>JAPDNY010000002.1:255993722-261777440 GCA_029375565.1 Gekko gecko
GTAGTAATAGGGTGTACCCTTCTTTTAATTCAGAGACCGGAAACGTTTGACAGCTGCCCCCATCCCCCTGCGGAAGCCACGCTTCCGCTAAGGGGGGGCTATGCTTCAAAAACAGGGATGGGCAAGATGGCCGCCAGTGTCAGCCCAGAAGGGAATGGAGGAGGCTGTGCTATGGGGCTGTTAGCAGCAGGGGGTTTGCAGTGGGAGAAGGAGACTGGTACAATGGCAGCCATTTGTGTTGTTGTGCTTGGTGCAAAAACTTCAGGCTGTGGGGGCAGTAAAAGCAGAGAGAATATCCAGGGGGGAGCAAGTGTACAAGTTTGTTTTTTTAACAAAGTGTTGTTGAAAAAGTGTGTTTGGTGTAAGTTCAAGCGCTTGGAATTTTCAGAATATCCCCCAGTTCTCTCTCACTGGAAACTCAGACAGGCAAGAAAGGGGGAGATTTCACTCCCTGCTTGAAAAAAGGGAGAGCTGAAATCACTATGCCCCCCCCCCATTGTTGTGCTTGGTGCAAAAACTTCAGGCGATAGGGAAAGTAAAGCAGAGAGAATTTCCAAGGGAAGCATGTGTGCAGTTTATTTATTTATTTATTTTTAACATGTGCTGAAATGTGTGTTTGGTGTAGGTTTCAAACTTTGCCGGCGCTCTCATGCTGGAGGCTCAGGCTGGCAAGAAAAGAAGAAAAAGTTTTCCTCCTCTGCTTGAAAAAGGAGAGCTGAAATCACCATGCCCCCCCCTTCACCACCCACCTCCCCCCCCCGAGAAAAGGAAAGACTATTGATTCTAACGTATATCTACTAACAAAAAAAGCACATTTTGCAGACTGTGAAAATTGGGCACAACAACACTCTTTTTCCTTGGGTTGTGTGTATTTTTGCTTGTTTGTGTATTATGTCTTTGAAATTTCCAAGTCTTTTTTTGTTAGGAAGAACTTTTTTGGAAGAAAAATGCAACTATTTTAAAATCTGGTTTGGTAAGGAACTATTGTAACATCTCAAGATTCTAATTTACATTTTACAGGTTCCTCTGCCTGACTTCTAGAAAAGTATCCTGCATAACTACACACAGTACAGAAAGCAAAAAGATGACATGACTTACTGTATATTAGTTTTTCTTGAGAGAGAGGCTCCCCTATGCAGCTTAGGCGTGGGGGGTGAAATGCAGACTTTTCCTAGAGGCTGCAAAGAACTTTTTTAAAATTTCCAAGTCTTTTTTTGTTAGGAAGAACTTTTTTGGAAGAAAAACACAACTATTTTAAAATCTGGTTTGGTAAGGAACTATCGTAACATCTCAAGACTCTAATTTACATTTTACAGGTTCCTCTGCCTAACTTCTAGAAAGTATCCTCTTCTAGAAAAGTACCCTGCATAACTACACACACAGTACAGAAAGCAAAAAGATGACATGACTTACTGAATATTAGTTTTTCCAGACCCTGCAAAAAGCCCAAAACAAAAACTTTTTCCAAAAAGGCTTGCCCCCCCACCACCCCCACCACCGTCAACAGCCACACAACATTTAAAAAATAAAAAAATAAACAAGGCAGAGTTTTTCAGTATAAAATATTCAGCTTCATGATGGTGCACCGGTAACATTCCTGCTCTGTGTAAGAAGCACTGTGTTTTGTTCAGGGATTTCAGTTAACAATAAGAGATTTTCTAAAAGTTGGGTGTGCGGTTGGTGATTGATCGCTGTTCAGAGCTATCTATGATGTCCATCTGGCATTAGAGGTAACCGGACAAACAGGAGATGATGTCACTGCTGCTCCAACCTGAAAACAGGATATGCCAACACAGGTGTCCAAAGTGAATGCGAAAAACAGGAAAATTACATCATTTTAAAAGATTGGAGGGGGGGGATTTTTATATCTCTCCACTGATTTCACTCAAAATGTGTGTCACAGTTTAAAAAAACTGTTTTATTTAAGATATGAGAATGTTTAAGCACACTGATCATTTATACCAATATTCAGTATCTCTGGTGAATAAAGGTTAATCACATATGATTGTGGCATAATAGCACGAGGCATTTTAGGGTCCCCACTGGTCAGAACCCACCTACAATGTGTGAAGGAGAGAATGACATTGATACTGCACACACACCCCAAATACCAGCACATGTATTTTGAGACAGGGACAATATAAGGAGAAAATGTGGCCTTCCCTTGAAACTAAAAGGCCACCATTGTGTTCATGCCCACCCTCTTTCCCTTCTGTGTGAAGTGAAATAAATCATAGGGGAATTGCAATAAACAATACACTGGTCCCGCAGTGTGCGCCGTGGGTATAGAGGACCCCAGCCTTCTAGGAGAGGTCAGGGGGAATGTCCCGAGGCGGCACGTGCGATTTGGGGGCTGTAGGAGCTGTTTTGGTGATTTTAGCCTACGCCGACCCTGCGAGGTAGAACACCCAAGCGGCACCTGGTTTCATTTCGGGTATCGAGTGACCCCTCAGCGGTCTCATCTTGACGACGGGAACGTCTGGGCGCCATTTTGGGGGCAACAGGGGGTACCCCCAAAATTTCGATTTTGGGGCGCCCTCCTCCGTCACGCGGTGGAGTGTCTGGCGACATTTAAACGCACCAATGAGCAGCGGAAGGGGTGGTTCCAGGGTAGCAGAGATAAAAGGGGCAGGCCGCGCTGCACACCTCTCCACGCTATCTTTAAAAAGCTACCAGCTTTCACATTCCTCTCTGCCAGAAGCAAAGAATGGATTATTAGGATCTGAACACACACCCGCAGCATTCCAGCTTCCTAAAAGGCACACAGATTAAAACTACAATCACTTTAAAACAAGTATAATCACATCTATAACACAGGTGTTATCATTACGCCTATGCAGGGGAATGAATGCGATCTGTACATTCCTTCTGACAAAGTTAATACAGCTGCCCCCCACTCCCCAAAAAAACCTGAAAGAAGACATATTGCTTTGCAGCACATGAACATCGGTTTTATGAAAGTGTATTTTATTTGCTGTAGCTTCCGACAGCTCATGTTAAGTTTTATATCACAGCAAAATGCTTATGTAAAATGCCTCTGAGCGTGTACACGGGGCTGAGTTTCCCGAGTACTTCACCCCCTCCCCCCATGTGTGCATGTTAGCATGAGCAAAGATCCAGGTTCGCAGGCAGGAGTTTGAAACACAGGCATCTCTCTTAAACAGGAAAACTTTATCTGCTACAAGTTATTAAACTAGAGCACAAGATAAAGGGAAATGACAGTTGTGTCTACTAGGTACACAGATTTAAGGAAAGAAACAGCAAAATCATATCACCAAGCTAAACATAACAGTACAGTAGTTACCAACACACCTTGCCACAGATGTTCATGGAGCAAATACATACCCCCCCCCCAATTTTGGGATTCCATCTACAAGCAGAACAGATACCCTATCCAATTAAGCGTGTTGTAAATCACATGTGCTTTGTTACAGTAAACTGGGAAAGACTGTGTGCAATTTAATTTAATGTGTCATGACATACAGGTGGTAACACAATGTCACGGGTATTTCTCAAAATATAAAAGCATATACCAGAATCTGCACTGCCCAAATACTGGTTTGGGCCATCAAATAAATTCTTTTTCCCTTCCACAGTTGTTTCAACAAAGGTAACAATATGACATTCATGATGTTCACAGACTTTTGCTTCAAAAGGTGGCTTTTGAATTAGAACATAGAAGAAGTTTACACGTTAGAAGATTACTACACATTCAGGCGTATGTAGGAATGTACTTATTTGGGACAAAGCCTGGCAAATTTTATCCAGCAACATTTTTTCATTTTGTTACCTCAACTGAAATACCTTCGGTATCCAAGGGTTAAATTTTCTTATTCTTCAGATTGCTTATCCTATTTGATTACAATGCATGAGAGAGGGTGGAATCTGGCCTATTTTATCACGAATTAGGAGTACCAATCTAATATGTTCCAGGTCCCTTATACAAAGAACCAAGCGTGGGGGAAAATATGACAGGATTCACAGCAAGCACCACACTGCCTCCAACCCAGCCTTTTTGCCTTCCTCTTCTATAATTCACAATATATTCTTTTACACAAAATGATTCCTGAAACAACTTTCATGAGTGAGCTCACGGGGAAAGTTTCAGCTGAATACAACACAAATTATTGAGATTACACTTAGTCAGCGTGTGATGCCGGCTCACCCTACCTCTTTCTGGGGCATTCATGGCTGAACCCCTGTGTCTTTGTGAGGTTACCAAAGTTTCAAGTCCCTCGACACTTTGGCTGTAAATGGGGTCTCAGTGGGAGGAGGGGGACAGGATCCTCACAGGGGATTAATTTGACTCTATAAGGGCTTCTTACCTATTTTATTAAAATTTCCATTCAAAAGTGGTAATATCAAAGTTGAACAATAGTCGTGTAAATAATTATTTCATATTATTGTAAAAGATTTTGTATGTTATCTGAATTTTGCTGATGTGCACGATTGTCAAAAGATTATCAGTACTGAAAATTCTGAAGATTTCGGAGATATTTAAACACATTTTATGACGGATTACAAATTGTTATCGTGGAATGTAAACGGACATAATTCACCTAATAAAAGAAAAGTAGTGAATTATTGGCTACAAAAGCAGAAATCTAATATCATCTGTCTACAAGAAACCCATATAAAAAGTCGGGACAATAAATATTTGATCAACAAAAAATTGGGAGAAGAATTTTATTCTTTGGCAGAGAAAAAAATAAAGGAGTTGTGATTTACATAAATAAAAATCGGAACCTAAACAAGTTTTCACAGATAAAGAAAGGAGATATGTGGCTGTTGAGATCACATTACTTCAAAAAAGTCACTGGTTGTTAATTTGTATGCTCCTGATGGAGCCAAAGAGAACTTTTTCAAGGACTTGTTGAGGGAATTGGACCAGGTGCATTATGACCAGATAATTCTAGCTGGAGATTTCAATGGTACTGTTAATAATAAATTGGACAGAAAATCACAAAAGGGGGATGAGAAGATTGGAAAGTTACCTCAAATCTTTTTAAATTGATTGAACAAGAAAAGTTGGAAGATGTATGGAGAAAATGGAATCCAAAAAATTAAAGACTTTACCTTTTATTCTAACCGACACAAATCCTTCTCAAGAATAGATATGATTTGGATGTCGAGTGAAATTGCATTAAAAACCCAGAAGGTGGAAATTTTGCCAAAGACTAATTCAGATCACAACCCGTTAATTTGGATATTAAAAGAAAAGGCGAAGCAATATCATTGGAGAATTAATGAAGATTTACTGGATAAGACGAAATTAGTAGAAACATTGCGGAAAGAAACTCGTTTTTTTAAAAAAATGAATTTAAACCAAGATGTTAATATACAGACAGTTTGGGATGCCTACAAATCGGTGATGAGAGGAGTACTGATTTCAGTGAATGCAGCCGACAAAAAAAATAAATAAATAAATAAAAATTTGAAACAACAGAAAGAGTTGCAGGAAAAAATTCAACAAAAAGAAAATGAGTTGAAACGGAGATCCGGCAAAAAGAAACTTCTTAAGGAAATTCAAATCTTACAAGAACAATTAAAGGTGATGCTGAACAGAGAACTGTATTGGAACTTAAAGAAATTGCAGCAAAAATCTTTTGAAGGAGCAAACGAACCAGGGAAGTATTTGGCATGGCAATTGAAAAATCGAAGGGAGAGAAGGACAATAACCAAGATAACGGAAGAAGGTAAAGAAATTGTAGACAGGAATGGAATAAAAAGAGACTTCTACAAATATTATGCAAAATTATTTCAAAAAAGAATATTGACCCAGCAAAAATTAAAAATTATTTGGACAAAGTAATTTTACCTGGGATGGATAGCAAAACTAAGGAAATGCTGAATGGTCCAATACAGTTCTCTGTTCAGCATCACCTTTAATTGTTCTTGTAAGATTTGAATTTCCTTAAGAAGTTTCTTTTTGCCGGATCTCCGTTTCAACTCATTTTCTTTTTGTTGAATTTTTTCCTGCAACTCTTTCTGTTGTTTCAAATTTTTATTTATTTATTTATTTTTTTTTGTCGGCTGCATTCACTGAAATCAGTACTCCTCTCATCACCGATTTGTAGGCATCCCAAACTGTCTGTATATTAACATCTTGGTTTAAATTCATTTTTTTAAAAAACGAGTTTCTTTCCGCAATGTTTCTACTAATTTCGTCTTATCCAGTAAATCTTCATTAATTCTCCAATGATATTGCTTCGCCTTTTCTTTTAATATCCAAATTAACGGGTTGTGATCTGAATTAGTCTTTGGCAAAATTTCCACCTTCTGGGTTTTTAATGCAATTTCACTCGACATCCAAATCATATCTATTCTTGAGAAGGATTTGTGTCGGTTAGAATAAAAGGTAAAGTCTTTAATTTTTTGGATTCCATTTTCTCCATACATCTTCCAACTTTTCTTGTTCAATCAATTTAAAAAGATTTGAGGTAACTTTCCAATCTTCTCATCCCCCTTTGTGATTTTCTGTCCAATTTATTATTAACAGTACCATTGAAATCTCCAGCTAGAATTATCTGGTCATAATGCACCTGGTCCAATTCCCTCAACAAGTCCTTGAAAAAGTTCTCTTTGGCTCCATCAGGAGCATACAAATTAACAACCAGTGACTTTTTTGAAGTAATGTGATCTCAACAGCCACATATCTCCTTTCTTTATCTGTGAAAACTTGTTTAGGTTCCGATTTTTATTTATGTAAATCACAACTCCTTTATTTTTTTTCTCTGCCAAAGAATAAAATTCTTCTCCCAATTTTTTGTTGATCAAATATTTATTGTCCCGACTTTTTATATGGGTTTCTTGTAGACAGATGATATTAGATTTCTGCTTTTGTAGCCAATAATTCACTACTTTTCTTTTATTAGGTGAATTATGTCCGTTTACATTCCACGATAACAATTTGTAATCCGTCATAAAATGTGTTTAAATATCTCCGAAATCTTCAGAATTTTCAGTACTGATAATCTTTTGACAATCGTGCACATCAGCAAAATTCAGATAACATACAAAATCTTTTACAATAATATGAAATAATTATTTACACGACTATTGTTCAACTTTGATATTACCACTTTTGAATGGAAATTTTAATAAAATAGGTAAGAAGCCCTTATAGAGTCAAATTAATCCCCTGTGAGGATCCTGTCCCCCCTCCTCCCACTGAGACCCCATTTACAGCCAAAGTGTCGAGGGACTTGAAACTTTGGTAACCTCACAAAGACACAGGGGTTCAGCCATGAATGCCCCAGAAAGAGGTAGGGTGAGCCGGCATCACACGCTGACTAAGTGTAATCTCAATAATTTGTGTTGTATTCAGCTGAAACTTTCCCCGTGAGCTCACTCATGAAAGTTGTTTCAGGAATCATTTTGTGTAAAAGAATATATTGTGAATTATAGAAGAGGAAGGCAAAAAGGCTGGGTTGGAGGCAGTGTGGTGCTTGCTGTGAATCCTGTCATATTTTCCCCCACGCTTGGTTCTTTGTATAAGGGACCTGGAACATATTAGATTGGTACTCCTAATTCGTGATAAAATAGGCCAGATTCCACCCTCTCTCATGCATTGTAATCAAATAGGATAAGCAATCTGAAGAATAAGAAAATTTAACCCTTGGATACCGAAGGTATTTCAGTTGAGGTAACAAAATGAAAAAATGTTGCTGGATAAAATTTGCCAGGCTTTGTCCCAAATAAGTACATTCCTACATACGCCTGAATGTGTAGTAATCTTCTAACGTGTAAACTTCTTCTATGTTCTAATTCAAAAGCCACCTTTTGAAGCAAAAGTCTGTGAACATCATGAATGTCATATTGTTACCTTTGTTGAAACAACTGTGGAAGGGAAAAAAGAATTTATTTGATGGCCCAAACCAGTATTTGGGCAGTGCAGATTCTGGTATATGCTTTTATATTTTGAGAAATACCCGTGACATTGTGTTACCACCTGTATGTCATGACACATTAAATTAAATTGCACACAGTCTTTCCCAGTTTACTGTAACAAAGCACATGTGATTTACAACACGCTTAATTGGATAGGGTATCTGTTCTGCTTGTAGATGGAATCCCAAAATTGGGGGGGGGTATGTATTTGCTCCATGAACATCTGTGGCAAGGTGTGTTGGTAACTACTGTACTGTTATGTTTAGCTTGGTGATATGATTTTGCTGTTTCTTTCCTTAAATCTGTGTACCTAGTAGACACAACTGTCATTTCCCTTTATCTTGTGCTCTAGTTTAATAACTTGTAGCAGATAAAGTTTTCCTGTTTAAGAGAGATGCCTGTGTTTCAAACTCCTGCCTGCGAACCTGGATCTTTGCTCATGCTAACATGCACACATGGGGGAGGGGTGAAGTACTCGGAAACTCAGCCCCGTGTACACGCTCAGAGGCATTTTACATAAGCATTTTGCTGTGATATAAAACTTAACATGAGCTGTCGGAAGCTACAGCAAATAAAATACACTTTCATAAAACCGATGTTCATGTGCTGCAAAGCAATATGTCTTCTTTCAGGTTTTTTTGGGGGGTGGGGGGCAGCTGTATTAACTTTGTCAGAAGGAATGTACAGATCGCATTCATTCCCCTGCATAGGCGTAATGATAACACCTGTGTTATAGATGTGATTATACTTGTTTTAAAGTGATTGTAGTTTTAATCTGTGTGCCTTTTAGGAAGCTGGAATGCTGCGGGTGTGTGTTCAGATCCTAATAATCCATTCTTTGCTTCTGGCAGAGAGGAATGTGAAAGCTGGTAGCTTTTTAAAGATAGCGTGGAGAGGTGTGCAGCGCGGCCTGCCCCTTTTATCTCTGCTACCCTGGAACCACCCCCTTCCGCTGCTCATTGGTGCGTTTAAATGTCGCCAGACACTCCACCGCGTGACGGAGGAGGGCGCCCCAAAATCGAAATTTTGGGGGTACCCCCTGTTGCCCCCCAAAATGGCGCCCAGACGTTCCCGTCGTCAAGATGAGACCGCTGAGGGGTCACTCGATACCCCGAAATGAAACCAGGTGCCGCTTGGGTGTTCTACCTCGCAGGGTCGGCGTAGGCTAAAATCACCAAAACAGCTCCTACAGCCCCCAAATCGCACGTGCCGCCTCGGGACATTCCCCCTGACCTCTCCTAGAAGGCTGGGGTCCTCTATACCCACGGCGCACACTGCGGGACCAGTGTATTGTTTATTGCAATTCCCCTATGATTTATTTCACTTCACACAGAAGGGAAAGAGGGTGGGCATGAACACAATGGTGGCCTTTTAGTTTCAAGGGAAGGCCACATTTTCTCCTTATATTGTCCCTGTCTCAAAATACATGTGCTGGTATTTGGGGTGTGTGTGCAGTATCAATGTCATTCTCTCCTTCACACATTGTAGGTGGGTTCTGACCAGTGGGGACCCTAAAATGCCTCGTGCTATTATGCCACAATCATATGTGATTAACCTTTATTCACCAGAGATACTGAATATTGGTATAAATGATCAGTGTGCTTAAACATTCTCATATCTTAAATAAAACAGTTTTTTAAACTGTGACACACATTTTGAGTGAAATCAGTGGAGAGATATAAAAATCCCCCCCCTCCAATCTTTTAAAATGATGTAATTTTCCTGTTTTTCGCATTCACTTTGGACACCTGTGTTGGCATATCCTGTTTTCAGGTTGGAGCAGCAGTGACATCATCTCCTGTTTGTCCGGTTACCTCTAATGCCAGATGGACATCATAGATAGCTCTGAACAGCGATCAATCACCAACCGCACACCCAACTTTTAGAAAATCTCTTATTGTTAACTGAAATCCCTGAACAAAACACAGTGCTTCTTACACAGAGCAGGAATGTTACCGGTGCACCATCATGAAGCTGAATATTTTATACTGAAAAACTCTGCCTTGTTTATTTTTTTATTTTTTAAATGTTGTGTGGCTGTTGACGGTGGTGGGGGTGGTGGGGGGGCAAGCCTTTTTGGAAAAAGTTTTTGTTTTGGGCTTTTTGCAGGGTCTGGAAAAACTAATATTCAGTAAGTCATGTCATCTTTTTGCTTTCTGTACTGTGTGTGTAGTTATGCAGGGTACTTTTCTAGAAGAGGATACTTTCTAGAAGTTAGGCAGAGGAACCTGTAAAATGTAAATTAGAGTCTTGAGATGTTACGATAGTTCCTTACCAAACCAGATTTTAAAATAGTTGTGTTTTTCTTCCAAAAAGTTCTTCCTAACAAAAAAAGACTTGGAAATTTTAAAAAGTTCTTTGCAGCCTCTAGGAAAAGTCTGCATTTCACCCCCCACGCCTAAGCTGCATAGGGGAGCCTCTCTCTCAAGAAAAACTAATATACAGTAAGTCATGTCATCTTTTTGCTTTCTGTACTGTGTGTAGTTATGCAGGATACTTTTCTAGAAGTCAGGCAGAGGAACCTGTAAAATGTAAATTAGAATCTTGAGATGTTACAATAGTTCCTTACCAAACCAGATTTTAAAATAGTTGCATTTTTCTTCCAAAAAAGTTCTTCCTAACAAAAAAAGACTTGGAAATTTCAAAGACATAATACACAAACAAGCAAAAATACACACAACCCAAGGAAAAAGAGTGTTGTTGTGCCCAATTTTCACAGTCTGCAAAATGTGCTTTTTTTGTTAGTAGATATACGTTAGAATCAATAGTCTTTCCTTTTCTCGGGGGGGGAGGTGGGTGGTGAAGGGGGGGGCATGGTGATTTCAGCTCTCCTTTTTCAAGCAGAGGAGGAAAACTTTTTTCTTCTTTTCTTGCCAGCCTGAGCCTCCAGCATGAGAGCGCCGGCAAAGTTTGAAACCTACACCAAACACACATTTCAGCACATGTTAAAAATAAATAAATAAATAAACTGCACACATGCTTCCCTTGGAAATTCTCTCTGCTTTACTTTCCCTATCGCCTGAAGTTTTTGCACCAAGCACAACAATGGGGGGGGGGCATAGTGATTTCAGCTCTCCCTTTTTCAAGCAGGGAGTGGAAATCTCCCCCCTTTCTTGCCTGTCTGAGTTTCCAGTGAGAGAGAACTGGGGGATATTCTGAAAATTCCAAGCGCTTGAACTTACACCAAACACACTTTTTCAACAACACTTTGTTAAAAAAACAAACTTGTACACTTGCTCCCCCCTGGATATTCTCTCTGCTTTTACTGCCCCCACAGCCTGAAGTTTTTGCACCAAGCACAACAACACAAATGGCTGCCATTGTACCAGTCTCCTTCTCCCACTGCAAACCCCCTGCTGCTAACAGCCCCATAGCACAGCCTCCTCCATTCCCTTCTGGGCTGACACTGGCGGCCATCTTGCCCATCCCTGTTTTTGAAGCATAGCCCCCCCTTAGCGGAAGCGTGGCTTCCGCAGGGGGATGGGGGCAGCTGTCAAACGTTTCCGGTCTCTGAATTAAAAGAAGGGTACACCCTATTACTACTGTGGGTTAGCATTTTTGTAGTGATACCCACTACCTGTTTCCAAATTCCAATAATGACCACAGGCTGGACCAAGACAGGATCTCCTGGTTCATTGTGATGCCTGAATGCAGTCTTTGGTTTGAATCAAGCCAGATTTTCTGCATAGTGGCTGCAATCATATGCACAATTAGACCTGCCATAGGTGCAAATGCTGGGCAGATTTAAAGGATGCAATCAGACAGCAACATCTGGGAAGCACCCTGCAACTGTCGGCAACCCGCTCTGCTCCACTGCAGAAGCAGAGTTAAAAGACACCAGGGAAAATCCAGTCGGAAATGGGTTGCGATGGGTCACGGATGGACTTTCCCCTGTCTGATCATTCCAGCATGCTCTCATGGCATCAGGACGGTCTGATCAGGCCATCCTAACTCCGTGCCATTGTTTTTCCCCCCTTCTCAGTATGTGCACCATCACAAACTCCAGAGGGAGCCCTCAGTGCGGAGATGCGATTCATCGATTCCTTGGTTAAGTGCATTGGAAACAAATGGCAAAAAAAAAAAAAAAATGACTCACCCACGGTTGTGTCTGATCATGCAGTGGCGGCCTGTGCAAATTCCTCCAGAGGAAATAGCCTCGCTTCTCCCCCTCCCGGATTTTTCTAGCTCATGTGACTGCAACCAGCCTCAACTTCTCCTTATTATTACTTCCATCCCATATGGCTTTTCCTCCATTCAGATCCCATGACCCCCAGCTTAGCCATCAGGGTGGTCACAGGGGCCTCTTCATCCCCTTCTCAGGCAGCAGAAGAAAAGCTGAATGGATTTAACCTGCTTCAGTTGAATGTGAGGACATGGATGAGCACTCAGTGTACATTAGGAGGGGGACCTCAAAGAAACAGGGGGGTCTGACTTCATATGTTTAGACCCTCTGACACAAAAACCTGACTGACAATGGGCCCGTTTTTTGCTTAGGAACTTTTTTTTAAAAGCATTGAATGTTTTGTAAAGGGGAAGGGTTTGCATGTGTGTTTGCATCTAAAGAATGCAGGGGAAATACATTTTCAGTGTTTGTATTTTGTTACGCATTCTGCTTTTTCTCCTTAATGAGTTCTTTTGAATGTGAAAAAAGAACTATGGAATCATTTGCTCAGACATTTTTTTATGAGCTCCTTCTGAAGAAAAGGATCTCATGCCCTTTCCTTCATTAAGTATGCCAATAAAAGAGTTTAAAGCTAATTACAAGGATGCTACATAAATTCTAGATAAATCTGCGGAAAATAGGATCATGAGGTTAACTTGCCATCCTGCCACTGGAAATAAAGGATGATGTATTTGTAGAGCATGTGTTAATTACAACCTGATTCGGTGTAACTCTGACCATCCTGCAGCTTTGGTGAATCAAATGATGCTTGTAGGCATTTGATATGTTGCAGTATTAAATTCCCTTTTATATGCTACACTGTTGATCAGCTGGAAAGAATGAAAGGTGATATTATGGAAATATTCCTGTGTGTAGAAACCATTGACTAGTCTTTAACAGTGCCTACTGAAGCAGAGTTGCAACCTTTTAAGCCCAGTGACTTGAGTGAACTTAGAAGGGTATAACTCTCCTGAGCATGGCCCTGTTACAGTGCTATGCTAAGGATGCTTTCCTTGGAGTAAGCCTGGAAACTTGACTAGACTTGGACAAGAATTCTGAGTAGACGTGCTTAAGATTTCTCTTTTAGTGGTGTGCAGATATTTGGGAGTGAATCTGAAATGTATTTGTCTATCTGAGAATGATTCAGTTAATACACTTTTCCTCCCAGTGTTACACTTATTTATTATATTTATTTATTTATTGATTAGACTTTTACCCCACCCTCCCCGCCAAGGCGAGCTCAGGACAGCTTCCATAAAATTAATAAAACAATATACATCTTATAAAATTACAGATACATCATTTAAAAGCATTGATATTGATGGTGATACAAACAATAAAGTGCAATTAGAGACACGTTCAGCAGTATCACCACGCTAGGTCACTTCTAAGTCTGAGTCCACATAGGGCACAGCTGGTAAGGTACCTCTCCTATTGGAATGCCTGCCTGAAAAGCTCCGTTTTCACTGCCCTGCGGAATTGTAGGAGCTCCCACATCTTACTTGCCTCATCTCACTGCCTGTATTCTCTCCTTTGCATCTGGTTAACAGCTCTCGATTTTAGAGAATTGCTATAGATTTTTTTTTTCAATTACAAAAACATGAAGATCCGTAAGTGACTGATATTTTTGGGGTAATAATGATTTTAAGGCATATGGAGCACAAGTTACTGTCTTTTGGTCTCAGAGACCGAAAGTTTAAATCTCTTATTTACTGATCCTCCCCAAGGGGAGGGCAGGTCCTCAATACAGACAGTACAAGAGCAAGTTAAAAATGGACCAGAGACAAAAATGTGGAGTGATATAGGCAAAAGCCTATACAGCAAAATATTGAAATATTGAAGCAAAATCTGTGTGATGAAAACCACATGCATTAAAACATAGCCAGCCCATGATCTGGAGTCTCATTGCATTATAGTCTACATGGTGTTTATCAAAGTTTTAGTATATGCTTTAGAATCTTGCTGTAGAAGACATTTTCCTCTTAAATCTGCCTTTAATCATAAGCTACAATTATGTGGTAGAAGTAAAAAAAATGGATGCAAGCGGGGTGGAGTCCCTTCCATATTTTAGAAAAGGTACAAAATGCAATTTACCCTCACCCTGAGTTTGTAGCTACCTATAGTTCTGTAGATGTTCCTTCATTATCATGGCTTCAGTCACTTTTCTGCCTCTGTTCAAAAGGCAGTAATGGCAGTCTAGTTCACTTGTTGTTTTTCCGGATGATAAATGCCATAAAGCACCTGGCACATTCAGCGGTGGGTGCCTTCTGAAATTGTGAGTAAGAACATAGAAGGAGGAAAATGGGTAACAGGTATAAAGAGCAAATAAGTGGAAATATTTTTAAGCAGGCCAGTATTCTTGGCTGTGAGAGCTTGTGAACTGTGGTAGTGAAGGAAAGGTTGAACAATCATTACAAGGTTAGTCAAACAATGACTATTGGAAAGAAGTCTGGAGGGTAATAAAGACAGAATCTAGCCAAAGTTAAGTCTCATTAATTTTGATAGGAGCCAATTCTTTTAATCCCCCCACTGCAAATCAGTTCGATTTAAGAATTCCATCCCAAGCAGATTTATATCCGATCCTTTAAAGTCTATGGAAGTCTGTGGGCTTAGTGGGGTATAACTCTACTTAGGATGGCACTGTAAGATGCTAGTGTCAGAATACTCTTTCTCCACTGATGTTGTACACTGAGAGCCATCATGGTGTAGTTGTTAAGAGTGTCAGACTAATATCTGAGAGACCCAGGTTCTAATTTCCCAGTTGTGCCATGGAAGCTCTCTGGGTGACTTTGGGCCACCACTCACACTCTCTCATCCTAACCTACCTCACAAGGTTGTTGTGGGATAAAATGGAGGAGAGGAGAATAATATAAGTCACTTTGGCTCTCCATTGGGGAGAAAGGCAGGGCACACATTAAACAAACAACCAAACTAATAAAATTAATAGAACTCTACGATAGAAGAAGGATTACTCTCTGTGGTCCCAACGTTCCTATTGGTACTTGGCCTGGGCACCTGAAGTACTGGGGCTCTGAGGAATCTAGGAGGTGGCTGGCTTCCTCATGGTGTCAAGAGACAAGACTGCAACCTGTCTTTGGGACATGTAGCGGATTCAGGTGAACATTTAGATGTGCATCTAATTTATGATGCTCATTCAGATCCATTTGTACTTGCTGACTCTGCTTTGAATCCAACAAACTGTGAGTGCAAGGTGCTCGCAGAAGGAGATAGTTCTCTGCCTTCCCCCATCAGGCCCCTGTGATTCCCAAAAAACTGACACTGGAAGTTGGGGACTCTCATGGACAAAAAGCCGTGTGGCATCTTTGGCTGCAGTGAGGAGGAAGAATCTGGCTAAATAGCCTTCTGTTGGAGTCTGGGGATTCTGGGCATGAGTCCTGTAAGGTGGGGGTCCTCCAGAGTTCCTCTTTCCTCAAGTGAGCTCTTCAATGGGTCTCAGACAGTTAAAGGGAGAGGAGGGCTCGACTACACCCTAGACCTCCCCTGTGGGCACCAGGACACTCTCTAGTCATCCCTGGGCTATGCCCTTGCTCTTCCTCCCTGGCCTGTCTCCTTCCTGTCTTTTAAAGTCCCCCCCCCCGCAGTCTCACCAATCCTTCCTCCTGGGGACTGGGCCAGCAAGACTGGAAAGCCCCACGCCCTCTGGGATGTCAGCTCTGTGGCACTGCTATTCTGCGGCCCATCTTTAGAGAGTGCAGCATCAGGCGAGACCCTCCTCCTGCCATCCAGCCTTACCCCCTGGAACACCACCTGTCTCACTGGCACCACTCCTCCCCCACTCCTTCCTTCCTCCTCAGGGCTTCTGTTGTCTGCACAGATTCCCACGCTGCTGCTGGCCTAGGGGGAAATTTGCCTGGTATTGTCTCAGGCTGGCACTGGGATGGGGTATCCCATCAACATAGCCATTCCCCATTGAGTACCTGGAGGCCACCCGCCAAGCTGAGGCAGCCTGGCATCTCTCACCACTTGGGGATGGACTTCTATTGTTGTCCCTGTCTGCAGTAAGTGCAGGACAGGGGAACCACCCCAGACAACCTCTTTCACTCTTCTGCCACTCAGAGGAAACTCTGTGGAACACCTAATAGCATAAGTTTGGGGAGAGTGCTATTTCACATGATCACCCAGCCTCTCTGTACCCCTCTGTACTGCTTGCTGTAGGTTCATACCTGCTCTCTGATTCTTTAGATTTTTTTTGATACAGGAAGGGGAAGGTGGAGAAGGTCCACATTTCATAGGATCCAATATTACATCTTTTGATCTGTGTGTATCATGTTTGGTTGTCTGCAAGACACCCAGAGTGACAATACAGGGGGAGACATAATAAGCATGCTGGTTCAGCCTCCACCCAAGCAGACTCACTGGAATGTGAGAACAGCTGCTGCATGCATACCAGCTCAATGCGTGAAGGCTCTGGCCCCATGATTGGGAACGTTCAAAACAAGCAGCATTGCAAATCATAGGAACATAGCCTATACAGATACAGTTTGCACATCTTGCTGTTGCTGCATTATCTTCTAGCTTTGTAATTCCACTTCCACATTGTTTATAGTGTACCTTGCTTTAGGTAGTTCATATAGTTTTCTGATTTTTTAATCCTGGTCTTCTGACATTGGTCATAGGATGTCTTATGCTGTATCACTGCATTTTTTTTTTTTAATTCTGTAATCTGCCTTGAGCCCCAGGGAGAAAGGTGGACTATATGTAAATAAACGAACACATGCACAGGGACAGTACTCACGTTCCAGCTCTCAAAGTTGGGCGGTGGGACCAGTGGTCTCATTCCGGTTCCCCTGTATGTATGTAGGTTCCGTCTTGGCTATGTCAGCTGAACAGGGCTTATGTGTATATATCATTTCCTTTTTACACAAAGCATTATTTTTTCATTTTATAAATTAACTCTTTAAAAGATCTGTGTGGTGTATTTTTACCTTTTTAAATGGACTTGACATGGTTAAAGAAAAGGAACCTTTAACATTCAGAGTTAGAGACAACAGTGGCCATGAATGCACTAGGGCTAATTCTGTAGCAAAGAGTGAAATATTATTTAATCAGCAGTACTTCATACATAATTCAATTAACTGCTTTCACTCATCAGTATTAACGAGACCTGGAGGTTGGATTTATGTGCAAGAGCTTCATAAAGGAGCTCCCAGCTTCCCTAAATTCTGCCAGAACTTAATAAAGCACTGCCAATCAAATACCTTTCGGTGTCCAGTGCTTCTACACATTGATAACACAAATCATCCTATATGCGTCCATCATTGTTTGCTGGTTTTCTAATTATGCTGCTCTCTCCCACACACACACACACACACACACACACACACACACACACACACACACACTGTTTTAATTAGTGTGTGGAGGACAATGTGCATCATGGCAAAAAGTCCCTCCAGAACTGTACGTGCCAACTGATTCCATCAAGAGAATCAGTCCTAATACAGTAGGGGCAATCCCCTTCTCTCTATTGTGTGAGGATGTATTGTGTTTGCATCTGCTAGCTTAAATGACTGCCATTTTGACCTTCAAACTGAAGATCATCTGAACATGAAAGCCCAAGTGCTGGTCTTCTGCCCATGAGGATTTTGTTGGCATGAGCACTCCACCCATAAAATTTGGCCTTTGGGTCAATTTGAACAATGAATCAACAGTAAGTTTTATCTCTTGCTGGCACCTAAGGGTGCTATGAGGGTGAGCTGGGCTGGGCAAAGACATTGGTGGTGCAACATTAAGGACTTGGGTATTTTTTTAATGTGGAAAACATACGTGTGACTGTAGTACAGAAATGTATGCCAGGAACTAATAAAAGTGATGTTCTGAATCAGCCAGTACAAGCTGTGTACTGGAAAAGTTACAGGAGGAGGTTGTTAATCAGAAGTGAGGTTTTTGAGAGTTGAGAGTGGAAGGCTAGTCTAACAAGTGTGTGAATTAAAGATCTGAGGATATATTAGATGTTTGATTACGTAGCAATCCTAAACATAGCTAAAATAATAACTGTGAGCCATCAACTTACAACCGACTTGTAATGATTCTAGGACCAAGGGGTTTTCAAGGTAAGAGGTAAGCAGAGGTAGTTTGACACTTTCTTTCTCTGCATAGAAACTCTTGGTCTTCCTTGGTGGTCCCCCATCTGAGTACTACTAACCAGTCTACTTATACGAAAGGCAATGAGCTTGGAAAGGCATAGTTCTGGTTAGGAATCCACTGTAAGTTTCTTTGTTGAGCTGAATATACAAAAGTGCAGTGGTGTACCTAGCTTTCCTCAACATGACAAAATTATTTTCAGTAATAATCATGAAATAAAACAAGTAATAATAACGGCCAGAAAAGAAATGCAGTGAAAATTTTCTTCTATTTAACTTTGTATATATAACCATGCCAGCGGGGAAAAATCAAATTCCAACATGTTAGCCCATCACAAGAGCCAGTGTGGTGCAGTAGTTAAAATGTCAGACTAGGATCTGGGGAATCCAGGTTCGAATCCCCACTCGTGCCATGGAAATTTACTGATTGACCTTGGGCCAGTCACATTACTCTCAGCCTAGCCCTGACCTGGATAGCCCCACGATAGCCTGATCTCATCAGATCTCAGAAGGTAAGCAGGGCCAGCATGGAGGCAGGCATGTCACCATAAGTCAGCTGTGACTTGACAGCACCCCCCAAAAAAACCCTCTCCATCACACCATAGGTACATAAGAACGTAAGGGAAGCCAATGTTGAATCAGGCCAATGGCCCATCTAGTCCAACACTCTGTCACACAGTGACCAAAAATACCAGGTGCCATCAGGAGGTCTAGCAGTGGGGCCAGGACACTAGAAGTCCTCCCACTGCTGCCCCCTCCAGCACCAAGAATAGAGTGCATCACCTGCCCCAGACTGAGAGTTCCTATCTATACCTTGTGGCTAATAGCCACTGATGGACTTCTGCTCCATATGTTTATCTAATTCCCTCTTGAAACTGTCTATGCTTGTAGCTGCCACCACCTCCTGTGGCAGTGAATTCCATATGTTAATCACTCTTTGGGTATTCTAAGCAGGCACTTGAGAGGACTTCTGTTCTTCATTTTGAAGCCCAAGAGCTTACCATCACAAATCTACAAGGCATTTTTGAAAGCTGGGAGTCTGCCTTTGTACTAACTTTTACTAACTACCACTATCCAAAGCATCACAAAATAGTGATGACAAGCTTCACCAGACTGGATGTTGAGAAACATACTACCCCCCAAGAAGGTGCTTCCATCCTCCATTGTTTCCAAAGGACTAAAGTCAAACCAGAGAACCTCTGCATTAGAAACTGAAGGTGGAGGGGGACATTTTGCAAGCCTAGCAGAACAGGTGCAATGTACAGAGTACACAACAGTACCAGTGCAATCACAGGGTGCCCAGAAGAATCCAGTGCCATTGTGGCAATAACAGCTCAACAGGACTGATGTCAAGCATAGAATCACAGTCCAAGTAGGGGGCGGAGGTGGAAGCCCAGCAGAACCAGTGCAGTGTACAGTGCCCAGCAAATTCTCTGCCTTCTGTTCATAATATTAACAAAGGTTTGCTACTATACTACTCTTACATACATTCTGTCACCAAGCAGGGTAGGGACGAGAAGGTCTTGAGACAAAGAAGTGAAAATGAGGGGGAACAGAAAAAATAGGTGGAGACAGAAATGAATAAGAATGGGCCTGTAGCTACAGTGGGGCATCTCAGGGCCCAGCCCCCCGATTTACTGCCAAGGGCCCTCTGACTTCCCATTCAGCCCAGGCCCCCCAACTTCCAGTTTTTAATTTTATTTGTGATGCTCCCTTGGGGTGTGTGTGTGGGGTGCCCCCTGACTTATTTAAAGGCCCCCTGAATTAAAAAAAAATCCTGGCTATGGGCCTGAATAAGAAACGTGTGAAAAAGAGGGAGAGAAATTAAGAGAGGTAAAAGTTGTTTCATCTTGTTGCAGTACCCTGACTACTGCTTTGCAAGATCTGGCTGAGCTGGGTGCAAGGAAAGGAAGAGAGAAAAAACTAGGCTATTGGAGAAAATGACCTGCAGACAATTACTGTAGCAGCTATCAGCATGCTGGCTCAGTTGTTGTTAAGCAAATTTGCTTCGTTCTTGGAGAAAGCCAATCCGAGAGTGCTTTTTGCTATGCTCAGACTTCCCTGTGCCCCTGGTGGCTGTAGCCAGAGTTGCACTTTAAAAAGAAAAGGAAAGATATTCAGCTAGACACAGTATGACTCCGGCTTCAAGGGCCTGCCAGTTGACTTCCTCAAGCTGTGCCTGGGGTGGACCACACCTCCTGCCCTGCCCTGGGTATGCCACTGCAAAAGTGTTACAGTATGCCAGCGGGGTTTGCTGGGTCTAATTTTAATTTAGTTTTAGCAGAATGCTGTTCTTGTATGTTTTAAATGGGCTTGGGAGAAGATTTTCCTGATACATGTACTATTTGAGACCAGACATCCCACCACTCCTGGTTTACTGTTAATAATTACCCCAGTAGTATTTATTTCCTGAATAAAATTCATGCTGCTTCATGTTCAAAAGCAAATTGCCTCATGCCTGTTAGTTGACCTCAATCATCAATTCAGGCTGGAGTGGGTTTGTCCCCATGTTCACATTCTGTGTGCTCGAAATGTTTTTGATTTCCTGCTGGGAACTCCAGTGCAGTGGGGCAGGTGGGAAATTGTGGAGCAGAGGGAAAAATTCTCTGGGGTGGGTGCAATTATTGTTTGAATGTTCATCGGTGATTGAACTTTCTTCTTCCTGTTGTATATTATTACACCAATTAAAACAATTGAAGGCCCCGGTCACACAAGAGGATTTGCCCCGCGAAATGAATGGGTTGAGGACGCATCAAATGGGTGGGATCATACGGCAACATCTGGGAAGCGTAGCGCACCCAGCACCAACCCGTACTAGAAGAAGCGGATTTAAAAAGTAGCAGCAAAAGGGTAGTAGCAACCAGAAAACGTGGGTCACAGGCGAGCGTGGGATCGTGGAAGTGGAGGTAATCCAGCGCATCCAGCACCCACATGCGCCCCATCACACCAGATGTGTTTTTTCCAAGCCTCCACAGTATGCGAAGAAACGTCAGAGTGTGTATACGCAAGACCCTTTGATGTTCTTCAACATCGCTGGTGTGATCGCCGGCTATCGGCATCTGCACGGCATCTTGTGGACTGTCTGATTGCGCTATCCCACTTGTGTGACCGGGGCCGAAATCTTCCCCACCCAAATAAGGAAAGCTCTAGTGAATCTTGGTGTTTGGAAGTGTTTGCTTGACCCTTAGGAGTTCTTTGGCTCATATGGGAGCACTGGTGCATCATCATCATCTGATTTCTTTCCCCCTCTCCCTGCTGAGGCAGGCTCAGAAGAAGGAGCTGCTTCCTGCATGTGGTCTTCTCCAAGCAAAGGAGCGCATTTATACATACAGTTCCTTTATTTGTACCTAGCCCTTGTATCTTGGTGTAGTATTTTAGCTTTGCAACAACCAGTAAATTAAGGTAGACCAAAAGACAGTAACTTGCTTACGGCCACGCACCTGGCTGATCAGGGGTTTTAATTTGCTTCCCATATTTGAACCCAGCACTCTGTGCTTTGCATAACAGTGGCATTGGGCTAGTTCACATGTAATGTGGTGGTATCCTAAACTCACATGCTTCCTGCATTCCTCCCTCCTCCTTGTGCACTGTGATTCACTGTTTCATGGCAAACTGTAGTTCATCAGTGTCTGAATCAGGCAACTGTGGTTTATGCTTGTTTTCCAAGCCAGAACAGGAAACTATCATTTATTTGTGGTTTCCGCTTTGGAATTGGAGGGAATGCATCAGCCAGCATTTGCTGGTTCAGCTGTCATAGCAAACAATGGCTTCAAGGAAGAGAATTGCATTGTGTGAGGTGAGGAAAGAAGGAGAGGGGAAGGAGGGCATGGCATAGCATTAGGAGTGCATCTCATTTCCCTTGCTTTACAAAATCTACAATATGCACCATCAAACATGTCTAGCCCCAACCATCACATCCCCCCCGAGTGTTGCTGGCCATATCCAGCAGGCAGATCAGAAGGAAATCCATAGATTTCCAGAGGAGCATGTTATGGAAGTGTTTCTGTCTTTGTGTTTATTACCACACTCGGCACCCAAACCCTGCCCTAAAACTTGAAGTCATTTGTCATTGTTGGTAACCATGTCAGTAGGCATGGATACCAGCACTTCATCCTAAGAAACCATGCATCCCAATTGCTTCATTTGATTTTGAGCCACACTGCAGCAAATTGGTTTTCATTTTGGTGTAGTGGTTAAGTGCGCAGACTCTAATCTGGGAGAACCCACTCCTCTACTTGCACCTGCTGGATGACCTTGGGCAAGCCATAGTTCTGTCAGAGCTGTCCTTGAAAAGGCAGTTTCTGTCAGAGCTGTCAGCCCCACCTATCTCACAGGGTGTCTGTTGTGGGGAGGGGAAGGGAAAAGAGTTTATAAGCTGCTCTGAGACTCCTTCAGGTAGTGAAGGGCGGGGTATAAATCCAATCTCTTCTCTTCTTCTTTTCCTGTATACCACCAACTTAAGCAGTCACATCCACAGAAGAAGAACATGCTAGCTTGAAGTTTTCGCATGGAATCAACCAATTTGTTAAATGGAGAGGAACAGAACTGTCCACAAGACTGTAGGGATTAGGGAAGTCCAGAGTTTTCTGGAGCTTTGTGTTCTTTTTGGAGCATTCATAAGGCTTTGGGTTTTGGTCAGTATATTGAATAACACACACCAGCATCTATTTCTGTTGTCAGTGAATACTGTTGAGCAATGGCAGCCTTCATAACTGTCAGTTTATATAGGCAAGTAGAAATAGACTTGCTGTTGAGTTCTTTCTAGAGCTCCAATTTTAGTTTTCCATTTTGATTTATAGCTGTATAATTTTGCACAGAAGATGAAAATCAACAGAATGTAAAATAGATGGAGAAAATGTACAGCATGCTAATCTGTAAGGCTGCTATTCCATGAAAGGTTTTACAGACTCATTTTGAGTTACTTAAGGTGTGCCTGCGTTTACCAATTCAATGTATGGCAATAATAGCTGGCTTTTCACAGTAATTCTAATTTGGCTAGTTTCAGAAAGGCTTGTAATAATATAGGAGATTGATCAACAAAATAAAAAAGCATAAATTTGGAAATGTGAACGTGACACGTTTGAGTGGAAATTTCTGCAGAAGGCAGAAAAAAGTGGATTGTCAGTGCAGTGTAAGATAAGAACTAGAGAGAGAAACACCGATAACTGTACAATGTTTGCTGGCATCTTCTAAAAATGTGCTGATGACACTGGAAGCTTAACAGTAGGCTAGCTCAAATTGCATGCAATCTAGATCTATTTAGATATAGAAAGGCGCTTCCAGCTGGATAAGAAAATAGGACATGCTTGGAATGAAGTTAAGTAAAGAGATGTCACCTAGACAAGTACAGAGGGAAGCATCTATGGTAGTAAGTTGGAAAAACGCAGGAAGTGGGGGCAGGGAGCGAAGAAGATGTCTGGGCTCATCTGAAAATAATGAAGGATTTCCTTACATTGGGGAAGTGGATGCCAGTGGTTCCTATTTTTGGTGCTTTTAATATCCTTGGAGAACATGTTCAGGGTATGCTCTAAGCGTAAATGGTGGGAAATGGAACAAGATTGAAAAATATCAGCTTGTGCAGTGTCTGTGTTTTTTAATTGCATATGAAGTGCTTGTGTAAGACACATAGCATATTTGGTTTAAGCCTGAATTAGTGTCACCATCTGATGAGTTAAGGACAGAAGATGCAAAGCAATATGTGTGCATGTGTTAGAAGATCAGGGTGAGCCAAACAATGGAGCAAGATTTCTTTCTTTAATTCTGGATTGAATATAAAATGCCCTGATGACTGCCGCTGCAATAGGACGGTCTGCAGCAATACTGGGATTCCCTTGGGAATTACACTGACTCCAAATCCATGGCTCCTTCTAGAGTGCCAAACACTGCTCTTTTCTCATTATGCAAATCTGCTACTTTGTGCTCTGGTGGCATGGTGGATTGATTTAGATCAAGCCCATTTAAATCAAGTTTCCAGCTTTGTAATTCATACATTTCCGCATAAGCATACATACTAATCAGATGCTTTAACAAAACATATAGATAGATAAATAAATTGCAGATAAATAAAGCCTTTAGACTTCTTAGTAATGCAACTGAAATTTCAGGTTATGCTGCCTAAATGCTTCTTTCACAGCACAATTTATATCTACTTAATGATAACAAAGCTGTTGCAAAATTCAGGATTCCCATTCAGAGCTCTCTGGACGCATGCAGAGGTGCTAAGGAAGTACCCTTATTTGAAGATTTAAGTGCTCAGACGCCTCTAAAAGCAAGGGCTGGTGCTTAGTGCATAGGAATATTCATAGGCTGAGGACAGACTGGCAATTTGCTGCGGGAGCCAGTCGCGGCAAAAAAGCCCCGGAACAAACTGTTCTGGGGTTTCCCATTCATACAGCCCGGACTGCTGCGGGAGCATTCCGGGAGGAGGTGCACCGGAGCATTCAGACTGTTGCCCTGGAGGCGCAGTGTTTCCCCATTAATTCGGCTGTGGGTGTATGGGTGTATGTGCACATGAGCGCTCATGTGCATAAGCGCATTTTGCCAATTGGGGGAGGACCCTGCAGCGCCGGCACCGCATTGAGCAGTAGAGCGGAGCACAGCCAATCATACCGCTGCTGCCTTCTGCCCAACGCAGGTTTCTCCTGGCTTTTCGGCTGCACATTCAGAATTCCCGGAAGCGGAGAAACGCGCAATGCATACGCGCTTTAGGGATTTGCTACCGGTTTCTTCAGGTATCTTTTTAATGTGGCAGTGAAACAGAACAGCGTGGGTTGGCTATGGGTGGGGGACGCCAGGCAGATGTGCCTGTGTGAACGCCCTGTTTACTGTGGGGTTGAAGCGTTGCTGAAAAAGATCCCTACCAGGACAAATTGCCAGTCTGAACTCAGCCATAGTGTGTGTAACAGGGCTAAAGCCAGCCTTCCTCACATACAGTACCATCCAAAGCTGAGTTATATTTTTCATACTGATGCCGGTGGCCTTATAACAATGTCACTCAGTTTAGAAGAGCATTGTAAATGGAATTAGATTGACAGGGCCAGACCTCTTCCTCCATCCCTACATGTAGGAGGGAGAGGGAGGGATGGTGACAAGAGAACTGGTGGAGTCTGGTCCATGAACAGCATAGTGAATCAGGCGGCCATTCCTCCTTTATGTTAAGCACCTTGTCATGTGTATTATCATGTTAGTCACGAGGGATTAAAACAAATAAAATAGAAATGTCCATGGAAGCAAGTGCCTAATCTTTAAATGGAAATTGGCAGCGTGAAGCAGTGTTCAGGGGTGAGAGGAGAGACAGTGTGTCGGTCCCACTTTAGGTACAGTCTTGTTGTACAATAGCCAATGAAATCTATATGACCTGTTGTGTCATGTTGTTGTTGTTCAGTCACACAGTTGAGTCTGACTCTTCGCAACCCCATGGACCAGATCATGCCAGGTCCTCCTGTCTTCCACCGTCCTCTGAAGTTTGCTCAATTTCTTGTTAGTTGCATCAGTGACACTGTCTAACCATCTCATCCTTTGCTGTCCCCTTCTTCTTTGACCTTCAGTCTTTCCCAGCATCAGGGTCTTCTCCAGTAAGTGCTCCCTTTACATTCAGTGGCCAAAATATTTGAGCTTCAACTTCAGTATCTGGCCTTCCAGGGAACAGTCAAGGTTAATTTCTTTTAGGCTTGAATGATTTGATCTCCTTGCAATCCAAGGGACTCTTGAGTCTTCTCCAGCACCATAGTTCAAAAGAATCTGTTCTTTGGTGCTCGGCCTTCCTTATAGTCCAACTCTTTCAGGCATGTGTCACATTTATGCTCAATTCCCCCCCCCCCCGTTCTCATAGAAAGGTAGGTTTTAATTTTGTATGTTTGATAATGTGCCATGGATTCAGTTTAAAAACCATGTGAACATGCAGACCTCAACATATCTGTAAATTCAGAATTCATTTTAGTCCAGGTTACTGTAAAACGGTGATACCCAGTGGCTCAGGAACCACATCTGGCTCTTTGACATGCCACCTTCAGTTCTTCTGAGCGCCATTCTGCAATGTTTCACCTGCCTCATGTTTCAGGAACTGGGCAAGGCTGATTGGCCTTGTGGTTAGTGAAGGTTCTCCCCCTTGAAACAGCTGCTGCTGGAGGGACTGGAGGATGAGTAGGCTGCCGTCCTTATGCCAGTAGTGGAAAGAAAGGGCCCACTTTCTCTAGCAACCGATTACTATTCTCTGCTGGCTGGCTCAAAGCAGGCTTGTGCAGTGGGAAGCCTTGGAATAGCCAGTACTTCCCAATACTGTGTTTCTGCTGTCTTCCTGGCATGAGGCAGAGTAGCCTTGGACATCTCGCTGTTACCTGAGCTGCAAGTCTCGTGCCAGGGAGGGAGCAAGAAGAGAGCAAGGGAGGTAAAGTGGGCACAGGCTTCCCACTGCAGGATCCTGGCTGAGAGTGCCCTTCACTTCTGTCTCTGCCTCCTTCCCCTCTCCCCAGCACTGGCTTCTGTGGCTGCTGGACAGATCCAAGTGAGTCGATTTTGCCGTCAAAAGATGGCTGCTCACCAATCCGTCCCCTGCAGAGCCCTCATACAGTAGTCACGTGGCTCTTTTTAGTTGACGGTAATTTTGAATGGGGCTTTCAGTGAGCTGCAAAGCGAGTACCGCTGTGTTCAAGAGATGGGGAAATGAAATGAGAAGAAAACTGCCATGATTTTTTAAATTGAAAAACTTTCCCCTGCCTGGTGAGAGAAATATGATGGAAAGCTGAGTGTGTCATCCCCTTCTCCTCCTGCAGGCTAGTACTAGTTCAGGCACAGTTGATCCCAGGAGTTCTCTAGTTAAGGAGATGAGTTGTGACTTGGTCTCTGGCAAGAACAATATTGTTTGGCTAATTGGAACATATTACATCGTGCTCATCTGTTGGATACTCAAGGCAGCTAGCATCATATAGATGAAACAAAAGCAATGTGTTAACATAATAGTAAAAACTAAAAATGTGCACAAAACAACAGCATCAGGAAAAAACTTTATATCATTTAATAGGAGCCAAATCCCCCCCCCGAGGGGGGGAGGCTGTACAACACACTGGAAAACAAGAAGTAAAGAGGCAAGGTGGGCTTGTTGGGAGAAAGAATTCTAAAGTAGGATGATCAAAAAGTCTGTGTTCTGCCCTCCTGTCTCACATTTCCTAGACTGAAAACAGGTCACCCGATGGGATCATGGGCAGGTTCATGTTTGATGAGGTGGTACTTTGGATATGAAGAGCACTGAGGATTTAGAGCACATTTCTTAAATATTTTGTGTCAACTCAAAGCAGTAGAAGCAGTGTGGGGTAGTGGTTAGAGTGTCAATCTAGGATTTGGAAGGTTCAGGTCTCCACCCCACAATGTAACCATTATTTATTTGTTTATTTATTAGATTTTTTAGTTGCCATTCACCTGAAGGGTCTCGTGGCGACTTACAACATTAAAACCAATAAGATAAAAACAACATAATACAAATATAAAAGATTAACATTAAGGTATTAAAGTATTAAAATATTAAAATACATGGCTGTCACCATACCACTATTAAAACAGCCCAAACATGTTTACTCTCCAAAGGCCAACCTAAATAATTCAGCTTTGCATGCCCTGTGGAAACTAAACAAGCCGAGCAGGGCGTAGGTGTCATCCAAGAGTGCATTCCACAGGGTCGGGGCCACAACTGAGAAGGCCCTTCCCCTGATGATAGCTAACTGAGCCATCCTGGGCCAAGGCACCAGCAAGACATCTCTAGACGATGACCAAAGGGAATGCGGGGGGTTGTAATGGGCGAGGCAGTCCTGTAGGTATGAGGGTCCCAGAGCTTTAAGGGCTTTGAAGGTTAACATCAAAAACCTTGGCCCAGGACAGACTGGCAATTTGCCCCGGTAGCCAGTCGTGGCAAAAAAAACCCGGATTAAACAATACCGGGTTTTCCCGTCCACACAGCGGGGGCCGCTGCCGGAAGATACGGGACGGAGGCGCACGGGAGCGTTCAGACTGCCGCGACAGAGGCGTGCTATATTCGCCGTTTCCCCATTAATTCGGCTGTGGGTGTATGTGCGCATGAGCGCATTTTGCCGATTTTTTTTTTTTGCCCTGCAACACTGGCACCGCATTGGGCAGTGGAGCGAAGCTCAGCCAGTCACACCGCTGCTGCCTCATGCCCAACGCAGGTTGCTCCCGGCTTTTTGGCTGCGCGTTCAGACTCCCCGGAAGCGGAGAAACGCGTGACGAACACAGGCTTTCAAGATTTGCGAAGGCTTTTATCATGTGTTTTTTTAATACGGCAGTGAAGCGCAAGAGCACCGGTAGGCTATGGGTGGGGGACGCCATGCAGATGTGCCAGTGTGAATGTTCCATTTACTCCGGTATTGAATCGTTGTCAGCCCGGGTCCCATCCCGGGGCAAATTGCCAGTCTGTCCTCGGCCCTTGAATTGGATCCAGAAAATAATTGGTAATCAGTGCAGCTGCCGCAGAATTGGAGTAACATGAGCTGACCATGATGTTCCAGTCTGTAACATGGCAGCTACGTTCTGCCTGCAGTTTCTCATCCCTACACTTGCAGTTTCAAAAGTGTTTTCAAGGGTGGTCCTATGTAGAGCCAATTGCAGTAGTCCTATCTGGAGGTGACTCTTCTGTGGAAACCTGTGGTGTAACCTTTGCCAGTCTCTCTCAGCATGACCTAAAATGAAGGAAAGAACCATGATATGTCTCTTGGAGGAAGGGTGGAATGAAAATGTGACAGATAGAAACAGCAGTGGATTTTAAGTGAAACTTTGCTTCTGAATAGGGGATACTGAAGTCAGTGTTTTATTTGCACAGAAACCAAGTGAAGATTACTGTTTCTAGCCTCAAGAAATATATAGCTACACTGGAAATAATACAGTTTAATACTCTAACAGAAGGTGTCTTCATAATGCATCCAGTCCAATTTTCAGTCTCAAACTGAAGTGTTAATATTCTTACATTATGCGTGAATTAAGAGGAGGCTGCAGAATTCTGTTCCCAGTTATTACACTGATTATACTCAATTGCCACCTGCTCCCATCAGCTCAGTGTCTGGCAGGACATCTGTCAAAGTCTTATCCCCATGGCGTTTCTGTTTCATGCTGAAAAGGGAGTGTTCAATGAAAAGGAACTGGGACTGGGAAAAGGACAAAAGACAATGCATTGCCAAACAACAAACTGTTTCTCCCCCTCCTAGGTTTCCTTCACTAATTAGATCTCTAAAGAAGAATGTACAAACAAAGAGAAAGTAAATGCAAATGAATCTATGTCTGTGTACACACACACAAACACATACACACCATACCTTGCATATTTTCTATCTATAGTGTGCATTAGTTGAATGTTATTCTTTCACAAATTAGATCTAGGAGAGGCCCCCGATAAGAACTGAGCCAGTGTAAGGTTTCCAGGGGGACTCAACTGAGTCTTCTACTACCCTAGCCCCCCTGCACTTTACGACTTGTGCCATAGTGCCGGCTGCAGTATCTGTGTAGCTTGATTGCACTATCTAGACTAGAGGTGTTGACTGGTAAGCTCCGAGTTGATGTATCCTCACTGCAAGGTCCCATGGGCTGGGAGGGGCCTGCAGAAGAAAACCCATACAGGTGGACTAGAGAGCCAGTGGTGCAGCACTGGGCAGACACTCCCATGCTGCTTGACTGCTGCAGATGAAATTGTTGCACTATGCTGAAGCCACAATTGGACTGGCTCTGCCCACTCCCCCCCCCCAGCAGTCTCTTGTTCCCTCCCTTGTATTAGTTGCTTGTGGACCACATACAAGCCCTGGACAGGCCAGTTCTGTCCCCCGGGCCTTATGTTTGGCACTCCTGATCTAGACTGCATTTTCTACTTCAAGTATCAACTGACAGGACCTCAGCGCATGACAGGGTCACAACACTTTTGTTAGCAATTGGATCATGAGCATACAAAAGGGTGGTTTCTAAGGAGAAGCTTTGAATGTTTTCCTGCTCATGTTTTTCCTCTGAGGGTGTGGCTGCCGTAGCCCACAAGCAGTAGTCTTAAGGAAATGTGACATTTATGTGATGTAGTAACCATGCTTAGTAAAGAATGAGATGGGAGTAGACTCCATATCTACCAGACATGGAGGTAGCAGCAAATACTATGCCATTAGAGGTTACATGTAAACCAGGTATGGGTGATAAAAGAAACTCAAATGAGGCCAATAATTGGATTAAAGACGAGTATGCCAGGAAACCAGTGTATGGAAGAAAAAAAACAATATGAAGAAGGTGAGGAATATGAGCAAGTGTGAACCAGCAACTGATAACAGTGATAAAAAATAAGCGAAAAGATGGGCTATTATTCTTGTTGATTTTAATAGCTAAAGAAACTTACTTGAATTTATGGTGCAATCCTAAGTGTGTTTTCTCAGAAGTAGATCCCACTGAGTTCAGTGGGACTTAATCTCTGGTGAAAGCACATAGAACTGTAGCTCCCATAGCCATTGATGTGCTTTTATTTTTGCAGTGGTGGTACTTTCGGAATGGCATAGAAATTAATTATATTATGACATTGGTTATACATATATAAAAAAAATCAAAGTGGGTTCGTTCATTAGTTTGATACATCAGCAGCTGCTTTTAATTTCACTGCCTGGCTTATGGCACTGTAAGCTTTCCCTGAAGAATGGTAGTGGATAAGGCTGTTGTGCTTCCAGCCGTGAGTGACCAGATTCTTCTGGGAAACTCAGGAGAATGGAATGATAGCAGCAGTCCATCTCAACTGTTCTCCATGTCAAAAATGCCTAATGAATCAGAGTTTAGGGCTTCTCTCCTGGAACGCAATTCAGTAGTAAAGCCAAGAGCTGTCAGACATAAGGGGAAAGAAGAGTGTTCTATTTTATGACTGTGGAGAGTGTAATTTAAAAACTCAGGGGGATACTGAGGTCTGGTGGAAATAGCCAAAGGATCTATGGGTTACTCTCATCTGAGAAATTATTCTGAAAGTTGAAGTTCCTTGAAAATGAAATACAGTTTTCCTCTTTCCATAACTTAGCTTTATTAAAAAGAAAAAGCCACCAAATTAAAGTAAGTGTAGCTGTTGCCCAAAACTTACATTAAACCACTCCAGGCATTTCCTCTGAACTTAAATCAAAACTGGTTTTAAGAAACAAGGATGGTTTTTCCATTCACAGCACATGGCTTAAGTACAAACAATTTTCCATGGTGCTTTCAAAGGAAAGCTAAAGACTGAATTGTTTTGATTACCGAATTGCCTTTCTGAAAGCTGAGGCACGAAGTCATTGCGTGTATTGTCGTGATAGATTAAGACAGAAGTTTTGATTCCCCCCCCTCCCTTTAAAAGCTCTGCATTTACCCTGCTGAGTCATAAAAGCTCATTCCATTTTGTGTATATTGAAGTTTGTAGGTGTTTGGGGGGAGTCTCTAAAATAGAGGGGAAAAATAAGTTTCTGATTGTAAGGTTGGTGTTGCCTTTTCCTTATTTAGTTAACTCAATATAGCCAAATCCAATTGAAAAGAAAACACTTTAGATATTGTGGTGAGGAGTCTGTGGCCTTAATATGATTATTGACTTAGCCATACTAGCTTTGCTTTAGAGGAAGTTTAAACAGAGGAAAGGACACTAACAATAGTTAATCTATATTTAATAAGTCTTCTGCAAATCATTTGTACAAAGTTGCTTAAGTAGTATTAAGGCAAATTGGAACGTATTTTTATTTTACTATTACTCAGAATATGCAACACTCCCTGCCTCTCTAGAAGTCTAAAATAAAAATAAAATCTGGGTTATTGCTCTTGTCATTGACATGACAATTATTTTCAGTGTTGTGTAATGGATGGCTGTTTAGGAGTGGAAAATGAAATGCACATTGATGGCATAATTTTGAGGATCATAGATAGATCTATAGAACAAAGCTCACAAACTCCATACAGCACTGTTAAAGGCAATCCTTTTAAAAATCAACTTAAAGGCCCAGACCAGCATAGATAATACTGACTGTGCGTTGTAAACTGCCCTTGACAACTGCAGGGTTTATACTTGAACAATATCCATTAAGATCAATTAAACAGACAAAACATTACAGATTTCTTATTTATTTACATTCTTTATAGTTTGCCATTTTCACTGAGTACAGGTATTGCTAGTTCTGGAGATACTGAATACATATGTGCTGATGTTATCTTAGGTGGTGGGTGAAATGGGTAAAGGCCAAAGTACAAGGCCAGTCTCCTTAGAAAGGGAAGGATGATCTTTCAGCAAAACAGAGTTGTCTCTTCTTCGGTCCATGACAAGTTGCTCAGAGCCAGCGTAGTGTAGCAGTTAAGAACAGCGGACTCTAATCTGAAGAACCTGGTTTGATTCCCAGCTCCTGCACATGAAGCGTACTGGGTGACCTTGGGCCAGTCACAGTTCTCTCAGAACTCCCTTGACCCTACCTACCTCACAAGGTTTCTGTTGTGGGGAAGGGAAGGGAATGAGACTGTAAGCTGCTTTGAGACTCTGTAAGGTAGAGAAAAGCAGAGTATAGAAACCTGACTCTTCCTCTTCTTCACAAGTGGTGTGGGACTGACATCCATTTGTTTGTTTAGATATACATGGTTGTCTTTTTACTCTTTTTCTCTATATTACTTGTACATTAAATTCTGAAATCTTCAAAAACTTTCAGTATTTTGAGAGTAGGCTTTTAAGCAGATGATATTGGGGTGATGCCTTCCATAACTTCTTAGAAGAAAGTAGGTGTACAGCCACATAATTCAGCCCTGTCGAGCTGGCTTCCAGTGATAAACTCAATCATATTCTGTGAGATCAGTCCTGCCTTTTCAGCACATTAAATTTTCCATTTGTGTTGTGGCTTACATGATAGTCCCACATCTTGTTTACTAATTTGCTTAAACGATATATTGCAAGAAGAACATAGCTGGGCCAACTTCTTTCTCACATCCGACCTCTAAGCTTTAGTCCTGGCATCTTGTTTGCTTGGTTTGAGAAGAAAGTTTTTCAGAGGCAAAGCTAGCCCCCTTAAAAAGGTACAGAAAGTTACCAGGAGATACATGAGAATCCTTGAGCCTGGTGTAGCATGCTGAGCATGAGATGGAAATCCCTGATTCACATTGCTTTTCAGCCATGACCTCTCATGGTGTGCCTAGGCTAGGCCACATCTATGGTATGAGGACATTGCTGCCTACAGGTTTGTTGTAAAAGTTGCTGAAATAATGCAACACTTTAGTGCTCTACTGTACTTTAAAAGTAGTACTGTACTTAAAAAGTAGAGTAGAATGGCTGTGTATCTGTTTCTAATTAGGGTTGTAATTGATTTTGGGGCAACCTTACTTCTATTTTGAAGTTCAGATTTCTTTAATGGCTTCTCCACACGGGAGATGAAACTATAGGCAGCCCTCTTTCCACTCCATATAAATGAAATTCAGAAGATCGTCATCAAACTCTACTCCTGGTTATGTGTAGATAGCATGTAAATGGCATGATACGAGATTGGGGCTAAATCTGACCATCAGTTACGCCAGTGGGAAAACTGGAGCAGAGAGCAGAATTAGACGTCTGCTGTTTCTTTACATTAGACTTTCAGGAAATGTTGCTATAGGAAGGTCACAGCTCTATATGCAGTCTTAAGGTGAGAATTCTTTTCCTATTTGTCTGTACACACTGTTAAACTCAAGGTAAGTCACAGGCAAACCATAGCCAGCAAAGTGAGCATTATAAACCATTCAACCCTCATCTAGATTATGTGTCTGCTAGTAACAATTTTATTTTCTTCATTAAAATACGTTTGGCAATTGTAGCCTGTCTCGTTCATTGTCTCTCCGTGGGGGAGACTGAGGCAAGACAGCACTTAAACCTCATCTTTCTAATATGACACCAAGCTCATTTAACCAGCATATTTTTGGCTCCTTGCGTTTGCCAGCCACCTATGGTGAATCCTTATCAAGCAGGAACGAAACTTGTTCAGCTCTGAATTGACAAGGATTAACTTCAATTAAAATAATTACTCTAATGTTTGCACAGGGCTTTGTACATGAAAAATGCTCTAAAAGCACCAGAGCATTGTCATTATTTATTAGACTTCGGCTTGATTCTGGCACCATACGGCTATCAGCATTTTTATAAAGCTCTGTTGATGGTGTGTGTATATGTGTGTGTTTCGGCTATAATTGAGATCAATGAAAATCTTTTTAGGAGACTTGTAGGCTGTAATAAACCTAATAGACTGTAATTGCTCAAGGTACAAGTCAGTGCAGTGGGTGCTTATAATCATGTTTTAAAGGCCTATATCCTTCCATTTCACATCAGTGGCTCGGGAATTGCTATAGTACAACCCATAAGTGTGCTGCTTAGTGAGAATCTTTGGGCCAGTGGGAGGAGCCTGTGGTGTGACTTCTCCCTGTAATCCTGCAAGGGTCAAGCTGCCTCAAATAAAATATCAATATATATATTTAGGTGGTGTACACAATGGCGAAAGTAAAATGAGTAAGGTACGAATATCAGATTGCATAGAATATCAACATGAGCTTTACATAAGCTGTAGTAATTTCACAGACAAAGATGATAATTTCACATATACGGTTCATGTATATATCAAATGGGCTACAAGACCATATGAATTTCAACCTCTAGGGCCTTCATCAGTGGTCAGTAATATATAATATTTCAACAAGACACACATTCAGAAATTAATATATAAATCCAGACCAGGAGTTGCCTTTTATAGTTCCGCAGGGCTTGTAAGATGGGGCTATTCTGCCAGGCTTTTGGCTGAGGCAGCGGACGTCAAATACCATCTTGCCCCTCCTATTACCATCTTGTTACCGTCTCTTATCCTCTATTACAAGGTCTTCAAGTGTCAAGGATTCTGAACAACAACCCGCCTTGGTTAGGGTGTCTTCCATCTGGAATCACTTATGGGATTTAGCCCTCTCTGCTTTTAACAGAATAATACCAGGACACCATGGAAATAGTTTGAAGTAGTTTTAATGTCATAGTTTTAGGGGTTAAGATTTTATAGTTTTTAAAATCTGATTCTGTTGTTCTACAACCAGTGTTGTAACCCACCCTGAGCTCATTCTTGGGAAGGGCAGGATAGTAATTGAACCAACCAGCCAACCAACCAACCAAATAAATAAATAAATATTTTGTGCAGTTGTTGAAAGTTTATAAAGCAAGCCATGGATCTCTTCTCATGGTAAATGCACTCACACAACAAAATCTTCAATCATATAACAATCTGGTATAAAATTTCCAATGCCTTTGAATTTGTGTGTCATCAGTCAAGAGTTGCAATAAAGTGGCACCATGGGCCCCCGGACAAAAAAATCCATCTGGACCTCCTATGACCCTGATCCTAAAGAAATATCATAACAAAACAAATCATTTGGCTTTCTGTTACTGTGAACAGAATAATCAGTTTTACCTGGGAATAAGCCCCACTGAATTAAACGAGATAACATTCTCTCTCAAACAGTACTAAACTGCAAAAAAAAAAAAAAAAAAAAATCTGCCAACCAGAAACAAACAAGCAAAGCAGACTCACAGAATGTTTAATAGGGAGAGGAGATTTGGGGAAATGTGAGAAGTCAATTTCATTGTCCAGGGAGAGGAGGCAGGTTAATCAAGTCTCCTTACTAATTTTAGGAAGTGATTCTAGTCCCCAAATGCTAAAAGTCAACTAGTTCCAGCTCTCTCTTCCCCCTCTTTTCCTCCTGCTGCCTACTTAAAGAGGAAAAAAGAAAGCAGGAGTGTAGGGGCAGATTGGGCAACTGAAATTATCCTGGAAATAATTTCCAGAGTCTCCCAATCCATGCTCTTGATCACGTGGATGGTATTGATCTGTAGTATATCGAAGGGCACAGAACCAACTAGCTCTTTGGGGAGTAATCCTAAACAGGCATCCTTAGGACTAAGTTCCATTTTATTCACTGGGGCTTATCTCCAGTTTACTGTTTCCCTTGCATATGAGCTTTTTACATTTTAATATATAATATTAATTATATGCCAGTGCATTTTAATGGGAATTACAGCTGTTTCTTCTTTCTTACTAATATTTTTTGCCATATCTGCAAGCCATTTCAGTGATCCCTTTGCCCCCCACCCCCACTTCCAAGCAAGGGGAAGCAAAAGGGATTGCTGAAATCGCTTGCAACGGGGAAGGCATTTAAATGCCTTGTCAGTTCATTTGCTGAGTAATGCCATGGCGGTGGCATGACTAAGCGAGTCAACTGACAAGGCATTTAAATGCCGCCTTGGTTCACTTATGAGTCATGCCACTGCCACAGTGGTGGCATGGCTTGCAAATACCATTTAAAGGGATCACTTTAAATGTTTTTTGCAAGCTGACATGAACCACACAAACCCACCTGGAAGATTTGTGGGAAGTTCGTGGGGTTGTGAGGGTGGGATTGTATGAACCAAGGTTCACAAACCATAAACCAGGCCAAATTTGTGATGAACTTAGATTCATAATTTGGTTCATGCCCATCCCTAATTATAACTAGTAAAACATTACATTTGTTAATGTTTCGCTTCCTTTGTTCCTCTGTCCCTCCCCTTCATTCTCTGCTATCTTCTTTCTTGCCCCAAACTGAAAACTTGTGTAATGAAATATTCAGACCAATAAACCAACTCTGGCATAGGCAGATTTATGCAAATATACTTTTCCGACAATATAGAATAGTGTTCTTGGTTGTAAAATTTAGACGCAGAACACATACTGACCTCCTTCAGTATACAGTTGACTATTGGGGAGGACAGGACAGAAAGATTATTCTTCATTCCAGTTTAATGGAAGAAACTTGTTCAGAGGAGCTTGCATAGAACATTTTGGCCAAAGATCACTGTTTATTTTTTGATGTATGAACATGCCCTTTCAAATTTCTTTTTCATTTTACACACTTGTTGGAGACAAGTTCCTTTCACTCTTTTCTGTCTCCAGTGTTTCAGTTTGTTTCTTGTAGGCCATTTTTGCAGTATATGCCACTGGTATGTTCTACTTCATTTATATACCAAGATAACACTTCTGAATAATACGTTTGTTTTTATGGGGAACATTTGACCCAAGAAAACCAAAAGTAGTATGAAGATGAAGATTTACAAGGTAGACTTGAATAAAGGAAAAACAAAATGGAACAGAAATTGTTAGGCTTTGAAGTTGAGTATTACTAGTCTTTGGGACTGGCTGAGCCCAGGATTGAACTCCAAAACCTTGTCGGTAAAGATAGTTTTGATGATATACACACTGCCTATTAACTGAGAAGTCATATTCACGGTTTACACGATAGCCCCATCTTGTAACCTTATTTTATGTGCTGCAGCACATGCCCTATTGCATTTGAACCAAATAATTTCATTTTTTCCCCCTTCCTAATCCTTTTCATCCCATGAGGGGAACAATTTTATTCTTGGGATGGTAGGGAAGCCATCAAATGATATTGCCACAGGGTAGAATAATTTCAAAAATAAGATGTATTCTGTTCTGTTTGAAGGTCACAAGTAATAAAGACTCAGAGGTACTATCTTCTGGTGAATCTTGACTGCCAAAAAGGAAACATACATTATATTTTACAAGCCCCCCCTGGAAGAGATTGGCGTTCATTCTATATGAGCTATATTTGAGTCTGAGAGAGAAGAGAAAGAGGCCATTTTAAAGTTTTAGAGCTGCACACATACCCTGCAACATTAGAACAAATAGATTAAGGCAGATGTTTCTGTGGCGTTTTTCTCACCATAGACCTACATCTTATTTGACAAAAAAGCACAACCTCACAATTATGGTGTGGTACATTTTTGTATGTTCCAGTTCTCATTAGACCACAGCTTGAGAAGAAAATGCATCTGTTTTGCTATTGCTGAGATCCTTGCCTTGAGAGCTGTCCCATTATTCACTACCTATAAACATTAATTGGTTGAGGGGCTTTCCCCCCCAGTATACCCAGTTCTAAACAAGAATCAAAGATACCGTGCTGGGTCTGATGACTTGGAAGAAGTCTTTGCGAATGGGAATGATTAGATCCAAGCAGATGGAAGGGAGTGATTGGATCCAACACACCGGTGGTGGTGGTGGGGAGTTTTGCATTTATTTATTATGGAAACATCCTTTGGGTTAGAGCTGCTGCAGGTGAAAAAAGATCCATAGACATTTTCAGAGGGTGTTTGATTTTTTTTTTTAACAGTAGACCATCCTTGCATGATCACAAACTGATTTTGAAGCTCCCCTCAGCTTGTATTGGTTTGCCATATGGGGTGTTTAAGACATGTGAGCCAGACTTTTTAGTGAGAAGGGCACATGGAACTACTTTTATGTTCTTTGGTTTCCAATTATAAACTTCGGTTGACAAAACTCACACTTACAAAAATAACATAAAACTGAATTGCGCTTTTAGGTATTTCAAAAGCTTCCATCCTGGAAATACTGAAATATTTAGCACGTTTAAATTGCTGTCTGGCACAATTTGCTAGTAAGTTGAAATTTCCAGGGCTGTGAGGAGGAATGGGAAGGCTTTCTTACCAGGTCGTTGCCAGAACTGAGCCTCAGCTATTCCAGCGTGTTGTCTGGAAACTGAAAGCTGTAACTTTCTGAGAATTGTTAGCAAATCACAGTCACATAGATGGGCATGATGAAAATAAAGAGCATTCAGTATGTGTATAGTTTCAAGATATATGGAATTTAGTTGTGAATTATAAGGGATGGAGGGCTGTTATAGTTGGTTATCTTCCTTAAATTTGTAGTGTGTGTGTCTGTTTAATTTGTGTTTTGAACGTGTATTAGTTGCTGTGAACAGTCATAGCTGCTTTATGCTGGTTCAAACATTGGGTAAAATAATAAAATGAATATATAAAAATACCCACACCTACAAATATTTAATTAAGATGATTTCAATGTTAAGATAGTCAATGTTAGTCACTAGTCAATGGGATAATCAATGCTAATGCAATCTAAGGAACAGAAATTGTTCCAGCATATTCTAATATTCTAATGTATTTGAAAAAGTGTGTTTGCACTAAAGCTCATACCTTGAATAAACCTTTGTTGGTCTTAAAGGTGCCACTGGACTCTAAATTTGTTCTACTGCTTTAGACAGATACAGTTGACGAACTGGATCTATGTTCCAGCATATGTTACCTTGGTGTTGTGGTTAAGTGTGTGGTGTCTAATCTGGGAGAACTGGGTTTGATTCCCCCTCCTCCACTTGCAGCTGCTGGATGACCTTGGGCAAGCCATAGTTCTGTCAGAGCTGTTCTCTCAAGGACAGTTTCTGTCAGAAGTTCTCTCAGCCCCACCTACCTCACAGGGTGTCTGTTGTGGGGAGGGGAAGGGAAAGGGAGTTTGTAAGCTGCTCTGAGACTCAAAGTGAAGGATGGGGTATAAATCCAATCTCCTTCTCCTCCTCCTCCTCCTCCTCGACCTTCTTCTCCTTCTTCTTCTTCTTGTTCCTCTTCCTCCTCCTCCTTATGATGGTTGTTACCATCAATAGCTGATGGTTGTTACCATCAAGATCCCAATCAGTACCCACACTTTGGTTATTCACTGATACCGCTGGCACATGGAGCAGAGCCTTCACAAAGTGCTGGTGGTTGGGACTGCATATCCAAGGACTGTTCCCCGTGTATGAAAATGTGATGTCAGAAAAGGTGAAATGCTGCAGTTACCTTAAGTGCCAAAAGCTACAGATGTGGCTGCTACCACCAATTTGTAAGATAGGGTTGCTTGATTTCTGTGATCTTGTGCAGAGCATAAACTCATTCCCGCTACCCTGTGATCCAGTTCATATTTAGAGACAGGACTGAATTTCATAAACCTGCTGGTTCACTTTGGAGATTCACATTCTGATTTTGCTTCTTCTGTAGGAGAAACAAAGCTTTGAGTCTTTAGTTTTGTGCCATTTTCTTAAGCTGAATTTTTCCTGAATTTCCCAACATTATTGTGTATAAATCATGTATGTCTATCAATGTCATAATCAAAACCAAAGAATCATGGCAACTGTGATGAAGTAGACTGATCAAAACTAACAACTGTCACAACATACAGAATCAAAAAGAAATGAAAATAGCTGTGTTGACTCTTCTGTACTCATACCTGTCCCTCTAGGCCTTTCAGTAGTAAACATTCTACCTTGAATGTGCCATGTAGAACTAGTAGTGTATTCTAAAACCCTTGTCTTAAAAGCATAAAAAGTATGTTGAGCTACATGTGAAGAAGATTACTTGAGTGCCATTTAAGGACAAAGAGTCTGTTTCATTAGCAGTAAGCACACATTAGTTCAGTGAGGACTTTAAACCACTAAAACAGAGTTGCCCAAATGTGTCTTTAGGCCTTCATGATTGGTGACTTGTGAAAGCCTAAAGACACATTTCATTTTTCTCGTCCTTGGTTATTATATCTTCCTGCAATGCCCAGGCAGCACGTTTTGAGACAGATGTGATTTGAGACACACTGCCCTGCAGCCAACTTAAGAAATTCAGCTAATCTTTTTAAGATGCTTGTAGAGGCTTTCAGAATTCCTACTGATGTTTCCCTTGGCCAGGACTCTCCGTATTCACCTTGAATCTGCCTTTAGGCAAAATTCAGCAGCTGCTTAGGCATCCATGACAATCCATCCCCACCTCTTGAGAATTTTGTTGACACTCATTTGAGTTTCCCAGAATTCCCAATGAAGTTTTACTTCATGAGGAACCCCTTAAAATTCACCCTTTGGCTGACATCCTGGAGGCTTTAGGTGTAGCACTATTGTTGGTCACCTGTCATGTGGGATCAAGACAACAGAGAGTGTGCTGTTTTTTTTTCTTTTAGATGATAAAGTTTGTGCATACCAGAAGAAGTAACACGTTCCCCCCACATCTAAAACTGTACACAATAAAGGCAACCTGAATCATAATAATCAGAAAATGCAGAATCTTTCTGTGCTATTTACTTGGACTTTTGTTTTTTATAGCTGCTGAAGTTAACTTTATATAGGAGGGAGTGATGAACTAACATTTCTATATTACTGCTGTCAGTTCCTCCTGAGAGGGAAATGGCAAGTCTGCAGAGTCAGGCAGTTGATGCATGGCTTGCTGTCAGGATTTCTAAGATTCTGATGGGGAAATTGAAACAGCATGTTTCTACCAGTGATTCTCAGGAGGTCTTTTCTAACTTTGCCTACAAATTATCCTTGAGAACAGTACCAGAGAACATGTACACCTCCTCTGCAATTTGGAATCATACCAAATGCAGTATTCCTATAGCCTGCCAAAAAAAGGGTAATGATGACTGCCTTCTGTCTTTACTAAAATCCTAAACAGCTTTTATAGTCAGGGAGGATTATTAGAAAGCCGTCACCTGGGGTGACCATATGCCTGACCATTTCATCTGAAAGATTTTGAGGGGCTTGATCCAAATGTTCATGTTAATTGGCCATCTGACATATCCTTTTGTTGGAAATAGCCTGTATTCCTGTAGATACCGCAACAGCAAACCCCCGTACACATTAAATGTTGCTTTCTTAATAAGTCATTATGCACAGTGGACATCTATCATTAAGCTGCCATCAGCAAGTTGCCTTGTAACTTAAGTATGATGAGTATGCAACTAGTACTAAACACTTATCAAGTGGAGGTGCTGTCATTAAGTCCAACCCTAAACTGTTGTACCTATTCATTATTATTATTATTATTATTATTATTATTATTATTATTATTATTATTATTATTATTATTATTATTATTATTATTATTATTATTATTATTATTATTATTATTATTATTTCTGAATTGCCCAACCCCACAAGCAACGATTTACAGCATTAAAACAGATAAAATACAATCAACATAATAAACTTATTACAATGCACTAATAACACAACCAATCCAAATGGTGAGCAACCCCTTTTTTGCCAGCTGTCATGCTCTCCACACAGCAGGGCAGGGAAGGGGACGCAAGGCCGGAAGTTTAAAAAGGAGGATGCCAGTTTTAACTGTTGCTGTCTGTAAAGTACAGGGTTGACTGCATGGAGGATGCAGACAACGATATGCAGTGTGACGCGTTTATTGGTACTTCAGAACAAGGACAAACAATGGCCCCACAGGGCCAACTATATACACACCCACCCAGCACCCCTACAGTCCCATTGGGGGGGTCTAAACTTCCCGCCAACTTGCTATTGGTGGATGCTAGGGGGAACTAGGAGCCTGGGTTCTATTGTTCTGAGGAGCAAAGCTCCATACTGTAGTTGTGGACCCCTAGTGGCGGCCTGCGAACATAACACCCCTCCCCTGATAGTTCCGACCCCATCTATGTGATGTAATTCTGTAAATATGCGGGGGGTTGAAGCTCTCTGAGGGAATGCTGGGGGCTGGCAGTGGGTCACTGGTGACGGCCTCTGGTTGACTGGCGGTGGCCTCTGGTTGGGGCATCTGTGGAGGTGGTAAGGGTGCCTCTGGCTCAGTTGGTGCAGGCGGAGGTTCGCTTGGAGGGATGTCTGCTGTGCTTGGGGTTTCGGGATGGACTCTTGGCTCTGGGGTGTAGGCCCTTGGTTCCCCTGCGAATGGGGTTGGCTCCCCTGCCTCAGGAAGTTGTCACTGCCTCAGTTGGTCGAGGTGTTTCTTTAATATTTGGCCATCTTCCATAGAAACCTTGTACGACATGGGGCCTGTTACTCGGATAACCTTTCCAGCGATCCAGAGGGGGCCGGTCCCGAAGTTCTGGACATACACTGGGTCCCCTGGGAAGAACCCTCATGGAGTGTCGCACTGTTCGACCAACCTCCTTGAGTCTGGTGCTCTGTCCGGGTGTAGCCGGTCCAGCAAAGTCGTGGGGCGCTGACCCATTAACAGTTCTGCAGGGCTATGGCCGGTGATGGGGTTCTGTGTCAGGAGAAAGTGGGCTAACCGGAACTCCCAATCCCCATCCATTATTCTGCTGAGGGCTTCTTTCACTGTGCGCACCATCCTTTCAGCCTGCCCGTTGGTTGCAGGGTGGAAAGGGGCTGATTAGATGTGCCGAATCAGGTTCTGCTGAAGGAAGTCCTGGAACTCCGATGACACGAAGGCTATCCCTTTGTCGGAGATTATCGTGTCTGGCAGACCGTGTGTAGCAAAGATCCGGCTGAGGGACTGTATAACTGCTTTCGTTGAGGTGGTGGACACTGGGCTGAACTCCAGCCATTTCGAATAGGAGTCAACTGTCACAAGAAACAACAGTCCCTGAAATGGTCTGGCAAAATCTATGTGAAGCCGGGACCATGGCCTTCTGGTGGACTCCCAAGGCTGCGTTGGCATGCTGGGCGGGCTTGGCCAGACTACCTGGCTGGTCTGGCATCGGCGGATCCAAGACTTGATCTCTGCGTTGATCCCTGGCCACCACACATAACTCCGGGCTAGCGCCTTCATCCTTATGATGCCAGGATGTGCTTTGTGGAGGGCTGTGAGAACCTGTTGTCTCAGGGCGTCGGGGACCACGACTTGGTCACCCCATAGGAGGCACCCCTTGAGGGCTGATAGTTTGTCTTTTCGGGTGACAAAGGCCATGAATTCCGGTCCCGGTGAGGCCTTCAGCCATCCCCTCACCACCCAGCCCAAGACCTGGGAGACGATGGGGTCACGGGCCAAGCGTGCTGCGATGTTGGCAGCTTGCAGCGGAGGATCTGGGAGGCCTCTGAGAAGCAGGACTCCAGGTGCAGGGGCAGGATCGGAGTCTGTGGTGGGCAACGGCGGCCAGCTCAGGGCGTTGGCGTGTCCCATTGCCTTGCCCAGGCAGTGTTCCAGTTGGTACTGATAGCCAGCAAGGAACAGGGACCATCGGAGGATGCGGGGCAACAGCACTTGGGGCATCTGCTTGTCCGCTGTGAGAGTCCGAGGAAAGGCTTGTGGTCAGTTACAATGGTGAAGGGCCACCCTTAAACGAAGTTGTGAAACTTCTTGACTCCTGCTACAATCGCCAAGCCCTTCCTGTCAATTTGTTTGTAGTTACGCTCCATTGCCGACTATGTCCTGGACTAGTAGGCCATTGGGACTTCGCGGCCATCAGGAAGAATGTGGCCCAGGACTGCACCGACACCGTATTGGGAAGCATTGCACTGTCCTCAACCAAAAGCCTGGCAGAACATCTCTGCCTTACAGGCCCTGTGGAATTCCACCAGATCCTTCAGGGCCCTGATGTTATCTGGTAGAGAGTTCCATCAAGTCGGCCAGGACCAAGGTCGAGGACGGCTGGACCTCCCTAGGGCTGGGGATCACCAGTAGTAGTAGTAGTAGTAGTAATAATATCTTCCGATTTATTAATCGCTCAATCCTGCAGAGCTGCTGGCTCTGAGCGATTTACAGTTACACATTAACAAGGGACTAACAATGATTCATAGGGGTAAGGGAGTAGGAGTAAGCTGTTATCAGCTGATCTCAGCGCTCTTCTGGGGACATATAGGAGGAGGCAGTCCTGAAGGTACCTGGGTCCCTTGAACATGACTTGAACATGACTCAGTTCTCTTTGATCATCTACTAGTTACATCATGATGACTATGATTTCATTATTCCATAGCATAAATATCATATATTTTCTTACCATGATTATCACTTAAGAGTAAGAAACATATTGAGATTTATATAGCCTTTGTGCATTGTCATCAAGAGTTAATTCTATATAGCCTGTGGTCAGGAACTAACCTAGCAGGCAATAATAAAAAATCCACCACTGTAGAAATGTTCACAGAAGAACAGAAGGAGCGTCAGAAGACAGGGATGCGTCTCTCAGGTGTTCTAAGGGAGGCAGCTCTGTGGAATTCTCAGACAATGACTGTTCACCTGCAGAATAAAATATTTCAGTGCTACACCATTTCCCAAGATGGCACAAGGACTTCTAGCCTCTGCAGCTCTCATCTCTCCAGTCAAGTTTGGCTCCTGTAATTTAGAACTGGTTTCTCCAGAAAAGTGATGCATGAACTACACACTTTTTTTGGAGGGGTGGGGGAAATAAGTCAGGCAACACTCTCAACTCAGTGCTTATGCCAATCCTGCTTTCTCTCACATAGAGGAGCTTGTTTATCACAAATTATTTTGCTGTGCTTTGTCAAGGTACTGTCTGGCAGGTGGAATCTTCTGGATGCTTGTCTCGCCTTTCCAATATAGAGAGCAACCTGAAAGAGAAGATAAAGAGATGCATTATTCCATTGACTGTGCATGTGTGTTGTCAAAAAACATTTGTTTGGGTCATGTTAACACTTGTACAGTTCTTCTGTGGTAACATGGAAATGAATCCTGCCAGAACATTGTAAATTACATACTCCTAAGGGGATTCTAATTGAATGAAATTCTCTTGTGATTCCTTAAGTGTGTTCATGAAATTAAACTTTAAATTAATACTGGAGCCCAGTGTCTTACCAGCATCTTCTTTGTTACAGTCTGGTTTTGATCCCACTTAACCACAACAACGTGCACTAATTAATGTAGGTTCACTGCCAAACTTGTTAGGTCACTACTTCCCTGTTGGTGTTTGATTTCTCAGCTGTTGCAGTGAGATCTTGTTGAACATCCAGATCTTTCATTTGCATGTTCTGATCTCCACAGTGTGACTGACTGACATGCTTGGGCAAGTCTCTTTTAAACCACCTGCTGGCTAATTTCTATTGTACATATGTCAGAGACTTTGGCAGGCATTCTAAGGGACTGAAGGGTGTACACAACTAGGAAACTGATTCTAGGTCTTATATCCAGCTTCTTCATAAAGTTTCTCTCATAAGGTTTTTATCAGCAGGTGACCTTTGTTTCTTAGCATTGGTACAGGTTTTGATTAGGCAGGTAGCAATAACTGTCTTTCCCCCTATAATTTCTTTTTTCTTAGAGAAGTGTACCAAGTCAGCTCTGCACTGGCTGTTTAAGACATTTGATTGAACTTCATCAAAATTCCCTGTATGTAACACATTGCACAGTCCACCTTGCATCTTCTAATAAATACAGAGGATTTGAAATCAGTGCAGTGTGATACTGTCCTGAATGGTTAATTGGCTTTACAGTTTATTTGTTTATTTGTTTTATACCTTGCCCTCCCGGCCAAAGCAGGCTCGGAACAACTTCTTCCTGCCACTTCTTTCTGCCTCTTTCTCCTGGTTCTATGCAGTTGTCTTGAATACTGTATTAAAGATCAAAAATTGTGCTTCATGATTCCCCTGAAACAACTTGTAAGGTGGTTGAGTAGTAGCTGGTAAATCATGGTTTGTTCCCTTCTGGCAATACAGAAATGGCTATTTCTCCATGAATATCCTAGAATCCTGGCCAATGTTTTGAAAGGGAGTAATTTGCTGCTCATATTGGGATGATGTGGCTCTATCACAAGAAGTTTGACCTGGCTGAATATTCACATATGGTACAGAAAGATACAGAAAGAATTTAAGAGGAAGATGTCTCAGTGCCAAACAACATGATAGTGTTTTCAAAGAGCTGGGTCTGGATTCTCCACAACCATGCAGCAGCTTTGAGGGAATAGCTTTTAAAAATTAAAGGGCTCAGAATGTTGTTGTTGGGGGAGGGCTCCCGCAAGCTATTTTCCAATGCAGAAACAGTGCTGGGAGAGGGGAGTTATTTCCCTGTTTTTGCTGCTCCAGATGCACAAAATACTCCATGTGGAGCAGCAGAAAAGGAGAAATAACCCACCCAGCACTGTTTACATGCAGTATATGTGAATAAAACAACTCCCCCCCCCACACACCATTTTTTTGTTTGTTCATTATTGTTGTTTGTTGTTCTTTGGCACCATTTTTGGTGCAGCCCTCTCCTGCTGCACCCTCAGAAACGGAAACCTTGACTTGCATTAGAAAAGAGCAAGAGTCCAGTAGCACCTTAAATACTAACAAAATATGTGGCAGAGTATGTCTTCTTCAGGTGACTTATGAAAGCTGATATCCTGCCACATATTTTGTTAGTATTTAAGGTGCTACTGGACTCTTGCGTTTTTCTACTGCTACAGACAGACTAACACAGCTACCCATCTTGATCTATTGACTTGCATTAGATGGGGAGGGCTCAAGTTAGTGGAGGGGGATACATTATTTTCTCAGACCTGTATAATGGTTGTAAAATAGGTTATATGAACATAGATACTTGTACTTTTAAATAACTAAATATGCTAAGTAAATTTTCAATAGTATGTTTTATGCTCTAAAGCGGTAAGGTAAGTTTGGGTTTGACTGGGCAGTAAATATTGCATGTATTTTGATTCATCCCAGAAATTTTATATCTCTAAACATGACACTGCTTTCTTTATAAATTTGGATTTCCCCAATTCTAGGAATTTCTGTAACAGTTCTATAATAAGAATTGTGAGTCTGCCTTTGTCTGGTGGTGTCTGTAAATGTCTGTAATTGCTTTTGGCCAAATCGGGATAATTTAAAGGTGGAAAGTTGGATCCCTAAGGTATATGTATATTATTTCTTGATGTTCTCCAAGTGAAAGAAGGGTCTTCTTTTGGAAGAGCAAGCAGTTGTTCTGGATTCTTGTGTTTTCTCGCCTTGCCCCCTTTAAGTCTTCCAGTGTCTTTCCTTGAAGAGGAAAGGCATAGTGTCAGCTCACTTTCTGCTCTTCCTAATCAGTAAAGTGTAGAATGTGCCCTTTCCATTCTCCAGGGCTGCTTTTCTTGAGCAAAACTAAATCTTCTCTCTTTTATTGTCACAGATCCATTCTCCCACCATCACTGTGAAAACCCCCACACTCTAAATGTTATGTTAAAGTGATTTTGAGATCTGCCCCCACCAACTTAGGAGAGTTCAATTTGTGCTTGAGAATCATTTTAAATAGTACATAGACTAACATGCATTACTAGAAGAGGTAATGATTACTATCAAGATGGAAATGTTCTTTTCCTGTCAAGAACAGTCTTCTCAAGCATTACTCTTCATGTTTTTTGGTTAGATACCCTCTAGGATCATAAGGGATCTTAACCACTAAACCACAGACTGGAAGCATTTAATGTGTGAGCCATTTTTCTTCTGACCACAAACAATTGCACAAAGTTTTAGCTTCAAACTGTTGTAAGAATTCACTTGAATGCATTCTATGGGCAGACGGAAGGAGGGGCTTTAGGGGAGCCAGTCTGGAGTTTTTCTTCTAAGTATACCACTCATGAAGCAGAAATCACTGAAGATATTATTTGGTCATGCCAGATTTAAAAGAAGTTAGAAAAACATAATAATCTCTCATACAGTTTATTTGCTATTCAGCTTATATTTATGCAGCCCGATTGTAAGATTCCTGATGTATGCAGTTGAAATAATCAGAAACAACAGTCGGTCATCCAAAATTTTAAAAAGTAGTTTAAAAGGTGGTAGCAAGCTACAATTAGAAAAAAATGAAATGGAAAGTATTTCAGTTAAAGCCATAAAGTTAGAAATAGATTTTTAAAGGTGATAAAATAATAGCAGATGAATTGTGACTGCTCCGAGTCCCACCTTTAGCTCCTGCTAGTATGGTGTAGATATGTATTTACTTAAATGAATAGCTGGCATCAGAACCTGAGCAAGCCTAACACCGTCAAAGTCGCCGTGCACAGGAGAGAATCGGTTAATTAAAACATAGAACTAAATGTTAAACACTTGTGGAACAGGAGTATTTGACATGATTTCTGAAAACAAATAACTAAGGTGTCAGAGGGAATTCCACAGATGGGACACCACCACAGTGAAGTGTAGGGTTGCCATTTGCCTGGTGGGGGCGGAAGAGCCCCTGATTTTGCAGTCTCCTGCTTGCTGCTGGCCAGCTGGTTGGTGGGAGGGAATCCCCCCCCAAGACAACAACATCCCACGTGACGTGCCTGTGTCACCCAGAAGTGACATCAGCATGTTGGTGTGTGTGTGATGTTCTGGCTTTTGAGCAAAACTCATCATTGTGACACCACTGTTTTTTTTGGGGGGTATGGGTGGTGATGCCACTTCCCACTCTTGGAATGTCTCCCCCATCCCCCTGCTGGTGGGTGAAAGGGACCTGGCAACCCTAGTGGAGTCCCTTTCCCCTGTGACCTGTTGTTTCAGGTGAGCAAAAGGTTACACCAGCAACAGGACCTCTGATCCTGATCTTAAGGTACAGGCAAGCTCATTTGAGAAAAGGATTAAAACCAAAAGTCACATAGACCTCAGATATCCATGACTATGCATAGGTAGAGTTCCTCCTCTCAGTTACAGTGAGTTACACCATTTTAAGTCAGTTGACTTTAGTGGATTTAGAAGGGTGTAACTTGGCTTAGGGTGGCACTGTTAATTGTCTTTTGTCTCAGGAGCGTTCAGAAATGCAGTGTGGCAGTAGTTGAACATATCCAACCTTATGGAACTGTCTTATATTGAACAATAGTCCATCAAGATAGGTTTGCCAGCACAAGGCTGGCAACCAGTGAGAGACTCATCCAGTTGTGGGGGCTCACTGGTAATGTGGCAATGTCACTGGTGACATGATGACATCACTTTCAGGCTAACCAGGAGTGATGCCATTATGTTGTTAGGGGCACTCTAGCATTCAGTCAAAACTATGATTTGGCCAAGTGCTACAGTCTCACCGGTGACATGATGAAGAGACTTCCAGTTCCCTGCAAGTTATATCACTGTGCCCCTGGCTATGCCAATGGCCACTTGCCCCATTTTTCTCCTGCTGCCCAACTGAGTGGCACGACAACCCTGCATCAACCCTGCAACCCTGTCTGCTCATCTTACAAGGATCTGAAGCAGAGAAATATATTTCCCTGCACATTCCTTTTGACTGTCAAGCTGGTGCAAGAGAGTGTCAAACTAGTACTTGGGAGATCCAAGTTCAAATTCACATGCCATGAAACTTATTGAGCTCTGGCTCCACCTTATCTACCTGTAAGGATGTTGTGAAAACATGAGTGCCAACCTGTTTCTTTAGGATCAAAATGTATCAATACATCCCTTTAACTAGAAATGCCAAGGATTGAACTTGGGACCTTCAGCATGCAAAGTATGTGCCCTGTCAGAGAGCCACAGCAACTCTCTTGCCTTGCTTCTTTATTATTTTATTTTGCTTCAAACCATCTACTTCACAAGCAGTAGTATCTTTTTTACAGTGCACAGAAGACAGATGTGATATATGGTTGGTCTGGGTTATTGCCATAAAAATTAAACAAAGGTAGTTTGTAGTCAGTCTCATAAAGTTGTGGTAAATCATTCTTAGTGCTTAGTTTACTTTTATTCTATTTCTAATTGCACTGAGACAAGGACAATCTAATTACATTAAGAAAAAACCCTGTACAAATGCTTCTTCCTCCAAATCTCCATCCCTCCCCATAAATAGCACAATTTACAAAGTGGAATTAAGAGTGCTTCAATCAGTGTAATGGAAGAAAACGCTTCCTTTTTGTTACCTATTGCCATATCCTTAGTGTATAGATGAAAATAAGCAAATAATCTGCAAGGCCAAAGGTTGCTAATTGTGATTGCTACATCCATTTTTCCCAGGTAATAATCTTAATTGAAAAAAAATGTTTTAAAATTATAGCTCTTGGTTTTTGCATAATTAAATGTTAATGTCCAAAGGGGCATTATGGAGTGGCTCTGTTTCCAAACACAGCAAAATTGTGTGTGCGTGTGTGTGTATTTTTCAAACACTATCATTTTACAACATTTTGTTCTCCACTACAAGATCATAATTGGAAGAGATCAAAAGGTCATAAAGCAGAATCCTCCCGTGAGACAGGACCGTTGATGCAGACACTCATACATGTAATTTTGGGCTCAAGTATGCTACAAAGACAGAGAAGGCTTGCAGAGTAGAGAGCTTCATATCTTCCAAGGAAGACAGCCAGACCCACACACTATAGGACACTATAGGGCAATGCAAAAATAAAGACTCATTTCAGATATTCTCCCCTCACCCAATCATTTCAGTTACACCCAAAATCTTTTTTAGTTTCTCATTGGTTAGAGATACCACATGGCTTAGTTAAGGAAGTGGTTTTCAAGTAGTGTTCTGGGTAACTGTAGGGTTACTCAGAAGGGATTACTTAAGGAGAAGACCAGCAACAACAGACCCAGGGGTTCAATATGGAGCTACAACACCCACCTATCATAGCAGAGCTGGGCTGTTTTGACAGCACCAGCAAAGTTCTCAAGCCATGGCTGGTGTCCAGTCCAAGCAGCCGCTATGCAGTTTGCCAGTGCCAGCCCTACAGCTCTCTGGAGTAGGGGTGTCAAACATATGACCTGGGGTCCAGAACCAGCCTGTCCAGGGCTCTTATCCATCCCATGAGTAACTGGTCATTACCTTTATTGCCAGATGACAGAGGCTGTGCATTATGTTCTTGTATCCTGTCCCAGTGCTAATGAGTAATGGGCAGTGGAAGTGGGAGGATGGGCATTAGGGAGAGACTTTAAGGAAATACTGTATGGGCATTAATGTTTTAGGCACGTTTGTACTTTGAGTATATGATAATATCATTAATTGGGTTTGCCTGTGTCTTTTATAAAGTTTATACTTCCTGTACCTGACATTACATTTTATGGCACACATGGCCCGGCCTGACAAAGTGACTGTTATGTCAGATCTGGCCCTTGGAACTAATGAGCTCAGTACCTCTGCTCTAGAGCTTCAGACATCTCAGGAATCCAGAAGAGGCTGCAGGGTAATTCAAGAGGGCTGGGAGGAGACCAAGGGGGATCTGCTCTGTCCCCTGCCCTCACTTGCTGATAGTCAGGATAAGGATCAGTGTTGCGGTTAGAGCCTTCCTTCTGCCTGAAGGGCTTTTGGAGAAGCAGGGAGAGGTGCCTGGGGGGTATTCTCTCCTCATACTTCACTAAAAGACAACTGGTCCCGTACTACTCATATCCCTGTGCAACCTGCAGTGCTGGGGATCACCAGCAGTCATGTAGGGACTCCTTGCCAGATGAGTCAATAATGGGTTATTTTGGGGTAGAAATTTGGGAAACCACTGAGTCAGAGTGCGCTTTCTCTTATAAGGCACTAACAATGTAAATTTTTCTTTACACTTTTAAGGGTTAGACTCATAAACTGTTGTTATTCAACATAAAAATCCCATCTTTCTTCTATGCTTCCATTTCAGTAGCTGAATGGAAGTATTGCTTAATTTTGTAAGCAAAATCTCAGTATTGTCAATAAAATGTTAATATTTTTAATGTTCACAAAACCGATGTAACATGCTTCTGTTAATATAGTCATTCAATATTAAATGTGGCTTCTAGAGGGCAGCTGTGTACCATTAATTTTTAAAATGTGCACCTAGAGATGTAATATATGGAGGAGGTGAGCACGTACATCATGAACAGACACTTGTCGGAGAGCCATGGCTGGCTGCAGCTCTCAGTCAAGTGTACACTTAATGGAAAATCTGAGGTTTCTGTATTTGGAGCGAGTATTGGTGAGCTTGAATCAATTGTGAATTTAGTTTGGCCCTGTTTTACCCTAGATTGGGCTGGGTTGCGGTGTGCAATCCCTACTGCACAGAACCTGCCATCCAAAGGGGAAGAGTATCTACAGTCTCTGATACATATTTCTTGTCGCTGTTGATTTTTTCTAATGGGGTCAATGTAGATGAACCCAGGAACCAGCACTATCAGGCTGTCCCGATCCTGCTGGCTCGGGACTGGGTAACCCCCTCCCCCCGACAGCCCACGGCTGCGGAATCACAAGCCCCACGTGTACCTGCCAGGACCTCCGAACAGGGGGCAAGAGAAGGGACTGGGCTGCACACAACGGGACAGCCATCAGAAGCCCCATCGACCCCCAGCAGCCAGGTGGAAGCGGAAGAGCCTGCAAGCAACGCCGAGCCCCCCGGGAAGCGCATGAGCGGGGGAACGGGCCCCACGAAGGCTCCGGCGGAACCGCTGCCAGCGCAGCAATCTCCCGCCCCACCCAGCTAAGCATCCTTCCTAAAGAAGGAGGGCGGGGCCGGAATGGGGGAGGGGGTAACTGGGGAACACTGGTGGGTGCTGGGAGCGGGAGGAGGAGGAGGAATAAAGGACGGGGAGGGAGTGAGGCCGGGGTGGAGCACAGTGCTGGAGAAATTGGGTGCAGGGTGCAGAGAACCAGAGAGACCAAAGCAGGACCCATTTCCCGGCGCACAGGCAGAGGGACGCTGAGGGTGCTTACAACCCGGTCCCCTGCTGGTCTGAGGCCTCTCCCTTTCCTCCCCTCCTTGGTGATCCTCTCGCTTCCAGGGCCTCCAACCCGCCGGCGGACCTCGTGAGACCACGGCAACTGGAGGCACCGCCCCGCCCCAGCAGACGGAGCGTGACACAGGCTAGTGTCTTCTCATTTTTATCAGGCCTTGTCTTGAGATTAACGTGAGCACATAGTACTGAGCTGGCACACCATGCATCAACTTTGTTCTCTCGCCCAGGCCACCCATCTGTTGTGCCTGATCTTTCCCCAATCCCTACTTTGGCTTTTGTGGAGAAACTGGATGCCTCACAAAAGTCCTCAGTGCCAGCAAATAGGATTTTCTTCCTGGTGAATTAGTCCTGAACTGGCCTGGGATGCCCAGCAACCTGCAGGGACCCACGTGGCAAAGCCAGCACCTGCTTCAGCAGCCATGATCTCAAGAGAGAGACGGTATCCCCTTTAATGAGCTGAGAACCAAGAAGAAGTCATGAGGAAGCAGTCTTTTGTATTGGCTGGCAACACCTCTGAAGGTAGAAGATTGGTTGCTGTGGCAATTTATTTCTTTATTTACTATATTTAGGAAATGCTCAGATTCCTGCACAAAGAGGGAAAAGGAGAAGTCTGGAGGGATGAGGAGAAATGGGATGGCATGCAAACAGAGATGTGAAAGCCCAGGAAAAATTGGGGACCCCCCCCTCACTGAGACTTTTTTGAAAAAATTCAGATTGGAAAAAATGGAAATTTTGGGGAGTACTGAAAAAAATGAAATATTTTCTCTTTTAAAATGAGTTAAATGCTTTGAAAGATGAATCAGGCATGTTGTAGGTGTATACAGCCCTTAAATCCAAGATGTATTTCTTCATCTAATCATCATGAAGGGCCATGCCAGCTTTCATTGCTTCTCTATTGTTGTCTTTTTGACCTGACTCTTCCATTGTTGTTGAACTTTTCAACTTTCCCTCAAACCACTGTGAAAAGTATACCCACAGATGGGGTAACAAGTAACTTATTGCCCTACCTTGTGGGGGAGGGGGAGGAGATAAGGCAGAAACTGCACTGAAGCCTCAAAGGAGAACTCTGAAAGTTTCATTGAAAACTGAACTCCCTCTAACTAGTAGCCACAGAAGAAAGAAGGCAGCATTTCGCTGGAACTACATCTAACTGTGCAGATATATGATTACTGAATTACAGTTTCAAATTATTGTGAATTCAATATAAAACTTTACTTATTGTTTAATCACTGTAGCTGGATAATATATTTTATGACATTTACCACAAAGCCTGTATTTTCTGTTTTAACTCCTATTTTTTCTACTTTGCAGATCTCAGGATTTAAGGTGCATGTGCTAAGGTAGCATAGGGTGTGTCAGCTTGCAGTTTTCTCTCAAGTAGGGAGTATATTTGCAGTTTTGCTTCTAGAAAACTAAATAATTTATAAGTTTTAAATTCCATAAATATGTCAAATATTGCAGTTCTGTATGCTAAATAAGTTAAAATTGATGCATTTTATGTTAAAGCAATAAAATTAGTTTGTGTTTCATAGGATAGTTAGTACTGCATATATTTCAATCCCCCCCCGATCTGTTTTCCCCCCTGAAAAAAATAGGGGAAGGTGTTGTTTTTTTCCCGTGGCTTCAAAATTGCCAGAAGTTTTACATTTGTCCATGCAACCCCTTCACCTTGAAGCCTGGCTCAAAGTCTGAAGCTAGGAAAGAAGGCTCCAGGATCAACCTCCTCCCTCCAGCAGTGGGAAGAGGAGAGAGAGCCAAATGTTGGCATACCCTCATCCTTTGCCTTCCTCAGAGGGCACTCTCCACAGGCGGGGGAGAGAACTTCAGACTGACAGATGCATTCAGAGGGGAGGGGAAAAAACAAAGAGTTTTGTGGTACCTTGAAAGTGTTAGACTCAGTGGTATGGTATAGCCAGGAACAGGGGTCTTTTTTGGGGGGAGCGCACCGGACCACAGCTCCGGGAGCTCAGGAGCCAAGCCCCGCCCCCAGCCGGCATCCCAGAGAGTCTTTCTGGCAGCCGAATGTCAATTTCAGCTCCATTATATCCTATGGGCCAATGAAGTCAATGGTGAAAACATAGGGTATATTCTGGGGGCTGGAGGGGAGGGGGTTTGAGGGAGAGGCTCCAAACTCACAGGATAGCTGATGGAGCCTCTCCCCAAGATACCCACCAAGTTTCAAGAACATTGGATCAGGAGGTCCAATTCTATGGGCCCCTAAACAGGTTGCCCCTATTCCCTCCATTGTTCTCTATGGTGGGAAAAAGTAACTTTTTCCCCATGATAGAGAACAATGGAGGGAACGGGGGCAACCTGTTTGGGGGCCCATAGAATTGGATCCCCTAGTCCAATGTTCTTGAAACTTGGTGGGTATCTTTGGAAGAGGCTCCAACAACTATCCTGTGAGTTTGGAGCCTCTCCCTCAAACCCCTCCACTCCAGCCCCCAGAATATACCCTATGTTTTCACCATTGACTTCAATGGCCCATAGGATATAGTGGGGCTGAATTGCCACCAAATTTCTTTCATTCCCTCCTTTCCTTCTTTCTTTTTCCTCTTTCCCTCATTCTTCTCTTCTGTCTTTCTTTCTTTCCCACCTTCTTCTCTTCTCTTTTTTCCTCCTTTCCCTGTTTCCCTCCTTCTTCCCTCTCTTTCTTTCCCTTCCCTTTGCTTCTCTTTCTTTCCCTCTTTCTTTCACTCTTTCCTTCTCTCTACTCTCTCTCTTTCCTTCCCTCTTTCCTCCTTCTGTGGCCCAACTCTCATGAGAAGGAGTTTAAACTTTAAACCCCTTCTCTCTTAGCTCCCCCACCCAGGCCAGCTGGGGAAGGGAAGGGGAGGCTTTTGAAGATGCCGCCCCCCCCCTTTTTCCCCTTCTTACATCACTTCCGGTGATGTCAGGGGGCATGGCATATGCGAATAACCTAATAGCTCATTAGCATACCATATGCTAATGAGCTCCTGCAGCTGTTCTTCTACGAAAAGACCCCTGGCCAGGAATCTCTTATTATGTAACAGAGCGCACTAGGCTTTCACACAGCAACAGCTTCTGGGTACTGTGTGTGCTAGTATAGATACAAAGTTACACAGAGTCACTTGTCAGTTTCAAACTAATAAGAGTCCTTTATTCAGGGAACTCCATTCTAGATAGTATAGGTGGGAGATAGGGTTAGAAACTGATCTAACTAGCTAGGGTGGGTGCAGATGTAGTATGCATATTTTGCATCCATGGTGCCAAAGATGGACAGCATGCTGCTTCTTCTGTGTGTGTGTGTGTGTGTGTGTGTGTGTGTGTGTGTGTGTGTGAGAGAGAGAGAGAGAGAGAGAGAGAGAGAGAGAGAGAGAGAGAGAGAGAGAGAGAGAGAGAGAGAGAGAGAGAATAGCATTCTACTTCAAAGGAATAGTATCGGATAGCAGGAAGAAAAGGATGCTCCGTGTATCCTAACCTCTCTATCTATCCTAATCTGTGGCGCCGTCTCTGAAGTCTGAATCAGGAGACAGCATACAGTCCTCCACTTCCAACAGAAAGGTCTCTCCCCCACACAAACTTCATTGTAAATTATAGTTGTGCAGTTTTCTAATGCTGCTCTTGGTGGAGAGCATGCAGGAGTATGAGAGGAACTATTTTCCCATTTCTCATCCAGTCATTTTATCATTTTCAAAAAGTCCATCCCCAGAGCTGCTATGGCTTTCTTCAGTGAGAAAAACAGCAAAGGAGGCAACAGTTAGAAAGCCTCTCCCTAATGTCTGCTCCTTTTTGAAAATGTTGCAGCTATTTAAAATGAACACTGGACTTGGACAAAAGCTAATAGATTCAGATTACATAAATCTGTCAGGTGCTACAACATTTCTTCTGTTTCTGCTGCAATAGGCTTCTACAACTGCTACACTGGAATGTGTATTCAAAGAGGAAGGAGAATCTGGCTGTGGCATTTGCCTGAAATGGGTTGTGGGAGTCCTTCACCTGTTGACAGTCCAAGAGGCTTAAAATGAATTTGCCGGGAGTGGCGGGGTCTCTGTCCCTTCTGGAGCTACAAGTTGGCATAGTAAATTTAGCATGACATTTAGGATCAGTATATAGAATTAAAATCCATACATAAGTTAACACATAGATAGAAGAAGGCCCCGGTCACATGTGCCAGATAATGCGGTGGGGAGGGGAGGCTATTTGCAGCATCACAGTTTGACATGCCCCAGTGCAATCAGACTTGACAGCGGTGAACCGGTATTGTTTCCGGCGGCGTGTGTTTCTGGCGTGCTCCAATCAGGAGGCAGGGACATGAGAGGAGTGCGCTGAAGTGATCACACAGAGAGAGTCCGTCTGCAGCCTGTTGCAACTGGTTGATAGCGGACTTTCCCAGGTACTTTTAAACTCTGCATCTTTGGTGGGATGCTACAGGTTGCTGACGGGTGTGCGACACTTGCCAGATGTTCCCATGTGATCGCACCTGTAAAATCTGCCTGGCATTCATGGCTCTCCTGTGGCAAATTCTCCATGTGACTGGACCCGAAGAGAAGATAAGAGATTGGATTTATACCCTGCCCTTCACTCAGAGTCTCAGGCTGTGATCACATACACCAAATAATGTACTTTCAATGTACTTTCAGTGCACTTTCCAATAGGATTTTACTGTGTGAACTGGCAAAATCCAGTTGGAAAGTGCATTGAAAGTGGATTATGTAGTATGTGTGATCACAGCCTCAGAGTGGCTTACAAACTCCTTTCCCTTCCTCTCTCCACAACAGACACCCTGTAAGGTAGGTGGGGCTGAGAGAGCTCTTTCAAGAACTGCTCTTTCAAGGACAGCTCTGACAGAACTATGGCTTGCCCAAGGTCATCCAGCAGCTGCAAGTGGAGGAGTGGTGAATCAAACCTGGTTCTCCCTGGTTAGAGTCTGTGCACTTAACCACTACACCAAACTGGTGTAAGAATCAATTTATAATAGCATTAGATTTGGCTTTAAGAATTCTTCCAAAATTTTTGCCACCACTCTAGTAATTTCTGCTACTGAGTCATTCAACAAGAACCAACAATTGATTGCAACATTCTTAAGATCAATTACCTGGGATAAATTTCCAAACAATTCCCAACGTAAATTGTCATTAAGCTGACACGCAAGCATTATATGCTGGATTGATTCTGGAAGAGTCACGGCACAAGGGCAAAGTCTCTCATAAAAAGGGGTTTGATAATATCTCCCACAGAGAACATTAGAGGGGAATGTGTTCATTCTAGCCAGCATAAAAGCTCTGCATTGGGAAGATCATATAAGTAATGGGACATTATCCCAGGCTGGGTATCTAAACTTAAAAAAGCGGGAGAGCATATATAAGGCTGAGCAGGACAAAGTTTGTGGAGTTTTGGAGTTCATATCAGTGCTAGGTATGCCTCTGGCTGCTCCTTGAGGTAGAGGATTGTTTTATTTATTTAAAGCGTATGAACTGCCTTTCCTACAATGGTCTAGGGTGATATACACAAACGTGGAACATAAAGAACATTGATATAACACCCTTAAAATATCACAAAAATATGGTCAGATTATTGGGGGGGGGGACAGACTTGCTTTACAGCTGACTAATAGAAAAATAATAGTTGGTTTCTGAGCTCAGCAATGATTAGTGGATAGCCCCTCACTACTTACATAGGTTGTCTGTATTTTATACTCAGGCAGTTGACCCACAGTCCTCCCTTTAGCAGGGCAATCCACAGCAGAGTTTAGTGGGTTTAGAGGGATATAACTCTGCTTAGATCGGCACTGTTATCATATAGGATGGAACCAGTGTTCCCTCTAAGCTGAGTTAGTGTGAGCTAGCTCACAGTTTTTTAGCCTCTTGCTCACACATTTTTGTCTTAGCTCAGGAAGGATGGCTCCAGAGCAAACTAATTTATGCAGTAGCCAAATTGCTCACTCACAACTTTAATGCTAGTAGCTCACAAAGTAGAAGTTTTGCTCACAAGACTCCACGGCTTAGAGGGAGCATTGGATGGAACTACATATCACAAGGAAAACATAAGGCCTAATCCCCCCACCTTCCTTGTTAGGAAAATGCATGAGGGGCAGAAGGGGAGGATGCTTAAACTTTCCTGTGCCCACTGGCAAATTCAACCCTCTCTCCTGTTCTCTGGTTCTCTCTAGAGTAAAATTTTACCTGCATTAGGAAGACTTTTGCCAAGGTAACTTGAAGGTCTGCTGTTATAACTTGTTTAGTCCTTTAGGACTGGTGTTGTTACCCTGGGACCAGGGGGAAATATACACATGTGGCCATCCACACATTCACCCCCAGCTTTTGGGACATGGGCTTTTATGTACACAGGTAATAAATTGGTGTGGGGTTTAAAAGGGTTAACTTTTATTAACAACAAATGAATAGACTGAAAGCAAGAGAGAAAGGAAACGTAAAAGGCAGTTCACAGTCAAAATAGTGACGTCAAAATGTAACGCTATAAATATCTAGTTTGGCAAGTCCTAATCAGACAATTGTTAAAATCTTGGATAATTAAGATACCCAATTATGTCTCACTCATGACTAGGGTATGAGAGAGTTGAGTGGATGTGCACAAGTCTCTGAAGAACACGAAGGAAGTCTGGGTGAGAAGGGGAAAGGGAATGAAAGATAATGCGAGGAGGAGGCTTAGGGATCTAAGAGGGAGAGTTATGCTGGAGATCTGAGCTAACAGATGACTGACAGGTTCCAGAGTACCAGGAGAGGGGCTTTGAGAAGAGACAGAAGCAGGCTCCATGGAAAGAAACTGGAGCTGTATCAGCATTGTGGAAAAAGAGTGTGAGGCAGATGGGCCACAGTGAGGAGAAGAAGGAAAGAATCAGAAAATAGAAGTTAGATCATAGCTACCAGCCTTGAAAGGCACATGTTGTCTCCTTAGTGGCAGAGGCAGGCTAAGGTGGAAAAACCTGATCTGAAAAGTATGACTTGATCCTAGACCATATATCCTTAATTTCTTATCTTGGGGTGTGTGGGGTGTGTGTCCTGTAATAGTGGAATCAGTTGAAGTGATCATATTTGCTGGTTTCAGGATTCAACAAATTTATTTCCTTTGCTAATATTAGTTTGGGGGCAAAAGCTAACTGTTGACAGGAGATGGACTTGGTATTGTGGTTAGCAGTTAACTAGTTAACCCTGTGATTAACTGAAACATAATGACCACATACTTGCTTGCAGATGCGTTGGGACTCAGATGATGAGTTTTTGCCCTTATAATTCATTCAGGAAGGAAACCAGATTGCCCCATGGGATTTATTAGGCATTGTCTTAAAACATACCTTTAAGTATTCTGTAGTATTTGTCCTTTTCTGGTACAAAGAATGACCATTCTTTTTGTGGCCAAATCTGAAATTATCTCAGCTAATCAAAGTGTTTGTTTTTAAGGTGAACATTCTTGCAAAAGAGTTCCTGAAAACCTTGTTATCCTTTTAACTGATGTTGGCAATTTTTCCTCAGTCTGGTCAAACTACTTCTTCCTGTGGCCTTTAGGCATCTGTTCTCTGGGTCTATAAGTGCATGGGTGGTGCCTTTAGCTGCCCCTTTTTCTATGCCCTGGTGTGGTCTGAGGCCCTAGATAGGGATACTGGCATAACACTGTACATGTAACAGTAGCATCAGTATATGAAATAGACAAAAGATCAGGTATGGAATATCAATCTTCTGGTTCACAGGTCAGAACTCCTACAAATAAATGCTGGGTCCACTTTGGCACAGATGTGAATAAGAGAGAAGTAGGTGGCATGCTTTCCCATGCTTTTCCTTTGTGCATGTTACCGTGTTGTGCTTAGGTCATGTTCAGTGGGCTAAAGAAGCACTGAGAACCAATGCGGCTAGAAAAAATAGCACACTGGGCATGGAGTTGGGATTCCTGACTTCAGCTCACCTATAAACTCAGTTCATGGACTGTGACATTAAAGACTAACAAAATTTATGGCAGGGTATGAGCTTTCATGAGCCACTGCTCACTTCTTCAGACACAAAGTGGGCAGTGACTCGTGAAAGCTCATAAGCCAACATAAATTTTGTTGGCCTTTAAGGTGCTACTGGACTCTTACTCTTTTCTGCTGCTACTGACAGACTAACACAGCTACCCATCTTGATCTATCTCCATGGAAGGCACCACATTTAGCCATACAGGTATCTGAAGAAGTGAGCAGTGACTCACAAAAGCTCATACCCTGCCACAAATTTTGTTAGTCTTTAAGGCGCTACTGAACTCTGCTACAGGCAGACTAACATAGCTACCCATCTTGATCTAGGACAGATCATTGACAGCCTCAGTTTCCTCATTTGTAAAATGGCTATACTGAACTTCTCATGCACAGTTGATGGGTGAGCAAACAAGTTAACAACTATGAAACACTTCATGCTTCCAGAGAGCTCTGTGAACAGTTAATAGCGATTGATACTTTTGTGTGTATCAAACATAGCCAACGAGCCTTTGTTTCAATTTATGTGGCTGCTGTTATCAGCATTTTACAGATGATGAAACATCTAGACGTGATCATGAGACAAGCAATATTAAGCTGACAGCCATTCTCAATAATTAGATCAGTGCACAGTGATGCAAAAAAGCTTAATAATGAAGCTGATAATTACAGTGGCAATCGTTACCATAGACAACACAGTGATGCAGTAGCAGTTAAAATTGCTTCCAGAAATTGGGAATCTATATTTTTCTATAAAGATTTGTTATTTCCAATAGGGCTTCTTTTCCATTTACTGTAAATCAGTAGAGGAAATGAGCAATCTAAATAGCAGTTGATGGAGGGAGCAGTAATAATTAGGACAGCAGACAAGAATCATAAAGCCAAGAAGCAGTACATTTGAAAGAGACCAGAAGGACATTTTTCTTTACTGGGATATGAACCACAAATCTCCTCATGGGTTTCACATATTATCTTATGAAAACCAAATTATCAAAGAATCTATATTATAAATACACACACACAGAGGCTTAATTCAGACATTGAGGGAAGCCATGGCTTAATTAAACTAATTATTGTTAATGTATTTCTTTGAATACATGTTAGCTAGGGTCCATTAAACCAGCATCTGAAGGTGGTTTGTTAATCACAGTCTTAACTGTCATTTCACATGACATTCTTGTTTGGTCTTGGCTGGTTCCCCAGTGATGCCTTCCCAGGATATAGACAGAAGACAATGAAATCAACTTGTTGTCAAGGCATACCTGGATTTGATATCACTGTCATCTATTAGCTGAAACTTGGTTTAACAAACTGGCCATTGTTAAAATAAGCAATGATTTTACTTGATGTATGAATTGAGTCATGGTGTTGTAGCATCCATGAAGCTTGTGTTGAAGTAGTATTTGAATTATATGCAATTTGGGGTGTCATTGTGGGTTTTTTAAATTGAATTTGTGTCCCACTCTTCCTCCAAGGAGCTCAAAACGTTATGTATGTATTTCGTCTTTCCACTTTATCCTCACAAAAGTTCTGTGAGGAAGGTTAGGCTGGGAAAACATGCCATTCCCAAGATCATCCTGTGAACTTCATGGTGGTGGGGATTTTAAACCAGATCTCCCTGTCTATAATCCACCACACTTACTGTGATACCACACCTTGCAGGCACCATACTTTTTGTGATGGTCCATTTAAGCTTCTGTGTTTAGATGCCTGCATGAGGCAAGTTTTTGGCCTCTCTAGTGCTTATCACAGGATCATAGGAAATTTATGGACTTCAGTGAAGACCTCCTGCCTTTCCACTAGGTTTGAAGTGCACAATTGATGATATAATCTAGTTTGCTGTATTCAAGTGCAGTATTGCAGAGAATAAGTCACTGCGTATGATTATTGCAGAGAACGAGTCACTGTGTATTTATGGATTCCCCCCCCCCCCATTGTCAGAAAAGAAATCCCAGTGCAATCATTGCAACTTTACATTTTAGTTCTTCTGGCACATGAATGTAAGATTGTTTGCTTTCAGCTGAATGCTTAGCATTTCAGGTGTACGTCTGAGTTTTACATTACTGTAATGGAAGCCCTCCCTTCCCTCATTTTGGGACAGTGTCCTTTGTTCATAATACCAGAGGTGAAGGTCCAATTTGCCTTGGTCTTTTCCACCGCTGTGCCAACGATCTCACATCATCTCACAAATTTCTGTCTGCATTTCATGCTGCATCCGCTCTCCTACAGTTTCATCTCAGCATCGGCTGTCTGCATCATTTTATTGCCATTTAGTGGCGACTCCAAGGTCACTATGGTGTCCCACCATGTTATTTGGATTTGGTTTTAAGGTGGTTTAATTTCTTCTCCCCACCCTCAAGCTGCTGTGAGCAATAAGCAGACAACTGGAGCTGAATTCTCCCCCCCAACTTTTCTAAGGAGATACACAAATCATCACAAAGGAAACTAGTTAGCTAAAAATGTAGTCTGTGTTTAAAAAAAGGCAGGGAACATTTTTCTGCAATCATATTGGGGAGGGGGTTGGAAGCACACCCATCCCTGAACCATTTCTTATTTCTTGGGGCAGTCCCCAGAACGCCTTGCCTGGCAACCGCTGGATGTTTTGTGTCTTTTACCCAGCTCATTCGATCTTTCTTGCCCCCTGCCTCCCCCTCCGCCAGCTCATCCCCCCTTTACTTTCAGGGGGGAACGCGGGTGCCATTTCCTCCCCACAGTGCAGTGCCTTGCCAGTGCCCCCGGGAGGCCACTTCCCCCCTTGTGCATTCTCCCTCTGTCCTGATGCAGACGGTGAGCTTTTTATACTTAGCCAAGTGGAAGGCAAAGGAAGCTGGTGGCACAGCAGAATGAAACAGTTTTACATAGCAAATGCAGGTTGGGCCAATGATAGTAAATTTGGTAAAATGAGATGGAGTGAGGAATGTCCTTTCCTTCCTTCATCATTTCATCCTCTCTTCCTGACTCTGACATCCTGACTGCTGATTCATGCTTCTCTTAGCTTCTATCACACTTATTGTGAGGCTGCCCTGGAAGAAAGTATGGAAGTATCAAGTTGGGCAAAATGGAGCTGCCCATCTTTTAATGATAGGGGACTAGTAGGAACATAAATCATCAGTTCTAAAACCAGTTAATTGGCTGCCTCTTTGCTTCCAGGCTCAATTTGGCATACAGGTTCTTCTCTTAAAAGCTGTTTATGACACTGAGACCTAAATGTTTGTCACGCTTCGCCTGCGAGTCTGGTCCTGGTCCCCCTGGTGGCTGTTGTGTCCGAGGGCCCAGCTGCAGGGCCGGTGGCCCTGGGAGCTGGATATTCAAAAGGTGGGGGAAGAGTGAGACGCCTCAGACTGGCAGTGAACAGGGTTTCATTCACCCCAGAGGTCCCTCTGCCCGCATGTCTGGGAAAACTCCCAGTCCCTTCTCTCTGGCTTCGTGCTGTCTCTCTCGCTCTCAGCAATTCCCATAGACACCCTGCTCCTCCCCAGCATCTCCTCCTCACCACCCTGTATCCCTACCCTGCTTCCAGCACCCCCGTCGGCCCCACCATGTCGCCCCTCCCTGTCCCAGCCCTGCCCCCCTTCTTCAGCCAGGACGCCGAGCCGGTCGAGGTGGGGTGGAAGTTGACTGTGTTATACACTTGTTTTATGTTTGTATGTTTTTTAGATAAACAGGTACCTTTTTTAAAAAAAGTGGCAAGCTTGAATAGCTCTGACTGGCCCAATCTTGTCAAAGTGAAGCAGTGTCAGCTATGGTTAGTTCCACAGGGGCTCTCCAGAGACCTGCCATTGCTCCCGGCCACCCCTCTAGGGGCCCGGCCCTGGCGGCGGGCCCGTCCAGCACTGCCTGCCCATCAGGGCTCAGCGTGGGCTGCTCCTGTGTCCCCGCCACACTCTTCTTGGGCTCCTTGGATGCCTTTTCTCTCCCCCTGGGTCAGGGGCCTCACCAGTATGTGGGGTAGCTGTGGGGGTTCTCCTGCCGGGGGCGGGTTGGGCTGAGTCCTGAGACCGCTGGGTTGGGACAGTGTTTAAGGGATCATCACTCTTGGCATGAACTCATATGCTACCTTACTTCAGTCCAGCAGACATTGTTAATTGTCATCCTCATCCCCACTCAAGACAGCACATATGTGGCAAGGGCATGTCTTTTCCCTGGTCAATCCCCTCCTCTGTAATAGTCCTCTGGAGAAATGTCCTTTGCCTACTATAGAAGACTGTGAAGAGCTTTGTCTGTTTCTAACCTTTTTCAGGTTCTTTAATGGTTACTGGTTCATTCTGGTTCTTGAGTTACGGCTAGTATTGTTTCTTGCTGGCTCTATTGTGCTGATTTATTTTACACAGATTTTGTGAGCCACTTCAAATTTCCAGGAGGCATAGGATATAACTTTTTAAAATAAATAAATAAAGCCACCCTTTCAGAACAAATCTGTAAAGTAAATACTTCAGTAGGCCACAGTTGTAAAAAGCTGCAGGAACATTTATCTATAAATGTGGGCAACAGGAGGAGATGTTGGATGACTTGCAAGTTTATTGGGGCAGTAAAGGAAAACATTATAGACTGCCGGGACTGTGTTATACACTTGTTTTATGTTTGTATGTTTTTTAGATAAACAGGTACCTTTTTTTAAAAAAAAAGTGGCAAGCTTGAATAGCTCTGACTGGCCCAATCTTGTCAAAGTGAAGCAGTGTCAGCTATGGTTAGTACTTGGATGGGACACCACCAAGGAAGACTGGGATAGCTATGCAGAGGAAAGTTGTGGTAAACCACCCCTGCTCATCTCTTGCCTGTGAAACCAGGTGTTCCTAAGGTTGCCTTGAGTCAGTTGAGATTGGCAGCACATGCACACACAAACACACAAAGTGTCTGGTCTTGGCTATTATACCCTTTTGTGATGGGAGATTCATCTAGGCTGAGGAACACTATTAATAACAAAATTACATGGTTGGAATAAGCTTGCCACTGCAAGTGTGAACGGATTGCAAGCTTTTGGTGTTCTTTTTTTTAATCCCAGTATCTCATTGACCCTCAAAGAGATTATTCTTTTTGGTGCTATGCAAAAACAATTGCAGGATATGAGGGTTGTTTCCATGAGAGTAAGAACTATTGAAAACACTGTGCCTTCCATGAAAATATGCAAGAAGGTCATGTTGCACAAGCCTTAGAGAGAAGGGGGAGGGGGGACCACTGTGGACTTAAGAAAGCTCTGCACACTTTCAGATGTGGGGAGAAGAGAGTTAAGTTCCTTCCTAAAACCATAAGGGGGTAGGAGAATCCATCTGCTTGTCACAGTAGCCAGCAACATCCTGGGAACCTTATTCTGTCATCAGTCAAAGGATTGTGCTGGTTTTGTCTCTGAAAATTTTAAAATACAACTGAAAAGAAAATAGATTGCGAAGCCATCTGCTCCCTCCTTCGTTTTTCTGTGCCTTGCCTGATGTCAGAATGGAGGCCAGTTCAGAAATCTCCTTTGTACCCAGGGCTACACTTACATCTGTATAAACACTTGACTGCTTTAAACCACAGGTAGGGCTGCAGGAGAGAAGACACATCTTCTGTGATACCATCCAGAGAAGATGTACTGATCAACCCTACTAAATCCTAGGATCCAGATGCATGCCTGTTGCCCCTTAGTTCTGCTTACTCCCCCAGGGTCACACCAGGGCCTCAGAAAGAAAGAAAACAATAGGCTTGATCAGAGGCCATATTGGAAGATGGATTGTAGTACCGTCATGGTCTTAGATCTGCCAAACAAAGACCTTGCACTCAATTATGACCTGGATTGGTCCCATCTGTATACAGAAAGATTTGCCACACATAAGTCCCCTTAGTGGCTGCCAGAACCATGCCAGGACAGTACCTCAGGTTGTACTGCTCCTTACATCCTACCTCAGGCTACCTGACTGGATAGGCCACCTGCTGCTCTAGCTACCTTGATATTCGATCCTGATTCCTAATTTTGCTGGACAGCTCCTTTGCTTCTCTTAGGCGGGAAACTGGAGCCTCACTGTCCCAGTTTTGGCAAAGTATGAGACTGTTTCCCATTGCTGACCACTCTCTGTGTTTGCAGATAGCTGTAATTACCCAGTTTATCCCTTTCAAGCTGAGTAATGCCCATTCCTAAGACATGACTACTACTGACTGTCTCATTTGCTTGCCGATATTAATTTCTTATCTCTTTCTTTCTTGCACTGGCAAATAAGTGGAAATAAATAAAAAAAGGCTCCACTATCAAGAAGGGGAAGGCAAACAGTCTACACATTTGAGTGCAATTAATTACAGTTCAAGCTTGGTGGTATATGGAATAATTTTAGCACAGGAACATGACGGAGGCTGTTCTGCAGCTGTTGCTGTGACAGGTAATAGCTGTGTGCTTTCTGCAGAACATTAACTATGATACAGCCTAGAGGTGCCAGAGATATGTGAATTGGAAAACAAAGTTACTGGAAGCAGATGGTGCAGAAGTGTAGTAGATGGTGAAGGCCTCTGTCCAACATTTCTGTGCACATTACAGCCAAAGTTGTTTTTTTGGGGGGGGAGGGGGGAGTCAGATACTCTGAATAGTTATTAACTGTTAGGTGGGCAAGAGAGAAAAGAGGGATGCTAAAAACCTGCTTCATGTCAGTGGATTTACTGCATTCAGACAGGCAATGAGTATGCAGCTCAGCCCAGAATTCACACAAGCAATTATCCAGTTAGAGGTATGCACATGGAATTCTCCTGCGTATTTATATTGCTGACCACTATATTTGGCCCTATATATATTGGGAGCTGCGGTGGCTCAAGTGGTTAAGACGCTGAACTTCAGGCTGTGGAAGGTCAGTAGTTCAGCAGTTCAAGACCTGTGAGTGCCGCAAGACGGAGTGAGCTCCCGTCTCTAGTTCCAGCTCCTGCCAACCTAGCAGTTCGAAAGCAAGAAATTGCAAGTAGATAAATAGGTACCACTTCGGTGGGAAGGTAACAGCGTTCTGTGCGCCTTGGTGTTTAGTCATGCCAGCCACATGACCACGGAAACGTCTTCGGACAGCGCTGGCTCTTCGGCTTTGAAACGGAGATGAGCACCACAACCCTAGAGTCGGATTTGACTGGCTTTCGAGCAAGGGAACCTTTATCTTTACTTTACTATATATGGCCCTAACTGGGTTGTCATGTAATAGTTTTGTTGTGCATAGTGCACTATAAGTAACATGATTGTTATACACAACTGAACTTTGCAGGATGAATTAGAAATAAAAGCATATTGGGAAAATATATTTTTGATGTATGAAAATGGAACCTTTCACAGCTGAATATAACCCCCATATTCAGAAGCAGTATACGTTGGACACCAGATGCTCAGGATAAAGAACAACAGGGCAGGGCTGTGTCTAGTTTGTAATCTTGTTTGTAACCAGCATCTGCTTGTTTTAGGAAACTAGATGAACTTTGCACCTCCTTCAGATACCCAATTACAAAAATTTTATGTCCACATATATTAAAAAGAGCAAGTTACAAAAATTTTTTACCCACACAGGTTATTCACAAGAATTAGATGTAGATTTCTTGATACAACAAAGTCTGACATTTGTATTTATATTATTTATGCTTGTTGTTACAGTGATGGGTTAATATTTATGCTTTGTATTACTTCTGTCTTTGTTAAAGTAGCTTTGCCACTGTCCCCCCAGGCCACAGTTGTGTGTTACCTTTCTCCCCAAACTTGTTTTGGGGAATGAGATCTCCATCACAGATCATAAAGTTGGAATGGACCTCCAAGGTCATTTAGTCCAACCCCCTGCACAATGCAGGAAGTTCACAAATACCTCCCCCACCCCCCAGTGACCCCTGTTCCATGCCCACAAGATGGCAATAAGAAAAGGGGGGACCCTCCAGGGTCCCTGGCCAGAACTTGCCTGAAGAGAAATTGCTTCCTGACCCCAAAGTGGCAATTGGCATTTCGCCAGGCGTGTAAGAAAGAGCAACGAGAATGAAGCACTGATACAACCAATGCTCCCTTTAAGCTGTGAAGTCTTGTGAGCAAAAATTCTACTTTGTGCGCTACTGGCATTAAAGTTGTGAGCAAGCAATTTGGCTACTGCATAAATTAGGTTTCTCTGGAGCCATCCTTCCTGAGCTAAGACAAAAATGTGTGAGCCAAGGCTAAAAAACTGTGAGCTAGCTCATACTAAGCTTAGAGGGAACACTGGAAGCAACCCTTCCTGCCCTCCCTCTTATGAACTGCCTAAGGTCACAGAATCAGCATTGCTGTCAGATGGCCATCTAGTCTCTGTTTGAAAACCTCCAAAGAAGGAGAGCCCACCACCACCCGAGGAAGCCTGTTCCACTGAGGAACTGCTGTAACTGTCAGGAAGTTCTTCATAATGTTTAGCCGAAAACTCTTCTGATTTAATTTCAACCCATTGGTTCTGGTCCGACCTTCTGGGGCAACAGAAGACCGTCCTCTGTATGACAGCCTTTCAAGTACTTGAAGATGGTTATCATATAACCACCAGTAACATCTTAGGGACCAGCAAGAGTTTCAGGGTATAAGCTTTCGAGAGTCAAAGTTCCATTCCTCAGAAACAGAAATGGAGATCTCAGAGTCCTTTTATTCTAGGCTGAAGGTGGGAGGGATGTTATAAAGGATGCTTGTATAGGATGCAGAAGTACCATGCATATTGTAATCAGCTTGATTAGAGCAGAGGGGAAATGACTGGGGGCAGAAAATTTGCATCTGTAGTGAGATAAGAATCCTGTGCCCTCTTCAGCTCTGAGGCCTCACACCATTGCTCTGAGCCTGTGAAGGAACTCAGGATCAGCAATCTTGCATTGTAGTTTCCCTTTCAAATTTCTTTCTTTGGGGACTGCCAATTTTAGATGAGCAGTGGGATGGCCTGGAAGAGTAAAATGTTTTTTGTGTTGCAGGTTTTAATGTTGGATTTATGTCCATTTATTCTTTTTTATATATATAATTTTTTATTATTTTTCCACTATACACTACAAAACCTACAAACTACTAAAGAGTGTAACAAGGTACAATGATAATCCATCAAAATGCTTTAGATACTTCTCTACATGGTTTGCCTTGTATTTTGTTAGTATTATTCTCAAATATAACAAATAAAAAGAGATTATTAGTTATTATATCACATCTGGAAAGTAGTAGCTTTTAGCATAAACATGCTCAACTCTTCATTTGGATGTCTTCTTATCTTTACGTTTCTTCTTTTGCCAGGGAAGCTTAACCTTCATATGTCTGGGTGCAGCTGCACCCAAATCAGAGTCAGTGTCAGAGTCAAAGATTTCACCCAGGGATACTGAGGTATCAGTAGAGGATGAACTATCCGCATCGGTCTTCTGTTGTTCACTGGTTCTTTCTGTTTCTTTTACTTCCTCTGCTCCATTCTTTTGTTTAATTGAAGTTTGTTGTTGCTTCAAGAATAAATCTGCTTTTAATAAAGAGTCGATCTTTTCCTTCTTCTCCTGGTAATTAAAAATGAGTCCTTCGAGTAGAATCCATCTGTATTGGACATTATTCTTTTGAAGAAAAGCTGTAATATTTCTGTATTGTCTTCTTTTTTATGTATTTCATATGGAACGTCTTTTAGAATTTTAATCTCCTCCTCATGAATTTTAACTGTTGTTGCAATAGATGCTTTCAATATTAAGTCTCTTGTTGACCTTCTTGCAAATTTTACAAAAAATTTCCCCTGGGAGATTTTTTTTTTTTTTTTACAAACTCTGAATAAGTTCTGTAAATCATGTCCAACTCCGTTTGGATTATTTCAGGTTTGCCATTGATCAAGGGTGCCAACGTTTCACTTAAAATTTCTCTTAAATTCGCCTCCTTTTTCTCAGGGACCCCTTGAAATCTGAAAACATATAAAGATCTTTCCATTTGAAGTTGTAACAATTGTTGTTTTTCAGATGCTCTTTCTTTATCACCAGTGTCCATTCTTTGAACTATTTCTTTAGTCTTGGTTTCAATTTTTTAAATCCTTTTATCCATCTTCTCTGATTTGGCTGTCGTCTCTTTAAGCTCTTTCTGCAACTTGTCAAACTTCTGGTTGAGATTCATCATCTGGTCAGCAGAGGCACAAGGCTTCAGAAATTGTATTAGCTATATCACTGGTATTTTCCTGTCTTGTGACTGGTGATGCTGTACTGGCATTTCCTGTGGTGCCTCTGCACACCATTTTTCCCGCACGCTGAGACATTGTTTATGTTTAGATAAGAGTTTGTAAAAAGTTTAAAGCTTTTTCTATGGCGTGGATATTTAGCTCTGATGTGTCTGCTTAAGTACAGCATGCTTTCCATTATGCTGCTATTTTGCTACTGGGTAGGGTTCTTCCTCCACAAGTTTCCCCCTCCCCTTTCTCTCTGGAGCTCTGCTGCTTCGCTGTATTGTTTGTTCCTTCACACTCTTTGCATTCAGCTTTCTTTTTAAAACTTAACTCAGTTTTTCTTTAGTTGTTGACTCGCTGAATCGCCATGTAGAGAGAATCTTTTTATTAAGACGTTGTACGCTCTGGTCCGGTAACGTCTCTGGTCGCCATTGCTGGCCTCATTGCAGCAGGACCTTACGGACCAAAAGAGAGCTCACTTCCCCAAGCTGTGACTTTGGAAGTGGCTCTCCCAGCGCTCCAGGCTAGAAGCTCCCTCCAAGAGCTTCATGGGGGGGTCGGAGCCAGCCGAACCCCCTCCCTGCCGCCTTGATCCAAATCATACCCATCGGAGCTCGATGGGATGCGTTTGTTCGTGAGCTGCCGCCACCTGTAAAATCATTTATGTCCATTTATTCTTTTGCATTGCCAATATTTGATGGCATATATAATGTTGGAAGATAAACAAGATGTTGTTCAGTTTGGTTATTGTGTTGTTAGAGTGGATATAGGGACAGAGTTGGCATGTTGGTTTGCTGCAGGACCTGGTTTCAGAGTCCATGTCCATTTTTGGAAAGGTATTGCTGTGGGTGAGAAGTTCTTTAAGGTTAGGAGACTGTCAGTTTAGGCACTCCCTTTAAATGATGTATATTTAACCACTGAATCAGGGGCTAGGCTGCATCTTGAGGTCAGTTTACACTCGCATATGTTAAAGGTAGACTTCGTTTGAAGCTGTAAGTCATTCATTCATATCTATCTATATCTATCTATCTATATCTAATTTTATTAGAATTATTTTTTTTTATGTGATAACTTCTGACTTTTCAGGGGCAGCCATCTCTTGGCATGCGTGTTGACAGTGGCATACCAGACCACTTGGCTTGGCACCAAGCAGCTGAGGCAGTGGCAACACTGTGGAGCAGGAGAAGGCAACAGGCATGGCTTATGCCTGTCATTGACTTCCAAACCTGCACAACCAACAGCTTTGGCCTCTCACAAGAGGTTGGCACTGCTGCAGGCTGTGTCTGTGGCCTGCTCCTGATTTGGGCACAATCTCACCCCTTGCAGTGATAGTCGCACCCAGCCATGTCTCAGCTGTTTGGAACTGCAGCACTGAGCATTCAGCAGAGGGGGAGGATTTTGTGGGCTTCCTACCTGTCCAACCATCCTGTGATTTCTGCCTTGCCCTATCCACCTTGGATTGAGGGGCTGCCAACTTCTGCTGGGGGCCAGAATGATGGTATGAGCCCAAGCCCAGCCTGGGAGCAGGACATTCAGTTAGTTTATGATTTCCCCCCTAGTTTTTAATGTTTGGGGGCTGCTATGAGGGTTTCCCCCCCTTAAACTATGAGATAAGCTAGACAAGACAACTGGAAAACTCAAAGTTTGGGGTACATATTCCTTCCCCTTCAGGCAAGGCCACAATACAGGGGGAAAGGTTAATCTTTCTCCCTTGTAGCACCCCCTGATCACAAACTTCCATAGCAACACCCTTCAAAACCACAGAGGAAACTTAAAGGTTGGCTCTGTCAAGGTTCTTTCCAGATAAGACCAAGTTGCTGAGATTTGACAATCTGTAATAAGCAGGGTTTGAGGGATCAGATGAGTTCAGATGGGGTTGCCCTTTGTCTAAAAGTGGGTTCACAATTTGGGAATCCTTGTCCACTGATCTGTCTTGGGTCTGTTCTGTGGCACATTGTGCCTTTTCTCAGCTGGTGTTCCAGTTGATGCTCTTCCTTCAGGGGCAGTGGTTGTCCACAGTTCAAAGTTCAGAAAATGGAGCAATGGAAGGGTTTGACTTGCTCTCCTTCAGCAGCCCCTGTCCAAATTTGGCTGTTCCCTGTGACTTGTCTTTATTACTACAAGCCATTTGGAAGGTCCATCTCCCAGCAGCTTGTCTAATTTGGCCTGAAGACTGTGAAATATAAATATAGTATCCCTTTGTTGAAATGAAGGTTCATAAATATCTGACAAGGATCATGTTCAGTAGTTTTCTTCTAAGAGAGATGGGTTTGGTAGTTTATGAGATCTTTTTCAGCTCTGGTAAAAAGGCCTCATACCCAGTATGAAATAATAATGGTAGTAGTTTAAGAATTTTATAGCAGTAGGTAAGCTAAGACACATAAGGTTTAAAGCTCAGTAGTGTGAAAAGAAGGTTAGTGATGAAAAGAATAAAATATGTCCTAGATTGCATATAACATCATCACCACTTTCTACAATATGTGGTTGACTGATAAACAAAATCTCCACTCTCAAATGAGGTCAAGAATATAGGATGCTCCTACTCAGTCTGACAGTGCAAAGAGACCTGGTACACACTTTGTAATAAAGATCAAGTAGGAAAGCCCACTGGATTATGAAACCCATATTATAGTAGGTGCTTGCCAGTTATGTTATAGTAGGTGCTTGCATGTAAGGCAGAGATGTTGAGGCATTCGGTTGAGGACTGCGATGGTACAGCATGTAGTCTGGCATTCTCATACCCTCCATTCTGTGCAAGGCGCCCCCCCCCCGGAGGCTTGTGAAATCTGAAATTTTCTTACCATCTTGTAATGGAATGAACTATTGCTGATGTACACACTATGTATTTTATGGTAGAATTTTAACTTCTAGTTATTTGTTGTACATCCCTTTCTGTTGTAAGCCGCCCTGAGCCCTGCTGGCAGGTAAGGGTGCCGAAAGAAAGAAAGAAAGAAAGAAAGGAAGGAAGGAAGGAAGGAAGGAAGGAAGGAAGGAAGGAAGGAAGGAAGGAAGGAAGGAAGGAAGGAAGGAAGGAAGAAGAAAGAAAGAAAGAAAGAAAGAAAGAAAGAAAGAAAGAAAGAAAGAAAGAAAGAAAGAAAGAAAGGGAACTGTAGCTACTGCACAAACCTTGGGAATACAGCTCCCTCTCTACAGTTCCAACAAAAGGTCTTTAAAACCTGGCATCTACTTGGAAGCAGCTGGTTTTGCTCTTGTCCTGAAACCTGCTACAGTCACACTAGTAGACAGGAATAAGGAAGGAAAGATTAAAGTTTAGTGCTGATGTATGATACTAATTTATGCACAGGGATATATTAAGCGCCTAGCCATAAAATGTAGCCCTTTGAGGCATGGATATAATTAAAATGACCAAACTGTTTCACCAGCCATGAAGTCATTAAAAGCTGCAGTCATTTATCCAAACACAGATCTTCTCCATCATCTGCTGTGTTATCTGAGGCACCTTCTATCAGTTCTAGTGCAGTGTGAGCTGGTGTACCATGCTTTGCTTTCTTGCAGCCTTCAGAGAGTTTTATTTGTATGTCTTGTCCTGATACAGAAGTTCAGTGAGGCGTTTGCTAACTGTGGGAGGGCTGAAGTCACCTTATGCCTTCTGAAGATGCCACTACTGAACTGTAAGTGAAGTGGGACATGACTTCCAGTGCTGTAAGCAAACCAAAGAACATAAGAACATAAGAACATAAAAGAAGCCAATGTTGAATCAGGCCAATGGCCCATCTAGTCCAACACTCTGTCACACAGCGGCCAAAATATACCAGTTGCCATCAGGAGGTCCAGCAGTGGGCCAGGGCATCAGAAGCCCTCCCACTGTTGCCCCCTCCAGCACCAAGAATAGAGTGCATCACCTGCCCCAGACTGAGAGTTCCCATCTATACCCTGTGGCTAATAGCCACTGATGGACTTCTGCTCCATATGTTTATCTAATTTCCTCTTGAAACTGTCCATGCTTGCAGCTGCCACCACCTCCTGTGGCAGTGAATTCCATATGTTAATCACTCTTTGGGTGAAGAAGTATTTCCTTTTATCTGTTCTAACCCGACTGCTCAGCAATTTCATAGAGTGCCCACGAGTTCTTGTATTGTGAGAAAGGGAGAAAAGTACTTCTTTCTCAACCTGCTCAATCCCATTCATAATCTTACAAACCTCGATCATGTCACCTCTCAGCCGTCGTTTCTCCAAGCTAAAGAGCCCCAAGCATTTTAACCTTTCTTCATAGGGAAGGTGTTCCAACTCTTTTATCATTCTAGTTGCCCTTCTCTGCACAGAAGGCAGGTGTACAGAGGGGCTGTCAAGTGATGAGGAGGCAGAGCAGCAGCTCAAGAATAGCCCTTCCATAACAGAACACTGAGATCCCCTGGTACTGATGGGAGACCAGGGAGGGGAAGCCAGTGGCCTATCAGAGGGGAAAAAAGCTCACAGGAGGATACCTAAGTGAAATAGCATCAGGAGGCTTGTCAGGAGAGCTAAGACCTGGTGCCTTGTATGGGCAGACTGATCAATTAGGCCTGTGTTTGAGTGACATGTTAATCAGAGTTTAGGAGAAAAGCCAGGCTAGAATCAGTAACTTTATAGTGTAAGATGGAACCCTGCTGGCTACTTGTTCCATTTCATCCCTGCTAGGCTGAGGGCTGTAGCACGACGCTAACCATCTGTAGTAGTGGAGCTACAGCCCAACTGAGATCAGGCCACAAGTTGCCTCTACCTGCAACAATGATACAGGCACTAAGGCTCCTGAGTGCTGCCATTCATAGACCCTTAAGTGGTGCACTGGTGTGCATGGAAGGGTGCCAAAGCTTATGATAATTGCCTGAGAAGTAATGTATGAAACATTCAGATGACCAATTCTTTGTACATCCTTCAAGTACTTATGATATAGAGGTAACGCTGTGGCAGCATGAAGAGACAACTGAAAAGTGACGGATAGCAGTGAACAGCAAGATTTGAGTCCAGTGTCACCTTAGAGACCAACAAGATTTGGGGCGGGGGAGGGACAAAGCTTTTAAGAGTCAAAGCATCCTTCATCAGATAGCAGTGAGAAATCAACAGGCATGAGAGACTCAGCAGCTCATGATGTTATATCAATAGCAGATATGCCAGGGAATGGAAAGCAGAAGATTAGGCTGGAACAAAGGCTGAGGGAAGCTGCAGATAAGAGCTTTGATGGAGGAACAGAAAACAGAAGGACAATTGAAATGGAGAGAATCCCTCTTCTGTCTGGAGTATGTACCATGTGTGAGGATTTTCCTTTGCTGCTGTCATACTCTTCAACTAGTGTACTGGGGACATGTCCTATAATTTTCTCTTGCTCTCCTCTCATGGGAGACAAGACCAAGTAAATATTACCATGCTTTTAAGTGATTTATGAAAGGAGATGAAGCAGGAGACTTTTTATCCCAACCTTACTCAAAGATGTCCAGGACAGCATACCTAAGATTCATCGTCAGTCTTCTGTGTAGTTCCACATGGGATCTACACATGGACAGGCCAGGCAATCAGTAGGTTATTCTAGCTAAAACATTCCAGAGGGTGCTGTGCGTGGGAGCCAAGCCATGCCCAGGGACACATGTTCCAGTGTGGCAGCACCCATACCCTCAGTTCCTTTTCTGCTGCCTTTTGAGTAGGTCATGAATCGAGGAGTCTCCAGAATTCAGTACAAGGTAGAGAGATTGTCAGATTTTCTCTAAAGAGATGGCCCAGAAGGTCCTATTTAAGAAATGCTCTTGCTGTGGAAGCAAGATGACCCAGACAGATGCTCATGCTATGTGCCTCTTCAGTCTCAGGGAAAAACATAATGTTTCAGCCTGCAAGGCTTGTCAGAGCTTTACCCCTAAGGCTATGGACGACTGAGCTTTTAAGCTCAAACCAGTTCTGTGGGGAAAAGCGTTAAAAGCTTCTGAACCCCCAACAAGTTCCAAAAACACAAGAATAACTTCATTGGATTTGACTCAGTCCAGGCCCATGGCTGGCATTAAGACCCAAGAGGACTCACCAGAGCCTGTGCCTCAATGTTCGGCATTGGAACCGCTGCCCAAGAAGTTCAGATCCTCTAAGGGGAAAGTCAAGGGTAGGACTAAAAATAAGTCTGAGTTATCCAAAAAAGCTTCCAAGCCTTTGGCTGTGCCCCTGGTCAAGAACACACCTGAACCAACCACAGCGACTCTTTCTATTTCAGATGGTGAGATTGATTCCAAAATTCCAGCTGGGCAGGTACCTTCAGTGTTGGAACCTGAACAGTTGGTGCCTTGGCTTCGTCACCACTGAGCTATGTGGTGGCCAGCTCAACATTATGGGGTGTCGCCCAAATACATAGATGAGTGGGATGACAGCCCACATTACATCATGGAACCAAGGGGCTACAGCTATCTGGAGCACAGGCACCATTATTTGCATTCGGCCTGTATAGCTGACCGGGAGGCCTCTTCTGTCCACAGCAGCAAAGGACCAGTTGGAGCCCCCGATTCAGAGGGCTCAGCATTGGAACTGAGTCCGGATGACCTTCCTGGGGAGTGTACAGCTATCTTCTCCATGGAAGACTTGCAGATGTACAGCGAGCAGATGTCTAGGGTGACCAAATTGCTTGAGATTGAGGTCAGCACTGCCAACAATAAACTGTGAGACATGATCTTAGCGTGGCTTTATTCTGATAACCTGGATCTAGTTGCCTTCCCCATATTTGAAGGCTTAGAGGGCATTGTCCAAGAGGTATGGAAACATCCCTCAACTATCCGTCCAACAACCACAAGGATGGTTGAACACTTATATTGGGTCAGGAAGAAACCATTTAATTTTTACTCTGTTTATCCTCCTCCTTCCTCTCTCGTTGCTGAAGAAATGCAGCCTAAATGAAGACAAACTTATTCAGCTCTGACCATCAAAGAGGTTCAGAAGATCGATGGTATGGACTGGGCAGAAAGGTGTATGCAGCCACCTCACTGGGCTTTAAAATAGCCAACGATGAGGTTATAATGGCTGGATACCAATTGTTCCTATGGGAACAAATCCTTCCCTTTCTGGAAGGCAGACAGATTCTTCTCCTGGGCAGGCTGGGGGGCAGGATCAGAAGGAGAAGCTTTTTAGGTCTCCTGGACAGGGACCTTAGTTTACACATTTCGTCCTCTCCCACTTCTGATCAGAATCCTCACGAAAGCTAGAAGGGACTGTGCAGAGATTATACTAATAATGCCTTTTTGGCCCAGACAAGTCTGGTTTCGCAGTCTTATGGACTTAGCACAGGGTCATTTCATCCATCTTCCCGACCAACCTGACTTCATCAGCATGGGTCAGTTACTTCATCGTGATCCTGTCTGCTCCATCCGACAGCTTGGAGGATTGGATTGGAAATTTGAACTTTTCAGATGCTGTTATCTATGTGCCACTAAGTGCCAGAAAGCCTTCAGCTGGAAAGTCTTATTGGTGCAAATGGGAACACTTTTTGTCCTGCTGTGTGGCTAGGAGTGTTCAGCTGTTTACTGCTCCCTCGAGGGACATCTCTGAATATATTATTTTCCCAAAGAATGAAGGCCTTTCTTATTCCTCCCTGCGGGTATATCTAGTAGCCATATCATGTCTCCATTTGCAGGTGGAGGACAGATCTGCATTTTCTTACCCCCCTGCCCAAGACATTTCTTAAGGGCCTAGCTAATTTCATTCTGCCCAGAGGTCTTGTAGTTCCCCACTGGTCACTTTCTTTGGTACTATATGGTCTAATGGGGAAACCTTTTGAACCACTGGCAACATGTTCTTTTGTTGATCTGTCTTGTAAGGTTAACTTTTTGGTGGCTCTCACCTCAGCCAGACAGGTCAGTGATCCAGCAGTGCTCAGGACTGAACAACCTTACCTAGAATTTTCCCCAGAACATGTAGTACTCTGTCCATATTCTACATTTGTCCTCAAAATCATTTCTAGATTTCATTTATCCAAAAATATTATTCTGCCTGTATTTTTTCCCTCTCCTTCATCAGATGGGGAACGTGTGTTATTTTACCTGAAAAGAACAGCTGAATTCTGGCAGCAGGGGTCTTTATTTGTATATTTTGCAGGTTGTAACTGAGGGAAGAAAGTGTCTTCCCAGACGTTGTCCAGATGGATCGTATTGACCATCAAATGGTGCTATGAATTAGTATGAGCTTCCTGTCCTTTGGATATCCAAGCATACTCAACCAGAGCACTGTCAACATCCACGGCTCTTTGGAGTGATATACGACTGACAGAGATATGTCGTGCTGCAAGCTGGTCATTGGAGGATACCTTCATCTGGCATTATGCTTTAGATATGCAAGCCTGAAGAGAGGCTCACTTGGGGAAAGCAGTCTTCAATTTTTATTCAAATAAGATGAGCATGCCTTGCTGCTATTTTTAAGTAGCTTGTTAGGATCCCCATGTGGAACTGCACGGAAGAGCGATGATGAAAACAGGGTTGCTTACCTGTAACTGCTGTTCATCGAGTATCTTCTGTGCAGGTACACATACCCTCCTTTCTACCCCGCTACATGCAAGGCAGCATTAGGAACTGAGGGGACGGGTGCTGCCGTGCTGGAACATGTGTCCCTGGGCAGGGCTTGGCTCCGGCATGGAGAGCCCACTGGAGGCTTTTATTTAGAACAACCTACTGATTGGCTGGCCTGTGCATATGCAGTCCCCATGCATACCTGCACGGAAGATACTCTGTGAACAACAGTTACAGATAAGCAACCCTGTTTTCCTTCCCCAAGTTATATCCTCACAAAAGCCCAGTATGGTATGTTAGATTGAGAGATACTATCCCAAGGTCATTTATGGCAAAGTGGTGAGTTAATTCCAGTTTCTTCTCTGTCCCAGGGTTCACACAGATAACATGAAAACCTGTCTCGTTATGTCCATAAAATTAAATATGCAGGCTTGTATATCCTCAGTTTGCCTTGGTGATTGTCAGTGGAGGGATTTTTAACCCTTTAACCTCCACTAAAATTCTCTGAAATTAGGCTATCAATTTTATTAGCATTTTAAAAGGGGGGGAAATGTGTTCTTTAAAAAATCTTTCAATTTAAAATGCTAATAACAAAGCAGGAAGCTCTGTTTCAAGCAGATAAAAGGGTTACACCAGAGGTGTCAAATTCATTTTTTACGAGGGCCAGATCTGACATAAATGTCACTTTGTTGGGCCGTGCCATGTATGCCTTAAAATGTATTGCCAGTTACCGGAGATAGAAACTGTATAAAGAACAGCAGCTAGTAAGTTTCGAGTTGGTGTATCCTCACCATGAGGCCCCATGGGGTGGGAGGGGGGTGCAGAGGAAAACCCACATAGGCGGACTGGAGAGCCAGTAGTGCAGCATTGGGCAGATGTTCTCATGATGTTTGACTGCTGCAGATGAGGTTGCTCTGCCATGCCGAAGCCACAATGGAGTGGCTCTGCCCACTCCCCCTGAGTACTCCCTCCCGGTTGCTCGCTGGCTGCATAAGAGCCCTGGATGGGCCAGTTCTGCCCCCCAGGCCTTATGCGTGGCACCCCTGGGTTACACTTTCTTTCCTACACAACCCTGATACACATATTCTCAGCCTAACCTACCTCTGAGACTTGTTGCAAAGATAAAATGGAGAAGAATTTTGTAAGGGACTTTGGGTCTCCATTAGGAAGAAAAGTGGGTTATAAATGAAGTAAATCTTTATTAAGGTAGTGCATGTTATAGATGAAATATTGTTGTCCCATGTGTTTGAGGCCTTAGTCTGAGATGTTAACCACTACACTACACTAACTTCCATGACTGAATGTGTCTTGTAATCCACAATGTCTGGTTGTGTGAATTGACTCTTAGGAAATCCACATTTTGGGATGGAGATGGGCAGGGTTATAACAACAGGTACTTAAGTTCATTCACACAGTTGATTATTTGCACATATTTAATCTTGAAAATTGAGACCGGCCATAATATAAAAGCCAATCAGGTTATATTTGCAAAGCAGTTATTCTTAGCTTATATAATTACTGGGGCCTAAGATACAATCTCAAGCTACTTTATTGAAATTGGGAATTGAAACCGGGGGGGGGGGAGAGCTCTCTGTATATCATTAGAGCAGTCCATTCATTACTTCCACCTACTCAACTTGGAAGAAAATCATAATGCTAATGCTCTGGATAACCACATGACCTTCTCAGCTTTTACATAAAAGCTAAATGTAAAGCCATAATGGCTTTGAAAAGCATAAGTCATAGCCACCAAAAGATCTGACAAAATGTGGGATAGTATTCAGAGATGTAACCTGTCAAGGCTGAACAAAACTGCAAATTGTGGGTAGCAGTCGACAGTATCATAGCATTTTTAAAAAAATGAAAAATTGATTATGGGAGGGTGGAATCATGGATTAATGTTCCCATTCAACTAGCTCTTATTCATGTTTACTGCCATGAATCATGGTGCTACACTGGACCAATAGAAGACTTAATCCCTTCTATAAAACAAGATGTTTCAGGGATGGTGGCAGATATCTGAAGATACTTGGGCACTGGTTGTCTATGAATCATAATTTCCCCCCAGTCTTCTATTCTGCACTTTTCTTTTTCTCCCCACGTTCTCCCACATTAACCTAAAAGGAGAGTAAAAGTGTCCTGCTCACTCAGATACCTTTCTCATCAGGGCAGTTCTGGGGAGGGGCCAGAGGAGTGTCTTGCAGAAGTAGAACATAAACAATATCCACCAAGGGAAGACCATCTACAATTCACAACTATGTTCAAAACTATATATTACTTTCACTGAAATACAAAGAAGGTTAGTGGTCACAACCCAAGAGAGTGTATAGACATTGATTCAACATATTGCTCATAACAATTAAACATAGTTTTTAAAAAGAACATATTCAAAACCAATGGTAGGCTCTTCTGTAATTCCATACATAGTGTCCATAGACCTCCAAACAGAAAGCAGAAGATTCCTACTGTGGAAAGAATAACAGCTGGATGCCTCCCCCAGGTATAAATCAAGCGTTTTAGTGATCTTCAACAGCGGCTGGTAAAATGGAAACTGATTTCCAAAATAACAGGCAGAGCTCAAAAGTTTCAGAGATACTATGTTTAATTGTTATGAGCAATCTGTTGGATCAGTGTCTATACACTCTATTGGGTTGTGACCACTAACCCTTCTTTGTATTTCAGTGAAAGTAATATATAGTTTTGAACATAGTTGTGAATTGTAGATGGTCTTCCCTTGGTGGGTGTTGTTTGTGGCTGTACTTTTACACTATTGTCTTTAGCAGAAGTAGAGCATAAAGCATGGAAGTTGCAGTCTACAACATCTTTGAAGAGATCCTTTCATCTGGAAAAGTAAGAATGTGAGAGAGGTCCTGCTGATCTCTCAGAGCCCTCTGGGGCAATCTCCCACTTATAACTGAGAACATTGCAGAGGTCGGAGTAGCAAATGCTTTGCATTCCTTTTAGCCTTGCAGGTACCTGTGGAGCTAAAAGAAGCATCATGCTTGATCCCTTGCAGGACTTCTTCCACTGGAAAATATTGGTGCCTGTGAGTCAATCTCCTGTTTCCTTCACTGTCTACAGGTACTTTCCTGAGTGAGATATAGAGAAAGTATTTGTGGTGGGTCCTCTGCTGGGCTCTGTACCCTGGTAGAGTCTGACCTTGCCAACTTTCAGTGCCAGTTCTCATCTTAATCTTTTTTAGAAAATACACAATCTAGAGCATGGGTGGCCAAACTACGGGTCCCGAGCCACATGTGGCTCTTTAAGACCTATGTGGCTCTTGGAGGTCTTGCTGTATGTGAAGAAGGAGGGGAAAATAGAGAAACGTGCAAGGCAAGTTGGAGCAAAAGCTCCTCCCCTCCACCACAGAGGTGGCTGGAAGAAAAGAGAGAATGAGTGTGGGAAAAGAGAGAGCAGGAGAGCATGCAGACCTCTGAAGAAGGCCCCCAATAGGGTGGAAATGTGTCAGGTCACTTGCATTGGCCCTTGTGTTCAGTCCACTTGAACTTTGTAACAAGGCTTTTATTGGGCCCTTGTTTGTTTTTAACTCTCTTTTTAATAAATACATGTATTTTTGTATAAGTTTACACTAAGTTTATAATACTGGCCATTTATCAGACTTCTTTCTTACCCTTGTGGTTCTTGATTCCAGTTTTTGGGTTAAGTTTGTTTTCCCCTCCCTGTGTCTTACCTTTTGGCTTTAATCCAGTTATATCATTAAGAATAGTGCTAGTCGTAGTTGTCCTCGACTCTTCCCCTATAGCTGTTTGAATGCCATCTGATCTGGGGGGGTTCCATCTTCCAGTAATATATCTTTTTTTCATTTTGGATTGTATCATCGTAGGGCTTTCAGGGCAAGAATTAGTCAGAAGGGGTTTACCATTGCCTTCTTCTGCACAGTACTTACCAGGGTTAGCTGAACTGGCACTGCTGTTGACTATGAAGGATCCTCCGCCATTGTCACCTTCCGTTGTCACATTGGCTGCCCTCATTCAAGTGAAAGGGTTTTCCATAGTTGAGATAGCAGTGCAGCCACCAGAGGATCGAGAGGATTGATAAGCACTCAAGCTTATAATTTCATTCATCATTCCTCCCACTTGAGCATTCCTTCATTTATTTTCATTCTCCTTTTGCAATTCTTTTGCAGCGCAAGAAGGGAGGTATTGTGTTTGGCTCTGCCTCCTGCAGTAGCCCTTTTGTGGTGGTGCTCACCATCCCTTCTCAAAATTCCAGAATTGCCCACAGGCTCAACAAGTTTGGGGACCCCTGAGAGATACTAACTTTATAAAAACACTGAACTCTTTAATAATACATTATCTTTAAATATATTGTAGAATACTAATATTATTATACTTAGAAGAAGGAGAGATTGGATTTATACCCTGCCTTTCACTACCCAAAGGTGTCTCAGAGCGGCTTACAAACTCCTTTCCCCTCCCCTCCCTACAACAGACACCCTGTGAGGTAGGTGGGGCTGAGAGAGCTCTTGACAGAAACTGCTCTTTTTCAAGAACAGCTCTTATCAGAACTATGGCTTGCCAAAGGTCATCCAGCCAGGTGCAAGTGGAGGAGTGGGGAATCAAACCTGGTTCTCCCAGATTAGAGTCCGCACACTTAACCGCTACACCAAACTGGCTCTTAAGCAAAAAAATCTTGAAAATGCTGTATATGTCCACAGTATAAGAGGTACTTCCCCCCCCACCCCCGTGTGACCCTAAAGTTTCCCGATCTTTCCAAATTGAGAAAGTCTTCAGACATTTTCATGCTATACATTCAGAATGAGTGAAATGCTATGTAAGACAGGGCTTTTCCTCAATTGAAAAGAGGAAGTATTTCATAGAGATTTCATAGGAGGGTTCCCCCTCATTTCATGTTTCATAGGATAAATTCAGGTGGATAGCTATGAAAGATGCCACTGGACTCAGTTCTAATATTTCATAGGCTTTTTTCAATGATCCTAAAAAATTCCCATTTTTTCCATTGAAAAAATTGAAAGGGTCCTTGAAGTTTTTCATGATATGTATTTTAGAGTGTTAAAAAAGCCCTTGACTTATGAAGCATTTTGCTCTTTCTAAAAGAGAAAAATATCTCATAGGAGTGTGGTTTTTTTCATGGTTCCCCCTAATTTTCCAATTTTTGTATTGGAAAAAAATGGTGGGAAAGGCCTTGGAAGGGGAAAAGGGGGGGACTGTTTTTCCCTGAATACCCTCCCAACCCTCACACCTCTAATTATCTATAGTTATCATCTTTTATTACAATTACTTCATAGGTAATCTGAAGGATAAGCTTCAAGGATTGGTTTCTTCAGTATGAAAATGAACACAGGTTGGTCAACTAAAGTCCCCCCCCTTTGTTATGTTAATCTACACATTTCAGCCTCTGCTATGCATTGTAAATCAATTTATTTCATTAATGGCACTCATTGTTTAATTGGCTTGCAAAGCCCACTCCAGTCTATTATCAAGAAGTGTGTTTGTTTGGGCTAAATACAAATTGGATACATGCTGTTCAGATCTCTCTAAGAAATCATTAATTCCTCAGATTGCAGTAATGACAAAGTAGAACAAAATGGACTCTGGTAAAAGTTAGTTGGTAAATGTGACAGATTGCTTTGCTTCTTGTCTTCTTTCCTTGTGGTTCAGAACACTGTGGGGAAAAAAGGCTTCTGTTTTAAAAGCATGAGTAGGTAAATGCCAATAGTCATGGCACAGGGACACCAAGGCTATAAAAAGCCTTTTAGTGCTGTTGAAAATTTGCTTGTAGAAGATGAGTCTAAAAGACCAAGAGTTTTATAAGCATGATACATGGTGGAATGTGCTACCAAATGCTTAGTAGCGGAAGGTGGCAGTTTATGAAGTCTGCTATTATAAAAATGTCACATAAAAGCTAAAAGGAAGAGTTTGCTGTTACAAATGGGGGGGAGGGGAGTGAACAGATTGTTATCCTACTAAGATAGGTACCTGGATCAGGCTGTTGTTTTTGTTTGTTTTTTAAAGTTCAGTTGTCTTGTGGGATTAGCAGAAGTTCGTCTTGGCCCTCAGAATGGGACTCTATCCGATGCTGCATTCAGAGGGATGCTGGGAGGTCTGGAACCAGCTTCCAGTCAGAGTGTCAGGCCTTAGAAAGGGAGGGGAGCATGTTCAAAGCACCAGAACCCTCTTCCTTTTTGTATCTCTCATCCATCTGTTGGGATTACTTCAGATAGGCTTTCTCAGGCCTGTTATGGTCAAAGCACACAAGACGTCCAGGCCTTTTAAGTTTATCTTGGGCAGTATGGCTACCATGACAACCAAGCTCTGCCACTGGCCCACCCAGTTCTGTTTCTGTGTTTGGCCATGCCACCTGAGAAATTAGTGGCAGCAGCTTCCACTAGCCACTCAGTCAAACTCCAAGGCCTAGTTTACAGTTGCAGCTGGATAAAGTGGCAATGTATTGACTGAGTACTTCGGTGGTAGAATGGATGGTAGAATATCAGAATTTGGGGAGATATTACAGGTTGCAAAGTTCCTCTATATGAATTATGCTGAGAAAATTAGCATAAAATTCAAAGGATTTGTCTAGACCAGTGGCGTCAAACATAAGACCCAAGGGCCGGAACTGGCCTGTCCGGGGCTCTTATGTGGTCCATGAGCAACTAGTGCAAGGAGACTGCTCAGGGGGAGTGGGCGGAGCCACTCCAATTGTGGCTTCAGCATGGTGGAACAACTTTGCAGGAGTCAAGCAGCATGGGAGCAGCTGCCCAGTGCTGCACCACTGACTCTCCAGTCTGCCCATACGAGTTTTCCTTTGCATCATCCTCCCAGCCCATGGGGCCTTGCACTGTGCCATAAAACATAATGCTAGGTACCGGCAATAGAAACTGTATAAAGGAGCTGGTAAGCTCCAAGCTCCAACTTGGAGCTTTCCAGCTGCTGTCCTTTATATAGTTTCTATCTCCAGTTCCTACATAGCATTACGTTTTATGGCACACATGGCCCAGCCCGACAAAGTGACATTTATGTCAGATCTGGCCCTCGTAACAAATGAGTTCAGCACCTCTGGACTAGACCCTTTCTCCTTGATGTGCTAATTTTTAAGTGGCAGGGAGCTTTTACATGAGGAGGCAATTAAATATGATACTGTTAACTTGCATTCTGAAGTGGTACAGCCCAATTTACTTCCTCAGAGTTCTTCCATCTCATTCTCCTGTGTAGACTAGGCCCTAGACACACCTCAGGTGAATCAGGTCCTTTATCTTCGCTCTGTCTCAGTCTTTGGCAAGTTATCATCTAGCCCTTTCACATATATGCATGAATATTTTATTTATTTATTTATTAAAACATTGTATTCTGTGCTTCCATCCTAGTACAGATACTTAAAACGCTCCAGAATTCCTAAGTATTGTATGTTAGATTGTTAAAAGTGCTTCACACTGGTAGTTTCCATTGTGTAAGAAATGCCCCTGGGTAGCAGTGGCTAGATAGTTGCATTTGGATGCAGGCAACCCATCCTCCAATTCCAGTTTATTTCAGAACACCACTAGATTGCCTTGGGCAACTTACTGTACTTGGGATTAATTTACCTCACATTAAAAGTCCAGGGAAACCCATATTCTAGTGGCTGATTCAAGTGCATAAGAGAAAATGTCATTTGTATGATGCCTAAGTTTTCTGAAGGTAGTTTGCTTGTGACATTACTGCCCAGAGTGTTTGAGGTCTTCAGGGCATAATATGGTTTCTCTCAGCTATTCCTCAGTCCCTCATCTAAGTTCAGGAGAAGTGATTAACACTTGAAATATGAAGTGTCAGGTTTGGTAGAGGCCCTGCATGCATTTGGATGGGCAGAATGTACATAATATATTAAAGGGAACAATGTTACCTGTTATGCCATGTACCCTGAATGCACCATAAATAGGGTAAGAAGTCTTTATGTCTAAATCTTTGAGGGCCTGAAAAGGCCCTCTTTAACTTCTTTTCCAGATCTGGTAAGTCTCCAGTCATGCAGAGATGGTAGGGTGAATCCTACTCCTATCCTCCCACTCAATTGCACAAAATTTGAAGCATTCCGCCAGCCTGAGGAGTCTTCCTGCAACTTAAGTGGAAGCACCACCTAAGTTAGAGGAAGTCTCCTTAGACTGAAAGAAGGCTACCTGGAGGATGGTTGGATTCGCCCCAGTAGAGATAGTCTGAATGAACTGGAAAGGGTGCAGGATGCTTGGATCCTGTGGGTCCTGCCTGCTGTCAGTTACAGCCCAGAGGTTTAATGTTCGAAAGTCTAGCATAGAACACAACAGACAGGAAGCGGCTCATAACTGAGGCAAATTTTTGTAGTTTAATCGCACTATCTGGAACTCAGCATTCTTGAAACATCTTACTTTGTCTCTTCACTTTGCCTTCTTTGTTGTATTAACAGGAATTAGATATGTATTCTTTGTTTTGGAGGAAAGACTATACAAAATAAGAAATTCAGTGTTCTTTAATCTTACTACTAAATGCATTTCTCCAGTGCTTGAAGAGAGACTGAAATACTAAAGGTCGGTTTCACTCACCGCTTTGATGTTGCACATCCCATTTTCAGCTGTTGGTACTAATGTGTTTTACATTAGCATTATACCACACCAGAGGGCTTACCTCTGTCACCCACACATTGAAGTGCACTGAATGAAATTTTCTAATTTAAATAAACTGGTCTTGATTCCACTAAAATTGATTGTAACCATCTTATTGAAACTAGTGGAATAACTTAGGTGTGCCTAACTTCAATTATGACTTAGGCCTGATCTACATATGCAGTAGAATGAGGGTTGCTGACTGTGGACTGGGAAATGCCTGGGGATTTGGGGGTGGAGCCTGGGGAGGGCTCGGTTTGGGCTGGGGGAACTTCATTGTGTATGATGGCATACAATCCACTCTCCAGAGCAGCCATTTTTTCCAAGGGGAATGATCTCTGTCATCTAAAGGTCAGTTGTAATTCCAGGAGACCTCCAGGCCCCACCTGGAGGGTGGAGACTTTAGGTAGTTGCAAGGCACCAGAGTGCTGAGATGGTAGAATGCATTGTGCCACTTCAGACTGAAGGGAAGGGGTTATAGTTTTAAAAGTTCTACATGAAGAATTTTGGAATCTTACACAGCACTGGGATAGAACTTTTATTCATTTATTTTTTAAAAAAAATGTCTGTGCTTCCTCTCCAGAAAACCTAGATCTGTGAATTTTTAAAAAGCAAGGAGGTTTCACATGTGGTGAGCAAGTGAACTCCCTCCGAATTCTACCTCCTCCTCCTGCTTCATTTATAGCTCAGGCTTTTAGCTGGGTTGGAGCCTGTGTGTATAATGCTCCCACACTAAGCTAAAGGATCCTTTCTGTGCGCTTGTGTGTGAGTGAGAGAGACGGACAGAATGTGAAGTTGTAGACAGTGTACACAGATCTAGTTCAGGTTTTACTGGGCTTTTTTCATGTAAAATACCAAAACTGGCTCAGATAGTAGCCAGGGGTAGGGGGGGGAGGCTGACCAAGAGTGTTTATAGATATAATTAGGAAATACTTTAAAATCAGTGATTCAGTGTTAGTGTGGCAGTTAAAAATATCTTTATCAGTTGAGCAATTTTCAGTTACAGCAAAATAGGAGTTTACTGGGCTCCCAATTAAATGGTAAGTCTTCCTGCTGTCCACCTAGGGTGCCAACTCCAACATGGGAATTTCTTGGGAGTTTGAGGGGCAGTGCCTGGGGAAGGTGGTGCTGGGGAGAGGAGAAAGCTCAACAGGGCTGTGGTGCCTTAGAATCTGCCTACTGGAGTTTCCATTTCTTCCAGGACAGTTTGTCGCTCTAGTCTGGAGATCATTTTTAACTCCAGGCCCCCCCTTGAGGATAGTAACCCTACTTCTACCCAGTCTTCTTCATATTCAGAGAGAGAGAAAAAAGAGGCAAAGCAAACACCATTTGCTGTGAAGCAGTGGAAGAGGGAATACCTTTCCCAGTCAGGCACCTAGTTTCATTGTTTCCGGTTTGTGTGGTCTTCTAAAAAGGAATGAAGCCCTTCATTGTTAATGCCAACCATGAGCCACCATTATGCACACAAGTGCAAGAAAAGGGCAGCTTGGCTAATTGTGTTATAGTAATCAAAGATCCTCTTTTTTCATGAAAGAACAAGAATAAGGACTGCAGTTGTTTTATAAATTTATAGGTACTGTAGTACTCTGCTGAAATGGAAATGCTTAGCATTAAAGCCATTTTTGATCATTAGCTTAAATGATGTGTTGGTACTAAGCTATGAGCTAGGATGGTGTTGGTGAGACATGCTGCTGTTCAGAGAATATTTTTATTTATATAAATACTACTTTTCTTGGAAAAGGACTTTTAAATGGCTTATAACAAGAAACATGAAACGTAAATAAACTGGGAAAGAAGTAAAGCAAAACAAGTACATCTAAGGCTGGTTCGGGACTCATAAACCCTGTTCAGATTACAGTATTACATGTGTGTAGTTTATTTTTCTCCATACATGTTCTGAATGCTTGCTAACATGTGAGAATACAGACAAAATAATAAATTATGTTGCTGTTGTATCATGTAGAAGTGAATGGTGCTAAGTAAACTATTGCTTAGGGACCTTTCTGTATGGTCATTGATAGCTGCTGTGGTATAGAGGCCTAGGCCCTCCAAAAGCCAGATTCAGATCTTCACTCAGACATGAAAATCACTGATGGTGTTGCAGGGAGAGCACAGAAACACCCCAGTGCAAGAGCCAATGATAGTGGGGTGCTGAAAGAGCCAATTGGAGTTGTGTACTGAGAAGAGTTATGATCTGATGGGGAGGTTGAAAAGCCCTGTTCACGTTACAGTGAATGCACATACATGTGGGTACATTTGTTTGTAAGAAAGAGTCAGTGCACATTCAGTGTACAAATGAAACTGGGCACCTGTACCTGGATAACTGAGCTTTAAAGCACATGTTCAGCTGTATATGTGTTGAATGTGACATGAGAATTACTCAATGCATATATGAAGAAAAATCAAGTGTATCTCATACAAAAAGTGTACATGGTTAAAGTCACCTGAGTGTTCAAAGGTGTCAGAGTATTCCAGCAGGGTTTGTTGCATCTGCTGTGAAACTAAGTTGTAGCACAGTGCTGTATTTTTATGTGGATATGTTTTTCTTTGGTCATGTAGTTTAAAACCTAATATTCCACAGCTCTTGTTTGATTGTTGTATTTGCTTCAGTTGTGTGTTTCTTTCTGAATAAATTTTGTTCTTGCTCACTTAAACTATCCTGTGCTTTTCAGTTTACCTCATTATCCTTCAGATATCAATCCAGGCTTGGGTGAGTTTATACCCAGGCCTAAATTCTATCCCCGCAGACTTAAAAAAAAAAAATTGCTGGGGACCTGGTTGAAGTGGGGAAAGTGGGGAGCTTGTGGCAGTAAGCTTGGCCAGTCCCTTTCAGTATAAGAATAAAATAGAGATGGAGAGAGCAATGTATCTGAATTCCAGGGAGGAAGGACAGGATGAAAAAATGATAAATCATTATTCTCAAAAAGTTTCATTTTATGGAGAATATTCTTATTATTCTCAGTGTCATGTCACAGTTTATGATGACTGCTCTTTTATGAAATGGCATTGGCTGCATTTCCATCTATGGAGCAGTGGCATGACAGGTACAGAATAAAAGTAGAAATACCATGAGGGTGTGTCTAAAGTAGTGGATTTTGTGTTACATCTGTAACTTTGTGTAAGAGTATATGATTGTGTAGACATAAGAAATAAGAGAATATGTGGCCAAGAGATGTGGGATTCTAGAATATTTTGAGCACAGAGACCATAACTTAACCTTATAATGCATGCCTTTACTTCACCCTAGAGTCTACAGGAATTTTTTCTCTCTCTCCTCCTATCAGTAGCAGGGAAAACAGCAATTCAAGCAACATCTTGCATTTGAAAAATGTAGTAATCAACTTTACTGCCAGATGGCAGAATACAGCACATTTATTTATTTAAGAACACTTATATCCCGCCTGCTGAACAAATCAGCCTGCAAGGCAGCTAGCACTATAAATCAACAAAACAATAAAATCTATCAATGCAACAAAACATAGCGCCAAAAATTCCCCAAACACAATCATGCTGGTAACAGAAATATGCTTAAAATGATCCTAAAACAGCTGTCAAAATCAATTAATAAAAAATAGTTATAATGTTCCACCAACAAAGCAGTACCCAGATCAGCAGGTGAAAGTAATTAAATAATGAAAATGGAATACAATCCAAGCAAATACAGTATAAATCCATAAAAGTTTAAGAATAAAGCCATCCAGAACAGTTTTCAGAAACTGCCAGGAGTGATGAGTGCATGACAAATTTCCAGGGGCAGGGTGTTCAGGGAAGTCATGTTGGAAATGTGACAGTCTAGCTCACCTCCCTCACGGAAGATACAAAATCAGCTCAGGATGATGCTCTTGAGTCCCAGGCAGATTGATATAGAGGGAGGCAGGCCTTTGAGGCCTCAATCTCTTAATCCAGGAGTCCCCAACCTTTTTGATCTGAGAACACATTTGGTATTGTAGTATAGGATGGTGGCGCAGCCACAAAATGGCTGCCACAGGAGGTGGAGACAGCCACAACATTGCATGTGTAGTTTACCTTCAATCACATAGTGAAGATCCTTGTGCTGTGGTGGCAGCTGCTTCCATTGCAACGTTTAAAAAAATCTGCACAGCCAATCAAATCTCCAATAGCTGGTCAGAAGCCTAGCTGGCCAAAAGCCCACCTGGCCCTGCCCACTTTCTAAAAACACTTAGTTGGTAGCAGGAAATGTGTCAGCGGGCACCACATTGTGAACCCCAGCCTTAGTCATTTACATCTAGCAATTGGGTCTAGAAACAAATTGGCGACTAGTGCAGCTGACAAAGCACAAGACTGTACTGATTGCTGATTACCAATCAAGATCTTTGCTGCCTCATTTTGGACCAGCTGAAGCTTCTGAATCCTCTTCAAAGGCAGCCGCTTATAGAATGAATTGAATAATTTGGTGTAATTGTTCCAAGGCATGTGTGGCTGTGTTCAGGTCAGACTGTCCCAAAAACAGAGGAAGTTGGTTAAATAGTTTAAACTAGTGGTAAAAAGGTGTATGTATGTAAGGTGGACTGTATCTGTTGTTGGGACACTGCTTTCTGGAGGAGTTGTTGAATAATCAGATTTAGCTACCTGCTCCAGAGAGCTTGCAGCAGTATACATAGTTCTCCATTTTATCCGCCTAATAACTAAGGACACCAGGCTGACATCCAGGCTCTTTGCCTGGCAAGGAAGAAATGGCAGAACTGAGCACTTGCTGGTGCAGTGATGTCACTTTTGGTAAACACTGGAAGTGACTTAGTAGATGCTCTAACATTTGCAAAACCTGTATGGTAAAACCATAGAGGTTTTGTAAGTGTTAGACCATCTGAAAACACCACTTCTGGTTTTTACCAACAGTGCCATCAGCACACCAGGCCCTGCCCTCCAGTTTCTCTCAGGGATTGCCATCTGCATCCAGGTAACTCTGTAGATCTGGCCTTCTTTATACAGTCAGGGCAGAGACCAACATCATTCATAAAATAGCAATATAAATAACATGTGAAACTTACAAGATAATGAGTGTAACTGAAAATTGTTTAAGTGAAGGCGGTGGAAGTTGAATGTGGACATTATACATGTAAATTTTTAAAAATACATAGTATTCCACCAAGTTGGATAATAAAAATACATTTTCAAAGGGGCTTCAGGGTGCTTTTAAACAGGTGTGGAGAAAAAGAGAAGCTATGAGCTTATGGTGTGCCTTAACACCCCCCCAAGTATTTAGTGCCAGCGACACATCCACATCTGTTATAGCTCTGTTGCTTCAGCAAACACAGTGACAATTTCTGTGCTCAACTACTGCATCTCTCATTGAGAAGACTGGGAAGTCAGTGCAAGGGAAAGGAAGTGAAGCTGGAAATTAAATTTTCGGGTATTATCTGTGCAAGCAGAAGAATTGAACGGATGGATTTATCTGCGGGAGACATGTTTCATAGCGCACAACTTCCTGAAGTAGAAGAATCAGCACAATCTCCACTCCCTTTACCCACTCATTTGAAGGCCCTCTTTGGATTTAATGTTGAGTGATCATTGTCTCTCAGACTAGTTTGTCCAAAAGCGTTCTTTTGAAATAAATATATGTATTGTGGTATTTTGTGACAGTAGCATTGGCTTAACACCCATGGTGGTAGTCATAAGCAGAAATGCAGATGCTTGCAAACCTATAGTTATTGACATTCCTCATAGTATGCCCAATCATTTATTGCTGTAAATTATTATGGCTTAGTTTGCAAAAACAGCCTGTAAACCAGCCACCACGTGTGCAGAGGCCTCTGGGTGACTGTAGCAACAGCTGTCAGAGTAAATAACTACAGGCATCCGTGGAGAGCTTCCTTTTGGTTCTCAGTGCTACTCCTTCAACTCCAGTGAGCAGTACTAGCGCTTAGAATACTGGGAAGGTACTTGCAATGGATACCTGTACTTCCTGGTTCTGATTGCTGCTACAGTCACCCAGAGGTTTCTGAACTTATGGTAACCAGGCTATAAGTATCCCTTTCTTTGATTTTTAACTGAGCCATATTAAATACTTCTTTCAGATGTGCCTTACTTTTTTACTGTTCACACACTTTTAAACAAAAACAAAAACACCCAGCACTGTACAGTACAATCTTTGAGTCAGACCAAACGTGATGGCTGCCAAATTCAATTGAATTCAAAACAGGTGCATCCTGTAGCCACTGGCACCATTTTAGAAGCAGATTTAGTTCTTTAAAAATTACTTTGAGGCCTTGATCCAGACCATTCAATTGGTGGTCAAAGGAAGGATCCATGCCTGCCATGACATGCCAGCTAGTTTGGCCTTTTCTCTAGAGGAAATCATATTCTGTTAAGTCACATTGCATTACCCCAAAGCTCTTCTTGACTAAGGTTTCAGGCCATAGTCTTTGTGGTGATTACATGCATCCTGGAAAATGGAAGACTGGACATAATTCCTGGAATATTCATGCAAGCAAATAGCTATAGATCTAATGTAACCTTTAAAGAGAATCTGTATTGTTATTTTTTCTTTACATTAAATGGTCTTTTGTGTCCTCAGAAACTGTCTACATGACCTACAATAAAAGTGGACAGGTTGCTTGGTGTCTCCCCCCCCCTCCCCACATATCCTTCTTGAAATATATTCTTCTTTCTCTTTTGGTTGCAGTTCCTTCCTTTTGGGGCTTGGTGAATTCAGCCTGGAATCTTTGCTCTGTTGGGAAACGGCAATCACCTGTCAATATAGAAACCAGCCATATGATTTTCGACCCTTTCCTTACCCCTCTCCGCATAAACACAGGGGGTAGAAAGGTAAGATGCCTGGAATGGCTTTGGTTTTCAAAATAAATTAACTCATACTGAACATGAGGTCCTTTCCATGGTTCTGTTAACATTGGCAGAATCTTAGGCTCACAGGCAAATTCTACCCTTTTCCTTAACAAAACCAAACATGCACTGCCATAAATAAGTTCTTAATCACATGCTGTGATATGCCTTATGTATTACTCTTAGCAGATCCGAATTGTTCTTAATCATTCTGTGTTTTCCAAGGAATGGTCAGATCTGGATGCTTTGTGAAGTTGTAACAGCATGAGTTAGTAAAAGAGTACCTTGTTCCCTGCATTTTTTCCTAAGCCTTCAGATATTTAATGAGCTAAGAACAGGGCTCAACTAAAATATTTCTCATCCTCCAAACTGTGAACCTGTTCCTAGATGCAAAGCTACCCCCCTCCCTAGGGTAAAGCTTTGGAGTAGGGTAGGCTGCAAACAGGGATGACACATTTGTCCATTGTATGCAGTGAACCATGTTGCTATATTTCCTGTGCAACTGGGTAACACTTCCTTTCTTTGTGGCATGATGTTGGGATGGTAGGTAGTGCAGCATGGAAGGAGAGATAACATAGCTGTGGTTTCCTAGGGACAAGTTGACTCTTGCCCTACCTACACTGTGCTGCTGTGGTTTCATTGTCCTTGGGGGGACAACAGTGAACTCCACAGGATGAGGCTTTCCTGCAGTACTGTATGGAAAGAGTGGGAACATATCCCTGGACTAATCAGGTAACTTATCTAACAAATTGTGGCTTCATATTACTGTTTAGCCAAGCTGACCAAACCATTTCACTCACAGGGTGCGTTCAGACGCGCCGTTTGAGCCGTTTTCAGCACGGCTCAGAAACGGCTTTTCCCTGCGCGTTCACACGCCCAACATCTGCCCACCGTCCCCAGCCGTCACTTTCTGGAGCAAACCCCTTTGAAACGGAGTATTTTGGCACCACTTACCCAAGTGGTGTTTTCCATCATTCTCCGTTTCAAGCCGCACTTTTCCCTGTCTGATCGCTCCGTCCAGAGCCACTTCCGGGTGCTTCAACCCCCCCCTCTGGGAAGCTGCCTCCAGCTTCCGTTTTTAGTCCTCCATTTTTTTTCCCCCTTACCGGTGTGCGCTTGAGCGGAGCTCCGCACTTAGTTAAAAAAAAGAAAAGCTTCACTGGTGCCTAGTTTAGGCATTTAGAGGAGTCCGGGATCTCGGGGAGGCCATTTTTAAAGGACTCTTCCTTTAAACTTTAAAAGGACCTGTTCAGATCGCTCTTCTTCGCACCGGCCAAACTTCCTGTTCGGAAGAGGGCTGCCTGTGCGCATGCTCAAAGGAGAGGGGGAAACCCCTCCCACCTGCAGGAGGACGGCGGGGCGCTCGGAAGGAGGAGGTTAGTCTGAGCGCGATTCTCCAGATTAAAAAACGCATCGTGCTGGAGCAGTTTAAACCGCTCCAGCACGCTGTCTAAACGCACCCACAGAGTGTCTAGGATCATTCATTAAGGGAGAAGATAACATGGTACTGAATGAGAAGTAAGGAGCATGGGGAACACTGTGGATTCAATTTTAAAAAATGACAAAAGAATACATTTTAGACTTGAGGGAGCATACTTTATACCTCCAAAAATTTGCCTTTTTGATCAAGAAGTTTTTTGTGAGTGATTATTTGTTACAGCCATATATACAAACAAGTTAGTATGAGTTCTCATGCGTATGTGTTACAAGTTATCACAACTTGCATGTGTGAAATGACCACTGCAGTTTCAGCAAACACTATAAGCAGATGTCTTACATCACCTTGACATTGCAGTGGAGGACATTCATGTGCTCAGTATGACTACAAGTCATTGAAAGTTTAGACCCTGAGTGGAGAGCATATATATGTGAATTACTTCCAGACAATCAGCACTGTGTATTTTATTGTGTTGGTACAGAGATAAGACTTTTTATTTATGATGTTTTGAAATGGGATTCAACTTTACTGCAACTAGATAGCTACAAGCACTTGCCTAACTAATAAAAAGACGATCAGAAGGTATGTCCTTTGGAAGAAGATGTCCTTTGGAAGACCAGCTTTTGAAAAATGGAACGCATTGGATCCTGGAGATTGTGGGTTGATTTGAAGGTAGAACAAAGGCCCCCATCCCACTAAAGTAAGTTAAGTAGCAATGCTATTCCAAGCAGAGTTACACTCTTCTAAGCCCATTGTCTTCAAGTGGCTTACAAGTGTGTAACTCTGTTTAGGAGGCACTGTGTTATTGAAATACAGTTTTTTTTTGTTCCTTGCAACTCACTTGTCAAGACAGATTTCAGTGGGACATATGAGCAAGAGTCTTCAGCTGAATTTACACAAAGAAGTTTGGCTTAGGTGTACAAAGGAGTGGGCATCACATGATCTGAGTAACAAAAAAAGGGATATGAAATCCTTGACCAGGTATTATGAAGTAAACAGAGGCAGAAGAGATAGAAGCCTTGCTTGTCCGTTTGTTCTGTTGCATAACTATGCTTTAGAAATGAAAATAGAACATAAAGCGTTAGCTTGTTGCTTATACACAATGCACTGATTTCCCTTAGGACCAGTTAAGTGTTTGAGGCATCCATTGCTAAGACTGTACCTATTCAAATCTCCAAAGAGACAGTCTCCAGATGAAGGTTCCATTCCTTTGGATAATTTAGTGCTAAGCCTCCAAGTCTGAAGTAGGAGAGGTAACATGCAAATGGATCCTATTGTTCTTAAGCCTAAAGTTGGGATTGTACCCTGCAAGGAGGGCTTCACCTGAAGTTTGGTCAGAGACCTTGAGCCCTGAAACAGGACATATTTTGTACTTACCATGAAGTCAGTGGGCTTAGAAATATATAACCCTGTTTAGCTTTTTTCTTTTTCTTTTGGCTATCTTTTTTTTGGGGGGGGAGGAGGCACAATTTATTATTTAAATGTACCTATCAGCATCTTAAGTGAGTGACAGACACATGGATTTCCAGGGGACATCAAGGATGCTCTCCATGATTATCGTAGTTTTGGAGTGCCATTGCATAGCTTCAGTCATTTAAGACACTGGGGATAGTAAGAGAACCAGAAGTTCTCTTTAAAATTTAATACCTGCCATGGAAAAAAATTAATGTGCTTACTGTGTCTCTTGTTTGATTGTTTATTAAATGTTGTAAATATTTTAAATATGCCTTTTTAGAGCTTATTAATTTTGTTATGAATAATGTATAATACATATTTGAGCCTGAGGAAAATTATTACCTGTCTTTTCATATGAACACCCAAGATACCTTTAAAACAGAGAATGATACAATTAAAATACAGTGAATTCAAAATATTAAAAGGCAGCAACAAAGAGAAGCTGCCAAAATTCCCTGTGTCAGAAGATGTTCACCAGAGTTCCTTGGTTGGGACTCATTATGGTCCAACCAGTTTGCAAATGGTTTGTCGTAATTCATAGTGTAAACATGATGTCAGAGAGCTATGAACTATGCTTATAATGCATACCTCTTGGAGAATCATTCTTTCAGCTTTGTGTCTTGTATCATTATTATATGCACCTGATATAGCACTAGAGATATAAGATATAAATGTTTTTTGACTGCCTCAGTACTCGGCACCATTATGTTTTTAAACATTGTAAGTCTCTTTGGTAGATTGGGGGGGGGCGCGCTAAAAGGCATGATAAAATTAAAGTAAATCAAGGATCTACCCTCTGTTTTGGACTCAGCACCCTACCCCCACTTGTAACTCTCTGGTTCAAGTTGATTCCCTGTTTTGGACTCAGCACCCTACCCCCACTTGTAACTCTCTGGTTCAAGTTGATTCCCTGTTTTGTAGGCTCCAAAGCACTTGACAAGTTGCTTTTGTGGTCCCACGCAGAAAGTCAAGTCTGGAGGTTTATTGCATTCCTTTGTTGGCTGCCATGCATAACTGGTGCATGGGGCTGAGCGGGTTATCAAGTGGTAGATAATCTACTTTGCATGTAGAAGCTCCCAGGTTCAGTCCTTGTACTACCCCCAGTTAAAAGGATCGGGTCATAAGTGATGTGAAAGACCTCTCCCTGAGACCCCGGAGAGCTGCTGCTAGTCAGAATAGACAACACTGACCTTGATAGACCAATAAGCTGACTCAATATAAAGCAGCTTCATGCATCCTACATTTAGCTTTCCTGAATTTTTTTACTGAATTTGATCCATTTCTCAGGAATGAATGAACCCAGTGGTGCTCTCCCCGCTCCTTATCTTACCATTGACAAAATATTCAATACATATTTTGAGATGTGGTTATATGCATCCATCTCAATGCAGTGCCCAAATGCCCAGAAGCTTGTAGGCTGTACAACCTGAAGAACAGCAAGATATCTGAGAGGCCTGTGTTTCCTCCCTCTCTTCTCCTCTATCCTGAAGAAGGTCCTACAAGCAAAGGCCAGAGATCCGGTGTGTGTGTAGTGGTTGGGAAATCCAGAATTTGAAGAGAAGGCCAGAGAAATGGGCTACATATCCACAGGTGATGGGATGGATCCGGACTAAATTTTCCACGAAGGGAAGTGGAGAAACACTTCCCACTGATTCCCCCTTCCCAGAGCAGACCACCCATGTCATTCTTCAGGATCCCCTTTCCTCCAGGAGCAGCATCTTGTGGAGATCATTGGGCTGCAATGGGAGAGAGGGGAGCAGGAATGTTCCCTTCTGCGGATCAGAAATTTAGCCCAGATCCAGCCAAATCGGAACACAGGTTCATTCCCTCATCTCTGTATATGACCTGAACAACAATTTCTGGATGCTGGAGACTTATTTCCATAAGAACTGTTCTCGAATGAGTCTTTAACATAGCAATATGAACAAAGAAGGGAGCAGAAAGAGTATTTTTTCCCCTTACAAGCATTTCTAGGTGATGTCATAAAATCATTCCTCCGTTATTTACTCTGTGCTTTCATTTTATTACAAAGAGGCTCTCCAGCTCCAGAAGACACTGTGTCATTGGTGCACCTAATTGGATTCCAAGATCTGAAATATCAGCCTGAGATGCTTAATGAGTTTACATGCAGATGAATTCCCCAGAAGGAATGCAGTTATGGAAGAAAATCCACATGTTGCAATTTTCTCATAATAATGCTGCCTTTGTCTTCTGATTAGATGCGTTTTAGAAAATTCAACAAGCCCATTTACAGATAAACTCTCTTTTCTAATAAGAAATTCAGACTCATTAATTTACACCACACGTTTCTCCAGTCTTTGCAAACAAGTAAAAAAAAAATCACTTTATTCAGATTCACTTGATGCTCATAACAAAACAAACTAAAAAACATTTCTTAAGAGAGAAGTACAGGCCAGTGACGATCAGGCAACACGTATTCCAGGACCTTATCCCCAGAAGGAAATGCCCAGAGTGGCATTTTTAAAAATTATATAAAAAGTTGTTCTAAAATATATTTTTTTAACTTTATGGAGTAAAGATTACATCAGGGAAAAATGGATACTTGAGTTAGACCTTAGCGTTCTGTCAGAAGGTATTGGATGTTTGCTTTGCCCTAGGAAGTTCAGGTGCCAAATCTTTGCTCAGGAATGGTGTGTCTATGTTTAGGCACTGAAACAAGGCATGGCTGCTGAACTGCCTGCTTCATTTATTCTTTGGTCCTCTTGCCTATCAACATCCTTCATATCCCTTTTACATAACTCTTAAAGTTACTGGAGGTCTGACCTTCTCTGGTTTCACCTAAATCATGTGTGTCGTTCATGTGATCACTGTGACTCTTCAGTGCACATGCAAGACATAGATATACTGTGAAAAAAATCCATAGCAAACAGAGTAGTCTGCAACAAGTGAAGCAAATATTAGTGTTAAGGGGAAGGCAAGGGGGTTGTGGCTGTGTGGTAAAGTGCATGCTTTGCCTACAGAAGATCCCAGTTATAATCCCTGGCAGGTCCAGTTAAAGGGTAGTAGGTTTCGGCAAAGGCCTTTGTCTACTGAACAGCCATGGCTCAGTGATAAGGTATGAGTCTAGTTTTTAGCAGGGACTGTGGGTCCAGTGATAGGGTGCATGATTTGCATGCAGAAAGTCCTATGTTCACTCTCCAGTATTTCTGATGGAAGGATCTCAAGTAGCAGATGTTGAGGAAGCCCTTTCTCTGTCTGAGAGTTCCTGGAGATGATGAAGAAGAAGAGATTGGATTTATACCCCACCCTTCGCTCGGAGTCTCAGAGCAGTTTACAAACTCCTTCCCCTCCGCACAACAGACACCCTGTGAGGTAGGTGGGGCTGAGAGAACTCTGACAGAGCTGTCCTTGAGAGAACAGTTCTGACCAGAACTATGGCTTGCCCAAGGTCATACAGCAGCTGCAAGTGGAGGAGTGGGAAATCAAACCCGATTCTCCTAGATTAGAGTCCACACACTTAACCAGTACACCAAACTGGCACCACTGATAGTCAGAGTAGACACTAGTTAGACGGACCAATATTTGTGCTTGGCATAGGACATCTTATATGAAGACAGTCTGACAATTCCTATTGTCCCTGGGCTAATACAGATATGTGCTGTTTCCCCCCCCAGGCATCAATGATTCCCAAAGCCATTTTTAGATATTCCGCAGCAATCCATAGTTTTGGAAGTGATTTCTGCATATAATATTTAATTTCAAAAGAATTCCAGTAAGCTGGTTATACCTTAATATAGATTCTCTTTAAAGAAAACAAGAGCACAGTTTGTTAACACGAATAACAATCCATTTGCACATTCAGTGCTTGAATTTTCGACTGTGTGTAATGGGGAATTTAATGGAGTGACCAGAACTAGGATCTTGTGTGCGATGAATAATAACCGTTATGTAATGTGTGCATATAAGGCACAGTGATCTAGCAGTTCTTTCAAAAATTTCCGTTCATTTGCAAAATAGGATTTGTGTTATGGTTAGAAACCAGCCACTTCAAGCAGAACAGTGGAGCAAAAATTATGTATACCATTATCTTGGGTCCACTTCACATGCATTTTTATGCACTGTTAGACTTTGATAATTCATGATCAGAATGTTTTAGTCCTTGGTTTTAAGAATTCTACTACTAGTGTACACTGCTAACACACTTGCTTGTTCAGTTCTTTTAAATGTGTCTCTACAGTTTACTTTAAAAAAACAAAACTTTGGGGCTCTGTGGAGAAATGCTTTTTACTTTGGAGGGATGTACAGTATAAAACCTTCACTGTGAGTTTTAAGACATTTTTCTCTATCTTGGCAAAGAACAGGCAGGAGAAGGGAAGTCTTTTGGTCTCCAACCTCACCCAACCAGGCTTTAGAAATGGTAATTGCTCCCTGGCTGGATACAGTGAAATAGTCAGTTTACCCCTCTGGCTATAAGATGATGCCTAGCAGGGAACAAAGATTTGGAGGACATAAGGTGCCAGAAGGACTTCAGGGAAAACTTCCTGGAGATATCAGGAAAAGCGTCTTTGATCCTAGGGGGTGAGAAGAAAGACAGATAATAAAATTCCTTGGCACGGGTCTCTGTTTTGCTGCTGATGGATCTCTCACCTGGGCTCTCACCTGTTTTACAAGTTTTATGGTGGTAGCAGTTCTGTGTACCATCTAGACCTCCTTTGTTTGAACACAGTATTTTAAATGGGCACCAGGTGAAGGAGGGGGCAGTCAGTCAGTTGGCAGGCTGCTAATTCTCCAGTAGTGCACAAGTGCAACAAGCTGTCCGCATGATAGCAGGAGATGCAGGCACAAGATCGGGTCTTAGAATGGCAATGCAGGAAAGAAAGCTGGGAGCCCTGGCCCTCTCAGTGGATAATTCCTACAAAGGCCAGGTGATGGCAGTGGGTGAACTGAAAGAGAAAAAAGCCATCAAAAATATGCCTTTCTAGAGCAATGGAGTTTTGACATTTCCACCTTCAGGGAACTTTTCCATAATGACATCTTTGCTGAGGAACAACTACACACTTGTGATAAATCCCTAGAATGTTGCACACAGTTCTAAACTTAAAATCAGTAGGATTCTAGAATTGGAAGGGACCTGACAACCATCCATTCCAACCTCCTATCCCAATGTAGAAAGACTAAAGCTCTGAAGGATGACTGATCAGCCTCTGCTTGAAAACTTACAGCAAAAGGGACTCTCCCCAAGTAACTGATTCCATCTCAGGGACTGCTCATACCATTAGGAATGAGCCTAATATTCAGTTTATAATGCAGTTTCCTATAACTGAAGCCCATTAGACTTGGTCTCGTCCTTGGGATCATCAGAAGAGTAAATATTTGCTGTTTCCTCTGTGACACCTGTGGGGGGTCCAGTTGTCCCAGGCTTGGGTCTCCCAGCTCAGCATCTCCATGGTCCTGAATCACTGACATGTCCCAGAAGGGGCCGGCACAAACCTAGGTACTCCCAACACCTTATTCTTCTTCCTTTCTCACCCTAGCTCTCCTCTGCAGTCTGGAGAGCTTCTGAGGACATCCTCCTTGGCCTGCCACCTGTCCCTTTATGAAGGCTGCACAGAATCCCATGCAGGCCCAGTGCTGATCCCTGTGCTCTTGTAGAATGAGTGAGTCTTGCAGGACCCCAGGAAGTAAATCACCTGAAATTGCAGCTAGTTCCTTTGCCTGTCCCCTCATTCCCTAGCCACCAAACTGGATGAGCTTGCCTGCAGGTGCCGCCAGCAGATTTAAAGAAGCTCCCACGTGCCTGACACTGTTGGTCAGTGAGATGTGGAGTTGATTCCACCAGTGGGGCCAAGAATGGCCTGAAGATGGATGGGGGCATTGTCTGGTGCCCCCTACACTAAGTCTGAGGCTGGCTGAATCATGAGGAGGTATCCGAGCTCCAAACAACAGCCTTCAGGTATTTGAAGGGTGTGATTGTGTTTCCCCTCAGTCCCCTCCTTGCTAAACACACCTGTTCGTTCAACCTTTCTTTGTAGTATTTGTAGTACCATCTTTGTTGCCCAGTCTGATCTGTCTACATTCTTCTTTAGGGGTAGTACTCAGAACTGGATTCATTGTACATTCTAAAGTACATAGTTCATGTAGGGTGCTGACCAGACCTTCTCATTTTCAAGTCTGTAAATTAAAAGTGCACCTTATCAATTTTATTTATTTATTTATTTAATTCTATTTGTATCCCGTCCTCCCCACCGAGGCAGGCTCAGGGCAGCTCACATGAAATAGTTATAATACATTAAAACACAATACAACATCGTAAAAGCTCATAAATATAAACAAATCACAAATACAGATAAAGTGCTGGTAAAGTGCTAATGGTGATAGAATCCAACTAGTCCATGATAAAATGGTAACAAGTATGGCTGCAGTCAGTGTCCAATGTATCACCGGCTGTTGGTGTTGATATAAAGGGCCTTAGTTGTTATTGGTAGCAGTTCCTAATTGAAAGCCTGGTGGAAGAGCTCTGTTTTACAGGCCCTGCAGAACTGTAAAAGGTCCCACAGGGCCTAGATGTCTTCCGGGAGCTCATTTCAGTGTGGAGCCATTACGGAAAAGGCCCTGGCCCTGGTAGAGGCTAGTCTGGCATCTTTTGGTCCAGGGAGGGCCAGATGATTTTGAGACCCTGACCTCAGTGGTCTCTGGGGAACATGTGGGGAAAGGCGGTCCCTCAGGTAGGCAGACCCCAGACTATATAGGGCTTTAAAGGTCAAAAACAGCACTTTGAAGCGAATTTGGTATGCTATTGGCAGCCAGTGCAGTGCCTTTGGCACAGGCTGGAAGTGCTCCATCAACCCATCAACAGCCTGGCCGCCACATTTTGCACCAGCTGCAGCTTCCAGAATTGCGACAAGGGCAGCCCCATGTAGAGAGCATTACAGTAATCCAGTCTCAAAGTGACCATTGCGTGGATCACTGTTGCCATATCATTGCGTTCGAGGAAGGGAACCAACTGCCTAATCAGCTGAAGATGGTAAAAGGCTGCCTTGGCAGTGGCTGCTACCAGGGCCTCCATCATTAGGGAGGCATCCAGGAGCACTCCCAAACTCCTAACCCTCAATGCTGGCACCAACCAATCGAAGGCTGGTAATGGGATCCCTACCCCTGATCCGTTCCGATGCAGGCACAGGACCTCCGTCTTTGTTGGATTCAGTTTCAGTTGTCTCAGTCTAAGTCATCCAGCCATGTCCTGCAGTGCCTGGTCTAGGTCTTCTGGGGTAGAGTCAGATTGACCGCCCAACAGCAGATATATCTGGGTGTTATCTGCATATTGGTGACACCCTAGCCCATGCCTCCAGGCAATCTGGGCAAGGGGGCGCATATAGATGTTAAACATCAGGGAAAGTACCGCCCCATGGGGCAGTCCACAAATCAGCAAGTGCCTTTGGGACAGCTGATCCCCAAGTGCAACCCTTTGTCCTCGACCTTGGAGAAAGGAGACAAGGCATTGCAGGGCGAGTCCCTGAATCCACAGCCCTTGTGATTATACATCAGAGGGTGCTGGAGGCTGAAAGACAAGAAGTTGCAATGTTGGGAAAGCCCAGCAAAAGGCACATAAGTGGGATGCAAGAAAGGAAACAACAGAGTGCACTAGTAGGGCACAATAAAATAGTCTTAAGGCCAGTGATGAGGTAGCCTTATCTAATAGCTGGCTGGCTGGCTGTTATATTTGAACAATTATGTTGTGATTTCTGAGGAGACAGAGTGCAGGGAGATCCCTCGGGATCCTGTACATTAAGGAATGCTATTGGTGGGTATCACTTCAAGTATCAATTAGCAGTTTATTTAACATTTTAACTTGTTCCCACTTGCTGTTACGCATCCCAACCACTTGGGACAGAGCAGACTGTAACTAAACTAAAGGTTGTTAGTGGTTTGTTCTTTTTCTTAAAGACATAAATAATTATTTAAAACAATGCAAGCCCAATTAGAATGATTTAACTGACTTACCTTGTGCTATCTTATCTCTAAGGATACTGAAAACTAATTTTATTCATAGTCTGTTTGAACATGGAATGAAAGATGGACCTGGATAAGAATGTGCTAAACTGTATGCTCTTACCCCGATTTCTCTGGCTCACAAGAGTTGCTGTCTTGTCTGCCTTTTGTCACTTGCATCCATCTACAGATCGACCTGATTTGCATCCCTTTCCTCACATCGTGCCCTGCCCTTGAAATCTTCTGCAGTGCAAAACGGACTTCACTCACTGTGCTTGCCCATTCACCTAACAAAATTATTTTATTCCAGCGGAGAATATGGCTGTTGTTTCCCATTGATGCGGGCAAGAAAACTGTCTTGAATGGAGAATAGTTTAATGAGACCCAAGGCACAAAATGGATACATGCTCCCATCTATCGCTGCAAGCCTTTCTTAGCATAATGAATAATCCCACCCTGGGCTTAACATTAGTTGGAAGGCACCCGTGGTTTGATTGAAGTGGCTTCTTCTTTTTCTGCCATCTCAAAGAGTCATTCCACCTGGTGTTGATGTTTGGAGGCTGAATAAATCAGTTTGCACTGGCCACAGGCTGTTATTTAAACTCTGTAATGCTGTGTGGGTAAATGAAAATTATTCAATTGTATCCTTTATAGCTTTCTTTTGAAAGAGCACATTTTAAAAAAATGCAATTGCACAGTCGTTTAAAATAATGCTTTTTATAAATAATTGGTCCATCCAGCATATGTTGGCACAAAATAATTGCAATACTAGAAGTCTTCTGATTCCAAAGTGGGGATAAGGATAGAGGGAGAGATCGGTCAAATGGATTCTCTGACAGCTAGTTTCGATTCCATGCTGTTCAATCAATTCAGGGTATTACTGGTATTTTTTCCCCTCAAGAGTGTAATTTATGACAACTGCCAAGCTTTGCTTTGGTGATTACTAAAAGGACAGATACTGGCATGAGCCATATTTCAACACTGCAGGAATGTAAAATGAACTGCTAGAAATGGACCAGGAGGAATGAATAGCAATAAGACATCAGTGTCATCTGAAAACTGATTTGTGATTGATTTTCAGAGGGCTTAATAATCTGATTCTTTGATATATTGTATTTGGAAATTCAATAAGTTTGATACAGATGTCAAAAAGTTTAACAAACAAAATGCAAATGATAGATTTGCTCTATATAACACCTATTATTCATATGATACTTTATTCACCCAGCCTTTTGTTGAGAAAGAGTCTGTTGGGTAAAAATGAGATTCAAAGAAGTTTCATTTCAACTAGGGTTCCTGCCCAATTAAAGAAGCATTTAATCGTATGACTTTTAATCAACTGAATAATCAGTTACATTTCAGAAATTTCTTATAAGTAAATTCCGAAGCATAAAAGCAAGCTTTTTTTTAGCATTCAGATGGATACGTGCATACCTCATAACAGGCACTATCTTACAAGAAAATTACTTCTTTTAGGATGGTGCTTGCCATCTGCATTTTTTATAAGTATCTATATTAGAATAATTACTGTTAGCCTGGAATATAATAGACTGGTTAAGTCTGCAATCTTTTGTATAGACTTGGGAGTAAGCCCCGCTGAACTCAGTAAGGCTTCCTTTAGAGTAGATATTGATAAGCTTGCACTGTAGATGGGAGCAACTTTTCAGTCAATCAAAATGTGTTTAATTAGGTTATCAAAACTACTAATTGATTCAGCTTTGCAATCCTACATTAAACGATTGGTTTAATTTGTTCCTTCTACACAGGATATCTCCCAGAGCCACAACTCCGATTTCAGATGGTCATTGTGGTTCCATCCATTATCTTATCTCTTCTTCCAAGCATTCTGACTACATATCCGAAATGAAATGTTAACAACTGCTGGTATTGTATTTCCAGGTTCTTAAACCAATGTATTGCTCACGTTCGTTTAAATCACAATTAAAGAGCTATAGAGGATTGTCAAGGTGACCAGAGCATTGTAATTCAATATTCTGAGTAGGCATAGCAGGAGAAAAGATATCCTACTCCCCATCTTTCACATCAACTGGGGAAAGTTAGAATTAAGTGTGTCCTTTCTAGACATACTTTATTTTAAAATCTTTGATTCTGATACTTACCCCAGCAGCCAGCCCACAATTGTAGCTCCACCCCAAAGTGAGCACAGTAGTATCTCCAGTGAGAGGTATTGAGTAGTATTTGTTGCTACAGTTGCTGCTGCCCCCCTCCCAGTCATTACTCATTCTTTCTTAGGGCTGAGCTGACCTCCCCAGTCCCAAACTTCCATTATTCTATCCAGGGGTCTTTTGGGGGGGAGCGCACCTGCGCGCAGTTCCAGGAGCTCAGGAGCCAAGCCCTGTCCCCAGCCGGCATCCCGGGGAGTCTTTCAGGCAGCCGAATGTCAATTTCAGCTCCATTATATCCTATGGGCCATTGAAGTCAATGGTGAAAACATAGGGTATATTCTGGGAGCTGGAGGGGAGGAGGTTTGAGGGAGAGGCTCCAAACTCACAGGGTAGCTGATGGAGCCTCTCCCCAAGTTACTTTTTCCCACCATAGAGAACAATGGAGGGAATGGGGGCAACCTGTTTGGGGGCCCATAGAATTGGACCCCCTGGTCCAATGTTCTTGAAACTTGGTGGGTATCTTGGGGAGAGGCTCCATCAGCTACCCTTTGAGTTTGGAGCCTCTCCCTCAAACCCTCTCCCCTCCAGCCCCCAGAATATACCCTATGTTCCCATTGACTTCAATGGCCCATAGGATATAATGGGGCCGAATTGCTGCCAAATTTCTTTCATTCCCTCCTTTCCTTCTCTCCTTTTCCTCTTTCCCTCCTTCTTCCCTTCCCTCTTTCTTTCTTTCTTTCTTTCTTTCTTTCTTTCTTTCTTTCTTTCTTTCTTTCTTTCTTTCTTTCTTTCTTTCTTTCTTTCTTTCTTTCTTTCTTTCTTTCTTTCTTTCCCACCTTCTTCTCTTCTCTTTTTTCCTCCTTCCCCTGTTTCCCTCCTTCTTCCCTCTCTTTCTTTCCCTCCTTCTTTCCCTCTTTCCTTCCTTCTTTCCTTCTTTCCTTCTCTCTACTCTCTCTCTTTCCTTCCCTCTTTCCTCCTTCTGTGGCCCAACTCTCATGAGAAGGAGTTTAAAACCCCTTCTCCCTTAGCTCCCCCACCCAGACCAGCTGGGGAAGGGAAGAGGAGGCTTTTGAAGATGCCTTTCTCCCCTTTTGCTTCCCCTTCTGACACCACTTCCGGTGATGTCAGGGGGCGTGGCATATGCTAACAGCCTAGTAGCTCATTAGCATACCATATGCTAATGAGCTCCTGCAGCTGTTTTTCTATGAAAAGACCCCTGAATCTATCATTTATCTCTTAGCAGTGTTCTTCCTCATCTTATTTTATTTTATTTTTTATCTGTGAGGAGGATTTCTGAAATTCATCATGGAACTTGATAATGTACAGTTCGCTGTAGCTTTCATTATACCTGGTTTATTTGTACACACACACCCCATCCATATATTACCAATGCAAACATGGACATTAATCAGACATCAAAAAACTATCAACCACTCAGCCTTGATACAATTGTGTGTATATTTGCATTAAGATACTTTTTGTGCTGTGTTACTGAGATGCAGGTATTCTCTTGTGGTAAACTGCTTCACAAAATTAAGCTTGATACAACCCTATGCATAATCAAATTACATTTGCTTTTTGCAGACCTTTATCAGTGAACGCATGCAGATCAGGGGAGATACAAATGAGCTGATGAAACAGCTAACTGTACAAAATTTGGAAATGAAAAATGGATTCAGATGAGGACAAAATTGTAGAAATTCCCACCCTCTTGCTTATTGTTGTTTGTCCTTTCAACTAGCAGAAATCAGCATAGGATAAAGTTAATATGCTTAATAAAATTAATATGATAGAACATGCTCTGTCACAGATGTTCCAGTGAAGGTACGCTTTGTTACATCAAAATTCTTACTAACATCAAATGAGAATTTTGTATGTTTTCCAGTAGATCAGTGGTCTTCAACCACTGTTCTATCTGGGAAACACCCAGCATGGGACCCACTGTATTCAACAGTAAGTCATGTGGCATAACAGTCACATGACATCAGAGCCATGGGGAGGAAGACAACAAGCCCAGCTGAGCTCTGAGATGGAGCAAGGTGTTTGAGCTGCCAGAGGGGTGAGTGGTATTTTTATTTATTTACTTTCAGCTGAGGTGCTTTAGCTGAGAAGGTACTGTGTCAGGGACTGTATTTGGGAGTGTGTGGGTGAGTTGTAACAGACTCCTGACTGCTGGAGTTAGGGTGTGAAAGGGTCATTGTTTGCCTGTAATTAAGTGCTTGGGTGAAATTGAATAGCAGACTCCTGCCTGCTGGAGTTGGGGTGTGAAAGGGTCATTGTTTGACTGTCATTAAGTGCCTTGGGTGAATTTGAGTAGCTGCTGGCCACACCCTCTCCTGAGAGACAATTCTATTTAAGGCAGGAAGTTTGCAAGAGGCACGAGCCTCTGGCACGAGCAAAAGGGCGAGAGCAAAAGGGCGAGGCTCTTGGCCTGTGGCTCTTAGCCTAAGGGCTCTGTAAGAAGCACAGGAAGAGCCAGGAAGCCAGGGACCTTGACTCCTTGGTAAGGTAAGTAGACTCCTACAACAGGAGCCATATAAATACAAAGTGTTTTAAAAGGGGGGTTATAGAAAAGTATTTGTTTAAAAACAATTATGAAGCCAGAATGCCAGCAGGGGGCTGGGGGCTATCCAGTGTTTTGCTTGGAGTGTCACATGTATGACTATCTGACAACTGGTCAGAAGTCTTGGGTGTGTGCTCGGTGCAAGGAGCTCCTGGTTCTCAGGGAGCGAGTTTGCTCCCTTGAGGCCAAGGTGGCTGACCTGGAGAAGCAGGGACAGTCAGTTAGGTGCACGGGGTAGACTCTCGGGGACTTGTTAGATATGTCCCACTCTGGATCTGGCAGCCCGGCTGCTGCCAGGGAGCATGAGGGTCAAGGGGAAAAGGGGCACCATGCTGAGGATAAGGGGAATGTGCCCTCAGAAGGGACCTCTTCTTCAGCTGGTGAACGGGTATCCTTTCGTACCAAGGAACCGTCCCGGGGAAGGGTGGGAGGGGGGCTCTTGGTAGTTGGTGATTCGATCCTTAGGCAGGTAGACAGCTGGGTGGCGAACCCGCGTACTGACCGTATGGTGACTTGCCTGCCTGGTGCGAAGGTAGCGGACATTACGCGTGTTTTAGATAGGCTGGTAGATAGTGCTGGGGAGGAGCCAGTGGTCGTGGTGCACGTCGGCACCAACGATGTGGGGAAATGCAGTCGTGAGGTCCTGGAGGAGAAATTTAGGCTGCTGGGCAGGAAACTCAAGGCCAGGACCTCCAAGGTAGCCTTCTCGGAAGTGCTACCTGTTCCACGAGCAGGGCCGGAGAGACAGGCACAGATCAGGAGTCTCAATGCGTGGATGAGACGGTGGTGTAGGGGGAAGGGTTCAAGTTTGTTAGGCACTGGGATGCTTTTTGGGACAAGAGGGAGCTGTACAAAAGGGACAGTCTCCACTTGTCCCGAGAAGGAACCAGGCTGCTGGCGCTCAAAATCAAAAAGGTGGCAGAGCAGTTTTTAAACTGAATAATGGGGGAAAGCCGACAGGAGATGAAAAGTCTCTGGTTCGGGATGGCTCATCTCAAAGAGATGAAGGGGTAGCTATTACTTTTGTACAAGGAAATGGATTACAATTGTCCACTGAGACTGTGGCTAATGATAGGAACTGCCTGGCAAGGTCTCGAGGCAGCAAGAGGAAGGCTGTGGGCTTAACAAACATGGGAAACTATAAGTGTTTATACACAAATGCTAGAAATCTCCGAGGTAAAATCGGGGAGTTGGAATGCTTGGTGTTGGGGGGGGAAATAGACATTGTGGGTATTTCAGAAACTTGGTGGGATGAGGAAAATCAGTGGGATACGGTGATTCCTGGTTATAAATTATATTGGAAGGATAGGGGGGAAGGGTTGGAGGTGGGGTGGCTCTGTATGTCAGAGAGGGTATACCGTCCAGTAAGATTGAGAGGGTAAGAGAATTGGATTCGCTTCTGGAAATGCTATGGGTTGAAATAGTGGGTCCAAAAGGAGGCTTAACAGTGGGAGTTTGTTATCGCCCACCGGATCAAAAGATAGAGGAGGATTATAAAATGATGAATGAATTAAAGATAGCGGCTAGACGAAATAACTGTGTTGTAATAGGCGACTTTAACTACCCACACATTGATTGGGTTAATATGAGTTCTAGTCGGGAAAAAGAGATTGCGTTCTTAGACACTCTCAATGACTGTGCTGTGGAACAGATGGTCACAGATCCTACCAGGGGAGAGGCGATCCTGGATTTGGTCCTAAGTAACACCCAAGACCTGGTGAGAGATGTAAAAGTGATTGCACCACTTGGGAACAGTGACCATAATGTCATTGAGTTTAACATTAGTACAGATAGGGAGTTGCCCAAAAAGACTGACACAACCACTTTTAACTTTAAAAGGGGTAACTTCTCTGGTATGAGGGGACATGTGAGGAAGAAATTGAAAGGAAGAGTGGAGAAGGTCAAAACCATTGGGGAAGCTTGGAGACTATTTAAAAAGTCAATCCTAGAAGCTCAGAAAAAATATATACCGCAGGTTAGGAAAGGTACAAATAGGTATAGAAAAAAGCCTGCATGGTTAATAAAGTAATGGAAGCTGTAAAAAGTAAGAAGGATTCCTTTAAGCGGTGGAAAGCTAGTCTTAGTGAGTTGATAAAAGGGAACACAGACTATGGCAAATAAAATGCAAATCTGTGATCAGGCAAGCAAAAAGGGAATATGAGGAGCATATCACAAAAAAACATAAAGTCCAACAATAAAACTTTCTTCAAATACATTAGAAGTAGGAAGCCAGCCAGGGAGGCAGTGGGGCCCTTGGATGACCAAGGGGTAAAAAGGAGTAGTGAAGGATGATAGGGAAATGGCTGAGAAGCTGAATGCATTTTTTGCCTCTGTCTTCACTGTGGAAGAGGAGAAGTGTTTGCCCACTCCAGAAGCACCGATTTCGGGAGGGGGTTTGAAAGACCTGAATCAGATTGCGGTGACAAGAGAGGAAGTCCTCCGACTGATGGACAATTTAAAAACTAATAAATCACCAGGCCCGGATGGCATTCATCCGAGAGTTCTGAAAGAACTCACATGTGAACTTGTGGATCTCCTGACAAAAATATGTAATCTTTCTTTAAAATCTGCCTCCATTCCTGAGGACTGGAAGGTAGCTAATGTCACTCCCATCTTTAAAAAGGGCTCCAGGGGAGATCTGGGAAATTACAGGCCAGTCAGTCTGACATTGATACCGGGTAAGTTGGTGGAAACTGTTATTAAGGAAAGAATTAGTAGGCACATTGATGAACAAAAACTATTGAGGCAGACTCAGCATGGGTTCTGTAAGGGAAGATCTTTTCTCACTAACCTGTTAGTGTTTTTTGAGGGAGTGAACAAACATGTGGACAAGGGGGACCCAATAGATATTATTTACCTTGACTTCCGGAAAGCTTTTGATACAGTTCCTCATCAAAGGCTCCTAAGTAAGCTCAATAGTCATGGGATAAAAGGACAAGACCTCTCGTGGATCAAAAACTGGCTTATAAATAGGAAACAGAGAGTGAGTATAAATGGGAAACTTTCCCAGTGGAGGGTGGTAAGCAGTGGGGTACCACAGGGATCAGTACTCGGTCCGATGCTTTTTAACTTGTTTATTAACTATTTGGATTTGGGAGTAAGCAGTGAAGTGTCTAAATTTGCAGATGACACGAAGTTGTTCAGGGTGGTGAAAACCAGGGAGGAGTGTGAGGCACTCCAAAGGGATCTGTCGAGGATGGGTGAGTGGGCGTCAACGTGGGAAATGGGGTTCAATGTGGCCAAGTGCAAAGTGATGCACATTGGAGCCAAAAATCCTAAATATAAATACACGTTGATGGGGTCTGAACTGGCAGAGACGGACCAAGAGAGAAATACTTCTTCACCCAAAGAGTGATTAACGTATGGAATTCACTGCCACAGGAGGTCGTGGCAGCTGCAAGCATGGACAGTTTCAAGAGGGAATTAGATAAACATATGGAGCAGAAGTCCATCAGTGGCTATTAGCCACAGGGTATAGATGGGAACTCTCAGTCTGGGGCAGGTGATGCACTCTATTCTTGGTGCTGGAGGGGGCAGCAGTGGGAGGGCTTCTGGTGCCCTGGCCCCACTGCTGGACCTCCTGATGGCACCTGGTATATTTTGGCCGCTGTGTGACAGAGTGTGACAGAGTGTTGGACTAGATGGGCCATTGGCCTGATTCAGCATTGGCTTCTCTTATGTTGTTATGTTCTTAAGCCAGAACCACAACTCAGCTGGGGCCCCCACTGGTGGACCTCCTGATGGCACCTGGGTTTTTTTGGCCACTGTGTGACAGAGTGTTGGACTGGATGGGCCATTGGCCTGATCCAACATTGGTTTCTCTTATGTTCGTTAGATGATATCAGCTAGGTGGGAACCCCCTATATTTAGATACATAGCCATTTCATATTTTGGACTCCACCATGTTTGTGACATTGCATAGAGGAAAATTAAGATGGGGTTCCAAGGAAAACTGCACTCAGCCTGAAGGCACTTCCAAGCATGACAAAAGCATGACTTTCAAGCATGACAGCCTAAGTAGGTCCATCAGAAAGTAATCAAATTAGTCCCTTCTCCACTTAAAAATTCAAGGTGATGTCTCAATATTTGGTTTTAATAACATATCTTTAATGCACAGAATTTGTGAGGTCCACAAATCAACATCTTTTTGCAGTCCCCGGCCCCAGGGACGTTCAGCTAGCCTCGACCAGGGCCAGGGCTTTCTTAGTCCTGGCCCCTACCTGGCAGATTGAGCTTCCATATGAGATCAGGGCTCTGTGGGCTCTATTACAGTTCCACCGGGCTTTTGGTTGAGGTGGTGGACGTCCCTCTTCTTTCCTGGCTATCTCCCCTACAGTGGCCTGAATCCAGGTACCCACTGCTGAATTTTAAATAATCTGATTGACACTGGAATTAACTTGTTTACATGGTATGTTATGGTTCTATTGTTTAAAATTGTTATTTTATTAGTTGTTTTAATGGCATTTATTGTAATGTAAGCCACCCTGAGCCTGCCCATGGGGAGGGTGGTATATAAATTGAATCAAATAAATACCTAAATAAATAAATATAGCTTGCAGCCATTTAAACCTAACAGCTGATTGGTGGGTCTGCTGCCGTCAGTTGTTCAGTTTAAATGGCAGGAGGCATTTTGGCAATCTCTTTCGCTTCCCCTCTTTGAAGTGGGGGGCAGGGCAAAACCTGGCAGTGGAATGGGTGCTACTACCAGCCATTTTAAGCCAAAAAATTCAGCTATCCCAAATACTTCCCGAATCCAAATATCATACCAATACTTGGTTTGGTCTTATTGGGTAGAGCTGTTGTTTCAGTTTCCAGTTTTGTATGGTAGCTGAAGTTGTTGGTTTTTTTGTTGGAGTTGTCTCCTTGCAAATAAACGGCTGATGTTTTAAGCCAGCTTGTCTTCCAAATGGACCTGACAATGGATGCCTGAATAAGTACTCTAACCTGGGAACCCACAGCCAGAAGGAGACATTACAGTCTCATCTAGTTCAACCCTTAGTGGAAACCATTTCAGAATGAGGGTTATACCCACAAACACGCACATAAATGCCTGCTTTGTGCACCAGCAGACAAACTTCAGTGATCAATAGTACTTTAAGTGAAGCTTCACTCGTCATACAAAGTATTAGAAGGAATACATTGGAGAAGTTTATATCTGAAATACCTGATTCTCAGACGATTTAGACCTTTAAAGTTACCTTGATTTGGGCATAAAAAGTAACATGAATTTAGTGTGGAAATGAGCTAGAACAGGAGTCCTATGAGCCTCAAGGCAACCAAGAGGGAGGCTGTAAAACTCTGCACGTGCTGAAGCTTTCAAATCATTTTGGGGGGCAGTCCCATGTAGAGCATATCAGCAATCTCAGAACTGACATACATTGCATGTGGCTGCAGCTGATATGCTCGCACAAGATAGCATAGCCAGACAATAAAATAGTAACTCTGCAGCTCTCCAGCAGGTCAGCCAAAATACAGGAGATACGTGGTGTGGGTACGTAAATACATCATACTCTACAGCAACATAACATGAAATAGAGCCAAAGCTGTCACAGAACATAAACTTTGGAGGGGAAGCCAAGACATTTTATTTTGGGGAAACTGCATCCAATTTAAAGTAATCTGTTCTGCTAAAATAACTGCAATTCTGTGAAATTAACATTTTATTTTCCCCAATGCCTACTTAATGCTGATACCATATGCAGACTTGAATTATTTTGTTAATACAGATGGATGGAATAATAAAAGTCATTCAGTTGTTTTAATATACAGAGGGCGAAAAGGATGTGCCTGTTCTTCTACATACTAGATTTTGTTTCAGCAATCTATGTATATGTTTTTTGCCTAAAAAGTAAACTGAATTTGAGGAAAGTGCCTGTTTCTAAATGTAAAACTCTTTGATGTAATAGTTAGGCTTCGTACCACCATTAAGCCTCCATTTTGTTAGCCTTTCTCTCCTGTCCCATCAATATTGGCTAGCCCCTCTGTGCTAATCATGTGAGACTCAGAAAAGATGTTTTGGGCCATTTACAATACAGAGACTAAGAACCAGCTGAGAAATGACAAGGATATGGCATAATTCCACATCATCTCATCCCACTCAGTAGGAACAAAAGCAGCCTCAAAACAAGATTTCCCCCTTACCTATTTAATCAGGACCTTTCATTAATCTACCAAGAATATTCTGCTACAACAGACTTACAAATGCCTTAGCACTCAATGTTAGGAAGAACTAAAGCTCACACTAGCAGTTCCTACTAAGAGGTTCCTAGAATTTCCCACCACAGATCCTAGATCAATGAGGTAACTACCTCCAGTATCCCTGTTCCCTGTGCAGACAGTTCTCCTCTCTTTCCTCACTGCCTTACTACTTTTTTCAGGCTTGCATTAGGAACTTCATCACTTTGTCAAAGATCCCTCTTTGTGGGTCACTCACTGCCCAGGTCAGGCGGGTTCTCATACCCAGGTGTAAACCAAAGCCAGCAGTTTTCTGTGTGTGAGTGTGCTCACTCACACACACTTGTGTGCCTGGAAGTCATGGCAACCTCTGGCGACTCCTACTGGGACATGGAGGATGTTCAGAGAAGTAGCTTGATAGCCTGCCTCTGCCTCCCATCCCTGGTATTCTTTGGAGGTCTCCCATCCAAATACTTGCCAGGTTGGCCCTGCTTAGCTTCCAAGATCTGACGAGATTGGGCTTGCCTGGGCTATCTAGGTCAGGGCAAGCCATCAGCTTTTAGGAGGCAGAGCCAGAGCAAGAAAAGATTTCTTTCTTATTCTCAAGCTACCCTAGTATGAAGCTGGGACCAAACTGGTAAGTGGACCCATTCACATAAGCATATGTATATATACATGTGTCCCTCTAACCCTGCATAGTAACATGCATTCATACATACAGGAGATAAAGTGCAAATGAGTTTGCCATTGCCTGTCTCGCAACCCTGGTATTTCTTGATGGTCTCCCATCCAAATACTAACCAGGGTTGACCCTGCTTAGCTTATAAGATCTGACGAGATTGGACTAGCCTGGGCCATCAGGTCAGTGCAATCTTCCCTCTAGCACAGTTTATTAATTTTTTATTTTGCAGCTGTTTTTGTTGTTGATGCTGGGTAACTGATTTTGTTGTTACTAATAGAGCTGGTATCTATACTGTTGTAATACCATAGTATTGTTGAAGTATTGTTGCATGGTGTCTTCTACAGTGCCTTTTAAGTGTCAGGCCAAAATGTTTCTTTTTAGACAGACTTATAACTAAGTAGTTAAATCTTTTCAGCTGCTTTATGGTCTGCTTATGGTCTGAGGCCTGTTTTATGGCTATTATTTTAAAGAGTTCAGTCGCTGCTCTAAGCACACTTATTTTTAATGGCTTGTTTTCATTTTTCATGTTGATAAGTTGTGACGTTTTTAATGATTGCTTTGTTTTTGTATTGTTTTTACTTGTAAGCCACCTCAAGCAGAACTCTAAAGAGGCAGCATATAAATTCCTTAAACAAATTAAGGAAATAAATACATAACTAGTGCAAAGTAGTCTTTTGGGGGGAGTTTGGTTTTAGTGTGGCCAACAGGATGAATTCTTTCACTTTTCAGATTAGCCTTTTTGGTATATTTTTATGAAATGGACATTTTCAAGCATAGGCTGGACAACCATCTTTTGGGTACGTTGTAGGTATGTAGGGCTATCTTTCGGCTGTGCTCCTGCAGAGTGCAGGGGGTTGGACTAGATGACCTGCAAGGTCCCTTCCAACTCTAACATTCTATGATTCTATGGAATTGTTCTATGAAATATGCTTGTTAGCTGCCTTGTGCCTTTCTGAGATAGTTGGGTACAGATATTTGTAAACAAAATTAGCCATAGATTATGAATGGGATTGAGCAGGTTGAGAAAGAAGTACTTTTCTCCCTTTCTCACAATACAAGAACTCGTGGGCACTCCATGAAATTGCTGAGCAGTCGGGTTAGAACAGATAAAAGGAAATACTTCTTCACCCAAAGAGTGATTAACATATGGAATTCACTGCCACAGGAGGTGGTGGCAGCTATAAGCATGGACAGTTTCAAGAGGGAATTAGATAAACATATGGAGCAGAAGTCCATCAGTGGCTATTAACCACAGGGTATAGATGGGAACTCTCAGTCTGGGGCAGGTGATGCACTCTATTCTTGGTGCTGGAGGGGGCAGCAGTGGGAGGGCTTCTGGTGTCCTGGCCCCACTGCTGGACCTCCTGATGGCACCTGGTATATTTTGACCGCTGTGTGACAGAGTGTTGGACTAGATGGGCCATTGGCCTGATTCAACATTGGCTTCTCTTATGTTCTTATGTTCTTAAAAGGGAAGACTGTTTTGGTAGGTGCAAGTTTAAGAGTATAAGTCATGGGGAAAAGCATATGTGCTTAACTTGATCTCTGCCTGCCATTTCTGTAGAGCAAATTGTTCTTTCTGTAATGTTTCACATATGACACAAACCTACAAAAACGTATTCAGGTTTGAAGTGAGGCTATATGGGTGATAGTGCTGGAAAATTCTGATGAGGAGAAACTAAACCAAATTATTATTTTGGGAGAAGGGCTGTGGCTCAGTGGTAGAGTGCCTGCTTTCATGCACCTCAGACTTCCTGGCATCTCCAGGAAGCAGTTGATACGATATGAAAAACTGCTGCATAAAACCCTGGAGAGCCACTGCCAGTCAGAGTAGACAGTACTGACCCTGATTAGGGTTGCCAGATCCCCCAGTCTTTCAAGGGGGTTCCCAATTTGGGTGGACTCCTTCCCACCCCCAGCCAACTGGCTGGCGGGGGGGAAGGCCCGCTCCTCAAGCAACCACCTGGCCACCCCCCACTACAAGATTTAAAGGGCCATCCGTCTGGTCCTTTAAATCTTGTGGAAAGAGGAAGAGGAGTGGCTGCGCATGCCTGCACCCCCACACACACCTCTTCCAAATAGCATTTAAAGAGGCGCTGTTTGAAAGAGGGTGGCTATATGCCCAAAAGTTGTTGGCAGCTCAGGTCTTGCAGGGCAGGCCGGAGCAGCACCCACTATTTTAAAGCAGGGGCCGCCCATGCTTTCCCTACAAGTGGTGAGATCGCAACCTGCAGGGCAAGCATGAGCGGCTCCTGCTTCAAAAGAGCAGGAGCTGCTCGCACTTGCCCTGCAAGCAGTAATCTTGCGCTTTCCCTCCCAGTGGCGCTTTCCCTGCAAGTGGCGATCTTGTGGCTTGCAGGGCAAGTGCAAGTGGCTCCTGCTTCAAAAGAGTAGAGCTGCTCGCACTTGCCCTACAAGCGGTGATCTCGTGGCTCGCAGGACAGGCGTGAGCGGCACCCACTCTTTTGAAGTGGGGGCCACTGGCACTTGCCCTGCAAGCCGTGATCTCATGGCTCACAGGGCAGGCATGAGCAGCGCCTGCTCATGCCTCCCCTGCACGCAGCAAAGGCTTGCAGGGCAGGCGCTGATGGTCCCTGCTTTCCCCAACCATTTAAAGGGAAGAGTTTCTTTAAATGATTGGAGGAAAGCAGCAGGGGGGGATGCGCACACAGCGCAGCATCCCTGATGTGATGAGGGCACTCCATGTGACCTCATCGTGTTGGGGCGGCCCATCCCCCTCCTGGCATGCCCCCCAAATCCCCCCACTGGGGGAAAAATACAACCTGGCAACCCTAACCCTGATAGACCCATGGTCTGACTCAATATAAGGCAGTTTATGTGTTCATATAGTTAGGCCATAAGATGTGGAGCTCTTGACTTGTCAATTCAGCTAGTAAAAACCCAAGAATTTCTTATCTGATTGTTTGAAAGCATAAGATAGAAGGTTGAATGGGATGACACAATGCTGTCTTATACTGTCACGAATCATTGCTGATACCTTTGATTTTGGCTTAAAGGTGTAATCCTGAGCAATACGATATGGATGTCAAACTGAAACACTTCTATGGCTTAAAGTGAATGATTGACCTGTAAAATGAAACATTTCTATTTCTCCAGAGCTGATGAACTGGGGAAAATGAATCCTGTGTATTTCTCCATTTGCTGCATTTAATTCATATGAATAACTGGGGATAATGCAGTCTTTCAAAAATAATCGACTTTATTATTTGCAATAATCTTACAACAGGGTGTGATCTGGAGAGTGCAAGATACATTCTCATCTTTCTTTTGGTTTCTTCACATAAAGCACTTTTTACGACAGTGCAGAGAAAATGATTTTCTCACACGGATCATTCTGTTAAAGGATCCTGGCCATACAAAAATCTTATTAAAAATAATGTATCATTTTCTTCTTGAGACCTTACAGGAGAAAGGAAAAAAAAACTCTCCAACGTTCCTGGGAATTAGATTTAAGGACTCAAGTCTCAAAAGGAAACATGAACTTAAATTTTTCATAGTGGTCCTTTGCTTTTTATATCCAGCAACTTCAAGGAGAATCATTATAAGCTTAAGGATAGGTGGTATCTGATACCTGTGAAATTGAAAAGGGTATAAGAGTTCAGAGAGTTATTGGAAATGTGTTTGGCATGAGCCAACTGTATTCATTTTTAGTGGCACTGTGATGTTCTACACAAGTTCTAGAATTAAGTTATATAAATGCTCAAGTGATTATATGCCATCAATTGTCTATGGGACCTATTGGTAATTTTTCATGGATATTATATAAAGGATGTGAAAAAGCCAGAGGTGGAAGTGCTTTCTAATCTAATTACAACTGCAAAGATTGAAATAGCTAAGATGCAGAAATCCCCAAACATGCCACCATTAGAGGACTGGATTGTAAAATGCTGGGAAACAGTTAATAAAATTAGCAAACCAGATATAACTAAGAAAAGATAGACAGATTTACAGTATTATTACATGAAGACAGAATAAGACTAGGGAATATGATTCATACACAAAATGATATTGTGACTTTGTCCCCCTTTCTCCAGAAAGATTATATGGTTTATACGTTATGAAAGTTTATGGGCAATTTTATTTTATTGGTACTGTTTGTCTACTCATTTTCACAATAATAATTCAACCAAAGTAAAGTACATCTTGGCCCCATTGTTTTCTGTGGGAGAAAGAAGCACCTGCTTAATGCTCTTCTACTGTAGTTTATTTTTGACATTTTAACCCTGCCTTAATCCTCTGATGGACTCAAGGTGGTTTAGTTTACATTGAAAACTATGGAATTTAGAAGCATTTAACTTTCCTTGATCATGTCTAAAATTTGCAGTTAAGACAACAAACAAAATGGCAGCCTTGGCTAACGTGTGATAAGTGAAAGGCCAGATGACTAACAAAAACCAGCCCTCTTTACCTTTCTTTGTTAACACCTGTCACTTTCTTCTTTGCTTACAATTAACAGCATTAAAAGTCACATTTGTTACTTTGTCTCACAGCAAATGAATTGGATTTACCACTTAACCAAGCATGAAATGATCTTTTCAATACTAATTCAATAAGTGCTGAATAAGCTGGAATCAATTTCCCCACATACAGGAAGAACGGACTTTCAAATGATGTTACATTTTCAGTCACCAAACGCAGTGTAATTGCCCAAGCATAGCATGCAAAAACAAGGAAGTTGATGGCTAAGTCATCTTCAGCCAGCCGCCAGAGAATAGGGGTACTTAGACACATAGATTGTCGGGAAAATAATATTCTACAAGGTTAATGAACTAGATCTGCATCTTTGAATGCCTAGTTAGTAAATGTAACAGCTTATACAGTCCTCTTCATACATTCTTGTTAGAATGACAAAATTAGCCAGGCATCTCATAGAAACCCATCCTCTTGTAGGATACACAGAAGAATTTGCTCAAGGACAAACTGTCTTGCAGTGATTCTTGGGCAGCTACTTGATCCAGGTGGATGCACCAGCTAACCATTTTGCCATTCAACATTTGTTGCTGGCATCTCTAAGAGAGACAGATTTATGAGCATGTTCTTTTAAAACCACAAACATGCGACTGTGGCAGTCTTAGGATTTGGAGACACCAAGAACATGACATACTGCTTTCAGAATGTTGTGTGTATGTGATTATGTGATTTATATGAGATTTTTGCACTGGGTCCCATGCAAAACTACTGTTCTTGCTCAGGGTGAAATCTCTCCTCCTCTATTCTTTTTTTCAAGCCATCAACAACCACAACAGCTTTCCTGTGAGGAATCTCAGTAAAACACCCTTCAGACAGGTGAAGGCTGAGTTCAGACTGGCAGTTTGCAGTGGGAACCAGTTGTGGCAAAAAAGCCCCAGAATAAACTGTTCCGTGTTAACCTGGTTACATGGGGCCGACAGATGTGGGAGCATACCGGGAGGAGGCGCGCGGGAGCGTCAGACTGCTGGCCCGGAGATGCAGCTGTAAACAGCTTTTCCCTGGTAAATTGGCTGGATGCCTGTGTGTGTATGGACACATGAGTGCATGAGCGCTCATGCGCCCATACACACATAGGCATCCAGCTGATTTGGGGAGGATCCCGTTGCACATTGGGCAGTAAAGCGGAGCACAGCCAATCATATGTGCCTTATGTGGTAGAGCGGAGCACAGCCAATCATATGCGCTAATCATATGCACTGGGCGCAATGTGGGTTGCTCCCAGCTTTTCTGCTGAGCGTTCACACTTCCAGGAACTGATGTGGGATAAAAGCCATCTCTGGGATTTGTTGCCACTTGTAACAGGTATCTTTTTAACATGGGAGTGAAGTGGAACAGCATGGGTTGCCTACAGGTGGGGAAACGCCAGGCAGATTTGCCTGTGTGAACGCCCCCTTTAATCCACTTGGGAAACGCGGCTGAAAAGTGGCTATAGCGGGGCGAATTGCCAGTCTGAACTCAGCCGAAAAGACACAAAGTCCAGTGAAAATCAAAATCTAGTTAAAATACTATTGTCAACCCAATGAGAATCACTGTGGTATAGCAAAGTTAACAGACTTACACCAGGGAGACTTGGGTTCAAATCTTATGAAGATCCTTTGGTGACCTTGGACCAGTTACTGTCTTTTAACCTTACCTACTTCACAAGGTGGTTTTGAAACCTATAGGATGCTATCCTGGGCTCCCTCCTCATGACTAGACATAGTGGAGATGGCATGAAAAATCAAGAACATCTAACATTTATCTAAAGGTAGCTATTGCAATCTCACAAAATGATACACTGCAAGGTGAGAACATCAACCAGTAAGCCATTCATATATCTAACTAGTAACTCTTAGGATGCGTGACAGAACTGCCCTGGGGGCTTTAGAACAGCTATTGATTTCCTGACAATGTTATCTGTGATGCCGGTTAAAATTTCGGCCTTAGTGCCGGATTGCTTTACTTTTGTCATCTTAAAAGTCGGAAATGGTTATGCCAACAGATTTTGCTGTATGAATTATTGTTTGCTTCTCTCCCACCCCACTTTTTTCCTGCTGTGCTATGTAAACTGATATTAAAGACTAGCCAATTTATCATTCTGACAGCTCCTGGCTGCTAGAAGAGATTTAGTTATGAAATTCTGGTCTCCTCTGAGGCTGTTAAACTTCAGGACTCTTTATCCTTGATTTGTATTTTAGACATTTTTCAATATTTCCCACCACATGGAAACTGGCCCCTACTCACCAGATTGCTATATTATTATCTTGTATTTACAGCCCTGAAAAGGCAAAAAAAAAAAGTATCCAACACACTACACACAAGGAGCAAGAACTAGATCTGAGAAAGCATAAACATAATGTCTGGTCCCTTGGAAGAACTGCAGACAGTCAAGTCAAGAACATGTTTTAAAGAAGGGGGCATTCTGGCATGTTCGGGGCTTTGTCTGTCGGATTAAGCCAGTGATACTCAATGCCTTGAGAGACATATGTGGCTCTTTGACATGCCAACTTGAGGCTCTTCTGGCACTGTTCCCCAGTGTGGCTCCTGCCCTGTTTCAAGAATGTAGGCAAAGGGCCCTTGCTTAGTGGGACTTCTGGTTAATTGGTGGTCCCCCCTTGAAACAGCAGCTGCTGCTGGAGGAAAAGGTAACCTGTAACCGTCTCTCTAAAATGCAGGCCTCATGCCAGGGATGAAACTAAAAGTGAGATAGGCTATGGCTATGTATTCCACTATTAAAGGTCCACCTGCCAATGCAGTATACAACTACCCAGTCAGGAATGCCAGAAAAGGAGAACACAAAAGGAGAAGAAAGGCCCCAATCATGCTCCCTCTAAGCTGTGGAACCTTGTGAGCAAAAATTCTGCTTTGTGAGCTACTGGCACTAAAGTTGTGAGCAAGAGATTTGGCTGCTGCATAACTTAGTTTGCTCTGGAGTCATTCTTCCTGAGCTAAGACAAAAATGTGTGAGCTGGAGGATAAAAAAACTGTGAGCTAGCTCACACTAACTCAGCTTAGAGGAAACACTGGTGGGGTTATGCTGAAGTTCAGGACTAAGATTTCATAAATTTGATATGTCAATTTGAATGTCCACTTCAAAGTGCTGAATGCACATATATGGCAAAAAGAACCACAACAACACAGGAAAAAACAGACAAATAATGTTAACAATGAAAATGAGGGAACCAAAATGATTACAACAAAATATGAAATAAAAATTGGCCTCAAGGAAGCTCTTATCCTTGGCTGACTCTTGACTTTTTATCCCCGTTTCCTCCATCAGCGTCTTTCCTTGCCTGCTCTCCTCCTTCCCATCCTCGGGATTGTTTGCTGCTCTTTCCCTGGTTCTGAATACACAGTGATTCTTCCAGGCCGTTCAGGTCACTGTCAGTGGTGTCCCACTGCTTCCCCAGCATGACATTTCTGTATCACAGGCTGAAGTCTTGTGAAATTAGGAAATCAAGCAGAACCGGAGGGAAACTGGAAGCCTGAAGCTGCTGGGAGCTCTGTAAGCACTTCACTATAGAGCTGATGCTGTAGGTTTGAAGAAAAATTGAAATATCTGCCATAATGTGTTCTACCACTGAAGAAAGGGAACCAGATAGCGAAAAAGTTTAATATACATGTGACACTGTGAACACAATTAATCAACTAATCTGGATTTTTTTTCTAGTGATAGTGGCTTGAAACTTAACTTGACAAGAATATACTAGGACCATTAAAATACAGAAACCTACAGGGGTTTTTTTCTTTCATACTTGAAGCAATCCAATTTTATGAAGCAGCATTTGGGAATTAAGTGTCAGTGTCTCTCCCTTTAAATATGTATTTATTTGCTTCATTTATACTCCATCTTATTCCACAGTGGGGACCCAAAGCAGATTACAAGGTTCTCCTCTCCTCCATTTTATCTTCACAACAACCCTGTAAGGTAGTTTAGGCTGAGAATGTGTGACTCACTCGGGGTCACCCAGCAAGCTTCCATGGCAGAGAAGGGAGTCAAACTTTGGTCCTTCAGATCCTAGTCCAAGACTTTAACCACTACACCAAACTGGCCCTCAGTAATAAGTGACACCTTGCAACTTTATCAGGACAGCACAGACCCTGCACGTTGCTGAAGAATCTCGATGAACAATCCTGTATATGCAACAACAAAAAATTGCAAATCATCCAGAAAAATAATCCCATACATTGTAACATAAATACTCCTTCCCCTGTACACTTGCAAGACTTCTGGGGTTTTTAAATGCAAGGTCAGGATAGAATATAACTATATAACTGCAACTGTACAAGTATTATTGCTACCCACTAACAAACAGTAGGAAGTAGCAAATATAGGACCACCACCTTCAATGTTATGGGTTCTCTCTACTTCTATTTATTTCTGAATTACATGGGTCCCTATATTCTGGTCCCATTTTCTAGACTGTACTGGGTCACACATCCTGGAAAATGAGTGGTAGAATGCTGAGGGGGCAGAATGGACTGCAATCCTTGTTTTTATTTATTTATTGAAACATTTATACCCACTCTTCTCTGAAGACTCAAGGCAGCTCACAAAAGCCCTTCAGAATGCAGGTGGAGGATCGCTGTTTGGAATGCTCCTCTAAATTAAAAAAATCCCCGCAAACAGAAAACTAGCACAGCAAGCAAAGAGAAAGAGTAGCACCTTTTGTCCTGCTGTGTTAATGTTCCATCTGGATGCAGCTCTCCCACACTGTAATCCACTACCTGGCAAACTGCCTCTGAATGTTCCTTGCCGTGTAAACCCTACATGGGTTACCTTAAGTCAGGAGGGGGGAAAAGCTAACATGGTTGCATATCCTCAGCCAGGGCATTCCAGAGGGCTGTGGAAATACAAGAAAAAGTCTGATTTCTGAAGGAGGCCACATGGTCAAAATGGGGAAAGCAAATAAACAAGCACTGCACAAATAACGCAGACCACAAGTGCTCAAAAAGTTATGCACAAAAATCAATTTATATGAGAGGACCACATATATCAGTGAAACCAAAATTACATCATATAGTGTGCAGGTCCAAAAATAGTACAAGTCCATAAATGGTACACAGACAAAATGGACAAGTGCTTGTTTATTTGCTGTATACTGTATACTGTGATATCGCATTTGTTAACAAAATGGGGAAAGAACAGACAGCAAGTAACACTGGGCAGATGCATGCTGCCTTTTGTTAAATGCAGTTGCGGGCCATGTATCCTTAGACCCTTACATGATTTTTGGCATAGCAAACACACACACACACACACACACAAATAGTTTTTTGAATTTTATGATAATATTAATGTTCACAGTGATAGTTCTTCTCCCATCCATAGCCAGCATCTACGAAACCTCACTCTGGTCTGGTTCACTGTGTTGCCAAGTGTGCTTAAGAGCAGATATTCTTAAGCTGAAGTGTAGGCTCCATTCAGTTGTGGTGAGGGAGCTGCTTTCCAGACCGCTAAGAACCTTCTGAGAATACTGATGATCCCATGAACCTTTCTCATCAGCACCCTCACATTCAAACTACTGGGCTGCATGGGCTTTTGCATCATAGCAAAAGCAGCCTGGCTCTGCCTGTTCCGAACTTTAAAGGCTCTCTCCCAGCAGTCAAAGGTAAGCTTGAAGTCATACAGAATAACCAGAAGAGCTTTTCCCTACAGCTCTTTTTCTCCAGTTATCTTAAGTCTTTCTTCTTTGTGGCTAATCTTCCCTAACAGGTTTTTTTTTTTTTTGGGGGGGGGGGGGAGATAACCACAGATAAACAGCTGAAGGGTAGATAGAGCTTAGCTGGCAACCGAACTTCAGTGAGGCTTCCATCCATATAAGTGTTCATGAGATCCCAAACTTATAGCAATGCAGGTAAAACACCACACTTTAATTCATGGCCAGAAATCTAAACAAAACCTCTGCACATCCAGAAACATGCAAGGGTCAGTCAGTCAAGGCTGCAAACAATGCCAAAACTGGGATGCATGGACACACTGTAAGAGTTCAATTAACAAAGCTGAGACAGATTGAAAAACATAAAATATAAATGTAAAAGTATTCAAGATTTAAAACCCTCAAGAATTTTAAAACAGTTCAAAAGAATTAAAACAAGCACAGCAAAATCTTCACAACAGATCCCCGCCAAATGTTTTCTGGAAAAAAACTGACTTACAAGCTTTCTGAAATGCAGTGTGTGAAGGTGCTGTTCTCAACCACTCTGGCTGGCCATTCCAAAGGAGTAGGCGCACCACGGAAAAGGCCTGTGATTTCTATGCAATCATACAGACATAGGGTTGCCTGCTTCAGCTTGGGAAATACCTGGAGATTTCAGGTGCAGGGGTTGTGGAGGGGAGGGACTTCAGTGGGGTATAATGTGATACAGTCCACCTTCCATTTTCTCTAGGTGTACTGATCTCTGTCACCTGGAGATAAATAGTAATTCCAGGAGATCTCCATCCACCACCTGAAGGTTGGCAACCTTATACATGCAGTCCTAAGACAAGGCACCGTAGACAGGTGGCTGTCTGCAGAGCAAAATAGAACAACAGTTCAGTGACACCTTAAAGACTAACAATACTTACTTCAGTGTGAGCTTTCATGGGTCACAGCCCATTTCATCAGATATGTGATGGAAATTGTACTGGGAAATTTTAGGGGGCATGTTGAGTTGTCTGCAGAGTGCAGTTGGCACAGGGGCATATACAGGGAGATACAGTAATACTGTTATGTATGCGGAACGCCTCCAGGGGTCTGCGGCTAAAGTAAGGAACTTGGTCCCTGAATACAAAGCGACCTAGGATCCTACTCCACCTAGTGTCCACCAATAGCACCTCTGACAGGAAATTCAATGGGACTGTGGGTGTGCCAGGAGGGATGTATATAGTTGGCCCTTGCGGGGCTGTTTTGCCAGTTCGTGTGTGAAGTACAATAAATGCGTCTGAATGCATATTGTAGTATGAGTCCTCCATGAAGGGAACCCAGTACTTTACAAATGCAACATAATGTAATGCTGTGTCAAGTAAACCAGGTGGGAAGAGGATATGGTTCAGGCAGGGCTTTTTTTGTAGAAAAAGCCCAGCAGGAACTCATTAGCATATTAGGCCACACCCCTGACAGCACAGCTCATTAGCATATTAGGCTACAGCCCATGTTACCAGAAGTGTGGTCATCCAGCCACACCCACCTTTTGCTTCTTATTCTGTTTACTTTGTTTGTTGTCAAAACCCGGGGCTTTTTTTGGAGCAGGAACTCCTTTGCATGTTAGGCCACATACCCCTAATGTGGCCAATCCTAAGGAGTTTCTGCTGTTGGGTGTGGCCTATTATGCTAAAGAGTTCCTGCTGGGCATGGCCAACTCGGGAGGCAGCTGGAACTCCGGTCCTGTGCGTTCCTGCCCAAAAATAGCCCTGGGTTCAGGACACTAGAAAAAGAGGGCATTTTCTTCTCTGCAACATTTCCCTGATTGAAAATATGCTTCCATGAGCGTCTACTTAAGTCCTGAGAAGGGAGAAGACAGATACAATACACATATATGATGACCTCACCCTCTTTACTCCCTCAGACACAGGATTTTCTCTCTGTGTTTCTTTTCCTTTCTGATTGAGCAGCCCCTTTATATATTTCTTCTTTCTTGAAGATCTGTCCCACCCTGTCACGTTACTGCATTTTTATGCTGGCTCAGCCCAGGAACCTGAGGGAAGATACAAAATCACCCTTTTAACAAACATCTGAAATGGCACACGAGGCTTGATAACATTCAAAAATAAACAAAGGCTGTGGTCACACATGCGAGATAACGTGGCGGGGGGAAGCGAGGCTATTTGCGCGATCACGCAATCCATGGGAGCTGAGGGGGAAGCCTGCCACTGTGTGATCAGATGCAAACCACGGGTGAATCTGAGGGGGTTTTTGTCACGTGTTTCCAGTGCACTTAAATGGGGGATCAGTTAATTGAATCTCCACACTGAGGGCTTCCTATGGCAGTATGTGATAATGTGCATACTGGGAAGGGTGGGGGAAATGGCACAGAGTTGGGATGGTCTGATCAGACCATCCCAACGCCATGAAAGAGTGCTGGCGCGATCACACGGGAATGTCTGTCCATTGCCCATAGCAACCTGTTTGATAGTGGACTTTCCCTAGTGTCTTCTAACTCCGCTCTTGCAGTGGAGCAAAACGGGTTGCCAACAGGTGCGTGGCGCTGGCCAAATGTTCACATAGAGGGGGAAAGGTCAGGTGAAATCAGGGGTAAAATGTCTGAGGTAAATCAATAAGAACTCTGAGGTAACAATATTTTCACAAACTACAGTTCATAATGTTTCCAGCATCTAAGAGTTTTAAACTGTCACTCTTGGAATCTTTGAAATGAGAGGCTTTTGTTTCAGTGTTTCCTAAACACTCCAGTATACTACCATACTACTTTTCACAGTATACTACCAAGCACCGAAATTCCTTCCCTGAGCACACTGGGGATCACGCCACTCTTTAGAGCTATCTCCCTTTCAACTAGGCTGGGAAATCTCTTCTCTAACTAGAAGATCTATTCCTTTTCCTGGCCCAAATGGGGGTCTTCATTGATCCACCCTCTCCTCTGTGACAACCTTCCCAGTCCTCAGTTAGTATGAAACTGCTTTCAGAGCTAAACTCTTCTCAGTGGGTGCATTCAGACAGCGTGCTGGGAGCGGTGTAAATTGCTCCAGTCCAATGCGTTGTTTTTTTAACCCGGAGAATCGTGATCACACTGACCTCCTTGTTCGTGATCCCTGTGCAGCCACATCGCTCCCTGCCGGGAGCAAGCATCGGTGGTTTTTTTTCCCTCTCAGCTTGAGCATGTGCACAGGCAGCCATCTTTAGAACTAAAATTTTCGCATGTGCGCAGAACAGCAATTTCCACACTTCCCTTCAAACTTTAAATGAACACTTTAAATGAAACTTTTACCCCCAAAACTGGCCTCTGTGAGATCCCAAGCTTGTCTAAATGCTTAAACTAGGCACCATTCAAATTTTGCTTTTCCTAACTTAGGAGCGGAGCTCCGCCCATGCGCATACCACTGAGGCTTAAAAAAATGGCTGACAAAAAGCGGAAGCCTGAGGCTTCCATGGCAGCTTTCCAGAGGGGAGGGGGTTGAAGCACCCAGAAGTGGCTCAACACCCGAGCGAGCAGACAGAAAAGTGCGGCTCGAAACATAGAATCGGGAAACTACCACTTGGGTAAGTGGTATCAAAATACTCTGTTTTAAAGGGGGTTTGATCCGGAAAGTGACGGCTGGGGATGGTGCGCAGATGTTGGGTGTGTGAATGCGCACATAAAATCTGTTCCTGAAGTGTGCCAAAAGCGGAGTAAACGGCCCGTCTGAACGCACCCAGTCAGAGTTAAACTTTCCACACTGTTCAACACTCAGTTCCCAAGTCTTTCTGCTCAACTGACGATAACCAATCAAATTCCTTTGAGCAGCCTGCCACTCAAGGCTTTCTGGCTCTGTGAGGCATTAACCTTTCACAGTCTTTCACATGTTTATGCAGCACTTATGAGCTTTCAAAGTGCAGTCTGTCACAGCATACAACAAGCCTTTTTCCCTTCTGGCATTTAAAGAAGACTGGTAGTGATTTCCAGTGTGTGAGGGAAGAATTAACCTCTTTCCCCAGGTACTAGGGCCCCAGTCAATATCAAACCCCACCCAGCAGCTTTTGGTTACTCAATTACATTTCTGGGGATTCAAATATAGAGAGTCTGGACATGTTCCATCAAGTACCTCAGGCAAATAGATGCTGAGGAAGCAAGTCACTGAGAGAGCAAGACTGTATGTGAACTCAGTGGCCATTTATTGCTATTGTGATGGGTGGGTGGGGCTTGGCCCTTAAGGGGGCAGTTTGACAACCTTAAAATTGAGTTGTATCTGAAAGCTGGCAGAGTGATTTCTCCGGAGTTCATTGTCCTTGAGTGTGCTACCTATGCTTTCCTGAACAACCCTTTCCCATCTCCTTTTTTAATGAAGTAGGTGTCTCATGCATTGTAGCATATGCTACATCAGGGGAAAGTTCCCAGTGTAATTGTTCTGGATGAAAGGGACAAAATCTGTTCTTCCAATACAGAGATTCCTAGCAGTAATTTGTCCAGATCGTTGTTTCCTTTATCTCCTACTTGCTATTCAGCTCGGAGCAGAGTTCTTTCTGAGCTTCAGACAGTTCCTTGTAGCAGCCCTCCTCTCCTTTTCTATTTCACTTCAAAGTGTCTGTCACATGAAGAATACTGACTCTTCAGAGATTCAGGTGTAAAAGCAATAAGCTGAGGAGACTCTGGGATTGTTTGTGACTCCCAGTACATCCCCCTTTGTGTGAAACATCAAAACTTCAACTTGCCACTGATTTTCTTTCCCAGTTCCTTTCCTTATGGGTGGAACTTGTCCCAAGAGAAGACACAAGCCATCTTGTAGGACCATCTGCTTATGGGGGTTGTTTCTTCAACTTTTGTTGCTTGCATTACATTCTTTTATTAATTTTACATTAAAATATAAATACATGTGGCATTGAACACACAACTTCTCGAAGGATGCAATAGTAGGCATGATAATATAGCCCAGGTCTCGATAGTTTACATCTGGACATATAATACAAGTCTGCCCTCTATTTATACAAATCCATCCTTCATCATAATACCGTTTGTCATATTTTTAACTTTTCCTCAAAGGATCATAGTAAAAAGGTAAAGGTTCCCTTGGCTCGAAAGCCAGTCGAATCTGACTCTAGGGTTGCGGTGCTCATCTCCGGTTCAAAGCCGAAGAGCTAGCGCTGTCCGAAGACGTATCCGTGGTCATGTGGCCGGCATGACTAAACACCAAGGCGCACGGAATGCTGTTACCTTCCCACCAAAGTGGTACCTATTTTTCTACTTGCAGTTTCTTGCTTTCAAACTGCTAGGTTGGCAGGAGCTGGAACTTATTGACCTTCGACAGCCTGCAGTTCAGCGTCTTAACCACTTGAGCCACCGCAGCCCCATCAAAGGATCATAGGTAAAGGTAAAGGTTCCCTTGCTCGAAAGCCAGTCGAATCCGACTCTAGGGTTGCGGTGCTCATCTCCGTTTCAAAGCCGAAGAGCCAGCGCTGTCCGAAGACGTTTCCGTGGTCATGTGGCCGGCATGACTAAACACCAAGGTGCACGGAACACTGTTACCTTCCCACCGAAGTGGTATCTATTTATCTACTTGCAATTTCTTGCTTTCGAACTGCTAGGTTGGCAGGAGCTGGAACTAGAGACAGGAGCTCATCCTGTCATGCGGCACCCGGGTCTCGAACTGCTGAACTACTGACCTTCCACAGCCTGCAGTTCAGCGTCTTAACCACTTGAGCCACCGCAGCATCCAAAGGATCATAGGTCAACATAAATATAATTTCCTTTACTCATTTTATCCCCACATACTAAATTATATAAACCTATTCACCCCTTTCTTAAAATGAAGAAAATATGCAAATTTAGTAGAACTTAGCTATAAGCAAAAAGTAAGAAGTAACATGTTTCTTCCCAAGCAACAACTACTCTTTCCACTGCAAATAAATAAAAGAGAGCTTCAGTCTTAGACCTGTCTGCTTGCATTTTAGAGATGCAAGTAAAAAAACAGATTGGAAGAAACACCTGACATACACATCTTGGCAGCATTGGCAGGAGCATGTATTCTGCCAGCCATTTGTGGGAAGTCAGCCAGATAATTGAGTTCAATGATACACATTTTTGAAAGGTTTTCTTGGAGATTTTAAGACAGAGAACCACAGTGTTGGTGTAGCATAGAGCTTAGGAGACAGCTATGACTCCATGGGAAACTCAGTAGATAGTCTCAGGTAAGAAAGCCTTGACTTCACATCTGCAGCATGGAGAAAATAATACTGGCCAACCTTAGAAGACTTTTGCGAAGCTTTCAGCCAGCTGTTATCTCAAGCTTGAAATGTTTACGTTAGCTGCTGGTTTACTTCTGGAGTCCAGTCAAGGTTTAAACAACCTTTAAACAAGAACAAAACCCATGGAAACTTTAAAAAAGACAGAAGAGTAGAAGGCAGATATATGGCCTGAACAATCTGTCTTCTACCCTTCTGTCTTCTTAAATTTTGTAGCATCTAGTCTGATGAAGTGTTCTGGTGCAGCCAAAAGCTTACACAATGTTTTGTGTTAATATGTTTGGTCCCAATAAAAGGTATTATAGGGATTTCATTCTTGTTTTTGGATGGATCAATATGCCTGTACAACTTTGTCAAGCTTTGAAGATAAAAGTTTAAAGACTTTGTATGATCTGGGGCCCTCAGAGAGATCATCCCCATCCATCTAAATCTATTCAGCAGCTCTGATGATCATCTCTAGATTGGTTGCTTGTTCCGTCAACTAGGGCAGTGAGGACCACTTCTACAGCTGCTTGGTGATTGCTGCAGAGCCTAGCTCTGATGAGCCCTCCCTCAAAGGCCAAAACAGCTCTGGAAAGAGCCCCTGCCCCCTACCTTGTACTGACAGACACCAATACTGTTGTTTCTTAAAGCTAAAGGCAGTGTTACCCTAATTTTTTTTAAAAAAACCCACACATTTTAAACCTTTGTTTAGTGGACAGGGAGCTGAACTGCAGGCTGTGGAAGGTCAGTAGTTCAGCAGTTCGAGACCCGGGTGCCGCATGACGGGGTGAGCTCCTGTCTCTAGTTCCAGCTCCTGCCAACCTAGCAGTTCGAAAGCAAGAAATTGCAAGTAGATAAATAGGTACCACTTTGGTGGGAAGGTAACAGTGTTCCGTGCACCTTGGTGTTTAGTCATGCCGGCCACATGACCACGGAAATGTCTTCAGACAGCGCTAGCTCTTCGGCTTTGAAACGGAGATGAGCACCGCAACCCTAGAGTCGGATTCGACTGGCTTTCGAGCAAGGGAACCTTTACCGTTACCTTAGTGGACAAGGAGGCAGTAACAATACATAGAATTAACTAATCCATACAATCTAATACATATATTACTGCTTCAAATTTTCCTATTTTTAAGTTAACATAAAGTTGTAAAATATGAAGCCGCAAAAAAAATTTAAGACAACTATATTTAATGTGAGCTAATCAAAATGTGTATTCAACTGGATCTGTTTGGCAATGTACTTTGGGCAAAGGATATAACAGAGTCTTGGCTTTTTCTATCCATACAAAATTGGCTATATATAACTTAGTAGGGCTATATTATCCATCTACAAATTGCCAAGACTGAAAACCGGCCTGAAAGTAATCTTCAAAATTAGCAGCTATACTGGGTTATTAACTATGCAAGAACTTTAAACACTAGTGACTGATCTTTGGGGATATTATCACTGGAACTGTGTAAATTGATCTTAGCAAACAGAATGGAATACTTATGGCAAAATAAGGCAATGAGAGGAAAAGAATAAAATTTTAAAAATTTAAAATTTAAAAATTAATCAATTAGATACTAGGGAAATCTCTTGACCTGAACCAGCTGTTACTTATTCATCTGCATACCAAACCATTTTCAAGGGCTCTTCTGCTATTATTTAGTCATTAATGAGTTCAGATCAACTCTCCTTGGGTTCTGATTCCTGTGATGTTTCCTCAGACGTGCTATTTCGGTATGCCTGTCTTTTTTTCTTCATAAAACGAAACATCTCCATAAGAGTCTCTTTTATGATCTCTGACAGCTCCTTGGTCTTTAAATTTAAATTATCTTCCTGCTCTGTTCTTGCAGAGCATTCAGAATTCAGTTGTTGCCTTGGATCCATAGAGAATTCCTCCAGGGTCTATGCCAACTCCTTGGCTTCCACGTTGTTTTCCTGCCTTATTGTGACAGGACTTTCAAAGTTCAACTATTGCTCTGGAGTTTCTAGGCTTAGTTGACTATCAGTAAGAACTACAATTCTGTAGTCTTGTGGGATTTTGGCTTTCATGGGAGAAGATAGGTGCAGGGAGCTAAAAAGGTCAGTCACAGAGACAAATATACTTTCCGCTCTCATCCTTTCCTGTTTAGTTTCAGTTGTGCCCAGATCTGAATTCATTGGTCAGGGGTTCACATGTATTAGTTGCTGGACCTGAGAATTCTTAAAGTATCTTTGAAATCTAATCCCAAACTCAGCATAGTAGGAGCAATGTGCAAACATAAGGGTTGGTATTTGACTGGAGCAAAATGGTAAAAGAAACTGTTCATAGTTCAGAGGTCCAGGAATTTGTTCCAGCTTAACAAGGTCAACAAGAAATGGTTTCATTTGTTAAAAAAGGCTTCATCCTTTTTTTTTTAGATTTCAGATTTTCTGCAAATCTGGAGCTGTTTTTCAAGTTTGTAGAAAGGTCTGTCTGTGATCCCAGTCTCCAGATTTATGTACTGTCGTGCCCTCCGTGGCCTGGGGGCATCTGACCCCTGGTGGCCGTCACCGGTACTACTTCTGGGGAGGATGTGTCTCTCTGTCAATCCCACCGGGCTTGAGCTGAGGAGCCAAAAGGGACTGCAGAGGGCTTAGTGGAGGTGAGGGAATGGCGGCCTCAGATGACGGGACTCTCAGAGGGGTTTCTGCACCCCTCTTGCCTGCCCCTGGGTCTGGTCTGTAGTGCAGAGTTGCTCTCACCTCTAGGGCTTCCTTTCTCTCTCTTGACTTTCTCCCCTCTAGCCCCAGCCAGCCCAGTATTCATCCTCCCTGGCTGCCTCCCTGCCTCCTCCTTTATTACCCCCTCCTTCCCCCTCAGCTCCTCCCGCCCTTGAGGTCCACCCCCGCCTAAAAGCAGGGATGCCTAGCCGGTGTCTGCCTCCCCCGCCCCATTGTTGCTGGCCTGATCACTGCGCCCCGCCCCTGTGGTGCTGCCGTGGCACCAGGAGGCTGCACACGCTGTGGGCTGGGCCTCTTCTGCCCCGGCTGCGGCTCCTTGAACTCCATTGGCCCGCTGTCTCCTCCAGCCAGGGCTGGGTCGATCGCCTCAGCACCTCCCAGCAGTGCTCCCTTGCGGGGGATGGTAGGTGCTTCGTCGGTGTCGGGGGGTGGTGGCTGGGGCTGCCTCCGGGCTGTGGATGCCACTGGCCGAGCCGTCCCAACAGGAACCGGGAAATGTACCTACAGATGGGGGCACATTGTATATTAGATGTATTGACATGTGGGGATCCACTAGAAATTTGTGGGGAGGGGCTACCCAAATCCCCAGGCTTTGCTTCCTCTCCACTACTCTACCACTTCTTTGTCCTCCCCTCTCCTCCCCCCTTCTCAGATCTGTGGATTTAACTGTTAAGAATTAGATATATTGATTATTTAACAGGCCACAATCTAGCCGAACTCACACTCTTGCGGGTCTGGTTGATTTCAGTGGGGGACTTAAACACATACTTAAGTCTCTGGAGTTAATATAAGTACTCTTTTTAAGTTCTATGTTTTTAACAAAGTAATCCAATTTGTTTTTACAAAGTAGCCTACCTTACAAAAGGCAAAATAGAAGACAGTGGCCCCGGTCACAAGCCGAATTTGCCGCAGGAGAGCCACGATTGAATGGCGGAGTTTCCGGGCGCGATCACACCGCAACATCTGGGTGGCATAGTGCTCCCAGGGCTTCCTGCCGAAGATGCAGAGTAAAAAATTACCTCCTCGAAGGTACTGGAAAACGGTTTGCCACGGGCTGCCTCTGGACTCCCTTGGTGTGATCGTGCCGGCACGCAGCTTTTCCCTCTGGCCCCTCGTTGGCGCGGAGGGAAGGAACCATAGCATGCCGCCAACATGTGGGATTGCATTCTGGTGGCTCTAATTGCAGCACTGCAAATAGCCCCCCTCTCCCCCCTTGCATTATCCATCCCGTATGACTGGGGCCTATGTTTAGTGTTATGAATGAAAGAAAACATATTTTTTAATTGCATCCATACGCATTTTTCTCATTTCCATGCATGTTCAGCAAGAGCATTTTTGTTCTGCTTGTTTTCTTTCTCTGTATTGTATGTCAACTTCACATTCCATTTCTTACATGCCATCAGCACAAAAACAGGCTCAATTTTATTGGTAGTAGTTCTATTGGATGTCATTAATATGGTTGTGGAGTTTGTGTTGAGTCTAGAGAGACCATTAAAAAAACTGCTTGAACTTTTGAATAAACCACAGTTGCAACAAAATTCAGTTTCGTTCCTACTCCAGACTAAATTGATGCCAAACAGACTAGGGCTTAAAGGAACAGATGCAGTTGGGGAACAGGTAGGAGAAAACAGAAATAAAGAGAATTGGTGCCAACGGTATCAACGGTCATCAGATATACAAACAAACAGTTTTTTCTGTTTGCTGGGCTCTGGTTGTGAGTTATTTCTCAAATTCCTTTGTCAGGGCTTTTCTTCAAGGCCTTTTTTCAGGGGTTCCAAACCTTTCCCCTCATTTTATGGAGGTGCATTGCGAACAAAAGTGTCAATATTATTCTACATGAAATGTAGCTAACCCATTAAAAATATCAGGACCAGTCAGCTATACTTTTAAAAGTTAGTTTAGGAACCTGATCAGAGAGTTAAAAAATGCTGATGAACTTGTGGGGGGAGTGTCTATTGCTTGGCTAAAGGCTAAATTATCAGAGAAGTACAGGTAATTTGGTTGTCACATGTCTATGTTTTTCTGTGTTTTTCTAAAACTGTAGTTTGGTGTGGCTGAACATATCACTGTTGTTGTTGTTAATTGGACCTATGGATTGCCCAATCCCTGCTACTGCAGGGCTCTGGGCGATATACAGGGATGGTAAAAATATCAAACATAGAATAAAACATCTGAATAACATTAATACCACAAGAACTGAGAACTGCTGTAATATAGTCATCAAGCGTTTCGGCTATGGGCCAGAAGGCTCCTCAGCTGAGCATTTTGCTCACTGGGTGTCTTTAAGTATCCATGCTCTCTCAGTACTTATCTCTGGTATAAGTGACTATGCTAGGCAATCCCTTACAGGATTGCCATAAGGTTTCCTAGAAGGCTGTACACAAAATGCTTTCATGTCTTGAGAGGAAAAATAGTAATTCATACTATTAGGCTGAGTACAGACTGGCAGTTTGCTCTGGTAGCCAGTCGTAGCAAAAAAGCCCCGGAATAAACTATACCGGGTTTTCCCGTTCACACAGCGGGGGCTGCTGCCGGAAGATATGGGACGGAGGTGCGCGGGAGCGTTCAGACTGCCGCGTCGGAGGCATGCTATATTTGCCGTTAACCCATTAATTCGGCTGTGGGTGTATGTGCACATGAGCACTCATGCGCTCATGCGCATAAGCACATTTTGCTGATTGGGGGAGGACCCCGCAGCGCCGGTACTGCATTGGGCAGTGGAGCAGAGCACAGCCAATCACACCGTTGCTGCCTTCTGCCCAATGCGGGTTGCTCCCGGCTTTTCGGCTGCGCATTCAGACTCCCCGGAAGCAGAGAAACGTGCGACACACGCGGGCTTTCGGATTTGCTACGGGTTTTATCAGGAATCTTTTTAAACTGGCGGTGAAGCGCAACAGCACGGGTTGGCTACGGGTGGGGGACGCCAGGCAGATGTGCCTGTGTGAATGCCCCATTTACTCCGGGATTGAGTCGTCGCTGGCCCGGGTCCCTACCGGGGCAAATTGCCAGTCTGAACTCAGCCTTAGTATTTACAAGTGAGGAATCTACCTTTGCTTCCTCCTTTCTCCCCCTACTTCTTTCAGTCTCTAACTTTCTACTTCCTATCATCTCTTTTTCTTATTATCCTCCTTGCCTGTCACCTCCTCCTTCTGTCCCCCACTCCATCACTCTCTTTTTCAGCCTCCCCACCTCATCACTCTTTCTCTGTATTTCTCCCTCTCACCCCATCACTCTCCTGGCCTCCCTTCTGCTTCTGCTCTCAGACGCCCACTTCTTCCCCACCCCCCCACAGCAGTAATGGTGGTGGTAGCTCTCCAGGAGTTACAACAGATCTTCCAACTACCGAGATCATATACCCTTGGGTTTGCCAGCTCCAGGTTGGGAAATTTTTGGAGATTTGGGGGATGGAGCCTTGGGACTGTGAGGTTTGGTGAGGGAAGCAACCTCATCAGGATATAATGTCATAGACTCCACCCTCCAAAGCAGTCATTTTCTCCAGGAAAGTTGATATCTGTCATCAGAGATCAGTTACAATTCCAGGTGATCTCCAGCCCTCACCTGGAGGTTGGCAACACTAGTTCTCCTGGAGGAAATGGTTGCTTTGAAGGGTGGAGTCTACGGCATTATACCTGTTTGAGGTCCCGCCCCTCTTCATACCTCATCTTCCCCATGCTCCACTCCTCAAATATCCAGGGGTTTCTCAACCTGGAGTTGGCAATCCTATCTCCTTCCCACCCAACAGCCAACCTACCTTTATCTGCCCCTCTGTCTTTGGCTTTTCATCTCCTCCCCTCCTGCAGCCTCTGCCTAGGAAAATGACAGCCTTTCTCCATAGTAAAGACCAAAGCAGCTTTTCCTCTCCTCCTTTGTGTCCACACAACAGCCCTGTGAGATAAGTTAGGTTGAAAATATGTGACTGATAAAAAATAACCCAGTGAGCTTCCACAACAAGTTGGGGATCTGAACCTGGGTCTCACAGACCCTGCTCTGAAGCTCTTAACTGCTAAACCACACTGGCTTTCATGAGGTGGCTGCTGTTGAACAATAGCAAGCAGCCAGGCCTAATTAAGTCATGCAAGTCAAGTGGTATCAAGTCACTTAGAGGCTGCTGTCAGGTCTAGGGTTTCCAGCCTCCAGGTAGGACATGTAGATCTTCTGGAATTACAACTGAACTTCAGACAACAGAGATCTGTCCCTCTAGAGGAAATGGCTGCTTTGGAGGATGGGCTTGATAGCATTACATCCGGCTGAGGCCTCTCACCTCCCCAAACCCTGCCCTTTTCAGACCCCACCACAAAATAGCCAAGAATTTCCCATCCTGGACCTGGGAACCCAAGTCAGGCCAGGTCCCCATGAATCCTTCCTCAAAGGCCAAAATAGGCCTGGAAAGGGCCCTGCCTCCTCCCCCTGCCTTCTTACTAACAAAAAAAACAACAACCTGAGGTCCTGTGATTGCCTAGCAACAGCCATCATTGAATTTTTTAAACTCCCCAATGTATATTAGATTTCACATTTCTCTGCAGATCTGGGACCTTTTTCAGGTTTGTAGAAAGATCTGTCTTGCCTGTTCACAGGTCCAGTCATAGTACTTAAGTATCCAAAGATTTGCAGACTTAGCTATTAGAATATAAGCCTGTCATTTTATTTAAAAAAAATCCCATACTCCTAAGCCATACACGTACACAAGGCAGCACAATAAAAAGATGCATTTAAAATTAACCAAATAAATAGCCAAAACAATAATTAAAAATCACGCAGCCTTCAGGTATATAAACATATCTACAAATACAAACCTCACTGAAAAGCCTAGATGAAAAGGAACTTCTTGTGCCTAAAAGTAGCAAGGCTATGAATCTTCCCTGGAAAGGTGTTCCATAAATGGGACACCCACCACAGAAAATATTCTCTCTTCTGAAAGTGGAAAACATGGAGAGAAGGGCCTGTCCAGAAGATCATGGTTGTCAGGCAAGAACATATGGAAGAAGGTGGATCTATTCTTAGAAGTACTACAATACTGTGACAGTAAAGATCGTTAAATAGCATGACAGAAGAGATAATTTACTCCCAGGTGCTGATGCTTGGGTCATTTTAATATGTTGCTTGTTTATGTAAGCTCAGTTTTAAGTGCAAACTGTACCGAAATTCAAAACTGAATCCATTCACTGTTTCACAGAATGCATTGCAGATTGTTAGATTCAGCTTCTGTGAATCATTTGCATATGGACTTTCTCTTGGTTTATGCATTTTCATAGGAAACATGGTTAGGTTAAGGGTGCTAGCATAAAACATACCTTCACAAGAGAGGGGAAGTCTGTGTCTCCCATTCTTTTTTTCTCTGTCTCAAAGGAAAAGAGCTGATGTTTTGAGCTGAAAGCATCCTTTGTGCTCCAGGCCTTCCACACTGGTCCCTACTTCCTCCTTGTACCTTCTTCTCCCTCTTCCCATTATCACCACCATAACTCCCTCCAGGGCTCTTTTTGTAGCAGGAACTCCTTTGCATATTAGGTGACACACCCCTAATGTAGCCAATCCTCCAGGAGCTTACAGAGCTCTTCTGGTTGTCAGGCAAGAACATATGGAAGAAGGCGGATCTTCCTCAACTGTCTATTGATATTTTTTTCTTTTAAAATGCCCAGTTATGCCAATTGGGAAGTCATGAGGTCTTGATTGGCATTTTATTAGTAACACTATACATCTGTACACACACTGCTGTGTTTCTGGGAGCTTCTAAAGCTACACAAATCTTATTTAGTGTTTTGGGGTTTTTTTGCAGACATGCTTCCCTCCCCTTCCTTGAGGCTTTCAGAAACATCTCAGTCCTTAATTAGCACCATCATGCAAGTTTTTTTATGCACATGCTGGGCAGGGGCAGGTTGGGAGTTAGCTATAATGATTCCTGTTTCAGAAATCTCACGTGAAGAACAGAGGGCTCCCCACACCAAATGCCCCTTCTGCATCCCCAAATACTGCTCTTCTGGTGCCGCCATTGATTGCTGCCACCATCACCCCTATTTTATACATGAAAAGAACAAACAAGTAACAAACAAACTTAGCTGCCCTATCATATCTAATTTGGCCCTCAGTTCCATTTCAGTTCCCCTTCCTGTCCCTTTGAGCATACAAAGAACATATGGGAAATTCTTGTTTAGAACCACAGTGTGGTTCCCTTATTTGTTATTTGTTTAACCATTGTATGTTATTTGTTTAACCATTGTGGCAGGGCAACCTCCGTGACACTTTGAATTAAGAAAAAGGAGAGTGTTCTTCACTGAAGGAACGATCTTTGCTTCTCCTATTATCTATAGAAATTATTTCAAGGACTTAGATATCTCCTGGTTTCATTCTGGGTGTCTGCAAGGTGTCCATGTCATTGCAATTATTTCTCCCTTCAGTTTGAAGTATGGCAAAAATTCAGTTGAAAATCTAGCTTTGTTTGTTACTCACACACATAAAAACCTCCACAGAAGGATGATTCTTTTATTGTTTCAAAGTACTGCATTTAAATGTGGAGTATTTCTGAGGTATTTGTGTTTGAATTATGGCATGGAGTTATTTGCTTACACATAGTTTGTTATCAAATGCCAGTCTAAAGGGGATGCTGAAAATGTATAATGGCCCCAGTCACACGGAGAATTTGCGGCAGAAGAGATACGAAAGTGATGCGGAGTTTCGGGGCACGATCACAGGACCACATCTGGGAACCGTAGCACAACCGTCGACGACCCGTAGCAGCCGCCCAAAAATCCAGAGTAAAAAAACCCCCAGGGACGGCCTACTAGCAAATAGTTTGCTACAGGCCATTGACAGGATACTTACATGTGATCGCACAAGTGCACTCCTTGCCGCACATCAAAGGCGCTCCCGGACAAAGAAACCCTGATGTTGCCACGGTGGGGTCTGATCATGTTCTCGTGCATTTAATTGTGCCGCCGCAAAAAGCCACGCCTCCCCCCCGTGTTATCCGGCCCATGTGGCCAGGGCCAGTGTTTTGCAAGCCTGGATGGAATTCTTCAAAATGTAGTCTAGAAGTTACCTATAATTCACCTCTTCAGTATTTTAACATGAAAAAAACACTATTTGAGATGTCTTTTTTATATAATTTTTAATTACATTTTCACATAAACAGTATAGAGTAGGAAGGGTAAAGGATATGAGGTAAGACATACAGGAAAAGAAATCCTTCAGGTTTGTATTATAGCTGTTAAAATTTTTTACTTCTATTTACAATTTCCTTTCTTTTATATTATTATCATTATTTCATTCAGTAAGAGTTTCTCTTATGTATCCTGAAAAAAAAAGAAAATTAAGCTTTCCACAGTTCAAACTAGAGTTTCTCTACAAATTTATTTATATTCATTATTCTTGATCTTCAAAGTTTCTTTCTACCCAGGCAAGTCAAGTGCTATCTTTCATCTTGCTTGTATACTGTATATATTTTCTTTGGCTGAACCTTGAAAGGTGCCCCAAATGGTGCCAATTCACAGTGTATAGCATCTTTGTCATATGCCCTTGGCAACTCAGCTCTATGAAGGGAGGCACCTGATCATTTCTGATACCTTCATACTTTGGCATTAATTTCTTCTTTGGAATTGCATCTAAAATCTTTATTGAAGCCCCGGTCATATGGGATGGATAATGCGGGGAGGAGGCGGGGCTATTTGCGGTGCCGTAATTAGAGCCGCCAGAACACGATCCCATGCGTTGGTGGCATGCCACAGTTCCTTCCCTCCACACCTGTGTGTCAACGAGGGGCCGGAGGGAAAAGCCATGTGCCAGTGCGATCACACCAAGCGAATCTGGAGGCAGCCCGTGGCAAACCATTTGCTAGTACCTTCAAGGAGGTAGTTTTTTACTCCACAGGTTGGCCATGGGAGTGCTACGCCTCTCAGATGTTACAGTGTGATCGCGACCGGAAACTCTGCCATTCAGTCGTGGCTCTCCCGCGGCAAATTCAGCATGTGACTGAGGCCTGAGAATATCATCCATACTTTGATATGAGGCCTACAGAAGGACTGTGATGGCTTTGTGGTGCCTGCAGTGCCCCCTAGGAGCAAGACACAGAGAACATCTCCCCACACACTGGTTGCTAGAACAATGGCTGCAGAATGCCAGTCTTGTGAAGTTCTCAGGTAAGAAACATGCCCTTAATAGTATAACAAGTAAGGAGTGCATGAGCCTCCCGAATTGGATATCCCTGTAATAGGCTATGGCTAATACATGGGTATGGTACAGTTAAACAGACTTTATGTTCTCTTTGTTAGCTTGAATGATTTATTTCCTTTTGAGGGCATTTTTTATCATCAGAAAAAAACAGCAGCTCTCTGACTTTAAAAGTCGGCTGACACACACATGGAGTAATAATGGTGTTTTTGTTTCTTTAACGTACCTGCATAGTAAAATCTTTTTAAAGGTTGGTGGCATCAAAGATCAGAGAGGAGAAAACCAATAGCTGCATGTGGAGGGTGGATAACCAGCATATGGGCTGTCCTGTCATTGCCACATCCCCATAATTTCTATTTCCCCATAATTTTTGTTCTGAAATACTGCTGGATTGACAGGTTTTTGTGTTAACAATCCATAAACATCAGTGGGGGAAGAGATGGGCTACAGCCTTAATGGACTATCTGTTCCCATGTGTCCTCATGCAGTCCTCAGTTGCAGTCTTCAGGTTATCACTTGCCATTGTCCCATTGCTTAGGGGTAGCCTGCCTAGCATCAACTAGAGCTGGTGGCTCTCCCATCATAGTTTCCACCCTATGGCAGGGGGTCCCCTGAGGAAATGGGGAACGTTGTCTCTAATAGTATTTAGGTGGCAATGCAAGACTACTTTATTTGCTAGATCATTAATGTGACATGGGTTGCATGCATATTTTTTAAGCAGAAAAGGGAGTTATGTGGGGATTTATGAATTTGTAAGCCACTTTGACCTATGTGACAAATGGGATATAAATATTACAATAAAATAAAAACACTGGTGTTTCATCTTTCAGTGAGTCTGTGCTTTGGTAGGAGGTTCTCTATTGCTATACTACTTTTCTTTACAGCTGTGCTGACAGTTGATTCTCAGTTTACATTTTTGTACTAGGGTAGAGAAACTCTGAGAAAACAGACTGTGATTCAAATTCTACGCACAATCACCCTTCACAGTTAAAGTGCAGAGATAACTGGTTCTTGCTTACATAATACTCTTCACTTTAGCCCATCATTTCCTCAGAAGTTACTGTACAATCCTAAGAACACTTTCATGGGAGTAAGTCCCACTGAATAAAATGAGACTTACATCTGAGCATACCTGCTTAATATTGCTCCATTCATTTCCTCCCATTTGTTGTTTACCATCTATACCTCAGCAAGGGTGCAAGTCCTATTGACTGTGTACTTAAGGACAGCACCCTAAGAAGAGAATTTATTCTTCCCAATATGGATTTAACCGTAACAGCACCCTTCCGGAGCTTTCAATACATACTGCTGACATTTGCATGCATTTCCATGCATGCATGTATCTCTGTTTTCCTTTTCCAAGCTTTGATTGACATTTGTAGTGAACAGAATGAGAATGTGATTTTTTAAAATTATTTGATATTAAATAAATGTGAAACTGCTGAGGTGTGTGTCTTTGGTGTTATTCCTGGCTTTACCAATGGCTGTTCTGGGAGTATGGTGCTCACTGAAAAGTGTCTTTAATTCCAGATGCTGTTTTAAAGATATTGCCATTCCTGACAGATTTGCTGATGTGTCATTCATTCCTATTGCTTTTTAGAGCGTTTGTTCTTCCTTCTTAGCTGCTTCTGTCTGCTTTCTTGAACTCCCAATCTACAGACAGAGCTAGACAGACACAGTTTATTCTCAATAAAATAGCCCATAAAGCCCAACAGCTTGTTGAACTTAACTCAAGCAAAGCCTAATACAGATATTCACCACCAAGAAACTTTGATATCTTTCGTTCTTATACTTGGTCAGCTGCCTGCCATTCTGCGACTTAAAAGAAAGGGAGAAGGAGAATGTGAGCCATTTCCATCTACCATCTGACACAACAGCTACCCATCCCTACACCTAGATGAAAGAATGTCTACGAGGTGTTGTTCATTGGTTCGTTTTCATTGTTTTGAACTTAATATTGAACTGGTCCTTTATGATATTTTCTATTTATTTTAAATTGCCATGTGTATTATCAAATAGAGAGGTGCTGTTACCTCCTAAATAAACAACAATCTTGCCAAAACTCTTTTGGTTTCCTTTAAAATCCATGTGAGCAGAAAGATTTTTTAGTCCATTGGGCTTCAAATTGCACTTTAGATGAGGCAGCTGAAGGCCGTTTTATTTAGGACTGTGTTTGACTAATTAAGTTGTTATTTATTGGCACTCCTAACTGAGATTTTAAATTGTCATCTTTTATGTTTCTTATAACAACTGTTTTATTTATATTGTAAGCCACCTTGGGTGTCGCGTGGTAGAAAAGTGGTCAATAAATGTTTTAAATAGATACTTAAATAGGCAATTTTTTTAATAGCAAGGCCCAGTATAGTTTTTTCTGCATTGAACAGGCAAGGTCTGCATTGTATGCAATGAAGTCAAGAAGAGCCATCTGTCTTTGTTACGTTAAATATTGACTGTGCTTGAGGTAGACTTTAAGAATTTTTTATTGGCTAGGGGAGGCTCAGAGGCACTCAACAGTTTCAGTTTACACCATGGTTAGTGTCCCACGTATATCATTTCATGTGAATCTCTCCAAGGTGATTATTTGCTCAGAAGTTCTTTTCTTTCCCCTGGAGCCGTATTGTTCTTTTTCCTCTCTTTCTCTTTCCAGCCATGGTCTGTTTCCACTTTTTCTTCCAAGAAAGCCCTCATGTTTGCTGGGGAAGAACACAAGGACATAGTATCATGCATATGATGGGAGTTCTGAGCCCTCCAGACACAGATCTGTTCTTTTTACATTTTTAAACCAGCTCATGGAACTGCTTTTGTTTCAGGCAACATGAAGATGGGTTTGAGGACATGAAAACAATGGGGGTGGGAGCATTTCCCCTTGCATACTGTGGTCACAAACAGAAAAGAGCCATTGTGTATCTGGGAGGCACAAAACTCCTAGTGCTCATGTGATGCAAAGTCCTTGGGTGAGTATTTTGTAATGTGTAGCTGGAGCATCAGTGGTTCTCTTTTTAACCATTTTCTAAGTTTATGTGCTTATCTTTTGTGGTGTTCTTAGTGGCTATAAGCATCAGAGCCTTCTGGGAGATACTAGTACAGGAAGTAGAAGGGAGGAGATTTGGCGTGGGCCTAGCCTAGCTTCATGAATATGGTTGCCAGCTCCAGGTTGGGAAATACCTGGAGATTTTGGGGGGTGGACCCTCAGGAGGGTGGGATTTGGGGCATATTGTTATAGATTCCAACTTCCAAAGGAGCCATTTTCTCCAGGTGAACTGATCTCTGTTGTCTGGAGATCAGTTACAACAGTGGGAGATCTCTAGCCACCAGCTGAAGGTTGGCATCCCTATTCATGTCTGAGGCATCAGTTGTCATGCCTGTTCAAGTTCCACAATAAACCTTGTTTTGAAGTTAAATAATACTGGCCCCGGTCACACAGAGAATTTACCGCGCAGGCATGAATGTCAGGTGGATTTTCGGGGCGCAATCACACTGCAACATCTAGGAAGTGTAGTGCTCCTGTGGCCAACCCGTGGTGTCCCGCTGAAGATGTGGAGTTAAAAAGTACTGTGGAAAGTGCACTAGTATCCAGAAAATGCGGGGCAAAGGCGGGCGTCTGATTGCGGGAGCACTAGTATCCCATGGCATCCAGTGCCTGTCCACATCCCATCGCAAACCAGATGTGTTTTGTAAGTCTCCATAGGATGCGCACAAACGCTGAACTGCACATGCACATAAACGCAACCAACTTGCCATGAAGCGATCCATCATTCCTCAGTTGTGCGCATGCGGGGACTCTGTTGGAAAACAACAGTTGCCCGTCGGAACCAGAAGTGGTGGTTTGCGATTGCCGCTTGTGTGATTTCTCTGTGCCGCTTCTTCGCCACGGTTCAGCATCGCTGTGTGATCGGCAGCTAACAGCCTAAGTGCGGAGACTCCGGGGGACCGTATGATCGGGCTACCGCACTTAATTTTGCTCCGGGGAGAACAGCCACGCCTCCACCCTGTGTTATCTGGCCCGTGTGACCACAGCCACTGTGTTGCATGATAAAACACCTTTCTTCCCCTCTCTAAGAATGAAACTTTCTTCCATGCTTACCAGGTGGTGAATAACACATAATTTAAAACAAAAATCCATCTTGATCTGATCTCTCCCACACATTCTCTCCCACAGTAGGTACTCTGTAGGAAAAGCAAAGATTGATTGATAATTCAACTAAAATTCAAAAAGCAGGGATGGGAAAGCATTTGCACAAACAACATTACCGCTGGAACATAAATCAAAATGAATCTGAATGAATAAAGTGGCTCTCGCTCTGACATTGTATAAGAACACCAAATTCATATGGCCAGTTACATATGAATCATATGACCACGGAGGCTTTGTTACTGTCTTCATGTGCAACTGACATTATCCACCTCCCAACCACACATAAAAGGAGGAAAGATTCAATTTCATAAGGATCATTCAGTATGACTGCATAGATGCTCCATGTTAATAGATTCTGCTGTGGCAGCAGGATACATTTTAAAGACGAGGGCCTATCTTGGCCATGGGCATAATCCATCCTGGATAAAAGCATCATGGCTAGCAGCTCATGAACATACCTGAGCATGGGCATTAGTTAAGGGACAAACAGAGTGAACCTCTGTGCCCTGTAAAGTTAGCCTGTGTGTCTTATTCCCTACTCGAAGTTACAAAAATGACACACAGAATGAACTACTTGGAATGGCTTACTAAACCCAGGAATTTCAGACTCTCAAAATAGTGTTATTTTGTGTCTCAGAATTTTTTCCTCAGTCCCCTCAATAGTCACTAACACACTGTTTCTCTGTGATATCTAAGGAGACCTAAGGTAATCCTGCCTCTCTATGGGTGTTTGAGCCTTAACCACCTGGCTATATTAATATCAGAACCTCCTTATTTTGCCTGGTCCTCTCTTTCTGACAAATCCACAGACTCCCATTGAGTAGAAACTCTAGAGCAGGGGTGACCGAATGCGGGGCACGATTTTTCACACATATTGTGTGGCTCCTGGCAGGGTGGCTGAGGAAGCAAAAGGGAAGCATGCTTTTTCTCTCCCTCCCTCCTTCCCTCCCATCTATTTGCTTTCTTTGTTTCTCTCTCTCTCTCTCTCTCTCTCTCTTTCTTTCCACCTCTTTTCTTCTTTCTTTTCACCTCTCTCTCTCTTTCTCTCTCAGACAAATAAATATCATTAGCAGACAAATATATATAATTGGGAAATAAATATCATTATCAATATCTGTTTTACCACTTTTGTTTTAATTTTTGGCAGTCTCATTTAATGTTAATAAAAATCAAATCTGCATATTTTTCAATAAAAATGTGTGTGTAATTTTGTTCATGTCTCGCGGCTCTCAAACATCTGACGTTTATTCTCTGTGGCTCTTATGCTGAACAAGTTTGGCCATCAGTGCTCTAGAGATGTGCATACACAGCAGGGAATCAGGGATTGGCTGTGGTGCATGGAAGGCAGAATTAGAAGCCATCCTTCACAACTGTCCACGAGCAACTGGTACTGTACCATTGTTAATAATAAGCAAGTATGAACCAGATCAGCTCCTGAATGTGTTACCAGCATTGTCTGCTTTGATTTTTGAAAAGAGCAAGAGTGAGATTTAAATAAATAAAATCACCATCTTATTTTTTTTTTAAGAAATGAGAGATGCTTTGGAGGAGGAAAGTACTATAAATTTGTTGATAAATGCTTTCTATCCTAGGAGCTGGTATAGGATGGTTGCTAATGCTGTAAAAGTATGTGTGGTAAATCACTGAACTCTGGGAGCCTCTCTTCTGAGATAATGTACTTCGGATCATACTGCATAGGAGTGAGGAAGTTACTGGCTCAGATCTTGCCTCGGCTTGGAACTCAGTCAGGGGCCTTCAGCTACTCGCTGCATATCTGCAATGGAGGGATGATACTAGTCTTCTCTTCACTGAAGTTATATGTATAAAGCATTCTGCATCATCAGAAAGTCCAGTGTAATGGCTGAGTATTTGTATCTATATTGCTTTGCTATTTTCCTGTCAACAAGGTAGAATTTCAGATTTAAAGTTACTTCTTCTTGAGAAGTTGAGTCTGTAATGCCAAGGGTTCCCACCGGGAGTCAGTGAGAGGGTGTTTGTTAGGGGTTCTCTGGTCTCTTTTGCTGATTCTGTATATAGAAGCAAACTGTGAAGTTCCCATTGATTGTAATGAGTGGGAGGGAAACTGAAACAGCAATTGCTGCTTCATGTTATTATTGCAAGCTATCCCTGTTGACTTACCTTAGATTCGTTTCCCCTGATCTTAAATGAAAATTAAGTTCTTGTGTTGCTACTCCACTTTGCACTAGTGAGCAATTTGATCAGGAAACAGTGCTTACTGTTGGGAGGCTAAACCATGGAAATGTATTTCTTCAGAACTCTTTAATCATTAGGTAAATGTTCCAGCAATCAGCTGTGCTAATAAAAGTCCCCCATTAGTATGTCTTCAATGTAGATATAAATGCATTCATAAATAAATTTGAAAGTTAACAGCTTTAATCAGCTACACCGGCATCCTTATATTTTCATCACTGGGGCAATTGTCTTGTGATTCACGGAAGAGCATGTCAGCAGATAAAGGGGAGGGAGCAAGGTAAGAATAGTCCAACTATTTCACTAGGCATAGCTGTTTTAGTGCTAATTCAAATATGCAGAAACAGCACATGATATCACCCCACCCCTTATCTGTTCCTCTTCTGACACCAAGCTTCAGTGCTCTCCCATGCAAAATTAAAATTTTCTGCACATGGAAAGCTAGTATGTCAGTGGAAAAAGTTTTCACCATACCTGTTCTCTGCAAGTAATAATTTGAAATATATGGTTTCCCCACCACATTGTGAAGTGGGATGGGCCAGGAAGGACTGTGTGTACCAATCACGTGGTTTCAACATGTTTGAATTGTCTCTATCCACAGAAAAGGTATGGAAGGGAGCCAAATAGTGACTGGTGGCTTTATGTATTACCAAAGCTGAACATAGCAGTCCCACATGATAGAAGGCTGTTGGGATGGGTAGCTTGGGAAAAGGTTCTAAATATCCCTGTCACCATTAGTGGGGGGGGGGAGAACATTGCTGGGACATTTTCAGCTTCTGTTTTATCTGGATGCTTGTGAACGGCCATGCTATTATGCACAAGCCACTAGCATATATACACAGAAACCAGCTGTTAATAGTGTCATGATTCAGAATTTACTGATGATGAGCTAGAAGGGAAATAATGGCAACACAGCTGAAATGCATTACGCCTAATGGGGCAGTGAAATATAAAGAAGTCTGTTTTTGAACACCTATTGGATTTCGGCCATTCCCCCATTGTGGAAACTGTTGCCAGCCTTAGTATGCATGCCTCGTTGTTGTTACATTACAGGGAGCATATGCTATGCAATAAATGCAGGGGACCAAATTTCCAGGGCAGCCAAAGGATACAGCTGAATATCTGTCATAACAGGAATACACAGTGCTTAACAGCTATGGAGCATGGCAAAGGCCTTTCTCCAGTGGTTCAGTTCGTGGGACAGTCCTCACATCTGGGAATAAGCTCCTCCTTCCTTTGCAGGGTTGGCTCCAAGCTTTGATCCAGGTGGGGAGGGGCTTATCCCCTAGAGTCTCTTGCCAGCTCTGCTTGCAGCAGGACATGCTCAGGCAGTGCTGCAGAGCGCAGCCAGTGAGAAAAAAGAAGGAAGAAAGAAGGACAGAGAGCGTGGGAAAAACGATGTGCGAAGAGCTAGGTGGTGCTGGGTGGTAACCAGACACCTTGTAGCTCAGCCTGGCCTGTCGGATTCCCCATCGGCCTTACCTGCCTGAGGGTGGAGGGCCTGCTCCTGGAGAGGCACGGGAGTGTGGAGGAGCCTGAGACGCAGACGAGGTCAGCAGCAGTCAACCCGGGGGGGGGGAGTCATCCCCCTGCAGTCCGCGGAGGCTCACGAGGCTGGCGACGATCAGGATAAGATCCCGAGGCACCCACAAGTCTCCTTACTCCCAAGTAGATGTCTACTATGGGAAGGGAGTGCAGGGCCCTCTTTTTCTTATTCCCTTTACCTTCTCCAGGGGCTGGGGAAAGCAGGGATGCTAGCCTTCCCTCCTTTCCTCTTTGGGGGGGAATGTTCAGAGTATGTCAAGGGGGAGTGGTGGTCGCAGATAAACAAAAAGGCATGAAATCAGAGGAGGAAAGATGGCAGCAACCATAGTGGATTTTCCCCTCTCATGGTTCCTGAAGTAGGGCATATAGCCACCTCTTTTTTTATCCAAATGGGCCAGCAGGTCTGGTCAGCTGAGACCACCTCTAAGCCTGGACAGGCTGACTGAAGAGAGGGAGAGGGAGATGTGTAGGGGGGGAATTTTTCTCTGCAAACATAGCACACTCTTTCTCCCCTGATTTTAGTTTTGTTTTGCCCTCTCCCCTTCTCCCACACAGGAGAGAGAGAGAGAGATGACTAAGCCAGGCAGTTCCCAAGAGAAAGAAAACTCCTTTGAGGATTTAAGCCTGCCTAGACTTTCAGTCTCCCTGGCTTCACAGAACTCTATGGAGCCTCTGAGCCAGGAGCACAGAGAGGCAGATAAGGCTGAACTTTTGGACTGGTTTAGAGGCGAAATGAGGAAGGAGTTTAAGGAAATACTAAGAGAAACACTTCAAGAATCTGTACCCCAAGTACCTGTAGAAAGGGGAAGGGCAGCCAAGAGGACCAGACCTAGCCTGGAAGATGATTCTTCTAGCACCTCCAGATCTCCCTCTAGGTCAAAGCACAGGAGTCATAAACTCCCCAACAGAGAACGCAGCCCCTTGCTAGGGGATAGAGAGCCAGCGTATGATTCCACCACCTCTTTATCAGAAAAAGAAGAAGGGGGAGGAAGTGATGCCTGTGGTCCAGTCCAGACTCTTCCCACAAGAGCTCTACTCTCGTTTACTCCCCAAAGTCTTGAGGACTTTAGATCTCACGGTTAAGCCCAAGGAGGAAATAGAGCAGGAATCAGAGTTCCAAAGAGGCACGGGCAAACTGATGCCTAAGCTTTAAGTTTCGCAGCCAGGATTTCCACTCCCAACTTCTTTTTACAATATTATGAAGGCAGAGTGGGAATTTCCGGCTAAACCTAAAACTAACCACCACCTTTTTTCTAAATTGTATTCGATGATGCCAGAGGCCACCAGGAAACTGAAACTACCAGTGGTAGATGATCCTATTACCAGTCTGTCCTCCAATTCGGTGCTTCCTATGGATGCAGATGGGATGCCTAAGGATCACATGGATAGAAGGATTGAACAAGCCCTGCACAAGGACTTTGAAGCTTCCTCATCTTCAATTAAAGCTTCCATAGCAGGTTCATTGTTTGCTAGGGTCGCATATGATTGGGCTCAAAACCTGGCCTCGGTGGACAGTGATGCTCCAAAAGAGTTCAAGGATGAATGAAGAAAGATCGCCCTTGCAGTTGCATTTGTGGCTGACACCTCCCTGGACGCACTACAACTTTCTGTCAGGGCGCTGGCATGCAGTGTAATGGCATGGAGGAACAACTGGCTTTGCCACTGGGACATGGATTCCTCTGTGCAAGCGAAGGTGGCAGTGGTCCCTTTTAAAGGAGAAAACCTTTTTGGAGATGGGCTTGACAGATATTTAATAGAAGACAAGGACAAGAAGAAGGTCCTTCCCTCCAAGAGGAGAGATGCCAGCACAAGAAAACACTTTCAGCCCTTTCGCGATCAGAAGAGAGGACAGAAACCCTCCTACACAAGGCCATTCAAAGGAAAATGGCAGACCAGACAAACACGGCAACAAGTCCTTCTTCTCATCCAAAAGAGAACAATCGTTCACCAAGAATCCCAAAAAGGGAACCTCGGCATGGCTATATGTGACAAAAGAACCTGTTGGAGATAGGGGGAAGACTTCTCCACTTCGCAGATCATTGGACCCACTCAGTATCAGACCAGTGGGTCCTGCGGACCGTGGCTCATGGGTACAGTCTGGAGTTCTCCACCTTTCCCCTATGGCGTTTTGTTCAGATCCCAAAGAATCGCAACCATTTGAAGTACTAGACCAAAGAAGCCATAAGACATCTCCTAGAAATCAGAGCCATAGAGAGAGTCCCACCCTCCCAGCAGGGGCAGGACGTTTACTCAGTGCTCTTTACCATACCCAAGAAAAATGGGGACACTCGAGCCATTCTAGATCTCAGATGGCTCAACAGACACATACAAGACAAGAAGTTCAAGATGGAGACCCTCAAACCTACTCTGGCAGCATTACAAAAAGGGGACTTCCTGACATCAGTCAACCTGGCAGAAGCATACCTACATATCCCGATCCATGGCTCCCACAGAAACTTCCAGCGTTTCGTCTATGTCAACCAGCACTTCCAATACTGGGCCCTCCCATTCGGGTTAAAATCATCACCGAGGGTATTCACGAAGGTGTTAGTGACTCTTGTGGCTCACCTTGGGCTGAAAGGTGTGCACTTGTTCCCATACCTGGACAACATTTTAATATCGACCCCATCATTCCAGGAGAGCCTGGGGGCCTCTCAGTTAACAGTATCTACCGTGAGGGATCACAGTTTTGTGGTCAACCTAGAAAAGAGCCATCTCCAACCTTGTCAGAGGCTGCTGCATTTAGGGGTAGAGATAGACACTGTTCAGGATTGGGCTTTCCTGTCCATGGACAGGGAAACAAAAATCCGATCTCTTCTGACAGAAGTGTTAAAGACTCCCAGGTCAAAACTCATGACACTATCCAAACTCCTGGGGATGTTGGTGTCTTGCCAAGAGATAGTTCAGTGGACCCGGTTTCACGCCAGACCTCTACAGAGATTCCTACTTCCCCACCAGGACGCGATTGCTCACAAGAAATATAGGCTACTACATCTCCCCCCAGAAACTCGACAACAGTTATCGTGGTGGCTAGAACCAAACCACTTCAGGCAGGAGTTGCCTCTTTGGAACCCCCAAGGGTGATTATGACAACGGATGCCAGCCTGTCAGGCTGGGGAGCACACCTGAAAGGCCTAATGACACAGGAGGAGTGGTCGGCAGTAGAGTCATTAAACTTTCTGGAGCTCAGGGCAATCCACCTGGGTCTCCTGAACCTAAGCAAGAACTTGACAGGTCAACACAGCCTTGTGCAAACCGACAACATGACAGCAAAGGTGTATGTGAATTGGCAAGGAGGGACCCAGGTAATGTCTCTGCATTGCGAAGCATCCAAACTGATGGACTGGGCAGAAAGTCACCTGTTGTCATTGAAAGCAACACATGTGGTGGGCAAAGACAATGGGCTGGTTGGCTGGCTCAGCAGAAGACAGATGGACCAGTCAGAGTGGTCTCTGAACAGGGAAGTCTTCACCCAAATAGAGGAAAAATTTGGGGAAATAAAGATGGACTTGTTTGAGACCAAGTCCAACCAGCAAGTTCCAGAATTTTTCTCCAGAACGAGACACAGCCAGGCCAGCAAAACAGACAACCTAGGTTGCAACTGGCCACCAGACCTTCTTTATGCCTTTCCGCCTGTACAAACTCTACACAGAGTCATCCAAAAGATTCGACAGGAGAGGGCAGAGGTGGTGCTGATAGCCCCGTTTTGGCCACGAAGGGCGTGGTTTCTGGACCGTCAGAAGTTATCAATAGAGAATCCATGGTATCTTCCAGTGAGGGATGACTTATTGACTCAGGGTCTAATGCGGCACCCATGCCCGAAAATTCTCAGACTCACAGTGTGGAGATTGAGCAGGAAATTCTAATGGGGGAGGGCTACTCAGAGAAGGTAGTGTCTACCATGTTAGCATCCAGAAAATCATCCACAAATAGATCTTATAACATTACCTGGAGAGTGTTCCACTCTTGGTGTATAGGCCAAGGGATTAAAGCTTTTAAGGCATCAGTCAGGGCAGTTCTTTAGTTCCTACAGGATGGACTGGATAAAGGACTCAGCACTAGTACACTGAGAAGACAGGTATTAGCCATTTCAACTGTTCAGGGGGTCAGGCATGGAAAGTCTCCTACTGTGAACCAGAAGGGTTAAGCTGACCATATATATTATAAAAGTACAAAATTTATTAGGGTGTACACATATTAAAATATATACGGGTTAAAAATATTTTTCAAATATCAGACTAATAAAAGCATATCAAATATTAATACACATGATGGGTCAACACTTTCCAACTGAAGACCAAACGCGTTTCGGCCTCAAAGGGCCTTCCTCAGTGGTCACTATTACAACATAGTATAGACACACATTCAAGCATATGTATACAAGATCTTTAGTACACTTGTATAAAGACCAGATGTTGTATTCTGAAATTATAAAAATAGAGGGAGGGGAAAAGGGGAAACAAAACTCAAATTAATATTTCAAATGTATGCCAAATCCTTATTAGTTTCCACAATTAATTATTTCAAACTATAATTAGCTTATATGTTTTGTAATTGGGTTACTGGTATTAATGATGGGCCATATGTATACATATGCTTGAGAAAGAGAGGGAATGGCATTGTCTAGATGTCAGGAGAGCCCTGAGCTATTATATCGACAGGACCAAGGAGTGGAGGAAGTCTGAAGCACTTTTTGTGTCCTTTAGGGAGTCCAGCCGGGGGGAGCAGGTGTCCTCTGCCACTCTTAGTAGGTGGATTAAGGGTTGTATTATCCTGGCCTAGAAGGTCAAAGGAGTAGAACCTTCAGATGGAATTGTGGCTCACTCCCTGAGGGGTGCGGTGACATCAGTGGCTTAGCAGTTGTTCCCTACCCTGGAGACTATCCGTAGGGCAGCCACCTGGAAGTCTGTCCACTCTTTTACCAAACACTATAGGGTGGATAAGGCAGCATTGGCAGAGGCAGCCTTTGGCCATAGGGTGCTTCAACATACTCTGTGAACAGGAATCATCTTCCCTCCCTTGGGGCACATTGCTCGTCTACGTCCCAGATGTGAGGACTGTCCCACGAACTGAAAGGTTTCTTTCACTTACCATGAAGCTTCCTTTCTCAGTGGTTCAGGAGTGGGACAGTCCTGCCCACCCATTTTGGGTTCACTTCCAGTTTACAGAGGAGTTAATGAAGTGCCCGACTGTGTTTCCCCTATTCTGGGGTTGACAATCAGGGAAGTTTAGTTAAAAGTTTCTGTGGCGATGTCTGATGTTACTCAGAGTTGTTCATACAAGAGGCAGCCTGCCCAGCATCCCTTGGAGAACAGCAAGACCACCAGTATGATTGCAGCTGGGTCAAGTTGTAGTCATCTGGTCTTACATATACATGCCCCATGAGTAAGGGGTACTGATTCCCTAGAGAATAGTAGCATGGCTTGTTTTGTTTTTGTTTTTTGTTTGTTTGGCTACTTGCAGTGTAAGAATTGGGGTGGCTGTATACATGATAATATCCCAGTTCACACAAACGTTGCTTCCCTACATACTTTTCCTGAAACCATTCTTGAGGTAATTGCTTGGGAACCAGTTGATGTGTTGACCTGTGATGAAGGTAATATGTTGCACATGCTCAATGGCATTCTTGTTTAGGGGCTGAGCTACAGCAGTGAAGACAGGATTTTGATCGGCAGCCTTGATGACAACTAAGACCTATAGTGCATAAAGAATTTTCCCATTATATTCAGTTGACATTGCACTAACATGGCCAGAAAGATGTATAAAGAATTGTTACTGGGTTATTTTTGTATTTGTTTATCCTGCTAAGGCTGACATAGATTTATCATATTTATTTGATCTCTGTCCTGACATTTCTTCAAGGATCTCGGTGTTGTATGTACCCCCCCCCCCAATTTTACCCTTACAAGAATGCTGTGAGGTTGTTTAGGTTGACTGATAGTGACTGGCCTAGGGTCACCCAATGAGATTCATAGGGAAGTTGAACCCAGGTCTTTTTGGAAATAATCTGATGCTATAGCCATTCCTCTATACTGGCTTTCTTATGTTAATATCAAGCAAAATCTTTTGATTTCTCTTTGACACCAAGGCTGTCCTTAATTATATTAAAACCATATGGTAACTGACATTATACTCTCCATATGCTGCTAATTGTCCATACAGCAAAATACCTGCCAAATAATGGTTAACATAATTTGGATGTTGGGGGGGGAAATTAATAGAAATTCTAGTGGTTTCTATATAAACCCTTCAAATTCCCATTTCATTAAAAATTCTCCCTCTGCAGCTGGTAGCAGAGATTAGGATGTTTTGCCATCTGTGCAGATTAATGTTGACTAAAAGACACCGAGTGCAACAGATGAGGTAGCTAGCTTGCAAGATGGGGGGGGGGGAATCCATCTAAAACACAATAAGTCAAATATTGTCTCCTGCATTCTGCATACTACACCTGTTACATTTAATCACAGTGGTGGCTTGATTGTTTTCCTGCACCGACATCCAGATTTTTATTTTATTCTAAAGGGGGGGGGGGAACTGACACCCCATCAAGCTGTTCTGTGACTTGTGATTGCACAGAATTAGCAATGGATTTTGCTAGAAGCAGCTGACCTTGCTTGGTTTTGGATCTTTTCTGTTACTCTCCAAATAAAGTTTCTTCAGTCCAACACATTGCCAATCTACGATGGGAAGAGGACGCCAGATGCGCTGTTTGCAGGAACACTCCTCTCCTGGTTCTTTCTCCTTGATTAGCCTTTCATAATCGTTCCAGGGGAGGCAGCATCCTTGTTTATTGAAATTAAATTTTTAATCAAACCTATGTCACTGCAATGTCCTACCGTGTTGTAATTATGAAATTACATTAGACTCCTCCACGGCAGAGAACAAAAGGAATACAGCATGGCATTCTGCACACAGAAGCTAAAGGGGGAGGGATTGGCAGGGATAGCATGGGCTAGGATTTAGCAATAAAATTAATGGGTTTTCTGGGTCTGCCAGGAAATGTGATCATAATTTGGATTATTTCTTGAGGACTTCTGAAATCCTCCAAGGACGTGATCGGAGTGACCTTGAGTGTTGGGATTATGTTGTTGTTGGTCTCAGGGACAAAAAAAGAGGGGGAGGGGAGAAAAACCTGAACCTAAAACCTAGAATCCAGAACCTGAAAGGTTAGTCAAATATGGGAAAGGGGGCCAATGTTAAAAACTTGGTAAAGGAAATATAAAATATACATGTATTTATTAATCAAAACTTTAAAAATATATAAGGGCCCAGTCACACGTTATTTATAAGTAACAAACGATAAAACACAAGGGCTTGTAAATCTGACCTGACGCGTTTCGGCCTACATAGGCCTTCCTCAGAGGTCAATAATGAGGAACATATTGGCTATTATAAAAACATATAGTACAATCATATACAGAGCATAAATACAATAAGGACCAGAAGCAAGTTGCTGTAAAAGATAAACAAATGGAGAATTAAACACATGTATTAAAACAAATAAATAAATAAACCGTAAATATATTGCCAATAAATAAATATATACCATTGACTTACTTTCAAGATAACCCACCAGGCATAGAGCAAGAAAATACAAATGAGGTCTCTATTAGTGCAATCACATGCCAAGTGGTTCTCAGATATAAACCTAAAGACAAAACATGTATAAATCAATGTATCCCACAATTTAGAGCCCTTGTGTTTTATCGTTTGTTACTTATAAATAACGTGTGACTGGGCCCTTATATATTTTTAAAGTTGTGATTTAAACCTTTGTCAGGTTCTGGTTGTTGGTCCTGTGATTTGGCTGTTGTCAGTCTTTGCCACTTTTTGCTGCTGTTGGAGAATTAAATATTTGAAGGCTTCCTCACATTAATTAAAAATGCAGACACACCCAGCTCCTTGCTGGTGGAATACGAGCATGCTGGGAAGAAAGTTCCAGACTATGTTAATTCTGAATGTAGAGTGAGAGTTCTGTTTTATATTTTTTTTCTACAAGGTAACATTTGTTAGTTTACTATGTCACGTTCATATATTTATATCACTTTCTTTCTCCCCAGTGAGGATATGCAAGGTGTTTCACAAAATATAAAAATCACATACTAAAACCACTAAAAGGAACAGAAGGTATATTAATAAAAGCAGTAAAAACATAATAAATAGTAAAATCAATCAGCAGATCAAAAGATAAACAATTTTTAAAAACCTACTAGCAAATTATCTATCCATTAAAACTGAGAAGCAGTAAGAACAGTCGTCATATCCTCGGAGGACTTCCAGAATTTATTTTGAAAAAGATTTTAATCCATTTTTCATTTTATTTATTCGATTTATTGCCTGCTGTCCCCTGTGACCAGGCTCAGAGTAGGTAACAACAAACCAATAAAAACATTCAACAATCTAAAGCAAGTGTATCAGCACAGTAAATACAATAAAATTTACAATAAATACAGAGCAACAAGACAATTAAAAGATGGCATACAATCTCAGGAGGGGGAATAATGTATACACAGTCTACTCAGAATGAAAGGGGAGATGAAGGGGAGAATTGAGAGAAAGGAGGAGGCCAATCCATGATGGAACCCATCACTGCCCTCAACTACAACCCTGGCAGAACAACTCTGTTTTACAGGTCCTGTAGAACTGTATTAGATCCCACAGGGCCCAGATCTCAGCTGGAAGAGTGTTCCACCAAGCAGGAGCCAGAGCCGACAAGGCCCTGGTTCTAGTTGAGAACAGTCAGACACTCTTTGGGCTGGGGATCACCAGCAGATTTTGTTCAGTAGAGTGTAATGCTCTTTGGGAGATATACTACGAAAGGCAATCTGGAAGGTATGCTGGTCTCAGACCATTTAGGGCAGAAGTGTCAAACTCATTTGTGATGAGGGCCGGATCTGACATAAATGTCATTTTGCCAGGCCGGGCATAAAACGTAATGCCATAATTTAATGCCAAGTACTGGAGATATAAACTGTACAAAGGACAGCAGCTGGTAAACTCAGACTTGGTGTGTTGTCACTGCAAAGCCTCATAGGCTGGGAGGGGAGGTGCAAAGGAAAACCTATATGGGTGGACTGGAGAGCCGGTGGTGCAGCAGCGGGCAGATGCTTCCATGCTGCTTGACTGCTGCAGACAAAGTTGTTCCACCATGCTGAAGCCACAGTTGGAGTGGCTCCGCTCACTCCTCCGTGAGCAGTCTTCTGTTCCCTTCCCATGCACTAGTTGCTTGCGGGCTGCATAAAAGACCTGGATTGGCCAGTTCTGGCCCCCTGGCCTTATGTTTGACACCCCTGGTTTAGGGCTTTAAAGGTCAATACCAAAACCTTGAGCCTGATTTGGTCCACAATCTGGAGTCTGAAGGCCACAATTTTGGTAGGCCTGGAGTGACAATGAAAGAGAGCAATCCAAAGATGGTCTATTCAGAATTCTACTCAGTTCTATTCAATGGAACTTCCTTCCAGAAAAGTATTTTTAGGATTACACTGCAAGTCTTACTTCCTGAAGGAGGTAGTTTTGTCACCTAGCTCAGCTGCTGGTGATATGAATTAATCTTGCTTGAAACAGTGTAAGATTCAGATGTCATCTACTACTAAAGAAGCAAGTTAGCCCTCAATGGGACAACTAGAAAGGATGCATAAAGGTACAAGAAGAGCAGAAAGCTGGTATCATGTGATATTTCATTGTATAATCTGTAAGGGAACTATATAACTGAAATGCCACAAAAATGGAAAACTGAAGAACTCATAAAGGACATTTATTTCCAAGGGTATTTGCAAGTAAAATGTTACAGTCGATACAGGATTGGTCCTGAACTACCAATCAGAACATCCCCCAGTTCAAATCTTGCCTCTCCCAAGCTCTCACAAGATGGCCTTAGGCAAACTACAGTGTTTCAGCCTCAGTTTTGCAGTACCTCCTCACAAAACAGCATCAAAGAGATTATTTCTACATATCATATAGGGTTATTACAAGGATTGCAGCATGATAACACAAAACACTTTGCACATACCAAAGTGCTATATAAATGCTAAGTACATTTCTAAATGTGCCATTTTTTGGACTCTAAAACTGTTAGCAGTTTATCCAGCTCTCTAATATGATGAGTTGAGTCACAGTCACAGTTCCACAGGGCCGTGAAAACAGAGCTTTTTAGGCAGGTGTTCCGTTAGGAGCGGCATCTTAACAGCAGCGCCCTGAGTGAACTCAGACCCAGCATGACCTAGCAGGGTAGCACCACTGAATGTGTCCTTAAGGTAAAGGTAAAGGTAAAGGTAAAGGTTCCCTTGCTCGAAAGCCAGTCGAATCCGACTCTAGGGTTGCGGTGCTCATCTCCGTTTCAAAGCCGAAGAGCCAGCGCTGTCCGAAGACGTTTCCGTGGTCATGTGGCCGGCATGACTAAACACCAAGGTGCACGGAACGCTGTTACCTTCCCACCGAAGTGGTACCTATTTATCTACTTGCAATTTCTTGCTTTCGAACTGCTAGGTTGGCAGGAGCTAGAACTAGAGACAGGAGCTCACCCTGTCATGCGGCACCCGAACTGCTGAACTACTGACCTTCCAGAGCCTGCAGTTCAGCGTCTTAACCACTTGAGCTACTGCAGCTCACGTGTCCTTAAACTGCACTCTATTTTTATCACCATTGAAGTCATGTTTTAAATTGATTTGTCCTGTGTTATAAATGACTTCTGTTTTATTATGTGTAAACTGTATATTGTGTGTCAGTTTTTGGAAGCCGCCCTGAGCCCGCCTTGGCGGGGAGTGTGGGGTAAATGTTAAAACAATAAATAAATAAATAAACCGATTTCAGTTAGCTTGATATAAATGAAAAGTGAATGAATGGGAGCTATTATGGATTTGATAACATAGATTTTTTCGTTTTTAATCTAAAATTGGCATCTGAAACATACAATTTGTCATTTAAAATGAAGTTTCATATCATGACTTCCTACATATGAAACCTGTAAATGCATATATTATTCCAAGTTTAACAATAGTTCTAAAATACATTGTTCATTGTAATATCAGCTTTTGATTCATGAGACACCATTATTTGCTGTTGAAAAAATTAGTGATGTTTTATCCTGTATTTATAAAAAAAGTGTCCACACAAATTGGCCCATGTACTCATTTTACAAGCATTGTAAAGGCACACAGATTAATGTTAGTGACTCACATTAAAAAAAACTGATTTCTTCATAATGCTCTTTTCCCGGGCCTTTTATATCTTAAGTTCTCTATTAAGAGTTTGAATCTATTCCTATATCAGTTATTCAGAAAAGAAGTAAATTATTAGTAAACAATTTGTATAACAGTTTGACTAGAATTTGCCAAATATTGAGGCTGAGTAACATATTCTCATGACCCACTAAAAACTAGAGTTGCTACCAAACTTCAAGGCAAATTTGAAGATTCCTATTTGAATGAAATCCGTGTTAAGAGATGAAGAAAGCAAACAGTTTTTATTCATAAGCTATATGGTTGTGAACAAAATTTGACATTTACCTGGATCCAGCTACTAACAAGCTTGTTTTCACTGTACTTTGAATCTTGCTAACCCTATCACAAGAGGTCAGACCTTGTTTGGTTCTGAGAAGACAACTTGGGGGAAAGATTAGAACATTGCTTGTTGTTCATTAGGTCATCATTTGCTAAGTTGTTTGAATGAACACAAAAGAAACATATGAGATGAGATGCTTAACAGATAATTCAGAACTCTTGTGAGATTCTAAGTGATCTGTAAGAATCATAGCTGATGTTTCTTGGAAGGCTGTAATCAGAGGGAGTCCGTTTTCACAGAAAAGAGAAATCACATCTCCTCCCTACTGTCTCCCTCACCACTTTTTGCCCCTCTTGCCCGTCCTCCCACTTTTTTGCTCCCTTGTCCCTATCCTACCACTTACCTCTTTTTCCTCTACCCTTCTTCACCACTTTCCATTCCCCGTTCCCTTTTGTCTCCTTCCTGTCCCTGCCCCATCTCTTTTCACTTTTGTCTCACCTCCCAGTTGCTGCCTTCAGTGCCTTCCCAGGCGAAAAGCCTTTGATTTCCACCCATGATATCATGAATTATCGTAAGATCTCATTCACTATTCTCCGCTGGGGGGGGTAATTTTAACCCATTCATTTTTTTCTTTACTTATTTTTCAGCAAACGTAGGGATTTCCCCAAATTTGTAGGAACCCCCTTTATCTGTTCATAGCCCCGTCATATGAATTTTTAAAACATACATTCTAGAGCCATGTTCAGAATTGTCTGTATTTTATGGGTATTCTATATTTTGAGTGCTAATTTCTTCTTTTTATGAGATGTTTTCTTTTCTCATGCATATTGATATTTTAAAAATGTAATAAAATTAATGTCTAACAGAAGAATAAGAGAAGAGATTACATTTATACCCCACCCTTCACTACCCGAAGGAGTCTCAGAGCAGCTTACAATCTCGTTTCCCTTCCCCTCCCCACAACAAACACCCTGTGAGATTGGTGGGGCTAAGAGAGCTCTCCCAAGAACTGCCCTTGACAGAACAGCTCTGAGAGAACTTATAACTGACCCAAGGTAACACCAGCAGCTGCATGTGGAGGAGCGGGAAATCAAATCCAGTTCTCCCACATTAGAGCCCATGCTCCTAACCACTACACCAAACTGGCTCTATTTTAAGAATTTATTTTAAAATAGCATTGTTGGAAGGAATTCCATTCGCCCTCGCACAGTGAAAGCTGACAGCTTTGATTTCAATCCACAGTAATTATGGACACAACCCTATTGAACAAATGGTTGGTACTGTCAACTTTCATAGCATTTGGTATTCATCTTTGTGTTGGGGTGATGGTGAGTGTTCAATTAATGCTACAATCCTTTGCCAAATTACTGCATTCTAAGCCCATTGATTTCAGTAGGCTTTCATTGGAATGTCCCTGCATAGGTTTGCATTGGTAAGTGTCCCTTCACAAAATGTTATTAGCACTATAGAACTCACTGTTTATTGGAGGAAGATTGTATAGACTCAACCAAGCAAGAGTGACTGTATTTTAGTGTCTTTTGCATATAAGATTTCATTCATCAGCAGAGTTCTATGCACATGGAATCCTGTTTCCACTCACGGGTTGCTCTAGCTGGATTGAAGTGACTCCATGTACTAGACCTGAAAGCTGGAAAGAGTTGAAAACAGTGCTAAGCTTGTGAAATAATGGTTTGGAATCCTTCTGGCGGAAGCTGGAACTGGACTGAATAACAGTATGTGGTTGACTTATTTGTTAGTTCACTGTTGTAAATGCATAGACTGTGTCCAAAAACTGTCTCTCAAAGTCCAATTATTTCGGAGAGAGATCTTTTTATGGAGTCTTCACTGTCACCTCATTTCAGATGGTCTTTTTCTGTTTGACAGTAAAGTGTCTTTAGTGCTCAAAATTCTTGTTTTCATAGTATTCTTTTACTTGTTCTCTACTTATGAAGACCATTTCTTCAGCATTTTGTTTTTCACAGTGCCCCTCATTTTCGCCTTAACAATTAGTGTTTTCTTTCTCATTTTAATTATTTGAATGATAAGCTTAAAATTAGCAGATAACTTTTAATGGCAATTCTTGATTCACCACAAACTTAATGAACTTTTTGTAATTGTTTTCATTCATGCTTTACTAAGTGCGTATATTGTATTTTATTTCAGTCTTCAATAAAAAGTTTAAAATAAAAAATAGTAATAGCTCAGGAGAAATGTGAAGATGTTTTACTCTTCCTCAAAAAAAACCCCTCTTAATTTGAAGATCGCAGGGTTGTTTTTTCTTCTATTGAATAGTGTAATATTTTTGCCACTTTTTCTGTCTAAATTGATTTGAAAAATAACAGTACCACAGTGGACTCCATCCCATGGCATGGGACAGCTTTCGATTTTGCTAATAATACCTGCTGTTCTTGTGGCAGTATAGTGATGATACTAACTGAAGAACAATGGAGGAAGGGAGTGACTGGTTTGAAAGTGTTTAATCTGTGTCCAAACCAATCATATGAGTCACATTTCACTATCCCAATATTTATGTTCATGTATTTCTCTTTCATTCCTGCTTCCTGTTCACAGAACATCATCCTGGTTTCTTGGCCCTGAAAAAGGCCAATGACACAATGGCCGCTATTTTCCATGTTTTTCTCTTAAGTCTGTCTATTCATTTTTATCCCACTCTTCCTCTAAAGAGGTCAGGATCATGTTACCCCACAAGAAGGCTGTGAGGTACACTAGGATAAGAGAGAGCAGTTAGCCCTATAAAGGCCCTGGTCACACAGAGAATTTGCCATGCGGAAGGCACGAATGTCAGGCGGATTTTCGGGGTGTGATCACACTGCAACATATGGGAAGTGTAGTGCTCCTGTGGCCAACCCGTAGCGTCCTGCCAAAGATGCAGAGTTAAAAAGTACCGCGGAAAGTGCACTACTATCCGGAAAACGCGGGGCAAAGGTGGGCATCTGGTCGTGGGAGCGCTAGTATCCCATGGCATCCAGCACCCATCCATGTCCTGTCACAAACCGGATGTTTTTTGTGAGTCTCTACAGAATACGCAGAAACGCCAAACTGCGCATGTGCACAAACGTGACCTGTTGCACCAACTTACCATGAAGCGATCTTTCATTCCTCGATCATGCACATGTGGGGACTCCATTGGAAAGAAACAATTGCAAGAAGTGGTGGCTTGCAATCGCCACTTTTGTGATTGCGCTGCGCTGCTTCTTTGCCACGCTTCAGCATCACCGTGTGATCGGCAGCTAACAGCCTAAGCGCGGAGAGTCGGGGGACTGTGTGATCAGGCTACCACGCTTTATTTTGCTCTGGGGCGAACAGCCACACCTCCCCCCTGCATTATCTGGCCCATGTGACCACAGCCAAAGTCATCCAGTGATCTTCATGACTGTGTAAGGATTGAAACCTGCATACCCAAAGTCCAACACTCTAACCACTAAACCATATTGGCTCACTAGTTCTGCCATCCATTGTACTTATCAGCCGCCAGTGTTTATAAAATTCTAGCTAGATATAGGAGGTGATTCAGATCACATACTGCAGACTTCTGGCCTTTATTAGTCCTGGGTTTTCTTAATATGTGCTTTATTTGAATGTTAATTATACATAATTGGTTAGATTTAGTTATAGAACTGTGTGTATTCAAAATGTTCATGGCATGAGACAAGAGAAGCATCTTCGTGTTTATTGTCGATCTTCTGTGCAGTCCCACATGGGGACTGTGTATGAGCAGGCCTGCCTATTGGTAGGCTTTTATAGGTTAGAGCTTCCAGCTGTGGGTGGGAGCTGGAGAATTGTCTCAGCCCATGCACCATGTGCCTAGGAGTGGCAGCGCCCCATACCTTCAGTTCCTTTATTGTTGCCAAAGGTGTAGGTTCATTCTTCAGAGTCTTTTGCTTCTCAGTGGTGAGGGATAAATCTTTGTTCGACAAAGAAAACTCAGTGCTGGTATGATACAGAAAGCTTTATTTAAAAAATGGCACTCATTGCAATGCTAAGATGACATAGACTGACAAGCAAAAATTGTGCACATTCTGCCTACAAGAAGGACACAGTGTATCCACTTGCAAGATCTGCCAGAAGTTCATCCTGAAGTCTCAAGGAGACATGAAAGCTTAAAGCTGCCCTTTGGGAAAAGGCATTGAAAGCCTCTGAAACTGCCACCCCGAAAGCCAAGGAGAAATCTGCCACAACTGACTTGTTGGGTTCGATTAAGTCAGCTCTGCAGATCCCAACACATCTGGGTGAGATCATGCTTGCCTCCCAAGCAGCTTGCAGCTTTAGAACCCCCTGCCAAAAAGACTAAGAAGGGGAAAAAGCAGGCTAAAGAGGTATCTCACAAATGGACTCTGGCTCCGACCCCAGAACCAACGCCAGCCTCACACATAAGTCACCACCCAACCTGAGGTCTCAACTTGCCTTGGTCTCGGAGGGTGAGGTCAATTATGACATACAGAAGCAAAACTGAGCAGTTGGTCTCATGGCGCCATCATGCTGCACCTTGGCCATCAAATCCGTAACCCATGTCCCCTCACTGCCTAGAGGACTGGGAGGACAACATACATAGACACCAGAACCCAAGCTAACAGTTTTATATGCACCACTCCCACCCGTACCCACCTTCTGATGTGACCTTGTTGCGACCACTCTCTCCTGGGTTCGAGAGAAGGAATACAGATCTGACTGTTAAGTCCAAACACTCAGCCTTGAATCCAAGCCCTGATGAACAGTTGGAAGGACTAGAGGACATTACACAACAGGTCTGGCAACAACCATCATCAATTCAGCCTAGCTCCAAAAGGGTTGAACAGCTTTATAAAGTGAAAAAGGACCTGTTCAGTTATTTTTCCACACATCCCCCATCTTCCTCCGTGGTGGTGGATGAGACACAGCCGAACGGACAGCAGTCTTACCATGAGGCCGCAGCTGACAAAGAGGGTCATAAACTGGATGGCAGTAGTAGGAAATTTTATGCCTCCTCATCCCTAGGTTTTAAAATCTCTGACTACGGGGTTATGATGGGAGGTTATTTGCTATTCCTTTGGTAGTGCATGCTACCATTCATAGAGTTATTTCCTGAAGATAAGAGGCAATTGGCGAAGGTACTCTAGACTGAGGCTGTCCATCTTTTGAAACAGCAGATCAATGCCAGGAGGCATTTGGTGGACAAAGCAGCTCAAGTGATGGGGATTGTCATTGCACTCTGGAGGCACACTTGGCTTCACTCCACAACACTTCCTAATGAGACTAAACAAAAGGTTGACGACTTATCTTTTGATGGGTCAAGTCTTTACTCTGAGAAGACTGATGAGACTTAAAACTAAATTCTTGGTTTGTGGTTGTCAATTTCAAAGATGCTTACTTCCACATTTCCATCTACTGAGATCACACTTTTGTTGTGATAGTCATATTTTTCAATATACTGTGTTACCTTTTGGAATGGCCACCTCCCCCAGGGGTTCTTCAAAGTGCATGGCACTGATGGTGGCCTCCCTACATTTGTGGGGCTGTAATATCTTATCCTACCTGGATGATTAATGTCTCAGATACTGGAGAGGCCCTAATAGAACAATGCTCCATGGTCTCAAGCACTTGCCAGGAGCTAGGTCTACTGATTAAGTGGGAAAAATCCAACTTGGTACCGTTACAAAGGGTTCAGTTTATTGGCTCTCTGCTGGACTCTCTGCTGGAGCCTGGGGTATTGTAGAACTGGTTAACCTTTTCATGAGGAATCATTTCTAGTCTGTGCAGAATATTCTGCAGTTGCTGGGTCACACGGCCTCCACTACGGCAATTTTTTCCTCTGCTCAGCTACATATTGGGCCCCTACAGTTGTGGTTTCTGGCTCGTTACAGAGCTGAGAGGCACCCACCATGGTTTAGGTTCTCTGTTCCCAAACCAGTGCTGTGATTCCTTTCCTGGTGGGGGTCTCCTGAGAATTTGTTGACTGGGGTCCCCTTCAGGTTGCCCCCGACAGATATAATACCATAGACACTTGGCTCCGGGGTTGGGCTCATTATAATGGCTCATCCATATGGGGCACCTGGTTACCTAAAGAGCAAAAATGGCATATTAACTTTCTGGAACTCAGAGCAGTGTGCAGTTCCCTTATCTGCTTCTCAGATACTTTGTGGGACCAATCTATCCTTCTTTAGATGGACAAAACTGTGGTCATTTTCTATGTAAACAAGCAGGGGGTGGTATGGGCTCCAGAGACCTCTGGCTATCTGGCGCCTAGTACTAGACCTCAGTTTGTTCATTCAGGCCCTCCATACACCAGGGGTTTTGAATGTGGAGACCAACAGGCTCAGCAGAACTGGCAGCATGCTACACAAATGGTTGCTGAACCCCAAGTACTTGGCACCCATTTTTGCATGGTGAGGCACCCTGGATATAGATCCATTCACTACCCAAAGCAACACAAAGGCAAACAGATTCTGTTCCCAGTCAGGGAAGGGGCTAGGTCTCCTCAGGGATGCTTTCCAAATTCACTTGGATGGGAGCCCTGTTCTGTGCCTTTCCCCCAATCCCCCTAAATAATAAAGGTTCTAGAGAAAGCCAGACTAGAGTGTTTGCAGCTCATCTTAGTAGCCCCCTTTTGGCCACACCAGATCTGGTTTCTGAGTCTTCCAGAACTTGCCCAAAACCATTACCTGTCCCTACCCAAGTACAGGGATTTGATCAGTATCAGGAGGGTGTTGTATCATGGCCTGGACCACCTCAAGCTCACAGTATGGAGAATTGGGGCAGAAATCTAGTTTTCTCCCATGAAATTAACGTATTGCTAAATGCACACAAGCTAGCCACTAGAAAGTCCTACTGTCTCAAGTGGAGACATTTTGTGTCATGGTGTAGAGACAGAGGGATCTTCCCAGACAGGGCAACCTTTCAGAACATATTTGATTATGTAGAAGCTTAAAGAATAAAAGATTTTTTTTTAAGTTGCTGTAGATTTTTCTGGGAGCTGCGGTGGCTCAAGGGGTTAAGACGCTGAACTGCAGGCTGTGGAAGGTCAGTAGTTCAGCAGTTTGAGACCCAAGAGTGTCGCATGACGGGGTGAGCTCCCGTCTCTAGTTCCAGCTCCTGCCAACCTAGCAGTTCGAAAGCAAGAAATTGCAAATAGATAAATAGGTACCACTTCGGTGGGAAGGTAACAGCATTCCGTGCGCCTTGGTGTTTAGTCATGCCGGCCACATGACCACGGAAACGTCTTCGGACAGTGCTGGCTCTTCGGCTTTGAAACGGAGATGAGCACCGCAACCCTAGAGTCGGATTCGACTGGCTTTCGAGCAAGGGAACCTTTACCTTTACTTAGATTTTTCTGTGTTATACCTCTGAGGATGCCAGTCACAGCTACTGGTGAAACATCAGGTCCTACAATGCCAAGACCACAACCACATAACCTGGAAAATCTACAGCAACTAATGAACTCTGGCCGTGAAAGCCTTCGACAACATATTCATTTTTTTTCCTTGCTAAAGGCTCACCTCGCTGCATTGTCTTGTTTTCATGCAGGGACAGAGGGCAGTACTGTCTTTTCTCACTACTTGATGAAACGTTTCCTTAGAGGCCTAGCCAATCTCTCCCCTTCTAAGGAACCAATAAGACCACAGTGGTCCCTATCCCTGGTCCTGTCTCAACTCATGGGTAAACCTTTCGAACCCTTAGCCACATGTCCCAAGTAATTCTTTTTGATGAAAGTGTGCTTCCTAATAGCAGTCACTTCCACCATGTTGGTTAGCTAATTGGGTGTGTTGTGGATTGAGCAACACATCCAGATTTTCCTGTAAGGGTGTTCCGCCCTGGTCTTAATTTTCACCCTAACGTCATCTCTAGATTCCATTTGTCCCAAGAGGTGATCCCACTTATCTTTTTTTCCTCTCCAAGCTCAGAGGCATTTACCTTCCCTGGACATCTTATTTTATTTTAAATGGACCTTTATGTTCCGTAAGGAGGGCACATTACTTGTATGCTTCTCAGGACCCTGTAAAGGGAGGGGAGGAATCCTCCAGATTGGTTAGTTGAAACAATCAAACTTTGTTATGGGGTGGCAAAGTGCCCATGTTCTTCGGAGGTGCATGCACATTCCACTAGAGCTGTTGCCTCTTTGAGAGCCTCTGGGGGTGCCGTTCCAATGTTTGAGATCTGCCTGGCTGCCATGTGGTCCTTGACAGATACCTTCATTTGTCACTACACCTTGGACCTGCAAGCCAGAATAGAGGCTCCTTTGGGGACAGCAGTTTTTCAGTCCTTGTTCTAACACAGGGGTGGCCAAACTTGCTTAACCTAAGAGCCACACAGAATAAACGTCAGATGTTTGAGAGCTGCAAGACATGAACAAATATTACATGTTTTTACTGGGAAATATGCAGATTTGCTTTTCATTAACATTCAATGAGACTGCCAAAAATAATAACAAAAGTGGTAAAAGCAGGTATTGATAATATTTATTTGTCCAATGATAATTTGTTTGCTAATGATATTTAGCTTCCCCAGCCACCCTGCCAGGAGCCACACAATATGTGCGAAAGAGCCGCATGCAGCTCCTGAGCCACAGTTTGGCCACCCCTGTTCTAATAGTGAGCATGTCCCCTCCTCCTATTTTAGCTTTCTAGAATCCCCATGTGGGACTGCACAGAAGGTCAGTGATGAAAACAGGGTTGCTTCCCTGTAACTGTTGTTCATCAAGCATTTTTTGTGCAGGCGCACAGACCCTCCCACCCCACCACGTGCTTCCTTTGGCGGCATAAGAGGTACTGAGGGTGTGGGGCACTGCCATTCCTAGGCACATGGTGCATGGGTGGAGACAGTTCTCCAGCTCCAGTGCGAGCATCCCCAGGAGACTCTAAGCTGTAAAAACCTACCAATAGGCAGATGTGCTCATGTGCAGTCACCGTGTGCCTGCATAGAAGGTACTTGATGAACAACAGTTACAAGTAAGCAACCCTGTTTTTTATGCCCTGTCATCTGAGACATGGGTATCCTGGCTGGGGTTTATACAGTGTGTAAATATCCTAAGCTACACCATGGCTTAGGCATGATTAGACGTGGGTAAATAATTCTCATTGCCACTGATTCATTGGGAGGATTTATACTTACAGTGTTTTTTCTACCAGGGTCACATTACACCAGTACTGGGACATGAGCTAAGTGGAGCATATCAGCTAAGTCTCACTCTTCCTCTAGGACACATGAAGCTGACTTAGACTGAATGAGAACATGATAAAGCAAAAGGAAGGAAAGAAACAAGGAAGGACGGATCCGTAAAAAAGCAATAGCTGTGGGAACTTTCTGGCAATGCCATTTTACAGATTCTCTCTGATGAACCACAGGTGGAATGTAGGGATTGTGAAGCTGAATAAATTATTATTTCCCATTACAGGGTTGTCGTCATTTTTTTCTTATTCTGGTTGTTGGTGTGGTTCTCATTTTTGTGAGTGAGACCATTGGTCCATCAAGAGCAGAATTGTCTACTCTAATTGGCAGCAGCTCTCCAGCATTTTTGATGGAGGTCTTTCACATCTACTTCCTCATCGTTTTAAGTGGAGTCTGGACCTGGGATGTAAGGCAGATGCATGTGAAGCAGGTGCTCCATCAGAGAGCTATGGCCCCTCCCTATTTTTGACCTCTATACCAGTGCAGACATGCTAGTGCCTGGTTTACATCTGTGTAGCATCAGTGGGATGCTGTTCCAGTGTATTTCTGGCTATTCCAGCATATCTTTGAGATACCCTGATGTTGGGTTTAGTGTATAAACTATGCTGTCAGTTGTGTTTTGGTAATTTAACACAGATGTATGTTAAGCAGTTTGCCATCAGTAGAGGTTGAGAAGATTGTCAAACATATTGAGCTCATGGCTAATACACTGAAGTTCACTAATTTTCTAATTCAGCAATGTCTCTTTCGAATATCCCTTTGAAATTCCTTTGTTGAAGAATATGGACTCTCATGTCAGTTTTAAAAAGTTTAACTAATATTTTTTAAAAACAAAATCCTCAGACCACTAGACCCCAGAAGCTTCAGGTAAATAGCAACATATACAGCATATGTAATACAGCTAGTTTAAAATAAATAAAATGGATTAAACATAACAGATACAAAAGTAACACCTCTTCACCAGCTTATCCCCACTCCAAAACCCAGTCTCAATATGCATATGCCAAGAAGCCACATGAAACTATAAGAAACTTTTTAGTCTAATGTATATTTTTCTGAATTGGATAAGATCGCTTTCCTGTATAAATCATACACATACACACCTTATCTTTGAAGACAGACATCTTAGAACTTCTGTAAAGTTGCTTTATATTTGCTGTGCACTAAACAAGTGTTGTGCCTCAAAGTTCCTAGGATAAGAGATAAATGTAACTTCATAGAATAGGAATTATAGAGTAGGAACTTGTCCAAGACCCCAACAGCGCTGTTGGCAGAGCTGTTATCACACCAGACTGGAGTTTCTTATGACCCTTGAGTACAATCTACCAAGCCTAAATTATATGTTAGTATGAAATTTATAATGGAAGCCAGAGAAATAATGGTTCTGGAAACTTCCATTAGAGCAGCAGAGATCTTTTGACACATAGTGTGCTTGTGCATTTGATACAGTCTTTGCATACAGTTAATTACTTTTTGTGAAGATTGCATTTAAAAAAAACATAGCTTTCTGCCAAGGAGATAGTTTATGAAGCTCATTAAAGCACTTTCCAAAGTTAAGCACTTTCTTTCAGAGTTAAACTCCCTTTGAAAAGCCGATGAAAACTAATTTCTTTTTACACATATTGTAGATGCTTTCATTGTTCAAAGTTCACATGCCATAGAAGAGGCTATCATACTGCATGTTTAAAAGTGGATTTGTGTAGCCTTTTTTCTTCAACTTTCATGTATGGTTTTGTTCATTTCAGATGTATTTTATACTAGGAATAAGGCCCGTTGTGGAAATAAATACAATGAGCTCTAGAAAGAGGCTCTGGGAGAGTGCCAAGGCCATGGACATTCAGCATCAATTTGCTGTGGCAGCCTCAGCAGGGTATAATGACGCAGAGTCCACCATTTTCTCCAGAGGAACTGATCTCTGCTACCTGAAAAGCAGTTGTAATTTTGAGTGATCTCCAGCCCTCACTGGAGATTGGCAACAATTGTTACCCAGGAGGAAATGGCTGGTTTGGAGGGTGGAGTCTATGGCATTGTACCTGTCTGAGGTCCAACCCCTCCTCAAACCCCACCCTCTCCAGGCTCCATCCCTCAAATCCCCAGGAATCTCCAAACCTGGAGTTGGCAACCCCATCTCCTTCGCAGCTAACCATCAACCTAGTGTTATCTGCCCCCATGACAGCAGCAGGCTTCTACCCTCCCTCCTGGAGATCAGTTGTAATTCTGAGTGATCTCCACTCCTCACCTGGAGATTGGCAACAATGGTTCCCCGGGAGGAAATGGCTGGTTGGGAAGGTGGGGGCTATGGCATTGTACCTGTCTGAGGTCCTACCCCTCCTCAAACCTCACACCTCAAATCTCCAGGAATTTCCCAACCTGAGTTGGCAACTCTATCTCCTTCCCAGCCAAGCATCAACCTGCCATTATCTGCCCCTGATTTCAGCTTTCCATCTCCTGCTCCCTTCCTCCTGAAGATCAGTTGTGATTCTGAGTGATCTCCACCCCTCACCTGGAGATTAGCAACAGTGGTTCCCCAGGAGGGAATGGCTGGTTGGGAGAGTGGAGTCTATGGCATTGTACCCATCTGAAGTCCCACCCCTCTTCCAACCTCACCCTCTCCAGGCTCCATCCCTCAAATCTCCGGTAATTTCCCACCTGAAGTTGGCAACCCTATCTCCTTCCCAGCCAAGCATCAACCTACCTTTATTTCCCCCTCTTCAGCTTTCCATCTCCCACTTCACCTGCAGCCTCTATGGTGCTCTGAAACCCTGACCTCCATGTCACAGTGGCTGTCATGGGGGGGGAGGGCATCTCAGCAGGGCATAAGGATACAGAGTCCACCATGTTCTCCAGGGGAACTGACCTCTGCCATCTGGAGAGCAATTGTAATTCTGAGTGATCTCCTGCCCTCACCTGGAGATTGGCAACAATGGTTACCCAGGAGGCAAAGTAGTCTTTCTCTGCAATGGGGACCAAAGCAGCTTACATCATTCTCCTCTCCCCCTTTGGACTTGCATAACAACCCTTGTGAGGTAGGTTAGGCTGAAAGTCTGTGACAAGTCCAAAATCACCCACTCAGCTTCTACAGCAAGAACCTGGATCTAGCAGACCCTGCTCTGAAGCACTGACTGCTATGCCTAGGGTATCCTACCTCCAGTAGAGCCTGAAGATCACTAGGTATCACAACTGAACTCCAGACAACAGATCTCTCTCCTTCCCCCCCCCGAGAAAATAACTGCTTTGGAAGGTGGGCTTTACAGCATTCTGTTCAGCTGAGGCCTTTCCCCTCCCCAAACCATGCCTTCCATAGACTCTACCAGGAAATCTCCAGGAATCTCCCTACCTGGAGCTGGCAAACCTAGTCAGGACTGGCCCCAGTGAGTTCCTCACAAAGGCCTGTGAAGGGTTTCCTTCCTTTGTCTGGATCAAGCTTGGTTGCCTACTGTGGCGAAACAGGCTCCAGTTTACAACTCAGCTGTTTGCCTCCCACCCTTGTGCCATGGGTGTATCTCACTCCTTAAATTCACTGCCACCACTCACTGAATTGTCACTGCCTTTTCAGAGGGACAGTGAGACCCCTCTGGCCAAATCTCCCTATTTGGAGATGGAATCGCCAATCTTTGGGGGATCCCTGGAAAGTTGGCAACACAAGGGTCTGGCCTTTCCTTGCTTCCTTGCAGAATGGGGGAGACTATGTGTTCAGAGCACAACACAGATTATGAGCCCAAATAAAATAATTTATTTATTTACAGAATTATGGAGCACACACATACTAAATAAATAAGGCAAAACTGTAGGAATAAGCACACACCATGAACCAACAGGGCATAAATCAACAGGGGTTAAATGCAATCCTCTTTCCCTACACACAGTACTCTCTACCTCTGGAGGCTGTGGGCTCAGAATAGGATCTCTCCTTGGACTGGCCTGTGGCTCTGCTTCAGCCTCTCTCTCCTGCCCAAGAGAGCAGGGAAACTTCCATTCATTCCCCAGTCCAGCTGACTGTTGAGTGGCTGAATTTCTGCTGCCTTCCAGGGTTCCCCATGTCTCTGGCTTGTGGCCTAGCTGGAGTCTATATTGATGCTGCCCTGCCCCTTGGAACGGTCCCTCTTCAGCCACACTTTTTGGCCTTGGGGCATCTGAGAACTGTAGGCCAACAGATGAGGAAGCCTCATTCAACCCAGTGAGTGATACCTCTGCAGGCCCCTATCTGGAACTACAGCTCAGTTAAGCTCAATTAAGAACATATTGTAGGAAGGCCAGCCACAAACAAGATAGGGATTAGGGATGTGCATTCGGTATTTCCAAGCCAAATTAATACCCAAATCATGGCTTTTCAGCATGATTCAGGCATTCGTTAAGTCGAATCAGATCTGATTCAGCTTACAGATAAGAGAATCCCAAGTTAATTTGGGAATTCCAATTTTTTCGGCTCCGTTATACCCTATGAGTCCATCATAGTCAATGGCAAATCTCCTAGAATATATTCAGTGGGCTGAGGGGGGGGGGGTGTTGAGGTAGAGGCATCAAATTTGCACCATAGCTGCTAGAGCCTCTCCCCCAAAGAACCCGCAAGTTTCAAAAGGATTGAGCCAGGGAGTCCCATTCTATGGGCACCCAAAGTAGGTGCCCCCATCCTCCACTGTTTTCAATGGTGGGGAAAAAAACAAGGCAGGTATACAACAAGCCCAGGAGATTCTCCCACAAAAGGGCACAAAAGCAATACAATGGTGATAAAATTACTGTTCCATCAACCTATCTGTTCTGAATAGCTGTACAATGAGCCACAACTATTGAGAGACATTTGGGTATGGCCAGAGTGACTTTTTTTGTTTGTCTCTCAGAAGCAACATCATCCTAGCAGGGGGTGACACAGAGGACAAACCTTCAAAAGGGATAATCAACTCATTTCTGTACTGTGAACAGATAAAATATACAAGTAGGATATGATCTATAGTCTCTGTTTTCCCACTGCCATGGAGGCATAACCTTTCAGAATATAGCGCCCCTTAGTAACCTCTGAGGGTAGTACATTTAGACGTCTGAGGGTAAAAGATCTTCTGTATTTTGGAACAGATTTTTCACATAATCTGACATCATTTTGGGAGGTGGAATTCCAACCGCAGCTGAGGAGCAGGTAAATCTGGACCTCAGAGTAATATATAAATAATTAAGCTTCTCAATGCATTCTTTCACAGTATTGAAAAGATCTTTGATGCCCCAGTAATAGATCGTATAAGATTTATCCTGTCTTACAAGATACAGGAGTCCCTTGGAGGGAGTAGTTCTTAAAGTTTTGAATTCCCATTTGAAAGCTCTGATCCAAACTTGAGCTCTGAGGGATTTCAGGCTGAATTCGGCCTACAGTGCATCTCCCGACGCATATTTAGGGACTCCAGCGATTGATCATAGAATTGCAGCAGTGGGTTATCCAAATCTTCATTAACCATTTCAATCCAAATTAGAGCTGCATATAACAATTGAGCAACAACTTTAGCCTTAAAAGCAGTGAAGGCAGCAGGAATATCTTGAGAGCCAGAGCTGAAGAGGAATCAAGTAATAGCACTAGCAGAGTTGTTTGCCAGTCTGACAGCAGCTTCTAAATGTACCTTCCACGATAGGTTAGATTGAAAGGTAACTCCAAGATAACTAAAGCTGTCAACCTATTCCAATTCCCAATATAATATAAGCCATCTATAGCATTTCTTAGCACTGCTTCCTCTAAAAAGTAACACTTTGGACTTAGAAAAATTGATGGTTAATCCCTCTGTATGGCAGTAACAAGCAAACAGCTTAAGAAGTTTACAGAGCCCTAGAACTAAACTAGATAGTAGGATGGTATCATAAGCATAAAGGAGTGTAGATAACTGGAAAGTGGCAAGATATGGCAGATATCGATGAGCCATATCGTTTGTATAAAGGTTGAAGAGAACTGGGGCAAAGACAGAACCCTGTTTAATGCCTTTACTGAGGACAATTGATTTGGTTAGCTGTTCCCTTTGTCCACATCTAATCTGAGCTGTAGGACAATCGTACAGTTTTTGGATAAGAAATAATAAGCACTTATTGATTGATGTTTTCCTCACAAACGTGGCCTTGGTATACTGTCAATTGCAGCCTTCAAATCCATGAAGACAAATGCCAATATAGCCTCACTTCCCCTAGTATACTTATGAGCAATATGTTGAAGAGTATGACAGTGATCAATTGTACTCCTTCCTCTTCTAAAGCCAGCCTGCTTAATACCCAGGACAGATTCTTTTTCCAGCCAGGTTAAGAGTTTATCATAAAGATACAAGGCATATAGCTTTCCCACAACTGACAGCAGGCTTATTGGCCTGTAATTCACAGGATTTAGTTGGTCACCTTTTTTATAAATTGGGACTATTATGGCCTGCCTCCAGATCCTCAGAATTTGTCCTGTAGAGTTTACCTGAGTAAAGACTATTGATTAGACTTCACCACTTTTTATTAGCTTTGAAAAGCTCTATAGGAATTGTCAGGGACTGGGCTTTCCCTGAGTGCGTTTGCACGATCAGGTGCTCCACTTCCAGTTTTGTTACCAGAGGCCATTGTTTAATGAACTGTGTACTAATGCAGTTAGAACCTTCCAGTTTCCCTTGATCTGCTGAGAAAAGAGCAATAAAATAGTCCTCCGAGGTTCCAGCAGGAATATAGCATAGAACACCTGAACTAGTTCCCGAACTATACGCAATGAAATTCCAAAACAGTCTTTTATCCCTTTGATTTGCAGTTTGAATAACCAGCTTCCAGCCCTTAATGGTGGCCTCGCTTCTTTCTGATAACAGATGTTAGTTCTTTTTTCAGGGATATTAATAATTCTAAAGAGATGGAATATTATACCTTTTAAATTATTTGTGATCTTATCGGATTGCCCTTTTGATGGCTTTGTATTTTGACTCAAACCACCCAATATTGCCCTTGTAGTTTTCTGAAATTTGAGCGGGGCACAGAAGTCAAGGCCTTCCCCAGGTGTTACCTCCTGCTACTGGCTTTCAGAGGTTTAATGCTTCTGAACATGAAGATATGAATATGAAACAGGTGTTTTGTGTGCACACTCTGTTGAATCAAGGCCAATGGGTATATTTTATCTTCCAGTGAAATCAGTGTTGCGAATTCAACAGAAGACTTCAGTGCCAAAGATGACTGGAGAGGAGGAATGGTCTAAAGACATGCAACTGTGAAAAATATAGATAGCACTATAACAATATAATTTACTTTGTCTTCTCTCTTTTTATTGTTTCATTTTTAATATCCCATTGCAACAATTCTAGTTATTTTCTGTAGTCAGCTAGCTTTATTTTTCATTGATCTTTCCATATTGCAGAATAGGTACAATGCACAATTTGACAGAAATGTAATTTAAATGCAATTGTAATAAAGTCAAATTGCTAGGGGAGCTCAGCCATAGCACTGATGCTGAAAATGGTTTTAATTGTCTTTTTAATGAAACTGTAGGCTTTAAATTGTTGTTGTCACTTTAAGGTAGAATCAGTCCTCAAGCCCTGTCAGCACAATTCTCATGCAATAGTTTTCAATTTCCTACCTTCAGAATTGTAATAGGGCCTCTGATGTTGATTTGAGTGTAAATAATAAATTAGTAGACATGGGAGAAGGTAGTCCTTAAAATATCCCAGCCATAGACTATTTAGAGCAGGGGTGGCAAATGTGTGGCCTATGGGCCGGATCTGCCCCACACAAGGCTCAAAACTGGCCCCCAAGCAAGTTCCTTCTCCTGCTTCCTTTCCCAGGGCTGCTCCTGCAAATGCACCCTAGCTTGCTTTTTTCCCAGCTCTCTCAGTGGCTCTTTGCTTCCTGTTTCCTGCCTCTTGCCTCTCTCCCCCCTCCCTCACTATCTCTCTCTCTTTCACACAGAGAGAGAGAGAGAGAGAGAGAAAGAGAGAGAGAGAGTGCCTTGTGGCTGCTTCATGCCAGAGAGATACAAAGACAAGCCTGCCTGCCCCTCCCTTTCTTTCATGCACACAAACATGTAGCTTCTGCTTTCTTCTCTGGCACTGCTCCTCCTCTTTTGGGGAGGAAGACAGAAGAGAGAGAGAAAAAACAAAATTGGAGTCCTAGGTTTAAGACCAACAACATAGGCATAAGCTTTTGTGTGCAAGCACCCTTCGAGGGAGAGAAGGAGGGATGGAAGGAGGGAGGGTGGGTGGGTGGATTTTTCAGACAAACATAATGGACATTGAGGAAATTATTTTGACTTATTCTGAAAAGTTTTTTTTTAATTGATTGGATTTCTCTGTTCCTATCTGGATTTATTTTCTTTCAAAAAGTCTCTGATTAGGAGTTAGAACACTTGGATTGGTCCTTAGAGAATGGAGTGCCAAATGATAACAACACACATTGATAATGACTTGAGACAGGAAAACTTGCTCTCAGTTCAGTCCAGGAGGATGCATTGTCTTAAGCTTCATTATCAATTGCAATTCAGCAGTCTCTCTTTCTAATCTCCCTTTGAAATTCCTTTGTAAGAGCACTGCTTCTCTTAGGTCAGCAACTGAATGTTGTGGTTTCTATTGTCAAACTTATGTGCATTTATGCTCTGCATCCTCCTGGACTGAATCCTTCTGGATGGAATTGAGACCTAGGTTTCCTGTCTCATTACCAGTGCTGATATTTCCATGCCTACTTCTCCTCTGCATATGATGCTTAATCCAACCATATCTGTTATTTCCATTTGACATCTGAGATCATCTTTATAAAGTTGATATCTGTGGTACCTCGTGTTATATTTTATAGCATGCATGGCCTGGCCCAACAAAGTGACATTTATGTCAGATCCAGGCCTTGTAACAAATGAGTTAGGCACCTCTGATTTAGAGGGTTATAGGTCAACAGCAGCATTTAAAATTGGACCCTAAAAACAAATTGAAAGTCAGAGAAGATGGAACTATGTCAGAGAAATGTGTTCCATACAACCATTCAGCAATCTATCAGTTATAATTTGAACTTGTTGACATTTCTGAATATTTTCTAGCAGTAGCCTTTCAGTAGTGTATTGCATCTAATCTGGATGTCACTTGGCAAGAATGACAATGGCCAGTCTCCTCCAGGCAAGTGTGCATTTGGTAAACCAGTTATGGGGGAAGGGCTGTGGCTCAGTGAAAGAGCCTCTGCTTTGCACAGTGAAGGTCCCAGATCCAATCCCTGGCATCCCCAGTTAAACGGACCAGGCAGTAGGTCATGTGGAAAACCTGAGATCCTAGAAAACTATTGCCAAACTTGAATAGCCAGTACTGACCTTGGTGGGCCAATGGTCTGATTCAGTATAAGGGAGCTTCATTTGTGTTTCTGAGTGAGGACATTTTCTTCCCCTTTGCAGTTCAGAAAGAAGAACAAGGCACAGCTTTCTAGAAGACTTCTTTGGCAGACTGTTGGTTTTCATTCTTAGTTTTAGGATGATGTTCTAACAATCTATAGTACTTGGAATTTTATTCTTGAAAATTGCTTTGAGCTTTTTAGGAAAAGTAGCTCAGAATTACAGTTCTGTTGTACAGTTGTGTACAGTTCTGGTCACCACACCTCAAAAAGGATATTATAGCATTGGGAAAAGTGCAGAAAAGGGCAACTAGAATGATAAAAGGGTTGGAACACTTTCCCTATGAAGAAAGGTTAAAACGCTTGGGGCTCTTTAGCTTGGAGAAACAACGGCTGAGGGGTGACATGAGCAAGGTTTATAAGATTATGCATGGGATAGAGCAGGTAGAGAAAGAAGCACTTTTCTCCCTTTCTCACAATACAAAAACTTGTGGGCATTCAATGAAATTGCTGAGCAGTCAGGTTAGAACAGATAAAAGGAAGTACTTCTTCACCCAAAGAGTGATTAACACATGGAATTCACTGCCACAGGAGGTGGTGGCAATTACAAGCATGGACAGCTTCAAAAGGTAATTAGATAAGCATATGGAACAGAAGTCTATCAGTGGCTATTAGCCACAAGATACAGATAGGAACTCTCAGGCTGGGGCAAGTGATGCACTGTATTCTTGGTGTTTGGGCGGGGGTAACAGTGGGAGGGCTTCTAGTGTCCTGGCCCCACTGGTGGACCTCCTGATAGCACATGGTATTTTTGGCCACTGTGTGACAGAGTGTTGGACTAGATGGGCCATTGGCCTGATCCAACATTGGCTGTTCTTGCGTTCTTAATTATATTAAATGATACAGAAATAAACCAGAGCACCCCTGTCCAGCATGGGGCACTCCACTTCTGTAGGGGTACTGTACATGTATTGGGTTTTTTTTTTTGCTTTTCCATCATCCTGCTCGGTCAAAGAGTGTGACCCATAACACATTAAATTCTCTTTTGTGGTTATGACAGTAGTTGGGTGGTATCTTTCTATCTATCCTTAGGGCTGTCAGGCCTGGGTTGCGAAATACCTGGAGATTTTGGGGGTGGAGCCTGAGGAGAGCAGGGTTCAGAGAGGAGAGGAACTTAAATTGAGTATAATATCATAGAGTCCAACTTCCAGTGCAGTCATTTTCTCCAGATGAATTTATCTGTATCATCTGGAGATCAGTTTTAATAGTGGGAGATCTCCAGCCATTACCTGGAGGTTCACAACCCTAGGAGGGTGGGGTTTGGGGAGGAGCAGAATCTCAGCAGGGTATAATGTCATGAAATCCATTCTCGAAAGCAGCCATTTTCTCCAGGTGAACTGATCTCTGTTGTTTGCAGATCAGTTGCAATGCCAGGAGATTTCCAAAGTTGGCAACCTAAGATCTCCTGGAAGAAGCCCACAGTTTGCAAATCACTGTTCTAGTGTATCATGATGAGGAATGGTTTTGGCATTATAGACTCCTACATTCAGCTGAGAATCTACATTCCCTACAAGTGATTTGAGCAGGGATTTCCCAGCTGAAGTATCCATGCTTTTTCACGGGGTGTCTGTCTGTCTGTCTGTCTGTCTGTCTGTCTGTCTGTCTGTCTGTCTGTCTCTCTCTCTCTCTCTCTCTCTACACACACACACACACACACACTGCAAGGCTTGTTGATAATGCTGTGTGATACAATGGAGGATAGACATTGGCAAGGCATATGGTCAATTTAGTAGAAATGCTTTCCAAGTGGAATGCTTTTTTTTTTAAGCAGCATCTGCATTTTGGGTAGTTACTTCTGTTACTATGGATCTATTTTTAAAGGCCCACAGCAATGACTACAGCGGCATTATGTAACTGGGTGGGGTGGGTTCTAATTTAATGGTACTGGCTATTAATTATTCATTCCACCAACAAGTGGTGGCTTCTTCTTTCAACCCACATTTCCTGATAATTGCTGAAAAACAATGGAGCAGAGAGGAAGCTCAGAATAACTGTTTGTTTTCACCCAAGGGTATTCTCCTGAGCAAAAGAAGAGATTGTGGCATGTTTCATCTGATTATATTATACTTGTGTGGTTTAAGAGATTTTCCAATTTTATCTATTTATAAAATTACTTAGAGTTGAGGATTAAAGAGGAAGGTTTAATGCAGGAAAGCTGATTTAAGACTGAGAATCTTTCTTAGCAGCATCCATTTAAAAGTTAATCTTTGATCATCTGTGAAGCTGATTACCTAACATATAAAACCTATAAAAATGAGCCTGCCTGTTTTTATGCAACAAAGAATATTTTTGTTTATCTACGTGTCATTGATCACACTAAAAAATGTATCAGATTGCAAATAAAACACATGTGTTGTGGCCAGAAAGCGCCTCCCCTAAAACTAAAAGAGGAAAGAAAAGGGAAATTAAGCCTTTCATTATCTTTGCTCTGAGCAGTGAAAAAGATCACAGGATCTTGAAATCAGAGATGGAAGGGAAGGGAGAGAATATCGAGCCCCCTCCCTTTGCAGAAGTGGGATATATTCCACCCAAGAGGATGTATCAAATGATACACTTGATCTTGGCCCAGAGGCTTGCTATTTAAAGATGTCTGACACAGCATGTGCCGGTGCTTTTTCACTCTGCACTTTAAAAGCTCCAAATCTCTTCACAGTCCATTGCATGCCTTTTTGCAATCTCTTGTTTGGAGAGCACATTCCTACTCTAGAAGATCACAGCTCTTTCACGCATAAAATAATGCATCTTAGTTCACAAAATATACAACTGTGTGAAGACTCTCTCTCCTAGCTGAAAACATTCTCAGCATTTAATTTAGCATCACTACCTCCAGTTGGTTTTTATTATTTCTTTTGATGGGGAAAAAACCCACAACAGATCTATATGAGGAAAAGAACTGAATCAAGTTTTCTCTCTTTAAAGGACCTCATCCTACTCTTCAGCTGCTCTTTTCCTGACACACAGATAGACACACATGCCAAACTCCTGAGGAGATGTTCCAGTATGATCTATTTTCACAAACTGACCTTCTTCCTTGGTCTTCCTAAGGATCAGTTCACACAATTCATTGAGGTGATGCTTATAATGTTATTCAGTTTCATAAATGCATTAACTGTATACAGGGCTACCCTTGAGACTGGCCCGGAAGTTGCAACTGGTCCAGAATGCAGTGGCACACGTTCTTACTGGAACCCCATTAACAGCGCACATCCCACTGGTGCACTGGCTCCAAATTGAATACCTTTGGGACCGCCTCTCCTGGTACACCCCCCAAAGACCATTACACTCAGCTGAGAAAAATCTTACAGAGACCCCTGGCCCAAAAAATATCCAGCTGTCCTCAACCAGACCTAGGGCTTTTTTGGCCCTGGCCTCCAACCTGGTAGAACTCTCTGCCAAACAACATCCATGCACTGCAGGACCTAGTTCAGTTCTGCAGGACCTGTAATGCAGAGATGTTCCGCCAGGCCTATTACTGAGGACAGCAACAGTTTTTAATTAGCCTGGCCTCTTTCTCTGTTCACCTGCCCCCCTTGGGGTAAGTAATCTGAAATGGTTATTGAAATTGTTTTTTTTAAATTATTTTAACTATTTTAAATTTGATTATGCTTGTAATTTTGAATTTTGTACCCCTCCCAGAGCTCAAGTATGGGGGAGGTTGGTCTAAAAATGGAATACAAAATAAAAAATAAATAATGCATTATCCGTGATAACACCACTTGGACCAAATCGTCTTTATAGTGTGTTAAACTTTATCTAGATTTGGAGGGTGTGTTCTTGAACTCAAGGTCACCACCTGAGTATCTGGTGGGATGGTATCTGAACTCAGGTTCAGGTCTCCACATTGCTATGAAACTCACTGGGTGACCTTGCACAAGTCACACTCTCGCATACCTCACAAAGTTAGTATGGAGATAATATGAGAAGGAAGAACCACATATGCCACCCTGAACTTTCTGGTAGATGGGTAGAATAAAAATGTGATAAATGAAAAGATTATAAATGTGCTATGTATCTCATTGGAGTAAAAAGCAAAATTTCTATTGGGAAACTGAGCTTAACTTTTCTCCCAGTGCTTCCAGTTCCATTTTTTATTGTTTACATCTTGGCTTCTGAGTAAAAGAACCAAGGTCAGGGTTGGGTGGGAACAGAAGAGAGGCCAACATTCTCATCTGAGGAGAGGAGGACATCCTGACATTTAGGTACTCCTCCTCCCACAAACCCTGGAGACAGGATGTTAGGTCCTTTTCTTCCCACCCCAGAGGAGAGGAGTGCCCCCTTCATCAGTTCTTTTCCTGCCTTCTTTGCAATGCGCAGGACTCGGAAGAGCTTCAATTGCCTCCTGACCTTTTTTCTTCTCCAAAGTTTCTTTTTTAGGTCATCATTTCTCCCCCCCCCCCTTGTGTTCTTCTTCTCAATTGTCTTTGTTGGAGGTGGGGGGACACTCCTTGTTCATCCTCCCACCTCCACCTCTGCTGTGGTCCAGTGACTATTCAGCCACAAAAGCCCATTGACTATGCTATTTGCATCTTAATCACCAGAATTTGAAACAGCAAGTACATTATCAGATGATTTAGGGGGTCATCGTGCTCTGACAACAGAGGGCTGCAGAAGCAAAAGTGGAGGTGTAAATTGGCCACTCACAATGAAAGGAGAGCAAACAAGAGAGCATTAAGCTGAAACCGAAAGCACTTCAGCTGGATCTGAGGAGATCTTTGGCACCAAAATCCCCCTGCCTTCTTGCAGCAATTGCTAGGGCCTGCGGCAGCTGCCACTTCCCCTGTAGCACAAATCAGGAAGTGGTGAGGGTCAATCCTGCTTCCCTGGGACCCTCAGGAGGAAGTGGAGATGCCTTTGTTGCCCCAGTGGGTTTACAGGAGCGGCTGACCTACTTCTTTAATAACAAGATGGTCGGAAGAACAAAGTTTGAGTCCAGTGACACCTTTAAGATCAACAAAGATTTATTTAAGATACAAGCTTTTGTGTGGATGCACACTTCTTCAGGTACATTGAAATGGAAGTTACTACTCCATACATATAGGTAGAGGGCGAGCAGCAAATTGGTCAGAAGAGAGCAGTCTCAGGGCAGAAAGAGAAAGCACTCTTCGGGTGCCCTCCCCCATCTCATCAGCCTACATCCTGCCTAAAAGGCAGGCTACCCAGTAGGCTGGCGACTGTCTTATGGGCCAGACTGAGATCACCAAAATAATCCTCTTGGCCTACTAAAGGAGCATAAAAATACCTCTCCCCACCCAGTCCTCCTGGGCTTCATCTCCAAGGTCTTCCACCTGGGGGAGCAGATTTATAGCCCTGATTCTGAGCACTTGGAGTCTGATTGTCAGGGAGGAAGGGGAGCTGTCAGATGAAGAGCCTCCTTAGCACTCTTCTCAGTCTCACAGAATGTTTTCTCATGATGAGTTGCCACGATTACTCTACAAGGCCCTAAAGATTCTTCAGTGATCCCCCCGACCCCCGACCCAGAGCTGAATGAGGGTGATGAGGATGGGGCCACAGAGGTATTTGGTATGCCTCAGATCTTGTGTTCTACCTTTCCTCCAGGAAGACAACAAACCTCTTGAGATTCCTTGTCCAGTCTGCGCACAACTTCTTCCATCCCTCTCAGTAGGGAGTCACCAACCACCACTACTTGTCTCTGCTTCTGTGGGATAGCTTGGTTCCTTCTCTGCCTATGTGTTATTGTGTCAGTTACATCCTTTCGATCTCGGAGTGTGCTATTCCGATCTGTGTCAGTTAAATCCTTTTGATCTCGGAGTGTGTTATTCTGATCTTCCACCATCAGAAGCGGCTGGTAGCGATTTTGCAGCTCCACTGGCTGTGAGCTTTTCCTGATTATCTTACTCCTCAAAGTCACATTCTTCCACTCACTTATCTGTTCCTTGTTACTTCCTTCCTTTTGCTTAGGATTTGCTACCTCTTGTTGTTCTCTCAGGAGTTCCTCTTCCATCACATCTAAAAATCTTTCTCCCTCCCTGATGTTCCTCAGTCTACATACTTGTGCCTCGAGTTCTACCACCTTCTCCTCAAGCATTCTTGTAAGCTTGTACTTGGAGCATGTATAATGCATTTCTTGGTAAGGCAGAAAAATTATCATGGCTCAACCCTGGCAGGTCACTGGAATAGATCCTCCGTTATCCATCTCCCTAGGATCAATGCCATGTTCTACAGCCTTCAGGAACTTCCCTCAAAGTCCAACATAAACCTTGTTGTAGTGATGTACCCTGAAAACTTTGAGACTGACCAAATGGCTACCTTTCCAGTAGTTCTCTCACCAGAACTCAGCAGCAGCCCTCTTCTCAGGTACTTACAAGGCCTCCAAATAAGAACCACAGGCTAAGAGCCACAGGGCAAGAGCCCTTTGTTTCAAAAGGCCACTTCCTGCCAAGCACAGCAGAGCCCAGCACAGTAGGGGGTAGGCCTTGCAATCAACAGCACTCCACAGCAACTCACTCAGCCTCCAACTCAGATCAGGGCCCTGTAGGATTTACTTCAATTCTGCAGGGCCTGCAAGAATGGAGCTGTTCCATCAGGCCTTTGGCTGAGGCAATAGATGTCCATATATGGCCTCCCTGAGGTGGTTGTCACTCTCTTAACAACTACTGGCTATTGCCAGGAACCTTCCACAACCAGGGTATTTTTCTTTTTTTGTTATTAGCTGTGACCACCATTTTAATATTTATGAAGATGTTTTATGTTATTTTATTAACAATTATTTTGTATAAATGATATTGTTACCCACCCTGAGCCCACTTTTGGGAAGGGTGGGCTATAAATGTGATTAAATAAATAAATAAATAAAACAGTGTTCCAGTTATTCAAATACCCGGTAAACATTCTTTGTTTTCTTGGAAAAAATATGCAGTGAGAAGACCCATTTTTCTCCACTTCATTAAATAGACTGTGTACTTGAATCTATTAGTATTCACACTGGTTTATCTGGTAAAAAGTTCCGCTGTATATTATGACAGCTTCTCGGTACTGTTCTTCACTTTGAATGGACATATTGATCAAGCTTATGATGAATGCTTAAGGAACACCTTTGTTAGAAGACCTCAGCTGAATCATGATTCAGCCCCATGCCATCACCCACTTTTGATCCCCTCTTAGTAGGGCCCACCAAAAAGTTTTCCATTGGTGTCCCTATAATGCCTATGTGCAGCTTCTATGTATTTCAGAGAGCCTTGCACACAAAAAAAGCATCTGTGCATTGTTTTCATTCTCTTGATGGTTTTCTTTGTTCTCTTTGCTCTTCTGTTTCAGAGATTCTTAGCAAACTTCCTACTTTGTATGCATTGTTCTCAAGCCTGTCCCTTTTCTGCAGCTCTGGAGTTTTCTTTCTCCCAGATGCTCATCTCGATTCCTTGAGCTGTACTTCTAAAAAAATTCTAAAAAGTTATTCACTGTGGCATTTGTGCCTTATCTTTCATCTTTATTGAGCTTTAATTTTTAACAGCACATCTTGTCTCCTCTAAGTTTGTTTTTCCCCCCCATCTCTTAATTTTGTAGAGCATCAAACTGAGGTGGTACAGTTATAAATAATATGAATCAGAGATGCTGCAGAACCTTGCAAAACCATGTCTGTTTTGACCTCATTTTAGAGTCTACCCTCTGAAGATTAAGGACATACAGATATGCCATTTTCATGTTTTGTTTTCATGCCATTTTGAGACTTTTAATTCCATCCATTTTTGTTACTGAATCATCTATTTCTTTATGGCATTGTATTTGAGATTTTATATAGATAATATTATAAAAGTGGTTTTTTCCTGATTCTGAATGATCTATGGGCCGTCATAAAAACTGAACTAAACTATACTGTTATATATCTATACACAGTTGATGCAGAAATAACTTTGAAATGAATCTGTTTAAAGAGGAAATGTTTGACATGAGGAAGCAGAAAAAGGCATGAGAAGAAAGATTTGTGGGTTCAGTGTGTGTGTGTGTGTGTGTGTGTGTGTGTGTGTGTGTGTGTGAGAGAGAGAGAGAGAGAGAGAGAGAGAGAGAGAGAGAGAGAGAGAGAGAGAGAGAGAGAGAATAAGTTTCAGCCTGTCTTCCTACTCCCCCCCCCCATAATAACTGTCCTTTCAGCACTGACTCCCAGATATGCATGTCCAAACAGCTAACTCCCAAGCTGGATCTTCTCAAGAAGCCAGACAACTGATCCCTCCTCTGGGTTCCCTGGCACAGAGCTGTAGTAGATGCCTGCCTTGTATCTCAGGCTGCCCTGGTTATGAACTTTCCCTCTAGTTAAGGAGTTCTCTTCCTGAGCTAATCAGACATGGGGTATGAGTAAATGAAAGAAGCTTTGTGCAGCTGCACCAAAATCATCCTATGTGCAACTCAGTGCTGAGTGCAAAGGGGTGAGGGCCAGGGATAATTCATCAGGGGAACTGGTAGGCCCAGGGGTGATATTTGGCCTGCTGATTCTGCCCTTTTCCAGCTTGCCCATGAAAATAAAAACATCTTTCTGCAGTATAGCTTGGAGATGTTCTTCCCCACTCCAAAAAGATGAGCAAATGTTATTCTGAAAGCATATTTATTCTTTCACAACCTTGTTTGAACTGTGTCTGGTTTAGACTGTAAGGAAGCATTAACATCGCTCACAAATGCATGAAATAAAGGGGAAGTAGAGACTTCCCCTTTTGGACTACTGTGAAAAACCAAAGCAGGATCCCCAGGCTGTGCTATATGGTGAGGTCATGATGGCCTAGGTGTCCATTCCAGGTTCTTTTTTTGTTCATTTAAAATAAGTTGATTCATTTCAGATGACCTGCAGATAATTGAGACATCCAGTCTGGAAAGACAATAAGGTACTAGTGTGAAAGGGGTATGCAGAAGCAAAGACTGGGATTCAGAGCTGGGTCTTTCACGGTTTTGAAAATCTAAGTCATTTTCTCTAATACCAGAAAGGTAAGCAATCTGATAGTCATTTCTATTGATTTCAGTGGGAAACACATTCCTGGATGCAACTCTCACTCAGGGGATCCTCCCTGCCGGAGTGCAGACAATGAGGAGATTGTTCCACGTCAGAGGCAATTAAACTCATTTCTTGTAGAGCAGGCATAGACTTTGTGACAACATTGGCATGTGAATCAGTCTTCTTTTCTCAGGATCTCAAGTGGCAGATGGGGTGCATCTGTTATTATGCAAAAACAGCATGCAATAGAGAGGAACTAAAACATGAACATCACTTTGTACCTCATTGCACTCTGCCACTTTCAGCATTTTTCTCCCATCCCAGATGATTTCCAGTATCAGAGTCTGGCTGGGAAAAATTGCTGAGAAGAGCAGAGTAAGGTACAGAATGGAGCAGTGTTTAGGACTGTAACCAATATGTTCCCATTTTGTTTGCCTCCCCACCCATCACCCCATTCATTTCTCATGTGAATATGAAGTTGTTTAATGCGTATCAAGGTATTTCCTTGGGAAGGACCATGACTTACAAGCTGAGCATCTGCTTTGCATGCAAAGGTTCCCAGGTTCAATCACTGGCATCTCCAATTTAAAAAGAGAACAAGGCAGGGGTTGTGAAAAACCTCTGCATGAAACCATGAAGACCCTCTGCCAATCAGAGTAGACAGTACTGATCTTGATAGATCAGTGAATTGGATATAGTGAACTGCTTGTGCAAGAATCATGGATCTTCTCCACTTTCCCTTCCTCCACCTGTTATCCATTACAAAGGCCGAGGACAGACTGGCAATTTGCCCCGGTATCGAGTTGCGGCAAAAAAACCCCGGAGTAAACGATACCGGGTTTTCCCGTCCACACAGCGGGGGCCTCTGCCGGAAGATACTGGACGGAGGCGCGCGGGAGCGTTCAGACTGCCGCGCCGGAGGCGCGCTATATTCGCTGTTTCCCCATTATTTCGGCTGTGGGCGTATGTGCGCATAAGCGCTTTTTGCCGATATTTTTTTTTTGCCCTGCAACGCCGGCACCACATTGGGCAGTGGAGCGGAGCGCAGCCAATCACACCGCTGCTGCCTCATGCCCAACGCGGGTTGCTCCCGGCTTTTCGGCTGCGCGTTCAGACTCCCCGGAAGCGGAGAAACGCGCGACAAACGCAGGCTTTCAAGATTTGCGTCGGCTTTTATCAGGTGTTTTTTTAATCCGGCAGTGAAGCGCGAGAGCACCGGTAGGCTACGGGTGGAGGACGCCAGGCAGATGTGCCTGTGTGAACATTCCATTTAATCCGATATTGAGTCGTTGTCAGCCCGGGTCCCATCCCGCGGCAAATTGCCAGTCTGTCCTCGGCCAATGTTTATTCCTTGGATTGTGGGATCCATGCAGAGTAATAGCTATGCAGGTCCTTGGGCTGCATTAAGGAGGAGGATGGGGAGGGAAATTCCTTCTCTCTTTAGTCAGTGGAGATCCACTGTTGGAAGATGAATCAAGGGCAGTTTCACTCCCTTCTATATCCATACTGCAGCACACTAACCTGCATGGCTATTGCTTTTGGTCACACAAGTCTAAGAATCAGTTTTCCCAGGGTCAGAAGGGATTGTTAGTGGGAGGAGAAATGTGAGCCTCCTCCCTCCCTGTCATGTGCTTGCTACCCTCTCCTGTTCTTTGGGGTCAAGCCACCTCCCCTGAGGCCTCAGAATGGGAAGGAGAAGGGGTTACACCACCCAACTCCTCTGCCTTCCCAGGACTGGCTTCCTCTCGGTTCCCTCTCTTTCAGCTGTCTCAGTAGCCCTGTCCTTCCTTTCCTCCTCAGCTGAGTGTGTTGCCTTTCCTTTTATAGGATTGCTTGACAGTACCCCACCTGGCATGTATGCAGTCCCTTTCTCCCTGATCCACCTGGGGAGCTATAAAAGGGAAAGAAAGCCTACCCTGCACCTTTCCCCTGCTGGCTGTCTCCCTGCCCTGCTCCTTCTCCTGGATGTTCAGGGCTGCCTCTTAGCCTTTCCCATCCTGGCTTTCCCCAAGTCCAGGCTCAACCTTGCCTTTTGATCACACCCCTCCCTGCTCCTACCTGGCTCTTGGCCCTGTTCTTGCCTTTATTGGAACAACCTGCCTGGGTCCTGGCTGCCTCCCTCACCTAGCCTTCTTTGCATGGGTGAATCAGGCTCCTAAGTGTCGTCAGCTCAGGCAGCCAAGGCGGAGTCAAGCTGGGGCTGGTTATCGGATCCAGACAAGAATGTAGAGATCTGCAGCCACCGGCGCCTTCCATTGCTGGATTGCTGGATCCAACTCAGTTGTCTTGGTCATTATAAGTTTTTGTATTCATTCACAGTATTAAAGTATGGGTGTGGCGTGGATTGAATCTTGATTAGTAATGTCGCAACAGCACATCCTAACTAGATTATTCCAAGTGGGGGAAATGCAAGTATTTGTGGGTGGCATCTCATCTTATCTTCTGTTACATGTATGGATGAAATGAGTAATGGTAGAATGCCCCAGCTGTATTCAGATTACCTTGTAAAACTCTCAAATGTCTTTATTTTATTATTTCTTTGGAATCGCATCAAGAGTTCACTACTCCTGTTTGGAAGGCAGTACCTTCAAACTCGAACACTGGCTGTGCTACTTAGGAGTAATGTTCAACATAATATCAGTGCTATACAGTTTAACTCTTAAGTGGTCTGTGAAACTTTCAAACAGGCCAGATAGTCTGGCTGGAACTAAATGTTTGGTAGCCAACCCTGGGAGAATTCCAGTCTTGTGTATAGTCTCCAACATGCACAGTGGAAGCTGTGGGACAGTTGCAAGGGGGAAATGATGGGTGGGAAAGAGGCCATTTTTAACCAGTTGACACTCAGATCAAAGCAGAGGAAAAGCTGATTGTGGGAAGGGTAAAACACTCCCTCCCAGATGCAATGTCTCGCATGTAAATCACATCACTGTTTGGATGTCATCATCCAATACAATCCTGTATTTTTCAGCTGATGTCCACTTCATCCATTGGCGATTCAGGTAAAATAGGTGTTGGATTGTCATATAATTAGATAATTGAATAACTAGGAGTGCTGGATAACAGCAAGCAGATGATTTTTCCTGTATGAAGGAGTGGGGAAAATCTTACCCCCACCCCCCCCAGCATATGACAGATTTTAAACCCTGCATTTTTCAGTCCTTTTCCAATACACTTTTCTCTCTTTTATTTAAAGAAATGACTAGTTCAAAATATTTTGAAGGTTTTGTGGGCATGTACTCTTTTGATACCTTCAAACTTTGTATCTGTTGATTTTATTTACATACAAAATAAGGCACAATACATAAACAGGACTTGTATTTACTTTGACTACCAAAGTCTTGCTTCCGTTGAGCAGAGATTTTGTGTTATCCAGATGAGAAATCCTTTCAACCACTTATGAGCAATATCTGCATTAAATGGCAGTAAAAAGGGTCAGTTGTAGTTTTTGTTGTTTGAATGTTTTGTGCATGGAATTTATTATTTGGATCAGTAATGCATTTGTCCTTTGAGTCAAAAGCAGTGTAGTTAATTTGTGTGTGGGGGGAAGGGAGCAAGTGACATTTCTCACATGAGCAATTCTAAGTGTGCTCTGAGCTTCTGAAGTAAAAACTTTAATTATTTAGTGCAGATCAACATACCCAGGTATACAGTCCCCACAAACTGTCCTACAGTTGGTCTCCTGTGAATGAAAAGCAACGTATGCAGTCCTCCTGATGTCCATCATCACAATCCAGCGTGTAATATTATTGTCCTGCTGTGCAGTTTTCCTACATTTTCATGAGAGTCTTCCAGAATATCCAGATTTGTGCCAAACTAGGAATGGGAGAAGATCCTGTGCGCATTAGGGCTACCTCAGATCATTCCCAATGCTGCTGTGTCAGATACAAATATGTCTGAAAAACTAGGAATGGGCGAAAATCCTGTGCACATTAGGGCTACCTCCGATCGTTCCCAATGCTGCTTTGCCAGATATGTCTGAAAAACACTTGACCATACAAATGTTTACCTTTTTTGAAGAAGTCTTTTCATTGCCGTTATTTGCCCTGGCTGATGCGGCTTCACTGCTCCCCCCTGCCCCATGACTTCAGCTTTTTTTCCTCTTTCCTTGGTTAGCTCCATGAGGGAGACCACCCAAACAGGGGTCATGTAGTCAACAGGATGGGACATAATTTTGTTTAGCCAATCGGATTTGGTTATATGATAACATCAGTGGAGACTAATTAAGTCAGTTGGAAATGAGAGCAAATTAGGACATCTGTAAATGAATAGTAGAAAGACTTGAAAAGGGAATTTTTTCGATGGTGACAAAATTTTTTCAAAAAAAGCAGTAGGCTCGACTCAGCCTTGATACAAACCATACCAAAGGCTTGTATTCTGTTGCTCTTCCTAAAACCTTTATGTGGTTGATGCAACTGTATCTAAAAGCAATTTGCCTATTAAATATAATTGTGTATGTTTGTGAGACATATAATCAGAGTATGAGATGACATTGATGTGCTTTACCATCGGTTCCTTTTTTTCTCTGTGAAGTGAATGTAAAACAAATAAATCAAGGTTTCCCTGTTCCACTAAGAAGTACTGTAACCTTGATGTGTGGTGTTTTCATATAAATATGCGTATTAATGTTCATCTTACCTGCGTTATTTGAATGTGGCCTGCCCTTGAGCTTATTGTGTTTACAGCATTCAAGAATGAAGCAGGATCAAAATTACACCACTTCAGTTTACAAAACAATGTGGAGGAATGTGCAGATCAAAATCTTACAGAAGGCAGCTACATACCACTGTCATATGTGTGTTTTTTTGCCCCACCTTGGTCTGTTTAATGCAGTCTCTTTCTGCTATTCAATTTGGGCATAATGCTAAATCATAATTTTATGCTAACTTTGCTTGCCGACCCCTTCAGATGCTTAGATTCCAACCCATGCTGGGTTTTTTGGGGGGAGGGGGGCACATCATGGTTTACCAACATAGCTAATCAGACAACACCATAGTATGTACAAAACATATTTTGTATGGACCTCAGAACTGCAGTTAAAAGCAATTCTGGTATGTAGGCAAGTTATGGATTGGATCCTATACATTCCTTCAGTTTGGGCAGTCCCAACATGAGCAGAAAGCACTTGGTACCAGAGGAATGTGCTCCTCAGCGGAGAACTGCACCAGGCAAGTGGAAAGAAAGCACAATATTGAAGCATATAACACATTTAGAGTCAATGGCACCTTTAAGACCAACAAAGGTTTATTCAAGGTATGAGCTTTCGTGTGCACGTACACTTTATCAAATACATTAGAATGGCAGTCAAAGTTCAAACTTATAGCCAGAGAATGAACAGAAAATTAACATGCAACATGAGGATGGTCAAGATATGCAAAGTGACACTAAATAACAAGCTAAGGTTATAAAATCAACAGTTGTAAAGCAATAAATATGTCAAACTAGCAGATAAATGTCTAAAGGTATCTTTTCTAATTGTGGGAAGTATCTGGGAATCTTCATTCTCTCCTGTCAGGCTTGGAGGGTACTTAACACTACATCCCCCTCCAAAAAATGCTGTTATGTCAGCAGACATCCTAATATCCCTTGCATACATTCAGTATTCTAATATACAATTCTGAAAAAAATCACTAAAATGCATTAAAATACGGAGGATTTATAGTCCTTCTTGTTGAGAATACATATGTATGAGAATAGCATATGTAATGAAATAAAAAAACATTATCCCTGTTGAGTCCTGGGGAGGTTAAACATGGCTGACCAACTGGATTTATTGAAGCATATTATAGATTGTGCAAACTATAGGTTATGTGGCACAAAAGAAATTCTCTTTTCTCCTTTATCTAACTTCTCCCTGAAATCCAGCAATCTATTTCTTTCCTTCTTTTTAGGAATTTGGAGCCTGTTTTGAATCAATTCTGTTTTGATCAAAAGAGAAATTTGAAGATAGGAGGGTCAGGAAGGGGAGGTGATACAGAATTTCAGAGTTTCACTTGGCAGTTGCTTCAAGGCAGGGAATGTCATCCCAAACCTTCCTATCCTCCTGCTAGAGCACCACCTTGTGGTGTGTAACATCAAAACCCTGCAAGGGCTGAAATTACAAAAAGGTGCACAGAGGTGTGACAGAAAACTACAAAGAGAAATTTAAGAGGAATAACTTTTTTGAAAGAGAATAAAAGGACTCAATGGCTATATCTGTATTTCAGAAAAAAAGAAATTTTACTCCCTGTAACAACGTTACTCAGAGCTCACAATAACTCTTCATTGACACTATGGTTTTCCATCAGTAGAACAGCATATCCTCACTTCCTGCCCCTCTGCTGTAGATGAAAATGATCGCTGAAATGCGGCTCCTGTGGGACAGGGGACCTTCAGGAACAGCATGTTTGGGGAGCTGGTGAAAATTGCCCCCCTTCAAAAATTTCTGTGACATCCAACCCAGTGTCTTGACAACATGCAAGGAGGTAGCTAGGGAATCACAGTGTATCATCATCATCATCATCATCATCATCATCATCATCATCATCATCATCATTATATGCTGCCTCTCACCGAGAAGCCGTCTCGAGACAGCTAAAAACAGCTAAATATTATATTGATTGAAAACATTGTACAAATAAAACTAAAAACAGCCCACATAAGTAGACACAACTATTGAAAAGCTAGTTTGAGCCAGTTTGGTGTAGTGGTTAAGTGCGTGGACTCTAATCTGGGAGAACCGGGTTTGATTCCCCACTCCTCCACTTGCACCTGGCTGGATGACCTTGGGCAAGCTGTAGTTCTGATAAGAGCTATTCTTGAAACAGAGCAGTTTCTGTCAAGAGCTCTCTCAGCCCCACCGACCTCACAGGGTGTCTGTTGTGGAGAGGGGAATGGAAAGGATTTTGTAAGCCACTCTGAGACACCTTTGGGTAGTGAAGGGCGGGGTATAAATCCAATCTCTTCTTCTTCTTCTCAACAGAAGAGCTCTATTTTGCGGGGCCCGTGTACTGTCTGACAGCTGGTTCCACCAAGATGGGGCCATGACAAAGAAGGCCCTCATCCTGGTGGATGGCAGGTAAACATCCCAGGAGCTAGGCACCACAAGCAGGTTGTGGGTTGAAGAACACAAATTTGGGGGAGGGACATGTTGGAAGAGGTGGTCTGCCAGGTATGACAGTCCCAGACAGTTCAGGGCTTTAAAGGAAATCACTAGCACCTTGAATTTGGTCTGGAACTCAATCAGCAGCCAGTGCAGCTGTTTCAAGAGAGAGCAGATATGATCTCTCCAAGGAGAACCTGTCAGCAATCTTGCCACTGCATTCTGGACTGCCTATTATTTCAAGAGCATCTTCAGGGGCAACCCTACATAGAGCACATTACAGTACTCTAGGCGGGAGATGACTGTGGCATGAATCACCCTGGCTAGGCCAAAATGGGACAGTTGTGGAGACAGTTGGTAGGCTTGACACAAAAAGAAAAATGCTGTCCTTGCCACTGCTGACATCTGCTTGTTCAGGGACAAGGCGGAGTCAAGCCAAACCCCCAGACTCTTCACAGAGTCCACTAATGAAAGTTGGACCCTGTCAAGAGTTGGGAGCTGAAGGCCCCCCAGTGATCCAGACCTCTCCAGTCAGATGATCTCTGTCTTAGATAGATTTAACTTCAAGCAGCTCTGCTTCAACCAATGAACCATGGCCTCAAGGCAACGGGCCAGATCTGCCAGTGCAGAGTCCGGCTGCTTATCCTGCAGGAGGAAGAGCTGAATGTCATCTGCATATTGGTGGTATCCAACTCTAAATCTCCTTATTAGCTCCAATAGAGGGTGCATATATATATTAAATAACACTGGGGAAAGAATCATGCTTTGTGGAACCCCACACTCAAGAGAATGCTTGGCGGAACACTCGTCCCCAGCCACTACCTTCCAATGACGTCCCTTGAGGAATGAAAGGAACAACACTGAGGCAGTCCCACAAACCCCCAGTGAGGCCAGGCAATCAACCAGGATTGAATGTTCAATGTGTCAGATGATGCTGACAAGTCCAATAAAATCAGCAGCACGGACCCACTGTTATCCAATCGATGGCAGAGGTCATTCACCAAGGCTACTAGTGTAATGGTTAAGAGCAGCATAGTTTGGTATAGTGGTTAAAAGCAGTGTAGTTTGGTGTAGTAGTTAAGAGCAGTGGACTCTAATCTGGAGAACCAGGTTTGATTCCCCACTCCTCCATATACAGCCAGCTGGGTGACCTTGGGTCAGCCACAGTTCTCTCAGAGCTGTTCCCTCAAGACCAGTTCTCTCAGAGCTCTCTCAGCCCCATCTACCTTACAGGGTGTCTGTTTTGGGCAGCGGAAGAGAAGGCAATTGTAAGCCGTTTTGAGACTTCTCTGGGTAGTGAAGGGCGGGGTCTAAAACCCACTCTTCTTCTTCCTCTTCTTCATTTCTGTACAGTACAATCCTATGTAAAATTTCTCTAGCCAAGGTCCATTGAAATCAATAGACTGGAGTAACCCTGGAGTAAATTGTGATGTTATAGTAGCTTCAAAAGATGACTTAACTCTCTGCCTAACTTACAGCAATTTCCTTCACCAACTGACATTGGCCTTCACCAGTTAATCATCTTTTGCTGATTGCCAATGAAATTAATGAATGTTTGCAACTCTAATAAAAAAGCATTTGCAGTGGGTGCTGCACAGCTGAGAAGCATCCATATACTGTTCTCGCAAAGGATTGCTAGAAATGCTAAAAGATTTCCCTTTGTGGGATTAATTCCACATGAATGATGTTCATGAGGGACTCTTAAATTGGTTCATAGTTCAAATGTAAAACCTACATTGGTTAGAATTGTGGTTTTCAAGCTTCGTGCCCAGAATCCTTGGGGAATCCCTAGAAGGTTACCAGGGGATCCACAATTAGAGAAATCAGTAATTACAGACAACCTTCATGGCAACGCAGCATGTCCAGCACTACCAATTTCCTCCTGAAATACACAGTTGTGGGAAAGTCAAGGGTGCATTCAATAAATTGTACATAAAATAAATAATATTATAGGCCTGCCAGATACTCCGCATGAATTGAGAATGCTCTCTATAGCGTGTGCCAGAATGCCGTGAAATGTGTAGAGATTCCTTTGCAGATAAAATCAATGTAGAAATACTTCCTATTGGACTAATACATATTCCGTTTAATGATGATCATCTTTCTCTCTCTTTATGGCAAATGGCATAAAAGGGGTTCAGAGATGCTTTTTGTGTGACGTGGGGGAAAAAATTACAGGTCAATTGGATTACGTGGACTAGAGCACATCACTTGAAAAGCAAGAGGTCCACAAAGTTGATGAGCGATAAGGATTCCCCGGGCTAGAATATTTTACCTTGTGTTTACATGGCACACAAAATGAAGCTTTGTGTACTATCTGTGCCTTATGAAGTTGAAGCATCTTAAAAATAAATCACTCATGGATCATATGCTACTTTTTAAAAGAGAGAAATATGCTTTTAAAAGATTTGTTCAGTCTTAAAGCTGCCTTGCAGCATATCAAAGATCAATGTGTCGTCTGATTAAATTGTGCTCTATAGATTTCTCCAGTCAAGTTCATCAAAGAACGCATTTCTCTTCTTCTAATGATGCTGAACCTAAAGTTCTTCTCTGAAGTACTTTAATTTTCACTTGGTCATTACAAGAAGACAGTGACTTAATGAACTGCAAATAGAAGAAGAAAGTAACATAAATCATTTTTTGCATCCCTTTTGCTGTTATATTAGCATAGCTGCTCTTTCATCATTGGAGTGCCTTCAGTGATTTCTCCACATATGATGCCGGGAATTAAATTATACTGCACTTTCTGCAATCCAGCACACCAATAAACATTTAAAATCATTAGAAAAAAAATAAGCAAGATAAATTAATGCTATGGAAGTGCAGTGCTTTATAAGCTACTAAAACAGATGTACCAGTGACAATTCTTGTTCCAGTCATAGTCAGCCGATATTTCTTGTTATTGGAGCAGCAGTTGTTACACTTTGCTGGGATGGGATTTTGCCCTCCCCTCACCATAAAATTGCTACTTTGGAAATTGAGGAGTCTCTTATAAGAATACTTTGAGTATAATTGGAAAAGGGGTGTAGCAATTCACTTTCTACATTTTACCTCTTGAGTACCAAATGGGTGGGCACTGCATTTTGTTTTAGGTAGCTGATATACCTTGCTGAGAAGTGAGTAGAAATAGTTAGCCATAGATAAGCCAGAATTTATCCAGAAGTAACTCACAATCTGTGAGGGTATAGGAGGGTATTGGAAACATGCGGATAAATCGAAATGTTCTGTACCACCAGCATAACAGCACTGATACTAGCAGAATGGCAGTTCTGTGGAGCGGGAGAAGGTGATTTTTACCAGTGTTTGCCTGAAACTCCAGCCTTTTTTTATGCTGTTCGTGATGGTCCCTCCAGGAGCAGAGTTTCATTGGATTTAAAGGGCTGCATGGAGAGTGAGAGGTGGGAAAGACCCTGCCCATGATCTTTCTTCTTCTCATGATAGCTTAGATCCAGCCCATGAGCTGGGTAATTTTCACCAGTATTTACCAAGCAGGCTAGTTGCAAGCTGTCTTTGTTGTAGTGAATGCCATACCAGTGCAAGAGCGCTTTGTTCTGGCAGGGTCTTTCAGACAATTATTTACAGAGCTGACTACCCCTTTACTACTGCTGTGCCAGAACTCTCTTCCACATAATGAGTCTGATGATTGTACAAGTCTGATGATTGTACACGGTGCAGAGCATGCTCGTATTTTACCCGGTATTACTTCCTAACCAGTCTTTCTCCTTAAGACTTGCACCCATATTGAGTGCATTCCAAAACACCCCATTTATATTAATCTCAGGCACAGCTCCAGCCTTTTGATATTTCCCTGAGGGTGAGCTTTGAAAAGTCTTGCACACAGACACCAGGAGCTTCGCATCGAATGACGCCGTGTTAATATTCACCTTCACAAAGTAGCCTTTTGTTCACTCATTTGTCATGGTCAATCCATTCCCTTAATGGCATGTTAAGTTAACCTTGTTATGAAAAATTCACATTATTGTCAGTCGTATGCTGATGGGGTCTGAAAAACAACTGCATTGATGTATATCACGATCTCTCCTGGGGCTGGCTGACATGTCACCACACAGGTTTTGATTGTTGCTGTTGCTATTGTGCCCTCTTTCAGGGCCTCTGCAGAAGGAATATCCACCCTACCTAGGATTAAATTAATTTAAAGCACTTCTGTTGATCACACTGAATAACAGAGTCACTTGAAACAAAATTGTGTCTACTCAGTTGCTTTGACTAGGATCCACAGTCCAACACAGAAACTAGTGTTCTGTAATATCCCTTGTTCATAGTGTGACTGGAATGGGATAATTTTATTTATTTATTTTATTCTCTTTATTATTTTAATTTATATACTACCCATCCCCCACAAAATGGGGCTCAGAGCAGTTCACAGTAGTATAAAAACAGAAATAATAAATGTAGTAAAACAGCATAAAATACAGAGTATAAAAAGCAAATAATTTACAACTGATAGCAGTGGATCCAACATTAAGCCCCCAAAATATACTTAATCAGAGAAGACCTGACAGAAAACTCAGCCTTACAGGCCCTGTGAAACCTAAGGAGGTCCCGCTCGGCCCGGGTCTCATCTGAGAAGGCATTCCACCAGGACAGGGCTACAATTGAAAAAGCACTCACCCTGTTGGACACCAGATGTGCAACTCGAGGGCCTGGCACCACCAGCAGGCCACAAGATATTGACTGCAGCTGCCAAGGGGGGGAGAGGTTGTAAAAGGAGAGGCAGTTTCTCAAGTATGATGGTCCCCAGACTGGGAAAGGAATTTTCCGAGATGAAAATGGCATACCCCTAATGTCAAACCAAGGATCACTATCCCCCAATTAATAGGTATTCCTGTTGGCTCTTTTGCACCTTTATTAATTTACTCTGCACAGATTTCGATTTGTTTCCACATCTGAGGCCATGTCCAGACTGTCACTTTTGTCACTCCTTTGCAACTATTGCTTTGGGTCCCCCCCCTTTTCCATTTGTTTTTTGCTCCCTCTGGGACTACTCGAGAAAGGAAAACACATGGGGGGGTGGGAACCCTGAAGCAATAGGGACAAACAAATGGCAAAAATGACAATGCAGACTGAGTCTGAGTCTCATGCATCTTGTGACAGGGGAGATGGACAGGTTCTTTCTGGATCATTTATCACAGAATATAAGAGTATAATTTTGTGTATGCAATGGATGAGTCACCAGAATGAAGTTCTGACCCTGAATCTATCATCATCCGGTTCATTTATTTCATAAACTTTTCACAGCTCAGTTCTCAAAGCACAACTGCTGCAAGCATATACTGGTTTTATTTCTGTAACATGTTTTTGAATGCATGCAGAATTAATGTTCAAAGATAAAATAACGGGTTGGTAGGCTAAGAAATCGTATATTCCTTGTTTTGCTATCCCATAGTGAGCTAATTATATGATAAGGAAGTGATCTGAAAAAAATTATTCTTATTGTCTGTAGTCAACGTTTACTTTCTTTAGGGAAGAAAATAATCATATCTAATAGTAAAGTAGTTGGCACCCATACAAACTGCAAAATCAGCCTATGTATAAACAAAGTGGGGGTCTACCTACTTGGAACACTTTGCAGGTATGCAAAAAAACCCCTAACTTGATAAACTAGCATCTCAGGCTCCTCTTTGTCATGCCTTCATGATGCTCAAGGGAGGTTTGCCACTTCCTGTCCCCCTAGCAACAGGATCGATGAGATGAGGCTAGCAATTCAAAAGCAGAAAGAATAATAGATGCCAAAATTAACCGATGCCTAACTCTGAAAGGTCCACCAAGTCTGCTTCTTTCTCCCAGCTCTGCTACAAGAAGAAATAAAGTTAATGTCTGAGAAATTCATGATGGACAAGTCTCTGGTTCCTACCTGTTGAAGGAGAAAAGTAAACAAAATGTGAGAAACAATTGGACACTATTTTATGAGTGGGTGGAAAGAAACTTCGAAGACCAAGAACAATGAATATATGTAATATAAATTTGGAGAGACTCCAACTTGAACTTGACTCTTGTCAGGAAACATAACAAAAGATTTTAACGATTTGAGTAAGTGATACTAATTTTAGTAATTCTACAAAGAAATAGAACTGGAAACAAAGAACTAAGACTTATAACAGCTAATATACAAATTTGATGGAATTCTCCTATATGTCTTATCCCATACCCTGTATCCTTCCTACCGTTATATTTTTCTTGTCGTATAATAAGTTAAAATCCAATTTATTTATTTATTTTTAAAGGAAGTCTCTGGTTCCTCATCTTCCTGGGCACCCTTGCTTTGAGCCATTGTGCTTTGCAGGGCACTGTTCTGCGTAGTTAGAGGACCATCTGCAAGACCCAAAGAAACAAGAAAGGCTCAACATTATTTCCCTAATCCTGGTTGCTGGCTTCCCCCCAAAAGTGCTAAGTTATTCCTTTAGAGTGGGCGAGGCTAGATGCTTCTCTTCCAGGAGGCACTGCCTTGTGGCTTCCACTCACACCAGGTATTCCTTCCCAGTGAGCCTGAGCTACAGACTTACAAATCATACCAAAACTGTAGCTCTGGTTGTCAAGCATCCTAGCTGGCTAAAGTTGGCATGCTCCCTACCTGAAGGGAGGAGAGTAGTTGTTTTTATATAAAGCTAGGGGCTTTGCAGCCAGATATCCAACACATGAGGTCTCCTAGGAGGGAGCCGAAGTTCACTTCCGCATGATTAACTCAGCCTAAGTTTAATTCCTCCTGCCTGGCTCCTTATATGGAAAATTGCTGATCATATTCTTCTTATTACCATTATACCAAAGCTAGGGGCCCTGTAAACCAGCCCAAATACCGAAGTGCTTAGGAAGCAACACTCAGTGTTTGTAAATCTGTATCTAGGAGAGACAGAAGAAGACACACTGAAATCTACTGGCCTTTTAAGTCATGGAGATGAGGGCAGTTAGACTACGGGGCAACAGCATAACCAACCATGCATACAGTATGGTTACAGGCAGAAAACTTCTGTCATAGGTAGGGTTACCAGGCCCCCTCTTCGCTCTGCTGGGAGAATTTGGGGGACATTTTGGGAGTAGGCAGGGACATCATGTGATGTCCCAAGTGTGATGATGCCACCCAGAAGTGATGTCATCTTGTAGGGGACATTGCACAGGGACACTGGTATTTGAGCAAAACTCTATGGTTTTTGCCCTGAAACCACAGAGCTTGCCCAAATACCAGAGCATCCCACATGATGTCCCCGACACGAAGATATCTCTTCTGGGTAACATCATTGCATTGGGACATCTCATGGCAATGTCTCCATTTACGGGCAAGGTTTCCCCCACTGACCAGCTGGTCCACGGCAGGAAGAAGCCCCTGAAACTGGGGGACGCCCCACATGGACCTGGGAGCTGGCCAGCCTAGTCGTAGGTAGCTCTATGAACTGGTACCACGCTCCAGCACACACCAGGCTGAGTAGCTCGTCATATATAGAATGTTTATTATCATTATTATTTATTATTACTACTGTTATTGAACTATAGCTAAGGGCTTAGTCAGCTGGATATCCCATCCCTGTGATCTCTGAGGAAGTGTCCCAAGCTCACTTCCTCCTAATGAGCCAGTTTGGTGTAGTGGTTAAGTGTGCGGACTCTAATCTGGGAGAACCGGGTTTGATTCCCCACTCTTCCACTTGCAGCTGCTGGATGACCTTGGGCAAACCATAGTTCTGTCAGAACTGTCCTTGAAAGAGCAGTTCTTGAAAGAGCTCTCTCAGCCCCAACTACCTCACAGGGTGTCTGTTGTGGGGACGGGGAGGGAAAGACGTTTGTAAGCCACTCTGAGACTCCAAGTGAAGGGCGGAGTATAAATCCAATCTCCTCCTCCTCCTCCTTCTTCTTTGGAGTTATATGGTTGGCAGTGAATTTCAGTGATGTACCCAGAGCCATAACTCACATATTAGCTACCACCATCCATAAAATTTGCCCTTAGGTAAGTACAGCTGCCTTATACAATCCTAGCAAAGAGGCTTAGAGATATTGCATCTGCTCTGCAAGCAAAAGGTCCCAGATTTAATCACAACATCTCTACCTGAATGATCTCAGGTAGCTGAAGCAGGAAAAGACCTTTCTCTGAGAGCCTGGAGAACTGATGTTCATCAGAGCAGACAGCACTGAGCTAGGCGTGCCTCACTTTAATGCACTGTCATATGCTTATATCTTCTCTTGGTAAAATAGCAGAAATCAAGAGGAGTTTGTTATCTATATTGTTTTTGTTCATTGTGATTTGGGTATCTGGGACAATTGGCAGCAGGTGATTTCCAGCTTTGTATGGTAGGAGGAAAAACCACCTAGAATAGCAGTAACTTCTTTATTTAAAATATGTTTGATAAAGGAGTGGTTCTTTCTAAAGCCAGAGTATGCCTCTAAGTTCATGCAGATGTGTTTCTTCTTATGGATAAATCATTGTTTGCAGAACAAAAAGAAATTAAAGCCCCTCTGACTAGCCTGGAATAGTTTCAAAATAGAAGGAAAAATTGACAATAATAGTATTCCATCTGTGCTCAGTACTTGCCTGGTTAGTGCAGATTTAACTGTAGATGAAAACTAGATTTAAGTGATGTTTTATAATGTAAATGGGAAATTGAAATTGGAGGCAATATGTCCAAGAATGTGGTTGTAAATATGGCAAAATATAGGCAAATGTCTCCAGCTTGTCAGCAATGCATATCTTTTGCACCAAAACATTCATAAGCTAGTTACATTTTATTCACTTACCACACCAGCTGTCTTACCAATGCCTGTGCAGAAAAGGCGGGGGAGGGACTTACTGATGCCCTTGATAAAAGCAAGAGATGTATTACTCCTATTGACCTTACCCAGCCACACAGGCTGCAGACTTCATAACTCATAACTGAAACTGCATCCCATGTCTTGGTCACCTTGTGTCCAGGTCTGCAATTGGGCTTGTAATGTTACAGTGAAAATCCTTGTGCATGCAGGCTGACTCACGGCTGTTTAAAGGACTCAGTGTTCATTTAAAGCTTGTGTAAAATCTGTGCACCTTTATGTAGCAAAGGTGCAGAAATAGACAAGCCAGCAGCCAGACAAAGGGAAGGTCCACTGTGGAGTGGGATAGATGGATTGGTCAGGCTCCAAGGTGGTTGGCTCATAATTATTAAAAGCATTCAGTGATCCTTATGGGATAGAAAAGTGGATGTAGCACCTTCCCTGTTTAGGAGGAAAAACTGAAAGTGTGTAGTTAAAAGAAACAGGACTTTGTTCAATTGAAGGTAATTATCTTTCCTATATTATAAGCTGATTTGGGGTGGCAAGATTCGATGCACGCCAAAATCAGTTGGCTGCCTGAACTGCCACTCAGAAACAGGCCCCTGGCCCCTGGCTGAGTTGGTTACGTCCCGCCCACAGAAGCAGCAGGTACCAAAACTCAACTCACAAGACAACTTCACCTCAGTAAGACAGGACAGACACTCTGGTGACTCTGGCGCTGACACTGGGGGTGGGGAGAGCAGGGAAGGGACAAGGCCAGTTCACCTAGCCCACCAGCCTCTCGAGGGGGAGGGAGAAAGGATGAGGATGGTGGGTCTGCCCCTGTTGCTGGGGGTGTGGACAGCTGTGGTGAGGGAAGGGATGAAGCCGGGCAGCTTCGCTCACTGGGGCCTCGAGTGGTGGAGGGAGAGGAACGACAAGCCCGGTGAGTCTGGCGCTGCTGAGGCTGTGGAGAGCTGCACTGCCAGAAAGGACGAGGCTGGGTGGCCTCACCCACCGGGGCCTCAAAAGGGGGAGACGATGAGACCGGTGAGCCTGGCGCAGCCAATACCACTGGGGCCATGGAGAGGCATGCTGAGAGAAGGGCTGAGGTGCCCTGGCCCGATGGGGCCTCAAATGGGTAGGCCCAGGGAGAGCCGCAGCGACAGAGGGGATGAGGTTGACTGCCCTGAGCCACTGACGCCTCGAACGGGGGGGCAGGTCAAGCGGGGGGGAGAAGCCTTCTGCCCTAGCCCACCACAACCTTGAACGGGGTGGAAAATGGATGACTGCTACCGACCTGGCCTGCCAGGACCTCGGGTGGGGGGTGCAGGAAGAGACAAGGGGAGTGCGGCCTGGCTGCCTGGCTAGAGCCCATTGTCTTTCTTACCACAACAGGCCTTCTCCCTAGTAGGTAATGAAAATTGGGGGGGGGGGGGGACAGCAGCTGCTCAGCCCTTTAAGAGATCAGAGTTTATTCATTTTCTCTGTGCAAAAGTTAGAGACTGAAAAATCATATCTATATGTATACATGGGGTGGCGGCTCCCTTCACTGAGCCCCTCAATCCCCCTTTCATTTCAATACTATAGAAATGGGGGGGGATTAGGCAGAGTACAGAAAGCTGTCAGCAACCAGGAAAATGCAGCAACAAACAACAACACATCAATGGAAGCCAGCTATAATACTAAGAGAGCAAGACAGTTCCAGCCTGGAAGGCTGGGGGTGGGACTTAAAAAGAAAGCAGCCTAGCCCTGTGCAATACAGTCTCATAACCCACCACCTCACCGATGCAGGGCTATGGGGGACAGCCCTGCAATGGCTAGTCTCATTTCTCCATGGTCAGGGACAGAGGATGGTGCTCGGGTAGAGAGTTTCTCCACATTAGCTTCTGGTATGTGGCATCCCTCAAGAGTCAATCCTGTCCCTGCTGTTGTTTAACATCTACATGCGCCCCCTCACCAGGTTAATTGGGGGGTTTGGGCTGGGATGTAACCAGTATGCTGATGACACCCAGCTATATCTGTTGATGTACGGTTGGCCCAGCTCTGCCCCAGATATATTAGCCAGGGCACTGAAGGCTGTGGCTGGTTGGTTACAACAGAGTCAGTTGAAATTAAATCCATTGAAGATGGAGGTCCTGTCCCTGAGTTGCAGGAATCCGACTCCCCACCCTTGGCATAGCATTGTTGAAGCCACGGCCAATGGTGAGGAGCTTAGGAGTGACTCTGAATGTCTCATTTTCTATGGAGGCCCAGGTCACAAATGTTGGCTTTCTGCCTTCTTTAGCTGGTCAAGCAACTGGTTCTCTATATTTCCTCCTGCAGCTTAGCCATGGTGATCCATGCAATGGTCACCTCCAGGCTGGACTACTGTAACTCCCTCGACACCCTTGAACCTTATCTGGAAACTTCAGGTGGTGCAAAATGCAGAAACATGCTGACTGGGATGCCTGTGTGACCGCACATTCAGCCAGTGCTTCACCAGCTGCATTGGTTGCCAGTTGATCACTGGATCAGGTTCAAGGCTATGATATTAACCTATTAACCTTTAAGGCCCTAAGTGGTCAGGGACCAACATCTCTGCGGAACCGTCTTTCCCAATATGTCCCCTGAAGAGCTCTATGATTCTTGGAACAACATCTGTTTATTTATTTAGTTAGTTATTTAATTTATACCCTGCCCTCCCCACCAAGGCAGACTCAGGGTGGCTAACAAGGCCATTGGTGCCATAAAACAATAAAAGCACTTAAAATCATCAGTTATTTAAAAGTACAACATATATAAAATGGCAAAAAACATCCTATTGGCCACCATATGGGAAATCCACAGCTGGTGTCTGGCTCCTTATCTCTTTGTTCTTTAATATGGGTACAGATGTTAAGCAGGCGGCCAAGAGTAGATTGTGGGGCATAATCACTTATCTTGATGGCAGGCCGTTTAATGTGGCATCTCACTCAAATGCTTGGTGGAAGAGTTCTGTCTTGCAGACCCTGCAGAATTGTAATAAATCCCACAGGGCCCTGATGTCCTCAGGGAGCTCATTCCACCAAAGTGGAGAAGCCACAGAGAAGGCCCTAGCCCTGGTTGTGGCCAACCTGGCATCTTTCATGCCAGGGAGAACAAGGTGGTTTTGTGAACCTGACTACAGTACTCTCTGGGGAACATATGGGGAAAGGCCGTCCCTCAGGTATGCAGGCCCCTGGCCATATAAGGCTTTATAGGTAAGAACCAGCATCTTGAAGCAAATCTAGTATGCAGGTAGTCAGTGCAGGCTGAATGTGCTGTCTAAGAGGGAGATCCAATAACAGCCTGGCTGCTGCATTCTCTAGTAGTTGTAGCTTCCAGATTTGGGACAAGGGCAGCCCCATGTAGAGAGCATTGCAGTAGTCCAGTCTCAAGGTGACCATTGTGTGGATCACTGTTGCCAGGTTATCACATTCAAGGAAGGGAACCAGCTGCCTAATCAGCCAAAGATGGTAAAGGCCAACTTGGCAGTGGCTGCTACCTGGGCCTCCATAGTTAAGGAGGCATCCAAGAGCACTCCCAAACTCATAACCTCCAATGCTGGCACCAGTGGCGCCCCATCGAAAGTTGGGAGTGGGATCTACTGGTACTTCCCAGTCTAAAAAGACATCTGCTTAGCCTTGACCAGAGCCTTTTTGGCTCTGGCTCCATCCAGGTGGAACATGCTCCCGAATGAGATCAGGGCCCTGCGGGATTTATTACAATTTTGCAGAGCCTGCAAAATGGAGCTGTTCTACCAGTCCTTTGGTTGAGGCAGCAAGTGTCCAATTTATGGCCTTCCCTGCCCACACCAGCCTGTTTCAGCTTATACTGTATATACTACCAACTGTATAATGGGCTACAGGCCAGACCACCAGTGTAATATGCTGGCCCGTTCTGAACTGTGTATGGTATATACCTGGGATACTGTTAAATTGTTATATTATCATTTGCCATCTTGGTTTTTAAATTTGAACTTAAATCTGATATCTGGGTCTTAAATTGGTTTTCATGGAAATTGCACTATTGGATTGTATTTATTGCATTTATATGTAACTGTGTTATTGTTTTATTGGTACCTTGTAACCCGCTCTGAGCCCACTTGTGGAGGACAGCAGGAATAAAAATGCCATCGGAAAAAATAAAATGAATAAAAAATAAATAGCCTACCCGGCAACAAGCTAGTCAGCCATCAGGAAGTTGGCTTGGTCTTATCTATCTATCTATCTATCTATCTATCTATCTATCTATCTATCTATCTATCTATCTATCTATCTATCTATCTATCTATCTATCTATCTATCTATCTATCATTGCATTTATATCCCGCCCATCCCATAAACGGGCTCAGGGTAGGTTACATCATGTTAATAAATACAATAAAATTTAAAACAGATTATAAACATATTAAAAACAGTAGTTGCAGCTTGCTGTTGGGAGATTCCAGCTCACTGATGTCACTGGATCTGGCCGGTTGTCAGTGGGTGGGTGACAGCAACCTCGGGGAGGCCATGTATGGACGCCTGCTGCCTCAGCCAAAGGCCTGGCTGAACAGCTTTGTCTTGCAGGCCCTGCAGAATTGGAAGCCATTTAATCTAGAAGGTACCAGAGCCTAAGGAGACTTCCCCACCTGTCTCCTTGGCAGCTTGTTGGCTATGGCGTGGTGGTGGATGCAGCAGCCAGTAGAGCTTAGTGGATGCTCTGCCTGCTGGAGATGCCAGCTGCAAGAGAATGATCTGGGGAAAGGGAGAGATGGCTTGGGCAGGCTCCCACTGAACAAGCTAAAATTACCTTAGCCCTCATTAATCCCCCCCTCCAAATTCCTCCACACACACCTTGCTGGTGCTGAGAGAGAGCTTGGAGGTGCAAGAGCCTGATGTCCCCCCCACACATATACACATTCCTCTAGATGCACCACACTCTTCTATACAGGAGGAGAGCCAACATGCTTAGCGTGCAAGAAAGGCGGGGAGGGGGTGCACAGAGAGCTAGTTCAAAAACCCTGTACCTGTGGCACTTCACTACAGGACACCAAGTGACATTCAAGAAAGGTGGGGAGGAGAAAGCAAGATCAAGAAGGAGGTCCAAAAGAGCCAAGAACCCAGTGGCGCAATAGAAGAGAGGAGGGGTGTGTTGGGGTGTATTTGGACTATGGGAACCTCCATACTTATCCCTCCATGTGGTGAAAATATTTCAAACGGATGCCAAACACTTAACTGAACATATGAGGCGGTTTTATATTGAATCACACCCTTGGTCCATCAAAGTCAGTATTGTCAAAAAGAGAAGAGAGTGGAGGCTGATGCCTGCTCTTATATAGGCTTCAACCCCTTCTCGCAAACCCATTACCAAGAAGGCAGCATCATGCTATTCAGCTCTGCCTTCTACCAGCTGTGGAAAACCACACTCCTTTTCCAGCACCTCTTTAGTTGCAGGTTCAGGAGCTGGAATTTGAGGGAGAATTTTTTTAATATTTTCCTGCACCCTGCAGTTTCTGATGAGCTCCAGGCTTAAATAACTGACAAACACATTTAAAATGCTATTTTTTAAAACTTAAGTTCATATAAAAATTGCAGTATCTTAAAAGAGGTATTCCCTATTCTCTCACATAAAGGAATGCCTTTTCTGTCATGACGCCTGCTGTGAAGCGTAGAATCTAAAAACAAAGGAAGGATGGAGCGCGGTGGGGGCAGGTGGTGTGTACCAAAACTAGGGTCATACTCACAGATAGATTTAGCCAATAAACTGATTCATCAATTAAAATTCATACAACTAATGAATCAAGGGGGGGTTGCATGTGCATAATAGCAATATCAATTGGCATTATTATTTGGTATTATTATTGGCATTATTATTTGGTATTATTTTCAACTGGAATTTTTATACCTCATCTTTCTAACAATTCACGGTATATTACATAACACACACACACACATACTCACATTATACTCTTCTATCCTCAGAATAGGGAAAGCTGCAAAGCATCACAGACTGGCATTGTTTGAACAATATACAGCTTTTGTCGCATTGAAAGAAAAAAAGGAAACTGGTAATTAAATGTTTCCATACCTATTTTTAGAATTGTTCCTGTAAGTGGAGGACTTTCATCACTTTGACATAGAAAACACTGGACTAAACATACTTGATATCACTGATGTCTCATTATCTCTTCCCAGAGTGTCGAAGATTGACAGAAGAAGGAGGGAGACCTCGTTATCCTTCTGCTTTATTGAAGGGTTTCCTAGTAGCTTTTGCATCTTGCATTCCATCCTCTTTTTAAAACAAATCTAGAGAGTTGTATATGGATGAAAAACTTAATTAGGCTGATCCAAAATTACAGGGAATGCTGCAAATTTTAGAAGGTGCTGCTGAGTACCAGTAGAAGAATGCCTGGCTTCCATGTTTTGTCTGTAAACTGTATATACTGGCCCTCACCGCTACTGTTCACACCAATGCAAGCTACTCTAGGACTGATAATACATTATGTGTACTACATAAGCCAGAACTGTTCTCTGACTCAATTGTCACTTGGCCATTGCAGCCAAAAAAATTTAACATGCACCATCGCAGAGGTTGCAGTGTTTAGGAAGGGAGGCCCTTTAGACCGATCATTACATTCATTAACCAGAGTATATAACTGCTGTATTGGTCCATCACACACAGTGAACATGTTCCTCACTATAAAAAAATCAATATATGTAGTATTACCCTGGCATCCTCCACCGTTTAATGTTGCCGAAAAGGATACCAGAGTCATACCATGTGCATACGATACCTAGCATGTGTATCCCCAGATACTGGCACCTGGGAGACTTTTAAAATCTATGTATACATGGTTCTTGGCCAAGCTCAATGTGCATCCAGAGGAGAATGAAAAAAGAATAGAGATGCAACTTAAACATGCCAAGACAGAGGTACTGTTGGTTAGTAGAAAAACAGACCCGGGGCTTGAGATCTCCTCTGTCTTGGATGGGTTGCACTCCCCTTGAAAAGAGGGCTGCTGTGGATCAGAGTGCTTTTGCCTGGCTTCAGCTGGTGTGCCAGCTTCACCCATTCCTTGCTCTGTCTGATCTGGCCACAGTGATCCATGCCTTTGTTACATCTTTGTTAAATCTAGACTGGGCTACTGCAATGGTCTCTGGAGTCTACTTCAACAGATTTTCCAAACTTTGACAAAAGATCTTCAGATCAAATCCCCTAGAGAGGGATTAAAACTTAGAGGGGACGCAGTTGTGAGGATCTGCTCATCCCTAATAATTTGTTGTTATTTAAAGGAATTGGAGCCAGAGTAAATAGGAGAGTGTCAAAGGAAGTTACTTGAACCTGGAAGGCCATGGAGTATCCTAATATCATAGCTGAATCTCGAAGCAGGTAATGGTCCTGGAAAGGTTGTTCTGACTGACTGGACTGAGATACTAGAACACACTAGGGCATATTCATGCTTGCTGGGTATGGAGTGTGTGTGTGTGTGTGTGTGTGTATTTGAGTTCTTAAGTCATTCGGTGATGCACGATGGTGGCTCCTGAGAGGGAACTCTGCAAGAATCTTGCACATTGGTTTGACAATGCACATGCAATGTCATCATTAAAACACCTGGGTCAAAATTTGGAGGCATCTTTGAGCTAGCTTTATTCCCAGCAGAGCACAGAGCAAGCAAAGTAACAGGGCTGTGTCTCTGATAAATATGTGCACATATTTATTGTAAGTTCATGCTTATACAAAGCTATAGGGCATGTTGACAACCATGAAATAGAAGGGCAAACTAGCTCACCTCTCAAAAGCATTGAAAAATCGTGGTGCTATTCACGCTGAATAGTTTATGTTTTCTCTCATAGAAAGATTACTAACAGGATTCTCAGCAATTTTTTTTGGCAAACCTATCTTTCAGAACGAAATATTACAGGCATAAAATTTAACACAATGTTCTAAAGATAAAGCCGCACTTTAGGAGTAGCAGCTCCGTACTTCATGTGCATTTCCAAACAGGAGAAATGTCATTTGGCCTACTGTCATAAAATACATGCCACACAAGGGAAATATAAACACATACTCAAAGAGAGCCTTGTTTTATGCTGTCTCAGAGTTGAAATATCATGACTTAGGCAGGTAGATCCCTGAACAAGGTCAGCCAAAAGAACTTAAATGTAATTCAGTTTAGCACTATTTTTTAACAATTTTATGTTCAAATTTTTAACAAACAGCATAATATCTGCTATAGCATACAATCACAACTGAGCTATATGATGTAATAAAGTATAATATACTTTTTAATCATTATATAAAACAAATTTTAAACGAGAGGGGAAAGGATTACTTTTAAAAAGTAAATAAAGATTATATGCATACATTAAATTTAAAAAAATAGTCAAATAGACTGGATTTTTTGGAATAATATCGTTTTCAGCCAAATGATGAGCATGGTTTAGCACTGTTGATGTCAGGCAGACTTCATTGGCTGGACTTCTCCTAGTCTGTATGGAACTTTAGGCTGTAAGGTATACAATGTATTCATAATCCAGTAAAGATGGGCTCACCATACTGAACAACTAGTAATGGGCTTATTCTCATCAAAGCGAATTGTAAACTCTTATGCGGATTATTTTAAACTGTTTTTGATTAATATGGCTATGCTGAGCTGTGCAAAAAGTCCTATGGAAGTCTTTATAAATTCATAATTTCTCACAAGTACCTCTTTTCAGGCCTTAGTTCCCTTACTGGACTAACAGCACAATCCTGTGCATGTTTATTCAGAAGTATGTCCCACTGTATTGATTGGGGCATATTCCCAGACAGGTATGGATAGGATTGCACTGTAAAGTTGCTACATTTTAATAACGGTCTGTGGGATGGATCTAATAATTCTTTTCCAACCAAATTGGATCCTTTGACTCCTTCCTGTAAGTATTCCTCAATGGGTAAACACCTCTGCTGATAGAGAAAAAAAATTGTAATGCAAAAGAAGGACTAGCAGAAAGTCCTTCTTTATCAAAGGAGGGCTTAGCATAGGAAATTATTGGATCCAGATTGGTGGAAGGAAGTCACTGGATCTGAATCTGGGTAATTCCAGATTTTGGCAGTTCCTCTAATGCTAGCTGGTCCCAGGAATTTATCAGAATTGCCTCAGAAGTGCTAGGAGAAAATGGAACCAGCCCAATACTGGCTGTCTTTACATCTGTCTTTTGATACTTTTTAATGAAATCTTTCTTGACTACAGTTCCCTGTATGACCTTTTTCCGCCTTTGAATCCTTACCTGGCTTCCTTTTACTTAAGTCAAAATAATTAGAGAAAGTTGTCCTGGACACAATCTTTCATGGATGTGTTACATGTAAGGGCAAAATATTTATCTTACTGTATTGTGTCCCTAGTGGCAGTTCCAATATACATCAAGCTGTGTAGTAATCCCCCAGAGATATCCAGGATCATTGTTAGGTTAAGTGTTGTGGCCAGGAAGAGCGAATTAAACAGGTTAAAAGGCATCAATATTGGAAGTGGGCTAATATTATAATGGGTTGTTCTGGTTGATCCAGGGCTATTTTTGGGCAGGAACGCATAGGAACGGAGTTCCGGCTGGCTCCTGAGTTGGTCACGCCCAGTAGGAACTTATTAGCATAATACACCACACCCAACAGCAGAAACTCATTAGGATTGGCTACATTAGGGGTGTGTGGCCTAACATGCAAAGGAGTTCCTGCTACAAAAAAAGCCCTGGGTTTTGACAACAAACGAGGTAAAGAGAATAAGAAGCAAAAGGTAGGTGTGGCTGGATGACCACACTTCTGGTAATATGGGAGTGTGGCCTAATATGCTAATGAGTTGTGCTGTCGGGGTGTGGCCTAATATGCTAATGAGTTTCTGCTGTTGAGTGTGACCTATTATGCTAATGAGTTCCTGCTGGGCTTTTTCTACAAAAAAAGCCCTGGGTTGATCTATACCTGGTATTGGAAGGGAAGTCAGCATTTGGGAATGTAGCAACTGGGCCAGTTCAGAGTTTTTGGTGTCCACTTTCTTTACTCTTTTTTTTGTCCACCTTCTGTCAACCTTTTCATCAGCTTTTCTTTTTGTAAAGGAGAAGCTGACAAAAAGGTAATTAATGGGTCAGTGAGGAGACATGGCTCACTGGCTGATTCTATTGAAGAGGACTGTCTTGAATGGGAGATGTGGTGGAGGAGGGAATCCCCAATGTTACCCTTGGAACTAAAATTCTAATGCATTTAATTCATGTGAACTAAAATCACAATTCATAGTTCAAGACTGTTGGTGTTACAATACTATCATCTTTGCCTTTTGTGAGGCCATTGCTATAGAGCAAATGTTCAGGTCAGTAATTTTGTTCTATGTACATTGCTGCACTAAGGTTAAGACCATTGTTTCTGCCACTGACAACCTGATTTATACACAGTCATCAGAAATCATTTTGGATGATTACATTATGGTCAAGCTTCAGCCTAGCTGGGTGAAACCTGGAACTGCTGTTCTCTCCACAGCTGACAAACATTTAATTTAGCGATGAGGTTCTCTCAAAGGGTTTAAATAGTTTGTGATTAGATACTTCTCCATAGAGCACTGTACTGAACAGAAAGTATTAAAACCACATTTAATAATGATAATCCCAGAGATTTAAACTCTCAGTGATTTACTGCCATGCCATTTTTTAATCGTAGGAACTGGGCAAATAGCCATTTCTTCACTATCAGGAGAGGTTTAGAATTGAATATATGTTTGCTTTTCATGGCTCTGTATAGACAGTATATAAGGATACATTAACAGTGTGTCAAATAGGTGCTATAAATAGAATCAGTGAATCCTTATTTTATAAAACCTTATAAATAAAATGTTCTCAGTTTTTCCCTCCAGCCCAAATGTTATCTTTTCCAGTTATAACAGCCTCACAATGAAGGCTAGTTCCAGAGCTGCCATTTAAATTCTCCTGGTTCAGGTTTTATGCATGCATTTTAGTATTAGTTCATGAATGAAAGGGAACAGAATGGAACACAGGCAAAGGGGGGGAAACCACAATTGAAACTGACCAGACTTTTTTCTGAAACTGACAAGCAGTTGGGAAGCCTCATTTTCCATATTGCTAAGCATTATAGGATTCTCTGCTTTGTTATCAGCCACTGTGAAAAATGGGAAAGTCATATGATCTCATAATATGGGGGAACATGCTGAGTGTACAGAATGCATGGTAGAACCCACTGACACTGGCATTGCAAGTTGTGATCGATGGCAACATGTATGTGTGCGCCTGTATAAAGTCAGCTGCAGCTCCACCATGCTTTGCACAGGGTTGCAATTTGTATGGGGGAGAAGTACTCTGGCAGAAGCTCTGGAGAACTTTTTTAGTCTTGTGCTACTAAATCGTAAGGGGGGGAATGATTTTGCTCCCTTTAGCACTCAGTTTGCTTTCTGCTTGCTGTTTTTCTGGGTTTTCTGAACCTGTTCATCTTCATGAATCCATCTAATCTCCTTTTAATTTTTTCTGAACCTGTTGATGTCACCTATTATAGTAGGTTATTCCATAAATTAATTATGTAGCACATGATGTATTACTTCCTTTTGGCTGTCCTTAACCTACTGCCAGTCAAGCAGGGCAGCTTTCCTAACCTGTTTCTTGCTGAGTTGACCCTGCCATAAAATACTTTCCTCACATCTATTAAAAATTCTGGAAACTCCTCTGATTCCTTCCTATCAACCCCTGATAATCCTTGCTTTATCATCTACTCATTTTACATAGGCTGCATCTCTCAGTATTTATCTCCATAGCCATGGATCTGATTTTTGTCTCATTTTCCCTGAGAATGTCCCATTCCCCCCCCCCCCATGGTAGGGTTTGCAATTTTGGGCTGGGAAATTCCTGGAGATTTGTGAGTGGAGCTCGGGGAGGGTGGGGTTTGGGGAGAGCCCTCAGCGGGGTATAATGCTATGGAGTCCATCCTCTAAACCAGGCATTTTCTCAAGGAGAACTGATCTCTACAGTCTTGAGATCAGTTGTAATTCCAGCCTCATCTGGAATTTGGCAAACCTACTACAGGAGGCTTTCAATATTTGTAATTGCCAGTAGAATATCACAATATAGTCCCTATTTCAAGCTTCTAGAAGTTAAATCTTTAATAGATGGCTTGGATGCAACTTAACTGTACTGCATGTGTATTTCTGCACATGGACACTAAAGCCTGGTTTAAATATGATGCTGGCAGGCAAGAACTGAGTCCTCAAATGTTAAACTTGCAATATTAGGACACTAGCACAATGGGTTGCTGGAATGGAAACAGTGCATGTGTTTTGCCTGAGAAACAAGGTTGAATAAGATGCTTGAAGTATGGATCTTAGTTGTTCTTCCCCATCAGAGTGATTTTTTAAAATCAGGCCTAAGGCATAAAGCAGTGTGTTCCAACACGTAGAACACTGGATCAGGCAGCATAAATTCATAGTTGAGTGGGTGTATTATACGAGTTTCCCCACATTTTTATTTGTGAAACACTGCAGAGTCTGTTACTTTGAACATTTAATGGGCCTGTGCGCTAAGTATACATGTCAGAGGCATTAGAAAGGGGGATATTTTTGTTTACTTAGAAAGGGGGATATTTCTGTTGCTGTAGATTATAATGCTGCTATAGAGAAAGGTAATACTCAGTGGTAGAGTACATGCAAAACATCCCAGGTTCCAGCTGAAATAACCACGGATTAACCCTGGGGTGTTCTCAGGAAGCAGTTGCTTGGAAAGACCCATCTCTGCATGAGTCCCTGGACAGCTGTTCCCAGTTGGAGTAGACAGTTCTGAGCTAGATGGCCCAGTGGTGTGATAGCTTCATAAATTCAGGGGGAGGGGATATATGTCAGTGGTAGAGGACATATTCTGTGCATAGATTTAAATCCCTAGCATCTCCAGTTCAAAAGGATCTAGGTAGCAGAGATGTGAAAGAACTTGGAGAGCTGCAGCCAGTCAGGGTGGAAAATAGTGTCCATGAGGGACCCAGTAGTTGAAATCACTGTAAGACAGTTATATTTTCTGAGACAGTAAAAGTAACCATAACAAATACACCACTTTGTTTAGCAGTTCAGTCTTTAATATGCTTGAAAGTAGTCCTTTTGAAGTTGTTGAAAATTCTGCACCCTTGCCTATTATGTTGTGGTCCTTTTTCAGCAGCCACTGTTATGTTCTTTTGTGTGTGGCTTGCATACCAAATTCTATATGAATTCACCCTTCGTACTTTTTTATTTGGGAATAGGAAACTGAATATAAAATGAGAATCAGTCCTGAGAATATCACCGTGAGCAAAGAAATACAGATCTTAACATCCCATGTTTTGAAGTACTAGTTACCAGCATTATAATTCCCATCACAACTGCATGCACACATATATCAGACATAAGAAAACACAGACAACTCCATTCGCCTTCAACAACTGGAGATTTTGGGAATTGGGTTCAAAGCCCAAGCCTGATTATTTCCCTGCTCCAGGGGTCAGATTAAAGGATCTGAGAGCCCTACGCAAAACATTACCTTCAGGGACCTGCATCCTTCTGGCTTGCAAGGCATAGACTCGGGCTATCATTCACCATGAAAAAAGAGAGACAGATGAAATAAGCTTTCCCCCCATTATCCTTGCATCTGTAATCTGTCTTAAATTGAACTCTGTAACAGTGTTGCTCATAACTCTGACCTTCCCATTGTTCTCATTGCTGAGAATATGGAAAGTGTTCTCCTGTCATGCAAGTGCCCAAGTCGTGCAACAGAATATAATGTTGGTTGCTAACTTACGTGGCTTTAAAGAGGGTCGGGCAAATTCATGAAGGAAAGATCCACCAATGGCTGAATGGGACCTCCATGTTCAGAAGACCAGGGATCCCTGCGTAGACGTTGGAAGGTCCTTGCACTGGATCCAGCCCAATATCTATGTAATTGCATGGCTTGAGAGCCAGGTGGTGTAGTGGGTAAGAGTGGCAGACTCTAATCTGGAGAACTGGGTTTGACACCCCACTCCTCCACATGAAGCCTTCTGGGTGACCTTGGGCCGGTCACAGGATTCTCTCAGCTCCACCTACCTCACAAGGTGCCTGTTGTGGGGAGAGGAAGCCACTTTGATTGTTAGCCGGGCATAAAAGCCAACTCTTCTTCTTCTGAATAGATATAAATTACTTCTTTTTGAATAGTGGGTAACTAGTAATCATTGCAATTAGGCAGCAATGAAATAATCAGAGGCACTGGGCACATTTAATGTTCAGAATCACAGGAGCAACTCTTATAAGAACATATCTTTGCTGCCTCTTCCTGCATTCTACAGCCCCTCAAGCTAGCTGAAAAGATGCTCCCAGTTGGGGGTCTGTCAGAAAAACCATGGGATGTAGCTGGAAACAGAGTTCAGTGTACAAAGGCTGTGGATTCTCCCCCTTGCACAAGTGGAAGGGTGGTCATTTGCACAAGAACACTTTTAGATCTGGTTTGGATCAGTGTGACCCAGCACAGAAGATCCAATGCAGGCACAAGTCAGAGATAAGCAATATCTTTGGGGCATTTTGTGGCAAAATATAGATAATGAAAAGACCCACGGAACCTGAAAAGCTGGTATAACAATTTTTTGCCTTAGCATTTCTAGACAAGGCACCACTTCATTAGATGCATGAAGTGAGTGATCTTGATATATAATACAATTTTGTTTTAATTCTTCAAACATGCACATAGTACTTGCAAGCTGCCCATCTCTCTGTGTATATCCCCAACTCTCCCCTTTTTAATCCAAAACAGAAAGCAGCTAGTCCTGTGTGGCCTGAATTCTGTGTCGACAAAGATGAAGCAAAAGACCAAGTAAAATTAGGGCTTGTTTACAATAAGCAAGGATCTTCTTGTCATAAATTAGGAGGCAACGAATCCCTGTTTTTGCTTCAGAAGCATGTTGAGAGACTGCAGCTTGGTATGCTCTATTGACAGGTTCATGTAAAATTCAGCACTGCCTGTTATCCCTTGGCAGCTATTCTATGCAAGAAAGGCTTTGTCAACCCTCATCAGCAGAGGTGGCCACCAGTGAAAGGTTTGCTTCAGTTCTTCTGGAATTTCCTCTTTCGCTGGCTGCAGAGTGGGCACTTTAACATCCTGCTCAGACAGATAGGCAGCTGTTCTGGGTAGAAAGGTCTTCCCACTGGTACTAAAACTGGCAGCTGTTTTCTGTGCTCTTCACAATGTAGTGACAGTTTGCTAAAACAAAGCTGCAAGATGAGCAGAGGAACAGGCTCCCAAACGCATCCTACACGGTTGACCTTGTGTGCCCCATGGTGTTTGCCATCAGCAGCGTAGTTAGGTACAAAATCAATTGCCCTCTTTGTGGAATGGGCCAGGAGACAAAGCAGAAGAGCTCTGCCCAGTTATAGTAGCTTCCAAATCCACCCCAATCCCATTGGATGAAAAAGTTCGCTCTGTGTGCAGTAGCAGAGAAAAAGGCAAACTCCATGCTGGGGGTTATTATTACGAAAGGAAATGGAAATAAAAAGGCCGGTATTATAATGTGCTTGTCTAGCTTATGGTGTGATCACATCTGGAATACTGTGCGTAGTGCTGGCTTTTGTAGGTTAAAAAAGATATAGTGGAGGTGGAAAAGAAGAGGACGTCTTCCACACTGCAGCCTTGATCTGTTTTTTCCCCATCTCTGAGGCAACTCCTGCCATAGTGAGATCGTGGTGATTGTTTCATACTACCTGTTTTTATGTGGAACTTCCTCATGTGTGTCATACTTTTGTTTACAGACTGTCCAGTTTTCAGTGTTTGTTTTCTTTTGTGCTGTTGTTGTTTTGCACTTGTGCTGCTGTTCTGAAGCAATGGGGCAATTTTACACTGCCATTGGTCCCCCATTCATTTATGCAGTTACCGCCTCTAAACCCCACTGACGAATCATACCTTGCCTACCTGCCTGCCCTTTTGATTGGTTAGCTGCTTTCCCGTTTTAGGCTGGTTGCTTCATTTGGCTATGCTGCCATTTCTTCCCTTTTTGAATAATGGACAGTAACTAAAGAATTCAGCATAGCTATCACCATAGCCATTTGTAGGGCTACAGGTATATCCCTTTGGAAGGTTATTGTTGAGGTTCTTCAAAGCACCTTTACATTGATCCTGTAAAGAATTTTGCTTTGTTTATGCTCCATTCATTATTACTGTGCACAGAAAGTGTGTTAAGGGTGATCTTGGACTGCATATAGGTATCTGTTTTGGACAGCAGAGATTGGGACTGCAGTCTCAGCTCACCTGCTCACCCAAGGCTTGTTGGGATATAGTCTCCCTCATTGCTGCAATTCGGGTTTAAATCCCCAGCTCAGCTGTAAAGCTCACTGGTTAACCTTGGGTTATTCATTCTCTAACTTACATTGCAGGCCTGTTGTGAGGATGGAACAGGGAAAGGAGTATCACACTGCCCTGAGCTCCTTGCAGGAAGGGTGAGATAAAAGTATACTAGGCAGGTATATTCCTCTTCCCCTTTTCCTCACATGTACTGCACTCAAAAAAGGGCAAATAGACTACACACTTAGTAAGGCTTCGACATCAGGTTGGCAGCACAGGAGTGATTGGGTCAAGGATAATGGCACTTCCCAAAGTGTTGCTGTCCCTGTTCCATGAAGTCAAAGTAGCCCCGCAACCTTGGTCAGAGGAATTGTTCCTTCATCATCCAAATTCCACCTCAGGGTGTTCATCAAAGTTTTATACTTAGCACTTAACACCCTTTACCTACTCTGATATTGCCACAGTGAAGGACTAGCTTGCTGTTTAGTCCAGGGAGTAAGATTAAAATGTACTAGATACCCATCCTTTTCCCATTTATTGCGGTCAACAGCAAAAGAGTGGCCTACAGGATGAGGCTTTGAAAACAGACTAGCAGTGCAAAGGAATTTGGGATAGCATCTGTGGATTCTGCTTGAAAGCAGGCAAGTGGCAGAGTGACTGGAATTTATGAATAAGAACATAAGAGAAGCCAGTGTTGGATCAGACCAACAGCCCATCCAGTCCAACACTCTGTCACACAGTGGCCAAAAATACCAGGCGCCATCAGGAGGTCCATCAGTGGGACCAGGACACTAGAAGTTCTCCCACTGTTGCCCCCCCCAAGCACCAAGAATACAGAGCATCACTTGCCCCAGAGTTCCTATCTGTACCTTGTGGCTAATAGCCACTGACAGAGCTCTGCTCCATATGTTTATCTAATTCTCTCTTGAAGCCATCCATGCTTGTAGTTGCCACCACCTCCTGTGGCAGTGAATTCCATGTGTTAATCACTCTTTTATCTACCCTAACTCTTTTATCTGCCCTAACTCAACTGCTCAGCAATTTCATTGAGTGCCCACAAGCTCTTGTACTGTGAGAAAGGGGAAAAAGTACTTCTTTCTCTACCTGCTCCAACAAAACTTCCACTTAAACAGAAATTTAGATGAATAATTCTTATTTATGTAACTCTGCAATGATTGAGAGTCTGAAGCCGAGTTCAGAGTCCAGCAGTGTGGACTGGTGTGACCGCAGATAACGACTGATTAAAAAAAAAAAAGGGCACTCTTTTGTGACTTAATTGGAGTGGACCTAGAAGAACAGTGTTCTAGATCTGTCTTCTTGACAGCTCACTCCAGTGCTTGCTTCCATTGGATCCAGTGGGTCTCACTCCAAAGAACAGTTTTAGATTTTTATCCCACCCTACCCCAGTGACAGAAATATTAGGGGCTCAGTAATATAAATCCATATTTTAAAATGTTTTTAAACTCTTATTCACAGGTATGCAAAAGATATTCATGAAGTAATCTTGTTTCTTTTTTATTATTCTGATTATACTAATGGAGGTTTGGAGAAAATGATGAAATGATTATTCTCATTTAAGAGAAAAGTTTTAAGACCTGATTAAATTATTTCAGTGATTATCTTTTTCGTACTGCAAATTTAGTTTAAGGGGTATAGCATTCTGTAGGACTACAAGACTCGTTTTAGAAAGAGGCCAAGGAGAAGACAATGTTTATTTATTGTCTTTAGTGTTTTTGCAACCAGAGTCATAAACAGCAAACTCTCACCCCACAATAGACCTCATTCCACAGGAAAACATAGAAGAACTTAAAGGTTGCTACTGCAAAAGTTGTCATTGTGATTTGACAACCAGCTGCTAGAAATTTTTCCACACGCAGGGTAGTTGGTTTGTCTCAGAGCAACAGCCAGTTTGGTGTCATGGTTAAGTGCACGGACTCTAATCTGGAAGAACCGGGTTTGATTCCCCACTCCTCCACTTGCACCTGGCTGGATGACCTTGGGCAAGCCGTAGTTCTGATAAGAGCTGTTCTTGAAAAAGAGCAGTTTCTGTCAAGAGCTCTCTCAGCCCCACCTACCTCACAGGGTGTCTTTTGTGGGGAAGGGAAGGGAAAGGAGTTTGTAAGCCACTCTGAGACACCTTTGGGAAGTGAAGGGCGGGGTATAAATCCAATCTCTTCTTCTCTTCTTCTTCATCTCTAAGTAACCAGGATGATTTCGCTTCTGGAAAGAGGAAGTCTTGAAGACAATGAATGGATTTTTTATAAGATCTCATCAGGTATATTTTTATTCTTTTCTTTAGTCTGCAGATCTGTACATCAGTTTGTCCAAAGGCTGGCCCTCCAGAGGAACTGGTCAGCCACTGTGTGAGATGGGATGCTAGATTAGATGGATCACTGGCCTGACCCAGCAGGGCTCTCCTTATGTTCTTAACTTTAATGACCAGTTCTGCTCCTTTGCCTTGAACATGGTGAAATGAAGCGCTGATGCTTGTCTTTCCTCTCCTTTGCTTTATCCCCATACAAGGAAAGAAGGAAGGAAAACCTTAGATGGCTTAGTTTTGGCAAGTGGGATTAATGTTCTGAGTGTGCACAAAGAGGGCAGACTGAAAAAAGATAGCAAAGTATAAACTTAGGGTGTAAGAGCTTAACCCTTGGGGAAGGCATACTCATTCCTCATTGAAATGATGGAGAGTTGAAGAAGAAGAATGTTCTGCACTTGCAGAACTGTTCCTTATAGTTAATACTTGTGGGTTTTCATTGGTTTGGAAAATGGAAGGGCTTCTCATGAAGCTGTTGGTAGTTTTATCCACCCCTTCCCCCAAAGAGCTCACTGGAGAGTACATGGTTCTTCCTTCCCTGTTTTATGCTCCCAACCACCAGGTGAGGTAGGCTAGGCTGAGAGAATGTGACTGGCCCATGGTTGCCCAATAAGCTTCCTGGCTGTGTGATAACTGGAATCAAAAACTGACAACCACTACATTAAACCTGGCAAAGTAGGCTAGGTGGAAGAACATCTGATGCAGTGTAAAGCAGCTTCTCCTTCAGAGGGGGGAAGTCATCCAGGAACTGGTTAGGTCATACCTTTGGGAGCGAGCCAACTGGCCCCTCCAATCAGACACAGGTTCCCAACATGGAGTCTCTCTAAGGTGCTCCGTGCACTGAGCAAACCACCATTCGAGCCGCTGAAGACGACAGAGCTACGTTTCTTGTCATGGAAGGTGGTTTTCCTCATGGCAGTGACCTCGGCCAGGAGGGTTTCTGAACTAGCGGTGCTGTTGGCTAGAAAGGAACATTGCATATTCCAGAAAGACTCGGTGTCTCTCAGGATGGATCCATCTTTCCTTCCCAAGGTGAACTCAGCTTTCCATATCAAACAACCAATAACACTACCCTCGTTCTGCCCAAATTTGAGGCACCCTAAGGAAAAGGCCTGGCACAAATTGGACGTGCGGTGGGCCTTACGCACATACCTAGAGAGGACAACCCCCCTTTGTAGGTCAGATGCACTGTTTGTGGCATATGGGTCACCGAACCAAGGAAAGAAGGTTTCAAAGGCCACTGTAACCTACTGGATTAAGCAATGTATAGCCAAGGCCTACGAGGTGCAAGGGCTAGCACCGCCAGGCTGGATGACAGCTCACTCTACGAGAGCGGCAGTGGCATCAGCAGCCTTCTCCGCATGAGTGTCAGTGGAGGAAATATGCAGAGTGGCTACCTGGGCCTCCTTCTCCATGTTCGTGAGGCACTACAGAATAGATCAGGCCGTCTCTGCCAAGGCTGCCTTTGGCATGCGAGTCTTACAACAGGTGTTGGAAGAATACTAAAAAAAACCCCCAAAAAATCCATCCCATCCAAAGGTACAGCTTGGGTACAGCTAACCAGTTCCTGGATGACTTCCCCCCCACTGAAGGAGAAGGTCCCACATTGGACCTATCTGAAGGTTCTTTCTCTTCAGTGGGGGAGAAGTCATCCACATCCCACCCTGCAACAAGCATAACATTTCAGCACATGTGTGGTACATCGAAAACACAGTACAGGCAAAGCTTTTCCGAAGAGAAAGAAAAAAGAATGGAGAACAAGCGAGGATTGAACAGGGCTTGGACATAAAACTGGAGAGGTCAGCCTAGGTCCCTCCAATAGGAGCCATGCAACAAAAGAAATTTGCATAGCCTATCGAGCAAGCAGAGGCATGACCTAACCAGTTCCTGGATGACTTCTTCCCCACTGAAGAGAAAGAACCTTCAGGTAGGTCCAATGTACCGTTTGTGTACCTGTGTGGTTTGTGTGGGAGACATTCCAGGTAATGTTTGCTTTAGAAGCACCACCACGTCAGCCATACTACAGAAAGTAGGAATTTTGCCATTGAGTTCCATAGAATGTAGATTGCCCAGTGAGTCTAGAAATTATGGCCTGTAATGCAATTACTACTTTCATTGAAAGCTCACAGGAGCCCTGCTCAGTTTCCGTGCATGTGGCTTCCATTCAGGTCACTCCAGGGAAGCTCTTATTGCTTGTAGGGAAGCTGGCAAAAGTAGCCTGTGTCATCATGGCTTAGGGCACTCAAGCATGCAGAATTGTTTGGAAGAAATTAAAAAGATGTTTACTCTGCATAACGCTGCAATATCTCAAGGCTTCTCTACTAGGCTCATCGGCAAACTGCTGAGTAAGAGGCAAGGCAGAAGTAATTACATCTCCCCCCCCTTCCTTGTAGTCACAGTTTTGCTTGTAATGATATTTGGACAGAGGGTCATTTTCTAACCAAGTAAAATAAGCAAACATATTAATAAAGGGAGGGAAATAATTATTCCTTGTCTCTTGCAGTCCATTTCTCTTGCTCGCCCACAATACAATTTTGAGGAAATTATGTGGTCTACATTTTACATGTAGTAAGGAATGTTTCTTCAGTGTATGCACAAACAGGCGAGGTTTCCGACTTATTTTACCAGCCCTGCTCCTGATCTCCACCCCCACCATCAGCCATCTCCAGCCAGGCCTAGGCGGTTCTGTCTTCCGATTTTTTTTGGGGGGAGGGGGATTATGTTTTTGAAAAATAAATATTAGTAGTTCTTCCCCTTCTCTAAGGGGGTTCCTTTGTTCTTCCTTCTGTCTTCTCCATCTCACCCTTAGAACACCAACTATATTGTCCTCTGTGTACATGGTAAGTAAGTTATAAGGAAATTGCATAAGGCATCCAGCCATCATTCTGTGGCTGTTTTGAAGCAAGAGACATTTCTGCATGTGTATTTATCTACCACTTAACTTCTGAAATTCAGAGGGATACCTCCTCCTGCTCCTTATAGTTATCAATATATCTAATTCTCATTGTGGCCAAATCTGTGGATACTTAAATCAAGAGAGTGGAGCCATGAACAGACAAGACAGATTTTTCTATAAATATGAAAAAAACAGGTTTGGGCGGGGATCTGAAATCTAATTTTAAAGTTTTTAAAATAGGGGCATTAAAACCTCTGAATAATAGAAGCAGCACATACTTTAAGAAACAAATGCCCTCATTGGCCAGTGCTAGGCAACCACAACAGTATTATCTGCCTTCAAGCCTTGATTTCTCTCAGTAAATGGCAGGGCCCTTTCCAGGGCAGTTTTGGCCCTTGAGGGAGAGAGGACTTCCTCAAACTGGGCCTGGCAGCAATCACTGACAGCCTGCTACCACAAAACTTGAATGACTTGCTCAGGCCCAGCTGCTTGCTACTGTTCAATAACAGCCAACCCTAACAGTCAGTGGGGAGAAGAAGAAGAGGAGGAGGAGGAGGAGATTGGATTTATACCCCACTCTTCACTACCTGAAGAAGTCTCAAAGTGGCTTATCATCTTCTTTCCCTTCCCCTCCCCACAACAAACACCCTGTGAGGTAGGTTGGGCTGAGAGCGTTTTTTTGAGAACTGCACTTGAGAGAACAGCTCTGAAAGAGCTATGACTGACCCAAGGTCACACCAGCATCTGCACGTGGAGGAATGGGGAATCAAACCCAGTTCTCCCAGATTATAGTTCTAACCCTACACCAAACTGGGTCTCTGTTTGTTTAGTGTTTACTGTTGCAACCTAGGATCTGGGAGACCCAGATTTGAATTCCCTCTCTGCTGTGGAAGCTAACTGGGTGACCTTGGACCAGTTACATAGTCTAATTTATCTCAAAGGGTTGCTGTGAAGGTTAAATGGAGGACAGTAGAACGGTGTAAGTTGCTTTCGATCCCCATTTTGGGAAAAGGTGGGGTATAAATGAAACAATATAGTTGAACATGAGGACAGATAAAAGGTATTGCCTCATATTAATACATATTTTAAGGCAGTTAGGGTAGCCGAAATGATAGAATGGTACAGATGTGATAAAATCAATATTAGCAAACTTTTCTTAAAGATGGTTTAAAATTGAAAGATCTGATTTGGTATGATAATACAAAATTGACTTCAGATAATCCTATTATCTATTCTGTATTGGCAGTTTGGTATAAGTTGAAGGGTAGCTTCAGTTTGGGTTTGTCACCAATTAAATCAATATTAGTTGTTATAGATTTTCCGGGCTGTATGGCTGTGGCACCCTCAGAGGTATAACACAGAAAGATGGAGTACTCTATCATACTCCATCTTTGACTCCAGAGAGTACAGCTGCTGGCGAAACATCAGGTACTACAATGCCAAGACCATGGTCATACAGTCTGGAAAATCTACAACAACTAATGAACTCCGGCCATGAAAGCCTTCAATAACATATTAAAATCAATATTCTTTAATGAGCAGATACAAGTTCTATCTAACTTAAGTAATCTTCAGATCTAGACAAATAATTATTTGGATACAGGTTTAAGATTTAGAGCATCTTTTGAATTATTGTTCTCTAGTGCTATTGCATTGTTGTATTCTTGGCTAACTGATATGGACAGTAGTCCATTAAGCTATACTAGAAAATGGGGAAAGAATTTGCAAATTACAATCACTGAAGAGGAATGGGGCTGGCTTTGGGAAAGAGCTATTCCTAAGCTACTGTCAACTAGTCTTAAAGAAAACATGTATAAACTACTTCTCGAATGGTACCTAACTCCCCATAAATTAGCCCTTATATATAGTAAAGCAGAGGATAAGTGCTGGAGATGTAATAGTTCCTCTGCAGATGTGTTCCATATTTTCTGGTCTTGCCCTTAGATTCAAACATTTTGGAAAACTGTGGTAAATTATGTTAATGAAATGCTGGATAGGGAAATACCCTTTGAAATGAAATTAATTCTTCTGGGTTTTTTTGAGAGGTTATGTAGACAATTCAGATTTGGAATTAGTACTAAGTTTATTCACAGCAGCAAAGATGGATATTGCAATATACTGGAAAAAGCCAGAACCACCAACTATCAGTAAGTGGTTTAACAAGATCTGGCTTATTGCACTATTATCTAAATTAACATACTATCAAAGGGCTAGCAGGAGTAACTTTATGGAACCTGATTTACTTACTAAATATTGGATATTATTCATTGTAATTAAAAATATCTGATAAGATAAACCCATATCTGATAAGATATACCCAAAATTACTGCTGAATAGTTTTGTGTATGTAATATGTATATGTTCTGAGTGTATGGTTGCATTTGAAGTAAAAATCCAAAATGAAGATAAAAAGAGAACTTGAAGCCCAGGTATCATACATGGAAGGATGGACCATAGAAAAGCAGCAAAGCACACAAATTCTTGATTATGGACAATGGCTGCACAACTCAGCTTGATACTGAGTAATTATTACAGCTTTACCCAATGCAGAACTTTGGTTGCCAAACACTGAGGCCTTTTTCAAACTGTGGTGTGCTGTTTAAAATGTTCATAGGCTGAGGACAGACTGGCAATTTGCTCTGGGAGCCAGTCGCAGCAAAAAAGCTTTCCCATTCACACAGCCCGGGCTGCTGCTGGAGCATATTGGGCGGAGCCGCATGGGAGCATTCAGACTGCTGCCCCAGAGGCGTGCTGTATTCGGCGTTTCCCCATGAATTTGGCTGTGGGTTTAGTTGTGCATGAGCACTTATGCGCATAAGCACATTTTGCCGATTGGGGGAGGACCCAGTGCCGGCACCACATTGGGCAGTAGAGCAGAGCACGGCCAATCATACTGCTGCTGCCTTCTGCCCAACGCGGGTTGCTCCCGGCTTATCGGCGGAGTATTCAGACTTCCCGGAAGTGGGGAAACGTGGGACACATGCGCGCTTTCGGGATTTGCTACCGGTTCCCTGAGGTATCTTTTTAACGTGGCAGTGAAGCGGAACAGTGCCATTTGTCTACAGGTTGGAGACGCCTGGCAGATGTGCCTGTGTGAACGCCCTGTTTACTGCGGGTTTGAAGCGTCGCTGAAATGAATCCCTACCGGGGCAAATTGCCAGTCTGAACTCAGCCATAGTGTTTCCTACAATGTCCCTATAGCACTGAAATGCGATATTGATTTGGCACTATAGTGCTCAACTTAGAATGTTCAAAAAAAGGCTGAGGAAGATTGTGCAGCGAAAAATGAGGGGGGGGAGTGGCACTGTTTGACCATCGTGCTTCAGAGACAGCTCATTAATGGAAGGACACCCTTTGTATGAAACCCCCGTCCCTCTATCGCTTTATTCAAAATCAGGCCAACAACGAATAACTGTGATATCAATATATTTACTTCTCAAAAAATGAGGTGGGGAAGAGAAATGCCTCATAAACCTTTATGGTAGGGGAATGACTGTCATTAATTGCTTGTGTGGAGATAGTATCAGGACTACTTCGAAAGGACAGGTGACATTTTGCTGTCTTATCTCACTGAAATAAAAATCTTTCAGGAGTAGTTTAAAAAAAGGAAGCAAGAGAAGGGAGAGACTATGGGGGCTTTCAGGAAAGGTAAACGGGCAATAGTGAAGGAGAAGAATATGAGAGGCATCCCCACAAGTCCTTGTAGGTCCCCTGTTTATACCTCTTAAAAATGAACATTTAATTGCACATTTTCTCTTTTTGTCTTTTGTGTTGTGCCATTTATCATTCTGGTTTCTGTAAGAATTTTCTCTGAAATATGGGATATAAATTTAATGATTAATAATACCCATGCTAAGTTGCAGAACATATAACATTTCAAGAAAAAGATCCTTCAAGCCAAATGAGCAAAACTGAATGCATGAAGCTGCCTTATACAGAACCAGACTATCAGTCCATCAAGGTCAGACTGGCCATGGATCTCCAGAGTCTCTGTCAGAGGTCTTTCACATCACCTACTACCTTTTAACTGGATATGTCAGGGGTTGAACCTGTGGCCTTCTGCATGCCAGACAGATGGTCTGTCCGTGAGCCACGGCCCCTCCTCCTTCCCCTGCTTTCCCCTTCGTCTTCCCCCTCTTGCACCCTGAGGCCCACAGAAACTGGTGCTGGTGTCACAGGAGCCCACTGAGTAAAATGTCACAAGGCACGGGCATCTGCAAAAAGTTCTGCTGTGCTTCATCTGTAAACTGGTGGAACTGCTGGTGGACGTAGACAGGGGGAAATAGGCTATTTTTATACTGGCATTCAGTGTTTGTATCACAGATGTGGTTTTAATTGCTGCTAAATCTACTGATTTTTTATTGTACATGGTTGGCTTTTATGGCTAATGCTATCATAAGCTTTCCTTTGCTTAACTGCCATGGAAGTTTTCTGAACTGAAAGGAAACAAAGAAATACTTTAAATAAATAATTAAAACTGACTTTTGAATCCAGGTGCCCTTACAGAGTGCTCTGGGATACTCATCTGCTGTTATGAAAACCTATGGAACCTTCTTCATCCACCTCCGGAAGTCTGTGGGAACAATTATTCACAAAGGACCATTATGGAATCATTTCTGAGTTAGCTGTTACTTGTTGACAAACCTTCATCCTACTCCCTTGCCTTCCAGAATACACAGGCCCCATTGTACCTAAATATAAACAATTAAAACATAGTACTGGTGTTGTCTGTGTTTGGAATCTGCTAGAATATCTATAAAAAACCTTCGCATTGGAAAGACAGAGATGGTACAGGCCTGAATTCTGAACAATGCTTGACAGTCTCAATACTTCCCCCTCGAATTAACATTAGAGAGGCTCTGCTCTCTTACTCTCAAAAGAATGTGCATATATTTCCCATCAGCTCTCAAAACAACTCAAAGCAACTGTAGCCCAATTAACATGTCCTCCTGTCCACCTTTTGCTTATTCAGTGGGGGTTTCTCAATGTTCTTCTATGTCGGTAAGGGGAACTGATGCAGAATGGGGGTTTCCCCTCTCTAATTTTCATTTCACACCTCATCATTCTTGCAAGGCACTCTAGCCATAGTATCCCCTTGTCAGTTAGGGAATGACTGATACATGGAATCTAAACAAGAGGAGAGAATACAGAAGCCTGACAAAATCCATGCACTGTGGTGCTTAAGATTCAAAGCTCATGTGTGAAACAGCTCAGACTGAACGTTTCATTAATATGCTCCACTAGCTAAGTAACTAAAGCTGAAACTCAGGTGTTTTAGTCAAGGCAACAACATGAGAAATGCTATCAAAATAACTGATTAGAAGACCATGCAAAAGATCAATTTTAGATCAAACCTGGACTTGCTGGAATCTGCTGTGAGCTGAAATAGATCTCATTAAAGGGCCGAACCCTTCTAGTATGTCTCTAGCCATTAATACATACTGCTGTTGGCACTTGTGTGGGTGACACAGCCTACACATTCCCAAGAAAGGCCTACACCTGAACAGCAGTAATAATCAGGCTCTCCTCAGGGCTCAACTTTGGTGTTACTGAGCTAGAATAAGTGGCAATGGAGAGATGATAATCCTTGCAGTTGATTCTTACATACCGACTGGGTGTGCAGCCCAGCAAATATAGTTTCCATTAACAGAGATATATCAAGACTTTGATGCAGACAAACTAGCCCTGAAATGGCAAGGATTGGGGTTTTCTCACTAATTCTGTTAATTCATTGGGGATGGGAGTGGCAGTGATCCTCCCCACCATTAAGACTATATCCTTCTTTGAGATCCTGGCTTGGAGGCCTATTCAGACCTCAGTGCACTTGATTACATCATCAAACACGCCAGGAACTATTATTTCTGCACAAGAGAAGCTGAATATTGAAAATTATTAATTGGAAATCACTTTAATAAAAAATGAACCAATAATGGAGAAGAACTAGCAAGTTTTACCTGTCCTCCTGAGCACGTGCACGTAAAATTTAATAGAAAAACTAGACCAGGTCATATTTCAGAGGGTGATCTGGTATGAGACTGATTAGTTAGTCATCAGACAATGATATTTTAGAGTAGAAGACTTCAGTGGAAAATAGGATGGCATTAAAAAGAAGACTGGAAATGTGGAGTGCTGAATTGTTATACAGAAAGTCATGCTGTTTGTCAAAGACAATGCCTTTGTCTCTGAGGCATTATGACAGATATCTTGTGAAGTTTTCATGTTGCTTCCTGACAATCTCATTTCTCACCTTTCTTTGTCAAGAGGAGATGCTAAGTATTTATCTGCCTGCTGTGCATCCATCTGCTTTAGCAATACACAAATATTTCTAGACTTTCACCCACTATGAATATCAATAAGAGATTAGGTTGGATCCTATGAATCATGAACCAAAAGCATGCGCAGAGGTGGATATATCTGCTAAAACCTTAGGCTAATAAGATGGGCTTCATCTGGTGATTAAAGAGAAGATGCTGTATGAGCATTTCTGGGGACGAAGTCTTTAATCAGGTGTCCCCCCCTAAAGCAGACCCTGTGTGTGAACCACCACACCTCTAGTCAGAGGCAATGAGATAAAGTCATAAGATTGGGAGAGAGCAATCCTTCAGATATACTGATACTGTTAAAACTGTTCTTTGAGGATACCCACAGTTTCTCTCCCAGGAGAAGGTTGCTTGGAGTAATGTTTACTATCTTTAGCAAGCCAAGTTAAAGTCTGTACAGTATGCCCCCTGCTTTTATTTATTTATTTATTTATTTAGGACATTTCTGTGTTACTGTTCCACCCAACTCAGGGGTCCCCAGGGTGGCAAACATCAAAGCATTTCAAACATTAAAACAGTGTTTAAAATACAAACATGTATGAAATGATCAGAACAATTAAATAAAGCATATTCACAACTATTATGAACATTAGATTTTGATCTGCTTTAATCTGCTTCCTGTTTAATGACTGCTCAGTTTCAGTTTCTGCTTTTGGTTCTTCCTGTTTCTAAATTTGAAAGCTGCACTGGAGGCTATTTGGGAGGAACAGGGGGTGAAAATGATTTCAGTAAAGAAAATGAAAGAATCACTGGAAAAGAGAAAGGGTGCATTCATGTATGATACACAGTTAGGACTTACTGTGCATGCCTCAGTAGAAGCAGAAGCCCTGCTTCCTCCCAGCTTCAAAGCTGAAATGACAGACAGATATACCATCCAGTTGCAGTGACTCAGCTGCCAGTTTTGACCCTCCCTTTTCCATTTTGCCCTGACCTGGCTGGCCCAGGCTAGCCTGATTTTTCCAGATCCCAGAAATTAAGCAGGGTCAACTCTGGTTGTTGCAGAGGCAGACAGTGGCAAGCCTCTACTGCACATCACTTCCCTTGAAAACCCTACACATTCACCATAAGTCAGCTGTGACTTGACAGGCTCTTTCCAGCACCGCTTGTCCATTTTAGGCAGTTGGTCCTTTTAAAAATAAATAAATAAACACTGCAAGATTATCTATGTGTTCATCAGTTTTCAACAAGAATGCATCAGGGTTTCTGAAGTCTGAAACTGGCCTCAGTAAGGGAAGTTAGATGAGTTATTTTGCTGATTTTTAAAGATAACATTTCATTTGACAGGGCCAGATTCTGGATCGAGTGTTGAGAATACACTAGAAATTTTAAACTTAGATTGAACTATTTTATCCTATCTTGGCCTTCTCTGTAGCTAAAAAGAAAGGCAGTTCTGATTCATGTTTCCCAGTGTGAGGACTTGCCAATGTGATTAAGCGAGAACAGCAAAACCGCAAGAATGAAATGTTTTGTGTTCTGAATCCTCCGTCAGTTGTCTGGAGCTTCATGCTAGCATAGACTTTGACTTGATGAGTTTTAACATTGAAGGAAGAATGTTATTAAACCTGCTTTTAAAAAAATCATTCCCAAGCTGTTGTAGGCATGCTACATTACTGATCTGAGACGACTGATGTCCAACTGATTATGCTGACCATGTTGTAATTGTTCCTTGCTCTTGCATCTTAATGAGCCTGCTTGTTCATTGCTATCCATTTAACTAAAGTGCTGAATGGAGATGTCTGTGTGTGCCCATTTAGCAATGTGTATTTCAACCTTGTTAATAAAATCAATCGGTAAATCGGTTAATCTTGCATTTGCTGGGTACAGTGAATGAATGATAGAGAATGGACTGCAAAATAGAGATGGGAGCATATAGAGATGGGAGTCAAATAAAAAAAATATTGTCTTTTGAAAGGGGGCAAGGTCCCTTTATTTTTGTTCTTGGCATGACTTTATAAGGTACAGCTTCTGCTCTGTGATGTGGGAAAAGGTGTGGGCATTATCAGAGATAGTGGACATTCCGAGAGAAAGTAGCATGCTCATCACTCTTGGCCAGGGTGCCATATCATCAACTGCATATACACAGTTCTCAATCAACCAACCCCTAGCAAAAAGCAATTAGAATTTCTCTCAGGACAGTTTGAAGGTAGATGAGCCAGTTCACCTTCCTTCTCACAGTTTTGCATGAGGTAACTGAGACGTGGGTTACATTTTAGCAAGGTTGCAGTCCTGGACACACTTATTTGAGAATAAGTTCCATTGATTTACTTATGAATAAACAGCATTATGTTGCACCATTTGTAAAACAATTGCTTCATTGCTCTGTATAGATACATCCATGTCTCCTTCAATGTATATGAAAATGCTTTCTATGGAGTCATACCACTGCTCCATCTTGCTTAGTATTGTCTACTCTGATTATCAGAAGCTTTCCAGGATCTCAAACAGAAGTGGAGTTACTAAGGATTGGACATGGGACCTTCTGCATACAAAGCTAGCAATGCTTCTTGTCTGTTGTTATCAAGAGTAATATATTCAAGAAATGATGAGTATTGCACAATTGATACTAGCATCTAAGTGGCCATGGAGGATCTATTGTCTCATCTATGTAAGTAGCTTAGTTTATTGGACTTCTGCTCTTTTCTACTGCTCTTTTCTACTGCTACAGACAGACTAACACAGCTACTCATCTTGATCTATCTCCATGGAAGGCACCATATTTAGCTGTACAGAATGGAAATCCATCAGCCTTGTGAAGAAACTTGCACAGGTACAAACAGATCCCATTCCAGTTGTATCTGAAGAAGTGAGCAGTGATCACAAAAGCTCATACCCTGCCACATATTTTGTTAGCCTTTAAGGTGCTACTGGACTCTTGCTCTTTTCTGCTGCTACAGACAGACTAACACGGCTACTCATCTTGATCTACCCACAACATCACATCCATCTATTACCACATGCAACTTTGTTTAACCCAGTAACTCTGGGAACATTTTCAACTTCTCCAAGGAATGAAACAGAAGAAATGAGTATCACTTTCCACTTGCACGGGATCATGGTTATTGTTTTTTTCTTCTTTTTTTAAGTGAATGAACAAAGAAGCTTTCTTCTCATCCTCCCACATGGCAAAAACATTTTTAAGAAAGGGGGGGGGAATCGTAATCACATTAGAGTTGAAATAGAGCAAGATAAAACTCAGCATTAAAACGTTTTCTCAGAGAAATCGGAACGTCTTCCTGAAGGCTGTACAACATAATTTCCGGATCAAAAACTGTCCCCTCCTTCTCTCCCTCACATTTTTATAGATCCAACAAAATTGTACCAACACATGCACATTTATAGAAGGCGATGCTTTTGTTTCCTGTCTTTATTTCTATACATTCAGGCATAATTAACAGCTATCAGTCAATTTGTTGTTCGTCTTATCAAAATTCACAATTTGTTCTGTAATAATGATCTTGCAATATCACATCTAACTGCCATGGAAATTGTCGAACTATTGCTTCCATTAATTCCGCGTTTCCCCTTTATTTAAGGAAATTATATATTACTCTCATTTGGTTAGTTCCACAGACATATGTTGTTGTTGTTTTCCTTCTGACACCTGAACATTTCTGCACTGCTTAGTGGGATTTGTTGCTTGCTACAGTAATTTGTTGCCTAGGGATTGTGTAAGCTACATACAATTCCCGCTTTAATTATCGTTTGTATATCATCATTTTACAAACAGCTCTGCAATTTGGAATAATTTGTTGTGATTTTAGCTAACAGTAATAACCATATTTAAATGAAACTTGGCTGCTTCTGCAACATTGTATCACAAAGTGGGAAACATTTTTTAAATTACCACCTCAGTTTTACACGTGTATGATTTCAGGGAGGATCATGCCCTAATAATTTGAGGCACAATGCAGCCGGTGCTAAGTGCTTCTGAATCTAATTGATTGCAGTGGGGAAAATATGAGCACATATTTAATTCTCTTACTGTGAAATCCACTGGATTAAATGTTTTTCACTAGGACTAATTGTATTTTTCTTGATTTTCCTGTTGTGGAAGAGAAGTAAAGCAAAGGACCTTAATTAAGTCAAATCAGAAGCCAAATAAGAGATCTGTGATCAGGATCACTCACTGTGTTTTGTTTTTGTTTTTTAATTTGTTAGCAATCCCATGTAGATGATCTGAAAATCCAGGGGAGGTTTGATTGGGAAGGGAATATTTAACCCCTCCCTCCCATTACTTTACCATGATTTGGATGAATCCTCTGAAGCCACAGTTAAGACCCCCCCTGGGAGGGGGGAACAGTCACAGCACTTGTACCTGAACAAAGTATCTGAAGAAATGTGCATACACACGAAAGCTTATACCTTGTATAAAACTTTGTTGGTCTTAAAAATGCCACTGGACTCAAACTTTGTTCTGCAGCTTCAGACCAACACAACAACCCCCTTGAAAGTTTGAGTCCATTCAGATCAACCAAGTTTTATTCTGGGTATAAGCTTGTACCTGGCTTCTTTTTTTCCAGCAGACCTCTATGTACTTTTTTAAATTATCTGACTATTTACTGATTCGCGTTTTAGAAATTAGACTGTATCCCATTTTTAATTTTTGTGGTAGTTTATAGTGGTGTATCATTGTGAGCGGTCTTAAGAGCCTTTGTGCTAGGAATGAAGAGTAAAAGTGAGGAGAAAACAAAAGCACTAGATAGGTCATTGGGTCTGGCTGGACCAACTTAATAAAGAAACTTGTTTGTGTTTTTAGAAAGAGATGGTAAAAACACACAAAGCTGAGATCATTGGTCAGTACTGTCTATTCAGACTGGCAGCAGTTCTGCAGGGTCTCAGGCATCCACATCCTCTACTAACTGATCCTTTTAACTTGAGGTGCCAGGAGATGCCAGAGATTGCACCTGGGACCTACCAGAAACTTTTCCACTGAGCAGAAGCTTTTTCACTGGGGTCACAGCCCCTTCCCAGGTGGTTCCACCAAGCTGCCAAATGGAAAGAAGTCTCTGCTCACAGGTTATACATACATATGGTCACTCATGACCCCCCCTGGGGGGTTAACATACCCTCTGAGAATTGCAGGGCATTGCATAATTATTTATAAAGCATGTGAAATGGCTAGGTACTGTGCAAAAATGGGGAAAAGTACACAACACTCTGCAAGCTAAAGGAAATTGCAAAGTTTCTTATGGTATCCCTGATTTAGCTATAGCTTTTGTTCTGAAACTGTTGTGTAAGGAAGGTGGTATGTAGTTCACCTCAAAACCTGTTGCACAGTTGTTGTAGTACAAAGACATTAGATTTGTGAGGTGGAGGAGTCATCTAGACAGCAGCTGCTCATGATGTTTGTGAGATTGACTGTTAACTTGAAACTGGGAAATTGTGTCCCTGGAAAGATACAAGGTTGTACCAGATTTTGCACACAAATCCTGGAGGAATCAGTGATTTTATTCATGCTGCCTATGATCATTTCCAGGCCTAACATTTTGTTGGTGAAGATCAGGATTGGCACTTGTGACTTTCTAGGGTTGAGAGAGAGAATGGAATTTGCATATAATGTCCTCCCCATCCCCGTCACATCCAGAAAGTCCTGTTTTAGAGGAGGAAAATAGGGTATCAGGAACCAGGGGATTGCCATGATGTGGACTGAAATTGCCATGACTGAAATGAAAAGTACAAGATAAAGGGAAGGAGGTTGTTCTAAAAGAAGAGATGGCTCTGAAGTCATAGGATTATTTTAGTGGTGACTGACACATGTATTTTCCAACCTGCTGTTTAAAATATCCCAGAGATGTAAAGTCATGGAGTCTCTGCACTTGTCACAGGGATTCCTTTGATCTGTTCTGCACTTGGATTTTTAAGATAAAAGGTGAGATAACAAAGTGAGAAAGAAAGAAACCAAGCATGTAATGCTGAGAGAACTTGGTAGCTGAAGGAGAAGCTTTAAGAAGACAAGAATAAGAAAAAAGCATAGAGGTCAAAGGAAAGGGGGAGGCACAGAATGAGAGCTAAGCATACCTATTAGAAATCACAGGTGGGATACAAAGTAGAACCCTGACGGAGGCCTCCTTCTGTAATGACAACAAACATGGCTCCCAAGAGTTACCATAGGCTCCCAGATGCCCCCCCTAATCACACCAACCAGATCCAACAGAAACATGGTTTACAAACAAATAAGATGACCTGTCCACCTCCTAGGGTGACACCTGGAATTTTGTGCCCTAGCTTTCCCCTTCAGTCTTTAGTTGCAGCCAACTTTAGCTGGATTTTGTATCGAAACTACCATCGTTATGTTTTTATACTTTTGTTTCAGTTTTGATTCTTCCTGGCCTTAGTGTGCTGTGAACTTTTACAGCACAGATACTACTGAAATCGCAGACTTCCATTTTTCTCTCTTTTATTTTTGAAGTACTGCTGTATTTGTACAGTTTCACCCCAGTGGATTTGAAATATCAGATAGCCAAAACACAAGAAGCAAGAGGTCTTATGCAGGAATGAGCTGATTACAGTTGTTTTTGGGTTTTTTTGTTTTAATTTTTGTTTGCTGTTATTGTCATTTTTTTTTCAGTTTTGCCTCAGTTGTTGAAGAATATTTCTTTGTTTCCTTTCTGTCATTTGTAGGCCATTTGTACACGGCTGATTCATAACTACATGTGTTTCACAACTTCACTTAGATATCGTAGAAAATCAGCATCAGCTTTTGTTGGAACATTTGAATGTGATGTGAGCAGAGTTCTCTTCTAAGCCCATTGACTTCAGTAGACCTGGAAGGGTATAACTCTGCTTAGGACTGCATTGTTAGACAGCAGCCTTAAACAAGTCTACTCAAATGTCTTATGAGCAAAGTTGGAGTCCAGTGACACCTTTAAGACCAACAAAGTTTTATTCAAGGTATAAGCTTTTGTGTGCATGCAGGTATCTGAAGAAGTGTGGATGCACATGAAAGTTTATACCTTGAATAAAACTTTGTTGGTCTTAAAAGGTGCCACTGGACTTAAACTTTGTTCTGCTGCTTCAGACCAATCTGAATTTATCAAATGTGTTATGTTATTCAATAGGATTTACTTCCGGGAAAGTGCCATTAGGACTGTAGTCTTAGAGTCTTTACAGCACACTAGTGGTTAGTGGTTAGGATAGGGTCTTGGATACCCAGGTTCAATTCTCACTCTGCCATAAAGTTTGTGGGTGATCTTGAGCCTGTCATTCTCCCTCCATGTAACCTACCACACAAGGTTGTTCTGAGGATCAAATGGGGAACGGAGAATGATATGTGGTACCCTGAACTCCTCGGAGAAGGGTGGGATAAAAATGTGATAGACCAGCAGAATAATATATCTTTGGTTATGTCTACTCTCTGATTCCTAATATAAATCAGATTGCAAAGAAGTAAAGGCAATGTTGTCAACCTCCTCCTCTTAAAAACATGAACTGATCCTTGCCAAGATTCCTGTTACAGCCGCACAACCAATTGCAGATTATTCCAATTTGTTTTTCCTCTTTGAGTAGTGTGTGCAGTTCTGGTCTTCCTATCTCACAAAGGATATTCTGAGGCTGGGGAAAGGACAGAAGAGGGCAACTGAAATGATCAAGGGATCTGAGCACCTTTCTTATGAAGAAACACTAAGGAATCTTTCAGTTTAGGAAAACAAATAACTAAGAGAAGACATAATAGAGCAGAGACGTCAAACTCATTTATTACAAGGGTGAGATCTGACATAAATGTCACTTTGTTGGACTGGGCCATGTGTGCCATAAACAAATGCTAAGTACTAGAGATATAAACTTTATAAAGGAAAGCAGCAGCTGGTAAGCTCCGAGTGATATCAACATTGGTAATGAGACAGGAAACCTAGGCCTCAATTTGGTACAGAAGGATTCAGTCCAGAGGATGCAAAGAATAAATGGAAATAAGTCTGAAGAAGTGAGCAGTAACTCACAAAAGCACATACCCTACCACAATTCTTTTAATCTTTAAAGGTGCTACTAGACTCTTACTCTTTCTACCGCTATTAGAAACCATAATATTCAAAAACCAGTGGGGGGACATTTTAACCTTCCAGGGCATTCAGTCACTGACCTAAGTGTAGCAGTTCTCTTACAAAGGAATTTCAAAGGGAGATTAGAGAGACTGCTGAACTGCAACTGATCATGAAGCTCAAGACAACGCAAACTCCTAGACTGAATTGAGACTTAAGTTTCTTCTCTCATTACCAATGCCTGCTATTGTTGTTTGGCGTCTGAAGTCAGTTCACTTTTCAAGATATGAGGTCAGATGGACTCACATTCCAGCTGTATCTGAAGATATGAGCATTGATTCATGAAAGCTCATTCCTTGACACAAATTTCGTTAGTCATTAAGGTGCTGCTGTACTCTTGCGCTCTTTCACTAATAAGGAATGCAAGCAGGCCTGTAGCTACTGCAGGGCCCATGGGTCCTGGCCCCCTAGTGATTTTTATGGGCCCCTCTCCCTGAGCCTCAGCTTTCCTTCCCCCTGCCCCCCCCAAATTGCCTGTTGCACAGTTACAGCATTGCACTCATGAATATGAGCCAGCATCTCCCTTTTTGAGCTCATCTATGATGAGCTGAGTCTCTTTAGGACCCAGCAGCACCTGGTGGTTGACCGAGTCACACACACATTGGTCGGATTGAGGCCACTGCAGCAGTTCCCTCCTCCTGTTGGATTTTCTACACCGGGCTTCAGAAGAGATTGCCGGCTCAGGGAAGGAGTGAGTGAGGAAGCTTGATTCCAGCTCTTCTTTTCAGCATTCCTAGACCTCTGTGTGTGGTGCGGTTAACAGTCTATTAACATTGGGATTCTGGCTCGCCTCAGAGGAAGGCTCTAGTGGGGGCTGTGTGGGTGCGTGCCAAGCAGATCTCCCTTTGCCCTGGAACCTTTGATTTAATTAGCTGGTGGACCCCCCAAGGCCCCCTCTCCCAGAAATCCCTAGCTATGGGACTGAATGCAAGCTGTGCCGTTATATTCCCCACCACCACCATCTGTTAGAAATGGAAAGGGAGATCTCTCCAAGTGTCATGGGATGGTCTTCCTCCCTCCTTCCCCCCCCCATACCTAGAATAAAAACATTTTGGGGTCTTAAAGGAGTCTCTGTCTTTTTCTGGTGTGCTCCCTCTGGCTCCCTCCCTCCCCCAGAGGGGGAGGGGGGAAGAGCCCTCAGCCAATTGAGGGAAGGCTTTCTTTCCCACAGGCAACTTCATGTGGCCTGAGCATCTGATCAATGCCTTTGTTAACCCAGTTTCCAGACAACAGTCCAATTCCAAGAGTTTAGTGTTCCATCTCCTACTTTTCATTTTCAGAGCCAGTGTCAGTGGCGGTGATTAAAATGGCCAAATGCCAACTAATCTTGCTCAGTTTCAAAGCCTGGCTCTGGTTGCCAAAGGATGAACTGCACATTAATTAGCTCTCTACCAGTATGCAAACACAGCACAGAACTGCAAAGCTCACTCTTTTGGGATTAATCCTTTAATCTCACACTGTGTATGCACATTTTGCTGGGATTTCTGATTTGTGATGGCATCAATTGTTTCCTTTCCAAACTCTGATCTGTCCAAGGAATTTGGGAGTGTGTGTGTGTATGTGTGCATCCTCCAGCTGTTAAAACAATGCTAAACATTTGTGGGGAAACAAAGCTTTGCCCAAATTCAAGCAATAGTTTATCATTTCAAGAGTTGTAGATCATGCAAGTGTCTTAAACTGAAGTACTTAAACTTGGTCCCACTGACTAGACTGCAGTTTGAGTGCCCTCCTTGGCCATCTCAAAGTCTGCATGCCCTTAGAAAAAGGGAGAAAGGAACTCACATGTCCCTGGCATCATGGCCTGTATGCCGACGTGGTAGCTCTTGCATTTTTCCTCTGTATTTCTGTAACACTTTTCTCTACACACCATGCATAGATGTTGTCTTGGTAATTTTTTGGTATTTCTTATATGTGGATGTGTGCGTGTGTGCACCTGGAAGTTATGGTGATCTGTGGTGACTGACTGGGTTTACAAATGGTGTCTTCTGGTGACTGTCCCCTATTGGGGGCCTGGAGGATATTCAGAGAGATAGCTGGATAAAGCCTGCCCCCGCTTCCCACATCTGGTATTTCAAGGTGGTCTTCCATCCAAGTACTTGCCAGAGTCGATCCTGCTTTGCTTCTGAGATCCGATAAGATCAGGCTATCCACATCAGGGCATTATCTTGGTAGCTGTTAAAAGTCTGCTAGGTAGGCCCATGGTATTAAAGCTTTGTCTTTAAATTTAGACCTTGGTGGAAAGGGACATGGCCCCGTGATAGAGCATCTGCTTGGCATGCAGAAGGTCTTGGGTTCAATCCCCAGCATCTCCAGTTAAAAAAAAAAAAATCAGGCAGCAGGTGATGTGAAAGACCACTACTTAAGACACTGGAGAGCCACTGCCAGTCTGAATAGACAGTGCTGACCTTGAGGGACCGGTGGTCTGATTCAGTGTAAGGCAGCTTCATGTGTTCATGTGACCTACCTCCCTATTCATGTGGCAGATGCTTTTCAGTTTGGGTCTAGGTGTTTATTTTCCTAGGCTTTACATTGATATTTGTGGATTCTCTTGATTCTGTTACTGATTTCACTCCCCTCCCTTTCCTTTATTACTTCTGATCTGCTGATTTTATTTTTGGTTTCACTGCTAATTTTTATTGTTTTTAGTGCTGATCTTTAACCATATTGCTGTGGATGAGATGTTTAATACTATCATAAAATGTTGGTTTCTTTTGTTGGTTTCAGTGATTTTTTTCTTCTTCTGTTATTATTATTATTTCTGTTATTGTTTCCATTATCATGATTGGCAGGCAGTCCATAAGCTCAGAGCATGCAGTATATATATTTTATACATACAGATTGTGGGTGAGGGGTCCACCTCCGAGCCAGAGTGAGGAGGGGCTAGCATAGGGGTGTGCAGCAGACTGGGAAGGGGGTGGATCTCCATGCCCCTGAAGCAAGACTCAGGATTCCAGGCATGCTTTTCACTGCTTTTAGTGCCACCTCCAGGATCAGGCAGTCTTCTCCCTTGCAGGGGAGTTGCATTACTCCCTGTCCCAACCACTTTGTTGTAGTGATTAAGTGTGGGGACTCTAATCTGGGAGAACCAGGTTTGATTCCCCACTCCTCCACTTGCAGCTGCTGGATGACCTTGGGCAAGCCATAGTTCTGTCAGAGCTGTTCTCTCAAGGACAGTTCTGGAAAGAGCTCTTTCAGCTCCACCTACCTCACAGGGTGTCTGTTGCAGGGAGGGTAAGGGAAAGGAGTTTGTAAGCCACTCTGAGACTCCGAGTGAAGGGCAGGGTATAAATCCAATCTCTTCTCTTCTTCTTCTTCATCCCTGCACTGACCCACACTGTTCATGCTTGCCTTGTCCTCCTTTCTCCCAGCTCCTCTGCATGACCTCAACTTTAAATCCCACCCTAGTAGTTGTGGTCATCTGGGAAACATAAGGGCACACTTTCTCCACTCAGAGCCACAGCTACTTCTGTCACCCAGCTGCACCCGAAGTTGTGTCTCTTGGGCCACACCCATCCCACCAGCTTAACCCCTATGCTAACATGCCCTCAGCCAGTCCACTAGCCTTGTAGGCATCCTCACCTGCCACAAGGATATTGGTGAGGAACAGGGGAGTGAGATAAATAAAAGTTGCTTGCTGTAACCCATTATGTATGTGCAAATGGGGACCCATGAATGACTTGTGAGGAAACACCCCCCCCCCATCCTCTGGTTCTGCCACTCCCAGCTGATGAATGCAATTCCTATTTTCCCCACTTTCAGCCTTTGTACAAATAAATGGGATGTTTTCAGTGTTTGCTCCATTTGGCAGATGTTACTTGACAAATAATGGTATAATGAACCTTTTTCCAGATGTGTCATTTTTCACCTTATGTTTATGAGGCAATTACTTCACACTGATTTAGTGCAAGAAAAAAGAAGAGTGAGAACAGAAGGTGAGATGTACAGGCAAAGGAGATCTACACTTTGAGGTTATTGTGGATGAGCTTCAATGTTTACACACTCCTCACAGTCCCTGTGTCAAGAGGGAGCTTCGTAAACCTAACTGGTGTGCCAGCTGGAGCAAACACTTTATAGTTTGCTCCAGCAGACTGTGTAGTTAGCCTGATATGAAATCCAGCATCACAGAAGCCAAAGATATAAAAGATATTCTTCCAGTCTAACATAATGATCTCTAAAAATCAATTAAGATTGTAAAAGGAGACCCATGAATTCCTGGATGGTACATTTCATTGCTCTCAAGAGTGAATTGTCCTAGGAAATTGTGTTGATCAGGGGAACAATTCATGGTAGTGATCATTCACCAGACTACTTATGTCAATGGGACTTGTATAGTATAGCTTCCCAAAGGAGTGTGCCCTCTTGACTGAACTGGAGTGACACATCGAGGAGGTTCTTAGTGAGCTTCCCCACAATACTGTGATATATTCTGAAGAAAAGCAGGGAAAACCTTTGTGTTTGGGTTATCTTTTAAGCCTCTGGGTCTGAGTGTTATGGTAGCTGTTTTTCATTTGTTTGTAACTTTCAAAACCTGTTCGTTTTTTAAAGTACATGCAGTCTGTCTATGCTTGTTTTAAACCACTGTTACCTGGAGTGACTCTCGGGATAAGCTGGAAGCTTAAATAAAGAATGAACTAATAAATCTTTTTAGATGCATGCAGCCATGGCACAAGAATTAAATTAAAACTGGAAAATGAAGGCATGTTTCCCAGGGGGGAAAGAAACAATCTTCTAGAGCTGGTTTTGCTCAGATATCTACAATGATAAGTTTCCATTTGATGGTCAAGAACACCAGCGTTCTCTTAGGCCATAGCATGATGTTTTTTTTTACCCCGAAACAATGTGTGGGTGTGTGTATCTGTGTAAAGTGCCATCAAGTGGCAGCCAATTTATGGCAACCCCACCCAGGGGCTTTTAAGGCAAGTGAGAAGCAGAAGTGGCTTGCCATTGCTTTCCTCAGCAGAGTCCTCTTTGGTGGTCCCCCTTCCAAGTACTGACCCTGCTTAGCTTCCAAGATCTGAGAGGATCTGGCTATACCGTGCCACCTTCCCATCTGCCCTGACACAATAGGACTCTTCAATCAGGAATGGACAGGAGGAAACTGGAAAGAGTTCTTCTTGAAGAGAATGTTGAGCACAAAATCATAAAGTCTTTTGCAATCTTTCTGCCTCCAAGGAACTATCTTCCAGCCTTGAAACAGAGGGAGCTCTGACCCTTGGTGACAGAACTGTCAAGGAACAAGATGGAGGATAATGAAGGGGGCTGTTCCAGAATAGTGGGAGGATAGAAGACTGGTAATGCTTTGCGGAAAAAAGACAGGGGGTTGGATCTCAACTAAGTTTTCCAATGGCAGAATGGATTTTTCCTTTCTTCCCCTCCCACTGCAGCCAAATGATATGCCAATAGTGGAAAGCCTATCTAGGAGGATACATGGAAAGAAAAGTGGTCTTACGCACATTTTATGGGCTCTCCAAAACATTTTCTGAGCTCTGTTTTCTTGATATACCCATCTTCTCCAAGCAGCCAGCTCCTGTAATTTCAAACATATAATATTTTCAGAATATTTCAGATATTCGCAAATATGGATGCATGCCACTAGCCATAAAATAGATGAATATAGGGAATGCTAGTAGTTTTTACATTGCAAGGATAGATTGGTCCTTACTAAATATGCATCTAATATAATCTTTGTTTTGGCTTTTAGTCATTTCTTTGTCTTGAGCAGTGGCCTTCAGTCTTTCCATACTTGCCTTTAACCCTCAAGGCAATGGCATAGGACCCACTAAGCTGCAAAGACATGACAGGAATTCACGCGCACTTTGGTTAAAATGGCAGAGTAATCAGAAGCAGCTCTGGGCCTCTCCTGTCTCTTTTTTCATATCATGCTTTGATTTGGACCTCTTTGGCTGGATTTTGCAGCTGTCCGTTCTCACTTTAGCATTTTGCTTTTGTTTGTTATTATTTCTTCCAATAAACGGGCTTTTAGTTTAATAACTCTGAGTTGTAAAGGAAAATGACAGGAATTCATGTGACATCACACCCAGTTGACAGAAAGACAAGGAGTGCCACAACATAAGTGAATGTGGAGCACTGGAGGACTGACTGGTTTGGGGCGACCAGGCTAGCTGTGCTGTGTAGTGGGAAAGCTTCTGTGGCAAGGGGGTGTTGAACAGGAATCCTTCCCACTAGTGAATGAACTCGGATTGCCATCCTCCATTTCCTTTCCGCATGTGTGCAAGGAGAGGCAGGAGGTGTGGCAGTCTTGTTCTCTGTACATGCACTTCAGCAGTAACTTCTTCCAAAAAGCAGCAAAATAAACAGATCCCTAGGGGCTTCTTATTTTATTTATTTATTTGTTCAATTTATACCCCACCCTCCCTGGCAAAGCAGCTAATAATTAATTAATAATTATTATTATCATGTGGCATTCTGTGGTATAGCCAGGAGATCTGAAGAGTGTCTGGCAACCTTTCATGTTATGCACCATTAGGTGGTGAGCTAGACTTAGTTTTTGGTCTGAGAGAGTTCTGAAAGAGCTGTAACTGACCCAAGGTGGGAGTCTATGACACATCTGAGCATCACACTCTATGGGCTGGAGACCACTGGGCTAGATATGTGCATAGGAGGAGCCTCCCCCTTGGTAGAACAAGCCTTTATCCCATAGACCAAGGCTCCTTATGCCCAGATTAAGACTTCTTGCCTAGTGGAAGGGAATTGTTGGATTAAACCCACTAATTCCAGGTTTTCAACACTTGGCTAGATACACATAAAATACAGGTTGTAAGTTTTATCCATCTCTGTAAACAACTCTTGTTGATCTTGTTAATGTAGTTTAGGTGACTTTATCCACTATTGGCTGATAAGTGTCTATCTAGAGTACAAACTACCTTTTCTCTGACAAATCAGCCATGATGTATCTTTTGTCTATGCATTTCTGTGTTTCTCATTTTGAACCTCTCTCTCTCTCAAACTTGTGTAGTACTGATTTCTTGCTGTTTACCGCCACTGCATGTGATACACTCTGCAACTTCAAAGCTGCCTCACAGTTGTAAGCCTCTATAGGGACAAAAATGCTTTTACTTTTCACTGCAAAGAGTCTGAGGGCCCTGTTTGTAAATATCTTACAGTCGGGCAGCATGAATTCCATTTGTCTGCAGGTTAAACAGTGAATGCCAGACTCTCTTTACACAAAGCTGGGCTGTATTAATAGTGAAGCTGGGTGATAGCTGTGAAATCAGGTTCTGCAAATAGGGTGGACTATAGCTTATTTATTTAAACAAATATTTATTGGTCGCCTTTACAAAAGAGTACTCAGGGCAGTTTGCAGCAATAGAATTCTAAGAAGCACTAAAACGGTATGAACCCACGTACCTCCGTTCACACTTTCTCAGCAAGGTCCAAAGCCTTTTCAGTTGTGGCATCAGTCCCATGGAAGGGACTGCCGGACGAGGTTTGGAACTGGATGGCTTCCTCATTGGCAGCTTCCCGGAAACCTTGCAAAATGGTCCCTTTCCAATAGCTTTCTTAGACTATTATTTTTCTGCTATGTTCAGTAGAATTTGTTGTTTAACTATGCTAGAAGTCACCTCTGCAACTGAATAGCAATCCTAAACGAATTCTGTTCGGAAGCCCTGTTTTATTCAGTTCAGAGAGTCAGAGAAATTGCCAGAGAACTGTACTGTCAACTTCCACATGACTGAATCCCATGCCACCATGATCCCATCTGTAATGCGCATCCATGGCAGCATTTATTTATTTATTTATTTATTTTAAAATTGGGTTTACTAGGCTGCCCTTCCCTACAAATAGGGCTCAGGGCAGCTTACAACAAAATAGGTTAGAAATCTCAGTTTAAAACTAAATTAAAACAAACCAATACATACCAATAGATTAAAACAGCATACATACAATATATGAGATAGCGGAAAAAATTCCAGCTTCCCAGCCTCCCTGCGGGGAGGGGTTATGAGGGATGGGGAAATATATGAGAGTGCCAAAGGACACCCCATCACTGTCCTTAACTGAAGGCTTGGCAGAACATCTCTGCCTTATATGCCCTGCGGAAAGGTAACAACTCCTGCAGGGCATGGATGTCTTCCGGCAGAGCGTTCCACCAGGTGGGGTCCAGGGCCAAGAGTGCCCCAGCCCTGGTCGAGGACAGCCAGGCTTCTCTTGGGCTGGGAACCACCAGGAAGTTCTTATTTCCTGAGCCTAACTCTCTTCCAGCAACGTACTGGGAGAGGCAGTCCCAAAGATATGTAGTTCCCTGATTGCTAAGGGCCTTGAAGGTCAAAACCAGAACCTTGAACCTGATCCGGTGTTCCCCTGGAAGCCAGTGCAGCTCATGCAGCACTGGTTGAATGTGTGCTGTCCAAGGGGGCCCAGTAAGGACTTGCACGGCTGCATTTTGGATCAGTTGGACCTTCCGGGTCAGGTGCAAGGGCAGGCCCGTGTAGAGAGAATTACAGTAATCCAGCCTGGAGGTGACCGTTGCATGGATTACTATGGCTAGGTTGGGATGAGACAGGTAGAGAGCCAGCTGCCTAATCTGGAAAAGTTGGAGGAATGCCAGGTTGGCAACTTTTGCAACCTGAGCTTCCATAGATAGGGAATAATCCAAAGTCACACCCAGGCTTCTGATGGTCTGTGCCGGTGACAGAGGCCCACCCTCAAGAGTCAGGATCTGGCAACCCAGTCAAGGCTCCCCTCCACCCAGCCACAGAACCTCTGTCTTACCTGGGTTCAGTTTCAGTCAACTCTGCTTTAACCATCTCACCACAGCCTCCAAACCCTTAGCTAAATTCCCAGGAAAGGTATCTGGTTGGTCACCCATCAACAGAAATAACTGGGTGTCATCAGCATATTGGTGGCATCCCAGCCCAAAACTCTGCACTAGCTGGGTGAGGGGGTGCATGTAGATGTTGAACAACATCAGGGAGAGAAGTGCCACATGAGGAGCCCCACATTCCAGTAGGTACCTTGAGGATACTGTCCCTCCCAGTGCCACTCTCTGTCCCTGACCATGGAGAAATGAGGTGAGCCACTGCAAGGCTACCTCACAAATTCCAGCATCAGTGAGGTGGTGAGTCATTAGGTTGTGGTTGACCATGTCAAAACACTGCTGTAAGATCAAGTAATATCAGCAGCACTGACCCGCCTTGATCCAGCTGTCTGTGGAGATCGTCCATGAGGGCGACCAGTGCTGTCTCCGTCTCGTGGCCGGGGCAGAAGCCTGATTGAAATGGCAGTTGGTTCCCTTCCTCGAACTCAACGACTTGGCAACAGTGATCCACGTGATGGTCACCTCAAGACTGGACTACTGTAATGCTCTCTAAGTGGGGAAGCTATAGCTAGTGCAAAATGCTGCAGCCAAGCTTTTAATGAGCTCTGTCTTTCAGGCCCTGCTGAACTGCATAAGGTCCCACAGGGCCCTGATCGCTTCTGGGAGCTCATTCCACCAGAGAGGAGCCACCACCGAGAAAGCCCTGGCCCTGATTATTGCCAGCCTGGCATCCTTGGGTCCGGGGAGGGTAAATTGGTTTTGGGACCCTGATCGCAGTGCTCTCTGGGGAACATGTGGGGAAAGGCAGTCCCTCAGGTATGTAGGTCCCTGACCATAAAGGGCTTTAAAGAACCAGCACCTTGAAACGAATCCAGTATGCTATCGGCAGCCAGTGCAATGCCTTCAGCACAGGCTGAATGTGCTCCTGCATTGAGAGGCCCATTAAAAGCTTGGCTGCAGCATTTTGCACTAGCTATAGCTTCCCCACATAGAAAGCATTACAGTAGTCCAGTCTCAAGGTGACCATCGCGTGGATCACTATTGCCAAGTCATTGTGTTCAAGGAAGGGAACCAACTGCCTGATCAACTGAAGATGGTAAAAGGCAGACTCGGGAGTGGCTGCTACCTGGGCCTCCATAGTTAAGGAGGCATCCAAAAGCATTCCCAAGCTCCTAACCTCTGGCACTGGCACCAACTGAGCCCCATCAAAGGTTGGGAGTGGGATCCCTACCCTTGGACCACCCCAACTCAGGCACAGGACCTTCATCTTCATCGGATTCAATTTCAGTTGGCTCAGCCTAAGCCATCCACCACGTCTTGTAACACCCAGCCCAGATCTTCCAGTTTGGAGCCAGATCGGCTGCCCAACAATAGATAGAGCTGAGGGTCATCTGTGTACTGGTGACATCCCAGCCCATGTCTCCATTCAATCTGGGCAAGGGGGTGCATGTAGATGTTGAATAACATCAGGGACAACACGCCCCTTGAAGCACTCCACAGTCCAGTGTGTGCCTTTGTGATAGCTGTTTCCCCAGCGCCACTCTTTGTCCCCGACCTTGGAGAAAGGAGGCAAGCCATTGCAAGGCAGGCCTCTGGATTCCAGTGTCAGCAAAGTGCAGTGCTTTCAGATCCCAAATGGCATTAGCAGGCAAATGACAATAGAAGATATGATTGGATTAGGTGTGATATGCAGAGAGATAGTAGGCATGGAGAAATCAGCACTGGTAATGAGACAGGAAACCTTAGTCTTGATTCAGATATCTGAAGAAGTGAACAGTGACTCATGAAAGCTCATACTATGCCACAATTTTTTTTAGTCTAAGGTACTACTGGACTCATGACTTTTCGATTGTTAATTGGGTTTGCCTGTAGCCTTCGTAAAGTTCATATCTCGTGTACATGATGTTACATTTTATGGCACACATGGCCCAGCCTGACAAAGTGACATTTATGTCAGGTCCAGCCCTCATAACAAATGAGTCTGACACGTCTGCATTAGAGGATGAGCAGGAGTAGGAACATGAGGTGGTATGGCTGATGTGACTGGGTCCACTGATGGTGTTGCTCGGATCTATATGAGAGCAAAGTTGGCTCTTGGTTTGTTGCAGGCCTCGGTACCAGAATCCATTTTACTCTTTAGTAGACTATCATTGCGGGTGAGAAGTTGTTTTAGGTTAGCAGGCTGTCTGGAAACAAGTAAAGGTCACACACCCACACACACACACCCGTGCCTGTGTGAGGGAATGCCATAGAGACTGAACACATCCTTTAAGTGCAGTTGACAAGAGAAGATCAGTAATGGCAGACCAGGGAAGCTTGCCCATCATTCTTCTTAAGAGACCCCTGATAGCTTCCTAGGAATCCCTGTAAAACACTGAAGAGCTGGAGAGTACGTCATCTGCATGGGACACCCATTCATTCCCACCTAAAAGTTTGTGGTAAGCAGTGAGAGAAATGTGAAGCGCAATAAGCCAGTGAAGTATTTGCAGCTCAAAAGGTCCCTGACACAGCAGCATTAAAGCCCTTGGAGAGACTCTGGTAACAGATCAAAGAGGATACTGAGAAACACGACAGAGTGTCTTAATTAATTTCTAATCCTTTTCTATCCTTAATCTTCTTCTCTCTCATAGGAAGAACTGGCTTTATACATTCCTTGTGCACATGTTTTGTAGACAGTGAGTACTGCCTTCTTAGATCTATAATTTGTTAGAGGCATTGTGTTAGTGGGTCAGCTATTTATTTTAGGCTAGCACTTAAATGTTCTCGGCCTTGGATAAGATGAAGGAAGAAGTGTTAAACCTAAATATCCCACAAATGCTCACTTGGATTTGTTGCATTGTTTTGTGATTTTAAAAAAAATCTGTCTTGTTTTTAATTTTTTTCCCAAATAAATATCAGAGTGATAGTAAAATCCAGATGTCCTATTTCTTAGGAGGTGAAATGTGTGTATGGTATCTGTTCTGTGGAGCATCTTAGTATATTGTTGGCTTCAATTTTATCTTTGAGAGGACTAGAAGAAATATAGCAGCATTAGGAACATCCAAAGTGGCATTATTCCAAGTTTATCAGTTGGTTGGCTCTGCATATTATTGCCTACTCTGACTGACAGTGGCTCTTCAGAGTTTCAGGCAGAGAAATGTCTTTTCCATGCCTGCTTCCTGAGATCCCTTACTTGGAGATGCTACAGTTTCAGACAGACAGGGTGCGTTCAGACAGCGTGTTGGAGCAGTTTAAATTGCTCCAGTCCAATGCATTTTTTTTTTTACCCTGGAGAATCGCGATCACACTGACCTCCTTGTTCCGGGCTCCCCGCCATCCACACACAGGTGGGGGGGGTTTCCTCTCAGTTTGAGCATGTGCACAGGCAGCCCTCTCTAGAGCTAAAATTTTCGCACATGCCCAGAACAGTGATTTCTACATGTCCCTTTAAACTTTAAATGAAGACTTCTCTTTAAATTTTTACCCCGAAACTGGCCTCCCTGAGATCCCGGACTTGTCTAAATGCTTAAACTAGGCACCATTTAAGCTTTTCTTTCATTAACTTAGGAGTGGAGCTCCGCCCAAGCGCACACCGCCAAGGCATAAAAAAAAATGGTGGACGAAAAACGAAAGCCTGAGGCAGCTTCCCAGAGGGGAGGGGGGTTGAAGCACCCGGAAGTGGCTCAATGGAGTGTTCAGACGTCAGGAAAGTGAGGCTCAAAACCAGAGAATCAGGAAAACACCACTTGGTAAGTGGTATCAAAATACTCCAGTTTAAAGGGGGGTTGCTCCAGAAAGCCATGACTGGGGACGGTGCGCAGATGTTGGGTGTGTGAACACGCACATAAAATCTGTTCCTGAGGCATGCCGAAAGCGGTTCAAATGGTGCGTCTGAACTCACCCACAGATAGATGTTCTGTGACTGTGTGAAAGTCCTGATCCATTATTAAGAACCTCTGGACTAGATCAGGCATGGTGTCCCTGAACCCCATGGCTCCTGTTGACACCTTTCCTGGTGCCTGCCAAGTGTTTTTTAGAAAGTGAGTGGGACTAAGTGTGGCTTTTTCCCAGCAAGGATACTGATTGGCCATTGAAGATTTGATTAGCTGTGCAGATTTTTTAAAAGTGTTGCTTTGACAGCAGCTGCCACCACAGCACAAGGATTTTCACTTTGTAACCGAAAGTAAACTGTGGCAGCCATTTTGTAGCCAGCTGTGTCTCCTGTGGCAGCCATTTTTTGGCTGTGCTCACCGTGCGGTGACAGAATTCCAAAGATGCCCACAGGCTGAAAAGGGTTTGTGGACCCCTGGACTAAATAAACCTTTGATCTCATCCAGCAGATCACAATGTACAACTGAAATATATATCAGAGTTAGACAAGTGGGAACCCGCAAGAAACTTGTGGGAACAGCTAGCCCATTCCTCCCAGCTCTGCTTCTTCTCCCTCCCCCTACTTCTCTCACACTCTTTGGGTGCGTTCAGACAGCGTGCTGGAGCGGTTTAAACTGCTTCGGCACGATGCATGGTTTTTTTTAAACTGGAGAATCGCGATCACACTGACCTCCTCCTTAAAAAGTTTGGCGCGTGCGCAGAACAGATTTCAACCGTTCCCTTTAAAGTTTAAATGAAGACTACTGTTTACATTTTCTCCCCGAAACTGGCCTCCCCGAGATTCCGGACTCGTCTAAATGCCTAAACTAGGCACCATTGAAGTTTTTCTTTATTTAACTTAAGTGCGGAGCTCCGCTCAAGCGCACACCGCTAAGGAAAAAAAATGGTGGACTAAAACCGGAAGCCGGAGGCAGCTTCCCAGAGGGGAGGGGGGTTGAAGCACCCGGAAGTTGCTTGACAGAGCGATCAGACAGCGGAAAGTACGGCTTGAAACAGAGAATCAGGAAAACACCACTTGATAAGTGGTGTCAAAATACTCCACTTTAAAGGGGGTTTGCTCCAGAAAGTGATGGCTGGGGACTGTGCGCAGATGTTGGGGAGTGTGAACGCGCACGTAAAAGCCGTTTCTGAGGCATACCGAAAGCGGCTCAAATGGCGCGTCTGAATGCACCCTTTCTCTGTCCTGCCACCCCTTTCTTACTCTCTCTTTCTCTCCCCTCCATGCCCATCACTTCCTTTCTGCCCCCACCCCATCACTCTTTCTGCCCTGTCGCTATCCAGGCCTCCCACCTACTCCCCCCACAGCAGCAGCGGTAGCAGCTGCTCTCCAGGAATCACAACAGATTGCCCAGACACAGAGATCAGTTCCTCTTGGGGTTGCCAGCTTCATGTTGGGAAGTTCCTGGAGATTTGGGGGTAGAGCCTTGGGAGGAAGAGGTTTTAGCTTGGAAGTGAGCTCAGCAGGGTATAAAACCATAAACTTCACCCTTCATAGGAGCCATTTTTCTCTGGGGGAACTGATCTCTATCATCTGGAGATCAGTTGTAATTCCAGGAGATCTTCAGCCCTCACCTGGAGGTTGTATCAATAATAAACACTCCGGGAATAAATTATGAACAAAAGCAACAAAGATTGTATTATACAAATCCACTCAAACAATACAAAGTCATATCAAATTCAACAAACACCCTTATACGTTCTTAAAAAGCTAGGATCAAATAGTACTTAATACAAAGGAAAAATTCTGAATAAAGTCCACCAATCCAGTGTATGAACAGTTTCAGGAGAACAAAAGTTCCACGGCTGTAGGAGGAGCAACTGTGCACGGCTGGTTTCACTGCTGCATTCACTTTCCGCTGCTTCAGATAGCTGGTACTCTTGGCTGTGGAATGAAATGCAAACTTAACAAATCTCCTTAAACCAGTTTTCCAAATCCAGTCACCCCACTGGCATGTTTTCTTTCTGCAAAACAGGCTTCTACAATAATAACAACAACAACAACAACAACAACAACAACAACAACAATAATAATAATAATAATAATAATAATAATAATAATAATAATAATAATAATAATAATAATAATACCTGGAGGTTGGCAATGTTAGTTCCCCTGGAGGAAATGACTGCTTTGGAAGTGGAGTCTATGGCATTATATCTGCCTGAAATTCCTCCCTGTCTCAATCCCTACCACCCCAGGCTCCACCACTCAAATATCCAGGAATTTCCCAACCTGGAGTTGGCATCCCTATCTCCTTCCCACCCAACAGCCAACCTTCCTTTATCTGCCCCTCTGTCTTCAGCTTTCTGTCTCCTTTCTCCCTGCAGCTTCTACTGAGGAAAACTGTGGTCTTTCTCCACAGTGGGGGTTAAGCAGTTTACATTATTCTCTCCTCCTTTTTATGCACACAACCCTATGAGGGTAGATTAGGCTGAAAATATGTGACTGATCCAAAATCACCCAGTGAGCCTCCATAGCAAGATGGGGATCTAAACCTGGGTCTCGTAAACCCTACTCTGAAGCTCTGACCATTATACTACACCCTACTTCCATAGGGTGGCTACTGTTGAACAGTAGCAAGTAGCCAGGCCTAGCTGAATCGTGCAAGTCAGGTGATATCAAGTCACTCAGAGGGTGCTGCTAGGCTTAGATTTGCCAACCTCCAGGTGGGACCTGGAGATCCCCCAGAATTACAACTGAACTCCAGACAACAGAGATCTGTCCCCTTGGAGAAAATGGGTGGACTCTGTGGCATTATATCCAACTGAAGCTTCTCCCCTCCCCAAACTCTGCAGTCTTCAGACTTCACCAGAGAATCTCCAAAAATTTCCCAACCTAGAGCAGGCAATCCCAGTCCCAGGACTTGCTCCAAACCGCCTGCTATTTATCCATTCATAGTGCAGGGGGAATCTTTCTCAATCCGAGATCTAGTCCTGCTTTTTGGTTCCTCCCCCCACCCAGCTATCTGCCAGTCTAGCTCTCACTGTCAATGTGGTGGGGCCTGGAGTAGATCCTTGTGGCAGCCATTTCAAAAGGTATTGGTGAGGATTCAACCCTCTTCGGGTTTTGGGGTTTTTTTTTACATTTTTTGGATTTTTCTGCAGCCCAGAGGATCTTCTGAGTCTGCAGAAAAACCACATGCAGAGGGGACTGTGAGAATTAGATATATACATGGTTAACAGGACATAGAAACCATTCTGTAGAACAATGTTAAACACTGTGGTGAAAAGTATAGAGAGGCTTGCAGTCAAACATCGTATTCTGTGGGGCTTCATTGATTTGAAAAGTTCATATGCTCCTTTTCCCCTGAAGGACTCTGGTGATTTACAAAAGATGTCCACTAGCATCAATAATAATAGTTAAAATAATCAGTAGTAGCATTTTTTTTAAAAAAAATAAAAATATTAATAATCCAGTCCTAAACAGAGTTACACCCTTGCCAAGACAATGGGACACAAGTCCATTGGACTTAAAAGAGTTAAATCTGTTTACGATTGCACAGTAAGAAACCAGGCAAAATGCTTTTTAACTTGACCAGCATTTTAATTACAGCAGTGTTCCAACACTGTCAGACCAACTCAAAAAATCAGTGAAATGTCCTTGGGGGTGGAGCTTGGCACATCATCCTAAAACTTCTTCAGTAGCTGCTATTTAGATGTTGTCATATTGCCAACATGCAAAGCATGTAGTGTGCCATCCCATTTACCTCATAAAGCATTTCCTAAAGTACTCAGTTTCTGAACATGCTCTTTTTTGACCATACATGGCCAAGAGGAAAGAAACAAGGTGTGTGTTAAATTTATTGTCACCTCCACTAGATGTTGGTAAAACACACATTTATCATTATAAAAAACTTTTTGTTTAAGTAAACACACAACTATCTAAGGACTACACCAGGCATTCTGTTTCCTTTTGAGTATCTTCTACAAGAGGTATAAGCACATAGTGTGTGTTTTAGTGTGTTACAACAAAAATGCATGCATTTCTCATATAATCAGAAAAAAATCTTAGCATTTAGAAAAAAATCTTCTTTGCTGCCATCATGAATATGGGTCTTGGAACATGTGAATTATTCCATCAGCCCGTAGTTTATCCTTAAAACAACTAGGAATGCTTCTAAAATCCACCCCCCGCTGAATCGATCCTCAGATTTTGGACTTACAAATTTCAGGAACCAGAGCACCCCTGATAATGTGAAAATCCATAGTTCTTCCAGATCTGTATTAGAATTTCAACTAGATGGCTTTTAAAAGAAAGAGAAAAATCAGAAAGGGGAGGGTGAATAATTCAGAAAAAGATTTTTTTGTGTGTGTGAATGTGAGGTCTTTTTATTGCATAATAATTTTTAAAAAGTTTTATTCTGTGCACTGGCATAGAGTGGTAAAATGAGCTTATAAATACACAGGAAGCAAATGTCTCGGTTCCAGAGGAGTAGCTCTTAACATTTTTCATATAAAGAGAGACAGTGTGCTGAAGTGGCTGGTGCAGAAGTCAATTTTTAAAAAAACCAAACCATTAGCCATGAAGAAAATATGGTTCGTGTAAGGAAAATGGTTTGTTTAAAGATAATTTGTTTACCGCAACCGGTAAACTGTGCTGGTATGCTGGTGGCAGAAGACACCATTTTAAAAAAAAAATCAAAGGAAAAAATGCAGAGAGAGCAACATGTGCAGACGCAAGTGCAAAATTCATTATCAGCAGTCCATAATTCATTTTTCTTGCTGGAAGATGACCAGCGCAGAAGGCACAGCAGAAATACAGTGTGGCAACTGAGCAGAACTGGGGAAATCTGTTCATTCCTAAACGCTATCCACCAAAGAAAAATCCCTATTATTCTCATTTTCATATGGAGACATAAGACAGGCAAATATTGACTTGACCAAGGCAACCACTGAATCCACAATTAAGAACCATCTCTTTTGTCTCTTGCGCCATACTGGCCTGCTACTTGGTAGGCTGCTGCGTTGTTAAGCCATGGGAAGAACAGCAAAAGGAATGTGGTTCTTTTTTGTAGCTAGGAGACTGAAAAGGATGGTGAAGTTTCTTTCTCATTGCTATCTGTTATGTTAGATACGGTTCGAAGGGCTTTGGTTTAAAGTTGGAAAAGACAGTCTTCCTTTCCTATATAGATATGACTGTTGTTTCCTCCCCCTTTTGCTTCCTTTTTCTTCCCATTGCAGAGAGGTAAGGCAGGAGGTCTGAGAGGTACTTTGGATCTGATGCTAAGTGGAAGGGGCAGAGATAAAATGATCTCCCCTATTCTGGATCATGCCTGTATGTCTTTTCTGTTCCTTTATGTATTTGGTCAATGACCGTATAAATAAATTAACGATGATGATCTCCCCAATCTGTATGCTGGTCCTTTGGAGAAGATGTACACAACTGATGTAGGATAAGTCAGAGAAGCACTGGGAGCAGGATGTACAAGTCAAGTATCTTGTCCCTCCTCCTGTTTTATTAATTCTATCTGGGATGGCTCTGAGGTTCTTTAATACAAGAGGTGGATTGAGAGTGGAGGGGGCAGGAACTGAGAGACAGAAAGAAACTCCTGATCTGGTGGACACTGCATGAATTCAGTTGCTTGCTGAGGCAGTTTGTGTCCTACTTTCCAAGACTTTCATTGCAAGCAGTTCTCTATAGTCTCTGCTTATTAAAAAATAGTGTGCCAAGATCAATACAGCAATATTTTGCAGAAGAAAATTGAATTTATTAAACTGGTTTGGCATTTTAAAGATGATTAAATGCCTTGTTTATTGGGTATCAGAGAGACTTCAGGAATATTTGGCATGGAAAAGAAAGAACATAATAAACTTCTAGGACTTTAAGTAAAATGAGAACATTGATTTTTTTTCCACCCTAAAATCATAAAAAGGAAGGCTTGGGTCCCAGTATCATGTGCTGGTAGCTCAATATATTACAGATTTTTTTATTAAAGGACTTGATGAAGAAAGACAAATGTGTTTTGAGCCATCTGTGTAGGATGCAGAAGGAAAACACCACCAAGTCTGAACCCCCGAAGTCAATTTGAAGGCAGGGATAGGAGGGAAGACTGAGCCAGATGAAGGATAGACCAATTTACATACAGAAGGTGTGGGGAGAGGATGAAGATGGTATGCAGGCAGGTGTTTAAGGAAGGTGATGAGTTAGCAGACCAGAGGACAGAATAATCCCTTGCAGAAGTAAGAGACTGAAATCTATTTACCCTGTCTTTATTCTGCTTCTCTTCTAAGGAACCCCTTGTGGCATATGCTATTCCCCTTCTTCAGTGTTATGTTCATAACAGACCTGCTAAGTTAATCTGGGAAAGAGTGACTGGCCCAAACTTGCCCACTGAGCTTCACAGTGAAGTTTTTGAACCCAAGTCTCCTTAGTCCTATTTTTGACACTCGAGCCATTACCGAACACTACCTCTTGAGTTCCAGAATCAAAAAGGACCAGTTGCCTATCTTGTGGTGGAGCTCTGGCCAGTGACAACATCTGCACTCCAAAGCCCCCTGCTGATTCTGAGCAGGGAGTGCAGTGGTGGAACGAGCAACTGCCTGCTGTACATGAGGCATCTGGTTCAAGACTTACCCTCCCTAGCAATTATATACATAGGAAACAGTTATGAAACCATATATGATGGTTCCATCTGTATAAACAAGTGTGTGCTTATGGTAAGAAATATCCTCCAGCCTGCAGGCCTATAGCCAGAAACTGAGATAAGGCAAACTGTACACTTGGAAAATCATGCCATTGCCAACCACCAAACCTAAGTGTAGGGAATTAAATATGAATCTTGTTAAATACTTTTTCTTAAATTCAATGTAATTGCTTTCATCTTTTTTTAAGTTGCGAGTATCCATCTAATATTTTCAGGCCATTAAAACTTATTTTCAGGCCATGAAGATCAATATACTGCCATGGCCAAGCAGAGTGAAAGGACTGTTCTTCTTTGGTTAGTACCTGGTGTGATGGATGGTAATTGCTTAATGCTGTAACCTGGTCTGAGAACCTTGAGTGACAGCGGTTCAAATGGAATTCTTTAGTTGAGAGTGTCAGTCAGGAGTTGGGAGCTGACAGTTAACAGTGAGAGAGGAAGCAGACTGTGAAGAAATCAAGAAGGATTCTGAGCTAGGGAAGTGGGATGTGTACCCTATCCCTATCAAGTCTGAGAGAAATAGCACCTTGAAGACAGGGGTGATCTCTAGCCAGTGAATAAAGAAGGAAACTGGAACTTGTGTGAACGTTCCTGCCTTCAGCAACTTTAGTGTCTGTGAGACCAAGAAGTTTATGCTTGTTTATGTAAGCAGAGACTGCCAAGAAATCTCTCTCCTCAATTTTTAAAGACCTGCATGAATAACAGAAATAGTTACTTGTTTTTGACACAAATTATCTGGTGTTTATTTTTATACAAAGTTACCTCATTCCTGTTGCCTGGTTACTTCATAAGTCCTAAACCTGATTCCAACCTGAACATTTCCCCTCTAAGTAAAATAAAACAATTTGTTAGTTTTGATTTACTATCCGCCTCTTGTGTGCTATTATAAAACAAGGACAAAAGAAAGATTTTAGTCTCTCCCTTCCTAGGCTGGGCAAGCATTTACAAATATACATTCCAGTGACTGGGTGGGACAACCAGAGAAAACATAGAAGAAAGAAAAAGGGGCTGCTCAGCTAAGAACAATACTGTAAGCCATCCCGAATCTGCTTCAGCAGGGAGGGTGGGGTATAAATTAAATTAATTAATAAAAATAAAAAATAAATATAAAGGGTGAGGGAGGGCAAAATTGTCATACATGGCAATTAAGACAATGAAGCAGGAACAAAACTCTTGGGCCCTGGAGGGTGGAATCACTTGGAAATGGTGGTTAGATCAGTTGAGATCCAAAGGGAGCCAGCTTGTATGACCAAAGAAGAAAGAAACAAGAGAGATACTGTCTCCCCTTTGTGCCTTGGGGCAGTTGAAAAGGGAACTGATATCCTTGCCTTTTCGGGCTGATCAAGTCTGACTCTGCAGGCATGCCCATCTCCTGTGAAACTTATATCCATTCAACCCTAACTAAGCCATCCGAAGACATTATTCTCACTCAAGGAGGCTTAGGGAGAGAAGCAAAGGTTCCCTGTCTATCCCAAAACTCTCTTGTGAGTAACTTAAAAGGTAACTTAAAACCTTGCTTGCAGTGAGCCATGCACGTGTACATGGCTTTTTTTTAAAGTTAAGGAAACACTTGTTGGTACTTGAGGAAGCCACTTCAAGCCGCACACAGATGGTTCTATGAACCCAGCCGTTGTTCCTGGATTGAGGCTAGTTAACTGCCTTTAGGCGGTTAGGTGAGGGCCAGGCTTAACCTGCACTTGACTGAACTTCAGATGCATTCTGTTGGCCTCTAGGCAAAAGGTCGGAGGTCTGTGCAAGATATATTTGTAGGTGACTCTTCTGTGGCCAGTGCACTGCAGTACAACACATTTTTGAAAGATGGGTATCAAAATATTAAGTGGATAAAAGAAAAAATAAGGCAGAGCAAGAAACAGTCAAGGGAGGAATTATATCCAAAAATTATCAGTGTCAGTAAAATGTGCATTCTTATCAGGAATGAACAAAGGAATTTTGCAGGAAAATCAGGTCACATCATATTCTTTGAATTTCATTTTAAAAACTTTCAGAAAACTGATTTGCATCTTTTCAAAGTGGTGCTCTGATAAGTCAAAAACTTTACAGGCAGTAAACTAGGCATGGATGAGCATTCTAAAGTTCTGTTTCCGAACACTGAATTCTTGGAGGGTATGGATGGACCATTGTATTGGATCCATGCTTGTGAACTTCCTAGAAGAATCAGAGTGGACACTTGCAAAACAGGGTATCTCATAGAAGAACCTTTGATGGGGTGCCCTTGGTACCAGCGCTGAGGGTTAGGAGTTTGGGAGTGCTCCTGGATGCCTCCTTAACAATGGAGGCCCAGGTAGCAGCCCCTGCCAAGGCAGCCTTTTACAATCTGTGGCTGATTAGGCAACTGGTTCCTTCCTCAAGCGCAATGACCTGGCAACAGTGATTCATGCCATGGTCATCTCGAGACTGGACTACTGCAACACTTTCTACATGGGGCTGCCCTTGTCTCAAATCCAGAAGCTGCAGCTAGTGCAAAATGCGGCAGCCAGGCTGTTGATGGGTCTCTCTATACGAGACCACATCCAGCCTGTGCTGAAGGCATTGCACTGGCTGCCAATAGCTGACCAGATTTGTTTCAAGGTGCTGGTTTTGACCTTTAAAGCCCTATATGGTCGGGAGCCTGCCTACTTGAGGGACCGCCCTTCCCCATATGTGCCCCAGAGAGCACTGAGGTCAGGGACACAGAATTGCCTGACTCTCCCTGGCCCGAAGGACACCAGGTTGGCAATTACTAGAAACAGGGCCTTTTCAGTGGCGGTTCCACATTGGTGGAACGAGCTCCCGGATAACATCAGGGCCCTGTGGGACCTTTTACAGTTCTGCAGGGCCTGTAAAATGGAGCCCTTCCACCAGGCTTTCGATTAGGAGCCGCCACTGATGAAAGAGTCACCGGAACATACTATGGCCCGTATGATACATCGGAAAACACTGCCTGCCACTTATACTGAATGCCATCATCATGTGCACAGTGATAAGACGCTGAACTGCAGGCTGTCGAAGGTCAGTAGTTCAGCAGTTCGAGAGCCAGGTGCCGCATGATGGAGTGATGCTCCTGCCAATCTAGCAGTTTGAAAGCAAGAAATTGCAAGTAGATAAATAGGTACCACTTTGGTGGGAAGGTAACAGCGTTCCATGCGCCTTGGTGTTTAGTCATGCCGGCCACATGACCACGGAAACTTCTTCGGACAGTGCCGGCTCTTCGGCTTTGAAACGGAGATGAGCACCGCAACCCTAGAGTCGGATTCGACTGGCTTTCGAGCAAGGGAACCTTTACCTTTACCTGTACCTATTTGTATTTTATTGTATTTACTGTTTTATTGTATTAAATGCTTGTTCGCCGCATTGAGCCAGTTTGCCGGCAAGGCGGGATACAAATTGACAATAATAAATAAGCAAATAAATAAATAAATAAACCTTTGGTCTGATCCAGACTGATTTTTACGGAAATCTAAGCTAGAGCCATCTCCACATCTTAAGGCAACAGATTCCCTAAACCAGTCTGATGTACTGCTTAAAGCATCAAACTAGGATTGGGAGCTCAAATCCCAGTTTGTATTTCTCCTCTTCCACAAAACTCATTGAGCATCCTTGGTCCAGTCACTCACTCTCAGCCTGGTCAGCCGCACAAGGTTGTCTTAAGGATAATGTTGAGAAGGAGAGCCATGCATACTGCCTTGAGCACCTGGGAGGAAGGGTGGGATAAGAAATGCGTAGGAAGGTGAGTTAACAGGGTGTTGTGTAACCAGCAGTTAGTACGACTAGGATAGCACCTATAGTATGTTTTAGATTCCTTACAAACAAATAATTATGTCAACTGATTAATTTCCCCTTTTCTACACACTAGGGACCCAAAGGAAATTTTTTTAAAAAATCAATGTAATAGACAAGCAAACAACAGAAAGAGAATTCAGCAGAACACCAGGGCTGGTCCAGGACTGAACTAGGTCAGCTCACTCAAGTCCTCAGACTAAGCAGCAGGGGCCGTGAGCTCTTTGGCTCTTGCCATTTGGCTTTTGTGCGACAAGGCTCATGCCTTTGGCGAAGCCCAGGCGAATACCAGAAACAGAATGGGAAAGAGTAGCTCAGCCTCGATCTTCTCCAGCCAACAAACTTGTTCCCAGAATTCCCCTCCCTGCCAGCCATATCTCCCCCCACCCCTTACCGTGTCAGGCAGACTGTGTGCGATGGAACTAAATCCTTCTGTGCCCTGCAACACTACTTGATATCACCAAGGATGACATACAGAGATTTTTGCTGATAATATTGAGTACATTTCTGTTGCGGCTTTGTTTTGCGTGGTTGTTGCCGGGGATGGATTTTGCTGTATTTTTCTGTAGATTAACATCGGCAGAGGGCAAAGTGGCAGCAAATCAGATTTCTTTCAATTTCTCTGATTTTTTCTTTAGTTGTATTTTCAGAATAACAAGACAGAGGCGTACAAGAAAGTTGGATTAGGAGATAAAGGAGTAGTTTTCTTTTTTCTCACATATTCTATAACACCTGCATAAATTGGGCTATTAATAGAAAGACGTACTGGATCACACAGCACAGCCAATACTGTAGAGCTATCCATCCCACAGTGTCATATCTATCGTCATTTTGTTTGCACCATTGTCAAAGAAATGTAATAACGTTTCTTAAGTCAAAGTGTATATATGTGAATGGACTCAAAAAGCTTTTTCTGTGATGAAGGAGAAACATCTTCCTGGTAGGAATTCGAACCTGGAGTTTCCAGATCCTAATCCAGTTGTCTAACCACTATACCACACTTGCTCTTTTGAACAGCGGCCATCTCTCATGGTCCATTCAGTTGTCATCCAAATCCCCAGACAACTTCTCAAAGTGATCCCCTGTAGATACTACATACAAGGGGGGGACAAGATGTAATCTTGCAGCACCTAGAAAACCAGTGCTGATGGATGGAGCAGATGTCCCCTAGCACCATCTTCTGGAATCACCTTCCAAATAGGAGCAGAACACTGAAGCACAGAGCTCCCACTTCCTGTCTCAGCCAGGTGATCCAGAAAGATGCCGTGCTCAACACGATGTAGAACCTCTGAGAGGTCCAGGAGAAGAGTTGTGCTCAGTCTGCCAGGACATCCACCAGGGCAAGGGATATGCCCTCCTCTTTGTTGCTGTATATTTGTTGTTATGGTAAGGTCTTGAGAACGGGGCATAAAAAACCTATAAGAAACAGCCTGTATATTAGGGAACTACGGTCACCTGCTGTGTAGCTAGAAGCACACTGGAGAAAACAGAATGCCTTTCGGTTTCCAAGCCATTAGCACTAACCACTGTCAGCTGTAGTGAATTTGCAGCAGCCTTCCTTCATTTTAACTAACAAACCCAGATTCCTGTATTAATATGGTAATGGGGATATAATAAAGAACTTTATGATCCCTGAGAGACAGCATGTGGTATAAAAACCCCATGGGGTGTTTCAGTGTAGCAGGACACATTTTGTGTCTTTAATTGCTTATGGTACATAATTATCTTATGACTGGCATGACCCTGTGGCATGATTCTGCTTGCTCGCTCGCCCCCCCTCCACCTTCAGAGTGGGGTATGCATTATTGAAGCCCATTGTTTTGATCACAGGGAATTGACATATTGTGCTCATTAGCCAGTAAAGCTGGACTTGGTCATTTCTGAGGCTTTCTCCAACTATCTTGAAGATTAGTAATTTAGCAAAGCAAACACTCCAACTCTCTTTACCATAGCAATTATGGTCAGCAGGAAGAAGAGTTTACAAAAAACTTTTGCTTTCAGAATGCTGCTCTGGGGGGAGGCATGTTTATTTATTTAAATCCTACTTTTCTCTCAAATGAGGACCTAAAGCAGCTTGCAACATCCTTCTCCTCTCTTCCAGCTAATCTTCACGACGGCTCTTGAGAGGTAGGTTAGACTGAGAGGTAGTGGCTGGCCCAAGGCCACCCAGTAAGCTTCCCTGGCAGAATGGGTGTTCAAACGTGGGTCTCCCATGTCCGCTGGGTGTGTGCAAACACAAGTGCCGCTCAGTCACAGCCAGTTTACGGAGACCCTACAGGATTTTCACTGCAAGAGACAAACAGAGGTGGTTTGCTGTTGTCATCCTCTGCAGAGCGCCCCTGGAATTCCTTGGTGGTCTCCCATCCAAATAATAACCAGGCCTGACCCTGCTTGATCTGCCTCCAAGATCGGGCCCGCCTGGGCAATCCAGGTCAGGCCTCCCCATCCTAGAGTGAAACTTTAATCACTAAACCATTTTACCTACTGCTAATCAACATGATTCCCCTCTCAGTCTTGATGAGATGTGGAAAAGATGGAAAAGTTATAGAAAAGAAAAAAAATCATATATATAAATATATATGATTTTTTATCAAACATTGATACAGCTATTACTGCTGCTCCCCGTTGTTCCTCAAAGCTAAGCAATTATATGCCGTCTCTCTCTCTCAGTAAGGGGCACATTATTAGAGACTCCAGTGTTCAATTTATGTACTGTTCTTTAAATTCAGTATTTAAAAAAAAAAAAAAACTGTATTCTTGCCAGAAAAGCATAGCTAGAAATATAATTTATCTGATGGCCTTCAAACTATCCACGGAGACTGGCACCCTAAAAACTCACAGCTAATATGCTGGAATCCTGGGGGGGAATTCACAATTGTTTCAGATCACCGATACCACTGCCTTTGCAAATACAAGTCACAGATTATGGTGCTATCACTTACTCAAGAGACTGCATTCTTTTCTTTCCTTCTTGGCACAGAGAAGTAAACAGTGCCTATTTAATAAGAAGCATGTAATGTGTTCACAGTACCCTCTGCTGGATGAAACAAACCACTGCAAGCAAATATCGCCTGGCAATAATGAATTGGCGTACAGATTCAACTGGCAGAATTCTTTCTCTTTTAGAATGTTGATGTATCAGATGTAATGTATATATAATTGATACTAGCCTATCAGAATGTAACTCAGCCAGATTCTAAATTTGCGCTGCAGCTGATTTTTGAAACCAAGAAAGCAAACATAGATAAAAGTACTATTTGAATTATATAGGGACAATTCATACCGTAGTATTCCCCTTTACTATGTATGGGTGTGAAAGTTGGACAGTGAAGCAAACAGACAGAAAGATAGCTGATTCCTTTTTAAATGTGGTGTTGGAGGAGAGTTTTATGGATAACCGTGGACTGCCCAAAGGACAAATAAGTGGGTTCTAGATCAAATCAAGCCTGAACTCTCCCTAGACACTAAAATGCCTGAACTGAAGCTGTTATATTTTGGACACATTATGAGAAAACGACTCACTGGGGAAGACAGTAATGCTAGGAAAAGTTGAAGGCAACAGAAGAGGAGGACCCAACATGAAATGGACAGACTCCATCAAGGAAGCCAAAGTCCTCAGTTTGCAAGAGCTGAGCAAGACTGTTAACCATAGGACATTTGGGGGTGGGTCATTAATTCATAGGGTCACCATAGGTCAGAACCAACTTAATGGCACTTAACGAACATGGACATTCAGGGTACATTCCGGCAAAAGGCAGTTATGACTAAGCTGCATTAAATGCAATGGAATGAGACTTAGTTGTAGATTACTGAAGTATCATAACATATCTGTTGCAGCTGCATTTGGAATATTGTGTACAGGTCTAGTTGTCCCATGTTTTGAAACATACCATAAAGCTGGAAAAGGTTCAGAGAGAGTTAATCACATTCATCGTGGCTAGAACCAGAGATGGCTCTATGATGCGGCAGATTTAGGGGATGACAACCTCCAGTCCTGCCTGCCACTGCCCAGCCACCCACCTTCAGCCTTATCAATTGCCACTCCTGCCCAGAAGCTGGAATAGATACCCTCATTCCCCTGGGCTTCTTTAAAAGTAGCACAGGAAGCCGTACATCCTCATTCCCAAACTCTCTTGTGTTTCCTTCTTAGCCAGAGCATTTCACCACCATTTCTGGCTGCTCTACGGAGCAGTTTGCTGTACTACTTTGATAGAAAACTGAAGGATACTGAAGGCAGAAGGAGAGTTACCTCTTCCACCTTCTGCGTGGGGGTGCTGTAATAGCAGCAACAGGGAGGCAGGTGGAGAAAGTGGTAGGAGAACACCTTGAACCATCCCTGATTGGAACAACTTCCTAGGTGGAAAATAAAAGTTTTGGGTTTTTTTTAAAAAAAAAAGGCTGAAGGGAGGAGTGTGATAGAAATTTATAAATTATGAATGGTGTAAAGAACAGAAATATATGGAAGGCAAAGCACATAGTCTCAGGGAAACTGAAGCCATGGATTACTCTCGATGTGTCCCAGTTAAAATGTGACATCTGGTTCAGCTTTATAAACAACTAGCCTGCTACCCGTGCTTCCATAAGTTCCATAAATCCAGTTATAATACTGATGATGTGAAATTTGTTGTAGGAATTCTAATGGAGAAGATTGTAGTGTAAGAAATGAAGGACCTTCTCTACTGAAGGACCTCTCTCTAGACCACATTGGTGGTTCTGCCCTCAGGTGCTAGGATCACCAGGCTATTTGATGAGCTCACTCTGGAGCAGGCCACATAGAACTGCCCATTTAAGAAGCAGTTGTCTGTTAAGTCAACTCCTGCTACCTTCCATGAAAGTGATGGCCTCTCTACTTGTGTTCCTGGATTGTTTGCTCATTGTGTTGTTCTGAGCACCTCAAGGTGACCTTGCTGGTACTTGGCCTGTGCAGCTCAGTGCACTGCAGTAGTACTATGTGCAAACGTCTTTGCCACGTTCCTTAGTTGCGTCCTCCTTGTAGCATTGGTATATCTGGCTCGACGTTTACCAGGAGCTTTCTTGGGGCAGTAACAGGTGAGAGGTGCGAGGTGGAGTTGGTGTGAGGGAGTGGTGATGTGGTGGACATTTCTTCAGGTTCATGAAGGAGGCACGCATCGAAATGGCTCCTAGAAATGTCCTTTACTATCTCCCCATAAACATTCATACCCTGGCCCTGCTCCTACACCTGACAGACACTGGCCTGTCTGGTGTTGGAGGGGTTATATTTAAAAGCATTGGGGAGGCTGGGCCAGCAGCAGTGCTAAAGCAATCCTGCTGAGTAAACCTCCCTGGCAGCTGCCTGTCCAGTGTAGGATGGGGAGGGGGAAGAGTATTAGAAGCCACTGTGGAGGTGGGGCTGGCAGGATCACTAAGGCGTTACAGCTGGGGCGGGCTCCCTCATGGCTTTAAGCACCCTGCAACCACTGCTGTAGGAGGTGGCGGGAGTGTGTTGGAAGCCATCAGAGTAGCTGGGCCAGCAGCATCGCTAAGGTGATCCTGCTGAGGCAGTGTCCCTGTTGGATTAAAGTACCCTGGCTGTGCTCTTCCACCTGACAGACACCGGCCTGTCTGGTGTTGAGGGGGATTGTATTTAAAGGCATCAGGGAGGCTGGGCCAGCAGCAGTGCTAAGGCAGTCCTGCTGAGCAGACCTCCCCAGTGGCTGTAAGCATCCCACCTCCTCTCCTACACCTGACAGGCAACCACCTATTAGGTTTTGGAGGTGGAGGGAGTGTGTTAAAAGCCATCAGAGAAGCTGGGCCAGCAGCTTTGCTTCACCTCACAGGTGGTTGTTGGCTACTCCTGATTTTCTCAACTGTTATTAGCTCTCTGCAGTCCCCTGTAACTGGTTTTTTAACAACCTCAGAACACTGAGCTCTGTAGCTGACCAGTCAGAGAGTGGGGGGTGCAGGGAGGCAGCTGCCTGGCAGCCGCATAGGAATCAATGGGGGGAGCACATTTTACCCCTTTTGACCCTCTTAGGTCAAATTTCTAAAAATCTTTTCTTAGCGAGCACCTACACCTTGAATTTGGTATCTCTAGGTCCAGCAGTTTGGCCTGGGTGTTGATTTTACGATGAGGGGACTTTCTTTTATGTATATATAGAAGACACCATTTATTAAGACTTTTAGTCTCTTTAAGAAGTTGGGAGATGGTGCTGTGATCCAGGCTGTCCTATGACACAATATCTCCTTGGCACGGCTTGATCATTAACAATGGACAGTGATGGGACACGTTATTTGTTTGTTTGTTTGTTTGTTGCTGTAGGCAACTTGAAATCTTTGCTTGGTCACATGATGTGACATAAAAGTGTGTTAGGGGAGCTCTAGATGAGCAAAATGTTTTAGTACCATGTTTTGGGAGTTATAGCATAGAACTGTACTGGAATTGCTACAATTGTAATATGTCTTGTGTATTTGTTTCTGCAGCTCTGTAACACATGATATCCTGTACATTTTATACAGATTATAGTCATACATTCTTTCAGAGCTGTTCTCTCAAGGGCAGTTCTGAAGAGAGCTCTCTCAGCCCCACCTACCTCACAGGGTGACTGTTGTGGGGAGAGGAAGGGAAAGGGGTTGTAAGTTGCTTTGAGACTTCTTCAGGTAGTGAAGGACGGGGTATAAATCCAATCCCCTCCTCTTCCTCCTCCTCCTCCTCTTCTTCTTTTATGACATTGTAGATGGTGGGGAAAAGATAGGAGATTAAAACATTGAGGACGGATGAAAGAATAGAAGAAGCTAAGAAGAGCTCAGTGGAAGGAAGATAAGATTTTTTGAAACTGTACTGTCTGCAACAACACTATTATTATTAAACTTTATATGCCGCCTCTTGCCACCAAGCGGTCTCAAGATGGCTAACAACAGCTAAAATATTAACAGGCATCAGTTAAAAACATAATACAAATAAAATTAAAAGACAGCCTATATTAATAGACCTGACTAATGAAAAGCTAAATGGAAGAGCTCTGCTTTGCAAGCCCTGCAGAACTTAGATAAGTCCCATAGGGCCTGCATACCATCTGACAGCTGGTTCTACCAGGACGGGGCCACCCCAAAGGGCGACACACTTTCCAAGCTCTGTTAGCAGTGGCACAGTTCTGCTCCCCTGCCACCTTGTAGGGGCAGGGACTGTGAGTGGCAGTAAAAGCAGAACAATTTCAATTTTGATCTACTCTTCCCAGGAAGCCAGGGTGAGCAAGGATGGTTGGCAGGAAACAAACAGGATTAAGCCATGATACCATATTCAAGAGTAACTGTGATTAATAGATTAGTTACAGGCTCTGGGTTGATGGACCCTAATCATAGCTAATGTAGTGACCCACATTCACAAAATCAATTAACGGTGGTTTGTTAAATTAAACACCTACGTTTCACGTGGTGTCTGAACCAACCCTCTGCCTTTGTTAGATTTGTTCCATACCATGGAAACAGAATTTCTCTAGGAGAGAGGCAAGCCTTATAGGATAACAGAAGTCTTCATTTCTTCCTTCTCCCTGTGAGGTTTGTCGCTGACAAAGCTGTTCTGTGATGAAAGGGCTCTCCCAGGCTGGGTCTGGCAACAGAACAGTCCTTCAGGCCAGCCATTTACCAGCACAGTGCTGAGCTAAATAAGGTATGGAATCCAAATGGAGAAGAGCGACACCTTATTTCTGCTAATGGTTGCTCTTGCATAATTCTTATTTTAATCTACAGCATGAATTTTAATGAGCACAGAATAGTAGCAGTTAATGTCATACGGTAGCTCACTCTTTTTTTTTTTAACAAATAGGAACATTTCCCAGATAGCATTTAACTAGTGTGTGATGTTGCATGAATAATAGGTAGTGAGCATAGTAAACAGAGAGTAATTATGGTAATGTATGTGGACTGAGAAATACCACACAGATACGGTATTCTAAGGGGAGGGGACCAGAAAGATTCTTTCATTCATCTGGGCACGTAAATAAGTTAGGGCTTTATAAATGCAAAGGTCACTTTGCTGTGAAGCTCTAGACAATGCTTTGTCGCATGAATTATGGTTCTGGGTTGGAGTGACCTTCTGTAAAATGTAATGAAAACTTGTTGAGCTTCCCAGTGTGTATCACCATCAGATGTGGGTGCAAGTGCCTCCTGCTGGACTTCATTGAAACACGTCTACCTGATGCCTGCTCAGGTTCTTTCAAAATATTTGCAAGGAAAATGATCCTTACATGTTATTTTAATACTAACCCAGCCCTACAGATCTGAGGTTGCATTCAGGAGCAATGTAACATGTTTCCCTCGGATGTAAAACTACAAAATAGTGGGAGTATTGATACTTGGGTTGCCAGCCAGTACCTAGCAACCAGCAGGAGTCTGGGAGAGGTGGAGAAATTGAGGGGGGTCACCTTCAGCATAAGAGTGATCTGTTAAATGTATTGTTTCCCTGCCAGCCAATTGAGTGGTCGCAGGCAGTGGAGATTGCTGACAGGACCATAGTGGGAGACCTGGCAACCTTAACCAGGACCTTTCTGAAGTAGCGGTACACCAGAAACCTCTGACTTCAAAAGTTCAAATACTTTAAAAGGCCTCAACACAAGGATTTGCAAGGAATTTCAGCTTTCTGAAGGAGCTGCTAAATGGTGGTTGTTTTTTTTCGCCACTGACTTGGCAGTGGCAGCCTGCAGAGCTATTTAAGAAGCAACTCAGTGAACAAGCCATGGAAACCCTCAAAGGATTTCCTTTGGTGCTGCTGAACTGGGCTTACCTCCTTGTGTTCAATATCCACATCCCACAGGAAGTTCAGTAAGGTGATAGACTTTATGGATTCTGGGATTGTGAACCAGTGGGTGTTGTCCTTCCTCCAAAGTGGACATTTCTGGTTCTGACAACCATTCTTCTGCTGCTGAAAACATTTTCTGTGATTACTTTTAAGCTACCTTGAGAGGAGACGACTGAGAGGTGATGTGATAACCATCTTCAGGTACTTGGAGGGCTGTCATATAGAGAATGGGACGGAGTTGTTTTCTGTTGCCCCAGAAGGTTGGATCAGAACCAACAGATTGAAATTAAAGCAGAAGAGTTTTCAGCTAAATATTACGAAGAACTTCCTGACAGAGCAGTTCCTCAGTGGAACAGGCTTCCTTGGGAGGTGATGGGCTTCTTTGGATGTTTTCAAATAGAGGCTAAATGGCCATGTGACAGCAATGCTGATTCTGTGAACTTAGGCAGATCATGAGAGTGAGGGCAGGAAGGGTTGTATCAGTGCTTAGTTCTTGTGGCCCTTTCTTACATGCCCAGGGAAATGCTGATTACCACTTTGGGGTCAGGAAGCAATTTTTCTCCAGGCCAGTTTGGCCAGGGATCCTGGAGGTTTTTTGTCACCTTCTAGGTGTGGAACAGTGGTCATTGGGGGTGGGGGGAGGAATTTTCCCTAGGTGGAAGAAGAAGGACAAGGTTTACTGATTCCCCTTACCCATGGCAGATCTCATACTCCCCCTCCCCGTGCCCTTCCTGGCTTTCCCTGTCCCCCAGGAACAACAATATGGAGGCCATTTTGAACTGCAGCAGGAAGAGAGAGACAAGCAAGTCGTATTCTGCTGACTGCTGACATATTCCTTTCATCAGCCTAAATTACTGCCAGATTCCAGCCCAGAGCTTCTGTACCCCTTTTTGTTTTGTTTTCTGTCTTCAACTCTATTCAATGTGATTTCTATAATTAAATTCATAGGCCAGTTTCCAAGACATCCCTCTTCTTCCAATCTTTTTTTATTATTTGAAGTTTTATCGTAGGCCTTAGGTAACAAAGCTGTAAGTCACAGTGGAAACAGCATTTTTGTGCAGGAGTGGCAATCTAGGGCTTCAGCAGAAGGGAGCGGATGAGAAAGTCAAGTCCTGTGGGTGGAGACGGTTTCATCCATGGAAATGCTTCGCTGCATCAAGGCTTTGAGTCTGTGGAGGGTAATCCATATATTTATCATTTTAGCAAAAACAGACAGTCAGTGCTATAATTATTTCACAGATGCAGCCATTTGAGGACTGAATCCTTGTAATCCTCTCTGAACTGATATTTGAAATATAACCTCAGTGTTTCATAGCATGCTCCAGGATTTGCTTTGGCCCTTTGTATCACATCATTAAAAGCATCCCCAGTGCTGTGCATATAGTTACAACAGATGCTGACACAAATCACCAGTTCCGCAGATCAAGTAAGGTCAGATGTGGAGATATCATCTCATCTTTTCTGTTTAGCCATGCCACTGTTTTAAAGAAACAGTATACAGAGGGCCCACAATAACAGCAAAAGTATGCTAAAGTATCTAAATTTCTGTCAGAACTGTGAGACACAAGGCAGAATTCAGACAAAAAGACTGAAAGTATATTCATCATTGCAGAAGATGCCAAGAAAACAGGACAGTCTTAAAATTCAGCCATGGCAGAAGACATCTCAAGATGCTTTCAAAAGGACCTTATTAGGTGACATAGCAATGTGAGAAGTCAGACGGTTTACTTTCTTTTACTCAGATGTTATTTCTCCTACTGTGGGCCCTTCAACATCTCATATACAAACGAGAAAGCAGTAATTCTAATTTAGGTGTAGAAAGGTATCAACATAAAGTATTACGAAGATTTTAAAGCTGAAATTGCATATATCTAATGTGAATGATGAGAACTCAGAAGAGAAAAATCTGAGGGCATGGAAAACAGACTGGATGTTGAATTAAGGATTATGGCAAAGCATGTGCCACAGGATAGTTCTGCATGTATGGACAGTTCATGTATGGACAGTTTTTTTTAAAAAAAGAACATAGGAAGGAAAGCCTATGGTAATATAATTTGGAATGCATCCATATGGCAGTTTCCTGCATTCTTTGTTTGTTGGTTGTGGCTTAAAGCAGAAGTGCAGACAGTTGGACATATCATACTAGATATCTTGTCTCAGGAGCTAAAAATGGCAGAACCTACAGTTGTCCCACACACATACCCAGGGCCGGCTCGCTCACTAGGCGAACTAGGCATTTGCCTAGAGCGTGCCGGCTGTTAGGGGTGCCAAAAGCCCCCCATCCCCACCAACCCCCCTGCCCCTTTCCTGGCTTGCCAGTGGGCCTGTAGCTGTGGGGTGCGCAGGCAAGCCGGCGTAGGGATGGAAGGGGCGGGGGGTTAAACCCTGGCTTGCAGCTCACCCGCCCTCCCCCTGGGGGGGAGAGGAGGCAGGGGCAGCATGGCGGGTCTCCAGGCCCCTCCAGGAGGTTGGCATCTGTCCCCGCCTAGGGTGCAGAAACACCTCCAGCCGGCCCTGCACGTACCTCTCTGTCATATGGCTAGTCACATACAGGACAGAACAAACAGAAGTTGCTGACATCTCTGGATTGTGGGGAGTTAGATACTGTGACAGGCCTTTTCTGCCAACTGAGGGGACTCACATAGCCTCCGGTGACAGTTACCAGGTGTTCTAAAAGTATCATGTGTATGGGAATGGGTTCACTGTTGTGAGGTAAGTTTTCTGGTGTGCAAGTAGAATATGGAGATCGCTGAGGCAGGATTTGTATATAAACAATACAAGAAGATTTATTTATGTATTTACAGGTTGGTTTCAAGGAACAGATCAGCACCACAGGACTCCAGATAGCCAGAGGAGAAACCTGGCTGAGGCACTTCAGTTCAAGCTAGTTGTGGTTTCAGAGTGTGGTTTAAGTTTTCTCCAATATTTTCATGTACAAATAGGCTTTTATTGACTAACCACTAGGTTGGATCCTCACACATACACACAGGATTCCACCCACACCAGTCTGCCCTTTTCCAAGAATCAGATTAAATGGAACAAGATCTGCTCATTACAAGAGACAGACCAACAGTTGGGTATTCTGGTCTCTCTCAGAGGTAGAGCTTAAACCACTCTGCCACACTACCAGGCAGAGCTACCCTTCACTCTGTCTGCTCTTATGCTGAGCCAGACCTGAACAATCACTGCTCTCTCCTTGGGACAGAACTCAATTCCCTGCTGTGCTTCCTGTCTGCATTCCATCCCCTTTCTGAAAGGTGATTGGATGCTGGAGCAGCACTCCCATAGGCTCAACTATAGGCTCAGGAGGCAACATCAGGGGAAGGTCTCGACCACTATACCCTGTTGTTGGCCCTCCAGAGGAACTGGTTGGTCACTGTGTGAGACAGGATGCTGGACTAGATAGACCACTGGTCTGATCCAGCAGGGCTCTTCTTGTGTTCTTATGAGTGGCTATTTTGTCAGGAACAGGACAGCCTCCTGTCCATCGCACATATGCATTCAACTCTCTGTATAGTTGCTACGAAGATGCTCTTGGGAACCGCATTCTGGCTGCAGTCACACACACTAAATAATCCACTTCCAATGCACTTTCCAACTGGATTTTCCCAGTTCACACAGTAAAACCCAGTTGGAAAGTGCACTGAAAGTGGACTATTTCGTGTGTGTGACCATAGCCTCTATGCCTCCAAACACAATAGGAGGTTCACCTTGTAAAGAAGGCAGATATTTCATCCTGGCTCATTACCCATGCAGTTCTGGAGAGCTCACTAGAAATGTGGATTTAGATGTTGTATATGCAGCACTGATAAATCCTTACATTAGTGTTTGGGTTTGGGGTTTGGGTTTTTTTGTGCCACTTGGAATGCTGGGTCACACATTGTGAAATACTGAATTATGCACTGAAAGAACTGGAAATTTTGAGGAGGGAAGAAACACCAGTCATATCTACTGCAGCCAGCTTTTCTAAGAATGGCTTCTCAAGTGGATACTTAGCTGGGAACTGTAGGTTAGACTGTCATTAATGTATGTTATATTGTGTTGGATCCACACTAACCATTCTGTGGGCTCAAGGACTTCCACCCACTAAGTGAGATTTTCCTACCTCCTGTGGCAGACCAAAAAGCCCCCCCCCCATCCTGTTCCTGGAGGAGAGGAGAGTCTTTGGGGCTGCTGGGAAGAAGGCAGGAAAATTGCACTGTTGTAGATGAAAATCCGTGTGCCTTTAGAAAAGTCTAGTCTGAATCCAAGCCATTATGTAGTACAAGTGCTTTTCATCTGACCCAATAGACAACTTGGAAACTTGTACTAGGTTCAGCCTCCACCTTAGTTGGGTTTTGTTTCAAAGGTAACTGGTAGCAAAAAGGAATAACCCTCTATGACACATCAAGATTAGATTCTGCAATGCTGTCTATATGGAACTGCCCTTCAGAAGTGTTTGGAAATGTCAGTTGATGCAGAATGCTGCAGCCAGGATACTGAATGGGGTGCGTTGTAGGGACCATGCTACACAATCTCGGCCCATCTATACTGGCTCCCAATCTATTTCTGAGTGCAATTCAAGGTGTTGGTGCTGATCAACATAGAAGAAGAAGCAAACGAAGAAGAGGAGGAGGAGGAGAATGGATTTATACCCTGCCCTTCACTTGGAGTCTCAAGGCAGCTTACAATCTTCTTCCCTTCCTCTCTACACAACAGACACCCTGCCCTGTGAGGTAGGTGGGGCTGAGAGAGCTCTGAGAGTACTGCTATCGAGAGAACAGCTCTGAGAGAACTTTGACTGATTCAAGGTTACCCAGCTGTCTGCATGTGGAGGAATGGGGAATCAAACCCAGTTCTCCAGATTAGAGTCTGCTGCTGTTAACTACTACACCAAACTGGAGGACATCCTACTCCTTTATGAACTCACCCAAACACTACAGTCATCATCAGAGACCCTGCTTTGGGTGCCCCTGCCTTCTGAGACTAGATGGATGGCAGCCGAGGGCAGGGCCCATTTGGTCATGGCTACAACATTCTGGGAGGCTTGTCTGTCCCTTTCTGTTGCCATCTTTCACCAGTAGGTGAAGACTTTTTTGTTTCTTTTGGCATTCCCTCAGTGATCCCTTCTTCCTGCCCAGTGTTTTAATTGTTGTGTTTATGTATTTGTAAGTATTGTAGCTCTGTTTTTAATTGTTAAATGATGTGTTTTTGTTCAATTTAATGGTTTTTAAGATGTGATTTTATTACGTATGTCTTAATTTGTTAGCTGCCTTGGTGGCCCTTATGAGGACAGAATGGTGGGGTATTCATTTCTTTAAAAAATTAAAAAGTAATAGTCAGCCACTTTGAGTCCCATTGATTGGGAGGAAAGTAGGATATAAATATTTTAAATAAAAAACACAAAATGAAGAGAGGAGCAGAGAAAATGTTGTCAGAGATGGGTGGCCCCTGTTGTCTCTCCACAATGAATCATCCATATGGCTCTCTAATAGGGAGACCCAACACTACATTTCTGCAAAATTGTATGGTCTGTACTCAAATTTACCATTACTTGCAGCTATTTAATTGCTGCTTACACTAGGCCCCAGAACCACAAGCCTGAACTAATCCTAGGAGCACAGCTTAAAGCAAACCTGCATAACTTGGAGTTCCAATATTAATACAAAGTCCAGTGGCACCTTAAAACACTAACAAAATTTATTCCAGCATAAGCTTTATGGCTATGTTCATCAGATGCATGAAGTGTACATCTGTAGCAGATATATTTGCTCTTAAAGTTACAAGTAGCAAAGTAACAGGAGCAGGGAGGGGTTATAAAGAGTAACTAGTTTGAAACAGGAACCAATCAAAAATGAAATCAATCCATTCAAAGTGGATTGACTGGAGTCCTAAGAAAATCCATGCAGAATGATATCCAAGGCTAAGCAAGCCAGGATCAACAGCCAGTCAAAGACACTTATAGCTTGTCAGAGCAGATAATATTCCATGGAGGGCGAGGAGGGAATGGAGAGCTTGATAAACAGAGAACAGCCTGGAAACTTAATCCAGCTGCCAAATTGTTGAAAAAGCGAAGATTTTACCTGAATTTCTTAAATAGTAGGCAGCATCTGATTGGCAAGTAATAGGGGGGCATGAGTCATGAGAATAAGAAGGACCAGTAAAGGTCAGGAACATGATCCTGGCAATAACCTTCTAGCCTCCAAAGAGCACATGCCCGGTTACATCTTTCTACTAGTGCTGCAAAGTAAAACAGCATTTTTGCGAATTCCACGTTAAAAAAGCACAGAATCTTATCTTCTTGTGGAACCTGGTTGATAGTCCTTTGTATTCCATAGAGAATTATTAGATTTGTGTTGAAAGGCCACTTGGGTCATATTTGCATCAAAAGAGAGAGCCCTGGCAGTAAAGTTTTGCATCAAGCAGAGTCAGAAAATGGATTTTGCATCTGTAACGAAAGTGCCCACAAAATCGGTGGAATGTTCAGCGAAAGGTGCCATTTTTGGAGCAACAGAATTACTTTTTCTTCTCCTGTTGATGTTTTCAAAACAACACATCCAGCTTGGGACAGGCAGTTGCTTATGCAGAATGCCATAGCTTAAATTCAATAAAGCACATCACAAACCCTCTTGAAATCTAATATTTATTTGTCAAGCTTACTAATATAAAAGGCAATAAGCCAGTGGAAAAATGCTACGCTCATTAACTTGTTGGGGTTTCTACCCTTGTTGTGATGTTATGTGACAAATGGAAACTTTTCTTATTCTGATTGGAAATTTAAAAGAGACTATGAAACACCCATGTCAGAGAAATGAAGGAGAAGTGATTTATGGTCACCCCTATCTCTGTCACACAATCTCTGCCCTGTAACTTTTCTTGCAAGAAACTGAGCAACAAAACAAGACCTTTTAGACACAGTAATTAGTGTTATAGATAAAATGATGCTGCAGCAAAGTTAATTATTACAGTGCTGATATAGGATATAACATGTAATTCTAAAGGCTTTTCCTTTTAAATTAAAGCTCAACAAAGCATACCATTGCTAGACTTCCTCTGATTAATACAAATTAAGATAATTTAAATGTATTATTTCTATTCAGCCCAGTGATTTCTTTCTTTCTTTTTTTCTTAAAATGTTGAGAAACATGATTACTTTGAATTGAAGCATAAATGTGTCCAGACATAATCTAGCTGGAAGGTCACATGAAGCGATGAACCTGCCTTACATTGAATCAGACTATCTAACAATGCTGTCTGCTTTGCCTGGCACCAGTTCTCTCAGGAAGGGGAACAACTGTTAGTGAGATGCTTTATTGCTGGGGGAGTCTGGGATTGGAACTGAAGCCTGTGGCATGCAAAGTTTGTGATGCAACGACTACATTACAGCTTCTCAAGTCTCCTTCCCAGTCCTCAATGAAATGATAGATGGAAACTACAGAAGACAAAAGTCTGCATCCCACCTTGTCCCATATTGTGTTATCACTATACAAGCAGTCAAAACAAGACAAATCCTGCTGCAAAGGATTACTGTAGTGCAATGATGTGTGGATTCAGCCTGGGAGCACAATATTTCAGTAGTAACATAACTGTACTCTTGAGCATGAGTTCAGACTTGGGCAAGAAGTCTTCTGGGTGCTTTGTGCTTGTGCACCGGACCTATTTGTGAACATTGTTGGGTGGTTTTAAGGGTCTTCCACCCTCAGTTTATTAAAAGCAAAAGCTCAATAAAGCCAGCTGGATAATTTTTCACCAAAATGTTTCTTCCTTGCCTTGCTGATATTGGCTGGATACTTATATAGCACTGATGTACTACCATGTACCCAGCCATTACAATTTTTTGATGCTCATAGTAAAAGCCAGTGTGTGATCCAAAGAGAAATATTGCAGACCAACCAGAGAACCAGTCTATTTGCCCTGAATGGAGGGTTTACCATCCAAGACTAGAATTGTGTCTACTAACAAAGATCTTTCAATTATACAGTCAATGTGCCTTGGAGCCAAGGCACTACTAAAGGTTTCCTTTGCTTGAAAGCCCGTTGAATCCAACTCTTGGGGGTGATGCTCATCTCCGTTTCCAAGCCGAAGAGCCAGCGCTATCTGAAGACATTTCCGTGGTCATGTGGCCGGCATGACTAAACACCAAGGTGCACGGAACACTGTTACCTTCCCAACCAAAGCAGTACCTATTTATCTATGTGCAATTTCTTGCTTTTGAACTGATAGGTTGGCAGGAGCTGGGGCCAGAGACGGGAGCTCACTCTGTCACATGGCACTAGGTCTCGATCTGCCAAACTGCAGACCTTCTGGTCTGCAGCTCAACGTCTTAACCTCTGTGCCACTGTGGCCCTAAGTGCAGACTACCTGGGTTGAAAAACTGTGGTGAACCAGATTTTTACCCCTAGCATGTACAGGGACATGTTGGGATGTCTTCCATTTCAGAGATGATCTGTTCTGCTTTTAGCCAATTGTTTTTATAAATTTTTCAGTGAGAACAAATGAGTTGAGTTTCTGCTATGTTTAAGTATAATGTAAATAATTTATCCTTTAGTTGAAATATTCACCGTTTGTGTGCTTGAAATTCTGTAATGAAGCTATTATTCAAGTCTTGTAGAAGGAATACTTTCAAATTCCTACTTATTTAGAGGCAAACTAATCACATTTATTGTGTTTCCCTGTACACTGCTGGCTAAGATGTGTGTGTGTGTGTATATATTATATATATTACATGAAATACGGATACTTATTAAAATAATTCAATATGCAGTGAAATGATCAAAGCACAAAAATGAAGCCCTTAAGGGTGTGTGAATTAACTCACAGCTTTTATTTTCTTTTTAATTGCTTCTAGATCAACCAGACAATATTTGAAAGAAAAAACCTGAAATGAGTCAAGGCTTTCTACCTTCATATTATTTATTTTGCTTTGCTTAGGTCAGTGGAACAATGTATAACACAGGGAGGCACGTTTCTCTACGACTGGACAAAGAGCATTTGGTCAACATCTCTGGAGGGCCCATGACATACAGTCACCGCTTGGAGGAGATCCGATTACACTTTGGAAGTGAAGACAGCCAAGGGTCAGAACACCTACTGAATGGACAAGCTTTCTCTGGGGAGGTATGTCAGTATATTTAGAGCTCTAAAAAGAGCAGCAAAATGAGGCTGGCATGGGGGGGGGTTCTTTTTGCTTGTAGCCGCAATAAGGGCTTGGAATTCAGCATTTTACAAAACACAAACATCAGCTACAATAGACACTTGCCATTTACAGAGGATCATTTCCCAGGATTACTGCAAATGGTAATATCTGCAAATACTGGGAGGCAGAGTTCTGTTGCCTCTCAGTAGCAAAACAACCAAATCCCTCCCCCCATTTTAACAATGTAATGATTATGATAATGGTGCAGTAGAAGTAAAAACAGACTGGAGATTGCATCACGTGATCAGACTGCAAACATATTTAATGTTGATGTTTACTTTGTGCAAAAAAAAAATGGTGGTGGGGGACATTTGAGTTGTTCAGTGTTCATCATCAGCTGGCAGTTGGGATGAGTTGAGAACTGGAAAGAAATAGCCAAGGGAAACGGACAGTTTGAGCAGCAGTTTCCAAACCCTCTGGGGGAACCCTGGAGCTCCTTGGCAATTTATCACAGGTTTCTCAATGCAAAGACAAGCTTCCCTAACAAACAGTTTGACCATCACTTTCCCTGCAGTCCATAGGTACAGGGGAATGTCAGGCCTCACAATCAAACATGTAAGCTGAGAAGACATCCAGGGAGCCTAGTAGCTACTTTACATAAACAAACTGGAGGAGACTAGGAAACAAGTTGACAAACAAAGCCTGTTCAGTACTCATGATCAGATCACAAGCTGGATAAGGATATGTTCAGCTTGCATTGACTAACTCAAACAGTTGCTAAACAAGTTTGCAGCTGCCTATTAGTTATTAGCTGACTCACAGCTGTTCATGGATCAGATAGGTCCTGATCTCTGAGCACATCCCTGTATCCTAGGACACAGGAAAGCTTCAGGGTGGTATCAGAGGCTGACTTATAGCCAATAGGGGATCAGCTGGGAATGGGTTTCTGATTCACCACCCCCTGTGAAAAATCACTACACAATGAAGCTGGAGATCAGAATCAATTGGCTTCTGATGTCCCTATTGCAAAAGGGGAGGAGAAACGGACTGCTCCTCTTCTCTCCTCTTCAGGCTGCACAGGGGGAGCAATGTTTCTGACCTTCCCATTTCTAAAGGGGGAAAAAGAAAGAGGTTATTTCTCTTCCCTCTGCTCCAAGCCAAGTGGGGGGGGGCAAGGGGTAAAGCAATGTTTCTGTATTGCATGAAGGGAGGAGAGAAAGAGGTTACTTCTGTCCTTTTCTCTGTAGCCCAGGCAAAAAGCTGGGGTAAGGAGAAGAGAAGGTGAATAAGCTGGGCTTATTTGTGATGCAGCAAAGTTCTGAGGATTGAAAATCAGAAGAACATGACTTTGTGTTTTCATGCAATCATCTGCAAGTCTGTTGCAATTTCCCTAGCAGGAGATCAGAAGCTGACTCCCAGATGATCTTTCCCATTAGTAATTAGCTGCTTGACTGCCACTGTCAAATAAAATATGAGATGAATTGGAAGGTTTTTGAGCATCCCTAGATGGGAGGTCTATGTATGGAGCTCCCAGATTGTCTTTTCTTTCAAGTAGCTACCAGATCCCAATTTTTATTGGTGGGGGAAATTATGTCTTTTCCATCTCCTATGCCTGGTTGCAGTTTCCCCCTTAGACAGACATACAGAACCTAATACAAGATGATCCTATGGGAGGCCCTTTGATTTAGAAAGACAGTGCAAGGAGAAGCCTTGGAATCCCCCACGAGAGAGAGAGAGAGAGAGAGAGAGAGAGAGAGAGAGAGAGAGAGAGAGAGAGCTGCATTATGTTCTCAATTCGAATGAAAGTTCCATATGCTCACTAATTTAAAAATACAAAATACTGAGAGCTCCATGCACACAACTACTAGAGTCTTATCATGGCCTTTAATATGTGTCCTGAGTGTACATTCTAGGAAGAACTAAGAATCCTCTTCGGCACATAACATGGTTCCTCAGTGGACAAGTTAACATGAAAGGATTCCAAAGTAGAGGGACAAGAGGAATGTAAAGACAAACTATTTATAATCTAGGTAAAAAATGGGAACATTATGGTGGACTGGTTGTTTTTCTTACTTCAGTGGTTTATCTCTAGACCACTAGAAATAAAGTAAATATTCTCTGTAGGCTATAAGCATTTATTTGTTTCTGTAGAGATTTGGTGGGGGAAGTCCATACACAAAAAGCCAAGGAATGAAACCACTAGAAATATCTCTTGCATAAACCCCAATGATATGAATTGTACTTATAAGCTGGGTGTTTTGTTCTTTTCTTCTGGAGAAACATGCCAGAATGGAGTTCCAGAACCTCTTTGACAAAATTCTTTTAAAAATGTTTAAAAGTTCATGAGTTTTCAGTATACACATTGAAAACTTAATTTCCCTCTTGAGAGTTCCAGCACTCTCTTTTTTTTAAAGCCCTGCTTGTAAGTATATTCTATACTTTGCACTGGAGTTTACTGTCTGAGGAGTCTTCTGAGGATTAAGTGTTAGACTGGAACTGTAGTGAGTTCCAGTGTAATCAGCAGCAAGAGACGGCAGACGGGTGTCACCAAAGAAATCATCAGAAATTGAAGGCTGTTAGGTAAGGGCAAGACCAGTCACAAGATCAAGCAGACCAACACTGGAGATTCTGCTCAGAAATCAGGGTGCAGGACGGGGTGGGGGGGGAGTCTGAGGAGGAGGTAGATAGGCAGATGTGCTAAAGAAAGGGAATCCAGCAAGGTTAGGTCATGAAGGGAGGAGGATTCCATAATAAAAAAGCAGAAACATGGATAGGATATAGCTACCTGTTTCACAGTGGTGCAGAAGGTCTTAAAGACAATTAGGATAGAGTCACCAGGCCTGGTGGGAATCTGCACATAGAGTCAGACTTAAGAATCTAGGTGAGTAAGCATAGCCTATTTTTCGGTCCTTAGAAAGTTGCTTTCCCACATCATGGATCAGTAAGGATGCTTGGAAGGTTTCTAGTTTGAGACTATATCAGTTTCATGTTAAGAGATCTTTGTAGTGGATTGTTCCTATGCTGACATTTCAGTGACAGAAACAAGTCTACACAGAAGACTTCATAACACAGCTCTATTCTCCAAGAGAGATTTGCTTTTCTGGATATTTAGACACCAGTGTGACTTCCAAGTATACAAACATACATGTTAAAGGATGTGAGAAACATCCCCTGATTGCAGACATATAGAGAAGGCCCTCTGAATACCTTATCTTTTTTTTCTGAAACACCAAAACATTCTGGTTACAAATCAGTTTATTTTGCTGAAGATTAATAACCACTTTACAGTCTGGACCATCTATCACTAACTGATGATGAGTCAATTAATGCCCAGCATTTTCATTGGCATCACGGAACAATGGGTATGTAAAAAAAAAAATAGTAGATTAATTGCAGCCTTGTCAAAGGATGTTCTTATAATTGATGGTAATAATTTTCTTTGCTTTACAAAGTTATGTAGCTGTATAACAAAGTCACGAACACTATTTTAATGGATTTACTCATGTTTTAAACGTCCGATGCCTCTGTATCTACTTTAAATCCATTGTTCAGTGGAGATATTGAATGAAACATTTAGGGTTTGTTTTTTTTAAAAAAAAAAGCACTGGGCACTCCAGTAGCTTAAATAAAAGCAGTGTGTATATAAAGCTAATTGCATCAGTATAATTAGAAGAACATTCAAGATTAGACCAGAAAGAAAGCAAGAATAAAACATAGCACTGATTTGGGGACATCAGTGTGTCTGGTGATCATTTCAACAACACTGAGGGCCGAACTAGACAAAGTGATTTTTTTTTAGTCTGGTCTGGGGATTTGAGTCTCATACGACAAGCTGCACATCATGTTCCTGAGAACTTAGTTCCCAAGTATGCACAGCCCATGTGTTCCCTCAGAGCCCACTTCAGGCTTGGAAAATGTGGTGGAAGGCTTCCTCTCCCACACCATAGTCACAATCTGAATTTGGTCCCCGGCATAATTGGAAATTCAATTCCCAGCAGTGTGGTATGTGGCTGATGGTATCAGAGTAAGGTCAGAAAACCCAGATACAGCTTTCAGACAACCATCCAGTTGAGCCTTAAATGATCTGCTTTGAAGGAAAGAGCTGCCATAAACTGGGGCAGAGAAAAGATCAGCATCACTGAAACAAAACTTTGCCAGAATTGGGTGAAAACTATCCAGTAAGTTTTGAGGGACTGATTCAGCCACTCTGCTATGTGACAGTCACACAACTTCTGTTATGTTCTGACTCTGAATCAGTCCTATGTTTTACCATGTTAAACTTGAGTCAGTAAAGGGGATTGTAAGAGTCGACATTCCCATTGGTTAGTTTCTGTGAAACCTTGTAAATAGCCAATCAGAACTATGTATATGATTATGGAGGGAACAGACCTCATTGGTCCTTATCCCTGTGTTATTATTGGTTGTTAACATAACTATGGGTGTGGCTTTGACAGCCTGGAATACTTAAAAAGGGATCTGTGCTCCACTGTTTTGTGTGTGTTGTCTGATCAACTTGTTTGCTGTTAAATAAAGCTGAAATCACTTGTTGAAATCACTACCTTGTTAAGTCTCATACTTAACAACTTCCATGGTAGGACTGTAGGGACTGCCATATGTGGAACAATGCTCATGAAAAAAGGAAAAGAGGACGTGGTACAGTACTGCATGAGTGCCTTAATGTCTAAACCAAAGAAAATTTAGGCTGAGCATTTTAGAAAGGCGATTTGCCAGTACATCAGTAAGTGCTTTGAAGAAAGAGGATACTCGTAATTTTCTACACAGATGTGGTATCCTGGAATAAGGGATATATCTTTAGTAATAATGAATATCTTTCACATCTGCAAAATGGAACTGAGTTTGCAGAACATGTATCAATTCAAAGTCAAATGAACATTCTATATTAAGAGTTAATAAAGAGCAGGCCATATGTGAAATGTAAGCTATGTAATGCGGCTCACTAGGGGCTTAATTAAACTCCTGCACTTGCAGCTCCAGATGGTTTATTAAGGGGGTTTTATTATAAAAAAAAAACTAAAACAAACATTCATAGAATACATAATTAAAATATATTAATAAAAATATGCTATAATTTTCTCAAACACCTGGCAGGTGATAATGCATGGCTAAGCTACTACTTGCAGCTCTAAGGCCAGATGTTGCCCTGGTGTAAGGAGAGCAGTGTAACAGATGCCCCATGAAAAGCTGAAGTAGATACCTCCCTGCTGGACTTCTAATATAGAGTCTGCTGAGCCCAAATTTACAAAAGTAGGTGATAGATTAGTGATGCCCTGGATGCTATGTATATATCAGCCTTTATAAATAAGCTATTGATTGCAGAGTTTCATTGTTTAACAAACCAGTCACATCTCTTATTCATTAAGCAACTGTGGAGGACTTCTAGGGTGATGCTTGGTGAACTTTGGTGTGTATGTGTGTGTGTGTTAAGTGCCATCTTGTCACTTCGGACTTATGCCAACCCTATGAATTAATCTCCTTCAAAATGTCTTATAGTTAATAGCTTTGATTAGATCTTGCACATTGAGGGCCATGGCTTCCTTTATTGAGTCAATCCATCTCTTTTCCTGCTGCCTTCAACTTTTCCTAGGATTATTGTCTTTTCCAGCAACTCTTGTCTTCTCATAATGTGATCAAAGTACAATACCCTTTTTAGATTCTAGGGAGAGTTTGGGCTTAATTTGATCTGCAACCCATTTATTTGTCTTTTTGGCAGTCCACAGTATCCATAAAACTTTCCTCCAACACCATATTTCAGATAACTCAACTTTCTTCCTTTCTTCATTGTCCAACTTTCACGTTCATACATAATAATGGGAATAGTATACTATAAATTATCTTGCTCTTGGTAACCAGCAATACATCCTTATACTTAAGGATCTTTTCTAGATCCTTCATGGCTGCCCTTCCCAGTTTCAGTCTCCTTCTGATTTCTTGTTTGCAGTCTCCCTTTCGGGTGATAGTGGAGCCAAGATATAGAAAATCTTTCAGTTTCTTCACTGTCAAACTTAAAGTTGTGTAACTCCTAAGTAATAATCACTTTTGTCTTCTTGCTGTTCAGCTGTAATCCTGCTTTGGCACTTTCTGCTTTAACCTTCATCAGTAATCATTTCTGTCAGTAATGTGGTGTCATCTGCACAAAGATGCCAGGCAAGGATGTATTTTATCTGTCTGTTCAATCTGTTCAAGAACATATCATAAAGAAAGCTGGATTAGATTGAGATGAAGGTGTAATGAAAACTGGGGGGCAGGACATTAACAAGAACCAAGAAGGAAAGTATATTATACATATGAGCCATCAGCTTGATTTACTTCCATACTGCACTGATGTCCCACATGTGGGGGAAAGAAATTAAAAGAATTTCAGCAGGAGGAATAGTGAACTTCAGATCTGTAAATTGCCATGGGCTATCTGCATTACAACTTGGAGCTTTTTTTCCGGAAAATGACACAGGTCAATTTTAAGTATTTCGGCTCTAAGATAAGTTTACCATACTTCAGTACTTATTAACACAGAATATTAAGCCTTGGAGGAAGAACTGAGAAGAAGGAACATATGTTTCAAGGAAGTGGGATTTAGCAGCCCTGCTGCAGACTGCAGATTAATGTTCAGTTTGGGAGGTGGAAGCCAGAATGGCAGTGTATTAAATTGCTTGAGATATGCAGTATGGATCAAAAGGTAGTGAAGATGTTTTAGAAGGTTGATTGGGGTTAACTTCAGGGGTGGTGCATTCTAGTTACCTGTATTGGACAGTAAAGATGTCAGGCAGTTGGTTACATTTGAATAGAACTGACTCTGACATAGATGAGAGAAGTGGCAGTTCATTCACAGGCTCTGCACTGGCATGCCAGAGTTACTCACAAAGCCTGACTTTGTCCTTTTGACTGGATCCTTAGCCAGCCTGCCTACTCATTCTGAGCACCTTATCTTATGAGCAGCAAGGGAGCATGGAGGCACAGCCAGCCACCTTGAAGGTACCAAAGCTTCCTTCACTGGTTGATGTACACAGGACAAAAGAGCTACCAGCCTCAGATATGCGTTGTCCAATACAAATGTTAAAGTGGCCTGAAAAATTCCTAAGACCTCAACAGCATAGAGGGAAAGTTTTTCTTTCCTTACATTGTCTTATTCTTTTCCCTGTGTAACTCCAGTCTCAACACTTGGTAATGGGTAGATTTAAATTTGCATACATTGTACATTCATGCACAGTGAATTTAACAGATTAAATAACTACTTTGAATACATTTATATAAATTAGCTAGGGCAGCAAGTTTTAATTGATTAATTGGTGCAATTAATTGTTTAAAGTTTAACTGCCCATTAAAATCATGCTAGTTCACTTGCTTTGTGAATGAGAAATATTTTTGTGCTCCTAAAAAGTTTCATTGCTTGATTACACTAATGTGAAGCCCCAAGGAAGTGTGTGTGTGTGTGTGTGTGCGATAAGCTGAGTAGCGCTTCTGAACGAATTCTGTTCATCTTGGCAAAATAAGCGAGACAAAAGGTGAACACTTGAAAGAGTCTACCCAAATAGTTGAGGCATCTCTTAGGAGAATTGTGTGTTGCACAGGATCCCCTTGATGGCCAAAAGGGCCATCAAGTTGCAGCCAACTTATAGCGACCATGTAGGATTTATAAGGCAAGAAACAAAGAGAGGTGGTTTGCCATTGCCTGCCTCTGTGAAGTAGCCCTGAACTTCCTGGTGGTCTCCCTTCGCAGTAATAACCAGGGCCGACCCTGCTTAGCTTCCACAGTCTAATGAAATCAAGGTGCCCACACCATCCAGGCCAGGGTCTCAGGACCCCTCTAGCACAGGGGTGGCCAAACAGTGACTCAGGAGCCAGATGCAGCTCTTTCACACATATTGTGCTGCTCCTGACAGGGCAGCTGGGGAAGCGAAGGGGAGGCATGCCTCCCCAATTGGTCTTCCTTTCCCCAGCCAGTGTTCCCCTACCTAGATAGGCTTGAGGTGATGGGGAGCAGAGAAAGAAAGCAACTGTAACTTTAAATGCATTCTCAAAGCCCCTTCCCCACAGCCAGCTTCGAGAAGGCATTTTTCTCTTTAAATCCCTTCACCAAGCTAGCCAGCGTGGTGGCAGAGGGGGCTTGGAAGACACATTTAAAGTAGCTTTCTTTCCATCCCCCCATCCATCCTTCCTTCCTTCCATCCTTTCTTTCTTTCTCTCACTCCTTCTCCCCTTCCTCCACATCTACAAGTAAATGTGTTCTCCAAGCACTGCCACACTGGCTGACTGGCTTGGCTCAGAGAAGGCATTAGTCTTTTTAAATCCTTTCTCAAAGCCAAGCTGGCACAGCAGTGGAGGAGGGGAGCTTACAGAACATATTTAAAGTTAAAAGCATTCTCCAAGCCCCTGCCCTGTGGCCCTGTCCACCAGCTTGGAGAAGACATTTGTCTCTTTAAATTCCTTCTCCAAGCCAAGCCAGCTGGAGTGGGGGCGTTGGGGGGCTGTTGGAGAACACATTTAAAGTTGCCTTCTTTCCACCTCTCCATTCCTTCCTCACCCTTTCTGCCCTCCCCATTTATTTGCTTTCTTTCCACCTCTCTCTTTCTCTCTCTTTTCCCCTTCCTCCCTCCCTTCCCCATCTATTTGCTTTCTTTGTTTCTCTCTCTCTTTCCACCTCTCTATCCATCTCTTTCATTCTTTCTTTCTACCTCTCTCTCTCTTTCTCTTTCTCTCAGACAAATAAATATCATTAGCAAACAAAACAATAAGTATCATTGGACAAATACCTGTTTTTACCCCTTTTGTTTTTATTTTTGGCAGTCTCATTTAATGTTAATAAAAAGCAAATTTGCATCTTTTTCAATAAAAACATGTGTGATATTTGTTCATGTCTTGCGCCTCTCGAATATCTGACGTTTATTCTATGTGGCTCTTACGGTAAGCAAGTTTGGCCACCCCTGCTCTAGTAAGTTTTAAAAATCTCTCTATATAATAATTCTGTTTTGGTCATGGACTCTCCTGAACATTCCACATGCTCCCAAATCAGTTGGCTCCCTGATCTATCACTAAGAAACTGCCCCTATCTACTAGCTGCATTGCCTGAGTCTTGCCTCCAATATTCTAAACAGTTTGCTGTTCCTCTCCCCCCAGTAACCAGTTGGAACACAGAGGTCATTTGCATATGTGGCCTGATGGGCATTTGCCTCTAACATTCTAAACAGTTTGTTGTTGCTGTTGTTGCTGTCGGGAATCATTGAATATGTCCTGAGGTAAAATACACATCCCAATTTTCCCTTAAATGGTTACTGGAGTTGCCAAAATACATATCTCAATCTTCTCTTAAATGGTCACTGGAGTTGCCAGTCTCCCTGTGGGGCCTGGAGATCTCCCAGAAATCACCGTGTTCCCCAGCCACAGCACATCATTTCCCCTACAGAAAATTTCCCAGCTCTTACAATGGCTGCTTTGGGCAGTGAGCTCTATGGCATTATACCCTGCTGAAGTCCCTCTGCACCCAAACCCTGCCCTCCCCAGGCTCTACCCGTCAAATCTACAGGTAACCCTGCCCTCCCCAGGCTCTACCCGTCAAATCTACAGGTCTGGCCCTCCCCTTAGTATTGCCAGCCTCCAGGCAGCACCTGGAGATCTCCAAGATCAGTTCTCCTGGAGAAAATGGCTGCTTTGAGCAATGAATTATACCCTGCTGAGGTCCTTCTGCACCCCAAGCCCTGGCGTCCCCAGGCTGTACCCCTCAAATCTACAGGTATTTCCCAACCCAGAATTGGCAATCCTGTAACTGGCTATGGAACCACTTTCCAGACCCTTGGAACCCAGAAGAAATGGCATAGGAGGAGGTGCTTTTCTACCTTAGCTGCCACTGCATAACCCCAAATCAACATAAGTCAGGGGTGGAGGGAACCATACCTGTTACCATGAGGCTGTCCTTCCATACTACCCACTTGGGGCAGCAAAATGACTTGAGACAGCCCTGCCTTATAGTTTAGCAGAAGGAAATAAACATGGCTTGCCTCCCTCTATTTTCCCCTTCCCTCTGCCGCTCTACCAGCCACAGCCGGGACACTCACCTGGAGCTTCCTTCTAGAGCTCGTTGTATTTCTTCCCACAACAGGCCTTACTCCTAGTTAACTATAAAAGGCACTCTCCTCATCACTGGTGATTTAGCAAGCACTTTCATAGAACACTGGTTCGAAATCTGTGCTGGAGGAAGCAGTCAGGGTTTAACCAGCTATTAGTGAGGATGGGGTTCAGGGAGGACAAATTGCCCAGAGTTGTTCAGAAAAAGCCTTGTTGATATAGTGGCTTTTGAGGTGTGCTCAGAGAGGGAAAGAACTTGATGAAGAGGGAGTGGGAGGCTGTACAAGTGTTGGAAGGAGCACATTGCTATGGGAGAAGGAAGCAAATGGAGCAGCACTGGATGGCTTCCTGGACAGCATTTGCCTTGACATCTCTATAAAAACCCCTTTGCCTGAAACAAAACAAAACCTCTGTGCTCTGCAGATTGAATTGTTAATCTGGAGATGGGTATTTTTAAAAAAAAAAAAAAAAATCTGCCAGTGAACATGCAAACTAATTACTGTGCTGTATTCCATTACTTGATTTCATCTTCCATTAAGAGTTCTAGTGTCATTTGTGGCAAGTGCCCTGGAATGAGTAATGACTGAGAGAGTTGGAGGAAATACAACAAAAAGATCTTTTCAGTTGGAAGGTAAAAATTGGTGTAACAGACCACAATTAATGAAGCAGCTAAAATTCTAGGAATATGGGATAGTAATAACAGTTTCCAAATGCCAGCCAAATGTCACTGATATTAGACCGCAGGACTCCATAACTGGTGCTCTTTATAAGACTCCTGTTGGAGTTTAGCACTGGCCGTCTGTTAAACTGAGCTGTAGAAATTTACCATCATGGACATCAGCTTCAAACACAAACAAACCTCTGCCCAGACATTCCTAGAACAATCTGGTAGGATCCTTATTTTGCAACTGTAGTTAAAATATTTCCATTTTTAATAAATTATTGTATATACAATACACATATAAATAACTTTTAAAAGGTAGGCTCTTGTGTTTGTCAATGTTACTGAATATTCTTGTACTTAAAACACTCCCTTTCCCTCCTTTTTCTGGCCTGGCTCTCTCCTTTTCTCCTTTCTTTCTGTTATTTCTTCTGTCTTTCAGATTGGGACATAATTTGGGATGGATCCCATGGGGGATATCCAATAATGAGGGGAGAGCAGTTTTTCCCTTATTCCTGCCTGCTACCTTAGACCTTTCTGTTCCCTTAGGCTGTTTCTGGGGGGCCTTTCCCTCAAGAGTAGTATTTAGGGGGAACATTTGGGGCAGCAGCAGGAGGAACCAGGTAAGAAAGTCATGCTCTACAGACAGTAATCCCATCCATATATCAAGATCCTGCAAGGGATTCAACCTGTCATTTATACATGTAGCACTTTAGATTGCGTGCTGAATTGGAGAAGGAGGAGAAAGATATTGGATTTATACGCCCTTCACTCAGTGTCTCAGAGTGGCTTACAATCTCCTTTCTCTTCCCCTCCCCACAACAGACACCCTGTAAGGTTGATGGGGCTGAGAGAGCTCTGAGAGAACTGTTCCTGAGAGAACAGCTCTGAGAGAACTTTGACTGGCCCAAGGTCACCCAGCTGGCTGCATGTGGAGGGGTGGGGAATCAAACCCAGATTAGAGTCCGTCGTTCTTAACCACTACACCAAACAAGCTTTTTGAATGAACAAAGCATTTGGTGGGGTAATAAGGCCAATTCTGGTAGCCATTTGCCAAATTACCACATTGTGAAATAATCATTTGTTAAGCTACTCCTCTGTATAACCCTACCACATGAGAGGGAGAATCTTACCACTCCCTTGTCTCCCTCAATTTCACATGAGGTACAGAAGTATGGTGCACCACCATGTAGTGGAATAGATTAAAGCCTGGTTCACAGCTGCAAGTTGGGAAAGAGGTAGTAGGATGCTGAGGGGGTAGAATGAACTCCACCGTTTCAGACTATGTGATGTATTTCAGCTCTGAATGTTCCATTGCACAAAAAACCCTCCATGCAAATACAAAACTAGCACAGCAGGAGAAATGTTCTACTTCCCTCTCTTTTCATGCTGTGCTGGTTTTCTGCTTGCAGGGATACTCTGAAGTGGTACAGTCCATTCAACTACCTCATTCCCTTGCATCTATCAACCAGGACTGATACAGATGGCCTGGCCAGCTTACAAAGTGGTCTTGTGGAAACATGATAAGGTACCACTTGTTAAATGCTTGTTTGTATTCATTCTCAGTGTATTTTTAACATGTAAATTGTGACCCTAAGAGGAATGAGTGAGAAACCTACTATGCTTTTTATTTACTCTGTGCGTTCAGTCAACTAATAATAACTGCTTGGCCTGGGCTGCCCACAGCAAAAGCCCCCCTCCCACACAAACATTTTGAGAGAGAGAGAGAAAAGAGAGAAAAGAAATTCACCAGTCCTTAATGGAACAAAACATTCGTCTAGCAATCCATAATCATTTAACTGGAAAAATATTTAACTCTTGCTGCAGGAGAGCATTTGCAATTACTTTGAGTCAAGTAAAGGGTTAAAATGGCTGATAATTGATTCCTAGAGAAGCTTCTAGCTATTGCTGACCACTAACCCTGAAAGGACACCAGGAAAACCCCAGAAGTGATATCATACCTCTCTAGGAATCGGGGTGAGACATCACTTCCAGGTTTCCCTCAGACATGACGTCACAGCATCAGCCCAGAATCTGGGGGCAAGAGAATCTCTTGCCCGCACTGCAGAGGGCTGGCAACCCTACCTGAGGCTACAGAGGAAGCATTACCTCGATACTCCTGATCTGGCCACCTGGATCCACACCACAATAACATCAAGCCTGGTCTCCTGGAATGCACTGTACAACGGTCTCCCCTCAAAATCAATTTGGTAATTCAAGCTGGCGTAGAATGCCACAGCTCAGCTATTATCGGGAGCTAGATGGAGCACATATATTTCTCCCTTCCTGCAGGCACTTCTCTGCCTGCCCATCAGTTACCAGGCTCAATTTAAGGCATTAGCATAAAAAGCCCTTCATAGCCTTGGATCCTCATATCTGCGAGACCATCTCTCCCCCATGCTCCACCACAGCAGCTTCACTCATCCAAGCAGGGTCTTCTGCAGGTGCCAATCTGCAAATGGTGCCCGTACCCATGCCTTCTCCATTGTGGCCCCAGCTTTGTGCAATTGCCTGTCTAAGGCCAGGAAGGCTCCCACTCTCATGTCTTTCAGCAAACTATGCCAAACTGAATTATTCAAGAGGGCTTTTCTATGCAGACAATAGACTTGCACTGTACTAAATGATTCACAAGAGTTACTTAGAACAATTATTAGGACTGTGGTCTATACTATTGTGTATAGCTCATTGAAACTAGGATCCCACTATTGAATTTTGCGTCATTAAATGTGTCAAGTTAATATGTGTGCTTTTCTCCAGTTCTGGTTGGCTCTACAACCCTAATCCTATTGCATTGTTTATTGAATACCCTATCCATCAGTTGTATTGACTCACCCAGTGTAATCCACTTTGAGTCCAAGTGAGAAAAGAGGATGATAAATAATATAAATAAATAAATCTGAATCTTTGCAGCCTCAAATTGATTCGAGATAAAACTTTGGCCCTCTAAACTGCAGGCCTGGGTCCAGCTACATTAGGCATGCCCTGGGAGATGCAGGGTTTTCTTTTTCAGTCAACAGATCCCCACCCTCTATCACAACCTGATTTTGAATGCCAAGTAGCAATCGGGGACACTGTTCCAATCCAACACTTTGTTCTTTGTTCACAAAACCAGTTTTTTTGTGCCATACTGTAAAGATTCTGTGTCCTCAATGACTGTGTTCTTGTCTGTCTCTTCCTTTTATTTATGATTGTAGTTGTACATTTTTTCCACATTCATTTTGCAATCTCAGTAACATGATGAATATCATCACTGAGCCAGGGTCTTAGTGTAATGTTGTTCTTGTCACATTGGTGCTTTAGAAGAAAAATTAGATTTCATATATAGATTTCATTATACATCTAGAGGTATATGATATCCAAGCTTATATTGGCACTATGTAATTCTGTGTCATGTACATTTACATTTCATAACATATATTTGTATTTCTACTCGCTTGAATAGAAGGGGGGGAAAGGTAGTGTCTTCCATTAAAAGATTTATGTCTCATACCCAAGGATTACATGTGCATTTTATAGGAGACCTAATAAAACTGAGAAAGGCCAGCATTTCTGGTTGCAGCAAAATGAAAAGTTACGTTTTGCTTGATTCTTCAAGTGAACATCTTCTGTAATTAGTTTTCCTAAGCCTGGAAAAAATATCTCAGATTCCTAAGCATCAGAGTCACATTTTTAGCTCCTAGCCAAGCCCAGAGCAGAAAAGAAAATCTTTTCTGAAATTTAATGTTGTAAAATGAGGGTATGGTCTACCTGTTTAACATGTTGTTGAAAGATATGGTCTATCGTATTTCCTCCAAGGAGCAGAGTGACTGGTTCTTACCCTTTTCCATTTTATCCTCAGAACAAACCTGTGAGGTAGGCTACACTGACAGAGGATGACTCATTCAAGATAACCAACTGAGGGCCATGGCTGGGGAAGGATTTGAACACAGGTCTCCTCAGTCCTAGTCCGATACCCTAACCACTACACCAAACTGTAGAAATGTATTCTTCCAGTCGTAGTAAATAATTGTAAATGTAGAGTTACAATCTAGTGAAGAAGTAACCTGAGAGAATTGACCAAACTGTAATCAATAATAGCTCCATGAAAGCAAATCACATTTTTAATTAGGGTTGCCAACTGCTTGGAGCAGGGCTTTTTTTTGTAGAAAAAGCGCAGCAGGAACTTATTAGCATAATAGGCCACACCCCTGACAGCACAGCTCATTAGCATATTAGGCCACACCCATGCCTCCCTTTGGCTTGCCTGGGCGACCCATGGCTGCGGGGAGCCCGGGCAAGTTGGCCCTTGGACAGGCCGGAGAAGGCATGGTGAAGCGTTTAAATGACCCCGGGGGGGTTTACTCTCCAGGCCTTCCCTCTGTAGCCACACACGCAGAGGTTTTGGCCATAGTGGGTGTGGCCAACTCTGAAGCCAGCTGGAACTCTGTTCCTGTGCATTCCTGCCCAAAAATAGCCCTGGCTTGGAGAAAAAAAATGTGCTTTCTGTTTAACAGAGGCTTTAATGCCATGTTGCACTTTCTTTAAAGGAACAGGAGATTTTTTTCCAGGCATATCAGCAATCCTATTTTCTATTCACTTATAAAATGAATTATTTGTAGGAAATTACAATGAGATCATTAGAGCTTATTGGGGATGGGGTGTTTCTTGATTAGTATAATGTAACTGGAAAGTCAAGATTCTCCCAGGATAAAAATAAAGCCTCTTTTTCCCCAATGAATTTGCTAAGGCCTCATACAGTCAGCTCACCTTGTCAACAAGAATATTTTATATATATATATGAAAGACAAAATCCTGTTCTCACAAAAAGCACATTCTTATAGGATCTTGTGAGTCCAATAGATGCTAATGCCTTCATATGAGTGATACCAAGGTTTCTTAACAAACTAAACAGCCAGTGGCTTCTAAATGATTGTGTCCAGTGTGTGTAGCTGGTGGCTTCACAAACCCAAACCATCAAACATTTCATAGAAGAGAAAAAGGAACATTTAGGAGTGACTTGGTCTTTTAACTTAGTGGAAAAGGTTTCACTGCCTTGGAGGGCCACTGGCAGCCAATGCAAGCTCCAGCAGATATGGTCATTATACTTTAGGTAAAGTGTGAGTGAATGCTCTAAGAGAGCCAGCATGGTAAAGTGGTTAAGAGCGGTGGACTCTAATCTGGAGAACCAGGTTTGATTCCCCACTCCTCCACATGAAGCCTCCTGGGTGACCTTGGGACAGTCACAGTTCTCAAAGAACTCTCTCAGCCTCACCGATCTCACAAGGTGACTATTGTGGGGAGAAGAAGGTAAGCTGCTTTGAGATTCCTTAGGGTAGAGGAAAACAGGGTATAAAACCCAACTCTTCTTCTTCTTCTTCTTCTTCTTCTTCTTCTTCTTAAGACAGAGCTGAAATTAAAGATATTTGAAAATCAGACAAATTATGACTAAATGGCTCCGCCCAGGTTGACCACAGATTGTCAAGAGAACAGATGAAAATCCAGACGTTCATACTGAAGAGCCTATGCATTACCCTACTTCCTGACATCTCAAAGAGCTCTTTAGACAAGAGCTAGGGATAGAAATAATAGAAATAATTTAAATTAATTAATTAAATGAAATGCTTCCCTGTATGTCCCTCCAGGCTAGTAGTACACTCTACTGAGCAGCTGTCCTGACAATGTAGGAAAGAGGAACCTTGTAGTGTTCCCCCAGGGGCCAAGAAGAACTACCCAACACTAGGGGTGTCCATTCAGATATAACCGAGTCAAAAATATACCCAGAAAATACCTTATCTGTATTTTTCAGATATATTTCAGTATCCCAAATGTATCCAGGTTTTCTTGGACAAACCAGGGAAAAATCCTTGAGATAATCCCAGATACATTCAGTAATTACCGGTAGATCCTAAAACAGCAAGAGGCAGGAGCAGATTGCTCCCACCTCTCAGCTGTTTGTCGGGCTTCTGCAGACCCTTTAAACTTTAAAGAGGCTGTAGAAGACAGCCTTACCCAACACCATACACACCCTTACCCAATACTGGGGAATTAACATTCTGAGTAGACACAAAGTAATATTTAGCATTTAGATAGTTTTTCCCAAGTTCTTGCAGAGCTTCAAGTACATTATTTGAATAATCCTCATTGGTTTAAATTGCTGTGTGGGGAAGTGGCAGCTTTATGTCACTTTGTTGCAAAATTGCTCTAACCGGAAATTTGTGTGAAATTACTTCTTTGTCCAATAAAATCTCAAGTGACCATCATATTAATCGTACTCGGTTTGAAAAATCATACGAAATAAGAGCAGCCATGCTGAATCAGGCTGATGATCAGTTTCATCTACCATCCTGTTTCACAAAATGGCCTACTAGATGCCACTAGAAGGCATAAAAACAAGGCATAGAGGGAAGAGTCTCTCACCAATATTAACCCCAAGTGCTGGTATTCAGAGGAGATCTTCCCCAAAGATGGAGGTTCCATTTAGTTTTTGTGGCTAGTAACCAGTTTCATCTTTACAACTCTGCAAAGTAGACTAGGCAGAGAGAAAGTGACTAGTCCAAGTTTACCCATTTGGGGATTTGAAATGGGGGCTCTCAGGTCCTAGTCTGACACTCTAACCACTACCCTGGCACATAGTCTTCAGTATGTTTGTCTAGTCCAGTCTAAGTAATTCTACCATTTTCCTAGGAGAAGTTAGGTTCATCATTAGGTTCACGGTCTGTATATTCTCGGATCTTCCCCTTTCCGAAAACTGGAGCTGCATTGCCTTGGCCTCCCATTTTAATATGACATATTTCAGTCAAAAGCTCAATAATTTTGGCATCTCAGTTTGTTACATCTGTCTAGGTAATGCCATCTGTTCCAGGCAGATTGATCTTTTTTTAAAAAAAAATATTAATTAGTTGACATCATTTTTCATGTATATCCTCTGGAAACTGATTGACTGATTGATCCAACTGAGAAAGTGATTTACAGTGCAATTTACAGTACATATTTCTAACTCCATTGAATGGGCTTAGAATGGTGTGGCTTGGCTGTTAGATTTGGATATTCCTCACATATCTTATATAGTTAAGACTAAATCAGATAATTAGCTTCAGATATTTTGTCTTCTTTCAGCACCCCTTTTATATCTTTGTAATCTAATAGTTGTACTGCATCTCTGATTTTCTCTGATTATTTAACACATTTTTATTATTTGCTTTTATATCTTTAACAGTGTGCCCAACAAAAATTGAATGCCTGACAGGTCAATAGTTCACCCATTTTTTAAAAAAAATCATACATATAATACAACTCTCGCTTTTTAGAATTAGATTGTTTTTTAAATCTGTGCCTCTCCTTCAGCAGGGGAAGTCATCCACATTGGTTAGGCCACACTCCTCTCTCTCCAGGCAGGACTCTGCAAATTTTTATATGCCTTCCAGGGCCTACAGGGGGTGTTCTTCCAGCATGAATAGCCCTGCCACTCCAGCAGGTCATACGAGCTTGAATCCTATTCCACAGCCATATACAAAAATTAATACCTATTATGGAGGATTCCTCTTCCAAGAAAACTCAGGGAGTGGGGTCTGGAAAGAACAAGGAGCACATAAAGATAAGCTCACTCCTCTGGAGGCTTCAGAGAAAGCAGAAGAAACCTTGGCTTCCAAACCACCCATGGGGGTCCCACAGATGGAGCTTGCAGGAAAGGCATGCCTGATACCTCTCATGTTCCAGGGGCAAGCCACAGGCTCACTCCAGCCCCTCCAAGAACTGGTTGGAACCTGTTGGAGCAACCTGGGGATGTGACAGAAGACTTGAACTGTACAGACATGCACCTTGCGAGTGCCATCCTAGCACACCTTGGAGGAGCCAAGAAGGCAACTGGAGAAGCTCTCCCACCATCGCAGGGAACTGGGGGAGTGGGTGGGAACCCCTGCCTGCTGCTAGATCCATGGCTGAGCTTCTACTGGCAGGGTATACTCCCTAGAATGCAAACCGCTCCCGGGGCCCCAGCCACCACAGGAGCAAACAACATGGGGCGCCTGTTCCTTTTCTTCCCATGCTCTACAACCAGCAGCCCCTTGACTGGTCATTACAGTTTTGGCACACAAACTGACTCACCTCCTCCTCCTTTTCCTTCAGCCAAACTTCTTACCCTCTGCAACAGGCAGAGGGTGCTGGTACAGCTCATAATCTGCCATTTGATCAAAGAAGCACTCCTTCAACAGCCCCACAAGGGACAGACGAACACTGCAGCCCTCATTCTTCCTCCTCAGCTCAGTCTCGAGTCTCATTGTCCCCCTGCTCTGACACTTCAATCAGCCCGCTGCCAAAACACAGAAAGAGAGCCAGGTTAACAAAAAGAAAGCGCAGGGAGAGATCCATACCAGAGGGAGAGTCCTCTAGGTCCACAGGTTGCCCCTGCAAGCACTCTAAGGGCTCACATAAATGCCATTATACCTGATCTGAGCCAGGCTGCAGTAAGGATGAGACACACACTGCCATCACCTCCATCAGGCAAGGAAGAGGGGGAGTGGTCCAGAGAGGATTTGGAGGACAAGGAGGTCAAAATTATTCCAACCTGAGCACTTCCAGTACCTCTTGAAAAAAGGCATCTCTACACTAAGCTGTGCTTCAGAGCCTGCAGATGCTACTTCCACCTCACTGACAGCTAACCTGGACCCTTGGGAATTCAAGAAGCCACTCAAAAGACCCATAGAGTGTCCCTTTCCAGAAATTTTTGACAATGCTCTAAAAGCTGAGTGGGCAACTCCTGGCAGCAGTGCTGCATTAAATGTTTTTCCAAAAAGTTCTACACCCTGCCCCTAATAGTCATGGAGGACTTAAAGATAACTCTGGTGGATGCCCCAGTGGTAGCATTGCATTCTGGGGCAGTCCTTTCCAAAGATGGGGACAATGCCTTAAAGGATCCTATTGACCACAAAAATGAAGGTATGCTCAAGACAGCACATGAGGCCTCCTCACTGGTGATCCAAGCATCAGCAGTGCTTTCCAACTTCTCCAGGGCCATCGTGGTCTGGGTGGATAATCTGCTCCAGACCCAGGAACCAGACCCTCTTGCCCTCAAGAGGTCTTTGTTGAAAATTAAAAGGGTGGCCCAGTTCACCTCAGACAGCTCACTTGGCCCCATTCACTTTGGAGGCAGGGCGCAGGCAGCCAACATTGTAGTCAGGAGGAACCTGTGGACCCAGTTTCGAAATCTAATCTGTCGGAGGATAAATTTTCAGACAGGCTTCTGTTCAGAGAAACTTCCTTGGAAAAGGTACTAATAGAAACTAAAGAGAAAAAGGAGGCTATGCCTTCTTCCTCTTCCAACAAATACAAGGATTTCAGAGGAAAGCTGTCCCAATCCTTTCATCCCTACAAAGCATCAGGCAGAGGTAGAGATAGTAGAGATTTCAGATCTACCCACTACTCTAACATTGACAATAAGTTCCAGCACAGGGGTTTCAATCCCAACAGGTAACCTGACCACACCAGCACAGCCAGAAAGCAGGCCGCGTGATGCCAGGATTGGGGGATGGTTGCTGGGCTTTGCCAGGGTCTGGGAGTGGACAGCTACAGACCAGTAGGTTCTTTCTATAGTCCAATCTGGCTACCAGGTAGACTTTACCAGCCTTCCCCCGCACTGATGTGTCAGGTCTCCAGTTCTCTGAGACAAGATCTTTTCCTACAAACAGTTCATCACCTACTGTCAATTGAGGTGGTAGAGTTGGTCCCTCCATCACAGCATTTCAAAGGATTGTATTTGGTGCTCTTCATAGTCCCCCCAAAAATCTGGGAAATGGAGAGCAATACTGAATCTAAGGAATCTCAACAGATAGATAAAAAAGCAAAAATTCAGAATGGAATCCTTAAGAACCATTCTGCAGATGCTCCAACAAGGAAACTACCTGACCTCAGTGGATCTGAAGAAAGCATATCTGCGTGTTCCCATTCATCCAGCTCATCGGCAATAGTTACACTTCGCATTCCAAGATTACCAATTTCAATACAAGACCCTCCCATTTGGGCTGTCCTCACCCCCCCCCCAAGTTTTCTCCAAAATCACAGTGACACTAGTTGCTGCACCAAGACTCAAACATGTTCATGCTCACCCCTAACTTGATGACATCCTCCTTAGGGAAAAATCTGCACAGACAACATTGAGCAACACTGTCCTGACAGTTCAGTTTCTTCAGGAACATGGGTGTCTGCTGAACTACCGAAAGATATTGATGTTGATTCATAATATTGCGAAGTTCTCAAATAGTTCTTAACAGGGCTCTTTTTGTAGCAGAAACTCCTTTGCATATTAGGTTACACACCCCTAATGTGGCCAATCCTCCAAGATCTTACTGAGCTCTTCTTACAGGGGCTACTGTAAGCTCTTGGAGGATTGGATACATTAGGGGTGTGTCACCTAATATGCAAAGGAGTTCCTGCTACAAAAAGAGCCCTGGTTCTTAACAATGTATAAACAAAAGTATAATGAATACAAAATTTAAAAAGTACAAAAGGTTCAATGTTAGCACTCTGATTTCCACAGTAAACACCACTCATAAGTGAATTCACTTGGGAGCAATTATAGACACACAACGGGCACAGGTGTCATTACTAGAGGAGAAACTGAGCAAGATTCAGAACCTCGTACAGGACATCTGTTATCAGAGACCCAATGCTCTTGGCTCAGCTCTTGGACCCATCCATTTCTATGATAGACCTTGTACCCTGAACAAGCCTGCATGCAAGACCCCTCCAGTGGGCTCTACTTCCCTTCCAAGCAGAGATAGGGAAGAGACGACTCATACAGGTTCCCCTGTCATCCACTGTGTTTTGATCTCTGAAATGATGATGGAGGTCAAACACTCTATGCCAAGGAATTCCCTTCATACTACCACCACAGATTCTGATAACAACAGACACCCGTACAAGGGGCTGGAGACCCCACAGCCTGGACCTGGTAGCTCAGGAGTGGTGATCAGAGGAAGAAAAATGGAACAGCATAAACCTCCTCAAGCTGAGGACCATAAGGCTGGCGCTCATGACATTTCAGGGCACCATAAGTCACCAACATGTGTTGGCGAGAATGGACAATATAACCGCCAAGACACACATAAATCGTCAGGGTGAGTTCAAGGCCTCCAAACTACACCAGGAGGTTAATTTGCCAGTGGGCAGAGAAACGTCTTCAGGGACTGCATGCTCATTACATCCAAGGGGTTCTGAATTCTACTGTGGATTAGCTGAGCAGGAGAGACCTGGACCAAGCCAAATGGGTCTTGAACCAGCAGGTCTTCTGGCAGATAGTCCACAAGTTCGGTCCACCACTCATGGACTTGTTTGTGACACTGAAAAACCAGAAAACACCCAGGTTTTTCGTGAGGTTCATAAAGCCAGTGACAGAGGGAGTGGATGCTCTTCTCCAGAGATGGCCTCCAGGGCTGCTATATACATTTCCCCACGAACAACAAAGGACGATGGAGTAAGAGAGCTGCTATAACCAATAATGTAAAACTCCGAAAATGGACTGCCTTCAAGAGACTCCCAAATCATGTGAAAGTTACACCAGTAAGAATTAACAACTGAAACTCTATAGAGGAGTTCTCAATAGAGTTTCAGATATACATTTCCCCAGCAAGACACTGGCAAAGGTCCACAGAGAGAAAGTGGAAGTTATCTTCCTGGCACCAGACTGGCCGAGACAGTTTTCAGAATGGATCCAGATGTCAGCAGCCGAGCCATAGAGACTCCCATGTAGGAAGGACCTCCTGAGTCAGGGACCAATCTTCCATCCAAACTCCCAACTGTTAAAACTGACAGCATGGAGGTTGAAGGGTCAGACTTAGTACAGTCTGGTTTCCCGGCCGAGATTATGTACATCATGGTCTAGGCCAAACAGACAGCGACAAGGTGCATAAATAATTGTACATGGGCAGCATTCTCGAATTGGGCAAAGGCCCATCAAATAGATCCTTTCAGGATGTCTCCAAAATATATTCTTGCCTTCTTGCATGTTGGCTAGAAGAAGGGTCTCAGACCAAATACCCTGAAATGCCAAGTGACTGCAATCGCAGCAGCAGTGTTGGGGAGCAGGGGGATGGCAAAAGTTACTTCAGACAAGTACATCAAAAGGTACCTTGAGGGTGTAGCATAGCTAGCACCTCCAATTAGGCACAGGTTTCCCACCTGGAGTCTGTCTAAGGTGCTTCAGGCCCTGGTAACACCCCCCTCCCCTTGAGTGTTGAAGTCAATAGGTCTAAAATTACTGTCTCAGAAGGTCACCTTCCTAGGTGCTATAACATCTGCAAGATGGGTCGTGGAGTTAGCTGCTCTGTCTGTCAGAATGGAGCTGTGTATATTTCACAAAGATTCTGCGGTTTTGTGTACAGATCTGTCATTCATACTGAAAGTCAATTCCTCTTTTCACATAAACCAACAAATAACCTTACCATCTTTCTGCCCTAGGCCACTCATCCCAGAAAGTGGTTGTGGCACAAGCTAGATGTACAGAGAGCCCTCCAGATCTACAGAGACCAGACAGCCAGATTCAGAGTCTCAAATTCTTTGTTTCTTGTGGGACTCTGAATTTAGGAAAAAGAGTTTCCAGAACAACTGTTTCCTTCTGGATCACAGCTTGCGTTAGTTAAGCCTATGAGGTTCTGGGACTGAGTGCGCCCACAGTGGTCAGAGCATATTCTACCAGAGCAGCAGTGGCCTCAGCTGCATTCACCACCAGGGCTCCTGTAGAGGAGCTTTGTAGGGCAGCCACCTGGTTCCTCATTTGGTACTTTCATCAAACATTACAGAATTGATCAGCAGCAATCAGTGGAGGCTGCCTTGGGCAGGTGGGTTCCCCAACAGGTTTTGGAGTAGGTCTTGCTCAGTGTTCCCACCCTGTGTTACATCATAGCTGATGTATATAACCAACGTGGATGACTTCCCCCGCCAAAGGGGAATGAAACACTGGACCTACCTGAAGGTTTCTTCTCTTCCCACCCATTTGACTTTAATTTTCCTGCTGTTGGTATGTTCTGAATATGTTCAATAAATGTTCCTTAGTTCAGTTACTTCAAGTCAGTGTTTACATTGGGAGCTAGGCTATTCTATATCTGGAAGGACACTCCCTCTTGGTCCTGGAAGGCATAGAAAAATTTGCATAGCCCTGGCGGGAGCAAGAGGAATGTGGCCTAACCAATGTGGGTGACTTCGCCCCCCTGAAGAGAAGAAATCTTCAAGTAGGTCCAGTGTTTTGATCTCTAGCAGGCAAACTACATTGATACAACAGATCCTACCAAGGAGACTGAGGTGACAGGTATGGGCAGTACTCTTTTCTGTTGACAGGGCACAGAGAATTTTTGTTGGTTTCTGTTGGAGGGGCCAAATGAACAGCTTGACCATTAGCCTATTAGCAGTATCATCCAACATTTACATTAGATCATTAAGCAGAATCATTAGAAGCTTTGCAGTTGGTTGTCATCAATATGCTGATGACACCCAGCTCCATATATTTCTGTCTCAGCCCAAGTGCAGCCATCTCAGTTTTGAGCCAGCGCCTGGTCAAGTGGATGGTGGAGAACACTGAAACTGAGGCCCGATCTGCATCTAGCATTTGCTCCGCTGTCTTACCAAACCCACAGTGGAACAGAAATTCCCATCTACATTGCATGCCACTTTCACTTTGATTGAGTGTTTGATTGAGTGATTGAGTTTTATGGCAGTGTCCAGACTGCACGTGGCCTTCACGTCGTTTGATCTCTGGTTTAATGGTGGCTGTCTGCATAGATTTATGGCTGTTTTATGGCCATTCAGAGGTGACTGTGCAGTCAGTACAGTGTTGGCTTGGGGTAGCTGAATGTGGTTTTGAACTGCATCTTTTTCTGTTCCAGTGTGGGTTTGGTAAAACAACTGAGCAAATGCTAAATGCAGATTGGCCCTGAATCTAGACAGGATAGAGGTGGGTGATGTTGGCGAGAAAGTTTGATGCTGGGGAAGGGTGATTTAGTGCTCTTTGATAGCTTGAAGTTGCATTATTCAACCAGATAAAAAGCTTAGGAAGAGGGATCTTATTGTTTGAATTTCATGTGTGTGACACAGTAAGGAAAACATTGTCCTGTTGTGCTATGTGAGGAGACTATCTTCTTTTCTAGGCCCAACTGCCCTGGCTATGCTGATCCATGCTACTGTAGCGTTACGGCTGGATTGTCATAATGTGCTGTCCGTTGGGCTACCCGTCCAGATGACTCAGACGTATCAGGTAGTGCAGAAAGCAGGGTTTTACCTGTTCACCAAAATAAACAGATATAAGCATATTACCCAAACTTTAAAGCAACTGAACTGGTTTCCTTGGAAGTCCAATTCAGGATGTTCATATGACCTTTAAAGCCCTACATGTATTGAGACCCAGATATCTTAAACAGCCCCTTCTTGCAATATAGAGCCAAACACACATTAAGATCCGCTCAGTTGTCTTTACTGACAGCCCCCTCTTTTCAGCAGTTGAATTACAGTCAGTGAGGGACAAGCATTTGGAGTAGTGGTTCCACAGGTGTGGAATGGATTGCCAGAAGAAATTTGGCAGCCCCCAACTTCATTTTCTTTTAGAAAAACACATAACATCTGACGTGTTAAATTGGCCTGTATGTTGCACTAACAAGCTAGTGGGAATGTGTTCCTACAAAATTGTGTTAAAACAGTGCAATTTAAGTAGCAATGAGTAATTTGTAACTTCAACCAAATATTGTTGCATTTATGTTTTTATCTTGGAAGCTGCTCTGGCCTTTGGACGTGCAGGACATAAATATTTGATGTTGCACAGCAGTTTAAAGTGGAGTAGTTAGTTAGAGGGGAGGGACACTTTCCCCACTGGCTGACTTTCCACTCCAAATTGCTCCTAACTGAGCTCCTCCTACATGTTTATCCTTCCAAAGCTACATTTAGAATTCCATGGAAAACAGCCAATGAGAGGTACTTGGCTGCAGAAAAATAACTGGCCAGGAAAGGGTTGAGTACACCTTTCTCTTTACCCTCCTTTCTCTGTTCAAAAATCATCTTTTTAAAAAAATGGTTCTCAGGTCTTCATGTGATGATGTATAGTTTGCCCCTAATAAAAGAGCTAATGTTGCCGCTACTTTAAATGCTGATTAAATTAGACTGTTTTGGTAATTTTGCATTTTTCTTCACTTATTTATTTGCTCAGTTACCAACTGTTCTGTTTATTTGGGGGAATGTAAGAACAGTCTGTCACATAACAGACTCTAATTCCCTATTGGGATGAGAATTTTAAACTTCATCAGCACAAAACTGGGTAGAAAAAAAAAATCCCATCCCCATGCTTCCCTTAAGGCATTAAGATGCTGAAAAGTCTAACCCTCCTATGACTCTTATAACATATTCATTTTTCCTTAATTGTTTTTAGTTGCTAAAATATTACTTTAACTTGCTTAAGGGATGGTTTGTCTTTAATTAAAGAGTATGTTATGTCCAAAGGCAGAAATCTTCAGTTTTACAATAACTCTTAGTCAACTGATAATGAATTCTCCATTACCACTTCCTTTTATTTCTTATGCTTTGGCCTCTAAGACCAAATTCTAGCATTTGCTGTATCAGCAGCAACAAGAAAAGACAAGAGGAAAAAAAGCTTTCGGAAGATGACTGTCATGCTTTTTAGTGATATAAGCATCGCCTGAGGACCCAGCTATACAATATGTTTGGCAAAGAGCTGGGTCGGGGTTTTCCTAATCCAGCTTACTTTTCCCGCACCCACACAGCAGCTGTGGAGAATTTACTTCCCAAAGCACCACAGGGCCTAGTTCAGATTGGGACCAGGGTGGAGAGTGGCCAACCTTCCCCACCCCTCATCATTTTCCAAAATTAAATGGCTCAGGGGAGGGGACATTATTTGCACTGAGCACGGCATGTGCAGTTCTGCAGTGGGACAAAAAGTATACCCTGGTCGTTTTCTCTCAGGAAAATAGCGTGGGATTAAGGTTGGAGCCTCTCCTCACCTTGCATCATGGTCCCAATCTGACTCAATCCCTGAGATGCTTGGGTAATTACGATCTCCACGGCTGCCTTGCATCTGCAAGGAAAGCAAGTCAGGCCAGGGCAACCCTGACCCAACTCAAAGCCAGACATCGTGTTTGGTTTGACCCTGAGAGTTGTGCCTTGGCAGGCTCCAGGTGCCAGTAATAGTTGAACAGCAGCACACTAGCGATTTAAAAAGTGTTCCAACTTTATGGGGATTAATACTGCTGGGTCTTAGTTGAAGAACTGGTAGAAGAACTGTGTTTGTGACAGTACTCACTGGCACTGAGTGCAGGCACCTGGGGGGGCTTTCCTTGGGTGCTAACCAGTGTTCCCTCTAAGCTGAGTTAGTGTGAGCTAGCTCACAGTTTTTTAGCCTCTGGCTCACACGTTTTTGTCCTAGGAAGGATGGCTCCAGAGCACACTAATTTATGCAGTAGCCAAGTCACTTACACACAACTTTAAAGCCAGTAGCTCTCAAAGTAGAATTTTTGCTCAGAAGACTCCACAGTGTAGAGGGAGCATTGGTGCCAACCTGCCCCACCCAGACAAAAAAGAAAGAGGGGGTAGGTAGGGGACAGGACCAGAATGGAAGTTCAAGGATCTAAGCTGCCACAGCTTGGGCAGGTGCACTGCCCTTAACTTGGGTGCACACAAACCTGGACACACCCCAAGCTGCTGCACCTGCAAGCTGAGTGGGAAGCCACCCACTCTCTTCCTTCCTCCCTTATGGAGAGTGAGCAGGTCAGATGACAGCAGGCCAGGCAACAGGGCAAGTTGCCATGGACCCAGGCAAGCCCAAGCTGCAACTCCCCCATGAGCCGGCTGGGTGTGGAGCCTGTCGGTAGCAGGGGAATTGCTCGTGTGAAGCTGCTTCATACTGAATCAGACCAAAGGTCCATCAAGCTCAATAGTATCTACTCAGATTCGTGGTGACTCTCCAGGGTCTCATGTAGAAATCTTTTACATCACCTATTGCCTGATCCTTTTGACTGGAAATGCCAAGGATTGAACCTGAGACCTTCTGCAGGCCAGGTAGATGCTCTGCCATTGAGCCACAGCCCCTCCCTTGGGGAGAGAGGCCAGACAGGAGAGTAGCTGGTGGTCACCTCTTCTTCCTCCCTCCCTTGTGAAAGTGTGGAAGGAGAAGACTGGGCAGGCAAAGAGGCCAAGTGACCGGATGAGCTGCCACAGCCCCAGAATGGCAAAGAGCTGCTGCTGCCCTGCAGACTGGGTGGGCACAGAGCCCAGTGGAGGACATAGTAGGGAAGAGGCTGGGCAAGGGAAGGTGATGAGGAAGACCCAGCAGAAGAGAATGAAGAAGTGGCATTTGGTCTATTTATTTGTTTATTTCATTTAACTCCTATACTGCCCTCCACACAGAGTGGGCTCAGGGCAGTGTACAACAATGTTATCCAGAAAAATAAAAACAATGAAACATTAAAACAATCTAAAATACCGAACCATAAGGTCAAACTGGGTTTTGGCACTGCAAGAGTGCCACTGGTTCTGCTGGGCATAAGAACATAAGAGAAGCCAATGTTGGATCAGGCCAATGGCCCATCCAGTCCAACACTCTGTCACACAGTGGCCAAAAATACCAGGTGCCATCAGGAGGTCCGCCAGTGGGGCCAGGACACTAGAAGCCCTCCCACTGTTGCCTTCCCAAGCACCAAGAATACAGAGCATCCCTTGCCCCAGCTTGAAAGTTCCTATCTATACGTTGTGGCTAATAGCCCTGAGATGCTGGCTCTGGCTCCGCTGGTGGCCTTTCAAACATGCCCCCTCCTCACACCTCACTTTCTACTGCAAAGACTCTCTGGGAGAATCTGCTGGGCTTGTTGTATGTCTGCCTTGCTTTTTTCCCACCACTGGAAACAATGGAGATTCTCAGATTTGACGTTAGTCCTATTGGGTTTTGGCACTCATTCTGCTGGGCACATTGCACTGGTTCTGCTGCTGGCGTTGCAAATATGCTCCCTCTCCACACTTCACTTTCTCTTGCAGAGATTCTATGGGAGATTCTGCTGGGCTTGTTGTATGCCTACCTTGCTTTTTTTCTCACCATTGGAAACAATGGAGGATGAGGGCACCCTCTTTGGGTGCCCATAGAATTGGACCCCCAGGCCCAATCTTTTTGAAACTTGGGTGTCTTTGGGGGAGAGGCCCCAGCAGCTCTACCTCAAACTCCCTTGTGAAAAGGCATGATTTGGGTATTAATTCCACTTGGAAATACCAAATGCACATCCCTTGTTGTTATAAAGATTACCAGATAATGACTAATACCTAGCAACACCATTAAAAAAAATCAAGTACCCTTTTCTTAAGAGGGGCACAGCAATCCCCCTCTTCAGCTGCATGCTCCTGAAAGTTGTTCCTGTTGGTCAGTGAGCTCTCAAGAATATCCAAGTAGCGATCTGCAGAAGAAGGGGGCATTGGTGGAAATCAGCGCAACCCTGCATATGACCACTGGCACATTTTTAAAAAATAAAAAAGTACTGAGTAAGAGTATCCAGATGCTTGCTCTCCTGTTACTTGTTGCTCTCATTTCTCTGTTGCTTACCTTGTGCTTGTGAAATGGTAGTTGTCCAGAGCACCAATCTGTCATGGTTGTTTTTTAAAAAAAAAAATTATCTTCCCTTTGCAAAGAACCATTGTGATCTAGGGTTCCAGGTCCCTTTCACTCGCCGGCAGGGCACTGGGTGGGGATATCGCCCCCCCCCCATTCCCCACAAAACACGACATGCCTACACACCCAGAAGTGATGTCAGGGGCAACACTCTGGATTTGGGGCGAAACTCTATAGTAAAATTGGCATCAAACCATAGAGTTTTGCCCAAAATACAGAGCATCACCCATTGATGTCACTGTCATGCCAACATCACTTCCGGGTGATGCAGGCACATCACGTGTAATGTGCTGTTTGGGGGGATCCTCTCCTGCTGGCCAGCAGAGGGCAGGAGCCCACAAAATTAGGGGATCCACTGCCCCCCACTGGGAAATTGGCAACCCTATTATGATTAGAAACTGTCAGCCACCGTAATACTGGTACCCCTATTGTCACCCACCGAAGTACTCACATTGTTCCTTTTGTTCAAAATTCTTTTTTATTTTAGGGATTGGAATTAATTTATTAAGATGCCAAATCTATGTTAACTGGATATCTTTCTGTCAAAATGTTTGAAGTGTTCAAAGCCAGCTAATAGTATTTGCTTAAGGAGACCTGGATGGTTTATTTCCCAGGGAGGATATATATATCCAAATCTGTGCTGTTTTCTCTTTAATTAAAGTCACTCTGATAAACAGTACATCTTCCCTCCAATCAATAAAGCTTTGACTTCAGAATGTTTTTATTTTTATAGTCAACTTTTTTCCCTATTGATAACTTTTTTTGCAGTACAAACAGAAGCACCATTTTCAAAGGCAATCACTTCTGTCTAGGCAAACTCGGTGATAATGGAGATAACGTTATGAATTAAGTAATACAGAAATGGGCAGTTCAGTGCAGGCTGACATTTTTGGAGGAAATTTGTTTTTCTTTCAAAATTATTGCAATAATAATAGCCATACTGCAAGATATCTGCATCTTGAAATTCTGCATTAGGTGTCATCTTAACCACCAAGTAAACACATTTGAGCTCTGTAAGAGAGACAAAATTATGTTCCAAACTCATTTTCCCCCTATTTATCTCCTACTATCTCATCACCTTTTATCTTTTCACACTCTTATCTTTTTGCAAGCCAGTATGCATTAACGCATACCAATCTGCCAAGAAACACTGGATTAAAAGCCAAAGAAAGGATTGATCTAGTTCATTTGAAAAACAAATCCCCCAAATGCAAACAGTGGGGATGGGGAGGGGGGAATTTCAGAGGCAGTTTGATATGGGCATAGTAGAAGATATATACTGCTGTTCTGCTGGAAGTTCTGCTAGCGGCAAAGCTTTGCAGTTTGAGCTACAAACGTGAACCCAGTTGATGTCAAATCTCTTTTATTAGTCCAGTTTTAAATATCTGAGGCCTGAAACCTCCAAATGCTCCCTAAGTGAAAGGCAGCTTTTTGGTTTGGCAGATATATTAATTTAGATTTAACTAGTCCACATACAATAGATCTGCAATTGACAAAGAAAAATCTACAAAACTTTGTGAACTCTAATTCTCAGGTTCAAGCCAGAGAACACAGTGGAGGACTTGTGACTAGGTCTCCAGTGGATTTTTAGTTGACATACACAAATGAGATAACAGGGTACCAAGGAATGAACTGCTCTACTACAGACTGCAGATCATAGAGGACCACATTTTAGAATGCTCTCCTGTGTTAAAAGCTCCCCACGAATAGAATACCAACACAGCAAGCGAAGAAAAAGGATGGAACTTTTCTTTTTCTGTTGGCACACTATGTTGGATTATGTAGAACTATACTGGATTATATAAAACTTTGTTTGTGGTGGGGACTTAATTATTAGGAAAGATCAGCAAGACCATAAGCATTTCCTTTGTGGATCAGATAGTTGGATTATGTAGAACTTTGGGTAACTGGATTACACGGAACTTTGTCTGATCCACAAAGGAAATGGCTTATGTTCTTCCTGATCTTTCCTAACAAGTGAATAGAAGAGATAATTTAAAAAATATTGTTTGTGATGTGGACAACTAGTGTGCTAGCATTTTGCCTTCCTATCGTATTCTTGATGATATTGTAGAGAGAGGTAGCACACTTACTGCCAGTGCATTACTGCATTAGGATCACTCTCACTTTGAAAAATCCTTGCAGAATGAGGCAGCCATTTAGCAAATCAGTGCTTTCTGTCTTGAAGAGATGGCAGATTAGTATACAAGGCTGAACAGAACAGAGCAAGTCCACTTCAGTGCCATTACTAGCTATGATGCTCTCATAACAGGGCAGTACTTAAAGAAGCATAAATAGAGGTCAGCTCTAAAGAAAATAGTACCAAATGGATTTTACAGGTGCATTTGGAGTTTACTTTCCCCAGGTTACAAGAAGGCTGCCACTTACAGTCTGCATTATAGTGCTGTTTTCACCCAAGCACAAGGTCAAATGCATCATTTTAATAGTGCAATCTTAAACAGAATTACTTCAATGGATTTGGAAGATTTGGCACTGTAAGTCACTCATCAGCTATTCACAGAATCATATTATTAAGCACTATATTTTTGTTTCCCAGCACAAATAAAACATTTCTCTGTGGGTTACTGTGACTGCATGCTGTCGGGCTTCATATAACTTCTCTGTTCTTCATACTTCATCCCAAAGTCACTGAACAATTATGAAACCAGTACAAATCAATGGGGCTGGCAGGCATCTCTCAGAAAAGAGATAATGGTTTAAAAACCTAATGGCAGTAGCCCTTACCAGTGAATCCTAGCACTGAATTACATGAATCAGTAATCTTACAAGTGGAGACCCACAAGAAACTTGCAGGATAGTCATCCCATTCCTCACACCTTTGCTTCCTCCCCTCTCCCCCTACCTCTCTCACACTCTTTCTCCGTTCTGCCCCCCATTTCTTACTCTTTATTTCTCCTCCATGCATATTACTTCCTCTCTCTTTCTGACCCATCATCATTCTCTTTGTTTTTCTGCCTCCACATCTCATCACTCTTTCTCTCTTTCTGCCACCATAACTCTCCCAGCCTTCTGCCTGCTTCCTTCCCCACCCCTCACACAGCAACAACAGCAGTGGTGGCAATACTCCCAGCCACCCACTTGCTTCCTCTCTCCTCATAGCAGCACTAGAAGCACTCTTGAAATCATAACAGATCTCCCAGCTTCAGAGATCAATTCACCTTAGGGTTGCTAGCTCCAGGTTGGGTAATTCCTGGAGATCTGGGGGTAGAGCCTTGGGACAGTGAGGCTTGAGGAGGCAAGCTACCTCAGTAGGGTATAATGCCATAGACTCAACCCTCCAAAGCAGTCATTTTATCCAGGGGAACTGATCTCTGTCAACTGGACAACTGTTGTAATTCTGGGTGATTTCTAGCCCTCACCTGGAGGCTGGGAATGGTAGTTCTCATGGAGGAAGTGGCTGGTTTGGAGGGTAGAGTCCATCGCATTATACCAGTCTGAAGCTCCTCCCCTCCTCAAACCCCAACCTCCCCAGGCTCCACCCCTCAAATGTCCAAGAATTTCCCAACCTGGAGTTGGCAACCCTATTTCCTTCCCACTCAGCAGCCAACCTACCTTTATCTGCTTTTATCTGTCTTCAGCTTTCCGTCTCCAACACCCTCCCCCACAGCCTCTATCTAGGAAAATTATAGTCTTTCTCCACAGTGGAGACCAAAGCAGCTTACATTATTCTCACCTCCTTTTTATCCATACAACAGCCCTGGGAGGTAGGCTAGGCTGAAAGTATGTGACTGGCCCAAAAACACCCAGTCAGCTTCCACAGCAAGATGGGGATCTGAACCTGGGTCTCATGCATGTTTGTTGGGAGGGAGGGAGGGAGGGAAGGAAGGAAGGACTGAAGGACCTAGTACCTTAAAGTCTAAAAAAATACATTGTAGGGTTAGCTTTTATGGGCCAGAGTCCAGTGAATCAGACACATATGTATCAGATTTTGCATTGACTTTGATGACCTGTAGTTTCAGTCATCTTTTCATAGGCATTGAAATTACCAGAAGAAACACTAACTCCAGTCCAAAGCATAAATTTTCTTGATCCAATGGCCATGGAGACTCTCAAGAGCCCAAGTGGGTTTTAAATCAGCAAATGGCAGCTTCCTCATTGTGTAGTTTTATACATTTGGGGCAATTACTGGAGTGACTGCAACAAAGGTGAAAGTGCAAATAAGTTACATTTCCTATTACCACAGTTCCAGTTGCTAGGTGAGATCTGTGAGCTCCGTGTATGAAAAACAGCTTGTAAATCTCACCCTGCACACATTCCCTTTTTCACATTACACCAGATGTGCGATAAAATGAAGCATACCTTATTTGCACTTTGCTCTCCCACTTTGTCATATTGTGTGAAGCAACGCATGGCAAAGACTGCAAAACCTACAATCCATTGTACACTTTATATGAAGTAAGTTCGAGTAAATGACACTAAACTCTGTAACCCTATCCATATTTACACAGAAGCCCCACTGAACTCATGGATAGAGTTGTAAGTCAAGCTAGTTGCCTACTTTTCTTACCCCTTGACCATTGACACTATGATTGTTAGATCTCAGCATCCCTATTCAAGAGACTCATGGAGTAGGACTTGGTGATGCCAGGAGGTGGGGCCTTGTGATGTGGCACTGAAAAGCAGTGTTAATGGCAGACCTTTTACACATTACTAGGATTGTGTGCCATATGTCGCATGTTGTGGAAAATGTATAAAAATAAAATATCTGTGAATTTGTGCAGTCACAGTGGTATGATTTTAAAATTTTGAACTATTCCCCGCAAACAAAAAGTTTTAAAGAGGTGAAAACTGACTATGTACTACAGTTATTTATTGATTGATACCTGGTGGAGATTCGAAGTGTCTTATAACGTCATTCTCAATTTCTTACCTCTTCCATTTCATCCTCACAACAACCCTGTGTGAGGTAGGTTAGTCAAAGAAAAAGGCAAGTGACTAGCCCAAGCTTCCGTGGTGCACTGGGGATTCAAACCTGGGGCCTCTTAGACCCTAGTCCAACACTCTAAACACTTCTTCAAAATGTGCTTGAACTGTTAGTGAGAGATTATTGCTTGTCATCTGCACTGGAGGAGTGACAACAGTTATCACAAGCAGATATGCACAGAAGTCTTGGGCCCTCAAGCGACAGTCATGAGATTTCAGTCCACAGCTAGATTTCATCCTCGGGAGAAGCTGTGGCTCTGTGGTAGAGCATCTGCTTGGCATGCGGAAGGTCCCAGGTTCCATCCCTGTCATCTCCAGTCAAAAGAGCCAGGCAGCAGGTGATGTAAAAGACCACAGCCTGAGACCCTGCAGATCTGCTGCTAGCCTGAGCAGACAAGAAGACTGACCTTGATGGACTGATGGTCTGATTCAGTATAAGGCAGCGTCATGTGGCACTGAGAATGAGCTCTAAATCCAAGTCTCCAGATCAGAGCCCGTTAACTGACAATGCCAATGACAACTCATATTTTAAAGCCATCGTTTTCGATATCACATACACACTGACTTTCTACACTGTTTTCTGTTGTTATTAAAAGCCATTTGTGAACGCTGTGTTTCGACAATAAGTAGAATATTTTGCAGTCCAAAAGAGTCCCTTCTATTATTCATTCCAATTTTGTTCTTGAACAAATAGATTGTTATCATTTGATATCTGACATTATTAAACAATAGGAATTTAATACATTGTTATGAAAGTTTACCACAGATAGCACATCTGCCAAGTCAAATATGTCTTTAACGGTGTTTGTAAAAGACTGGGTAATATCTACTCTAAGTGCTAATACTAACTTCATTGAAGCATTTAGACTAATTTACAATACATCTCTAAGGTTTGTGGAATGCTGGTACGGTAATTACCTTTAAAATGTCTCTAAGCATCCCTTAAATAATTTGTAGTTTTTGTTCAAACTGTAGTTGGAAATGTAGTGAACCATTTAATTAACTTGACAGTGTTTACCAGTGCCGTCCTAAACAGAATTATGGCTCTTCTAAGTTGATGGACTTAGAAGGGTATAACTCTACTTAGGATTGCACTGTCTGTAAACATCCTAGAGATGTTGATTGATTCCAGATGGTGGGTTCTTCCACAGTAATTGAAGGGGTTTTGTTTTTGTTTTTATACCTGTTCTTCTGACTATCGTCAATGAACTGAATGGTACAACAGAATTTTGTAAAACTTGATCTTCATCCAGCATCATTCATTTCATATGTACAGATAGTACCATCTCCTTCCTCCCTCCCAACAACCTTCTAAGTTTCCTTCAGGTGTTTGTGTCCAGGCCATGTTCCCAATTCACAATGTTGGTTCTTACCTTTAAGGCCCTAACTGGCTTGGGGCCATGGTAGGTAAAGGACTGCCTCTTCTCATACAGTCTAGTCCATTAGTTAAGATCCTCCTTACAAGCCACCTTCATCTCTGTGCCCCCGCCTTAGGCAAGTGATGACAACATGCAGGGTTTTTTCAGTGGAGACCCCTGCTTATTGAATCCCCTGATCCTTGCCACTCTTTTAGGCACCAGGCCAAAAATATTATCCTTTTACCCAAGATTTTAACTTGAGGAGGTTCTGTCTTTTTAGCTGTATTATTGTCTCCTTTTAGCACGCAGGCTGTTTTGCACAGATCATTTTGGGCTGCTAAACGGTTTGTTCTGTTTTTATTGCTCTGGCTGGGTTTTAGTGGCTCTGGGTCTGAAATAGTTTATGGATGTTTTTATTATGTTTATGATGTTATTATGTTTTACATTGTAAGCCACCTTAAGCAGGTTTTGTAGAGAGGAAGCACAGTCATTTTCTAGGATCCAGCTAAACAGGGTTGTAGTCTGGCAGCATGGACTCCCAGAGGGCCAGGAAATTATTTTCCTTTGACTACAACTTGAGAAGTATACAGCAGCTGGGTTCCAAAGAGACTTGTGGTTTTTCACACAGCCATTTGGATTTTTTATTTCCATTTATTATGATAAAAGTGCTCTAGAAACTCCCCTCAGCTATGGGAGAGTTTTGATCTGGAGAGTCGCTGTTAGAGAAATGTAAGACTTAAGTCCCCCTGCACACAAAGAAATCACTGTGTGGGTGTTTGGATCATAGCCTTCAGCTACACAGGAACTATGCTTTCTTCTACGTACAGAAAATATATATTTTTAATTGTGGACTTTAGTTTTTCTAAGTGGAAACTTTAATTTCTGGATGGTAATCACTGCTGAAATAAAAGTGGTTTTGAAATAGGCATGTGAATGTGAAATTCCAATTAATGATCCACACTTAAATGTAGGGCCACATGGTGGCAACCTGTAGAGTAGTTCTATGCCTTTGTCAACGTATCGGCACCCTTCCTCATTGGGAAGTGAGTCATTGAAATTAGTGGGTTCAGGTTGTAAATCCACTACCAAGCAAATACTTATCCCCACTCCAGCACTTGATGAATGGGAATCCAGATGTGACACAAAGTGGGAAGAGGAGCTGACAGAGGGGAGGCAGGTCATAGATGCCACAACTGCTGAACCAGATGGATTGCCCAGTTTATAGCATCTGTCTCCATGTCTCAAGTTGACAAGACAACCGCAAACATAAAGCATCCCTTTCTCCTTTCCTTTAAGTACTCTCCCATTTCTGGCTAAAGTGTGAGTCTCGCTTTCTCTTTGACCAGCAGGAACCTAGAGCAATGAGAAAGAATAGGAAAAAACCTGTTTTCAAAAGAATCGAACTAGGACTTAACAGAGGCACAATTTCAGAGACAGGGAACATGAGTCTTGGAGGGCAAGCTGCTATTCTGCAGGCACCAGTTTGGGGATCAGGAACAGGTAGTGAGTAACAAGTAGAGAGAAGAACAACAACAATGACAAAAACCCAAAATCAGAGAAACTGTTGAGGCTCGAGTCTCTTAGGAGCATCTTACAGTTGTTTAGTAACTTCCCCTGACTTCTAATCCCATTGATGTCAATAACTTAAAAGGGGTGTGACTCTGTTTAGGATTGCAATGCTTACCCTCTTGTTAGTTGACACTACCAAAGTCAGTAAATAGCGTTATTCTCCATGCCACCCCACAATCCTTTAAAAAGGTGGATGGCATGAGAATCAAGAGGAATGGAGATTGGTTATTTGCTCTTCACCCTAAATTTTGTAACTCCCAAATGGACAGTGCACTTCTAAATGGAGTAGACATAGAAGTGTCTGACTCCCATTAGGATTGCACTGTGAATTACATGCTTAGCACCTTTCTGGTAAGAGGATATGATAAACCACATCCTAAAAGTGTCATCATTGGAGGGTGGGTAAAGTATGATTGAATTATGATTGTTTGATTGATTCTCTCTTTGTACAGTGTCAGTTTTTCAGTTGGCCTTTATAGTTTGACCTATAACATCGGTTTGATGTACAAGTAATACTGTCCATCTCCTTAAAGTTCCACCAGTTGTTTTCTGAAGAGCAAGCTGCAGCTGTTAAAAGTGCAAAAACAGGCCAGGCAACCAAGTGCATGCATATTGTTAGCATTCTGTCTGAGCAGAAAACACTTTCCTGGGAATAAGCCCCACTGAATAAAATAGGACTTACATCTGAGTAGACCTGCTTAGGATTGCTCCTGTAGAAAAATGCTTTTGTCTCTTTAATAATGATGTTGAAAGATAAAGGCCTATTACACATGGGTGTTTTCCCTTGCTTTCATTGTGCATGTCTGTCAGGTTTTCTTTGACATTCCTCCCTTCATCACTCAGTTCATTTTCTGATTGCTGTTTCCCTGGGTTTTATGAGAGTGCTTTTGGTCCCAGTCACACAGAGGATTTGCCCCGCAAAAGGTATGGATTGAGGGTGCATCAAATGGGCGCAATCATACCACAACATCTGGGAAGTGTAGGGCACCCGTCTCCAACCCATACTGTCACCCAAAGAAGCAGATTTAAAAGGCACTGGGGAAAAGGTAGTAGCTTCCAGTAGATGCGCGGCATGGGTGGGCGTCTGATCAGAGACATGCCAGTAGCCTGTGGCATCCAGCAGCCATCCATGACCCGCACATGCACAGTAACTCAGTAATGCCATGTTGCCTCGCTGGGACTATGCTGTTGCCTCCCTGGTGTAATCAGCTGCCGACAGCCTGAGGACAGAGCCATGGGGCACCGTAAGATCACGCTCCCGCACTTCTTTTACCTCTGCTTCTAAAATGCCTCCCTTCCAGTGCGGATTTTCCCACTCATGAGACCGTGGCCCCATTGCCTATTTTCCCCTTGATTTGCTTCCAAGCTCAAAGTAATTCAAAAGTGTACAGATTCCCTTGGATTCCCCCCACCACCACCTTTTTGCCTCCCCTCAAAGATCACTCCCTGCCCACATCAAGGTTGTTCTGCCCACTCTGCACCTTCCATCATCCTCCCCCCTTCATCAGTGTACAAGCTCCATTTTCTCCTCATTTAAAAAAAAATTTTAATTTTTTTTACCAGTGGCAGGAGTCTAGCGATATGTGGCTATTGCTAGTCTCAGACTGCTGAATTTAAAAAATTTAGATGACGAGGGAAAGTTTAAAAGGAGCTGTGTAAGGTTTAGTTCCCTGTTGGTATTGACTTTAAAGGGGGATTGGAGAGAAGGCAAATGACAGCATCCCCAGTGCAAAAAAAAAAAAAAAAGGATTTCAGTGCTGCATGCAAACAAAAGGGGGGGGCATCGTCAGCATAGAATGAAATTGACATGAGATGTTAGGAGAGAGAGAGACACTGGGATGGGAAGCCTAGAGCTTTGAAAACGTTTTCCCCTTTCACCAGGGCCGGCTCGCCCACTAGGCGAGCTAGGGCGCTCGCCTAGGCGCCAGCCCTGCAGGGGCGCCAAAATGCCCCCACCCCCGTAAAAAGGCCCCCAAGCCGCCCAATGCCGGCAGCCCCGGCTTTCCTGGGTGCCTCGCGGCTGCGAGACACCCGGGAGAGCCGTGCGCACCGCCCCTGGGAGGGAAGGGGGGGCTTCTAAGCTCGCCCCTTCCCCGGCTGTCCTGGGTGCCTCGCGGCTGCGAGACACACGGGAGAGCCGCGCGCGCCGCCCCTGGGAGGGAAGGGGGGGGCTTCTAAGCCCGCCCGTTCCCCAGCTGTCCCGGGTGCCCCGCGGCTGCGAGACACACGGGAGAGCCGCGCACGCCGCCCCTGGGAGGGAAGGGGGGGCTTCTAAGCCCGCCCCTTCCCCGGCTGTCCTGGGTGCCTCGCGGCTGCGAGACACACGGGAGAGCCGCGCGCGCCGCCCCTGGGAGGGAAGGGGGGGCTTCTAAGCCCGCCCCTTCCCCAGCTGTCCTGGGTGCCTCGCGGCTGCGAGACACATGGGAGAGCCGCGCACGCCGCCCCTGGGAGGGAAGGGGGGGTTTCTAAGCCCGCCCCTTCCCCGGCTGTCCCGGGTGCCTCGCGGCTGCGAGACACCCGGGAGAGCCGCGCGCGCCGCCCCTGGGAGGGAAAGGGGGGCTTCTAAGCCCACCCCTTCCTCAGCTCTCCTAGGTGCTGGGCCATCTCCAGGCCCCACCGGGAGGTTGGCATCCCCAGTGGGGTGGGCGCCCCAGGCAGTCCTGCCTAGGGCGCCCAGACACCTGGGGCCAGCGCTGCCTTTCACGCTTTATTGAACAGATTTGGGGGGGGAGACCATTTTGGCAGTCCCCAGAAGCTGAACATTAAAATGGCAGCTGACCCACATGGACCTTCTGCAAACTGCCAAACTTTAGAATCTCTTGGGATCAATTCATTTGGGGGAAGAGTGCAATCCTCATTGGACAGGCTTTAAAAAACTGTCATGATCATAACCAGTATGCATGTAAATTTGCAAGGAAGGGAAGGAAATTAGCATTACTATGCAGCTGTGCTAGGGCATCAGTGAAAATATCGTTGAATTTTTTTTTTCAGTTAAGTGACACAAGACTAAAAAAGCTCTCCAGAGCTTCTGCCAGAGGACTCAGCCCTGTGCAAACTGTGGCGGAGTTGCAGCCAACTTTGGACAGACAATGCGCATGCACACATTGCCAATGATCACAGCTTATAATGCCAGTGTTAGTGGGTTCCACCATGCAGTCTGTGCACTCAACATGTTCCCCCATATTATAAGATCATGTGACTCTTTCCCATTTTTCATATGGCTGATAATATAGCCAAGAATCCCCTAGTGCCGGGCAATATGGAAAGCAGGGCTTCGCAGCTGCTTTTCAGTTTCAGAAGATGTCTGGTCAGTTTCAACAGTGAGGTTTTCCCTTTGCCTGCATTCCTTTCTGTTCCATTTCATTCACTGAACTAATGCTAAAATGCATGCGTAAAACCTGAACCACGAAGATTTAAATGGAAAGTGCTTGCTGGATGCTACTGCACAGCTGCAACAAATTCAAATTTATTAAAAACAGTCATAAAACCAGCAAAATAAACTAAAATAATATGACACAAAAACTACGACAAAAGACTCTTACAGCCATATTTTCTAAAATACCAAACCGATCATTTCCATCGTTAATGGCTCGACTTACAACAGCTGCAACAAAGCAATTGCATAATTAAAAAAAACAAAAAACTGTGGATGCCACCTCCCAAATGACATTCCACCCCAATTTAGAAAAGTGTGTTTTTTCATTGTAGCTGCAGAATAAATACACCAGAGGAAAAAGAATGGTGTATAAGACGGGCACAGAATCCAAAGTCAAGATTAAAGACTCACTGCCCTGAAAATCTGCAATAAGATGTCTGTGCATAATGGGCCAAAGGGAGCAACAGCTTTTCTCCCCATTGCTTCATAAGCTACATCTACATTTGTGGTTTTTCTTCTCTTAACATGGTGCAGCTTGACACCCTAGTCTTGCATTGCATTACAATCTAATAAAAGAACAGCCCTGCTGGAACCATGTAGTTTAGCATCCTGTTTTCCTTAGTGGCCAGCCAGATGAGAGCCAGAATGATATAGTGGTTAGAGTTCAGACTAAGATCTGAGAGACCCAGGTTCAGATCTTGTGAAGATAAAGTGGAGGAGGGAAGAAGGAGATTGTAAGCCACTTTGGCTCCCCACTGGGCAGAGAAGCAAGATATAAATAAACCGCAGACTTCCTAAAAGAACTACCGGTATTATCCCACAGTACTAGTACTCATAGGATTAGTGCTTCTGAACCTAGAGGTTCCATTTTATCATCATGCCTAGTAGCTACCAGTGGACTTAGAATTGCCAACAACCTGGAGGAAAAAAAATGTTTGTTTCTTTAATAGAGGCTTTATGCATGAAAACAGGCTAGGTGAAATTTTCCTGGTGTGAAGGTAAAATAACATCACCTGCTAAATAGCAATTCATTAAGCCTCTATTATGGCAGAACATTCATTTTTCTCCAGACTGTTGGCAACTCTAAATGAACCTGTCCTGCATGAATTTGTTTGATCCCTGTTTCAAAAGCCATGTAAATTAGTAGCCATCACTAAATCCTATGGCAACGGATCAATTAGCAGGACTTTATCACACATGTCTACTACCAATCAAGTTAATTAGTTGTTCTCTTTGGGTTCAGCATTGTGAACCCTCCCATCCATGGCTCAGATCCTAGAATCATAGAATCATAGAATCATAGAATGTTAGAGTTGGAAGGGACCTTGCAGGCCATCTAGTCCAACTCCCTGCATTCTGCAGGAACACAGCCGAAACCCCTGCATACCTACAACATACCTAAAAGATGGTTGTCCAGTCTCCTCTTGAAAACATCCAGTGAAGGAGCATCCACCACCTACCGAGGCAGTCTGTTCCACTGCTCAACCACTCTTACAGTCAGGAAGTTTCTCCTGATATTAAGCCGGTAACGACTCCCTTGTAATTTCCACCCATTAGATCTAGTCTTGCAATCCGGAGCAAGAGAGAATAGATCCACTCCATCTTCTACATGACAGCCCTTCAAATACTTGAAAACTGCAATCATGTCCCCTCTAAAACTTCTCTTTCCCAGGCTAAACATACCCAACTCACTCAGCCTTTCCTCATAAGACTTGGACTCCAACCCTCTCACCATCCTGGTCACCCTCCTCTGGACCTGCTCGAGTTTGTCAACATCCTTCCGAAAATGTGGTGCCCAAAACTGGACATAGTACTCCAGGTGGGGCCTGACCATAGCAGAATACAGCGGAACTACCACCTCCCGTGATCTGGACACAATGCTTCTGCTAATGCATCCTAAGATTGCATTAGCTTTCTTCACAGCCGCATCACACTGCAGGCTCATGTTTAGCTTGTGATCAACCATAACACCTAGATCCCTTTCACATGTGCTGCTGTCAAGCCAAGTCCCTCCCATTCTATATCTGTGCCTTTGATTTTTTGTACCTAAGTGTAGGACTTTGCACTTATCTCTATTGAAATTCATTTTATTTGTCTCAGCCCACTGTTCCAGCCTATCAAGATCCTTCTGAATCCTGACTCTGTCTTTTTCAGAATTAGCAATCCCACCCAGCTTCGTGTCATCTGCAAATTTGATAAGCATCCCCTCTATGTCTTCATCCAGGTCATTTATAAAAACATTGAATAACACCGGGCCTAGGACCGAGCCCAGTGGTACTCCACTCGAGACTTCCCTCCACGTAGATGCAAAGCCATTTACGAGCACTCGTTGGGTACGATTTTTCAACCAACCATGAATCCACCCAACGGTTGCGCCATCCAGCCCACACTTAACCAGCGTATCCTCAAGGATATCATGAGAAACTTTGTCAAATGCTGAAGTAAATCCTCTGCTGGTTGAAAGGATTTCTGCCAGTGGAACATGTCTTCCTTACCTTCCTTCTGCTAGAACCCAGAATGCCCCCTGAAATGCTTTTTCCTGGATGACAGGGCCCTTGGGAAAGCAGGACGTAGACATTGAAAGTCTGCAGCAGGAGGGAAGAATCAACATAAATCACGCACACACACACACACACACACATCTTGCTGTTCCACAGCTCTAAGCCCTTAACTGGGAAGGTTGCATGATGATATGGCCTGATCTCATCAGATCTTGGAAGTTAAGCAGTGTTGGTACTTAGATGGGAGAACTTCGAGGAAGACTCTGAAGAAGAAGGCAATGGCAAACCACCTCTGCTTCTCACTTGCTGTGAAAGCCCCTTGCTAGAGTCGCCATAAATCGGTTGCAACTTGAGGGCACTTACGTACATAGCCCCTTAACTGCAAGGCTGAAATTTTATGTCCTGTTGAACCTGGTCATTACTTTCAGATATATGTGCATAAGATCAATCTATAAATAAAATGGATAAGGGCAAGTTTTCAAAAATATGCTTGCTAAAATTTGGGGAAAGGGGAGGGGAATTGGGCATTTATCATTCTTCTCTTCTCTGTTCCTCTACTTTTAATAAGCATGGCATCAGGAACTAAATCCTTAAAATAGTTTGTCTCTATTCTCTCTGTCTAATATAGCCCCTTTCACTGTGAAATCTCCCAGGCTAAAAGTGGAGGCATTTTGAAGAATCCTTTCTTTAAAAGAACAGAAACCAGAGCCTGTGTTGTCAAATTGAAGTTTGAAGACAGCAGCAAGTCAAAGGATGGGGCATCTTTGCCAGCATGAAAAAGAATCAGCCTTAACAGATACTGGGCTTTCTGCCCATAGAAAAGGGGGGAGAGGGCTTTAAAGTGGGTCACTGTTAACATTTGTCTCCTTATTGGCTAAGTGCCCATCTTCCTAAGTGAACATCTTGAGAGTTCAGCAACTCTGGTGAATCCCACTTGGAGCCCCATTAAAGGACTCCTAAAGAGTTGCAATATCCTCCACTGTTAGAGAGGCAGCATTTCATCAGAGTGAATGGCTTCAGAATCAGTCAATGACTGCATTTGCCAATGGAAAGGTCATTTTTTTGCTGCTGTTCCTAATGCTCCCTTAATTGGATTGCTAAACCTTTTACCATCCTTGGATGTCTAGGAGGCTTATGCCTTGGGTCTGGGCCCCTTTAACTCTCTTCCCCACTGCCAATTTCCTTTGAGAAAAATGATCAGAGCTCTCATTTCTGCTTAGTAGTGCAGTATGTGGAAAGGCAGCTTGCAAGAGTGTGTTTCCTGTCATGCAAAGGCTATCTGCTCTGGAACCACTTTGATTTTTATTGCATGCAGTGATTGTGGATGCAGGATTTGCCCCTTAATTAATCAAAATACTGAGTACATGCTGATAGTCACGCAAGGCAGCTGGAATACAGTTTCTCTTGTTACCTTCTCCTATGAGAAGCTAGTTTGGTGTAGTGGTTAAGAGCATGGACTCTAATCTAGGAAAACTGGGTTTGATTCCCCAATCCTCCATTCGCAGCTGCTGGTGTGGCCTGCATCAGATACAAGTTCCTTCAGAGCTGTTCACTCAAGGGCAGTTCTCGAGAGAAGTCTCTCAGCCCCACCTACCTCACAGAGCATCTGTTGTGAGGAGGGGAAGGGAAGGGGATTGTAAGCTGCTCTGAGAGTCCTTCAGGTAGTGAAGGGTCGGGTATAAATCCAATCTCCTCTTCCTCTTCCTCTTCTACATTGCAAGTCTTGGTAATTCTCAGAGGCTGTATTCTGAACAGAGCAAGGTGCCTGTGGCATTAGTTGCAACCACTAGGATGTATGCAGCCAGACAGTTTTTCTGATGGAATAGTATTTCCTTTTGTTGGGGTGGCAATTTCCACTGGGACCCTCCCCACCCTGCTTCTAATGCAGACACCTGTTTCATCTAATTCACTCCAAGCAAACAGCTAAATAGCTCTCAGCCAATACAGATGGCAACTCAGCTACTTATTCCAGCTGCCATTCACTGTGCTTCCACTAGTTCAGTGTTAGTTTTGCCAAATGAACAGCCTGTCTTTCTCATTTTTATCCCACCTTTCCTTTAAGGAGCTCAGGGCATAATTCTTGGTTTTCCCTGCCTCCTTAACTGGTCCAAGTTCACCCAGTGAATTTCATGGTTGAGTGAGGATGTGAATTTGGGACTGCTCGGTTCTCAAAAAAAACCAACCCAAAACAAGCCAAACCTGTGAGGTAATTCAGGCTGACAGCGAGTGACTGTTTCAGGGCCATCCAGTGATTTTTTTGGCAGAGTGGGGATTTAAACCTCCCCCGTCGTAGTCAAGCTCCCCAAACACTATACCACACAGGCTCTACAGTGGTGTCATCCTGTCCCTTTAACAGGGATTTGCTTTGCAGTTATCGTCAGCTGGAGCTTTTCTCTGCATGGCAACATTGCAAACTGCTTTTATAAAAGGGCAACTGCAAGCTCTGCTTTGAAAGAGCAATCCTAATTTTTATTTCTGTTCACACGGGGGTGAGTGGGGGGAGGTAGGGACTTGGGGGTGTCTGATGTCTCGTGGAGGTCTCTCGACAGAGTTGCTGTTGTTTTTCATGGGGGCAGTGAAGCCCTGACAGTTGCAAGTGATTGAGACATACAATAAAAGGAGGTTTGGGGATAATTTGGGATGAGGCACCATGCTGGGGGCTAGATGGGTAAGTCTTCATGGGCCTCAAGTCTACCAGTTGCCTAGTCTTATTGGACAAAAAGCTGCAGAGAAGGAGGGACATTTCCCTTGCCTATAACTGGGACAAAGTGTTCAAGCATACAGCTAAAACCAGCTCTGTCTTTCTAAGCTGGTAGAGCCCCTTGGCAATCATTCCTAAACAAAGAATTTCTACAGTTAAATGGCTGGGTTTCTGGTCTGCCCAATCTAATGAAGCCACTTCACTTGCATTCCACTTATTCCCTTACTCAATAATCCATTCTAGTCTTGATCACTATTTCTATATTATGCGCCATTAACTTTTGCAGGTTTTAAACCACCGGGGTTGGGGAGGAGTGTTTTGAATGTTGATTTTCAGGTTCATTGTTTGTTGAACTTGCAAAATTTACTTGAATTTGTCAGTCTGGAAATCATTCTTTATATTTGAGTTGCCTTTGGATATTGGTGTGTTTTTCTTCTAGTTGCTCACTTGGGTCTCATTTAGGGGTACCTGTTGTTTCCTGCCCTGTAGACACAAACAACTAACTGTATTAGTGGCCATCATAATCCTTAAATCTTCTGTTTAAAGTGAGGAAATCATGAGGTGAAATTTTCTTTCTTTGTGTCATTGAATAGTAATATCCTCAGGGATTTTCAACACTTTAATAAAACATTCATTCTAGAATGCTGTTGGCTATTTTAAATCATGCTGGGTATCTTCAAACATGCCGTTGCTTGAGCCTCAGACTGTATACTAACATCACCCTGTGTTTTTCATTGCTGATTGTTTTAATACCTCATTACCATTATTCGTCTTGGGGAAAGTCAGATGCCTCATAGACTTAGCAGGCTTACTTTCAGTGGCATGCAATAGCTTCTTAACTATGCCACTGCAGGATATACACTCTGTCTAAACTAAGCTACCAAAGATAGCTGTCTGTAGAAAAGATATTGTCTGTAGAAAAATAATTCACTTAAAGTCCAAGACCCTGTGTCTCTTATATGTTCACTACTTTTTTCCCCACTACTTCATATGTTCGCTACTTGATATTTAAAACTCCTTACACTGTTGCTAGAAAGTATGTCCTTAAACCCTTGAAAGCAGTGAAACTTAAAGTCTGTCTGGTTGTATGTTAGCTTATGTGCTTATGCAACACTATATTTGGCATCAGTTTTTGGGGAGAAAGTTGGGTGGTACGGAAGAAGTAATTGGCCGTAGTGATCCTTGCCCTCATTACATCCATATTAAATTACTCTAATGCACTCTGTGTGGGGCTGCCTTTGAATACAGTTCAGAAACTCTGGTCCAAAATGTCGGAGCCAGGCTACTGACAGAGGTTGAAGACCTGCACTGGCAACCTTCTGTTTCTGTACGTAATTGAAAATGCTGGTTCTTACAATTAAGGCTCTAAATGGCTTGCAGTCAGAATACTGTCCAGCCTGCCAGTTAACATCTGCCTTTCAAGCCCTGCTCTCTCTGTCCCTGCCTTCAGAGGCAAAGCTGGTGGCAACTAGGCATAGAGCATTTTCTGTGGTGGCACCTCACCTCTGGAATACTCTTCCCCCTTAAAGCTTGCCTGGCACTTAATTTTATTTTATGCGCCAGGCTAAAACACATTTTTTCACCCAGGTTTTTAATTAGAAGGTTTATCTTGTCAGCTTTTTAACAGTTTACCTGTATTGTCTGACCATTTTTATGTTGCTTACATCCAGTGGCTTTTTAATGCCTTGTTTTATATTGTGATGTTTTTAATTATAAGCCACCTCAGGCAAGACTTTGAAGAGGTACATAGAAATACCCTAAATAAATAAATGTTACAGAAATACAAAATAAAGGCAGGCATTTCTCCATTATGCAGGATTGATGATGCATGTTGAACAATGCAATCCTATGCCAAGTTGCCCGCTGACTTCAATAGACTTAAAACTGAAATGTAGGATCGCACTGCTAGAGATATAGGCTATCAATTATTTTGCCTCATCTATACTTTTGTTACATGACCAGTCTTGGGAAGGCAAGGAATTGTCAGGACAAAAGAATCCTCAAAGGTGCTTTGTACTTTGAAATAATACAGACAAAGGGGAAAGAGGCAGTGGTGGGCACAAGGTGCCAGACACTTTGGATGTGTGTTCAGATATTTCAGGGCTGAATATATATCTGAAAAATGCCTTTTCAATAAATATTTGTGTGTCTAGATGGTATCCAGGATACTGGGAAATGGATCCCAAAAATTATGGAAATATCTGGGATTAACCAGGAAAATCGGGAGCCAGTATTTTAAGGCTTCCAGGACTCCTTTTTATTTCATGTTACTGTGTGTCTGCCCTCTTGTCAGGGCTTGGTATTGGCTTGACAGGTCAATTTGGCTTGGATTCTGTCCTTTGAAATTGGAATGTTGGTCTTGCAGCATTATGTTCTTTGCTCAAGGTGGTTTGCTTTGAGTTTGAGGCTTGCTTTGGATTCTTGGGTTCTACATTGGCTTGGATTCTCTGGTTTGACATTTGTTGGACTTGTAACAGAGTTCCTTGTTAAATTGGTTTGGCTTGGAGGATTCTCTGGTTTGACTATTGGCTTAAATTCTCTCAGCTGATATTTGTTGTGTTAGGCTTGCCACATTGTCCCATGTTTGTGCTGGGATTCCCTAGTTCTACAATGGCTCTTTGGGCTTATTGGTTCTGTTTGCATTGGGAGGCTTTTATACAGTGGTTCCTTTGCTGGGTCTTGAGTGTTCGGTTACTTCTTGTCCTAGAAAAAGCTTGGAATTTTCCCCCTCTAGGATTCCCCCTCTAGGAAAACTATAGGAGAATAGTTCAGGGCACCTTGTTCATGGGCCCATAGAACTGGACTTTTTGGTCCAATTCACTTGAAACTTGGTAGTTATTTATTAGACAGGAACCAGCAACTCTCCTGCAATTTTGATGTCATTAGCTTTGAAAATAGCCCCTCAAGCCTCTTGGAAACATTCCCCATAGGGAATAATGGAGCCAAAAAATATCCAGATTTTGGGGGGGGGAGAAACAGATTCAAATACTAAATCAATATTTGGAACCCAGATAACCAGGAATATTATAAGTTTTCAGCTCTGTGATATCCAGATCTGGGGGGGGGAATCAATTTTTTTCAAAGTGCACATCCTTGCCTGACACTGTAGGAGGATGTAGGCATACGACTACTTTCAGGATTTTTTTTTCTTGTGGTACACACCAGTATGGAGTACCAATACCTTTGGGGGAGGTTCTTCCAAGTTCTGAAAGGAGAATTGATAGGAATTGGTGCGACTTTATGTATGAGTATTGGCAGCCTTTAAAAAACACCCAGTGATCATTTTTGTGAAGGAAAGAGAACAGCACTAGTCTTTTAATTCTAACATAAATTGTGAAGACAGTGAAGCAGGAGCCTACTTTCAGCAACTGGGTCTGCCCAGTTAATCTAATGTTACCAACCTCCAGGTGGGGCCTGGAGATCTTCTGGGCATTACAACTTTTCTCCAGTCTATAGAGATCAGTTTCCCTGCAGAAAATGGCTGCTTTTGCTGGTGGACTGTACAGCACTTTCACCACTGAAGTCTCTCCCCTCCCCAAATCCTGCCCTCCCAAGGCTCCGCCCCCAGATCTTCAGGAATTCCTCAGTATGGAGCCGGCAACCCTAAATTTACCCCCAGAGCAACTTAGGTAATGGAAGAATTATCCTCCCCAATGGATTGCTTCTCTTAGAACAGAGAGGGCCTCCACTGGAGGGGAGCATGTGCTTTTGTATGCTTTGTGACACCTTTCCTTTAATAAATGATATTGTCCCTCCTCTGAATGTCCTAGTTTCTCCACACACTATACACCTGGTTAAATGTCCACTTCCTTTTGGAAGCCAACACTCTGAGAACATACATAATACATTCTCTGATACCAGTTCTTAATCTGTGTTGAACAACGGAGCAAGAACAGTTCAGAATTGATTTAGTTCCTTTTCATCTTTTAATGAAGGATACGTTGGCTAGGAGTCCTTGGTTATTCCAAGAAGAAAATGTTTCCCTGGACTGAAAAGGAGGAATATATTTCTGAGGGTAGTTGGCAACCGCAGTAGCAAGAAAGCGTGTAGACTTATAACTTACAGAATTCAGTTTGGATCACATCTAGCCAGCTCTTCCACTACCATACAGAGGCTAGGTTATAAAAGCTTGAACCATTACCAGGGTCAGACCAATGGCATGTACTAGCAAAATGACTCTCACTATGAATAATGCTGTATGTGTGAAAGGGGGTCCTGTACACTGCAGTTGCTCCTAGTAGGGCGCAGGGTGTCTCTCTACCCTGAAGGATCCATGGCATTGATAGCCACTCAGAATCTGCTATGCATGAAGCATCATATGGTGCAAAAATAGCCTGTGCTATGTCAGAATGTGTTGTGGGGAGAAGAATCTTATTCTGCATGCCCCCCTATGGGGAAAAAAATCCCTTCACATTTAAAAGTAAATCAAGGCAAAAGTTCATAGCCTTAACCTTTTTCACGCTGTGTTACTTTGCCACTTAACAGAGCATTATTTATGTAGGAGAGTGTTAAGCAATAGAACTATAAAGGGGTCAGTCTTTTAAACTTGTTTTTAATGGTCTGCTGTAACCATGTGTAGTGGCTTGTACTTACGCTCTGGATTGTTTGTAGTGGCTATATGGTTTATTGTATGGTTTAAGCTGTGAGCCACCTCAAGCCTGTCTTTGGAGAGGCAGTATATACACTTAAAATTATTAAAATTAGTACATAATTCCTCACCTGGTGTTTGAAGTGATACTGTCCATTCTACCACGGCAGGCTGCTGTGATCTCATTATCGCCTCCTTTATGCTGCTTTTGTATACTCAAGCCTCTATGCCAGCAGTGGAGGGCAGTTTTTTGTATCATTGGCACAGAATCCCTAAGTGCAGGTCCTTCCTTTTCCCCATAGGATTGAATGGCAACCATGAAAAGGTTAGCAGGGGGACCCAGTAATTGAGAGTCAAGGGAGTTCTGTTTTTTGGTCACACTAGAGCATAGTGGAATGTTGTGAACACTTGTATCGGTAGGACTCTGAGAAGTCTGTTTCTTTCTTTCTTGAAGAGAAAGAATGGAGATGCTCATTTACAAAGTATGCAAGGGATCAGAAGTACCGTGATCTTTCAGATAAAAGTTCTGTATAAATGCAGTGTATTATTTAGATGATGTTATTTATGGGACTGAACTTTGTGGGGTGCTGGAGTGTGTGACCTACCCTTGGGGTGGGGGCCAGCGTACCCATGATGATCCGTGATACCAAACAAGCAGATGGAGGCTGAGAGGCAGCAACAAGTTTCTTTACTCTCCATTTGTTTGTACAAACTGAGTTGTTGGCTTCACATCATGTTGGTCCATGCTCCAATGCTTGCCTTCAGAAGGGTCCATCTCTGGCCTCTCCCATCTAGTCCCAGCACAGATTTGGCTCAACTACTTCCTTCAGGGCCTTCCCAAACAAGGCTACTCTCCCTAGGCATGGCCTGCTCTAGCCTGGGCTGCGCCTTGGGCTACCTGCTGGACTCCATCTGTCGAGCCCCTCCCTGGCATCCCACCCCTCTGCAGCAGGCCCTTTACCTGAACCCCTCCCCCCAAGTTAGCCAACCCCATCCTAATCTCCCATTGTTGGGTTACACATTTCCAATCAGAATGCAGCCAGTGCTGTATCTTCCTCCCAAAAGAGTCCCAGTCACCACCAGGGCCATGTTACCCTGGCTCTGTTCCTTCCAAGGTGAGTTCCTATTCCCTAGTGGCATAAGGTTCCACACCCCAGTGGGTATGTAAGCTTTTGGGTTACATAGCTGTGTTGAAATATTTTTCTGGGTGCTGCAAGATTTTTGGGTTTTGTTTTAAAAAAATCTTCTTATATTCTATATAGTTCTCTTCTTTGACAGGATGTAGAAGAGAGTTGTCAAAGGAGAAATCCTACCAAGTGTTCATAAATCCTGGAGCTCTTTGAATCCTGGCCTGTGCTTTTGAGAAGTGTGCAGCCCAATACTATGTCTGTTTGCTCTCAGATTTTAGGATGAATTCCAAAGTAGATATGTCTGTTCTGATTATTTTTTATTTGCGTTATTATACACTTCTTCTGCCCTTCTTCCAAGCAGCTCAGGGTGTCATTCATGGCTCTCCTACCTGTCCAGTGGATTATAATCCAAATTGTCACTTTGCATGACTTAATATGTAAACTGCAGATACTCTCACAGATAATTTTTTCCTCACGTGCCTGTAGTTGAGTAACACTGGCCATTGCTTAGAGACAGTGTACTTCTGAATGCCAGTTTCTGGTGTACAGAGACAGGACTAGGCTATGTGCCTTTTCTGTGGGCTTTTCAAGGCATCTGGTTAGCTGCTGTAGAAAACAGGACACTGGGCTAGATGGACTGACCACAGCACTGATCCAGCAGGCCAATTCTTAATTCCTGTCCAGAAGAAAATAGAGCACTCATCTATAGCTGCCATTGCCAAAGGGTTAAATATATGACCACTAGCTTAAAGAGGCAGGAGCAGAGAGAGAATGTACACTAGTATCATCCTGCTGGTAAGAATTAAATTGCTTTGATAATTAACAGATAATTATTTCCTATATCCTATTAGTTTATCACCTAGCTGAATCAAGGGGGGTCTCTCTTTTTGCACAGGCACTTGGCAATCCAAATATCATAGCCAGAAGCAACTTCCTGTAGAAACATTTTATTCTTGAAAAGTTTAAAAGGCCTGGTTTTACTTCTAACATGCTTCCAAAGAATGGGATGGTTTTCAAACCCTTCAGGCCAGCTATCTATTAGAATCTACTGACCCTTTAAGAAAGACTTACAGTGAAACAAACACATAATAAGGACTACATAGTGAAGTTTTTCAGATGTTAAAATAGGACAGGCCCCTTTAGCTTAGGTAGGTACAAATCCTTACACAGTTACTATTACTTTGAAACTTGCTCCAGGCTCTTGAGACCAGAGGAGAGGTCTGTGTCTGCTCATGGATGCAGCACCCAAAGAAAAGAGACCTCCTTCCTGTAGCCAGGAGTTTTTGTTATCTCTGTTTCTCCACCCACTAACCAGGTCATCCCAAGTCAAAAAAGCATTTTCTAGGGCTTTCCCCTGAAGATTATTCCAGTGGTGGGGGGAGAAGCTTGGCCATCCCATTGTCTCTAGCTGTACCTATTAGCATGTCATAAGAGTTAACCTGGAAAGCCATTGACTTCCTTCCTTCTTCCCAGCCAGGCCTCTGCCCAGAAGGGGGGAAAAAACTGTTAAAATGCAAAGTGGAGGCTTTGCTCATCTAAAACCTCCCAAGGGGGGAAAAGGCATTTCTTCACAAATAGGATTAGATACATGGTAGTTAGGTCTACTTAGTGGCTACTAGCCATGGTGACTAAAGGGAACTGCCACATTCAGAGGCAATAAGCTTCTGAATCCCGGCACCAGGAGGCAATATCAGGGGAAGGCCTTGGTCTCTATGTCCTGTTGCTGAACTTCCAGAGGAACTGGTTGGCCACTGTCTAAGATAGGATACTGGACTATATAGACCACTGGTCTGATCCAGCAGGGCTATTCTTATGTTTTATGATATGTCAGCTCCAATGGAGGATGCCTTCTTCTTCCAGAGCCAGTCTCATTCCACCACAGCAGGACTCTATACTTAGCAGAAAGTTATCATGAGATCCAATCAAGAGAGGTGAAGGTGGTACACTAGAAACTTCATTGCCCTTATACTCACCCCACATCCCCTCTAATCATAGACTGTGCAAGAGTTCTGGTGGGTAGCCATGTTGATCTGAAGCAGCAGATCAAAGTTTGAGTCCAGTCGCGACTTTAAGACCAACAAAGTTTTATTCAGGATATAATGTGTGCATGCATACTTCTGTATCTGAAGAAATGTGAATGCACATGAAAACTTGTACCTTGAATAAAAGTTTGTTGGTCTTAAAGGTGCCACTGTGCAATGCTTCAAAAACCTGCAAATTATATTTGGCTAGAGATGACAAGACAATGAAAAAAATACATGCACTGTGAGGAACGATGTCTTTGTCAACATTCCTGGAAACAATTGCTTTGTCTCAGATAACTACCATGGCTGTCATTTGGCAAAATTTGGGTTTGGATCCACAGTAGTTTGAACAGAATTCTTATTGTTCAGTGGAATTTTCTGAACCCTCAAAAAGGCACTGCTGAAGTTTGGAGGAGTCTCTGGAATAGAATGGAATGTGCTACAGGAGAGTCAGTTGAAGAGAGGAGGATATACACAGTCTCACAAACACACCTCACCAAATGGAAGTATCTGTGGTACTTTGGAACAGGATGGGCGTTTCACCTTGCCAAACTGTGGCTGAGTTCAGACTGGCAGTTTGCCCCACTATAGCCACATTTCAGCCACGTTTTACAAGTGGATTAAAGGGGACGTCCACGCACAAACATCTGCCTGGCATTCCCCACCTGTAGTCAACCCATGCTGTTCCGCTTCGCTCCCGCTTTTAAAAGATACCTGGTGAAAGAGGTAGCAAATCCCAGAGAGTAACTTTATCCCGCTTCATTCTGCTGCCAGGAAGTGTAAACGCCAACCTGAAAAGCCGGGAGCAACCTGCATTGCACATAAGGCAGCAGCGATATGATTGGCTGTGCTCCACTCTACCACCCAATGTGGTGCCAGTGCAATGGGATCCTCCCCAAATCAGCCGGATGCGCTCATGTGCACATAGCCAAATTACCAGGGGAAAGCCGTTTACACCTCTCCTTCAGGCCAGCAGTCTGAACGCTCCTGCGTGCCTCCTCCTGGTATGCTCCTGCATCAGTCCGCGCAGTGTGACCGGGAAAACCCAGAACAGTTTATTCCAGGGCTTTTTTGCCACAACTGGCTCCCACTTCAAACTGCTAGTCTGAACTCAGCCTGTGTTTAGTGACAGAAGAAGCTCTAATATACTTCACTCTTAGTAAGACTACTCTGTTTGGATTGCTCTGAACTGGTGTGTCTGAAACGTGCAGTCTTAGGAGAAAGAACAAGGATGCGTTCTGGATTTTTGTCAGCTACAATAAGAGTAATTAATCTTAATTCTAGCCCTCTCTCAAAAAAACACAGGCTTTTATTCCTCAAGGGAAGCAAAGAAGGCTCAGTTGTTTTGTGGCAAATTAATCTTACAAAGGGAATCTTCCGAAGAAAATCAATAGCTTATAACAAGAGCTCGGAAGCTTAAAACCAGAACTGAAAGGGGATTTTCCTTTCAGGCTTCACTGTAAACAATGCTCTTGGTACTAAATTATGCTTTCTTTTGGGCAAAACTACCCAGCTATGATTTGGCTTCCCATTTTGTATTGAAAACATGCCATAGACTTTGCATAAATAAGGCTTTATACAAATATCTGCAAAGACCTCTTAAAAATAACAGGTGTCCTAACAGCATTTGGATTTTTGGCATCACCATTATTATTACAACACCATGAATATATATGGAACATTGCCAAGTTTCATAAGCAATAACATTCCCTAGTCCCAAACACATGCTTCCCTAGAACTCCTGTCTCTCTGAAGCCATCAACAAAATCACCCCTGACATCCTCTCTGTCCCTGGCAGAAAACATCCCCCTGTTACACTATGGAACTTAGGGGGATGAAATGGGAACTCAGACAACTGGGGTGAATTTGGCAGCAAGTTCACTTCGAAGCCACAAGAGCATCTTGTGGGATGCTTCTGAAATCTTATGAGATGGTGGTGAAGGATACCAAAAAAGTTTTTTATGCAGCCACCATCGCGTCTGCTATCTCTCATCCAGCTCAATTATTTAGGATAATTAGGTCCCCTCTCAGAAAAGACCCAGAATAATAGAAATTCTACTATAAGCTGTGAGGCATTTGCAAGGGTTTTGTTGTTTTTTTTGCAGATAAAGTCTTGTTGCTCCGCCATGACCTTCCAGCCAATGTTGATACAGTACATGAACTGGAGGCCCCTCGGCCATCTTTAGATTCAGTCTTTGACACCTTCAGCTGGCTCTCCTGAGCCGAGGTTCACAGGCTCCTGGGTGCTGTTAGGCTGTTAGACCTTGTGGCTGATGAAGGCTAGCAGTGAGATATTACAAGGTCCACTGGAAGATATTGTCAATCTGTCCCTGGGTCAGGGATCTTTCTAGAGAGGCTGAAGGAGGGTTGTTCCACTCTTGAAAAAAACCAAATTTTGATCCTATGGATCCGACCAATTACTGCCCAGTCTCAAATCTTTAGTTTCGAGCCAAAGTAATTGAGAGAGTGGCAGCAGAAGAGCTCCAGAAATTCCTGGATGACACGTCAGTGTTGGATCCATCCGGCCACAGGATGGAAGCAGTGCCGGTTGCCCTCACAGACAATATCCATAGGCAGCTGGATCAAGGCGGGTCAGTGCTGCTGATATTACTTGACCATACAGCAGCATCTGACACAGTCGATTACAACTTATTGACTTACTGCCTTGCTGATGCTAGAATCCATGGGATAGCCTTGCAGTGGTTCACCTCATTTCTCCATGGTCGGGGACAGAGGGTAGTGCTGGGAGGGATACTGTCTCCCAGGTACCCACTGGAATGCGGGGTTCCTCAAGGAGCACTTCTCTCCCCAATGTTATTTAACATAGACATGTACCCCCTCACCCAACTAGTGCAGAGTTTCAGGCTGGGGTGTCATCAATATGCCAATGACACCCAGCTATTTCTGTTGATGGGTGGTTGGCCAGATGCCACTCCTGAGAATTTAGCTGAGGGTTTGGAGGCTGTGGATCAGTGGTTAAAGCAGAGTCAGCTGAAATTGAATCTGGGCAGGTTCTGTGGTTGGGGTTGGGACCCCTCAGTTGGGTTGCGAACTCCTGACTCTTGATGGTGTGCCCCTGTCACCAGGACTGATTGTCAAGAGTCTGGGCATGACTCTGGATGCTTCCTTGTCTGTGGAGGCCCAGGTCGCAAAGGTTGCCAAGCTGGCGTTCTTCCAAACGTACTAGGTTAGGCAATTGGCTCCCTACCTGTCTCGCCTGGACCTAGCCACAGTAATCCACACAGTGGTCACCTCCAGAATAGACTACTGTAATTCATTCTATGCAGGCCTACCCTAGGGCCAGGGCTTTTTTAGCACTGGCCCCTGCTTGGTGGAACTCTCTGCCAGAGAACATTCATGCCCTGCGGGAGTCATTACCTTTCCACAGGTAGGTTTGCCAAGTGGGGGACTTTGGGGGGCATTCCCGACATGATGACGTCACGTTGGGGACGTCCGCCCACCCAATCTCCACTGGCTCTCTGCACTTAAAGGGGTTCCCTTAAAGTACAGGGAGCTGGAAGGCTTTGCATGCCCGATCTCCGTGTGAAGATTGGACGCGCGGAGCCCTTTCCCACCGGCTCCCTGCACTTAAAGGGAGCTGGAAGGCCTCATGGAGATTGGGTGCATGGCCCACAGCCACCCCTCTCCCTCCTCTCAAGAGAGAAGGGAGAGGGGTGGCTGCGGATGTTGTGGCTTGGGGGTGGGGCTTCCCCCACTGGCCAGCTGACCGGCATCGGGTAGAACCCCCCCCCCAAAAAAGTGGGGGACCCCTGCAAAACCGGGGGGATTGGCAACCCTATCCACAGGGCAACCCTATCCACAGAGCCAGGCATTTGGTGGAGGACTGTGATGGGACAGTATGAAATCTGGCACTTTCACACCCCTCCACCCTTCATAACTCCTCCCCCCAGGAGGCTTGTGGAAGCTGAAATCTTTTCTTCCACCATCTTGGAATGTGTACTGTTTTACTTATTGATATGTTTTAGGTATTTAATTGCTGTTTTTTAATTAAACTATTCATTTGATTTGTTTCTGTTGTAAGCCACCCTGAGCCCTGCTTGCAGAGCAGGGAGGCCCAATAAATCTAATTTAATAAATAAATAAATGATTTGATTTTGATTTTATTGATTTTTATCCCACCCATTCCAGCCTAGGCTGGCTCAGGGCAGCTCCCAACAAGATAAAACTTCATAATACATAAAACATGTTCATCACATTGATACCAATAGTAATATAATAATATACAATAATATAAAACCATATTAAGATCAACAATATTAAAATGCTAGAAGTGCCAGTATTCAATTGTTCTATTGGTCCGCTTCTTCATGGGTAGGGATGGACATCATAGGTAGGGATGGACCAGGCAATAGTCTCCGGGACCTAATGCACGGGGCTTCCACCATGGCTAACAGTTGTTCTTGGTGGTGGTGGTAGTACTGGGGCAGTGGCGGCGGCTCCAAAAGCCTTACATAATGGAAGCTGTTTATCTAATATTTCTGTATTTCAGGTGGTCATTTCTGTAGGACCCCAAACACCACAGGGCTTAAGTTGAGAGAACACCACAAGCTTTATTCCTACAGTCTGTCTACATTTACCTGTGTGTGTGTGTTTGTTTCTTGATGTTACTTTAAATTCCTGTGCTCATACATGACTCGAAAACTCTCAATCCAATCCCATTAAAAATGTAATTGTTAGGATTAGTTCTCAACAGTTGCAAGTACTAGAAACTTAATGGTGCTTTGGATGCTCCAAAATAAGGGCATAAAGAAAGACTTCTTTAAGATCTCACAATTTGTGTGTGTGTGTAGAGAGCCCTCGGGTCACAGCCACTTTATGGTGACCGCATAGAGTTTTCAAGGTAAGAGACATTCAGAGGTGGTTTGCCATTGTCTGCCTCCACATCACTAACCTGGTATTCCTTGGAGATCCAAATACTAACCAGGGCTAAGCCTGCTTAGTTTCTGAGATCTGAAGAGACTGGCCTAGCCTCACAACTACATACTACATATTAAGGCCAGGGCAAGGGATCCTCCCCTCTCTTAGTTCTATTAGTCCACATGGATTAGCAAGAGAAAGTGATGAGCCATGTGGGCACCAGAAGAAAGAAGGGAGGGGAAAGCAGGGAGTTGGTATGCGTACCTTGACAGGAGAAGGCAGGAGAGGACAGGAGTGGGGCAGAGCTCCCAGGATCCTGGTTTTGCTGTCTAAAATGCCTTGGGATGGTTCTGCAGCTAATATTTACACATCCAGCTTAAATTAATTGCCTTGACTATATGTACCTGCCCACACCCTGAGGTGGTTTACTTCTTCTGTAGAGATTCACGACTATTGAAGTATGCCGGGTGGCAAGGCTTTCTCAGTGGCCACCCCCTAATCTTCAAAATTGTGTTCCCTTGGAACTATGCTTATCCCCTCATTGTAGACATTCCAGCATCAAAGCTTTAATTGTTCTAGGCTGCGATCACGCACACTAAATAATACACTTTCAATACACTTTCAATGCACTTTTGAGTTGGATTTTGCCAGTTCACACAGGCCCATTCTGCATCTAGCATTCGCTCTGCTGTTTTACTAAACCCACATTGGAACAGAAATTCCCCTCTACATTGCATGCCACTTTCACTTTCTTCGATTGTCAGATTTTATGTAGCTTCCATATTGCATGCTGGTTTCCTTGATCTCTTGGTTTTATGGTACTGTCTGCATAGGTTTATGATTGCTTTATGGCCATTCAGGGGTAACTCTGCAGTCAGTATGGTGTTGGCCTGGGGTATTTAAATGTGGTTTTGAGCCACATCTTTTTCTGTTCCAGTGTGGGTTTGGTAAAACAACGGCTAGAGGAAGAATGAGCCACAGTAAAAATCCAGTTGAAAGTACATCGAAAATGGATTGAAAGTGGATTATTTCGTGTGTGTGATCACAGCCTTTGAAGGCTTTTAAAACTTAAACTCTTGCCCTGATTTTAAATATGGTGTTAAATCATTTTCTAGGTTTAATGCTTTGAATTTCATTCCTATGGCTGTGTTTCTGCTTTATTCATTGATGAGCCACTGTGGATGCAGTCACACATGCCAGATGAAACGGGGTGGGGAGTGAGGCTGTTTCCTCCGAAGGAATTTGACCTGCAGTTGTGAGATCACACCTCCCTTTGAAGCTGCGGGCACAGCCCATCAGTGTGTGATCATACACAACTGCAGGTGAGTCTTTTGTGTGTGTATGCCATTTGTTTTTCATGAGCTTAAACAAGGAATTGATGAACCTCACCTCTGCACTAACTGCTCCCTATGGAGTTTGCAATGATGCGCATCCTGCGAAGGGTGGAGGGACAATGGCATGGAATCAGGATGGCCTGATCAGACCATCTGACAGCATGAGAGTGTGTTGGAGCGATCAGACAGGGGAAAGTTCATCCATGACCCATCACAACCCGTTTACTACCAGATTTTCCCCGGTATCTTTTAACTCTTCTTCTGCGGCAGAGCAGAATGGGTTGCCGACGGCTGCAGGATATTTCCCAGATGTTGTTCTCTGATTGCTTCCTTTAAATCCGCCTGGCATTCGTGCCCATGTCAGGTCTAATTGTGCATGTGATTGCAGCCTTTGAGTACTTTTCAGAGTGGAAAAGTGGCACAGAAGTGGCCTAAAACCTATATATGTTTAATATCCAGATTATGCCATAGTTAAGAATGTATTCAGTTGAGGACCAGAGGCATCCTCCCACTATTAAACACCCCCTGTCAAGTTATGAATGGTTGACACAAAATACATGAAGACAAACAAGCCCCCTCAAGGCAGAGCACACTTTGCTATCAGCCCCTTCTCTTTCAAATCAAACATTTGTCAGACTGGGCATCTCGACTGATCATAGCTGTGCTACAAACAGCAGGGAAGATTGATGATACATCAGGTGCTAGGTCCCAAGCCATTTAGAGAGAGCTCCAGAGGTGACATTATGTTACAAAGCAGCCATGCAAGATCTGTTAGAAGTATTTATTTCAAATGGTAATGCCGGTTCCAATGTAAGAGGAAAGTACAGGAAATAGCTTTTGGAATGATGGTAGAGCCCTTTTGGAGTACTAAACTGAGTTTTTAAAAAATACAGAAAATGCTTTTGGTTGGCATTAAGATGACACATAAGTATTTGTCTGGTACTATGCACAGTGGAAGGGCAAGCTCACCATCAGGACTTGGGGAACTCTAGGCCATGCCTCCCATCCAGAGGTGCAAACTCCTGGAGATCCAAAGTGAGCATGTACAGAGTTTCTCTTTCAAAAGCTCTCTCTGTTGGTCAGAGCATAAGGTCTGTTTCCTCCCTATTTAAAGTATCCCTGGAGCCAAGCTTCAGAATCCCCTGTGGAGGAGAACTTCAGCTGCAGTTTTCTGGGGCCACATTATAGTTGGGGGGCGATACAAAAGCTGTATGGATAGGAGCAGCCATAATGAAGGTGTCTAGCTCATTGTGAAGAAGAAGAAGAAAGAGACTGGATTTGTTCCCCATCCTTCACTCAAAGTCTCAGAGTGGCTTACAAACTCCTTTCCCTTCCCCACCCCACAACAGACACTCTGGGAGGTAGGCGGGGCTGAGAGAGCTCTTTCAAGAACTGCCCTTTCAGGGACAGCTCTTGTCAGAGCTATGGCTTACCCAAGGTCCTCCTGCAGCTGCAAGTGGAGGCATGGGGAATCACACCCGATTCTCACATATTAGAGTCCGCACACTTAACCACTACACCAAACTGGTGCACTCTAGATATTTAAAAGAGAGAATGTTACAGTAAAAGTTAGCACAGGGGTGTCAAACATAAGGTCTGGGGGCCAGGGCTCTTATGCAGCCCATCCAGGGCTCTTATGCAGCCCACAAACAACTAGTGCAAGAGAGGGAACAGGAGACTGCTCAGGGGAGTGGGCAGAGCTACTCTGATTGTGGCTTCAGCATGGCAGAACAACCTCATCAGCCCAGTGCTGCACTACTGGCTTTCTAGTCTGCGCATATGGGTTTCCTTTGCACACACCCCTCGCAGTCCATGGGGCCTTATAGTGAGGATACAGCAACTCGGAGCTTACCAGTTGTTGTTCTTTATACAATTTATATCTCCAGTACCTGGCATTTTGTTTATGGCACACATGTGCTGGCCCAACAAAGTAACATTTATGTTAGATCCAGCCCTCATAACAAATGAGTTTGATACCTCTGAGTTAGTACCTTGAGAAAAGGTGAGTTATTCTGGAGTAAAGCAAAATACAGGGAAAGACTATATAAAACAATGCTCTTGGAAACTGATCTCTCTCGCTGTATAATAATTCTGTTTCAGAGTAGCAAGATTCCATGTACTCCCTCAGCCATTGACTCGTCAGCTGCCACTCAAGAGTACTCATGTACTATTGGCCAGGTGCTGGGTCTGCTCCTCTTCCCCATCCACTCCCCCTTCAGCCACTGTGCCCTGACAGAATTACTGGCAAATGGCTTTTTCTCTTGATGAAGGTGCTTTTCCTGCTTGCCTCCGGTGTGGGACTAACTGTCCCCTCAGTGGCTGTTGGTAGGTGTCACGAAGTGGCAGTTACCTGTGTTTGTAAGATGGCTGTGGTTCTTGGTTTAAAATGTTCCCCCATAAGGTTTAATTGAGCTGTAGTTCCAGAGAGGGGCCTGCAGGGGTATCACTCACTGGGTTGAATGGGGCCATAATGGAAAAGGCCCGGGCTCTGGTCATTGTCAGATGGGCCAGCCTAAGTGGTGGGATAGCCAAGAGACATCGGGCTGGTTATCATCATTGATATACAGGGACATATGGAAGGAGACAGTGCTATAAACTGAACACTTTCAATGGTAGCAATAGTTCTACCCCTCTGTCCATTCCTTCTCCTCAATGGCATCTTCACCTACTCAAGTCTACTCCTTCCACTTCTTTGATTGTCCACCCCTGCATCCTCCTGTTCTTCTTTCCTGCCCCCCCTCAACATCTTGCTCTTTCCTCTCTGACCACGCATAGCTCGTCTCTTTGCCTCCCAACCACCGTGACTTCCCATTCCTTCCCTCCCTGTCCCTCTCTTGTGGCCCATTCATTTTAAAAATGGCAACTTTAATACCATGAATTACCAGTGCTGTAATGAAATTGGAATTGTTGCAATCCCCATCTGCTACCTTGATTTAGAGTCAAGGGCCTCTCATTATAAATGGTGTTTAAATCTACTTGCCTTGAGATTTTAAGTCAATTTTATTATTAAAATTTCTGATGTATTTAATTAATTCAGCCAGAATCAACAGCAGTATAAATACACAGAAGGGCAGGAAAGGTGGTGGGAGTCCACAGTCTTGGAAGCAAAAGTAGGTCATTATGTGATCAAGTTTTAACCAAATTATTTGGAGCATAACTGGAGTGGGGATAATTACTTATCGCCTACACACAACTCCATTAACATGATTGTATAATACTACATTTCTAAGTTAACTTTTCTAAACTATAATGGGATGGCAAGTATGTAGGGAATGTTGTATCAAGGTTGCCCTAAATTCTCTGGTAGTGTCCTAAGATCCCATTATGCTGCACTGTGAAAAGAAGCAAAGCAAAGGGATGTATGTGGAACTGAAAAGAAGACTGTGAAATATTTTATTCCAAAAAGCTAGGGTTGCCAGGTCCCCCCAGGCCATCAGCAAGGGATGGACACCAATGCATGAACACAAACTTTAGAGGACAGAAATATTAAGCAGGTTTCTAAAGAATGCTGTACTGGCTTGCAGGCTCTGAGTACTACATTTCTGAAGTCGGGCAGGGTCATTCAGTCCAAGGTCAGGTTTCCAAGAAATAGGCCAAGCCAGTGGCTTAGCATCTATCATACATATTGCATCCACACCTAATAGCCTCTCTTGGCTGGTTTTTATAGCCCCATGCCTAAGGGTCATGCTTGTAGCCAGCTGCTCAGAAGTAATCCTGCAACTGCTCATCTTTGTTATCAGCAAGCAGCTGGTGTCAGACCAGAAGGCATGCACTCTGCCTTCTTGCCTGTAGTTCTGTTCTCAGCCTCTGTCTGTGGCCCTCTAACAGTGTAGGAGATACTGGTGGGCTGGGAACGGCTAACGGAGGTTCACCAGCTGAATCAGGGCTGGAGGGCATTGGTGGCTCTGCACCAGCTGTTGGCTGTGAGTCCTGACAAGACTGCATCTCATTCTCTTGCTGGTCAGCTTCTGTTAATTCGTGGATAGCTACAGTAGGCTATCCTATCATAGCAGGTCATGGTGTTGTCCTTGTATGAAGGACTGTGTTGAAACTGTTGCACATGTCCTCCTCCACTGCCCTCTCTACTTGGCGTCCCGTCAGGATCTTCTGTACCCCATATTAAGCCAAATTTTAGAGACCCCTGATGATTTTAAGCTCCTTTTCTTGCTTGACAACGCAGATACAGAGATAACTGAAATAGTGGCAAAGTTTCTCTGCAGTGCCATGGTTTTACGGCTTGATAAGTGATATTATGAACTAGGTTTTATTATGATGCTACTCTTACTACGTTGTCACTCTGTGATGTTACTCTGCAATTTTAATTTTACTGTTCTTGATTTTGTATCTAGACTATTGTATCCTTATATATATGCCAATAAAAGGCTTTGGACTGAAGTAGGCTCCTCTTCTTCTGAGGAGCCCTCATTATTGCTGAGCCCTGGCTGACCCACAACAATGACTTCAGTTCAGTCTTCATACAAAAACATGGTTTTGTGTTAACTGCAATCAGTTTGTGAAACCAGGATTCAGTTTGCAGATGATCAGTCACATCCTGGTTTGCCTCAACACCTTCATGCTGTAGACAGGAAGAGCAGTGCTAAGGACTTAAGCCAAAACTAAGTCCCAGGGTATTTTGTACATCCAGCAAAACCATCATTAAGACTAACTGTGGTTGGGGGCGGGCCGTCGGCGCGATTCATGGCGGGCGCCATTTGAGAGTTCTCCGGAATCCCCTCTCAACTCTTTGTGAATAAACCGGATTAAAATGCACTCTGGTGATATCTAAGGCATGGGAAAAACGGGCAAGAGTAAGACACACACTGCAATCACTCCGAAGACGCAGCAGAAGCTCATTTTCCAAACCGAAAAATCGAGTGATCGCACAGGGAGGCCTGAGTCGGTGAGTGATAAAATGGCGTCGGGCTCTTCCCAAACCCTTAATGACCAAGCGCCCTTTACAAAAACAGATCTGCTGGACATTTTAAAATCATTTAAAGCTGAAATCTTAGAAAACATAAATGATATTATAAAACCTCTGTCAGACAAAATAGAAGAACTGCAAACCTCAATGCAACAAATCGCACAGGCTGCTGATACGGCCATGGAGGCTTCGGCCTCTAATCAGGAAGACATCCGATCTCTTCAAGAGTCAGAAAGCTGGGCTAAGGAACGCATTCTCCTTCTGGAGCACAGATCGAGGGAAAAATTTCTAAAATTTCGGGGCTTTTCTGAGCACGCTGAAGGCTCCACCGAACTTACCTTGTTTCTAACAAACTGGCTAACAACTGTTATGCCCTTCGACGATGACTCGGCGCCCATGCTAATTCGTGCATATCGCCTTGGCCCCCGTATCACTGACAAACGTCGTAACCCAAGAGACATTTTGGTGGAGTTCTTAGACCTACGGATTAAACATAAAGTATTGCAAGAAATTAAGAAAGCTGGATGCTTCAAATTTAATGATGAAGAAATTCTCATCTTCCCTGACGTTCCTCCTGAAGCGCTCCAGATAAGACGAAATCTTAAACCCGTAACCTCTCGCCTTACAGAGGAGGGCATAAAGTACCGCTGGGCCACGACTGGATATCTTCAAGTTCGAAATCAAGGCACCCTACATCAAGCCAACGATCTCGAGTCGGGGACAGCACTGTTAGAAACGCTTGGAATCCAATCTTCAGTCAACATGGAGACAGAATCTGCTTCTTTCCGCAAACGCAAACGCCCCGAGCAATCCACTCCCCATCGCTGGAGCAGAATCCCAACGCGCAGGAGGATGAACTTTTAAATGTTCTTTCCGATCTCCAGGTTCTAATTTTCCTTGACGGTTTTATCTTTGTGGTTCACTCTAGCCCTTGCCTTATTTCTGACTGTTTCTGATCAAATTGATTTAAAATGTTAGTCATAACAATGTTTTTATATACTCGCCATGAGAATTAATAAGCATGAGAGTTTGAGAGGGGGAATCTTGTTTCTTGGTTTACTCTCTTAGTTCCCCCTATGTTCCTAACAAAAGTACTCCGGTGTTATTTTATGGTTTTGATAATCCCTACAGTTGAGCTTATAAAGTTCAGTGGGATAGCTAGCTACCCACACTGGGATTATGGTGGGAGGGGGGAGGGGGAGAAGGTTATAAATGTGTGGGTTTTCCTTTTTGTAAATAGAAGGTTTTGTTGGACAATTCTGGTATTCAATAGAGTCAATTCTCAAAATCTGTTCAATATGTATGGTATAGTTGGGCTTATACAATTTAAAAGTTCTAAAGGTGTGAATTATCTTTTTTCTAGCATGGTGTTTCTTTTACTTAATCAAAACTTATTCAGAATTTTTCCTAATATGCTCTTTTTCTTAATGTTTAAATGGGAGACCTAAAAATTATTACCCTGAATTGTCGGGGTCTGAACAATTATATTAAGGCCAAACGTATAGCAAGACACTTACAGCAGCAGAGAGTTAATATTGCCTTTTTGCAAGAGACATATATTAAATCAGGAAATAAGGTCCTTCCTTCATCTTGGTTTACTTCACAATTCTTAGCCTTTGGCTCATCTAAATCGCGTGGTGTGGCAATTGTAATCTCCAAAGACACAAACTTTAAAGTAGACAAATCTTTTGTTGACAAAGATGGCAGATTTTTATTTTTAAATGGCCTTTGTAATGAAGAGAAAATAACCTTGGCCACGGTCTACGCCCCTAATACAAACCAACTTCACTTCCTGTCCGAAACTTTAAGAAGTCTAAAAGAATTCTCTTCTGATCCTATCATCTTAGGAGGTGATCTTAATTATTTAATGAACCCAGCACTTGATAAATCATCCACGAATGCAGTTTTCAAAAAAGCTTTCCTTAAAAATAACTGTGTGACTCCTCTACAACAATTAATCCAAAAATATAACCTGCTGGATGTGTGGAGACTACTTCATAATAACGAAAGAGATTACACATATTACTCTCACCGATTTAAAGTACACACCAGACTGGACTATATGTTACTTTCCAATTCTATAGTAAATAAAGTTGTATCGGCTGACATCGGCATTCAGCAATGGTCTGACCATGTCCCTGTTCAATGCATAGTGCGTAAAGGCCAAAGAGAACCATTTAGACACAACTGGAAATTTAATAAGATACTCTTGCATGAACCAGAAGCCAAAAATATTTTACAACAACATCTTCAAGAATTCTTTTTATTTAACACATCTGATGAGATTTCTTCTTCGACATTATGGGAATCTTCAAAGGCTTACATCAGAGGGCACTGCATCTCGTTAATAGCATCCTGTAAAAAAGAAAAAAGAGCAATCAAAAACAAACTCACTAACAAAATACAAGAACTTGAACTTAGACACAAGCACTCTTGTTGCTCTAAAATATATAAACAATTACAAGAAGCCCGCAAACAACTGGAGATGATGGATACATGTGCAATTCATAAAAATAATTTCAATTACTTTAAAAATAACACATCCAACACTTCTAAGAGACTAAGGTTTCTTTCCTGGAGATTTAAAAAACGGCAATCAGAACGTATCATCACCGGTCTCAAAGACAAACATAATCAAACAAGGCACACTACCAAAGATATCCTACAAATTCTCAAGGCTTTTTATAATCAGCTGTATACTTCCACTAATCCTAATCACTCAGCTATAAAAGATTTTTTGAATTCCTTAGAACACCTACAAAAATTATCTGAAGAGCATCGTGAGATACTAGAATCCCCCTTTTCTGCTTCGGAGTTGGAGTCTGCAGTGAAATCTTTGAAGCCCAACAAAGCACCCGGCCCCGACGGATTTACAACCGAATTTTATAAAGCCTTTCTTCCATCTTTGAGCACTGCATTACTAAACACTTGCAATTCCATCATGACAACCGGTCTTTTACCAGAATCTTGGAAGTTAGCAAATGTAATTTTAATACCTAAAAAAGACAAGGACAACAATGATCCTGCCTCATTTTGTCCTATATCCTTATTAAACATCGACTATAAGATCTTCACTGGAATGATTGCGGCAAGACTCAAAAACATTATTGGCCACTATGTAAATCCAGACCAATCTGGCTTTATTTCCTCAAGAGACATTTCTGATAATATTAGAAAGACTCTTAATATTATTCACTACAGCAAAAATAATAATCTCCAGAACTCTTTACTTTTTTCTGTAGATATTCAAAAAGCCTTTGATTCATTGGAAACTTCTTATTTGGAATCTCTTCTTCAGCATTTACAGTTTGGACCCTTCTTCTGTAAAACTATACAAGCAATTTACAAAAATCCTAAGATGTGTATTCTAACCAACGGTGCGACCTCCAACATTATTTCTCTTCATCGGGGTACAAGACAAGGATGTCCACTGTCCCCTCTTCTCTTTATACTAGCCATGGAACCGTTAGCATGTGCATTACGAGCAAACACCAATTTCAAAGGTATCTTTATCCAAGACAAAGAATTCAAACTAAGTTTGTTTGCAGACGACGTAATACTTTATGTTTCTTCCCCCAGTCATTCACTAAAAGCTATAACTTCTACTCTAGATAACTTTGGTCATATAGCTGGACTCAAAATTAATGTCTCTAAATCCCTGATTTATCCGATTAACATCGCCTCGGATCTCAAAGCTGATCTCTCCACTAATTATAAATTTCACTGGGTGGACAAATTCTTACCTTATTTAGGAGTCAAATTACCTATAGCATGGTCAGATATTATTAAACTTAATTATCAAAAAACACACACAGAAATAATGATTAAACTAAATACCTGGAACTCAAACTCATTCTCTTGGTTAGATCGTGTCAGCATTTTGCGCACATTTGTATTACCCAAATATATGTATCTTTTTCGAACCATACCTTTACATATTCCTAACAACCTGATTAGGAAATGGCAAAAAGATATTAACAAATTCCTATGGAAATTCAAGACACCTCGTGTTCGTTTTAACACTTTAAGGAGAGCCAAACGAAACGGAGGTCTGGCAGTACCTGATCTTCTCCTGTATCGTCAAGCAACCTCCCTAGCGGCGCTTGTCAGACAATATCACACAGAAACCGTACTGGACTGGAAATGGATTGAGGAAGTAACTACTGAAGACCACTCTTTTCAAGAATTATTGTGGATGTCTCAAAACACTAAATGTAAATCTAAGTCTTTTTCTCCCTTTTTACAATCTACTCTTAAAATATGGCATCTGACTAAGAAAAAATTAATTACACCTTTTTCTAAAGTGAGCACCTTTTGTGGTCAATCTTGGTTTTTACCGGCCAAAGATCCCTCACAATTTTTATCTTGGAAACAATCTGGAATAACAAGAATAATAGACGTACTTCATAAGAATAAGGTGCTTGAGAAAACTGATTTGGAAAACAAATATAATACCAAGATAAAATGGTTTGAATATCTACAACTCCGCCACATGCTGAATTCATCTAAGTTTACCTCTGCATTATCATCTCCGCTTACTGTTTATGAACAACTACTAACGAAATCTTACAATAAAAGAGGCCTTATCTCCAAAATATATCAATTATTAATTAAGTCTAAGGATTTCCTAAAGTTAGGTTATCCGCAAGCATGGGCAAAAGATCTTCAATGCAAGCTTTCAGAACAACAATGGAATCTAATATGGAAAACACAAAGTAAAATGTCTCACTCGCTATACATTTACGAAGCCAACATGAAAGTCTTAATGCGTTGGTATCTCACACCTGTCAAGCTGACTCATATGGTCCCGCAGCTCTCTCCATTATGTTGGAAAAAATGTGGAGAGAAAGCCTCATTCTTCCACAACTGGTGGTCATGTGTCCACATTAACAAATTCTGGGTCCAAGTTAGACTACAAATAAAAAAATTCACTGATTACCACTTACTTTTAGATCCTTCTTTAATGCTCCTTAATCTTTGGCCCGATGATGGTCCTCCCGATTCTGTAAGAAAATTAATAATTTTTTTACTCACTGCTGCTAAGATTATGATAGCTAGATATTGGAAAGATAAGAATCCCCCAAATATACAACAATGGCTATACAAAGTATGGGATCTGTTTATGTTAGAGAATTTTAATGTACACTTTACTGATTATCAAATGGAATGTGAGCTAACTAATCCGCTTAACATTTGGTACCCTATTTTAGAAAAAATTAATATTGATAAGTTTGACTGGAACTCAATCAGCAATGCGAAACTTAAACTTTTATTATATAGTTAATTTTGCTTTTTAGAACTTACCTTTCAATGCTAATGTTAAATGCATTTGCAGTTAATTATTGCTGTATATATGTAGAATGGTTGTTTTAATATCCTTGTATCTTGATGCTTTTTATTTTATATTTTTCATTACTCTACCCAGTATGTTTTTTAAATTCATGAGCTACGACTGTAACTGATGTCCAACCTTTCCTTCTGTTGTAAACTGTTCTATACAAAATAAAAAATTTTTGTTTGTTTAAAAAAAAACAAAAAAAAAACCTGTGGTTCATAAACTAACTTTAAACTATGGTTTTAGATCCTAGTTTGACAGGCCCTAGCTAATCATAGTCTGCAGAGTGGCTTGCGTTCAGACATACTATAAATAAACTATGGATTTGTGAGATGTCTGAAGTGAACTCTTACACATGTGTGTCTGTGTGTGTATGTATGTGCATGCACACTTGTGACAGAGAATACAGTGAAGAAATTGGGGTATTACAGGTTGAATAGGTTGACTAATCAGTCCAAGTCCCTCACAAATGTTCCCTGGTTGTTCCCTAGCTCAGTCTAACAAGTTAATTATGACTTTATTGTGTCAAAAATGGTGATTTATGGAGCAATCCTAAGCAGGTCAACTTGGAAGTCTCCTGTTTTAGTCAATGGGGTTTACTTCCAGGAAAGTGAAACAGGTGCCAGTGCCACTGGATTCAAACATTGTTCCCACATCTGTTTGTTAAATCTTGTATTTGTACGCTAATTTACTGCCATTCACAGATCTTTCTTACATCGTATCTCAGCTATAATTACCCAGTAGTTATGCATCTTGACTCTAAATGGCCCTTCCTGACAACAACCTCCACCCCTATAAGTAATGGTTGAGGGAGTTCTGTTCCACTATATCTGAAGAAGTGTGCTTGCACACAAAAGCTTATACCCAGAATAAAACTTTGTTGGTCTTAAAGTTGCCGCTGGACTCAAACTTTGTTCTGCCACTTCAGACCAACACGGCTACCCCACCTGAATCTATCCCAGGAAAGTGTTCTTGGGATTGCAGCCTTACCATGTTCATTTCTCATGGTGAGTATTGCAGGCACTCAAATGGGAAAATTTGGTTTTTGACAAGACAAAACAACCGTTAGTCTTCAGTGATTCTTTCCAGTGTGACAAATGGCCAGTCTTGCCACTCACTCTACTCCTCTTCCTAATTTCCTCAAGACTAATAGCAGATATTTAAAAAATCATTTGAGAGTCTAAGCCAGCCATAAAAGCTGGAGATTGCTTAGTGTGGAACACTGTGAAATGCAATGCCTAGAAAAGAAAGTGCTGTGCTGACTTTGGCAGAGCTGGAGAAATAACCCAATCCCACACTTTATAGTTTGCTTTCAGTGATTTTTATTTGCAAAAAGACAATAACCGACTGCAGGCCACTAATACAACAGAGAGACTTTCAGAGTCCAAGCACCGGCACATACTAATACTTAACAGAGAGAAAAGCAACAAAGGGGTAGGCTAAACTTCAAGAGAAAAACATTCAATAAACTCTGAACACTAGGGAATGCGCCACAGGTCCCCCTAGGGTGCCATTTTTTAAACCCTATTTACATTAACTAGACTTCTGGCAGGTGGTGGCTTCTCTAACACTGCCCTCTTAAAGAAGGATAGGAAGAATGTGCCAAGCAGGTGTCTCTGTGGAATATATCCCATTGTTGTGCTCTTCCTGCTCTTTTCTGAAGGAACTTGGGAAACAGACCTTCTCTGAAATCTTAAGCAACCACAAAGGTATATCATGGAAAAAGCATTCTCACAAGTACGCTGGGCCTAGCATATTCTATTTGCAAGAAATGTTCTGGCCCCTCCCCTTCTCCAAAATACCTCATGGTGACTTTAGTAAGCCATAAAATACATATGACTCTTTTATGAGAAAATTACACAATAAGGGTAACCTGTGTTTGATGAAGTAATGCAAATGCAGGGAGGCATTTTTAGGTGAGACCTGGTGGAATAGGGGGTGCTTAACCCTTTCCACACTTCCTTCTCTGTTGAAAATTCCATGCCCAGCCAGCATTTACTCCATTTGGATTTATTTCCAGTGTCAAAACAGGGCTGGGGGAAAATGAGTTATAGGTGCCTAGGGTTGGAGAAGAGGAGCATCTGCTAAGGAGAATTCATGGATAAAGGAAGGTTTTAAATGCCTTTTCCTCACCCACCCATTCTCCCCTGCAAACTGTTTCCTGTCCCCTGCATTATGAGATGCAGACAGGATTGGAATTCGCTGTTTGGATCCTAACGTGTAGTTACACCATTAGCTTTAATGACATCTGAGCTAAAAGAAGGCGTTCAATTTACGGCTAGTGTTTTGCACTCAACACCATTTTTTGAGTGGATGTGCGGTCTGTGTTTCTACAGTCTTTTTGGTGATTACAGAACCAAGAGCTGCTCCTATCTCTCCTTGGCCCTTCCTGCTTTCTAATTACAACTTTCCTTCCTTGCATCACATCATTGCCTCTGACACTGCGAGTTAGTGGAGAGGAACATCCAATGTAGATATCATGACCTCTTTCTTCCTGAACTCATTGACTGACCTTGACTACGGGAGAGAGCATCAGCAGTAAATAAAAATCCAAAACTTTGCTGCCAGCCAACAACAACAAAAAAAAGTTGCCAACAAGGACACAATCCCCTAAGTCGTAAGACATTATGGACGTTCAGTAAATTCATAAATGGGTAGCTAATGAGCCTGTAACCTCTGGTCACCATTTAGTGGGAACCCTCATTAATTCTTTACAAGGCCTTTAGAAGACAGATCACAATAGGATGGTGTTAATGCTTCCTCCAGCTCTGCCGGCTGCCTAAACTCTGTGGATGACTTCATTGCCTTTGACATTTTTACTTCTTCTGCTCAAGTTAGTTTGTTTGCTGGCTTAAAAAAGTAGCCTACTGTGCCAGATATTAAAAAAAAGCCAAGCTACATTTTTTTCCTCCTCTGATACATTGTGAAGTAAAATAAATTATGACATGGTGTCAACAGTTCCAACCTTCCTATTAAAGTTTTTCTAGTTTTAAGCATTCTTTCACGATTAAGTGGAAGGCTGTCCTTCACACTCTTAGAGCATAATCTAAGCTCTCTAGTTTGCGGAATCAGATACAAGGCATGCTGCCATCCATGATGCACAATTTAAGAAGAGTTCCCCCAGAGTCACATGCTGTGTTTCATTAGTGCTGGTCTCAATGCTGTGTTTTCTTGCTTCTGGCCCAAGAACTATTCTCCTGCGTTCTCTGCAGCATTTGCAGAAGTTCCTCAGGGCCCCCTCTCTGTTTGCATATTGTATGGTGCTTTGTTACATGTTGAAAATAATGCTGCCCCCAAGCAGTTGTTTGGGTGCTGTCATGGGGGCACATCATCCCTGATCAGATGTGTTGTTTCAACACAGAATTCCTACAGTATCATTGTGAATGGTGTGCTTCAGACCATGCAACCCCATCCCCACACATAACTTCCAGAAGCCAGTATCTGTGAGTTTCTTGAGTGAGAAAGAGAAATAGCTGTGGGTATCTGAACACTTTTCCATGGTTTTGGGCTGTACAGTAGAGCACCCAATCCAAACATATAGAAACCACTATTTGAGCATGCACCTATCTAACCAATGAAGTTCCCCATGGCAGTTTAGAGCAAGTGTAACAACTCCACCTATGGTTTCTGTCTGTGATTTCACAAGTTACTGAAACTGGTCCTGGCATTACACAGAAGTGATGAAATGATGTTTTATTTATTTACCTCAATTATACTCCACCTGTCTCTCCAACAGGGACCCAAAGCAGCTTACATCATTCTCCTCCATTTTATCCTCACAACAACTCTGTGGATAGGTTAGGCTGAGAGTGTGTGACTGTCCCAAGGTCACCCAGCAAGCTTCCATGTTCAAGCAGGAATTTGCCCAGATCCTACTCCAGTAATCTAACCACTATACAACACCGCTTCTCTGCATGAAAGACTTCACTTTTGGGGCTCCCAATGTAACATTTGCAGAGTGATTCATATATCTTCCCTATGACACAATGTAAGAACTGGACTCCACTTGTATCTGGTGACTATTTATAAATTATTATATTTAGGATTGTATTGTGATTTTATCAGTCTTCTTGTTTTAGTATTTTTACACAGTTTGTAAGCCGCCCTGAGACTGCTTTACAGGGAGGGCGGAATATAAGTCAAATAAATAATAAAATAAATAAAATGCATAGTAGGTGTGCAGTTTTCTTCATAAGAGATCACATTACAGCCATAAAAAGGAGTGTGAGTGTGTGTGTGTAGAGAGAGAGATTTTCTCAAGCACATCCATCCAAAGAGTATTTTTATACAAAAACCATTCTACATCTTCTGTCTAACAGAGGAAACAGCTGCAGTAGGGTCTCCCGTCTGTTTGATATCCAGGAAGGACAGTTCTTCAGTTCTTAATCTGTGCTTGGTTATATTCTTAGTCTGTGTTCCGTGAGTCAACAGATATGGTGCCCAAAGCACATACAACAAATACCTGTGGGAAGTAAATATTTTATTCTGTTGGGATTTCTTGCTTTGGATTATGTTAAGATACTGTCTATGAACTGGCACTCTCACTTGGAGGAGAAAATGGTGCTTCAGAAAAATATTGCTGCCATCATAGAAACTGGAGCTTCTGCGGATAAACTGCCCATATACAAATGGTGCTTCCATGTAAATCTCAGCCAGGCTAGAAGCCCAGTAGATAGCAGAACTTCCCAAGCACTTAACTGAGAGCTGCCAGCAAATATGAACCATCCCTCAAAAAAATTCAACCACATCATTTTTGTACTGGTTGTTCAAAATAAATTCTTTCTGACATCACAGTATTTGCTCCCTTCTTCTGTTTCTCCGTCTTCCACGTTCTCATTGTGACAATGCAAATCAAGGAAGACATTTTTCACATCTTGCCTGTTTGTTCACACTATTTGCTCTAGGAGAGTGCCTAAAGCTAACAAGTGTCTTTGCATTCTTCCATTGTGTTGAATGTCTTTGATTGATCGACTGCTGTATTTTTTTGCAACTTGCAAGCAGTTATCATTAACAGTCTACATATTTAATCTCACTTGAATTCTTGAAGGTGCTGTTTATTCTAGCTTCCCTTATTGGTGGTGGCAGTGGCACTTACTCTCAGTACAGATTTTATTGTGTTGGAAGTAAAACTGCTTCATGTGCACAGATACTCTTCACGGAGCATCTGAACTGGCAAAATAATTTTCCCCAAATATAGTTTTCACATGAGAAAACTGCTTGGGAGGAGGCAGGAGCCCTCCCTCCCCCCACATCTTCATTCCATGCCCATTTGGTCTCTCCTTTTTTTAAGAAACAGGTCCCCACAAGTTATGTGGCTGAAGGAACATGAGCAAACTACTGTTTAACAAGTGATGAAATGTATTGTGTAGTTTGCCTCCTAGAGAGGGGCAAAACTGTTCTCCATCACTACTTTTTATTGTATGGTTTGTATCAAGCCAAGTGAATTCCCCAGCCATATGTTATTAGATCTGAGGAGGTCCCTTGTAGAACTTTTTTGGCTCAAATAAGGGAGATATGAGGTACACAAAATGCTTCATAAACAAGACGCCTCCCCCTCCATATGTTTGCTACCGTGGCTTTTTGTTTGTTTGCTTGTTTATATGGTCCTGGGCTTATTTTTTTTTAAATTAATCATTTTCCAATAATGCACTAGAGCTAAGCCCAGTTAAGCTTCAAACTCCATCGCGATGCTTCCTACCCTCAGGCCCATAGTTATGGTGGGGCTATTCAGGGCTCTGCCCCCTTTTTGAAGCCACAGCCCCACAGGACTTTCTCCCCAGAAAGGTTTCTTCCAACATTTTCTTACAGTTTTTTTTAAAGGTGCGCACTCCCACACTGCACAGTGGCAAGCCGCACCAACAACAAACCCCAGCCCATTGCTTCTACCTCCCTTTGCTGAGAAGGCTCGTTTTTGCTGCCTGCCTGCCTGCCTGCCTGCCGTGGCCCTCTCTCTCGCCTTGCCGTCCCTCCCACCAGTGCCACTGCACAGAGCCATCAGAACCGGCCAGGGAAACAGCTACATCCAAGGCTGTCCTGCACCCCTTTGGCAGGTTCAGAAGTTGGGTTTAGACAGCCGCTGGGTCATGAGCAATTCAGTTGGGAAGAGGAGGAGAACCAGATTTGCCACAGACAGCCACATGTAATTCAATTACGTCCCTGGGCCCAAAGGATGGGGGGCTTCAGACCAGGGCTCATTTCCTGCAGGAGCGCACAGGAACAAAGCTCCGGCAGTAAGGAGCCCAGGGGGCGGGCACATGCAGCAAGCCCCGCCCCCTGCTCCCAGCAACCCCCTCAACTTTCCCGGCCCGCTGGCCAACCCAGCGGAGCTCTGCCTTGAGCTGTTCCACCACTCCCATGGCACCCAGCCTGCTCAGGCTCTGCCCGTCCTCATGCCGTCCCTGGCATGGCGCCTCTGCAAGGTGGGCCGTGGCTACTCCCAGAAGGCCTGGGAGGAGCTCTGCCCTGGCCTCCTGCACCTACTCAGCCTCCTCCTGTGCCTCTGCCCCACCACCACCCTGGCCCCCTACCTACTTGAGGCCATGCACATCCTCTGCACTACCCTCCTCGACCCACAAGAAGCCATGCACTTTCCTGCATTTGTTGGCCATCCAAAAGAGTCCAGTGGCACCTTTAAGACCAAGGTTTATTCAGGTACAATCTCTCCCTCCTCTGCGCATTCCCCCCCCCCCGCCATAACTAGCAATCCAAAACAGTCCAGTGGAGCCTGAGCAGTGGGTGTTGCCTTCTGACACACTTCCAGTGATGTCAGGGGGTGTGGTATATGCAAATAAGTTATGCTAATGAGTTATGCTAATGAGCTCCTGCACCACTTGTTCTACAAAATGACCCCTGCTTCGGAGTGAGTGGGGAAATTGCTTCCAAATGAATTTGTTTAATCCCCCTTTAAAGTTTAATAGCCTCCCAGGGAAAAAATCCTAGCTACAGTCCTGCCTACCCTTATTCTAATATCTCAAGAGAGTATGTGCAGCATGGAAATAGTGGTTTGAGGGTCTGACTAGAATCAGAAAAACCTGCCTTCAGATTCCCACTGAGCGAAAAAGCTCACGGTACCTATGGGCTGGTCACTCTCTGTCAGCCTAACATACCTCACCGGGTTGTTGTGAGTACAAAATGGAAGAGGGGAGTACCATATATATCATCTTGGAGAAAGGACAGGATCAAAATGTAATAGATGAGGGAAATGATGTCTAGTAGTGAAGGGGAGCGTAATTGTTGCCACTGGTAAATAGGATGAACACAGGGCCAGTTTGGTGTAGTGGTTAAGTGCCTGGATTCTAATCTGGGAGAACCGGGCTTGATCCCCCACTCCTCCACTTGCACCTGGCTGGATGACCTTGGGCAAGCCATAGTTCTGGCACAGCTGTTCTTGAAAAAGAGCAGTTTCTGTCAGAGCTCTCTCAGCCCCACCTACCTCACAGGGTGTCTGTTGTGGGGAGGGGAAGGGAAAGGAGTTTGTAAGCCAATCTGAGTCTCCTTTGGGTAGTAAAGGGTGGGGTATAAATCCAGTCTCTCTTCTTCTTCTTCACGACTCCCCCCACTATTGCCAAAGACCCCCCCCCCATTGCCAAAGCTAGAGTTGTATACTCTGCAATACATATTACAGCCTCCCAAGGGCCTGACCCCTGTTTCTGCTTTTTTTTTAGGAAATGCACATGCCACCTCTCCTCCTGAGACCTGCTCATGGCCGCTCACAAAGCAAAAACAAATACAATAAAATCATTTTTAAAATGAGATAAAATCATCAATATTAAAACAAATCACACAAACAACATTCAGCAGCCTAAATTATATCCATAAAACAGCCCTCAGGCTAGAGATGAACCATAAAAACAGCTTTAAGAACAGAACCTTTCAGTTTAAAGCCTGGATAAGGAGAGATGTTTTGGCCCGGCACCTGCAGGACAGTAATGATGGTGCTGGATAAGCTTAAGGAAGAAGGGTATTCCAATGTCCCAAGGCTAGGTGCAAAGATCAAATATAATCTCAAGGAGGCAACAAATATAGGAGGATTATTAAATCCGTAGGGGGCTGCCATACGTGGTTGGTGGGGTGCATTCAGCTTGCTAGATAACAAGTTGTGCAGTCCTGGGTTACACATACAGTTCTCAATCTTGTGATTAGTCTAAACATTTAACTCTGGGCTGCTGTTATGAACCCAAACTGTATTCGATTTGAATGTTTAGATTCCGCCGTGTCAATTTTTGCCTCTCATGCTTGTGCAAGGGGTTCGTCTCCAGCCATCCCTGTTAGTAACTCAGATTGCTGGAAGGACATTTTACTTAGTGCCTGCATTCAGGGCTATTGCAGGAGGAAACCAGTGCCGACTTCTGCAGTGCATTTTGCATCTTAATATGTTAAATTCACTTATTGACAATGGAGAGGAGAAACAACTGGTATGGTGCCAATACAAGCCAGATGGTCACTGTGATTATTAAAATCATGCAGGCTGCAAAACCTCCAGTGGGGAAAAAATAAAAGAATGATTATGAAATTTTACAAGCTTGGTAGAGATCATGTTGCAAGCAACTCTGCATTTATAAAGAGGGCATTTGTTGTCTGAAAAGAGAGGAATGAATTTGATTCTCCAGTGCTTAATCTTCATTTCCCTCTCTTTTCTTTAGGTTCAGCTAATCCACTATAACCATGAGTTATATACAAATGTTACAGAAGCTGCAAAAAGTCCCAATGGCTTGGTGGTAGTTTCTATATTTATGAAAGTAAGTACGGTCCAATTTCACATACATTGAGTGCTCTTTGCTTCATGAGGTTTTAAGTGATTGGGTGCTGTTTCAGTGGCCAGCAACTGCATCCTGTAACCCTGACTATCAAACTTCCTCTGGGAATCTTGCTCTAATGGACTGCTCTTAATGACTGCCCATTGAAATAGGCATCACTGTGATCAGTCCCCCAGTATGCAACTTACAGAATCCTTTAAAAGGTGCACACAGTCTTTATTCTGAAGATGTTTTCACAGCATCCATTTCTAGATCTCTTTTCAATATCTCTCTTCCCATCCAATCCTCCTTCTCTCTCTCTTTCTATCTTTACAAATGGCCTTTAAAATGGATTTTAATGTGACTGTGATAGGTAGCATACATCAAACTAAGTACTGGTTTCCCAGACTGAGGGCCACATGCTATAGTTCCCAAATGAGCACTGGAGGCCTGTAAAAGTCCCAATATGGATTCAAGACTCTACCATAGTAAGCAATGTTTATATACTTAAAGCCAAGATAGAAGGGCTTTCACTGTGTTTAATTCAAATGTGCTGCCTTGTGTCCCAACTCACCTCTGAAAATCTGGTTTTGCACATTTTTTAGTGAGGTTCATTTTGAACTGGTGACGAGCTAATGATAGAGGATTGCCTGTTGGTTAGCATCAGTGTCTCAATAACATGTTTTTGTTTTTCCATCTTTGAAGTAGTGCTAACGTATTTTTTAGTACAGCTATGTATCTAAACATGTGTATGCTGATTTAAATATTTGTTTGTTATCATTTATAAAGGTCTTCTGAAAACGTCACACATAACCCTAAAGAAATTCATTTCTTCATCACTATGCCCAACAGGTAGAAGAAGGTACAGTCAAATGAAATATAGGGTAGTTGTCAGGGGAAAAAATGTGAAATAAACAAAAACTTGCAAGTTTCCAATGCAAAACTAAAACAGTACTTTATAATTTAACTGAAGTCATTTTCCCTGCTCTACTCTTGTGACAATATTGATCATATGTTTTTACAATGAAGAGAGAGAGAACGTTGTCAAAGGATGGGAGGAGCAAATGTAGTTCTATGGCTTTTGAAGACTTCCACAGTACAGGACACAATTTTGTACTGAATCATTCCTGGAACCTGCAGCATGGCTATCTCATTGAATTCCAAGCTCAAACAACAAAATGTCAAGGGCTGATTAACTCCTATATAAAATTCTTAGTCAGGCTTCACCCCACAACCCTCACAACTATGTTGCTGTGAGTCATGGCTGCAAAATGAACACCAGAACCAAGTGTCAATAAAAATAGAGGCCGAGACCTGAGGAGAATATAGTTCAAAGAGTAGCAGAAGAGAGAAGCAGTTGTGTAGCCTGGCAAAGAAGAAAGCTGTTTCCATGTCAGAATATTCCATAGAACCTCAAAGCGTAGTTCTGATTTATTAAAAATTTTAAAACATAGACGCTGTACCCTTAGGCTATGCTTGCAGCAGTGTTTCCTGCTGACTGGAAGTGGGACAAGGTGGGAGGAGCTCTTTTATGCTCAAGTTGAAACTGGAACACGGCAACCTTGGATGGAATGAAGGTAGATGCTGTAATGACAGAGTTACAGAACCCACATGGCACAATTCAGAGGGCTGGTTCTTACCTTTAAATCCCTAAACACCTTGGTGCCTTTGTACCTGAATGACTGCCTCTTCCCATACTGTGAAACCCTACCTTCAGAGGTGAGATGGGTGATGATTAAGTAGAGATAGGGCATTTTCAGTGGTGGCACTTCACCTGTGCCCTCCCATTGAGGCTCACTTGGTGGCTTACTGACTTTTAGGTGTGAAGACAAAACCCTGTGTGTGTGTCTTTAACCCGGGCTTTTAACTAAGGTGCTTTTCTTTTTTGCTGTTTATAATCTGCTTCTAGTCTGAGGTTTTTTAGGGACCTCAGTAGTAGTTTTATGCACCTGACTGATTTCAATAGCTATTTTTTAATACTGGTAATGCATGCGCTTGTTTGTGTGACATTATAACAAAATTCAAGCTATGAGCTTTCACGTGCATGCACATTTTTTCAAATATTTCAAAAATCTCAAGTATTGGAAAAAATGCACATGCACATGAAAGCTCATACCTTGAATAATCCTTTGTTGGTCTTAAAGGTGCCACTGGACTCTAATGCTGTTCTACTGCTTCGGACCAATGCGGCTGCCCACCTGGATCTCTGTGACATTATGGTATTGTTTATACCTATCAGCCACCTCTGGAGAAGCAACATATAAATTCTTTATAAATAAAATAATAGCCACAGGGGTGAGGGGTGACCACAAGGAGAAGGAAGGTGACAAAATTGCCCCTCTTATCTTTTCTGTTAACAGATTTGCAGTGATGGAAAACAGGGGACAGACAAGCCCCCGGCCCACATGGCTGTTAGTCCCTGAGTGTTCCACTGCTCTGAGAGTCAACTTTCCTAGGGTCAGAAAGAACTGTTCAGGGAGGGAAACAAGGAGAAAATATGCTGTGCTGGCACCGTCTGTTGATAGATCACTGGATCCAATCCAATTGAATGCTACTTGATTCTAAGAAAGCTCTGCTAATTAGTGAGAAGAATGAAACAAAATAAGGACCTCTAAAGAAAAAGACAAATAATAATGATATGAAGTATAATCAAATAAATGAAAATTATTATATTGCGTAATGGCATAACTATCACAGTGATGGATGTGTGTTCTAACCTTAACTGAAAGGTCAGAAGAAATGTTTGTCTTATTGGAAGGAGTCATTGATAAAACAGTTCCATTGAGTCTGCCGTAACTATTTAATATTGGTTTTATTATTATTATTATTATTATTATTATTATTATTATTATTAGCCTCTGCTGCTATACGACTTATAACAGGACACCACTGCACCTGTGTGCAAATCAAATAGCTGTATCTTTCCAAATAAGAAGCTTACAGTAACTAGTTTTTTATCATGATTTTTTTTGCCTCTCATAGGTATCTGAATCATCAAATCCATTTCTAAATCGTATGCTTAACAGAGACACCATAACAAGAATAACGTACAAAAGTAAGTTGCTTTTGACTCACTATAGAACATCTGTATGAGGACAATGGGCAGTAGTTGTACCCCACATTGCAGGGTATACTTAATAAAAGAGCTGTTTTAATTGGGACCTGAGAAATGGCTGTGGGTTCCAAAACACAGAAATACACACACCTCTCTGACACATTTACCAACAGTTCTTTTCTAGGATTCAACATGAATTGCAAACAGACAGGTGTAAATTAGACCATGAAATAGAACTCCAGGAGATCGTAACCCGGGCTTTATTAGCTAGGCATAGATAACAAATACCTTACCCAACTTTTTTACATGTCAAAACATTCTTTACTACATAACTTAAATGCTTTAAGTGCCTTTAAAACTCAGCCTTATTGCAACCACAATCATAACCCAATGTTAAGAGAAACACATTTAAGACATAAAAAGAAAATACCCTGCTTAAATGCTTTAAATAGAGCCATGCAACAGTCATCTCTAGACTTGATTACTATAATTCACTCTACGCTGGGCTGCCCTGGAGGCTGATCCAGAAGTTACAGCTTGTCCAGAATGCAGCGGCCTGGGTCCTTACTGGGACACCAATAACTGCACATATACAACCTGTGCTTCACCAGCTGCACTGGCTCCAAGTTGAGTAGCAGGTCAGGTTCAAGGTCTTGGTCTTGACCTTTGCCCTAAACAATCACGGACCAGTGTAGCTATGGGACTGCCTCTCCTGATATGTCCCTCAGAGAGCATTATGCTCAAGTGACCAACATCTATTGGAAGTCCCTAGCCCAGAGTCCAGCTATCCTCAACCAGAGCCAGGGCCTTTTCGACCCTGAATCCAAAGTGGTGGAACTCTCTGCCAGTTAACATTAGGGCCCTGTGGGATCTGCTATAATTCTGCAGGGCCTGCAAGGCAGAGAGTTGCAGTTTTTCATCGGAAGGTGCTATTCACGCTACTGTAGTTGGAATACAGAATGTGATATAGGTTCAAAACTCGGGAATAGTTCAAACAATAACTGAAGCTATGGTTTTAAAGGCATTACAAGGTGATATGAAACATGGATCAGGAGAATCCTAGCCATCAAGTGCCGCCTTTGAATTTTAAACTGGATTTTAAATGACAGCTTCGCCAGTCCTCTAGTAGCTGCCCCTCCTTCCTACCCCTGCAAAATGTGAAGGCATTTAAACAGCTTTGAATGTAGTTGGAACCATATTGATAATTTCTGAAGAATTATTGCTTTAATATTCCAGCTTTTATCTGCAAATCTCAAGGTGGGCGGGTTGTTTTTAGCTCAGACTGCATTTTAAGCTTTCTTCCATGAACATTTAAATACATTTTTTTTCCTGAGGCTCCTTCATGCCTTCCTCTATTGCTGTTAAAAAAAAAAAGGCTGTCACCAAGATGCTTGAACCCACATTGGGGTATACATTTTGGTAGCTGTAAGTTTTGCCCTCTTGGATACAAGCAGTTTGAAGGGTACCTTTTTTCAGCAGGAAATTGGCATGAGAGTAAGAGTCCCTCTTCATACAGCCCCTTCTTTCTCTCCAAAAAGAGGCCCCAGCAGCTACATTTGGAAGATAACAAGACATGTCATTAAATTATCATGGAAAATAATGGATGTTTGCCTTTATTCTCTTAAAGTACCTGTGTCAAATGTCAGATATTTGTTGTTGGTTTCAGTTGAATTCAGATGAATGAAGTATTTCATTCAAAAATGCCATAAGTATGATATTGTTTTATTATCATTGTGCTTGGTTCAAGGGCCTAGTTCATACATTGCAGAGCTGAAAAGGAACATTGCAAAAATGTCAAAATACCTATTTTGATACAGAAATTTGACCTTGAAATTTGGCATTCGAAATTTATAATCAAAATTTGCTGCCAGAATTTAATATCCACCAGCATTGACAGGTTAAATGATGCTGGTTATATAATTTACTAAATTCTACTACAAGCCATCTATGAGATATGGACAACTGTTGGCTGATGATGTATGTCAGCTGTCATGTTATCATATATTCACTGCAATATTATTTATTTGAGTTGCCCTTTTTCTAAGAAGCCCTGGGTAATATTCACATGCCACACCACCTTTTATCATTAGAACAAACCGGTGAGATGGGTTAGGCTGAGAGAGAATGACTGATCCAATGAGTTCAATGACTGAGTGATGATTTGAACTCCAGACTTCTCATCCCTAGTCTAACACACTAACCACTGCATTCATTCTCTGAAATTAATCTTGTGGATTTTAATGTCACTGAGTTGTCATGCTAAGAAATGTCAGTGGGAAGCAGTGACGTGGGTCAATGGACAAGTGCTGACTTGTAAAGTAAGTGCTTCAATTGACTAACATACTCGACTGCCACAAGTGATACTGGAATAATGTGAGTAGCAACCCCATTGAGATGCTTCCTAATTCACTTCAGTATCTTCTGAATATTTATTTGCATATGGCATTTATATACAACATTTCCATAAAATTGTGCCCAGTGTAGCTTGTAATTTTAAAAAAATCAAATGCAAAACATAGTACTAAGACCTTAAAATGGTAACTAAAACCTGGGATAAAAGTTCTGTTAAACATATATTTTACTTCATTTATAGTGTGCCTTTCTCATTTATTCTCAAGGTGGATTAACAGGTCTATTAAAAGGCCTTCTGAAAAAAGTCTTTAATTGACATTGAAAGGCCTGCAGTGAGAAGGATAGATGACAGTCCTGGGGAACAAAGTTCCAGAGTCTAGGAGCAGCTGCCAAGAAGATATTCCCATCAGGTGTCCCTCAGACAAAGTGGGTTCATACAGCAGCACCTCCTTGGCAGCAAGCAAATAAATATAGGCAGTCCTTCAGGTACTTTAGGCCCAAACTGTTCAGGGACTTTCAAAGTAGAACCAGCATTTTGTATTGGGTCCAGAAATGAATTGAAAGCTGAGAATACCTGATATAACATTGGCAGCATATGTTCACTGTGGTGAGCCCTGATTAGCATGCCTCATTCTTAGCCAGATGAAGTTGGTGAGGCCCTTATTCTCAGTATGGGTGTTCTTAGCTTAACAGTATAATCACTGTCACCACAGCAAGACTCCAACATTAGAGAGTCGTGGTAAAGACATGTCTTACTGTCCCTTCTAGGTTAAGTGTACTAATGTGAAGGGTGTTACAAACAAAGAGTATGGTCTATGTTCATGACTGGTAGTGGTGGTTATTAAAGTATTAATCAATGTAAGAATTTAAACTAAACCAAATAAGAGTGGAAAAGGGGATAAGATAGGTTTTAAAACGAGTGCTGGTGTCTTGGGCTTTGTGAAAATGATTATGAAGTTAATAAAATATAAATGTTACAAGACAAGTTCTCAAGTTCAGAAACTATCCTCAGGCAGAAAAGGGTTAGATAATCAATGCAAGCTGGTAGTGCTCAGAGCCTCCCATGAGCTAGAGACATATTTACAAGGAAGATATAGGCAAGCTTTGTGAGACACAGGAGACATGTAGAGGATACATAGACAGTATCAAATGACTTTGAATATTATGAGTTATTTATACATACAGTAAAGGTTGGATGATGGCCTGAGAACAGATGGCAACCAAGGTTGATTCTATAAGCGGATCATTTTAGTAAAGCAAATAGAAGTGAATTCATTTTAAAGCGATTATGCCCTCTTCTCTAACATCCTAAGCTCATAGTGGATACTTGTTCACTCTGGACAACAATCAACATTACTAGTAGTTAATGGTGATTTGTCTTGACTTCCACAAAGTCAAGGCACTAAGAGGCAGAAGAATGGAAACATAATATACTTCATTGGAAGGGAAGAGAGTAGTATGAGCATATCTCATATTGAAATGATTCTAAGGAAAGTGCACCTGTGTGATCCATAATGATGTAATTGATTCATTACCGCCCCAGAAAAATGGTATGTCATCCTGACTTGGAGTTCTCGTGGTCTGAAGACTCATTCCTCCTCCTTCCTTTGCATAAGGGTCACAGTTTGACTTACTGATGGGATAGGTTGTGAAGGAAAACTTGAGGCTTACAACATATTCTTCTCTAATGAACTTCATAGGAATTGCCCATTAAGCAGAACACTTTCCAAGTTCTCAGGGTTTCACTTTGCCTATAGTAGGCACATTGTCAAAGCTGCTTCTAGAGCTGTCGTTTTGGCCGGTACAAACCTCCACCATTCTCAGCTTGGCTTCGCAGGTGCTTGACTGACTATAGGCTGAACACGTACTATTTGATATCTAAGGCCTCGTCTTATAACAAAGCAGATGAAAAGCCAGCAATACTAAATTTGTGACCCACTCCTCAATTTCATACCTGCCTTCAACATAAAGCAAAACCACCCCTGGATATTTATAACTCAATAAGGGCACAGGTTTGAAGCAACCTTACCCCACCGGTCATTTCATCAGATTTATATACCTAAACAGGATTATAAATCACAGGCATCTGAAAACTTGAGATACCACATCTTGAAAAAGCAGATTTGATGATACTATGAAGCGCTAACACAACTTCCTCACAAAGTTGAATTAGAACCTCAGATAGATGTCAGAAGTCATTCAACTGGACTATCCTAGGGAACCAGTTTCTAGTCAACCCACTTCCTTTGTCCACCCATAGAGAACTGTAGAACAAGGATACTGCCTCACATCCAAGACTCTCTGAACACTGAGAATAAGCATCGTAGAAAAGCAGTTACGTTAGCCTTTTTCTTCATGTGATGACTTTCAAAAAGCAGGAAGGATTCAGACATATGATTCTCTTCTGTCTGAAGTGAAAAAGCTCTAGAAAATGTGTGCCATGTGATACTTCTGAACATGTAGCTTGACTTTTACTACAAAATGTGTTGGGAAAGACAATGTCTGGTGTACAAAGAGGAAGAAGAGGAAAAAAAAACCCTGCAGGGGACAGAAAGAAGACAATCAGATGGGATAGTGCGGTCAGCAGCACCTTCTCTCCTTTTAAGTGTCATTCCTTGTCCGTCTTCAGATAGCTACTCTTAGGACAATTTCCCCCTTCTTCTCAGAAATGCCACACTCAGTCTTACCCTCTCTCTCAGCCAGAGATGTAGTTCAGACCCTATCTCTGTCTCTCCTCTTTCCTATCAAGTATGTTAATTCCTAAATAAACCTTTATCTACTTTTTAATCAGATTGTGCACCATTGCTGTGTTAATTACTCTGCCAACAAAATGAATGGCAGCTCCACATTGATGTAAGCCAGAGAAGAGTTGTTTTCTTTGTTGGCTTCCATTGCCTAGAAAAGCATGACATAGCCATTACTTTTTAATCAGCAGAACACGATCTTACAAATCATCCTTTTCAGAAACATTTGTCCCTTCCTGGATATGCAGCTAGAGAGATGGATGGAGAGAGGGAAACATAAATGCTTATGTTCTATCAGAGTTCTGAACAAGGCAAAGTTACAAAGGAAATCAGTCACGTTTATTGCACCCAGGGTACAGAACTGACCCACCTGGTAATGAACAGTGTCTGCCCTCCTTGCCCATATGCAGTCCCCAGAAGACAGCCCAGTTTTGCATCAGTGGGAAATAGAACTCCTGTTTGCAGGTATACAGCCTTCCACCAAGCTGACTTGTGAAAAAAATTCCAGGGTTGATAGCCTTGAATAGATTTCTCTTGGCCACAATTTTCATCACATTTGTGTCTCCACTGCCTGATTTGTCTGAAAATATGTAAGTTTGTCATTGTCTTGTCCTTGTTATCTTTACTCAAACTCTACATTTAGCTACCTCTTGTGCCCATGCCAATCAGAGCTCAGCATTTTATCAGGTTCGAAACATCATCTAGCATCTGCATTGCAATAACACTTGAAAGCCACATCACTGATTTCTGAATTACAATATACAGTGCACAGTAATTTTGCACTTAAATACCTGTGGATTTATTGGCAGCCCAAACAGTAAAGACTATCTGTTACTCTACAGGAAACAAATTGATCGGACAGTGGTTAGAAGCAATGCCAAAACCTAAACAGAACATGATTTCAGCTCAGATTAAGCTTGCTGTCTTCATGACTGCATAAATCATGAAGAAAGTCACAAAAGCTGCCAAAACGGGGCCAGAATAGTACTGTGCTACACTGGCACCAGACTAATATCTATGCTCAGCCCATCCAATAATCATAGAACAAACTCAGCAGTAGAAAGGTAGGGGATGATAGATTTATATGGGCAATCAGTCCAGTATGTTGGCTGTCCTGGGGCCACTTCTTGACTACTATTTAGTCACCATTTTCTTTGTGGGTAGTGGCAAATAACAAGCCTTTGTTTGGGCTTGTCTTCATCACTCTTGGTATCCAGCTTGCTAATACAAATGTAGTATAGTTGTCAGACGTAAAGATGAATGCTATGCATTCCATCACAGTCTAGGCTTTGTGTAATATTATTGCCAATTGCAGACAATGCACAAGGGCTTTAACACAAAAAAGATGAAAGAGACCAAAAACCAAATCAAAAATGCATGTTAACAATTATTCCTTCGGCAGGCAAAAAAAAGAGGGTAGATGACTTGCATGCACAGATCTGATGTCCAATCCCTCCCATCCTCAGTTCAGAATCCTGCACAAAACATTCTGGGGAAGAGCCCACGTCCTTTGGAGAGCAGCTGCCAACTGGAAAAGCAAGGGCAAGATCTATTCCCTAGCACTGAAACAAATAGCTTTGGCTTTCTTGTTTCTAGGATGTGACTTAAAGCTTTAATGGCCATCCCACATTGATCACAGCACTCTGTTTATAATAAAATGTGGGCATATGGCAGGGCAGATTAATTAAACATGTGCCAATAAAGCCAAGCATATATTTCCAGTATGTTTTGGTTGGACACATGCTTATAGTTTTCAGTCCTCTGATAGACTAGGGTTCCATATTCACCAAACCGGTCTCACTGAAAAATAACAGGGGGATAGTAGGAGATGCTGGCCTTTTGAATTTGAAACACCTCATTTCAACTGAGCCATTTGATGTTGTGCATCACTCTCTGTGCTTCATAAATAATGAACAGGTAGGGAAAGGGGAGAAAGAGAGAACAGTGGTGAATCAGAAACCATTCACTGGCTTGAAAATGAAAAATCATCCTGAGCCTCATGTCATTCCCACAAAATTATCATTTATTACCTTACAAATATTTATCACTAATAGAGTTCAGGTGTATACAGTCATTCCTAGGTATTAACATTTTAACACAGTTCTGCTTCAGTAATGCTACAATACTGGTTTTATACTTTCATCTGGAACCTATTTTGTCTTGGAAACAAAATCAGCATCCCGGGCCTCGGGCCAATGTGGGCTGAATATGTAAACAACAGAGATGAAGCCAATCATGTAGAAGAGAGCAAAGTAGCCATCCGCTCCGTCTGTAGGATGAAAGCAGTACCAAATGCCCCACATTTAGCAAGAACATCTCTCATCCATTCTTTCCACCACCACAACAGTCACAACATGTGCTCACAGACATGAAAATTGCCCCTTGTTCCGGTTTATGGGAAACTGATTTGTAAGATCAAACACTGTCTTATTTTGAGAAAATGGGCAGCATAATGTGGGTCAAGAGTGATGAGGTGCATGGAAGTAGGATCTGAAATAGGTAGAAAAGGGATCTTTAACTTCCTCTTCTCTTCAGATCACAAAACTCCTCCTCACAAATAAAACTGCCTTATACTGATTCAGACCAGTGGTCTGTCAAGGTCAGTATTGTCTGCTTTGACTCTTCTTGGTCTCAAGTGCAGACCTTACATGTCACCCACTGTCTGATCATTTTAACTGGAGATTGCAGGTATTTTGGAACATGGGACTCCCTGCATGCAGAACAGATGCTCATCTGCTAAGCCCTTCCAAGGCAACAGGAGCATGTACTGGATGGGGCAGCCTTCAGCATCTTTGTAGTTCAGATGGATTAATACTGAAACGGCAACCCAGCTCAAGCCTTCATCACAGGTTCTAGGCCTCTGTATCCTTTCTGCCTTCTGCACCTTTGCTGCCATCTCTGTAGCTTACCAAGCTTTTGGGGCCAGCTGTACCCACAAAAGCACCAGGCAGCCACACTTTACCATGATCCCCTCTCTATACTGTCCTATTCTGTTATTGCTCAACTCTCGTGACCCAGCAGGTTGCTGATTCTCATACACCTCACGCCTGTCCTTCAAGCCACTTGCCTTTTTTTGCTCAAAGCTTCCTTTCGGCTGTTGCTCGGAATTTTTTTTTTGGCTTTCTGCTGAGCTTCTCCTGGCTTTCATCTAACATCAAGCCTCCCATCCTTCCTCCAGTCTTTGATGATCAGGAGCAGCATAAACTACATGTCCTGAGACATCAATACGAAGAGAGAGCTCCTTCCACCAGCTGCTGCTGCTGCTAAAGCACCACCAGCCGCACAAAGTGCTGTGCTTGGGATCTGCCTGGAGTTGCTTTATGGTGAGGCTGGCCCTAGAGAATCAGCGGCCTGCCCTTTGCTTCTTTCTTCAAAGGTCACCCAGGACTTAATCCTCAAGCTACTTATTCCAGAAGTGTCTGTGGAGTCAGTGGTTTATGGCATGTGCTTATCTGTCTTGGAGTAAGCCTGGACACACGGTGGAGAAGTGCTGAGCATCTGTAAAAGTTTTCTCTTTCACTAGCTCTCCTTTTGCACTGGCTGTTATTAGGTGGATTGCCAGTTCTCGATAGGAAGGAGGCATCCAATGAGGTCCAAAGATTTGTCCTTGAATACATTCAAGAGTATATAATTTTCTTTACATATTATGCGGTAGATATCAGTGTTGTCAGTGACCTGTTTTTGTTTGAATCAGTTTCTGCCTCCAGAGTACACAGTGTTTAGTCCCATTTAACGGCTTATAACAACAGTCATTCAATGTATAGAATCACTGGGCTGACCCAGAAATAAAAGTGCTCCAGAGGAACAATCACATGTTGTCTGAAATGCCTGTGATTGTTACCTTGGCTTGTCATAGGAGCTTAGTACTTCTCTGAACATTAGAATTTAACAACATTCTTCCAGGGGTTTGTTGTACTCGTCTCCATATTATACGAGCGTTCGGCTGCAGTTACCTTGTGGACCTCCATTAGCCTCTAGTGAATTACTTTTTGCCACTGATAGAGGTAAGCCTGTGTGTATTTGAAACAAATTCAGCTTTGCTGAATCAACTCAGATGAGGAGACCCGTATTGTGCACTTCATGCAGCTCCTTCTTTACTGACCCCGAACACCTCTGCATTGACAGGGTATAGCACTGTTGTGCAGCTGAAAGGGGCTCCCTGGGAGCAATGTGCAAAATGCAGTTCCATCCCAGTGGACAGAGCATGGCTTGATTGAAAGAGCTTGATTGAAATCCCTCCTTTGCCACTAACCATGTGAGTGCAGGTAAAACTCTCTCTGCATCTCAGTCCCCTCTCTGTAAAATGGGAGAAATACTGCAGATAAAGATGTTGTAAAGGAGAGGGTAATGAAGACGGTTAAGCATTTTGCTATATAGATACCAAAAGCATGACAGGTGGCAGTCTGCTCAGATGGCTTTTAAAGGCTCAATCTCTTTCTAATTATAGGCTGAGCACATAACATGTTCACCCTGAAATCCTCTACAGAGGGATGGCTCATTAATTAGCAAGCAAGGAAGGATGTGATAAAAAAATAAGTGGGGAGCCCAGCCGTTTGCTTAACAGCATATTTTCTCATTGGCTCGAGCATTCTGAGTGAGCTCTCAGTGCCTTCCACACTCCCACTGCGCACACTAAAGGGCATTAGGCTTCGCTGAGCAGCTTTATTATCATACATTAACCTTAACAAGGTAGAACAGTCTTTTTCTGCAGTGCAAGGGTAATTAAATCTAAACACTCTTGGCCTTTCCAGGATTTGTTCAACAAAAAAATTGTTAACCAACTCTCTTATCTCCCCGCCCCTCATATCACCCACAGTAGTCAGCATTTTCCCAAACACCACTCCCCCTCCCACGTGTAATGCAGTAAAATACAGTTCTCCTTATTTATTTATTTATCTATCTATCTATTTATTTATCATATTTATAGTCCGCCCTTTCCACAAGGAAGCTCAGGTTAGGTGACAATATTTCAACAATGCAATAGAGTTAAAAATTTAAAACACAGTAGTATACATTAAATTTAAATTCAAGTTCTGGCTCAAGAATTGGATCACCTCTGTTGCATATTTGTATTATGGGATGTACTGTACCCACTACAGTCCACAACAGTAATTGAAAGACTTGTTAATTCAGCTAGTCAAGAGTAGTGTCTAAGAGAGCCTGAGCTATGAAGTAGAAATACCTTTTCCAAGAGTAGGGTTGCCAGGTCAGATCGACATAGCAGCAGGGGAGGGGGAGGGACTTTCCGGGAGTGGAGCAGGAGCATGCATCACATGGAAGTGGTATAATCATGTCAGTGATGCCGCAAGGCGATGCTCCAGTATTTTGGGCAAAACTATGGTTACCAGATACCAGAGCGTTGCTGCATGGTGTCGCCCACTTGAAGGGCAGTCTCTGTAGCCAGATGGCGAATATTTCCCTCCATGGTGTTGGAGGGGTGATATAAAAAGATCTCTATGTCAGTGAGGGTTTGCCCTTGTGGAGTTGGTGTGGTTGAAACAACTGAACATGTTTTGCTTCACTGCCAGTTCTATCAGGAAATTCAGATAAAGATTGTTTTCCCTTTGCACAGAAGGTATCTGGGCCTCTCTGACCCTGAGTTTACCAGGATGCTTCTTTTAGGTGTTCATCCTCAGATTACAGCTCTCAGTGCAAGGTTTTTCACAGCTGCTTGCAAAATCTGCCAGGAAATTTTATGTAGCATAATAGAATTTTAACAGTAATTATTAATTATTTTTAACTTGTAATATTGTATATTTATATATATATATCTTATATACTTTTAATAGCGGACTAATTCCCTGTAATTCATATATAATCCAGCTGTACTGCTGTTATGTGACTTGTGCTGGTCATTGACCATATCAATAATCGGCAACATAATATTTGGGGGCAGGATTCCTCCCCACCCGCTGGCCAGAGACAGGGAAGTGGCCCAAAAATCGGGGGATCCCCCACCCACCTCAAACTGAGGAATGGCATCCCTATCCAAGAGTTCAGCACATGAACACATGAATCTGCCTTCTACTGAGTCAGGCCATTGGTCTGTCAAGGTAGAGTACATGCTCTGGATGCAGAAGGTCCCAGGTTCTGTGCCTGGCATACCTAGTCAAACAACTCTCACAGAGCAGAACTAGGAAAGATCCTTCTCCTACACATGCCCTATACACCATTCTCTATGTCGACCTAGATAGACCAGTGATCTGCCTCAGCATAGCACAGCTTCATATGTCCATATGCCAGTTCCTTTTATTAAAATATGGGTTCTTTTAGACACATTCCTGATTTTAACTGAATGTGGATTTTATTGCAAATTGTTTTATTCTGTATTGCGTGCTACATTTGAAGGAACTGCAAGACAGAAAGGTTTTTAATTAAGTAAGTGTTTTCCATTTTAAGACCATCTACCCAACTCTGAATACAAGAATACCTAAACTAGATTTATTGGCTTTCCTGCTAGTGTGAATCAGAATCAGGACTTCTAGGTTTAGGCCTAATTGTTTCTCTTTTTCGATTTGTAAACCATGACAGGTACTAGAAGATCATCAGAACCTTTGTATTAGGTCCCCAGGTATCCTAATTAGACTTTATACATTTGTCTTGTGAATCTGCGTGTTGCATTTTGTTAATCACTTTGCCCTCATTTATTCTCTAGATGATGCATATTTACTGCAGGGACTTAATATCGAGGAACTTTACCCCGAAACCTCTAGCTTCATTACATATGATGGGTCAATGACGATTCCACCCTGTTATGAAACAGCAAGTTGGATACTAATGAACAAACCTGTCTACATAACCAGGATGCAGGTAAAAAAAAAAGCTTTCTTGAATCTATAGGACACATCATCTACTAGAGGAAAGCATTTCAGTCCTTATAGATTAACTTGAGAATAAACTATCAGTGCACTCCTAAGAGGAGTTACACCCTTCTAAGCCAATTGACTTCAGTGAGCTCAGGTGGATGTAACTCTGCTTGGTATTGCACTGTAAGGGTCATAGCTAGAGATTTTGGCTGGCCATTTCAAATACGTGAACTTCAACCTCTTTCACCTTTCCAGGTCCTGGCCATGGGCGCTGTTTGTTCCCTTGCCCATCCTCTCTCCTCTGCCTTTCCTTCATCTTTAATAGTCCTTCCTTTTGCCATCTTCTTTTAGGGTTGCCAGCCCTCAGGTGGGAGTGGGGGATGCCCCGATTTCGCAGGCTCCTGCCCACCACCAGCCAACTGGCCAGTGGGGGGAAGCCCCACCCCAACTGACACAACCTGGCATGACATCCCAAGAATGATAATGTTATACGGAAGTGACATCATCATGCAGGGGACATCACGCAGCAAGGTCTGGTATTTTGGGCAAAACTCTGTAGTAACCATAGAGTTTTGCCCAAAATACCAGAGTGTCGCCACATGACATCCCCGGTGTGATAACATCACTTCTGTGTGATGTCATCACATTGGGGACGTCACACACAGTGATGTCACCCCACCACACCTCTCCCAGAAATCTCCCTCCTACCCCCCACCAGCAAGTGCGCAGGACCTGGCAACCCTCTCTTCTCTTCCTCCTCAAGCACTCCCTCTCCCAAGCTTACTTTCATAGGTCCCTGCTTCCTGTACCCTTATTTTCCTAGGACCTTCCAGCTGTCTTGTGTAGTGTTACAGCAGCTCACCCTGCCCAAGCCTCTGTGACTGCCCAGCCCCTCTGTGACCTGCACACAGGTGAGCCAATCATTGCCAGATGCACTTCAAACTGAGCATATTTGGGGTGACAGGCAGGCAGCTCAGCCAGTAAACTGCCAGAGGCATCATCACTATGACTGCTGCAGTTGTTTCGAAACCTCTTTCCGCAATAAAATACAGATTTCTGATGTATGGAATGTCTGTCTGACTCAGAGACTCTCAGAAATATGCTTAAACTAGGAATAAGGCCCGTTGTGGAAATAAATACAACGGACTCTAGAAAGAGGCTCTGGGAGAGTGCCCCGGCTTTGGGCACTCAGTGACAATTTGCTGTGGCAATCTCAGCAGGGTATAATGACAAAGTCCACCATTTTCTCCAGAGGAACTGATCTTTGCTACCTGAAGAGCAGTAGCAATTTTGAGTGATCTCCAGCCACCCCCAAGATTGGTAACAGTGGTTCCCCAGAAGGGAGTGGCTGGTTTGGAGGGTGGAGTCTATGGCATTGTACCTGTCTGAGGTCCCACCCCTCCTCAACACTCACCCTCTCCAGGTTCGACCCCTCAAATCTCCAGGAATTTCCCAACCTGGAGTTGACAACCCTATCTCCCTCCCAGCCAACCATCAACCTACCTTTAGTTTTCCATCTCCCCCCTCCCTCCTAGAGAGCAGTTGTAATTTTGAGTGATCTCCAGCCCCCACCTGGAGATTGGCAACAATGGTTCCCCATCCGGGAATGGCTGGATTGGAGGGTGGAGTCTATGGCATCATACCTGTCTGAGGTGCCACTCCTCTTCAAACCTCACCCTCTCCAGGCTCCATCCCTCAAATCTCCAGGAATTGCCCACCTGGAGTTGGCAACCTGATCAGGACTGGGCCCAATGAGTTTTCCCCCAAAGGCCAACATAGGTGTGGAGAGGGCCTTTTACTGACAGAGGAGAAAGTACAGGTGCCAACTCTGATTAGGGAAGTACCTGGAGATTTGGGGGGTGGATCCTGTGGAGGGCAGCATTTGGGGTGTGTGTGGAAGGACTCAGCAGGGTATAATGCCATAGAGTCTACCCTCCACAGCAACCATTTTCTCCCGGGGAACTGATCTCTGTCATCTGGAGGTCAATTGTAACTGGGAGATTTCCAGGTCCCACCTGGAGATTGGCAACCCTAGGGGAAAGTCAGCCGCACAGCGGGGAGTTGAAGAAAATGGTCTGATGGTTGCTGGCCCACCTCGTTAGCCAGCCACCCATGCTGAAGCTAAGCAGGAGAAAGAGCCTTTTTCCATTTATTCTGACAGGAAAGTGGCCGTTGGGGAAGGGGGTTATGCTGAAAGTCCTTTGTTTTTTACTCACAAAACCAAGCTTGGCTGCCTACCAACAGCCACTGAGGGGACAGTCCCTCACAGAAGTCAAGAGAACTGTCTTCCTCAGGAGAGAGAGCTGGTCTGCCAGGGGGAGTGGATGGGGAAGAGGAACAGACCCAGCACCCGGCCAATGGCACATGAGTACTCTTGAGTGGCGGCTGATGGGCCAGTGGCTGAGGGAGAACATTTTACAGCCAATGGGAGCGCATGGAATCTTACGAAACCAAAAGATAAATATTATAAGGAGAGATATTTACTCTTTTCCAAAATAACCATGAATAATCTGGACCAGCTTCTGGCGTTTCGATAAAATGTGTAAAGTTGTCATCCTATGCTATATGTTTTGCTAATTTTATAACACAGCATCATGTCTTTTAAGAAACAAAAAGGCTCGGTGCCCTTCCAGCCTACGACCCATCCCAAAGGTGGCCAGCAGTGGGGCTAGGATGAGTAACCCCCCTCCGTCATTGGTGTTGTGCAACGCCAGGTCTATAAATAATAAGACTATGGTCCTTCGGGACTTTATTATGGAACACCAGATAGACCTGGCGTGCGTGACCGAGACGTGGGTGCGGGAGGGAGAGACGCTAGCTCTCGCTCAGCTTGCTCCACCTGGATACTCGGTCCTTCACCAGTCACGGACAAGGGGGCGGGGGGAGGGGTGGCGCTATTCGTGCGGGAGGCTTACTCCTTCAGGGCACTCCCCTTGTTGGAGATTGCGGGCATGGAATGTGTTGGGCTGGTGCTGGAGGCCGAGGAGAGTTTGGCGATCTACCTGGTGTACCGACCGCCTAACGCACCGGATAGTAGCCTGCCGTCCCTGCTGGAGGCCGTAGCAGGCTGGGCGCTGGAGTACCCTAGGCTTATGGTCTTGGGAGACTTCAACGTCCATGCCGATGACGCGACCTCCAGCCGGGCAATGGACCTGGTGGCGTCCATGGCGTCACTAGGACTCTCCCAATGTGTGTCGACCCCTACGCACCAGGCCGGGCACATGCTCGACTTGATCTTCACGATGGGGATTTCAGTGGACCGGATGACTGCTATGGCAGTTCCATGGTCGGACCACTATGCCCTGAAGGCCCGTATGAATGTCCCACCCCGACCCTGTATAGGCGGCGAGCGGTTTTTGGCTCGCCCGCAGAGCCAAATGGACCCGGCGCGGCTTCAGATGGCTCTGCGGGATCCGATGCCCCCTGGCGGCTCGTTAGATGAACTGGTGGAAGACTGGCATGGCCGACTTTCTGCAGCCATCGACGAGATCGCTCCCAGGCGCCCTCTGCGCACCCGCTCTAGGCTAGCTCCTTGGTACTCCCAGGGGCTGCGGCTTATGAAACAGGAGCTCAGACGGCTAGAGAGGCGGTGGCGCCGTGCTCGCGACGAGGCAACGAGAGCATCTTATAGGACGTTTATGAGAGCCTATGAGATGGCAGTCAAGGCTGCGAAGAGGGAATTCTACGCAGCTACGATTGCATCTGCAAGCTCACGCCCAGCCCAATTGTTTAGAACAATTCGGTCTTTGACAACTCTGCCGCAGGGCAGATATAATAGTAGGGAATTGGAGATTGGCTGTGAGGCATTTGCGAGCTATTTTGCAGATAAAGTCTCGGCGCTCCGCCGCGACCTCCCCGCCACACTTGAAACGGTGAGTGAACTCGAGGCCCCTTGCGCATCTTTGAGCTTGGGTTTAGAATGCTTTAACCGGCTCAGTCTGGAGGAAGTCGACAGATTGCTAGTATCTGTGCGCCCAACCACGTGCGACCTTGACCCGTGCCCCTCCTGGCTCATTAAGGCGGGCCACGAGGGGTTTCGAGGTGCCTTGGGGGAGATTGTCAACAAATCCCTCTCGGAGGGACGGTTCCCCGAGGCACTCAAGGAAGCGATGGTCCGCCCCCTCTTGAAGAAATCAATCATGGACCCGGCGGAATTGGCCAGTTATCGGCCGGTGTCCAACTTGCCCTATTTAGGCAAGCTGATTGAGAGAGCGGTGGCGACTCAGTTACAGGGCTTTCTGGATGACGCTTCCGTCCTTGATCCACTCCAGTCCGGCTTCCGCCCGGGCTACGGGACGGAGGCAGCACTGGTCGCCTTAACGGATGACCTCCGGAGGCATCTGGATCGGGGTGGTGTGGCGGCACTGTTGCTATTAGATCTGTCGGCTGCATTTGATACAGTCGACCACCAGTTGCTGATCCACCGCCTCGCCGACGTGGGGATTCAGGGGCTCGCTCTTCAATGGCTTGCCTCTTTTCTCCAAGGTCGGGGACAGAGGGTGGTGCTAGGGGGCAGCAGTCCCGGAGGCACCCGCTTGAATGCGGGGTGCCTCAGGGGGCAGTGCTCTCCCCGATGTTGTTTAACATCTATATGCGCCCCTCGCCCAGATTGCTCGGCGGTATGGGCTGGGTTGTCACCAATATGCGGATGACACCCAGCTCTACCTGATGTTGGGCGGCCAGTCGGACTCCGACCCGGAAGATCTTCACCGGGCTTTGCAGGCTGTGGCTGGGTGGCTCCGGCAGAGCCGATTGAAGTTAAATCCTGCCAAGACGGAAGTCCTGTGCCTGGGTCGGACCGGCCGGGGGCTGGGGCTCCTGCTTCCGACCTTCGACGGGGCATCGTTGGTGCCGGCGCCGGAGGTTAGGAGTCTGGGAGTGCTCCTGGACCCCGCACTAACCATGGGGGCCCAGGTGGCAGCCACTGTCAAGTCGGCTTTTTACCATCTTCGGCTGATTCGGCAGTTGGTCCCATTTCTCGACCGCGAAGACCTGGCCACGGTGATTCATGCAATGGTCACCTCGAGGTTGGACCACTGCAACGCCCTCTACATGGGGCTGCCTTTGGGGCAAATCCGGAGGCTGCAGCTAGTGCAGAATGCTGCAGCCAGGCTGTTGACGGGCACCCCTAGGTGGGAGCACATCCGGCCTGTGCTGAAAGCGCTGCACTGGCTGCCTATAGCATACCGGATTCGCTTCAAAGTGCTGGTGCTTACCTTTAAAGCCCTATATGGTCAGGGTCCGGCATACCTGAGGGACCGCCTTTCCCCACATATGCCCCAAAGAGCACTTCGGTCTGAATCGCAACATCGCCTGGTGGTTCCTGGCCCCAAGGGGGCCAGGCTGGCGGCCACGAGGGCTAGATCATTCTCAGTGGCGGCTCCTACCTGGTGGAATGAGCTCCCGGAGGAGATCAGGGCCCTGCGGGACCTTTTGCAGTTCCGCAGGGCCTGTAAGACGGAGCTCTTCCGCCAGGCGTTCGAGTAGGAGCCGCCGCTGTCCTTTCCCCCTCCTTGGCCGCTGCCTGCCCCCCCCCCACTGCTACTTTACCAACTGTGTGGTGGAGGAAGGGGATAGCTGAGTTAAGTCCTTGGGGCCTGCCACGACCAACTCTGCTGGGTTATATTGCTGTGTTTAATGATCATCGGAAGCCATCGGGTTGAGACAAGAGCACTTTATGATGTGGATATGTTTTAGATATTTATATGCCTATATGTTATGTTTTAACTTGTCTGTCCTGGCACTGGTTGCCCTTTTGTAAGCCGCCCTGAGCCCGTTCGCGGGGAGGGCAGGGTAGAAATGGAATGTATAAATAAATAAATAAATAAATAAAAGTAACATTGAAGGTCACCGTCAGTTCTGCCTACAACTCTCTAGCAGTGTTAGATTGTAAACTCCTGCTTTTAGAAGCTTTATCATCCAGTTCACTCAAGCAAAACTTGGGCCAGTTTCATGTGTGCCACTTAAAGTGCAATCCTAAGCAGATGTACACCCTCCTAAGACCAATGACTCTGATGTAACACTACTTATGATTGCACTGAAAGTGAACACTGCTAAGCAAGTCTACTTAGAGTCCTTCTCAGGTTTATTCAACAAGGCTTAATCCCAGGAAAATATTCTTAAGAATGTACTGTTAGAGTGCTTTTGAACTTCTTTTCTGCTATGGATGTGAATCTATTAAAGAAGTACAATTTTAATGGACTTGTATCAAATTCTTCTTTAAAATTGATAGCCAAGGTGAATTTTCAGTCCCTTTCAGCCTTCTCTTGAGAACACCTACCATTTGGGAATGGCTTTTAAAACATTTTAACCTCTTTTCCCTATATAAATGGAAGAAGCATCAGGTCTGAAAGGTTAGGAAAGTGTACCATTATGGGGGGGGTTACCCCTTACAACAGATTCCACTATAACACCATGGGTTTATAGAGCCTTTTGAAGAAGGGAGGGGATGCTTCAAGCCCACAAAGGAAAAGCATAACTGCAGCAGTGGGATTTTAATGAAGTCTTTTCCTTCATATTTGTGTTCTACACAGAATTAGGACAAAGTAAAAACACCAAAAAAGTGTGAACCCCTCTTGAACTGCTCCATAAATTGAGTTTAGATGTGGGAGAAGCAAGATCTGATTGTGTGGTGCATTAAATAGGATTTCACCATCATCCCTAATTTAAATGTCTGAAATTTGCCTACAGTATAAAAGCAGCAGAATTCAGTTCTGCTTGGTGCAGAATTCTTGTTTTATTTATTTATTTTAAGCAAAGGTTACATGGAGCCCTGATTATAAACAAACTGTTTTTTTCCTAATTGTACATGAAATTATCCTGGGTTTATGAGTGGAACATATAGTATGCTCCTACAACAAATTAACACATGCAAATCTTTTGAATGACGTATTCAGGGGTGCATTTATGTTTTGTACAGATGCATTCATTACGACTGCTAAGCCAGAATCAGCCTTCACAGATATTTCTGAGTATGAGCGACAACTTCAGACCAGTCCAGCCTCTCAACAACCGATGTATTCGAACAAACATCAACTTTAGTTTACAGGGGAAAGATTGCCCAAACAATAGAGTACAGAAACTACAGTATAGAGGTATGGTTCAAACATGATTTCATTTTAAAAGAATTATTTTGATAATTTTTTGCAGGCCTTTTTCTCACATACATCTAAACATCCCACAAAATACTATGCACAAGGGAAAACTAGTGTGACGAACCACCCAAATCTGATCTTAGGGTGGACTGACACAAAGGTATTGAATTGAGGGCAAACCTTTTTGAATAACAGAATGCCTGTACAGGGGAAACAATTACTACTTTGGAAGGAATCTGCGCCACAGGATATCCAGACCGATCCTGAAGCAGTTGATGTGAAGGGGCGCTAAATGCTTAATTCTTGTTATGTATAACAAAAACCAGAATGAATTCCAGGCATCTTGGATGCAACTATAAGTGGTCAGATGAGAAAGTAATGCCACTGCATCCAGAGAGCCTGAACCAACCTCTCCTAGAGCAGTCCTACTCAGAATTCTAGTTCTAGGGCTTACTTCTAGGAGACTGTTCTTAGGATTGATCTGTTGTAAGGCATCTACATCAATATGAAATTATTCATCATTGGGAAACTCGTTCACTAAGAGCTCTTACATATGCAATTTGTAAACAGGAAGCTCAAAGAATCTCATTGAAGACAGGTTCTTTTGGTGGAGGTGCAAAATCACAGTTGGTGTTTTGGCATGGTCTCCTAGGCTGTATTGCCCTTCTGGATATGTGGCTGATTCAGTCCTAATCACCAATGAATCTCTTTCCATGGAAGTATCCTAAGTGATTCAAAATGTTTCCAGATTAGGAAAAATAGTTTAGAAAAAACTTCTATCTTTTCTGCCTTTGAAGTCCAGTCTCCTTTCAGCATAGTACTCAAAGGCCCAGTTATAACAGTCATTTTTAAAAACATAAAATCACTATTTTCCTGGTTTTTATCACTGTTTTCCCAGAGGGAACCAATGTGATAGAGGGCCGCTGTGGTAGAATGGTTAGAGTATCAGTCTAGGACCTGGCAAAGGTGGGTTCAGATTTGCATTTAAGCCATAAGGCTCCTCTGGAGGACCTTGAGCCATTCACTCTCAGCCTGACCTGCCCCTGCAGGGGTGTTGTGAGTATAAAGCCGAGGAGTAAGAAGCCTACTCTGATATCCTTGGAGGAAGGGAGGATTTAAAAAATAAAGAGATCACAAGATAGCTCTTCCCTGTCATTTCCCCGTGGGAAATCACTTTAGTGAATATGCCAGCACACTGTGAGATACTCCTCTTACCCTTTATGCCCCCTCCCCATCTTTTACATGTTTCTTCTGGAAGGTCTGCAGTCTGCTAAACCAGGAATTCTGACTGCCAGCCATCTTGGAAACTGATAAATTTTACTAAGGACAGCTGCTTGCTTGTGGTTGGTTTTAAATTTTTTAACTTATATTTTTATCGTACATATCTGTTGTAAGCCACCCTGAGCCCTGCTCGCAGGGGAGGGCAGCCTAGAAATGTAATAAATAAATACATAAAAATCTGGTGTTTAATCCTAAACTCAAGATGGCAATTAAACATAATTTATATTTATATAGCAATAATGACATTCTGTAAGTGTAGACCCTCGGTCCTGACCAGGATAGCCCAGGTTAGCCCTGTCTGAGCACATCTCGGAAGCTAAGCAGGGTCAGCTCTAGTGAGTGTTTGGATTGGAGACTACCGAGGAAGTCCAGGGTTGCTATGCAGAGCCAGGCAATGGCAAACTACCTCTAAACGTCTCTTGTCTACAAGGTCACCATAAGTCAGCTGTGACTTTGACAGCACAAAAAAAAAAAAAGCTTAGACCTCAGACCAGAACATCCAGAGAGAAAATCCAGCATTATCACTGTTAAACAAAGCTAATGTATGTTGGTAGCCCTTTAATGCTTATTGAATCCATAGCATCTTATATTCTAAAAATGAAGTCAGCCATATCGTTGGATACTTAAATCCAGTGACTGGAGCTGAGAAGGGGCAAGGTTTGAAAAGAGCCCCAAGTTTGCAGAAAAATGTGCAATCTAAAAAAATATATTGGGTGGTTTAAAAAATCTGAAAATGATAAAAGGAGTGCCTATAGCTTTATGCAGCAGACTTCCTTAATAGCTGTTGCTAGGCAATGACACTATTCCAGATGCAGGCAAAAAGGCAGGGAAGCAGGGCCCTTTCCATGCTTATTTTGGCCTTTGAGGGAGGATTCATTGGGGCTAGCCCTGACTAGGGTTACCAGCTCCAGGTTAGGGAAATTCCTGGAGATTTTGTGATGGTCTGAGGAGGTATGGGTAGGGTTTCCAGACAGGGCCGGTTCGCCCACTAGGCGAGCTAGGTGGTTGCCTAGAGCGCGCTGGCTGCAGGGGCGCCAAACTGTGCCCTCCCCTCCCCCCGTGAAAAGCCTCCACCGCCTCCCCGTCGCCGCCAGTGAAGAGCACCCCAGCGGGCACAGGAGGCAGTGGCGGAGCTTGCCCGCCCTCCCCCTCCCCCCTCAGGAAGCCGGTGCTGGGAGGGAAGACCCCCACCTCTTCCCTGGCTTGCCTGGGTGCCCCGCAACTGCGGAGCACCCAGGCAAGCCAGCGCTGGGAGGGAAGGGGCGGGGATTAAAACCCCCACCTCTTCCCTGGCTTGCCTGGGCACCCCGCACCTGCGGAGCACCCAGGCAAACCAGCGCTGGGAAGGAAGGGGCAGGGGTTAAAATCCCCGCCCCTTCCCTGGCTTGCCTAGGCGCCCCTTGGTGGAGGTGGGGGTCATTCACTGCGAGGACCTACCCACAGCTGCCAATCAGCTGGCCGGCTGGGGGGCTACCAGGAGAAAGAAGAAGGCCTAGACCTCATTGCTGGTATCGCACAGGAAGTGATGTCATCACACCAGCAACATCCAGGTGACACTCTGGTGTCTGGGCAAATATTTTAGAAGCTGGTTTTACCATACAGTTTTTGCCCAAATACCAGAGCATTGCCCAGACATCACCAGTGTGATGATGTCACTTCTTATGTGATGCCAGCAGTGAGGCATAGGCATTTCTCTTTCTCCTTGTAAGTCCGCCATCCCCCACTGGTTGGGATCTGGCAACCCAAGGGTAGGGTTTGGGGAGAGAAGAGGCCTCAGCATGGTATAACGCAAAAGAGTCTACCCTCCAAAGCAGCCATTTTCTCCAGGGGGACAGACATTTAGAGTTCAGTTGGGGCATCTACAGGTCCCATCTGGAGACTGGCAACCCTAGGACTGGAGGCAACCTCTGGGTAACTTGATACCACTTGACTTGCTTGACACAGCTAGGCCTCGCTCATTGCTACTGTTCAAAAGCAGCCAGTCTCTGAAAGCAAGTGCGGTGTATTGGTTAGAGCTTCAGAGCAGGGCCTGAGAGACCCAGGTTCAGATCCCCATCTTGCAGTGGAAGCTGGCTGAGTGATTTTGGCCAGTCACATATTTTCAGCCTAACCTATCTCACAGGATTGTATTATGGATAAAAAGGAGGACATAAGCTGTTTTGATTCCCCACTGTGGAGGAAGATTATAGTTTTCCTAGACAGAGGCTGCAGAGAAGGAAATGGTAAAAAGCTGAATACAGAGAGGCAGATAAAGGTAGCCTGGGTGTTGGGTAGGGAGGAGACAAGGTTGCCAATTCCAGGTTGGGAAATTCCTGGATATTTGAGGGGTGGAGTCTGGGGAGGGTGAGGTTTGAGGATGGGAAAGCAGCCATTTCCTCTAGGGGATTTAGCTTTGCCAACCTCCAGGTGAGGGCTAGAGATCACCCAGAATGACAGCTGTTCTCCAGATGAGAAAGATTAATTCCCCTAGAGAAAATGGCTGCTTTGGAGGGTAGAGCCTATGGTATTATATCCTGCTGAGGCTACATCCCTCCTGAAATTTCACTCTCCCAAGGTTCTACCCCCAAATCTCTAGGAACCTAAAGGGAACCAATCTCTGTAGTTGAGAGATCTGTTGTGATACCTGGAGAGCCACTGCCATTACTGCTGCTGTGGTGGTGGAGAAGCAGGTGGGAAACTGGGAGAGTGATGGGGGCAGGGTGACGTCTTCTGCAAGGTAGTTTAAAAACCAGCCCACAGAAAAAGCTGCAGTCCAACTCCAGGGAGGGGATGAGGAGGGGGGTTAAAGTTTAAACCCTTCCCTACCCCTTCCCTTCTCTCCAGAGTCAGTCTGCAGCTGCAGACTGACTCCAAGAGGGGAGGGGTTTAAACTTTAAACCCCTTCACTTAGGAAGCCCAAATAAAAGCCAAATAAGTACCCAAAAAATACCAATAAGATATTTTTCAGGTATTTATTTGGCTCACTATATACCAAGTGCACACCACTAGTCCCAACTTGTCCATAAACTAATAACCAAGTTGGTCAAATATTTGGATATTGAAATCCAGTGACTGGAGCTGTGAACCAGCAAGATGGATCCTACAAAACAGGGCCCCCTGGTTTGCAGAAAAATGTGAAACCTAAAAAAAAAAATGCATTAGGCAGCTTTAAAAACTTGAAAATGATAAAAAGGAGCATTGGTAGCTTTAAGCAATGGATTCCCTCACTGGCTGTTGCTAGGAAACTATAGTATTTCAGGTTGGGTTTGTGTGACAGGGAGAGAGGGCAGGTCCTTTTCCAGGCCTATTTTTGGTCTTTGAGGGAGGAGCCAGGCCTGACTAGATGGAGCCTGGGGAGGATGAGGTTTGAGTAGGGTCTGAACTTCAGAGAGGTATAATGCCATAGACTCCCTCTCCAAGGCAGTCATTTCCTCCAGGGGAACTAGTGTTGCCAATATCCAGGTGGGGGCTGGATATCACCAGAAATTACAACTTCTTTCCAGATGACAGAGACCAATTCCCTGGAGAAAATGGCTGCATTTGGACAGTAGACTGTATGGAATTATACCCTGCTAGGATCACTTCCCTCACCCTCACAGAGCTCTACCACCAAATCTTCAGGAATTTCCCAGCCTGGAGCTGGCAACCCTGACATGAGGAACTGATATCTGTTGGTGGGAGATGTGTTGTGATTCCAGGAGATCTCCAGGCCCCACTTGGAGGAAGGCAACCCTAGGAGGAGAGAAGGAAGTGGGAAGGGGAGAGAGGCTGTGGGGCTTTCAGGAAAAGGAAAGAGGAAATAGTGGAGTAGGGGGGAAATGAGATACCTCCTGCACATCCTTGCGGTTGTATCTTTTAATTCTGGTGATAGCGGCAATGAAATTTAGTATTTCTTGCAACATGGAAAGATGCACAGTTAACACAGAGCAGAGTGTGTGCTAAACCAATGCACATAATCCAACACATCCATTTCAGTGAGTCTTAAGTGTTCTTAATGCTGTTTTAGGTTGTGGCCTATTGTTGGTACCCCAAGAAAAAAAAAATTACTGAAACAAGGAAAAACCTTCTCCCACTGGCTTTATACTTGCAAAAATGAATATGAAAAATGGGCCTAAGCATCCATTGAAGATCTGACCTGAATGGCCCAAGCTAGCTTGATCTCATCAGATCTCGGAAGTTAAGCAGAGTCAGCCCTGATCAGTACTTGAATGGAAATCACCATGGAAGTCCAGGGTTGATATGCAGTTGCAGGCAATGACAAGCCACCTCTGAATGTCTCTTGCCTTGAAAAACCTATCTGGTTGCCATAAGTTGTCTGCGACTTGATGGCTCATTCTACCTCCACCCTTTATTGAAAGACGGAGGGCATTTCCCTAAAGCAGAAAGTCCTGCCAAAAATAGTGGATGGGCATAGTTCAAGCAGTAGTAATTTGTGACGTGCCTGGATGGAGCAAGAAGGCCTGTGGACTTGGCTGTAGCACACAATTTGCCTACTACTTGCCAGCCGTTCTGGTGTTATTTTGTTTTCTGCTCCAGAGCACAGTAGAAAAGAAGCAAAGCACAGAAAGATGGAGCTTGTTTGTGTATATATAATCAATTCTGTATAATATTCTGCTTTGATACACAGCCAAGTCCAAATGAGTTTTTATTTCTAAAAGGAATTAATATTGTAACCTCCCAATTCTAGTTTTAGAAATATTGTATCCTCCCAATTCTAGTTTTCTTTCTCCTTCTCTGTTCTGTCTCCCTCTCTCTCCACATTCCCCATATGTACTAGATTCATGCAATAGGTTGAATCCCACAACTCCTTTCCTTTAAGTTCAGTTCTATAACAATCTTCTTCCAAGTCTTCTTGCAGCAGAGAAAATCTTTCTTCATCCAAGCAGTCACCAGATCTAGCCCATTCTTAACAAGTGTTTTGGTTTGTTTGCGGTATTTGTCCTAAAATCTATATTCTAATAATTTTTTTTCTAATCTTCTGTAGCCATATTGTTGCTTTTCTGTACTAGATGTAATTATGGAAACCAACTATTTTTCTCCCGTCCCCTTGCAGTAAATGAATGGCTGCTCAAGTAAGTAAGTTGGAAGCAGGAAGAACTCTTAACCTCAGTGGAATGCTACTACTGTGAATTGACATAATACAGAAAGCCCCCAGCCTCATTCAGTCTTCGGTCTTTGTACTTCATAGATGGCACACACGGTCGTGCTCCCCTCTCCCCAAAGAAAAGGATGCCAAGTTGGGAATTCACCTAAATGAAATTTATTCGTATGATCAGTCATAACAAAACAAACAAAGACACTCTCTACCGTTAACATGATTACAATTTTGATACTGTTTTCCTGAAACTACTATAGCTCACCAACGAAAGACTTTTCAGACTTTGTACATATGAAATTCTTCCTCTGTACCCCTCTTCCCCTTCCCATCATCCTCCCATTAAAAAAAAAATGGTGGTTCACTACCGCATCCAAGTGGATTTGTGTTCTGTGTGCCAAGTAATCCTTGGAAAGCTCTCATATCACTCTCATTACTGGTTACTGGCAAAGCAGAACTAAATGATTGTAAGGGAAACTTATTTCTGGGTCATGATCCTTCTGTTTATTTAATAATGGACAGATACTGAGATAAGTTCTGTAAATAGATAACCTGAAGAATATAAAGGAAATTGAAATATTTTCCCCTCATCGCATAGCTGTAGTAGGAACTGCCAAGACTGGAATTAATCCATTTTTTTCTGTTTCTTGTTTTACAAAGGTCATACATTGTGTTTGGTTACTGTTATCAATTCAATAAATGTGTTTAACAAATTAATTTACTATACTTGCTTTGGTTTACTTTTTCCTCTTGAAAATAAAAGTCCTGTAGACCTTGGACTACATTTTAAGCAACTGTCCCTGCCCCTAAGAAAACTTGCATTGTTTCTTTGTGGTGGATTTGCATCAACTAATAGCACTTAGGAATGTATAAATGAGTGTCAGTTTAATTCCACTGTATAATTTAAGACTGAGGCATCAGAACCTTAGCAGGCAGTTCTAAAATTTTGTGGACCTTATTCAGGCATCTCAGAGCATGATCCTAACACCCAGGTCAGCAACTGATTGAAAAGGGGACATATTTTGAATCAGCCAGCAGCTGAATACTCTGCAACTGTGATCCCCTGTGCTGAATTGTTTGGCTAGGGGTGGAGATACAAGTGGTGTGCCATTCCAATATCCTTCTCACTGATTTTTTAAATATTTACAGAATGTAGCCTCTGGGGCTGCAATTTCAAGGGAGAGACCAGCATCTGGGGAGAGGCGATTTAACATTTTCCAGTCATTTTCCCACTGAAAATTCCCTTCTCTTTCCCTAACCCTGTGAGCTGTTTGGGGGCCAGATGAAGAAAAATTATGGGCCCATACTTTCTCACTACCTCTTCCCCTCACATGCACCAATACAGATGAAGAATTCTGCAATTTATAATCCTGGTTTGCAAGAATAAAGTCATTAGATTGCCATGCAGCAGGTGAGATGGGGGGTACACATAAGCCTGAGAGTCCCCCAGTTTTGCCCATATAGCAGCTACCTGTGGGTTGTCATTACATCTGAATCATGCCTCTCTCAACTCCTTTCCCCCGTTACAAGTGTGAAGAGCAAAGACATTTGGCAGAGTTCTCTGTTTAAGCAGCTTACTGGATGACTCCAATTTTTCTGTGACATAGCCCATGAATTGAAATCAACAGCTACAGCACACAAGGAGAAAAACTCTGAATGGGGCATAGTCCTGGGAGTGAGCCTGATTGAATACAGTGCAGCATACTTCTGAGTAAGCATGCGTAGGACTGAGATGATCGTCACCATTTCTTTTTTCACAGTCGAGAAGAAGATCCCATCATACTTTTTCTTGAGTCTAGTTGGTTCCAGTGATGGCGGCTTCCGTAGCTGCTCCAAGAAGGAGCCGTGACAGTGTAAGCCTTTACAAAGCCACTGTGTCAGCTATGCTACAACAACTAAATAAAGCTGTTGAGACCTGGAAGCAGGCACCTTCTTGGCCGACTTACTGCCTGACGTGTCACAAGATGATTGGTCACAGGAGGCTAGGAGATGAGAAAGAATATGTAGAGTTTGCCATTTGCTCTTCAAAGGGGGCTAGGCAGTGGCCAATGAGGGAACCAACTAGACTGCAGCGGCTGGGGGTCAGAGGTAGGAGAAAGACAAGAGTGTGCAAAAATCCCTGCTTCTGAGGCCACTGAGAAGGTCAAAAGTAGGTGGGGCTCTGATATGAACCCCCTATTACATCAACTCCAGGATGTCTCTCTCCCTTTCTAGGCTCAACACTGCTACAGAGTCACAAGAAATATGGACTAGTAATGGTGATGGAAGCTTTATTTCACTTATTTATTTAGAAAATTTCTATGCCTCCTATCCAGGGAACCTGTCCAAGGCAGCTTACAAAATGAAGCATTGTAAAACATAGGTTCACCAAGGTCAGTGTTGACTACACAGACTGGCAGTGACTCTCCACATCACCTATTTATTTATTTATTTGTTTGTTTGTTTGTTTCGATTTGTATCCCGCCCTCCCCGAAGGCTCAGGGCGGCTAACAGGGGCATGAATGCCAATTTAAACAAAACAATATCAACAGGTAAAATTATAAAAACAAGCAATACAACATAAGCACAACATTTAAAACCAAGATGACGGGAAGACAATGGCATGGTTTTCGAGGTGGGATATCGAAGGTGGAATAGCGGCAGTGGCGGCTCCTACTCAAAAGCCTGGCGGAAGAGCACCAACTACTTAATTCTTTTAAGTGGCGATAGCCTGGATTGAACCTGGGACCTTCTGCATCCCAATCAGTGCTCTATGACTAAGCCACAGACCCTGCACAACAACTGCACTTTTTCTGCCCTATATATGAATTATCTGAGAAAATCCTTTACTTACAAATTTCCATTTCTTTGACTGAATCTGTGACTGGAACCAGGTATATTTTACAGGTTTTTCTTTACAAACAGAACAGGATTTGAGCCGTTCAAAAGAGTCTCTTCATATTTTAAGTCATTTACTGTCTGATTATTGTCAAGAACTCAATAAATGTGTTTAACAAGTTAATGTTTGACCTTGTAGAATTTCCCACCTAACCCCAATAACATATATGATACACTCCTTCAAACATTCTTATGAGGGAAAAATCCAATGCACATGGGGGGGGAGATGTTGTGATAAGCTCTGCCCCCAACCAATACACATTTAGTGGAGTGCCTTACATATGGAGTGCATACAAGTGTACATGCATAAGGCTTTCTCTACTCAGTTGAACACATAAGGAGAACCATATATGCCTAGGTTCCATTCAGGTATCCTGATGAACAAGTGTTATTTGGGACAGAGCTTGCCACCTGCTCCTCTCCCCAACCCTCTATCCCCATACATTGCCCTTGTAATATCTGACAAGGGCTTCTCTTTCAGTCTGATCTACCAGAATTCCTGGAATCAAATTCATTTGTAGCTTTGGATCCCCTACTACAAAAGCATCAAGCTATCCTTGTTTTGCACACAGGAGAAAAACATAAAATTGCACAGAACTTGTTTTGACAGCAGTTCCACAAAAATGAGAAATCTGCTTTGTGAGTAGTCAAAACTCATGTTCCTTTTAAGAAATATCTAGGATTCAATAGTACAGAAAAGGATTTTTGGTCTAACTAATACTAACTAACTAATACAACCTAGCAGTTCGAAAGCAAGAAATTGCAAGTAGATAAATAGGTACCACTTCAGTGGGAAGGTAACAGCGTTCCGTGCACCTTGGTGTTTAGTCATGCCGGCCACATGACCACGGAAACGTCTTTGGACAGTGCTGGCTCTTCGGCTTTGAAACGGAGATGAGCACCGCAACCCTAGAGTCGGATTCGACTGGCTTTCGAGCAAGGGAACCTTTACCTTTACCTAATACTCCTCCACAGCAGGCCCATGGTAGACAACTTACACGACGTATGTGGGGAAAAGGACAACCCAACAAGAAACTGAATGTCTGCACATGAACATTCCCACTTACAGGTTGGTCCTGTAGTGCCAATCACAAGGCTTTTGCAAACTGTTGAAAAGCAAAGATACTGTGGCAAGGTGATGACATCAACTCAGACAGTACAAACCCATGCTTGCTCCAGTTGTGTTCAAAGGCTGAAGGAAAAGCATTGATTTCTGGACCTCTGAGACTCATATGTTCTAAACACCAGGGTATGAAATGCAAGAAAGAAAAATAATTAAATACAATTTGGGACTGGTATTCACTCCCCCCAACCCCCGTGTTTATGTATATACATAACTGTCAATTGACGAGAACATTTCATGCATCTGAAGAAGTGAAGCAGTAATCCACAAAGATATTCTGAACAAATGTTTGGAGTCACTAATGGGCTGGCTGAAGGTGAATAAGCTGAAACTTAATCCTTACAAGACAGAGGTCCTCTGGGTTAGTAGAAAGGCAGAGCAGGTACTTGAGATTTCTCCTGTCCCCTTGAAAATTGAGGTTCACAGGTTAGGAGTGCTGCTTGACATAGCCATGACATTAGAAAATCAGGTGGCTCTGAGTGCTTATGCCCAGCCTTGACTGGTGCATCAGCTGCATCTATTCCTGGTTCAGTCACATCTAGGCTGAGTTCATGGCAAAAAGCCTCAGAATAAACTGTTCCAGGTTTTCCCAGTCACACGGGGCCAACAGATGCAGGAGCATACCAGGAGGAGGCACGCGGAAGCGTTCAGACTGCTGGCCCGGAGGTGCAGCTGTAAACGGCTTTTCCCTGGTAAATCAGCTAGATGCCTATGTGTGTATATGTACACACATAGGCATCCAGACGATTTGGGGAGGATCCCATTGTGCATTGGGCGGTAGAGTGGAGCACAGCCAATCATATGTGTCAGGAACAACGCATAAAGGCACTTTCCAGGATTTGCTACCACTTGTAACAGGTATCTTTTTAACGCGGGAGCGAAGCGGAACAGCACGGGTTGCCTACAGGTGGGGAACGCCAGGCAGATGTGCCTGTGTGAACGCCCCCTTTAATCCGCTTGGGAAACAAGGCTGAAAAGTTGCTATAGCGGGGCAAATTGCCAGTCTGAACTCAGCCCTAGCCACAGTGATCCATGCCTTAGTTATATCTAGATACTGGGCTATTGCAATGGGCTGTGCTTGGGACTATCTTTTATGAGTGTTTGGAAACTGCAGCTAGTGTAGAATGCTGAGGCTAGACTGCTGGTCAGGGCTAGCTACCAAGAGCAAGTGACCCTAATTCTACAGCAATTACACTGGCTACTGATCCACTCCCAAGCCCAATTCAAGGTGTTGTGTTGTTTTTTTAAGCCTACATGGCTTGGGACCAGGGTATCTAAAGGAGCATCTTCTCCCGTACATTTCTATCCAGGAATTAAGATCCCAGGGAGAGGACCTCCCGACTGTCCCACCAATCAAAAAAGCTCATCTGGTGTGAAGACAGGGCCTTTTCAGTGGTTGCCCCATGCTTATGAAGCAACTTCCCAAGGGAGGTGCACCTGACCTCCTCACTTCCAATCTTCAAGAGGCAATTGAAGACAAGTTTTATTTAGGACTGCATTTGACTAATTTTGTTTGTATTTATTGGTCGTCCTAATTGGAGATTTTAAATTGTGGTCTTTTATGTGTTTTTACAATTGTCATTTTATTTGTACTGTAAGCCGCCTTGAGTTCTGCAAGGTAGAAAGACTGCTAATAAAGGTTTCAAATAAATAAATGAAGGAATGAAGACTCCCACACCACAAAGCTCCTTATTTTTCATATCACAAGCTAACATGGCTACCCTCTGAAATTCAGTCCTACTTCTGCTTGAAAGGATGAAAAACTTCCTTACAGTGCTGCCACACTTCCCATTATGCATGTGATGGTTCACCCATTAGTACAATTTACATCCTTCCTTCACTTAAAAAGTTCAACAGCATGAACAATTTTGCAGTGGCATGCCTAGTCTATTTGGCACCAGGGACAGATAATTTTTTAACACCCCCCTGCTCTCTCTCTTTCCGTCTCCCTCTCTCTCCACACACACACACACACACACACATATATTTGCCATCACAACATAGCTGATTTATGGTGACCCTGTAGGGCCTTCAAGGCAAGAGATCTTCGGAGGTGGTTTGCCATTGCCTGCCTCCATGTCAGCCCTACTTAGCTTCTGAGAACTGATGAAATCAGGATAGGCTTGGGCAATCCAGTTCAGGGACCCTCCGCTATACAACAAAATTGCTTTCAGTAATAATCATGAAATAAAATTAATAATGGCCAGAAAATAGATTTAGGTGGGTAGCCGTGTTGGTCCGAAACAGCAAAACAAAGTATGGTCTTAAAGGTGCAGCTGGACCCAAACTTTGTTTCAATGGCCAGAAAAGAAAGACAGTGAAAAAATTATTATATTTAATTTTGTATATATAAAAATACCAGTAAAAAAAATCAAATTCCAACACACTATTCCATCATGAGATCCAGTGTGGTGTAGCCATTAAAGTGTTGGACTAGGATCTGGGAAATCCAGGTTCCCCACTTGTGCCATGGAAGCTTGCTGGGTGACCTTGGGCTATTCACATTACTCTCAGCCTAGCCCTGACCTGGATAGCCCCAGGATAGCCTGATCTCATCAGATCTCAGAAGCTAATCAAGGCCAGTGTGGAGGCAGGCAATGGCAAACCGCCTCCAAATGTCTCTTGTTTTGAAAACCCTTCAGGGTCACTGTAAGTCAGCTGTGACTTGACAGCAAAAAAAAAAAAAAATCCACCACACCACTTGGGAGTCTTCTGTTCTCCATTTTGAAGCCCAAGAGCTGACCATCCCAAACATCTACAAGGCATTTTTGAGAGCTAGGAGTCTGCCTTTGTACTAACATTTACTAATACTAGCCAAAGCATCACAAAATAATGACTGCAAGCTTCACCAGACTGGATGTTAAGAAACACACTACCCCCTAAAGAAGGTGCCCCCATCCTTCATTGTTTCCAATGAACTGAAGTCAAACCAGAGAATCTCTGCAGTAGAAACTGAAGGTAAGGAAGCATTTCTGCAAGCCCAGCAGAACCAGTGCATTTCTGCAAGCCCAGCAGAACCAGTGCAATGTACAGAGAATCCAGCAGTACCAGTGCAATCATAAATTGCCAGCAGAACACAATGCCATTGCAGCAATGCCTGCTGATGTCAAGCAGAGAATCACACTCCAAGTAAGGGGCAGTTAGAAGCCCAGCAGAACCAGTGCAATGTACAGAGTACCCAGCAGTACTAGTACAATCATAGAGTGCCCAGCAAACCCAGTGCCATTGTGGCAATGCCAGCTGATGTCAAGCACAGAATCACAGTCCAAGCACTGGGTGTGTGGGGTTGGAAGCCCAGCAGAACCCGTGCAGTGTACAGTGCCCAGCAAACCCAGTGCCTTCTGTTCATAATATTAACAAAGGTTTGCTACTATACTACTCTTAAATACATTCTGTCACCAAGCAAGATAGAGATGAGAAGGTCTTGAGACCAAGAATTGAAAATAGGGAGGGAACACGGAAAAATTAGGTGAAGGAAGACAGAAATAAATGAGAAAGGTGTGGAAAAGAAGAGCAATTAAGAGGGGGGAAAGGTTGTTTAAATTTGCTACAACACTCTAACTACTGCTTTGCAAGATCTGACTGAGCTGGGTGCAAGGAAAGGAAGAGAGAAAGGGTAGGCTATTGGAGAAAATGACCTGCAGGCTGGCAATTACTGCAGCAGCTACCAGCATGCTGGCTCAGTTGTTATTAAACAAGTTTGCTTCAGTCTTGGAGAACGGGAAGTCTAGCCAGTCCTAGCGTGCTTTTTGCCATGCTCAGACTTCCCTGCACTCCTAGTGGCTGCAGCCAGAACTTAAAGGAAAGATGTTCTGCAGGATGCAGCATGATGCTGGCTTCAAGGGCCCCCTTCAAAGGCCTTCCCCAAGCTGTGTCCAGAGTGGACCACATGCCCTGCTCTGCCCTTGATATACCACTGCAATTTTCACTAGTGCAGTATAGATTACCTTTTCACAACAATCCCATGGAGAAAAATCACATCAAGTTTTCACTCCTCTTTTCCTGCAAGGAAGCATGGTGTCATGATTGTCCATACCTCCATTTATATTTCACAGCAACTCTGTGAGATAGGGTAAGCTGGCAGACAGGCCCCAAGCCACCCAGTGAGTTTCAAGGCTGAGAGAGAATTTGAAACTGCATCTGACAACTTCTCCTCCAAAACCGTAACTTCTATACCACACTGGTTCACAAATCAGTAATATGTTTCCTCTGTTTGTAAAGACCTTATTCAAAGTGTGAATAAATCGTTAACCTATCAGCTAAATACTGCTTGCCAACCATGTGTCAAGTACTTATTTATCCTCCAACTGTTTGTGATCCCAGGCAAGCTGCAAAATCAGGTGGTTTTTTTCAAGGCCCTGGCAGCTTGCTATCTGTAACTTTTTGAACCATATTCATCTTGGCAAATTACAAGGCCACAAGATATGTAGGTTTGCCCTGTTCCTTTTTATATTTACTGGGGTGGGGGAGTCAAAAGGCATAAAGGACAACTAGAAGGTATATATTCACTATCTGCTATATGACCATCTGTATAAAAGTTCTGTAATACCCTCAGTCATTAAAGATATCAATTCATTTCCCATGCTTAGGACACTTATAAAGACCCAAGTCTGACTTCTATGTTTCTGCCCATTAGGTTCTGGTGAGTTTTTCTGTAACACAAGCTTTGAGCTGCACAGCTAGCAAAATCAATACAATTTTCTGGTTGTTTTAGCAAAGGCTAAGTTATACTCAGAGCCAATTTCTTGTAAGCTTCAGAGAATTATTCAATGAGGAAGTTGCCATGACAGTTTTCAATGTGAAACGGGACACCGACATTTCCCTTTTTCCACTGGTGCCAGATATCCTGTCCAATTGTGTATGTGTCAAATGTACAAATAAAGTATTGAATGAAAAACAGCATAATCAAAACCTTCCTCCAGATGCTAAGCATTACCAGAATTAAAAATCCTTTGGAAAACTCTTGTTCCAAGTAACATCACTGTGCAGCCCAATCCCATACGCATTTACTTTAAAATAAGTCCCACTGAGTTCTCTGGGGCTCCCTTCCAAGACACTGAGCAAAGCATTGCAGCACAATACCCCCCACCCATATCTTACCTACCACAGAGGAGATTTAGACATTACAAAAATGCCCTTGATATTTCTAATACAAATTGCTTAAAGAGCTGGCAGAATAAATTTTCCTAAAGGCTTTCAAGACATTCAACACTATTGTGTCCATGTGGATTTCTTTTCCTAGGAACTGTATATTCTCAGTGATCTGACCCACACCCACCTAACCCCACGTTCCTGATTTAAAGCCTGAATGAGGAGTTAAATTGACTGCCCCACCTTAGAGGCAAGTGCAAAAAGAAAGGAAACAGTTGGAACCTTTATCCAAGGAGTGCTTGTTTTCTAGATGCAGGGCGGGGTTTTTCACACCTATAGTGCAGAGTGGCACAATCCATTGCACCAGCCACACATCCCTCTAGTATTCTGTTATCTGATTCTCTCTCCATTGTTCTACATGAAGTTATGCAGCTCCCACATAATCTTGTTCATTAGTATGGATTGACTGAGGAGCCTGTGTTGTCTGCAAGATCTCTGACAGGAGGCCAGCACGGGGATCTCCTGCAATGTATCATGCCAGCTCTGGAGGAGAAGATGGAGTGTCCCTGAACTTCCACTTTATCAAGTATCATATGGAGACCAGGAGCAATTTCATGTATGTATGGTGTACTCATCACCCCGATACCTGGTAGCAGGAATCCCTCTTTCCTGCCCAATGTTTTGATTATTGTTTGCATGTTCTTTTTAACTCTGGTTTTAATTATTTTAATGATTTTCAAGATGTGATTTTATTATGTATGGGTTAATTTGTTAGCTGCCTTGGTGGCCCTTCTGCGGGCAGAAATTTGAGATATAAATTTTGTAAAATGAACAAAATAACAGATTGCCCTGATCCTAGAAGCCTGCAAAAAGCAAAGGGACTGAGATACATCATGCCAGAGTTCATTATGGGACAAGCACAAGTTGGGGTCAACTGGGGTCTACAACACAGAATGCTTTAAAAAGTGGAGAGCTGTGAGTAGCCAGTCTCAGGTTCTCTTGAGCAATTTGCTTCTATCTTTCAACAAAAGGAAGGGGCTCTACAAAGAAAGCAGCATGGGTAGCCCCCACCTTATAAAAGTGCAAGGCAACACAAGTTGTTTCCACTGCAGAAAGAGGAGCCCTACGTCCAAATGATCAGCAATATTTTCAAAACATGTTAGTTAAAATATTAATATCCTGCCTTTCCTACTACCCACTACATTGAAATATACAATACTGAAAATATTTTATGTGACGCTAAAAATATGGGATGATGATATCCAGTCAAGAGACAAGGGCCTGGAGTTGTGAAGTATCCATTTCCCTCAGTTTGCTCTCTTGAAGGGTTGCCATATTTTGAAAAGCAAAAAAGAGGACATATTTCCCAACGGAGTACTTCAAACAAGTGATCACTATGACAAATCTCATTTTAAATACCCCTACTATTTAAGCTGTGATAATTGCTACTGACTAGGAATATTCCTCATCTTCCAACCCAAAAAGAGGACATTTTCATCTGTTTTTTTTTAAAAAGAGACCAAAAGAGGATGGACACACAAAAAAAGAGGACATGTCCTACAAAAAAGAGGACATCTAGTAACCCTACTGTATTTCCACTCAAGTTTCTCCATACCTGGTCTGCGAAATTCACAAATCTCAAATCCTGCTAAAGAGCTGATCTCTGGCACAGCAATACAGATATGAATTAAGAGATTCCAAGGCCTCAACAGTCTATGCCTGTGCAATGTTATGCTCTACTATACACTGACTCTTGCTTCTAGGTTTTCCAGAACTTCACTCTGATCACCTCTCTTCCTGTATCAAATACACAAAATATGAACGTACAAAAGATAGCTCATTTTTTTGCAATTCAGACACCAACACTTGAGTTAAAATTGAAAGTCAGTGGACTCCCTGATTTGTTGGCTAGCAGCATTTTCTAATATTACCTTGTCCTCGCTGGCTATAATATTCAGTAATTATTGTTGAAATTGTATGTTTGAAAACATATAGAACCAAAAGCCCCACACGATTACCCCGCTGGCCTAAGATCTTGCCTGAGGATATTAAAAAAATTCTCAGCAAAATGAAAACTGGGAAAGCTCCCGGCCCAGATATGTTTTCTATTGAGTTGTGCTACTACAGCATAGACTGGTGGAGCTCCATTCTGTGTGCAATTTTTTCAGTGATGAATGAAACTGGTATAATCCCAAGGGTGTCGAGAAAAGTGATTATAGTGCCTATCTATAAAAAAGCTAATAGGACAAATCTATCTAATTACAGTCCAATTAGTCTTTTGTCTTCATTAGAAAAAAATTATTACTCTTTATTACTACAGAGATTATTGGAATGGGTGAGTTCTGAAAAGATACTCGGTCCTGAACAAGTAGGTTTCATTATTGGAAGGTCTACAAAAGATCATTGCTTAGTTTTATATCATTTAGCCAGAAAACAGACATCAAAAAGCAATTTCTACATAACATTTATGGATCTCCAGGCAGCTTCTGATTCAATCCCAAGGGATCATTTATGGGACAAATTAGGGAAATCTTCAATTGACTGAAGTTTGTTATGGTTAATCAAGAAGTTGTATGATTCTCCTTCAGCTCGGGTTTGCTGTAGTTTGGGAGGCCTTTTGTCCAGTTCTTTTCCTTTACAGAAGGGTGTTTGGCAAGGATGACTGCTAGCTCCATTATTGTTTAATGTGTATTTAAATGATATGGCATCCTTTTTGAGAATCCCCACATTCTGAGAAACCCCCAATTCTCCTATTTTGACTAACACCCCAGTACCAATATTATTATATGCAGATTGTACACTTTTGTTAGCTAGATCTCCTATGGGCCTCCTATGACTGCTGGGAGAGGGCCTTTGAGGAATATTGTAATGCAGAAGGGTTCTCATAACATGGCCTTAGTAGCAACAAAGGCCACAATACTTTTTAAAAAGCAGCAAAGGTGGCCAGTTTGTTCCTGGTGCTATTTCACTATCCAAAAGTAGATGGTCAGCTTCTCTACTGAGTTCCACTATGGACTGAAGCCTGTAGAGAGACAGTAGATTCCCTTTTCTTATTATTCTTGCAGAAGACCACAGGGGTGCTAAATTGCATGGCTAATGTCTCTTTAAGGGCAGAACTAGGCATGCAATTTCTGAAAGTATGGGCATAGGTAAGGACCTTCGGGTTTTGTCTGAAAAAATTATTTGCCACAAAAGCTAATGGGTCCCGCTATTAAAATCTAACTCTTTTGCTACCCTCTGGAGGAAATTAATAGAGATGAGACTCTACTGCTGGGTTTTAGCAGTAGTGTGTTGGAGATACTGCAAAGATCAACAGCATGCTCTGTCATGAATAAATGTCTGTATAACTTTGACTTTATCTATACCACAAGGAGAGCCCATAGGATATGCTCTTCTTTATACTTTGGATTGTCTTACCCAAAGACGCCCTTAACATATTTCTGATTTTTTAACTGTTCCTCGATATAGGACAGCATTGATGCTTGCTAGATTAAACTCTAGCCCTTCTCAAGTAATGCAAGGTAGAATGCAAAGGACTTCGTAGTCTGATAGACTGTGACTCTGCTTTCGGACAGATAGAAACTTTGGAGCATTGTTTACTGGAATGTGGTACCTTTTGTGGTCTTAGGGATTTGTGGATTGCTCCTCTTTTCTGCAGTAACAAGGGGGTGTCAACATTAGATAAGGTTAAGAAACTCTTGGCAGGTGTGGATTTATGAGTCACATTGGCTATAGCCATTTATTTATTTTTTTGCTTATGTAATTAAATTCAAAAGGACTTCAAGAACAGTAACTGGTTGGTTATTTAATTTTTTTTGTTGTATCTAGTATGACATTGCTCAAGGCCTATAGACTAAATTAGCACTATAGTATAGAACCAAAAGGAGACAGAATAACATGAGTGAGGACAAATGTTTGTGAAATATCTTACAAAACTAAAGGGAAGACATGGAGTGTTAGCGCAGCATCTGAATCTTCACCCCCTCCCTCCAAATATACCCATAGTATTTCTCGTTTAATGATACAATAATATAGCAGCAAAAGAGGTTGATTTCAGCTCTCTGCTTCCTTTCAGGCATAATTTGAAATGTGACAGTAATGACTAATAAGCGACATTTTCAGACAGTGGATGCCAACGATTTCCCAGACTGAGGGCCCCCGTTCATTAAACATTTATGTTGCACGCTTGTGCTTCATGAACTGCAGACAAAGCTACAGAAATGAAATTTTGTAGACAACATTTTCCCCAAATGCCAATCTCTTGCTGCCAATAGAAGAAACATTCAAATGAGCCAGCATTATTTCTTCTCTTCTAATTCATCTGTCATTGGTTGTTACAAACTAAAATAGTGTCTCAAAGCAAGGTCTGTTGTGACCTGACAGAGTATGAGATAATACAGTCAAAACATTTTTGAAATGCTGCCTTTTATCCTGTCCTACAAATGGTTACTTGATTAAAACGTTACTAAGAGTGAATACCAAAGGCAGGTAACAACCTGGGCGTCGCTTCCTAAAGCTCTTCCTATACCCACATAATTTGAAACACAACCCTGTCAAGATTGTATTGTGGCATGCCAGATATTTGATAGCCCCTGAAGTAGTTCCAGGAAAGCAGGAAAAAAATAGATTTACTGAGCCTGGAATGATAAATCTATGTGTGCCAGAAAAAGCTGCATATTGTTTTATTTTTAAAACATTTAAAGAATTTTAATACTCCTTTTCAATAAAAAGAATAGGCATAGATATCAACATTTTATTAATACTTCATTTGCTTTGTGTAAGGATTTATAGATGTTCTTTTCTTTATTTCTTTTTATTTTCATATGCTACCATTGGGAGCCTTTTCACCGGTTTGTTTGCTCCATCCTATTTTTACACCATTTGTATGCTATAATATATAATGGATGCAAAAACAGCACTGAAAATGAGTTAACTTTAATAGGAAATATTTGGCATGAACTAATAATATGCAAAAATTAAGACTCATTCAGTTCACACAAGGAAGAAGCAAAATCAAAACTGATATTTTTGTGTCAAATGCACATGGATGAGAAATTTAGTATCATCCTGAGACTTTAGTAGCATCCCAAGAAGCAGAGCCAGTATGGTGTAGTGGTTAGAGTGTTTGATTGGGATCTGAGAGATCAAGGTTCAAATCCCCACTCAGTCACAGAAGCTCACTGGGTAACATTGGGTCGGTCAACCGCTCTCAGCCTAACATACCTCACAGAGTTATTGTGAGGGGGAAATGGAGGAGAAGAGAGCAATGTAAGCCAGTTTAGGTCCCCACTGAGAAAAAATCTGTGATATAAACAAAGTAAAATATTTTTAAAATCATTTTTGTTGTTATATTTATTAGGCCTCTTCAAATTCTTTACTGTTTTCATTAGTTTCAATGGGCAATATATCTCTACCTGTTATATTTCCACCCAGCTAAGTTGAAATTTTCTGGGTCTGTAATTCCCATACATGGGATCCTCTGTGCTGAATTTCAAACAGGTGCATATGAATGACGGGATTTTAAATTATGTGTGAGTAGACACAGAGTGATGTTGAATTTGGCAAGTGTGATTTCTAGCCCAACCTCCACCTGACAGACTGAACCCATGGCTTCTAAATGCAGTACACATGAGGGGGGTTACCAGAGCCTAATTAGTGTTACTGCCTGCTACAGTTACATTAGAGATATTATTCCCTATAGTATTCCCTAGGCTACGTTCTAAAAATAGCTTGCCCTCCTTAGGACTTCACATGAGACACAAGGGAAACAGGAAAAACTGTAACTTATTCATGTCCTGATATATAGTACTCAGGATGTTCAGAAAACAGGCTTAGAAACTATATACAAATGTAACAAGTGAGTGCAGACAGCAGTTATTGGACAAGCTTTTAAAACCCTTGAAGTGAATCTTTGTTTTGTTCCCTGCTTTAGGAATCCCAAAGTATAAGTGTTAATTCCTCCTAGAAATCTTTAGCCAGATTTCCCCAGAAGCTAGGCTCTGAGACAGGAACAGGCTTCTTATAAAATATTCATTAAATTAGCCTGTTTTCCATAAAATTCAAGCTCTGAGACCTATATAGTCTCCTAAGAAATGATTGCCTCCCTAAATTTTTCTCTAAAATTCAAGCCAGTCTCCTAAGACAGGACCCCCTCCTGCAGCCTAAACCTCCAGAGGCACAAACCCCATCTGACATTTTTCTCACTTGCACAGCAAATAAAAAGGTATGTATCTGACTGAGTTTTCCTCCTTTCCTAGAACCTTCAAGTGGAGATAGGAAGCTCTGTTTAGGCACTTCTGATCTTGGCAACTTGCTGGTGGGCACTCTCCATCAGAGCTCTGATGAGAGTGGCCCATGATTGTGCCAGACAGGAGGGGTTCCAAACGATTCCAGATCTCCCCAGAGCCCTTGGAAGGGGCTTGTAGCCTGGGACACGAGGGATGCCTCTCCTGATATGATGACAACCGAAGGATTGAGGCTTCTCTTTGTCCCGGTAGGTCCCACCATGCAAGACCAGCCTGATATATAGTTCAAAGGTGCACACCAGAGCGAGCGAGCAAGAGATCTGGCGATGGGAGACCTTCCCTACTTTTAGATGCAAGCTGTGGAGCAAAGCATGAGTGACTACTTGGCAAATGAAATAAGCATTCAGGCATAGAACCGCAAAGCCATAGCAAAGCCCCAAATTAAGGAAAGGGGAGGGGAAGCAACCCTACCCTGGAAAGAATAGCCATAAAAGGAAAAAATTGAAGGACAAAGCTATGGCTTTGACGGGAGAATGTTAATGTAGCAAATTGGTGTGCAGATCAGTAGAAATTGGGCAATTTAAAAGACTTTCAGAAATTTAAAAAACTTTTACCTTTAATGTAAACAATGTCGCATCAGGGCAAAAAAATGGCATCCAGAGTGAAACCTTCTTCAGGAACTGCCGGCTCAACAACCCCGGTCACCAGACCAGAGGTAACCACAGACATTTCTAAGATGATTTTTGCAGCATTGTGCCCTCTGCTGGACCAGATGACTAACCTCAATAACAACTTTGAGGCTCTACAAAAGGAACTGAAAGAAACTAGTACAAGAACAGAGAAGACAACCAAAAAGCTGAAAAAGGTTGAGGATAAGACAAATGTATTAAGCCAAAGAATGGAAATTCTCCAACAGGTCAACAAGAGATATGATATTGAAAGCAACTAATGGGATAACCTTATCAAAGGAGAAGAAGCAAAAGTATTAAAAGATGTTGCATGTGAGGTAAGAAAGAGGAGGAAGCAATACAGGAATCTGACACTTTTTACAGAAAAATTCCACTCCCTACAGATTGATAACCCCAGAAGGACTTATCTTCAACTTCAAAGAGAAAAAGGAAAAGATTGACTCTGATACAAAAGCAAAAGCATTTTTGGAACTGCACCAAAGTCCAGCGAAAGACAAAGAAAAAGGAAAAGCAGAGGACAATATTGCTACAGAAGCTAACAGCGAACATGGATCGAGAAGCAGTGATAGCTCCTCAGGTAGCTCCTCAGAAGAAGCCTTTAACTCTGAATCAGAACTAGGGGCAGCAGCTCTCAAGCTACTTAAAGTTGACCTTTGATAAAAAATAAATGTAGAGGGAAGAAAGCCACTAAATAACTTGATTTCTTTTTACTTACTAAAATGCACATATTATAGCCAATCTTGTTTATATTTGCTTAATCTAGAAATATTAACAGTTAATCTCCATCTCTGTAAAGCTAAATAATAGGGAAACACCAGGAAATAGAAGAATAGAATGTTGTATGATCTTTGCCTACTCTGTATTTTAGTTTAGAACATCCCAGACCCTGTATCCCTTATAGTGTGTAGAGAATAAAGCAATAAAAAATTGGGTTTTTTTTTTAAAAAAGAGATAGAAAGCTCTGTTTTTAAAAACAAAAAATTCAATGTTCTGGTAAAGGGAACTGAAATCTCCCTCTATTACCTCTCTACCCTAGTTTTCAGCATTTTTTTCTCACTCTGACTCACCTTAGGTATTACAGTCTGGCTGGGGATTAAGGTCTTCAAGCATCAGAGTATGGTTTAGCTGTCTTTGCCTAGTGTACTCTATTTTATTTAAAAAGAGACCACCCCCAGTCTCTTTATATTTGAATGGGAGCTTGCCAGTCTCCTCACCACCATGACCACCAGCATACAGGAGATGTTTTCCATACAGAAAACAAGACATCAAGAGATCCCAGAAATTTAATCCTTACTGGTGTCTGACACAGAGACATTGCAGGTCCTTTCATACAAAAAATTTCTAATGTCTCATCCGAGTTTCCCTTTCATTGGGAAGGGGAATTCATTGGGAAGGGTTGATGTGGGGGAACCTATTTGCTTCTTTCCCAAAAGTTTTCAGTTGCCTTAAAACAACAACAACAGGGAGGGGGGGAACTAATTTTCCAAGGCAGGAAGTGCTGTAATTCCAGCACCTATTCCTAAAGAAAGCCATAAAAAATAGAACATGAAGGAGGCCCTCAGTAGCAACATCTCAGATGTTAAGGAGGTTCATATGTAAGGAAGTGCTTCCTGAGATACTCAGAACTCATGACTTTAAAGTTAAAACCAGCGCACTGAATTTGGCCCAGAAACAGAGGGGAAGTCAGTATGCTTTGAAATCATCACTATATGAATATGATGACTCAGCAATTGAACTGCAGCATTCTGCTCCATCTGAGGTTTCCACACTACTTTCAAGGTCAGCCCCATGCAGAGAGCACTATAATAATCCAGTGAAGAAGTCACCAGATTATGGATAACAGTGGAGCCACAGGGAGTGGTGTAGCTCGGTGGTAGAGCATGAAGCTGCCTTATATGGAATTAGACCATCAGTCAGTATTGTCTACTGAGACTGACAGTGGCTCTCCAGGGTCTCAGGCTGATCTTATTTATGCATTTATTACTACTTGCTGTTTTTACAACTAGAGTCAGAAGTTATAAATACATAAATAAGATATTGCACATCACCCACTACCTGGCTGAGTTCAGACTGGCAGTTTGAAGTGGGAGCCAGTCGTGGCAAAAAAGCCCCAGAACGAACTGCTCTGGGTTTTCCTGGTCACACTGTGCCGACTAATGTGGGAGCATAGCGGGAGGAGGCACAAGGGAGCATTCAGACTGCTGGCCCGGAGGCACAACTGTAAATGTGAGGTAGGTGGGGCTGAGAGAGCTCTTGACAGAAACTGCTCTTTTTCAAGAACAGCTCTTATCAGAACTACGGCTTGCCCAAGGTCATCCAGCCAAGTGCAAGTGGAGGAGTGGGGAATCAAACCCGGTTCTCCCAGATTAGAGTCCGTGCACTTAACCACTACACCAAACTGGCACTACACCAATACTGGATCTAAGAGAACCTCCACCCCAAGCAATGTGCCTAATCATTTTGGGGAAAGGAAGTTTAATCCTAACCAGAATAGGCATTTCTCCTACTAACTGGTCCCCCCTAACACCCACAGTCATCAATGCTGTCTTCTCTGGACTGAGTTTAAGTGTATTTGCCCTCACCAGCCCATCACTGCCCCCAGGGAGTCTTCACCTCAAATGTATGAGGCAAAAAAGTACAGTTGAGTTTCATTAACATACTGACAGCACCAAGCCCCATACTCTCAGGTAAGATGTCTCAGGTGTCAAAAAGAACATAACATAAGAACATAAGAGAAGCCAATGTTGAATCAGGCCAATGGCCCATCTAGTCCAACACTCTGTCACACAGCAGCCAAAATATACCAGGTGCCATCAGGAGGTCCAGCAGTGGGGCCAGGACACTAGAAGCCCCCTCCAGCACCAAGAATAGAGTGCAGCACCCACCCCAGACTGAGAGTTCCCATCTATACCCTGTGGTTAATAGCCACTGATGGACTTCTGCTCCATATGTTTATCTAATTCTCTCTTGAAACTGTCCATGCTTGCAGCTGCCACCACCTCCTGTGGCAGTAAATTCCATATGTTAATCACTCTTTGGGTGAAGAAGTATTTCCTTTTATCTGTTCTAACCCGACTGCTCAGCAATTTCATGGAGTGCCCACGAGTTCTTGTATTGTGAGAAAGGGAGAAAAGTACTTCTTTCTCAACCTGCTCAATCCCATTCATAACCTTATAAACCTCAATCATGTCACCCCTCAGCCGTCGTTTCTCCAAGCTAAAGAGCCCCAAGCATTTTAACCTTTCTTCATAGGGAAGGTGTTCCAACCCTTTTATCATTCTAGTTGCCCTTCTCTGCACTTTTTCCAATGCTATAATATCCTTTTTGAGATGTGGTAACCAGAACTGTACACAGTATTCCAAATGAGGTCGCACCAATGATTTATACAGGGGCATGATGATACTGGCTGATTTGTTTTCAATTCCCTTCCTAATAATCCCCAGCATAGCGTTGGCCTTCTTTATTGCAGCTACACACTGTCTAGACATTTTCATTGAGTTATCCACTACGACTCCAAGATCTCTCTCTTGGTCCGTCTCTGCCAGTTCAGACCCCATCAACGTGTATTTATATTTAGGATTTTTGGCTCCAATGTGCATCACTTTGCACTTGGCCACATTGAACCCCATTTGCCATGTTGACGCCCACTCACCCATCCTCAACAGATCCCTTTGGAGTGCCTCACACTCCTCCTTGATTTTCACCACCCGGAACAACTTCATGTCATCTGCAAATTTAGCCACTTCACTGCTTACTCCCAATTCCAAATCATTAATAAACAAGTTAAAAAGCATCGGACCGAGTACTGATCCCTGTGGTACCCCACTGCTTACCACCCTCCACTGAGAAAGTTTCCCATTTATACTCACTCTCTGTTTTCTATTTATAAGCCAGTTTTTGATCCACAAGAGGACCCCACTGCCTCCCTGGCTGGCTTCCTACCTCTAATGTATTTGAAGAAAGTTTTATTGTTGGTCTTTAAGCTTGGGGGACAAAGTGGAACCCCCTACATCCCATGATAACTTCTCTATATGGAACTACCACATTTGGTTTGTGATTCCTGTTATAGCTACACGAACAACTGGTCACAATTAAGCTCCAGCCATTCACTATGGTCTTACACAGGTGCCTGGAAATCCAGTAAAGTGGGATCTTGACTCTTTCAGTCTTGAACAAGCAGCTAAATACTCACAGCTGTCCCATTCTGGTCACCAGAACCCATTGAACTGAACAATATATCATGGAAGGAAGGAAGGAAGGAAGGAAGGAAGGAAGGAAGGAAGGAAGGAAGGAAGGAAGGAAGGTTCCCCGTAACCCTTTAGCAATCATCGTTATTTTAAATTTATTTTGTTAATGAAACGATTAAGTTCTGTATAAGGTAATATTGAGGTCCGCCTTCTATAGGTATCTCAGTTCTGTTGTTGTTTTGTTACTGACTGATGTTATCTTTAAATATTTTTCTTAATAAAATTAAAAAAACAAAAAGGAGGGAGGGAAGGAAGGAATAACACAGAAAAACAGCAGCCCCCAAAGTGATGTGTGCCAACAACAAAAAAAGAAAAGTCAGTGTGGTACAGTGGTTGGAGTGCCAGACTAGGATCTGGGTGACCCAGGTTTAAATCCCCAGACTGCCACAGAAGCTCATTGCATGACCTTGAGCCCGTCATTCTTTTTTAGCCTAACCTAACCCCACAGTGTTCATAAGGCTAAACCAGAGGAAGGGAGAATGGCCTGCTAAGCCATTTCAGGTCCCTATTGGAGAGAAAAGTGGGGTATAAATGAAAATAAAATAAATACAGCATCAAAACAATATGAATGCTTAGCAAGGTCATTTTTTTTCTTTATTTTGGCTGCATACAATATACACTAATTTCAAAGTGGAAAGAGAAAATAGAGGCTATTTGCTGCCAGTCTATATTTACCTAATCTTGATCATAAGGGACAGGGCGACCGATAAACAAATAGGTAACACTGTTTTTCCAGGACTGTTTGTGTTGGGTGCATTTAGGCTAACCTGAAAACCTACTTTGAATTCTGCATGAAAATCATTTTATCATCAGTAAACGGCACTCCACCAGCAGAACTGAGTATTATTGCCGTGTGCCGTGCTGTACTTCACAGCAGTCTCCTTTCTGCAGTCCATTGCCTAAGGCTGCTAGTGGGAAAGAGCCAGATCTCTCACAGACAAGAGTCTCTGCAGTGTTAGTGGAAATGTGACATCAAATCAAGCTAAGATAGATGGATGCGCTGCTGTTCCTGTTCCCCCTGTGTCATGAGAATGAAACCTGGTGAAAACTTGAAGCCAAGTTGCAGCATGCTGGTATATTCAGAATTCAGCCTATTCAATTTGTAAGCCAGTTAGCTGAAACCCCCACTCACCAGCCCCATGTTGTGGGGGTTGATAGGGTTTCCTGTGTTTGCAATTCTAAGCCAGCAGCAAAGATTTATCAAGCTCCTGCTAGGGCAGCAAGTATATCTGCGTTTTACTTTCTGCTTCATTACTTATACAGGCCTGACACCAGATATCTTTTGTTGCACTAAACAGGGGCCAAACTGGAGGTATTGCACCCGTCTGCCCTTGGCTGCAGCTACAGGCCTCTCAGTCAGCTTTTCCTCTCCCCCTGCACCAAAGCCATGCACTTACACTTCCAGGCAGATGCTGCCAAGAGTTTCAGCAAAATGGCCTTGATGCCTATCAGGTGCTCTAGGATCAAATTCTTCTTTCATCCCACTGTGTAGCTCATCACCTAGGTGCCATAGGCTTGGAAGCATTACAAAAGCATGCTGTACTTGTTAAAAGATGACAATATAATAAAGGATATATAACACAGGAAACCATGGCTCTCATTGCCCAGTCACTGAACTGAATGATACATCATGTGGACAGATGTCATAGCAATATTTTCTACTGTTGAAGCAAGCAACTATAGTTGATACAAGCACCGATTTTAATGCAATGCTGAATTATTTAACTAGAAATGCTCCAAATTTCACAGTGAACATGTTCAGCCAGTGAACAGACTGTGTTTGACAGCCATGATCACTCATGAGCTGAGCCTGACATCTGTTTGCCTTGCCACTGCTTGAGCCAAGTGCCTACCAAACAGGTTTACGACTGTAGCTGGGAGTAGAGGTGTTTCATTTCCTTGGTTCAGTGGAATTTCATTTCATTGTCCTGCAGCCATTTTTGCATCTGCACAGTAGATGAAACAGATTCTCCCCAAGGTCATGTGATGATTATTAAATGATACAGTCAGGTAAGTAATTGACATGGACTGGAACTACCAATCCAGTCATTTATTATGGCAAAGCCAGCAACAATATCAATTCACAATAATAGCCAGTGAATCAGTAAAAATACAAATATCAAATCTGAAATATTGAAAAATATGTATATATAAAATTCAGAATAAATAAAAACAAGTTACAGTATGTCTTCCATTACAAGGGATTTATGTTTTCTGATCACTAAGCAACAAAAGCTGGCCATGGCATAAGATACAGAGCTATGAGAATCTTCTAAGAGAAAATTATGCAATCTCTGGCCTAAATTTCAGATAAAAATACAGAGGGTTAAATTTAGACAGTAGTGGTAATCTAAAATGAGACATACATACACAGTATATACCTCCATTACACAGAATTTAATAAACACTAAAAGGTAAGGCTTTTTTAAAAAAAAACTCTCAGGGTTTTTTTTAAAAACAAAGGTTCCTATGAACAAGTTTCATGCATGCTGGAAGACAGTCGCTACTGCAGACTGCACATTTTCTTGCACTAGGGTTGCCAGCCCAGCCAACCCCTGAGAGCACTGGAGGGCAAACAGTGGGTAACATGGTGTTGTATGCTACAGGGTCACTTCTGGTGGAGGAGGAGGAGGAGGAGGAGGAGAAGTTCATAGCAATGCCTTTTGTTTGCCAATAAAATTTATGGTTGAACATAATGTAATTCCTCGTCATAGAAATTTCAGCAAGTTCTACCAAAAACACAGTTGGTGGATGACATTGCTGTCACTTGTGCAGAGTATTTTCCAGCACCTTAAGATCCTCATCTTGTGGAATGCTGGCATATAGAGAGACAACTTCTAAGATTATTAAAATAACTTCTGTGTCAATTTTGTTTGTGGAATGCTGTCTATTTATGAAGTCTGTTGAGTCTCTTATAAATGATTGTTACAAACTTAATAAATGAACACTGGTGAGGGGTCTGTTGAGGGCAAAGTCTCTGGGAACACCCCCCCCCACCTCCCAACAGCTTTGCATTCCTGCATCCCTGCCTTCTCACTAGGTATTATAAGCAAATTCTTTGCTATCCCTGGAAGGACAGGCATGCTGCTTATTGTTGGGTGTGGGATTGGTCCCTGCATCTAACCTCTCACCTCTACTGTCCTGCCCACTTGTCAGTGGATAAAAGCAAAGTTCTGGGGCAGCTTCAGATAATGCAAATGTGCCCTGTACTTCTATAGAATCAGAGAGCCCTCTCAAAGCTACCTGGATTGTCATGAACAGGAGAAAATGCTGTGCATGTCAATACTGATCAGGATAGCCCTGTTCAACAGGAATACTGGCAAACTCTCTTTGCTGGACAACATCCCTAGCAGGCAGCTATCTGCTTAATTACTCTCTCCACTGGCTGCCCCTCCCACTACTCAGGAAAGTGCAAGCAGACAATGCCAAGGTAAAGGTCAGCTCACGTCTTCAGTTATTACCACACATCAGAAATGATTATGCTCCGATTACTTATATTAAAAATGGATGAGATTCAGCTCAGGTCTTAATTATTATCCCAATGCATATCTTCAGAATGCAGTAATGAATACAATAAAAATTAATTTCTTTTTTTTTAAAGTGAATTGAAAGTTGAAACAAGTTGCATACCCCTAATTAAGGTAGAGGAAACATTACCAATAATGGGGATGGATCCAGCCCCCCCTGGTTTATTAATTTAGTCATGTTACAATACATGTCTGCATCTAGAAACGTAGTCATAGCCCTGCTAGTTGCCCATGCATTTGGCATTATATGCAAAAACAAAATAAAATACAAGAAATTGCATTCCATATGTTACCAAGACAAATGCTGTGTGACTTTGAGTCATATTGAATAAAATAACCCACAGCTTTTAGGATGAAGAAATCTGCTCCAATGCTTTAATAAATGGACATTTAAAGGCAATACAATTTCACAGACTCAATTCAATTAAAAGGTAAATTGTAAGCTTACCATGGAAATAATGTTTTGCAGTGTCAGCACTTTTAAAACACTCTGATGTGAAGGAGGATGTCTATGACAAACTTGGGGGGGGAATGAAAACCACTCTTACCTATGAGCAAATCACATTTTTTCCACAAATTTCAACCCTAATTTGAACAAGCAACCGAGGATACTGTTTACTGGTCATGACCTCAGTGTGATCATGTGTTGTCAGAAGACATCTGTATCCTTTAAATATGTTAGTATAAATATGCTCTCTACTTTAAACCCAAATGTACATTAAAATAGCCCAGACCCAGGGAAGCCACCTTCTTTCTATCATTTTTAGTCCAAGCCTAAGAAGCTGCTGTGGTTCAGGTGCTACATACAGCTTCATATCCAGAATCCCACACACCAGTAGTAGGGAATCAATGACAGGAACCACAATAAGTTTGAAAGGAATATTGAGATCTGTTTAGAATGAAAACCATAACTAAGGTATATTAAGCAGAATAATACCAATATCTGGGTTGGGGCATTAGCAAGTCTGAAGCAGTCAAGATAATAAAAAAAACTTTCAATGAGATCACCCACTACTAGAATCCCACTAAAGCCAGTCACACTAAGCAAAATGCTATGCGAGTTACTCAAGAGGGGAGGTGAAAGCCCAAAGAGGCAGAGCAAGAGAGGAAGTAGAAAGGCTATAGCTACCAGTTCCCAAGAGGGTGGTCCAAGCAGTATGGTAGCAAATACTCCAAACTGGAGAAAGGCAATTAAGCAAATTCAGATTGTGTCAGGGAAGTCAACTCTGGGGAAGGCAAAAGCTTGCTCAGCAAAGGCTAATTAGAGGGGTCAGTGTTGTGTGGCCAGTTATAGGACAAGCAGCTCTCTTCTTCCCACACCTGGAAAGAGAAGGGGTTAGGTTAGCTTTCCAATGTGAGACCTGACTGGTCAAAGGGGAAGAAGGTGTCCCAGGGTCCTGTGAACTATTCTTTTAAAAGGCAGCAGACAAAACGGTTCTATGTATGGAGTGGGTGTATGCTTTGGACAGTCTTAGCCTGAAGTGGGTCTTCGGCAGGGAACTCAAAGCATACAAATTAGTCTGTTGAAAAAAAAATAAACTAGTGCAAGGCAAGAAATCAAGCATATTTACCACACAGGGACATGGACCTTGAGGATAAGGAGCAGAAATGATAATTCTACTAGTTCTGCTAGTGGCTAAAGGCAAACAATATTTGCCGCAATTAATTTGTTTAGTCCTGAAGATGCTTCTGGTCTGTTTTACTGCAACAGATTAACACCACTACTCCTCTGCAATGATTAATTCATGTAAGTCTTTGATTAATGATCTGATTGTTAGAAACAAGGTAGGGCTCCTCCCCTGGGACAACTATTGTGCTGGAGTTAATGTGATCGAATTAGGTGCAGTCCTGCTTCCTCTGCCAGCACTCTGTCTTTTGTCCTGCTAATGGCGAGGCATCCCTTTACTTGTCTGATGCAAAAACTGCCATATTTTTTTGACTGCCATGATGACAGCAAAGACACTACTCGATGTGAAAAGGTGAGTTAACTGTTTTTTAAAGCTTACTATAATATTTTGATAAAGTCTGTATGGTCAAAGCAATGATATTCCCAGCAGTAATGTATGACTGCGAGAGTTGGACTATAAGGAAGGCCGAGCGCCAAAGAATAGATTCTTTTGAATTATGGTGCTGGAGAAGACTCTTGAGAGTCCCTTGGGCTGCAAGGAAATCAAATCAGTCAATCCGAAAAGAAATCTACCCTGACTGTTCCCTGGAAGGCTAGATACTGAAGCTGAAATACTCTGGCCACCAAATGAGAAGAGAGCACTCACTGGAGAAGACCCTGATGCTGGGAAAGATTGAAGGTCAAAGAAAAAGGGGATGGCAAAGGATGAGATGGTTAGTGTTATCAGTGCAGTGAATCAAACTCTGGAGCACGACGGAGGGCAGGAGGGCCTGGCGGGATGTGGTCCATGGGGTCGTGAAGAGTCAGACTTGACTGTGCAACTGAACAACAAATAATATTTTGATAAACCTGGGTACTATTAAGAGCAGATTGGATTATTTACTCCTTCTTGTGCAAAACTGATTTTAAATTGGGGCCCTATTGCTCTTGATTCTAGAGACAGGAAATGAGACAGTGCCATCCTAATCAGAGTTTACACCCTTCTAAGCCCATTGACTTCAGAAGAAGAGTGCACCTCTGTTTAGGATTGCACTGATAATCACTCATGCACCTAATCGTATATTTTACATACAAAGACAACCCCAGCCCCGTGATAACAGAATGCTGAGGAAACATAGTTTATTAGGCAGATGTGTTCCTTGCTTGGCTGCTTGCTTGATCTAAACTAGCATGCAGAGAGATAAATTGGAACGTTATAGAGGTTTGGCATAGAACATACACAACAGACCTCCCCCTAATTAATAACACCCCAAATGAACATTCAAACCTAATATTTAACAATTAACTAGGGATGTTACTCTGTTCTCTATCATTACTCAATGGTTCTGCTGGTGTAATTACACATCCATCCTACTGGGCAGTTTCCCCACATAAACAGGTTGCCAATCTCAAGGTGGGACTTGGAGTTCTCCTGGAATTATAACTGATCTCTGAATGATAGAGCAGCTTTGGTAGGTGGACTGTATGGCATCACAACTCTGTTGACCTCTCCCCCTCCCTAATCTCTGCCTTCCTCAGGCACCAATCCCAAATTTCCAGGAATTTCCAAACCTGGATTTGATAGCCCTAGGTAGAATCTTTCCAATTCTGAGGCAGATATTTCAACCGATGTTTTAGATGATGGTATTAGAGATAAACTGGATGTCAACTCAGATTCTTATCCACTCTTTTCCTTACCTGGTGGGTATGATGTTTTTTGAGCCTTGGGTTCACTGGTCAGATCTACTTACTTAGAGTATTTAATCTCTGCTTTTCTCCTTAAAGAAAACAAACAAGTCCCCAACTATTACTTGGGCCAGCCAATGGGCCAAGGGCCAAGAGCCCCAGCGTTTGCCCCTTTCACAATACCGAAAGTTAATAACTGGAGCCAGGAAAAGCAAACAAAGGCCGAGGACAGACTGGCAATTTGCCGCGGGATGGGACCCGGGCTGACAACGACTCAATATCAGATTAAATGGAATGTTCACACAGGCACATCTGCCTGGCATCCCCCACCCGTAGCCTACCGGTGCTCTCGCGCTTCACTGCCGGATTAAAAAAACACCTGATAAAAGCCGACGCAAATCTTGAAAGCCTGCGTTTGTCACGCGTTTCTCCGCTTCCGGGGAGTCTGAACGCGCAGCCGAAAAGCCGGGAGCAACCCGCGTTGGGCATGAGGCAGCAGCGGTGTGATTGGCTGCGCTCCGCTCCACCGCCCAATGCAATGCCGGCGTTGCAGGGCAAAAAAAAAAATTGCCAAAATGCGCTTATGCGCATGAGCGCATGAGCGCTCAAGCACTCATGCGCACATACGCCCACAGCCGAAATAATGGGGAAACAGCGAATATAGCGCGCCTCCGGCGCGGCAGTCTGAATGCTCCCGCGCGCCTCCATCCAGTATCTTCCGGCAGAGGCCCCCGCTGTGTGGACGGGAAAACCCGGTATCGTTTACTCCGGGTTTTTTTTGCCACGACTCGATACCGGGGCAAATTGCCAGTCTGTCCTGGGCCAAAATCTCAGCTCAGGTGCTGCAGCTGGCAGCAAAGTTCCTCTCAATCCACTCTTCTATACCTAATAATCCACTCGTAGAGGGAAAAGGATGACTCCTATACCTGCTGTGGCAATGCCAAGACATAGCATATGAAAACAAGTCCTTTGTGACTTGAATTCTGTCTGAAATCAATTTTTTGATCCATTTCTCAGAAAGGACAGGTTGTTCCACCTGTAGCAGTATGAGTACACAGCATTGATGGGTCTTTACTTGATCAGTCTGGTTGTTAATTACATCTCTCCACAGGTTAGGTTTTAGAAAGCCCATGCATCTACTAAGGGTCAAAATGGATGGCACAAATACAACAGATTTTCATTCATTTTTAAATGATACATGACAGACATGCAGAAGTCTCTATTTAGACTAGGTGGCAAGTACAGATTAAAGTTTTCTCTCCGTCATGACTTCACTAAACAAAAGAGGAACTCCCCAGTCCTGTTATTATAACTTTAAATGGGGAAAAGATTGGCCCACAGTTTCAATTAGCAAAACCCGGGGAACTGGTTGAAGGGCTACTCTCTCTCACTGGTCTTTCTCTTCTGTCCTCTCCATACACCCTGGCAGTTAACAACATGAAAGGGAACATAGTGTGAACACTTGGTAAAAAGACAAAAAGAACACTACATGAAATTACAATAAATCAGTATTAACAATAATAATTAATGCCCAGATCACACAAAGTGATGATATCATTTTACTCTGCTCAGGCTAGACCTCACCTACAGTATTGTGTTCAGTTTTGGGCACCACAATTTAAGAATGGTATAGACAAGCTGGAATTTGTCCAGAGGAGGGCAACAAAGATGGTGAGGGGCAATGCTCCCTCTAAGCTGTGGAGTCTTGTGAGCAAAAATTCTACTTTGTGAGCTACTGGCATTAAAGTTGTGAGTGAGTGATTTGGCTACTGCATAAATTAGTTTGCTCTGGAGCCATCCTTCCTAAGCTAAGACAAAAATCTGTGAGGGGGAAGAGTGCTTAAGCACTCTTTTCTTAGCTACTTCTATAAACGCCTACTCTTAAGACTATCTGGGACGTCCCCCTTTCTTTCCTCTGAGCTCTCCGCTTACTCTAACATTTTTCCTCTCCCAGCTTCCTCCTCCATTCCCCTAGGAGATGACTCCAAATAGAAATACTTAGCTTTGTTTGTTGTGCTTTCCGTCTTTTGAGTTCTGGTATTGGACTCTATTGGTTCTGTTGGGCTCTTCTCTCACTCCAGTGGACAAAGTCTCATCTCATTGGTCTTCCTAATATCTTCCTTCTACTGGAACAAACCTAGCAAACCAGGGGGGCCACCGCCCTCCTGTTTCAGATACAAGTTCCTCGCAAAGTCTCTCTCTACAGGAGAGTATTTTTGACTGGTGACTTTGTCAAAAGAAAGTTATAGGAATAGTTGGGATGTGCAGAGTAACCTTTGCCTTCACCCACTCTCATCAAGTCTGGCAGTGTTCCAGTTTTAAAGACAGTCAATGAGGTGTGGTGGTTGGACAAGGATCTGAGAGCTTTGGGTGCAGATCTTCACTTTTGCAATGAAACTCACTGAGTAACTTTGTTCCAGGCACTCCCCCATCCTAATCTAGCTCACCAGGCTATAATAAGGACAGAATAGATAACATATATCACCATGAATACCTTGGAGGAAGTGTGGGGGAAAATACAATAGATAGGCTGGAGCATCAGACACTTGCAAAACTTCCAACCCAGTGCTAGAATGCATGCTGAAATGACATTGCTTCATCTACTGGAAGGCCCAATGCTGTCAGAGTTGCCAGCCCAATAAATTAACAGACTGTTTAGCTGACAAAACACTCTCAGAACTGCTTTTGTATTTTTTCCCAAGTGTTCTTTGAGATTCATAAGTGTGCCTTTGTTTCTTTGAAGAATTCACATTTATTGCTACTTACTTGCACTCTGACTTCTTCCACTCTCTTGCAAACTTGTGCCAGAGTCTTCAAATGACCCTCATCACTAGATCCCATAACACAGATGCCATCTGGGAAACTCTACAGCTTGGTAGACCTTCCAGTGCCTCCCCCATGGCCTCTGCCAAAATGAAGGTGCAGACCATACTCTGAATATCCATCACTTACACAGGATCAATCCCCTTTCTGTACTGATGGCAAGAACTGTTCTTGATTCCTCCTCCTGTACTTCCATTTGGAGATAAGCTCAGGCCAAATCTAATTTGCTGAACGTCTTTCCTCTACCCAAAGATAAGAGAGTATCTTCCATATGAGGTAAATAGTAGGCAGTTTTGAACACGCAGATCCCTACAGTTCTGGTTTTCTTTATAACAGGAGTTATAGGGTGTCACAGTCACCCGTTCTCTCCAATCTTCCTTAAGTAAGTATGCCCATTGCTCCTAGTCAATCCAATCCAATGCAATTCCTATGTTAGTGCTTTTCCAGTAACAACTAATACCAATCAGGCTGTCAAGTAGTTGAGTTTTACTCTGTGGAAATGATACAGGCTAAGCTGTTCAATTGCAAACCCTAGACATCAACATGTTTCAGACACGGAAACAGCACTGGTGTAGCAAGTCAGTATCCTATGTTCTCCTGGTAAAGACAAATAGCAAAAAAGACTCAACCCCAAAGAGGTGGGACCACAGTAACACTACCCACACCCACCAATCATGGAGCAGCATGCTGAAAATTCCCCTCTGACAGCTATATACAGAACCAGCCAATCAACACAAAGCAATGCCAGCAATCTTCCTAATGTCACTGTGCCCCACCCACCCACAGAACATAACAAGATTTTAAAAAGCAGAGGAAACAGCACCCTCCACTGTAAGAAGAACTCTGGCATCCCCTTAGGAGTCCCATAACAACTACAGTTCTGGAAGCTCTGAAGATGATGGTTTGAATTTTCTCCTGCAATAACAGGGAAAGAGGAATGAACCGCACAGCCACATTGCCTATACACTTCCAAAGCTCATTCAGCCAAAGAAACCCCCACAGAATGCACAGAACCTCTCCAACACAAAGGTGAAGATCCCAAGAGAAGAAAGAAATTCAAGAAATAGCTTTTCAAGGAAGGGGGACAGACACATCAAGACAGCAAGAAGAGAAAAAACACACAGAACATCCATCGAAATCATTCTTCGTGTCTGACAAAGTGAGTCAAATTATACCCTGGGAAACTGTTTGTCTCTAAGGTGCTATTGGACTCAAATGTTGTTCTGCTACTACAGACTAACCCTGCTACCCAATAGGGAAAAAAAAATTGTGTCACCCCCCACCATAGCTACATGGGCCAAAAGTACACATATGAGAAACAGTAATTAGAGGTTCAGATCCCACCAGGAGGGATGCTAGGAGTAAGGCAAGACTCAAATTATGGCCAGCAACACAACAATCAGCTGTGAAATAGAATGCTTAGCACTTTCCCATGTACCCATCCCTCCACTGTGTTCATGAGGTTCATCACTGCCTTCTGCTTATCTTCATCCCAGCAACACTTATCCTTCATTCCTCCCCACTGCCCAACGCACACAATCACATTGTTTACAGTAGCACTGTTTGAATCAACTTGTACTTACTACCCAGAAATGCGGTTGTTCTCCATGCTCCCCCCTACTTGTACATGGATTGTATAAGCATAACTTTTGACTGAAAATGTGGTAATGTTTTGCCTGCATAGCTACACACACACACACACACACACCATTTCTGCACTGTACATACTTAGAGACTGCTAGCAACTTCTGAGGGAGGAAGAGTTGTTGAGGCACCATACAGCAGGTATGTGTTGATGAAGGGGCGGGGGGAGTAAGCAATCAGAGTCTGAGCCCAGCTTGAAACTTCCGTGTGCCTAGGTGGTAGCCCACACAGATATAGCGTGGCTCATGGCTTTCATAAAGAAGCTAACTGATCATTTCAAGAGGCATTTCTGAATCATTTCATCTCTCAGACTACAGTCTACCATGTATCAAGGCAGGCTGTGCATGGGCACCACGTAGTCTTGATTGTGCAAAATAAGTGTACTCATGGCTTAAAAAAAATAAAACTTTCTTCACAGAACAGCTCTCAAATGCATCCAGACCAATCTCGATCCATTGTACACAGTGTTTTACCGCTGAATTTAATGGGAAGTGGAATCCACCCATCATTTCCCAATAGTTAAAACCAATGTTCCCTCTAAGCTGTGGAGTCCTGTGAGCAAAAATTCTACTTTGTGAGCTACTGGCATTAAAGTTGTGAGCAAGCGATTTGACTACTGCATAAATTAGTTTGCTCTGGAGCCATCCTTCCTGAGCTAAGACAAAGATGGGTGAGCTGGAGGCTAAAAAACTGTGAGCTAGCTCACAGTAACTCAGCTTAGAGGGAACACTGGTTAAAACCACAATGAAAAAGGGGTGGGCAGATTCTTCTGTTGCATTAAATGGAAAGAACCTCTTGTCAGCCAGCAAAATAAGCTAATAAAAATGATAGAGGGGTAGCACCACCATTACACACCAACATCAAAAACCATCAGTTTGGAGAGATGGATTTCTCTGGAAACACATCACACAGTAATAGTAAGTGAAGTAGAGTAAGGACAGCTCAGCAAGACTTTATGAATAGTGTCAAAGCACATAAAACTTTTCCTGTAAGGAGCTCAACACCAATATCTATTTGCTAGACTTAAAAGTCTACTTTACCTGTCTATGTTGTCCACTGATATATAACTAGAAAGTAATAATTCCACACTTACTCCCCCCCCCCCGCCCTCTGAAGATAAAAATTCTCTTCCCCTTTCTCTTTCTCCCTCTGTGGCTTTTCAAGAAGGGAAACTATATTTTGGCATGAAGTCTAGAGCTTAAAAATAAGCATATTTTATTCATTTTTAAAAGTAAGAAAGAAACCTAAGAAGGGAATGAAAAGGGAAAGAAAAATAAAATTAACTTTGCTATAGCAGATATGGATTTGCACTGAATTTTCTAGAAACTCAGCTTTCTAAGAGTGTGCTATGAACTCCAGTTTAAATCCCACCTCATTTAAAAATTTAGTGGGAGACTTTGAACAAATCGTAGTGCTCTCAGTCCAAAGAAAGTTAGTCACACTTAGCTGACAGCTGATAGCCTCCTATCTGTAGTCCCCAATATACCTGACATAAGATGTCAGGCATCCCAAGGTACACCATGAATGTGCTCCAAACACATTTGAAATACATGGAAGGAAAGGGAGGAGATCCTCTTTTAAACCTGACTGACATGCTGGCTGGAGCTACCACATGCCTGGTGATAGAGAAATTATTTACAGCACTGTGATTGGAAGGAAAGGAGGAGGAGGACCAGTGAGAATGAGGATTAAGTGGAAAAATAATAAAGATCGGTATGTGCAATTACAGAAACATATGAAGATTCAGAAACAAAAGCAAAAAGACTACATTTTCTCTACTAAGTACTTTTTGGAACAATCCTAAGAATTTCTGGGAATAAGCCTCATTTGAATAGATCTGAGCAGGATTCTAAATATCTATGCTTAGGATGGTGCTGTTTAGGGATGGGCACAAACTGGCTCATGAATTAAAATATGTACCTAATTTTGGCCAGTTTGTGGTTTGTGAAGTTCACAGCAGGTCAACTGACATGAAATCTCTATGAACTTTCAAGCTGTTCATGGAGGTTTGTGCTGGTTCATGAATGGTACATTTCCAGACAGACTGTCTCCACTCAAACAAAATGTTTATCAAACTTAAAAACAAGGGCGAGGGTGTGTGTGTGGAATTCTCCAGCCTTGGAAACACTGTTGTCAGTTTCAAACTAGTCATGTCAATTTCCAGAGTGCCCCCCCAAGGTTCCTTTCTTGCACAGAGCTTGCAAAATTCTATCCCCTTTGCCGGGATTTGTTACTTTGTGCTTTGAGATCGGTCTTTTAAAGCTTGCAATGCCAGTGGCACTGGGTTTTGCTGGGCACTCTGTGATTACACTGGTACAGCTGGGTACTCTGTACATTGTACTGGTTCTGCTAGGCTTGCAAAATTTCCCCCCTTGCTTGCTTGAGCTAGCATTGCCACATTGGCACTGGGTTCTGCAGGGCTTCCAATCCTCCCTTGGTTGGAGTGTGATTCTGTGCTGGACATCAGTCCTGTTGAGCTGGCAGTGCTGCAATGGCACTGGGTTCTGCTGGGCACTAGTACATTGTACTGGTTCTGCTGAGCTTGCAAAAATGCCACACCATCTGCAGTTTCTACTGCAGAGATTCTCTGGGACATTGATTCTGTTCTGCTGTGCTTCTATTGCTCTTTCTCCCCCCCTCGTTTTTCCCTCTCCCTTGGAAACAATGGAGGATGGGGCACCTTCTTTGGGGGACTGTAACTCAGACCCCATGTTTGGCCATGGATTTACCCCCTGTGGAGGAGAGGGCAGCAGATAGCCAGCAGCCACCGAGGAGTGTCCCAGGGCTAAAGAGAGAGACCTGCCTGCCAGTGCCCATTTGTCACTGCTGGCTTGGGATCCCCTCAGAACCAGACACTGGCAGAGTGAAGTGACAAGCCAGGTGGCACCATACACCATGGGGCCTGATGGGTGAAAGTGGATGAAGGGGCCCACAGGAAGCAGACAGAGGAGATGGGGCAGGAAGCTGGCTGGCAGGGGGAGGGGAGGGGGAAGGCAGGCCATTAGAGCCCTGGCCCAACAGCGAGAAAGGTGGGGAAGCTGGGAAGGGAGCCTGGGCTCAGCAGCAGAGCACAGAAGAGATTTGGCTTCCTGAGCATCAGGACCCTCAGCATTGTGCAGACCCCACCCTAAGAAAAGGGGAAGGACATGATGGGGAAACCAGCAGAAGGGGCTGATTCTAGGCTACAGGCACAGTCACAGCCCAATGGGAGGAGAAAGAGACGAATGGACATGAGAGGAAGCCACTCAGGATGGGGAAGGTGAGAAAAGGGGATGGGCAGAAGGGAATAAAAGGAGGAAAGGTGTGAAGGCTGGGGAGGAAAAACAAACAGGTGCTGGAAGTGAGTCTGAAGAGAGAGAGAGAGAGAGAGAGAGAGAGAGAGAGAGAGAGAGAGAGAGAGAGAGAGAATTCAACCCAGAGCAGTTGGCAGTGAGGATTACGGAACCTCACTGGCTGCATTCTGAGGCCATCACAGTTCACCTATTTCTGCTTCCTCTTCTCCCTCATTCCCCTCCTTGAGTATGGCAGGGACCCAGGAGTCCAAGGGGATAGATGAGGGGCCTGACGCCCCATAAATCCAATCTTTACCAAACTTGGAGGGCAGGTAAAGGAGAGTCAGCCAGAGATCCCCTATGAGTTTGATGTCTCTAGCTTGCCTCTATTGCGTCATCTATTGATGTCTCTATTGCATCATGAACCTTAAAAGTTTGTGATGTTCATGGTTCACAAACTGGGCGTGTCACAAACTGAACCAAATGTTCCCAGTTTGTGCCCATCCCTGGTGCTGTTAGACTCCTGCTGTGTCTTACTGTCTGCAAAGAGAATCTCACACATGTACATACATATAATTATTTAAATATTTTTATCCTACTTGTCTTCCCAATAGGGATAAAAAATGGCTTTTATAACAACTTTCTCCCTTCCTCTCTTCTATCGTCTCAACTACCATCCTGGAAGTTAGGTCAGGGCAAGAGAATGACTGGCCAAAGGTTACCCAGCAAGCTTCCATGGCAGTCTGCAGTGCATGAACTCCTGCCACGTGTTGCAGGAGCCCTGTAAACCTCAGCATGAAACTGGAAGAGAACCGGAAAGATGGGCATTGACTGGCTTCTTCAAAATGATTTATTCACAGTCAGTAAAATATTTAATTGTATTATTTAATTGCTGTACACCACCCTGAACCCTCTTGGGGAAAGCGGTATATAAATCTAATAAATAAATAAAAATAAATATTGAAAGATGGCTGAGAATTTTGTATCAGAAATTCCATTCTGCACTTCATAGAAAACCTCACACTGAGTACAAAATGGCATCAGTGTATGAAGAATAAAGTTTTCAGCAACAAATACATGATAACTTAATATACAATTAAGTAAGGAATAATTCTGCAAAACTGTCTTTTTAAATAAAAATCCTACCCTTTACACAACGGTGTCAGTGAATGTAAAGACAGAACTGGTCCCTTCCCTCCATGTTTTGCCCAACTCCCCAAAGAGACTGATGCAAAATGTTAAAAAAAGATCCAAATATCTTTTGTATCTGATTTAAATTAAAAATTTACCCAAAGCAATTATATTTAATTAAAGTTCATTTTGTAAACTGGGCATAACATTTATGCACATCTTTAGCAAATGGCTTCTTCCTTATTCAAATTTGTTTCCCAATTAACATACAGGGTGGTAAATTCTCCTCCATGATTCTGCATATAGTGGTTTAAGCAAGAAAGGAGCAGGCTGGTAATAACCTCATTAAATTATTATACTGCACTTTACAGCATTATGCAGATTTTCTCCTCAAATTGACCACAGATTTCTCTTAAAATCTCCCAGCTCCTACTCACGTAAGCACTCATTTACTTGCAGAGAAGAACTTCCAGGGATGCTGACTTCCCTCCTACTGCCCCCCCCCCCAATTTATTCTAACACATTTCATTATGTGCTAATTACACTGACTCGTGATGGTTGAAGGGAAAACATGTGTGACAGACACTGATCTTCTCATAATGGCTAAAGGAATCCATATATCACAGTCCTGGTATGCAGATGCTGCTGTCTTTGTGTGTGTTTTCTCCGAGCCCTGAGGATTTTCATTTTTTAAGTTGTTGCTGCAATTTTTCATGCTGTCAGTTCCCAACACGCATATTGACAAGAATGTCAAGAAGTTGCTTTCCATGCATTTATTTTTCTCTCCCAGTTATTCACAGCTTTGCAAATAACGAGAAAGATGATTTATCTTTTTAAGGTGCACATGAATTCATTGCAGACAATGCATTTAAATTCATGTAATAGCATAATTAGTAGAGGTTCTTGGGGAAGAAGCTTGTTTTTGTGGCCCATTGTTGTCCCTCTAATACTCGACCTTTGATCCAGATGGGGAGATGGGAGGGTGGTTACATAAATCAGTTTATTTGAAAGCTGGTGATGCATTTTCACACCAACGTGGTCATAAAGACCTTAATTAAATGTTGTAAAAGATGGTGAAGACTATTTGTTTACCAGTCATAGCTGTGGGACTGTCAGCGCAAACACTTTCTGGCTGTAATCGAGGGGGCTGGGGCTTGCCAGAGAAATAAAACTTTCATTTTTTATCACTTCAAAAGCTGGAACTAAATGGGAAAATGAAATGAAGTGTCCTGAAACAGGGATAATACTGTTACTTACAGTCAGGCACATGAGGCCTCAAATAAGGTATGCTTTGTTTAATGGTAATAGCCGTAGTAATACTAAGAGAAACATTTTATGACACACAGACCCCACACATTAGGCTAAAAAGAAAAACACTCCTGAGAAAGGCTCATTTAGTCGTATCACCCCTTTATTTCAAGCAGGCAAAAACAACTGTATTTTCATCAACCACTTCTGGAATACTCTTGCCTTCTTTTAATTTTTACTGCTGCCACCAGTTTTACTGTGGCCATGATTTTTCTGTGGGTGTTTTTTAAAATTGAAAACAACACCTGATTTCAATTTTGAACAGCACAGATTTTGTTTTTCATGTACAGGAACCCTTAGTTGGGATTGTTTAGATATTTGTAGTGCATTACTGGACAGTTATCTTCAGAGCTGAAAACATTACTATGATGCAGAACAATTCAATTTGGGGGTTTCCAGAAGTCTTTAATGGGCACCACCACAACATTGAACTATTTTACACCTGAACATCAGTGGAAATTCTCATAAGAAGCTGCAGAAATCTTCAGCTGCAGAGCTGGATGTGCAAACGATCCATTTGTGTGACCAAGTGGTTAGCTCCCAATGAGTACCATTAATCATTTCTCAAAGCCAAGCAGACTTAGAGGCCAGCTTTTTCTGCATCATTTGATCAGCCCAAGCCATCTCCCAATATCCAACTTGATGCAGTTGCTCATTATCATGTTTAAAAAACCTTGAAAGAGAGGAGAAAAGCACAACAAAGGTTTTGATGGAACTAAAAATGATTAATGTTTGCTTCAGTCCCTTGCTCTGTGACTTTGGAGATGCACAAACTGGGTTCTGCGGGGAAACAAATAGACATGTAATTAAAAATGTAAGAACTGTTAAGATATTCAGATTCATTTTCCACTCCTGTCTCTTCTTTTTTTAAAAAAAAATACAAAATCAGTCCATTAAATCTTCATTTTCTTTGCCATCTTTTACTTTCAGGTACAAGGCAGGCATGAATATTTAAAGATATTCTAGCATTAATTTTAAGGTTTGTGAAGTACTCTGGATTTTCTTGGCTATCAATCTGCGCCTAATATAAAATCTCACATAAAAACTCTGGCACCTGCAGCAATAAACATGCACTTAGAATAAGTATATGGTCAAGAGTAAGTCAGATAGGCTTAATTTTTGCATTAAAAAATACCATTGAGGTCTCTTCTCTCCCCCAAGGATTTCTCATTTCATGTGTATGTATTTCTTTTGCCTATTAGCATTCCTGCACCATGAAAAGCTTTCCCCACCTTTTATTATAACTGAATCCTACTCTGGAGGATATGGTTTGAAGAATGCAGCAGGTTTAACTCCAGTTATTTCTAGGACTAATGCAAAGTAGGTGAAACAGGACAGGCATGTTTGGAAGATTAAGTGACTTGCCTGAGACCATGCAGCAAGTCAGTCAGTAAGTCTAAAGTTTATTGTTTGTGGCCAAAGACTATCACAATTGAGCAGACAGAACAAACAAATAAAATATGGACAAAGGCCAGCAAACAAGGCTATAATGTTAAAAGCACAAAGGTTCACTAAAACAAATTAGCACCTTCTTTGAGCATACTGGTGAAGGAATCTCAACCATTAGGTGCAGTTCAAGCCTGAATTTTCTTAGCTGCCACTGCGAACTGTACAGCGTTATAAGAGACATATGAGTCCACATTGGAAAGAAGGAGGGATAGTTTTTCCACCACAGGGGAGAAAACTAGGCCTTTCAAAATTTCAAAATTTCTTCAATGAATTTGTTTCTGGGGTCTGTATACAAAGGGCAGAACAGAATGTAGTGTGCAATGTCTTCAGGGACTAAGGTGCCACAAATACAAAAACAGGCAGCAATTGGTACGTGTGTATAGCGGTCATCTATGATGGCTGAAAGCATGATTTGAAATCTCAAGGAAGTTAAAGCTATTCTAAGACTAGAAGAGGTGATTTTGGTAAAATAAGGCTGTGGTCACATGTGCCAGATAATGTGGGGGGGGGAGCTCGGCTATTTGCTTCGTAGCAATTTGACCCACATTTGAGCGATCACACAGTCCGTGGAAGCTGCAGGGGCAGCCTGCCACTGCATGATCAGATGCAAACCACGGGTGAATCAGGGGTGTGGGTGTTTTGCTGGGTATTTCCAATGCACTTAAATGGGGGATCAATGAATCACATCTCATAACATAAGAACATAAGAACATAAGAGAAGCCAATGTTAGATCAGGCCAATGGCCCATCCAGTCCAACACTCTGTCACACAGCGGCCAAAATATACCAGGTGCCATCAGGAGGTCCAGCAGTGGGGCCAGGGCACCAGAAGCCCTCCCACTGCTGCCCCCTCCAGCACCAAGAATAGAGTGCATCACCTGCCCCAGACTGAGAGTTCCCATCTATACCCTGTGGCTAATAGCCATTGGTGGACTTCTGCTCCATATGTTTATCTAATTTCCTCTTGAAACTGTCCATGCTTGCAGCTGCCACGACCTCCTGTGGCAGTGAATTCCATATGTTAATCACTCTTTGGGTGAAGAAGTATTTCCTTTTATCTGTTCTAACCCGACTGCTCAGCAATTTCATAGAGTGCCCACGAGTTCTTGTATTGTGAGAAAGGGAGAAAATTGCTTCTTTCTCAACCTGCTCAATCCCATTCATAATCTTATAAACCTCGATCATGTCACCCCTCAGCCGTCGTTTCTCCAAGCTAAAGAGCCCCAAGCATTTTAACCTTTCTTCATAGGGAAGGTGTTCCAACCCTTTTATCATTCTAGTTGCCCTTCTCTGCACTTTTTCCAATGCTATAATATCCTTTTTGAGATATGGTGACCAGAACTGTACACAGTATTCCAAATGAGGTCGCACCAATGATTTATACAGGGGCATGATGATACTGGCTGATTTGTTATCAATTCCCTTCCTAATAATCCCCAGCATAGCGTTGGCCTTCTTTATTGCAGCTACACATTGTGTAGACATTTTCATTGAGTTATCCACTACGACTCCAAGATCTCTCTCTTGGTCCGTCTCTGCCAGATCAGACCCCATCAACGTGTATTTATATTTAGGATTTTTGACTCCAATGTGCATCACTTTGCACTTGGCCACATTGAACCCCATTTGCCACACTGACGCCCACTCACCCATCCTCAACAGATCCCTTTGGAGTGCCTCACAATCCTCCCTGGTTTTCACCACCCTGAACAACTTTGTGTCATCTGCAAATTTAGCCACATCACTGCTTACTCCCAATTCCAAATCGTTAATAAACAAGTTAAAAAGCATCGGACCGAGTACTGATCCCTGTGGTACTCCACTGCTTACCACCCTCCACTGAGAAAGTTTCCCATTTATACTCACTCTCTGTTTTCTATTTATAAGCCAGTTTTTGATCCACAAGAGGACTTGTCCTTTTATCCCATGATTATTGAGCTTACTTAGGAGCCTTTGATGAGGAACTGTATCAAAAGCTTTCCGGAAGTCAAGGTAAATAATATCTATTGGGTCCCCCTTGTCCACATGTTTGTTCACTCCCTCAAAAAACACTAACAGGTTAGTGAGACAAGATCTTCCCTTACAGAACCCATGCTGAGTCTGCCTCAATAGTTTTTGTTCATCAATGTGCCTATTAATTCTTTCCTTAATAACAGTTTCCACCAACTTACCCGGTATCGATGTCAGACTGACTGGCCTGTAATTTCCCAGATCTCCCCTGGAGCCCTTTTTAAAGATGGGAGTGACATTAGCTACCTTCCAGTCCTCAGGAATGGAGGCAGATTTTAAAGAAAGATTACATATTTTTGTCAGGAGATCCACAAGTTCACATATGAGTTCTTTCAGAACTCTCGGATGAATGCCATCCGGGCCTGGTGATTTATTAGTTTTTAAATTGTCCATCGGTCGGAGGACTTCCTCTCTTGTTACCGCAATCTGATTCAGGTCTTTCAAACCCCCTCCCGAAATCGGTGCTTCTGGAGTGGGCAAACACTTCTCCTCTTCCACAGTGAAGACAGAGGCAAAAATTGCATTCAGCTTCTCAGCCATTTCCCTATCATCCTTCACTACTCCTTTTACCCCTTGGTCATCCAAGGGCCCCACTGCCTCCCTGGCTGGCTTCCTACTTCTAATGTATTTGAAGAAAGTTTTATTGTTGGTCTTTATGTTTTTTGCGATATGCTCCTCATATTCCCTTTTTGCTTGCCTGATCACAGACTTGCATTTTATTTGCCATAGTCTGTGTTCCCTTTTATCAACCTCACTAAGACTAGCTTTCCACCGCTTAAAGGAATCCTTCTTACCTTTTACAGCTTCCATTACTTTATTTGTTAACCATGCAGGCTTTTTTCTATACCTATTTGTACCTTTCCTAACCCGCGGTATATATTTTTTCTGAGCTTCTAGGATTGTCTTTTTAAATAGTCTCCAAGCTTCCCCAATGGTTTTGACCTTCTCCACTCTTCCTTTCAATTTCTTCCTCACATGTCCCCTCATACCAGAGAAGTTACCCCTTTTAAAGTTAAAAGTGGTTGCGTCAGTCTTTTTGGGCAACTCCCTATCTGTACTAATGTTAAACTCAATGACATTATGGTCACTGTTCCCAAGTGGTGCAATCACTTTTACATCTCCCACCAGGTCTTGGGTATTACTTAGGACCAAATCCAGGATCGCCTCTCCCCTGGTAGGATCTGTGACCATCTGTTCCACAGCACAGTCATTGAGAGTGTCTAAGAACGCAATCTCTTTTTCCCGACTAGAACTCATATTGACCCAATCAATGTGTGGGTAGTTAAAGTCGCCTATTACAACACAGTTAATTCGTCTAGCCGCTATCTTTAATTCATTCATCATTTTATAATCCTCCTCTATCTTTTGATCTGGTGGGCGATAACAAACTCCCACTGTTAAGCCTCCTTTTGGACCCACTATTTCAACCCATAGCATTTCCAGAAGTGAATCCAATTCTCTTACCCTCTCAGTCTTACTGGACGGTATACCCTCTCTGACATACAGAGCCACCCCACCTCCAACCCTTTCCCCCTATCCTTCCGATATAATTTATAACCAGGAATCACCGTATCCCACTGAATTTCCTCATCCCACCAAGTTTCTGAAATACCCACAATGTCTATTTCCCCCCCCCCAACACCAAGCATTCCAACTCCCCGATTTTACCTCGGAGACTTCTAGCATTTGTGCATAAACACTTATAGTTTCCCATGTTTGTTAAGCCCACAGCCTTCCTCTTGCTGCCTCGAGACCTTGCCAGGCAGTTCCTATCATTAGCCACAGTCTCAGTGGACAATTGTAATCCATTTCCTTGTACAAAAGTAATAGCTACCCCTTCATCTCTCTGAGATGAGCCATCCCGAACCAGAGATTTTTCATCTCCTGTCGGCTTTCCCCCATTATTCAGTTTAAAAACTGCTCTGCCACCTTTTTGATTTTGAGCGCCAGCAGCCTGGTTCCTTCTCGGGACAAGTGGAGACCGTCCCTTTTGTACAGCTCCCTCTTGTCCCAAAAAGCATCCCAGTGCCTAACAAACTTGAACCCTTCCCCCTACACCACCGTCTCATCCACGCATTGAGACTCCTGATCTGTGCCTGTCTCTCCGGCCCTGCGCGTGGAACAGGTAGCTCTTCCGAGAAGGCTACCTTGGAGGTCCTGGCCTTGAGTTTCCTGCCCAGCAGCCTAAATTTCTCCTCCAGGACCTCACGACTGCATTTCCCCACATCGTTGGTGCCGACGTGCACCACGACCACTGGCTCCTCCCCAGCACTATCTACCAGCCTATCTAAAACACGCGTAATGTCCGCTACCTTCGCACCAGGCAGGCAAGTCACCATACGGTCAGTATGCAGGTTCGCCACCCAGCTGTCTACCTGCCTAAGGATCGAATCACCAACTACCAAGAGCCCCCTCCCACCCTTCCCAGGGACGGTTCCTTGGTACGAAAGGATACCCGTTCACCAGCTGAAGAAGAGGTCCCTTCTGAGGGCACATTCCCCTTATCCTCAGCATGGTGCCCCTTTTCCCCTTGACCCTCATGCTCCCTGGCAGCAGCCGGGCTGCCAGATCCAGAGTGGGACATATCTAACAAGTCCCCGAGAGTCTTCCCCGTGCACCTAACTGACTGTACCTGCTTCTCCAGGTCAGCCACCTTGGCCTCAAGGGAGCAAACTCGCTCCCTGAGAACCAGGAGCTCCTTGCACCGAGCACACACCCAAGACTTCTGACCAGTGGGCAGAAAGTCATACATGTGACACTCCATGCAAAACACTGGATAGCCCCCAACTCCCTGCTGGCATTCTGGCTTCATAATTGTTTTTAAACAAATACTTTTCTATAACCCCCCTTTTAAAACCCTTTGTATTTATATGGCTCCTGTTGTAGGAGTCTACTTACCTTACCAAGGAGCCAAGGTCCTGGCTTTCTGGCTCTTCCTGGGCTTCTTACAGAGCCCCTAGGCCAAGAGCCACAGGCAAAGAGCCAGAGGCTCGTGCCAGAGGCTCGTACCTCTTGCAAACTTCCTGCCTTAAATGGAATTGTCTCCCAGGAGAGGGTGTGGCTAGCAGCTACTGAAAATCACCCAAGGCACTTAATGACGGTCAAACAAAGCCCCTTTCACACCCCAACTCCAGCAGCCAGGAGTCTGCTATTCAATTTCACCCAAGCACTTAATTACAGGCAAACAATGACCCTTTCACACCCTAACTCCAGCAGTCAGGAGTCTGTTACAACTCACCCACACACTCCCAAATACAGTCCCTGACACAGTACCTTCTCAGCTAAAGCACCTCAGCTGAAAGTAAATAGATAAAAATACCACTCACCCCTCTGGCAGCTCAAACACCTTGCTCCTTCTCAGAGCTCAGCTGGGTCAGCTCTGCTTCTGGCAAACTTCCTGCCTTAAATGGAATTGTCTCCCAGGAGAGGGTGTGGCCAGCAGCTACTCAAAATCACCCAAGGCACTTAATGACGGTCAAACAAAGCCCCTTTCACACCCCAACTCCAGCAGCCAGGAGTCTGCTATTCAATTTCACCCAAGCACTTAATTACAGGCAAACAATGACCTCCACACTAAAGACTTCCTATAGCAGTATGCAATGATGCGCATACTGGGAAGGGGGGGGAAATGGCACAGAGTCAGGATGGCCTGATCAGACCATCCCGATGCCATGAGAGCACGCTGGGGCAATCACACAGGGGAAAGTCCATCCGTGGCCCGTAGCAACCCATTTGATAGTAGACTTTCCCTAGTGTCTTTTAACTCTGCTCTTGCGGCAGAGCACAATGGGTTGCCAGTGGGTGCGGGACTCTGGCCAGATGTTCACATCTGATCGTGCCTGTTAAATCCGCCCAGCATTAGTGCCTATGGCGTGGATAATTGTGCATGTGATTGCAGCCTAAGATGGTCTACTGTGATCCCTTTTGAACAACTTGAACCAAGGAGAAAATTTGGAACAGAGAATTGTACTTCTGCTCAGCACAGCATCAGTATTAAAGATCCAGTCTTGTATATTGAGACTGGGCAAAGGAACACTCCAAAAGTTATTCACCAGAGAGTAATGATGGAAGATATTGTTGGCCAGTCTATGCAAATGACATCTGAATGCAGTAGTACATTGCTCTTCTTCAGAAGAGGAGTGGTGGAAAGATTCCATTGCTTTCTCCAGAATCTAAATAAAGCCAGGTGCAAATGGCCTCTGACAGAAGGTAACCCAAGTCCAGCCCTTACTAGACCTGCTGGAGTACCGTGACGCAAAGCTAGGATTCCCTTTAAAAAGAGATTTTGGATTGGTTCTAGGGTTGAAATCAGTTCATTCCAGCCCCAGATTTCTGCACCATATAAAAGCTGAGGGATGACCTTGCTCTGGAACATTTTCAAGGCCAGTTCAACTAGAAATTCTCCACTTTAGGCATGGAATTTAAAGATGGCCATAGTGGGTCTCAAGACTGATGCTTTTGTTATCACCAGGGTTTTGTTAAATATCACCCCAAGATAATGAGACTCAGTTTGGTGTAGTGGTTAAGAGTGCAGACTCTAATCAGGGAGAACCTGGTTTGATTCCCCACTCCTTCACATGCAGCTGCTGGTGTGAACTTGGGCCAGTCATAAGTTCTTTCAGAGCTGTTCTCTCAGGGGCAGTTCTCAAGAGTTCTCTCAGCCTCACCTACCTCACAGGGTGTCTGTTGTGGGGAGGGGAAGGGGAAGGAGATTGTAAGCCACTCTGAGACTTCTTCAGGTAGTGAAGGACAGGGTATAAATCCAATCTCTTCTTCTTCATAAAGGATCTGCATTGTTCGATGGGGTTGCCATCGATTGACCATTTAAATCTTTGAAGTCCTTTTCCAAAGACCTAATCCTTACAAAAATTGCCCAGTTTGTGTAACATCCTCCTTAACCCAATGCAAGTTAAAGACACCAGCACCATGTCCCCTTTCACATTACCATTCTAAACTTGATGTTATCCATTGTTGGCCCAGGTCTGAGTAAAATGATACAGGGACAGAGGTTTCAAACAGTGAATTTCATTCCATTAATGAGCTGTCTCTGAAGTGATCTAGTCATTTCAACCAGCGCTGTACTGCTTTCCCCAAAGGAAGTTCAAGGAAGATGGTGTGGTGAAAGGGGGGGGGAGTGCAGCACTATTGGAGGTGCTGCAGATATTTTAACAGCACAATACAGTGATTCAGAAGCACAAAGAAGAGGTAAAAACAGAAGGAAGTAGTTTACCTCAAGAATGGCTCATCCACACTTTGCTAAGTGGATGCAAGGGGCTTTGTATGAAAGGGTAAATAAAATCCATTAGCAGCTGGTTGTTAAAACAGTTATGTCTGAGATGACAGAAAAAATGTGTTAGCAACTGGCTACCAAAATGGATTACAAAGGTTGTCTGAATTGGCCCATGTCATCTATGTATAGGAGAACCGATGCTTCCTGTCAGCCCCAAGGATGGTCGAAAAAATTTAGGGCCAGGCAGACTTTGGATTACATCATTAAAATACAGATTGAAAAGCAAATGTGCCAGAACACACTGCTGTTTGACCCCCCCCCCCAACTGGAATTTCCTCTGTTAAAGTGCCTGTGGGGCCTACCTTAACTCTAGCAGTTATGTTAGAATGAAGTTCCTTAATCAGGAACAACAGGCGTTTATCAGTATTCGTACCTGCTCGTTTCACCCACAGGTGATTCCAATCCACTGAGTCCAATGCAGCAGTTAAGTCCACAAATGCTGCAAACATAGCCTTGGTGGTGCCCTTAATGCTCTGTTGAGCCAGCTGGTAAAATCAGGCAACTATTTATTGTGCCTACCCCTTTCTTGAACCCTGTTTGTTCAGGAAGGATGATATTATTGGAGATCTCCCAGCCCTCCAGTTCGTTCATCAAAAATCTGCTGTACGACTTGGAAACTATATTCAGCAGGCTAATAGGCCAATAGTGTGTCTGTGTGGGGCTGATTTGCAGCCTTTTTTTAAATACTGGGACAACAATGCTTATTTTCCACCCAGAAGGAAATTTGCCAGTTAGATTGATCTGGGTGAACAGCTTGGCTAAGATCGGCCCCCACTGATCAGGAAAAGATTGAAACAACTCAGGGAGGGATCAGTCCTCCCCAGGGAGAAGAGAGAGGAGAAGAGGTCTTTTATTTCAGAGACTGTGATGGGAGTCCATTGTGGTGGGATAGACAGATCTAAAAGTGGTGTTTGCCCCACTGCCTCACTCTCTTGAATAGGTGTGTGTGAATACCTGGCTGTAGTGAGCTTGCCAGCCTTTTGCTGAGATCTGAACCTCCAATAAAGGGGGGGGCTGCCTAAACTGAAGGAGATGAGTTCCCAGAACCAGGACTCCTTCTTTTCTTGAACTGCCAGATCGAATTCCTGCCATTGTAATTCAGCAAAGTCAAGCTTCTTCTATCTAAAGAGCTTCTTATAAGCTGATCTTAAGGAGATGAGATGACTGACAGATGTTACTTTCTTATTATGGTAAATCTTTCAAGTATAGTTTACTAGCTCTTTCCTAGCAGTTCTACATTCCTGATCAAACCACACTCTGCTGTAATGAGTTATAATTTAAGAGGGGGGGTCTGTTATTACAGACAAGTGGTTTGAGGAGTTAAGTTATTGCTTCAAAGCACTTGATGATGTCAAAGCCATCCTGCATTAGTTCTTGATGCAGAGACCAAAGGTTGTCCTTCACCAGAGACTGAGCTAAACTGTAGTGTAACTGTGAGGACCACTTGATGCTCTTTACAAAACACTGAGATCCCTCAAGGGGATCCTGGGTAGGACTTAGCAAAATGGTGCCACCCAAACTGATGCAGAAGCCTTAAAGGGCAGTGGTCACTCTCAGTTCTTGCTGCCTCAAAACGGAGGGTCTCAAACAAGAGTGAGGGGGATACTGCAATGTAATCTGTTGCTACACAGCAAGTCGATACTCTGTGAGTACTACAACCACACATTCCCTGGCAGCCTGTTCCTAAGAGTCTATTTTGGCTCCTGCAATACAGATACAAGCAGTGGTTTGCGTGGAGGCAGAGTCTTATGATTTGTAAATGGAACTGAAATACCAAGTTGAAGAAGAAGAAGAAGAAGGTTTGGATTTATACCCCGCCCTTCACTGCCCAAAGGCGTCTCAGAGCGGCTTACAAACTCCTTTCCCTTCCCCTCCCCACAACAGACACCCTGTGAGGTAGGTGGGGCTGAGAGAACTCTAACACAAACTGTCCTTGAGAGAACAGCTGTGCCAGAGCTTGTGACTGACCCAAGGTCACATCAGCAGGTGCAAGTGGAGGAGTGGGGAATCAAACCCGGTTCTCCCAGATAAGAGTCCGTGCACTTAACCACTACACCAAACTGGCTCTCTAGTGACATCTTTTACACACAGAAATTTACTATGAAGATGATGAGGTATGGGACTATGTGCCTGTAGGGGTTCTCTCAATTAGTCTTTACAATGCTACCTATCACTAGGGATGTTATTGAATTTCATGAATACACTGACTCAACTTGAAAATCCCAGATTCTGAGATGGGTTCTTTCCTCTTGGGACATAACTGCAGTTTCCTGCCCATACTAATGGAATACGATGGAAATATTACCTCAAAAACTGACATCCATTTTTGTGTCAATTGTGTAAACATGGAGTAGAAGAAATAAATTCATTGGAAACATCAGCAATGAAAATGAGCAAAACCAAAAAGCTTACCACAAAGACATGCAAAAACAAATGCAAAGGGCCTGTTTGTATATTCCATCATTACTTAAGCTTCACTCCCTCTGCAAGTCTTCAAAAACTCTCCTGTGTGGAACTGGTTAGATCTCCCAGCAGGCCATGGTACAACCTTGCACAAGGGTGTTAGTGTCAGGCTTCTTAGTCAGGTCACACAACGCAGGGCTTCAGTAGAAGAATATCTTTATTGGTGGATCATAACTAAAGACACGTGTACAGCTTGTGTCAGGAATGCCCGGGTACAGTTGGGCTCCCTAAATTATAGTGGAATCAAACACCCCCCTAAACGAACTGAAGCCAATGAGTATAGTTCACGTGCGCGGGCAAAGCAAGTGGGCAAAACAATTTAAAAGCCATTGATTCCCAGCAGAGGAGTTCTGCAGCTGGAGACACTACAAGGTCAAGAAGATGATAACATACAGACAGTAGAATAGTAATGGTCAGAGGCTGGTAGACTGAGAGTACTCCCCTTGTATTCCAACTCCATGACAGGGCTACCTGACAGTTGGATGCACTCATACAACTAAACTTGAAAGACCATACAGTGCAGTAGTTGGTCTAGGCCTGGTGAGACACAGAATCAAATCCTTCCCCATTGCCATGAAGTTAACTGAGTGACCTTGGGCCAGTCTCTCTCAGCCTAAGCTATCTCACAGGGTTGTTGTGAGGAAGGAAAAACAGAGGAAACTAAAACTGTACATTGCCCTGAACTCCTCAAAGGAAGGGTGGGGGAAACTATATTAAATAATCACATTAATTGCTGTACTCATATAGATTTTCTGGCTTCTATGTCTGGACCATTTATTAGAATTGAGCAACATCTATATCCTCAAGGGCCCAAATAATGATCTAAAGACTGGAATTTCATCAAACAAATTGACCTCTTCATGGGTTGTCAAGGTCTATAGTCAGTACCTATCAAACCACAAAGGTGACGGAGTGGAGCATACATTAGGGATGTGCCCAGTATTTTTCAGGTTTGGGTATATTGAACCCCAAAAAATCAGTACTTCCCAATATTTCCAAATCCCATTACCAGCATGGTATTCCAATTCTGTAAATATTTGGGATTTTTTTTTGGCTCCATTATACCCTATAGGGACCATTATAGTCAATGCTCCCCATAGGCTCTAATGTAGAATCGATCCAGGAGTATTTGGGGCTCAGGGCGTGTGGGGGTTTTTTGGTTTTTTTAATTTTATTAATAGGATATAGTAGCATATTCCATATTTCAAAATATCATTAAATACATCCTTTTCTAATATCCCCTCCATCCCCCCTTATGGCTTCCAGCAATGCTCCCACCCCTTCATTAACCCCTTGTTACTTCACTTTTCATTTACATTAAAACTTCTCACTTTTTCAGTTCTTCATTTCTAACATTTTCAGTTTCTCTGTCTAGATCTTAGGTAACCTTTTAGCTACTATTCAATCATTATTTTCTATACTTTACTCTCAATAGTTAGCAAAGCAAAGTAAATTATTTTTAACATCCCAGTTCATTTCAACATAGTCTTTAAAATCCTTCCATTCTGCAAGAAATTCTTCATCTTCTTTATCATTAAGTTTCTTTTTCAGTTTGTCCATTTCTGCCATAAAAAGCATCTTCTTTATCCAGTCCCATATTTCCGGCACTCTTTCTTGCTTCCAAAATTGAGCATAGGTCATTCTAGCTGTTGAAATCAAATACCATAACAATGTTCTCTTTGTCACTTTTAGTTGTTCCATTTTGAGACCTAAAAGCAATACTTCTGGTTCTTTTTTCAGGGTACATTTCAGGATTTTCTGTATTTCATTGTGAACTTCTGTCCAAAAGGCTACTGCTTTATCACAAGTCCACCACATATGGTAAAATGAGCCCTCCTTTTTTTTACATTTCCAACACTTGTTAGACATGCTCTCATTCATATTGGCAATTTTTTTTTGGCATCATATACCATCTATATATCATTTTATAACAATTTTCTTTCACATTAACACAGGTTGAAATTTTCATTGACTTTTTCCACAAACATTCCCACGATGACATAGTTATTTCTTTATTTATATTTATAGCCCATTTTATCATTTGTTCTTTTACCATTTCATCCTCTGTATACCATTTTAACAAAACCTTGTAAATTTTTGAAATCACTTTTTTCCCTTTCTCTGCCCATACACTTTCAATTTCATTATTTTCCCTCCTGAAACCATACCTCTTTTTGTCAGTCTTAAATAAATCATAAATCTGTCTATAATTTAACCAATCATATTCAAAATCCAGTTCCTCTCTAGCTCTCATCACGAAGCTATTCCCTTCTGCTTTTAAAATGTCTCTATAGGGTATCCAATCATCACCTTTATGCCTTGAAAGTGGTTTAATTACTTCTGCCGGTACTATCCATAGTGGTCTTGCTTTGAAAAAAAATCTTTTATACCTCATCCAAGACCTGAACAGTGATCTTCTTATAAAATGGTGTTTAAAAAAATTGTTCATTTTGGATTTTTCATACCATAAATAGGCGTGCCAGCCAAATTTACGATCATGTCCTTCCAACGCTAACATTTTTCTATTGTCTAGATTAATCCATTGTTCGAACCAAGATAAGCGCACCGCATCATGATACAGTCTAAAATTAGGTAGTTGAAATCTTCCTCTTTCCTTTGCATCACATAGAATCTTCATTTTAAACCTCGGTTTCCTTCCTGCCCACACAAATTTTGATATTTATTTCTGCCATAAGTTCAACACCTTGCACTCTTTTACTATCAGAATAGTCTGAAATAAAAACATCAAATGAGGTAAAACATTCATCTTGACTACCGATATTCTTCCCAATAATGACAAGTTCAAAGTGTCCCGTTTTTTTATATCCTGTTGAATTTTACTCCAGATCTTTTCATAGTTGTTCTTAAAAAGATCTATGTTTTTCATTGTCAACTCAATTCCTAAGTATTTTGTTTTTTTAACCACTTCACATTGTATTTTTTCTTGCAATTCTAGTTGCTTTTCTTTAGTCATATTTTTACATAACACCTTTATTTTATTCTTGTTCACATAAAATTCAGCTAGGTCTCCAAATTCCTTAATCTTTTCCATCAACAACAGTAGATTATTTATTGGCTCTTCAACCAAAAACATTACATTGTCCGCAAATGCCCTATATTTATACGTGAAACCTCCAATTGTAAGTCCCTTTATATCCTTTTCCTCTCTTATCTTCCCCAACAGAACCTCCAAAATCCAAACAAACAATAAAGCGGATAACGGACAACCTTGTTTGGTCCCTTTTTGAACCTTAAAATGCTTCATCATTTCTTTATTTACATTCAATGATGCTTTTTGTTCTGAGTATATCACCCTAATTACGTTTAAAAAGGGCTGTCCAATGTCCATTTTCTCCATCACTTGGAACATAAAATCCCAATTTAAATTGTCAAAGGCTTTTTCAGCATCTACAAATAGAAAAGCAACCTCTTTTTCTGGGTGTTTATCATAATACTCAATTGCATCTATCACCATTCTTAAATTGTCTCTGATTTGTCTGTTTGGTAAGAAACCGGTTTGTTCTTCTGCTATAACATCTTTCAAATAATTCTTCAATCTTTCTAGCAGTAAATACAATTTATTATTGGATATTTTCCGCACGTTCATACAACTTAAACAAGTAAATACATATCCCTTCCGTTTCCCCCCCCAAACAAGGCTTCCCGCAATGCTCCAACCCCGTTAATATCTCTCTTATTCAGTTACATTAACTACTAATTTTACTTTCTTTACTAATGGTAACAATTTAAAAATCTAATCACTTTAAAGTTTCCCCTTAATAACTATCAAAACAAATCAAACCATGTTTAACATCCCAACTTTTCAACAAATATTCTTGAAAGTCTTTCCATTCTTCAAAAAAGTTTTCATCTTCCTCGTTGTTTAATTTTCTTGTTAGCTTGTCCATTTCTGCCATAAACAGCATCTTCTTAATCCATTCCCATGTTTCCGGTATTTTTTCTTGCTTCCAAAATTGTGCAAAAGTCATTCTGGCTGTTGTCACCAAGTACCATAGCAATGTTCTCTTGGTTACATTTATTTCTTCCATTTTAAGACCTAACAATAACATCTGTGGGTCTTTCTTAAAAGTACATTTCAAATTTTTTTGTATCTCATTGTGGATCTCAGTCCAATATCTTGCTGCCTTATCACAAGTCCACCACATATGATAAAATGACCCTTCTTTTTTCTTACACTTCCAACATTTGTTAGACATGCTATCATTTATAATAGCAATTTTTGGGGGGTCATATACCATCTATACATCATTTTATAGCAGTTTTCTTTCACATTTATACAAGTTGAAGTTTTCATTGACTTTTTCCACAAATATTCCCAAGATGACATAGTTATTTCATTATTTATATTTACAGCCCACTTTATCATTTGCTCTTTTACTGTTTCATCCTCAGTATACCATTTCAATAAAACCTTATACAATTTTGAAATCATTTTTTTACCCTTTTCAGCCCATACAATTTCAATTTCATTATTATTTTCTCTAAAACCATGTTCTCTTTTGTCAGTCTTAAATAAGTCATAGATCTGTCTGTACTTCAACCAATCATAATCAAATTCAACATCATTTCTATCTTTTAAGACAAAGTTTTTCCCTTCTAATTTTAAAAGCCTTTTATAAGGTAACCAATCTAAACCTTGATTTCTTGAATATGGATTAATCACTTCTGCCAGCACTATCCAAAGTGGTCGTTCTTCAGAGAAGAATTTTTTGTATCTCGTCCACGTCTCGAACAGTGATCGTCTTATAAAATGGTGTTAAAAATTTAATCCATTTTTGACTTTCCATACCATAGATATGCATGCCATCCAAACTTATTGTCATGACCTTCCAAAGCCCGCAACTTCATATTTTCAAGATTAATCCACTGCTCTAACCATGTTAAGCAGACGGCATCATAATAAAGTCTAAAATTCGGTAATTGTAATCCTCCTCTTTCTTTTGCATCACATAAAATTTTCATTTTAATCCTTGGTTTTCTTCCTGCCCATACAAACTTCGATATTTCTTTCTGCCATGTATCCAATATTTTACTTTGTTTTAATATTGGAATAGTCTGAAATAGAAACATCAAACGAGGCAAAATGTTCATTTTTACAGTTGCAATTCTTCCCAATAATGATAAATTCAAGGTATCCCATTTTTTGATGTCTTGCTGGATCTTATACCAGACTTTTTCATAATTATTTTTAAATAAGTCAATATTTTTCATAGTCAATTCAATTCCTAAATATTTGGTCTTTGTTACTACTTCACATTGAATTTTCTCCTGGAGTTCAATTTGTCTCTGTTTCGTCATATTTTTACACATCACCTTCGTCTTATTTTTATTAACATAGAAACCAGCAATTGTTCCAAATTCTTCAATTTTTTTCATCAATTGTGGTATATTCTCAATTGGATCTTGAATCATAAACATTACATCATCTGCAAACGCTCTATATTTGTACATAAAGCCTTTTACTGTAAGTCCTTTAATATTATTGTCTTTTCTTATCTCTGCCAGTAATATTTCCAATATCCAGATAAACAACAACGGAGACAACGGGCAGCCTTGACGTGTTCCCTTTTGAACTTTAAAAAATTCTGTTTTCTCTTTATTTATATTCAAAGCTGCTTTTTGCTCTGAGTATATTGCCACAATCATATTTAAAAAAAACTGTCCTATATCCAATTTTTCAATTACTTGCAGCATAAAATCCCAATTCAAATTATCAAAAGCTTTTTCTGCATCTAAAAAGAGGAACCCAACTTCTTTCTCTGGATGTTTGTCATAATACTCAATTGCATCAATCACCACTCTCAAATTGTCTCTTATTTGTCTATTTGGTAAAAAACCAGCTTGCTCTTCCGCTATGACATCTTTCAAGTGTTTTTTCAACCTTTCAGAAATTATTTTTGCAAATAATTTTTAATCATTATTCAATAGCGATATTGGTCTATAATTCTTCACATTAGTTAAATCCAAACCTTCTTTGGGTATAAGTGAGATATTTGCTTCTTTCCATGAGTCTGGGATTCGTTTGGCCATTCTTATGTCATTTGACAGAAGTACCAAAATTGGGGTTAGCTCTTCCTTAAGTTTCTTATAAAATTTTGCTGTAAAGCCATCTGGACCTGGAGCTTTGCCCAACTTTGCATCTTCTATCGCCATTATTATTTCTTCCTTTTTAATTGGACCATTAAGTAATTCTTTAGTTTGTTGTCCCAGCTCTGGTATATCGATATTTTCCAAATAATTCTTAAGTCTTTGTTGGTCAATTCCTTTCTTTTTAAACAAATTTGCATAATATTTTTAAAAAGCTCTTTTTATACCTTTCAAATCCACAATGTCTTTTCCATCTTCTATTATCTTATTTATAAAATTTCTTTCTTTTCTATTTTTCAGCTGCCATGCTAAAAATTTTCCTGGCTTATTTGCACCCTCAAAAGATTTTTGCTGTAACTTTTTCAAGTTCCAATATAGTTCTCTGTTAGATAAAACATTCAGTTGATCCTGTAAAAGATGAATCTCTCTAATAATTTTTTTCTTCCCTGGTCTTTTCATTAATTCCTTTTCCTTTTGTCGAATTTTTTCTTGAAGATCATTTTGTTGTTGCATCCTTTGCTTTCTGTTTTTAGTATTCAGTGAAATAAGCAAACCTCTCATTACCGCTTTGTATGCATCCCATACAATCTGTATGTCAGTACCTTTATTTAGGTTCATTTCAAAAAAAAAATTTCGTTTCTTTTTTTAATGTCTCATTAACTAATTTTTTGTCCAATAAATCTTCATTAATTCTCCAATATAATTGTTTTGGTTTTTCTTTTGACAACCAGAGTAAAGGATTGTGGTCTGAATTATTTTTTGGCAAAATTTCAATTTTGTGAGTTTTTAAAGCCATCTCTTCTGACATCCAAATTATATCAATTCTAGAAAAGGAATTATGTCTGTTCGAGTAAAAAGTATAATCCTTGATCTTAGGATTCCATTTCCTCCAAACATCTTCTAGTTTCTCTTGTCTCATCAACTGAAAGAAGTTTTTTGGCAATTTTCCAGTCCCTTCTCCAATTGCATTAGACTTTCTATCCAATGCATTATTCACCGTACCGTTAAAGTCTCCTGCAAAAACTATTTGATCATAATTTAAACATTCCAACTCTTTTGACAAATCTTTAAAGAAAATCTCCTTTGTCCCATTGGGTGCATATAAGTTTACAAGCAATGTCTTTTTTCTGTACATCGTTATTTCCACACCAACATATCTCCCTTCATTATCTGAAAAAAATTGTTTGGGTTCCAATTCTTTTGAAATATATATCACTGTTCCTTTCTTCTTCTTGATTGCCGATGAATAAAATTCTTCTCCCAATTTTTTATTAATCAGATATTTGTTATCTTGTTTTCTGATATGTGTTTCTTGCAAACAAATTATATTACATTTTTGTTTCTCTAGCCAATGATTCACTAATCTTCTTTTGTTTGGTGAATTTAGTCCGTTAACATTCCAAGATAAAAATTTGTAATCCATAAGTATTTTGAGTTATATATCTTTAAAAACATCAAAGTTGTTTTCTTTGAATCTACACAAATCTCCCTCTGTTTTAATTGTAACTCTCACCGAGTTGTATGAGAATGATAATCCCTGTGGCATCTCCCATCTGAACGTGATATCCATTTCTTTTAACTTGTCCACTAATTTCTTGAACTTCTTTCTGTCTTGTAGAATCACTCTCGGAATTTCCCTTAGAATTATTATTTTCTTCCCATTAATTTCCAACGGTTGTGTAAATTGCTTCTTGAAGATATCTTCTTTCATTTTTTTTGTCACAAATTGTACAATCACATCTCTAGGTAATTTCTTTCTCTTGGCATAAGCTGAGTTTACTCTGTAGATTAGGTCAAAGTCTGAGTCCAAGTCTCCTTGGTCCTTTCCTATATATGTTGTCAGCGTGTTTATTACTAGCATACGTATATCCTGATCTTCCTCCTGTTCTATCCCTCTCAGTCTCAAATGATTTTGGGTAGCCTTGTATTCCATCATAGATTCCAGCCTTATAGTCTCTTGAAGAGTTCTTTTCACTTTTTGTTCCATCTCTGTTGATTTTGTCACCAGACTTTGAACTTCTTTCTTAACCTCTTCCGTATCTTTTTTAATCCCTGCCACTTCTGTTAGTACCAATTCTTTCAGTGCTGCCATATTTCTATCTTGTACTTGAACTTGCACTTGTTCTATTTGTTCCAATTGCATTTGCATCTGTTGTTGCAACTGTGATTCCATTTGTTTTCCTAAATTCTGCACCACTTCTGTCATCCTTTTCTCCATCGCCTCCATGGCAGCCTGCCACTCTTTTTTTCCCTTTGCAGACATTCTTGGGCTTGGTGATGAGGCGGCCCTTGGTCTTGACCTCAAATCCGTCTTGAAATCAATCAAATAACTAATCAGTCTTCAATCTTTCTGAAATTATTTTGGCAAACAATTTATAATCGTTATTAAGAAGAGAGATTGGTCTGTAATTTTTTTTACATCTGTTAGATCTTGTCCTTCTTTTGGTATGAGTGATATATTGGCTTCTTTCCACATATCAGGGCGTGTGTGTTTTTGAGGTAGATGCACCAAAATGTGCAGCATAGCTGTTGGTGCCTCTTCTCAACCCCCCCCACCAAAAAAAAAAGTTTCAAAAAGTTTGGACCAGGGGGTTCAATTCTATGGGCCCCCAAAGAAGGTGCTCCCATCCTCCATTGCTTTAAATGGAGGGGAAAATGTGTTTAAATGGATTGTGGTCCCTTTAGATGCCTTCTCCAAGCTGTGCAACTCCGTGGGATGTCTGAAGGCATTTAAAGGGCTCACAATTCCATTAAACACCTTCCCCAAGTGGTGAGTTCACCCAGAAGGCATTTAAAGGGACTGCGAGCCCTTTAAATGCCTTCCAGGTGAACTCGCCATGGAGTTGCACAGCTTGGAGAAGGCATTTAAAGTGACCGTGATCCCTTTAAATGCCCTTTAATTTCAACTATCCAGTGACCATTTTGGATAGCTGAAATTGAGCCCCAATCAGTAACCGACTTAAAAATGCCAGAAGAATACCAGTAAGGTATTTTTGGGGTATTCTTTCAGCTTGGTTTTGCCAAATGCATACCCCTAGCATACATGTTGAGGCACTGTTGAGTTATTACATACAAAACCAAAAGCTAGATATGATATGCCTATATTTCTTCCCAGTTTTTTTAAAGAAAACTTCAGTTTTTCCTTATGAATGAAACCACAGCCAAACTTTTAAACTCAACTTGATTCAAATTTGTAGGACTGGCAGGAGCCAGAAAAAAATGGCTTCAGCATCCTTGCCATGAGTAATGCATTTAAACATATGTCCAAGTTTTTTTCACTAGACAAATAGTCATGATCTTTCCACACATGAAGCCCAGATCTGTTACATCCCTTCTCCATCCAGGGGTAAGTTTACTTCAGTTTATTTTAAAAAGTGCAAAAAGGCTATGATAAGTACTGGAAGGGACATTATTCATCATCACTTGAGTGCTTTTCTTTGACATTTTACAGATCACACCTTTCTTTCAACCTTCTGGGCAGATTTTTTCCTCTCTCTAAAACCACATTATGAAGTTTAGACATTTCATGCTTTATGCACCACCATATACTTAACAGCTTCAAGCATTCTTAAAAAGCTTATCAAAAAGAAGTATTTTCCCATTTTATCTGCTATTTTGCCTCCTGTAGTTGAGCTTCTGAAACTTTCAGCAGTGAAGCATTTAACTCTTTGTCCTCTTTATATTTATCAGCTTAAAACCTTGACTTTTGTTGGAGTGGAAGGACTTTTTCTTTGAACCAGCAAAACTGGCTGCTTTCCCCTTCCATGTAGCATGAAGAATAACTTCAGTCCCTGACCAATTCAATTCACACAGCTAGAATTGAGAGCATATTTTCCATACCTGATGACCATCAATTGCCAGCTGGGATTACATTCGAGTGTTTAAATGGTGATTTTAATGCTCAGGATTGCCAGTGCTGGCTTTGAGAATTCCTGGAGACTTGGGGAGGGGGCAATGCCAGGAGAGGGCAGAGTTTGGGGAGGGAGCTCAGATGAGATGGGATGCCATACAGTCTGCCCGCCAAAGCTGCTATTTCCTCCAGGGAAGCTGATCTCTTTAGTTGTAATTTTGGGAGAACTCCAGACTTCATTTTGAGGTTGGGAACTCTATTCATGCTCCACCATAGCTCAGTCAACTGTCAGGTGCTGGAAATCAAATTCTGCTGGAGATGCTGTTGCTAACAGGCTGGAGACAGGACAACCATGAATCTCAGAGTGAAAATAATTAGCTTAGACATAAATCCTTGCATCTTAGACCAGGGCTAGATCTAGATATGCTAAGGCTCTAAATTACATCTTTTTTTATTTATGGGCCCTTCATAAACTGAGGCCCTTAGCTTTAATTACTTAGCTTGTGCATAAATCCACCTCTGGCCTAGACCATCTCAGTTACAATCTTCCTGTTCTGTTGCTGCACCTGTACTCCAAGCAGCAAATTTGCCGTTTGGAGTTCAGGCGTTCCCCCTGCTTCTTGCTGAAAGAAGGCAGGGACGCATGCACCTACACTACAAGCAGTGAATTTGCTGCTTGGAATTCAGGTGTGCAGCCAGTGGCCACCCCTGTCCCTCCCCTTCTGCAAGATTTAAAGGGCCCTCCAGCTGGTTGGCAGGCCACATGCTGCTGCCGATCAGCTGGAGGGCCCTTTAAATCTTGCAGGAGGGGAGGAAGAGGGGTGGCTGCCAGTGGTTGCTCTTGTGGGTGGGGCTTGGAGGTGGGGCTTCCCCCACTGGCCAGCTGGCCAGTAGTGGGCAGGAGCCCGCCAAATCAGGGGATCTCCCACCCCACCTGGGGACTGGCATCCCTAGCCTCTGAAGTGTCAAGTTTTTACTCTTTCTCCCTCTCAATGTCTTCTCCAGCTACCTTGTACTGGTAAAACAGAAAGCCAGTTTTCACACTGATATCGTGTGGGATTAGCCCAGAAACTGAACTCTGTTTTGACGGGCAAAACAGAAACAGCATATTTGTTTTCTCCCAGGTCTCCTAATATCCATGACATGCACCCTCTTGTGCTAGTAGTGTTTATACACATAATCCCACTAATCTGGGATTGAGATTTTAATGCTCTGTAAGAAATGAGATCAAAGATAAGGTGCACACTAGGGTTGGCATGCCTTCCACCATGACAGGGAGTAACTAGGGTTGCCATCTCTGGGTTGGGAAATTCCTGGATATCTCAGAGGTGGAACCTGGAGAGGGTGGGGTTTGTGGAGGTGAGAGACATCAGTGGGGTATAATGCCATAAAGTCCACCTTCCGAGCAGCCATTTCCCCAAGGTAACTGATCTCTGTAACCTGGAGACCAGCAGTTGTTCCAGGAGATCTTCAGCCACCACCTGGAGACTGGCAATCCTATAGGAGACCTGCTGCTGGCACCTCCTATTGCCTGCCACTGCTCCAAGCAGCAGTAAGAGAGAAAAAACGCTGGTGTTGTACATGGTGTGATGTTACTTTCAGGGGAAACCCAGAAGTGATGTCACATTGCTCTAGGGATCACTGGAAACTACGGTTTTACAACAGAGTTTCTGGTGATTCCTAGAGTGATGTCACTTCAATTTTTTTCATGGAAATGACAACATAGTGAACCCTGTGCATCCCACGTTCCTCCCCCAAGTTCCCTCTGGTCGCCAGGCACATCCTGAAAACACTTTGAGCCATACTAGAGTGGATCATTGCAGGAGAATTTTTTAAAAAACAAACTCATGGCCTGGCAGCCAATGGGTGAACACATAGGGATAGTTGGGACATTGTGAATGGCCATCACCTGAAACTCTGTGGTAAAACCATAGAGCTTCAGGTGATTCCCAAAGACATATAACATCACTTCTGGGTTTTCCTGTAAGTGATGTCATATTGTCGGACTAATTGCCATTTTTTTTTCTCTCACTGCCACTATGCAACAGAGGGAAACATGTGCTGGAGGTGGCAATCACCCTTTAAGGGGAGGGAGCAATATAAAACCACTCTCAGCTGCTGGCTGCCAGAAGCTATTGCAAGTGAGGAGTGTTGTGTATTAGAACGGGAGATCTATCTTCGAATCTTCCATGCCATGGGAAACTTGCTGGGTGACCTTGGCTCAGTGACATACTCTCAGGCTGTGGTCACATGGCAAGGCAACTGTGCTTTGTTCCCAATATAATTTAACCCAGATTATTTTTTTCCGAGTTGGGATGTTCACACAGCCCTCCCTGAACCACAAGCTTTGCACAAGAAGGCTCTGGGCACCATCTGGATGCACTCTCTCCACTGCCTGCTTGCCTGCCAGGCCACCCAGCACTTCCTTCCCCACCTGCCTACCTCCCCGCCCAGCAACTTTCCACACCACCAGCCCGATGCTGTTGGCTAGCTGGGCACACTCCCCAGCGCCAGGGGCTCCCTCCCTCCTAACGCTGCAGCTTCAGGGACTCCTGAGGTGGGCTCTGCAGCTCACTTGTCTACCAGCCCTCCCGGCACTTCCTTCCCCACCCACCAGCTTCTTCCACCAGCAACTTTCCATGCTACCTCCATGCTGGGGGTTCCCTCCCTCCTAACGCCGCCTTGGGTATTCCCGGGGCAGGCAGAACCACGAGCTTGGTGCTGGATGTGCTCTTGAACATTTAAATGTAGAATTTATTCAGCAAGGGAGTGCTCATGCGCTCAAAGGCTCAGAAGCTGGGGAAAAAACCCTCATTGTGCTAAGGACAGTCAAATGACCCTAATCGCAATCATTGCGAGAGATGGCTTGTCCATATTGGCGAAATCGTGGATGCAAAGTGCAAATACCTGGAAAGTACTTGATTTTCCTGGTCCAGGAAAACACAGGGGAGAACAGGGAGCATTGCGCAAGTGAGCCTGCTTTGGGGCAGGAGGCAGATTGGCCTGTGTGATCAGCAAATTTAAATGCGAGAGGGAACAGCAGTGAATCCCGATCAAAACAACCGTGTGATCGCACCCTTAGCCTAACCTACCTCACAGGGTTAATGTGAGGATAAAATGGAGGAGGAAACAATGTAAGTCACTTTGGGTCCCCACTCCACATTGGGGAGAAAGTTTAGCTTTCTATCCACAAGACCATTAAGTTTTCTTAGGTTTGTGGGGTTCTAGGCAGGGTTCTAGAGCATGTTGCAGAGGGCAGGGATGAGGACAATGTTGGCTAACAATAACAGTGTTAGACCTTTGCAATGGAAGATGTAGATAAAACACAGACAGGAGAGGGAAAAGTGGCAGGTTCTCAACTGTAGCTGCTACTGCCTGTATCATTTCTCTCATTGTTGTCACACTTTTCAACAAGAAGGATTTCAGTGCTCCAAGTGTCGAGGCAAAGGCTGATGTTTCAATTAAAGCTTCTAAATCTTGCGTCTCTAGAAAAGTTCAATATTGCTGTAGCTAATCTCTCTTCCCTCAACATGCTCTGAAAGCTTGATGGGTCTGACCTTCAATCTTTTTCTCTGCTTCCTCTACTTTATCTCTATTCTCTTTGCAATTCTGGAAATATTCGCTTTGGCAAAAGTTCATGTCCTCAATTTCCCCAGGAAATGTGCTATCTATACCTTTACAGAGCAATAGGGGTGACATCTTTCTCTCGCTCTCTTTCCCATCTCACATGCATGCTAGGTTTCATTTAACTACTGCCAGACTGGGAAGCTTAAAATAACGTGTTTTATCAGGGCTGGAAAAGCACCCCACAATCCCTCTAATGAAAGGGGAGGGAGAAAGCTGGTAGAGGGGCACCACTGGACCATAAAAACAAAGTACCTGGGAATGCATCTGGCTGTTTATGGAATGATGCCAGACTATTTGAGTAGTACCAATTGAAATGGTTCAGGGCACAAAAGTGACTATACTATAATGTGTCATAGACACTGTTTTCAAAAAGCATGAGCATAAAACTGAAAATGGTTGCTAAAGGTCAGCTACTTAAAGGAGTAAAATATGTATTGGACTCTTGTCACAATTGTTTTCATTGTAGGGTGAAGACCAGGAAACATATACATCAAAAGAACTATAAAACAATTTCCCCTGATACCACCAGGCAAACGTAAATTGGTCAGCCACAGTACAAAACAGCCACACAAAACACAGGACCAAAGAGAACAAGTATATTTTGCTCACAAATCTTGCCTACGACATAAACTCCTTACTAGGTTTGGAAAAGTTTAAACACCAGTTTGAAGGTTAAGAGGGGTATCTTCTGAAAGGAAAGGCCTTGAGAAAGCCAGAGGTGCTTACAGCATGCAATGGATTAGAGACAGTGAGACAGATGAGGGGAAATGTAGGGGGAACTTGGTCCCAGGGAAAAGTGATGTGTATCTTCAGAGCTTAAACTGGTGCTAGACAAGCAGAGGTGAAACTAGCTTAATTTTTCACCAGTACTGCTGTAGTGCCAGACCTGCCCACACACTCACCCCATCCTCAGAGGTGTGTCTCACTGTGGTGCTTGTCTCTGTGGCCTCAAAGCAGGAGTAGAGAAGGTCTGTGGGCAGTCTCATCCTCCTCCTTCCACTGACCCCCATCCTGCACTTTCTGGGGAGGATGGCCAGTGACATTCTCCTCAACCATCTCCCAGCCCATTTTAAAGCAAGCATGGAAAGCTGCACATGCTCCTTAGCCTCCATCTTTCATGAATGTTGACTCTTGTGAGAGATCCTGTGTCTTCCCAGACATAGCAACTGCTGTATCTGGCATATGGGTCTCTTCCCTCCCAGTTCCCAGGGAGGCAGTTTGGCGTAGTGGTTAAGAGCATGGACTCTAATCTGGGAGAATTGGGTTTGATTCCACACTTCTCCACATGCAGCTGCTGGTGTGACCTTGGGTCAGTTACAAGTTCTTTCAGTTCTTGAGAGGGCTCTCTCAGCCCCACCTACCTCACAGGGCATCTGTTGTGGGGAGGGGAAGAGAAAGGAATTGTAAGTCGCACTGAGACACCTTCAGGTAGTGAAGCGTGGGGTATAAACCCAATCTCCTCCTCCTCCTCCTTCTTCTTCCTTGGCTGCTGCAGCATGGGTGATAGAGTAACATTTTAAAATGATCTCCCCCCCCAACAGCTGCCAGTTAGAAGGCAGGGAAACACCCAGTCCTGGACATCTAATCTCCTCACAGCTGCCCCATTTCCTACTTTCTTACTTGTACTCTGGACCAGCTTGCTTTCAACCCTGAGGACAAGTCACATATTAACCTCAGGAATGGTTTTTAAGATCAGAACTCGGCCATGTAAAACATAAATCAAAAATATAGGAGAGGATGCATCTCAGCATGGGCTCTGTCCTGTCCATGACATCTGTCCTCACTACTAAGCAGCCAACATATGCATGTGCAATGATACATAGAGAGACATAAAGATTCATACAGTTGGGATTAGTGGGAAGGACTGGCATATAATGTTCACAACATGTGAATAGGACTGATTAGGGGAGACAATTAGGGGTACAAAATTCCCAGAGCCAAAGTCATTGAGGAGGCACCCAAAGTGCCAATGCAGAAGAGTAACAGCCTGCCTGCTCTAATGAAGTATTTTGTGTGTGTTCTTTTAAGTGTGAAGGGGCCTCAAAGGTGGTATAAAGTGAGTCTCAAAGGGAATCTGTCTGGGGGCCCTTGGTGATTCTTGACAGTCCTGAGACTGAGCCTGGCCAAACAAACACACTGTACATTTCTTTATAATATAAATCACAAATCTACTTTTTTCTGAGTAGGTCAAACAATTTGCTGCTTTTAAAATCCTATTTTGTGTGTTTTTTCTCAGTAGAATCAACCGTGCATCTGGATTTGTTTTTGACATTTTATTCTGAATTTTGATGGTCGACAGTTGGCAACCCCACACCTGCCGCTCGTGTGTCTCAGTGGAGATCTCGGTCCAAGAAAGGATGTCAGACCCTTTTGTTTTCCTTGCCAGTTGAGTCTTTCTGTCTACTCTGTATTTTAGTGCCAATGAAAAGCATTCCAACTGTGATAGGAGGAGAGGCTCATTGGAAAACAGAGTGAGATCTGCCAGCTGAGCTCATGTTTACTGTGGAGCCTTCTTTTGGTTGTAAGTTGTAACCAATTGCTAGGGGAAGGGGGGGCTTTAAAGTAATGTTTTATCAAGATAGCAAAAAGCTCAGTAGCACCTTTAAGACTAGCCAACTTTATTGTAATGTAAGCTTTCGAGATATACAGGTCTCTTTGTCGGATGTGTTTCTCAAAAGCTTACGCTACAATCAAGTTTGTTAGTCTTAAAGGTGCTACTGAGCTTGTTACTGAGCTTTTTGCAGCAGCAGACTAACACGGCCAACTCCTCTGGATCATTTATCAAGGTATTATCTTCCCAAATGCATGACCACATCAATAATCTACACATCAAAAATCTCCAAGAACTTAATACTGGACTGATGAAGTCAAAAATAGGAATGGGCACAAACTGCATTTTTGTAGTTCAATTTGCAGTTCATGGCTGAACTGTGTACTGAACTATGAACCAATATGAACTAGGAGGCTGGTTCATGAACTGACCTGGTTCATATCAGTTCATGAGCCATTTAAAGTTTAAATCCCTGCTTTTTACTCCCCACGGCTTTTCATGGGCAGCAGAAAGCAGTGATTTATATGCCCCCCTGCTTTCTGCTCCCTATCGCTTTTCATGGGAAGCAGAAAGCAGGGGTTTAAATGGCTGGGAGCCATTTAAACTAAACAGCTAAGCAGCAGGGAGGTTCTCACTGCTCAGCTGTTTTTTGTGAAGAGCAGAAAGCAGGGGTTTAAACCCCTGCTTTCTGCTCTTTGCCAACAGCTATGAACCACCACACACTGCATCAAAATGTGTGAAAATTTGTGGCAGTTCTTCAGCTGGTAACATTGCTTCACAAACCACAAACAGGTCATCTGTGGTCAAAAATATAATGCTTAATAAAATGTGGATGGATACAGGCTTTTGTCTCCACAAATGACTTGTTGGAATCCAAGCAAAATATCACTTTGAAAATGACAGTCAGTGCAGTGGTCTAATATGTCAGGTGTTAGTTCTAGACTCTGAATCCATCCTGTTTAGCCAAAAACTCGCTAAGTGAACTTACTCCAGTCACCCACTCTTGGAATCAGTTCCCTGAAACTTTTAAGTTGAAATAGAAAGAACTACCTCAGAGGATTATTGCAAGGATGAGTAAAATAAATGTTGTAAAATGTTTTAGTTCAACTTCATAGGTTGCTCATTTGCTTCTGGGATCAATTAACTATCTAGAAAGTCTTTAATGACCTGGGTCTCATATAACTGAAGGCCTAGCTCAGCCTCATCACCACCTTAGGCTGCAAAACAAAATACTGTCAGAAATGCAATTTGTTCTTACCAAGAAAGAACTTCTGGAGACAGACCTTTTTCAGTGAAGCCGAATATTTTATTGATACACGCTTGCAAGCGTGGGTGATCAGCTCAAATGAACTGAACACACCTATTGATTCAACAGCATACCTTTTAAATTCCTACCACTGAAGTCATAAAAATAAAAGGTCCCTCCTCCAGCTGCTATAGGCTGCCAGCTGGAGTTCACAGAGCAAATCCGAATGCCTGATTGATATAACACATGTTTCCCTTTTCCTTATAACAATTCCCTTATATGGCTGGATGTTCCTCTTATCATATAAGTTTTATTCTGAGCATTTTTGGTCAATCCCATCCCTCTTATTTGTTACAGACTGAGTTATTCCTAGCAAGTTAACCGCATGACGTACACTACTGTTTGACCTTGTGAAGTTCCTTTTTACATTTGTCCCATGTGAAACTTCCCCTTTTCCTATGCAGGACTAGTTTTATTCTAGTTAAAGCAGACAAGCAATATTGTTTTTGATTACTTTAGATTTTGACTTTTCCAAGACATCCACCCTTATCATCTTACTACTTAATCATACTGCTAACATATATATATATATATATGAAAATTTATTTATCGGATATGAAATAACATGTTCCACATTTTGTTTACAATTCTTATCATATCCTTTTCACCTTTTTATCTCCCCCTCCCCTGGCTTCCCATGATGCTCCGCCCCCATTAACATTTCCACCCAATATTCTCGTACATTCAAATCATTCTTAATATTCAGATCTTAAATTTCAATATTTTGCTTTTTAGCTTTAACTATTAGGTAACTTTTCAAATACAGTCTCTCTTGTTACAACACTTCTGTTATTAGTAACTATCAAAACAAAGTAATCTATTTTTCACATCCCAGTTAAGCTCTAAATAGTCTTTAAAATCTTTCCAGTCTGTTAAAAATTCTTCATCTTTTACTCCATGAAGTTTTCTTGTTAGTTTGTCCATTTCAGCCATAAAAATCATTTTTTTAAATCCATTCCCACTTATCAGTACCTGCTCTTGTTTCCAGAACTGCGCGTAAGTCATTCTTGCAGTTGAAATTAGATACCATAACAAAGTTCTTTTTGTCATTTTGACTTCTTCTAACTTTAGTCCTAAAAGCAACATTTCTGGTTCTTTTTTCAATGTACATTTCAAGATTTTCTGAATTTCACTATGAATCTCTGTCCAAAAAACATTTGCTTTTTCACAAGTCCACCACATATGGTAAAACGAGCCCTCTTTCTTTTTACATTTCCAACATTTGTTAGACATATTCTCATTCATATTAGCAAATTTTTTTGGTGTCATATACCATCTATACATCATTTTGTAACAGTTTTCTTTAACATTAACACATGTTGATATTTTAATCGACTTTTTCCACAAACATTCCCAAGATGACATTTCTATATCTCTATTTACATTTATAGCCCATTTCACCATTTGCTCTTTTACAATCTCGTCCTCTGTATACCATTTTAACAAAATCTTATAAATTCTAGAAATCATTTTTTTACCTTTTTCACTCCAAATCTTTTCAATTTCATTATTTTCTTTTCTAAAACCATATCTCATTTTGTCAGTCTTAAAAAAATCATAAATCTGTCTATAGTTTAGCCAGATATTCAAAACCCAATTCTTCTCTAGATCTCATCGCGAAACTTTTCCCCTCAATTTTCAGAATGTCTCTGTAAGGTAGCCAGTCTTTTCCTTTGTGCCTTGAAACTGGTTTTATTACTTCCGCTGGAACAATCCACATTGGTCTTGCTTCAAAAAAGAATCTCTTATATCTCATCCATGTCATGAATAGTGATCTCCTTATGAAGTGGTGCTTGAAAAGGTTATCTACTTTGGATTTCTCATACCATAAATAAGCATGCCAACCATATCTTCGATCATGACTGCTAACATATTTTTAATATAGGATCCACCTGTGTTCAATTAGAAAAAGTAGGTACTTTTCTGGTTATTGAGGCCACCAGGTATAACTGCACTGTTGCCCTCTGGAATTTCTGACTCAGAGACCAGTTTTCATTTTTAGGCCTGCTTGTCTGATTTCATTTCCCCTTTCTAAAAATCCCCTGTAGCATAGCAAACAGGTTTAATCTTTTAGCATTAATCAATACATTTGATTATTATTATTATTCCCAAAGCCAACATCTTAAGCTTTCAATCAAAAATCTCCATTCTTATTTCTCACATACCTTTCTAATTTACTGGGGCGTGGGGCGAAGGTATTGTTAATAAACTACCCCAATGTTACCTAGCTAGTTTTAATTCAGTAGGTGGGCTATCTTAAATCTATCTGGTTCAGTTTCTTCTATCTAAAAATTCTCCTAGCATCACAAGCAAGTTTAATTACTTAGCATAAGCAAAGGATTTCTATTTTGTTACATAAAGCAAATGTTTATTTAAGCTTTTCTGTTAAGAATCCTTCTTTCCTGTTTCTTACGGTAGGGTTGCAAACTGTGAGTACAGAAAAGCCTGGAAATTTGGGGGTAGAAGCTGGACAGGATGGTTTGGACAGAGGAGGGACCTAAATGCAATATAATGCCATAGAGTCAATGGTCTAAAGCAGCCATTTTCTCTAGAGGAACTGATCTCTGTCATCTGGAGATTACTTGTAATTCCGAGAGATTCCCCAGGTGATGCACAGAGGTTGGTAACCCCTGTTACAGAAGCTCCTTCATAAAGAACTGAGGAGGACCACTTATTTTTATCTTTTTAGAGGTGCTGCATAATACTTTACTTCACTAGGCCTTCAGCAAGCAGGGCAGCTTAAGCATTTAAAATGCTGGGAATGGGAGTTTAAAGTGTTTTTAACTGTGTTCGTATGCATTTTACTAATACTACACTAAGCCATTTAGATTGCTAGGAAAGTGGTATAAAACCATCTAAATAAATAAATATAAATAAAAAGCACTTAAAACAAACCTGTACTATATGTGTGTATGTTTCTTTTACATAAAGTTGCCAACTTTCAGGTGGGACCTAGAGGTCTCCCAGAAGTATAACAGATCTCCAGACTACAGAGACCAGTTCCCCTGGAAAAAATGGCTGCTTTGGATTGTGGACCATATGGCATTCTACCCCAATGAATTCCCTCCCCTCCCCAAACCCTGCCCCCCAGACTCCATCCCCAAATCTCCAGAAATGTACCAACTTGGAAATGGCAACCCTCATTTTTAGCAGAGTTTTTTTTTTACAAACTTAAATCTAATCATAGACATACTTTTCATAAGTAAATCCTATTCATTTCAAGGGGTCCTGCTTCAAAGTAAATTTGCTGAGAACTGCAAAAAAAAAAAACAATCTTATTGTTCAGGGGGAAAATCTGAAGTGTCACCAATTAAATTAATCCTACATTTTGTTAATAAATTTAGTAGACCAGGAATGTGGACAGTAGACTTTTAAAAAATGTATCTCACCATTCCTCCAAAAAACTCAGAGACATTAACAGTTGTCTGCTGTGCCCCTCCCCATTTTATCTTCACAACCTCGTGTGATTGATTAGGCTAACAAATAGCAACTACTCCAAAGTTACCCAGGAAATTACATGGCGGAATGGGGATGTAAAGTTGGGCCTCACCAAGGCCTAGTCCAGAACTCTAACTAGTGCATCACACTTATGCTCAGAATCAGTGTAAAGAAAAATGGTTCCTTGCTCTGTTCTGTAAAGTAAAATCTTTGGTTCAGGCTGCACAGAGGCCTGCAGGAATTTTCCCAGAGACAGTTAGAGACAGCTCAGAAGTAGATAGAGTACAGTGACCTTGCCAGCTAAATTGTTTTCAGCTGACGTGCCGGGGAATACCAACTGCCCTTGGTTCTCCAATTTAGCACATTCCAAGCAATTGAAGCTATGGACACCTGTGTGGGGGCAGGGGTGGACCGAGCTGCAGTATGGTTTTGTTTCTCTCCTTCTCTCTTTTGTCCATCCTTGGATGTCATGTGCCTAGCAACCAAGAGAGTTACATCACCTCTCACATATCTTATTCGCCAAAAGGCCTAGGATCAATCAGAGACCTTTTTCCTATAAAGCTAGTTAGTCCTCACACTATGGCTCAGAACTTAGTGACTACTTGACACGCCATTATGTCATTGGTTCAAGAGCTCCCAGAATGGCATCCTACTAGATTCCTACCTGGATTGGCTAAGTTGTGAACATCTTGTCTTGCTGGAACTGCCTCTGCTGAACCTTGAATGGTAACTGGAAACTTGTTTCTATATGTTTGGCTATGCTGGAAAAGCTTAGGTTTATTTGTTTTATTTCCTTCATTGTCTAGCCTTGTTTTATAAATTTTTGTACCTTAAATAAATAATTATATTTTTTTACTCTGTCGTGGATTTTGCCTTCAATAACCTCAAAGCCTTTATCCAAAGCCTTGGCTCTTGACTGCCTACCAGTTAACTGTTTGGTCTTGGAAACTCAGACTGTTGTCCCACTCTGCAGGGCTGACTTTTCTTGTTAAGTTCCCTGAAAAGCCGGGAGGCTTGGTCTTTCTCTCCAGGATGTTGGGATAGATTGAAAGACCTGGTAGCAACCTACCATGACTAGGGTGAGTTTTAGACTCTCTCTGGTAATTTGTAACTCCATTTTGTGACATACTGTCCCGGCTCCTGCTGAGTCCAAGCACACGGCTCCAGTGGAGGAGCTGAGTGCTGCTGGGGATGAGCTCCCAATGCCGGAAAATCCCACACCTAACAGCACTGAGAGTTCAGAGGCTGCTCCAGCAACAACTGAGGCAGATTCCCACCTGGTCAGCACTCCCCCTGATTTGCTTCCACCAGTTTCCCATTTGGGAGAACAGCGCCGACAGGACATGGTAGCCCAGTGGCGAGAGGCACACATGCGCAACAGTTGTTCTTTCAGTCCCGCGTATTGGCAGGAGCCGGACGTGCTTGGGGCACGCTAATTGCCGGCAGCTTAGTGAGCTATTTAGCCCTCGTACTCATGCCGACAAGTTGTGCCAGCAACTAGTCACTTTGACGAAGCTTTGCACTTCCTTGCTCGTGTTCCTGATTCCTGTCTCAATGTCCTTGATCTTGGCTTGCATGACTACACTTAGACCTGCACCTCGAACCTTTGACTCCCTGACTCTTGACTCTTGGGACCTCTGGCTTACTGACAACTCTGACAGTTTGTGCTTTGGACTGTACCCTGACCACCCCGCTTTTGCCTTGCGCTTTGGACTTGGCTTCCCTGGTTGGTTGGGTTGCCTGGCTCTTGACTGTGGATTGTACCTTGACCACCCCGCTTTGCCTTGTGCTTTGGACTTGGCTTCCCTGGTTGGTTGGGTTGCCTGGCTCTTGACTGTGGATTGTACCTTGACCACCCCGCTTTGCCTTGTGCTTTGGACTTGGCTTCCCTGGTTGGTTGGGTTGCCTGGCTCTTGACTGTGGATTGTACCTTGACCACCCCGCTTTGCCTTGTGCTTTGGACTTGGCTTCCCTGGTTGGTTGGGTTGCCTGGCTCTTGACTGTGGATTGTACCTTGACCACCCCGCTTTGCCTTGTGCTTTGGACTTGGTTTTCCCAGTTGGTTGGTTTGCCTGGCTCTTGACCCCAGACTGTGCCTTGACTTCCTCGCTCTTGTCTGGCCCCGCACCCTGATCCATGAAAAGTACTCCCCTTGTACCCGGGGTTGGGACTGGGACTTTTGACAACCAGGTCATGTCCTATATTAACATTTGTTTTTCTTTTTAGTAAGCACCACACATACCTCCAAAGTGTGACAGGAGAGGTAGTGAATACGTCATGTCTACAAAATAAATTTGAAAGGTGTTTGCATTAGTGAAAATTAATTATTAAGAACCTGAAGCAATGTAGGTTATAAATAAGGTATGAGCACTGGGTATTTATTCTACTAATCTGAAGGAAGAGACTCTAGTGGGAGAAGAATGTGACATATGCCATAATTTCAGCATGTTTTTATTTGTACAATAAGTCTCTCCAATGGCATGGTGTACTAAAATTATACTTGAGGTACCACTGGGTATAATGCAGTAAAACACATGAACACAAATTAGTAATGCAGCCAGGAGGTTCAGTAAATACACCTGCACAACGACACTTCTGCTTTTAAAGTGGGATGGGCAAAATCTACATTGTAAAGAAATTGGTTGAAAATGTTGTTTGAGGAATGGGAGACACTCAGGCATTCAAGAGACACAGTCAGAACTGAGTAATGAATCAAAAGGGCTTATATTCCAACACCAACCACTCCTCCGTTATGCAATGACTGTCAATATTAACAAATACATTGATATTGAGTTTGTCACAATTCCAGAAAAAGCCAAGTGAGTTACAACAGGATTCTTTGATAATGGTTGGTTGCCCTTTATTCCTCTAGTAGGCTTCCCCTGGCACAAAACAAAAATTTCCCTCAGAAATTTATCCCGAGTACTTAATTGAACCCTTCCATTTCCCCTTCTTTTGGGTTAACTTTTGTAATAGATATAAACCCTTTAAAATTAACTTTGTAATTAAATCCAATTTTTTTTTAAATAACTACTCTTCACTGTCACCTCAAGCATTATTTGTAGATTTCCTGTATGGGCCCCGCAGTCCCCTTGTGAGATGACTGGGCCCCCCAAAAGGCTAATATTCAGTACCCTCCTACCCATCCCACATTCAAATAAAAGTCATCTCCTCCCTCCCTTAAAGTTATCTCAAAGAGCAATCTGATGCACAAGTTCTTTGCACTCTCAGTCACCATTGTGAAGTAAGGAAAACAGTAAAGAACAGGCATCCTTCACCGGGTGCTCAAAATAGAAAAGGGTGTCAGCGCTCACCTCACAGGGAACACAAGTTCATGTTTATGGGCCACATATCACATTTGTGGGCCACTGTGTGTCTATTTACTGTGTATTCTCAGCACACATTCTTAATGGAAGGCAAAGGAAGCACTTCACATTAGTTGGAGATAAATACTTATCAGTCACTAAAGGGAGAAAGATACAGTGGCAATTTTGTATACTTACAAGTCCCCCCTCAAGGAAAGAAATCATATTTGCAAACAGTTCAGAGAGATAGTGGTGTGCAGCAAAATGGAGGGATCCTATCAATATATCCTGTGTTCATGTTATTCATCCTATCAGATAAGCAGTAATTACAGGGGCATAACAAGGAAAAAGCAAACCAAGGCAGTCCATTGTTTATTGCTGAACTTTATTTTTCATCATGTAGCTCAGAACACGGTCCTTGAAATGGTTTCTTAGTGAGAAGATGAGTAATGGTGGATAACAGCCTGGAAAACAGCTTATCTAACATTAGCAAACATTCTGTTTAATGAATCGCCTCAGGATGATGGGACATATTCTCGTAGTACTCTTGGCTCTCATGAAGCAACAGCTAAGTTCAACTTGGCTGGTTGTTGCATTCTACATCCTACCAGACACCCAGAATTCTTTGCCAATGTGCAGAGATTCATTATGCAGCACACAAAGTGTTCCTCAGCAGAAAAATTCTATTTTATTATTTAGATATTTATGTTTCACTTTTCTCCCAACTAACACCCAAAGTGGCTTACACCATCATTTCCCCCTCTTCCATTTTACCTTCACAACAACCCTGTGAGGTAAGATAGGCTAAGAGAGAGTGAATGGCTCAAAGTCACCTAGAGAGCTTCCATGGCAGAGTGAGGAGATGAATCTGCATCCCTAGATGCTAGTCTTACACTCTGACCACTACCCCACATTAGCTCCCACAAATCTATGTGGGAAGAGCTCTGTGGTGGACTGTCAAGGGTTAATGCCTCCCAGAGTTTGAGAACCTTTGAGTGACAGGCTGTTTAAATGGAATTCTGTGGAAAGCGTCAGTTCAGAAAGGGCAGTTGGGAACTAGCAGAAGGAGGAGGAGGAGGAGGAGATTGGATTTATACCCTGTCCTTCACTCAGAGTCTCAGAGCGGCTTACAAACTCCTTTCCCCTCCGCACAACAAAGAAGAGAGTTTAGCACTGACCGTGGACTGGGAAAGTGGCAGGAGTGGGTGGATCAATGAGGATCCCCATTCAAGCTGGAAAGTGAAATTGCTTCTTGTCTAGAGAAGTAATCCCTGCCCAATGAAAAGGGAGATATCTCTTAAGAGAGGAGTGATCCCTTGGTCAGTGTATAGAGAAGGATTTGGGGACTTGCTTGTGTGTTTCTGCCTTCAAAGCCTCAAAAGTCAGTGAAACTCAGGAATTTATACTTTAAGCAGACACTGAAAAGAAAGCCTCTCTCTTCAAAGTTTCAAAGACCTTGTGGAAAAGCAGAAACACCTACTTGGTGGCAACAAATTATCTTGAATTTAGGGTGATTACAAAGTTACCTCAGTTACCATCATCTGTTCACCTCATACATTCTACCCCTGAATCTACCCGACTCCCCTCCCAAGTTAAATAAAATATTTTGTTCATTTTTTGAAATTTCAAAAGCCTTTTGTGTGCTATTACAGAAGTAGAATAGAAGCAGATGATTTTGTCTCTTCTCTTAAGCCTCTGGGCTGGGCCAACATCGAAATATACAATAATGAAAACAGCCATCAACCAAGAAGAAAATAGATATAGGGGCTTCTCAGCAAAAAAGAAGAAACAAAGGGGAAAATCCTATTTGTGAGGTAGGGAAGAGGACGAGATTGCCATAGGTTCCTTGAAGAAAGGAAGTTTTTTTGGGGAGAGAACTTTTACTCATGTTGAGTATTGTGCTAACAATTACTTCCAACTCAAGCAGAAATTCTCCTTTCTGTTCTAGTTTGCAAGCCAATATAGGAATGAGGATTTCTGAGCTTGTGAAAATAAGAAAGATATGAGTATGTAAGAAGATAATGAAAACATGGAGATGAAATAGAAAGATAAAAGGCAAACCTGCTCCATCTTTATTCTAATAGGAATATCCCCTTGGAACTCACAGGGAATCTGTCATGCACTCCTACTCAGCTGGTTGCAAATATCACACCCCACTGGTCATGACTGGTCTATTTTAAAACAAAAAAACAAGAGGCTGACATATGGGGAATGTGTGGAAGAGGCTGGCTTGTCTGTTCACTGAGGTCAGCCTCTGTTGAGAAACATCCCAAGTTTACAGCATGCACATGACATATGCAGTCTGTTTCAGCAGCTTTTCACAGGTACATGAATGCTTCATGACCATCTGGGGTGCCATTTTATAGCATACCACAGTCACGCTGCACACCAGACATCGTGAGATTCAATGAGATCAAATCTGAGATTCTCACCACTGAAAAAATAAGACATTAGCCTTTTGAACTGAAGGAGTAGCTCTAAAGTATATGCTTCCACGATGATTCACTGTAGTATGGCCAGTTAGAGAACCACAGGAAAGGAAAGCCTGGATATCATCTAAGAACCTGGAAATCATCTAGTTTAGGGTAGTCACTGAAGGGTGTGTGTGACACACCAGTAGTCACATTCCATACTTGTTCAATAGTTTTACTATGTCAAGTGTTCCATTCTTCATTTAATTCACTGGAAATTTCTGTGATTGTGTTTGTGTGCACCAAAAGTATTTTTGCACATTTATTTTATATATATTAGAGTATGTGTTGTAATTCACATTTCCAGAGTACTTCCATCTTATCCATCACCACCATCATCATACATATCCAAAGGCATTTCCCTTCTCCAAAACCTGGAATACACAAAATGGAAGACAGAGGAAAGTAAGTAAAAAGAATACTCGTACAGTTCCAATCTATGTCATGGACAATCCAGATTGAAGATTTTGGAAGTGTAAAGTACTGGGTTTCGGGCCTCATGACTCAGATGACAACATAAGAGAAGACGCGTTTATTCGTACTTCACACAAGACAAGAACAACAGTAATGGCCGGCGGCCAACTATATAAAGTAAGAGGGGGGACGCCCCTGTTCCTATTGGCGGGTTTGAATTGCCCGCCAATGCTGCCATTGGTTCTTTACTGGCGAGCTCAGGAGCCTAGTCCCTATTGTTCTCAGAGAGCGAGCTTGGCTGAATTCGCCAGCTCATACCCCTGATGTCAGGACACAACACTCCTCCCCCCATAGTTTGTCTCCCATCAGGTGACGTAGTCTTTTAGGTAGGCTGGTGGCCTCCGTTCTCTTACTGACCGTCGGGGGGCCGGTACCGGACTGGCGGGGCCCCCTTCGAGTGGTCCTCCCCCACTAGGAGCTTGGATTTCTGGTGGCAGCGACGGCTGCGGTGGTAGCTGTGGCGGTGGCGGTTGCGGCAACGACGGCGGCGGCTCGACTTGCTCTGGGACCCCCTCCGGGTTCCGTGGTCTTTTGGGCACTTGCTCCGCAGGTGGTGCCGGCAGCCGATCTGGTGCTGGGGCGGCCGCGGTGTATTCCGGTAGCGGGGCCTGGATCCCTGTGCCTGGGTCTTGCCGCCTCCGGAGTTGGTCCACGTGCTTACGGAGGACCCGGTCCCCGTCTGCCAGGACCTCGTATGACACTGGCCCGGTGGGTTTTAGGATGCGCCCGGCCAGCCACTGAGGCCCTGCCCCGTAATTCCGGAAGTAGACAGGTTCCCCCGGGAGGAAGCTCCTGGGCGCCTCCCGGGTTTCGACCAGCTTTCTCTCTGGGGCTTGGTCCGGGTGGAGCCTGTCTAACAGGGTCATAGGGCGGCGGCCCATCAATAGTTCTGCGGGGCAATGCCTGGAGATGGGGTTCGGGGTGGTGCGCTGTGTTAGGAGGAAGCGGGCCAGCCGGAACTCCCAATCCCCCTCCATTATGCGGCTCAGGGCTTCTTTGGCGGTGCGTACCGTCCTCTCTGCCTGCCCATTTGTTGCCGGGTGGAAGGGCGCGGAGCGTATGTGCCGGATTAGGTTCCTTGCGAGGAACGCTTGGAACTCAGCCGATGTGAACGTGGCCCCGTTGTCCGACACGATTGTGTCTGGCAGCCCGTGCGTTGCGAATATTTTGCGCAGGGCCCTTATTGCCGCTTTAGCCGAGGTGGTAGACACTGGGCTTATTTCTACCCACTTTGAGTAGGAGTCTACCGTCACCATGAACTGGAGCCCCTGAAACGGGCCGGCAAAATCTACGTGTAGGCGGGACCACGGCTTGTGGGTAGACTCCCAGCTTTGGGTAGGCGCTCTCGGGGGATTGGGGCGGACTTCCTGGCACCGTGTGCATCCCCGGACCCAGGTTTCAATTTCTGCGTCTATCCCGGGCCACCACACGTAGCTCCTTGCCAGAGCTTTCATTCGTACAATTCCAGGGTGGGCCTCGTGCAGCGTCTCTAGAACCCCTTGTCTCATGGGCCCCGGGATGACCACCCTGTCCCCCCATAGTAAGCACCCTTTCAAGGCGGATAACTCTTCCCTCCTGGCTTTGTATGCCGCGAACTCTGGCCCTGTCTGTTCCACTGGCCATCCCCTCACCACCCAGTTTAGGACCCGGGAGAGAATGGGATCTCGGGACGAGCGGGCGGCCACGTCTGCAGCCTGAAGGGGGGGGGTTGGGCAGCTCCTCCATCAACAATACTGCTGGAGCCGGGGCTGGATCCTCCACTGTCTGCGGCAGCGGCAGGCGGCTCAGAGCGTCAGCATGCCCCAGCGCCTTGCCCGGCCGATGCTCCAGCCGGTACTGATAGCCCGCTAAAAACAAGGACCAGCGCAACACCCGGGGCGACAGTACCTGCGGCGTTTGTTTGTCCGCCGCGAACAGTCCCAGGAGCGGCTTATGATCAGTTACGAGCGTGAAGGGCCGCCCATACACGAAGTTGTGGAATTTCTTAACCCCTGCCACCAGGGCCAAGCCCTCCCAGTCAATTTGCGCATAGTTCCGCTCCGCGGGAGACAGCGTGCGGGAGTAGTAAGCCACCGGGACTTCCCTCCTGTCTGGTAGCCTGTGGCCCAAGACCGCCCCGACCCCATACGGCGACGCGTCGCATGCAAGGATTACCGGGAGCTTTTCATCGAAGTGGGCGAGTACAGCGTTCGAAATCAATAGTACCTTAACCCCCCGAAACGCCGCCTCCTCCCGCGCTCCCCATGCCCAAGGTGTCGCCTTATCCAGCAGCCTGTGCAGGTGTTCTGCCACGGTGGCTTTGTGTGGGAGAAAGGCATGGTAAAAGTTCAGGAGGCCTAAGAACACCTGGAGCTCTGCCTTGGACTTCGGGGCGGGGGCTTCCACGATGGCCTTCACCTTGTCCCTCGCCGGATGCAGGCCCGTTGTGTCAACCCGGTACCCCAAGAACTCCACCTCCGGCACCCCGAGGAGGCACTTTTCCCACTTCACCTTCAGCCCCGCGGCTTGGAAGCGTCCCAGAACAGTTCGTAGGCGGGCGGCGAAGCTCTCTGGGGTGGCCGCGGCAATGAGGACGTCGTCGAAGAACGGCGTCACGCCAGGGATCCCTTTTAACAAATCGTCCATTAGATTTTGGAAGATCCCTGGGGCCACACTGACCCTGAACTGCAGCCGCTTCACCCTGAAGGCCCCCCGGTGGGTTACTATGGTTTGGGCCTTGGCCGTGGCCTCATCCACCAGGAGTTGCTGGTACGCCTGCGCGAGATCCAGCTTACCAAATATGCGCGCCCCCGCCAATGTGGCCAAGACATGGCTGACTACGGGTACGGGGTATGCGTGTGCCTGAAGTGCCTGGTTAATAGTGCACTTGTAATCCGCGCAGATGCGGATTTCCCCATTCGGCTTCACGGGTGTCACAATCGGGGTCTCCCATCGTGCGTTGGGGACGGGCTCTAGGACCCCCTGGGCCACCAACCAGTCCAGTTCTGCCTCTATTTTTGGGCGGAGGGCCAGGGGCACGGTGCGGAATCGCCGCCGGATGGGTGTCACCATTGGGTCTAAGTGGAGCGACACCAGGGCCACTTTATAACACCCCAGTTTCCCATCAAAGACCTCGGGAATTCCCTGCACACCGCCCCCCAGTCCCGCATCCCACACTTATTCACACCCCCGATCGTAATGCCTAGGGCCTCGAACCACACTCGCCCCAGGAGACTCACAAGGTTTCCCTCAACCACCACCAAGTCCAAGTTCCCCTCAAAGTCTTGGTACTGCACTCGGAAAGTGCCGACTCCCCGGATGGGGACAGGGTTCTTTTGAAAGTCCACCAAGCTTAGTGGCGATGGACGTAGAGGGGTCCCCCTGCCGGCCAAAGTTTTTTTAAAGTGTCCATGGAAATGATGGACGCCGCCGATCCCGAGTCCACCTCCATGCAACAGGGGGACCCCTCGATCTGCGCGGTTACTTGGATCTTCGGGGTGGAGGAGAGATTGGTGTTGGGGAGGCGAAGTACCTGCAGCGGTTGATCGGTGAGATGGTACAACTCGGCGACCTCTTCCGTCGTCTCGTAGGCAGTGGACGGTGCGCGGTGCGGTGGGGCCGACGATCTCGAGTTCCAGGGGCCCTTGGACCGGCAGACCCGTGCGAGGTGTCCCTGCTTTCCACACCCGTGACAGACAGCATCCCGGAAGCTCTCTTTGGTGTCTGGGAGTTCCTGTGGGCTGGGGACCCCGTTCCGGGGCGACCGCTATGGGCAGCCGCGGCTGGGCGTTCCCCTTCAGCGGCCTCGTGTGCGGTTGCAGCGTCGATGGCCTCGTCCAGGGAGAGCCTCCGGTAGCCGATCAACTTGCGCCGCAGCTTGGAGTCTGCCAGGCCCCACACAAACTGCATCAGCAAGTTGTCTTCCACCCTCGGGAACCCGCAGTCCACCGCGAGCGCCCTCAGCGTGGCCAGGAAAGCGGCAGCGGATTCCCCTTGGGCCTGGACTCACCTCTGGAAGTCCATCCTCTTGGCCAAGAAGGTAGGCCGGGGGCTGAAATACCCGTTGAGGACGTCCAGGATCTCCCCAAAGGAGCTTTCCAAGGCCGTGCGGGGCACCAAGAGGCTCTTGGCGAAGCGGACTGTTTGGGTGCCGCACGCGCTCAGCAGGAGTGACCGTTTTTTCTCCGGGTCTCGAATCTCATTGAATTCCATATAGCTTATGAGCTGGTCGACCCATGCGTCCCAGGTTTCTGGCTGAGACGGATCGAAGCGCTCCATCATTACATGAGTGGCGGCCATGGCTCCATCTGGGAAGGCGTACGCCGGGGCGAGCGGTGCGGTGCTGCTCTTGGGGTCAGTGATGCGATGCTCGGCGAGCGGTGCGGTGCTGCTCTCGGGGTCAGCGATGCGATGCTCGGCGGGTGGCCTTGTCATCCTTTTCGTCACTCATGGAGTCAAGGGAGGCGTTGAGATCCCACCTTCGTCGCCACTGTAAAGTACTGGGTTTCGGGCCTCATGACTCGGACGACGACATAAGAGAAGACGCGTTTATTCGTACTTCACACAAGACAAGAACAACAGTAATGGCCGGCGGCCAACTATATACAGTAAGAGGGGGGACGCCCCCGTTCCTATTGGCAGGTTTGAATTGCCCACCAATGCTGCCATTGGTTCTTTACTGGCGAGCTCAGGAGCCTAGTCCCTATTGTTCTCAGAGAGCGAGCTTGGCTGCATTCGCCAGCTCATACCCCTGATGTCAGGACACAACAGGAAGCATCCCTAATCTTTGGATATCTTTGGATAGATACTCAAGATCCTTGAATCTCTGGCTCTTCCCACCATTTTAAATCATCATTGTGGTTAAAGAGCAGATTCTAATACGTATTTCAGAATTAATTCTTCATTAAATGTATATAGCACTCTGCAGCAACATTCTCCATACAGTTTGCATTAAAATGCAATGTAGAATATAAAAATAAACAAGTAGAACAAAGATAAAGGACAATGACACCAGTTGAAACATAATTTAATTAAAAGCTTTTTAAAATTGGGGAAAAATCACCTGCAGCCTTCAAACTAGTAAGAAGTGTTACTGTGGAGAAAAGTATATTATTTTGAAGCTTGAGCTGGGCACAGCCCCCAGACTTGGTTTTAAAAGACAGGCAGTGTGGGGGGGGAGTCAATAGCTTCCAAGTATCACCCATCAGGCCAATGGCTCTAGCAAGTTCTGAGCCATCAAAGCTTTGCAAATGCAAATGGCCATCCTAGCTAGAGACAATGAAATGGTTAGCTCTCACCTTGGTCGAAATCTCACACCCAGAAGATCACAGAGACTTGGCATTCAGGAGGCTAGATATCTTTCTGGCAACACCAGGAAAGATAGATTTGACCCACAGAGGGGATGGCCTGAGAGAAGAGATAAAATCCTTTGGCATGGAAAAAGAGGGGTCTATTTTGGCTGATTCCATCTGGAGGGAACTCTTATATCTGGACTACCTCTTGATGGTCACCATTATGATGGGCTAAGTGCCCAGACAAAGACTCCAAGGTAATGGGAAGCTTTTAGATCACTGTACCTTGTAAGCTTAAAAGTCTGCCTTAGAGTAAGATCAGGTAGGGTATGTACGGAGTTGAAGGATAAGGATTGCATGTTTACACTGCTTCTTTGTTTTCCTTGCTTGATCCATTGCTGTACTTTTTCTTCTTTCTTTTAAATATTTTTTTCTTTGTAGTGAGTTCTTTACTGTTCTAAATGCTGTGGTGATTCTCTGTACCACTTCAACCTTCAGCATTCAAGCACACTATTCAAAGAGAAGGGAGGCAGTTGGTTTCTAGATCACTAATTCCTTGGGTATGGGCCCGTAAGGTAAGCTGTCCCTATGGTAATCAGTAGTGGGAGATGCAGTGCTAGGTGGAGCCCTTAATTGGTAAGGCAGAAGGGAAGCTGGAAATGCTGGCCCTCTTCACAGGTAATTCTGAAATTAACCAGCTGGTGGCAGTGTACTTAAGGAGGACTGTGAAAGAACCCCTGCAAGAGTCCGGTAAGCCAGCCAAGCAGTGCATTGCCAGGTGGAGACTCAGGATGATCACTGGTACCTAGATGCCTCCAAGGACCAAAATGGAGCTACACCTGCAGGTCAGTGGGACTATTCTGCAACAGTTACCATATAAGGGAGAGGAGAATTTCAAATAACCCAGAAAGGCAGTTATGTATCTTTTAAACTAATAGGCAGGGCTATTAAGAATAGTTCACAAAATCGAAAGAAATGTATGATATGCTGATGCAATTGAAAATGCAGGATGAAATAGTTAAAGAATGTACGATTGAATGGATGCAAAATATAAGTTATAACATAGATTTGTCACAATGGAGTAAAATATGGAATGTGAATATCAAATTGACCAAATCTGTTTCATTTAAAGAAAATTTGTATAAAATGTTCTATAGATGGCACCTAACCCCAGATAGGTTCGCTAAAATGTATAAAAACTTGAGTAACAGATGCTGGAAATATAATAATCATCTTGGATCATACCATCATATGTGATGGACATGTAAAAAGGTTAATAAATACTGGATTGAAGTACATACTCTGTTACAATCACTGTTGAATCTTACAATAGTTTTTAAACCAGAAATATTCTTGTTAAACTGTCTACCAGATGACTTAGATAAGAACCATAGATATTTTATTTTACATGTTGTAACAGCAGCCAGAATCTTATTTGCAATGATGTGGAAGACTGTGATGGACTCCAGGCTTGGGATCAGCCTGCAAGAAAAGACACCTGCAGTCACGTGATTAGCAGTGGTGATGTAATTCTGAAGCAGAACTCAGGGAATTTCTAATGGAAAAAAACCTCTTGACAGTTGGAGTTTGGCAGTTGAGACTGTCAGTTGGTTTTTAGTCAGTTGGTACTGCGCCAGAGGACTGACAAGACTTGTTGAACATCTCTGAGTCTGAGGAGCAAATGAGCCTTCTCTACAGATTCCAATATTAAGGGAACCTGAGAAGAGCCAAATGTAGTACTATACTACAGTGGAAACTAAGAAGTCTTGAAAGGAAAATAAGCTTCTTGTGGTTAAACAAGAGTTTCACATGTCTCTCACTTAGAATTTATACCCTGCTGGAGAGAGAGCCTGGTTTAGTGGATTTAGTGCAAGCCAGGAGTGTTTATTGAACTAGTGGGTGTCCAAAATCAAAACCAAGGCACAGCAGAAGTATTTCTCTGTGAAGGTGGAAAGTACCTGAGAAATCTGCACCAAAACAGGCCATCTAGAACAGCAGAGGGATTGATGGATTCCCGGCTTTGGCGATTCCCGGCTTGGAGGCAATTCCCATCTTGTACGTGAGACCTAGTGGACAGGAGGGGTTCTGGACTGGTCCGGACCCCCCCAGAGTCCTTGAAGGGGACTGGTGGCCTGGGGTGCTGAAGGGACCTTCTTCCAAAGTGACGGCTGAGGTCCTTTTACCCTGAAAGGTCCTGCCATCAGGAAGCCGACATGGCACTCAGAGTATGCTGCCAGACGAAGTGGGCAAGTGATTAAGTGTGGAAGCATTCCCCCAACAACTTCAAAGCAAAAAACAGTGAGTCAATCAACCCCCCGCTGAAGCAAATAAGCTGAATGGCTCCAATTCGCAAATTAAAAGCAGGCTGGGGGGGAGTTGGGGAACCCTCCCCCACATGAAAATAAGCAGTCCCTGAACTTTAAACCAAAGGGAAAAAGCATAACTAACCATGAGAGCCTTTTCAGGAGACCGAAAGTTGGAAAACAATCCCAAGCACTCTTCAATCAGAGAAGTTTCATATTATTTCTAAGAACTTTCTTCTTGTGTAAACAATGGCTGGGAGGGGAAGAAAAATGGCAAATGAAAAGAAACTTCCCACGGGAAGTGCTCAACCATCGACTCCCTCACTGTCACCAGAAGCAGCTGCAGACTTTTCCAACATGTTAGCAGTGGCACTGCACCCCCTACTGAAGCAGATGTCTAATATCAACAGTAAATTGGACAGAGTCCAAAAACAGCTAACTTGTATGGAGAAAAGAACAGGCAACTCTGAAAAGGCTATTAAGAAAATTGAAACAAAAAAAATGATATCCAACAAAACCTGGAAGAAGTAGAAAAGGAAAGACTTCTGGATAAAAGCCAAATATAGCAACTCCAGCTGGATAGACCCTGCGCTTTCAAGGTATACCTGAACAGAAAGGTGAAAGCGTAAAACAGCTTTTAAGTGAAGTCTTGGCACCAATGACTGGTCTCAAACAAGAAGAACTACAGAATGATATAGACCTGGCATACCGGACTTATTCAGATTTTATCAAGAAAAATAACTTGCCATGTGAACAATGTTTTAAATTTTCCAAGAGATCCACTAGAGATGCTATCTTAAAAGGGACTGCTGGGAAAACTTTGAAAGTTAAGGACGAAGAAGTGAAAATTTTAAAAGATATTCCATTTGAGATAAGAAAGCAAAGGAGAGATTGGGTTACAGAGCAGCAGAGCGGACGATTTCTCAGGGAGTTCCTGAGAATCTCTGACTCTTTGTGGTTTTTAGGGGACCTTTGGGGGCTCCCAAGGTCCCACCTCCCCTCTTGGAGAGAGGGGAGGTTGCAGGGGACTCAATCCTGTGCCCCATGAGTGGCAGCGAATGGCTGGCATTTCAGGAACATCCCAAAGCAGAACCACGAAGGTATGCAGCCATGGAGCCATGACTGTAGAAGCTGATTTACACCTGTGTAAGAGAGTCCAGAACCTCATCTTATCATTGATGAAGACATCATTTTCACCATGAGTAAACAAACTAGTAACAACCAAATTCTACAATCTACAGCTTCCAAACCCTCCTCAAATCTCCCTAACAAGGAAGGACTGAGGAGTGGAATCCACCACCCCCTTCCCTCTCATAAGCGGCAGCAACAAGACTGGCAAAAATCTACATAACAACACTTGGTTTTAAAAAGAAAATACTTAATAAACTTCTTACTGGGAAGTCCAGGATAACTCGCTGATTTCATAGTTTTGAATTTAATATAAATTGTACTCTTCACACTATAAGGACTTTAAAAGGAAACTGCGTATTTTTTGGTCTACATTCTTGCTCTTTGGAATTACTATGGCTACAAAGACTGTGTTTGGGAACAGCAGGGAGGCTTAACGAAAACAAAGCTCACAGACTGTTGTTTTTACTGGTTATAAGTAAAACCTGGCAACATGTAGAAAAAGATGGATTCCCAAACCATGTTTAATGACTTGGATAGTGGAAATGCCTTGGATGGTGTACAAGAGGTACAATTTTCTAAGGAGCAAAAAGATGAGCTTTTAGCAATAATCCAAGCCACGGTTAAAAAAGCGGTCAAAGAAATCTTTCAGAGATGTTTTGATAACAAACAAAAGGACTTTGCAATTGGACAGGAAGACCCACACCAGCAACAAACTACACTAAAAGAAAACATCTCTAATCAAGATTCAACTTTTGCACCTAAAGAGAAGACATGAAACTTTACAGGACAATCCAGCATTGATACTGACAACCTAACAAATCTTTTAGCTTTTGAAATGGCAAAGAAGAAGATTCTGTCTCTGGAAGATAAACAAGAACTTAAGTATAAATGGAATGAAATAAAGGAACTTTACTTTTTACATAAGGAGAAAAGACACAAAATAATGGCCGAGGACAGACTGGCAATTTGCCGCGGGATGGGACCCGGGCTGACAGCGACTCAATATCGGAGTAAATGGAACGTTCACACAGGCACATCTGCCTGGCGTCCCCCACCCGGAGCTTACCGGAGCCCTCGCGCTTCAGAGCCGGTTTAAAAAAACACCTGATAAAAGCCGTCGCAAATCGTGAAAGCCTGCGTTCGTCGCGCGTTTCCCCGCTTCCGGGGAGTCTGAACGCGCAGCCGAAAAGCCGGGAGCAACCCGCGTTGGGCATGAGGCAGCAGCGGCGTGATTGGCTGAGCTCCGCTCCACTGCCCAATGCGGTGCCGGCATTGCAGGGCAAAAAAAAAAAAATCGCCGAAATGCGCTTATGCGCATGACCGCATGAGCGCTCATGCGCTCATGCGCACATACGCCCACAGCCGAAATAATGGGGGAACAGCGAATATAGCGCACCTCCGGCGCGGCAGTCTGAACGGTCCCGCGCGCCTCCGTCCCGTTTCTTCCGGCAGAGGCCCCCGCTGTGTGGACGGGAAAACCCGGTATCGTTTACTCCGGGGTTTTTTTGCCGCGACTCGATACCGGGGCAAATTGCCAGTCTGTCCTGGGCCAATGTTAATTTAAAAAAACAATACAAAGAAAAAAGAAAAAGATTAAATATTATAAATAAACCATTTTGTGTATAATTGTGCCTGCCTTATGAGTAACTGATTACCGAGAATTATAACTTAACCCAATTTATAATTAAATGGTAAAAAGCAAGAAGTGTAATGTTAGTATGAAGTAATTATTTGATGTTGGAATCTGCAGAAAGATAACACAGGCATGGTATAAAGTGATTTAGCTAAATAATAGCTAAAAATATTTAGAACATGATCTCAAATGGAAATGCAGCAAAGCTTTTGGTAGTAATTGTTTAGTACAAACTTCCCAAGACTTATTTTATTGGTAATGTATTTAGTTGCTTTCTGGGTAACTGTTTTTTGGCTTATGAATAACTGATCATATAAGTCAGTCTTTAATAGAAAAAGTAGAAAACCATTTGATAGAAATGAATTTGAAATGTTCTTAAGATTTATTCTTTTAGAATGTATTTAGATGAAGATCTCAATATTAATACAATGGTTAAATTTAAAAGCTGTAAGATCTAATATACTGGAAAAAGTATAAGCCTTTTCTTATTTCATATTTACTTCCCCTCTGTTTATTTCATTTACTGCTTATAGATATTGTTATTCCTATATATACTAGAATATATAAAATAGAAAATGCATTGCTAACCAGGTCTTAATTGTTTTTTCCTTCTAATAAAAGTTTTAGGTATGAAGTAATGAAACGATAATAGAATGTATAAATGGATGAATGTAAAAATAAGCATATAATTCTTTTTATATTGCCTCATTGTATAGGGTTGTTATTTTATGTTATGTATGAGAAACAGATAATGTGGAAATGTAAACTCTTTTTCCTCCCCTTTTTAAAAAAAACTAATCTCTCCTTATAATAATTATCTTTCGGTTTTGTAAGATTCCATGTACTCCCATTGGCTGTAAAAAGCCCTCCCTCAGCCATTGGACCATCAGCCGCCACTCAAGAGTACTCGCATGCCATTGGTCAGGTGCTGGGTCTGCTCCTCTTCTCCACCCACTCCCCCTTCAGACAGATTTGCATGTCAGATTTACTGGCAGACAGCTCTCTCTCCTGAGGAAGACAGTTCTCTTGACTCCTGTGAGGGACTGTCCCCTCAGTGGCTGTTGGTAGGCAACCAAGCTTGCTTCTGTGAGTAAAAAAACAAAGGACTTTCAGCATAACCCCCTCCTCCACCCATAACCCCCTCCCCAGTGGCTAGTTTCCTGTCAGAATAAATGGAAAAAGGCTTTTTCTCCTGCTTAGCTTCAGCATGGCTGGCTGGCTAACGAGGTGGGCCAGCAACTGTCAAACCATTTTCTTCAACTCCCCGCTGTGCAGCTGACCTTCCCCTAGGGTTGCCAATCTCCAGGTGGGACCTGGAGATCTCCAGGGCCGGCTCCAGGTGTCTGGGTGCCCTAGGCAGGACAGCCTGGGGCTCCCCCCACTGGGGATGCCAACCTCCCGGTGGGGCCTGGAGACCGGGGGCGGGGCGCTGGCTTTCCTGGAGGCTCCGCAGCTGCGGGGCCCCCAGGAAAGCCAGGGAAGGGGCGGGGGTCTAGCCTCCGCCCCCTCCCTCCCAGAGCTGGCTTTTCTGGGGGCTCCGTGGCTGTGGGAACCCCAGGGAACCCGGGAAGGGGGTGGGGGGTCCAGCCGCTGCCCCCTCCTTCTCGGCCCCGGCTTTTCTGGGGGCTCCGCGGCTGCAGGACCCCCAGGGAAGCTGGGAAGGGGGCGGGGGTCCAGCCAACGCCCCCTCCCTCCTGGTGCTGGCTTTTCTGGGGGCTCCGTGGCTGCGGGACCCCCAGGGAAGTCGGGAAGGGGGCGGGGGGTCCAGCCGCTGCCCCCTCCCTCCCAGCACCGGCTTTTCTGGGGGCTCTGTGGCTGCGGGACCCCCAGGGAAGCCGGGAAGGGGCGGGGGGTCCACCCGCCATCCCCTCCCTCCCGGCACTGGCTTTTCTGGGGGCTCCGCGGCTGCGGGACCCCCAGGGAAGCCGGGAAGGGGGCAGGGGGTCCAGCCGCCACTCCCTCCCTCCCTGCACCGGCTTTTCTGGGGGCTCCACAGCTGCGGGACCCTCAGGGAAGCCGGGAAGGGGGCGGGGGGTCTAGCTGCCGCCCCTTCCCTCCCAGCGCCGGCTTTTCTGGGGGCTCCGCAGCTGTGGGACCCCCAGGAAAGCTGGGAAGGGGGCGGGGTCTGGCGGCGGCGGTGGGCGCCCGGTTAGGGCGGCGGGGGTGTGTGCTTTTTTGGGGGGGAGTGGGGTGCCATTTGGAGCCCCTGAGGCCGGCGTGCCCTAGGTGGGCACCTAGTTCGCTCTATGGGCAATCCGGCCCTGGAGATCTCCCAGTGTTACAATTGACCTCCAGATGACAGAGATCAGTTCCCTGGGAGAAAATGGTTGCTTTGGAGGGTAGACTCTATGGCATTATACCCTGTTGAGTCCTTCCACACACACCCCAAATGCTGCCCTCCACAGGATCCACTCCCCCAAATCTCCAGGTATTTCTGTAATCAGAGTTGGCACCTGTACTTTCTCCTCTGTCAGTAAAAGGCCTTTTCCATACCTATGCTGGACTTTGGGAGAAAACTCATTGGGCCCAGTCCTGATCAGGTTGCCAACTCCAGGTGGGCAATTCCTAGAGATTTGAGGGATGGAGCCTGGAGAGGGTGAGGTTTGAAGAGGGGTGGCACCTCAGACAGGTACAATGCCATAGACTCCACCCTCCAATCCAGCCATTCCCTGATGGGGAACCATTGTTGCCAATCTCCAGGTGAGGGCTGGAGATCACTCAAAATTACAACTGCTCTCTAGGAGGGAGGGGGGAGAAGATGGAAAACTAAAGGTAGGTTGATGGGAGGGAGATAGGGTTATCAACTCCAGGTTGGGAAATTCCTGGAGATTTGAGGGGTCGAACCTGGAGAGGGTGAGTGTTGAGATCACTCAAAATTACTACTGCTCTTCAGGTAGCAAAGATCAGTTCCTCTGGAGAAAATGGTGGACTCTGTCATTATACCCTGCTGAGATTGCCACACCAAAGCTGGGGCACTCTCCCAGAGCCTCTTTCTAGAGCCCGTTATATTTATTTCCACAATGGGCCTTATTCCTAGTAAAATATATTTTAAAAAGAGATAAGAAAGCGAAGAAGACAATATAGAGACTTAACCTCTTTCCTTAACTCCAATTCAACTTTGTACAGAAGGACATTTCCAGAAGGACTCATGTTCAAATAAAATTGACTCTGTCCAAAAAGTTAAAGACTTTCTGGAACAGCAACAAAACCCAGGGAGAAAAGGGAGAGAAAAAGGGATAACACCCAAGAAGCGGAAGAAAGCAAGTATGAATCACAAGACAGTTCAAGCAGTTCAACCATATCATCTGAGACCTCTGTGTCAGAAAAAGGAGCAGCAGCACCAAAGCAACTTAAAGTTAAGATGAAAAACAAGAAGAAGAAAGCTAACAATTGAACGCAAATACAGTAGATTGCAGTCCACCAAAGGATGATTTTTTAAAAAATCCTAAACTATAACAAACTCACATTTGAGCACTTTTTTTGCAATGTGGGAATGTTATATGTATTCTCTAATTGTAATTAAGATCCTTGTCTTATTTAGCTTCTATATTAGTTTTAGTGTTTTCCCATGTCCCTTTCCTATAGTTGTGTAGTGAAAAAAAACCCATTAAAAAAAAAAATAGAACAGCACATGGGTTGAGTTTAGAGAGAGAGTGTTGTGTATTGTGACATCTAAAGGGAACGATTATAAAGGAACTAACCTAAATCTGAAATATACCATTTGCAACTACGTATCCACCAGCATCAGCTTTTCCCTTGTACATATAAAGGTAAATAAAATCATCAATTGATTTTATTGTTCCCAGTCATGTGTGCCTCAGTGCCTGGCAAAGTGAAGCATCTGACAAAGTTAAACCCCAAGATTCATTGCAGAAAAAGGGCAGTCTTCATGAAAAGCCACAGAGATTAATATTTATTATTTATAATAAATTTATAATATTTATAAAAAGGTCTCATCAATAAGTGGCTGGGTGTTTGACAGAAGGACGAACTGGGTGGATTCCTGGTCAAACAGTGTCAGTGAGAAAGGTTAAAGGAACAAAACCCCTCATGCCCTAAAATAAGGGGGTTCATCACAAGGACATTGAAAATCCCAACACTTAATGAGTTGATAACAAGGATTATGGAACGTGCTGAAATGGACAGATTGACAAATATACTAAAAGGAAAAATGGAAGAAGAATTTATGGGACCGTGGAAGGTGTTTTATGACTAGTTAAAACATAATTACTAAGAAACTAAGACTAAATGAAGAACAATAAGAAAGATGGTTATAATAGCTGTGGAACTTTCAGGAGAAGATTTGCATGCAAAATGTTTATTTGGATTTTTTATATATAACTCTGTACTCTTTCTTTTCCCTTTCCCCCTTTCTATATATAAACTAATAAAACTCTATTTTTTAAAAAAGAATAGTACATATAATCAACAATTAAAGCAGTAAATGGAATTTTCCAGAGCCCCATCATTGGTATGGTGGGAGGCCATAAAATCTAGAACCCATTGGTCAGGGCACCACAGCTATGGAACATTCTGCCCAGGAAGATTAATTTGGTACCTTTGCTTAGTAGTCATTAAAATATGAAATTCACTGCCAGAAGATAAGTGGTGGCCACAGGCACACATGGCTTTAAAACAGGATTAGACAGATTTTAGGGTTGCCAACTCTAGGTTGTGGAATTTGGGGGTGGAGCCTGGGAGGGCGGGGTTGGGGCCATAAGTCTTAATAATAATTCTGTTTGATACTTTAAAATTAATTCCCAAAGCCATTGATCTCCTGTGTCTTTCTATTTATTTGTACTGAACTGTTAAAGGTGGTGAACTATTTATTTCCATTATTAGAAAATGCAAATACTAGCTGTAATCTGGCCTGTTGCCACCGAAGGGGACACCTTGGGGGAGTCCATGTGTCATGAAAATGTTGTGACTCCACAGGAGTCTGTGGTTTTCATCTTTTTGATACAAGAGTGGATTTCTGCTTCATAAAATGGCTCCTTTGGCACCATAAAGACTGAGGCCTGGTACTGCTACTGTGAATAGCCTAACAATTTAACAGGAAATTAAGAACATAAGAAGAGGCCTGCTGGATTAGACCAGTGGAGTATGTATTCCAGCATCTTTTCTCATACGGTGGTGAACCAGTTCCTCTGGAAGGCCAACAACAGGGTATCCAGGTTTCCTGTTGCTTCCTGGCACTGGAATTAAGAGGTTTACTACCTCTGCATGTGGAGTTTTCATTAAGTCACCATGCCTATAAGCTACTGATAGATCCATCCTCCATGAAATAGGGTTGCCAACATCCAGGTGGGGCCTGGTGATCCCCCCAAATTACAACTAACCTCGAGATTACATAGATCAGTTCCCCTGGAGCAAATGGCTGCTTTGGAGGGTAGAGTCTATGGAATTATACTCCAATGAGGTCCCTCCCCTCTCCAAACCCTGCCCTCCCAGGCTCCACCCCCAAATTCCACAACCTAGAGTTGGCAACCCTAAAATCTGTCTAATCCTGTTTTAAAGCCGTGTATGCCTGTGGCCACCACTTATCTTCTGGCAGTGAATTTCATATTTTAATCACTACTAAGCAAAGGTACCAAATTAATCTTCCTGGGCAGAATGTTCCATAGCTGTGGTGCCCTGACCAATGGGTTCTAGATTTTATGGCCTCCCACCATACCCCAGATTCACAAAGGAGCCTCCGAACTGAGTAAAAGGGATGGATGTGCCTCTGGATTAGTTAGAACAGAATACAATCTTGTGATTAAATCTACTCAGTTCATCCTTATGGAAAACCTATGAAGAATGTTCAGCTGATGGTGGCTTGCCCAAGCCCACTCACTGCATTTCATCATGCCTCAGCAGGGATATAAAACCAGGCCTATGTTCAATTTTTTTCTTAAGTATAGCTCCCTTCTCCCTTGCCCCAGTTCTTCCTGTTCACAGGTACCAGATGAATCTGAACCAGAGGCCCAAGGAACACAAATTACATGCCTCTAACAAATTCAACCATGAAGGTGAACCGTATCTCTGAGAAAAAGAGATAAGCCAATGAACAAGATAGCCCTGACCTGGATGGCCCAAGCTTGCCAAATCTTGTCAGATCTCAGAATCTAAGCAAGATCAGGTCTTGGATGGGAGACCACCAAAGAAGACTTTGCAGAGGAATGCAAGGGCAAGCCACCTTTGCTTCATCATTTGCCTTGAAAACCCTGTAGGGCTGCCCAAAGTGAGACATGACTTGATGGCACTTTCCACACAGAAACACAAGCAAGGTCAGCCCTGGTTAGTGCTTAGGTGGGAGACCACCAGAGAAGTCCAAAGTCATTACACAGGAGCAGGCAATGACAAACCACCTCTGTTTCTTGCCTTGAAAAGCCTACATAGTCGCCATAAATTGGCTATGACTTGACAGCACTTTCCACCAGCACCAATGAACAGGGGAATGCTAGCTAGTTTTTACACAAGCGTTGGGAAAGATGTTGCTATGCTAGTAGCATAAGGGCCACTAGCTGGGGGACCTAAGGGAACACTGCTGTTTATCCATCATCTGCTGATTCTGTGTCATTAGGAACTGTACTCAAATCAATACAGCATGCTTCAGTGCTGGCTAAATGTGAAAGCAACCATGAGAGTGTAGAAATCAATATCCCAGTGATAGCTCACACATGGGCACAGACACAAGGAATGCTGAGGCACAGAGACATGCAGTTACTAACCCGCCCCATATTTGTGAGAAAATCTAACCACCATTTATCATTGCAGAAGCAGTAGCTCTTAGGTGTAGTACCCATTTTAGCTCCTGGAGAGAAAAATAAAAGTGTCCTTACACTTAATTATAGAGATTTCCTCTTGTCACGGCCCAGAACCATGCACTGCACAGGCCACTGTAGTTTTCCACATGACAGTACCAAACCATTTGGATAGATCATAGAAGTGCCCTTCCAACAGTGTGGGACTACAGCTCCCTTTTGTAGCACAGAGAATATTTAAATGAACCTGCCATGTGGGCAAGGCCCATTGTGTGTGTCCTTCCTAAGAGACTAGCACTGTCCAGTATAGAAATTTCATGTCTGTGGTAAAGACTGACATGATCGGGTCTCACCAAAGTGTTTGGATCATTTTAACATTCTCCAGCTGCTCAGGCATTGCTCAGAGATAAGCAGATCCCACAGGGCTGCAAAATAAAACAGAAATCCAGCAGTACCCCCAAATGAAGAAAATTCATTCCACCATTGGCTTTTGTGTGATGCTTGATGCACAGGAGTTTAAATCTATTTGATCAAATTTCTGTACAAGACAGAAAGGGGGCAGGGGTACAAAGGAACAGCCAGTTTAAGATCCAATCCAGAGACTAAAATGTTTGCAAAGCTTGGGTGTATAGACTTACCAGGTTATCCACCACAGGCAACTCCCAGGTTCCATCTCCCATGCTGGATCGATGAGGACTTGCAAGCCTTATGTGAGACACTTCCACTTGTTAGATCATAAAAATATATACTCTAGTGCAGGGTGAAATGAGATAGGCGGATAACAACAGGAAGTTACAGAGATGTAGCAAAAGTAATTAACATTTGTAAGGGTGGGATATTAGCACCCATTGTAATAAATGATAGGTCCCTGTTAAGATCAGACACAGTGATAGTGTTAAACTTCTTGATGGATGTTATTTCAGCAGTTTCCCTTTGCATTCTCCCTTTGAACAATTCAACAGAATGCCCTGGAAGATTAAAAAGGCTGCAATAATGTCTAAAGATCACCTGTTGTCTAATGTTTTTACTACTGAACAAAAGGTTTATCATTGTCAGTAACCTGCAAGAGCCTTAGTGGATTTCACATTCCAGGGGCTTTTCTCCATATGAGCAAGAGATCCTCAGAACAGAATTGGAAGCAGCATCTTTCATGAAGAGGTAATTCCACTTGCCCAAATACAGTAATGCAAACAAAACTACAGTTATGTCATGAAGCACTCTGCCTCAGATCCAAACCAGCTGTGTCTCTTGTGTTTCAATTGTGTTTCACAGACAAACCCTCATACATGACCATACAAGTACTACTGAATAGAATAAACACCTTGGTCAAAAATAAATACAAAAACCAATGTTCTAGATTTCTCCCCCCTCCCACAGCAGTTAAATTGCTTTTCCTCTCACGTGGTTTCCTTGGTTTATTCACGTACTAGATCAATGTTTTCCACACTAACTTGTCTGAGAAGGAAACTCTAAGCATCTGGCATGGACTTCTGCACATTACAGAGGATTCTAGGGCACGTTCTAAGGCAAGGGTTCTTAAACTTTAATTTTCTACCACCCACAAAGTAGGCAACATTATCTTAAAATTTCCCCCAACCCACAAGTAAAAAATTAGAAACACCACTCTAGACACAGCATCTTTATTTATATAGGTGTATTCATGATATGTATACAATACACAGATACTCATTGACCTCCTTGTGACTGATGGTCATCAGACAATTCCTGTATGTTAGGTTGTATTCCTTTTCTCTGTGCAGTTTTTCTTAAGGACTTGTGAAAGCAGTATGGGGAAAGCAATATAAAACTTCTGGCTGCCAGAAGCCATTGTAAGTGTGGCAAAAGACTACCTAAAACCCTAAATGCCCCCATCTGTTCCAAAAGTTCTGAATGACCCCCAAGATTTTTAGACTGCACCATTTAAGAACCACTAAGTACTCACTTGTTTCATGTATAGCCACTGACCTGGCCTTTTTAATTCCAGAGTGGTGGCCATGTTGTAATAAAACTGAAGTCTGGTGCTATCTTAAAGACTCACAACATTTAACCTCACAGGTTCCCCAGATTAACTGAGCAGCACACATAGCATTGCCATCCCAGTGCTGGCAATTTACATGAGGTTTCTAGGGGCAGTGTTGGGCGAAATGCTCTCTAGGGGTAGAGCACGTCGCAACAGGTATAATTAATTTTGGGATCTTTTGGTCTATGTTACGAGGAATGGGCTGCCGCGGAACCTTCCCAGTGAAGAGGCGATAGACAAGACTCAGAATAATGTTTTAGTTTACTTAAATACACAATACTGATAACAGTTACACTCAACAATAGCAAATCATACACGCATACAATCAAGTGCTAGGAAATATAGGTAGACATAGCACAGTTGCATGAGCAGGTAAACGTTGTTTCGTTGAGGGCGATATTTACCTCCAAGGCGCGGCTCCTAAATCTTCCAGCGAATGGGGTTAGGGTGGGTAGGAAGGATGGAAGAAGGGACACGTGGTATAGACCTGCTAATAACACACGTGTATAGTTCCAGCTGCAGACTGGAACGAAGCGAGGCAAGGGTTGAAGGTACAGGATGGGGGCTTAAGAGGATAAAGCAAACAGACAGAGGGCATGGATCGAGTGTGCTGATAAAATGAGGTGGCAAAGTAGGAGGGTCTAGGAGGGGTCAGGAGGGGCAGCAAGGACCGATGACGACGGGGGCAGAGGCGACCTGAGCTAACCCAGAGATCACGTTTTTATAGAGTCTTGGGTGTTGGGCGGGGAAGGCCAGGCGGTATACACCTACCGACCCTCCCAGCCGGCTGTGTCAGTGACAATTTTCACATCTCATTGGCTACACTGTCCGTTGGATACCTGGGGGCTGGAAAGAGGAAGCTGGCTGGCAGGCAGATGGTCTCTTCAGGTAGCGGATGGCTCTTTCATTGTTCGTGTGTATGGCTTGGGTGGGGCAGGCACTTAATCCCATCATGCAAACGACTGGCAGAGGAAAAGTCCTTTGTCTGCTGTATGGCCCTTAATCCATGTATGTGACATGCGGCAGGTATGCAATGGAGTCCCTCAGAGTAAAAAGACAGCTTTTTCCCTTCTCTATGGGCTTCTCCCTTGGCATCCATTTTACAGTCTAGCAAGTACACAGACCATGTGGCAACAGCAAACAGTCCATAGCAAAGCCCCATAATGGCGTCGGGGCTAACAGCAGGGACATTCAAATAGACGTTGCTTTGACATGTGATGTCACTTCCAGAGTGACATTGGAAGCAACATCATTGCATTGGGTCAATGCTCTAAGCTGCCACTGAAATTCTATGGTAAAATCATGGGGTTTCAGAGGAATCCTACAGTATCACCCACCTTGATGCCATGATATTAATTTTGGTTCATGTGCCAAAGTGATACGTATTTTCCCCTTGCTGCACTACTGAGCAGTGGGACAGGACTGAGGCTGCCAGTGGAAGACCTGTCAGTCCCAAGCACACACCCTACAGTGACACACTATAGGGAAAAAATGGTAGTCACGATCAAACAGTCTTGAGGGAAGCTTTGTCATTACCGGTCATTAATGTATTCCTAGTAAACTTCCAAGGAATTCCAAGGAGCTGTTTGAAAACCACTTTGCAAAATCTCTCTACCTTCGGTTGAGAATTCATAATTAATCCTATCCAGGTAGGCTTGGTGTGGGGACCCGTAACTGTTCCCATCTTCAAATTTGCTGCATGAAGCACAATTCCTTCCTAATCCCATAACATTCCATATCTTCCAGCAGAGCAATTCCATGAATGTATGTTGGTTGTTTTGCCCTAATGCATTGCATTCTGTGCCCTGTTTCCCTCAAACATCTCTTTACTACTAATCTGCAGCCCAAGGGCAAGAAGAATCTTAATTACTGAAATATAACAGCATCACCAACTTAGCCCCTCTACCAATCAGAGTGGCACAAGTTTCTTGAATGGTGGAGAAATGTTGATGTAGCATTTCTGATACAACAGTGCTAACTGCTAATGATGCATTGGTGGATTTTCTGGCCCCATTACTTGAATGCAGACATTTTTCATGCCTTGGAACCTGGCATTAGCAACAGCCAATGACAGAGCAAAGTTCTGTCTTCTTAAAAGACAATGTTTGTCATATAGTCAAAGGTTATCTTTCACTGCACCCACACAAGCTCTTTAACAGGTCAGAGGTCTAAGATTTGGGGACTGAGTCTGGAGGACTCCAACTTCAGTCACACTTGATGAGGTTCAAGTTTCCCTGTAGAACTACATTGGAGTCAAAATTCTGAACCTGCAGAGACTTTCCTTAGTGTGGCAGGCTCTAAGAGTTGGGTGAATGAAGGCAATGCAAGATTTCTAGATTCTTTTGACTCTGGAATGTCAATGTGTTGAGTCTCCTCCTCAGCTCAACAGCTTTGCAGACACACTGTTTAAGTTTGGGAACAGAGCTAAGTCTCAATGCCACAGAATAAGTGGGATCCTGATGCTACACTATCCTATTTACTTGTATGTCTCAAGCAAGGTCAGAGGTCTAAGCACACATAATCCCAGGGGGCTCACACAGGGTTGCCAAGTCTGGCTTAGGAAAATTCCTCGAGATTTGCTAGTGATTCCTGGAAAGCCCACCCTCCACAACAGCCATTTCCTCCTGAGAAACTGATGTCTGTAGTCTGGAGATCAATTGTAATTCCAGAACTCCAGACCCCACCTTGAAGTTGGTAATCCAAAGATCACATGTAGGGTTGCCAGGTCCAAGATGGAAAATACCTGGAGACTTTGGGGGTGGAGCCAGGAGAGGGTGGGGTTTGGGGAGGGGAGGGGCCTCAGCATGGCACAATGCCAGAGAGTCCACCTTTCAAAGCAGCCATTTTCTCCAGGGGAGCTGATCTCCATCAGTTGTAAAAGCCAGAGATTCCCAGGCCCCACCTGGAGGCTGGCAACCCTACTCACATGACAATAGGAGAAGAGTTCCATTAATGGAGCTCACAGCATTTCCTTAAAGAAAACTCTCACACAGGCAGCCTGATTCTGATTGGGACTGCATTGCAAGAGGAGAGGGTGGTTTAAGCCACCCCCTGCACTGGTTTCCTGATCAGAAATGGCCCTGAAAGAGCTGCCCTGTGCCTCACTGTGGCAAACATCAATACCTGTACGGCATATCCAGCACCATTTCTGATCAGGAAAATGGTCCAGTAGGTCCTCATCAGTCCCCCATATGATAGTTCTGTGGTTTTTTTAAAAAAAGCTGGGACTGCCATTCATGGGATTCCAAGCTTCACGTGTAGTTGTACCACAAGTGAACCATCTAGAATGGCCTGGGGGGGAAATGTTCTGTGCCTTTAATAGAAGTTTATTTTGTGGAAGTGGGCAACTGATACTTTGGAACACACATGAAGCTGAAGCATGAATCTTATACTGAATCAGACCAGTGGTCCATCAAGGTCGGGACAGTCTACTGAGACTTGCAGTGGCTCTCCAGGGTCTCAGGTAGAGGTCTTTTAACATTACCTTCTGCCTGGTCCTTTTAACTGGAGATGCTGCAGAGTGAACCTTGGACCTTCTGTGTGCAGAATAGAAGCTCTTCTGCTGAGCCACTGCCCCTCTGTTTTCACAGTATGGACATGAATAATATCACCTGGCAAATGAGATCCCACTAAGCCTATATGAGCCCTGACCTGAATCAGATCTTGGAAGCTAAGCAGGGACAGCCCTGGCTAGTAAATGGATGGGAGACCCCCAAGGAAAACCAGAGTTATGACACAGAGGCAGGCAACTGCAAACCACCTCTGAACATCTCTTGCTTTGAAAACCCTACAGGGTCACCATAACTTGCCTATGTGAAAGAGTAGAATATATTTCTCCTGGCCTGCTGGCAACCCTAGCTACCCAAGGTGATGAAGGCCTCTTGCCATTCCCCTGCCATTCCTGACACCAACTAGAAAACATCATCAAGAGTGGTAATATGTTAAGCTCTTCCCTATTTAAATCTTTCCCCAAAACTTCCGTACTGTTTACTCACTTGAGAATGTAGACCATAACAAATCAGACTATATTAGTGCTGAAAATGTGAGACTTGAAATATGACAAACCAATAATACCATGGTGCTAATTACCCACCCAATTCTGGCCATCTTTCCTTCTTTCCTTCTTTTCTTAAATTCCACGTTGTACAGAGCGGCCATAATCATATCTAATATTTTCAAAGCCAGGCATAAATTGAAACAGACATTTCTTCACTAAGCTGAGGAGCTGTTAGTCTTTTTAATATTCAGGTCATTTTCCAGGCTCTGGATGAAAATTAAAACCGTGAAAGAAACAACTGTTCTTAAGAAAAAGCAATTTAGCTGCTGTGGAAAAAAGATCTAGAACATTGGCTTTTGTATTTATTTTTGGCTAAGGTATTTATTCTGATCTGTAGTACTTGGATGGTAATGTATTACGGTTTGTCTGAGAAATTCTCAGAACAAGGAACACAGTTGGCTTGGCTCATATGCAGAACATTCAATGCCCTAAAAACTTTTGTTTGCATTATTGTATTTGTGCAAGTGGAATTTCTCTGTGTTTGCACTATTGTTTGTGCAAACATGATTCCTCCATGAATGGTGCTGCTTCTCCTTCTGCTTGTGCAATCTCCTGCATACAGAGGGGGGGAAAGCCCTATGATACAAAATCCACTAAGCTCTTGCAGGTCACTGACAATGAAAATCCACTTGCAGAGAGCCAGTTTGGTGTAGTGGTTAAGAGCGGCAGAGTCTAATCTGGAAAATCGGGCTTGATTCCCCTCTCCTCCTCCACATGCAGCCAGCTAGGTGACCTTGGGTCAGTCACAGTTCTCTCAGAGCTCTCTCAGTCCCACCTACCTCACAGGGTGCCTGTTCTGGGGAGAAAAAGGGAAGGTGATTGTAAGCTGCTCTGAGACTCCTTCGGGTAGTGAAAAGCAGGGTATAAAAACCAACAACTCCTCCTCCTTCTTCTCCTTCTTCTGTAAAGAAGCACAAGTGGAATGATGCTGTAAGATCCATGTAAGTGGCATTATGGAAGCAACATCAATATGGTTGCCTATAACCTATTGCCTCCAATTTGAAACTGAAAATACTAGCACAATGGGAACTGGTCTATCAAGTGAGTCAAAGGAGGGTTACTGTAGAGTCTTAGTTTTAGTAGAGGAGGTATTGATTTAATGAGGTAGGAGATCTAAAAAAAGAGAGCCAAAGATTCCATTCCAATGGATGGATGGATGGATGGATGGATGGATGGATGGATGGATGGATGGATGGATGGATCGATGGATGCAGGGCTGGATTAAGGCCGACTGATGCCCCAAACACAGCCCAACAGTGATGCCCCTCAGCCTTTCCATTACTTAACTGACAAGACATTAAGGTTGTGATCATATGCGTAGTTAGACCTGACACAGGCGCAAATGCCAGGTGGATCTAGAGGGTGAGATCAGACAGCAGCATCTGGGAAGTGTCCCCCAGTCATCGGCAACCCACACTACCCCACCACAGAAGCAGAGTAAAAAGGCACCAGAGAAAGTCCAGTGTTATCTGGATAATGTGGGCCACGGTGGACATGTGCTTGGGGAAGTGCATCGATAGCATTGGTGCTGGAAGCCGTCCGTATCCCGCCATGACCCTGGATGGTTTTTTTTGCGCACTCCATGTCATGTGTACAAGTGCGTCATCGCGCATATGCATAAACATAGTAGTGGATCGCCATCATGCAGGCCAGTGCAATAAGTGGTGCAATACAATCTAAACCAGTTGAATCCACTGCACACACTACTGAGCAGTCTAACTGTCCATGTGGTGTCAGCCAGGAGGCACAATGTCTGTGGGGGCAAGGGCTCTCTTGGAGATGGGAGGAGACATTGGACCTGTTGGCTTTGTGGGGAGAAGCCAGGGTCCAGGACCCACACAGGCAGAGCCACTGAAACATGGACGTTTATGAGGGGATAGCTAAAGACAAGGCTGCCCGGGGACACAAAGGAACCACCCTCGAATGCCTCATGAAAACAAAGGCCCTGTGGCTTGAATATAAAAAGCAGTGGTCCTGAATTCAAAATCTGACCAGGGGACAGTGACATGCCCCCTACTATTTATTTATTTATTTATTTATTTATTTATTTATTTATTTATTTATGTTGGGATTTATACCCCGCCCTATCCGGTATTATGAGGAGCTGGACAGAATCCTGCATGGAGATGCAGACGTGTGGCCCCAAAAGGTCACACAGAGTCTAGGGAAGGTGGCGGCTCAAAAGGGCTCCCAGGGCCACTCCACCCCAAGAGAAGAAGAAGAGGAGGAGGAGGAGGAGGAAGACAACGGATTTATACCCCACCCTTCACTACCCAAAGGTGACTCAGAGAGGCTTACAAAATCCTTTCCCTTCCCCTCCCCACAACAGACACCCTGTGAGGGAAGTGGGGCTGAGAGAGCTCTGACAGAAACTGCTCTTTCAAGAACAGTTCTTGTCAGAACTATGGCTTGCCCAGGATCATCCAGCACCTGCAAGTGGAGGAGTGGGGAATCAAACCTGGTTCTACCAGATTAGAGTCCGCACCCTTAAGCACAACACCAAACTGGCTCTTTCCAGGAGAATCCTGGAGCTCTTTCTGGAAGCTCTTTCCAGGAGAATCAGAAGACTCAACTGAGCCCCAGCCATCCACCAGCAGCCAGGCTGACAGCAAACCATCATGAGCAAGCCCATCTTCATGTGGTACACTGATAAACCATGAGCTGTAGGCAACAGCTGGTGAGCCAATGCACACTAACGGTGCATAGAGGGAAAACAGACTACCATGCCATGGAGCCATGGAACACGTCCTTGTGGCAGGCTATGCATCACAGGCAGCTGCCGAGGAGTATGACTGCAGCAGCAGTCCTGCAATATGTGTGGGCCAGCACCCATGGGGGTGCATCCCAAAGAGCCACAGCAGAGGTATGGCACAGCAACCGCAAACATGTCTGTGCAGAGGTATAGTGCACTAACGAGAGGGGAACCCCTGGCACAGAGTACAGATTCCATCCACATGCAGATCAGTTATGATGGCCAGCCACACTCATGATGATGCATGTTCCATCCTGTCCCGAGATCATGATACCTAGAGCACAACCCAGCACGGGAGCACTGACCATGAGGAGAATGACAGTGAACCTGTGGCAGTGGAGCCCCCAGGGGCCAAAGGTACAAGTTCTGGTTCCAATTAGGGCCATTGTAGTGCAGCAGGATGGGTTGCCAATGATGGCCATGAGGCCCCAGCAGAACCTCAGGGCTGGGTCCTGTAGGCCACATAACCCCCCACATTGGTCTGCCATTCCCTCAGGGACCTCAGAACCTGCATCAGAAAATGCCTAGGGGGGAGGTGGACCTCCAGAGATTGGGCAGCGAGACCCAGAACGTAAGTGGGACCAATGGAGGGACCATAGGGAGGGGGGCAAGGGTGAAGTAGGCTGCAAGGACATCAGCAGCCATGGGACTAGGCCAACCCCCATTCCCTCCTGTGTCCTCAGGAATGTGTCAGCTGCCACCAGAAGCCTGGAGGGGGAACAGAGATGCAAGGACAGAAGAGTGGATGGAGTACCAGGAGTACATGGCAGAGATGAGGGCCATGAGCCAGGAGGAGCGAGAGTCACGGGAAGCGATGTGGGGGGTGATGGAAGCTGCTGTGGATGCCCTAGGTGACCTAACAAGATCCATGGCAGTCATAGCAGACTCCTTCTGGCTTCAGCAGCCACCAGGTGAGGCAAGGAGGATGGGCCGTTGCACTGTGGCCATCCAGTCACCAACCCAGCCCACACGTGTGACGCAGCCATGGCATAAAACAGCACCCTACACACCACCACAGTAGACCCCTCTGACAACATGTGATGTCTCCACTATGGGGGGGGGAGTGTTTCGAGGCCCCTAGCATAACCAGTGACCAAAGGGGGGCTGGGGGGCTCCCTAGTCTGTGGGGGTGCCAAACTCAGGCTTTCATCTGCCATGACAGTCTCTGATCTGTTGTACTGTTTCACTTTTAGCTTGGTGCTGTGTGTGTGTGTGCATGAATGCCTTGGAAGATGCCTCGCTAGACACCAGCAATATTTTCCAAGTAGCCTCCCAGTTGGGAAGAAAGATGTATCCTTGAAGCTTTCTGTGACTAGAAGCACTGCCACAGAGAAACTATTGTAGGTTCAAAGGGGTGGGAAGGCACACAGCAGCTTGACCAGTATGATTGGACAGGGCACTAGGGTGGGGGTAGTTTGTCGCAGGTATTCTATTCGGACTGGCGGCAAGACCACCAGTTGGTTTTCTGACACCAGTTGATTTTCTGCCTTACATGACTGTCCATCTCAACAAACAAAGCTGTCATTCAAAGAGTGCTGTTGAGAGGTTGTCTGTGGAGTGGTCGTACAGGGGGATGAGATGAATGTATGGTACACTGCAATGAATGAAGCACTGCCAGGGGTTACAAATAATGTGTTCTTTATTTTCCCAACACACATCAGCAGACGTCTAACAAACCCAACAAACACACCTGGGATCACACCCCAATGCCCCAACCCCTAACAAATAAATCACACAGCAGTGCCCCATGCCCGAACCCCAACACGCAGCAGCAAGGCCCTAGGCCTCCCCTTAATCAGAGCTGTTATCCCCCTCCTCTCTTTCCTCCTCCTCCCCCCTCTCCTCCCAGCCACCTGCTGGTCCCCCCATCTCTGCCCCCCTTCCACTGCTGGTAGGCCATGGCCTCATCTAGCCACATCTCAATAAACAATCACCACTGCTTGGACATCCCCCGCTGGATGAAACTGAGGCGTTACTCATGCCGTCATTCTGTGAAGCAGGGGGAAAGGGGGTGGACCAGACCAGGTGGAAGTCAATGCACCTGCCATGGAACAGTAGACATAGCACAACTACCTAGCCACCCCAACCCTCATACACCACAAAAAGATTGGCAGCTGTGGGCATAAGAAGGAGTAGGACAGGGAGGGCCCTAACTAGGCCACTGCCATGCTGGCCACAGACAGGCACCCATGCCCTCTGGAAGACCTACCTTTCACCTGCAGGGATGCAACAGCGCTCTCCAGGGCCTCCAGCCAGTGGGACATGGAGGGTCCGGAGGGGCCAGCCATGGCTAGGAAGCATCCTCTGGCACCTGAAGAAACAATACAGTGGGTGGGCTGATGTGACTGGGTCCCTGGGACTGGTGGACCTCCAACTGTGGGGAAGGAAATGTACCATTGCTAGAGGTGGGGGCTGAGTCTATGATGACCAGTACCCCCACCATAGGCGCTGCACAGGTTCCTGTGGAAACAGGGGATTGGTAGCAGGGGCATCGGTGGAAAAGGGGGTGGAGCTGCTCCAGAGCCTTGGCTCTGCTTGGCGCCAAACGACATTTAGGCCACCATGTCAGGTGTCTCCCACATGAGGGGGATCTTGCACCAACGTCATCTTAATGCAGGATTCATAGTAGGGTTGCCAGCTTCCAGGTGGAGCCTAGAGATCTCCCACTTATACAACTGATCTCCAGCTGACAGAGATCAGCTCCCCTGGAGAAAATGGCTGCTTTGAAGGGTGGCCTCTATGGCATTGTATCATGCTGAGGTCCCTCCCCTCCCCAAACCCTAACGTCTCCTGGATCCACCCCCAAAGTCCCCAGGTATTTTCTTCTCCCAACCTGGCAACCCTAACTCACAGATGTCTGCGTGTGGTCACTACATGGCTGCCCAGCCAGTGTCCTGACCTCGTGATGTGCAGTGGAGTCCCAAGCAATGAACACATCTCTGTGTATTGGCTCCCTTCGCAGTAGTTTGGCAACGCATTGACCACTCCAGGGATGGGCGAGGGCGCTCTGGGTCAAGCACTGCATCCTTAGGGCTGTGATTCCAGACCCAGGAGCCTCCGTCGCTCCAAGCATAGGCATCAACTTCAAGGGGGCTTGGGGGCTGAGGCTATCCCCAAAATTTTCCAGGGATGACTGAGGCCTCCCCCCAGGCAACCAGGCTCACAAGCCTTGCCGCCACCACCCCACGCCACCCCCAACCAATTTTGAAAGTGGAAGTTTTTTTCTGTCCACTTTCTGAGACTTCAGGTGGGGTGGGAGAAAACTCAGAGCTTGCTTCCTGAAAGCTAAGCCCCACCCCCAGCTCCTATTAACCCTCAGTTGGGCCTGGTGGAGCTGGGGGTTGCACATGTTTTCAGTGCTTTCAGCTTTCCTGTGCAGAAAGGTAAGGAGCTGGCCTGGGGCTCCAGCGAGGGTGGGGAGATGTTTTTAGGGGCGAGGTGGTGGTCATTGGGCAGAAAGTGCCCAGGCTGGCTGGCTGAGGCCAGCCTTGGGGTGGCTGGGCACCCAAGCACCTTTCCGGTGGCCTCATGCCACTACTGTTGTTTTCCTATTTCCTGCAAGGCTTGCCTTGTAGAGAGCCATGCAAGGAGGTTGGGAGGGGGAGGCCAGCATCCATGGAAGATTGCTGGCCTTGGGGTGGCTGGGTGCCCTGCACCCTTGTTCTTCTAGGTTTTTTCTCTCCCTGCAAGGCTTGCCTTGCAGAGCCATGCAGGGAGGTCGGGGGGGGGGAGGCCAGCATCCATGGAGGATCACTGGCCTTGGGGTGACTGGGTGCCCGGGCACCTTTCCTGCAGCCTCGTGCTGCTGCTGTTGTTTTCCCACTCCCTGTAAGGCTTGCCTTGCAGAGAGCGATGCAAGGAGGTTGGAGGGAGAGGCTCACATCCATGGAGGATCGCCGGCCTTGGGGTGACTGGGTGCCCGGGCACCTTTCCTGCAGCCTCGTGCTGCTGCTGTTGTTTTCCCACTCCCTGTAAGGCTTGCCTTGCAGAGAGCGATGCAAGGAGGTTGGAGGGAGAGGCTCACATCCATGGAGGATCACCAGCCTTGGGGTGACTGGGTGCCCGGGCACCTTTCCTGCAGCCTCGTGCTGCTGCTGTTGTTTTCCCACTCCCTGTAAGGCTTGCCTTGCAGAGAGCGATGCAAGGAGGTTGGAGGGAGAGGCTCACATCCATGGAGGATCGCCGGCCTTGGGGTGGCTGGGCGCCCCAAGGCAAGGTTTTTTTGCTGGCAGGATCAGGGCTGGTGTGCATTGGCTCACTTCCTCATTCATGCTATGCCCGCTGTTGCACCGATTTGCTTCCGCGGTCATATGCATGTGTAAACATTGGTTTAAAAAAATCTCGCCTGATCAGGCAGTGACAGGCTGCAGTCCCCACATATGTGCTCATGCCATGCCGCTTATTTTCCCACCGGAGTATTTTGCTACACTTCCATGCCCCACATCTGATCAGCTGGAGACAGACTGAGCATGGAGCCTGTAAGGGATGTGTGATCTCACAACTGCATTTCTAATTGATCCGGAGGGAATAGCCTCGCTCCCATCCCCTTCATCTGGTGCATGTGACCACAACCTAAGAGTCAATAAGTACCCCCCATGCCAAAGAAAAGGGTTTTTTAAATAAGGCAGATTGTGGAGTTGTGGAGATACCACATAGTTCCCCCAACCACCTTAGATCACGCTACTGTAAGAGGGGAGTCCCAGGAAGGGGGAAGGCAAGCAGTCAAGGCACCAATATGTTGTCAAGGCACCTGTTGCCAATCCTTCAGGGGGCCCCCAAAGAAGGAATTTGGTCCCTGTGGTAAGCAAGAGCTGAGTAGCAGGAGACCAGAGGCAGGGTCTCAGATTGAGAAGGGGTGTCAGGAGTTTGTCCCTACTGGCAGGAAGACCCCAACAGGACAGTGGTAGCAGCAGTACCCTAGTGGAAGGAAGTGGAATAGCACTGTCCAAGAATTGGTGCAAGTCAAGGAGGGGGCTGGCAGAACAGGGTCTGTAAGTCAGAGCAGGCCTGTTCCACCACACAGATTAAAGTCAAACACAGCAGATAAGGACAATTGCAAAAAAATTGACTAAAGAGTGTGGCACTGAAAGAGTTAAGGGCATAATAGCTGGTTCAAGATATTTTCACAGAACCTGGCCAAACTATAATTCCTAGGATTCTTAATCTGGTATAAGAAAATCACTTTAGATTCATAGTACACAAACATGATACCCAGGGAAAACAGCCAATTTAAACTTCTTAAAATAGAAGACTATCTTCAGTCTCTCTCTCTCTCTCTCTCTCTCTCTCTCTCTCTCTCTCTCTCTCTCTCTCTCTCTCTCATGCCCACAATGATTTAATCCACAAATTCTAAAATTTTAGGCATTCTCTCCGATGTTGGAAGGATACGGCACTTTAGTGTGATCCAGATGTGAATATCTTTATACTATTTCCCAGAGGTTTTTTTGTGTGTGCAGGTACCTATTTCCACCAACAGAGGGCTCAGTCTCCCCCAACAGCTTTTCCTACATAGTCAGAAAACTTCCTGGATCTGCAGAAAAATCCAAAAAGTAAAAAAAATCCCTTCAGGAACAGTTGAATTCCCAAAAAAACCTTTTGAAATGGCCTCTGCAGGCACCTAACTCCAGGCATCAACGGTGACAGATTAGAACGTTGGGAGGGGGCTTCTAACTGGCTCTGTCAGTAAAAGGGTGGGGGAAGGGCCCTTTTTGGGCCTCTTTTGGCCTTTGAGGGAGGGAGGGAGGGAGGGTGGGAGGGAGGGAGGGAGGGAGGAAGCCTTGGGCCCAGCCTGGGGAATTCCTTGAGGTTTTGTGGTAGAGAGTAAGGAGGGCAGGATTTAGGGAAGGGAGAGGCCTCAGCTGGGTATAATGCCACAGAATTCACCCTCCAAAGCAGACATTTTCTCCAGGGAGACAGATCTCTGGTGTTCACTCTCCAGGCCCCACTTAGAAGTTGCCAACCTAGGCCTGGCAGCAGTCTAGAGTTGACAGGGCACCCCCTGGGCACTAGCAGGGGATGGGGGGTCGTAGGGTTGCCAGCTCCAGGTTGGGAAACTCCTGGAGATTTGGGGGTGGAGCTTGGGGAGGACAGGGACCTCAGTGGGGTACATTGCCGTAGAGTCCACCCTCCAAAGCATCCATTTTCTCCAGGGGAAGTTATCTCAGTAGTCTGGAGCTGAGCAGGAATTCCAGGGGATCCCCAGTTCCCACCTGGAGGCTGGCATCCCTAGGTAGCACCCTCTAGGTGACTTGATACCACCTGATTTGCATGACTCAACTTGGCCTAGCTGCTTGCTGCTATTCAGCAGCCACCCTATGAAAGCCAGTGTGGTGCAGCAGTTAGAGCTTCAGAGTAGGGTCTGCAAGACTGAGGTTCAGATCCCCATCTTGTGGTGGAAGCTGACTGGGTGATTTTGGACCAGTCACATACTTTCAGCCTAACCAACCTCACGGGGTTGTTGTGCAGATAAAAAGGAGGCAAGAATAATGTAAGCTGCTTTGGTCCCCACTGTGGAGGAAGACTATAATTTTCCTTGGCAGAGGCTGTGGGGGAGGGGGTGGAGATGAAAAGCTGAAGACAGATAAAGGCAGATAAAGGTAGGTTGGCTGTTGGATGGGAAGGAAATAGGGTCGCCAGCTCCAGGTTGGGAAATTCCTGGACATTTGAGGGGTGGAGCCTGGGGAGGGTGGACTTTGAGGAGGGGAGGAACTTCAGACCAGTATAATCCCATAGACTCCATCCTCCAAACCAGCCGTTTCCTCCATGAGAACTACCATTGCCAGCTTTGGAGGGTTGAGTCTATGGCATTATACTCTACTGAAGCTGCTTGCCTCCCCAAGCCTCATTGTCCCGAGGCTCCACCCCCAGAAGGGAGAAAGTGTGTGAGACAGGTAGGGGTAGAGGGGAGGAAGCAAAGGTGTGAAGAGTGGGATGACCATCCCGCAAGTTTCTTGCGGATCTCCACTTGTAAATATCTATTCTCTGGTGGTGCAGGAACCAAATCTGAAAGACGTTTTGATAAACTCAGACTTCAGTTTAATAATTTGGAAGATATTCACAAGAATCTTGCTAGAATCACCCAGACTGAGCAGCTTTTGCTTGACTGAGGTTTTATTATCATGAGAATGAAAAAACATCTAAGATTATGGGTCTGTCATGGAGAAAATGACAATTTCAGAGGGTGTACTCTATAGCATCACATCCCTGCTGAGTTCCCTCCTCTCCTCAAATGCCATCGTCCCTGGGGTCTGCCCCTAAATCTCTAGGATTTTCCCCATCTGTAGTTGTCAACCCCAGTTACTTCACAAACTGCCTTTGGAAGTCCCCTTCGGAAGCAATCCTATACATGAGCAAGTCTCATTTTACTCAGTGGGATTTACTCCCAGGAAAGTATTCTTGGATTACCATCTTGGTTTTCAAAATGATTTAGTATGTGGCATGAAGGCAGAGACTACTGTTAAAGAAATATCAGCCCCCCAACTTTGGAGCATGAGGAACAGATATGAATATCCAATGTAGGTCTCCCATATCCAAACCAACATTGTTTCCAATGAACTACATTGATTTTTTAAATCTTTATTCATTTTAAAAAGGTATCATCCAATAGATTTGTAAAAAAACAAACCTAGGATTTATTGAACACAGGGATATGAAATTTTCTGACAGTGTACAACCAAATGTCTTGTTTTCTTTGATATAATTTCTAGGAAAAAATCTAAAAACAGTACAACAGTAAAATCCCAAGATAAAATTATAAGAGCCAGCAGCAAAACCAGAGGGCCAAAATGCCGTAAGATAAAACCAAGAAAAGTGCATAAAATGAACCATACTGTGTTCCAGAAAATTCCATAGAAGCTTCTTATGAGATTTTCATGAGAAGAACAGTAATCACAAACATATTTGAACCTGTCCATTGTCATTACTGTACTTCCCCTGCAATATAAAGCCAAAGGGAAGTGCAGGGTGTGGAGTCTACACAGTATATACTCTTGGTGAGACTCAGTATACCTAACTGGTGTTCTGCATGTGCTAACCTTGTGCAGCCTACAACATGCTCCGGAATCTGTGCCAATGTGCAAAGATCCTACCTCTGTTTATGTGTTATAGTGAACACACATACATCCTGCTTTTACATGTTTGTAAGAAAGAACAATATGTATTCACTTTGTAGCTGAAACCAGGGAGCAGTGCTTGGATAAAAGTGAAGTTTGTTATCATGCATTTATAAGAATCTAAGAGAAGTCATACTCTGTGTCATACAGTATCCCACTGCTTACCACCTTCCACTGTGAAAACTGCCCATTTATACTCACTCTCAGTTTCATGTTAATTAACCAGTTTTTAAATCACAAGAGGACTTGTCCTTTTATCCTATGACTGTTCATTTTACTTAGGAGCCTTTGATGAGGAACTTAATCAAAAGCTTTCTGGAAGTCTAGGTAAATAACATCTACTGGGTCACCCTTGTACACATATTTGTTCACCCTCTTGAAGAACTCTGAAAGGTTAGTGGGACAAGATCTTCCCTTAGAGATCCATGCTGATTCTTTCTCAATAGTTTTTGTTCATCAATGTGCCTACTAATTCTATCTTTAATAACAGATCCCACCAATTTACCTGGTATCCGCAATAGACTGACTGGCCTGTAATTTCAGGGATCTCCTCTGGAACCTTTTTTAAAAGAAGGGGGTTACATTAGCTACCTTCCAATTCTTGGGAATGGAGGCAGATTTTAGTAATAGATTGCATATTTTTGTCAGGAGATCCCAAAGTTCACATTTGAGTTCTTTCAGAACTCTCAGATGTACACCATCTAGGCCTGGTGATTTGTCAGTTTTTAATTTGTCCATCAGCTGTAGGACCTCCTCTCTCATCACTTCAATCTGAATCAGGTCTCTTGACACCCCTCCTGAAATAGGCAGTTCTGGAGTGGGCAACCACCTCCCATCTTCCACAGTGAAGACAAAGGCAAAATGTGTCCAGCTTCTCTGCCATTTCCCTATCATTCTTTAGTAATCCTTTCAACCCTTGGTCACCCAAGGTCTCCATGCCTCCCTGGCTGGTTTTCTGTTTCTAAGGCATTTGAAGAAATTTTATTGTTGTTCTTTGTATTTTTTGCAATATGTTCCTCATAGTGCCTTTTTGTCTGTCTGATCATCAACTTGCATTTTATTTGCCAAAGCCTGTGCTCCCTTTTATTTACCTCACTCAAACTAGCCTTCCACTGCTTAAAGCAGGGGTCTTTTTTGGGGGGGAGCGGGCTGGAGCACAGCTCCGGCAGCTCAGGAGCCACAACAAATGGTGGTGGTGGCAAGCCCCGCCCCCAGCTGGCTTCCCTGGTAGGGGTGTGCAAAAAAAAAAAAAAATTGGCCTGGCCAAATGTGGCACAAGCAGTTTTGGAGGACAGAAAGGCTCCTGCATGTCAGTTTGGACAGTACGAGCCAATTCAGGAGTCTTTCAGCCAGCCGAATGTCAATTTCAGCCCCATTATATCCTATGGGCCATTGAAGTCAATGGTGAAAACATAGGGTATATTCTGGGGGCTGGAGGGGAGGGGGTTTGAGGGAGAGGCTCCAATCTCAGGGTAGCTGTTGGAGCCTCTCCCCAAGATACCCACCAAGTTTCAAGAACATTGGACCAGGGGGTCCAATTCTATGGGCCCACAAACAGGTTGCCCCCATCCCCTCCATTGTTCTCTATGGTGGGGAAAAAAGTTACTTTTTCCCATGGTGCTGTTAGTAGCTCTGGGAGGGGAAGGAGTGTGAGAGGCTCCAAATTTTCAGGGTAGCTTCGGGAGCCTCTCCCCACATACACCCCCACGTCTCAAAGCAATTGGACCAATGGGCCTAATTCTATGGGCAACCAAACAGGTTACCCCCATTATCTTCATTGTTTCCAATGGGGAAACCCAGCCAGCAGCACTTAAGGCAGGCAAGCAGGCAGCACCAGCAGTCAGACTCTCCCAGAGAATCTCAGGGAAAGTGAACTGTCTTGGGAGGTGCTTGTTTGCCATGAGAACAAGTGGCACACTCCAGAACAAGTGGCACTGTGGCAGTGCAAGCATGCCACAGTGCCACACAGAACCCCAAAAGACCAAAAGGAACATCATTTATACATGTATAAATTGATGGTGCAACCTCATTGGACCACTCACACCACACACACCTCAAAAAGAATATTTATAGCACTGGGGAAAATGCAGAAAAGGGCAAACTGCAATAATAAGAGGAGGACACTTTGAAGAAAGGTTATCACGTTTTGGGATCTTAGCTTTGAGAAACAATGACTGAGGGGTGACATGATAAGAGGTTTACAATACTATGCTTGGGATAGAGCAGGTAGAGAAAGAAGTACTTTTCACCCTTTCTCACAAGACAGGAACTCGTGTGGGCACTCAATGAAATTGCTGAGCAGTCAGGTTAGAAGTTAGAAAAGATGAAAGGTTTTTTGGTTCTTACAGGTTTACAACTTTAAAAAGTTCTGCTGGTTGCTGTTGCTTGGTGGGGGGGGGTTGTTGTTTTTTTCCCCCCCTGTCTGCTCCAGCCTCCATACATTTGTCAAATTCCATCTGGAAGCTGTTCATGCCAGCCACCACCACCACCTCCTGTAGCAGTGAAATCCTTGTGTTAATCACTGTTTGGGTGAGGAAGTACTTCCTTTCATCTGCAGTTGCCCTTTTCTGCATTTTGACACAGTTATTTCATTTAGCTGTTTTCCTTAATTATTTTGCTGTTTTTAACTCATCCCCTAACCTTTGATCTGGTGGGCAATAAACTTTTGGGCACACTATTTCCACCCATAGAGTTTCTGTATATTAATCTATTTATCTTAGATTCTCAGTTTTACTGGACTGTATACCCTCTCTGACATACAGAACCACTCCACCTCGGACCCTTCCCCCCCTTAGCCTTCCAATATAATTTAAATCCAGGAATCACTGTATCCCACTAATTATCCTCATCCCACCAAGTTTTTGAAATACCGGCAATGTCTATGTTCTCCTCTCACACTAAGCATTCTAGCTACCCCATTTTACCTCAGACACTTCTAGCATTTGCAAATAACCATCTATAATTCCCAAGACACATTAGGCCTACAACCTTCCTCCTGTGGCCTCTAGACCTTGTCAGTCAGTCAACATTGTTTGTCACCCTTCCAGTGGCCAGTCCTAATCTATTTCCTTCTAGAACAATAACAGCAACCTCTTTATCTCTTAGAGATGAGCCATCTTGAACCAGAGACATTTAATCTCTTGTTGGCTTTCCCCCAGGATTTAGTTTAAAAACTGCTCTGCCACCTTTTTGATTTTAAGTGCCAGCAGCATGGTTCCTTCCCGGGAAAAGTGGAGGCCACCTCTTTTGTACAGGTCCTGCTTGTTCCAAACAGCATCCCAGTGCCTAACAAACTTAAACCCTTCCTACCTACACCATCATGTCATCCACACATTGAGGCTGTGGTCACACGCACCAGTTGATGTGGAGGGGAAGCAAGGCTATTTCCTCCAGAGGAATTTGACACACACTTGTGAGATCACACAACCCTTTGAAGCTGCGGGCTTAGTCCATCATTGTGTGATCAGAAGCAACTCTGGGTGAGTCTTTTTTTTTTTTTTTTTTTGCTGTTTGTTTCCCTTGCACATAAGTGAGGATTTGCACTGCTGCACTGAGGGCCCCCTATAGAGTATGCAATGATGTGCATACTGCGAAGGGGCAAAAAACCAACAGCACAGAGTCGGGATGTCCTGATCAGACCATCACGATAGCATGAGTTTGTGCTTGAGTGATCAGACAGGGGAAAGTCCATCCACAGCAACCTGTTTACTACCAGACTTTCTCCGGTGTCTTTTAACTTTGCTTCCATAGTGGAGCAGCACAGGTTGCTGATGACTGCGGGACACTTCCCAGGTGTTGCTGTCCATCCCTTTAAATCCCTTTAAATCCATCACACCTATGTCGGATCTACAGGTGCATGTGATCAGAGCCTGAGACTCCTAATTTGTCCCTGTATAGCTGGCCCTGCTTGTGGAACAGGGAGCACTTCTGCTGAGAAGTCCTGTCCTTGAGTTTCCTGCCTAGCAGGCTAAATTTTTCCTCCAAGAGCACACAACTACATTTCCCCACACTGTTGGTGCCAACATGTACCACGACCACTGGCTCCTCCCCAACACTGTCTACCAGCCTATCTAGACCATGTGTAATGTTTGCTACTTTCACACCAAGCGGGCAAGTCACTGTGCTGTCAGTATGTGGGTTCACATTCAGCTGTATGTCTGTTGAGTAAACATGAGAATTACTCAACACATGTATTAAAAATAATCAAGTGTACATTATATATGGATTATATGTATGTTCATTGTAACTTGTGAACAGGGCTACTATGGCAGATTCTGTGGGACTGATTGGAAGCCAAACCAATGTGCAAAGAGTTCCTGGAACATCAAAACATTGAAAATGACTGTAATGCCAGACTATTCAAACAACAGCAAAGCAAAGTGGATCCTTGGCTTAATTCAGCAGTACCAGTGGTCCAGGAAATGTTCAGTATCACAGAGCATGCTACGCCGATATTATTAAAAAGGAATTCCAAAGGGTGAGCTAACCTTTCCAAGAAAAAAATAAATCTTGCTCCAAAGGTAAGAAGACAAACTGCAATGAATTGAATTAAGCTTCTCTTTCATTAGCTATCAGTCTTGGAGATGCGAAATCGCCATCAGGTTTTTGTATTCCTCTGCTTCACCTAGGCACAATTGAGTGAATTTCAGGCTGAATCTTTCCCCCCTGTAGATTAATGGAGAGTCAGACACATTAATCACTCCACCAATTACAACAGATTTAATGTGTTCTATTGGGCAGATGAAGCTAAGAGGGCAGAGAAAACTCATACATGGCAGTTGAAAACAAAGGCGGATTCTCCATGGAAAGGTAGCTTTTCTGCTTTAGTTCTGCATTAATAAGCCTTCACATTTCTTCAGCTAATTTACAGCTGGCCAGACTGCTGGGCTGGCAATTTACACCTTGCAGAATTCCTACTTAGGTGACAGAACAAATGCTTATTGGTGCTATGATGCCCAACTTGCCTCTTCCCCACTAAAACACATGCCCCCAAACAAAACTTTAGTTCTTATAGCAAAGGATTACTTCTGAGCCTTTGTTGACAGTATGTACAACATGATGACTTAAATAAGCCCTGACATGGATAGCTGAGGATAGCCTGATCTCGTCAGATCTCAGAACCTAAGCAGGATCAGCCCTGATTAGTATGTGGATGGGAGACCACCAAGGAAGTCCAGGGTCACCACGCAGTGGCAGGCAAGGGCAAACCACCTCTGATTGCTTCTTGCCTTGGAAACCACCTATGGGTTCACTGTTAAGTTAGCTCTGACTTGATAACAAAAGTTCATTTGTAACTTAGCAAAAGTATAATTGGAAATCAGTGTTGTAGGCTCCCTCCCCTCTGGCACACAGGCACACTGGTGATGGATGCAGATTATAAATGCCAGTGTAGTGTAGAGGTTAAGTATCAGATTGGGATCTGGGACACCTGGGTTCAAATCCTGACTCTGCCATGAAGCTTGCTCAGTGGCCTTGAGCCAGTCACTCTCTCTCCATCTATCCTGCCTCACAGGGTTGTTGCGAGGCTAACGTGGAAGAGGGAAGAATGATGTACCACCACTTCCTTGGAGGAAGGCTGACATAAAAAAACATACTAAATTAAATACATAAGTAACCCCCAATATAATGTGTTAGTCTTGTAATTGCTGCAGTGTGGGGTTTCACTGTCCACGTGACCACTGCCAAAGTGACAGGCACCTAACCAGGGAGGGCATGATAATCCTATAATGCTTGTTTTATTGTGTAAACACATGTAAAAATAAAATATGTGCACTAAAAGTGTAATGTAAATAGTTCCACCCAGACCCCTGTATCCTGCACCTGTTCCCAAGCCTTGGGCCCTCGACCCTCCTATCCTGACCATTGGACTGAACCTTTGGATATTCGACTCCAGGCTGGTTTGTAGACCTTAAAAGGTAAAGGTAAAGGTTCCCTTGCTCGAAAGCCAGTCGAATCCAACTCTAGGGTTGCCGTGCTCATCTCCGTTTCAAAGCCGAAGAGCCAACGCTGTCCGAAGACGTTTCCGTGGTCATGTGGCCGGCATGACTAAACACCAAGGTGCACAGAACGCTGTTACCTTCCCACCGAAGTGGTACCTATTTATCTACTTGCAATTTCTTGCTTTCGAACTGCTAGGTTGGCAGGAGCTGTGTATTTCTGTACTTGTCATTGTATTAGTGTATCCCAGAAACCCTGGAGAGAGCAACAGTGTGAGCCTTAGCCTCTCACTGTCTCTCTGCTATTGCTGAGAGGTGGGGGCTTAGTTGCTGGGGTGTCTCAGATGAGAACCCACACTTTTGAACCTGCACCCAGGGCCGGCTTGAGGTGTTTCTGTGCCCTAGGCGGGCTCAGATGCCAACCTCCCAGTCGGGCCTGGAGACCCTGTCATGCCCCCCGCCTCCTCCCCCCTGAGGGGGAGGGTAAGGGTGGGCAAGCTGCACCGCCACCTCCTGCGCCCCGGCTGGGCACTCTCTACTGGCGGCGGCAGCAGGGAGTCCCCAGTGGCCACCGCCATGCCGCCCCTGCCTCCTCCTCCCATTGGCAGGGCTGGGGGCCAGCTGGTGGGGGGGCCTCTGAAGGGCACGAGCCTCCGCCAGATGCATCCCAGAATTGAAGCTCTGGCTGGTCCCGTCCTGAAGCTCCAGATGGTCTTGTCCCTCACCAGCGCCCCCCCCCCACACCACACACCTGCAGACTGTGCTGAGGGCTGACCTCGGAGCTCCTCAGCCAGCCGGGAAATGATGCCACTGGGCCAGCAGGATGGGGGGGGCTGCCAAGTCGGGGGGGCAGCCGGATCCCAGGGCGGACAGAGCACTGCCAGAGAGAGAGAGATAGAGACAGAGAGAGAGGTGGATTGATAAATGCCGGATGATGGACGGATGGACGGACGGATGGACAGCTAGATGGGTGACAGGGGAGGAGAGTGCCTCTGACCACCTACAGAGTTCCCTCCTCTGCTTTGTGCACACCTGGCCACATGGGGAATGGGCGCGCCGGCTGCTCAAGGGGAAGGGCAGGCGAGTTGCGCCGCTGCCTCCTGCGCCCCGGCCAGCTGCTCTGTACTGGCAGTGGTGGCGGGGAGTCCCCGCTGGCCGCTGCCATGCTGCCTCCGTCTCCTCCCCCCCAAGGGGGGAGGGTGGGCGAGCTGTGACGTCACCTCCTGCACCCTGGCCGGGCGCTCTGTACTGGCGGCAGCGGTAAGTGCCCGGTTAGGGCTGCAGGGGGGCTTCTCATGGGACAGGACACTGTTTGGTGCCCCTGAGGCCCGGCGCACCCTAGGTGAGCACCTAGTTCACCTAGCAGGTGAGCCGGCATTGCCTGCACCTGACATTTCCCTCACAAGCACTTTCCTGGAGGCACCTTCTTTGGGGGGGGGGGGGCATAACTCGGACTCCTGTGGTTGATAGGGGTGCTCTGGACTTGTATGTTTCAGCCTGGGGGGTGCTGTGAGAGTTGTGGGCATGCTTCCCTGATCATGTGGTGTGGCTAGGGTGCTTGCCAAGCTGTTGTTGCGGTAACTTTGGGGAGCCCCCATCAGAACTCTGGGGATGTCTGCCTTTCTGTCTTTCAGAACCTGCCTCTGGAGATTTGGGGGGTGGGCTGTGAGAATAGGGGGGATGCTTGCCTTGTTTTCAGTACCTGGCTGGGGGAGTTGTCTGCCCAGATGAAATTTCTCTGTGAGTTTGGTGTCACTGGCTTTTTCCTGAGCTGTTCCATAGACTCCCATAAACTGCAGCTGTGTTTTCCAGAAAGAACACTGGGGAGACCTTTTTTTTGGGGGGTCCATAAATGAGACCCCAGAAATTTAATCCATTTCCAACTTGGAGAGATTGTAGAGGAGTGGGCGGCAGGGTGCAGTCCCCTGTGATTTTGGTGTGTGTTGCTTGCAGAGGGTCCATTCCATACACTTTTGAACCTGTGCCTGACATTTTTCCTGGGGGCATCTTCTTTGGGAGGCCATAACTCAGAGTCAGCTGGAGATTCCCTGCAAGTTTTATGCCTCTAGCTTGCACAAGGTCCATTCTATACACTCCTGAACCTCCTGAACCTGTGCCTGTAATTTCTGCCATTTCCCTAGAAAGGGGGCAACTTCTTTGAGGGGCCATAACTCGGACTCCATAAATCCAATCCTCACCAGACTTGAAGGGGAGGGAGAGGAAAGCCAGCCAGAGATCCCCTGTGAGTTTGGTATCTCTAGTATATTGGGGCTGTCCGTTCTACCATGTCATGAACCTCACAAACTGAACTGGTTGTTTAGCCTCTAAAATTCGTGATGGATTGTTGTTTGCGAACCGAGCATATAATGAGCCATGAATTGGACTGCATGGTCTAAAACAAACCTGGTTTTCCAAAATCATAGGAGGCTATGTGAGTCCCCTCAACTGGCAGAAAAGGCCTATTAAAACACATACACAGTTAAAACACATACGCAGGATGGAGGATGAGTGAGGGAATGCCAGATAAAACAGATAAGTCATCACTCAGTGGCAGAAAATGATAGTGGGGAAAAGATAGCTCTCTGGGAATTTATTATTACTAGGGGCTGCCCTTGAAGACTGCCTGGAAGCTGCAGTTGGTATGGAATTCTGCAGCCAGAATGTTGATTGGGATGGGTCATAGGGATCATACCACTCCAGTCTTTGTATTTGGTTTTGGAAAACAAGCAAACATATAAAAGGGACAAAGAAAAGAAAAGGGGGTTGCATAGCACATTTATGTATATCAAAAATAACTATTTATCACGGAGTGTATGAAACAAAAAGCATTTCTCCCAAACATCCCCCTTCATTATAGTTTTTAAAACACTGCCTATAAGAGACAATGGTACTTATTTCTATTTTACATCTACATTATTGGTTTTATCTTTACTATATATTTGGTATTACATATTTTTGCCACCTCTACCTATTTACTATAACTTTTAACAATAAGTAATATATCGAGCATAGATAGAAAATCTATTATGTATCTCATAATAAGGAAGTGGAAGATATTTCTGCACAGGGCCCACTTTTGTATATATTTGTATTCAAGTTGTTACATTTAAAACTTATTCTCGTTCTGCTTCTGCATTTCAATACACATATATAATTTTTTTTGCTATTTCTCATTCTAAATTTGTCTCCTTGTTGGCCGAAGTGCTTATTTATGCATTGATCGGACTAAACTTATATTGAGTTCTGGTCTATGTATACAGAGAAAGCAGCTTCGCCCCAAAGAATCTGTTTCCCAAAGAGAACACGTGACAAGGTTTCTTTAGTAAAATCAGTTATTCTCTTTACTGAATAATATCTTTTGATTCACAGGCAAACAAAACAGATGCATTCACACATACACACAAGTTCCTTTAGATACAATAGAAATGGAATACAATATGGGCTTTTAAACTAGAAGTTATTTAGGAGAGGGAAATCACGTGATACTTATCTGATTCCTGAAGCTCGACCTTCACAGTGAAGAATACAAGAGTTGATTCTAACTAAGGGAAATTCTTACTGCACACAGTTGGAACCTGCCAACACGTGTGAGGATTAGATGACTAGCTAGCTGGCTGGAAAAGGCGTGCCTAACAAAAGGTGAACCTTGTTTTTATCAGCTATTTTGGGGGCTGGCATTAGGGTCTTCTTCCAGTCCGTCCCATTCCTATATCATTGGCTATAGGATGTGGGGTACCCTCCTACTAAGGGGGGGCAATATTGAAAATCTACACCTTTCACTAAAAGGGGACATTTGGTCCAAGGTGTGAAGATGGGTTGTTGTGGAAACCTTAGAAGTGCAGATGACTCTAGCTTGGCCCAAGCCATCAACAGGAAACAGTCTTAACACTTGCAAAAGCCAAGCATCCTGTGGGTTACGTGTGGACCTCGAATTCCTTGATGGTAGATAGGTTGTTGTTTTTGTCATCCTTCTGGCAGACCATAATGGAGATGCTTTTCTTGTTCCCAGTGTATGATGGGTAGATGTATGTGCATATGTGTGTGTGTGTGTGACTTCATTAGCATGAAAGTGCAGACAGAAGGGCAACTTCCTAGTGCAGAGAGTCACATCCAACAAAGCACACAATTCTCCCATACCAAAGACACTTGCAAGCACCATTCAGACGTGCGTGTGCATCAGCAAACAGCAAATAAAAGCAATTTAAAAGTACATCTCCTAACATCCTGCTTGCATAATACACACTCCCTCTTGCCTCAGATTTTGATAAATCTATCTGTCACATAAGTTATTAATTTCACCATTACTGCATATTTGGCAAGCCTATTTTTTTCCATTCTTCTAGGCAAGGGCAGACATCTAGTTCCTATTTTGCTGCAAAGATAATTCTAGCCACTGTCTCCATGTTCTTCAATATCTCTTCCAGAATTTTTGGTAATTTATTAGGGAGTATACCTCACAGCATATTCTCAGCTTCCATGGGGAGTTTAATTTTTAATATGTTAAGAACATAAAAACGTAAGAGAAGCCAATGTTGGATCAGGCCAATGTCCCATCTAGTCCAACACTCTGTCACATAGTGGCCAAAAATACCAGGTGCCATCAGAAGGTCCAGCAGTGGGGCCAGAACACTAGAAGCCCTCCCGCTGTTCCCCCCCCTCCAAGCACCAAGAATACAGAGCATCACTTGCCCCAGACTGAGAGTTCCTATCTATACCTTGTGGCTAATAGCCATGTATTTCCTTCCTTCCTTCCTTTTTTTTTTTTTGCTTTTTTACAAGTCCATCACATATGCAAAAAGTTCCATCTACGTCTTGCCATTTCCAGCACTTGCCTTTGTAGTTTTTAATCTGCTCTGTCTCAATGTCCTTTGGGGTTATATACCATCTAAAAAACATTGTGTATCAATTTTCTCTTAATGCATGGCTGGCTGTAAACTTGATTTCTTTTTCCCATAAGCATTTCCATTGATCCATAAATGTCTGCTGTCTAAAATTCTGCATTCATTTTTTCACTTGTTCTTCATCTGTTTCTCGCTGGAGTAGTAACTTATATATTCATTGTAATAAATGATTGTTTTGTTTGGTAATCAACCGTAAACTGTAAACAAAATGTGAGCCAGTGTAGCTGGAGTCTTGTTCCATCTACACTGGCACACATTTTGTTTCTGGGCCCCATTCAAGGTGCTGGTATTGACCTTTAAAGCCCTGTACAGCTAGGGGGCAGCATTCATTAAGGACATCCTTGTCCTGAGTGAACCTGCCTGTCTAGTCAGATCATCTTTGGAGCCCTTACCTTGGATGCTCCTGCCATCTGAGGCTAGACAGGTGCCACCCCAACAAAGGCCTGCAAGCCCTATTCCACCCTGCCCTCCAAGGTTTTTCCAACACCTGGAGAGGCTTCTCTCTCTCTCTCTCTCTCTCTCTCTCTCTCTCTCTCTCTCTCTCTCTCTCTCTGGTAACCTGCCACCACCACCTGACCTTTGTAGGAATTGCCTGCTGGGAGGGTCAAGATTCCCAGCTTCCCATCCAAGTTCTGAGGCCTTGCCTCTGTGTCTCCCACTGCCCAGCACCTCGTCACCATGGGGGCAGTTTACTGCTTTGTGCGCCCCTGGAGGAATAGCCACTTGCCAACTGACTGCCTTCCTCCTGGTGCTCCTTTTAAAATAGTGTGTCCAAGACACTGGAGTTCTATGTAGTACAGAGAACCACTACCAGAATCCAAAGTTATAAATTATTTATTTTTTAAAAAAGTTTACAAGCATGGTCTTAGCACAGCACCAGATTGAGCAAGGGATTCAAAAGAAAAGGGTAAAACACAATTCCTATATCTCTCCTTCTATATATGCCCTATCTGTTGTTAAATATAGGACAGGCTCTTTAGCTTAGAATGTTATAGATCTCTATAGAGTTGCCATTACCTTGCAGCTTCCTTCAGCTGTCCAGGCCAGCACATGGCAAGGGCCACCTCCTCTGGAAATCAGTTAAGAGTTCTGCCTGCTCCGATGGACTCAGCAAAAAAGAGACCTCCTCCTTGCTGCAAGGAGTTTTTATCATATCTGTTTCTCAGCTCAGGCTGGGTCAAAGAAGCTTTTCTTGAAGTCTCCAGAAGTTCCTTCTTGAAGTCCTTCTAGTCTTTAATATCTCCAAATCTCCATTCCCTGCTTGGAGGAGGGGACTGGCCCATCCTATTGCCTCTAGCTGGACCTATTAGCATTTCTTAAGAGGTAGCTCAGGTGAGGCTGGAAAACCATTGAACTGACTTCCTCCTCCCCTACCTTTTCTTTGCCCAGAAAGAAAAACTTTTAAAACCTCCTGGTTTTACTCAGGTCAGACCTCTACCTGTATACACAAAATGCATTTTCTCACAGATTCATTTGGCATATCCTCTGTAAACTCTTACTGGCCCTCCTCCCTGGTTGGGTTTGTCTGATGTTTGTATATCTACATGTTGTTATTGTATTGTATAATATTTCTAAAATGCCACAAAATATATTTTAGCCACAATTACTAAACACCCCTAACCGTCCAGTAGTACCATCTTAAGCAAAACTTCTAAGTCCATTCAAGAAAGTAACTCTGCTTAGGATAGCACTGCAGATAAACTTGTGATCAGAAATAAATAGCAAGACACCAGTCTCCTATCAGCAGCCATTTGTTTATTTAAACGATTTCTACCCTACTCTGTGTAACAACTAAAATGAATTTAAGTTCAATAAACTAACACAACAGCAGTCATCAGCAGTATTTTAAAACCGCAGCCCTCTAAAATCAGCAGAAAACCAGATATAAAAGCAGCAGCATAAAAGAAGAGAGAGAACAAGGGGATAAATTTTAGTTAAAAGCCTGGGTGAATAAAAAAAAAGTTTTGGCTTGGAATCTAAAAGTCAGTAATGTCAGTAAGTACACAGAGGAAGGTAATTGGACAGAATGTCCATGTTGGGAAAAGGAGAACAGGAAGCCTCAATTTGGTCAAGAGGGAGAAACGGAAATATAAGATAGAGAAGCAGGAAGGGGGAGGGAAGCAAGGCAACAGCAATGCAGACTCTGAAGCAGAAGGGAAGGGTCTAAGTAACTTGCTCCTTTCTGTAGCCTACACATACAAGCTCTGGCTACTTGTGGTGGTGGAAAGTGCCAGCAAGTCACAGCTGACTTACGCCAACCCTGTAGGCAAGAGACAAATAGAGGTGATTTGCTTTTGCCTTCCTGGACGTAGCAGCCCTGGACTTACTTGGCGGCCCCCCATCTTGCTACTAAGCAGGGCCAAAGTTTCCAGTAACTGATGAGATTAGGGTGTCTGCTTTTTGTCCTTCATAACCTGCCTTTGGAGACTGGGGTGGGGGCCTGCAAGCATAGGGGGCGTGCTTGCTTTGCTTCCAGTTTCTGGCCAGGGGTGGTCTGCCCAGGTGAAGTTTCCCAGTGAGTTTGGTGTCACTAGCTTGTTCCTGAGCTGTTCCATAGACTTCTGTAACTGCAGCTGACTTTTCCAGAGAGAGCATTGGGGAGACCTTGGGAGGGGGTCTGTAACACCAGAAATGTAATCCATGCCCAGCCTGGAGAGCTTGTAGAGGAGTGGGTGGCAGGGTGAGGTTCCCTGTGTGTTTGGTGTGTGTAGCTTGCATGGGGTCTGTTCTATACACTTTTGAACCTGTGCCTGACATTTCCCCCGAAAGCACTTTCCTGTCTTGACCTTAGTCCTCTTGGGTTTGCAATGCCACAGTGGCACTGGTTCTCCTGGGCACATTAGACTGGCTCCACTGGGCTTGCAAAAATGCCCCTCCTTCAGTTTTTACTGAGAGATTTTCTGGTTTGACCTTAGCCCTTTGGAAACAATGGGGGATGAGGCACCCTCTTTGGGAGGCCATCACTTGGAACCCGTAAATCCAATCCACATCAAATTTGGAAGGCAGGTATAGGAGATCTTTAGTCAGTCAGAGATCTTCTGTGAGTTTGGTGTCTCTAGCAGGTGGGGGCATTCTATTGCAAAAAACTGGAAAAAGCGGGGGAGGAAACTTAACCCAAAATCAGCTGCGAACTAAGAGGGTCAAACTACAAACTAAATTATACAAAAATACAAAATGTTTACTAGGGTGTACACATAACTAAAACATACTGCGGTTAAAAGAAATAGTCTAAGTCTCAGACTTAAAAGGCTTATACAACCAAGTTAGTTATTATACAAATACAATTGATGGGTAAAATCTTTTGATCTAAGGACCATATGCATTTTGGCCCTTTCAGGCCTTCCTCAGTGGCCAATATTCTTTATATTAAAATGCCACACATCCAGAAATGCACACATAAGAAATTTATACATATATATACTAGAAATAAGGCCCATTGTGGAAATAAATACAATGAACTAGAAAGAGGCTCTGGGAGAGTGCCAAGGCCTTGGGCACTTAGCGTTAATGTGCTGTGGTGACCTCAGCAGGGTATAATGACAGAGTCCACCATTTTCTCCAGAGGAACTGATCTCTGCTGCCTGAAGAGCAGTTGTAATTTTGAGTGATCTCCAGCCCTCACCTGGAGATTGGCAACAATTTCTACCCAGGAGGAAATGGCTGGTTGTACCTGTCTGAGGTCCAACCCCTCCTCAAACCTCACCCTCTCCAGGCTTCACCCCCAAAATCTCCATGAATTTCCCAACCTGGAGTTGGCAACCCTATCTCCTTCCCAGCCAAGGATCAACCTGCCCCTCTGATTTGGGAGGGTGGACTCTATGGCATTGTACCTGTCTGAGGGCCCAGCCCTCCTCAAACCTCACCCTCTCCAGGTTCCATCCTTCAAATCTCCAGGAATTTCCCACCTGGAGTTGGCAGGAAGGAGACCCTATCTCCTTCCCAGCCAGTCATCAACTTACCTTTATTTCCCCCTCTCTCTTCAGCTATCCATTCCCTCCCACACACACCTGCAGCCTCTTCTGTGCTCTAAAGCCCTGACTGCCCCAGAGTCAACCATTTTCACTAGGGGAACTGATCTCTGCCATCTGGAGAGCAGTTGTAATTCTGAGTGATCTCCAGCCCTCACTTGAAGATTGGCAACAATGGTTTCCCAGGAGGAAAAGTCATCTTTCTCTGCAATGGGGACCAAAGCAGCTTACATCATTCTCCTCTCCTCCTTTTGACTTGCACAACAACCCTGTGAGGTAGGTTAGGCTGAAAGTCTGTGACAGTCCAAAATCACCCACTTAGCTTCTACAGCAAGAATCTGGATCTAGCAGAACCTACTTTGAAGCACTGACTGCTACACCTAGGGCAGCCAACCTCCAGGTGGAGCCTGAAGATCACCATGTATCACAACTGAACTCCAGACAACAGATCTCCCCCCCTCCCAGAGAAAATAACTGCTTTAGAAGGTGAGCTGTATGGCATTCTGTTCAGCTGAGGCCTCTCCCCTCCCCAAACCCTGACTTCCATAGACTCTTCCAGAAAATCCCAGGAATCTCCATACCTGGAGCTGGCAGCCCTAGACTCAGAACTGGCCCCAATGACTTCCTTTGTCTGAACGAAGCTTGATTGCCTACTGTGGCGAAACGGGCTCCAGTTTACCACTCAGCTGTTTGCCTCCCACCCTCGTCCCGTGTGCATATTTCACTCCTTAAATTCACTGCCATGACTCACTGAATCATCACTACTTTTTTAGAGGGACAGTGAGACCCCTATGGCCGAATCTCCGTTTTTAGAGATGGAATCCTCAATCTTTGGGGGATCCCTGGAAAGTTGGCAACCCAAGGGTCTGGCCTTTCCTTGCCTCCTTGGGCTACCCCCTCCCTTTGTTATTGTGTAGAGCAGGGAGACTATGTGGTCAGAGCACAACACAGATTATTAGCCCAAATAAAAGTATTTAACTATTTACACAGTTATGGGGCGCACACACACTGTAGGAGTAAGCACACACTATGAACCAGCAGGGCATAAACCCACAGGGGTTAAACGCCATCCTCTTTCCCTACACACTGGCCCCTGGCTCTCTGCTCTAGCCTCTCTCTGTGGCCCAAGAGAGTAGGGAAACCTCCATTCATTCCCCAGTCCAGTTGACTGTGGAGCGGCTGAATTTCTGCTGCCTCCAAGGGTTCACCCATGTCTCTGGCTTGTAGCCTGGTCAGCACAGGCAGCAGGAGCCTTTCCTAACCTCCTGTAGGACAAGGACAGCCTCCTCCCTGGAGTTTGTATTGATGCTGCCCTGCATGTTGGGACAGTCCCTGTTTTCCCACCCTTTTCTGCCTTGAGGCAGTTGGGAAATGTACTCCAGCAGATGAGGAAGGCCCATTCAACCCAGTGAGCGATACTCCTACAGGCCCCTCTCTGGAACTACAGCTCAATTAAACCTTATGGCGGAACATTTTAAACAAACAACCACAGACAGCAGCTCAGCAGCCATCTTATAAACACAGGCCATTTTGTTACACCTACCAACAGCCACTGAGGGAAAAGTTAAGTCCCACACAGGAGGCAAGCAGGAGAAGCATCTTCGTCAAGAGACAAAGCCATTTGCTAGGAATTCTGACAGAGAAGAGTGGCTGAAGGGGAAGTGGGCGGGGAAGAGGAGCAGACCCAGCACCTGGCCAATGGTGTTAGCCTGATTGCACGTTATTATGAATAATAACGTGCAATCAGGCTAACAAAGTGGTGGAGGAATGCGCGCAGCACCCTGAACGTCTGAACGCACACGAGAGTCGACGCGTGTCGTTCTGACGGTCAGACGTGGAGGAAACCCCCCGCTGGAGTGTTGGAACAGGCTTGTGTGCAAGGTTTCTGTCTGCGTGATTGGCTCTAGCGAGCATTCTATCTGGGAGGCTTTACCCCTTCATCTCTTTCCGTGTGAGAACTCTGTGCCTTAAGCACTAGAGAGTCGTGGAGATCAGCCGCACCGGACCCGACTGCTAGGACTAGCCAGTGACCGGCGGTGTTCCGAACGCAAGGGATCTCCCACACGAAGCCCCAAGGCTATCTCGAGCCATCATATGGTCTATCTTGTGGGTGGGATCCGAGACGATAGTGTAGGGAAACAGCTGGCATCAACATCTCCCTACGCCATCCACTTTCCCGCCAAAAATAACTGCCACAACAGCTGAGAGACGCGCTTGTTAAAGAGCCGTGACTCTGCAACCCTTCCAGCCTTGGAAGCGATTCTTTGTTTTGCTTTGCCTCACGGCTAAAGCATGAGTCAGTGCGAGTTCGGGGGAAATCTCGCTGAGGCACAGTGTCTCAAGAAACTCTGCTGGTTCGGGGTACGCCAGCCAGGGCCAGAGAAGCCCAAAACTCTGCAGGTTTAATGGTGATCCCTGCTAGAGCGTAGGAAAGCTCAAAACCTAAACCGGTTTGGTGTGGTTCACCAGTCAGAGCCGAGAGCTCAAAACCCTCCAGAAACAGGTTCAATAGGTTACCCTGTTAGGGAATCGAGCAGCTGATCACTCTCCTTCCCAAAACCTAAATAGGCTAGGTGCCCTTTTCCAGGACTGAGAAGGTCAGTCCAGGAACGGGGAGTAAAGAAGTTCCCTGTTCACGTGCAGGTCTGAGCCCAGAGCCCAGACAGGCACCTTCAGAGTTAAAAAGGTTTCCCCAAAGTAAATAGGAAGCCAGGGAAGCCCAAAGCCATGTTTCGTAAAACGAGCCCCGTGCCTCGTCTGGAAAAGTGGCTCCTTAAGAGAGGTGATTCGCCATGGGAACCTGGATCGTTCCGGGGTCCGGATCCTCTAAAGGTCGCAAAAGATGTCTTTCAGGACTTTTGCGACCAGAAAAAGCCCAATGCGTCCACAAAGGACCGCTTTGGGAGTTGGGTGCTGTACACAGCGCTCCAGGATGCGTCGGTTCTCCTGAAGCGCCAACAGGAGGCCCTCGACGCACAAGAAGCTGCTAGCAAAGAGTTAGAGGCAAAACATAGCCAGGAGCTAGAGAAGCTCAGGGCTCAGCACAAGGAAGCCTTGGCCCGCAAACAGGCGGAGCATGAGGCAGAGAGTCTTGCCCTTAAGGCCGAGACTCAAGAGGTCCAGAAGAGACTGGACCAGGTCACTCAGGAAATGAAGGGACAGAAGGACCTCCATAAGAGTGAGCTCTGCGAGCTGCGCAGAGATTATGAGGAGGAGAGTCTCCGCTTAAGGACAGAGAGGCTCAACCTCATCTTAGAAAAGCAGGGGCTTGCAGACTCTTTGCAGGAGGCAAGGAAAGAAGCCGCTTCTGCTACAGAGAGAGCAGACGAGGCTGAGGCTGCCCTGGATAAAGCCCAGGAAGACTTAATGTCAGCCCACAGAGCCGCTAAATATTTAGCGGACCAAGCCCAGGCAAAGCGTGAGATGGCTAACCATGAGGCTTGCAAGAGGGAAATTGAATCCCTAAAAGAGCAGCTGGGTCTGCAAAAGGCAGTAATTTCTGCCATCCACCCTGGTGGTATAGTGGAATCACCTGAAAGCGAGGCAGGAGAGGTGCAAGCCAGTGCTCCACTCCAGTGCTCTGCTAACATGGCGGCTCCACTAAACCCGGTGAGAACTAAGAACGGTCACTAAGGCAGGGGATGAGACCACTACCCAGACTGTCACGGAAACGGCCCTGTGGAAACCGTATGAGGTGAAAGCCATTGCTGAACAAGTTGGCCCTTTTACTAGGGAAAATGCCATTCAGTGGCTAACGGATGTGGCCAACTCTTATTATAGTATTAATGGGGATGACCTTACACTGCTAGCCCGCAGATGCGCTTCAGGCTCAGATCTGGTGGCTCTTAACTCTGCCATCACGGCAGGAGGCCTGGTAGGGGTTAACAAATACCAGTGGATGAAGGAGGTCCTCACATACCTAAATCCCCATAGAACGGTGACCTCTTTATTCCTTCTGGAGAGACAAGGGCCAGCTGAAGATCCTGAGGCATATATGGCTAGGAAGCAGCTTCTTGCCATTTTATCTGATTCAGTGGACATAGATGATACCACTCAACTCCCTAATTATGATGACGACGAGTTTAGGGAGACATTAGTACAAGGGTTCCACGCCCAAACCCAGCTGGCCCTGAATCTCACTGGCTCCAAACAAGGTACTTGGGACGATTTGGAGCATAAAATCAGGTGAGTCGCCACGCTGCTCCGCAGCACTGGTCTTCTGAAAACCTTTAAAGGGACAAAGAAAACCAGAGACAAAGGCGAGGACGAACCCATTCAAACAGTCACCTATGCCAATAACGGCCCTCACTCCCAGTATCCTGCCACTGGTCACTTCCGAGGCGATAACAGACGCTCAGGAGGAGGAAAAGGACCTAGAGGAGGAGGTTTCCAAAAGGGAAGGAATGGACGGGACTATCGAAATGGCCCTGCTCCAGCCCAGGCATACATTCAACCCTCTGCCCCTCCAGTACCATACAGGGACAATTACCAGCAAGGACCCTATTTGCAGCCACAGCCAGCACCACTCTACCCTCAGTTGCCACAGCCGAACCCTGCACCCCACTACCAGGGAAACCAGCCCTGCCAAGCCCCGCCAGACGGCCAGGAACCACTAAGGTGGCATGCCTGGATGCGTTTAAAAGAGCGAGGCTACGAAATGGAGAGGTTCCATAAGCAGCCAGACTCTGTCCTGTTCCAGGCCCTCGCTGAGTGTGAGCAGGCCGACCAGTACCCAACTCACCCGGTGGTGGCTCCCTTGGAGCTGGTAAATGCCATAGCAAAGGCTACCACATAGGGGTGCCCGGAGTCCCAGGCGCTCCCCAAAGGAGTTCTGGCAAGACTTAAGCCAGACCCTTGGGGGAGACCAACCATAAAGGCAGGGGTCGGGACTCTCGGGAATTTAAAACCTGCTACCCTTTTGGTAGACACAGGAGCCAGTCAGCTCCACCCCAATCCAACCTCTCACCGAGACCTTCCTCTCACTGCAACAGAGCTTGCGCAGGAAAGCAGAAGTTTCCCCACTTGGGAAAAATTCCCCCTTCAAGAGAAAATGAGAGGACTTACAAACCTTAATAGAGAAAAAGATTTAGAAATTGAACAACTTACTAGGAAGAATCAGGAACTTCAACAAAAATTAGAAGCTAGCCTTAGAGAGAAAGAGGGACTCCAAGAGGAACTTGCTAAAGTCAAGACTCAGCTAGGACAACCGTCCATTTTAGCGCAGAACACAAACCAAGAATTAAAAATACTGGAAAAACTGAGTGAAGGAAAACACAGCATCTTTAGAGATCAAGCTGTGCAAACCCAAACCTCACCTCTTCCCCATGAAAATGAGAAAATAGTTAGTGCAGCCAACCTAGTCTCTGAGCTTACACAAAGTTCCAAACCTATTGCCCAAGGTATTTCCCCTGGCAAAGAAAGGCTTGACACAGATGTCTTTGCAGAGGCAAGCTTCCCTTTTAGTTACAAAGAACTTCCTGTTCCTAGCCTGGCCTCCAGTGCTTTCTTAAACCAGAATTCTGCAGACCTCCAACAGAACTTAAATTCAGTGTTACCTGCCCTCGAGGAAAAATTGAGCCCATTCCAGCCTTACCTAAAAATGTGGAAAAACGTTAAGTTTAAACCTCCAGACATTTGCATCACAGCAAACTGCTTGGTGTTTCCTCCTGTTCCAATTCTGCATAAGAAGAGACCTACTGGCAGGAATTAAGATAGAGAGATGCTAGTGATTGTTACTCTTCCCTTTTGGAACTGGGGGAGAGGGCACAGTGAAACTCATGGTGAAATTCAAAATTGGCCATGTGGCATATAATTTGTGATCAAGCCTCCTCAAACAAGAGGCAGTCTATCTGAGAAACTTATCCCTTTTAAGGAAAAATGCCTGGGTAAATAGGGAGACTATGCTTTCATGTCTTTTATGGATAAGACATCAACATGAGTCCATAGGAATGAATATAGAGGCTAGAAACAGCCACTAGTGCAGGACTACCAACCTCCAGGGAGCTCCTGGAGATCCTCTCAAAATTGAGACTAAATTCAGTCTCCCCTGGTGAGAAAGGGCAACTTTGCACAGAGGAAATCCATGACTTCACTTCCATAATGGGTTCCATCCCCAAATCCTGGCTTCTCCAGAACCCAGTCCCAAATCTCCAGATTTAGATCTGGCAACCCACTTGTCTTGTATGCCCCTGGCGGCCACCCAAGGCATAGCAAGATCCAATCCAGAAGCAATATGGCACACTGTTTAAAATTTTCTTTTTTGTCTTCAGATGTCTATCTTTTGTCTACCTGAAAACCTTCCCAGGACAAGGAGCATATGCTCTCATGTTTGGGCTTTTTATAAGTATTACAGTAGCCCCAGTTAAGAGGAGCAACTATGAAGGCTCTCTGAAAAACTAAAATGCAGGCACTATTGCAGAAATGCCACCTTCCAGGTGGGCCCTGGAGATCCCCCAGAGTTACAGCCTTTCTCCAGAATACTGAGGTCAGTGTCCCTGGGGAAAAGTGCATTCTATATACAGTGACCTGCAGGCCATGTTCTCCATAAGTTTCATCCCCAAATATCCAGGAACATGCGGCCTGGAGGTGGCAACCTTAAGCTTTATTTTACAATGCTCTGGGAGTAATGATATCCTCCTCCCTCTTGAATGTGCAATTCTTTAGGCTTAAAGGAGATCACTCTTCTCCTTCACCCACCCTGTCGTTTGCAAGCCTTTGTCTTGTAAAAAGGGCCGTTAAGGTTTTTTTTCTTTCTCCAGAAGTCCAATGCATTGTTTGTTTTAAAGGATTTTCCTCTTAATTTTTAACTCTAAAGCTAGTCTCTGCCTTGGACAACCTCTATTTTAAGGCCCATTTTTGCAAATTTCATTTGTTTTAAGAAAAGTCCTTTTTGCTGCTTATATTGTTTTTACAGTTTTTAATTTTTTTTATAAATAATAGGGTGCTTAACTAGCTTATGTAGTGATTTTGTTTTCTTTTAATTGAAATCTTTTCTTCATGGAAGCAGAACGTGTTTCTCCCCTTTTTGTATCCCTTTTTCATTGTAATTTTCTGGAGCATATCTCATATTAGGAATCCTGTACTCTCCAGATGTAATGTATGGCATCACTACGTCTCATTTTAAATTTATTTTATGACAACACAACTTTGTTTAGTTTGTGATCCACGGTTCTCTTAAAGCCCCACCTTCAGGGCTTTACTCTTGATACCAGTTTATAATGTAGCTGCCACAGGACGTTTACACCATCATTTTAGCTATCTCGCTATTTTGTCTGAAGTCTTTATAGCTGCCATAGACTGATTTATTTATTTATTTATTTTGCATGCACAGACCCCCTTCCGCCTGGCTCCCCCTAGCGAGAAAAGGAACTTTATGCATGCTCAGAGGGACTGTTTGTTCACACACAGCTTGTGCCGGGGACAGTGCATTCCTTTGTGTATGTGTGTGTTGCTACTTATTGCCTCCCAGCCTTTGGCAGCCATGGCAATTATTTTATGAATCCACAGGGATTCCTATGGATTCAAGGGGGGAAGTGGTATCTCTCTTCTCCCCAGCCTGAAGGCCTAAATTTTTTTAAAAAAATTATTATGTGTGAGCCCAGACAGTTATACAAGAACTGTTTTGTAACTGAAAAAGGACCTTTCCAAACAAGGCCCACCTGACTGGATTTCTATCCAAAACCATACCAGTCAGTCACCAGGCCAGGCCTATAGTAATAAAGTTTCATACCATGGGCATCCTGGTACTGGAACTTACTCATGAACCTGGCAGTTAAGCACAGGGAAAATGTAGGTTTTATATGTGAAGACCATGCTTTTGAGTCACGCCATCCATGCCTGACTCTCCAACTAGATTCTGCTAACCAATGCCATTACAATTTAGTTCAAGAGAATGGTTCTGCTATAGTATATGTGGGCAGGGGTTGTGTGTGCATTAGAACTCCTTGTGAGTCCATTGTTCTAAATCCATTTTGAATCCGGCCCATACTCCCTAGAATGAATGGGTGCTTCTGCAGCTTGTCTATGGTGACAGGGTGTGACTTCCTGTATGCTGCCCCTATTTGGACCCAGGAAGACATCCTGATCTCCCCTTCCTTATACAAAGATGTGGCACCTATCTTCTTTGGAATGGGTCTGGAACCAATTTATGAATTATTAACACAACCCCAGCTACAGCATTTATTGCAAGCCATCAAAAAGGGATGGAGACACATCCTCCATGGTTATTTCAAATAATGGCAAGGAAATGACAGATCTAGGCAAAGAATTTAAACAATTCTCAGCTGGAGTCCAAGGGCAATGGGCTTTTTAAATCTAGCCCTGCACCCCATGGTAATCATTGTGGGATTTCAAGTTATTTTGAGTACTGCATTAATTTGTATAGGGTGTTGGGTCACAACACAAGTGAACCAAATAGAAACTCTCACCCATATTGCCAAGTACCCAACCTTCAGATGCCTCAAATCTGAAGTCTGTTCTCCCTAAAACCCCCTCCCTTTTTCTACTCTTGCTTCATAATAAAGGCAACTGTCTCCTATCTTCTGACTTTTAACTTTCCACCAATGGGGTCACCGTCAGTGTGGGGTCCAGTGAGACCAAGATTACAAGGCTCACTACCTCCTCCTGAGGAACCTGGTTGGTTGCAAAGGCGTTGAGTTTAAGGCTATGAGACAGACAGAGCGAGAGTGTAAGCCCGGCTACAAGAGCCAGAATTCTCGCCTGCTCCACCCCAAGCACGAAAGCTTGGTAGGCCATGTCCTGCCTGGAGCAACCTTGGCCTACCCAACCTCAGTTCACTCTCTTTTAGGTCACGCCTTACGCAAATCCTCTTCTCTGAGCAAAAGGAGAACGGGCTTTGCTCAAAGCAATCAGCAGGACCCTTTAAAAAGTTTTTTTAATGAATTTCCCCCCACTTTTTGGTGAGATTTAGTTTATAACCCAGCATGCGCAGGGCGTGCGTACATTTGCATGCACGCTTCCACCTGACCTAGAGTAAGGGCACGTCCCAGCCCTTACCACAAGTGCTTCAATAGCCTGTATGCGCATGCCCTTCCCTGCTCAAGGGGGGAAGGCTTCAGAAAGCCTTCCGCCAACCTTTTATTGTTTTGTGTTCCCCCCCCCATTCTCATTCTTGCTTATGGTGTTTTTATCTTTGTAACCATGAAAGGTAGGGACCCCACAGAGGGGGGTCCCAGGTTAAAATGGGTGCTCCTACTTAGAGTCCCCACGGAGGCGTTAAAGCCCCCTGCTAAAAAGGGAAAATTCCCCTATCTCAGACCCTTAAACTCAGCGCCTGTGCAAGCCACCAGGAAACACATCCTGTGTGGGAGGTGCTGAGCTCGGAGGAGAGTCTGAGACCGGTGTCAGCAATGGATGCTGGAATCTGACTAGCTGCAGCCACGAGCTGAACCACAACCACTTTGCCAGTCACAGTGACACCTAGAAAATAGGCGATCCATGAATGGCACCACCACTGGGAAGGGTTGCCGCCCAAAAACACAATAAAATCAGTTCCAAGACTCTTGGGACCGCCAGAGGCGTGCAGGACTCCCCCGTTTCGTGTGTTACCCATAGACCCCTGCGGCAAACAAGAGACGTCAACCCCGATATGTAAATCACCTTCCTTCCCCCTAAAAAGCTGCTTGCCAACTCCCGCCCGGGAGACAATCTCTGACAACGAGTTTCTTGAATTTCTCCCCACTTTTCCAAGTTCTCTACCTCACTGGGTCCTCCCCAGCATAGTAGGCACTTGCAAACAGAGGTGTATTTAATTCTATTCTTCAACCAAGAAAGGGTGGGCTAAAAAGCCCGAGGTAGACCCTTGTATTCGAACTGAGGGTCAGGACAGAATGTTTGGATGCACTTGTTGGATAAGGCACACCGTGCGTCTGATCACACTCGCTGCCACTGCAACACCTTGTAATGGCGCGAGTAGGCACAGGGCTCGAAGAACAGCCCTGGAGCCACTGAGCGTGTTAGTCCTCCCTCTGCTACGGAAGCAGCGGAGAATGCTCAGAGCGCCCGGCCGACGCCCGGCGGCGTTGCTTGTCCAACAACCGCTCCAACCTCGGCATGCCTTGTTCCCCTTCCACCCTCACGGTTGCAGGGAGAAAGGTAGCACCCCAGCAATCGGTGCCCATGCCTTGCCCACTCTACCTAGCCTCACCCTGCTCTTGTTCGCCTCTGCAAAAGTGTCTCTAAATATTTTTAATAAATTTTTCTTTTTCGAGAAAAGCTGTTTACCCAGCATGCTTTTTGGGAAAGGGTTTTGCATATTCAGGAGCCTCCGACCGTAAATAATTTGAACCCCAGGGATGAGCCATTCCATAAAAGGAGAGCCCCTGGAGCAGCCTATGTTTATGGGACAGGGGAGCCCCTGTGTTTTGTGTGTGTGTTGTGTTCTATTCTTTTACTGCAATGATCGGGGAACCCCCGCAAGGGTCCCCCTGGTTTAAAAGAGGTACGACCTGACATCGTTCCCTCCGGAGCACCATGGCTCCCGTTTAAAAAGCCACTGGCTGCGAGCTGTTCCTCGAGCCCTGAGCTTACCGGCGCCGTCCTCCTCCTGATGCCTGGGTTCGAGGGACAGCCCAAGCCGGCACAATGCTTTCCTCCCCCCCTGAGGGAGGGAGAGTTATCAGGCCAGCCATGGGAACAGAATAGCCCCAATTTGCAACCTCTTTCACGTCCATGGTGACTCATTAACCAACCCTCTTCTAGGTACACCATATGGTCATCGGTGACCTCCATGCAGGCTTGCTGTGTTCTGTCAAGGCATGCATGCTTGGAGGCTCCGGTAGCCGCCGCTTCAGGTGAAAACCGCACGCCCAAGGTGCTGTAGGAAGCTAGGGGGGGACTCCCCGCCTCGCTATGCAGATTACCCTCCTCCCCCTCGGCCAGACTGACTCGTGTCCGAGCCGAGGGAGGACGAGCGCCACCGAAGCCAAACATCCGAAGAAGATCGGGATCCTTCGTGGTCCCCGATGGCAGCTCATTGAAAGACCATAGTTACAGTGTATAGAGAGCCTTCCTCTCATGAATGGAGCGTTTCTGCGCATAAGAGACTTTGCAAAACTAAACAGCCTGGGAGGAAGGACGAAGATAATGCACCCAATGTATTGTATATGTTTTTATAAATCAATGCTTACATTTTACTTCACGAAATCAACTCTCTTAAAGAGACAATACCTGTCTTTGGTGAAACTTCAATTCTAATGATTTTAACTTGCTTTCAGTTGCACTTGAACTTTTATGCATTTAATGCCTTTCTTTAATCAATGCCTAGGTTTTAATGATTTATTCTAGTAGCGCCTAAGATTTTAAGACTTCTTTTAGCTTAATTTTATTAGCGATTAAGGATTTTTAACCTGTTTTAAGTCTATTTTAACTTCTCTTGCAAAATGAATGTATTGTTAATCATTTAGGTTAGATAAGCTAGCTCCCGGCTCATGCTTGTCAGCCCTGGTTGTGTGGAGTGTTCCAAAGGCAATTTGGCATTTTGATAAGGTAGTTTTTTTTAAGTCCATCCCATTGTGAGAGTAGTTAGTGACACCCAGGTGACAGCACCCTCCAGCGGACGATGACATCACTGCCTCCGACGACATCCGTTCCTGATTGTGTGACCCTTTCGCCTGACGTCTCCAGGGTCCCAAGGGGGGGAAATGTTGCCCTGCAAGGCTTTTGAGCCTCTTTTTGGACTGCAATAAAATAATAAACTGTGCCAGTGCGTGTGTAAGGAACTGAACCACATGGTAACCCTCCCAGATGCCAGCAGAGACTGCACCCAGGCAAGAGACGTTTCTCCTGACCATCCCAGCAGCTCCAGTGCCCAGCAGAGGTTACCAGCCTGTTTCTCATGAAGGAAATATGAAACAGAACCAGTATACACCAAAGCACAGTAACATGCCTTGATAAAATACACGAACTAGGGACTCCAAAAACGCCATTGAGAGTTCCTTCTACAGCAGGCAGCCTCTTTCCCTCCCCCACCTTCACCTGCAAGACCTCACGTAGCCCTGGCAGGGTCTATTCATTGTTGCCTAGTTACTGATTGAGAGCCATCAACAGCTGGGCTAATGCCATCAAGAACACAATAGAAGTGGCCGGATGACTCATCCTGGCTGTTACCTGGTGTCAGACATGAGTAAGTTTCTAGCTCTCAGTATTGACCATCCCTCAGGTACACCTCCACACACCTCCCCTACATCTTCCAACCAATAGGGTGCTTTCAGGGACGGGCTACCAGGAGGCGGGAATCAGGGAGGTAACCAGCCCCTACCCTCCTGCTTATAAGGGGATGCCAGACCACCGGCCCTCTCTCTGCTCTTCGACCCCTATCGAACCTTTGACCCTCTTATGTCCAGCTTGCTATCCCCACCCCCTGCCTCCATCTTTAAACTCTGGTCTGCAGCCAGAGTTCCCATGCGATTACCTGCCGGTCAGGCCGCATGGTTCCCCATTTTCCTTAGTTTCCTTCCCCTCCATTTTTCCTGAGGAATACTCTGCACAACGGACTAGTAAGTATTGCCCACCAACAAGTTACCTGCTAATGCAAATGTGCTTTGCCTTTCTCTGTATTTCTTAGGCCTTGAATAATTGTGTGTGAGCTTGTGTAATTGTTTGCGTGTGCAGAACTTCAGTAAAAGACTTTATTTTCAACCATAAAAAGTCTCCTGGTCTGTTACCAACTCCTCCCGGCGGGGCTGACCTCTGTATACACAGGTGTTCGCTCTCGCAGCTGATTGCTTATTAATAATCAATATAATTCCCCTTGTTATTATTCATAATAATGCGCAATCAGGCTAACAATGGCACTCGAATACTCTTGAGTGGTGGCTGGCAGGCCAATGGCTGAAGGAGGGCATTTTACAGCCAATGGGAGTGCATGGAATCTTGCCACCCCAAGTCAGCTTTATATATAAGGAGAGATATATAACCAGATGTTGTTTTCTGAAATTATTAAGAAAGGGGGGGGAGGGAAAAAAGGCCTGATTATTACCTAAAATTGTAAAAGTAAATGTATGTAGTGATACATTTGATTACTATTAATAGGAATTATACACTGGGATTACCTTATATGCTTTTGCAATTGCTACAAGTTGGTATAGTAGGCCATAAATAGTAGGCCATAAATAGTAGCCATATCAATTCTTCAGATTATTCTACATAAAAATAAAATAAAAATACGCTTAATGAAATTTATGGGCAATATATAATTTAAATTAATTTTAACCTAAGAAATTTTTAAATTAGCCAACAAACCTGGTGTCAAAGATTCCATTAGCCAGGATGTGTGTCACTACCATCAAGGGTTGTAGTCAAGTTGCAAACTGCTAAAGTTACATCATCATATAGTAGAAACCAGGAATGATGCAATTGCCCAATGCTTGCCAGGGAAGAAATTACAAGGTGGGAGGGGGTGAAGAGGGGAGAGAGAGAACACCAAGAGTGGGAGGGGAAAATCACAAGGTCAGCATTAACAGCTACAGAATGACAGTTATACATAATTTCAAAGGCAGCAAATCCAATCCACTTCTTCATTCAGTCCTTGGGGAGTTAATGTCTGTAGATGGTGTATCCAAAATAATTCTCTTCTCTGGAGCACTTTAGACATGTTCAAGTTAGTAGTCTTAATTGTTTCCATGATCCAAAATTTCAGCTGTTTTTCAGTATGTCCCAAGTCAAGATAGTGACTGACCAATGGCGCATTCCTTTTCTTTAATCTGATGAAACTCTTATGCTCCCCAATTCTTATGTTCACAGGTCTTGATGTTTGCCCCAAATGCAATAATTTACATGGACATTCGATGCAGTATATAACTCCTCTTCTGTTGCAGTTACAGAATGCATTTACAAAAAATGTTCTAGTCCTGGCAGTGTTATGAAAGGACTTCTTGTCCTCAGCACAGTTACAATCAGAACAACTCCCACATGCAAAAAACCCCTCTAAGTAACTGACTCCCCCTCATGCAGCTGGTGTCCTTCAGTTCAGGAAGCCTGCTTCCAACTAGCACGTCTCTGAGATTTTTTAGCTCTCCTGGCTGTGAACAAGGGAAAATTCTGGCATCTAGGAATGTTAGATAGAAGGTGCCAGTATTTGTTGATAATTGTCTGTACTGGTTTAAATGTTAAAGGTTAAAGGTATAATCATTCTATCTGATTACAAGTTCTAGGGGTGAGTAGAGACGTTCTGGATGTATTGTAGGCCTACTATACAAACTTGTAGCAATTGCAAAAGCATATAAGGTAATCCCAGTATATAATTCCTATTAATGTTAATCAAATTTATCACTACATACATTTACTTTATACAATTTTTATGTAATATATATAATATATATAATTTTTTACGTAATATATATAAATTTCTTATGTGTGCATTTCTGGATATGTGTCATTGTAATATAAAGAATATTGACCACTGAGGAAGGCCCGAAGGGGCCGAAACGCATATGGTCCTTAGGTCAAAAGATTTTACCCATCAATTGTATTTGTATAATAACTAACTTGGTTGTATAAGCCTTTTAAGTCTGAGACTTAGACTATTTCTTTTAACCGCAGTATGTTTTAGTTATGTGTACACCCTAATAAACATTTTGTATTTTTGTATAATTTAGTTTGTAGCTTGACCCTCTTAGTTCATTCTATTGCATCATGAACTTTACAAACCAAATCAAAAGTTCATGATAGTCCATGCCACGCATGCCACGAAACACAAACCGAGCCACATTTTCCTGGGTCATGCTCATCCCTAATTAACAGCCTTGCTCAGATTCTTGCAAACTGAAGGCCACGGCTTCCTTTATTGACTCAATCCATGTTTGGTCTTCCTCTTTTCCTACTGCCTTCAGGTTTTCCTACATTATGGTCTTTTCCAGTGAGTCTTATCTTTTCCTTATGTGACCAAAGTACTTATTTGTCTTTTTGGCGGTCCGTGGTATCCACAAAACTATCTTCCAATGCCACATTTCAAATGAATCAATTTTCCTCCTGTCAGTTTTCTTCACTGTCCAATTTTTGCACTCATATGTAGTAATTGTGAATACCATTGGTCTCTAGCAGCACATCCTTAAGGATCTTTTCTAGTTCCTTCATGGCTGCCCTTCCCAGTGTCCATCTCCTTCTGAATTCTTGGTTGCAGCCCCCCTCCCCTATTTCAATTTCTTCATTATCAACCTTAAAACAGTGTAATTCCTCAACAGTTATTACTTTGGTCTTCTTGATGTTCAGCTATAATCTTGTTTTGGCAGTTTTTCCTAGATAAAGTTAGATCAGCTCGAAATCCTGTTATAAACTCTGACAACTCTGTCTTCAATAATGATTATATTTATTGGGCATATTGGCTAATTTTTGACACCTGTGGTCCTGACCTGATTGTTAGTATGATCCAAATTGAGAAACAGTTATATGTTCCCTAGAGATGATCAGATCAGAAGCTGTTTGATGAAACCAGAGGGTGCATATTTAGTAGACCTGTCATTCAGTTAAAGAACTAATAATTTTCATGGATTAATTGATTGAATTTGCATGAATTTGCATGTAAGTCAATTGCTTTGAAGAAAAAGACATGCTTTGTTTTTAGAAAATGAGACTCAGCAGACATTAGAAGAGGCATTACATTCTATGTAAGAAAGAGGGAATACCTCTTCTAAGGTGGTGCCAAATATCTGTAGGGGAGGGGGAGAAGGAGGAGGAGAAGGAGAAGAAAGAGAGTTGGATTTATACCCTGCACTTCACTCAAAGTCTCAGAGAGGCTTACGATCTCCTTCCCTTCCTCTCCCCACAAGTCACCATGTGAGGTAGGTGAGGCTGAGACAGCTCTGAGAGAACTGCTCTTGAGCAAATAGCTCTGAGAGAACTGTGATTGACCCAAGGTCACCCAGCTGGTTTCATGTGGGGGAGTAGGGAATCAAACCCAGTTCTCCAGATGAGAGTTCACCACTCTTAACTGTTACAACAAACCTGCTCAAAATGTATTCCCCAGATGATCAGAAACACCCTTTAGTCAATCAAAAAAGTTTATAATCAGTGAAAAATGATAGCCTTATTGTCCCACGATGAGCAATTACTTCTAGCTAGGAACATGAATGTCACACCTATTCTGTAGTCACTCCATTGGTTACCAATCAGTTCCTGAGCTAAATTCATCATTCTGGATACTATCAATAAAGCCCTTAATATCTTTGGGCCCATATACCTGCAGCACCAGCTCTCCTGCTGTGCTATGCCACAAGAGTTTTAGTCATTTGAACAAAGCCTTCTGAAAGTGCCACTCTGGAAAAGCACTAAGAGCAGAAACTGCCCATTCAAATGAATTCCCCGTGGTAGCTCTATCCTTGTGGAACAGCTTGCCTAAGAAGGTCAAGAAGGCTTCAATACTACTGCAGAATAAAGAAAACAGAAACATTCAGGAAGGCATTTTGATAAAATGATCAGAAATGTTATATAACAGAACAACTCAGAAGGTTGCTTTTATAAGGGAATAGGATGGTATTTCATTACAATCTTTGTTGTGTGTATTACCTTGTTTTTACTGCATTTGTTGTACCACTGTAATCTGCTTTCTGCATTATGGTATGTGCCTTAGGCAGTTTTTGTTTGTATTTTTTCTTTTTCTGCAGTCCTCATCCTATTGTGTTGCTCATTGGGTACTTTATGCTGTTAGAATTGTTTTCTGTATTTTGTAATCTGCCTTGAGTCTCAGCAAGAACGTTGAGCTATAAATGAATTAAAATTAATAAATAAATAATGGATGGAGCTTAGTGATTAGACATCATAAGATTTCAGAAACTCTGTCCAACTAACCTTGTAAATAGGGTTGTCAGATCTTCTGCTATATCAGGAGACCTCCTGGTGGTAGCCCCCAACCTCCACCACTATTTGGTAGGGTGGTGTGGGGAAAATCAGGCAAAAATCACTGTCGCTCCAACACTGTGACGTCACTTCTGGGGTAAAACCAGAGAGTTTTCAGTGAATCTTAGAACATCATGCCACTACAATGATGTCACTTACAGGACAAACCCAGGAGTGACATCACTCTGTTGGAGTAACAGTGCCCCCATGTGGCCACCCAGACCATTGCTGGGTGCCAGCCACCAGCCGGCAACCATCGTTGCAAAGGTGAAGACACCTTATTGAACAAAGATATCTAGTGGATGATCATGCATATGAGTGCATTGAAGTATCTTATGGTCAGTTTACAGACTTACCCAGCCAAGACTGTGATGTTTTCTGCACAAACAGGTCTCCCTGCTCCTGCATTTGTATTCATCCATCTCTTTCACTTGTTTTCTCAGAGGTATTTGCAATCCAAGGTGGAAAAATGCAGTTTGTCTTTTCTTGAGGCGCAGCATCAGACTTCCCTGTTTCCGGGAATTCCCTTGCTGTGCCACAAGAGGGAGCAAACTGTATTTTTGCTCCTCGGACTGCAAATACCTCTGCGGAAATGGAAGAAAACAGCAGAGGAATACAAATGCAGGAGCGAGGAGACCCGTTTGTGCGGAAAATGTCTGAATTACACATTACCACAAGCAGGTTCTTGGACAGATGGCATATATATTGTCTAAATGAATATGGTGAGTGTACATGAATCTCCCACTTTATGTGCATATTAACATGTAATGCAGACATCCTAGGCTTATATCCAGACTGTTTTCTGCTAATGGAAAGTGAGGGGTAATTTCTGCTGACTGTCACTTCCTACTATAACCCCCTCCCAAGTTGTTCCTCAGGGTCCTCACTCCTCCAGGAACATTGTTTTGTGGAGATCAGTGGGTGGGTGGCAGTGGGAAAGGAAAAGCAGGAAACTTTCATTCCAATGATGGAAAATTTAGTCTGGATCCAACCCTTAGGTTGGATTTGGGTGTAACTTCCCTTCAAAAAAGGAAATATGGGTGGTGTGAATTTAGCCTATGCATACATACACGTACATACGCACACACAGAGTACCCACATCACATTATTATGTAGGCATAGCATGTGGTGCTTACATGCATCACACATGAGAAATTCTCACTTAGATAAATGTGGCTACAGTCCTAGGCACACTTTCCTAGCAGTAAACGGGACTTACTTCTGAGGAGACTTGCTTAGGATTGACATTCAGCAGAACTGAAAAGGATATGAGAGTTCATTGATTCCCAAGTGCTCTTCATCTTCCAGACAGTGGATTGCTGCAATCAAAAGTTGTTTTTGGCTTTGCTCCTGGGAGAGCTCTTAAAAATTAATGCTGCCTCAAAACAGCTGCATGATTGACAAAACCAATTGTTTCAGGCCTCTGAAATCCACAACACTGTTTATTCCTCATTCAGTTTTTATTCATTTTACATATGCTAGTCTTTTCTCCAATAAGCTGAAAAATCAGTTCTTCCCTTCCCATCAGTGAAGATTCTCAGTGCCTTGCAGATTGGGGCTTTCTCCAGCAGCACTTCTCTTCATCAATCACGTCTTTCTCATCCCTGCTGTCCAATCACTATTCCGTAATGCTGTTTACAAAAAAATGAATAACAGGGGGAAAATAAGTAAAATGTGCTGAGGTCAACACCCCAGTAATAACAAGAACTAGAAACCATGAAAGCAAACACATACCTCAGCACAAACCATCCTATTATTCTGTGATAAACTCAAAAGGGGAACAAAAAAAACCATGAAAAAAATGGAGAGAGTGAGCCTAAAAACTCTGCATTGTTCTTAACCTTTTTATGTATCCTTTGTAAAATGTTAATGGGACTGTTATATAGACAGACTTTGTATGGGACAGTAAATCAATTTGAAAGAGACTAGAAAGGGAAACATGTTTGCTCAATTTATGGAACCTGTATTTCTTTTTCTTTTTACTGTGCCAGTTCATATTAGGGGGGAAATGCAGTTTGGGCAGGTGTATAAAATAAAAAATGGAGCATCTTTATTCAAAGACAAGTCAGACGCTATTTGGTGAGACTTACTTACAGGTAAATGTGCATAGGATGGTAGTGGAGCAGAACGACAGCAGGATGCAGGTTCCATTGTTAAATGGAACCTAACTCCCAGGTGAATGTGCCCAGGAATGAAAACATAGGATTTTGTTTAGCTGTAACTGTTGTTCGTCAAGTTGTCTTGTTACCCAAATAGGTGGCCTCCTAATCAGTTGGGGGAATGAATTAGCCTTAAGGAGACAGAATGAGAGGGGGTAACTGGAATTCTCCATCTAGGTACACAGGGATTTTTCCCTTAAGAGAACTCTCAAATAAACCAGGCAGAAGTTCAACCAGAAAGGTTTTTATTAAAAGAAAATAGAAATAGACAGAAATGCATACACACACATGCACACTAAAACACATACTAAGAGAAAATCAGGAAGGAAAGAGGGAAAGCTTTTGGCGGGAAAAGCAATAGGTACCAGTCTTGAAAATGTCCATGGAAGCAGCAAGTTGAAGAGCAAAACGGCCAGCATTTTGTTCTGTGCAGGAGAGAAAAAGAAATCCACATAGTGGGGAGTACATGTGGTCACTCAACACACATATACACTGCTGGGGCATGATGCCATGACTTTTAGGGCAAAACATACCCTGAGGCAGGCTATTTGCCAGAAAACAAATGCAATCGTCTTGTTTGACCTTGTAAATAAATAAATAAATACATGTTCCCAAGTTTATGTGAAGTGGAAGGAATGGAAGCTGTTTTCTCCCAGATGGCATTGGCAATGTCAATGAAATCTTCAAGCATCAGGAAAGCTACTGTGAATGGAGCATCAGAATAAAGAGCAGAGAGAATTATATTCTTGGGCTTTAGATCTGAAGAGAAAACATCTGTGAAAAAAATGCTTTTTTTCCCTTGTAGGCTGAAATGAGCAAAACTTTCACTTTGTGTTTTTAAAGTTTTTTCTTTCTTTCTGGGCAGGCAGCAGGCAGGAAGAGGGGTAATCAGTTCAATTGCTTCCCAGACACGCCTCAAGCCACCTTCATACAAATGCTAATAAATCTAGCAGGAGAGATAATGGGTGGGTCAAGCTCTACCCTTTCCTCAAGCAGGGAACAGAGATTTGGAGGAATTAAATAGTAGAAAGGCTTCAGGAAGGAAAATTCTAGGGACTCAGGAAAAGCTTCTTTGACCTGGCCCGACCTGGTCAGTGGGTGAGGAAAGGAGAGGTGATAAAATTCAGGGGAGTGAGGAGGAAGCTCTTTTTGTGCTCTGTCCATCAAAGCAGACAGAACTCTTAGCTGAGGTCTGGAGAAGCCAGCCATTGACCATGTGCTGGCCCAGAGAACTAAAGAAAGCTTCAAGGTAATGGGAACTCCACAGAGGTCTGTAACTTACTAAGCTTTAGGAACCTGTCCTATATTATAATATCCAACAGGGCATGTATAGAGAGAGGGACTGAGGATTTGCATTTTATCCATTTCTTTTGAATCCCTTGCTCAATAGGGTGCTGTGCTAAAAGTCTGCTTGTGAACATTTTCTTTTTAATAAATACTTTATAATTTTTGATGCTGGTAGTGGTTCTCTGTACCACATAGACATCCGCTGTCTTGTGTTAGCCCAATTGCTCTATTTTAAATATAGCAATTGGTTTATTATTATTTATTGGGTTGTCGCCTGTATATACAGAGAATGCTGCTAGTCTGTAATGGTTCCCAGTAAAAGACACAGAGACCAGGTATAATTAATAAAATATTATTTTACTGAATATAATCCTTATTTATTCATTCACAAACACACAAACAGTATTCAAGCATTCACACACATAAAATAGAACTAAGAAAGCAGGGGGGATTGATGGCTTATGGAGAGGTGATACTACCTGTCAGATGTGCAGAAGTCCATGAAGAAGGATTGTGGCCTAAACCCAGAGGGTTCAGGGGTGGGCTGCCATTTTGGCTCATGGCAGAGACACACACGGTCTGAGGCCATGTGTATGCTGGGATATACCCACTGTAAGACAATGCAGCCCAATGGGTGGCCCTGGGGGCTGGTCTCAGGTGAGAACAAAAGATTACCTGGGCCAATCTGGGGTCCCAGGGGTGTGTGATGTCAGTAGAGGCAGACCTTAGGTTTGACCAATGGGCTTCCAGAGAGGCAGGGTCTGGATTTAACAATAGAAGCCAGGTGTTGGGTGTCTAGTTGAATGGATTATAGGACTTGCTGGCCAGGTAAACAAAAGGTGGGAGACTTCCCTGATTGTCCCTGATTAGCATCAGGAAGGGTCGTTAACAATTTGAATGCTTGACTGGGTAATCCCTTCATGCACTGGCAGAGGAAAAGTCCTTTGTCTGCTGTATGGCCCTTAATCCGTGTATGTGACATGCAGCAGGTATGTAATGGAGTCCCTCAGAATAAAAAGACAGCTTTTTCCTTTCTCTATGGGCTTCTACCTTGGCATCCATTTTACAGTCTAGACAGACCATGTGGCAACAGCAAACAGTCCATAGCAAAGCCCCATAATGGCGTCAGGGCTAACATATCCCCCCTTGCAGACGTGGCAGCGTCAGATGACATCGTCTGCACATACACTTTGATGGAGACTTCCCGGTATCTTGAGGGACAGAGGCAAGAAAGACAAAGAAACACAAAAGGCTGGGTAAGGTGCTGAAGAGTGCCAGGTGGCTTCTAAAGACTTACCTCTGGAACTCATTGTTATTCCATGAGCATAATCTCTGCTGGGTGGAGGGGGAAGACTTGCTCTGAGGTCACCTTATGAAACCTGAATATGAAATCCCTTTTGCAGACCACTTGCAGCCCAACTCTGTGGTCAAGCTGAGAGTGCCTGGCTTTTGGGGACTTTGGTTCAGGTTAGAAAGTAGGGCACCCCTGTTTTGGGGCTACCCAAGAATAAAAGGCAGTGCCTCTGGTAACAATTCCCCCCTTGAAGCCGTCTTTAGGCGTGAGCCAAGATGGCTTCACTTCAAATGATGTTTTGCTGCCGTTGGAGTTCCATATGACCAGAAAAGAAAGGACAGCAGAACAAGGTTAGAGAAAGAATTTACAGGGGAACGGCTCGGTGAGGGAGTCAGGTATACCGGCTATAAAAATATATCTCTGGGAACCCAAAAGGAATTTTTTTTTTAAAAAAAATGTTTTAAAATAAGGAAGGGTGAGTGCCTCTGTGTATGTGTTTGCAGGGACCTTCTGCACATCTTCCAGAGAGACATGACTACTGTACATAATGCTACCTATAGCAAATCTAATGAAGGCTTCTAATTATTATAAAGCAACAAAAGGAAATGCAAGACATCCTAAAATAATTCTTAAAACTTATAAGCTAAAAACATATCTAACTCAAATGTTATCAAAATTCCTAAACAATTAGACAAATACAGAAAGCAAAAATTGGTGGGTTAAGCAAACTTAAAGCAGAAAGATAACTAAAAGCAATGCAAATGCTATGCTGGAAGAATTGAGAATGAATGTGTGTAAAAGCATGATTACAAAACATTTAGAATATGTGAGCAACAACATGAAAATGACATGGACCAATGAATAAATACAGTCAGTGATACAAATCAATTTGAGTTTCAGTTGAACATTACAGATAAATGTGGGTAAGGGACATGGATACATTTTTGAAACCACCCCCCCTAGGTACCCAAGTTGCCAGAAGGCACAGGCAATCTGAGCCTTAGTGTCATGCTTTCAGGGACCAAAAAGCAATTCTTGGGTCCCAAAGTAATAACTGGGTGGGTGCCATGAGGTATTTGCAGCTGGTTGTGAGAGTTGCCTGCCCTTGAGGTGGCATCCAATGTCCATGAGATGGTTTGCAAGCAATTTGCAGGTCAACAGTGGCTGGAGGACCAGAGAAGGCAGCTGGTAAGTTGGCAGGTCCTTTGCTGAAACTGGAGCAAAGGCAAATTAGGAGGCGACTTGGGTGCGTAGCAAATAGGGAGCAATGGCTTTGGCAAGACCACGAGGTCTTGTAGGCTGAACAGGAATCTTGGAAAGTCTTTGATGCATATGCATAGCAAGAGTATTCTCCAGGTACAATTGGAAATAGCTGAACGTTCAGTTTTTATTATGGTGACCAGAGCAGAGTTCCAGGTGAAGATGTGCACAGTTTGGAGGCGCCAAGAAGTTATAAAAAAATGGCCAAACAAAAGAACGTTTCAAAAAAAAAAGGAAGTTAGATTGCCATGGCTGTTGTAGAAAAAGTTGGAGCCCCCGGGGAAAGCTGCCGGCTTATGGTGGTGGGTCATACCCCAAAAACAAAGCTAACAAAAAAGCTGGAAAGCAATAATTATTAACACACATATAAAACAAACAATTCCTAAAATAACTTATAAGGTGTGCCTTTACTATCAGGCATAAGACTTCAATTGCAGGTTCAGACTTTCAGTTCCTGCAGATATGAAAGAACTTGAGAGACAGATTAACAGGTTTGCATGGATAGAAAGATGCTCTAGCCATGCAGGGATAAAACTTAAATAGGAGAATAAACTTAGAGCATCAGGTACTGATTGTGTACCTCAAAGAGGAAGCCCTTAAACAAAATAAAGATGAAAGAATCAAGTAGCTAAATTACAGACAGGATTGAAAATCCAAGAGAAGAGAAGAGGCAGTAGCCCTTGATAATTCTGCATGATTTAAGAAGTCGGCCAAAGATCACACCACAAGAGAAGAGGAAAGAAAGAAAAAAAAAGTTGTCTCTGGCACAGGCTTTGTGCCAGCAAATAGTTCTTCTGAGCATGTACAGAGTTTCTTTCCTTGCTAGTAGAAACTGGGCTGAAGGGGGCCTGGGCATATAGATTACTAGAACAAAATCAGAAGGGATGTGCTGCCAGACTTAAACCCTTTAAAATATTCTATGGTAGCTATATATAAACTGATATCAAAACTAAAGAAACGTTAGCCCTAAAGGTGGGGCTTTAAGAGAACAGCTAATTCCAAAACCAAAAGAGTATTTATAAAACCTTAAAGAGATGAAATAGTTCTAGATCACACAAATTTACCAAGAAATTTTAAAAAGAGATTCCCTTCTATAAGAATGGGAAGATAAGACAAAGCTTAAAATCGAGATGCTGTAGTAAATTAATGGAACAGAAACAAATCTATTTTAAAATCTATTTTTAAATGTACCATTTTGAAAGTAAGGGATCTCTAATCATGAGAAATTCCAAGGAAGAGGATGCAAATAAATGTATTTTTAACTTTCTAAAGAAAGATTTCCATTAAAATTAAAAGGGAACAATATTACCATGTAAAAACAATTACAAAACGGACCTTTAAAAAAAACAAAAACTAAACTTTGGAAGGGGGGAAGGAAGATGACCTTCCTGTAATAGACAAGGAATTACAAATTCAAAAGGGAAGAAAAGATCAGTCTTCTCTATGCATTTTCATTCCCCATCTATGCCTTAAAAACCAAAGGAGAAAACATTTTTTTCTTTCTGTGCTCCCCCCTAGTTCCTTTACAGAGGGAGATTTCTCTTAACAAAAGAAGGAGGTGCAATTGTTACCCTCCAGAAGGGCCATTAATCTAGCTAGGAGCCTTCTTATCTTGTCCTCCTTTGGGTTTTCCCCTGGAAGGTGGCAAGTCAGCGGGTTCATTTGAATTTTAAATGGAGAGTGAGAGTCTTACATTTTCCTCTTCAATTTGAGACAGAAAAGTCAGAAGAAAATTAGTACACATTAATCATTAGTACATTCCCTACATATTAATACTTTTAGTAGTAATTAGTTAGAAGGACAAATCTTGATCAGTAAATGCTCTCTCTCTCTCTCTTGAAGCTGTATTCCTACGCTGACAGTCACGGAGACAAAGTTGGGCTCGCCTCGAGGGGCATCTGGCTCTCTTTTGTCTTCCTGCGCTGATCACAGTGAAGAAGGGGGGGGGGTCCGGCCCAGCTGGTTGCTGTAAATGAAGTCAGGTTATTGAAAAGCGGGGGGGGGGGGGCTGCTAAAGTTTCCTGATTAGGCAAGTGTTAAATTTCCACTCTTTTGGCTGTTTTAAACATGACTGAAATGGATCCAATTCTCTCCCAAAGGCATTTGGGAAGAGAATGGGATTTCTAGAATTCTATATTTTAAAAGGTAAAACCAGAGGTATAGAATTTTCTCAATTTCTCTCAATTATGCCAGTAATTATAGAAAGACTATTTCTGATGCTACATCTGTATTGGACTTCATCTCTCAAGCATTTAAGCATGTTTTGGGAATTTTGGTGACATAGCTGCACTGTCCACTGAATTCAGGTTCTTTCTGGGGCCTGAGTTCTGCAGCTAAGGTTCCTTACTTACATAAAAGTTACAGATTTTTGGACCTGTTGGTCTTGCTAAGTGCTGAGCAAGGCTGCCAGGTCCAGGGCCAGGCAGGAGATTCCTGGAGATCTAGGCTTGGGTCGGAAGAAGGATGAAGACTCCAGTGGGGCAAAAGCCATAGTCTTCCCTCTCCTCCAAACACTCATTTTCTGCAGAGGAACTGGACTCTGCAGCCTGGAGATTTGCTATAACTCCGGGAGAGCTCCAGGTCTTGCCTGGAGGCTGGCACTACCAAAGGGAGATGCTATTCTCTGGGCAATAAGCTAAGGGGTGAGGTTTTTTCTTTCTTTCTCAGTTCTTTCCACAGGGAAGTCCTGTGTGCACTCCATTCCTTGCCCAGTTTGGAGTTGGAATGGGGGGAGGTTTTACTTTAGGCATTCACTGTCTTATTTATTTTGTTCCAACCATTAAGTGGCTGTACTTAATGACTGCTTCTGTTTCTATACTGAGAGTTGGCCTGGTCATACCCAGAAGTTTCATTCTAGCAGCATCACATGGGGTGCAAATGCAACCAGGGTCTCAAGCTGCTGTTTCAGGGGAATTTAATCTCAGCATGGCAAGACTGGTGACTTACTTCTGCCTGCTGGGTTTTACTTAAGAGGCTAGGGAGCAAGGCAGTTTGATTTCTAAAAAGACTGCCTGGCATTTTGTATATTCTGTTACAATTCTATCACCCTTTCCAGGTCTCCTTCCATTTGGGAAAAGGGGAATTTGAGAGAGAGGATCTTGATTACAAGGTCAGACTTCCTCTTGTTTTTAACTTAGCATTTTTGCTTAACTTCAGATTCTCGGATCTGAGGAACAAACTTACTTTACAAACCAAAAAGGCCAATGGCCACCAAAGGGAAAAAGACCCTGATTCCTGGAGTCTCAAAGTCCATGTGGGATGCTGGTGTGCAGCTACCCACACACAAACACACATTCAGCTTCTGGTTTCCAAGTGTTCTAAAACTTGGATGTTTCTAACCAGTAAGGATTCTACAGCTCACTGGCAGGTTCTCTGGCTTATGGTTCCCAAGTGTTCTAAGACTTGGATTATAGAAGGTTTTAAGGCGTCCCACCCGTGACCAGGAAAACCAACTTAACCCGGGAGAATTTCAGGATATTCCCATCCACTATATAGAAGGTTTTAAGGCGTTCCACCCGTGACCAGGAAAACCAACTTAACCCGGGAGAATTTCAGGATATTCCCATCCACTATATAGAAGGTTTTAAGGCATTCCACCCGTGACCAGGAAAACCAATTTAACCCGGGAGAATTTCAGGATATTCCCATCCACTATCCACTAACAAGGAAGGGGGGGAACTGGTGTGCAGCAGGGCTGCTTTTTTTATTGGGAGCAACGTGGCTCCATTTCCGAATAGGGATCGAGGGGATCTGTTGTGCAGCAGTGCTGCTTTTTATTGGGAGCAACGTGGCTCCATTTCCGAATAGGGATCCCCTGATCACGTTGCCTCTCCCCTCTTCTGTTTCTGCTCGCGGGTGAGGTGAGCTTAGCTCTTTAGGCCTCATGGTCCGTGAGTGACGGTTTTTGAAGGCTAGAATTCACTCCCCTGCCTGGATTACCGAAAACCCTTAGATTTGAGGTTTTTAAGGCTAGACTTATGTCCCCGCCGGGTTTTTCCCTCAATAACCCTTTCCATCTGGTTTTTCTAGGCTAGACCTCTGTCCCCGCCGGGCTTACCATTAACCCTTCGGAGTTTTGAGCGTGGGCTTGGCCTGGGCCTCACGTCCCTTGCCGGATTACTCCTTTAAACCGGTCTATTGGGGTTTTTGGATACTCTATCCACCGGGATGACCTCCTACTAACCCGGGAAGGTTTCAGGGCAACCTACAACCTAGGGTCCTCGGAATAATATACTCCAGCGAGCGGACCTCTTTGCTCACTTTAATTCTACGCTCTGCTAGCTAGTCAAAGCTGAAAGGGACAGGGAAGTGGACTTCCAGAGACTCTGGAGGACGGTTGGAACCTTGCTGCGGCTCCTCTTAGTTTACAGTTATGGCTGCCTGCGCAGTGTGGTGTGGTGTAGTGTGGTGCAATTCCTAACACCCTACACTATCGGCCTTGGTTCCCACCCCACAAAAATAAAGGGGGAAAACAGCCTCCCACAACAGAAAATGCTCTCTAGCCAATCACACAGACAGCAACCTTTCACACAGGTCTTTACTGAAACCACACAAACAGCTTCTTCTCCACGTCTGGCCATCTGAAGGACACGTGTCGACTAGCATGCACGTTCAGATGGTCAGGGCGAATCCCAGCGGTGCCTCCATTTTCTGTTAGCCCAATTGCTCTATTTTAAATATAGCAATTGGTTTATTATTATTTATTGGGTTGTCGCCTGTATATACAGAGAATGCTGCTAGTCTGTAATGGTTCCCAGTAAAAGACACAGAGACCAGGTATAATTAATAAAATATTATTTTACTGAATATAATCCTTATTTATTCATTCACAAACACACAAACAGTATTCAAGCATTCACACACATAAAATAGAACTAAGAAAGCAGGGGGGATTGATGGCTTATGGAGAGGTGATACTACCTGTCAGATGTGCAGAAGTCCATGAAGAAGGATTGTGGCCTAAACCCAGAGGGTTCAGGGGTGGGCTGCCATTTTGGCTCATGGCAGAGACACACACGGTCTGAGGCCATGTGTATGCTGGGATATACCCACTGTAAGACAATGCAGCCCAATGGGTGGCCCTGGGGGCTGGTCTCAGGTGAGAACAAAAGATTACCTGGGCCAATCTGGGGTCCCAGGGGTGTGTGATGTCAGTAGAGGCAGACCTTAGGTTTGACCAATGGGCTTCCAGAGAGGCAGGGTCTGGATTTAACAATAGAAGCCAGGTGTTGGGTGTCTAGTTGAATGGATTATAGGACTTGCTGGCCAGGTAAACAAAAGGTGGGAGACTTCCCTGATTGTCCCTGATTAGCATCAGGAAGGGTCGTTAACAATTTGAATGCTTGACTGGGTAATCCCTTCATGCACTGGCAGAGGAAAAGTCCTTTGTCTGCTGTATGGCCCTTAATCCGTGTATGTGACATGCAGCAGGTATGTAATGGAGTCCCTCAGAATAAAAAGACAGCTTTTTCCTTTCTCTATGGGCTTCTACCTTGGCATCCATTTTACAGTCTAGACAGACCATGTGGCAACAGCAAACAGTCCATAGCAAAGCCCCATAATGGCGTCAGGGCTAACACTTGGACACCTTATTTTAAATGGAATGCAGAGGGAAAGCAGGCAGTTGGCAAGTGGCTATTCCTCCAAAGGTATATGAGACTGTAAACTGTCCCTGTAGTGACAAGGCGCTGAGCAGTGGGAGACCCAGAGGCAAGGCTTCAGATCTTGGAAGGGAAGCTGGGAATCCTGACCCTCCCAGCAGGCAATTCCTTACAAAGGTCAGGTAGTGGCAGCAGGTTACCCTAGAGAGAAAGAAGAGCATCTCCAGTTGTTGGGGAAAGTCTTGAAGGGTAGGGTGGAACAGGGCCTGCAGGCGGAAGCAGGCCTGTTCTGCTACAACATCCACCTCAAGGGATTTTGTTATCCTTAACATCTTCTCTGAGTAAAAGTGAAGATATTAGTTTGGTGAGGTTGGAGCTGTGTCACCTACTGCTTTGTCAGGCAATGGATTTGAGGGGAATTCAGACCTGATTTCTGCATGCAGGCCTCTTCCTCCCAACTGGAATCAGACAACTGGTGTTCCTGGAAACAGGCAGATGGAATTGATGGATGAGAGGGGGACCAATATGGAACTGAAGCCAGGGGCTGAGGATGCAAAAGTGGAGCGGTGAATAGATCTCCCCAAAACTGGCCATAAGGTGGGTATGGATAGGCTGACCACAGAACTAACTGAAGGGGCATGGACCAAAGAAAGGAGGCTGTGTAAGAACCAACTGTGAAGGACCCGGTTGGGATAGAATGGGCCTTCTCCCTCACTGGTAAGGAACAGAAGGGAATATCAGGCAATATTTCACCTTCCAAAAGAGAGTCCTTTTGCCAGTTTGGTGTAGTGGTTAAATTCATGGACTCTAATCTGGGAGAACCAGGTTTGATTGCCCACCCCTCCACTTGCAGCTGCTGGATGACCTTGGGCAAGCCATAGTTCTGTCAGAGCTGTTCCCTCAAGGACAGCTCTGGAAAGAGCTCTCTCAGCCCCACCTACCTCACAGGGTGTCTATTGTGGGGAAGGGAAAGGAGTTTGGAAACTGCTTTGAGACTGAGCTCCCTGTCCTCCACAGGTTCCATTTGGGGGTGGGTTTTTTTGGGGGGGTGTCTTTTTACACATAGCCAGAAGAAAATGGGGTAAAGGGTACCATTTCATCTTCTGGACATGTCTTCTACAACATGTGTATGTGAGGAAGCCAGGAGAAGCCATTACTGAATGACCATGTACAGGGTTGTGCAGTTGTTAGATTATTATCTAGGAGACCCAGATTCAAATCCCCCCTCTGCCATTGAAGCCCACTAGTTGATCTTGGGCCAGATACATTCTCTCACCTATGCCACCTCACCTGGTGGTTGTTATGAGGATAAACTGGAAGAAGGCAAAAGGATATTAGAAACTGGTTTGGGTCAATATTGGGGAGAAAAGGAGTGCCTAAATAAATAAATAAATACACAGCAATTATATCCCACCAATGGCTATAAAAAGATGCTTATGTTGCAGGGTTGGGAAGACATCTGTCTGACATACCTTGCCAGTCACAGAGTCATTGTGAATGCAGGTGGTCTGACTCAGATCATGATGGCCTCATTTATTCACATACCAGTTGTGACAGCACCATTTCAAAAATCCTGACTATTGTCCACCAGCAGATAATCTTGGAGCCACAGCAGAGCCACCTGTTTGGTCCTATGTGTATCTCGTCTTCAAGCAGATAGCTCTTTATTTAAAGCTACGGTACTTTGGCAGTTATAGAGACTTTATCGTAATATAATAGGTTTACTTTACCCATGTTGTTTTGCAAACTTACCTATATTTAGAAGAATATAAATGCAATAAGAACTCAAGTTGTACAGGACAGAAAATGCTGAAAGTTTGTGTGTCAGTTTAATGAGTAAATCATAGCAGAGCATATCTATTTTTCCCCAGGAAAAAGGACTCAAAACTACATGTCCATTGATCTGTCTAATTTTTTTTAATCCAAGGAGCTCAGGGTGGAGTACATGACTCTCTTACAGTAAAAATCCTAAAACCAAGGACTAGAGAAACAATCTAAAATACTTATACATTTATTTCATTAAGAATCAGTATGTGAGTGCACACACACATGCACACACACTGGTAAGATGCCAGTGAGAACCCTCCACCCCATATGAGCTCTGCTGAGATGTGTGAAGGGGGGATTTTATCAGAAGTGCACCTGATGCAGCTTGGCTGCTTTCTGCAAGGTGCTATTATGCCATTATTATTAGAATACTCCATGCCATTCTCAGACTATTCTAGTAGTCAGACTATGTTGGTTTATCATCTGTCTCAGCTTCCTGTCTTGTGGGGAAAGAACCTGACTACTATTATTTCTGTAGCATGGATGGGAATATATAAGGATTTTAATTCAAATTATTCATATACTTATATTTTTCTGGCTTTATAAATTTCGATATTAAGATTTTATTAGGATTTAATAAGAATCTATTAAGTTGTAAGGCCTCTTCTTTGTAGGTTAGAGTGTCTTTTTAGATGATGCTAGCAGACAAGAAGTGAGCATTCTTTTTTATCAAGTTGTTTGGATGGAATAGCTAGCTAGCTGTCTGGCAGTTCTAATAGGTCTTAAGTACAGCATTGATGGTAAAGTGGAGGATGGGCTTTTTAATAGAGGTATTTGCTTGACTTTTTATTCAAAGTATAGAGTTCATGGTTTTAGTTGTTTAGGGTACAACTTTGCAATGTCTGGGTCAACAAGGGCTTCAGTTTGTTTTCTGAAAACAACACTTTTTGCTTGAGTGTAGAGAATCCTTGGGGAAAACTGAATAAGGACCCTGGTCACACGGGAGGATTTGCCATGCAAGAGGGACAGATTGGGGGCGCATCAAGCGGGCGTGATCATACCGGAACATCTGGGAAGTGGAACACACCGTCCCCGATCCGTCCCTTCCAGGCGAAACTGTGCATAAAAAAGGTAGTACCAAAACAGTACTACCTACCGGTTGACGCGCAGCATGGGCGGGCGTCTGATCGCCGATGCGCCCGTCTCCCTGCAGCATATAGAAGCCCTGTAGAACTGTGCATGTGTGCGCATGCGCAGCAGGCTCGCCTCGCTCACCGATCTGTGGCTTCCCCCCGGCATCTGATCATGCCGGGGAGCAACTGCACGGCAGCTCGGGGGATCTGTCTGATCCCGCCGCCACACTTCTCTTTTGATGCGGCTCAAAAAAGCCACACTTCAGCCGCACCTTTTCCCCCAGTGTGACCAGGGCCAAGGTTAGGTTAAATAAACATTTAAAGATATCATGTAGTCACACCTTTTGCTGTAACTGACCAATGAATGTATGCCTACTCAAATGAAGCTCTACCATTTGTAACCAATTATGACTTTTTTATATTATCTTTTCCCTATGTCATTTTGGGCATAAAACTTCATGTTCTTCCTTATATTGTTCAGAAAGCAGTTAATTTTTTGACTGGCAATATTGGCCTGCTTTCCAGTATTTCCTTGCAATAAAATACCCCAAAAAACTTTCTCCTAACATATTTCATCTGTGTGTTCTTTTTGGGCTTGGGAACATACAATCCATTTTTGTGGAACAATCTCATAAGTGTGTGACTCACTATGTGCAGTCCTACACAGTTGTATCCCAGTATAAATCCATTGAGAGCCAATTTGATGTCGTGGTTAAGAGCGCGGACTCTAATCTGGGAGAACTGGGTTTGATTCCCCACTCCTCCACATGCAGCTGCTGGTGTGACCTTGGGCCAGTTACAAGTTCTTTCAGAGCTGTTCTCTCACAAGCAGTTCTCGAGAGAGCTCTCTCAGCCCCACCTACCTCGCAAGCAATGTTCCCTCTAAGCTGTGAAGTCTTGTGAGCAAAAATTCTACTTTGTGAGCTACTGCCATTAAAGGTGTGAGCAATCAATCTGGCTACTGCATAAAGTAGTTTGCCTTGGAGCCATCCTTCCTGAGCCAAGACAAAAATGTGTGAGTTGGAGGCTACAAAACTGTGAGCTAGCTCACATTAACTCAGTTTAGAGGGAACACTGCTCACAAGGTGTCTGTGTGGGGAGGGGAAGGGAAAGGGAAAGGAGATTATAAACTGCTCTGACACTCCTTCGGGTAGTGAAGGGTGGGGTAGAAATCCAATCTCCTCCTCCTCCTTCTTGATTTTAATGGGCTTAGATGAGAGTAACTCAGTGTAAGATTGCACTATCAATCAGACTGTGAGGCCCACATTTTTAAAAAAATGTATTTTCCATTTAGAATTTGGGATATTATATGTTAGTTATATTTATAGATGTTCATTGCATTAGCTTCCAGCCGTAGCAAATATTTAAAAAAGAGTATAACATAACATAAAAACTATAGGAAACAATTAAAATCTAAATATCCATTGAAACTACTGATACTATTCAATTATACATACATCAAATACCCCATACAAATATCATTTATCTATTATTAATCATATCCAGCCAGATTTTCCTCCTATTAATGGCCATCCATCCATATTTTGCCACCCTATCCCTATCAGCTAACATTATTACAACATAGTTCCTTCTACTTCTGCCTGGCAGGCTATTGATTATAGGTTCAATATACATTTCCCTAAGATACTTGTATATTTTATAGTCAAAGACTACATGCACAAGTGACTCAACACTCTCATCTCCACAGGGGCATAAACATTTTTCATATGGTATCCTCTTATATTTACCTTCCAAAACAGCAGAATGTAGGGCCCCATAACATAGTAAAGTAAAAGCTCTCCTATGGTCAGGGTTTTCTAAGCTCTCCAATATCTTGTTGTTAATTCTAGTCAGGTCATGTTGCCTTTCCACATCTAGAATTCATTGTTTGACCAATGCTTTAGCCTGTACCATATTCATAGACAGTAGATATTGTTGAGACAAACCATAGAAACCTAATTTATTCCTCAGTAATTTCAAGCGGGGGGGACAAAGGTAACCTTCAAAATTAAATGTGCGAGACTGAGGAAGCCAATTTTAGCCAGTATGATATAACCACCACCCATAATCTGGCTTCCACCACTACCATTCCAGTTTCTAATCTTACAGCTACATTTAACAAATTCCTTGGTGTTTGAAGTGCTGTTCTTAAAAATTTGGATTGTGTTCTTTCCATCAAATTCCTATTTGCGGTAATAGTTATATTTATATTTACTTCCTTTGTACTCCACTTTGCCATTCCCCCCAGTGGGAACCTAAAGTGGCTTACATTGTTCTCTTGCCTTTTATTGTCACAACATCACTTTGAGGTTGATTAGGATGAAGTGTGTGACTGGCTCAAAGTCACCCAACCGAGTAGGGATTCAAACCTGGGAAAGGAAGATGGCAAAATGTGGAACACTTATATGGTCACAGGTGTTAGACATTGGCATTTGACTCAGGGACCTGAAACTCCCATTTGTGTGTGTAAAGTGCTGTCAAGTTGCACCTGACTTATGGTGACTCCAGCAAGGGGCTGTCAAGGCAAGTGAGAAGCAGAAATGGTTTGCCATTGCATTTCTCTGCAGAGCCTTCCTTGGTGGTCTCCCACCCAAGTACCAACCCTGCTTAGCTTCCGAGATTTTATGAGATTGGCTCTACCATGCCACTTTCTCTCCCTCACTCTCCCATTTATCAGTGGGTAATGTTCTACTTTATGTCTCCAGGGTGATGACAGAGAAGTGTGACTCTGAGAAACCTTATCTCTGAGTCTCCAATCAAATATAAGTAACCTTGAAAAAGAACAAGGATTTAAGTTGAACAGTCTGAAACACCACTCCAGCTGCTTGGGTTTCTGTCAGGCGCAAACTAAGAGGGTCAAGCTACAAAATATAATATACAAAAATACAAAAATGATTATTAGGGTGTACACATAGCTAAAACTTATTGCAGTTAAAAGAAATAATCTAAGTGTCAGGCTTAAAAGGCTTATCCAACCAAGTTAGTTATTATACAAATACAATTGATGGGCAAAAATCTTTTGACCTAAGGACCATACGCGTTTCAGCCCCTTCGGGCCTTCCTCAGTGGTCAATATTCTTTATATTACAATGACACACATCCAGAAATGTACACATAAGAAATTTATATATATATAAAGGTAAAGGTTCCCTTGCTCGAAAGCCAGTCGAATCCGACTCTAGGATTGCGGTGCTCATCTCCGTTTCAAAGCCGAAGAGCCAGCGCTGTCCGAAGACATTTCCATGGTCATGTGGCCGGCATGACTAAACACCAAGGCGCATGGAACGCTGTTACCTTCCCACTGAAGTGGTACCTATTTATCTACTTGCAATTTCTTGCTTTCGAACTGCTAGGTTGGCAGGAGCTGGAACTAGAGACGGGAGCTCACCCCGTCATGCGGCACTCAATAGTAGGCCCTAAATAGTAGCCGTATCAATTTTTCAGATTATTCTGGTGTCAAAGATTCCATTAGTCAGGATGTGTGCCATTTCCATCAAAGGCCATGTTTTGTCTTGCAGAGAAATTTCAAGACTGGAATGTATCCCATGGATCTTCCTTTTTAAAAAATTGGGTGCTACATATGTGACAGACTTGAATCACTACATTTTAAGAATACTGTTAATGTGGATGAAGTATGAATAAAAGGTACTGATTGATAAAGACTCAAAGACTGATTCTTTTCTTTTGCCAGCTCAAGTACAAGTCTGTACTTCAATTTTTAATGAGTTAGTAAATAAGTAAAGGCAGGGGTCTTTTTGTAGAAAAATAGCTGCAGGAGCTCATTAGCATATGGTATGCTAATGAGCTATTAGGCTATTAGCATATGCCATGCCCCCTGACATCACCGGAAGTGATGTCAGAAGGGGAAGCAAAAGGGGGGGAGGCATCTTCAAAAGCCTCCCCTTCCCTTCCCCAGCTGATCTGGGTGGGGGAGCTAAGAGAGAAGGGGTTTAAAGTTTAAACTCCTTCTCATGAGAGCTGGACCACAGAAGGAAAGAGGGAAGGAAAGAGAGAGAGTAGAGAGAAGGAAAGAAGGAAGGAAAGAGGGAAAGAAAGAGAAGGAAAGGGGAGGGAAAGAAAGAGAGGGAAGAAGGAGGGAAACAGGGAAAGGAGGAAAAAAGAGAAGAGAAGAAGGTGGGAAAGAAAGGAAGAGAGAAGAGAAGAAGGAGGGAAAGAGGAAAAAGAGAGAAGGAAAGGAGGGAATGAAAGAAATTTGGTGGCAATTCGGCCCCATTATATCCTATGGGCCATTGAAGTCAATGGTGAAAACATAGGGGTATATTCTGGGGGCTGGAGAGGAGGGTTTGAGGGAGAGGCCCCAAACTCACAGGGTAGCTGATGGAGCTTCTCCCCAAGATACCCAACAAGTTTCAAGAACATTGAACCAGGGGGTCCAATTCTATGGGCCCCCAAACAGGTTGCCCCATTCCCTCCATTGTTCTCTATGGTGGGAAAAAAGTTACTTTTTTCCCACTATAGAGAACAATGGAGGGAATAGGGGCAACCTGTTTGGGGGCCCATAGAATTGGACCCCTAATCCAATGCTCTTGAAACTTGGTGGGTATCTTGGGGAGAAGCTCCATCAGCTACCCTGTGAGTTTGGAGCCTCTCCTCAAACCCTCCTCTCCAGCCCCCAGAATATACCCTATGTTTTCACCATTGACTTCAATGGCCCATAGGATATAATGGAGCTGAAATTGACATTCGGCTGCCTGAAAGACTCCACAGGATGCTGGCTGGGGGCGGGGCTTGGCTCCTGAGCTCCCGGAGCTGTGCTCCGGTGTGCTCCCCCCCTCAAAAGACCCCTGAGTAAAGGTAAAGGTTCCCTTGCTCGAAAGCCAGTCGAATCCGACTCTAGGGTTGCGGTGCTCATCTCCGTTTCAAAGCTGAAGAGCCAGCGCTGTCCGAAGACATTTCCGTGGTCATGTGGCCAGCATGACTAAACACCAGGGTGCTAGGAAAGACTTAAAAATGCTGTATTATTTTAAATGCATAATTTATTCTTAACAGGCTTTGTAGCTCCTCTTTGCAGGTTCGCTGAGAAACAACATCTGAAGAAGTGAGCAGTGACTGACAAAAGTTCATACCCTGCCACATATTTTGTTAGAAGGCCAGTTTGGTGTAGTGGTTAAGTGCCTGGACTCTAATCTGGGAGAACCGGGTTTGATTCCCCACTCCTCCACTTGCACCTGGCTGGATGACCTTGGGCAAGCCATAGTTCTGATAAGAGGTGTTCTTGAAAAAGGGCAGTTTCTGTCAAGAGCTCTCTCAGACCTACCTACCTCACAGGGTGTCTGTTGTGGGGAGGGGAAGGGAAAGGAGTTTGAAAACCACTCTGAGACACCTTTGAGTAGTGAAGGGCGGAGTATAAATCCAATCTCTTCTTCTTCTTCTTAGTCTTAAAGGTGTTACTGGACTCTTGCTCTCTTTTCTGCTGCTACAGACCCATCTTGAGCTAACATTATGACAAGTTTGTGAACTGTTTAGAAAATCAATTTGTGCAGTAAAACAAGTGCAAAATCTGAGTGATAGACTTCAATTCATGGTTTATATGTTCTCATATTCTGCTTTCAGTCTTCTGAGAGAGAATTCAGGATGTGTCTTAACATTCAGAATTGACTGACATCTTCATCAAAGTGGTATCACCAAGAACATTTTTCTTCCTTTGCTTTTGTGTTATAGATTTCATCTGCAGCACCAGCACAGAAGACAAACACTAATGTTTTTTGCCTCTAGATAAGTATTCCCCCCCCATTAGACCCTGTTCTATATAACAGGATTTCTGTTGACCATGTAGCAGTGGATTTCAAAGTGTGGGATGGGAACCCATTAGGAAGGATCTCATCCACCGGCAAGTAAAGCCTTCCTCTCCTACCTAAGGAAGGGCTGGGTGGTTTGACCCTACCCCAGTGGAGGAACCACTCTGACTCACACTAGATTTGGAGGAGAAGACTGGAGCTGTCTGCTCCCTTTTACCCTGGTCATTCCAAACTGGTTTGAGGAGATGGGCAACTGCTTTGTCCTAATGGTGTTTCCCTGTATATGGTTTGACAAGAGATTCCCATTCTGTTCCTCTTCTAAGGCCAGTGTTTGATTAGCATCCCTCTGCACAGATCCTCACATACGACAGCATGCTGCATATGCATGACTTCATGCTCACCTGTGGAAAAGGTGATATTCGGTAATGGAAAGGCAGGAACAGAAGGTAGTATAGGTTTAAAAGAGGTGCATATTCCAAAAATTCTGGGAACATTGCCTTCTGTAAAATACTCCTATTCTCAGTTTATGAATATTAAAAACAGCTACATGTTTCTTCAGTTGCAGAGACTCTTTAGGTGTAAACTTCTGGGCATGGGCAGCTCCAGCACAGCCCTCCTGACAGGAAGGGTCACAGCTGTGTAAGGTTTACATCTCTTGAGCCATAGAAACCAATGTTAAAAATGGCCCAGTAAAAACTGTCCTTAATCAGTATGCTGCATAAATTCTCACCATATATCAGTTTTTCAGAGTGACAGATTGCAAATATCCATCTTCCATTCCGGTCCAAAAATCCTTTCCCTTTTACAGCATAGCTTCTGTGATGGCAGCCTTAGGACATGCAACTGTAATTTTGAAAATTACAGCATGCAAAAAATGATCCACCAGGGTGCTATAAAGAAGCCTAACGAAGCTTGGCGCTACAAGTCATGCATCCGCCCCATAATAAGGACAAGCTACCAACATATTTATTATGGCCTTTTACTAGTCAACCAGCATTAGTTATAGCCTTGGTAGTCACATTAGATTACAGCCACAGCAGATTTTAGTAGAACAATAAATCCAACCAGACCTGCCAATCACACTGTAATGATTTACCTCTTGCATAGTACTTCTACTCTACAGCCAACTGAAATAACATGAAAGGTGACTCACTTTCCCACTAATAACTTCAGTGTTTTCTCCAAGATTGTTTGGATACCTTCACAATAAATTTTAATCTTCTTCCAGCAGTGTGAGTAAGATCAAGATTTTTTTTTAAAAAAAATCAAAACAAAGGAAATGATTATTGATTGGCCAGGGAAGGCTGATTTCCTTTAATGATTTTGCTTTGTGAAAGTCCTATTACAATGTATCAAATAAAGCAGCAAAGACTGTCTGCGGGTTATTCTCAAAAAATGCAGATAAAATGCACATTATGCTAGAAAGGTACACAACAACAGCTGGATATCTATAAACTGAGCTGAGTGTGCTTCCTTAGAGTTCAAAAGGGAAATCTACCCTGGGCTGCTGAGGGACAGAGCGACACTGGCCTGATTACCCTAGGGAGCTGACCAACTGCTGCTGGTCTGCGGCTATAAATTCATAGGCTCCTTTTTTGAGGGAAAGGGTAGAGGGAAGTTTGAACTTGGACTAGTCACTATTGTAGGACCACAGGAAGCTGCCTTACAGTCGCCCTGTGCAGATGACCCATCCACTGGTTGACTCACCGCATGGGGAGGGAGAGCTGCCATGAGCGTGCTGTCTCCACCCCCTGCCTTGCTATATTGTCTGCTTGGTGCAGATGTGCACAGGAAATGCCCAAGTGCTCCCTCCCTGTGATTAGCGATGCTGCTTTTAGAACTTTGCTGATCCTGGGGAAAGTAGTATAGAAAAGAATGCCACTGTGTTAAGAATAAGGTGCCAAATGTTTATAGTGGTTATCTAACATTCAGCAATCTTTCCAAGTATTATTCTTACAATGATATACAATTCTTTTTTTTTTTTGTAAATACAATTTATTATTGGATATATTTCGCACGATCATACAACTTAAACAAGTAAATACATATCCATTTCCTTTCACCCTCTCCCCCCCAAACAAGGCTTCCCGCAGTGCTCCAACCCCATTGATATCTCTCTTATTCAGTTACATTTACTACTAAACTTATTTTCTTTTACTAATGGTAACAATTTAAAAAACTAGTCCCTTTCAGTTTCTCCTTAATAACTGTCAAAACAAATCAAACCACGTTTAACATCCCAATTTTTCAACAAATATTCTTGAAAGTCTTTCCAATCTTCAAAGAAATTTTCATCTTCTTCGTTGTTTAATTTTCTTGTTAATTTGTCCATTTCTGCCATAAACAACATCTTCTTAATCCATTCCCATGTTTCAGGTATTTTTTCTTGCTTCCAAAATTGTGCAAAAGTCATTCTGGCTGCTGTAACCAAATACCATAATAATGTTCTCTTGGTTACATTTATTTCTTCCATTTTAAGACCTAACAATAACATCTGTGGGTCTTTCTGAAAAGTACATTTCAAAAATTTTTGTATCTCATTGTGAATCTCAGTCCAGTAACTTACTGCCTTATCGCAAGTCCACCACATATGGTAAAAAGACCCTTCTTTTTTCTTACATTTCCAACATTTGTTAGACATGCTATCATTTATAATAGCAATTTTTTCTGGAGTCATATACCATCTATACATCATTTTATAGCAATTCTCTTTCACATTTATACAAGTTGAAATTTTCATTGACTTTTTCCACAAATATTCCCAAGATGACATAGATATTTCGTTATTTATATTTACAGCCCACTTTATCATTTGCTCTTTTACTGTTTCATCTTCAGTATACCATTTCAATAACACCTTATAAAATTTTGAAATCATTTTTTTACCCTTTTCGACCCATACAGTTTCAATTTCATTATTTTTCCCTCTAAAACCATATTCTCTTTTATCGGCTTTACATAAATCATAAATCTGTACCTCAACCAGTCATATTCAAATTCAACATCAGTTCTCTCTTTTAATACAGAGTTTTTCCCTTCTATTTTTAAAAGACTTTTATAAGGTAACCAGTCTAAACCCTGATTTCTTGAATATGGATTAATCACTTCTGCCGGCACTATCCAAAGTGGTCGTTCTTCCGAGAAGAATTTTCTGTATCTCATCCAAGTCTCGAACAGTGATCGTCTTATAAAGTGGTGCTTAAAAAACTTGTCTATTTTTACTTTTCCATACCATAAATATGCATGCCATCCAAACTTATTATCATGACCTTCCAAAGCCAACAACTTCTTATTTTCGAGATTAATCCACTGCTCCAACCATGTTAAGCAGATGGCATCATAATAAAGTCTAAGATTTGGTAATTGTAGTCCTCCTCTTTCCTTTGCGTCACATAGAATTTTCATTTTAATCCTTGGCTTTCTTCCTGCCCATACAAACTTCGATATTTCTTTCTACCACGTATCCAAAATTTTACTTTGCTTTAATATTGGAATAGTCTGAAATAAAAACATCAAGCGAGGCAAAATATTCATTTTTACAGTTGCAATTCTTCCCAATAACGATAAATTCAAGGTATCCCATTTTTTTATGTCTTGCTGGATCTTACACCAACTTTTTCGTAGTTATTTTTGAACAAATCAATATTTTTCATAGTCAATTCAATTCCTAGATATTTAGTCTTTGTAACTACTTCACATTGAATTTTCTCTTGAAGTTCAATTTGTCTCTTTTTCGTCATATTTTTACACATCACTTTCGTTTTGTTTTTATTAACGTAAAATCCAGCAATTGTTCCAAATTCTTCAATTTTTCCCATCAATTGTGGTATGTTCTCAATCGGATCTTGAATCATAAACATTACATCATCTGCAAACGCTCTATATTTATACACAAAGCCTTTCACTGTAAGTCCTTTGATATTATTGTCTTTTCTTATCTCTGCCAATAATATTTCCAATATCCAGATAAACAATAACGGAGACAACGGGCAGCCTTGTCGTGTTCCCTTTTGAACTTGGAAAAAATCTGTTTTTTCTTTATTTATATTCAAAGCTGCTTTCTGTTCTGAGTATATTGCCATGATCATGTTTAAAAAAGACTGTCCTATATCCATTTTTTCAATTACTTGTAGCATAAAGTCCCAATTCAAGTTATCAAAAGCTTTTTCCGCATCTAGAAAGAGGAATCCAACTTCTTTTTCTGGATGTTTATCATAATATTCAATTGCATCAATCACCACTCTCAAATTATCTCTTATTTGTCTATTTGGTAAAAAACCAGCTTGCTCTTCCGCTATAACATCTTTCAAATATTTTTTCAACCTTTCCGAAATTATTTTTGCAAATAATTTGTAATCATTATTCAATAGCGATATTGGTCTATAATTCTTCACATTAGTTAAATCCAAACCTTCTTTAGGTATAAGTGAAATATTTGATTCTTTCCATGAGTCTGGGATTCGTTTGGTCATTCTTATATCATTTGACAGAAGTACTAAAACAGGGGTTAGCTCCTCCTTAAATTTCTTGTAAAATTTTGCAGTAAAACCATCTGGACCTGGAGCTTTGCCCAGTTTCGCATCTTCTATCGCCATTATTATTTCTTCATTTGTTACTGAACCATTGAGTAGTTCTTTGATTTGTTGTCCCAGCTCTGGTATTTCAATATTCTCCAAATACTTTTTAATTCTCTGTTGGTCAATTCCTTTCTTTTTAAACAGTTTTGCGTAATATTTGAAGAAAGCTCTTTTTATACCTTTCAAATCCACGACATCTTTTCCATCTTCAATAATCTTACTTATGAAGTTTCTTTCTTTTCTATTTTTCAACTGCCACGCTAAAAATTTTCCTGGTTTGTTTGCACCCTCAAATGATTTTTGTTGTAATTTTTTCAAGTTCCAATATAATTCTCTATTTAGTAAAACATTCAATTGATCTTGTAAAAAATGAATCCCTTTAATAATTTTTTTCTTCCCTGGTCTTTTCTTTAATTCCTTTTCCTTTTGTTGAATTTTTTCATAAAGATCATTTTGTTGTTGCATCCTTTGCTTTCTGTCTTTAGTATTCAATGAAATAAGCAAACCTCTCATTACCGCTTTGTATGTGTCCCATACAATCTGTATATCAGTACCTTTATTCAGATTCATTTCAAAGAAATTTTTCGTTTCTTTTTTTAATGTCTCATTAACAAATTTTTGATCCAATAAATCTTCATTAATTCTCCAATATAATTGTTTTGGTCTTTCTTTTGACATCCAAAGTAAGGGGTTATGATCTGAATTATTTTTGGGCAATATTTCAATTTTATGAGTTTTTAGCGCCATCTCCTCTGACATCCAAATCATATCAATTCTTGAAAAGGAATTATGTCTGTTAGAATAAAACGTATAATCCTTGATTTTAGGATTCCATTTCCTCCAAACGTCTTCTAATTTCTCTTGTCTCATCAATTGAAAGAAATTTTTTGGCAATTTTCCAATCCCTTCTCCAATTGCATTAGACTTTCTATCCAATACATTGTTCACCGTGCCGTTAAAGTCTCCAGCAAAAACTATTTGGTCATAGTTTAAACAGTCCAACTCTCTTGTCAAATCATTGAAAAAAGTCTCTTTTGTCCCATTGGGTGCATATAAATTTACAAACAATGTCCTTTTTCTGTACATCGTTATTTCCACACCAACATATCTCCCTTCATTATCTGAGAAGATTTGTTTAGGTTCCAGTTCTTTAGAAATATATATCACTGTTCCTTTCTTCTTGTTAATTGCTGATGAATGAAATTCTTCTCCCAATTTTTTATTAATCAGATATTTGTTGTCTTGTTTTCTAATATGTGTTTCTTGCAAACAAATTATATTACATTTTTGTTTCTCTAGCCAATGATTCACTAATCTTCTTTTATTTGGTGAATTTAGTCCATTAACATTCCAAGATAAGAATTTGTAATCCATAAGTGTTTTGAATTATATGTCTTTAAAATCGTCAAAATTGTTTTCTTTGAATCTACACAAGTCTCCCTCTGTTTTGATTGTAAATCTCACAGAGTTGTACGAGAATGATAGTCCCTGTGGGATCTCCCATCTGAACCTGATACCCATTTCTTTTAGCTTGTCAACTAATTTTTTGAACTTCTTTCTGTCTTGTAGAATCATTCTCGGAATTTCTCTTAAAATTATTATTTTCTTTCCATTAATTTCCAACGGTTGTGTAAATTGCTTCTTGAAGATATCTTCTTTCATTTTTGTTGTCACAAATGGCACAATCACATCTCTAGGTAATTTCTTTCTCTTGGCATAAGCTGAATTTACTCTGTAGATTAAGTCAAAGTCTGAATCCAAATCTCCTTGATCCTCTCCTATATATGTTGTCAACGTGTTTATTACTAACATACGTATGTCCTGGTCTTCCTCCTCTTCTATTCCTCTCAATCTCAGATGATTCTGGGTAGCCCTGTATTCCATCATAGATTCCAACCTTATGTTCTCTTGGAGAGTTCTTTTCACTTTTTGTTCCATTTCTGTTGATTTTGTCACCAGACTTTGAACCTCTTTCTTGACTTCTTCCGTATCTTTTTTGATCCCTGCCACTTCTGTTAGTACCAGTTCTTTCAACGCTGCCATATTTTTTTCTTGTATTTGAACATGCACTTGTTCTATTTGCTCCAGTTGTATTTGCATCTGTTGTTGCAACTGTGATTCCATTTGCTTTCCTAAATTCTGCACCACTTCTGTCATCCTTTTCTCCATCGCTTCCATGGCAGCCTGCCACTCTTTTTTTTCTTTTGCCGTCATTCTTGGACTTGGTGATGAGGCAGCCCTTGGTCTTGACCTCAAATCCGTCTTGGAGGCAAATTCAAAGCTAACCAATCTTTATATTGTCAATCATAAAGTCCAATCGCCACCTTTATAACTTTTTTTTCCTACTTTTTTGGCTTAAGAATAACTTTTTAAAATTTAGTCCTCCTCAAAATGGCAGGCGCAATTTTTCTATGATTTTCTGGCTAGAGTAGGCTCCTTTGAAACTTCCTGTTTAGCTGTCCGTCTCGGTAATCCAACTTCCGGTGTCACACTTTAAAACGTCCGTCTACATCCGGCAGGACAACTTTAAAACATCCACTCTAGCCTACTTCCTGTACCATGGAATCACAGTCAGTTTCGATTCTGTTACGCAAAGTTTAGTCTTGGCTGACCACAGGAATGCAAAACAAAGTTACTTTTCTGCCGTTTTTTCAGTAAGAAAGCCTTCTTTTTACTTTTAAAACAAGTGGATTAGTTCTTTAAGACTTTATGCGCTTATCCATACGTTTTAATTTCGCGTTCTTCTTCAATCCGGTAAGCAAATGTTCATTGTTACCTTATTTGTAATCCCGAGGTTTCGCAGTGCTTCTTCTGCAATCGATGTTAATCTTGATGTTAAAGAGGTCGGTAGATGGCGGATTTATGCTGAATTCTCAGCCCGGCTAGTATCTGTAGTGCTGTCTTGCAACTGCCCTCTTCGCGGAAGGAGATCAAGGTGTAAACAAGCTTCCTCCGAAGCTTATCCACACCGATCTCTACTCCCCCTCAGGCTTTGGCTGCTTGCTCGTCACTCCCCCGCCTGGGGAGTGCTGCGTTGGGCCAGGTAAAGCCCAAACTGTCATCAGATACCGCCGTCCACCTTGCACAGATCGCAAAGTGCGTTAATTCGCCATTTTAACTCCGACCGGAAGCCCAATGATATACAATTCTTAAAGGGGTAGTACAATACTCCAAAGGTAAGTACGAAGGTTGCTAAAGTCTCATATTATTTTTGTTCTTTTCTTCCGGACTCATGAAGAGATCCTCCAGATTCCCAGAGACCAAACATGCTACCAGTTGTGGACATGTTTTTGCAAACTTCTTCAAAGTTGCATACAATGCAAAGATGTCACATGGAACCCAGGCTTTTATATATTGTTTTCTGACACTGATTCGTTCTCTATAGAATAAATTCCTCCAAAAGTAAAGGCAACTGTCTGCTTCATTACAAAATGCCATTTACTTTACTTTTTATAGTACTATCCCTTAAGAATTGTATATCTTTGTAAGGATAATATTTGGAATGATTACTGAATGTTAGATAACCACTCCACTATAAATATTTGGCATCTTATTCTTAACATGGTGGCTACAGAACACTGTGGTCCTTTTTTGTATATTTAGACCCCGGGGAAGAGGCATGTGCACAGGGCACTTCTCCACCCGTTTGCACCATGCAGACAACTCAGTCATTGGGTAGAGGTGGGAGGCAGTGTGCTCATACCTACTCTCCCTCCCCACACAGTGAGTCAACATACATATAGGGCTGTGGCTTTCCAGGCAGAGGTCTAACACATCTAGTTTTGACTGGATATGCCTGGCATTGAATCTCGGCCCTTCTGCATGCAAAGTAGATGCTTTACCACTAAGTCATGGCCTCCATTCCAAATTCTCAGCCTAACCTACATCACAGGGTTTTGTGAGACTACATAAACTTCCATGAACTCCTTAGAGGACAAATAGAATAGAAATCTGAGAAATGGAACAGGGAGAGAGAACCAGTTAGCCTACGTTTGCTAATTACAGGTCATGTGATTTGTTTTCATATGATGTTTGGGTTGGGTCTAGGGAGGCATGGAGAGCGACTGATTTGGCTCATGTTCTGTCAGCCAGATGCGGACAGAAATGTGATTTTTCAATAATCATTTCAATAGTTCATCATTCTGTCTGTGGGTATTTGACATTGTGCTTCACTGTATTCCTTGCTAGCCATGCAATACAGCACAATTGGCGTTTCATGGATGCAGGTTTGCACACAGCCCAATTGAGGTCTTCTCCCTCCCCACCCGTACTGCATAATGACTCTGCTCAGCAGGCAATTGTTTAAATAGACAATTAGACCAGTCACAAATCATATAAACCAGTCATCGATAAATATTGTGTTTCAATAAAATCCTACCCATTGGTGTTTGGCTAAGTAGTCCTTAGTGATGCTAATGGCTGCTAATTTGAAACGACTGCATCCTTGTGCATGCACAGTTTTGAGGAACCGAATGCAATCTGGTTTGGCAGGCATTCATGGCTGCTTGGCACAAACCAAACAGACCAAGTGATAACCTCACATCTGATTACTACCTTAGAACATGGGAAGTACAATCATAAAACACGTTTGCAGTGGAATTTGAAGCATCCCTAGTTGAGTCTGGGTAGTTTGAAAAATATATTTGTTTGAGGGCCATAGTTGCTCTTAGCAGCCCTAGTATCTTTCTTTTTACCCATCAGGTACTTATCTATCTTTTCATACATTTTTGTCTTTCTTCAAGGATATCAGGCTTTCTTCAAGGATATGTGGCTCTCTTCTTCCCATTCTAACCTCACAATGATCCTGTGAGGTAGGTTAAGCAAAGAGACCATCACAGGCTTAAAGTCACCAAAAGAGTTTCATGGATAGGAAGAGATTTGAGCCTGGATCTCACCAGGCCTCATAAAACCCTGTGGCGTGTATTCGGCTGAAAGAGAGAGAGTGTTCCACCAGGTAAACTTAATGACCGAGTGAGCAGGTAGATGGGGGCAATCCTACTCTCATGATCTATTATCTAAAAGGTTTTCAGACAGGCGAGAAGTATAACTTGCTCCTAAATTCCTAAATTTAAAACAGGTATCAGGAAATACTTCCTAACCCATAACAGCGCCTAAAAATGAGGTAGAAGAGTGACAATTATCATCTTCTGGAAAAACAGTATGAAAAAACAACCAAACAATATTAGAATGCAAAAAAAATCATGTGATGGCTTCATTATGATTCAACATAATTCCAGTATTTTCCTCCATTTGTAAGTGCCATGATTATAGGTCAGCACATTTTAATACATGGATTCTGAAATTTCATTTTAATTTCTTCATGTTAGATGTATTTTTTTAAAAAAGTACTGTTCCTGTTTAGTTTAAGTCTAATGTTTATCGTAGTGAATAAGAAGATGTCTAGTTTTGACTTCTGACATAGTAAACATAGATTCAGTCATTCATTTATCACAGCAAGCCTCTTCCATTCACAGAAGACAATGAAACTACAATTTTAACCCCTGTCATTGTGAAAAACCTTTCTGTGTATTAATGCTTTTTTGATGGCATCAATCATCTGCACATTTTATTTAAGTAGTGCCATTCTAATGGAATAAATCCTTTGAACTGACCTCCTTTACTTATAAAAAACACTTTTTCTAATTTTAAAAAAGCACTAAAGCATCTGCTGAGGACAAAAATCTTTCCACAGATTGGGAGAGCAAAATTGTGGTGTCTGTTCAAAAGAAGTTGGTTGCATCCAAGCCTGAAACTAACAGAACTTGAGTTGAGTTGAGTCCTGCTAGCTTTTACACTGATGAATGGAGGAGGGACCACTTGGCCAAAAACACAAAGCTGGAAATCATGGACCCCATGTGGACAAAAGCCAGGTGGCATGGAGGCTGCAGAGAGGAGGGGAATCTGACATGTTAAGATTTGAAAAGCTGGAAGGATTCGACTTTCACCCTTGTTTCAGTGGGACTGACTTCTCTACAAACTGGGACTCGTTTATTTTTCAACATGAGCTATGCTATCTCACCCTTTTGCTTCCTCATATTGTTAAGGGTTGCTAATTCCAGGCTGGGAAATTCCTGGAGACCTGGAGGGTTGAATCGGGGGGGGGGGGTTGGGGTTGGGGAGGGGAAGGACCTCAGTGGGGTATAATGCCATGGAGTCCACCTTCCAAAGCAGCCATTTTCTCCAGGGTAACTGGTTGGTCTAATTATTCCTCTTCATTTTGTGGAGGGGAGTTTTCTCTGTTTTCATTAAAAATATAAACAAAGTTCCCTTGGGGAGGTTTGGAAGTTAGAACTAGGGCTGTTCAGTCATTTAGATACAGAGGAATTAGCTGGGATCAGCCGTTACTTATTGTTTGGGATATTAGAGGTGTTAGTTTAGATCAAATTATCTGGAAGGAGGCTCCATAGTCTTTGGGGAAAATGGCTCTCAATGGAATCCCTCTTAGGATGGGGTTTGTATGATTGATGAAAGAGCTGCCCTGCATTCCTTTACACCCTTAGCATGACTTACTGCCATTTGATATTAGTTTAATACAGACTCCATCTATCATTTCTAGGTCCAATGATGAGATGTATACATGTAAAAGATGGAGATCAAACATTACAAAAGCAAGTGAGGACCCCTGGGGAATCAGTGTGTATGTGACTACTGCTGCAGTGGAACATATGGAGCAGAAGTCCATCAGTGGCTATTAGCCACAGGGTATAGATGGGAACTCTCAGTCTGGGGCAGGTGATGCACTCTATTCTTGGTGCTGGAGGGAGCAGCAGTGGGAGGGCTTCTAGTGTCCTGGCCCCACCGCTGGACCTCCTGATGGCACCTGGTATATTTTGGCCGTTGTGTGACAGAGTGTTGGACTAGATGGGCCATTGGCCTGATTCAACATTGGCTTCTCTTATGTTCTTATGGAAGTCATTAAATCCAGGGAAAAGATGTCCAGTTGAAGTTACAGTTGTTGGCACAGAAGTATCTCTAGGCGGATGGCTAGAATCTTCTTGGGAGGTGGGGAGGCTTTGCCAGTTAAGAATCTAGGACTGCCCCTATGAAAAACACTTTTGGGGTAGGTTCTAGTTTGGATTTTTGAAGGCTGACATAACTTGAGCCCTCTTGAGACTCTTAGGGTTAATGGGACATCTGATTGGAGTTTTGTCTTGGAATCAGCTATGATCAACCAAACATCTGAGTGGATGGGGTATCAGTCAGGGAAATGATGGGTGCATGATCCAATCTCAGAGAGCAGGAGCAGAATTATTCAGTGTATGAATTCTGGAAAACTGGATTATAGGAACAAGGATTGATAACTGTGGTGTCCAACAGACACAATGGATAGCCTTAGTAGCAGTCCATGATCTGAGGAAGACAGTACGAAATGAAGCTGAACAAATCCGGAGTCTTCGTTTATTCATCGGAATTCAGGATGGTGATTTTTCCTGTTGGGATATTTTGGACTTTGTGTGACCACACAGTTTTGTGTGTGTGTGTGATTCTTTGATGTAACATTGTGATAAGAGTGATTCTTTGACAGTACATTCTATATTAGTGGATTGAAATTTGAAAAGAAAAAACACACCTTAGTATACTTTAGAAATAGTCTTCATTAGTGTACAGTGTCATATTAGTACGGTTTTACAGTTTTCTGGTTGTACATATTTTGCTGCCTAGGTGTGGAACCTGAACTGCCAAAATTCATTGCAGCATGTTAACTGAACTGAGGTGTGTTAAACAGTAGTATTATGGGCATACACATATTTGTTTTGTATTGTAATGGTCATATAACCATCCCTACCAGTGGGTGGTGCTATTGAACATCTGAGTGTTTGGGTTGGTTCTATACTGTTTCTAGCTGTTGTTCTGTGTTCCCCAAGGTTGTTGGATGTTTAACTGTTGTAAATGTTTTAAGAACTGTGCTAGAGGCTGCACGGAAGACCACTTGCAAAGTTTTTAGTAAAGCTGGTTCTTGAAACAAGTGTGTTACAATATCCTATCCTTCCTCTGTGAAGTTCAGATCAATCTATATAGCCTTTCCATTTCCTGGACAACAACCCTGTGAGGGTAGGCCCAAACCAAGAGAGAGTGACTGACTTAAAGTCATCCCGGTGAGCTTCATGGTTCAGTGGATATTTGATCCTGGATACTTGAACAACTACACTGGCTATGTGGAGTTAAGCTATCACTGCCAAGTTACTGTTTGGCAGTATATCAAGCATTATCAGTTACTGCCCCATAACTAAAGAATTCCCTACCATTGCAGATTTATGGAACTGTTGGAAAACACAGCTTTAAGGTAGCCTTTGGAAAGCAACGTTAAGTTGGAAAAAGTTAGCGAAATCTGAGTGATGGTTATTCCATTCTGCTATGTGTATGTCGGGGATTTTTACTTCCTGTCCCCATCCCTTAATGGATGGAGTTGGCTATAAAAATAAATAAAATAAATACTACCAGAGCAAATAAAATATTGATCACTTAAAAACCTTTGTTGATTATCATTAAACAGGATCCATGGAGAATTTTTTTTTAAGTTTGGGATCTGAGAAACAGGCAGGGGACTTAAATTTGGGAACTACTGATGCAAATAATTTAACTAAGAATAAAATATTACAAGCGAGGAGTGCTTAGCAGTCCTGGTCATTTACATTCCCCGAGGACCATCTCTGTAGGCACTGTTCCAAGGCAGAAATGAGACACTGAGCTTCAGTAATTAAAAGGATATTAACTGACTTTTTAGATTCCCAGATACACAGCCAGCAGTGCCACAGAACTAATGTGAGAAGCCACTTTTTGCAATTAGTTGTTTAGTGAATGCATGTTGATAAAGGCCTCATGGAGTTTTGCCTGATTTTTGCATTGGAAAGCTACTCTGAAAACCTCCCCCCCCCCAGGTACTTTGTCATTAGCATCTTGATTCAGATGTGGTGGGACTTAGTTTGGAACGAGTCAAGTCCACACAGAAGAACTGCACTAATTAAAATGGAATTCCAGGTAGGTGCTTTGTTTATGAATTAGAAAAATGCAATTGTTCAGCCTGCTGAGAGGATGGCTGTGCAAAACCTACCTAGCTACCTGCAAGATCTATAGAACTATATATATTTTTATCTGAAATCCCTCTGTACTTTACTAATAAACAGGTGTTCTCCAGAAAGATGCCTGCAGAGCAAATAGCTTCATATAATATGACTCAAACGTTTCTTTAAGAGACCTGAGTTCTAATCAAAAATTTTAGAGAGGAGAATCGGTCCATATGCTCTGCTTCATATCTCCAGGTTTTCAGAAGGACAAGAGACCTTTCCTCAGCAGCAGAGTGAGCAGATCTGCAGTTGAATATGTTGTCCCTACTGGTGTCTCAAGCACTGGGAGACCAAGAGGGAAGGTATATTAAGAATCTCACAAGTTGTTGGTAGGTCCTTCAAAATCCATGGGTCTCAAGCAATGGCCCAATATTGTCAGTTGTCGCTGCCAACCATGTGGCAAATGTTTACTTCCCCCCATCAGACAATCTGATCTTGAGTTGTGTCAGTTTCTAATAACTCTGAAAAGGATATTTCCCCCATGTTTAATGCATGTGTGTGGAGAGATTCTCCTGACCACAACAGGGTGCCAGATTTTCACCCAGCTGCCATAGTTACAGGCAGGGCTCTTTTTGTAGAAAAAGCCCAGCAGGAACTTATTACCATAATAGGCCACACCCACCAGCAAAAACTCATTAGCCTATTAGGCCACACCCTGACAGCACAGCTCATTAGCATATTAGGCCACATATCCCATGTTACCAGAAGTGTGGCCATCCAGCCACACCCACCTTTTGATTCTTATTCTGTTTACCTTGTTTGTTGTCAAAACCCAGGGCTTTATTTGCAGCAGGAACTCCTTTGCATGTTAGGCCACACACAACTAAATGGAGCCAATCCTAATGAGTTTCTGCTGTTGGATGTGGCCTATTATGCTAATGAGTTCCTGCTGGGCGTGGCCAACTCAGGAGCCAGCCGGAACTCCATTCCTGTGCGTTCCTGTCCCAAAATAGCCCTGGTTGCAGGTTTTACTGGTGATATTTCATGCAGTGATAAGGAAGTCAATTAGTAGATGGCAACCAGTCTTAAAGAATGCAGATAGAGAGGTTGCCTATTTGGCAACTTTTATTTTAGTATTCCGGAATATAATTGAGAACTGCAATGAAAATTACAATATGCTTTATAGATTATCGTTCAATCTAGTTTTGACTAGAAAAGAACTGTGAATATTTTTATAAGTCCCACGCATTCAGCATCAACTTGATCTGCAGACATCACTGGGTAATATTGCTTCTCTCCATGTTATAAAAAGCTTCATCTGCTAATTTCTGCAAATCAGGTTGTCATTACAGGGACAGGAGCAACACTGATTCTGGTCAGTTGGCAAGCCTAACTGAGTAAACCTAGTTTATCCCAGGAAAACCATTTAAACAAAAGCATTAAGATTTCCAAGCTAAATCTAGTTAATGAGCAATTTGTAATCACCACTTCCCATATCACATCAAAGGGTCATCAAGTGTTAATTTGCAGTCATTCAACATTGTTCAAATGTTGAAAATCACTTTCTTCGCATTGGACTGTACTGATATTAATCTTACTGCTTTTTCTAAAGCAAGTACTTTAAATGTCTCCAGTGATAGATTATATTGAGCAATGAGGTGGCAATCTAAATGCCTCAAGCAAAATCAGCTTACAGGTCCATTACCACACATTTTTATTTCTACAAAGACTTCTTCATAAGCCTGTAATAACATTTCTTTCTGGAAAGACCTAACTTTTTAAACTGCAAATATTTAATATGGCAACCATTTAAGAGTTAGTTTTCTCTACTCTGTCCTGATAGGCAGTATTATACAACATATCAGTGTCACAGAATGTAATGATAGGGTTATTTCCTCTTCAAAAATGAAATGGTATGGATTTGGAAAGGCTTTTTAAATATTATTAAACAACAGCCTTGAGACTATAATACAAGTTTTCCCATAAATGAGGAAAATATATATCTTCCATCCATCCAGGCTAAGAAAGAGATTGCTGCTCATAAAATCAAAGTATACTTTCTAGGATCAAATGATTATCTGGCTTGTCCTTTTGACAGGAATGCTTCTGAATATTTTCCAGTTAGAAAAGGTTAGAAACAGGAGAAAGTCAAATAAACTCTATCTGGCTCTAAACAGATGAATAAGTGTGAGGGCATTCAGTGAAAGATTAATCATTTTGAGCCTCTAAAGCATTAACAAAAAAATTAGAAGGGCACCACCAGTAGTACTTAGTGATGGAAGCAGGAGGTCACAGGATCAATCCCTGGCAACTTCAATTCAAGGATCTCAGGGAAAGATCTTTTTCTGTTTAAGACCCTGGATAGCTGGCTACCAGTCAATGTTGAGCCAGAGGTACCAACTGACAAAGCAACTTTATGTAACCCATCTTGGCTAGGTCTGGATGGATTGAGCTGGGAGCTTTCTGGGAACCTCAACAGACTGATATTTGTGGAATTTACAGTAGGGATGGGGTAGGAGTGTGGTTTGAGCTGAACACAACGGTGGGTTACATGAGGGGACAGCCTCTGAGTGGCTGGAGTGGAGGAAATGGTCTGATGCGAAGCTTATTTAGGGACAATTACAGTAAAATATTTGATAAATAAAAAGATAAGGAGCTGATATATTCATATGTGTAAGTTCAAGAAGAAAGTGTGGGCAGCTTTATCTCTTTCTTTCCTTTTTCTAGGAATGTTACTTAAAACTGTTTGAAGTCTCAGGCTGTGGGGCTTTGTATTGTATATTGTACAGTTTCTTGTTTGTTTGATAACATTTTTTAAAAGGTAGCACTTGCTGTTGCCCTGCATAAATATATATACATTTATCATGTTTGTTAGCTGCCTTGGTAGCCCTCCTGACGGCAGAAGGGCAGGATATAAACAAATAAACAAACAAATAAATAAAATATCTGTCCTGCCCACTCAAGATTTCCACTGGTTATTTTTCAAGATCATTATCACTCTTCTCATGCTTAAGTGACCTGAAAATCTTGTAGATACTGTGGCTGATCAGGGCAGGGTGCTGAAAGAGAGGGGGGAAGCTTTTCATAGGCAAAAAGTTCATCGTAAAGATTCCAGACTTAAGGATAATTGTTCTGCTCATCATATAGGCTTATAACATTAAGAATTCATAGATTCCAAATATACACAACTAAGAATAAGGCCCATTGTGGAAATACATACAATGAGCTCTAGAAAGAGGCTCTGGACAAGTGCCCTATTCTTGGGCACTCAGCGTCAATTTGCCCTGGTCTTGGGTGACCTCAGCAGGGTATAATGACACAGAGCTTACTGTTTTCTTCTGGGGAACTGATCTCTGCCATCAGAAGAGCAGTTGTAATTCTGAGTGATCGCCAGCCCCTACCTGGAGACTGGCAAAAATGGTTCCCCAAGAGGAAATGGCTGGCTTGGAGGGTGGAGTCTATGGCATTGTACCTGTCTGAGGTCCAACCCCTCCTCAAACCCCACCCTCTCCAGGCTCCACCCCTCAGATCTCCAGGAATTTCCCAGCCTGGAGTTGGCAACCCTATCTCCTTCCCAGTCAACCATCAGCATACCCTTATGTGCCCCTCTGACCAGCTTTCCATCTCCTCCTCCTTCCCTCCTGGATAGCTGTTGTATTTCTAAATGATCTCCAGCCCTCCCCTGGAGATTGGCAATAATGGTTCCCCCAGAGATGGCTGGTTTGGAGGGTGCAGTCTATTGCACTGTACCTTTCTGAGGTCCCACCCCTCCTCAGACCTCACTGTCTCCAGGCTCCACCCCTCAAATCTCCAGGAATTTCCATACCTATAGTTGGCAACTTTATCTCCTCCCCTCTCAGCAGTGTCTTCACAGGCAAAGTTCTGTTGTCCTTGTTAATGGGGAGTAAAGCAGCTTACTTCATTCTCCTCTTCCACTTTGTGATCTGCACAGCAACCCTGCAAGGTAGGTTAGGCAGAAAGTCTGTGGCTGGTCCAAAATTACTCAGGCAGCTTCCATAGGGAGGTTCCTGCTGAACAGGAGCAAGCAGCCAGGGCTAGTGAAGTAATGCCAGTCAGGAGGCATGAAGTCACCCTGAGAGTGCTGGCAGGCCTATGGTTGCCAACAAAGACAGATTGATGCAAAGGAGGATGGAAAAGTCTCCATATCTCTATTTTGCCTTAAATTTGATGCCAGCAGAGTGAGAAAATGCCAGAGGCTCTGGATGGGTGCCCCATGGTAAATGGACCAAACAATTCTTAAAGTTTTCCAAAGCACTACTCTGTCGATAATTCATTTTCTACACTCACAGCATCCCCTGCCAGAACACAACACATCCCCAGCACTTTGAATTAGCACCAGAGCTTTAAGAACTCTCGAACTGTCACCTGGAGATTGGCAACAATGATATTCCAGGAAAAAATGGCTTGTTTGGAGGATGGGGTATGGGTCCCCCTCTTCCTCCTCCTCAGACCCCAGCCTCAGCAGGCTTCATCCCTAAAATATCCTGGAAGTTTACAACCTAGAGCTGGCAACCCTGTGTCCTTTCCAGGCAACCATCAGCCTACCTTTATCTGCCTGTCTTCAGGTTTACATCTCCTCCCCCTCCCCCACAGCCTCTGCCTAGGGAAAGGGCTGTCTTTCCCTGAAGTGGGAGCCAAAGCAGCTGATATCATTCTCCTCTCCCCCGTATGGTTCGCACAACAACCCTGTGAAGTATGTTAAGGTAGAAAGTCTGTGAATGGTCCATAATCCCCCAGGCAGCTTTTATAACATGAACCTGGGACCGCACACCATCCTCTGAAGCACTCTCAGGTACATATCTGTGGCAGTAATGAGGTGACTGCTGGCACCTCTTCCTATCATTTTTTGCCTTGTGGTATTCTGCTTGTGGTGTGATCTGTCTTTTTTGTGGTGTGGCATGGTTGTGTTATTGGGTTTGTTTCTTTTGAAGGGGAAGTGATGTATTGTGGGTGGGGACATATTTTACCTCAGAAAACACGAGGTCACATATGCAACTGACAGTTCCAACTGTCTCGCGGGGGGGGGGAGTTTGAGGTGCGGAATGTTGTGAAGTCCAATCAGTTTCCATATGCAAATGCTGGCCCAATCAGAGAAGAGTGGCCTAGGCTGCAGTGGGTGGGAGAGAACTCAGGCAATGCAGCTAGTGGATAGGGACATCTTCTGAGAGACACATCAGGGAGCCAACTGATTTTGGCAAGCATAGAATGTTGCCATTCCAAAATTCTTTTATATATAAGGACAGGATGGTAAAAGGCCCAGTTGCACCTTTAAGACTAACAAACTTTATTGTAGCATGAGCTTTCGAGAAAACAGCTCTCTTTATCAGATGCAACTGGACTTAAAGGTGCTCCTGGGCTTTTTACATATTTTGCAGCAACAGACTAACATGGCTAACTCCTCTGGATCAGATATACACAGACACAGAAGATGTTTCTGTAGGTTATGGAAAAATCACTTCTTTCCCATTCATATTTCTGCTTATCTAATTCCCTCTTGAAGCCATCCATGGTAGTAGCTGCCATGTACATGTACACTCAAGCTAGGGGAACATGAGAAAGTACACAGAACAATCTGGAAATCCTTATGCCCAAAATCTCTCTCCCCAGGATCCTCTAAGCTCTCAGGCTTCAGCAGGCTGAAATATCCCTCCTTTAATTGTCTCTTAATATGTCATGCTCCTTAAGAAACTCAGTCTTCATCAAACCAGTTCAGAGTTGTCTCTCCCCTCCCCTGTAATTAATTTATAGTGTCATATTTTCCTGTCTACCGGAAGTCCTGCAAACTCTACTGCTGTCACCTGTGGGTGACTTGAGTTTGCGGCCTCTGTGACTGGCATGGGATTCAGCCCCTTTATTATTAAGTATAATTATACAGCCCAAACAAGCATTTTCTCTCACACACTAAGGACAATTTTTATATTGTGTAAATATATAAAATTATGTATAATGCTCAATTAAGAGCAATATTTACTTCTAACCCAGATTTTTTTTAACTGTTAGCCAATATTACATCATCAAATGCTCCCCAACCAACAAGTAAACGATTAATAGGAAACAGAGAGTGAGTATCAATGGGAAACTTTCTCAGTGGAGGGTGGTAAGCAGTGGGGTACTGCAGGGATCAGTACTTGGTCCGATGCTTTTTAACTTGTTCATTAATGATTTGGAGTTGAGAGTAAGCAGCAAAGTGGCTAAATATGCGGACGATATGAAGTTGTTCAGGGTGGTGAAAACCAGGGAGGATTGTGAGGCACTCCAAAGGGATCTGTCGAGGATGGACAAGTGGACATCAACGTGGCAAATGGGGTTCAGTGTGGCTGAGTGCAAGGTGATGCACATTGGAGCCAAAAATCCTAACTATAAATACATGTTGATGGGGTCTGAACTGGCAGAGACTGACCAAGAGAGAGATCTTGGAGTCGTAGTAGATAACTCAATGAAAATGTTGAGACAGTGTGTTACTGCAATAAAAAAGGCCAATGCTATGCTGGGGATTATTAGGAAGGGTATTGAAAACAGATCAGCCGATATCATAATGCCCCTATATAAAACAGTGGTGCGACCTCATTTGGAGTACTGTGTACAGTTCTGGTCACCACACTTTAAAAAGGATATTATAGCTTTGGGAAAAGTGCAGAAAAGGACAACTAGAATGATAAAAGGATTGGAACACTTTCCCTATGAAGAAAGGTTAAAACGCTTGGGGCTCTTTAGCTTGGAGAAACAACAGCTGAGGGGTGACATGATCAAGGTTTATAAGATTATGCATGGGATAGAGCAGGTAGAGCTCACAATACAAGAACTCGTGGGCACTCAATGAAACTGCTGAGTGGTCGGATTAGAACAGATAAAAGGAAGTACTTCTTCACCCGAAGAGTGATTAACACATGGAATTCACTGCCAGAGGAAGTGGTGGCAGCTACAAGCATGGTTGGCTTCAAGAGGGAATTAGATAAACATATGGAGCAGAGATCCATCAGTGGTTATTAGCCACAAGGTATAGATAGGGACTCTGGGGCAAGTGATGCTCTGTATTCTTGGTGCTTGGGGGGTGGGGTCAACACTGGAAGGGCTTCTAGTGTCCTGGCCCCACTGATGGATCTCCTTATGGCACCTGGTATTTTTGGCCACTGTGTGACACAGAGTGTTGGACTGGATGGGCCGTTGGTCTGATCCAACATTGGCTTCTCTCACGTCCTTATGTTCTTATGATTAGGATATAAAAGCAGCACTCTAGACAAGGCTATTTTATTTGTATAGATATACATGATATACTAGGGCCACGGTGGCTCAGAGGTAAGACGCTGAGCTGTAGACCAGAAGGTCTGTTGATCGGCAATTCGAGACCCTAGTGCCACGTGATGGAGTGAGCTCCCATCTCTGGCCACAGCTCCTGCCAATCTAGCTGTTCAAAAGCAAGAAACAGCAAGTAGATAAATAGGTACCACTTCGATGGGAAGGTAACAGTGTTCCATACACCTTGGCATTTAATCATGCCGGCCACATGACCATGGAAACATCTTCAGGCAGTGCTGCCTCTTTGGCTTGGAAACAGAGATGAGTACCACCCCCTAGAGTCAGATTCGACTGGCTTTCAAGCAAGGGAAACCTTTACCTTTTACTTATGACCTTGATGTCTGATGGCTTTCAGCAAACTCTGTTAGGTTCGGTTGGATACTTATTTTCTCTGTGTGACTATTTAAGGGCTTTGAGGGAGGGGGAATCCAGGATCTGGGACTGTATCCTCTGGGGAGGGTGAACAGTATAAAACCACTGTCCTCTGCTGGCTATCAGAAGTGCCTGCAAGTGAGGAGGATGGGCTGCCTAAAAAATCCTAAGGAGAGTTCTTGAATTTATCCTTGTTGATAAAATAGCTTTCCCAGAAAGAAAAATGGAAATCAGCCTATTAAAAAAAAACACCTATAATTATCTTACTAGAAAAATAACATATCCTTCTTAATAAATTCAAGGCAGAATTGAAGTATTCTGCCATCTGTCAGTGACCTGCATAGTGCATACCAAAACATATGACCATTTGAGTGGGTGACTTCTGAAGCCTCCTCAGACTGGTGACGATTGTATGATATGTCAGAAAAAAGCACAACAATAATTCTAACTGCACATATGGCACCTAGTAATACGACATCTTCTCTGATCCTGAGTGAAGAGACATTTACAGTGCAATCCTTGGCAGAGTTACTCCAGTCTATACCCATGGATTTCAATAGGTTTAGACTGGAATGACTCTGCACAGAATTGTGTTGCCAAAACCATAGCAGAGATTGTGGGGAAATCTGTAACGGAAGGTCACCTGAACCTTGTGGCAGTGCTAAATCTGAAGTCACCATTTTCCTCCTGAGTAGCAATTACTGGCACAGGCTCCCAGCAAGGCTAATGAGAGCTTCTGGAAGGCCTCCTTTGACCTCTACAGCAATGCTGTGGCAAAGGATTCTTATTTGTCACAGTTATATCCCATTCTTTCTCTAAAGGGCTCAGGGTGGCATACACAGAGTCCATTTGATGCTTACAACAAACCTGAGAGATACCCAGTGAGCCTGGTACCTGGACAGGAATTTAAAATTAAATCTCTTGCATCTAAGCCCATCACTGTAAGAATGACCCCCTGATGCATATTGGAATGGATTTATTCCTATGGATGTACTACCCTGACGTCTACATCATGGGGCTTAATTATGTTACTGGGCTTCAGTTCACTGAATAAATAAGTAGAAAAGTGGCTGCTTATGTCCCTTAGACATTTGAACAGCAAAACTAGATAAGGTCTCCAGTGCTATGTTTTAGATAAAAATCTGTAGCAAGTTAGCATAATTAGTTTGGGGAAGAAAAATGGTGGCATTTGGGGGAGAGAATAAGTATTTTACTATAAAGGGATAAGCCCGGTTCAGTAAGAGCTGTTCTATTTATTGCAGTTATAATTCCTACCATGTAGGGAAAGCTAGTCTATAAATATTTAATAAATAAATTTAATACCTCTTTCATCCTTTGTCAGAGAACTGACTTGACTCACCCAGTGAGCTTCAAGGCTATGCATTTGAGTCCCAGTTTTTCCTCATTCACCTGATCTCTGTCAGCTATACCACAACTCATGCTATATACACAACCTCAATTTGCATTATTAGCAGTGGGCATGGGGTTGCGACACGCCTCCTGTTCAAATAAAATAATTTATTTTTTACAGAACGTCAATAAGAATGATCTTCTTTCTTTTTCAAATGATACGTAACACACACACACTAACAATGGGATTTTGGGGGATAAAAGCCAAGTATAATTCTCCTGATATTTAGGAATTACCACAAAAATATTGCCCTGAACTGTATCACCCAGACTAGCCAGATCTCATCAGATCTTGGAAGTTAAGCAGGGTTGGCCCTGATTAGTACTGATGGGAGACCACAAAGGAAGTCCAGGGCTGCTATGTAGAGGCAGGCAGTGGCAAACCACCCCTGTTTGTCTATTGCCTTGAAAACTCCATAAGTCAGCTTCACCTTGTCAGCAGTTTCCCCCACACAAAAACACTGATGTCTGAATTGTAATAATGTTCCCTTGTCTCTCTTTAAAAGAACGTATCCGACCACTAAAGTTGTGCAAAAAACCCCCATCACCAATATTTTTCGGGTTGGGGTATACTAAACCCAGAAAATATCAGTATTTCCCAATATTCCCGAATCCCAATATCGGTATGGTATTTGGATTCAGTAAATATTCAGGAAACCTGAACTTTTTTGCTCCATTGTACCCTATGGGGAGCATTATAGTTAATTGGCCCCATAGGCTATAATGGAGAATCAATCTGAGGGCATGTGGGGCAGAGGCACCAAATTTGCACCATAGCTTCTGGTGCCTCATTTAAAAAAAAACCAAGGGTCAAAAAGATTGGACAAGGGGATCCAATTCCATGGGCCCCAGAAGAAGGTTTCCCCATCCTCCATTGTTTCCAATGGAGGTAAAAAGGCATTTAAAGGGATTGCTGTCGCTTTAGATGCCTTCTCTGAGCTGTGCTGCTCCATGGTGAGTGAATTCCAAAGGGATTTAAAGTTTGCCTTCTCCAAACCGAGAGTTCACTTCAAAAGGGAGACCCCTTTACATGCCTTTTAACTGGCGGTTCCAAAAAATTCCATTTTTAGATAGCCAAATCAGTAGCCCACTTGGTAACTGGCTGAAAAAATACCCGAACAATAAGGTATTTTTTAGCTCAGTTTATACCATATACACACGCTTAATAACCACTTTATTCTCTGCTCAGTCCTGGATTAATCATTAAGCAAAATAAGCACGTGCTTAGGGCACCAAGGGAGGGGGGACACCTTGAAGAGGAAATATTTTTCTCAGTCATTCCTTCTGTTATGGCTACTCATAAGAAATGATAGGCAGTGGAACCACTAGCACCGAGAAGGGGAGCAGCAGGGAGCAACTATGCAATGAGACAGGCTGGATGCCTTGTCTCTGCTAAGTACAGAAGCAGATTTGTTACGCCAGATTAGTTTTGAGGACCTTTGCAATTTTAAAAAGTAGGATAAAACTTTTTAAAGTATAAATAAAGTTATAAGTAGACAACAATAAGCATTATTTGGCATCTTTTGATCTGTCTGTGTATATTGAAATGCAATATGTCTTCAAGGTTAGAAAGCAATGGAATAAAAGATGTTTTGTTGCATATAAATAATGATAACTTTTCCATTAGAATATCTTTTTTAAACATTGTACACCAACATCTGTTTCTACAGAAAGAGGATTTTCAAAACTGAAAAGTATGCTCTCGAGATCAAGTAATTTCAGTAGAGATAATATTAAATCATATTTTGCCTTATAATCTTTGGGAGGGTGATTAAAAATAGTTTTCAATAAATTCTTGTATTTTCATTTTTCCCTTATAACAGTTTGATTTTAAAAATGCATCAAAAAGTGTTGAAAAATTGCATTTTTTTCTGTTATCCGAGTTATAAGTAAATAATTTGCTTACTGCTATTTAGAGTTAAATAAAAAAATAAAGTTTATATTTAATATAGTTGTAGGGTCTGGCCTGGGGGATCGCCTGAAATAAAACTGAATTTTTTTCCTCTTATTTCACCTTTAGCACTTATTAAGTCTTAATGTCTTATCAGGTAAGCAATGGAAGGGCTGAGGGGTAACACTGCTGTACTGTGTTTAGGGCATCAGTTGGCCTTAATCCGGCCCTGTCTCTGATATTCACTTTATGGATGGACCACTGAAGAGGGAAGCTTTAGGCTTTTCTAGAGGAATCCATGTCTTTGGTAAGATTTAAACTCTGATCTACTGTATATCTGAACATCTTCATTCACTGGACATCTAGACTGGAACAGACTTTGAAGATTTGGGTGGAAACATGGAAATAACTGTTTCTTATCCCATAGGCAAAGATATTATCAGAAAACACAGAGTTCCAGGAACTCAGCATCTCTGGAAAGAGATCATAGAATCAGAGAGTTGGAAGGATCTGGTGCAGGATCAGCTGTGAGCATCCCTGACAAGTGTTTGTCCAGTTGCAGCTTAATAGAATAGATAAATTTAAAATAAGGGTACTAAGTTGTAGCTAAGCGAAAAGTAAGGAATATAAAGCTGTATCACCCTGGAGATCAACCAAAGGAGGAACTTAGAATGCAGAGATACAATGCACATTGTAATCAGCTTCTTTGCAACAGTTCTCTCACCTTCTGGCAGGGATATAAGGACTAGATCTCCATTCCTACTTGTATCTAATGAAGGGAGCACTGATTCTTGAAAGCTCATACTCCGAAAATCTTGCCAGTCTCTAAGGTGCTGCTGGACTCAGTTCTGTTCTACTGCAGGCTAACATGGGTACCTTTTAAAACTGTGTGTATCTTATATCTAATTCAAAACCTGGCATCTACTGTGCAGATAAAATATCCACACAGTGGGGCCAAGTAAGGACCAGGGAGATGTTTCTGCATCTTAGTGGAATCTCTACACTTGCACAAATATCTTCAACTTCACAAAAATCAGGACAGGGAAAACAAAATAAACATAAAATAGTTTGTGTTGAGATCTCACAAGACTATTTCATGAGATCTCAGTGGCCATTTTGGATCGCCTAGGCATCACAGAATCTCATGAAATAGTCTCACAAAATTCTGGTGATCATTTTCTGCACTATGAAACAGAAAGGAAGTTCCACAGTGTGGAAAGGATAGGGCAAGCAGGGAGAAGGAGTAAGGAGGAATCTTGCTGGTTCCTCTCTTGTGTGTGTATGTTATTTGTGTATATATCATATCAATATATCTTTCCTTATAAATAATTATCTATTGGTTTCGCAAGATTCCATGCGCTCCCATTGGCTGTAAAATGCCCTCCCTCAGCCATTGGCCCATCAGCCGCCACTCAAGAGTACTCGCGTGCCATTGGCCGGGTGCTGGGTCTGCTCCTCTTCCCCACCCACTCCCCCTTCAGACAGATTTTGCATGTCAGATTTACTGGCAGACAGCTCTCTCTCCTGAGAAAGACAGTTCTCTTGACTCCTGTGAGGGACTGTCCCCTCAGTGGCTGTCGGTAGGCAACCAAGCTTGGTTCTGTGAGTAAAAAAACAAAGGACTTTCAGCATAACCCCTCCCCCCCCCGCCCATAACCCCCTCCCCAATGGCCACTTTCCTGTCAGAATAAATGGAAGAAGGCTCTTTCTCCTGCTTAGCTTCAGCATGGCTGGCTGGCTAACGAGGTGGGCCAGCGACCATCAGACCATTTTCTTCAACTCCCTGCTGTGTGGCTGACTTTCCCCTAGGGCTGTCAATCTCCAGGTGGGACCTGGAGATCCCCCACTGTTACAATTGACCTCCAGATGACAGAGATCAGTTCCCCAGGAGAAAATGGTTGCTTTGGAGGGTAGACTCTATGGCATTATAGCCTGCTGAGTCCTTCCACACACACCCCAAATGCTGCCCTCCACAGGATCCACCCCCCCAAATCTCCCGGTATTTCCCTAATCAAAGTTGGCACCTGTACTTTCTCCTCTGTCAGTAAAAGGCCCTTTCCACACCTATGTTGGCCTTTGGGAGAAAACTCATTGGGCCCAGTCCTGATCAGGTTGCCAACTCCAGGTGGGCAATTCCTGGAGATTTGAGGGATGGAGCCTGGAGAGGGTGAGGTTTGAGGAGGGGTGGCACCTCAGACAGGTACGATGCCATAGACTCTACCCTCCAGTCCAGCCATTCCCTGATGGGGAACCATTGTTGCCAATCACTAGGTGGGGGCTGGAGATCACTCAAAATTACAACTGCTTTCTAGGAGGGAGGGGGGAGGAGATGGAAAACTAAAGGTAGGTTGATGGTTGGCTGGGAGGGAGATAGGGTTGTCAACTCCAGGTTGGGAAATTCCTGGAGATTTGAGGGATCGAACCTGGAGAGGGTGAGTGTTGAGGAGGGGTGGGACCTCAGACAGGTACAATGCCATAGACTCCACCCTCCAAACCAGCCACTCCCTCCTGGGGAACCACTGTTGCCAATCTTGGGGGTGGGCTGGAGATCACTCAAAATTACTACTGCTCTTCAGGTAGCAAAGATCAGTTCCTCTGGAGAAAATGGTGGACTCTGTCATTATACCCTGCTGAGATTGCCACACCAAAGCCGGGGCACTCTCCCAGAGCCTCTTTCTAGAGCCCATTGTATTTATTTCCACAACAGGCCTTATTCCTAGTATATATATAATTCTCAGTGTGGCCAAGTCTGTGGATACTTAAATCTGGGGACTGCAGCCATGAACAGACAATACAAATTTTTCTACAAACCTAAGGAAAGCTCCAGGCCTGCAGAAAAATCTGAAACCTAAAAAACCTGCAGTTAACCCCACCTCCAAAATTATGACTGCCCGTAGCTTTAAGAAATGTATTCCCTCAGTGCACATCACTTGGCAACCACAACAGTATTGCCAGCCTTCAAACTTTGGTTTCTCTCAGTAAAGGCAGGGGGAGGGCAGGGCCCTTTCCAAGAATGCTTTGGCCTTTGGGGACAGACTTATTGGGGCCAGGCCTAACAGTAACCAGTGTTCCCTCTAAGCTGAGTTAGTGTGAGCTAGCTCACAGTTTTTTAGCCTCCAGCTCGCACATTTTTGTTTTAGCTCAGGAAGGATGGCTCCAGAGCAAACTAATTTATGCAGCAGCCAAATCACTTGCTCACAACTTTAATTCCAGTAGCTCACAAAGTAGAATTTTTGCTCACAAGACTCCACCGCTTAGAGGGAACATTGACAGCAACCACCAGGCAACTAGCTGCCATGCAACTTCCATGACTCATCCAGGCCTGGCTGCTTGCTATTTGTCAACAGCAGCCACCCTACAAAAGCCAGTATGGTGTAGTGATTAGAGATCCAAGTTAGGATCTGGGAAACCAGGTTCAAAGCTCCACTCTGCCATGGAAACTCACTGGATAGCCTTGGGCCTAACCTACTTCACAGGGTTGTTGTAAAGATGCAATGGAAGAGAATGATGTGAGCTGCTTGGGAACCTCGTTGTGGAGAAAGGCAGAATATAACTTCAATAAATAAATAATAAATATAGCTGAATGGTGGGAACAGATCAAAGGTAGGTAAGTTGTGCATGGGAAAGCCAGATGGAACCAAGGAAAGGGTAGATTATGTGGGACTACCAGGAGAAATGAAAGAAGAAATAAGGTGAGAGGCCACGGATCAGTATTAGAGCATCTGCTTGGCATGTAGGAAGTCCTGGGTTCAATCCTTTGCATCTCCATTCAAAGTATCAAGCAGACCGGTGCTTGCACACAAGCAAGTGCAGGCAGTTGGCCACCCCCCACATATCCTTGAATAAAGCACGGGGGAAGGGTGAGCCTATGGGAGGTCAGCACAGGAGCGCTGACCTATCAGGAGGGAATGGCCAGCCAAATCTAGAGGCGGCAGCCATTCCCTTGGTCAGTCGGGACGGAGAAGAGCTTCAGGGAGGAGCAGGGGAACAGAGCATCGCAGGATCCACAGGATGCACAGACTTCAAGGACAGGTTTGGATGGGCACGGGTTTTTTCCTGCCCCCCACTGCCCCCACTCCCCCCCCGCCATGGTTCCCTGTCTTGAGGACCCCGGGCCTCTCCGGTGTACAGGCAGTGTGACTCCCCCCCCGCTCACCTCTTGCGTCGGTTAGGGTAGACTGGGAGAAGGGCCTGCCCATTGAAGCGCTCTGACTGCGGCGGGCATGTCCAGGGGCGGCGGTTGGCGATTGAACACCTGCTTCAGTTTGCAGTTGCCCTGAAGGCGAGGGGCCTGGCAGTCAGCACCATTAAAGGGTACATGGCTGCAGTAGCTTTCCAGGCAAAGGCACGGGGGTTTGTGGATCCCACAAGGGATTTCAGGCTGCGCCGCATGATGGAGGGATGCCTTAGGGAGGCTCCGCCGGCCCCTGATACAAGGAAACCATTTACCCTAGTTATTATCAGGAGATTGGTCGGCCTCTTTCCAGGCATATGCTCCTCACCATGGGAAGCAGTTTTGTTTCGGGTGACCACCCTGGTGGCATTCTTTGGGGCATTTCGGATAAGTGAGCTGCTAGTCAGGTCCCGGTGGGACGGTAGGAACAGGGCCTTGCTCGTAACAGATGTGAGAATAGGAGGGGCTGAAATGTCACTTAGAGTACAAAGGTCTAAGAGGGACCAGATGGGTGTGGGGCAGCTCATTACTCTCCACAGGAACCCGGAGACGGCGTTGTGCCTGGTACAAGGGATGGTGCAATGGATGGCATTGGTGGGGCAACGGACGGGGCCGCTTTTTCAGCATGAAAATGGACTACCCTTGACCCAATATCAATTTTGGTCTGTGCTGCGCTGGGCTCTGGAGCAGGCGGGCCTAGCTGGGGGTCACTTCGGTACCCACTCCTTTCGCATTGGGGCGGTCTCAACTGCTATGGAACTGGGACTAGGCCCGTCCGAGATCCAGTGCTTGGGACGTTGGCGTTCCCAGGCTTACAAGGGATACGTATGCAGGCGCTGATGCCTAATGGTGTGTCTCATTGCAGGACATGGCGCAAGGACTCGAAACATCAGCATTTTGATTTGCGGGCACTCCATCATATATTGGGCGGGCAGGAGGGCTGGCTGCTCTCGCATGGGTTCCCAACTGGGTATTGGGGACAGAGCCTCTGTGGAATGGCTGGGGATGAGGGGGATGCGGTGGGGCCAGCTGCTCCCCCTTATGCATAGTCGCAGGGTGACGACGGTGCCCCCACGAGTAGTGATTGTGCACCTGGGCGAGAATGACCTGGGCTCCAGGTCAATGGTTTCTCTGTTGGCAGAGATGTTGAGGGACTTGGAGACTCTCGAGCAATGGTTTCCTGACACCATATGGTATGGTCTAATATGTTGCCACGGAGGGTCTGGCGGGGGGTCCTTAATCCGCATAGGATGGACAAGGCGCGGCGGTGGATGAACAATGTTGTTGGGAGAACGGTGGCGGCTAGGGGCGGGTCAATGATACCGCATCCGGGTATTAGGTTCCAGGGCTCACATCTCTTTCGGTCGGACGGGGTTCACCTATCCGCCACTGGTATAGATATTTTCTTAACTGATCTGCAGAAGGGTCTGACGGACTTGGTGACTTCTGGTTGGCGGGAGGGGTGTTAAGCCAAGGCTAACCCCCTCTGTGGCGGGAAAGCATGGGTTGAGGGGGTGGATTGGAGATGGCAAGCACTCTGAGTGATCAGTGATGGGGGGGGGTCCTCAAACTTGGCACCTAAGGGCTTGGCAGTCCGGGAGCCTCAGAGGGGTGCCCCCCACGAGGGGGGGGAGAACATTGCGAGCCTTAAGGCTTAGCAGTCATGGCGAGGATGTGCTCCTCTGTCCCCTCTTGGCATCTTGAGTGCAAGCTGGGAGAGGTTGGGGTCCAGAAGGATTCTGGACCTGGCTCTGAGCTAGGGTGGCTTTGCCCTGTTAGGAGACCTGCCACGCAGGCACAATCCAACCCGTGCTTAAATTGAATAATGATGCAGATCATCTTGTATGTAAATAAAGTCCCAGTTATAACCCATAAGTGTGCTGTGTTTCATTCGAGGGGTGGGTGGGCAAACAGGTGATATGAAAGACCTCTTCCTGAGACCCTGGAAAGTTGCTGCCAGTCTGAATAGACAATGATACTGATTTTAATGAACCAATTCAGTATAGGGCAGCTTTATATATTCATGTGTGTTCAGGGTGGAGAGTGGAATACAAGGGAAAGTGAGGTGCCCCCCACAAGCCCTTGGGGATTTCCAACCACGCAACTTGGCCAGAGGAGAGGCTGCCAGGGGAGGGAAAGGTGGGGAAACTGAGGACAGGGGGCAGATAAAGGTAGGTTGGCTAGTGGATGGGAAGGAGAGAAGGAGGCAGGAAAAAGGGACAGTTTATGGAGGCTTTCAGGGAAGGGAAAGAAGAAATTGTGGGGGATGGGAAAATGAGATGCCCCCTGCAACTCCTTGCAGGTCTCCCATGTGTGTGTGTGTGTGTGTGTGTGTACCTGTGTATGGTTATGTGAGAACAAATCTGGAAACAGACAAATTTGAAGTTAGGGTGCTTTTGCTTAGGTAAAAAATACATTTTAAAAAGATGAATTTGTCAGACCTATTACTAGAAACATACATTCATTCAAACTAGAAAGGCAGCATTTGTGTTCTCAGCTAACATTTATAGGTGATGAGTTTTTCAGAAATGACAGAACAGAGATACGAGAGGTAAATAATCAAACAGAAGAGAGGAAGGCATAGTTATGGTAGACTGATTGACATCTGAGTGGCCAGGGGATTTCATATCTCTTTATGAAAAATTGAAAAGTTGTGGATGATGGAGGCAAAAAGCTTTCAGGACAAGCATCCAACCCCCTCCCAGCTGTTTTTCAAAAGAAAGAGTTTTAAAGCATAGAGTTTTTAAAAAGAGAGAGGGAGAGAATGGGAAAGATATCTTTTTACACCTCCCACTCCTCCTGCCTTCAATAGGAACTGCAAACTAACATTTCTGACACCATCTGGAAGAATTCCTGACATCTGACATGGCTTGTTTGCTTGAAATGTATCACTCACTCCAGGCAGGTGAGTTTATGCAGCCATTTCCATCTCCTACTTAGGATTAACACAGTGAAACAAGATACAAAAACAGGGATGCTCTGTGTTACAATACAATACCACAAAATGATAATTTCAACAAACAGTCATTCTTCCACATCTCAGGTGGAAATGAAATTTACATAAATCCCATTATGATTTTGGTCTGTGGTTTAGATTGTACTTAATGCTGTGGTTTATGGTGCTATAAATTGAATTACTGCAATACTGTTCTGTAATAGCAAGTCAGGGAAATCTTATGAAGCCAGGTGCATCCAGTCTCTTTCAGGCTGTGTGTGCTTGGCCCTATTTCTAGTGTTTCATTCTCTGTACTCAAATCCATGTTTTGCATCCAAACCTGCCCTGAACTTCAAAGCTGTCTCTTGTTGGTAGTAGCCAAGTCAGAAGACATAAACAACACTTCCTCCTAAGGAGCTACACATCCTATTTTGTTGTTGTTGTTGTTGAACCACAATGAAGCAGAAAGTTGATTGGTGCACCACCATCTTAGGGCCAAACCAGATATGAAGCTGTCACTGCTTTCAAGTGATTTTAAAATGCCACAAGGTCTTGATCCTGACTGGGCCTGCAGTGCTCTTGTTTCCTCCCCCTTGTACCCTGTCAAGTGCCAAAACAGTTCCAAAACTGATTGGTCTGGAGAGTCATGTTGCCAGAAAATTTAGGGCCACTTATTTAAACTTTTGAAAAAAGCAAAATGCATGAGAAGCAGCAATTTGAAAAAGGATCAAACCAACGTACAATGGAAAACAACAACAATAACAAAGCTCAGCAACATGATTGCATATCCAGGTGACACTAGTCACATTTAGTGGGACACCTACAACACAGATATAGACTGGTTGAATAGGCATTCCTACTCCCCAGAAAACCTGGGAACTATAGTTGGATGAGAAGAAGGGGATATATTTAACAGAGGTTCTCAGGACCTCATCAAATTATAATTTCCTGAATTCTCTGGAGGTGACCATTATTATTAACCTGGTAGATATAAAACTAATAGAAGTGTGCAGTTTAGACACACCCTTACAAACCTAATGCATAGTTGAAGGATGATGTTCACTTCATTGTGCAGGCTTGTATTTCAGCAACGTTTTATATCAAACCTTTGGGTTCACATAGGTATCTGTCCTCATCTGTTACACATTGCAAATCACTGAAATACAGTAATTTAATGGTGTAGAACTGTTCAGTGTGAGGAAAATTCACATATCACTAGCAGCTTCTAACCTGTTTTCTTTTGTGCATGTTGATGAAGGGCCTTAATAAATATATCGCCATCCACAGAACTTATTTGGATGCAAGAAGGTGGGTTTTTAAAAAAGAGAATTTAATTCTTCCTCTGCACTTTAAAATGACTGCTAATTGAAAAACACACCAAACCTCATCAGACCTATTGTACTTGTGGAAAGCAAACACACAAAAGAATATACATTGAGGGGGTATTATATAAATTGAGTCCTGAGCTGCAGAATAAATTGGAAACTGAAGCTATATTACTTATATTCCTAAAGGAAATAGGTCTAATTGAATTCTTGCTATTCATTTGTATTTGGACCAAAAAATGGCAGATAATCAAAAGCACTTAACAGGATTAGTTAACCTTCCTTTGCAGGTTTTCTTTCTCCTGAGCCCCTCAGACCATGGAGGCTCTGTGCCAAAGTCATGGTCATGCAGCAGCACATGTCCAAAAGTATCTGCTGCTGGTGGCAGCCAAAGCTTCCCCCTTCTCCATCTTTCTGGGGAGTACTCCAGCCTTTTCTCCTACTCCAAACTGAAGAAAATCCCCCTTAAATCACCAGAGTGATGTATGCTGATTTTATAGAGCACGGCCTGATAATAGTGCAATTTTTTAGTCCAGGGGCACCTTTAAGACCAACAAAGTTTTATTCAAGGTATGAGCTTTCGTGTACATGCACACTTCCTCAGATACATTGAAATGGAAGTTAACACTTCATATATATAGGCAGATGTCTCTACATAGGTGAATAGCAAATTAATACACAGCTTAATGAAAATGTTTTGACATATGCAAAGACTAAACAACAATAACAAACTAGATTAATATGGTCACCATATAATTGGGGGGAAACAGTGAAGCAATAAATATGTCAAAATAGGATAGATGTGTACAAGTATCCTTCTTAATCGTTAAGGGTAATCAGCTATGACTGTGTTATGCTCCATTCATCTCCTCTCAAACATCCCCTCCTCATTAAATTTCAGGCTGATGTTATACTCACAGGAGCAGAGATGACATAAAAGCTGGCAATCCCTATTCTATTCTTCTTTTTTCTTTGACAACCTTGCTGTAGAGCTAAATAAACAGCAGAGGGTACTGCCAATTGTACTTTGGTATTTATTTCAGAAATTTATGCCCTGCTTTTTTATTCAGGAATACACAAAAGTGGCTTCCAAAGAATAAGAACTGAATATATTAACCAAGGTTGTGCTCACACAAACAGTTTGTGGTGCTATAGTAGCATTACCTGAGTGGAATAAATGGGCCCCTCCAGACGAGAACATCTGCTTCCCATGGCACAGTTGTCAGCAGTCCATGCTGTTTCACAATAGAAGCGGAATAAACAGATACCAGGGAAAGTCTGGTATTAACGAGTTGTTTGGGGTTCCCTCCGGGTTTTCTGATGTCTGAACTCTTCTGCAACAGGAACCCAGAAGGGACGTCTGGACCTGCAGATTCGTTTCTGCTGCTGGGGGGATTATTTTTGAGGTTTTGTCTATATGTGCATGAGTGCATATGTGCATGGGTGCATATACGTGTGCAGGATCACATATGTGTGCGCATGAGTGCATATGCACCCACCTGCATTTCAGAAATGACCAGACAGTGCACTCCATGGCTGAAGCGCTGCAGTAATGTGGATACTCAACCACGGGACAGTCCTGTGGGTAACCCAGAGCAGGGTGTGCTGTCTGGATGATATGCCCCACAACACTTTAAACTGGTACAAGCAGAGGCACCACCAAACCACACCAAGCCGCCAGTGTGACCACATCTCTATATTCTTGGTGTCATGATGTAATATTGCTAATTGATTGAAAAAGGGAAAAAGTATGGAGGTATGTTTCCATTGGTATTGGTGAGCAAAGGAGGAAGGAAGGATTCAAAATAATAGTGGAATAGAACCCCCAGCACAGATGGGAAGACTGGCAAGGTAAATTATTTCAAAAGAACAATATTCATTGATGCACAGACATGCCATTGTAATTCTCCTGGGACAGCAATGACTTGATAATAGAGAATTTCCCATGTGAGACCACCCTGATTTATTTGAAACACAGTAATCCACCATAATCTCTGCCACAAAAAGCTCCTCCCCACTGGTAATGCTATACTATAAAATTTCACAAACATATCCCTATAGCCAGATCTAGAACAGAAAGAGCAAAAGAACTGAAGTGCTAAAAAAAAGCAAAGTAATCTACCAATACAGGGGTAGGGAACCCCTGACATATATGCTAACAGTGGCACGCCAGACCTTTTTGCTTGGCACTCAGCATCAGATCTCTGCCCACTGGCAGCATTGCGGGGGCCAGCACTGCAGGAAAAGGCAACAGACTTGGCTTATGCCTGCCCTTGACTCCCAGACCTGCACAGCCACCAGCCCTGAGATGCTGGCAGTGCTGCTGGGGCTTGGCTGGCTCCTAATGTGTATTCGGCGAAGTATACCCTTGTCTCTCCCCTCTCCCCATTTTGTTTGCCAGCACACCAACATCTTCACAGGTAGACGATGCATTTTCTTTCTGTCTGGCACTTGGGTCAGAAAAGGTTACCTACTAATGTAATCTATGCATCTCCATCTGATTATCCAAAGCGTAATTGATGATGTCCCAAATTTTGAAACAAGATGAAGAGGAACTTGCAATTCAATTAATTTGCTTTTGCTTTGGGAAAGGTGCTGTCATTCAGAGGGTCAAAATCAATGTCATATCCTATAGAATTCTTCCATTAGCACAACTTCAAAAGTTTTGTAAATACGGTCTCCTAGGAGGCCATGTTTGTTTGTTTGTTTTATGTCTTGGCTCAAACTGACTCTAGCTCTGCTCTCTTGAATGAAACTTTCCCTGTTTCTACACCCCTGGTTCTGTTGGTTGCTAAGCAACACATCAAAGGCCATACTCTTTCCCCAGACTAATTAATGGACTTCACCTAAACTTCCAGAAGATTGCTAAGCAACAAGCACACTGACAATTTCTCTTACATAATACCACTTCTGATGCAAAGGTAACAAAAACATTGCATGTGCGGTCAGGATAGTATCTGGGTCAAGAAAAATTTACTCTTCCAAGCTAGATATGAACTCATAAGAACATAAGAAAAGCCAATGTTGAATCAGGCCAATGGCCCATCTAGTCTAACACTCTGTCACACAGCGGCCAAAATATACCACGTGCCATCAGGAGGTCCAGCAGTGGGGCCAGGACACTAGAAGCCCTCCCACTGCTGCCCCCTCCAGCACCAAGAATAGAGTGCATCACCTGCCCCAGACTGAGAGTTCCCATCTATACCCTGTGGCTAATAGCCACTGATGGACTTCTGCTCCATGTGTTTATCTAATTCCCTCTTGAAACTGTCCATGCTTGTAGCTGCCACCACCTCCTGTGGCAGTGAATTCCATATGTTAATCACTCTTTGGGTGAAGAAGTATTTCCTTTTATCTTTTCTAACCCAACTGCTCAACAATTTCATGGAGTGCCCAGGAGTTCTTGTATTGTGAGAAAGGGAGAAAAGGACTTCTTTCTCAACCTGCTCTATCCCATGCATAATCTTATAAACCTCGATCATGTCACCCCTCAGCTGTCGTTTCTCCAAGCTAAAGAGCCCCAAACGTTTTAACCTTTTCTTCATAAGGAAGGTGTTCCAACCCTTTTATCATTCTAGTTGCCCTTCTCTGCACTTTTTCCAATGCTATAATATCCTTTTTGAGATGTGGCGACCAGAACTGTACACATTATTCCAAATGAGGTCGCACCAATGATTAATACAGGGGCATTATGATACTGGCTGATTTGTTTTCAGTTCCCTTCCTAATAATCCCCAGCATAGCGTTGGCCTTCTTTATTGCAGTTACACACTGTCTAGACATTTTCATTGAGTTATCTACTATGACTCCAAGATCTCTCTCTTGGTCCGTCTCTGCCAGTTCAGACCCCATCAACGTGTATTTATATTTAGGATTTTTGGCTCCAATGTGCATCACTTTGCACTTGGCCACATTGAACCCCATTTGCCACGTTGACACCCACTCACCCATCCTTGACAGATCCCTTTGGAGCGCCTCACAATCCTTCCTGGTTTTCACCACCCTGAACAACTTCGTGTCATCTGCAAATTTAGCTACTTCACTGCTTACTCCCAATTCCAAATCGTTAATAAACAAGTTAAAAAGCATCGGACCGAGTACTGATCCCTGTGGTACCCTACTGCTTACCAGCCTCCACTGAGAAAGTTTCCCATTTATACTTACTCTCTGTTTCCTATTTATAAGCCAGTTTTTGATCCACAAGAGGATTTGTCCTTTTATCCCATGACTATTGAGCTTCCTTAGGAGCCTTTGATGAGGAACTGTATCAAAAGCTTTCTGGAAGTCAAGGTAAATAATATCTATTGGGTCCCCCTTGTCCACATGTTTGTTCATTCCCTCAAAAAACACTAACAGGTTAGTGAGACAAGATCTTCCCTTACAGAACCCATGCTGAGTCTGCCTCAATAGTTTTTGTTCATCAATGTGCCTACGAATTCTTTCCTTAATAACAGTTTCCACCAACTTACCCGGTATCGATGTCAGACTGACTGGCCTGTAATTTCCTGGATCTCCCCTGGAGCCCTTTTTAAAGATGGGAGTGACATTAAAAGATGGGAGTGACATTAGCTACCTTCCAGTCCTCAGGAATGGAGGCAGATTTTAAAGAAAGATTACATATTTCCTTTGTTTCACTCCATTATACTTCTGGAATCTTACTTTGTGTTGCCTCCGATTGAACTAGGACAAATTCTAAACTTAATTTCAGAATTGGAGACAGTATAGTATAATAGTGTATCAGACCCAGGTTCAAATCCCATTCTGCTATGGGATTCTTGCCAGCCAGTTTTCTAACCTACCTCACAGGTCTGTTGTGAGAATAAACAATAGAGGAAGAGGAACTGTGGATACTACCTTGAGCTCTGTGGAGGAAAGGCACAATAAAAATGTGACAGTCAAGACATGTAGAGTTTGCTGTAGCTTTTGGCTCCTTGACATCACCTGCCTCTAACAACTATCCCCTGGCCTTTTCTCAAACTACAGAGGCCAGCCACTGGGAGAGAGTACATTCCTGCTTTCACCAATTTGTAACATTATTTGAATTCATTGGCCTCTTTGAGTTCTTCTTTCGGGGGAAAAGGTGGTTTGTAAAAATAATAACTAGATCCCCTCTTATGCAAAAAACAAACCTGGGTGTGGTCATTTATATGATGGCATCAAAACTCTTTTTTGTTGGCAGAATTCAGAAATAATCCAATCCACTCTTGGAGTTTGCTTTCACTGAATTTTCTGCAACAGGATTTTGCAGAAAGACAATAACTGACTGCAGGCCATTAATGCAACTGAAAAGTCTACAGCAGGGGTGTCCAAAGTTTTTTTGGTGAGGGCCAAATACAGAAAAATAAGCAAAGGCCCGGGCCACACACAAGAGGTGACATATTGAATCTGCAGGTGAAAGTTGGAAAAAGGTGTGTGGGGGGTTAAAGGATACAGGGTTTCAACCTTGCGCAGAAGTCAGACTCTGGAAGATTTCCCCCCCCTTTGAATCTAATCCTGTGGGTCTGCAGGGACCCCTCCTCATCTCATCACCCCTTTCCCCACCTTGAAGTGCACAATCCTAAACATAACATAGTAAAGGTAAATGTTTCCCTTGCTGGAAAGCCAGTCAAATCCGACTCTAGGGATGCAGTGCCCATCTCATGGCCGGCATGACTGGAGGCCGAGGCACACGGAGAGCTGTTACCTTCCCATTGAAGTGGTACCTATTTATGTATTTGCAATTTCTTGCTTTCGAACTGCTAGGTTGGCAGGACTCCCTCATGCAGCACTAAGGTCTGGAACCGCCGACCTAACGATCGGCATTCAGCGTCTTAACCACATAACATACCCCCGAGATAATTCGTAAATAAGATCAATGGAGCTTACTCGCTAGTAAGTGTTTTTACGATTACAGGCTTGCAGTATCTCCCCCACACACACACCTGAGGGGGGGCCACCCGGCCTGGAGCCTCGCTTCCCCGCCTTCGAAAAAAATAAAACAGAAGTCATGAGCCTGCTGGAGGTTTTTTTTTCTTTTCCTGTGATTTCATGTGATCTATCAGAAGCAGCCAAACAAACACCGTTTATTGATTACAAAAGGAAGGGAATCGCCCGCCGCAGGGACCTGCCCGAAAGCGTGGGTCGTGGAGGGAAACCGGGGAGGCGGCCGAAGTACCTGGGGAGGCTAGCACCAGAAGGAAAGCCAGAGTCTGGCGGCGGCGTAGGGGAAACGCAGCGCGGAGCCCTCGGCGGCTCGGTCGGGAAGCCCCACAAGTCCAAGTGCTGCAGGGAGGGGGAACCCGAAGGCGCACGGCCAGGGAGGGAGGGAGGGAGGAGCGCCCAGCCCAAAGTCACCTGCCCCACTGCGTGCATCTCTCGCCAATTCATGGAGCTGAGCCTGTGCCTTGGGGAGTCCGGGGAGGAAGGGGCGGGGAGGCGCGGGAGCGTGCATCCCTCCAAGCGTGCTGCCGGCCCTCGCTAGACCTTGGTGCCCATGTGCGGGCCATATTCAATTATATTTTCAGAATTTGCTGCAGGCCAATAAAAACTGACCCGCGGGCCGCAGTTGGCCCGCGGGCCGTAGTTTGGACACCCCTGGCCTACAGAGTGCAAGCACTACACGCACTAACATACAGCAGAGAAAGAAACAACAAGAGGTGGACTGAACTGCAGAAGAAAAACATTCAATAAACCCTAAACAATAGAGTGCTCCACAGCTCCCCTAGTGTACAAGTGGACTAAACTAATCTAGTATTTACAGTAATTAGACTGTTAGTGGGCTGTAGCTTCTCCAGCATTTTTACACATTGTTTTTCTGCTGTGCATTTTGGTAAAACACCGCACAAAAAGAATCTTGATATAACTGTGTAAAATCATATTAAGAATTTCGAGTGTACTGATTTATCAAAGCATATCTTCCCACAAATTGTTGTTTCATCCAGGGTTTTGATCATGGGTATAAGCCTTTTGATACCTGGTGCTGGTCAATGGGATTGAAGCTTGTAAAGACCATGTTTTCCACGTTACATTTCATGTGATCTATCAGTGTAAATCCATTCTGAATGAAAATGATTGGTGTTCATGTAGCAGACCTCACAGGACAAACAATGGGTGCGTTTAGACAGCGTGCTGGAGCGGTTTAAAATGCTCCGGCACGATGCGTGTTTTTTTTTAAACTGGAGAATCGCGATCACACACCTCCTCCTTCGGAGCTCCCCGCCATCCTCCTGCAGGTGGGGGGGTTTTCCCCTCTCCTTTCAGCATGCGCACAGGCAGCCCTCTCCCGAACAGGAAGTTTGGCGCGTGCGCAGAAGAGCGATCTCAACCGGTCCCTTTAAAGTTTAAATGAAGACTCTTTTTTACATTTTCTTCCCGAAAACGGCCTCCCCGAGATCCCAGACTCATCTAAATGCCTAAACTAGGCACCAGTGAAACTTTTCTTCATTTAACTTAGGAGCAGAGCTCCACTCAAGCGCACACCGCTAAGGAAAAAAAAAATGGCGGGCTAAAACCGGAAGCTGGAGGCAGCTTCCTGGGGGGGGGTGTTGAAGCACCCGGAAGTGGCTGGATGGAGCGATCAGACAGCAAAAAGTGCGGCTTGAATTGGAGAATCAGGAAAACACCACTTGGGTAAGTGGTGTCAAAATACTCCAGTTTACAGAGGGTTTGCTCCAGAAAGTGACGGCTGGGGACGGTGGGCAGATGTTGGGCGTGTGAACGCGCAGGTAAAAGCCGTTTCTGAGCCGTGCCGAAAACAGCTCAAAGGGCGCGTCTGAACGCACCCAATAACAAACTGATTAGAAACACATTTGCTTTGCCCTATGAAATTATATGAAGGCCACTTAGAACTGAGCTGACCTTTCGTGCATAGCCCCATCACTTAATCTGCATATAATTGTCAATGGGAGTCCTATCCTTCCCAAATTCTTCCAAAGGCGCATGTGGTGTATTTTATACATACACAGTATTACACATGCATTAGACCATGAGAAGCATGTGTCTTTTGTACTCAGGTATCTGTACTTAGTAAAAAGTGGAAAAGTGGGATTAGATCTAAGAGAAGTCTCAGAGCTTTGTTGTTGTTGTTCAGTCGCACAATCGAGTCCGACTCTTCGCGACCCCATGGACCAGATTACGCCAGGCCCTCCTGTCTTCCGCTGTCCGCTGAAGTTTGCTCAATTTCATGTTCGTTGCATCGATGACACTGTCTAACCATCTCATCCTTTGCCGTCCCCTTCTTCTTTGACCTTCAATCTTTTCCAGCATCAGGGTCTTCTCCAGTGAGTGCTCCCTTCTCATTTGGTGGCCAAAGTATTTGAGCTTCAACTTCAGGATCTGGCCTTCCAGGGAACAGTCAGGGTTGATTTCTTTTAGGATTGACTGATTTGATCTCCTTGCAGTCCAAGGGACTCTCAAGAGTCTTCTCCAGCACCATAGTTCAAAAGAATCTATTCTTCGGCGCTCGGCCTTCCTTATAGTCCAACTCTCGCAGCCATACATTACTATGGGGAATACCATTGCTTTGACCATGTGGACTTTTGTTGGCAAGGTGATGTCTCTGCTTTTTATCATACTGTTTAGGTTTGCCATCGCTTTCCTCCCAAGGAGCAGGCGTCTTTTAATTTCATGGCTGCAGTCACCATCTGCAGTGATCTGGGATCCCAGGAACGTGAAGTCTGTCACTACTTCACCTTCTGTTTGCCAAGGAGTGATGGGGCCAGATGCCATGATCTTAGTTTTTTTGATGTTGAGCTTCAAGCCCACTTTTGTGCTCTCCTCTTTGACCCTGAGCAAGAGGCTCTTTAGGTCCTCTTCATTTTCTGCCATCAGAGTGGTATTGTCTGCATATCTGAGGTTATTGATCTTTTCCCCAGCAATCTTAACTCCTGTTAAGTCTCAGAGCTAATAAGAATCAAATAATTTATGTATGGCATTTCCAACTGTGCAACATAGTTAATAAGTATTGCTAATCATAATTATTTCCTGTTGCTGCGGTGATAACTTCAATACTTAGTTAATGCATAATTTCATATTACAACACAACATTTTAAAAAGAATGCCTTCTTTTATAAAACACAAATGTTAATCTTAGTATGGGTTTGACTACTATTCTTGGGAATTGAGGAAATCAGACTGCAGTCATAAAGTAGTGTTAAGTAAAATCCGGAATAACAGACAAGTTTGGCCTTGGAGAACAAAATGAAGCAGGGCAAAGGCTAACAGAGTTTTGTCAAGAGAACACGCTGGTCATAGCGAACACCCTTTTCCAACAACCTAAGAGGTGTCTCTACACATGGACATCACCAGATGGGCAACACCGAAATCAGATTGACTATATAATTTGCAGTCAAAGATGGAGAAGCTCTATCCAGTCAGTAAAAACAAGACCTGGAGCTGACTGTGGCTCAGATCATGAGCTACTCATTGCAAAATTCAGACTTAAATTGAAGAAAGTTGGGAAAACCACAAGGCCATTCAGATTTGACCTAGATCGCATCCCCGATGAATATACAGTAGAGGTGAAGAATAGGTTTAAGGGACTAGATTTGATAGACAGAGTGCCTGAAGAACTATGGACAATGTCCGTGACATTGTAAAGGAGGCAGCAATCACCGCCATCCCAAAGAAAAAGAAATGCAAGAAAGCAAAGTGGCTGTCTGATGAGGCTTTACAAATAGCAGAGGAAAGAAGGAAAGCTAAAGGCAACGGTGAAAAGGAAAGATTTGCCCAACTGAATGCAGATTTCCAGAGAACAGCAAGGAGAGATAAGGAGGCTTTCCTGAATGAACAATGCAAAGTAATAGAGGAAAACAATAGATTGGGAAGGACTAGAGATCTCTTCAAGAAAATTGGAGAAATCAAGGGAACGTTCCATGCAAAGCTGGCCATGATAAAGGACAAAAACGGTAGGGACCTAACAGAAGCAGAAGAGATTAGGAAAAGATGGCAAGAATACACAGAAGAACTATACAAGAAGGACCTCAATGTCCTTGACAACCACGACGGTATAATCACTGACCTCGAGCCAGACATCCTGGAAAGCGAAGTTAAATGGGCCTTAGAAAGCATTACTAACAACAAAGCTAGTGGAGGTGATGGTATCCCAGCTGAGTTATTCAAAGTCTTAAAAGAAGATGCTGCACTCAATTTGCCAACAAATTTGGAAAACACAACAGTGGCCACAGGATTGGAAAAGGTCAGTGTACATTCCAATCCCAAAGAAGGGCAATGTCAAGGAATGTTCAAACTATCACACAATTGCACTCATTTCACACGCTAGCAAGGTCATGCTCAAAATCCTACAAGCTAGGCTTCAACAGTATGTGGATAGAAAATTGCCAGAAGTACAAGCTGGGTTTCGAAGAGGTAGAGGAACTAGAGATCAAATTGCCAACATTCGCTGGATTATGGAGAAAGCAAGAGAGTACCAGAAAAACATCTACTTTTGCTTCATTGACTATGCTAAAGCCTTTGATTGTGTGGATCACAATAAATTATAGCAGGTTCTTAAAGAGATGGGAGTACCGGACCACCTCACATGTCTCCTGAGAAACCTGTATAAGGGTCAAGAAGCAACAGTTAGAACCGGATATGGAACAACTGATTGGTTTGGCATAGGAAAAGGAGTACGACAAGGATGTATATTGTCACCTTGCTTATTTAATTTATATGCAGAGTACATCATGCGAAATGCTGGCCTGGATGAATCACAAACTGGAGTTAAGATTGCTGGGGGAAAAATCAATAACCTCAGATATGCAGATGATATCACTCTGATGGCAGAAAGTGAAGAGGACCTGAAGAGCCTCTTGCTCAGGGTGAAAGAGGAGAGCGCAAAAGTGGGCTTGAAACTCAACATCAAAAAAACTAAGATCATGGCATCTGGCCCCATCACTCCTTGGCAAATAGAAGGGGAAGTCGTAGAAGTAGTGACAGACTTCACGTTCCTAGGATCCCAGATCACTGCAGATGGTGACTGCAGCCATGAAATTAAAAGACGCCTGCTCCTTGGGAGGAAAGCGATGGCAAACCTAAACAGTATGATAAAAAGCAGAGACATCACCTTGCCAACAAAAGTCCGCATGGTCAAAGCAATGGTATTCCCCGTAGTAATGTATGGCTGCGAGAGTTGGACTATAAGGAAGGCCGAGCGCCGAAGAATAGATTCTTTTGAACTATGGTGCTGGAGAAGACTCTTGAGAGTCCCTTGGACTGCAAGCAGATCAAATCAGTCAATCCTAAAAGAAATCAACCCTGATTGCTCCCTGGAAGGCCAGATCCTGAAGTTGAAGCTCAAATACTTTGGCCACCAAATGAGAAGAGAGCATTCACTGGAGAAGACCCTGATGCTGGGAAAGATTGAAGGTCAAAGAAGAAGGGGACGGCAAAGGATGAGATGGTTAGACAGTGTCATCGATGCAACGAACATGAAATTGAGCAAACTTCAGCGGACAGCGGAAGACAGGAGGGCCTGGCGTAATCTGGTCCATGGGGTCGCGAAGAGTCGGACTCGACTGTGCGACTGAACAACAACAACAACAACAAGTAAAATCTGAATGCTACCCGTCCTACAAACCTATTTACCTTTATTCAGCATGCTCTCCTTGTTATGTCTTGAAGCTGAATCCATCCTATTATTTTCTATGTTGAGTTTCAGGCTGAATGTGGATTGTAATCTGTCGCATTCTATTGGCTGGTTCTGTGAAACCTCTGTATATATCCAATCACCATGTAAATATTTATCAAATAGGGAACAGTCCTGATTGGCCTTTATCCCTGTATTGTTATTGGTCTTTAACTTGTTATGGGTGTGGCTTTGACAGCCCAGGGTTGGTTTAAAAAGGGAGCTGTGCTCCACTTGTTTGTTGTGTGTTCCTGAGTTGAAGTTTGCTGTTATATTAAAGCTGAATCACTTTTGCTGAAATCCAAATCGTGTTAAGTCTCATACTTAACACTCCTTTTTCAGTGACAAATGCTTTTGTTCAGTGAGTAGAGTTCTTGACGAAATACATGCTAAGCACAATTGCAGGTGAGACAAGGCAAGATTATGCTGTGGATCCTCATCTGTCAATACATTTAATTCTGAGTTGATAACAAAAGTTTTTGCTTTGAAATTATTATGAAGAGATGACAGGTAAGAGTTCAGCTTTGAGGGGCGGGGCGTCGGTGCGGAAGATGGTGGACGCCAAATGAACAAGCTCTGACGAACCCTCTCCCCTTTCGCCGAATTGTGTATGCTAAAGGTACAGATTATTATCCAATGTTATGGGTAAATCCGGAGGACACCGTAGTAATTCAGGAGTCTTAAGTACTTCTAAAATAAAACCCTATTTTGGCTCGGAATCAGCCCTCGGAGCGGCGCGCAGCGTATGCGATTCGCAACCTAAAATGGCCACTGGGGCCTCTGAAGCTCAGGCGCAGCAATCTGCCTTAACAAAAAAAGACTTCCTAGAAACGCTGAGCGCCTTCAAATCTGAAATAATGGAAATACTTCAGCCCATGTCAGAGAGACTGGAAACTATGCAAGAATCCATTCACGCTATTTCTCAGTCTGCTGAATCGGCTTTAGAAACTTCCATCTCTAACCAGGAAGATATTAAAGAATTGCAAAAAAATGAAACATGGGCGAGAGAACGAATTCTAGCCCTAGAGCACCGCGCTAGGGAAAGATTTCTTAAACTTTGAGGCTTTGAAGAAAAAATTGAAGGTACTGAAGATCTGGCCTCTTTTATTTCATCCTGGCTAGCCTCCGCTATTGCTTTTGACGAAGATGCCACCCCGATGATAGTTAGAGCGTTTAGACTGGGCCCGCCAATTTCGGAACGTCGTAAAGGCCCCAGAGACATTGTTATAGAGCTACTTGACATCCGAAACAAATATAAAATACTGCATGAAGCAAAAATGAAAGGCAACTTCAACTTTAATGAGAGTGAGATTTCCATATTCCTTGATGTAGCCCCGGAAGCCCTCCAAATTCGCAGGTCCCTTAAACCGATCACAAAACGTCTTCATGAGGCAAATTTGAAATATCGATGGCTGGCAACAGGCTACCTGCAACTCAGACACCGAGAACATACTTACTTTGCTGATGACCTTGACTCAGGTCAGGCACTCCTCAAGGCAATTGGTTTGGAGGAGACTCAAGCAATGGACACCTCCGACTCCAAAAAGAGAAAACGAGATGCCTCTGGTACTCCGACCATAGCTATGTTTCCAGGCCTGAAGGCCTTGGTGTTGTTTTTCTTGTTTCCTTGTGTTGACCTTACGAAGGAGCGATTACCGCCCCGTGTGGGTATTCACCACAATACTTGTTATAACTGGGGTTTGAGATTGGGGAGGGTCATGGTTGGGGAGGGAGAGGGTGGGAAGGGTTTTGTTGTTTGGTTGTTCTCATCCAATACAGTACAGTATTACATAACGAATTGGTTTTTCATCAATGTTGTTACTCTAGTGGTTATTTTACAAGATAGTAGCTCATACATACAGAATGCTATCTTACTTAAAGGGGATACTAATAACCATATGATACCTTTTCTTCATTTAGCTGCACACTTATACAGAAGGTACCTCAAATTCCTTGGCTTTCTCGTTTTTAGACCTATCTACTATACAACTCCCAAATGGCATCATTGAATTACAAAGTCACCACTCTTAATTGTAGGGGATTGAATAACAAAATTAAAGCAAAACGTATAGCCTCCAATTTGAAAAACCACAGGACTGCCTTTGCACTCCTTCAAGAAACATACATCAAAAGCAATCAAAGGGTGTTTAATTCTAATTGGTTCAACACTCAAATCCTTGCCCCAGGCACGTCAAAATCACGAGGAGTGGCCATTATAATAGCAAAGAATGTCCCTTTCAAGATTGAGGCAGTTGAAAAAGACAATGATGGTCGCTATGTCTTTGTAAGAGGAAAATTACATGATAGTGCAGTCACGCTGGCATCAGTTTATGCACCTAATGTGGACAAATTGAATTTCTGAGAACCACTTTTACCAAACTAAATCAGTTTAAATCGGGCTATACTATAGTTGGAGGTGATTTCAACTCTTTGTTAGACAAACGACTGGATAAATCATCTTATATAAAGAGATTCGATGTAAATGTCTCTCTGAGTCCTCTCCATAAATTGCTTAACGATTTCAATTTTAAGGATGTTTGGCGGACACAACATGGATCCGAAAGAGATTATTCCTACTATTCAGTCAAAGATAACGTATATACCAGGCTAGACTAAAGATAACGTATATACCAGGCTAGACTATATTGTTGTATCAACTGAATCACTCCCACTTTTTCAGTCCTCTGAAATCGGTAGCTTTCGATGGTCTGATCATGCCCCTATAGAATGCATTTTTACATGTGGAAAAACTAAAAGAAAGACACCCATGATTTTTAATAAATATTTATTGACGGATCCCAAAACAAGGATTGACCTTCAACTAGAACTTGAAGATTACTTCCAACGAAATCAATACTGTGGAACCTCTAGTTACACGGTTTGGGAGGCCTCCAAAGCTGTTCTACGAGGCAAATCTAAGGCACTCGCAACAGCCTGTAAGAGAGAAAAAACAGAAAAAAAGTCAGAACTTGCAGCCCAGATAAGACAACTCAAAATAAGACATAAACGTACTTGCAGCAACAAAATTTACAAACGTCTAATCGACCTTCGGAAACAACTAGAACTGTTAGAATCCTCTATTTTAAAGCAATCAGAACTATTCTCTAAACATGAAATATCAAGTTCTTGCCCTAAGAAACTCCGCTATTTGTCCTGGAAACTGAAAAAACAACGAGTAGACCGATGGATTCACAGTCTCAAAGACTCGAATGGACTCCTACAAACAGACCCAGATTGTATTGTTAAAACGGTGGAAACATTCTATGCATCACTCTATACTACATCTAACCCTTCTGAAGAGGGTATACGAGACTTCTTAGAAACCAATACTTATATTAAAGAACTCTCAGATGACCACAGATTGCTTCTGGACTCACCCATAGTAAAAGAAGAAGTGGAACAAGCTATCAAAGCTCTTAAATTGAATAAAGCGCCCGGCCCCGACGGGTTTCAACTGGAATACTATAAATCCTTCACATCTATTCTACTACAACCTTTACTGGATGTCTTTAACCAAATCATGCTAACAGGAATATTGCTGGATACTTGGACCAAGGCAAACGTAATCCTCATACCAAAAAAAGGGAAAGATGTCACTGATCCTTGGGCATATCGCCCAATCTCTTTACTCAACACAGACTATAAAATTTTCACCACTATTTTGTCCAACAGATTGAAAAATATAATAGGAGACTATATCCTCAAGGATCAGACAGGATTCATTCCGTCCAGAGACATAACCGATAACATCAGGAAAACACTGAATATAATTCACCATGGCAGATCGCAAGCGACAAATGACTCTCTGATCCTAATGCTGGACATCGAAAAAGCCTTTGATACCTTGGAATTTGTATATTTAGACAACCTTCTACGCCGCATGAAATTTGGTGACATTTTTATCAGATCACTTTCGGCTCTATATAAAAAACCCAAAGCTAAGCTTTTACTTTATGGTGATGCTTCTTCTGGTATTAATCTATATAGGGGCACCCGACAAGGCTGCCCCTTATCACCACTACTGTTTGCTCTTGCTATAGAACCGCTGGCTTCTAACATCCGGAATAATCCAAATATAAAAGGTGTTAACATAGAGGGGAAAGAATTCAAAGTCAGCCTCTTCGCAGATGACATGACTATCTACGTCTCCGAGCCTCAATCCTCCCTCCTTGAAATTCAAAACACTCTGAAAGATTTTGGTGAATTCGCTGGCTTGAGAATCAATCACTCCAAGTCAACTATTTATCCAATTCGTCTATCTAATGCCACAACAGTGCAAATTCAGTCAAAATATCCTTTCCAATGGGTTAAAACCTATCATCCATATCTTGGTGTCAATCTGCCATTACACCTTTCGGATCTTATTAAATGGAACCATAACAAAATTGACAACGAAGTAAGTGAACTACTTAAGAAATGGGATCTTAAACCGCTATCGTGGCTTGAACGAATTCAATCATTCAAAACTTCCATCTTTCCTAAATTTTTATACTGTTTCAGGGCTCTGCCCATTTTCCTCTCGGACTCGCTGCTGACAAAATGGCAACACAACATCTCTAGATTTTTATGGCATTATAAAGCTCCAAGAATCAAACATGCCACAGCTAGAAGACCAGTCCGAAATGGTGGCCTCGTGGTCCCAGATCTAAGACTTTATTATGTAGCAACACAACTGTCCAAGCTTCTGAAACAATATCACAATGAGGATGATTTAGACTGGCATTACATTGAAGAATCCACAATTAAACCATATGCCTTCAAAGAGTTACTATGGCAAGACCAATCCTACAAATGACTGAAACAAGTACGTAACCCTTATTTATGGACAACTTTAAAAATTTGGTATAAATATAAAACTCAACTAACATCAACACGTTCCATTATAAGTACTTTTACAAACCAAAAATGGTTTCCTCCGGCGGAAGACTCGAGTTCCTTTCAAACATGGAAATTGTCGGGACTAACGAGAATCATAGACCTTTTAGCCAAGGGCAAACTACTGTCAAAACTGGATCTAGACAGAAAATCACACTCCAAGTTAGCCTGGTTCAAATATTTACAAGTTCAACATCTACTGAACGACTCCAAAATTAAACCTAACCTACAGAAGACTCTCAAGGGTTTCGAACAATTACTCTGGAAACATCTACCCAGAAGGGGTGCAATTTCAATAATATATAGACTACTCTTGGACATGCAACTCGATAGGATACCTAGTTATCAAGCAGCATGGCAAAAAGACTTGGGACATGATATCTCTCAAGATCAATGGACTGATATATGCAAAAACCTCACAAGGATATCACCTTCATCATTAATTCAAGAGACAGCATTTAAGGTTCTTCACAGGTGGTACCTTACCCCGGCGAAACTTTCACACATTTATCCAAACTCCTCCCCGCTATGTTGGAAGCAATGTGGTCAAAAAGCGACCTATTTTCACTCATGGTGGGAATGCCCCAAAGTAGCCAACTACTGGAACCGAATCTTATCGTCTATACACAAGCTAACTGGATGCAACTTACCTTACGACCCGATGCTGATACTTCTTCATCACTGGCCTGCAGATGGTCCGCCTGAAAATAGTAAAGCATTAATCAATATAATGTTAATTGCTGCCAAATCATCACTTGCATGCAAATGGAAAGCAAACATCCTTCCCTCTACTCAACAGTGGTTACACAAAGTTTGGAACTTTTTCCTGCAAGAAAAGGTATCACTATGGTTACACCAGAAAGATGTTGAAAGGTATCTACTAAACCCTCTAGATAAGTGGTATCCTCTATTGGAAAAAATGAACCTAGATAAACTAGATTGGGAAACCTTCAAAGAACCCAAATTTAAAATACTTACCTTTTGTTAACTAAGGATGATACTCTAAGGCACAAGATGTTTGTAATATGTAACATATTGATGTACTAAATAATCTACATACCCCTTTTACTGTATGTCTCATACTGTTGTATGGTTGATAGTTTGGTTAATTAGAAGTATGCATTTGAATATTCTGTTCTGTACTGTAATTTATCTTTTTTTAAAAAAAAAAAAACTCAATAAAATGTTTAAAAAAAAAAAAGAGTTCAGCTTTGAGAAACAACCACAACAAAAACACTGCAGTGGTTTCAAAATGGTCTTGAATTTTTTCAGGGAGAGTGGAATAATGCTTCTGGAGGGAGCAATCCAATACATTTGCAGGCAAATTGTTAAGAATATTGTAATGTCAAGGTTTTCTTGAAGGTTAAAGCTATAAGATTCACAATAAAATGGGAAAACTCCAAGTTGTTATCATTATTATTAATGGTTTTAGAAATATTCAAATTCTACTGAACCCAAACTGAACAGAATCATAGAGCTGGAATGAGTAAAATGCTAAAAAAAAAAAAAAAATCAAAATTCCATGTATTAGAAAGAAGCTCATCGCCACTCTTTTGGTAGCAGCAAAATTGGCTATTGCCTGAACTTGGAAAAATCCTGTTGCACCAGCTCTCTCATTATGGCATCGTAAGATTTGGAAGCAATATGTAATGGGGAAAATTACTGACCCAAAAAATAAATATGAATCTAATCCCTCATGCTCTAGCTTTGATGAAAAATGGTTTATTGTGTTAGATTACTTGTCTGAACATGATGTAGTTCCAAAAGGAATGAAATCTCTAAATCTATTAAGACATCTGTGTTCATATAGTGTTCTGCTTGATAGATTTTTAAATGTATTAGTGTCTTTTTACTAATATTGCTTATAATGTATTATTGTTTTATGTATTAATGTAAATTACCTGGTTTCTTTTTACAATTGGCTACTTGTAATATTGGAATGTACTGAAATATTTATAATAAAGTATTAAGAAAAATTCTAAAAATACTAAATACTAAAAAAAATGACCAACAATTCTAAAAATACTAAATAAAATACTAAAAAAAACCTTTGTTGCAATCCATCATGTTTCTACTGATGAATCTGGACAATGATCCCCATGTCAGGATCAGAACAAAAGGCTGGTCTTTACCTTGCTCCATTTCTGTTTGTGGCCACCCCAGTGAAAGTTTTTTCATTGGCCCCCACTTAGTTCTTACCTGCCTTGGATCCAAAGTGGGCCTTCATATCTGTTAGATATGACAAGCAAGGCAGCAGGTTTCAACAGTAATACAGCTTTTATTAAACAGGTAAGAACGACACACAACTGGAGAGCAACAGGCTCCCTTTTAAACAGTCCAGGCTTGCTCAGCCATGCCCGATTATACAATAAGAGCCCATCAAAGTATGTACATAAGGACCAATCACATTTTTTCCCTCCTGCACATATCTTGTATCCTAATTGGACAGCTGCACAGAGTGTCCAATCAGTTGGCATGGTTTTGGATACCAGGCTTTCTATGGGAGCTGGAATCAAGCTCCTATATAACAATACATAACATTCCTCCCCCCTAAGATGGAACAACATGGGAACACTCATAATCTTTGAGATAAGAGGGAGGTTGTCGCATTCGTTGCGACTGTCTTACTGGTTCAGGCTGGGGGGCTGGTTCAGTGTCCCTGTCTCTCTATTCTCTGCCGGGACCTGAGGGACTGTGATCAGGAGTCGGGTTCTGCCCTGATCCTGTTTCGGCAACTGGCTCAACACCCTGGCTGTCAACACCAACCTCAGCCATTAGAGGTTCCACTGGTGCTGCTGTGGGGTTTGGGACCATGCTAGGCTCAGGCTCATCCTCAGTGCATGAGTTTACCCATCACTGCCTAAGCTAGTCTACATGGCACCTCAACTGCCATCCGTCTGCAGTCTGCACCATGTACGAAAGGCTGCCAGTTACCTCTATGACTATGGCTGGTAGCCATAGCTATCCCTCGCCATAATTTCTGGCAAAGATAGCGCCCCCTGCTTGAAAGACCTGGGAAATGGTACAGTCTCCTGCTGTGGTGGCTTGGCTGACGTCAAGTCAGGGTGGAGTCTGTCTAGCAGTGAAGTCAGCCTGCGTCCCATTAGCAACTTGGCTGGGCTCCTCCCAGTTGCTGAATGGGGTGTAATATGCTGGTATGGCATAAAGGAGGCAAGTCTCTGGCTCCAGTCCCCATGTATAAGCCGCTTGAGTGCTTCCTTCATAGTCTGCACCATCCTTTCAGCCTGACCATTTGTTGCCGGATGGAATGGTGCGGATGTTATATGCTTAATTAGGTTGTTTCTGAGGAACTCCTGGAACTCCCCAGATGTAAACCGAGTTCCATTATCTGAAACAAGTGTGTCAGGCAACCCATGGATGGAAAATAGCTTTTGCAGCGCATTAATGACTGTCGTGGATGTCATGCGAGACATTAACACCACCTCCAACCATTTGGCGTACCCATCCACAACCACCAGGAAAACCTACCTTTGAAATGGCCACGCAAAATCCACGTGCAGCCTCGACCAGGGCCTATGTGGAGTTTCCCAATGAGTGGGAGCTTACGGGGGATCAGGCTTGGTCTCCTGACAGGGCTGGCACATCTTGACCCATTCTTCAACATCCTGATCAATATGGGGCCACCAAACGTAGCTCTGGGCCAGAGCTTTCATACAGACAATGCCCGGATGCCCTTCATGTAATGCGGCCAGGACCCTTTTTCTCAAATTGGGAGGCACCACCATCCGGTTCCCCCAAAGTAAGCAACCCTTGTGAACAGCTCTTTTTGTCTGGAAACATAAGGCTGGAATTCAATAGGCAACCGATCCGCTGGCCACCCCCTCCCTACCCAGTTCAAAACCCTGGCGATGGTGGAGTCTTTGGCTGAACCAGCTGCAATGTCTGAGGTGTGCACAGGTGGCTATGGCAGTTCCTTGATGGCCAGCTCCTCTGAGGCAGGGGCAGGATCCAGAGCTGGTCCCTTGATAGGGCACTGGTTTAGGGCATCCACATGTCCAATAGCTCGACCAGGCTGGTGGACTAGTTCAAAATCGTATGCTGTCAAAAATACTGTCCATTGCAGCATACAGGGTGACATCATCTGGGGCATTTGGCAGGACTGTGCAAAGAGTCCCAAGAGAGGCTTGTGGTCTGTGACTAGGAGGAACTTACGCCCATACAAAAAACTATGGAATTTCTTAATTCCAGCAACCAAAGCAAGTCTCTCTTTGTCTATTTGGGAATAGTTCCTCTCAACTGCAGTCAAAGTTCATGAATAAAATGCCATAGGAGCTTCCCGCCCGCCCGCCATTTTGTGACTGAGTATGGTGCCAATGCTGAAGGGGGAAGCGTCTGCAGCGAGAACAAGCAGCTTCCGTTCATCATAGTGCGTTAACACAGTGCCAGAAGTCAACAAGCTTTTTACAGCATCAAACACACGGTCCTGTTGTAGACCCCAGACCCATTTTGCCCCTTTCACCAACAGCCTATGCAGAGGCTCTGCCACAGTAGCTTTGTGAGACAAGAAAGCATTATAAAAGTTCAAAATCCTGAGAAAGGATTGCAGCTCTTTTTGATTTTTTGGGAACAGCACGTTCTGAATTTCCGCAACCTTACCCTTTGTAGGGTGAACATAGTATTTGTCAATGAGAAACCCTAGGAATTCCACGCTGGAGACCCCAAAATAACACTTGTGTAGTTTAACCTTCAACCCGACCTTTTGAAATTGCCTTAGTACAGCTCAAATGCGTTCTGCCAACTCAATTTCATCTGTTCCGGCTATTAATACATCATGAAAATACGGGACTACTCCCGGCAGGTCCCGCAATAACCTTTCCATTAACCCTTGGAATATACCTGGAGGTACATACACCCCGAATTGTAAGCAGTTGACCTTGAAAGCCCCTTTGTGTGTAACAATTGTTTGCGCCTCAGCCGCAAATTGGTCTACAGGCAACTGTTGGTAGGCCTGAGCGAGATCAAGTTTCGCAAACACACAGCCTCCCGCCAGAGACACCAATACATGACTTATGATTGGTACCGGATAGGAATGTTGTTGCAATGCCTTATTAATGGTACATTTATAATCGGCGCAAATTCTGATAGACCCATCAGGCTTAACTGGTGTTAAAATAGGAGTTTCTCATTTTGCATGTGATACAGGTTCAAGTACCCCCTGTGCAACCAGCTTGTCCAGCTCTGCCTCTACACACAGTTTCAGCGAAATAGGCACCCTTCAGTATTTCAAATGGGTTGGCGCCACTGATGAATTCAAATCAAAAGAAATTGGCGGGCCTGTGTATTTTTCCAATAACCCATTGAATACCTTGGGGAACTCAGAATAAAGGGAACTCAATTGATTAACACACACTTGGTATATTCCGGTCACAGCAATACCAAAAGCTTCGAACCAGTCCAACTCCAACAGGCTGGTTCTGCGCCCTTCAGCAACCAGAAGACTCAGTGTCTCCCTAAACCCTTTAAACTGTACCTCAAATACTGCTTCCCCTGCCACAGGAATATGCCACCCCTGAAAATTGGTAAGGTGCACCTGGCTGGGCACCAAACGCTGGTGGCTCCTCCTGGGGAAAAGCTGCTGAAGAGTCTCTGTGGAGATGATGGTTCTAGCCAATCCTGAGTTGATCTCCATCTCGCACGGCATCCCGTCCAGCATCATGGTCACATAGATCTTCTTCCTGGATCTGGGTGTGGTGCTAAGGACGGATGTTGGGCAGGAGCAGCAGATGGTCTCATTGCAATCAGCAGGTTGGGTGACTCCAACACGCCTGTCAATTCTGCCTTGGTGAACACGGAGGTGACCTTTTCTTTCCCTTCACTTGGCACACTCTGGTGATGTAGCCTGCCTTGTCACACGCTCAACAATGGAGGTCACATGCCCAGCACCGGTCCCAATTGTGGACTCCGCCGCAACCTGCACAGGCCTGCATTGGTTCTGTTCTCCCTGGGGTCTGTCGAGGCTTGGCCATACAAGCTCTGTTGACAGCATCGTCCTCACCCTCGGATTTGGTATCGGCCACCTCCTCTGGCTGTTGACGGGATGGATTGTCAACCCGTCTCACCTCCCTGGTTGACCTCTCCACAGCTTCTGCAGTGATGGCCTCAGTGCAGGCCATAGTGTAAGTCAGCTCAGTTTTCACAAAAAGCCTTTGCTGTAGCTTCTCGTTCCTCAGGCTGCACACCAACCAATCGAGCAACGCTGCCCCTAGGTCGGGAAAATTGCACTGCCTTTCTCAGTGCTGTGACATATTCAGTGATTGACTCTGTCGGCCCTTGGTCCCATTTGTAAAACGCATGCCAGCAGGCGATCTGCGACAGCTTAGGCACAAAGTGATTCTTTAGCTTACTAGTGAGATCAGCTAATGACACCATTAGGCTGTCTGCTGGGGCTACCAGAGACCTGGCCACATCAAGATGGCTCGACCACAGGAACTGAGCAGCGTTGCCATCTTCGTTGCTTCTATGGTGATCTGGTTAGCTTGTAGATGGAACTCGAATCATGTTATATACGAGTCCCAGTCCTCCAGCTCCAGTTCAAATGCCTTGAACTTTGTGCTGGCTGCCATCCCTCTTGCCAGTTCTGCTGACGGGTTGACAGGGTGTCATTCTTCTTCCTCCAGGGCCCCAGGAGGATCAGCTTCGTCTGCCGTGGTTGCGGAGTTTAGCAGTGCTGCCTACCTATTATATCCCATCCTCATCACCAGTTGTTAGATATGACAAGCAAGGCAGCAGGTTTCAACAGTGATTCAGCTTTTATTAAACAGGTAAGAACATCACACAACTGGAGAGCAACAGGCTCCCTTTTAAACAGTCCAGGCTTGCTCAGCCACGCCCAATTATACAATAAGAACCAATCAAAGTATTTACATAAGGACCAATCACATTTTTTCCCTCCTGCACATATCTTGTATCCTGATTGGACAGCTGCGCAGAGTGTCCAATCAGTTGCCATGGTTTTGGATACCAGGCTTTCTATGGGAGCTGGAATCAAGCTCCTGCATAACAATACATAACAATATCCATAATCTTCTTATTCTTTCTTATGGACATTCAGATATTTTCAATTTGATTTTATGAACACAGCTGCCCATTGAATGTTGGTGACATTGTAATGGCCACTTGTATACTAATTAGCTTGACAGATGTGCAGTTAACAAAAGTGATCAAGATGCTCTATCTGCACATCATCCACTTTTGATTCCTTATGATGAGTTCCAAGTCCTTTTCTGTTTGCTGGAAGAGAAGGTATAATATCACAAGAAGAACTTTTTTTATTGTACAGTATCTTTTATGGACTTATTAAGAGGGGATTACATTTTACCAAAATAGAGAAGCAGCCAGAACAGCAGGAAAAAAAAGCATAGATGTGTATATAGTCACATGGGGTTCAAACATGTCTGGCATACAGAAGAAACTATATATTAAAAGTGAAGAATGCAGCTTTTTGAAAGTCAGTTAAATCTATCAAGAGAGGTAACACAATCCCTTTTGAGGATGGTGACCACAGAAAACTATTAGATCTTTTAAAAGGTCAGATAGTCTTTGACTGGTGTTCTCCAAGCATTTCGTGACAACTCTTAATACTCTTGCTTCCATCTCTTTTGTATGATTTAGTGTAGAGAAAAGCCGACAGCTTATCAAAATCTGCCAGGTTGTTCTTGGCCAGTTGTGTCTGTTGTCGGAAGCAAAATTAAACCTTATGACTCCATTTCCCCGGGATCACAAGCTGGTGTGTTCAAGGGCTCCTTGGGCTCCCTTGTTTGTGTGAAAGAAACAATAAAACATGAATTACTGTCAGAGAGGGTTCTACCCTGGAACATTGTGTGATAACGTGGGACGGCAGGAAGTTGTGGCTCATGCATCGCAAGTCATGATTGATTTGTTTTCCCTCTGCAATGTCAAGTCATCATTAGAAATGTGTGTGCTTAGAAGAGTCAACTTCTTAATGGACTGAAAAACCTAGCCAATGATTTTTATGTGGCTAACTATAAGCCAGTCAAAGGCAGATATGCTGCTGCTAGCTGTACAATTAAAGAAAACATTGTTTGATAAAATTATTGAGATCTTTAAATGAAATGCATAGATGCTTATCTCTCCAAGCCTATCCCCCCGTCTTCCTAAAGGTAAAGGTAAAGGTTCCCTTGCTCGAAAGCCAGTCGAATCCGACTCTAGGGTTGCGGTGCTCATCTCCGTTTCAAAGCCGAAGAGCCAGCGCTGTCCGAAGACATTTCCGTGGTCATGTGGCCGGCATGACTAAACACCAAGGTGCACGGAACGCTGTTACCTTCCCTCTGGAGCGGTACCTATTTATCTACTTGCAATTTCTTGCTTTCGAACTGCTAGGTTGGCAGGAGCTGGAACTAGAGACAGGAGCTCACCCCGTCATGCGGCACCCGGGTCTCGAACTGCTGAACTACTGACCTTCTACAGCCTGCAGTTCAGCGTCTTAACCACTTGAGCCACCGCAGCTCCACCCCGTCTTCCTATGTAGTCATTATCAGGGACTTTTTAAAAATAGGCTCCTATTGTGCTCCTTCTTGGAGGATGAGCCAATACAATCCCACATTTTCCATGTTCTTATAAATATGCATACCTCTAGGGACAAAGCATTGTGGATTTTCTGTGCAAAGACTTCAGTTTGTGTTGTATCTGCTTATCACCATCACTGGTGCATGTTCATAAGAAGAAGAAGGGCTGGGGGAAGGACCTGGGTTTCTACTTCATGGTGAGAAAATGAATGATATGAATACTAAAGAAGCAATCCGAGGGCTCAGCAAATCCCAGTATTCTTGATACATATAGTATTGATTGGCAGAGCTTACATAATCTTTGACTTTTTCCACATGGATTATTTGTACCATTTTCAGTGCTGCTAAGAAGTGGCATTCATACACCTCCTGTGTTTTCCCCAGCATTACTCTCAAACTTGCTTTTCTGTAAACTGCAGAAGAACCTGGATGGATGCCATGTGGGTGGACAAGTCTGAATTTTCCTGATCCTGCACAAATGGAAGCAATTTTCCTGCTCCCTGTCACTGTGGCAGCCATCTCCTCTCCTGGCAATTGAATATCATTGCTATAACATTAAAGCAATCTGTGTATCAGATTTTCTGCATACCCAGTGTTTTTAAGTAAGTCTCTAGCCCCTTTTATTGCTGTGAGGCATCTCCCTCTTCAGCCTTACTTGATGACCTTCAGCCATCCTGCCGCATGATGGAGTAAGCTCCTCAGACTTCAGAATGTGAGGGAGAGGGGATTGCACCACCTTGTTCCTCACTCTTCCCTATTCCTCACTCTGGGGAGCACAGGCTCTCTTATTCCTCCCTGGCCTGTTGTGGGGTTGGTTTTATATAGGTTGGGTTTGACCCCGCCTCTTCTCCAGACTCCTCCAATCCCTGACCTTTGGATAGCCTAGCCTGTCAGAACAGGGCTGAGCCAATCCCTTCCTCCATGCTCTCTCTGTGATAGGTCGACCCTAGGGTTGCCAGAACTGGGTTGGAAAATGCCTAGAGATTTTTTGGGTGGTGGAGCTTAAGAGGGTGGGGTTTAGGGAGGGGAAGGACCTCAGGAGGATATAATGCTGTAGAGTCCACTCTCCAAAGCGGCCATTTCTCCTGGGGAATTGATCTTGGTCATCTGGAGATTAATTGTAATAGCAGGAGATCTCCAGGTGCTGCCAGGAGATTGGCAATCCTCCTCCTGGAACTGCCTGCCAACCCCTGATCTGCTGACAGTGGAGGCCTGTGTGAGTGGAAATTCCCATCAGCGTGGCCAGGACTGCTTCTTGTGGGCCCACCTGTTCCCACTGCCTGCCCATGCTGCTGGTTTTCCCTCCACTCTGCTGGTTGCCTGCTTCTCTTGGTGAGGCTGCACTAACACACCTGCTGCCATCTCTGCTGCTGGACCAGTCCTCTGGGACCCCTGTCAGCTGCAGTTTAAAAGGCTGCTCCCATGACTGCTGTTGCTTGCTTTTCCCTTGGGCGTAGCTCCAGAGGCGAGGAGGGTGGTGTCAGACTCCCACAACAATCTGATAAAACAACTCTCTTCTTCAGAAGTGTAGTTTATTGGTACAGTATTGTCAGAGCAACTACATTTCAGGATCTGTGTTAAGACTAAAGAAAAAGGTGCGGGGATGTGAGATATACCAGGTTTGAAGGGGCACCATGATGGTGCATAGCCAATTGAGGCATCAGGAATAGCCTGCCAGAACTAATGGGCCAGAGGGAGGAATGGTTCCCAGGAGAATGTGTTATAACCAGGCTCTCAAGGTCAGGCATATAAAATGTATAGATAACAGAGCATTGTCAGGCAAGGAAGAAACGAGAGTTAAAATACCAGGCAGGGGTCTCCCCCCCACTCGCATAGCCAAATGGCAACTAGCTGACAAGTGGGTGGGCTTGTGGTGACTCCAGGGCTGGACCTGTCCCCAGACAATTGTGGATAAAAGTCTTTCCCCTTCTATCTCTGCAACAAAAAGGGCGGCAGAGTCTTACTTTTTAATTTTAAAAAACTAAAGCTGGGAATTCAGAGAACCTGGTATATATATTGTTATAATAATATGATATTCCATTGCTGATTTTAAAAGGAGCCTGGGTGGAGGGGGCCTCTGCCAGAGGATGAGGACAAGGAAGTTGCATAGGAACTTGTCATGTGGAAGCCCTGTTGCCACTACACTGCAGCAGCAGCAACAGGTGTTCTCCATATATAAGCTGCTCCCCATGTGGAAAACACTTTTGGTTCTGTTCCCCGCCCCCTTAAAATGGCTCATAAGAACATAAGAGAAGAGAATGTTGAATCAGGCCAATGGCCAATCTGGTCCAACATTCTGTCATACAGTGGCCAAAATATACCAGGTGCCATCAGGAGGTCCAGCAGTGGGGCCAGGACACTAGAAGCCCTCCCACTGCTGCCCCTCCCCTAGCACCAAGAATAGAGTGCATCACCCGCCCCAGACTGAGAGTTCCTATCTATACCTTGTGGCTAATAGCCACTGATGAACTTCTGCTCCGAATGCTTATCTAATTACCTCTTGAAACCGTCCATGCTTGTAGCTGCCACCACCTGCTGTGGCAGTGAATTCCATGTGTTAATCACTCTTTGGGTGAAGTACTTCCTTTTATCTGTTCTAACCCGACTGCTCAGCAATTTCATGGAGTGCCCATGAGTTCTTGTATTGTGAGAAAGGGAGAAAAGGACTTCTTTCTCAACCTGCTCTATCCCATGCATAATCTTATAAATCTCAATCATGTCACCCCTCAGCCGTCATTTCTCCAAGCTAAAGAGCCCCAAACATTTTAACCTGTCTTCATAGGGAAAGTGTTCCAACCCTTTTATCATTCTAGTTGCCCTTCTCTGCACTTTTTCCAATGCTATAATATCCTTTTTGAGGTGTGGCAACCAGAACTGTATACAGTATTCCAAATGAGGTTGCACCAATGATTTATACAGGGGCATTATGATACTGGCTGTTTTCAATTCCCTTTCTAATAATCCCCAGCATAGCATTGGCCTTCTTTATTGCAGTTACACACTGTCTAGACATTTTCATTGAGTTATCTATTGCGACTCTAAGATCTCTCTCTTGGTCTCTGCCCGTTCAGACCCCATCAATGTGTATTTATATTTAGGATTTTTGACTCCAATGTGCATCACTTTGCACTTGGCCACATTGAACCCCATTTGCCACGTTGATGCCCACTCACCCATCCTTGACAGATCCCTTTGGAGTGCCTCACAGTCCTCACTAGTTTTCACCACCCTGAAAAACTTCGTGTCATCTGCAAATTTAGCCACTTCACTGCTTCTAAATTGTTAATAAACAAGTTAAAAAGCATCGGACCGAGTACTGATCCCTGTGGTACCCCACTACTTACCATCCTCCACTGAGAAAGTTTCCCATTTATACTCACTCTCTGTTTCCTATTTATAAGCCAGTTTTTGATCCACAAGAGGACTTGTCCTTTTATCCCATGACTATTAAGCTTACTTAGGAGCCTTTGATGAGGAAAAGCTTTCTGGAAGTCAAGGTAAATAACATCTATTGGGTCCCCCTTGTCCACATATTTGTTCACTCCCTCAAAAAACACTAACAGGTTAGTCAGACAAGATCTTCCCTTACAGAACCCATGCTGAGTCTGCCTCAATAGTTTTTGTTCATCAACATGCCTACTCATTCTTTCCTTAATAACAGTTTCCACCAAAGATGGGATTGACATTAGCTACCTTCCAGTCCTCAGGAATGGAGGCAGATTTTAAAGAAAGATTACATATTAATGTAAGGAGATCCACAAGTTCACATTTGAGTTCTTTCAGAACTCTCGGATGAATGCCATCCAGGCCTCGTGATTTATTCGTTTTTAAATTGTCCATCAGTCGTAGGACTTCCTCTCTTGTCACCTCAATCTGATTCAGGTCTTTCAAATCCTCTCCCAAAATCAATGGTTCTGGAGTGGGCAAGCACTTCTCGTCTTCCACAATGAAGACAGAGGCAAAAATTGCATTCAGCTTCTCAGCCATTTCCCTGTCATCCTTCAGTAGTTCTTTTACCCCTTGGTCATCCAAGGCCCCACTGCCTCCCTGGCTGGTTTCCTACTTCTAATGTATTTGAAGAAAGTTTTATTGTTGGCCTTCATGTTTTTTGCGATATGCTCCTTGTATTCCCTTTTTGCTTGCCTGATCACAGACTTGCATTTTATTTGCCACAGCCTGTGTTCCCTTTTATCAACCTCACTAAGACTAGCTTTCCACTGCTTAAAGGAATCCTTCTTACCTTTTACAACTTCCATTACTTTATTTGTTAACCATGCAGGCTTTTTTCTATACCTATTCGTGGACCTTTCCTAACCTGCGGTATATATTTTTTCTGAGCTTCTAGGATTGTCTTTTTAAATAGTCTCCAAGCTTCCCCAAAGGTTTTGACCTTTTCCATTTTTCTTTTCAATTTCTTCCTCACATGTCCCCTCATACCAGAGAAGTTACCCCTTTTAAAGTTAAAAGTGGTTGCGTCAGTCTTTTGGGGCAACTCCCTATTTGTACAAATGTTAAACTCAATGACATTATGGACACTGTTTCCAAGCAGTGCAATCACTTTTACATCTCTCACCAGGTCTTGGGTATTACTTAGGACCAAATCCAGGATCGCCTCTCCCCTGGTAGGATCTTTGATCATCTGTTCCATAGCACAGTAATTGAGAGTGTCTAAAAACTCAATCTCTTTTTCCTGACTAGAACTCATATTGACCCAATCAATGTGCAGGTAGTTAAAGTCGCCTATTACGACACAGTTATTCCGTCTAGCCGCTATCTTTAATTCATTCATCATTTTATAATCCTCCTCTATCTTTTGATCTGGTGGGCGATAACAAACTCCCACTGTTAAGCCTCCTTTTGGACCCACTATTTCAACCCATAGCATTTCCAGAAGCGAATTCTATTCTCTTACCCTCTCAATCTTACTGGACTGTATACCCTCTCTGACATACAGAGCCACCCCACCTCCAACCCTTCCCCCCATCCTTCTGATATAATTTATAACCAGGAATCACCGTATCCCACTGATTTTCCTCATCCCACCAAGTTTCTGAAATACCCACAATGTCTATTCCCCCCCCCAACACCAAGCATTCCAACTCCCCAATGATGACACTGACTCTAGCCCTTTTCAGACATTCTAAGTAGTGAGAATGAATATATGACAAGGGGAAAGCATGTTTTTCAGCTGTGCTATGAAAAGGACTGTGGCTCAGTGGTAGTACATCTGTTTTACATGCAGAAAACACCAGCTTCAATGTCCGGCATCTCCAGTCAAGAATCAGGTATTAGGCATGGTGAAAGGCTTCTACCTGAGACCCTGGCAAGTGGCTGCCAGTCACAATAGAAAATACTGACCTTAATAGACCTATTATTTGACTCAGCTTCTTGTGTGTTCAACTGTATGTGTATGTGTATAGGTTCTATAGCTACATTCCAATTGACATAGTTAGATTAGTGTTAGTCTAGAGTACAGGTGTCAAATATGTGGCCTGGTGGCCAGATTAGGCCCCCAGAGGGCTTCCATCAGGCCCACAGTGGAACTGGCATTTCCTGCTTCCAGTTCTGCTGCTGCTGCTGCTGCATCATAGCTTGCTTTGCCAGACTCTCTTAACCACTCAGCCATTTCATGTTTTAACCTGGGCCCTAGACTCAGAACTCTGAGCATGAGATTTCCATGCTGAATGTCAATAAATCAAAAGTAGGTTTGCAGCTCAGGACAGGATTCCTGTCCTGAAAAACCTGGCAATACTGAAAGAGTAGGAGCAAACCACGTCCAAGTTTGTGTGGCAAGGGAAAAGAGCACGAATTAGACTTAAAGCGTTACAAGATTCAAAAGAAAGAGGAGGCCTGGCTTTTCCAAATTGGATATTATATTATAGAGCGGGGGCATGGCTTAAGGAATGGGTGATGCTGGAAGATAGAAGGCTTTTAAAGCTGGAAGGCCATGATCTCTTAGAAGGCTGGCATGCATTCTTGTGGGACGAGAAGGTGGCAGCACGTAAATACTTTAGACAACACTGGATACAGGATGCACTTGCAAGAGTATGGGAGACCATCCGGAGGAGGTGGTTTGTTAAAACCTCTAGGTTGGTAGCCCCGGTAGAAGCAGTGACTTTACCTAGGTTATATTCTGAAGACCCACCACAAAGATACCTGGATATTATAAATGCGAAGGGGGAGCTTGAATTGGGCGAGGATATTGGTTGGTGGCACAGAGTTCAGATTCAGTCAAGATATAAAAAAGATAAACAGAAAGGGTTTGAGAAGTCATTATCAGATATGGAGAAAATATTGTACGAGCCGGAAGAGAAGTTTATTAAAAAAATGTACGCATTGTTGTTGGCTGATTATATGATAGATGAAACAGTGAAAAACAATATGGTTCAATGGGCAACAAATTTTGGCTATAACATAGAGCTGGAACAGTGGGATCAAATATGGAAAATAAATGTGAAAATAACCAGGGCGGTTGCATATAGAGAAAACATGTATAAAATGTTTTATAGATGGTATATTACCCCGGATAGGTTATCAAAATTTGATAAAAAATGTTCTAATAAGTGTTGGAAATGTAATGTCAAAGTGGGTTCGTTTTATCATATGTGGTGGACTTGTGAGAGGGTAAAAAAATACTAGATATGGGTGCATAGATTGATGCAGAATATTATAAAAAGTACTATTTTGTTTAAGCCAGAGGTATTATTACTGGGAATACTTCCAAAAGAGGTGCGGAGAGAAGAGAGATATTTGATAACATATATAGCAACAGCGGCTAGAATTTTATATGCAAAGTACTGGCGAACTATGGTGGTACCAACTGAACAGGAGTTGATTGAGAAGATAATGGAAGCAGCAGAAATGGACAAACTGACTTTGATGTTGAAAGGATACGATGAATCAGCCTTTACAAACACTTGGCAACGCTTTTATGACTGGTACGATCGGAGAGAGAAGGAGGGAGAGAAATAAGGAGAAATGGATATTATCAACTTTATGTTAAACTAGAATTGAATAAGTTAGAAAGTTAGAATTAGTGGATACAGAAGCAATGGTATAATACTTAGATTGGTAAGGTGGGAGGGGTAAAATCGGAAGCGATGTGATGAGAATTGTACCCCCCGTGAATGTTTAATGTTGTGGTTGTCTTTTGTTGTGTAGTGTGTATTGTTATGTATTCATTGTGTTGTCTATTATGTTGTGTAATGTGGTAGTCATGTAATTGGTGGAAAAATAATAAAAATGCCTCTTTTGGGGGCGCTTAAAAAAAAAAAAAGTAGGTTTGCAGCTTACAGAGCGAATGTTTTAAGCATGCTTTTATTTTAAGTAAAAAAAAATCTTTATGTTTGTGTCCTTTATATACCTGGCATTACATTTTATGACATACATGGCCTGGTCCAATAAGGTCAGATCCGGCCATCATAACAAATGAGTTTGACACCCCTGGTATAGAGCTTGCCACCATGGATCTATTGCTGCCCACCCATCCCACAGATGTGTTTGCTTATTCCCCTCACTAGAGTATCTTATGTTGTAGTTTTCTTTCCCTGCCCTGATTCAGAAATCATCAGATGTTTTGACATTTTTTTCAAATGTAACTACAGATTATTATCTTCCTAAGGGAGGAGCAGAAGTTTCACATGTGTTCTTGGTACAAGGAACTCGAATGAGTTTTTTCCCTTGAGGCCAAGACTGCTGATCTGGAGAAACTCAAGTATATTGAGGAGGTTTTCAGGGACCTGATGTAGCTGCTCTTCTCCCAAGGTACTACTTCTTGGGGAATGAAGGTCTTGAGATACAAGGGCCATCTGTCCTTTAGAAAGGACACATTCCTGATTCCGAGAATATTGTTCACTATCACAGGGGGGGAAAAAAACAACAACAGAAATTCCTATATGATCTATAAAGCATTCTTCCCACCTACATGTCCTGTTTTTGCCTCAGTTAATTCTATTATTTTGAGACACATGTTCATGATCTTTTTGTATTTTTGCTGTAAATACTATTGCTGGGTCATCACTTGTTAATTAAATAAAGTATATCTGTCTTTTTGTTTCTTTGTGTGACCACCTAGTTTCAGTATGTCAGTCCTGAGTACAATAGTAGAGCGCACATATAGTGAATTTGTCCATGTCCATGTTGTTTGTAATGTTTGCACATCTGTTGATCTGTCTGTTTACTGCTTATAAAATTGGGACCCTTTCTCCTGTCTGTGAGGAATTCAGCATCAGAATCCGATTGGAGAAGGGTACAAGAAACTCAACCCAGCTGAATAGGGAAATGATACATCTGGAAATGTGCTTATCATTGAAACCAGCACAATGGGAAATGACTGTAATAACAAAAAAGGAAGAATATAAAATGAATGAAATTTCTGAAATAAGAACAAAATGGAAAAACAATTGGGCAATTATACAACCCTATTTGCTAGTGATGAAGAAGAAACTCACCTACTTGCCAACCACAGATGGTGGCCCATAAAGGACTGTAATTAGACTCTGAAATAATCCCATAATACCTAATATGAGCTATCCTTCTTGCAAGGTATGTAATTTTACTTTGCATGCAATGAATTGTGGGACTTCTGTTCCATTTTCTGTTCCAGGGGGAGAAGGAAAATGGTCAGAATTGTGCACATACTTCAGTACCATCTTCTTGTGGATAGGATTGAGGATCTGAACATCCATGTTTGAACAGTTCACTCCCAACATGAGTTTTTTGCCCCTCGCATATTTTAAAACATCCTGCTTTTCAAATTCTAGTAGCTTTAATTTTCCCCACCTTCTTTCCTCGGAGCCAGTCCCATATTAGTAAGGAACAGGACAGGACTGGAGATAAACGAATGTAGCCACTGGAAGGAAGGAGCTGCAGCAACTGAACTGGGAAAACCAATGCAGGGCCGCCCCCAGCTTATAGTCATCAGCCCTGCCACATGGATGTTTGTTCAGAATGGTACTGAGTAGACAGACCTTGACTTAGAAAGTCATTTGTTTGAGGGACCCCTTGTGTAGTTTGGGCAGATTTCAACAATGCCAATTTAGCCTCTCTTATCATGGGTTAAAACCCACCCAAAGTATGTGAACACCTGCTCACAGTATACCATGTGGAACTCTGCCCACAATTATGAGTTATGAGTAAACACCCACATGCTGTTCTCATCAGAAGAGACAGGAGTTAGGTGATAATTTAAGGCCCTGACATGCACCTCATGATAAACACAGGGCTTTGGAACAAGTCTCAACCCACCCACCTTCAAAATGGGCTCTGTGTGCTTTATTGTTTAATGCTCCATATGTGCTTATGTTAGTTTCCTTGCTTGGAGCTGGGAAATAATTTTTGCCTGATTTTCACTGACTTTGGGGTATCATATGTTTGCCTTTCCTTCAGTTTGCCAAAACATGTGGCTGATTGCTCTGAGAGACTTCGTGTTTCTTTGGGTTCTTGGGGCCTTTTTACTTGCTAATTTGCATTTGGCTGCTGTGATTGATTGCATTTAATTTTTATCTTGTCACATGGTTCATTTTGCAGGGGTGCTGGTGCAGAAGCAGACTACATCCCATTTGGGTAAGGGGAAGCTCTAGGTAAGAGCAGCAGCATCCATTTGGAAACGTCTCTTGTGAAAGGAAGGGGGTAGAATACTACCTGGAAAGCTGGGAGGCCTAAGTGGAAAATAATGCTTCCAGTCTGAGAGAAGAAGCCATGTGCCTGGGGCTTAGGGCCTACCTGGAGGGTCCACTTCACTTGATCTTTTGGGATGTGTCTATAGGTGTTTCACTACAGTTGATACTGCATTGGCTTTCCCCCCCGTTCTTTTATGAAACCAATGTTGGAACAGAAATTCTCCTCTGCATTGCATGCTGTTTTCACCTCCTTTGATCATTGGATTTTATGGTGCCCTCCACACTGCATGCCACTTTTACTTTCTTTGATCATCAGGTTTTATGGTACCTTCTGCATAGATTTATGGCCATTCAGGGGTGACTTTGCAGTCAGTATGGCATTGCCCCAAGGTATCTGAATGTGGTTTTGAGTTGCACCTTTTCCTCAGTGTTGAGAAAATGTGGAGTGAATGCTAGTTGCAGAATCACCATGTGATGCATGGTGAGATGAGAAAGAACTGTTGTCCATGACTTGTGGGAAGATCCTCCAACCTACTGCAGATTTAAAAGCAGAGGTGCTCTCCTTTCTGTATTGTCATCTATACATCAAGACTCCTCAGTAAAGTTGTGGTCATTTTAAATTCTGAAGCATGCATCTGAATAATTTGTTAAAAATATTCTGTATGCAGTTATATCCTCTGCATATATTTAGGGAGCAAGTGTAAGCAGGTCTACTCAAAAGTAAGCCCCCTTTTGTTCAATGGGACTTACTCCCAGGAAAATGCTTTAAGGATTGCTGTCAGAAGTTGGATTAATAGTAATAAATTATATTATGCCTTTCAATACCTGTTTTTTTTAAAAAGAAAATAAATGTTAATATTTTTGGAGTTTTTTATTTTATTACTGTCTGTTTTTCATTAAGATTATAGACTGAAGAATGAAGGAAGGAACAGAAACATGGAATGGGAGGAAAAATAACTTTTAATTTACTACCTTTCTGGTATGTATCTGTTAAGTACGAGACTTTAGGCAGCAGCTCTTGAACAGTGATTCAGTTTTATTTACAGAGGTAAGAAACAACACAAAAACAGGAGAGCAACAGGCCCTTTTTTAAACTGTCCAGGCTGGCATAGCCACACCCCTTGTTGTATAAATAACCAATCAAAACAATAAGATAACAACCAATACATTTGTCTCCCTCCATAACCTTCTAGCATTCTGCTTGTCCTGCTACGCAGAGCAGCCAATCAGAGTTTGTTCTTTTGGATACCAGGCCTTGATAGGAATGAGATTCAAGCTCTGTATACCAGATACGTAACATCCCTCCCCCATAAGAGGAGGCAACCTCCGAACAAACATAATCTTTCAAATAAGCAGTCCATTGCCTAGTTCCCTGTGACCTCCGTAAGGGTTCAGTTTGGGCTGGTGTCTCAGTGCCCATAGGCACTGCTCTTTTCCCCTGGGGGATTATCTGCCAGTGGTTCGGTCACTGGAGCTGGTTCCCATTCGGCCCTGGGTTCCCTGATGGACTCTGAGTCCTGAGGTGCTACCACAACCTTGATTTCATGAGGTTCCCTTGGCTCTGCTGTTCCAGCTTGGTTGTCATCGGTCTCTGCTTTGTTCCTGAAGCCTGGGTCACTCCAGCGTTGCCTGTGCTGATCTATGTGGCGCCTAAGCTTCCGGCCATCAGTAGTCTGCACCACGTAGGACAATGTCTGGGTTACCTCCACTACAGATGCTGGAAGCCAGAGATGCCCCTCGCCATATTTCCTTGCAAAAACCACGTCCCTGAGTTTGAACGAGCGCAGTACTGTCAGGGCCTCTCTCTGTGGTGGCTTGTCTGATGTCAGATCGGGATGGAGTCGATCTAGGAGCAACGTCAGCCAGTGTCCCATCAGCAGCTCTGCTGGGCTTCTCCCTGTCGTAGCATGGAGCATGATATGCTGGTGGAGCATAAATGAAGCCAGCCTTTGACTCCAGTCCCTGTGAATCAGGCGTTGAAGAGCTTCCTTTGTGGCCTGCACCATCCATTTGGCCTGCCCATTAGTTGACAGGTGGAATGGTGTGGACATAATGTGTTTAATTAAGTTGTTACTGAGGAGCCCTTAGAACTCAGACGATGTAAATTGAGTTCCGTTGTCAGAAACCACTGTATCAAGCAACCCATGCGTTGCGAAAATACGGCGCAGTGCTTTTATGACTGTGGTTGATGTCATCCTGGACATTTTTAGTACCTCTAACCGCTTAGAGTAAGCATCGGCCACTAATAAAAACACTTGGCCCTGGAATGGCCCAGCAAAATCAAGATTCAAGGTCTATATGGCGTTTCCCAGTGTTGTATGGGAGCCTGAGGGGGGTCTGGCCTGGATTCCTGGCATGTTTGACATAGTTTTACCCACTCCTCTATGTCATGGTCTATACGGGGCCACCAAACATAGCTCCAGGCAAGAGCCTTCATTTTTACTATGTCCAGATGACCCTCATGTAACACTTCCAAAACCCTTTTCCTCAGATTGGGGGGAACCACCACTCTATTTCCCCATAACAAGCAGCCCTTATGCACTGACAGTCCTTTTTGTCTCGAGCAATATGGTTGAAATTCAATAGGCACCCGATCCATCAGCCACCCCCTCCACCCCCAGTAAAGTACATGGGCGATTGTGGAGTCTCTGCTGGATCCTGCCATGATATCAGAGGCGTGCACTGGTGGTTGAGGAAGTTCTTCAAATGCCATGACTTCATACGCAGGAGCAGGATCAATAGCCGGACCCGGAATGGGACACCAGCTTAAGGCATTGGCATGCCCGATGGCTTTTCCCGGCTGATAGATGAGGGTGAAATCGTATGCCGCCATAAACACAGTCCAGTGCAGCATATGAGGCAACAAAACCTGAGGGGTCTGACGGTTTGGTGCGAACAGTCCAAGAAGTAGTTTATGGTCGGTGACCATGAGGAACTTACGCCCATATAAGAAATCATGAAACTTTTTCACACCAGCAACCAAGGCGAGCCCCTCTTTGTCTATTTGGGCATAGTTCCTCTCAGCAGCGGTCAAAGTCTGAGAATAGTACGCCACAGGCACTTCCCGCCCATCCATCATTACATGGCTAAGAACGGCACTTATGCCGAAGGGGGAGGCATCTGCCACCAGGACCAATGGTTTCTGTTTGTCAAAATGCGTTAGGACAGTATTAGACATTAAAAAGTCCTTAATAGCCCTAAATGCTTGATCCTGCTGCATCCCCCAGACCCATTTGGCCCCTTTTACCAATAGCCGATGTAAAGGCTCTGCAATAGAAGCCTTATGGGGCAAAAATGCATGAAAAAAGTTCAAAATTCCTAGAAAGGATTGCAGCTCTTTTTTGTTCAGAGGCTGTGGTGCTTTCTGGATTGCGGCAACCTTGCTTTCCATAGGGTGAACCCCATGTTCATCAATGAGGAACCCTAGGAATTCCACTCTGTGCACACCAAAATCACATTTGTTTCTTTTTACCTTGAGGCCGGCCTTTTGAAACCGACCCAGCACTGCCTGAATGCATTCTGTTAACTCAGATTCATTAGCCCCTACAATCAACACATCATTGAAATAGGGCACCACTCCAAGCAGATCCCTCAGTAAACCTTCCATCAACCCTTGAAAGATACCTGGAGCCACATTCACCCTGAAATGCAAGCAGTTAATTTTGAACGCACCCCTGTGAGTAACAATCGTTTGTGCTTCAGCCGCACATTGGTCTACAGGTAACTGCTGGTAAGTCTGAGCAAGATCAAGCTTTGCAAAAATACGGCCCCCCGCCAGCGATGCCAGCACATGACTTATGACTGGAACAGGATATGAATGTTGTTGTAATGCCCTATTGATAGTACATTTATAATCGGCGCAAATTCGAATTGACCCATCAGGCTTAATAGGAGTTACAATGGGGGTTTCCCACCTCACATGGGATATAGGCTTGAGTACACCCTGTGCAACCAATTTGTCCAGTTCTGCCTCAATTTTCAGTTGAAGCGAGATGGGCACCCGCCGGTACTTCAATCATATGGGCGCCACAGAAGGGTCCAGGTCAAAAGTTATTGGCAGGCCCATATACCTTCCCAGTGACTCATTGAACACCTCAGGGAACTCAGAATAGATGGAACTCATTTTATTAGCACAGATCTGGTTACCCCCTGTCACAGCAATGCCAAGAGCCTCAAACCAGTCTAATCCCAACAGACTGGCTCTACGCCGTTCGGCAACCAGGAGACTCAGTGTCTCCTTAAAACTTTTAAACTGTATCTCGAACTCAGCCTCCCCACCACAGGTATACACCGCCTCTGAAAATTGGAAAGGTGCACCCAGCTGGGCGCCAAACGGTGGTGGCTCCTTCTGGGAAACAGGTGCTGCAGCATCTCCGAGGAGATGACGGTCATTGCTGATCCTGAGTTGACCTCCATCTTGCACTGCTCCCCATCCAGCAGCATGGTGACATAAATCTTGTTCCTGGCCCTGGGTCCAGTGCTCATGACGGTCGTAGGACAGGAGCAGCAGGTGGTCTTGTTGCAGTCTGTGGTTCTCGCAGCACCAACATCTTGCACTTTGCGACACAGCTGTGGTGAAGGTGGTGGTGACTTCTGCTTTGACTTGGCTTGACACACCCTGGCCAAATGACCCCGCTTGTTGCAAGCCCGGCATCTGAGGTTACGTGCCCGACATCGGTCTCGGTCGTGTGCTCCGCCGCAACCGGCACAGGCTTACCGGGGTGCAGCTTTCCCTGTGGTCCACTGGGACCTTGCCACACAAGTCTTGTGGACGTCATCGTCCTCACCCTCAGATTCAGTAGTGGAGTTGTGATGTACTGACTTCTCCAAGTGCTGACGGGGTGGACTGCCAGCCTGTCTCACCTCCTTGGTTGACCTCTCTGTGGCTTCTGCAGCGATGGCCTTGGCATAGGCTGTAGCATAGGTCAGCTCTGTTTTCGTGAATAGCCTCTACTGGAGCTTTTCTTCCCTGAGGCTACACACCAACTGATCAAGCAGGGCTGCCACTAGGTCGGGGAAATTACACATCCTGGCCGCTTTTCTTAGCACCGTAACATACTCAGCTATCGACTCAGTCACCCCCTGGTCGCATTTGTAAAATGCATGGCGGCAGGCGATCTGCTATGGTTTTGGCGCAAAGTGACTTTTCAGTTTATTAGTGATTTTAGCAAGTGAAACAGTCAAGATGTCTGTTGGGGCAACCAGGGATGTGGCCACATCGAACACGGCTCGACCACAGGAGCTGAGCAGCTTCGCTGTCTTCATGGCTTCCACCTCAATCTGATTAACCCATAAGTGGAACTCGAATTGAGTGATGTACAAGTCCCAGTCCTCCAGCTCTGGTTCAAATGCCTTGAACTTCATGCTGGCTGCCATCCCTCGTGCCAGTTCTGCCAGTGAGTTGGCAGGGTGTTGTCCTTCTTCCTCTGGGAGCCCGGATAGATTAGCTTCATCTGCCGTGGTGGTGGTGGTTCAACGGGGCTACCTACCTGTTATTATCCCATCCTCGTCGCCAGTATTAAGTACGAGACTTTAGGCAGCAGCTCTTGAACAGTGATTCAGCTTTATTTACAGAGGTAAGAAACAACACAAAAACAGGAGAGCAACAGGCCCTCTTTTAAACTTTCCGTGCTGGCATAGCCACACCCCTTGTTGTATAAATAAGCAATCAAAACAATAAGATAACAACCAATACATTTGTCTCCCTCCATAACTTTTTAGCATCCTGATTGGCCTGCTATGCAGAGCAGCTAGTCAGAGTTTGTTCTTTTGGATACCAGGCCTTGATAGGAGTGAGATTCAAGCTCTGTATACCACAAACATAACAGTATCATTATTATTACTTATTTGTCCATGAATGAAGACAAGGACCTCCTTACTTCTATTGTTTTTAAATAATTTCCATTAATGATTTTTGATTGGGAAAAAATATAGAAACTTACATTTTAAAAAATTCTATATTATTTCCTTTTAAGTGAGTATGGATTTCCTCTGAAATCTGCCGGCAGGAGTTGCCATGGTAATCAATGATTCTTATGTGATGTTGGGTTTTTCAAGAAAAAAGATCCAAGGACTAGCAGAATTGCTCTGAACAGCCTATCAGTACCCCCAAGTGTGTGGGGGGGAATGTTCCTGGTCCTGTCGACCAACATTTGCCCAGAGCAATAATGATTTCCCACTTTAAGTTTCAAAGCAAAACCTGCTAAGATGGAAATTTTATATTATGGAGAGAGGTTAACTTTTATTAGTCAATTGTAAAAAAATTCTGTATGTTTTATGAATATTTTGTTAAAATTTGTTAATAAATTTGGGTTTAGCTCCATCCCAAAGTTTCTAAAAGTAAAATATTGGAGTGGAAGTTGGGTGTATTGGCTTGGATTCAGCCTAAAAGTTCAGCCAGTAGATGGGGAGGGGGTAATCACCAATCCCACTCTTATGTGGCAGATTTCCAATTTCCTCCAGACTACTTCTGGGGGTCCACTGACCCCTGGGACTAACATTTCATGGGGCATTAGGAAGAGGAGGCAGGGAAATGAGGATCCAGGCCAATGTCTCTGCTTCACATGAATTCAAAGTCATGCATACAAATGCTAAGACAGTGTTCAAACCATAGCCTACCATTTCACACATTGCAACTGCTAAGATGTATTTTAAACTGTTTAGCATATTTCAGGAAAATTATTTTTTCTGCTATATTTTTAAGCAAAAGAATGAACTATGCCTGGGAACTAAATCAACACACATGGCCATTGCAGCATTAATCAATATGGCATCTAACAAGAAGAGCAGAGATCACAACAATGTGTAATAATAGACATATATTGTTTGTTCGTTCTTTATTACAGTCACTTGACCAATCATATAAAACATTTGCACTTAAAAATTCAGGCATACAGTAGACCAAATAAAACAATTTAAAATTAAACTCTAGTTACAGTACAATTTTCGAGACCTAAATATCTCCAGACAGAATCTAGCAAATTCTCTGGTCTCACTGAAAAAGTTAGACTTGATTATCTTCTATCTGACATATGTTGTGGTGTTAAGGAGGTTCAGGGAGAGGGAGCTGTCAAGGGAGCAGTGTTCCCTCTAAGCCAAATTACTGTGAGCTAGCTCACAGTTTTTTAGCCTCTGGCTCATGCATTTTCGTCTTCACTCAGGAAGGGATGGCTCCAGAGCAAATGAAGTGACGCAGGAGCCAAATCGCTCACTCACCACTTTAATGCCAGTAGCTCACAAGACTCCACAACTTAGAGGGAGCATTGCAAGGGAGTGAGCTTTTTTCCAGAAAAACTCTATGTCCAAGATTTTTTCCCCCTGTTCTCAGCTCAATAAATATCAGGTATCAACATCTGGTGAGAGCAGCTCTTCCTGCACTGGCGGTTACAAACTCAAGGCCATTCCCCAAGCATCCAAAAGCCCTGCTAATTAATTCACTCTCCACAACTGTAAGGATTGGGAAGGGAAAGTTTTGCTCATCTCCAAAAGGCTCTCTTGGGACAGGGTCTTGATTGGTTGAAGGAGGTCAGCGGACTAGTGGCCTGAGGGGGAGAAGTCACTCTACTTTTTCCTTTTTTCAACATCTTTTTCCTTCAATACGTATGTCTTTTGCCTCTGCTGCATTATTTTGCCATTGCATCTATTCTGGATTATGCTGCTTGAATTTGAATTATAGCTGCCAAATGCTTCAAGAACTTAACAGCCATGCTGTAAGAACCTTCAGTAAATGTAACCAGAAAGCTTTGTTGTCTTTGTGTATACTTTGAACCCTCACTGCAACGGCATTGTTTTTAACCTTTCTCTTCATTCTTCATTTTCTTTATAATAAAGCTCATTTAGCTTTATGGTGTTTGTTGCTATGACTTGATGGGTCCTGACCTAGGGTAATCTGGAGCAGTTTGTTCCAGGGCCTTGGGCTGGAGACAGGGGAAGAATTCACTCAGAACAAGGTAGGGCATGCTTGACAGGAACAGCCCCTGAGCAAACAACTGTCATGCTGTTGGTGAGGATAAGGTGGAATGAGTTGCCCCTGGGCACTCTCCCTGTGCTGTTAAGGAAGGTTAGTTCAAGTGAGCTGTCTGTAGGGCTAACTCTCCTGAAGATGGAGGATCAGAGTGGGCTGCCCCTGAAAAAACTCCCACAATTCTGTTGGCAACAGTTAATCAGAATGAGCAGCTCCCCTCAGAATGTTAAGGATAGTTGGAATGAGTTTCCCCTGGTCAAACTCCCCTTGTGCTGTTCAAGAAGGTTAAGTTCAAGTGAGCTGCCTCTGGACAACTCTCCCCATAAAGATATTTCTATATATCTAAGTAGCCATGTGTGAGCTGATCTGTGGATATCTAAATCTGCAGATCATGCTGTCGCGCCGGGGGGCAATTGCCACACCTTCCGGGGAGGGGCGGAGCATGGTCTAGTCCTGGGCAAGCAAAAAAAAGAGTATGCGTGAGAGGCCTCAGATGCAGGAGTCCGCCCTCTTTGGTTGCGTCACCTTGCGAGGGACTGAGTCTTCTCCAAGCTGCGGTCGTCTGGGTGCCAGTCCTCTGTTTGTCTCTCTCAGATGGGCTCTGGCCACATCTCTCCCACTCTGGCTTCCTCCCTGGCCTCCTTCATCTTACCTCTTTTTATTCTCCCCAGTAGCCCGTGCTCTGCCCAAGTGCACCCTCCACCCTCCTCCCATTTGTTCCCCACCCTGCCCCTCAGACGCCCAGGTCTCCGGTTGGTGTGGCTCCCTCACCGGCACTTGCTGGGGTGGGACTGGCCTCAGCTTCTGCTGGCGTTGATCTGGGGCGTGACTTGCTTCCAGGATCTTGCCGGTCCTCTGTCCCTTGGCATTGTAGGGCTCTGCCGGCTTCTCTGGGCTTCCGCCCATCGTCCCGATGCCTGGTCCACCCCTGAGAGCCCACTTTCGACTTCAGGCTTGTCCAGGCCAGCCTTTCCCATCGGGGCCCTGGGAGGATGTCTGTGGGATGCGGGGAAGCCCTTCGCCAGGTAAGACGTGGCTGGGCAGCTCTCTGGATGCCCCAGGACTTGCAGGGTGGGTGCACTCTGTCACCACTGTTCCATGCGCCATTCCAAGTGCTTCCCCAAGTGCTCTTCTGGGAAGAACCATGATTCTTGCCTGCTATGCCTTGCTCCACAGTGGCAATAGTCAAGGCTCCATTCTCCAGAGCACAAGGCAGAAACTTGCACTTCACAGCAGACCTCTGGAGCAGCCAGATTTGGGTTGTCCTAGGAAACTCAGTGAGGCAAGGTACTGTGGTATCACAGATATATGTTAATTGCAAAAAGAAAACAAACCACAATATACATAAAGATGGGTGTGGCAGCTATGCGGGGAGGGGGAGGCTTTAAGGCAACTGCCTTCTTGACTGAAGAACATCCAATCCCACACTCCGGCTTCTCCTATAGATTCTTTATACCCCAACCACCCACGATCAAATAAAAAGGGGGACATAAGCTTTTAATTAAAGATTGGTAGTATGTAAGCTATGCGCTCCCTAAAGGTCTCTTATTTGGAATCCTGCTAGACTACAGATGTACTTATATGTCAGGTAAATAGACATCATGTTTCTTACATTTTTTTACTTGGCAGAAAAGACATAAAATGAACAACAAAGGTTTACTTAACAGAAAATGAAGCATTTAATAAGATAAATATGATGTGTGGACAACTTAAACATACAAAGTAAAGCTGGCTTTCAAATAAAGTAAATGACCCCTGAGGGGAGATTTGATTCCCCTTTCTCTGGAAAGAGCCTCAACAGGTTCAAAGTGGTTCCTTTTTCTCACAGAGCACATTAACAGAACCCACACACACCAGGATACTTATTTGTACCACTAAAATATGCTTTCTTCCCTAAGCTGACCCCCAAATCCTAACTAAAAAGCTAGATAGAAGCCTGGGTTAAGCTGGTACTTCCTCCCAGAGCCATGAAATCTCTATCCAAAAAAAAAAAGTTTTCTTCATCCTTCTTAAACTTTGGTGGTGTTATCACTTCCCATCCAGTGGAGCTCCATAGGCTCTGATTGGACGACAATAAGGCCTAAGTCACAAGGATTGGTTCAGAGTCCTGAAAGTGAGGCAGGAATTTTAAGGGTGATTGTAGCAGATGGTTTCTCACATCCCATTGGTTTTTGGGGCCCTCTTACAGCAACAGCAGGTCTAGGTCTCCAGTGAAGCCCACTTGCTACTGCTTGCTCTTCCTTTTTTATAGCCTGCTTAGGCGCATCTTCCTAGCATAAGTACCACCTGGCAGGCACGCTGCATCACATTCCAGTGCTTGCACCTGACATTCCTTTATTAGCAAGGCTGAAGTCCAGGAGGAATTGATCTTGCAGCCACTTTGATGGAGTCTAGGTACCCATATGCTCTAAGCCAAGATAAAGTTATCTGACAATGCCATTTCCTACTGTTCCTTTAGGGTTCTTTCCATGATGGCACTACAGCAAGATAGAAAGGAAATTTAAGAGACTACATGTTAGACTACAGAAAATGTACACAACCTAAGCCCCACCAAGCAGAATGCAGTCTACAAGCCATCTGTAGTGGCCCACCAGATGTTTGATAACCCTTAAATCATTGCTGCCTGATTGAGATGCAGAAAAAGGGGCCCTGTCAAACACTTGTCAGTCCATTATAGATGTTTGGTCGGTTTCCATGGGGATAACTTGTATAGCCCTGGATCACATCACGGACATCTCAGGAAGTCTAGTCCATCTATGGGAAGGTCCCCCAAGCAACACAGTCTTCTCCTTTGCCAGGAACTACTATCTGCATTCCAGACATAATGTGAAAATACTGGACCAGAAACCAAGGAGGATCCCATGTAGACATTCCATAGTTTGTTAATGCATCATAGGACCAAGAATATAGGGGAACATGCAACAGATTAATATGACTAGCAAGGAGAAGCTGTTGTGTAATGAGACAGTGGAGACCAGAGAGCAAGTAAGTATTTTGCATCTAATATCAGCCATTCTCTGTTGGGTGTTTGGTATCTAGACAGGAACCATCTTCACCTCAGACTATTCATGTTTAAAAATGTGTTACTTTTAATGGAGCCACCCCCCAAAAAGCCAAGAAGGATGGGAGGAAGAAGGGAGAAACAGACCATCAAAACAAAGACAATTCAGTTTACACAAGAGTTCTGAAATCTTCTCTCTCTCTCTCTCTCTCTCTCTCTCTCTCTCTCTCTCTCTCTCTCTCTCTCTCTCTCTCTCGTGTGTGTGTGTGTGTGTGTGTGTGTGAGTGAGTGAGAGAGAGAGAGAGAGAGAGAGAGAGAGAGAGAGAGAGAGAGAACATGTCAGGTATGACTGCTCTCATTAAACGTGTCAGCAGTTAACAGGAATTTGTCATCAATTCTGGAAGAAAATTAGACTATAGCTGTCACTTTCCATATGCCAAAGTGTCTTTTCATGACTCAGACTCATTGAGGAAGGAGGTTTTCATTATGGAGAAATTTAAACAAACTCAGCTTATGCATTGTTTTTCTTCTAGCTGTTAGCAAAGAGCTGTTAAATAGTGTATGCTTGGATGCGTAAGGTAGCAGAGGGCAGAAACACATATTACAACGAAACCAGAGTTCCCGCTCCCAAGTTTTCTTCAAGACAAAGAACATCTTCTGCCTGCAAGAAAGGAAATGACAACATTAACAAGATAAAAACGAATTAATCGCTTAGAAGTTATGCTTCTGAATGTTTTTCCAGCTTGAACCAATATGTTGTCATACATTTAGTCTATTGCATTTTAATCCTGCCCATCGTCCAAGGATCTCAGGGTGGCATACATGGTTCTCCCTTCTTTCATTTTTTTTTTTTAATCCTCACAACTCTGTGACTTAGGGAACCATGTGACTAGCCCCGTGTCTCCTTGTGAGCTTGAGGCGTGAATGGGGAATTGAAATCAGCTTCTCCATGTCTAACACACAGTATAGTGACTCTGGCTGAGTTCAGACTGGCAATTTGTCCTGCTATAGCCACTTTTCAGCCACGTTTCCCAAGCGGATTAAAGGGGGCATTCATACAAGCACATCTGCCTGGCTTTCCCCACCCACAGGCAACCCATGCTGTTCCACTTTGCTCCTGTGTTAAAAAGATACCTGACAAAAGTGGTAGCAAATCCCGGAGAGCACCTTTATCCCACATTATTCCGCTTCCCGGAAGTGTGAATGTGAAGCTGAAAAGCTGGGAGAACCCGCTTCTATAGTGTGCGCTGGGTGTTTCTGCGCATAAGGCAGCAGCAATCGGATTGGCTGTGCTCCACTTTACTCCCCAATGCGGTGCTGGTGCAATGGGGTCCACCCCAAATGGGCTGGATGCGCTTATGCGCATGAGCACATATGCACCCATGTGCCCATACACACATAGAAGAAAAACCCGTTTACAGCCGCGCCTCTGGGCCAGCAGTCTGAATGCTCTCTTGTGCCTCCTCAAGGTATGCTCCCACATCTGTCGGCCCCGTGTGACCGGGAAAACCTGGAACAGTTTATTCCAGGGCTTTTTTTGCCATGACTGGCTCCCGCTGCAAACTACCAGTCTGAACTCAGCCTCTGTGTGTCTCATCCATTCTTTTTGCATCACTTCAGATAGTGGAGCAGATCAGAATGTAGGAGGAGATGAGGGAATCTTATTTCACAGGCCTCTTGAAATGAGAAATTCACTGGAATCCATGAGGCAAATCAATGAACGCTATGGTTGACACATCACAGAAAACTGCATGAACAAGGCCTTTTGTTGTCAATTAATATTGATCAGAGTTTCATATGATTTTAGATAGCAAAATAGTACTTTATTCTTCAGCACTTTTTTCACAGGCTGCACCTAAAAGCACTCCATGGCTTAAATATGGAAGGTAGTATCAAAAGAATAAAGGGGATTTTGTTTGTATATTGGTTGTGTTGGCTTTTGAAGGAATGAAAATGCCTGGAAGAGATGTCAGAAACACCACAGGCCTCTATTTAGCAGAAGAGTTGAAGGAAACTAAAGTAAAAGCAATGGAAATGGTTTCAAGCCATTTTCTTTTTTAAGGCCCCGGTCAGACGTGCCAGATAACACGCGGGGGGAGGGAGGCTATCTGTAGCGCGGTAATTTGACCCACCGCTGCGTGATTCCACGCAGCGGCGGGTGAAGTGGAGGAATTACCTTGCAGCCTGCTCCCTCGAGGGCTCAGTGACACCAGCCTGCTTCCTCAAAGGCTCAATGATGTCACCGGAGCACGCTGGGGCAATCTCCCCAGGAACTCTGTCCTCCGCCATAGCAGAGTCGCTTGATACTGCAATTTCCCTACTTGATACTGCGCTTCTTTGCCTGCCTCCTATGGGTCTCTGACGGGTGCAGGACGCTGGCCAGATGTGCCAGTGTGAACGTGCCTGTAAAATCTGCCTGCCACTCGTCGGACTCCCAAGGTAACTACTGCGTGTGATCGCAGCCTAAGACTCTTTTACACCATTTCTACACTATGTAACTAAACTTAGAATTATCTCCTCTCCTCAGGGAATTGACCTTTTATGAGAGTCAGGAACTAGAGATGCCAGCTCCAGGTGGGGAAATACCTGGAGATTGTGGGGGTGGAGCCTGAGAAAGGCAGGGTTTAGGGAGGACAGGGACTTCCTGCTTCCAGGTATAATGCCATAGAGGTATGCCATAATGCCACATAGTCTGTCTTCTAAAGCAGCCATTTTCTCCAGGTAAACCATCTATTGCTTGGATATCAGTTGTAAACTCAGGAAATCTCCAGCCATCACATAGAGATTGGCAACCATATCAAGAACTATAACATTTCTCAGGACTCCAGCAAACAAACCTGGATTCTTAAGGAAATGACAGTAGAGCTCATGGCATAAAACCAAGACCAATTTATAGGACAGACAGGGGCTCTGAGAAATGTCTCATTGCGGGAGTTATACAGAAACTTTCTGCATCATGGAAATACCTATGAAAGCATTCCCAGAATGGCTGTTGTAGGCAAACACCATCTTGTACTACAGTCACAATGCTTTTGTCTTGTTCTGGCACTGCACAACAGAATAAGGCTTGCCCACGGCTCACCATCTGTTCATACAACATTACAAATAAATTTATGGTCTCCCTTTCATGCCAGGAGACCCCTCATGCTCTGCCAGTCTTGCTTTGCATGGGCAGTTTGTTTGTTTTTTTAAATGCACGAGCATACAAATGAAAAGCTGCTCAAAATGATGATTCTTATGTGTGTAGTAAAGATGATGGGGACATGACCAAATGAAGCACCCACAGTACAAATAGGAGCACCTGTAACTGGTTGGCCAGATGCCACAGCCTGGTGACCTGAAAAAAACACTTTCGGTTAGCTGCAGGGACTTTTCTGCAGTGGCTTTTGTGATAGGCTGGTTGATACGCACATTCACCATGAAGATTTCAATTGCAGTAACTACTCAGAATAAATAATCTGCAAATGCAGTAAAGCTGAATTTGATATATTTTGAATGAGCACTTTGGCATACATCAATATAATGATATAATTTTTTAAAAAGTTAAGACCCGTGGCCACCACTAGGGAAAATGGCAGCAAGAAACACTAAAATGGTGGTGAGGTAGGTGGAGAAGGGATGGCACCACTGATACCAAAGCAAACCTTATGCACATAAAAGTGATTTGGGGGCATTCCAATGGAAACCATTGATGCAAAACAGGCCTGGGAAAGAATGGGCAAACATCAATGAAACTACTGTTGAACAACAATTAGCAAGTGATATTGTGTGGGAGGCTAGGGAGGGGGGGAATGCTGCAGTTAGGATGGAGCCCCTGTCACAGCAGAACCTCCATGTGGAAATACCCAAAATCATAGTCCATGGATAAAATATAATGAAACAAGATGTATGTCCATGATTATTTTCCCCAATTATACAGTCATGGGGGCTCAGATTTAGGAGAAGAGATTGGAGCAGTGAACTATTGTACTCTTTCACCTTTCACCATTTCCCACCAGAAACCCCAGCTGCTTTGACCTGCTATGAAGAAAATACTTTCCTGTACAATTTCTCTAGAAGGGGAAGGTTTGAGATTCGTGATTTTGAACAGGAAAACAATGCAAGGGGGAGAGTCAAGTAGTCCCTATCCCACAATACCAGTCTTCTCTTTTAAACTGTAGTCACAGTTGCTCCTTTCGGGGGGGGTGTATTTTCAACCCACTTTGAGGGTGAAAATGGAGAAACTTTGACCAAGGACAGAGAAAAAGCAGAAAGGCTTAATTTTGCCTCAGTTTTTTCCCTGAAGAAGAGGATAGGATAATCTAGAGATGGTAGCAGGCAAGACACAGTGTCCAGGCTGCTGGTTGACATGAACAGAGAGGTAGTTGAGATGTGCCTGGCTGCACTGAATGAGTACAGATCCCCTGGGCCAGATGGTATGCACCCAAGAGTGCTCAAAGAACTTTCTAGAGAGCTTGCAGAGGATGGGAGCTTGGAGGATAGAAGATGTGCCACAAGATTGGAGGAGGGCAGATGTTATCCCAATTTTCAAAAAAGGGAGGAGGGATGACCCAGGAAACTACAGTCTGACGTCTGTCCTAGGGAAAATACTGGAGCAGATTTTAAAGGGATTGGTCTGCAAACATCTAAAGGACAACTTGGTGATCCTGGGAGGTCAGCACGGATTTGTCCCCATCAGGTCCTGCCAGATCAGCTTCATTTCCTTCTTTGATCCAGTGACAAGCTTACAGGATAGAGGGAATGTTGATGTTGTTTACCTGGATTTAAGTAAAGCTTTTGACAGGGTTCCCCACGATGTTCTGATGGGTAAACTAGAGGACTGTGGACTGTGTAGGAAATATCTGTACTGCAAGGTCTAAATACAGTCATTATAGGGTTAATGTGTTTACCTTGTGTGCTATTGTTCAGACTGACCTGGAAGGTAACCTGGCACAAAACCAATAGGGAGAAAGCCCTGGAAACTGGAGCCTATTTACTAGCAATCAGTGGTTAATGTATTCAGGTGATTTCCTTCTTGGGCCAAGAAGAAAGAAGAATCTCCATTACCAACCATGTGGTCAGTCAATCTGTTGATATACTTGTAACAGTAAGGATGTAGTCTTAAGTGTTTCTCATTTTGTAGATATCCCATGTACCTTTCCCTTTAGAAATAAAGATTTTTACATAGAAAGAATATGCCTTCTCTCCAGTGAAAAAAATCCATTGCAAGCTCTGAATATCTAACTACTTTTACCAAATTTTCCAACAGACTGGACTGTAGGATAATATGGTTAATAGGGAACTGGTTGGAGACCCACACTCAAAGAGTAGTTGTCAATGGAATTTCATCTGAATGGATGGAGGTGTCCAGTGGGGTGCCACAGGGCTTGGTCTTGGGCCTAGCACTTTTCAATATTTTTATGAATGATCTGGATGAGAGTGTGGAGGGACTACTCATTAAATTTGCAGATTACGCTAAACTGGGAGGAGCAGCAAATACACCAGAAGACAGAGAAAGAATTCAATGAGATCCGTAAGAGTTGGGCAACAGTGAAATCAGCTACCTAGGGCGGTGGTGAGCTTCCCCTCCCTTGCAGTCTTTAAGCAACAGCTGAAAAAACACTTGTTATGGATGCTCTAGGGTGGCTGATCCTGCATTGAGCAGGGGTTGGACTAGAACTAAATCGCCTGTATGGCCCCTTCTGACTCTGTGATTCTATTATTGTATTCTATGATTAAAAGTATCACAGAAGTACACAGAGCATCATTCCATCTTGTAAATGCAGAATAGTCTGTACAGGTTTCTTGAACCTTCTCACCTCCAGTCCAGGAGATAAGAAAGGTCCAATCCCTGATACTATGCCAGCATGTGCAGAATCTCACGTCTCTCCCAAGCCCCTCCAGGAATGAGAGATACCAAAGACCCACATGCTTCAGGAACACTTAAATCAGTATTCTGCCACCAGGACCTATTTAAGGACGTTCCCAACTCAGACAGGAGCATAGGTCCCACCTCCTGCCAGGTTTCTGGGAATTAACAACATCAGCTCTGGGCTAGAGCTGCAGCTAATTAATTAACACACAGTAGTAACTTCCTAGGCAAGCAGCGTAGACTATCAGATCTAGACTTAGAGATCCAGTTGCAATACAGAACTCAAACTCAGATGAGATTAATCTATATTAAATCTTTATTAAGCAAAGCAGTTATATGACAAGAGTCTTGCAAAGGTAGGAAAGCAAAGAAATCTATAACTTGACCAGCTCTGACTACACATAGACAGGGCTATTTTTGGGCAGGAACGCACAGGAACAGAGTTCCGGCTGGCTCCCAAGTTGGCCACGCCCAGCAGGAATATATTATCATAATAGGCCACACCCTACAGTAGAAACTCATTAAGACTGGCTACATGAGGGGTGTGTGGCCTAACATGCAAAGGAATTCCTGCTACAAAAAAAGGCCTGGGTTTTGACAACAAACAAGGTAAACAGAATAAGAAGTAAAAGGTGGGTGTGGCTGGATGACCACACTTCTGGTAACATGGGGGTGTGGCCTAATATGCTAATACATTTCCAGTGGTGGGTGTGGCCTATTATGCTAATGAGTTTCTGCTGGGCTTTTTCTACAAAAAAACCCCTGCACATAGATATTCATATTTACCAGTCATTCAATGTGCATTATGGCACCAGGGAATCTTCAGGATGAAAACTATGTTTGCTGTGAGCAATTAAGTCCAGCTTCACTGCCCACCAGTCAAATTCCATCTTGCAGGTTTGTATTCCAAACAGAGACTAACTCTTAGAAAGGGGCCCACTTCCAGGAGAGTTCTGTCTCTATTTTTATAGGCTGAACACAATCCCCTCCTACCCTTGTCACAACTGAGCATGGCCATTTACCCAATCCTGACAGGGTGGAAAGGCGTGTCTCACTATGTAGGTGCCACCATTGCTTACACCCCTAAAAGCACGTCTGCTTGAGCTTTGAAGTTTGGGAAGACGTCTCAGTGTCTGGTCTTCCCCTCAGAGGTGCCAAAGTGGCTTTTGAAATGGATATCTAGGCTTGGCATCTGTGCATGCCATCTGTGCAGGTGACAAAAGTCACAGGGATATGTCAGTGGCCAGACCATTTGGGCCTAGCAAGAATGAAACAGGAAAGTCCTTTCCTATACATAGTCATCCACCCAAAATGCTGGGGCAAGACATATCCTCTCTGAGGACTGGTTCTCATGCTACTGTGGCAGCTGGGTTGGCATTGAAGCCAAATTCCACATAGTCAGAGGTCCAGCTGAGTATACAAAAATGTTAGAAATTGTTTCATGTATAGGTCCCCATAATATGAGAGGAAATCATACCAATGGCTACTGACCTTTAAGGAGGTGCAGTGCTTGGATGAGGAAATGTCATGTGGTTGTCCAACCTTGCTTCGCTTTGCTCACCTTGGTTGCCATAGTTATGGGGAGAGGGAATTCCTGCGGGGAGTGAACAAGTGAGAGAATGGGATCTTTGCTTTAGAAGTCATAACTTTCCTTGCAAATTGTGCCTCCTCTCTCTCTTTCCCAGAGAGAGGTGTCCTTGAAAGCTTTTTGGTACCAGCTTGAGCAGTAGATAACTAAGCCATATATTTTCTACTTGGTTGAGATGGCAACACTAGGCGTAGCGTGTGTGTGTGATGTATGTTTGGGGAAGGAAGGGGCTTTTGTTCAAATTATCTATAATAAACTTATATCTGCCAAAAGTCTTTAGTTCTAACACAAGTGATGTTCTGGATCATGCATACATCTCAATAAACTTATTACTGCCAAAGAGAGAGTTGTTGAGAGTAACTTGACTGGGAGTCTGACAGTGGTTTGGTGGACCTACATGGAATCAGTTTCAGATGTTACTTCAGCCATGGAGAACCTCAACACATGAAATCAGTTCTGAGTGATAATAACACCATCCTGATAAGGTGGTAGTGTAGACTTCAGTTGGAGACTGTATTACTTCAGGTGTTTGCTTGAAATGGTTGCATGTTAAAGTCACATAACCTATATCAACTTAGAGAAAACTGGCTATCTTTCCAGCTATCGCCTCTGGCATGAGGTTTTCCACTGCATGGATTATGTCAATACTATGGATCTCCTACCATTCATCCAGTCAGATATGTGGCCTGTCTAGGAAACACTGGGTTACCAAGGGTTTGCACATTCTCTGTTATTGCATCAGATGCCTAAAAATGACGTTACAGCCGTGTCTCTAGGCTACAATCTAATGTCCTCTTAGATATCCATCTATCCATGTGAAATCTGTGGAGACTTCAGATGCATAACTGAATATACGGTTGCAGCCTTAAACAGAAGAAATGAAATGATCAAACAGGAGGAAAGAGATGCTCAAGCACTTGTAAGATAGAATTAGTCATCAATGGAAATGATAGTACAAGAGTGCCAGGGAAAAAAAACTTCAAAGGCTGTTTATGAGCAGAAGTCTGAATTAAAAATTCCCTTTAACTCTTGTAACTAAGCCTTGTGTTTTTGCAACATGGAAGATATTAAATATTCCTTAAAGAGAATTCTCTTTTTAAAAAAACCCTATTATTTTGTACTGTTATTTAAATCATGTTCAGAATTTGTTTGGATTATGGTTAATGCAGAACCTGAGCCACAGTTCATTTTGCCATGGCTGCTAGCTGACCATTCCCTTATTAGGTTAATAACTCTGAATAGTCTGCCGATGTTTTCTCAGTGGCTGTTAATTGTTTAAAGATAGTCTTCTGAAGGGTCAAAACACATAAGATGCTGGGAGATCTGTGATTGGATCTGTCCAGTATCTTTTTAAGTGCCAGCTCATATGGGGGCTGTTATGCAGGGGACCAATTTATATGGAGGTAATTCCAGCTCAGGGAGCTGCGGTGGCTCAAGTGGTTAAGATGCTGAACTGCAGGCTGTGGAAGGTCAGTAGTTCAGCAGTTCGAGACCCGGGTGCCGCATGACAGGGTGAGCTCCTGTCTCTAGTTCCAGCTCCTGCCAACCTAGCAGTTTGAAAGCAAGAAATTGCAAGTAGATAAATAGGTACCACTTTGGTGGGAAGGTAACAGCGTTCCGTGCGCCTTGGTGTTTAGTCCTGCCGGCCACATGACCACGGAAATGTCTTTGGACAGCGCTGGCTCTTCGGCTTTGAAACGGAGATGAGCACCGCAACCCTAGAGTCGGATTCGACTGGCTTTCGAGCAAGGGAACCTTTACCTTTACCTAATTCCAGCTCTGTGGGAGCCAGTTTATATGGGAACAATTTATATGAGGGCTGGATGGGGAGGGCAGAGGGGTTGTAAAATGTTTACCTACCATATGTTCTTGTAGATCAAAATTGGGTTTCCTATACTGTTATATCAAAAATTACTGGCCTCATATAGTGAAACCATGCAGATATCAGGGTCACTGAGAGGGAGCATCAAAATTCCAAGGGCTCTGATGACCCTGGGGGTCTATGTAGCAAAGCAAGTCATGTGGAGAGAGGAGGCAGGCAGTGAGCTGGCTGCAGCATCTTAGGGTATAGGAACTCTCTGAGGATCTGATCTGGGATAAGAGATTTGCAGGAGCACCTTTTTTGTCTCCACATGTGTTTTACTTGTGCATCAATAAAAAAGTAAATATGACAAAGACAGAGACCTGTAGTGTTCTTTCACCCAAGGGGAACCAACCTATATAGTGCTGCAGCTGGAACTTCTTGTCACTCAGATGAAGTGCCAAGTGGTCTCTGTCCATGCATGCTGGAAGAGTGAGCTTGGCCTATCCACAGCATAGCCAACCCATTGAAAGCCAGAGCAGGAGATGATGCAAACTGGACTTTCAGCAACCAGGCATTCACTTGATGCATCTGGCTCACCTGAGATGTTCCCTGCAGAATGCAGATGAGCAGGGGAACTTGCTGTTTTACCATCTGAGAAAGACTCTGAACCTGGAGAATGTATGATCTAAAAATCTGCCCCCCATCCAATTAACCTCTATTAGAATGTAATAAAAGGATTACCACTGACAGCCTATATATATTAAGTGAAATAACCTACCAAAAGGGGAAAGCAAGACAAGAGCCCTGAGGGAGCTGCTGACATCAGGACTATCTCTCTGTTTTATTTATGTATGGTTTAATGGGTTAAGGGTCAGATTCCTACAATACCCACCTACCTAGACTTTGGGCCACATTGTTTATTTTGAGACTCTATTTTACTTAAGCCCAGGTCGCTGCCTTCCAGCTGCATATATTTGTGGTTAAGAATTACACGTTTGAATTTTTTATACCTACTGCAATGGTTTTCACATTTTTCATGAGAATGAAAATCCTTTAGACCACCAACCCCATGTTGATTGGATCTAAAATATGGGAGAACTTCTTATTTTTTTCTCCAAAGTTAAGAGCTATATTTCAACACGTATCTACTGTTTGGCTGGACATCAGGTAATTGAATGCGTCTTTGGAGTGAACTGCATTGATGAAGATAGTCTCCCCTGCCCTCCTCTAAATCAGACTCAGTTCCCTAATTTTGTGTTTGAAATCAAACACTCTGGGATCGGCATGCTTTGAATTTTAATAAATCCCTTCAGGCACTCAGAGGTTATGAATTCAGTAGATGTGTTCCGGGTAGTGTTTCATTGCTAGTAAACTCATTTAGGCATTCTTCCAACTGCTGTGCTCAGATTCTGAGGATTAAAAAAAAACATCCTTCCAGTCTTGTTTTTGTGCATGTACACACACACACACACTCATAAAACACTGCGCCCAAATCATATCAAGTTCAAAAACATAATAAAAGCTTGTCCATCCTATAAATCATCTGCATGGCTGAAAATGTACCAAGGCATCCCTTTATCTTGTGCAATCAAATGCCCCAGCTGCAAAAGCAGAAACCGTGATGCTGGCTGTGTTTCTTTCTTTCATTTAAATTTGATTGAGCTTTTCAAGTGAACAATATACCGAAATAATATAGTGGTATACAAAGAAAATTTATAACGTATAGTGTATGAGCAGAAATCACATACACATGTCAAAACTATTTTACTATATGGAAACTTCATCTTCAGATGTTTTGGGATAGATCCTATGGTTTTCTTACCCTCAACAAAAATCATCAGTCAATAATTTATATTTAAAAGTATTTTTATCCTACTTTTTCCAAATGGTAGCCAATAAAATCTATTAGTGACTTGGCTATCTTTGGCTATGTCCCATTCACCCAATAAATTGGAGGGGAGATCCTGGCTGGCACCATCAGCACCATTTTGCCTGTGCCCCCTGTGTGGGTGTGCAGAGTCTGCCCATTCCTAATTAACATTTCTAAGATGAATTATTATATATGTTGCCACCACACAGGTTGTCTTCCTAGCCTCATCACAGCCAACATTCTATTAGATATAATATGACATCTGGAACTTTTGGAAATGTCTTCCCCCCCTTTTTTAAAGGCACACCATCATGTATAATTCAGACCACAGAATATGGTTTAAAATACACACAACGGAACTGGATGCAGAAAGGGATGGTGTTATTAAAAACCCGGGGTTTTGGGGGGAGGGGAAACAAAGCAAAAAGGAGGGGGTTAAATCCCCCTCCAAAAGCCCAGGCACCACAAACTTAACCAAAAGAATGCCTAAAAAGCTCTTGCTGACAGCTAGCTGCCATGGATTGGAATGTGGGGAGATCCTTCTGCCTTTTGCTTTCTCCTCTGTGCTTCTGCCGCCCTCTTATCTGCCCAGTGTCCTTGAAGTTGCTTTCTGCCTGTCTCGGCTTTCCCGCTGAGAACACAATAGCTGCTTTCTCCCCATGCTCCCAGGTGCTTGCTTATTGGTTTAAGGGAATCAGGGGGGTTTCATTTGAAAGGGATATAACAAGGGTTCCTGGGGTTTTCTCATTATTCCTGACACAAGAGTTCATGGTATCTAGTAATAACCTCAATAAACTGAACTTCAGGAAGAATCGTTGTTGAGCATTTTGACTGGGACCCCTGACAGGGTGTCAGGAATCTACTACTGCCTCTACCCACCTCTCTACCATGTTGAGTGGAGACGAGGAACCTGTGGTACCGGTAACTACAGAAGATCTGGTACCCACCACTACCACACCCCCGACAACTACGCCGATCTCCATGCCCCCCTCCCATGACTGTTGTACTGGGAGCAGAAGGGGGGGCGATCCTGAGATTTGTTGGGGATGTGTCCAGGTACCGTCGGTGGGGTTGATTCCATGGGGACACCCAAGAGACATGGACGATGACCCTTGGGCCACTCACCAGGAGCTGGTACAAATACCGGCCCTTGCAATCTGTGACCTGGAGGGAACAAGGCGATGATGGCAACTGGGAAGAACGGTTCACCTGGATGGAGGCAGCCCAGGCTAGACTGTTCCGAGCGATGGAGGAATCACTGTTGAACCTCCCTCAGCTGGTGGCACAGGTGGTTCAAGGGAACTACACCAGCGGCCACTGCTGCAGCCACCACCTCCAGGCCCACAGCTCCCACCTCCCCAGCCGGCAGCCCCTGCAGGACCAGCGCCGGGTTCAGTGGCCCCACTGTGAGAGCACAACCCGAAAGAGCTTCTAGAGGCTACGTTTGATGGTGCCCCTGAGAGGCTGGCCTATTTCATAGTTCAAGTGGAGAAGTTTGTGGAATATTGGGGCCACCTGTTCCCAAATGATGAACGCTGGGTAGCATTCATCGCCACCAAGCTGAGAGAAGGGGCAGTCGACTGGTATGTCAGTCTCCACAATGTGCAAAGTCCCGAACTGCAAGATGTGGATGCCTTTATGTGGGCCCTACGAGTGCAATATAAGGACCCCATGGAGGAGCTGAAGGCGCGCAACTACCTGCGCCCCCTGAAGCAGGGCCAGCGCTCTGTGAGAGAGTACTTAGAAGAGTTTAAGTGACATGCCACCAAGATCTGGGGATGGCCAGATGGGATGCTGGCTGAGTAATACTGACTGGGATTGCACCATGACATCAGGGAGACCATCCTGCACACTGTGCATCCAGTATCGCTTCTGGCCTGGATGCGGGAAGTGGCCAATGCAGAGAAGTAACTGCAGATGATCCAAATCAATAATGCGGCTGCCAGCCCAAGGGAGGTGGCCGGTGCCCCGAAGGTGAAAACCCCTGCACCCAAGCCTAAAGAGGGGGTGAGAGAATAGTGGTTGAAGCAGGGGCTCTGCCTCAAATGTGATGAAAGTGGCCACTTCGCCACTGCCTGCCTGGGGACAGGGATCCCCAAGACGGGGGAGAAGAAGCGCCCTGATACTCCACTGGGGAAAAGTACAGCCAAACCGAAATTCCAGCGGGCCCTACAAGTCGGCATTCCAGAGGGAGGGTCTGACTCTAGCAGTGAGGGGGAACCCGAGAGTTCATGGTGTCTAGTACTAACCTCAATAAACTGAACTTCATGAAGAATCGTTGTTGAGCATTTTGACTGGGACCCCTGATACTTGCAAGGCTAAATTATGGCAACCTGGCTACAGATGGCTTGCAGAAAGCATGCAGCACGCACTTATTGCTCTAAGGCCCCCCCCCCAATTAGTTGGCAGAGTATGAGAATATATCCAGCATGCTCTCTGCTTCGTCTATACCCACAATCAGCTGACCCAGCAGCAGCCAAAGGAGGGAGGGTCGGGGCAGAAGGCCACCCACCACCACTGTAATGATAGGGCTAGACGAAGAATGCATGTCTAATGTGGTATCTATTGGGGGGGGGGCAACATTACCCCATCAGCCTTTATTCTAATCCTTCCTCTGCATGGCTGCTTTTAAAGAAAATTAAGGACATCTGACTAATATAGCCTTCTGCCATTAACGAAAAGTTTAACCACAGGACAGAGGGAGGGTTAGGAGAGGAGCATAGTGTAATGTCTTAACGGTAACTGAGCCTATTCTGTGCCATGTTAAGCTTGATTCTACGCAGAGGATCGTAAGCTGTAGCATTTCTATTGGTCGTTCCTATGGAATGGTACGAAGCACCCAATCACAATTGTAAATGTATTGATGGAGGGAACAGACCTGATTGGCCTTTATCTCTGTGATGCCATTGGATGTTAACTTTTCTATGGGCGTGGCTTTGACAGCCCGGACTGTTTAAAAGAAGGAGCTGTGCTCCACTTGTTGTTGTGTGTTGTCGTCGTGCTCTGATTGTCTAGTTGCTGTTACCGATAAAGCTGAATCACTTTGCTGAAATCACTGCCTCTTGTTGAGTTGCATACTTAACACATAGTCTGTGGCCCTACTTCAAATCTTAGATCCATTTCAGTTGCATTACTGCCCAGTCTATTTATGAAGCATTTTCCTGAGTACCCTCTTACTATCTTCAGAATACTTCTTCATTTATAAAATTCATTCTGAATACATTACTAGACTGTAGTAAAGCTTTTCTGTCAGTGTGTTTTGCTTATGAATAAGAGCGTTCAATGACCTTTTAAACTTTCATTAATTTCTGGCACCGCCTGTACAATCAAGAGCCTTCTTCCCAGCTCAATATATGTACTGATATAAAAAAGCACATATGAACATTTGAGCCCTGGTTGCTGGTAATCCACCATTTTCCAAATGACCTTCTGATTGTGGGTTACCAAAGAGGATCTGGTACATTGTTCCATGCTGGTTCAAGTCAACTTACTAATAATACAGAACAAAAACTGATGAAAATAATAGTCTACTGTATTGTGCGACGAGATCTTTAATTTGGGTTCTGCCACACAAAAATGACTGTTGAATAGACTTCTTAACTGAGAAATAATTGAGCCTATTTTTAATAAAAGGTTAGATCATTACCCAGTGCTTCATTAAACTCTCTAGACTAAGTGTCTTAATTAAAAACTTGGAAATTTTCCTCTCTAAAAGCTGTTTCAGTTTACAAATTATGCTAGCACTAGAAAACATTGAGCCTTGAATCCACTGTGATTGCCTTGGTCCTCTTAGGTTCTCAAGCTGGAGTTCCTGTGATTCATCACTGCCACTACCCACAAAGCGCTCTGTCTAACAAGGCATTCTGAAAATATGGGTTACAGTCAGTGATTTACCAGATTTACGAAGGCCTTCAGGCCACCCTTTTCTTCCATAGTCCCTTCTAGCTAGCTAATATATAATGTTGGGTATAACAAATGTCATGTGATCAGGCATTGTTTCTCAAAGGTAAGATTCAGTGGAAACCCCCAAACAAGACTAGTGCAGAGCTTTCTTAAGCACTAGGTGAGTGTGTCTGAGGATCTTTTGCTTCAGAATACTTTGAAGCATTGCAAAGGATTCTGGAGGAGACTAGGTCATGGCAGAAATAGCACAAGACATGGCCACATGCTGCACAGTTCTGTCTGTAAGATCCAGCCAGTTCCACATACAACCTCAAAACCAGCTTTGTTGCTTCTTAAGGACATATTTCCTAACGTGAAAAAAAATGTTCTAGTGTTCAATGGAACTGCATTCTTTTATCTCAAAGATTATGTGAAGAATTCTGGGACTTACCATCGCTTAAACCACCCGAGCAATCCTTTCTGTTAGTAGCAATCCATTAAGGTGAAGGAATATTTTTGTCACATAACCATCCACCCACCCTGTGCTAGGACTTTACCGAGAGCAACCCGGGGATTGCGATCCAGCTGCTGGAAAGTGTTTTTCAACCATCAGCTTAGATTGTCCCAGCTGTGCTGCATTTGGAGCTGCTGCCAGACCCTCCCCACCATAATTAGTGCCGGTGTTCAGGTGCTGCCTGGGACAGACCATCTTGCTTCTGAGGATCCATAAAACCAGGCATGTGGCCTATGTGGCAGTATGCCAAGGATGATACAACGAGGCTGTGGCCCTTGGAGCAGGTCCTGGCCACCTCTATGTGTTGTTTACTATTATTGTTGTTGTTGTTCATTCGCACAGTCGAGTCCGACTCTTCGCGACCCCATGGACCAGACCACGCCAGGCCCTCCTGTCCTCCGCCGTCCGCTGAAGTTTGCTCAATATTATTACTATTATTATTATTTATTAAATACATCATTAGTTATATGCCTGGTTGTTGTATTAGGGGTGGGGGACCTGGGGGACCTTGGTTAGTATTATTATTTATCTGGCACAGATTTTTAGTTGTTATTATTGCATACTTGTTAGTCTGTTTAGCTGACTTAGACTTATTTTGGTTCAGCGTCCTGTGACAGGTTATACCTGAACAAGGCTTATCTAGAGGGCGGGGTTTGGGGAGGGGAGGGGCCTCAGCAGGATACAATGCCATAGAATCCATCCTTCAAAGCAGCCATTTTCTCCAGGGGAGCTGATCTCTGTCAGCTAGGGATCAGTTGTAGAAGCGGGAGATCCCCAGGCCCCACCTGAAAGTTGGCAACCCTACCTAGCATATTGTTAATAGGTTGATTTTTAATATTGTATAAGTCTGTTGAATATTTAATGTCAGATATAAAAGTGTTTTAAGAGATCCTGCTTCTGATTAGTTCTCTTACTGGCTGATTGTTATAGCTAATATTTAGCTTTAATTTGGATTGTCATCTGGCCTTGTGTTTACCTTGTGTCTATTAGCTCAACTGACGTGACCCGATGGATCACACATTCCGGTAAGGTGGGGTGCCAGGAGGTATGGTGGTTCAAAGAAGGTGTCTGAGATATGGGAATGCTCAGAACCCTTCTAAGCTCTGGCCCCTCCTTAGGAATGATGTTCAGGTTCCTGGTTTACCTTCCTCTTCATCCCTGATGTTGTGCAATGTCAGATTGATAAGGAACAAAACTGCATCCCTTCATGATGTAATAAAACAGGGTGGCTTTGATCTGGTTTGTTTGACTGAGAACTCGGTGAGGCCTGGTGAGGTTGTTCCTCGTGCTCAGTTGAAAACCTATGAGGTGGCAGTGATGGCAGTAAAGAAGGCTTACTTTTCTGCCTCCACCATGTCTGTTAGTTTGCATCCAGCCCAACTATTTTGGGTGGTTAGGAATCTGACTTCCCTGAAGGTGGAGTCCCAAACTGATAATGATTTGGTTTTTAGCTGTGATGTGTTTGCAAACTGTTTTGTGAATAAAATCTTACCACTCTACCATGACCTTGCTGCCTGTTTGAAGGCTCCATCGGTTCCATCTCGTCCTGTTTTGGACCTCTTCTGCATGCTCTTCTTGCAGGATGTTGACAGGATCCTGATGGCTGTGAAGCCTACAACCTGCTCCTTGGATCTTTGCCTCTTAGCTAGTGAAATCCAGCTGACTGGTGATAAGAGGCTCCCTGAGGGACAGTATTAATCACTCTCAGGGGTGCTTCCCTAGACCTTTAAAGGAGGCCATTGTTAGGCACCTTCTTAAGAAACCATCTCCAGACAAAAAAGACCTAGCCAATTACTGCCTAGTGTCAAATTTGCCATTCCTGGGAAAGGTCATTGAGAGAGAAATGGCTGAACAGCTTCAAGTTTTCCTGGATGAAACTTCCACACTTGACCTCTTCCAATCTGGCTTTAGGCCTGGTTTTGGGACAGGTTTTAGCTCTGGTGGACGACCTTCACTGACAATTAGATTGAGATGGTTTGGCACTGCTGATCTTGTTAGATCTGTCAGCAGCATTTGGTATAGGTGACCCTTTGGTCCTAGTCAACTGCCTGGCCTCACAGGGATTATGTGGTACTGCCTTGAATTGGTTTTCCTCATTCCTCCAGGAATGTGCTCAGAGAGTAGCTGTTGGGGACCAGGTCTCCTCCTTGCATGCACTAGATTGTGGTATTCTGCGGGGTTCACTCCTGTCCCCAGTGTTGTTTAAAATATATGTGCCCTCTAGCAGAACTCGTCAGATTTGGCGTTCGGTGCCATCAATACGCTGATGACACCCAACTCTGTCTCCTGCTGGATAAGCAGTCAGATGCAGCTCTCTCAGCCTTGAGTCAGCATCCAGATGCAGTGGATGACTGGTTGAGGGAGAGCTGGCTGGTGTTGAATCCATCAAAGATGGAGGTCATGTGGCTGGGGAAGGCTGGGTCTTTGGTGGGACTACAACTACTGGCTCTTGATGCTCTTGATGCAGTCCTGTTAAGTCTGGTGAACTCACTAAAGAGCCTAGGGGTGTGGCTTGATTCCTTGCTTCTATTGGACAAGCAGGTGCCCCAAGTGGCGACATCAGCATTTTTCTTTCTACGCCAAGCCCACCAATTGGCCTGCTATTTGGCTGGGCCTGAACTTGCCACAGTGATCAATGCCATGGTCACCTCCAGACTAGACTACTGCAATTCACTCTATGAAGGGCTGCCCTTGCGGATACTTTGGAATCTTCAGGTGATCCAGAATGCAGCTACCAGGCTGTTGACTGGCTCATCTTGGTCTATCCATATACAGCCAATCTTGTGGCAGCTGCACTGGCTGCCAATTTGTTTCTAGACTAGGTTCAAGGTGCTGGTTACAACCTTTAAAGCCCAAAACTGTCTGGGACCAGCATACCTGAAGGACCAGCTTACCTGATATAACTCCTCACACTGCTTGCGCTCATCATTGTCTGGTCCTTGGGAACTCTGTCTTGCTTCCACTAGGATGAGGGCTTTTTCTATCATAGCCCCATCCTGGTGAAATGCCTTATCAGAGAAGACACGTGCCCCGAGGGACCTGTCAAGCTTCTGCAGGGCATGTAAGATAGAATTGTTCTAGCGGGCTTTTGGCTAATCCTTTTATTTGCAGCAGCTATTGGTCCACCAGATGTTTTCTTTCTGGAATATTTCTAGTTACTGGGAGAAGGGTAAAATTTTAATTGTTTTAATCTGTTTTAATGATGTACCTTATGGTTCCGTTTTGTTTTTTTAAGGTTATGATGCTGTAGGATATAAATCTAGTAAAATAAATAAATAATACCCAAGCTGGTCTCCCTCTGAGGCCAGCCCAAGCAGACTGTTGTAAACTTTAGTTTGGTGGAGTCTTCCCGTACTCAAACAGTTTTTTCTGTTGTATGAGCCAGTGAGATAGCATTTCAGTTTCTTCAGGAAGTGGGAACATCAGAGTTCTACGAACCAGCCCCAGGGGAGATTATGAGATAATATCTCAACACAAGGGACAACAGTGGCTTTTGCACTATGCATGAAAGGGCAATGTGAATACTCTCTCTTAGGACCGTGTGGAAACTGTCCTAGGGAAGCTGAAGAAGCTAGCTGAATCTCAAGTTGATGCAGAGACCACTTATTTCTGAAACTTTTTATCTAATTCATTTATTGAATTTATTTATACACTGCAGGAGGAGGCAGACATTTTTTCTGGGAACTACATTTTTCAAGACCATAAGAGCTACCAATCACAAAATGGTGGTTTAGTTGGTGGTGCCAGTCCCAAAATGGTGGTGTTAGCCCAATTGCTCTATTTTAAATATAGCAATTGGTTTATTATTATTATTATTATTATTATTATTGGATTCTCGCCTGTATATACAGAGAATGCTGCTAGTCTGTAATGGTTCCCAGTAAAAGACACAGAGACCAGGTATAATTAATAAAATATTATTTTACTGAATATAATCCTTATTTATCCATTCACAAACACACAAACAGTATTCAAACATTCACACAGAGAAAATAGAACTAAGAAAGCAGAGGGGATTGATGGCTTATGGAGAGGTGATACTACCTGTCAGATGTGCAGAAGTCCATGAAGAAGGATTGTGGCCTAAACCCAGAGGGTTCAGGGGTGGGCTGCCATTTTGGCTCATGGCAGAGACACACACTCTAAGGCCATGTGAGTTCTGGGATATACCCACTGTAAGACAATGCAGCCCAATGGGTGACCCAGGGGGCTGGTCTCAGGTGAGAACAAAAGATTTCCTGGACCAATGATGAGTCCCAGGGGTGTGTGATGTCAGTAGAGGCAGACCTTAGGTATGGCCAATCAGGTTCCAGAGAGGCAGGGTCTGGTGTTGGGTGGCTAGTTGAATGGATTATAGGACTTGCTGGCCAGGTAAACAAAAGGTGGGAGACTTCCCTGATTGTCCCTAATTAGCATCAGGAAGGGTCATTAACAATTTGAGTGCTTGACTGGTTAATCCCTTCATGCACTGGCAGAGGAAAAGTCCTTTGTCTGCTGTATGGCCCTTAATCCGTGTAGGTGACATGCAGCAGGTATGTAATGGAGTCCCTCAGAGTAAAAAGACAGCTTTTTCCTTTCTCTATGGGCTTCTACCTTGGCATCCATTTTACAGTCTAGACAGACCATGTGGCAACAGCAAACAGTCCATAGCAAAGCCCCATAATGGCGTCAGGGCTAACATATCCCCCCTTGCAGACGTGGCAGCGTCAGATGACATCGTCTGCACATACACACTTCGATGGAGACTTCCCGGTATCTTGAGGGACAGAGGCAAGAAAGACAAAGAAACACAAAAGGCTGGGTAAGGTGCTGAAGAGTGCCAGGTGGCTTCTAAAGACTTACCTCTGGAACTCATTGTTATTCCATGAGCATAATCTCTGCTGGGTGGAGGGGGAAGACTTGCTCTGAGGTCACCTTATGAAACCTGAATATGAAATCCCTTTTGCAGACCACTTGCAGCCCAACTCTGTGGTCAAGCTGAGAGTGCCTGGCTTTTGGGGACTTTGGTTCAGGTTAGAAAGTAGGGCACCCCTGTTTTGGGGCTACCCAAGAATAAAAGGCAGTGCCTCTGGTAACAATTCCCCCTTGAAGCCGTCTTTAGGCGTGAGCCAAGATGGCTTCACTTCAAATGATGTTTTGCTGCCGTTGGAGTTCCATATGACCAGAAAAGAAAGGACAGCCGAACAAGGTTAGAGAGAGAATTTACAGGGGAAAGGCTCGGTGAGGGAGTCAGGCATACCGGCTATAAAAATATATCTTTCTGGGAACCAAAAGGAAAAATATAAAAAAATGTTTTAAAATAAGGAAGGGTGAGTGCCTCTGTGTATGTGTTTGCAGGGACCTTCTGCACATCTTCCAGAGAGACATGACTACTGTACATAATGCTACCTATAGCAAATCTAATGAAGGCTTCTAATTATTATAAAGCAACAAAAGGAAATGCAAGACATCCTAAAATAATTCTAAAAACTTATAAGCTAAAAACATATCTAACTCAAAGGTAATTGCTTACCAAAATTCCTAAACAATTAGACAAATACAGAAAGCAAAAATTGGTGGGTTAAGCAAACTTAAAGCAGAAAGATAACTAAAAGCAATGCAAATGCTATGCTGGAAGAATTGAGAATGAATGTGTGTAAAAGCATGATTACAAAACATTTAGAACATGTGAGCAACAACATGAAAATGACATGGACCAATGAATAAATACAGTCAGTGATACAAATCAATTTGAGCTTCAGTTGAACATTACAGATAAATGTGGGTAAGGAACATTGATACATTTTTGAAACCACCACCCCAGACACTCAAGTTGGCAAAAGGCACAGGCAATCTGAGCCTTGTAAGTGTGGAGGTTTCATGCTTTCAGGGACCAAAAAGCAATTCTTTGGTCCCAAAGTGATAACTGGGTGGGTGCCATGAGGTATTTGCAGCTGGTTGTGAGAGTTGCTTGCCCTTGAGGTGGCATCCAATGTCCATGAGATGGTTTGCAAGCAATTTGCAGGTCAGCAGTGGCTGGAGGACCAGAGAAGGCAGCTGGTAAATTGGCAGGTCCTTTGCTGAAACTGGAGCAAAGGCAAATTAGGAGGCGACTTGGGTGCGTAGCAAATAGGAGCAATGGCTTTCGCAAGACTGAGGTCTTGTAGGCTGAACAGGAATCTTGGAAAGTCTTTGATGCATATGCATAGCAAGAGTATTCTCCAGGTACAATTGGAAATAGCTGAACGTTCAGTTTTTATTATGGTGACCAGAGCAGAGTTCCAGGTGAAGATGTGCACAGTCTGGAGGTGCCAAGAAGTTATAAAAAAAATGGCCAAACAAAAGAACGTTTCAAAAAAAAAGGAAGTTAGATTGCCATGGCTGTTGTAGAAAAAGTTGGGGGCCCCCAGGGAAAACTGCTGGCTTATGGGGGTGGGCCATACCCCAAAAACAAAGCTAACAAAAAGCTGGAAAGCAATAATTATTAACACACATATAAAACAAACAATTCCTAAAATAACTTATAAGGTGTGCCTTTACTATCAGGCATAAGACTTCAATTGCAGGTTCAGATTTTCAGTTCCTGCAGATATGAAAGAACTTGAGAGACAGATTAACAGGTTTGCATGGATAGAAAGATGCTCTAGCCATGCAGGGATAAAACTTAAATAGGAGAATAAACTTAGAGCATCAGGTACTGATTGTGTACCTCAAAGAGGAAGCCCTTAAACAAAATAAAGATGAAAGAATCAAGTAGCTAAATTACAGACAGGATTGAAAATCCAAGAGAAGAGAAGAGGCAGTAGCCCTTGATAAATCTGCATGATTTAAGAAGTCGGCCAAAGATCACACCACAAGAGAAGAGGAAAGAAAGAAAAAAAAAAGTTGTCTCTGGCACAGGCTTTGTGCCAGCAAATAGTTCTTCTGAGCATGAACAGAGTTTCTTTCCTTGCTGGTGGAAGCTGGGCTGAAGGGGGCCTGGGCATATAGATTACTAGAACAAAATCAGAAGGGATGTGCTGCCAGACTTAAACCCTTTAAAATATTCTATGGTAGCTATATATAAACTGATATCAAGACTAAAGAAACGTTAGCCCTAAAGGTGGGGCTTTAAGAGAACAGCTAATTCCAAAACCAAAAGAGTATTTATAAAACCTTAGAGATGAAATAGTTCTAGATCACACAAATTTACCAAGAAATTTTAAAAAGAGATTCCCTTCTATAAGAATGGGAAGATAAGACAAAGCAAATCGAGATGCTGTAATAAAAAAAGGTTTAGATCTTTTACAGATAAAATCTTAAAAAAGGACAGGAAAACTCAAAGTAAATGAAAACAAACAAAAAATCACAATAAAGGAAAGCCTTAAAAATATATATTTCCACAGTATCTCTCCCCCTAGTTCCTTTACAGAGGGAGATTACTCTTAACAAAAGAAGGAGGTGCAATTGTTACCCTCCAGAAGGGCCATTAATCTAGCTAGGAGCCTTCTTATCTTGTCCTCCTTTGGGTTTTCCCCTGGAAGGTGGCAAGTCAGCGGGTTCATTTGAATTTTAAATGGAGAGTGAGAGTCTTACATTTTCCTCTTCAATTTGAGACAGAAAAGTCAGAAGAAAATTAGTACACATTAATCATTAGTACATTCCCTACATATTAATACCTTTAGTAGTAATTAGTTAGAAGGACAAATCTTGATCAGTAAATGCTCTCTCTCTCTCTCTCTCTCTCTCTCTCTCTCTCTCTCTCTCTCTCTCTCTCTCTCTCTCTCTCTCTCAGCTGTATTCCTACGCTGACAGTCACGGAGAAAAAGTTGGGCTCGCCTCGAGGGGCATCTGGCTCTCTTTTGTCTTCCTGTGCTGATCACAGTGAAGAAGGGGGGGGCTGCTAAAGTTTCCTGATTAGGCAAGTGTTAAATTTCCACTCTTTTGGCTGTTTTAAACATGACTGAAATGGATCCAATTCTCTCCCAAAGGCATTTGGGAAGAGAATGGGATTTCTAGAATTCTATATTTTAAAAGGTAAAACCAGAGGTACAGAATTTTCTCAATTTCTCTCAATTATGCCAGTAATTATAGAAAGACTATTTCTGATGCTACATCTGTATTGGACTTCATCTCTCAAGCATTTAAGCATGTTTTGGGAATTTTGGTGACATAGCTGCACTGTCCACTGAATTCAGGTTCTTTCTGGGGCCTGAGTTCTGCAGCTAAGGTTCCTTACTTACATAAAAGTTACATATTTTTGGACCTGTTGGTCTTGCTAAGCGCTGAGCAAGGCTGCCAGGTCCAGGCAGGAGATTCCTGGAGATCTAGGCTTGGGTCGGAAGAAGGATGAAGACTCCAGTGGGGCAAAAGCCATAGTCTTCCCTCTCCTCCAAACACTCATTTTCTGCAGAGGAACTGGACTCTGCAGCCTGGAGATTTGCTATAACTCCGGGAGAGCTCCAGGTCTTGCCTGGAGGCTGGCACTACCAAAGGGAGATGCTATTCTCTGGGCAATAAGCTAAGGGGTGAGGTTTTTCCTTTCTTTCTCAGTTCTTTCCACAGGGAAGTCCTGTGTGCACTGCATTCCTTGCCCAGTTTGGAGTTGGAATGGGGGGAGGTTTTACTTTAGGCATTCACTGTCTTATTTATTTTGCTCCAACCATTAAGTGGCTGTACTTAATGACTGCTTCTGTTTCTATACTGAGAGTTGGCCTGGTCATTCCCAGAAGTTTCATTGGGGTATTTTAGGGCTCCTGTTTTCCTAATTTTCTGTTTTTGCCTTACTAGTCTTGGTTTTAGCATAAATTACAGGATTCTCACTATTCTGTTCAGGATTACAGGAATTTCAGGGATTTTTCTTCTTTTCTAAGAGTTCTAGCAGCATCACATGGGGTGCAAATGCAACCAGGGTCTCAAGCTGCTATTTCAGGGGAATTTAATCTCAGCATGACAAGACTGGTGACTTACTTCTGCCTGCTGGGTTTTACTTAAGAGGCTAGGGAGCAAGGCAGTTTGATTTCTAAAAAGACTGCCTGGCATTTTGTATATTCTGTTACAATTCTATCACCCTTTCCAGGTCTCCTTCCATTTGGGAAAAGGGGAATTTGAGAGAGAGGATCTTGATTACAAGGTCAGACTTCCTCTTGTTTTTAACTTAGCATTTTTGCTTAACTTCAGATTCTCGGATCTGAGGAACAAACTTACTTTACAAACCAAAAAGGCCAATGGCCACCAAAGGGAAAAAGACCCTGATTCCTGGGGTCTCAAAGTCCATGTGGGATGCTGGTGTGCAGCTACCCACACACAAACACACATTCAGCTTCTGGTTTCCAAGTGTTCTAAAACTTGGATGTTTCTAACCAGTAAGGATTCTACGGCTCACTGGCAGGTTCTCTGGCTTATGGTTCCCAAGTGTTCTAATGTAGGGAGCAGGCGATGCGATCAGCTGTAGTGCTGGCAGACCACACCGCGGCTGCGCATCCTGCTGCCCCTCTCACCCTATCAGCGGTGGACACCTTGTACTGCACTGTCCGTCCAATCCCCTCTGTACACGTTGCCCTCTGACCTATAAATAAAGCAGCGCTCCTAAGTCGGGAGGTCAGCTTTCGCCACACTCGTCTCGTCTCGTTTCATCCCGACAAGTGGTGACCCCGACGTGATTCCTGGCGCCTCCCTGCTTGCCCGACTGTGATAGTCTACGGTGCACCTCAGCTTCGGCTCCCTTTTTTCAGGTAAGTATGGGGGAATCATTGTCCAAAGAGCAGATTGAGCATGCGACAGAACTGGCGGCGCTGATAAAAACCATGGCCCGCGACGAGACGGTGTCAGCAAAAGAGATCCAAGAGCTTCTCCGAGAGGTGGATTGCCAATGTCCTTGGTATCCCCTCCGGGGTAGCTTAAAGCCGCAGGATTGGGAAAAAATAGGGCGGGAACTTAAGGGCGAACCCCGGGCCCCCATAAACCTTCTGTTAACATGGCAGAAGGCCTTTGCGGCGGTCTGTGCATTCTCACCGGCAGAGAATGCCCTCTTACAATCTACTAAGCCGCCGCCGGACGACCCTGGGGCATCGCCGCCTCCCTACCTGTACCCTGCTCTGACTTCTTTGAATATTTCTGATCAGCCGTTGGCTCCGCAGGCTTTGCCTCAATATCCGCCACCAACTGTACGCAGTAAAGTGGCACAGGCCATCGCTACCGCTCGTAAAGAGGGTACGTTGGACCCCACGGAAGAATGGAACGGAGAGTCACCCGCCTTCTTCCCCCTTACACGGACTAGGAACCCCAATAATGCTGACGAGCTCCAGCTTAACTGGGAGCCACTTCCGCACAGCGTGCTCAGAGAGCTCAACAAATCCATCAAAGACTTCGGCCTCAAATCCTCCTACGTGCTAGGAACTATTGAAGGCCTCTCGAATGGTTATAAAATGCTCCCACGAGACTGGAAGGATCTGTTTCGCATGGTCCTTTCCCTCTCTCAATACGTGGTTTTTGACAGCGAGTATAAGGCTGCCGCTACTGCTTCAGCCTCGGCGCAAATTACTTACGATCAGATGTATGGCGCTGGTCCATTCGAGCCGATAGAAGCCCAAGTACAGCTCCCCGACGAGCACCTCGCGGCTACTGGCCTATGTGTATTACGGGCCATCCGCCGCGTCCCCGTCACCGATCAGCCCGCCAAGTCCTTTAGTCTCATCAAACAAGGCAATGGTGAACCTTATGGTGCCTTTGTAGATCGCTTGCAGGAGGCGATAGCGCGCCAACTTGACAATCCACAGGCCCAAAACGAACTCTTGGTTAAGTTGGCTTATGAGAATTCCAACACTGACTGCAAGCGCATTCTCACCCCTATTGTCCACCGCCCGGACTACACCCTCGCTGAAATGCTTACAGCGTGTGCTGAGGTAGGGTCCAAAAGTCACGAAATGGCGCTCCTCGCCGCCGCCCTTCGAGGGGGGGGAGGAGCGGGGGAAAGCCCACCGGGAACTGCTTTAACTGCCAAAAGCCCGGCCATTTCAGAGCTCAGTGCCGCGCCCCTGGGGGTGGGGCAGCGGCCGGAAAAAACACCTCTCAGCGAAACCAGCAGAAACCTAACAAGAAGTGCCCTAAATGCAATAAAGGCTATCACTGGGCTAGTCAATGCCGGTCCGGGCCGCATGGAGAGGGGCAAAAAACTAGTCTCCGGGCGTGATTCCCGCCCCGGTCAAATGGAATCTGCATCCTCTGTCACCATTGCCCTCTCGACCATCGCACGAGCCACGCAACCCCTCCCTGGGGAAGTGACTTGCATTCCTATGCAATTCTTGGATCACGTTCCAGGCTCTCATGTGTTGGTCCTGCCGCTCTCCTCGGCGGGAGAGCAAGGAATTTTTGTAATCCCGGAGGTCAAGGCTTGCCCCGCCCCGGAGGTTCCACTCGTGGTGCAAGCCTGGAGTAATCTCCCCTTTGATCTCCCGGCGGGGGCCACTATTGCTAACTGCGTGCCCCTCACGGGTCCGCAGGGCCCGGCGCCTTCTTCTTCTTCTTCCTTGCAGATCGCTCTCGTCCGCCAGGACATCCGGACGGAAAAGCCCTTGCGTGAGTATGCTGTAAACGGGAAACGCCTCTCTGGCCTCCTGGATACGGGCGCTGACGTGTCGGTCATCACCAAGGAACAATGGGATCCGAAATGGCCACTGGAAGCCAGCCCATCTGTCTGGGGGTTGGCGGGGAAAGTAGTGCCGTGCAGAGCGCCTCTCAACTCGCAGTACGCTCTGTCCTCTCTGGTGATCTGTTGGGATATATCCAACCGGTCGTCGTCCCCATCGGCGTCAACCTGTGGGGGCGGGACTTGTTACGGCAGCTGAGAGCCCACGTCGTCCTTGATGAGTGACCCTCCCACTCCGCCCCGCGCAGTTGCGCCCCGCGCAGTTGCGCTCACTTGGGTCGCCTCCGCCCCCGTGTGGGTGGAGCAATGGCCCCTGCCTCTGGACAAGCTTACGGCTCTCCATGCCTTGGTGCAAGAACAATTGGACAGTGGGCACCTTACCCCTTCCACCAGTCCGTATAATAGCCCCGTGTTTGTCATCAAAAAGAAATCAGGGAAGTGGAGGCTTCTGCACGACCTCCGAGCAATCAATAAACTCTTACAGCCTATGGGTCCCCTTCAGTGCGGGCTACCTAACCCCAATCTTATCCCCGCACGATGGGAAATGGCTATAGTGGATCTCAAAGATTGCTTTTACACTATTTCGCTGCAGCCCCAAGATCAACCATATTTTGCCTTCACGGTCCCAGCACTGAATGCGGAGCGCCCCACCCAGCGTTTTCAATGGGCCGTCCTCCCTCAGGGGATGCTCAATTCGCCCACAATGTGTCAGCTGTTTGTGGATCAGGCCCTATGTGCGTTTCGCACCCAGCACCCGCAGGTCCGGGTGCTGCATTACATGGATGACATTGCCATTGCCGCTCCAACTTTACCTCAGGAGTGGAGGTCTGATCTTCAACGTGCCCTTGCAGCTTTTGGTCTTCAAATAGCCCCAGAGAAGGTCCAAACGCATGAGCCCTTCTTATATTTGGGTCACAAGGTGTTTGCTTCATATGCTATGCCTGTTTTACCCTTTTTGACCCTGCCCAACCCATTGACATACGTTCAATTGCAGCAATTTCTGGGCTCAATTAATTGGATTCGCCCTTATTATCGGTTAACCACTGATCAGCTTGCGCCTTTATTCAGTGCTCTCCGGCGCGGTCGGCAACCCGACGATCGCATAACCCTTACGGATGCTGAACTGGCGGTCGTCACCTTACTTAATAACCACATGGCGACCCGCTGGGTTGATCGGTGTGAGCCGGATGAGCCCGTTCACCTCGCCATTATGCGGCCTCAAGCGCAATGCCTTGGATTTCTGTTTCAACAGCCTTCCCCTGGCCGCCCCTCTGTTGTCATTTTAGAATGGCTCCATCTCGCTCATACTGCGCACAATACCATCTCTACTCTGGAAGCCATGACGGCGGCTCTGATCTCTCGGGGCCGTACCCGTTCTAAAGCCCTCCTGGGACAGGAACCTGCTACAGTGGTAGTTCCTTTCCCGAAGGATCCGTGGGATCACGCCTTCCGCAACAGTGATCTCCTGCAACTCAGTCTCATTGCCTATGTCGGGGAAATATCTCACCATCTCCCCAAGGATCCCAGGATTCAGATTGTTCCCTTATGTCCCTTTCAATTTGTTCAATTGTTGTCTCCTGTTCCGCTCCGCGGCGTCACCCTCTTTACCGATGGGGGGCCCACCAGGGGAGCGGTTACATGGCAAGACGCTTCCGGCCAGTGGTGTAGCCGCCACACCGGACCCCAAATTTCTCCGCAACGTTCTGAACTTGCCGCCGCTGTCGTTGCGGCCTCGCTTTTCCCTGCTGAACCCATGAACGTCATCACTGACAGCCTCTATGTGGCCAATGTCTTGCGGCGCATTGAGGGCAGTTACGTCTCGCCCGCTTGTGACAGGAACCTCCTGTCCCTTTTCCTTTCCCTCCAACAACACCTCTCGCGTCGGACGGCTCCTTTTTACGTGGCTCACATTCGTAGCCATCAGCCGTTCCCCGGGGTGCTGACTGAGGGAAATGACCGTGCTGACGCCCTCACTAGCGCCTATCCCCTGTCGGCTATCACCGACCATGACATCCACCATCAAAACGCCAAGGCTCTGGCTCGGCAATTCGGCCTCCCTCTTTCCGAGGCACGGGCCATCGTTCAGCAGTGCCCCCAATGCTCTGGGAACTTCTCCTTTCCCTCCACGGGCGTCAACCCCCGCGGCACTGCTGCCAACGATCTATGGCAGATGGATGTCACCCACTTGCCAGGTTTCGCCCCGTGGAAGTACATCCATGTGTGTGTTGACACCTACTCTGGATACATCCATGCCACCCCGCAAAAGGGTGAGCAGGTTAAACATGTCACTTCCCACCTTTTGCGGGCCATCGTGGTCATGGGCAAGCCACTCGCCCTCAAGACCGACAACGGTCCCGCCTACTGCTCTACCCTCTTTGCCGACTTCTGTTCCAAGTGGTCCATCCGCCACACTTTTGGAATCCCCTACAACTCCACGGGCCAGGCCGTCGTCGAGCGTGCCAACCGGACCCTTAAGACGGCCCTCTCTGCTCATTCGCAGAAGGGGGAACTGCCTCCCTCCTTGCTGGCAAGGGAGTCCGCCCTTGCCTCGGTCTTATTTACGCTCAATCATTTGAACCTCTGTACGTTTAACTCTCAACTTTTTACCCGCACACAGCGTCATTTTCAGCAGGACCTCCCCTCCCTCGCGCACAGGTCCGATATCGGCGTCCACCGAGTCCCGAGTGGCTCGGTCCTGCACCGCTCATCACCTGGGGCCGTGGCTACGCCGCAATTCAAACATCAACCGGTCCCGTGTGGATTCCAGCTCGCTGTGTCAGACCGTGGAACCCGGATGGCGTGGCACAACGGCCTGGAGAATCCCATTCCGGAGTTCAACAGTCGCGCGACTCTCCGTGTTCCGGTGACGCAGCAGCGACGTCGTGAGCGAGGACATCGGGCTGCGCCCATTACCTGGGGCGCAGTCAAACGCCTCACCGACCAAGCCACTGCCCTGCTGCACGAAACTGACAAGGAAGCAACGCCCGAACATCTTTTCCTAGCCCTGATAGCTTGTATTAACAAGAACTCTTGTCTCGCCCTAATCTGTTGCTTATCCCTCCTTTTGACTCCCGCAGCAGCCTTGCCGCTTCAGCATGACGACGACCCACACCCCAACCTGTGGCTTCGTCATGCCTCGTACATGTTTCATCATCACGGGACCAATGTGACTCTTGTTTATGAGCCTCCAATGGCTGCGGCGGACATGTCCTTTCTACCTACTCCCTTTAATGTTCCTGAACTGGTACTCAGTCACCTACAGAACTTGAATCGCTCTAATTTGTTTGTACCTCGGGTAACCCGGATGCCACCTGGCTCCGACAGTTGTTATTTGGCCTCATATCATGCGCTGCTGTCGCTATTAGCCTTTGCTGCTGTGTTCAATGTATTCCTGGCCTCGTGGCCATGCTAGGATCTTCTAAAGAAACCTTGCAACGCCACGCTATGTATTATGCTTACCACCAGCTTAAAACAACAAAGGGGGAGATGTAGGGAGCAGGCGATGCGATCAGCTGTAGTGCTGGCAGACCACACCGCGGCTGCGCATCCTGCTGCCCCTCTCACCCTATCAGCGGTGGACACCTTGTACTGCACTGTCCGTCCAATCCCCTCTGTACACGTTGCCCTCTGACCTATAAATAAAGCAGCGCTCCTAAGTCGGGAGGTCAGCTTTCGCCACACTCGTCTCGTCTCGTTTCATCCCGACAATCTAAGACTTGGATTATAGAAGGTTTTAAGGTGTTCCACCCGTGACCAGGAAAACCAACTTAACCCGGGAGAATTTCAGGATATTCCCATCCACTATCTAGAAGGTTTTAAGGCATTCCACCCGTGACCAGGAAAACCAACTTAACCCGGGAGAATTTCAGGATATTCCCATCCACTATATAGAAGGTTTTAAGGCATTCCACCCGTGACCAGGAAAACCAACTTAACCTGGGAGAATTTCAGGATATTCCCATCCACTATATAGAAGGTTTTAAGGCATTCCACCCGTGACCAGGAAAACCAACTTAACCCGGGAGAATTTCAGGATATTCCCATCCACTATATAGAAGGTTTTAAGGCATTCCACCCGTGACCAGGAAAACCAACTTAACCCGGGAGAATTTCAGGATATTCCCATCCACTATCCACTAACAAGGAAGAGGGGGGGAACTGGTGTGCAGCAGGGCTGCTTTTTTATTGGGAGCAACGTGGCTCTGTTTCCGAATAGGGATCGAGGGAATCTGTTGTGCAGCAGTGCTGCTTTTTATTGGGAGCAACGTGGCTCCATTTCCGAATAGGGATCCCCTGATCACGTTGCCTCTCCCCTCTTCTGTTTCTGCTCGCGGGTGAGGTGAGCTTAGCTCTTTAGGCCTCGTGGTCCGTGAGTGACGGTTTTTGAAGGCTAGAATTCACTCCCCTGCCTGGATTACCGAAAACCCTTAGATTTGAGGTTTTTTAAGGCTAGACTTATGTCCCCGCCGGGTTTTCCCTCAATAACCCTTTCTATCTGGTTTTTCTAGGCTAGACCTCTGTCCCCGCCGGGCTTACCATTAACCCTTTTAATTCGGAGTTTTGAGCGTGGGCTTGGCCTGGGCCTCACGTCCCTTGCCGGATTACTCCTTTAAACCGGTCTATTGGGGTTTTTGGATACTCTATCCACCGGGATGACCTCCTACTAACCCGGGAAGGTTTCAGGGCAACCTACAACCTAGGGTCCTCGGAATAATATACTCCAGCGAGCGGACCTCTTTGCTCACTTTAATTCTACGCTCTGCTAGCTAGTCAAAGCTGAAAGGGACAGGGAAGTGGGCTTCCAGAGACTCTGGAGGACGGTTGGAACCTTGCTGCGGCTCCTCTTAGTTTACAGTTATGGCTGCCTGCGCAGTGTGGTGTGGTGTAGTGTGGTGCAATTACTAAAACCCTACACTATCGGTCTTGGTTCCCCCCCCACAAAATAGACCAGGAGTTGCTGAAGGAGACAAAGGGGAAAAACAGCCTCCCACAACAGAAAATGCTCTCTAGCCAATCACACAGACAGCAACCTTTCACACAGGTCTTTACTGAAACCACACAAACAGCTTCTTCTCCACGTCTGGCCATCTGAAGGACACGTGTCGACTAGCGTGCATGTTCAGACAGTCAGGGCGAATCCCAGTGGTGCCTCCATTTTCTGTTAGCCCAATTGCTCTATTTTAAATATAGCAATTGGTTTATTATTATTATTATTATTATTGGATTCTCGCCTGTATATACAGAGAATGCTGCTAGTCTGTAATGGTTCCCAGTAAAAGACACAGAGACCAGGTATAATTAATAAAATATTATTTTACTGAATATAATCCTTATTTATCCATTCACAAACACACAAACAGTATTCAAACATTCACACAGAGAAAATAGAACTAAGAAAGCAGAGGGGATTGATGGCTTATGGAGAGGTGATACTACCTGTCAGATGTGCAGAAGTCCATGAAGAAGGATTGTGGCCTAAACCCAGAGGGTTCAGGGGTGGGCTGCCATTTTGGCTCATGGCAGAGACACACACTCTAAGGCCATGTGAGTTCTGGGATATACCCACTGTAAGACAATGCAGCCCAATGGGTGACCCAGGGGGCTGGTCTCAGGTGAGAACAAAAGATTTCCTGGACCAATGATGAGTCCCAGGGGTGTGTGATGTCAGTAGAGGCAGACCTTAGGTATGGCCAATCAGGTTCCAGAGAGGCAGGGTCTGGTGTTGGGTGGCTAGTTGAATGGATTATAGGACTTGCTGGCCAGGTAAACAAAAGGTGGGAGACTTCCCTGATTGTCCCTAATTAGCATCAGGAAGGGTCATTAACAATTTGAATGCTTGACTGGTTAATCCCTTCATGCACTGGCAGAGGAAAAGTCCTTTGTCTGCTGTATGGCCCTTAATCCGTGTAGGTGACATGCAGCAGGTATGTAATGGAGTCCCTCAGAGTAAAAAGACAGCTTTTTCCTTTCTCTATGGGCTTCTACCTTGGCATCCATTTTACAGTCTAGACAGACCATGTGGCAACAGCAAACAGTCCATAGCAAAGCCCCATAATGGCGTCAGGGCTAACAGTGGCTTGTACAAAAAGTACAGCATTTCAAAGCAGGTCTGTAGTGCTCAGGTGGGGAAACCTTTCCTTTGCTTTTTTCCTCAAGCGAACCTCCACAACCACCCCAGATTGTCAGTGGCCCAGGGAGAGGGTGCTAGTGCTACCATCTTCCCATCCAAAGCAAAGGTGTGTGTATGCATGCACCTTCTTCTCATGAAAGAGAAGAGAAGCTGCTATGGTAGCTTAAAAGGGAAGAATAATAAAATGATTACAGCAGCACTGGAGGAGGGGCAGAGAGTTACTTCCAATGGTTTGGAAACTGATTTGTATGTCCCAAGTGACTTTCTGCCTACTCCTAATTTACTGCTTCATAAGTGTAAGGTTTCATTCCCTTGCTTTCCCCCCTTCTTTCCCTCCATACGTGAAAGAGTTATTCCACATTATCCTCACAACAGTCCTATGTTGTATAAAGACAGTAACTTGTTGAAAGCCAACCCATGAACTCAACAAGCAAGAATCTGAACAAAGGTGTCTCCATTAATATTCTATCCACTACACCCTGCTGATTTTAGCTTTCTGGTGGAAAAATTCAATTCCATTAAATTGTATTTGTTTAACAAAGGTACAATGAATCAGTCTCACAGAGGAACCTATCCCCAGCCTGTAATGGTGGCACAAAGAGAGCAGCAACCAACCCCTCCAGATGTTCCAGAGATATCTACATAGCAGATATACAGCTGTTGGAGCCCATTCAACATTTTCTTCATCAGGCCTTGTCTTCTTAAATAAAATAATTCCCTCTACAATTCCTGCAGGTGGCACAAAAATGGATAAAGTCATCCAGAAACATTTGAAGGACTAGGCACGGCATGATTTAAGCACATTATTTGAGGGGACAGAAGCATGAGATGGCTGATTTCATAACCCAAAAAAGTACAGATTTACTACATGACCAGAGGCTAAAGTCATATTCATTTTATTAGAAATGGGGAATTCATTGGCTGTAGAAAGAATTGCTTCAAAAGTTCAAATCTTAAATCAAGTGCTGCTTCGAATAATGCCATTAAGTGTCAGGCTGAAATGCTGCAGAGATTTGTTAACCTAAGTGAGCTATGATTCCTCCAGGAGTGGGGAAAATAGTGAATGGATCAAAGAGAATGCATTTGAACCTACTTAGTATGAGGGTTCCAATAAACCACCACTTACATCTTGGTGTTCGAAGCTCCTTTCAGTTCTTCCAAACCATTCCCAGAAAACGGTATGATTCCTGATAGGATTCTGTATCTGAGATACAACTGAGATTGTTCAATATCTGGCTAGGAGACTGTAGGAATTTGCTACATGTAGCAGGACCACTGGGGTGAGGTGAAATTGCAAGGAGTCCTGGAAAACCCCGAGGCCTATGGGCAAGGCATGTCATATGAGTGTTTTCATATGTTAGTTGGATTGCGTCTGGATGACGTTGTTAGCAGTCAGAATCCCGCTCCCACAGATTGGTAGTTTATAGCTCATAGAGGCAGAAACACCTTTCTATACCATCACCTCTAAATTTATAAGTGCAAGGCACTGCCTGGCCCAAAATGAGACAAAATGGATGTCAGAAAAGAAGTCTGGGCAAGTATTTTGGAAGGTGAGTAAGAGTGGTTGACTGGCTAATGCCCCCTCCATGCCTCAGAGAGATGCATAATCGTGGGACAATAAGTCTCTCGGGATCTATTGATTCACCTTTGGACTCATCTCAACAAGTCTAACCTCCTCTGCACCCACTTACCCTAACTAAACAACAGTTAATCAATGCTTAATTCCATTCACCTAGCCCATTAGCTCTCCTGTCCAGTACTTGCAGGGTCATCAAACCTCTCCCACACCATTGGCCATCTCAGAAAGGGCCATTAAGTTACTCTTTTTCTGGCTAATGCATCATACCTGCCCCAGGGTACATTTTGCCCTTTATCTGGAGCACCCTGCTTCTCAGCAGTGTCTGTGTGTATGTGTGTGTCTGTCTGTGTGTCTTGGATCCTCTGCATACACCCCCACATTTTGGGGCTCTCTTCTCTCATGAAATACTAGCCATTTTGCTGCTTCTGCAGACCTTTCCTTGAGACTGGTAATTACCATTCTTTCCTAAGATCTCTTTCCCCTCTTCTCCCTATGTTTCTCTTAGCTAGTTCGTTCTCTCTCTCTCTCTCTCTCTCTCTCTCTCTCTCTCTCTCTCTCTCTCTCTCTCTCTCTCTGTGTGTGTGTGTGTGTGTTTATTGTGTGCATTTTGCTTTATTCTTTTTTTTAAATTAAACCCTTTCCAGTTGAACATCTGCCTGATTTATTTAGAAAGTTCTCTTAAAGGGAAAAGTCCCCATAAATATAGGTGGAGAATCCCAGTTACCCTCCTCTTGCTCTGTCTCCTTAAAGCTAATTCCTCCAAATAATCAGGAGGCTGCCTATTTGGATAACAATATTGGTAAAGAAGATAAATGGGAATATGAAAAAGTGAATTATTCCCACCAATTTCATTCATTTCCTTGATGCCTAGTGATCTGGTTAGAGAGTTAAAGAAAGTCAAAGGCAGTGATGGACTGGCCACTTAATGTACAGGAAAATTTGCTTATGGAGCAAGTGACACCAGGCACAAGCACAGCCAAGCCCAAGCAACTCTGCCAGCACCTCAGGGGTCACTTGGCTCAGACTCCTCATCAGCTGGAGTCTGCTCATCAGTTGTTGTCTCCTCCTGCTCTGCTGTCAGATTATAGCAGGAAGCAATGGGTGAGCTAATGACCATTGTTGGCCCCACTGAAGTGAGTGGCCCTGCAGTTAGGGCTGCTAGTTCTCCCACTATAGCCTCCTGCTGGCAGCCCCTGATCCCCCAGAAAATAACAGGAAAATTGCCATCACTCCAATGGCATGACCCCATAGAGATTCCGTGGAACCCTAGAGCATCATTCTGATGGAATGATACCACATCCAGAGTCACACTGAGAGTGTCATTAGGCTGTCAAAGCAATGGTGGGCAAAGGGATGGGAAGGAAGGTCAGGAGAGGACAGAAAAAGTATGGCTGACATCTAAACTCTACCATCATGCATTTCTAACAGATCTTGCAATAGGAGAGATTCAGCTGGGGATCAGAGAGATGTGGGAGAGTCAGGAGAGATCAGGATTTTATTTTTTTTAAAAAAAACTGACATTGAAGCTTTTTCATTAAAGCCCAGAGAAATGAAAATAATGAAAATAAATGAGAATAAGAAGGCATGTAATGAAAACTGATGATGGTCTTGAACTGAAAACAAAAACATTAAGAAATGCACATCCCTTGTAAACATTATAATTTTATTATACTATATTACATTGTAGAACTACGGCACACACATTCATTTTTAACACTTTGGCATGCATACCACAAGCAGAACTATACATTACATGCGTAGTCATGTGCAAAGAGCCCAACGGCTGCTTTTTCTATGGGAAAGCAGTTCTTGGAGGAGTTGGTGAAATGGAGATGGCCAGTACATACATATTTAACTATTTTCTGCTTCAAGTTACCTCTCCATACACTCATTTTCATGGAACAGTACTACAATTACTGGAGAAAGCTAAAATCCAGAAGCACTCTTTGATATGGAGTACTCAGTTCTTCAGAGCTCCATGTATTACAACAGGACCTTAAGATTTGAGTCCAGTAGCATCTTAAAGACCAACCAAATTTCCAGGGTATAAGTTTTTGACCTGGATAGCCCAGGTTAGCTCAATCTCATCAGATCTGGGAAGCTAAGCAGGGTCACAGCCTGGCTAGTATTTGTATGGGAGACCTCCAAGGAATACCAAGGTTGCTGTGCAGAGGCAGGCAACGACAAATCACCTCTGAATGTCTCTTGCCTTGAAAACCCTCAGGGTTGCCATAAATCAGCTGTGACCCGATGACACTTTCCACCACCATTAGCTTTTGAGAGTCAAAACTCCCTTCATTAGATATCTTGCTGGTCTTTAAGGTGTTCCTCCTTAAGATGCTACTGGACAAAAATCTTGCTTTTCTACTGCAGACCCACCTAATACAGGACCTTAATTTCATCTTGGAAGACTAAAGGGGGCCAGTGTACACATGTTGCCCTTTGATTCGCTTCTGGAAATGCTATGGGTTGAAATAGTGGGTCCAAAAGGGAGGCTTAACAGTGGGAGTTTGTTATCGCCCACCAGATCAAAAGATAGAGGAGGATTATAAAATGATGAATGAATTAAAGATAGCGGCTAGACGAAATAACTGAGTTGTAATAGGCGACTTTAACTACCCACACATTGATTGGGTCAATATGAGTTCTAGTCGGGAAAAAGAGATTGCGTTCTTAGACACTCTCGATGACTGTGCTGTGGAACAGATGGTCACAGATCCTACCAGGGGAGAGGCGATCCTAGATTGGTCCTAAGTAACACCCAAGACCTGGTGAGAGATGTAAAAGTGATTGCACCACTTGGGAACAGTGACCATAATGTCATTGAGTTTAACATTTGTACAGATAGGGAGTTGCCCAAAAAGACTGACGCAACCACTTTTAACTTTAAAAGGGGTAACTTCTCTGGTATGAGGGGACATGTGAGGAAGAAATTGAAAGGAAGAGTGGAGAAGGTCAAAACCATTGGGGAAGCTTGGAGACTATTTAAAAAGACAATCCTAGAAGCTCAGAAAAAATATATACCGCAGGTTAGGAAAGGTACAAATAGGTATAGAAAAAAGCCTGCATGGTTAACAAATAAAGTAATGGAAGCTGTAAAAGGTAAGAAGGATTCCTTTAAGCGGTGGAAAGCTAGTCTTAGTGAGGTTGATAAAAGGGAACACAGACTATGGCAAATAAAATGCAAGTCTGTGATCAGGCAAGCAAAAAGGGAATATGAGGAGCATATCGCAAAAAACATAAAGACCAACAATAAAACTTTCTTCAAATACATTAGAAGTAGGAAGCCAGCCAGGGAGGCAGTGGGGCCCTTGGATGACCAAGGGGTAAAAGGAGTAGTGAAGGATGATAGGGAAATGGCTGAGAAGCTGAATGCATTTTTTGCCTCTGTCTTCACTGTGGAAGAGGAGAAGCGTTTGCCCACTCCAGAAGCACCGATTTCGGGAGGGGTTTGAAAGACCTGAATCAGATTGCGGTGACAAGAGAGGAAGTCCTCCGACTGATGGACAATTTAAAAACTAATAAATCACCAGGCCCGGATGGCATTCATCCGAGAGTTCTGAAAGAACTCAAATGTGAACTTGTGGATCTCCTGACAAAAATATGTAATCTTTCTTTAAAATCTGCCTCCATTCCTGAGGACTGGAAGGTAGCTAATGTCACTCCAATCTTTAAAAAGGGCTCCAGGGGAGATCCAGGAAATTACAGGCCAGTCAGTCTGACATCGATACCGGGTAAATTGGTGGAAACTGTTATTAAGGAAAGAATTAGTAGGCACATTGATGAACAAAAACTATTGAGGCAGACTCAGCATGGGTTCTGTAAAGGAAGATCTTGTCTCACTAACCTGTTAGTGTTTTTTGAGAGAGTGAACAAACATGTGGACAAGGGGGACCCAATAGATATTATTTACCTTGACTTCCGGAAAGCTTTTCATACAGTTCCTCATCAAAGGCTCCTAAGTAAGCTCAATAGTCATGGGATAAAAGGACAAGTCCTCTTGTGGATCAAAAACTGGCTTATAAATAGGAAACAGAGAGTAAGTATAAATGGGAAACTTTCTCAGTGGAGGCTGGTAAGCAGTGGGGTACCACAGGGATCAGTACTCGGTCCGATGCTTTTTAACTTGTTTATTAACGATTTGGAATTGGGAGTAAGCAGTGATGTGGCTAAATTTGCAGATGACACGAAGTTGTTCAGGGTGGTGAAAACCAGGGAGGATTGTGAGGCACTCCAAAGGGATCTGTTGAGGATGGGTGAGTGGGCGTCAACGTGGCAAATGGGGTTCAATGTGGCCAAGTGCAAAGTGATGCACATTGGAGCCAAAAATCCTAAATGTAAATACACGTTGATGGGGTCTGATCTGGCAGAGACTGACCAAGAGAGAGATCTTGGAGTCGTAGTGGATAACTCGCTGAAAATGTCTACACAATGTGTAGCTGCAATAAAGAAGGCCAACGCTATGCTGGGGACTATTAGGAAGGGAATTGATAACAAATCAGCCAGTATCATCATGCCCCTGTATAAATCATTGGTGCGACCTCATTTGGAATACTGTGTACAGTTCTGGTCACCACATCTCAAAAAGGATATTATAGCATTGGAAAAAGTGCAGAGAAGGGCAACTAGAATGATAAAAGGGTTGGAACACCTTCCCTATGAAGAAAGGTTAAAATGCTTGGGGCTCTTTAGCTTGGAGAAACGACGGCTGAGGGGTGACATGATCGAGGTTTATAAGATTATGAATGGGATTGAGCAGGTTGAGAAAGAAGTACTTTTCTCCCTTTCTCACAATACAAGAACTCGTGGGCACTCTATGAAATTGCTGAGCAGTCGGGTTAAAACAGATAAAAGGAAATACTTCTTCACCCAAAGAGTGATTAACATATGGAATTCACTGCCACAGGAGGTCGTGGCAGCTGCAAGCATGGACAGTTTCAAGAGGAAATTAGATAAACATATGGAGCAGAAGTCCACCAGTGGCTATTAGCCACAGGGTATGGATGGGAACTCTCAGTCTGGGGCAGGTGATGCACTCTATTCTTGGTGCTGGAGGGGCAGCAGTGGGAGGGCTTCTGGTGCCCTGGCCCCACTGCTGGACCTCCGGATGGCACCTGGTATATTTTGGCCGCTGTGTGACAGAGTGTTGGACTAGATGGGCCATTGGCCTGATTCAACATTGGCTTCTCTTATGTTCTTATGTTCTTATGTTCTTATGGTAAGATGCTCCCAGTATCCCCACCATCAACAAGTGAGCCACCTGGTGATGATGTAGTTAAAGTCTGTGAATGTATTTATTGTGTTATGCTATCATGTAGCACACACATTACTGTAATATATTTTTGAGTTTACTTTCTGGTTATTGAAGTGTACCCGGATGAGCCTTTGACAAAAAAGGTTAATATTCTTTCATGGCTGTAGATATTTCCACAATGAGAGTTAGGCAATAGTCTCCTAATAATCCTGAATGAGAGACCCATCAGTGCTTGGAGAAGGTGTCAACACTCCAACCGGTGGGTGTGTGGGTGATAAGTTTATGTGAAGAAACTATGGCCAGCAATTTGGAACAAAGTTGTGATGTTGGCTGAAAGTGTGGTATCTCGGGATACAGAATACCTCCCTCTCCCTCTCCCTCTCCCTCTCCCTCTCCCTCTCCCTCTCCCTCTCCCTCTCCTCCACCTCCTCTCTCTGTCCTCCTCTGTCCTCCTCTTTCTGTAATTCTGTCACAGTACCCCTACCCCTTTGCCGTCAGCTGTGCTCAACTTGTATATTTGTAAAATATCATATATCATAAAGACACTGTCACTGGGAAGTACTCTGTCCTCTAAAGATAACCAAACCTGTTCATGCTGCCCCCAAACTTGGCATTTATATGACACTTTTTAATATCCAGAGCATTTAAAGTATATTATTATAGTAATCCTTAATAAAAACTCTTATCAGTGATTCTTGTAAAAATCATTATTCCTGTGTTACACTTGATGGGGAAATGGGGCTGAAGGTGAGAGGCATTGGCTTACCTTACACCACCTTATGAATTAATGGCTCAGGTGAGATTTGATTTGAACCAGGGATGTAAGATGCCAGTACACACTCAGCATGCATCCCAGCACACTTTCCCTTTATCAGAGCATAGAAAGGTAATAAAATTCATTATCATTTCAAAAATAGTCTTATTAATGGCACACTGACTTCAGCCTTTCCATAAAACCTTTATATCCGCCACAAAACACAATCCTACCCAGCTGATTATTTATGGTGAACTTCTTTGATAAAGAAGGAACATCCTTTGCCTTATCTTAATTAGAAAAACAGAGCAAAACTCCATGGGGGGAAAATCCCTTTTATTAATTCAAAATGTATAGTATGTCTGGAAGCTGGATACAGCAATTAAGAATCTGTCAGGCCCCTTCCTTGACAGTGATCATTTGCTGCCATTTTCTTTGTGTTTTCATTCTCATTTAGACTGTGAGATATCCATGATCAGTGGCCCAGCCTACTGATTTGCTCATTCAGTTCAGTGTGTGTCTGCACTACTGTGCATATAAAGATGGCTAAATGTTCTCAAGGAGACTCTGTTAGATCCACAGTCATGACGTGCAGAAGACTTCTTGTAGTTTTCTGAATATGATGCTCTTCAATATTTACAGGAGATCACTGAAGGAGATTGTCCAGTGGTTTGGGGTTGGATGTAATCAACACACAAATAACACCCAGCCCTACATTTCATTATCTTAAGCCTCCAGATGTATCCTTCTCATCCGTGAACCCATGCTTTGAGTCTGGGGTTATGGCAGAAGAAGCTGAAGCTGAATTTAGACAAGGAAGAGATGATGCTGGTCAGCAGGGCTTTTTTTGTAGAAAAAGCCCAGCAGGAACTCATTAGCATAATAGGCCACACCCAACAGCAGAAACTCATTAGCATATTAGGCCACACCCCTGACAGCACAGCTCATTGGCATATTACCAGAAGTGTGGTCATCCAGACACACCCACCTTTTGCTTCTTATTCCGTTTACCTTGTTTGTTGTCAAAACCCAGGGCTTTTTTTGTGGCAGGAACTCCTTTGCATGTTAGGCCACACACCCCTAATGCAGCCAATCCTAATGAGTTCCTGCTGGGTGTGGCCAACTTGGGAGCCAGCCAGAACTCCGTTCCTATGTGTTCCTGCCCAAAAATAGCCCTGCTGGTCAGAAATGCTGATGATCTGGAGAAACTGGATCTGTTTGCTGGAGTGGAGCTGGCATTTGTAGGGCAGGTTAAGAGCATAAGGGTACTCAGGGACCCAACGTTTTTATCTGAAAAGGAGGGTGTGCCAAGAGTGTCTTCCATCAGCGGTGTTTGGTTTGCCACCTCTCTCTTATACACTGGCACCCTGGCTATGCTAACCCATGTTTTTGTAACGTCATGGTTGGACTACTGTAACAAGCTGTGTGTTGGACTGACCTTGAAAAAAAACCCTGGAAATGACAACTGGTTCAGAATGTGGCAGCCCAATAACGGTCAGGGGCTAGCTGGGAACACGTCTATCGTAAAACAGCTATATTGGCTGCCAGTTTGTTTCTGAGTTCAAGATGCTGGTTATTACCTTTAAACAGCCCGGAACCTACATACTTAAAGGACTGTTCTCTCCCCATATATCTCCACGTACCAACTACAGTCTTCTGTTTACACATTCTAGTTGCTCTCCACCTTAAGATGGCCCACTTGGTACCAACTAAACAGCCCATTCCTTTTCTACATTCACGTCTACATTGTGAAATGAGTGCTATCTTTAGTGGTTTTTAGGAGGTGCTTCAAAGCCATTTTATTTGTGAGGGCTTTTAATGTGGTTTAAACTGTAGTCATTTTCTTGGGGAGATGGATAAATGGGGTTTACTGTATTTTGTATGTTTTAAATTTTTGGAATTGCATTACAACATATTAATCTTAAAGCCCTGGATGCTGGACCACATTAAGACACTGGTGGTCCCTGGGCAAAATATAAACAATGGTCCCCTTTGCTTACCATTTCCAAAGTAGAAGCAACTGTAAACACAGTCTGTGTTGCAAATAATAACAACAAGCAGAAACCAGCAAAGACTTGCAGGAGGCATCTAATTTCCCATTCCCACACTATTTCTTCTTTCCCTTTCCTGAAAGCTCCCCTCCTCTTTTCCTGCTTCCTTCTTTCCTTCTCACACAACAGCTAATCTATATTTATATGGTCCTGTCTTCAGCTTTCCCTCTGCATCTCAGCATTTCCCTGCCTCATTCTCCCCATCTCAGCCATTCACCAAACTACTTTTATCTGCCTTCCACCCTGAGCTATATTGATTATTTATTTGTGTCATTTATACCCCGTCTTTCTCCACAGTGGAGATCACAGCATCTTATACTGTTCTCCCCTCCTCCTTTTTATCTTCACAATAGCCCTACGAGGTAGAACAAAGTTTGAGTCTAGTGGCACCTTTAAGACCAACGAATTTTAATTCTGGGTCTAAGCTTTCATGTGCATGCTTATACCCAGAATTAAACTTTGTTAGTCTTAAAGATGCCACTGGACTCAAACATTGTTCTGTTGCTTCAGACCAATGTGGCTACTCACCTGAACCTGTCAGGTAGGTTAGGCTGAAAGTATGTGACTGGCTCCAAATCATCCAATGCATTTCCGCAGCAAGATGGGGATCTGAACCTGGGTCTCCCAGACCCTACTCTGAAGCTCTAACCATTACAACACACTGTAGGGTTGCTAGCTCCAGCGCATGGAAATCCTGGATTTGGGGTGGCAGCATATGGAGGGGAGAAGTTTGGGAGAGGTTTCACCTAAAGTCTATGGTATCATAGTATTCGCCCTTTGAAGCTGCCATTTTCCCAAGAGGAACTAATCTCAGTTGTCTGGAGATCGGTTGTAATTCTAGGAGAATACCAGGTACCACCTCTCCTCACATCCCTCCTCCTTAGATCTACGGCCTCCAACCTTAAGGCTTTCATTCTCCGATACAGCAGAAGAGCTATCAACAAAGGAGCCATAGGTCCTTTCCACACTTGGCTCTCATCCCTGGTTTTATCAGAGTTCAACTCACAATACAATGCCTTGTATTTATCCCTGGTTATAACAGCATCCATTTATCCTGGGACAAATGTGGGGCGAAACCAGGGTGACCTCAACGTAATGTGGAAACAAAAAGTACCCTGAGATAATTATAGGGGTGAAACCAGTTGAAGTGTAGAATGTAAAAATACCCCAAGATAATTACAGGAGAGAACTCAAGTGAAGTCTAGTGTTAGCCAAATTGCTCTGTTTCTTTAATAAAAGATTGGGGAATTATGATATTAATGTGCAATTGGCATAACTATAGGATCAGATCTGTGTATACCAGAGTTAAAATTCCCAAGAACCCAGAAATTGACACAGAAACTGGGTGGCTAAAATAATGATTTCTTTACTAAATATTCTCAAGCATACAAACAATATTCAAACATTCACACACACAATACAGAACTAAGGAAGTAGAGGTGATTGATAGCTTATGGAGGGGTGATACAACCTGTCCAGACGTGCAGAGGTCTATGAAGAAAGGATTGTGGCCTAAACCCAGAGAGTCTAGGGGTAGACTGCCAGTTGGCATCATGGCAGAAGCACACAGACTAAGGACATGTGTTTGCTGGGATATAGCCACTGGCAAACAATGCAGACCAATGGGTGGCCCTGGAGGCTGGTCTCAGGTGAGAACAATAGATTACCTGGGCCAATGATGAGTCCCAGTGCTGTGTGGCATCAGGATGGGCCAGGCCTGGATATGAAGTTCCAGAGAGGCAGGGTCAGGCTATGCTGAGATTTGACAGTATCTTGATTGGATTAGCTAGGTGCTGGGTGGCTAGTTGAATGGATTATCTGACCACTAATGGTCCTGGCCAAGGCAGTTGAATAGGTTCCCAAGTATAGACAAAAGATGGCAGATGAGTCCCTGATTAGCATCAGGAAGGATTGTTAATTATTTGAATGCTTGATTGGTTTATCCTGGTATCCTGAGCGACAGAGCAGGAAAGACAAAGAATTTACACATAGACACAGGACGACACAAAGGGCTGGGTGAGGTACTGGAGAGAAGAGGACTATTTGCCAGGTGGCCTCTGAATAGACTTTAGAAATGTAGATACTTCACCTGGTGGAACTCATTGTCATTCCATAAGCATATCTTTGCTAGGTGGAGGGGGGAAGACTGGAAGTTTGCCCTGAGGTTGCCTTTATTGTCACCTGAACATGAAATCCCTTTTTGCAGAGTACTTGCAGCCTTACTCTGTGGTTCAAGCTGAGAGTGCTTGACTTTTGGGGACTTTAGTTCAGGTTAGAAAATAGGGTGCCCCTGCTTTGGGGCTACCCAAGAGTAAAACGCAGTGCCTCTGGCAACAGTAGAATGTAAGTTCGGGGACAGGATTGAACCAGGATTTACGGTCTAGTGCGGAAAGGACCATACTGTTCTAGTAAGTCCCTGAAGCTCTACTTCTGCCTCAGCTTCTCAAGTTCAGCAGCCCTAGCCTCAAGAGAATGACCCTCCTCTCTGACAGTCAAGAACTCCGTGCATCAAGCACACACCCATGATTTCTGCCCAGTGGATAAATAATCATACAGATGGCACTCCCTGCAAAACACTGGATAGGCCCCACTCTCCTGCTGGCTTTCTATTTTCATAGTTGTTCACTGTTCAGCTGTTTAGCTGTTTGCCTGGGGAAGGTGCTGTAGCAGTGAAAAAGGCACACACTATGCTGGGAATTATTAGAAAGGGACTGAAAATAAAACAGCCAATATTATAATGCCCCTATATAGATCTATGGTGTGAACTAATTTGGAATACTGTGTGCAGTTCTGGTCACCGTATCTCAAAAAGGGCATTGCAGAGCTGCGGGAGAAATGCAGAAGAGGGCAACCAAGATGATTAGGGGGTTAGGAGCCCCTTCCTTATGAGGAGAGGCTAAAGAGTCTGGGACCTTTCAGTTTAGAAAAGAGACAAATAAGAGGGGATGTGGTAGAGGTTTATAAAGTTATTCATGAGGTGGAGAGAGCTGAGAAAGAGGGAACTCAATGAAGCTGATGAGAAGTAGATTCTGGATGGAAATACTTCTTTACACAGAAAGTGATTAAAATATGGAATTCACTGCCAGGGGAATATACTGATGGCCACAGGAATACACAGCTTTAAAGGGGGATTAGATAGATTCATGGAGGATAAGTCTATCTGTGGCTACTAGCCATGGTGAGTGAGGGTAACCTCCACATTCAGAGACAGACAACCTCTAAATCCCAAAGCTGAGAGGCAACATTCGGGAAAGGTCTTGGCCACTATGCCCTGTTATTGGCCCTCTTGTCTAGAGGAACTGGTTGGCCACTGTGTGAGGCAGAACACAGGACTAGATGGACCACTGGTCTGATCCAGCAGGGTTCTTTTTATGTTCTTAACACTCACACACCCAACATCAATGCTGGCCATCCCAGCACAGCTCTTGGCCTTTGCCACCAGGCCTACTGTGGCTCACAAAACCCCTCCAAACCAGTGATCCCAGCACAGCTCTTGTCTTCCACCATCAGGCTTGCTGTAGCTCCTGAACCCCCTCAACTGTCACAGCTGTCACCAGCAAGGCCAGCACAGCCCCCAGTCTCCCCTGCCAGACTCAGCATGGCTCCTGCCCCCCCGCCACTGGGGCTGCACCACTGGAGGTAAGTGCATTGTCTGTGCATGCACAGATGCTTTTCTTTTGGGGGGACTTAGACCCCCAATGTATTTTTTAAAAAATTGATTCCCCCCCGCAATCCTGGGGCTCCCCCAAGTTTGAAGAAAATGTCCTTTTTTCAGTGTGGTCTGGATCTGCAGATTTCGATATCTGCAGATTGGCCCATACTTGAGAAATAGATATATAGAAAAGTGGGTGCCTGCAAGAAACTTGTGGGGAGAGTGCATCATGTCTCCCCCTTTAACAATCTTCCCCTATTTCTCCTATTCCTACTCCCCTTTTTTCAATCTTCACACCTCTCTATCTCCCCCACCCCTTCTTTGTCAGTCTTCCCCTTCTATTTCTTTTTTTTAATATATATAATATTTTTATTGTTTTTCAATTGCAAGACTAACACTAATACACAGAAATTTACTGGGTTGGGGGAAAGGGGAAAACTAGCAGACTAACACTAAAACACTACAAACTACACAAACTACTAGGGTAGGGGGAATGGGAAGACCTAAGAAAGTGACAACAACCCTGATTACAGTAGTATTTACCGTATCATCTACTATAAACAGCATTAAAGATAAAAACTAGAGACTAAAGATTAAATTTAGAGGTCATTTTAACTAAAACTGCAGTTTAAACAGTTGTCTTAATTTCAGTCTTTTCTTCTTCCATTTCTTCGGTTTACTTTGTTTAGGAGCGGCGCTCCTTTCTCAGATTCTGACGTCTCTGAAGAGTTGGAACTGGTGCTTGTTGAATCCTGTGAGTAGGATTCTTCTTCATCATCCTCTTCTTCCTCCACACTAGGATTTGGATTTTTTTTCCTTTCTATTTTTAATTGGTTTTAAAAATTGGTCCATAAATTTATTTGCCTTAGGAACAGAGTCAATATTGACTTTTTTCCCTTCATACATGAAACTCAAACCTTCAGGGAATGCCCATCTATAGGGTATTCCCTTTTTTTGTAGAGGGAGTGAAAGCTCCTTGTAGAGTTTCCTCCGCTTTCTCACTTCAAAGGGTACATCTTGCAAGATTTTAACATCTTCTTTTTTGATTTTCAAAGACTTCCCCATCATAGATTTTAGCAACAGTTCTCTGGTCGATTGTTTGGTGAATATCAAGCAATTTTCCCCTGGCAGGTTCTTTTATCCATCTGAGTTAATTTTGCTTACACCTTGTTGAGTTTAGAGTTGAGATTTGTCATCTGTTCCATTAGAGGGTGCAGTGCACTTGCTAGTAGAGCAGAGAGATCTTTAGTTAATTCCTGGTTCTGGGAGGAAGTCGTTGGTTGATTGTTTCCTGAAAGAGGGTTTTTCTCCAGCGTCATCTTCCGCCCTCTCCCCGCCATAATATCAACAAGAAGTAAGTTTTCCAAATTAAGATAAAAGTTCAGCGATTTTATTTGGCTTTATGTTAACTTGCAGTTTCTGAATTCGCTTATATACTCATGTGTTTTTTAGGCTTGTAGTCTTTTTATTCCTGTTTTAAAACCGCTTTTCAGGTTTTACTGGGGGGGAGTCTTGAGTTTCCCCTCCAATCCACGCTTAAACTGTAGGAGCTTCTAAATACTACCAAGGCTCAGTAAACACCCAAAAGAATATGAACAGAAGCTTCTCATGGTTGGAGCCTTGAAGAACATAAGAACATAAGAACATAAGAGAAGCCAATGTTGAATCAGGCCAATGGCCCATCTAGTCCAACACTCTGTCACACAGCGGCCAAAATATACCAGGTGCCATCCCGAGGTCCAGCAGTGGGGCCAGGGCACCAGAAGCCCTCCCACTGCTGCCCCCTCCAGCACCAAGAATAGAGTGCATCACCTGCCCCAGACTGAGAGTTCCCATTCTATACCCTGTGGCTAATAGCCACTGGTGGACTTCTGCTCCATATGTTTATCTAATTTCCTCTTGAAACTGTCCATGCTTGCAGCTGCCACGACCTCCTGTGGCAGTGAATTCCATATGTTAATCACTCTTTGGGTGAAGAAGTATTTCCTTTTATCTGTTCTAACCCGACTGCTCAGCAATTTCATAGAGTGCCCACGAGTTCTTGTATTGTGAGAAAGGGAGAAAAGTACTTCTTTCTCAACCTGCTCAATCCCATTCATAATCTTATAAACCTCGATCATGTCACCCCTCAGCCGTCGTTTCTCCAAGCTAAAGAGCCCCAAGCATTTTAACCTTTCTTCATAGGGAAGGTGTTCCAACCCTTTTATCATTCTAGTTGCCCTTCTCTGCACTTTTTCCAATGCTATAATATCCTTTTTGAGATGTGGTGACCAGAACTGTACACAGTATTCCAAATGAGGTCGCACCAATGATTTATACAGGGGCATGATGATACTGGCTGATTTGTTATCAATTCCCTTCCTAATAATCCCCAGCATAGCGTTGGCCTTCTTTATTGCAGCTACACATTGTGTAGACATTTTCAGCGAGTTATCCACTACGACTCCAAGATCTCTCTCTTGGTCAGTCTCTGCCAGTCTCTTGGAATTCTTATAGAAGCAATTTTAAGTTTTCGATTGTGTCCGCTTGCTCCGGCAACTGCCTTTAAGTGCCATATTGGCTCTTTGGCAACGGGACCTTACAGGGAAGAAGGTGAGCCTCAGTTCTTTGGCCATCGCCTCAGAAGAGGCTCTCCTCAGCTTCCCAGGCTGGGGGTTTTCTACAAAGATCCCGGAACGGTCCGGATCAATCCAGGACCCCTCCCATCCACTGAATCTCGGCGCGTCTCCATCAGAGCAAGACAGGATGCAACTGAGTGGTGAGATGCTTAGATTGGAAACCTTCCCCTTCTATTTCTCCCCTCCCCTTTTCTGACAATCCCCCTTTCTTCTCCTTCCTCTTCTTGTTAGGATCCCCCCCATGACAGCCACTCTGCTAAGCCTATGGGTGTACTGCTTCAACATCCAATCACCTTTCAGAAAGGGGATGGAATGTGGGAGGGAACCACAGCAGGAGAGAGTTCGGGTCTGCCTCAGGGAGAGTGCAGAGGGAGTTCACGTCTACCTCAGAAGAGAGCAGTGATAGCTCAGGTATGGTTCAGCATAAGAACAGGCAAAGTGAAGGGTAGCTCTGCTTAGTTGTGTGCAAGGCGCTTTCTTTTCTTTTCTTTTCTTTTCTTTTCTTTTCTTTTCTTTTCTTTTCTTTTCTTTTCTTTTCTTTGAAAAAGAGGTGCTGGAACTCTCAAGAGGGAAATGATGTTTTAAATTTGTATACTGAAAACTCATGAACTTTTAAATATTTTTAAAAGAAGTTTGTCGAATAGGTTCTGGAACTCCGTTCCAGTATGTTCCCCCAGAAAAAAAGCCCTGGTTGTGTGGCAGAATGGTAAAAGCCTGTTTGTGCCAGAAACCATTAAAGAAATTTCAGACCATACTCTGAAACTGTAACTACCTTAAATTTATGGGCCTCAGCCAGGGTTCTCCTCTGACTATCTGGAGACCGGTACTTCTGAGCTGTTCTTTGAAACATATACAACTCCTGCCTCATTGAACAGTGATCTCTCAGTTCTACTTGCTCAGTGCAAAGCTTACTTCATGCAACAAACCCGAAGCCTTTATGCTTGCCACCTTAAGAATATCTAGTAAATGAGGGGAAGGTTTGTACTTTAAAATAAACTTGGTTCCTCAAAATCACAGGAGGCTGTGTGGGTCCCCTCAGTGGGCAGAGAAGGCCTGTCACACCCCATCTCTCTTTCTCCCCCGGCCTTACCTCACTTTTCTACCCCTTGACCTCCTCCCATCCTTGTCTCCTTACCAGGACTCATGGGGAGGGGAATCCCATCCCCCCCCATCTCTGGGTCTGTCATGGCTCCAGGCTTTAGCAGCCACCTCCGGGCCCAGCTGTGGCAGCTGCAGCACCTGGGAGCTTCTCTGGGCCCTAGCGGCTCCTGGACACCCCTGCTGTGGCCAGGCCCAAGCAGCTTCTGATCACCACTGCCACCATGGCTGGGCCCAGAGCAGCTTCCATATACCGCTGTCACTGCAGCCAGGCCCAGAGCTGCTCTTGGACACTGCTGCCACCATGGCCAGGCCTGGAGTAGCTTCCAGACACCGCAGTCACCATGGCTGGGCCTAGAATGACTGCTGGACTCAGCTGCTGCTGTGTCCACACCCAGAATGGCTCCTGGAAACCCCCACTGCTGGCTCTGCAAGGGGAAGGTCAGTATGTCTTCTGCACTTGCTCAGAGAACAATCTTTTGTTGAGGGGGGGGGAATTAAACCGTCAATATATTTTTAAAAAGATTTCAGATCTTCCTGCAAACCTGGGTCCCCCAAGTTGGCAGGGAAACCTGTTTAGTTTCAGTGTGGCCCTGATCCATCAATGTAGATATCCACAAATGGGGGACAGACATCAGATTAGAAGAGGAGGAGGAGAACAACAACAACAAAAATCTTCCTTGCTCTTCAATTACAGCTTCACTTCAGCATTGTGGCAAATTAACAGAATGATGCCACCAAAGAAAACTTTAAAAACCTCATTGCTTAAATGATGACAGCATGCCAAATGTTTGGCTGTTAATACCCACAATTGCCCCAGGCTAGTTCTGAAGTAATTCTGATGCAATATTTAAGACCTGGTATTGAGAGATGTATTGCAACTGTTTTACAGAACCATGTGTCCCTGGGAGAATATCATAAAGATCTGTAAAATTAAAAAGAGTGCAGAGACTGAATAGTTAGTTAGCTCAATACCTGGGTGGGAATGTGAACCTGGCCAATGTTCTAACCACTTAACACTACTTTGTTCCGAACAATTCAAGATGTGTATTTATTTGCTAGGGTTGGGGAAATGGAATTCATATAGCTTCCACCATTTTGTGTGGGGAGGGGCTCTTCTGAGGCTAATGTCATGTCTGAGCTTCCTGACTAGAAGATACATTAAATTGCCCCCAAACAACCGATGCTTTCCAGAAGCCTGCCTTAAATGGACATTCAGAGAGGAAGGCCCGATGTCTGGCCAGACATACTATACATCTTTGTCACCCCACCCATCTCACTGTCAATTCACCTCAAGTATAAGTAACATTAGCTGAGAAGGGAGAGAAATGAAGACTGGCTACAACTATTTTTGATTATGGCCGAGGACAGACTGGCAATTTGCCGCGGAATGGGACCCGGGCTGACAACGACTCAATATCGGATTAAATGGAATGTTCACACAGGCACATCTGCCTGGCGTCCCCCACCCGTAGCCTACCGGTGCTCTTGCGCTTCACTGCTGGATTAAAAAAACACCTGATAAAAGCCGGCACAAATCTTGAAAGCCTGCGTTCATCGCGCATTTCTCCGCTTTCGGGGATTCTGAACGCGCAGCCGAAAAGCTGGGAGCAACCCACGTTGGGCATGAGGCAGCAGCGGTGTGATTGGCCGCGCTCCGCTCCACCACCCAATGCGGTGCCAGCGTTGCAGGGCAAAAAAAAAATCGGCAAAATGCGCTCATGCGCACATACACCCACAGCCGAATTAATGGGGAAACGGCGAATATAGCACGCCTCTGGTGCGGCAGACTGAACGCTCCCGCGCGCCTCCGTCCCGTATCTTCCGGCAGAGGCCCCCGCTATGTGGACGGGAAAACCCGATATCGTTTACTCCGGGGTTTTTTTTGCCGTGACTGGCTACCAGGGCAAATTGCCAGTCTGTCCTCGGCCTATATCTATATTTTTGGTATTATATGAGAAAGGAGGAAAATGAAGATTAGCTATAACTAGTCTTCATTTGCCTCCTTTCTCATGTAATACCAAAAATACCTTATCAGTATTTTTCTATATATTTGGGTCCCCCAAAAAATCCCAGAAATATTTGGGATTAACCAGGAGCATCAGGTTTTTACTCCCCCCCCCATACACACACTTTCTTCCCCTGTGTTTCTGTGTCTCCTGGGACTTGGTATCAGCTTGCCAGGCTGCTTTAGGTAACACTGTGTTGTCTTCAAGGCCTTTTGTTGGGTTTTTTACAGTTCTTTGCTGGAGTTGGTTTGGGTTGTGTTCATGGGGGTTTTGTGGATTCTTGTGTTTTACTTTGAGATTCTTGCATTTTGCATAACTTCAGATTCTAAGGTGTTACATTGTTGAGTTTAACAATAGCTTCAATTTTTTGTGGGCTTTTTTTCCTCAGTAGACAACAATGGAGGGCATTGGAGCACCTTGTCCATAAAATTGGATCCCTTGGTACAATTAGCAGAAGCATTGTGTCCAGATCACGGGAGGTGGTAGTTCCGCTGTATTCTGCTATGGTCAGGCCCCACCTGGAGTACTGTGTCCAGTTTGGGGCACCACATTTTCGGAAGGATGTTGACAAACTCGAGTGGGTCCAGAGGAGGGCGACCAGGATGGTGAGAGGGTTGGAGTCCAAGTCTTATGAAGAAAGGCTGAGGGAGTTGGGTATGTTTAGCCTGGGAAAGAGAAGGTTTAGAGGGGACATGATTGCAGTCTTCAAGTATTTAAAGGGCTGTCATGTAGAAGATGGAGTGGATCTATTCTCTCTTGCTCCGGATTGCAAGACTAGATCTAATGGGTGGAAATTACAAGGGAGTCGTTACCGGCTTAATATCAGGAGAAACTTCCTGACTGTAAAAGTGGTTGAGCAGTGGAACAGACTGCCTCGGGAGGTGGTGGATGCTCCTTCGCTGGACGTTTTCAAGAGGAGACTGGACAACCATCTTTTGGGTATGTTGTAGGTATGTAGGGGTTTCGACTGTGTTCCTGCAGAGTGCAGGGGGTTGGACTAGATGGCCTGCAAGGTCCCCTCCAACTCTAACGTTCTATGATTCTATGATTCACTTGTAATCTGGGGGATTTAAAAAAGAGGCAGCAGCTCTCCAGCTATTTTGGTGACATTACCTTTAAAAGCATGTCCAGTCCCCCCAAGAAGAAATTCCCATAGGGAATAATGGATTTAAAAAGTATCAGAATCCACCCCACACCCCCAAAAATGCAGATCCGTATACCATACTGGTACTTGGAACCTGGGAAGCTGGGAATACAGGGTGTGGGGTTTTTTTCATTTCGATATATCCAGTTCTATTTTTTTTCTTTTTGCTGCACCTGGTTCATATATGGTAGAATGCTAGGTGGAGCCTGGACATTTCCCAGAATTACAACTGCTCTCCAAACTGCAGAGATCAGCCTCCCTGGAGAAAATGGCTGCTCTGGAGGGTGAACTGTATGGCATTGTACTCCACTGAGATCCCTCCATTCCCTAAACCCTGCTCTCACCATGCTGCATCTGTGAAAATTTCCCAACCTGAAGTTGGCAGCCCTATCAAATGCAGAGGTGAGAGAATAGATTTCAGCACTTCAGACCACAGCTGGGGAAGTGACTTTCTGAATCCCACCCAGATTCTGTTGGGGTCAGGTCTGGGTCTAGTGTCGTCTCACCCCCCAGGTTGCTTCAGTTGGGCAAGTGTCCCAGGGTAGAGGCCAAGAACAGAGCAAGAGAAGGGGGTTTCTCTTCACCCAGTTCCCACACTCAGTCCTGGGGAGTGACAGGCCCCTGGGTCAATGGATCTTTCTCTTGGATTCATGAGCTCACTGGTTCTTCCCTCACTTTGGCGTAGTGGTTAGGAGCACAGACTCCAATCTGGGAGAACCAGGTTTGATTCCCTACTTCTCCACAGACAGCTGCTGACAGCTGACGCCATTCAAAAACTCTAATCCTACCAACATAACTGGTCCAAAATAGGGAGACCAGTGAGGTTATGTTTATGACTGCAGCAGTTCAATTTGTATCCTTCTTTCTATTCCAAAATAGAATTCTCCAAATGATGCTAACCAGCATTTATTTATTTATTTTATCTCTACCCTGCCCTCCCCGCCAGAGCAGGCTCAGGGCGGCTTGCATATTAATTATTAGATAGATAAAAACAAACAAATCGGGTCCTTATATATATTTGAATTTTGGTTCCACAGCATTCTATGCTTGCCATAATTGATTCGGCTCAAGAACTGGCAGTCAGAAGACACTGGCCGGGGCTGACTGGCTGCTTCGCAAAGTCCCGCCCACGTCAGCCCCGGTCAGTGTTTTCAGCTCAGTCTGCTCCAGTCCTCCACAAGAGAGGACCGTCTGGAGTGTGAGTGCAGGGACAGACCCTCAAGGCTGAGGCAAGTGAGAGAAGCCCTTTTACACACACCCCACACCATCCCCTGGGCCTTCTATGAGGGGACTAGGCCCAGAGAAGGCCTTTTCCGCCCCTCACACGCCATCCCCTGGGCCTTCTATGGGGCACTAGGCCCAGAGAAGGCCTTTTCCGTCCCCCACGCACCATCCCCTGGGCCTTCTATGGGGCACTAGGCCCAGAGAAGGCCTTTTCCGTCCCCACACGCCATCCCCTGAGCCTTCTATGGGGGCACTAGGCCCAGAGAAGGCCTTTTCTGCCCCCCACACGACATCCCCTGGGCCTTCTATGGGGGCACTAGGCCCAGAGAAGGCCTTTTCCGCCCCCACACGCCATCCCCTGGGCCTTCTATGGGGGCAGTAGGCCCAGAGAAGGCCTTTTCTGCCCCCCACACACCATCCCCTGGGCCTTCTATGGGGGCAGTAGGCCCAGAGAAACCATTTTCTGTCCCCCACACATCATCCTATGGGCCTTCTATGGGGGCAGTAGGCCCAGAGAAGCCCTTTCCCCCACACACTGCCTAGTGCCCCCATAGAAGGCCCAGGGGATGGTGTGTGTGGGGACAGAAAAGGCCTTCTCTGGGCCCAGATAAGCCCTTTTCTGCCCCTCTTCCCTTCCTTCCCCCTTTTCTGTTCTTCATCTCTCCTTTCTTTCACTCTTCCCCCTATTCCTTCCTTCCTTCCTTCCTTCCTTCCTTCCTTCCTTCCTTCCTTCCTTCCTTCCTTCCTTCCTTCCTTCCTTCCTCCAACCCTCTCTCCCTTCCACCTCCCTCCCTTCCTTTCTAGGGCCCGTTGTCTTCCACCACAATGGGCTTTGCTCCCTAGTATAAATATAAAACACATCATAAGATGCTAGTAAACAGTTTGTGCAGTGAGGGTGAAATGTTGTTAGCATCAGACATAATAAAGGTACAGTCAGCTATTGGTTTTAGGATTGACATCTCAGTCCAGATCATACCAACAAAGCTCAGGCTGTCGATGGTGGTATTGGGCACAGGGTCAGTTTGTTAAGTGCAGCTCCTTAGTCCAAGGCCTGGTGGAAGAACTCCATTTTGCAGACCCTGTGGAACTCTAAAAGGTCCCACAGGGCCCTAGTGTCTTCCAGGAGCTTGATCCACCAGCACAGAGCCACCACTGAGAAGGCTCTGGCCCTAGTTGAAGCCAGCCTGGTATCTTTGGAGCCCAGAAGGGCCAGACAGTTTTGGGACCCTGAACGTAGTGCTCTCTGGGGAACATGTGGGGAAAGGCGGTCCCTCAGGTATGAAGGCCCCTGACAATAAAGAGCTTTAAAGGTAAGAACCAGCTCCTTGAAGCAAATTCGGTATGCTTAGGCAGCCAGTGCAGTGTTTTTAGCTCAGGCTGAATGTGCTACCACATGGGGAGGCCCAACAACTGCCTGGCTGCCGTGTTCTGCACCAGCTGAAGATTCTGGATTTGGGACAAGAGCAGCCCCATGTAGAGAGCATTACAGCAGTTTAATCTTGAGCAGGGCCAGCTCATTCACTAGGCAAACTAGGTGTTCGCCTAGAGCATACCGGCCCTTAGGGGCACCAAAAGCCCCCCACCCCCGCCAAAACCCCCGCCTCTTTCCTGGCTTGCCAGCACTCAGACGGAAGGGACGGGGGTTTAAACCCCCGCTCCTTCCCCGGCTTGCCAGCGTGCCCCGCAGCTGCCTCGCCCAGACCCTCATGCCATCTCTCCCTGCTGCACTGGAACGAGTGACCCAAAAGGAGCTGGCCCAGCCCCCAACATGACTGGGCAGGTAGGATTGGCTGATTCTTCCTCCCCCCCCCAGCTGCCGCTGCTGCTGCACCCCTCTCACTGCCTGGTTGGCTCTTGCTCCCCTTGGCCAGGCTCCAGCTGCGCTGGAAGCTGAGCCCTTCCCTCAGCCTTCTGGTCAGCGACCTGGCCCTGAAAGGACCCTGGTTCTTGGGGGCTTTTCTTTTCTCCAGCGCTCGGCTGTACTTGGCAAGTGGCACAGCCTGGCAGGGAGGGGACGGGTGAGGGCCTTTCACTGCAGCCTCTTAAAGGGAAAGCCGGGGAAGGAGTCAGGCGGGGGGTCGAGCCTGGGGACTCCTGGTTCTGATGTTCAGATGGAAGGGAAGGGGGTTTAAAACCCCGCCTCTTCCCTGGCTTGCCGGCACACCCCGCAGCTGTGGGGTGCACAGGCAAGCCAGTGCTGAGACGGAAGAAATGAGGGTTTAAACCCCTGCCCCTTCCCTGGCTTGCCGGCGCACCCTGCATCTGCGGGGTACGCTGGCAAGCTGGCTCTCAGATGGAAGGGAAGGGGGTTTAAACCCCCGCCTCTTCTCTGGCTTGCCGGCATGCCCCGCACCTGTGGGGCACCCGGCAGGCTGCCACTCAGATGGAAGGGAAGGGGGTTTAAACCACCTTCCCTTCCTTGGCCTTTGCCAAGGAAACAGCACAGGGGGGCTCCAGAAGGTGTCCTTGCCTAGTGTGCAAAAACACCTGGGGTCAGCCCTGATCTTGAGGTGACCCTTGTGTAGATCACTGTTGCCAAGTCATTGCATTCAAGGAAGGGAACCAGCTGCTTGATCAGCCAAAGGTGATAAAAGGCTGACATAGTGGTGGCTGCTACCTGGGCCTCCATCGTTGGGGAGGCATCCAAGAACTCCTAACTTCTGGCGCTGGCAGCAACTGCACCCTGTCGAAGGTTGGGAGTGGGATCCCTATCCCAGGATCACCTCGACTCAGGCACAGGACCTCCATCTTCATCAGATTCAGTTTCAGTCAGCTTAGTCTAAGCCAACCAGCCATGGTTTGCAATGCCAGGTCCAGATCTCCTGGACTAGAGTCAGACTGGCCACCCAGCAGCAGATAGAGCTGGGTGTCATCCACATACTGGTGACATCCCAGCCCATGCCTCCAGGCAATCTGGGCAAGGGGGCACATATAGATGTCAAAAAACATTGGGGAAAGTACCACCCCTTGGGGCACTCCACAAACTAGCGGGTGCTTTTGGGACAGCTGTTCCCCTAAAGCCTCCCTTTGTCCCCAACCCTGAAGGAACAAGGAAAGCCATTGCAAGGCAGACCCCTGAATCCTAGTGTCGGCAAGGTGATGGATCAGTAGTTGATGGTTGACGATGTTGAACGCTGCCAACAGGTCCAAAAACAGCAACACTGCCTCTGAAGGTTGCCTGTGCCATCTCCATCCCATGGCCTAGTGGAAAGCTGGACTGGAAGGGATCTAATGTGAAAGTGTCATCCAGAAAACTCTGCAACTGGATTGCCATCGCCCTCTCAATTAGTTTGCCCAAGTACGGCAAATTGGAAACCAGCCGGTAGTTAGCCAATTCCACCAAATCTAAAGATTTTTTTTAAAGAGGGGCATACCACTGTTTCCTTGAGTGCCCTAGGGAACAGTCCCTCAGAAAGGGACTTGTTGATAATTTCACTTAGGGCATCTCGAAGCCTATCACAACCAGCTTTAATTAGCCATGATGGGCATTGGTCAAAGGTGCAAGTGGTTGGCCGTACAGTTGACAGTAATTTGTTGACTTCCTCTAGGCTGAGTGGACTGAAATAATTCAAAACATGACTAGAAGACATGCATGGAGTCTCGAGTTCACTTACTGTCTCAACTGTGACAGGGAGGTCATGGTGAAGCAACAAGTCTTTATCTTTAAAATAGCTCACAAAAGCCTCACAGCCAATGCCCAATTCCTTAACATTTGGTCTGACTTGTGGCAGAGTAGTTATCAGGGCCGGCCCCAGGTGTCTGGGCACCCTAGGCAAGACAGCCTGGGGCGCCCACCCCACAGGGATGCCAATCTCCCGGTGGGGCCTGGAGACGGGGGGGGGTGGAGCGCCGGCTTTCCTGAGTGCGGCGTGCTCAGGGAAAGCTAGGGAAGCGGCGGCCGTTTGAACGGCTGCCCCTTCCCAGCCCCAGGGCCGGCTGGAGGGGGGGGGTGGGAGCGCCGACTTTGAGCGGGCGCCCTTCCCTCCCAGCCCCAGCACCGGCTGAAGACGGGGGGGGGAGCGCCGGCTTTCCTGAACGGGCGCCCCTTCCCTCCCAGCGCCGGCTGGAGACCGGGGGGAGGGGGAAGCCAGGGAAGGAGTGCCCGTTTGAATGGGCGCTCCTTCCCTCCCAGCCCCAGCGCCAGCTGAAGACGGGGGGAAGCCAGGAAAGGGGCGCCTGTTTGAACGGGCGCCCTTCCCTCCCAGCGCCGGCTGGAGACCGGGGGGGGGAAGCCAGGGAAGGGGCGCCCGTTTGGATCGGGCGCTCCTTCCCTCCCAGCCCCAGCGCCAGCTGAAGACGGGGGGAAGCCAGGAAAGGGGCGCCTGTTTGAACGGGCGCCCTTCCCTCCCAGCGCCGGCTGGAGACTGGGGGGGGGAGCCAGGGAAGGGGCGCTCGTTTGAACGGGCGCCCCTTCCCTCCCAGCCCCAGCGCCGGCTGAAGACGGGGGGGAGCGCCGGCTTTCCTGAGCACGCCGCAGTAGCGGTGTGCTCAGGAAAGCCAGGAAAGGAGCGCCCGTTCAAACGGGCACCCCTTCCCTCCCAGCGCCGGCTTCACGGAGGGCGGGGCGGGGGCGCTTTGGCGCCCCTGTGGACCCCAGCGCCCTAGGCGAGTGCCTAGCTCGCCTAGTGGGCGAGCCGGCAGTGGTAGTTATAGACCAAATCATTCTAAATAATTGGTCTGGATGTGAGCCCACAGACAGAATTGTGGCAGCATAGTACTCTCCCTTAGCAGTTTTGACTGCCATGTCATAGGATCTCATAAACATCCTATAGGATACTCTTGTAGCTTCATCACGGGCACACCACCACTGTCTAGCCGTCAAAGCCTTTGCTTCATCAGCTGCAGCTCCTGGGTAAACCAAGGAGCCAGCCTAGAGGAAGGGCACAGAGGGTGTTGGGGAGCAATCTTGTCAATGGCTGCCGAGAGTCAGCTATGCCAATCCTCCACAAGTTCATCGAACAAGCTGCCGGGGAGGATTGGATCCCATCTGAAGCTGCATAGGGTCCATTTGGCTCCATGGGTGAGCTAAAATACACTCGCCACCCAAACAGGGTTGGGGTGAAACATTCACATGCGCCTTCAGGGCAAGGTGGTCCAACCATGGTACTGCCATAGCAGTCATCCAGTCCACTGTAACCCCCACTGTGAAGATCAAATAATGTGTGTGCCCTGCTCGATAAGTGGGGGCCGTTACATATTGGGATAGTCCTAGCACCGCCATGGACGACACCAGGTCCATCGCCTGTATGGAGGCCACATTGTCTGCATGGACAATGAAGTAACCCAGGACTAGCAGTCTAGGGTGCTCCAATGCCCAGCCCAACACGACCTTCACCAGGGATAACAGGCTATTGGTCGATGCATTGGGCAGACAGTACACTAACCAAATCACCAAACTCTCCCTGGCTTCCCACACAAAGCCAGTGCACTCTATGCCTGTGAGCTTCAGTGGTGGGAGTGCCCTGAAAGAGTAAGCCTTCCAAATGAACAGAGCCAATCCTCCTCCCCCAGTCCATGATTGGTGAAGGACCAAGAACCCAGGAGGAGCCAACTGGGAGAGAGCTACTGTCTCCCTGTCTCATACCCCGTCTTGTACCTGAGCAATACAACTGAAATAAAATACCAACAGATATAAACATCTTTGAAATATTCTGGACTAGGGATGATCAAACCCCTGTTGGTTTGGCTCATGTCATCACCAGCTGCAAATAAAGCCCAGATTGATCACTGATTGGATCGCATGATCACTGAGCCTTTTTTTGGAGTGTGTTGGGCAGCTGCATATCTATGTCTAGTACAACAGCGGACAGGAGCATGCATGAGAAAGCAAAAGAGTATGGGGGAAAGTTGCATTTACCTGTAACTATTGTTCATCTAATATCTTCCGTGCAGTTTACCGAAAAATTTGCTCCACACATGAAAAACATAAGAACTTGCAATGTTGAGGGTGGATTGAAATATGAAAATAGGCATCCTTCAAATCAATAACAAAGAACCAACAATTACATTTTAATAATTGTAAAATCGAAGGAATGGACATTATATGGAATTTAGAAACATGAAGAGAAATGTTTAATTTCCTGAGGTCTAAAATGAGTCTAACTCCCCCGTCTTTCTTATCTACTAGGAACATACGAGAGAAGAAACTCTCCAATGCCGGAGACCCCATAACATCCTTGATGGTGCCCTTGTCAATTAGGGAGGTCAAAGCATGGCTAAGACCCAAAGTTACCTAACCCTAATAGGTAAAGAGCTAGGGGTGACAGACTTAAATTCTAATCTGCAACCAAATCTAAGGATAAAGCCCACTCATTGGCGGTAATAGCCTGTCCCCAAACTTAACAGAGGTTGACAACGATCCTAGTCAGAAGGATGACTTCTGGGATGAAGTTGACTCTCTAGAAGTGGGTGGTTGTTGGTTCAACCTAAGTCAACTGGAACCATTATGCCTATGATAACCCTATTGTGGGGTGAACAGCTTAGGGGTAGGATACTGAGACCCAAGGGGCCAGAAAAGTGGCAGTCCCTTCAATACGGATGCCAGGGCTGTCTCACAAAGGACGTCTGCTTACATTGGAGTGTGGATGATTGTGACACTCCTAGGGACTTAGCTGTCTGTTTGTTCTTCTTTACCAGGGAAAGCATCTCATCTGTTTTGAAAGAGAAGAGAGTGGAACCTTCGAAAGGTAAGTCCTCAAATTTAAACCTGGACTCCGCAGGCAACGCCTTTGATCTTCACCACACATGGTGTATGAATACAAAGGAGCACACCATGGCCCATGCAGCCGAATCCACAGAATGCTGTTCTGCATTAATCTGCTGCTTCAACAGTTTAATGGCCTCCGTATGCAGAACTTTAGTGAGGGGACACTTATGTTCCAGCAGGAATTCCAGGAACAGAAGAATCCTCTCCCATGAGAAGAGCTGATAACCAGCTGTAATGGTTTCATAATTAAAAATTTTGAAACTGAATGCTGCCGAAGAATATAATTTTCTACCCAAGACATCCAGTTCCCCCCCTCCCATCTGTGGGAGTGGAGTGATAGGCCTGGTGGCCCTTTGGCTGAGGAGGACAGAGGAGGATGCATTGTCAGATAGTCAAATGGCTCTTTTTTGATCTTATAAAAATGTTCTACCCTTCTCAAGGTAGGTTGGAGAGATGCAGATTTTTGCCACAGTTCCTGTGTGAGAGCCCCAAGGCCCTCCAACACCGGGAATGCGATAATTCCGGGAGACTCTGAATGGAGGCAACTCAGTATCTTATCTTGGGGTTTGTGTTCCGAGTTAATGACTTCTATCTTGAGAGATCTGTTCATCAAATATTTGGAGATCCTCCATGGAAGATGCTGGAGATGGCTCGCCTACCCTTTCATCGGGCCTTAAATCTGGTGTGTCAAATCTGTCAGATTCAATCACTGCCTCTTTTCCTCTCACTGCAGGAATAGGAGAATGTGGCCTGCATGTGACTGTCGCTGAAGGCGGGTACGACAACACTCATTGTGGGTAATGATACAAACCTGCATCCCTGGGGCTTGCGAAATTGTTACTCCATTCCTCCATATATCCCAGAGACATCATGTAGGTGTGCAAAGGCCACCTCATAGGCAGTTGGGGTTGAGACCGTAAGACCATGGTCATTGGCTCTGGATTGGTCTCACACTGAACCTGGCCATGTGGTAAGCCTGTATCCACATCTGCATCTGAGACAGAAACAGGTGGAGATCTCGGACCCAGAGAGGGAGTCCTGGGCTTCTCCTGCAAGGTTGGTATTGGTTCAGGAGTGCAGATGGGAGTAGTTTGTTGGGAAGCTGATTTACATTTTTCCTTTGTCATGTCTTTAGCCTTCTAAACTGGAGGCTCAGAAGAGGCACGATGAGTTGGAGGGGAGCGTAACTGAGATCGGATCCACCGAGACATGGATCCGGGTGGTATAGCCAAACACATCAATTCTGAAGATACAAAATTGGGAGCTTTCTCTGGGACTGACTTGGACGAGGACTCCAAGGCTTTAAGGGCTTTCTCCCACAATGCTGCCTTAAGTTTTGATGCCCTATTTCCCCAAGCTTTAGGGTTGAAGTGTTGACAGGCTTTACATGTGGTAACACTATGCCCTTCATCCAAACAGAACAGACAGAGGTCATGTTCATCAGTTTGGGTCATCTTCACCCACATTGGGAGCATTTCTTGAAAAGCGCTTTCTGAGCCATGGAAAGGGCTCAGAAGTCGATGTAGCTTCAACTAATCTGGAAGAAATCCTCTCGACTATAGCCGGAGACTCTGAGAAACATGACCTTCTCCTTCCACAGCAAAAGAGAAACTGATGGTGGGGGTGCTGCTGTGCAGGAGCACATGGTCTCTGGGCAGGAACAAGCTTCTGGCTCTGGCATGCAGCACCCCCTGGAGGCTCACTGAAAGTGCAGTTCCCAAGCTTCTCTTTCTAATTTGGTCACAGTCACCGGACAGAGGCACTCACCCTTCCTTATTTTAAAACATTTTTTTTTAAAAAAAAATTCCTTTTGGGTTCCCAGAGATATATTTTTATAGCCGGTATACCTGACTCCCTCACCGAGCCGTTCCCCTGTAAATTCTTTCTCTAACCTTGTTCTGCTGTCCTTTCTTTTCTGGTCATATGGAACTCCAACGGCAGCAAAACATCATTTGAAGTGAAGCCATCTTGGCTCACGCCTAAAGACGGCTTCAAGGGGGGGAATTGTTACCAGAGGCACTGCCTTTTATTCTTGGGTAGCCCCAAAACAGGGGTGCCCTACTTTCTAACCTGAACCAAAGTCCCCAAAAGCCAGGCACTCTCAGCTTGACCACAGAGTTGGGCTGCAAGTGGTCTGCAAAAGGGATTTCATATTCAGGTTTCATAAGGTGACCTCGGAGCAAGTCTTCCCCTCCACCCAGCAGAGATTATGCTCATGGAATAACAATGAGTTCCAGAGGTAAGTATTTAAAAGCCACCTGGCACTCTTCAGCACCTTACCCAGCCTTTTGTGTTTCTTTGTCTTTCTTGCCTCTGTCCCTCAAGATACCGGGAAGTCTCCATCGAAGTGTGTATGTGCAGACGATGTCATCTGACGCTGCCATGTCTGCAAGGGGGATATGTTAGCCCTGACGCCATTATGGGGCTTTGCTATGGACTGTTTGCTGTTGCCACATGGTCTGTCTAGACTGTAAAATGGATGCCAAGGTAGAAGCCCATAGAGAAAGGAAAAAGCTGTCTTTTTACTCTGAGGGACTCCATTACATACCTGCTGCATGTCACATACACGGATTAAGGGCCATACAGCAGACAAAGGACTTTTCCTCTGCCAGTGCATGAAGGGATTACCCAGTCAAGCATTCAAATTGTTAACGACCCTTCCTGATGCTAATCAGGGACAATCAGGGAAGTCTCCCACCTTTTGTTTACCTGGCCAGCAAGTCCTATAATCCATTCAACTAGACACCCAACACCTGGCTTCTATTGTTAAATCCAGACCATGCCTCTCTGGAAGCCCATTGGTCAAACCTAAGGTCTGCCTCTACTGACATCACACACCCCTGGGACTCATCATTGGTCCAGGAAATCTTTTGTTCTCACCTGAGACCAGCCCCCTGGGTCACCCATTGGGCTGCATTGTCTTACAGTGGGTATATCCCAGAACTCACATGGCCTTAGAGTGTGTGTCTCTGCCATGAGCCAAAATGGCAGCCCACCCCTGAACCCTCTGGGTTTAGGCCACAATCCTTCTTCATGGACTTCTGCACATCTGACAGGTAGTATCACCTCTCCATAAGCCATCAATCCCCTCTGCTTTCTTAGTTCTATTTTATGTGTGTGAATGTTTGAATACTGTTTGTGTGTTTGTGAATGAATAAATAAGGATTATATTCAGTAAAATAATATGTTTGAATACTGTTTGTGTGTTTGTGAATGAATAAATAAGGATTATATTCAGTAAAATAATATTTTATTAATTATACCTGGACTCTGTGTCTTTTACTGGGAACCATTACAGACTAGCAGCATTCTCTGTATATACAGGCGAGAATCCAATAATAATAATAATAAACCAATTGCTATATTTAAAATAGAGCAATTGGGCTAACAGGAGGGAACGTCAGGGCTGTGTTCTTGCCTCCCATCTTTTAAGTATTTTCTTATATGATCTTCCTCAGACATTTGCTTCTACTGATCTGCATACACCTAAGCTGCACCCAAATTTCTGTTCTTTTATATACTGACAACACTGTCTTGCTTTCACTTTCTGCAGTTTGTATGCATCGAACTTTAGAGATATTTGCCAAATTCTGCAAGTCTGAATCCTTATTAAAGGTACTGTTTTTTCTAAGGCCAAATTTGTGCACCCTATGACATGACTGATTGATATACATCCTCTTGAACAAGTCTGTTCATTCAATTACCTGGGCTTCTATTTTCATTCCTCTCTTTCCTAAAACCTGCATTGCAAGCGAGCTTCAGCCAATACCAGAATTAATCTTGCAGTCATTCAGAGGTTCTTTTTTCTTTTGGTGGGCATTACATCCTCACAGCCTTACAAGTTTTGAAAATGAAAGTCATGGCTCAGTGACTGTATGGATACCCAATTTGGGTCCAAGCTCTTAAACCCTATATTGAATGCATCCAAGCTTCCTTTTGCGTGTTCTTTTTGGAGCACCTAGGTGCGTAGCCTTGTCTGCTCTGCAACTAGAGGCGAGTATGAAGCAAATTTCAACCATAGCTGGGTCTGCAGCAATCAAGTTCTGGCTGGGTCTCATTCTATCTGACTCCCTCCCTCCAGAAAAGACAACCTATGGTAAACTAGCTTCAATCTGATTCCTATTCCAGCTCTTGGAGTTGGTGTCGAGACAAGAAACTTGGGGACCTATGACCTATTGATCAGAGCTGAGATTAAACAAAGCCTGTGCAGTAGTAACAGAAAGGCTTGGAAGAGCTGAACTGGCAAACGCTTATAGGTGATGCCAAGCGAGTCTGCTCATCTATTTTACTGGGTTTTGTGCCTTTAGTCCCCTTTTCCTACAGTCAGTATTTATCCTGTCTTACAGTTCCTGCTTATTGTAGGGCTGTTCTCCTTAGCCTGTTTTAACACACACCCTTTAGCAGATCTAACTGGTAGATTTAGGGAAATCCCACATGAGCAGAGTTTATGTCCCTGTAGAGCTCAGGTTGTTGAATCCATTATACTGTTTTTGTTTTCCTGCAAGATATATGCCAAGCAAAGAGCAACTATGTCAGCTCCACTTATAGCTACCTTTCCAGCCTGTTCTGTGGATTATCATCTGTTAGACTTCCTTTCAAAGTCTGACTAGTGGAACTATAGAAACAATGGCAAAATGTATCTTAAATGAAGGGTAATCTTAAAACTATCCTGATTGACTGGGTCAGATGACTGATATAATTTTGATAATGCACTTATTAATATTTTACCTAACTTTCAAAATGTATTTGTTCCATCTTTTTATGTTGTAAACTTTTGAATTTGAAATGTGTGCATCTCTCTTCCCTTATATATATTTGAGTTTTGGTGTCTCTCCTGCACATGCTTCCACAGCCTTTGGCCCACTCAGTTGCCACTCTCACAGTCTCCCAATCTCGTGGCTGCATTGGCTTGCTGTGTTGGCTCGGCCCCGCCCACTGAGCCAGTGGGCAGCGTTTTGCCCTCAGTCTGGAGAGAGCCAGCGAATGGGGATGGATGCTCCACCGAGAGAGTGGCAACCCCTCCACAGGGGAGAAGGAGGCAGACCTAGCAAACAGCGGCAAGCAGGGGAAGCACTCACCTTCACTGCCCTTCAGGGCCCCTTTCCCTCAGTCGCAAGGCATGCACCACAGAGAAGGCTGCCCAGTGCCTTTCAAAGGCTCCCCCACCTTCCTTCGGCAGTGGCAGCAGCACCAGGGAGAGTCTGGCCAAGTGAAATGAGCTGCAGCTCCTGGAAAGCCGGACTCTCTCCTGAGGAAGACTTCTCTTGACTCCTGTGTGGGACTAACTGTGACTAACTGTCTCCTCAGTGGCTGTTGGTAGGCAACCAAACAACCAAGCTGGCTTCTGTGAGTAAAAAAACAAAGGACTTTCAGCATAACCCCCTCCCCAGCTTGGCCACTTTCCTCTCAGAATAAACTTAACAAGCCTCTCACTCCTTTTTGGCTCCACCATGGCTGGCTGGCTAATGAGGTGGGCCAGCAATCATCAAACCATTCTCTTCAACCCCCTGCTGTGCGACTGACTTTCCCCTAGGTTGCCAATCTCCAGGTGGGAACTGGAGATCTCCTGCTGTTACAATTGATCTCCAGATGACAGAGATCAGTTCCCCTGGAGAAAATGGCTACTTTGGAGGGTAGACCCTATGGCATTATCTCCTGCTCAGTCCTTCCATTCCCCCCCCAATGCTGCCCTCCACATGATCCACCTCCCAAATCTCCAGGTATTTCCCTAATCAGAGATGGCAACTGTGCTTTCTCCTCAGTGCTTGTTGCTAGGCAACCAGGTTCTGTCACTAAAAGGCCCTTTCCACACCTATTTTGGCCTTTGGGAGAAAACTCATTGGGGCCAGTCCTGATAGGGTTGCCAACTCCAGGTGGAAAATTCCTGGAGATTTGAGAGATGGAGCATGGAGAGGGTGAGGTTTGAGGAGGGGTGGGACCTCAGACAGGTACAATGCCATGGACTCCACCCTCCAAGCCAGCCATTCCCTCATGGGGAACCATTGTTACCAATATGCAGGTGGGGGCTGGCGATCACTCAGAATTACAACTGCTCTTTAGGAGGGAGGGGGAGGAGATGGAAAGCTGAAGCCAGGGGGCAGATAACGGTAGGTTGACGGTTGGCTGGGAGGGAGATCAGGTTGCCAACTCCAAGTTGGGAAATTCCTGGAGATTTGAGGGGTGGAGCCTGGAGAGGGTGAGGTTTGAGGAGGAGTGAGACCTCAGACAGGTATGCCATAGACTCCACCCTCCAAACCAGCCATTCCCTCATGGGGAACCCTTGTTGCCAGTCTCCAGGGGAGGGATGGCGATCACACAGAATTACAACTGCTCTTCAGATGGCAGAGATCAGTTCCTCTGGAGAAAATGGTGGACTTTGTGTCATTATACCCTGCTGAGGTCACCATGGCGAATTGGTGCTGAGTGCCCAAGGCTGGGGCACTCTCCCAGAGCCCCTTTCTAGAGCCCATTATATTTATTTCCACAATGAGCCATATTCTCAGTTTATTATATTATACTGAATGTCTATATTAGGCCTAGCCTGTGTAAGACCAACAAGCCATTGTGCTTTATGGATTATTTCACTGAGAATAAAGTGAGAATGTGTGTGTTTTCTCTGTTTGCTGGGGGTGGGGACTGCATAATTTATCTGTCTAATATTCCAGCCTTGCTAATTTTGCCTGCCCAGTTAAGGGTTTTCATTGGAATAGCAAAAACATTTACACATTCTTGCATTGCCAATTGGGAACTGCAGTTTGGTCCTGCAAATTCTGTGGTGTGTCAACAAAGCTGACTGATAAATCTCACCAAATATGCAGGTGCAAAAGCTGCAGCACTTAATGTAGATGCCTTTATATTATACATGAAATGTCCATGATGATTGGTAGGCACATGTAATCCATGCAAACAGCAAGCATGTGTCAACGGCACTTCATCAGCTACTGTGCTGAATGCCATTACTGCCCAGACCCAAAATTACTCATCTCCCTATATTATAAAAGCCAAATGGTGGCGGCACTTCTCTAGAACATTCCACACACTCCAGAATTGGTTGGTGCCCAGGTGTGTCAATCACAGGGCGTCTGTCTCCACTGGCTACGTCACTGCCTCCCCTGCTGTGGGCCTACTCACAGAGGTGGCACCCACCATCTCCACCTCACTCTCCTGGGAGTGGCTGGACAGGACAGATGCTCCAGCAGCCAGGGACCTGAGCTGATCATGCCACCACTGAGGTCGTCCTTGCTCCAGCACAGGTAGCCATCTGGGCTGCAGGCAGCCGGATGGGACAGGCACTCCAGTGAGGGGGGGCTCCACCCAAGCCTGCTGCCACCATCCTCACCAAGGCAGGCAGGCAGAGAAAGGCCTCCTGAGGCCCCCACATCACCTCTCCCCACTTGCCTGCTGGCCGGGCAGGGATAAGACTCTGGAGGCTCCCGCTCCACCTCTCTCCACTCACCCTGGCCTGCCGGGGCCTCCACCAAAGGTGGGGTTTGGGAAGGAGGCGAGGCCAGGTGGCCTGGCCCCCTGGAGTCTCCAACGGGATGCAGAGGCCCAAGGGGAGCTGCAGCTGGGTGGCCTGGGACAAGCGCTTCGTTGCGGGGGGCTCCACCCGAGCCTGCCGCCACCACCACCCTCACCAAGCTGGATGGGCAGGGAAATGCCTCTGGAGGCCCCTGCACCACCTCTTGCCCTGGCCCACCAGAGCCTCCGCTGACAGTGGGGTTCGGGGAAGAGGCAAGGCCAGGCAGCCTGACCCCCAGGAATCTCAAATGGGGGGAGGTCTGAGAGGAGCTGCAGCTGGGTAGCCAGGGACAGGTGTTCCAGCGCGGGGGGCTCCACCCAAACCTGCTGCTACTGCCACCCTGAGCTGGACAGGCAGAGAAACACCTCTGGAGGCCCCCACATCACCCCTCCTCACTCGCCCACCAGCTGTAGACAGGCCTCCGAAGCCCCCGCACCACCTCGCCCCGCTCGCCCTGGCCTGATGGTGGGGTTCAGGGAGGAGCCAAGCCCAGATGGCCTGGCCCCCCCCAGGGCCTCAAACAGGGAGGGGAGGCCCGAGCAGCCTAGTGGCCTGGCTAGCCCCCGTTGTCTTTACTGCCACAATGGGCCTTCTTCCTAGTAATATCATAATACTGGTCACTTAGAATTGCCACCAGGAAATCAGAGGAGGAGTTAAAAGCCAAACAGATGATACAAACAAGGAACATTTTGTTCCTGAACACTTTCCTTGTTAGTAATTTCACAACATGTCTAGTTAGTGCCTTCTTAAACATTATATCACCAGCAAAGGCCCTTCAGTACAATAGCTCTGCATATTTATTATTTATTTTTCAGATTTCTATCCCACTCTCCCGGCCGGAGCATAGTATTGGCATAATATTTAAGAGAGTGCTACTGTGTGCGTGTCCCCAGTCACATGCTTCAGTTGCACCAAAGCAGCATCAAGTACCCAAGGGTGAGCAATGCATTTTATAAAGAGATCTTTTAAATGTTAAATGCATCACATGGAATCCTGCTACAGGAAATTACTGTTTTTGGTGGCATTCATGGGATGGAAAGAGAAGGCTATAGTGCATATATTGGCCCTTAGTTGCTAAATGGCTCATCCAGAAAGAAGTACTTAAATTCATGATTGTTTCCTGTAACATGCAATCTATTCTGAAAAACACATCCTAGCCAAATGCAGTTATATACCCCTGCAATCAGGATCAGCCACGCCAATTACACTGGCTCTAAATCATGTGGAACGGAAGGTTGGAAAGACAGTGGACCGAATCACTACTCTAGGTACTGTGTATGGTAGAATAACACATCTGCTCCTCAGTACAAGCAATGTGGATGTGCCCAAAGAAATAATCACATAGCAAATGCCCAGACACATGGATGGTTGTAATTCTACACAGTGTGAACAAGAGTACACCGTAGCTGCAAAACCAGATCTTATGAAGAAGAACCAATTCAGCATTCAATTAGGAATCTTTCTCCAGTGAAAATAAGTCCATTAGTATAGCTGTCTCTGGAAATAAAGTACTTAAATGAGTAATGGCCTGTTTTTCACTCTTCCTGCTGAGAGTTTACCTTTTATACTGGCAAATAATTAAGCAAATTTTATGGTCCTGTAGGATCAGATTGTAAGGTTCCTCATTGTCACCTAACTGATCCATGTCCTTAGCTGGCCCTTTTTCCTTAGAAGCTGCAATAATGGGAGACTGGATTTACAGTATCTTTTTTGCTTAGACTTACAGGTTTACCCAAATAGCCTTTGTAAGCTATTCAAGACACAAGTTAATTTTTTGCAATGATGAAAAAATGAGGTCCACTGTCTCTGCTGTCAGAAAGGAAAGCTCTTTTATAGCATTTTCAGGTTCCTCTTTAGTTAACAGAGCTCCAGCTTTTTCCACTTTGGGGCTTTCCTCAGAGTTGAAGATATCAGTTAAAGGGGCATATTGGTTTTTGGTGGAAATAGTAAACCTTGAGCCTTCTTTATTAACAAAGAAATCTTCAGGGGTTTTTTTGTTTGCTGGCAGGAGGTATAATTAGGTCCTCAGGATCTCTTAAACACTTGCTTGTTTTCACCGCTTCTACTGGGTGCAATTGGTGATGGTAAATCAAGCAGCCTTAATGTCGGGAGATTGGCAATTAGAGTTAAGGCTAAGGAGTTTCAGCAGCTCTCTGTCACCAAACTCACAGCTTTCGTGGTTTGTTTCTATCAGACTTCAGGGTAAAATTCCTAGTGCTGGAACAAAAATAAAAACTAGTTCTGGCCGCAGCTGACAGCAATTGCCAGACAAGCAGCACAGAAAATCAGAATGAGGTAGAAAGCTGTAAATGAAGTAATAAACTTAGCTTATGGAAGAATAGCCATCTAAGGAACAGAACCTAGGGAACAGGCAAGTATTTGATTCTTCCAATGTTTTGCTGAAGACCTTTCTCCTGAGGCTTCCCCATCGCAATCTCTTCTCCAGTGAGAAAATGCAGCTGTCCCTGAGAGATGATTTAAAGTCTTATCTTAACTTCCCTGGCAGCAGAAAAAGGTCCATTTGCTAAACGCCAACAAGCTGATAAAATGTTATGTTGACTGGCTTAAAAGAGGCAAATAAAGCCTTATTAAACTTAGAAAATTCTTAATTAAAAACTGAAGCCTTCTTCCAGTGCATCCATCAGTAGGCAGGCTGGAACTAGAATCTGTGATGGTATCCCATCACAGGGGTGCTTGTAATTATTTATATGGTATTGCTTCTCCTGTGGGTCATTGTTGTTCTGCTTACCTATACATGAGAGATGCATCATGACAATCCAAGCAAGAAATAAAACATGATGCTGAAATACAACTTACATTGCCTATCAATGACATTTTTTCTGATGGAGTATTTAAATCTACAGAATCTCTGGAAGGGAAGACTTTGAAAAACAAGACAGCCACCATGTCTGTTCTATTGCTGCTTTTGCAAATGTATTGGAGCACATGGAGTTAATCTCTAACTTTTCCATACATACTCTGGGTGTCTTCAAATCAGGTAACTTTATTAAGTGCAAGTCTGCAAGATCAGGATGTTAACCTGGCTATTTGGATAAGTATGAATTTGGAAAAGTAAACAGCTACTGCCTGAGTTTCCTAGAAATGTCAACAACAACAACAAAACTCCATCTCATGGAACAATAAAAATTTGTGGAGTGGGTAGTGATTAACTTGCAGGAAAATGGGTATTTTTATGAAGGGAGTGAGTTGAAAAGCAAAGATAAAATGAAGCATTTAGTCCTATTGTAGGTTTGTGCTTTACCATTTGTTTTTGGGCCCACACTTTAGGCAGAGGTGCAGTAGCCAGCACCTTTGAACTCATAAAACCAATGCATGGCAACACCACATGAATGCTGGCAAACGCAGCCCATGCTGGATTTTGATTCAGTGAGAATCCAAATTGCACAATAGTTGAATGACAATGGAACAGGGTAGCTGAACCGCATCAGAGGAGCAGGTGCAACCTCTAGAGTGTGTCCAAACGATCTGGATGGGCTTTGATAGTTAAATTAGATGATGAGAGCCTTTGTGTAAATATGAGTCACTACTACAGACAGATCGGAGTTCTTAATAAACAACGTGCTTCCTCCTGACTTGCTCACAGGAGGGTTAAGACCTGGATATTCCCAAGAGGCAGAGCGTAAATGACAATAAGCTGGTAAATGTGGGCAAAATAACACTCCATCTGTCATCATAAGGCCTGGGAAACATGCCCTTTCAGAGTTCCTAAAGAAGCAAGATTCTTGCTTGGAGGCTCTTCTCTTGTCATGTTCATAGAGAGTCTCCATTTTAATATATTAAATCAAATTAAACAGAAATAGATAAGAGATTAAAGCACTGGCTGTGATCAAGCTGAACTCCCTCTAAATATAGTGGAACTCATGCAGTTATCCAGAGAAAGGGGGCAGGCTCACAACCTCCGTGAAATACCAGCTGTGCAGCAGCAGGGTTTTGTGCTTCTGGAATTGCTCTGTCCCTGGCTCCCTGCTTGTTGGCAATGACTCTGAGTGCTTTGTTTCCATTTATTCACCAGTCGAGACCTCTCTAGGAAGACCAAGATCTCACTACTGTCATCCATGTCCTAGTGCCCTCTAGATTATACTTTATTATGTATTTTGACCATTTTTTTCTCCTCAGAGGGATGCAACGCTGCTAACAAAAAAGAAAAAACCCACAAAAACATACATACAAACAAACAAGCAATCTCAGCTGATCTAGGTTGTTACCCTTCTGAACGACCCCCCCCATCCACAGTCAAAAAGATGCTAGAGGTTGAGGGTGGGGGAAAGCATTATTTTGACCTGTAATGAGGGGTGGTATTTAATAACTTAGGAGACACCACACCCCCTCAGGCTCCAGGACATTACCCCAAAAGAAAAAGAAAAATGATCATTGTTTGTACAACTAATCTTCCATTTTAGCAAAGTACCAGATCTTAGCTGGGAAAGTTCTCACGGGCTAACACAAAACGGAATCATCTTGCAAAGGAGCTCCAAGGATGCATTTATGTCATTTATACCTGGCTTTTTCCCCAGTGGGGTCCCAAAGTGGCTTACATCGTTCTTCTGTCCTCCATTTTATCCTCACAACAACCCTGTGTGGTAGGTTAAGCTGAGAGTTTGTGACTGGCCCAACATCACCCAGCAAGCTTCCTTGGCAGAGTGGAGATTCAAAACTGGTTTTCCCACTGTTGGTGGCAATGTGATAAGATCAGAACCTTCTGGGGAAACATTCAGAGACTTGTCAAATCAATCATAAACATAGACATTCCCTTAAAATCAGAGAGCCTCTTCTTAGAGGCTGATTAGGCAGTTGGTCCCCTTCCTCGAACGTGATGATCTGGCTACAGTGATCCATTCTATGGTAACCTCAAGGCTGGACTACTGCAATGCTCTCTACATGGGGCTGCCCTTGGGGCAACACCGGAAGCTGCAGCTAGTGCAAAACGCTGCAGCCAGGCTGTTGATGGGTCTCCCTATGTGGGAGCACATCCAGCCTGTGCTAAAGTCATTGCACTGGCTGCCAATAGCATTCCGGATTTGCTTCAAGGTGCTGGTTTTGACCTTTAAAGCCCTATATGGTCAGGGGCCTGCCTACCTGAGGGACTGCCTTTCCCTATATATTCCCCAGAGAGCACTGCAATCCGGAACTCAAAACCACCTGGCCCCCCCTGGGTCTTAGGGACGCCAGGCTGGCGGCAACTAGGACTAGGGCATTCTCCCTGATGATGCCAACGCTTTGAAAAGAGCTCCCTACTAAGATCAGAGCTCTGCGGGACCTGCAGCAGTTCCGCAGAGCTGTGAAAACAGTGCTGTTTCGCCAGGCATTCTAGTAACAAATTGATTTCATTGGTCGAGTAGCACTTGTGTTTTATGATACGATGTCATCGTTTTTAAATAGTTTAACTGTATTTATTGGAATTCTTATGGAATGTTATTTTATGTTGTTTGTGCTGGTTTTATATTGTATGTTGGTCTTACGACTTTATGTAAGCCACCCTGAGCCGCTTCGGCAGGAGGGTGGGTTAGAAATTTAATTAATAATAATAATAAATAGACCACTGGCCAACACATATAGAGAAACACAAAGACAGATCTATTCTAAATATAATTATATATGCCACCAGGACATCCATAGTCTCATGCTGGAAAGATACTAATCCACCCACGGTTCAACTCTGGTTCCGTAAACTGTGGGACCAATTTCTTACAGTCAGTATCACCAATAAGATAAACAATGTCTCACTAAAGCCAATCAAATCATCATTTATGGAAAATTGGTCCCCGATACTAGACTTCCTCTCAAGGGAAAACTTTATCTCTTGTACTTGGTCACAATATCTAAAATGGTTGTGAATACTTTATGCCAGGTTGCTTACTAAATTTTATCCTTTAGCTTTTATTTGATAATTATATTATGTACCCTCTGTTCTCTTGGAGTTTATAGCTATACACCAAAATGTTAGTATACTTGCATCGTTATTTTGAACTCACATACCCCCTTTTATTCAATACTTGTTTGTAAGACTTCTGTAATGATAATAATGTTCTAAGAGGTTTAAGCACTCACTGTTAGTGATTAGTATATTGTTATTTTCTTGAGGTTTTAACCAGAATGTTATTGTAACCTTATTCTCTGTATATATATTGGGAGTACTGTACCTTTTTACTGCTTATAATAAAGATGAAAATTATTTGGGGGAAAAGAAACAGAAAAAAAAGAAACTGGTTCTCCCAAATCCTAGTCCAATACTCTTAACCACTACACCACAACAAAGGAAACATCTCCTACACCTTTACAGAGTAGCTTGAGATGAGGGAATTCTCACTCTACAGTTACATGACCAGAAAGTCTGGTTGCAGAGTGATGCCTTTGTCCCTCCCCCACCCAGCTGTCCATAAGCATGAGATTTCTGGAACATTGCCCTTCTCTCCAGGATAAGGTTGTCAACATCTGGTTAGGAAATACTTGGAGATTTTGAGGGCGGAGCCTGAGGAGGGGCATTGGAAAGGGGAGAGACCTCAGTGGGGTATAACGCTATAGAATCCAGCCTCCAAAGCTGCCATTTTCTCCAGAGGAACTGATCTCTTATCTTCTGGTTATCCATTATAATTCCAGGAGAATTCCAGCCTGGAGGTTGGCAACCCTACTCCATGATTTTTGGTAAATTGTGAGTTCTCTTATATATCTTCCAGTATACCAAAGGTACCATATCCAGATCTGAATAATAAACAGATATATTTAATTAATTCATTATTGCTTAATGTTAAATAGTTTAATAGAATCAGCTAAAAATTTGAACCAATGTGCAGTGCACACCTCTGCTTGTTTACTTAAAAGTAAATTCCACTGTGTTCAATAAGGCTTACTCTCAAGTCAGTGACTATAGAACTGCAGCCTCAATGTTCTTCAATAAATGATCAGGTTTAACTGAAGCCAAAAATTGCCTTACAATGCTATACAGGCCTCTTCTAAAGATTCTACACAAGTCTTGGGCATCTGCAGTGATGGGCAGTCAAGCCAGCAGTATCCTTATTAACTTGTAAAATGAATGATCTCCAGGTATACCAGACCATAAGGGAAATCAGTGTTAAATGATGTATCACCTCCAGGGACAAAAGCTTCAGCTGAATTCAGTGACAGATGAAGCAGGCTGTCTTCCTGGCTTAATGGGTCAGGGATAAAATGAGCTTGGCCATTGGAGAGAAGTCCCACTCCAGATAATATTTTTAACCTTTGCTTTAAGCTTTCATCAGAAGATGGTGAGGGGAATTTGGGGGGCAATGGAACTTTGATGATGATTTCAAATTACCGCTCACATTGTGAACTATAACTGCCTGAAGTTGAGCTAGGGGCATGACGGATTGGAAGCCCCTCTTCTTGTTATGATATCAACTAGCTAGAGTCAAGGCTATTTGGTTTATTTATTGGAACATTTTATATCCTGCTTTGTAAAAGAAGCTTCAAGGCACCTTACAAAACTACAACTTGAAATTACAATAACTTAAGACCAGTGGAACCCATTAAAAGGATCAGTCCTCAATAAACAAAAGACAGAAATGATGGAGCAGCAAAAGCCAAATGTAACTGGAACAGCAGGTGTCAAATGCTCTCCCAGAAAACCAGCAAAGAAGGGGCCACAGGAACTTCTTGGGGAAGGAGTCCCACAGTTTTGGAGGGACTCCTGAGAAGGCCCAAACATATGTAGTCAGCTAATGACTACTAGTGTAATTGTGTTAATAAAGGACTATGTGGAAGATTTTAAGTTCCAGGTGGGTTAATATGCAAGAAGGCATTTCTGAGCGTGTCCTGGATCCAGACCATTTAGGACTTAAAAAAAACAGAACTTTGAATCTGAATCCAAGAGGTAGCATGGGAAGCTATTGCAAAACCAGCATGAGATATCCCATGGGGATTCTGCCTTCTACAGGTCTGTAGCTGTCCCACACATGTGCAGAATTTTAGTAACTAAGCACAGAACACAATGCTTACAGTGCTCGATGTAAATCCTACACAGAATTACTCCAATCTAAGCTCATTGGTTTCAATTACAATTACAATTATTTCAGAAGGTCATGTTTGAGGGTTGTGAAAGGATATGGGCAATGACTGGCCAAATCTCAAAAACCAAAGAAGGGCTCTTGTGATCAAAGGTTAGAGCTTCAAAGCTTTGCTTTGCCTCTCATTGTGAACCAGGATTATGCAAAATAAGAAATGCAGGTTTGCTTTGATTTGCCTAAAGTATCCATATTACTGTTATTGCATGAGACCGTGCTTGTGAGTCACTTTGTGCTTAGGATCACAGCCTAAAAGAGTCCCAATAACCAGGAGATGACTGGTCATTTTAAGAAGGGAGGTGAGAATCACGCTGCATTGCTGAACACCAAAAGAGCTCAGCAGGAGAGAGAAAAATGTGAACATGCTTTTGCCTCGTATACCAATTAAGGTTTCTTTTCCCAGGAATGAAATATAATCAGATGCAATTATGCGGCTTTGAGTGAAAGTGCTAACATTTAAACAAAACTATTAAAACACTGTTACAGAAAATGGCATGTGCAGGGATTATGATAAATATATAAGAATATAAAGTGATTTCACACACACACACACACACATACTTTCCCTCCACATTAAAAGGATGAAGATAAATGGCAAGGCAAGTTACCCTTTGTAAATTATTAATCCTGTTAAGGCTTCATAATGCCCATAAACAACACACAGTGCTTTGTCCCCGCGCTTCATAAGGAAAGGAATACCTTTTAGGCAAATATATGCATATTTTATATCCCGTGCTGCATGAGTACCTTTCTCCAGCTGTTACACCATTTTATATTTTATGACCATCTTTGCAGTTCAAGGAGCAGCGTGTTAATTTATGTGTTGCATTTTGCTGCAGAGACACAACCCAGCCACCGGTGGATGTGATGTGCTTTGGCCGCCATCTTGTGGCCAAAGAAACAGACATTCCAGGATGTTTCCTCCACTCATTCCACAGTATATTAGTTATTCTGGGCACTTGTGTACTTTTACTGTTCTTTGAAATGCGATGGATAATTCTGGCTTCTCAGAACCCATGCTGAGAAGCCCAGCAGCCAAGACTGAGAGAATGTTCCCCCAAGGGCACGAAAGACAGAATGACTCTCAGGGGATATGAGGAATGAGCAATGCATCTTATGGATGATACAAATAAAAAAAAAAGAGTACTAGGAACTGATAAGGTATACTCTAGACTTTCTTTCTCTCACACTTTTATTTTGAACACTAGTTAGAGATAATGTATTTTTTCTTCTTCTGACTATATGACTTTTCTGAGTAGCTAAATATTCATTGTACTGGACAATTTTGCATTTTGGAAGGGCCAAGCAGCATTTCTCTGGGCCAAGTACAATGTTGAAATAAAGTCCTGGTTTCCTCATCCCAAGAAAGCAATATCACAAGTGATATATCAGAAGTGATATATGTCAAACATATCATGGTAATGGTTTGCAGCCAACCTCTGCCCTGGACCTTCAAGCCCTGTACCATTTGGCTCTTCCCCACCCCCATCTATGCTTGGCCCTTGACATTACAGCATGTCATCAGTGCTACCTTCTGCCTTTGACAGTGATTTGCAAAGCTATTCTGATGTCACAAGAAAGGGTAAAGGGCTAAGTTGACAGGAGCAAAGAAATGAAAGACCGAATGGTCCAAAGGAATGAAGTACAAGTATGAAAGGATATGGGTCTGAAGGAAGGTGACAAGTGAGGAATGGAGGTAGCAAATCAATGTAGTGTAACAGTTGAGAGTGTCGGAATAATACTGTGGAATCTGGATTCAACCCTGAATCAGTCCCAGGTACATGTCTCTGGAAATAGCGCTGTCTCTTTCTTGTCACTATTTAGCCTTTCAGATATGGCTTTTAAAATTTCTGCATACACATGCTTTACAGTTGGTCCATTTTCAGCCTCTTCTTAACTTTGATGCATAAATGTATGCACATAGATGCAAAATGCCAGTGCTCTGCTTTTCTAAATGAGGCAAAGGGTTCCTGATATTCCTGGGTATAGAATAAGCCTCCTGGAATTACAACTGATCTCCAGACTACATAGATAACTTTAATTTTTTACTTGTTTAAAACATTTATTCCACTTCTCCTGGAGAAAATGGCTGTTTTGGAAGATGGAGTGCATGGCATTATACTCTACTGAGATCCCTTTCCTCCCTAAACCCCACTTGCTCAGACTCCACCCTCAAATCTCCAGGTATTTCCAAACCCGAAGTTAGCAAACCTAGTGTAGAAGTCAGCTTAGTATAGACCCTATTGCAGAACAAATACAGTGTACAGCAGGTGGAGACAGGGAATTTGTTTGGTATCCAAGTGTTACTAATCCACAAGAGCCATCCCTATTTTGCAGCATTAGAAGTTATGTCCTATATAGGAAAGGTCTTTACCAGCAGGCAATACATAGCTAAGCACCAAGAAGAGACACTATCCCAGATGATCTTGCTGAAGTATAATACAAGAAGTTTTCCCTGCCAAATTTATTCCTGAAATGCATGGCATAGCAATTTCTGAAGACTGAAAGTGGGTAATCCACCCTGACCTGGATAGCCCAGGCAAGCCCGATCTCATCAGATCTCAGAAGCTAAGCAGGGTCAACTCTGGCAAGTACTTGGATGTGAAACCTCCTTGGAATACCAGAACTGGGAGACAAGGGCAGGCTTTATGCAGCCACCTCTCTCTGAATATCCTCCATGCCCCCAGTAGGGGTCAGTTACCAGAGGTCACCATGACTTCCAGGTGCGCACACACACACATACTCACATAGGCACAAATACAAAAATAGCAAAAAAAAAAGGGGGGGGAGAAAGTGGGTAATCTTAGGTGATGGGTCACACATGATACTAAGCCAGCCACTGCGCTTAAGTGGCAGAGACATCTGCTCAGCAAATGGACTGCTTTGGCATGTTACATCCTCAACACATACATCCTCAGCACATGAATCCATCCAACAGGAACTCAGTACCAGTCTGAAGCTACATCAGACTTTTCTGCTGTGGATATGACATTTATCACAGCAATTTGATCCCTGCTCCTGGACCTGTTGTTTGGTTCAGCACATTTCGAGTGTGAAACATGTGACTGCATTGTTAATTCTCACAACCATCAAGTTCAAAAGCTGAAGCTTGGAATGTTTCCCAGTAGAAACAGCAAGAAGAGAAATAGCTTGATTCTATGGTGCTCATTAAAATATGGAAAAAAAATATCACTAATGAATGCTAGGAGATATGAATGAGAAAAATGGAGTCACTGGAAGAGTTGCAATAAACTTAAGCTCCTTTGAGATTTCCACTCAAAAACTCTGCCATCCTTAATTATACTGTAACTATCTTTTTTCTCCATTTCTTATATTATCTTTCATGTAGTAACCAGTTAATTTAACTGCACTGGGTTCAGTAAAACAATATTGGCTTGGTTCATACTTAATGTAGAAACCTGACTTATTTTATCTGTTGCTTTGTGTAATTAGGATGTGGCCTGACAAATGCTGGTTTCATTGCCTTTGGTCTTTCCCACCTCACCCACAGATATTTAGCTGGTTGGCTTCTGAAAATGAACAAGGATTAAGCCAAAATGTCCATGTTCGTACATCACATTAAACTATAGTTAAGACTCACTGTGATTAATAAACCAGCTTTGAACCATGATTTGGCATAACTAATTAACCACAATTAGTAGAGTGGCTAAACTACATGCAATTGGACTAATTAAACTGATGTTTCATGGGACATCTGATCTGTGCCTTTGATTTTAAGACACTCAATTCTTTACCCCCCCCTTCGAATGCCAACGGATCAATGGATTCAGACAGCTTCCTGCATTCCTTGGCACCCCATGTGTGGTTAGAGGCTATATGATACAGCCACCATGCTGAAGCTTATCAGGTCTGGATTTCGTCAGTGCCTGGATTGGAGTCTTCCCAAGAACCTCATACAACACATTCCAGAATTCCATAAAAAAAGAAAGGTAGATGTGAATTAAGATTGTGCTAGAGGCCCCAATCCAGCTCTAGTCATGTGTAAACAAGCTGTTTGCATGTGATTAGCAACACAACAGAGGCGTGCATAGACACCCCATTCAGAGCAGTAAACAGACTGTCTGTCTTCACTTAAATGCACAGCCCTGCATCTGTAGCCAATCCATGCTGACTGCTTCCAGTCCCATAACAGATTCATGCTCACAACAAACCTGTTCATATGCATACAAATTAGTTTACATATATGAATCTCCTTAGCTGGATCAGGACTAGAATGAGTTTGAAGCATAGCAAAGCCACATATAATAAGAATGGGCTTCACCATTCCAGATTAAAGAAAAATAAATTAAAAGCTGGTTCAACTAGGGGCTCCAATAATTCAAAACGTTGCTGAACTGTGAGAGACAAAATGTCATAAGGCATGGAAGGCTGCAGCCAGGAGGGGAGATTGTGAGACGTCACCTCTCCTCCCTCTTGTGCGACCAGAAAGCTTGCGCTGCTGTAGTGGTGCCATTAGATGGAGATGATTTCCCCCCAAAAAACCCCTCCTTACTGCAGATCCATGTACCATCTGGCTTTTAGTTCATCAGGCTGCTTAACTTTGGGGGGATTGCAATGGGATACTGAGGGGAGGGGGAGGAGGGAAATATTTGCATCAACAAGCTCCATTGCATTTGGGGTTCGCAGAATCCAAGCCAATAAGATATCAGGAGAGCAACTGGTTTTGAACTCTCTGGAAAGAGACTGATTTGTTGCTGTGAATTTAGTATTGCTTGAATGCTATTTCTTCACTTCTTCAGTCTATGCATCTCTAGATAAACAGAACAATAAAAACAAAAGTCCTGTGTTCACCTAAAAAACTAACATAGGCTGAGTTCAGACTGGCAATTTGCCTCAGTAGGGACCCGGGCCAGCAATGATTCAATCCTGCAGTAAACTGGGCAGTCACACAGGCACATCTGCCTGGTGTCCCCCACCCATAGCCAACTCGTGCCGTTGCGCTTCACCGCCAGATTAAAAAGATACCTCATGTAACCAGTAGCAAATCCCAAAAGCGCACGTGTGTTGCGTGTTTCTCTGCTTCCAGGAAGTCTGAACGCTCCGCTGATAAGCCGGGAGCAACCCGATTGGGCAGCAGCGGTATGATTGGCCATGCTCCACTCTACTGCCCAATGCGGTGCTGGTGCTCTGGGGTCCTCCCCCAATCAGCAAAATGCGCTTATGTGCTTATGCGCATGAGTGCTCATGCGCACATACACCCATACACCCACAGCCGAATTAATGGGGAAATGCCGAATACAGCTCGCCTCCAGGGCAGCAGTCTGAATGCTCCCTCCCGCCTCCTCCCCATATCTTCCGGCAGCATCCCAGGCTGTCCGAACGGGAAAACCTGGAACAGTTTGTTCCGGGGCTTTTTTGCCACGACTGGCTACCAGAGCAAACTGCCAGTCTGTCCTCAGCCATAGTTTGGGACATTAAGGTTTCCAGGACCAGGGCTTTCTTTGTGGGAGGCATGAAATGTGACCTAATTGTAAACAACAGGGCCAAAGGCCATGAAATGCAAACTTTGCTGAATCCAAATGTACACAACAAGGCAGAAGGACAGTGATGTATACTTGACAGCAATTTCCCCCTCTCTGTGATAAAGTTGGTCTTTCTTGCTGTGCTGATTTAACAGCTATATGGGAAAGATACTCAAAATCACAGTTAAACAGAAGACCCATTTAGAGTGGGTGAGGACCTCTCTTAATTGTTGAATATGGGCAGAGTAGGGATCTAGTAAAGGAATCCCAACATATGAATCGTATAGGATCAAATTTCAAAGTGAATTGGAGCCATAGCATTGTTTTATAAAGAAGACACTCAAATGGGGCTGTCACACACACGAGATAAAGTGGGGGGGGAGTGAGGCTATTCCCTCTGGAGGAATTTGACCTGCAGTTGCAGGATCACGCAGTCCTTGGAAGCTGTGGGCACAGCCCGCCACTGTGTGATCAGATGCAACCGCGGGTGAGTTGGGTTTTGTTTTTGTTTTCTGCTGTTTGTTTCCGATGCGCTTACATGAGGAATTGATGAATCGCATCTCCGCACTGAGGTCTCCCTATGGAGTTTGCGATGATGTGCATACCGAGAAGGGAGGGGAAAACAACAGCACGGAGTCAGAATGGCCTGATCAGACCATCCCAATGCCATGTGAGTGTGCTGGAGTGATCAGACACAGGAAACCTGTCCGTGGCCTGTCGCAACCCATTTACTACCAGATTTTCCCTGATGTCTTTTTACTCCGCTTCTGCGGGGGAACAAAATGGGTTGCTGACATGTGCAGGGCACGTCCCAGATGTTTGTGTCTGATCACACCTTTTAAATCCACCCGGCATTCACATCTATGGCAGGGCTAATTGTGCATGTGATCACGCCCAAAGTCTCCAGCACTTGTTACATCCAAAAGGAAATTGACTCCATGTAATCTGCACTGGATTTCCCACTGCTTGGAGAAGGGAAACTGGGATATAAGCTCTTTAACCCTTATCTGGATCTATATATAATAAAACAAAGGAGCCAATATTATAAAATGGTTCCAAGATCAATGATCAATCACATAGGTCCTGTGAAAAGCCATTATAAGTACAAAATAGGCTTGCCAGCCTCCAGGTAGGTTCTGGAGATCTCTCAGAATTACAGCTGCTCTCCAGACTGCAGAGATCATTTCCTTTGGAGAAAATGGATGCTTTGGAAGGTGGACTCTGTGGCATCACATCTCTGCTGAGGTCCCTCCTCAGGGTCTGTCTACCCCCAAATCTCCAAGAATTTACCAACCCAGTGCTGGCAACCCGGTGCAAAACAGTACTCGGGAGGTCACAAAAACTAAGATGTTCAAAATAATATACTCTTCATTTCTTGTTCCTGTTCCTTTTACATTTAGCAACTGAGCTAGAAGGTGAAAAAAATAGCATATCTATAGGCAATGGTGAAACAATAGCACATGTAAATTAAGAAGCATGGCTTCTCAAAGATAACAGAAATGCCTCCCTTTAGGGGACTGTGCAAATTACAAATTGTCTTTTGTCAAGGACACTGAAAATTGAGTAATGCTTCTTTATCAAATGCCCATCAAAAAAAAAGCAAGCTTAGTAGTGTGTCATTGCCAGAGGTCTGCAGCTGCTTGAGAAACACCAGGATACAAGCACGTGGCTTTCTTACTCACAAGGGATGCCCCATTCATTTCAATGGAGGGGATTCATCCATGCACTCAAAGGAATACAAACCAACCTGTTCTTTCCATTGAAAGTAATGACACAGCCTGTGCACACACCACTGAGTACCCACAGGGCTCTTGATCCAGACAAATAAATCTCCCATGCCATCTCATTTCCAGTTGTGCAGTTTCACAGAGAGTCAAAGCAGGAAAACTGTTCTGCATGGCCCTAGGGTTCACTGGCACTACAGCACCTGCTTTGTATACAGAAGTTCCAGGTTCACAACTCCCGCATTTGCATTTAAAATGTCTCAAGTAGCTGGTGGTTTACAAAGGGCCCAGATCTGCCTGAGATCCTGGAGAACACAGGCCCATTGGAGCAGATAGTACTGAAATAGATAGACCAGTGGTCTAACTCTGCAGGAAGTACCTACATACATTCAAAATAAAACATGCATTAGGATCAGGCTTCATGGGACACTTCTTTAAAAAAAAAGAGTAGGTAGGTGTACAAACTGGTGGCCCATCTAGAGGGCTCTACTGGTTACTTTCTACATCTGCTGGGACTGGGAGATCCACTACCAGTGACAGTAGATGAACCAAGGTTCTCAGTCAGGAGGTGACCCCTTCTGAAGTTTAAACAGATCTCAAGAGATGACCAATAGATATCTTCAAAGTTGTGCTCCACATACTAGGCTGCAAACCTCTAGAAAGGGTCAATTTTGTTGCTTTGGGGGAATGACCTGATGCTAGTGCAGGAATCCTCAACCTTTTTTGAGCCCGCGGGCGCCTCTGGCATTTTTAGGGGTTGGTGGTGAATACCAGCCTAAAATGGCTGCTGCAGGAGGCAGAGCCAAACCCCAAATGGCTGCCGCAGCCAAATATAATATTTTTCTCCTCATGTTGCAAAAGAAAGGGAAGGGGAGGAAATGAAGGACAGCCAGTAGAGGGGGAAAGAATGAAAAGGGGGAATAAAAAGCAAAGAAGGAAATTCAGGGGGCGGGAAGAGAAGGGAGAACTAAAAGCTTGAAGGGAGAACTAAAGCTTGAAGGGGAAATAGAACCACACATTGCTGTCTAAGGACAGTCAACTGTTCACCAGTCCTCCCGATCCTTCAGTGACAGTGGCTGCTATTGAAGCTGTGGAAAACCCTGATCTTTGAATGAGAGCAGCTAATAAAAAGCTTGGCCTTTGTTGTGTATTGGAATGTGAATCCATGCTATACATTCCCATGTTAAGCTTGATTCTAAATGTGGCTCTTCATCTGTCGCATTACCATTGGCTGGTTTCTGCGAAACCTATGTAACTATCCAATCACTGTGTGAAAATGTATCTAAGAGGGAACGGTCCAAATTGGCTTTATCCCTGCATTGTTATTGGTTCTTATCTTGTTATGGGTGTGGCTTGGAAAGCCTGGCATAGTTTAAAAAGGGAGCTGTGCTCCACTTGTTGTGGTGGTGTTCTGAGTTGGAGTTGCTGTTACAAATAAACTGAAATCACTTGCTGAAATCAAAACGTTGTTGAGTTCCATACTTAACAATTGGCGACGAGGATGGGATCCTAGAGTGGGTAGGCAGCCCCGCTGAACTGACGCTGTAACAGCAGACGAGAACACACACCCAGCCGAGCCGGCTGAGATTCCACGAGCAGTTGTGGATGCTCGACCAGTCGAGATGGCCATCAACCCGGCGTTCGAGGACTGGGACTCCTACCTGGCATGGTTTGAGTTTCACCTCCAGGCAAACCAGATTACTGACAAGGCAAGAAAGAAGGCGACGCTCCTGAGCTCCTGCAGCAAGGCCGTCTTTGACATCGCCCGATCCCTGGTCATGGCCACCAAGCTCAGTGTGGCTACATGGGCTGATATCATGGCCAAACTCAAGGGGCATTTTTTGCTGCAGCCGTCAAAGATCGCATGTAGGCACGCTTTTTACAAGCGGTGCCAGGGGCCGTCGGAGTCGATAGCTGAATTCGTCACCGCCTTATGGAAGGCAGCCTGGCCTTGTGGTTTCACCAACATCAAAGAGGCCCTTCTTGACCGCCTGGTGTGTGGCTTACGGGACGAATGCCTCCAACAGCGTCTTTTTGCCCGCACTGAACTTACATACGCAGTGGCCTATGCTGAGGCTGTTGCCACAGAAGCCGCTGACAGGTCGACCCGGGAGGTTCGTCAACAGGAGCCTCCAGTGGGTAAAGAGCCTGCAGTGCACCAGCAGTCCACCAGTGAGTCAAACAGCGATGCTGACAGCGTGTGCAGAATCAGGGATACACGCCCACCGCGGACCAGACTACAGTGACGTGTTCCTGTGTCGGCTGTGGTGGTAAGCATGAAAGAGACCTCTGTTGGGCGAAAGAGCTGATCTGTCACTCCTGTGGCAAGCGAGGTCATCTGGCCCGAGTTTGTCGAGTGGCCAAGAAATCTCCACTGTCGTTGCGATGTGCAGACCCCAGGGTTCGTGCCTGAGATGGCGACAAGATGTCCGATTGTCATCAGACCAACTCCTGCTGCTGCCCTTCCACGGTCCTGACTACTGGAGATAAGCCTAGCTGGAAAATCCACATGACAGTTCTTCTGGACGGCGTCCCCTGTGTCATGGAGGTAGACTCTGGATCGTCCATCACGGTCATCTCAACGCAGATGTGGCAGCGCTTATTCCCTCAACGGAGCCATCGTTGGCTGACCCCAGTCTCCACCCGCCTGACCGACTTTCAGGGTAGGCACATCCCTTTGGCTGGAAGGGCGAGTTTCTGCATTGAGTTCAAAGATCGGTGAGCTGAGTTGTCCCTCCTGATCGTGGAGGGCGAATGGGTCAGTTTGCTGGGCCTTGATTGGTTCGAGGCTCTGGGCATTGCTATCATTGGCGTTGACCATGTGTGTTCTAATAAAAGAGACTCATTGTATAGAGAGTTTCCTGAGGTGTTTGGGGAAGGGCTCGGTAAATACACTGGTCCCCCAGTGTCTTTCAAACTAGATCCTTCAGTCCGGCTGATCCAGCTGAAGTATCGTAAGGTGCCTCTTGCTTTGAAAGCAAAAATAGAGGCGGAGCTGGACAATCTGGTCAAGCAAGGTATCTTAGAGCCTGTTCCTTATGGGAAATGGGAAACCCCAATAGTGACGCCTGTTGAGGCAGATGGGTCGGTGTGCATATGTGCCGACTACAAATGCACAGTGAACCGTGCTCTGCAGCAGCACTCCTACCCGGTGCCGGTCATCAGCCACGTCTTGGCATCACTGGGGGGAGGTAAAATTTTCACTAAGTTGGACCTGGCACAGGCCTACCAACAGTTGCCTGTGGACAACACCACTGCAGACGCACAGACTATTGTGACCCACAAGGGGGCATTTCGAGTGAAACGTCTTCAGTTTGGGGTTAATGTAGCCCCCGATATCTTTCAAGGCTTAATGGAGGGGCTCCTGCGTGGGCTACCTGGTGTTGTACCCTATTTTGACGATGTTCTGATAGCGGGTACTGATGAAATGTGACTGCGGCCAGAAGATCGCCTCTTTTCTTCTGCACCAGCACATCACGCCTTGCTCTGCGACTGGGAGGAGCCCAGCAGAGCTCTTAACGGGCTGAAAGCTGGCTTCGCTGCTTGACCATTTGCATCCTGACCTCGACCAGTCAAAGCAGCGGGCAGAGACCCCGGCACAGGGGAGAGTCTTTGTTGTGGGGGACAAGGTGTTTGCCTGCAACTACGTAGAAGGTCATTGGTGGCTACCTGCCATGGTCACCAAGGTCGCAGGGTCCAGGCTGTATGTGGTCCGGCTTCCCAGCGGACGGGAAATACGCTGCCACGTAGACCAACTCAGAGAGCGCTGGGCAGACTCAAGCGCCGAGTCGGTGCCTGACTCTGAGCTGGTTCCCGAGCAGGAGGGGCCTCCCGCCGAGGAGGTGAGCGCTGTGGAATGGGAATCAGAGTCTGGGCAGACCCCAACTCCAGAGCCTGAAACCCCTGTTGTTGTTTCCCCTTCTCCTGCGAGAGAAGTGACCAGGGTCCCCAAAGTGTGTGCCGCTCCACCATCAATGGAGCAGAGACCGCTGCACTGGTCAAGCAGAAATTGTTGTGCCCCCTCCTATCTGAATGACTATCTTTGGAAGGGTAATGCTCCATCTTAGGTGGGAGGAATTGTTGTGTATTGGAATGTGAATCCATGCTATACATTCCCATGTTAAGCTTGATTCTAAATGTGGCTCTTCATCTGTTGCATTACCATTGGCTGGTTTCTGCGAAACTTATGTAACTATCCAATCACTGTGTGAAAATGTATCTAAGAGGGAATGGTCCTGATTGGCCTTTATCCCTGCATTGTTATTGGTTCTTATCTTGTTATGGGTGTGGCTTGGAAAGCCCGGGATAGTTTAGAAAGGGAGCTGTGCTCCACTTGTTGTGGTGGTGTTCTTTTTTTTTTTGATAAAACTCTCCTAAAGAGGAGAGGATTTTATTCTTTTTATATAGAGAAAAAAGGAGGGTATATAGTTGGACAAAGAAAAGTTGAGAGTGAGTTTACTGTTAAATTTGTTAATGTTGATTAATATAAAAATCGCTTTGGCAGTCACCATGGTTAGAGAGTCTCTTTTAGTCAACTAAAAAGTCCAAAAACAATCTGTTAGTCAGGTTAGTAATGTCCTCTGGGGTTAGTCATTAATCATCTCCTTTCCTCCGCATCCACGAACTATTACTTCTTGGGATGTCTTCCCTTAGTATCCCTCAAGTTGTAAGATGGGCCCTTTTTCTCTTCAACGTCTCCCGCTCCGGCTCCTTCCTCCTCCGAGTCGCTGTCTTTTTCGCTACTCAAATCTTGCCACGTTGCGAATGCTGCATCTTCCTCCTTGCTGGCATGTCTCCTCAGAAATTCTTGTGCTTTGAAGATGGAGTCAATTCTCTCTTTTTTGTCCTTAAACTTAAAGTCCAGTCCTTCAGGAAATCTCCATCTGTAAGTGACCTGATGATTTTGAAGAAAAGTGGTCAAATTTTTATAAGCCTTCCTTTTCATTCGAATTTCATATGGGACATCTTTCAGTATTCTTATAGTCTGTTCCTCAATCTTCAAGGGCATCGCTGAAACTGCTCTCAATATTTGATCTCTCGTACGCTGTTTAGTGAACTTGACAACCACTTCAGCTGGCAGATTATTTTTCTTTGTATAAGTGGAGTAGGCCCTATAGACCACATCCATCTCTTCTTGTAATTCTCGCTTTTCTCTGCCAGTTACTGGTGCCAAGGCCTTCGCTAGTAACAATCTGAGATCTTCTTTCTCCTCTTCTTTAATGCCCTGAAAACGGAGTATCAGACTTGATTTTTCCATTTGCAATTGCAAAATTCTTTTTTCTTGCTCATCCTGATGTTTTTCCAACTTGTTGACCCTTTTCTTTACTTTCTTAGTATCTTCCGTTGAGACCAGACATTTCTGTGCTATTTCCTCCATCTTCTTTGACGTTTCATTCATTTGCTTTTGCTGGCTGTTGAGAACACCTTGCATGCTGCTTAATGTTTCATTGATTTTCTGCATTTGCTCCAGCAGAGGGTGCAGTAACTCGCTTTTCGGTTGACTGACAGCAGACTCTTGAGGGGGATTCCCCGGACCGGAAGTCCCACCTCCCTTCTTTTCCAGTTTGATCGGGGCTTTTTTCATTGCCGACATTACTTTTGTTTACTTTTCACAAAGTTCGTGCCGCGTCCCTCCGGAGATACGCTAACACTTTGCTTCGAAAACCCCAGAGGTACTTCACCAGCCCTCTCCGCTCTTTCACCTCCCCCTTTCCTTTTATAAGTCCCGTTCCTTAGTGGGGGGGAAGCTCCCCTCCTCCCGCTTGTTCTCGTAAGGGGGGGTTTTAGGTTTTCGCTTTAATTTAGACCTCCAACTCACGGTTCAGTGCCGATTCATCTTTTTATGTTGATTCCTCTCGCTTTTCCTCACTCCTGGAAGTCGGCGGCGTTGCTAAGCCCCATTCGGGGCGCACTACGCAGCGGGGCCGATTGGGGCGGGGAGAAAGCCTCAATTTCCCGGCGGTGTGCCGGCAAAGAGGCTACTCCCCAAAGCGCCCCCAGTTCGAAACCGAAACCCGTTGTGGTGGTGTTCTGAGTTGGAGTTGCTGTTACGAATAAACTGAAATCACTTGCTGAAATCAAAACATTGTTGAGCTCCATACTTAACAGCCTTACAATGGCCCTGTCCATTTTCTGAAAAACATGGGTGGGGGGACAAGGCAAAGTGCCAGCAGGTGCCACATCAGGAAACTCTGTGCTAGTACATAGAGAACAAGAGCACCACAGCTCCTGCCTCTCTTTGCACATACTCTAAGAATAGCAGGACACCAAGATGAGGTATCACAGCAGTGGAGATTATTCCTTTTGAGAACAGGAGGGTTAAGGAGACCCTCTGCCTGTAAAGACTGACCCTCTTCTTCTCTCTCTTACCCCTCACTTGGCCAAGCTACCACCCACCCCATCAGCTGGTCCTCCAAGCGCATTTGTGGCACAGAGTCCTTCCCCCCAACAGTGAAGTCCTAACTCACACTCTCACTCTTCCTGTCATGGGGTTGTGATTCCATCTGACTTCCTGTCACATTTGCAGCTCAGTAGGTCCTGAGGATTAAAAATGCATCCCCAGCAGCCCTGAAGCTTGGGGATTTTTTGGGAGGGGGCCAGGTGCGGACCGCCAGCTAATAAAACAAAAGCTAATTAAATTAACTTTAAATTTATTACTGGGACTCCTTAGAAGCTGGCCTTCCCCTAAGGCAGCACTGCACCCCTGCCAGGGTCCAGGGCAAGTGGAGGAGGATAATGACCAGCGGCCACAGCTCCCCCCCCAGCAAGGGCACATCGGCCGCTCACCATCAGGCGTGCTGCTCTGCTGGCCAGGCAGTAATGAGTGGCCGCAGCTGCAGGAGGATCCTCGGCAATGCCCTGGCAATGGGGGGGGAAGAGGCCTCCTCCTCCCTCTCTCTCTCTCTCCCTCCCCCCAGTCAGGGGGCAGAGGGATCCCTAAGAGCTACCTAGATCCACCCCAGCCTGCAAGCATGGCATCCCTGCTCAAGTTGCGAAACCAGGCATGGCAAAGCAGGCGGCAGGCAGCGGCATCCAGGAGGGGGACGGCGGGGGAGGGAGAGAAAGAGATCCAGTGGAGGGAGTGGGAAGAGGCAGCCGGGGGCTGGCAGCAGGATGCTCTGCCCAGCCCACCCGCCTGGGCTAGCCCAGCAAGACCACCCACCCACCACTACTGCACCACCAAGCAAACCAGGCCCCTCCTGCTGCTTGGGGGTGCAGCCACCTCTGTTACTGCTGCAGCTGTTCTGGGTGTTGCTGGCCACCAGGGCCCAGCCAGGGTTGCCGCCACTGAGTGTCTGAGGCTGGGTATGGAGCAAGGCCAGTGGGGAAGTGACGAAGGCACTCAGGACACTCAGTTTTCTGACAGGCAAGTCAGAGGTGGCTAGGTGAGGCACTTTGGGGCCAGCCCAGGAGGGAGGAGCCCAGAAAAAATGCTAGGGGGCTGGGCCCTGTGGGCCCCACATTAGCTATGGGCCTGATCTCCAATCTGGAAAGGCTGAAGAGGTCTCTAAGCAGTAGGCAGAACATGATCAGACATGTACAAAGACACCAATCTTGGGCATAAATATGGCATCTAGAAAGCATACATGCACCATACCTTCTGTATACCCCAGAATAAGTCAAAGTTTTAATTTTACTTACTAGAACAAGTAGCCCATTTTAATTACTTGGGTATAACATTCAATAACAACTTTACTTGGAAAACCCATATTTATTCAGCTATAAAAACTGCTGAGGTAAATATAAACACTCATTTACAGTTCTTTTAGTCCAAAGGGGGCAGTAATATTCCTGTAGTTATCAAGACTTCTATTGCCAAATTTCTACACTTGTGGTTTCTCTGTGTTGTTAGAGGTGGGTTTTAATTTACCATATTTTATCTGAAACTTTCCTGTTTTGTATTTTATCTTGTATTTATTCTGACTTTGCACAATACCTTTGGTTAGAGGAGCATAATAATAAAAGGAAATAGGGTTGCCAGGTCAGTAGGACTCATGGGCAGGGGATGGGGAGGAACTTACCAGGAGCCAAAACAACACAACGTGCCTACATCACCCGGCCAAAACAGCCAAGCAGAGCAGGTGTGAAATATTTATTGCTGGTGTACTTCACAAGGCCTCAGCCAGGCCTCCATCTTAGAACAGGCCAGAAACAGCAAAGAGCAACTCCCCCTTCCTGGCTCAGACATGCCCAATGATATTCCCTGGCAATGTCTAACTAGGCCACTAGATGACAACTACAACTGCACATATATTACACTACCCTTCTAGGGTTAAATAGGCAGCAACTGCAACTGAACATATATTACACTACCCTTCTCCTTTCCCTTCTCTGTTCTGTTGATTATGGAGGATAACCTACAATGTGAACCATTATGCTCAGGGAACCAAGGATCAGGAAACAGTAACGCCTACATGTAAGAAGAGGGGGATCCTTTAGGAGGTAAAATGGATGTGGTAGCCTTTAATCACTGAAGTGTCTGCTCAATCCATTAAACAAATTGAGAAACCCATCAAAGCACACAGTCTCCCTCCAGTTTCAAACCTATCATTCGGCCTGACAATACTGAAGGAGAAGTCCATTACAGTGCCACCAAAGTTTGTAGGAACTACGAATCATCAGCTTCGAAAGACCATCCGCAAACATGCAAATGTGCCTTCCCTCCAGTTTTGAATTTCAAGCTGACAGTTTTTCTTTGACAAATGCACACAGATCCAGATTTGTTCCTGAAAGAACAGCACTTGTTTTCATCAAATACATAGCTGGATGTTCCCCAGAGTTATGTCAGAACTATGTCACTGCTGCAAAATATGTGGATTTGGTTGTTGTTTTTAAGTATTTAACTGACAGGGTTGTTTTGCACATTACATAGCAACAAATACTTTGCCACCAAGTGTACCCCCAACAGGAAGCCACAGCCAAACCTGCTCTGAGAAACCCTATGTGATGTATATATCTTCAAATACATTCCCTTTTATCATTGCATGCACATACCCACATAAACATATTAATAAGAGGGTTCATGGCTTCACAGGTATCATTACTATTATCCCACACTTCCTCCAAGGAGCTCAGCATATGGTCATTTCTCACAATCCTGTGTGGTAAACTAGGCTGAGAGATTATGAGAATAAACTCAAGTCATCCCATAAGATCTGTGGTTGAGTAGAGTTTTGTACCCGTGTTTCTGTTCTCTGTCCAACACTGTAGCTCATTATAATCAGGACTGTCAGATCAACTGGTAACAGGACCATAGCAAAAGGTGCATATGGATGTTTTTGTTTATGGGAAAGCTTCTCTTCCATTCTCCCCCAGTCCAATTTATGGGGGTGGGAGTCAACTTCTTAATGACACCGCCATCATTGCTCATCACTAAAACATTCCATTTCTGTAGTTCTGGCATAAGAGGACTGAAATTATTCTAGAAGCAGATGTGGTTAATGGTCTCAAGTTACTTAATCCTTTTAAAATGCAAGGTTTCTACAAGCAACTGAACAGCAATGGGTGATATACTCCAAGTAAAATATCGTCTATGTTATTCTGCAGGAGCTAACAATTTGTGGTATAAAGATCATTAAAGCATATAATAAGATACATCAGACATGTTAAGAGCAAATAGCGCAATTAGAAATGTCACAGCAAATGAGGAAGAAAGGAGAAACAAGGGAAAATAAAATAAAACCCCTGAATAGAATCATCTGCCTCAGTTACCAGGCTCAATTTACAGTTCAAATCCTTTGCTATTATACACATTGTCTGTGAGATTAATATTTAGCCTCCATCATATCATGCGCTGTATTGTCGGCTATGTTTCACACATCATTTACAATGCAGTTGTTGCCAACTTGCAAAAAAACTGAACTGATGTAAAAGCAAAGATTTTTTCAAATTATTTAAACAGGGTTGAATGGCCTTAGGAAGGTTACTGCCTAGTTCTGCAGTGTCTCTTATGCATTCAGAGTATCAAATTATTTTACAATGGATTATAGTGGGTAGCCACATTTCCTCATCCTACAAGCCACATACCAATCTTTTGAATCCTTCCTTCTAGTACTAAATGCCCACAGGTCCTGCCTCCTTCTTATGGACCTAGCCTTGACTTCAAGTCAGGCTCTTTTCCCTTGCAAAAGATGAAGCCACTTCTCTTGGGTAAGAAGCCCCATTGCTCCTGTCCACATTCTCAAAGGCTAAGGGAGAGCAGGAGAACATGAAAATGCTCACCTACCACCCGGAACAGATTGGGAAGTGAAAATGGCCCTGGAGCAAGCTAAGCTGAGAGTCCCCTGTGGCACTACAAGCCAGCACTTGGAGCAGAAATCCATCAGTGGCTATTAGCCACAGGGTATAGATGGGAATTCTCAGTCTGGGGCAGGTGATGCACTCTATTCTTGGTGCTGGAGGGGGCAGCACTGGGAGGGCTGCTAGTGTCCTGGCCCCACTGCTGGACCTCCTGATGGCACCTGGTATTTTTGGCCGCTGTGTGACAGAGTGTTGGACTAGATGGGCCATTGGCCTGATTCAACATTGGCTTCTCTTATGTTCTTATGTTTCTTATGTTCTTATGCACTGGAGAGGTCAATAAGTTCAGTGGCAGAAACCATGGTCCTTTGCTCACCCATTGCTTCCTCCTGAACACTGACAGTAGGACTGGAAAACAGTTTGTGAACTGATACCAATTACTATTGCTGATGAAGGGTCTAAACTATGCAGCCCCTGGTTGCTAGTGGCCGCCAGTGTCCCTCTGGGGCATGGGTGTCGAAGTCATTTGTTATGGGGCCAGATTTGGCATAAATGGGACCTTGTTGGGCTGGGCCATATGTGTCATAAAATGTAATGACAGGTAGTGGAGATATAAACTTTATAAAGGACACAAACACAATAAAATGTATTTTTTTCTTAAATTACAAACATGCTTAAAACATTAGCAGTCTTGCAATATTTTGTTAATTCAACAGTCTTTGATAACTGACATCAAAATCTGGAGACAATGTCTGTGCTGTTGCAATCTTGAGTATGCAATTCAGGTGTGTATCTGTAAGCTGCAAACCTACTTTTGATTTATTAACATTCATTATAGAAATCTCATGGTCAATGCTCTAAGCCTAGGACCCAGGAGAAAACAAGAAGTGGCTGGTCAGCATTGTGAGCTTTTGTACATAAGTTGCTTTGTATGCTGGTCAAAAACATGTGAAGGCATCATGACACAGAATGAGGGCTATGTGTCTGTCTACAAAACTATAGTCTTCCCCAGAAAAATAACTACAACTCCTATGAGGCAGTGCAAGAATAAGAAGACAACAGTATATAGTGGTCAGGATCAGCCTACTGTTTGGGAAACCTAGTGTGAGGGATAGCACAGAAAAGCAGGCTTTTTAAAGTGCTGTTTGGTACAGAGAGTCAGGGAGGTTAGGAGTTAATCTTACCCGGAGAGAAGAGCTAAGGTGATTGGCTGCTCTACTCACTCTCTGATTTGCCAGCATCAGCTGATAGAGATATGAAACAGCAAATCTGGAGGGGAAAGTGGTCTTGTGAAATCCATTGTCAGGATCAGTAGCCAGAGGATGGCTTCTGTGGGAAGAGACATTTGGGGAGTCAGTGTTTTCTGACAGGCAATAGTCAGAGCAGTACTTCTACAGAAAGAAAGAAGAAGAAAAAACCCATTATCTAAATATATTAACACTGCTCTGAGGGAGAACTTAGATCCCCAGGAAGCAAAGTTACAGAACAACCTTATACAGATAAAGATACTGGAGAATGATTTGGTAGGTCTGGGAAATTAGAGAGAACTCCCAGACAAGCCAAATAGTAAAAGGAGTTATTGCTTATTAGGGACAAGGAGAATAACTTCCTGCCAGTGAAAGGGGTTAGGAAGAGAACCCTGGTTTGTGATAAAGGAGAGTAGCTTAGACACCTCAGGAGTCAATGAAAAACTGTATTATCTAAGGAAGAAATCTAGAAATCAATAAGAACTGTATTGTGCTGAAGTATATTAAACAAAGTACCTCTCTAAGGCTGTGATCACACACACTAAATAATCCACTTTCAATCCACTTTTGAACTGGATTTTGCCAGTTCACACAGTAAAAATCCAGTTGGAAAGTGCATTGAAAATGGATTGAAAGTGGATTATTTAGTGTGTGTGACCGCAGCCTTTGAAAGAAAGAAATAGAAAGCCTTGAAACAAAAATACAAATACACTCTCTTGAATGTTCTATGAATTCAGCTCTGTAAATATTAGAAAGTTTTTACCTCAGCAATCTCAAAACCTTGACTATTCCCATTATACATTTATTCCCTGCCTATCTAAAGTTAATTTGCTTCAAGCGCCATTTCTCAAGGGTTTAAAGAAAACTGGACAGCTCTTGTATTTTCAGTAGAGTTTCTGAGCTGAGAAAAAGCCTAAACTAAATATCTGAACATAGAGTGGGACAGTCAAATCTTTTATAACAAAGAATATGTGCACGCTACTGCAGGGCTACTCAGTTACTGAGGGGAACTGAAGATTTGGTGGGGAAAATCTGCCAGACAGTTGGGGAGATACAAGGGTTCATCGTACCTAGGTTCAAAATCCCCAGTCTACAAAGGAAACATGTTGGGTGAACTTGGTCTGGACACACAATCTCAACCTAATCCACCTCACTGGCTTGTTGTTATTCCTCATCTAAATAGTTCACATTGCTTTCCTACTGAGAAAGATTGGTTCATGAAGAAATGAATACAGTGGAAAAAAGGAGGTGAGGGGGAGGCGAACCCAGTTGCACCCAGGAGAGCCATGGTATAATGAGGACAAAAACACACACACACACACACTGTAGCTGTAGCAAGGCACAGGAAAGCTCACACCTGGAATAAAACTTTGTTGGTCTTAAAGGTGCCACTGGACTCAAACTTTATTCCCCACATTCACAGAGAGAGAGTAGGAAGGGGAGGCAGACCCCATTTGCACACCGAGAGAGCCAGGGCATAACAAGCCCAACAAAACACACACACACTGTAGCTGTAGCAAGGCACAGGAAAGCTCATACCTTGAGTAAAACTTTGTTGGTCTTAAAGGTGCCACTGGATTCAAACTTTGTTTCACACGCATAGTAACAAGGAGAAGAGGCAACAGAACCTGAGCAAATGCAGGGAAGAGAGGATTGCCTTTGTATCCCGTGGGATTAGGTGAGGCAGCCTGGCAAAGCAAGCTCTCACTCTTCCCCCCTCCCTTCCTCTCCAAGAGAGGAGAAGGGGGGAGCCACAGCCAATGCAGGGAAGAGAGGATTGGTTTTCCGTTTCTCCCATGAGAGTAAGGGAGTCAGCCAAAGCAAGCTGCCCCAGATAAGGAAGCAGAAGAGATCCAGTTGTTTGCAGGCTGGATACAAGCCCTGCAGGGGCAAGTTCCAGCCCCTGGGCTGTATGTTTGACTCCCTTACTCTAGGGCAATTTCCCACTGGGAAAGTTTTCTGTAAATTACATGGCCAATCTGCCCCTGTTAAAAGCCAAGCAAGTATTTCTGAATTTCCAGATTACCGTTGGGAGTAATTTCCAGATTTCAGTTGGAAGTAAGTAGTGAAGTGGCTAAATTTGCAGACAATACGAAGTTGTTCAGGGTGGTGAAAACCAGGGAGGATTGTGAGGCACTCCAAAGGGATCTGTTGAGGATGGGCGAGCGGGCATCAGCGTGGCAAATGGAGTTCAATGTGGCCAAGAGCAAGGTGGTGCACATTGGAGCCAAAAATCCTAACTATAAATACACATTGATGGGGTCTGAACTGGCAGAGACGGACCAAGAGAGAGATCTTGGAGTTGTAGTACATAACTCACTGAAAATTTCAAGACAGTGTGTGACTGCAATAAAAAAGGCCAATGCTATGCGGGGGATTATTAGGAAGGATATTGAAAACAGATCAGCAAATATCATAATGCCCGTATATAAATCAATGGTGTGACCTCATTTGGAGTACTGTGTACAATTCTGGTCACCACATCTTAAAAAGGATATTATAGTATTGGAAAAAGTGCAGAAAAGGGCAACTAAAATGATAAAAGGGTTGGAACACTTTCCCTATGAAGAAAGGTTAAAGTGCTTGGGGCCCTTTAGCTTAGAGAAACGACGGCTGAGGGGTGACATGATCGAGGTTTATAAGATTATGCACGGGATAGAGCAGGTAGAGAAAGAGGTACTTTTCTCCCTTTCTCACAATACAAGAACTCGTGAGCACTCCATGAAATTGCTGAGCGGTCGGGTTAGAACAGATAAAAGGAAGTACTTCTTCACCCTAAGAGTGATTAACACATGGAATTCACTGCCACAGGAGGTGGTGGCAGCTACAAGCACGGACAGCTTCAAGAGGGAATTAGATAAGCATACGGAGCAGAGGTCCATTGGTGGCTATTAGCCACAAGGTATAGATAGGGACTCTGGGGCAAGTGATACTCTGTATTCTTGGTGCTTGGGGGGGGCAACAGTGGGAGGGCTTCTAGTGTCCTGGCCCCACTGCTGGACCTCCTGATGGCACCTGGTATTTTTGGCCACTGTGTGACAGAGCATTGGACTGGATGGGCCATTGACCTGATCCAACATTGGCTTCTCTTATGTTCTTATGTTCTTACATTGCAAATAGTCAAAGTTCTCTTACAGTCTTTCACAGCCTCCAGTAGAGAAATGCATTAAACTTGAACCACAATCTGGAGGGAGCCAGTGAAGGGGATGGAAGCTCCTCCAAGAGAGCGACAACCCCTCCACAGGGGAGAAGGAGGCTGCCCAGCGCCTTTCAAAGGCTCCCCCACCTTCCTTCAGCAGCAGCGGTAGCACCAGGAAGGATCTGGCCTAGAAGAAACGAGCTGCAGCTCCTGGAAAGCCAGACTATCTCCTGAGGAGGACACTTCTCTTGGCTCCTGTGGGACTAACTATAACTAACTGTCTCCTCAATGGCTGTTGGTAGGCAACCAAGCTGGCTTCTGTGAGTAAAAAAACAAAGGACTTTCAGGATAACCCCCTCCCTTGCCAACTGCCAGCTTGGCCCCTTTCGTGTCAGAATAAACTTAACATGCCTCTCACTCCTTTTTGGCTCCACCATGGCTGGCTGGCTAATGAGGTGGGCCAGCGACCATCAAACTATTCTCTTCAACCCCCTGCTGTGTGGCTGACTTTCCCCTAGGCTTGCCAATCTCCAGGTGGGACCTGGAGATCTCTCGCTGTTATAATTGATCTCCAAATGACAGAGATCAGAATTACAACTGCTCTCTAGGAGGGAGAGGGAGGAGATGGAAAGCTGAAGCCAGGGGGCAGATAATGTAAGGTTGACGGTTGGCTGGGAGGGAGATTGGGTTGCCAACTCCAGGTTGGGAAATTCCTGGAGATTTGAGGGGTGGAGCCTGGAGAGAGTGAGGTTTGAGGAAGGGTGGGACCTCAGACAGGTACAATGCCATAGACTCCACCCTCCAAACCAGCCATTCCCTCATGGGGAACCATTGTTGCCAGTCTTCAGGGGAGGGATGGAGATCACACAGAATTACAACTGCTCTTCAGATGGCAGAGATCAGTTCCCCTGGAGAAAATGGTGGACTCTGTGTCATTATACCCTGCTGAGGTCACCACAGCAAATTGATGCTGAGTGCCCAAGGCTGGGGCACTCTCCCAGAGCCTCTTTCTAGAGCTCGTTGTATTTATTTCCACAATGGGCTTTATTCCTAGTAGTAGATTAATGCAAAATCAGTAAAATAATACACATCTGTTCTGTATAATTTATACAGGTTGCAGAATCACATTTTTATTGATGCAGAATATGGATTCTTTGGGCATGGAATTTAGAGATTTTTTTGAGAGCACAGTTTGCATAGGTTCTCTGGAGGTCCTAAAGCAGAGCAGACAGGTGCAGTGGAAAGATATAGAATGGAGAAAATACACAGTAGGAATGATCACTGTGCACCAAAAACTCAACTTGCTGCAGTCAAGGAATGGAGAAGGCAGAGAGGACTCCATGGTACAAACAAAGCAAGTGGAGAAGGCAAAGATTGTGTCCACTGTAGAGAATATGCAGATTGTGGCACTGCAGGGAACAGTCCAGAAGGACCTTGGAAGGCAGGATGACAACATGGACCTAATGGGATCCATGATCAGATCCCCAGACCTGCATTTTAGTGGCAAGAAGCAGCTGCAATTAACCTAACATAAAAAGAACCCTGCTGAATCAGAACAATAGTCCATCTAGTCCAGTATCCTGTCTCACACAGTGGCCACCCAGTTCCTCTGAAGGAAGTATTTCCTTTTGTCCATCCTGAACCTACTGCCCATCAGCTTCATTGGCTGTCTTCAAGTTCTAATATTATGGGAGAGTGAGAAAAATTTCTCTTTGTCAACTCTCTCCACTCCATGCTTAATTTTATAAACCTCTATCATGTCCCCCTTTAGTTGTCTCTTTTCTAAACCAAAAAGACCCAGACTCTTCGGCCTTTCCTCATAGGGAAGGTGCTCCAACCCCCTAATCATCTTGGTTGCCCTCCTCTGTACCAGACGGACACTCCTGTCAAACAATCATCCTTATAAGGTCTCAGATTTTCCCTCCAACCTCCCTATGAATTTTCAGTTCCCCATCTGATAACTGGGTAGCCTTTAGGTAGCGTGTCACTCTTCTTATGTGGTAAATAAACTTCTATTATAATGCTGTTGCCCCACCGTATTAATGTTTGATACTTTGTCTGCTTGCACCCCAAATAAGGAACTGTGACTGAGGAGGGTCAGTACCTCTAAAAATTCTCCCTCAGAAATAGGCACCTAGGCACACTGAAAGTTGAAACATAAATCAAATGTATTGGAATAAACAGGCAGGGGTTGGAAAATTATGTTTACAAGTGAACTTTGGGTCGGTTTGGTAAAGAGAGGTTTAAAAATATATCCCAAACTGCTTTTATACAACACTAAAGATGTTTAGTGAGTTATTTTCCCTGGTTTGTTTTGGCTTGATGTTGTTAGAGATGTTTCACTACTTTCACTGTGATACAGAGTTTACTAGAGTCCCATATAACTTCTTTTGAACTTGTTACTGGATGGTCACACAGACTTGAGATGGTATTATGCTTTAACCCTATGTTTTTTCTTAGACTAGGGGTTTTTTAAACCATTCTGCCCCCTCTTCCTCTAGCCAGATTATTATTCTCTTCTCCTTAAGAGCAATAACCTCTTTTGACTTGCTTGAGGGACCTCTGTGCCTCTGTCAGAGTGGCCTCTGACTGGTCTTGGTTGTCATGGAGATGGGGGGAAGAGAGAAATGTATACTTTCGTTTCTGCTGTTTCTCTGGTGCCCTTGTTATCTATGTAAGCCTGACCACGTAACCTTGAATGCCTGGTGGCTTCTTTCTCTTGGGAATAATTGTCCATTATTTTGGTGGGCTTTTACCTGTAGTCTGATTGGCCATGGGTCATTAGGGTCTTTCTCAAATTCACTATATCTATTTGCTCTGTGTGCTTTCCCCTCAGTTCTAATACGGTAAAGTTAAGATGCCTGAATACTATCAATGTCTCAATAAACTTTTATTCTTTTGAATGACTGTTGTTAGGAACTGATTTCCTCAGGAGTCTGACAGCCTCCTCAAACCTTTTGTCAAATCCCTGTCTTCCAGAAGAACAGTCTCTGTAAACTGGTTAATAAGCTTCCATACTGAGAATGTCTGATTCTCCACTCAAGTAGTGTTTCAGTTTTTTACACAAAGAGATTTCTTTCCACTACCTGAATAGGTGAGTGTCATAGGCCAGCTTGCTTCCTGTCTGTCACACCCTCTTCTCTACTTTTTCCAGCTCTGCAATGTACTTTTTGAAATATGATGACCAGAACTGTACAGAGTATGCTAAATGAGGTTGTACCATAGATCTATACAGTTTTATACATGCAGTTTTATTCTCAATCCTTTTCCTAATAACCCCTAATGTTGGTCTATTATGCATGCACATTTTACAGCAGATTTTCTGAGCAGTAAGCCTTTAATCTTGATTTTGGATTCTGTGCCAACCTTATGCACCATTCTTTTTCCTCCAGTGTATTTATTCTGCAGCTACAATAATTTTTAAAAAGCACTTTTCTAAATTGGGGTGGAATGTCAGTTGTGATGTATGGGGGGGTGTCCATTTATATATATATACATACACACACATACAATTGCCCTATTGCAGCTGTGCAGTAGTGTCCAGCGAGCACCTTCTATTTAAATACTTGTGGTTCAGGTTCTGTGCATGCATTTTAGCATTAGTTTATTAAATGAAAGGGAACAGAAAGGAATGCAGGCAAAGGGGGAAAACCCACTGTTGAAACTGACCAGACTGTTTCTGAAACAGACAAGCAACTGTGAAACCCCGTTTTTCATATTGCTGAACACTGGGGGATTCTCTGCTCTGTTATTGGTCACTGTGAAGAATGGGAAAGTGTCACACAATCTCATAATATGGGGGAACATGTTGAGTATACTGAATGCATGGTAGAACCCCCTGACACTGGCATTGCAGTGTCTGTCCATGCCTGTGCAAAGCTGGCTGCAACTCCACCATGCTTTGCACAGGACTGCAATTTGTGTGGGGGAGGAGTCCTCTGGCAGAAGCTTGAGAGAGCTTTTTTAGGATTGTACCACTAAATTGAAAAAATGGGAGGGTATTTTCGCAGCTCTGCTAGCACTGCTTCATAGTGACACTAATCTCCTACCCTTCCTTGCAAATTGGTGTGGTTTTCTCTTTGTGATTCTCTAATTTGATCCTGCACATAGGTCATGATCTTGACAGTTTTTTTAAAGCCTGTCCTGCACTCCTCCTCCAAATGAATCAATCCCAAGCAATTCTTAAATTCAGCGGTTTGCAGAAGATCCATGTGGCTCAGCAGTCATTTTAATGTTAGGCTTCCAGAGATTGCCAAAATGGTTCCCCCGCACTTTGATCACTAAAGCATTAAAGGGAAAAATGTTTTCAGAGCTTTAGGATTCTCATCCCAGTGTCTCTCCCTCTTTACATCTCATGTCAATTTCATTCTGTGCTGACGATCCCCCCCCTTTATTTTGTTTGCATGCAGCACTGAAATCCCCCCTGACTGACATGCATGGTGAAAGAGAGGGAAAACACCCATGCATAATAGGCCATAGAGTTTGCCATTGTCACCACTGCAGCACATTTCATTATGCGATGATCCCAAGATCTTTTTCTCTCTCAGACTCAGCAAGTTTTTTTCCTCCCACTTCTCAGTCTCAATCCCATTAGTCTATACTTGAAGTTGGGAATTCTGTCCCGGTGTGCATCACCTTACACTTACCAACACTGAACTTCATTTGCCACATTGTTGTCCACTCACCCAGATTGTGGAAGTCCTCTTGGAGCTCTTCACAGTCAATGGTTAGAACCTGGATCAGGTCACTGATGATTCCCTCATTTACAAATTCCTGCCCCTGCTGTTCTATGTCCCAGGAGCGGGGGGGGGGGGAGATACAATATAGCTGTTGTGTACTAACTGAGACCACACACGCAGTCACCTTTGCACTTGGTTATGCGAATAGGCAAAGCTCCGCTTACTTAAACAATAGCCAGCGCAGATCCTAGAACGGACCTATCGGTCAGGCAGGATCCAAGCTGTAACCTATGGGAAATAGGGGGCACTGTAAAGAACCTATCATGGGTGTGGGATGTGTGGGGGTGTCCAGTTGTCTTATGTTGGAGCCAAAATAAACTATGAGCTGAAATCACGCGTCTGAACCCAGTACTTTACACTGGTGACGAGGATGGGATCCCATGAGCACACCTAACCTGGCATCTGGCAAGGATCAGCCATCTGAGTCCCCGGACTCTGCACCAAGCAAAGCACTGTGCATCGAGGTCCAGCCCACCGCACCCTGCATCGCCACTCCAGTCACGGCTGCTGCTCCGGGACAAATCTCTGTCTTTGACCCCACTCACCCTGAGCTATGGGAAGTGTGGGTTGAAGAGCTCAAGTATTTCTTCCATGTTCAAGGTACAACTGATGCCGGTAAGAAGAAAGCATGGCTGCTCAGCATGGGCAGAGTTGCCATGATCTGCCTGGTCCAGAGCCTCATCACTCCCAAGACCCTAGAAGAAGCCACCTATGACGAGCTGGTCAAGGCCCTCACCAACCACTTCACTCCAAAACCATCCAGGATGGCAATGCGCATGGACTTCTTTGTGTGCAACCAGGGGTCCGGAGAAGCAGCTGCCACATTCATGGCCGACGTTCTCAGGTTGGCAATCAACTGCAACTTCCCCACCATCAAGGACGCCCTGTTAAACCAATTCATTTGGGGCGTCCAGGATCCAAAGCTCCGGAGAAAACTTGTCAGCCATGAGGACCTCACCCTGGACCAGGCACTGCGGGTGGCCACAGCATTTGAAAAGGCCCAGTGGGATTGCCAGGCTCACTCGACCCATCAGGCCACCATCACTCGGAGCCCCAATGCCTTGGATGAAGGGAGGTACTCCAAGTTTGATGGTCCCCATGCCACGACTCACACGCGCCATCCACGGTCTACCCGCCAACGAGGGCCAGCGCTCAAGCACCCAGTGCCAGTTGCAGTGAGGACCATGAACGTCGTGCCTGCTGGTTCTGTGACACAACCTGCTGGTCCTGTGGCAAGACCGGCCATATAGCACAAGTCTGCAGATCCCGAGGTAACCAAGGATGGTAGGTGACAGCGCACCAGGAGGCAACGGCACTGCATACCACAAGCCTCAGCCACCAGCACCAGGTAAGGAATTTGCCCCCAGATGCCCCCAACAAAAATACATGTAACAGTGTTGGCAGAGGGGTCCCCATGTGAGATAGAGATAGACATGGGCTCTTCCTTCTCCATCATATCTGCAAAGACTCTCTGGAAACTCTGCGCCCAAGGCAGGCCCCGCCTAGACAGCCTCACTTTACGGGACTTCCAGAAGAACCCAGTGGCCATCAAGGGGTGGGGCAAATTCAGGGTGTAAAAAAATTCCATGATTACCTATATAGCCGGCCTTTCATGGTGGTCACAGACCACAAGCCTCTCCTGGGCCTGCTTGCCCCAGACTGCCAGACCCCACAGATGTTGTCACCACGGGTGCTCCACTGGTCCATCTTCCTAGCTGGGTACTAGTATGTGCTCATACAACGCCCCAGCAAAGTGATGGGACACGCTGGTGTGCTTAGCTGCCTCCCGCTGCTGAGCTGTGACCCCGACCCGGCTCCACTCTGTTGCCCTGCTGGAAGAACTGCCCAACCACCCTGTCCAGGTATCCAATGTGTCTCGGCACACTGCCAGGGATCGCCTCCTCTTACGGGTTTTAGACTGGGTGGGGAGGGGGTGGCCCACAAGCCCAGTGGGCCCAGAATTCTCAGCCTTCTCATCACGGCAGGATAAGCTGTCATCCCACAAGGGGTGCCTGCTTTGGGGAAGCCAGGTGGTCATCCTGGCACTGCTATGACAGAAAGTGCTCACCGCATTGCATGAGATGCACCTGGGGATTGTGCGCATGAAGGCACTGGCCCAGAGCTATGTGTGGTGGCCTGGGATGGACAAGGAAATTGAGGACAAGGTGCAGCATTGCCAGGCCTGCCAGGAATCATGGCCCAAGCCATGGGAATCCTCCAACAAACCTTGGCCCATCTGCATCTGGACTTTGCGGGTCCCTTCCAGGAGCAACTCTTCTTCATCCTGGTGGATGCTTACACCAAGTGGCTAGAAGTGGTTCTGGTTCCCTTCACCTCATCTAGATCTGCCATCCAAGTGATGTGGTGGATCTTTAGCACCCATGCCATCCTGGACACCCTAGTTACTGACAACGGGACAGCCTTCACCTCAGTGGAGTTCCTGGAGTTTGTGAACTACTACGGGATCGGGCACATCTGCTCAGCCCTGTTCCACCCCATGACCAACAGCTAGGCTGAATGCATGGTCTGGACCACCAAGGAGGCCTTGGGTAGGATGGCACCGGGGGACTGGGAGTACAAGCTAGCACCTTCCTTTTTGGCCAGAGAACAACACCGCACACCATCACAGGCCGCAGCCCAACCAAACTCCTGATGGGTCGGCTCCTCACAACCCAACTGGACTGCCTGCATCCCAACAAAGCCCCGGAACACAGCTCAGCCCCAGTGAGCCAGGACTCCCCACGTGGGTTCTTCCCAGGGGACCCAGTGTATGCCAGGAACTATGCCCAGGGCATCACTTGGATCCCGGCCTGGGTGGTCAAGGTCACAGGTCCCCTGTCCAACAAAGTATCAGCAGAAGATGGCCAGATGCTGAGATGGCACATTGATCAACTGTGCTGATGACTCCTCCTGTTCGACCAGGACGTGCCCAAGGACAGTGAGGACAAAGGTCCAACCCCAGATCGCCACAGAACAAGAAGCCTGAGGAAGAAGAACAGACCCTTATACAGCTGAATGCACCAGCTGACGCAGATACGGAGCTGGTCCATGTTCAAGAGCACATGGACACCCTAACTCAGACCGGAGCCCCCAGGACCTCAGCCAAAGTCCCCACGTCCAGGCCAGAATGAACAGACCCAGCCCCCGAGTTATGCCGCTCAACCCAAGAGCAGAGGAGGCCCACCTATCTTAAGGACTATGTGAGCTAGGGGGGTTCTGAACCATGGGGGGAGGGGTGTTGTGTACTAACTGAGGACCGCACATGCCTTCACACGTGGTTATGTGAATAGGCAAAGCTTCACTTACTTAAACAATAGCCAGTGCAGATCCTAGAATGGATCAGGCAGGATCCAAGCTGTAACCTATGGGAAATAGGGGGCACTGTAAAGAACCTATCACGGGTGTGTATGGGTGTGGCTTTCCAATGGGGATTTAAGTAGGCCTCTGGTCCTGCCCAGTTGTCTTGTTCTGGAGCCAAAATAAACTATAAGCTGAAATCACGTGTCTGAACCCAGTACTTTACAATAGGTATCTGTCCTTTTCCCTTTCCAAGACTTGAAGCACTCCAAGAGGCATCACCAATTGGGAAGACATACGGTAGGGGAAATTTTGCTCCCCTTTGCCAGCACTATGGGCCCAATCCAGGTCACCTGTGTCTTCTATCTCAGTCCCAGCTTCTACATATATACCTAGGGTTCCAAACCTAGGGTTCCAAATGCCTGACTTCACATGTGCTTCAATCCTGATACAAGCTAGGAGGCAGCTGGCTAATTGTCTTTGTATTGGTCCTCTGAGTAAAGGGCTTCAGATCCCATCAACAGGAAGAGCAGCCACCGGGGGGGGGGGATAGGGCTGATGAACTGGACAACAAAATGACATAAGCGGTCCTTTGAAGGGCTAGGCCTCTGGCATGCTGGAAAACAAGGTTGCCAGCCTCCAGGTGGGGCCTGGGGATCTCCCACTTCTACAACTGATTTCAGCTGACAGAGATCGGCTCCCCTGGAGAAAATGGCTGCTTTGAAGGGTGGACTCTATGACACTGTACCATGTTCAAGTCCCTCCCCTCCCGAAACCCCACCCTCTCCTGGATCCACCCCCAAAGTCTCCAGGTATTTTCCAACCCAGACCTGGCAACCTTACTGGACAACTTTGATCATTCCCGCAGTTATTCTGAAATCACCCCTATTTTCAATAAGTCTCCTGTAAACTACACATATATAACAGAGCATTAACAAGATACTGCAAAGATTTCAGGCCTAGGCACTTTGTCAGAGATGGATCTGGAACCCGAGCTGACATGCACATAAGAGCAAAATGACAGGATCCTTTAGGAGCATAGGCTGTAACATGATTGAACTCTGAAGGGCTTGTCTCCCTTTTTGCTTACTAATCCATAACTCATTGGTCTCTTTCTAGAGACTGATAAAAGAGTTATAGCAACTAATTCACATTGTGAATAATAGTTCTATTAACTGAAAAGAAATGAGGGTTGTGCTTTATGGCAGCATGCAACTGCATATTGTATGGGCCATTTTCTTCATTACCCTGATGAATTGAAGGAAGCTAATGAGCTTTCATCTACTGAAGTCAAGTTTATAGATACTGACGTCATTATTATACTTACACAGAGAATCCAAAGTCTGTGATTCCTGCTTCTTATCTCTCACTTTGCCTTTTGTTAACTTTGCAAAGTCTTGGATTCTCACATTATGGCACCAGTTATTTCAGATTTACTTGATAGGTGGGTTGCCACATTACCAAGCCGGGCTTCAAGCAAACAGAGAAATCAGCCATTTCCTCATAGCCAAACAGAGTTGCCAGGTCCCATCCCCCCCCACCACCCCCGATCACTGACAGGGGATGCAGGGCAGATCTGGGGTGGGAAGATTTTGGAGATTTGGGGATGGAGCCTGAGGAGGGCATGGACATCTATGGTATGTACAATACCATAGAGTCTACCCTCTAAAGCATCCAGCAGAATTGATCTCTGTAGTCTGGAGATGAGCTGTAATTCCAGGGGATCCGCAGGTCCCACCTGGAGGCTGGCAACCCCAACCATAAGATATGTCTGCAACCTTCTTGCCAAACCCAAAAATCAATTATATTGATCCATGTATATTCTAAAACATATATTTTAGTGTCTAAGGATAGTTAGAAATAGAAAGGTACATATGGAATACAAAGTTAGTTTTAAATCTGGATTCCAAAGTAGCTTTAGCCTACTTGTGATTGATATCTTCCTTAAATAATTTCTTTAAACTCCATCTTGCCCCTCTCAGAGCTGAACTGCTTTATATAAAAATGTATGTAACAAACCTCCAACAATTCTGTTTCATTTAAAAGTGCCATTTGGGGGGAGGGGGATTAGGAGCAGAGTAATGACCGGAGATCCTAAACCTTTTCCCCATCCATCACCTTTCAGTGACAGTCAACCCCACACAATGATATAAAGGCCACCATGTCCATCTCCCTGCCCCCAGACTCCTGCCAGTTCCCAGGTCATGCCTGGCAACCTTTAAGGGAAGCCTGGACTGGTCTTGCTTGCAATAGCCCATTCCAACTACATTGAGAGTAAGGTATAACCCAAAGTAGTAGATCAGTACTTCTCCATCTTGGCACCATGAGGGCAAGACATGCTTCCCCCATCTCTATCCATCCTAGCTAGTAGACTAGATTAGAATCCTACTCTATCCTGTCTGGAATGGAGTTCCTTACAGTTCTCCACACTATATTTCTCCATCCTTACAATTCTCTCACTTTAAAAATATAAAATGGAAGTGTTTATCAGTCCCTTTCCCAGCATTATCTGTAAGGCTGGGAGCAGTAGAAAAACAGCATGATCATTATATTTTTAAAACAGGAAAATCACTTTAGATGGTGCACAAGCAAGCCAAATAATGTAGTCCTATGCAGAACTAGCCCTGACCTGGATAGCCCAGACCAACCTGATCTCATCAGATCTTGGAAGCTAGAGCAGTTTTTGGATGGGAGACCTCCAAGGAATACCAGGTTCATAACACTGAGGCAGGCAATGGCAAACCACCTCTGAACGTCTCTTGCTTTGAAAACCTTACAAGGTCCTTGCTTTGAAAACCTTACAAAACCTTAACTCAGCTGTGACATGATGGCACTTTCCACTGCCATGCAGAGTTACACTCTTCTAAGCCCACTGACGTTAATAGACTTAGACAGGTGCTTGGGATGGCACTGAAAATAAGCCAGACTTCTACTCTTTTCAGCATGTGTGCAAAGAGAAGCAGGAGTTGTTGTGTTCTTATTCCCTATGTATCCCAATCCTTTTTAGAAGGCAGCAAAAGAAGAAACAACAGCAGGTGGGGTTTGGGAACTCACCTGAGGGTAGCTAACAGTGGGTTGAAGAGAAGACCACCGCAGTGAAACATACATAAGGTTTTGCAATTAATCACTCAATGCCCCTTAGCAAGGGATTTCTTGTGGTGCTTATTGGAGACTTATTGCAGCTGCCGAGACCCACCACAGTTTGTATTGCCAAGGAAGAAAGGAGGAAGGGTGTGGATTCTGAGGCCACCGTCCAAGCCTTGGCAAACCTGAGAATTATCGAACAGCGAGTACAAGATCTGTGATTATGACTTATTATGTTATTTTTAATTGAACGCTAATTACCGGGCTGCTTTGAAGATCCAGGAATGGCTGCTGAGAGAGGAGGTGTCTAGCTCTTTCTTCTCACATGTCTTCAACAGTTTAAACTTTAAATCACACTTCTGTGACAGCTGTTAGCTCTGTGGGAGGAAGCCTTTATGGAAGAGTTAATAATCATCATTCTAGTTCTTGTCTCAATGCAGTAAGGGTCTTTTAAAAGACGACCAGTGTGGTACAGTTGTTAGTGTGTGTCAGACTAAGATCTGGGTGACCAAAGTTTGAATCCCCTCTCTGCCATGGAAGCTTGTTGGGTAACCTTGGGCCAGTAACACACTCTCAGCCTAACCTGAAGGATTATTGGGTTAGCAGAGTGCTCAAGGCACATAATGCAGCAGAATCTATCTGGTTTGTGTGTGCTGACAAGAAACAAAATTACACATGGAGCCTTTTATCTTTGTACAGGCTAATATGAGTGCTTTATTGTAAGGAACTCCATTCTAGACAGGACATGGACAGGATTCTAATCTAGTCTAAGTAGCTAGGATGGATAGAGATGGAGGAAGCATGTACTGCCCTCATGGTGCCAGAATGGAGAAGTATAGTGTGGAAAGAAGGTGTCAAGCCAGAAGGAAGATTCCCTGAGAGTAGCAATCTATACATTAAAGGGATAGTATCAGAGCAGTAGAAGGGAAGGATGGTCAGGTTCCTGACCTATCTCTCTCTCTGACTCTCTATAGTCCCCCTCTGAAGTCTGAGGCTAAGAGACAGTGCAAAATCCTTCACTTCCAACATAACCTACCTCATAGGGTTGTTGTGAGGATAAAATCGAGAAGGAGAGAATGAAGTAAGCTGCTTTGGGTCCTTATTGGGACAGAAGTTATATATTAATTAAGTAAATAAAAGCTGCCCCATGAAGGGCCCAAGCATGGCACTGGAAGTAGATGGGAACACTTTATTAGGTCCCATGACTCTAGGAGTGTCCAGTATAGGTTGTGGGCCTCTTATCATCATATGGTATATTTGTGTCAATTCTGAAATTGAATAGAATTATAGAATATGTGGTGGACTTGTGAAAAAGCAAATGCTTTTTGGACTGAGATTCATAATGAAATTCAGAAAATCTTGAAATGTACTTTGAAAAAAGAGCCAGAAATGTTACTTTTAGGATTAAAATTAGAAGTAAAAATGGCAAAAAGAACTTTGTTATGGTACCTAATTTCAACTGCAAGAATGACTTACGCTCAGTTCAGGTACCTGATAAATGGGAGTGGATTAAAAAAATGATTTTTATGGCTGAAATGGACAAGTTAACAAGAAAACTTCATGGAGTAGAAGATGAAGAATTTTTAGCAGACTGGAAGGATTTTAAAGACTATTTAGAGCTTAACTGGGATGTGAAAAATAGACTACTCTGTTTTGATAGCTATTAATAATAGAAGTGTTGCAACAAAAGAGACTGTAATAGAAAAGTTACCTAATAGTTAAAATAGAAAAAGGAAAATATTGAAATTTATGATTTGAATACTGAAAATGAATTGAATGTATGAGAATATTGATTGAAATGTTAATGGGGGCAGAGCATCGTTGGAAGTCAGGGGAGGGGGGATAAAAATTTGTAGAAAAGGATATGGCAAGAATTGTTAGCCAAATATGGAACATGTTATTATATCCGGTTAATAAATTTTCTTTTTAAAAAAAGAGTTATAGAATAGAATCTGATCCGTGAGATTGCATATGTGAGATAAGATGGAGGAATAGCTTACACATTTGATTCAGGCCTAGAGGAAAGATGCTCAGGCCCTTTAGAATAACATCCATTAGAATAATTAAAATACACTTGTGTTTCTCAATTCCTGGATGGCTTTTCCTTTCCAAAACAGCCTGAATTAATAACAAAGAGGAGTGAGATTGCTAATGTTTGTTTCCATGCATTCTCCAGCTTTGTCATCTGTTGAATTCCAACTGGGTGGCACTTTTCTCTTGTTCTTGCAACAGTCACAATTCATAGGTTAAGCAATGATAATCATTTGAAGCCAAGAGATGTAAGTTGATCATAAGTTTTTGTCACTGGCATCTTAGCAAAACCATTGGCTTGGATCTGAACTCACAATAAAACCCTTCTGTGCATCTGTAGTTACTAAACTATCTCTCCTGGCACATAACAATTTTCCTCTCAGTGCTGATCAGCAAATGCACATTTAATGACGACTTCTGTTTTAACCACCTACAGGATTTAAGCACCTACATCTTCTTAATCACCTAAATTTCAAGACTTGCCTGCAATTTTTATCCTTTATAGCAAAACCTTGTGAGTAAGTATTTAAATAAACAGACACTGTATGTAGAATTTCATAGCTAAAAGTGAAGAAGCAAGTGGAAATAAACCAGATTTCCAGCAAAGCCAATAGAAACTGTTCCATGTTCTTGTGTTTCCCCAAGCCCCAAGAAGTCCCAGGGGTGGTGCTATCTTTGGGGGAAGGAAAGAGAACTAGAAACCTAAGATAGCTTTGTAAGTCATGTTGTGTTCACAAATACACAAGCAGTTTCTTTTTCATTTTGTTTCCCTGAAATAGTTAACAAAGCCAGCACTGGTGTGGCATAAATAATTTGTTGCATAATATTTTCCATTTCTGTAAACTTTCCCCCAAAAAACTGTGACACTACAGGACATGACCACCACATGTGGATGTAATCACCTTGCTGGCTGCAATTTCTACACAAGCAGAATACAAATGGAGGCAAAGAGGCACTCCTGCAAGGTAAAAGATCTGCTGCCCGGCATCACAGCCACAGATGGAGACTCTGTATCCTGAGGTGCTTTACCATCAGTTTGTAGTGATTTCTTGCTCTTTCCCACTGCATTTCTCCTTTTATTTACTTGAAATTTGTTTACCTTTTGCTCTTCAGAATCTTCTTCAAGGCGGCTAACAAAGCAAAAGTATAAATAATGCAAATTTAACAAAATTAATTCAAATAGGTAAAAATGATTTTTTACAAAAATCCCAATGATAAAATTCTGGGCTGTAAAATCATCTTGATGATAAACCAAGAATCAATGACATCAGCAGCATAAAATAATTCACAACAGAGGGCAAGCTGTAAAACATCAAAGTGGAGGATCATCATTAAAATAAACTCCACTGTGTCTCTTTCTCTCTCCTACGCAGTGGTTGAATTTGGATGTTACCTGAAAGATTTTAAAAAAATCTAGCTATGATTTGCATAATGCCCCCAGGCACAGGCCACTCCACTAACGATCATTAGTCCTGTAAACCAGGATGTAAAACTGTGGTCTGAAGCTGGTTTGTATTAATTACGGTTTTGCATGGCATATAAATACAGATAACCTGGTTTAATCTGTGTTTTTCCTTTGATGTTGCTCTCATTCTGTCCCCTGCTAATGAAATGCCTGGTTGAGGGGAGATGATAAAACTAGCATTTGTAAACCAAGATTCCTCTGCAAATCATCTACAAATGGCAGTATCAAAGAACTGCCATTCCACAGTTTCCGTGTTCAGAGAGAATTCAGTTATTCTGAGGCCCCGGTCACATGGGAGGATTTGCCCCGCAAAACGAATGGGTTGAGGGCGCATCAAATGGCCGGGATCATATGGCAACATCTGGGAAGCGTAGCACACCCAGCACCAACCAGTACCATCGGTCTGAAGAAGCGGATTTAAAAAGTACCAGCAAAAGGGTAGTAGCAACCGGAAAACGTGGGTCACAGGCAAGCGTCGGATCGTGGAAGCGGAGTTAATCTGGTGCATCCAGCATGCGCATGTGTCCCATTGCACCAAATGTGCTTTTTCCAAGCCTCCACAGTATGAGAAGAAGAAGAAGAAGAAGAAGAAGAAGAAGAAGAAGAAGAAGAAGAAGAAGAAGAAGAAGAAGAAGAAGAAGAAGAAGAAGAAGAAGAAGAAGAAGAAGAAGAAGAAGAAGAAGAAGAAGAAGAAGAGGAGGAGGAGGAGGAGTTTGGATTTATACCCTGCCCTTCACTGCCCAAAGGCATCTCAGAGCGGCTTACAAACTCCTTTCCCTTCTCCTCCCCACAACAGACACCCTGTGAGGTAGGTGGGGCTGAGAGAACTCTAACACAAACTGTCCTTGAGAGAACAGCTGTGCCAGAGCTTGTGACTGACCCAAGGACACATCAGCAGGTGCAAGTGGAGGAGTGGGGAATCAAACCCGGTTCTCCCAGATAAGAGTCTGTGCACTTAACCACTACACCAAACGGGCATGCGCGAGACCCTTTGATGTGCTTCAACATTGCCCGTGTGATCGCCAGCTACCGGGGTCTGCGCGGCATCTCGGGGACCATCTGATTGCACTACCATGCATCTGTTTGCTCCAGCTCTACTTTGCCTCCCTTCAGCCGCACGGTATCCCACTCGTGTGACTGGAGACTGAGATGACCAATTTGGTAGCTTTTGTAATTTCAGAGCCTGATGTCTGGGGCCACAGTCAGGTTATTGGTTATTATTTATTATATGAGTTTAATTTATAGACTATTTTTCCTACTGGGACTCAGGGTAGATTACAAATATGGCCAAGAATGATAAAAACATTGGAATCAATAGCAAAGATTCCTAGTAAAACTGAACTAGAACATTTCTCTAAGTGTCGAAGTTGTTGGGGCCATCAAACATTTTTGTCCTAACAAATCACATTCAGTGTTTGCCATTAGATGGCAGCATTACCCAAGGAACAGAGAAGCATAGGTCCATATTTTAAAAAGACAGTTATACCCAAGCCAAGCCCAGTCTTGTCATCTCAGAATCTAAACCTGGTCAGTCCTGATTTGAACTTTGATGGGAAGTCTAGGGTCGCTATGCAAACCACCTCTGTTCACCTCTTGCCTTGAAAACTCTACAGAGCAGGGGTCCCCAACCTTTTTCAGTGTGCAGGCATGTTTGGAACTCTGACTCAGGTAGGGATGCCAGGCTCCAGGTGGGACCTGAGGATCCCCTGGAATTAAAGGTCATCTCCAGACTATAGAGACCAGTTCCTCTGGAGAAAATGGTTCCTTTGGAGGGTGGACTGACTCTATGGCATTGTACCCACTGAGGTCCCTGTCCTCCCCAGGCTCCATCCCCAAAACTTCAGGAGCTTCCTAATCTGGATCTGGCAACCCTCCTCCCTCATCCTCAGCTGATGACAAGGAGGGACATAGCAACCCTAGGCAGGGTGGTGTGTGCAGCCACAAAATGGCTGCTATAGCTCACCCGCAGATGCACAGTGAAGATACTAATGCTGTGGTGACAGCTGCTGCCAAAAATCTGAACACACAATCAAATCTCCAATGACCAGTTGGAAGATCCATCTGTCCCCTCCCACTCACTAAAATCATTTGGTGGTTGCCAGGAAAGGTGTCAAGTGCCTAAGCACTCACAGGCACCATACTGGTGACCCCTGCTCTACGGGATCTCAATACATCAGCTATGACAATGGCACTTTCCATCACCACCCAAGCCTTGATATCACAGCACCAACATTTGATGTGACAGTACTAACACTAACACAGCACTAACTTGTTTTTTTCCCCAAATTATTGGAATCTCTTAAACGTTTATGTCCCAGTTGTATAAGCACATGAACTTCCATCTGGGATACTTGCTATGTTGATGTCCTGGCCACCAGATGGAAGGCAAGTCCCAGCAACCATAGGGCCTCACAGCAGAGGTTCTCAGGTCACAGTCGACTGTCAACGTCCAGGGTCAGATAACACAATCAAAATGCAAGGTCAGAAAGTAGTTCAAGGTCTCAGTTCAGGATCATTACAAGGTCTCAGTCCAGGATCACAGGTTCCAAAGGCAGGGTATGACTGTGTAGCTGTAATACTTTGTTTTGCGTTTTGTTTGTATGTGTCTGCCCATGCTTGGAAGTCATGGCTACCTCTGGCAACTTCTACTCAGTATGAAGCACATTCAGAGAAGTGGATTTATCACCTGGCCCTGCTATTCCAAGAAGGTCTCCCATCCAAATACTTGCCAGGGTTAGCTTGCTTAGCTTCCAAGATCTGACAAAATCGGGCTTGCCTGGACTATCCAGGTCAGGGCTAGGTGTAACAATTTAGAGGTTGTACCTTTTTACAAACAGCTGACTTTCCCCTGCAGATGGCATTGGTAGTTCCTGGGACATAGGACATACAGGATGGTGTGAACACATCCTACCAGTCTAGTTTCAATCAGCTTAACTGTCATTGTCTCCCCAAGGGGACCAGAAATCTTTTGCAAGGGTGAAGAACATCTTCTGTTACCTGAGATGCCAGTCACCTCCAATTCCCTCACACAGTTATAATCCCTAGGGCTCCTGGGAAACTGTGATCAACTGGCTTTAACAAGGTTGCCCAACAGAGATGCTGTATGGGTAGGTTATGTCTGTATGCCAAAAAGAAGTAAGCTATAAGTAATGTTTATTGATTCTCCCACAAGACTAGTGAACTGAAGATCTTTGAAAAACCTTTAGCTGACCCACTGTAATGTTTTACTTCCATTCCTGTATTCAGTGTTCACAGATTGCTAAATACTTTCAAAAGACAGGCATTAATTCCATCCCTTCTCACTGCATCAGAATAATAAGTCATCCAGATGTCTCCATTTTATTGGGCACTAGCCAGGAATGCACTTAACTGCCAAGGTGGGGGCTTTTGCCAAGTATAGTGCATACCAGGAGACATTGCTGGCCTACCGTTTCTTTGTTGCTTGATGGACTAGAATGGTTAGTTTGAGCACTTGCCACTTGACAGGCCAGGATGGAAGGGGACTAATTATGAGAAAGTCTCCTGATAGCTGGAAATCACTCTTTGTTTTTGGATCAGATGCCCAGACTGAGCAGAGTTTTGAAAAGGTGGCATCCCTCCAGCTAAAAGGAGGGGCACAGATTCAGCTGAAATGGTGGCTGGATTTGAAGATGCAGAGGCAGAAAGTGAGTGAGCTGTGAGTTACTTAAAGATACAGATGTGTGGGATGAGAAATTATGTATGTTTTTTCCTGCAGAAAATGTTCCATTTCTAAACATTCATTCTTTTATAATAACAATGAATGGATGCTGCCACCAATACAATATTAGGCAAGCCTGGCAGTTTCAAAGTTGTAATTAATGATTTTCAGGCAATTTTCCCCAGGAATTGTATGAGAGAGAGCACATACATGTTTTACTTATTTGTAAATTGGCAGGGATATAAAACCACAGATATATATATAGTAGTCCAGATTAAAAAAAAATCAAGCCATGAATTCTGTAGTACAGCTGTGAAGATCAATTCAAGACCAAAGGTGCAATTCATACTTAAAGTCTGCTCTTGCGTGGTGGAAGGGATATCACCAATCTGATAGGGAATTAACAAGTAACGCAAGTGATGAAGTGCCCTGACCTCTGGGAGCTAGGATTAAATTCGTCTGAAATAGATGAGCGGACAACCACATCCACAACATATCATGTACAGTTCTTTAGATACGCTAAAATTGGTGTGAACAGTTTTCAGTGCCTATGGGATTTTTTTTTAATCCATGAAGGGGAAGTAGACTAACTTTTCCAATGGCACAATGAAAATTCCCTGTCTCTTCCTTCCCACTGTAAAACACTGATGTCTCCACAATGTGGGCTCTTGGGGCATAGGGAATCCTAAAGAGAGACATGGGGGGGGATCCAGAATGGGAAGAGGGAATCGGTATAGATTGCCTACTTAGTCTGGATCCAACCTTTTGTTTTCAGATTTTTACAAGTATTATTCCCATAGAAATTATTTCCATATAAAGCTTTGAATTTCTTTGAATGTTAACATTTAAACCACGCTTGATTTCCCTCCCCCCTTAATTGAATCAGTCAAGAATTTGTTATTATTGGGAGGTACTTTTAAATTTTGGTTGCCAAATATGTCAAAGTAAACATGCAAAATCTGATTACACTCTCTTTAGGGAATTAGTTTTCTGGAACGTTTTCTAGAACATCTTTCAATTCTAGTTTTTCTAGAAAGCCCATGTCACAGAAAATATGAAGTATCTTTGAGATGCAGGACATGACTCTGGGCATCGTAGATGGGGTAGTGACTCGGCTGCCCTTTGAGGAGTGCCTGCATGCCACCATTTTTGTCCTGCTTCTGTATCTATAATAAAAGGAGGTGTCTGTCCATCTGTCTGAGGCAGAAAGCTAGGAGTCTCATAACTGGCCACTCGCCTGCTTTCAGTGCCCAGGATGAAGGGAATCAGAACATCCTGGTCCAAATTAGTTCCAGAACACACACACCCATGCTATTTACAATGGAACTTACAGTTCTCTATTTGTGGCAGGCATACCTCATTAGAAAATAAGGTTAGGCATTTGAAAAATGGCCGCCAGTTTCAGGATGGTTTATTTATTAATTCAGCTTATATACCGCTCAAGCCCCGAGGGGTCTCAGAGCGATTTACACGGTATATGATCCTTCCCTAACTAGGGCCACAATCTATGGGGGAGGGACATCCTACCGGCACCCTGAGCAGGGCTCCCCATTCTCTTCTGGCGGGGCTCCAGGCGTCTGCGCTGCAGCCTCGATGTACTCAGCCCCTGGCGAAGATCTTCCTGGCCAGGAGCCTTCCTTGTGGGGCCCTGGATCAATTACCCGCTTGTGCTGCCATGGAAGTTTGCTCAGTGACCTTGGGCAAGTCACACTCTTCCAGCATAACCTACCTCACAGGGTTGTTGTGAGGATAGAATGGAGAAGGGGAGGATGTTGTATGCCACTTTGTTTCCCCATTGGGTGGAACTGAGGTATAAATTAAGTAGACCTATAATAATAAAAGGATGTGTGTGTGTGTGTGTGTGTCTGTGTTGGTAACTACAGATAAACACATCTGTTTTCTGCTTATTTATTTCCTTCTGGTATAGAGTTGCCTATATTTATTTTATACCCCACACCCTCTCCCCACATGGGACCTGGGGCAGCTTACAACATTTACAAATACAATAAACACAAATACAGTGCAGCTGAATAAAAGCAATAAATAGAGCGATAAAACCAATTTCCTTGGGGAGCTGATTCCAGAGAGAAAACACCCTCTGCCCCAGGTGGCTCTTAAGGGCTTGTGGCGTCCACACTTGATTCAGTGATTACTCATAGCCTTCCCCGTGTGTTTGATTCATTAGCACTTTACCAGAATGCTGACTTCATAGCTTATGTTCCTAGAACCATAATGATTCTCTGGGTCTTCTGCTGATCCATTGTACTTTGCCTTTTCCTCAGCTACTGTAGCTGCACTCAAAGAGAAACACAGCTCAGTCCTCGAGTAGGAATAGACCATGTGTTCTAACGAGATGCATATAAACCACTCAGAACAGTGTTAATTTTGGAGCCACAAATAAATGCACAGTTCTGTCTCTGTTATACACCTTTCTGAAGACTTAGAGCAGGTAACAACAGTTAAAAAACAACAGCACACACAGTGTTGTGATGTAGACATTGAGGAGTCAGAGTCCACTTCATCAGATGCATGGTGTTACACTCAGCAAGTATATATCTATAGATATATAAAATGTTACAAACAGAAGAAGTGGGGTAATCATTACAAAAAGAGAAGCCAGAAAGCCCACCATTCCAAAATACATGTGTTACATTACATGGCAAACTCTCACCAGAAAACAAGGCCCAATAAAAAAAAAAAATCAGTCCAATTATCTGGGTGTATATCAGTACCAATAGTTGATGAACTGACAAAATAAGATGAACGTGAATAGCATTCATAAACTTGTAAGGAGGGAAAATTAATCTCTGTAGTGCGGTATCTACTCCCAGTCTGTAGCAAGCCCAAGTATGCATATGAAATTGCAGACCTGCATATTATACTCAGCAGTTTCACACAGGAATCTCCATCAACCTTTGTTTGTTTATTTTGCTGATGTATGGGGACCTTCAAGTCTATCACTGAATGTCTAGGAAGGCTGAAATGCCCCTCTCCCACTGGTTTATATTTCCATTTCTAAGGGTAGGTTTGTGTCCATGTCTTGTCTTACACCAAGACAGTTGAGTTTGGCCACCGTAAACAGTGGGTGGGCATTACTGGCACATGAGGAATCTGAACAAAGATGGCGGCTGGCATTTGGTCACTCCCCTCTGCTTATCCTTTATTGCTTTTAAATTGCCTTTTAAGATTTACTTTTCTTTTACCATAACTTGTGTTCAAGGTTAGAGTGAAGCCTGAGTGTCAGCAGCTGTTTTTGGATGACAAGTTTTATCTCCACAACTGGTATAGTTAACGGTGAGATAGGAATGGCTACGTAAACAAGGAGCCAGCCTGATTGACTATTATTTTAAACTTTTAGCTGGTGGTAGCCTGGATTTACTCTAGGTACCTTGGCACATGTGTAGATTTTGCATGATTTTAACATTTTAAATTATTTTAAAATGAAAACTTTTAAGCAAGTTAGAGAGGAGGAGGCTCACTCCCTTCCCTCCTCAAAACAACTAAAAATTGATGACTATTACATACCTCAAATTCCCACTACAAATCATTTTGCAGTGTTGGAAGACATAGATGATTGCCCTGAGACTACAGCTACTTCTGCTTTGTATTATTCTCTGTTAGAGAATGCAGCAGAAAACAATGACGTTAATGAGAGCCAAGACGAGCTGTTTAAAGACAGAGAAACAGTAAACCTAGGAGCAGGTGCAGGGTCCCTTGAACTGCTTCAGCTGACTGCTAAGATGGTGGAGTATATTTGCAAAATGCTTCAGACTCTGTATTGTAAAATGGACCTTATATCTAGCCAGGTTGGAAGTTTAACTGAAGGGGGGCGTGCAACAGTTAGTCATGGGGTCTACAAGGAGACTAATCAATTGGAAGGAGAGAAGGCTCAAGGAGTCACAACTAATCCGACACAATTGAAGATTAACAATTCTGGAAAGACTCTTCAATTAGTGCTACAACCTGCTAAGGCCTGTTTGTCTATTTGCCCATATAAAGATGGTACCCCAAGATGGAACACTATATCTGCAGTCAAGTTTCATCTGAAAATGTTGATGGGTGACCAGTTAAGAGTGTCAGATCTAAAAGACTTGGAGATCTTCACTAGTGTGAATCGGACCCAAAGAGTCTTACTGATTTTTAACTCCTCAGCAACTCCATCAGTGTTACTATGGAATAAATGGTTTTTAAGGACAAGAGGTATTTTCCCAACCCGGGTTTATTCGAATGTAATTCGGGCTCCCCTACTTTTGGAGAATAGTGCCCCTGCGTTCCTTCGCCAACATAAGAACTATAAGGGTTCACTGACCAATTCAAGGGTGGACGTGAGAAGTGGAAACCAAAAGGAGCCTCTTGATGGGATTACATCTATTAATAAAAACCGAACACCTGCTCCTCCAGGCCTGCTGCTGGAAGAAGGTGACATCAATGAAAATGTCATAAAGGTGTTTCCTGACCTGCCTGAGCAGGAGCAACAGTGGATCATGGATTGATTATAGAGAGCTTGATGGACAAGTTGGTCAAGCTTAGACCTAAAAGCAGCTGCTACCAACCTCACCACCTTGCTAAATGAAGAAATGGATGTGAACTGTGACTTCTCCACTATGGCCTTACCAACGCAGGTTGTGGCAGACCAAGATGTGGAAAAGCTAGAAATGTTATTCACCCTTCCCCAAGAGCTAGTGATAGAAGAAGCTGGACACTCTGATAAAGATGTGGGGTAGCAGTTGATCCACCGCCTAAGAAGAAGAGGAATGGCAGTGTTTTTCTTGATAAGGATAAAGCTCTTGACCAGATTACAGTAGTCGATTGACTAAGATCAGAGCCAGCAACTTCCAACTTTAAGATTCTGGCCCAGGACAGACTGGCAATTTGCCCCGGTATCGAGTCGCGGCAAAAAAACCCCGGAGTAAACGATACCGGGTTTTCCCGTCCACACAGCAGGGGCCTCTGCCGGAAGATACTGGCACGGAGGCGACGCGGCAGGAGCTGCGCAGCCAATCCACACCGCTGCTGCCTCATGCCCAACGCGGGTTGCTCCCGGCTTTTCGGCTGCGCGTTCAGACTCCCCGGAAGCGGAGAAACGCGCGACAAACGCAGGCTTTCAAGATTTGCGAAGGCTTTTATCAGGTGTTTTTTTAATCCGGCAGTGAAGCGCGAGAGCACCGGTAGGCTACGGGTGGGGGACGCCAGGCAGATGTGCCTGTGTGAACATTCCATTTAATCCGATATTGAGTCGTTGTCAGCCCGGGTCCCATCCCGCGGCAAATTGCCAGTCTGTCCTCGGCCTCTGTCTTGGAATATAGCTGAATGGAAGAACAAGTCCTGTGATCTGAATTTTAGTAGCTTCCTTAGGAAGTTTGATGTCATCTTATTTCGGGAAACTTGGGCACAGCTTGAGATTTCCCTAGAGGGCTTTAAGGCCCTCTCTTCACTAGCCTTTAAATCTAAGTACTTTGGGCGTTATCAAGCAGGACTTTCAATGCTATGGTCTTCCAACTCCAATCTGGAGGTGATCCCCTTAAAGGATTTTGGTCATTTAGCACAGGCCTGTCTGCTGAAAAGCACAGGGAAGTCCCTAATAATAATTAATGTTTATTTGCCGCCATGTAATGTAAAAGAAACCCTGTCCTTGTGTTGGGATGGGCTTTTAGAGGTCCTTGAACAGAAATACACTGCTGTGAATATTGTAATGGCTGGTGATTTCAACACCAGAATGGGTCAGAATGTAATAGACCTTGCTAAGAGTTTAGGTCTTATTACAGATAACACCCTGCCTAATTGTTTATTTCACTTGAGACATCTTAAGGATCCACAAACCAACGAAGATGGTATACATTTAGCTCAACTTTGTCTGAGGTTTAATTTGATTGCATTGAATGGTTTGCCTTCATATGATTATCCTGGTGAATTTATGTATGCCTTGTATCAGGGTTGCAGTGTTGTGGACTATATGTTGATCTCTCCGGCCCTTATGGATGGTGTTAGAGCCTTCTCAATTCTGGAGCGTGTAGAAAGTGACCATTTTCCTCTGGTTTTAGAGTTGGATTTCCCTGCCTCTTCTTGTGGGTGCAATAACCCAGAAGAGGATTATAGTAGGGAAGTAAATAGGATGCCCAGAATGCATTGGTCCAGTATGAATTACCAAGTGGCAGCTGATGTCCTGGACTCCAACATTTTTGATGAGTTTTTTCTATTAGCCAGGAATTCTAACCAGACTCCAGAGTTGCTCCAGGTGTACAATAAAATTATGAATCAACTTGTTGAGGTTTTGAAGCCTCAGGCCAAGTTATAGCAATGAGCAAGGGAGGTTTATACAAGGGGTTGGTTTGACAGGGAGTGCTACAATTTGAAGACCCAAGTGTGTTCTGTTTATCACCAGTATAGGAAATCGAAGCTAATGCATCCACCAAAGGAGTATTTTGAAGTTAAAAAGGTACTACAGCAACTTTATAAAAGCAAGCAAAAAAGTTTTTTACAGAAATGCTGGGAACCTCTCCTCCAAGCTATACTAAATAATGATACGAGGAAATGTTGTGCCCTGATCTCAGATTCTATGGGTAGGAATGGTTTTGTTAATAGTCTAATAACAGTAAATGCTGGTATAAATATTTTGTGAAGATTTTTCAGGAGAACAGAAACTGTTGATGAACTTGATTTCAGTTTGGATGACTGTCCAGACTGGCCCCCAGTACAGGCTTTGGAGATAGAACCTCTAATTGCAATAATCAACCCTGGAAAAGTCCCTGGGCCTGACACAATCCTACCTGAAGTTATTAAGGCATTTCCATGGTAGTGGGTACCTTTTTAGCTACCCTTTTTACTGCCATCAATAGAACAGGCTTGATACCTGAAGCTTGGACGAATTCTATAGTAGTCCCGATATTCAAAAAAGGTGGCTGTCAGCTCCCTAGTAATTACAGGCCAATCAGCCTTTTATCCACTATTGGGAAGTTGTACGCTAGATAGTTGGCCAATAAACTTAAGCTGTGGGTACCAAATCAGCAAATACTGGGGCTGGAGCAAGCTGGCTTTTGCCAGGGAAAGACAACATTAGATCATTGTATTTGTCCTTAGTCATTTGGTGAATAAATATAGGAAAGTGAAGCGGCTTACCTTACTCGCAGCCTTTTTAGATCTTAAGGGTGCTTCCAATTCAGTTTCTAGAAATATTCTGTGAAAGAAGCTAAAGGATTGGGGGATTGATGCGAGATTGCTTTTTTTGATTAAAAAGCTTCATTCTGAAACCACTTGCCAGGTTAGATGTTCAAAGGAAGGAGATCCAACACTTAAGATTCCAGTGTCCATTGGAGTTAAACAAGGATGCCTCTTAGCCCCCCTACTCTTTAACCTTTTTTAAAATGACCTGGCCCCCTTCCTGAAAACTAGGGGTGCTGCATGTACCACTCCTTCTGTATGCAGACGATGCAGTGCTTCTTTCCCTTTCAGAAATAGGGACAAAAAGGATGTTACTTCGCTTTCCCGATTATTGCAATTTGAATAAATTGACCCTAAATTATGTGAAATCTAAGATAATTGGTTTTGGGCAAAGTTGGAAACCTGTTAAGTGGAATATTAGAGGGAAAGTGATTGAGCAGGTTAAAAGTTTTACATATTTAGGAGTTCACTTCCACTTCAGTGCAAATTGGGTTACCCACAACAAGGAAGTGTTAAAATCAGTGAATAGTAATGTTCTTGCAATCACCCGTTTCTTTTACACTAAGGGAAACTGGTATATCCCTGCAGCCCTTAGAATTTTCAGTTACAAAATATGTCCCAAACTGCTCTATGGCATCCCGATTTGGATGACAGCCTTTAATAAAGCAGTAGAATATGTACAATCTAATTTTCTAAGGAAAATTCTGGGGCTGCCAGCATGTGTACCTTACGCAGCCGCAGGCCCGTAGTCAGGATTTTTTAGTTTGGGGGGCCTTTTAAAAAATCAGGGTGCACTGAAGTTCGCATGCAACTCCCACGTGCTGCCCCACTTCTCCCCCAGCATTTTAAGGGTCCCTTTAAATGCTTTGAGGGAGAAGCCAGGGGGGCACACAAGCCTGCACTCCAAGCCATGAATTTGCAGCTTGGCGCGCAGGTGCACACGGCCTCCCCCAGCCTCTCCCCAAAAGTCAGGGGGCCTTGGGAAGAAGTCAGGGGGCTGGGCCCCAGGAGGCCCCACTGTAGCTACAGGTCTGCGCAGCCATATGTCTGGAGACAAACCAAAGACGTTTAGTGACAAGAGCTTGGATTACAACATTCAAGTATTGGCTATGTATACACTTTAGGAGTAGTTCGAACAGTCTTATTGCACACATGCTCTCTTGAAGCACAAACATCTGCATGGATGATCTTTATAGGGAAAAAGATTTCTCTAATTGGGCTAGATTTTGATGACATAGTGTATCTTCCTGAGTGCATTTGTTCTGATTAAGCAGATACTTGTTGATATTGAAATGCAACAACTTAGAGGTCTTGCCTCTGGTAGGTGCTCACCTCTGTGGTGGGGGATGCCCTCTAACAATTCTTTGTCTGAATATTTTGCTTGTCTGACAACCCCTAATCTGCAAAGAGCATTCATGTTAGCTCATTTTAATGTTTAATGTCCCTTCTGCCGTATTGTACCAGAGGTTCAAGAAAATCCCATACTCATCTAGGTTTTGTGCCTGTGGCTTGGGAGAGATTGAAAGTATCGAACATGTTCTCCTGTATTGTTTCTTTTACTGTGATATTCGTGCTGTTTTTCTGGAACCTCTTTATCAGAGTCAAGTAGGGCAATCTGATGACTATAAAATCGTTTCATTATTATCTTCCCATAATCCTGAGATCATAGAATCTGTAGCTAAATTTCTCTGTTGTGCTATTAAGAGAAGATTGTTTCAGTTGCAAGGGTAAAGGGTGTATTCTTGTCTCCCTGCTGAATGTTCTGTCGATATGCCAATAAAGGTTCTGATTGACTGATGACTACTGGCACATGATAGCCTGTAAGATGTGCATGCTGTGATGTTACAGCTGTTGTTGGGCCCTGTGCTAATGTCACCTGGGTAGAGATGGGGTCAGTTGGCACTGTACTTCATTGTATGCTGAGTTTGTATCTCTGTTGTATGCTCCATTGTTGCTACTTCAGGTTCGGAGGCTGCCTGTAGCAAGGGCTAGCCTACCCTCCGCAGTAAGAAAAGGTTGGAAAATCTTTATGATGACTTGGAGTATTTTCTTCTGGAAGTAGGCAACAACCAGTGGCATTCTGTAAACTTTCCTGTGGAACCTGTCCTGTAGAAGATGTCTTCTGGGTAACCATCTAGCCCTGTCCATCTACCTCATTGCTTCCCAAATGAGTCTGTAATGTGTGAAATGGGAGGAGGAAATGGCCCTGTAAAAGAGCCCCCTGGTCCCCCCAGCCCTGCCTCCCAGACCCCTGGCCTCCTCCCCAAAGGAAGGAGAAAGAACCAGCAAGAAGAAACGAGATGCTATGGCATTCTGTTTTCCTGCCCAGCCAGCCACACTCCATATTGGCTTGGCAGAGTGCTACCCTTCTCACCACTGATTTGAACTGGCCCAGGTGGAAGGGCAGCCACTGGGAAAAGTCCTGGTGGCAATGATGGCTACTCCAACCCTGCCTGTAGTGTTATAAATGCTTGATGAAAATCCTTCAGGTGCTTGTTCCTATCCAGGAGGCTGTTTCAGATGCAATTATATCTTAGAATTTGGTTGTAGACAGCAGGCCGTGTGGTGTATTTTGTACAATAAAAAGAAGCACATAAGTAAGTACAACCAACAGTGGGTTTCTGGTGTTTGTGTGTCAAAGTGCATCTGATCCAGGCTCAAGTTACTGGTGAGGTAGAGAACAAAAAATTGGATTCAATTAAAATTATGACACATTTACTGTTGGTCATTAACTGGAAAACCTGTACAAAGACATTTCAGTTCCTTGAGAGAACATCATATGGGTTTCCTCTCAGACAGAAAATGTCTGGCTTTCATTATTTGCATTCAGTACTGTCAAGCCACCCTAAAATTGGTCCATGATAGCTATTTCCTTGGTGAACTCAAAGCAGGAATGAGCTGATTTTGTGATGTCTGAAAATTGTACAACTTTTGGCAGAAGCAGCAGAAAGCAGTGGGGGCCCATTGTATGGAATGGTGGGATTCTAACTCAGTAAAATTCACATAAGGGTTGAATTCAGGGTGGTCTGAGGTGGGCCCAACTTACCCATTTATTTTCAAGAGTAGCCTATGCAGTTATTATTTTAAGGTCTCACTTAAACTTTTACCAGTATTAGGTTAACATAAAACAATCAAAATATTTAGAAAATTATTGTTCTTCAGTTAGAATTCCACCTTGGACTCCAATGTTGCAATTTAGTAATTTTACACTCTGTTTTATGCCCCCCCCCATCATTAATGTCAGACGTTCTTGGAACTACAATTTCCAGACTGTACCAGGAGGAAGAAATGGAAGGATGAAAAAGGAAATAAACTAGGTGAAGTTTGCTCATCTCTTTCCCCTTCTGTGGGTGATAAACCAATATCTTCTCATACTGAGGATACCCCTCTGAGGTTGGGGTGGTAGGTTTTTGGAAATGGGTAATTCAAGTTAACATCAGGGGAAGGTCTCAGCCTCTATGCCCTGATGTTGAACCTCCAGAGGTTAGCCACTGTGTGAGAGATGATGCTGGACTAGATGGACTCGTGGTCTGATCCAGGAGGACTCCTCTTATGTTCTTTCTACAACCTGGATTTGGGGTCCCTCTGATGGACCAGGGTAGCTAGTGACCTGGGCTGATTTCCCACAAGCCCTGCTCCACACTCACCTTCCTTTTTGCCCTGATGATATGTGTCAATATCACACAAGCTGCTGCGCGGCCGCATTTTGCCCCGCAGCTTCACGTGATTTTCCCCACATCTACTCAATCCTCAAAAAACAGAATTGAGTAGATGCAGGGAAAATTGCACAAAACTGTGAGGCAAAATGTGGCCTCACAGCAGCTTGTGTGAAATTGACACGTACCATCAGGGCAAAATGGAAGGGTGAGCATGGAGCAGCACTTGTGGGAAATCAGCCCTGGTCTTCTCCCTACAAAAGTCCAGCCATGGCAATGCCACTGTGCTATCACTGTGAAAAGTTGTCCTGCAGCTCTCTGCAGCTCCTTCCTGTCATCAAATGTGCACTTCCTGAGTGGAAATACATCACCTCTCCAATTTCAAGCAGGTTGGAAAATGGAACTTTAGCGAAGAGGCTTCTTTGAGCTTCTGGAGTCTCCTACATGCAGGCAAATAGGATTCAAGGCTTGATGCTCCAGGTACTTACTTGCCTTGAAAACTAAGGGAGTGGTTCCTGTTCTACCACCAGCAAAAGAATGTTGCAAATCCAGGGTAACATACTGTATAGGAAAGCTGTTTCTACCTCCAGCCTAGTTTATCCTCACCATCTTGTATTCAAGACAAGAAACAGGGATCTTTGGCAATAGTCAAAAAGCAGAAGATAAGACTTGCCACTAGATGGTGCACTGTACCCAATGTCCAGTGAAACTCTTGGCAGGAGAGGGTAAGAAAACAAGACGAAGCTAGCAGGATCAGACTGTAGCGGTCAGTCCAGTCCAGATTTCTGTTTCCTACAGTAGCTGGCCAGGATGCTCCAGAGGACCTACAAGCAGGGCACTGAGTCTGTAAAGCGTCATCCTGCTGTGACTTCCCATCAACTGGCATTCATTTTTTCCTCTGCATGCAGAGGCTTCATTTAGCCATTATGGCTAATAGCTCCTGAAAGCCCTCTCCTCCGTGAATCTGTCTCATCCTCTTTAAAACCCATCTAAGCTGATGACTGCCATCATTTATTTATTTTAAAGATTTCTATGCTGTCTTCCCTCCTGAATAGGGTCTCCAAGGTGGCAAATATCCAGTCATTAAGACATTTCAACATTAAAACAGTATTTTTTTTATAAAAAAATGTATAAAATAATTCAGTTAAAACATATAAACACACATAACACAGAAAGGGAGGAGGGCCAATGACAGTTACTGGGGGTACACCAAACCAAACAAAAAGTCTTTACCTGCTGGTGGAAGAAAACAATAGAGGGGGACAGACTAATCTCCCTGGGGAGGGAGTTCCAATGTTTTGGCCCCACCACATAGAATGCCCTTTCTCAGGTTACCACCCATCTACCCTCAGACAACAAGGACAGCAGAAGCAGGCCTCCAAAGATTATTGGAGCAGACATGTAGGTATATATTGGAGAAGGCAGTCCATAAGGCATGCTGGCATCCTATAGCAGTGGTTTCCACAAGTTATTGAGGGGAAGGGGGCAGTGTTCCCTCTAAGCTGAGTTAGTATGAGCTAGCTCAGTTTTTTAGCCTCTGGCTCACACATTTTTGTCTTAGCTCAAGAAGGATGGCTCCAGAGCAAACTAGTTTATAAAGTAGCCAAATCATTTGCTCACAGGTTTAATGCCAGTAGCTCACAAAGTAGAATTTTTGCTCACAAGACTCCACAGCTTAGAGGGAGCACTGGAAGGGAGGGTCTTCTTTTTTGTCTGACCTGAATCTGACCTGCTGTAAATTTTACTTGGGTGACATCCTCCGCCCACATACAGAAACACACACACCATGTTCTAGTATGGGAAAGGAAGAAGATGTTCTCTCTCCATTTTCTTTATAACATCCATAAGTTGGGATGGAGGCATTTAGAATGCAGAATTTTATGAGTAGGAATTATGAGGCTGTTTTCTGAGAGACCAGACCTGTTTAGTGTAGGAATCCTTAGACCTTGTCACAATAAGCCAGCATAAGCCAAGGAAGTGTACTTAGGACAGACATCCCGACAACCCCTCACTTCTGTTCTCAGCCTGGGAACCAAGAAAGCAAAGGGAAAGTACATACACTGTCAAACGTTCGGTAGGACACTCCTGAATTGCATCAGTTGGAAGGTGTGGTGTCTGTTAATCTAGTCCAAACCTGCACATGATGCAGAAGTGTCCATTGGTGGAGCAAACTAAGGTGGCCCACACCTTATCTGGTTAGAACAGATAAAAGGAAGTACTTCTTCATCCAAAGAGTGATTAACACATGGAATTCACTGCCACAGAAGGTGGTGGTGGCTACAAGCACGGATGGCTTCAAGAGGGAATTAGATAAGCATATGGAACAGAAGTCCATCAGTGGCTATTAGCCACAAGGTACAGATAGGAACTCTCAGTCTGGGGCAGGTGATGCACTCTGTTCTTGGTGCTGGGGGGGCAACAGTGGGAAGGCTTCTAGTGTCTTGGCCCCACTGCTGGACCTCCTGATGACACCTGGTATTTTTGGCCACTGTGTGACAGAGTATTAGACTAGATGGGCCATTGGCCTGATCCAACATTGGCTTCTCTTATGTTCTCTTGTGTTCTTATGGACAGAAAAGCAAAATACAAATTCTGTAAACAAAATTTTAAAAATTGTAGAATGGACTTGAGCAAGAGCATATCTGTGTATGATGTGGGGATCTACTGAAACAACTGCATAGCAATGCTAACTCATGGTTCAATCAGGAGACCAAAAATGTGCAGCCTTTAGTATAATTTTTCAGACATCAGGAAATCCATCTGCCCATTGTATATGAGATATAAAAACAGTCAGTGGCTTAGATGGATTTAAAAGGGAGCTTGGACACGTTTATGGAGAATAAGGTCTGCATGTGGCTATTAGCTTTTGTAGATGAGTAGGACATAAGAACATAAGAGGAGCCCTGCTGGATCAGACCATCTAGTCCAGCATCCAGTCTCACACAGTGGCCAATCACGTCCTCTGGACAGCCAACAACAGGGCATAGAGGCTGAGGATTCAAGTACTAGTCACAGAAACTAAACCCAAGACGTTTTGCCACATGCTTTGGGGATATGACCATATTATTATTATTATTATTATTGTTGTTGTTAGTATTAATTTGATTTATTAATGGCTAAGCAGGGCTCTGGACAATATACAGCAAAATGCATAAAGCCACAAGACAAATATAGAGACTATTAACATTCTGATCATAAACGGAATTAAAATAGAAAGTTAAAAACCAGATTTAAAAAGTCCAAGCTGGCATCTCTAGAATTTACATCCCAGTTCTGGACTCTCTGGCCACTTCTGGGTGGGGGAGAGGAAGCACAAGCTCAGAATTGGAGGGGGAAGGAAAGAAGAGGGTGCCAGTCACAACAGAGAGCCATTGCTGTCCTCAACCAAAAGCCTGGCAGAACATTTCTGCCTGATAGGCCCTGTGGAACTGTATCAACTCCTTCAGGGCCCAGAGTTACTCTGCAGAGGGTTCCACCAGGTTGGGGCAGGACCAGAAAGGCTCTGGCCCTGGTTGAGGACAGCTGGACGTCTTTGGGGCCAGGGATCTCCAGCAGGTTGTTACCTGTAGTGAGAGGCACATCGTCATCCCCTGTTCTATGACAATTTATCCAATATTTTCATTTAGGAGCATATAGCAGCTGTCTTAACTTGCTAACATTAATGCAGTTGTTAAGGCTGAGAATAGCTAACTATTAATGCTATCTTTAAGCAGGCAGAAGGAAAATGTTTAGATGCTGGGGAGCAGTTATCAGGTGAGCTTCCCCATAGCATATCTCCGGAATAATTATCAGAGTCCTTTAGTGGTACTTTGAAGATTGCTTTCTTGGATCCCTGAAGTTCGCTGCAGACTTATCAAGGGTTCCTTAGTTAATAGCCAATCAATAATGACAAATGGTTCATACATCACCCATGATGATTCTCTCTATGAAACATCAGGTGAGTGCTGTGTTGGGCGAAATGCTCTCTAGGGGTAGAGCACTTCGCAACAGGTATAATTAATTTTGGAATCTTTTGGTCTATGTCTACGAGGAATGGGCTGCCGCGGGACCTTCCCAGTGAAGAGGCGAGAGACAGGACTCAGAATAATGTTTCAGTTTACTTAAATACACAATTATAATACCAGTTACATTCAACAATATCAAATCACACACACATACATTCAAGGGCTAGGAAATATAGATAGATATAGCACAGTTGCATGAGCAGGTAAACGTTGGTTCGTTGAGGGCGATATTTACCTCCAAGGCGCGGCTCCTAAATCTTCCAGTGAGTGGGGTTAGGTAGGGTAGGAAGGATGGAAGAAGGGGCACGTGGTATAGACCAGCTAACAACACACGTGTATAGTTCCAGCTGCAGACTGGAACGAAGCGAGGCAAGGGTTCGGGTACAGGATGGGGGCTTAAGAGGATAAAGGCAGACAGACAGAGGTCGTGGTTTCAGCAGCAGGGGGTCAGAGCGTCAGAGAGAGAGCGCAGGGGCCAGCTGACCCAGAGATCGCGTTCTTATAACATCTTGGGTGTTGGGCGGAGAAGGCCAGGCAGTTTACACCTACTGACCCTCCCAGCTGGCTGTGTCAGTGACAATTTCAAATCTTATTGGCTACACTGTCCGTTGGATACCTGGGGGCTGGACAGAGGAAGCTGGCTGGCAGGCAGACGGTTTCTCCAGGTAGCTGATGGCTCTTCTATTGTTCATGTGTATGGCTCGGGTGGGGAAGGCACTTAATCCCATCATGCAAATGACTGGCAGAGGGAAAGTCCTTTGTCTGCTGTATGGCCCTTAATCCATGTATGTGACATGCAGCAGGTATGCAATGGAGCCCCTCAGAGTAAAAAGACAGCTTTTTCCCTTCTCTATGGCATCCATTTTACAGTCTAGCAAGTACACAGACCATGTGGCAACAGGAAATAGTCCATAGAAAAGCCCCATAATGGCGTCGAGGCTAACAGCTGAACATGTTCTACATAGCCTTGGTGAACTGAGAAGATGCCTTAGAAAGTGTTCCAGGATCCTCTGTAAACAGCAAGGACCTTTCGCAAATGAACTGACATGGAAAGAAGCCCCTGAGGGCCAGAAGAATGGAAACCATTGAGCAACGGGATAATTTCTTAAAGTTTGAAATGAGTGTTTGTTATACCACTCAGCTTTTGCCAGTCACTCTGAAGAAATGCGTAGTGACTGAAACAGTGATTCCTGGTATGCCATCTCAGCTGCCCCTTTTACCTGTAATGACCCACATAAATGCAGTAGCCAGCACGGCCCTGGCCCTACTACCACAAAGCAGGAATCTGAACATGTAACACTAGAAGCAGGAGAGAGCTTGGTATGGGTGCTGTTATTGATATTTGCTGGCACCACTGTGCACTGTGTTCTTAAAGAGATGCTGCACAGTCAGCTGGTTACATCAGATCAATAGTTATAGCTTTAGCTCTGTTCTGAGCAGTTTCCCCGGCACAGTACATTTTACCTCTCTGATATTTGACCAATGTTATATACAACTTTTGCTGAGCCTGAGGGCTCCTTGGGAAAGAGGAAGCTGTTGTAGATACTCTTAGACTTCCTGAGGGCCTATTCAGATGGTGGTTTCTTTTATCCCTCAAGAAGCGAAGATTTGTTACTCATTTGTTGCAGAGGAACCATCTTCTGTTGCAAGTGGATAGTCTTTTCCCAGAATGCCTGCTGTGCAATATTTGAACACAGACACAGAGAAATTGTGATTTTGCTCCTATGTACAATTTTGCTATTGGGCATGCTATGTGGAATGAGGTAGAGTAATCCATATGGGTACCTGGAATCATAGAATCAAAGAGATAGAAGGGGCCACACAGGCCATCTAGTCCAACCCCTGCTCAATGCAGGATCACCCTAGAGAAGGGGTGACCAAACTGTGGCTCCTGGAAGGACAGCTGGAGAAGTGAAGGGGAAGCCTACCTCCCCGATTGGTCTTCCCTTCCCCAGTCAGTGTTTCCCTTCCTGGGTAGGGTTGAGGTGGTGGGGAAGCAGAAAAAGAAAGCAACTTTAACTTTAAATGCATTCTCAAAGCATGCACACACACACACACACCTGTCACCGCCTGGCTTGGAGAAGACATTTGTTTCTTTAAATCCCTTCGCCAAGCCAGCTGGCGTGTGGATGTGTGTGTGGGGGGGGTATTGGAGAACACATTTAAAGTTAAAGTTGCTTCCTTTCCAACTCTCCCTTCCTCCCTCCCTGTCCATTTATTTGTTTTCTTTCCACCTCTCTCTCTTTCTCTCTCTCTTCCTCCCCCCACTCATCTATTTGCTTTCTTTTCACTTCTTTTTTTCACCTCCCTTCCTTCCTTCCTCCCTTCCTCCCTCCCTCTCCCTCCCTCCCCCATATATTTGCTTTCTTTGTTTCTGTTTCTCTCTGTTTCCTTCTTTCTTTCCACCTCTTTCATTCTTTCTTTCCACCTCTCTTAGACAAATAAATATCATCAGCAAACAAACGAATATCATTGGAGAAGTAAATATCATTATCAATATCTGTTTTTACCCCTTTTGTTTTTATTTTTGGCAGTCTCATTTAATGTTAAAACAGAGCAAATGTACATATTTTCCAATTAAAAACATGTGTATAATATCTGTTCATGTCTTGCAGCTCTCCAACATCTGATGTTTATGCTATGTGGCTCTTACATTAAGCAAGTTTGAGTATCCCTGGCCTAGAGCATCCCTGACAAGTGTTTGTCCAGCTGCTGCTTAAAGACTGCCAGTGAGGGGGAGTTCACCACCTCCCTAGGCAGCTCATTCCACAGTTGCACAACTCTTACAGCAAAAATATTTTTCCTAATATCCAGCAGGTACCTTTCTGCCCTTAATTTAAACCCAATCTTGCGAGTCCTATCCTCTGCTGCCAACAGGAACAGCTCTCTGACCTCCTCTAAGTGATAGCCTTTCAAATCCCTAAAGAGAGCAATCTCAGCCTCCTCAGCCTCCTCTTTTCTAAACATTCTCAAGTCCCTCAACCTTTCCTCATAGGGCTTGGTCTCCAGGCGCCAATCATCCTCATCGCTCTCCTCTGCACCTGCTCCATTCTGTCCACATCTTCTTTGAAGTGAGGCCTCCAGAACTGCACACAATACTCCAGGTGTGGCCTGACCAATGCAATGTACAGTGGGACTATTGACATCTTGCGATTTGAATGTTATGCCTGCATCACACTGGCTGCTCATATTTAACTTACAGTCCGCCCGTACCCCAAGACCTTGTTCACACACACCCAGAAGTGTAACCCCCATCCAGTGTGTGTGTTCCTGCTGGATAACACCCATTATGGTACTACTGACAAGCGAAAATTCATCTTCATGCCTGTGCCATTCTAGGATCTATTAACTTTTTTTTTTTTGGTACTCATTAAGCCCTTTGAAAAAATGTGGCAAATGCCAGCAAGAATCTTTTCCTCCAGCACAGCAAGGCTTAACCATTTCATGATTCATTTGCTACTTTCAAGAAGTCCCATGAAGGCTGTGCACCTTTCCTATGCTGAATTATTCTTCCTTCCTAAAGTGATGGGCAGGACTAAGTGTCTACTAGTGTAAGTAAAGAAAAATCACAGGCTGCAATCCTAAGAACACTTCCTTGGGAGTAAGCCCTATTGAATAAAATGTAATTTATTTCCAAGGATGTCTTCTTAGGAGTCAGGACTGCTCCCCTACAGTCATAGCCATTAAGCTAGAAGGGATCTTAGAGGTCATCTAGCTACAGGAAGATCTCTCTAACTTGTATATCTCTGAATAGGTGAGTGGGCAACCATTTGGCAAATGAAGTTCAACACGGATAAATGTAAGGTGATTCATATTGGAACAAAATAAATTTTAGTTTTAAATAGATGCTATTTAATGGGATCTGAACTGACTGAGAATTAGATTGAAAAAGATCTTGGGGTTGTTGTGGAAAGCTCAATGAAAATGTCAATCCAAAGTGCAGCAGCGGTGAAAAAGGCAAACTCCATGCTAGGAATTATTAAGAAAGGGACTGAAAATAGAACAAACAATATTGTGATGCCTTTGTATAAAGCTATGGTGCAGCCTTATTTGTGCAGTTCTGCCACCATATCTCAAAAAGGACATTGCAGAACTGGGAAAAGTTCAAAGGAGGGGAACCAGGATGATTAGGGGGTTGGAGCACATTTCCTATGAGGAAAGTGTGGAAGTTTTCAGTTTAGAAAAAAAGCTAGCTAAGGGGAGGCATGGGTAGAATTTATAAAATTACACATAGGGTGGAGAAAGTGGATAGAGGGAGCTTTCTACCTCTCTCCCATAATCTTAGAACTTGGGGGCACCCAGTGAAATTGCTGGGAAATCGATTCAGAACAGACAAAAGGAATACTTCTTTACTCAACAAGTAATTAAACTGTGGAATCCATTGCCACAAGAGACAGAGATGGCCATGAGCATATATAGTTTTATAAGGGGGGTAGACAGATTTGCAGAGGAGATGGCTATTAGTGGCTACTAGCCATGGTGACTGAAGGGAGCCTCCATATCCAGATGCAGCAAACCTCTGAATACCAGTGCTGGGAGGCAAGGGACAGGGAAGAGCCTCAGCCTCTGTCCCTTGTTTGCCCTCCAGAACAACTGGTTGGCTGATGTGTGAGATAGGATGCTGGACTAAATGGACCACTGGTCTGATCCAGCAGTCTCTTTTTATGTTCTTATGTTCATAGGATTCCTCCCCTACAGTCATAATGATTAAGCTGGAAGGGAGCAGTCATGTAGTACAACCCCTTCTGCTCTGTTTCCAGTCTTACTTTTCCCCTCTGTAGCAGTAGTCATGCCCATCACTTGGTAGGAAAACTACATATATAGGGTGTTTTCTTAGATGACTTGGGAATAAAGTACTACATTGACAGTGTAGTCCTAAACAGAGCTATGCCCTCCCAAGTCCACTTAAGTCAGTGGACTTAGATGGATATAATTCGGCTCAGGGCTGGGCTGCAGCAGTGCAACCCAGTGCAGAGTTACTCCAGGCTAAACACACTGAAGTCTTTCTGCATTGGACAAATGCACTCTTTGCCAGCTAAATTGACCCTCAAGTTTCAAACTATGATAGTGCTGTTTATATTGTGCTCTATCCTGAGGTCAGCTTCAGGCCCTGAATCACGACCACTGTGATGAATGATCCCTCAGCATTCCGTGTGCCACATGGTTGCCTGCTCAGCACTTGGCATCTAGAGCTCCCTAAGGCATAGCACAGAGCACGGAGCTCCAGAATCCCAGGAGAGAATGCTTTTGCCTACAAGGTGTGCTATTATTCAGTATCTGATCATGACATAGCATTTTTGTGCCTGTGTTGAGAACTATAGGTTTCCAAGCAGCCTTGCTGAGAAAACATGGACAACCTTCAAGAGGTTGAACAGGGACTTCCTTTATTAAGATTTGGATGCTGGTCAAGTGACATGTTATTAAGCAGTTGCTGCCAAATATGCCATGAGAATTCCCCTGTGTGATATGTAAACCTTCTAATGCACTGTTATTATCTGGTAGCAAAAGCAGGCTCCTGTGCTCCTTTCCTTCCCCTGCAGGAGTCAGGATATAAACTGGTGAAGAACAGGGTCCTCCTTTGCTCTGCCACACTCTCTCCAGGTAACTTTAAGCCATACAAGGCTCCAGGAAGAAATCAGAATCAGTTGCACAGAAAAGCGTCTCCTGCAACATACATTTGCGTAACAGAGAGCATGATCCATCCAGTGCTAAGTCCTTTCTTCAGGTTCCATTCATATTAATGGAAGAGTGTGTAATACATACTTTTGTCTCCTTTTGAAATCAATGGAGCTTGATTGAAAGGGCTTCATTTTGTCAGCTCATGTCCATTACTCATTATAAATAATAATTCCATGACAGTGTAATCCTGAGGACATTTTCTTGGGAGTCAGCTCCACTGAGGAGACTTCAGCAGGATTTTGAGTAGACCTACTTAGGACTGTACTGTGAGAGTGCCTAGAGTATAAATTCAGTTGGCAGAAGTTTCTGTCTTTGACACAGTTCTAATAAATTAATGTACAATGCCTTAGCAACCCTTATAGTTATAGAACAGCCCCATGCAGGCCAAAAAAATCCACATAACAGGGGAACCACCAGGTTTGCAGAAAAAAAAACTGATTAAAAGGGAAGGGTAAAATATTTCAGGCCAGTGGTTATTCAAATATCTCCCTAACCCCAAACAGAAGACGCAGGTCCCTTCAAAGGCTGACTCAAGCAGCAACTCAGGAGAGGTATTAATTGTACTAACAATTTAAAATGATCGCAGTAATTCCACAGAAACCTTGGGCTAGCATGTTTTGAAGCACCTGTGGCACCCAACCATGTTATTAAACATGTGTGTGCTATTCACAGCTAATCCTACTGCACATGTGTTTTGGCCACCTAAATATGGGAGCACTTTGTCAGAAAGAATCCATGAGGGGATAAAAACTGGTATGTGCTTGGAGCCAGTGATTTGTAAAGGAAAGCATTAAAAACTGGGCAAACTAGTTTGGAGTGGAATCTTCCTTGGAGGATATATTTGGCTTTATAAGAAACACATGTTATGTGGCACACAGACTGTCATACTTTCTACTCTGGTGTCCTAAATGTTACCCCTTTAAAAATGCAATCATAGGGAATGCATACCATTGAACCTGATGAGACTTACTTCTGACTAAACATACTTAGGAGCACAGTGAACAGAAATAAACTATTAGGCCAAAATCAGTGTTCCGTAGGGTTGCCAACAGGTGTGGCAAAAGATATGCTGCCTCTTTAGACTTCATGTGCAGCTGAATCTTAATGGCATGGAGGTAAATGATATCCCATTAAACCTCTATTAAAGGGACAGGACATTTTCCTCCAGGCCTGTTGGCAACACTATTTTCCTAGCTTTAAATAAATGGCATAAATATGCTGAGTAAACAGTGTTAGTGGTTTTTGCTTTTTAGTCAGAACTCTCATTCTCCAGGAAGTGAAATGTGAACCCCACCCCCTCAGTTTAATATATATATGGTCTATAGTTCACTTTTCTTTTTTTGAAGAAACTTAGATTTCAGATGTATAAAAGGTCCCTAAGGCACTGCTGAATTCAGTTCCTTTAATCTATTATTTATATCCACATTCCAATAATTTAACTCCTTAAAAAAGGACAAATTCCTTCCCCAGCTAGTTCTCCTTGTTTGTGAGCATGCCTGTAATGGAAATCTGGATGAGTTAAAGTAATCCTTGGATGAGAAATTAGGTGGCAAAAAATACTGCTGTTCATCCTTTCCCAAGGGAAGGTCATTATACCCTTTATAAGAGCAGCTTCCTATGGCAAAGGGAACACTGGAAATGTTTTTAACAAAGTTAAAGCAGCCCAACACAGCATAAAGAATAAGGGGCACCTGTGCTTGGCTCCACTGATCTGCATTAGAGTCATATGTTTACTTGAAACATCTTTGCCACAACAGCTCCACCATCAGCAGAAAAGAAAGGTGAGAGAGGAACCCTTATTATGACAAGGGAAAATAAATATAAGAACTGGAAGAGACCATGGAAGAGAAAAAAGGATTTACACACCTCCTATTTGCTAGAGCAACCCAGTCAAACCTTTGTAGCACTTACCCAATATGGAATACCTTCACACACGTATATACTAAATAAAATCCATTGCACATAGGCTCATGGATTCCCCCTGTATTGGCTTCAACTAGATTCCCCTGTAAGAGGAGTCCTTGATTCTGTAATACAGGTAGTAACCAAAACCACTCACCACAATTTACTGCTTGTGGACACTACTTCCTGAAAGTTTTCTTTTCCTGTTCAAAACTCAGAACAGTCCATTCTCCTCCCCCTGAGTGGTTCATTTAATTGAAATTTTTATATGTACTGAGTGTCTAAGGGAACTGTGAGAACTAAAACACATGTCCAGTAAACAGGGAAATCTGGGGTTGATTCTAAGGATCAATCTGGAATTGATCCTTGAGGATCAGCCTTTTATATGTGCAGGGCAGAGCTCACTGGTAGTGCACTGAGATAGTCCATGGTTCAGCCTCCAGTAGCTTTAGATTTCAGGTTTCAACAATACACAGCATTTTTGCTTTGTTTGTTGAGCCCCAATGCAGCAAAAAGTCTTCTGGTACATGACTAACCTAAGCAGTCACCCTGTGCCCATGCTTCCAACAGCACTTGGCTTAAGCATTTTTTAAAAAACTTGTCCTAGTGTGCTGTACAAAGCCAATGAATTCTATTTGTCCCCTGAAAGGATTTTCTATGGGTCTTCCTTTCCTGTTTTAATAGTCTGTTTATAATTATAATTTAACCTACACAACAGTTCTGATATGTAATCTTATATAAGGCTGTGTGAACACTGTGGGGTAATTTATACGCAGTCCATATCAGCGAACATAATGCAGCTCACCGTGTATTTCATGGAGATCAAACTGTCTGTACACAGTGGGCTCAAGCCCACAAATTCTTATGCTACAGAAAAACCTTTAAGATGACACAGAAATCCTCTTTTGGTTTTGACATATAGACAGACTACTGCCCTGGAATTTGTGTCTGTATTCCTAGATTCTGCACCAATGCATATGGCTGATGATATTTAGGAGGACTAGTTTAGAGGAGAATGAATTCTGCAGGTTTAATTCCTAAAATGAGAGGTGCTTTTGTTCAGATCCATAATATTGTGTCTCCTGTCCTGGAATCACTTCCTCCTTGCCTAGGAGTGGACCCACCCCCATTGCCAGAGCCACCCCCAAATATACCCAGAAGTCACAGGATGCTCACATGGGAACCCACAGTGCCAGCAATAGAGAAGCCCACCAGGACAGTGGCAACAAGAAGAACTGCTGTAACAGCAGCAGTAGCAGCAACACAATATGTGCCCTTTAAGGCCTTGACTCAACCACACCCACCAGGTGCCAAACCAGGCAGGACAATAGCAGCAAGGAAGAGGAATGCTTCAACAGCAGTAATGCAGTATGGGCCTGCCAACAGCTGCTGGCAGTTTAGCCTGGCTGGGGCAATGGGAGGGGGGAAAGAGGTTTCAGGTACAGCCCAAGATTCCCCTGAAGTCTCACAAGATTGCTAGTTCTCATAAGACTTCATGAGACTGTGGGCAGCCTGCTGCACTAATTTCATAAGAGGCTTAGAAGCAGGCCAGTGAGGAGGTGGCTGGGTTTTGTCTCCGGGCTGAGCAAGGTAGACCCAGGGCAGGGCAAACCAGATCTAGAACCAAATGCTGCAAACCCCCTCCCCTCCTCTCCAGTTATGAGGTTCTGCAAGCCAAGGCATGACAGAGGCTCCTAAACCCTATGCTCCTGATACTAAATGACTGAGAGTTAATTGTCTTCAGTCATGAGAGGACAGCATCCTTTATATTAAGACCCTGCTTAGTCCCATTTGAGAACTTTGTACCATCAGATCTCACTCCTGAGACATAGAAATTCCTGGTAAACTCTGGTCTCATTTAAGATTATGTTGTTTAAGAAAAAGGTTGTCCTACCTGTGAACACCAGAACAGTGCTGTTAACACACAGGTTCTGGGGGTAGTGACTAAGAAGGGCAAAGACTGTGGCCACCAGCAAAGGGAAGATGTGATGAACTTGCCACAGACTACAAGTCCAGTCTAGTTGCATGGAGATGGCATGGTAGTCAGAGACAAACACCTTTCAGGTACCCAATTCTGTGAACTAGGGTTCAGTAACCAATGCACACAAGGTGTAAAAGAGAAACCCATATCTCTGGCCACTGGAAAGCATGCAGCAAAACTACTGGGGGAATGCTGTCAGCCAGTGTTCCCTCTAAGCTGAGTTAGTGTGAACTAGCTCACAGTTTTTTAGCCTCCAGCTCACACATTTTTGTCTTAGCTCAGGAAGGATGGCTCCAGAGCAAACTAATTTATGCAATAGCCAAATCACCTGTAATGTATACAATGAAGTGAAATGTCTCCATTAGAAACTCATGTTAAGCTTCATGCCTAGACAAGGATCCTAATCCTCAACATCTGATTGGTTGTCTAAGAAGCACCGTCCTATCAGGACAAACCTCAAACTCTTGGGGGGAATGAATCCTATTGGTTCTTATCTCTGTAAATAGGTGTGGCTACATTACCCAGGAACAGTTAAAAGGGAGCAAAGCTCCACTGTTTCTTTGTCATCTGCTGACCTGCAATTTTGCTGTTCTGGTTGACTTTGAGTTGTTGCTGAATAAAGCTGAATCACTTTGTTGAAATCGAGTTAAGTGTCATACTTAACAACTGGCAATGAGGATGGGATTCTAGGGCGGGTAGGCAGCCCCGCTAGCAACAATCCCGTGATGGACGAAGGTGATCAGCAAGCTCCGGTCCATCAAGCTCCGGCAACACTGGTCCAAGTGGCTGCACCTACAGTGACAATGGCCAACAACCAGAAGTTTGAGGCATTCGAACCCGAGATGGAGGATTGGGACTCATACCTGTCACGGTTTGAGTTCCACCTCGAGGCAAACCAGATCATGGACGAGTCCCAGAAAAGAGCCATGCTTCTGAGTTCTTGTGGGAAGGCAGTGTTCAACATCGCATGGTCCCTGGTGGCACCAGCTGAAATCAAAACAGTGCCATTTGTGGACATCACAGAGACGCTGAAAGCTCATTTCTCACCACAGCTGTCTGAGATCGCGTGTTGGCACGCGTTTTACAAGAGGAACCAGGCACCCAGTGAGTCCATCGCTGAGTATGTGGCGGCTTTGCATAAGGCTGCCCGACTGTGCAACTTCGAGGACATCAAAGAGGCGTTGTGGGACCAGCTGGTGTGCAGCATGAAGGATGAGCACCTACAGCAGCGCCTGTTCACCCGTACTACCCTTACCTGGGCTGTGGCATATTCGGAGGTGGTTGCTGCGGAGGCCGCAGAGAGGTCTATGCAGGAGGTGCATCAGCGGCAGGCACCAAAAGAACCAAGCGTACATCACCAGGCTGTCAGCAAATCCGAGGACAATGCAGAGGCTGACGTCAACAAGACGAGGGCAAGAGCGGACAAGTGGACCGCAGCCAGCAGGGCGTGCACCGGTTGTAGTGGGAGCCACGATCACAATCAGTGCTGGGCCAGAGATGTCATCTGCCGAGCATGTGGAAGGCGTGGTCATCTAACGCAAGTCTGTAGGGTGAAGAAGAGGTCCCCACCGGTGTCTCCCGAAGGAAAACCACGATCACGAGCAGCTGTCAAGGATGACATCTGCAAGACAACAGCGTGTTGTTCCTGCCCATCCATGGTTCTGCACACCGGGAGCAGGAAAAAGATCAGTGTCACCCTACGGCTGGACGGTGTCCCTTGCACCATGGAGGTTGACTCGGGATTGTCCGTGACAGTGATCTCATCAACGGCACAGCAGCAAATGTTCCCGAGACAGAGTCGGCAGCGGCTGAAACCAGTGGACACACAGCTGTCCGATATTCAGGGCAAGTGTATTCCTCTTGCGGGGAGGGATGTATTCGAGGTTCAATTTAAAGAATGTAAAGTTGTTTTGCCTTTGTTGGTTGCTGAAGGGAACCGGGTTAATTTGCTTGGCCTGGACTGGTTTGAACCTCTGGCTACTGCAGTAAGAGGGGTTAACAAGGTGTCGGAAAATAAATGGGAAATGTTGTATAGAGAGTTTCCTGAAGTGTTTGGGGGAGGCCTGGGAAGGTACAAGGGCCCTCCAATTTCGTTTGAACTGGATCCATCGGTGACCCCAATCCAGTTAAAATACCAAAAGGTGCCCATTGCCTTAAGACCCTGCATTGAGGCAGAGCTGGAAAGCTCATAGAACAAGGGGTGTTAGAACCGGTGCTGTTTAGTAGGTGGAAAACCCCTATTGTGACACCTGTGAAGCCGGACGGCTTGGTGAGAATATGTGCAGACTACAAATGCACTATTAATTGTGCTTTACAACAGCACTCGTACCCCATGCCAGTTATAAGCCACATCCTGGTGTCCTTGGGGGGGGCGAGTTTTTGCAAAACTCGACCTAGCACAGGCCTACCAACAACTGCCTGTGACTAGGGAAGCTGCGGAAGCCCAAACCATAGTCACCCATGGGGGGCCTTTAAAGTAAATAGGCTCCAGTTCAGGCTAAATGTCACCCCCAGAATTTTCCAAAGACTTATGGAAGGAATGTTGAGAGTGGTCCCTGGAACGGTGCCCTATTTCGACGACGTGTTGATTGCGGGGAGTTCTGACAAAGAAGTAATGGACCGGGTAAAGGCAGTGTTGGAATGCTTCAAAAAGGCAGGCTTAAAGGTGAAAAGGTCCAAATGCCTTATTGGGGTTCCAAGTGTTGAGTTCTTGGGTTTCTGAGTGGATCTGAGGGTGTCCAGCCCACACAGGAAAAGGTGACTGCCATCCAAAATGCCCCTAGCCTGGTGAATAAAAAAGAGTTGCAGTTGTTCCTAGAGCTGCTCAACTTTTATCATTCTTTTTTGCCACATAAAGCATCTGTGGTGGCACCATTACAAGACCTGTTGCACAAGGACACAAAATGGCGGTGGGACTCTGAACAAGAGCGGGCATTCAGGGAAGTCAAAAGTTTATTGTCTTCTAATGCTGTACTAACACATTATGATGAACAGAAACTGTTAGTGTTGGCGGCAGACGCATCCCCATATGGGGTGGGGGCAGTATTGAGACATGTAATGCTGGATGGCAGTGAAGCGCCCGTGGCTTTCTACTCCCGTTCCTTATCTGCAGCCAAAAAGAACTATGCGCAAATAGATAAGGAGGGACTTGTGCTTGTCTGCGCAGCAAAGAAATTCCACGATTTTGCTTATGGATGGAAATTTCTGTTAGTGACTGACCACAAGCCACTTTTGGGAATCTTTGCCCCGGACTGGCAATTTCCCAACATCTTGTCCCCCCGCATGTCACGCTGGGCCATCTTTCTTGTGGCCTACGACTACAACCTGGAGCATCAGCCAGGTAAGGGAATCGGACATGCCGACACCCTGAGTCATTGCCCTCTGCCCGGCCAGGACTTGGACCCTGCCCCTGCCAGTTCCGTACTGGCTATTGATGAACTGCCACAGGCTCCCATCTCCTCCATGGACATTGCTGCTGCGACAGCAAAAGACAATCTCTTGGCCCATGTTCTCAACTGGGTGTGGAGGGAGTGGCCAGCAGGGTCTTGAAGCCAGAATTAAGCCATTTGCATCACATCAAAATGAAATGTCTGTATCGAAAGGTTGAGAAATTGCAAAGAAAGGTGCTGGAATCACTTCATGTGGGCCATCCCGGCATGGTCCACATGAAAGCCCTGGCAAGAGGGTATGTATGGTGGCCAGGCATAGATGCCGACATCAAGGCATGGGTCTGTGAGTGTATGCCTTGCCAACAAGCCAGATCAGAGCCTCCTCAGGCTCCCCCCCAGAGGTGGGAATCCACCAGGAAACTGTGGTCTGGCCTGCATGTCAATTTTGCAGGACCTTTTCAGGGCCAGACCTTCCTGCTCATTGTCGACTCCTATACCAAATGGTTAGAAGTGGCACATATGCATTGTACTTCATCGGTGGCTGTAATAAATGTGTTGTGCCGGGTTTTTGCCATCCATGGGCTACTGGACGTGTTAGTCAGTGATAACGGGGCACAGTTTGTCTCTAGGGACTTCGAGCAGTTCCTAGAGAACAACGGCATTCACCACCTAACTTCGGCACCCTTTCATCCGGCCTCTAACGGCCAAGCCGAAAGATTGGTCCGTACGACCAAGGAGGCTTTAAAGAAGTTGACGCAGGGTGATTGGGGGCAGAAACTTGCAAGTTTTCTGTTGCGGCAGCATACAACACCATGCTCCACTACAGGTAGAAGCCCGGCTGAGCTTCTAATGGGGCGTCACCTCATGATGCGGCTTGACAGGTTGCATCCTGACCTGAATGAGGTAAAGCCTCCACAACAACAGGGTCCAGAGAAGGTGCAAACGTACAAGACGGGCAATAAGGTCTTCACTTGTAATTACTCTGAGGGTCACTTATGGCTTCCCGCCATAATCAAAAATGCAGTCAGGTCACGAATGTACGTGGTAGAGCTCGCTAACGGTCAGAAACGGCGGTGCCACATAGACCAGTTAAGGCAGCGGTGGGCTAAGGACAGCCTAGACTACCAGCTTGCTGAGTCCTCAGACCTCGACGGGCAACCAGGGCCTCCAGACAGGGAGGTGAGTGTTGCTGTGCCTAGCACAGACCCCGAAGTAGGGCAGACCCCTACTTACAATGGTGACCCCTCAGAAAATGTTGAACCTGACTCCTCTGACCAAGAGTCAAGCAGGGACCTCGATGTTGTTGTGCCATCCGAGCCTGAACCTCTGCGCAGGTCTCAGCGTGTTTGCCATGCTCCATCATATCTGAAAGATTATGCCTGTAATGGAGTTGTGTCAACTTAGGGGGGAGGAATTTGTAATATATGCAATGAAGTGAAATGCCTCCATTAGAAATGCCTCATGTTAAGCTTCGTGCCTTGACAAGGATCCTAATCCTCAACATCTGACTGGTTGTCTAAGAAGCACCGTCCTATCAGGACGAACCTCAAACTCTTAGGGGGAATGAACCCTATTGGTTCTTATCTCTGTAATCTTATTGTTTACTACTATGTAAATAGGTGTGGCTACATTAGCCGGGAACGTTTAAAAGGGAGCAAAGCTCCACTGTTTCTCTGTCATCTGTTGATCTGCGGTTTTGCTGTTCTGGTTGACTTTGAGCTGTTGCTGAATAAAGCTGAATGAAAAGTACTGAGACTGACGAGTGATTTCAGCTCTCACATACTTTATTAGAACAGGAACAAGACAAGCTAGCCAGCTCGCAGGCCGGCTTATATTCCCCTGCAAAACCCACACCCCAACTCCTACCACGCCCGTGATAGGATCATTCAAACTTAATCCACTTAACTCCTAAGATATTCGAGGCCCGATTGGTGGGGCTTGAGGAGCCCCTGTTCTATTGTTCTCCTAGAACAAAGCTCAGCCTTGGCTTGCCCCGTGCTCCACTGGTCTGCGCCGGCTGGAGCACGTGGTCGAGCCTGGCCGAGCTGGATACATTACACTGAATCACTTTGTTGAAATCGAGTTAAGTGTCATACTTAACATCACCTGCTCACAACTTTAATGCCAGTAGCTCAGAAAGTAGAATTTTTGCTCACAGGACTCCATAGCTTAGAGGGAGCATTGCTCTCAGCCATAGCTTATCTCTACTTTCTATCCTTTCCTGCCTCTAAGGACTCCAAAGCAGTGTGCAGCATTCTCACCACCTCCGTTTGATCCTTGACACAAACCTGTAAGGATGCGAGAGAGAGAAATTGATCCAAGGTCACTCAGAGACCTTACGGGTAAGTAGAGATTTAAACCTGGTTCTCACAAGTCCTGGTCTGACGTTCTTATCACTATGCAATATGTTTCCATTGCATGTTTTGACATGTTATCCTTTAATGGATAAGCTGTACAAATGGAGGTGGCAAAACAATATGTGAATTCACCATTGATGGGCTATGGAATCTGAGTGACTGGCAACTTGTTAATTAATACCAGGAACCTGGAACTGAGAAGATAGCATCTTCCTCATCTGTGTGGTGATAATTTTTTTGGGGGGTGGAGCGCATCTGCAGTATCCAATAGTGCACCACATTTGCTGAGCCCACCTTGCCTTCCCTATAAATCTTGCAGTAACCCAGTTTCCTAGCCTTAGAAGCTCCTGCCACCTGCCCCTTACCTGCCCTGACTCAGCATTTTGGCAAGATCTGCTCATAAATCCACCTTGGATGACACAGATCTCATGGTGCTTTTCCACACACGCACACACACACAGAGAAATAATGGGACAGTCTATGAAATGATAATGCGTTCCCAGTGGAGCATAGTGCTCCTAGAATTTACATCTTACAACTCTCATACTTGCTAAAAATCAATAGCCTCCATAATATCAGTAGAGATGATTTTCCCACTCAGGTGAAATTTTCCCATAGAATGATCTCTTTATTCAAAGCCTAGGCCCAGCCCCCTAACTCAGAACCCACCCATGTTACCTTTGGCATCAACAATCTTTTATAATTAAACAGCCAACTTACATCAAAATTCACAGCAAGAGATCATCAAAGACCCAATATAAGATACAAGAAACCCGTTTGCATAACGAAAACTGTTGCCATGTAACAGGACTGATAATTGAAGTGTTGATTATCAATCCATACAGTTGCCACAGCCCAAACACTGGCTGTCTATTTATTTATTTATTTATTTCTATACCGCCCTTCCCTGGAGGGCTCAAGGTGGTGTACAACATTGTTTAGAACACAGTTTCACAGACATATATAAAATCTGGTCTAAAGCCCATTTAAATTAAATCTTAAGAACATTCTGATGGCATAAGTAATTATTAATTCCTCCTGGGGGGGGCAAGTCAGGGCCAGATATGATGATAAACTGTTGCTATCTTCAAACATAGGTCTGGTGGAAGGAAAAAAATAGGTGGCACCCTGCACAGACAGATAGACACACACACACACACCTCCGGGAAGCACCACAAATAAAATAAAACATTGGAAGTTGGGGGGCTGGGCTGGATGGGCAGTTGAGGGGCCTTGGCGGTAAGTCGGGGGGGGCAAGATGCCTCACTGTAGCTACGGGCCTGGGCATAGATGTCACCAGGTAGAGAGTTCCACCTGGCTCTGGTCGAGGATAGCTGGATGTCTTTTGGGTCAGGAACCACCAGTAGATTCTGATCTTCTGAGTGCAAGTCCAGGGGATATACCAGGAGAGGTGGTCCTGCAGGTTGCCAGTCCTTTGTTAGGAAGTGGCACACATGAGATTACACAGGATCCCCTTGTGCAATTGTTTAAGCATACTGGCATAAATCTGTGTGTGGTTTGTGCTTGTATTGATGGCAACTATGCACCTCCATTCCCCCTCTTGGACACAAGCCTTAATGTGGTCAGGGGAGTTGTGTGTGTCTGTGCAGCTGAAAGCAATACCATAAAGAATTTAGACTCTGCCAAGAGGCTAAATTCCTAGCAGAATCATAGAATAATAGAATCATGGAATCATAGAGTTGGAAGGGTCCATACAGACCATCTAGTCCAACCCCCTGCCCAATGCAGGACCAGCCTAAAGCATCTCTGAGTCACTCAAGACAGGATGGCCACAGCTGAGACACCAGACTAAGATGCATCCACCCCCTTTAGAGATCAACAGCCACTTGAACAGAAGGGAATGGACAGTTACAATGGTGATGAGGAAGGAGGAATCCTTGAAAGGCAGATACTGGGCAGCAGCAATAGTGGAAGGTGACATTGGTGGAAGATTTATCATAAACAATGGTTCTGCCACTTCAGCTAACCCGGAATAGTACTGTGTAGAAGAAGGCAATGGTAAACCACTTCTGACAATCTCTTACCTCACAAACCCTATGATGAGACAATCTAAAAGAAGATACAGTGCTGGAAGACAGAGCCCCCAGATTGGATAGCACTGAAAGACCTGAGGACAACTACAAATTGCACTATTCTTAATGACGCAACTGGACTAAAGCCGAAAGGATGTTCAGTTGTTGATGTGATGCAAAACGAAAGTCCAAAGATATTGGACACATATAATAGGAACATGGAACATGAGAAGCATGAATCTAGGAAAGGTCAAAATCATAAAACAAGAAATGGAGCATTTCAGCACTGCAATCCTGGGAGTGAGCGGACTGGATTAGGGCCAGTCAGAAAATTATAATGTGTTTTACTCTGGAAATGACAAACACAGAAGAAACTGAGTTGCTCTAACAGTGAGGCGAGATGTAGCACAAGCAGTTGGGGGCTATCAATTGATCAGACTTCATGGAAAGCTTGTCAATATAACCATCATTCCAGTTTAGGCCCCAAATACATAGGTGCTGAAGAGAAAGAAATTGAAAGTTTTATGGAAGTGTCTAGGAAGACATCACTGGATGGCCAATATAGAAATCAAATAGATTACATAATCAGAAGCAGAAGATACAGAAGCTCTATCCTCACTGCTAACACAAGACCATGAAATGATTGCAGTACAGACCATGAATTGTTAATATAGAAAATTAGAAAAAAGCTAAAGAAAGACACCAAAAAGTTCATAAACCCAAACTACAATCTAAACAACATTCCTGAAGAGTTTAAAGAGCATTTAAAGAACAGATTTGCATTACTGAGTTCAAGTAAACATGAGGTAGAAGAACTATGGTTGAAACCAGAGATATTATCAAAGGAAAATGTGCAAAGACTGCTCCTGTAGCCAAAAGAAATTAAAAGTCTCGATACATTACTAATTTAGCTCTTAAAATTGTTAAAGTTAGACAAGAAGAAAAGTAAAGGGACAGAAATAGAATATAAATGCAGCATTCCAGTGACTGACACTTAGAGACAAAGAAAACTATTATAATAACCAATGTAAAGAAATAGAAGAGAACAACAAAAAAGAAAGAACAAGAGGTCTGTTCCATGAGACCTAAGAAATCAAGGGGAAATGTAAAGCACAGTTAGGTATGCTGAAGGTCAACATGTAAATATACTAACAGAAAGAGAACAAAATGAAGAAAAAATGGGAACCATTGAAGGACTATGCAGAAGAGATGAAACGATGACAGATTACTTCAAAGAAGAATCTTTTGAAGAAGAACCTACAGTTTTAGAAAATGAAATGAAAGCTGCACTGAGAGCAATTGAGAGAAACAAATCATCAGGAGTAGATCGGATATCAATACAGCTATTCTAAACCACAGAAATGGAGTCCATCAAAATCTTAACAAGAATATGCCAACAAATATGGGGGAAAACAATGGCCCACAGACTGGAAAATCTCAATTTACAATTTACACTCCCATTCTGAAACAAGGAGATGTCATAGACTGCAGAAACTATCAGACAATCAGATTAATTTTTCACACAAGTAAAGTGATGCTGAAAATCTTACAACAAAGACTGTTACCATATATGGAATGAGAAATGTCAGATGTTTGAACTAGATTCAGAAAAGGAGGAGGTGTTAGAGATCATATTGCAAATTTACATTGGTTACTGGAGAATACAAGAGAATTTCAGAAGAAAATTAGCTTCTATGTCATACATGAGAGCAAAGCTTTTAACTATGTGTGCCAGGAAGAGCCATGGTAGGTTTTAGAAGAAACAGGTGTGCCACATCATCTGATTGTTTTGATGCACAACCTAGGGGTGTGCAAAAAATCATTTTTGGGATTTGGGTATATAGGACCCAAGAAATATTGGTATTTCTCAATATTCCTGAATCCTGATACTGCTATGGTATTCAGATTCAAGATTTTTTGGAAATCCCAAATGTTCTCAGCTCCATTATACTCCATGGGGATCATTATACACAATGGGGAATCTATCTGAGGGTAGGGGTGGCTTTTTTGAGGTAGAGGCACCAATTTTGCAGCATAGCTGCTGGTGCCTTTCCTCAAAAGAACCCCAAATTTCAAAAAGATTAGAACAGGTGGTCTGATTCTATGTGCCCCCCAAAGAAGGTGCCCCTATCCTTCATTGTTTCCAATGGAGGAAAAAATAGCAAGAAAGCAAGGGCAACAGAAGTCCAGCAGGACAGAATCAGAGTCCCGGAGAATCTCTGCAGGAGAGACTAACAGGGGAGCATTTTTTCAAGCCCAGCAGAACCAGTGCCACTATGGCAGTGCAAACCCAGAACAACTAAGGTGAAACCAGAGAATTTCTGCAGTATAAACTGAAGGGGAGGCATTTTTAGTGCCCAGCAGTACAAGTGCAATCACAGAGTGCTCAGCAGAACCACTGGCTTTGTGGCAATGCCAGCTCCAAAATAAATCCAAGCAAGGGAGCAGAGTTGCAAGCACAGCAGAACTAGTGCAATGTACAGTGCCCAGCAACACCCAGTGTCATTGTGGCAATGCCAGCTTAACAGGACTGATGTCAAGCACAGAATCACAATCCAAGCAAAGGGGGGGTTACAAGCCCAGCAGAATCAGTACAATGTACAAGTATCCAGCAGTGTGGTCATTAATTCATAGGGTCGCCGTAAGTTGGAAGCAACTTGATGGCACAACACACATACATTCACCTCCATTATTCCCTTTTGGTATGACATTTCTAAGAAGCCCTTTAGTCCCATAGAAATATTTGCCAGCCATTCTCTTCACATACTGGTTATTCTAGCAACCTACTTACCCTCCTGCCAAGGTACCTTCATTCTGAAATTTCAGATTTTCCTTTGCAAAGAGCCATTCTTGGTTCTGTACAGAACCATATTTGGCCACAGAGCCATAGATAACGGTCCTTTACATTAGCTCCCCCTCCTGTTACATTGTCTTGAGCTCTCTATGAAAATAGAAAACCATCCTTCCATTTGGATGGAGAATTGTAGCTTTGAAGAACTAGTTGACACAGGGACAGTTCTTAGGAACAGTACCACAGCTGCTGTTCTGCTTGAGCCAATGCTATATCCAAATCATGGCATTAGGCTGTTTTACAACCAGCAGTAGGATTTTCTGGTGGGGTTTTGTGTTTTTGCATCTGACAAACACATGGCATTGGCACTATGAGTCCCACACTTCTTCAGGCTTCTATGGCTTTTCTTCTACCTTTGCAGTCACACATACAGTTAGGTTTTTCCATCCCACGCTGGTATGCAATCCCACTCTTGCTCCATCTGTTGTGTGAGATGTGATTCTACTTTCCTCACCCATACATATGTACATCTTTGTGTCAGGCTGCTTTCCCTCCAATCCGTGCATGAAACCATTTGGAGTGAATTCAAATGACAGCATCCTCACATACACACCCCTTTTCACATGGTGAACTTTTCAGGCATTGCATGATGTCCTTAGTGTAGGAATGATTTGTCTAAAGGGGCTTGATCATGTAATAGGCCTCGTGCCACCACCCTGTCAGCAATGCAGTTTTTGCAAAAAGCTTGAGAGCCCTTTGTGCCATTGAATCTTTCAGACAAGAGACAGACCCTCACCCTGCCATATTGATTTGGAAGTGATTTCCTTTGATCTTAATGGATTTCATTCCAGATGCCATTGTTTAAGATTAGACTGTAATCTTACAGCCTGATACTAAATGTGTTCACTTGGAAACTTTGTTAGATTCCTTGACATTTACTGATTATTAAGTATGCCTAGAAATGAAGTTATGCAGATCCTATTTATGAATGTTAGTTAGAAGACTTTATTTTATTTATTTAAAACATTTTTATGCCAACTTTCCATCCAGTCAGCATCCCCAAAGCAGCAAACATGAAAACTTTATAACAACTGAACAACTAAGAACAACATCTAAAATTATAAAATAATTCCGTAAAAACACATAAACATACAGCACCAGAACCAGGGAGGAGGCCAATAACTATTACTGGTGGTATGCCAAAAGAAACATTAAAAAGTCTTTACCCCCTGGTGGAAGACACCAATAGAAGGAGACAGATGAATATGCCTGAGGAGGGAGTACCAAACTTTTGGTGCCACAACCAAAAAAGCTCTTTCTTGAGTCACTACCCATCTAACTTCAGATGGCTGAGGTCACTGAAGCAGGGCCTCCAAAGCTAATCGGAGTGAACAGGTAGGTTCGTATGGGAGAAGGTGGTCCTTCAGGTATGTTGATCCCAAGCCATACAAGGCTTTAAAGGTCAATACCAGCAACTTGAATTGAGCCCAGAAGCAAACTGGAAGCCAGAGCAAATGGATTATAGATGTGATTATAATTTTTTCTCTACTCTGTGATTTTAAAAAATGAAGTTGTTCATGTGTACTTATTTGCATTATGAAGATCCCTTCAGTGTACAAATTCAGCCCCATCAGTTGCACTCGCCCAGTCCATCTTCCAGTACCTGTCATCTACCAGGGCAAATAAGGCCATTTCAGTCCATAACCAGGCCGGAAAACAGATTAGAATGGGTCCAAACAATCTCCTTCATTCAGGAATCTCTGAAGTTGGCCAGCTACCACCTGTTCAATCACGTTGCTCAAGAATGGTACATTTGAGAGTGGAAAACAGTTACTCAACTCTTCTGGGTCCAGAGTAAGTTTCTTTAGGAGTGGATACACCACTGCCAACTTCAAGGCAGGACCAACCACCCCCTCTCTCAGGGAATTATTTACCGTCTCCTGGACCCAGTCCTCCAGCCCTCCTGGTAGACTTATAAGCAGCCAGGAGGGGCAAAAGCCGTACAAGCACATGGTAGGTCTCAAATTTCCAAGAATCCTGTCTACATCCTCAGACTGCACCAGCTGAACAAATCCCACATAACTGGACAAATCAGCACTCCGGGACCATCCAGTGAAGTTGCTGCTAAAGTGGATTTTATCTGCAATGTAGATTTTATCTGCAAAGTGCTTAGCAAAATGGTCACAGTGAGCTACAGAGCAGTCCACATCCTATCAGGCAGAACTCAATAGGCCCCTGACAACCTGGAAGAGTATTGCAGGTCTACACTGTGTGGAAGCAATGGTAATGCATAAATATTATTTCCTTGCCACCATCTCTGCTATGGAGTAGATTTTAAAATGAGCTCCAGCCCATGCCTTGTTGGATTTGTCCCCTTTCCTTTGTCCTGGCAACCCCCATATCCTCTCCCTTCTCTGCTTTGTTCTGTCCTTCCCATCTACCTAACAGCTTCACTTTTATTTGCCCTCCCCCCATCTCTAGCTATTAGGGATATGTATTCAGCATAAATTGAGCCAAAAAATAACAAAAAAATAGCTTACCAGTATTCTTCTGATATTATTTAAGCCAAATACAGACCAGAGAATCTGATCGGCTACCAGTATAGAAGCCAGGAGCATAGCCAGGATTTTTTAATTCGGGGGGGGGGCTTTAAATAAGTTAGGAGGCACCCCCACACACACCCCTGAGGACCGCCTTCTCTGGGGGGGAGCTGCTGCAGATTCACAGGAGTCGGAAAAGATTCCACCCCCCCCCCATGAGTCTCCTGCAAGCAAAAACCCCAGGCAGGAGTTCAGCAGCCCATCCAGGTCAGGGAGCGCCAGCTGGGGGGGTTGACCAAAATGCCCATGGTGCAGAGACCCCTGCCCAACCTCCCTCCACCCCCTCCCCACGAAGCCGCATGGGGGGGCTCCTCCTGGCACCCTCCGCAGCCACTCAGAGGCCCTCTCACCCACCTTCGCCACAGGTGCCCCATACACCCACCCCACAGTCCCCTCACAAACCTTGCTTCACCTCCCCAACCAGCATGGCCTGCTTTCCTCAAAAATGCTTCTCCTCAAAAGTCTTTTTCTCCCTTTCTCACCATACAAAAACTCATGGACACGCCATGAAATTGCTGAGCAGTCAGGTTAGAACAGATAAAAGGAAGTACTTCTTCACCCAAAGAGTGATTAACACATGGATTTCACTGCCACAGGAGGTGGTGGTGGCTACAAGCATGGACAGCTTCAAGAGGAAATTAGATAAACATATGGAGCAGAAGTCCATCAGTGGCTATTAGTCACAAGGTATAGACAGGAACTCTCAGTCTGGGGCAGGTGATGCACTCTATTCTTGAGGCTTGTGGGGGGGGGCAATAGTGGGAGGGCTTCTAGTGTCCTGGCCCCACTGCTGGACCTCCTGATGGCACCTGGTATTTTTTAAAGCTAAAGGTGTTCTTTTTTCATTTTGGTTTTTTAAAAACCACCAGTTTTCTAATCACACCTGCATTGCAGGCTGTGGACTGGTTCACATATTCATTAATGCAGAAATGCTGTCCACACAGTGGAATGCGGTCCAGTCCATACATGCCACCACAGGTAGGAAATAACGTTATAATTATCCATGTATATATAGCATACCCATAGTTTCTAAGATCCTTTTAACTCAAAGCAAAGGATAGAAGTATTGCTCCGACAGGCATTACGGTTTTTGTGTTACAAGTGTTCTTGGCATTTTACACTGTTACCATTTTAATTTCACAGTTTGTGTTTTTTTTAAGTAAATCCCTGCCCTGAGACTCTTACAATCTAAATTTTCACAGGGGAGGGAGATGGAAGATGGCAGGAAAGGAGAGAGAGAGGCAAGGATAATGTTTGTCCTTTTTGATTATTTGTTTTGTATCCTTCAGTACTGTTTGCTCCAAGTGCTTAAAAGAATCGCTTTGTCCCAAGATGCATTTGCAAAGTATGTTCAGTTGACTGATGGTTCTGTTTCCACTTTGGTCTACATCTTCCTTTAGTATTCATGCAGCAAGGCACCTGAAGGGAATCTCTCCTTCACCCGTCGTATGCTGCATTTGTTCCTTTGAAAAATGGTGCGTACACAATTCAGCCCATAGACAAAATGTTGCCAACAAAGTCAAGAGAATGTAATTACTTTCTTCATCAGTACTGAAGATGCTGAGACAGGTGTCATGGTTACATCCTCAGTGTGATTCACACACGTTTGTGCATTCTATGCTGACTGCAGCGTTTTGAAAGGACATGGCATTTATTTCCTGTAGCTTGAATGCAAGAGCGGATTTCTAGATAGGGGGATTGTTCACTCATCCCCTTGCTACAGATCTCCAACTCCCCACAGGGGTCCCCTGTTCTCTAGGGACTGTGTTTTGTTGGGGTGCTTTTTGGACTGCAGTGGGAGGGGGGAAATCCTGCTAGTCCCATTACTGGAAATGACCACTGGATCCAAGCCGAAATTTATATGCCACACTTTTTTCTTTAAAGTGCAATCGAGGCAGTTCCAAATCGAAACACCAAACAAAAGCCAAATGCAACAACAAGCAACATTAAAATGTGAGACTAAAACTAAGTAAACAGCACAGGATATTCATATATCCAACCACATAATCTGATATATCTCAAACTAATTTACACTTAATTAACATAATTCCTCTAATTTTCATGAGTTCTGATTGTGTTGTACCAGCGGCATTATGGTTGTTTATCTGATCCTTTAGGAATTATATACTGGAAAATTCTTTTAAGAGTACACAACTTTATTACACATGGGTGACGGTCACACATGCGAGATAGCATGGAGGGGAGTGAGGCTATTTCCTCCAGAGGAATTTGATCCGCAGTTCCACGATCACACAGTCCTTTGAAGCTGTGGGGGCAGCCTGTCACTGCGTGATCAGATGCAACTGCGGATGAGTCGGGGGGGGGGTTGCCATTTGTTCCTGATGTGCTTAAACGAGGAATCAATGAGTCACATCTCCGCACTGAGGTGTCCCTATGGAGTGTGCGATGATGCACATACTGAGAAGGGGAGGACAACAGCACAGAGTCAGGATGGCCTGATCAGACCATCCCGATGCCATGAGAGCGTGCTGGAGCTATCAGACAGGGGAAAGTCCGTCTGTGGCCCATAGCAACCCATTTGCTATGGGACTTTCCCTGGTGTCTTTTTACTCCACTTCTGCAGTAGAGCAAAACGGGTTGCCGATGGGTGCAGGGCACTTCCCAGATGTTCATGTGCGACTGCAACCTTTAAATCTGCATGGCATTTGCACTTATGGCATGGCTAATTGTGTGTGTGATTGCGCCCAGAGTTCACTTCTTATGAGCACTGTTAATACTATCACGATATTAAGACTGTTTTATTGTTACCCTCCCATTACTAAGTTACCATAGAGTGGTCATCCAGCCACACCCACCTTTTGCTTTTTATTCTGTTTACCTCATTTGTTGTCAAAACGGGGGTTTTTTGTAGCAGGAACTCCTTTGCATGTTAGGCCATACACCCCCTAATGTAACCAATCCTAATGAGTTTCTGCTGTTGGATGTGGCCTATTATGCTAATGAGTCCCTGCTGGGCGTGGCCAACTCGAGAGCCAGCTGGAACTCCATTCCTGTGCGTTCCTGCCCAAAAATAGCCTTGGTTTTCTTTATCCCACCCATCTCCAGCCCACTTAGCAATGACTGGACTGTCATCATTAAACCATTCCCTCTCCCCCCACCACCAAAGATGAGTGATTTCAGAGTTTGTGTAAAAAAAAAAAAATCCCTGACATATCAATATATCGCTGTAGTATCGTTATGATAATTTAAGCAGGTTCTCTGAATTCCCAGCATTCATTTTTTTAAAAGGCTCTATCCCCTTCCCTTGTAGAGATATGCCTTTTTCCTCATAGCTCTGTGAGGGAAGGAGCTAGAGACTTACTTTAAAAAAATGAAAGCAGGAGTTCAGAGAACCTGCTCAAACTATCATTGCAATACTACAGTGATATATCAATATTTAAGGGCTGTTTTTTTAAATAAAAAAAATGAGTGCTCTGACACCACCAATAACAACACCAATGATGACAGCACCTTTCCTTGAAAATCCTCATTGTTTAAGCCATGTGTGGAAGAAAATAAACGAACTCCACAACTTAAAAAATGCACAAGGAGGATATATGTGCAGAAGATCCAATGCTTGTGGATTGACTCCAAAGAAAATCAGAGAAATCCTCAGCATGGTTCAGGGAAGGCTTAGTTGACTCAGAAGAGAAAAAAGAACGTATCTTGCTAAACACAGGCTGTTCCAGGAACACCAGGATCATGGTAGAAGGGAACAGAGGCCGCGGTTACACACAAACTAAATAATCCACTTTCAGTGCACTTTCCAACTGGATTTTACTGTGTGAACTGACAAAGTCCAGTTGGAAAGTCCATTGAAAGTGGATTGAGAGTGGATTATTTAGATTGTGTGACCACAGCCTAAGGGTAACAAAGGGGTCTGATAAAAAAATATGTACATAGATTTTGTACAGAGCACCAGGAAATTACTAGAAGCTTGATGTAACATGATGTATGATAGGGAGCCAGTGTAAGGAAAGATTATATGATGCTAAATTGACAAGTTGCTTGCTCCATTGTATATATATTGTATGAAAGCAGTCTTGTCTTAGATACTACTAAAACATGGAGATATTTAGGTATCCAGATTCCTCTGCAATTACATCAGTTAATGCAAGCTAATTTCAATAAGTTACATACAGAAATCAAGAACACCTTAAAACATTGGGACGCTAAGACTCTCACTTGGATGGAAATAATCAACTTAATAAAATGTTTTGTGTTACCTAAATACATTTTCTTGTTCAGGACAATACCAATCCATTTTGAAAAGAAGAAATTACAGGAATGGCAAGTGGACCTTAACAAATTTATTTGGGCTGGGAAAAAACCTAGAGTTAAAGCTTCTACATTATATAGAACACAGGACCGAGGAGGTCTAGATATACCCAACTTGTTATGGTATTATGAAGCTATTACAATTAGCATTTTGATTTTCACTGCAGCAGCTGATAGACCTCCAATATGGTCCTATATTGAAGTTGACTCTTTGGCACCATACTCATTTTATGAACTACTATGGAACAAAAAATTGCTCAAAGAATGCAATAATACTACAAACCCTTTCTTATACAACACTCTTAAAATCTGGTATAAATGGAAAGAAAAATTTGCACCAGGAATTTCAAGACAGTCTACTTATTTAGGACAAAACTGGTTTGGGCCAGGTCTAGAATGGAAAGAATACAGTACTTGGCAAAAGGCTGGAATTATGAGAATAACTCACTTTTTGGATAAACAAGACATTATTACAAAAGCCCAACTAGAAAACAATGAACTCCCTGTTCATTGGTACAAATACTTACAAATCAAACATCTACTGGAATCATCCTCATTTTTTTTTTGGCCCCCCAAAGGGAATTTTTTATTGCTTTTTTATTATACAACTAAAACTACAATGAAAAAAGGGGAGGGGAACAACAACTAAGGAGAAAGAAAAGTATACCCACACTAAACTAACAACCCAAGAGTAGGAGAACGTTATCCCAGTTAGAATCTATGTTAGTACTACACTGTTAGTAAACAATGCATGCTGTGAGTTGCTATCTATCTCTGCTCAAATAATAACTGGTTACTTGTTATGGGAGAGTTCCAGAGCATCCCCCAACTCGCTTCATAAAGGCCATTTTCAGAGTCTTTCTGCCTTTACTTAGGCTTTCTATCTCTAAAAGCATAAGTTGGTTTGCAGGCAGCAGCGCCTTCTTCCGCAGCCAGGTCCTCATCCGTCTCCGAGGGTGTGGAGCAACTCGAAACAGTTTCACCGTTTTCTTTGGTTCCCAGGTGGCATTTCAGGAATTCTTTAGCCTTGTGTACAGAGTCAAATCTTCTCTCTTTTTTCATGGAGCTTAAAGATGACCCCTTCTGGGACTACCCATTTATATCCAATTTGGTTAGTTTGAAGGAAAAGGATTAAGTCCTTGTAGCCCTTTCTCTTTTGATGAATTTCAAATGGAATGTCTTTTAGAGTTTTGATAGATGTATTCCCCAATTTCAGTGGAGTTGCTGATGTGGCTTTTAAAATTGCATCCCTAGTTTGTCTTCTTGAGAATCTGACTGATATCTCTCCAGGCAGGCTATTTTTTTGGTGTAATTAGAATACACACTGTACGCTGATTCCATATCATTCATAATTTGCTCTGCTTTCAAGCCTGTTACTGGTGCAATAAACTCACTGAGTAGCTTCTTCAAATCCTCATTCAGAGATTCAGGAACTCCCTGGAATCTGAGGACCATATTCGCTTTTTCCATTTGTAGAAATAACAGTCTGTTTTCTTGGTGATTCTGTTTATTTGTTCATTCGTCCATCCTTTTCTTCAAAATCTTGTTCTCGGCGTGCATCTCTTTCACTCCTTCTACCGTTTGTTCCATTTTTTTCTACCAGCTGGAGCTGTTGTGCTGCAAAGTTTTGATTGAGAGCGGTTAACTGCTGGTTAATACCAGTGAGTTGGTCCATCACGGGCTTGAGCGTATCCACTAGGAATCTCATGACATCCACTCCCTCTTCTTCCGGCCTCAGGCTTTGGCCACCCATAAGTTTTGGTTTCATTCCTTTCCTCCCTGTGCCCGACATCTTTGCAGATTGTTTACAAAAGCCAATTGCTATTTCACAACCTCTGAAAATCGCTTACGATTTAAATCCGCTCTGGTAAGTCTCTCAAAACAAGCCAAACATTCCATTTTTCCCTTCCCCCCTCTCTTCTCCACTAATCTTTCTCACTCGCGGGAGGTGTCCCTCCTCTCTCAGCTTGCCGATGTGGGGGGGTGAGGGATTTTCTGGTTATTTCAAAGTTCGCTTACATCAAACTCACGTTCATTGTCAGCCACTCTTGACCTCGCTTATATTTTTGTCCATCGCTCGATCTCCAGCACTTGTTCCGGCCAGCCCAGCTAGTGCCCGAAGGCCACACAGCGGCAGGACTGTCAGGGCGGAGGGGTGCCTCAATTCTCCGGCATTACACCATCGAAGAGGCTACCCCTCAAAAGCCCTATGGCTAGGAGCCCTACCCTCGGGCTCTGTGGGGAAACTGCTTCAGCAGCCTCCCTCCATACCATTGGTTTGTGTGTCACTCCCACGAGTGAAGGGGAGAGTGACCGCCATCATTGAGCCAAAAACCGGAAGCCTGGAATCATCCTCATTGATGGTTACATGACGTAGACCAAGGACTCCAAATGAACTATTGCTGGATCAATCCTGTAAGAAAAAGAATAATATTACTTCTATTATATACAAACAGATAAATCGAAATAAGGAAGAAGTTGAAACAATGTACCAAAAAAAATGGAAGAATGATTTAAACAGAACTTTAACAGAAGAGGAGTGGCAGCAAATTTGGGAGGCACCTAGCAGAAAATCTAAAGCTATATCAGTAAGCCTTCAAATGAGTAAAATGATTATGTGATGGTATAGAAGAGAAGAAGAAGAGAAGAGATTGGATTTATACCCCGCCCTTCACTGCCCAAAGGCGTCTCAAAGTGGCTTACAAACTCCTTCCCCTTCCCTTCCCCACAGCAGAGACCCTGTGAGGTAGATGGGGCTGAGAGAATTTCTGACAGAAACTGTCCTAGAGAGAACAGCTGTGCCAAAGCTTGTGACTGACCCAAGGTCACATCAGCAGGTGCAAGTGGAGGAGTGGGGAATCAAAGCCGGTTCTCCCAGATAAGAGTCCGTGCACTTAACCACTACACCAAATAGGCCACCTGTTAGAATGCATAGAATTAACCTGTCTTATAGCCCATTTTGTAGTAAACAATGTGGAGCCATAGGAGATTTTATACATTGTTGGTGGTGCTGCCCGTATATTAAACAGTTTTGGTTAGACATAATTAACAAAATTAAAGAAATGACTGACCTTTCTCTCCAGAGATTATGTTACTGGAAAAATGGCCAAAATCTAAACCAGTTATAAAAAAGCAGGAATTAAGTGCAAATTTATTATCAATGGCACATATCTTAATCGCTTCTAGATGGATAGATAAGAAACCACCTTCCTTAACACAAAGGTATAATAGAATATGGGAACAGTTTATTTTTTATAAGATCTCGTTTACAATATCCAATGTCTTGCCAGATAAGTACTATGACAAAATAGTTGGTATTTGGTATCCTGTCATTAGTTATATGTTGGGAAAAGGAATTATCCCAGATAATCAACGGTATAAAAATGATTTATTTTTGAAAGTTGTTGAGGTTTGTTAATATATAAAGAAGACTTTAGGTATTTAATTAATTCTTTATTTATAGTTGCCATTATATACTTTGAAAAACAGAAAAAAAATGTTATTCTGTAAAATTCTCAGCATAAGCACAATTAGGACATACAACTCCTTCATGCTTTTCTTCCTTTTATTGTTTTATAGAAAAGGTCTAAGGACCATTCTACACATGTATGCTCATTGTTCACAGAAGTGATGATTTCGTTGTGTTTATCGGCCATTACAATTGCCACAGATATAATTTCATAGCAACAGGTCAACTCAAAGTCAGTGTTGAGCCAGTTTACACATCTGGCCTCAAGGGTTGAACTTTTGTGTGAGAGACCAAGAGCCATATATACATGGATGAGTTATAATACTCCTATTTTGATACATCTTAGATTCTAACACCATTGTAGTTCCATCTCATCATTCTAGGGACTTTCAATCCTCTGATATGATAGATACTGTAATCATATCAGATTACTGTATCTATCATATCAGTACCTATCATATCAGGGGACTGAAAGTCCCTAGAATGATGAGAAGGAACTACACTGGCTTTAGAATCTGAGCTGTATCAAAATAGGAGTATTATAAGGCAAAATCCGTTAGTACTCTTTTTTTATTCTACTCTTCTTCCAAACAACATCCATAGCTCTCCCCTCCTCTATTTCATGGAGTAGGCTGAGAGAGAATGGTTGGCCCCAAGTGAGCTTCATGCAAGAGTGAGAATCTGAAACAGGGCCTCCTTCCTGATGCAACACTCAGAAAAGTGTTATTGGTCTTCCAATGATGGAGCATGGCAATGAGGAAGGAATAGCTGGGGCAGTGTTCTTGCGAAGGTTTTTTTTCCACCTTGCACCTTTGACATAAAGATAGTCACTTCTAGAAAGTGAATAGACAGTGCTAAAAACCATTTTCAACAGAGCAGGAACAATGTGGTCTAGAAGATCCCCATGCCACCATCACTTTTCCAGGTCTGTAGACTGTACCTGGTCTCACATCTACACATAGCTGCAATGGAGAGTCAGGTAACCAATGCCGGCTAAAATCAAGTGCAGTGTGGAGTAATATTGCGACTCTAAACAGAGTTACACCCAGATTTACCAGTGTGTAACTCAGTTTAGGATTGCCCTGCAAGGGAGTTGGGGATACATTATATGTATATTTGATCCCCATTGATTTTGAATTAATGTGTTTGCTTTCATAGTCTATTATGTAACTCATTAGAATTTAGAAAATGGTTAACTTTGCCTCAGTTATCAAATATTACGAATGCCACAGTGATAGATAGCAGATTTAAGACAAAATAACTATTCCAAAAATAAATACATTATTCTTTGGAATTAATTACCACTGAATGTAGCTAATTAATGACCACAATAATGAAACGAATTCTGGCAGAAAATGGAATCTTCATTTTTAGAAACTATATATCCTTTTCTACCATATGCTGGTAATAAACAACATATGTACTCAGCACATGATACGCCCATTTAGCTGACCAATGTCAGGAGAAGAATGCTGAATAAGGGCTGCTTTACCATTTACTAATGATATCCATAGAAGGCAATTCTGTGATTTGGGGAGCACTCCTAAGTAGGTCCACCCAGAAGTAAGTCCCAGATTATTCAACAGGGCTTACTCCCAAGAAACTGTTTTTCAGATTGCATCCTTTGATTGCATGCACTAGGACACATCTCAAATCCAAGTTATTCTACATATGTATTTGCAGATGCACAGCTATAGACCTAAAGAACATGTTTATTTCATGTTGATTTTATTTTCTACTGTGACATTTTCCTTGGATCAGGTCCATGGATCTGTGGGGGTTTCCATCTTCTTGGTGCAATGCTGCACCACTCACCTGTTTGAGCTGTCCAATCTTCATCCTCCCAGTTCCTCCAGCATCAATGTTGTTTTCTGGTTCTTGTCACCTGTAAACTGGGTGATAGGGATTAACTATTTTTAAGAAGTTTTGTAGCATATACAACCCTTGCCTTGGAGAACAATTGGTCCAGAGTGGTCTGGAGTACCATGCTGAAAGTGTTATATATGTGTAATCCCAATTGACATGAATGGGATCTAAGAATGCTGCCAAGCTTTTAAACACTATTGATATCCAAGGATTTTTGAGATCCACTTCTGCACTTTAACCAGAACTCTGAAGGTCAATCAAATGCACCATTAGAACAGCAATGGTACACATTGTAAAAGTGTGCTATTTAAATGTTACACACAGGGCAATTGTGAATTATCCCATAACTGATTATCCCATAACTAAAAACACTATGATGAGACAAATCAAAACGAAGAAAGATATAGTGCTGGAAAACAAGATACCAGGTCAGACAGTACTCAACCAGCTACTGGGAAAGAACAGAGGATTAAGTATGAGTAGTGCTATTCTTAATGATGCAACTGGATTACAGCAAAAAAGACTTATAGTTGTTGATATGAATGAATGCAAAAGGGAAGTCCAAAGCTGTTTAATGTGTATCATTCACAGCTGCCGACTTACTGGTGGCTGCCTTGCAGCCGCAGGGCTGGGGACCACTGGCTAGAAGAAGGCCATGTGTTTTGGTGGCTGTCGGGGGCATCAGTTTTGGTCACATTTTCCTCAGGGTCTCCTGGGCGGGCAGGTTGTTTCCCAAGGTAGTTGGACAATTGCCAGTCACGCAAGTCTCCTCGCAAGACTGCAGGCAAGTCCAGGGTGAGCATCAGCTTCACCCCACTCTCAGCTTGGCTGTTTAAATCCTTGCCCACCAAGTTGTTGTCCTGTTCACTCTGGACACTTATGATCATTGGACATGTGATGGAGCCTCAGGAGTGACCATGTGCTTTATAAAGGGTTGCTCATATGGCTGATGGTTGGGCCTATGAGATCAGCGATGCTGGGCTACATGGACAGTGCAGTTGCGGGAGAGGGCTTGCTCTTGGATGCCTGGAACCTGGTGGTTTAAGCAGTTTTGGAGGCAGTAGCAGGGTTCTTTGGGGCAGTAAGCTTTCTGTCCCATTTGGGGTCTATTTTTTAGCAGAGGCTTGGTTCTATTCACCTGGCTACAGGCATGCTCCACTGGGCTGATTAGGCAAGGTGGCAAACAGCAGCTGAATCTCAAGAAGTGTTTGCACCCTAAATTGCCATTCTTCTTCATTGGGGCTCTTCCCCCCCACCCATTTTCTGACTGGTGGTTTTGTTTTCTTATCACTTGGTTACTCTAATTGGGTTGTTTGGCAAAAAAAATATTAATAATATAAACAAAGATATCATAACAAAATAGCAATGTTTGTATCTGAAGTATTACTAAGAAGTGCTAGTAATAAGAAAGTAAGTAACAAATAGGTAATAAGCTATGACAGACCCCTTCTATTTCCCTCCCTCAGAGGCTAGATTTTCCCTCCATTTCTCTGTCCCCTCACTGACTGAGCCACCCTGGCAACATGTTTTCTTCTCCCCTGAAGAAACTTTGGCTGTCCCACCCTGTTGGTAAGATAAATTTTGAGTATTTGCTCAGCCCAGGAACCTGAGGGAAGAGATAGGATCACCCTTTAATATAAAACCTTGAAAATGGCACTTGAGTTGTTTTCAAAATTCAAAAATTACCAAAGGTTTTATTTAACATCAAAGGGAAAGGTCAGGTGAAATCAGGGGTTGATATTACTGAGGTAAAACTAGTACAAGCACAGACTTTTGATCTTATATATCAGGCTAATGAGAGGTTCTTAATTTATTCACAGTTACTTAGATCTTTATATAGAGAGGCTTTTGTTCCAGTGTTTTCTCAAACATTCTAGTTTGCTTTATTTGAGTAATTGCTACTCTTTTGGTGCCCAGAAGGCTGAGGAGTATTTGCCTAATGATTCCTCATTGCTAGATGAATCCGGGTGCACCTCACCGACCAATTTACCTTGTGCCTTGTGATGCTTGTGGCGATTCTTACTGCTGGACTTGTGTGCCCTTGGGGCTTCATCATCAAAAAAACTGGAGCGCCTTAATTCACTAGGAGAATGAACCCACTGCAACTCCCTAAAGGCCTGTGCCAGTCTTGAAACAAGACACTCGAATGCATGAGGGTACACAGGGCTCAGCTGCAGGCTGGGGAGATGAAGCTGTAGGCTGAACAGTCAGCTGACTTACCTGTACATTAAGCCTGTGAAATACCTTCCAGGATAGCATTGCTGTAGGACACTGCTGGCACTGGGATGTTGGCTGGCTCAGATGGTCATGCTATAGCTTGGTGCCTTCCAGCAGCAGGGGGAGTGCATGGGGCCCTATCTTGTGGATTTGCAGAGGAAGCAGCAGCCATTTTTGCCCCACTGATACAGCCATTTTCCGTAGGAGGAGCCACTCATCCACCCTTATCTGCAGTTGTCTTTGCCTTAGGCGGCATGGTCTGCCCAAAGCAATAAGGAGTACACTACCAAAATAAATGCAGATCTTAGTAAATAACAATGAACACAAATGCACCCCTTAGCATATTTCCTATAAATAGTTGATTAAAGTAAGCTCACTGAAAACCCCAAAAGGGGTATGTGTTACTGAGGCTCTGGTCACACTGCAAATGACATGTGCTTTGTTCCCGGTTTATTTAAATTGGGAACATTTTTATTCGCATTGGGCTGTCTACATGCAGCCAGCCCCTCTTTCCCAGCACCCACTTGCCTGCTGCTGCGCCGTCCTTCCAGGAGATCATGCCGGCCATGGGGAGGCTCGGGCGGCTGCAGCTCCTGCTGACACTTGGGGGGGGTGCTGCCACCGCCGCTGCCGCCATTGCCCCACGAAAATAGGCTCCGCCGTCTCCGCCATCCTCCTTGCCAGCCCCATCCAGGCTGCCAGAGCCCCCGCCTCTTGTTCCCGCCTCCAAGGTTTTGGGGTTTTTTTAAGCTTCTGGTTTGAGCGCTTGACTAAACATGCGCTTAATAAATCCATTATTAAATGTTAAATGGATTTTAAAAAAAAAAGCACAAAGAGCATTCAGACGGCCCTAATCGCAATCATTGCGAAAGATGGGCTGTCCAGATAAACGAAATCGCGCAATCAAAGCAGAAGTGCCAGGAAAACACTAGATTTTCCAGGGGTCAGGAAAACCCGGAAGCATTGCGCGAGTAAGCCTGCTTCGGGGCAGGAGGTGGATTGGCGCGTGTGAATGTGAAACTGACATGCGCAAGGAAACAGCAGCGAATCCCGATCAAAATGGCAGTTTGACCGGACCCTGAGTGTGGATTATTTTACAAATGCTGTGCAACAATATCCAGTTAAGCTTATCTAATGGACTGCATTTTTACAGAAGTACTGTACCAACAACTAAGTAACTGTGAAGGGTTAATTCTTCACAGAGCCTTGAGTGACAGACTGCTCCAAGCAATCTGGCAAGGAAGTTTGAGTACTAGAGAAGACTCCCATTCAGGCCAAAGGAAAGGGGATAGATCTTCTAGGGAGAGGAGAAAATTCCCTATCCAGTCAAACAGGGAGTTATCTCTGAGGAGTACAGAATTCCCTGCTCTGGTGTGATTACAAACTGCCTGCAGAGACTGTAAAAGTCTGAGAGCCAGTATGGTGTAGTGGTTAAGAGAGGCAGAGTCTAATCTGGAGAACTCGGTTTGCTTCCACACTCCTCTACATGAAGCCAGGTGGGTGATCTTGGGTCAGTCAGAGTTCTCTCAGAGCTCTCTCAGCCCCACCTGCCTCACAAAGGTGTCTGTTGTTGGGAGGGGAAGGGAAGGCGGTTGTAAGCCTCTCCAAGACTCCTTCTGGTTGTGAAGAGCGGGGTATAAAAACCAACTCTTCTTCTTATCACCCTTGCCATGTCTGAAAAAAATTGCACACTCAGGGAGATGCAGGCCTTGCTGGGTCACCTCAAATTTGCCTGCAGGGTGGTCACCCCTGGGTGTGCCTTTTGCATGCAGCTTGCCTGATCTATAGGCCACTCCCCCCATCATCACATTAGAATCACTAAAGACATGAAAGTGGACTTAGCAGTTTGTTTATCTTTCCTAGCCTCCTTCAGTGGTGCATCAATCTGGCAGACTCCCCTTGCCTTAGGTTCCTCCACGCGGGTCCATTCAGATGCTTCTGGCAGTCAGGTTTGGTATGTTTTTCACTGAGCCAGCTCAGACGTATTGCGAGATCCCACCTTTTTAGATTTTTTACCAATATTGGTAGCAGCCACCATTTAGGATGAGTCTTTTAGGAACATAAGGCTGCAGTTTTGATGTGACAATCAGGCTGTGGTTTGCATCTTCAATCGCCAAACTTTTTGTCTAGAACAGGTCATGCACCTCGTGCATAGATATATCCTTCTATTCTTGTCCTGTAACATCTCTTTTTTGGCACAGTACATTGCAGGTAAGGACAATGACATCACAGATGCTTTGTCTCACTTTCAGGAGGAGAGGTTTTAGGCTTTGGCCCCAGAAACAAACCAGCACCCAGACCCCTTCCTGGAGTACTTGTGAGCCCTTGGCAGCAGTGGATTATGCAGTGAGTATTCAACTCTGTTGCTTCTTCCACACAACACTCCTACTCTCAGGCTGTGGCCTCCTTTCTGGATTTCTCCTTAACTGGAGGGGGGGTGTCTTGGCCAGCTTTTGAGCCTTTGTTCTCCAGTACTCTTGAGAGTCCCTTGGACTGCGAGGAGATCAAATCAGTCAATCCTAAAAGAAATCAACCCTGATTGTTCCCTGGAAGGCCAGATCCTGAAGCTGAAGCTCAAATACTTTGGCCACCAAATGAGAAGGGAGCATTCACTGGAGAAGACCCTGATGCTGGGAAAGATTAAAGGTCAAAGAAGAAGGGGACGGCAAAGGATGAGATGGTTAGACAGTGTCATCGATGCAACGAACATGAAATTGAGCAAACTTCAGTGGACAGCGGAAGACAGGAGGGCCTGGCGTAATCTGCTCCATGGGGTCGTGAAGAGTCGGACTCGACTGTGCGACCGAACAACAACAAATTTAGCATCCTTGAGGGTTGAGGGGCTAACACCCAGCATCACAGCCTTACATGTTGTAGGAATATCATTCTTTAGTAAAGTGAAAGGTCACCCAGATCCATATTGCTCTTTTGTGGCTCTCAGGGCTTTTGAGGGGTGGAAGCATCTTGCCCCCAGGCACCAGACTTTCAGCACCCAATAACATTCAAGGTCTTAACAGTGCTCCTGCAGCAGCTCCTGGAGGTCTGCTGTTCCAAATCGGAGGTTGCTTGCCTTTTTTGAAGCTTTCCACTGCAGTGAGCTGGTGGCTCCTTCAAAATGTGGTTGCTCAGGCCAGGTCCCAGCATATGGGAACATCCATGTGGCAAGTCAAAATCTGCAGCTCCTGTTGTGTAATCTAAAATGGACCAGAAGGGGCATGGGTGTTGCCTGCTTCTTCGAGCTGATGTAGCTGGTCAACCTTGCCCAATGCATGCTATCAGAGAATATCTGGCCATATGCTCCTCAGGCCCCACCCCCCTGTTTTTGCATGCTGATGGCTCTTTTCTCAGACAATTTCAATTCATGGAAGTTATGAAGGCGGGGATCTGTGATATTGGGCTTTTCCTTGGGGGATTTCAGCACACATTCTTTTCAGATTGGCGTGGCCACCTCAACTGCAGAATGTGGCATCTCCCCCAATTGCATTAGTTCCATTGGCCACTGGAAGTCCACAGTCTTTAAGTTCTATGTTGGCCCTTATGACAACCTAGCCCCGTTCCCTCAATTTGATGCAGGATTTTCTTTCTGTTTTTTCTTTTTTTCTGACTGAACAACCCCTTTATCTATTTTCTTCTTCTCTGAAGATATATGGCTGTTCCACGCTGTCACTTTATTGTATTTTGATGCTGGCTCAGCCCAGGAACTTGAGGGAAGAGACAAGATCACCCTCTACTTAAACTGTTTAGGCTGTTTAAAGTTCAAAAATAAACAAAATGTTTTATTCAACATAGAGGGGAAAGGTCAGGTGAAATCAGGGGTATGTCTAAGGTGAATCAAATATAACTCTTAGGTGATTCATTATAATCACAAACTCCAGTTCATCTATTTCCAGCAAGTGAAAGTTTAAAGTTTTGCACAAAGTCTTAGAATCTTTGAGATGAGAGGCTTTTGTTTCAGTGTTTTCTAAACACTCCAGTATACTTTCTTGACTTTATCTGACTCTTCAGGTTTCAGAAGGCAGGGATACACTACCATGCACTCAGATGCCTTCTCTGAGCACTCCAGGGATCACTCCACTCTTTGGAGCCAGTTTGGTGTAGTGGTTAAGTGCGTGGACTCTAATCTGGGAGAACTGGGTTTGATTTCTCACTCCTCCACTTGCACCTGCCAGATGACCTTGGGCAAGCCATAGTTCTGGCACAACTGTTCTTGGAAAAGAGCAGTTTGTGTCAGAGCTCTCTCAGCCCCACCTACCTCACAGAGTGTCTGTTGTGGGGAGGGGAAGGGAAAGGAGTTTGTAAGCCACTCTGAGACGCCTTTGGGCAGTGAAGGGCTCTGTGAGGCATTAACCCTTCACAGTCCACATATTTATGCAGCTTTTAAAGTGCAGTCCATCACAGTGCTCAAGCAAGGGTCTCCTCTTATTCCTTTTTATTTTAATCTCCCCAACTCAACATAGAACAGTTGGATAGTAGTCACAACACTGTGTGCTGGGCTGGCCACTGTGCTGCATCTTCAGGATGGGGAGTGTCATTGGGGCTGGAAGACCATCTATGGATAACTTGGATGGGACAAAGGGGAATGTGCTGGGACGCCTTCTTGCCAATGGTATTGTGTGCCGTCTCCTGTTCTGGCCCTCTGGATGCCATCATGAAACAGTTTAGAGAAAACAACTTGCCCGCTCAAAAAGGGATTGCATTGGCTGTGGTGGCTTGCATTGGCTGTGGTGGCTGATTTGCAGACCCTGAACTCACATTTCCCCCAGGTGCATTTATTCTGGTATGAACTGATCAAGAGGAGGGTGTGGAGGGATGATGTCACCCCTGACAAGGTGGACTCTGTGAAGAAGAAAGTTTGCAAAGCTATGGGCTACTTTGTAGATTCTGCTGAGGGCTTTGTGATTCATCACTCAGACATTTCCTTTAAGCTGGCTCCCCTTTACAGGGCTTTACAGGGTGCATTTGTCCTGTCAGGGTCAGGACTTATGGCTTCATGGTGTGCAAGACACCCTTCTTTATCGGTTGCAGCAGTAGGAGCTTTGGCAGGTGCAGGGCAGTTCCTGTCCAGCTCTTGTGGCAGTTTTAGTCATTGGGCTGGATCCACTGGTGGGGAGGCTGTGCCTGCACGCCTTCCTCCCCTGGTGGGGACCCCCTTAAGGGGTCTTGGGGGTCAAGTCTTAGCATGCCTGGCTCAGGGGCAGTTGCCTGGTTCCACTCCACTTGTACCCTTGTGGGACCACTGGCTTGCCACTCCTGGTTCCCCCAGCAGACAAGCTGAGGATGTGATACATCAGCCAACAGATGGGTCACCCAGTGCATTCTGGATCCTGCCCTACACTGCACCAAAGCTCCATCTGATATAATCAATAAAGCTGTGGCATATTTTCATTTCAAAATTGGTTTTCAGTGTGTTTGTTACATGTTGCTCCCCTTCCTTCTTCCACTCAGGTGGGCCCCATATGCCCTTAGGACTGCAATAGGAACATGGAATGTGAGAATATGAATCAAGGTAACGTCAAAACCATAAAACAAGAAGTAACGTTTAAGCACTGCAATCCTAGGAGTAAGTGAGCTACAGTGAACTAGATTAGAACATTTCCAGTCAGAAAATGGCAAAAGTATTTTATTCTGAAAATGACAAACACAGAAGAAACGGAGTTCCTCTAACAGTGAGGTGAGATGTAGCATAAGCTACAAAGTCTGGCCAAATAATATCAATCAGACTTCATGGAAAGCTTATCAATATAGCCATCATTCCAGTTTATACCCCAAATACAGGTGCTGAAGAGGAAGAAACTGAAGCTTTTAAGTGTCCAGGAAGAAATTGATCACACACCTAAACAACATGTGCTGATAATCAGAGAAGATAGGAATGAAAGCGTGGGAATCAAAGTAGAATCAAATATTGTCAGAAAATTTGAGCTAGGAGCACAGAATGAAGCAGGGAAGCAACTCTTAGAATTCTGTGAAGACAAAAAAAAATGTTCATTGCTAACACATGTTTCAGGCAACTGAGCAGATAATTGTATACATGGACATCACCAGATGGCCAATGGAGAAATCACATAGATTACATAATCAGAGGCAAAAGATGGAGAAATTCTATTCTGTCCGCTAAAACAAGACCAGGAGCTGACTGTGGTACAGACCATGAATTGTTAATATCAAAAATTAGAATAAAGCTGGACTTCTGGTCAACAGCGTAGCAATGGCAGCCACTACTCCCGAGGCTCGGGAGAGTGGCTAGCACATCAGTGGTTTGGAGGGGGGCTACAGAAGTGGCCTCTCCACGGAACCCTAGGCAAGGGTTCCTAGCCAGAGGGCTTTTAAGGAGTTGCCTCTTCGGCGGCGGAATGCCGCGGAATTGAGGCACTCCTTTGCCCTAACGGTCCTACCGCTGGTGGCCGAATGGCACAAGCTAGGCTGATCGGGGCAAGTGGAGGAGATCGGGCGAGATGCGACAACTGAGGCGAGGCTGCAGGCAGCCGAGGATGAATGTGAGTTCAATGCAAGTGATTTAAGGAAGAAACGGCAAATTCCCTGCCCCTTTGTCTCACCGGTTTGGAGGGAGTTCCCCCCCACATGAGCAGCAAATAGAAGAAAAAGGGTGGGCGCAGGGAAAAGAGAAAAGCAGTTTGGTTTTGAAAGACTTACCAGAGCGGATTTTATGCATAAGCGAATTTCAGAGGTGGTGAAGGAGCGGTTGGTTCCTGTAAACAATAACCCAAGATGTCGGGCGTTGGGAAGAAGGTGATGAAACTGAAACCTCCGGGCAGTCAGAGTCCCAGGCCGGAGGAGGGGCCAGATGTCATAAGACTACTAGCGGATACGCTCAAGCCAGTCATGGATCAACTTGCTGGTATTAACCAGCAGTTAGCCGTTTTAAACCAGATGATGGCAGCACAACAGCTCCAAGTGGCGGAAACGGTTAAACAAACAGAGCAGACGATTGCAGAAGTGAAGGAGATGCACTCCGAACACAGAAAGTTGAAGAAAAGAGTGGATCAAGTGGTGAATAAGCAAAACCATCAAGAATATAGGCTTTTGTCCTTGCAAATGGAAAAAGCTAATATGATCCTCAGATTTCAAGGGGTGCCAGAGTCTTTGAAGGAAGATTTAAAGAAGCTCCTTAGTGATCTCCTTGCACCAGTTGTAGGCTTAAAAGCAGAAGAAATTATGCATGACATGGAAGCAGCGTATAGGGTGTATTCAACTACACCAAAAAGAATAGCCTACCTGGTGAAATATCAGTCAGATTTTCAAGAAGACAAACTAGGGATGCAATTTTACGAGCAACTTCAGCAGCTCCATTGAAAATGGGGAACGACAGTATCAAGGTTCTAAAGGACATACCATTCGAGATTCGTCAGAAGCGGAAAAGTTATAAGGACTTGACACTCTTTCTCCAAACCAACCAAATTAGATACAAATGGGTAGACCCAGAAGGAGTGGTCTTTAAGATGAATGATAAGAGAGAGAAGATCGATTCTTTGTTTAAAGCCAAGGAATTTCTCAAACGTCACCTGGGGACTAAAGAAGACGGCGAAACTGGTTCGAGTGGCTCTGTTCCCTCCGAGACGGATGAGGACCTGGCGGCAGAAGAAGGCGCTGATGCCCGAAGACCAGCTTATCTACTTAGGGACAGGAAACTTAAGTAAAGGCAGGACTCTGAAATTGGCCTTTATGAAGCGAGTTTGAGAGATGCTCTGGAATACTCTCATAACAATTAATCAGCTAATTTTGAAACAGGGAAAGTTAGACAGGAACTCACGGTATTCATGCATGCTAACTGTGTTGTACTAACATAGATACTAACGGGGTGGAATGATCTCCTACTCTTGGGTTTTTAGTTTAGTGTGGGTTTGCTTTTCTTTCTCCCTTAGTGTTTAGTCCCCCCTCCTTTTTTCTTTAGTTTGTAGTCTATATAAAATGCAAATAAACAAAAAATCCCCTTCAGGGTTGTTGTTTTTTTAAAAAAAAATTAGAATAAAGCTGAAGAAAAACACCAAAACATTCATAATGCCAAAATAAAATCAAAACAATATTCCTGAAGAGTTTAAAGACCATGTAAAGAACAGATTTACAGAAGACGTATGGGTTGAAACCAGGGATATTATCAAGGAAGAATGCACAAAGACTATTCCTGTAGCCAAAAGAAATGAGAAGCCTCAATGGCTGACTGATGAAGCCCTTAAAATTGCTTCATCAGACAAGAAGTAAAAGTAAAAGGTAATATAAATAGAATCAGAAGTCTAAATGCAGCGTTCCAGCAACAAACATGTAGAGACAAGAAGAACTATTATAATAACCAGTGCAAAGAAATAGAAGAGAACAACAAAAGAAGGAAGAACAAAAGATCTGTTCCACAAGATCCAAGAAATCAAAGCATAGTTAGGCATACTGAAATATCAACATGGAAATACATTAACTGAACAGGACAAAATAAAGAAAAGGTGGGAACAATACAATGAAGGACTATACAGAAGAGATAAAAGGATGACAGATTCCTTCAAAGAAGAATCATTTGAAGAAGAACCTACAGTTTAGAAAGTGATGTGAGAGCTGCACTGAGAACTTGGAAAAACAAGTTACCAGGAGTAGATGCGATATTGATACAGCTATTCCAAACCACAGAAACTGAGTCCATCAAGAATATGCCAACAAATATGAAAAGAAAACAGTGGCCTACTGATTGGAAATGCTCAATTTACATTCCAATCCTGACAAAAGAAGACATCAAAGACTCAAACAGGTAAAGTGATGCTCAAAATCTAACAACAAAAACTGTGACCACATATGGAATGAGAGGTGCCAGATGTTTAAGCTGGATTCCAAAAAGGAAGAGGCACTAGAGTATACAAGAGAATTTCAGAAGAAAATAATCTTGTTTTTTATAGATTACAGCAAATCTTTTGACTGTATGGATCAGGAAAAGCTATGAATGGTTTTAAAAGAAATGGGTTTGCCACAACATCTGATTGCTACTGTTCGGACACTGGACAGAATATGGAGAAATAGAATGGTTTCCAATTGGCAAAGGTGTCAGACAAGGTTGAATTTTATCCTCATATCTGTTCAGTTTGTATGCAGAACATACAGTAAAGAAAGCTTGATTAGATTTAGATAAAGGTGGAGTGAAAATTGGTGGAAGAAACACTAACAACTTGAGATATGCACATGGCACCACATTACTGGCAGAAAACAGTGAAGACTTAAAACAGCTATCAATGAAGGTTAAAGCAGAAAGTGCCAAAGCAAGATTACAGCTGAACATCAAGAAGACAGAAGTAATGACTACTGGTGAATTACACAACTTTAAGGCTGACAATGAAGAAATTGAAATTCTTCAAGGTTTTCTATTCCATCATCATCCAAAAGGGAGACTGAAACAAGAAGGAGATTATACTAGGAGGGGCAGCCATGAAGGAGCTAGAAAAGATCCTTAAGTGTAAAGATGTGTCACTAGTGTCCAAGATCAAGTTAATTCATGCCATCGTTGGGCAATGAAGAAAGCTGACAAGAAGAAAACTGATTCATTTGAAATGTGGTGCTGGAGGAGAGATTTACAGATACAAAAAGGCAAATAAGCAGGTTCTAGATCAAATCAAATCTGAACTCTCCTTAGAAGCTAAAATGCCCAACATGAAGCTATCATACTTTGGTCACATTATGAGAAGACTCACTGGAAACGACAGCAATGCTAGGAAAAGCTGAAGGCAGCAGGAAAAGAGGAAGACCCAAGATGAGATGGAATGGCAAGACCAGAGCTAGGCTTAGTGATGGGACATTTTGGAGGTCCTTAATTCACAGGGTTGCCATAAATTGTAAGTGACTTGAGGGCAGTTAACACAGAGAGAGGTAAAGGGAAATTCATCCTGAAAGAAACTTTTAACAAGCAGTTTAGAAACTAACGATACCAGTCCCAGCTAAACCTTTATCTCTTTTTAATGATTAACAATCTAGCATTTAAAAGTTTGTAGTGATCTTTCAGTAAGTAGCCAAAGTCTTCCCACTGCTGGTCCCAAGCCCCCCCATCTCTCATGCCTTTACATTTGCATTCCAATCTTGAAAAGAATGCTGTGTCATTCAGAAACTTGCTGTCCTTCAAGTAAAAGAAACCCAAACTTGGGTCTTTTTTTGGATCTCACTTGTCTTCCTTGGGGATCAAGATGCCAAACTTGATGAACTTTTTCATGAAAATGCTAATTCTACCCTGTCACAGTTAAGAATACCAGGCTAAAGCCCAGGGACATAATTCAATAATGTCATAAATTGTTTGAAAGCAGAGACTCAGTGGTCCAGGTGCCTGGTAGGAATAATACAGTAAGTTATTTAAAGGGCTGCTTGTAGCACAGAAGCCTTTACATCTTTTGTTATGTCATATACACTTTAATTAATTTCAAGTTCAGACTAAGTGAGTGGTTGCTTACTTCCCCCCCCTTTTTTTGCTACAGTGGGTTCATTCATAAAACGGGAAGTGATGCTTTGTGACAATATGTGACATGGGAAAGAGAGGATGGGTGGGTGTGCTGCCGCCACTCTTTCTTCTCTAGCACTCTCTGGGTGACAAGTTTAAGAGGGTTCCTCTTTCCATTGGATTGCACGTTAATCTATTCCCACTCCATGTCCCCCAGGGCAATCCTGATCCGGGTAACAGACTTTGGGTCTGTGTCTATACTGGAGCTACAAATCGTGGCAAGAGATCTCAGCTGCCTCTGGAGGTATGGCAGGGCTTTACAGTCAAATCCTCCCCCCCCCGCCGACTTCCCCTGACCTTGTGCTGCTCACGGTTGCCTGGAGCCTGCTGTCCACATTCCCTCCTCCCTTCACCCCTCCTAGTAATCAAGTTTCGGGGCACTGCTCCAATTCGAGGGAGGGAGATGCCAGTTCCTCCGGCTCCTCTGGGTGCCGCTTCCCCCCCTTCTGCAATCGGGGGGACTAGTTGGCTCTAAGGCTCCCTCCCCCCCGCCCCCCGGCGCTTCGAAGAGGCTCGGAGGGGAACTCGCTTTGCGCCTCGCTGTCCTCGCGAGTCTGCCCGGCCTCATCGCCCGAAAGGGGGCCTGGACCTCCGCCTCGCCCTCCGCTCCACCCGTCGAGGCGGGGGCTCTGCGTGCTCTCAGACCTCGCCTGGCGCCCTTCCCCCTGGCCTCGGGCCTGCCGCGGAAGTTCCCCGCACTTGTCCCAAGAAGTAAGTGGGCTCCGGCTGGCCAGACCGAGAGGCAGCGCCGGGCTCCTGCGGGGTCCCCAACTTTCCCTCCTTCCCGCGAAGTTCGGGCCGGGCCGGGCTGGTCCCCGGGAGGGCGGGCGGGCGGGCGGGCGGGCGGGCGCGCGCGGTGTCCTCTCCCTCCCCCTCCCTCCCCCCCCCGCGAGCGCTCTGCTGCGAGTCATCAATTATGCAAGGGAAGGGCGCGCTGCACCGGGGGGAGGCAGGGGAGGCAGCGCACCAAGATGGCGACAACCGCAGTTTCTCCTGCAGCCTCCCCACCTCTGCAGTCCAGCAACGCCTTGCAGGAGTCGCGCTAGCGCCGCCGCCACCGTAAGTTGCCTCGCCAGCCCGGGGGGCCACGCGCAGGGCGAGGAGGGGAGGGGGCGCGCGGGGAATCCCCCCCATCTCTGGCTCCTTCGGGCGGGAGGGGGATTTTTTTTGCAGCCAGCCCCCTTCTCTCCTCCCCCCCCGCCATACACCCTCCACTTCCAGGCAGGGGCTTTGCCGCAGAGCGATTCCCGGTAGCCTTTTTCTTTCTCCGGGGAGGGGTGGGGAAGGCTGGCGAGTCCCCTCTCTGGAGTCCGGAATGCTGGCCTCTTGGGGCTCGCGGGGCCCCTCCTCCGGATGACCCCAGACTTATTCGGTAACACACACACACCCCCCAGCGACTGAGCCCTTTCCCGGTTCTGGCGAGCTTGCTGGGGCTTCTCCTACCCCCCCCCGCACATCTCAGGGCTTCTCTCCCCCCCGCCCCGAGGGTAAAGAAGCTGCCCCCTCGTCTCCTTCCCAGCTGGCAAGCCCTCGGAAGCACGGACTCTTGGGGACTTCGGGGGTGGGCCGGGGGGATCTCAGCCCCCTTCCCGCCTAGTCCCCGCGGCCGCCCGCCAACTCCTCCCTTCCCGAAGCGAGGGAAGCCGGTGCTTTCTTTCGCCACCCCCGCCCTCCCCCTCATCCCGGCCGCAGCCAGCTCCGGAGCGCCTTTTCTGCATTGGGGGGAGGCGGGCGGAGGGCAGCGCCGGGGAGCTGAAGGTGGCCGGGGTGCTTCGGCGGCGTCGCTGGTGCATTCCCCTCCCTCCCCCCTCCCCCGACGGGAGCAGGCCACCTTTTCTTGGCAAGGCTCCCCAGCTGGGAAGCCGGGCCCGGAGTCGGCACTCAGCCCGTGTCAGCCGCACATCCAGCCCTCCGCAAAGTCCTCCCCGAGCCGCCCGCCTCCTCGTCCCCTCGCTCGACATCCCTCCCCAGCAAGCTAAAGAAGCTGGGGGGGGGGGTCTGCTTGCGCACTGGCCGGAGTCGAGCGCCAGGCTTCCCCCCCTCCCGTCCACCGAGGTGGGGAGGACACTGGGGGCGTGGAAGAGGACAGGAGGAAGTTGGACGGGCCGGCGAGGGGGAGAGGAATCCGCGGCGCCGGCGGCTGCAGAGGTACCTTTGAAAGGACGGGGCGGGGGGGGGGAGCGCAGACGCTGCAACACTTCTGGAGTTAGCAGCTCGCGAAGGACTGGCGGGGAACGGCAGGGAGACTGCGGGCCTGATGGATTCCCTCTCGCTCCCCATCGCCGTCGGCTGAGTGTTGCAAAGGCCCCGCCTGACCTGTCGGGACCGGGCTTGCTCAGGTGGGATGGGGGATCTGGCGAGGGGGGGGCTCTGTGCCCGCCTCCCGTTTGTATGGCAACTTGGAGACCTGCTTCGTGGGGCACTGCAGCGTTTTCCGTCATGGGGGATTCCTAGTGACCCCGGCGTCCTGGACTTCGATATCTGATTTGGGGAGCGGCGAGAGGCGTTTCAGTCACTTCCCCAAAGGCTTTCCGGGGGAGGGGGAGCTTTTGCCTGATATCGCATTCTCCCCTTTCTAGACAAATGCGCCTTTAACTCTCTGTAGAGGGTACGTAGGAAAAGCAGATTGGGGGCCCGAAGCAGCTTTAAGGGAGTGAATGTGGTCGAGAGTGTTTCTGTTTGCTAGTGTGCTGTCGCCGTCCCCCACTCCACCCCCATGTAGAGATATGACACTAACCTCAAATCGTTTCATGATGATGATGATGATTTGGTGGCGCTGAAATGGGGGGGGTCTCTCTTTGTGGCGCATGTCTGCCGCGTGGTGCTGAAGTGGACAGCTCCTTTTGACCCGCCGGAGCTCTCTTCTATTTCACACCAGAGGTCTCCTTATAGGGTTTTATTTATGGGCTGTGTTTCCGCCGCCGGCCCCCCCCCCCACCGGGGTTGCTTGGGCCTGTCAGCTGGTGTCTAATATACATTACCTAAGCCTTTACCGCTGCTGTGGGGAGACTGGAAGCAATTCCCAGTGAGGCCGGTTTTGCTAACAGAGTGGGTTTGTGTTTGTGTGGTGTTACTAGTGGGGAAGCTATCCCCCTTCCCGTTTTTCTAATGCCTTTCTCATATCCAAGAACTTCAGCGCTGTTTCATTCTAGTGCGGAGGCTGCTAAAGAAATAAACAGCATGCTGAGATGGCTTTTTAGAGGGTTGCAGTGCATCACAGCAGTTGCAAGGAAACTGATATAGCCCAGAGGATGTGTCAGTGTAGGTCTTAGACTGAGGGAATGGGTTGAAAAGTCCTTGTCATGCATGTAACTCATGGGGTGGCCTTTGTGAGAAAGTCCCTGTCACTCACCCTCCCCCTTCATGTGTAAAAGGAGAATCATAACCTCCCCCACCCCACTTCATACAATTATTGTGAAGGCCCGGTACAATTTAAAAAATGCAATCACCTTGAATAAATGAGATTCTATGTAAATTATTAATAATAATGGAAATAGGAGATCTTTGTTATGAAGAAGGGCTGTTCCTATGATATGGCTGTCACAAGGAAGCCACTTGAAACTGTTTCTAGGGGTAGCTTCTGTATGAGATTAACTCTTTTATAATTAACTGGGGGGGGGTCTCCATGCCACTGCAAGCTACTGTCTGGAAGGTTTGCTGGCATCATGGAGACAAATCACACCGCTGAAGCCAAATTGTGGGGCAGGCCAGTACCACAACATGGCTTGCTCTGTAGAGCAGTTGCACCACAGAAACAGTTTAAAATGGACTGTTTGTGGTAGTCCTATCACACAGCATAATCCTATCATGAGTCAGCTGGGCATTTCGAAACTTCAGCTCTCTGGTATTTCAGAGCTGATGCAAAAAGCACACTGTTATATCCCAGTGAACCTTTCCTGTTGCCATAGTGAGCACCCAACACTGGTATGCCCCACTGCAAACAGGTGTCTGGACATCTGATCTGTTCACCTGGAAGTTGACAGCTGCTATGTAGAGCTGGCTACATGACTTCCTGTTTCACACAAAGCCTTAAAATGGCCTCATAACTATAACATTTTGATAGACCATAAGGCTTGGGCCAGGGTGGGATTTAATTCAGCATATTCCATCAGGATAATGGTAACACGGGTAATAATTCTTCTGCCTATCAGAAAAGTTCACAGTTCACATTAGAGCCTAATGAGAGTGAAAAATTTAGCCAGTTGCTTATGAAATTTAGCCTCAGGTTTAAATTTTCTAACACATATTATTACAAGTTTAACTATGCCACTGCATGTTGCTACAGTATGCTTTGGGTGTGAATGAACTTATGGAAGAACTTTATGTATGCAGATTCATAATACCATTCAATGGATTAGCATATTGAAGAAGCTGTTAATAGCAAGGCTTTGCATTCTTTTGTAGACAGCTGTGAGTATGTAAGCTAGCAAAGATTTATCTCAACTTCACATAGGGCTAGAAACATACTGAAATTCTTGTTTGAATTGACTACACAATATATGATTTCATTATGCACATGTAAAAAACAACAATAACCACATAGAATAGACACATAGTTTTTATTAATATTGCATGGTAGCTGCTGAGAACTTCCAGTCTGCAATTCCAGGCAACATCAGCTGATAAATTTCTTCCAGTTATTACAAGGTGAAATCCACTGGCTTGTATATATGGTTAAAATTACTTTTTCAGAAAGGATCTAGCTCTGATTGGAAATGATGATGATGAATTGGTCCATCCTGTAGACAGCTTATGCCAGTGGATAATCATCACTGTAATTAGCACTCAGTTTTAGTTGGCTGGAAGTAAGAAGGGTGGATGGGAATTCTGCATGTGAAGATGCTCTCCTTCCATTCTCACTGAGAAAGATTTGTTTCAGTGAGACTTAAGCATGCTTGACACTTTTTTTGAATTGTGTCTAAAACCCATGGAGGGATTAAATCTTCGTGGAAGTGACCCAACTTCTAAAAAAAGTTTTTTAAAATTACTTTTCTAGAACAGCCAACATGTTTTCCCCCCCAGGTTCTTTGAAATGCCATCAGTTGTAACCGTGGCATTTTAACAAGAGACACCTCTTGAGACTGCCTCCCAACTTTAGCTCCTGCCCCTGGCTTCCCCACTCCCCCACTTGCTATAAGCCATGGTGCACGCATGCTCAAACTTTTACAAGAATCTTGCAAAGATTCAGGAAACCCTACTGGAACAAACAGCTTGCCTTGTTGTGTTTAAAGATACCAGGGCCAGGGGTGGGGAAGGAGTGAGCTGCTAAATCTCTCCGATGGAGTCATGTATGTTTTAAATTGTTAGTGGCCTTGGTGGCCTTTAGAAGGGCAGAAAATCTGGATACAGTTTTTGCAAATAAAATTTTGTAAATAAAGAAGATGAAGTAGCAGCAAGGGGAGAGAGGCAAAAGTGGAGGCAGAGGCTACCAGTGCCCCCTCTCCCCATGAGATTACCACTTCATCTCACATGGTTATAAAACCAACCCTGAGCAGTAAAGTCTCCATATCCATTTTAAAAGTATAGAATTCACTGCTATTCATGCAATTACCATTTATTATTAATAACCTTCCAGTTAAATTCACCAACCATTGAAGTAAACACATTGAAATCAAGGTATCTACTGATTTGTGAAGAGCATTTGGGAGGAAAGGACTGAAATCAAAAAGTAATATATTCATAAATTGGTTGAAAATAAAATGGTCAGTATTGCAATGTCCTTGTATCCAGCTATGGCGTGGCCTCTTTTGGAATGCAGTGTGCAGTTCTGGTTGCTGTATCTCAAAAAGGGTATTGCAGATGGAAAAAATGAAGAAGAAGGAAACTGAGATGATTAAAGGGTTGGAACACCATTCTTATTAGGAAAAAGAGTCAGAGACCTTTCAGTTTAGAGAAAAGGCAACAAAAGGGGGACATAATAGAGGTTTATCAAATCATGAATGGGGTGGAGAAAGTAGATGCTTTGTCTCTCTCTTCTACAATACTAAAACTCAGGGTTGTCCAATGTAGTTGGTGGACAATAGGTTCAGAACAGACAAATTGAAATCTTCACTGAGCACTTAAGTTGTAGAATTCACTGCTAGTGGTTGTAGTGCCACAAGTACCGATGGCTTTAAGTGCCACAAGTATACATGGCTTTAAGAGGGAATTGGATGGATTCACATAGGAGAGAACTATTAATGGCTACTAGCTACGGTGACTAAAGGGAACCACCACATTCAGAGGCAGTAACCTCTGAATACCAGTGCCAGGAGTCAACATCAGGTGAAGTCCTTGGTTTCTGTATTCTGTTGTTGGCCTTCCAGGGCAACTGGTTGGCTGCTGTGTGGAACAGGATGTTGGACTAGATTGTTCCAGTAGGCTCTTTCTTATGTTCTTGACCACAGAGTTTGAAGTTACTAGATTATAGCTAAGTCCAATCTTCTGTCCCAAGGTAGGATCACACACAGAGAGATTAACCCTTGTGCTCCCAGAATGTGACAAGCAATCACAGGCATAAGCAAGGGTGAAAGTAAGTTTGGCATGAATCACTGCTGAGTACATTCCAACTTCTACTTCAGGCTCCTTGAGAAAGATAGTATCAGTAACAAGTTTAAGTTACTTTCACCTCTGAGCAGGAGCCTTCAAAATGTATAACTTCAAATCACTCTAATGTGTAAACCAAACCACACAATACAGAAGAAAGTAAAAATATACAACTGGGGTCACTAGCCAATTGAATGTGGGGAAACATAGTTTCCGAAAGATGGAAGTCCTTTGCTGTTATAAACAGGAATTGGCACGCAGGTAATAACAATAATGGTCTTGAGTGATCTGAATAGTTCAAGGGTTCTTTGTTTGTTTGTTTTTCAGTGCCAAGTGATCTAGTGGGTTGCTTTTGAAGTACTAGCTCATTGAAATCCATTTTTAAGGTACTAGTTTTATTATCTTTTCTGATGTTGAGCATTCTGGTTTTTCCTTGGTTGTACTAGCACTAGACCACAATTATCCAGTTTTCCCTCATGAAACCTATTTTCCTGAGCCTGGTACTTCTTTAGTAAGGCCGTATTTATTCAGATGTAGCTTACAATACCTCTGATGGTCATCTTGTTGCTAAAAACTGAGCCAGTTTGTAGAGTAGGAAAGTATGTACGAAGGTGCTCAAGAAAATAGGAACCCTCTGTCAATGAAATGATGCATAGTACTAGTTCCCAATAATTTGTCCAAGTAACTTTGCAAACCATTTTGTACAGTGCTACCCTATTGCCTGTACAGACAAGCTCTCTTGAATAATACAGTTTCACATCGTTTGTGGGAAGTCAGCAGAGTGGGAGCCTTTCTGACCTCCTCCGGCAGGCCATTCCACAAAGTGGGTGCAATAAATGAGAAAGCACACAAATAGGCAGTGTTGATTTTGCCTATTTGCAGGCTAGCACCTGCAGGAGGCCCTGCTCAGGTGAGTGAAGCTGTTATGGCAGAGCTTATTAGGGATTGTGGTCTGTACTACTGTGTATAGTTTTGCTGTGGGTTGGATCCTGTTGTATTATTTTGCGTCATTTAATGCATTGTGTTAACACTTCAGGTTTGCTTCAGTTCTGTTTTTATGCTTCTAGTTGGTTCTACACCACAAATTCTATTCCATTGTTTATTGAATGTCCCATCTCGTTGATTGTATTGATTCCCTCTGTGTAATATGTTTTGAGTCCAAGTGAGAAAGGTGGACTATAAATACCATAAATAAATTTAGGTTGAATGACGTTCTGCCAATTTAAGGAATCTTCCTCCAATTTAAGTGGCTCTTCAATGGCTGGTGGAAAACTTCAGTCTTTGCTCATTTAAGGGGTAAAAGATATGCCATATAATAATATTGTTCACAGCTTGTTAACCTATTGAGTACTTATCTAAATATAGAACATACTAAGATTTGTGTTTAACATCTCTAAGACTGTCTGGATCAAGGATTTGACCTAAGGTGGGGACTTAGAAGAAAAAGAAGAAGAGATTGGATTTATACCCTGCCCTTCACTACCCAAAGGAGTCTCAGAGTGGCTTACAAACTCCTTTCCCTTCCCCTCCCCACAACAGACACCCTGTGAGGTAGGTGGGGCTGAGAGAGCTCTGACAGAAACTGCTCTTTTTCAAGAACAGCTGTGCCAGAACTATGGCTTGCCCAAGGTCATCCAGCAGGTGCAAGTGGAGGAGTGGGGACTCAAACCCGGTTCTCCCAGATTAGAGTCCGCACACTTAACCACTACACCAAACTTAGATGTTCTCTCATCATTAGGATCTAGCAGATTCCATCTAACTAATTCACTCCAGGTCAGGAGACTGCCAATGCAATCCTAAATAGAGTTATATACTTCTAAACCCGTTGATTTAACAGTTCTAGAAGGGTCACCATGCCAAAAAGAGAGGGGGGAGGTTCTTTGTGGAAAGAGGAGAGCATTTGCAAACCCTACCCTTTATCTGTATCAATGGAACATTAACTGGAAAATCTGTACTGCAACAGGGCAAGAAATGTGCCTCTTTTTTCAAATGATGAAATTAATCATGTGCACAATAAGGAAAAAAAATAAGAATCCATAATATTCAATACAATTCAGTTCTAGCCCAAAGTGTGATCAGGATCAAGTGTACCAAGAAACAGGAGCTAGCTTGGGCATTATGAATTGTTTATAGAACTATACTGGTAACAAAGACTACATTTATGCCACATTTCTGTAGTGTCACAGAATAAGGAGCAGAAATCTTGGAAGTCAGAAGGGTGGCTGAAGAAGATTTCCAGTGCTTTGCATAGATCCTCTCTATACTAGTTTGCTTCATCTGGATAATTTGTATAGGTTGTAAAATTCACTTTTTGCATTATAATTTAGGCTGCCTGGAGTCAAAATCTGATTTTATGTTTTGTATTTTTGTTTTTCATTGGGTTTTTTTAATGCAAAATACATAAGAGAGTCTTGATTATGAGTAATCCCCCCCGAGGAAGAGTAATCATATTGGGTAACAATATATATTGCTCCTCTTTCTAGCAGGGAGAGGGACTGTAGCTCAAGACTAAAGCTTATAATTTCCATGCAGAAGGTCCCTTTTTCAGTTCATGTCATCCCCAGCTAAATGTTGTTAGATTCTAGGAAAAGACTGTCCTCTTCCAATACCTGAAATTTTTTAATCTGATGTGACAAAAAATGAAATTATGTGCATGTAAAGTATCGTCAAGTCACAGCTAACTTATGACAACCCCACCAGTGTTCCCTCTAAGCTGAGTTAGTGTGAGCTAACTCACAGTTTTTTAGCCTCTGGCTCACACATTTTTGTTTTAGCTCAGGAAGGATGGCTCTAGGGCAAACTAATTTATGCAGTAGCCAAATCACTCACAACTTTAATGCTATTAGCTCACAAGGTAGAATTTTTGCTCACAAGACTCCATAGCTTAGAGGGAGCATCACTACCCTTAGCTAGGTCAGTCATCATAATGATTTCTCATACAATGTCTAGCTTAGATGCTTCAGGAACATTCACAGCAGTGCAAAATGATAGCCTTATATACTGCCCTCTAAATGGGGAAAAGCTTCTGGCCAGTCTGGCTAATAGCCATCAATGTGCTTATCCTCAGTGAATAGATCTACTTAGACCTTTTAGGAAGCCATTTATAGTAGACACCATCACAACTGTCTGTGGCAATCAATTCCATAGGTTAATTATGCATTATGCAAAGTGCTACTTCTTTTGTTTGTTTGAACTGAGGTGCCTACTAATTTAACTGGGAATTCTTTCAGCTATAGAGCTCCACTGTATCTTTTTCTAACAGGAAGAGGCTTGGATCACATTCTGGCTTAGCACAATTTCCTAAACTCGTTATAGTTGAAACACAGGGATTTTTTTTCCTGAATGAAAAATGGAGGCACAGTTCACTCTTAACCACCAAAAGGTTTACTTTTAGAACACGTAGGAGTAAGAACTACCTTTCTTCAGAGGAGATAATCACCCACCCATGTGTCTGCATGTGATCTGGGCATACCAGATGAAGAATGCAACGTCAGAGAAATAATATATAGAGAGGCACACATTTCATCTGACAGCAGGTTATTCTACATCACTGCATGATAGAATTATCTGATCAGATCCTCTTTAGGGCTGTGACAGAATTACCCACCCCAGAAAAGGCAGATTTGAAGCAGGCAAGGCCAGAACAGTAATTTGTGCAAAAACACAGCAGGCTATTTCTTCTGAGAGCAGGACCTACATCACGTCAGGAATAAATGAATGACCCAGTCAATGCAGAGATGCAGCAGAATTACTTGCACTCAGCAGAAGCTGATAAGAAAAAAACTAGAACCAGAACAGTAAATCATGCAGAGACACAACAGGCAGTTTCTTCTACGGATGGCTGCTTTAGGCTTGCAGGGACATTTTATTTAGTTCATTTCTTCTTTGCTCCACACCAGCAAATCTCTCATAGCATGCTGTTGTGGCCCAAGACACATTTTGGAAATTACTAGTTTAGCATGTGTTTGCACATATAGAACAACTGTTATAGAGACTGCATTGCTTTTAGAGACAGCTGTGTGCGCACAAAATGTGTCTCAGGGGACCAATACAATTCCAGTACAAATATGTGCCAGATCAGTTATCTTGCCTGATACTGATTTAATTTAAAGGTTCATGCCTTTGCCACCACCATATACATGTATATGTGGAAAGTCCAAAATGACTAGGCCAAGACTATTTTTAAAAAATAAATTCGTCACTCCTCCAGTGAGAATCTCCCTCCCTACAATGCTGTCAATGAAGAGCTGTTGGCTATACCACTCTGTGGAACATCTGGCACATCTGTTCCTGATGGAAGAAGAGAACATTTGTTGCCCTTCTCCCTCATCATTTCCTGTCTAGGGCAGTCTTTTGAGAGTTGATATGCATAGCCTGTGCATGGAATTTGCCACGAAGAATTACAGAACTGCAGTCAATGTATTACATCTTACAGTGCAATTGGAAGGCAGTTCCATTGAACTCAGTGGGGCTTCCTGCCAAGTCAAGAGCTCCAATCCAGCCCTTATTGTCATGTGCAACAAAATGGTGTACCAGGATCAGGATATAGATTTTCTCGTCCATTGAAAGGCACTTCCCATTCAGTTCAGCAGGGCCCAGAACAGCATTACAATTCAGAGGCAGACCCAGAGGTGTCTGTGTACCTGCATCACCTGCATGCTCAGAAGGAGGCTGCCCTGCATGGAGCTCCTTCATAGAACGGGGCAGCTACATTTAAGATTTGTTCATGTATCTGAAATTAATTTTTATCTATTTAGTACATTTTGTCCTGCACTCAGGACAGCATACATCGATACTGTAAGATGCTTTGAGAGAAAAGCGGGGTGTAAATATTTAAATTAAGAATTGTTCTCCTCTCTTCCATTTCATTCTCGCAGCATCCCTGTGAAGTGAGTGAGGCTGAGAAAGAGTGACGGGGCCAAGGTCCTTGGGCAGACTTTGCACTAGTTTAGGGATTTGAACCTGGGTGTCCCAGACCCTAGCTCCGAACTCACAATAGCAAACAAAGAGGAGCCCAGTGTGTATTGGCACTGTGTCTGTGGGATACTCTCATTCTGATATATAGAACTAGGGTTGCCAGCTCTGGGTTGGGAAATATCTAGAGATTTGGGGGACTGGAGCCTAAGGAGGGCAAGGTTTTGGGGGGGGGACTTCCATGGGGTATAATGCCATAGAGTTTACTCTCCAAACCAGTCATTTTCTCCAGGCAAACTGATCTCTGTCACCTGGAGAGCACTTGCAATCCCAGATCTCCAGCCACCGCCTGGAGATTGGCAACCCTGTTAAGAACGCATGCCGACCATCTATAGTTTGCATTCAGTGTGGTGCATATTAGCATTTTGTTATTTTGTTAGATCCTGGTCCAGCACCCTAGCCACACACCGTGCCGCTGTATGTTTATGGCCCACAGTCTTAATTAATTGAATTCTTGGGATGGCTAACAAGAGTAAAATAACTGTAAAAGTGCAGTGATATATACCTAAAAATGACCAAATAACTGAGTAGCTGCAAAAAAAAATCAAGGAGCAAACATTTAGCATCAAATTGCAGCAAAATAGAGAAAGAAGAAATATGAAGGTTGGGGTGTTAAGAGTTGTAGAGTAGCTTGTCTGAGATTTTTTAAAACTAGTGAACTACAAATCAGTACTGGAACATAGGCTTAGATATGGTCTGAAGCACCTTCATGGCCCTCTACATTAAAAAAAAAGAATTCTAGGGCACATATCCCCAGCAATCCCGCTGTGAGTGAGTGAGTGAGTGAGTGAGTGAGTGAGTGAGTGAGTGAGTGAGTGAGTGAGTGAGTCTCTCTCTCTCTCTCTCTCTCTCCCTCCCTTCTTTGTACTGAATTTAGTTTTTAATATAGTAAATACCAAATTGGTATAAATGACGGTGAGGCAACAACATATTAAAGAAAAATCAGTTCCCCGCCCCCCCAACTGTGCCTTACCTGCATAATAGAAATTTGGGGATTTTTAGTAAACTCTGGAGTAGCACTCAGCTTGTAGTTCACACATTATTCTAAAACTGGGTTTATTGAACTAACTGGTGTCTGATTGTAGACCCCGCCATTGACTATGGTTTGTTAGGATCCACCAAACAAGCAATGAGTCACGTTTTAGTAGCTACAGTCACAGTTTTGGTGTTATGTGTGTTTTTATTGAATTATTTTATATATACATACTATATTTTAAATGTTATTTTAAGGTTGAAATGTTTTGTTTGCCACTAGGGTTGCCAGGTCCACTTGCTGCTCTGGCAGGTGGGCTTGGGGGGGCACTCCAGGGGTGGGCGCAATGCTCCCTCTAGGCTGTGGAGTCTTGTGAGCAAAATTTCTACTTTGTGATCTACTGGCATTAAAGTTGTGAGCGAGCGATTTGGCTGTTGCATCAATTAATTTGCTCTGGAACCATCCTTGCTGAGCTAAGACAAAAATGTGTGAGCTGGAGGCTAAAAAACTATGAGTTAGCTCACACTAACTCAGCTTAGAGGGAACACCGGTGGATGGAGATATTGCCCGACATCCCCAGTGCTATGACATCACCCAGAAGTGACAGCATAGCATAAGGGACGTCACGCAGGGAGCGCTCTGGTTTTTGGACAAACTCCATGGTAAAATTGGGCTTAAAACCCAAAAACCAGGGCATCCCCCACACGATGTCCCTATTTAGGGGCCCCAAAACTGGGGGGATCCCCTGCTGGAACCTGGTGGCTGGCAACTCTGTTCGTCACCTTGAGGACCCTATTTGCGTGAAAAGGAAGCATCTAAATGTTATAAAATAAATAGATAAATAAATCACTGCTGTGGTTTCACATTATGTTGGAAGGTGGACTGTCTGGCTCGTTGCCCAGCATTGCCTTTACCCAGGTGTTTCTGTAACTGCCAGCCAGAGAAAAAGCAGTGAAGGCAGCATTTGCTGTTTTAGCTGCTTTTCATCACATCACGTCCCTACCCTAGTGAGTCAGCCCATCCCCATCACCCATGTCACCTCCCTGGCAGCACTTAAGGCAAGCCGCAGAGGATATGCCTCTCTCTGCAGTCCTCCTTGGATGCATCAGAAGCAAGAGCAATGCAAGAGAAGATATGTTCCTCCTCTCCTCTTCCTGCTTTCCCAGTGGGACCCAAGTAGGTTTGCCATTCCCCAGGTCCAATTGGTGGATCCCTTGCTTTTGCAGGCTCCTGCCCACCTTGGACCAGATGACCAGCAGGAGGAAATCCCGCCCCCCAGACAGTGTCGTCCTGCATGACATGCCGATGTCACCTGGAAGTGCTGTTGGTGATATTGGGGGGGCGATGCTCTGCTTTTTGGGCAAAACTCTGGTTTGAGGTTCACATGATGCCCTGCCCACTCCCAAAATGCCCCCCAAAGCCCCCTGTTGGTGAGACAGAGTGACCTGACAACCCTAGACTCAAATTAGGTTGCAGAGGAAGCACCTCTGTAGCCTCTACTCTGGACCTGAGGCAGTAATGGCACCAGCAGAGGAAGTGACAGCAGGTACAAGCTGCACTTGCTGCCTCCTTCCCCTGCTGGTTTGGTAGACCAAGCAACCACTTAGGTCTCTTGGGCGGTGAATCAGCCCTGTCCTAGCTGCTATCTGGGGAAGATCTGCCCTGCTTTACAGAGGCACTATAAGAATGACTGTGGTTACTTGAACACTTGAAATACCAGACAGAAAGATCTTTATTATCTGGCACTCATGAGGAATGGGGTTGCTGATTAATCAAATCTGCCAGATATGCAAGTTTATTGCTCTGCCCCACCCATTACCCAGAGGAATGCACAACAGCCAAACTCCATCCCATTGGGAATACTATGACAATGGCCCTCTCTCCCCACCTGGTAGATCCTTCCTCCCTGAGCTACAGAACCATCCTACACAGCAAGCAGACAAGCGGACCGGCTGCCCCAGAGCCCTATGGCAGAGTGGCCTCCCAACAGCTTAAGGGGGGCTGGGGGGTAAGGGGCACACAAGGCTGATGTTAATCGGCAGCACCAGGTGTCAGAAAGTCAGCAGTAGCTGGAAGTATCAACATGGCAGGCTGGAATGGGGCCCAAGGACATGTGCATATGATGGCTGAGGGGGGGGGAGCTTGCCCTCTGGGCACTGCAAGTTGACTAAGCATTCTGGATACTTAAGTACTTGCTAACAAAGTGTATATAAATGCCAAGTGTAATTATTACTGTTCTTCAAAAGGAAATATTTGGAGATCATTAGTGAAATCTATGACTTCAATGTATGATCAGCTGTTGGAAGTGCAACCCAGTATTATCTGGGCTCAGGCAAGATGGGAAGGGGGAGACAAGAAGAGGGAGATGGGAAGGGGGAGGCAGCAGTAGCTAAGCCCTGTGCAATGATATGGTCTACTTATGCTCTTTCAGAAATATAATGGAATTTTTATTTCATAGCTCATGAGATTACATATACAGCATAGATTTCATGTTCACGCAGGGGCTCTGAGTTATAGGTTTGAAATGGACCCCAAAAATGAGGCTCCAATGTGAATGTTCTCGTGCCTTATTTATTTATTCAAGGCATTTAGTAGCTGCTTTTCTTCCTTACAGAGCTCAAGGCAGCTTACAACACAGATAAAATTAATAACATACTTAAAAAGCAGAAAACCAAACTTTAAAATCCAGATTCAGGACTATTGGTACACTGAATCAAATGCAGTCCTAAATAAAACCATCTTCAATTGCTTCCTCGCGATCACAAATGAGGGGGGCCAGCATACCTTCCTGAGGAGATGTGTTCCATAATCATGGGACTGCCGCTGAAAAGGCCCTCTACCCTGTACCCACCAGATGAGTTTCTTTGATTGACTAGACACAGGGAGAGGCCCTCCTGACTGTGTTCTTAATTCCTGGGCAGGAACATATGGGAGAAGACAGTTGATGTGTCTGTGATATAAGCACACACCGCCTCCTAACCTTCGTTATACTACCCTTTAGCAAGCTGCTCATTCTGTGTATTTCCTCATTTTCCTGAAGGACATTTCATTAATTTAAAATGAATATTTATAACATATGTAAAGAAAGCCCACAGCAGCCAATCTAGTGAAAGAGTGGGGAGGGGGAATTTTAAAAAGCATGTTACATCTTTTAAAATCCTAGTCAGGATTAGGCACAGTATTTTGCAGTTCTGCCCCCTTTAACCTGCTTCACCCTTCAACCTGATCAGGAGCACATACAGGGTCACTGTGATGGGGTTTCCCCCCCCCCTCAGAGCCATTTTAATTTCCCCAGCCGGCCTTTGATACACTTGCAAGTGCACCCACACATAAAGTCACTTTTCACAATGTGCACTAGCCTCCTCTACAGAATGTAGGTGTTCAGCAAATAGTAAGCCACTATATCTAGTTATAAAGGGGGTGGATTATGCTGATTTTGAAAATCGCTAAATCTGGCCATCCACAGATAGGGTTGCCACTTTGGAAGGTAGGCTCTATGGCATTATATCCTATTGAAGTCCACCCCCTCCTCAAACCCTGCCTTCCTCAGGCTCCACCCCCAAATTCTCCAGGTATTTCCCAGTCCAGAGCTGGCAACTTCCAATCCATGGAGGGAGGGAGGGAGGAAGGAAGGAAGGAAATCTGTCCTGCTAAAATGAGCAAAACCAGGAGGCACAGGATGTTGATAGTGAGCTAATGGGGAGAAGGGAGAGGAGGAACTTGTTTGCTGAAGTGCTTGAAGGGTTGTAGGATGTTGGAGGAGATATTTGGCAGGGGTTCCAAACTGTTCTGTCCTTCTGTAATTCTTTGTGGCTCCTTCGAGGATCAAGGATTTGTACTTTGGGGGGGGGGGTCGATTTCACATTGGCTAAGCAGAAGGCTGCATCCTTCCCTGCTTGCTCAGCTAGAAGTGGGGAAGATGAGGGTGAAATTTTTTTTTTCAAAAACAAAACCAGCTACAGTTTTTAAAAAATGTTTAAATTGAACTCACACACTGGTTGACTATGACTGTTTGACAGTAGATGTGCTGTGATTCATGAAGGTTTATTTATTTACTTACTTACTTACTTACTTTATTAGATTTCTATTCCACCATTTCCTGAAGGCTCAGGGTGGATTACAACAATAAAACAACAATTGGATATAAAAACATTGTGACGCCCTCCCTGGCGTGCAGGAAGGCGCCCTCTGCCAGTTGTAGTTGGCCGCGGTCCTAAGAGGTAGACCCGGCCTCCTAACTCGCCCGGGTATGACGGATGGGGCCAGAAGGCCTAGTAGCGGCGACCTCAGACAGTTCAGGTAGCGGCCTCAGAAGACAGGCTTTGCCAGAGGGTTCTCTTCACCCTTCTTGCCTGTCCTGGGTCTGGCCTTTCAAGCTGTATGCTTCTGGGATGTCGTCTCTCTTGCTAGCCCGTGCTCTGCAGCCAGTCCCAGCCAACCCAGTCTTCCTCCTCCCCGGCCGCGTCCCTTCTGCCACCTTTTATTACCCCCGCACTCCCTCCTGGCCCCTTCCCCCTCTGAGCCCCGCCTCCCTCTAAAGGGGAGACACCGAACCGGCCCCCTCCCTTCCGGGCTCTGCGCCCTCTTCCAGTGCGTGGGGCAGCCGGGTGGCCTTGTCCCCCGGCTCCTCCCCTGCAGGACAGCCACCGGAGCGTGTCTTCGCTCGTGCAGCGGGCTGGGCCTCACCCGCCCGGTCTTCGGTCCACCGACCTCCGTCGCTCTGGTCGCCGCCCCTGCCAGGGACCTCAGCCCCTCGTCTCTCCTTCTTTGCCGCGCCTCGCCGCCACTGTCGGTTAATGCTTCCCCGGGGCTTGGGGGCGGGGCCCTTCCCCCAATGCAGTAGTTCTCGGCCCCTGGGGTGGGGGCTTCTGCTGGCGTCTGCGGGTTGTCCTTGCCTTGGTCCCGGCCGGGGCCGGGACAAATATATAAGATATAAGATAATAAAATTAGACATTAGTCATTCATAAACAATCAACAAAATATAAAGAAGTGGATAAGTTCCAGGAGGCCCAACAGAACAAGATCAGGAGAAGGCCTCCCTGAACAAGACTGACTTTGAAGCTCTGAGGAAGCTCGGAAGGTCCTGCAGGGCTCAAACCTCATTCAGCAAGGCATTCCACCAGGATGGGGGCAAGGAGGGAAAAGGCCCTTGTCCTGATGGTAGCCAGACAGACCTTTCAGGGGCCAAGCACCACTAACAAGTTTCATGATGGTGAACACTGCATGTGAAGGGGATTATAGTGAGAGAACCAGTCCCTTAGACATTACCATTTAAGGCTTTAAAGGTGAGTACCAGCACCTTGATCCAGAAATAGACAGGTAGCCAGTGTGTAGCTGCTGCAGCACAGGATGGATATGTGCAACCCAGGTTACACCAGCCAACGGTCTGGCGGCCACATTCTGAACTACCTGAAACTTCCAGAGCAGCCTCAAGGGCAGCCCTGCCTAGAACAAACTGCAGTAATCTAAGTGAGATGTGACCGTGGCATGGATCACTGTAGCAAGGTCAGAGCAAGACAGGTAGGGCACTCATTGGCAGGCTCGCTGTAAGTGGTAAAAGGCAATTCGTGTGATGTTGGACACTTGTTTCTCAAATGAGAGCAAGGTATCCAACGTATCCCCAGACTCTGACCAGAGTCCAGCAATGTAAGCTGAACCCCATCAAGAGCCAGGAGTTGCATGTTGCCAGCAGGTCCATGCCGCCCCAGCCACATGTCCTTGGTCTTAGAAGGATTTAGCTTCAGTCAGTTTTCCCTCAAACCAGTCCAACACAGCATCTAGACCAGGGATCCTCAAACTATGGCCCGCGGGCCACATGTGGCCCGCCGAGGACATTTATACGGCCCACCGGGTGTTTATGCCGCCGCTGCTTGTCTGTCATTTTTTTTTACATGAGAAGGAAGCAGTGACAAATATGGAACCTGACACTGACCATCTCATTAGCCAAAAGCAGGCCCATAGTTCCCATTGAAATACTGGTAAGTTTGTTGATTTAACTTTACTTCATTTTAAATATTGTATTTGTTCCTGTTTTGGTTCTTCACTTCAAAATAAGATACATGCAGTGTGCATAGGAATTTGTTCATAGTTTTTGTTTTTACTATAGTCCGGCCCTCCAACGGTCTGAGGGACAGTGAACTGGCCCCCTGTTTAAAAAGTTTGAGGACCCCTGATCTAGACACTGGGATAATCCAGTGAGAGCAGACTCCAGCCCATCACCAACCAGGAGATAGAGTTGGGTGTCATCCACATATTGATGGCACCCCACCTGATCAGATGGAGAGGGCACATATAGATGTTGAATAACATTGGTGGCAGGATCGTATCCTGAGGAACACCACAAATAAGTGGCATATTAGGTGAACTCCTGCCACTGACAACAACCTTCTGTAGACTTCCCTGTAGGAATGAGGAAAACCACTGAAGTGCAGTATCCTATATCCCCAGGGAGGTGAGGCGGTCAATCAGTATCAGGTGGTCAACCATGTCAAATGCTGCTGAAAGATCTAGTAAAATCAGCAGTGCTGACTGACCACAGTCCAATTACCACTGAAGGTCATCAACCAGCACCCTAAGTGTGGTCTCTGTCACATACCTAGGTCTGAAGCCAAACTGGAATGGATGCTGGTCAGACATACAAAGCAGCAAAAGCTGTAGCAGAAAATATTTTTGAGAGGTGTCCACCATTCGTCACCACCCCACAGATTCATCCCTGAAATAAAAATACCTTGAAAAACCATTGATCTTTAACCAACTGCTGCTAGAACATGTAAGGACTCAAAAGACAGGAAACACTACAACAGATTGTCGTCTTTTACATAGTTCTCCAGCCCTGTAATGGAGCAGGTGGTCTGCCTTAGACAGGGGCAGAATTTTGGAAAGGGCAGGAGAACTGGGATTATTCCTAGAATCTTTCTCTCCAGGCGGTGCTGGTCATGTTTCCATGGGCATAGAATGACTGCTTATGTTAGTGCTGGAGAAGAACACTTTCTTCCTACATTGTGGCATCAAATCAAAACAAAATTAAATTTTGAAATCTGAATTCTTTTCATTCTCCATCTGATCTGACTGTTGGGCGAGCCCAGTAACAAAAAAGCAAAGAAGTGTGGCTTGGGACTTTGGGTGGTAAGGTTGGCCTTGATTGGTGGTGCATGCTATAAATTTAGTAATGCAAGGGCACAGTTGTTTACTCTTGTTGCTGTGACGTGGGTCCAATGGAGCATTTCTGTGGACTGAATAATTTCTGCTCACAGTGTGCAACTTTCTTGCAACCCCCTGCCAATGAAGCCCAAAACTGCCTCCAAATGGGTTGCCAACTTCCAGGTGAGACCCAGAAATTTCCTGGGATTACAGTTTATTATAATCAATGCCCCTGAGGAAAATGGCTGCATTGGAGGGCGTGTTCTATGGCACTGAGATCCCTTCTGAGGTCACTGCTGAGGTCCCTTCCCCTTCCTGAACTCTACCCTCCCTACTCCCAAATCTTCAGGAATTACCTAACCAGGAGCTGGCATTCATACCCCCACCAGAATTGATCTTGGGGGGCAGAGGCCCATTGGGAACATTTGGGGGCAGTTTAGGCTGAAATGGAAGGGGGAAATAAGAAAGTAATGCTGTATGGGCAGAAATGCTTCCATTCATAGAAACACTATGGTTCTATCCAGGCCTAGGTCTATTTGTGATTCTGGTTTTTTGCCCTAATACTTCTGAAGGACAGGATGGGAAATAGCTCCTAATTCTCAGAACTAATCATTGCAGGACTCCTATTCCATTCTAGTGAAAAAAGAGAGATGATAAAAAACAGAGTCTATATGGCAATTTGATATAGGGTTGCCAGGTTCCTACCTGCTGCCGGCAGGGGGACAGAGCTTCCTCACTGGGATCTTCCGGAAGTGACATCATCATGCTAGGCACATCACCAGGGGAATGCTCTAGCATTCGGCCAGAAAGTCTATGGTACCATAGAGTTTTTAGGGTGAGTGCTAGAGCACCCCCCCCCCCAGCAACGTGCACGGCATGATGGTGTCACCTCTGGGTGATGTCATCATGTCGGGCACATTGCCATGTTCCAGGCCAGGCTGGTTGATCGGAGGGCCCTAAAGAGGGCAACCCCCCCGGGGGGGAAATGGCAAACATAATTTGATAGGAAAGAGGTGAGTACTTTAGGGTTAGAATTCCAAACATAGATCTCAGGTTATGGAGAAGCCTAGTAATATGCATTCCTTATTATTATTGCTGTTTTTACAGTTCTGTAGCCTCTGTGAGAAAGGTATTATATGTGCTTCTAAAATGACATTATGATATTTTCTGAAACTTATCTTCTTTTTCACAAAGAACATCACAGATTAAGTTGCACTTTTGAGTTGAATAAGCGGATATGTTTGAGCCGCCGAGAGTCTAGCCATCCATTTTTGTATGCTCCTTCTACAGCACTTGGCAGCCTGCAAAATACTTTGGTATTTTAAATAATTTTCAGTTGTTTGCGAATGATATCCAATGACTTGTATGGGCAAAAAAAATAACTAAAAGCATAATATTGTTGATGAGGGATCCCCCCCATTGTTAGTTGGGTTATCACTATCTGGGGTCTGGTCCTGTTGCCCGTGGTGCTCCTGACTGCAAGCCCCTTACCATCTCTTGTAGAAGCCAGTAGTTCCTGTCTACCTCTGAGTATGTAGACCCATTTTCTACTCCCCTCGCCGGTACAATACTTGTACTGTACAAAATTGCATTGTATGAAATTAGATACAGGAGCTGCATTAAGGCTTTAGTTCAAAATAAGCTAAAATGATTATTTATCTAAGGACAGTTCTGCAGCCGTTAAAATCTATGGGACAGAGAATGCAGTCAAAGTTAGAATCAATAGACATTTGCAAGACGTACTAACTCTTTGGCTTGGTTCAAACATAACTCAAAAATGGTTTAACTATGGTTATAATATGAAATCAGGTTGTTGCTCCCAGCGGGTCACGCATATCCTGATTTGCCCTGACAAATAATGGTTTTATTGCCTTTGTTGTTCTCCCACCTCCCCCACAGAGATCTGTCTGGTATCCTGACCTGCACTGCAGCAAGGGCAGTGCCAGGGAACAAGCCAGGATCTCTGCATTTGTATATGTATGTATGTCACACACGAATAAAACTAACTACAGTTAATAAACCAACTTCAAACCATGTTTTCATTCCTAGTTTGCCATGCCCCAGCTAACTGTATTAATGAACATACCTAACTGCAGTTAATTTAGTTAAACCATGGTTTCATGTGGCACCTGAATTGATCTTTTGTGTGAGTGAGCTCCTATTCCTTGCATACTCCAAAGTATGGCGACACATACTTCTGAACTTGCCTTTTCTAGACATGTTTAATGAGTGGAAGCAAGAGGGAGTAAGGACAAGAGTTAGTCCCCCTCCTGGTCCAGTTCTGGAGATCATACTAGAGGTATGCTGTTTCACTTCCATATTCTCCAGCATCCCACAACACTACCTCCTCCTCCATGTGCATCCACTTATCTGCCCTCCAGTATTGCTTTTTATTGCTGGTAAAGTGGTTTAGAGAGAGCAGTAGCAAGACAAATCACCTGAGATAGCCAAAAGGCAGCCACTAATTGGTTAAGACTCTGAGCTCCACAAAAAGTGGATCTATCTAGGAGAAATTGCAAGTTTTATGCTACTTCTAACTGGAGCATATGGAGACTGTTATCAAGAACATATTAGATATCAGATGTATCAGTTTTTAAATTAATGATACATGGATTTATAACCTGAAACATCCAATAATATATTCTCCATAACAAGGATTGCTGTGTATCTATCAAAAGACAAGAAGAGATCATTAGAGCTTGTCCTGCCTTGTGTTTTCAAGAGGGAAAAAGATATATCTGTACAGTGTCAGGAGAGAGGTACAGAGGACAAGCAATCCAGCAGTTAGCTGTAACATGTGATTTGGGGCTGGAAGGCTCAGATTCCAGTTTGCCTTTATACAACTCCTTATCTTTTCATTATGGAAATATAATTAAATTGGCCTGCTCAAAGAGATTGCTGTGAGGATGAATAAGATTGTGTGAGATTATAAAAGTGCTTTGCCCATTCAAAAATGCCATAAAACTAAGTATTCTTATTGTTAAATGAACGTCTAATCCATTAGCATGACACACATAAACACAATTAGTACGGAGATGCAGGTATTTTATTTTTATGATGAATTTTATGTTATGTGACCATATTTAACATTTCCCCAAAGGAACACTGTAAAAACACCCACATGGTGCATGACTGAGCACCACACGGATTAACACACATGGATCTAATGTCAACATTTTGATCTGTTCATTTGTTTTCAACAGTGAGCTTTTAATTATTGATGATAACAATTTCATAATACACCAGTAAATGGACTGTAGGGAACATTTGATAATATAATGTGATGTTAGTAATGGGCCTTGCTACAGTGCTTTTTCAAAAATTAAGTATTTGAAACACAGTTATGCATGAATTTGTGTAGAAGTGGGGGGATGTGGAGTAGTATAGTATAGCCCGATCTTGAAAGATAAGCAAGGTTTGGTACTTGTATGGGAAACTGCCAAGGAATACTTTGCCAAGCAAGGCAATGAGAAACCACCTCTGCTTAATCACTTGCCTTGAAAACCCTGTGGGGTCACTGGAAGTCAACTGTGACTTGATGGCACTGTACACGCACACACGTAGGAATGATTCTTTACCTGGACTCCACCCTTCCATAACTGTCTAATTTATCTCCTCCAGTCCCATCCCCAAACTACATGATATAGGAAAAAATTATCCTGATTGTACAGGGAGGGAAGTGAAGTAAGAATGACAAGCACCAGGCCCTGAATAATCCATCAGGGCTTTTGAAGAGCAGGAGATTGAAATGTAGTTTTAGAAACTTGACAGTTAGTGCCTTAAGCCATTGGACTACTCTTTTTAATTGATGCAAAGTGAGAGCCAATAAAAAAGTGGAGTAGCAGAAGACTTAGCCATGCATGGTGCATATGGCCAAAGAGATGTCCAGTGACCAGGTGAATGTGAGCTTTCTGGTTTATGGCTTTACTGAAGATGCTTACCTTAGATTCCATTCACACACATTTCACTAAAGAGGCCTAAGCATACACAGCCAGTAGGCCTAGTGAAATAAGAGCCAAAAGTGCCCAAACTAGCTAATGTTCATGTATACATATTAAGAAGGTAGAGTTGCCAGGGCCTACCTTTCTGCTGGCGGGGGGATTAATGGGCCTTTCTGGGAGCTTCTGCTGTGTACACTTTTCACCCAGAAGTGACATCATTGTGCTACCGATATCACACAGCAATGCTCTAGTTTGGGGGCAAAACTCTATGGTTTGAGCCTGATTTTACCAGAGTTTTGCCCCAGAACTAGAGCATCGCCACATGACATTGCCAGCATGATGATGTCACGCTGCACCGTGTTTTGGGACACTTGCGGGCAGAGTTTCCACCTGCCAGCCAACTGGCCAACGATGGGGAAGAGCCCACAAAAATGGGGAAACCCCCACCCAGGCTGCTGGCAATTCTAGAAGAAGGATATGTTACCCCAATAATGTTATAAAACAAAATTATTTCTAATGCAGTTGGGAAACAGCAACTAAAAATGACCTATCTCTCATATTGTAAACAATTCTGCTAACATAATATAATGGGTTAGGAATAAACAAGCACTTGGGAGTAAGATTGCCCACATATTAAAGTTTTCAGGCCGAATAGTAGAGTATTCCCCCCAGCAACGTGCCCGGTGCGATGATGTCACCTGCAGGTGACGTCATCGTGCCTGGCATGTTTTCCTGATCCACGCACTTTGGGAGTGGGGTTCCCCCTGCCAGCTGGATCTGGGCTGGCAGATTAGTGGGCCCTAAAGTGGGCACCCCCCTGTGGGATCTGGCAACCCTATCTCCAGGTGACAGAGACCAGTTCATCTGAAGAAAATGGTTGCTTCGTGGCTCCACCCCTAAAGTCTCCAGGTATTTGCCAGGCCAGAGCTGGCTGCCCTGTTACCAACCCCTACCTTTTCTGTGAAGGTTTTAGTATAACTCCTTAGATTTCATCCTCTACTATACTAAAGTATATGTAAATGAACTTGCACATATTCTACTTCTGTCACCTCCACCTTCCCCCCTCTTTCTGTTGACTCCCTTCTGTTGGTCCCCAGCCCAAGATGCCATGTAAGAATTAAACCAAGAATGGGGGGAGCACTTAAGAATTACTATTTAACTGCTCCCCCAATTCTCTGTTGCTGTATACCAGGGGTGGCCAAACTTGCTTAACATAAGAGCCACACAGAATAAACATCAGATGTTTGAGAGCCACAAGACATGAACAAATATTAGATACACATTTTTATTGGAAAATATGCAAATTTGCTTTTTATTAACATTAAATGAGACTGCCAAAAATAGAAACAAAAGGGGTAAAAACAGATATTGATAATGACATTCATTTGTCCAATGATATTTATTTGTTTGCTAATGATATTTGTTTGTCTAAGAGAGAGTGAAAGAAAGAGGTGGAAAGAAAGAATGGAAGAGGTGGAAAGGAAGAGAAGGAGAGAAACAACAAAAGCAAATGGATGAGAGTAGAGGGAAGAGAGGGAAGGAGAAAGAGAACAAGAATAAGAAAAAGGTAGAAAGAAAGCTAATAGATGGGGGAAGGAGGAAGGAAGGGGAAAAGAGACAAAAGACAGAGAAACAAAGAAAGCAAATAGATGGGGGAAGGAGGGGGAGGGAGACAGGGAAACAAACAAAGAACGCAAATAGATGGGGAGGGAGGGGGAGGAAGAAAGGAAGGAAAAGAGAAAGAAGGATGGAAAGAATGAAAGAGGTGGAAAGAAGGAGAAAGAGAGAGAAACAAAAACAAAGAAAGCAAGTAGATGGGGAGAGAGGGGGAGGAAGGAAAAGAGAGAGAAACAAAGAAAGAAAATATATCAGGAAGGGGAGGAAGGAAAGGAGAGGAAGAGAAAAAGGAAGGAAAGAGGGAGAAAGAGAGAGAAAGAAAGGTGAAAAGAAAGAGATGTAAAGAAAGCAAATAGATGGGGGAGAGAGGGGGAAAGAGAGAGAGGTGGAAAGAAAGCAAATAAATGGGGTGGGAGGGAGGAAGGGAGAGGTGGAAAGAAAGCAACTTTAACTTTAAATGTGTTCTCCAACCCTCCCCACACCCCCATGCCTCCTGGCTTGGCTTGGAGAAGGGATTTTAAGAGACAAATGTCTTCTCCAAGCCAGCAGGTGGGGGGGGGCTTTGAAAATGCATTTAAAGTTAAAGTTGCTTTCTTTCTTTGCTCCCCCCCCCCAACACCACCTCAAGCCTACCCAGGGAAGGAAATGCTGGCTGGGGAAGGGAAGACTGATCGGGGAGGCATGCCTCCCCTTTGCCTCCCCAGCCACCTTTCTGGGAGCCACACAATATGTGTGAAAGAGCTGTATGTGGCTCCCGAGCCAGTTTGGCCACCCCTGCCATATACCATATGCATGCTTATAATGAGTAGCTGTGATCCATGTGTGGGAATATTTCAATTATATTAATAAGTTCTATAACAATACTTAAGCCAATTATTCAAACCAGTTTTAAGTTGAGATAAGACTATGATCCTGAATATATTTATTAAGAACTCAAGGGGATTTACTTCCCAGTAAATATGAGAGGTGTGGGCAGGCTCAGTTCTTCCAGGGACCCAAAGATATGACTGTCATCACCAAAATTTTGAGCACAGGCTGCAGTCACACTGTTGTACAAGGGTGGGCCTTTCCATGGCCACTGGACCTCAGCAATGGCACAACAATGCTTGCACCTGACACCAGCCCTGTTGCCCAACAATTGAGATCAGCTTTTTCTGTAATGGTATCAGTCTGTCCTCTTTTCCTATTGTTTTTAAGTGAAATCTGAGGAAAATGACAGCATCTTTTAAAATATTCGTTGTGGTTTTATTGCTGAATCTGTTTTCTTGTTCTATTTGATTATTTTTATTGGGCTGGTTGCAAAAGTTTTGTTTGGCTAACAGTGGAGCCTTTCTCCAATAAGAGCAAGCTTGTTCTGGCAGAACAGGTGTGTGCCAGTGATATGCCAGTGGAAGTTTCCTTGTGCTAGTAGACATTTCCTCGCTTTAGAGGAAAGTTCTGCTGTTAGTGGGATGTAACCTTTGGATCCAACCCATTGTCTTTATTCTGTAAGCCACCTAACAGAAAGGCAAGGTAAAAAAAAAAAAATCCTGAAATACATAAGTTCATTCTGATGGCTATTTCTTAGTCAACCTTTCTGATCAGCAGATGTTCCAAAGTGCTTAAGAACAATCAATAAAAATATACTGCCACATTCTTTGAAACAGAGCAAAATAAAATCATCCTGAAAACTTAACTGTCTTATAAAATAGCATCATTAACCCTTCAAGCAATGATCACATCATTAGCCCCTCTTGGTGAACCAAGAAAAAGTTTGCCTTCTAAAGCTATGGGATAATGTTGCCTGGAAGAAGGATGACTACGGTCGGAGCACAGCTTCGAATGCTCTTATAGACCTTACCCTGAATTTTATACTTTGTTACTTGAAAGTGAATTTCATGGTGTTATGTCCTAGGACCAGGAGCCAGAGCAGGCAAAATACAGCTGAGCTCTGTTCCTGAGAACAATAGGGACTAGGCTCCTGAGCTCGCCAAAAGGGAACCAATGGAAGCATTGGCGGGAGATTCAAACCCACCAATGGGAATGTGGGGCGTCCCCCCCTTACTGTATATAGTTGGCCTCCGGCCGTTACTGTTTGTCTTTGTTGTAAAGTACGAATAAACGCGTCTTCTCTTATGTCGTCATCCGAGTCATGAGGCACACAACCCAGTACTTTACACTGACGACGAAGGTGGGATCGTAACGCCTTCCATGAGCGACGACGAGGACAACAAGGTCACTCCTGAGCATCGAATTGCTGACCCCGAGAGCAGCACTGCACCGCTCGCCGAGCTTTGCTTCACTGACCCCGAGAGCAGCACCGCACCGCTCACAGAATCCAACGCCAGCCTCGCACCCCAGCCGTAGCCATGGCCGCCATGCACGGAAGACTTGAGCGCTTCGATCCGTCCCAGCCAGAAACATGGGACGCGTTGGTTGACCAACTCATCTGCTACATGGAGCTCAACGAGATACGCGACCCAGATAAAAAACGGTCACTCCTGTTGAGTTCGTGTGGGACCGACACTGTCCGCCTCGCAAAGAGTCTCTTGGTGCCACGCACGGCCCTGGAGAGCTCGTTTGTGGAGATCATGGATGTCCTCAATGCCTATTTTAGCCCCAGGCCTACTTTCCTGGCCAAAAGGATGGAGTTCCAGGGGCGCGTACAGGCTCAAGGAGAATCCGCCGCAGCCTTCCTGGCCACACTGAGGGTGCTCGCTGTGGAGTGCTTGTTCCCCAGGGTGGAGGACAACCTGTTGACCCAGTTCGTGTGGGGGCTGGCAGACTCCAAGCTGCGGTACAAGCTAATAGGCAACCAGCAGCTTAACCTGGACGAGGCCATGGACATCGCGACCGCACACGAGGCTTCGGCGCAGGAACGCCTGGCCTCGGCAGCCCAATTGGTCGAAGCAGGTCCCAGCCCAGTGAACTCCGGTCCAGCCGGTTCCACTGGCCATCCCCTCACCACCCAGTTTAGGACCCAGGAGAGAATCAGATCCCGAGACAAGCAGGTGGCCACGTCCGTAGCCTGAAGGGGGGTTGGAAGCCCTTCCATCAGGAGTACCGCGGGGGCTGGGGCCGGGTCCTCCTCCGTGTGTGGCAGTGGCAGGCGGCTCAGGGTGTCGGCATGCCCCAGCACCTTGCCCGACCGATGCGCCAACCGGTACTGATATCCCGCTAAGAACAAGGACCAATGTAAAACCCGGGGGGACAGTACCTGCGGCATTTGTTTGTCGGCCGCGAACAACCCCAGGAGCAGCTTATGATCGGTGACGAGCGTGAAGGGCCGACCAATCGGTGGGACTAAAGGTGAAGTGGGAGAAGTGCCTTCTCGGGGTTCCGGAGGTGGACTTTTTGGGATACCGGGTCAATGCAATGGGCCTCCATCTGGCACGGGATAAGGTGAAGGCCATCGTGGAGGCCCCCGCTCCGAAGTCCAAAGCGGAACTCCAGGCGTTCTTGAGCCTTATAAACTTTTATCACGCCTTTCTCCTGCACAAGGCCGCCATGGCGGAACCCCTCCACAGGCTGCTGGATAAGTCGATACCTTGGGCATGGGGGTCGAGGGAGGAGGCGGCATTTCGTGGGGTTAAGACTCTGCTGATCTCTAATGCTGTACTCACCCATTTTGACAAAAAGCTCCCGGTGATCCTCACGTGTGACGCGTCACCATATGGGTCGGAACAGTCTTGGGCCACAAACTGCCAGATGGGAGGGAAGTCCCGGTGGCCTATTACTCCTGCATGCTGTCTCCCGTGGAGCGCAATTATGCACAAATAGACTGGGAGGGGTTGGCGCTGGTGGCGGGTATAAAAAAATTCCATAATTTTGTGTATGGTCAGCCCTTCATGCTCATCACTGATCATAAGTCGCTCCTGGGGTTGTTTGCAGCCGACAAACAAATGCCGAAGGTACTGTCCCCCTGGGTTTTACATTGGTCCCTGTTCTTAGTGGGATATCAGTACCGGTTGGAGCATCGGCCAGGCAAGGCACTGGGGCATGTTGACGCCCTGTGCTGCCTGCCGCTGCCACACACGGGGAGGACCCGGCCCCAGCCCCCACGGTACTCCTGATGGAAGGGCTTCCAACCCCCCTCAGGCTGTGGACATGGCCGCCCACTCGTCTCGGGATCTGATTCTCTCCGGGGTCCTAAACTGGGTGGTGAGGGGATGGCCAGTGGAACCGGCTGGGCCAGAGTTCACGGCATATAAAGCCAGAAAGGACGAGTTATCCGCCCTGAAAGGTTGTTTACTATGGGGGGACAGGGTGGTCATCTCGGGCCCAATGAGACAAGGGGTCCTTCAATCGCTACACGAATGAAAGCTCTGGCAAGGAGCTATGTGTGGTGGCCCGGGATCGATTCGGAAATTGAAACCTGGGTCCAGGGGTGCACACGGTGCCAGGAGGTCCGCCCCAATCCCCCGAGTGCACCGACACAAAGTTGGGAGTCCACCCGCAAGCCGTGGTCACGCTTACATGTTGACTTTGCCGGGCTGTTCCAGGGTCTCCTGTTCCTGGTAACGGTAGACTCCTACTCTAAGTGGGTAGAAATAAGTCCGGTGTCTACCACCTTGGCCAAAGCTGTAATAAGGGCCCTATGCAAAATATTCTGTACGCATGGCTTGCCAGACACGATCGTGTCGGACAATGGGGCCGCGTTCACTTCTGCGGAGTTTCAAGCATTCCTCGAGAGGAACTTAATCAGGCACATATGCTCCGCACCCTTCCACCTGGCGACTAATGGCCAGGTGGAAAGAACGGTCCGCACCGCGAAAGAAGCCTTGAGCCGCATAACAGAGGGTGAATGGGAGTTCCGGCTGGCCCGCTTCCTCCTAAAACAGCGCATCACCCTGAACCCCATCTCCAGGCGATGCCCAGCAGAACTGTTGATGGGCTGCCGCCCCACGATCCTATTAGACCAACTTCACCCGGATCGGGCCCCGGAGCAGAACCGGTCTATTTTAGGAACTTCGGGGTGGGACATCAATGCTGGCAGGGTGCATTCTCAGACCCACGGGGCCAGTTTCTTATGAGGTCCTGGCCGACGGGGACTGGGTCCTTTGTAAACATGTGGACCAACTCCGGAGGTGACAAGACCCCAACATAGGTATAATGGCCCCACCACCGGGACACACAGAGGCTGCCCTGGCACCCGAACATCTGCAGGCGCCAATAGAGGAATGAGAGCCAGAATGACCACTGGATGCCAGGCCAGACACAGAGCAAGCTGAGCTGCCTCCACCATCCACGCTGCCACCAGGACTCCAGGCTCCAAGTGTGGCAGGGAAACAGAAGGGGCCCCCGCCAGTCTGATGCCGGCCCCCCGAAGGTCGCTCAGAGAATGGAGGCCACCAGCCTACCTAAAAGACTATGTCACCGGGTAGGAGACAAACTATGGGGGGAGGGGTGTTATGTCCTAGGACCAGGAGCCAGAGCAGGCAAAATACAGCCGAGCTCTGTTCCTGAGAACAATAGGGACTAGGCTCCTGAGCTCACCAAAAGAGAACCAATGGAAGCATTGGTGGGAGATTCAAACCCACCAATGGGAATGTGGGGCATCCCCCCCTTACTGTATATAGTTGGCCTCCGGCCGTTACTGTTTGTCTTTTTTGTGAAGTACGAATAAATACGTCTTCTCTTATGTCATTGTCCGAGTCAAGAGGCACAAAACCCAGTACTTTACACATTGGTTTCAGCAAGACTCATATCCAAACAAGAATGCTTAGGGTTGTGTTTTTCATCACTCAAACAGGCAGAATTCAGACCCATTGCCTCATCTGCTAATTGTGATAGATAAGAATGTTGATACAAGAGATGTCCTATAACATCAGCTAGGGTCAGGTTATTTAGAGTTTGATAAGTCATTACCCACATCTTGAATCAGAAGTCAAAACTGAAAACAACTTGGTAACCTTTATTTGTGATCCAGTGCATGTTTACCCAAAAGTTACACCTACAGCAGGAAAGAGCAAGAGTCCAGTAGCATATTAAAGACTAACAAATTTCGTGGCAGGGTGTGAGCTTTTGTGAGGCACTGCTAGGGTTGCCAAGTTACTTACAGGTAATAGCGGGGGAGACCCGGTTCCTCTCCAGGACATTTGTGTGTGTGCTTTGTGTGTGTGTGCTGCGATGACGTCACCCAGAAGTTATGTCATCACGTTGGGCGCATCGCCAGCTGACGCTCTAGCAATCAGCCTGAAAACTCTATGGTATCATAGAGTTTTCAGGCTGATTGCTAGAGCATCAGCCAGTGACATGGCTAGCGTGACATCATTGTACCATGCACGTCGGCCCAAACCGGGCACTTTGGGGGCGGGGTTCCCCCCGCTGGCCTTTTCCGGACCAGCAGATTGGGGACCCTTTTAGCTGAGGAACCTCCATCCCCCTGGGGGACCTGGCAGCCCTAGTCACTGCTCATTTTTTCAGATACCACCCAAACCCTGCCGCAAATTTTGTTAGTCTTTCAGGTGCTACTGGACTCTTGCTCTTTTCTACTGCTACAGATGGACTAACTCGTCTGCCCATCTTGATCTCACTCCCACAGTTTTCAAAATATATATTTTTAAGCATCGTTTGGAACTCAGAATGGCACACATGGTTTCCTGCCCCACCCCTTTTTATCAGAGAGATCGTAGCTGGCCCTACAATGCCTATATGGTAGAGCAGAGATTTAAACCTCAAGTCATTTACCTCTGCACTGCACATTCCCAAGTTTACTGCCCAGTAAGCATGGTCTTGAAGACCCCTTTTCAGCTGTATGATTCCTCTTAACCCAAGAAAAGTATTCGCTGCATAAACATAAGCAAGTATTAACCTGCAGATACAATACAAACAATGTATTAGGGACAACTATTGGGGGGCTATGGTTAAGTGGCAGAGTATGTATATTCTATGCTGAAGGTACTGGTTCAGTCCCTGGCATCTCCAGTGAAAGGAACTGAAGTATCACACATTGGAAAGAAGCTTTCTTTGTATGTGGTCCTGGAGAACCACTCTCCATCCGAATAGACAATACTGCTCCATATTGCAAGCACAGATAAACATATGGAGCAGATTTCCATCAGTGCCTATTAGCCACAAGGTATAGATAAGAACTCTCAGTCTGGGGCCAGTGACGCACGGTATTCTTGGTTCTTGGGGGGTGGCAACACTGGGAGAGCTTCTAGTGTCCTAGCCCCACTGATGGACCTCCTCATGGCACCTGGTATTTTTGGCCATTGTGTGACAGAGTGTTAGACTGGATGGGCCTCTGCCCTGATCCAACATTGGCTTTTCTTATGTTCTCATTATGTCAGTTATCATCATCAAAGGTAACTGGTAGAGGTGGTTAGCTTGTACAGATGATTAGCTTGTTAAAATCTTCCTTAGGTTAACTACAGTGACATACATTTTTAACATAAGTGGCTGTCTTGCTGACATATGTCAGATCTGATGATGAATCCTTTTTTGGTAAAGGTAGTTGAGTCTTCTGTTTTTGAATTTAATATTGGTTTATTGGATTGTTGGATTTTGTACTGTCATTTTGATTTTGACTTCACTTTGTTATGCATTATAAACTGTCTTGAATGTACTTTTACATTGAAAGTGTGTGGAAGAAATGTTAGGATCAACAAACTGAAAGCATTGGTTGTAGAAAAAAATGTTCTAAAAGCATCACCCTGCCATCCATTCTCTTCCTTCCCTTATCAACAATTCACACTGCGTGAATCAAGCAACACTGGAGGGGGGTACAGAATCGTAGTAACAATATATTATGTAAATCTGGGTTAAATATATGCAAATACATGCAGATATCTTCAGTTTCTGTAATATCTCATGTTCCCAAAATCCTCTGTATAACTAAAATGGAAGAAGGCAAAAAAGAAATAGAAAGGAAGACGTGAAGATCTCATATTCTGTTTCCCTATGTACTGCAACAAATAATGATGGTGTTATCGTATTGGCTAGTGCTTCAATCAGGGTGATTGGGATAAGGATAAAGCAGCTGGGTAAAGTGGCTAGGAAAACGTAAAGTGGTGGACCCATTTATCCACAAAGGGGGGAGAAACAGTATTCTCCATCGCATGACCTGCATGCACTCATGCAATTAGATATGAGCAGGGGGCTTCAAAACACAGTTATTTGAATGCAGCTTCTGTTCTGTGAAGTGCTAGTACAAGGACAACCTTTTAAAGCTTTTTAAAATATTTTTTCCATTTTGAATTTTTATATTTCACTGTTATCCGGCTACAGTGATAATTTGCAACTGAATTTTCCTGTGTCATCAAATCCAGTTTTGAATTACAGCTATAGCCCAATAATAGCTCAGTACCCAACAATGGATGCAAATTTAGGCTGCAATCCTAAAGAGATGTTCCTGGCAGTAAAGGCCCCATTGAATAAAATGGGACTCAGTAGACTTATTTAGGATTGCTCCCTTAAACTATAGTTGAGACGCAGGGATCAGGAGTCTATGGTCTCTGTAAGTAGCTTAATCTGTTACTCAAGTGTTCCTAGTAAAAAACTTTTCTTAATGCTTAGCTTAAACCTTTATGAACTCTGTCTGTGGAAAGGGCAATATTTTTGTTCTTGTTTTCTGACATTCTTTTAAATATCCACAAATTGCCAGCATATGTCCTTCTTTCTGTCATTTTATGTCGGCTAAACTAAAACCTCATCTTCCCAATTCCTTTAAGCCTTTTGCCTCATGACTTGCCATCCTCTTATCTTTTTTTATTGGTCTCCAGTTTTTTCTAGTAAACAGAACTGCAAACGTTTAGCTAGATGTGGCATTCTTTGTATGCAACGTTTTTCTGCTTGTCAGGATTCTCCTTCTCTCCCTTTCCAGGTGCACAGGAAGGTAGTACCATTTGGTATTTGGGTCAGGGGGAGAGAGAATAATTTTGTAAAATTTAGGAAGTTTGCTGGGAATTCAGACCAAGACACCTGTTTTCAGTGATGAGAGAGAGACAGTGTAGCGAGAAGGGCAATATACACTTAACTTCTGGTTCCAGGGGTCTTTTGGGGGGGAGCGCACCGGAGCACAGCTCCGGGAGCTCAGGAGCCAAGCCCCGCCCCCAGCCGGCGTCTCCGGGAGTCTTTCAGGCAGCCGAATGTCAATTTCAGCTCCATTATATCCTATGGGCCATTGAAGTCAATGGTGAAAACATAGGGTATATTCAGGAGGGCTGGAGGGGAGGGGGTTTGAGGGAGAGGCTCCAAACCCACAGGGTAGCTGAAGTAACTTTTTTCCCACCATGGAGAACAATGGAGGGAATAGGGGCAACCTGTTTGGGGGCCCATAGAATTGGACCCCTGGTCCAATGTTCTTGAAACATGGCGGGTATCTTGGGAGAGGCTCCATCGGCTATCCTGTGAGTTTGGAGCCTCTCCCTCAAACCCCTCCCCTCCAGCCCCCAGAATATACCCTATGTTTTCACCATTGACTTCAATGGCCCATAGGATATAATGGGGCTGAATTGCCGCCGAATTTCTTTCATTCCCTCCTTTCCTTCTCTCTTTTTCCTCTTTCCATCCTTCTTCTCTTCTCTCTTTCTTTCTTTCCCACCTTCTTCTCTTCTCTTTTTTCCTCCTTTCCCTATTTCCCTCCTTCTTCCCTCTCTTTTTTTCCCTCCCCTTTCCTTCTCTTTCTTTCCCTCTTTCCTTCCTTCTTTCCTTTCTCTCTACTATCTCTCTTTCCTTCCCTCTTTCCTCCTTCTGTGGCTCAACTCTCATGAGAAGGTGTTTAAACTTTAAACCTCTTCTCTCTTAGCTCCCCCACCCAGACCAGCTGGGGAAGGGGAGGCTTTTGAAGATGCCTCCCCCCCTTTTGCTTTCCCTTCTGACATCACTTCCAGTGATGTCAGGGGGCATGGCATATGTTAATAGCCTAATAGTTCATTAGCATACCATATGCTAATGAGCTCCTGCAGCTGTTTTTCTGCTAAAAGACCCCTGTCTGGTTCCTATTTCCAGGTCACCATTTGGGTGGCAGAACTATGATGCAATTAAGGAGATGAGCTTTTATTCTATTTGCCAGGCATCATTTGCCACCCAAACGGCCAAATTTAATTGTAATCTAACATTTAACTGATTCCTGTACATAAATCAAGTTACAAGTGAATGAGAGTTAGAAACTGTAGTATGTAATAAAGGGATGGCTCTGCCAAAGACTCACCTGCTGGTCAAACAAGGTAAGCAGGAGTTGAGTCCTTTACCTCTATCTCTGTTTTTGCAGAAACGAACCAGTGGCTCACACCTGAAGCCTTGGTGACTGAAGCCTCTCATGTGAAGACAGCTTCTTTCTTGGCTCTGGTGAGAGAAAGAAGGCTTTTTTCAGAATAAGGGGGAGGTCCTTGGATCAAGATCAGATAACTGAGCTTTGGGCTAGTTATTGGTTCCTCCAGTATGCTATATGGGTGCTGCATTTTTCCCATTAGCAATGAAGGCAACAATACTAACCATCTCAGGCTGCAATCCTAAAACACTTTCCTGGGAAGTTGAATAAAATGGGACTTACTTCTGAGTAGATTGGTTTAGGATTTTGCATTCAAAAACCTTCTGGTTGAAAGATATAAATATTTTAAATAAATAAATAATAGCTCTTTATTTCCGTTTCTGACCCAGAACATATATTTTTCACAAACCCCTGCACCGAGATGAATTTCAGCTGCTTATGTAAATTATGATAATTAATTCTGTCTATAGTATTTTGACATTTTTACTAAAGCTTTTTTAATTCAGTTTTAATGCACTCCCTCCAGAGGGCTTTGTGCAAGTTTAAAATAATTCTATCAGTCTAAAAAATAAAATAGCCATTTAGAATATTACGATACTGTATAGAAGTCAGCCATTAAAAGCCATCCCAAACAATAATTTAAAGCACTTCTGGAATTTGCTAAGGCTCGAACTTTGGTGAGACTGTAGAGAAAGGGAATTCCAACGCTGTAGAATGGTCACCAAGTACACTAGTGTACCTTTGTGGTACAGACTTGATACAATCCACTAGGACATTTTCCTGAGCAGATCACTTCAGAAGGGGCAAAAAATGCATAAAAATTCCTTTATACCTCTCTGCTTCATTCCTACTGGGCTCATGCAGGAGATGTTTTCTGGTAGATTCCGCCGTTGAAGCATGAATTTAGAAGTGTTTTGCAATATCCTTCAAAACTACTGTGGCTCAGTTCAAACATAACATGAGACTATGATTTAATTAAACTTTTATTAGTGTGCCTAACTGAATGCAGACCACTCTGCTGGTTAATTAGGGTCTTTCAAACCAGGATCTGAAACCATAACTTGAAGTTGGATAACTAAACCAAAGTTAACTAAGATTATGTGCCGTGTATGAATGAAGATATGCTGACTTAACCCTGGCTGGTTTCTTAGCATTGCTTTTTCTCATACCTGAATATAGAGATGCCTGGCCTAGACCAAAGGTGGTGAAACTACCATTTATTAAGGCAAACCAGGATCTGGGTGGACATCTGTAAGCCAAATCCTGTTTTCATAAGCTAACCATGGTTTTGGATCTGAACTGAGACAATGAAAAGTTAACTCTCAAATAGGGTTGCCAGTCTCCAGGTCCCAGCAGGGGTTCTCCCAGAAAAGCCTGCCCCCAAACAGCCATGTCCCTGTGTGATGTCCCCAGCGCAATGATGTCACCCAGAAGTGGCATCATCATGTTGGGGGCATTGCATGGGATGCTCTGGTTTGAGGGCAAAACTCTTTGGTAAATTTGGCCTAAAATCATAGAGTTTTGCCCTCAAACCAGAGCATCGTTATGCATTATTGCCGACACAATTATAGCACTTCCAGGTGACATCATTGCGTCAGGGATGTCCCAGAAGGCCCTCCAAATCCCCCTTCTGGCAAGGAGACCTGGCAACCCTATTCTCAAAGTTAAAGATGGCCCAACCCATGAAAGGTTCTATAGATACATGCTTATGTCACACCTAAACAGCACGGGAGCTGCTTCCCTGTGTCTTTTTACCATGTGACAACGGAACAGTACAGAATTCCATCACCACACAGAAAACATGAAAATATGTAATGGATAGAGCAGTTTGCTGACTGGAATGCATCAGTTAGATTTTTCTTCTACTTTTCAAGAACCAAAAAGGCAATTAACACTCTCTGTTTTCAGCCATAATTTTAACACAAAGCATTTTTTGTTGTTACCGTGTATCATGTGGTTATGGTTTGATGCATGGGTGCAAAAGATGACTCTGCAATTTTCGGCTAGTTTTAATGGAGATGAGAACTTAATGTTGGTTTGAGAGCGGTTTGTGTAGCTCTGCCAAAAAAAGGTTGTTGACAGATGCAGTGTCAGTGCACAGAAGGGTTGCCAACCTTCCAGATTTAAAGGTGATCTCCAGACTACACAGATCAGTTCCCCTGGGGAAAATGGCTGCTTTGGAAAGTGGACTCTATAGCATTATACCCTGCTGAGGTTCCTCTCCTCCCCAGCCTCCACTTCCTAGACTTCAACATCAAATTTCCAGAGATTTCCCAATCCAGAGTTGGCAGTCCTTTTATTCTGCTTGCATTTTGAAAATGTTTTTAATTCTCAAATGGAAGCCTAAATACAGTGGTGTTACGTCTGCGTAAGTATAGGAACTATGTTACAGCACGCATCAGATGCAGGTAAACCTGAGCAGAGTTTTATTGGTAGTACAGAATATTGCCAAGTGGCCTGTGGGAAAATATCCTGTCCCTTTACTAGGGGCTCTATGGAATGTTATTTACCAGGCAATGATGTTTACCTCCATGTCATGAAGAAATCAAACTGCCTTTTGTACACACGCCTTTATTCAAGAGACAGAACATTTTTTTCTCCAGGTCAGCTGGCAACACTAAATAGTATATAATATATCAGGAATGTTTGTGCAGTGTTGACAACTGATCACTGGATTAATCTGCACACCCTCATGCCCTGTGAGATGCTGAGCATCTTGGGTAATGAACTTGATTGTATTTTTGCTAACACGGCCTTGGGTAAATCTCTTTGTCTTTTTCCACTATAATGGGTACTGAGTTTCTGTGCTGGCTTTATAAGGTCACAGGTGAGAATTCATCAAGAATGAAGTGGTGGGTGAAACATGCCTCCATTGATGGCTAAAATATATCCACCATTTGCCTCACTGAAATGGTTAAACCAGACTTTGCACAGAAGTGATCTTTAGGGTGCCTCATGTTCAGGCTTCCCAGCTGGTTAATCATTTGCCTTTAAACTGACAAATTAACTGAAACACATGTACATTTTACCAAAACCTCAAGTGCTTTGTTTAAGATAGTGAAGAAATAGTAAGGGTTCCCATCAAAAAGATTGTTGCGTGCAGGGAGGGGGGCAATGCCTCCAGCAGCAGCATTTCCAAGGACAGTTTGGGCTTATTTTATTTATTTAAAACATTTATATGCCACCTTTCTACCCAAATAGACTCTCAAGGTGGCAAACAACATGGAATTAAACTATGTAAAATGTTAAAAGCACTTAATATCTCTATATATTTAACTGTAACAATAAAACATATAAACATACAAGCAGAGCACTACCAAAGGAGAGTGACAATAAAAGCTTACATTTTAATGAAAAAAGTTACTTTCCATTGTCTGCTGGTCAGACTCTCATTTCCTTTTAGTGTGGTGTAGGCAGGGCTATTTTTGGGCAGGAACACACAGGAATGGAGTTCTGGCTGGCTCCCCAGTTGGCCACACCCAGCAGAAACTCATTAGCATAACAGGCCACATCCAACAGCAGAAACTCATTAGGACTGGCTACCTTAGGGCTGTGTGGCCTAACATGCAAAGGAGTTCCTGCTACAACAAAAGCCCTGGCTTTTGGCAAAAAATAAGGTAAACAGAATAAGAAGCAAAAGGTGGGTGTGGCTGGATGACCACATTTCTGGTGACATGGGGGTGTGGCCTATTATGCTAATGAGTTCCTGCTGGGCTTTTTCTACAAAAAGAGCCCTGGGTGTAGGGGTTAAGAATGGCAGACTCTAATCTAGAAAACTGGGTTTGATTCCCCACTCCTCCACATGAAGCCAGATGGGTGACCTTGGGCCAATCACAGTCCTCACAGAACTCTCTCAGCCCCAACTATCTCACAAGGTGCCTGTTGTGGGGAAAGGAATCCAAGGTAATTGTAAGCCACTTTGAGACTCCTTAGAGTAGAGAAAAGTGGGGTATAAAAAACAACTCTCCTTATTTCATTATTTATTTATTTATTTAAGCTTCTGTCCCACCCTATCGCACAAGCAGGCTCAGGGCGGCTCACAACGTATAAAATACAATAAAATAGGAATAAACATAGAATCAAAGCCAAATTTAAAACAATCAGAACTAAGACAAAAACAACAACTCCAGAGAAGTCTTTTATTATCTTTTGTAGTAAAATGTCAGAACCAGAAGAGTCTTAAAAAGGAACATGTGTCTTCACAGTCTTGCTGATACAAAACTTGCTGTTCATCTAATTAGCAAAAGGTCTGATTCCTGAGTGATGGCTTATGCCTTATTCAAGATGAATTTGGTGGTGCAACACATCCTAAGGTCTGCTGGTATCCCTATTAACAGCCCTATATGCAACCCTTCTTTTTAGGAATTAGAACATTTCTTCCAATTCAGTGGTAAACTTCTCACCAAGGTTATGTTAATCTCTGGTGAGAGTGGGCAGTGCTGCTCAGAGAAGGAGGCAAAGCAGGCTGGACATCCTAGTGAAGGTGATGAGTGACTGACTCAGTACCGGAATAGCTGCATCATAATGATCTGGCCCTGTAGGGGGTTCATTGGCTTCAAGGAATGTGTTGAGTCATCATTCCTTGCTCAAGAGGTCCTTGCAGTTCAGTTTTATACTGTAAGGGGTGTGTGTGTGTGTGTGTGATTGGATTATTTCATTTCCAAGGCTTGTTATTTACTGCTGTTTAATGCAAGCATCTGTTTTCGTTTTTGTTACTCCATCTGTGTCTGATGTGCAGCAATGTCATTCTTTCTGCATCTGAAACCTTCTGCCTGTCCAGTAGCGAGAGTGCTCCCTTAAGTACTAAAAGCCCATAGTCCTCTGTTGTATTTCAGTCTGCAGTGCTGCAGTGCCGTTGCATCAGTGCACAGCTTCTAGAATTCCACTCCCCTTCCTCCTTCAGGGTAGAAAGCTCAAACTGGCAGCCCTCATGCAAGGAAATCACAGGGCATTCTACTTTGTCTTTCCCTTGCAAAGGTGTTGGTCTGTAATGGGTGGGGTGTCTTTGTGTATGTGTGTGTGTTGCACATAGGAGAATCAAATGCAGACAAACTCTGTGTGTTTTTTTCTGACTCACGCTTATTATTCGGTCTGAGAGCACGTCATCCTTGGTTGGCGCCCTCTTTGTTGAGGACACTGTGCAATCCCTGATGAATGCAAACTTATTTCTGCAGACTTATCCTTCAGTCAAATCTGTGGTATTATTTTTTCCTTTATACTTGTAAAAATATTTAAACAGTAACTCCCTTTTGTATAATATTTTTTTCTTATTTATATTGGAGGCGAACTGTATTTAGGGATGGATTTTTGCAAAATAGTCCGTTTGCTGGAAGAAAACCAAGTTTTGGCCTTGTCCTATATAGAGCCTTATTGGAGTCAAAAGTAGGGGTTGCCAACTGACTGGGGGAAAACAGCCTGGCCAGCTCTTGTGCCTTGTACAGCATCTTGATCACCAAAATCAGGCAGGGAAGCTTTCCAGGGCACTGAGAGAAGCATTATAACTTGGACATATTTGCTGCTCAGGTTGTTGTTAAAGGCATAGGAGCAGAAGTTAGGGTTGCCAGATGGTTTCAACAAAAATTCTTCATAAAATGTTTGACCAATATATATACACATGATGAAAAAGGAAAATGGCCCATCTCTTTATTGGAGGCTTATGTGTGAAAATGAGTCCCTGAAGCTTTTAATAGTTTGGAGGTAAATAAGGCCCTATTAACCCTCTATTAAAGTTTTTCTCCAGGCAATTGACAGCCCTAAGCAGGATCTACCCAGTCCTAGTCTGACACTCTAAGCAGTACTATACCACAATTCTCTCCCCTCCCCCATGAAATACATACAGGGATTTCTGGGTTTTCAATGGTTGTGGAGCCATTGAAACAAACCAGTAATAGGTTACATTTTCTATTTTAAAGCTTCTGAAAAGAAAGAGAGTTCATCATCATATTATGGTCACTAGGGGACTAGTCATACTATTCAAACATATATTTAAATGTTGCATATATTTTGGCATAGCTGCTGATTCAAGTCAGATTCTCCCAATTGCCCCTCCCCCTGATATATTCAGCTTGCACAGAGAATAACGCAGCACCAACAGCTGTGCTGAGATCTTTCTACACAGCATGCATGGAAAACTAGCATGCCAGGGGAAAGACTAAGCTATTCTTCCTGGCATCTAGTTTTCTGTGTGCAGAAGAGTTTCCTTGTTTTATTTTATTTATTTACTTCATTTATACTCCCACTTTTCTCTCCAAGGAGGACTAAAAGTAGCTTACATCATTCTCTACTCCTCCATTTTATCCTCACAACAGCCCTGTGAGGTAGGTTAGGCTGACAGTGTGTGATTGGCTCACAGTCATCCAGCAAGATTCCATGGTAGAATGGTGATTTGAATCTGATTCTCCCATATTCTAGGCTACATTCTAACCAATACACCACATTGGCTGTCAGTTTGGTGTAGTGGAGAGCCAGTTTGGCGTAGTGGTTAAGTGTGCGGACTGGGAGAACCGGGTTTGATTCCCTACTCTTCCACTTGCACCTGCTGATGTGACCTTGGGTCAGTTACAAGCTCTGGCACAGCTCTTCCTGAAAGAGCAGTTGTGTTAGAGTTCTCTCAGCCCCACCTACCTCACAGGGTTTCTGTTGTGGGGAGGGGAAGGGAAAGGAGTTTATAAGCCACTCTGAGACTCCAAGTGAAGGGCGGGGTATAAATCCAATCTCTTCTTCTTCTTTTTCTTCTTTATTTGTTGTTTCTTTTTGAATATCAAAGGAGTGGTCCATTTTGAATCTGAAAGTGGTACGGTCCAGACCCAGGTTTACCATATCTATGAGAACTAGGCCAGAGAATACTATGACGTGTTAAAGCCTAAGAAATCTGTTGTAGCTTTGTAGTTACACATTTCTAATTTTTAAAAAAATCTAACATTTCTAACATCATGATTATATTTACCACACTATACGTTTCAACCCTATGCAGTTACTCTCAGTCTCTAAGCCCATTGAAATCAATTAAATAATTAGGAGTAAATCTGCATAGGATTATACAAATAGTCTAGCAAACTATATTTTATACAGTATAAAAGGGACATAATAAGGGACACAGTACATCTAAAGCTAAGCATTTTAAAGTCCACAGTGTCTTGAAAGGGAAACATTATATGTTGAACTATCTCACTGAAATTGCTCAGAGAATTACTATGGAATTGTAACCATGTTTATGCAGAAGTAAGCCTCAATGAGTTGAATGGCACTGACTCACAGGTAAAGGTGCATGATCTTACAGCCTTAAAGTACTTAATAGCAATAGTTTGCAGTCACAGGGTTGCCATCCTGCATGTGGGGCTGGGAGATCTTCTGGAATGACACCTGATTTTCTGACCACAGATATCAGTTCCCCAGGAGAAAAATGGCTACTTCACAGTACCCTACAGTACTCTATGGCATTATACCTCACTGAGGTTCCTCCCCTGGCCCTAGGCCCACATTTCCAGGAATTTCTCAGCCCAGAGTTGGCAACTCTGTTCAGTCACCAGGGCTGCTCAAAAGCTAAAAAATGCAAGACAGACGCCTTGTCCTCATACTACCCTCTGAGGGACTCACTGCCTTTGAACTCTCCAGCCTTCCCCCCCCTTTCTCTTTTTAACTTTTCTTTAGAAAATTTAGCCTTGCCACTATCTACCCCTACAGTCAGTTGGAACCAACTTGGGAAGTCAATTTGTAGGCAGCAAAAGTCTCTCCCTTTCCACCTTTCTTCAGTCAAACCAACAGAATGTCTCTGGGAGTGTCCTGCCTGGCCTCTGAGTGGTAGGTTCAGTTATTTTCAAACCTTACTGGTTGTGATAAAAAACAGACAGAGATGTTGCCACTTCATGAAGTCACAAGGGAAAGAAAGAATGCATGTGTGGAAATTGGCCTAATTGGTTGCAAGTTGACAATTAGAACTGGGCAGTCCACATTTGGGAAGGAAGGAAGGAAAGAAGGAAGTCTACAAGTATGTTCCAAGTAGCTAGGGTTCCTAGCTAGGGTTCCCTGAGTCCTAGCTACTTGGAACATACTTGTAGACTTCATGTCATTTTGAATCTTGCCAGAGCTGGGTTGAGCTTCATCACTAAAGAAGAGTGGCCTGATGAAGCCCTAAGAAATGGAAAAGCAACCTAGGTGTGCCATTGCTGCTCCGTTGATTCGCACTACAGCTAGTCCTGAGATCATGCCGTCTGTTGCATGCATTCTTCTGGAAACTCTTCTCTGCACCATGAGCTGGTGACCACATCAATCTGAAGAGAGACTTGTACTTTCAAGGACTATTAGGTCACTATTCAACTGGTGCAGTTGTCATTTATGCATGGTGGCAAAACTATTTGTTATGTGTATTAATCTTGGTTGTAAGTATAACTGTATAAGAAGACAGCAGTCTCTAGTGTGATTTGTACAGCACAACAGATGATTCTGTTTATTTGTTTGTATAACTGCATTCACTGTATTTCCATTTTTGTGTGTTTGCCCACTTGGATATTGGCAATTCTACCTGTGGGGTAGGTTAGGTTGAGAGTATGTGACTAGCCCAAGGTCACCCAGCAAGTTTCCATGGCAAAGTAGAGATTCGAACTTAGTTCTCCTAGACCCTTGTCTGGCATTCCAACCTCTGCAGCTCACTGGCTTTATAGTCTTCTGCTTAGACTGCTTCTTAAACTGAGCCAGTATGGTGATTAATGTGTCAGGCTAGGGTTGCTTCCGGCTGTTATTTTGCCCTGCATCCCAAACCACAGCCATTTTTTATTTTGGCTTCAGCACAACACAACATTGTTTTGCTTCTACCAACTTCTCCCCAGCTCTGCTGCAGGTTTCCATAAAGCTTTTTTGGTAGATCTTTCCTGAAGAGCATACTGGAAGAGGTATGTGGAAGAAGAAGCTTTCCACACCTCCCCACCTACATCCTGCACTATTTTCCCTTTCACTTATCTTTTCTCTTCCCCCATCTCTGGCAGGTTTTTGCTGATTAAAAAAAAATGTTATTGGTAATAGGTATATCTGAGATCTCAGAATGATCTTCCTCAGCACAAAAAGTGATCCTAGAGTTGCCGGGTCTGGGTTGGAAAATACCTGGAGACTTTGGGGGTGGATCCAGGAGAGGGCGGGGTTTGTATCATACCCTTCAAAGCAACCATTTTCTCCAGGAGAGGTGATCTCTGTCAGCTGGAGACCAGTTGTAAAAGCAGGAGATCTCCAGGCCCCACCTGGAGGCTGGCAACCCTAAGCAACCCAACATTAAACAACCCTGTGGGATACAAATGGGGTGTAAGCAAATTTGGTAGAGAGTTTGTGGCATCTCATTAAGGATGTTGCTGAGCCAGGTTCTTTCATTTTCCCTTTCAAAGATACTTACCAGCCACCATTTTTTTATCTGTGATTGGCTTGTAGAATGGGGAGAATCAGTGAGATATAGTCATCCATTGATATAACCTCTACAGGAAGGATAGATAAAGCTCTGTTGTGGGGGGGGGTGAAAGATGGATCTTAAAATGTACAGGAGGAAACAAACTCCCCCATGAAATTAGTGTGGATGGAAATACTAGGTCTGAAAAGAAGCTTGTAAGAGTAACTCTGTGTAGGATGGCACTGTTAGTGCTTGTAGTGCACTATCACCATGATCTCACACTAATGATCAAATGTGTGCCCAAATTGCAACAAACAGGACATTTCTTGACATGATAGTTATACCCTAGAACAGTTAGTCATGGAGCTGACTAAAGGGGAAGTGACCTTGAGTTCAATTCTAATTGGAACCTGGGATCTGGTGTAGGAGGTGACAGCATGCCTTCTGTAAAAGAAAGTCATTATGTCATCAACCTGTTAGCGTTCTTTGAGAATGTCAAGGGTGACCCATTATACTTAGACTTCCAAAAAGCATTTGATAAGAGGGCTTTTTGAATAAGCTTCTGGACAAGCTTAAATGGCATGAGATACGTGTCTTTTCATGGGTAGGTAACTGGTTAAAAAGGGGGAGCAGAGAGTGGTTATAAATGCACAGGTTTTGTGGGAAAGGGAAGTGGACATTGTGGTCCCCCCAGCGATTTGTTTTGGGAACAGTACTATTTAATTGATTCATAAATGAACATGAACTGGCAGGTGAACTGTGGTGCAGCACACTTTCAGACAGTTCATGATATTGTTCAGGTTGTTGAGGATGCTGAAAACAAGAAGGGGACTGTGAGATACTCCAGAATGGCCTATCTAAATTAGGTGAATTATTATTCCTAGGGAATAATTTGGCCAATGAAATTCAGTGTCAGTAAATGCAAAGTGATGCACACTGAGGCTAAACATCCTAATTTCACATATGCGTTGATGGAATCTGAGCTGATGATGACAGATCAAGAAAAAGGCTTTGGGGTTATGTTGGGTAGCTTGCTGAAAATGTTGACTAAATGGCCAGTGGTTTAACAAAGCAAATTCCACCCAGTGGTCATCTGGAAAATAACTGAGAATAAAGCTGCCAATATAGTAATAGCCTTATACAAGTCCTTGGTGCGGCGTCATTTGGAATATTGTATAAGGTTTTGGTTGTTGCCCCTTAAAAAGGCTACTGAAGCATAGGGAAAGGTACAGGAAATGGAGAGAACTGTAGGCTTGGGGTGCCTGCCCTATGAGGCAAAGTTAAAGCATCTGGGGGGTTTTAGTTTAGAAAAAAAGGCAACTGAAGGGCAACATGATAGTAGTCCACAAACTTATGCATGACTAGCCTGATAGCCGTGCTTCACTACAGTATTTTAAGTTCTGTAAATCCAGTTATAATACTGATGATGTGAAGTAACATTTGTTGTTGGAATTCTAATGGAGAAGACTGTAGTGTAAGAAATGAAGAGAGACATACGTACTTTTCTCTCTCTCTGCTGAAGGACCTCTCTCTAGACCACATTGGTGGTTCTGCCCTCAGGTGCTAGGATGACCAGGCTGCTTGGTGAGCTCACTCTGGAGAAGGCAACATAGAACTGTCCATTTAAGAAGCAGTCGTCTGTTAAGTCAACTCCTGCCACCTTCCACGAAAGTGATGGCCTCTCTATTTGTGTTTCTGGATTTTTTGCTCATATGGAGACTGTGTTGTTCTGAGTGCCTCAGGGTGATCTCGCTGGTACTTGGCCTGTGCAGCTCAGTGCACTGCAGGAGTACTATGTGCAAATGTCTTTGCCACATTCCTAAGTTGCCTCCCTCTGATGTAGGAGGGGGAGGGAGGAGGAGTATTAGAAGCCACTGTGGAGGCAGGGCTGGCAGGATCACTAAGGCGTTACTGCTGGGGTGGGCTCCCTCATGGCTTTAAGCACCCTGCGACCACTGCTGCACCTGACAGACAACCACCTGTTAGGTGTAGGAGGTGAGGGGAGTGTGTTGGAAGCCATCAGAGAGGCTGGGCCAGCAGCATTGCTATGGTGATCCTGCTGGGGCAGCGTACCTGATGGATTAAAGTACCCTGGCCCTGCTCCTACACCTGACAGACACACGCCTGTCTGGTGTTGGGGGAGGATTGTATTTAAAGGCATCGGAGAGGCTGGGCCAGCAGCAGGGCTAAGGCAATCCTGCTGAGCAAACCTCCCCGGCGGCTGTAAGCACCCCACCTCCTCTCCTGCACCTAATAGGCAGCTGCCTGTCTAATGTAGGAGGGGGAGGGGGAGGAGTATTAGAAGCCACTGTGGAGGCTGGGCCAGCAGGATCATTAAGGCGTTACTGCTGGGGCAGGCTCCCTCGTGGCTTTAAGCACCCTGCAACTGCTTCTGCACCTGACAGACTACCACTTGTTAGGTGTAGGAGGTGGGGGAAGTATGTTGGAAGCCATCAGAGAGGCTGGGCCAGCAGCATTACTGCACTTCACACGTGGTTGTTGGCCATTCCTGATTTCCTCAGCTGCCATTAGCTGTCTGCAGACTCCTGTAACTGTTGGCTTTTTTACCTCAGAACACTGAGCTCTGCAGCTGACCAATCAGAGAGTGGGGGGTGCAAGGAGGCAGCATCTGGCAGCTGCATAGGAATCAATGAGGGGAGCACATTTTACCCCTTTTGACCTTAGGGGTCGAATTTCTAAAAATCCCTTCTTAGTGAGCACCTATGTCATGGTGTGAGCACTCTCCCTGAATTTGGTGTTTCTAGGTCAAGCGGTTTGGCCTAGGGATTGATTTTATGGTGAGGGGACTTTTGGATGGACAGATGTAGAAAAAGTGGATAAAGATAAATTTTCATTCCTCTCATATAAACACAAGAACTCTGGGTCACCCTACAAACCTGTTTAGCACTAGATTCAAGACAGACAAAAGAAAGGATCACTTCACACCATGAGTATTTGCCTTGTGAAACTCACTGCGATGGCCACTGGCTTAGATGGATTTAAAAGGGGACTGAACAGATTTATGGAAGATTGGTCTATTGTTGGTTATTAACCATGATAGCCAAATGTAACTGTCAGAGGGTGGGAAGAAGTCAGCAGGTGAGGGCTGCTGTCTGCAGGCTCTGTTTGTGAGCATCCCCATGGCTGACTAGCTGCCACTGGGGATACAATGCTGGACTAGATGGACCCGTGGTCTTATCCTTATGCCCTGAAGTGATTTATTTCCTGTTCTCTTCCATACAGAGCTGACCTATCCTTGGCACAACATAACTAAAGAAGTTTCTGCAGGATGAAAAGATGGCAGCACGGCTGCTTGCACCACCAGGCCCTGATAGTTTTAGACCTTTCACTCCGGAGTCTCTGGATAACATCGACAAGCGCATTGCAGAAGAAAAGAAGAAGAAACGTCCTAAACAAGACAGCAGCCATAGAGATGACGATGAAGAGAGCAAACCAAAACCAAACAGTGACCTGGAGGCAGGGAAGAATTTGCCTTTCATCTATGGGGACATCCCGAAAGGCTTGGTTGCTGTACCACTGGAGGACTTTGACCCTTACTATATGACGCAGAAAGTGAGTCAGCAAGATCCGGCTATTTAAAACACGGTCCTTTTATCCTCAAAGGAATTACAGGTTTGGTGGTTGGAGTCTCCTTTGTGTGTCCAGCTGCATATGAAAGGAAACAAAAGTGTCATTATTGAAGGGCTTTTAAAATATGGATTTTGCCTTTTGGTTGTATGTTCATTTTTTTCAGTGTAAAGGAAGAAATTCATCTGATAGTTTGCTGGGTAAACTGATAGCATTGCAAAATGGACACATAGCTTGCTCCATAGTTTAAGCCATTTTGCAAGGCAGTAAATCTAATGTGGAGGTAGAAAAAGTCTGACAGAAGCGGTGAATAATGTTGCAAACAGGGACAACTCTCTTTTGCAGGAAACATAATCAGTCCATCTCAGCCAGGAAGGAGAAATGCCATGGTGGTGTTGAGTCCGTTCACACACATGTTCTCCATCCATAGAACTTGTGGTGTTGCCGAAAAGAAGTTAAATGCAGACATGATGAAGTGGCTGTCTAAATGCCCACTACAGGGCCATATTTATAGTACCACTTTAGATGCTTCACAAATATCATTTGATCTGGATGTGTGATGGAACACTTTGTCAGTCACTTCACCAACTTAGGATACCATCTGGACTGACCAAAGAAGGTTCTAATGAGGTTATATATTTTTCCTTACAAACAGTCTTAAACGTTGCCATATTTTGTGGGAAATGAATGATACACCTTGAAGTTTCCAGATATGATTTAACTTTTTTGATCGGTTTTTAAAGCTCTGTAATAATCATAGTCAGGATCATAGTAAGACCATTTTCACAACCAGCTACAGTACATGGCTGTTTTCAACCCATGGGTTGGGACTAGAGAGCCAGACCCCCCCAGTGGTGGTAGGGGTCCCCTGCTGTCTGGCCTCACCTCTCTGCTGCAGATCAGCTGGCTGGAAGGGGGACTTACCCCAAAACAAGGGAGGAATACCCAATATTTAAGTGACATGCCTACATGACTTCAACATGACCCAGAAGTGATGTAGGCGCATTGGAGACATTGGGGCAATGCTCTTTTGGGGGGCAAAAACTGTATGGTAGAAGCTAATAATACCATAGAGTTTTTGCCCAAAAACCAGAGCATCACCCCAATGTCCCTGACATGCCTACATCACTTCTGGGTCACACTGGAAGTCACATGGGCATGTCACTGAAACATGCAAAGACACTTCCAGCTCCCAGTAAGCTCATCCCTCATCCCCTGCCAGCTGCCCAGAGGGAGCTGGCAATCCTAGTGGTTAGTGGAGGCCCACCAGCTGGGTTGCAAAACCCTCTGGAGCAGTCATATTCAACCCTTCCAGAACCAAGACCTATCTTTAACCTCAGATGACAGCTACAAGCATATTGCAGGAAGCCACATAACATCTCAGTCATTTGAAATAAAGAGGGAGGAGTCAGAGACTCTGAACTGCTCGTATTAAAAAGGAAATCTCTCCATGGCTGAGTGACCTTGCCTCACCATTAAGAGGCAGGAGGTCTTGTACTAGTCTCTCTACTTATGCACAATAGCAGCAAGTCCTTCCAAAAAGCAGGAGCAAAAAAATGATAGTTCTATAGCAGCTCATGACCTAGCAGGTGGGGCTCTGAGGGTCCCAAGGCATGGGTTGAAGATCATTTATCTAAAGCCTCCTTCTTTTGTCATCATTTGACAGGACCTGCTGCTAGTGCATATGCATAGAGAACAAGGTTACCTTAGTCCTGCTTCTCTTTAAACCCATGCTGAGATGAGTAGCCATATAGTGAGAAGATAACTCAGTGGTGGAGAGGATTCTTCCAGGATTCTGACCTTTGGCTTGTGTCTCTCTACAGTATGTCTGGTACTCAGCTTGTGCTTCCTGTCCCTGGGTCTCTTGGTCTCCTTTCCACAGTCCTGACCTTGACACTGTTGATGTCATAATTATAGAGCCCTCTCTTCTGTCACATTACTCTAATGCCATGAGCTTTTAGCTGAGGGAGTCTGGGACCTGGAAAGGTTGAAGAGCACCACAATTGAAGGTGGTTATATAATAATAGCCAACAGTGTGTGCAGAACTCTGCACATAATGAGGGTTAGCACACCCCTACAAATGCCAGAAAGCCATACTAGCAGTGATGTGCTCAACTTCAGGGCACACAAAGTTCTGAATGTGCTTTGAGTTATCACAATACATACTCTGCTTATGGCACTCACAGTTTATATAGTCAGTGCAAGCAGCGACTCATCTATGGAAGCTGGTCATGAAAATGGATTCAACAAATGATATGTGTGGGCTTTTCATATTATTTCATGGGATACTGAGGGGTGAAATCAGAATGCCACTTTGTGATAGTAACCATGAGCGCAGAATGGAGAGTTGATGCTTATTATCTCTAGTTCAACTGTTTCAGAGTGAAAAACATGGAATTATGTGTACGTGGAGTCGGTCAGACACCAAAACCCACCAGATTTTTGTCTGGCAACAGTCCCAAATGCTTCAGCCTAGCAAATGTAACCAGCTAAACAAAAAGGATGGACTTTGGCTAAGCAGGCTTGCATTGTGTTTTATGCACATTTCTGATAGCTAATGTTGATTGTAGGAACTGATCATTTACCACTGGCTGACTGTAAGGAACTGTGGGAAAGGATTACCTTTGGCTTGTGTTGGTCTCAGGTGTTACAGAACAAGGTCTGATAAAATAAGACAGTCATGTTATAGGAGGAGAAGGAGAACTGTTGAGATTACTGAGATCAGATCATGGAGCTTGGTGGCCCAGTCACCAGTCCAAGAAGCAATTTGGAGGGGAGAAGCAGTGGGCAAGCAGGTTACTTAATTCTTCCCCTTCACACACTTACTTTTCTCTGTAATATAGCAACCATGGGGGAATTTTGTGGAGGGGGAAGCATGAGGTTACGGCAGTTGCAGGGGGCAACAATGAACACAACAGGCTTAAAGCACAGCCTACCTTCCTCTTCCCCCCTACCAACTGGGCTTAAAACTACTCCTTTGCAACCAGATAGCAGTAACTTGAGCTTCTGGATGTCTTATTGTGACAACACCTTTGGTGAATAGATGGGCCAGACTAGATGTGATATGGAAAATCCAACATCAGGATTTCCCATACTTTATTTTCATTTGAAGCAAATTCATGGGCTTGCTAGTTTTGTTTGGTTACACTGTGTGATGGAGTATTTAACCTTTGTCTTCTGCAACCATTCCAACACCTGACAATGCAATCCTATGCAGAGCTACTCTGGTCTACACTTGTTGAAATGAATGGGTTTAGGCTAGATTAAGTATGTGTAGGATTGCACTGTCAGTCCTGCCCTCCCCTGTCAAGCAGCTGTCAGCTCCTTTGTGGGGAGGGGGGAATTGTGGAGTTTTGCAGGGAAGTTTAGATCAGGAACTTATTAGGGATCCCCCTATAGCACATCTTCTTTGGCCCTGAATCTCAGTTCAGAATGGGAGAAGTAATGATAAGAGAGGGCATCAAGTGTAGCAGTGTACAAAGGAAAGCAATGAAAGATGGGTAGAAATTGATGCAAAGGCACAAACCACACATACGTGACATCTGCTGTCATGCTAACAAAATTCTTCAATTTATTTTGTTTTGTTTTTACACTTGCAGTGTTGATCCTTGCAAGGATGCCTCAAGATATAATATGAAAACATTTCTTAGACATAAGGGATTTTTTAAAGGAAATCTTGAGGGGTTTTTCTTTGAATTTTGTTCTTTCTTCTGGTATCCAGCTGTGCCATCTTTGGCCTGACCTGGATAGGCTAGCCCGATCTCATCAAATCTCAGAAGTTAAGCAGGGTGAGCCCTGGCTAGTATTTGGATGAGAGATCTCCAAGGAATACCAGTGTTGTGACATGTAGGCAGGGAATGGCAAACCACCTCTGAGTGTCTCTTTCCTTGAAAACCCTACAGGGTTGCCCTAACACATCTGTGACTTGACACCACTTTCAACCACCATGTCATCTTTTGACCTGGCACTTCTGTTAACTCTTTATAATATTGCATTTTAAGCTAGTAAGAAAGGTGGAGAAAGCCTGCATGTTCAAAGGAAACAAATACTTTGGTGCTGAAGGAATTGGCCTTAAACATCTTTAAAAGATAGATTCATGGAGGATAAGTCTGTCAATGGCTAGCAGCCATGGTGACTGAGGGGAGAATTTCAGGGCCAGGAGGCAACATCAGGGAAAGGTCTCAGCCTCCATGCCCTGTTGTTGGTCCTCCAGAGGAACTGGTTGGCCACTGTGTGAGCTAGGATGCTGGACTAGATGGACCATTGGTCTGATCCAGCAGGGCTCTTCTTAATGTTCTTAATTTTTTTTGTTAACTGGGAATGCTATGCAACTTTGTTGCACTGGCACTTTTCACTTGGGCAAAGCAAACCCATGAGTCTTTATTTTCATCTCATTTCCCATTTCCTTCCACCAAATTGCAAAATGCATGCATTTTTAACATTATGGTTGTGTCAACTGTGTACATGCAGTGTAAAACATATAAGAGGTGCAAAAATTATATTAAAAATTTAGAAGAAAAAATAACGAATCAGGAACATCAGCAATGAAAGTGGGTGGAATGAAAAGGGGTGTACTTTTACATCCCTAATGCTAACTATGAGGAACAGAAACGAGTGGCCCCTCTCCAATAGAATCTCAAGTTTAGCTTAAGCAAATCAGGTTCAATGGATTTGCACACCTTGTGATCCAACAGCCATGTCTAGTAGCCTGGTAATAACAGAAAGTGTCACTTGGGAGGCCACCATATAGGGTTAGTTTGGGTTGGCTGTACTTGGCTTGGTGAGTCACAGGTTGTGCAGGGCTGACGCCAAAACCCAAAACCCATGGCTGCTTCTATAATCTCCTTTATATCTGTGGTTCATTGATAGCCTCCCACTTTGGGGGAAAAACACATACACGTGTAAAGAAGATAGATTCTTTTTGAGAGCAAGGGGTGATAAATGCTTTGAAATGTAGCTTAGCATTTACCAAGCTGAAAGAAAACTAGCTCATATTATTTTTATGTGAGCATGAAGATCTGTGTATATATTCAAATACTACTGCTTTTTAAAACAATTCATAGGTCCACATATGTTTGTTTTAAAATACACATGCTATCTTTCTGAGGCGATGGCTCTGAATTTCTCCTAATAAGGGGGCATAATACTAAAGACAGTGTATCACCAATGGCTAGTCATTGGTTGAACAGAAAGTGCAGCTTAAGAAGTAATAGAGATGCACTTATGGTCACATAAAACACCTTTCAGCAGCAGAGTGGTGATAACTACTTTTGGAAATGACCATAATGCTTTTTCAGTTATGTAGTGCTTGTGAGGCTTAGGATCAGTATTATACTACTGGGGTTATAACTAATATGAAAATGACAAATACACCCAAGTGAATTAACACCCATCCCCTCAGCTGCTGTGTTCTCTCACTAATACATCTTGCCGCTATCACCCGATTTGTAACCAGGGCTGTTTCAGTACAAAAGCCAGCCAGCCAGCCAGCCAGCCAGCCACTCACGCACACAGTCATAGTATACTGCATCTCCAGAACCTGTTAAAGACAGCTTCCAACATAACAGTAGAACAATACCAGCAGATAAATAAAACTATGCAGAGCTGGCCCTGGAGTTACCCATAATCTTTACTCACAAACCCACATTTTGTTTCTCTGTCATGCCTTGGGTGCTAAGTATCCAGTGTCCATTGGCCAATAGCAGCCCAGCAGGCATAACAGATTTAAACAACCTTCAACAATAAAACTGTCATTGTAGCATTGAAAACAAAGGAATACATTAGCAGAAGACTTTCAGGAAAAGTATCTGGCCCGTGATACATGCCATAGGTACCATAGTATTAAAATCTCCCAAAGCTGTGGATAAGGTTTCCCCTTGTCTTAAGCAAACCCAAGGTTGGAAGCCCCACATTTGGTCTGAAGCATATAGTTTTGCCACAAGGGGTTTTGTTAGTGACAGCCTTCTTGTCTGAGATTTTTTTAAATGGAGATGAACTAGAATACTGGGTAGAGGTCTACTATCCTAAAACCAGTTTGGTGTTGGTGTGCTTATAATTCCAAAGGAGTAGCTATGGTAGTCTGTTGCAGCAAAAATCAACAGTCTAGTGGCATTTTAAAGACTAACACATGTATTAGGGCTTGAGCCATGCATCAGTTGAAGTGTATTCCAGCTCATAAAAGCTTGTGCTTTATATTCCAAAAGAAGCTATTTAAAAATATGTGGGAGGTCTCTGCCAGTGCCGCTTATGTGCCTTGCAGAGAGCAACACAACTGTATAAGCGGTTGTGGTTTTTTTTCTAAAATCATTTTGGTCACCATCAGCTATAAACATCCCTGGGAATGGTTTTGATTAACAGCTCCTCCTCCAACTTCCTGCTCTTTATGGAGACGCTGTGTCTCTTCCCACAAAAACTAGAATGGTACATTTCCTGACTTTGCTGCATTGGCCATGTGGGAAGTTCAACCTGCATTCATTCTCCATGATTTTTGATCTTCCCACGAAAATTATAAAATCCATTTTAAAGGCCTTCCTTTCTGAATAATTTGAAATAACATTTCTACTTGAACATTTGAAATTTTGCCCAGGCTTTTTAAAAAATGACATCTTCAATTATATGAAAAGGAGATCTGGATTATGGCTCTATGTTTTAATTCTAACTATAAAGTTGTATATAGGGGAACAACCAGACTGGCATGAAGACCCAGCTACTTGTCAAACAAAGGATTTGTGATGTAATTAGAGTATGTGTGTTATAGCTCATAGACAGTCTTCAACTTTAGATCTAGAATTTCCAGCAGTTAAGAAGTGTACAAATTATTTAAAAATTCAACTGTCCCGAACTATAGGAGAGCTTTTACATTAGATGGATAGGAAATCTACAGTTCAATCATAAACAGAGTTAAACCCTTCTAAGTCCATTGAAGTCAATGGGTTTAGAAGGGTGAACTCTGTTTAGGACTGCACTGTTAGTAACTTCGAGCCATTTAGTGTATTGGGCTATACATTATCAGTATCCCCATTGGGAACATCCTAGCCATATAATCAATTAAAGCTCATTGTGGGAGCCCGTGTCCTTGCAAGTAAGTGGCATTGCTATCCATCACAGGCAAAACAACTCACTGTACAGTTGCTCTAACTCATCACAATGAGTTCCACTAAGTGGTATGGCAAGAAGGGGTGAACTTGCCATGGGAATGCTGATGTCCATGGCAGGCATGAATTATAAATCAGATCAATGAGTGCATTAATCCAGATTCTCCACATAAGAATTCTACATTTTCTCTCATGGCAATTCCTGATTTTTAACCTGGCATTCTTCTTCTTGGATACCTCTATACTAGTTTGTGCATTCACTGGACAACTAATAGGGTCCTATCCTCACCAGTTTCTCCTAACACTCTATCTACTACTAGCACAACTGTAGTCCCATCAGTTTTTAATGCATTTAAAGACTGAACAGGACTTAGAAATGCAACTATGCTAAAAGTGATCAAAGTGGGAGCAAACTCTTTTTAGAAAGTAAGCAAACGAAGGACATGATAATTATGTTTCAAGTGGAGTGCAGCAAAGAAGGCAGATATGGATCTGGTGCTTGCCTCCTCTATTCAAACATTTATTTGATTATATTCCATCTTTCTTCCAGGATAGAAATTAAGGCAATATACATAGGGTTTCCAGGCAGTCTCCCTTACATGTTTCAGATAAGACTGCTCTATCATGTATCTTTAGATAGGGATGAATCTTTCCTAACACCATCCAGACCCAACCTATATATCATATGAAAACAACTAATATCATCAGGTCCATAGTCCCCCAGGGCAGGGTTCCCAGGCAACCACCAGGAGCTTTGGGGGTTGGGACATAGGGGGTGGCAGTGTTGCATACATAATGATGTCACTTTGGAGGAGAAATGGAAGTGAAGTCACATTGCTGTAGTGACATCCCATTGTTCTAGGAAAATGGGGGGACGGGACCTGGAAGTGACATTACATCAATCCAGGAATCACCAGAAACTCATAGAGATTCTGGCCACTCCTAAAGGTATGTGACACCACTTCCAGGTTTTCCCCAGAAGTAATATCTCATCATGCATGACATGGTGCATGTTTTTTCTCCCACCACTGCTTAGAGCAGGAGCAGACAAAAAGGATTTCCAGCAGGAGGTCTCTTGCCACACCAGGAGACTGGCAACCCTACCCTTATTTTCATTTCCCCCTACCCCATGAAGGGTTTCTTCACTGGATTACTGTGTGAACCAGCCCCATATAGAAAACTAGGAATTAGCTTAGCCTGTTCCTAATGTGCAGGTTTTCAATGTGCAGAAAGCCTTTTTTGTAGAGGGAAAATTCAAATCTGTGATCTACCATCTAATGGCTACGGTGGTACAATTCCAGAAAAAATTGGAGTGTGTATGGATTTCTGCACGTTTGAATGAGGCCAGAGTCTATGGTAATGCTGTGACTATAAGACCACAAGGTTGGTAGTTCGACACTCATCTTGTCATAAATTTACCCTAGGCAAGCCACTCCCAGCTGCAATATAGAGATGATAATAATAGCAGCCTGTATCCTACAGTCCTTTTCTGCTTGCATAAGTGTTCCTGCACAAGCAGAAGCTCATTTTCAAGTTGCTGGAAAAAGGACTGCACTGAGTTATCCCCACTGTACACAGTTCTTGGCTTGGATTCAGACTAATGCTTCCACAGACACAAGGATTTCCACCCACAGAATGTGATTTTTTCATTTTCTCTCCTCCCATGGCAGCACAAAATACCCTCCCAAAGTCCTGTTCCTGGGGGACGTTTGGTCTGCCACAGGAAGGGGGAATTGAGAAAGCTGCACTCCGCAGGCAGAAATCCTTGGTCCTGTGGCAAAGCTAGTCTGGATCTAAGCCTACTTGTCTTCCACTTGCTCAAGGCATAGCACAGATGCTACTATAGCCGCTTTATTCACATTTTCATCCATTCCCGCAGAACTATCTGTTTGCTCAGTTTGATCTTCACTTTCATTAATGGGGCTGCTAGTCTCCAGGCCTCCAGCCTCAAGCATGACTAACTGCATTAGCAGGACAACATTCTGTTTAAGATATACAGGGCTGTTAATATTTGATTGGATTCACTACAATACTGGCCTATGTTGGAAGGATTAAAACAAGATAATGAACGTATATGAAATATTTTGAATACTGAAAGTGTAATCTAAATGTTTGTTGTGGCCTTCAAGCACCAGACTATATTTGGTCCACTACCATGCTGCAATTCAAAGGTTTGTTGCACTTGAATAATAAGAGAAGAAATAGTTAATGAATGGTTAATGACCTAGCCTGGTGCTGGACTTGGTTCTGGGGTTGGTCTTAGCCAATGGACAGCCCAGGCAGCTGCTCTGGCTCCCGTGGTGGTGATGGCTCCATGGTGGCGGTGGCTCCCACCCACATCACACAGGGCAAGGGCCATCCCTTGCTTGGCCCTGGGGGGCAGCGGCCAGTTGGCAAGAGTGATTTTGGAGCCCTATCCTTGGCTTTTGGCCAGGGCCCCAGAATCACTAAAGCCAGCCTGGTACAGTTCCTGCTATCAACTGGTCGGTCTCAAACCTGTAAAATTAATGATATCTGTCTCATGGAGATCAGTGAGAACTGAGCCCAGTGCTGTGCAATCTGTACTTGGTAAATTCAGTACATGTACTAAAGGCCTGTTACCTTAAGTATTGTGATCATTTCATTTTGAGAAGCCCACGAATACCTGACCTTCCAAGTTTTTCTGTTCATGTAGACATTAGATTTCAGTACATTTGAATTAATCTGGGCTGGCTTTCTTTTAGTTGTTTCTTTAATGTCTCACTCTCCTTACACTTTATTCCCCCTGCTTTAATTAACATTTAACTACTCTCAGGGTGATTTCCCACTAAAGCTGCCTCAGGGTTGCGCCGCCGTTTGCCCCGATACTATTAGTCAATTTCACACCCGAAGCCGCGGGGCTGCATTTAGACCCGCGGCTTCGCCCGATTTCCCCGCAGTTTCGTAATCCGCAAAAAACAGGATTACGAAACTGCAGGGAAATCGGGCGAGCCGCGGGTCAAAATGCAGCCCCGCGGCTTCGGTGTGAAATTGACTAATAGTATCGGGGCAAACGACGGCGCAACCCCGAGGCAGCTTTAGTGGGAAATCACCCTCAGTCTCAGTACCAAGTTTAGGAGACCCACAGCTCTTCTGAGTCAAGGGAAGTTCAAGAGTTCAGTTTCTTCTCCCCCTTTGGGTAGGCTGAAGTCTAACACCCACAGGACAGAATGAAGACTTTCTTGTCCCATTTTCCCTACCGCAGCCATGGTTCTATGCACAGCCTGTACTCCACTCAAGCCACAGTGAGGAAGGCATTGATATACCACAGGGATTCAGTTTTTTCCTGGCCACTTGAGGTATTAGAAGATATGATGTGAATGTTACTCCCATTGTCATCTCCCAGACCTCTGTCACTACCATGTAGGTCTGAGCTGTGCCCCTGAAAACACTGGTAATGTCATGGGGGCTTGGCTTACTTGTGGCCACTGAGGTCTTTTGTTAACCACTTTAACCATTTTAGATCTTTCGTTAACCATTTCAGTTTTCTTGTTAGTTCTTGTTTGTAGGTGATCCTGTTTTACTTATTGGCACAGAGCTATCTTACTATTAGAGAGGATTAGTGTATTCATTGTATAGGTTTCGTTGTAACGTTATGGCTGCCCTGATGCTGTTCTGAATTTCTTTTGGGGAAGAAAGATGGAATGTCTTCTGAAAGAAATAGATACATTTCAACAGGACTTGGTTGCGATCTCTGGATTGTGCTCATTATCTCTGACACAGGTCATAGAGAATAGGAGATACCACCTGTATGCATATTTTGTAATGGACTTTCATCTATTGAGCACATCATATTCTTTTCTCACACAAGCTGCAAGACAAGCTGACAAGAGTTGGATGTTCATAGTCTTGGTGTGTTTGAGAAACTGACTTTTAGATAGAGTTTTTTTTAAAAAAATACATCTTTTGTTAACCATTTCAGTTTTCTTATTAGTGCTCAGCCTCCCTTTTTTGAGGAGGGATTGTTTTCACCATATCATAGGATGGTCTAGATGTTGCCCAGCAACTAACCTCCCCTAATCTGTGCTATCTTTGGAGAGGGAGTTGTATTTTTTTCATATGTGCATGTATGTGTGTGCACGTGTGCGTGCACCTGGAAGTCATGGCAACCTCTGGCAACTGACTCCTACTGGGGGCCTGGAGAATATTCAGAGAGGTGGCTGAATAAAGCCTCTGCCCCACTTCCCACCTCTGATATTTCAAGGAGGTCTCCCATCCAAGCACTTGCCAGAGTCAACCCTGCTTAGCTTCCAAGATCTGATGAGATTGGGCTTGCCTGGGCTACCCGGGTCAGGGCACCTAATCTGTGCTATCTTGAAGGGTCACTGTAATTATAAGCTACTGCAGCACTGAAATTAAGTGTCACTTCACACACTACATTTATTATTACTGTTGTTGTTATTGTTGTTGTTATTATTATTATTAATAACTTCATTCATAGATCACCATTCTTACTGTGACTCAAGACAAAATATTAAAAGTGATTCAATCAGTGTATACCTAATATGCTTTAAGTGTATATTAAAATGTAAAGAATTATGTGATAAATATTTGTTTGCATACTTATGTAGCATGGAGGTATGCTCATCACGGAGCTCTGGTTGCTTTCAGTTCCTCCTTGGGGCAAAGTCAATGGCAAACTCTGGTTTGTTTCTATGTAATGTGGTGGTGGGTATATCATGGGTCTTTGTGCATAGATCCCAGTGGTCATCTTTGTACATTGGCCCTCCCTCTGATTCTTGTCCATTGTAATGACGGGCATTTCAGTAGGATTCAAAACTCTATGATAGCCAAACAAAATGACATAAATATCCAAAAGTCAAACACGAAAGTGTATTTGTAGTGCTATTGACAATTGGCAACCATCTGGTTCTTTTAAATGGGTTTATTTAGATTCGTAGTCACTACAGCACAAGTTAAGAAGGTAACCATATCACACCCCGTGCTCTCTAGAGGTTCTTAATAGAGACACAAGTCAATATGGCTAGTTTTGAATTTTTTTATTATTAAGTATGTCACCATGTCATTGGTTCTCTGCAGAGGAGGTTGAGAAAATAGCTAAATTGATGACACCAGCATTTGTCAAGACAAATTAGAATTTGAAGTTTCATTGTGAGCTGTATTCTGGTTTCACAAACCACACATAAAGCATGGCTCTGTGTTAAATCTGAACAAAGCCATTGGTTCATTCTTTTCAATGTTGAGGAATGGCCTGTGAGTGTGTGCAGTTACGTCACAATTTCAAAGGGATGGGTGCATGCTCTGCTCATCTTAAACTGTGTATTATCTGTGTATGCATCAATGCCCCGTGGAGCTGAGGAGTTCAGCTACTATGAGGTGTACAAAGGTAAGGCAATCCAAGATTGCAGGTGTGTGTGGATCCTGGTAGCCTGGGTTTCTTTGTGACATTTCCTTGAACCTGGATTTGAGTCAGTGCCCTTTTCCAGTCTGAAGACTGTTGCTTCAGAGGGACAGATTAATTCTCCACCCAAAAGTGTATGTGTTAACTACGTTCTTAGATATAAGATGATTAATAGCACATCAGAATAGCACAACAAACACAAAGCAACATGAAGAACAGTAGAAAGTATGGAGTCTTCAGTAAAAAAAAAAAAGGCATTCGTCAACTAGGAAAGAGCAAAACAAGGTAGGTGGAAGAGATCTGATGTATTCTTCCAGCCAAATGTATTAAGGAAATTACTGTTAGCTGTGTCCTCCTATTTGAGATTAAACTATATCATATGTAGTAGTAGAATTCTGAGCTATATTATTTCAGACTGTAGGTGGGGATAGGTTGTATTTTTCAGACTGTACTCCCCTGGTCTATAGTAAGCCAGCACAAAAGAGAAGGCTACTCTAAATCTGTCTCCTTGACACACTAGCTTAAAGCCTTTCAAAATATGAGTTGCCACCTAAAGTGGCATAATCCATATTGCTATTACCTTCATCTATCACCTAATTATATTTAGAAACAGCTCTATGACTGAAAATTCTTCACATTTATATCTTTGTTTTGTAATAATCCTGATTTGTTCATTTGTTTTGTAATGATCCTGACCTGTTCATTTGCTAACCCTAACCCATATTTCCAATGTAAAGAGGAGCTCATGACAGCTTACCATGACCAATATAACTATAATTTAAAACAGTATTAATATCAGCCATGTATAATGCAGTTTTAAATTGAAAGAGAAGAGATTATCTATAGATTGTTTTTGTAACATTGTATAACTTATCTTTCTTTCTCTCTTTTTTTCTACAGACCTTTGTAGTACTAAACAGAGGCAAAACACTCTTCCGATTTAGTGCCACGCCTGCCTTGTACATTTTAAGTCCTTTTAATCTGCTTAGGAGAATAGCTATTAAAATTTTGATACATTCATATCCTTTTAAAAATAGTATAATTTGCCCATTCGGTCCCCGTATTTCCTGCTTTTGTTTGTTTCTGATGCTGACTAAAAAAAGTATGGCACGTGGTATATATGTCTTTCATCCAATATGTAATAATATAGATATGTCACAAGGATATTCAAAATGTCTAGGTAACTCAGCTGGAGGTTATATTGATAGAAGTAGCATAGGTCATATGTATGTGTGCGTATTTATGACATATTAACATGTGGGTCTAAGGTTTTGCTACTCGATCTGAGTGAGTTAGGACCAGAGCACCTACTACATTTGGCATGGGGAAACCACTGAAAAATGGCTTCCTCATGACAACAACTCCCTCTGACCTCCATAACATTCCACCACGTCAGTCAAGCCACACAATCCCACTGACCATGGGGAGGGGGGTCATAGAGGCTAGCAATATGGTAAAATAAAATTCTAACAGTAAAATTAAGGTACCTTGGAACAAATTCGGAGCAGTTTGGATTATCTCAGGGCTGGATATTGTTGAAAATATTGGGTCAACATGGAGTTCTACTGTTTGGAAAAGTGTTAAAATATCCAGAATAAAGTATCCAGGCCTCCCCCAATCCCTCTCCCCCAAAACCCTGGTGCCATAATTTTTTGGTTTTTTAAAAACTACCATACTTTGTTCATGAAAATGAAACAAGGTTTTCGTGGATTCTTGGCATGACCCAAAAGTACAGCTGGCAACCTGTGCAGATTGGGTGCTTTTTCTCCTTTTGTCAGAGATGGACTACAATTCTCAGGCCCTTGAAATCTAAAAGTCACCTCTATATTCTGCAAGAGACAGACACCTTTGCCCCCATCCCCACTGAGTGTCTTTGCTTACTAAGAAGGTACTTCTGTATATTGTGCTCATTGTAATTATGTACATTGAGGACACTATATAAATAAATAATAAATATAAATAATGCTCTCAGCGGTGGATCCTATGGTCTGTTTCTACCAGTGCAAGATGCTTCCACAGGCAGAATGGGGATTGTTGTCAATCCATCCCGCCCGTTGCAAATCCTTATATCCACATTTGTTCCTGGAGATCCCCTGTAGCTTGGGCAGAATTTCAGGAGGGGTGCAAGGGGACTGAGGAGGGAAGTGGAGCTCCACTCATGGACCATTTCAGACCATGTATGATTACCCCTCAGGACCATGCACATCTCTGGCCAGCTCACTTGGTTTCAAACTGGATACCTGTTATTAACAGGACTGGTTATTTAACTTATAGGGAAAGTTCTCATTTGCCCATTGCCCCAGAAGGCTGCTAGCAGCAAAGAAAGCCAAGCCACAGCAAATCTGCCAGCGTGTTAGGTACCATTTGGCTCAGACCCTTCAGTGGCAGTGATGTTCTGTCAGTTTACCAATTGCCTCCTCCTGTATTGCTGCCAGGCTGGGGGAGGAAGAAATGGGTGAACCAATGCCCATCATTAGTACTTTAGAAGCTGATCATCTTGATTTGCTGCAGAGCCATTTTCACTTCCCAGTCCACCCATGCTATTGTTGTTTTTACAAGTGTGCGTTCTTGTGCAGTAGATAAGTAAGCCAAAAGCGCTGATCCATTTGCTTTGTATTTTACGAATGGTGTATGCCTGTGACTGTTGTGCTGCCGACTGTAGTTCTTCTATAGAAAAAATCACAACAAATGCTCTTAACTTTGTTTCTGCAATTTAACTTTGAAGTATTCATAGCTGGCCTTTAGGCATTTCTTAATCATGTGCCAGGAAAAAAAAATGAATTGAAACCTACAGGGGAATTAAACAAAGCCCCCAAGGAGGATGCTATGAGAATCTAAATAGCCAATGAAGATATTTTAAAAATCATGTACATTTGGGGAATAAATGGTATCATGAAGTATTTAAAAATTATAGAAACAGTGTCATTTCATTGAAGAATAGAATACATTGTAACTCTGTTTTCCCAAGGGTCATCTCAAATGTATATACAAAATTTTACAAGTTTTGTATTTTTTTTTTTAAATCACATTTTTTCATGTTGCGGAATTTTTCTGCAACCCTGGGGATTTCCACAAGTCTGTAGACACATCCCCACCCATCTCAATATGGCTTTATTTTGTGGCTTTTTTACTCCGCCTTGGGTGGGGGCTATGTCTCAGAATTAGATATAATGAAAATAGTCTTCTGAATTTTTAAATGAAAAGCAGGCACAGGTGACTGCAATCAGGAGTGGTGGTATAGCATTTAACCCATTTCTTTCTGAATGTCTTCCTGCTAAGGATTAGTGATGAGCATGAACTGGCTCACAAACTAAAGTTTGTTATGAATTTTGGGTGGTTTGTTATTTGTGAAGCGATGTTCATGAACTAAAGAGCCACCATTAACTTCCACAAATTTTAAGGCAGTTCATGAAGAGCAACAAGCAGGGATGGCTCCAAGCCATTTAAACCCCTGCTTTCTGCTCTTCGTGAAAAATAGCTGAGTGTGGGGGAGCAGAAAGTTTGCAGCTCCCTGCCATTCAGCTGTTTGATTTAAATGGCTTAGAGCCGGTTCACCCCCTGCTTCCTGCTCCTCACAAAAAGCAGTGGGGGGTAGAAAGCAGAGATTTAAATGGCTCAGAATCATTTCATGCCCTGCTTTCTGCTTGCACCCCACTTTTGGCAGGGAACAGAAAGTGCGGCTCAGAGCCATTTAAACCCCTTCTTTCAGCTCCCTATGCAAAGCAGCAGGGAGCAGACAGCAGGGTCATAAGCCCATCCAAACCAGTTCAGTTCACAAACCAATGTATTGGTTCGTGGTTCAGTTTGTGGTTTGGTTAATGGTTCAAACCAAACTGCAAACTACTAAGGATTGCCTCCTTTCCAGCACTTTTGAAAAGCACTGTGAATGGGGGAATTTTGAACACAAAAATGTATGGGGGGGGGCAGTTAAGCTGCTTATCCCTTGACAGGAAAAAGAATGATTCAGGATGTCCTTTGAATGCTTGGACAACATTTCCAGACCCAGGAAACTGATTCAGTATTGATTAGAAATGCTTCTTTTCTGTATGCATTCACCAATTGTCTCCAGGAGAATCCGGGTATCTATGACTCATGTTTATAGTATAATTTCCAAACTGCAGCATAAACCGGTTTGCTGTAAAATGACAAGAAATATGACAGGAGGAAAAGTGTGAGATATATACATACTTGATAATTAAACAAATGAATGTTGGGATACTAATGATATTTATTTTATAGTGTAATCACTTTCATAGACATCTAGTATATTTTGCACGGTTTACAGATGTCTGCTGTGCCTTAGTGGGACAGCACCCAGAGTTTCTATAATTTAAAAAATGTTAAGAAATGTAGAACCTAATTGTTCCTTTCTAATAAACTAGTGAATCTTTTTTTTGGATCTGTACTCTTGGAGAATTGCCCAGGACATATCCCTGAAAGGATCACTGTGAAGTATTATGAAATCAAAGGTGAAAGGACTCTTATTTATGCATCAGCTTTTCTCTGCTTACATTACAGTTTTACAGCCTTGACGTTAGGTGTTAAGCAGTGATATCCAAAGGTGAAAGGTGATGTTTTTGTTTTCACTCTTCAGTGATAGATTGATTCGTGTGTGGGGTTGAATCAGTCTGTAATGTAGAGGTAAATCCTAACTTGGCCAGAAGCAGATTCCCTCCCACTTTCTGTCCTGCTATAACAATGTAAGATCGGTTCAGAGATTATTTGCCATGTGGTCACACCCAGCTAGGTCTGTGGAAGTCAATACGCTTAAAAGGGTACAACTCTGTTTAGGATTGCTCTGTCAATCAATATGAAACTCCTACAGTGCGTATATGTGTATTTTAAAATTTTTAACTGAAGGCTTGCATTTTTCCTTCTTCCCAGAAGAATCCTAGCTAGGCCACTTCTGCATTGTTACTTTTGTCACTCGTTCGTCCCTATTGCTTCAGGGTCGTCTCCCCCCACCATTGTGTTTTGCTCTATAGTAGTACCAGAAGAAGCAAAATACATGTGGAAGAAGAGGGGGGAACCCAAACAAAAATGGCAGTGCGGAAGTGGCCTGTTCCACATATGAGACCAAAACCTCCAGTTGAGAGAAATGTAGGCTGCAGTTCCTCCTGGCCCCCAGCATTTCAAATTGCAGATGGATATCATATGTACAAATGCTGTCTCATATTAAAAAATATGCATACACAGAGCATATCATGGAGAAGAATGAGCTACAATCCATGTCCCTTAAATGGTGAATTTGTATTTATAGTGGGGATTTTTTTTCTGTACAGGGAGCAGTCCACATATAAGACACAGCATGGAATCTTAAATGGAATGGCTCATCAAGAATGGCAGTGTATGATTAAACAGCAGCAGAAAGTTTAAAAGGATCAGTATACCTGGTGTGGTCTAAAAGTGTAATGCAGAATTGCTGTGCAGTTTGGTACCTTTTTTGTTTGCACGTCTTCGTCCAGTTCTAGTGTAGTACTGCAGCTCAAAGTCAGCTTAGTTAACCAAGAATGGCCCATTGCATGCCAGAGATGTACTTTGGGGCAGCCCTAGAACTTCTTTAGTGGTTTGTATCACTCATATCTTGCAACTCACAGCACAATGATCGACAGGACCAGGACTCCAATGATCAGGGAATTCCCACCATGACTACAGGGAAAGTCATTAGTATCACCTATATTAATGAACTACAAAGCTTTGAAGTATTCTACTCTATTGCAGCAGTGGGACTGTGACTGAATGGTAGAGCATCTGCTTTTCATTTAGATGATCTAAGATTTGGTCCCCAGCATCTCCAGTTTAAAGGATCAGGTAGTATGTAATGTGAAAGGCCTCTACCTAAAGACCCTGGAAAGCTGCTCCCAGTCAAAGGAAATAGTATTGAGCTTGACAGAAAAAGGGCCAGATTCAGTATAAGGTAGCTTCATGTGTTCATAGATGAGAATATTGGGGTTTTCTACCATGTTTAATAAAAAGAACTTTAGGAGGGGACTTTTCTTTGGGGCTGAATATGCCATCTGCTATCTTTCCTTCTTCCTTGACTTTCCTTTACAGTATTTAGCATGATCATTATGTGCACTATTTTGACGAACTGTGTGTTCATGACTTTTAGTAACCCACCGGACTGGTCGAAGCAGGTGGAGTAAGTAACAGAACTGATTTTGTTTTGAATTTCTTAAAATGTTTTACTTAATCTTTTAGAGCAGTGGTAGACAATTGGGGAGGGAGAGGCAAGTATGTCAGCTGCATGGCACAAGACAATGCCACTCTGGTTTATGTCCTTGATGTAGTTCTGCTTCTGGCATGTGGCACAACAGTGGCATCAGAGACAGGAGTGTGAGCCTAACTTTATGCTATAGCCAGGTGCATAGACCCTCCTGATGCCATCCAAATATGCCAGGAACCCCCACTGCCTAGCATTTTACCACAGACAATACCTATGCTTCAGATCAGCCAATCACAATTTAAGGGCTGTTGCTTATGTCAACCAGATTCTGGCAATGTGTGCCAAAACCCCATGAAAGCATTATGCAGTCAAAATTGTAGAATCCAAGGGACAAAGACTTATTTAAAATCATTTTTTAAAAAATTGCAACCAGTCAAAATACCTTCTTTTGTTATAAATGCCACCCTATAAAATTTCAAATATGAAATTTTGTTTTGTATATTTGGCTATTTCTTGGGGGTGGGCATGGAAGCTAGGACATACCTTCTAACAAGTTGTATTCTGTTCTGCTCCATCATTCTTGGCTCTAACAGGTATACGTTCACTGGTATTTATACATTTGAATCACTTGTGAAAATTATTGCAAGAGGCTTCTGCATAGACGGTTTCACTTTTCTTCGTGACCCATGGAACTGGTTAGACTTCAGTGTCATCATGATGGCGTAAGTTACATGTTTGGTTGTCCTTGTGTCAGCAGGCTCTGTATGTGAGTGAAAGAAGGAGCAGGCGGTTGATTTTCAAGAAATCTGAAAGTGACAGATCAACCAACCCCTCCCATCATTCCCAAGTCATCATGAGTAACTTCCAAGTATCTGGAATCAGGCCCGTAGCCAGGGTTTTTTAATTCAGGGGGCATTTAAATTTCTTAGGGGGCACTGGCTAATCAATTTAATCTGGGGGAGAAGGCCATGGCACCATGGGCTAGATGGGAAGTCAGGGGTCTTGCCAGCAGTCAGGGGCCTAGCCCCGAGATGCCCCACTGTAGCTACGGGCCTGTCTGGAATTCTCATATTAGGATGCAGGACTCAGATAATTCCCCATAAATCTACTGTGTTTGTATTTGGGACCAATCCCATGCAATTAGTTCTAGATCATTCTTGACCAAGATTGGTTCTAGGTTATTTGTTGGTTCTGGATTATTCTTGGCCCAGATGAAAGCTAACAGTAAGCTTCATAAACTCCAATCCTGGCTCTGCTTCAGGACTTCCTTTTTATTGTAGTTTTATTTTTAATACCCAATGGATCAGAAAAAAAATGGAACAGAATTATAGCTAAAGATGCAGGCCTATGTAGGAAAATGATTCAGCTAGCTTGTTTAATTTCTTTTGCTTTGTTTATATTTGCTTTGTTATTTTAGCTAGGTCAGTTTGTCTTTCAGATCTGATAAGCAGTGAACAACCCAGCTACTGGGCAACATGTAGAATTCTGCATTCATAGAGACAGAAACTACACTTCTAGTGTGTTTCAGGCTCTGATGAGTTTGGCCACTGCTGGCATTGGTGCAGCTGGCATCAGCCACGGCTGAACTGAATGCAGCAAGTAACCCACTAGAAACTGATTTCTGACAAATTAGATTTGGTCGTGTTACTAAATTATTATTTTCTACCATTAGATGTTTTGATGTTGCACATCTCAATTCAGACTCTTAAAATCCAAAGGGTGTGTGTGACCAGCATTGGAAGGATGATTTTCAACATATGTTCTGTGTGTAATGGGGAGTGGAATCCAGGATGCTGAGGTTTTCTTCCTGGATATAATAGGCCACAATGTAATTCTAAACCACAAAAAGTCGGAAAGACTAACACATTGATTTGCCTTAACAAAACGTTAATCTTTAAATTGCCGCAAAACACTATTTCCATAATTTGGGGTGATAATTCATTAAAGTGCTATGCAATAGGATTGGGAAACAAATTTAAGAGTGTTTAGAGTGGCTTATTTTCATGCTATTATTAGACAATTATTATTAGAAAATTGGTGAAAATTCATCCAAGTTGCCAAACTCTGATCCACTTTGCCCATCTTGGTTTTCTTGGCTAGTTTCTTTGGGTACTAGTATGCTGCCAGATCTCCTGATTTCCTGGTACCACATTCCTAACTTGTTAACATTATTCATGGGCACATTTTAGCTCACTCTAAAAGAGGCCCTCCCCCCCAAAAGCCAGGATTCATAAGCAAACCAGATTCTGCCGCAGATAGTAATGGGAAGTATGGCTAATGCAAGAGAGCCTGTAATAAATGAGACTTCTCAGTGCAGACCTAAGCCAAGTTATACCCTTTTAAGTCTATTGAAGTCAATGGATTTAGACAGGTGCAACTGGGGTTGACAACATTTAAACTGTCCCTTCTAGATATCCCTTTAATATCCATTTGATCTGTAGCAATTATCAGGTGATGTTCTTTAACTTTGTGCCATGAAACGTTTCAACTGCAGATTTGTACAAATTAAATTTCTGTTAAAGGGACAGAATTTTTTTCTTGGCCAGTTGAACCTTAAGTGCAACTCTTATTAGGAATGCAATGTGTTTATTTGCATCCTTGTTTCTCTTTCTTTCCCTCTTTCTTTTTCTTTTCTGTTTAAAAATGCTACTTCCAAAGCACTTGACGTTTTGAAATTTGGTGTTTTTTTTCCTGCAAATGAACATGACACTTAAGAAAAAAAAGCCAGGTGACCCCAATTGGTGCCATTAACTCTGGTTTAATTCTGCAGGTATATAACAGAGTTTGTAAACCTAGGCAATGTTTCAGCTCTGCGCACCTTCAGGGTACTGAGAGCTTTGAAAACTATTTCTGTAATTCCAGGTAAGGCAGTTGGTGTTAGGTGTTGGGTTGCAGCTCCCTGTGAGTGATGTATTGCTTCGTCTGTAGTTGTTGTTTTATTCCCCACTCCCATTTTTTGTGTGTGTTTTTGTCATTGTGTCTCTTTGTGTGTGACCTCCCTTGTTGCAGATATGTCACAGAGTTTGTGGACCTTGGGAATGTGTCAGCCTTGAGAACTTTCAGAGTTCTCCGAGCTTTGAAAACTATCTCTGTCATTCCAGGTGAGAAATGCTTCCAACCTCTAAGAGTGACTGTGTCTTGCACTTCCAGTGTGTGTCCTTTGCCTTCCTCGTCCCATACCTTTTCAAAAATGGTACTGCCACATTTTTGACAGGCCTTGCATTCTGCATGAAGAGGCCCTTCAGACAACCAATTTAAGTTCTATAGCTAGTCAAAAACAAAGTCTCCTTGAACATCACTGAAAAATGTCCACGATGTTGTCATTTTAACGTTTGGAAACAACCATGATGAGTGTCATGTTTTCATAGGGTAAATTGATTTTTTAAAAATAGTTTTTTTAATTCGGAAAAAACACATCTAGGAAAAATCAAAGCTACAAATGTTATGAAAAGAAGTATTTAAAAGTGCAAAAATGGCAACTTTTTCAAAATACTGGATGATTTTTTTTGCTTAAATTTTGCCTGTTTGGGAAATCACAAACCCAGCTCTAGTTAACAATGAAGAACTGTATTGACTCTTTAACAGCAATCCCACCCCAGCCCTATATAATCTGCATGTTTGTACCTATGCTTTCCATAGAGTAGAAATGTACAACTGTGTTAAATTTTAGTGTAAATGGTGACAATTCCCAGTTATGAGACCAAGTGAGACTCCAGAAGTGCTCGTTTCTGAGACATCTGGAGAGAGTAGTCTAGGGTGGAAGGAAAAGGAAATCTAAAAGCTGGAGTCATTTCACAAACATCTCTTAGATAAGGACTGTTTCCTACATACAGAAAAGCCACATTTACATTCACTTGTGAAATAGCCATGTGAATATTAATTGTGCCACATGTACACAAGTTGGCTGCTCAACTGGTATATACATAGTATAATGAATTCATGTTAGACCTTCACACATTGTGGTAAATTGTATTTTCCTTCATAGTGGATATCTTTAAGCAATGTGTGACATGTCCCTTCAGGGAAGATGATGGGTACAGTGACTAGGATGTCAGCATGGGTTCTGTTCAAGCCAGGATTTTTTGTTCCTTGCTCCGGAAAATTGCTTGTGTGAGCTTGGACCTCTCTCTTAAGGCTGAATCACATGTTACACTCTGCCAGTTATTTCTTCTTTTAAAAAAAAAACCCTCAGAAGACTTGTCTTCTCGTGAGTTGGATCCAGCAATCTGTTCGCACAAAGATAATGGATCTTCATGTACCTATTTTGACTGTTCCTTGCTTTCCCCTCCACCCAGGCAATTCCTTCCAACCCCATGAAAGTTTATTCCTGGGGTCACAGGACCTGCATGGAGTAATAAGCCAGGCACATAAGTGAGATGCAGTGAGGAGAGGGGAGGGGGGAAACCACCCCCTCCTCCCTGTTTTGTCAGTGGAGCTCCACTGATGGAAGCAGCAAGAAGAGTGGATTTTGCCCATTTCCCCCTTTCCACTGGATCCCACTTGACGATGTGGGTTCCACAATCCTCGGAATAAGCTTTCCAAGGGTTGAAAATGGTTGCAGGGGGGATGGAAAAGGGGGGAAGACCCACGACTGTCAGTGCCTTCTACACTGTCAGTGCCAGTGAAGGAAAAATGTATGGGGTAGCTGGAAGGCAGCTGAGATTAGGCCAGGCTGAAGCTGACCCTCATGTTAGGAGCTGGATGGCTGGAGTCTTTGCTGCAGGGAGCTGCCCAGTAGTAGTTTAAGTGGAGAGCTGTTGACCCAGCAATGGCTGAGACTCAACTGAAGAATTATAGGGGAGATGCAAGTCCCACCTCTTCCTGCAGGGAATCTTAGGTCCTGCCAGGATTAAGGAGTGTCGCCTTTCTCTAGTTTATGGCTTGAGTCCTGATCTACCAGGTGTACATTCTTCTGTCCTGTCCAGGCTTAACTCCTGGGTGGCTGTCTCCTGTGGTCCTGGGGGAGACTGTGGGGGTCTAGTGGTGGAAGGACCACTTAGGAATATCCTGATCTGCCCAGTCTTCTCATTGGATGGAAGCTGGCTCTTGATCCACAGAATCTCAGGCCTTCAGTTTGGACTCAGTTGTGACTGAGAAGGTCATAGAGGTTCTGGGATGCAAGGAGTCTGGGGAATAATGAGAACCATAAGGGTTGTCTTCCCTCATGAAGAGGATGGGCTAGTTCAGTCCAGCCCCATGGGAGCAGTGTAACATTTGAGCTAACAACTAACCGAACACTCTGAAATACCCACACCAGCAGCCATTTTTGTGATCAAAAGAACACTAAAATGTATTCCACAGATAAAAGAAGTTGTTTATTGTGTGAGTTGCTAGATAACAATGGCCACTTAAATAGATGTTTGAATTGGAAAGTAGCATATGTGCTTTACATAGACCTAGAAAATAAACTCTGTGCATGATATAAAATTTCCAACCTTTGCTTGGGCCTGCCTCTTATAATCTAGCTTGCTTCACATTTTTGTAATGCCTGCTGTATTCTGTATGATTAGCCTTTTGCATGGTCCAAAAGAAAACTTTGCTACCACTGCAAATGCAATAGGGTTCTAATCCCTCCACAGAAGTCTGTCTGTCCCCCTCAACTCATGATCCTTCTGAAAAGTTAGATTTTTCTCCTGTCCATCAGTAGTATGTATGTCAATCACACATTACTGCAATAAATAAACGGAACTGGCCTCAAGATTATAGAAGGCATCCATAATTATGCATTTATTTGAAATATTTATATGCCATCTTTTCTTCTTCAGCAAGCCTCTAAACCAATTCCCTCAAAAGCCTCATAGGAGACCCAAAAAATTTTGCTTGGTCCTTAAGCAACTGGCTTGTCCCAGGCTGCTGCATAGAAGGGACAGTGAGTCAGAAGCACACAGAAATTGCCTTCATAAGGAAGGCAGAAAGCCTTTAGAAGGCTTCTTTCAAACATCCTGTAGGCTGGGCAATTAATTGCCCAGCAAATAACATTTCATGTATCATTAGAATTCAGAAGGGTCATAGCAATAGCATCCCTAGCCCGAAGACTGTGAATGATTTTCTCTCCATATGATCAAAGGTGCATTTGCCTTGTGACTGCTAACTTGCTGTAAAGCCAACTACATCCACAGGTAGATAATGTGCAGCTATGGAATGGTCTGGCCCAATGAATGATCTGGGAGAAGTTGCTGAAATTTAGGGACATGTGACCTCTCCAACCTGTATTCTGAAAAGGAGGCTACTGGTAACAGATCTGAGCTTTCCAACGAAGAATAGGATAGGTGTAAAAATAAAATCAGATGTGCTGATTCAAATTCCCAGCAGTTGAAGAACCAGTCATGCGCATCTCACCGAGCACTGTACATCAAAAGTGAACAGAAATGGTGAACCAAGCACATATGAATGTAAACCCAACTCAGATCTAGCACTAAAATCAGTATTAATGGCAACTTATGATATATCACATTTGCATGTACACTTTAATGCTGTAAGAAGGAGGGGCTAGGGGGGATGCTGTAATTGCCACTTGTGGAAATCTCGCTAGGAGGAAAAACTGGAATGGTATTAAAACAGCAAGAACACTGTTCCAAAGGTTTTTCAACCAGACCCTTCTGGGAATGCAGTGAAAGCAGCAATAAGGGGGACATTAGTATCAATTATAGCTGCATGAAAGCTCTGAGGGACTTGGAGAGGGAGAAGACTTGGGGAGTGTGAGTCAGAGAATGGATGCAGTTCAAGAACTGGGACTAATAAAACGTATTTGAAAATGTTTGGATCAAGTGGTAGATTGAGGGGGGGTGAAGAAACTGACAAGTAAAAATGCTTAATGGTTCATTAAATGCCTTTAATTTTAATAAATTGGAGGAAAAGACAGTGAGTTAAAAGGGATGGGTTATAATGGGGCAGCTGCTGGAGGAAAAGCATTGTGGTTGGTTACTTTGATAGGGGAAACATTGGCTGTACCTCGTTTTAATGTTAATTTCAAAATTTATTTGAGCTGAAAAGCAATTGAGTTTAGTGGTCCATTTACCCAGCTGATGAGGGGGGATAGGTGGAAGATAACAGACAGATTTTGAAAAAAAGACAGATTTAAGGAAGCTGCTGTGTGCTTGTGGGTGCATTCAGAAGACCATTTTACCCAAGATGTATTGACTTTTTATTCCACAAGTAATGCTTGCTGGTGAAAAGGTAAACGTCTACCTTGTCTAGCTACTAGTGTCCATGGAGTCCATCCAAGATTCCTTCAGGCAAATTATTTGTCCTTTGTTCATAAAATACAGCAAAGGCATGTGCCAAGAATGGGAAAAAAACTTCTCGATTTATCCCTAAACTATATACTGAAGCACTCAAAAATGTATATTGGATATGTTTCCCTACTGCACAAGGAGGCTTACAAAACAAAACTAAAAGACCAAATAACAATACAAAAAACCCTCAATTCCCAGCCTGACCTCATAAAATGCCAGCAACTCACAGTCCATCAAATACTTTGGTGAATACAATGGCATTACATTGCCCCTTAAAAGTTTCCACAGACATCCCCCCTCATCTCCCTGAGAAAGTTGTTCTATAAAGTGGAAACATGAAAGCACCAGTCTTGCCCTCATCAGATCTTGGAAGCTATGCAAGTCCAACCCTGGCAAGTAATTGGAAGGGAGACCTCCAAGGAATACCAGGGCTTGGGACGCAGAGGCAGGCAATCAAGCCACCTCTCTGAAATGTCCAAACCCTACTAGGGGTTGCCAGAAGTCACTATGACTTCCAGGTATGCAAGCATAAACAAGACAGACAGACAGAAAGAACTGGTTTTCATTCATTCTAGGCGAGCCATCTTTAGTGAGGGAACACGTAGCTGGTGGCAAGCTGAAGACTGTAGCTGATGACAGGGACGTACAAGGAGAGATGGCCCTTTTGATATGTGGGAGAAAGTCTGAACTCTCCCTAGAAGCTAGAATGACTAAACTGAGGCTGTTGTGAGAAGACAAGAGTCACTGGAAAAGACAGTAATGCCAGGAAAAGTTGAAGACAGCAGGAAAAGAAGAAGACCCAACACAAGATGGATTGACTCAGTCAAGGAAGCCATGGCCCTCAGTTAAAAGACCCAAGTAAGGCTGTTAGCAATAGGATGTTTTGGAGGACGCTAATTCTTTGGTTTGTCATAAGTTGGAAGTGACTTGACAGCACTTAACACATGCACACACAGGAGCAAGTAGAGCTATAAATAAATAAAATGGACATCTGTTCTGAATGTTATCCTACAGAGAGTTTTGCCATGACCTCAAGTTTGCATTTGTTCTATAGGACAAAGTAAGCTTCTGATTCTGGCCTTGGAGTTACATTCAGAAGTGTCAACCACATAAAAATGTTGTATGAAAATATTTTTATAACAATTGACTGTCTCAATTCACTTTTTATGGTAATGACAACCAATGACAAATCACTTCCCTAGGTCTGGGTTCAGGTTTTCATAGATAGAAGAACCAGAGCTGATGATGGCAGATACATCTCTTTAAATTCATGTCTGCCTCCAACCCATATACATTGGAGGTAGAAGTGAAATTTAAAGGTGTTAAGGGACCTATGGATGAGAGGTCCCCATCACCATATCCATAGCTTATCTATACACAACCTGTCCTTTGACATAGTTTTTCTTTTAGATAGGATTTCACTTAATGAGTATGTTCTGAATGAGCATCTTGAAAGATGCTTGATTTGGGAGAGTTGTGTCCCCAGTCTTTTCAGAATTTATGGCAATTTCATATGCAGCTCCAAGGCTTTGTTCTAGATTCAGACAATAAATATAGTTGGTAGCATCCCTTCCCCAGGATAGGGGAGGTTTAAAAAAAAAATTGAAAAAGACTCAATACAACTGAAGAACTGGTGCTCCCTGAAACACAAACAGAACATATACCAAACTTTCAACATCTATGCTGCAAATAATTTGTTTGCATCATTTTGTGCAACAAGGTCATGTAGAAAACAATCAGTATGGTAGAATGGTTTTTCAAGGGAATACACTTCTCTGATAGCAAAGAATATAAATTTATGTCAATGGACTGAGTGAACATAAGTCAAAGAGCATCAAGACAGTGCAGTTATCCAACATCTGCATGCCATAGGGACTTGCATCTTCTTCCCATGGTGTAATTGGGGTGCATGGGCCATGGACTGACCCATAAGCACATAATTGCTTATAATATTATAATTTTAAATTCCCCTGTGATATTAAATTCCCTTAAGAAAAGAGCATTTTACTATGGCTCTGGCCTATATATACAGTACTCTCTGACATTATGTCAAAGAAAAATACTCTGGAACAGACAGTACTGGTGAAAAGTCTATTTTCCCCCTGTTCTGGCTGTGCATTTTTGCTCTTTCATTCAATCACTATCAAACATCTTTTTGCTGAATCTTGGCTCTCTGTTCCAGAAAAGTGATGTTTCCTGGAAACATGGCAATACTAAAGGGCAAAACAGTTTCCTAAGAAACCTGAATATGCACTTTCACTTATAAGGCTCCAATGAGAAGACATTCAAGACAGCAAAAGGCTGTGAAACCCTTGATATCTCCCCACTCTCCCTGCTAAGCAGACGTACACTGCAGTCAGCTTTGGCAGTGCTGATTGGCTAGGGAGGATGAGAGGATGAAGGAGATGCCTGCATTCACCCACACACCTGGATGCTAGGATGCTAGAGTTCTCCTCCTGCACATTCTTTCCATTTATGGATCTGTCTAATTGAATTGGTGCAAGGGTGTTTAGCTGCAGCTGCTAATGAATCTGGCCTATTCTGTTTCTGCCAATCAATATATCTTCTCTGCATTTTTAAGGATTTCAGAACATTTTAAGGATTTCAGAACATCATCAGTTAATATAAATAGTTTCCATATTTTGTGCCACACTGCTGAATCATACCACTCTTAGAATATCTGAGGGGGTTGAATAGAGGAAGAGAAACAGCTTTTTAACATCATTTTTTAATTAAGGGACAAGGGGGTTCTTATTTTTAATGTTTCAAAAGTTTCCAAGTGTTGAAAAAGAAATTATTTTTATCTCAAGAGCAGTGCTGTTCCCATTGTATAATCTAACAGGGAATGTCTGCTAGAATGGGGCAATGGCGCGTAGACTGATACTTTCCTACCTTAGAGTTCTGAAAAATGCCTTTTCACGACTGGCCCATTTGTTCTTGTTTTTTATGTTAACATACCAGATGAAAATCTCAAGCCACACTTGCCTTCACTGGGCTAATCTTGGAATACATGGCTTGAAGACTTTCTTCCATAGGACAAAATTCTGCCAAAGCCCATGATCAGTTCTCCTTGGCTTCACCCTAGTCAGGACAGCATAGGTAGCCTATATAATTCTGCCTAAGTAATTTTACCCAAGATTGAGCAGGAGTGTTATCACTGCTTTCCTTTTTCCTAGGCTTGAAGACTATCGTGGGAGCCCTGATTCAGTCTGTGAAGAAGTTGTCAGATGTGATGATTTTGACAGTGTTTTGTCTCAGTGTTTTTGCTTTAATCGGGCTACAGCTGTTCATGGGGAATCTAAGGAACAAGTGTGTCATCTGGCCCATTGACCTCAATGAGACATACTTGGAAAATGGCACCAAGGGCTTTGACTGGGAAGAATACTCCAACAACATCTGTAGGTTTTTTTCTCTGCTGTGCATGGTGCATGCCTATTGTAGACTCTTTGGTTCATCCTTGTAACCACAAATTTCATTGCTATTCTCTAGAGAGAGAGAACTTTTTGACCAATACATTTTTCATTAGCAATCCTTGTTTGTCTTGTATTAACATACTGGCCTCCTTCTTATGCTTGGAAAGTCTCCTATGCCTCAGTCCTTAAAATCAGTTGAGCGCAGGGCCATTTTTGCAACCAATTCAAGAACATCCATCCAATGGGCTGCTCCCCAGTATTCATTGTGAATTGGATCTCGCTTTAGTAATCATCCATTAAGAACTGCCAAAACTTTCTATTTTTTTAGTAAACAAAATAATGGCATGTATTTAGAGGAGGTGCTTCCAGCCTATAGAGCTTTTCTGCAAATTGGAGGAAGGCTCCAAACTGTGCTCTAAACTGTACTTTACCACTCAGTAGGGTGCATGCCAATGAATTTCACATGATGCTGCCTTGTTCTGAGTCAAAGCAGTATGAGTTTTTCACAGTATTATCTGCTTGGACTGGCAGTGACTCTCCAGGGTTTCAGATACTGGGTTTTCACATTACTGGCTATCTGATCCTTTCCACTGAAGATGCTAGAGATTGAATCTGGAACTTCTTTTATGTAAAGTAGATGCTGTATCAGTGAGGTATAGCGCCACTTTCAAAGTGCTGCCCCAAAGAGGGAAAAACCTATTTAGCATTTTTAGACCATTAAAAGAGGGCAAACATGCCATTCTGTCGCAATAACTGTCAAGAGATGTAACTATTCATCTACACAGAGCTAGAACTACATTCTACAGTCCAGAGATATAAGAACATTCAGCCATTTAACATGCACTTCCACCTCCAGCTGCTTGCACATCAGCATTCTGAAATGGCAGAGTTCCAAAGTGCCCTTGTGGCTTTGCCCCTAAGGTGGTTGAAAAGCTGTTTTCTCAATTTATGGCTCACATTATCAATGCTTGTGCTGTATTCCTTATTGCTCGATCAATTCTTACTTGCTTTTCTCCCTTTCTCTATCTGCTGTAGCAAATTTTTACACATTACCTGGGTTTCTTGATCCTTTGTTATGTGGGAACAGCTCAGATGCAGGGTAAGTTCTCAGCTCAAAAGTAATCTTGTATTATATAAACATGTTTTGATACTGCGAACTTCATAGAATAGGGCTCACATCCCACCTCAAATATGGTCATGCATAGAGTAAGTTTGTGCATATAGTGCTCCACATAAGTAAGCCATGTACACACAGTTTGTCCCTCAAAATCTATGTGAAGCATAGAGATCAATCTTGTACATGTTGGGCTCAGTTTCCAACTCAAGCACAGAGTCCAATTTGAAGATATCAGGCAGGCTCAAGGCTGGGGCAGACAGCTCAGATTCTAATCCTCCACAATATGTGTAGCCTCTGCCCATGTAGACTTTGTTTGTAGTGTATGTACATTGGCATATATTCATCTGACATCCTTACAGTGCCATCCTAAGCAGAATTGCACCATTGACTTCAGTCAGTTCAGAAGGGTATAACTAAGTTCAAGATTGCACTGTAAATTATCTTGTGTGGTCAGTTGCCCAGATGTAGAACAGGACTGTGAAAGAGGTTGATTGGATTGTGTTGCTCTGTATTGGGTGGCTGGAGAATATGCCACTTTGTCAACATTTGATCTCTAGCTTCTGACCTCTGCTGTGGAGTTGACTAATAGAACTGAACTCAAAGAAGGTAAATTGTTTTGGCATCCAGGGGTTAATCTTGATGCACCGTGTTTGTGTATACATGCCCAAAAGTTGCACAGATGCAATTGTGTAGGTGAAAGAATTGCTCTGATAATGCAAATGAAATCTGTCAATGTACAGATTCCACAAAGACTTACTAAAAGTGATCCATCTACCTCTTTGGAGCCTGATGATCCTACCATGCCAACATGCTGAACCTTCTTCCCTCCTGTCTGCAGCCAATGCCCTGAGGGCTATACATGCATGAAAGCAGGGAGGAATCCAAACTACGGCTACACCAGCTTCGACACTTTCAGTTGGGCCTTCCTGGCCTTATTTCGCCTTATGACTCAGGATTTTTGGGAAAACTTGTATCAGTTAGTAAGTATTACAGTCCTATTCTTTACTTACACGTGATGATTCTCCATTGCACTATTTCAAGAGCCTCCTGGTGGTGTGAAGAATATGAAAGAATCTTAACATCATTGTATACCATTTGCCTGTGAAAAAATATAGAAGCATCTTCTAGCACTAGAAGAATTAGCAACAAAACAGAAGTAGCTCAGTGCTCTTAAACACAAATGCATTGTCTGTTATAGAATTAGCTGTTATTAGTTAAGAGGGAAAAATTGACACTGACCTTGGGAAGTGCGAGATCTTTAGTACTGGTGCTGTCTCCACATGTTCCTATCAACACATATGATCAGAAGGGAGCATGTGCACTGTTTTTGCTTCAATAGGGAGAAGAGGTCTTGTGGGGACAACTGAACAAAGACATCAGTATAATCTGTTAGGAAAAGATTAGAATGTTACAGGTGGGGCCCTGCAAGAAACTTGCGGGGCGGCTATCCCATTCCTCCCACCTTTGCTTTCTCCCCTCTCTCTATCTGCCCTCCATCATTCCGATTGTTTTTCTGCCTCCCCACCTCATCACACTTCCTCTCTCTCTCTACTCAGACCCCATCACTCTTTCTGCCCCCACCCCATCCCTCTTTCTCTCTCTTTCTGCCCCCACCTCATCACTCTCTCTTTCTGCCCCCATCATTCTCCCAGCCTCCTATCTGCTCCCTGCCCCCCTACACAGCAGCAGCAGTGGTAGTGGCATTGCTCCCAGCTGCCCTCCTACTCTCCCCTCCCACAGCAGCAGTGGTGGTGGCAGTTCTCCAGGAATCACAACAGATCTCCCAGCTTCAGAGATCAATTAGAGTTGCCAGCTTCAAGTTAGGAAATTCCTGGATATTTGGGGGTGGAGCATTGGGATGGTGAAGCTTGGGGAGGAAAGCAACCTCAGCAGAGTATAATGCCATAGACTCCACCCTCTGAAGCAGCCATTTTCTCCAGGGGAACTGATCTCTGTCACCTAGAGAGCAGTTGTAATTCTGAATGATCTCCAGCCCTCACCTGGAGATTGGCAATGGTAGTTCTCATGGAGGAAATGGCTGGTTTGGAAGTAGGAGTCCATGGCATTATATGGGTCTAATGTTCCTCCCCTCCTAAAACCCCACCCTTCCCAGGCTCCTTCCCACAAATCTCCAGAAATTTCCCAACTTGGAGTTGGCAATCCTATCTCCTTCCCACCCACTCAACACCCAACCTACTTTAATCTTCCCCTCTGTCTTCAGCTTCCGTCTCCACCCCTCTCCCCCTAGCTCCTAGGAAAACTACAGTCTTTCTCTATAGTGGGAACCAAAGCAGCTTACATTACTCGCTCTTCCTTTTTATCTGCACAGCAACCCTGTATGGTAGTGTTATGATCATTGGCCTATAGTGGTGTGGCCTACAGGCTCTAGGGAAGCCTAGTGGCTCTAGGGAAGCCTGTATCGGAGTAGCTATCAAGACCTAGATTTCCCAGGTTCCCTCTGGACCCTGTGATTGGTTAACAGGAGATTTTTGGAGGGAAAACTACACCAGCAGGAGATCAGAGGGTGGTGCCTGGGAAGAAGAAATAAAGAGCCGTGTCCAGAGTGGGAAGGTGTTCTCTGTCAGAAAGCAGGGGTGCTGAAGCTGCTGCAGACAGAGGGATCCCTCATCCAAAAGGGGTGAGTCAGTCTGAGACCAGGTACCTGGGAAAGGCTAGGACCGTATATTCAGACATGTTAGGATTTATTATTTTACTGATTTACCTACCTTTACTCATTTTCCCTACATGTTGTTGATCTAAAGTTATTATTAAATCTCTTTAATGAAACTAGTTTGTTACTCTGCCTGGATCCTCACACCTCATTTGGTCATATATAAAGCAAACCCTATTCTAAAAGTACTGTAAAAAGGGGTAGGGTGGGTACTCTGGGACCTCCCAAGGAGACCCATACCAGAATGGTGGCAGCCATTAGTGAACTTTTCTAGCTGCTGCCCGTGACAGGTAGGTTAGGCTGAAAGTATGTGACTGGTCCAAAATCACCCAGTAAGTTTCCACAGTAAGATGGGGATCTGAACCTGCATCTCCCAGACTCTACTATAACGCTCTAACAGCTGCACCACACTGGCTTTCATAAGGTGGCTGTTGCTGAACTGTAGCAAGCAGGCCTAGTTGAATCATGCAAGTTAGGTGATATCAAGTCACCCAGAGGATGCTGTCAGGCCTAGGGTTGCCAACCTCCAGGTGGGACCTGGAGCTCCCCCAGTATTGCAACTGATGTCTAGATGATAGAGATCTGTCCCCCTGGAGAAAATGGCTGCTTTGGAGGGTGGACTCTGTGACATTATATCCAGCTGAGGCCTCTCCCTTCCCCTAAACCTTGCTTTCCTCAGACTCCACCACAAAATCTCTAGGAATTTTCCATCCTAGAACCAGTAACCATAGCCAGGCCTGACCCCCAAGGATCCCTCCTTCAAATGCTTAAATAGGCCTGGAAAGGGCCCTGCCCCCTCTCCTGCCTTTTACTGACAGAACCAAGCTTGGAAATCTGTGGTTGCACAGCAACAGCCACTGAGAGGATTCATTTTTTAAACCTACAGGCACTCCTTTTATCATTTTTGAATTTTTTTAATCTATTCAGTGTATTTTTTTTTATTTCACATTTTTCTGCAAATCTAGAGCCCTTTTCGGGTTTGCAGAAAAATCTGTCTTTCCCATTCACAGCTTCAGTCACTGTATTTAAGTTTCAAAAGATATCCCGACTTTGCTATTAGAATATAAGATGTATAATTATAAACACTGAGCAAACATTATTGAAACAGAGGGTTGCCAGACTGTTTTTGTCTGCCGGCGGGGGGGGTGGGAGGGAGCTTCCCAGGAGTGTGTGTGTGGGGGTGTTTGACGTCTCCACGCGCGACATTCTCAGATGATGTCACACAGAAATGAAGTCATCACTCCAGGGATGTCACACAGTGACACTCTGGTATTGTGGGCAAAACTCTATGGTTACCATAGAGTTTTATCCAAAATTCCTGAGCGTCACTGCGCGACATCCCCGGTGTGATGACATCACTTCCATGTGATGTTATCATGCTGGGGATGTTGTGCCTGGCCATGGATGTTGGGGCGGGGCTTCCCCAACCAGCCAGCTGGTTGGTGGTGGGCTGGAGCCCCTCAGATCGGGATCCCCTGTTCCACCCTGGGGGATGGCAAACCTATTGAAACATGCAGTTCTGGTTGTAAATATTTTTCTCTGAAAGTAGTAAGTTAAAATGATGCCTTCCAGCTCTGTACTGGAGCACTTTAGAAAAAAGACATGCAGAGATGGAGATTAAAGGTAGGACCAGGATCTCTGGGATCTGCTGCTTCAAGAGACTGTTTCAGATTGCTTCATAGTAAAGCCGGCTGAGGAAATATAAACTCCTGTCTTCCTGTACAGCATCATAGTACATCATAAATTCCGTCATTCTGAACATCCCATGTGGAGAATGATTTAGAAGACCAAAATTGAAATCATATTCAGGAAAGATAAGAATTAATTGCATAGTTTAGAAAAGAGAAGCGGGAATATGATTAAAGCATGCAATCTGATTTAGGAAAAATGAAGGAATTGGATATTTCCCCCCATGTAATAACAAAACTCCATGATGACCAATGTACTGAGCACACATTTGGTTTAAAACAAAGTTAGGTGTCAGGGGAGGTATTTGTGAATTTCCTGCATTGTCCAGATGACCCTAGAGGTCCCTTACAACTCTATGATTCTAATCTCCATTTTAGTGTTTAATTTTTGATGCCTAAGTTATGTGTACATTGACCTCAAGGTTCCCTGAGAGCAGCTGATCAGTCATCCTTTAGAAAATAGCACTTGTACCCCAGAGAACTATATCCCACACATTCTCTGCCAAAACTGTATATATATATTGCCCAACTGATAAATGGCTTCTTAAATGATGGTAGTTAAAGCATTTCTCTGACTTGACTGATAGTTATTTTTTTCCTTCCCCCATGTACTTTTCAGCATTAATTCACTGCCTGGAAGGGCCAGCCTTAACTTCCTCATTAGTTAGATCTAAATCCTCCAAGGATATTAAGCTTGATCTTCAAGGCCTTTATTGGCCCAGAGACCTAAAGGACAATCCATCATTTGAAAAGGTGTTTCCCTTTGGGAGAAGGTGAGAAATTGCAAAGATACGGCCCATCATAGGTCAGTCCAGTTGTGAATATGCTGATCTCTGTTGTCTGGAGATCAACTATAATAGTCAGAGATCTGCAGGCCCCCACCTAAATGTTGGCAACCGTACTTGTATCATGCCATACTGCTGAATGATGTTTGAAATAAGTCTTGTTCCAGCCTAAAAAGCCTTTCTCCAGCCTAAGTGTCTCTTCTTCCAACAGAAGAGCCACCTATGTTGGAGGCTGACTTCTTAGGCTGCGGAGGAATCTTCTAGTAGCACAAGGTAAGATACTTCCACAGGGCCTGTAAAACGGAACTCTTCCACCAGGCTTTCAATTAGGAGCCGCCACTGATGAATGAGCTACTGAAATCATCTATTATGGCCTGCACACTACTGGCACTCTACTGGGGATACTGGTCTAGTTATACTGGACCATCTTACAACTATCGTCATCCACACTTTACTATTGTATTTAACCTGCACTTTATATATTATTGTTGAATTTTATCTGTGTTTTATTGTAATTTTAACTCATTGTATACCACCTTGAGCCTGCTTGCCAGGCAAGGTGGGATAAAAATTGAAATAAATAAATAAATATGTGCTAGGATGTGAAGTGTAACCCAGTAATATGACATCTGTTTGTTCTCCACAGACCTTGCGAGCGGCAGGAAAAACATACATGATATTTTTTGTCCTGGTTATATTTGTTGGATCATTCTATTTGGTGAATTTGATTTTGGCTGTGGTGGCCATGGCCTACGAAGAGCAAAACCAGGCAACACTGGAAGAGGCGGAGCAGAAGGAAGCAGAATTTAAGGCCATGTTGGAACAGCTGAAAAAACAGCAGGAAGAAGCCCAGGTTAATTCTTTTTCCCATTCTTCAAATGAATTGGTGCCTGTGCTTTGTAAGGGCTGCCAGCTCCAGGTTGGGAAATTCCTAGAGATTTGCAGGTAGAGCCTGGGGAGGGCAAGGTTTGGGGACAGCAAGGACCTCAGCAGGGATGTAATGCCATAGAGTCTACCCTCCAAAACTGCCATTTCTTCCACAGAAACTAATCCCTTTAGTTGTAATTCTGGGAGATCTCTCTGGAGATCAGTTGTAATTCTGGGAGATCTCCAGGCCCCACCTGGAGGTTGGCAAGCCCAATGCTTTGTCATTTTTCCATGTAGAGCAAAGACTCATAAACCAACCTAAGGGCTACAGCCTTTAATGGTACAGATTAAAGCAGGGGAAGGAGGAAGTAATTAGATTTTTTTTCTCCCATAATAGTAGAACTCCAGGGCACCCAGTGAAGTCAATGGGCAATAGACTCAGGGTGGATAAAAGGAAGTACAGCTTTGCTTAGCAGCCATTTAAACTGTGGAATTCACTGCCAGTGGATGTAGTGAGAGACACTAGCATAGATGACTTCAAAAGGGGGCTGGGTCCACCAATGGCTACTAGAGAAAATGACTGAAGAGAACCACCACATCTAGAGGCAGTAAACCAAGGAATATGAAATCTAGGGGGCAATATCAGGGCGAGGCCTTGGCTCCATACCCTGTTTGTGGCTGTCTAGGTCAACTGGTTGGCCATTCTGGGAAACATGATGATGGACTAGATGAACCACTGGTCTGATCCACTAGTGTTCCTCTTTTGTTCTTAATGAGCTGGAGAGAATTTTCTCACAAATATCTGATAGGTCAGCCCTGGAGTTTATGGCTTAGATTGTTTTCATAACCTGAGCTGTGTGTACTGTAAAGACCTGCAGTATGCTGTGGAGGGATACTCTTATCTTTTAGCAGAGTTAATAATCTTACATTACAATCCTAACAGTTATACCTTTCTAAACACATTGACTTCAATGTACTTAGAAGGGTGCAACTCTGGTTAGGATTGTACTGTTGGGCATCTTCTAACTCTATGATTCTCTGAAAATCAGTTTGAATGAGAACAGTATGAAATCACATCATTTTCATTTTGGTAACTACTATTAGCCTTTAATTTGTGTTCAGTATCAATTCCACATCAATCAGCAAATTTCCTGTCAGCCTGATACTTCATAGAAGGGATTTGTGGGAATGAAATTTTCTACTAGAAGTTTTGCTTTAGTAAAATAAGATTATTTTCACTATATTTAATGTGACTTGAACTGTATATGACCAATCTAAATTATGGCCTCTGCCATTGTTATTGCTCTTTTTCTACACAGACAGCACATCTGTATAGGAAAAATGAGACTCACCACATTTTATTATGATATATTAAAGGGGGGATTTCTAAAAATTTAAAAATAGGAACAAAATTTCAAATTCAGTTATTGATGTCAAATTTTACATAACCTGATATTTGTCATACCTGGTCTATACATGCAGCAGAATGAACTGTCAATGAGGTAGTAGATTACTGTGGTGACAGTATGAATTATACACAGATAGCAGGTGGTAGAATAAATCATGTTTGAATGCTCCTTTGGATTAAATGCTTCCTGCAAGTAGTTCACACAACAAGGGCTAAGTACTCTCAGTTTTTACTCTGAGGGATGTTTTTATATGGAGGAACATTCCAAAGTGGCATCCATCACCTGCAGTCTGAATTGTACTGGTCAGTCTACTATACAGTAGCCAGCAGTACCAGACAACTGGCGGGAGGTTTAGGGGCAGGGACATGGGGTGCCACAACATTTCACAATACAAGAACTCGTGGGCACTCTATGAAATTGCTGAGCAGTCGGGTTAGAACAGATAAAAGGAAATACTTCTTCACCCAAAGAGTGATTAACATATGGAATTCACTGCCACAGGAGGTCGTGGCAGCTGCAAGCATGGACAGTTTCAAGAGGAAATTAGATAAACATATGGAGCAGAAGTCCACCAGTGGCTATTAGCCACAGGGTATAGAATGAGAACTCTCAGTCTGGGGCAGGTGATGCACTCTATTCTTGGTGCTGGAGGGGGCAGCAGTGGGAGGGCTTCTGGTGCCCTGGCCCCACTGCTGGACCTCCTGATGGCACCTGGTATATTTTGGCCGCTGTGTGACAGAGTGTTGGACTAGATGGGCCATTGGCCTGATTCAACATTGGCTTCTCTTATGTTCTTATGTTCTTATGCACTCACCACTATGTCACGTTCAGTGAAACCTGGAAGTCATAAGGTAGCCCTAGGAATCACCAGACTAGTATTTCCGGCAGTTCCTAGAGCTACTAGAGTTTCCCCAGAAGTGATGTAGCAGCACATGTGACACTGCTTTTAAAAAAAATCTCAAAAGCAGCAGGGGGCAACAGGAGCAAGGGGCAGGGGTAAAGTTGCCAAGCTCCTGCCAGGGTAGGGTTGCCAGAACCCCAGTCCAAGTGGGTTTTCCCCCAATTTGGGGGGTTTCTTCCTGATGCTAGCCAGGTAGCCAGTGGGGGGGAAGACCTGCCCCCAAGAGTGACCAGTGGCAGCCACCCCTACTGCAAGATTTAAAGGGCTACCTAGCTGACCGGCCAGAGCACATGGCCCACTGATCAGCTGGAGGGCCCTTTAAATCTTGCAAGAGGGAAGGAGAGGGGTGGCCACACACACTTGCATGCCAAGCCGCAAATTTGTGGTTTGGAGTGCAGGCGAGGGCAACCTGCCCCCCCTTCACAAAAGCATTTAAAGGGACCCTTTAAATGCTTTTGGGGAGAAGTGGGGGGTGCCAGTCCCCAGTGTGATGATGTCACTTCTGCATGACATCATCTCATTGAGGATGGCCCCGCCCTCTCCAGTAATGCACCCCCCAAAGTCCTCTGCAGGAGACTTGAAAGGACCTGGCAACCCTATACCAGGGGGGGATTCCCAGCTCCAGGGCCCCTCCCCCCAACACTGATCAGCTAGCTGGCAGGAGACTTAATCAGCAGCAGAAGAATGCCTAGGCCTGCATTGCTTGCAGGATGGTGATGTCACTTTCGGCATGCACCAGAAGTGACGTCATCACATCCACCAATAGAGTTTTAGCCTAAGTACCAGAGCATCCCTGTGTTGCCGTAGTCATGATGACATCACTTCCAGTGGATGCCAGAAGTGACATTGCCATGTCACTGGCAATGCTAGCCTACGCCTGCCTTTGCTTCCAGTAACTCCACACCCCCAGCTGGTAACCAGGGGTACCTGGCAACCCTGGACAGGGGATCCCCAATCAGGGGAGTGACAAACCTAGTTTTCCACCTCAGATTTCTACTACCTCATTCTGTTGCACATATATAGGGTAGGCCTCCTCTATAAAACACAGTCTAATGCTAAAGTCAGCTATTTATTCACTTTGCAGAAGTATCAAATATTGCAATCAAATGTAATGCCACATATGGAGGAAATAAACAATGTTAACACCCATTTTCTGTTTCTCTTCAGTTGTGCCTGAGCAGAATGAGGAAGGTCATAGACTGAGAGAGTTCTGTAAATAATTTGTTTACATAAAGTGATGTGTTTGTCCAAAGACAAGGAGTGATTTTACGCAATGTAAAGAACAAATGCTGACACACAGGAAACTGAGGAGAAAAGAATTTTCTCTGTCTATTTTCTTGGGACACTGAAGGAATATTTGTAATTATTGGGTGGAGGAGGACTTGAATTAAAGAAGGAATTAAAACAGCACTTCCTGCTGAAGGCTCCACACTGGGGCAAGATCCATAAGAAAACCATAATCCCCTGGCTATTTTTAAATGAGCCCAAGACCCTGCCATACCACCTAGTGGCCAGAGCAAAAGGGATGAAGAAATTGCAGCTTAATTTCTGTCCTATGCTGTTTCTCAAGACACAATGCTTGATACTGTATCTGAACATGTGTTTATTTTAACTGAACCCAGATTAGACTTTAAAAGACTGTTGAGTTATTTCAGCAGATTGAAACCATCTGGTTGGTAACAGAGTATACTGATTATCTTGTACCTCCATTTTCCCCTTTGGTGAAGTACAGTTCCTTTAGCTCTCTATAAATCATGTGAAAAGCTTAGATAAGAAAGTCTCTGGGTGTGGTTTCTGAACTAATTTTTCTGTGCTGGACTGCATGTCTTTTGTCCACTGGTTACAAAATGTGAAAAATAGCAGTCGGGAGGCACAACACTCTATTTTAGGAGTGTCACCTTTTTAAAATCCAATCTCACTTTAACAATGAACCCAAATCCCATGCTATGCCCCTTCTTTCCACACCATGCCCCCCTTCTTCAAGGCTGGTGCAGGAAGTGAAATAATACCAGTACCACATTTCACTGGTCATCATGCTGGTGTCAAACAAAATATTTTCAGGCTCAGAGAATATTCCCCCTCAAATCTGCAGAGAACAGTTTTGAAAGCAGATTGGTTTCCTGTCTATTGCATATATGTTTATATGACAGAGTGTTTGATTCCTTAAAGGGAATTCCTGCACATAACTACACGTTCCTCACTGTTGAAAACTCCCTACCTATACAAAGCAAGATGGTTAGAGAGAAGACCTCTCTTAGCCTACATTTTGCTTTAAAAAAATGAAAAGTTACATCCTCATTGTACTGAATTATTGACCTGACTGAATAGCAAGATAATAAACAAATAAATAAAATAGAGGATTATTATGATGCCATTCTTCTATTGATTCGGATAGACTTAGGGGGGTGGAATGAGGCAGTCAAAAGACATTTGTACTTCACTGGCTCATTATACATGGGTTCTTCATGCAAAAGGACCGTGAAAGCTTCCATAGCAGGCAAGGGCAAGGCACACCACAGGGCACGTCTACTCCCTACTCCAGTCCTGCCCATGAGCTTCCCTGGACAAAGTGCTGGACTCCACAGTCTGATCCAGCAGAGGCAATTCTGAGTGTTCTCATTCATTCATTCATTCGGTGTGATCTTGGGCACACAGTGGGCACAACTGCCTCTGTGTGTGTGTGTGCATGTGTCTGTGTGTGCACCATATGTTGCTTTCAGTCGTCCACTCAGTGCTGAGCAAGGTAGCTGCTGTGAAAGGGAAATCACCTTTGCTATCACTTCGGGTGTTGTATTATCCCCCCTCCCCAGTTCCTCCTTTCTAATCGCCTCTCTCTAGTCATCCCTGGCTTTTAAATTTCCCTCCACCCTTTAAATGAAAATAATAAAAATAAAAACACACTGCCTACTGGTGCCCTCACCTCTCCTCTCCTCTCTCTCTCTCTCTCTCTCTCTTTCTCTTGTTGCTTTTTTAAAAAAACCTGTGCATGCCACAGCTGTGCCACACAGTCGCCCTGCCCTGCTTGCTGGTGCCCCTGCCTCTCTCCCCTCTTATCGCTTTTTAAAAAAACTTTTACTCTGTCTTCACTCCTGACACAGCTTGGAGGTGGGAAAGCTCCCCCCGACTTATTTAAATGCCCCCCAAAGTAAAAAATTCTGGCTATGGCCCTGCTCCATAGTGGTGAAAGAGTAGCAAAATACTCTTTAAAACATTGAATGTAAAAGGGAGGAGGAAAGAGGGACTGAACTCTGTTTTAAATTGAACCAAAATGGGAAAATGGAGTGACTTGTGATGCCCAAGCCATAATTCATTGAAGGGAGAGGTGTCACTTAAATTTTAGTCTATTTGTTAAAAGAACCAAATTTGAAAGGAAGCATGAAAGGCATCCTTAAGTGCATGAAGACTCACACTGCCCCCTTCAATTTCCTTGGTATGCCAAGCCAGAAAATAGATAAGAAGAGAGTCATAATCTCATTTTATTTGCTATTGCCATGCTGCAGACAACAGGGGTCTTTTATGGGGGGGGGGAATAATGTGGTCCTTGATCTCTGATTCAGGCCCCTGTGCTTTGTGTCACATCTGCTGAGAAAATGTTGTCTTATATGAGGGTGCCAGTTTCTCCTTCTAGCATTCTGCAAAGGGGACAGTTGTAGGAAGGCTGTACTGAAGGCTTGGATCCACTAGAGTGTTTCCATGGACAGAAGGGATTTTTGCCCATGGAGGGTGACTTTTTCCATCTCCCTCCTTCCATTTTAGACCAAAATAGGCCTGAGGGTCCCTGCCCCCCTCCCCCAGAACAACATTTGGTATCATTTTGGGCTATAGGGGGAAGGTAAGAGGTGAGAAAGTCATGCTTCACAAACTTCCTTCTACCATTGGAAATGCTCTGGTGGATCCAAGCCTAGGGTTGCCAGCCCCCAGGTCCAGGCGGGTGTTCCCCCACCTCTGGGGGCTTAAATCCACCCCTGGCCAGCTGGCCGGTGGGGAAAGCCTCACCCCCAAGAGCAACCACCCACCTGGTGGCCACCCCTCTCCCTCCCCTCCTGCCCAATTTAAAGGGTTTCAGCTCATAAAGGAGCGGAAAAGCAGAAGGAAGGGAGAAGGGAGATTACAGGCTGCACACTTGGCTCGCAAAAAGACCCTTTAAAGACAACCCTATCCAAGCCATGCTGTTTCAGTCATAAAGTATGTACAGTGTACATATATGCTTTTCCGCACCATGTAGGTCTGATCTGTGTGAAGATTCTCAATTAAAACCATTGCTTTCCTGTGCTTTCAGAAGTGGTAAGGAAAGGGCTCAAAAAAACCTAATATCTGCCTTCACTATGCTTCTCATTTTCTGTTAGTTTTGGTTTAATTATGTTCCTTCTGTGCAGATTATATAGAATCCATGCAGTGAGGCATGACCTAAGTTTTTCCTTTCCTTTTGTTTTGTTGCAGGCTGCTGCCATGGCCACTTCAGCAGGGACCGTTTCTGAAGATGCAGTAGAAGAGGATGGTGGAGGAAGGATGTCTCAGAGCTCATCAGAGTTCTCCAAGCTCAGCTCCAAGAGTGCCAAAGAGAGACGAAACAGGAGGAAGAAACGGAAGCAGAAGGAGCTATCAGAAGGAGAAGAGAAGGGGGACGCTGAGAAAGTGTTTAAGTCAGAATCAGAAGACGGGATGAGGAGGAAGGTCTTCCGCTTGCCAGACAACAGATTGGGGCGGAAGCTTTCCATCATGAACCAGGTAAGTTTTTAACTCTTAGTAAATGAAATACCATTTTATTTTATGGTAGGCTGGAGATGTCAAAGGAAAAGATGGGCTGGATTAATGTTAAGTGTTCTCTGATGACACTTGAGGTTTTTTTCATGGTATCTTCTGCCTACATAGGGGGTAGGGTCATAGCTCGATGGTGTAGTATCTGATGTGCATGCAGAAGTTCCCAGGTTCAATCCTTAGCCTCTTCTGTTAAAAGGGACAGGTGATGGGAAGGACCTCTTCCTGAGATCCTGGGGGGCTGCTGCCAATGAAAACAGACAATACTGACTCTGATAGACAAATGGTCTCATTTGCTGTGATATGGTGTCACTGCCTCTGAGCCAGTCTGCTTAACTCAAAGGACTGCAGCTGGAACTTTTTCTACAGGGAGGAAATTCAAAATGTCAAACTATAACTTCTGTTTCTAATTAGCAGGTTTTCCATCAAGTGGAATAAAGACAATGTTGTATTACAATTTAATTTGTATAACCCCTACCTCATAAAAGCAGCTTTTCAGACCATCCAAAATACAGAAATCACCATTGACCTGATTAGCTTCCATTTAATGCTGTTGTGCATCAGTTTGGTGTAGTGGCTAAGTGCGCGGACTCTAATCTGGGAGAACTGGGTTTGATTCCCCACTTCTCCGTTTGCAACTGCTGGATGACCTTGGGCAAGCCGTAGTTCTGTCAGAGATGTCCTTGAAAGAGCAGTTCTCACAGAGCTCTCTCAGCCCCACCTACCTCACAGGGTGTCTGTTGTGGGGAGGGGAAGGGAAAGGAGTTTGTAAGCTGCTCTGAGACTCTGAGTGAAGGGCAGGGTATAAATCCATGCTCCTCCATTTCAGCCCATTTCAATATAAATTCTCAGTTGGGCAACTATCATCTACATATCTTTGTTTACATTTGAGAACTGAAAAGTGAGCAAGTTCTTGTTGTTTTGAAGTAATCAGCTCTCATGTAGCCCCACTTGTCTTCCTCTGCATGTTGGGAGTACAACACTGAACATAATAATGTGATTACCTCTTGAAATTCATGACATGAAATGCCCATTGGAAGGAATGGATGTAATAGTAATGACAGCTGGATGGAAAGAAAGGGAAATTGCAATAACTAGTCCTAGGGACAAAAGTAGCCTTATAGGGCTGTCCGGTGGCACCTTTAAGACCAACAAAGTTTAATTCTGGGTATAAGCTTTCGTGTGCATGTGCACTTCATCAGAAGGATTGGGAAGAGGAGACAGGAGGCAAGGAACTTAAGAGTTAAGCAGCTCAGAGACCAAGTGCTGAAGGCAGCTACAAATTTATATAACAGAGTTAAGGAAAGGACTGAGAATAAAGACAGGAACTGAGGGGATAATGAGCAAGGGAACACTGAGCAAGGAAAGGGGATAGTGAGCAAGGGGGATAATGAGCAAGGAATTATATGCAAGGGATATTTACACTGCCGTCCTAAACAGAATTCTACCTTTCTAAACCCGTTGACCAGTGGATTTAGAAGGGTGTAACTCTGTTAGAATTACACTGTTAAAGGGCTAGGGAGGATAAGGTTACTGATTGAGTCTAGCCCTTGGCAGGGCTGCTCTGCCTTGCAGAGAAGGAGAATCCCACCAGCTGGGGGTTTACCTGTGACCTGGGAACACTAAGAGGATAATGCGATTGAGAAGCTGGGGTGGGGTTCAGGTGCATTTGACATACTGAGTGGAAGAGCCAGTCCCTGGCTGTAATGTCTGGTTTATTTGTGTTATGTGTACGTAGGGAATTGAAACTCCTTTCTTCAGACTTGTTCACTTACATAAAACTTCCCTTTATTTTTTTTCCTCAGTGAGGGTATTTTACATTTTCGTAGTGGTCTTGCACCCTTCTTATCCCATCTCCTTGCCTGTCTTCTCTTCCAGTCATTGCTGAGCATCCCAGGATCCCCCTACCTCTCCCGACATAATAGCAAAAGCAGCATCTTCAGCTTCAAGAGAGGCTTCCGTGACCCAGGTTCAGAAAACGAATTTGCCGATGACGAACACAGCACTGTGGAGGAGAGCGAGGGCAGGAGGGATTCCCTCTTCATCCCTATCCGGGGCCATGAGCGGAAAAGCAGTTACAGCGGTTACAGTGGTTACAGCCAGGGAAGCAGATCATCCCGCATCTTTCCCAGCATCCGTCGGAACGTGAAGCGGAATAGCACTGTGGACTGCAATGGCGTGGTCTCCCTGATTGGCGGCCCAACCTCCAACATACCCAGCGGACGGCTTCTGCCTGAGGTGAAAATAGATAAGGCAGCTACTGATGACAGCGTAAGGAAGTCAATGAGTAGATAGTCTAGGCATGGCGGTCTGTCCTTCTCTCTGCTTTCCTGTATGCCGCCAAATGGATCCCTGACGGAATGAAAGTTGGTTGGTCTAGCCACAAATGTTACAATCTGAACCCTTCTCCCAAACTCCTCTGCTTTTAATCTTCTTCACTTTCTCTTGTTTCTTGGATTAACCTACTCACACACTCCCCCCTTCTGGCTTCAAAGGAAAAAAAATGGCTTGGAACAATAACAATTAAGGGAGAAAGTAAGAATAGCAATAAATATACTTTGCTTCTTTAAATCAAATCCCAGAAGATGTTCAAATTATTTTGAGGATCACCTGGTTGTGAATGGGATAAATCAGAAATTTCCTAATCCCACCCACACAGGCACATTTAATTTTATATAAATCTTTCTTGGAAGATTATTATCTTACCTATTTTTAGAAGTTCCAGTACATGTCTTAGCAAGGAGATGAATGTGAAAGTTCTAGCATACACAAGTAAAAAAATGAAACTATAAAGAAATCAGATATTAAAGATTTTTCAAGACAGTGAGAAAGGGGGCTTTCTCTCAGTGAGATCATACACCTGTCTCTTCAGAGTTCAGGTAGGGGCTCAGGTGATTGAAAAAAATGCCTCTACATAGAAAACTGGATCTCAGGAAGGAGACTGTACAGAAAGCTACACCTACTATTTTATTTTTGTTGGTTGAGGGGTTCTCCCTCAAAAAAAAGGAATATTCATTTATGTCAGCCCTTACCTGCAGTCTGAAGTGGCACTGTCCAGACACACATTTACTGCATCAGTGAAAACTGCACCAGGTACTAAAACAAAGGTGGGCCAGATGACATTGCCACTAATCCTAAATATACTTGCCTGTACTGAGATTTAACTAAATTGTTCTTGAGTTAGTATATATAGGAATAGCATAAAGTGCAGAAGAAAAGCCTTGTTTCTTTAACTGTAATTTCCAAGCTTTTTTTTAACACCCACCTCTTAATTCTTGCAAGCTAATTGAAACCCCCTTGCCCTGTCCTTTTCCCTCCTTAAGAATGTTTTAAATTCCTTCCTAGCTATTCTCAGCTTCAACTATTACCACTTTCTCTAGTTAGCATGTCAATATCCTTTCAGAATTCAGTTCTCTAACAGCATGGAAATATCACAGACTTTAGCATGATGCATGCATGAAAGGCAACTTAAGATATGTTTCTGTATCGTGTGACTTTGCAACAGCAACTATACTAGTCAAACAGTACAAATATCCAGAGAATCTTTATCATAGTAGAGGGACCACATAAACTACACAGCTATTCCCAGAGCAATTTTGTTTCATATATCTATAGGTTGAAACCCAAAGCAGCCAACATGTAGTGTAGTGGTTATAGACCCAGGTTCAAATCCCCACTCTGTCCTAGAAGCTTGCTGGGTGACCTTGGGCCCATCATTCTCTCTCAGTTAATCGACCTCACAGTGTTGTGTGAGAATAAAATGGAGGAGGAGAAAATTATGTAAGATGCTTTGGGTCCCCATTGCAAAGCCAGGCAGGGTATAAATGAAGTAAATAATAAATACACGTTTCCTGACACTGTTGTAACCACCCATTTCTAATTCTGCATATTCCTGCTTCCCGTGGCAAAGAAAGAGAGAGATTCTGTCTTCCATGGAAGGGGACACATGCTCTGTTACTTACATCCACCCAAAAAAGATTAAATATTTGTTTATTTACTAAAATATTTAAGCCTCACTTTTCCCATAGCTCAAGACTGCTGACATTTTCAATTTTTTAAAAATATCAAATACAATAAAAACCCCTCCTATATATGCCTACAGTCTATAATCCATTAAAAGCCTTAGTGAATAGAGAAGTCATAGCGATATCTCTGATCCTCAACATGGCCAAATTCGTCGATACTTATCAGGGGGATTTATCAGGGTCAGGCTCAACAGCAGCCACCAGGTAACTTGATACCACATGACATGCATGATTCACTCAGGACTGAGTGCTCGTTTCTGTTCAACACAAACCACGCCACAAAAGCCAGTATGGCAGGGGTGTTCAAACTCATTTGTTATGAGGGCTGGACTTTGTTGGGCCAGTCCATGTCTGTCATAAAAGGTAATGCCAGGTAGTGGAGATATAAACTTTATAAAGGACACAGACAAACACAATTAAAGATTTTATAAGCTTTAAATAACACATTTCCAGTGAGTTTGACACCCCTGCCTATGGCATAATGGTTACAGTTTCAGACTAGGATCTGGGAGACTCAGATTCAAATGCCCACACTGCCACAGTGCTCAGTGGGTGACCTTGGGTCAGTCACACATTCTCAGCATAACCTACCTCACAGAGTTGCAGGGAAGACAAAATGGAGGAGAGGAGAATGATGCAAACTGCTTCGGGAAACATGAGAGTATGGGGGTTGCCAGAGGAAAGAAAGAGGAAATAGCGAGAAGGGGATCCAGGCTAAAATGAGGTGCACCCTGCAAGTATTTAGGAGATAAAGAAGCAAGGAAAGGTGAGATGGGGGTTGTCAGGAGGAGAGAAAGAGGAAACTGTGTAGGGAAGGGGCTATGGAGAAAATGCGGTGCCCTTTGCAAGTTTAGCAGGTTTCCCACTGTGCAACTGGCCAAAATTCTCCTGGGTCGAGACAGCCAGTGGGAGGGAAGGAAGAAAGCGGAAGATGGGCAGATAATGTTAGGTTACCTAATGGCTAGTGGGTGGGAAGGAGAAATGGACACGGGGAAAGGAGAGAGGCTATGGGGCTTTCAGGGAAGAAAAAGTGGGGGTGGGAAAATGAGATGCTGTCCATGAATTCTTGTGGATCGCCTGCTTATCCTATAAAAAAGTGAATTTTAGGCAAACAGCATAGACTGATGGGTTAGTGCTATACAGGACAAAATTAGACATGGGCAGTCCTCAGAGATTTTGTTTTTACTTTAGTGCAATCCTTGAAAGCTCCAAATTTGAATGAAACAGCAGCAGGAAGAAGAACGTAACTCTTTCCCTGTAAATCATACTTCCAATAAAAAGACTGCACCTACTCTTACTCATAGATTCTGGTGGGCAGCTAAGTTGGTCTGGGTGACTAGAAAAAAGGCCATAGGGAAAAAACCACGGTCATAAATGCTCACAGGAAAAATGCCCACACAGAAAAATGGAAAAAACTCACACAGAAAAAAGCCCATACACATGCTTCAGACCAACAGTTCTATGAAAAAAGCCCACAAGAAAAAACCCCACAGAAAAAAACCCACAGTCATAAATGCTCACAGGAAAAAGCCCACGTGGAAATAAGCCTACATGGAAAAAAGCCCACACAGAAAGAAGCCCACATGGAAAAATACCATGTAAAGTGCCATAAATATTTATAGTGGTGGATAACCATTCATCTCCACTTATGAGAATGAACAGGTATTACCTATATTTTATATTGTTGTTTAAACACATCATACTCACGTACAACAATTTGTGTTGTGATTTTATCAATTATCATCAAATAATAATTTTGCTATGTTTTTAGTAAATTACTTCATTACTGTACAGAAGTGGCCTGTATGAAGAGGGCTTTAAAGCTCTTGAGTGTAAAAGCTTGGGAGGGAAAATGCAGGAAATAAAAGTGACCATTTTGTTATCAATGAACTTTATTAAGAAGGAAAAACAATAACAACAGAAATTCAACTCTGTATAGAATTATTTTTAAATAAAATTAAATACTTTAAATTTATTAATTTACCATTTCCTGTGAGCATTTATGACTGTGGGTTTTTTTCTGTGGGTTTTTCTTGTGGGCTTTTTTCATAGAACCATTGGTCTGAAGCAATAGAGCAATGTATCTGAGGAAGAGTGTGCGGACACCAAAGTTCATACCTTGAACAAAACTTTGTTGGTCTTAAAGGCGCCACTGCACTCTAAGTTTGTTCTACTCTTACTGATTTTTTTTTTCTGCAATGGATAAGATATATGGTCCTGGTATCATTTCAGCTGGTGTGAGAAAGTCAGCTTGAGGAAAGGGAACTACTTTGATCAGAAGAGTCACCAGTGAAGAAAGGGTTAACTACCCTCTCCTTGGCCCACCACTGCTTTAATCAAATTCACCTTATGGCATAACTATTAGGAGACATTCCATGTGTCTCCTGGAAGATACCTAATTTGAACTCCCTGGCCCAATTTGACAAATTGAGAAAGTGAGAGTGAATTGTGGAAAGCGGAAATTCTTTTAGCGTGAATATCATTTCCCTCTTTCTTATGCGTACATTCTTATATATACATTTTAAAATGCACTGGTAAAAGCATGCAAATGCAGTTTAAAAGGCCACGTTGGAACTAGGGTTGCCAGATTTTTTTAAAAAAAAATACCAGCCACACTGAGGCGCCACTCCCTCTTCCCCTGCAGGGCAAACAGTGTGAAATACACTGTTTGCCATGGCAGGAGCTCCCAGCCCTGGGGCAAAGCAGCATTAGCTTCTCTTTCACACTTGGTGCTGCCTCCTCCCTGTAGCACCCAGCCCAAGTATGAAGCATGTGCAGTCAGTATTTTCACTGACTGTTTGGGGGGAAAACACAGAAAAAATACTGGACTTTTAAATGTCTGTTTTTTTTCAGGTTTTCCCCCAATAGTCAGTGAAAATGCTGGAGTCTCTGGGTCAGTATGAGACACCTGGCAACCTTAGTTGGAACAGCTCAAATAGTCTAAAGCTATTTCTATTTTTTTTTAATGTAGCTGCACAACATTTGGATTTTGTAATCATCAGCAGTTTTTAGATGCAGAAAAAAATAGGTATGCAGTTAAAATCAGCAGCAAATGGGTTTTGGTGGGACATAAACATGCACAACAATGTACTGACTCAATTTTCTTTTTAAAATCTGCAAACCATTTTGCTGGGTTCCAGTCTTTGCTCATGATTACTTTGAGTTGGTGGATTCTGAAACTATGGGAGCAGTGGCCCATGGTACTGACTCTGTACATATTTATAGTTGGATCCCAAGCTCAAAGAATTTACAAACAAAATGAATATATCTGCTAAAGAGCTCAACCCCCACCCCCCAAAAAAACCCCAGAGATATCATGGGACTTCACTGAAAACAAGAAACTATATTGTGACATCCTGTGTACTAAATAGGAACCCATACATCTACAGCTAGTTCCATCTCTTCTTCATTAAAGTTTGGACATTCTAACGGTCATATCCAAACATTAAAATGCCAGCATTAAGTAGCATATACCACTTTTGGTCAAAATCCTTCTGCACTTTGGAAAGGTTACTAAGGTTATGTCAGGCATAATGCTATCTACTGTATTATAAAGACTGAACAGAGGCCTGCAAAAAAAACCCTGCCTTTGTTTTGCAGCTAAAAGCCTATCATATTTCACCTCCATAGACAGTAAAGAGGTTATACTTACAGGATGTTATGGATTTTTCAGGGAACCACTGAGGTGGAGATTAAAAAGAAACCTACTGGGTCCCTCTTAGTATCAATGGACCAGCTGAATGCATCCTATGGAAGGAAGGACCGAACCAACAGTATAATGACTGTTATAACAAATACTCTTGTAGAAGGTATGTGTGAACTTTAGTTTTTACATGTTGCTGTTGCCAGTAGTGTAAATATTCCAGAAGTCAGTATTCTCTTTTCTTTATTAGACATTTTTTTTTAAAAAAAAACCAACAACCTGAAGTTAATGAGATTGTATAGATAACTTTGAAAACAAAAGCACGGCTGATGCCCATTGGATCTACAGATAGCCTGAGAATGTGGTTTGTGGATCTCTAAATATTACTGTGTAAATGCCATGCATCAAAAAATCCATCATTTTGCATTGAGAGAGGCAAATTCTGCAGTTTGAATAATTTCTGCAAGCGAAACACATATGAAACAGGAAAAATAAAAGAGATTGTTATAACCCATTCCACATCCAATTCATTAATGTGTGACTTTAGAATTAGTGTGGTATAGTGGTTAGAAAACAGACTAGGGGTGCGATCATACATACCGGAAGCCGTGGCAGACATACGATTCCCTCGCGGATTAAAGTGACGCGATCAGACAGACACATCTGTCTGGCATCCCGGAGTCGTTGGCGGGGCGTCATTTGGCGCGGCAGTAGTGTGATAAAAAGCTACTGCCTAAAAAAACTTAGTATTATTGGGAACTGCGGGCACATGGCGGGAAGTATGATCGCGCAAATGTGCATCATTGCAGGCGGGGCAAACAGCCTCACTTCCTGCCCGCGTTTTCTCCCTTCCGTGTGACCGCAGCCTGGGACTGGTAAATCGTGGATTCAAATCTCAGCATTTCTATAAATGCACTTGAATGACCTTGGCCAGTGACTCTATCTTGATATGTTTATTATCTGGACAGAATGAATAAGTGCTCTGTGTCTAGCTTCTTGGAAGAAGAGCATACTAAACATGTAAAAAGTAGATTTAACATTCGTATATTATAATTTCACAGTTTAAGGTCTACAGTTTCTTTGTATTCCATCAAATATTTGACTATTTAGGGGTGGATTTAAAGGGCGCGATCAGACACGAACAACTGGGAAGTGCCCTGCACATGCCAGCAACCTGCTCTGCTCCACTGCAGAAGCAGAGTAAAAAGTCACTGGGGAAAATCTGGTAGTAAATGGGCTGCGACGGGCCACAGACAGACTTTCCCATGTCTGATCACTCCAGCGTGCTCTCATGGCATCAGGGTGGTCTGATCAGGCCATCCCGACTCTGTGCCATTGTTTTTTTCCCTTCTGCAGTATGCACATCATTGCATAGGGAGCCCTCAGTGCGGAGATGCGATACATCATTTAAGCACATTGGAAACTAATGGCAACCCCCCCACCCGCAGTTGTGTCTGATCACGCAGTGGTGGGCTATGCCCACAGCTTCCAAGGACTGTGTGATCGCACAACTGCAGGTCAAATTCCTCCAGAGGAAATAGCCTTGCTTCCCCCTCGCTTTATTTCATGCATGTGACCGCCCCCTAGGTTAATCAAATATGCATATACTTTTCTCCCAAGTCCATGATTATTTTTCTGATAGATGCTTTGATTCCGTTTATTTGTAAAATGTGACCAGCTCTTGTTCTAAAACAAGAATAGCCTACACATCTTAAATTCTGACCAAAAAATTAAGAATGACTTCAATCTTGCATTAAATTTTCAGTCTTTTCTGGCTTTTAACAGATACATCAACGATGCTTCTTTCTTATCTTGTTGCAGAGCTGGAAGAATCTCAGCGAAAATGCCCTCCTTGCTGGTACAAATTCGCCAACACCTTCCTTATCTGGGAGTGCCACCCATACTGGGTGAAGTTAAAAGAGATTGTCAATCTGATCGTCATGGATCCTTTTGTGGATTTAGCTATTACCATCTGTATTGTTTTGAATACTCTGTTCATGGCAATGGAACACCATCCCATGACCCCACAGTTTGAACATGTCTTGTCTGTAGGAAACCTGGTAAGCAGTATTCATGTGAAAAGATTCCTAGTGAGGGTGGATAAGAGAACCTTTTCTCCAACCTTTCTCCAACCTTTCATGTTCAGAGGCACTAAGCCTCTAATCCCAGATCCAGGAGGCAACATCAGGGGAAGGTCTCAGCCCCTATCCCCTGTTGTTGGCTGTCCAGAGGAACTGGTTGGCCACGGTGGACTACTGAACTAGATGGACCACTGGTCTGATCCACCAGGGCTCTTCTTATGTTCTTAACTGATTAATGATACTCTGGATAATTGATAACTGATATCTTCACTCTAATGAAAAGGTAATTTATGTTCTTCCCCAACTACTTATGACTACTTGGGAAAGATGGCTGATGCAATACATAGCTAGATTTTTGTGAGGCTTTAGGTGGTGCTTCTGTTCATCTTGAAGCACTGAGTAAGGAATGTGTTGAGGAATTCAGTGAAATGTTAAGACGATGTAATAACAGGCCAGTCACTACAAGGATACTGTCTATTTGTCTAAAGTGCTGATGCAATATGACCCATCCATTTTTTCCCTTTTCTTTTATTTATATCCCACCCTACCCCACAAGCAGGCTCAGGGTGGCTCACAGCATATGACTACAACAATTCAAAAGATTAAAACATAATACAGTAAAAATTAATTTGGTTTTATCCATAAGTCAGCAGATGGTGATAGTCCAATTTAAATACTTTCAGAGACTTTAACCCCTGTTTTTACCCTGCTCAGATATACTAGTTTTTGCAACTGGACAAATTCCCACCAATTCATATATGTGAGTACATATAATGGTAAATAGAACAGGTGAGTAAGGCAGGGGGAGCCTGTCTTATATGGTGTCTGCCGCTTCAACCAAAGGTGAATGGTGAATAATCTATACTTCCAAATTAAAGGGGAGCTTTGTATATTCAGTTCCTTTTTTCACACCAGGTTTTCACTGGAATATTCACGGCTGAAATGTTCCTGAAGCTCATTGCAATGGACCCTTACTATTATTTTCAAGAAGGGTGGAACATTTTTGATGGATTTATCGTATCTCTGAGTTTACTGGAACTGATGCTAGCAGATGTAGAAGGGCTTTCCGTGCTGCGATCCTTCCGATTGGTATTTCTTATTTAAAGTTTCCTTTCTTGTAGCTACTATTAAGTCTTTTATATGAGTTTATTTGGAATCTATCTATCAATAGAACCCATCATCAGTTTCCAGGGTGGGTAGCAGGGAGGGGAAATAACTGCATGCTAATCGAAGAGTGAATTGTTTGGAGTTGACAGATCAGTCCTATCATCTTCGTACCTCCATTTTCCTAGCTTAGGTGTTAAATGAAAGCATAAGGTCTGTAAGATTCTGAAGGTTGCTGTTCTGAGTGAATATTTGAGTGCTTATCATTTCTTGAATGTCATCAGTACTAGAATGGGGGAATTATTCTTTTGGAAAAATAAGCAAGGTGGTAATACCCTAATGCTAGGGATTACATAAACTTTCTCATAATTGGTTGGATCTCACACACAAGTCATTGTGCAAGTAGAAGTACTGAAACTGATACTTGCAATCCACTTGCACTAAGCGTGAGCTGGTAATCCAAATTTATTTTCCGCTTGTAGAAGACATAACACAAGGTATTTTGTAACACTGTTATGTAGACATTTTCCAGGAAGTTACAGGTAGAATTTTCCTGTTTTCAAATATCTGACTGAAAGATATGTTTCCAGTAGTGGAGGAGCAGTTTTGTTGGATTTTGTTTGCATTGTTAGGTTTATAGGTCACTTTGAGTCCTGCTGTGGAGGAGAAAAGTGAAATGAACATTTTTAAATGAATAAATATATTTCTATGGCTACTCATCTGGAACTACCAGAGATACTAAATTATGCTGATAGAGTTCCCCTATTCAGTGTTTGGCTTGTGGGTCATCATTTAATATATCTGAAAAATGGGTCTCAGTTTCTAGAAGTGTCACTTGGTTTCTCCTTCTGCATTTATTTTAATCAAATATACATTCTCTCTCTCTCTCTCTCTCTCTCTCTCTCTCTCTCTCTCTCTCTCTCTCTCTCTCTCTCTCTCTCTCTCTCTCTCTCTCTCTTTCTTCCCCATCATCTCCTAGTTGAGGGTCTTCAAGCTGGCAAAATCCTGGCCAACTCTGAACATGTTGATCAAAATCATTGGTAATTCAGTGGGTGCCTTGGGTAACCTGACCTTGGTGCTGGCTATCATTGTTTTCATCTTTGCTGTGGTTGGAATGCAGCTTTTTGGCAAGAGCTACAAAGAGTGCGTCTGCAAGATCAACCCTGACTGCGAGCTCCCACGATGGCACATGAATGATTTCTTCCACTCTTTTCTTATCGTCTTCCGTGTGCTGTGTGGGGAATGGATTGAAACCATGTGGGACTGTATGGAAGTGGCAGGGCAGGCAATGTGCCTTATTGTCTTCATGATGGTGATGGTCATTGGAAATTTGGTGGTTAGTATACCTGGTTGTTGTTGTTTTTCAATGACTCTCTTGAACTACTGTGAATAAGAACTAATATTCTTTGCTTGCTATGAACTGCAGTCCTAAATATTCCTGCACCAGTAAAGTAGCAGCTGGAATGCAATATGATGACTGCTGTACCAATGCAGTGTCATGACAAAGATTGTAAGAACAAGACTGCTGGGTCCATCTAGTCCAGCATCTAGTTCCTGGAAATTTAGATTCCTCCAGGAAGCCCACAAGCAGAGCAGAAAGGTAACAGCCCTCCCTTGCTGAATCCTGTGCAACTTTGATCTTTAGAGAACCAATGTGGTATAGTGATTAGACTGTCAGACTAGGATTTGTGAGACCCAGGTTCAAATCCCCTATCGGCCATTGAAGCTTGAACCAGTCACACACTTACCTCACAGGGCTGTTTTGAGGATATAATGGAGAAGAGGAAGTGGATGTAAGCTGTTTTGGATGCCCATTGGGAAAAAAGAAGGATATAAATGAAGTAAAATAAAAAATAGATCTTTCTGTAAAAGCCTGGGGGTGCACTAGACAAGCAGCTAATACCACAATTGGCCAGGCTCTAATTTGATCCCAATCTTTTTTATCTGGCATTGCATGACCAGACATCTCCCCTTATCACGCACGTACTCCACAGTGGATTGTATAGACAGCATCCACCTGAAGGAGCCATGCGGTTGGTTTTTTAAAAAAAAATCTGTTTGCGCATGTGCATCCACGCCTCAATGTGTACTTGTTTTTCCATGCATGCGCGGAGTTGAATGGTTAAAGCACTGGCAGTGGTACCTCCCTCTAGGTACCTTTTTAATTAACGCAGTTCATCCAATTCACAGGCCATTTAGAAACATGAAATTGTCCAGAACATTTGAGTGGAGCTCTGCAGCTGTCGCACATTTACACAATTATGCGCATATTGCTAAGAATTTTTTTAAATGGCACCTGCTTGGGATGGTCTGACATCAGACCATCCCGACAGGAGGATTGTGCACTGGAACAATCAGATTGGGGAATGTCTGCAATTGGCCCATCAGGAAGCAAAACCTCCAGACTTTAACTAGTATCTTTTAAGTACGGCTCTGAAGCATGGCAAAATGGGATGATCATGGAAGAGGTACATTTCCCAGATGTTGCTGTCTGGTCATTACCTTTAAATCTGCTAGGCATTTGTGCCTGGCACAGACCTAAAGACCCATCTGACCAGGACCTAAGAACCAGTTCTTTTAAAGATGCATCTTTATCTTTTCAAGGGTGTCTCTGTGCTTTCTCAACATGCAAGATTGCTTTGACTAAGGTAGTGCCAGTTCTCTGAGCAAAAGTAAGCACTGATCAGCATTGCAACAGAGGCCTTTCCTTCTCTTTCAGGTGCTGAACCTGTTCTTGGCCTTGCTGCTGAGCTCCTTCAGTGCAGACAATCTAGCCGCAACTGATGATGATGGTGAGATGAACAACTTGCAGATCTCTGTCATTCGAATCAAGAAGGGCATTGCCTGGGCAAAGATCAAAGTGCATGATTTTGTGCAGACCCACTTCAAGCAGAGGGAAGCTGATGAAGTCAAGCCCTTGGACGAGCTGTACGACAAGAAGATGAACTGCATTGCCAACCACACTGGGGCTGACATCAACCGGGAGATTGATTACCAGAAAAATGGCAATGGAACCACCAGTGGCATTGGCAGCAGTGTAGAAAAGTACATCATTGATGAAGACCATATGTCTTTCATCAACAACCCCAACCTCACTGTTCGTGTCCCCATAGCTGTTGGTGAATCTGACTTTGAGAACCTCAATACAGAAGATTTCAGCAGCGACACGGACCCTGATGGCAGCAAAGAGGTACTCATCCCTGTGCCACACTTGCTCATGAACCACGTTTTCACGTCATGGCTTTTGGTGGTCATATGCACTGCAAGAGAAGCACAGATGGCCAGAGCAGCTAAGCCTTGCAGACAGCAGATCTTAATATAAAAACCATGTTGTAGCTACATTTGGCAAGATTCAAGTTTAGATGACACAAAAGAAAACCCCCTTGAGGATTGATTTTAATTAATGAAGCCGTGGTTGAGAGAAAGTTCAACCAGTCTCCTAATTCAGGCCTGTGCAGCTGGTATTCTCTTTAAAAACACTGGGAAGATCCATTCACAAGTCTTCTGGCATCATCTAGTTTGGTCCTGAGCTGACCAGATTCACAGGTGCTCCTGTAAAATAATCACATAGGCTTGGATCCCTCCTAAAATTAACACAGACAGAAGGATTCCTGCCTGTGAAGGAGAGACTTTCCTCCTCCCCTCCTGCTGCAGCCCAAAATGCTAGGCCTAGGGGATGGGATATCCCCAGGCATAGCTTGGGGAGAGTTGTAGGTCTGTTGTAGTGGTTTGGTGTGCAGTTTGGTGTAGTGGTTAAGTATGCAGACTCTAATCTGGGAGAACCGGGTTTGATTCCCCACTCCTCCACTTTCACCTGCTGATGTGACCTTAGGTCAGTCACAAGCTCTGGTACAGCTGTTCCTGAAAGAGCAGTTTGAGTTCTCTCAGCCCCACCTACCTCACAGGGTGTCTGTTGTGGGGAGGGGAAGGGACAGGGGTTTGTAAGCCGCTCTGAGACTCCCAAGTGAAGGGCGGGGTATAAATCCAATCTCCTCCTCCTCCTCCTCCTCCTCCTCTTCTTCCTCCTCCTCCTCCTCTTCTTCTTCTTCTTCTTCTTCTTCTTCTTCTTCTTCTTCTTCTTCTTCTTCTTCTTCTTGTAGCAGTAGGGAATCAGCAAAATTTAGGTGGGATCCAATCTAGTACTGAAAAGTGAAGATATCCCTTACCACAACTACTAGCATTCTTAAAAAGTATATTTTAGTTTGCCATGTTTATTTATGAAAACAATTATTAATTCACACAGAGTGTTGCTATGCTTATTGTGCTTGCAATAAAATCAGAAGATACTATTGTGGTGAAAAGAGCACGAGTCCAGGAGCACCTTAAAGACTAACAAAATACGTGGCCGGGTATGAGCTTTCATGAGTCACTGCTTATGTCATGAAAGTTCATACTCTACTACATATTTTGTTAGTCTTTAAGGTGTTTCTGGATTCTTGCTGTTTTCTTCTTCTACAGACAGACTAACACAGCTACCCATCTTGATCTCTTGTGGTGGAAAATGTTACCGTTCTTATTGTCATATTTACGAAGTAACACAAGTTTGGCACCATACTGACATCTGTTCAGCACATTTCTCCACATTTAAAGGGGAGAAATAGAATCTCATTTCATTTTTCTTGATAGTTTTTCTCAATGCCTTATTCAGATTATACAATTTGGAGGAATGTTATTGTTATTGTAGTTGTTCAGCAATGCAGTTCTTTGTTTCATTGGCTTATAATATCTCTGCTTGTGACTGGTGGTCTTTATTGTTCAAGAAATTGGATGATACCAGCTCATCAGAGGGCAGCACCATTGATATAAAGCCAGAAGCAGAAGAAGTTCCTGTGGAAGCCCCAGAAGAATATCTGGATCCTGACGCATGTTTCACAGAAGGTGATCTTGATCGCACTATGAGAGGAAGGGAGCTTTAAAAATCTACAGTCAGCTTAGGGGAGTAGTCTTCAGCCTTTCTAGACCTTGGGAGGCACCTTTAACCGCCAGGCTGCAGCATGGTACTCACTGAACTGCAAGAACATGTCAGGAAGTTATGTAGCAGAGTCATGTGACAGGAAAAGGAAAAGTCAGAATTATGATCTCACCAGGCAAAAGAGAGAGAAGGTAAGGCAGAGCTTTCACAAGGAGAGCTTCTGAACCTGCCTGTGTTCAAAATGAGTACTTGCTTCACTGTCTTGGCACTCCTTTCAATTTATATGCAACTGGAAGTGTTCTGCCTTTGCTCTCTGTGCATGGAGGTTTCTCCAAAAAGAAGCAGACAGTGGTAGACCTGCAGGGGCTCGTAGCTCAGCAGACTATGACTCTATATCGCACCTAAGGGTCCCAACCTTGCAATCCACTCGTGCTACAGTAACTTGGTTTGACCTTAAGGTGCCACCAGATTCCCTTGTTTAGCTTCAATAGAGAACTTCACAATTGAAAACCATCTTGTACAGCAGTGGTGTTTATCTGTGATGTTTTAGAATTAAAAGTTTTAGAACAAAGGTAAATTTTTTCTTTATAGCAAAACTAATAAAACTTAGTCTCCAAAAAAGGCTATGTTATCTTACGTTTGCAGGCTGTGTGCAACGGTTTAAGTGCTGCGACGTCAACATTGAAGAGGGAAAGGGAAAGTCGTGGTGGAATTTACGGAAGACTTGCTTTTTAATTGTGGAGCATAACTGGTTTGAGACATTCATTATCTTCATGATCTTGCTAAGCAGCGGAGCTCTGGTGAGCTGAGTTACATTTTTCTTGGGACTTGTCTGAGAAGCCTTGGGGGGGGGGTCCATTACTGGTAGCCTCCAATTCACAAATGAGTCCAAGAATCCTTTTGGAATTTTACAGCATCTCTTTCAAATATGAGGAAGCAGAGTCAAGCAAGTCTGTTCTAGTAATGGTTTTTCAGTATTGACCAGCAGCACTTCATATGGTGGATCACTAGGAGGACTGGAACTACCACCCCTGGAGGACAAAGGGGATGTAGTACCTTTACTGGAGGATATCACGAGGAAAGGGACATGAGCTACAGCTGCCACATCAAACAGGTGGGCAACTGTTGAGCAGATGGTAGTACCTGGTGTGGGCAAAGGTGATCACATCACTGGATGGTTCTGCTCTTCACTGAGTAGTTGTGCACCTGCAGCATCTTGATGTTTCTGCCTCCTGACATCCTCCAGAAAGGCACCACATCCCCGTCTCTCTTCAATGGCATGCAAAGCCAGCATCTGGAGTTCCTCTCAGTGATCCACCATATGAGACGCAGGTGGTATTTACCAGAATTCCCCCAGCAAAGAAAAAAAAATTCCCTGAAAAATTTGCAAAACTCACAGGCTTAGTACCAGGACCAGGCAACTGACCTATGTGAGAACTCCTGTTTATTTGAATTTACTGGCAAATGTAGAGTGCAGTCATGCTCATTACCCTGTTGTTCCTCAGGCCTTTGAGGATATTTACATAGAACAGAGAAAGACTATACGGACTATCTTGGAGTATGCTGACAAAGTCTTCACCTACATCTTTATCCTTGAAATGTTGTTGAAATGGTGCGCATATGGATTTGTGAAGTTCTTCACTAACGCCTGGTGCTGGCTGGATTTCCTAATTGTAGCAGTATGTATCTTTTTTTCTTGTTTCCCCCCCCTTTTTTTTCTTGTTTTTATCAGTCAGTACGTTGCCTTCATGGTAAAAGTCCTAGCAAGATGATATGTGGTCTTAATCTGTTGCTCTAAATCAGGTATAGATTAATCCTGGAGTTATCAAAGAAATATGCCGTGCTCTCTAGCAATTTATAGAAATTAGGGTGTTTGAGAGTTTCTGTCCTTGGGCTTTTAGGACTACTTTTCTTCTGAGAACACTGACTGACAGTGAGAAAAAAAGAACTGTAAACAAAACAAAAAAATTGCACCATATGCAACTCTGTCTTCTGTTAGCTCCCTGTTAGACATGTTCATTATTCCTGTATAATCTGCAAGGAGGTTCAAATGGAGAGCCACGGTTGAATGTTGTAATGAACAGAATGAGTAAACATCACCAGCACCGAGCCTTATTCAGAAAAGTCTTATTCAGAAAAGCAGTAAAGTATAGAAAACAAAATTCAACAAATTTGAGCTCTTTAACAAACTAAAAAAAAATATAGCATTCAAAATTAGCCTGGTAAAAATGGCAGAGGATTGCTGTGTCTCATGTTATGCTCCCTGACTTGAGAGCTGAAGACCAGCCTCAATCAACATTTAGACTAGTTCAATATGGCACAATGTTTTACACTGCAGTTGCCCTTAAAACCTGGGTTCTCAAAGTGTGAGACAGACCTCCATCCTAATTGCTAGGGGAAAAGTTGAGTTCATGTTCAAATCTTCTTTTCCTTGATTGTGTTTGTTCCTCTTCCCATTTTCCCTTTCCACAACCATCACTGTAAAATACCCAACTGTATGTCTCCACCCACATATTAACTACACTGAGGAAGGATGGGAGACACTAAAGGAACTTCTCACGTTAAATATTTTCTTCCTGTTGTTGCCTCCCATGTGATACTCCCTGTCTTTTACATTGTCCTTCCTTCCTACATGTGATGGAACTAAAGGATGAATGTACATTTTGGCTGCCTGAAGGATACCACTTTAAACAACCTCTCCATTGCAAGCAATTTTTAACTGGCCTATTAATATATTTGCAAATACTCATAACATAATAAGTAAAGTAATAAGTATTTGCAAACATTAGAGCTGTGAGCCCATAAGGAAGCATGGTACGGGGTAGGGAGGATAAAGAATTTGGAAATTCTATCCTGTCCCCCAAAATCGCCACCTCCAATATTCTCTAACCTCTCATTGACTGGAGGAGCCTGATCTCTCTCTCCCTTCCCCCACGCCTTATCTGAATGGCAGCTTAGGGTTGCCTTTGCCAACTCCAGCTTGGGAAATTTCTGGAGATTTGGGATGGAGCCTGGGGAGGGCAGAGTTTGTGGAAGGAAGGGAGGAGCTCAGCAGGGATGTGATGCCGCAGAGTTTGCCCTTTGAAGCTACCATGGAAACTGATTTCTGCAGCCTGGAGATCAGCTGTAATCCCAGGAGAACTCTAGGCAGCAGAAGCACCTGAAGGTATGCTACCCTTCTCTGAATATACTAGTTTGGATCAGTGATTCATGAGCAGAAGGCTGACAGGAGGAGGGAGAGATTTCACCCCTCCCCCTTCCATACTGTGGATGTTGGTTTCTGCCTGGATCCAGCAACCATGAGAGTTAGCATTCCAGGGATCAGAAATGGCTGCTGGAGGAGAGGAAAGTGGAGAAGTTTTCTGCAGGCACATCACTGGATACAACACACTGCCCCTTGCAGAATATATTTCTTTCATACCTCACTGATTGTTTTGAGCAGGAGGGAGGTCTTTTCTTTCAATTAATTTACAAAAAGTCACATATCTGAGCAGTCACATGAGAAAGAAAAGACACCTGCTTTGTATGTGAGTAGGCTGGTTTTGCTGCTTTCACCATCTACAGAGGGGCCAGCCAGTGACGTAGCTCACGAGGAGAGCTTTTTTGGTGGGATCCTCACAGCAGCTGTAATCTTTACACCAATTCAACTGGGCTCAATCCTCATTGCCTTTTTCTTGCACTAAGGGAAGCTAAGACTGGTTATTTTTAATGGTGAGGCTCTCTGACAATATTTGAGAACCCCTGCTGATCAGGATGACAGGAATGTCTTGTAAAAAGTTTGCTTTTCTTTGTGAGGTGGTATTGTAGACAGCAAACTGTTTTTCTGGATAAGACTAGTATGGGAGGGAAAGAAATAAGATTATCAAATAAACCTGCACAGGTAGCTGCTAAATGTTTTGAAATATTTGGTTAAAATGAAATGAAGTTAAACTGAGTCTTATCAGAAAATACCTTCCTTAGGCATTCTATCCCAATAGTACAGGAGTCTTTTAAAAAAAAGCTTTAACATTATTACTTGAAGTTGGATTATTGATTGGGGGAACAATACTCATAAATGTGGAATTTTTTCATGTTTGTGGACGGCTTTGTCATGTAGTCTTTTTCTGATTCCCAAAAATGTCAGATATATTTGTGTGTCTTGGTAGTAATAGTAAGTTCTGTTTTGTTTTGATTGTTTTAGACAAATATGGTTGTTCAGAACCCAATTCTAATATACACCACTATACACTTTTCTGAAATTATCTTTTGAAAATGAATATCATAGCCCAATTAAAATGGATTTTGAGTTTCATGCCAAACTTCCAGGTTTTAAAGGGAAGCCAAATATTTAGGGCCATTTGTCCTCTCCCTCCCTTGGTCCCCCCCCCCCAAAAAAAATATTATATGTTAAATGTGTGTTTTTGTGTTGAGGAAGTCACATATTTCTGACACAGCTGCCCTTAACAATTATTTGTATCATTTTAAAAAGGACACTAAGCTTCCCGAGTTTTTAAAAAAATTCCTTTTTGAGTCCTGCATGATTCAAAAAACCGTAGGTACACTGAAAAATCATACTAATTTCAGCACTTGAAGATGTAGAATGCCAGTTTCTGCTCCTGCTGTTAAGTACTGATCCATGAAATCAGGATATTGCTCTGTTGTCAAGATTGCTTTGACATCATGTCCTGTAGTCATTTTGAGTGATGAATGGTGATTTCAGATTCCCTGTCTCTAATGGTGACTCTGTTATAACACCCTTATACAAAACTGTTGCGCTTACCTGTAATTGGTGTTCTTCAAGTAGTCCTCTGTACAGTAACAAAACTGGGACTGTCCATGTTCAGCCCAAGGTCAGGGACCCTTCTAAAGAGCTGAGGAGCTCAGGTGCTCACTCCCAGGACTGCCTAGAGGGAAGACAAAATTCCCAGGGCTAAAGTTACTCTGGGAATCCAGACAGCTGAGCAAGGCATCATTGAAATGCATAGGTTAGGCATGTATGTGGTAGCACGTGTGTATTTGCATACCAGCCCAACCTGAGTGTCTTTTACACAACCTAATATTGACCACCCGTGAGCAGAAATATGAGAGGGGTGGGAAACAAACCATCCTCATTCTGCAGCCTGCCCTGCACTTTTTTGAAACAAGTGTGCTGCGAACGTGTCAGTGGACAGCCTAACCAAGTTCCAAAAAGTAGGGAGTGCTGGCTTCCCTATTTTTAATATTGAGAGGGAGTTAATAGGTGAACTAAAAATGGAGGAAGATTAGAAATTAGAACATACACCCCTTCCCCAGAACTGCTGGCCTGATTGGGTCATGCCTCATTGCCTCCCCCAATGGCTGCTTTCAGAAATACTGGAAAATCTATGAATAGTTTTTTACGATAAATACCTGTTAGGGGAATTCAGATTCAGAACAAGGTGCAGAAGGTGAGGTGCTAACACTTTCTCCCCTTGTGTCCCTTCCCGGGTTAAAACTAATATACATGCTTCGTTGCTATTCACTCTGCTAGGGAAAAGGGCATTCTCTCTGTTTTTTCTCTCTCCCAGGTCCAGTAACAATTGGGGGAGGGGGCTGTTTCAAAATGAGGAAATGGCAAGGGCAGGCTGGAGAAAGATTTTTTTTTAATGTATCCACCTAACCTGTATGCCCTGGTCCCAATCCGTCTCTCCCACATTGCACAACTGCTAGGTATCTTCAAAGTTTATTTGGGAGAAATGTTCAAGGATTTACCAGCATCTTTCTTTGAGGGTGAATAGAGAGAGAAAGGAAGGAAGGAAGATCTGGGAAGTTTGTTGGTAGTCCTAATAGGAAGGAGGAGGGAAGGAAGGAGAAGGATGCACAGATGCACACAGAAAACAAGATGGAATAGAACAAGCCACTTATATATCTTTGCTTATCTAGATCAATTACAGCAAGAGCATTTGTGCAGCATAAGGCACAGATCTGAGCATCAGCCAACCTGCCTGCCAGCCGATGGACCCCTTCCCCCAGCAGATGGCGGCAATGGCAAATCTAGTGGTCCCAAATGGGTGTAAGCCTCTGCATGGTTCCCTTGCCACCTGAGAGTGGAGCCAGGTGTCAGCCCCATGCCACTGCAGGGCTCCACCCCCAAGACTCCTGAAGGGGGTCCCCACCTGTGTGGGGAGGCAGACACATGGGCACAGTCTTCCCCTCAAATGGATCTGGCCCAGTGCCTCCCCAGCCCCTGCCCAGGTGACACCAAAGTGCAGCATGAGGCCCTTGACCATGGCTGCAGCTGGGGAGTAGATCCTGCCTTTTCTGGCCTGGTCCTTGCCCTGCTGCTTCAAAGCACTCCTGAGTAAATCCAGGGCCACCATTTATTGAGGAATGAATGTGTCCTGGCCCCACTGCTGGACCTCCTGATGGCACCTGGTATATTTTGGCCGCTGTGTGATAGAGTGTTGGACTAGATGGGCCATTGGCCTGATTCAACATTGGCTTCTCTTATGTTCTTATGAGAGAAAGAAAAGGGGGGGGAGGAAGGAAGAAAAGAGAGGAAGGGTTGGGGTTCTTAGGTGTTGGGAGCTGAAAAAAGAGGAGGTAATGTTTATGGGGTGAATGAAAAAGAAAAGAAAGCAAAAAGGTCTGGTGTGCTTATATATACACTGGGTGAATAAGAGAAAAAAGAAGGTATTCCTTTTGGAGATTAAAGGGTAAAGTATGAAGGGATGAGGTTCTTGTGGTTTGCATGATATAGGATACTTGTACAAAATATGGGAGTGTATGGGGTAACGTCAGCAGTACCCATCTCATTACCTGAGTGGTGTGAGATTCTGTGAAGGGAGGCAGAAGATTTTTGTCTGAGTGCCTGTGGTAGCCCTCAGCAGTCCCTCTCCTAATTTAATAGTGTTGTCATGAATGCCCCCAAATTCAAGATGCATGTTACACATCATTTTGCTCAGTTCTCTGAATGTACAGTGGGGAAAGAAGCTCCTCAGCTTCCACATTCTGTCCTGAGTATGCACAGTCTCAAAGACTGCACAGAGGATACAAAGACCATTTATATTTTTCTAAATCTCACAAAATGATGACTTTTTCTCCTTTTAACTAGTTTCTCATTATAAGAGACCAAATATTAAGTAGGAATGGACAACTAATATATGTGCAGGATCTGGAGGAGTTCTGACCTCCCACAAATACCCATTCTGGAGTGGATAAAATGCTTATTTTCAATAAACATTGACACAATCCAACCAAAGTGATATCCATTTACATTTAGAAGCAGAAATTTAAACATATGCTTAACTTTCTCATTGAAATTTTTTGGGTTTAAACTTTGGCTACATCATGTTATCTGTGGAGCAAACCACACTGTCTATTGCATTTTAATTCAACATTACTGTAGGGAACTCAGAGAGGCATACATGGCTCTGCCTTAGGGTTGCCAGACCCCCCAATGGAGGTGGGGGTCCCCCACCATCAGGCCTTCCCCCTCATCCACCAGTCAGCTGGCTGGTGGGGGGACTTATCAGGAGACAGAGAAAGGCCCAGGCAAAAACTCTATGGTAGAAGCTGGTTTTACCATAGAGTTTTTGCCCAAGTGCCAGAGTGTCACAGTGGCATCACTTCCTGTGCGATGCCAGCAATGAGACCTGAGCCTTTCTCTTTCTCCTGGCAAGTCCCCCGAGTTTCCCCCTGGTAAGTCTCTCCCATCTGCCTTCTCTGTCAATCTTTTTAAAAACCAACTTTTTTGATTGTTCTGTTAAGATATTGACATTTTTTATATTTTTGCTTTGATATTGGAAAACAGTGCTGAAATGCAATGACAAAAGTCTGCCTTAACATTAAAGATGTTCTGTTATGTGAAATGTTCAGATTGCTGAACAGATCTTTACAAAGGAAGCAATTTTTTTCTGCATCACAGATGCATTTTGAATCACCAGTCCCTAATTTAATTTGTTTTGGTATGTTTTAAATGACTTTTTCAGGTTTTTTAAAAAAATTAAACAACATATCTTTCCCATCCCCACCCACTGAATTTCAAATAAAAAATGAGAAAATGAAAAATGGGGGAAATATTTTAAAATTATGGGGATGAACAAATATACCTTGTCAGCAGAAATTTTCCTCTGGATTGAACTCACCATTTCTCAGCATTAGCAACATTATTATTAACAATAATAATAATCTAAAGTTTCCACCAGAATAACTGACCTCCTAGTTTCATCACAATCCAATAAACAGCTAAATAAGTTCCCCCACATTCATGCTACTCACGGTGAACTTTTCAGAGGCCTACCTTTTTCATTCGTGTCTCTTTAATGTCACTGCAGTGGGAATGAGCAAGGCAGATCCTACCCAAATGAGAGAAGCAAGGCGGTTTGTGCAGTGTGTGTATTTATCTGTATTCTTTCTCATAGGTACCTTTAAAAATTTGTCTGGCTTAATTTAATGGGAGCTGCTGAGATCCTGCAGACTGTTAAGAGGGCGAGGGTAAGGTTCTTGTCATCCGTTTGGGCTCCTAACCTTCCAACAGACCCCGTTTCCGTCTGTGTGTCTCTGCCTCTCTCTATCTCACTTATTTTTTTCCCTCTTTGTTTTATTCTTATGCCTCTCTCAACTGCATTATTTCCTTCCAGGTCGTTTCAGTGAAGTGAAGTAGGCAGCTGGTGGTCATGTCTTCGGTATCACTCTAAACGGGGACGTGGGTTGTTGGGGCCTGCAGTCCAGTTTGGGGGAAAACGATCAGTGCTAGGGGATTTATTCTAACAGTCTGGAACCTCTTTTTTTTCTTTTCCTTTTGTTTCTTTCTTTTCTGTTTTCTGTGTAGGTCTCTTTAGTCAGCCTTATAGCTAATGCCCTGGGCTACTCGGAACTAGGTGCCATTAAATCCCTTAGGACACTCAGAGCTTTGAGGCCTTTAAGAGCGTTGTCACGATTTGAGGGGATGAGGGTAAGATGCCATTAGCAAGCTGATCCTTCTGCATGCCTGTGGATTACGGGTTTTTTTTTTAAAGCATGCTAGAACCGATCAAACTGGTAGAAAGACATAACTACAAACAGAATCATGATGCAGCTGCTGACTTGATCACCTCCCTCTGTTTATGGCTCACCTTCACCCCGCTGCACATTTCTCCCTTTTTTTTTTTTAATTACAAGCACACACCAGAAAAAAAAAAGAAGGGAGACAGATTAAGCTGCCTCATTATTGGCCCAAACCACATGTCATTCATAGATTCTCTGTTGGCACTTGGCTGTTCTTCTTTGGCCTGGCTTCTAATACCTCTAGCATCTGAGGGGGCATTTCTGGCTGTAAGTATTGAATAGGGAGAATCACCAGGTGCAAAGAAGCAGAATTTGAACCACCTCAATTCCCCCCTCTTCCTTAAAAGAAGCAACAAAAAAGGATCAGAAGGGATCTAAATGTTTTTTTTAAAAAAAATCTTCATCTTTTGTGGCATAATTCAGCATGGCAGGAAAGGGCTGGGCTGTGGGAGGAACTTAGCCACCCCCCAAAAAAACAGTTCTGGTTTAATTCCTCTCATTTGCACCTCGTTGTTCTCAGTCCAGTCCAGTAGTGACTGGGCAGCCTTGTCTGATAGTTCAGCTTTCCTCCTTATTCTCTGTTCCCCTTTTACCATGCTTTATGGTCCCCCTGTCCTGTCACTGTAATGTTAGCAACAAATCATAGAGCACAAAATCTGAACACTGTTGCCATGTAACCTTTTAAAAGGAAATTGCCAATTAAAAGAATGAACAGTTACACTTGAAATAATTTGATGCTAAACCATCCCATGGAAGTCTATCCTGGTCTGTATTTATGTAAAGGAAACAATGCAGTTATTTATTTTATATATAGGAATTACACAGTTAGAATTAAAACCAGGATAAACCTGAGGGAAAAAATGGAGAGGGTACAGAGAAGAACTATAGCCATTGTTCAAAGAAAGTGTGCCTGATTTCTGATCTAAACAATGCAGTGGTAGGAAAACAATGGTACGGAAATGTATCTCTACTTCTATTTTATATTCAGGGAATATTGTCAGATTGATTGCAAATGTCTGAGTGACTTATTTTATACAGGTGTCTCCTGAGTACTATCTACTTGTTCAAAATAATTGAAAAATAATTTGGATTTGTACTATATTTCTAATAAATGCATCTTTTTATTTTGAGGATCTTGGTGATGGTAAAATAGATTTAAGAGAACATTATTGGAGTACATATCCAGTTTCTTTGTGAAGAACCATGAAGAAATTTAGTCTCACAGCTTTTCTAATAACCTCTGTATAATTCACAGAATTTCTGCAAAGGTAGAATCAGATCACTTAACTGCTCCACAATGCAAGTATGGCAGATGTTGACAGATGTTGCCCGACTAACGAATTATGCTGGAATCATCTCTGTCATTGAACAAAGTCCCTGGGTTATAGGAAAACATGGCTGTTGTCTGAAGGTTCTGAACCTATATCATCAAAATGATGATATGACCCAAGAGTACCCTACCTCCTTTCGGAATGATTACTGTCTCATTATTATTCCACAACTTTCTCAATTTACATATTTTTAGCATGTTCATTTTTAAGGCATCATGGAAATTCTTCATTGGTGGGCTGCTCTCAAGTCTCTCCATTCCAAAACGGTATTACTTTGCTCTCTGACTTCACATGCCTTGATGAAGTCATCATCTGGTTTTTGAAGAACTGTTTTTGCTCTGAGATAACATGTCCTGCAAAAGGATTCTTTTTTACCATTGGTCTTTATACCACTGCACGATAACCGTCTGATCTGTTCTCCTGTACTATTTCTCTCATCTGATTAAGGAAGGCATTTCCGTGTTCTGACATGGAATATTATCTCTTCATAGTATCTGATTTTAGGAAGCTTTCTTGATCGGACCTGGATGGCCCAGGCTAGCCGAATTGTAGAAGCTAAGCAGGGTGGCCCTGGTTAATACTTGGATGGAGGACCACCCAGGAAATCCAGGGTTGCTATGCAGAAGCAGGCAATGGCAGACCAGCTCTGTTCATCTTTTGCCTTGAAAGCCTTACAGGGTTGCCATAAGTCAGCTTTGACTTGACGGTACTTTCCACCACCTTGAGGTACACTTCCATTACATACTTTCAAAGAAATCTATGGATTGTTTCCCACAAAACAATCAGGAGCTCATGCACAGATGGAGCTCAGGAGCTCATGCACAGATGGAAACACAAGAAAGTCATTGCAAGAAACCCTTGAACTAAGTCAGCTGGACTATATCCTTTACCTCATGCATTACACAGTGCAAAATATATTTCAGCAGCACACAAACCTCTCAATAATGACCTTCAGTCAAATTATATTACACTCCCAAATTGGACTGTGATTACATCTGATAGTCTTCGAATTTTTGTACACAGGAACACTGATCAGAAATGAAGCCAATGCTTGATCTTGCAGTAGCTCTTGTGCAATATCTTGCATAAATAGAACTCCATTAAGTAAAACTTCTTTTCCGCTGTGGAATGGCAGGATTTAGCCCCTGCATGTTTTCATTTAATGTTAGGGCACAGGTTCAAATTTCTGGCCTCTCCAGGGAAAATAACTTTAATAGCAGAGGTGGAAAAAACCTCTTCCTGAGACAGTGAAGAGTTAACTATCAGCTGAAATACATAGTACTGGGTTTGATAGATTTATATCTGACTCAGTGGGCAACTTTATATTCTTATATACTGTCTCCTCATTAGTTCAGCCACCAGGAGTACATCTGGATGGATCATTGCCAGAGATTAATTGGAAAGTATCCTCAGGATATTCCAATGAATTATTCCTTTATTTGCTTAAATATTTCTATATTTTTAATAAGCATTGACAGCTGCCTATGGGAGGTTGGCAGGTGGGCACCTAACATGGTTTACCTTGTCATAGTCAAAACACCAGATGGTATGGCAATAAGAAACATGCATCCTGTCGCACTATGATGTTAACAGGTGCCTTTCTCAAAACATGCAATAAGGTCTGCATGTCATTTTCAACCACATCCATATTTACAGTGGCGACACATCTCATTGGGAACGATGGAGATACTCTAAGAATCTGTTCCAAAGTTTTTGTATGTCTAAATCTGGCCTCTACAGGAGGCTCTCAGAATCCTTTGGTACCAAGGCTTTGTCCTGCTCAATCACTTTTGCTAGCTCTGTTGAGAATGGCCTTCACTTTTTCTTGCTTCTTGTATTCTAGTTCTACTGAGGGGATGGACTACATTTAAACAAATCTCAATGTAGCTTTCATACATGACCTTAGCAAGTTTCTATAATTGATCAAAGGCCTTGCAGTATGAAAGAATTTGTCATCTGAAGGTTCTGGCCCAATACTATCAATATTACAGTGGACCACTGTACACCTAACATTCAACAAGTACAGTTACTGTCCCTATTACTGAGATACTTGTTCCAATGCAAAAGTATGACAGCCAGACTTTCTTAAGGATTGCCAGGCCACAGCTAATGCTGTGAACTGTGTCCAGTCAAAAGACTGATAGCATAACTTTCTTTGGACTGCTAGGTGGTTTCTGTTTCTTTGGAACACAGACCTTGATCCATGACACTACTGGCAACTCAGTAGCTTGGCAGGATCCAATGAAATCCTGTAAAACTGTAAGAGTCCTAATACTAAAGTATTATGGGGGGTACTACATCTGTCTTGCAATTAGCCCTCTCACAGTGTGTGTGTGTGTGTGTGTGTGTCCCCATCAATCAACACTCAGTTTTCCTCAGTATTCTAGTATGGTTGCAGTGGCTGTTATTAGCTATGGTCAGCATACCTATCTGTGGTATAATATTCCCTTTTCTTCACATTTAATAGTTGCAGTTTGTGACGCCTTTTTCCACTCACACAAAACACTGAAGAAAATAAGGTTAAAGTAACAACATTTCATTTCCATCAAGCTTTTGAATTGAGATCCTATACCTACAGCTGGGATCCTTTAGTTACAAATTTACTATTCTCTGCTGCTGTTTCTCAGTGCAAGTAGAAGAGGCATTGAGAGATGCAGTCCATAGGTTTTGATTCTATGAAAAGTCACTTGCCATTCAGAATCTCTCCAAGCCTATCAGTTTTGTCCCATGCTAGATTTGTGAAAAGGCAGAACGTTCTTTGAAAGTACAATCTGATTATTCAAAGTACTGTCCAGTTTCTGGAGAAATTAGTCCATGGCACTTTCCTTCAGCTATGAGTATGAAATACTACTGATGGTTTCAGTGTTGCTCGTAACTGTCATTACTGCACTGGACAGTAATAAATATTTGGAGAATCAGACCCTATGAACACTTACTGATCAACATTAAAGGGATGGTAACATCGCTTTCAAGTGTGATGATGTCTGCTTCAGTGATCTTTTTGATATTTGTTGACTTGGTTTTTCAAATTGCAAGTTCTCTTTCAAATTCTGGTCTTCTCTGACAACAGCCATGATGAATTATCAAGTGCAGTCAGTAATTCAATTCCTTTTTGATGCTTCAGAAGAGATTAAGGTTGTTTCCTAGCTTAGATTCCAGTCTGTACAGAGATGCAAGGTTTTCTATTAAGAAGTGGGATCTGGGGGTTGTTTTTTCAGGTTTCTCTGTAATGAAACTATGTACTCCTAAACCTTCTTTACCACTTCCAAGTTACCTAAAAACAAAAAGAAGTCGCAGCTTGTGAGGTGGATATGGCCAGGCTGGAAGAGGTATATTGCCATCACTGACTGGGCAGGAGTCGTCTCTTTGCCTTCTGGAAGATGTAGCAGGAGCATCTCAGAGGGAAAGAGGAAGCTCTGAGGCAAGCAGCAAGTGGGACTCAGTTCTGAGCAGTTCTGGAACAGAATTTAACTTGTGGGAGTTGCCCCATCTGGGGAAGAAACACTGGTCTGAAGCTTTGCCTCCCCAAAGCCCCATGGAAGGATTGGTTACTGTAGTGAATGGAGAAGTATCAGCCACTTACTTCCCAAGGCATCCTGAGCATCTGTAAAAGAAGAGAACTGAATAAGCGAGGAGGCAGTGGCAAATCAGAGTGTCCCATGTAAGCTGGGTGATTGCCTGATCAGAGGCTCACAGCCCCTTACCCCTTTACAGGATAGTCATTATAGATATGCCATAAATCTAAATTATCTAAAATTGATTCGTACATATGGTAGATGATAGAAACCGATTTGTTTATCTAAATAAGTGTGTTGTTATTTTAACCAAGCAAAGCAAAAAATACACAGAGGAGAGCCAGTTTGGTGTAGTGGTTAAGTGTGCAGACTCTAATCTGGGAGAACCGGGTTTGATTCCCGACTCCTCCACTTGCACCTGCTGATATGACCTTGGGTCAGTCACAAGCTCTGGCACAGCTGTTCCTGAAGGAGCAGTTTGTGTTAGAGTTCTCTCAGCCCCACCTACCTCACAGGGTGTCTGTTGTAGGGAGGGGAAGGGAAAGGAGTTTTTAAGCCGCTCTGAGACTCCAAGTGAAGGGCGGGGTATAAATCCAACTCTTCTTCTTCTTCTTCTTCTTCTTCTTCTTCTTCTTCTTCTTCTTCTTCTTCTTCTTCTTCTTCTTCTTCTTCTTCTTCTTCTTCTTCTTCTTCTTCTTCTTCTTCTTCTTCTTCTTCTTCTTCTTCTATAGGGATAGATCATAAGATGACATTCTGAACTGATTACTCCAGTCCAAACCCATTGATTTCAAATGGCTTGGACCGGAGTAATTTTGCACAGAATTTCATAATGAATTATTGGAAGACCAGGCATATTTCTTTCTTCCCTGATCGAGTTACCTGTAAAGCAAAGAATCATATAATGAGCTAGTAAAAAAGAATGATATAATCAGAGGGGGTAAAATGTATCCTCTCTTTCAACTAGACATTTTGAAAGAGCCAGTGCAGAAATAGATACATCCACCAAAGTGTTTTCCCCCACTGTAGGCCAAGATAGCAGATCTTGTAAAACAAATGGTAATGTGCATTGCCATGGAGTAATGCAGATGAGATTGCATTGATGACTCTAACTTTCAGCTCCACGTCATGATATGGAGAAACTGCATGCGTGTCTGATCTGCACAGATAATTTCTAATCCAGCAAGGAGAAGTCATGAGGATAAGCCTGTTTCTATGCATGGATGTTCCTTCCTGAATCAAGGCAAGAACGTTTCAAGGAGAAACTGAGCATTTCTATTTGGGATTCACTTTTTATAACTAAATTGGGGCTTATAAAATCTTATATTTTGGCTAACCTGGAATTCCTTCAATTTCCCACCATCTTCATTGCTAGATCTTCGGCATTGACAGAGAAAGGCTGATAAACTAAATAGATCACAGTTCTAATGAATCTGGTTGCCTATTACCCACTAAAAGCACAATAGCCACTTAGATTTTTACTTCTGCAAAATAATGTATGAAGAAAATTAACTTACTGGGCTACACTGAGATTTTTCCCATTACTTGTAGTAGAGAGCAAATGGTACATCATGTTTACAAGGACAGCTGACCAACAGCAGTTTTAATATCCTGGAAGGGTGGAGGGGTGACCTTCTCAAAAATTTGAGGAAACTTTGCTAGTTAGAAAACCACCACCCTAAATTTCCTAAAGGAAGAGTGGGATAAAATTTTACTAAATAAATAAATGACATGAAATAGCTCCTAACCAATGTTAATTTTAAGAGACTTTCCATTGCAGATATCTCAGGAAAAAGCATTTTGGGGATCTAAGTAAAGGCCCTTTTGATTACAGTATCAATTATTGGCAACATAATACCATCCAGGAAAACTTCTACAGGTTATTGCATGTATTTTTTTAATTTAAATTTTGTAATTTGTATTTGTTTCTCATGGTGGTATCACTAATACTGAAATTATTTTCATCATCCTTGAGGTCCTCAGCGTGTTCCACTCCCCACTTTGCTCAGCTTTGCTTAGCCTTTCTAAAAAGAAGAAACTTTTCTCTAGAGGAAGACTGCATACTTTGCTGAACCTAGTAGTGGCCTACAAGTCCTTATCTCTGTATCAAAGTTCTTATCTCTGTATCATTATGGAATGTTGCAGGAAGTTGTCTGGTAATGTATATCATTTTTACTGGTGAAATTTTTTTCGCTGATGTATCTCCAAGATCAAAGTGATAGACAAATGAATCCTCAAATGATATGACTGGCTGAAGTTCAATGAATGTTCTTCCAAGACATCCATTAATTATTTTTGAATGAATAGAACCAAGAATCAAAGACTACTCAAAACTTCTGTCAAATTTGAGCTATGAAGGTCATGGGGCAAAATTAGCCACAATATAGGAGGGAATCCCAACACATAGGCTTTGCGATAATTTCCACAATAACTAGAACATTACAATGGAAGACCAATAGCAGGCTAAAGGTGCAGTGGAGCATAACTGACAACTCATAGCTGTTATTCAGCACGATGTCACATATTTGAATAATATTGTTCACTGATGGTGCAGGGATGGTCTGTCTACCAAATTTAGAAGAATATATTGATCTCCTTCAGAAATTTATCCCCTAGCTCAGAAATCAAACTATTAAGGATTTTGGAGGTGAGTGTGATAATCCATAGATTGTGCTACTAGCATCATTGGTGTTTGCATTCATTACTGGGACGTGAACATATTTTCAGGTTTAAATTATCAGTGACCAGAAGTCATGATATTGCACGGTTGGCAGGAAAAAATTGGACTTGAGATAAGGAACCAAAAATCTTGTATAGCATGCAGACCAAGTTTAAAATTGAAAGGAATGCCACTGGCCCACAGCAGTTTACAGAGGGGACTGCAGTTACAAACCATGACAGCTTCCAGGATGACAGGTACAAGACAGGATCACTAATGTAGCCATATTAGTCTGTAACTGGCAGTCTTATAGATAAGACTAACAGTTGTATAAGGTTTTGTAGGCTAGAGTCCAATTTGTCAGATTGATGAAGTGAATTCTCAGTAAGTGGCCACAGATACAGCACACATAAATGTGTGTGTGTTTATATGCATAAACACGTATATATATATATCCTGTCCTTAAATATAACTGAATTTTGGTCACCAACATTCTATGCTTCCACAATTGATTGGGTGCAAGAACTGGCAGTCGAAAGACGCTGGCTGGGGCTGACTGGCTGCTTGGTGGAGTCCTGGCCCTGGCCAGTGTCTTCGGCTCAGTCTGCTCCAGTCCTCTGACAGGAGAGGACCATCTGCAGAGTGAGCGCAGGGACAGGCCCTTAAGGCCGAGGCAGGTGAGAAAAGCCTGTTCCGCCCGCCCCACACTGTCCTCTGGTGCAGTAGGCCCAGAGAAGCCCATTCTGCCCCCCCAAAAAACCCCGTCCTCTGGACCTTCTATGGGCCCAGTACGCCCAGAGAAGCCCATTCTGCCGGGGGGCCCCCATCCTATGGGCCTCCTATGGGCGCAGTAGGCCCAGAGAAGCCTGTTCCGCCCCCACACACACTGTCCTCTGGGCCTTCTCAGGGCACAGTAGGCCCAGAAAAGCCCATTTTGCCTCCTCCATCCTCTGGGCCTTCTCAGGGCCCAGTAGGCCCAGAGAAGCCCATTCTGCCCCCCCCGAACCGTCCTCTGGGCCTTCTCAGGGCCCAGTAGGCCCAGAGAAGCCTGTTCTGCCCCCCCCATCCTCTGGGCCTTCTATGGGCCCAGTAGGCACAGAGAAGTCCGTTCCGCCCCTCTTCCCTTCCTTTCCCCCCTTTCCTTTCTTCCTCTCTCCTTCTTTCTTTCACTTTCCCCCCTCTTCCTTCCTTCCTTCCTCCAACCCTCCCTCCCTTCCACCCTCTCTCCCTTCCTTTCTAGGGCCCGTTGTCTTCCTCTACAATGGGCTTTGCTTCCTAGTGTGTATATGTATGTGTGTGTATATATATGTGTGTGTGTGTGTGTGTGTGTGTATACACACACACAAGTGGAGACACGCAAGAAACTTGCGGGATGGTTATCTCATTCGTCACACATTTGCTTCCTCTCCTCACCCCCTGCCTCTCTCACACTATTTCTCCCCTCTGCCCCCCTTTTCTTACTCTATTTCTGCTCCATGCATGTGACTTCCTCTCTCTTTCTGATCTGTCATCTTTCTCTTTGTTTTTCTGCCTCCCCACTTCATCACTCTTTCTCTCTCTTTCTGCCCCCCACCCCACTCACAGGATAGCTGATGGAGCCTCTCCCCAAACTTGGTGGGTATCTTGGGGAGAGGCTCCATCAGCTATCCTGTGATCTTGGAGCCTCTCCCACAAACCCCCTCCCCTCCAGCCCCCAGAATATACCCTATGTTTTCACCATTGACTTCAATGGCCCATAGGGTATAATGGGGCTGAATTGCCACTGAATTTCTTTCATTCCCTCCTTTCCTTCTTTCTTTTTCCTCTTTCCCTCATTCTTCTCTTCTCTTCTCTTCTCTTCTCTTCTCTTCTCTCTCTTCTCTTCTCTTCTCTTCTCTTCTCTTCTCTTCTCTTCTCTTCTCTCTCTTCTCTTCCTTTCTTTCCCACCTTCTTCTCTTCTCTTTTTCCTCCTTTCCCTGTTTCCCTCCTTCTTCCCTCTCTTTCTTTCTCTCTTTCCTTCCTTCTTTCCTTCTCTCTACTCTCTCTCTTTCCTTCCCTCTTTCCTCCTTCTGTGGCCCAACTCTCATGAGAAGGAGTTTAAACCTTCTCTCTTAGCTCCCCCACCCAGACCAGCTGGGGAAGGGAAGGGGAGGCTTTTGAAGATGCTTCCCCCCCCCTTTTGCTTCCCCTTCTGACATCACTTCCGGTGATGTCAGGGGGCATGGCATATGCTAATAGCCTAATAGCTCATTAGCATACCATATGCTAATGAGCTCCTGCAGCTGTTCTTCTATGAAAAGACCCCTGCACAAAAGAATAACCATGTGGGTTGGGGGGCTGGAATGACTCCTCTCTCCAGCCCCCTGATCCATCCAGAGAAAGTTGGGAAAACTCCATGTTCCATACACTGATGGCCAAATGTAGGCAGGAGGCACCACAGTCTATCCTGTCTATGATAATATAAATATAACTCATTTATTTTAGCAGTGCAAGCAGACACATCATTACACAAAAGGAAGCAGACAATGATACCTTCACTAGTACACATGGATGGCAAAGGAAATGTGCCTCCATTAAAAACCTTCACTGTGTTTTATTTGTTTGTTTAAATAAATGTGGCATGCATAAAAACATTAAAACATTTGAACAATTAAACAACATTTAAAATTATAAAATAATTCAATAAAAATTCAATAAAGTGATTCAGTAAACAACACCAGCAACAGGGAGGAGGGGCAGCAACCATTATTGGCAGCAACAAAACAAAAAGGTGTCACCCACTAGTGGACAGCACCCAACAGAGGAAGGCAGACAGTTCTCCCTGGGGAGGGAGTTCCAGAATTTTTGTGGCATGACCAAAAGAGCCCTCTCTTGGACTGCCACCCATCTAGCTTCAGATGACATGGATAACTGAAGCAGGGCCTCCAAAGATAACCAAAGTGAATGCATAGGTTCATATGGGAGAAGGCAGTCCTTAAGGTATGTTAGTCCCAGGTCATACAGGGCTTTAAAGGTCAATGCCATCTCCTTGACTAGAGCCTGGAAACAAACTGGAAGCCAGTGTAGATGGAACAAAACTGGAGTGACATGGTCCCTATGACCCTCTCCAGTCAATATTCTGGCTGCAGCATTCTGTACCAACTGTCTTCTGAACAGTCTTCAGGGCAGTCCCAAGTACAGCACACTGCAGTAATCTAATCTAGATGTTACCAGGGCAAGTACCACAGTGAAAAAATCTTTCCTGCGCTGCAAGGGCTGCAGCTGGCTCACCAGCCAAAGCTGGTTAAATGTACCCCTGGCCATGATTGCCACCTGTTTATCCAAGGAGCACCCCCAAGATACAAAGAGTTTTCTCTAAGGAGAGTGCAACCCCATCCAGAACAGGGATGACTCATTTCATGGGTCAGTTTCCCCCCCCACCAGTAGCACCTCCATTTTGTCAGGATTAAGTTTTATCATGTTAGCCTCATTCATTTTAAAAGTGCCTTCAGGCACCTGTTCACAGTTTCTGCAGTCTCCCTTGGATCTGCTGGTACTGCAAGAGAGCTGATTGGTGGCAACTCAGCCCAAATCTCTGGATGACCTCTCCCAGCAGATTTACATAGATGTTGAAAAGCAAGGGGACAAGATAGAACCTTGGGGAACCCCAGAGGCCAAGAGGCAGAGCAGTAGTCACCCAGCACCACACTCTGAAACCTACCTTTGAGGTAGAACTGGAACCACTGCAGAACAGTGCCTCCCAGTCGCAAAAGGCACTCCAGAAGGATACCATAATTCATGGTATTGAAGCTGGCGAAAGGTCCAGAAAAATTAATAGGGTTGCACTCCTCCTGTCCATCTCCTGGCTTATGTCATCCACCAAGGTGACCAAGGCTGTTTCAGTCCCATAACCAGGCCTGAAACCAGATTGGAATGGATCCAAACAATCAGTTTCATTCAGGAATGCCTAAAGTTGGCAAACCACCACTCGTTCAATCACCTGGCTCAGCAATGGTACATTTTAGACTGGATATACTTCTAACGTCCAGAAGAATGTACTCAAGTGCAAGATGTTGTTTTTTCTTGGTACTCCCCAAGCAGACCCATAAATCAGTGAGGCATAAAATAATGTCATTTGGTCACCAAAAACAAAATGATTCCATTCCTTTAACTGATTGATAATCAGCCAGGTTGTGTACTGATGGTACAGCTGAAAAATGAAAATCATGCAAAACTCCATTTTATCCTGACACTCATTGGACCTTTCTATGTTGTTTGTTTATATCAGCAATTAGCAAGTGATCCAAGGAACTGGATTTATCCAAAATTTGTGATGCAGCTGATAGCACTGCAGGTAGTTCAGCTGACCATTTTATTTAGTGCTGCTAGGCTTGCCTCAATTTACTTTCACTTGTTATGACCATATCATGTAAGTGGCATCCTTTTCAGGCACTCACAATGTAATTTAAATCAGACTCCATCCAATCCCCTGTGATTTCCCACATTTGTGAACCCCTACTGCTTACCTTCCCTTATCTCAAAGTTACCTGGTGTCAAGGCAGGGCTTTAGAAGCAAGGTCTCTCTTTCTGCATCCCTTCTTCCATCGGGCTGCCTAAAATGTGGCACAAGGAGCCCTGGGAAGTGTAATTATCTACATATCTTGGAGAAAAGAATAGAGGCAGCAGGAAATAGAGCCACAGTAATAAGACAATATGAGTTTCAGTCATAAATATGGTACAAATCAGGCATTAGACAGTCCAGCAATAAGGTATTGGTTGTAAGCCAATGTTGTAAGCTGCCCTGAGCCCACCTGTGATAGGGCAGGGTATAAATTAAATTAATAATAATAATAACAACTTTATGCACATGACTGATGTACTAATAATGAATATCCATGCCATTAAAATTAAAATTGTCCTGGCTGTTAAGATTACACTAAATAGGGGCATCCTGCCCACTAAGAGGTAAAGGTAAAGGTTCCCTTGCTCGAAAGCCAGTCGAATCCGACTCTAGGCTTGCGGTGCTCATCTCCGTTTCAAAGCCGAAGAGCCAGCGCTGTCCGAAGACGTTTCCGTGGTCATGTGGCCGGCATGACTAAACACCAAGGTGCACGGAACGCTGTTACCTTCCCACCGAAGTGGTACCTATTTATTTACTTGCAATTTCTTGCTTTTGAACTGCTAGGTTGGCCCACTAAGAAGCCCTAAGCTATTGCCTAAGTCACCAGAAGGTGGAGGCTGCAGAGGCATCCTTTCAGTGTTCCAGTACCAGGAGCTCAGTATGCACTGAGACCATGGTTCAAGGTGTGGCCAGGCCAGCAATTAACTTGGGATAAGCCCCAGCCAGCAAGGAGGCATGCCTGGGCCAACCAGTGGGAGGAGTACCTGGAACAGCTGGCTGTGGAGGCCACCAGGCTACCTGGTTGGGGGGGCACCTAGGCTGGCCGGCCTAGGGCATCAAAGCCCTTTGACTGGCCCTGACCCTGAAGACTAGTATATGCATATATATTAATTACAGGAAAATATGTACAGTATATGATGGTTAAATCAGGCCAGTTTCATCAACCACAATGTTATTCAAACACCTGACAACTGATTCAGCGCTGATGAGTAACTTGCTCTTGTTCAGCAGCTTCCAGCTCCTGGTTTGTCATACATTGTGGGGCTCTAGTTCTTGAGGAAAAGGTAATGCATCACCTTTCAGGCTAATTTTGTTCACCAGTATTTGTGACTAAAGTGTGTAAGAAAGGTTGTACTGGTCCTTGAGCAGGCCCTGCAATGGTTTTGTTTGGTTTAATTCAAATCTAATTAGTGGACGTGCTTGAAGAACATTTGCTGAACTTCTGCAGGTTTTGTCATTGTGCATTCACCCATCTCTTTGATTGTGGTAATACATTCTTGAAACATATGTCCTCCAATAAAGATGATGGTATATAATCATGCGAAATCCTGAACCATTCATTGATGATACAGACTCAGATGACCCACATGATGATGATAACATTTTTCAGTGCTAGTAGCATCACCATGACCAACACAAATGCAAAATTACAGAATATTTCAGTGAAAAGAATCATACAATAATCCACAAATGTTCAAATAAACAATGGTAGAGACTTAGAAGTCTTTTCATGTTTTATGTTGACAAAACTGATTACTTGACCCAAAATACCACTACTTGGACAACAGCAAGAACAGAATTCAGGCTTCTGTTGGGGGGAAGAATATTATTTATTAAATTAAATTTCTAGACCGCCCTGCCCTGTAAAACAGGGCTCAGGGCAGTGTACAACAGTAAAACACATTCATACTTTAGATGTGCTGATTAAAAACAGTAAAAACATACAACAAATTAACCTGATTTAATGGCACTAGGAAAATTCAGGTTGTGCCACCGTCTCATGGGGGGAGGTAAGAAAACAGGAGTGCTAGACAGATGGAAGTTGACAATGTCCTTGATCAAATGCCTGGCGGAACACTTCTGCCTTACAGGTCCTGTGCAATAAGTCCTGCAGGGCACGGATGTTGCTCAGCAGAGAGTTCCACCAAGTTGGAGCCAGGGCTGAAAATGCCCTGGCTCCAATCGAGGACAGCTGGATATCTCTCAGGCCAGGGGTCACCAGTAAGTTCCTGTCTGCAGTTGTCTTCGGGTGGGGTATACCAGGAGAGGCAGTCCCGAAGATACGTGGGTCCCAGACTCTTCAGGGCCTTAAAGGTTAAAACCAGAACCTTGAACTTGATCCAGTACTCCACCCAGAGCAGTGCAGCTTGCACTACACAGGTTGAATGTGTGCTGTAAAATGTACCCTGTGGTAGGGGCCATATTTGATTTTTTTCACCTAGCAAATTTTCCTCAATTTTTTTGGGACATCACCTCTACCATGTGTATTCTCCACCTTACTATGGTATCTAACCAGCTGTTGGACCTTTGTGCCCATAACTGAATAACATAACCCTATTGTTTTGCTTCTACTATATTTCTGATTTAGTCTGACATTCCATCAACATATCATCTAGGTTACTATTTTTAAAAGAACTGGAAAAAATGCCAGGAAACTTTAAATAATTCTGCAGTAATTATTTTTCTCTGCTCTAATAAATGTGCATTTTAAGGACTTGATTCTGCTCTTAGGTTTTTTTTAAGGGAAGTCAACAGTAATGCTCTGAAACATGCATGCACTTATTGACAGTTTCCAGTACGCAATCTTCACATAAAAAGCCATGTTCCCTCTCTTGTAACAGTTGTAAATGGTTTGAACCATCTGTTTAGATAAAGATACATATTGGTTACATTTATTTAAATAACTGGAAAGGAAAGAAGACAATAGCCTTAATAAAGAACAAAACAAAAATGGCAATATAATTTAAAGTCACAAATGGTGGACAGTAATCTTTTTGGTTCACATCTTCTCTAGTTCTCCTATTTCAAATTCTTTAGGTATACTGGAGGCAGATTTTTTTTGGCTCATTCCAGGATCTCAATCCAAAGGGTTTATGTCATTTCTTGGCAAGCACGTGTAGGGAATTAATGGACTGTGAGTTGCAGTGGTTTTAATACATTCTGATGGGAGCCACACATGCAGCAAATTTTCTGCAGAGAATTGTGCACCTATACCTAGTTTGTCATGGGTGATGTGGCCACCATTTAAATTGCTCCTATATCTTTCAGCAGAATTGTTTAAAGCAACAGCACCACCTGCTGATAATTGAAGAAGCAATCACACAACAGAGCAATACTGTCCAGCTAATCCTAATTCATACTTTAAAAAAACCCTCAGACACTGCTGTCTGAGGTGTTAATGCCTTTGAAAGAAATGCAGTTGTATGGGTATTGCATACAGACAGGAAGCAAGAGAATCTAAGGACAATTCTTTTTGCAAGAATTAATGAACTATGGATCGTTCTTCTACAAATGGGAAGTTGTAACTTCTTCTAAACCCCTAGGGTTACAATCAGTATTAACCACTCCCTGTCCTGTGGAATTAAATATGCTGAATGATATTGTAGAGTTCCACTTACAGGACCATAACAACAGAATGTGCATGTTAACTGCTTTGTAAGTGCTAAATCAAAAATTAGCAAGTAGACCTAGTTTGCTTCCATTCAAATGTGTAAAAGGAATGGAGGATATAAATTATGTGAACTGAAAAACAAGAACATGACTCCAAAATAGCCAAAGAGTCTCAAGGAGTATTTATTTAAAAGGGAAACTGATGAGGATGAAGTTATCTTTCATTTGTTTCTAATACAGACAATTCCATTAAAATATTTAAATGGCAACTAGCCTGGCTCTGTTCAAAAATCAAAGGAAAGGGGGGGGAGGAAACCCTATAAAATGCTGTTGTTTCTGTTTGACATGGTTCAGAGGAGGGAATATGGCTTTTATTTTTATTTTTATTTTTGAGCTTGCAAATGTGCATGCTCAGCTCTTTGGACATGGTTGGCCTTGCTTACGGAACAATACATACAACCTTGATCTTTTTTTATGCTAAGCCAATGCTGGGTCTTAGGAGAACACCTTTAATATCTATCCTTACTCCCATTTGAAATCAATGGCTCAAAATTCCCCATTTATCTTTATGGGAGTAGGAGAAACAGTAGTCATGTCTGGTTAAAAGTGGGGAATGGTTGCCAAAATATTTCCCCCCATAGTTATTCTCAAATCTGGTTGTTCAAAGAAACCAGGAGTTTATTTTGTCATCAGGATAGAGCTTCCACTTTTTACAAAGTCTATACTTCTTCCATCAAATATTTATGATATGACCAAAAAAATAGTTGCCAGAAACTTCTATTGAAATGTAAAGATTTCTTGAAAAATGATAAAATAAGGAATATCTTCTAGGATTAAATGTTTACAAGTCTGAATTTTTGACTAGGCTTCCATTCCCCCACTAAAACTAGGCATGTTTTGTTTTGCCACTAGTCATCTTTTCTGTACTGAAACACTCTCCTCCCTCCTCCCCCTTCTAATACAGGTGGTTGTGAACGCCTTGGTGGGCGCTATCCCATCCATTATGAATGTGTTGTTGGTCTGCCTTATCTTCTGGCTGATTTTCAGCATAATGGGGGTTAATCTTTTTGCTGGGAAGTACCATTACTGCTATAATGAAACAGCTGAAGAGCTCTTCGATATAGAAATTGTTAACAACAAGACAGACTGTGAGAGACTTATGGACCCCAATTCAACAGAGATCCGGTGGAAGAATGTAAAGATTAACTTCGACAATGTCGGCGCAGGATACCTGGCTCTTCTGCAAGTTGTAAGTTCTGCCTTGTGTCTTGGCTTTTCTTCGTATATATTACATAAAAAGACTCTCCACTCAGCAGTTCACAGTTGCAAAATGCTGGTATTCTAAAATGGCTTCCTGAAGTCCTGTGCATCATCTGCCTCATGCATCCTGATAGGCTAGACCAGGGGTCTCCAACATGGCACCCATGGGCACCGTGCTACCCATCAATATCTTTCCTGGCACCTGCCAAGTGTTTCTGATTGGCCATTGAAAATGTGACTGGCTGTGCAGATTTTTAAAAAGTTGCTTCAGCAGCAGCTGTCACCGCAGCATGACTGAAGGTAAACTGTGTATTTTTAAACAATGTGTTCGTTTTAAAAGGTTTCTTGTTAAACAGAGCTTTTGCTTGAAATGTTGAAGAATTACTACTAGGGTTATGCATAACCTCACTCCCTGAAATTTTGTGGTTGGCTCCACCTTCTGTGGTAGCCATTTTGTGATTGCACCCACCACCGTCTTGTCAGAATTCCAAAGGTGCCCACAGTCTCAAAAAGGGTGGGGCAGGTCCAAGCATAGCCCAAGCAAGCTCAATCTTGCCAGATCTTAGAAGCTAAGCAGGGTTGCCTCTGACAAGTACTTTGATGTGAGACCTCCTTGAAATACTAGAGGCAGGAGGTGGGGGCAGGCTTTATTCAGCCACCTCTCTGAATATCCTCCAAGCCCCCAGTAGGGGTCAGTCACCAGAGGTCACCATGACTTCCAGGTGCACACATGCATACACACACATATAAAAATACAAAAAAAAAAAAAGGATGGAGACCCCTGGTCTAGATAGCATAACATTTCTTCAACAAGGTGATAGAAAAGACCCTACTAAGAGTTGGTTTTAAGGAGACCAGCTATTTCCCCCATTTAGAATCATCAGTTAGTCAGATTTTTCTTGCTGCACTTTGTAGAGGATGGAGTACATGTAGGGTGGCAGCATCAAAGGGTATGTACACCTCTGAGGAATGAAAGCTCGATGCTAGGCAATTACCTTAAACTGTGGATGGGTCTTTTCTTATATGGAGATAAGGGAACAGGAGGTACTTTTCCCCAATCGCTATCAATCGCATGCTGCAGCTGAAAAAGATGACCTTTTTGTTCTCCGCTTCATTTAAAACATTTTCTGTCACTAACACAACACATTTTCACTCTCTGGCATTCTCAGGAGACTGGTTTAAATAAACTGATAATAGTGAAGAAAAATATTGAAATAACATGTTGTGAATGTGATCTAAAGTAAGTTCGCTCTTCTGAGGCATCTTCTTCCAAAAGCAGTGGTCTGTGCTGCTCAATAAGCCATTTTGAAATTTTAGGGCATTTCAGAATTAGCCTCTGATGTTGCAGAACAAGCTGATATCCAAGTAGGGAAAGGAAAGAGACACCTGTGAGATATATGAAAGTTCCTGCATGTGTCTAAATTCATTTGAAAAAAAAATCACTGAGAAAATAGGTAGACATTTCTGAGAGATAAACAGCTGTGACACCAAATCTATCACTTCAATGGCATACAATTGTTACATGATTTTTTAATAGAAGTAAACAGAAGTATTCCAACTTCAGTGGTAGTAGTGAAAGGGAAGGGTTAAATGTGTCCGATATCTTCAAAAGCCATTCTCTAAACTGTGAATTAGACTAAAAAGTCTGGATGAAGACTATCCATCATGTTTAGAAAGTGAGAAGGTGAGAATATAAGCAGAGTGAATTAATGATCTTTTGTGACATATTTGTCAGCCTGACTCAGCCAAACAAAAATCACTGGGATTAGGTTAATAATATTCTGTATAATCTTTATTTCCCATTTGAATAGGAAGTTCTGGGATCATTAGCTCTTGTTGATAGCATTCTGAAAAAATCTAATTTATTGGGGTGGCAAAAAAAATTTTCATCGATAGATGGTCCCATGTATGAAAGATCATCTCTGCTTCTTATTCGTGGGTGACAATTGTATATACAAGAATGGTATTTGTAAATAAAGAATTTGTATTAAAAACACTCGATTTTTACAGGATCAATAATATGGCTCTGGTTTTAAATTTCTTGGGCCCATTTATGGCCATTATGATTGGGAAGGCAGGCTGGAAGGCATCTGGGCAGCATATGTGATGAAATCTCAGAAGGTAGATGGTAACAGAATAGGATTTCCAGAGGTACTGAAAAATCCCTCATTAGGAATGTGCACCAGAAAAGAAAAAAGTATTTTTCAGATTTTGGAAAGAGAATAAATACCAGTATTCAGTGATATTCAGTTTCCCTGGTACTGTCTCAAGATTTTTTCCAGGATTCCAGAATTATTCAGTTTTCATTATTCCCTGTGGGGAAGGCTCTTCTTGGGTGTGGGCCTGGAATGGCTGTTTCTCAAACAACACTGAAATTGCAGGGAAGCTAGTGCTGCCTTTCATTAAAGACCTCCAAGTTTCAAACTAATAGGACCAAATAGTCCAGTTCTGTGGACCGCTAAACAAGGTGTCCCCAGCCATTCTACTTGCAGAGCTACAAACTGGTATGAAAAAAGGCCCTGCCCCTGGCAAGAGGGAAGGTAGCAGGAGGAGTCAGCCAGAGTCACAGCTCTGTGGGGCCTTGCACCTGGCAAGAGGGAAGGTAGCAGTAAGAGTCAGCCTGAGTCGCAGCTCTGTGGGGCCCTGCACCTGGCAAGAGGGAAGGTAGCAGTAGGAGTCAGCCAGAGTTGCAGCTCTGTGGGGCCCTGCACCTGGCAAGAGGGAAGGTAGCAGTAGGAGTCAGCCAGAGTCGCAGCTCTGTGGGGCCCTGCCCCTGGCAAGAGGGAAGGTAGCAATAGGAGTCAGCCAGAGTTGCAGCTCTGTGGGGCCCTGCCCCTGGCAAGAGGGAAGGTAGCAGGAGGAGTCAGCCAGAGTCGCAGCTCTGTGGGGCCCTGCCCCTGGCAAGAGGGAAGGTAGCAATAGGAGTCAGCCAGAGTCGCAGCTCTGTGGGGCCCTGCCCCTGGCAAGAGGGAAGGTAGCAGGAGGAGTCAGCCAGAGTCGCAGCTCTGTGGGGCCCTGCACCTGGCAAGAGGGAAGGTAGCAGTAGAAGTCAGCCAGAGTCGCAGCTCTGTGGGGCCCTGCCCCTGGCAAGAGGGAAGGTAGCAGTAGGAGTCAGCCAGAGTCGCAGCTCTGTGGGGCCCTGCACCTGGCAAGAGGAAAGGTAGGAGTCAGCCAGAGTCGCAGCTCTGTGGGGCCCTGCCCCTGGCAAGAGGGAAGGTAGCAGTAGGAGTCAGCCAGAGTCGCAGCTCTGTGGGGCCCTGCACCTGGCAAGAGGGAAGGTAGCAGTAGGAGTCAGCCAGAGTCGCAGCTCTGTGGGGCCCTGCACCTGGCAAGAGGGAAGGTAGCAGTAGGAGTCAGCCAGAGTCGCAGCTCTGTGGGGCCCTGCCCCTGGCAAGAGGGAAGGTAGCAGGAGGAGTCAGCCAGAGTCGCAGCTCTGTGGGGCCCTGCCCCTGGCAAGAGGGAAGGTAGCAGGAGGAGTCAGCCAGAGTCGCAGCTCTGTGGGGCCCTGCACCTGGCTTTTGGCTGCTAGGAATCACTGTCCCCAAGCTGGGAGAGACTCGTGGGCTGGGAGCCACCTTCCCCAGACCAGGCAATTCTTACTCATCCAATTGGATCTGATTGGTGGGAGAAATGCCTTGGAAATTGAGAGAATCAAAGAAAAACAAGGTGCCAGCTGCTAATGATAAGCACCTGAACATGAAAAAACCACAGATTTTGCAGTGGAAGTGTTTCATAATGCCTAAGAACCAGGATTTGTATAAGCATTCCAATTACGGTAACAACTCAAAACAGCAATTTGGAAATCTCATCCCGCCCTTCCAAAACTCCCCCTCCCCTCCACCTCTAACTGATCCAAGTAATTTCTCCCACTTCACCTTTTTTCCCCTTTTCACCAACATTCAGCTGCTCTTAAACATTCCATCCTTTGTGGAGCATTTTCAGTTCTCAGCAGAGTGGTTTTGAGGTTTTCTCTTTTTCTTCTAGTTGGCTGTTTATATCCTGCCTCTCTCTGTAATTGTAACCAAGGTGGACTACAAAAGTCTAAAATTATAATAACCAATAAAAATTGTTAATACGCCAATTCCTAAAAATAACACCACTCCAATCCAACATATGCATGTGTGTTAAGTGCCATTAAGTCAGTTCCAGCTTATGGTGACCCTATGAATTAATAACCTCCAAAACACCCTATCATTAACCACCTTGCTCAGGTCTCGCTGACAGAGGGCTGTATCTTCCTTGACTGAATCAATCCATCCCATGTTTGGTCTTTTCCTGTTGCCTTCAACTTTTCCTTGTAAAGTCTTTCCCAGTGAGTCTTGTCTTCTCATACTGTGAGAAATGTATGATAGCCTCAGTTTGGTCATTTTGGCTTCTAGGGAGAGTTCAAGCTTGATCTGATCTTGAATTCACTTGTTTGTCTTTTTGGCAGTCCACAGAATCTGAAAAACTCTCATCCAACACCACAATTCAAAGGAATAAGCAAGACTGCAGAAGACAGCTCAAAAAACAGCTGTACAGTGGCAGGGAGGCTTCCTGCACTGCTGTTTTTCAGGCTGGTTTTCGGGCTGTCTTGTACAGTCCTTTTAACTGAATTTATCCAGCTTTCCTTATGATACATTCTGCATATAGATTAAACAGATATGGAAATAAAATACATCTTTGCCTGACTCCTTCGTCAATTGGAAACCATTCTGTTCCTTCATGTTCTGTCCAAAGTACAGATTGCACATCAAAACAATCAGAAGTTGTGGCACACCCATTTCTTTTAAAAGCAGCCACAGCTTTTCATGATCCAAAGAGTTAAAAGCTTTGCTGTAATCCATGAAACACAAGCTGATTTTCTTTTGAAATTCTCACATAACCAACGTAACCACCGTAATTTTGTGATACGATCTCTAGTGCCTCCTCCTTTTCTTAACCAGCTTGAACATCTGGCATATCTCATTCCATATATTGTAACAGACTTTGTTGTAAGCTTTTAAGCATCGCTTTACTTCTGTGAGAAATTAAGTTGATGGACCAATAGTTGCTGCAGTCTTTGATGACTCCCTTTTTGGAAACTAGAATGTAAATTGAGTCTGTGTGCCATTGTTTTGTTTTCTATATTTGTTGGCATATTCTTGTTAAGAGTTTGATGGACTCTGTTTCTTTGGTTTGGAATAGCTCTATTGATATCCCATCTACTCCTGGTGATTTGTTTCTCCCAATTACTCTCAGTGCCGCTCTCACTTCACTTTCCAAAATTCTAGGTTTTTCTTTAAAAGTATCTTTGGTTGCGATCCTATGCACAATTAGACCCATGATCAGACACCAACATCTGGGAAGTGCCCCACAGCTGTTGGCAACCCGTTTTGCTCCACTGCAGAAGCGGAGTAAAAACACACCCAGGGAAATCCAGTAGTATACAGGTTGCGATGGGCCACGGGCGGACTATCCCCTGTCTGATCCCTCCAGCATGCTCTCATGGCATCGTGCTGTTGTTTTTTCTCCCCTTCTCAGTATGCGCATTATTGCAAACTGCATAGGGAGCCCTCAACACGGCGACGCAATTCATCAATCCCTCGTTGAAGCACATCAGAAACAAATGGGGGAAAAGAACCCGACTCACCCACAGTTGTGTCTGATCACACAGTGGTGGGCTGTGCCCACAGCTTCCAAGGACTGTGTGATCGCACAACTGCGGGTCAATTTCCTCCGGGGGAAATAGCCTTGCTTCCCCCCACTTTATCTTGCAGATGTGACCATGACCTTCTTTGAAGAAACCCTATATATATACTTATTAAAAGAAGAGTTTTAAAACATTAATAAGTTATTTTATAGTCATATTTTTCTGTATATCCTGGGAGATCCCTGAGTATTGAACCCTACCATGTCTGTGGGTAGCCCAGTTTTGTGGCTTTTGTCATTCACGCAGAGGCCAGCCTTTTAGATGTTATAAGAATGATTGTAGTTAACTATATCAACAATCTCCATCTTTCAGCATGCAGTTGGTAGTAATAATTCTGTAATTCTGGCATGCCTGCTCTTTACATGCATTCAGAAATGATCTCTAGTATCCCAAAGTGAATTTTTAAAAAATTGGTTTGTCTTTTCACAAACAATAAAAGTACAGAGAGGGTTTCCTTGTGGCGGAGCTTCTAAAAAATAAGACTGAATAGAAGGCTCCAGTTCTTGCTAAATGTTCTCTTTGGCTACAATGTCATTCTCAAGAAATGGGAGACTAATAGTGTTGTCAGTATCTTTTAAAAAAGAGAGTGCTGTAATCCAAACACATACTGTTTAATATGCAAAGTGCTTTTTTTAAACCACAATTTTAATAGTGTTTAGCAAGTTGTAAGTTCTAAGTAGGGGGAATGCTCCAGGTATACAGGGAAAAAAAGGAAACCCCACCCAGAAAGTAGCTTAAAAAGCACTGGGCATGCTGATTGCTCTCCAGGTGTCCGTGTTAAAGGCAGCTGAGCATAAATTAAAAGAAAAAGGGGAGACGTGGGGGGAGGCCTGCTGAAGTCCTCAACAGTTTGTAGTACCCTGGAAGGGAAAATTAGGATTGTGAGGCTTCGACCACCTTGAAGCTGAAGGATTCCAGCTAGATTAGTTAAATTTTGAGGGGAAAAACACTTCACCAGCTGAATTACCAAGAGGCAGAAGATTCTTTTCCACTAAGAGATTCAGAAGCAATAAGCACACAAGTGGTGAAGGAAAGCAGACAGTTTTATTGAAATCTCTAAGGTAAGTCTAAGGTAAAAATCAACAAGTCTTAAAACAGAAAATACACGCTTACACCCCTTCTGTTGATCAAGAAGTTAAGGAACAACAGCAGGCTGACTCCCAGGGCTTTTTTTGTAGAAAAAGCCCAGCAGGAACTCATTAGCATAATAGGCCACACCCAACAGAAAAACTTCAGCCTATTAGGCCACACCCCATGATAGCACAGCTCATTAACATATTAGGCCACACACCCATGTCATCTAGCCACACCCACCTTTTGCTTCTTATTCTGTTTACCCTCTTTGTTGTCAAAACCCAGGGCTCTTTTTGGAGCAGGAACTCCTTTGCATATTAGGCCACACACCTCTAATGTAGCCAATCCTAATGAGTTTCTGCTGTTTGGTGTGGCCTGTTATGCTAATGAGTTCCTGCTGGGCGTGGCCAACTTGGGAGCCAGCCAGAACTCCGTTCCTGTGTGTTCCTGCCCAAAAATAGCCCTGCTGACTCCTATAACTGGCCAATATATACAGCACTGCTGCGCAGTCCTGCCTGAGCTGAGGTTCACAATTGGGACAATATCCAGAGACTTGTATACTATTGAGGAAAACATGGTTTTCACTTGCATGTATGTTAGTGTGTGTTTGCATGTTTTTCCCATAGCTGACCTTAAAGGGGAGTAATATATCCCAAGGCCAACTGATAAGCAGTGTGGTGAGGTGAGGATCCAATACAGATACTCCTTACATTCCAATATCAGGGGCATCATCTTAACATGAAAACAACCCACTCCCAAACTGCAATGACAAGATACAAATGAACATTAAGAAAGACAAACACGTTTCTGGAGAGAATAATGCCAGTGCCTATAACCTCTTTGTTTATGGCTCACAGGGCATTTTGAGCCCAGTACTACAGACAGAGGAACCGTGGTTCACCACCAACTCCTCAGATTACAATAGTCTTCTGCAAATGTTGCTATACCAGTGTTAAATAGCACTCCCTCCAACAACTCTTTAGGAAGTAAAAAGGGAGGAGCCCCTAAAAGGTCATCATATCCCAGAATAGGAAGCAAAATTAGAATTGGGGAATGTATGTCACGAAGTACACTTTCCCCGATCCCAATTCCTTCCTCCCAGCTCTTCCTTTAGTACAACAAATGAGCGGTAAAAAAAAAAATACTAGGATTCAGAGCTAGTTTACACAAGGCATCCAGCTAGGGTTGCCAACCTCTAGGTAGTAGTTGGAGTCTCCTGGAATTACAGCTGGTCTTCAGATGACAGAGATCAGTTCCCCTGGAGCAAATTGCTGCTTTGGAAGGTGAACTGTGTGGCATTATACCCTGATGAGGTCCCTTCCCTTACCCCACCCTCCCCAGCCTTCACCCACAAAATCTCCAGATACTTCCAAACCCCACATCCAGCCCTAGAGTGGTGTCATGCTATTGCACTCCTCATCATTTACTCTCCTAAGTCCTTCACAGGGCCTCAGCTTGTAAAATCTAACCATAAATATTCATCCAACAAGAGAAAAAAAATCTTTATTCAGCTTTTATGGATCTCATCACTACCTTTGGTTTACTGATGAAAGCACTTAATGCAAAGATTAAACCAAGGATTAGAATGAGTACACACTACCAATTGATAGATATAGATCCTAGAAAATCAAGGCGTGCCTCAAGGCTGTTCTTTGACAGCTTTCTTGTTTAATTTTATATTAATAACTCTTTGGAAATACAAAACAATTCATCACTGTCAATCTTAATAAGATTTAATTTTCCCACACACAAATGGATTTTAAGCATAGGAGAAATTTCTGAATAAACTTACAACATACTTAATCATACAAAAACTGAAGTGATGGTCCTAAGACAGGCATTTAGATAGTTATTAAATGAATAACACAGTTAAAGCCTTTAAATATTTTGGAATCTAGTTTTCAGACTAACAGATGGAATGAACATCTATAAGATATGAGCAGAGGCAGTATTTTTCAAGGCTGTGTCCTAAAATGTGTGTTAATGAGTAATCAATAGTTAAATAAAATTGTAATCTAAGAATAGTAGTATATTTGCCAGTACTCATCATGGACACAAATTCGAATCTCAGATTTGTAGCAGCAAAACGCAAACAGTATCTCTCCTTATAAATAATTATCTTTTGGTTTCGCAAGATTCCATGCGCTCCCATTGGCTGTAAAATGCCCTCCCTCAGCCATTGGCCCGTCAGCCACCACTCAAGAGCACTCGCGTGCCATTGGCCGGATGGAGGGAGGGGGGAGGAGATGGAAAACTAAAGGTAGGTTGATGGTTAGCTGGGAGGAAGATAGGCTTGTCAACTCCAGGTTGGGAAATTCCTGGAGATCTGAGGGGTTGAACCTGGAGATGGTGAGTGTTGAGGAGGGGTGGGACCTCAGACAGGTACAATGCCATAGACTCCACCCTCCAAACCAGCCACTCCCTCCTGGGGAACCATTGTTACCAATCTTCGGGGTGGGCTGGAGATCACTCAAAATTACTACTGCTCTTCAGGTAGCAAAGATCAGTTCCTCTGGAGAAAATGGTGGACTCTGTCATTATACCCTGCTGAGATTGCCACAGCAAATTGTCACTGAGTGCCCAAAGCCGGGGCACTCTTTCCCAGAGCCTCTTTCTAGAGCCCATTGTATTTATTTCCACAACGGGCCTTATTCCTAGTATATATATATTTCTTTTCACATATTATGAGAGCCAGCTTGGTGAAGTGGTTAAAAGTGGCAGACTGTAAACTGGAGAACCAGGTTTGATTTCCCAGTCCTCCACATGAAGCTGGCTGGGTGACCTTGGGTCAGTCACAGTTCTCTCAGAGCTGTTTCTCAAGAGCAGGTCTCTCAGAACTCAGCCCCACCTACCTCAAAAGGTGTCTGTTGTGGAGAAAGGAAGGGATTGTAAGCGACTCCAAGACTCCTTTGGGTACTGAAAAGCAGGGTATAAAACCAACTCTTCTTCAGTTTGTGGGAAGGACCTTGGCTGAGTTCAGACTGGCAGTTTGCCCCGCTATAGATTATTCCAGCCACGTTTCCCAAGCGGATTAAAGGGGGCGTTCACACAGGCACATCTGTCTGGCATTCCCCACCCTTAGGCAACCTGTGCTGTTCCGCTTCACTCCTGCGTTAAAAAGATACCTGTTACAAGTGGTAGCAAATCCTGGAGAGTGCCTTTATCCCACATCAGTCTGCTTCCCGGAAGTGTGAATGCTCAGCCAAAAAGCCAGGAGCAACCCGTGTTGCTCCCAGCGCATATGATTGGCGCATATGATTGGCTGTGCTCCGCTCTACCACCCAATGCAGTGCCGGCGCAAAAGGATCCTCCCCAAATCGCCTGGATGCCTATGTGTGTACGGGCGCATGAGTGCTCGTACGCCCGTACACACATAGGCATCCAGCCGATTTACCAGGGAAAAGCCATTTACAGCCACACCTCTGGACCAGCAGTCTGAATGCTCCCGTGGACCTCCTCCCAGTATGCTCCCGCATCTGTCGGCCCCATGTGACCGGGAAAACCTGGAACAATTTGCTTTTTTGCCACGACTGGCTCCTTCTGCAAACTGCCAGTCTGAACTTAGCCCTTGTGATGAAGAACAAGATCTGGGGAGTGAGAAGGATATACAGCCTAAATAAGTCACCAGGCACTTGAAATGGGGAGCCAAGTTGCTTTTTCCCAAGGAGTGAATCATAGTGATTCATAAGGATATGCTATAACCAATAAAGGGAATGCTAGAAGTCACAAGTCATCTGCATTAAACTTTCCTTTCCTGAAGTCATAGACAGAAAAAGGGCAGGAGAGGCGACCAACTTCACAGTGTTGTCAGGATAAAAAGAAAGGTGGGAAGAAATTACCTGTACTGCCAGGAGCTAAAGGGAGGGGAAAGCAGATACAAATACAAAACTTTTGGTAAATCTGACTAAAAACAAAGTATGAGAAATGTCAAAATTTAAAGAATATTCTGTCTCATAAATGGCCAATCAATATACAATATTTTCAGTACATAGCATTTTCAGTTGCCAGTGTGTCATATAGCACATCTTTTTGTAATGTTTACACTAGGCCTGTATGGCAGACTATTGTTATCCAAATATAAACTGAGTTGAGAATGACTTAAAACCCCAGATTACAGTGCATTCTCTTAAGTACTATGCTACAGTACCTCTTAAAATAAGCGATTACTGTCAATATTTTAACAATTCTTGTTGCATCTGTATTTTATTAGGAAGAATGTATGCTTTCTTCCACAGGCAACCTTTAAGGGCTGGATGGACATAATGTATGCAGCAGTAGATTCTAGAAAGGTAATGTATATCCCTCCTGTTAGTGTATTTGATTCATTTGCTTTATAGTCAGTCTTACTCAATGATACTCATAATATAGAAGGTATAGCTATAGTTACAGGATATAGAACAGTGCAGTCAGACAGCATAAAACAATCAATGAACAGTGCAATAGGACTAGAATTACAGAAATAGAAAACAACAAGGATCTGTGGTGGCATCTCATTTTCCCCTCCCCCACTATTTCCCCTTTCCCTTCCCTGAAAGCCCCTTGTAGGGTTGCCAGGTCCCCTTGTCGCTCTGGCAGCGGGATTTGGGGAATGTTCCAGTGGTTAGCCCCACCCCCCAGAGCAACCACCCACCAGGCCACCCCTCTCCCTCTCCTCCTCCCCAATTTAAAGGGCTTCAGCTGATTGGCGGGGACCATGCGGCCTGCTGACCAGCTGGAGGGCCCTTTACGTCTAGCAGGAGGGAGGGAGAGGGGTGGTCGTGGTTGGCTGTCACCTCCCCCTTTACCTTGGGCAGGCCAGGCCAGATGCAACTTACCGTGTCTCACCTCGGCCAGGCCAGATGCTGACTCCCCCACCTCAGCTGGGCCAGGCACTGCCTCTCTTGCCTTGCTCCACATGCTGTGGCACCCATCCTGCTCACAAAAAGACTCTTCAAAGGGTCTTTTTGCAAACTGAGTATGTGGCCCAGGACCACCCTTTCCCTCCCTACTACTAGATTTAACGGGTCCTCCAGCTGGTTGGTGGGCCACATGGTCCCCATTGATCAGCTGAAGCCTTTTAAATCATGCAGGAGGGAAGGGAGAGGGGTGTCCCAGTGGGTAGTTGCTCTTTGGGGGAGGGGTTTGGGGAGGGGCTTCCCCTGCCAGCCAGCTGGCTAGGGGCAGTTTGAAACCTCCAGAAGCGGGGGAAACCCTGTCCGGACTTGGGGGCTGGCAACCCTAGCCCCTTGGATGAGCCAGGGGGTTGCCACCCCCCTGGCCTTAGGCAGGCTGGGGCTGCCTCCCACCTCGTCTTGCCTTGGGCAGACCAAGCCAGGTGCTGCCTCCTGCCTCACCATGGGTGGGCTGGGCATTGCTTCCCCCCTCATCTTAGGCAGGCTGGGTGTCACCTCCCTCTTTACCTTGGACAGGCCAGGCCAGGCCAGATGCCACCTCCCCTGTCTCACCTCGGCCAGGCCAGACACTGACTTCCACACTGCCTCTCTTGCCTTGCTTTGGATGGTCCAAGCTGGGTGTCACCTCCCACATTGCCTTGGGTGGATGAGGGCTGGCTCCCTCTTGCCTCGGATGGGCTGGTCATAACCTCCCCATTGCCTCAGTTGTATGGCGTGCCACCTCTCCCTCCACCTCGCATGGGGCTTGGGCAGGCCAGGCTCAGGTTTCCTGTCACACGGCTGGCCCAGCTCAGGTTGGGCAGAGGCCATCAGCCCACTGGGAGGCATTTTAATTGCCAAACCAGTCCTGCTTGTGAGATAAGTTAGTCTGAGAATGTGTAATTGGCCCACAGTAACCCAGTGAGTTTCCAGGGCAGAATGGGGATTCAGTGTCCTAGTCTGAAAGTCTCACCATTATACCACATTGGCTTTCATGAGATGGTGGCTGTTGAAAATTATCAAGCATCCAGTCCTAGGTGAGTCATGCAAGTGGGGTGATATCAAGCTGCTTGGGGTTCCTGCCAGGCCTGGCCTCAATGAGTCTTTCCTCAAAGGCAAAAATATCTCTGTCCCCTCTCCCTGCATTTTACTGACAGAAACCAAGCCTGCTGTGATTGCCTAGCAACAGCCACTGAGGGAACCCATTTCTTAAAGCTACAGATGCTCCTTTTATCATGGTGGGTTTTAAACCCCTCAGTATATTTATTTTTCAGATTTTTCTGCAAACTTAGGCTGTTTTTCATGTTTGTAGAAAGATCTGTCTTGTCTGTTCACAGGTCCAGAATCCTCAGACTTGGCTGAATTGGGTATTAGACTATACAAGTGGGGACCTATGGTACTTGTTGGAGGAATCTGTTCCCCCTCTTAGCTTTCTTCTTCCCTTCCCTGCTGCCAGGTCTAGTGCGACTTCCTCCCCTGACACCACTCTGACATGGCTCCCGGCCATCACAGCTTCCAGCCACACACACACACACCATAAGCAATGCTGCCAGGTCCACTGCGGCTCCTGGCAACCCCACCACCACCACAGTTGGTGAAACTGCACAGTGCCTGCACATGTGCAGGCAATGCTTTTGTTTTTAGAGAAGATTTAACTCTCCCCCATGTAATTTTTTAACAATTTCAGATTTTTCTGTAAATCGGGGGGGGGGTATCACTCAAGTTTTCAGAACTACCTAGTTTATGTCAGTGTGACCATAATCTGCAGATTTAAGTATTCACAAATTAGGCCAAACTTGACTGTTAGAATATAAGATGATGCAAAAAACAAATGAAGGCAAGGTGTACTGTAAACAACAGAGAAAGTGTGTAAGACAATGAAGTAAAAGCAGGATTACAATCCTATTCCATGATAAAGATGCCCATTCTACTACAGATCTAATCCCTTTTTTAAAAAATGCCCCAGTAACATTTTGCATATTCTACAAAACAACAAAAGTGTGAGGAAAGTATGCAAGCATTGAACCTCTGAATCTCAGAGCCAGAAGGCAACATCAGGGAAAGGCCTCAGCCTCTATGGCATATTATTGGCCCTCCAGAGGAACTGGTTGGCTGCTGTGTGAAGGAGGACGCTGGAATAGATGGACCATTGGTCTGATCCAGCAGGACTGTTCTTATGTTCTTCCTGACATCATCACACAGAGCTTTCCACAAGATAGGAGCCACCACTGAGATTCCATGTGAATGGGAAGTGGCCAATTTTATCCTTTTGTAGAGTAGCACCTTTAGAAACCTTTGCTCAGATAAGTGAAGCTGTCACAGAGCAGCATAGTGCTGTAAATAATGAAATAATGATTTTAAACAATGGTTACCTTATTATAATTACATAGATCCAAGTCAGGTCAGTTTGCATGGTCAAAGTCACTGAAAATCCCATGGTATAAAAGGTTTGGCTCCTTAGGGTATGCAAGACTTGCATTATATGTATGAAACACTTGAAGTGCCAGGCACTGCAGGAACCCTCATCATTGAATTGAATAGCAAATCCCACTCCTGCAGAAGTTTTGTGTGCACTTTGGGTCCCCATGGAGCCTGAGGTTAAGGGATAATTTTGCAACCGCAGCTAATCCATCAGATTGTTAATAAAACAAAATCATGTTGAGGCTTGAACAGTCTCTTAAAGACGACAGTTTCTGAAATGTAATTTTTTCCTATTGTGTTCACAGGTGGAACAGCAGCCCAAGTATGAGGACAATATCTACATGTACATCTACTTCGTCATCTTCATCATCTTTGGATCATTCTTCACCTTGAACCTCTTCATCGGTGTCATTATTGACAATTTCAATCAGCAAAAGAAAAAGATAGGTCAACTTTTCTCACTGTCTGGCATACAGGATCCCATTTGTTTGAGATGCGAAGTTCAGGGTGCCTTCTGAATTAACTTCTAACTGTCTGTGGGATACTGGGATTTAGATTTGGGATTTAATTGCCCAAGGGCTGATGTACTTATTCTGATCCTTACATGAAACTGCAGTGAATGATCCTTCATAGATCAAGCACACACTTATTTCTAGATCCTGTCCTGTACTCACACTGTCCTTTGGCCTCTTAGAGGGTTCATACACAGTGAAACGTGTCCAAAAGACAATGCTGCTGCCATTACAGAACAAGACAGAAGGAGGGGGAAGGGCTTTTCTTGCTTGCAGAGGTAGTGGTGGTAGTTACAGCACTGTTGACACAGATTCTGGCCCTAGAGGAGGGAAAAGCAATTTGACTGCACATTCTGCAGGTGCTGTATCTGCTGCAGGACTGATGTTCCCACTGTCTTTAGGTAAGCTGAATTGGGAGAGGCATCAAATTTAAGCACAAATTTCTTGCTTTATATAACAGAAGGCTTCAAATAACAGGATGAGATAACATTTCTTCATACATATTGGATTTCTGAGCAGAAAATGTCAGATATGGGATCAGTTTTTAAAGGGTGATTACTTTCACTGTATTTGCAACATAATTTTGGCTGACTCCTCTTAGAATAGGCACTGGTTGCCATCCACAGCCCTTTGTGCATGTGGGACTGTGAGTATGTGGGTATATAATCATGCATACCATGAGTGTGCAGTAGCCACAATACTCCTGATATGTGTTATTTTGTCTGAATACAGCACTGTATTTTCCAGTTTTAGTAGATTCTACACAAAACCCTGATTTTTGAGCATTCACATGCAGCAAGTACTGAGTCAGAAAAGTATGTGTGGTGCCTTATTCAGATAAAATGGCAAACATGCAGATCAAGAGGATTGTGGGTAGCAAGCTCTCCCGGTATGTGTGGTTGGACACCTCCAAATGTAATCCCTGAAAGGGACTACTTTCTTCTGTGGTTGCCAACCACAGGAAGCCCCCTTTTGTGCACACGGAGCTCGATCACTGGATCCTATACATTGTCTTTTAAAAGGTAGATCTTATTACCCTGTGGAACTTGTACTGCTTCCATTGGATGGAGGCAGCTTCACACCGGCAAGTTCTTCATGTGAAGCAGTTTCACATGCCGTTGTGATATTACTACCTCTGTGATTATTGACCAAACAAGTGCACACAATTTCAGCTTCAGGCACAGGATGTGCCACTGGGAGCTGCCTATTTGTGGCTCCATTTTGTACAGCAGTAACAACAATGGGAAAGAGCAGTGAAGCAGGACACAGTAGAACTGGTAACAATGTTAACACATTGGACAGATATAATATGTGCAGTACAGGAATATAATCATTGCACAATGAAGCACAATAATTCTAAATATGAATCTTTTGATACACAATGAAATATCCAAAAAAATCCTCTTTCCAAAATAGTTCTTTCCGATGAAGAATCTGGATATTGAAGACTATTATAAGTAAAAACTGTATAGCTTCAGACTACTAATGTAGAAGGAACTGCCTGGTTTCTAAAAAGTGTTTCTGGTGGCCCATCAGTAGAAATATAATTGTTACTGCAAACCTCTCTGAATACCCTGGAAGGCTCCTTCTATGTTAGTAGTCTGAAGCTATACAGTTTTCTGGAAACTTATGGCTTTGAAATATTTATAACTAGGAATAAGGCCCGTTGTGGAAATAAATACAACGGGCTCTAGAAAGAGCCTCTGGGAGAGTGCCCCGGCTTTGGGCACTCAGTGACAATTTGCTGTGGCAATCTCAGCAGGGTATAATGACAGAGTCCACCATTTTCTCCAGAGGAACTGATCTTTGCTACCTGAAGAGCAGTAGTAATTTTGAGTGATCTCCAGCCCACTCCCAAAATTGGTAACAATGGTTCCCCAGGAGGGAGTGGCTGGTTTGGAGGGTGGAGTCTATGGCATCGTACCTGTCTGAGGTCCCATCCCTCCTCAACACTCACCCTCTCAAGGTTCGACCCCTCAAATCTCCAGGAATTTCCCAACCTAGAGTTGACAACCCTATCTCGCTCCCAGCCAACCATCAATCTGCCTTTAGTTTTCCATCTCCTCCCCCTCCCTCGTAGAGAGCAGTTGTAATTTTGAGTGATCTCCAGCCCCCACCTGGAGATTGGCAACAATGGTTCCCCATCAGGGAATGGCTGGATTGGAGGGTGGAGTCTATGGCATCGTACCTGTCTGAGGTGCCACCCCTCCTCAAACCTCACCCTCTCCAGGCTCCATCCCTCAAATCTCCAGGAATTGCCCACCTGGAGTTGGCAACCTGATCAGGACTGGGCCCAATGAGTTTTCTCCCAAAGGCCAACATAGGTGTGGAAAGGCCTTTTACTGACAGAGGAGAAAGTACAGGTGCCAACTTTGATTAGGGAAATACCTGGAGATTTTGGGGGGTGGGTCCTGTGAAGGGCAGCATTTGGGGGGGGTGGAAGGACTCAGCAGGGTATAATGCCATAGAGTCTACCCTCCAAAGCAACCATTTTCTCCCGGGGAACTGAACTCTGTCATCTGGAGGTCAATTGTAACAGTGGGAGATCTCCAGTTCCCACCTGGAGATTGGCAGCCCTAGGGGAAAGTCAGCCACACAGCAGGGAGTTGAAGAAAATGGTTTGATGGTTGCTGGCCCACCTCGTTAGCCAGCCAACCATGCTGAAGCTAAGCAGGAGAAAGAGCCTTTTTCTATTTATTCTGACAGGAAAGTGGCCATTGGGGAGGGGGTTATGCTGAAAGTCCTTTGTTTTTTTACTCACAGAACCAAGCTTGGTTGCCTACCAACAGCCACTGAGGGGACAGTCCCTCACAGGAGTCAAGAGAACTGTCTTCCTCAGGAGAGAGAGCTGTCCGCCAGTAAATCTGACATGCAAAATCTGTCTGAAGGGGAAGTGGGTGGGAAAGAGGAGCAGACCCAGCACCCAGCCAATGGCACGCGAGTACTTTTGAGTGGCGGCTGATGGGCCAATGGCTGAGGGAGGGCATTTTATAGCCAATGGGAGCGCATGGAATCTTGCGAAACCAAAAGATAATTATTTATAAGGAGAGATAGGCAGTTTCTTCTACATTAGTAGTCTGAAGCTATACAGTTTTCTTGTATCATATGCCTTTGAAATACCTATCATAGTAATTTCTTGAGGAAAATTATCGAAATAAAGTCTTCAATATCCAGATTCTTCATCGGAAAGAACTATTTTAGAAAGAGGCTTTTTTGGGATATTTAATTGTGTATCAGAAGATTCATATTTAGAATTATTGTGCTTCATTGTGCAATGATTATATTCCTGTACTGCACATATTGTATCTGTCCAATATATTAACATTGTTACCAGTTCTATTGTGTCCTGCTTCACAGCTCTTTCCCATTGTTGTTACTACTATACTGCTGTGCAATCTCCTTTTTTGTTTATCCATTTCGTACAACTACAGCCACACAGTTTGCATGCCTAAAATGGACTTTAGCTCTAGAAAGTTCAACAAGTGAATTAAATAGACTGAACAGACATTTTCAGCATGAGAGCCCTCAGTTACAATGCAATCACAGCATTTGTAACACATGCCACAGGATCAGTGGAGATTTGGGGGAGAGGGGGTTCTGCTTTGAGAAGACGCTGGTTTTATACAATGCTGAAACAGAAGGAAAAACAGGCACCAGCCAGGCTTACCTCCGGATCTGGTTATGTGTGCTGAAACAGGAATGAAGGTGGGAGAAAGCAGATCTCGCCCCACAGCAAAAAGCTCCTCACCGGCTCCTATGTAAGCCTGTATGCAGTCACATATCTCCTATTCTGTTTAGAAGAGGATTTGTAATTTCTTCCAGCTATTACTAGATGCAGTAAGGAAAACTGCGTGCTTCAGTTTTACTTTCATCTTCAAGCACTGATGAACGGATTGTAACCAGCCTTCTTTCCTTTCCCTTCCTTTACTTTGGAGGTCAGGATATCTTTATGACAGAGGAGCAGAAGAAATATTACAATGCCATGAAAAAACTAGGTTCCAAGAAACCACAAAAGCCTATTCCTAGGCCTTTGGTAAGTTTCCAGGTGTAGCCCAAGGCATTTTCCTTGTGCCCTCAGATAGGTCCTTCACATTTTCCATCAGTCCCTATTCTTTGAGTTAATCTTCACAGAATAAAAGGGGCTGTGTCTAATTGCATGCATTAGTGCTTGGTTTGCTCAATTTGAATGCCACAAAGAAGGTTTTCATGTCTAATTCTCCTTTTTAAAAATGTGCTGAAGGTTTACTCTAGATCAGGGCAAAAAATCAAGACCTAATGTTAGGACAGCTTTGAATGCCGGGCAGTTTATTCAAGCAAAATGTCCAAAAAGGCTGTTGAACTTCCAAAATTTAGCCATTGAGCTTATTACACAAGGAGACTATGAAACTATGTTAACGTATCAAATACATTAATATAAAGAGTTAAAACATACAGAACAATATATAATCTTCAAAAATATGATAACCCCTAGAACAGTAGGGTAAATTGCCAGAACAGGAACTAGCAGGGAAGCTCTGGGTTTAGCATAAAACTTGCAAACTAAAAATGGCAATGGGAGATGGAGTCCAGTGTCTGGGATCCTGGAGGGGTTTCCTGCAAACCAACCACAAAGCTCTACCAAAGGATGCACATTAAAATGAAATTTTGAATGAAAATGAATGACATGCTGAAAGATCCATGATCAGAGGTTCCAAGCATAATGACAGTGCAGAGAGGTTTGAATAGGTGGAACAGTTAAGGTGTAAAAGTGCCTCTCTCTTTCCCCATATGGCCCTGATCTGAACTGGCCACACACAGCTGAGGCCATTTCTCTTCTAAATGTCACTGGGACTACCCAGTCAGGGATCTCCTAGCATTTATATATCTAATAGCCAAGTTGCCCCCTCCGTGCGGCTATCTAAATCCACACATCGGGGGCACTTGGGGGGGCAGAGAGATTTTCCTGCACACTTGGAGCAGTCTCCAAGTGTGCAGAAAAATCTGAAAAGTTTACAAAACTAAACGGGGGATACTTAAATCCCCAAAGTGTAAAAAAGTGTTCCCTATGCATGCAACCAGAGCACACTTACCTCTGGGATCTGTGGAAACACTTCCAACATCTTGTCTATATATCTAATTCCCAAGTTGCCCCCTGCACATCTAAATCCGCACATCGGGGGCACCTGGGGGGCAGGGAGATTTTCCTGCGCACGTGGGGCAGTCCCCAGGTGTGCAGAAAAATCTGAAAACTTGGAAAAAAATACATGGGGGGATATTTAAATCCCAAAAAAAGTAAGAGCGTTCCCTGTGCATGTGCAGAGAACACGCTGCCGGTGTCTGGGGACGGGGGGGGGAGGCTTACCTGCTGCTGCTGCTGCTGCTTCCTCCTCCTCCTGCTGTGTGTGGAGCTTTTCTCCCCCCCTCCAACGAGTATCGCGAGTCCCCTTTCTCGTCTCATCTAAACTCAACCTTTAAATACAGGGAAAGAGCCCTAACAGGATGCAAAACTGATCAATTCCTGTGTTCACTTTTTGCCAGCTCAATATCCTGAATGCTTTACTGCAGTATGGGATACAGAAGTTGCCTTATCCTGCAGTAAAGGGTTTAAGGATATTGCGCTGTAAGAACAAATGCAGAAACTGACCAGGTTTATAATGTACATGTACTTTATAGGACAGACCAATATAGGACACAAAATCCTGCACAAATAAAATCATACTTTATGAGCTAGCTTACATGCTTTCTGGTGGTAGAGGAGTACACACACACATCATCCTTTGTAAATGTGAGACCCATATATTACACTGGTCCTTGAAATTCAGTATTGCCTACTCTGCCTGGCAACAGCTGTCTTGGGAAGTAAAAGGTCTTTCCCTTTACTGGAGATACAGGGGACTGGACCTGGGGGATCTTCTGCATGCATAGTATGCACTCTGGCACTAACTAACCATCCCTACCCAGGGTGCTCTGCTGCAACTGACAGTGTATTCCAGGACAGAAAGAAGTAGATCATTGGGAAGAAGATCTTCGAGTCATGAAAGCTTGTGAACCTGTCCCCTAGATGGAATATGATGCAAGATGTGTAGAATTGTCAGGCATATCATTGAGTAATGCTGTTAGGCACATCCATTTACTGTGTGGGTCTTTCCCATTCTGTGTTACAGAACAGAGTCCAAGGAGCTGTCTTTGACTTTGTCACCCAGCAAGCATTTGACATAGTAATCATGTTGCTCATCTGCCTCAACATGGTGACCATGATGGTTGAGACTGACACTCAGAGCAAGCAGATGGAAGAAATCCTGTACTGGATCAACCTTGTCTTCGTTATCTTTTTCACTTGCGAATGTGTGCTGAAAATGTTTGCCTTGCGCCACTACTACTTCACTATTGGATGGAATATTTTTGATTTTGTGGTTGTGATTCTCTCCATTGTGGGTGAGTACAAAATACCTTCTGTGATATGAACATCACACAAAGGTCCATGTGCCTAGAGGAGAATATAACAAAATGTGTGGGGTGGGGACTGAACATGATACTGAGACGCAGGGCTCTTTTTGTAGCAGGAACTCCTTTGCATATTAGGCGACACACCCCTAATGTAGCCAGTCCTTCAAGAGCTTACAGAGACTGAGTTTCACCCAGAGCTGAAATCTGAACTCTTCTGCCTTATGAATCAATAGAGACAGATCATGGGCCAGTGTAGATTATCATCTGCTAAGCCTTATTTCATTTTGCAAGTCAGGCAGCTATTCTTGCTATTTATTTCAGGACAGCACTTCCACATGAGATGCAATTGGTTTTAAAATTCTTAAATAGGACTTATAGTTTAATTGGGACTTCTTTGAAATTAAAGTCCCAGTGCAATCCATCTTTCTACTTTTTTCTGGGTGACTTATCCTGATCTGGAGATAGCCTGTGAACACAGGGGCTTCAGTGAGCTCTACCTTACATGCAAGAGCTCCCCTGAATTCAGAGGTGCAACTCTTCAGAACACATTCCATTGTACATATGGCATATGCCTCCTCTAGTGAAATAGATTGAGCTGATGATAAGAAAGCCTGTGCTTTACAGCAGTGGTCTGCAACTTTTCCAGACCTGGAACCCACCTTTAACCCCCAGGTGGCAGCCTGGCCCACTAAACTGCAAGTACATGACAAGAATTTCTGTGGCAGAAGGGGTGGGGGAGGCAGAGTTATAAGCTCATCAGTGCTGAGCCCAGGAAAGTCCACGAGACACAAGCTGAGCACCAGGAGGTGTACCATAGTGAGGAACAAGCCAAGGGCTACAGGCCTGGAAGCATCCTCTCCACTGGTAGGTGTTGTTACTTTGCTGTCCTGCTACTCTGCTCAGCATGCATGCAGAGGCAGGAAGAGTAGACCCCTTGCTCTTTCTACAGGTGCCCTCTTGAAGCAAGTCATTTCAGAAAGTAGCAAAAAAATGGCAGCTCTGCAGGGGCTTGAGGTCCAACAAAGTGGGGTTCTGCAGCCCACCTAAGGTTCCTGACCCATGGAGTGAAGACCACTGCCTTAGAGCGAATGTTTGAGCACCTAGAAAGGAACCAAATTCTCAAGACATTGTGCAAGCACATTGAATGTAAATTTTATTAGGAGACAATGCCAATAATAGAGAAAGTATTTTTCTTATTTAGCTTTAAAAAGCAGTTGAGGTAAGGAGGGTTAATAAATTTGTCTGATTTGTTTAAATTTAAATTTACAAATTAATTGATTAGTTTTTTTAAAAAAAAAGAAGCAAATTCAGAATTCCCATGTCCAATGGCAACTGATGTGTCTTAAAATGCTTAAAAGTCGCCTAGATCATGCCCATGTTATGATTTCTGAGCCCTTCAGGGGAGGGCGGTTTAGAAATTCAAATAATAATAGTAATAATAACAACAACAACAACTTACCGAGAAACAACCTTCAGAGGCAACAAATCAAGGAACGGGGGGGGGGGGCTACTTTTATACCACCCTTTCTCCAAGAAACCCGGAGTGGTGCATTTGGTGCCTCCTCCAACTGTTGTTATTTTCACAATAATACTTTGAGGCAGATAATCCTGAGAGTGACTGGCCCAGAGTCACTCATATTACCCAGGGATTTGAACTGAAGTCTCCCTGCTACTAGTCCAACAGTCTAACCACTACTGTATACTGGATCTAGAATTCATAATTTCTCAAACCTACTTCCAGCTGAAAAGAATGAGGAAAATGCAATGTCTAGTTTGGCCCTAAACCAGCACAACGCAAAGCAGACAGACAGTGAACTAGAGTTTGTGCTATTTTTTGACTAGGTATAGTGGCACTGACTATAATTTCATGAGGATTTTTTTCTTAAGGGTGCATGGCCATTGTAAAGGGAAAGGCCATTGTTAAGGCTCAGATATTAAAAGACATACATTCATGGAGACCGCCAGTGCTGATGTGAGCATTGGCCTGTCTGTTCCAGTACATTTTCTCTAACCTTGGTCAACAAACATCACATGCCTCTAGAAAAAGTGTACAAGAAGACTTGAAAGTAGAATTAGCTACGCAGTTGTAACACTGTCTTTTCCTCTCAATCTTGCTTAAGGTATGTTCTTGGCTGAAATCATAGAGAAATACTTTGTGTCACCTACTCTCTTCAGAGTCATCCGCCTGGCCCGTATTGGCCGTATCCTGCGCCTGATCAAAGGAGCCAAAGGGATCCGCACCCTGCTTTTTGCCTTAATGATGTCTTTGCCTGCCTTGTTCAACATTGGCCTCCTGCTTTTCCTAGTTATGTTCATTTTTTCCATCTTCGGGATGTCGAACTTTGCCTATGTCAAGCACGAGGCTGGCATTGATGACATGTTCAACTTTGAGACTTTTGGCAATAGTATGATTTGCTTGTTCCAAATCACTACCTCAGCTGGGTGGGACGGCTTGCTTTTGCCCATCCTGAACCGGCCTCCAGATTGTGATTTGGAAAAGGAGCATCCTGGGAGTGGCTTCAAAGGTGACTGTGGGAATCCTTCAGTGGGGATCTTTTTCTTTGTCAGCTACATCATCATCTCATTTCTGATTGTGGTAAACATGTACATTGCCATCATTCTGGAGAACTTCAGTGTGGCTACAGAGGAAAGTGCTGACCCGCTGAGTGAAGATGACTTTGAGACGTTCTATGAGATCTGGGAGAAGTTTGACCCTGATGCTACACAGTTCATAGAGTACTGCAAATTGGCAGACTTTGCCGATGCTTTGGAGCATCCACTCCGTGTCCCTAAGCCCAACACCATTGAACTCATCGCCATGGACTTGCCGATGGTGAGCGGGGACAGGATCCACTGCTTGGACATCCTATTTGCCTTCACCAAACGTGTATTGGGTGATAGTGGTGAACTAGACATCCTGAGGCAGCAGATGGAAGAGAGGTTTGTGGCTTCTAATCCTTCCAAAGTGTCTTATGAGCCTATCACGACCACACTACGGCGTAAGCAGGAAGAAGTCTCTGCAGTGGTCATCCAAAGGGCTTACAGAGCCCGCTTAGTAAGGAGGGGCTTTATTTACCGAAAGAATGTCTCCAATAAGATGGAAAACGGGGGGACAAACAGAGAGAAAAAAGAAGGCACCCCATCCACAGCATCCCTTCCATCCTATGACAGTGTAACTAAGCCCGAAAAAGAAAAACAACGGGCTGAAGAAGGGAGACGGGAAAGGGCAAAAAGACAAAAAGATGTCAGGGAATCCAAGTGTTGAGATGATCCGTGCTAATAATAACTGTAGAAAACTTGTGAGCGGAAAAGATTGTTTACAAACTTCCTGATAAATATATAACAATAGCAAACAGCTGTGGAGACACTTTACCTGAAGATCTTATACCAAACATAGTCTGCTTACTGTGTGACCATGTTGCATCTCAAAGCAGTGATCTACCACCTGTTTAAAGGACCCATCTAGACAAATATATTTAAAAAACAAAAACAGGAAACAATACAATGGCGGAAAAAAGGATTTTATACTGTTTGGGCAGGTGGATACTGCATGTTCCACATCAGTCAATGCAACTTAGGACAAACAAGCAAAATAAAACACACATACACACTTAAGGGGGGGAAATGCTGCTTTAGGGTTCATATTTTTCTCCAAAGCAGCCAAAATGGATTTTTATTTTTCTCATTTTATTGAAAGGAAACCCAGAAAAAGGGTTTGTTTGTTCAAGCAGAACTAGATTTTCATACCTGATATTTAGTTTAAGCAGCAAAAAAAAAAATTAGAACAAGGAGAAAAAAGTAAATTCAATCAAGCAACAACAACAACAAAAAGCTGAAATGAAACGACACACATAGCCCATGCCATTTAATCGTCATTGTTTCTTTGGTATTTATTATCTGCATACTTCTTTATTCTATGGGCTTCACCGTGGTTTGGGAGATGGGGCAATCAGGTGTTTTCAGCCTGCAAAACTCACTCAGGCTGGTTCCAAAAATAAAATAAAATTGTGCTCGTTTCAATGCATAGAAATGATTTGCATGACGGCATGCTGTGATCAGGAATCATGCATGAGGAATCATAAAACCACAAGACACTCAATATGCTGTCCAGGCCGTGCGTTAAGCCATATGTTCAAGGCACTCCACTGACTACGGCACACTGTATTGGGAGAGATACTCTTAGATGCCCTTCACCATGGTACCAGTTCTTAAACTTTTCATACACCTTCCAGTAGGGAAAAAAACCAAAAGTGAAACCAGCCATTGAAAAGTTGTTTTTGTGTCTGTTTTACAACCTTCATGGCACCCATATATATAAATGTATTTTGCACTTTTAAGAAACACAGAGAACAAAAACCCAAAAATGCTGCTCTAAACCCCATCTGATGGGAAGACCATACAAAAATGGTTTCTAATACAGTGTCACTGTCAAAGAGAACTTTAGGCCTTCAAGAAAACCCATCTGGCAGTTCTGTATCCCACAATATTTATGATTACCCTTCAGCCTCCATTCTGCAGTGTGGACACTCCTCCCCCCTCTTTCTGTTAGGGATAAGTGCTACAGGAAACACCTGATCTTTTAAAGGTGCAATTTTGAGCAGTTATCTAAAACATTCTTATAATGATCTTTGGGGGATATGACCGGGGTGGGGGTACAGCCCCTGTGTGCCATATTTCCATGCAAATTGTTGCATTCTTTTGGGGTGATAGGATGCAAGCAACCTAATAATGGGGCACAAGCTGACTCCTTGAAAAGTGGCCTCTACTTAATTGTTCTTCCATTGCCAGGTTTCCTGCAGCTTGTGTCCTGATGCTGTGTGGTTATCATTTGCTTTGCTAGCTGCCACTTTTATTTTTTTAACAAAAAGCAAACCAAAAAAAACCAACCTGATTTTTTTAAAATAACCATGAAGTAGAGCAACTTACTTCTGACAAGCAAAAGTAGCAGTGTGACATGAGTGCAGAGCTGAGAGGAAAAAGTGTCATAAATGTTGTGTGCCTTCCACCATCTTCTCATTTCATCTCACGTGGTTATGCAGTCATAATTTTTAACAGTTCTCCAAATTCAGATAGGGATGAAGAGCTACCTCTCAACTCATCTTAACTCTAAATTGATGGGAGTCCCACAACGCCCCCCCCCCAAAAAAAAAAAAACCCTCTCTTTTAAGTTTTGTGTTTCATACCTGGGAACCTCAGGTTTTTTTAAAATGTCCCATTGCATCATTGCCACTGAACAAGTCAATCATCACTGTGAATTCAGTTCTTTGTTTCCTTTCTCTTTCTCTCTTAACTCTCTCTTAGAAGGGCACAGGTTTGAAGACCAGGGTTTTGTTTTGTTTTTTTCCTGATGGGCCAAAGGTTGCATTGCATCATAGCCAAGATTGTGTTCCATCTGCAGCTTAAGGAAGATGTAGTACTATTCTAATTGTACAAAATGCTGGGTTGTAAAGGAAGCATATTGAATGTGACAAAAGGAAGCAAGCTGTTTGAATGTGGACCAAATAAATTGTATCTATAAAAGGCAAAAAAAATCACTTGAAATATTCAAAAAGCAAAACAAGAAAGCAGAAAAGATAGCAACGCCTTTTAGGTAAAAGGGCAGAGGCTTGATTTATAGCAACCTAGATGCCTGCTACAAAGGTCATGTAGAAAGCAAGTCATTTGATAGACATCTGTGCCAAGTTGGACTTTTTAAAATGCATAGTGTAGCTATCATGACATCAGTGGAAAAATTCTACTGTACCAGACACCGCAAAGAACAAAACATTTCTCTCCTGTTAGTCTTATCCCCACTTACTCCTACAATGTGTATAATATTTAAATGAAAAAATGACATGCAGATGTACAGGCAACATTGTAAACAGCACAACAACAGCAAAAGCCGAAAAAGTGTGGTTGAACTTTTTAAAAGAATATTATAAATACTGTAATATATCATTTTATTTTATTGGCATGCCTTTTTGTAAATAACAAAGGACTACAAAATTAAATAGAATGGCTTCTGGCTTATGCCACTGTCCATGTTTAATTTTTATATATATACATATATATAGATATATATATAAAAATACATTTTCTCTTTCTTTTTTCCACTTTTGAGGTATCAACCTATGTACATCCCCACTGAGGGGGAAACAAACCCTTCCAAACAGACACAAAGAAAACCTTTATTGCAAAATTACCTTTACAACAATAGAAATATTTAGACTATATTTTGGTTCTGAGGTGCAATATATTTTGACCACTTCTATGCAAGATTTGGCTAAATGTCATAATTGTTCTTTAGCTGGACTACTGCTCCATATCAAAAGCTTGGTACATATAGTGTTTGTGCTGTCGAATTTTATTAAGCAATTTTTAGTAAAAAAAAAAAAAATGCCCTGCAGTCTATATTTACATTGGGTCATGATTTAGCGATACTTGAACTTTCTTACATTAAAATAGTTTTGCTTAAGAATAAAAGTTATTAACAAACAGCTTCAGAGCTGTGGGCTATATCTTTCTGCTAAAATGAACAGTTTAATTTTTTTCCTACTTTCTGTGTTACGTTTTTTCCCTTGGTGTGCATGGTTGAACAGTTGTCCTAATCAGCCCACACTTCACAGATGCTGGGAGAGTTGTTCTGAATTTTTATATATAATTATTAGGCGAAGCTTAGAATGTTAGCAGAATCATGAAATGAATAATTACATGAGGATGTCAATACACTGAGTTATACAGATATACTGGGTAAGGATTTATAGATCAAAGAAATGTGGACAGAAAGCCTTCTGGGAAGTCAGAGGAAAAAAAGGTGCCAGCAGAAAAGTCACAAAATCATTGACAACAATTTAAAATTGTAACATTGCGTGCTGACATTTAAGTTCAATCTTTTGATATCACTATTTCCCCTGGAAATGTTATAGTGAGAATACTTGATGAGAGTATTTAAACTAGTTCTTCCTTATATCTTCACTTATGGTGGGGGAGCTGATAGAATTAGGAAGAAATTATTTGCCTCGCTTTATGGGTGTGTGACTTATGGTGAGTTCTAATGCAATGAACAGAAAGGCACTGTGTGGGTTGCCGTGGGAAATCTTTGATCAAGTCACAATCAATAAATAAGTGCTCATTTAACAAAAAAATTGTGGTTTAGCACAGTTCACATCCCAAAATAGAACTGAAAATGCATTGTTGATAGAACACGTCTGCAACTGAACGACGGAAACTGTAGGCCACAGATGAAAGTGTGTGTGTATGAGTGCAGTAATTTTTATGGAGAGAGCAAAAATATTTCCATTAGCCAGTGAACAGATTTTTTGCATGTAGAAATTTTAGTGACATCCCCCCCCCCCGGGGTCAAGTGAGTTTGTGTGAAGGAAAAATATAGAATTTAGAGCACAGTCTGGACAGGAGTGTCATTGTGATCAATTTGGCGGGGGTGGGAATATGATTAAATTTTACTGGACAGTGTTACATTATGAAAATCCTGTTTAATCATGCAAGTGTTACTACTGGAGATTTTGAAAGGAGAATGAGTACCTCCAAAGTAGTTGGGTCAGTTAAAATTTTACCCTTAATTCAAATAGATCTCCCAGTACAATAATATATAACCAATTCTTGTTTTACTGATATTGTTAGGAAACAGAGATGTTGCATACACTTAGGCAGGAGAAAATTATTTGTCTTGCACATGGGAAACTTACATTTGATCTCTGTTTAATTTACAGCTTTGTTTTGTTTCTTGATTGTCTAAATGCTTATGACAAAACTGAAGTAGCCTAGTTTCATTCTGTAGTTAGTCTTCCTGTTTAAGTTTTCTAATGGCAAGTAACTGCAGTAAAATCATTCACTCAATCAATTACCCAGCAAGGCAATAGAGGCATCATCTGAATTTTCAAAGCAATTTTTATTGACTTAACAACTCTGGTCAGTACAGGAAGCCAAAAGAGAAGGCCAGTGTATTATATGGCTTGGCGGTTCCTCCTGGTCTTTATAAGAAAACATACTTTTGAAAACTTATGTTGCTGCCACAAGCCAAAGAACATGAAATAAATGTTCCTAAGCACAAGAGGAAGTTGGCATAATGTTTGTTTTTTTCCCATAATTCATCAGAGTAAGGGTTCTAAAGCAATTGTATTAACTGTGTAAAAAAAATTATGCAGGATCAGGTATTGGACATCTGGTATACTGCATAGATACTTTGCATGAAGTGACTCTACCTAATGAATGGGTAGAGGCAACTGTCCCACAAGCTGAGCCTAGCAATTTAGAAATGGTCAGTCATGGCTGCCATTTGTGTGTGGCATTAAGGTTTTGATGAGCTACATGAAAACAATTGTCGGCGCTTTTCTTCGACACAACCTGGTGCTAAACTGTTAGTGTAGTGCCATTCTATAAAGGGCCATTAAAGCCAGTCATTATAGTTTAAAGTTTAAAAAAAGAAAGACTAGACAACCTGTACACATTTGTTTTGCCAGCAATCAATAGTGAGTTGTCATTAGCTTTGGCACTGAAAAAGAGAGGTACAGTTCCTTACTTGACTGCAGATTCCCTGTTGTGCAGGGTACATTCAGGTGTAATGCAACTGGCCCAAATTTGGCCCAATGTAAATATTCCCTGGGGGCTGAATTTCTAATGTCTAAATTTAGTTGTTACTTGGCAACCAATACAGGGCAAAAAAGGAATCAGATATGCATATTCCTTTGGGGGAAGCAAGTGTGGTCTCTGGTGGAAGCTGAGGTATATCAAATCAGATAACTCCATGTTTGGGGAAGAAACATCTGCAGCCACTACACGTTTCTAAGTGTGCATTTCCCCCACAGCTTATTAAGTGCCACCTGATTTCACACATGGAATGAAAAACCAATTTATACTGGTACATGGATGATTCTTTGGGTGCAGGAGAATATCCCTAAACAGGCTTTTGTTTGCAATTTGAAGGGGCTCAAACACCATGGTGATAAGGACCATAAAAAACACTAGTTTGAAGCACTGTCTACCCCATCACCATGCTTAAGACTTCTGTTTCAAGGCTATGCACCAGCATGAAATTCTCTTACCTGATATTACAGGTGAGCTCTTTCTAGCAAGCCCCCACTGCACCTATGCCTCCTGCATTGTATGTATTATTCCTTCCCAGCTAGAAGGTTCTCAGGCTGATACTGTGCTTGCCTTGGCAATAGGAAATGGGTAGCTCTGCGGTGCTGTGTGTTCCACATCATATTCTTCTGCATATCAGTAATGCTCTCTCTCCAGAAACAGTATGCACTAAGGCTTTTGCTGTACGTAGGTTGGTGGACACCCAGGCCTTGGCTAACAAGCGGTTAGAAAGCCATCCACTGGACAGCCATAGTATGCATAAGCATTGCACTTTAAACTCTTGGTTCCAATCAGCTTTGGGCATTTCTTTTCAAGTCTTTCCATTCAAAGGGCTGAGGTATAATACCTTCCCTTCATATGCTAGCTGCGTCTCCCCCATTGCCAGATGACTGAGAGCAAAAAAATAAATAAAAGACTTTGGTATTGTATTGAAAGTGGTTCTCCCAGTAAGAAACTGTTCACCGAGCATTTGCTTTTGGTAGTCTCTGTGAAATGGTGAGCGAGGGGAAGCTTCGGATATGATATTTTTCCCATGTAGAAATAATCTTCTTGTAGGAGAAACTTGGCAGTGCTGTGCAAAAGTATATTTTGCCATGAGTACAAATTGGGCACAGGAAGTGAGGAGGGGACAGGGAACTACAGGATAGGAGGGACTCACACCTGCTCAGCAACCCTCTTGCTTGTGCGTAAGGTTTAAGCAATGTTTCGGGTGGCTGTGGTGGGATACAGGGAAGGCTTGGAACCTTTACAGACTCTGGCTTGATTGTGTGCATGTGGGCGGTCAGACATCCGGACCACCCATGGTCCTCATCGTTCCTGTTGTGGTTTGTTATACATTTCGTGATCTGTCACAGTTTTGTATTCCAGAGCACAGAGCAATGTACGTGAGGTTAGGCCCAAAGGGGGAAGGGCCCAGTGAATTTTGCCCAGGGTCTAGGAAATCATGCCAGCAGCCTTGATCAGGGCTTTGCAAACCATGTTATCAATAGCAAAATAAACACTTTGCTGTTCAAAAGTGTCTGGTTTTCCCCTACACAAGTTGTCTCCATGTAGGAAAAATATTGTGTGAAGCAACCCCAGAAGCAGAAATCCCACCACCATCCCAATGCAAATCCAAACTCCACAAAATGAGGAGGCCAGTGAATGAGAGAGCCTCTGCTAGCATACTAGCTTGGAATTTTGTGGTACGGCTGATTTCAACAGAAGAAGCTTACACAACATCTCAAAAATTGCTAGAATTTGTTGAAATGATCTGTCATATAAATATATATATAAAAATATATATCTTCAAATTCTGCCCAACAATGTTGCTGCATGTCACATCTGTATAGACAGGATGTATGTGTGTGTCCATCTAAGCATCTTGTAGGTGAAAATAGTTTTCCAGATGTTGGAGCTGGATACTGGAAAACAGATCTCTGGCAATTTCTGTTTTCAGCTCCACCGCTGCTGTGTGTATGTGTGCAAGAGAGAGAGTGACCTCGGGCAAGTCACCTAACCTCTCTATGTGCCTCAGTTTTACCCATCTGCAAAATGGGCAATTACCTACCTCACAGGGGTGTTGTGAGGCTTAATTTAATTCACGTCTGTTCAAATGCTTTTCTGAGGTTTGCAACTTATGTACTGTTCTAGGTGTGCACAGGACAGAACCATGGATTATGGGGAAAGCATAATGAGATGGTGCCATTAATGCTGCTAATTAAGAAAGTCACCGCTACAGCTTTTTCTCAACAGATATCAGGGCAAATATTTTACTTTCTTGCTGCACTTTGCTTATTCTCCCTTCCCCCTTCAATAACATATTTCCAACCCTTTGATTCCTAAATTTTGTTTCGTTCTAAAAAGGGGGGAGGAATAATGGGGGGAGGGGAGAAAGAGAATGTGTCTTTTAAAAAAACTACTTCTATAACAAAAATAGTTGACGTCTGACTTATTGATTTCCTTTGTACTGTACATCTTTTTACTTTGGAATTTGCAATAAAAAGGTATGTCCATCTTGTTTTAACATCTTGGATGAAATGTCATTCTGATCCCTTTGCTGAACCAATGCTATTCCTGTCACAGGTATCCTTTCCAGTCCTATTCATTGTATTTTGTAAAGGCTAGAAGCATTTCCAAGGCCTTTTAAAAAACAAGTTGCTGTTGTTCATTAAGGTAGTGGGTTTAAATAAATTTATTTGGTACTGAATGAAGTGGCCTGAATATTAACGTACTAGACCAGGAGGCTGTGGGAAGCTAACTTCCTGTCACCTATCCCAATGATTCCCATGTTCCAAGGCACATGAATCCTGCAACAGGTAGGGCTGCCAGATGCCAGGATTTGGTTCTGAAGGTAAGGTTTCAGGGCTCCTTCCCAAGGCCACAGGTTTAAAATGTTATGGGGACAATCTGCTAGCCCACACACCAGATGACTTATTTTAAGACTATGTATGCCTGCTTGTGGTAACAGTGGCAGATGCAAATCAAGGGAAGGATCCAAGAAGCTGGCACGTACATTTTAGAGGCAGCAAACAGTTACTTCCCATGTTACCTTTTATTATTTCATTTTGTGTGTGTGTGGTGAATAGCTCATCTCCTCAAAGTGATACACATTCACAGATAACTTTGTGGTACGCTCCCTATCAGCATGTGAAAATTGTATTAATAGTGATGCTATACAGCACTTTAAGTGGTGCAACCCTGCCCTAGGGGGGACTTGCTTGCTTAACTGCCCGGGGTGCCCAGCATGGGAAAAGACACCAGACAGAACAGGGAGACTGTTTCCTTCCCCCCACTCCCCAAGTAACAGCTTCAATTGCTCCAGCTACTGCTGCAGCCAGTGGGTGGAAGCACAGTCAGCTTTTTCTTGCAACTTCACAGCCAAAAGTGAAACTTGGTGTCATGACCCCAGGGGGTCGCCACCTTCCGCTGCCACCACCCTGGACTTATGGTCCCTTGAGAAGGCCCAGGGTACCCTCTCAAGCCCATCCAAAAATGCCCCTTGTACAGCCGAGAAAACACAGGCATGATGACCAGGCAGAGTACTTAACAATGGTTTATTAAGAACAATACTGGGGCAAGGCAAATAAGGCAAGGTGCTTTAAAAAGATATAACAGTATTGAAAGGCAAAAAGAACACAAAGCTAATGCAGCTACCTATTACTCCTTAACTGTTACTACTTAAAGCCTACAAGTCTTCTTACCAGACCTCACTACCTGTACAGTCACTCTGACTAGTGAGGGACCTTTTCCTCTCAGACCAGCTCTTCTCCCTCAGTGACTCTGTGAGAGGGAAAATTGCAGAGAGACAGCAAGATCCGTTTCCTCACAACACAGAGAGTTTATCAAGGTCCCCTTACTTTTCACTCCTGTGTGAAGAAATATACCATTTTCCACAGCCTACAGCTTAAGACACACCTCCACAAGAATGCAACAGTCTCCTCTCAGAATCCCTGCACTCCCGTTTGCTAAAACCATCCCCAAGCATTGTGGGGATTGTAGGCTATCTGCTTTCTACTGCCAGACAGGTCCCTCCTATAGTTTAGGCCTCTAGGCCCTGTCTCTGTCCTGCACAGATCATGAGACTTGGTGTTTCTGTCTTTTCCCTGGCATTGGTGGGGAAGAATGGAATGGACATTTACATCTTGTTCCCAGTTCCTCCCATGCCCTTTCATGCTGTACGTGCTCTTTGGCAGCAGGTGACAGCACCCAGAAAAGAGAGCATGCCCCACCCCCAGTCTAGGACAGAATAAGTTAGGATTGGTCCATGAGGTGTCTATCCAGACTGGGACACTTTCTTATCCTAAGTAACAGCACCCAGGGAACCTGAGAGCATAATCCTCTGTCACTCTGGCATTCTACCTGCCCACTCACTGTGAATCTTCTTTTGCTGTGTGTGGGGGGCATGTATATTGGTGGGATGGGTTGAATTAAATTCTGATTAGAGCGGAAGGATGTACTGGGCCTTCATTTGGGCTTTGGGTGGCATTATATGTCAGTTGAAGGTTCCAGAGAATTGTGGTATTTATTTATTTATTAGATTTATACCTTGCCCTCCCCACCAGGGCAGGCTTAGGGCAGCTAACAAGACCATAGGCATTATAAACAAACAGTAAAAACAATTTAACAATTTAAAATCATCAGACCATTTAAAAGTACAACACATGTAAGATGGCAGAAACTGTCTTATCATCCACCACAGGGAAATCAGCAGCTGGTGTCTGGCTTCTGAGGGCTTGGGTTCTTTAATATGGGCATAGATGTTAAGCCAGCGGCCAAGAGTAGATTGTACAGTGTAGTATTTGTCTAGGTGTTATTTAATGTGGCATCTCAAATACTTGGTGGAAGAGCTCCGTCTTGCTGGCCCTGCAGAATTTTAATAAATCCCGCAGGGCTCTGATGTCCTCGGGAAGCTTATTCTACCTAATTGGTGCCACCACAGAAAAAGCTCTAGCCATAGTTGTGGCCAGCCTGGCATCTTTCATGCCAGGGAGAACAAGGAGGTTCTGTGAACCTGACTGCAGTACTCTCTAGGGAACATTATAACATAAGAGAAGCCATTGTTGGAAAAGGCCAATGGCCTACCCAGATCAATGCTCTGTCACGCAGTGGCCAAAAATACCAGGGGCCCTCCCACTGTTGCCCCCCCCAAGCACCAAGAATATAGAGCATCACTTGCCCTAGACCAAGAGTTCCTACCTATACCTTGTGGCTAATAGCCACTGATGGACCTCTGCTCCATATGTTTATCCAATTCCCTCTTGAAGCCGTCCATGCTTGTAGATGCCACCACCACCTGTGGCAGTGAATTCCATGTATTAATCACTCTTTGGGTGAAGAAGTACTTCCTTTTATCCAGGGGTCATTTTGAGGAGAAACGCACAGGGACAGCGTTCTGGGAGTAACAAGCCTGACCCGCCGCCCCCCAACTTCCTGCTAAGGCCCCACAACTTCCTTGGCAGCACAGGCCCCCTGACCCTCTGGGCTGCTTGGAGGACTCTGCCGCCACCCTTTCCCTGCTTGACAGCCAGCAGCCCCGCAGACCTCCCCTTGCCTTCACCCACAGCCTCATCGTCTGACTCGACAGCGTGGAGCAGAAGAGAGGGGCTTGAATTGGGGCCATCTGGCTGCGCTGGTGAGCTGGTTGGGAGGCGGAGAAGGCATGGCCCAGAACCACGGCTTGCCTGCCTGCCTGCCTGGAGGAGGAGGAGGAGGAGCTGGGGGGGGCATTTAAATTTTTTGGGGGCCATAATTTTTAAAAGAACCCTTACTTACTTCTGAGTAGAAACACAAGTGGGGTATTGTGAGGTGAATGGGGGTAGGGATGCCAGGCTCCAGGTGGAGTGATAAATGACTTGTCTTTATGGTAGATGGCAAATATGGGCAGCATTGTGTATATGGCTGCTGGTGTGATGTTTGTTTGGGATTATACCTTGTCTGGTCTTAATGTGTGTGAAGGTGCAATAGAGCGCATGCTCCTCAAGACTGCTATGAACATTACTGTTTTAATTAATATCTCTCCCAGCCTTCAAGCATTTGTTTCTGTCAGTAAAATGTAGGGGGAGAGAGCATGTCAGGCCTGACAGCAGCCACCATGCAACTTGCATAACTCATGCAGGCCCAGCTGCTTGCTACTGCTCAACAACTGCTGCCCCATGAAGTGTTGTGTAGTGGTTAGTGTCCCAGACAAGGATTTGGGAGACCCAGATTTGAATCTGAGTTGGGAAATACCTGAAGATTTTTGGGGTGGAACCTGAGCGGTGGGTGTTGCCTTCTGACACTTCCAGTGATGTCAGGGGGTGTGGCATATGCAAATAAGTTATGCTAATGAGTTATGCTAATGAGCTCCTGCACCTCTTTTTCTATGAAATGACCCCTATTGCTGACTGCTCAGCAATTTCATTGAGTGCCCATGAGTTCTTGTACTGTGAGAAAGGGAGAAAAGTACTTCTTTCTCTACCTGCTCTATTCCATGCATAATTTTATAAACCTCTATCATGTCACCCCTCAGTCGTCATTTCTCCAAGCTAAAGAGCCCCAAGAGCTTTAACCTTTCTTTACAGGGAAAGTGTTCCAACCCTTTCATCATTCTAGTTACCCTTTTCTGCACTTTTTCCAATCCTATAATATCCTTTCTGAGGTATGGTGACCAGAATTGCACACAGTATTCCAGATGAGGTTGCACCATCAGTTTAAACAGGGGCATTTTGATACTGGCTGATTTGTTTTCAATTCCCTTCCTAATAATCCCCAGCATTGCAGTTGCACACAGTCTCGATATTTTCAGTGAATTATCTACTACGACTCCAAGATCTCTCTCTTGGTCAGGTTCCACCAATTCAGACCGCATCAACGTGTACTTATAGTTAGGATTTCTGGCCCCAATGTACATCACTTTGCACTTGGCCACACTGAGCCCCATTTGCCACATTGACGCCCACTCACCCATCCTCAACAGATCCCTTTGGAGTGCCTCACAATGCTCCCTGGTTCTCACCACCCTGAATAATTTAATGTCATCCACAAATTTAGCCACTTCACTGCTTACTCCCAACTCCAAATCATTAATGAACAAGTTAAAAAGCTTGGACCCAGTACCAAGCCCTGTGGCACCCCACTGCCTACTATCCTCCACTGAGAAAATTGCCCATTTATACTCACTCTCTGTTTCCTATTAATTAGCCAGTTTTTGATCCACAAGAGGACTTATCCTTTTATCCCATGACTATTGAGCTTACTTAGGATCCTTTGATGAGGAACTTTATCAAAAATCAAGGTAAACAACACCTATTGGGTCCCCCTTGTCCACATGCTTGTTCACTCTCTCAAAGAACACTAACAGATTAGTGCAACAAGATGTTCCCTTACAGAACCCATGCTGAGTTTTCCTCAATAGTTTTTGTTCATCAATATGCCTACTAATTCTCTCCTTAATAATGGATCTTCTTCGTGGTCTCTGTGCATCACACCCACGGGATTCAGTGCGCCTGCACTGACCTGGTCGGTGTCTGTACAAAGCTCACAATGGGATTTTCGCGCCCTTTGCCCCGGGCCTGTGCGGGAACCCCCATCGTGCATGCCCAAGGGGTGGGGGCACGGACATCCCGCCAGTTCTCTTCTGACCGCCTCGCTGTTAACAGCCTGTGTTGGTGTCCCTGAGAACGCTTTTGACTAACCTTCTGCCTCACAGCAGGGATTTTTTTCTTCAGCTTTTTCTTTTCCTGACTACGGGGCCAAGACCCCCTTTTTTCCTTTGAAACTCTCCCGGTCTTCGGACCCCCCCCCCAGACCCTTTCTTCATCGCAGGGTCCCTTCGCATCGGTTTATGGAAAACCGAAAGTGGGTGTGCTTCAAACGATGCTCTTCCTGTGGAAGCAAACTAGCCTTGAGGGACGAGCACTCCCTTTGTATTTTTTGTTTGGGAGAAAGCCACCGACCTGATGCCTGTGCCATCTGTGCTCATTTCTTTAACCAAACGAGGAAGAACAGGGCCGCTAGGCTGAAGGTTGCACTGTGGGAGTCGCCGCTTGCTCCTCCAACTTCCACCATGGAGACCGATCAATCAGTATCGAAACCAGCCGCCTCAGTATCGAAGCCATTTGCCTCGGTGCAGAGGGATCTTCTGACGCTGAAGCCTCCTAAGGTAGAGAGATCTTCTTCTGATACTGGAGGGGCCCCTAAGAAGAAAAGTGGATCAAAGATGGCCTCGTCGGTTTCAACCCCGGTAAAGAAGTCCAAGAAGGACAAAACAAAGAGCCTGGGTTCCAAGACGGTGGGAGGCACACATAAGTCTCACGGTGAGAGCGGTGCTGTATCTCCAAGGGGCTCTGCTTTCCATGTGGATGCACCTCAGCAACCCCCGCAGCTGTCTCATCCAACACTGGAGTTGCCGAAGATCCTTGTGGAGCCTCTGATACAGGTATTGGACTCTCCACCGTGTCAGCTTGAACCCCTGGTGTTAGAGTTTCACCGTCATCAAAAAGTCCCCCAGTCGATGTCGCCTCCTCCGACCAACCTTGACCTGATTTCTAATGCCCAGGCAGTGGGCTCTCGCTCCCCTTCATTGGCCTCTTGGGCTAGTGACCGTTCGGACCGCTCTCGACATCATCCTCGGGACCGCTCCAGATCCCCTTGTCGTCTGGATCGACGCGGACGGGAGGAGTATGACCCACGCTACGACAGGTACCATACGTCTTATCCATATGGGCTTCCTACCTTCCCCTTTGCCCACAGGCATGATATGCCATATTGGTTTTCTTCTGGGCCATGGAACCATCCAGGATGCCCCGAATCTTGGAAATCGCGTCGATATAGGTTGCGCTCGCCGCACCACCTTCCGCCCTCAGCGACTGTATCAAAACCGCCACCATCTCCGCCTCGCCTTCCCATCCAATCTGCACAAGCAACTACACCACCAATGCCGATAGCTGAGCCACCGCTATCAATGCCTCAGAATTTGAGCTCCAGTTCAGCTTTCTCTCAGTAGGAGTCCGATGTTGACGACGTGGAGGATGCCCTCTCCCCTGTTGACCCACCTCCTAAACAACCAATTTCTGGAGATAGCCCAATTTCTCCTTCGGAGGACATGTCTTCATACGGGGACTTAGTGAAACACATGGCACACTCCCTTGCCCTGCCTATTGTACAACCCCAGCCGTCTGCCGCAGATGAGGTGTACGACATCATCGAAATCGATGCCTCAACACCAATAGCTTTGCCAATGTCCAAGCATCTCCTCAAGGGTTAAGCCATCCTCGGCACCGGTCTCCACCAAGCAGCTTGACCACATGTACCGGGTACAGGAAAAGGGGGCCTCTTTCCTCTACCTGCACCCTCGCCCAAATTCACTGGTCATTTCTACCTCGTCTAAAAATAAGAGCTCTAATTCCACTCCATCAGATAAAGGGAGCAAGAAGATCGATGCCTACGGATGCAGAATATACTCCTCTGCACCCCTTGGGATAAAATCCTCTAATTATTTAGCCTGCTTTGGTAGATACCAATACGACTTATGGCAGCGGATGTCTGCACTCCTCCCTTCGATGCCAGACGACAAGCTGGCTGAAGCCAGATCCATTCAGAAGGAGGGACTTCTGGTGGCTAAACAGCTTTTGAACATGACAAAACATTCCCTTGATGCTTTCTCGACGTCGATGGCTTCTTCAGTATCGCTTCGCCGCCATGCTTGGCTTTGTACAACGTCTCTGCCACAAGACACCAGGTCTTATATTGAGGATCTCCCATTTGATGGAGACGGTCTATTTCACTCCTCCACCGACGCCGCTTTGCAGGAGTTGGATAAGAACATCAAGGCATCGAAGTCACTAGGAGTTTCTGCACCACAGAGGTCTTATCAGCACCGGTCGTGGTCCCGGTACACCCCACGGTGTCCATATCCCACCAAACCATCTACAGACACTGCCTGGAGACCTCGCCAATCTCTGAGTCACACCCGTCAACCGTACCAACCCAAATCGAGGTCGGGATTGCAGCACCCGCAGGCAAGAGCCAAATCTAACCAGGGACCAAAGCAGGGTCTTTGACTCCGTCCTCTTGACATCGAGAGAAACAACTTGCCTCCATCCTTTCCTTCCTGTATGGAGAACGATAACTAGGGATGCATGGGTCTTATCCATCATGACCGAGGGCTACTTCATCAAATTCCTCGACCTCCCAACCCTACCAATCTTCCACTCCACCCCTCCTTCCTCCATCCTTCTTCAGGAAGTCGACTCCTTACTGAGGAAGGGAGCGATAGAACCTGTGCCGAAGGTTTCGGAATGCATGGGGTTCTATTCCCGGTACTTTGCTGTGCCAAAACGCGACGGAGGTCTACGTCCCATCTTGGATCTTCGGGATCTCAATGTTTACATCCGATACTGAAAGTTCAAGATGACGACCTTGCAAGTTATCTTTCCTTTGATTTCTCAGGGCGCCTGGATGGCTACTATCGACCTCCAGGACGCCTATTTCCACCTCAACATTCATCCGTTCCACAGGAAGTACCTCCGTTTTGCTGTAGGGGAAGGTCACTACCAATACAAATGCCTCCCATTCGGACTTTCCACCGTGCCGAGGGTTTTCACCAAGGCTATGGTAGTCGTGGCGGCCCACCTCCGTCTCCAGGGGATTACCATCTTCCCGTATATCGATGACTGGCTTCTGGTAGCCGACTCCCCGACTTCTCTATGCAAGGACATTGTGTTAACGCTGCACCTCCTCTCATCTCTGGGACTTCATATGAACCTCTCAAAATCTCATCTGGAACTGTCCCAAAGGGTGCAATTTATCGGGGCTCTACTAGACACTGTTGCCAACAAAGCCTTCCTGCCGATGGACAGAGCTCAAACCTTGTCTACCTCTACCTTGTCTACCTCTGTTCGCGACTCTCCATCCTCAACAGCGTATCAAATCCAACGCCTCTTGGGGCACATGTCCACCACGACTTCGGTCCTCCCCTTAGCGAAACGCCACATGAGGCCTCTTCAACTCTGGTTTCTAAAGAGCTTTCGTCCAGCCTGCATGCCTCCATCAAGGTCCCTGACTCCTCCTCAGAACGTACAGGACTCTCTCACCTGGTGGACTGTCATCCCGAATACCACCAAGGGTGCTCCCTTTACCCCCCCCCTCCTCGTTACACTCTGATGACGGATGCCTCTTTATGGGGTTGGGGAGCCCATCTCAATGGCATCAGCGTGGGATATCGGTGGGATGCTGTCACCGCAAGCCGTCACATCAACTACTTAGAACTGCTGGCTATTTCACTGGCTCTTCGGGCTTTTCAGCCTCTCCTACGAGGACACTGTGTTGCTATTCTCACGGACAACACTACGGCCCTCAGTTACCTGAACTGTCAGGGAGGAACAGTGTCCAGGAGCCTTTGTTGGCTGGCAATCGATCTTTGGGATTGGTGTGTAACCAACCAAATCATCCCCATGGCCACCCACATCCCCAGAGTTCTAAATGTGAAAGTGGATCTTCTCAGCAGGGGCCACACTCACCACCACGAGTGGGAACTGAATTCGGCCTATCTTCAGCCTCTCTTCAACCTATGGGGCACTCCGACCATCGACATGTTCGCCTCTCGGGTGTTGGGCGAAATGCTCTCTAGGGGTGAAGCACTTCGCCACAGGTATAATTACTTTGGGATCTTTCGGTCTATGTTTACGGGGAATGGGCTGCCACGGGAACTTCCCAGTAAAGAAGCGAGAAACAAGGCTTCAGAATAATGTTTTGTTTACTCAATAGCAGTTTCACTCAACAAATACAGTTCACACACACATACATTCAAGGTCTAAGAATAAAAGATAGATAAAGCACAATTGCATGAGCAGGTTATCGTTGGTTTCGTTGAGGGCAATATTTACCTCCAAGGCGCGGCTCCTAAAGTCTTCCAGCGAGTGGAGTAGGGTAGGGTAGGAAGTATGGAAGAAGGGACACGCGGTCTAGACCAGCTAGCATACACGTGTATAATTCCAGCGGCCGACTGGAACAAAGCGAGGCAAGGGTTCGGGTACAGGATGGGGGCTTAAGAGGGTAAAAGCAGACAGACAGAGGTCGTGGTTTCCGCAGCAGCAAGGTGGGGGTGTAGCAGAGCTCTCTGAAGCAGCCCAGAGATCGCGTTTTTATAGCGTCTTGGGTGCTGGGCGGAGAAGGCCAGGCGGTGTATACCTACTGACCCTCCCAGCTGGCTGTGTCAGTGTCAATTTCAAATCTTATTGGCTACGCTGTCCGTTGGATACCTGAGGGCTGGGCAGAGGAGGCTGGCTGGCAGGCAGATGGTGTCTCCAGGTAGCTGATGGCCCTGGCATTGTTGTGTGTATGGCTCTCCTATTGTCTGGGGTGGGGAAGGCAGTTAATCTTATCATGCAAACGACTTGCAGATGGAAAGTCCTTTGTCTGCTGTATGGCCCTTAATCTGTGTAGGTGACATGCAGCAGGTATGCAATGGAGTCCCTCAGAGCAAAAAGACAGCTTTTTCCTTCCTTCTGGGCTTCTCCCTTGGCATCCATTTTACAGTCTAACAAGCACACAGGCCATGTGGCAACAGCAAACAGTCCGTAACAAAGCCCCATAATGGCGTCGGGGCTAACATATCCCCCCCTTGCAGACGTGGCAGCGTCAGATGACATCGTCTGCACATACACACTTCGATGGAAACGTCGTCTCAGGGTTCCGTTGGCATCCACATCTGGTCAGCGTCTGGGCCTCTGGCATCTGCGTCTGGTCCTCTGGTAGCGGCAGTAGTCAGGCAGGCAAACAGGCGAGGTCGTCTGGTTGCCATTGCCACTCAGGTATCCGATCTACACTGGTGTTTTATGTAATGCATGCCAGTAAGAGTAGCTACTCTACGCCTAATTGGTGTTGGCTGGAAGTGGCTTTTTGCCATCAGAGGTAAATATGGCAAGACACAATACATTTAAACACATAACTTAAGCCTAAATAAAGAAAACATCCTAAGAAAACATTTCAAACGAGAACTACACACGCCTATTAGACTAACTTCACACTGTTAACTTGTAAAACAGACAAGCACACAAAAACGAAAAGGAAAACATTTCACAAGAGTTCATGCGCTATCTTGTCCTCCACGCATTTGCAGAAGCGGAGGGCTAGGTGGATAAATGTCCTTCTCAGCGCTCCCGGGGTGAGCTTTGGGGCAGCTTCGGTCAGGATGGCAACCGTCAGGATGCTGGCTAGGCACAAGAAAAGTCCATAAATGAGGCTTTGCTGCCATGCAATCCTGGTCCATCTTCCCGGAGGCGGGCCATCGGCGGGACCGCCAGGCGTGTGAGCAGGTGTGCTGTTTCGGGCCCTGAGGTTAGAAGCAGGACTCAGCCGAACCAATTTCGGTGTCCCGAGCTTTAAAGATTAAGCACATGATTAGTTGAGAAACCCTCCCTGGTTCCCAGGATGGAAGGGAGGTTTGAACGGCTGGATAGCGAAAGCCGATCTTTAAACGAACGAGATGGGAGGGGAAGAAGTCAAGCCCTGGTGGTTCAGCCAGACTGGAGACGCCGGCGTCGGGCGCTTTCGGCCAGCCTCAGAGCAATTCGGAGGCTGCCGATTTTACATCACCACCCCCCCCCTTTGAGCGCACAGAAGCCTGGGTTTGCGCTCGCGGCGATATACTTTTAATTGGGAGCCATATGAGCGGTCGTGGGACCCGGCTCCGGAGGAATGACTGTGGATCATTCCTCTTCTAACTGGGGGGTCCCCATGGGGCTTCGACGGGGCTCCCCACCTCTGTTGGACCAAAGGACTGAATAAAAATAAAAACAAAAGGAAAAACCAAAAGGAAAAACAAAACGTTGCGGGATGCCCCCCCCTTTTCGCTTTGGGTTAGTCCGAAAAATGGACTCTTCATGGTCGGGGGTCCCGGTGTGCAAATCAGTTGCGCAAAGCCTGATGGGTACTTGGCTTTTGCGGCACATATAAAATTATTAAAAATCAAAAATAATTTGGAGGGGCAAATCGGAGAGTCAGATGGGAGTTGGCTAAGCTGGACAACCAATGGGTAGTGGTAGCTTGGTTGCCATGTTCCCTCCTAGAGACCAGGAAGCCACTCAAAACATCGGGCTTCCAAAAGTCAGGCTTGTTGGGGCAAGGCGATGCCGTGGCTCACCAGGCTGGGAACCCTCGAGCATTCTCATCTGCCAGTGTGGCGGAGGGAGAAATGGCACGTCCGAGTGGCAGCGAGCAGTTCCTCGAGCCCCAGAACTTGCCCATCTTGCACCCCAGCCACCAAGCAACCTGTGCATGACTCTCGGTTCGATTCCCCAGCTACCTCGGGCTCTTCAGCCCACCCTTTTCTGGTTCCAAAAACAGAAAAATAGAAAGCTGGAAACATTGGCTAGTGGGCTCTCTCTCTCTTTCACCTTTTGCAGGCGGGAGAGGGACGTAAGCACAAATATACACACAACATGAAAAGCAAGGAGAAGTAAGAAGAGATAGACAATACACAGAAACAAAAGATTCTTAGAGGTGAGGCGGATCAGGTTGCTGTAGGAGCGCAATGGCTGGTTGGCACAGCCGTGATGTCATTTTCCGGATTTGTTTGACTTGGGATCGGCCCCATAGTCCCACTGCTATTATCGCAAGTACGCATAGCAGTTGAATGGCCACTATTATTACTATGGGGTGGAGCATAATATTTAATATTCCATTCGAAGTTTCAGACCAACCAAAAAGAGATTCCCACCAGGAGAAATGGGATGATTTCTGAATATCAATGGCCAAGTTTGCAATCTCTGCTCCATTGTGTGCTACCAGTAAAGTGGCATTCTCTCCAGCGGCTTCTAGTTCTTTTAATTTGCGGCGTAGCTCTGGGTGCCTTAATAATTCCTGGATGACTTCCAGACCTATCCCTAGTGGTATAGGCGTGATGGTGTCGTATAGCTCCGGGGAGAACTGCATCTCCTGTTTGACCCAAACAGGGGGTTCAAATTGGAAATCGCAGCCCTCCACTGCAAATACTTGGCAAAAGCACCTATTGATCTTAGGAAGCATCGGCTGAATGTGTTGCGCATTGATGTAGATGAAAGAGCAGTGGGTGCGAATGCACACGCAGGCTTTGCCAATGTACACTACTGCTGATGAGGTTTCCTCTGCAGCCTCAAACTGACAGATGTCGTCAGTTCCCTTAAGGGGAGCCACACAGGGGTGGTGTGCTTCCAGCGCCTCATCCTCGCAGATGAATCCCAGGGTTTCCTTGTGTCTGCAGCCTTCAACGTTGACAGTTTGCCAGCCGTCAGAAGTGACTCTAGCCCACCTCTGGCTGTTCCTGGCATACAACACTGTGCGTCTATCGACTTGTAGACCAAGGGGGACCACTGGATGTATGTGGAAGCTGTCCTTGGCGCTTGCTGTGACTATGATCAGGGTCAGCGTGTGTGTGGTCGGTGCGTATGTAGCATTCGCGAGGGTCCACCAGTCTGCTAGCCTGGCTTCCTCCTCGGTCACCTTTCTGTGTAGGAGTCCCTGGATCTCCAATGGGATCTTGCCTGCCATAGCTTGCGTTACTATGCTAGTGGCAGTGATTACATTCATAGCTTGCATTTGGGTGCATGCCAGTGCATATGATATGTTTCTCTGGAGAGACTGGATGCCTTTGACCAGGGTATAGAAATCGTGCTCCATAATGTGCTCCCATTCGATTAGGAGTGGGTTAGTGCGATGTGGTAGATCTGCCAATGCATGAAAGGATTGAGACATGGGTATGGCCAGATTGTAGAGGTCTGACCCTACCCGCGAAACCTTATTAGCTAAGATTTCTAGATTAGCCGAATTTAAGACTGCAGCCCCAGTTCCTATGGGTGCCAGCCAGTCAGCGGCGCTTCTCTTACGCCTCGCTGATATGTCTAGGGTTTGCCACAGGATAAGCCAGTTCTCCCAGCCTTGTTTGAACGGTTGGAGGTATTGGGCACATAACTTTTGTGTCCAAGTGGCTTTATCCGAATTTGGGGCAACCTCTAGATTTTTCATGTTTATAATGATTTTCCTAACATGCATTTGCGGCCGTATAAGTACCTGCTCTGATTGTTGGTATTTAACGGTGTGTGAGCCTACCACAGGGTCTCTTAGGTTAGCGAGACTCTCTAGGTTCTGTATGAGAGGGTCGAAAGTGATGCTGGTGTTCCAGTGCTCTAGGGTGAGTGTGTAATTCCCTTCCACGTGCCTTGTGTTAATTACTAGAAGTCCTAAGGTGTCGTAGGCACGTTCCATGAAAATGGGTTTACATGGGGTGTTATTCAAGTCAACCATCCATTCGGGGGGTCCTTTTACAGACGTCATGGACGCATCCATGCCCCAGTCTACCTGAGTCCAGTTCTCCAAGTGGAATATCTGCTGTTTCTCCTGTGGATCTATTAGCATAACTGCCAGATCTGTTTTTGTCAACAATTCTTTGTTGGTCCCAATGGTTAAAATGATCTGGAGAGGGTCACCTATATTCCACACCGCAGCCGAAACTATGGCTGTCTCGCATGTGGATTTGTCTGTGCTCGGAATTTTGCCACCGCATAGGAGCATAATGAGCCTTTCTCTTAAGTCTCCTTCTGACGGGCATATCCAAATAGCATTTTTAGGTTTCTCCCGAGTACAATTAACCATATTGGGCGGAAGGCAGTCTTCCATAAAATCTTTCATGGATGTGGCATACACGAAGCCTTCTGACTCTATACGTGTAGCCGGGGTTAGTCCATCCTCTAGGCAAGTTATGTTTAAATCTACACCTTTTTCTATGCAGTTCCACTGGAGTGACTTCTGTTCTGGACTGGTTGCTTGCATTTTCCCTAGTCCTAATATTCCCAACAATAACAGAGCACATGCCATTTCCACAATACTTACTCCTCTCGAGAAACGTGGAGTCTTGTTCATTGTTGTATTTCTGTAAGAAAATAGATTATGCAACCTCACCTCGGGGAGAACAAAAACAAAAAAAGGAGGGGAAGGAAGCGCGGTGCGTAAATTGCACCTCCTTCTCGATTATGCCATGGTCGACCCAGATTAAAGGACTGGCATGGCATAGACCGAGAGGTGGAAGGGTTGTGACTTCCTGAGCTAAGAAGAAATAATATTTTTGCAAAAATCCCCTGCTGGGGTCGAGTCTGGTGCTTCTGCCTTCTTATGGCAGGCTTGGTGTTCTAGACACAATGTAGCTTTCCAGGTCTCGAAATTCTCTCTGGCTTTATTCCATTGCTACCATCTCACCTACCCTAGGAACTTTCTGTTCCGGGCCGTATAACCCGAGTAACAGGTAACCTGGGCGGCTACGAACAATAGCATTGGTGCCATAGGGCCTTTTAAACTTTCCAGGTTAACCATAACAGTGGGGCAACACAAATGCATTCTACAGTTTCCTTGTGGACAAACCTCTTTCTCTCCCCCCCTCGCTAACCAGGATCCCAGAGGGTGCTGGTTAGCGTCTCTTCTAAATGAGCAAAGAATGTGTCTGCCAGCGTGTACTGGTGTGGGGTTTCTGAAGCAGGCAGGGGCAGCGAGATTTGTCGGATCGGCAGGGGCTGAGGAGCGGCAGTGAGAGGAGCCAGCGGTACGTCTGGCGGTTTGGCTGGTGGGCGGCTTTGCGGTTCTCCTTTCCAGATTTTCAATTGTGAGCAATGGAAGAACTTATTCCAAATGCTTCCATCCTTCCGTGGAATCGCCACCTTGTACACGGCGGGGCTAATTCGCTCTACAATGGGGACCGGACCTGCCCACTTAGCGGTGAGGGCATGCTGTTTACGGGAGAACTTGCGGTACATAACCTCTTGCCCTGGGTCCCAAACCTGGGGGTTGCGCACCCATCCTAGCTTTTTGTCAACTGCCAATTGGCTGTAGCCGAGCATTTTGGCAACTTGAAGATGTATGCGCAGTATTTCATTCAAAAGTTCTCCAACCCATAAGTCGTTCGCCACCTTGGGTTCTACGTTAGAAGGCATGTCAGAGTCTAACCAGAAAGCTTCCGGGAGGCGCATTCTTCTACCGGTCATCACCATGTGTGGTGAATATCCGTGTTTGGCTGTCGTTCCCCTAATGGCCATCAAAATTATGGGGAGCTTGTCGTCCCAATCTTTCCCCGTGGACCGCACCATCTTTCGAAGGGCCTCTTTCAGGGTGCGGTTAGTCTGTTCGATAGTGCCTGAGTTTGCTACAACTGGTGCCACCGGGGCGTTGTTGAGTTCAGAGCCCGAAAGTCGACCGTCATCCTCCATGTGACTCCGTCCGCTTTAAGAACGGGCCCCAGGGGAGCATTGCAGATGGACTGCATGGGTCTAATTACATTCCATTTGATGAGGCCTTCAATGGTCTTGGCTATTCCGATTTCTGCCTCTATCGGATAGCGGTATTGTTTCTGTGGCGGAGGGTCTTTGCCTTCGATAAGAACGCAGGCATTCTTAACGGTACCGCACTCCGCTTTGTCAGTAATCCATACTTCTGGGAACTCTTGCACCCAAGGGTCAGTTTGCACCGTAAATACGGGCAGTGGGGCTTTTAGGGCTGCGCACCTATGGATGGCATTGATAAAGTCAGGGCCCCTGGAACTTTCCACAGGAGACCATTGGCTAAATCAATTGTTACCCCATGGTCGCGAAAGAAATTGGCTCCTAAAATCCCATCATCTTCTCCCTGATTGTCGCAGGCAACCACCTTGGTAGAAAGTTTTCCCACAGTTAAGGGAATACCTTTCCATACCCTAGCGGTGTGATTGCCTCCGGCAAATCCTTGGAGAGAGATAGTTCTCCGTGTGAGCTGACCTTCCCTAGCGAAATTAGGGTGCAAAACCGTAGTTGAAGCTCCAGTGTCTACCAAAAGAGTTGCAGGCTTTTTAATTTTCCCGGGAGCCCCTATGCCTGCTAGGACTGTCGGTCTTCCCCAGGAGTCTGGCTGAAGCTGCGCCAGTGCTCCTTGCGGAAGTGTGCGGGGCTCCGGGCATCCCTAGCGAAGAGACTGGTCGGGTGACGTGGTGACTTCCTTAGTCGTCACCACAGGAGCCATGGGGGCGCTGTTTTGCGACTCACTGTCGGCTAAAGCCCTGAAGAGCACTGAGTTTGGTTGTTTGTCAAATTGGTTCATGTCGAACCCTCTCTCTTTGAGCTCCATCCAGGCATTCCATCGTAACTCGTCCATGTATTGCCCCCCCCCTTGGTGCCAGTCCTGCCGCGGTCCATTGGGGCCGGGAGGCTGTTGGGGATTTCGTACTGGTTGCCCGTTTATGGGTCCAGCTTGTTGTGGGGCATTTTGGGGTGGCATTTGCGGAGCTGATGGCTGGGCGGGCTGCCAATTTGCTTGGGCAGGCGCCTGGTAGTTCCGGTTACCGCCTCTATATTTTCCTCGGTAACCACCTCGTCCATGGTTATTGGATCTATAATTATAGGGCTGCTGGTAGTTCTGCTGAGCATTATAAGTCTGACCTTTCTGGGGTTGCGCCACATTGTACTGTGAATGTGGGCCATTATTAGCATATGTAATGCTTTGTATTAGCTCTTCGTCCTCTTTGTATTTTTCTTTAAGCTTTCTGGGTACCTTGGGAACTTTTATGGCGCCTGTGCTTCTTAGCAACGTGGCCACTCTCCTGATCTTAATCAGTAGTGGGTCCCAATCCATATCTGTGGGGACGTCTACGTTTAATGCCAGCTGAGTCGGGGGGTTGAAACCTTTCAGCAATGCATCTTTGAATGCTATGTCATTATAGTCTGGAATTCCATCATCGTCCAGATCTACCTTTTCAGATAAAATGCCTAACAGTTGTTTCCTGGTGATATAAATCTCGGGGTCCTCATTTGGCCCTTGTTGGTCCATCACAAAATGTGCTTCTAACGACCGGTCAGGGGTGAGATGCTCTAAGACTCCCCGCATCCAGGTATACTGGTCTTCTTTATTCAGCATTTTGGCTGCTATGGCTGCGTTAATGGTCGCCAAATCGACCCCTGTAGCGCACCTTCTGGCTACGACCGAGAGGTCTTCGCCGTTCAGGCTGCCGTAGGCTGTGGCTACCGTTGCTAGCCAGTTCAAAACATTGTCTTTGGTGAGGGGACCGACCTGGTCGGCAATGGCCTTAGCCTCCTCCGGCTTCCATATCCTAGATTCGGTGATAACCTTCACCGTAGTGTTATTGCCCACTCTTGTGGTTTGCTCCCTAGTCATTACAGGATTCACCGGGCATGAGTTAGGGATTTCCAGGGCTGAGGCTGAGGAATGACCGGTAGGTACATCCTCGCCTTCAGTGTCCTCTGGGTCCCTAAGACCTCCTGGGTGAATTGTACTGATGACTGCCTCTCTAATGCCGAGCTTCTCTCGGAGCCTATTGATTTCTTTGTGGCAAGCCTCATGGTTGGCCTGAACGTATCGCTCCTTTGCCTGGTCGGCCAGGTAGCGAGCCGCTTTCGGGCAGTTGCGAGGTCGCCAGAAAGTCTGGCGACCTCCGCCTCTGCCTTGGCTGCCTTCTCTAGTGCCTGTGCGGCAACTTTCTTGGCCTCCTGGGCTGAGCTAGCAAGCCCTGCCTTTTCTAGCATGAGATTCATGCGTTCCGTCCTCATGTGGACCAGCTCGTCCTCCTGTTGCTCCACTAGAGCCTCCACATCATTTTGATGTCCCTCTTTAAGGGAATCAATCTCTTTACGAGCTATTGCGAGCTCGGTCTCTGTTTTTTCAAGTTTGTCGCAAGCCGTACTAAGCTGCTCTTCTTTGTCCTGCAACTCCTTTCGATGCTCTTCTCTAATGGCCTTAACTTTAGCATCGAAGTTCTGGGAATTTTGCTCTATTTCTTGTTTTAGCCTTTGGATGGTGGCATTGGATTCCTGTAGCGCTAGCAGAAATGCCCATGCACCAGCCCGGTCCTTAGCGGCTGTGCTTCTGTGTTTCTGCTCACAGTACGCTTGATAAGCGTCTCGAGCGGCTTGGAGAGGGTTCTCCTTCTTAAAAGCTTGTGGTGCCCAAGGGTTTAAACCCTTCTTTGTGACCCATTTCTCGAGTCTGGGCAGATCCTCTACTGTGCGGATCTCCGTGGAGGCGGTGGAAGTTGCGTCCGCCATTTTACGGTGTGTTTTTAACCTTCCTAAGTTCCCTAACACTATTTTGCCTCGCGGGCGAGGTGAGCTTGGCTCGGTTACCCTCGTGAACCGTGAGTTTTGGTTTTTGGCAAAGGTGGGGTCCACGCCCTTGCCTCCGATGACCAAAAACGTTAAGATGTGAGATTTTTCGGTGAGGTCTCTGCCTCCACCTCGGCTGTTCTCACCAACCCTTCAATTGGAGTTTTGGATAGTGGGCTTGGCCTAGCTCTCACTTCCTAACTGGATAACTCTCTTAAACCAGTATTTGGGTTTTGGACACCTATCCTGCCGGGATAACCTCTATAAACCCGGGAAGGCTTCTGGAAAACCTCCGACCTGGATCCTTGGAGTAATATACTCCAGCGAGCGGACCTCTTTGCTCACTTTAATGCTACGCTCTGCTGATCAGAGCTGAGAGGGACGGGGAAGTGGGCTTCCAGACGTCTCTGGAGGATTTTTAAGTCTTTGCTGCGGCTCCTCTTTATGGCTGCCTGCGTGGGGTGGTGTGTTGCGGTGCAGTGTGGTGCAATTCCTAACACCCTACACTGTCGTTCTTGGTTCCCACCCGCAAGATAGGCCGAAAGATAGGCTTCGAGATAGCCTGTAGGACTTCGAATGGGAGGGCCCTTGCGTTCGAGTCACCACGGGTTATAGCGGCTAGACCTAGCCGTGGGCTCGGGGCGGCTACCCTCGCGGTTCCTTAGTGCTTATGGCACAGAACCTCCACCTGAAGGAGAGAAGGGGGAAAAAGCCTCCCACAATAGAGTGCTCACTAGAGCCAAGCGCACAAGAGCTTTCACTCACACGTGTGTGTGCAGTGTTCTGAGCTTTTCGCTCCCTACTGGAAGTTCACGGCAGTTTCTTCCTTACGTCTGGTTGTCAGGACGAGACACGCGTCGACTCGTGCTCGTTCAGACAAGCAGGACCGATCCCGGACCGAGCCCCCACTTCTGTTGGGCGAAATGCTCTCTAGGGGTGAAGCACTTCGCCACAGGTATAATTACTTTGGGATCTTTCGGTCTATGTTTATGGGGAATGGGCTGCCACGGGAACTTCCCAGTAAAGAAGCGAGAAACAAGGCTTCAGAATAATGTTTTGTTTACTCAATAGCAGTTTCACTCAACAAATACAGTTCACACACACATACATTCAAGGTCTAAGAATAAAAGATAGATAAAGCACAATTGCATGAGCAGGTTATCGTTGGTTTCGTTGAGGGCAATATTTACCTCCAAGGCGCGGCTCCTAAAGTCTTCCAGCGAGTGGAGTAGGGTAGGGTAGGAAGTATGGAAGAAGGGACACGCGGTCTAGACCAGCTAGCATACACGTGTATAATTCCAGCGGCCGACTGGAACAAAGCGAGGCAAGGGTTCGGGTACAGGATGGGGGCTTAAGAGGGTAAAAGCAGACAGACAGAGGTCGTGGTTTCCGCAGCAGCAAGGTGGGGGTGTAGCAGAGCTCTCTGAAGCAGCCCAGAGATCGCGTTTTTATAGCGTCTTGGGTGCTGGGCGGAGAAGGCCAGGCGGTGTATACCTACTGACCCTCCCAGCTGGCTGTGTCAGTGTCAATTTCAAATCTTATTGGCTACGCTGTCCGTTGGATACCTGAGGGCTGGGCAGAGGAGGCTGGCTGGCAGGCAGATGGTGTCTCCAGGTAGCTGATGGCCCTGGCATTGTTGTGTGTATGGCTCTCCTATTGTCTGGGGTGGGGAAGGCAGTTAATCTTATCATGCAAACGACTTGCAGATGGAAAGTCCTTTGTCTGCTGTATGGCCCTTAATCTGTGTAGGTGACATGCAGCAGGTATGCAATGGAGTCCCTCAGAGCAAAAAGACAGCTTTTTCCTTCCTTCTGGGCTTCTCCTTGGCATCCATTTTACAGTCTAACAAGCACACAGGCCATGTGGCAACAGCAAACAGTCCGTAACAAAGCCCCATAATGGCGTCGGGGCTAACACGGGAGAACAAGAAATGCGAGCAATTCTGCACCCAAGGAGGCAGAGATCCTCTCTCCCTAGGGGACGGCCATCTGATGCTGTGGGACAGTTCACTTCTCTACATGTTTCCTCCACTACCCCTACTCTTGAGAGTGGTGCACAAGGTGGCCAAACTTCGACCGGATTGCATCCTCGTAACACCGTGGTGGCCCAGGCAGCTCTGGTTCCCCACCCTACTAAGTCTAGCAAGGGGCTCATACCATCACTTCCCCAAAGTTCCAAATCTCCTTACCACCAAGGGAGGCACTGTGTTCCACCCAGAGGTGGACAACCTGAAACTGACTGCCTGGAGAATTCGACCCTGAGGTTCTCTGCCAGAGTCTCTGAGGTCCTCTGCAATGCAAGAAAGGGATCTACCTGCTTATCTTATCAGAGGAAGTGGCACAAGTTCCTCTCGTATCTCGGCACGACTGCGGGGACCCCAACTTCTGTCAGCCTTGACAGAATCCTGGACTTTCTTATCTCCCTCAGGGACCAGGGACTCTCTCACTCATCCGTTAAGGTCTACCTGGCAACTATCTCCACGTACCATCAAAGCCTGGATGGTAACACAATCTTTTCCCATCCGACCTCCAAGCAGTTCCTGAAGGGCCTCATTAGGCTGCACCCTCCTGTAGCTGTGCCTACAGAACTGTGGGACTTGCCTCTAGTGCTGCGTCAACTTACCAGACAATCTTTTGAACCGATGGCTACTTGTGATCTCCAGTACGCAACCTGGAAAACAGCCTTCCTGGTGGCTATCATCTCAGCCAGAAGGGTTAGTGAGCTCATGGCACTACGGCATGACCCGCCCTACTTGGTTTTCCTTCCAAATGGTGTGCATCTGGTACCAGACCTTTCCTTCGTTCCAAAGGTTGTTTCAGAATTCCATCTCAGTACTGAAATATTTTTACTGGATTTTTTCCCACATCCGAAAGATGACGGACAGCGCTTACTCCATACTCTCGATGTCAAGAGGGCACTTCTCTTTTACCTAAATTGGACTCATTCAACCAGACGTGGCAACTCACTGTTTCTGTCATGCAGCTCGCCTTCTTTGGGGCTCCGCATCACGTCTCAACGTCTCTCTAAGTGGATTGTTGAAACAATTAGACTCTGCTACTCCCTAGCGAAGCAGTTGCCCCCCCCCCACCTGAGGGCGCATTCTACCAGGTCTATGGTGACTTCAACGGCCTTTCTGAAGGGCGCATCTCTCTCATCCATCTGTAGAGCGGCTATGTGGTCCACGCCAACCACGTTCATCAAGCACTACGCTCTGGACTTCCGTGCGCAACAGAAGGGTGACTTGGGTCGTCTGGTCCTGTCTTCTCTGGCTCACTGAATCTGCCAGCACCCACCTCCAGGTGAGCCACTGCTTTTTAATCTCCCATGGGTGTGATGCACAGAGACCACGAAGAAGATAGACAGGTTGCTTACCTGTAACTGATGATCTTCGAGTGGTCATCTGTGCATTCACACCGCCCACCCGTCCTTCCCCACTGCTGTCATCCTCAGCTGTTCTCATACATGACTGGATTTGATAGCGGTCAGAAGGAACTGGCGGGATGTCCGTGCCCCCGCCCCTTGGGCATGTGTGGTGGGGGTTCCCGCACGGGCCCGGGGCGAAGGGCGCAAAAATCCCATTGTGAGCTTTGTACAGACACCGACCAGGTCAGCGCAGGCACACTGAATCCCATGGGTGTGAATGCACAGATGACCACTCGAAGATCATCAGTTACAGGTAAGCAACCTGTCTTTTCCACCAACTTACCCAGTATTGACGTCAGACTGACTAGCCTGTAATTTCCCAGATCTCCTCTGGAACCCTTTTTAAAGATGGGAGTGGCATTAGCTACCTTCCAGTCCTCAGGAATGGAAGCAAATTTTAATGAAAGATTTCAAATCTTTGTCAGGAGATCAACAAGTTCACACATTTGAGTTCTTCCAAAACTCCTGGATGTATGCCATCCAGGCCTGGTGATTTATCAGTTTTTAAGTTGTCCATCAGACATAGGACCTCCTGTCTTGTCACCTCAATCTGACTCAGATGGGGAAAGGCAGTCCCTCAGGTATGCAGGCCCCTGATTATATAGGGCTTTATAGGTGAGAACCAGCACCTTGAAGCAAACCTGGTATGCTATAGGTAGCCAGTGTAGTGCTTTCAGTGCAGGTTGAATGTGCTCTCTAAGAGGGAGGCCCAGTAGCAACCTGGCCACCGCATTCTGCACTAACTGTAGCTTCCAGATTTGGGAGAAGGGCAGCCCCATGTAGAGAGCATTGCAGTAGTCTAGTCTCAAAGTGACCATTGCGTGGATCACTGTTGCCAGGTCGTCACATTCAAGAAAGGGAACCAACTGCTTAATCAGTCAAAGATGGTAAAAGGCTGACTTGGCAGTGGCTGCTACTTGGGCCTCCACTGTTAAGGATGCATCTAAGAGCACTCCCAGACTCCTATTCTCTGACGCTGGCAACAATGGTGTCCCATCAAAGGTCAGGAGTAGGGTCCCTAACCCTGGACCGCTGTGACTCAGGCAAAGGACCCCTGTCTTCATCAGATTCACTTTCAGTCGGCTCAGCCTACGCCACCCAGCTACGGCTTGTAATGCCAGGTCCAGATTTTCTGGTTTGTGTCAGACCAGCCACTCAACAACAGATAGAGCTCACATTATTGTATTGCATTAGAAGATACAGCAGTGGGGGTGGAAGGTATGTAACCCAAATAATAATTGTATATGGTGACATGTGGATCATTTTCAGTTACCTATTCATGGCTGGAGCCCCCATCTGAACTGATCCAAGGATAACAATTCAGATAAAAAGAGAGCCAGTTTGGTGTAGTGGTTAAGTGCATGGACTCTAATTTGGGAGAACCGGATTTGATTCCTCACTCCTCCACTTGCATCTGGCTGGATGACCTTGGGCAAGCCGTAGTTCTGATAAGAGCTGTTCTTGAAAAAGAGCAGTTCCTGTCAAAGAGCTCTCTCAGCCCCACCTACCTCACAGGGTGTCTGTTGTGGGGTGGGGAAGGGAAAGGAGTTTGTAAGCCACTCTGAGTAGTAGTAAGCCGTTTTGGGTAGTGAAGGGTGGGGTATAAATTCAATCTTTTCTCCTCTTCTTCTAAACAATTACAGTTTAACTATTTCTTCATTTGGCGTTAATACTCTTATAAACTACTTGGAATAAATAGTATTAATAAGTTAATTTCTAGCTAATAAGTTAAATCCTGGCCCCACTACTGGACCTCCTGATGGCACCTAGTATTTTTGGCCACTGTGTGACAGAGTGTTGGACTAGATGGGCCATTGGCCTTATCCAACATTGGCTTTTCTTATGTTCTTAATTTTTAAAATTTTATAATGAACAATAAATAGCAGCAGGATATTGAATGAACTAGATAATAAACAGGAAAATGGTTCAGAAATGCACAGTTCCTACAACCCATGAGCCATATATATACATCCAGGAATTTGCAGATATAAAATGAATTTCGATTTCCTGAAGTTACTGTAATCCTGGGTGAAAATGAAAACAATGTTGTGAGGTTACCATAATTCACAACAAGATTACTGATAGGAAAGACCTCAGTGTTTATTTATTTAGAAATGTATATGCTGCCTCTCCAGAGACCTCCTCAAGGCTCTTATTAGAAAAGTGAATGTAGTAATAACACATTAATACGTATATTTAAATAACATTGAGATGTATCCTAAGAACCCCCTGATGCCAGTGCACAGCCAATGCAGGCGTGGCAATGGTAACACTAGTTGGCATCCTAAGGTTTTCCACAGAAGGAAAATGACAGAAAAACTCCTCAACAAGCCATGGACAGCACAGAAATCATGCCAGAGTCCACTGCAATCTTGCCAGCATGCACCAAACAAAGAGCAGCATGCTACCAACACATGAGTTAAGCTGCACACAAGGACACAGCCAACTGATGCAGGATGATGTGGCCACAGCAACCTTACACTGGGCAGCCATGCATGGAATGCACCATAGGAGAGCATAAAAGGAGCAGTGTGGTGCAGTGTGGAAAGAGCAATGTGGTGTAACCAGCAGGAGCCCTGATTAACACATTCCAAGGAGTAAACAGGTTGCTTACCTGTAACTGATGATCTTCGAGTGGTCATCTGTGCAGTACCACACATGGGTTGGGCGCCTGCGCACGACCTCGTTCGGAGAAACTTCTAGAGCTTTTCCTCAGAAGAGCTTTTGGCGGGCTCTCCCCCGCTCTGGGGGAGGAGACATGCACTGCGCATGCCCAGAGCGGGAGAGAGAGCCGCCTCCCACTCAGTTCCTTCGACCGCCACTGTCAAGGCCAAAGAATCCAAAACAGGACATCTGGAGATGCCAGCAGCGGGGAAGGCTGGGTGGGATTGTGGTACTGCACAGATGACCACTCGAAGATCATCAGTTACAGGTAAGCAACCTGTTTATCTTCGTCGTGGTCTCTGTGCAGTCCCACACATGGGTGATTACAAGAGCTGAACCAGTTGGAGGAGGGAGCTGGCAGCTGCAAAGGACACAAAAATACTGGTTAAGACACAGCATCACCATCAAAACAAATCACCCACGGGTCCTACCTGAGGGTGTACCAGGATCAAGCGAAGAGAGATCGCAGCACCGTCTGACCAAAGGCAGCATCCCGCCGAGCTCGGACGTCGAGTGCGTAGTGGGTCACGAAGGTCGATGCCGAGGACCACGTAGCAGCCGCACAGACGTCTTCCAACGGGACACCGGCCAGGAAAGCGGTGGACGTCGACACCGCCCGTGTGGAATGGGCAGTGAGACAGGTAGGAACGGGTTGACGCGCCAGCTCATAGCAAAGGGCTATGGTGGAAGTCACCCACTTAGAGAGACGTTGAGAAGAAATGGGTTCCCCCGCGTGAGGGGGGCCATAAGCCAGGAACAGCCGAGGAGATTTACGTATGGGCTGCGTCCTGTGTAGATAGAAAGAGAGCGCTCTGCGCACATCTAGACAGTGCAGGGCTCTCTGAGAGGCATCAGTCGGGTTCGGGAAGAATGTAGGCAGAACAGACGACTGAGAGAGGTGAAAGGCAGAGATGACTTTAGGGAGGAAGGAAGGATCTGTTCTAAGGACCACCTTCTCCCTATGAAAAACGGTGTAGGGGGGATCGGCCCTGAAGGCAGCTAGTTCCCCTACTCTGCGTGCAGTGGTAATGGCTACGAGAAAGGCCGTCTTCCAGGACACTAACCTGAGGTCGGCGGTAGCCATTGGCTCGAACGGTTTAGCCATGAGTTGAGAAAGGACTAGAGACAAGCTCCAGGAAGGCACCAACGGTTTCCTAGGCAGGCACATGCGAAGAAGACCCTTGAGGAACGTCTTGGTGAGACGGTGGGAGAACACTGACGAGCCTTGGATGAGGGGGTGGTAGGCGGAGATCGCCGCCAAATGAACCCTCAAGGACGAGTATGCGAGGCCCGCATCCTTCAAATGCATAGGACTGGAATCTGTTCCACTTGAACCGATAGGAACGTCGAGTAGAAGGCTTCCTAGCATTCAGGAGGATTTCAGAGACCTGAGGCGGGAAGTCTAGGGCTGGATCTTCCAGGCCGTTAATTTGAAAAATCCCGGATTGGGATGGAGGATTCTCCCTCGGGCCCGAGAAAGGAGATCTGGGACGACAGGGAGGGGGCGGAAGGATCGACAGGAGAGTTGAAGCAGGTGCGGGAACCAGACCTGGCGTGGCCACCACGGAGTGATCAGAATGCAGGAGGTGCGGTCTGCACGAATCTTCTGCACGACCCGAGAGATGAGAGGGAACGGAGGAAACAGATAAAACAGGGTTCCGTTCCATTCGTGGAGAAAGGCATCCCCGAGCGACCGAGCAGACGGGGGACCCCTGCTGAAAAACAGGCGACATCGAGCATTGTCGACGGACGCGAAGCCGTCGACAGATGGGTGACCGAACTCCCGAAACAGAGGCCGAAGATACCGGAGGGGAATGGACCATTCGTTGCCCGATGAGGCAGAACGACTCAACCGGTCCGCATCAACATTCTGATCCCCGGGAATATGGATCGCCGAGAGCGTGATGGAGTGGCGGAGGCACCAGGACCAGAGGTCTATCGCCAAGGTGCAGAGACTAACAGAGGCAGTGCCGCCCTGCTTGTTGACATAATAAACAGCCGTGGTGCTGTCGGAAGCCACTTGGACGACACAGCCTCGGAGGGTCGGAAGAAAGGACCGGAGGGCCAGGTAAATTGCTTGCAACTCCAGGTAATTTATGTGGCGAGTTGCATCGCGAGCAGACCAAGCCCCTTGAACAGTTAGCGTTCCGCACTGGGCTCCCCAACCCCAGAGGGAAGCGTCTGTGGTCAACAACAAGTCGGGAGGAGGAGGACGAAATGGCATCCCGGACAGGAGGTGGACAGGTTGAGCCCACCACTCGAGGGAGGCGAGGACGGTTTGTGGGATCGACAGAATCGTGTGCCAAGGCCTCCGGAGGGGATCGAAGGCTCGTAGGAGCCAGAGCTGAAGCGGCCGCATCTTCAACCGGGCGTTGTGGACAACGAACACCGTAGAGGCAAAGTGACCCAGAAGCCTCATGACCGAACGGGCGGATTGTTGGGGACACGTCTGAAAGGCGGACACCATCGCCCGAATGTCGGAAGCCCTGGACTCTGGAAGGAAAGCCGCTTCGAGGTTGGTGTCGAGTCGAGCCCTGAGGAATCGAAGGATTTGGAGGGGCTGAAGGGAGGACTTGGTGTGGTTGACGCAAAGGCCAAGAGCACGGAGGAGGGAGAGAGTCTCCCGAGTGTCGTGGAGCAATTGAGTTGCCGTTGGAGCTACGAGAAGCCAGTCGTCGATGTAAGGATAAAGAGTGACTCCCCATCGGTGGAGTTCGGCTACCACCACAGCCATCAGCTTGGTGAACACCCGTGGAGCTGTAGAAAGGCCGAAGGGAAGCACCCTGTACTGGTAGTGGGCATCTCCAACGGCGAAGCGGAGAAACCGCCGATGTTGGGGACGGATCGTGACATGGAAGTATGCGTCTTGAAGATCGACTGACGCGAGCCACGCTGCCCGTGGAATGAGAGGGAGGATCGACTGCAGAGTGACCATTCTGAATTTCTGATACCGAATGTAACGGTTGAGATCCCGAAGGTCCATAATTGGTCTGAAGCCGCCGTCCCTCTTGGGGACCAGGAAATACTTCGAGTAGAAGCCGAGAGTTCGTTGCGCCTCCGGGACGACCTCGATGGCCCCCTTGGCAAGGAGAGCAGAAACCTCGAGATCGAGGAGGGGGTCTGGAGGCGTGACGACAAAGTGTGGGAGGATCGGAGGCGAAACGAACTCTATGGCGTACCCGACCCGCAGGATGGTGAGGACCCAAGAGTCGGTTGAAATTTCTTCCCAGGCTGGTAGAAAGGGGAAGAGGCGGGTACGGACGGAAGGAGTGAACGACATTGGAGAGAGATGGTGGGGACAGTCAAACAGACTGCTTAGGCTGTGGCGGCTTTTTGGTGGGTTGGGAACGGTGTTTGGAAGGAGGACGGGAGTCATACGGTTTCCTCCTCCATTGGGAGTGAGGTGCCGGAGATAGGTATCGCCTGGAGGCGGAAGGTTTCCAGGAACGGTTTCTGGGACGGTAAGGTGCAGCCGAGACTCCAAGGTTTCGGGCCTGCTTACGACTCTCATCAACAGCCTTCAACACTTCGTCGGTGGTGGAGTGGAAGAGGCCGTTTCCGTCAAAGGGGAGGTCTTCTACACGGAACTTGACGTCCGGTTGTAGGGAGGTGCCCCGGAGCCAGGCATGACGCCGGAGAGCGACAGAAGACACCAGGAGTTTAGAGGAGCAGCTGACTGCATGACGAACGGAATTGATTTGTTGCTTTGATATGGCACAAACCTCAGACAAGGCAGCCGAGAGAGTGGGATGGTGCTCTTCCGGAACAAACTCCAGGACAGGGCGAATTGCATTGGCAACGTTGAATGCGTAAGCAGATAAATACGACAGATAAGTATCGACCCGGAGATTCATGGAGGCCAGAGAGTACATCTTCTTGGCCAGAAGATCCAGTTTACGACCCTCACGGTCAGGGGGCGTGGACTGGCGAGCAGGCTGCCTCGATTTCGAGGAAGAGTGAACCACCATGGAGTTCGGTGGTGGCTGAGAAAGGAGGAATTTGCCAGGAGCATCCTGGATCCTGTATAACCCATCATAACGCCTCGAAACCGGAGGGATCGAAGCCGGGTGTTCCCATGACTCTTTCAAATAGAAAGGTGGACAGGCAGCAAAGGCAAGACGGGAGACGGAGGAAGATCAGCCTGGACCAATCAGTGAACGACGTCGGTCACTGCTGGGGACTCCGTAAAGCCCTGAACTTGGAGGGCAGTCGCCATCCTGGTAACGAGCTCCAAAAAGGCCTTAGGGCCTTCCGTAGGGGAAATCGACCCCGAGCGTCGGTGCTCGTCCTCGATTCGAGAGACCTCGGGATCGAACTCCGCCGAATCCGACCCGTCCGAGATCGACATAGGAGAGGAGGACCGGGGCTGGACAAGGTCGACGACCGGATGGTCGACGGCAGGACGGTGTCGAGGTTCCATTGGGGAACTCCTTGGAGCGTCCCAATTTCTGGGAAGGTCAGAAGGCTGTTCCCGAGAGGCAGAATGAGCCGAGGCCACAGATGCCGAGCGCCGAGGGCGGTCAGGGGCGTGGGCCTGATCTCCACGTTCCGAATGCCGGATTCGGTCGTAGCGGTGTCTCTCCGGTGTCGGAGACCTCAAATAATAGTAGGCCGCATCCGGACGCTCCCGACGGTCTTCGCAGGACCAGCATTGGTGGTCAGAGGCGGAATCAGACGACGACGGGGATTGCCTACGGATCAGGCATCGACGACCAAGTCGAGATCGGGACCGAACATGGCGGTGCACAACCAGACCCTCGTCCAAAGTGTGGATCGGGGTAGTGGAGCGCCTCCGTGGAGACCGGGAGCCTGTTCGCGGAGACAGGTGCGGAGGCGATCGGGTCAACTGGCCCAACGGTATCGTCCCTGTAGGTGACGAGTGGGGGTGCTGCGGAGTCTGTTGTCGAGCCGCAGACTGATGAGATGTAGAGGCAAGGGCCGGCATCGACGTCGACAACCCAGTCACGACGATGGGGTCCACTTTCGAAACCAAAGCAGAGGGCGTGGCCTTCGACCTCGAAGGGGTCTTATCTTCAGCCCGCTTAGGTTTCTGTTTCGGTGCCTTCGAGGAGGTGTCCGATTTCTTGGCTACCGAGACCTGGGAAGCTCCCGAAGACATTGTGGGACGCAGAGCCGATTCAACAAGAAGAGCTTTGAGCCTAGCCTCTCGATTACGGTGAGCCTGACGAGTGAAACTCGCGCAATGAGGGCAAGAATCTACTCTATGGGCCTCACCCAAACAAACTAAGCAAAGGTCGTGCCCGTCGTTGGATGGAATTTTAGCAGGGCAACGACAACAGACCTTAAAGAATTGAGTCTTTCCCATACAAAAATCCCCACCCACCCTCCAAAGAAAGGAGAGGGGGGGGAAAGAGAGATAGACAAAGATTTTTTTAAAAAAAAATATTTTTTAGAAGAGAAAGAAGCAGATGGAAAAATAAAGCGAAAGCGAAGAAAGATATACTCAGCTGAGGTAAATGGAGGAACGACAGGAACGAGGTGTGAACACGAAGGCGGTCGAAGAAGAACTGAGTGGGAGGCGGCTCTCTCTCCCGCTCTGGGCATGCGCAGTGCATGTCTCCTCCCCCAGAGCGGGGGGAGAGCCCGCCAAAAGCTCTTCTGAGGAAAAGCTCTAGAAGTTTCTCCAAACGAGGTCGTGCGCAGGCGCCCAACCCATGTGTGGGACTGCACAGAGACCACGACGAAGATCCAATGGATTCACAGTTCAAGTTCCTGCTGTAAAGTACTGAGTTCCATACATCAGGACTCAGACCACGACATAGGCAAAGATGCATTTATTAGTACTTCACACAAACAAAGACAAACAAAACAGCCGGAGGCTAACTATATACATTGGGAGTGGGAGGAATGCCCCATAGTTCTATTGGCGGGTTCAAATTTTCTGCCAATGTCCCTATTGGCTCCTTACTCCAAATTCAGGAGCCTAGTCCCTATTGTTCTCAGGATTGAAGCTTGGCAGCCTCTGGCTGATGCCTGTTCCTGATCTCAGGACATAACACCCCTCTCCCCATGGTTCCGTCCCTCTAACATGAGGTAGTCCTTTAGATAGGATAGGGCCCAGCCTGTCAGGCTGAGGTTCAGTGACTGGAGCCGGGAGTGGTGATGGCTGTGACTGCTAAGGCTGCGGTGGTGGGCTCTCCGTGTCCTCTGCAGCCGGACAGGCTTCTCCTTGGGGCACAGGCTCTCACCCCTCCACAGTTGAGAGCTGCTCTTCAGGTGCCAGAGCGGGGACTTCGGGGTTGTTGGGTTGCGGAGCAGCCACCCCCGCATCTGGGTCTTGTCGCCACCGTAGTTGGTTGATGTGTTTCCGTAGTACCCTGTCACTGTCAGCGATAACCTCATAGGAAACGGGTCCGGTGGATTTAAGGACATGCTCGGCCAGCCATTGGGGACCAACTCTAAAGTTTTTAAAATACACAGGTTCCCCCGGGAAGAACCCCCTAGGTGCCTCTCTGTCTTCGGCCAGCTTTCGGGAATCGGGAGCGTGGTCGGAGTGGAGCTGGTTGAAGAGGGTCATGGGACGGTGGCCCATCAGTAGCTCGGCTGGGCTGTGTCTGGAGATGAGGTTTGGGGTGGTTTGCTGGGTGAGGAGGAAGCGGGTGAGCTGGAACTCCCAATCCCCGTCCATTATGTGGCTTAGGGCTTCCTTAGCCGTGCGGACCATCCTTTCTGCCTGGCCGTTTGTCGCAGGGTGAAAGGGGGCAGATCGAATGTGCCTAATAAGGTTTCTTTGTAAGAATGTCTGGAACTCGGCCGAGGTAAAAGCGGCCCCATTGTCCAACACAATTGTGTCTGGTAAGCCGTGGGTGGAAAAGATCCTGTGGAGGGACCTAATTACTGCTTTGGATGAGGTAGTGGACACTGGGTTGATCTCTATCCTAAGAATCTACAGTTATTAGGAATAGGAGGCCTTGAAATGGCCCAGCAAAATCCACATGTAGCCGGGACCAGGGTTTGTGTGTAGATTCCCAGTGTTGTGTTGGAGTGCTCGGAGGGTTGGGGCGGACTTCTTGATAACTTTTGCACCCCCTGACCCATGTTTCGACTATCCTGGGCCACCACATGTAACTCCATGCCAGCGTCTTCATGTGGACTATGCCCGGGTGTGCCTCGTGTAGTGTGTGTAGGACCCCCTGCCTCATGGATCCTGGTAGTACCACCCTATCCCTCCATAGCAAGCATCCTTTTAGGGCAGAGAGCTCGTCTTTCCTGGCGCTATATGCCAAAAACTCCATCCCCATAGGCACGGGTGTCCACCCCCTTACCACCCAGCTTAAGATCCAGGAGAGGACAGGGTCCTTGGACATGTGGGCGGCCATGTCCACCATCTACAAAGGGGGATCCAGAAGACTTTCTAGCATAAGCACGCCCAGGCAGGGCTGGCTTGCCCACTAGGCGAGCTAGGCACTTACCTAGAGTGCACCGGCCACAGGGGCACCAAAGTGCACCCGCCCCCTGAGAGATCCCCCCGCTGCCTGTGAAAAGTGCCCCAGAGCCCCCCCGCCGCCTGTGAAAAGTGCCCCAGCGGGGCGCAGGAGGCGGCAGCAGAGCTTGCCCACCCTCCCCCTCCCCAGGGTGGGGAGAGGAGGCAGGGGCTGCAGCTGCCAAAGAACGCCCTAGTGGAAGGCTCAGGGGTGCAGCTGCTGCTTCCATTTGGCAGCAGGGACATTTGGAGCAGAGCCAGCGGGGCACTGCTGCTCACTCACCCGTGTGGTTTCTGCGAGTGCGAGGGAGGCGGGTGGCAACCGAGGGAGGTGGGTGGCAACCAAGGGACGCATGCAGAGCTCCGCCTCGCTGGCTGGCTGCACGCGCCTGGGCTCCGCCGGCGTCTCCCGGCCAAGCAGGGGCTGGCGGGTGCGGAGCATCTGGGGCTGCTTTGGGGGGAGCGACGGGGCCACCGCATGCGCTGAACTATGCCCGAGACCCTGCCACCGCTGGAGCCAGACTGGAGCAGGGGAAGGAAGGAAGGAAGGCAGGGGCATCTTGGAGATATCCGGCTGGCTGCCGGGGGGGGCGGGGCCCCAGAGGAAGCTGGACTCGTCACTCATAGAGCCTCCCCGGTCTGATCCTGTTCCCCTTGATCATGGGGGGACGGGGACGAATGCTGGCTGGGGTGGGCAGGGAACCCTAACCCTCCCTCCCCCTCCCTGCACTTGGCGTCCGCCCCAATTCTTGACCCGACCAACCCAGCATGCTGGCGATGGGAAAAAGAACAGGAAGGAGGCAGGAAGCAGGGCCTCCTGTGTTGGCGATCGTGTCTGCGCAGCAGAGACTGCACACGCCTGGAAATTCCAAGCCCAGCAAGGCCTCCGAGGCGGCCGCTGTCCTCCGGAGCCCCCCCTGTTCTCTCCACATGCTCTTCAGCCCTTCTTCCCCTCTTTTGGGCGCTTCAGTCACCCGGGCCGCTGCTGCCCCACTTGTCTGCTGCCTGCCAAGGGGGTCGCCTCGCTACCCCCCCTGCCCATTAGGAGGAGGAGGCTCTAATACTCCCTCTAAGCTGTGGAGTCTTTTGAGAAAAAATCTACTTTGTGAGGTACTGGTATTAAGGTTGGGAGCGAGTGATTTGTGGCCAGGGTGGGCTGGCGTGAGGGGATGGAGCCTGGGCAACTTCCTTCTCTCCAGGCCCCACCTGGAGGTTGGCAAGCCCATAATGGGGGCACACGCACAGGGAGGGCACCAGAAGGTAGCCCTGCCTAGGGCGCAAAAAAACCTGGGGCCAGCCCTGCACCCAGGGCAGGAGCCGGGTCCTCCCCCATCAGAGGGAGCGGAAGATGACTCAGGGCATCGGCGTGCCCCCATCGCCTTGCCCAGCCAATGCTCCAGCCTGTATTGGTACCCCGCCAGGAACAGGGACCAACGCAACACCCAGAGTGACAGGACCTGCAGCGTTTGCTTGTTGGTCTGTGACTATCATGAAGGGCTGGCCATATTCAAAATTGTGGACATTTTTTATGCCGGCCACACTGGCAAGTCCCTCCCGGTCTATTTGTGTGTAGTTCTGCTTGGCGGGGGACAGCGCGCGAGAATCATAGGCTACCGGAACCACTTGCCCATCCAGTAGTAGGTGTCCCAAAACTGCCCCGCCCCATAGGGCGATGCATCACATGCGAGTATTACAGGGAGAGACTCATCAAAATGAGGGAGCACAGCATTTGAAATTAACAAGGTTTTCACCCCCCAGAATGCTGCCTCCTCCCGCGCCCCCAGGCCCACTGGACCGATTTGTCCAACAGTCTGTGGAGGGGTTCCGCCATGGCAGCCTTGTGCGGAGGAAGGCGTGATAAAAGTTAATTAGGCCCAGGAAGGCCTGGAGCTCCGCCTTGCATTTCGGCGCGGGGGCCTCCACAATAGCTTTTACTTTGTCCCGGTTGGGATGGAGGCCCGTCGCGTCCACCCGGTACCCCAAAAAATCCACCTCTGGAACCCCCAGGAGGCACTTTTCTCTTTTCACTTTCAGTCCCACGTCGTGGAAGCGTTCCAACACGGCACAGAGACGGGCAGTGAAATCCTCAAGGTTTGCTGCAGCGATGAGGACAGCATCAAAAAATGGCGTCACGCCAGGGATCCCTTTCAACAAAGTGTCCGTTAGTTGCTGAAATATCCGAGGGGCCACACTGACCCCGAACTGCAACCTCTTAACCTTGAACGCCCCCCTGTGTGTTACAATGGTTTTTGCTGAGGCCGTGGCCTCATCGACTGGCAATTGCTGGTATGCCTGAGTGAGGTCCAGCTTACCAAAGATAGTTGCCCCCGCCAGTGACGCCAGCACATGGCTTATCAGCATCGGGTAAGAGTGCACCTGTAGGGCTTAGTTAATGGTGCACTTATAATCCGCGCGGATGCAGATATTCCCATTTGGTTTAACGGGGGTCACTATCAGGGTTTCCCACAGGGAGTTGGCAACTGGCTCTAGCACTCTCTGGGCCACCAGCCAGTCTAGTTCGGCTTCAATTTTTGGCCGTAAGGAGAGGGGCACCATGCGGAAGCACTGACGGATGGTGGCGACAGTTGGGTCCAACTGTAATGACACTGGGGGCCCCTTGTAACAACCCAGTGCCCCATTAAAAACCTTGGGGAATTCCCGGCAGACCTCCCCAAAGTTCCTCAGTGAGCATTTATTCACCCCTGCTATGGTTATACCCAGTGCCTTGAACCAAACCCGGCCCTGAAGGCTTACAAGGTTGCCCTCCACCACTACCAAGACCAGGTGGCCCTCAAAGTGTCTATATTGCACCTAAAAAGTTCCGACCCCCCTAATGGGTACTGGATTTTTTTGAAAATCCACCAAGCTTAGGGGCGAAGGCCACAGAGGGGGTCTCCCCGATGGGCAAAGCTGTGTTAGCGTGTCCACGGAAATGATGGATGCCACAGTATCTGAGTCCACTTCCATGGGGCAGGGGGACCCCTCGATCCTGACTTGTACTTGGATCTTCAGGGTGGAGGATAGGTTAGGGAGGTGCAGTACCTGAAATGGCTGGTCAGTGAGGTGGTAGAGATTGGTGGTCTCCAAGGTGGATTTGTGTGCAGTGACAGTCTGGCGGAGAGATGGTGTGGAAGCTTGTGTGTTCCGGGGGCCCTTGGACCGGCAGAGCATGGCAAGATGGCCCTGTTTTCCGCAGGCATGGCAGGTCACATCTCTGAACCAGCATGTCTTCCTCCCATGAGCCTCCCCACAGCTGGCACAGGGGGAGCGGGTGGAGGCCTCGCAGTTGCCAGATGGAGCAGACCTTTTCAGCATCCGAGTTTTCCGGGCTGTACCCCGTTCTGGATGCTGATGCCACCAGCTCTGAAGAAAGGTAACTGCATTGTCTGTGCATGCACAGAGAGCACCTTTTTATTTGGGGGAGAAATTTAACCCCCCCCATGTATTTTTTAAGATGTCAGATTTTTCTGCAAACCTCAGAGGCCCCCAAGTTTGCAGGAAAATCTGTTTAGTGTCAGTGTGGTTCTGATCCATGGATTTAGATATCCACAGATGGGGCCTCACTTAAAAAACAGATATATAGATTTTTTCACAGCCACACGACAGCAGTTCAGGGCTTCTGCTCCACTATGCTGGGTATTGTCAACATCCTGATGACAGCTGTTTTGGGGCATTTTTTGAAAGTCCGCATGACGTACATACTTTTTTTGGTGAAGTTTGTGTGAATCAACATGGTGTCCTGCATTTCAGTCTCTAATAGCAGCCTCTCCCATTTTTCTCATAGCCCACTGTACATGCTGTATCTTAAATCTGGAGATTTGGAACCTGTTTACAGGGCAGCATTGTGGTGATGCAAGAAGTACCACTATAAGTCATGTTGGTCATGTGCAAGTCCTTCCCTGTTACACAATGATTGCATGAGTCTTTGTCCTTGAATGGTTTTAATGTTTATTCAGCAAATGTTTTTGATTCTTTGTGTTACATTTTGATGAAACTGATGTGGCAAGACCTTTGTATATAGCAGAGTGAGGAAAGAAGAAGGGCAGCATCAGCATAGAAGAGTTTATTTCACTTATTGCTTTTGTAAGCTAAACTGATGCTGTTCTCTGCTGCCTTAAACTCCCTGTCTGAAGGGAGGTTTTTTCCTCCCTTTTTAAAATAAGGTTCGCTTACCACCACCCTCATAGTGGAGTTCCATTGGCTCAGATTGGCTGATAAACACTTGGATTTACATGAGGCCAAAATCACAAGAATTGGTTCATACCCTGGAGGGAAGGCAGGACTTTTGGAGATTACTGCCACAGGCAGCTATGGGCATCATTGTACCCACTGATGGCTTTCCTGTCACCCTACTTCTTCCCCAGAACATCTTCATCAAAATGATAGCCTGTTCTGATTTTCCTTCCCGCCACCTCAGTGGAGCAGGAAGCACTTCAGAAGAACCTAGGAAGGTATCGCGGGCAGCAGCTAGGAAGGCTCACTACTGGATGTCACCACTCTGGTATGGGTCTCCTTGGGAGGACCCAGAGCACCCACCCTACTCCTTCATACAGTACTTTTACAGCAGGTCTCCCCTTTATACGTGACCAAATGAGGCATGAGGACCCAAGCAGAGAAACAAATAGCTTTGTTAAGAAATTTAACAACAACTTTAGATGAATATCAAGTAGGGAAAATGAGCAAAGTATAGGCAGGTAAATCAGTAAAATAATAAATCCTAATGCCTCTGTCTACACAGTCCTAGCCTTCCCTAGGTACCTGTTCACAGTGTAACTCACCCCTTTTTGGATGAGGGATCCCTCTGTCTGCAGCAGCTTCCACCAGCCCTGCTCCCTGAGAGAGAACACCCTCCCACCCAGGGCAAGGCTTTTTATCTCCTCTTCCCAGGCACCACCATCTGTTCTCCTGCTGGTGTAGTTTTCCCTCCAAAATCTCCTGTTACCCAATCAGAGGGTCCAGAGGGAGCCTGGGAAATGTAGGCCCTGATGACTACTCCAATACAGGCTTTCCTGGAGCCACTAGGCCCCCCAGAGCCTGTAGGCCAGTGTTTTTCAACCACTGTGCCGTGGCACACTAGTGTGCCGTGAGATATTGTCTGGTGTGCCGTGGGAAAAATTCCAATTTCATCCATAACATATGAACAATTATAAAATAAAGTATTATTATTTCATAATAAAGTAATTATAAAATAATTTCTTTGTGTTTATTTGATTCCTATTCAAGAGAATTACTTTATATATAGTCAATATAGGCACAGAGTTAAATTTTTTTAACATTTTCTAATGGTGGTGTGCCTCGTGATTTTTTTCATGAAAAAAGTGTGCCTTTGCACAAAAAGGTTGAAAAACACTGCTGTAGGCGGCACCAAAGGCCCATGGTCATGACAGAAGGTATCACCTTTAGGTCTGAAGGAAGCACCTATCAGTAACAGCTGCCTCTATTCTAGGAAGATGTTTGGCTTGCAACTACCCAACATTTGGTGATTGCCCCCCAAACACCAATGGCAGCCATTCTGTCATTAACCCTAGCTCCTGTGGTAGATATTTTATGATGGTGCCTGAAAGGGGAAGAACCAATGTTCTGAACTATCAAAATATGTTAGCAAAATATATTAGTAGAAAAGCTTGTGCAAAAAGGGGAATTTGGGGGGGAAGGAGCCCCCAGATCAAAAGGAGGGAATGACTATGGGATTGATTAGCTACCCCTCAGAATCACCTTTGGGGAGGGTTTTAAAACAGTGGGAAATGAGATTTTCAGATTATGGGATAGGTAAGGAGGAGTTTGTAAATAAGTGTGTAATACAATGGCCAAAGATTTCTGATCTCCCCTACGGGCACTCCTGGCCCTGCTGGGGAATGGAAGATAGGGCCACTATTTATGACATGCAACAGTATTGGTTACGACTGGACCCCCCCCCCGAAGTCCCCCACAACCTTTTTTGTGTGGATGTTTGGTTAGACTTTACAAGGAAACCTCAGGTAATTCGTATGGCTGCTAGTAGAACTTTAGATGAGGAAAAGGAGGAGCAGTGCTCCACCAAATGGGACTCAAATGATCACCCCCCTCCCTATAACCCTCGTCCACCCCCTCAACGTGAAGATCCCCGCGATCATTTACCACAGGGAGCAGGAGGAGAATTACAGGAGATTGAGGGAGAGCCACAGAGAGAAGAGGGAGGTGACCAGCAGGTGAAAGGGGGGGAGGACTCCACAATTATATGCAGAAGCTCAAGATTTACTTCGCAGGAGTCAGCTCTGGGGGAGAGATGATAGCTCAGAAGGGAACAGCCACACCTGGCAGGAAAGAAAGAAATCAATAAGGGGGAAAGTGCCATTACAAGACACCCCCCTAAGCCCCCACCCACCCTGCAAGGACGAGGAGCCTCGCTTGGCACCTTTGCGGCAAGTAGCCATGGGGGATGGAGTGGGATATGTCTTTTTTAAAAACAAAATTTTTATTGGGATACACTCAACATTTCCAATCACGTTACCAATACAATTTGAAAAAGAAGATCCCCGTCCCAACCCCCCACCCCCCCAATAGGCTTCCAACACTGCTAATAACAAACAGAAAAATTATAAGGTAATCAAGCTTAGACTTAAATGCATCGACAAACCAGGTAACACATTTCAATTATATATAACCTCTACAATTTCAACATATTATATATAACAGTACATACAGTTCAAAATTCATTTCACTTCTCATTCAATATCCATACGTATCCAAGTTATATATTTTCCCCTTCATTCTATATTCAGTTTCTAGATACAGTTTCAATCCTTCCCAGTCTTTTAAGTACTGTTCTGCCATTTGTCCATTTAATTTCTTTGTCAATTTGTCCATTTCCGCTAAAAATAACAATTTTCTCAACCATTCATGTATATCTGGCACCTTCTCCATTTTCCATTGCTGAGCAAAGGCCATTCTCGCCGACGTAATCATGTACCATAACAGTGTCCTTTTTTCTTGTGGAATTTTTTCCATTGTCAAACCGAGGAGAAGAAGTTCTGGCTTTCTCTCAATTGGGATTTTTAATATTTTCTGCATCACACAATGTATATTAGACCAATATGTTTTCGCTTTAGCACATGACCACCACATATGGTAAAAAGAACCCTCTATTTTTTTACATTTCCAACATTTGTTACTCAAGTTCTTATCCATACTAATATTAGCAATCTTTTTTGGTGTCATGTACCATCTATACATCATCTTACAACAATTCTCTTTTACATTGGTACAAGTAGACATTTTAAAAGATCTTTTCCACAAAAATTCCCATGATTCCATAGAGATTTCTTTGTTCATATTTATAGCCCATTTTATCATTTGCTCTTTTACAGTCTCGTCCAATGTATATACAAACAACAAAATTTTATACATCTTTGAAATCATTTTCCGCTCTCTATTCAACCATAAATTTTCAAATTCATCATATATGGCTCTAAAGCCAAATTCTTTACAATCTTTTTTATAAATATCCCTTATTTGACAATATTGTAACCAACCGTATTCGAATTCTAAATCATTGTTTGGCTTTAAAACATATTTTTTCCCTTCTTTTTGCAATAATTCCTGATACTTCAACCAGTCATGACCTTTATGTTCAGAAAACCGATGTATAACAGCAGCTGGTACAATCCACAAAGGCCTCTCGTCCGAGATTGTATCCTTGTACCTAGACCATGCATCAAACAACGTCCTCCTTACATAATGATGCTTAAACATAGAATCAACTTTATTTTTCCCATACCAAAGATAGGCATGCCAGCCAAATCTGCAATCGTGTCCCTCAAGAGCTAACAGCTTTCTATTTTCCAAATGGATCCAATCGGATAACCAAGACATACATACAGCTTCATGATACAAACGCAAATTCGGAACTTGGAAGCCACCTCTGTCTTTAGTGTCATACATTATCTTCATTTTAATTCTTGGCTTCTTTCCTGCCCAGATGAACTTAAAGATTTCTCTTTGCCATTTGACCAAGACTTTCCCATCCTTCACAATTGGTATTGTCTGAAACAAAAACATTAACCTGGGCAATACATTCATTTTAACAACGGCAATTTTTCCAAGAAGAGATAGTCTTAACCTTTCCCATTTTTCTAAATCACTCTTTATCGAACCCCACAATTTTTCATAATTATTTTTAAACAGATCTATGTTTTTCATTGTGATTTCGACTCCCAAATATTTAACCTTTTTAACCACTTCACATTCTGTCACATTTTGTAACATTTGTTGCTTTGAACCAATCATATTTTTACACAATATCTTAGATTTATTTTTGTTGACATAAAACCCTGCAAGATCGCCAAACTCTTTTACTTTTTCAAATACCTTAGGCATATTATTAACAGGATCTTCAACAATAAACATGATATCATCCGCAAATGCTCTTAATTTAAATGAAAAACCTCCAATATTCAAACCTTTTATGTTATCATCATCTCTAACCGCTTGTAGCAAAATCTCCAAAATCCAGATAAATAACAATGGTGACAGGGGACAACCTTGTCTAGTACCTTTTCTTACCCGGAACATATCTGTTGATTCTGCATTCACAATCACCGAAGCTTTTTGTTCTTTATATATCGATTGAATCATTCTTATAAATTCTGCGCCCATCAAAGATTTCTCAAACACTTTAAACATAAATTCCCAATTCAAATTATCAAAAGCCTTCTCTGCATCCAAAAATAAAAAAGCAACTTCTTTTTCAGGGTGTTTATCATAATACTCAATTGCGTCCAGGACAACCCTCATATTGTCTTTAATTTGTCTATTTGGTAAAAAACCAGCTTGATCCTCAACAATAGTGTCCTTCAAAAACTTTTTAAGGCGCTCTGCCAATATTTTTGCAAATATCTTATAATCGTTGTTCAATAATGAAATGGGCCGGTAGTTTTTAACATTTGTTAAATCTTGCATTTCTTTAGGAATTAAGGTGATTGCAGCTTCATTCCAGGAATCTGGAATCTTTCCTGTCCTTCTAATTTCGTTTAAAAGAATCTCCAACACCGGGACCAAATCTTCATGAAATTTTTTATAAAATTTAGCTGAAAAGCCATCCGGGCCTGGAACTTTAGAGATTTTTGCCTCAGCTATTGCTTTACTGATTTCATCTTTAGTTATTGCAGCATTTAAAAATGTTTTCATTTCAGGGTTTGGTTGTATCAAATTAACTTTGGATAGGTAATCCAACATTTTTTGAGGATCCGCTTGCTTCACTTGAAAGAGAGTCGCGTAGTATTTATAAAATTCCCTCTTGATTCCTCCTGGGTCTGAGATCTCTTTATTTCCATCTTTCAAGCAAGTGATTGTTTTATTCTCTCTTCTTTTCTTCAATTGCCATGCTAAATATTTGCCAGGTTTGTTTGCACCTTCAAAGGATTTCTGTTGCAATTTTTTCAAGTTCCAAAATACTTCTTTGTTCAACTTTGCCTCATATTGCTCCCTTAAAATCCTCAATTCTCTCAAAATCTTCTTTTTGCCAGGCCTTTTCTTGAGTTCTGTTTCTTTTTTCCGAATATTTTCCATAATTTCTTTGTCTATTTTCATTTGTTGTTTCCTTTCATTATTATTAATTGCAATCAGATGTCCTCTCATCACAGCCTTGTAGGCTTCCCATACCGTTTGCGTCTGTACACTCTTATTTAAGTTCAATTGAAAGTATGTTTGGGTTTCTGTCCTTATTTTATCCACAATATTTTGCTTGTCCAGCAAATCTTCATTAAGTCGCCATCGAAATTTTTTTCTCTTAACATACGTTGACCATTTTATCGGACTGTGGTCAGAAAGAGTCCTAGGTAATATCTCAATTTTGCGTGTTTGCAAGATTAAATTCTCTGTCATCCACATCATATCTATCCTTGAAAAAGATTCATGTCTTGATGAATAAAAAGAGTACTCTCTATCTCTGGGGTTTTTAACTCTCCAAACATCTGCCAAGTGTTCATGTTTAGTCAATTGAAAAAAGACTTTAGGAAGTTTACCCATGGCATCAATTCCTTTTTTTGATTTTCTATCAACAACATTGTCAACAGTACCATTAAAATCACCCATTAAAATCGTTTGCTCATAGGTCAACTGTCGTAGCTGTTCCCACAAATCCTGAAAGAAGTTTTCCTTCGCACCATTGGGAGCATAGAGATTAACAATTAGTGTCTTTTTATTCTGCAACACAACTTCTACCGCCAAAAATTTCCCTTCATTGTCTTTAAAAATTTCTTTTGGTTCCAACTCCTTTTTAATATATGTAACAACTCCTTTTTTCTTTTGGGAGGAGAGTGGATAAAATTCCTCTCCTAGTCTTTTTTGAATCAAAAATTTGGCATCTGATTTTTTAATATGTGTTTCTTGCAAGCAAACAATATCACATTTCTGTTTTTCCAACCAGAGTCTGACATTTTTCCTTTTTTGGGGTGAGTTCAGTCCATTAACATTCCATGAAATTATTTGACTCTCCATGTTGGTTTTATGATTATTTATCAGAGTCTTTAAAATTATCATTGATGAATCTGGTCATTTGCTCAACTGACTTGATGGTGACTCTCTTCTGCTTGAACGAAAAACTGACGCCTTTAGGAATTTCCCATCTATATCTTATGCCCTCTGTTTTCAGCTTGTCAATCAGATCTTTGAAAAGTCGTCTATCCTGAAGCATTGCTCTGGGTAGTTCCTTTAGGACCATAATTTTCTTGTTGTCAATTGTGAAGTCTTCCTGAAATTGTTGCTTAAACAAATCCTCCTTCAGCTTCTTAGATATAAACTGGACAATTACATCTCTGGGTAATTTTTTCCTTTGCGCAATCGCAGAGTTGACTCTGTATACCACATCAATCTGTGCCATCACTTTCTCCTCTTCCATTTTCAAAAAGTCTGCAACAGCATCTACCATAACTGAATGGATGTCCTCATTCTTGTCTTCAGGGATCCCCCTGAATCTCATGTGGTTAATCATTGCATTATATTGGACCATCACATTCACTTTATCTGTTTCTATAGTGACCTCAGCTATATTAGATATTATATTATTATATTATATTAGACTTCCGGAAAGCTTTTGATACAGTTCCTCATCAAAGGCTCCTAAGTAAGCTCAATAGTCATGGGATAAAAGGACAAGTCCTCTTGTGGATCAAAAACTGGCTTATAAATAGGAAACAGAGAGTGAGTATAAATGGGAAACTTTCTCAGTGGAGGGTGGTAAGCTGTGGGGTACCACAGGGATCAGTACTCGGTCCGATGCTTTTTAACTTGTTTATTAACGATTTGGAATTGGGAGTAAGCAGTGATGTGGCTAAATTTGCAGATGACACGAAGTTGTTCAGGGTGGTGAAAACCAGGGAGGATTGTGAGGCACTCCAAAGGGATCTGTTGAGGATGGGTGAGTGGGCGTCAACGTGGCAAATGGGGTTCAATGTGGCCAAGTGCAAAGTGATGCACATTGGAGCCAAAAATCCTAAATATAAATACACATTGATGGGGTCTGATCTGGCAGAGACTGACCAAGAGAGAGATCTTGGAGTCGTAGTGGATAACTCGCTGAAAATGTCTACACAATGTGTAGCTGCAATAAAGAAGGCCAACGCTATGCTGGGGATTATTAGGAAGGGAATTGATAACAAATCAGCCAGTATCATCATGCCCCTGTATAAATCATTGGTGCGACCTCATTTGGAATACTGTGTACAGTTCTGGTCACCACATCTCAAAAGGATATTATAGCATTGGAAAAAGTGCAGAGAAGGGCAACTAGAATGATAAAAGGGTTGGAACACCTTCCCTATGAAGAAAGGTTAAAATGCTTGGGGCTCTTTAGCTTGGAGAAACGACGGCTGAGGGGTGACATGATCGAGGTTTATAAGATTATGAATGGGATTGAGCAGGTTGAGAAAGAAGTACTTTTCTCCCTTTCTCACAATACAAGAACTCGTGGGCACTCTATGAAATTGCTGAGCAGTCGGGTTAAAACAGATAAAAGGAAATACTTCTTCACCCAAAGAGTGATTAACATATGGAATTCACTGCCACAGGAGGTCGTGGCAGCTGCAAGCATGGACAGTTTCAAGAGGAAATTAGATAAACATATGGAGCAGAAGTCCACCAGTGGCTATTAGCCACAGGGTATGGATGGGAACTCTCAGTCTGGGGCAGGTGATGCACTCTATTCTTGGTGCTGGAGGGGCAGCAGTGGGAGGGCTTCTGGTGCCCTGGCCCCACTGCTGGACCTCCGGATGGCACCTGGTATATTTTGGCCGCTGTGTGACAGAGTGTTGGACTAGATGGGCCATTGGCCTGATTCAACATTGGCTTCTCTTATGTTCTTATGTTCTTATGTTCTTAGATGCTACTCCCTTCACCCTTACATCCATCTCATCTGCTCTTTTAGTCAACGTCTGTATCTCTTTTGTAATTCCAGACATTTCTTTTTTCAGCTCTGTTACTTCTGTTATTACAGTCTTTTCCAACTTCAGAATCGCATCCATCACTCGTTTCTCCATAGCTTCCATCATGCCCTGTAGCTTTTTTTCCTCTTTCCCAGCCATTTTCGGGGAGGACCAGGTATTTGCCCTCTGTCGTTGCCGCAGGTCGTAAGCCGTTGTTCAAAGTTTTCCCTCCAACCCACTCTAACTCAAAGTCCTTCTTGTGCCCACCTAAAACGCACTAGTTCCACTTTTTTCTATTGAGTCTTTCGTTTAAAATCAAAGAAAATTTTTCTGACCTTCCCAAAATGGTGGGCGCAATTTCTCTATGGTAAATGGTTCTTCCGGGTACTCACTTCCTGTCCGGCAGTCTTGATGGTCCCCCTCGTTCCTGATTTCCTCCCTTCTTCCGGCCTCCTTGGTCTTCTCTAGGGCAATTATTGTCTGGTCTGAGGTCACTTCCTGTTTTGCCGATTTCTGCTGCAGCAGCTCCAGTACTTTTCCACTGTAATTCTCGCGGAGTTGCTGTTAGTTTCTATTTTAAAGTCAATAATCTAACCGCAGGAATGATCAACAATCCGGCTTTTTGGCCTTTTTAAGCTGTTTAACTGCACTTTTTCCGCTCCAGTGTTAGTACGACAGATACAGCACAATCATGCGCTTCATCGGATGTTGTTTATTTTCGGCCAAAACGCGTCTCCGGTGAGCAATTTTTAAAAGTTACCTTCAAAGTCCGTGTCTTGTTATAGCAGTGTTTCCTTGATGTCAGTTTCCGTAGAATGTCTTGGAGGTCTGGGTCATGCGTTCTTGTGTTGAGAGTTCAACTCGGTGGGGTCTTGTAGAGATTTTCCGAAGTGCCTTCTCTGGGGGAGGGGATCAAGGCTGGTCGCGACGCTCTTTAAAGCCCCGCTATCAGCCGATCTCAACTCCCCTCTCGGGCCAGGCTCGCTGCCAGTCACCCCCCTGCCTGGGGGGATCTGCGGTGGGCTATATGAAGCCCACCCTGTCATCAAGACCCTCCGTATGCTCTGGGAGCTCTGAGAGCAAGCCAGAACACGTTAGGACGCCATGAATCCCAGACCGGAAGACGGGAGTGGGATATGTCGAAGTTCCACTTTCAAGTGTGGAATTGCAGGCAATGAAGGGACAATTACCAGTGCTAACTGAGAACCCAGTTCTCTTTAAGCAGAAATTAGATGGACTCTTGGGGCCCTCTATCTATACCCCACAAGAACTAATACACGTACTTAAACAAGTAGCGGGAAGCGAGGAAGCATGGCAGGCTCTACAAACAGCACGCAAGGAATGGATGAAGGGAGCAGAAGATAGGAATGAGGACGGGGCATGGGCGGTGATTCCTGAAGGCAACCCAAATAATTTGGACGTACAAACGCCAGAGGGAAGGTTGTTTTGTACTACATTTAGGGGCTTGGTGTTAGAGGGGCTGGTGAAGATGGTTCCAAAGGTATTATTCCACAAAAGGCCTTCGGACACCCCCAGAAAAAGGAAGAAACACCCATGGAATTTGCAACTAGACTCAAGGAAGGGATGAGCGCATACACAGGGTTAGACCCAGAGACAGGTGAGGGGCAAATAGTCCTGAAGGTTCCATTTGTGGGAGGGAGTTATCCAGACATTAAGAAAAAGTTTGCAGAAAATTGATGGACTGTTAAATAAATCATTGCAGGATCTCATTACGGAAGCCCAAAAAGTGGTTGCCAGGAGGAAGGTGACCGGAAAGTAGTAAAATTAATGGTGCAGACTGTGCGGGAAATGGGAAAGAATGACAAGGGGATGGGGCGAGAAAAAGGGCTGCAAAGGAGAGGCTGGAGTGATGGGAACACTGGCAGAGAACGAGATGAAAGACAAGGGTTGAAGAAAGGAGGAGGGAGGCCACCGTGGGAAGGGGAGGGAGGAACCCACAGAAGGCCCCTCCCCAGGGATGTTTGCAAATTCTGTAAAGAAAAAGGGCATTGGGGGCGGGAATGTCCAAACCAAAGGCCAGAGGATCGTGATGTACAACGAATGGCCACAATGTATGAGGATTATGAAAACTAGGGAGGTCAGGGTCTCCTGCATTTTGGCCCAGCTTCTGCGGAGCCCATGGTAACTTTAAAGTTGGGCCCAAATTTGGAATCTATGGATTTTCTTTATGATACGGGAGCCACAAAATCGTCCATAACTCAATTACCCAGAGATGCTGCACTCACACCAACAATAGTCACCGTGAGAGGGGTGGAGGGAAGAGCTATGGGCACGCAGCTGACAGTCCCCCTCCTCGTAAAACCCGAGGAGGGTGATTCTCACTGTATGCACCAGTTCTTGCTAATACCACAAGTGGGAATAAATCTGTTGGGGAGGGATTTAGCGGCTAAATTAGGCATACAAGTAATGATCAAGGACGGTGCCTGCACAGTCCGCCTTGCACCCATGAGGGAGGGAGATTTGAAGGAGATAGATGAGTTCGTATGGGCCTCTTGTTTTAACCCAGGCCTGATGCCCGTTACCCCCGTACGCATCAACCTCCAGGACCCAAGACCTATTTATCAAAAGCAATATCCGGTGACAGAGGAACAATTTGAGGACCTACGGGAAGTGATGAGGGACTTGTTAGCACAGGGTATCATTGAACCCTCTACTTCACAATGGAAGTCAGAAAACCCAATGGGACCTTTAGAATGGTACAGGATCTTAGAAAAATAAACAAGGCTGTGGTGGCAAGGACGCCCTTAGTTCAAAACCCACATGAAGTCCTAGGACTCATTAAGCCACAGGCCCAATGGTTCACTGTGGCAGACATCAAAAATGCGTTCTTTTCTGTCCCATTAGATCCAGGGTCAAGACCTATTTTTGCGTTCCAATGGCCGCACCCAGACACCAGGGAGCCAAGGTGATGGCAATGGGCCGTCCTACCTCAGGACCTCTCTGAGAGTCCATCCATCTTTAGCGAGGCCCTGCGGGAAGTGATGAGAGGGTTCAGAGGTTATGGGGAGTGTACAGTTTTGACCTATGCAGATGATGTGTTGGTGGCAGGAGAACAGGAAGAGGAGGTCCGAAAAACTTCCATAGCATTGTTAAACTTCTTTGCTAAGCAAGGGTTGAGAGTGAGTAAAGAAAAGGTTCAGTTCGTGGAACAGGAGGTGAAATACTTAGGGCTCATTATACAACCAGAGAAGAAATGCTTAGCCCCTGAAAGAATCAAGGGACTTAGAATGATGGCAGAACCAAAGACAAAAAAGGAACTCAGAGCGGTTCTAGGGGCCTTTAATTATTGCAGGATGTGGATAAATGCCTTTTCACAGCTAGCAAACCCTTTCTATCAAATGCTGACTGAATCAGCTCCTGAGAGACTGAAATGGGGACCGGAGGCTTATCGCTCCTTCCAAGCTCTCAAGGACACGCTGGCCGAGGCCTCCACGCTCCATCTCCCAGATTATAAGCAGGACTTGCATCTAGTGGCAGATTTATCAAGCTCACACATGAGGGCGGTAGCATACCGAAGGAGAGGGGGGAGACAATGCCCATTGAGATACTTTTCAAGCCTCTTAGACCCGGTGGAACAGGGGTGGCCGGTTTGTCTGCAGCATTGCGCCGCAGCCGTTAGGGCCCTTAAGGCGGCAAGGAAAATGTACTGGATGGGTCACTTTGTGCTGCATTCTGTTCACAACCTGAGAGCTCTTTTGACGCAGACGGCCAGACCCTATATTTCAGATAACCGTCTTCTGGCTATGGAGGCTCTCTTGTTGGAACACTCAGATTTGACACTTCTAGTAGACCCAGCCCCATCTCCACTCCTGGCACTTGTAGGATGGGAAGCTTGTATAGGGAGTCATAACTGCATAGAACTAGTTTCTTTGCAAATGAAAATGCGGGAAGACTTAGAGGAAGCCCCAATCCCCTTCAGTGATCATTTGTTCATAGATGGGAGTAGTAGAGTGTTGGAGGGGCAGCGCAGGACGGGTTATGCAGTAGTAGAGGGTCACACCCTCCAGATCGTTGAACAAGGAGGATTGCCCTCCACCTGGTCAGCCCAGATGGCTGAGCTGTATGCCCTCAAGAGAGCACTAGAACTATCCCGGGAAAAGTCGGTCACAATCTTCACAGACTCAAAATATGCCTATGGGGTAGTACATACATTCAGAAAAATTTGGAACGAGAGGGGACTTCTCACAACTCGGGGGAAACAGCTGGCACACGAAAAACTCCTGAAGGAGGTCTTGGAGGTCCTTCTCCTTCCAGGCCAAGTTGCGGTTGTCCACATCCCAGCACATCAGTCAGGACGAAGTCCTGAGGCGCCGGGAAACAATGCCGCAGATAGGGCTGCCCGGTCTGCAGCTACTGGACCACAAGCTCGAATTGCAGCCTTGGTTCCCTGGGGTTGTGTGTCACCCGAGCAAGGGAAGTTAACCTACTTGGAGGAAGAAACAACAGTGACTCTAGAAGCAAGAGCCAAGTGGGAGGCAGACAGCCTGAGAATGCCAGATGGCCGACTGTGGCTACCAGCCGGAGCCACCCGATGGGTTTTCAAGAGCTTACATGAAGGGGGGCATTGGGGGGTAGAGGGTTTGATAGATTGCTTTCAACAGAAATACCTTACCACTAAGGCATGGACGGTAGCAAAAAAGGTCCTTCAGGGATGCTATCAGTGCACACAGGTTAATAAGGGTAACAGACCACAAAAAGAGAAAGGGGGGAGACCTTTACCACTACGCCCCTTTCAACACGTTCAGATGGATTTCATTGAAATGCCCCGAGTGGGGCGCCTGAAATATGTATTGGTCCTCACTGACCAACTGACTGGGTGGGTAATGGCCTTTCCAACAGCTTCAACCTCAGCTACTGTAGTTGCAAAAATCTTGCTAGAAAGGGTCATTCCTGAGGTGGGGCTAGTTGAGACCTTTGATTCCGATCGGGGACCCTCCTTTTTGGGGAAGGTAGTACAACACACCTTGTCCACCCTAGTGATTAAACTTAGCCATCATACCCCCTGGCAACCCCAATCTAGTGGACAAACGGAATGAATGAATCAAACACTAAAGAAGGCCATCAAGAAATTAGTATTAGATACTCATTTACCCTGGACAACAGTCCTCCCTTTAGCTCTCTTTGGTATAAGGACCAAACCCCAGGCAGGGATCAAGTTATCTCCCTTTGAATGGCTTTATGGGATGCCTCTGTGACAGCTTATGCCAGACGTGGCTACAGACAACCTACATTTGTTAAAAGACTCATTTATTAGAGAATATGTGCTGGCTCTCTCTTCTCTTCTCTCGAAAACAAAAAACAAGGGCAACTGCTGCTAACACCTCCTTTGGAAACTGCCGTGCCCCACTACAAATCTGGAGACTGGGTATACATCAAGCGGTGGAACCCAGAACCACTAGGCCTTACCTGGGACGGACCCTTCCAAGTGCTGTTGACCACAGAGACCTCCATTCGCACAGCCGAGAAAGGGTGGACTCATCACACCAGAACTAAGTCGGGGAAGCCACCTGCACAGTGGGAAATCACACCGGTCCTGGGGGAGCCACTTAAGGTTTGGGTAACTAATGTCCAACAGCCCAGAATGGACTCTCAATGAAGAAGATAACCTTGCATGGACACAAGCCCAAAGGAGAGAGAGAGTGCGAAAGGCTTGGTATGACCCTTGGGTAATTCAGGAACACATACTGTGGGAGGAGAAATTCTGTAACCACCACACAGGGGTGATTTTGGGAGGCTTTGAAGTTGAGCCCTTAGTGCCACGAGCAGAACACCTGTTGTGGGGAGCGGTGATAGTAGATGGTAGAGAAAAGTGGAGATTTCATAAGTACCAAGGTAAATTCAGAGCTTGGGAAACACAAGGGGTAGGATTTGCTCTGGCTATAGTCATAGAGCCAGCACTCTTCCTGCTCCAAAACCCCCTGTATTGGAAAGACAGGGTCTGCCAGTGTGCTGAAGACCCAAGTGAGGACCCCAATCACGACCATAACCTATTGTGGGAAAGTAGCTCAGAGGACAGTGAAGACAGCAAGGGGTGGAGTGCAGTGGTAAGGGCAGGATATAGGCCATGGGAGCCGAACGATCGTTATTTCTGTGCCTTCTTTTAGCTGGGTTGAAGCCTGCCATCACCCCAGGGTCAATGGGAAACATGTGGGTCCAACATGCTCTATACCTATTCCAACAACATGGTGAGAATGTCACCCTAGCATATGAAAGCCCAATGTCTGTTGCTTCCTCCAGCTTCGTGCCTGGATTAATCAACGATACCACTCTGATAGTAGCTTCTCTCCAAAGCATCAGCCAGCGACCCCAGGCAGAGTTTTTATTCAGCAAGGTCCCAAATAAGTTAAACCGCACAAAAATCCGATGGTTTAGATACTCTAGGGCTATGAAGGGAATGTGTTTTTGCTGCACACATAATGGGGTATGGAATAGTAGAGTGCCAGGGTTTAATAGAACGGAATCCCGTTTCAAGACATTAAAGAATTATTCACATTGTGAGCAGGAGTTTTGGCTATCAAGCATGGGGGAACATTTAAATAAGACAGGGGTGGAAGGGATAGACATGGCCTCAACTTTAAGTGACATTTACCCCGAGATACCTTTGCTTCAGGCAAACTATACCAGAATGGGGGGCATATGTAGTGGGATGAAGCTTGGGGATCGAAATCTATGGTTCTTTTGGGATAAGTGGGCATCCAATTATCATCCAGGGTTTATACAGGGAGCCTGCATGGGCATTGGCTTCCTTACCTTTCCTGTCCAGATCATAACTCTACAACATTCACATTCATGAATGCGAAGGGAAGCCCCAAACATCAAAGGTGACTCTAATATGGGACCGTTGGGCCCGCAGTGTGAAGACACAGTTTATGTAGGGAAACAACTATCAGAAGTGATGCCTCTAGAGTAGGTGGGGGGGCAGTCACAGGGATACTAACCCTGAGTTCCTATCCAGGTATAGTGACCCAAGAAAATCGAAAAAGTATTATAGGTCTTACATGCCAGCTAGAGAAAGTGGTCAATGCCACAGCACAAATAATCAGGGAATTGCAGAGGGAAGTTGAGGAACTGAGTCAAATTCAGGCACAACACCAAATGATAATAGATTACTTACTGGCTAAAACTGGAAGCAACTACTGCCAGATAGTAGGGCGACAATGTCATGTGAAATTCCACGATTTAAACAACACAATAGAAAAGCAGCTAGCTGATATCACAAAAGTCATTCAAAATAATAAATCTGGGAGCAATGCTTGGGGATGGCTAACAGACTGGTTACCAGAAATGGGATGGTTGAAAGGGGTTATTCAAGTTATAATTCTTGGCATAGTCGCAGGAATACTTTGTTGTTGCTGCCTCCAATGCCTTCCTGTTATACGACAAAGTCTGAAGGGGTGCCACTATAAAGAGCCTCGAGAGCAAGCCTGTGTAATGGTCCTAAAGGACACTCCGAGGTATGAGAGTATTATTATCCAATTAGATAGTTCAGAATAGTGCTAAAAAGAAAATGGGGGACTGAAAGGGGAAGAACCAATGTTCTGAACTATCAAAATATGTTAGCAAAATATATTAGTAGAAAAGCTTGTGCAAAAAGGGGAATTTGGGGGGGGGGGGTAAGGTATAAAAGTTAGACAGCTGGGGAGCTTTTGCTTGCTTGAGACTAAATAAACCAGCCAAGGCCATAAAAGGGGGGAAGAGGCCTCAGACAATAGCTCAGCTTGTTAACAACCAAGATAAGGAAGCCTGCTGAAACACACACAAGAGAAGAAGGGGGGAGGACGGACAAGGAAAGCAGCTTGTTCAAAACCCCTCTGTGCGCGTAGAGCCTGGTCATCGGGTATGGGGAAATGGATTGGTAGAATGTGAGGGGGCCACCCTGCTGGGCAGCTCAGCCAGGAAGGTGGGGAGGGGGAATTTGGGGCCACTTTAAATTGAGCTGTGCTGCGACACAGACCTTGAAGGTAATGAGGTGGACTGCCCATCCTTGCCTTCCCGTCCTTTGCAATCATGCTTCAATAAACTAGCCTTTAACTGATCTTCCCGTGTGAAGTCTTCCAGCTTGACACTAGTCCAGGAACTTCAATGTAACAGTGCCCACTCCTGTTTGCAAGATGGGGACCCAGTTTACACACTCTGGTCCATTCAGGCATAGAAGGAAACAGGCTGTGCAACATCAGAACCTGTGACAACCAGCATGAGGCCTCTGGACTGGCTATGCCAGTATAAATACCAGGAGCCTGGCCTTCTTCTCTTGCCTGGTTAGTAGAGCAAATTCTCCTTCCTGCTACAATCTAGATCCTTAGGCCTGACCCAGAATCATATCCTCTGCTCCAGCTCCTTGGATAAAAAACATGAATTCTATGTCATCTTGCAGGCTAAGCCACTCATGAACATGGATAACTAGGGATGGGCATGAACTGGCTCACAAGTTAAAATCTGGGCCAAACTTGGGCCAGTTCAGGGCTCAGGAAGAGATGTTCGGGAAATATGTGCTCCCCGAACATTTAGCAAACTTTGGCATGTTTGGTTCAACTCTTCTGGGCTGTTCAGCCTCTTTCTGCCAGCTCAGATGTCTCAGGCTCCCTCACACTGCCCCTTTAAATGGGATGCGCCAGGGAGCCTGAGACAGCTGGGCTAGCAGAAAGGAGGGGTGAAATGATTCAGTCCGTGGGCTGCCATGGACTCCAAAACAAACTGCCTTTTTCAGGATCATGCCCATCCCTATGGATAACTGCATATATATCCATATATATATATATATAAAAGAAAGTCCCCTCACCATAAAATCAACGCCCAGGCCAAACCCCTGGACCTAGAAATACGAAATTCGGGGAGAGTGCTCCTATGATGTAGGTGCTCACTAAGAAGGGATTTTTAGAAATTCGACCCCTAAGTGGGTCAAAAGGGGTAAAATGTGCTCCCCCCCATTGATTCCTCTGCGGCTGCCAGGCTGTTGCCTCCTTGCACCCTCCATTCTCTGATTGGTCAGCTGCAGAGCTCAGTGTTCTGAGGTAACAAAAACAGTTACAGGAGACTGCACAGAGCTAATGACAGTAGAAGAAATCAGGAATGGCCAACAACCACCTGTGAGGCACAGTAATGCTGCTGACCCAGCCTCTCTGATGGCTTCCAACACACTCCCCCACCTCCTACACCTAACAGGCGGTTGTCTGTCAGGTGCAGCAGTGATTTCAGGGTGCTTAAAACCATGAGGCAGCCTGCCCCAGCAGGAAGTGAGGAGGTGGGATGCTTACAGCCGCCAGGGAGATTTGCTCAGCAGGATTGCCTTAGCCCTACTGCTAGCCCAGGCTTCCTGATGCCTTTAAACATAATCCCCCCCCAACACCAGACAGGCAGGTGTCTGTCAGGTGTAGGAGCAGGAGTAGGGTACTTTAATCCATTAGGGAAACCACCCCAGCAGGATCACCTTAGCGGTGCTTCTGGCTCAGCCTCTCTGATGGCTTCCAACACACTTCCCCCACCTCCTACACCTAACAGGCTGTTATCTGTCAGGTTCAGAAGCAGTTGCAGGGTGCTTAAAGCCATGAAAAGCCTGCCCCAGCAGTAACGCCTTAGTGATCCTGCCAGCCCCACCTCCACAGTGGCTTCTAATACTCCTCCCCCCTCCCCCTCTTACACTGAACAGGCAACTGCCTGTCAGATGTAGGAGAGGAGGTGGGATGCTTACAGCCACTGGGGAGGTTTGCCCAGCAGGATTGCCTTAACCCTGCTGCTAGCCCAGCCTCCCTGATGCTTTTAAACATAATCCCCCCCAACACCAGACAGGCAGGTGTCTGTCAGGTGTAGGAGCAGGAGCAGGGTACTTTAATCCATCAGGGATGCCACCCCAGCAGGATCACCTTAACATTGCTGCTGGCCCAGCTTAGCCACACCCCCACCCACAATGGAAATATACCCCAAATTTGTAGAAAACTGGTTTTCTTTATTAGGTTATTTAACTTCTCACAATGTGTGTTCTAGAAAATTGGTTCATATGAACTTACTTAATATCTGATTGCTCGGAGGGTGTTTTGAATAGGTAGTTATGTCCTAGATCTAAAATGTAATATAAATGATAAGCATTTTTGTAAAAAAAAAGGGGGGGGGGTATGCCCTCTCCCCCAAATTCAATGCCCAGGCCAAACCCCTGCACCAAGAAACCCAAAATAAGGGGAGTGCATTCCTACCCTGACATCAAACCCCCTCCCCATGAAGAGATTTCTGAGAAACATGATCCCAAGGGGTTAAACAAAGGGGCAAAATGTGTTCCCCCAATTGTTTTCCATGTGCCTGGCAGGCTGCTACCTCCTTGCCCACCACCTCCCCCGATTGGTCAATTGTGTAGTTCAGAGTTCTGAGGTAAAACCTGCCTACTTGCACCCACCTCCCTCTGATTTCTCAGCTGTGGATCTCAATGTTCTGAGGTAAAAACACAATTAGAAGAGACTGCAGATAGTTGAGGACAGTTACAGAAATCAGCTATTCAAGACTCCTGAATAGACAGTTTTCAAAAAAGCCAGCATGGCAATTGAGTTAATGAATGTTTATGGGGAGATAGTAAAGGACATTTCTAGGAGCCATTTCAATGCATGCCTCCCTCATGAACCTGAAGAAATGTCCACCACATCACCACTCCCTCACACCAACTCCCCCTCACACCTCTCACCTCTTACAGCCCCCAAGAAGCCTCCTGATAAACATCGAACCAGATACACCAATGCTACAAGGAGGAGGCAACTTAGGAATGCAGCAAAGACATTTGCACATAGTACTCCTGCAGAGCACTGAGCTGTGCAGGCCAAGTACCAGTGAGATCACCCTGAGGTGCTCAGAACAACACAGTCTCCATATGAGCAAAACAATCCAGGAACACAAGTAGAGAGGCCATCACTTTCGTGGAAGGTGGCAGAAACTTAACAGACGACTGCTTCTTAAATGGGCAGTTCTATGTGGCCTGCTCCAGAGTGAGTTCATCAAGCAGCCTGGTGAGCCTAGCACCTGAGGGCAGAACCATCTGAGGGCAGAGAGAGGTCCGTCAGTAGAGGGGGGGGAAGTAGGTATGTCTCATTTCATTTCTTACACTACAATCTTCTCTATTAGAATTCCTACAACAAATGTCACATTTCAGACTTCACATCATCAGTGTTATAACTCGATTTACGGAACTTAAATACCATAGCATAGCACGGGTATCAGGCTAGTTGATTACAACTGTTGGTTAACAAAACAAGGACTTTTGATTACTGGATTAAAGGTTGTTTCATTGCACAGATAAGCCCTTCTGCTGACAGACTGAGGCACAAATGTTTGGGTGCTGTATTACATTCACATTTCAAGGACACAATTATTAACCCAAGAAGGTTATTGTTTAAGTTTTTTTAAAAAAACTGACTTTAGAAGTTTTTTATTGTAGTCCATATGTGTAAACATTTTTAAGAAACAGCCTTAAGCCTAACCCACAAGGTCATCTCTGTGTGCCAGTTTTGGACAGCTGCTACAGATAGAAAGGATTTTCTTCCGTAAAGCAGGCAGTTTGTTGCCATTCAGTGCCTAGTGCACCAGTCTCCAATGTGGCACTCATCAATGTGTTATGATGCTGTCATCTTTGTATCTTTGATTTTGGAGGGGTGGATAGTAAGTGGATTTGTTGTGTGTAAGTCCAGGCTGGCCTTTCTTAATGTGTTTCTTGGCTGACTGTCTCCATTTCTGTTCAGTAAAACAGGCTCCACACATTTGAATCAAATGGGTGGTTGTTGTTATGTAGGGGTCCAAGAGGCTGGGCTCCCCACATACTGTCTCATATACATGTGCCCAGCATATTCATAGAAGGCAAGTTTCCCAGTTCAAGCACCTCTAAGTGACCACTAGAACCTCAGAAACACACTTCAATGTCATTATATTACAGGTTTAAATAGTCCTGAAGTCGAATGTGTTCACTTGACAGCTGAGAAACAAATAAATTACCTTGAGTAAGCATGGAGATCAATTATAGTTTTAAACCCATTCCCAATTTCTTGCACTTTCAATTTCTTGCACTTCCCTTGCTTGCAGGGACATAAGCATATAGTGTCCTGGACTGCTCTTTTAGACCAATCTGGTGTATAATAATATCTAGTTCATAATATCATTACAGAAATGGACAAAAAGCCAGCTTAGTTGGCAGAAGGGCAAAAGCTTGCAGGATATGCTGGCACTGGTCTTCTGTGAATGCGTCTGCCTACAGGGGAAAACATTTCTCATGAGAAAAATGTAGCTGCCTGCTTCAAAGGCATGAAGCAAGTTAATGTTCTCAGCAGTGCAGAGCATAACGACTGTGCCACCCACAGGCATACTTTGGCCCATTCTGCATCTAGCATTCGCTCTGTTGTTTCACCAAACCCACACTGGAACACAAAAAGATGTGGCTCAAAATCACATTCAAATACCCCAGGCCAACTCCGTACTGACTGCAGAGTCACCCCTGAACGGCCATAAAATGGCCATAAATCTATGCAGACAGTACCATAAAACCGAGAGATCAAAGGAAGTGAACCCAGCATGAAGTGTAGAAGCTACAATAAAATCCAACAATCAAAGAAAGTGAAAGTGGCATTCAATGTCGAGGGGAATTTCTGTTCCAGTGTGGGTTTGATAAAACAGCAGAGTAAATGCTAAATGCAGAATGGGCCTTTGTATCCTTTGGAACAACTGTCCTTTACTTGTGGTTTCATGTATCTGGAGTGCCACAAAGCTGCCCCCAGGATCTGGGTGTGGCAGTGAGATCTGTCCCCCATCGTTCCATGCAGACCTGGCTTGAGGAGCTCCCCAGCCAAGGCAGCTCCTGCGGCCCCAGCTAATCCTCTCCTTGATATAAAAAGGTAAAGGTTTCCCTTGCTCGAAAGCCAGTTGACTCTGTCTCTAGGGGGTGGTGCTCATCTCCATTTCCAAGCCAAAGAGCCAACGCTGTCCGATGACTTCTCCGTGGTCATGTGGCCAGCATGACTAAATGTCTGTTACCTTCCCACCGAAGTGGTACCTTTTGTTGTTGTTGTTGTTGTTGTTCAGTCACACAGTCGAGTCCGACTCTTCACGGCCCCATGGACCACATCACACCAGGCCCTCCTGTCTTTCGTCGTGCTCTGGAGTTTGCGCAACCTTTTTATCTATTTGCAATTTCTTACTTTCGAAGTTCTAGGTCGGCAGGAGCTGGGGCCAGAGACAGGAGGTCACTCCGTTACGTGGCACTAGAGTCTCAAACTGCCGAGCTACCAACCTTCCAGTCTGCAGCTCAGTGTCTTAACCTCTGAGCCACCACGGCCCCCTCCTTGGTATAGGTTACCCAAATAAAAGCCAAAAAATAGGTTTTTATTCGGACTCAGCCATGTATTTTTCTGGCTCGGTTTATGCTGAACACACACTCCTAGTGGGGAATCAAAACCTGTTCTCCAGATTAGAATCCACCACTCTTAACCACTGCACCATGTTGGCTCTCCTGATGCAGTTTGTGTTGTTAAAGCAGAACGATAATTTTATACTTTGTACATATTATATGTATTTCAATTTTCTCTAAACTTTCCATTATTTACTTGGGGGGGGGTTATTTCCATGATTCCCAGAAGGCCTGAAGAAAAGTATCTTGTCCCTTGAATAGAGGAAGGCAGGGTGGGCTAAAAACTGCAACAGATGCAAGGGAAAGAGAATAAAATTTAAACCCATTTCAGTTGTCATAGCAGATGTGTGCTTAGGTAGCCCTCCTTGTGTATTTAAACAAAGTGGGCATACTTAAGCTAAGACCTTTCGGATATTTGTCTGAATAAGCAGGCTGCAAGCATCTTTCACTTTTATCCACAGAGGCTATCTTTTCAGCACCAGGGATTAAACGGGTCGGTATCACTTTAAAAGAGAACGGTGGCGACAGCTGGCAAGGGAAGCGAGACGTAACGAGCTTAGTGAGGAAGCTGCCTTTAGCAAGGCCAGGAACTGTTCGCAAGAGAAAGCTGGAGCAAGATTACTGAGGCCGTTACTGTTGCAGGGATGGTGCTGGTTCCTCTCTTCCAAGGCTGCGTCAGACTCCTTGCACTGCCCATTTATGTGCTCTCCTTCCTGGGCTACTGGGATTCGATTTGTAAGAGAGTCTTCCCCTATTTCATGAGCAAGATTAGCAAACGCCTTAACCAGAAACTTCACAGGGAGAAGGAGCTGCTGTTCAGCAATCTGGAGGACTTCACTGGGTCTTCAGGAGAGCTCACGTTGCTCGAGATCGGCACGGGCAGTGGGGCCAACTTTCAGTTCTACCCGCCAGGGTGTCAGGTGACATGCACGGACCCGAACCCCAACTTCCAAAAATATCTCCAGCAGAGCATGGCTGAGAACCAGCACCTCCAGTTTGAGCGCTTCATTGTGGCCTCCGGGGAGGACCTGCATCAGGTGCCTGACAGCTCTATGGACGTGGTGGTTTGCACACTGGTTCTGTGCTCTGTGGCCAGTGTCCCCGCCGTTCTAAAGGAAGTCCTGAGAATACTCAGACGGGTAAGTGCAAAAAAGGGAAGCGGGGAGCCATCTTTGATAGACTCGTGTGGGTTCTGCTGGAGGACAGTGTTTGGGGGAGTAGGGGTGAACAGTGAGATGAAAGTCAACACTACAGGGCAGGAGGCAGTACAGTGCTGGAGGGAGAGGCAAAGTTTTGTCTAATATGTAGATATTACTTGTGCCCTCTGTGTCATGCAACCTGCTTTCTTAGGCTGCCAAATGCAAGCCTGTGCTCTCCCTGTCCATCTGTTGGAAATCTGGCAGGAAAATCCTTTGGCTGAGAGGGGTACAGCCTCTGTTAGTATCATCCCAAGTGGAGGGGAACAAGCAAACAAAAGTTACAGAGTGGAAATGAAGCTGAAAATGATAAAAAATGAGTAGGTGTAATAACTAATATGCCCTGATCTGGATGGCCCGTGCTAGCTGAGGTTGATCAGATTTCAGAAGCTAAGTAGGGTTGGTCCTTATTAGAACCTGGATGGGTGGGAAACTACCAAGGAAGTGCAGGGTTGCTATGCAGAGGCAGGCAATGGCAAGCCACCTCTGAACATCTGTTTTCTTTGAGCTATCCACTACCACCCCAAGATCGCCTTCAATCTCAGTTTTGACCACTTCAGGCCCCATCAGCTTCTGTTTAAAATTAGCATTTTTATTTGTTCCAGTGTGCATCACCTTCACATAAATTGCCCGCTCACCCAATTTAGAGAGAGCTTCCTTCCTGGAGCTTCCTTCCAAGTCTGCCTTGGTTTTCACCATCCTGAATAATTTGGCATCATCTGCAAACTCAGCTAATATACTGCTGATCCCCAAATCATTTATGAATAAATTAAATTGCTGCAGTCCCGGCCTGTACCAATCCTTGTAGGACCCCACTACTCACTTCTATTGTGGAAACTGTCCATCTATTCATACTCTTGGCTTCCCTTTCTTCAATCAATGTTTAATCCACAAGAGGACCCACTGTATATGCAGAACTGTCCCCAAGGCCTCCAGAGGTGCATCAGGAGTCCCACTGAATGTTAGAACATACTTTTTTCTTTCTTTTAAAAAGCAGACTTTTCTAATATTTTCACAAATTATTTGGGGGGAAAGAATATATAAAATGTGAGAAATGAGAGAAAAATTCCTGTTGAATTTTTTTACTAGAATCCTTTGCATTTTGTCTAGTAGCACCTACCCAAAGTGACAGTCAGTGCAAATACATCTTTCTCTGTGTGTCCTGTGTCACATTTATTCCTCTCTGAAATCTAATGACCAGAAGTTCTTTTTGCACTTGGGAAGAAAAGACTCCCCATTCCTCCCCCCCCCAAAAAAAAAATAATAAACCTATTAAAGTTGGACATAAAAGCTGCTGGTTCTGCAAACGTGATTGAGAATACCTAAATTTGCTATTACTCTAACCAGTTTCTTTTCAGAAAAAAACTCTATGTGATTTGTGAGTACCTTTTTGAAGAATTTCACTTTTTATAAATGAAGAAGTCTCTCACTCACACACAACCATGTTTCTATCTAAAAACTGTCACATCACAAGTGAATCATATTTGAGAAAAAGATACCAGAATGACAAATGAAGGTGGAGGACAAACTTGCCAAGACCTAAACTTTGAATATGGATTTATATATCATCTGAAACACCAAGATGCTATTGCAAATGACAGCCATGTGTCATGTTCCATCCCCATAAGTATAGTTCAACTTACCTTGTTTCCTGATATCATTACCTTGGAACTAGAGTGGAGAAATGATGTTGTCAGGATATTGTGTATATTGAAATATACATTTCGTAGTGGGAGGGGATAACTTATTTAATCCTTAAATTTACAGTAACAAAAATACAGGGATCCCATGTCAGGTTGCCGTTTTCTACTACAAAAGGTCAAAAATTACATGGTAGGCCCTCTCCTCAAAATGTTATCCTCATTTTTGCATATTTTTGTACCTACTTATACATAATTTTTGATCTGCATAAATACACTAATGCTGCAATCAGAGATGCCATTTGGTGTGGAGGGGAAGAGAGCCTATTTCCCCCAGTGGAAATTGACATGGCATTGTAGAAATTGACATGGCATCCTTTGTAGCTGTGGGTGCAGCCCCGTCACTGCATGATCAGACAGCACATGCAGCCTAGTGGGGTTTTTTGCCTTTTGTTTCCTGTGCGCATAAACAAGAAATCGCACCTCCGCACAGAGGGTTCCCCTTGGAGTATGTGATTATGTGCATACTGCTAAGCGAGGAAAAAAAGACAGCACTGAGTCAAGATGGAATGAACAGACCATCCCGATGGGTTCAGTGCATGCTTGAGCAATCAGACAGGGGAAAGTCTGTCCGTGGCCCATCGGCAAGCATTGGGACCAGACTTTCCCCAGTGTCTTTTAACTCTGCTTCCGTGGTGGGGCAGCATGGGGTGCTGACGGCTGTGGGACCTTTCCCAGATGTTGCTGTCTGATCATGCCCTTTAGATCTGTCAGGCATTCGCAGCTGAGTCAGCTCTAAAGGCACATCTGACCGTGACCTGAATTGGTTCTGCCTCCTGGCTGTTGCCCTAGTTTAAACGTGTGACTACTGTAAATCATTCATGATGAAATTGCACAAGCTTTTTTTCCCTATTGTGCAGAAACTTCCATATTTAAATCAGTCTTGCTGTACATACACCATAAAGGCAGAACTATAAATACACTATAGTTTATAGATCTGGGAACAAACCCAGCAGGAAGTTTACTCAAAGCTCCAACCTGTACATAAAACCTCAAAGGCCATGTTGGCACCCATTATTACACTTAAGCTGCTCCTCCTTTCCCACAGACTCTTTCATATATCCCCTGAGATCTTCAGAAGCTGGAATATATATGCAACACAGGCCTCTGGCAATTCACTCCATTCTCATTGACTTCAGTGACTCTGCATAGGTTTGACTGTTAATCTCCATTCAGGTTTATAAGTAGGTCTGGTCTGCACAAGGAGCAGACTGAAGAGGTAGAGTCATATAGTGGTAAGAGTGAGCAGTATTCATTCAGACTGCAGAGTAGGCCTGTCACTATAGCTGCTATCTGGCTTGCAGTTGATCATTTAAGTTTTTACTTAAACTGAGGCTTGTTGCCAGGAGGCTTTCAGTACTGTTGTGCTCAGCTTTTTTACTGAAGCATGGCTCACTTTCTTGTGTCATCTGTTCTGCTTGAGTTTTGAGTACTTTCACACACACACATGTATGTATGTACATAGCCTCAGTGTTTCCCAGCTGTAAAATGGGTGAATTGTTTTCCTTCAGTGGGGGAAGTCATCCAAACTGGTTGGGTCACACCTCCTCTCACTCCAGGCAGGGCTATGCAAATTTGTGTAGACTGTATTGGCTCAGAGTGAGGCTGACCCTCCAGTTTCAGTAGCCCTGCCGCTCCAAGCAGGACATTTGAGCCTAGCTCTGCTTTCTTGGAGGCTCTTTCCTTACATGGAAGATGGGGAAAAGGGGAAGAAAGGCCCTATCGTCAGTCTTAAAAGAAGAAAAAGGAGACCTTTAAGACAAGCCTCTCCCGCCTGAGGTTCCAGGCACCGGAGACTGGCCAACGGCAGTATCATCTACAAGGCCACAAATTGCCCTCAGTGAGAGACCGTTGTGGCAGGCCTCTCCCGCCTGAGGATTCAGGCATCGAAGACTGGCACGAGCCTCTGTCAGTGCTGCCAGACCTGAGGCCTCAGGTCGTTTCTGCAGCCGGCCCCCAACTGCGCTGGAAAAACCCAGCAGAACTCTACTGGGTCCAAATGCAGAGCCACTCTCTTGGAGTCTCTTACCCTGTAAGTATGGAAGACGGAAGGGGGAGACCATTGTGGCAGGCCTCTCCTGCCTGAGGGTTCAGGCATCGGAGACTGGCATAGGCCCATCAGTGCTGGCAGACCCGAGGCTTCGGGTCGTTCTCCAGCCGGCCCTGGAATGTGCTGAAAACACCCAACAGAGATCTACTGGGTCTGAACCCAGAGCCAGCCTCTTGGAGTCTCTTACCCTGTAAGTATGGAAGAGCCCTATTGCTTGTCATAGACAGAAGGGGGAGACCATGGTGGCAGGCCTCTCCCACCTGAGGATTCAGGCATTGGAGACTGGCACGGGCCTCTGCTGGTGCTGCTAGGCCTGAGGCTTTGGGTCATTTCTGCAGCCGGCCTCTAGCTGCATTGGGAAAACCCAGCAGAGCTCTACTGGGTCCAGCAACCATGAGGAGATCGCAGCGTCTGGACTGCCCAATATAGACTCAGAGGCTTCTGGGCCTAAAGCGAGTGAGAGGGCTGGAGCTGAAGGCCAGATCCCCCCCACCCCGAGACATGGGGCAGTGGGATGAGGACCCCCAAGGTGAACAAAGGGCTGATCCAAGCAAATGCAGCAGAGCAGGGCCCCCTCCCCCCAAGCTTTCTCTGAGGCCTTTCCCAGCATGGTTTCGGCAGTTCAGGGAAATTCCAATAGACCGGCTGCTCAGGGTTTTTCTCACACTTTTTCTGCCCTCCCTCTTTAGGCCTTTAGTCTGGCCTGGGCCTGCCCGAGCCTTGTGTGTATGCAACCAGGAATCATGTTGGCCTTTCTGTGGCTAAGGGTACCTGGCCCAGCAGTGGCTGTGGCTGATCTCGCCGATAAGGACACCAGCACTGGCAACATCAGGAGCTTCTGAGGGCTAGTCAGAGATGTCCCCCCTTCTCCCTCACCACCCATGGCAGGCTTGGGCTCAGGGGTGGAGGGGCTCTTTTCAACCATGGGATATATGACAACAAGCTCTGATAAAGAGGAAGGGGAATGGTCAGAAGATTCTCCAAGGCCTTCCTGGCTGGAACATCTGCAGAGATTTAAAAAAGAAAAGAAAAAACTGCCTTTGCCTTTTCTTAACTACCAAATGGATACAACAAACCCTAGATCTTCAGCTTCATCTAATTTAGATACTAGAGGGTTTGAGAAACCATCTAAGGGGTCCTCAGAATTCTTTGATTACATACTAAAGGCAGAATGGGCAGTTCTATGACACTTTCTTGCAGGCATAGGGGGGTTGCTCCAGTAATAGTCTTACATTCAGGAGCAGTTTTGCCTAAGGCTGTGGCCAACATGTGTAACAATTCAGTGAATAAAAATATTAATAATAATGAGACGCCCCCAGGGGATCCCCTGAAGCAACCTCTCTGACAATCTGAGCCACCTGCCATGCTCTCAGATTTCATGGTTTGGGCTGCTAACCAAGTTCAAGAGCCCAACACTGACCCCTTGATGCTTAAGAGATCCATCCTAGAGATTAAAGGGCTGCAAAATTTGCAGCAGATGCATCCTAAGAGGCCATGCAGTTTGATGCCAGAGCACAGGCCACCAATATAGTGGTGAGAATGAAGCTATGGCTGAATCATTGGAAGGTGGACCCTCTTGTCTATTTTAGATGCATCGGCATTTTAAAAAAAATTGGGAACTAAAGGACTTGAGGCACTCCTGCATCTTTGGCTATAGGTCCAGATTCCAACAGAGACAGCTCCTAACAAACAGGGCAGGAACCAACAAAACAAAGACCAACCACTTAACTATATGGTTGGGGGTCAATTCCAGCAGTTTCCTCACTTCCCCGCTTCCCAAGACAGAATAGAGCCACCTTTTCTTCTGTCGTGACCTATTCAAATTGAATGCACATAGGGACAGTGGAACCAGTGCCCTTAGAACAGCATTTCCATGGGATTTATCCTATTCCATTTGTAGTCCCAAAAGAGCCAGGGACTGGAGAGCAATTCTAAATTTAAAAAGAGTTGAAGTTATAGGTATTTGAAGAACTGAGCAGTGTCTCACAAAAGCTCATACCCTGCCACATATTTTGTTGGTCTTTAAGGTGCTACTGGGCTCTTGCTGTTTGCTATGGCTACAGACTAACATGGCTGTCCATCTTGATCTATGGGTAAAGAAGCACAAGTTCCAGTTTAAAATCTCTTCACTGCATTCTGCAGAGTATTCAGTAGGCCAACCACGTGATGTCCTTAGGCTTTCAAGATGTTTACCTGCATATTCCACCTTCCAGACAGTTCTTCCCTTTTTGATTTTCAGGGCCAGCATTTCCAATACAAGGCCTTACCCTTTGGGCTGACAATCTCCAGGGGTATTTGCCAAGGTCCTGGTAGTTCTATTAGCCTACCTACGACAACAAGGAATCCACCTTTATCCTTATCTGGACTATATCCTCCGCAATATCTAGGCAGCAGAGGAGAGCTAGGACACCATTAGGCAATCTCCTCAGGCAGAAGGATGCCTGATTAATGTGTTAAAATGGTAATATTAATAATCTCATATCCTCCAGGGACGTAGCCCATTTAGGGGCCAGGATTCAGATGAGGATGGCCAAAGTGCTTCCACCTCAAAGTAGCAGGATAAATTGTTGGAGGGGGTGAAAGAAATCCGGCAGATGTCAGTGGACCTCATGCACTGGTTGACAGTATTGGGACTGAGGATGTAGTCCATAGATCCGATTCCTTGGGCCTGCTTCCATGCCAGGCCTTTACAGTGGACTCTTCTCCCTTGTCAGAAGGACACACACAAAAAAAAAGGGTGCACAGATATCAAGATACTGCTCCCCACACACACACAAATTAGTCACTCATCTAGTGGTTTTTACGACCAAATCTAACAAGGGGAGTCAGTTTCCTCCAGCCTCCTTACCTGATGGCAGTTATGGCCACCAGCAGTAGCGGCCAGGGAACACAATGCAAGGATCATATTGTCCAAGGCAGATGGAGCCCGTTGGAAGATATGAACAGTATGGACTGGCTGGAACTTGTGGCAGTTAGACTAGCACTGTGTGCTTTCCAAATTCTTTTGAGGAACAAGTATGTGCTAGGGTGCACAGTCAATACTATGGCCAAGGTGCACAGCAATTGGCAAGGAGGCACCAGATCGATGGTGCTCCTCCATGAGTCCAAAATCCTATTCATTTGGGCAGGGGGAGGAAATGGTAGGTCTAAAGGGGGAACACCTTTATGGTTTTGCAAACCGCCAAGCCAACTGACTGAGGACAAAGGAGTTAGATACAGAAGAATGGAGTCTACACTAAAAGATCTTCTAGCAAAATCACACTTTGTTTCAGGAGCCCTATCTTGGATCCTTTTTGCAACATCAAACTATAACCAAGTTGCCAAATTTCTAATCATTTTCTATGATTCCAGGGCAGAGAGCAAGGGCATACGCACTTGTTGTTGATGCAGTGGTCTGCTGTATGCTTTTCCTCTGACTGCACTGATCAGCTGAGGCCTGAACAAAGTGTCAAAGGAGACAATGAAGGTGATTTTCATATCTCCTTTCTGGCACAGATGTTTTTGGGTCTCAAAGCTAATGAAGATGTCAGTGTCTCCACTGTGGAGATTGCCAAATGATGGGTTCTCCTTGTACAAGAATCCACTTGCCACCTGGACCCTATTTGACTCCAGCTGACAGCTTAGAGATTGAACTGGCGGATTTAGTAGGACTGGGCCTACCAAGTTAAGTAGTTGACACCATGGTGCAGTCCAGAATACCCGCTTCCAGTCGTCTCTATAATTGTACATGGCAGACATTCAAAAGTGGACATGTACCAAAAAGCTGGATATACTGAAACTTACTTACAAAGGTATCATTCCCTTTCTACACAAAGGTTTGGAGTAAGGTTCTAAGACCAGTTACCTTAAGAGACAGGTTGCAGCACTGGCCTTTATGGAGGACTGCATAAGACTGCCTAATTTTTCTTCTCATGGGCAAGTTAAGAATCCCTGAAAGGAACCATACAGTTGGCACCTCCCATTAGGCATAAGTTGTTCACTGGGAACCTGTCTGAAGTGTTATAGGCCGTGAGCAGTCCTCCATTTCATCCTTTCAGATCATCAGAATATAAAGTCTCCTTTTCAAAAGACTTCCATTTTCTTGTTGAGATGACTTCTACAAGAAGAATTTCTGAATTAGGGCTTTATTGGCTGGGACGGAATTGTGTATATACACAAGATCTCGATGGTATTTAGGAGGGATCCTTCCTTTGTACCAAAGGTTTTTTCCCTTATCACGTTAACCAAGAGTTGATACTACCATCTTTTTGTCCTATACTATCTTACCCCAACAAGAGAGTCTGGCACAGACTAGATGCGCTGAGAGCTCTGTGTGCCTCCTTCATAGGATGGCGCATATTTGGCTGAAGGATTTTCTGTCTGTGTCTCACAGCTCAGCCTTTAGTTAAAAAGGTCTCAAGCCATGTATCTGAGAGACATATGAAGTGCAAGGCCTAGGACAGTGATGGTAAACCTTTTAGAGACCGAGTGCCCAAACTGCAACCCAAAACCCACTTATGTATCGCAAAGTGCCAACACAGCAATTTAACCTGAATACTGAGGTTTTAGTTTAGAAAAAACAACTCATACATTAACATCTTTTGTCTTAAAAGAAAAACACAATAACAGAGCTTCAATGATACAAACAACTTTTTATTGAAAGTTAAAGTTTGCATTTGGCATGCTTTTGAACAATTAATGTGATTTTTGCTGTTGTAGGCATGCACATTTCCCGTACACAGGAGGCGTGCAGACCTGGATCATCCATACAAGCTCTCATTTTCCCATTAGCAGGAGCCCAGGTTGGTTCCTATGGACAGCAGCCACTACAAAGTTCCCCCTGACAATCCCAGATCACTGCTACTCACAAGGAATATTCCTTATCTTCCAACCCCAAAAGAGGGCATTTTCATCTGTGTTTTAAGAGCTCAAAAGAGGAGAGCCACCTCCATACCATGCAGAGAGACACATTTACAGAGAAAGCTCTGGCCCTATTCTCGTAAGAGCATAAGATCAGGCCAGTGGCCCATCCAGTCCAACACTCTGTTACACAGTGGCCAAAAACCAGGGGCTACCAGGAGATCCACCAGCAGGGCCAGGACTCCAGAAGCCCTCCCACTGTTTCTCCCCCAAGCACCAAGAAGACAGAGCATCACATAAGAACATCAGAGAATCCATGTTGGATTAGGCCAGTGGCCCATTCAGTCCAACACCCTGTGCCACACAATGACCAAAACCCAGGGGCCCACCAGGAAGTCCACCAGTGGGGCCAGGACTCCAGAAGCCCTCCCACTGTTTCTCCCCGCAAGCACCAAGAAGACATCAGAGAAGACCGCAGAACGTCAGAGAAGCTCGCAGTAAGGAGGGCAACAACACAGAAAAGCCTGTAGGTGTCCTGTCATTCCAGTGTCCCACAGCAGAGATTCTATTACTAGAGATCATCATTCCACTCTGGGGACTGTCATTCCAGTAGCAGATGTGTTCTGTGGGTGGAATGACAGGCCCCAGTGGAATGACAGCCCCTGGGGGTAGCAGGAGTGTTCTGGGACTGGAATGACAGGCTTCAGAGTGGAATGACAGCTCCTGGGAGCAGCAATAGTGTTCTGGGACTTGAATGACAGGCCCTAGAGTGGAATGACAGTCTCTGTGGATAGCTAATGTTTTGGTAGTGGAATGACAGCCCCTGGGAGTAGTGTCAGTGCTCTGCACCTAGAATTGCAAACTATAGAGCGGAATAAATACTTTACATTTTAGTTAATATTTCTGGAAGGTGTGTTACTATCGCCAAATCAGTTCCACCTCAGTAATTATCCTGCCTGTCAGCTCCTCAGTTTCTGTACAATTCATGAGGTTGATATGAGGCCCCTCCTCTGTTGTCAATTAAAAATCTTGCTCTAGTCCTCTTCCAGTTCCAGTGTCCAGTTCCGCTGCCTTCTTGACCTCAAGGTTCACTTTGTGTGTCACATTCTGCCTGAGTTCCTTGCACATTTTTGCCCACTCTGTTGACCACTGACTGCTCTGCCTTCTGCAGCGGTCATTCTGTGTCTGCACCCACCACACTGTGTCAGAATTACAAAGGTGCTGCAGGCTGAAAAAGACTGGAGACCCCTTAGTTAGAGTATGGGTTGGGATTTTTCAAAGAGACTATGGAAGGGATGACCTTATGAATGTGTAAGGGAACTGAGGAGATGACATGGAGGACAGAGGTGGAGCTGATTTATGATAGCTAAACACATTAAAGAAATGTTAAATCAAAATGTAAAAAGTTTAATTCCATACTACATTTTGCAATTCCAGTTGCAGAGCATTGAGTATTCCACCAGGGGCTATCATTCCACTGTGGGGCTTGTCATTCCAGTTCCAGAGTAATGTATTTGAGACCAGAGACCTTAATGGAAAATCCATTCTGCATTTGCTTTGCAACTCTTCTTGAGCTGTAATGTATTTCAGTGGAGCCTAGACCAGTCAATTGGCATTCCTGGCTCTCATTATTTCCAATGGGCCTTCAAGTCTCTTCCATTGCTTTCAATGGGCAATCCTGTCCTTCCTTTAAGTACATCCCCTCTAAAGTTGCTCCTGAGTGTCAGAGGATGTTTGGGAAAGGTGTGGAATATGGTGCAAGGTGCTGCAGTCTGCAGAAATGGAAGACTTCTTGTGAAAGTAGAAATGTCTGCCACTCATGCAAGCAAGGGGTTGGATTCAGCCCTAAGTGCAAATAAATAAAATAAACTTTGACATAGATTGGAGGAGGACCCTAGTCAGACTTAGAAATGGGATAATGAAAAGCTGTTTGCAACTAGGAAGAAGGTAAAAGAAAGAGGAAAGGCGCGTGTGCAATGTGTACCTAACATGGGATATTTTAAATGCAAGAAATCACAACAGCCCATGTTACCTTTTCCAAATGAAAGAGGGGAACTCCTACAAGCCATCATTAATCTCATAAGTATTTATGCAGAAGTAACCCCCCCCCCTTCAAAATGACTTTAAAATAAGCAAGCTTGCAGTTCTTCAATAGGTATGTTTACATTCCTCTAAAAGACCTCTGCAGTTTTGGGCAGAGAATGCCTTCCAGCAGAAAATAATGCTTCTGTGAGGCAAAGGATTCTGATGAGCAGGGACCCGTGCAGTGTAGCAAAAGCAAGCTCTGTCCTTGATTTGGAGAAGGAATGATCACATAGTGCACAAATAGGTCGAGAAAGGCAAGCTGCTTTTTTCTTTGCTCCATGTTTAGAAACCTCCAGCATGCATCTGCTACAAAGGAACAATCAGATCGCACCCAGATTTTAAATCCAATGGCAAACCATCGATGCAGTCTCAGTTTCCTGCCCCTTTTCTGTGTGGGTGCGTGCGTATGTAGCTCGCTTCCACACTCACCCCCAACCCCACGCACATGTACTTCCAGGATCGAAGTTCTTTGATTTATTTTCTGCGGACTGCAGATAGGAAAAAGAAAACATATGTTGGATCAGGCCAATGGCCCATCCAGTCCAACACTCTGTCACACAGGAGCAGCTCCTAGTATCCTGGCCCCACTGCTGGATCTCCTGATGGTACCTGGAGCCAGGACACTAGAAGCCCTCCCACTGTTGCCCCCCCAAGCACCAAGAATACAGAGCATCACCTGCCCCAGACTGAGAGTCCCTATCTATACCTTGTGGCTAATAGGAGCCACCGATGGACCTTTGCTGTTTATGTTAATCTAATTCCCTCTTGAAGCTGTCCATGCTTGTAGCTGCCACCACCTCCAGTGGCAGTGAATTCTAGGTGTTAATCACTCTTTGGGTGAAGAAGTACTTCCTTTTATCTGTTCTAACCCAACTGCTCAGCAATTTCATGGAGTGCCCACCTGAGTTCTTGTATTGTGAGAAAGGGAGAAAAGGACTTCTTTCTCAGCCTGCTCTGTCCCTTGCATAACTTTATAAACCTCAAGGCAGAGAGAAGCTTTCGAGCCTGCTGTGTACTCCCACCACCCAAAGATCAATCGAGTTGGAGCTTCACTGGGGCTACCATACAGCTGTCAGTCTGCCCGGCTTGTGGGCAGGGCTTAGCAGTCCCTCTCTCGGGAAGGAACTTCAGGTGGGGGTGCCGGCAAAGGCCAAAAGAGAAGGGGTCGCACCCACACAATCCCGGCCCTTCAGGTCCCCCCAGCCCCTCCACCCTCGCCTCACCTAGGTCACGTCGAGGGACATCCAAGGCCCTCAGCATTCAAAAGTGGGCGGACCTATTGCACGCTGGAGACAAGAGGAGTCCGAGGGGTGGGGGCTGCCCCAGTTCCCCGGCTGAAGTCCTCCTCTGCTCCTGCTCCACTCCCAGCCAGTCAGCCCCCTCGCCCCCCGGGCACCCCTGAGCATCCCTCCTCAGGGCTCCTTTGCTTCAAACTGCATGGGAGACCCTGCTGGGTTCCCTGGGAGGGATGCAGTCCAGCCCTTCCTTTCGGCTGAGGGCGGCATTGCTGAAGAAGAGCCTCGAGGCAATCACCGGCCTGCCTGCCTGTCAGCTCAGGGGTCGGGAGGAGGGCGAAGGCACTGGCAAAAGTCGGGGAGGATTCCTCTGGCCCAGGTTGAGGCGCAGCAGCAGCAGCTCTGCGTTTGGAGCGAGGGGCTCCTGCAGCCAAGCCCGCCCACCCCCTCCCCCCGAGACAGGACAGGAGGCAGCGGCACCCCAGAGGCACCTCCCAGCTTCGGCTTGCCTGCCGCATCCCTCTGGCTGGGCTGGCTGCTCCACTCCCAAGGGTGGCCCCCGCGCCCTCCCTTCCCAACTTCTCCCTGCTGTGCTCCGCCTGGAAGGAGAGCCCGGCTCCCACCCTGCCTGGTGCCAGGAGCTCCCTCCAGGTGGCCTCCACCACCCACACCCCACGCACAGCCCCCGGGGCTCGGCTCGGGTCACCCAGCAGCCGACAGCGGGTCCCAGGAGGAGGAGGAGGAGGGGTGGCCTGAGAAGAGCACCAGGGTCTCTGGCCCGTCAGGACCTGCACCCCCACCCCAACCCAGGAGCCACAGGGCTTCCCCCTCCCCTGACCAGACTGCCGTGCCCCGGGGGCCAGGGAGAGAGGGAGGGGACCTGGCTGGCAGCCGCAGCAACACCTGCAGGGGGGGGGCTCTTGCTGGGCTCTGGCTCCACAGCAGCCCCACTGCCCCCACTCAGGGAGACGAACCCCAGCTTGGAGAAAGCCCTGATTTCCATCCCTTCCTCCCGCCCACAAAACTTCTTCATCTGTAGGCCTGGCTGGCAAGACCAGACCCCCCCCCCAGCGCAGCTCCCCCACCAACAGGTCCGGACTTGGAGAGACCAGCCCTCTCGGCATGCAGCAGCAGCCTCCCCCCCGGCTCACTGGTGGTGGCTGCGCACAGGCAGAGAAAGGGAGGCGGGTGGGCAGGGTGCTCTGGGAGGCGGGCGGGCGGGATGCTCTGGAGGTCTTTCTCTCTACCTGTGCGCCTTGGCGCGCCGGCAGAGAAAGGCGGTGGGAAGGTGGGGGGGCCCATCCAGAGATCTGTGCTCAGGGAAAGGTGCGCGTGCCCACAGAGAGGGCTCTGCATGCCCTCTCTGGCACACGTGCCATAGGTTCGCCACCAGGGGCCTAGGACCTCCAAAGGATGTTATGGCCCACTACACCAGATCTGCAGTAACATAGTGACCTTTTCCACCAGTGTTCTACTGGAAGAAATTGTTAGAGTCACATCCTGGTCCACCTTTTATACCTATGTGAGACACTGTAGGTGGGACCAGTTTTAAAACGTGCGGCATAGTGATAGAACAGATAAAAATAAGAATGAGGATCCCACCCAGGTTGTAGCTTGGGCATATAATCAGTTTGGATTACTTCCCCCACTGAAGGAGAATGAAACATTGGAACTTACCTGAAAATTTCTTCTCTTCAGTGGGGTGAAGTCATCCACATCCCACCCAAAATAACATAAAACAGAATAAAATTGAATTGAACATAAAATCTGTTATGGAGCTGGGCTATACTAAGATTGGAGGGTCAGCCTCACTCTGAGCCAATACAGTCTATACAAATTTGCATAGCCCTGCCTGGAGCAAGAGGAGGCGTGATCTAACCAGTTTGGATGACTTTGCCCCACTGAAGAGAAGCAACCTTCAGGTAAGTTCCAATGTTTTGTTTTCAAGAATGTGTTCCGAACGCTTAATTTGTTAAAATATGCTGCATGTATGTGTGTTACATATGTGACTAAAAAAGGTTTCGGTTTCGGCGTTGCGAATGGCGGCCGCCTCTCGGGACGCTCCCGGAGGTGGTTAGCCCACGCGCAGTTAGGGGGTTCTTTGCATGTGCGAAAGACCCTAGTGAGCCTTAGGCAAAGGCTCCGAACCGGGGGCGCTTGGGAAGTATCCTCTTTGCCGGCAGACAGCCGGGAAATTGAGGCTTTCTCCCTGCCCCAATCGGCCCCGCTGCGTCGTGCCCGTAATGGGACTTAGCAGCGCCACCGACTTCCAGGAGTGAAGAAAGCGCTATGATTTAAAATAAAAAGAAGAACTGGCATCGAATCGTGAGTTGAAGATCTATTCTGAAGCGTGAATTTGAACCCCCCTCCGCAAGCGTATAAGCGTATGGGAGGAGGGAGGAGTCCCCACCCCTTTTGAGAAGCGAGATCTACAAAGGGAGCGCGAAGGGGGGTAGAGAGGAAAAAGTGTTGGTGAAAGTACCGTTGCAGTTGTACGAAAGATTTCGACGTTGTTAGTTTCCTGGGGGATGCGGCACGAACTTTGAAAAAGTAAACAAAAAAAGAAAATGTCGACACTGGAAAAGGTCCTGCTGAAACCGGAAGAGAAGAGGGGAGGGACTTCCAGTCCGGGTAGCCCCCCCCCAGAGCTTGCTGTCAATCAACAGGAAAATGAATTACTGTGCCACCTGCTGGAGCAAATGCAGAAAATCAACGAAACTTTGTTTAAAGTGGAAAGTGTTCTCGTCAGTCGACAGGAACAAATATCGGAAACAACAAGGAAGATGGCGGAAATCGCACAGAAATCGAATCTGACTCTAAGTTTTCAGGGCGTAAAAGAAGAAGAGAAAGAAGATCTCGGATTTACCTTGATGAATGTCTTGGCACCCCTAACTGGCAGTGAAGCGAAAGAATTAAAAGAAGAGGTGGATATGGCTCTCAAAGCCTATTCCGCTTATATGAAGAAAAATAATCTGCCAGTAGAAGGGGTTGTTGAGCATAGCAGGCAACATATTAGAGATCTAATTTCAGGTGTAGTCTCTATGGAGCCCGGGAACATCGAAGGCCAGAAGTATAAGGGAAAACAGAAAAGAGAGAAGATGGATTACATCTTTAAAACACAAAAACTTCTGAAGAGACACGCCAGCATGGAGGAGGACGCAGCACTCAAAACTTGGATTAATGCAAGCAGTGAAGAAGACAGCAGCCCGGGGGAAGGAGGTGACGGAACGGAAGCCATCAAGGTCAAAAAGGACTCAATCCATAATTGGAAGAGACTTAAAAAGAAGACACCTTGAGAACTAACTGTTTGTGTAACATCTGAAAGGAGCTGCTTAATAACTAACCCCAATGGACTTTTCTAACTGTACTAACAGAGTGATTTTGGACTCTGCAAAGTTGAAAAGAAGATCTTCTAACCGTGATAGATGCCAAAACGGTATTGATTACTAACTAAAACTAACCTTTTTTAACAGAAAAAGCTTCACTCCATCTTTTTCTTCTCCCATCTGTATACCCTCCCCTTTTCTTATAAAAAGAATAAAATTCTCTCCTTTTTAGGAGAGTTATATAAAAAAAAAAATATGTGACTAAAAATATGGTGCTATCATCTGCTTCTTGAGTTCATACTTCGAGAACTTGAGTTTTAATTCTTGCCTTGTGCTTATGGCACAGTGGGAACTTGGATTTCATGAAGTTTATCCATGTTGGCTTGTCATTGTACATAGGTGCATTGCTTGATGGGACCCACAAGTTGTTCACATTAGCAAAGTAATGCATTTCCTGTTAGCTGTGCCCTTTGACCCCTTTGGTTTCACCACCTCTGGGCCTACCAATGGGTAGGTTGATCCTGCCCCTTGTAGTGTTTTTGCCTTTCAGTACTTGAAAACTTTGCTTAAAACTAGTTCACATGTGCAGGAAAATGAGGTGGTAGAGACCGATGGTGATAGAATGAACTGTACCACTTTAGACTGCAGATGGAGGATCATAGAGCATCTCATATAGGGGTTCCCAATCGTGTTGAACCTGTGAGCACTTTGGAAATTTTGGAAACGGTTAGTGGGCACCATAACAAAATAGCTGCTGGTGGGAACCACTCACAAAATGGCTGCCAGTCAGGTTTGGATCAAGCAGAAAACATTTGGAGGTTTCACAAAATGTTAGCAGATACCAAACCAATATCCTCCTACAATTTCCAAATTTGTATTCCTTGTAGACATAGAAGTGATGCTTCCTGAGCTCTTCTGAACCACCACCTCCTTCTCTTATGAAGTCTTATGAAGTCTAGGAAAGTTAGAATTGACTGTTTTCTTCATGGAAGAACAAGTGGCTACCAGGAAGCACACAAGTGGGCACTATGGTACCAAAATGGCATTCACTGTTCTAATATTTCATATTTTGCCCACCCACATACTGCTTTGATTATGTGACTTGGATTAAACCCAGGTAATACTGTGGTTACTTTTAGAAAAGTTCAGGTATCCCCAGATCAAATAGACTGAGAAAAATTCTTCCAAGATGTTTATAGAGTTTGATCCGAGAGTGGCAGGTATTAAGGGAAGAAATAACTCTGTATGACCCACCCACTTCCTCTCCCCACAGAGACACGTCAGCAACACAATGTTCCAATAGCATTACTGATGCATCATTTCCTGCCTGATTGCACTACTGTAGGGTTGCCAACCTCCAGGGGAGGCCTGGAGATCCCCTGCTTTTACAACTGACCCCCAGCTGACAGACATCGGCTCCCCTGGAGAAAATGGCTGCTTTGAGGGGTGGATGCTATGGCATTGCACCATGCTGAGGCCCCTCCCCTCCCCAAACCCCACCCTCTCCTGGATCCACCCCCAAAGTCTCCAGGTATTTTTCAAGCCAGACCTGGCAACCCTACACTACAGGGGTGTCCTGTAAGATGTCACTCCACAGTTTTTTAGTGTGGCCACCTATGGACAAAAAAAGATGGGCAGCAGAATTCTGGTCTTTTCTGGGTAGCAAAAGTAACCCAAACTTCCCTGTTTCAAACTCACTAAACTACATTTTGAAGTTCATTAGGAATCAATTTGTGTTAGTCATTGATCACCCTCAGGGATAAATTGTGGCACTGTTATTCTCATGCATTTGTTTCCCTGCGGCACATTTAAACATTTTATTTCATTTACAGGGTGGTGCATTCTATTTCATGGAGCATGTGGCTGCTGACCGATCCAGCTGGGGCTACTTTTGGCAGCAAATCTATGATCCTACCTGGAAATATTTGGGAGACGGCTGTTCCTTGATAAGAGAGACTTGGAAGGATCTGGAAAATGGGAAGTTCTCTGAACTGAAGCTGCGGCACATACAAGCCCCACTGAACTGGACCCCAACACGTCCCCATATTCTTGGCTATGCTGTGAAATGATTGCTCAGCAGCTAGGCCCACAGTTCACACAAATTAAACTGTTGGTTTATTCAAGGGATTAAAGAATGAAGTAAAGCCAAATTTACTGTATCTTTGAGGCATAGACTAGATGTTAAACTTGAGAATGTATTACCCCCGTATGTGTTTTATGTTGTGAGTGATGTCTGTTTTGTATTGTTTTATTTCATGTAAAAAACTTTATAAAATTCTGTCCTTTGGGACAGTTTTTTTTTAAAAAAGGGGGAAAAAAGAATGAAGTATGCAGGATATCTAGAACATGCCATAATGAGGAAAATCTTTCTTGCATCTTCTGTCAGTTCACACAACAGTGATAGCTTGCAGAGGAAGCCCTGCCAGGCCAAAGGGAAGTGGAGACTACTAACCTTCCAAAAGCCACAATAAAGTTAGAAGTTTTCTTGTGTTCTGTTTGTGACATGGAACAACCCAAAATTAATATCACTGGCTGTGCAACATTTCAAGTTCTTTATTGGGAAGCGACACAGCCTTCTTCTCTGGCCTGGTCAGTAGAGCAAATTCGTCTTCCTGCTACAATCCAGATCCTTAGGCCCTTACCCCAAAGCACATCCAGCTCCTTGGATGGAAAACATGCATTCTAGGTCTTCTTGCAGGTTTAGCCAGCCATAGAGATAGTCCAGCCATGGATAACTGCATCCATTGATTATAACTGTTGGTTAACAAAGCAAGGTCTTTTGATCAGTGGGTTAAAGGTTGTTTTATTGCACAGATAAGCCTTTATAGTTATGAAGAATGGCTACGTATTTTATAGTATAATAATGCTTTCACTTCTGCTCATAGAACAAGGTCCAGTATGACATGCACAGTTCAAAGACATAATTGGACTCAAGAAATATTGTTTAAATTAAAAATTCTGTCTATAGTAAGGTTTTTTAAAAAACTGGTTGCTTTACAGTGAAAAGGTAAGTAAAGTTGCCCCCTTCTAAGTCAATTGAAGTCAATGGGAAGTCAAGAAGGGTGTAACTCTTTTTAGAATTGCACTGCCAGTCAAGTAGGCAGCAAAATCATGGAATGAAGCATTTGCTGGTCAAAGAGAGTTGCTCTGTTTTGCTGGGAAGCTGGATAAGACTTCCTGGTCTCTTCTCACCTTCTGTAAAGTCACTGGAAATGATGTATATGAAAAAATAATTAGTAAAGGAGACAATTAAATTACCATAACTGGTACTACTGTTAGATCAAGATGGGTAGAAAACAGCAAACATCCAGTAACACCAGTTTGGTGTAGTGGCTAGGAGCGTGCACTTTAATCTGGGGGAACTGGGTTTTATTCCCCACTCCTCCACATGCTGGTATGACCTTGGGTCAGTCATAAGTTCTTTCAGAGCTGTTCTCTCAAGGGAAGTTTTCGAAAGAGCTCTCTCAGCGCCACCTACCTCACAGGGTGTCTGTTGTGGGGAGGGGAAGAGGAAGAAGACTGTAAACTGCTCTGAGTCTCCTTCCAGTAATGAAGGGCAGGGTAGAAATCTAATCTCTTCTCCAGGGGTGGGCAAACTTGCTCAACGTAAGAGCCACATAGAATAAATTTCAGATGGTTGAGAGCCGCAAGACATGAACAAATATTACGTGCAGATTTTTATTTAGAAAATATTCAGATTTGCTTTTTATTACCATTAAATGAGACTGCCAAAAATAAAAACAAAAGGGGTAAAAACAGATATTGATAATGATATTTATTTGTCCAATGATATTTATTTGTCTAAGAGAGAGAGAAAGAGGGGGAGGTGGAAAGAAAGAATGAAAGAGGTGGAAAGAAAGAAAGAGAGAGAGAAACAAAGAAAGCAAATAGATCGGAGGGAGGGAGGAAGGGAGAAAAAGCATGCTTCCCCTTCACTTCCCCAGCTGCCCTGCTGGGAGCCACACAATATGTGTGAAAGAGCCGCATGTGGCTCCCGAGCCGCAGTTTGCCCACCCCTGTTCTAGACTAACAAAATTTCTGGCAGGGTATGAGATTTTTGAGTCATAACTCATGAAAGCCCATACCCTGCCACAAATTTTGTTAATCTTTAAGGTGCTGCTGGACTCTTGCTCTTTTCTGCTGGGACTATTGTTGTAATTATATTGTCATTGCAGAGCTACGACTTTCACGATGCAAATTAATATAATCCTATTACTGTATTGTTCAGCCTGTTGGAACTGAACTTCCTTTTTGTGAGCAGAGAAAATTTTTAGCACCTTGCTGGATTGAAAGAGAAACTGAACTGGTTTACCATAGAATTTTGCAAGCAAAGCCCATTAGTTTAAATTGAACTCAGGGAGCTATCAGTTCTAGGATTGTGTTGGCTATTAAATCCATGTATTTAGTGACATAAACTTTTTTGCTTTGTATTTTTCTATATAGTGGGTTTTGAGCTAAAGTAATTCCATCTAAATTCATCTTGCAAGACTTTTCCTCATTTAGCCCCAGAGAACCAACACAAACACGGGTTAGACATACATTGCAATAAAACTGGATTACATAAATTAACATAAGAACATAAGAGAAGCCAATGTTGAATCAGGCCAATGGCCCATCTAGTCCAACACTCTGTCACACAGCGGCCAAAATATACTAGTTGCCATCAGGAGGTCCAGCAGTGGGGCCAGGGCACCAGAAGCCCTCCCTCTGCTGCCCCCTCCAGCACCAAGGATAGAGTGCATCACCTGCCCCAGACTGAGAGTTCCCATCTATACCCTGTGGCTAATAGCCACTGATGGACTTCTGCTCCATATGTTTATCTAATTCCCTCTTGAAACTGTCCATGCTTGCAGCTGCCACCACCTCCTGTGACAGTAAATTCCATATGTTAATCACTCTTTGGGTGAAGAAGTATTTCCTTTTATTTGTTCTAACCCGACTGCTCAGCAATTTCATGGAGTGCCCACGAGTTCTTGTATTATGAGAAAGGGAGAAAAGTACTTCTTTCTCAACCTGCTCAATCCCATTCATAATCTTATAAACCTCGATCATGTCACCTCTCAGCCGTCATTTCTCCAAGCTAAAGAGCCCCAAACATTTTAACCTTTCTTCATAGGGAAGGTGTTCCAACCCTTTTATCATTCTAGTTGCCCTTCTCTGCACTTTTTCCAATGCTATAATATCCTTTTTGAGATGTGGTGACCAGAACTGTACACAGTATTACAAATGAGGTCACACCAATGATTTATACAGGGGCATGATGATCCTGGCTGATTTGTTTTCAATTCCCTTCCTAATAATCCCCAGCATAGCGTTGGCCTTCTTTATTGCAGCTACACACTGTCTAGACATTTTCAGCGAGTTATCCACTACGACTCCAAGATCTCTCTCTTGGTCCGTCTCTGCCAGTTCAGACCCCATCAACGTGTATTTATATTTAGGATTTTTGGCTCCAATGTGCCTCACTTTGCACTCGGCCACATTGAACCCCATTTGCCACGTTGACGCCCACTCACCCATCCTCAACAGATCCCTTTGGAGTGCCTCACACTCCTCCCTGGTTTTCACCACCCGGAACAACTTCGTGTCATCTGCAAATTTAGCCACATCACTGCTTACTCCCAATTCCAAATAATTAATAAACAAGTTAAAAAGCATCGGACCGAGTACTGATCCCTGTGGTACCCCACTGCTTACCACCCTCCACTGAGAAAGTTTCCCATTTATACTCACTCTCTGTTTCCTATTTATAAGCCAGTTTTTGATCCACAAGAGGACTTGTCCTTTTATCCCATGACTATTGAGCTTACTTAGGAGCCTTTGATGAGGAACTGTATCAAAAGCTTTCCAGAAGTCAAGGTAAATAATATCTATTGGGTCCCCCTTGTCCACATGTTTGTTCACTCCCTCAAAAAACACTAACAGGTTAGTGAGACAAGATCTTCCCTTACAGAACCCATGCTGAGTCTGCCTCAATAGTTTTTGTTCATCAATGTGCCTACTAATTCTTTCCTTAATAACAGTTTCCACCAACTTACCCGGTATCGATGTCAGACTGACTGGCCTGTAATTTCCTGGATCTCCCCTGGAGCCCTTTTTAAAGATGGGAGTGACATTAGCTACCTTCCAATCCTCAGGAATGGAGGCAGATTTTAAAGAAAGATTACCTATTTTTGTCAGGAGATCCACAAGTTCACATTTGAGTTCTTTCAGAACTCTCGGATGAATGCCATCCGGGCCTGGTGATTTATTAGGTTTTAAATTGTCCATCAGTCGGAGGACTTCCTCTTTTGTCACCGCAATCTGATTCAGGTCTTTCAAACCCCCTCCCGAAATCGGTGCTTCTGGAGTGGGCAAACACTTCTCCTCTTCCACAGTGAAGACAGAGGCAAAAAATGCATTCAGCTTCTCAGCCATTTCCCTATCATCCTTCACTACTCCTTTTACCCCTTGGTCATCCAAGGGCCCCACTGCCTCCTTGGCTGGCTTCCTACTTCTAATGTATTTGAAGAAAGTTTTATTGTTGGTCTTTATGTTTTTTGCGATATGCTCCTCATATTCCCTTTTTGCTTGCCTGATCACAGACTTGCATTTTATTTGCCATAGTCTGTGTTCCCTTTTATCATCCTCACTAAGACTAGCTTTCCACTGCTTAAAGGAATCCTTCTTACCTTTTACAGCTTCCATTACTTTATTTGTTAACCATGCAGGCTTTTTTCTATACCTATTTGTACCTTTCCTAACCTGCGGTATATATTTTTTCTGAGCTTCTAGGATTGTCTTTTTAAATAGTCTCCAAGCTTCCCCAATGGTTTTGACCTTCTCCACTCTTCCTTTCAATTTCTTCCTCACATGTCCCCTCATACCAGAGAAGTTACCCCTTTTAAAGTTAAAAGTTGCGTCAGTCTTTTTGGGCAACTCCCTATCTGTACAAATGTTAAACTCAATGACATTATGGTCACTGTTCCCAAGTGGTGCAATCACTTTTACATCTCTCACGAGGTCTTGGGTGTTACTTAGGACCAAATCCAGGATCGCCTCTCCCCTGGTAGGATCTGTGACCATCTGTTCCACAGCACAGTCATTGAGAGTGTCTAAAAACGCAATCTCTTTTTCCCGACTAGAACTCATATTGACCCAATCAATGTGTGGGTAGTTAAAGTCGCCTATTACAACACAGTTATTTCGTCTAGCCGCTATCTTTAATTCATTCATCATTTTATAATCCTCCTCTATCTTTTGATCTGGTGGGCGATAACAAACTCCCACTGTTAAGCCTCCTTTTGGACCCACTATTTCAACCCATAGTATTTCCAGAAGCGAATCCAATTCTCTTACCCTCTCAATCTTACTGGACGGTATACCCTCTCTGACATACAGAGCCACCCCACCTCCAACCCTTCCCCCCTATCCTTCCGATATAATTTATAACCAGGAATCATCGTATCCCACTGATTTTCCTCATCCCACCAAGTTTCTGAAATACCCACAATGTCTATTTCCCCCCCAACACCAAGCATTCCAACTCCTCGATTTTACCTCGGAGACTTCTAGCATTTGTGTATAAACACTTATAGTTTCCCATGTTTGTTAAGCCCACAGCCTTCCTCTTGCTGCCTCGAGACCTTGCCAGGCAGTTCCTATCATTAGCCACAGTCTCAGTGGACAATTGTAATCCATTTCCTTGTACAAAAGTAATAGCTACCCCTTCATCTCTTTGAGATGAGCCATCCCGAACCAGAGACTTTTCATCTCCTGTCGGCTTAAATTAAATTAAAGAACAATGAAATGTTGTTGTTGTTGTTCAGTCGCACAATCGAGTCCGACTCTTCACGACCCCATGGACCAGATCACGCCAGGCCCTTCTGTCTTCTGCTGTCCTCTGAAGTTTGCTCAATTTCGTGTTCGTTGCATCGATGACACTGTCTAACCATCTCATCCTTTGCCGTCCCCTTCTTCTTTGACTTTCCCAGCATCAGGGTCTTCTCCAGTGAGTGCTCCCTTCTCATTTGGTGGCCAATGAAATAGCAATGGTATAATATATCACATGAACTGATTCTTGTAAACCCTTGTTATGGGGGGTTCCACAGGGGGCACTCCTCTCTCCGATGTTATTTTACATACATATGCACCCCCTTGCCCAGCTGGCGTGGAGTTTCGGACTTGGGTGTCACCAGTACAGTGTATCTCTTATTGGACGGCCACCTCACTACCACCATACAAAATCTGGCCGAGGATTTGGAGGCCATGGTGATATGGATAAAAAAAAGCATGCTGAAACTGAATCCAATGAAGCCTGGGGTGGGGGGGGAGCTTCAGGATTGGAATCCAGGCTTCCAGCTTTTGATGGAGTGCCACTCATGCCACGGTCATCTGTCAAGAGCTTGGGTGTGATTTTGGATGCCTCCTTAAACAAGTCTTGCACATTACCAGGCTGGTGTTCTTCCATCTTTGCCAGGCTCGGCAACTGGCTCCTTTCCTGTCACGCCCTGACCTAGCCACGGAAATCCATGCAACGATCACCTCCAGACTTGGTTACTGTAACTCACTCTACACTGGCCTTCCCTTGAGACTGACCCAAAGACTCCAGCTGATCCAGCATGTGGCTGGGTTTGGGGAGAGGAGGGGCCTCAGCATGGTACAATGCCATAGAGTTCACCCTTCAAGGCAACCATTTTCTCCAGGGGAGCTGATCTCTGTCAGCTGGAGATCTGTTGTAAAATCAAGAGATATCCAGGCCCACCTGGAGGCTGGCAACCCTTACCTGAGTCAGGGCGTTTTCAGTCCTGGCTCCAACCTGGTGGAACTCTCTGCCTAATATCATCAGGGCTCTGTGGGATCTTATGCAATTCTGCAGGGCCTATAAGGCAGAAATGTTTCATCCAGGTTTTGGTTGAGAATAGCAACGGTTCTCCATTGTGCTGGCACCCTCTTCTCTTCCTCCCCTCCAGCTTTTAGCTTGTGCTTCCTCCCCCCCACCCCCCGACTAGAAGTGGCCAGACAGTCCAGAACTGGGATATAAATTCTAGAGATGCCATCATGGACTTTTTAAATCCGGTTTGTAACTTTTTATTAGAATTCTGTTTGTGATTAGAATTTTGGTTTTTACATTTGTTTGTGGGTATATGCCTTCTGTTGTATATTGCCCAGAGCCTTACCTAGCAGGGATAGGGTGATTGATAAATCAATTTATTATTATTTTTACTAACCACTGAAGCTCAAGCAGTGTCTAATACATCCAGTAAAGAAAACAATATAAAGGGGGAGGAAAAGAAAGTTGCCTAAAATTTCACGGGCAAAGAAAATCTTATTACCTAAAGACAGAGTCCCCTTTCTGTAGAATTATATTCTGTAGAATTACATCCCGTAGAATGTAATCATTCTGTTACACTATTCACATGTGTTTGCTTTAACTGATCTTCAGCATGAATTGAACTCAGAAGCACTTTTGCAGGGGGGGTCCCTAGTAAGAACAGAAACGTTGATTTATATAACTGACTAGCTATGTGTAATGACACTTTTTGTCACTAGGGAGAGCACTTAGCTAATTTTTGTAATCTTTTCACAAGTTTAAGTAGGGCCTTCCCAATGAAACTGGGGGAGAAACCAGTTCCAGCCATCCACAGAGTGGTGTGGTTGGTGGCAGGAGAGATCACAGGCCCTGCCTGTTTTTGGTGTGTGTTTTTTGCAACTTAAAAAATTAATCTGCTTTCTAATCAAAATGGTAAGGTAAAGGTAAAGGTTCCCTTGCTCGAAAGCCAGTCGAATCCGACTCTAGGGTTGCGGTGCTCATCTCCGTTTCAAAGCCGAAGAGCCAGCGCTGTCCGAAGACGTTTCCGTGGTCATGTGGCCGGCATGACTAAACACCAAGGCGCACGGAACGCTGTTACCTTCCCACCGAAGTGGTACCTATTTATCTACTTGCAATTTCTTGCTTTCGAACTGCTAGGTTGGCAGGAGCTGGAACCAGAGATGGGAGCTCACTCCATCTTGTGGCACCCGGGTCTTGAACTTTGACCCGGGTCAAAATGGTAAGGGAGGATGAATGTTCATTTAGTTAAATTACTATCCTCCTACAGCTTGTTTTTTTTAAAGCGGTGCTTATTATCCCACCTTCCTCCCCAATGGGGAGGCATACATTGTTCTCTCTTCAATTGTATCTTCACAACAACCCTGTGAGGTAGGTTATGTTGAGAATCTGTGGCTCACCCAAGATCACCCAGCAAACTTCCATAGCAGCGCAGGGATTCAAACCTGAGTTTGGATCCTTGTCCAGCACTTTAACCACTGCACCATGCTGGCTCTCAGACCATAGAATCATAGGGTTGGAAGGAATCTCCAGGGTCATCTAGTCCAACCCTCTGAACAATGCAGGAAATTCACAAACACCCCCCCCCATACCTGGTGACCCCTGTTCCATGCCTAAAAGATAATAAAAAGCCTCCAGGATCCCTAGCCAAACTGGCCTGGAGAAAAATTGTTTCCTGAACCCAAAGTCAGGATATGGGGGAAGGGGCAAGACAAATGAACAGTTTCTTTGCCAGTACCCCACTGTTGTGAGAAAAATGAAATAGTTGGTTCAGAAAATTTAAAACTCATTTTATATAGTTAATAATATAAAGAAATCATAATGTTTTCTCCATTTCTGTAACTTTCCAAGCAGCAAGCAGCATCCCAACATGCTTTGTAAGTCCTTTGTTTCAAGAGGTATCTGTCATCTGTCGCATACACAGGAACAGGAGTCTACATTCCATTCACCAGAATGTAAATTCTCCTCCATTGTTTATAGGTGTAAAGAATTCCAAACCATCCTGTCCTATTAAATAAAAGGGTAGTGGTCTGGCAAGGTTCTATGCTTGGCAAAATCAATTCGCTCCCTGGTATGTCGCTCAGAATCTGTCCCTATCCACTAGCTGCGTTGCCTGAGTTCTCTCCCACCCACTGCAGCCTAGGCCACTCTTCTCTGATTGGGCCAGCATTTCAAGCTCATTTGCATACGGAAGCTGATTGGACTTCACTCCATTTTGCACCTCAAACTCCCCCCCCATCGCAAGACAGTTGGAATTGTCCATTGTTTATGCAAACTGTTGTATTCTGAGGTGAAATATGTCCTCACTCACAACACTTCCCCTTCAAAAGAAACAAACTCAATAACACAACCATGCCACACCACAAAAAAGACAGGTCACACCACAAGCAGAATACCACAAGGCAAAAAAAGCTCTGGTACTAATTCTGGCAGGGGACGCTGTGAGTGTAGAAAATGATTTATCGACACAGTGGAAAATCTTTAGGAATTGTTTGGTGCATTTACCATGGGGCACCCACCCAGAGCCTCTGGCATTTTCTCACTCTGCTGGCATCAAAACCAATTGAAGGCAAAATAGAGAGATGGAGACTTTTCCATCCTGCTTTGCATCAATTTGTCTTTGTTGGCAATGGCAACCCTAGGCCTGGCATCCCTATGGAAACTGCCTGGGTGATTTTGGACCAGCCGGACTCAAAACTACAACTGCTCTTCAGGTAGCAGAGATCAGTTCCTCTGGAGAAAATGGTGGTCTCTGTCATTATACCCTGCTGAGGTCACCACAGCAAATTCACACTGTGTGCCCAAAGCCAGGGCACTCTCCCAGAGCCTCCTTCTAGAGCCCGTTGTATTTATTTCCACAATGGGCCTCACTCCTAGTTTAGAAATAAAGCATTTCTATGAGCCAGCCATTAAGTTGAGGGAGCCAGAATATTTGCAATACTATAGGTTTGCCTACATGCCAAAACTCACACCCTACCTCCATCCAGAAGATGGTGCCTAGCTGGCTACCTTGCCCCAAGAACACAAAGGACATCCTGAAACTAACAGATTCTTCTATTTGTCATTTAGAAATTCAGGTATTATCTTGTATTGTTTTGCTAAAGCATTATGGTAAACTAACTGCTGCTGGAATGTGGGAACATCTCCTATGCCATGATGGCCCACATTATCAAAATAGTTATTGTCAATTGATGCAGTTTATAATTTCAATAGCTCTATCGAAATGTATGTGACCAAGATTGTATAAAAGGGGACCAGCAGCTCCATCCCAGCTCTGACTCTTGGAGACCCAAGGGAAATTCTGTCCTTGTTGGGTCTCGTGGGGCCAGTCCAGAAACTTCTGCTGCATGGGGAAATCTTTGTTGTATTTAATCTCTGTCTATCTCTTTCTTAGGAAGTAAGTATTGTGCTTGTGTATTTTGTTTCAGCGTTGGACAGCCAACACTGGGCAACTGTCCTGCCTTTTTTTAACTTTGATAAAGTTTTGTTTTGTTGTTTAAGTAACCTTGTGTTGCATTCCAGCTAACTGTTAACATTTATATCCTTGCCTTGGTAAGGGGCACACACCATAGACCATTCAGAACCCAGGGGTGGAGAAAGGTTCAGGTAAACATTTCACACAGAGTAAGTTTACACCTAACATGTGTTTGCAATTGAATTCTCATGACACCCACCAAAGGCTGTGCAAAGGCAATGGGGAAGGGATGGAAAGAACACAAGAAATTCAGCATGCCTTGTTATGCCTTGACATGCCTTGTCACTGCATCACCTTTTCTGCCCATGAATTTTTGAACTGCTTCATAGGCTATTGTTACTCTTTACAAGAGCCAGCTTGGTGTAGTGGTTAAGAGCGGTGGACTCGAATCTGGAGAACCAGGTTTGATTCCCTATTCCTCCTCATGAAGCCAGCTGGGGTGACCTTGGGCCAGTCACAGTTCTCTCACAACTCTCTCAACCCCAGCTACCTCACAGGGTGTCTGTTGTGGGGAGGGGAAGGGAAGGTAATTGTAAGCTGCTCCAAGACTCCTTCAGGTAGTGAAGAGTGGGGTATGAACCAACTCCTCCTCGTCTTCTTTAACAAGCAGCCAAGGAAAATGTGGGCAATGAGAGGAACAGTTTGCTTATTATTTAAAGTTGGTATGAAGCATCACTGTACTGATTATAATCTTTACATGCCTCTTAATATCTGTTAATGAAGAAAAGAACTATAGGTTTTTGTTAGTTGGGTTGCACCTGTAAAGGGTATTACCTCAAGACTAGTTTGTTAGTCCCCAAGATCAACATGGAACAACATGGTAGCGCAGTAGAATCATAGAATCACAGAGTTGGAAGGGCCATACAGGCCATCTAGTCCAACACCTGTTCAGTGCAGGATCAGCCTAGAGTATCCCTGACAAGTGTTTTTCCAGCCACTTCTTAAAGACTGCCAGGAAGAGGAAGCTCACCACCTTCCTAGGCAGCTGATTGCACTGTTGCACAACCCTTATTGCAAAACAGTTTTTCCTAATATCCAGCCAGTCCTTAATTTAAATATCCTTCCCGTCCTTAATTTAAACCCATGATTCCAAGTCCTGACCTCTGCTGCCAACAGGAAAAGCTCCCTGCCCTCCATTGACAGTCTTTCAGATACTTAAAGAGAGCAATCATGTCCCCCTTCAACCTGTTCTCCTCCAGACTAAACATTTCCTCATAGGGCTTGGTCTCCAGGCCACCGATCATCCTCATTGCTTTCCTCTGCACCTGCACCATTCTGTCCACATCCTTTTTGAAGTGAGGCCTCCAGAACTGCACACAATACTCCAGGTGCGGCCTGACCAATGCAGTGTACAGCAAGACTATGACATCTTGTGATTTGCATGTTATGCCTCTGTTGATACATCCCAAGACTGCATTAGCCTTTTTTGTTGCTGCATCACACTGGCTGCTCATATTTAACTTATGGTCCACCCATGCCCCAAGACCTTGTTCACACATATTGCTACCCAGAAGCAGTGTTCCCTCTAAGTTGTGTTAGTGTGAGCTAGCTCACAGTTTTTTAGCCTCTGGCTCACAGATTTTTGCCTCAGCTCAGGAAGGATGACTCCAGAGCAAATGAATGTATGCAGTAGCCAGATCACTTGCTCACAACTTTAATGCCATTAGCTCACAAAGCAGAATTGTTGCACACAAGACTCCACATCTTAGAGGGAACATTGCCCAGAAGTCTATCCCTCATCCAGTATGTCCATTCCTCATTTTTGTTACCCAGATGTAGAACTCGGCACTTATCCTTGTTAAATTGCACCTTGTTCACATCTGCCCACTTTTCCAGTGTGTTCAGATCTCATTGAATTCTATCTCTGTCTTCTGGTGTGATACTGCCAAATCCAAGCTTTGTTAGATTTATATGATATGGGCCTATGATTTATCACATTGCTAATTCATAAAGCCCAAGCATATGCTGAAACTGATCACATAAATATCTTATTAAAAGGATGAATCCTGCCATGTGGCTACAAGACTGTTGCTCAACTGAAAACTGTAATACTTCTAAATCACTATCGCTAGTATTTTAAATAACTTATTACGTATGACAAACTGGGGTGAGTGTAAGGAATCACAGAAGGGGAGGGGACCATTGTGGAAAACCCAGCCCACCTACCCCATCTCCCCCTCCATACTTTTCCTAAGGTCTCAGGGCCTGAAGCAGATGAATTTCCTCTCCATTCCTTCTGAAGCACATTTAAGGAACAATCCTAAGCAGGTGTACAGAGAAGCAAGTCCCGTAGTGTGAAACAGGCCTTACTCCCAGGAAGGCGTCCTTAGGATTGCAGCCTCAATTATTTATATTATATATAGGCCATCTCTCCAGAGATCTGCTCAAGAAAGCTAACAATAAAAAAGTAAAAACAATTTAATTGCAAACAAAATAATAAACCAATGCAAAACAGTAGCTTCATCAGTAATAAAACTGGGCTACCCTGCCTGGTGGTGTCTCTGTGAATGGCGGGGGGGGGGCCTGGTATGTGAAAGGGTCAGGGCTCTCTACATATTAAAAGAGACAATACAGGTGGCTAACTGTGACTGACTGACCCACCTGTATCTCTGAACCTGTGTGACAGAGGTTGCGGAGGGTGGTAGGGTCTGTTAATAAGGGGGTCATTCCAATTACAAGAAGATCCAACTATGAGCTTTTTAACTGCTGCAACTTTAATATACACTATTGAAGCTGGAATTACTGTGGCTACTAGCACCACACTTGCCCTCCAATTCCAGCTCCAATAGTGTATATTAAAGTTGCTGCAGTTAAAAAGCTTGTAGGTGGATCTTCCTGTAACTGGAATGAGCACACTTTAAGTCCTTTCATGAGGATCCATTGGAGGGTTAGTCTCGTGCCAGTAAGGGGGACATAGCAGGTAACTGCGTTCATCATCCAGAAGGCTTACTAAAATATGGAAAACACATGAACAGGTAAAGGTGCCTTACACTGAATAATAAGAAGAGAAGAGGTTGGATTTATACCCCACCCTTCACTACCCAAAGGAGTCTCAGGGCCGAGCGGAGATCACAGTGACAAGAGGTGAATAGAGAGGCTGGGGAAAGGAGCCATGCACATGCCTCTCTCTGCCTGAGCCAGTCCACCCACCCACCCACTGCCTTACAGTGGCTTACAATCCCTTTCCTTTCCCCTCCCCACAACAGACACCCTGTGAGGTAGGTGGGGCTGAGAGAGCTCTGAGTGAACTGCCCCTGAAAGAACAGCTCTGAAAGAACTTACAACTGACCCAAGGTCACACCTGTCAAGTTCCCCAGATAGTCAGTCAGACACCAGGCTTCATAAAGAAGATAGTGTTTATCGAAAGCTAATCATAGAGATGCATTAACGATGCTTTGTCAGTGATGTTGAGAAATACATGACAACACCAATTATAGCCCATTCAAACTGCCCCCCCCCATACTACCCACCAATAGCTACTCAGCATGCGCGTGGCAAAGCATTAATTAACAGTTGACCAGAAATTCCACAAAGGCGAAAAGGAGCCCTGGGACCCAAGGCCATCTGCACAGATAAGAGACTGCATAGACACAGTAAATCTGGGTGTCTGGAGTGTCTGTGAGACAACCTGTGATACTCCCGCATTCCAGACCAGTGAATGATGTTAGCTCTTCTCCACCTCCTCCCCCTCCATCCATCTTATGGCAGGATTATCTGACATTCTGCCCCCCTCATGCTTGCTCCCCCACGGGTTTGTGAGGATAGAGTTTGTGAAATTTGCACATCAGGCGAGGGGCATTGACATTTTCAGCTCGCACCCATTCCCTTTATTCTGGCCCAAAATCCACCCACTCAATGAGATAATACAACCGATTGCGAGAGACTTTGGAGTCCAAGATTTCAGCAACTTAATAATGTGGTTCCCCCCCTACCATGAGGGGGGGTGGGATCGGGCATTGTGGCCGCCATTTATTCTCCTCAGGCGAATGGCGTAGTAACCTGAGATGAAATACAGGATGGATTGCTTTCAGAGACTTTGGCAAAATCAATTCAACAGTAATAGCATCGATTAATCTCTTAATTTCAAACAGATCCACATATTTCCACCCCAGTTTGCGACTGGGTTGTAGACCCTGTATGTTTTGAGTGGACACATACACAAATTCCCCCGGTTTAGGGTCCCACCCCTTGTCTCTATTTTTATCTACCTGCATTTTGTAAGCTTCTTTTGCTTCCTCCAGTGTCCGACAAAGGAGGGGCCAAGCTGCTTGCAAGTGTTTACATCAGTCCCCCGCTTCCCCTGCTGGCAAGTTAGGCTGAGAGAGGAACAGAAGGGGAGGAGCCTCATAACCATACACCGCCATGAATGGCGAGACCCCTGTCGAAGCATGACATGTGTTATTGTAACAGAATTCAGCCAACGGCAACAGCGATTCCCAATTGTCTTGCTGGAAATTAGTAAAACACCTTAGGCATTGTTCTAGGGTTTGATTCACCCATTCAGTTTGTCCATCCGTCTCTGGGTGATACGCACTGCTGACCCCCCACTCCACCCCTAACAGTGCCATCAACTCCCCCCAGAAGTGGGAAACAAATTGCGACCCCCTGTCAGATATGACTTTCAGTGGCAAAGTGTGTAACCTCATGACATGGTGCAGGAACGCCTTGGCCAAAGCTTTGGCAGAAGGAATTGTTTTAAATGGTATAAAATGCGCTTGCTTGGAGAATAAATCGACAACCACCCAAATCACCGTTTTCCCCCCACTAGGAGGAAGATCTGTGATAAAGTCCATAGAAATGACTTCCCACAGACAGGAAGGTGTCGGGAGGGGTTGCAACAGTCCGGGTGGCTTCCCGGGTCGTGGCTTGCTCATGAGGCAAGTCTGGCATGATTGGACAAACAGGGATAAATCTTTTCTCATGCCAGGCCACCAAAATTGTCTCTGTAGTAGCTGCAACGATTTCACAAACCCCATATGTCCAGCTAATTTGGTGTCATGTACCCATTCCATGATTTCCCCCCTTAGGGAGCGTGAAACAAACAATTTATCCCCTTTCTGCCAACACCCGTTGTCATCTTGTTCCCCCCCCCTTTCTCGAGCTCTGCCTTGTCGTTCTCAGAGAGGGCGGAGGCAAGTTTAGAGTCCCAGGCGGGAGGGGGTGGAGATTTCGGTGGCTTGGCTTGGCTGCGTGTCATCACCACCCCTCCCAACTGGGTAGGCGTGCACATAGAGTCCCGGATTTCCTCCTTCTTGCTGTCGTGTTGGGGAAGGCAGGACAGCGCGTCAGCAAGTGAGTTTGCCTTCCCCGGAAAATGGTGCAACGTGAAGTTAAACTTGGAAAAGAAATCGGCCCATCGGAGTTGCTTAGCATTCAAGTTTCTGGGGGTGCACAGCAACTCTAGGTTTTTGTGATCTGTCCAAACCTCAAAAGGCACCCTGGGTCCCTCCAACCAATGGCGCCAAGTGAAAAGGGCCAATTTTATAGCCCCTGCTTTCTTGTCCCACACTGACCAGTTTCGTTCTGTCTCATTAAATGTTTTAGATACATAAGCAAGTGGGTGAAGTTTGCCATCATCCCCCTCTTGCAAGATGGCACCTCCCATTGCAATGTCCGAGGCGTCAACTTGCACTATGAACTTTTTTAGTTCGTTTGGGAGCGCTAGCACCGGTTCAGACGTAAACAGCATTTTGAGCCGTTCAAATGCGCGCTGACATTCGGGGTCCCAATCTAGCTTTGCCCCTGGCTTCGTGCTGTCGACCCCCTTCCCCATAGTTTTTAGCAGATCTGTGACAGGGAGGGACACCTGCACGAAATTCGCCAAGAATGCTCTGTAAAAATTGGCGAATCCAAGGAATGCTTGGAATTGCCTGCGAGTTTTTGGGGGTTCCCACCCCACCACATCTTGCACTTTAGCCAGGTCCATCTCAATCCCCCTCTGGGAGATACGGTTACCCAAGAATGAGATCTCCAAACGGTGGAACTCGCATTTGGACAGCTTAGCAAAAAGGTTGTGCTTGTGCAATGTTTGGAGGACCTCTCGCACCAATTTCACATGAGATTCTTTATCAGGGGAGTACAGCAAGATATCTTCAAGGTAAACAAGGACCCCCTCGAACAGGTGCTTGTGCAACACTTCATTTATCAGGTTCATGAAGACCCCTGGAGCTCCTTGTAATCCGAACAGCATAACCAAATATTTGAATTGGCCCAGTGGTGTGTTAAATGCCGTTTAGTACTCATCCCCTTCCCTTATGCGCACCCTAAAGTACGCGTCTCTCAAGTCAAGTTTAGAGAAGATTTCCCCACCCGCAACCATTGCCAGGAGGTCTTTGATTAGGGGTAGGGGGTAAGCGTTCATTGCAGAGACCGCATTGAGCCCCCTGTAGTCTGTGCACAACCTTAGCCCACCGTCCTTTTTTTTCCTGAATAACAACGGGGCTGCACATGGGGAGGAGGCTGACCGGATAAAACCTCTCACCAGGTTTTTATCAATGAAGTTTCTCAGTTCAACCTTCTCCGCAGGGCTCATGGAGTACAATTTTCCCTTGGGCAATTTTTGGTTTGGCAAGAGGTCGATGGCACAGTCCAAGTTCCGATGGGGGGCAACTCATCCACCTCCCCTCCTTGAACACCGCCGTTAGGTCTTGGTATTCTCGGGGAATGCAATTCAGCTCTGCCTCCGCAAGCCCCATCGGTACAACTAGGGCTTCTGGAGGCTTCCCCAAAAGTCACTCCACACATGCATCTTGCATCAAGGGGAGATGAAATTCACCACCCCCTCCTCCCATAGTATATGCGGGTCATGGTCATAGAACCAAGGGCTGCTGAGTACCAAGGGGAACCTCGCTGCCAGGGTGACTACAAACGGCCTCGTTTCCCAATGACCCTCCAGCCCCATATATAAGGGGACCGTTTCATATTTGCACGGGTCTTTCATCGTGGACCCATCCATCTGAGTGAAAATCATGGGTTCAGCCAGTTTCACTACCTTGTCCCCCAGTCCCGTCACTAACGAGGGGTTTATAATGTCTCACCCGCACCCCAAATGCACTAAGCCCCTCACCCTGACATGGGTGCGTAGTTCGGGGTTGATTAAAGTCACAGTCACAAAAAAGAGGGAAGGGGAACTGCTCACCAGTTGTAGCGCCTGGGAGTCAGGGACCTGCTGCTCAGCGCTATTCACAGTAGGTCCTTCCTGTTTCCCACCATCTGGGGCTGCTCCTCTTCCAGCTTGTCCGAGTCATCTCCCAGTGAACTCGCTTGGAGGGCTCTTGCACCTTTCTGCTTGGCCATTGGTTTCGGGGTTGAGGTCTCGAACTTCTTCCCTCCCTTCCCAGTGGATGGGGTCGCTCCCCCTCTGGGGCACGCAGTGGCGAAATGGCCCTGTTCACCACATTTAAGGCAGAGACCTTGCTTCATCCGCTGCTCCTGAGTCCCATCCTTCTGGTGCGGTGGGGGGGCTGGAGTCTTTTGCTTGGTTGGTCTGGCAACTGCCGGGGCTGGCTTACTTTGGGCGACCATGTCTTCAAGACGAATGGTGCGGAGCCGGGTTTCAGTGTCAGCCACCTCTTTCATCCAGCCTAACAGGGTTCTGGGATCCCGACCCTGGAGGATCGTTCCCCGGATTTCAGGATTCAGCCCCAACCGTTATTGTTGGGCTAACACCCCGTCCGGCCACCCCCTGATCTTAGCAGCATGCCGGCAAAACTCCTCGGTGTGCTCTTGCACCGACTTTTTCCCTTGCCGGAATGGGCGGAGGAACACCTGGCCATCTCGCTTGCGTTAGAGTCCTCAAAATGATCTTTGAGTGCCCACATGAAGGCGTCTACCTCCCGGAGCTCTTGTCCATCTTCTTGATGTAGGGTCACATACCAATCTGCTGCCACGTCCCACAGACGGGAGGCAATCGCATCGACTATGCGCTCCTCGTTCGGGAAGAGGTGGCCCCAGTTGTCCACAAATTTCTCAGCTCTCACCAGAAAGAAAGAAAATTTCTCAGGTGTTCCGTCGAACGTGGCATCCAACAGCTCAGCTGGATTAGGCAGCATACAACCCCAACCCCATGGGGGTCCGCGAGGTCCTGGCACCGGTGGCCCGGCAGGCAGACCCGCAGGCTGGTCCGGGGTTGCCCCAGGTTGCCCTGGCACACCCCCAGGTGGCGGTCCATCAGGGGTGGTGGGGACCCCTTGCTGGGGTTGCCCCAGCCCCGCTGGGGGCATGAGTTGTCATCTTCAGTCCAGTTCTTCCCAGATCCCATCTGAAATCATTTTTGGGATCCTCTGGAGGGATTCCTCTACCAGCCAGAGCAACCAGTCCTGGCTTCAGTCCCTGCTCCATCTCCGGCTCCCCACGGCACCTTCGGGTTCCCACGGGAAGGGCAGGCTTCTCCTCCCCCCACTGTAGTGCTCAGTCTGTAAACTGACCGCTCGTATCGGCCCTCGTGGACCGACGCCCAGGGGGTGAGGTACCACTTCTCTTGCATCTCAGCTAGCGGTTTGGCCCAGTCCGTTCTCCATCGGGGTTGGGTATTCGACGCCAGCATATGCCCCCCCATACAAGTCATCGTAGAACCCACCGAGGTCGTACTCGTGGCCCCATGTCGTGAGGACGGTCATCACCGGGTTCTCTCCAGATGTCGGCACCGAAGTGATAGGTGTCATAGCAGTTGGAACCCCGTCATCCGCCGAGGTCGTCGGGACCAGGAGGTCTTCCTTGTCACTCATCTCATTTGAGAGAGGTGCAGAGTAGCACCTGGTCCCTATTCAAAAGATCACTGACAATCTGTCAAGTTCCCCAGATAGTCAGTCAGACACCAGGCTTCATAAAGAAGATAGTGTTTATTGAAAGCTAATCATAGAGATGCATTAACGATGCTTTGTCAGTGATGTTGAGAAATACATGACAACACCAATTATAGCCCATTCAAACTGCCCCCCCCATACTACCCACCAATAGCTACTCCGCGCGCGCGCGGCAAAGCATTAATTAACAGTTGACCAGAAATTCCACAAAGGCGAAAAGGAGCCCTGGGACCCAAGGCCATCTGCAAAGATAAGAGACTGCATAGACACAGTAAATCTGGGTGTCTGGAGTTTCTGTGAGACAACCTGTGATACTCCCGCATTCCAGACCAGTGAACGATGTTATCTCTCCTCTACCTCCTCCCCCCTCCATCCATCTTATAGCAGGATTACCTGACAACACCACATGTGGAGAAGTGGAGAATCAAACCCAGTTCTCCCAGATTAAAATACACGCTCCTAACCACTACACCAAACTAGTTCAAGGTCAGTATTGTCTATTGTGATTGAGAGTGGTTCTCCAGGGTCTCAAGAAGATGCCTTTCAGCCTTTTAACTGGAGGTGCCTGGGACCTTCTGCATTTCAAGTAGATGATCTACCACTGAGCCATGCCCCCTCCCCATGAAAATAGCATGCATAAACCTCACGGTTCCTCACTGGCTACATGAATTTTTCTACTATTGCAGTGAATCTATAAGGAGTAATGAGGACCAAAGAAGAAGAAATTCCCTGCATGAGCTCCCAAATGGTTTTGAATTTAAAAGGCTAGTGTACAGGTCCCAGTCTAGGCTGCACGGCAACCATGATGTCAGGGAGGGTTTAAGACACCCTCCCTATGATTTTCCTGGCCCTGAATTCTCCCACAGAGCTGCTATTTGCTCTGGTGTGGTCAACAAATAGGTCCCCCTGTATATTTGCACCAACACAGCAAAAACAGCATTTCAACTATGCTGGTTCATGTTGGAAAAATGCTCACATAGGAGAAAAGCTTAACCAGATGTGGATGCCATTGTCCTTACTCAAACCAAGGGCTTGTGCACCAGCTTTTGGAGGGGGCGGGCTAGAAATTTGTTCATGTAAACTCTCAGTGTCACATCTGGTTTGGCCCTAAGACTCATTATGGACTTGCATCTTTCTCTCTGTGAGGAGAAAATCAGTTTAGGTAGGGTATTTTGAATGGGGAAATGGCTGGTAGGGAAAGAATTATGTACACCAAGCCATCCCTCCAGCAAACTTACAGCCTTCCAAGGCTACTTTTTAGTTTAAAAACATAATGTATTGAGCCCAGACCATTCGGACAGAGCTTCAGGGTCCATAACAATATCTGACTAGGATCCTAGAATGGACCAGTAGGGAGACAGGGCTCCTAGAACAGACCAGTAGGGAGACAGGGCTCCTAGAACAGACCAGTAGGGAGATAGGGATCATAGAGTAAACCAGTGGAATAACAATGTAGTGTAAATAGCCAATCGTGGGAGTGGGTGTGGGTGTGTGTTTGGGGTGTAACCTTTTGCATGCATAAATACCTGGCTTCGGTCAGGGATTCTCAGTCTTCTTTTCTAGCTGAAATCACAAATAAACTATGAGCTAATCACTCTATGCATCTGAACCCAGTATATTTCAAAAAAGAAGTCTGGAGTTAAAATACACACATACAGGGGTCTTTTCCTAGAAAAAGAGCTGCAGGAGCTCATTAGTATAAGGTATGCTACTGAGCTACTAGGCTATTAGCATAATAGCTCATTAGCATATGCAACACCCCCTGACATCACCACACATGATGTCAGAAGGGGAAGCAAAGGGGGGAAGGAATCTTCAAAAGCCTCCACTTCCCTTCCCCAGCCAGCCTGTGGGGGGGGGGAAGAGTTGGGCCACAGAAGGAGGAAAGAGGGAAGGAAAGAGAGAGAGAGTAGAGAGAAGGAAAGAGGGGAGGAAAGAGGGAAAGAAAGAGAAGGAGAGGGGATAAAAAGAGAGAAGGAAAGAGGGAAAGAAAGAGTAGGAAAGAAGAAGGGAAAGGGGTAAAGGAGGGAAAGAGAGAAGGGAAGAAGGAGGGAAAGAGAGAGAGAAGGGAAGAAGGCGGGAAAGAGGAAAAGTAAAGAACAAAAGGAGGGAAAGAGAAAAAGGAGAGAAGGAAAGAAGGGAAAGAAAAAATGGAAGGAAGGAAAGAAAGAAAGAGAAAAAAGGAATGAAGGAGGAAAATGGAAAGAAAGAAAAGGAAAGGAGAGAAGGAAAGGAGGGACAGAAAGAGGGCAAAGAGATGGGGAGAGAGAGGAAGGCTCTCCCACCCCATCAAGCCCCCCCCCAGATCCCTCACTTACCGGTGCCATAATGCCTTCTCCCAGGGCCGCAGCACTCCAGCGCGGGCCCCAGGAGGCCAGAGACGGGCCTCTTCAGGCTGCCCACCAGCCGCAGCGCTCCAGCACAGGCCCCAGGAGGCCTGCGATGGGCCTCTTTAGGCTGCCCACCAGCCTCAGCGCTTAGGTGCGGGGAGCTGGAGGCGGGGCTTGCCACCACCGCCATTTGTGGGTTGCCAGAGCAGCGCTCTGGCGCGCTCCGGCCCCAAAAGACCCCTGCACACGTGACATTTGGCTCTGAAACCCTGAGATTCCGATTGGGAAAGCTGGGGGAATCTGGGGGAATCACCTCAGGTAGGCTTGAGATTAATGATTTGCCAAAACATATCTAATGTTCCAACAACCAAGGTCTACTTCTCCCTCGGTTTCAAAAGAAATTTCTCTCTGGGGGGAAAAATCCAGCACCACTAGTATGAGTTGAACTTTCATACACTGACATTTGTTGTCCTTACTGACCTTTTCCTTCCAACAGTCTCCCTTGCAATTGCACCATTACTAAGCAGAAAAGAATAAATAGGAATCGGAGCCTCAAACCCACCTCTATAGCTAGGAAGGAACAGCAGTTGTATCATTCATTCTTTTTCTCCTTGTGTTCTTTCAGAGGTATTCTAATGTGAGAGACCCCTGCAACACCAAGCTCAGAGCCAAATGCTTTATGTAATAAGCTAGGCTGTTCCTGTATCAAGCTGTTCCAGTCATGTGGCTTCATTTTCCTCAGATGCTTGTCAATGAGTAGTACCAACAGCAGATAAGGCAGGCTCCTCCCCAAACCCTGAAAAATCATTTTCTTCTAACTTCGTCTTGGTCCCTGCTCTTCGCTGAACATGGAAGCAAGCTGGTTAGTTGTCCTGCTTAGGACAGGAGTCCAACTCTTGTTCTTCCCTATGTACTTGCTGTGGTATCTGGGCTTGTGGGGCCCCTTTTGTAAGAAGGCATTCCCATACTTCATGGCTCATGTAGTTGTTTCTATTTTTAATGATAAGATGGCTGCCAAGAAAAAGGAACTTTTTAGCAACCTGAAGGACTTTGCAGGCCCCTCAGGGGTGCTCACACTACTGGAGATTGGCGCCGGAAGTGGATCTAACTTTGAGTTCTACCCAGCAGGATGCAGACTCATATGCAACGATAAGAATGTCAACTTCATCAAATTCCTTGACAAGAGTCTGTCTCAGAATCAGCACCTTCAGCTGGAGCGCCACGTAATAGCACCAGCTGAAGACTTGCCACAAATATCAAATGCATCCGTCGACGTTGTGGTTTCCACCTTGGTGCTGTGCTCTGTGGAGAGCCCAGAAAGAGCCCTAAAGGAAGTTCTACGAGTGCTGCGACCAGTAAGTAATTGGGGGGGAGGGGCAGAGAACATGCTAAGCCAGATCCAGACAGAATGGTACTGATAGGGAACTCTGATACTCTATAGGGAACTGATTTACGTACTTGTATGGTGTGAAGTTATCTTTGGCAACATTATCCCCAGTAGAAGTGTTGTGTACTGACCCGACCAAGTGTGCAATCTGACTTCAGCCGGTCCACACGTGGTCATGCGAAGAGCAGGAGCTTCACTTCACTAGAACAATAGACAGTCGGATCCTAGTTTGCCTTCCAATCGGAAGACTGGGATCCTAGAGTTAACCTAATCAATGTAAATAGACCTATCATGAGTGTTGGGGTGTGTTGAGGAGTGGTTTGGCTTCAGGATATAAGCCGGCCTGTGAGCCGGCTTCTGTGTCTTGTTCTTCACCTAATAAGAACATAAGAACATAAGAGAAGCCAAAGTTGAATCAGGCCAATGGCCCATCTAGTCCAACACTCTGTCACACAGTGGCCAAAAATACCAGGTGCCATCAGGAAGTCCAGCAGTGGGGCCAGGACACTAGAAGCCCTCCCACTGCTACCCCCCCGGCACCAAGAATAGAGTGCATCACCTGCCCCAGACTGAGAGTTCCTATCTATACCTTGTGGCTAATAGCCACTGATGGACCTCTGCTCCATATGTTTATCTAATTCCCTCTTGAAACTGTCCATGCTTGTAGCTTCCTGTGGCAGTGAATTCCATGTGTTAATCACTCTTTGGGTGAAGAACTACTTCCTTTTCTCTGTTCTAACCCGACTGCTCAGCAATTTCATGGAGTGCCCACAAGTTCTTGTATTGTGAGAAAGGGAGAAAAGTACTTCTTTCTCAACCTTCTCTATCCCATGCATAATCTTATAAACCTCAATCATGTCACCCCTCAGCTGTCTTTTCTCCAAGCTAAAGAGCCCCAAGCGTTTTAACCTTTCTTCATAGGGAAAGTGTTCCAACTCTTTTATCATTCTAGTTGCCTTTCTCTGCACTTTTTCCAATGTTATATTATCCTTTTTGAGGTGTGGCGACCAGAACTGTACACAGTATTCCAAATGAGGTCGCACCAATGATTTATACAGGGGCTGATTTGTTATCAATTCCCTTCCTAATAATCCCCAGCATAGCATTGGCTTTCTTTATTGCAGTTACACACTGTCTAGATATTTTCATTGAATTATCTACTACGACTCCAAGATCTCTCTCTTGGTCAGTCTCTGCCAAGTAATAAAAGTATGAGAGCTAAAATCACTAGTAAGTCTCAGTACTTTTCACTGGCGATGAGGATGGGATTCAACCTCCCATGAACAACAACCCAGAAGAAGATTCCAGCATCGCATTGAGCGCCGGCACTGAGGCCACAGCATGCCGCTCAGCATCGCCCCCCGCTTCGCCAGTTCCCATTCATCGCACCGCTGGCTGGCTCCGAGCACAGCACCGCACCACTCCACCCTTCCGCAACTGCCGCCACCTCTCCCAAGCTACCCTCTCCACATGGAGTCACTGAGATGGCTGTTCCTCAGGAGAGCATCACCACTTTCAACATCTCCTGCCCCACACAGTAGGAAACATGGCTCGAGGTTTTGGAAAGCTACTTCTCCTGCCATGACATTGTGGACCCGGGTAAGAAGAAGGCCCACCTCCTCCAGGCTTGTGGGATGGACATGGTTCTGCTGCTCATGGACTTAATCGCACCTAAGCAGACCAAGGACGAGTCCTATGGGGATCTGGTGAAGGCACTATCCGACCACCTCTCCCCAAAGCCCACCAAGTTTGCTGAGCATATGGACTTCTTTGAGCAAGTCCAGGGTACGAACAAAACAGCTTCCAACTTCTTGGCTGGACTCCAGCAGGTGGCCACAAGGTGCTCTTGCCCCGACCTGGCGGACGCCCTGATCAACCAGTTCCTTGTGGGTCTCTGGGAGCCCAAACTTCAGAGAAAACTGGTTAGTCAGGATGAACTGGACCTGGATAAGGCGACTTGGGAGGCCACAGCCTACGAAAAAGCACATCAGGACCGCCACGGATAATGGGAGCCAGGAATGCCAATTGACTTGCATGGGCTCCATTTAAATATATTACAGCTCAAGAAGAGTTGCAAAGAAAATGCGGATTGGATTTTCCATTAAGGTTTCTGGTCCCAAATACACTGCTCTAGGACTGGAATGACAGGCCCCAGAGTGGTATGACAGCCCCTGGGGGTAGCAGGAGTGTTCTGGGACTGGAATGACAGGCCCCAGTGTGGAATGACAGCCCCTGGAGGTAGCAGTTGTGTTCTGCAAGTGGAATGACAAGCCCCAGTGTGGAATGACAGCCCCTGGGGGTAGCAGGAGTGGTCTGAGGGGGTGGGATGACAGGCCCTAGATTGGAATGACAGCCCCTGAGGGTAGCAGGAGGAGCAGGAGTAGAATGCCAGGCCTATCATTACAGTCCCAAGATACTAGCCACACCGCCCCAAGCAGGAGACAGTTCTCTGTGGAGAGCAGGCACAACAGAAGAGGGGGAATGAATGGGCTCGGCCGTTCCGACTGGAAGCGGTTCTTCCCGTAGATCATCAGCCTCCCAAGGTGGAGGTGGCAGCCGCAGGTCCTCAGAGGGATGTGTCTCCCAAGCGCTGACAGTGCGCTGGGACGGGAGATCTCCCAGACAGGGTACAGGAACTGAGGTGCATTGCAACAGCTCATCAGGAATAGGGGTGCATTGCAAAGTCTCATTTCAGGCTGGCCAATGACATCTGAGTTGGGCCAAGTGAGAGTGGTGGACCTGTCCTGCATTGTCCTGCACCTCATATGAGATGGGCCCTGTGGAACAGAGGCCGATGGCAGGAACCCAGTGCAGGCAATCTCCGTAGTTACAGGTGTAGACTGTGTCGCCTGCTGCAAAGGACTTCATGCTCCTGGAGGCGATGGGGTCACAGCTGGTGCAAGGTCTGGGTGGATGCGGCTCGAGCAGGTGGACAGCTGGTGTCCCATGAGGAGTTCTGCTGGGGTTTTCCCCGTGGCTGAGTGTGACGTAGAATGCTGGTGGAGCAGAAAGTCTGTGAGGTTGGCCAGGAAGTTGCCTCCCCTGAGCCTGCGGACTGAGTCCTTCATGGTCCTCACCATGTGCGCCACCTGGCCCTTCGTCTCCGGATGGAAAGGAGCTGAGGTGATGTACCTGATACCCCGCTGGTCCACAAACCTCTGGAACTCAGCAGAGGTGAATTGAGCCCTGTTGTCTGAGATGAGGCGGTCTGGTAGGCCAAATGTTGCGAATAGGCAATCCAGGCAGTGGGTGATAACAACTGTAGTCATGGCAGTGACTGGACACACCTCTAGCCATTTTGAGTAGGCATCAATGATTAAAAGGAGTGTTCTGCCCTGAAAAAGGCCGGCAAAGTCAATGTGGATGCAGGACCATGGTCCCCGCAGCTTTTCCCACAGATGAATGGGAAAACTGAGGGGGCTTCAGGTCTCGATTCCTGGCAGGGCTGACACGTTCAGACCCACCACTCAATTTGCTGGTCAGGCCCCGGCCACCAAACATAGTTTCTTGCGATTGCCTTCATCTTCACGATGCTGGGGTGCCCCAGATGTAGGGCATCTAACACTCGCTGTCTTAGTGGGGGAGGGACTATGATCCGCCTTCCCCACAGGAGGCAGCCTTTGCTCACTGACAGTTCTGTTAAGCATGACTGGAATGGCTGGAATTTGGCCTCGAGCTTCCCGGGCGGCCATCCCCTCCACACATAGTTGAAAATGCGCCTGAGTGTCCAGTCCTGGGGGGTATAGAATGTGACATCAACATCTGTGAGCGGGGGCTGTGACAGTTCTTCGATGAGGAGTGTTTCATGGATTTGGGTCTCTTGCTGTTCATGCAGTGGCAGGCGGCTGAGGGCATGAGCATGCCCGATGGTTTTCCCAGGCCTGTGGACAAGGGTGAAGTCATAAATGGAGAGGAGGACAGCCCAACGCATCATCTGAGGTGACAGGATCTGCGGGGTTTGGTGATCTTTCGTGAAGATGCCGAGCAGTGGTTTGTGGTCGGTGAGGATGTCAAAGTCATGACCATAGATGAAATCATGAAATTTCTTCACTGCTGCAATGATTGCCAATGCCTCCTGGTCTATCTGGGCATAATTTCTCTCTGCTGCAGATAGAGTCCTTGAATAGAACGCTATGGGGGCTTCTTGGCCTGTTGGCAGCCTGTGGCTGAGGACTGCCCCGATCCTATAGGGTGACGCATCGCAGGCCAGGATGAGTGGTTTCTTTTCGTCATAGTGCACGAGCACTCTGTCGGAGACGAGAAGAGCCTTGATGGCTTAGAACACTGTTTGCTCCTTGTGACCCCATGTCCACGGCGCTCTTTTGTCTAAGAGCCGATAGAGAGACTCAGCGACATCTGCTTTATTTGGCAGGAAAGAATGGTAGAAATTAAGGAGTCCTAAAAAACGACTGCAGCTCTTTCTTCAATTTCGGTAAGAGCTGGCTGAGACTAAGGAACAAAGTTCAAGGGGTGAAACGAGCAGGGTGGTCGAGAAACACAGTCCGAGGTCAGAGCCAGCTGGGAGCGAAGAGGCAAGTCCAAGGAGAGAGTCGAGCAGGATGATCGAGAGACAGTTCAGGGTTAAAACCTGAGTAAGCCGAGAAAACCGAGAAGCCAAGTCCAAGTTACCAACCGTAAGTGTGGGCAGGGAGTCCGAGAGTCGAGGGTCAGAGTACAAGAGCCGTGAGTCAAGAGTCTGAAAGCCAAGGGTCCAGAGTCTGGGGGTATGCAATGCAGAGTGGCGAGGTCAAGATGAGTCGAGGTCGAGGAGCCAGAGAGATCAAAACCAGGAACAAGGCAACAGGAACTGGAGTGGTACTGCGCAATGCTTTGTGGATGTGACTAGTTGCTGGCATGAGTTTGATTCTGTGCCAGCATGAGCTAAATAGCAATCCCAGCAGGTGGTAATTAGCACGCTCCAAGCACGGCCCGGCTCCTGCTAATATTCTGGGCTAAACGAACTCTGGGTGCACATGCATGCTTCATGTCTGCGAGCTGTCATGTCCCGCCGGCGCCACTCTCATAAGCGAGACACTGGTGGGGCAAGTCAGGGGGCGTGTCACTTGAGTGGTGATCTGCCCCAGCTGTTGCTGGGCCAGGCTCAGAGCTTGCCATGTCATCAGGTGCAGAGGCTTCAGGCGACAGAAGCTCTTCCCTGCTGGCACTTAGCTCCTCCACGGCCTCCAAAGGCTCAGGCACGGCAGGGGGCATGACATATGGGTTGGCCTGCAGAATTAAATATGAATGAGACTGGTGGACCTCTGTAACAGCTTGCCATGTCATCAGGTGCAGAGGCTTCAGGCGACAGGAGCTCGTCCCTGCTGGCACTTAGCTCCTCCACAGCCTCCGAAGGCTCAGGCACGGCAGGGGGCATGACATATGGGTTGGACTGCAGGATTCATTGTGAATGAGACTGGTGGACCTCTGTAATAGCCAAGTTCTGAGCTGAAAACATCTGGGAACTCTTCCACAAAATTGGCAATGCTTGACTGACTGGTGTGGTTGACGCTGATAATGTCAATACTGAGGGCAGCGAACCAGTTCAGACCGATAAGACTCGTACGGCGACCTTCAATGACGAGCAAATTAAGACAACCATTGAATTTTTTGTACTTGACTTAGACAGGGGCGATGCTGACGACAGGAACTCGGTTTCTCTGGAAATCGAAAAGTTGCAGACTGCACTTCTGAAGACGGCGTGCAGGAAACCGGGGATAGACTTGTTGGAAAGCGTTCCACGAGACGATTGACAGTGCGGAACCAGAATCAACCTCCATCTGTCAAGTGCGACCTTCAAGGAAGACAGTCACCTTGATCTTGGGTGAAGTTTGAAGACCTTGGTGTATATACAGACAATTGGTGTAGTCTTCTGATGCTCTTGCTTCATTATTTTATTGTGGCCCTTGATTGAATGATCAAGAAGACAGAAAACAAGATGAATGGTGAGATTAACTGGAAGCTCTTCCCGGACGACGGAAGACTCCAGGTGCGGAAAGGCCTTGTGACAAGCGGCAGACTTTAGCAAGGTGCCAACCGTCTTCCCACAAGAACGACAAATGGTGTCACGGAACTGACAGTCTCTACAAGCATGTGCGCAACCACAGCCAGCACATACTCCTCTTTGTGGGCTTTATTGATAACGGCGCAGCTTCTGGTTGGCTCTCGTTCTGTGGACGCCATCATTAGACGATTCTGATTGGTCGTCTTGGAAATCAGATGAGTCTGTGGTATAGCCGTGGTGAACGGTGTTGGTGCAGCTTGACGTGTTACTCTGAGCACCCAGTCACAGTTTGCAAAGAGAAATGTTGGCAGCCTCCAATCGCAGTGCTACCTCGAGTGCCAATTCAGAAGTGAGAGTCTTTTGTAATAGAAGCGCCCACCGGATGCTCTCATCTCTAAGGCCACAGAGTAACTGATCCATTAGGACTGAATTTAGATTTGGGAACTGACAGTCATGAGCAGCCCTTCTCAGTGCGGCAACGTATTCAGTGACAGACTCGCCCTCTTTCTGGTTTTGTTGGTGGAAAGCACACCGGTGTAGAGCAGCAGACGTCTTTGGCATAAAATAATCGCTGAGGCATGCCTTGATGATGCCAAGAGGTATCTCCAGTAATTTGGACAGAGCTACTAAGTCCTGAGCAATGTCGAATACAGCCTGGCTGCAGGTACTCAAAAAGGTGGTGCAGCGGACATCATCTCCTTCAATCCTGTTTGCTATGAGGAAGCATTCAAAACGGTCGAGGTAAGATTCCCAGTTCCCAACCTTGGGGTCGAACGGTTCAATATGGCCCTTGGATGCCATGCCCGTAGTGATTTAGCTCTAGGCGCCATTAGTGATCTCACTCTGGGCAAGTGGAAAGTGATTGCCCCCGTTCAGTCAGGCCTGGAATCCCATCTTCATCGCCAGTTTTAAGTATTGACAGGCAGGAGACAATGAACAGTAACAAGGCTTTTATTCATAACATTGCTCAGCTCTGATCTGATCTGGTAAGAGCGGCACCCAAACTTATCCCGCTCCACAACTGAACTATATACAATATAACTACAAACAAGAGGTCTGATTGGACCTAAGCGGAGCTTTCTGATAGGTTACTCTGTGTGGCTTCAGGACCACTAGATTAAACAGCCAATCACAATAAGGGCACTAGGATACCATAGGGCAATCCATAACTAAAACAGCATAGAGTGAACCCAGAATATAACATCTACATTAGCAGGCTTTTTGCTTCTGCCTGTCTCCCGTCCCAGTTTCAAAGAATCCTCAAAATTCCAGCAGTCCAGACATCCTCATAAATGCAATCAGTAAGAGAATCTAGCTGAATCACTTCAGAATCCATCATTTTGTAAACAGTAATTGCCATGGGATACACAGAGGTTACTTCTCCAAAGAGAAATGATTTGTAACAAATGTTCTTACTGTCTTGTTTCTCCAGGGTGGCGCTTTCTACTTCATCGAACACGTTGCAGGTGCTCCTTTCAGCTGGAGTCTCTTCTGGCAGCAAATCTATTGTCCTGTTTGGCAGATTTTGTTTGAGGGCTGCCACCCGTCTAGAGAGACCTGGAGAGACCTGGAAAAAGCTGGATTCTCAGAACTGAAGCTGCGGCATATACGTGCCCCTTTAATTTGGTATCCTGTACAGCCTCATATCATAGGCTATGCTGTGAAGTAACTATATAATAAAGACAATTATGCAGGATTTCATAAACATCTGTGTATGCAGATGAATGTCTTAATCTCCTATGTTATCCATGATAATGTCCCTAATACGAGATTTTTTTTTATAGTGCCCCAAAGGACATTTTTATTTCTATTTTACACACACTAGACTACAACATTACAACAGAACACATTTGCAACTCAACATGAAGGATTTCAGCAAGAAGTGATTTCAGCTTTATTTAATGGCAAAACTCCAACTCAGGAACACACAACAAACAAGTGGAGCACAACTCCCTTTTTAAACTGTCCCAGGCTGTCAAAGCCACACCCACAACAAGATAAGAACCAATAACAATGCAGGGATAAAGGCCAATCAGGACCGTTCCCTCTTTGATACATTCTCACATAGTGATTGGATATTTACAGAGGTTTCTCAGAAACCAGCCAATGGTAATGCGACAGATTACAATCTGCATTTAGCTCAAAGCTCAACATAGCAAGTAATAGGATGGATTCACACTTTAAGACATAACAACTCCTCCCCCCTAAGATGGAGCATTACCCTTCCATACATAGTCCTTCAAATAGGAGGGGGCACCAATTCCTGTCCCTTAAGTAGATACTTAACGGGATGTTACTTACCAGGGGATATTGTTTACCTCCAGGACATGAAAAACTTCAGCTGCTTCTTAACCCTCTATTAAAAAGACAGGACACTGTTTTCTCCAGGCCTGCTGGTATCCCTACGAGTCTCCAGGGTCATCGGAATACGGGTATCACAGTCATTGCAGCTAACTTCTGAGAAGGAACAGGCTGCCACATTTTGCATCATCTGAAGGTTTGGGCTGAAGTGAAGTTGCAGAAAAGTTGTTGGAAGTTCCAGATGCTATGTTCCCTATCTCAGACTGAATGGCAAAAAAGACTAGATAGTCAGATGGGCACCCTGACCTTTCTTCCTGTAGCTACTCTTCTGCCACTTTCCCCATTTGAAATGCAGATTGTGTTCTCAGGGATCATTTCCCTTTCCTTCTTCTCTCTCACTCTGTTGAAGACAAGCTCTCTACCTGTATGCACCAAGAGAGGGACAGGGACACGCATCCTCTCTTGGCACCACCAGAAGCTTTAGGAGCCACGCATCTACCTGAGGTAAATATCACCCACATTGACCATCTACAGATTCCTGCTAATGCGAAAGTGCTCATAATTCTCTCTTTTTATTCTTAGTTCTTGTGTGCGTGATTGCAAACACTGTGTTGTATGAATTGCCTACCAATATTTTAGTAAACGTAAGATTTATTTAATTTGGACTCTGTTTCTTCACTGGGAACGTGCTGGGGCAGCCCATCCTCCATATACATAGACCAGTATCCCGATTATTTAATACCTGTACCATTTTGCTCTATTAATAAACGAGCGAGAGCATTTCGGCTAACAGAAGTGGGGGCTCGTCCGGGATGGGGTGATTCAGCCAACCAGATGTAGAGGAGAAACTGCCGCACAGCATTTCTGTGAAGCAATAATAGCTCAGGACAAAGGAAAAGTAATTCAAAAAGCTGCATTTCAGTGTGTATGTGTTCTTGTATGCTTGGCTCTAGTGAGCAATTCTATCGCGGGAGGCTCTTTCCCCTTTTCTATCCTTCAGTGTAAGACTCTGTGCCATAAGCACCAGAGAGTCGTGGAGACCAGCTGCACCGGACCCGACTGCTAGGAATAGCCTGTGACCGGTGGTGTACCAAACGCAAGGGGTCTCTGACACGGTCCTAAAAACTACCTGCGAGCCATCTGTCGATCTTTCCTGAGGATTGGAATCACAGAGTGCTAGTGTAGGGCGCTAGGGTTTGCATCACATTGCACTCCATTACACGCTATTCCCCCTTGCCTAGGCAACCAAACAATATCAACAAGCGGAGCCACGCTAGGGTTCCATCACTCCTCCAGTTTTCTGGAAGTCATTTTATTTTGCTTTGACTCACGAGCAGAGCGTGAAAAGTTAAGGTGAGTTAGAGGTCCACTCGCTGGGGCATATTGTCCCGAGGATCCAGTGTTGTAGGTTACCCTGAAACCTTCCCGGGTTATTAAAAAGATATTCCCGGCAGACAGAATGTTCAAAAACCTTATCTAATCGTTTTTAGGAGTCATCCGGTTAGAGAAGTGAGGTCCAGGCCAAGCCCACTCTCAAAACTCCAAGGGTTACTGGTAATCCCGGCGGGGACAGAGGTCTAGCCTAGAAAAACCAATAAAGGGTTCTTTGAGGGAATAACCCGGCGGGGACATAAGTCTAGCCTTAAAAACCTCATATCTAAGGGTTTTTGGTAAACCAGGCAGGGGAGAGGATTCTAGCCTTAAAAACCATAACTCACGGAACACGAGGAGTGGAGCCAAGCTCACCTTGCCCGCAAGCAAAAGAATCAGGAGGAGTGAGAAACATGGTTAGGAAAACATCTAAGATGGCGGACAGGAAATCTACTGGTTCCCCCAAGTTCCGCACTCTCAAGGATATGCCTTGCTTGGAAAGATGGCTCACCAAGAAAGGCCTTTCCCCATGGGCACAGGGGTCTTTTAAAACCGAGAATCCCCTTTCAGCTGTCCAGGAGGCTTTCCAGGAATTCTGTGATAAAAAGAAATGGAACACAGCCACTAAAGACAGGGCTGGGGCATGGGCTCTATTTCTAGCATTGCAGGAGTCCATTGCTGTAAACCAACAGCTAAAAAAGGATCTCGAACAATGAGACCCTGAGTTAGCAACGGCAACAGCTGACATTGCTCACTTAAAACAAGAGCACCAGAAGGAGATAAGTGAATTGTAGGACCAGCATGAGGAGGAAATCAGTCATTTACGGACAGAAAAGATGAACCTCGTTAGAAAAGTCTGGGCTAGCTAATACTGCCCAGGATGCAAAACTAGCTGCTAGCCAGGCTAATGAGAAAGCCCGGAAAGCAGAGGCAGAGGTCACCAGGCTCACAGAGGACCTCGCCACCGCTCAAAAGGCTGCCCATTTTTTGGCTGAGCAGGCAAAAGAAAAATGGGTACAGGCAAACCACAAGGCTTGCCAGAAAGAAATTAGGTCTTTAAAGGAAAAATTGGGGATCCAGGACACAGTAATCTGCACGATCCACCCCGGGGGATTCAAAGACTCCAACATCTCCGAATCTGAAGATGACTCTCATGGTCATTCCTCAGAGGAACATGTGGAGCCCCTTACTATGAAACCCATGCGCCCCGTTCATACAAGGGAGCAAACCACAAAAACAGGGGATGCTAAGATGGTATGCACAATCACAGAAGCAAGGACATGAAAGCCAGATGAGGTAAAGGCAATAGCCGAGCAGGTTGGCCCCCTTAATAGGGACAATGTCATTGCCTGGCTCACTACTGTCAGCACCGCATACGGCAATGTAAATGGCGAGGATCTTTCATTACTAGCTCGGAGGTGCGCTACTGGGTCCGACCTGGCGGCCGTTAATGCGGCCATTTCAGCCAAATCCTTAAGCGATGAGGACCAATATACTTGGATGAAAGGGGTCATGGAATACCTAATCCCTGAAAGGTCCCTTGAAGCCGCCTTTGTTCTTGAACACCAGAGAGCAATGGAGGATCCTGAAAGTTACTTAACTAGGAAACAGCTATTAGGGATATTAGCTGAAAAGGTGGGCTTGGATGAGGAAGGCTTTCCGGACTATGATGATATAGTTTTCAAGGATGCCCTAGTCCGTGGGTTCAATGCTCAGACCCAATTAGCTTTAAATATTGAACTGCCAGCCAACATGGATTGGAACCAATTACTAGTTAAAATAAGAAGAGTCACTCCACTGCTCCACAGCACGGGCACTGTAAAACTCTCAAAGGCAAATAAGAAGATAGGGACAGGTACAAAGATGAGGAGGAGCCCATCCAGAGCATTACTTATGCGAACCATGGTCCTCACTCACAATTTAATGTGGCCCAGCCAGATACCAATCCCTCTAGTGCGGCACCACCCCAGTACAACCAGTACAACAGGGGACAGCCCAATGGCTGCGGCCGAGGCAGCTACAAGGGCAAGAGCAAGGGGTCTTATCGCAATCAAGCTCCGGCACAGGCAAATTGGCAGACTCCGCCTCCTCAGCCTTCGGCACCCCCGTCTTATAGTCTCCAGCCTTCAGCTCTGCCCTTCCAACCCACTAGCTTCCAACCACAACCAGCTGGTCCAGCGAATGGATTAAGCCAGCCACCACAGGCGGCACAAGCCCACCATCCGCCCTTGGGTCCTCCCGGACCGCAGCAAGGGTGGCAACACAGAAGTTTGGATGCTCTTCGCTGGCATCTATGGATGTCTTTGACGGATAAGGGGTTCGACATGGACCAATTTGATGGTCAGCCAGACTTCCTCCTTCTGAGGAGGAAGCTGATAGCGAAGCACAGGCAGGCCAACCCATGGCTCCAGTTTTAACGTCCAGGCGAGCCACCATTGTGGACCCAAACGCACCTCAATAGAGGTGCCCGGAGCCCCACGCTCTCCCCAAAGGAGTCGTGGCCAAGCTTAAGCCCGACACCTGGGGACGACCGACAGTCTCTGCAGGCACAGGGGCTCTGGGAAGGAAAATAAAGCCTGCAACCCTTTTAGTGGACATCGGTGCGTCCACCACAGTCTTGCACCCGCAGTTAGCCAAAGAGGGGCAACCTACTACGGCTACCATTTCACTCCAAGGCTTTGCCGGAGGCAACCATACTGCTAAGGTGTGGAATGATGTTCCCCTCACAGTGGGAACCTTCTCCACTAAAGTGAGTGCCTGCGACAACCAAGGAGAGAATGATGGGATTTTGGGAGCTTCCTTTTTCTGCGACCATGGCATTACCATTGATTTAGCTAACGGGCTCCTGTGGAAAGTTCCAGGAGGCCTGGAATTCATCAATGCAGTCCATAGGTGCGCAGCCCTAAAAGCCCCCCTTCCGGTGAATCTGGTCAGCACTGACCCATGGGTCCAAGAATTTCCTGAGGTTTGGATCCAGGATAAAGCAGAGTGCGGCACAGTGACGAACGCATGCGTTCTCATAGAGGGCAAAGACCATCCGCCCCAAAGACAGTACAAATATCCAGCTGAGGCCAAAATCGGAATTGCTAAGACCATCGAAGGGTTCCTGAGATGGAATGTTATCCACCCTATGCAGTCCATTTGTAATGCCCCTTTGTGGCCAGTTCTAAAAAACGGATGGAGTCACATGGCGTATGACCGTGAACTTCAGGGCTCTAAATGCCTCCACACCTCCCGTGGCGCCAGTAGTTGCAAAATACAACGAGATAGTTGCCACCATTGCTGCAGGCTCTCGTTACTACAGCGTGATTGATTTGGCCAATTCATTTCACTCCATCAAACTGCACGAATCATGCTGGTACAAATTCGCTTTCACCTTCCAGGGCCAGCAGTACGCCTTCATGAGGACCCCACAGGGATTCCATTCCTCCCCGGCCATTTGCCACGCTCACGTAGTGCAGATGTGGGAGCGCTTGTTGCCATCCTCCCAGGAACACATGCTCTCGTACATGGACGATATTTTGGTCCACGCCCCTACCCTAGAACAGGCTCAGGACATCACTAGGGAGGTACTTACCCTTTTGAAGGAAACCGGCTTCAAGGCAAGTAGAGGAAAAGCACAGCTGGCTCAAACCAATGTAAAATATCTGTGACTGGCATTAGGACCTGAGGGCAGGACACCAGACGCCCAAAGGCTAGAGACCATAGCAAAGCTGCCTGCACCCACGGACATTCACTCCCTGCGAGCACTTTTAGGAACGTTCAACTTCTCCAGAGATTTTATTGAAAATTTCTCAGACAAAGCTAGACCTTTCTATGCCCTTCTACGAAAACACACCAAGTGGCAATGGGGACCCGAACAGCAGCAGGCATTTGCTGTTTTAAAACAAAGCCTTGCCTCTGCTCCAGCGCTTGTGCACCCCGACTCCAATAAACCATTTTTCATCCAGCTAGCTTCCACAGAGAAGAGTATCGGGGTCACGCTTACACAGCTACAGAATGGAACTCACCAGGTCATTGCGTACGCATCAAGGAACCTCACCCCGGTGGAGGTAAAGTTCACGCCATGTGAGAAGGCTTGCCTTGCACTGGTGTGGAGCCTTACCCACTGGGAGTTCATTATCAGAGGCTCCAAGGTCACAGTTCAGACCACTCACACCCCTCTGAAGTATATCCTATCAGGAAAAATCCAAGATGGGTAAGTGTCGAACACCTGGATTGCACAATGGATGCTTGCGCTAGTCAACAAGGGTGTCGAATATAAAAAGGAACTTAAGGAACCTCCCACCCCATATGGGTTGCTTGTGACGGGAGAAGAGCATGAGTGTCCCCTTCCACCTGTAGAATATGTCCCCTGGCCAGCTACATGGGGAGAGCCCCTCAAAGAAGCAAGGCAGAAAGGTTTCGTCTGCTGGTTCTGCGATGGCTCCTCCTTCTATGTAGATGGCCACCCCAAAACCGGGTTTGGGGCCATTCAGGTGCAGGACGGGTTCACTCTCCAAGAAGCTGTTCGCCCCCACTCTAGCCAAGCTGCAGAGGTTGCAGCCTTACGCGCCGTCCTGGTGCATGAGCCACGAGACTGCCCTCTCTCCATTTATACTGATTCGGATTGGACCGCTAAGGCAGTCACTGTCTGGCTCCCACATTGGGAGAAGCAAGACTGGAAAAATTCAGAGAACAAACCCATTGCCCATGTACAATTCTGGCTAGATATCATAACACTCCTCCATGGGAGGACTGCTCCAACACACATTTCACATGTGAAAGGACACCAGAAGCAAAACACGGAAGCAGCTTACTGGAACGAACAGGCAGACTTCCTGGTGAAGGAAGCAGCGTCCTTTCCCGTTCCAGTAACTGTCCCCACGCAGCCCATACAGGTAGTGACCACTAGGCAAAGAGTAAAGGCCGAACGCAGTCAGAACCCGCCCCCACCAACCTTCGTAGACTTGGGTGAACTCCAGAAAAATGACTCAGATGTCATGGCCCTGCTATCTGCAGGAAAGGATCCTTTTGGGAAATATCAGATCCTAGAGTATGAGGGTGTGATTTGGGTGGTCGATAAAGAAGGGAACAGACACTGGGTGGTTCCCATAGAGGTCCGTAGCGATCTCATGCAATTCATACATGACCAGGGGCACCAGGGCAAGGAACTCACCCTGGAGCGTGTCCGTCACACTGGCTGGTGGCCAGGCATCCAGAAGAACGTCTCCCGATGGGTTGATAACTGCCTCCCCTGCGCCATGGTCAATGCGGACTCCTCTGGCCCTAAGGCACCGATACAACATCAGAGGATTGAGGGCGTTCATATTGACTTCATAGGCCCCCTTCCTAAGACACAGAGAGGTAATAGACACTGCTTCACGGTCGTTGACCCATTCTCAAAATGGATTGAGGAATTTCTCTGTAAGGACAATTCCGTCTCCACTGCTGCTAAACTTCTATTTAACAACCTCTTTTGTTTCTGGGGTATCCCAAAGGTCATAGACAGTGATCTCAGTGGCCATTTTGTTGGGGAGATTACACAACAACTCTGCAAAGCCCTAGACATCCAGCAGCACTTCCATATCGCTGCACATCTGCAGCCTTCTAGCGCAATCGAATGCACAAATCAGACCTTGAAGGAAGGTTTCTGGAAAATGGTAGGGTCTACCAGGTGGGACTGGGACGTTAAACTTCCGATTATCCTCATGGCCATCCGGGGCACTACAGCCACGCATGGCTACTTGCCCCACATGGTCATGACCGGTTGGAAGATGCGCCTCCTAGAGTCCCTATGGATAGATTCCGACCTTCCGCCAGCCTTCGACCCCAAAGTTGTCAACGACCAATGGATGGCAGACCTCCTCCAGGAAATCCAAACTATCCATGTCCAGGTCGCAAAAACACTAGGGAATAGCCAGCTTGCAGTCGATAAGAAACTTGGTTGGGTCCGGAACCCTCAGACGTGGCCCCCTGGTCAAGAGGTCATGTATCGGAAGTTTTCCCAGAAACAACATGTCTTGGTTGGGAAATGGGAAGGGCCCGTGAAAATGGTGGAGAGGGTCAGCCCCGCAGTGTATAAGCTCGCCATTCCGAAAAAGGGAGGAGAAGTGTGGCATGAGTTCTTCCACTCCTCCCAGTTAAAACTCTGGAAAGGCAACCCCGAACAACGACCACTGGCTAAGTCACCGGACCCACCACCAACTCCCCCTCCGCACACCACACCACCGGTTGCGATCCGACAGATTTCTTTACCCTTCCCAGATACATCAGATGGTTCCCAGTCCTTCACACTCGAAGGTACTTTCTTTGAGTCAGACGTTACATTACCCAGCGCCTTCATGGTTTCTGGTTAACAAGGGGGGGAGAGAATAGAGTCAACACCAGTCATCCCTTTTAGCAAAGTTTCAGTTTAATGAGGAAATAACTATGCCCTCCTGCTCTGAGCAACTGCTTTTCATAACCTCACTGAACAGACTGGTACTTATGGCATGCAAGTCAGAGTAACAGTCTCAGGGAAGGCGTGATGGCAGAAACAAGGAGAGAGAGCAGGAGAGACCTCGAGTCTGGCAACTAAAAGAAATAAACTTTAAAATCTGAAGCTAGTGCTCTTGTCTGGAAGACACTAGGTACCAGACTCGATTCCCTTTCATGGGAACCAGAATTTTAGCTTTAAGTTGGAAAATCTGCCTTCTTTCTCTTTTACTATGCTGTGCCATTCTTTTCCCTTGGGTCGACCACAGCATAAGAAAAGCTTGTGCCCCTTGAGCACAGTTTCCCTTTTCCCCTCCCCCATGTGAGGCCAATGTTGCTTAATCTTTTGCCTTTAGGAAAGCGCATCATGGAAACACCAAGGATCATGAGAGGGGTAAGCATGGCCCTAGGAATGTATGTATTATGGTTCTGGGCGCATCCAGTAGAGGGGCTCACTCGATCAACCATCCAGAAGAACACTACAGAGTTTTGGAAATGTAAAGGTCGATCCGGGTACTTAGATGTGACCTGTTGCAAAGATGACATAGTCCCTATAAAACCAAAGGGATATGCCATCAAGACATCGGAGGAAAAGCAGAAATGCCCTCCAACTGCCTTAATTTAGTGCCTCAGAGAAAGCCCTAAACCCAGGAAATGTAAATGGGTCTGTCTCCCAGAAGGAGATCCGATGGAGCAATTAAAAACCCTAATGTGCAATTGCACTAAACAGGAAAAAGTGCGGAAGTCCACGTGTGACCTAGCTAGTGTATCGGCTGCGGTATGGAATGAGGGAGACCCCCTCAAAATAATTTTGTTAATGGGAACAAATAAAAACATGACCGCAGAGAATGAAATCACCGTGGCACTCACTGATCCCAACGGCAAAGTGCAAAGCTTCCCTCTGGTCAATTGGACACCCTTAAATTGGCACCTGGAGTGGTCCCCTCAGTCCATAAGAGGCCCTCCAGAATGGATGGTTGATCTGACCGAGACTCCCTGTGCACTGGAATACACTGACCATGCAGTCAACACCTTAGGCATGTTAGTCATTAATACCATGCACATAGATGGTAATTACACTCTCACGGTCGGAAGAGGACATACTACCACCATCACTTTCTTTTTTTTTTTTTTGAAACAAAATTTTATTGGAGTATATTCAATATTGTTAAACATCATTACCAATACAATTTAAAGATTACATCCCACCCCCCCAATAGGCTTCCAACACTGCTAATAACAAAAAAAAGAGTTAAAAGGTAATCAAGTTTAGACTTGTAACAATCGACAAACCAGGTAACACAATTCTAATACATAAAAACCTGACTCTTTCAAACATAGTTTCCAATAAAGGTACAGTACAATCAAGTGTTCATTTCATTTCTCATTCAGTTTCAATACAAATCAAGATTGTACATTTTCCCTTTCATTCTATATTCAGTTTCCATATACAGTTTCAGGCCTTCCCAGTCTTTTAGATATTGTTCTGCCATTTGTCCATTTAATTTTTTCGTCATTTTGTCCATTTCGGCTAAAAACAGCAGTTTCCTTAACCAGTCTTGTATATCTGGCACCTTCTCCACTTTCCACTGTTGTGCAAAAGCCATTCTCGCCGATGTGATCATATACCATAATAATGTCCTCTTTTCTTGTGGAATTTTTTCCATTGTCAAACCTAAGAGAAGAAGCTCCGGACTTTTCCTGATAGGAATTTTTAATATCTTCTGCATCTCACAATGTACATTTGACCAGTATACTTTTACTTTATCACATGACCACCACATATGATAAAAAGAACCCTCTGTTTTTTTACATTTCCAACACTTATTACTCAAGTTCTTATCCATACTAATATTAGCAATCTTTTTTGATGTCATATACCACCTGTACATCATCTTATAACAATTTTCTTTTATATTAACACAGGTTGACATTTTAAAAGCTTTTTTCCACAGAAATTCCCATGATTCCATAGAAATTTCCTTATTCATATTTATGGCCCATTTTATCATTTGCTCTTTAACAGTTTCATCCAGAGTATATACAGTCAACAAGGTTTTATACAACTTAGATATCATTTTTCGCCCTTTTTTCAACCAGATATCTTCAAACTCAGCTCTAAAACCAACCTCTTTACAGTCTTGTAACCATCCATACTCAAATGCTAATTCATTATTTGGTTTTAAAACATATTTTTCCCTTCCTTTTGAAGCAACTCTTGGTATTTCAACCAATCATTACCTTTATGTTCTGAAAAAGGATGAATAACTGCAGCAGGAACAATCCATAAAGGCCTCTCATCGGGAACTGTATTCTTGTATCTGGTCCATGCATCAAACAATGTTCTCCTTATATAATGATGCTTAAACATTGAATCTACTTTATTTTTCCCATACCATAGATAGGCATGCCAGCCAAATCTGCAATCGTGACCCTCAAGGGCCAAAAGTTTTCTATTTTCCAAATTAACCCCATCAGTTAACCAAGACATACATACAGCTTCATGATACAAACGCAAATTCGGAACTTGGAAACCACCTCTGTCTTTAACGTCATACATTATTTTCATTTTAATTCTCAGCTTCTTTCCTGCCCAGATAAATTTAAAGATTTCTCTTTGCCATTTCACCAACACTTTCACATCTTTCACAATTGGTATTGTCTGAAACAAAAACATTAACCTGGGCAGTACATTCATTTTGACAACGGCAATTCTTCCAAGAAGAGATAATCTGAGTTTTCCCCACTTTTCTAAATCACGTCTTATCAAAACCCACAATTTTTCATAATTATTCTTAAACAAATCGATATTTTTCATTGTAATATCAACTCCCAAGTATTTGACCTTTTTAACCACTTCACATTCTGTCATATTTTGTAAAGCTTGTTGCTTTATACCATTCATGTTTTTGCACAATATTTTCAATTTATTTTTATTTACATAGAACCCTGCGAGATCATCAAACTCTTTTACTTTTTCAAATACCAATGGCATATTATTGACAGGATCTTCAACAATAAACATAATATCGTTAGCAAACACTCTTAATTTATATGAGAAACCTCTAATACTCAAACCTTTTATATTGTTATCATCTCTAATCACTTGCAGCAATATTTCCAAAATCCAGATAAATAACAATGGCGATAAGGGACAGCCCTGTCTAGTTCCTTTTCTGACCCGGAATGCTTCTGTTGATTCTGCATTTACAATCCCCGTGGCCTTTTGTTCTTTATATATTGATTTAACCATTTTTGTAAATTCTACGCCCATCTGTAATTTTTCTATCACTTTGAACATAAATTCCCAATTCAAATTATCAAATGCCTTCTCCGCATCTAAAAATAAAAAGCCGACCTCTTTTTCCGGGTGCTTATCATAATATTCTATTGCGTCCAAAACAACCCTCATGTTGTCTTTTATTTGCCTACCTGGCAAAAACCCAGCCTGATCTTCAGCAATAGTGTCTTTCAAATACTCTTTGAGGCGTTCTGCTAGAATTTTTGCAAAGATTTTGTAATCATTGTTCAAAAGTGAAATTGGTCGATAATTTTTGACATTAGTTAAATCTTGGGTCTCTTTCGGTATCAAGGTGATTGCTGCTTCGTTCCAGGAATCTGGAACCTTCCCACTTTCTCTAATTTCATTTAGAAGAATCTCTAGAACATGTACCAGGTCTTCTTGAAGTTTCTTATAAAATTTGGCTGAAAATCCATCTGATCCTGGAACTTTGGAGATTTTTGCTTCTCCTATTGCTTTGCCGATTTCTTCTTTAGTTATCACAGCGTTTAACAATCCTTTTGTTTTTGAACTTGGTTGTGTCAAAATCACCTTAGATAAGTAATCTTGGATTTTTTGTTGATCCACCTGTTTTGCTTGAAAAAGGGTAGCATAGTACTTGTAAATTTCTCTCCGGATCCCTCCTGGCTCCATAATTTCTCTGTTCCCATCTTTCAATTTAATTATTGTTTTGTTCTCTCTTCTTTTCTTCAATTGCCATGCTAAGTATTTCCCAGGTTTATTTGCTGCTTCAAAGGACTTCTGTTGCAATTTTTTCAAGTTCCAATAAACTTTTTTATTTAACCTCGCATCATATTGTTCCCTTAGGATCCTCAGTTCTCTCAAAATTTTCTTTTTGCCAGGTCTCTTCTTAAGTTCTGCTTCTTTCTTTTGGAAATTTTCCAAAATTTCTTTATCTATTTTGAATTGTTGTTTTCTTTCATTGTTGTTAATTGCAATTAGATGTCCTCTCATCACAACCTTATATGCCTCCCATACCGTTTGCGTCTGTACTTCTTTATTTAAGTTAAGTTGAAAATACGTTTTGGTTTCCGTCCTTATTTTATCCACAATGTTTTGTTTGTCCAGTAAATCCTCATTGAGTCTCCATCGAAATTTCTTTCTTTTAGCATAAGTTGACCACTTTATTGGGCTGTGGTCGGAAAGAATTCTAGGTAATATTTCAATTTTACGTGTTTGCATAATCAAGTTCTCAGTCATCCACATCATATCAATTCTTGAGAAAGACTCATGTCTTGATGAGTAAAAAGAATAGTCTTTGTCTTTAGGGTTTTTAGCTCTCCATGCATCTTCCAGGTGTTCATGTTTCGCCATTTGAAAAAATACTTTCAGAAGCTTACCTATACCTTCATTTCCTTTTTTGGATTTTCTGTCAATTGCATTATTAACAGTACCATTAAAGTCACCCATCAATATCATTTGTTCATAGGTTAACTGTTGTAATTGTTCCCACAAATCTTGAAAGAATTTTTCCTTGGCTCCATTCGGGGCATAGAGATTTAAAATTAAGGTCTTTTTATTCTGAAGCATAACTTCCACTGCCAAGAATCTTCCTTCTTTGTCTTTAAAAATTTCTTTTGGTTCCAACTCTTTCTTTACATATGTAACAACTCCTTTTTTCTTTTGCGAGGAGAGGGAATAGAATTCCTCTCCTAGTCTACTTTGAATCAGAAATTTAGCATCAGTCTTTTTAATATGTGTTTCTTGTAAACAGACAATATCACATTCACTTTCAATTCCCTAATAAGGGATACAGAAAGCCTGCGGCATCTGGCTTACCCCGTGATTGGATCACACACTATAAAATACAGCCAGAAGGAAAAAGTATTAGTACATCCACAGATGCATGTTAGAACAGTCACCATAAGTATGAAAGAGTTAGAAGTCCCTGCAGACACATTAAGAGCCCCTGCGAAACAGAAGATCTGTGCAAAATATCTCCAACCATTTCAGCATGGCTGGGAAGGTTGGCTTAATCTGTGGCAAACAAAACGCCCGCAGCCACGCCCAAAAAGGAGCATAGCAGACTGGGTGGCACCAGTAAGCGCTGGAATGGGCGTATTAAATTCTGCCAGCCTTGAAGTCATATCTAATAAGGTTTCCACAGTAGGGACAGACATATACAACTTAGCCGCACAAATCACAAAATCCTTCCAGGCACTGTCAGACATACAAAGGAATGCAACACCTATTTTGGTAGAGTGGGAACATATCATAGAGCACTACTTTGGCATCCTGGTACAATGTGTCCAGTCTCTCCAAAAGAATATTTCTTATGCACTAGCCTGCATACAGATGCAAGCCATGAATCTAATCACTGCCACTAGCATAATCACACAAGCCATGGCAGGAGAAATCCCCCTAGAAATTATGGGATACCTCCAGAGTAGTGTGACCCAAGAAGAGGCAGAATTAGCCGAATGGTGGACCTTGGCTAATGCTACTTACCAGCAAGAGACCCACAATCTGGAACTAATCCTGATCACTGCCAGTGCTACAGAAACATTCTCCATATTCCCCGTAGTTCCCCTGGGATTGCAGGCCAATGCAGACACCATATTATATGCCAGAAACAGCCAGAGGTGGGCTAGGATCACACCTGACGGCTGGCAGACCCTGGAATCTATATGTCATACAGGGACCATATAGGGGCATATCTGGAAGAAGTCCATTGCAACCATATGCAAGAGGGAGGAGGGGGGCACCCATCTTAAGAGCTTCTTTTTCTCAACTATTTTTCTTTTACACCATAAATCGGGGAACCCCCACAGGGGTCCCTCTGACTTAAAAGAGGTACGACAGAAACATCGTCCCTCCGGAGCACAAATGGCTCCCATTAAAAACAGTGGGGCTGGTGCGGGACTGGACATCGAACCCACCGCTTACAAGCACACACACACAGTGCGCATGCTCCTGGGTTTGAGCTACAGTCCCCTCTGAGCCCCAGTCCCCTCCCGTCAGGGAGAGGACACATGGCCATTTCAGCTCCGGAGCCGACAGGCTTGCACTCAGACCTCCTCCCAAGTTATGGTGACACTTCGAAATAGCAAGCCAGATAAAATCGAGGTACTCCAAGAAATTGGTGTTGGTTGGCAAGAGGGTGCCAGCCACTTAAGTAAGACTTTTTCAGCCCAATTGCACCAGAAGTATCCAACTATGAGCCTTTGGGATCAAGGGGGGGTGACATGCAGATTTTTAGCATCACTTTCAGCACGGCTGCCTGAGCTCTCTTCTTTCGGGAGAAGTCGGCAATCTCCAGAGCCGCTCCAGCCCCTCCGCTGTAACTCAGCTGCCCGAGCCTGTGCCGAGGAGGCACGGAAATTCCCGAACTAACAGTTTATCTTCATTTAAGCCCGGAGCTGTTCGGAAAACGCCGAGGATGCCAAAAGTCCTCAACTGCTCCAGCCCCTCCCAGAAAGGGTTTTTTATGACCCGAGAATCACCTTCTGGTTCCCAAACTCTCGACTGGCTACCTCCCGGGAGGAATTACAAAAACTTTTATGTTAAACTTGTGTATGCACTGTTTTTATGTATACTATGCTTCATGCTCGTTGCTATAGTAACTGAAGCAGTACAGAAACTGGGACCCACAATAGTCATAGACTATTTTAAGGGAACATTCAACAATCTCCATGTGCGCCTGGCTAAATTCATTTTGCCACCGGGGACCAAAGTCCTGCAAATGCCTTAAGCATTTCTTTTGATTAGGTTAAGCAATTTGGCTTAGGTTAAGCACACAACCCCCTTCCCCTGCTAGGGAGATAGGGAACCTGGGTGAGGGAAGCAGCTGCAGACAACAATGGAGACTACCAGATGACGTCCAGAGATGCTGGTGCCGGATGACTCCAACAACTCCAGCCGAAGTTCTGCATGGATGCGTATGTGTTGTGTATGGACGATGCCTCCTGACGTAGCCACGCCCACAAGGGGGGGTCTGTTAGCCCAGCTACACTACATTGGACCATTCTTGGACTGTATTTAATGCTAGTGTATAGAACCTGATGAAATGTGCCACACGGAATATCACCATGCTGAAAGGTCACCCAGAGAGGAATGAGACGCCAGCATAAAACAAAGACATGCTGGCCAGGCTTCACTCCTGAGGTGTTCCAGTGACAACCACATATCAGGGTTACACAATCACAGGTGTTACATTAGCTGACGAACTTATTCACAGCCCGGCAAGCACCCAGCCCCCGGGACAAAGGAGATGTTAATCGCCCTTAAAGACCCCTACGTGAGGTAATGCACAGATGCCACCATTGCCAACAAGAAGGACCGCACAGACCCCTGATGAGTCATCCCCTACCCATTGTCTCGAGCTTTGCTTTCCTGTGCCTAGGTACCAACGGTCAAGTTAGCCTATAGTTTTTGAAATTGACCTTGCCAGCCAATCCATGACCCGCAGGGAGTGTCCCCTGGTGTAAGCCGCCTGACACTCCCCTGCCCCTCTATCCAGAGGCCTTAAAACCTAGTGTCTCTGATAGCAGTGGTTCATTCATTTTTTCTTCATCTACGACCCCTCTCTGTCCGCTTTACCCCTTATGTCCAGCTTGCTATACCCAAACCCTACCTCGCTTTAAGGTTTTGGTCTGCAGTCAAAGCAACGCACGTGTTCTCAGCCGGCCTGGTTCACGTGCTCCCTATTTTTCTATTATTCCTACCCATCCCAATCCCGCACCGCCAGAAGCTTTAGGAGCTGCGCATCTACCTGAGGTAAATATCACCCGCATCGACCATCTACAGATTCCTGCTAATGCGAAAGTGCTCATAATTCTCTCTGTTTTATTCTTAGTTCTTTTTTTATATATTTAAACTCCCCTAAAAAGGAGAGAATTTTATTGCTTTTATATATAGAAAGGGGGACGGGTATATAGAGGGATAAAGAAAAGAGTTGAGTGAATTCTCTGTTAGTACATTAATCTTTTTGTTAGTACAAGTAAAGTTCTTGGCTTCCACCGTGGTTAAAAGATCTTCTTTTCATCTTATCGAAAGTCCAAAATCAGCCTGTTAAATAGGTTAGTAAAGTCCTTTGCGGTTAATTATTAAACTGCTCCTTCTTGTCGCCTCACGAACCAATGTTATATCTTGGGGTGTCTTCCTTTCAAATCTCTCAGATTATAAAATGGCCCTTTCTTCGCTCCTCCATCTTCCGATTCTGCACCTCCCTCTTCCGGGCCACTGTCTTCTTCGCTGCTTAACATTGTCCATTTAGCGAGTTCTGCATCTTCCTCTGAACTGGCGTGTCTCTTCAGAAATTCTTGGGCTTTGAAGACGGAGTCGATCTTCTCTCTCCTATCGTTGTATTTAAACAATAGTCCTTCGGGAATCGCCCATTTATAACCAATTTGATGCTTTTGTAGAAACAAGGTCAATCCTTTGTATGCTTTCCTTTTCATTCGAATTTCATATGGAACATCTTTTAAGATCCTGATATTCTGCTCCCCAATCTTCAAGGGCATTGCTGAAGTCGCTCTTAAAATTTGATCTCTAATACGCTGCTTAGTAAACTTGACAACCACTTCTGCTGGCAGATTATTTTTCTGGGTAAAATTGGAGTAGGCTCTGTAGGCCACATCCATTTCCTCGCTTAATTTTTGCGCTTCTCTGCCAGTTAGAGGTGCCAAGGCATTCGCCAACATACTTCTGAGATCTTCTTTCTCTTCTTCCTTTATGCCCTGAAAGCAGAGAGTCAAATTTGATTTTTCCATCTGAAGCATTAAATTTTTTTTTCCTGCATCTCTTGATGTTTTTTCTATTTTATTGACCTTTTTCTTAATTTTCTCGGTGTCTTCCGTCGAGACCAAACATTTCTCCTCAATCTCCTCCATCTTCTTAGTCGTGTCTGTTAACTGCTTCTGCTGACTATTGAGCACACTTTCCATGTTACAAAGGGTTTCGCTGATCTTCTGCATTTGATCCAGCAGAGGGCGTAGTGAGTCACTTTTCTGCTGATTGACAGCTCACTCCAGGGGGAGGTTGCTAGGACCGGAAGTTCCCAGTTTCTTCATCGGCTTGTCTGGAATTCTTTTTTGCCCCGACATTTTTAATGTTTATTTTAAAGAAGTCCGTGCTGCGCACCTCGGGAGACAAGCTACTTTCTTCTCCTTCGATAGAGCCCCAAAAGGTAACTTCACTAATCCACTTTTTCTCTCGGCCCCCCCTTTCCTTTCTTGTTAGTACACTCCACTTTCTGAGGTGGGGGGATTCCTCCCTCCTCCCGTGCGCTTGTATGATTGGGGGGGGGAACGCATTTAAACCGCTTCCAAGCAGATCTTCAACTCACGGTTTGCTGCCGATTCTTTCTTTTTAAAATCATCTTCCGCTGCATCACTCTGAGAAGTCGGTGGCATTGCTGAGTCCCATCCGGGCACCACACAGCGGGGCCACTGGGACTGGGGGAGAGCCTCAATCTCCCGGCCATCAGGCCGGCAAAGAGGCTGCTCCCCAAAGCGCCCCCTGGTTCAGAGCCTTCAACAAAGGCTCACTAGAGTCCCTGCTTGTGCAGAGACCCCCCCAGCCGTGCGTGGGCTGGTCGTCTCTGGGAGAGTCCCAGAAGCTTGACCGCCATTCGCAACACCGAAACCGAAAACCTGTTTTATTCTTAGTTCTTCTGTGTGTGATTGCAAATACTGTGTTGTATGAATTGCATACCAATATTTTAGTAAACGTAAGATTTATTTAATTTGGACTCTGTTTCTTCACCGGGAACGTGCTGGGGCAGCCCATCCTCCGTATACATAGACCGGTATCCCGATTATTAAATACCTGTACCGTTTTGCTCTATTAATACATGAGCGAGAGCATTTCGGCTAACACAGGAGCGTCTAGCTAAAAGCATGGTCCAGAACAAGCATCTTGAATACGGCCAGTTCATAACGACTTCAGGAGAGAACTTGAGTCAGGTACTTGATGCCTCTGTGGATGTCGTAGTTTCTACTTTGGTCCTGTGCTCAGTGGAGAACGTAGAAGACATTTCGGTACGTATTTAAAGAGAGATGAGTCAGGCAGCAAAAAAAGCCATGTGTGGATTTTTTGACTAGTGATTTGATAGCTTGTTCACATCAAACCACAGCTGGAAAGGCTTAACTATGTTTTGGCGTGACATCTAAATCAATAAACCATGGTTTGTGATTGGCCAGCAAACCAGAATCAGAAGCCATGGGTTGAAGTGAATTTGCAAACTATGGACCTCATTTGGAATGCTATGAACAGTTCTGGTCACCACACCTCAAAAAGGATATTTTAGCATTGGAAAAAATGCAGAGAAGGGCAACTAGAATGATAAAAGGGTTGGAACACTTTCTCTATGAAGAAAGGTTAAAACAATTGGGGCTCTTTAGCTTGGAGAAACGATGGCTGAGGGGTGACATGATCGAGGTTTATAAGATTATGCATGGGATAATCTTGGGAAAGAAATACTTTTCTCACTTTCTCACAATAAAAGAACTCGTGGGCACTCAATAAAATTGCTGAGCAGTCGGGTTAGAACAGAGAAAAGGAAGTAGTTCTTCACCCAAAGAGTGATTAACATTTGGAATTCACTGCCACAGGAGGTGGTGGTGGCTACAAGCATGGACAGTTTCAAGAGGGAATTAGATAAATATAGGGAGCAGAAGTCCATCAGTGGCTATTAGCCACAAGGTATAGTTAGGAACTCTCAGTCTGGGGCAGGTGATGCACTCTATTCTTGGTGCTGGGGGGGCAGCAGTGGGAGGGCTTCTAGTGTACTGGCCCCACTGCTGGACCTTCTGATGGCAACTGGTATTTTTGGTCACTCTTATGTTCTTATGTCTTCTTTTGGCTTCTCTTATGTTCTTATGTCTGGTGTGATGTCTGAACTGGTAAGCCAGGGTTACCACTGGACATCTGCCGCCAGAAGGCCCTGCACTATAGAAGTGTGAATAACTAAGTAGGTGGGGGAAAATAAGCAGCTGCTGTAAATCCTGATTTACCTGTTTTTTTGGAAGCTCAAACCAAGATTTGGTTTCTAAATGGTGGTTAACATTATATGAACGGAATCCATAGGCACACCTCTCATCTGCCTCTTTGTAGAGCTGCTGAAGGAGTCAGGCTATGGGAACAGTCCTGGAGCCCCAAGAAGTTCAACAAGATGCTCTGGTGTGTAGGTGTAAACTTAGCAGCCCCTTTGTGAGGGGAGAGGATGTATGGACTTCCTAAAATCACTCTCTCTTAGCCAAATCTACCTCTTAGCAATATTGTGTTGATAAAAGAACATGCTTTTATATAGAAAAGTATAAGTTCTCCCCTCCTCCATTTTTTCACAACAGCCTTGTAAAAGGTACTACAGGCTGAGAGTTTATGATGAGTCCAAAATCACCCAGTGAGCTTCCATGGTAGAGGTGGGGATTCAAACCTGGTCTTCCAGGATGCTAATCTGACACTCCATCCACAATGCCATGCCAGCTTTCAAGATGTTGCCCTGAGCTGCTCAGAGGAAAGGTGGCATATAAATATGAGGAATGGAATGGGGATGTATGGTGCACATGGAGACAACCAATTATTATCCCATCTCACACTAAGAGTCTCGTGATGTGACTAATGGTGACTCCATAGGATTTTCAAGGCAAGAGACATTCGGAGGTGGTTTCCCATTGCCTGCATCCGTGTTGGCCCTACTTAGCCTCTGAGATAAGATAAGAGCAGGCTAGGCTGGGGTTATCCCTCCACAATATGACAAAATTATTTTCAGTTATAATCATGAAATAAAATGAATAATAATAACTGCCAGAAAAAAAACACAGACTGTGAAAATTTATTTTATTTAATTTTGTATATGTAATCATGCCGGGGGGGGATCAAATTACAACATGCTATTCCATCATGAGAGCCAGAGTGGTGTAGCTGTAGTGTCAGACTGGGATCTGGGAAATCCAGGTTCGAATCCCCACTTGCGCCATAGAGGCTTGCTGGGTGACCTTGGGTCAGTCACAGTACTCTCAGCTAGCCCTGACCTGGACAGCCCCAGGATAGCCTGATCTTGTCAGATCTCAGAAGCAAAGCAGGGCCAACATGGAGGCAGGCAAGGGCAAACCACCTCCAAACATATCTTGCCTTGAAAATCCTACAGGGTTGCCATAAGTCAGCTTTGACTTGACAGCAAAAATAAATAAATAAATTCCATCACACCACTGGAGTTCTAAGCAGGCACTCAGGAGGCCTTCTGTTTTCCATTTTGAAGCTCTAGAGCTGACTGTCCCAAGCATCTACAAGACATTTTTGAGAGCTAGGACTCTTCCTTTCTACTAATTTTTACTAACTAATACTAGACAAAGCATCATAAAATAATGATCACAAGCTTCACCACAATGGATGTTAAGAAACACACTACCCCTTAAAGAAGGTGCCCCCATCCTCCATTGTTTCCAGAGGATTAAAGTCAAACTAGAGAATCGGCAGTAGAAATGGAAGGGGAGGCATTTTGCAAGCCCTGCAGAGCCAGTGCAATGTACAGAGTACCCAGCAGTACCAGTGCAATCACAGGGTGCCCAGCAGGACCCAATGCCACTGCAGCAATGCCTGCTGATGTTAAGCACAGAATCACAGTCCAAGCAAGGGGAGTTAGAAGCCCAGCAGAACCAGTGCAATATACAGTGCCCAGCAAAACCGATGTCAAGCCTAGAATCACAGTCCAAGTGGAAGGGGGGTTGGAAGCCGAGCAGAACCAGTGCAATGTACAGAGTACCCAGCAGGTCTAGTACAATCACGGGGTGCCCAACAGAACCCACTGCCACTGTGGCAGCAATGCCAGCTCAACAGGACTGATGTCAAACAGAATCAGAGCTCAGCAGAACCAGTGCAACGTATAGTGCCCAAGAAAACCAGTGCCTTCTGTTCATAATATTAACAAAGATTAGCTACTATACTACTCTTCAAGGCATTCTGTCACCAAGCTGGATAGGGATGAGAAGGTCTTGAGACAAAGAAGTGAAAATAAAGGTGGGAGGAGACAGAAACATTAGGTGAAGGGAGACAGAAATTAATGAAAAATGTATGGAAAAGGAGAGAAACTAAGACAGGGAAAGGTTGTTTTATCTTGCTGAACACGCTAACTACTGCTTTGCAAGATCTGGCTGAGCTGGGTGTAAGGAAAGGAAGAGAAAGGCTAGAATATTGGAGAAAATGACCTGCAGCCTGGCAATTACTGTAGCAGCTATCAGTATGCTGGCTCGGTTGTTGTTAAGTAAGTTTGCCTCAGTTCACATAGTCTTGGAGCAAGGGAAGTTTAGCCTTTTTGCTATGCTCAGATTTCCCTGTGCCCGAGTGGCTGCAGCCAGAACTACCTTGTAAAAAGAAAAGACATTTGGCTGGATGCAGCATAATGCTGGCTTGAAGGGCCCCCTTCAAGGCCCATCTCCACCACCTCATCCACAGCAGCAATCTGGGCCCTCAGATGGATCTTCTGCACACACGGCCTACCTGACACCATAGTTACAGACAATGGAATGACCTTCACATTGGGTGAGTTCCGTGAGTTTGGCACATCCGATCTTTTCCCTTCCACCCCACCACCAACGGCCAAGCAGAGTGGATGGTGAGGTCCACGAATGAGCGCCTCTCCATCGGAACATCCACGGGGATTGGGATCAAAGGCTCACAGCATTCCTTTTTGGCCACCAAGTTTCCCCGAGCACTGCCACCGGTCACAGCCCCGCAGAACTCCTCATGGGCAGGTGCATAACCATGAGACTAGACCATCTGCACCCTGACCATGCTCCAGAGCACTGGCAGACCCCAGAGAGCCAGGAGGCACCTCACGGGTTCTTTCTGGATCACCCCGTATATGCCCAGAACTTTGCCAGAGATCTGGCCTGTATTCCAGCCTAGGTATCCCACATCACCGGTCCCCTGTCATACGAAGTCTTGACTGGGGATGGCCAAACACTGAGGAGGCACATCAACCAACTCCACGGCTGCTTGCTTCCAGCAGATCCACAGCCACAGCCAGCAGTTCCTGACGACAGCGACGAGCAGCCCCCACAGACCGCAGAGGACTGTGCACCACCCAACCACCTGGAAGGCAGTACGTGCGAGAGAGCAGCCACAGGATCGCCGGACACCACGTCAGCTCTGCAGTCACCCATCAGTGTAATGCTGGCTTCAGAGGAACCGAACTTGGAGGCCCCAGCCCTGCAGATGGAACCGCTCCACTCAACCCTGGGGCGGCACAGACCGGCATACTTAAGGGACTTTGTTGAGGTGTTCCCAAACTTAGGGGGAAAGGGTGTAATGTATTGAGCCCAGACCATACTTTGGCTGAAGCTCAATTTGGACAGAGCTTCAGGATCCATAACAATAGCTGACTAAGATCCTAGAATGGACCAGTAGGGAGACAGGGATCCTAGAGTAAACCAATGGAATAACAATGTAGTGTAAATAGCCAATCGTGGGAGTGGGTGTGTGTTTGGGGTGTAACCTTTTGCATGCATAAATACCTGGCTTTGGTCAGGGATTCTCAGTCTTCTTTTCTACTTGCTGAAATCACAAATAAACTATGAGCTAATCACTCTATGCATCTGAACCCAGTATATTTCAAAAAAGAAGTCTGGAGTTAAAATACACACATACAAGGGTCTTTTCCTAGAAAAAGAGCTGCAGGAGCTCATTAGTATAAGGTATGCTAATAGGCTACTAGGCTATTAGCATAATAGCTCATTAGCATATGCCACACCCCTGACATCACCAGACGTGATGTCAGAAGGGGAAGCAAAGGGGGGGAAGGCATCTTCAAAAGCCTCCCCTTCCCTTTCCCAGCCAGCCTGCGGGGGGGGCGGAGTTGGGCCACAGAAGGAGGAGAGAGGGAGAGTAGAGAGAAGGAAAGAAGGAAGGAAAGAAGGAAAGAAAGAGTAGGAAAGAAGAAGGGAAAGGGGAAAAGGAGAGAACAAAAGGAGGGAAAGAGAGAAGGGAAAAAGGAGGGAAAGAAAGAGAAGGGAAGAAGGAGGGAAAGAGAAAAAGGAGGGAAGGAAAGAAGGGAAAGAAAGAGTGGAGGGAAAGAAGAAAGAGAGAGAAGGAAAGAAGGAGGAAAAGGGAAAGAAAGAAAAGGAAAGGAGAGAAGGAAAGGGGGGACAGAAAGAGGTCAAAGAGATGGGGAGAGGGAGGAAGGCTCTCCCACCCCCCATCAAGCCCCCACCCCCCAGATCCCTCAGTTACCAGCGCCATAATGCCTTCCCCGGGGCCTCAGCTCTCCAGCGTGGGCCCCGGGCGGCCGGAGATGGGCCTCTTCAGGCCGCCCCCCAGCAGCAGCGCTTAGGTGCAGGGAGCTGAAGGCGGGGCTTGCCGCCACTGCCATTTGTGGGCTGTCAGAGTGGCACTCCGGCTTGCTCCAGCCCCAAAATACCCCTGCACACATATGACATTTGGCTCTGAAACCCTGAGATTCTGATTGGGATAGCTGGGACAATCTGGGGGAATCTCAGGTAGGTTTGAGATTAATGATTTGCTGGAAGCGCAGGCGCGGCGTGGCGAGACACACACGCTTGAGCGCGGTGGCAGCTTTACGATCTTTAAAGTGGTCCTTTGATGATCAAAAGGACCCCCTGCTGTCCCAGGAAGGGACGCGCAGCTGCAAGGGGCTTGATCCGAAACCCTGTGTGAGTTGCAACTCACGGGGTGGGCTGGATCACCCCCAATGCAAGATCGAAGTCCGGGCTCAGTTCAGCTGAGTAAAGCCAATGCTCCTGCACCGAAGGGGGGGAAGAGAAACCTTACCGACAGAGCGCTTCTGTGAGTATCCGTGAAACAAAATACACGGTTTGGAAAGGGTGATTTAATATAATTAGCCGTATAGAAATAGCATAAGTGGGGAGGGCTCTCCCCCCTGAAGAATTAAACGGCTAGTAAGCGAAAGTGAGCTTGGCAAAGTTGGCTTGGAAAGGGCGAGAGTGAGAGAGAATGCCATCCGAAAGCAGAGGAGCAGTGGAGGCTGAGAGCGCAGCGGGTCTGGCTATAAAGCCGTTGAAGTTTTGGCTCTCAGAGGTTTTGGGAAAGAATCTTGGCTTCTCCCGATTTCATGGACTCCTAGTACTGAAAGCTGGAGGGTACCCGTCCAGGGTGGGAGTTGCTTGGTGATGGTGTAAACCTTTGTGAGAAGAAGAAGGCTGGCGGGGGACCCCTTTGCAGCACACTCAAATTTTCACCTTAAAAGGGGTAGGGTAGAAGATCGGAGAAGCGGAGAAGAGGAGGCCCATTTCAGCGCACGCTAATTTTTAACCCTTGAGGGCCAGGGTGGAAGATTAAGGTGTTTACTACGCTCTCAATTTTTGCTGCAATTTTCAGTGTGATTGAGGTGGGAATGAAAGACAGATTTGGTTTAAATAAAGCTGAAAAAACTTGGTTGGTGAGAGACTTGAAAAGGATTGTGGAAGATTTTTATAAGAAACTCTATGCAAGAGAAAATATAACTAGAGAAGAGATATCCCAGTATTTGCAAGATCGTGTGTTGCAGAAGTTCTCGGAGGAAGACCAGAAGATCCTAAATCAACCAATTACCATGATGGAGATGGTGGAGGCACTGAAAAGACAGAATAAAGGCAAGGTACCAGGGACGGATGGCCTGCCAGTGGAATTCTATATAACTTTTGAAGAAATATTGCTCTCACAGTTACATGAAGTTTATAAGAAAACTTGGGAAAGAGAGGAAGTTCCTGATATGTGGAGGGAAGCCCTAATTTCGCTGATACATAAACAAGATACAGAAGGAAATGATATTAAGAATTATAGACCGATCTCCTTATTAAATGTGTACTATAAAATATTTGCCTCTATAATGGCTGATAGACTGAAGCAGGTTTCAGCAAAAAAAAAATCATAAAGACCAGTCGGGATTTTTACCGAAAAGACAGATAAAGCACAACATGAGAAGGTTACTGAATGTGTTGGAGTATTATGAAGCTCATCCAGAAAAAGAAATGACAGTGATTTTTGTAGATGCAGAGAAGGCCTTTGATAACTTGGATTGGATGTTTATAATAGAGACACTTAAGAGGGCCAGAGCGGGAGAGCGATTCACCCAAACAATTCAAGCAATTTACTCAAAACAGAGAGCAGCAGTGATGGTAAACAGGGAACGGACTGAGCAATTTCAGATACAGAAGGGTACAAGGCAGGGCTGCCCCCTCTCACGATTATTATATATTTTTGCTCTGGAAGTGTTAACAGAGGAGATAAGACAGAATCCAGAAGTGAAGGGCCTAAGGGTCCATGGAGAAAATTATAAGCTATTAGCCTATGCAGATGATTTGGCATTCATATTGGAGGAGCCAAGGTCCTCAATCATGGAACTGAATAAGCTCTTGAAAGAGTATGGGCAGGTGGCAGGCTTGAAGATTAATATGGTTAAAACAAAAATTCTAACGAAAAATATGACTTTGGAGCAAAAAGAATGTTTGCAAGAAGAGTCGGGATATAAGCTTTGTGCGAAGGTGAAATATCTAGGAATTCAGCTAAAAAACAGGTGCACCTTGCTGCAAGAAGATAATTATAGAGAACTGTTAAGAGCAACGAAGCAAGACTTGGAAAAATGGAAGAATTTGAAGCTGTCCTTAATGGGAAGAATTGCGTTGATAAAGATGAATATTCTACCAAGATGGATCTTTTTGTTCCAAATGATCCCTGTGCTGAAAAACTTGGCAAACCACAACTAAGTTTGTGTGGCAGGGAAAATGAGCACGAATTAGACTTAAAATGTTACAAGATTCAAAAGAAAGAGGAGGCCTGGCTCTCCCAAATTGGACACTATACTATAGAGCGGGAGCGCTGACATGGATTAAGGAATGGGTGATGTTGGAAGACAGAAGACTTTTAAAGCTGGAAGGACATGACCTCCTAGAAGGCTGGCATGCGTTTCTTTGGGGTGAGAAGGTGGCAGCACGTAAATACTTTAGACAACATTGGATACGGGATGGTCTTGTAAGAGTATGGGAGACCATCCGGAGGAGGTGGTTTGTTAAAACCTCTAGGTTGGTGGCTCCAGTAGAAGCAATGACTTTACCTAGGTTATACTCTGAAGATCCTCCACAAAGGTATCTGGACATGATAAACGCGAAGGGGGAGCTGGAACCCACACATTGATTGGGTCAATATGAGTTCTAGTCGGGAAAAAGAGATTGAGTTTTTAGACACTCTCAATGACTGTGCTATGGAACAGATGGTCACAGATCCTACCAGGGGAGAGGTGATCCTGCATTTGGTCCTAAGTAACACCCAAGACCTGGTGAGATATGTAAAAGTGATTGCACCACTTGGGAACAGTGACCATAATGTCATTGAGTTTAACATTTGTACAGATAGGGAGTTGCCCAAAAAGACTGACGCAACCACTTTTAACTTTAAAAGGGGTAACTTCTCTGGTATGAGGGGACATGTGAAGAAGAAATTGAAAGGAAGAGTGGAAAAGGTCAAAACCATTGGGGAAGCTTGGAGACTATTTAAAAATACAGTCCTAGAAGCTCAGAAAAAATATATACCGCAGGTTAGGAAAGGTACAAATAGGTATAGAAAAAAGCCTGCATGGTTAACAAATAAAGTAATGGAAGCTGTAAAAGGTAAGAAGGATTCCTTTAAGCGGTGGAAAGCTAGTCTTAGTGAGGTTGATAAAAGGGAACACAGACTATGGCAAATAAAATGCAAGTCTGTGATCAGGCAAGCAAAAAGGGAATATGAGGAGCATATCGCAAAAAACATAAAGGCCAACAATAAAACTTTCTTCAAATACATTAGAAGTAGGAAGCCAGCCAAGGAGGCAGTGGGGCCCTTGGATGACCAAGGGGTAAAAGGAGTAGTGAAGGATGATAGGGAAATGGCTGAGAAGCTGAATGCATTTTTTGCCTCTGTCTTCACTGTGGAAGAGGAGAAGTGTTTGCCCACTCTAGAAGCACCGATTTCGGGAGGGGATTTGAAAGACCTGAATCAGATTGCGGTGACAAGAGAGGAAGTCCTCCGACAATTTAAAAACTAATAAATCACCAGGCCCAGATAGCATTCATCTGAGAGTTCTGAAAGAACTCAAATGTGAACTTGTGAATCTCCTGACAAAAATAGGTAATCTTTCTTTAAAATCTGCCTCCATTCCTGAGGACTGGAAGGTAGCTAATGTCACTCCCATCTTTAAAAAGGGCTCCAGGGGAGATCCAGGAAATTACAAGCCAGTCAGTCTGACATCAATACCGGGTAAGTTGGTAGAAACTGTTATTAAGGAAAGAATTAGTAGGCACATTGCTGAACAAAAACTATTGAGGCAGACTCAGCATGGGTTCTGTAAGGGAAGATCTTGTCTCACTAACCTGTTAGTGTTTTTTGAGGGAGTGAACAAACATGTGGACAAGGGGGACCCAATAGATATTATTTACCTTGACTTCCGGAAAGCTTTTGATACAGTTCCTCAACAAAGGCTCCTAAGTAAGCTCAATAGTCATGGGATAAAAGGACAAGTCCTCTTGTGGATCAAAAACTGGCTTATAAATAGGAAACAGAGAGTGAGTATAAATGGGAAACTTTCTCAGTGGAGGGTGGTAAGCAGTGGGGTACCACAGGGAACAGTACTCGGTCCGATGCTTTTTAACTTGTTTATTAATGATTTGGAATTGGGAGTAAGCAGTGAAGTGGCTAAATTTGCAGATGACACGAAGTTGTTCCGGGTGGTGAAAACCAGGGAGGAGTGTGAGGCACTCCAAAGGGATCTGCCGAGGATGGGTGAGTAGGCGTCAAAGTGGCAAATGGGGTTCAATGTGGCCGAGTGCAAAGTGAGGCACATTGGAGCCAAAAATCCTAAATATAAATACACGTTGATGGGGTCTGAACTGGCAGAGACGGACCAAGAGAGAGATCTTGGAGTCATAGTAGATAACTCAATGAAAATGTCTAGACAGTGTGTAGCTGCAGTAAAGAAGGCCAATGCTATGCTGGGGATTATTAGGAAGGGAATTGAAAACAAATCAGCCAGGATCATCATGCCCCTGTATAAATCATTGGTGCGACCTCATTTGGAATACTGTGTACAGTTCTGGTCACCACATCTCAAAAAGGATATTATAGCATTGGAAAAAGTGCAGAGAAGGACAACTAGAATGATAAAAGGGTTGGAACACTTTCCCTATGAAGACAGGTTAAAACGTTTAGGGCTCTTTAGCTTGGAAAAACGACGGCTGAGGGGTGACATGATTGAGGTTTATAAGATTATGAATGGGATTGAGCAGGTTGAGAAAAAAGTACTTTTCTCCCTTTCTCACAATACAAGAACTCGTGGGCACTCCATGAAATTGCTGAGCAGTCGGGTTAGAACAGATAAAAGGAAATACTTCTTCAGCCAAAGAGTGATTAACATATGGAATTCACTGCCACAGGAGGTGGTGGCAGCTACAAGCATGGACAGTTTCAAGAAGGAATTAGATAAACATATGGTGCAGAAGTCTGCACCATGTGGCTATTAGCCACAGGGTATAGATGGGAACTCTCAGTCTGGGGCAGGTGATGCACTCTATTCTTGGTGCTGGAGGGGGCAGCAGTGGGAGGGCTTCTAGTGTTCTGGCCCCACTGCTGGACATCCTGATGGCACCTGGTATATTTTGGCCGCTGTGTGACAGAGTGTTGGACTAGATGGGCCACTTGCCCGATTCAACATTGGCTTCTCTTATGTTCTTATGTTCTTAACTGGATGAGAATACTAGTTGGTGGCATAGAGTTCAGATTCAGTCAAGATATTAAAAAGATAAACAGAAAGGGTTTGAGAAGTCATTAACAGATATGGAGAAAGTAATATATGAACCAGAAGAGAAGTTTATTAAAAAAATGTATGCATTGTTGTTAGCTGATTATATGATTGATGAAACAGTGAAAAACAATACGGTTCAATGGGCAACAAACTTTGGTTATAATGTAGAGCTGGAACAATGGGATCAAATATGGAAAATAAATGTGAAAATAACCAGGGCGGTTGCATATAGAGAAAACATGTATAAAATGTTTTATAGATGGTGTATTACTCCGGATAGGCTATCAAAATATGATGAAAAATGTTCTAATAAGTGTTGGAAATGCAATGTTAAAGTGGGTTCATTTTATCATATGTGGTGGACCTGCGAGAGGGCAAAATACTGAATATGGGTGCATAGATTAATGCAGACTATTATAAAAAGTACTATTCTGTTTGAGCCAGAGGTGTTATTACTGGGAATACTTCCAAAAGAGATGTGGAGAGAAGAGAGACATTTGATAATATATATAGCAACAGCGGCTAGAATTTTATATGCGAAGTACTGGCGATCTATGGTGGTACCAACCGAACAGGAGTTGATTGAGAAGATATTGGAAGCAGCAGAAATGGACAAACTGACTTTGATGTTGAAAGGATATGATGAATCAGCCTTTATAAACTCTTGGCAACGCTCTTATGATTGGTACGATCAGAGAGAGAAGGATGGAGAGAAATTATGAGGAATGAAGATTGTAACCTTTACGATAAACTAGAATTGAATAAGTTAGAAAGTTAGAATTAGTGGATACAGAAGTAAAGATATAATACTTAGGTCGGTAAGGTGGGAGGGACTATAACTGAAGGTGATTTGATGAAAATTGTAACCCCCCGTGAATGTTTAATGTTTGTGGTTGTGTTTTTTTTTGTGTGTGTAGTGTGTATTGTTATGTATTTGGTGTGTTGTGTATTATGTTGTGTAATGTGATAGGTATGTTCTTGTTGAAAAATAATAAAAATGCCTCTTTTCGGGGGCGGTTTAAAAAAAAATAGAGAGAGAGATTAATGATTTGCCAAAACGTATTGAATGTTCCAACAACCAAGGTCTACTTCTCCCTCGGTTTCAAAAGAAAGTTCTCTCTGGGAGGGGGAAACCAGCACCACTAGTATGAGTTGAACTTTCATACACTGACCTTTTCCTTCCAACAGTCTCCCTTGCAATTGCACATTACTAAGCAGAAAAGAATACATAGGAATCGGAGCCTCAAACCAAGCTCCATAGCTAGGAAGGAACAGCAGTTGTATCATTCACTCTTTTTCTCCTTGTGCTCTTTCAGGGGTATTCTAATGTGAGAGACCCTTGCAACACCAAGCTCAGAGCCAAATGCTTTATGTAATAAGCTAGGCTATTCCTGTATCAAGCTGTTCCAGTCATGTGGCTTCATTTTCCTTGGATGCTTGTCAATAAGTAGTACCAACAGCAGATAAGGCAGGCTCCTCCCGAAACCCTGAAAAATCATTTTCTTCTAACTTCGTCTTGGTCTCTGCTCTTCTCTGAACATGGAAGCAAGCTGGTTAGTTGTCCTGCTTAGGACAGGAGTCCAGCTCTTGTTCTTCCCTATGTACTTGCTGTGGTATCTGGGCTTGTGGGGCCCCTTTTGCAAGAAGGCATTCCCACACTTCATGGCTCGCGTAGTTGTTTCTCTTTATAATTATAAGATGGCTGCCAAGAAAAAGGAACATTTTAGCAACCTGAAGGACTTTGCAGGCCCATCGGGGGTGCTCACACTACTGGAGATTGGCGCCGGAAGTGGATCTAACTTTGAGTTCTACCCAGCAGGATGCAGACTCATATGCAACGATAAGAATCCCAACTTTATCAAATTCCTTGACAAGAGTCTGTCTCAGAATCAGCACCTTCAGCTGGAGCGCCACGTAATAGCACCAGCTGAAGACTTGTCACAAATACCGAATGCATCCATCGACGTTGTGGTTTCCACCACAGTGCTGTGTTCTGTGGAGAGCCCAGAAAGAGTCCTAAAGGAGGTTCTACGAATGCTGCGACCAGTAAGTAATTTGCGGGGGGCAGGCAGAGGACATGCTAAGCCAGATCCAGAATGGTACCGATAGGGAAGTCTGATACTCTGTAGGGAACCGATTTACCTACTTGTATGGTGTGAAGATATCTTTGGCAAGAACAAAAAAAGAGGGGGAGGGGGAAAAAACTGAACCTAAAACCTAGAATCCAGAACCTGACAAAGGTTAGTCAAATGTGGGAAAGGGGGCCAATGTTAAAAACTTGATAAAGGAAATATAAAAATACATGTATTTATTAAACACACCTTTAAAAATATATAAGTTGTGTTTAATAAATACATGTATTTTTATATTTCCTTTATCAAGATATCTTTGGCAACATTATCCCCAGTAGAAGTGTTGTGTACTGACCCGACCATGTGCGCAATCCGGCTTCAGCCAGTCCACACGTGGTGATGCGAAGAGCAGGAGCTTCACTCCACCAGAACAATAGACAGTCGGATCCTAGTTCCCCTTCCAATCGGAAGACTAGGATCCTAGAGTTAGCCTAATCAATGTTAATAGACTGATCATGAGTGTTGGGGTGTGCTGGGGGGTGGTTTGGCTTTGGGATATAAGCCGGCCTGCGAGCCAGCTTCTGGGTCTTGTTCTTCACCTAATAAAAGTATGAGAGCTGTTGTATAGTGGGTTAGACGCATAATGAAACCATGGACAACGACGTAGTGTTCAGCATGGTTCGCTATTATACAACACAAGACGCCATTACCTGGCCAGGTGGCCAACTATATACGTGCTAAGGGGAACACCCCCTGGTGCCATTCGTGGGTTTGAATTCCCGCCGCCGTTCCCACTGGTTCCCCAAAGCAGGAGCTCAGAGCCCCAGTCCCATTGTTCCCGGGACTCAAGCTCAGGCTCCTTCACTGATGGCCTGAAGTAGTCAGCAGACACAACACCCCTCCCCCCATAGTCCAGACCCTGTCTAGGTGACATAGTCCTTCAGGGACGCAGGGGCTCTGCATTCCCCAGTGGACCACCGAGGTGCTGGCGTCAGCGCTTCTCCGCTGCCGAGTTATGGTTGTGCGGCGGGGCCTGCCGCTTCGCTTCCTCCCTCTGGGGGTGGGTGCTCCGTCGGGCGCTCGGCCGTCGTGGCCTCTGGAGTTGGGAGCTGCCTGTCACTGGGGTCCGCCTCCCCGAGGTCCCATTTCGAGTTCCCCCTGGGCTCCCCGTGGGCCCCGCTCCACCTCCTCTTGGTCCCCTGGATCTCCTACCGTTGGACGTAGACACCGCCTCAGCTGGTCCACGTGGCGACGCAGAACCTGCCCGTCATTTGTCAATACCTCGTAGGAGATGGGTCCAGTGGGGCGGATTACCATCCCCACTAGCCATTCCGGGCCCCGGTCATAGTTCCTTGCGAACACCGGGTCCTCTGGGAAGAAGCCCTGGGACGCCTCCCGATCCTCAACCATGTTGAGCGCCGTTGGAGCCCTGTGGGGGTGCAGACGGTCCAGGAGGATGGCTGGTCTCCAGCTCATGAGGAACTCCGCGGGGCAGCAGCTGCTGACCAGGTTGGGTGTTGTCCAGTTTGCCAAAAGGAACCATGCTATGCGTGACTCCCAGTCACCCTCCGTCAGATGGATTAAGGTTTCCTTAGCCGTGCGGACCATGCACTCCGCTTGGCCATTCGTAGCAGGGTGGAAGGGTGCTGACCTGATGTGTCGGATTAAGTTGTCCCGCAGGAACCGCTGGAACTCCTCAGACGTGAACGCCGAGCGCCCAAGAGTGTCCAAGATGCCGAGAACACCAAGCATGCCGAGCGCCGAGACAATAGTGTCCGGCAAGCCGTGCGTGGCAAAGATCTTCTGGAGGGCTCGGATGGTGGTGCTCGCGGAGGTGGTGGAGACAGGACTCACCTCCAGCCACTTGGAGTACGTGTCCACGGTTATCAGGAACGTCAATCCGTAGAAGGGCCCGGCGAAGTCGATGTGGAGCCGGGACCATGGGGTCCTTGTTGATTCCCAGGATTGCGTGGGCGCGCTTGGTGGACTTGGCCGGACCTCTTGGCAGATCTGGCAACACTTCACCCAGGCCTCTATTTCCCCCTCCATGCCCGGCCACCAGATGTAGCTCCAGGCGAGGGCCTTCATCTACATGATGCCGGGGTGTGCCTCATGCAGAGCCTGCAGGACCTGGTGCCGGAACGCATTGGGGACTACAACCCGGTCCCCCCACAGCAGGCAGCCCTTGTGTGCCGATAGTTCCTCACGCTACGTTGTGAAAGTGCTGAACTCTGGGCCTGCCGGGGCTGTAGGCCACCCCCTCACCACCCAGCCGAGAACCCAGGAGAGGATGGGGTCATGGGCGGAGCGGCGAGCGACATTCACGGCCTGGAGGGGGGCGTCCGGAAGACTCTCCATCTGGAGGACATGATGAGCCGGGTCCGGGTCCTCCCCTTCGTCTGGCAGGGGGAGTTGGCTCAGCGTGTCGGCGTGGCCCATCGTCTTGCCCGGCCGGTGCTGTAGCGTGTAACTGTAGCCCACCAGGAAGATGGACCACTGCAATACTTGAGGGGAGAGTACCTGTGGCATCCGGCGATCCGCCGCGAAGAGGCCCAGCAACGGGTGGTGGTCCGTGGTGATGGTGAAGGGATGGCCGTAGACAAAGTCATGGATCTTCTTCACTCCGGCCACTACTGCCAGTCCTTCGTGGTCTATCTGGGCATAGTTCTGCTCAGCTGCAGATAGTGTCCACGAGTAGTACATGACTGGGACCTCCTGGCCATCCAGGAGACGGTGCGCCAGCACAGCTCCCACCCCGTAGGGAGATGTATCACAAGCCAGGACCACGGGCAGGGACTCGTTGAAGTGGGACAGGACCAAGTCCGAGATTAGTAGTGCCTCGACGGCCCGGAATGCGGTGGCCTGGCGCGGTCCCCAGACCCAGGGCGCTTTCTTGTCGAGCAGCCAGTGCAGGGGTTCAGCTATCACCACCTTGTGGGGGAGGAAGGCATAATAGAAGTTCAAAAGTCCAAGGAATGCCTGGAGCTCCGCCTTGGAGGTGGGGGGTGGAGCCTCCACGATGGCCTTGACCTTGTCCCGGGCTGGGTGGAGGCCATCCGCATCCAGTGGGAGGCCCAAGAAGTCCACGGATGACACCCCGAGCTGGCACTCTTCGCGCTTGACTTTGAGGCCCGTGTTCCAAAAACGGCTGAGGACCATGTGGAGGCGGGTGGGAAATTCATCAGGTGTGGCGGCGGCAATCATCACATCATCGAAGAATGGTGTGACACCGGGAATCCCTTTGAGGAGAGAGTCCATTAGGTGCTGGAATATCCCGGGTGCCACACTCACCCCGAATTGCAGCTGATTCACTCTGAAAGCCCCCCAGTGGGTCATAATCGTCTGAGCCTCTGCGGTCAGCCCGTCGACTGGCAGTTGCTGGCAAGCTTGGGCCAGATCTAATTTGCCAAAGATCTTGGCCCCTGCCAAGGTGGCCAGAACGTGGCTCACCACTGGAACCGGGTAGGTCCTGCAATTCCCGGTTGATTGTGCATTTATAATCTGCGCAGATGCAGACATCCCCATTAGGATTTATTGGGGTCATGATCAGGGTCTCCCACGCCTGTACAGGATGTCTTAGAGTGGCAGACCCTGGCGATGTGACATGATTTTCGCTCATGCTGACCACCACAGCTGGAACATTCCTGCACCGCCGAGCTGGGTTGCTTGTGTGCGGAGCTGGCGAGCGGGGCTCACAGGCGATGCTGGGCTAGCATGCGGTGGACCTCGGAGTCCTGAGAGTCGCTGTTCCCGGTGATGGCCACTCAGTGTGTTGAGGTGGCGCCCGGGTGGGACCTCTCCCATGCAGTGGCAGTGGCTAGGGCCGAGGTGATGGTCACCTTCTCCCCCTCCATTATCTGGCATCAGAGTTTCTCTTCCTTGAGGCCAGCAACGAATCGGTCGTGGAGAGCCATGTCAAAATACACCTCGAAGGTGTAGTTGGCCGCCAGGCAGCGGAATTCCGCAAGGAACTCCGCAGCAGTCTCCTTGCCCTGCTGGTTCCTGTGCTGGAAGACCACGTGGCAGGTCATCTCCAACAGCTTCGGGGGAAAGTGGTTCTGCACGGCCTGGACAATCTCGTCAACCGTGCATTCCTCCACCTTCTTAGGAGAGAGAAGGTACTGGTGTTAGGAGATGAACTTTGAAAATGCTTTCATTTGTTATTTTCTGACCTGCATACACACCAGAATGGTGCCAACAAGCGTCTTTGCTTTGGGAGAAATGTATGCCTTGGTTAATGTGACTCTCTGCCATAGGAAGGTACCACACAGCTTGTACTTTCATGCAAATGAAGTCACAGACACACACCTTGCATATCTCTACCCATGAGACATTGGGAACAAGAAGCATCTCCATTAGCATCTCCATTATGGTTCTCTAGAAGGATGTAAAAACAATAACCTCTCCACCATTGAGGAATCCATACCTCGCATGTAACCCACAGGATGCTTGGCATTTGCATGTGTTAAGACTGTTTCCTGTTCTGTCACTTGGACCAAGCCAGAGTCATCTACATATCTAAGGTTTCCATGCCAACCTATCTTTGCACCTTGACCAAACGCTCCCTTGTAGAAAGGTGTAGACTTTCAATATTGCCCCACCTTAGTAGGAGGGTACCCCCACATCCTATAGCCAATAGGTATAGGGATGGGACGGACCACATAGACTCCCCAAGCCAGCCCCCAATACTAGCTGATAAAATGAGGTGTAATCTTTTGTTCACCTCAAGCACACCAAGCAAGGATCTAAGCAAGAAGCAGCTCACCTTGGCCCATCTTTCTTCGCTAACTAGCTAAGTAACTTAAGATAACTTCTACGTGCTTTCTTGGACTGCAGCCAAAAAGCCCTTGCACCTGTTGGCAGGTTCCAACAGTGTTAAGTAAAAGTAAAGTTGTCCTTAGTTAGAAACAATCCTTATTCTTCACTGGAAGGTCGAGACTACTGGATCAGATAAATATTATGCTTTTCCCCTCCTAAATACTTTTAGTTTAAAACCCAATATTGTGTTTCCATTTCTACTGTAACTTGAGGAACTTGTGTGTATGTGTGAGTGAATCTGTTTTTGTATGCCTGTATATTAAAAAGATATTCAGTAAAGAGAATCTTGATTCAACTTAAGAAACCTTGTCAAGTGATCTCTTTGGGGAAACGGGTTCTTGGTGCGAAGTTCGCTTTCTCTGTATACATTAGCCAGGACCTCAAATAAGTTAGTCCGCCTACTGCGTAGATAAGCAGTCCGGCTAACACTGGGCTAGTTCTATGATCACGGGGCCGCAAGAGCAGAGTAGCAGGCCTTTCTTACAATCTTCGTCTGTGATCTGATAGAACACGAAAGCTTACCGCAGACCCGTGACCCAGACTCCCCATCGCTGGGGCTGAGAGGCGTCGAACGGCAGCAGCCCGGATCCTGGAGCAACGGCCATTGTGCTAATCAGCGGCTGCGACACAGCTCTAGGTTCACCCTCGGAAATGCTCATGTGTGAAGCACGTGGAGCGGTGGAGCGAGTCTTCGGTAGCGTTGTCCGACAGCCCGGCTGGAGTGCTCAACAGGATCCCATCCTCGTCACCATTGTTGTATAGTGGGTTAGACATATAATGAAACCACAGACAACGACGTAGTGATCAGCATGGTTTGCTATTATACAACACAAGACACCATTACCTGGCCAGGTGTCCAACTATATACATGCTAAGGGGAACACCCCCTGGTGCCATTGGTGGGTTTGAATTCCCGCCGCCATTCCCATTGGTTCCCCAAAGCAGGAGCTTGGAGCCCCAGTCCCATTGTTCCCGGGACTCAAGCTCAGGCTCCTTCGCTGATGGCCTGAAGTGGTCAGCGGACACAACAAGAGCTAAAATCACTAGTAAGTCTCAGTACTTTTCAAGAAGTCTAGGGATCTTGTTTGACTCCCAACTAGTTCCAAGAAAAACACGCTGCAGGGATAGCTAAGATGGGCTTTTTCCATCTACACCAGAGGTTGAACAGGAGTGATCTTGCAGTGCTGCTCCATGCTTCTGTAACCTCTAGGCAGGACTACTGTAACAGCTTCATATGGGGCTGTCCTTGAAGGCCACCAGGGCACTTCAGCTCATTCATAATGTGACCATTCAATTGTTAACTAGAAAGAACAGCTTCTGTCATATTACGCTGCTATTAGAAAACCTCCACTTGGTTTCTGGCTTCGGTTCATAGTGCTGGTTCTTATTTCTAAAGCCTTTCACAACTCGGGGAACACATATCTGAAGGACCATCTTTTCCTATATAAGTCCTCATAAATCATGTCAGTTGGGCCTTCCTTGAAGGTAGCACATCTGCCCACATCTGCATATGTGATATTGACCTACTTGCCAGCATAGAGTTGGGATTCTTACAAATTACTCATTGACTGGACTTTTTCTGAGCACCAGATGGTCTTATCCTCCTTGTCCAGGTTGTGGAACAGAATCGTGTGTATTTCTTTTCACACCTTTTTTTTTGTTAGCTGATGGAAGATTTATTTATTTATTTAACTCATTTATACCCACCCTTCTCCCCAATGGGGACCCAAAGCAACTTGTGTTCTTTTCTCCTCCTTTTTCTCCTCACAAGAACCCAGCAAGGTAGGTTGGGCAAGGAATGCGTCACTGGCCCAAGGTCACCCAGCAGGATTCCGTGACACAAGTGGGGATTCAAGCGGGGATCTGTACCTAGATCTCCCAGATGCTAGTCTGACGCTCTTAACCACCATACCACCGCAGGTGTCGTGGTTAAGAGTGTTGGACTAGTATCTGGGAGACCCAGGTTCAAATCCCCATTCATGCCATGGAAGCTTGCTGGGTGATCTTGGGCCAGTCGCACCCTCTCAGCCTGACCCATCTCACAGGGTTCTTGTGAGGATATAATGGAGGAGGGGAGAAAAATATAAGCTGCCTTGGGTTCCAACTGGGGAGAAAAGCAGGGTACAAATGAATTAAATAAAATAAATTTCTCATTCTGGTATGCTGCTATGTTGTATTCTTTTTTAAATTCTACCAGGTAACATGTGCACTTCCCCCCCCCATACCACACATCATGCAGCAATTGGCTCCAGAGGCTGATGCGCAAACAAACTACATAGTGCAGCATTTTCCTTCTGGCAGGATATTGGCTTGGGTTGCTGCCGGGAGCTGAATAGGCATGGAGACTAAGCCCGATGAGGAAAGGCCAAGGGCCTTGGGAATGTTCAGTTTGGAGAAGAGGAGACTGAAGGGGGACATGATTGCTGTCTTTAAATATTTGAAAGGATGTCATTTGGAGGAGGGCAAGGAGCTGTTCCAGTGGGCAGCAGAGGATAGGACCCGAAGCAATGGGTTTAAATTACATGCAGAAAGGTATCGGCTGGATATTAGGAAAAACTTTTTCACAGTCAGAGTGGTTCAAAGGTGGGCTCAGCTGCCTAGGGAGGTGGCTAGCTCCCCTCCAGTGACAGCTTTCAAGAAGAGGATGCTTTAGGCTGGTCCTGCATTGGGCAGGGGGTTGGACTAGATGGTCTGTATGGCCCCTTCCAACTCTACAATTCTATGATTACTGACACTCTACCTTCCAGTCTCCTCCATCCCAAACATTTGCCTTACACAGAACCTCCATCAGCAGTTGCACTGTACCTTCTAGCTTGCCCCATCTTTTTACTTCCTCCTAGCAATCACTAGACAGGAATGGCTCAAGTGATCTCTCCTTCTATGCCCTCCACACCACCCTCACCCCCACCAAAGCAAGCTGTTTAGGATTCATTTTTAATAGCAGAAAACCTGCTGCTGCAGTCGCTGGTCTGGCTGGAACACACACTGGAATGTATGAATCAGTCCTGTAATGCGCAGCATGCAACAGCTGGCTCCAGAGGCCTGGTCCAAAAGACACTCTTCTTCACTGTGCCAACTTCCTTGTGAAATTTGCCCTAGATTAGGGGTTATATAAATGACTGATCATTCACTGTGCTCTGCAGTCTCTCCTATCCCAGAAGCTTGCATAACGTGATGCAAATCCATTTTTCCCTGTTCTTTGTTAAATTACACGTAAAAGATTAAGTGATTGCCAATGCAATTCCAAGTGTTTATTTTGCCCTTCCACTTGTTTGCTTATGGATGATCAAATTATCTTGCAGATTGACCATGCCTGAAACAGGCATGACAAAACAGAAGTCTGGTGCCACCAGGCATGGAAATTGTGAAAGATAAGCTGACATTCTGAGAACCAGCAAGATACACTGGTTAGGGTCAAGGATATTAAGAATTTTCATACAAATAGATTCGCCAGACCGACCAAACTCCTTGTTGAGGCACACAGCGAAGGCCTGATCAGATCGCTTTGAATGTTTGCTCTCAAGCTTCATGATATAGCAGCTTTGTACTGGTGTGGTAGCCACTTGTATACAGGGTGAGAACCAGGCTGTGCCTTGATAAATGAGTGACAAAGCAGCTTGTAGCCACTTTTGCATTGGTACAATACTCAAATTAATCTTCTCAGTCACTGGAGATACCCACCTTTAAAAAAAATGGTGCACATAAAGTGCTGCTCAAGAATAATGCAATACTACACCTTTAAAAAATTCCTGCCTATTTGCATAGCACTTCTCTAGAATAATGCAATATTTTAATCCTTTGGTTGTTAGCCAAATTGTCTTATTTCTAAATAAACGTGGAGAATTATGAATATTAAATTACAATAGGCATTAACTATGGGATCAATAACCTGTGTATATGAGAGTTAGTTTACCCAGAGCCCAGAAATAGACACTGAGGCTGGATGTATAAAAGCAGTGATTTCTTTACTAATGATTCTGACACATACAATATAAAAAATCGGGCATACACACAAGCAATACAGTTCTAGGAATTCAGATAGAAAGGTACAGAGACAGTTGCATTAGCAGGAGATATCATTGGTTGGGCAATACGTTAGCTGTTTGACAAGACAAGACGCATCTGCAGCGAAAAAGTGGGTAAAACTTAAGGGAAGGGATCATGAGTTGACCAGCAACACATGTGGAAGGTCCCAAACTGCACAAGGATTGGAACCAGCAAGATAGAAGCGTGTGAGAGCAACGGCAGAATGCTCTCTTTTTGTACCTGAAAAGGTGACCTGACGCGGGTGCCTCATTGGTCACATAGTCTCCAGGAAGCATTAAAGAACACCTACTGTTAATGGGTCAGGAAAAGGGATTAATCATTGGGCAATTGAAATAATGGTGTGACTAATAGTGACATCTCTCAGGGGGAAGGGTACAGCCAAAAGAGAGAAGAGAATAGTAATGTCTCCATCCCCATTGCCAGTTGTTGGTCTTAACAATCCGATGGTTAACAGCTGCGTTACCTGGATGGGTGGCTGGAGGACGTGACTGCTCGTCAATCCCATCATGGAGTCTTTTGTTTAGGATGAAGAGGAGTATGTGCTTCACCTGGTGATGTTAATATGTAAAGGTGGGGGGGAATACTTGTGTGATGGAAAAGAGAGCTTTTCATGGTGTCTGCAGGAATATCCTGGTTCTTTTAGCAGAGCATGACTTCTCTTAGTGAACTGCTGCTGGTTCCATGTGTTGAGAGGTCAGGGTGGCTGGCTTACCTTCTGGCATGGCTGCAGAGGTGCAGGAGTGAGAGGCATCTGGTAGTCCATGGCCACATCTGACTTGGCATGCTGCTTCAGTACACGGTTCTCATTGGCTGGGCACATGCTTCCAGTCCAGTAGATGTCAGAGGTGCCGTGATGGCTAGCCCACAGTAGAAAGTAAGTGAGGCTGAGTATCAAATGAAGACGTAAGTCCAAATAGCTTAGTGTAAAACTATTTACATTTATTTACACCAGCCTTCACCACAAAATTGGACACAGTGACAAAATCCTCCGCAGACACCAGGTTTCCCATGAAGGGTAGAACTGTACAGAATATGATTGCATATATACAGCCATTGACCAATCACATTACAGTGCTGAGTTACAGTGATCATGTTAATTAGTGCTGCACAGAACTGCACTAAACCGGTTGGAGCCAGCCAGACTGACACTGTGAGCTGTCAGCTCCTGTCAAATAGATCAAACTCATCTACAGCCAGACTTACATAAACACAAGATAGTTGACACTCCCCCTTAAGTCTGTGCTCTAATGCCCAGTTGATCTCTCAAAGCCATAAATTTACTCACTTCAAGACATTTTGTGAACATGTCTGCGACATTACGCTCAGAAGTACAATATTGCAACTTAATTAATCCACGTTGCAAGACGTCCTTTACATTCATGTCCCTGATATTGATGTGTCTGCTTCTCATTTTCACACCTTCAGTATCAGCTAATTGTAACGCAGCTGAATTATCACAAGACACATCTATTGGTAGATCATAGGTTATTTTGAAGTCTGTTAATAACTGTAACAACCACTCTAGTTGCACACAACATCGGCTTAGTGCTGAAAATTCCGCTTCGCACATGCTTAAAGCCACAAACTGTTGCTTCACAGACTTCCAAAGTAAGAGAGCCTTATTGGAGTATATTACAAACCCTGTTGTTGACTTCCCGTCTTGTTGCTCTCCCCAGATAGAGTCACAAAATGCGTTTACAATACTTCTGTCATTTGCCTCCAACATCAGTTTGGCATTCATGGAACCTTTAAGATAGCACAAGACTCTTTTTGCTGCAACCCAATCTTGCTTTCCTTTTTACACAACCATTAGGTAACCAGGGCCGGCTTGCTCACTAGGTGAGCTAGGCGCTCGCCTAGAGCGCCAGCCCTCAGGGGCGCCAAACAGTGCCCCTGAAAAGCCCCACCACCACCCTAACCGGGCACCCACCACCGCTTCCCAAGCCCTGGGGGGGGAGAGGTGGGGCGGCATGGCGGCTGGCGGGGTCTCTCCCTGCCGCCAGTCTGAGCGCCTGCCTGGGGCGCTTCCGAAGCCCTGGGGGGGAAGAGGCGGGGTGGCATGGTGGCCAGCGGGGACTCTTCCTGCCACCGCCGCCCCTCTAAGCGCCCAGCCGGGGCGCTTCTGAAGCTGGGGGGTAAGAGGTGGGGCAGAATGTCCCTTCCCCGCTTCCTCCCAGCCTGGAGGTTGGCAACCATTAATTGGTTGGCGGGGAGGGCGCCAGAATGTAGCCTCACCTAGGGTTCAGAAAACCCTTGGGCCGGCCCTGGGATAACTCTTTTATTTTGTAGACCCAGCGACAACCAATAACATGTTTGTCCTTTGGCAATCTTGTTAGGGCATACACATCATTTTCTAACAATGAGTTGTGCTCTTCCTCCATTGCCTTAAACCAAGCCTCTTTTTCATCAACAGGTAGCTTTAACACATCATTGTAAGTCTGAGGTTCTTTTACATACACGTGGTTCACCTCAAAACCAAACCTCACAGATGGGATACCTTTAGTTCTACGTGATGAGACTCTTGGTAACACTCTGTCACACTGTACGTTTTCAGAAGATTGTTCACCTTTCAACACAGGTTCCTCTTTTACACCCTCAGTGCTTTCTTTATAAGGTAGTGCAACCATTTGAGGCGACTCATTAGCATGAATTCTGCTCCAGTTTTCATGCTCGCAGAAGTTAGCTGACCTACTAAAGCAATTTTTGATTTTGGTCAGCAAACCCGTATGACTTTATGCCAGACTGATACCCTAAAAACACAAGCTTTTTTGCTTTAGCTCCCCCTTTCCTTCTGTGCTCCAGAGGGATATTCACCCACGCTTTGGAACCAAAAATTCTCAGATGGTCCAACTTAGGGTACCTGTTATATATCATTCTGTATGGGGTATCATCAATTGCGCTGGACCAAATTTGGTTACTTACATAACAGGCATTTTTTATTGCTTCAGCCCAGTATGAGATACTCGAATCTGAGTCTTTCAGCATTGCATTCATTCTCCTTGGCACATAGCCCAGATTCCTTGGAACGTATCCCGGACTCGACACAGCGTTGTTCCTCTTGTAAAATTCTTCCTATTACATGCTGCAAACTGAGAGATTTAGCATCCACACTGTTAGGAGATGAACTTTGAAAATGCTTTTATTTGTTATTTTCTGACCTGCATGCACACCAGGAATGGTGACAGCAAGTTTCTTTGCTTTGGGAGGATGTATGCCTGAGTTAATGTGACTCTCTGTGTAAGGGAGGTACCACACAGCCTGTACTTCCATGCAAATGAGGTCACAGACATGCCTTGCACATACTTACCCATGAGACCTTGGGAACAAGAAGCCCCTATATTAGCATCTCCATTACGATCCCTTCAACAGAATGTAGAAACAACAGCCTTTCCACCATTGAGGAATCTCTACCTCGCATGTAACCCACAGGATGCTTGGCATTTGCATGTGTGAAGACCCGGCCAGATCCATCTGCATACCTAAAGGTTTCCATGCCAACCCATCTTAGCACCTTGACCAAAATCCTCCCTTGTAGAAAGGTGTAGACTTTCAGTATTGCCCCACCTTAGTAGGAGGGAACCCCCACATCCTTTAGCCAATGGTATAGGGATGGGATGGACCTAGAGACACCCCAAGCAAGCCCCCATACTAGCTGATAAAAGGGGGTGCAACCTTTTGTTCAGGGAGAAAAGGAAGGAAAACGTTCGAGCAGGAAGAGAGAGAAGAGGGGGAAAGAAATCATGCGCGCACTCCTGCAGCCCCCTGCAAGAAAAGCAACCTTTGTAACTTAAGGTAACTCTCGTGTGCTCTCTTGGAATCCGGACCAAGAGACCCTTTACAATTGTTGGCAGGCTCCAACATTGTAGAGTGAGAGTTTCCCTAGTTAGAAACAATCCTTGTTCCTGAACTGTGGAAGGTCGAAAACTACTAGAGCAGATAAGTATATGCTTTCCCCCCCCCTCTAAGCATACCTTTAGCTTAAACCCCAAACGTTGTCTTCTATTTCTACTGTAACTAAAAGGAACTTGAATGTATGTGTGTGTGAATCTGTTTTTGTATGCCTGTAAATGATAAGAACATTTAGTAAAGAGAATCTTGATTCAAATTAAGGAAACTTTGTCAAGCATCATTCTTTTGAAGAAAAAGGCTTCTCTGGCACGAAACTTGCTTTCTCTGTATACACTGGCAAAAAGACCTCAATAAATTAGTTAGCCACTGCGTAGATAAGCAGTCCGGCTAACAACTGTCTCAAGAGCAGTGATGAGCATGTCGTAACTTAGTTCCAAAGAACTTAAAATTATATGAATTTTGTCATCTTCGGCAAACTCCTTCCCTCGCTCCTGTAGCTGCTGAAAGTAACCAGTTAGGATGTTGAGGTGTGTTTTTACAGACTCTCCAGGCGGTTGCACTTTCTGGTACAGCTGTCTTGTTAAAGATATTAACGATCCAATGTTAGTTTGTAGATAAACAGCTTTTAAAGAGTCCCACACGTCTTAGGAGCTCGTTTTATCAGCTACATAGATAAGCTGATCGTCCCTGACACTCAGGACAATCAAAGCCAGTGCTTTTTCATCTTGCCACTCATCAGCCAGCGTCGGATCGTCTGGAGGGTCATTAACATACTCCCACAGAGCCTCATTCATCAAGAAGTGCTTCATTTTTAGAGCCCACATGTTGTAATTAGTTGTGGTTAACTTTTCCACCACCTGGGCCATGGGTACCTGGGCCATGATGTTGTCTGCTCCCGGCAGCTGGACTTCTGTTCCCGGCAACTGGACGTCCGTCAGCACTCTGGACTCCCACATGCTTCCAACAGCTTCCAGCTTCTCCAGCCTGCTCTCAGTAGCATGGCTCAGCTCTGCTTCCCCTTCAGCATCAGAGAAAGCCACAGCAGACAGCCACTGTTCTTCCGATACTCCTTCCAGACCTCCACTCACTCACTGCGTAACTAGCCGTGGCCTGTGCCCATAACCCTGTCAGAGGTGCCGCAGTGGCTAGCCCACAGTAGAAAGTATGCTTAAGAGTCTTTAAAACTACTTTATAAAGCGGCTGCATGGCAACAGGTAATGCTAATTGCTGAGAGATGTGGCAGGATATGATTTTACACTTTGAAAGACATCCATAACATTGTGTTACCTTGGGTACATTGTGCCACATTAAATTAAATTGTGCATCATCTTTCCTGGCCTACTGTAACAGAGTACACATGATTTACAACATATTCTTGTAAATACAATTTATTATTGGATATATTTTCATGTTCATACAATTTAAACAAACCAATACATATCCATTTTTCTTTCTCCCTCTCCCCCCCAAACAAGGCTTCCCGCAGTGTTCCAACCCCATTGATATTTCTCTTATTCAATTACATTTACTACTAAACATATTTTCTTTTACTAATGGTAACAATTCAAAGATCTAGGTCTCTTTCCACTTCTCCTCAATAGCTGTCAAAACAAATCAAACCACGTTTAACATCCCAATTCTTCAACAAGTATTCTTGAAAGTCTTTCCAATCTCCGAAAAAGGTTTAGTCTTCTTCGTTGTTTAATTTTCTTGTTAATTTGTCCATTTCTGCCATAAACAACGTCTTTTTAATCCATTCCCATGTTTCAGGTACTTTATCTTGTTTCCAACATTGAGCAAAAGTCAGTCTAGCTGCTGTAATCAAGTACCATAATAGTGTTCTCTTGGCTACATTCCATTTTAAGACCTAACAATAACATCTGTGGGTCTTTCTTAAAAGTACATTTCAAAATTTTTTGTATCTCATTGTGGATCTCAGTCCAGTAATTTACTGCTTTATCACATGTCCACCACATATGGTAAAAAGACCCTTCATGTTTCTTACATTTCCAACATTTGTTAGACATACTTTCATTTATAATAGCAATTTTTTTAGGCGTCATATACCATCTGTACATCATTTTATAGCAATTCTCTTTGACATTTACACAAGTTGAAATTTTCATTGACTTTTTCCACAAATATTCCCAAGATGCCATAAATATCTCATTATTAATATTTACTGCCCATTTTATCATTTGCTCTTTTACTATTTCGTCCTCAGTATACCATTTCAATAAAACCTTGTACAGTTTAGAAATCATTTTTTTACCCTTACCAACCCATACAGTTTCAATTTCAATATAATTTTCTCTAAAACCATGTTCTCTCTTATCGGTCTTAAATAAGTCATAAATCTGTCTATACTTCAACTAGTCATATTCAAATTCCACATCAGTTCTATCTTTTAGTACAAAGTTTTTCCCTTCTAATTTTAAGAGACTTTTGTAAGGTAGCCAATCTAAACCCTGGCTTCTTGAATATGGATTAATCACTTCTGCTGGTACTATCCAAAGTGGTCTTTCTTCCGAGAAGAATTTTCTATATCTCGTCCAAGTCTCGAACAGTGATCATCTTATGAAGTGGTGTTTGAAAAACTTGTCTATTTTTACTTTTCCATACCATAAATATGCATGCCATCCGAACTTGTTGTCATGACCTTCTAAAGCCAATAACTTTTTATTCTCAAGATTAATCCACTGCTCCAGCCATGTTAAGCAGATGGCATCATAATACAATCTTAAATTTGGTAGTTGTAGTCCTCTTTCCTTTGCATCACATAAAATTTTCATTTTAATCCTTGGCTTTCTTCCTGCCCATACAAATTTCGATAGTTCTTTCTGCCACGTATCCAGTATTTTCCTTTGTTTTAATATTGGAATAGTCTGAAATAAAAACATCAAAAGCGGCAAAACATTCATTTTTACAGTTGCAATTCTTCCCAATAACGATAGATTCAAGGTATCCCATTTCTTCATGTCTTGTTGAATCCTATGCCAAACCTTTTCATAATTATTTTTGAACAAATCAATATTTTTCATAGTCAATTCGATTCCTAAATATTTAGTCTTTGTAACTACTTCACACTGAATTTTCTCTTGAAGCTCAATTTGTCTCTGTTTCGTCATGTTTTTACACATCACTTTCGTTTTACTTTTATTAACGTAGAATCCCGCAACTGTTCCAAATTCTTCAATTTTTTCCATCAATTGTGGTATATTCTCAATTGGATCTTGAATCATAAACATTACATCATCTGCAAATGCTCTGTATTTATAAACAAAGCCTTTCACTGTAAGTCCTTCAATGCTATTGTCTTTTCTGATCGCTGTCAATAATATTTCCAATATCCAGATAAACAATAACGGAGATAACAGGCATCCTTGTCGTGTTCCCTTTTGAACTTGGAAGAAATCTGTTCTTTCTTTATTAATATTCAAAGCTGCTTTCTGTTCTGAGTAAATTGCCACAATCATGTTTAAAAAAGACTGTCCTATATCCATTTTTTCAATAACTTGCAGCATAAACTCCCAATTTAAATTGTCAAAAGCTTTTTCCGCATCTAAAAAGAGGAATCCAACTTCTTTTTCTGGATGTTTGTCGTAATATTCAATTGCATCAATCACCACTCTTAAATTGTCTCTAATTTGTCTATTTGGTAAAAAACCAGCTTGTTCTTCCGCTATAGTATCTTTCAGATATTTTTTCAATCTTTCCGAAATTATTTTTGCAAATAGTTTATAGTCGTTATTTAATAGCGATATTGGTCTATAATTCTTTACGTTAGTTAAGTCCAAACCTTCTTTAGGTATCAGTGAAATATTTGCTTCCTTCCATGAATCTGGGATCCGTTTAGTATTTCTTATCTCGTTTGACAGAAGTACTAAAATAGGGGTTAGCTCCTCCTTAAATTTCTTGTAGAATTTTGCTGTAAAGCCATCTGGACCTGGAGTTTTGGCCAACTTTGCATCTTCTATCACCATTATTACTTCTTCCTTTGTTACTAATCCATTTAATAGCTCTTTAATTTGTTGTCCCAGCTCTGGAACTTCAATATTCTCCAAATATCTCTTAATTTTCTGTTGATCAATTCCTTTCTTTTTAAACAGTTTGGCGTAGTATTTGAAAAAGGCTCTTTTTATGCCTTTCAGATTCACAACATCTTTTCCATCTTCAGTAATCTTACTTATAAAATTTCTTTCTTTTCTATTTTTCAATTGCCACGCTAAAAATTTTCCTGGTTTATTTGCACCCTCAAATGCTTTTTGCTGTAATTTCTTCAGATTCCAGTATAATTCTCTGTTTAGTAGAACATTCAATTGATCCTGTAAAAAATGAATCTCTTTGATAATCTTTTTCTTCCCTGGTCTTTTCTTTAGTTCCTTTTCTTTCTGTCGAATTTTTTCATGGAGGTCCTTTTGTTGTTGCATCCTTTGTTTTTTATCTTTAGAATTCAGAGAGATAAGCAAACCTCTCATTACCGCTTTGTACGTATCCCATACGACCTGTATATCAGTACCTTTGTCTAGATTCATTTCAAAAAAATTTTCGTTTCTTTTTTTAATGTCTCATTAATTAATTTTTGGTCCAATAAATCCTCATTAATTCTCCAATATAGTTGTTTTGGTTTTTCTTTAGACATCCAAAGTAAAGGGTTATGATCTGAATTATTTTTCGGTAAAATTTCAATTTTATAAGTTTTTTGCGCCATCTCCTCTGACATCCAAATCATATCAATTCTAGAAAAGGAATTATGTCTGTTAGAATAAAATGTATAGTCCTTTGTCTTAGGATTCCATTTCCTCCAAACGTCTTCTAGTTTCTCTTGCTTCATCAGCTGGAAAAAAATTTTTGGCAGCTTTCCAACCGCCTCTCCAATTGCATTAGACTTTCTGTCCAATACGTTGTTCACCGTACCATTAAAGTCTCCTGCCAAAACTATTTGATCATAGTTTAAGCAATCCAGCTCTTTTGTCAAGTCATTGAAAAAAGTCTCTTTTGCACCATTGGGTGCATATATATTTACAAGCAATGTCCTTTTTCTGTTCATCATTATTTCCACGCCAACATATCTTCCTTCCTTATCTGAGAAGATTTGTTTAGGTTCCAATTCTTTAGTAATATATATCACTGTTCCTTTCTTCTTGTTAGCTGCTAATGAATGAAATTCTTCTCCCAATTTTTTATTAATCAGATATTTATTGTCTTGTTTTCTGATATGTGTTTCTTGCAAACAAATTATATTACATTTTTGTTTCTCAAGCCAATGATTCACTAATTTTCTTTTGTTTGGTGAATTTAGTCCATTCACATTCCAAGATAAAAATTTGTAATCCATCATTGTTTTGAATTAAATGTCTTTAAAATCATCAAAATTGTTCTCTTTGAATCTGTACATGTCTCCTTCCGTTTTGATTGTGTATCTCACCGAGTTGTAAGAGAATGATAATCCATATGGAATCTCCCATCTGAACTTAATGCTCATTTCTTTTAACCTATCCATTAATTTCTTGAATTTCTTTCTATTTTGTAAAATCATTCTCGGGATTTCTCTTAAAATTATTATTTTCTTTCCATTAATTTCCAACGGTTGTGTAAATTGCTTCTTGAAGATGTCTTCTTTCATTTTTGTAGTCACAAATTGAACAATCACATCTCTGGGTAATTTCTTTCTCTTGGCATAAGCTGAGTTTACTCTGTAGATTAGGTCAAAGTCTGGATCCAAATCTCCTTGATCCTCCCCTATGTAAGTTGTCAACGTGCTAATTACTAAAGCCCGTAAGTCCTGATCTTCCTCCTCTTCAATTCCTCTCAGTCTCAGATGGTTCTGAGTAGCCCTATATTCCATCATGGGCTCCAGTCTTGTATTTTCTTGTAGGGTTCTTTTAACTTTCTGTTCCATTTCTTCTGATTTTGTCACCAGACTTTGAACCTCTTTTTTAACTTCTTCCGTATCTTTTTTTTATCCCTGCCACTTCTGTTAGTACCAGTTCTTTCAACTCTTCCATATTTTTTTTCTGTACTTGGACTTGCACTTGTTCTATTTGCTCCAGTTGTATTTGTAGCTGTTGTTGCAACTGTGATTCTATTTGCTTTCCCAAACTCTGCACCACTTCTGTCATTCTTTTCTCCATCGCTTCCATGGCAGCCTGCCACTCTTTTTTTTCCTTTGCAGTCATTCTTGGACTAGGTGATGAGGCAGCCCTTGGTCTTGGCCTCAAATCCATCTTGGAGGCAAATTCAAAACTAAACAATCCTTATATTATCAATCTTAAAGCCAAATCGCCACCTTTATAACTTTTTCCGGTACTTTTTCAGCTTAAAAATAACTTTTTAAAATTTAGTCCTCCTCAAAATGGCGGGCGCAATTTCTCTATGATTTACTGGCTAGAGTAGGCTCTTTTGAAACTTCCGCTTTAGCTGTCCGTCACGGTAATCCAACTTCTGGTGTCACACTCTAAAACGTCCGTCTATATCCGGCAGAGCAACTTCGAAAACATCCACTCTAGCCTACTTCCTGTACCATAGACTCACAGTTAGTTTCGTTTCTACTTCGCAAAGTTTAGTCTTAGCTGACCACAGGAATGCAAAACAAAGTCACTTTTCCGCCGTTTTCTCCGAAGGAAAGCTTTCTTTTTACTTTTAAATCAAGCGGATTAGTTCCTTAAAGCTTTTTATGCTTATCCGTACGTTTAGATTTTGCGTTCTTCTTCAAACCGGTAAGCAAATGTTCAATTGTTACCTTACTTATAATCTCGGGGTTTCGCAGTGCTTCTTCTGTAAACGATGTTAATCTTGATGTTCAAGAGGTCGGTAGATGACGGATTTATGCTGAATTCTCAGCCCGGCTGGTATCTGTAGAGCTGATTTGCAACTGCCCTCTTCGCGGAAGGAGATCAAGGTGTAAACAAGCTTCCTCCGAAGCTTATCCACACCGATCTCAACTCCCTCTCAGGCTTGGCTGCTTGCTTGCCACCCCCCCACCTGGGGAGTGCTGCGCTGGGCCAGGTAGAGCCCAGACTGTCGTCAGATACCGCCGTTCACCTTGCCCAAATCGCAAAGTGCGTCAATTCGCCATTTTAACTCCGACCGGAAGCCCTGATTTACAACATATTTAATTGGGTAAGGTATCTGTTCTGTGTCTAGATGCTATTCTCAGATAGTCCTATCAAAGATACAGCTTCCTGGCCCTTTGCAGCCTCTGACTTTTCCCACACCTCCTCTGTGCGGATTCCCCCCTGAAGGGATTTATTTTCAGCCCCAGATGGGTTTTTGGGATTCGTGTCTAGCTTTCTTATACATCTGAGTAATGCCAAGGATAGCACCTCGCTCAACATGATCAAATTCTCTGACTCGGGGCCTTCTCTGCCTGACCTTTCCTTCTCTTCCACTGCCTGTGGGGAAGAGGTAGGAAAAACACTACTTGATCTGTCTCTACTTTCCTCTCTGCTTTTCCCTTCTCTCAGCACTTACCCATGGCACTGTGTCAGCTAGGGCTGCCAGGTCTCCCCAAAGGGTAGGGGTTTGCCCACTCAAAGGGTTTCCGACCTGCCAGTTTGGATCCGGCCAGTGGGGGAACCCCTTCCCAAAACTGCCCAGATTGGGCCAACATGCCCAGTGCAATGACGTCACCCAGAGGTGACGTCATCATACTGGGCACATCGCTAGTGGACACTCTAGCATTCGGCCGGAAAACTTTATGGTATCATAGAGTTTTCAAGCTGAATGCTAGAGCATTCACTGGCCACATGCCTAGCATGGTGATGTCACTTCCAGGTGACGTTATTGCAGCACAGGACCTACGTGGAACCTACTCCGGACCGGGACCTACTCCCCCCCCCCCGCTGCAACCAGTTAGTGACCTGGCAACACTAGTGTCAGCTTCCTGCTTCTTTGAGGTCTCATCCTCCATGTTTTTGGCCTCAGCTTCTCTAGGGGGCTTCTTGGGATCTTTGTTCTCTGATTCCTTCTCAGCGTCATTGCCTGTTCTTGAATGTCCAGCAGCACTAGTACCATTGTAACCACCACTTGGCTTCTGACAAAAGCTACAAGTTTGCAATACTTGCAGCACTTTGGATTCACCTCCACGTGGGCTGCTTTGGTTGTATTTTCAAATGCTGACCAGTCCACATCATCTAACTATAAGGAAAAGCAACCTCAGTTTCATATCTTCTGATGATTCTCCCCCTCCCCTTTATACCTACCTCAGGAACTAAGTGTTGAACACAGTACATTAGTGACACTCTCCATTTCCTCAGGCCCCATCCTCCGGTATATATAATTCTGTTTTGGTCATGGACTCCCCTGAACATTCCAACACGCTCCGAAATCAGTTCGCTCCCTGATCTGTCATTCAGAGGGTCTCCGTATCCACTGGCTGCTTTGCCTGAGTCCTGCCTCCAACATTCTAAACAGTTTGTTGTTCCTCTCCCCCTCCACAGCCAGTCAGAATTCATAAGTGAGAGTCTTTTGTAATAGAAGTGCCCACCGGATGCTGTCGTCTCTGAGGCCGCAGAGTAACTGATCCATTAGGACTGAATTTAGATTTGGGAACTGACAGTCACGAGCAGCCCTTCTCAGTGCGGCGACGTATTCAGTGACAGACTCGTCCTCTTTCTGGTTTCGTTGGTGGAAAGCACACCGGTGTACGGCAGCAGACATCTTTGGCACAAAATAATCGTTGGGGCGTGCCTTGATGATGCCAAGAGGTGTCTCCACTAATTTGGACGGAGCTACTAAGTTCTGAGCAATGTCGAATACAGCTTGGCTGCAGGTACTCAAAAAGGTGGCGCAGCGGACATCGTCTCCTTCGATCCTGTTTGCTATGAGGAAGCATTCAAAACGGTCGAAGTAGGATTCCCAGTTCCCAACCTTGGGGTCGAACAGTTCAATATGGCTGTTGGATGCCATGCCTGTAGTGATTTAGCTCTAGGCGCCCGTAGTGATTTCACTTTGGGCAGGCGGAGAGTGATTGCCTCCGTTCGGTCAGGCCTGGAATCCCATCCTCATCGCCAGTTTTAAGTATTGACAGGCAGGAGACGATGAACAATAACAAGGCTTTTATTCATCACATTGCTCAGTTCTGATCTGCTCTGGTAAGAGCGGCACCCAAACTTATCCCATTCCACAACTGAACTATATACAATGTAATTACAAACAAGAGGTCTGATTGGACCTAAGCAGAGCTTTCTGATAGGTTACTCTGTGTGGCTGCAGGACCACTAGATTAAACAGCCAATCACAATAAGGGCACTAGGATACCATGGGGCAATCCATAACTAAAACAGCATAGAGTGAACCCAGAACATAACATCTACATTAGCAGGCTTTTTGCTTCTGCCTGTCTCCAGTCCCAGTTTCAAAGAATCCTCAAAAATCCAGCAGTACAGACATCCTCATCAATGCAATCAGTAAGAGAATCTAGCTGAATCACTTCAGAATCCATCATTTTGTAAACAGTGATTGCCATGGGTGAGATACACAGAGGTTACTTCTCCAAAGAGAAATGATGAGTAACAAATGTTCTTACTATCTTGTTTCTCCAGGGTGGTGTTGGTCGAAATGCTTAGTAAAGGTAAAGGTTCCCTTGCTCGAAAGCCAGTCGAATCCGACTCTAGGGTTGCGGTGCTCATCTCCGTTTCAAAGCCAAAGACCCAGCGCTGTCCGAAGATGTTTCCGTGGTCATGTGGCCGGCATGACTAAACACCAAGGCGCACGGAACGCTGCTACCTTCCCACCGAAGTGGTACCTATTTATCTACTTGCAATTTCTTGCTTTCGAACTGCTAGGTTGGCAGGAGCTGGAACTAGAGACGGGAGCTCTCTCCATCTTGCGGCACCTGGGTCTTGAACTGCTGAACTACTGACCTTCCACAGCCTGCAGTTCAGCATCTTAACCACTTGAGCCACCGAAATGCTTATCTATGCATTAATTGGTCGAATTTGAATGAGTTCTGGTCTATGTATACAGAGAAAGCAACTTCGCCCCAAAGAATCTGTTTCCCAAAGAGAACACGTGACAAGGTTTCTTTAATAAAAGCAGTTATTCTCTTTACTGAATAATATCTTTTGAATCACAGGCAAACAAAACAGATTCATACACACATACACACAAGTTCCTTTAGATACAATAGAAATGGAAAACAATATGGGGTTTTAAACTAGAAGTTATTTAGGAGAGGGAAATCACGTGATACTTATTTGATTCCTGAAGCTCGACCTTCACAGTGAAGAATACAAGAGTTGATTCTAACTAAGGATACTCTTACAGCACACTGTTGGAACCTGCCAACACATGTGAGGATTAGATGACTAACTAGCTAGCTGGAAAAGGCGTGTCTAACAAAAGGTGAACCTTGTTTTTATCAGCTATTTTGGGGGCTGGCATTATGGTCTTCTTCCAGTCCGTCCCATTCCTATATCATTGGCTATAGGATGTGGGGTACCCTCCTACTAAGGTGGAGCAATATTGAAAATCTACACCTTTCACTAAAAGGGGACATTTGGTCCAAGGTGTGAATATGGGTTGTCATGGAAACCTTAGAACTGCAGATGACTCTGGCTTGGTCCAAGTCATAAACAGGAAACAGTCTTAACACTTGCAAAAAACCAAGCATCCTGTGGGTTACGTGTGGAATTCAAATTCCTCGATGGTAGGCAGCTTGTTGTTTTTGTCATCCTTCTGGCAGACCATAATGGAGATGCTTTTCTTGTTCCAAGTGCCTGATGGGTAGATGTATGTGCATATGTGTGTGTGTGTGACTTCATTAGCATGAAAGTGCAGACAGCAGGTCAACTTCCTAGTGCAGGTGGTCACATCAAACAAAGCACACAATTCTCCCAAGCCAAAGACACTTGCAAGCACCATTCAGGTGTATGTGCAGGTCAGAAAACAACAAATAAAATACATCTCCTAACAGTGGCGCTTTCTACTTCATCAAACATGTTCCAGGTGCTCCTTCCAGCTGGAGTTTCTTCTGGCAGCAAATCTGTGATCCTGTTTGGCAGATTTTGTTTGAGGGCTGCCACCTGTCTAGAGACACCTGGAAAAAGCTGGATTCTCAGAACTGAAGCTGTGGCATATACGCGCCCCTTTAGTTTGGTATCTTGTAAAGCCTCATATCATAGGCTATGCTGTAAAGTAACTATATAATAAAGATAATTATGCGGGATTTCATAAACATCTGTGTATGCAGATGACTGTGTTAATCTCCTGTGATACATGATAATGTCCCTAATACGAGAATTTTTCATCATTTGGAACTATTAATGCTATTCTCCATCAATGCACTGGGTCCATAGGAAGGTTTGAATTTCAGCCAGTACAGTTGCATACAAATTAATTGGTAGGTGACTGAGAATTGTACTCTACAGAGCCTAGTACTGTGCCCTGTTTCTGAGTCCTGAAGAACCTCCTCAGGGAAGCTCCTCCATTAGCACGTCCATAGCCTGGAGAACTACACTAAATAATTGACTCAGCCCTACCCCACCTTCCAGGGTAGAAATAAATTACTTGCCTATCAGTTTTCTGCTTACCTGGACTTAGAGAGTACTCCATCTTTCTGTGTTACACCTCTGAGGATGCCAGTATAGGCATCATCTTCATGGGGGCTGGGGAGCTCACGCCTCCCCCGAAGGTACTGAGCCCCCCTGGGGCAACTGGTGTCAGCCAGAGCCTTGCTACCCCCCTCCCATCCCCCACCCCATTTTGAAAGCAGAGGGTTTTCCCCTCTGCTTTCTGAGACTGTTTGGCTGGGCTAGGAGTGGGACGGAAGTCAAGGGGGTGGGGGCTTGCTTCCTCCTGGAAGCTAAGCTCCACCCACAGTTCCCAGCAGTGCTCAGTTCAGCCTGGAGAGCTGCACGTGGAGGCTGGCTTCGAGGCAGCACATGCTGCCTCTGCTTGCTGCCGCCACCAGCCTGAAGGGTAAGTAGGTGGGGGTGTAAGGAGTGGGGGATTGTTTCAGGTGGGGTGGGAGCTCAGGGCTGCACCCACCCAGCCATCCTGCAAGTCCAAGCAGGGGAGGTGGGAGAGCCAGCATGAAAATGTGCCTGGCTGCCACTTAGTGGGGAGGATGGAGGGTTGGGGAGGGGAGCTGGGCAAGAATGGAGGTAGGGGGAAGGTGGGGGGGCCCTTCTGTGGCCTCTGGTTGCCCCTGCCATCAGTGAGTGGCTTGCTTTCTCCTGCAGTCCAGTTTAAACTGGGCTGCAGGAGAAAATGAAACCCAGGAACCCTTGTGCTGCACGGAGCACATTGCTCCAGGATACAGAAAATCCTGGGCTCACTTTCTCCTGTAATCGGGGGGGGGGGGGCTGCACTTTCTGTCTCTCTCTCTCTTTCTGTTTCTCTTTCCCTTTCCATTGAGATGTGTGAGAGCTGGAAACAACGAGACTCTGCGGAGCTGCCCCACCCCCACTCCAGGCTGCTTCCCTTCCAGTCTGACTTTCTTTCCTTCCCTTCTTTCTGTCTTTCACTTCTCTCTCCCAATCTATATGCTTTTTTCCCCAGCTTCCCCCCCCTCCCTTGCTAAAATAGCCCCAGTTAGGATTGCCAGGTACCCACTGGCCACCTCTGGGGGATGAGGGGAGGGTGGCCCAATCCAGGTTAGGAAACTCCTGGAGATTTGGGAATGGAGTCTGGGGAGGACAGGAACCTCAGTGGGGCACAATGCCATAGAGTCCACCCTCCAGAACATCATTTCCCCCCCCAGGGAAACTGATTTCTTTAGACTGGCAGTGAGCTGTAATTCCAGGGGATCCCCAGGTCCCACCTGGAGGCTGGCATCCCTAGCTCCAGTGCTGAAATTGGAAGCCCTGGTTCTGCTGTGTGACTTGGTGCATGCAAACCTCTGGCATTGGCTTACATTTGCCAAACCACCCAGGTGGAGGAGGGGAGGGGTGTCATTCTACCAAAAATGAGAGTGTTTGGGTTTCTCTGTGAGTTTGAGGACTGGACTGGCACTGGAGTGAGATTGGAAAAGTGTGTGTGGCTTTCTGAAAACCCTTGTGTTACAGTAATAATTATGCTACAATACAGTTTGTTAGTCCTAAAGGTTCTACTGAGTGTTTTACTATTTTGTATGCTATGGCAGTGATATGAGAGCCAATTGAGCTGTGGGTCCATCTCATGCTACTGACAGTAGTTATACATTACGTCTTGCCCAAATGGTTCTGGGCATTAAAGCGCACTTGCCCTGGTGTGATGTAAAGTGCTAGCAAGTCATAGCCAACTCATGGTAACCCTGTAGGATTTTCAAGGCAACAGACATTCAAAGATGATTTGCCATTGCCTGACTGTGCATCACGTCCCTGGTATTCCTTGGAGATCTCCCATCCAAATACTAGTCAGAGCTGACTCTGCTTAGCTTCCAAAATCTGATGAGATCAGGCTAACCTGAGCCACCATGGCATGGTGCTGTGTGGGTGCTTCCCAGGCAATCATCTTCAACCTATTCTTGGGAGCCACAATCATTAGGAAAGAGCCATGTGATAGAAGTGTAATAATAATTTACTCATAGTTGCAAGAGCCAATAAGATTTGAGTTTGGCTGACCCAGCTGAGCCCTGAGAAGGAGCAAGGTGTTTGAGCTGCCAGAGGGGTGAGTGGTATTTTTATTTATTTACTTTCAGCTGAGGTGCTTTAGCTGAAAAGGTACTGTGTCAGGGACTGTATTTGGGAGTGTGTGGGTGAGTTGTAACAGACTCCTGACTGCTGGAGTTAGGGTGTGAAAGGGTCATTGTTTGCCTGTAATTAAGTGCTTGGGTGAGATTGAATAGCAGACTCCTGGCTGCTGGAGTTGGAGTGTGAAAGGGGCTTTGTTTGACTGTCATTAAGTGCCTTGGGTGATTTTGAGTAGCTGCTGGCCACACCCTCTCCTGGGAGACAATTCCATTTAAGGCAGGAAGTTTGCAAGAGGCACGAGGCTCTTTGCCTGTGGCTCTTGGCCTAGGGGCTCTGTAAGAAGCCCAGGAAGAGCCAGGAAGCCAGGACCTTGGCTCCTTGGTAAGGTAAGGTAAGTAGACTCCTACAACAGGAGCCATATAAATACAAAGGGTTTTAAAAGGGGGTTATAGAAAAGTATTTGTTTAAAAACAATTATGAAGCCAGAATGCCAGCAGGGGGTTGGGGGCTATCCAGTGTTTTGCATGGAGTGTCACATGTATGACTATCTGCCCACTGGTCAGAAGTCTTGGGTGTGTGCTCGGTGCAAGGAGCTCCTGGTTCTCAGGGAGCGAGTTTGCTCCCTTGAGGCCAAGGTGGCTGACCTGGAGAAGCAGGGACAGTCAGTTAGGTGCACGGGGAAGACTCTCGGGGACTTGTTAGATATGTCCCACTCTGGATCTGGCAGCCCGGCTGCTGCCAGGGAGCATGAGGGTCAAGGGGAAAAGGGGCACCATGCTGAGGATAAGGGGAATGTGCCCTCAGAAGGGACCTCTTCTTCAGCTGGTGAACGGGTATCCTTTCGTACCAAGGAACCGTCCCTGGGAAGGGTGGGAGGGGGGCTCTTGGTAGTTGGTGATTCGATCCTTAGGCAGGTAGACAGCTGGGTGGCGAACCCGCGTACTGACCGTATGGTGACTTGCCTGCCTGGTGCGAAGGTAGCGGACATTACGCGTGTTTTAGATAGGCTGGTAGATAGTGCTGGGGAGGAGCCAGTGGTCGTGGTGCACGTCGGCACCAACGATGTGGGGAAATGCAGTCGTGAGGTCCTGGAGGAGAAATTTAGGCTGCTGGGCAGGAAACTCAAGGCCAGGACCTCCAAGGTAGCCTTCTCGGAAGTGCTACCTGTTCCACGCGCAGGGCCGGAGAGACAGGCACAGATCAGGAGTCTCAATGCGTGGATGAGACGGTGGTGTAGGGGGAAGGGTTCAAGTTTGTTAGGCACTGGGATGCTTTTTGGGACAAGAGGGAGCTGTACAAAAGGGACGGTCTCCACTTGTCCCGAGAAGGAACCAGGCTGCTGGCGCTCAAAATCAAAAAGATGGCAGAGCAGTTTTTAAACTGAATAATGGGGGAAAGCCGACAGGAGATGAAAAGTCTCTGGTTCGGGATGGCTCATCTCAAAGAGATGAAGGGGTAGCTATTACTTTTGTACAAGGAAATGGATTACAATTGTCCACTGAGACTGTGGCTAATGATAGGAACTGCCTGGCAAGGTCTCGAGGCAGCAAGAGGAAGGCTGTGGGCTTAACAAACGTGGGAAACTATAAGTGTTTATACACAAATGCTAGAAGTCTCCGAGGTAAAATCGGGGAGTTGGAATGCTTGGTGTTGGGGGGGAAATAGACATTGTGGGTATTTCAGAAACTTGGTGGGATGAGGAAAATCAGTGGGATACGGTGATTCCTGGTTATAAATTATATCGGAAGGATAGGGGGAAAGGGTTGGAGGTGGGGTGGCTCTGTATGTCAGAGAGGGTATACCATCCAGTAAGATTGAGAGGGTAAGAGAATTGGATTCCCTTCTGGAAATGCTATGGGTTGAAATAGTGGGTCCAAAAGGAGGCTTAACAGTGGGAGTTTGTTATCGCCCACCAGATCAAAAGATAGAGGAGGATTATAAAATGATGAATGAATTAAAGATAGCGGCTAGACGAAATAACTGTGTTGTAATAGGCGACTTTAACTACCCACACATTGATTGGGTCAATATGAGTTCTAGTCGGGAAAAAGAGATTGCGTTCTTAGACACTCTCAATGACTGTGCTGTGGAACAGATGGTCACAGATCCTACCAGGGGAGAGGCGATCCTGGATTTGGTCCTAAGTAACACCCAAGACCTGGTGAGAGATGTAAAAGTGATTGCACCACTTGGGAACAGTGACCATAATGTCATTGAGTTTAACATTTGTACAGATAGGGAGTTGCCCAAAAAGACTAACGCAACCACTTTTAACTTTAAAAGGGGTAACTTCTCTGGTATGAGGGGACATGTGAGGAAGAAATTGAAAGGAAGAGTGGAGAAGGTCAAAACCATTGGGGAAGCTTGGAGACTATTTAAAAAGACAATCCTAGAAGCTCAGAAAAAATATATACCGCAGGTTAGGAAAGGTACAAATAGGTATAGAAAAAAGCCTGCATGGTTAACAAATAAAGTAATGGAAGCTGTAAAAGGTAAGAAGGATTCCTTTAAGCAGTGGAAAGCTAGTCTTAGTGAGGTTGATAAAAGGGAACACAGACTATGGCAAATAAAATGCAAGTCTGTGATCAGGCAAGCAAAAAGGGAATATGAGGAGCATATCGCAAAAAACATAAAGACCAACAATAAAACTTTCTTCAAATACATTAGAAGTAGGAAGCCAGCCAGGGAGGCAGTGGGGCCATTGGATGACCAAGGGGTAAAAGGAGTAGTGAAGGATGATAGGGAAATGGCTGAGAAGCTGAATGCATTTTTTGCCTCTGTCTTCACTGTGGAAGAGGAGAAGTGTTTGCCCACTCCAGAAGCACTGATTTCGGGAGGGGGTTTGAAAGACCTGAATCAGATTGCGGTGACAAGAGAGGAAGTCCTCCGACTGATGGACAATTTAAAAACTAATAAATCACCAGGCCCGGATGGCATTCATCCGAGAGTTCTGAAAGAACTCAAATGTGAACTTGTGGATCTCCTGACAAAAATAGGTAATCTTTCTTTAAAATCTGCCTCCATTCCTGATGACTGGAAGGTAGCTAATGTCACTCCCATCTTTAAAAAGGGCTCCAGGGGAGATCCAGGAAATTACAGGCCAGTCAGTCTGACATCGATACCGGGTAAGTTGGTGGAAACTGTTATTAAGGAAAGAATTAGTAGGCACATTGATGAACAAAAACTATTGAGGCAGACTCAGCATGGGTTCTGTAAGGGAAGATCTTGTCTCACTAACCTGTTAGTGTTTTTTGAGGGAGTGAACAAACATGTGGACAAGGGGGACCCAATAGATATTATTTACCTTGACTTCCGGAAAGCTTTTGATACAGTTCCTCATCAAAGGCTCCTAAGTAAGCTCAATAGTCATGGGATAAAAGGACAAGTCCTCTTGTGGATCAAAAACTGGCTTATAAATAGGAAACAGAGAGTGAGTATAAATGGGAAACTTTCTCAGTGGAGGGTGGTAAGCAGTGGGGTACCACAGGGATCAGTACTCGGTCCCATGCTTTTTAACTTGTTTATTAACGATTTGGAATTGGGAGTAAGCAGTGATGTGGCTAAATTTGCAGATGACACGAAGTTGTTCAGGGTGGTGAAAACCAGGGAGGATTGTGAGGCACTCCAAAGGGATCTGTTGAGGATGGGTGAGTGGGCGTCAACGTGGCAAATGGGGTTCAATGTGGCCAAGTGCAAAGTGATGCACATTGGAGCCAAAAATCCTAAATATAAATACACGTTGATGGGGTCTGATCTGGCAGAGACGGACCAAGAGAGAGATCTTGGAGTCGTAGTGGATAACTCGCTGAAAATGTCTACACAATGTGTAGCTGCAATAAAGAAGGCCAACGCTATGCTGGGGATTATTAGGAAGGGAATTGATAACAAATCAGCCAGTATCATCATGCCCCTGTATAAATCATTGGTGCGACCTCATTTGGAATACTGTGTACAGTTCTGGTCACCACATCTCAAAAAGGATATTATAGCATTGGAAAAAGTGCAGAGAAGGGCAACTAGAATGATAAAAGGGTTGGAACACCTTCCCTATGAAGAAAGGTTAAAATGCTTGGGGCTCTTTAGCTTGGAGAAACGACGGCTGAGGGGTGACATGATCGAGGTTTATAAGATTATGAATGGGATTGAGCAGGTTGAGAAAGAAGTACTTTTCTCCCTTTCTCACAATACAAGAACTCGTGGGCACTCTATGAAATTGCTGAGCAGTCGGGTTAGAACAGATAAAAGGAAATACTTCTTCACCCAAAGAGTGATTAACATATGGAATTCACTGCCACAGGAGGTCGTGGCAGCTGCAAGCATGGACAGTTTCAAGAGGAAATTAGATAAACATATGGAGCAGAAGTCCACCAGTGGCTATTAGCCACAGGGTATAGAATGAGAACTCTCAGTCTGGGGCAGGTGATGCACTCTATTCTTGGTGCTGGAGGGGGCAGCAGTGGGAGGGCTTCTGGTGCCCTGGCCCCACTGCTGGACCTCCTGATGGCACCTGGTATATTTTGGCCGCTGTGTGACAGAGTGTTGGACTAGATGGGCCATTGGCCTGATTCAACATTGGCTTCTCTTATGTTCTTATGTTCTTATGTTCTTATGAGTTTGATGGGGGATTGGGCAAATTGATCAAAGGAACTGAAAGAAGAGAAAATATTAGCAAGCTCAGTAGTTAAGGATTTGAATAGAGTTCTTTATAGTCCAATCCTGAGGACACTTCCCTGGGAGTAAGCCCCCTTGGATAGACCTCAGTAGGATGTCTCTGTTAGACTGATGAGGAATTGTCATAGGAAGGGGATAAACAATTAAAGTATATGAGAGAGAATGTCTGAAAATGTCATACAGGTTTCTGTGGACTGCCTCCCCTGTTATATCACACAGACCTTGCAATAGCATTGTAGCTAACCCCAACTAAGAAACTTCCATGCTGTTTCTATAATTTCTCAAATGTACTTCACACCAACTGTGCATCTCCATTCTTTTCTAATTCCTCTCAACTATGTACAGCTTTCTATGTTGTGCTTCATTTGGACTGCTTTGCTTTCTCAGTTCCTAGCCCCCTTCTTTTCTATAACTATGGATCTACATCTCCTTCCTCAAGCCTTGCTGCTTGTCCCAGCTCTCTAAAGTCAGACCAGTTTGGCCAGTGTCAACCGAAAATACATCTGTCTGTCCAGGAAGTTCAACTAAATGCCACTAGAGGTTTTGTCACCACTGCTACATCACTTAATGCATTACAATATAGGTTCATGTTCAGGCTATAATTTATGATGTTTTAGTTTGGGAAGATCTGTGTTCTTGGTCACATCAGTTGGTGCTATTTTTTTCCTGTAAACTCCTCTTCCATCCCAATGGACTCTGCTGCTCACATGTTGTCTGTCAATCCCCTCTTTATCCCACCCTTCCTCCAGTCTCCCTTCCCTTATATTGACCTCACAACAATGGCAATATCACCCAGCCTGATGAAGGGGGCTTTGACTCTTGGAAGTTTATTCCCTGAAACTCTTGTTGGTCTCTAATCTGCTCCTGGACTCAAATCTAACTGTCCCAGTATCACCGAGTAAGTGTCATGCAAAATGTAGATCTGAACATGGGTCTCCTCAATCCACACTGGTCTTCATGCCATCGGTCCATCTACTTCAGCATGGTCTGCTCTGATGCAGGTGAGCTCTACAGGCTCAGACAGAGAAAGATCCTTTCCAACAGCTGTTCTCTTAGATCTCCTCGGTTTAAACCTTTATCCTTTGGCACGCAAAGCATGGTCTCTCTACCATCAGTCCATCAGTGTCATCATTGTCTGCTCAGACTGGCAGTGGTTCTCCAGGGTTCTTTGCAGAGGATTTTGCCCACGCCGTGCTTTGTTTCTGAGCCATTGAGGCGGGGGGGGGAGGATGCAGGCGGGCTGCTTTTATTTGTAACGCAAAAGTATATTACCTCTTTCTAACAACATATGTCCATGCAAGATGTACATATGTTCACTGTAATATGTAAACAGGGCTTTTGTTTCCCTGAGTGGTGAGCAGGAAGAGAGGGAAATGGCAACAGATATGTTCTTGGTATGTACACCATCCAGGGAGAACACTTAACATTTAACTCATGTTTATGCCACACATCATTATCCTTGATTGGCATGCAGATCAGAGGCCTTTTAAAATTTCCTTTTGCCCTGTGTGCAGTCCAGAAGGAACATTGGCAAGGAATGTACACTCTATACGTGTGGTACAGTTTCAAAGGGACAACTAACTGGGATGTATAAAAGGAATGACAGGATTGCCCATTACAAACAATGGGAGAGACTTGAAGGCCCACTGGAGATAATAGGAGCCAGGAATGTCACATGGCTCCACCTCCATAAATAGTGACAATGGCCTGTGATGTCACTGGCTCCTCCCTATGATGTCACTGGGCCTCGGTTCTTTTAAGGACCTAGCACAGCAATGCCTCTGGCCCATCTCCAGCCCCCCCCCCCCGGGAAATTGGAAAGTCTACGCCCTTGGATGCCAGTCACACCTACTGGCGAAACGTCAGGTCCTACAATGCAAAGACCACGGCCATACAACCCGGAAAATCTACAGCAACTAATTCCTTGGGATTGCTCCCCAAAGCACTAATCTAAAAACATCCTTTGCTTCACTAGCAGGATATTCTCCTTATGCCCAGACTCACAAACACCTCAAATGCATTCTCTGTGAAATAGTTCTTTTTTACAGCCTTGCCAGAAGGCCAGGAGGAGAGAAGCCCCCCCCCCCCGCCTGTTCCAGACACAAGGGACAGCCACTGAAAAAGCACAGGAGCCATTACAGATGAGGCCTGTGACAAGGGGGCATACTGGCAGGGAAGAACAAAGTTGCTGCATGGGAACATGTAGGGAGAGGAAATGCTTCACGTCTGTGGGCCTCTGGTCATGAGGACTTGAAAAGTAACCACCAGAACCTTGAACTGGACCAGGAAACAAAGAAGCAGCCTCTGAAGTAGGACTGCCAACTGCCTGGAGAAAACAGGGTTCTCGGGTCCCCTTGTCATGCCAGCAGGGGGGTGGGGGGCATTCTGGGGGTGCGGGGGAGCACAGTACCACATGTTGACGTCACCCGAAAGTAAGGTCAGTGCATCGGCGACGTCAGGGGTTCTATAGTAAACTCTATGGTAAAAATGGCCTCAAACCATAGGGTTCTTCCCAAAAAGCCAAGTTCCTCCGATCACCGACACGTTGATGTCACTCCCAGGTGATGTCAGCACATCGCACATGGCATTGGGGGCAGGGGGAATTTCCTCCCACCAGCCAGCTGGTCAGTGGCAGGCAGAAGGCTGCAAAAGAAGGGGACCCCCCGCCCCCACCTGGGGAATGGTATCTGTTAAGTATGCAACTCAACATGAAGGATTTCAGCAAGAAGTGATTTCAGCTTTATTTAACGGCAAAACTCCAACTCAGGAACACACAACAAACAAGTGGAGCACAACTCCCTTTTTAAACTGTCCCAGGCTGTCAAAGCCACACCCACAACAAGATAAGAACCAATAACAATGCAGGGATAAAGGCCAATCAGGACTGTTCCCTCTTTGATACATTCTCACATAGTGATTGGATATTTACAGAGGTTTCTCAGAAACCAGCCAATGGTAATGCGACAGATTACAATCTGCATTTAGCTCAAAGCTCAACATAGCAAGTAATAGGATGGATTCACACTTTAAGACATAACAACTCCTCCCCCCTAAGACGGAGCATTACCCTTCCATACATAGTCCTTCAAATAGGAGGGGGCACCAATTCCTGTCCCTTAAGTAGATACTTAATGGGATGTTACTTGCCAGGGGATATTGTTTGCCTCCAGGCCATGAAAAGCTTCAGCTGCTTCTTAAGCCTCTATTAAAAAGACAGGACACTGTTTTCTCCAGGCCTGCTGGTATCCCTACCAGTCTCCAGGATCATCGGAATAGGAGTATCACAGTCATTGCAGCTAACTTCTGAGAAGGAACAGGCTGCCACATTTTGCAACATCTGAAGGTCTGGGCTGAAGCGAAGTTGCAGAAAAGTTGTTGGAAGTTCCAGATGCGATGTTCCCTATCTCAGACCTCTGGACTGAATGGCAAGAGAGACTAGATAGTCAGATGGGCACCCTGACCTTTCTTCCTGTAGCTACTCTTCTGCCACTTTCCCCATTTGAAATGCAGATTGTGTTCTCAGGGATCATTTTCTATAAAAAGGTGGCTGCATCTGAGTGGCAGAAGGGTGGGTGGGGTGTGCAATGTTGCTTAACTCTTTCTGGTTGTTTCCTTCTTCTCTCACACTCTGTTGAAGACAAGCTCTCTACCTGTATGCACCAAGAGAGGGACAGGGACATGTGTCCTCTCTTGGCACCCTGAGGCAGATGGGTCTCTCGCCATCTGCTTCCATCCTTTAGCTAGTAAGTTAGTAATCTAGCCAAACTCTGCTCTTTCCTTTCCAAAGTGTGCATCTCAAAAAAAGACAGAAGTATTTCTCTTCTAAACTTGCAACGTGGCTCTGTGTAGCTGTGTAAGCTGAATAACCTGGTAAATTTGTAGTTTTATTTAAGCACTACGCTAACTAATGGTGACTGGACTAACCACATCAGTTAGCCTCAATAAAACCTTGGCCAGGAAGGGGGAGGGAAGTACCCATGAAAATACCAACTTGGGTAGGGCAATTTTGAGCAGAGAAACAACCAGAAAGAGTTAAGCAACATTGCACACCCCACCCACCCTTCTGCCACTCAGATGCAGCCACCTTTTTGTTTTTTAGGGAAGGCACATGTGAGAAATCAACTTGGGCAGGGCAGTTTTGAGCTGAAAAAAATGGAAGGGAAAGAGTTAAGCTTTCTCTCCCATCCCACCCCTCTTCCACTCAGATGCAACCAGTCTTGCAGTCTCACTTGTTCTAAAGAATCAGGAAGTGGGTGCAGTTTGAGTCTTGAAGGAAGACTGTGAAGCTGGTGAGTTGCTAACTGTTCAGTGTTTTATTATTATTTTGCCTGGGATCTTTACTGGAAGTGATGAATAAAACAAACTTGAGTACTAAACTTTTTTCAGAATCCTAAACAAGAACTTCAGAATTATTTCAGCAGCTTCTCTACTGTGTCCTAACCTTCAAGGAAAAACAAAAACGAAGGGTGCCGATTCCGCATCTAAGTAAGGATGGCAGAGGTGGTGGTCTTGTTTCTCACGCTCTGTGTACAGTTCCTAGCCCTGCCTATATATGTACTATCGTATTTGGGGATATGGGGGCCCTTCTGCAAAAAGATTTTCTTTCCCTTTTTCCTGGAGAAATTTACAGTCGGCTACAACCAGAAAATGTTGAGACAGAAACGGGACTTGTTCCGTAATATGATGGACTTTGCGGATCCCTCGGGGAAACTGACAGTGCTGGAGATAGGCACTGGGACCGGCTCCAATTTCCAGTTCTTTCCACCCAACTGCAGAGTGATTTGTACAGACCCCAATCCCCACTTTCAGGAGCGTCTAGCTAAAAGCATGGTCCAGAATAAGCATCTTGAATATGGCCAGTTCATAACGACTTCAGGAGAGGACTTGAGTCAGGTACCTGATGCCTCTGTGGATGTCGTAGTTTCTACTTTGGTCCTGTGCTCAGTGGAGAACGTGGAAGCTGTTTTGAGAGAAGTCTGCAGAGTGCTGAAGTCGGTAAGTATTTGAAGAGAGATGGGTCAGGCAGCAAAAAATGCCCTGTGTGGATTTTTTGACTAGTGATTTGATAGCTTGTTCACATCAAACCACAGCTGGAAAGGCTTAACTATGTTTTGGCGTGACATCTAAATCAATAAACCATGGTTTGTGATTGGCCAGCAAACCAGCATCAGAAGCCATGGGTTGAACTGAGTTTGCAAACTATGGACCTCATTTGGAATACTCTTGACAGTTCTGGTCGCCACACCTCAAAAAGGATATTTTAGCATTGGGAAAAGTACAGAGAAGGGCAACTAGAATGATAAAAGGGTTGGAACACTTTCCCTATGAAGAAAGGTTAAAAAGCTTGGGGCTCTTTAGTTTGGAGAAACGACGGCTGAGGGGTGACATGATCGAGGTTTATAAGATTATGCATGGGATAGAGCAGGTTGAGAAAGAAGTACTTTTCTCCCTTTCTCACAATACAAGAACTCGTGGGCACTCAATAAAATTGCTGAGCAGTCGGGTTAGAACAGATAAAAGGAAGTATTTCTTCACCCAAAGAGTGATTAACACATGGAATTCACTGCCACAGGAGGTGGTCGCGGCTACAAGCATGGACAGTTTCAAGAGGGAATTAGATAAATATATGGAGCAGAAGTCCATCAGTGGCTATTAGCCACAAGGTATAGATAGGAATTCTCAGTCTGGGGCAGGTGATGCACTCTATTCTTGGTGCTGGGGGGGCAGCAGTGGGAGGGCTTCTAGTGTCCTGGCCCCACTGCTGGACCTCCTGATGGCTCCTGGTATTTTTGGCCACTGTGTGACAGAGTGTTGGACTAGATGGGCCATTGGCCTGATTCAACATTGGCTTCTTTTATGTTCTTATGTCTGGTGTGATGTCTGAACTGGCAAGCCAGGGTTACCACTGGACATCTGCCGCCAGAAGGCCCTGCACTATAGAAGTGTGAATAACTAAGTAGGTGGGGGAAAATAAGCAGCTGCTGTAAATCCTGATTTACCTGTTTTTTTGGAAACTCAAACCAAGAGTTGGTTTCTAAATGGTGGTTAATGTTATATGAACGGAATCCATAGGCACACCTCTCATCTGCCTCTTTGTAGAGCTGCTGAAGGAGTCAGGCTAGGGGAACAGTCCTGGAGCCCCAAGAAGTTCAACAAGATGCTCTGGTGTGTAGGTGTAAATTTAGCAGCCCCTTTGTGAGGGGAGAGGATGTATGGACTTCCTAAAATCACTCTCTCTTAGCCAAATCTACCTCTTAGCAGTATTGTGTTGATAAAAGAACGTGCTTTTATATAGAAAAGTATAAGTTCTCCCCTCCTCCATTTTTTCACAACAGCCCTGTAAAAGGTACACCAGGCTGAGAGTTTATGATGAGTCCAAAGTCACCCAGTGAGCTTCCATGGTAGAGGTGGGGATTCAAACCCGGTCTTCCAGGATGCTAATCTGACACTCCATCCACAATGCCATGCCAGCTTTCAAGATGTTGCCCTGAGCTGCTCAGAGGAAAGGTGGCATATAAATATGAGGAATGGAATGGGGATGTATGGTGCACATGGAGACAACCAATTATTATCCCATCTCACACTAAGAGTTGCATGATGTGACTAATGGTGACTCCATAGGATTTTCAAGGCAAGAGACATTCGGAGGTGGTTTCCCATTGCCTGCCTCCGTGTCAGCCCTACTTAGCCTCTGAGATCAGATAAGGTCAGGCTAGGCTGGGGCTATCCCTTCACAATATGACAAAATTATTTTCAGTTATAATCATGAAATAAAATGAATAATAATAACTGCCAGAAAAAAAACACAGACCGTGAAAATTTATTTTATTTAATTTTGTATATGTAATCATGCTGGGGGGGTGATCAAATTACAACATGCTATTCCATCATGAGAGCCAGAGTGGTGTAGCCGTTAAAGTGTCAGACTAGGATCTGGGAAATCCAGGTTCTAATCCCCACTTGCGCCATAGAGGCTTGCTGGGTGACCTTGGGCTGGTCACAGTACTCTCAGCTAGCCCTGATCTGGACAGCCCCAGGATAGCCTGATCTTCTCAGATCTCAGAAGAAAAGCAGGGCCAACATGGAGGCAGGCAAGGGCAAGCCACCTCCAAACATATCCTGCCTTGAAAATCCTACAGGGTTGCCATAAGTCAGTTTTGACTTGATGGCAAAAATAAATAAATAAATTCCATCACACCACCGGTGTTCTAAGCAGGCACTCAGGAGGCCTTCTGTTTTCCATTTTGAAGCCCTGGAGCTGACTGTCCCAAGCATCTACAAGGCATTTTTGAGAGCTAGGACTCTTCCTTTCTAATAATTTTTACTAACTAATACTAGACAAAGCATCATAAAATAATGATCACAAGCTTCACCACACTGGATGTTAAGAAACACACTACCCCTCAAAGAAGTCAAACTAGAGAATCTGCTGCAGTGGCTCAAGTGGTTAAGATGCTGAACTGCAGGGTGTGGAAGCTCAGTAGTTCAGCAGTTCGAGACCCGAGAGTGCCGCATGACAGAATGAGCTCCCGTCTCTTGTTCCAGCTCCTGCTAACCTAGCAGTTCAAAAGCAAGAAATTGCAAGTAGATAAATAGGTACCACTTCGGTGGGAAGGTAACAGCGTTCTGTGCGCCTTGGTGTTTAGTCATGCTGGCCACATGACCACGGAAACATCTTCAGACAGCGCTGGCTCTTTGGCTCTTTGGCTTTGAAACGGAGATGAGCACCGCAACCCTAGAGTCGAATTCGACTGGCTTTCGAGCAAGGGAACCTTTACCTTTACCTAGAGAATCTGCAGTAGAAATGGAAGGGGAGGCATTTTGCAAGCCCAGCAGAGCCAGTGCAATGTATAGAGTACCCAGCAGTACCAGTGCTATCACAGGGTGCCCAGCAGAACCCAATGTCACTGCAGCAATGCTTGCTGATGTTAAGCACAGAATCACAGTCCAAGCGAGGGGGAGTTAGAAGCCTAGCAGAACCAGTGAAATGTACAGTGCCCAGCAAAACTGATGTCAAGCACAGAATCACAGTCCGGGGGGGGGGTTGGAAGCCCAGCAGAACCAGTGCAATGTACAGAGTACCCAACAGTACTAGTACAATCACAAGGTGCCCAACAGAACCCACTGCCACATTCTGTCACCAAGCAGGACAGGGACGAGAAGGTCTTGAGACAAAGAAGTGAAAATAAAGGTGGGAGGAGACATGGAAACATTAGGTGAAGGGAGACAGAAATTAATGAAAAATGTATGGAAAAGAAGAGAAACTAAGACAGGGAAAGGTTGTTTTATCTTGCTGAACACGCTAACCACTGCTTTGCAAGATCTGGCTGAGCTGGGTGCAAGGAAAGGAAGAGAAAGGCTAGAATATTGGAGAAAATGACCTGCAGGCTGGCAATTACTGTAGCAGCTATCAGTATGCTGGCTCGGTTGTTGTTAAGCAAGTTTGCCTCAGTTCACATAGTCTTGGAGCAAGGGAAGTTTAGCCTTTTTGCTATGCTCAGATTTCCCTGTGCCCGAGTGGCTGCAGCCAGAACTACCTTGTAAAAAGAAAAGACATTTGGCTGGATGCAGCATAATGCTGGCTTCAAGAGCCCCTTCAAGGGCCTTCCTCAAACTGCACCCAGAAATGGACTGCACCCCCCTGCCCTGCCCTTGGTATGCCCCTAGTATCACCTTTCTGGCTTTAACATCCCTTATTTTCCACATAATCCCTCTTGACTCTATGCTCTGTGTGAGATATTCCCCCCCCTCAGATCAGCAGGCTTTCCATTTCTCTCCTAGCTACTTTTTTAACTGTCAACATGTTTTGTAACTGTCCTGCTCCTTCAGTGTGTGGTCATTCCAGGCACTCAGCCAATAATGGCCGGAAGGGTGTTTGTTAGTGAAAGGCAGCCAGATACATACTGGCAGACAGGAGCAGTTAGTAGATACTCCTCGGATTTGCGCTTCTGGTATTTATGCAAGGAGGGGGACTTCTGGGGGAACAGAAATGTCTCATAAGCCAGCACAACTAATGATTATATAATGCACAGAACACCCTGCATTATTTTGGTTCAAACATTCTGTTGTTTTCCTCAGGGTGGAGCTTTTTATTTCCTGGAACATGTCACTGCAGATCATTCAAGCTGGAGCTTTTTTTGGCAACAAATCTACTCTCCGACATGGAAACTTCTGTTTGATGGGTGCTACCTAACAAGAGAGACCTGGGCTGACATTGAAAAGGCCAAGTTCTCAGAAATAAAGCTGCAACACATACATGTCCCTTTACAATGGTCGCCCATTCAACCACATATAATTGGTTATGCTGTGAAATAACTATCAGTGTACATATTTACTAGAAGTAAGTCTCCCTGGATTTGAAGAAGGCTGCTCTCTTAAGCACTCTGACCTGCTAGTAAGCAACTCCATTTATTTTAGTAGGGGACTACTTCCAAGTAAACATGAATATGATAGCAGTGTGGGCCACCAACCTAAAAACCTTTTCAAGGTAGCATGTTCCATTGAACTCTGTGAGATTTTACTTTTGAATAAATGTGTTAAGGTTGCACTTTTTAAAGATACCATTCTAAGGAAAGGGGTTTACTTCTCTGAAATGAATCCAGCCAACTACACTGAACCAAATGTAAGCTAGAAAGTTTAGCACAGATCATAGCTCATTTCTATTGCTTTATTGCAAATAAAAGCATGGCTAAAACATCATCGTAAAATTCTGATTCATGAACTGCTTTAAGGATCCCTGCATTTTTCTAAAATGTGCATATACATCACTGAATAGGATTGACAACTGGCCAGGCAAAACACAAATAACCCAGCTGTGCCTGTCCTTGCAATTTTAACAGATTTGCTATGAAAAAAATCAGCTCATTCACTCTTTCAAGGCTTTAAGTCAAGCATGCTTCCCTGCTTCTGACCAAATTGCTATTAAAAGGACATCTGCCCAGTTCGAAAGTCTGTATCCCTGAAGTACTTCAGTACACCTGAACAGGGATGCCAACCTCCAGGTGGGACCTGTGGTCCCCTAGAATGACAGCATATCTCCAGACTGCAGAGAACACTCCCCCTGGAGAAAATGGATGCTTTGGAGGGTGGACTCTATAGCATTGTGTCCCACTGAGGTCCCTGTCCTCCTCAGGCTCCACCCCCAAATCTCCAGGTCCTTGTGAGAACTGAAAATGAAGATTTTTAATTGATCTGATTAAAATGTTAAGCTTGTGCTCTTTGTACCTTGAAAGCTTAATGCATTTGCTTCATGAATTTAAAAGATTAAAAAGCCAGACAACCTAAGATTAGAACTTGAAATAAGGAAGGCAGAGTATGTCTAGTCTATCTGGAAAACACCTAACACTTCATCAGGTCAAGGAACAATTAGTAGCAAAATAGCTGACACTTAGATCTGCTTGCAAACTGTATTCTTAAATTTATGCTGAAACCAACAGAAAAATGGGAAGTTAGCTCTGTCGAACAAACGTTTAGAAAGAAGACAGGCCTAAGGATACAACATCCTGCGGTCTGAAAGCCCAGTAACGGGAAGACATGACACAAGAATGACCATGCTCACCCGAGAGTGACATTTGCAGTAGATGGTGGGAAAATGTCAGGGGAAGGCTGGAAAGATTAATACCTTTTTAGAAGAAAGTAAACAGATTTTAGCATATTTAGAGGAGTGGACTAATTAGGAAATGAAAAAGAGTAATCAAAGGCGTGTCATCATGGGGTCCTAAAGGCGAGACATGAATTAAGAATGTGAGCCATGTACTCCAGCCTATGAGGACTGGCCAGGGGGTTTCTTATTTTCCAAAGCGTCAGGGAAGGAAGTATAAAACTGCCTGCTTTCAAATACAAGTTGTGGTCAGTTCATCTGGACTGATCACCCACGCTTGCAAGAGTGTATCAATAAACTATTCTGCTTCACTGAAAAAGGTCTGTCTCCAGAGATTTTGTTCTTTGAAGAACAACTTATATTTCTGACATCCTGGTAACTCTACGCCTGAAAGACAGGGGTGGTGCCAGCATATCCTGTTGTGGGGCAGTTGCTGGGACCCAGAGCTTCTGGTAGGGCTGCCATCCCCTTTGTGTCTCTTCGCACGTTTGCAAGCCTATCCACCATCCCTGCTCCTGGCCACTCATGCTATGCAGAAAAAACCAAGAAGGGATCACAGGTATAGGAAATGCAACAAACAACAAACACTGTAATATAGATGACAAAACATGTTAAGTAAGATTCATATTATATTGTAAAACTTGGCAATATTTTAGGTCCATCATTCTCCATGAGCATCCGGATATAAACTAATTTCGTCCCAATCTTCCTCAGGAGGAGTGTTCTGTTTAAGAGCAACCCAATGTTTAATTTCTTCTTTGTATTCTTCAAATAATCTTCTGGTTCCATGTTCAAGTGTTTATAAAGGAACAAGTCTTCTTTTACATAGGCGCAAAAGCCTCCTGTATTATGCTGGCTTAAGAGCTCTCCATGAACACTGTATATATTTATGGTAGTAGCAACCAGTCCTCTTTTCTGCCCAGCTAGAAGCCTTCAATTTTAAATTGGCTGGCAAAAAAGAGCATTTTTGCCACTCATGCTATGCAGCACTGTTGAGGGAAAGACACATGTCTGAGTGATCTTGGAAGCCCCTTCTTATGGCCCTGGTAAAATGACTCCAGCATAAGATGGCTTCCAGTTCTACTGGGATTACACACTAAGGAGCAGATTTGGGTTGTTATAGCAAGTAACAAAACAGGAGGCTGAAGTTGGTTTCTTATTCGCACTTCCTTATTCAGAAACACTAAGGAGAGTTGGAAAGCTCTGAACCCCAAAATAACGTCTGGACCACCACATATCATATGCCCTCACGTTCACAGGACTCTCCCCTTCGAGAGGACATATTCTGTGTGCTGGTCCAAAGATGGTTCTGGTGCCAGCTGCTTCAGAGTGTGGTACCCCAGGACAATCACACAAGCAGACACTGGGGCCAGGCTGAACCCAAAAAAATATTTGGACCACCCCAAAGGACACATCCCCACACTCTGGAGACTGTGCCCTGCAAGGTGACGTGCAGTGATGCCCGGTCCAAACACCGATTCTGATGCCACAAGCATCTATTCGCAGGGCTTCCCCGAGGCCTGTATTTCAAAGGAGATTTGAATAAGGAAGTGCCCTCTGCACCCAAAATAAGGTTGGGACCCCCACACTTCATTCACCCCCGTCTTCAGCAGACCCTCCCCTTTGAGGGGACACATTCTGTGTCCTGGTCCAAAGCACGGTTCTGGTGCCAGTTGCTCCAAAGTGCGGTACCCCAGGACAAACAGACAGGCAGACACTGGGGCCAGGCTACACCCTAAAAATATTTGGACCACCCCAAAGGACACATCCCCGCTCTCTGGAGACTGTGCCCTACAAGGTGACATGCAGTGATGCCTGGTCCAAACACTGGTTCTGATGCCACGAGCTTCTATTTGCAGGGCTTCCCCAAGGCCTGTATTTCAAAGGAGATTTGAATAAGGAAGTTATGGTAGTAGCAACCAGTCCTCTTTTCTCCCCAGCTAGAAGCCTTCAATTTTAAATTGGCTGGCAAAAAAGAGCATTTTTGCCACTCATGCTATGCAGCACTGCTGAGGGAAAGGCACATGTCTGAGTGATCTTGGAAGCCCCTTCTTATGGCCCTGGTAAAATGGCTCCAGCATAAGATGGCTTCCAGTTCTACTGGGATTACACACTGAGGAGATTTGGGTTGTTATAGTGAGTAACAAAACTGGGTTGTTATAGCATGTAGAATGTGAAGCAGATGCAAAACAGTGCAGTGTGGGACTTCTTGTACCTTTAATACCCACATACATAAGGATTTTTCAGCAGATGTAGCATTTTTCATCCACGCATAACTATCAAAATATCCTGTGCTGTACATCTGCACATTTCTTTAAAGCCCCAGGAGCCTATATTCCTTTGTTCTCCCTAGTGGGCCAGGTGGTTGAAATTGTAAGATACATTGGATATATTTCATTTTTAAAATGTTTGTATCTCCAAAAAAAAATATTTCAAGATTCTGTCTCACAAGATTGATAAACTAGCCTCTTTACTGCTGACTTATAAGTATTTTTACTCTTGTACACCAATAAATAATCATTGCATGCTCTAATTTGTAGTTTTGTCTGATTTTTATCAAGATTAAGATGTAATTTAAGGCTAAAAGTAAAATGCACTTATCTAATTTTGTTGCAAGTCTGTACCATAATCATAACATGATATTGTATTCAGACTTTTTATAATGGAAGATAGGGATCAAATGCAGAGGGTATATGACTGTATGAACAAGTTTCATCTTTTGCTTCTCAAAAAATGAACTGTTTAATAACATAGCTGCTGTTATGTTTTTCTTATAATAGCTTTCCTTTAATTGATTTATTTAGCCATTTATACCCTGCTTTTCTTGAGTCTAGGGTCTCAAAGCAGTTAAAAAAATTAATGCAAACATACAGTTTAAGCAAACAAAAGTACAATATGGTATTCCACCATTCTGAATGTGATAAACCAACCCTGCAGGCACCTATTTTTAGCGCAGGTCATGGGGCATTTACTTGGTTGGCTCCCATCTCAAGCCCATAGCCCTAATGGAGGATTTCACCTCTCCAGCCTATTCCAATCCTTGCATAAACAAGATTTACTCTCTTCTGCGGCCACCACCAGACCAATAATTAGAGATGCATCTGTCTGATAAATGGGACACCAAACCCCCTCTGTTCAAATTCAGAATCCCCTTCTTCTTTCAGCTACCTTAGAGGTAGGGGGACATTTTGGAAATCATTCCCAAGTAGGCAGCTCTCTTCATTTCTCTTAAACATGAACAAATTTTTAGATTTTATCTATAGTTGAACTGACTAAATTATCTTTAATTTGATTACAAATAACAAAAGCATACAGTGGAACAGCAAAAAAAATCAGCATCTGAGCACAGAAAAAATAAATATAAACATAAGTTCTTTTCCTAGATCCAAATTTTATTGCTGTGATATCTTGATGTGTCCAGATTTGTTGTTCAGGCTCTGATTGGTCAGGTCAGTTTTACTCTGTCTTTCTCTGCTTCTCTCTTCAGATCACGTGCCTGTGTGCATCTCCTTCAGAGCTTCCAAGATGTCTCCCTGTGGCAGATCCAAAAACATCTGCCCCCTCCTTAAAGAGGGGAGCTTCTTCCCAAATTCCACAAACTCCCTCCCACTAGAAATTCACCAGGCAGAGAAGGGGAAAGAAGCTTAGAAAGTTCTGGGTCAGCCCCCATGGTTTAGGTGCTCTCTGGATCTACCTGCCCTAGCTCTTCTTTGTCCACCTGGGCTGCTTTCATCAGCATAACAATAGCTATTTTGTGACCCTCGGCAGCTTGAAATTTAGAAGACTGTGAGAAAAGGATAACAATAATTTTGACCAGACTACATGTAAAAGCTGTTTCACCTTAAACTATGACCATTCACAGAGTGTAAAAATCCAACTTTCACCATGCAAGTGGCAAATTTTATACGTGTACCTAAGGTAGTGTATGCACTCATGACACTGGGCTGATGCTGTTGTGTATTAAGATGTTAAAGATGGCGGCAGCTGGCTAGCCGGGCCATGCAGTCGGACAGACCCTCAGACCTTCGGTCCTAAAGACAATAGCCACCTTGGATCCTAGGGCGTGCCAATGGGCTTGCCCAGATCCAAAAGGGAACCTATTGAAACAAAGACTTGTAAATAGAGCCAATTACGGGTGATGGGTATGTGTGGGTGTGGTACTTGGGTATGCATATAAACCGGGCATGGACCGGCAAAAGTATGCTTTGTTCTGCTATGTAATCAATAAACGTCTTGCTGATTTCACCATGCTGAGCCTCTGGCCCCAGTATTTTTCACTGGCGACGAAGATGGGATCCCGTGAGCAAGTCTGACTCCTCCGCAACCAGGAGCACCACATTGGTGGCCACCACAGAGCCCGAGGACTCTTGCTCTGCACCGCCATCCACCAGCGATCCACAGGTCGCAGCCATTGCATCATTGCAACCAGCCCCAGCTCCACCACAAGTCATGGCTTCCGCTCTGGGATAGCACCTCTCGGCCTTCGACCCAACCCATCCTGAGTACTGGGGATCCTGGGTCACCCAGCTGAAACGCTTCTTAAACATACAAGGCGAAACTGACGCGGAACTCAAGAAATCATGGCTGCTGAGCATGTCGCCACAATCCACCTGGCACAGAATCTCATTGTGCCAAAGACTCTGGAGACCGCCACCTACGATGAGCTGCTCACCGCCCTGACCAACTACTACGCCCCAAAACCATCGAAATGGGCCATCCTGGATGGATTTCCTGGGATGCCTGCAAAAGCCCGGGGAGTCCACCGCAGAATTCCTCACCGACCCTCGCCACTTCACCAGCAAATGTGAGTTTCCCTTCCTAGAGGACACTCTGCTGACCCAGTTCATCTGGGGGGTCAGTGAACCAAAGCTATGGTGGAAATTCATTGACCAGACTGACCTGAAGCTTGACAGCCACCGCATTCAAGAAATCACAGAGGGACCGACAAACACGCTCCACGCACCAGACCACAGCCGCTCAGGACTCCAACCTCTCGGAGGAGGAAGGAATAGGAACCCATCAAGTTCGGCATCATGCCCGGCCCAATGCCCACAAGAGCAGAGTACCAGCCAGCCACGGGTCCACGAAACAACCTTGGTCAACTCCATGTGCCAGCTGTGGAGATCTCCAAGAACGAAGGTCCTGCAGATTCCATGATGCCATCTGTTCCACGTGTGGCAAACAGTGCCACATCACCCATGCCTGCCATTCGCGGGGAAATCACCAGAACACCTCAGTGCACCACGGGACAACCAAACCCAACTCCACCACAGTCAACCAGAATCAGGTACATTACATGCCCCTGGGGTCGGCCCGTGAACTGACTGTAATTGTGTTGATAGAGGGGACCCCATGTGAGATGGAGTTAGTTACAGGATCATCCCTTTCCATTATTTCAGAGGATACCCTCAGGAGGATATGCCCTAATGGGGGACCCCCTCTAGGGATCACCGGTCTCAGGCTAAGAGACTTTCAGAGGAACCCAGCTGAAATCAAGGGTGGGCCAGTTTCGCATACAGTACAAGGTGTTTGAAGGCCTCTTAGAACTGGTTGTAATAAAGACCCCCCTCACCAGTTTGTTGGGCCTCTCCTGGTTCAATGCACTCAGATTGGCGGATGGGACAAGAAGAAATTAAGGTACTGAAAGAGATACCCTGGAGAGTGAGAGAGAAAAAGAGGGCGTATTCAGAATTAACACCGCTATTGAGAGCTAACAACATAGGTGGATTTTGCCAGAAGGGGTCTTCTTTAACTTTGAAGGAAAGAGATTTAGAATCACTTCAGTCTTTAAAGCCAAAGACTTTCTAGAGACTTACGGCGTGGAGATGTTGGATGATCAAGAAGAAAAAGAGGAGAGAGAAGAAGGAGAGGTGGAAAAGGAATCCGAACCCCAAGTCCAGGGGGCAACGGCGTCAACCTCATCTGCTAAACCTCAAAGATTAAGAAGATTTAGACTGAGATTTCCAATTGTTACACGGCAAAAAGCAAAGGGTGAAAAGGAACACAGATAGACACAGAATTTAGATGGATAAAAAGAAAATAAAGATAATTTCAGTCAATGTGAATGGCTTAAATGGACCTCAGAAAAGAAGAAGGATATTTCATCAATTGAAGAAATGTAAAGTGGATATAACATGTATTCAAGAAACTCACATTAGGAGACAGGATGAAAAACATTTGAATTATAAGGGATTAGGCAAAGTATTTGTAGCAACAGATAAAGAGAAGAAAAAACGTGGAGTGGCCACCTATATTAAAGAATATATGCAACCAGAACTCATATTTGCTTTGGAAGATGGGAGAATACTGATGGTGGTAATTCAAAGACAAAATAAAAAAGTTTTAATAGTGAACATATATGCCCCAAACCAAAATCAGGAGAAGTTCTATGGAAAGCTCTCAATGTTGATAGCTAAACAAGATGTTCAGGAGATTTGTCTGATCGGTGACTTTAATGCGGTTTTTGATAACAAAATGGATCGGAAGGCGTGTGCGCAGAGGAAGAAGCCAAAAGGTAATGAATTTACTAATTCACTTTCACAGATTATAGAGGAATTGCGATTAGTGGATGCTTGGAGAATAAGAAACCCTAAAGCACAACAATACACGTTTTATTTGGCAAGACATGATTCCTGGTCTAGATTGGATATGTGTTGGATGTCATCTTCAATGGTAAGGGATTTACAGGAGGCTGAAATTGAAGCAGGTACATTTGCTGATCACAATCCGATAATGGTGGAGTTGCAGGGAATAAATCATAGGGATAGATGGACATTGAATTCTTTACTACTTAAGGATAGTAAGGTGGTGAGAAGCTTGCAAACGGAATTCACTTTCTTTTTTAAGGAGAATATTACACCAGGTATCCCGAGATGTACGGTTTGGGATATGTTTAAGGCTTTCATGAGAGGAGTCTTAATGAAGGAAGCAGCAAAGAAAAATAGAAAAAGAAATGAGGAATACCTCAACTTGAAAAAGGAAATACTGGAACAGGAGAAGCAAGAAATGGAGATGGGAGGAGACCTCGACAGGAAGGTCAAAATTAAGCTTCTCATGCACAGAATGAACTTTTTATTGACAGCAGAAATGGCAAAGAAAGTAAACTATGCTAAACAAAATTATTTTGAGAATGCCAATAAACTAACTAGATGGCTGGCTTATCAAGTAAGAAAGCAATCTGAAAGAACATCGATAAAATCATTGAGAGATAGAAATGGGATGGGACAAAATGGAGCACAAGACTTGAAAAGGATTGTGGAAGATTTTTATAAGAAACTCTATGCAAGAGAGAATATAACTAGAGAAGAGATATCCCAGTATTTGCAAGATCGTGTGTTGCAGAAATTCTCGGAGGAAGACCAGAAGATCCTAAATCAACTAATTACCATGATGGAGATGGTGGAGGCAGTGAAAAGACAGAATAAAGGCAAGGTACCAGGGACGGATGGCCTGCCAGTGGAATTCTATATAACTTTTGAAGAAATATTGCTCCCACAGTTACATGAAGTTTATAAGAAAACTTGGGAAAGAGAGGAAGTTCCTGATACGTGGAGGGAAGCCCTAATTTTGCTGATACATAAACAAGATACAGAAGGAAATGATATGAAGAATTATAGACCGATCTCCTTATTAAATGTGTACTATAAAATATTTGCCTCTATAATGGCTGATAGACTGAAGCAGGTTTTAGCAAAAAAAAATCATAAAGACCAGTCGGGATTTTTACCGAAAAGACAGATAAAGCACAACATGAGAAGGTTACTGAATGTGATGGAGTATTATGAAGCTCATCCAGAAAAAGAAATGGCGGTGATTTTTGTAGATGCAGAGAAGGCCTTCGATAACTTGGATTGGATGTTTATAATAGAGACACTTAAGAGGGCCAGAGCGGGAGAGCGATTCACCCAAGCAATTCAAGCAATTTACTCAAAACAGAGAGCAGCAGTGATGGTAAACGGGGAACGAACTGAGCAATTTCAGATACAGAAGGGTACGAGGCAGGACTGCCCCCTCTCACGATTATTATATATTTTTGCTCTGGAAGTGTTAACAGAGGAGACAAGACAGAATCCAGAAGTGAAGGGCCTAAGGGTCCATGGAGAAAATTATAAGCTATTAGCCTATGCAGAAGATTTGGCATTCATATTGGAGGAGCCAAGGTCCTCAATCATGGAACTGAATAAGCTCTTGAAAGAGTATGAAGATTAATATGGTTAAAACAAAAATTCTGACGAAAAATATGACTTTGGAGCAAAGAGAATGTTTGCAAGAAGAGTCGGGATATAAGTTTTGTGCGAAGGTGAAATATCTAGGAATTCAGCTAAAAAACAGGTGCAGCTTGCTGCAAGAAGATAATTATAGAGAACTGTTAAGAGAAATGAAGCAAGACTTGGAAAAATGGAAGAATTTGAAGCTGTCCTTAATGGGAAGAATTGCGTTGATAAAGATGAATATTCTACCAAGATGGATCTTTTTGTTCCAAATGATCCCTGTGCTGAAAAACTTGGCAATACTGAAGGAGTTAGAGCAAACCACAACTAAGTTTGTGTGGCAGGGAAAAAGAGCACGAATTAGACTTAAAATGTTACAAGATTCAAAAGAAAGAGGAGGCCTGGCTCTCCCAAATTGGACACTATACTATAGAGCGGGAGCGCTGGCATGGATTAAGGAATGGGTGATGTTGGAAGACAGAAGACTTTTAAAGCTGGAAGGACATGACCTCCTAGAAGGCTGGCATGCATTTCTTTGGGATGAGAAGGTGGCAGCACGTAAATACTTTAGACAACATTGGATACAGGATGCTCTTGTAAGAGTAAGGGAGACCATCCGGAGGAGGTGGTTTGTTAAAACCTCTAGGTTGGTGGCTCTGGTAGAAGCAGTGACTTTACCTAGGTTATACTCTGAAGATCCTCCGCAAAGGTATCTGGACATGATAAATGCGAAGGGGGAGCTGGAACTGGACGAGAATACTAGTTGGTGGCATAGAGTTCAGATTCAGTCAAGATTTACTTATTTATTTATTTATACTTTCAGCTTGCTATCCCGCTCGAACCCCCAAGGGGGTCTCTGAGCGGCTTACAGTTACTCAGTTATTATCCTATCTAAGGCCACATGTCGTCAGGGAGGGCACTACCCTACCAGCACCCCATGGAGTGTTGTAGTTCAGCTCGGCGTGTGGCCCCGGACTTTCACCTTCTCCCGTCGGCTTCCTTTTACGGCTTGGCAGGCCCATCTGGCGCATGGATAGCATGTCAGCGTGGTTCCAGCTCTGTCCGTTTCGGCTCCGCCATGCCTGCACCTCCATGCTCTTCCTGCGTCTTCCTGGCTCCGCCTTCCGTTTTTGACGCTCAATTCCTGCTGGTGCCACATCCCGTCGCCATCTTTGCCGCCCGCTCGCCTTCTGCCGCCGTCACCACCTGCCGCCGTCACCACCGTCACTGCCGCCACTGGTGCTCCGCTGCCCCCACAGGGGGGGAGGGTGCTCCCTGCCACCTAGGGCAGGTACCCAATTTTATGTACTCGCATTTCATATGGCTTTCGAACCGCTGGGTGGGCGGGAGCTGGGACTTGGACCAGGTGCTCACCCTGGTCACGGCGGGTTTCGAACAGCCAGAATGGCTGTTCGCAAATGTTACCAGCAGGTGTGTTTAGCTACCTGCGCCACCGCTCTCACATATATTAAAAAGATAAACAGAAAGGGTTTGAGAATTAGTGGATACAGAAATAACGATATAATACTTAGGTCGGTAAGGTGAGAGGGACTATAACTGAAAGTGATTTGATCAAAATTGTAACCCCCCCGTGAATGTTTAATGTTTGTGGTTGTGGGTTTTTTTGTGTGTGTAGTGTGTATTGTTATGTATTTGGTGTCTTGTGTATTATGTTGTGTAATGTGGTAGGTATGTTCTTGTTGAAAAATAATAAAAATGCCTCTTTTGGGGGGCGGTTTAAAAAAAAAGAGAGAGAGATTAATGATTTTGACAAAACGTATTTTTTTTTTTTTGCAAAACTCTCTTAAAAAAGAGAGAATTTTATTCTTTTTATAAGAAAAGGGAAGGGTAGACAGATGGAGCAAGAGAAAGATGGAGTGAAAATTTTTTCTGTTAGTGAGGGTTAGTTTAGGTTAATAACCAATACCAATTTTGGCATCCATCATGGTTAGAAGATCTTCTTTTTAACTATTGCAAAATCCAAAGTCACTCTGTTAATGCAGTTAGTAAAGTCCATTGGGGTTAGTAATTAAACAGCTCCTTCCAGATGCTACACGAACAGTCCTCAAAGTATCTTCTTTTTAATTTTCTTCCAGTTATGGATTGAGTCCATTTTAACTTTGAAGGCTTCCGTTCCATCACCACTTTCCCCTGGGTTGCTGTCTTCTTCACTTATCCCAGTTTTGAATGCTGCATCCTCCTCCCTGCTGGCGTGTCTCTTCAGAAGTTTCCGTATTTTGAAGATGAAATCCGTCTTCTTTCTTTTCTCTTTTTCCTTAAACTTCTGGCCTTCAAGCTTCCAGGGCTCCATAAACTCTTCAGATGAAATTAGATCTCCAGTTTGTCGCCTGCTATGCTCGACATCCCCTTCTACTGGCAGAGTATTTTCTTTTATAAAAGCGGAATAGGCTTTGGGAGCCCTATCCACCTCTTCTTTTAACTTTATCGCTTCACTGCCAGTTAGGGGTGCCAAGACATTTGTCAAGGTAAATCCGAGATCTTCTTTCTCTTCTTCTTTAACGCCCTGGAAACCTAGAATCAGATTCGATTTCTGTTCGATCTCCATCATCTTTCTAGTTGTTTCCGATATCTGTTTCTGTCGACTGATGAGAACACTTTCCATTTTGAACAGAGTTTCGTTGATTTTCTGCAATTGTTCCAGCAGGGGGAACAGCATCTCCTTTTCCTGTTGATTGACAGCAAGCTCTTGGGGGGGGCTATCTGGACCGGAAGTCCCTCCTCTCTTCTCTTCCGGTGTCTGCAGGACTTTTTCCGTTATCGGCATTTTGTTTTTTTGTTTACTTTTTAAAAGTTCGTGCCGCATCCCCCAGGAAGCTAAGATGATCGCAGTCTTCCATGCAACCCCAACGGTACTTTCACCAACACTTTGTTTTCTCTCTGCCCCCTTCGCGCTCCCTTTGTAGATCTTGCTTCTCAAAGGGGGTGGGAACTCCTCCCTCCTCCCAATGCTTATACGCATGCAGGGGGGCTCCGATTTACGCTTCAAAATAGATCTTCAACTCACGATTCGATGCTACTTCTTCTTTTTATGTTAAACCATAGCGCTGTCTTCACTCCGGGAAATCGGTGGCGCCGCTAAGTCCCATTACGGGCACGCCGCAGTGGGGCCGATTGGGGCGGGGAGAAAGCCTCAATTTCCCGGCTGTCTGCCAGCAAAGAGGCTACTCCCCAAGCGCCCCCGGTTCGGAGCCTTTGCCTAAGGCTCACTAGGGTCTTTCGCACATGCGAAGACCCCCCCTAACTGCGCGTGGGCTAACCGCCTCCGGGAGCGTCCCGAGAAGCGGCCGCCATTCGCGACACCGAAACCGATTTTGACAAAACGTATTGAATGTTCCAACAACCAAGGTCTACTTCTCCCTCGGTTTCAAAAGAAAGTTCTCTCTGGGGGGGGGAAACCAGCACCACTAGTATGAGTTGAACTTTCATACACTGACATTTCTTGTCCTTACTGACCTTTTCCTTCCAACAATCTCCCTTGCAATTGCACCATTACTAAGCAGAAAAGAATAAATAGGAATCAGAGCCTCAAACCCAGCTCCATAGCTAGGAAGGAACAGCAGTTGTATCATTCACTTTTTTTGTCCTTGTGTTCTTTCAGGGGTATTCTAATGTGAGAGAACTCTGCAACACCAAGCTCAGAGCCAAATGCTTTACGTAATAAGCTAGGCTGTTCCTGTATCAAGCTGTTCCAGTCATGTGGCTTCATTTTCCTTGGATGCTTGTCAATGAGTAGTTCCAACAGCAGATAAGGAAGGCTCCTCCCCAAACCCTGAAAAATCATTTTCTTCTAACTTCGTCTTGGTCTCTGCTCTTCTCTGAACATGGAAGCAAGCTGGTTAGTTGTCCTGCTTAGGACAGGAGTCCAGCTCTTGTTCTTCCCTATGTACTTGCTGTGGTATCTGGGCTTGTGGGGCCCCTTTTGCAAGACGGCATTCCCACACTTCATGGCTCGCATAGCTGTTTCTCTTTATAATTATAAGATGGCTGCCAAGAAAAAGGAACATTTTAGCAACCTGAAGGACTTTACAGGCCCCTCGGGGGTGCTCACACTACTGGAGATTGGCGCCGGAAGTGGATCTAACTTTGAGTTCTACCCAGCAGGATGCAGACTCATATGCAACGATAAGAATCCCAACTTCATCAAATTCCTTGACAAGAGTCTGTCTCAGAATCAGCACCTTCAGCTGGAGCGCCACGTAATAGCACCAGCTGAAGACTTGTCACAAATACCGAATGCATCCATCGACGTTGTGGTTTCCACCACAGTGCTGTGTTCTGTGGAGAGCCCAGAAAGAGTCCTAAAGGAGGTTCTACGAGTGCTGCGACCAGTAAGTAATTTGCGGGGGGCAGGCAGAGAACATGCTAAGCCAGATCCAGAATGGTACCGATAGGGAAGTCTGATACTCTGTAGGGAACCGATTTGCCTAATTGTATGGTGTGAAGATATCTTAGGCAAGAACAAAAAAGGAGGGGGAGGGGGGGGAAACCTGAACCTAAAACCTAGAATCCAGAACCTGACAAAGGTTAGTCAAATGTGGGAAAGGGGGCCAATGTTAAAAACTTGATAAAGAAAATATAAAAATACATGTATTTATTAAACACAACTTTAAAAACATATAAGTTGTGTTTAATAAATACATGTATTTTTATATTTCCTTTATCAAGATATCTTTGGCAACATTATCCCCAGTAGAAGTGTTGTGTACTGACCCGACCATGTGCGCAATCCGGCTTCAGCCAGTCCGCACGTGGTGATGCGAAGAGCAGGAGCTTCACTCCACCAGAACAATAGACAGTCGGATCCTAGTTCCCCTTCCAATCGAAAGACTAGGATCCTAGAGTTAGCCTAATCAATGTTAATAGACCGATCATGAGTGTTGGGGTGTGCTGGGGGGTGGTTTGGCTTCGGGATATAAGCCGGCCTGCGAGCCAGCTTCTGGGTCTTGTTCTTCACCTAATAAAAGTATGAGAGCTGTTGTATAGTGGGTTAGACGCATAATGAAACCATGGACAACGACGTAGTGATCAGCATGGTTCGCTATTATACAACACAAGACGCCATTACCTGGCCAGGTGGCCAACTATATACATGCTAAGGGGAACACCCCCTGGTGCCATTGGCTGGTTTGAATTCCCGCCACCATTCCCATTGGTTCCCCAAAGCAGGAGCTCAGAGCCCCAGTCCCATTGTTCCCGGAACTCAAGCTCAGGCTCCTTCGCTGAAGGCCTGAAGTATTCAGCGGACACAACACCCCTCCCCCCATAGTCCAGACCCTGTCTAGGTGACATAGTCCTTCAGGGACGCAGGGGCTCTGCATTCCCCAGTGGACCACCGAGGTGCTGGCATCAGCGCTTCTCCGCTGCCGAGTTATGGTTGTGCGGCGGGGCCTGCCGCTTCGCTTCCTCCCTCTGGGGGTGGGTGCTCCATCAGGCGCTCAGCCATCGTGGCCTCTGGAGTTGGGAGCTGCCTGTTGCTGGGGTCTGCCTCCCCGAGGTCCCATTTCAGGTTCCCCCTGGGCTCCCCATGGGCCCCACTCCACCTCCTCTTGGTCCCCCAGATCTCCTACCGTTGGACGTAGACACCACCTCAGCTGGTCCACGTGGCGACGCAGAACCTGCCCGTCATTTGTCGATACCTCGTAGGAGACGGGCCTAGTGGGGCGTATTACCTTCCCCGCTAGCCATTCCGGGCCCCGGTCATAGTTCCTTGCGAACACCGGGTCCTCTGGGAAGAAGCCCCGAGGCGCCTCCCGGTCCTCGACCATGTTGCGCACTGTTGGAGCCCTGTCGGGGTGCAGGCAGTCCAGGAGGATGGCTGATCTCCAGCTCATGAGGAGCTCCGCGGGGCAGCGGCCGCTGACCGGGTTGGGTGTTGTCCGGTTTGCCAACAGGAACCGTGCTATGCGTGACTCCCAGTCACCCTCCATCAGATGGCTTAGGCTTCCTTAGCTGTGCCGACCATGCACTCCGCTTGGCCGTTCGTAGCGGGGTGGAAGGGCGCTGACCTGATGTGTCGGATTAAGTTGTCCCGCAGGAACCGCTGGAACTCCTCAGACGTGAACGCCGAGCGCCTGAGAGTGCCTGAGACACCGAGAACGCCAAGCACGCCGAGCGCCGAGACAATAGTGTCCGGCAAGCCATGCGTGGGAAAGATCTTCTGGAGGGCTCGGATGGTGGTGCTCGCGGAGGTGGTGGAGACAGGACTCACCTCCAGCCACTTGGAGTACGTGTCCACGGTTATCAGGAACGTCAATCCGTAGAAGGGCCTGGCAAAGTTGATGTGGAGCCGGGACCATGGGGTCCTTGTTGATTCCCAGGATTGCGTGGGCACGCTTGGTGGACTTGGCCGGACCTCTTGGCAGATATGGCAACACTTCACCCAGGCCTCTATTTCCCCCTCCATGCCTGGCCACCAGACATAGCTCCGGGCGAGAGCCTTCATCCACACGATGCTGGGGTGTGCCTCATGCAGAGCCTGCAGGACCTGGTGCCAGAGCGCGTTGGGGACTACAACCCGGTCCCCCCACAGCAGGCAGCCCTTGTGCGCCGATCGTTCTTCGTGCTACATTGTGAACGTGCTGAACTCTGGGCCTGCCGGGGCTGTAGGCCACCCTCTCACCACCCAGCCGAGAACCCAGGAGAGGATGGGGTCACGGGCAGAGCAGCGAGCGACATCCACGGCCTGGAGGGGGGCGTCTGGAAGACTCTCCATCTGGAGGACATGATGAGCCAGGGCTAGGTCCTCCCCCTCATCTGGCAGGGGGAGTTGGCTCAGCGTGTCGGCGTGGCCCATGGTCTTGCCCGGCTGGTGCTGTAGCGTGTAACTGTAGCCCACCAGGAAGATGGACCACTGCAATACTTGAGGGGAGAGTACCTGTGGCGTCCGGCGATCCGCCACGAAGAGGCCCAGCAGCGGGCGGTGGTCCGTGCTGATGGTGAAGGGACGGCCATAGACAAAGTCGTGGATCTTCTTCACTCCAGCCACTACTGCCAGTCCTTCGCGGTCTATCTGGGCATAGTTCTGCTCAGCTGCAGATAGTGTCCACGAGTAGTACATGACCGGGACCTCCTGGCCGTCTGGGAGATGGTGCGCCAGCACAGCTCCCACCCCGTAGGGAAATGTATCACAAGCCAGGACCACGGGCAGGGACTCGTTGAAGTGGGACAGGACCACGTTCGAGATTAGTAGGGCTTCGACCGCCCGGAATGCGGCAACCTGGCGCAGTCCTCAGACCCAGGGCGCCTTCTTGTCGAGCAGCCGGTGCAGGGGTTCAGCTATCACCACCTTGTGGGGGAGGAAGGCATAATAGAAGTTCAAAAGTCCAAGGAATGCCTGGAGCTCCGCCTTGGAGGTGGGGGGTGGAGCCTCCACGATGGCCTTGACCTTGTCCCGGGCTGGGTGGAGGCTGTCTGCATCCACTGTGAAGCCCAAGAAGTTCATGGATGACACACCGAGCTGGCACTTTTCGCGCTTGACTTTGAGGCCGGCGTCCCAAAAACGGCTGAGGACCATGTGGAGGCGGGTGGGAAATTCATCAGATGTGGCAGCAGCGATCATCACATCATCGAAGAATGGTGTGACATCAGGAATCCCTTTGAGGAGAGAGTCCATTAGTTGCTGGAATATCCCGGGTGCCACACTCACCCTGAATTGCAGCCGATTCACTCTGAAAGCCCCCTAGTGGGTCACAATCATCTGAGCCTCTGCGGTCAGCCCGTCGACTAGCAGTTGCTGGCAAGCTTGGGCCAGATCTAATTTGCCAAAGATCTTGGCCCCTGCCAAGGTGGCCAGAACGTGGCTCACCACTGGAACCAGTCTCCCACACCGCGTGGGAGACCGGTTCCAGGACCCCCTGCACCACCAGGCAGTCCAGTTCCACATCTATCTTAGGCTTCAGTGCAAACGGAACTGTCCAGGCACGCATGCAAATAAGGGCCACCTTGGGGTCGACTTGCAGCGAAACCGGGGGGGGCGTGTACCGGCCCAGCATCCCATCAAAGATGGATGGGAATTCGTGGCACACCTCCTGGAAGTCTCGGGTTGCGCAGTGCTGGACCCCCTCGATCGCAATTCCCAGGGGTTCGAACCAGGCTCTTCCCAGGAGGCTGACTAGGTCACCGTCAACCACTAGTAAGTCCAAGTAGCCTTTGAAGCCCTGGTACTGCACCCTGAAACTTCCGACCCCTTTCACTGGCACACGATTTCTTTGGAAGTCCATGAGCGTCACGGGCGATGGCCCCAAGCAGGAGCCCCCCTTTGGGCAAATTTGCCTTAATGTGGCCTCCGAAATTATGGATTGCGCGGAGCTTGAATCAAGCTCCATTTGTAAGGGGACCCCCTCTACTTTAACCTGGACATATATTTTCAGGGTAGAGGCCTGACTGGGGAGTTTCAGTACCTGTTCAGGGGCTGCCGGGGCGTTGGTCAGGAGGTAGAGGTCCTCTTCTGGGGCCGCGCAGTCCTCGTAGTGCGCCCCAGCCCTGCGGCGGGGCGGTTTTTGCACCGTACAGGATGTCTTAGTGGCAGACCCTGGCGATGTGGCCCGTGGGGCCACAGTCCCGACACGTGGCATCCCAGAACCGACACGATTTTCGCTCATGCTGACCGCCGCAGCTGGCACACTCCTGCGCTGTCGAGCCGGGTTGCTTCTGTGCGGAGCTGGCGAGCGGGGCTCACAGGCGATGCTGGGCTAGCGTGCGGTGGACCTCGAAGTCCTCAGAGTCGCTGTTCCCGGTGATGGCCACTCAGTGTGTTGAGGTGGCGCCCGGGTGGGACCTCTCCCATGCAGTGGCGGTGGCTAGGGCCGAGGTGATGGTCACCTTTTCCCCCTCCATTATCCAGCGTCAGAGTTTCTCTTCCTTGAGGCCAGCAACGAATCGGTCGCAGAGAGCCATGTCAAAATACGCCCTGAAGGCATAGTTGGCCGCCAGGCAGCGGAGTTCCGCAAGGAACTCCACGGCAGTATCCTTGCCCTGCTGGTTCCTGTACTGGAAGGCCACATGGCAGGTCATCTCCAACGGCTTCTGTGGGAAATGGTTCTGCACGGCCTGGACAATCGCGTCGACTGTGCATTCCTCCACCTTCTTAGGAGAGAGAAGGTACTTGGCTAGTTCTATGATCACGGGGCCACAAGAGCAGAGCAGCAGGCCTTTCTTACAATCTTGCTGCAGACCCGTGACCCAGGCTCCCCATCGCTGGGGCTGAGAGGCGTCGAACGGTGGCAGCAGCCCGGAACCTGGAGCGACGGCCATTGTGCTAATCAGCGGCTGCGACACGGCTCTAGGTTCACCCTCGGAAATGCTCATGTGTGAAGCACGCGGAGCGGTGGAGCGAGTCTTTGGTAGCATTGTCCGACAGCCCGGCTGGAGTGCTCAACAGGATCCCATCCTCGTCACCATTGTTGTATAGTGGGTTAGACGTATAATGAAACCACAGACGACAACGTAGTGATCAGCATGGGTCGCTATTATACAACACAAGACACCGTTACCTGGCCAGGTGTCCAACTATATACATGCTAAGGGGAACACCCCCTGGTGCCATTGGTGGGTTTGAATTCCCGCCGCCATTCCCATTGGTTCCCCAAAGCAGGAGCTTGGAGCCCCAGTCCCATTGTTCCCGGGACTCAAGCTCAGGCTCCTTCGCTGACGGCCTGAAGTGGTCAGCGGACACAACAAGAGCTAAAATCACTAGTAAGTCTCAGTACTTTTCAAGAAGTCTAGGGATCTTGTTTGACTCCCAACTAGTTCTTAGAAAAACAAGCTGCAGGGATAGCTAAGATGGGCTTTTTCCATCTACACCAGAGGTTGAACAGGAGTGATCTTGCAGTGCTGCTCCATGCTTCTGTAACCTCTAGGCAGGACTACTGTAACAGCTTCATATGGGGCTGTCCTTGAAGGCCACTGGGGCACTTCAGCTCATTCATAATGTGACCATTCAATTGTTAACAAGAAAGAACAGCTTCTGTCATATTACGCTGCTATTAGAAAACCTCCACTTGGTTTCTGGCTTCAGTTCATAGTGCTGGTTCTTATTTCTAAAGCCTTTCACAACTCGGGGAACACATATCTGAAGGACCATCTTTTCCTATATAAGTCCTCATAAATCATGTCAGTTGGGCCTTCCTTGAAGGTAGCACATCTGCCCACATCTGCATATGTGATATTGACCTACTTGCCGGCATAGAGTTGGGATTCTTACAAATTACTCATTGACTGGACTTTTCCTGAGCACCAGATGGTCTTATCCTCCTTGTCCAGGTTGTGGAACAGAATCACGTGTATTTCTTTTCACGCCTTTTTTTTTGTTAGCTGATGGAAGATTATTTATTTATTTAACTCATTTATACCCACCCTTCTCCCCAATGGGGACCCAAAGCAACTTGTGTTCTTTTCTCCTCCTTTTTCTCCTCACAAGAACCCAGCAAGGTAGGTTGGGCAGAGAATGCGTCACTGGCCCAAGGTCACCCAGCAGGATTCCGTGGCACAAGTGGGGATTCAAGCGGGGATCTGTACCTAGATCTCCCAGATGATAGTCTGACACTTATAACCACCATACCACCGCAGGTGTCGTGGTTAAGAGTGTTGGACTAGTATCTGGGAGACCCAGGTTCAAATCCCCATTCATGCCATGGAAGCTTGCTGGGTGATCTTGGGCCAGTCGCACCCTCTCAGCCTGACCCATCTCACAGGGTTCTTGTGAGGATATAATGGAGGAGGGGAGAAAAATATAAGCTGCCTTGGGTTCCAACTGGGGAGAAAAGCAGGGTACAAATGAATTAAATAAAATAAATTTCTCATTCTGGTATGCTGCTATGTTGTATTCTTTTTTAAATTCTACCAGGTAACATGTGCACTTCCCCCCCCCCCCATACCACACATCATGCAGCAATTGGCTCCAGAGGCTGATGTGCAAACAAACTACATAGTGCATCATTTTCCTTCTGGCAGGATATTTGGCTTCGGTTGCTGCCGGGAGCTGAATAGGCATGGAGACTGAGCCCTACAAAGAAAGGCCAAGGGCCTTGGGCTGGATATTAGGAAAAACTTTTTCACATTCAGAGTGGTTCAAAAGTGGACTCAGCTGCCTAGGGAGGTGGCTAGCTCCCCTCCAGTGACAGCTTTCAAGAAGAGGCTGGACAAATATTTGTCAGAGATGCTTTAGGCTGGTCCTGCATTGGGCAGGGGGTTGGACTAGATGGTCTGTATGGCCCCTTCCAACTCTACAATTCTACGATTACTGACACTCTACCTTCCAGTCTCCTCCATCCCAAACATTTGCCTTACACAGAACCTCCATCAGCAGTTGCACTGTACCTTCTAGCTTGCCCCATCTTTTTACTTCCTCCTAGCAATCACTAGACAGGAATGGCTCAAGTGATCTCTCCTTCTATGCCCTCCACACCACCCTCACCCCCACCAAAGCAAGCTGTTTAGGATTCATTTTTAATAGCAGAAAACCTGCTGCTGCAGTTGCTGGTCTGGCTGGAACACACACTGGAATGTATGAATCAGTCCTGTAATGCGCAGCATGCACCAAAAGACTCTCTTCTTCACTGTGCCAACTTCCTTGTGAAATTTGCCCTAGATTAGGGGTTATATAAATGACTGATCATTCACTGTGCTCTGCAGTCTCTCCTATCCCAGAAGCTTGAATAACGTGATGCAAATCCATTTTTCCCTGTTCTTTGTTAAATTACATGTAAAAGATTAAGTTTTTGCCAATGCAATTCCAAGTGTTTATTTTGCCCTTCCACTTGTTTGCTTATGGATGATCAAATTATCTTGCAGATTGACCATGCCTGAAACAGGCATGACAAAACAGAAGTCTGGTGCCACCAGGCATGGAAATTGTGAAAGATAAGCTGACATTCTGAGAACCAGCAAGATACACTGGTTAGGGTCAAGGATATTGAGAATTTTCATACAAACAGATTTGCCAGACCGACCAAACTCCTTGTTCATGCACACGGCGAAGGCCTGATCAGATCGCTTTGATGTTTGCTCTCAAGCTTCATGTTATAGCAGCTTTGTACTGGTGTGGTAGCCACTTGTATACAGGGTGAGAACCAGGCTGTGCCTTGATAAATGAGTGACAAAGCAGCTTGTAGCCACTTTTGCATTGGTACAATACTCAAATTAATCTTCTCAGTCACTGGAGACACCCACCTTTAAAAAAAATGGTGCACATAAAGTGCTGCTCAAGAATAATGCAATACTACACCTTTAAAAAATTCCTGCCTATTTGCATAGCACTTCTCTAGAATAATGCAATATTTTAATCCTTTGGTTGTTAGCCAAATTGCCTTATTTCTTAATAAACGTGGGGAATTATGAATATTAAATTACAATAGGCATTAACTATGGGATCAATAACCTGTGTATATGAGAGTTAGTTTACCCAGAGCCCAGAAATAGACACTGAGGCTGGATGTATAAAAGCAGTGATTTCTTTACTAATGATTCTGACATATACAATATAAAAGTCGGGCATACACACAAGCAATACAGATCTAGGAATTCAGGTAGAAAGGTACAGAGATGGTTGCATTAGCAGGAGATATCATTGGTTGGGCAATAAGTTACCTGTTCGACAAGACAAGATGCATCTGCAGCGAGAAAGCGGGTAAAACTTAAGGGAAGGGATCATGAGTTGGCCAGCAACACATGTGGAAGGTCTCAAACTGCACAAGGAATGGAACCAGCAAGATAGGGTGGGGTTAGGACTGCAGGATAGAAGTGTGTGAGAGCAACGGCAAAATGCTCTCTTTTTGTACCTGAAAAGGTGACCTGACGCGGGTGCCTCATTGGTCACATAGTCTCCAGGAAGCATTGAAAAACATCTACTGTTAATGGGTCAGGAAAAGGGTTTAATCATTGGGCAATTGAAATAATGGTGTGACTAATAGTGACATCTCTCAGGGGGAAGGGTACAGCCAAAAGAGAGAAGAGAATAGTAATGTCTCCATCCCCATTGCCAGTTGTTGGTCTTAACAATCCAATGGTTAACAGCTGCGTTACCTGGATGGGTGGCTGGAGGACGTGACTGCTCGTCAATCCCATCATGGAGTCTTTTGTTTAGGATGAAGAGGAGTATGTGCTTCACCTGGTGATGTTAATATGTAAAGGTGGGGGGGAATACTTGTGTGATGGAAAAGAGAGCTTTTCATGGTGTCTGCAGGGATATCCTGGTTCTTTTAGCAGAGCATGACTTCTCTTAGTGAACTGCTGCTGGTTCCATGTGTTGAGAGGTCAGGGTGGCTGGCTTACCTTCTGGCATGGCTGCAGAGGTGCAGGAGCAAGAGGCATCTGGTAGTCCATGACCACATCTGGCTTGGCATGCTGCTTCAGTATACGGTTCCCATTGGCTGGGCACATGCTTCCAGTCCAGCAGAATGGCACTGTCTCACAGCTACCATTCAGTCCATGTCCTTAACTGACCTATTCCACAGTCCAGCTTTGCAGTTATGCTTAAGAGTCTTTAGAACTACTTTATAAAGCAGCTGCATGGCAACAGGTAATGCTAATCAATGTTCCCTCTAAGCTGTGGAGTCTTGGGAGCAAAAATTCTACTTTATGAGCTACTGGCATTAAAGCTGTGAGCCAGCGATTTGGCTGCTGCATAAATTAGTTTGCTCTGGAGCCCTCCTTCCTGAGCTAAGACAAAAATGTGTCAGCTGGAGGCTAAAAAACTGTGAGCTAGCTCACACTAACTCAGCTTAGAGGGAACAGTGATGCCAATTGCTGAGAGATGTGGCAGGATATGATTTTACACTTTGAAAGACATCCATAGCATTGTGTTACCTTGGGTACATTGTGCCACATTGAATTAAATTGTGCATCATCTTTCCTGGCCTACTGTAACAGAGTACACATGATTTACAACATATTTAATTGGGTAAGGTGTCTGTTCTGTGTCTAGATGCTATTCTCAGATAACCCTGTCAAAGATACAGCTTCCTGATGCTTTGCAGCCTCTGACTTTTCCCACATCTCCTCTGTGCGGATTCCCCCCTGAAGGGATTTATTTTCAGCCCCAGATGGGTTTTTGGGGTTTGTGTCTTGCTTTCTTACACATCTGAGTAATGCCAAGGATAGCACCCCGCTCAACATGATCAAATTCTCTAACTCGGGGCCTTCTCTGTCTGACCCTTCCTTCTCTTCCTCTGCCTGTGGGGAAGAGGTAGGAAAAACACTACTTGATCTGTCTCTACTTTCCTCTCCGCTTTTCCCTTTTCTCAGTACTTACCCGTGGCACTGTGTCAGCTAGGGCTGCCAGGTCTCCCCAAAGGGTAGGGGTTTGCCCACTCAAAGGGTCTCTGACCTGCCAGCCTGGATCCGGCCAGTGGGGGAACCCCTTCCCAAAACTGCCCAGATTGGGCCAACATGCCCAGTGCAATGATGTCACCCAGAGGTGACGTCATCGCACTGGGTATGTCGCTGGTGGACACTGTAGTATTTGGCCGGAAAACTTTATGGTATCATAGAGTTTTCAAGCCAAATGCTAGAGCGTCCACTGGCCATGTGCCTAGCATGATGACATCACTTCCAGGTGACGTTATTGCAGCACAGGACCTACATGGGACCTAGTCCTGACCAGGACCTCAGATTGGGCCAACATGCCCAGTGCAATGATGTCACCCAGAGGTGACGTCATCGCACTGGGTACGTCGCTGGTGGACACTGTATTTTCAAATGCTGACCAGTCCACATCATCTAACTATAAGGAAAAGCAACCTCAGTTTCATATCTTCTGATGATTCTCCCCCTCCCCTTTATACTTACCTCAGGAACTAAGTGTTGAACACAGTACATTAGTGACACTTTCAAAGGTCCCCATGACCTCATTTCCTCAGGCCCCATCCTCCAGTATATATAATTCTGTTTTGGTCATGGACTCCCCTGAACATTCCAACACGCTCCGAAATCAGTTTGCTCCCTGATCTGTCATTCAGAGGGTCTCCGTATCCACTGGCTGCTTTGCCTGAGTCCTGCCTCCAACATTCTAAAAAGTTTGCTGTTCCTCTCCCTGTTGTGTCCTGGGATCAGAAGGCAGAGCTGGCGAAATACAGCCAAGCTTCGCTCTCTGAGAACAATAGGGACTAGGTTCCTGAGCTCGCCAGTAGTGAACCAATGGCAGCATTGGCGGGCGATTCAAACCCGCCAATAGGAATATAGGGCCGTCCCCCCCTAACTGTATATAGTTGGCCTCCGGCCGTTACTGTTTGTTCTTGTCTTGTGTGAAGTACGAATAAACGCATCTTCTCTTATGTCGTCGTCCGAGTCATGAGGCCCGAAACCCAGTACTTTACAGTGGCGACGAGGATGGGATTTCAACGCCTTCCGTGACTCCATGAGCGACGAAAAGGACACCGCCGAGCATCGCATCGCTGACCCCGAGAGCAGCACCGCACCGCTCGCCGAGCATCGCATCGCTGACCCCGAGAGCAGCACCGCACCGCTCGCCCCGGCGCACGCCTTCCCAGACAGAGCCATGGCCGCCTCTCATGTAACACTGGAGCGCTTCGATCCGTCGCAGCCAGAAACCTGGGACGCATGGGTCGACCAGCTCATCAGCTATTTGGAGCTCAACGAAATCCACCACCCAGACCAGAAACGATCGATCCTGCTGAACGCGTGCGGCACCCAAACCGTCCGCCTCGCCAAGAGCCTCTTGGTGCCCCGCACGGCCTTGGAGAGCTCGTTTGGGGAGATCCTGGATGTCCTCAACGCTTACTTCAGCCCCCGGCCGACCTTCCTGGCCAAGAGGATGGATTTCCAGAGGCGAGTCCAGGCCCAAGGGGAATCCATTGCCACATTCCTGGCCGCGCTAAGGGCGCTCGCGGTGGACTGCGTGTTCCCGAAGGTGGAGGACAACCTGCTGACGCAGTTCGTGTGGGGCCTGGTGGACTCCAAGCTGCGGCGCAAGTTGGTTGGGTACCGGAGGCTCTCCTTGGACGAGGCACTCGATGCCGCAACAGCCCACGAGGCCGCGGAAGGGGAACGCCCGGCCGCGGCCGCCCATGTGGTCGGGAGGAGTCCAAGCCCTGGGAATGTAGATTCTGAAGAGGTCTTCACCCTCAGACCCCAACAACGCCGGCCGGCGCCGTTCCAGCAGGCCAACAGAGAGCCAGCCAAGCCTTCCGGCAACCGGACCGTCTGTGCCAGCTGCGGGGAAGGCCACGGAAGGAAATCCTGCAAGTTCCGGGATGCTGTTTGTCACGGGTGCGGGAAGCAGGGACACCTTGCACGGGTCTGCCGGTCCAAGGGCCCCAGGAATGCGAGATCGTCGGTCCCACCACACCGCGCATCGTCCACCGCCTACGAGACGACAGAAGAGGTCGCCGAGTTGTACCATCTCACCGACCAGCCGCTGCAGGTACTTCGCCTCCCCAACCCCAACCTCTCCTCTGCCCCGAAGATCCAAGTAACCGTGCGGATCGAGGGGTCCCCCTGTTGCATGGAAGTGGACTCGGGATCGGCGGCGTCCATTATTTCCCTGGACACTTTAAAAAGACTTTGCCCATTAGGGGACCCCTCTACGTCCATCGCCACTAAGCTTGGTGGACTTTCAAAAGAACCCTGTCCCCATCCGGGGAGTCGGCACTTTCCGAGTGCAGTACCGAGACTTTGAGGGGAACTTGGACTTGGTGGTGGTAGAGGGAAATCTCGTGAGTCTCCTGGGGCGGGCGTGGTTCGAGGCCCTAGGCATAACGATTGGGGGAGTGAATAAGTGCGGGGTGCGGGACTGGGGGCGGTGTGCAAGGAATTCCCTGAGGTCTTTGATGGGAAACGGGGGTGTTATAAAGGGCCCCCGGTGTCGCTCCACTTAGACCCCACAGTGACGCCCGTCCGACGGCGCTTCCGCACCGTACCCCTGGCCCTCCGCCCGAAAATAGAGGCCGAACTGGACTGGTTAGTGGCCCAGGGAGTCCTAGAGCCCGTCCCGAACGCTAGATGGGAGACCCCGATTGTGACACCCGTCAAGCCAAACGGGGAAATCCGCATCTGCGCGGATTATAAGTGCACCATTAACCAGGCACTTCAGGCGCACGCATACCCCGTACCTGTGGTCAGCCATGTCTTAGCCACACTGGCGGGGGCGCGCATATTTGGAAAGCTGGATCTCGCGCAGGCGTACCAGCAACTCCCGGTAGATGAGGCCACTGCCGAGGCGCAAACCATAGTGACCCACCGGGGGGCCTTCCGGGTGAAGCGGCTGCAGTTTGGGGTCAGTGTGGCCCCAGGGATATTCCAAAATCTAATGGACGATTTGTTGAAAGGGATCCCTGGGGTGACGCCGTTCTTCGACGACGTCCTCATCGCCGCGACCACCCCTGAAAGCTTCGCCGCCCGCCTCCGAACTGTACTGGGACGCTTCCAAGCCACGGGGCTGAAAGTGAAGCGGGAAAAGTGCCTCCTCGGGGTGCCAGAGGTGGAGTTCTTGGGGTACCGGGTAGACGCAACAGGCCTGCATCCGGCGAGGGACAAGGTGAAGGCCATCGTGGAGGCCCCCGCCCCGAAGTCCAAGGCCGAGCTCCAGGCGTTCTTAGGCCTCCTGAAAATTTACCACGCCTTTCTCCCTGACAAAGCCGCCGTGGCCGAACCCCTGCACAGGCTACTGGACAAGGCGACACCTTGGGCATGGGGAGCGAGGGAGGAGGCGGCGTTTCGGGGGGTTAAAGTACTCTTGATTTCTAACGCGGTACTCGCCCACTTTGATGAAAAGCTCCCGGTAATCCTTGCGTGCGACGCATCACCGTATGGGGTCGGGGCGGTCTTGGCCCACAAGCTACCGGATGGGAGGGAGGTCCCGGTGGCTTACTACTCCCGCACGCTGTCCCCCGCGGAGCGGAACTATGCTCAAATCGACCGGGAGGGCTTGGCACTGGTGGCGGGGGTTAAAAAGTTTCACAACTTTGTGTACGGGCGGCCCTTCACGCTCGTAACCGATCATAAACCGCTCTTGGGACTGTTTGCGGCGGACAAACAAACGCCGCAGGTACTGTCGCCCCGGGTGTTGCGCTGGTCCTTGTTTTTAGCAGGCTACCAGTACCAGTTGGAGCATCGGCCGGGCAAGGCGCTGGGTCATGCCGACGCCTTGAGCCGCCTGCCGCTGCCGCATACAGGGGAAGATCTGGCCCCGGCTCCCGCAGTATTGTTAATGGAGGAGCTGCCAAACCCCCCCCTTCAGGCTGCAGACGTGGCCGCCCGCACGTCCCGAGATCCCATTCTCTCCCGGGTCCTAAACTGGGTGGTGAGGGGATGGCCAGCGGAACAGACAGGGCCAGAGTTCACGGCATACAAAGCCAGGCGGGAAGAGCTATCCGCCTTAAAAGGGTGCTTGTTATGGGGGGACAGGGTGGTCATCCCGGGGCCCATGAGACAAGGGGTTCTAGAAACGCTACATGAGGCCCACCCCGGCATTGTACGAATGAAAGCTCTGGCAAGGAGCTACGTGTGGTGGCCCGGGATGGACGCAGAAATTGAAACCTGGGTCCGAGGATGCACACGGTGTCAGGAAGTCCACCCCAATCCCCCGAGAGCGCCAACCCAAAGCTGGGAGTCTACCCAAAAGCCGTGGTCACGCCTACACATAGATTTTGCGGGGCCGTTTCAGGGGCTCCAGTTCATGGTGACGGTAGACTCCTACTCGAAATGGGTGGAAATAAGCCCAGTGTCTACCACCTCTGCCAAAGCGGCAATAAGGGCCCTGCGGAAAATATTCGCAACGCACGGGTTACCAGACACAATCGTGTCGGACAACGGGGCAGCGTTCACATCTGCTGAGTTTCAAGCGTTCCTCGAAAAGAACCTAATCAGGCACATACGATCAGCGCCCTTCCACCCGGCAACAAATGGACAGGCGGAGAGAACGGTACGCACCGCCAAAGAAGCCCTGAGCCGCATAACGGAGGGGGACTGGGAGTTCCGGCTGGCCCGCTTCCTTCTAACATACCGCACCACCCCAAACCCCATCTCCGGGCATTGCCCCGCAGAACTATTGATGGGCCGCCGCCCTACCACTTTATTAGACAGGCTCCACCCGGACCGAGCCCCAGGGAGAAAGCTGGTCGAGACCCGGGAGGCGCCCTGAAGCTTCCTCCCGGGGGAACCTGTCTACTTCCGGAATTATGGGGCGGGGCCTCAGTGGGTGGCTGGGCGCATCCTAAAACCCACCGGGCCAGTGTCATACGAGGTCCTAACAGATGGGGACCGGGTCCTCCGTAAACACGTCGACCAGCTCCGGAGGCGGCGAGACCCCGACACAGAGATCCAGTTACCGGGAAACGCCGCGGCCGCCCCAGCATCCGATCGACTGCAAGCACCGTCAGCGGAGCCAGCGCCGGAAAGTCCACGGAATCCGGAGGGGGCCCCGGAGACAGCTGAACCGCCGCCGCTGCCGCCGCCGTTACAGCCGCCACCGTCACCGCCTCGGCAACTACCAGAGATCCAAGCTCCTTGTGCTGGCGGACCACCCGATAGGGGCCCCGTCAGTCCGGTACCGGCCCCCAGACGATCGCTAAGAGAACGGAGGGCACCAACATACTTAAAAGACTACGTCACCTGATAGGAGACGAACTATGGGGGGAGGGGTGTTGTGTCCTGGGATCAGAAGGCAGAGCTGGCGAAATACAGCCAAGCTTCGGTCTCTGAGAACAATAGGGACTAGGTTCCTGAGCTCGCCAGTAGTGAACCAATGGCAGCATTGGCGGGCGATTCAAACCCGCCAATAGGAATATAGGGCCGTCCCCCACTAACTGTATATAGTTGGCCTCCGGCCGTTACTGTTTGTTCTTGTCTTGTGTGAAGTACGAATAAACGCGTCTTCTCTTATGTCGTCGTCCGAGATATGAGGCCCGAAACCCAGTACTTTACACTCCCCCTCCACAGATGGTCAGAACACAGAGGTCATTTGCATATGTGGCCTGACTGGCCTTCACCTCGGAACACAGAGGTCATTTGCATATGCGGCCTCACTGGCCTTTGGCTCTAACATTCTAAACAGTTTCCTGTTGCTGTTCTGAGGTAAAATACATTTCCCCTTAGTGCCTGTTGGGGGAAACCATTGTTGCCAATCTCCAGGTGAGGGCTGAAGATCACTCAGAATTACAACTGCTTTCCGGATGGCAGAGAGCAGTTCCCCTGGAGAAAATGGTGGACTCTGTGTCCTTATATCCTACTGAGATGGCCCCTGTATGACAGCCAATGTGACCTAGCAGTCAGGGCTTCAGAGCACGGTAGAGCCTGTAGGTGGTGGTGGGGTGGAAAGCTGAAGAGTGAGGAGAAGATAAAGGTAGGTTGATGATTGGCTGGGGAGGAGATAAGGTTGCCAACTCCAGATGGGAAATTCCTGGAGAATTGAGGGGTGGAGCCTGGAGAGGGTGGGGTTTGAGGAGGGGTGTGACCTCAGACAGGTACAATGCCATAGACGCCACCCTCCAAACCAGCCAGTCCCTCCCAGGGAACCACTGTTGCCAATCTCCAGGTGGGGGCTGGAGATCACTCAGAATTACAACTGCTCTTCAGGAGGGAGGGGGGAGGAGATGGAAAGTTGATGTCAGAGTGGCAGATCAAGGTAGGTTGATGGTTGGCTGTGAAGGAGATACAGTTGCCAACTCCAGGTTGGAAAATTCCTGGAGATTTGAGGGGTGGAGCCTGGAAAGGGTGGGGTTGGGGGAGGGGTGGGACCTCAGACAGGTACAATGCCATAGACTCCACCCTCCAATCAGCCAGTCCCTCAAGGGGAACCATTGTTGCCAATCTCCAGGTGAGGGCTGGAGATCACTCAGAATTACAACTGTTCTTCAGGTAGCAGAAATCAGTTCCTCTGGAGAAAATGGCAGACTCTATGTCATTATACCCTGCTGAGGTCACCACAGCAAACTGACACTGAGTGCCCAGGACCGGGGCACTCACCCAGAGCCTCTTTCTAGAGATTGTTGTACTTATTTCCACAACGGGCCTTATTCCTAGTTTCCTCATAAACCAGTTCTTCTCCCATCTCCAGTTTGCAGGGTTTAACAAGTGCCTCTCAAGGTCACTTCACTCTGGGAAAGTATATGGGGGTGTTCTCCATGTTGCAAAAAGCCCAGCAGCAACAGAAAGCGTGCCATGTGCCTGCACAGAGTTCCCTCTCCCATTTAAAGAGCAGGCCTCTCAATTACTGGCACATTTAAACAGCAACAGTGGCTCTCCTGTTTAGCTGCAGGATGCCAGGATGAGTTCACAGAGGAGTCACATAACTACCTCTGGGGGAGGGGGAGGGAGGAGGAGGATGGGTGGCAGGCGGGGGAGGGGGAGGGGGAGGGGGAGTGGGTGGCAGGTGGGGAGGGGGGAGCTGTCACTTAGATGGAATGTGCTCCTTACATACTACTACCAAGACACTAGAGCCTTGCCTTAGAGACAGGAATATGTCATGGTGAGTGGGGAGAAACAGAGAAAATCCTAGGAATACAGAGAATGCAAAAAGCAGGAGGGAGAAACATGAGGAAAATAGGGGGAGGGTGAAGAGGAAGATATAAGCCTGCAGAGAGAGGGGGAAGGAGGGAGGGAGAGGAAAACATGAGGGGAGAAAAGCCTGGAGGAAAACAGAGAGGGAGATAAAAGATTGGGGGAGGGAATAAAAGCCTCCAAAAAGACAGAGAGTTAACAATGCAGGGAAAGAAAAGCATGGTGAAAGAGAGAGAGAGAGAAATTGGTGGGATGCAGGAAAGCTTGCAAAAAAGGAGAAAGAGTGGAAAACGTGGGAGGAGAAAAACTTGGGAGGGGAGAGGAAAATGGGGTGGTGGTGGAGCAAAGCATGAAAAAAAAAGAGAAATGGGGGCTGGGTGCAGGAGAAAACCTGACAACAGAGAGAAAGTGGGGGGCCAATGTGGAGAGGAGGAGGAGGAGGAGATTGGATTTATACCCCACCCTTCACTCAGAGTTTCAGAGCGGCTTATGATCTCCTTTCCCTTCCCCTCCTCACAACAGACACCCTGTGAGATAGGTGGGGCTGAGAGAGCTCTTTCAAGAACTGATCTTGAGACAACAACTTTGAAAGAACTTGTGACTGACCCAAGGTCACACCAACAGCTGCATGTGGAAGAGAGGGGAATTAAACCTGGCTCTCCGAGATTAGAGTCTGTGCTTTTAACCATTACATCAAACTGTCTCTCCCTCCCCTGTGAGTGTTGGGAGTCCTCAGCTCATTGTATATGAGATATTTAAAACAGAATGTTATTGTAATTGGAAGAAGTTTACCACAACATATCCAATATCAAACAAAGTACACTAGAGGCTATAAATCAGAGACTAGAATACAGTTATGCTTAATTCACACTGCATATCTGATATAACTTCTAACTCACATCAGTCTCTGATTTGGTAACACATTCAAAGGCTTAATCAGAAGCTAAAGTGAACAATGCTGAGAAAAATCGTATCTCTTAACTGATAACAACTGCACACGTAGTGGTGCAAGGCTACTGCTGATGGATGGAATATAATCTTCTGCAGAGAAATAGAGTGAGCATATCTACAGCACAGACTGGTTTGTCATTTCCTCTGCAGTTTTGTGCGGGGGGGGGGATGGGGCAAGGACCTCTCAGAGAAAATTCTCAGCACCCCTCAACCAGACCACATTTCCCAGACCTTTTTGGAGAACACTGTAAGAACAGAACCGGTATATCTTGTCTGGAGTGGTCTGTGGGTAAGGATTAATGAAATTTTGCCTTCTCAGTTAAATACCATAGTTAGCATAACTTAAAGGAGAACAGAACTAGAAAAAACCTCAATGAATGATTCAGCAAAAGTATTGACAGGGAAAAACCAATTTTTTTGCACTAGATAGTATGTCATAAAAACTCTACACAGAAACTTCAACTAATCATGATACACACCAACATAATTCAATGTAACATGGGCCTCTTGGCATGGTGGTACCTGCTCCATGGGGAGGAATAACATCTGTTTTAAACAGAAAAGGATCTCACCTTTTGGTCTTTCTTTTCCAAGATTTTTACCCCCTATATGTACTATCTTACCATCCCATGTTACTGTAGAGCTTTTTTGTTTGCCAGATTGAATATTGTTCCTACAATGATTTTACAGGGGAGATTTTTTAATACGCCCCATTCTCACAGAATCTGCCCTTGTGCCCTTAATAGGGTAGATACATCATAAGAACATAAGAGAAGAGAATGTTGGATCAGGCCAATGGCCCATCTAGTCCAACACTCTGTCACACAGTGGCCAAAATATACCACGTGCCATCAGGAGGTCCAGCAGTGGGGCCAGGACACTAGAAGCCCTCCCACTGCTGCCCCCCCCACACCAATAATAGAGTGGATCACCTGCCCCAGACTGAGAGTTCCTATCTATACCTTGTGGCTAATAGCTACTGATGGACCTCTGCTCCATATGTTTATCTAATTCCCTCTTGAAGCCGTCCATGCTTGTAGCTGCCACCACCTCCTGTGGCAGTGAATTCCATGTGTTAATCACTCTTTGGGTGAAGAAATACTTCCTTTTATCCATTCTAACCCGACTGCTCAGCAATTTCATGGAGTGCCCATGAGTTCTTGTATTGTGAGAAAGGGAGAAAAGTACTTCTTTCTCAACCTGCTCAATCCCATGCATAATCTTATAAACCTTGATCGTGTCACCCCTCAGCCGTCGTTTCTCCAAGCTAAAGAGCCCCAAGCATTTTAACTTTTCTTCATAGGGAAAGTGTTCCAACCCTTTTATCATTCTAATTGCCCTTTTCTGCACTTTTTCCAATGCTATAATATCCTTTTTGAGGTGTGGCGACCAGAACTGTACACAGTATTCCAAATGAGGTCGCATCAATGATTTATACAGGGGCATTATGATACTGGCTGATTTGTTTTCAATTCCCTTCCTAATAATCCCCAGCATAGCGTTGGCCTTCTTTATTGCAGTTACACACTGTCTAGACATTTTCATTGAGGTATCTACTACAGCTCCAAGATCTCTCTCTTGGTCAGTCTCTGCCAGTTCAGACCCCATCAACATGTATTTATAGTTAGGATTTTTGGCTCCAATGTGCATCACTTTGCATTTGGCCACATTGAACCCCATTTGCTACGTTGACGCCCACTCACCCATCTTTGACAGATCCCTTTGGAGTGCCTCACAATTCTCCCTGGTTTTCACCACCCTGAACAACTTTAGCCACTTCACTGCTTACTCCCCATTCTAAATCGTTAATATACAAGTTAAAAAGCATTGGGCTGAGTACTGATCCCTGTGGTACCCCGCTGCTTACTATCCTGAACTGAGAAAGTTTCCCATTTATACTCACTCTCTGTTTCCTATTTATAAGCCAGTTTTTGATCCACAAGAGGACTTGTCCTTTTATCCCATGACTATTGAGCTTTGATGAGGAAGTTTATCAAAAGTTTTCTGGAAGTCAAGGTAAACATCTCTTGGGTCCCCCTTGTCCACATGTTTGTTCACTCCCTCAAAAAACACTAACAGGTTAGTGAGACAAGATCTTCCCTTACAGAACAAGTGACTGACTTGTTCTGAGAGGCTTACCAGAGCAGATTCGTTCTGAAAGTGATTTTCAGAGGTGGTGAAATAGCGATCGGCTTTTATAAACAATTTGCCATAATGGTGGGCGTGGGGAAGAAAGGTGTGAAACCGAAACCAACGGGTGGCCAGAAGAGGGGGTCAACGTCATAAAGCTCCTAGTGGATACCCTCAAACCTGTGATGGAACAACTTGCTGGTATTAACCAGCAGTTGGTCACACTTAATCAAAACTTTGCATCACAGCAACTCCAGCTGGCAGAGACGGTTAAAAAGACGGAGCAAACAGAGGAAATAGTTAAAGAAATGTACTCCGTAAACAAGAACATGAAGAAAAAGATGGGAGAATTAGTGAATAAGCAGAACTATCAGGAAAACCGTTTACTGCAACTACAAATGGAAAAGGCAGATATGGTTCTCAGATTTCAAGGGGTTCCTGAAGCACCGAATGAGGACCTGAAAAAAGTGCTCAGCAAAATTATCGCACCAGTAACAGGCTTGAAAGCGGAAGAAATCATTCATGATATGGAAGCAGCGTAAAAGGTGTACTCTAACTACACCAAAAAAAATAGTCTGCCTGGGGAAATAATGGTCAGGTTCTCAAGAAGACAGACCAGAGATGTAATTTTGAAAGCAACGTCAGCAACTCCACTGAAACTGGGAAGCACAATCATTAAAACTTTAAAGGACATTCCATTTGAAATTCATCAAAAAAGAAAGAATTACAAGGACTTGATTCTTTTTCTTCAAACTAACCAAATCTCATATAAATGGGTGGTGCCAGAAGGGGTCATTTTTAAATTTAACAATAAAAGAGAGAAGATGGACTCCATCTTCAAAGCTAAAGAATTTCTAAAACAACACCTGGGCACAAAAGAAGAAGTTAGAAACTGGGTCGAGTGGCTCTACTCCCTCAGAGACGGATGAAGACCTGGCCGAGGAAGAGGGTGCTGCAGCCATTAAAGCATCTTATGATTTAAGAGATAGAAAGCCTAGATAAAGGCAGAAGGACTCTGACAATAAGTGAGCTGACGGGGATGCTCTGGAATTCCCTCATAACAAGTAACAAATTAATACAGTAGCTGGGTTGGATATGAATTTACAATTTGCATTGTTTACTAACACTAAAATACTAACGTCTAGATTAACAGGGATAAGATCTCCTTCTCTTGGATTTTTAGTTTACTGTGGGTTTCTTTTCTTTACCTTTAGTTGTAGTTCCCCCTCCCCATTTTTCTTTTGTTGTTTGTAGTGTATAAGTAAAAAATCAATAAAAAATCCCCTTCGGGGGACCAAAAAAAAAAAAGGAACGGAGGCAGATTTTAAAGAAAGATTACATATTTTTGTAAGGAGATCCACAAGTTCACATTTGAGTTCTTTCAGAACTCTCAGATGAATGCCATCCGGGCCTGGTAATTTATTAGTTTTTAAATTGTCCATCAGTTGTAGGACTTCCTCTCTTGTCACCTCAATCTGATTCAGGTCTATTAAACCCCCTCCCAAAATCGGTGGTTCTGGAGTGGGCAAGCACTTCTCCTCTTCCACAGTAAAGACAGAGGCAAAAAATGCATTCAGCTTCTCAACCATTTACCTGTCATCCTTCAGTAGTTCTTTTACCCCTTGGTCATCCAAGGCCCCACTGCCTCCCTGGCTGGTTTCCTACTTCTAATATATATGAAGAAAGTTTTATTCTTGGTCTTTATGTTTTTTGCAATATGCTCCTCATATTCCCTTTTTGCTTCCCTGATCACAGAGTTGCATTTTATTTGCCACAACCTGTGTTCCCTTGTATCAACCTCAGTGAGACTAGCTTTCCACCACTTAAACGAATCCTTCTTACCTTTTACAGCTTCCATTACTTTATTTGTTAACCATGCAGGTTTTTTTCTATACCTATTTGTGCCTTTCCTAACCTGCAGTATATATTTTTTTTCTGAGCTTCTAGGATTGTATTTTTAAATAGCCTCCAAGCTTCCCCAATGGTTTTGACCTTTTCCACTTTTCCTTTCAATTTCTTCCTCATATGTCCCCTCATACCAGCGAAGTTGCCCCTTTTAAAGTTAAAAGTGGTTGTGTCAGTCTTTTGGGGCAACTCCCTATTTGTACAAATGTTAAACTCAAGGACATTATGGTCAGTGTTTCCAAGTGGTGCAATCACTTTTACATCTCTCACCAGGTCTTGGGCATTACTTAGGACCAAATCCAGGATTGCCTCTCCCCTGGTAGGATCTGTGACCATCTGTTCCATAGCACAGTCAATCTCTTTTTTCCAACTAGAACTCATATTGACCCAATCAATGTGTCGGTAGTTAAAGTCACCTATTATGACACAGTTATTTCATATAGCCGCTGTCTTTAATTCATTCATCATTTTATAATCCTCCTCTACCTTTTGATCTGGATGGCAGTAACAAACGGTTGGCAGTCTGTGACTGAGGACTGCCCCAATCCCATAGGGTGATGCGTCACAGGCCAGGATGAGTGGTTTCTTATCGTCATAGTGCATGAGCACTCTGTCGGAGACTAGAAGAGCCTAGATGGCTCGGAACGCTGTTTTGCTCCTTGTGACCTCATGCCCACGGCGCTGTTTTGTCTAAGAGCTGATAGAGAGGCTCAGCGACAGCTGCTTTATTTGGCAGGAAAGAATTGTAGAAATTAAGCAGTCCTAAAAAGGACTGCAGCTCTTTCTTCAATTTCAGTGGGGGTGCTTTTCAGATTGCGGCAACCTTCTCTGGTGCTGGATGGATGCCATCTCTGTCCAGGCGAAAACCCAAAAATTGAACTGCGGGGACAAAGAACTCGAACTTCTCCTTTTTCATTCAAAGGCCGACCTTCTGTAGACGGCAGACCATCTCTCACACGCCAGCAGTCACTTCTAGTTCTGAGGCCCCCGCTATCAATACATCATCAAAATAGGGGACTACGCCTGTTAAGTCCTTAAGAAGATGCTCCATCGGCTCCTGGAAAATTCCAGGGGCGATGCTTACCCCAAACTGCAAATGGTTCACCTTGAAGGTGCCACGATGCGTCACAATTGTCTGAGCCTTGGCCGTGGCTGCATCAACAGGCAGTTGCTGGTACGCCTGGGCTAGATCGATTTTGACTAACATTCGGCCACCAGAGATGGATGCTAGAAGATGGCTCACCACAGGAACCGGGTACGCATGTGGCTGCAGGGCCTTGTTAAGGGTGCACTTGTAATCTGCGCACAAGCGGATCAAACCGTCTGGCTTGATTGGAGTGACGATCAGAGTTTCCCATTTGGCATTGGGAACGGGCTCCAATATGCCTTGAGCTATCAACTTATTGATTTGCTTGTTGATGCACGGTTTGAGAGTGATGGGGCATCGCCGTGATTTGAGGCGTATGGTGTCATGGGCTGGGGTGTGGGAACCGGAAAGCATGGAGTGGTCAGAGCAGAATCCAAGGTTAGAGCCAGCTGAGACTAAGGAGCCAAGGTCAAGGGGTGGAACAAGCAGGGTGGTCGGGAAACACAGTCCGAGGTCAAAGCCAGCCGGGAGTGAAGAGGCAAGTCCAAGGAGAGAATCAAGCAGGATGGTCGAGAGACAGTTCAGGGTTAGAAGCTAAGTAAGTCGAGAAAACCGAGAAGCCAAGTCCAAGTTACCAACCGTAAGCGTGGTCAGGGAGTCCGAGAGTCGAGGGTCAGAGTACAAGGGCTGTGAGTCAAGAGTCCAAAAGCCAAGGGTCCAGAGTCTGGGGGTATGCGGTGCAGAGTGGTGAGGTCAAGATGAGCCGAGGTCGAGGAGCCGGAGAGATCAAAACCAGGAACAAGGCAACAGGAACCAGAGTGGTGCAGCGCAATGCTTCGTGGATGCAACTAGTTGCTGGCACAAGTTTGATGCCGTGCCGGCATGAGCTAAATAGCAATCCCAGCAGGTGGTAATTAGCATGCTCCTAGCACGGCCCGGATCCCGCTAATACTCTGGGCTAAACGAACGCTGGGTGCATATGCGTGCTTCATGTCTGTGAGCTGTCAAGTCCCATTGGTGGACTCTCGTAAGTGAGACACCGGTAGGGGCAAGTCAGGGGGCGTATCACTCGAGAGGCGATCTGCCCCAGCTGTTGCTGGGCCAGGCTCAGAGCTTGCCATGTTGTCAGGTGCAGAGGCTTCTGGCGAGAGGAGCTCGTCCCTGCTGGCACTTAGCTCCTCCACAGCCTCCGAAGGCTCAGGCACGGCAGGGGGCATGACATATGGGTTGGACTGCAGGATTCATTGTGAATGAGACTGGTGGACCTCTGTAATAGCCAAGTTCTGAGCTGAAAACATCTGGGAACTCTTCCACGAAATTGGCAACGCTCGACTGACCGGTGTGGTTGATGCCGATAATGTTAATACTGAGGGCAGCGAACCAGTCCAGACCGATAAGACTCGTACAGCAACTTTCAATGGTGAGCAAGTTAAGACGACCATTGAATTTTTTGTACTTGACTTAGACGGAGGCGATGCTGACGACAGGAACTCAGTTTCCCTGGAAATCGAAAAGTTGCAGACTGCACTTCTGAAGATGGCATGCAGGAAACCGGGGACAGACTTGTTGGAAAGTGTTCCATGAGACGATTGACAGTGCGGAACCAGAATCAACCTCCATCTGGCAAGTGTGACCTTCAAGGAAGACAGTCACCTTGATCTTGGGTCAAGTGTGAAGACCTTGGTGTATGTACAGACAATTGGTGTAGTCTTCTGATGTTCTTGCTTCATTATTTTATTGTGGCCTTGGATTGAATGATCGAGAAGACAGAAAACAAGATGAATGGTGAGATTTACTGGAAGCTCTTCCCGGATGACAGAAGACTCCAGGTACGGAATGACCTTGTGACGAGTGGCAGACTTTAGCAAGGTGCCAACCGTCTTCCCACAAGAATGACAAATGGCATCACGGAACTGACAGTCTCTACAAGCATGTGCACCACCGCAGCCAGCACATACTCCTCTTTACAGGCTTTTTTGGGAATGGCGCAGCTTCTGGTTGGCTCCTGTTCTGTGGACACCATCATTAGATGATTCTGATTGGTCATCTTGGAAATCAGATGAGTTTGTGGTATAGCCGTGGTGAACGGCGTTGGTGCGGCTTGACATGTGACTCTGAGCACCCAGTCGCAGTTCGTGAAGAGAAATGTTGGCAGCCTCCACTCGCAGCACTTCTTCGAGTGCCAATTCATAAGTGAGAGTCTTTTGTAATAGAAGCGCCCACCAGATGCTGTCGTCTCTAAGGCCGCAGAGTAACTGATCCATTAGGACTGAATTTAGATTTGGGAACTGACAGTCACGAGCAGCCCTTCTCAGTGCGGCGATGTATTCAGTGACAGACTTGCCCTCTTTCTGGTTTCGTTGGTGGAAAGCACACTGGTGTACGGCAGCAGACATCTTTGGCACAAAATAATCGTTGAGGCGTGCCTTGATGATGCCAAGAGGTGTCTCCAGTAATTTGGATGGAGCTACTAAGTCCCAAGCAATGTTGAATATAGCCTGGCTGCAGGTACTCAAAAAGGTGGTGCAGCGGACATCGTCTCCTTCAATCCTGTTTGCTATGAGGAAGCATTCAAAACAGTCGAGGTAGGATTCCCAGTTCCCAACCTTGGGGTCAAACAGTTCGATATGGCCCTTGGATGCCATGCCCATAGTGATTTAGCTCTAGGCGCGCTTAGTGATTTCACTCTGGGCAGGCAGAGAGTGATTGCCCCCGTTCGGTCAGGCCTGGAATTCCATCCTCATTGCCAGTTTTAAGTATTGACAAGCAGGAGACGATGAACAGTAACAAGGCCTTTATTCATAACATTGCTCAGCTCTGATCTGCTCTGGTAAGAGCGGCACCCAAAATTATCCCGTTCAACAACTGAACTATATACAATGTAACTACAAACAAGAGTCTGATTGGACTTAAGTAGAGCTTTCTGATAGGTTACTCTGTGTGGCTTCAGGACCACTAGATTAAACAGCCAATCACAATAAGGGCACTAGGATACCATAGGGCAATCCATAACTAAAACAGCATAGAGTGAACCCAGAACATAACATCTACATTAGCAGGCTTTTTGCTTCTGCCTGTCTCCCATCCCAGTTTCTTTTGAGTAAAAACTTTTTATTAATAGGATATTTAACACGTTACAAATCATATAACAATCTTAAGTATATCCGTTACAGATTTCCCCTTCCCCCCTCCCTCTTGGCTTCCCGCAATGCTTCACCCCATTTTCTTTTCCGCTCTATATTCAGTAACCCTAAAAATCTTATCAGTTGTTCAATCTTCCATAAAAACTTATTCCTTAATTCAGTCTAATCCATAGGTAACATTTTAACAATTATTCACTCGTTACTCTCTCTTACTACTTAATAATTCTCAAAGCAAAGTAACTTATTCCTTACATCCCAGTTCATTTCAAGGTAATCTTTAAAATCTTTCCATTCTGTCAAAGATTCTTCATCATCTTTACCATTAAGCTTCTTTGTCAGTTTGTTCATTTCTACCATAAACAGCATTTTCTTAATCCAGTCCCATTTTTCAGGTATTTTGTCTTGTTTCCAAAATTGCGCAAATGTCATCCTTGCTTTTGTGATCAAATACCATAACAATGTTCTCTTTGTTACATTCACTTCTTCCATTTTAAAACCTATAAGCAACATTTCAGGGTTTTTTTTCAGTATGCACTTCAGAATCTTCTGTATCTCATTATGAACCTCAGTCCAATAAGCTGCTGCTCTATCACAAGTCCACCACATGTGATAAAATGAGCCCTCCTTTTTTTTACATTTCCAACATTTGTTAGACATGTTCTCATTCATATTAGCAATTTTTGGGGCGGTCATATACCATCTATACATCATTTTATAACAATTTTCTTTCACATTAACACATGTTGAAATTTTAATTGACTTTTTCTACAAGCCCTCCCAAACAGTCATATCTATTTCTCTATTTACATTTATAGCCCATTTCACCATCTGTTCTTTTACAATCTCATCAGCGGTATACTTTGTAAATTTTTGAAATCACTTTTTCCCCTCCTCTGCCCACACACCTTCAATTTCGTTATTTTCCTTTCTAAAACCATATATTTTTTTGTCAACCTTATATAAATCATAAATTTGTCTGTAATTTAACCAGTCATATTCAAATTTCAGCTCTTCTCTAGTTCTCATCACAAAACTATTTCCTTCTGTCTTCAAAAGATCCCTGTAAGGTATCCAATCTTCACCTTTTTGCCTTGAAATTGGTTTAATTACTTCAGCTGGTACTATCCATAATGGTCTTGTTTCAAAAAAAAAAAATTATATCTCATCCAAGTCATAAACAATGTTCTCCTTATAAAGTGGTGTTTAAAAAAATTGTCCATTTAATATTTTTCATACCATAGGTAGGCGTGCCATCCAAATTTGCGGTCATGACCTTCCAATGCCAACATTTTTCTATTATCCAGACGGACCCATTGGGCCAACCAAGGTAGACACACCGCATCATGGTACAATTTAAAATTAGGTAGCTGAAATCCACCTCTTTCCTTTGCATCACATAGATTTTTTCATTTTGATCCTAGGTTTTCTTCCAGTCCAAACAAATTTTGAAATTTCTTTCTGCCATAAGTTCAGCACTTTAAAGTCTCTCACTATCGGAATCATCTGGAACAAAAACATTAAATGCGTTAAAATATTCATCTTAACTACTGAAATTCTTCCCAATAATGACAAATTCAAAGTATCCCACTTTTTGATATCTTGTTGAATTTTAGACCAAGTCTTTTCATAATTATTCTTAAACAAGTCAATATTTTTCATTGTCAACTCTATTCCTAAATACTTTGTTTTATTCACCACTTTGCAATGTGTTTTTTCTTGTAATTCCAGCTGTTTCTCTTTTGTCATATTCTTACATAATATCTTTGTTTTATTCTTATTCACATAAAATCCTGCCAGGTCTCCAAATTCTTTAATCTTCTCCATCAAGACTGGTAGATTATTTGTTGGATCTTCAATCAAAAACATTACATCATCCGCAAGTGCCCTATACTTATAGGTAAAGCCTCCAACTGTAAGTCCCTTTTCATCTTTGTCTCCTCTTATTTTTGCCAATAATACTTCCAAAACCCAAATAAACAATAAAGGAGATAGCAGGCAACTTTGCCTTGTCCCTTTTTGAACTTTGAAGCGATCCGTCATTTCTTTATTTACATTTAATGCTGCTTTTTGTTCGGAGTAGATCGCCCTAATTACGTTTAAAAAGGGCTGCCCAATGTCCATCCTTTCCATCAGTTGAAACATAAAGTCCCAATTTAAGTTATCGAAGGCTTTCTCTGCGTCTACAACTAAAAAGGCAACTTGCTTTTCTGGGTGCTTGTCATAATATTCAATAGCATCTATCACCGTCCTTAAATTGTCCCTAATTTGTCTATTTGGTAAAAATCCGGCTTGTTCTTCAGATATAGCCTCTTTTAAATAGTTCTTTAATCTCTAAGAAATTATTTTGGCAAACAGTTTATAATCATTATTAAGTAAAGAAATTGGTCTGTAATTCCTTACATCTGTTAAGTCTTGTCCCTCTTTTGGTATGAGAGATATATTGGCTTCCTTCCATGTCTCTGGTATTACTTTAGTCGTCTGTATTTCATTAACCAAAATTTCAAAAACTGGGGTTAACTCCTCTTTTAATTTTTTATAAAATTTTGCTGTAAATCCATCTGGATCTGGAGCTCTCCCCAACATAGCATCATCTATTGCCTTATAAATTTCTTCTTTTTGAATTGGGGCATTTAACATTTCTTTAATTTTTTCTTCCAACTTTGGAATTTCCACCATGTCCAAATACTTTTTTATTTTTTCAGAGTCAACATTCTTTTTTTGAAATAACTTTGCATAATACTTTAAAAAGGCTCTTTTTAAACCAATCATATCCACAATTTCTTTGCCATCTTGGATAATTTTGTTTATTAGCCTTTTCTCTCTCCGATTTTTCAGTTGCCGTGCCAGAAATTTTCATGGTTTATTTGCTCCCATCCCAGTTTCAAAGAATCCTCAAAATCCTCATAAATGCAATCAGTAAGAGAATCTAGCTGAATCACTTCAGAATCCATTATTTTGTAAACAGTGATTGCCATGGGTGAGATACACAGAGGTTACTTCTCCAAAGAGAAACGATTAGTAACAAATGTTCTTACTGTCTTGTTTCTCCAGGGTGGTGCTTTCTACTTCATCGAACACGTTGCAGGTGCTCCTTTCAGCTGGAGTCTCTTCTGGCAGCAAATCTGTGATCCTGTTTGGCAGATTTTGTTTGAGGGCTGCCACCTGTCTAGAGAGACCTGGAGAGACCTGGAAAAAGCTGGATTCTCAGAACTGAAGCTGCGGCATATACGCGCCCCTTTAGTTTTCCATCTTGTAAAGCCTCATATCATAGGCTATGCTGTAAAGTAACTCTATAATAAAGACAATTATGCAGGATTTCATAAACATCTGTGTATGCAGATGACTGTGTTAATCTCCTGTGTTATCCATGATACTGTCCAACATGGAAACTTCTGTTTGATGCGTGTTACCTAACAAGAGAGACCTGGGCTGACATTGAAAAGGCCAAGTTCTCAGAAATAAAGCTGCAACACATACATGTCCCTTTACAGTGGTCGCCCATTCAACCACATATAATTGGTTATGCTGTGAAATAACTATCAGTGTACATATTTACTAGAAGTAAGTCTCCCTGGATTTGAAGAAGGCTGCTCTCTTAAGCACTCTGACCTGCTAGTAAGCAACTCCATTTATTTTAGTAGGGGACTACTTCCAAGTAAACATGAATATGATAGCAGTGTGGGCCACCAACCTAAAAACCTTTTCAAGGTAGCATGTTCCATTGAACTCTGTGAGATTTTACTTTTGAATAAATGTGTTAAGGTTGCACTTTTTAAAGATGCCATTCTAAGGAAAGGGGTTTACTTCTCTGAAATGAATCCAGCCAACTACACTGAACCAAATGTAAGCTAGAAAGTTTAGCACAGATCATAGCTCATTTCTATTGCTTTATTGCAAATAAAAGCAGGGCTAAAACATCATCGTAAAATTCTGATTCATGAACTGCTTTAAGGATCCCTGCATTTTTCTAAAATGTGCATATACATCACTGAATAGGATTGACAACTGGCCAGGCAAAACACAAATAACCCAGCTGTGCCTGTCCTTGCAATTTTAACAGATTTGCTATGAAAAAAATCAGCTCATTCACTCTTTCAAGGCTTTAAGTCAAGCATGCTTCCCTGCTTCTGACCAAATTGCTATTAAAAGGACATCTGCCCAGTTCGAAAGTCTGTATCCCTGAAGTACTTCAGTACACCTGAACAGGGATGCCAACCTCCAGGTGAGACCTGTGGTCCCCTAGAATGACAGCATATCTCCAGACTGCAGAGAACACTCCCCCTGGAGAAAATGGATGCTTTGGAGGGTGGACTCTATAGCATTGTGTCCCACTGAGGTCCCTGTCCTCCTCAGGCTCCACCCCCAAATCTCCAGGTCCTTGTGAGAACTGAAAATGAAGATTTTTAATTGATCTGATTAAAATGTTAAGCTTGTGCTCTTTGTACCTTGAAAGCTTAATGCATTTGCTTCATGAATTTAAAAGATTAAAAAGCCAGACAACCTAAGATTAGAACTTGAAATAAGGAAGGCAGAGTATGTCTAGTCTATCTGGAAAACACCTAACACTTCATCAGGTCAAGGAACAATTAGTAGCAAAATAGCTGACACTTAGATCTGCTTGCAAACTGTATTCTTAAATTTATGCTGAAACCAACAGAAAAATGGGAAGTTAGCTCTGTCGAACAAACGTTTAGAAAGAAGACAGGCCTAAGGATACAACATCCTGCGGTCTGAAAGCCCAGTAACGGGAAGACATGACACAAGAATGACCATGCTCACCCGAGAGTGACATTTGCAGTAGATGGTGGGAAAATGTCAGGGGAAGGCTGGAAAGATTAATACCTTTTTAGAAGAAAGTAAACAGATTTTAGCATATTTAGAGGAGTGGACTAATTAGGAAATGAAAAAGAGTAATCAAAGGCGTGTCATCATGGGGTCCTAAAGGCGAGACATGAATTAAGAATGTGAGCCATGTACTCCAGCCTATGAGGACTGGCCAGGGGGTTTCTTATTTTCCAAAGCGTCAGGGAAGGAAGTATAAAACTGCCTGCTTTCAAATACAAGTTGTGGTCAGTTCATCTGGACTGATCACCCACGCTTGCAAGAGTGTATCAATAAACTATTCTGCTTCACTGAAAAAGGTCTGTCTCCAGAGATTTTGTTCTTTGAAGAACAACTTATATTTCTGACATCCTGGTAACTCTACGCCTGAAAGACAGGGGTGGTGCCAGCATATCCTGTTGTGGGGCAGTTGCTGGGACCCAGAGCTTCTGGTAGGGCTGCCATCCCCTTTGTGTCTCTTCGCACGTTTGCAAGCCTATCCACCATCCCTGCTCCTGGCCACTCATGCTATGCAGAAAAAACCAAGAAGGGATCACAGGTATAGGAAATGCAACAAACAACAAACACTGTAATATAGATGACAAAACATGTTAAGTAAGATTCATATTATATTGTAAAACTTGGCAATATTTTAGGTCCATCATTCTCCATGAGCATCCGGATATAAACTAATTTCGTCCCAATCTTCCTCAGGAGGAGTGTTCTGTTTAAGAGCAACCCAATGTTTAATTTCTTCTTTGTATTCTTCAAATAATCTTCTGGTTCCATGTTCAAGTGTTTATAAAGGAACAAGTCTTCTTTTACATAGGCGCAAAAGCCTCCTGTATTATGCTGGCTTAAGAGCTCTCCATGAACACTGTATATATTTATGGTAGTAGCAACCAGTCCTCTTTTCTGCCCAGCTAGAAGCCTTCAATTTTAAATTGGCTGGCAAAAAAGAGCATTTTTGCCACTCATGCTATGCAGCACTGTTGAGGGAAAGACACATGTCTGAGTGATCTTGGAAGCCCCTTCTTATGGCCCTGGTAAAATGACTCCAGCATAAGATGGCTTCCAGTTCTACTGGGATTACACACTAAGGAGCAGATTTGGGTTGTTATAGCAAGTAACAAAACAGGAGGCTGAAGTTGGTTTCTTATTCGCACTTCCTTATTCAGAAACACTAAGGAGAGTTGGAAAGCTCTGAACCCCAAAATAACGTCTGGACCACCACATATCATATGCCCTCACGTTCACAGGACTCTCCCCTTCGAGAGGACATATTCTGTGTGCTGGTCCAAAGATGGTTCTGGTGCCAGCTGCTTCAGAGTGTGGTACCCCAGGACAATCACACAAGCAGACACTGGGGCCAGGCTGAACCCAAAAAAATATTTGGACCACCCCAAAGGACACATCCCCACACTCTGGAGACTGTGCCCTGCAAGGTGACGTGCAGTGATGCCCGGTCCAAACACCGATTCTGATGCCACAAGCATCTATTCGCAGGGCTTCCCCGAGGCCTGTATTTCAAAGGAGATTTGAATAAGGAAGTGCCCTCTGCACCCAAAATAAGGTTGGGACCCCCACACTTCATTCACCCCCGTCTTCAGCAGACCCTCCCCTTTGAGGGGACACATTCTGTGTCCTGGTCCAAAGCACGGTTCTGGTGCCAGTTGCTCCAAAGTGCGGTACCCCAGGACAAACAGACAGGCAGACACTGGGGCCAGGCTACACCCTAAAAATATTTGGACCACCCCAAAGGACACATCCCCGCTCTCTGGAGACTGTGCCCTACAAGGTGACATGCAGTGATGCCTGGTCCAAACACTGGTTCTGATGCCACGAGCTTCTATTTGCAGGGCTTCCCCAAGGCCTGTATTTCAAAGGAGATTTGAATAAGGAAGTTATGGTAGTAGCAACCAGTCCTCTTTTCTCCCCAGCTAGAAGCCTTCAATTTTAAATTGGCTGGCAAAAAAGAGCATTTTTGCCACTCATGCTATGCAGCACTGCTGAGGGAAAGGCACATGTCTGAGTGATCTTGGAAGCCCCTTCTTATGGCCCTGGTAAAATGGCTCCAGCATAAGATGGCTTCCAGTTCTACTGGGATTACACACTGAGGAGATTTGGGTTGTTATAGTGAGTAACAAAACTGGGTTGTTATAGCATGTAGAATGTGAAGCAGATGCAAAACAGTGCAGTGTGGGACTTCTTGTACCTTTAATACCCACATACATAAGGATTTTTCAGCAGATGTAGCATTTTTCATCCACGCATAACTATCAAAATATCCTGTGCTGTACATCTGCACATTTCTTTAAAGCCCCAGGAGCCTATATTCCTTTGTTCTCCCTAGTGGGCCAGGTGGTTGAAATTGTAAGATACATTGGATATATTTCATTTTTAAAATGTTTGTATCTCCAAAAAAAAATATTTCAAGATTCTGTCTCACAAGATTGATAAACTAGCCTCTTTACTGCTGACTTATAAGTATTTTTACTCTTGTACACCAATAAATAATCATTGCATGCTCTAATTTGTAGTTTTGTCTGATTTTTATCAAGATTAAGATGTAATTTAAGGCTAAAAGTAAAATGCACTTATCTAATTTTGTTGCAAGTCTGTACCATAATCATAACATGATATTGTATTCAGACTTTTTATAATGGAAGATAGGGATCAAATGCAGAGGGTATATGACTGTATGAACAAGTTTCATCTTTTGCTTCTCAAAAAATGAACTGTTTAATAACATAGCTGCTGTTATGTTTTTCTTATAATAGCTTTCCTTTAATTGATTTATTTAGCCATTTATACCCTGCTTTTCTTGAGTCTAGGGTCTCAAAGCAGTTAAAAAAATTAATGCAAACATACAGTTTAAGCAAACAAAAGTACAATATGGTATTCCACCATTCTGAATGTGATAAACCAACCCTGCAGGCACCTATTTTTAGCGCAGGTCATGGGGCATTTACTTGGTTGGCTCCCATCTCAAGCCCATAGCCCTAATGGAGGATTTCACCTCTCCAGCCTATTCCAATCCTTGCATAAACAAGATTTACTCTCTTCTGCGGCCACCACCAGACCAATAATTAGAGATGCATCTGTCTGATAAATGGGACACCAAACCCCCTCTGTTCAAATTCAGAATCCCCTTCTTCTTTCAGCTACCTTAGAGGTAGGGGGACATTTTGGAAATCATTCCCAAGTAGGCAGCTCTCTTCATTTCTCTTAAACATGAACAAATTTTTAGATTTTATCTATAGTTGAACTGACTAAATTATCTTTAATTTGATTACAAATAACAAAAGCATACAGTGGAACAGCAAAAAAAATCAGCATCTGAGCACAGAAAAAATAAATATAAACATAAGTTCTTTTCCTAGATCCAAATTTTATTGCTGTGATATCTTGATGTGTCCAGATTTGTTGTTCAGGCTCTGATTGGTCAGGTCAGTTTTACTCTGTCTTTCTCTGCTTCTCTCTTCAGATCACGTGCCTGTGTGCATCTCCTTCAGAGCTTCCAAGATGTCTCCCTGTGGCAGATCCAAAAACATCTGCCCCCTCCTTAAAGAGGGGAGCTTCTTCCCAAATTCCACAAACTCCCTCCCACTAGAAACTCACCAGGCAGAGAAGGGGAAAGAAGCTTAGAAAGTTCTGGGTCAGCCCCCATGGTTTAGGTGCTCTCTGGATCTACCTGCCCTAGCTCTTCTTTGTCCACCTGGGCTGCTTTCATCAGCATAACAATAGCTATTTTGTGACCCTCGGCAGCTTGAAATTTAGAAGACTGTGAGAAAAGGATAACAATAATTTTGACCAGACTACATGTAAAAGCTGTTTCACCTTAAACTATGACCATTCACAGAGTGTAAAAATCCAACTTTCACCATGCAAGTGGCAAATTTTATACGTGTACCTAAGGTAGTGTATGCACTCATGACACTGGGCTGATGCTGTTGTGTATTAAGATGTTAAAGATGGCGGCAGCTGGCTAGCCGGGCCATGCAGTCGGACAGACCCTCAGACCTTCGGTCCTAAAGACAATAGCCACCTTGGATCCTAGGGCGTGCCAATGGGCTTGCCCAGATCCAAAAGGGAACCTATTGAAACAAAGACTTGTAAATAGAGCCAATTACGGGTGATGGGTATGTGTGGGTGTGGTACTTGGGTATGCATATAAACCGGGCATGGACCGGCAAAAGTATGCTTTGTTCTGCTATGTAATCAATAAACGTCTTGCTGATTTCACCATGCTGAGCCTCTGGCCCCAGTATTTTTCACTGGCGACGAAGATGGGATCCCGTGAGCAAGTCTGACTCCTCCGCAACCAGGAGCACCACATTGGTGGCCACCACAGAGCCCGAGGACTCTTGCTCTGCACCGCCATCCACCAGCGATCCACAGGTCGCAGCCATTGCATCATTGCAACCAGCCCCAGCTCCACCACAAGTCATGGCTTCCGCTCTGGGATAGCACCTCTCGGCCTTCGACCCAACCCGTCCTGAGTACTGGGGATCCTGGGTCACCCAGCTGAAATGCTTCTTAAACATACAAGGCGAAACTGACGCGGAACTCAAGAAATCATGGCTGCTGAGCATGTCGCCACAATCCACCTGGCACAGAATCTCATTGTGCCAAAGACTCTGGAGACCGCCACCTACGATGAGCTGCTCACCGCCCTGACCAACTACTACGCCCCAAAACCATCGAAATGGGCCATCCTGGATGGATTTCCTGGGATGCCTGCAAAAGCCCGGGGAGTCCACCGCAGAATTCCTCACCGACCCTCGCCACTTCACCAGCAAATGTGAGTTTCCCTTCCTAGAGGACACTCTGCTGACCCAGTTCATCTGGGGGGTCAGTGAACCAAAGCTATGGTGGAAATTCATTGACCAGACTGACCTGAAGCTTGACAGCCACCGCATTCAAGAAATCACAGAGGGACCGACAAACACGCTCCACGCACCAGACCACAGCCGCTCAGGACTCCAACCTCTCGGAGGAGGAAGGAATAGGAACCCATCAAGTTCGGCATCATGCCCGGCCCAATGCCCACAAGAGCAGAGTACCAGCCAGCCACGGGTCCACGAAACAACCTTGGTCAACTCCATGTGCCAGCTGTGGAGATCTCCAAGAACGAAGGTCCTGCAGATTCCATGATGCCATCTGTTCCACGTGTGGCAAACAGTGCCACATCACCCATGCCTGCCATTCGCGGGGAAATCACCAGAACACCTCAGTGCACCACGGGACAACCAAACCCAACTCCACCACAGTCAACCAGAATCAGGTACATTACATGCCCCTGGGGTCGGCCCGTGAACTGACTGTAATTGTGTTGATAGAGGGGACCCCATGTGAGATGGAGTTAGTTACAGGATCATCCCTTTCCATTATTTCAGAGGATACCCTCAGGAGGATATGCCCTAATGGGGGACCCCCCTCTAGGGATCACCGGTCTCAGGCTAAGAGACTTTCAGAGGAACCCAGCTGAAATCAAGGGTGGGCCAGTTTCGCATACAGTACAAGGTGTTTGAAGGCCTCTTAGAACTGGTTGTAATAAAGACCCCCCCTCACCAGTTTGTTGGGCCTCTCCTGGTTCAATGCACTCAGATTGGCGGATGGGACAAGAAGAAATTAAGGTACTGAAAGAGATACCCTGGAGAGTGAGAGAGAAAAAGAGGGCGTATTCAGAATTAACACCGCTATTGAGAGCTAACAACATAGGTGGATTTTGCCAGAAGGGGTCTTCTTTAACTTTGAAGGAAAGAGATTTAGAATCACTTCAGTCTTTAAAGCCAAAGACTTTCTAGAGACTTACGGCGTGGAGATGTTGGATGATCAAGAAGAAAAAGAGGAGAGAGAAGAAGGAGAGGTGGAAAAGGAATCCGAACCCCAAGTCCAGGGGGCAACGGCGTCAACCTCATCTGCTAAACCTCAAAGATTAAGAAGATTTAGACTGAGATTTCCAATTGTTACACGGCAAAAAGCAAAGGGTGAAAAGGAACACAGATAGACACAGAATTTAGATGGATAAAAAGAAAATAAAGATAATTTCAGTCAATGTGAATGGCTTAAATGGACCTCAGAAAAGAAGAAGGATATTTCATCAATTGAAGAAATGTAAAGTGGATATAACATGTATTCAAGAAACTCACATTAGGAGACAGGATGAAAAACATTTGAATTATAAGGGATTAGGCAAAGTATTTGTAGCAACAGATAAAGAGAAGAAAAAACGTGGAGTGGCCACCTATATTAAAGAATATATGCAACCAGAACTCATATTCGCTTTGGAAGATGGGAGAATACTGATGGTGGTAATTCAAAGACAAAATAAAAAAGTTTTAATAGTGAACATATATGCCCCAAACCAAAATCAGGAGAAGTTCTATGGAAAGCTCTCAATGTTGATAGCTAAACAAGATGTTCAGGAGATTTGTCTGATCGGTGACTTTAATGCGGTTTTTGATAACAAAATGGATCGGAAGGCGTGTGCGCAGAGGAAGAAGCCAAAAGGTAATGAATTTACTAATTCACTTTCACAGATTATAGAGGAATTGCGATTAGTGGATGCTTGGAGAATAAGAAACCCTAAAGCACAACAATACACGTTTTATTTGGCAAGACATGATTCCTGGTCTAGATTGGATATGTGTTGGATGTCATCTTCAATGGTAAGGGATTTACAGGAGGCTGAAATTGAAGCAGGTACATTTGCTGATCACAATCCGATAATGGTGGAGTTGCAGGGAATAAATCATAGGGATAGATGGACATTGAATTCTTTACTACTTAAGGATAGTAAGGTGGTGAGAAGCTTGCAAACGGAATTCACTTTCTTTTTTAAGGAGAATATTACACCAGGTATCCCGAGATGTACGGTTTGGGATATGTTTAAGGCTTTCATGAGAGGAGTCTTAATGAAGGAAGCAGCAAAGAAAAATAGAAAAAGAAATGAGGAATACCTCAACTTGAAAAAGGAAATACTGGAACAGGAGAAGCAAGAAATGGAGATGGGAGGAGACCTCGACAGGAAGGTCAAAATTAAGCTTCTCATGCACAGAATGAACTTTTTATTGACAGCAGAAATGGCAAAGAAAGTAAACTATGCTAAACAAAATTATTTTGAGAATGCCAATAAACTAACTAGATGGCTGGCTTATCAAGTAAGAAAGCAATCTGAAAGAACATCGATAAAATCATTGAGAGATAGAAATGGGATGGGACAAAATGGAGCACAAGACTTGAAAAGGATTGTGGAAGATTTTTATAAGAAACTCTATGCAAGAGAGAATATAACTAGAGAAGAGATATCCCAGTATTTGCAAGATCGTGTGTTGCAGAAATTCTCGGAGGAAGACCAGAAGATCCTAAATCAACTAATTACCATGATGGAGATGGTGGAGGCAGTGAAAAGACAGAATAAAGGCAAGGTACCAGGGACGGATGGCCTGCCAGTGGAATTCTATATAACTTTTGAAGAAATATTGCTCCCACAGTTACATGAAGTTTATAAGAAAACTTGGGAAAGAGAGGAAGTTCCTGATACGTGGAGGGAAGCCCTAATTTTGCTGATACATAAACAAGATACAGAAGGAAATGATATGAAGAATTATAGACCGATCTCCTTATTAAATGTGTACTATAAAATATTTGCCTCTATAATGGCTGATAGACTGAAGCAGGTTTTAGCAAAAAAAAATCATAAAGACCAGTCGGGATTTTTACCGAAAAGACAGATAAAGCACAACATGAGAAGGTTACTGAATGTGATGGAGTATTATGAAGCTCATCCAGAAAAAGAAATGGCGGTGATTTTTGTAGATGCAGAGAAGGCCTTCGATAACTTGGATTGGATGTTTATAATAGAGACACTTAAGAGGGCCAGAGCGGGAGAGCGATTCACCCAAGCAATTCAAGCAATTTACTCAAAACAGAGAGCAGCAGTGATGGTAAACGGGGAACGAACTGAGCAATTTCAGATACAGAAGGGTACGAGGCAGGACTGCCCCCTCTCACGATTATTATATATTTTTGCTCTGGAAGTGTTAACAGAGGAGACAAGACAGAATCCAGAAGTGAAGGGCCTAAGGGTCCATGGAGAAAATTATAAGCTATTAGCCTATGCAGAAGATTTGGCATTCATATTGGAGGAGCCAAGGTCCTCAATCATGGAACTGAATAAGCTCTTGAAAGAGTATGAAGATTAATATGGTTAAAACAAAAATTCTGACGAAAAATATGACTTTGGAGCAAAGAGAATGTTTGCAAGAAGAGTCGGGATATAAGTTTTGTGCGAAGGTGAAATATCTAGGAATTCAGCTAAAAAACAGGTGCAGCTTGCTGCAAGAAGATAATTATAGAGAACTGTTAAGAGAAATGAAGCAAGACTTGGAAAAATGGAAGAATTTGAAGCTGTCCTTAATGGGAAGAATTGCGTTGATAAAGATGAATATTCTACCAAGATGGATCTTTTTGTTCCAAATGATCCCTGTGCTGAAAAACTTGGCAATACTGAAGGAGTTAGAGCAAACCACAACTAAGTTTGTGTGGCAGGGAAAAAGAGCACGAATTAGACTTAAAATGTTACAAGATTCAAAAGAAAGAGGAGGCCTGGCTCTCCCAAATTGGACACTATACTATAGAGCGGGAGCGCTGGCATGGATTAAGGAATGGGTGATGTTGGAAGACAGAAGACTTTTAAAGCTGGAAGGACATGACCTCCTAGAAGGCTGGCATGCATTTCTTTGGGATGAGAAGGTGGCAGCACGTAAATACTTTAGACAACATTGGATACAGGATGCTCTTGTAAGAGTAAGGGAGACCATCCGGAGGAGGTGGTTTGTTAAAACCTCTAGGTTGGTGGCTCTGGTAGAAGCAGTGACTTTACCTAGGTTATACTCTGAAGATCCTCCGCAAAGGTATCTGGACATGATAAATGCGAAGGGGGAGCTGGAACTGGACGAGAATACTAGTTGGTGGCATAGAGTTCAGATTCAGTCAAGATTTACTTATTTATTTATTTATACTTTCAGCTTGCTATCCCGCTCGAACCCCCAAGGGGGTCTCTGAGCGGCTTACAGTTACTCAGTTATTATCCTATCTAAGGCCACATGTCGTCAGGGAGGGCACTACCCTACCAGCACCCCATGGAGTGTTGTAGTTCAGCTCGGCGTGTGGCCCCGGACTTTCACCTTCTCCCGTCGGCTTCCTTTTACGGCTTGGCAGGCCCATCTGGCGCATGGATAGCATGTCAGCGTGGTTCCAGCTCTGTCCGTTTCGGCTCCGCCATGCCTGCACCTCCATGCTCTTCCTGCGTCTTCCTGGCTCCGCCTTCCGTTTTTGACGCTCAATTCTTGCTGGTGCCACATCCCGTCGCCATCTTTGCCGCCCGCTCGCCTTCTGCCGCCGTCACCACCGTCACTGCCGCCACTGGTGCTCCGCTGCCCCCACAGGGGGGGAGGGTGCTCCCTGCCACCTAGGGCAGGTACCCAATTTTATGTACTCGCATTTCATATGGCTTTCGAACCGCTGGGTGGGCGGGAGCTGGGACTTGGACCAGGTGCTCACCCTGGTCACGGCGGGTTTCGAACAGCCAGAATGGCTGTTCGCAAATGTTACCAGCAGGTGTGTTTAGCTACCTGCGCCACCGCTCTCACATATATTAAAAAGATAAACAGAAAGGGTTTGAGAATTAGTGGATACAGAAATAACGATATAATACTTAGGTCGGTAAGGTGAGAGGGACTATAACTGAAAGTGATTTGATCAAAATTGTAACCCCCCGTGAATGTTTAATGTTTGTGGTTGTGGGTTTTTTTGTGTGTGTAGTGTGTATTGTTATGTATTTGGTGTCTTGTGTATTATGTTGTGTAATGTGGTAGGTATGTTCTTGTTGAAAAATAATAAAAATGCCTCTTTTGGGGGGTGGTTTAAAAAAAAAGAGAGAGAGATTAATGATTTTGACAAAACGTATTTTTTTTTTTGTAAAACTCTCTTAAAAAGAGAGAATTTTATTCTTTTTATAAGAAAAGGGAAGGGTAGACAGATGGAGCAAGAGAAAGATGGAGTGAAAATTTTTTCTGTTAGTGAGGGTTAGTTTAGGTTAATAACCAATACCAATTTTGGCATCCATCATGGTTAGAAGATCTTCTTTTTAACTATTGCAAAATCCAAAGTCACTCTGTTAATGCAGTTAGTAAAGTCCATTGGGGTTAGTAATTAAACAGCTCCTTCCAGATGCTACACGAACAGTCCTCAAAGTATCTTCTTTTTAATTTTCTTCCAGTTATGGATTGAGTCCATTTTAACTTTGAAGGCTTCCGTTCCATCACCACTTTCCCCTGGGTTGCTGTCTTCTTCACTTATCCCAGTTTTGAATGCTGCATCCTCCTCCCTGCTGGCGTGTCTCTTCAGAAGTTTCCGTATTTTGAAGATGAAATCCGTCTTCTTTCTTTTCTCTTTTTCCTTAAACTTCTGGCCTTCAAGCTTCCAGGGCTCCATAAACTCTTCAGATGAAATTAGATCTCCAGTTTGTCGCCTGCTATGCTCGACATCCCCTTCTACTGGCAGAGTATTTTCTTTTATAAAAGCGGAATAGGCTTTGGGAGCCTTATCCACCTCTTCTTTTAACTTTATCGCTTCACTGCCAGTTAGGGGTGCCAAGACATTTGTCAAGGTAAATCCGAGATCTTCTTTCTCTTCTTCTTTAACGCCCTGGAAACCTAGAATCAGATTCGATTTCTGTTCGATCTCCATCATCTTTCTAGTTGTTTCCGATATCTGTTTCTGTCGACTGATGAGAACACTTTCCATTTTGAACAGAGTTTCGTTGATTTTCTGCAATTGTTCCAGCAGGGGGAACAGCATCTCCTTTTCCTGTTGATTGACAGCAAGCTCTTGGGGGGGGCTATCTGGACCGGAAGTCCCTCCTCTCTTCTCTTCCGGTGTCTGCAGGACTTTTTCCGTTATCGGCATTTTGTTTTTTTGTTTACTTTTTAAAAGTTCGTGCCGCATCCCCCAGGAAGCTAAGATGATCGCAGTCTTCCATGCAACCCCAACGGTACTTTCACCAACACTTTGTTTTCTCTCTGCCCCCCTTCGCGCTCCCTTTGTAGATCTTGCTTCTCAAAGGGGGTGGGAACTCCTCCCTCCTCCCAACGCTTATACGCATGCAGGGGGGCTCCGATTTACGCTTCAAAATAGATCTTCAACTCACGATTCGATGCTACTTCTTCTTTTTATGTTAAACCATAGCGCTGTCTTCACTCCGGGAAATCGGTGGCGCCGCTAAGTCCCATTACGGGCACGCCGCAGTGGGGCCGATTGGGGCGGGGAGAAAGCCTCAATTTCCCGGCTGTCTGCCGGCAAAGAGGCTACTCCCCAAGCGCCCCCGGTTCGGAGCCTTTGCCTAAGGCTCACTAGGGTCTTTCGCACATGCGAAGACCCCCCCTAACTGCGCGTGGGCTAACCGCCTCCGGGAGCGTCCCGAGAAGCGGCCGCCATTCGCGACGCCGAAACCGAAACCGATTTTGACAAAACGTATTGAATGTTCCAACAACCAAGGTCTACTTCTCCCTCGGTTTCAAAAGAAAGTTCTCTCGGGGGGGGGGAAACCAGCACCACTAGTATGAGTTGAACTTTCATACACTGACATTTCTTGTCCTTACTGACCTTTTCCTTCCAACAATCTCCCTTGCAATTGCACCATTACTAAGCAGAAAAGAATAAATAGGAATCAGAGCCTCAAACCCAGCTCCATAGCTAGGAAGGAACAGCAGTTGTATCATTCACTTTTTTTGTCCTTGTGTTCTTTCAGGGGTATTCTAATGTGAGAGAACTCTGCAACACCAAGCTCAGCGCCAAATGCTTTACGTAATAAGCTAGGCTGTTCCTGTATCAAGCTGTTCCAGTCATGTGGCTTCATTTTCCTTGGATGCTTGTCAATGAGTAGTTCCAACAGCAGATAAGGAAGGCTCCTCCCCAAACCCTGAAAAATCATTTTCTTCTAACTTCGTCTTGGTCTCTGCTCTTCTCTGAACATGGAAGCAAGCTGGTTAGTTGTCCTGCTTAGGACAGGAGTCCAGCTCTTGTTCTTCCCTATGTACTTGCTGTGGTATCTGGGCTTGTGGGGCCCCTTTTGCAAGACGGCATTCCCACACTTCATGGCTCGCATAGCTGTTTCTCTTTATAATTATAAGATGGCTGCCAAGAAAAAGGAACATTTTAGCAACCTGAAGGACTTTACAGGCCCCTCGGGGGTGCTCACACTACTGGAGATTGGCGCCGGAAGTGGATCTAACTTTGAGTTCTACCCAGCAGGATGCAGACTCATATGCAACGATAAGAATCCCAACTTCATCAAATTCCTTGACAAGAGTCTGTCTCAGAATCAGCACCTTCAGCTGGAGCGCCACGTAATAGCACCAGCTGAAGACTTGTCACAAATACCGAATGCATCCATCGACGTTGTGGTTTCCACCACAGTGCTGTGTTCTGTGGAGAGCCCAGAAAGAGTCCTAAAGGAGGTTCTACGAGTGCTGCGACCAGTAAGTAATTTGCGGGGGGCAGGCAGAGAACATGCTAAGCCAGATCCAGAATGGTACCGATAGGGAAGTCTGATACTCTGTAGGGAACCGATTTGCCTAATTGTATGGTGTGAAGATATCTTAGGCAAGAACAAAAAAGGAGGGGAGGGGGGGAAACCTGAACCTAAAACCTAGAATCCAGAACCTGACAAAGGTTAGTCAAATGTGGGAAAGGGGGCCAATGTTAAAAACTTGATAAAGAAAATATAAAAATACATGTATTTATTAAACACAACTTTAAAAACATATAAGTTGTGTTTAATAAATACATGTATTTTTATATTTCCTTTATCAAGATATCTTTGGCAACATTATCCCCAGTAGAAGTGTTGTGTACTGACCCGACCATGTGCGCAATCTGGCTTCAGCCAGTCCGCACGTGGTGATGCGAAGAGCAGGAGCTTCACTCCACCAGAACAATAGACAGTCGGATCCTAGTTCCCCTTCCAATCGGAAGACTAGGATCCTAGAGTTAGCCTAATCAATGTTAATAGACCGATCATGAGTGTTGGGGTGTGCTGGGGGGTGGTTTGGCTTCGGGATATAAGCCGGCCTGCGAGCCAGCTTCTGGGTCTTGTTCTTCACCTAATAAAAGTATGAGAGCTGTTGTATAGTGGGTTAGACGCATAATGAAACCATGGACAACGACGTAGTGATCAGCATGGTTCGCTATTATACAACACAAGACGCCATTACCTGGCCAGGTGGCCAACTATATACATGCTAAGGGGAACACCCCCTGGTGCCATTGGCTGGTTTGAATTCCCGCCACCATTCCCATTGGTTCCCCAAAGCAGGAGCTCAGAGCCCCAGTCCCATTGTTCCCGGAACTCAAGCTCAGGCTCCTTCGCTGAAGGCCTGAAGTATTCAGCGGACACAACACCCCTCCCCCCATAGTCCAGACCCTGTCTAGGTGACATAGTCCTTCAGGGACGCAGGGGCTCTGCATTCCCCAGTGGACCACCGAGGTGCTGGCATCAGCGCTTCTCCGCTGCCGAGTTATGGTTGTGCGGCGGGGCCTGCCGCTTCGCTTCCTCCCTCTGGGGGTGGGTGCTCCATCAGGCGCTCAGCCATCGTGGCCTCTGGAGTTGGGAGCTGCCTGTTGCTGGGGTCTGCCTCCCCGAGGTCCCATTTCAGGTTCCCCCTGGGCTCCCCATGGGCCCCACTCCACCTCCTCTTGGTCCCCCAGATCTCCTACCGTTGGACGTAGACGCCACCTCAGCTGGTCCACGTGGCGACGCAGAACCTGCCCGTCATTTGTCGATACCTCGTAGGAGACGGGCCTAGTGGGGCGTATTACCTTCCCCGCTAGCCATTCCGGGCCCCGGTCATAGTTCCTTGCGAACACCGGGTCCTCTGGGAAGAAGCCCCGAGGCGCCTCCCGGTCCTCGACCATGTTGCGCACTGTTGGAGCCCTGTCGGGGTGCAGGCAGTCCAGGAGGATGGCTGGTCTCCAGCTCATGAGGAGCTCCGCGGGGCAGCGGCCGCTGACCGGGTTGGGTGTTGTCCGGTTTGCCAACAGGAACCGTGCTATGCGTGACTCCCAGTCACCCTCCATCAGATGGCTTAAGGCTTCCTTAGCTGTGCCGACCATGCACTCCGCTTGGCCGTTCGTAGCGGGGTGGAAGGGCGCTGACCTGATGTGTCGGATTAAGTTGTCCCGCAGGAACCGCTGGAACTCCTCAGACGTGAACGCCGAGCGCCTGAGAGTGCCTGAGACACCGAGAACGCCAAGCACGCCGAGCGCCGAGACAATAGTGTCCGGCAAGCCATGCGTGGGAAAGATCTTCTGGAGGGCTCGGATGGTGGTGCTCGCGGAGGTGGTGGAGACAGGACTCACCTCCAGCCACTTGGAGTACGTGTCCACGGTTATCAGGAACGTCAATCCGTAGAAGGGCCTGGCAAAGTTGATGTGGAGCCGGGACCATGGGGTCCTTGTTGATTCCCAGGATTGCGTGGGCACGCTTGGTGGACTTGGCCGGACCTCTTGGCAGATATGGCAACACTTCACCCAGGCCTCTATTTCCCCCTCCATGCCTGGCCACCAGACATAGCTCCGGGCGAGAGCCTTCATCCACACGATGCTGGGGTGTGCCTCATGCAGAGCCTGCAGGACCTGGTGCCAGAGCGCGTTGGGGACTACAACCCGGTCCCCCCACAGCAGGCAGCCCTTGTGCGCCGATCGTTCTTCGTGCTACATTGTGAACGTGCTGAACTCTGGGCCTGCCGGGGCTGTAGGCCACCCTCTCACCACCCAGCCGAGAACCCAGGAGAGGATGGGGTCACGGGCAGAGCAGCGAGCGACATCCACGGCCTGGAGGGGGGCGTCTGGAAGACTCTCCATCTGGAGGACATGATGAGCCAGGGCTAAGTCCTCCCCCTCATCTGGCAGGGGGAGTTGGCTCAGCGTGTCGGCGTGGCCCATGGTCTTGCCCGGCTAGTGCTGTAGCGTGTAACTGTAGCCCACCAGGAAGATGGACCACTGCAATACTTGAGGGGAGAGTACCTGTGGCGTCCGGCGATCCGCCACGAAGAGGCCCAGCAGCGGGCGGTGGTCTGTGCTGATGGTGAAGGGACGGCCATAGACAAAGTCGTGGATCTTCTTCACTCCAGCCACTACTGCCAGTCCTTCGCGGTCTATCTGGGCATAGTTCTGCTCAGCTGCAGATAGTGTCCACGAGTAGTACATGACCGGGACCTCCTGGCCGTCTGGGAGATGGTGCGCCAGCACAGCTCCCACCCCGTAGGGAAATGTATCACAAGCCAGGACCACGGGCAGGGACTCGTTGAAGTGGGACAGGACCACGTTCGAGATTAGTAGGGCTTCGACCGCCCGGAATGCGGCAACCTGGCGCAGTCCTCAGACCCAGGGCGCCTTCTTGTCGAGCAGCCGGTGCAGGGGTTCAGCTATCACCACCTTGTGGGGGAGGAAGGCATAATAGAAGTTCAAAAGTCCAAGGAATGCCTGGAGCTCCGCCTTGGAGGTGGGGGGTGGAGCCTCCACGATGGCCTTGACCTTGTCCCGGGCTGGGTGGAGGCTGTCTGCATCCACTGTGAAGCCCAAGAAGTTCATGGATGACACACCGAGCTGGCACTTTTCGCGCTTGACTTTGAGGCCGGCGTCCCAAAAACGGCTGAGGACCATGTGGAGGCGGGTGGGAAATTCATCAGATGTGGCAGCAGCGATCATCACATCATCGAAGAATGGTGTGACATCAGGAATCCCTTTGAGGAGAGAGTCCATTAGTTGCTGGAATATCCCGGGTGCCACACTCACCCTGAATTGCAGCCGATTCACTCTGAAAGCCCCCTAGTGGGTCACAATCATCTGAGCCTCTGCGGTCAGCCCGTCGACTAGCAGTTGCTGGCAAGCTTGGGCCAGATCTAATTTGCCAAAGATCTTGGCCCCTGCCAAGGTGGCCAGAACGTGGCTCACCACTGGAACCAGTCTCCCACACCGCGTGGGAGACCGGTTCCAGGACCCCTGCACCACCAGGCAGTCCAGTTCCACATCTATCTTAGGCTTCAGTGCAAACGGAACTGTCCAGGCACGCATGCAAATAAGGGCCACCTTGGGGTCGACTTGCAGCGAAACCGGGGGGGGCGTGTACCGGCCCAGCATCCCATCAAAGATGGATGGGAATTCGTGGCACACCTCCTGGAAGTCTCGGGTTGCGCAGTGCTGGACCCCTCGATCGCAATTCCCAGGGGTTCGAACCAGGCTCTTCCCAGGAGGCTGACTAGGTCACCGTCAACCACTAGTAAGTCCAAGTAGCCTTTGAAGCCCTGGTACTGCACCCTGAAACTTCCGACCCCTTTCACTGGCACACGATTTCTTTGGAAGTCCATGAGCGTCACGGGCGATGGCCCCAAGCAGGAGCCCCCCTTTGGGCAAATTTGCCTTAATGTGGCCTCCGAAATTATGGATTGCGCGGAGCTTGAATCAAGCTCCATTTGTAAGGGGACCCCTCTACTTTAACCTGGACATATATTTTCAGGGTAGAGGCCTGACTGGGGAGTTTCAGTACCTGTTCAGGGGCTGCCGGGGCGTTGGTCAGGAGGTAGAGGTCCTCTTCTGGGGCCGCGCAGTCCTCGTAGTGCGCCCCAGCCCTGCGGCGGGGCGGTTTTTGCACCGTACAGGATGTCTTAGTGGCAGACCCTGGCGATGTGGCCCGTGGGGCCACAGTCCCGACACGTGGCATCCCAGAACCGACACGATTTTCGCTCATGCTGACCGCCGCAGCTGGCACACTCCTGCGCTGTCGAGCCGGGTTGCTTCTGTGCGGAGCTGGCGAGCGGGGCTCACAGGCGATGCTGGGCTAGCGTGCGGTGGACCTCGAAGTCCTCAGAGTCGCTGTTCCCGGTGATGGCCACTCAGTGTGTTGAGGTGGCGCCCGGGTGGGACCTCTCCCATGCAGTGGCGGTGGCTAGGGCCGAGGTGATGGTCACCTTTTCCCCCTCCATTATCCAGCGTCAGAGTTTCTCTTCCTTGAGGCCAGCAACGAATCGGTCGCAGAGAGCCATGTCAAAATACGCCCTGAAGGCATAGTTGGCCGCCAGGCAGCGGAGTTCCGCAAGGAACTCCACGGCAGTATCCTTGCCCTGCTGGTTCCTGTACTGGAAGGCCACATGGCAGGTCATCTCCAACGGCTTCTGTGGGAAATGGTTCTGCACGGCCTGGACAATCGCGTCGACTGTGCATTCCTCCACCTTCTTAGGAGAGAGAAGGTACTTGGCTAGTTCTATGATCACGGGGCCACAAGAGCAGAGCAGCAGGCCTTTCTTACAATCTTGCTGCAGACCCGTGACCCAGGCTCCCCATCGCTGGGGCTGAGAGGCGTCGAACGGTGGCAGCAGCCCGGAACCTGGAGCGACGGCCATTGTGCTAATCAGCGGCTGCGACACGGCTCTAGGTTCACCCTCGGAAATGCTCATGTGTGAAGCACGCGGAGCGGTGGAGCGAGTCTTTGGTAGCATTGTCCGACAGCCCGGCTGGAGTGCTCAACAGGATCCCATCCTCGTCACCATTGTTGTATAGTGGGTTAGACGTATAATGAAACCACAGACAACAACGTAGTGATCAGCATGGGTCGCTATTATACAACACAAGACACCGTTACCTGGCCAGGTGTCCAACTATATACATGCTAAGGGGAACACCCCCTGGTGCCATTGGTGGGTTTGAATTCCCGCCGCCATTCCCATTGGTTCCCCAAAGCAGGAGCTTGGAGCCCCAGTCCCATTGTTCCCGGGACTCAAGCTCAGGCTCCTTCGCTGACGGCCTGAAGTGGTCAGCGGACACAACAAGAGCTAAAATCACTAGTAAGTCTCAGTACTTTTCAAGAAGTCTAGGGATCTTGTTTGACTCCCAACTAGTTCTTAGAAAAACAAGCTGCAGGGATAGCTAAGATGGGCTTTTTCCATCTACACCAGAGGTTGAACAGGAGTGATCTTGCAGTGCTGCTCCATGCTTCTGTAACCTCTAGGCAGGACTACTGTAACAGCTTCATATGGGGCTGTCCTTGAAGGCCACTGGGGCACTTCAGCTCATTCATAATGTGACCATTCAATTGTTAACAAGAAAGAACAGCTTCTGTCACATTACGCTGCTATTAGAAAACCTCCACTTGGTTTCTGGCTTCAGTTCATAGTGCTGGTTCTTATTTCTAAAGCCTTTCACAACTCGGGGAACACATATCTGAAGGACCATCTTTTCCTATATAAGTCCTCATAAATCATGTCAGTTGGGCCTTCCTTGAAGGTAGCACATCTGCCCACATCTGCATATGTGATATTGACCTACTTGCCGGCATAGAGTTGGGATTCTTACAAATTACTCATTGACTGGACTTTTCCTGAGCACCAGATGGTCTTATCCTCCTTGTCCAGGTTGTGGAACAGAATCACGTGTATTTCTTTTCACACCTTTTTTTTTGTTAGCTGATGGAAGATTTATTTATTTATTTAACTCATTTATACCCACCCTTCTCCCCAATGGGGACCCAAAGCAACTTGTGTTCTTTTCTCCTCCTTTTTCTCCTCACAAGAACCCAGCAAGGTAGGTTGGGCAGAGAATGCGTCACTGGCCCAAGGTCACCCAGCAGGATTCCGTGGCACAAGTGGGGATTCAAGCGGGGATCTGTACCTAGATCTCCCAGATGATAGTCTGACACTCATAACCACCATACCACCGCAGGTGTCGTGGTTAAGAGTGTTGGACTAGTATCTGGGAGACCCAGGTTCAAATCCCCATTCATGCCATGGAAGCTTGCTGGGTGATCTTGGGCCAGTCGCACCCTCTCAGCCTGACCCATCTCACAGGGTTCTTGTGAGGATATAATGGAGGAGGGGAGAAAAATATAAGCTGCCTTGGGTTCCAACTGGGGAGAAAAGCAGGGTACAAATGAATTAAATAAAATAAATTTCTCATTCTGGTATGCTGCTATGTTGTATTCTTTTTTAAATTCTACCAGGTAACATGTGCACTTCCCCCCCCCCCCATACCACACATCATGCAGCAATTGGCTCCAGAAGCTGATGTGCAAACAAACTACATAGTGCATCATTTTCCTTCTGGCAGGATATTTGGCTTCGGTTGCTGCCGGGAGCTGAATAGGCATGGAGACTGAGCCCTACGAGGAAAGGCCAAGGGCCTTGGGCTGGATATTAGGAAAAACTTTTTCACATTCAGAGTGGTTCAAAAGTGGACTCAGCTGCCTAGGGAGGTGGCTAGCTCCCCTCCAGTGACAGCTTTCAAGAAGAGGCTGGACAAATATTTGTCAGAGATGCTTTAGGCTGGTCCTGCATTGGGCAGGGGGTTGGACTAGATGGTCTGTATGGCCCCTTCCAACTCTACAATTCTACGATTACTGACACTCTACCTTCCAGTCTCCTCCATCCCAAACATTTGCCTTCTTTACACAGAACCTCCATCAGCAGTTGCACTGTACCTTCTAGCTTGCCCCATCTTTTTACTTCCTCCTAGCAATCACTAGACAGGAATGGCTCAAGTGATCTCTCCTTCTATGCCCTCCACACCACCCTCACCCCCACCAAAGCAAGCTGTTTAGGATTCATTTTTAATAGCAGAAAACCTGCTGCTGCAGTTGCTGGTCTGGCTGGAACACGCACTGGAATGAATGAATCAGTCCTGTAATGCGCAGCATGCAACAGCTGGCTCCAGAGGCCTGGTCCAAAAGACACTCTTCTTCACTGTGCCAACTTCCTTGTGAAATTTGCCCTAGGTTAGGGGTTATATAAATAACTGATCATTCACTGTGCTCTGCAGTCTCTCCTATCCCAGAAGCTTGCATAACGTGATGCAAATCCATTTTTCCCTGTTCTTTGTTAAATTACACGTAAAAGATTAAGTTTTTGCCAATGCAATTCCAAGTGTTTATTTTGCCCTTCCACTTGTTTGCTTATGGATGATCAAATTATCTTGCAGATTGACCATGCCTGAAACAGGCATGACAAAACAGAAGTCTGGTGCCACCAGGCATGGAAATTGTGAAAGATAAGCTGACATTCTGAGAACCAGCAAGATACACTGGTTAGGGTCAAGGATATTGAGAATTTTCATACAAACAGATTTGCCAGACCGACCAAACTCCTTGTTCATGCACATGGCGAAGGCCTGATCAGATCGCTTTGATGTTTGCTCTCAAGCTTCATGATATAGCAGCTTTGTACTGGTGTGGTAGCCACTTGTATACAGGGTGAGAACCAGGCTGTGCCTTGATAAATGAGTGACAAAGCAGCTTGTAGCCACTTTTGCATTGGTACAATACTCAAATTAATCTTCTCAGTCACTGGAGACACCCACCTTTAAAAAAAATGGTGCACATAAAGTGCTGCTCAAGAATAATGCAATACTACACCTTTAAAAAATTCCTGCCTATTTGCATAGCACTTCTCTAGAATAATGCAATATTTTAATCCTTTGGTTGTTAGCCAAATTGCCTTATTTCTTAATAAACGTGGGGAATTATGAATATTAAATTACAATAGGCATTAACTATGGGATCAATAACCTGTGTATATGAGAGTTAGTTTACCCAGAGCCCAGAAATAGACACTGAGGCTGGATGTATAAAAGCAGTGATTTCTTTACTAATGATTCTGACATATACAATATAAAAGTTGGGCATACACACAAGCAATACAGATCTAGGAATTCAGATAGAAAGGTACAGAGATGGTTGCATTAGCAGGAGATATCATTGGTTGGGCAATAAGTTACCTGTTCGACAAGACAAGATGCATCTGCAGCGAGAAAGCGGGTAAAACTTAAGGGAAGGGATCATGAGTTGGCCAGCAACACATGTGGAAGGTCTCAAACTGCACAAGGAATGGAACCAGCAAGATAGGGTGGGGTTAGGACTGCAGGATAGAAGCGTGTGAGAGCAACGGCAAAATGCTCTCTTTTTGTACCTGAAAAGGTGACCTGACGCGGGTGCCTCATTGGTCACATAGTCTCCAGGAAGCATTGAAAAACATCTACTGTTAATGGGTCAGGAAAAGGGTTTAATCATTGGGCAATTGAAATAATGGTGTGACTAATAGTGACATCTCTCAGGGGGAAGGGTACAGCCAAAAGAGAGAAGAGAATAGTAATGTCTCCATCCCCATTGCCAGTTGTTGGTCTTAACAATCCGATGGTTAACAGCTGCGTTACCTGGATGGGTGGCTGGAGGACGTGACTGCTCGTCAATCCCATCATGGAGTCTTTTGTTTAGGATGAAGAGGAGTATGTGCTTCACCTAGTAATGTTAATATGTAAAGGTGGGGGGGAATACTTGTGTGATGGAAAAGAGAGCTTTTCATGATGTCTGCAGGGAAATCCTGGTTCTTTTAGCAGAGCATGACTTCTCTTAGTGAACTGCTGCTGGTTCCATGTGTTGAGAGGTCAGGGTGGCTGGCTTACCTTCTGGCATGGCTGCAGAGGTGCAGGAGCGAGAGGCATCTGGTAGTCCATGACCACATCTGGCTTGGCATGCTGCTTCAGTATACGGTTCCCATTGGCTGGGCACATGCTTCCAGTCCAGTAGAATGGCACTGTCTCACAGCTACCATTCAGTCCATGTCCTTAACTGACCTATTCCACAGTCCAGCTTTGCAGTTATGCTTAAGAGTCTTTAGAACTACTTTATAAAGCAGCTGCATGGCAACAGGTAATGCTAATCAATGTTCCCTCTAAGCTGTGGAGTCTTGGGAGCAAAAATTCTACTTTATGAGCTACTGGCATTAAAGCTGTGAGCCAGCGATTTGGCTGCTGCATAAATTAGTTTGCTCTGGAGCCCTCCTTCCTGAGCTAAGACAAAAATGTGTGAGCTGGAGGCTAAAAAACTGTGAGCTAGCTCACACTAACTCAGCTTAGAGGGAACAGTGATGCCAATTGCTGAGAGATGTGGCAGGATATGATTTTACACTTTGAAAGACATCCATAGCATTGTGTTACCTTGGGTACATTGTGCCACATTGAATTAAATTGTGCATCATCTTTCCTGGCCTACTGTAACAGAGTACACATGATTTACAACATATTTAATTGGGTAAGGTGTCTGTTCTGTGTCTAGATGCTATTCTCAGATAGCCCTGTCAAAGATACAGCTTCCTGATGCTTTGCAGCCTCTGACTTTTCCCACACCTCCTCTGTGCGGATTCCCCCCTGAAGGGATTTATTTTCAGCCCCAGATGGGTTTTTGGGGTTCGTGTCTTGCTTTCTTACACATCTGAGTAATGCCAAGGATAGCACCCCGCTCAACATGATCAAATTCTCTAACTCGGGGCCTTCTCTGTCTGACCCTTCCTTCTCTTCCTCTGCCTGTGGGGAAGAGGTAGGAAAAACACTACTTGATCTGTCTCTACTTTCCTCTCCGCTTTTCCCTTTTCTCAGTACTTACCCGTGGCACTGTGTCAGCTAGGGCTGCCAGGTCTCCCCAAAGGGTAGGGGTTTGCCCACTCAAAGGGTCTCTGACCTGCCAGCCTGGATCTGGCCAGTGGGGGAACCCCTTCCCAAAACTGCCCAGATTGGGCCAACATGCCCAGTGCAATGATGTCACCCAGAGGTGACGTCATCGCACTGGGTATGTCGCTGGTGGACACTGTAGTATTTGGCCGGAAAACTTTATGGTATCATAGAGTTTTCAAGCCAAATGCTAGAGCGTCCACTGGCCATGTGCCTAGCATGATGACATCACTTCCAGGTGACGTTATTGCAGCACAGGACCTACATGGGACCTAGTCCTGACCAGGACCTCAGATTGGGCCAACATGCCCAGTGCAATGATGTCACCCAGAGGTGACATCATCGCACTGGGTACGTCGCTGGTGGACACTGTATTTTCAAATGCTGACCAGTCCACATCACCTAACTATAAGGAAAAGCAACCTCAGTTTCATATCTTCTGATGATTCTCCCCTCCCCTTTATACTTACCTCAGGAACTAAGTGTTGAACACAGTACATTAGTGACACTTTCAAAGGTCCCCATGACCTCATTTCCTCAGGCCCCATCCTCCAGTATATATAATTCTGTTTTGGTCATGGACTCCCCTGAACATTCCAACACGCTCCGAAATCAGTTTGCTCCCTGATCTGTCATTCAGAGGGTCTCCGTATCCACTGGCTGCTTTGCCTGAGTCCTGCCTCCAACATTCTAAACAGTTTGCTGTTCCTCTCCCCCTCCACAGATGGTCAGAACACAGAGGTCATTTGCATATGTGGCCTGACTGGCCTTCACCTCGGAACACAGAGGTCATTTGCATATGCGGCCTCACTGGCCTTTGGCTCTAACATTCTAAACAGTTTCCTGTTGCTGTTCTGAGGTAAAATACATTTCCCCTTAGTGCCTGTTGGGGAAACCATTGTTGCCAATCTCCAGGTGAGGGCTGAAGATCACTCAGAATTACAACTGCTTTCCGGATGGCAGAGAGCAGTTCCCCTGGAGAAAATGGTGGACTCTGTGTCCTTATATCCTGCTGAGATGGCCCCTGTATGACAGCCAATGTGACCTAGCAGTCAGGGCTTCAGAGCACGGTAGAGCCTGTAGGTGGTGGTGGGGTGGAAAGCTGAAGAGTGAGGAGAAGATAAAGGTAGGTTGATGATTGGCTGGGGAGGAGATAAGGTTGCCAACTCCAGATGGGAAATTCCTGGAGAATTGAGGGGTGGAGCCTGGAGAGGGTGGGGTTTGAGGAGGGGTGTGACCTCAGACAGGTACAATGCCATAGATGCCACCCTCCAAACCAGCCAGTCCCTCCCAGGGAACCACTGTTGCCAATCTCCAGGTGGGGGCTGGAGATCACTCAGAATTACAACTGCTCTTCAGGAGGGAGGGGGGAGGAGATGGAAAGTTGATGTCAGAGTGGCAGATCAAGGTAGGTTGATGGCTGGCTGTGAAGGAGATACAGTTGCCAACTCCAGGTTGGAAAATTCCTGGAGATTTGAGGGGTGGAGCCTGGAAAGGGTGGGGTTGGGGGAGGGGGGGGACCTCAGACAGGTACAATGCCATAGACTCCACCCTCCAATCAGCCAGTCCCTCAAGGGGAACCATTGTTGCCAATCTCCAGGTGAGGGCTGGAGATCACTCAGAATTACAACTGTTCTTCAGGTAGCAGAAATCAGTTCCTCTGGAGAAAATGGCAGACTCTATGTCATTATACCCTGCTGAGGTCACCACAGCAAACTGACACTGAGTGCCCAGGACCGGGGCACTCACCCAGAGCCTCTTTCTAGAGATTGTTGTACTTATTTCCACAACGGGCCTTATTCCTAGTTTCCTCATAAACCGGTTCTTCTCCCATCTCCAGTTTGCAGGGTTTAACGAGTGCCTCTCAAGGTCACTTCACTCTGGGAAAGTATATGGGGGTGTTCTCCATGTTGCAAAAAGCCCAGCAGCAACAGAAAGCGTGCCATGTGCCTGCACAGAGTTCCCTCTCCCATTTAAAGAGCAGGCCTCTCAATTACTGGCACATTTAAACAGCAACAGTGGCTCTCCTGTTTAGCTGCAGGATGCCAGGATGAGTTCACAGAGGAGTCACATAACTACCTCTGGGGGAGGGGGAGGGAGGAGGAGGATGGGTGGCAGGCGGGGGAGGGGGAGGGGGAGGGGGAGTGGGTGGCAGGTGGGGAGGGGGAGCTGTCACTTAGATGGAATGTGCTCCTTACATACTACTACCAAGACACTAGAGCCTTGCCTTAGAGACAGGAATATGTCATGGTGAGTGGGGAGAAACAGAGAAAATCCTAGGAATACAGAGAATGCAAAAAGCAGGAGGGAGAAACATGAGGAAAATAGGGGGGAGGGTGAAGAGGAAGATATAAGCCTGCAGAGAGAGGGGGAAGGAGGGAGGGAGAGGAAAACATGAGGGGAGAAAAGCCTGGAGGAAAACAGAGAGGGAGATAAAAGATTGGGGGGAGGGAATAAAAGCCTCCAAAAAGACAGAGAGTTAACAATGCAGGGAAAGAAAAGCATGGTGAAAGAGAGAGAGAGAGAAATTGGTGGGATGCAGGAAAGCTTGCAAAAAAGGAGAAAGAGTGGAAAACGTGGGAGGAGAAAAACTTGGGAGGGGAGAGGAAAATGGGGTGGTGGTGGAGCAAAGCATGAAAAAAAAAAGAGAAATGGGGGCTGGGTGCAGGAGAAAACCTGACAACAGAGAGAAAGTGGGGGGCCAATGTGGAGAGGAGGAGGAGGAGGAGATTGGATTTATACCCCACCCTTCACTCAGAGTTTCAGAGCGGCTTATGATCTCCTTTCCCTTCCCCTCCTCACAACAGACACCCTGTGAGATAGGTGGGGCTGAGAGAGCTCTTTCAAGAACTGATCTTGAGACAACAACTTTGAAAGAACTTGTGACTGACCCAAGGTCACACCAACAGCTGCATGTGGAAGAGAGGGGAATTAAACCTGGCTCTCCGAGATTAGAGTCTGTGCTTTTAACCATTACACCAAACTGTCTCTCCCTCCCCTGTGAGTGTTGGGAGTCCTCAGCTCATTGTATATGAGATATTTAAAACAGAATGTTATTGTAATTGGAAGAAGTTTACCACAACATATCCAATATCAAACAAAGTACACTAGAGGCTATAAATCAGAGACTAGAATACAGTTATGCTTAATTCACACTGCATATCTGATATAACTTCTAACTCACATCAGTCTCTGATTTGGTAACACATTCAAAGGCTTAATCAGAAGCTAAAGTGAACAATGCTGAGAAAAATCGTATCTCTTAACTGATAACAACTGCACACGTAGTGGTGCAAGGCTACTGCTGATGGATGGAATATAATCTTCTGCAGAGAAATAGAGTGAGCATATCTACAGCACAGACTGGTTTGTCATTTCCTCTGCAGTTTTGTGCGGGGGGGGGATGGGGCAAGGACCTCTCAGAGAAAATTCTCAGCACCCCACAACCAGACCACATTTCCCAGACCTTTTTGGAGAACACTGTAAGAACAGAACCGGTATATCTTGTCTGGAGTGGTCTGTGGGTAAGGATTAATGAAATTTTGCCTTCTCAGTTAAATACCATAGTTAGCATAACTTAAAGGAGAACAGAACTAGAAAAAACCTCAATGAATGATTCAGCAAAAGTATTGACAGGGAAAAACCAATTTTTTTGCACTAGATAGTATGTCATAAAAACTCTACACAGAAACTTCAACTAATCATGATACACACCAACATAATTCAATGTAACATGGGCCTCTTGGCATGGTGGTACCTGCTCCATGGGGAGGAATAACATCTGTTTTAAACAGAAAAGGATCTCACCTTTTGGTCTTTCTTTTCCAAGATTTTTACCCCCTATATGTACTATCTTACCATCCCATGTTACTGTAGAGCTTTTTTGTTTGCCAGATTGAATATTGTTCCTACAATGATTTTACAGGGGAGATTTTTTAATACGCCCCATTCTCACAGAATCTGCCCTTGTGCCCTTAATAGGGTAGATACATCATAAGAACATAAGAGAAGAGAATGTTGGATCAGGCCAATGGCCCATCTAGTCCAACACTCTGTCACACAGTGGCCAAAATATACCACGTGCCATCAGGAGGTCCAGCAGTGGGGCCAGGACACTAGAAGCCCTCCCACTGCTGCCCCCCACACCAATAATAGAGTGGATCACCTGCCCCAGACTGAGAGTTCCTATCTATACCTTGTGGCTAATAGCTACTGATGGACCTCTGCTCCATATGTTTATCTAATTCCCTCTTGAAGCCGTCCATGCTTGTAGCTGCCACCACCTCCTGTGGCAGTGAATTCCATGTGTTAATCACTCTTTGGGTGAAGAAATACTTCCTTTTATCCATTCTAACCCGACTGCTCAGCAATTTCATGGAGTGCCCATGAGTTCTTGTATTGTGAGAAAGGGAGAAAAGTACTTCTTTCTCAACCTGCTCAATCCCATGCATAATCTTATAAACCTTGATCGTGTCACCCCTCAGCCATCGTTTCTCCAAGCTAAAGAGCCCCGAGCATTTTAACTTTTCTTCATAGGGAAAGTGTTCCAACCCTTTTATCATTCTAATTGCCCTTTTCTGCACTTTTTCCAATGCTATAATAACCTTTTTGAGGTGTGGCGACCAGAACTGTACACAGTATTCCAAATGAGGTCGCATCAATGATTTATACAGGGGCATTATGATACTGGCTGATTTGTTTTCAATTCCCTTCCTAATAATCCCCAGCATAGCGTTGGCCTTCTTTATTGCAGTTACACACTGTCTAGACATTTTCATTGAGGTATCTACTACAGCTCCAAGATCTCTCTCTTGGTCAGTCTCTGCCAGTTCAGACCCCATCAACATGTATTTATAGTTAGGATTTTTGGCTCCAATGTGCATCACTTTGCATTTGGCCACATTGAACCCCATTTGCTACGTTGACGCCCACTCACCCATCTTTGACAGATCCCTTTGGAGTGCCTCACAATCCTCCCTGGTTTTCACCACCCTGAACAACTTTAGCCACTTCACTGCTTACTCCCCATTCTAAATCGTTAATATACAAGTTAAAAAGCATTGGGCTGAGTACTGATCCCTGTAGTACCCCGCTGCTTACTATCCTGAACTGAGAAAGTTTCCCATTTATACTCACTCTCTGTTTCCTATTTATAAGCCAGTTTTTGATCCACAAGAGGACTTGTCCTTTTATCCCATGACTATTGAGCTTTGATGAGGAAGTTTATCAAAAGTTTTCTGGAAGTCAAGGTAAACATCTCTTGGGTCCCCCTTGTCCACATGTTTGTTCACTCCCTCAAAAAACACTAACAGGTTAGTGAGACAAGATCTTCCCTTACAGAACCTATGCTGAGTCTGCCTCAATAGTTTTTGTTCATCAATGTGCCTACTAATTCTTTCCTTAAGAACAGTTTCCACCAACTTACCCAGTATTGATGTCAGACTGACTGGCCTGTAATTTCCTGGATCTCCCCTGGAGCCCTTTTTAAAGATGGGAGTGACATTAGTTACCTTCCAGTCCTCAGGAATGGAGGCAGATTTTAATGAAAGATTACATATTTTTGTCAGGAGATCCACAAGTTCACATTCGAATTCTTTCAGAACTCTCGGATGTATGCTTCCGTTTTTTGGCTCAACAATGGCGGTCACTCTCCCCCTCGCTCGGGGGAGCGATATGCACACCAGCGGTATGGAGGGAGGCTGCTGATGCAGTTTCCCCACGGAGCCCTAGGGTAGGGCTCCCAGCCATAGGGCTTTTGAGGGGTAGCCTCTTTGATGCTGTAATGCCGGAGGACTGAGGCACCTCTACGCCCTGAGGGTCCTGCCACTGTGTGGCCTTCGGGCACTAGCTGGGCTGGCCGAAACAAGCACTGGAGATCGAGCGGAATTGCGGTAACATAACCGAGGTCAAATAGGACCAACAATGAACGTGAGTTAGACTTAAACAAACTATAAATCAAGCAGAAACCCCTATACCCCCCATCTTAAGGGCGGGAGAGAGGAGGGACGCCTCCTGCTTACATAAACTGATAAGCAAAATAGAAGGGGGGATGGGGATTACAAGTGACTGACTTGTTCTGAGAGGCTTACCAGAGCAGATTCGTTCTGAAAGTGATTTTCAGAGGTGGTGAAATAGCGATCGGCTTTTATAAACAATTTGCCATAATGGTGGGCGTGGGGAAGAAAGGTGTGAAACCGAAACCAACGGGTGGCCAGAAGAGGGGTCAACGTCATAAAGCTCCTAGTGGATACCCTCAAGCCTGTGATGGAACAACTTGCTGGTATTAACCAGCAGTTGGTCACACTTAATCAAAACTTTGCATCACAGCAACTCCAGCTGGCAGAGACGGTTAAAAAGACGGAGCAAACAGAGGAAATAGTTAAAGAAATGTACTCCGTAAACAAGAACATGAAGAAAAAGATGGGAGAATTAGTGAATAAGCAGAACTATCAGGAAAACCGTTTACTGCAACTACAAATGGAAAAGGCAGATATGGTTCTCAGATTTCAAGGGGTTCCTGAAGCACCGAATGAGGACCTGAAAAAAGTGCTCAGCAAAATTATCGCACCAGTAACAGGCTTGAAAGCGGAAGAAATCATTCATGATATGGAAGCAGCATAAAAGGTGTACTCTAACTGAACCAAAAAAAATAGTCTGCCTGGGGAAATAATGGTCAGGTTCTCAAGAAGACAGACCAGAGATGTAATTTTGAAAGCAACGTCAGCAACTCCACTGAAACTGGGAAGCACAATCATTAAAACTTTAAAGGACATTCCATTTGAAATTCATCAAAAAAGAAAGAATTACAAGGACTTGATTCTTTTTCTTCAAACTAACCAAATCTCATATAAATGGGTGGTGCCAGAAGGGGTCATTTTTAAATTTAACAATAAAAGAGAGAAGATGGACTCCATCTTCAAAGCTAAAGAATTTCTAAAACAACACCTGGGCACAAAAGAAGAAGTTAGAAACTGGGTCGAGTGGCTCTACTCCCTCAGAGACGGATGAAGACCTGGCCGAGGAAGAGGGTGCTGCAGCCATTAAAGCATCTTATGATTTAAGAGATAGAAAGCCTAGATAAAGGCAGAAGGACTCTGACAATAAGTGAGCTGACGGGGATGCTCTGGAATTCCCTCATAACAAGTAACAAATTAATACAGTAGCTGGGTTGGATATGAATTTACAATTTGCATTGTTTACTAACACTAAAATACTAACGTCTAGATTAACAGGGATAAGATCTCCTTCTCTTGGATTTTTAGTTTACTGTGGGTTTTTCTTTACCTTTAGTTGTAGTTCCCCCTCCCCATTTTTCTTTTGTTGTTTGTAGTGTATAAGTAAAAAATCAATAAAAAATCCCCTTCGGGGGACCAAAAAAAAAAAAGGAACGGAGGCAGATTTTAAAGAAAGATTACATATTTTTGTAAGGAGATCCACAAGTTCACATTTGAGTTCTTTCAGAACTCTCAGATGAATGCCATCCGGGCCTGGTAATTTATTAGTTTTTAAATTGTCCATCAGTTGTAGGACTTCCTCTCTTGTCACCTCAATCTGATTCAGGTCTATTAAACCCCCTCCCAAAATCGGTGGTTCTGGAGTGGGCAAGCACTTCTCCTCTTCCACAGTAAAGACAGAGGCAAAAAATGCATTCAGCTTCTCAACCATTTACCTGTCATCCTTCAGTAGTTCTTTTACCCCTTGGTCATCCAAGGCCCCACTGCCTCCCTGGCTGGTTTCCTACTTCTAATATATATGAAGAAAGTTTTATTCTTGGTCTTTATGTTTTTTGCAATATGCTCCTCATATTCCCTTTTTGCTTCCCTGATCACAGAGTTGCATTTTATTTGCCACAACCTGTGTTCCCTTGTATCAACCTCAGTGAGACTAGCTTTCCACCACTTAAAGGAATCCTTCTTACCTTTTACAGCTTCCATTACTTTATTTGTTAACCATGCAGGTTTTTTTCTATACCTATTTGTGCCTTTCCTAACCTGCAGTATATATTTTTTTTCTGAGCTTCTAGGATTGTATTTTTAAATAGCCTCCAAGCTTCCCCAATGGTTTTGACCTTTTCCACTTTTCCTTTCAATTTCTTCCTCATATGTCCCCTCATACCAGAGAAGTTGCCCCTTTTAAAGTTAAAAGTGGTTGCGTCAGTCTTTTGGGGCAACTCCCTATTTGTACAAATGTTAAACTCAAGGACATTATGGTCAGTGTTTCCAAGTGGTGCAATCACTTTTACATCTCTCACCAGGTCTTGGGCGTTACTTAGGACCAAATCCAGGATTGCCTCTCCCCTGGTAGGATCTGTGACCATCTGTTCCATAGCACAGTCAATCTCTTTTTTCCAACTAGAACTCATATTGACCCAATCAATGTGTCGGTAGTTAAAGTCACCTATTATGACACAGTTATTTCATATAGCCGCTGTCTTTAATTCATTCATCATTTTATAATCTTCCTCTACCTTTTGATCTGGATGGCAGTAACAAACTCCCACTGTTAAGCCTCCTTTTGGACCCACTATTTCAACCCATAGCATTTCCAGAAGCAAATCCAATTCTCTTACCCTCTCAGTCTTCCTGGACTGTATACCCTCTCTGACATACAGAGCCACCACACCTCCAACCCTTCCCTCCCCATCCTTCCGATATAATTTATAACCAGGAATCACTGTATCCCACTGATTTTCCTCATCCCACCAAGTTTCTGAAATACCCATAATGTCTATTTCCTTCCCCCACCCAACACCAAGCATTCCAACTCCCCAATTTTACCTCGGAGACTTCTAGCATTTGTGTATAAACACTTATAGTTTCCCATGCTTGTTAAGCCCACAATCTTCCTCTTGCTGCCTCGAGACCTTGACAGGCAGTCCCTATCGTTAGCCACAGTCTCACTGGACAATTGTAATCCATTTCCTTTTACAAAAGTAACAGCTACCCCTTCATCTCTTTGAGATGAGCCATCCTGAACCAGAGACTTTCCATCTCCTGTCGGCTTTCCCCCATTATTCAGTTTAAAAACTGCTCTGCCACCTTTTTGATTTTGAGCGCCAGCAGCCTGATTCCTTCTTGGGACAAGTGGAGACCGTCCCTTTTGTACAGCTCCCTCTTGTCCCAAAAAGCATCCCAGTGCCTAACAAACTTGAACCCTTCCCCCCTACACCATCGTCTCATCCACGCACTGAGACTCCTGATCTGTGCCTGTCTCTCCGGCCCTGTGCGTGGAACAGGTAGCACTTCTGAGAAGGCTACCTTGGAGGTCCTGGCCTTGAGTTTCCTGCCCAGCAGCCTAAATTTCTCCTCCAGGACATCACGACTGCATTCCCCCACATCGTTGGTACCGACACGCACCACGACCACTGGCTCCTACCAGCCTATCTAAAACACGTGTAATGTCCGCTACCTTCGCACCAGGCAGGCAAGTCAGCATACGGTCAGTATGCAGGCTCACCATCCATCTGTCTACCTGCCTAAGGATCGAATCACCAACTACCAAGAGCCTCCCTCCCACTCTTCCCAGGGATGGTTCCTTGGTACGAAAGGATACCCGTTCACCAGCTGAAGAAGAGGTCCCTTCTGAGCTCACATTCCCCTTATCCTCAGCATGGTGCCCCATTTCCTCTTGACCCTCATGCTTCCTGGCAGCAACGGGGCTGCCAGATCCAGAGTGGGACATATCTAACAAGTCCCCGAGTGTCTTCTCTGTGCACCTGACTTCTCCAGGTCAGCCACCCAGGCCTCAAGGGAGCAAACTTGCTCCCTGAGAACCAGGAGCTCCTTGCACCGAGCACACACCCAAGACTTCTGATCAGTGGGCAGATAGTCATACATGTGACACTCCATGCAAAACACTGGATAGCCCCCAACCCCCTGCTCGCATTCTAGCTTCATAATTGCTTTTAAAATAACACTTTTATATAATCCCCCTTTTAAAATCCTTTGTATCTATGTGGTTCCTGTTGTAGAAGTCTACTTACCTTACTGGGAACCCAAGGAGCCAAGGTCCCTGGCTTTCTGGCTCTTCCTGGGTGTCTTACAGAGCCCCTAGTCTAAGAGTCCCTAGTCTAAGAGCCACAGGCAAAGAGCCTCACCCTTTGGCTCTCACCCTTCATCTCATGCCAGAGGCTCGTGCAGCTTGCAAGCTTCCTGCCTTAAATAGAAGCTTACCCCAGGAGAGGGTGTGGGCAGCAGCTATTCAGATTCACCCAGGCACTCGATTACAGGCAAACAATGACCCTTCCACACCCTAACTCGAGCAGCCAGGACTCTGCAACAACTCACAACTCACCCACACACTCCCAAATACAGTCCCCCACACAGTACCTTCTCAGATACCTCAGCTCAGCTGAAAGTAAATAAAACAAAACAAAAAAACACTCACCCTTCTAGCAGCTTTAATTCCTTGCTCCTTCCCAGAGCTCAGCTGGGTCAGCTTCTATGCCCTGCTTGAATGCAGGTTCTTTGAGAACATAAGGGATCACTATATAAAACCTTTAAACAACCAACCGTCCCCCACATTCTGGAAACCCTGGCTCGTTTGCTCAATGATAAGGCTCCTAAGTTTACTCTAGCACAGGCCCATAGCTATCAAGAGGCCCACGGGGCCCGCCCCCCCGGTGTGGTTTTTACAGGCCCCTCCCTTGATCCTCAGCTTCCCCTCCCTCCCCCTGGCCCCCTCACCCCTTGATCGATCATTTTGTTGGCACTCTTCTGGCTGACTCGGGAGTGGAGCAGCAGGACTTGCTGGGGAAAACAGAAAGAGGAGCAGAGCCAGTTCCCGCCCCAACCGACCTCAGGCTCAGCATTGGCTGCCTTATTTGGAAAAGTGGGCGGGCTCTAAACAAAGAACCCATCAAAAACAAGTTTAAGCCAGCCATCTCGCAACTTCCTCCAACTCTGGGTAAACGGCAGCAGCAGCAGAGCATAAGGATCTGAGCCTTCTGCTTGTCCTCCTGCACAGCCCCCCCCGGGCCATAGCTCCTCCTTCTCCTTCTCTTCCTCCGTCAGCCAATCGGATCCCCGCAGCTCCACCTTCAGCAACTCAGCAACTCAGCAGTCTTGGAAGAAGTTTCCTCTGCTGAGCCTAGTCATCTTCCGTGGAGCCGGGCTGGCTGGCTGGGGTTTGTTGCTACCCCTCATTTTTGTGCTGCTGCATTTCCAGCATCCATTCCTCCCTCCACTATTGTGCAGCCTGCAGGACTCCAAGTTCAGGTAGAGACCAGAGGGGCTCATGTGGGGGATGTACTAAAAGGAAGGACAAGATTGCCCATCGGAAACAATGGGAGAGACTCGAAGGCCCATTGGAAATAATGGGAGCCAGGAGTGCCAATTGACTTGCATGGGCTCCATTTAAATACATTACAGCTCAGGAAGAGTTGCAAAGAAAATGCAGAATGGATTTTCCATTAAGGTCTCTGGTCCCAAATACATTGCTCTAGTACTGGAATGACAGGCCCCAGAGTGGAATGACAGCCCCTGGAGGTAGCAGATATGTTCTGACGGTGGAAAGACAGGCTCCACAGTGAAATGACAGCCCCTGGGGGTAGCAGGAGTGGTCTGGGGGGTGGAATGACAGGCCCTAGATAGGAATGACAGCCCCTGAGGGTAGCAGGAGTGTTCTGGGAGTAGAATGCCAGGCCTATCATTACAGTCCCAGGACACACCTCCTACACCCCTGGGCTGTCATTCCACTGTGACGCCTGTCATTCTAGTTCCAGAGCAGTGTCTTTGGGACCAGAGACCTTAATGAAAAATCCACTCTGCATTTTCTAAGCAACTCTTCTTGAGCTGTAATGTATTTCAATGGAGCCCATGCAAGTCAATTGGCATTCCTGGCTCCCATTATTTTCAATGGGCCTTCAGGTCTCTCCCTGAAACATTTTTGTGCAATAAACCACTTGTATTTATTATTTAGTTGTTATTTAGAAGTATGAGCATGGCATGACAGTACCACACAGTACCACACAGACATATAATGGCAGGCCCCCTTAGAAAAACATTGACCAACTGAGCAAAAAGTTGTTAGCTACGGGGCTGCTCTAGCAACTGCAGAATTTGTCTCAGTCCTTTTAGCCCTTGCATCAAAAAAAATAAGAAGCACATATGTTCTGCTGCTCAAGATCTGTGAATCAATGAGCTTATAATGGTATAAAAGGAAAGGAAAGGATCCTGCTTTGATACATGCTACACAAAGCAGTGACTTTTGGCTGAAATACAAACATGGATCCCGGTCACACGGAGGATTTGCCCCACGAGAGGGAAGGCTTGCTGGCGAATTAAATGGGCGCAATCATACCGCAACATCTGGGAAGCATGGCACACCCATCTCCAACCCGTAGCTTCGGCCCAAAGACATGGAGTTAAAAGATACTAGCCACAGCGCCCCAAGCAGGAGACAGTTCTCTGCAAAGAGCAGGCGCAATAGACAAGGGGGAATGAATGGGCTGGGCCGTTCCGACTGGAAGCGGTTCTTCCTTTAGATCATCAGCCTCTGAAGGTGGAGGTGGCAGCCACAGGTCCTCAGAAGGACGTGTCTCCTGAACACTGACAATGCACTGGGACGGGAGATCTCCCAGACAGGGAACAGGAACTGGGGTGCATTGCAACAGCTCATCAGGAACAGGGGTGCATTGCAAAGTCTCACTTTGGGCTGGCCAATGACGTCTGAGTTGGGCCAAGTGACAGCGACAGACCTGTCCTGCATTGTCCTGCACCTCGTACGAGATGGGCCCCGTGGAATGGAGGCCAATGGCAGGAACCCAGTGCAGACCATCTCCATAGTTACAGGTGTAGACTGTGTCACCTGCTGCGAAGGACTTCATGCTCCTGGAGGCGATGGGGTCGCAGCTGGTGTCTGGTGCAAGGTCTGGCTGGATGTGGCTCAAGCGGGTGGACAGCTGACATCCCATGAGGAGTTCTGCTGGGGTCTTCCCCGTGGCTGAGTGTAGCGTAGAATGCTGGTGGAGCAGAAAGTCTGTGAGGTTGGCTAGGAAGTTGCCTCCCCTGAGTCTGCGGACTGAGTCCTTCATGGTCCTCACCATGTGCGCCACCTGGCCGTTCGTCTCTGGATGGAAAGGAGCCAAGGTGACATGCCTGATACCCTGGTCGTCCACAAGACTCTGGAACTCAGTGGAGGTGAATTGAGCCCTGTTGTCCAAGACGAGGAGGTCCGGTAGGCCAAATGTGGCAAATAGGCGATCCAGGCAGCAGGTGACGACAACTGTAGTCATGGCAGTGACTGGACACACCTCTAGCCATTTTGACTAGGCATCAATGATTAAAAGGAGTGTTCTGCCCTGAAGAGGGCCAGCAAAGTCAATGTGAATGTGGGACCATGATCCCCGTAGCTTTTCCCACAGATGGACGGGAAAACTGAGGGGGCTTCAGGTCTCGATTCCTGGCAGGGCTGACATGTTTGGACCCACCACTCAATTTGCTGGTAAAGCCCCAGCCACCAAACATAGCTTCTTGCAATTGCCTTCATCTTCATGATGCCAGGGTGCCCCAGATGTAGGGCGTCTAACACTCGCTGTCTTAGTGGGGAAGGGACTATGACCCGGCTTCCCCACAGGAGGCAGCCTTTGCTCACTGACAGTTCTGTTGAGCATGACTGAAACAGCTGGAATTCGGCCTCGAGCTTCCCGGGCAGCCATCCCCTCCACACGTAGTTGAAAATGCAGCTGAGTGTCCGGTTCTGGGGGTGTAGAATGCGACGTCAGCATCTGTGAGCGGAGGCTGTGACAGTTCTTCGATGAGGAGCGTTTCCTGGATTTGGGCCTCTTGCTGTTCATGCAGCGGCAGGCGGCTGAGGGCATTGGCATACCCGATGGTTTTCCCAGGTGAAGTCATAAGCAGAGAGGAGGACAGCCCAATGCATCATATGAGGTGACAGGATCTGTGGGGTTTGGGGATCTTTTGTGAAGATGCCAAGCAGTGGTTTGTGGTCAGTAATGATGTTGAAGTCATGACCGTAGATGAAATCATGAAATTTCTTCACTGCTGCGATGATTGCCAACACCTCCTGGTCTATCTGGGCATAATTTCTCACTGCTGCGGATACAGTCAAATAGAACACTATGGGGGCTTCTTGGACGGTTGGCAGTCTGTGACTGAGGACTGCCCCAATCCCATAGGGTGACGCGTCACAGGCCAGGATGAGTGGTTTCTTATCGTCATAGTGCATGAGCACTCTGTCGGAGACTAGAAGAGCCTAGATGGCTTGGAACGCTGTTTGCTCCTTGTGACCTCATGCCCACGGCACTGTTTTGTCTAAGAGCTGATAGAGAGGCTCAGCGACAGCTGCTTTATTTGGCAGGAAAGAATTGTAGAAATTAAGCAGTCCTAAAAAGGACTGCAGCTCTTTCTTCAATTTCAGTGGGTGTGCTTTTCAGATTGCGGCAACCTTCTCTGATGCTGGATGGATGCCATCTCTGTCCAGGCGAAAACCCAAAAATTGAACTGCGGGAACAAAGAACTCGAACTTCTCCTTTTTCATTCAAAGGCCGACCTTCTGTAGATGGCAGAGCATCTCTCACACACCAGCAGTCACTTCTAGTTCTGAGGCCCCCGCTATCAATACATCATCAAAATAGGGGACTACGCCTGTTAAGTCCTTAAGAAGATGCTCCATCGGCTCCTGGAAAATTCCAGGGGCGATGCTTACCCCAAACTGCAAATGGTTCACCTTGAAGGTGCCACGATGCGTCACAATTGTCTGAGCCTTGGCCGTGGCTGCATCAACAGGCAGTTGCTGGTACGCCTGGGCTAGATCGATTTTGACTAACATTCGGCCACCAGAGATGGATGCTAGAAGATGGCTCACCACAGGAACCGGGTACGCATGTGGCTGCAGGGCCTTGTTAAGGGTGCACTTGTAATCTGCGCACAAGCGGATCAAACTGTCTGGCTTGATTGGAGTGACGATCAGAGTTTCCCATTTGGCATTGGGAACGGGCTCCAATATGCCTTGAGCTATCAACTTATTGATTTGCTTGTTGATGCACGGTTTGAGAGTGATGGGGCATCGCCGTGATTTGAGGCGTATGGTGTCATGGGCTGGGGTGTGGGAACCGGAAAGCATGGAGTGGTCAGAGCAGAGTCCAAGGTTAGAGCCAGCTGAGACTAAGGAGCCAAGGTCAAGGGGTGGAACAAGCAGGGTGGTCGGGAAACACAGTCCGAGGTCAAAGCCAGCCAGGAGTGAAGAGGCAAGTCCAAGGAGAGAATCAAGCAGGATGGCCGAGAGACAGTTCAGGGTTAGAAGCTAAGTAAGTCGAGAAAACCGAGAAGCCAAGTCCAAGTTACCAACCGTAAGCGTGGTCAGGGAGTCCGAGAGTCGAGGGTCAGAGTACAAGGGCTGTGAGTCAAGAGTCCAAAAGCCAAGGGTCCAGAGTCTGGGGGTATGCGGTGCAGAGTGGTGAGGTCAAGATGAGCCGAGGTCGAGGAGCCGGAGAGATCAAAACCAGGAACAAGGCAACAGGAACCAGAGTGGTGCAGCGCAATGCTTCGTGGATGCAACTAGTTGCTGGCACAAGTTTGATGCCGTGCCGGCATGAGCTAAATAGCAATCCCAGCAGGTGGTAATTAGCATGCTCCTAGCACGGCCCGGATCCCGCTAATACTCTGGGCTAAACGAACGCTGGGTGCATATGCGTGCTTCATGTCTGTGAGCTGTCAAGTCCCATTGGTGGACTCTCGTAAGTGAGACACCGGTAGGGGCAAGTCAGGGGCGTATCACTCGAGAGGCGATCTGCCCCAGCTGTTGCTGGGCCAGGCTCAGAGCTTGCCATGTTGTCAGGTGCAGAGGCTTCTGGCGAGAGGAGCTCGTCCCTGCTGGCACTTAGCTCCTCCACAGCCTCCGAAGGCTCAGGCACGGCAGGGGGCATGACATATGGGTTGGACTGCAGGATTCATTGTGAATGAGACTGGTGGACCTCTGTAATAGCCAAGTTCTGAGCTGAAAACATCTGGGAACTCTTCCACGAAATTGGCAACGCTCGACTGACTGGTGTGGTTGATGCCGATAATGTTAATACTGAGGGCAGCGAACCAGTCCAGACCGATAAGACTCGTACAGCAACTTTCAATGGTGAGCAAGTTAAGACGACCATTGAATTTTTTGTACTTGACTTAGACGGAGGCGATGCTGACGACAGGAACTCAGTTTCCCTGGAAATCGAAAAGTTACAGACTGCACTTCTGAAGATGGCATGCAGGAAACCGGGGACAGACTTGTTGGAAAGTGTTCCATGAGACGATTGACAGTGCGGAACCAGAATCAACCTCCATCTGGCAAGTGTGACCTTCAAGGAAGACAGTCACCTTGATCTTGGGTCAAGTGTGAAGACCTTGGTGTATGTACAGACAATTGGTGTAGTCTTCTGATGTTCTTGCTTCATTATTTTATTGTGGCCTTGGATTGAATGATCGAGAAGACAGAAAACAAGATGAATGACGAGATTTACTGGAAGCTCTTCCCGGATGACAGAAGACTCCAGGTACGGAATGACCTTGTGACGAGTGGCAGACTTTAGCAAGGTGCCAACCGTCTTCCCACAAGAATGACAAATGGCATCACAGAACTGACAGTCTCTACAAGCATGTGCACCACCGCAGCCAGCACATACTCCTCTTTACAGGCTTTTTTGGGAATGGCGCAGCTTCTGGTTGGCTCCTGTTCTGTGGACGCCATCATTAGATGATTCTGATTGGTCATCTTGGAAATCAGATGAGTTTGTGGTATAGCCGTGGTGAACGGCGTTGGTGCGGCTTGACATGTGACTCTGAGCACCCAGTCGCAGTTCGTGAAGAGAAATGTTGGCAGCCTCCACTCGCAGCACTTCTTCGAGTGCCAATTCATAAGTGAGAGTCTTTTGTAATAGAAGCGCCCACCAGATGCTGTCGTCTCTAAGGCCGCAGAGTAACTGATCCATTAGGACTGAATTTAGATTTGGGAACTGACAGTCACGAGCAGCCCTTCTCAGTGCGGCGATGTATTCAGTGACAGACTTGCCCTCTTTCTGGTTTCGTTGGTGGAAAGCACACTGGTGTACGGCAGCAGACATCTTTGGCACAAAATAATCGTTGAGGCGTGCCTTGATGATGCCAAGAGGTGTCTCCAGTAATTTGGATGGAGCTACTAAGTCCCAAGCAATGTTGAATATAGCCTGGCTGCAGGTACTCAAAAAGGTGGTGCAGCAGACATCGTCTCCTTCAATCCTGTTTGCTATGAGGAAGCATTCAAAACAGTCGAGGTAGGATTCCCAGTTCCCAACCTTGGGGTCAAACAGTTCGATATGGCCCTTGGATGCCATGCCCATAGTGATTTAGCTCTAGGCGCGCTTAGTGATTTCACTCTGGGCAGGCAGAGAGTGATTGCCCCCGTTCGGTCAGGCCTGGAATTCCATCCTCATTGCCAGTTTTAAGTATTGACAGGCAGGAGACGATGAACAGTAACAAGGCTTTTATTCATAACATTGCTCAGCTCTGATCTGCTCTGGTAAGAGCGGCACCCAAACTTATCCCGTTCAACAACTGAACTATATACAATGTAACTACAAACAAGAGTCTGATTGGACTTAAGTAGAGCTTTCTGATAGGTTACTCTGTGTGGCTTCAGGACCACTAGATTAAACAGCCAATCACAATAAGGGCACTAGGATACCATAGGGCAATCTATAACTAAAACAGCATAGAGTGAACCCAGAACATAACATCTACATTAGCAGGCTTTTTGCTTCTGCCTGTCTCCCATCCCAGTTTCTTTTGAGTAAAAACTTTTTATTAATAGGATATTTAACACGTTACAAATCATATAACAATCTTAAGTATATCCGTTACAGATTTCCCCTTCCCCCCTCCCTCTTGGCTTCCCGCAATGCTTCACCCCGTTTTCTTTTCCGCTCTATATTCAGTAACCCTAAAAATCTTATCAGTTGTTCAATCTTCCATAAAAACTTATTCCTTAATTCAGTCTAATCCATAGGTAACATTTTAACAATTATTCACTTGTTACTCTCTCTTACTACTTAATAATTCTCAAAGCAAAGTAACTTATTCCTTACATCCCAGTTCATTTCAAGGTAATCTTTAAAATCTTTCCATTCTGTCAAAGATTCTTCATCATCTTTACCATTAAGCTTCTTTGTCAGTTTGTTCATTTCTACCATAAACAGCATTTTCTTAATCCAGTCCCATTTTTCAGGTATTTTGTCTTGTTTCCAAAATTGCGCAAATGTCATCCTTGCTTTTGTGATCAAATACCATAACAATGTTCTCTTTGTTACATTCACTTCTTCCATTTTAAAACCTATAAGCAACATTTCACGGTTTTTTTTCACTATGCACTTCAGAATCTTCTGTATCTCATTATGAACCTCAGTCCAATAAGCTGCTGCTCTATCACAAGTCCACCACATGTGATAAAATGAGCCCTCCTTTTTTTTACATTTCCAACATTTGTTAGACATGTTCTCATTCATATTAGCAATTTTTTGGGGCGGTCATATACCATCTATACATCATTTTATAACAATTTTCTTTCACATTAACACATGTTGAAATTTTAATTGACTTTTTCTACAAGCCCTCCCAAACAGTCATATCTATTTCTCTATTTACATTTATAGCCCATTTCACCATCTGTTCTTTTACAATCTCATCAGCGGTATACCATTTTAACAACACTTTGTAAATTTTTGAAATCACTTTTTTCCCCTCCTCTGCCCACACACCTTCAATTTCGTTATTTTCTTTTCTAAAACCATATATTTTTTTGTCAACCTTATATAAATCATAAATTTGTCTGTAATTTAACCAGTCATATTCAAATTTCAGCTCTTCTCTAGTTCTCATCACAAAACTATTTCCTTCTGTCTTCAAAAGATCCCTGTAAGGTATCCAATCTTCACCTTTATGCCTTGAAATTGGTTTAATTACTTCAGCCGGTACTATCCATAATGGTCTTGTTTCAAAAAAAAAAAATTATATCTCATCCAAGTCATAAACAATGTTCTCCTTATAAAGTGGTGTTTAAAAAAATTGTCCATTTAATATTTTTCATACCATAGGTAGGCGTGCCATCCAAATTTGCGATCATGACCTTCCAATGCCAACATTTTTCTATTATCCAGACGGACCCATTGGGCCAACCAAGGTAGACACACCGCATCATGGTACAATTTAAAATTAGGTAGCTGAAATCCACCTCTTTCCTTTGCATCACATAGATTTTTCATTTTGATCCTATGTTTTCTTCCAGTCCAAACAAATTTTGAAATTTCTTTCTGCCATAAGTTCAGCACTTTAAAGTCTCTCACTATCGGAATCATCTGGAACAAAAACATTAAATGCGTTAAAATATTCATCTTAACTACTGAAATTCTTCCCAATAATGACAAATTCAAAGTATCCCACTTTTTGATATCTTGTTAAATTTCAAACCAAGTCTTTTCATAATTATTCTTAAACAAGTCAATATTTTTCATTGTCAACTCTATTCCTAAATACTTTGTTTTATTCACCACTTTGCAATGTGTTTTTTCTTGTAATTCCAGCTGTTTCTCTTTTGTCATATTCTTACATAATATCTTTGTTTTATTCTTATTCACATAAAATCCTGCCAGGTCTCCAAATTCTTTAATCTTCTCCATCAAGACTGGTAGATTATTTGTTGGATCTTCAATCAAAAACATTACATCATCCGCAAGTGCCCTATACTTATAGGTAAAGCCTCCAACTGTAAGTCCCTTTTCATCTTTGTCTCCTCTTATTTTTGCCAATAATACTTCCAAAACCCAAATAAACAATAAAGGAGATAGCAGGCAACTTTGCCTTGTCCCTTTTTGAACTTTGAAGCGATCCGTCATTTCTTTATTTACATTTAATGCTGCTTTTTGTTCGGAGTAGATCGCCCTAATTACGTTTAAAAAGGGCTGCCCAATGTCCATCCTTTCCATCAGTTGAAACATAAAGTCCCAATTTAAGTTATCGAAGGCTTTCTCTGCGTCTACAACTAAAAAGGCAACTTGCTTTTCTGGGTGCTTGTCACAATATTCAATAGCATCTATCACCGTCCTTAAATTGTCCCTAATTTGTCTATTTGGTAAAAATCCGGCTTGTTCTTCAGATATAGCCTCTTTTAAATAGTTCTTTAATCTTTAAGAAATTATTTTGGCAAACAGTTTATAATCATTATTAAGTAAAGAAATTGGTCTGTAATTCCTTACATCTGTTAAATCTTGTCCCTCTTTTGGTATGAGAGATATATTGGCTTCCTTCCATGTCTCTGGTATTACTTTAGTCGTCTGTATTTCATTAACCAAAATTTCAAAAACTGGGGTTAACTCCTCTTTTAATTTTTTATAAAATTTTGCTGTAAATCCATCTGGATCTGGAGCTCTCCCCAACATAGCATCATCTATTGCCTTATAAATTTCTTCTTTTTGAATTGGGGCATTTAACATTTCTTTAATTTTTTCTTCCAACTTTGGAATTTCCACCATGTCCAAATACTTTTTTATTTTTTCAGAGTCAACATTCTTTTTTGAAATAACTTTGCATAATACTTTAAAAAGGCTCTTTTTAAACCAATCATATCCACAATTTCTTTGCCATCTTGGATAATTTTGTTTATTAGCCTTTTCTCTCTCCGATTTTTCAGTTGCCGTGCCAGAAATTTTCATGGTTTATTTGCTCCCATCCCAGTTTCAAAGAATCCTCAAAATCCTCATAAATGCAATCAGTAAGAGAATCTAGCTGAATCACTTCAGAATCCATTATTTTGTAAACAGTGATTGCCATGGATGAGATACACAGAGGTTACTTCTCCAAAGAGAAACGATTAGTAACAAATGTTCTTACTGTCTTGTTTCTCCAGGGTGGCGCTTTCTACTTCATCGAACACGTTGCAGGTGCTCCTTCCAGCTGGAGTCTCTTCTGGCAGCAAATCTGTGATCCTGTTTGGCAGATTTTGTTTGAGGGCTGCCACCTGTCTAGAGAGACCTGGAAAGACCTGGAAAAAGCTGGATTCTCAGAACTGAAGCTGCGGCATATATGCGCCCCTTTAGTTTTCCATTTTGTAAAGCCTCATATCATAGGCTATGCTGTAAAGTAACTCTATAATAAAGACAATTATGCAGGATTTCATAAACATCTGTGTATGCAGATGACTGTGTTAATCTCCTGTGTTATCCATGATACTGTCCAACATGGAAACTTCTGTTTGATGCGTGTTACCTAACAAGAGAGACCTGGGCTGACATTGAAAAGGCCAAGTTCTCAGAAATAAAGCTGCAACACATACATGTCCCTTTACAGTGGTCGCCCATTCAACCACATATAATTGGTTATGCTGTGAAATAACTATCAGTGTACATATTTACTAGAAGTAAGTCTCCCTGGATTTGAAGAAGGCTGCTCTCTTAAGCACTCTGACCTGCTAGTAAGCAACTCCATTTATTTTAGTAGGGGACTACTTCCAAGTAAACATGAATATGATAGCAGTGTGGGCCACCAACCTAAAAACCTTTTCGAGGTAGCATGTTCCACTGAACTCTGTGAGATTTTACTTTTGAATAAATGTGTTAGGGTTGCATTTTTTAGAGATGCCATTCTAAGGAAAGGGGTTTACTTCTCTGAAATGAATCCAGCCAACTACACTGAACCAAATGTAAGCTAGAAAGTTTAGTACAGATCATAGCTCATTTCTATTGCTTTACTGCAAATAAAAGCAGGGCTAAAACATCATCGTAAAATTCTGATTCATGAACTGCTTTAAGGATCCCTGCATTTTTCTAAAATGTGCATATACACTGCTGAATAGGATTGACAACTGGCCAGGCAAAACACAAATAACCCAGCTGTGCCTGTCCTTGCAATTTTAACAGATTTGCTATGAAAAAAATCAGCTCATTCACTCTTTCAAGGCTTTAAGTCAAGCATGCTTCCTTGCTTCAGACCAAACTGCTATTAAAAGGACATCTGCCCAGTTTGAAAGTTTGTATCCCTGAAGTACTTCAGTACACCTGAACAGGGATGCCAACCTCCAGGTGGGACCTGTGGTCCCTTAGAATGACAGCTCATCTCCAGACTGCAGAGAATAGTCCCCCTGGAGAAAATGGATGCTTTGGAGGGTGGACTCTATAGCATTGTGTCCCACTGAGGTCCCTGTCCTCCTCAGGCTCCACCCCCAAATCTCCAGGTCCTGGTAACTCTACGCCTGAAAGACAGGGGTGGTGCCAGCATATCCTGTTGTGGGGCAGTTGCTGGGGCCCAGAGCTTCTGGTAGGGCTGCCATCCCCTTTGTGTCTCCTCACACGTTTGCAAGCCTATCCACCATCCCTGCTCCTGGCCACTCATGCTATGCAGAAAAAAACAAGAAGGGATCACAGGTATAGGAAATGCAACAAACAAACAAACAAACACTGTGATATAGATGACAACAGATGTTAAGTAAGATTCATATTATATTGTAAAACTTGACAATATTACAGGTCCATCATTCTCAATGAGCATCCAGATATAAACTCAGGAATAATCCTATAGTAATGAAGGTGTCAGACTCCTGCTACAGTTCAATGTTCTGTTTAAGAACAACCCAATGTTTAATTTCTTCTTTATATTCTTCAAATAATCTTCTGGTTCCATGTTCAAGTGTTCATAAAGGAACAAGTCTTCTTTTACATAGGTGCAAAAGCCTCATGTATTATGCTGGTTTAAGAGCTCTACATGAACACTGTATATATTTATGGTAGTAGCAACCAGTCCTCTTTTCTCCCCAGCTAGAAGCCTTCAATCTTAAATTGGCTGGCAAAAAAGAGCATTTTTGCCACTCATGCTACGCAGCACGAGGAAAAGACACATGTCTGAGTGATCTTGGAAGCCCCTTCTTATGGCCCTGGTAAAATGGCTCCAGCATAAGATGGCTTCCAGTTCTATTGGGATTACACACTAAGGAGCAGATTTGGGTTGTTATAGCAAGTAACAAAACAGGAGGCTAAGTTGGTGTCTTATTCACACTTCCTTATTCAGAAACACTAAGGAGAGTTGGAAAGCTCTGAACCCCAAAATAACGTCTGCACCACCACATATCATATGCCCTCACATTCACAGGACTCTCCCCTTTGAGAGGACATATTCTGTGTGCTGGTCCAAAGACGGTTCTGGTGCCAGCTGCTCCAGAGTGCGGTACCCCAGGACAATCACACAAGCAGATACTGGGGCCAGGCTGAACCTCAAAAAATATTTGGACCACCCCAAAGGACACATTAGACAAGTGCATTTTACTTTTAGCCCTAAATTACATCTTAATCTTGGTAAAAACCAGACAAAACTACAAATTAGAGCATGCAATTATTATTTATTGGTGTACACGAGTAAAAATACTTATTTATAAGTCAGCAGTAAAGAGGCTAGTTTATCAATCTTGTGAGGCAGAATCTTGAAATAATTTGTTTGGAGTTACAAACATTTAAAAAATAAAATACGTCCGATGTATCTTACAGTTTGTACCACCTGCCCCACTAGGGTGAACAAAGGAATATAGGCTCCTGGGGCTTTAAAGAGATGCGCAGATGTACAGCATAGGATATTTTGATAGTTATGCTTGGATGAAAAATGCTACATCTGCTGAAAAATCCTTATATATGTGGGTATTAAAGGTATAAGAAGTCCCACACTGCACTGTTTTGCATCTGCTTCACATTCTACATGCTATAACAACCCAGTTTTGTTAAGGAGGCTGAATTTGGTTCCTTTTTCGCATTTCCTTATTAATTCCTTATTCGTTACCTATTCGTGTAGTCATTCAGAAACACTAATGAGAGTTAGAAAGCTCTGAACCCCAAAATAATGTCTGGACCACCACGTATCATATACCCTCACATTCACAGGACTCTCCCCTTCGAGGGGACATATTCTGTGTGCTGGTCCAAAGCACAGTTCTGCTGCCAGCTGCTCCAGAGTGCGGTACCCCAGGACAAACACACAGGCAGACACTGGGGCCAGGCTGCACCCCCAAAAAATATTTGGACCACCTCAAATGACACATCCCCACTCTCTGGAGACTGTGCCCTGCAAGGTGACACTGGTTCTGATGCCACGAGCTTCTATTTGCAGGGCTTCCCCAGGGCCTGTATTTCAAAGGAGATTTGAATAAGGAAGTGCCCTCTGCACTCAAAATAAGGTTGGGACACCCATACTTTATTCACCCCCATCTTCAGCAGACCCTCCCCTTTGAGGGGACACATTTTGTGTCCTGGGCCAAAGCGCGGTTCCAGTGCCAGTTGCTCCAAAGTGTGGTGCTCCCAGGACAAACAGACAGGTAGACACTGGGGCCAGGCTGCACCCCCAAAAATATTTGGACCACCCCAAAGGACACATCCCTGTGCTCTGGAGACTGTGCCCTGCAAGGTGACATGCAGCAATGCTCGGTCCAAACACCGGTTCTGATACCACAAGCTTCTATTTGCAGGGCTTCCCCAGGGCCTGTATTTCAAAGGAGATTTGAATAAGGAAGTGCCCTCTGCACCCAAAATAAGGTTGAACTACCACGCCTTTCTTCCACACAAAGTGGCAGTGGCTGAACCCCTCCACAGGCTTCCAGACAAGAACACTCCCTGGACCGCTTTCCGAGTGGTCAAGGACTTCCTGGTTTTGAATGCCGTACTAGCACATTTCTATGAGACTTTAGCAGTCGTGCTCGTGTGCGATGCATCGCCTTATGGGGTGGGGGTGATCTTGGGACACCAGTTGCCAGATGGGCGGGAGGTGCCAGTGGCATACTATTCCAGAATGCTATTGTCCATGGAGTGCAACTATGCCCAGATCAACAAAGAAGCTTTGGCCATCGTAGCGGGTGTTCACAAGTTCCACCACTACCTCTACACCGCCCCTTCTCTGTCATCACAGACCACAAGCCACTCCTGGGTCTCCTGGCTCCTGATTGCCAAACGCCTCAAATGTTGTCGCCGTGGGTGTTGCAGTGGTCAATATTCCTTGCAGGTTACCAATACAGCCTGCTGCACCGGCCAGGCAAGGCCATGGGACATGCTGACGCACTCAGCTGCCTTCCTCTTCCAGGCTGTGACCTGGCCTCAGCGCACCAGATCCTGCTCCTGGAGGAACTCCCCGACCAACTGATCCAGGTTCCTGAGGTTGCCAAGTACACGGGAAAGACTGTGTCCCCTCCTGGGTTCTGGACTGGGTGGGGAGGGGCTGCCACACAGGGAAAGTGGGCCCAGAATTCATAGCCTTCACATCCCACAGGGATGACATATCTGCCCACAAGGGATGCCTCTTATGGGGTAGCTGGGTAGTCATCCCAACTCCCCTACACAAACGCACACTTGCTGCGCTGCACGAGGCCCATCCGGGAATCATGCACATGAAAGCCCTCGAGCGCAGCTATGTCTGGTGGTCTGGTTTGGACAGGGAGATAGAGGACCTAGTCAAACGCTGCCAGACCTGCCAAGAGTCACGGCCAGCCCCCCTGGAGCCCCCGTGCATTCCTGGGTGTCCTCAGGCAAACCCTGGGCTCACCTGCACCTGGACTTCACAGGCCCGTTCCAGGGGCAGATTTTTTTATCCTTGTAGACACGTACTTCAAGTGGCTAGAAGTCATCCCGGTCTCCTCCACATCATCACGGGCCATGATCAAGTCCATGTTGAGGGTATTCAGTACTCATGGGATCCCGGACACGTTAGTATCTGATAATGGAGCAGCCTTCACATCTGCAGAATTCAGGAACTTCATACGGTACTACGGGATTCAGCACATCCGCTCTGCGCCCTTCCATCCAGCCACCAATGGGCAGGCAGAAAGGATGGTGTGGACAACAAAAGAAGCACTTCAGCACATCATGCAAGGCGAATGGGACCACAGGTTAGCCGCCTTCCTATTCGGTCAAAGGACAACTCCCCACACCACCACCAGCTGCTGCCCCATGGAGCTACTCATGGGCATACAACTGACAACCTGACTGGATCGCCTTCACCCAGATCAAGCACCCGAACAAGGTCCGGGCTTGGAACAACGAGACGCACCCTACGGGTTCTTCCCAGAAGACCCAGTGTATGCCCAAAACTATGCACGTGAGCCAACATGGATCCCAGCCCGGGTAGTGTGTGTGATGGGGCCTCTCTCCTACGAGGTCTTGATGGATGATGGCCAACTGCTCCGCAGGCACATGGACCAGATACACTGCCGTCTACTGTCCTTAGACAAGCCACAGACAGGGGAGGCAGGCGACAGTGAGACCAAACCAGAACCCATTGTACCTAGCAGAGAGCCCATAGGGGAGTATGTAGAAATCAGGCCAGCAGTCGAGGCAACCCTGGCACCCAGGCCCACAGCAGGAGCAATGCTGGCAGTACATTCAGAACCAACAGCCCAGCCAGAGGTTATCAGGCACACCCCCAACCGCCCCAGAACAGAGCCCTGCAGATCTACTCAGAAATGGCGGCAGCCCGGATACTTAAAGGACTACTATGCTAATACGTCTGAACTATGGGGGAATGGGTGTTGTGTATTAAGATGTAAAAGATGGCCTTGCTATCAGGTCGGACAGACCCTCAGACCTTCGGTCCTAAAGATAATAGCCACCTCGGATCCTAGGGTACGCCAATGGGCTTGCCCGGATCCAAAAGGTAACTTATTGAAACAAAGACTTGTAAATAGAGCCAATTACGGATGATGGGGGCGTGGGGGTGTGGTACCTGTGTATGCATATATACTGGGCACGGACCGGCAAAAGTATGCTTCATTCTGCTATGTAATCAATAAACGTCTTGCTGATTTCACCATGCTGAGCCTCTGGCCCCAGTATTTTTCAGATGCTGGTTTCCCTGCCTAGCAGATGACCCTCCCAGCCCAATTTTTCTTTGTCTAAGCCTCCCAATGAGTCTCTTGGTACTGAACCAGTGGTTCAAGGCAATGGTCAGGTGGCTATGAAAGAACAAGCCAAAGTTGAATGCAAGGAAGACAGGAAGGCTGATGTTAGAGCACTGATATTTCTAAAGACTAATATTTCTAAGTCAAGTCAATTAGAGAAAATGTATAAATTTTGAAAAGAAGTTTAGAACCAGTATATTCTCATAACAACAGCAACAACAAAATAGAAGTTTGTAACATTAATACATCAATAGGATATGAACCATCTGGAAGCGATTCCTTAGTAGAGGTAAAATCAATTACAGGGAACCATGTTTGAATAAAAAGGACATTGTTTGAATAAAGAGGACAATTGATCTAGTATTTTTTCCATTATGTACATATCCCTTTTTTTTTTTGGCCCCCCGAAGGGGATTTTTTTATTGTTTTTTGCATATACTACTAAAACTATGTACGTATCCCAAATACGACAGTACCAAGTGGCTTCAGATGGGGGGGGGCCCTTAGAGGTTTTCCATACCACTGCTATCGACCATTTCACAGTTGTGCATAACAGCAATCAGATTGTGTCCACTGTTTCAGACATGCTAATTTAAAAAGGGAGCCCTAGGAGGCGGAAAGCAAGCAGTTGGCAACTGGCTATTTCCCCAGGAGCTCACAAAGTATTAAACTGACCACCTCCATAATAGTCGCCCACCCTAGAGTCACAGATCTGAGGGAGTGAAGTCGGAGAGACCAGCAAAAAGTCAATGACACCAGCACCTTTATGTATCACGCAGCAAATGGGTTGTGGGTTTTTTTTTATGACCTACTGGGAAACCTCTCTTCACGGTTCCGAGCAATTGAAACATATAGTCGAAACCATTGCCACCTTCAGAACTTTTAACAGAACAAGAAGCCAGCTGAGCTCGGAGAAAGAGTAAGAGAAAGAGCTGCTACAGTGGTGAGTGTTTTTTTATTTGCTTTCAGCTAAGTGGATTTAGCGGAGGGGATTGTGTGGGACGCCTGTGTTTGGGAGCATGTGCAAGAGCTCTTGGTAGTTGGTGATTCGATCCTTAGGCAAGTAGACAGATGGGTGGCGAACCCGCATACTGACCGTATGGTGACTTGCCTGCCTGGTGCGAAGGTAGCGGACATTACGCATGTTTTATTTTATTTTATTTTATTTTGGTATTTATTTATCACATTTTCCACCATAATACAGTCATTTCATTGTCAACGATAACTTACATTTTTAGAGTCATTGTAACATTTAAATATCCATTTCCCCCAATTTCTAAATACAATTTCTATTTACATAATTTATCCACTTATATACCCTCAACCACCTTTTCTCTTGTAAATCCTGATCTTTAGCCTGAAGCATTAGACTCAAATTGTCCATTTGTGCTAGCTCAAGGAGCTTTGCTATTAATTCCTCTTTTGAAGGTACTCTATCCGTTTTCCAGTTTTTTGCCAATAATATTCTTGCAGCCGTTATCACATATACTAATAGGTATACATCTTGATTATCATAACCTTTGGGAGTTATATTTAATAAGTATGTTTCTGGTGATAGCACAACATCTAAATTCAATATTTCATAAATAACTTTATGTATCATTTTACAGTATGCTTGCACTTTACTACACTTCCACCACATGTGGTAGAAGGTCCCCACATTCGACTTACATTTCCAACACTTGTTAGATACTTGCAAATAACACTTAGCAATTTTATCTGGGGACCAGTACCACCTGTAAAACATTTTATAGATATTTTCTTTATATGACACTGCTCTCATAAATTTTACAGTTTTCCAAATTGTATTCCATTGCTCGTTTTCAATTTCTTTTCCCATATCCTGCATCCACAAAATCATTACAGTTTTAATATTTTCATCCAGCTCATAGTCTTCCAGTAGAAATCTATAAAGTTTCTGAATTAATTTGTCACTGGATGATAACCAAATTTTGTCAAGTTGTGTATTCCCCTCTTCAAAACCATTTAATTTATCTTTGCCATATCTATCTTGCAATAGTGCACATTCCCACCATGATAACTTAATTTGATATTTACTTTCCAATTTTTCTTCTGTTTTTAAGGTATTATTTTTTCCTAACAAAATATTATAATTAACTTTTTTACTTGCTGTCAAAAGAGAGGGTTTCACAAAAGCTTCTAACGGTGACACCCATCTTGGCGTTTTCTTATAAAAAATTTCTTTCATCTCGTTCCAGATTTTATTTAGGGCTCCTCTTATTATATGTTGATTGAAAATCGAATGTACTTTCTCTTTCTCGTACCATACGTATGAATGCCACCCCATGTAAAGGTCATGACCCTCTAGCGCCAATGTTCTCATGTCCTCTAACAAAATCCATTCTCTTATCCATGTTAAAGCACATGATTGATAATACAATGACCAATTCAGTATACACATCCCACCATTTTCTTTTCTATCTTGGAGAACTATCCATTTAATTCTTGCTTTTTTAGGGTACCAAATAAATTTTTTAGTAATCCTATCTAATTCCACAAAAAAAATTCAAATTCTTTAATACTGGTATATTTTGGGCTAAAAATATATTCATTTTTATTGCCACAATTCTGCCCATAAGGGATAGCAGTAAGTCCTTCCATCTTGAAAGATCATTCTTGATGTCTTTCAATAATTTATAATAATTGTCCTCCATCAAAGAGCTCGCTCTGCTGGTTATGTAAATACCCAAATATTTCACTCTTTTCACTACCTCCATAGATGTTATTTTATAAATTTCATATGCGGTGTTCGGATGGCAATTTTTAAGTAACAATTTTGTTTTTTGGAGATTTAGCTTAAGACCAGCTACCTGCCCATAAGTTTGGATATCTTTCATCAATACCTTAATAGATTCTTGCGGATGCTCCACTATAAATAGCAGGTCATCCACGAAAGCCAGGAGTTTATATTCCTCCCCTTTCACTCTCAAACCCTTTATCTGTTCGTTCTTTCTTATTGAATTATTTAGTGATTCTATAGCAAAAATAAATAATAATGGAGATAACAGGCAGCCTTGTCTTGATCCTTTCTGGATTTTTATATTATTTGTTAGATCTCCATTTACTAGAATTTTTGCATACTGGGTAGAATATATTGTCTTTATCATAGACCAAAAGTATCTTCCACACTCTGAAATATTGAATTTCTGTAGTAAAAAGCTCCATGATAAGTTATCAAACGCTTTTTCTGCATCGAAGAACATCAATACCGATTCTTTCTCAGGATGAGACTCATAATACTCTAAAATATTAATGGCTATATGTAAGTTATTCTTGATTTGCCTCTTCGGTAAAAAAAACCATTTGATCTTGATATATTGTTTGTGCTAGTACCTTTTTTAACCTATAAGCTAATATATTAGTAAATATCTTATAATCCGAATTTAAAAGAGATATAGGTCTATAATTTTTAATTTCAGATCCATCAGAGTTTGGCTTAGGTATTAACGTGATAAGGGCATGATTCCAAGAACCAGGTATTTTCTCTGATTTTCCGATTTCTTGAAACAAATCTTTTAACGGTGTATCTATCTGCTCTTGAAATGTTTGATAGAACTCCACCGGAATGCCATCTGGACCTGGTGTTTTTCTTCTTTTTTGTCTTTTAATCGCTTCTACTATCTCGTACGGTGTAATAACATCGTTCAAGATCTCTTTATGTTGGGCATTAAATTTGATATAATTTCCATTTTGCAAGTATTCTTTAATTTTACCTTCTTCCTGTGGTTCTTGGTTATATAATTCATTATAATACCTTTCTATTATACTTTTAATTTCTTGCATGTTACACTTCTCTTCCCCCTTTTCATTTTTTAGTTTTATGATAATGCATTTCCCTCTTTCTTTACGCAGCTTATAGGCTAACCATCTATTGGGTTTATTCATAATTTCAAAATAATATTGCTTGGTAAATTCAATTTTCCTAGCTATCTCATTATTCAAAAGTATACTCAATTTATGATGAAGCAGATGCAATTTAACTTTACAGTTTGTTACATTTATGGCATTTTTCATCTTAGACTCTTCTACTTTTATTTGCTTCACAAGAGTTTCATATTTCTTTTTAGCTTGTTTATTTTTCCACGCATTTTGGTTAATAAACCACCCTCTGATAAATGCTTTAAATGCATCCCAAACCATTTCCATTTTTACCTCAGGTTGAACATTTCTTTTAAAGAAGTCCACAATCTCTTCTTTAGTACTTTTTATAAATTTCTGGTCTCGGAGCAAACCTAAGTTCATCGTCCATCTGCTTTTTTTTTGCTCATCTCTTAGGTTAAACTAACAGGATTATGATCCACAAATGTATTTGGCAGGATTTCACAATCCACCACATTGTGTATCATACTTGCTGATGTCCAAATCATATTGATTCGCGACCATGAGTTATGTCTGGAAGAATATGTAAAATCCTTTTTTCTTACATTTCTTGTTCTCCAGATATCAATCATATTATACTCTGCGATTAATTTAAAAAAGGATTTAGATGTAAGTGCGCCTGTTTTAGCCTTTTTCCTGTTACCCTTTCTGTCCATTGCAGAATCAAGTACCGCGTTGAAGTCTCCTACTAAACATACATTCTCAATTTCTTTCATTGACAATACTACCTGTAGCTCTTTGTAGAATGGTTCTTGATTCTGATTCGGTGCATACATATTGACTAGCAATGTTTCTTTACCATTCTTTGTTATGACCACCGCCACTATTCTACCATCCTTTGACGCGTACATTTTGGGGTTCAGATTGTCTTTCACATAAGTTACTACTCCCCTCTTTTTTTCAAGTCTGAAGCTATAAATGCATTTCCCAACTTTTTATTATTCAAATATTTACAGTCATCTTTCTTTATTTGGGTTTCTTGTAAACATACGATATCCACTTTATTTTTACTTATTTGGTGGAATGTTTTTCTTCTTTTGTGCGGGTTGTTCAGCCCATTTATATTAACCGATAAAATCTTAAGTTTTTTAGTCACCATCATATTTATTTCTTGCTGTTTCTTCCTTTATTTTTAGACTTAAATCTAGTTAAAATCTGGTACGTCGCCTTATTTGGCCTTTTCTTCCCTTTTCTGGTGTTGGTGTCTTTACTAGCTACTTCTTGTTCTATGTTTCCCTCCTCCTCCTCTGAGTCTTTCCCTTCCTCTCCTTCCTCTCTTTCCTCTTCTCCCGCTTCTTCCTGTTTTTGGAGTCCTAACTCTTCACCGTATCTCTCAAGAAAATACTCAATTTTAAAAACAGAGTCTATCCTTTGTCTCCTACTGTCATATGAAAAAAGCACCCCTTCTGGTACTAACCATCTGAACACAATTCCATTGTTTCTCAACAAATGTGTCAGTTTGAAGTATGGCGTTCTTCTCTCCCTCACTCTCCATGGCACTTCCTTTAAGAATTAAATTTCTTCTCCTTGGATGGTAACTTTATTCTCATAGGTGGCCTTAAGTATTCTCTCTTTCATATCTTTCCTGTAGAATTTCACATGTACCTCCCTGGGCAATTTATGCTTTTTTGCATATGAGGAGTTTCTCCTATAGATATCCTCAATACTATTAATTATTTCTTCTTTTGTAGCTATCTGCAATTGCTCTGCTAAATTTTGAGCTAGATCTTCTTTAAGAGTTTTTTCAATAGTCTCGGGAATATTCTGGCATCTTATTATTTGTGCCGCTTTATCCATTTCAAAGTTAATAAGCGTATCTTCTATTTTTTCATTTTTGGCTTTTAATTCTAACAATTCAAAATCTAGGTCTTGCACTTTTTCTTTAAGTTTCCCTTGTCTAGTAGCCATCTTCATTATTTCTCGTTTATTATCCAATATCTGCTTTTTAATTTCCTGTGTTTCAGCATTAATCTGTGTTGTTATTTCATCCATTTTGTTTCTTAAAGGCTCTATTTCACTTTTAATTAATGTAGGCAGGGTTGTTTCTATTGTTTGTTTAATTGCTAGGGTGACACTTTCCTGGATCATTTTATTCAGCTCTTTCATGGTTGCCTGTGATAGACTCATATTACTGTGTCTTAGTTGATTTATACTTCCTAGCTAGCCAGGTGAGGGGATCGAGCTCCTTCTACTACCTGAGAAACCTGTGGCTACAAATTGTCCCTAATATCTCTTATTGGGACTTATATTTGTAATTATTGTTTTGTGTCTCTTGCAGCCCTTTAAATTACTTATGTTTCCTTATATCTTTGCCACTTCCACTTTTCCTCCCCTATGTCTCCACACTACTCAACTCCTGACAACCTCAAAAATTTACTCCTCTTTTTCAGTCACTTTTCAGTCACTTCCGTTCACTAGTGACTATCATGCCCCCCAGTCTCTGGCACCAACTGCCTATTTTGCCTTCTCTGATCCACCACACAGTCTCTTTGTGTCACTCCACGCTCGGCTCCTGTCGTCTCCAATTTCTTCAAGCCTCCGACATCACCAACCGCCATCTCCAACGCTCAGCTCCCCTCCGCCCTTCTCCGTGCTGATCTGGTTGCTTTGTGTGCACATCACCTTCCAACCCCATCTCCCTCTCCTATTCGTTATTCTGCTTCGCGCTGCCACCTCTCTTTTCGATCTCAGCATCTTCCACTACCACTCCAATTAAAGCCGCAGCCACCTACCACTCTAAAGAGGGAGAAAGAAAAAAAAGAAAACTGTAGTGCCCAGCACAGACGCTGCTTTACTAGTATCTGTCCTCCTTTCCCCCTTTCTATCTCATATATTTAACCAGTTGTTATTTTACTAGCCGCCTATTTTATGGATTACAAGTTATTAGTAGACGACCCACTTAACCCCGGCTCAACTATCACCCCTCCTTCTCATTTAGTTATGGTGAGTTCTATTTAATAATACTTAGCTTGTATTGTAGGCTGTATATTGTAGGGTCGTTCCTCTTTCGACTCTATAGAATCCTCTGGGCTCCCCTTGTGCTTGTCGTTACTGTAAAGTCTCGTCCAGGCTCCAATTTTACCTCTTCGTTTCAGGACACCTAGCTAAGTAGAGAGAGTTGCCCCTCTTCCATTCTTAAAACTAGTAAGTCCCCTACCAAACCCCTCTCTACGGGAGGGAGTTTGAGGCATTGAAAAAAGCCTTAAAGAGAGTAAATGGATCAGAGGGTCGGAGAGCGAGCTCAACACACACCCTCTGTCATTGAAACCGGATCCGGAAGTCTCAACATTACGCGTGTTTTAGATAGGCTGGTAGATAGTGCTGGGGAGGAGCCAGTGGTCATGGTGCATGTCAGCACCAACGATGTGGGGAAATGCAGTCGTGAGGTCCTGGAGGAGAAATTTAGGCTGCTGGGCAGGAAACTCAAGGCCAGGACCTCCAAGGTAGCCTTCTCAGAAGTGCTACCTGTTCCTCGTGCAGGGCTGGAGAGACAGGCACAGATCAGAAGTCTCGGTGTGTGGATGGGATGATGATGCAGGGGGGAAGGGTTCACGTTTGTTAGGCACTGGGATGCTTTTTGGAACAAGAGGGAGCTGTACAAAAGGGACAGTCTCCACTTGTCTTGAGAAGGAACCAGGCTGCTGGTGCTTAAAATCAAGAAGGTGGCAGAGTGGTTTTTAAACTGAATATTGGGGGAAAGCCGACAGGAGATAAAAAGTCTCTGGTTTGGGATGGCTCATCTCAGAGAGATGGCTCATCTCAGAGAGAATTGTCCTCTGGGTCTGTGGCTAGTGATATGGACTGCCTGACAGGGTCTCAAGCCAGCAAGAGGAAGATTGCGGTCTTAACATGAATGGAAAATTATAGGTGTTTCTATGCAAATGCTAGAAGTATCCAAGGTAAAATTGGGGAGTTGGAGTGTTTGGTGTTGGGAGAAAAAATAGACATTGTGGTTATATCAGAAACTTGGTGGGATGAGGAGAATCAGTGGGATACGGTGATTCCCGACTATATATTATATCAGAAGGATGGGGGGGACGGTTGGAGGTGGGGTGGCTCTGTATGTCAGAGGGGGTATACAGTCCAGTAAGACCGAGAGGGTAAGAGAATTGGATTCACTTCTGGAAATGCTATGGGTTGAAATAGTGGGCCCAAAAGGAAACTTTAACACTGGGAATTTGTTATCGCCCATCAGATCAGAAGATAGAGGAGGATTATAAAATGATGAATGAATTAAAGATAGCGGCTAGACAAAAAAACTGTGTCATAATAGCTGATTTTAACTACCCACGCATTGATTGGGTCAATATGTGTTTTAGTTGGGAAAAAGAGATTGAGTTTCTAGACATTCTCAATGGCTGTGCTATGGAGCAGATGGTCATGGAACCTACCAGGGGAGAGGCGATCCCGGATTTGGTCTTAAGTAACACCCAAGACCTGGTGAGAGATGTAAAAGTGATTGCACCGCTTGGGAACTGTCAGATTATAAATGTAGAGGCACAAGTGGAGAGATAAGTTTATATTTATAAAGTTAGGTTACACCAACAATCTGAAGATTCAAGCATGAGAGATGTGGGCGTGTACTGTGGAGCCCTGTCAATCTTACGCTGAGGTTCTGAGAGTGACAGTTATTACGTCTCTCATTGTCAGTTGGTTTTGTGTTAGTTGGCTTGTATAGAGATTTTTTGAAATGTCTCTATGTTAGTCTGTTAATGATAACTCTGTGTAGATACAAACTGTTGTTTAATTGTTCACCAGAAAATAGATAAACACAATTTAAACTTAACCGTACTTGGTGTCATTTTTATCTACCACAGCAACCAGCAACAAATATATATATTTCAACAGGAACAGCTACCATAATGCTAAGTTCAACATTTGCATAAATAGGGAATTGGTCAAAAAGACTGACACAACCACTTTTAACTTTAAAAGGGGCAACTTCTCTGATATGAGGGGACATGTGAGGAGGAAACTGAAAGGAAAAGGAGAAAGGGTCAAAACCATTGGGGAAGCTTGGTTTTCGGTTTTTGGCGTTGGGAATGGCGGCTGCTTCTCGGGGCGCTCCCGGAGGCGGTTAGCCCACGTGCAGTTAGGGGGGGTCTTCGCATGTGCGAAAGACCCTAGTGAGCCTTAGGCAAAGGCTCCGAACCGGGGGCGCTTGGGGAGTAGCCTCTTTGCCGGCAGACAGCCGGGAAATTGAGGCTTTCTCCCCGCCCCAATCGGCCCCGCTGCGGCGTGCCCGCTATGGGACTTAGCAACGCCACCGATTTCCACCAGGAGTGAGGAACAGCGATGATTTAAAGCAAAAAGAAGAAACGGCAGTGAACCGTGAGTTGGAGGTCTGAATCTGAAGCGAAAACCCGAGCCCTTCCCCCGTAAGCGAATAAGCGTCTGGGAGGAGGGGGAATCCCCCCCATTGTGAAGTGGGACTTGTATAAGAAAGCTAAGGGGGATGAAAGGGAAGAAGGGTTGGTGAAATTACCTTTGGGGTGCCAGTGAAGCGAAAGAGTTAGCAGGTCTCCTGAGCGACGCGTCACGAACTTTTATAAAGTAAACAAATACAAGAAATGTCGGCCATGAAGAAGGTCCCTTTGAAAACGGAAAAGAAGGGAGGCGGGACTTCCGGTCCGGGTATTCCCCTCCAGAGCCGACTGTCAGTCAACAGACAAGCGAGCTACTGCACCCTCTGCTGGTCCAAATACAGAAAATCAGCGAAACCTTAACTAATATGGAAGGTGTTCTCAATAGTCAACAGAAGCAACTAACAGAAACGTCAAAGAAGATGGAAGAGATTGCACAGAAATGTTTGGTCTCGTCGGAAGACATCGGAAAAGTGAAGAAAAGGGTCAATAAGTTAGAAAAACATCAGGATGTACAAGAAAAAAGAATTTTGATGTTGCAATTGGAGAAATCGAATCTGACCCTCCGATTTCAGGGCATTAAAGAAGAAGAGAAGGAAGATCTCAGATCTATACTTGCGAATGCCTTGGCACCTGCGACTGGCAGAGATCAACGTGAACTAAAAGAAGAAATGGATAAGGTCTATAGGGCCTACTCCACATTTACAAAGAAGAATAATCTGCCAGCTGAGGTGGTTGTCAAGTTTGTTAAGCAGAGTACCAGAGATCAAATCTTGCAAGCAGTTTCAGCGGTGCCCTTGAAAATTGGGGAGCAGACTATTAGAACATTGAAAGATGTGCCTTACGAAATCCGGATGAAAAGGAAAGCCTATAAAGGATTGACCACCTTTTTACAAAGAAAACAGATCATATACAGATGGACCTTCCCTGAAGGCCTTTTGTTCAAGTACAAGGATAAAAGAGAAAAGATTGACTCCATCTTCAAGGCGCAAGAATTTCTGAAGAGACACGCCAGTTCAGAGGAAGAGGCAGCACTCGCAACGTGGACAGATTTGAGTAGTGAGGATGACAGCGGCTCAGAGGAGGGAGGTGCCGGAGCGGGAGAAGTGAAAATCAAAGGAGGCCCTTCCTACAACCTGAGGGACACCAAAGGAAGACAAATTAAGAAATAACTGTTCGGGAGGCATCAAGAAGGAGTTGATTAATAACTAACCCCAAAGGACATCACTAACCTCATTAACAGAGTTATTTTGAACCTTTGTTAGATGGAAAGAAGACTCTCTAATCACGGTGATTGCCAAAAACTGTATTTACACTGATTTAAACTAACCTTTATTAACAGAATACTCACTCCGCTCTTTTCTTTATTCCTCTATATACCCTACCTTTTTCCATAAAAAGAATAAACTCCTCTCCTTTTTAGGAGGGTTTTTTCAAAAAAAAAAAAAAACCATTGGGGAAGCTTGGAGACTATTTAAAACAACAATCCTAAAAGCTCAGAAAAAATATATACAGTAGATTAGGAAAGGCACAAATAGGTTTAGAAAAAAGCCTGCATGGTTAACAAACACAGTAATGGAAGCTATAAAAGGTAAGAAGGATTCCTTTAAGAGGTGGAAACCTAGTCTCAGGGAGGTTGATAAAAGGGAACACAGGCTGTGGCAAATAAAATGCAAGTCTGTGGTCAGGCAGGCAAAAAGAGAGTATGAGGAGCATATTGCAAAAAACATAAAGACCAACAAGCAGCAGGAAACCAGCCAGGGAGGCAGTGGGGCCCTTGGATGACCAAGGGGTAAAGGGAGTAGCGAAGGATGATAGGGAAATGGCTGAGAAGCTGAATGCATTTTTTGCCTCTGTCTTCACTATGGAGAATGAGAAGTACTTGCCCACTCCAGAACTGCTGATTTCCGGAGGGTGTTGAAAGACCTGAGTCAGATTGAGGTGATGAGAGAGGAGGTCGTATAACTGATAGATAACTTAAAAACTGATAAATCACCAGGCCCGGATGGCGTACATCCGAGAGTTCTGAAAGAACTCGAATGTGAACTTGTGGATCTCCTAACATTAATATGTAATCTTTCATTAAAATCTGCCTCCATTCCTGAGGACTGGAAGGTAACTAATGTCACTCCCATCTTTAAAAAGGGCTCCAGGGGAGATCCAGGAAATCACAGGCCAGTCAGTCTGACATCGATACCGGGTAAGTTGGTGGAAACTGTTATTAAAGAAAGAATTAGTAGGCACATTGATGAACAAAAACTATTGAGGCAGACTCAGCATGGGTTCTGTAAGGGAAGATGAAGAAGAGAAGAGTTTGGATTTATACCCCGCCCTTCACTGCCCAAAGATGTCTCAGAGCGGCTTACAAACTCCTTTCCCTTCCCCTCCCCACAACAGACACCCTGTGAGGTAGATGGGGCTGAGAGGACTTCTGACAGAAACTGTCCTTGAGAGAACAGCTGTGCCAGAGCTTGTGACTGACCCGGTCACATCAGCAGGTGCAAGTGAAGGAGTGGGGAATCAAACCCGGTTCTCCCAGATAAGAGTCCACGCACTTAACCACTACACCAAACTGGCTCTCACTAACCTGTTGTTGTCTTACTAACCTGTTAGTGTTCTTTGTGGGGGTGAACAAACATGTGGACATGGGGGACCCAACAGATGTTGTTTACCTTGGCTTCCAGAAAGCTTTTGATAAAGTTTTGATAAAGTTCCTCATCAAAAGTTCCTTTGGATAAAGTTCCTCATCAAAGGCTCCTAAGCAAGCTCAAAAATCACAGGATAAAAGGACAAGTCCTTTTGTGGATCAAAAACTGGCTAATAGGAAACAGAGAGTGAGTATAAATGGGCAATTTTCTCAGTGGAAGGTGGTAAGCAGTGGGGTACCACAGGGATCAGTACTCGGTCCGATGCTTTTTAACTTGTTCATTAATGATTTGGAGTTGGGAGTAAGCAGTGAAGTGGCTAAATTTGCGGATGATACAAAGTTGTTCAGGGTGGTGAACACCAGGGAGGATTGTGAGGCACTCCAAAGGGATCTGTTGAGGATGGGCGAGTGGGCATCAACGTGGCAAATGGGGTTCAATGTGGTCAAGTGCAAGGTGATGCACATTGGAGACAAAAATCCTAACTATAAATATACATTGATGGGGTCCGAACTAGCAGAGACTGAACAAGAGAGAGATCTGGGAGTCATAGCAGATAACTCACTGAAAATGTCGAGACAGTGTGCAACTGCAATAAAAATGGTCAGTGCTATGCTGGGGATTATTAAGAAGGGTATTGAAAATAGATCAGCCAATATCATAATGCCCCTATATAAATCAACAGTGCGACCTCATTTGGAATATTGTGTACAGTTTTGGTCACCACACCTTAAACAGGATATTGTAGCTTTAGAAAAAGTGCAGAAAAGGGCAACTAGAATGATAGAAGGGTTGGAACCCTTTCCCTATGAAGAAGGTTTAAAACGCTTGGGGCTCTTTGGCTTGGAGAAATAACGGCTGAGGGGTGACATGATCAAGGTCTGTAAGATTATGCATGGGATAGAGCTGGTAGAGAAAGAGGTACTTTTCTCCATTTCTCACAGTACAAGAACTCGTGGGCACTCAATGAAATTGCTGAGCGGTTGGGTTAGAATGGATAAAAGGAAGTACTATTTCACCCAAAGAGTGATTAACACTTGGAATTCACTGCCACAGGAGGTGGTAGCAGCCAGAAGCATGGACAGCTTCAAGAGAGAATAAGATAAATATATGGAGCAGAGGACCATCAGTGGCTATTAGCCACAAGGTATAGATAGGGACTCTGGGGCAAGTGATGCTCTGTATTCTTGATGGTTGGTGGGGGTCAACAGTGGGAGGGCTTCTAGTGTCCTGGCCCCACTGGTGGACCTCCTGATGGCACCTGGTATTTTTGGCCGCTGTGTGACAGAGTGTTGGACTGGATGGGCCATTGGCCTGATCCAACATTGGCTTCTCTTATGTTCTTATGTTCTTAAGAACCGGCTTTGAACAACTGATGATGACATATCCAGATTCTCCAAAAGGTCTGCTTTCTAAACTCTACAAGACCATGATAATGATCGACAGCAAATCTGAAGGAAAATGCCAGAAAACCTGGCACCCTGACCTTAAGTTGGATTTATCCCATGATCAATGGCTTTCTGTTTGGACTACTCCTGCACACTCTTTTCAAGTCCTTAACCTCAGAATGCAGGCTTTTAAAATTACCTCTAGGTGGTATTATGCTCCAAAACGTCTTTATCAGATGAAATCCATGTCCTACCCCTTGCGCTGGAAGGAACGTGGAGCTGTCTGTGATTATAGGCAGTGTTGGTGTGGTTGTCCGGTCAAACAAACTTTTTGGCAAGAGGACCTGACCCAGATAAATGAGATCACATCACAGTCGCTACCGACAAGGCCAGAACTCCTACTCCTCAACCTGTGGACCACTTGGATAGAGCAGTTGCTCACAAGGATCTCACCTCAGTCCTCCTGGCTGCTGCCCAACTAATACTTGCCACGGTCTCCGTATCTCCCAGTGCTGAAGATCTGGCATGACAAAATATGGAATCAGTTCATCGTGTCCAAACTCACGGACAATTTGCATCAAGCCCATACTGGCTCCCACAAACTTTACTCCAATGTTATCCTCACCTGGGCTCCTGTGTTACAGTAAATGGCAAATCAGGATCTTCTACCATCTAGTACTACTGACCATGCATGGCTTCACTTTTAAAGCGAGAACTAGAATACAAAGTTGCATAAAAATAAATCTTACAGAAATATTAAACAATAGTGGGAGCAACATCATTAAAACATAAACCTTTGAAGCATTCAAAAATAAAGAAAAAAAATTGTAAGCCAAGCCAAACAAAGAAAACGTATACCTTTACAGAAGAAGTACAGAACTAGTATGTTCTCACATTTAAACATGGGTTCAGAGCATCAATAATATTTCTAAGTCAAGTCAAATAGAGAAAATGTATAAATTTTGAAGTATAGAACCAGTATATTCTCATAACAACAGCAACAACAAAATAGGAGTTTATAACATCAATATTTACTTCTCGTTTTCATTGGACATACATTATGCTGAGGACAGTGATTATTCTGATTTACCTTTTAGATACTGCAATGCACAGTATGATTCTTCTCTTACAGATGTCGAATAGGAGCTTGTGGCACCAGAACTAGTGTTTTGACCAGGCATCACTATATGTTATCTTGCCGGGGACAGTCTCCAGAGTGTGGTGATGTATCACTTGGGGTGCTCCAAAGATTGTTTTGGGATGCAGCCTGGCCCCAGTGTCTGCCTGTGCGTGTTCCCTGAGGCCACTGCACTTTGGAGCAGCTGGCACAAGAACTGCACTTTGGACCAGGACACAGCATATGTCCCCTTGAAGGGGAGAGCCCACTGATCATGAGGGTGTATGAAATGTGGTGGTCTAAATCATATTTTGGGTACTAAAAGGCAACCAGTTCCTTATTCAAACCTCCTTAGAAATAGAGGCCTCTTGGAGGCACTCCAAATAAAAGCTTGCAGTGCCACAATCAGTGTTTGGACTGGGCAGTGCTGTATGTCATCTTGCAGGGGACAGTCCCCAGAGTGTGGCGATGTGTCATTTGGGGTGGTCCAAAGATTCTTTTGTGGGTGCAGCCGTGCCCCAGTGTCTGCCTGTGTGATTGTCCTAGGGTCACCCCACTTTGGAGCAGCTGGCACGAGAAACCATGCTTTGGACCAGGAAACAGGATATATCTATTTATTATTTATTTTATCGATTTGATTTTTACCCTGCCCTCCCCGCCAAGTCAGGCTCAAGGCGGCTCCCATAAAACTAATAAAACAATATACATCTTATAATAAAATTACAGGTACATTAATTAAAAACATTAGAATCAATGGCGATACAAAACAGTAAAGTGCAATTAATATTGATGGCGATAGAAACAGTAAAGTGCAATTTGAGACGCATTCAGCGGTGCCACCATGCTAGGTTACCCCGCGCTGGGTCTGAGTCCACACAGGGTGCAGCTGGTAAGGTGCCACAACTACTGGAATGCCTGTCTAAAAAGCTCCATTCTCACGACCCTGCGGAACTGTTCCAATAGGACGAAGCTGCCAGAGAGAATGCCCTGGTCCTTGTCGATGTCAGCCTTGTGGCCTTCGGACCAGGGAGGGCCAGGCAGTTTTGAGATCCTGATTGCATTGCTCTTTGGGGAACTTGTGGGGAAAGGCGATCCCTCAGGCAGGCCGTCCCTGACCATAAAGGGCTTTAAAGGTCAAAACCAGCACCTGGAAGTGGATCCAGTAAGCTATTGGCAGCCAGTCTTTAGCACAGCCTGGATGTGCTCCCCCCTAGGGAGATCCATCAACAGCCTGGCCGCCGCATTTTGCACCAGCTGCAGCTTCCAGAGTTGCACCAAGGGCAGCCCCATGTAGAGAGCATTACAATAGTCCAACCTTGAGGTGACCATTGCATGGATCACTGCAGCCAGATCATTGCGTTTGAGGAGAAGAACCAACTGCCTAATCAGCCAAAGGTGATAGAAGGCTGCCTTGGCAGCGGCTGCTACTTGGGCCTCCACTGTTATCCTCTTGAAGGGGAGAGTCCTGTGAACCTGGGGGTATATGCTATGTGGTGGTCCAAACCTTATTTTGGGGTTCAGAGCTTTCAAACTCTCCTCAGTGTTTTTGGATGAATTCATGAATAATATGCGAATAAGGAATGAATAAGGAACTGGGAATAAGGGACCAGCTTCAGCCTCCTGGTATTCAATTCACCTAGAGGAAAAAATGGCTGCTTCGGTCAGAGGACTCTGTGGCACTATACCGTGATGAAGTCCTTCCCCTCCCCAAATTATGTCTTCTCCAGGCTACACCACCTCCCGCTCTCCAGGTATTTGCAAACCCAGAGCTGCCAACCCAAATTAACTACCAGACAGCCAACAACTTGAAAATCCTTTCTTTCTAATATTGCCTAAAAGGAAAATTCTAATTTACACAGTCTCCCTTAGCTCAGCACTAGGGCTGCCAACTTCCAGGTGATGGCTGGAGAACTCCTGGGATTACAACTGATCTCCATGTGACAAGATAGTTCACCTGGAGAAAATGGCCACTTTGGAAGGCGGTCTCTATGGCACGATACCCCACTGAAGTCCCTCCTGTCCCCAAACCCCACAGCTCCATCCCCCCAAATCTCCAGCTATTTCCCAAACTAAAGCTGGCAACCCTACCCAATACATACTTGTAAAGAAAGTAGTATTTCCCATCCCTCAGATGAAGTTCCAGGCCTTCTCTCTTCAGCCTGGCCAGACCGGGGGTGGTGGTGGTGGGTGGAGTGTCTTGCAGTTGATAGGAACAACTGCTCACATTCCTTGACAGTTTGTTCCCTGGATACAGACTGAATTCTAAACTTAAACTAGATGAATCAAAACATTCCTTAAAGGGGAAAGACACAGGTTACACTAGCTTTCTGTTTGCACGGGAAGTGGGGTGGAGCTAACTTTCAATGTCTGTTTCACATCCGTTATCACAGTTTTATTTTAGTGGCTTTTAAGCCATGTTTGCCTGCTTCTAGCATTATCTATGGAGATGTAGCTAATAAGTAACTGAAATAAAAAGATCCCGTCCATTTTGTTCACTTACCAGTTCTGCCCCACTGGCAGATCACCTACTCATTCAAAACAAACAGGACTCTTGTGACTCCTTAAAGACTCAAAATTACATTCGAGCCATGCTGAAATAAAGTTTTGTGAGTCTTTAAGAACCCACTTTACTTTTATTTACTTTTGCTGCGAAGATTACCGCAGCTACCTCACTGTCAAGCTTTCTTGTTGATCTGCATTTTGCATTGCTCCAGATCCAAGGGGAACCTATGCCAATAGATAAAGGGTGGAGGAAAGTGGTCATACACAATATGCACGGAGTTAAGAATATCAGAAGATACCAGCTGGATCAGATTGCTGGTCCATCTAGTCCAGCACACTGTTTGGTTGTGGTCCTTCTCTCCTTTCCCTTCATCACATGGTTCGCTCAACATTCCACTGGCTGAGGCAGGGAAACCTGCTGGCTGCCATTTTGTTTCCTCTAAGGAAAATGGGGCAGAGTTGTTGCCCTGCAGTTGCTTCCTTTGTAGTGCTGCTTCTGCTGCTTTGTGAAGTCCCTCCCAAAGAGCTATCGGCTGTCATCCCTAAAGATGGTGAGATTCACAACACTTTCTCTTTCCCAGGGGACAAAATGTCAAACAAATACTCTGGGCTGTAGGGGCAGACTGTGCGGCCAAAAGAGCCCTGGAAAAGGGCACCTCCTCCTCACCTGATGGAAGGCTGGTCATGCAAGACGATGGATGACAGCTTCCCTCAGCTTGTCCTTGCCCAACAGGTCCCATCCAGTGATTGACTGTTGTGGGAAGGTGCAGACAGGGGGTGCTGAGGCCACACAGTCAGAGATGAGCTGGCAGCATCAGGCCCAGGCAGGAGGTACTAAGGCCAGGCACTATACTACCTGCCTCTGCCCAGTGGTATCCTCACCAGCCTGATCAGCTCCTACCCAGCTTGACATCAATGGATTCAGGTAGATGGCAGCAAGCAGGGCTCCATACTGGCTAGAGCTGCCAACTCTAAGTTTGGAAATACCTGGAGATTTGAGGGTGGAGCCTGGGAGAGTGGGGTTTAGGGAGTCGGGGGATCCTGGTAGGGTCTAATGCCATACAGTCCACCCTCTAAAGCAGCCATTTTCTCAAGAAGTGGAATAAATGTTTTAAATAAATACGTGATTTATGTAGTCTGGAGATTAGTTTGGTGTAGTGGTTAGGAGCACGGACTCTAAACTGGGAGAACTAGGTTTGATTCCCCACTCCTCCGCATGCAGCTGCTAGTCTGGCCTTGGGTCAGTTACAAGTTATTTCAGAACTGCTCTCTCACGAGCAGTTCTCTCAGAGCTCTCTCAGCCTCACCTACCTCACAGGGTGTCTGTTGTGGGGAGGGGGAGGGAAAGGAGATTGTAAGCCACTCTGAGACTCCTTTGGATAGTGAAGGGAGGAGTATAAATCCAATCTCTTCTTCTTCAGTTGTAATTCTGGATCTCCAGTCCCTACCTGGAGGTTGGCAACCCTACTTTTGGCATACTCATTGGCCTGTTCCCTTTCCTGGCTAGACAGGGACTGAGGAGAGGCAGCTCGCCTGGTTTTTTGCTAGTGGCCATAATTTCCAATCTGCCCTTGCCCTAAAGGACCCTCCCAGAGGCACATGGTGGAGTTTTGTGTTGAACCTTAAAACTGCTAAGGCTCAAGCCTGCTGGAAACTATATCCTCTGGTCTGAAAGACCTCCCAGCCTCTGGAAACTTGGAAGCTGACGGTTGTTTCACACGTGACATTTTCCTTCTGGGAAATAAAACCTGTACAGTAACTAACTTTTAAAGTGGTCCTTCTAGCTATCACTTTAATGTCAGCTTGATCTGCCGCAATTACCAGATGAAGGGCTGCGTCTCCTGACCTCTTATCTCTAACACAGGCTTCACCATTGCCTTTAAGATAGTAGGCAGAACTGAGCCTGCACATGCTGATTAAAGAATCATGCCTTGCTTTCATATAACTGAAAATCAACAAAACTTTCAAAATTAACCAAAGAAAAAGAAAATGTAAACTCCAACTACTAGTGCAGTTGGGCACCAATGAAGGGAGGGCATTCCATTATCAGAGAGCCACAGCTTAAAAGGACCCTTCTCCTGTTACTGCTTATCTCACCTCCGATAATGGAAGGACACAAAAAACGTCTGGCTGCCCTCAACCAGAGACAGGGCTTTTTTGGCCTTGGCTCCGACCTGGTGGAACTCTTTGACAAATAACATCCGTGCCCTGCCGGACCTATCAACCTGGTTCCTTCTTTTCTTTCCCACTGGGATGAATATTTAATCTGGCGCATTCCAAGTGCCATCTGGAATGAATTTTGAACTGTTTTAATATTTCAGTGTTTTATTGTCCATTGCATTTAAATGTCATCTGAATGTATTTTATGAGAGGTACATTGCCCTGAGCCCCAATACTTTGGGAGAGAATGGTCTAGAAATCAAAATTATAAATAAATAAATAAGGAGATGGAACAGGACTTTGAATGAAGATCTTATTATTATTTTTTGGCCCCCCAAAGGGGATTTTTTATTGCTTTTTTTTAATTGTACAACTAAAACTACAACAAAAAAGGGGAGGGGAACAACAACTAAGGAGAAAGAAAAGTATACCCACACTAAACTAACAACCCAAGAGTAGGAGATCATTATCCCAGTTAGAATCTATGTTAGTACTACACTGTTAGTAAACAATGCATGCTGTGAGTTGCTAGCTATCTCTGCTCAAATATTAACTGGTTACTTGTTATGGGAGGGTTCCAGAGCATCCCCCAATTCGCTTCATAAAGGCCATTTTCAGATTCTTTCTGCCTTTACTTAGGCTTTCTATCTTTAAAAGCATAAGCTGGTTTGCGGGCAGCAGCGTCTTCTTCCACAGCCAGGTCCCCATCCGTCTCCGAGGGTGTGGAGCCACTCGAACCAGTTTCACCGTCTTTGGTTCCCAGGTGGCATTTCAGGAATTCTTTAGCCTTGTGTACAGAATCAATCTTCTCTCTTTTTTCATGGAGCTTAAAGATGACCCCTTCTGGGACTACCCATTTATATCCAATTTGGTTAGTTTGAAGGAAAAGGATTAAGTCCTTGTAGCCCTTTCTCTTTTGACGAATTTCAAATGGAATGCCTTTTAGAGTTTTGATAGATGTATTCCCCAATTTCAGTGGAGTTGATGATGTGGCTTTTAAAATTGCATCCCTAGTTTGTCTTATTGAGAATCTGACTGATATCTCTCCAGGCAGGCTATTTTTTTTTTTTTTGGTGTAATTAGAATACACCCTGTACGCTGATTCCATATCGATATATCTAATTCCCAAGTGGCCCCCTGCGTGTGGATATCTAAATCTGCACATCAGGGGCACCTGGGAGGCAGGGAGATTTTCCTGCACACGTGGGGCAGTCCCCACATGTGCAGAAAAATCTAAAAAGTGTTTAAAAGTCTAGGGGGGATATCTAAATCCCAAAAAAAGTAAGAGCGTTCCCTGCGCATGTGCACGGAATGCTCTGGGAGCTCTGCGGCTGGCGGCTGGAAGCGGCTCAGTCCTTGCCAACGAAGATGGGGGGGAGAGGAGATCAGCAGTGGCAGAGGAGGAGGATTGCCGGAGCCGGGGGGGAGGAGATTGGCGGCCCAGTGGCTGGAAGCCGCTTGGGCCTCACCTCCGGAGCTGGGAGGGGGAGGATGAGATCAGCAGCGGCGGAGGAGGGAGACATCACCAGAGCTGGGGGGAAGGGAGGAGGAGATCGGCAGCAGCAGAGGAGGGGAGCCGGGGGGAGGGGGGAGATCAGCAGTGGTGGAGGAGGGGAGCTGGGGGGAGGGGGGAGATCGGCAGCGGTGGAGGAGGGGAGCTGGGGGAGGGAGGAGATCAGCAGTGGCGGAGGAGGGGAGCCGGGGGGAGGGAGGAGTTTGGCAGCGGCGGAGGAGGGGAGCCAGGGGGAGGGAGGAGATCGGCAGCAGCGGAGGAGGGGAGCTAGGGGGAGGGAGGAGATTGGCGCAGAGGAGATTGCTGGAGCCCGGGGGGGTGAGGAGAGGAGATTGGCGGGCCCAATGTCTGGAAGCCGCTCGGGCAACACTGCTGGAGTGGGGGTGGTGATCCCAGGAGCTGGGGCAGAGGAGGACATTGCAGAGCCTCCCCCATGAATATCGCGGGGCCCTCTTCTTGTCATTCATAATTTCCTCCACTTTCAAGCTTGTGACTGGTGCGATAAGCTCACTGAGGAGCTTCTTCAAATCCTCATTCGGAGATTCAGGAACTCCCTGGAATCTGAGGACCATATTCGCTTTTTCCATTTATAGAAATAACAGTCTGTTTTCTTGGTGATTCCGTTTAATTGTTAATTTGTCCACCCTTTTCTTCAAAATCTTGTTCTCGGCGTGCATCTCTTTCACTACTTCTACTGTTTGCTCCGTCTTTTTAACCGTTTCCGCCAGCTGGAGCTGTTGCACTGCAAAGTTTTGATTGAGAGTGGCTAATTGCTGGTTAATACCAGTGAGTTGGTCCATCATGGCCTTGAGCGTATCCACTAGGAGTCTCATGACATCCACTCCCTCTTCTTCTGGCCTCGGGCTTTGGCTGCCCGTAAGTTTCAGTTTCGTTCCTTTCCTCCCTGTGCCCGACATCTTTGCAGATTGTTTACAAAAGCCAACCGCTATTTCACAATCTTTGAAAATCGCTTATGATTTAAATCCGCTCTGGTAAGTCTCTCAAAACAAGCCAAACGTTCCATTTTTCCCTTCCCCCTCTCTTCTCCGCTAATCTTTCTCGCTTGTGGGAGGTGTCCCTCCTCTCTCAGCTTGCCGATGTGTGTGTGTGGGGGGGGTGAGAGGTTTTCCAGTATTTCAAAGTTCACTTACCTCAAACTCATGTTCATTGTCGGACACTTTCAACCTCGCTTATATTTTCGTCCGTCGCTTGATCTCCAGCGCTTGTTCCGACCAGTCCAGCTAGTGCCCGAAGACCACACAGCGGCAGAACCGTCAGGGCAGAGGGGTGCCTCAATTCTTCAGCATTATGCCATCAAAGAGGCTACCCCTATGGCTAGGAGCTCTACCCTCAGACTCTGTGGGGAAACTGCGTCAGCAGCCTCCCTCCATACCGCTGGTGTGCGTTTCACTCCCCCGAGCGAAGGGGAGAGTGACTGCCATCGTTGAGCCAAAAACCAGAAGCTGAATGAAGATTTTATTGACACACAAGTAGGGGTTACAATGTATGAATCATACAACTGTGATGAAGAAGCATCCACAATTATTTATCTCAAAAGTTTTTTATACAAAACATTGATTTCTGAATGTGATTATAACAAAAAATAATACAATAGAAGCAGAAGTGAAAAGGCGGGACAGTGGTCTCCGGATTGGTCCTGCCGTTTCGACAATGTGTCTTCTTCTGACCAAAAATTGTACCAGTCAATGCGAAATATGGAGTTCCTCAAGCAACAAAAAGCTGCATACTCATGATTTTTCTAAGTCTTATAGCTTGAAAAGCAACATGTCTTATACTAGAAACAAATTCTCCCAGAAGGGCTGAAGTCAAAGCTTGAGATAAATAATTGTGGATGCTTCTTCATCACAGTTATATGATTCATACATTGTAAGTTCTTCTGACTGTGACCATCTCATTGTTTGACACAAGTAGGGGTGCCAGATTCCCGATGCTGGCAGGGAAACCCCCACTGGCACTCCCTGTCCTCCCACCAGTGCTCAGTGGAGCAGCAGGAAGGGGAATGGCATCGCACAATGCCAGAAATCACTTTAGGCTTGGAACCCAGAACACATTGTGCAATGCTAGGAATATCTTCGATCTCTACTGTTTTTAGCATAGAGTTTTGGAGAAACCCTAGAATGTCATGTGATGCAGTGTTGTCACTTCCAGTTACGCATCCAGAAATTACATCATGGGAGTTTCGGTTTCGGCGGAGTGAATGGCGGCCACCTCTCGGGACTCTCCCGAAGATGGTCAGCCCACGCACGGTCGGGGGGGGTCTTCGCACAAGCGAACGACCCTAGTGAGCCTTAGGTAAAGGCTCCAAACCAGAGGGCGCTTGGGGAGTAGCCTCTTTGCCGACCTGACAGCTAGGAAATTGAGGCTTTCTCCCTGCCCCAACGGCCCCACTGTGTAGTGCCCGTATGGGACTTAGCAACGCCACCAACTTCCCAGAGTGAAACAGCGAAGGCTGAATTAAAAACGGCGGAATCGGCAGAAAACCGTGAGTTGGAGATCTGCTTGCAAGCATTTATGCGCTCCCCCCCAATCGCACAAGAAAATGGAACTTATAAAGGAGAGTTGAAGGGGGGTGGAGTGAAAAAGCGGATTGGTGAAAGTACCTTTTGGGGTTGTATTGAAGTTGAAGGAAATAGCTGAACTCCTGAGTTGCGCGGCATGGGCTCTGTAAGAGTAAACAATAAAAATGTCGGGGCAGAAAAGACTCCCGGACAAGCCGGTGAAGAAGCTGGGAGGGACTTCCGGCTCTGGCACACACCCCCTCGGAGCCAGCTGTCAATCAGCAGAGTGAGATGCTGCGCCCTCTGCTGGATCAAATGCAAAAAATCAGCGAAACTCTCTGTAGCATGGAAGGTGTTCTCAATACTCAACAGAAGCAATTAACAGATACGGCGAAGAAGATGGAAGAGATTGCAAAGAAATGCCTAACCTCGACGGAAGACACCAAGAAAATTAAGAAAAAGGTCAACAAAATTGAGAAACATCAAGAGACGCAGGAAAAAAGAATATTAGTGCTTCAGATGGAAAAATCAAACTTGACTCTCCGTTTTCAGGGCATAAAGGAAGAGGAAAAAGATCTCAGAGCTATTTTGGCGAATGCCTTGGCACCAATAACTGGCAAAGAAGCGCAAAAATTAAGCGAAGAGATGGATCTGGTATACAGATCCTACTCTAACTTTACCAAGAAAAATAATTTGCCAGCAGAGGTGGTTGCCAAGTTTACTAAGCAAGGTACTAGAGATCAAATTTTACGAGCGACTTCAGCAATGCCCTTGAAGATTGGTGAACAGAATATCAGGATTTTAAAAGATGTTCCATATGAAATTCGTCAGAAAAGAAAAGCATATAAAGGATTGACCCTATTTTTGCAAAAGTACCAAGTCAGTTACAAATGGTGGCTTCCCGAAGGACTGGTCTTCAAATTTAACGATAAGAGAGAGAAGATTGATTCCGTCTTCAAAGCCCAAGAATTCCTGAAGAGACACGCCAGTTCAGAGGAAGATGCAGAACTCGCTAAATGGACAATGTTAAGTAGCGAAGAAGACAGTGGCCCAGAGGAGGAGGAAGGAGAAGGAGGAGGGAAAAGCAAAGAAGGGACTATCGTACAATTTGAGAGAGCTGAAAGGAAGACAACCCAAAATATGATTTGTGCGTGACGCGCAAGAATGGAGTATATTAACAACTAACCCCAAAGGACTTTACTAATTTTGCTAACAGATCTGTTTTGGACTTTTAGTAAGATGAAAAGAAGATCGTTCAACCACGGTAGAAGCCATAAACTTTATTTTTTACTAACAAAAATGTAATACACTAACAGGAAATTCACTCACCTCTTTTCTTTGTCCCTCTGTATACCCTTCCCCCTTTCTTTATAAAAAGCAATAAAGTCCTCTCCTTTTTAGGACAGTTTACTTAAAAAAAACAACACAGAAGTTACATCATGGAATCATGCAACACTGTTTCACCAGGTCTCTACTCTGACTTGAGAAATTCCTGGAGATTTGGGGGCAGAGCCTGGGGAGAATGGAGTTTGGGGAAGGGAGAGAGCCATAAACCCTACCCTCCAAAACTGCCATTTCCACCAGGAGAACTGACATCTGTAGCCTGGAGAATAATTGTAATACCAGGAAAACTACATGCCCCACCTGGAGTATGGCAACCCTACCTGACCCCCTAGTCTCCTGTCAGTTAACAGCACTGAGCCGGCAACCCAGTAGGTATGTGTGCATTATGCACCCTGGCCCTTGTGGTAAAAGACCTTGCAGGTCCCTTTTTAAACTTTGGGTCATGATGGATTTACTCAGCCAGCCTAGGTCTCAAGCTGCTAGGCAGCAAGGTGGAATTCACCTCTTCCATTTTATCCCGCCCATTCTCTTTCAGAAATAGTACTTACTCTCTGCTGCCATCAGGAGACCATTAGAGAAGCTGCAGTCCAACCTTCTCTGGTTGAACTCAATGTTCCATATCCAAAATTTCTCTTATTCCACGTCCAATCTGGAAACAGGAAAATTTTAGAAATCACACAAGTGAGATATTATCAAAGTTAAGCAGCCTCTTCTTGCCTCTCCTTTGATGTTTGATAATAAAATATCAAATAATTCCAGCTTCAGAAACAGGAAATAAAATCTTTAATCCCATTGGTTACAACAAATAAAAGCATCCCATTGAACAGCAAAATACTACAGGATCTGAGTGTAGGAAAATCAGATATGCATAAACACAATCCTCTTTCCCTAGGTCTAAAACTTACAATGTTAAGAGAGACATGCATAAATATCTTAGTGGTGCCAAAATTGTTGTTTAAGTCATCTTTATCTTCTTTCTCTATCGTAGAGGTCACCTCTCTTTAGACCATGTTCCTATGTATGTCTCTTTCAGAGTGCCCAAAATGTCAGTTATGTGTGTCTGATCCAAAGTGTTTCCATCATTGTTGCACTTCAACTATTTCTGGCCCCCTTCTTATAGGGCAGAGCTTCTTCTTCTCAGAACTCCCCAAAACACTGGAAGTGTAACAGGTAGAGAAGGGGAGAAACTAGAAAATTCCTTGTGACCATATCTGCCCTGGCTCCTTTGTTCTCCTTGGCTGTAGTCTTTGCTATAATAATGGCTGGTCATCCAGTGTCTTCATCTTGGAATTTAGAAGACATCGAGAAAGAAATAAAAAGTTGTCTCTTCCTTTTGACCAGACTATCTGGGAGGACAGTTTGAGCCTAACCACTGAGCATTCACAGAGTGTAAACCAAGAGGATTTTTTTAAACACAGATTTGTAAGTTTTGTGTCCCCAAGTCACAATCAATTAATGGTGACCCCAGCAAGGGACTTTCAAGGCATGAAAAGTAGAGGTAGTTTATGTGATGCACAATGAGTGGTTACACTTAGGCATCACGGTTTGCCAGTGCCTTCCTCTGCAGAGTCTTCCTTGGTGGTCTCCCATCCAAGTAGTGACCCTGCATAATTTCTGAGAACTGATCAGGCTATTCCATGCCACCTTCCTTCATTAACACAGATGCCTAAGGTGAAATGGCCATTCACTAGTTGCAAGCTGTTTGGTTTAAAGGTAATAATTTGGTGTTATTGTCAAAAGTTATATTTGTGTACATGCCTTCCTCTTCTCTGTGCAAGTTCTCTCCACACAGGAAAACAGTAATGTATGATAGCCACTGGAACTGCTTTTTGCAATACTCTTTAAAAAAAACTTGGTCCCAGATGCATGTATAGAAATGTCAGATGCATGTGTAGAAATCACTGTTTTTCTTTTAAAATACAGTTGACATAGGCCTAATTCTTGCTTGCTTGCTGGATCCTGTGCATATATACTTTTGATACCTGAGGGGCCAGATGTATATTTTCTACTCTGATATATGTACTGTATTATGGGGTAATTGCCTTGCAAGTCGCATTCCAGCCCACATAGGAGAGAGACATCTACTCCACCATCCGGGATCTTTGGACCAGCCAGGCTCCATCGCTTCTCCGTTCACTCCCTTTGATATTGCTGCCACCACAGACTGGGAATTAAGAGGACCCTTCCCAAGTGGTTTAAATGCAGGGTCCCCTCTGCCACTGCCAGCCTTGTTTCTATGTGTCCCTCCTCACTCTTGCCAGCTACTGCAGGGACTAACACATACAGTTGTGCTCTCTGGGGGTGTGTGGAATCAACTACCACCTTTCCCCTTACTACACCTTGATAAACATGCCTGAATTGGGTTTAATGGATCAGACTACCAGCATTCAAAATATAAATTTAATAAACTGTAAATCACACACATGGTCTGTAAATACCTCATACTGAGCAAGGATAAAAAGAAATGTGATAACACACAGTACTCTAAATGTACATACCCTAACTGATGCTAAGTTAGGATAGACTATCTGTTCTTAGAGTTGCAAGCATTTAGAAATCATTCACTACCTTGGCAGTGTTTGGGGCATCTCCCCTTTGTTCAGCTTAGAAAGGCTTGCAGGAAAATGGAGAAAGACCTTCCACGCACCACATCTCACTGATATAACTGTGTTTTGATTTTTAGAATGTGGAACACGGCCTGTTGTGGATGAGATAACAACAGGGACTCGGATTGTAGGCGGACATGATGCTCAGATTGGAGCCTGGCCATGGCAAGTTAGTCTTCAAGTTTACCGATTTGGTTTAGGATATCATCATGTATGTGGTGGATCTTTAATAAATCACAACACAGTGCTGACAGCAGCACATTGCATTCGAAGATGGATGTATGTATTCTTCAGTTTTAATTTTTTTCTTGTCAATTTTAGATGCAAAGCTAGTGTGTTGATAAAACACATTGCTTGAACATGGAAATTTATATATGTAAAATATTCCATATATGTCATTCTTTCAGGCGATGGAATTACCCAGTGGAGGTTGGACTTACCCAAATGGTGTTCTGTGATGCTGCAGAGTCAATTCTGACTACACAACCAGAAGTGCCATTACCACATTGCGGGACACTCCAGGGTTCACTTATAATTCTCTGGTAAAAACCATAGAGTTTTGGATGAAGCCTAGAGTGTCCTGCAATGTGATGACATCTCTTCTGGTTACACAGCTGTTATAGGATGCAGTGTTATAGGATGCCATTTCACCCTTCCGATCCTCCTCCCATCCTATCAAGCAGCAGTGAGGAACAAAGAACAATGGCATTATGTTGCCTGCCAAAGCCTGGCCAGCCGGCATTCTGTATGTAAATCTATCTTCTCCTCCCCAACCATTTTGCCAGGCCACATCAGACCAGGTCTGAGAGGTACCACTTGAAAGCCTACCAACCTTCAAAGTAACAACTTGCTCCAGCATTCACTGGGGGAACAAACCACAGAGAATTTTGTGACTTCAGAACTCAACCAAGTAATTTCATCCTTCAGTTCACATTAGGGATGGGCATGAACCCCCAAACAAACTCAGGTTCACACACAAACCAGGGGGTTGGGGGAATGTGTCTCCCATGATCTGCCTCCATGTTTTTCATGGAGGTTTGTGAGGTTCATGGGAGACACATTCTTGGGCCTTGAAGGCATTTAAATAGCTTCAGAGCTTACTTCCGGGTCTGGCGGAGCCCTCCACCATCCTGCGGCCCTATTCAAGTGAGCTCCGAAGGCATTTAAATGTCTTCAGAGCTTACTTCTGGGTTGGGCCGCCCAACCAGAAGTGAGCTCTGGAGGCATTTATATGCCTTCGAAGCCCATCTCCAGGCCAGCCCAGCTGACTCAGCTCACTCTGGGAGCTCAGTCGAGTTGGGCCACCTGACTTGACTGAGCTCCCAGATTTAGCTCTGAAGCCTTTTATAGGCCTTATATGCCCTTATATGGGCAGGTCCTTATATGGGTCCCCACCTGGAAGCTCACTAGGGCAGGGCTGTGGGCTGGTGGTGGGCTTCAACAGCATTTAAATGCCTTCTGGACTCACTTCCGGGTGGGGCGTGGCCCCACAAACCTCCCAAAGCACAAACAGGTTCATGCAATGGAGAAATTCGTGGAGGGTTGTGGTTCAGGGTTCGGAAAAACCCGAACCTTGAACCTCCATGAACCTCCCATTTTTCCAGTTTGTACCCACCCCTAGTTCACACCCATATGAATCACTGTAACTCTTTAGAAAGAAGCTACAGTTGAGTAAAACTGTAGGGGATGAGTGAAGGAGGATGCAGATAGCCTAGGAAATGAAATGTGAAGGAAGTAGCAGCAAAGGAAAGCAAGTGCTAGGTCAAATACAGGAATGGTGGCAGAAGCTGCCTAAGGAATAAGGGAGGTTAGGTAGTGGACAGGACCAAGAAGGTAAGATAAGAAGCGACTGAGAGCTGCCAACAGGCTAAGAGGAAAAGGTCCTGATCATTTAACAGATGGATAATGTGTGGAAATTGGCTGCTGAAGCTCTTCATGACATGGACTGGAGGACAGAAGGGTATGCATTTCCAAACCTACTTGCCTGCATCAGTGCCATTTTCCCTCCATATCCTATCACATCTGCTATTCCCTCTTCACATACATCAGGATTCAGAATTTTGCGAAGATTCTAGCCGCACAGACCTCCCCCCTCCCCAAGTCCACAATTTGGACAATATGCAGAAAACCACTGCCATTTAGCAGCAATAAGATCCTCTGGATTTTCATCCTTGCTTCAAGTTTTGTAACACTCCTTTCTTCAATTGGATTTGAATTTCATATAAAATTTGAATTTTGTGTAGTTGTGTTTCACTCCATAATTCCTACATTTCATGACTGCCTGACTCTACTGTTTATTTTTTTCACACTTCCTCTGTAAAAAGTCTGCCTAGTGAGGATTTGCTGAAGAAATGGACTATAGTCCACAAAAGTTTATCCTGGAATAAATTTATGTTAGTCTTTAGGGTGCTACTATACCTGTGATTATTTTTACACATAGTGTGGAAAATTATTTCATTTCCTTTAAAATACTGATGTACTTCAAAAGTATTTCTTCAAAGTTCCCCTAAGAACATTTTTGTGTGTTCTGTGTTTAAGACAAGTTTTCATGCAGATTCAAAGAGCTAGTTTGGACACGCTCAGGGGTTTGGAGGCCATGCCAAGGAGAATGTTTAGGATTTTCTTTGAACAGCATTCTCCCATGTGGAATTGCCAATTGCCTATGAAATCCTTCATTTTAAAAAAGCAGTTTGTCACTTTCCTTAGGGGACTGCTGTTCAAGAAACACAAGCATCATGTCCCCATAAGAATGCAGTTTTTTGATCCTGGTCTTAGCATACACAGTGCCAAGTCAGTGGATAGTAACATTGGACATTGTCTCCAATCTTTCAGAAAATAATTATTGCCCCTGATTCTAAACAGAATTTCTATATTAGTTAATTGCCATCAGAAAACACTGATGAATGGCATAGATAGGAATTCTACTCATAATGGTGACTATTTGCTGAAGAATGTGGCCTGCTAAGATTTCAAGTTTTGTCGAAGGCTTTCACGGCCGGAGTTCATTAGTTGCTGTGTCAACCTTGACACAGAGAGTACTCCATTTGTCCGTGTTATACCTCTGAGGATGCCAGTCACAGCTACTGACAAAACATCAGGTCCTATAATGCCAAGACCACGGCCACACAACCCGGAAAATCTACAGTTCCAAGTTTGTTTGGGAAGAATTCTTGGGCTGAATTGGAATCAGCACATTCTGTTTTTTTAGCTTGCTTTGCTAAATTATTGATTTACACTGCTTATATAATCTGGAGCAAACTTTACCATCCTATCATCATTTCTTTGGCATAGTTTGTCAAGTAGCTATTGACTATACAAAGGTTTTATTCTAATTTATTCCTAGAGATCCAGAATTTTGGAGGGCTGTGATAGGTATGCATCATCTCTACAGGCATCATTCTCATACAATAAAGAGCCGGGTTAGGGCTATCATTCTCCATGCTGAGTTCAACAAGATGACCTTTCAAAGAGACATTGCCTTATTTAAATTAGTCACCTCTATAAAATTCAATACATTTATTCAGCCCATCTGCTTACCCGATGGTCCTCTTCTTGTGACTGCGGAGACTCCCTGTTACGTAAGTGGATGGGGAAATTCAAAGGAGAAAGGTAAATATTTACTTTTTATTCTTTAAGACAATCTGTTCTTAAAAATAAGATTAAATCCAGCAATTTCAGAAAGCATCTTTATTATGAGTGTATTGCAGTGGTGGAACCAGGAAAAAATTATTCAAAGGTGGGGGGGAGGGTACAGAACTTGGTCCCATACATTAGACTTCTGACAGGGAAATAAATGTGTTAGCATTACCACTCTCATCCTTATTCTATTTCCCAGACTTTTTTTTTTCTGTGCGGATACTTATTCCCACTAACAGGGGCCTCACTCTCCCCCAACAGCTTTTCCTACATAGTCAGTAGACTTCCTGGGTTTGTAGAAAAATCCAAAAAGTGAGGAAATCCCTTCAGGGACGGTTGAATTCCCCCCAAAAGCCTTTTGAAATGGCCTCTGCAGGGACCTGACTCCAGGCATCAATGGTGAGAGATTAGAACGTTGGGGGGGGGGGGAGAGGCTTCTGACTGGCTCTGTCAGTAAAGGGTGGGGGAGAAGGGCCCTTTCTTTCCAGGCCTCTTTCGGCCTTGGAGGGAGGGGGAGGGAGGGAGCCTTGGGGCCAGGCTGGGGGATTCTTAGAGGTTTTGGGGTGGAGTGTAAGGAGTGCAAGGATTTGGGGAAGGGAGAGGCCTCAGCTGGGCATCATACCACAGAATCCACCCTCCAAAGCAGCCATTTTCTCCAGGGAGGCAGATCTCTGTTGTTCACAGATCTCTGGAGTTCACTCTCCAGGCCCCACTTGGAGGTTGCCAACCCTAGGCCTGGCAGCAGTCTAGGGTTGCCAGGTCTCCCCACGGGCACCGGCAGGGGATGGAGGTAGTGGGGTTGCCACCTCCAGGTCTGGAAACTCCTGGAGATTTGGGGATGGAGCCTGGGGAGGACAGGGACCTCAGTGGGGTACAATGCCCTAGAGTCCACCCTCCAAAGCATCCATTTTCTCCAGGGGAAGTTATCTCAGTAGTCTGGAGCTGAGCAGTAATTCCAGGGGATCCCCAGATCCCACCTGGAGGCTGGCATCCCTAGGCAGCACCCTCTGGGTGACTTGATACCACCTAATTTGCATGACTCAACATGGCCTGGCTGCTTGCTTTCAGCAGCCATCCTATGAAAGCCAGCAGTGGTGCAGCAGTTAGAGCCTCAGAGTAGGGTCTGCAAGACCCAGGTTCAGATCCCCATATTGCGGTGGAAGCTGACTGGGTGATTTTAGACCAGTCACATACTTTCAGCCTAACCAACCTCACAGGGTTGTTGTGCATATAAAAAGGAGGTGAGAATAATGTAAGCTGTTTTGGTCCCCACTGTGGAGAAAGACTATAATTTTCCTTGGTAGAAGCTGTGGGGGAGGGGGGTGGAGACGAAACGCTGAAGACAGATAAAGGCAGATAAAGGTTAAGTTGGCTGTTGGGTGGGAAGGAAATAGGGTTGCCAACTCTGGATTGGGAAACTCCTGGACATTTAAGGGGTGGATCCTGGGGATGGTGGGGTTTGAGGAGGGGAGGAACTTCAGACCAGTATAATGCCATAGACTCCACCCTCCAAACCAGCCATTTCCTCCATGAGAACTATCATTGCCAGCCTCTGGGTGAGGGCTGGAGATCACCCAGCATTACAACTGTTGTCCGGGTGACAGAGATCAGTTCCCCTGGATAAAATGGCTGCTTTGGAGGGTTGAGTCTATGGCTCCACCCCCAGAAGAGAGAAAGAGTGTGAGATAGGTAAGGGTAGAGGGGAGGAACCAAAGGTGTGAGGAATGGGATGACCATCCCGCAAGTTTCTTGCGGGTCTCCACTTGTTCTAAGTATATTTACTTTCTCTGATGGATGAGCTGAGAGAAAGCATATGTGCATATGAACTGTAGAAATTCAGTCTCATGATTCTCGTGCCATTCTGCAAAACCATTAACAACAGTTGCATTTTTGGATGTCAGAATCACTTGAACCTATCCATATAAGACTCAAGCTTATATAAACATTATATTAAACTTGTTTAAACATAAATATATTATCAAGCATTATATTAAAGTGACCCTCCAGAAAAGTAACTCAGTTTTTCAAATTCCCAACATGGCCCCATCTGTGGATACTTAAATCTAGAGACTGGAGCCATTAACATACTAACCTGGAAAAAGCCCCAAATTTGCATAAAAAGCCAAAATCTTGAACAGATCCCTTTGGGGAATTAAATCTTCCCAAAATAACAGATGCAGTGCTTGCATCATTAAAACTGAATGTCCCCTGAGATCCCCAGTGTCCATTGTGTGGGCTGTGAAACAACCATAACAGTATTGCCAGCCTTCAAACCTTAGTTTCTGTCAGTAAAAGGCAGGGGCAGGGCCCTTTCCTGGGCTTTTTGGCTTACCCATCCACCCCTGCTCCCCTCCCTCCTGAGGGAGGACTCATCAGATCCAGAAGCCCTGGCCTGGATAACTCAGGCTAGCCTGTTCCCGTCAGATCTTGGAAGCGAAGCAGCAGTGGCCCTGGCGAGTACTAGGATAAGAGACAACCGAGGAAGTCTGGGATTCCTGTGCAGAGGCAAGCAATGGCAAAACTCCTCTGAATGTCTCTTGCCCTGAAAGCCCTACAGGGTTGCCATGTCGACTGCAACTTGACAGCACTTTCCATCAGGAGGAGAGAAAGAAGAAATCGTCTGGGGAAGTGGATAGAGGGGGGAAATGAAGTGGCTCCTGCAATTGTTTGTGGGTTCCACTTGAAATATCTAATGTAATGCTTTTTAGCCATATGCTACCGGGGCCAACGGTGGCGGCAGCGGCGGCGGCGGCTCAGCTGCTACCGGGGCCCCTCCGGATTCCGTGGACTCTCTGGCGCTGGCTCCGCTGTCGGTGCTTGCGGTCGATCGGATGATGGGGCAGGGGCGGCATTTCCCGGTAACTCGATCTCTCTATCGGGGTCTTGACGCCTCCGGAGCTGGTCGATGTGTTTGCGGAGGACCCGGTCCCCATCGGTTAGGACCTCGTATGACACTGGCCCGGTGGGTTTTAGGATGCGCCCTGCCACCCACTGCGGCCCCGCTCCGTAGTTCCGGAAGTAGACAGGGTCTCCCGGTAGGAAGCTCCGGGCGCCTCCCTGTTCTCGACCAGCTTTCTCTCGGGGGCTCGGTCCGGGTGGAGTCTGTCTAATAAAGTGGTAGGGCGGCGGCCCATTAATAGTTCTGCGGGGCAGTGTCCGGAGATGGGGTTTGGGGTGGTGCGGTATGTGAGAAGGAAGCGGGCCAGCCGGAACTCCCAGTCCCCCCCGTTATGCGGCTCAGGGCCTCTTTGGCGGTGCGTACCGTCCTCTCCGCCTGTCCATTAGTTGCCGGGTGGAAAGGCGCGGATCGTATGTGCCTGATGAGGTTCCTTTCGAGGAACGCTTGAAACTCCGCAGATGTGAATGCTGCCCCGTTGTCCGACACGATTGTGTCGGGTAACCCGTGCGTTGCAAATATCTTCCGCAGGGCCCTTATTGCCGCCTTGGTAGAGGTGGTAGACACTGGGCTTATTTCCACCCATTTTGAATAAGAGTCTACCGTTACCATGAACTGGAGCCCCTGGAACGGCCCCGCAAAGTCTATGTGCAGGCGTGACCACGGCTTGTGGGTAGACTCCCAGCTTTGGGTTGGCGCTCTCGGTGGATTGGGGCGGACCTCCTGACATCGTGTGCACCCTCTGACCCAAGATTCAATTTCTGCGTCCACCCCGGGCCACCACACGTAGCTCCTTGCCAGAGCTTTCATTCGTACGATGCCCGGGTGGGCCTCGTGCAGCGTTTCTAGCACCCCTTGTCTCATGGGCCCCGGAATGATCACCCTGTCTCCCCATAGTAAACACCCTTTCAATGCGGACAGCTCTTCCCGCCTGGCCTTGTACGCTGTGAACTCTGGCCCTGTCTGTTCCGCTGGCCACCCCCTCACCACCCAGTTTAGGACCCGGGAGAGAATGGGATCTCGGGACGTGCGGGCGGCCACATCTGCAGCCTGAAGGGGGGTTTGGCAGTTCCTCCATCAGCAAGACAGCGGGGGCTGGGGCCGGATCTTCCCCTGTCTGCAGCAGCGGTAGGCGGCTCAAGGCGTCGGCATGACCCAGCGCCTTGCCCGGCCGATGCTCCAGTCGGTATTGGTACCCCGCTAAAAATAAGGACCAGCGCAACACCCGGGGCGACAAAACTTGCGGCGTTTGTTTGTCCGCCGCGAACAGTCCCAGGAGCGGCTTATGATCTGTTACGAGCGTGAAGGGCCGCCCGTACACAAAATTGTGGAAATTTTTTACCCCCGCCACCAGTGCCAAGCCCTCCCTGTCGATTTGGGCGTAGTTCTGGGCTCCGCGGGGGACAGCGTGCGGGAGTAGTAAGCCACCGGGACCTCCCTCCCATCCGGTAGCTTGTGTGCCAAGACTGCCCCGACCCCATACGGTGATGCGTCGCACGCCAGGATGACCGGGAGCCCATTCTCTCCCGGGTCCTAAACTGGGTGGTGAGGGGGTGGCCAGCGGAACAGACAGGGCCAGAGCGTCCCGGAACCTGCAGGATTTCCGTCCGTGGCCCTCCCCGCAGCTGGCACAGACGGCTCGGTTGCCGGAGTACTTGGCTTGCTCCCTGTTGGCCTGCTGGAACGGCGCCGGCCGGCGTTGTTGGGGCTTGAGGGCGAAGACCTCGTCCGTCTCTTCGTTTCCGGGGCTTGGGCTCCTTCCAACCACCTGCGCGGCCGCGACCGGCCGATCCCCTTCTGCGGCCTCGTGGGCAGTGGCGGCGTCGAGGGCCTCGTCCAAGGTGAGCTTCCGGTGTCCCACCAACTTGCGCCGCAGCTTGGAGTCCGCCAGGCCCCACACGAACTGTGTCAGCAGGTTGTCCTCCACCTTCGGAAACCCGCAGTCCACGGCTAGCGCCCTTAGCGCGGCTAGGAAGTTGGCAATGGATTCCCCTCGGGTCTGGACTCGCCTCTGGAAATCCATCCTCTTGGCCAGGAAGGTCGGCCGGGGGCTGAAGTAGCCATTTAGGACGTCCAGGATTTCCCCAAACGAGCTCTCCAAGGCCGTGCGGGGCACCAAGAGGCTCTTGGCGAGGCGGACGGTTTGGGTGCCGCAGGCGTTCAGGAGGATCGCTCGTTTCTGGTCGGGGTGGCGGATTTCGTTGAGCTCCAAGTAGCTGATGAGCTGGTCGACCCATGCGTCCCAGGTTTCTGGCTGCGACTGGTCGAAGTGCTCCAGTGTTACGTGGGAAGCGGCCATGGTTCTGTCAGGAACGGCGCGCGCCGGGGCGAGCGGTGCGGTGCTGCTACTATTATGGTACTTCTAATAAAGGTGAGAGTGCATATTATTGTTTTTCCTTTTAAGAGATTAAAACATTTCGTATACAGTTTCCTCAGTAATCTTGTCAGATTGGCTAGAATTACCATTCCTGAACTACAGACAGGACTGAAAGTGATTTGCATAAAGCTAACAAGCAAGCTCATGGTTGAGCCAAGATTTGAGAAATTTTCTGGCCCACAGGTAAAGCTCTTGTGATATGTTCAGTCATACTAAAACATCACTTGGATCTCACAGAGAAGTTATGTGCACAGAAAGGTTTTTTTCCCCTCCTATAGATGTGCCCTGACACAAAGGAGTAGCACTTCCTGCAACATTTTGAGCTGCACGGGGAAGCCCTGCTCCATGGACATCTCCAGTGGATCCAAGTCCATGTTATGAGTAGAACCATACACACATGACAGCTAAACCTCAAGTTCCAGTACTTTAACATTTTACTGAGGGAGAAGAATCACTAAAAGTATAGATTCCATTCCAGTTCAGGTTCATCAATACGCTTTAATTTTTATCCTACCCTTAGTCGGTTTTGATTGAGTGCTTTGCATTTACTGGTGCCATAAAGTAGAATTAACATATGATCCTACAGCAGGTTGTTAGAGCCATAATTTCCACTTCTTGGCATGCACCTGTATTTACTTAAATATTTCTATACTACCTGTGCACAGTCTCTCAAGGCAGCTAAGCAAAGTTTCTAAGTATTTTAAAATTAACTTTACAAAAAAAGAGAGAAATAATTTCTTTAAAACATTTCAGTAACCCAGTCTACAATGAATAACTTTATTTTAAAAAATGCCCCCACTACCCCACCCACTGAATTTATTCCTAGCACTAGTAAGCCCATCTTTCTTCCAGCAACTGGGACCTAGAGCAAGTAGCAAAAAAAGGGGGGGAAAGAAATCTGAACAATCAAAAGGTGTTGCTGGGCTGAATGGCAAAACAGGGTTGCCACAGGTGTCCATACTGGGAAAGACAGTCCTTCAAGGATGTGGGCCTCAGTTTATGAAAGGCTTTAAAAGTAAGCACCAGCTTCTTAAATTGTACCTGGAAACAAATAAGTATTTAAGGGAAGGACTGTAAAATGGAAATAATATGCTCCCTTGCCTGCCCACTGATAACAGGTAGATGGGTGTTTTCTGTACCAATTACAGTTTCTTCCCCCCCCCGCCCAAAAAAAAAGGTGGGGAAAATTAAGTGCCACAGGATTGCCAGGTTCCCTCTGCCTGCTGGCGAGGGATGGGGGGGTAGCATTGCCAGCTCCAGGTTGGGAAACTCCTGGTGATTTGGGGATGGAGCCTGGGGAGGTCAAGGCCCTCAGTGGGGCACAATGCCATAGAATCAACCCTCCAAAGGACCCATTTTCCCCAGGGGAACTGATCTCTGTGGTCTGGAGAAGAGCTTTAATTCCAGGGGATCCCCAGGTCCCACCTGGAGGCTGGCATCTCTAGGGTGGGATGGGAATGCTACAGAAACTCTCCCACAAGTAGCAGGGAAGAGGCTATAGGGAAAGCTTCTCAATATCAGGGCCTTGGAAGGCATCCTGTTCTATTGTGCTACCTTACAGAGAGACAGGTTATAATTCAGAAAACACTCAGTATGTGAAAAGTGTCCTTCATTCAAGAAGACTCAGGATACGGCCACAGGAGTCGACTAAATATACATGCTACTTGCTTCAGGGGCACTTCCCTCCCCATCAATGGTATACTTGTGAGGGCCATTTTATATATTTTGCAAGGGGTCACTAACGATGCTCAACTGAGAGCTCCTACTAGTCACAGTGCTCTCAGTTGTGTGGCATCATTCATTGTGCAGCTGGACTTGGGCCAGGTTACAAATAGAATTTACTAAAGCTCTAAACTTCAAAATGGCTCTCAGGTCTTATATGGCAGCTTATTCAATTTCTCCAGCATGGGATGGAATGTGTACTGGCTCAAGTGCGCCCAGAATTTTTGCATGTTGTAGAATGTTTTTTTAAAAAAAACAAAAAAAACCAAGCATAGTTTTAAAAGGGTTTTGTGTTTTCATTACAGGTCCCCCAAGAGCTATATTACAAGAAGCTCAAGTAAACATTATTTCTCAAGAAAAATGTAATAGCCTGGACTGGTATGCAGGGGCAGTATTTGAGGATATGCTTTGTGCTGGCTTAGAAAGTGGTGGTGTTGACACTTGCCAGGTAAAATGGAGACAATTCTATTTTAAAACGTATTGATAAAATGTCCTGTCATGTGTATGCTATAGTAGCAAGACTCAAACATAAGCGGCCTACAGACCCCTGTTTTGATTAACAGTTTTTTACAGCCCCTGAATCTTCCCCCCTCATTAGCACATACTACACACCAGACAGCCACTTTTCAAAGCACATGGGGTCAGCTGAATATGCCCCATGCAGGCTTCCATCCTCTTATGTCCTCCAAAGAGTACAGTGAACCCTTTATCAGCTACACTTTGATAACAGCAAGTTTAGGAAAAAATGTTTTGATTATCTGTACTTGGTCTACAAGGTCAGGTCTCAGTGCACAGGCTGTTTCTATAGGGCCACAACCAAAAAGATCTCAACCCAAGTTAATTTCACCCCTTGATTGGAAGAGAGGTAGCAAAAAAAGTTGCTTATAGAAACTGAAAAAGACTAGCATCACATAAAATTTGAACTGCTAGTATTCAGCTGAAAACTACCATTTGCTGTTATTGTCTATGAATGCTGAGTGGAGTGACTATAGAGTCAAAGCCAGTTCATTTTTCTACCACAAGTAACTGTGATTACTATGTTAGGACAATACCTCCTTGGTGCCACTCAGCCTATTCCTAGAGCTGATCTATTGATTTCTCACCAGTCAAACCAGCATGTTTTCTTGCTAGTGCTCTGAAAGCTAGGTGATTGTGAGTGGTGGGAGCTCTATGAATGTCTGTCCTCAAAAGGAGAGGCTGATTCCATCTTCTTCCTCTGAGGTAGAAATTCACTGGCTCCCGTTTCCAAAAAACTTACAAAGTTCTCATACAAGCATAGGGATCTCTGGATCCAGATTTGAGAAACACTGTACTAGTGCTGAGCTATCCATTAATTTGTCACAATGCTAAACTGAGTTATCCAGTAACATGTCACAATACCAAAATCCTTGGTAGACTGGAATAGTGGCTGCATCCTTCATCAAAATTATATTGTATTATTAGTACAACTTTGTACAGAACATGTAGAATTCACCCATTGCATGGAAGTTAGTTAAGCACTTCACATGATAAAAAGATTTCACAGTAAAGTTCAGCTGAAAATTAATATTTCATGGAATATGTAAACAAATATGCATTTGTATGGCAACTGATGTTGAAAACATGCAGTGCTTGTTTCAATACCCCCTTTGCCTAAAATAAGACATTAGCTTTCACCTCCCACTTTTGGTCAAGGCATAAAAAAGACAAGAGAAGCAAATAGCTTACCTGCAACTGTTGTTCTTTGGCTGGTCATCTACACACAAACTGATAGGCTTTGTGCCTGTGCAGAGCCAAAGCTGAGAAAATGTACCGCTAGCTTTTAGGCCTGAAAATGTCCTCCTACCTGGTGATACAGTTAGGACTCTGCATGCCCAGAGGGGAAGAGCTGTGCTTTTCCGCTCAGTTTCTTTCAGCTGAAAAATACATCGCAGTAAATTAAAGGGACCTGCTACAAGGAGAGTAGGCAGCTCACTTGCACAGAAATCTAAAGAACAATACTTACAGATGTGCAAAAAAATTGCTTCTTTATGGTCTCTCTGCATCACAGTGATGGGTATAGGCTCACAAATGGAGGGGTCTTTTCGTAGAAAAAGAGCTGCAGGAGCTCATTAGCATATGGTAATGTCAGAAGGGGAAGCAAAAGGGGTGGAGGCATCTTCGAAAGCCTCCCCTTCCTTTCCCCAACTGGCCTGGGTGCGGGAGTGAAGAGAGAAGGGGTTTAAAGTTTAAACGCCTTCTCACTAGAGTTGGGCCACAGAAGGAGGAAAAAGGGGAGGAAAGAGAGAGTGTAGAGAGAAGGAAAGAGGGAAAGAAAGAGAAGGAAAGAAGGAGGGAAAGAAAGAGAGAGAAGGGAAGAAGGAGGGAAACAGGGAAAGGAGGAAAAAGAGAAGAGAAGAAGGTGGGAAAGAGGAAAAGGGGAGAAGGAAAGGAGGGAATGAAAGAAATTCCACGGCAATTCGGCCCCATTATATCCTATGGGCCATTGAAGTCAATGGCAAAAACATAGGGTATATTCTGGGGGCTGGAGGGGAGGTGGTTTGAGGAAGAGGCTCCAAACTCACAGGGTAGCTATTGGAGCCTCTCCCCAAGATACCCACCAAGCTTCAAGAACATTGGACCAGGGAGTCCAATTCTATGAGCCTCCAAACAGGTTGCCCCCATCCCCTCCATTGTTCTCTATGGTGGGGAAAAGTTACTTTTTCCCCACGGTGCTGTTAGTAGCTCTGGGAGGGGAGGGGGTTTGAGGGAGAGGCTCCAAATTTTCAAGGTAGCTTCAGGAGCCTCTCCCCACATACACCTCCACATCTCAAAGCAACTGGACCAATGGGCCTAATTCTATGGGCACCCAAACAGGTTACCCCCATTACCTCCACTGTTTCCACTGGGGAAACCCAGCCAGCAGCATTAAGGCAGGCAAGCAGGCAGCCACCCAGCAGTCAGACTCTCCCAGAGAATCTCAGGGAAAGTGAACTGTCTTGGGAGGTGCTTGTTTGCCATGAGAACAAGAGGCACACTCCAGAACAAGTGGCACTGTGGCAGTGCAAGCATGCCACAGTGCCACACAGAAACCCTAAAAGACCAAAAGGAACAACATTTATACATGTATAAATTGATGGTGCAACCTCATTATATCACTCATACCACACACACCTCAAAAAGGGTATTTATAGCACTGGGAAAAATGCAGAAAAGGGCATCTGCAGATTAAAGGAAGTACTTCTTCACCCAAACAGTGATTAACACATGGAATTCACTGCTACAGGAGGTGGTGGTGATGGTGGTTGGCATGAACAGTTTCCAGATGGAATTTGATAAACGTATGGAGGCTGGAGCAGACAGGAAAAAAACAAACCAACCCCCCCCCCAAGCAACAGCAACCAGCAGAACTTTTTAAAGTTGTAAACCTGTAAGAACCAAAAAACCTTTCATCTGTTCTAACTTCTAACCTGACTGCTCAGCAATTTCATTGAGTGCCCACAAGTTCTTGTCTTGTGAGAAAGGGTAAAAAGTACTTCTTTCTCTACTTGCTCTATCCCATGTATAGTCTTGTAAACCTCTTATCATGTCACCCCTCAGTCTTTGTTTCTCAAAGCTAAGATCCCCAAATGTGATAACCTTTCTTCATAGGGAAAGTGTCTTCCTCATATTATTGTAGTAGCCCTTTTCTGCATTTTTTCCAGTGCTATACATATTCTTTTTAGGATACAATGGTGCTGAAACTGACATTTGGCTGGCCCAAAGACTCCCAAATAGGCTTGTACAGCCAAAACTGACATGCGGGAGCCTTTCTGCCCTCCAAAGCTGCCGGAGCTGTGCTCCAGTGCGCTCCCCCCAAAAAAGACCCCGGTAACCTGGATGTGGGTACAGATGCTTCAGGAAAACAAAGAGGTGACGACTCCTCTCCCAGAAGATGCATTACTTCTGTCCCGGAAATCTAGGGCATGGTGCCTCACAAAGTTGGAAATCTGGGCCAAGGTGGCTGAAGGCTGAAGAGTTAACCACAGCTCTGGTGGAATGAGATGAGTTTCTGTGGGAGTGGCTTGTCAGCCTGTAAGGTGGGATATAAATATTTAAAATAAATAAATCAATACATCACAGCACAACCAAATATTCTGAGAAATCCAGTGGCTAAACTGCAGGGAAGTGACACACTGTCCCTTCTTAGGTTGCTCCTCTCAGGATGAATCTGACAAAGGACACTATAGAGCAGTGATGGTCAACCTTTTAGAAACCAAGTGCCTGAACTGCAACCCAAAACCCACTTAAGTATCGCAAAGTGCCAACACGGCAATTTAACCTGAATACTGAGGTTTTAGTTTAGAAAAAAAAAAACTCATACATTAACATCTTTTGTCTTAAAAGTAAAACATGAGGTTGGTAAGCCCACTAGCAAATGTAGTTACTGATTACCAGTACACAGGTTTAATAAGCACACTGATTCTGAAGTGTAAAGTTCTAATAGGGATGGCCATTTGAAAATACAATTTAAGCCAAGGGGTTGTAATGAAGAAGAACAGAGAAGGGGTTGTAATGAAGAAGAACAGAGAACCAACCTAGCATTTTAAGACAGCCTGGATCGATCTCTCTCTCTCTCTCTCTCTCTCTCTCTCTCTCTCTCTCTCTCTCTCTCTCTCTCTCATAACCCCCCCCCCCGCGTTTTAAGACAGCCTGGATTGCAATCTTTCTCACACACACACAGAACCAACCCAGTGTTTTAGGACAGCCTGGAGATATCTCTCTCTCTCTGTCTTAAAGGTGCCACTGGACTCTTTGCATTGCTGGGGGGGGGGGTGAGAAACACAGAGATCTGCCGTCACAGAGAGCTTTTACCTAAATAAGTCTTGGAGCGATTTCCCACAAGCTGTTGCTTTGTGATCCCTCTTCCCTTCACCCCAATCATGTCAATTTCACACCGTGTGCTGGGCAGTGGCATTTTGCCTCACAGTTCCACCCAATCCCCCCCCCCCACCGCATCTACTCAATCCTCAAAAAACAGGATTGAGACGCTGGGGAAATCGGCCGAAGCTGTGGGGCAAAATGCCACCGCCTAGCACATGGTGTGAAATTGGCACGAAGGGAAGAGGGAGCACAAAGCATCAGCTTGTGGGAAATCACTCCAAGGCTTATTCAGGTAAAAGCTCTCTGTGGGGGCAGATCTGTGTGTTTCCCCCCATAGCAATGCAAAGAGTCCAGTGGCACCTTTAAGACCAAGGCTTATTTAGGTAAAAGTTCTCTCTCTAGGCAGATCTGCGTGTACAGTGGGGCAAAGGGAAGAGCGAGCGTGGAGTAGCAGCTTGTAGGAAATCAGTCTTGATTGGTCTTAAAGATGCTGCTGGACCCTTTGCATTGCTACCTGGGGGGGCACACTTAGCGCGGCCCTGCGAAGATGGGGGTGGGTCGGGGAGGGCTTCCCGGGGACCTGCACTTTAGCACAGACCTGTGAAGATGGGGGGTCGGGGAGGGTTTCCCAGGGGCCCGCGCTTTAGCGTAGCCCTGCAAAGATGGAGGGGGGTTGGGGAGGGCTTCTCAGGGGCCCATGCTTTAGCGCGGCCCTGAAAAGATGGGGAAGGGTCGGGGAGGGCTTCCCAGGGGCCCACGCTTTAGCACAGACCTGCGAAGATGGAGTGGGGGTCAGAGAGGGCTTCCCAGGGGCTAGTGGGACAGGAGATGGGCGGGCAGCGGGCTGGCAGGTGTTGGAGGCCCAGAGCAGGGAGGAGTGGAGGCGGAGCACCCCGCCTTATGGGTGCTCCGGTGGCTGGGGTAATGGCGTGCGTGCCCACAGAGAGGGCTCTGCATGCCCTCTCTGGCACGCATGCCATAGGTTTGTCACCACCGCTATAGAGCCTGTTTGAAGGTATGTGAGGTGGTGATGACAGTGGCAAACAATGCTTATGTCCCTGTTACCAGTGTATTAGCTGAACTGCATCCAGGAAAATTATTTATGGTGGTTTGGTCTCTTATGACTTGAAGGATGGAGTTCCATACTGCTAATGCATTGTCTTTGAGTTGTAACAATTTTGCATGTTTCTTTGCTAATAAACTCTTAGAAACATTTTGTTTGAGGGGGCAAATTTATAAGGTAGTAGCGGTGCCAAAAGTATCAATCACTATTTATTCCATGGATTCCTTTTGCCTAGTCTCCTCAATCACCCAGAATTCTGGGTGGATCATGTGGATCAGATCCCTGTGCTTCCCGGTTGATGGGAGAAAGTAGGGAGTTTATTAGGTAAGATTATGAATCTTTGACTTTGATAGTGTGTGATTTCCCAGTGCTCTGAAAGAGGCAGTGATTTATCTAATAACAAAGAAGCTTTCATTGGACAAAGTAATCTAGCCAATTAAGGTTCAGTTTCTAATCTGCCTTTGGTAGGAAAAATAATTGAATGTCTGGTGGCCAAGTAGCTTAGGGTTTTGGATGACTCCTTTGCCCTTAACCCTTTTTAGTTTGGCTTCAGGCCTGGCTATAGAACAAAGACAGGTTTAGTTGCTTTGGTTGATGCGTTCCATCTTCAAGTAGACAAGGGCAATGCTTGTTAGTCTGGCTTGATTGATCAGCTGTTTCTGATATGGCAGACCACACCATTCTCTTGTGATGCCTAGAATCTGGCTTTGGTATTAGAGGTGTATTATTATTGTTGTTGTTGTTATATTGCATTTATAGCCCACCCTTCCCTACAACACATTATGTAACCTCAAGACTGGACTACTGCAACATGCTGTATGTGAGGCTGCCCTTAAAGACAACACAGAAGCTAGATGGTGCAGAATGCTGCTGCTATTATGTTGGCTAGGGTTGTGTTTTTAATATCACTCCAAATTTAAAACTATTATACTGTCTGCCAATTTGTTTCTGTGCTCAAGCCTATCATGACACATTACATCTGCAAGAATGCCTCCACCTATATGTACAGGTGGAAAGTATCAGTGTGGTCAATATAGAAAGACAAGGCCTCTCTAACACCCAGAAGAAAAACCCACTCTGCATTCAAAAAAGGGCAGGAGAACAAGGTAGGCAGTCAAGATCCTGTTTGAGATGGAGTCCTGGCACCACCTTCAGACAGTAGGACCTGTCTGGGTGGAGAACCAGTTTGCCCTTTTGGAACCTAAAAGAAAGTCTCACTACAATCCAACAGAGACTGCTACTAGGAAACCACCTTTAAGGTAAACAAGACACAGGTCATAGGGGGCTAGTGATTTGAAGGGTTTGTCAATGGGTTGGGTGAGGACAAACTGCAGATGCCATGCAGGGATTGGTGGTTGGACGGGATGATAAAGATGAACACAACCACAGAAGAACTATTTCTCTAGAGGTTGGGTGAACAGTGAATGTACTTTTGTCAGAGGTCAAGATATAGCCGCCAGATTGACCTTAAGACAACTAGGTACAAGCTGTCCAGGTGCAGAATTCTGCTACAGTGCTGTGACAGAAGATCCAGTACCCTAAGCAAGCTACTAACTGCAGAAATTTTGTAGACCACTAGGGTGGCCAGTAAGGTGTGACAAAATGTAGACTTTGCCATCCTTCTTTAGGACCTTGGTTACAAGGAGATATGGGGAGAAGGAATAAACAGGCATAACCAGGTTTGAAGAAAGGTGTCTCTCAGGGGCTTGCCTTGAAGGAAAAGAGGCTGAAGGTAGTTACTGAAGGTAGCAAAGATATCTGCCTCCAACAGATCCTGTTGGTGGAACACTGGGTTTGGATGCACTCATTGATTGCTCATTTTTGAGCCACTGAGCCCTTATGACTTACATCCACGAGTGTTATTGTCATTAATGACCTGAATGGGATTGAGGTAAGGTTGTACTTGATGCTTCTCATCTATTGACAGCTGGTAAGGCTATTTATTAGGTCGAATCTGCATTTGCATTTTTAAATCAGTTTCATGCTGCTGTGACGCCGTCAAGCATAGAGAAAGACGGCATCACAGTAGCACGAAACTGATTTAAAAATGCAAATGCAGCACAAAACTGATTTAAAAATGCAAATACAGATTCAACCTTAGGGTACTAGATGCTGTTCTACGTGTTGTCACGTATATTACATGTTTATGTGTTGTCAGTGGCCATCTGTATCGTTCTGCCTTGAAGCCTTGGGAAGAAAGCATGAAGTGACTTGAATAAACCTATATGATTGATGTGGAACTTCTACTGAAATGACCAAAGGGCCAGCCTTCTCAGGGTCAGATATAGTGTGAGAGATATAAATGGGACACTCCAGTCCAAACAGAAGTAAGAAGTTCCAGAGGAACTGTAGCTCTTTTTGTCACATGGGTGTGTTGTTAGAATTCATTGCTGGTTGGGAAAAGATGTAGGAACCAAAGCTGCAGAGGCCTTATCCAAAGCTTGGTGACACAATAGTAGCTATTAATAAGGCCCAGGAGCCAATAAACTGACATAGTTATAGGGCAAGAATGTCCTCTTAGTCTGAATCCAGAAGTGCCTTTGTGAATTTCAGGGTTCTGGCAGAACAGGAAGCAACTTTTCTCAGTTTACTTGAAGGTCCACTGAGGCTAGGATATGCACGATAGTTCTCACATTACAAAGGAGGGAAAGATGAGAGGATGTTGGTAGCAGCCAGGTGTTAATATAAGGAGAGATGATGATCCTTTGACACTTACTTCAGTTCCACAGGGTCTGCAAGATGGAGCTCTTCCACCAGGCGTTTGACCACATTTAACGTCTTGTTATAACATCAGACCCTCCCTGAGATCTTTTCCATCAACTATGTTTGTTCTGACTGATTCCTGTCATGAAAATACTGGGTTATGATTTGCCATTACATAGGAATTTATGTATAGCACCTTAGATTTTATGTGGTTTTAAATTGTTTAAAAAATTTTATATAAGCCGCCCTGAGCCTACCTCAGCAGGGAGGGCGGGATATAAATCCAGAAAACAAACAAACAAATAAATACCAAAGATATGGTGCATCTACTGCCATGTACTTAGTGAAAACCCTCACAGGAGAGATTGAAGGGTGACACCTTAGCTAGTGGCCATTTCCCACAGCAGAGAAAGTGGTAATGTTGTGACAGCATCAGGCTGTAGAACTAGGTGCCCTTCAGATCGATAGTTGCAAACCAGGTTCCTGATGTCTGGAGGAGCAAGATGGATGCTAGGGGCACCAATCAGAACTTCTTGCTCTTGATGCAGTTATTAACACCACTGACAATGAAGATGGAATGAAGACCTTAGTCTTTCTCTGGGATGAAGAAGTACTTGGAGTAGATCCCTGTGCGCCTTTGGGAATGTAATACTTTTTATACCACCTATTTCTGCGGAGGGAATCAAGTTAGGAGAGATGGATGGGGAAAACAAAGAGAACTCTATGGTATATACCAGCTTGATTACCTAATGGACTGATGATATGGCCTCCAAGGCTGGACACTGTTAATGGAATTGGGAGAACAGGAGATGGAGAAAAGTCACACAAACCCACAAATGGCCTGCTTGAAGCCAAATGAATCTTTGGACTGATTATCAGAAAACCAAGATATAGAGGAGGAGGACTTTACTGTTGAAAAGAAGGGCCTTCTAAATGAAGAACATTTTAATGGAGCATGACAAGTCTGTCTTCTGGGGGTCATATTCCAGAATTGCCACTTCTGTTGTTTAAGAGAGAAAGCAGATATGAACCTTTTTGCTAAGGAGGCCCTCTCTTTCATAGAGCAAATCTTCAATCAGAGTCCTAGGGTCTTGTTGCGGCCAAGTACAACTGAGCCCTTGTAGATGGACAGTAATGGCAGCAGCCATGATGGCCTTTACCTCACAATCAGTGACATATTTAAAGGTCACTAACTACTGTCTGGATAAACATAAAGCTTTTGCCCTAAATACTACCACTGTTTATTTAATGACCTCCAAAGGCTGGCCAAAGAAGGGGGGAAATCTCCCCTTAAAAGTGCCTCCCCCCCTCAGGGTATGCACATTCCAAACTACGTTTTCATGAGAGGAGTTTTCATACTCAAAAGTTAGCTCTAAAAGTTTGTGAACTGTGGCTTTGAGCAGACCTAAAAGACCCATCAGAGTGACACACAGAGAATACGAAGCAGTAAGTGTATTTCTTTCCATTCAGAACAGCTGAACCATTTGGTTTCCATTCAAAACAGACAACTGGAAATAAAGGATGAGGTGGGAACTGATAGCTGACACAGTTCTTAACACCTGTGTACATAATGCATTGCTATAATAGCTAATATTAGACATTATAGCATGATTTCAGAGTTGTTTTGGAATGCTTATTTAGAGGAGTTTCTAGAACATCCATGATAAAATTAGAGGTAATACAATCCAATCAAAGCAACCTTAATATATCCATTTAGATTCATATCTACCCATTTAGAATCAGTATTTTCTTTTGACCATAAGAGGCAACACTAATTTATCAGAATCTCACGTATCCTAACTTCATAACATTTTTAATTTTCATATTCCAGGGAGACAGTGGTGGACCACTGATGTGCTATTTCCCAGACAGCACCAGGTATTATCTGATAGGAATCACCAGCTTTGGCATGGGCTGCGGTAAACCAAAATTTCCCGGAATCTATATACGTACAGCAACTTATAGAAGATGGATAAATTCACAAGCTATTGTATATGACAAAACCACCACTGTGAGCATTCCATGTGTTCTGATCTTTTTGAGTGCGGATTGGGCAACTTTGCATCTTGTTCTGTGAAGAGGCAAATGCTCCGTTATACTCAAATGACCTTAGATGGATTTTTAAACTTATTATTTTTTCCTGTTAGCATAATTAAATATTTTGTACAACCATTGTACTTTGCAATTACTAGGTGAGATCCTATGGTTGCATGAGTGGAAGGTTTTATGATAGCTGATATTCCCCACCCTTCCCTTCTCACAATTCTCTGCAACTCCCATAAAGGATCCTCCTTGCTTGTATGTGAATCGATCCCTTGCTCCACTGTAATTCCTCCACCAACTTTCCTTTTGATATAAGAGTAAAGTCATTTCACTTGGGTATTATAAAAAATACTTTTGTTTTTGCCCATGGCAGTCCATGACCACAGCAATACTTTTCTGGGCATCACAGAATACCTTCTACTGGTACAACAGGATTCAGCTTCCTTACCAACATTTATGCCTAGTAGATTCATATACATAATTCAGTCTATAACTTAAAAATATAAATTCAAAGAGCACCTCTTTTGTTTCATATGTATATTTGATAGGCTATAAATGACATGATGACAACCACACTCTTTTGAACAGTGCAAAGGCTTCAATCATATTTTAAAATGTGCAATGAAGTTTTCTAGCATAGTTTTTTCCTTCATCACAATAGGACTGATTTTATGAAATTCAAACTATGCTATCAAAAATATCGAAGTCTGCATTCAAGGGTACAGGGATGTGCATGTCAAGTGGAAAAAGCTGTCATATTATCTACAGTATTTTGCAGTTGAATACAGACAGCATATGTAAAATTCCTGTGTAATATTTTTTTCATTCCAAACAGATTATGAGGATCTTTAATTGAGTTAGTTTTTGAGTTATCAAAGCTGCAAACATTTACCCACAAGTAGATCCAGTGTCTGAAGAATTGGGGTTTTAAGTATTAGAAAGCTCTACTTTAATTGCGCCCTCTGCTGGTTATCCTACAGCAAAACAAATGCAATGTATTTTCTTGTCAGTACAGGTAGTTAATGCTTTAAAATCCTTATGAAGGTTAAAACAAAATGAAGTGTGTGGTCTCCTAGTATTTTTAAGACTGACCAAATTCTAAGTGATGAGAAATAACACCAGCACCACAAGCTCTCACAGACTGAATGAATGAGTCAGTTTGAAATTGTATTTTGGATTCTTTATTACTGAGGTCGAAAAGTGAAACCACCTGTTTGTTTAAAAATATTTACAAAATTTGAAGCTAAGCTGCTAACTTTGAAGACAGATCTATGGTAACTAGGGTTACATTGCCTATGTTCCAGACTCAGTTTTATAATTGTCATGTGGATAAAAATGGTAAATAGCACAAATATTTATCTTGTTAAAAATGACTGCAAAAGAAATCAACAGCTTTATAATACTTCTGTGATGACATATCCATGTATGTTACTCATGTCAACAAGTATCAACCAATTCAATGCATTTTCTCTGAAAAAAATAAAAGAAAAAACTTTCTATTCTTTCTCTGAATTCATACAATTTTTAACACCCTCTCAACATCAATTATTTTGAAATCATTAATTTTCCTTGACACAATGGCAGTTTTTAAATGTCAACAGATATGTGGGTAAAGAGAAACAAAATACAACATAGCTACAAGGTCTATTTAGAGTTTTACACCACATCTTAAAAATTTCAGATTTAAAGTTAGGATTCTCAATGGAAACTCATTCACAGAAAAGTAATGAGTATACAGTAGTCATTACAAGATTACGCCACCATGAGATATTCATTTTACACAGTAAAACTGATTGGTTGTGATGATGCAGAAGAAGATGCATGTCCACCAAACAGCTTCTATCTGTTTTTTCTATAAAGCGCCTCATCTACCTCCACCAAAATTACATCACAAACCATTTTTGAAATAGTTTTTGAAGCAGCTTATAATAGACATAGGGCTGCAGTAAGAAACACAAGACACAGAAAGCCAGCTGCACATCCACAAGCTTTCCCATAAGTGTAAAGAGGTTTGCTGGACTGGACATGTTGCTCGTTTCAGTTATGGCCCATTTCCTTACTGGTTTTATACCCACAAATGCCTCACCAATTTACACAGTACTGCTTTAGGCACTGCAGTTTTTAAAAACTCCTTGACAGGATTTGGGTTTTTAACTATTATAGAATGATAATAGTTCAATGGAATAGAATTTTCTGTAGAATGTGGTACCATGATAATCTCAAAATTACCCAATATTTCTGAAGTAGACTTGCACTGCTAGAACAAGTGTACATACCCTTGGCTTCATCATCTTGTCATAATGTACTTAATATCAACACTTCAAAGAGCACGACTGGAATGCTTCAGACTTAACTAGGATAAGGCTCCATTTGTTGATTTAATATTTAATAAGTACTCTGGAATTCAGTTCATATCAAAAAATCTTTTAACATGCTTTGAAAAGAAAGCAGAATGATGCATATTATGATCCCTGACAGCATCTTTAGTGAATTTAAAAACATGTGCAATTATTTACGAACAGTACTTATTTTTTCAAAAATATTCTTGACATTTTTGTTAAATTAAATTTCGCCTAAAGAAATATATAGAAAGAATAGCATCTGATTTAATCTCATAAAAATATAAACTTGATCATCTGAGGGAAAATTCTCTGTTTACTGGAAGTGTATAAACATTTAAAATATCCATAGAAACTCAATTATATTGTAAAGGTAAACCATTCAACTACAAAAATATACCAGGCATCTGTTTCAACAAAAGTACTTTTCATTAAAAAAATTAGACAAATTACTGCCTAGTTTATAAAATGAATATTGTAATTGTGCAATTTAATACTCTCTCTCTCTCTCTCTCTCTCTCTCTCTCTCTCTCCCTCCCTCCCTCCCTCCCTCTCTCCCTCCCTCTCTTATACTAGAATTTAACTTTGGCAGGAAACTTTTGCTTCATTTTGTTTTAAACGTGAGCAATGCTAAGGGAATTGGAAACTGTTTAACCTAAGAAAATAAAACAGGATCTTCAAACAGTATGTGTGATGCCTGCTGATTTCAGTTTATCTTGAGATAATTTTCTACCAAGCAAACAGGAAGCAAAAAAAAGCCCTCTGGCAACTTACTCTTATCACCTTTAGTTTTGATGTATAAAACATACAGATCTATTGGTGTCACCAAGGACACGGCATCCCTTTGCGACTGTATCCATGTACTTAGCATAACTTTCTGGTTACAAAGAGCCCACTGCCTTTACAAAAAGTGTTAAAACACAGGATGCATTAGAAAAAATTAAATTGCCTGCCTGTTAATAGCAAATATTACTTATACTTTTTTAGCAAGCTAGTGGCTTCTCTATCTTCTAAAAACACAGAATAGAATTTACACTTTGAAGCAACAATATTTACATACAAATAACTGAACAAAAGCTGACTATTAGAGAGGTAAGAAATTAAAATCAATGCTGGTTATATATGTTGATAGACCTTTTCAGCTAAGGCAAAGACTCAGTTCTTCCACGAATTAACTACAATCAAATATTGCAAGCATTTCAAAATTCAACTGTAGATCAGGAAATTAGTATCTCTTGATTGACAGAATATGCACGTCCCTCTCTTCTGATTTAATGAAGATTCCAGTTGCGCCAGCAGAACTCCTCATGAGGTTTTTGTGTTTCCTTTTTGTACTCTTGTCACCAAACAAGTTCTAAATAAAATCTTAACAGTCTTTGTGAAAGCTGGATTGAAAAGAATCATTCTTGACCTTTCATTTGAATTTTTAAAAATTAATATAAAAAATTCCCTCTGAAATTCTGATGTTCACAAAATGCTTGGTTTGTTACAGTAAAGATCTTTCAAAGTTTTTAGCTCTTCAATTAGAGTTTTATTCTGATTTTCGAGGACAGCAACACGATTTTCAAGACATTTTACATATTCTTTCTTCTTCCTACGGCATTCTCGGGCTGCTTCTCTGAAATCCAAGACAAATATTGTAATATGGCAAGCTAGTTTGGAATCACTGCTTTACTTCACAGCTGATGCATGCCTAACCTGCCTTTACATTTTTCTTTTAAACTCATGTGGGAGTTACTACCCAGTAACACACACAGAGAGAACTTAAAAAGTGAAATGGGTCAGCAGTTTTGGCTCTAACAGGTAGCTTTCCAAATGCTTTTTTAAGGACTCAGACCTACCTACTGTATTAGCAATAAGGGGTGTTTTTAACACCAGTTTGGGAATTAGCAGGCAGATAATGATGATTAATAACAACTTTATATATAATGCACTTTCCTCACCGAGACTCGAGCAGATTACAAAATATGATAACAACAGTACTTTTCTCTTAATAAGCAAAACAATGCAAAGGGCTAGGATTGAAGAGCTGGGAAACAATGCTAGCAAATTAATAAAATAAAACTGTCTAAGGCAACAAAACTGGCAGAGCACTAAAGCAAAAAAGCACATAGGCAAAGCACTAAAGCAAAAAATAAATAAATCTAAAGTTAATAATAATTAATTTTCCAATCTGCCCAGGTCAGGGAAGTGAATGCATACTGAATTTCAGTAATGCAATAACTCTTGGCTAAAGAGAAACTAAAAGAAAGTTTATGTGTTACGTATTTGAGGAAACGTGAACACAGGAGCAGCACTACAAGGTACAACTGATTCACAATCCTGAAAAGCAGAATGTGTTTGATGCTCCTCCCAGTAGACCCCTACAATGAGTAATTGATCCATGCCTTCTCCACAGCTTTAATTACTGCCCCAATAATTCCATGGTTTGCTAGAAACAACCTTTACAGCTGCATAACCTATTACTGTTAGGCTCAGATCCTGACAATTTCTGCTACAGAAGGAGTGAGGGTTCACTGATTTCTCTCTCCCACTAGAGACCCCAACATACCCCATATGCTGTTCCTGGGGGTCTCCAGTTCCTCAGCAGCAACATTTCAGGGAGATCAGCGGGCAGTAGTGGGAAAGGGAAGTTCTATTCTGTTTACAAAAGTGACTTCCAGTTCAATTCAAAGTTTATTTAGATACAAAATCTGTCATAATAAGGATAAAAAATAAAAAATAGAATAAAATATAAGCTAGAGAACCGAACTGAACTAATAAAAAGTGTCTTCCATCTGTAGATGTTATCATTGGGATCCAACCCTAAATATTTCCAAGGGTCTACCAATGCGGTCACCAGCAGAAACTATAAATGTATTCCTGATGGATGCCCAGTGCAAAGTGAGACCCACTCTCTCCACCAAGTTTGCTTTACAATACAGAGAATTGGATGGGGTATATGCATGTCACATTTGTCTAAGGTAGGATAAATAAGTCACAGTGAAAAAAAAATAAGATTAATACAATTCCTGCCCTGAGAGCTAGTGTGGTATAGTGGATAGAGTGTCAGACTAGGATCCTGGGAGACCTGGATTCGAATCCATATTTCTACCATGGAAGCTCCCATCACAAACTCTCAGCCTGATGTATCTTACAGGATTCTTGCTGTGACAAAATGGAGATAAGGAGAACAATGTAAACTACTCGGGCTGTCAGTAAGTAGTGGAGATGAAAAAGAGTGTGTTAAATTGCTAGCAAGCTGGGAAGGACCAGCTATAATTCTGATGAAGTGAGAGTTGGGTTATCCCATCTTACTCCTCACTATCTGGATAGCTGGGACAGGATGGCTTAGACAAGACTTTAATGAAGGAATGTATTTTAACAGATGAAAGCAAGGTGATCTGCCATTACAGAAGGAAGACGGCATGGGTAGTTGCTGGGATAGATGTGCTAGAAATCATACAGGGTTGAAATGGAGGAGATAACATAGTGGGAGCTGCCACAGCACAGCTTCTTCCTGCACTACAGAAGCACTGATGTCAGAAAGCCCACATTGTGGCTCTTTCCCAGGCCAAATTTGCCTCAGTTTCCAAGAGGGAAAAACTGTATAGGGAGAAACACCAGTGTTGTCTGTTAGCCCCGACGCCATTATGGGGCTTTGCTATGGACTGTTTGCTGTTGCCACATGGTCTGTCTAGACTGTAAAATGGATGCCAAGGTAGAAGCCCGTAGAGAAAGGAAAAAGCTGTCTTTTTACTCTGAGGGACTCCATTACATACCTGCTGCATGTCACCTACACGGATTAAGGGCCATACAGCAGACAAAGGACTTTTCCTCTGCCAGTCCATGAAGGGATTACCCAATCAAGCATTCAAATTGTTAACGACCCTTCCTGATGCTAATCAGGGACAATCAGGGAAGTCTCCCACCTTTTGTTTACCTGGCCAGCAAGTCCTATAATCCATTCAACTAGCCACCCAACACCTGGCTTCTATTGTTAAATCCAGACCCTGCCTCTCTGGAAGCCCATTGGTCAAACCTAAGGTCTGCCTCTACTGACATCACACACCCCTGGGACTCATCATTGGTCCAGGAAATCTTTTGTTCTCACCTGAGACCAGCCCCCTGGGCCACCCATTGGGCTGCATTGTCTTACAGTGGGTATATCCCAGAACTCACATGGCCTTAGAGTGTGTGTCTCTGCCATGAGCCAAAATGGCAGCCCACCCCTGAACCCTCTGGGTTTAGGCCACAACCCTTCTTCATGGACTTCTGCACATCTGACAGGTAGTATCACCTCTCCATAAGCCATCAATCCCCTCTGCTTTCTTAGTTCTATTTTATGTGTGTGAATGTTTGAATACTGTTTGTGTGTTTGTGAATGAATAAATAAGGATTATATTCAGTAAAATAATATTTTATTAATTATACCTGGTCTCTGTGTCTTTTACTGGGAACCATTACAGACTAGCAGCATTCTCTGTATATACAGGCGAGAATCCAATAATAATAATAATAATAAACCAATTGCTATATTTAAAATAGAGCAATTTGGCTAACAGAAATGGAGGCACCACTGGGATTCGCCCTGACCATCTGAACGTGCATGCTAGTCGACACGTGTCCTTCAGATGGCCAGACGTGGAGAAGAAGCTGTTTGTGTGGTTTCAGTAAAGACCTGTGTGAAAGGTTGCTGTCTGTGTGATTGGCTAGAGAGCATTTTCTGTTGTGGGAGGCTGTTTTTCCCCTTTGTCTCCTTCAGCAACTCCTGGTCTATTGTGGGGTGGGAACCAAGACCGATAGTGTAGGGTGTTAGGAATTGCACCACACTACACCACACCACACTGCGCAGGCAGCCATAACTGTAAACTAAGAGGAGCCGCAGCAAGGTTCCAACCGTCCTCCAGAGTCTCTGGAAGCCCACTTCCCTGTCCCTTTCAGCTTTGACTAGCTAGCAGAGCGTAGAATTAAAGTGAGCAAAGAGGTCCGCTCGCTGGAGTATATTATTCCGAGGACCCTAGGTTGTAGGTTGCCCTGAAACCTTCCCGGGTTAGTAGGAGGTCATCCCGGTGGATAGAGTATCCAAAAACCCCAATAGACCGGTTTAAAGGAGTAATCCGGCAAGGGACGTGAGGCCCAGGCCAAGCCCACGCTCAAAACTCCGAATTAAAAGGGTTAATGGTAAGCCCAGCGGGGACAGAGGTCTAGCCTAGAAAAACCAGATGGAAAGGGTTATTGAGGGAAAAACCCGGCGGGGACATAAGTCTAGCCTTAAAAAACCTCAAATTTAAGGGTTTTCGGTAATCCAGGCAGGGGAGTGAATTCTAGCCTTCAAAAACCGTCACTCACGGACCACGAGGCCTAAAGAGCTAAGCTCACCTCACCCGCGAGCAGAAACAGAAGAGGGGAGAGGCAACGTGATCAGGGGATCCCTATTCGGAAATGGAGCCACGTTGCTCCCAATAAAAAGCAGCACTGCTGCACAACAGATCCCCTCGATCCCTATTTGGAAATGGAGCCACGTTGCTCCCAATAAAAAAAAGCAGCCCTGCTGCACACCAGTTCCCCCCCCCCTCTTCCTTGTTAGTGGATAGTGGATGGGAATATCCTGAAATTCTCCCGGGTTAAGTTGGTTTTCCTGGTCACGGGTGGAATGCCTTAAAACCTTCTATATAGTGGATGGGAATATCCTGAAATTCTCCCGGGTTAAGTTGGTTTTCCTGGTCACGGGTGGAACGCCTTAAAACCTTCTATAATCCAAGTCTTAGAACACTTGGGAACCATAAGCCAGAGAACCTGCCAGTGAGCCGTAGAATCCTTACTGGTTAGAAACATCCAAGTTTTAGAACACTTGGAAACCAGAAGCTGAATGTGTGTTTGTGTGTGGGTAGCTGCACACCAGCATCCCACATGGACTTTGAGACTCCAGGAATCAGGGTCTTTTTCCCTTTGGTGGCCATTGGCCTTTTTGGTTTGTAAAGTAAGTTTGTTCCTCAGATCCGAGAATCTGAAGTTAGGCAAAAATGCTAAGTTCAAAACAAGAGGAAGTCTGACCCTGGAAAGGGTGATAGAATTGTAACAGAATATACAAAATGCCAGGCAGTCTTTTTAGAAATCAAACTGCCTTGCTCCCTAGCCTCTTAAGTAAAACCCAGCAGGCAGAAGTAAGTCACCAGTCTTGCCATGCTGAGATTAAATTCCCTGAAACAGCAGCTTGAGACCCTGGTTGCATTTGCACCCCATGTGATGCTGCTAGAACTCTTAGAAAAGAAGAAAAATCCCTGAAATTCCTGTAATCCTGAACAGAATAGTGAGAATCCTGTAGTTCATGCTAAAACCAAGACAATAGTAAGAAAAAAAACCCAGAAAATTAGGAAAACAGGAGCCCTAAAATACCCCAATGAAACTTCTGGGAATGACCAGGCCAACTCTCAGTATAGAAACAGAAGCAGTCATTAAGTACAGCCACTTAATGGCTGGAGCAAAATAAATAAGACAGTGAATGCCTAAAGTAAAACCTCCCCCATTCCAACTCCAAACTGGGCAAGGAATGGAGTGCACACAGGACTTCCCTGTGGAAAGAACTGAGAAAGAAAGGAAAAACCTCACCCCTTAGCTTATTGCCCAGAGAATAGCATCTCCCTTTGGTAGTGCCAGCCTCCAGGCAAGACCTGGAGCTCTCCCGGAGTTATAGCAAATCTCCAGGCTGCAGAGTCCAGTTCCTCTGCAGAAAATGAGTGTTTGAGGGCGAGGGAAGACTATGGCTTTTGCCCCACTGGAGTCTTCATCCTTCTTCCAACCCAAGCCTAGATCTCCAGGAATCTCCTGCCTGGACCTGGCAGCCTTGCTCAGCGCTTAGCAAGACCAACAGGTCCAAAAATCTGTAACTTTTATGTAAGTAAGGAACCTTAGCTGCAGAACTCAGGCCCCAGAAAGAACCTGAATTCAGTGGACAGTGCAGCTATGTCACCAAAATTCCCAAAACATGCTTAAATGCTTGAGAGATGAAGTCCAATACAGATGTAGCATCAGAAATAGTCTTTCTATAATTACTGGCATAATTGAGAGAAATTGAGAAAATTCTGTACCTCTGGTTTTACCTTTTAAAATATAGAATTCTAGAAATCCCATTCTCTTCCCAAATGCCTTTGGGAGAGAATTGGATCCATTTCAGTCATGTTTAAAACAGCCAAAAGAGTGGAAATTTAACACTTGCCTAATCAGGAAACTTTAGCAGCCCCCCTTCTTCACTGTGATCAGCACAGGAAGACAAAAGAGAGCCAGATGCCCCTCGAGGCGAGCCCAACTTTGTCTCCGTGACTGTCAGCGTAGGAATACAGCTTCAAGAGAGAGAGAGAGAGCATTTACTGATCAAGATTTGTCCTTCTAACTAATTACTACTAAAGGTATTAATATGTAGGGAATGTACTAATGATTAATGTGTACTAATTTTCTTCTGACTTTTCTGTCTCAAATTGAAGAGGAAAATGTAAGACTCTCACTCTCCATTTAAAATTCAAATGAACCCGCTGACTTGCCACCTTCCAGGGGAAAACCCAAAGGAGGACAAGATAAGAAGGCTCCTAGCTAGATTAATGGCCCTTCTGGAGGGTAACAATTGCACCTCCTTCTTTTGTTAAGAGAAATCTCCCTCTGTAAAGGAACTAGGGGGAGCACAGAAAGAAAAAAATGTTTTCTCCTTTGGTTTTTAAAGCATAGATGGGGAATTTTTGGTTTTTGGAATCTCAGAAGCAATTCTGCTAACATCTTTTACTTTTTTTGTGAATTCCCAGAGAAAGGTTTCTCTGGGAATTCAAGGGGGGAGATACTGTGGAAATATATATTTTTAAGGCTTTCCTTTATTGTGATTTTTTGTTTGTTTTCATTTACTTTGAGTTTTCCTGTCCTTTTTTAAGATTTTATCTGTAAAAGATCTAAACCCTTTTTTTATTACAGCATCTCGATTTGTCTTATCTTCCATTCTAGAAGGGAATCTCTTTTTAAAATTTCTTGGTAAATTTGTGTGATCTAGAACTATTTCATCTCTTTAAGGTTTTATAAACACTCTTTTGGTTTTGGAATTAGCTGTTCTCTTAAAGCCCCACCTTTAGGGCTAACGTTTCTTTAGTTTTGATATCAGTTTATATATAGCTACCATAGAATATTTTAAAGGGTTTAAGTCTGGCAGCACATCCCTTCTGATTTTGTTCTAGTAATCTATATGCCCAGGCCCCCTTCAGCCCAGTTTCTACTAGCAAGGAAAGAAACTCTGTACATGCTCAGAAGAACTATTTGCTGGCACAAAGCCTGTGCCAGAGACAACTTTTTTTCTTTCCTCTTCTCTTGTGGTGTGATCTTTGGCTGACTTCTTAAATCATGCAGAATTATCAAGGGCTACTGCCTCTTCTCTTCTCTTGGATTTTCAATCCTGTCTGTAATTTAGCTACTTGATTCTTTCATCTTTATTTTGTTTAAGGGCTTCCTCTTTGAGGTACACAATCAGTACCTGATGCTCTAAGTTTACTCTCCTATTTAAGTTTTATCCCTGCATGGCTAGAGCATCTTTCTATCCATGCAAACCTGTTAATCTGTCTCTCAAGTTCTTTTATATCTGCAGGAACTGAAAATCTGAACCTGCAATTGAAGTCTTATGCCTGATAGTAAAGGCACACCTTATAAGTTATTTTAGGAATTGTTTGTTTTATATGTGTGTTAATAATTATTGCTTTCCAGCTTTTTGTTAGCTTTGTTTTTGGGGTATGACCCACCCCCATAAGCCGGCAGTTTTCCCTGGGGGCCCCCAACTTTTTCTACAACAGCCATGGCAATCTAACTTCCTTTTTTTTGAAACGTTCTTTTGTTTGGCCATTTTTATAACTTCTTGGCGCCTCCAAACTGTGCACATCTTCACCTGGAACTCTGCTCTGGTCACCATAATAAAAACTGAACGTTCAGCTATTTCCAATTGTACCTGGAGAATACTCTTGCTATGCATATGCATCAAAGACTTTCCAAGATTCCTGTTCAGCCTACAAGACCTCGGTCTTGCGAAAGCCATTGCTCCCTATTTGCTACGCACCCAAGTCGCCTCCTAATTTGCCTTTGCTCCAGTTTCAGCAAAGGACCTGCCAACTTACCAGCTGCCTTCTCTGGTCCTCCAGCCACTGCTGACCTGCAAATTGCTTGCAAACCATCTCATGGACATTGGATGCCACCTCAAGGGCAGGCAACTCTCACAACCAGCTGCAAATACCTCATGGCACCCACCCAGTTATTACTTTGGGACCCAAGAATTGCTTTTTGGTCCCTGAAAGCATGACACTAAGGCTCAGATTGCCTGTGCCTTCTGTCAACTTGGGTACCTAGGGGGGTGGTTTCAAAAATGTATCAATGTTCCTTACCCACATTTATCTGTAATGTTCAACTGAAGCTCAAATTGATTTGTATCACTGACTGTATTTATTCATTGGTCCATGTCATTTTCATGTTGTTGCTCACATGTTCTAAATGTTTTGTAATCATGCTTTTACACACATTCATTCTCAATTCTTCCAGCATAGCATTTGCATTGCTTTTAGTTATCTTTCTGCTTTAAGTTTGCTTAACCCACCAATTTTTGCTTTCTGTATTTGTCTAATTGTTTAGGAATTTTGGTAAGCAATTACCTTTGAGTTAGATATGTTTTTAGCTTATAAGTTTTTAGAATTATTTTAGGATGTCTTGCATTTCCTTTTTGTTGCTTTATAATAATTAGAAGCCTTCATTAGATTTGCTATAGGTAGCATTATGTACAGTAGTCATGTCTCTCTGGAAGATGTGCAGAAGGTCCCTGCAAACACATACACAGAGGCACTCACCCTTCCTTATTTTAAAACATTTTTTTTTTTTAATTTTTCCTTTTGGTTCCCAGAGACATATTTTTATAGCCGGTATGCCTGACTCCCTCACCGAGCCTTTCCCCTGTAAATTCTTTCTCTAACCTTGTTCTGCTGTCCTTTCTTTTCTGGTCATATGGAACTCCAACGGCAGCAAAACATCATTTGAAGTGAAGCCATCTTGGCTCACGCCTAAAGACGGCTTCAAGGGGGGAATTGTTACCAGAGGCACTGCCTTTTATTCTTGGGTAGCCCCAAAACAGGGGTGCCCTACTTTCTAACCTGAACCAAAGTCCCCAAAAGCCAGGCACTCTCAGCTTGACCACAGAGTTGGGCTGCAAGTGGTCTGCAAAAGGGATTTCATATTCAGGTTTCATAAGGTGACCTCAGAGCAAGCCTCCAGTCTTCCCCTCCACCCAGCAGAGATTATGTTTATGGAATAGCAATGAGTTCCAGAGGTAAGTCTTTAGAAGCCACCTGGCACTCTTCAGCACCTTACCCAGCCTTTTGTGTTTCTTTGTCTTTCTTGCCTCTGTCCCTCAAGATACCGGGAAGTCTCCATCGAAGTGTGTATGTGCAGACGATGTCATCTGACGCTGCCACGTCTGCAAGGGGGGATATGTTAGCCCCGACGCCATTATGGGGCTTTGCTATGGACTGTTTGCTGTTGCCACATGGTCTGTCTAGACTGTAAAATGGATGCCAAGGTAGAAGCCCATAGAGAAAGGAAAAAGCTGTCTTTTTACTCTGAGGGACTCCATTACATACCTGCTGCATGTCACCTACACGGATTAAGGGCCATACAGCAGACAAAGGACTTTTCCTCTGCCAGTCCATGAAGGGATTACCCAATCAAGCATTCAAATTGTTAACGACCCTTCCTGATGCTAATCAGGGACAATCAGGGAAGTCTCCCACCTTTTGTTTACCTGGCCAGCAAGTCCTATAATCCATTCAACTAGCCACCCAACACCTGGCTTCTATTGTTAAATCCAGACCCTGCCTCTCTGGAAGCCCATTGGTCAAACCTAAGGTCTGCCTCTACTGACATCACACACCCCTGGGACTCATCATTGGTCCAGGAAATCTTTTGTTCTCACCTGAGACCAGCCCCCTGGGCCACCCATTGGGCTGCATTGTCTTACAGTGGGTATATCCCAGAACTCACATGGCCTTAGAGTGTGTGTCTCTGCCATGAGCCAAAATGGCAGCCCACCCCTGAACCCTCTGGGTTTAGGCCACAACCCTTCTTCATGGACTTCTGCACATCTGACAGGTAGTATCACCTCTCCATAAGCCATCAATCCCCTCTGCTTTCTTAGTTCTATTTTATGTGTGTGAATGTTTGAATACTGTTTGTGTGTTTGTGAATGAATAAATAAGGATTATATTCAGTAAAATAATATTTTATTAATTATACCTGGTCTCTGTGTCTTTTACTGGGAACCATTACAGACTAGCAGCATTCTCTGTATATACAGGCGAGAATCCAATAATAATAATAATAATAAACCAATTGCTATATTTAAAATAGAGCAATTTGGCTAACATGTCTCCTTACAGGTGGCTTGGGAGCAGGCCCGTAGCCAGGATTTTTTTAATTCAGGGGGCCTTTAAATAAGTCAGGGGGCACCCTGCACACACCCCTGCACCCACACCCAAGGGAGCACCTGGGCTGGATGGGAAGTTAGGGGGCCTTGGCAGTAAGTCAGGGGGCCATGCCCCGAGATGCCCCACTGTGGCTACAGGCCTGCTTGGGAGCTTCCCATGTTATCTAAGCAATGTGGGAAGAAGTTCTGTGGCAGTATACTGCAACAGCAATGGAAGAGATAGGCTGAAGAGAAATGGAGTAAGACAAAAGACAGGAGAAGATAACGTTAGGGGTCATGAGGTCGAGACTTTCAGTAGGAAGAACCTATATATACAAAACATAAAAGGAAGCCAGTGCAAGGACAACAAGAGGGGCTATACCATCATAGTAACTGAAGAGAAAGGTAAGTTTAGCAGATACATTTTGAGCCAACCATGCAACAAGGGAAACCCAGCAAATGGCTAGTTAAAACAAGAGGCGACCTGATTGTGGATATGCCATCAATATAGTGAATGGAACTTAAAAGTTGCTGAAAAGGAAGAACAGTGAAGATTTGATGATTGTTTAGATATGTTTAGATATGAAGAATGACAGGGAAGGTTTGGGTAAAAATGTTAGATGTTAGGAGAGACCAGCACAAAAGACGTAGGATTAAAAAGGGTAAGAGGACAAAGTGCAAGCAGAAAGCCCACACTGTGCCAGACAGGAGTGGAAAGTAGCAAATATCACACCATTTTTTTAAAAAAGAGGTCCAGAGGGGTCCAAGGAATTACATACCAGTTACCCTAACATCTGTTCCAAGTAAATTGGTAGAAACTATTCTTAAACGAGAAAGAAAATGAGCATGACTTCTGCAAAGGGAAGTCTTGCCTCACCAAACATTTAGAGTTCTTTGAGAAAGGGAACAAACATGTAGATAAAGATGATCTGTGGTGAAAGCCAAGGCAGATTGTGAAAAGCTACAGGAGGATAACTGAGCAACAGAGTAGCAAATTAAGTTCACTGTTGATAACTGTATGGTGCTGCACATTAGAACAAAAAATCCTGACTTTAAGTATATGTTGTTGGGTTTCAAACTGGCTGAGACCAAAATTGAAAGTTATTTTGAGGTTATAGTGGATAGCTTAATGAAAATGTTGGCTCAAAGGGGAAACTCCATGCTGGGGATTATTAAGAAGGAGACTGAGAATAAAATGGCAAATACTGTAATGCCCTTTTACAGAGCCATGGTATGGCCTCATTTGGAATACTGTGTACAGTTCCGGTTGCCCTATCTCAAAAAGGATATTGAAGAGCTGGGGAAAAGTACAGAAGAGGGCAACTAAGATGGTTTGAAAGGTTGAAACACTTTTCCTATGAGGAAAGGTTGAAGAGTCCAGGACTTTTTAGTTGTTAGTTTTTTCTTTTAAAAAAAAGCTAAGGTGGAGATGACAGAGGTTTATAAAAATTAAGCATGGGGCAGAGAAAGTGGATAGAAAACGGCCATTGGCACTTACTATGAAGGGTGCTTCTCCTCTGAGGTCAGGAGGACATCTCCATGGGTTATTCCCATCATTCCTTTAGGGAGGCAGAAAACACTTTCCCCCTCTTCCTCTTGGCGCCTTGGGAATAGCCCAGCCCCTCAGTTCTCGGATTCCGCAAGCAGTAAGATGCTAATTGAACTAATTCTCCTGAGAAAAAAGAACTCAGGCAACCCTGCCAACGATAATAAGAAAAAACGAGAACTATAATACAATTGCCAGCGATACTCCCCTTTGAAGGTAGGTGGCCTGACAGTAAGGGTAGAATAGAAAGGAAGAAGCCAGCACCAAGAAGGTAGAAAAGACAATGATGAGAAACAGGAAGCCTGAGATGTCCTCCTGACCTCAGAGGAGAAGGACCCTTTCATGGTAAGTGCCATGAGGTGGAGGACATCTCCATGGGACCTCCCAGAGCAGTGTCCCTATTTGGGTGGGTCATCATCGTCAGCCGAATTCAGGATGTGCTGGAGGACTCTTCTTCCAAAAGCTGTGTTGGCTGAGGCAAACGTGTTCAACTTGTAGTGCCTGATGAACATGGATACAGATGTCCAAGTTGCTGCTGTACATACTTTACCAACTGTTGCCTGGTTGGCAAGAGCTGCATTAGTCGATGCGCTGTGATGCCCTGTGGAACATCCAATCCTGTCGCCTTGTAAGCCTCTGAAATACAGGATCTGAGCACAGTGCTGATGGACGCCTTGGACATCCTGTCTCCCGTTCTGTGTGGAGTGATGTTAACAAACATGAAGTCCGTCTTCCTGATCTGCTCAGTTCTGATGATATAAATCTTCAAGGCACGCCTGACATTCAGGGTATGCCAGAGGACCTCCTTAGGATGTCTGCGATTGGGACAAAAGGTAGGAAGATAAACCTCCTGGGACCAGTGAAAGGAAGATGACACCTTGGGCTGAAAGGTAGGATCGGTCTGAAGAACAACTTTATCCTTGTGAAAGATGCACAGGGTGGACTTTACGGAGAAGGCGCTAATCTCTGAGACCCATCGAGCAGATGTTATGGCCACCAGAAATAGAGTCTTCATTCTGAGCCATCTAAAAGCAACCTCCCTAATTGGTTCAAAAGGAGGTTTAGTGAGAGCTGAAAGGACTATGTTCAACCTCCACGTCGGAAAGCGGTGTACCTGTGGAGGAGACTTGACAGAAGCTCCCTGCAAGAATAGCTGGACATGGAGATGTTTGGTTAACTTGTAACCTCCCAGTAAAGGAAGGACGGTGGATAACGCCGCTGTCTGTCTATGAAGAGTGGAAGCCTTTAAGCCGGAATCCAGACCATCTTGTAGAAAGGCCAAAACCGATGCCACCATGGGTGATAGTGTGTTAACTTTTTTCCTCCTGCACCACCAGACGAAAGCTTTCCATGTCGTATTATAAATGTGAACAGTTGATTGACATCTTGATGTTAGAATCGTGTTGAGCACCTGTGAAGAGTATCCTAACTGATCAAGTTGTTGCCGTTCAACCTCCAGGTGGTTAGACAGAGCCAATCCAGATGGGGGTGCCAGATTGGAGAACTCGGCAGAAGAAGGGGAGGAAGGATGGCTAACTCCGAAAGAGCTGAATACCATGGATACCTTGCCCATAGAGGGGCCACCAGGATAACTTGCACTCTCTCCTCCCGAATTCGCCGAACAGTTCTCAGAATTAGAGGAAACGGAGGAAATGCGTAGAGCAGGCCACGAGGCCACTGAGCAGAAGGAGCATCTGTCGCTTCTGCCTTCAGATGATGGTACCTTGAAGAGAACCATGGCACCTGATGATTCTCTGCTGATGCAAAGAGATCCACCACCGGTTGCCCGAAGTGATTCGAGATGAATCGGAACAGTCTTGGGTGAAGGGCCCATTCCCCCTCGAGGATCGTTTCCCGGCTCAGCCAGTCCGCTTGAGTGTTGGAAATTCCCCTCACATGTTCTGCCCGGAGTGACACAATGTTCTTCTCAGCCCAGGAAAGAATCCGAACTGCTTCCCGATGTAAATGGGTAGACCTGGAACCTCCCTGGTTGTTGAGATACGCCTTGGCCGAGATGTTGTCCATTCAGACCAAGACGTGCTGCCTGTAGATCGCCTGGCTGAAATGATTTAATGCATGCCAAATCACCCTCACCTCCAATTGATTGATAGGAAGACACTGTTCCTCGGTGGACCACTGTCCCTGGGTTGGAACACCCTCCAGTACAGCCCCCCAGCCCATGAGGCTGGCATCTGTGTAGATCTCCTTGAAGACTGGGATGTAATAAACCTTGCCATGTTTCAGGTTCTGTAGACTCGTCCACCAGAGAAGACTGGATTTGACCTGTGTCAGGACACGAAGATTGATTGTCCTGCGTTCCATGATCTGGCATTGATGGGGTCTGAGAAACTGCTATAGTTCCCTGGAGTGGAAACAAGCCCATTGGGTCAAGTCTATACAACAGATCATCAGACCCAGGAGCTTCACCAGGGACATTAGAGAGGTTGATGAACCCTGTATCACCGAGTTGGCTATGTCCAGAATCTTGGTGGCTTTGTCTGTTGGCAGGAAGAGAGAACTGCACATTGTATCTATAACAGCTCCCAAGTGTTCTATTTGCCATGTCGGCTTGAGACAACTCTTGGGAAAGTTGATGACGAACCCATGTTCTTGCAGGCACTGCAGTGTCTTTCTGGTGTTCTGAATGGCGGAATCCAGATCTTTGCCTCTCGCCATCAGGTCGTCCAAGTATGGATGCATGTGAACCCCCTGTGTCTGGAGGTGGACAATCGGATCGATGAGGAGCTTGGAGAACAGCCTGGGCGCTGTGGAAAGACCAAATGGAAGAGCCCGGTACTGGAAATGACATTTTCCCAAGCAGAACTGGAGAAACCTTTTTTGTGTCTGATGAATAGGAACGTGTAGATAGGCCTCCATGAGGTCCATGGATGTTAGGTAGTTGTCTGGTGCCAGGGTCTCTGTAATGGATCTGAGAGTCTCCATTCTGAAATGTCGAAGCCTGATGAACCTGTTGAGAAATTTCAAGTCCAATATGGCTCGCCAGTCATCATTCCTTTTGGGAACTAGAAACAGAATAAAGTAGACCCCGAGTCCCCTTGCCCGGATGTCGATTAGCTGCTGAATCGCCCTGTTGACCAGAGATCTTTTTGTGAGGGACTTGCTGATCGAGGAGACCAGAAACCTTTCCAGAGGTGGGACACCACTTCCTGCGCCCAGACGTCTGCTTTTGATTTTATCCAGGCTGCAGAGAAAAGAAGAAGGCGGGCTCCCACTGGAATGGAGGCGTAGTCATGCCTGTTTGGGTTTGGGATCTCGGTCCCCTCGATTGGGCTTGGTGAACATGGGCCTCTGGAACCTGTTGTTGTTATTGTTGAATGATCCCCCTCTATTGGAGGGTCGAAAGGAACTCCAGTTACTTTTCCTTTGGTCTTGTCAGAACCTGGGCAATGTGTGTTGTGAACGAAAGGAATGTGAATTCCGTCTGTCTGTCTGATGAAAATTTTTAGGCATGGCCTTCTTTTTATCTCTTGTCTCCACCAAAATTATATCCAGGGCATCTCCAAAAAGTCGATCTCCTTGGAAGGGATATGCCAACACCATCAATTTGGATTGGAAATCAGTTTGCCATGCATGAAGCCACAGGAGATGTCTGGATACTGCCGTGGAAGCCATGGCCCTGGACACGAAGGTCAAAATATCCAGAGAGCTGTCTGCGGAAAAGGAGGCAGCCTTTAGGACGCAAGATGCTCCCTCGAGAAAACCCTTGCTGTTCTCAGGCAAAAATTGGATTATTTTGCAGATCCAAACAATCACTGCTCTGGAAACAATCACTACCGGGCCATCCACTGGTGGTACCTATAAAAGCTCATTTGCATAAGAAGGTAAAGCATAGAGCTTCCTGACAAAGGCCGGAAACTGCCTGTTGGCAATGGGCATATCCCATGCCATTCTAAGTTGTCTTTCAAAATACTCCGGAAATGGAAAAACAGTTCCTCTGGAGGAAAAACTCAGAAAGCCCCTTGGAGTGAGACTTAAATCTGGGCCTGACCGGACCCTGCTCATCAGTAGCTGGGGCATCCTGGATCTGTAAGGCTTTTATTGCCTTGTTGACGATGAATTGATAGTCCTCTGCCTTAAAGAATCTGCTAGATTGCTCAGGCTTTTTAAATTCTTCCTCTTCTTCCTCAGAGAGGAATTCGCCCTCCTCCCTGTCCTCTGTCAGGGAAACTGATGAACCATCCTCTGCCTCCCAACGATCTCCCCTGTGACCCCTGTGTGAATCAGGAGGTGTTTTCTGTGCCGCCTTAGTGGGCCAGGGTGTTGGATATTGGGATGGGGAGGGCTGAGCACCATCTCGAGCATTTTAGAGCAGAAGGAAGACATCTCTTGCTGCATAGCCTGCCTGAATATCTGCAATAGGTTTGAGGATTCGGCTAGAGCCCCGGGAACACCCGTTGGAGATTTGGCCTGAGGGGACACGTGTCGGGGGTCTTATGGACTCCTTCAGTTTGGAGAATGCCCGGGAGAGGAATCAAGTCACTGCCGGAACCTCGTGACACCATTCCAAGATGGCCACCGCTAGTCTTTGCCCGCCCGATTTTAGTGGGTTCCTCATCTTCTGGCACTGATGGCGCTTCTGAGCACACCGCGCCACTGCTGCCACCTCTGCTGGGTCCGTTGGGGTGGCACAATCAAGCCCCGAAGGCAAGTAGGCCCCACTGTCAGCCACGGTGGCGTTAGTTTCGTCCTCCCTGGAGGAGAAAGTATGGTGGTTTACTGCTGCCTCCGCCATTTGAAGCGTCCGGCAGCGCCCGGTATCAACCAAATTCCCTCGCAGACTGTTGACTCTCAACAAAGAGTACAGAAAGAGAGGGAGAATTCAGAAGAATAGAAAAATAGGAAGGAGAAAAAGAAAGAAACAGAAGTAGAAACTAGCAAAAGACAAGTCAGAAAGGAAGAGCCTTGACCCTACTTGCTACTCCCTAAGGGGCAGGAATAGAACTGAGGAGCTGGGCTATTCCCAAGGCGCCAAGAGGAAGGGGAAAAAGTGTTTCCTGCCTCCCTAAAGGAATGATGGGAATAACCCATGGAGATGTCCTCCACCTCAGAGGGAGAACAGTATTGCACTTACCTGTTACCGTTGTTCATCTAGTTGCTTCTGTGCAGGCACACATGGATACTGCACATGCATAGGCCAGCCACTGGAAGATTTTTAGTTACCTTAGCAACAGAGTCAGAGGCGACCCTCCCAGTCAGAGCCATTGAGGCCATTTCCCACCTAGTGGTCATGTGCTCGGGGAGAGGCTCCCTCCTTTCCCTCAGTCATCTAAAGCTGCTGCTATGAGCCAAGCTAAGATGTTTCTCTCTATTTTTTTTGAGTTCACAGCAAGGTAGAAGGGAGGGATGTGTGCCTGAACAGACACAACTAGGTGAAGAACAGTCATAGGAAAGTGCAACATTGTTTTTCATTGTCGTTGTTCTATGCAGTCCCACATGGGAGATTATCAAGCTGATTTACCAGGAGGTGGAGTAAACGATTCACTGAAAAATGGAATGCAACACTGCTGTCCCCACCAATGTCTCCCTTTGTCCACTGATGTCCATAGAGTAGAGTCTAATGAAAGCATCTGCAGAAAACCAGGTTGCTTTCTTACAAATATCCAATAGTGGGATGCCTTTTCAAAAGGCAGCTGATGCAGCTTGAGCCCTTGTCAAGTGTGCCCTTATTCTCAAGGGGCAATTCACTGGTGCCAGATCATAAGACTTCTTGATAGTTGACACAATCCATCTAGATAACATCTGCGGGGATGCTGCTTTCCCTTTCGAGGGGCCCGAGAAGCATACAAATAACTGTAGAACTTTCCTAAACTCACTTGTTCTTTTTAAATAAAACCAGGAGGCGCAATCTGCATGGGCCTTCAGGGTGAATTGTTGGCAGATCTTGCATGCCATAACTTTGTGACTCTCCCTGAGGCAAAGAAGGCAGACAGAATGTTTGTCTGTCTGGGTCATCTTCATTGAACACTTTGAAAAAATTTTTGAACAAAGACATTTTTACGAGGCAAAGTTGAGCTAACAAGAAAAGATCCCCTCACAGCAACAGCAAAGAGAGAGCAGAGAGAAAGGAGGGATCCCTTCCCCTGAGCACATGACCACTAGGTGGGAAATGGCCTCAATGGCTCTGACTGGGAGGGGCCCCTCTGGCTCTGTTGCTAAGCCAACTAATCTTTCGGTGGCCGGCCAGCCTGCACAGTACCCATGTGGGACTGCACAGAACAACGACGATGATGGAGCTTTTTCTCCTGCTCCCATAATACTAAAACTTAAGAGCACCCAAAAAACTTGATTGCAATAGGTATAGACAGACAGAAATACTTGTTTACTCAATGAGTAATTCTGCTGTCGAATTCACTGCCAACTGAGGTTGCAATGACCAAGAGTATAAATGTCTTTAAAAGGGGTTTAAACAGACTGATCAAGGAGAGATCCATCAATGGCTACTAGCTATGGTAACTGAAGGAAACCAGTATATCCAGAGGCAGCAAACCTCTGAATACCAGTGCAGGGAGACAGCAGCAGGGAACGGCCTTGGCCTCGATACTTTGTTTGCCCTCCACAGAAACTGGTTGGCTGCTGTGTGAAACAGGATGCTAAACTGATCCAGCAGGGCTCTTCTTATGTTATTATTCGTGCACATACATAAAGTTTAAGGGAGAGGGATGCATCAATTTGGCTGTGTCTTCTAGAGAACACGTGATTCCTGATTTTACAAATATATTTGCCTTTGCAAAATTTTCTCTTCCACGCCTTGTTGTTCAAAAACTCCCTTAACAAAGCGCTGACAAACAAAGTCAAATGAGAAAAAAAATAATTGAAATAAACATGTATTTTTGAGGGGAAACTATAGTGAATATTTTTTTAGGGGGAAAGACAATATGAAGCCAATACCTGAGTAAGACATAGTAGTATCAGATAATGACTTTCAAAGCAGCATTAGGAAAATGCCTAATAGTAACTGTGAAACCAAATACCTGTTCTTCATTAGCCGTATTTCTCTTTTCAACTGTGGATCATCTGTCTTGGTTGACTGAGATGTCAAGGAGGCCGGAGATGTCATCACAACAGTCTGTGGGAGGGAAGCAGTGGTTGGTGTACTGCGTATCTGGTACGTTTGCATATCTCCTGAAGCAGCTGTTGAAGAACCAAAGGAAAGAATCATTATAAAGGAAAGAATTTAAACACCACTTCTCACTTTATTTTTCACACTTATGTACATATACCCAAGTTCAAAATGCAATCCACCCAACCAACTGCGGAGAGCATGTGAATACAAAAATAAGCATGTGCCTTTTAGTGACCTGGAAACAGCAGGTGAGAAAGAAACTCATGGTTCTGAGTATTTTAAAGACATACAGACCTTTTGCACTTAAGGCTTGAGCAGAGGGTGACTGCCAAAGTTGGTAGTGCACCAGAAAACTTTCTATTGCATTGTAGCTCAAACACAAACAACAAAATGGGACAAAATGATGTTCCTTAGGAAGAGGCATTGGTGGTCATACTTACTGACTTGGCCACCATCAACAAAAGACAACTCTGAAGTTTGTAACTTTTCCCACCATAGAGAACAATGGAGGGAATAGGGGCAACCTGTTTGGGGGCCCATAGAATTGGACCCCCTGGTCCAATGTTCTTGAAACTTGATGGGTATCTTGGGGAGAGGCTCCATCAGCTACCCTGTGAGTTTGGAGCCTCTCCCTCAAACCCCCTCCCCTCCAGTCCCCAGAATATACCCTATGTTTTCACCATTGACTTCAATGGCCCATAGGATATAATGGGGCCGAATTTCTTTCATTCCCTCCTTTCCTTCTCTCTTTTTCCTCTTTCCCTCCTTCTTCTCTTCTCTCTTTCTTTCTTTCCCACCTTCTTCTCTTCTCTTTTTTCCTCCTTTCCCTGTTTCCCTCCTTCTTCCCTCTCTTTCTTTCCCTCCCCTTTCCTTCTCTTTCCTTCCTTCTTTCCTTCTCTCTACTCTCTCTCTTTCCTTCCCTCTTTCCTCCTTCTGTGGCCCAACTCTCATGAGAAGGAGTTTAAACTTTAAACCCCTTCTCTCTTAGCTCCCCCACCCAGACCAGCTGGGGAAGGGAAGGGGAGGCTTTTGAAGATGCCTCCCCCCTTTTGCTTCCCCTTCTGACATATGCTAATAGCCTAACAGCTCATTAGCATAACATATGCTAATGAGCTCCTGCAGCTGTTTTTCTACAAAAAGACCCCTGTATAGACCCATCCTATACCCACTGCCATAGTCACTGCAGCACTGCCAGCATAACAGAGGCCACTTGGCTCGGCCTGTTCTTGGCTTCCACTGGCCTCTTAGGGTAGTGGATCACTGGGAACTTTCCAGTAAGTTTGAGGACTAATCCACACCTGTGCACCCTTTAGTTTCCAGTTTCAGCTGGGGAATCTATTGATCTCTGCCTAATCTGCTTATCGAACAGAGTCAGCTCTCCTCCCAGAAGTTGATACAAGCTGTGAACTTTACAGGGCAAGAGCACAGCAATGCTGTACTGATCCTATGTCCATGATTAAAGTAACTGAAAAGAGTAAGAGTCATTGATAATATTTCATATTAGAATTGTGCTTCAACTTTAAGATCTACATTGCTAACACTCATCTGAATCTCTGGATTAGTGCTGATGGAATAAAAATGTTTGAACTAAATGCACAGGTTCTGATAAATAAACATAAGCGTAAATATAGAGCTGGCTAGATACAGCTGTGGAACAAGACTGAAATGGAATAGAATTTGATGTGAAACTTTTCCATTATGAAAAATTATTTTTATGCTTGGGAAAGGGCACCCAGGTTCTACAAGTAAATTGAGAATGACCACTGGATACTCACCATGAAGGGTCCTTCTCCTCTGAGGCTTGGAGGACATCTTGTGGGCGATTCCCATCCATCACTTAGGGAGGCAGGACTATTCAATAACTTCTTGTTTCCTGTGGTGGGAGTCATCCAAGGCTCAGTTCTGGTGCTCCGAAAAGCAATACACTAAAAACGGATATTCTAGAAAACAGGGAACTTGAACAACATTGCTAGAAAAAGAAGAAGAGTAACAGGAAGGAAGAGTTAACCAAGAAACCCTCTCTCTCTCTCTCTCTCTCTCTCTCTCTCTCTCTCTCTCTTGTAAGATGAAGAAAATACAGAGTAATGACAGAGAGTGACGACCCAGGAAGGCCAAGATGTCCTCCAAGCCTCAGAGGAGAAGGACCTTCACGGTGAGTATCCAATGGTCATTCTCCCTCTGAGGTGGAGGCCATCTTGCGGGACCTCCCAGAGCAGTGTCTCTAAATTTCAGGAGGGGGGTCATCATCAAGAGAAAGAACAGACTGCAGCACTCTCCTGCCAAACACTGCATCTGCAGAGTCATACACATTGATTTTGTAGTGCCTGATGAACATGGATAGACAGGACCACATGGCAGCCCTGCACACTTCTTCCACTGACGCTCTATTAGCCAGGGCTGCATTGGTTGCAGCACTACGCAGAGCATGCTGTGATACCTTCTGGTGCACACTGGTTCAAGCTCTTATATGCTTCTGCTATGCAAGATCTAATGGTGGTACTTATGGCTGAACCAGACATCTTTCTCCCCATATGGGGGAGAGATAGTAACAAACATGGCCTCTGTTCTGAGGATATAGCATTTAAGGACTCTTCTCACATCCAGGGTGTGCCACAATTTCTCCTTTGGGTGAGTAGGATTCAGAGAGAGAGACTGCAAGCAAATCTCTTGAGATCTATGAAATGTGGAATTAACCTTGGGGCAAAAGGTAGGGTCTGTTCTAAGAACCCTTATGAAAAACACAAAGGCCTGTTTGAATGGACAGCGCACTCAACTCCGAGATCCTTCTTGTAGAAGTTATGGCTACCAAAAACAGGGCCTTCATCCTCAGAAACTTTAGAGGAATTTCCTTTATGGGTTCAAAAGGCCCTTTAGTTTGAGCTGTAAGGACAATATTAAATCTCCAAGTTGGAAACCTATGTTTTGTTGGACGCCCCTTTCAGAAAATGGTGAATGTGAGGGTGTTAAGAAACAGGAAGACTGTGTAAAGTGGAAGTACCAAAGCTAGGGCCGCGATCTGCCTCTTAAGAGTCGCAGCTCTGAGACCGCTTACTATACCATCTTGTAGGAATTCTAGCATGGACCCTATCTTAGGATGTAGGGGGTCAACTTTCTTCCTTCTGGCCCATCACACAAAGGCTTTCCATGTAGCGTTATAAATCCTAGAGGTAGATGGCCAATTGGATGCCATGATCATCTCGATTACAAGCTGTTTGTATCCGAGTTTTAGAAATGTGTTCCTTTCAATTTCCATGCGGTCAAACAAAACCACTCTGGTCTGGGGTGCCAAAGTGGTCCTTGAATTAGCATGTCTGGTGACACCAGAAGAGTCAGAGGAGGTGACACCGCCATCTCCTGCAGAGATGTGAACCAAGGATGGAGCAGCCAGTATGGTGCTACTACTATTATGGTTGCCTGAAGGACTCAAACCCTCCTTTGGAAGGACTGGTAGTGGAGGAAAGGCGTATGAGAACATCAGAGCATCTGTGCCCTCCGCTTGAGGCTGGAAATACCTTGTGAAAAATCTGTCCAGTTGGTTGTTGGTTGGAGACACAAAAAGATCCACCAGGGGGTTTCCCAGGGTCACTGCTATGAGTCAAAAAACTTTTTTGTGCAGGGACCATTCGCTCTCCTGCACTGTTTGATGGCTCAGCCAATCTGCTTGGACATTAACTACTCCCTTCACATGTTCTGCCCCAATCGAGGCTAGGCTGGATTCTGCCCATGTCAACAATTGGATCACTTCCCTGAGTAGGGCTGAGGATCAGGAACTTCCTTGCTTGTTCAGGTAGGCCTTGGCAGATATGTTGTCTGTCCAGATGAGAATGTGTTCCCCTCTGATCTGGGAGGCAAAGTGTTGCAGAGCCAGTCTGATGGCCCAAAGCTCTACCAGATTGATTGGTAGACTCTGTTCGCCTACAGACCACCTGCCTTGCGCTGGCTGATGTTGAAGAGTGCCTCCCCACCCCGATAAGCTGGCATCAGTGAATATTTGGATTCTGTCCTGGCCCAAAACAACTCACCTTGAGACAGGTTAATTAGCTTGGTCCACCAGCATAGACTTATCTTGACCTGCAGTGGAACCTTCAAGGCAAAGTCCATCCCTAATGCAATGGAATTTTGGTACGGTCTCAGGAACAACTGGAGTTGTCTGGAGTGAAACCTTCCCCATTATAATGTGTCGAAAGCCAATACCATGAGACCCATCATCTTGGTCAGAATGGATAAGGACGACATCCTTGCTAGTATGATTTGATTTGCCAAGGCTTTGATTTTCCTCACTTTCCTGACTGGGAGAAATAGTTTTGCAATCTGAGTGTCTATTACCACTCCTAGGTGTTCTAGTTGTTGAGTGGGGTTCATGGAGCTTTTTTGCGTATTTACTAGGGATCCGAACTCCCGCAGGCACTGTAGGGTCCTATGCATGTCTTGCTGAGACTGTTCCCAGGTCCTGGAGCGTATCAAAAGGTCACTGAAATAGGGTGAATGCGTATTCTGTGTTTCTGAAGGACTACAACTGGGTGGACCAGGATCTTTGTGAATACCCAGGGGACTGAGGAAAGTCCAAAGGGAAATGCCTGGAACTGAAAGTGGGCCTCCTTTACGCAAAACCATAGAAATCTCCAGTGGTGTGCAAAAACTGGGATGTGCATATACACCTCCATCAGATCTATGGAGGTGAGGAATTCTCTGGGTTGCAGGGACCCTGCAATGGACCAGGGGGTCTCCATGCAGAAGTGCTTGGGCTCGACATACTTGTTTACAAATTTTAAGTCTAGGATTGTCCTCCAGTCCCCAATCTTTCTGAGGATGGTGAAAAAGATGGAGTAAATGCCTGTCCCCTGTTTGTCTACAGGAACAGGTTCAATCACTTGAATGTCCAGCAAATAAACTATTGCAGACCTGGTTCTGTCTCTCTTTATCATGTTTTTGTGAGATGGGGAGATAATGAATTGCTGAGGAGGGAGCACACGAAACTCTATCTTGTAACCCTCTTTGACAATGTCTATGGTCCACACGTCCGGATGAGAGGTGAACCATGCCTGACTGAAGAGTGTCAGGCATCCCTCCACCGGTGGGGACAGGTAGTCATGCCCTAGGGGCCTTGGTGTTTCTGTCCTCTTTATCTTGTCAGGTGGGAGCGGGTCTTGAGAATTTGTTGGCGAATCCTCCTCAGCGAAAGGGCTGCTGTTGCCACCCCATGGTGATCTCCTGTTGTCTTGTCGGAACTTGGGTAACATGATACATGCGAAAAGAGGATGAGGTTGTTGCATCCTTGTCTCCAAGGTGTACTATCTTGGGAAGAGCCTTCTTTTTGTCCCTTGTCTCTATGAGGATCTTTTCCCTGGTTCTCCAAAAAGCTTGTCACCTTGAAAAGGGTATGCAGTGATGATGGCCTTAGATTGATAGTCTGCAGGCCAGGCCCTGAGCCAAACAATGCAATGGACGGTGGCAGCAGATACTATAGCTTTGGAGGCAAAGACCATGGTATCCAGGGTAGCATCTGTGGTGTAGGAAATAGCCTTCAGGATTCCATTAGCTCCCTCCAACCGTCTGCAATTGTTATCTGGTAACATCTGGATTAGCTTTCTCATCCACACAATGGGACGCTGCAGCAGACGCCTTGATTGCCATGGCATTGGTTTCATGGGTCTTCCTCAAGGTGAACTCCATGTGCTTATTGAGATTGTTCCTTAGACGGCCAAGGCCATCTTCAGAGACCAATCCAGAAGATTGCAATGCTGCTACTGGTTCATCAACTGCCAGTACCTGAAAGAAACTTGAAGCAAATGATGTCATAGGATACAGCTTTTTAATAAGCCCTGGAAAAGGTTTGTTATTCAATGGCTTCACCCATTCTGCCTTCATTTTTCTCACATAGAAATCAGGGAAAGGAAAGGCCATTTCTTTTTCTTTTCTTTTTTTTTTGTGGTAAAACTCTCCTAAAAAGGAGAGAATTTTATTCTTTTTATAAGAAAAGGGTAGGGTAGACAGATGGAGAAAGAAAAAGATGGAGTGAAGTTTTTTTCTGTTAAAAAGGGTTAGTTTTAGTTAGTAATCAATACCAATTTTGGCATCTATCATGGTTAGAAGATCTTCTTTTTATCTTTGCAAAGTCCAAAATCACTCTGTTAATACAGTTAGTAAAGTCCATTGGGGTTAGTAATTAAACAGCTCCTTATAGATGTTACACGAACAGTCCTCAAGGTGTCTTCTTTTTAAGTCTCTTCCAATTATGGATTGAGTCCTTTTTAGCCTTGATGTCTTCCGTTCCATCACCTCCTTCCCCTGGGCTGCTGTCTTCTTCACTGCTTATCCCAATTTTGAGTGCTGTGTCTTCCTCCATGCTGGAGTGTCTCTTCAGAAGCTTTTGCATTTTAAGGATGTAGTCCATCTTCTTTCTTATCTCTTTTTCCTTGTACCTCTGGCCTTCAAATATCCAGGGCTCCATAGACGAGATTAGATCTCTGATATGCTGCCTGCTATGCTCGACCTCCTCTTCTACTGGCAGAGTATTTTCTTTTATAAAAGCGGAGTAGGCTTTGAGAGCCATGTCCACTTCTTCTTTTAATTCTTTCGCTTCACTGCCAGTTAGGGGTGCCAAGACATTCGTCAAGGTAGATCCGAGATCTTCTTTTTCTTCTTCTTTTACGCCCTGAAAACTTAGAATCAAATTCGATTTCTGTTCAATTTCCACCATCTTCCTTGTTGTTTCCGATATCTGTTTCTGTCGACTGATGAGAACACTTTCCACTTTAAGCAAAGTTTCATTGATTTTCTGCATTTGTTCCAGCAGAGGGCGCAGCATCTCCTTTTCCAGTTGATTGACAGCAAGCTCTGGGGGGGGCTACCCGGACCGGAAGTCCCTCCCCTCTTCTCTTCCGGTTTCTGCAGGACTTTTTCCATTGTCGACATTTTGTTTTTTTGTTTACTTTTACAAAGTTCGTGCCGCATCCCCCAGGAAGCTAATAGGGTCGTAATCTTCCGTACAACCCCAACGGTACTTTCACCAACACTTTTTCCTCTCTTCCCCCCTTCGCGCTCCCTTTGTAGATCTTGCTTCTCAAAAGGGGTGGGGACTTCTCCCTCCTCCCATACGCTTATATGCTTGCGGGGGGATTCCAATTTACGCTTCGAAATAGATCTTCAACTCACGGTTCGATGCCACTTCTTCTTTTTATGTTAAATCATAGCGCTGTCTTCACTCCTGGAAGTCGGTGGCGCTGCTAAGTCCCATTACGGGCACGACGCAGCGGGGCCGATTGGGGCAGGGAGAAAGCCTCAATTTCCCGGCTGTCTGCCGGCAAAGAGGCTACTCCCCAAGCGCCCCCGGTTTGGAGCCTTTGCCTAAGGCTCACTAGGGTCTTTCGCACATGCGAAGACCCCCCCTATCTGCGCTTGGGCCAGCCGCCTCCGGGAGCGTCCCGAGACTCGGCCGCCATTTGCAACACCGAAACCGAAACCCAGGAAAGGCCATTTCTGAGTAGTCAACAGGTGGAAAAAACTCATCAGTGATCTCATTTCCTTCTCTTTGTTCCTGTGTATCAGCGTCCTTGCTCCTGAAAGGGTGAAAGCCCTGGATGTGGAGCGCTGAGAGGGTTTTTGAAAGTAAGTACTGGAAATCTTCCCCCTTAAAAAAATCAAAAAGACTGTTCTGGAGCAGTTGGTCTCCCAGCCTCTTCTTCATTAGAAGAGAACTCCCCCTCCTCTCTTTCACTGGAAACAGGGGATAAAGAGTCCTTCTCATGCACCATTGAGTCATGCAGGCACCTTTCCCTGGGGAATCTTTTTTGGGCAGCCTTAGTGGGCCAGGAATGTTTGCCCCTGTGCCTCCTAGGAGAGGGAGAGGAGGAAGAAGATCTAGAGCGAAAACCCTGGCCCCCCGAGCCACAAAATTGAGTTATTTCCTCCCTCATGGCTTTCCCGAAAAAGGCCATTACACTTGGGGAGAGGGGAAAGGACCTGGGGTCGCTAGCATTACCAGTCTGGGATTCAGCATCATCCTCAGCTCCATGTGCCCTATAGGACTGATTTTGTCCTGCGGGGAGGCTCTTGCTGTGCCCATATGTCTCAGGGCGTTCTATATGCGGGAATAGGCACTGCTCGCTGGTCCCGTCTGTGTCAGCATACTGGCCAGTGTGCTGCAAAATGGCTACTGAAGGCAGTGCGGGTTCCTTCTGTGCACAGGTTTTGGCATGCTTTGCCGCGCCGCCCTCTCCTTGTTGGTTGCAGCAGCTCTCTTCCTAGCCATGTAGTCTTCTTCTCCTTTGTTGTGCCCGGCAGCATCCCTCTCCAGAGTGGAGAGGAACCCATCGCTGTCTTCCCTAGCTGCTAATTGTGCAGGAGAAGAAACTGCTCCATAAAGACAGTCCCAGTCCCGCTATCAATAGAAGGTGGCACGAGAGCAAGATAATCTTTCTTTCTTTCTTTCTTTCTTTCTTTCTTTCTTTCTTTCTTTCTTTCTTTCTTTCTAAGGCATAAGAAGGAACAGGGTAAGAATAGGTAAAGTACTGAAAAAGAGAGAGAGAAATGGAGTCAGATATCAGAAAAGGGTTAGGCAAAGCCTAGACCTAGCTGCTCTCCCTACTGAGGCAGGACAAGAACTGAGCCTAGGGTGACTCCCACCACAGGAAATAGGAAGTTATTAAATTTAGTCCTGCCTCCCTAAGTGATGGATGGGAATCATCCACAAGATGGCCACCTCAGAGGGAGAATCAGTTAGTAGAACTATCCTAAGCAGGTGGAAGAAGACAACAATTCCAATTTTTTCAAAGGCAGTACTTACTCTGCACTACTACCTGGTTGCTGGGTACAAGTATCTGTTGACCATCAGATGTCTGTACATACTGTAACAGTGGAGTTCCACCAGCATTTGTAAATGTCTGCAAACCCTGCACACTTTCTGCAACAGGACTGCTCAGTTGTAGTGGTCCATTTGGTGCAATGGCAACTTCAGAATTAAAACAAAAATGAAACAGAAAAGACACTGATCATGAAAATGAACCAGAGAAGACACTGACAATAGCCAAAAGTCTGCAACAACTAATATATCTTTCTTTTTGGTACAGTCGCCACAGAAATCTTTCACTGAATACATTTGCTTCCCTGTGAGCAATTAACTTCTCTTTGCAGCCCACATCTTCAGCAGCCAGAAGAGATAGTAAACACTTCCATCTTCTTCTTGTCTTCATCTTCTTATTGTCAGGGGGATGGTTCAGATGTAATAGCAAACCACAGTTGTCAAATCAGTTTGGGGGAATAATTCGATTTGCATGCATCCTTTTCATGCTGTAATGTTTGAGCACTTACTGTTTTGTCCTCTTCCCTACAATCAGAATTCTATACTCTGATTTAAATCTTAGTTTGAATCCTGGACTGAAGGGAACAGAAACAGTTTGTGGTAGTGTGAAAGCAAAAAATTTTAAAAACTGGAAAAAGAAACGGTCATCAGAGGATGTGCTTTGGACTGGTTTAAATCTTTCCTTCAGGATCATACTCAGAGGGCTGCTGCTGAAGACAAGTTTTCATCTGTTCAGGACATATCCTGTGGGGCTCCACAAGGCTCCACAAGGCTCAGTCTTAGCCCCCATGCTATTTAGTTTCTATGTAAAACCTTTAGGACAGAGTTGGCCAAACTGCAGCTTGAGAGCCGCATGCAGCTCTTTCACAGTCTAATTTAACGTTAATAAAAAGCAAATTTGCATATTTTTCAATAAAAACATGTAATATTTGTTCATATCTTGCAGCTCTCAAACATCTAATGTTTATTCTGTGTGGCTGTTACGTTAAGCAAGTTTGGCCACCCCTGCTTTAGGAGGAATCATTCATAGTTTTGGATTTGGGTGCCATCAACATGACTCACAAAAGCTTATGCCCTGCAAGTCTTGTTGGTCTCTAAGGTGCTACTGGACTTGAATCAATAGGTCAATGACAACCAACTCTGTATATCTTTGTCCAGCTGCCCAGCACTAGAGAAGCACTATTGTAGAGGTCCTGATCAAGCACCTAGCTGCTGTGGTTAAATGGCTAAAGGTGAAGTGTCTCGAATGCAGTCATATATTTGGAAACTGGCTCGTCCTTGATGGAGACCTGCGCTTGGCTTAGAACACTTAAATACTGGCTCCACCTACACTATAACTCTGAACATGGGAGCCTCATATACCACATGCTCTCTGAGCTTAATGCATCAAATTGGTCAGCACACATTGAGGAAAAAAATCAAAGTATTGGGTCTTTCTTTAGAGTCCCTGTTTATGGTGCCCCTTGCTGCCGCATTTCAACAGATCAAAAACAGGATGTTAGATACTGAGCACCAGAAATTATACAGCTTAGCAAACAAAACCTGCTGCCCTTTGAATTTCCCCCTTACTACAGGGAAGATGGCCTCATATTTATCCTCTCTGCAGGTCCCTCAGCAACGCAGAGCGTTCACTCTGGCCAGATGTAATGCTATGCCCTCTGCCATCTTATATGGCAGATTTAACAAGGTTTCTCATTCGGCCAGATACTGCCCCTGCGGAAAGAAATGCGTGGAATCTATTACTCATGTTCTCTTGCATTGTAATCTGCATGTGGACTTAAGGAATTTTTATTTACACTCTATTTTATTCAGTATGGCGGATTGTTCTGATGTACTCAAGGTACATAGACTTTTAAAAGACCTCAGTCCTAATACTACTGAGAAGATGGCCAAGTTTCTTTGTCTGGCTTTAAAGCTGCGCCAAAGGTTCTTAGAGACACAACATCCTTATCAGCTTCTAATTGCACAATATTAAGTCACAGTAACTTTTTATAGGCGTGTCTTACTCAGTTTTTAAATTGTATAACTTGTAATTTATGCCAATAAAGGCTAACCTGAACTTGAACTAAAGGTGAAGTGAATCCTGACAAGACAGAGGTGATACTGGTTGGGAAGGCTAAGCTCTTGAAACAGTGTTTCCCCAGCCTGACAGCATCTAGCTGGCTCATGCTGACTTGTTTAGAATAGAATAGAATGTAATAATATGATTCAAAGCCAGCCACAGATCATTTAAAAACAATAAACAGAAAGTAATAAAAATGTGAATACAGGGTTAAAATTGCTATGAACAAATAGAATCTACAATTTTAAAAGAATTTTAAGATGTTACGATTATATAGTAGAGTTGTAGTTATACTGAGAAGATAAAACAGAGTAAAACTTCAATCCCTCATTTCCCTTGTAAACCATGGCCTTCCTATGATAATTACAAAACATATGATTGTTGAATTTCTACTGCACTTTCAACTAAATCCTTGTGAATATTACAGGCTGCTGCAAAAAATCTGGCACAGCAGATTGTGATGTGTGGATTTACACCTAATAGGAATTTCTTAACAATTTCAGGGTGGGGGACAAGCTGGAAACCTTCCAAGTAAAGGTATAATAGTCTTTGCTCGAATTTCATGATAAACTTGACAGTGCAGCATTACATGCTTGTTTGTCTCAACCTTTCCTGCTCCACGAGGGCAGACTCTCTTTATCATCAGAATCTTTTTGAATCATCCTTTCACTATTGCAGAGGGAAGAATATTCCATCTGGCCATGGATAGGGCTCTTTGATAGGATGGAATGTCTCGTAAGGAAAGATGAGGAGCTGGAGCTACGATATATCTAATGTGCTAACGGGGCCAAAAAAATCTGAAACTCTATTTAAGTCACCCTTTCTTTCAGTGTTCAGCTCTGGGGGGAGACCTAACATAGACAGTTTATAATAGACTGCCTTTAACCAGGAAGATAGAAATCCATCCTGGAGGATTAACAAAGTAAAATCTTGAGAGGAATGGATCAACTTAAGTCAAAAATTCATAGAAGCAGGGCACTTTTTGCATATTAAATGACACCCCCCCAATGTAGCCAATCCTCCAAGAGCTTACAGTAGCCCCTGTAAGAAGAGCTCTGTAAGCTCTTGGAGGATTGGCTACTTTAGGGGTGTGTGGCCTAATATGCAAAGGAGCTCCTGCTACAAAAAGACCCCTGCATAGAAGCAAGGCTTACTTTGGCCTCAATTTTAATCAGGCCAGATTCTAGGCAGAGGCTTGCACTGGATACATAGCTAGGGAAATGGAATAATGGTCTTAAAATTTTGATTGTATTCTTTCTAATGGGATAAATTGCGAAGATGGCAGTCCTAGGATTGTCTTGTAGAGAAGTTGGAATACTGTTTTGGTCTGATACAATTTAATGGCCGCTGGAATAAATTGCCCACCTTTAGTATAAAAGAATTTTAGAAAGGCCTGAGTGGATTTTGGTCCAACAAAAGCCACATATTCATGGTGGGCATTCCTCGCCCCAGAAGACTGAATCATTACCTTCAGATACTTAACATTCTCACCACCTGCTCTATTTTATAGCCATTTATTCTCCAGGTCCTAACTTTAGGTCTTTTGCTGAATGATATAATTTTGGTCTTTTGATAATTGACCTCAAGCTGCTTTCATTACAATAATGACTGGAGGCATTCAATGCCTTTTGGAGGCCAACTGGAGTTCTAGTTAACAAAATCATCTTATCAGCATACAGCAGAGCAGGTATCGACTGGCCAGCTAGAGAAGGAGGGTGTGTGTCAACTTTACCTATGCTGCTATGTTAATATAGAAGACAAACAGCGAAGGAGCCAATATGCAGCCTTGTTTTACACCTTTTGATGTCTCAATGGGGTCGGTAAGAAGCTCATTTTTATTACGTTCCTTCTAAGCTGTGGAGTCTTGTGAGCAAAAATTCTACTTTGTGATCTACTAGCATTAAAGTTGTGAGCGAGCGATTTGGCTACCACATCAATTAGTTTGCTCTGGAGGCATCCTTCCTGAGCTAAGATATAAGTGTGTGAGCCAGAGGCTAAAAAACTGTGAGCTAGCTCACACTAACTCAGCTTAGAGGGAACACTGATACACTTGACCTTAAATTATGTGTTGGAATGAAGAGTTCGGATTAGATATAGGAGCCTCAGATCAATGCATGTGGCTCCCAATTTATCTCATAACCTATCCCTTAATACTGAATCAAAGGCAGTTTTTAGATCTATGAAAGCATGCTGATTCTATTACTAGTCTTGGGATCATACTAGATTCAGCAAGTTAATTCAACAGCTTTTTGCAATCTTTAGTCTGGAAGATGGTTCCTTTCTTAATTACACTGATCTGTCCATGTGGATCCATGCTGCAGTCATCTCAAAGCTTATAATACACTCTGCATGGGTCTGTTTCAAAAACAACCCTGAAACTCCAGCTGGTACAAAATTTTTATCAGAATTAGACAACATATGAATATTACATCTGTTCTGCAGCCACGTCACTGTTTGAGAGCCAGTTTTGTGTAGTGGTTAAGTCCGTGGACTCTTATCCGGGAGAATCGGGTTTGATTCCCCACTCCTCCACTTGCACCTGCTGATGAGACCTTGGGTCAGTCACAAGCTCTGGCACAGCTGTTCTCTTAAGGACAGTTATTGTCAGAAGTTCTCTCAGCCCCATCTACCTCACAGGGTGTCTGTTGAGCTGACCCAGCTGAGCTCTGAGAAGGAGCAAGGTGTTTGAGCTGCCAGAGGGGTGAGTGGTATTTTTATTTATTTACTTTCAGCTGAGGTGCTTTAGCTGAGAAGGTACTGTGTCAGGGACTGTATTTGGGAGTGTGTGGGTGAGTTGTAACAGACTCCTGACTGGTGGAGTTAGGGTGTGAAAGGGTCATTGTTTGCCTGTAATTAAGTGCTTGGGTGAAATTGAATAGCAGACTCCTGGCTGCTGGAGTTGGGGTGTGAAAGGGGCTTTGTTTGACCGTCATTAAGTGCCTTGGGTGATTTGGAGTAGCTGCTGGCCACACCCTCTCCTGGGAGACAATTCCATTTAAGGCAGGAAGTTTGCAAGAGGCACGAGCCTCTGGCACGAGCAAAAGGGCGAGAGCAAAAGGGCGAGAGCAAAAGGGCGAGGCTCTTTGCCTGTGGCTCTTGGCCTAGGGGCTCTGTAAGAAGCCTAGGAAGAGACAGAAAGCCAGGACCTTGGCTCCTTGGTAAGGTAAGTAGACTCCTACAACAGGAGCCATATAAATACAAAGGGTTTTAAAAGGGGGGTTATAGAAAAGTATTTGTTTAAAAACAATTATGAAGCCAGAATGCCAGCAGGGGGTTGGGGGCTATCCAGTGTTTTGCATGGAGTGTCACATGTATGACTATCTGCCCACTGGTCAGAAGTCTTGGGTGTGTGCTCGGTGCAAGGAGCTCCTGGTTCTCAGGGAGCGAGTTTGCTCCCTTGAGGCCAAGGTGGCTGACCTGGAGAAGCAGGGACAGTCAGTTAGGTGCACGGGGAAGACTCTCGGGGACTTGTTAGATATGTCCCACGCTGGATCTAGCAGCCCGGCTGCTGCCAGGGAGCATGAGGGTCAAGGGGAAAAGGGGCACCATGCTGAGGATAAGGGGAATGTGCCCTCAGAAGGGACCTCTTCTTCAGCTGGTGAACGGGTATCCTTTTGTACCAAGGAACCGTCCCTGGGAAGGGTGGGAGGGGGCTCTTGGTAGTTGGTGATTCGATCCTTAGGCAGGTAGACAGCTGGGTGGCGAACCCGCGTACTGACCGTATGGTGACTTGCCTGCCTGGTGCGAAGGTAGCGGACATTACGCGTGTTTTAGATAGGCTGGTAGATAGTGCTGGGGAGGAGCCAGTAGTCGTGGTGCACGTCGGCACCAACGATGTGGGGAAATGCAGTCGTGAGGTCCTGGAGGAGAAATTTAGGCTGCTGGGCAGGAAACTCAAGGCCAGGACCTCCAAGGTAGCCTTCTCGGAAGTGCTACCTGTTCCACGCGCAGGGCCGGAGAGACAGGCACAGATCAGGAGTCTCAATGCGTGGATGAGACGGTGGTGTAGGGGGAAAGGGTTCAAGTTTGTTAGGCACTGGGATGCTTTTTGGGACAAGAGGGAGCTGTACAAAAGGGACGGTCTCCATTTGTCCCGAGAAGGAACCAGGCTGCTGGCGCTCAAAATCAAAAAGGTGGCAGAGCAGTTTTTAAACTGAATAATGGGGGAAAGCCGACAGGAGATGAAAAGTCTCTGGTTCGGGATGGCTCATCTCAAAGAGATGAAGGGGTAGCTATTACTTTTGTACAAGGAAATGGATTACAATTGTCCACTGAGACTGTGGCTAATGATAGGAACTGCCTGGCAAGGTCTCGAGGCAGCAAGAGGAAGGCTGTGGGCTTAACAAGCATGGGAAACTATAAGTGTTTATACACAAATGCTAGAAGTCTCCGAGGTAAAATCGGGGAGTTGGAATGCTTGGTGTTGGGGGGGAAATAGACATTGTGGGTATTTCAGAAACTTGGTGGGATGAGGAAAATCAGTGGGATACGGTGATTCCTGGTTATAAATTATATCGGAAGGATAGGGGGAAAGGGTTGGAGGTGGGGTGGCTCTGTATGTCAGAGAGGGTATACCGTCCAGTAAGATTGAGAGGGTAAGAGAATTGGATTCACTTCTGGAAATGCTATGGGTTGAAATAGTGGGTCCAAAAGGAGGCTTAACAGTGGGAGTTTGTTATCGCCCACCAGATCAAAAGATAGAGGAGGATTATAAAATGATGAATGAATTAAAGATAGCAGCTAGACGAAATAACTGTGTTGTAATAGGCGACTTTAACTACCCACACATTGATTGGGTCAATATGAGTTCTAGTCGGGAAAAAGAGATTGCGTTCTTAGACACTCTCAATGACTGTGCTGTGGAACAGATGGTCACAGATCCTACCAGGGGAGAGGCGATCCTGGATTTGGTCCTAAGTAACACCCAAGACCTGGTGAGAGATGTAAAAGTGATTGCACCACTTGGGAACAGTGACCATAATGTCATTGAGTTTAACATTTGTACAGATAGGGAGTTGCCCAAAAAGACTGACGCAACCACTTTTAACTTTAAAAGGGGTAACTTCTCTGGTATGAGGGGACATGTGAGGAAGAAATTGAAAGGAAGAGTGGAGAAGGTCAAAACCATTGGGGAAGCTTGGAGACTATTTAAAAAGACAATCCTAGAAGCTCAGAAAAAATATATACCGCAGGTTAGGAAAGGTACAAATAGGTATAGAAAAAAGCCTGCATGGTTAACAAATAAAGTAATGGAAGCTGTAAAAGGTAAGAAGGATTCCTTTAAGCGGTGGAAAGCTAGCCTTAGTGAGGTTGATAAAAGGGAACACAGACTATGGCAAATAAAATGCAAGTCTGCGATCAGGCAAGCAAAAAGGGAATATGAGGAGCATATCGCAAAAAACATAAAGACCAACAATAAAACTTTCTTCAAATACATTAGAAGTAGGAAGCCAGCCAGGGAGGCAGTGGGGCCCTTGGATGACCAAGGGGTAAAAGGAGTAGTGAAGGATGATAGGGAAATGGCTGAGAAGCTGAATGCATTTTTTGCCTCTGTCTTCACTGTGGAAGAGGAGAAGTGTTTGCCCACTCCAGAAGCACCGATTTCGGGAGGGGGTTTGAAAGACCTGAATCAGATTGCGGTGACAAGAGAGGAAGTCCTCCGACTGATGGACAATTTAAAAACTAATAAATCACCAGGCCCGGATGGCATTCATCCAAGAGTTCTGAAAGAACTCAAATGTGAACTTGTGGATCTCCTGACAAAAATATGTACTCTTTCTTTAAAATCTGCCTCCATTCCTGAGGACTGGAAGGTAGCTAATGTCACTCCCATCTTTAAAAAGGGCTCCAGGGGAGATCCAGGAAATTACAGGCCAGTCAGTCTGACATCGATACCGGGTAAGTTGGTGGAAACTGTTCTTAAGGAAAGAATTAGTAGGCACATTGATAAACAAAAACTATTGAGGCAGACTCAGCATGGGTTCTGTAAGGGAAGATCTTGTCTCACTAACCTGTTAGTGTTTTTTGAGGGAGTGAACAAACATGTGGACAAGGGGGACCCAATGGATATTATTTACCTTGACTTCCGGAAAGCTTTTGATACAGTTCCTCATCAAAGGCTCCTAAGTAAGCTCAATAGTCATGGGATAAAAGGACAAGTCCTCTTGTGGATCAAAAACTGGCTTATAAATAGGAAACAGAGAGTGAGTATAAATGGGAAACTTTCTCAGTGGAGGGTGGTAAGCAGTGGGGTACCACAGGGATCAGTACTCGGTCCGATGGTTTTTAACTTGTTTATTAACGATTTGGAATTGGGAGTAAGCAGTGATGTGGATAAATTTGCAGATGACACAAAGTTGTTCAGGGTGGTGAAAACCAGGGAGGATTGTGAGGCACTCCAAAGGGATCTGTTGAGGATGGGTGAGTGGGCGTCAACGTGGCAAATGGGGTTCAATGTGGCCAAGTGCAAAGTGATGCACATTGGAGCCAAAAATCCTAAATATAAATACACGTTGATGGGGTCTGATCTGGCAGAGACGGACCAAGAGAGAGATCTTGGAGTCGTAGTGGATAACTCGCTGAAAATGTCTACACAATGTGTAGCTGCAATAAAGAAGGCCAACGCTATGCTGGGGATTATTAGGAAGGGAATTGATAACAAATCAGCCAGTATCATCATGCCCCTGTATAAATCATTGGTGCGACCTCATTTGGAATACTGTGTACAGTTCTGGTCACCACATCTCAAAAAGGATATTATAGCATTGGAAAAAGTGCAGAGAAGGGCAACTAGAATGATAAAAGGGTTGGAACACCTTCCCTATGAAGAAAGGTTAAAATGCTTGGGGCTCTTTAGCTTGGAGAAACGACGGCTGAGAGGTGACATGATCGAGGTTTATAAGATTATGAATGGGATTGAGCAGGTTGAGAAAGAAGTACTTTTCTCCCTTTCTCACAATACAAGAACTCGTGGGCACTCTATGAAATTGCTGAGCAGTCGGGTTAGAACAGATAAAAGGAAATACTTCTTCACCCAAAGAGTGATTAACATATGGAATTCACTGCCACAGGAGGTGGTGGCAGCTGCAAGCATGGACAGTTTCAAGAGGGAATTAGATAAACATATGGAGCAGAAGTCCACCAGTGGCTATTAGCCACAGGGTATAGATGGGAACTCTCAGTCTGGGGCAGGTGATGCACTCTATTCTTGGTGCTGGAGGGGGCAGCAGTGGGAGGGCTTCTGGTGCCCTGGCCCCACTGCTGGACCTCCTGATGGCACCTGGTATATTTTGGCCACTGTATGACAGAGTGTTGGACTGGATGGGCCATTGGCCTGATCCAACATTGGCTTCTCTTATGTTCTTATGTTGTGGGGCTCTGAGACACCTCTGGGCAGTGAAGGGCGGGGTATAAATCCAATCTCTTCTCTCTTCTCCTTCACTGATTACCAATTAGTTCCTGGGTTCAATTCAAGGTACTGACTTCATAGCCCTTTATAGCCTCAGCCCCACATTTCTGAAAAACCACTTCTCCTGATATGACCTGCTGTCACCTCTGTGCTCAGACAAACCAAGTCTGCTGCAGTGCCACCCTGGAAACGAGTAAGATCAGCAGGTGCCTGTGGAATAGCCTGCCTGATGAGGTCAGAAAGGCTTCTGCAGAATGTGTAGAACAGAACTGTTCAGGAGGGCACATCTATAAAGGGGATAGGAATGTAATTACATGGAATTGTTCAGGATACACTTTTAAAAAGGGACAAGGGCTATAATTTTATGACAGTTTACTGTATCCATTTCTTTGTTGTACTCCATTATTTTCTCATTTCTGTAATCCAGTTTTTGCACTCCTTATGCCATGTCTTATACTGTTCTTACTTCACTGTTTTCCTACTCTGTATTCCAATCTTATAATAATGTTTATTATATTTCTTACACAGTTTCTATTGCATTGCTAAATTTTGTAATCTGCTTGGAGTCTCAGTGAGAAAGATGGGCAATAAGTAAAGTAAACAAACAATCAAGCCCTGTGTGGAGGAAGAACTGAAGGGAGCCTGTGAATCCCTGAAGCATCTTCATGTAATGATGTTGCTACATCTGAACCATACCACTTGCAAATTCTGATTTACTAATGGAGAAACATTCCCAGAAAAATCAAATAACAATTTCAGAAGGTATCTCTAGATATTGGCTCAGTTCAAATATAACACAGAATCATGGTTTAATTAAGCAAACCACTGATCGGGTGAACAACACTAATTTCCTCAACTTCCTCAAACCAGGATCTGAAGCCAGGTTATAGAGCTGGATTAACCAAAATCAGTCTCAATTATGCAAATGCAGTAGTTTGGCATAATCCTGGTTTGTTTGCTGCTGATGGCAAATGTGGCTCAAAAGTAAAATTGTTCCTGCTAGTGACCAGACTCCTCCAACCTGTTCTTGACACTGAGTCTGTACAGGAAGAGACACCTTTCTCCCTCCCTCCCCTCTCTTAAGAACACAGCAATGTGGCACACTCTTTCTATGCATCTCTAATTGGAAAAAAGCAATACCAGAGGAACTCTGGGTATATTTTAACTGCCTATGCTCCAGAAACAAATTGGATTACACAAGCATCCTATGCAAATTTGTTTCACTGAGACAATTGGCTGGGGAGGGGACTGAAAGATAGCCACTCCCTACCTCAGAGTCTCTCATATCAGAGTTTCCCCCCCTTTATATCTATGTTAGCATTCACAGCTGATATTGCTTGGCACCTGCTTGCTCTCTGTTCAGCCAAGTGCATTTAACATGATTCATATACGTTGAGGATAAAATAGAGGAGGGGAGAATGCTGTAAGCCAATGGTTCTCAGCTTGGGGCCCTATGGCCACCCAGGGGGGCCCAGGATATTCCAAGGGGGCCCCAGGTAAAAATTGCATAAATGGGGGGCTACGGCTTGAGACTAGGGGGCCGCAGAGGGAAGTGAGAAGTGAAGAAAACAAAGACCAAGAAAAGAAAACAAAAAAGACAGTATGTGGGGTGCTGTTTCTTCATGCAAGTGTAACCCTGAGTCCATTAGGGGAGCTAAAGAGCAAGGGTATTCCATATAAGGAAGAAAAAACACAATTTCCCCAGAGTTATTGGGAGGCCTGAAGGACTCCAGATTTTGTTATAAACCTACATATTTGATATTCTAGGAATGAGAATGCCTTATACTTATGTTAATTGGCTATTAGTTTGTATTTTAATTGTTGTTGTGAATGTTTGTAATGGATGTTATATGGATCTTCTGAGAGTTATTGGAGGGCCTGAATTGCCCTCCAGCTTTATTATAAAAGCATATATTCATAGGCCAGGGCTGCATGGAACTCTTGAAAGAAGGAACAGACAGACCAAGACAGCGCAGAGCTGCAAGTGTGTTCACCTTCAAGGGACTACAGAAGTCAGAAAGGACTGAGCCCCTGGTCTGGTTGAACACAGCAGGCTTGAACTGTTACATGTTAATCAAGGTGGGATCACATTGTCAAAGACTTGAACTCCCTTAGTTCTTAACTGAAAACTTTTCTTTGGTATCCCTCTTTTAATTAAATTAGAGTTACACAAGTATTACTGTGAAAAGTGGTATGTTGCTGCATGCAAGAGTTCTGCATGTAATCTTTGGGTATTTTTAGCCATTGTGTTTGCTATTCCTTTTGCGGTTGCCATGTTCAGTTGCTTCTCACTGTAAAGATCTATTGGGATCAGACATAATTTTTCATGTATGTTTGTTCAGATGTTCTGACACTGTTTTATTTCTGAGAAGTGATCTTCCTTATTAGTTTGTAGTTGCAAACATACGTAAAATTAGTCTCCACCTGTATTGACTTTTTTATTTTTATTTTTAGAAATCCTATGGCTACCTCTGCAAAAAAGAAATGTCGACAATATTCAGTCGAGTACCTTGGCTACGGATTTATTCCGTCACCACAAGACTGCACTAAACCTATGTATTTGATATGTATGACTGCACTTTCCAATGAGAGTATGCACTTTCCAATGAGAGTACGCATCCATTACAGAAGCATATGCAAACATCTCATAAAGAAGGATAAACCACTGGAATATTTTCAAGTGTTGCGAGATAAATTTGAAACTAGACCTACATTGAAGAAAATGTTTGCTCAGAAATTGTTTTTAACAGACAAAGGTTTAATTGCATCTTAAGAGATACCCAAAATGATAGCCAAGGAAGGAAAACCACACACTATGGGGGAATCCTTGATTTTGCCAGCAGTGTCTGTTGTTATTTCAACTGTCATGAACCAAGATGCTTGTGAAATTATCGAATCCATCCCTTTGAGCAATTCATCGGTGAAATGGCAGATGTTGAAAACCAACTAGTTTCGCAGTTAAAAGTTCAGAAGTTTGCTTTGCAAATTGATGAATTGTATTTACCACATAACACAGCAATACTGATGGCTTATGTTAGATATCTGCACAATGACAAATTGAAAGAAGAAATGCTATTTGCTCGAAAGCTTAAAACAGATACTTAAGGTGAAACAATTTTTGAAGAAGTCAAGAGGTACTTCAGTGAGAAAGATATCCCTCTCGAGAACATTCTGGCCTGTGCTACTGATGGTGCTGCTTCTATGACAGGTAGATACAGAGGATTTAATGAATATTTGAAAGGTGTTGTGCCAGAAGTATTCTGTATTCACTGCGTTGTTCACTGACAACACTTGGTTTCAAAAAGACTAGCAGGGTGCTTGCATGAGTCTCTACAGATTGTAATAAAAGCAGTAAATTACATTAAATCAAATGCACTTCAAGAGAGCTTGTTTTGACAGCTTTGCGAGGACAATAACAAAGACTTCACACACTTATTATTGCTTACAGAAGTCCATTGGCTGTCCAAAGTCTTTGTTGTTTTGTTGCTTTGTGGGACTCAGTTGTGACATTTTTCAGAGGGAAGGAAATGGAAGAAAAGATGACCTCTGCTAAACATAATATATTTTACCTGAGTGATGTCTTCGAAAAGCTCAATTTGTTAAACAAACAACTACAGGGCAGAAATCGTGACCTTTTTTCAAGCAAGGAGATTATTATAGGGTTTCTTGGAAAACTCAAGCTGTATGCCACCAATGTTGGATGTCGAGAATTTACACAGTCTTCCTCTTTGGCAGCAGTTAGTGATGAACTGAAAGATGATGAAATAATTGTGTATGTGAATAATTTGAAGCAGCTTTATAATGAGATGGAAGTTCATTTCCGTGATCTGCTGGACATGGATATTCCACCTGGGTAGCTGATCCATTTGCTGTGAATGCAGCTGATGCTGATGTTTCTTTGCAAGAAGCGCTCATAGAGATAGAGTGACATGGCAGCCAAATTAACTTTCAATCAAGAAAAACACAATTTTTGGATAAAGAGTACAATATCTAAAAAGTTTCCACAGCTTTGGGATAAAGCAAAATTGTTTTTCATAGCATTTCCAACTTCGTACTTGGAAGAATCAGGTTTCAGTCATGTGAATTATTTACTCAGCCTAACACGGAATCGCCTTAACATAATGGACAGAGGTGATCTTCAGTTATCCCTCACAGCAATAGAACCAGATATAAAAAAGCTTGCTTCTGCTCATCAAGCACAAGGGTCACATTGATCAAGAAATACGTAATTGTATTTTGTAAAATTATAAAAGTTATAAATAAAACATGTTCTGTTTACAAACAAATGCTAGCCTGCGAGCAAGAGACCAGAACAAAGATTGGTACTGCTTTACATGTAAACTTTTTCTTGAATGTAATACTGGAGTTTTGACAAAGATTATTTGAAACGGTGGATTACGACTGAGAGCAGTAAACTCCTTGTAGTGCTGCAGTTTTCTCTTGGGGTGATTTATTGCTCTGTGATGTGATAACATTGGTCTTGGGCTGATACCTTGGAAAGGAGTGACAAGCAAAAGTTTTATTGAAGCTGTGACCACATGCTATCTTTGCATGTAAACACAGGTTTCGTTTTGGAATACAATTTGTACCTTCAGAGGACTGAAACCTAACACATGACTTTCTTCACTGCACTTCTATGCATCTTTTGTAACTGTGGATTTTTGCATCGCTGTAATCTTGTGCAACAGTGGTAGAGGCTTTGTTCTCCCTTGTATGTGAACATTATTGTTTATTAGCCGTGTTGTATTCCCTTTTTGTGGGGTAATTTTTTGTAAACTTGTAAATTTCAGTTTCCCAATAAGAACTGCATGTGTGCATTTTGTGTGGCTGTTTATGCTTATTTGTTCCTTGGCTATTTACAAACAAAACATTGCAATAGCTACCTTCAAGTACAACACCTTTATTGGCATATAAAATAGCTAGCTTTATACTGGTAGGACAGCGGGGCCACAAGGAAGAAACAAAGTCGGAAGGGGGCCATGGTCAAAAAAAGGTTGAGAAACACTGCTGTAAGCCACTTTGTGTTTCCACTGGGGAGGAAGGCGGGGTATAATCAAGTAAATAAATAAAAATAAAATACTGTATGAATGAAAACAGGTGCTCTTCAGGGTGCTTTTGACACTCTAGTAAGACAGGGTCTCTGTGTGTGCGCACATGAACAGTATCCGCATCAAGCATCTTGTACACCCTAGAGAAGAGACAGGGTGCATGGAGGAGTGTGTGGTTGAGCTGCATGTTCAAGTAGCACTGAAACTGCTAGCAGGAGTATCATGGTGAGAAAAGCCTAGCAACTTTTTTGGCTGTCTTCCAAGGGGGAGTGTCTCTCCCTCTCAGAAGCTGCTTGCTGTTCTGAAAGTTGCTGAATATTACTGAGATAAGCTCCCTCACCCTCATGCTGCCAGCAGCTGAAAGGAAACAAGTTTATTTAAACATTTATTTAATTAAAATATTTATATCCCACCTTTCCACAGTGCCTAAAGAGTTGAGGATGTGGTGTGTGTTTTCAATTTGTTGGACAGTGAGGGGCAGGCTGAGATACCAAGAGGCTCTCTAGTGGAGAGGTGGATGAAAAATGATAGCACAGAAGCCAGGATTTGCTGAGACAAGTCAGGATTCAATGACCATCTTGGAATGAACTGCAATCTCACAAACTAGCCAGAGGTAAAATCAACCATGGTTTTGTGTTACCTCTGAACTGACCCATGGGGTTGGATACAAAGTTGCAGTTTGGCTGACAGAGGCATCATCCATTCACAGAACAACACCTTCCAGGAATGGAAGAATCCTCCATGAATGAAAGAGCACATTTGAATCCAAATAATTATTAACATTAATACTAAATTAACCTTAAACTATATTCTAGTTAATCCAGTGCAGGTTATTATTATTAATAGTTCATACTGTATTGTCCGGTGCTGGTTTGGTAAACAGGTGTAGGAACAGACATTGATGTGATAGTAGAGACACCAGGATGTGCTTCATCTCCTTTTCTGTCCCGTGTGTCTTCAGAAGAAGAAAGATCATTCAAGATTTTTCTGTTAAAAATAGCATTAGTACACAAAGGATTTCAGGCACATTTTGCAAAAAATCTTCACAAAAAAATAGTACAATATCTACTTTGTGGTGTATTTCTGAGTATTATTTTTTATTTTCAAATTGTGGAATTAAAACTGAAATAAAGCACTATGAAGGGAGAACCAAAATTCACTAAGAAAGGTAAACAACAATACTTTATGGCTTTTGGTCTAGGGTTATCCTTTCTTAAAACAGCTGACCTAATATTTACCTAAAAATTACAGTTATCCATAGGTCTTCTGAGGGTATAACCCAAGTACTTGTGTTTCAGAGATTCCCATTTTTTGAGAGAGATATTTGTTGCAGGTGTCTTTCAAAATCAGGCTGCTGGCTTGAAACCCCAAACCTGCATTTCCCATAGAACCTGTGTAGAAGTTAATATCTGAATATTACTTCTGTATAAAGCACTGACCTGTAAGATGGACGGCGTGCAAGGATACCTCTGGCTTTCTGTGAAGAGCCTATGCTATCTGAGGAATCTTGTGAATCCTCACTCTCCGACAAAGACACCTGAAGGATGTACACTGTGTCATATTGTACAATAGCAAATGAGCCAGCGAGATGCAGCTTTTTGGTAAATGCAAATTGATTTTTAAAAAGCAATAGCAGGTTTATTCCTAGACAAGTTTCTTTAAATGAAGAACATGCTAAGTATGTTCATTATTATTATTTGAGTTTTAAACCTGATCCCATATACAGAGATCAGAGTCCTAACCCATTACTTTGTGAAGTGAAAAACAAATATTGAAAAATACATATGAACTATAAACACTATACTCTGAACATGAGAAAATGACGGGCCAAAGTTTTTAGGCATGTTAAGAAGACGACATTTGTACCCACAGTAGAAACAATGTCAGCATTAACAGGGCTACCGCATGTTTAACAGTCTTCTGCATTCAACTGTCCGGGGAGGAGCAAGAATTGCAATGAATGGGTGAAATAAGAAAAGTACTGATTTAACTAAAACAAATCTGTAATTTTGCAAAGTCTCTCTTTCTCTCTCTTCTCTCTTTCTCTGTCTCTCAGAAACACATAAATCTTTAGATAAAGTAAAATATTATGGAGGAAAAATATAAAGGGAAAAATCTTCAGTCCTCAAGCACTCAAGGTTTTTACAGTATGTGCGTCCTGTGCAATTTGGCAAACACTCATAAATGTTCTGGTCTTCTCCAAGAAAACACATTAACAAAGTTCTTTTATTTATAGTGAACTGAGAAGTAGCAACATAAGATCTACAGGAAGACACAGTTTGTGGGAAAGTATGCTATTCAAGTAAGAAAAAAAAGAGTGCTGCTGTCACCAAACAAAGGTAGTGCTAAGTTTCTAAGTTGTCTTTCACCTAGAAGCTGCACTATTTACAGCTTTCAGAAATAATAGGAGTTGGGTTCTCTACATCACAAACAAAACAACCACTTATAGATCATACACACACACACACACACACAGAGTATATATAGGCATTATATGGTTTAAGTACCCAAACACTACTAGTTAAATATATTTGCTATCAAAAAAATGGACACCAATGTATCTACTTGTTCCAACAAAACATGCTGCTACATTTCACCCAAATGTAAGGACGAGCTAAAGTTTGACATTAAATGAATAAGCCTTGAGGATCTCTGGACTAGCATATTCCGTAACCCCCCTGGCCATGGTGATTCAACTAGAGACATCAGTGGCAAACTATGGTTTGCCATTATGTACAAATTGGCAGATTACTGTTTGCACTTCTCTTTCAAATCGAGGCTTCAAACTAGGAATAAACGCCTGTTTAGAATTCTGTTTCAAAAGGGAATTAGATAAACATATGGCGCAGAAGTCCATCAGTGGCTATTAGCCACAGGGTATAGATGGGAAACCTCAGTCTGGGGCAGGTGATGCACTCTATTCTTGGTGCTAGAGAGGGCAGCAGTGGGAGGGCTTCTAGTGTCCTGGCCCCACTGCTGGACCTCCTGATGGCACCTGGTATTTTTGGTCGCTGTGTGACAGAGTGTTGGACTAGATGGGGCATTGACCTGATTCAACATTGGCTTCTCTTATGTTCTTATGTTTTGCAGGGAGAGTGCAAACAGCACTTTGGATATAACAGCAAACTATGGTTACCACTCCTCTGCTCCACAGGCTGTAGAAGAAGAAAAAAAATGTTTTTTGTACCCCATTTTTCTCTCACTGAAGGAGTCTCATAGCTGCTTACAATCAAACTTGCTCAAGATCACCCAGCAGGCTGCATGTGGAGGAGTTATCCAGATTACAGTCTGCCACTCTTAACTACTATACTACTCTGGTACAAATATTCTCTCTTTTTGTAAGTTCATTGCCCTTCTTTTTGTAAGTTCATTGCCCCATCAGAATCTTTCTTAATGAATTTTCCCCTCTATGCCCCCAAAGAGAAAGAAAACTCCCCCTTATTATCATTCCCTTGCGTCTGCTCCCTTTCAATGCAGCCTGACTCTTCTTATAGAATGCTCAACAGAGCCCAATTCTCTCTTCCACAAGATTACGACATGAGGGTCAGAGAACAAAAACAACATAAATTGGGCAGCTGCTGTCTGATCAGCAGTCACTTGATTGGCCAGCAACCCCAGTCAACCTCCACTATACTACCCACCTACCAACAAGAACAGTGCAGCTGCCAGCATGGCACTCTAACAGTATGGGCATGCTGGGAATCCCTTTTGTAGGAATCCCTTCTGTGGCAGTGCTCTGGTCCTCTCACAGAGCCTTAGAAAGGCAATCTTAAGCACAGCAGAAACAAATCAGGTGACTACAATTCAAGGACTCATCCAGCGCACCACATGTGCTAAGTCACTTTGACATAAGTAAAGGCAAAACACTTGGCTGAAGAGCTAGGATCTTTTGGATCCCATGCATTTGGACTTCCCCTATGATCTTCCACTGCAAGTGTGAACTTCTCTTTCGGTATACAGTCCACATTGTCAGGTTTCAATTAGCAACTGGACCATCCCCAAGATTTGTGACAACATACATACTGTGTATACCTCTTTATATATACAGGCATGCATAAATCTCTCTCATGCAAATTTTTTCTTTCACACACATACCCAGTCTTCATCTAAAACAGGAGAAGCAGCTGCACCTAACTCCTTGAAAACTAGTTCCCTGGGAACGGCAGGAGCAGACATGAGTATACTTTGCCTGAGCATCATAGTCTATCCAGAAACTTTGGAGTTACAGAGACTCATGCTACTTCTGGTATGGCACAATAATAAAGAGTATCTGTACATGTTTGAACTCTCCCAAGGTTTAAACTTCCTAAGCCTACTCACAGCGCAAAACACTGGAGCCGGAAGTTCAATTTCTCACTCCTCAAGATATCAGGTTCCCCAACATATCTAAGCATTTTTCACAGGTTGGGAGTTTAGATTTTGATTATGAACAGGCACTCTATAGATTCATTATACTGGTGGTGGCACCGGAAGTAATGCTTTGTCACAGGAAATACACTGGTGTGTCACAGGGCAATTATTTCAGGAAGTTATTAGTTTCATGGTAAATACTTCCACTAGGAAAATAAATGGGATGCTGCTAAATGCCCTTCAGCTACATCCACACACAAATAGAGACTTCCTTGTTATACTTTTCCTCTATCAATATAACGGATGGATACAAAGCTGTGGTTTTACAGTAGTTACTAAATATAGATTTCAATACAAAAGGTCATGCATAGCCTTTCCCCTCTGTTGCCCAAGAAGCTACTGTCACACTTGTACAAAAGATGCTACCAATATAGAAGATGGGACAAATGCAGGATTTCTCATCTGAGTTACCTTCTTTTACATAAACCACTGACTAAAGCTAGGAGAGCCTCACTGGCCCGTTGTCATAAGAGTAGCAAAGCAGCCTTGGAGACTGTTTGCCAGTTTGGTGTAGTGGTTAAGTGTGCGGACTGTAATCTGGGAGAACCGGGTTTGATTCCCCACTCCTCCACTTGCACCTGCTGATGACCCTGGGCAAGCCATAGCTCTGGCACAGCTGTTCTTGAAAAAGAGCAGTTTCTGTCAGAGCTTTCTCAGCCCCATCTACCTCACAGGGTGTCTGTTGTGGGGAGGGGAAGGGAAAGGAGTTTGTAAGCTGCTCTGAGACTCCTTTGGGTAGTGAAGGGCAGGGTATAAATCCAATCTCTTCTTCTTTGCACTTGTGCAGAACATGACACCACTGAAGGGTGAGAACATTTTATGTTGCCTGTAGAGATCTGTCAGGCACACCCACTTCCTTAGAAGATGCACAAAAATAATGGCTAAATCCAGATGATTCTGCATCATTAGCTTGCCATGAACTAGCATTAGTCATCATAGGCCATGATGATTTTGAAATGTTAAGACTGCTGCTTGGTATTTCACAGATTTAAGTTATTCATTTGTTACTGCACTTACCAAGTAACACATGAATAAGTAATTCAGATTATCTTTTAATCTTACGATATAAAAATGCATTTGATTATATATAAATTCCTTATCCTTTTGTGTCCTGTTTAACATGTAACCCACTGGCTGGAACTTGTTTTTGTTTTTAATCTATACAGTACCTAATATGATATTAAATATTTTAATCACAAAAATAGATCCCAAACAACTTATAGAGTTTGTGTTAGCCTGAGTTTCCATTTCTCTCCTCTACCTTTTGAAAACATATCACCATTTCATTTGCAGTGCCAAGCTGGCTAAAATGCACTGAGGCAGAATTCAGCCAGAGGTAACGATAAAGCTTCCAAAGAAAGTTAGTAGTTACCTGTGTTGATTGTGCTTGTGGTGAGTGAATTACAGAGGAGCTCTGAACTGTATGAATTACTCCCTGGACCTGATCCCCAGGAAGCTGTACCACTGTCACTGGAGCTGGACCTCTAAGAGACATCTAAAATAAATCAACAGCTTTTTAGTCAAATTGTGAAACATACCATGCAGATAATTAAAACAAGTGCTGACAGATAAGATACCATGAGGCATGATAACTGAACTGTTCTATGGTATTTCCACGGGGTCAGACTGTTCAGACTGAGCATCACTTTTAAAAACACCTTTAAAATCACTTTTTTAACACACACAATTTTGGGGCTTGAGGAAAGTTAACTGCTGTATGCATTTTACAAGAGTCCACACAAGATGATCTCAAGGATCACCTCTGGCAATCAAACCAACCATGACCTTTGGGACTGGTAAGCTTCATCTGCCAAATCTAAAAGGGCAGTTGAGTACCACTCTTGGAAAACAAAACAAAAACCTATGCAAAAACACACAGAAGCTTCTCAGAAAAAATATAGGAAAACCAAAATGCCACTATTAAAGATCTAAAGTTTCTAAAGTCTGCATCAAGCTATAAAGATACACATTTTAAGGTGTGATCTACCAACTACAGTCTCTATTTGCTCCAACACAGCTTACTGCAAAGCATCAGTGCTTAGAGGATTGTAGTCTTTGTTTTGCTTCAGGTTTTTTTTCCAGCAACAGAAACTTCTAAATAACTGAACAGCAGACTAAGCACCATTTTTCAAACTTTAGCATAGTTGTTCTGTTTCCATGGTTATAAGACAACTATTTAAAAGTATTCTGATTTGACAACTTTTATGTTAAATACCACAGAGGGGCTCAGTGATATTTCCAAAATAATCCTCCCATTACATTATTGAGCTGATCTGCCTTGATTATTTTATGGGATATGCCAATATCGAGTGTATCTGGATACATTTTTAATTCCATTCACAAAGACCAAATTTAAATAAAAATCCCTTGTAATTACATAAACATACTTAATGCACTGATTTAAAAAAGCAACCTTGCACAGGAAAACTGCAATTAACCTACTTAAAATATTCCTCAGAAGACCTGGCCTGTGTAGCTTTCTTTACCTGTTGAGAAACACGAGAAAGCTGAGTTGCTTGTAGAGCGGTACCTTGTAAAGACGATGTTTGTGGGAGTGTTGCTGAATTGCTACTGTTGGTTTTCTGCACTTCTTCCATAGTCAGCCTACAAGAAGCCAAAAATAAAGCAAAATGCATAATGTCATAGAGCATTTCACATCTTAACCAAGAGGCCATTATATACTGATGTTTTCCAAGGAGAGTCAGAAGGCATAATGTGTTATAATTAGTGTACTGCCAGCAAGTATTGCGCTTTATTGTCTCCAGTTAGGGTTCCCAACTACCTGGAGAAAAAAATGCTGTCTCTTTAACAGAAGCTTAGTGGGATATTATTTACTAGGTGATATTATTGCTTCCTATGCCATCAAAAGCGTCAGCTGCCCACTCCCACATACTAAGCCTCTATTAAAGGGACAGGATATGTTTCTAGGCCGGATGGAAATTCTACCTCTAGTAATACCCTCCTGGCATCTGTCAGTATGTACACTTTGGCCCTGCTGAAACCAACAGAACCCATTTTATCTTATTTCTCTTCTGCTTGTCTTGGGGATTTAATGGGATAGGATCTTTCTCTTGCCCCACTCAATTAGATCTTCTGCTGGGGGGGGGACAGCGGGAAGAAGTTGACAACTTGACATCTTTGCATTTCAGTCTGCTTCAAAGAACTTTCTGAATCTACGACATGTAGCAGCAGGGCTTGACAAATCCCAGGTACCAGGCCTAACGATTTCATTGTGGTGCCTAGTGTTTTCAACCAGGACTTCACTGCAGCCTCTCAGCAATCCTCAGTGGAATTACAAAACTGATTTATTTTCTTGCATCAGAATATGTTTTACTGTTTGACATAAATAACCTAACAGGATATATGATCCTTCTCCTCAGCCCCTCCCAAACAGATCTTTTCCTACACAGGGAAAATGAAGGGGGAAGAAGTCAAGGTCTTTGCTTTCCTTCAGAACCTGAGGGAAAAAGAACTGATTGAATATCTTGTTATTGTTTGTTTATATGTAGACTTTCCTTTACACCATCTAATGGGGGGAGGGATAGATAAACCCATTTCTTAATCAGCTGCCCACTATATTAGCTCCAATATTCAATTAAATGGAGTTCTTTAAAAACAATAATGAAATTATGAGAAACTGGGGAGAAGTTGGCTTAGAGTTAGCAATTAGCTTTTTATTGTGCTGATGACAACCATGGTCACTCCCATATTTATATATATGCTGCCACACTTTTGTCTTAGCACTGATAAAACCCATCTGAGGGAGTCACCAATATGACCTTCCTCTAGAAACAAGACGTAAAGGTCAGATTCAAAGTGTGGGAAGTTAGGACTACATTTTGTGTTAACAATAACTAGAAAATGTGGTCATTAAAATACAAAACCCCTCAGGATGAAAAATATATCTGACTCCTAATTTTGGACTGGCTTCCAGATCCAAAGAAAATTTGTCAAGACCTGTGGAACAGTAATGCATTTTATTGTACCTGCAGCACTATTACATAGTTCCTCATCAATAGTAGCATTGTCAGGACTCAAAGAGTGCCAATAAAAATAATGCCTCAAGGCGTTAAAAGACAATCAGCTAGTTTTGAACATGTTGTTACACAACATCTGAAATAGTTGCAAGCACCGTTGCTGAGAAACTGGAAGTTATATTTCTCTCAATGGAAATATGAGTCATTGATTTTTCCCTGCTGAGATCAACCACAGGAGCTCAGTCCTGAAAGCTGAAATACACTCACAGTCTAAAAGTCAACATAATGGAAAAGACTAAAGTGCTTCTTCAGTCCTTTCATTCTTAATCAGAATAACCATGCAACATATGTCATACGGATTTGTTGTTGTTTTCATACAAAATGTTTAGTTCAGATCAAACACTAAACCATGGTTTGATCCTATATAATGTGCACAGAAGAAATGGCAGGACTCACTGAAGTCAGCTAACTGGCTACTTCATAGTCTGCAGCCAGCCCAGTATTTTCCTATTTTTCACAACTTAAAATCAAGGCTTTAAAAGCCTGGCATGGTCATGGTCTAGAAAGATCTCTTCCATCTGAGGGAGTCACCAATATGACCTTCCTCTAGAAACAAGACGTAAACGTCAGATTCAAAGTGTGGGAAGATAACATAATCACAGCTAACCATGTAAGTTTTCTATTTTAAAATGAGTTTGTGACAATTATATATACAAATACTCAAATTGTATTTGTTTTATATTAAAAAGACCAAGTCAGAATAAGCTTTACATTAACATGCTACATTCACACTTCTGTTGGTGTTCACAAAAGCAGGTTCAAGTGTTCACACCATGTTCTTTCTCCTCAGCAGGTATTTAGAGGAATGTGAACTTGTGGATCTCCTGGCAAAATATGTAATCTTTCATTAAAGTCTGCCTCCATTCCTGAGGACTGGAAGGTAGCTAATGTCACTCCAATCTTTAAAAAGGGTTCGAGAGGAGATCCAGGAAATTACAGGCCAGTCAGTCTGACCGATATTGGGTAAGTTGATGGAAACTGTTCTTAAAGAAAGAATTAGTAGACACATTGATGAACAAAAACTATTGAGGCAAACTCAGCATGGGTTCTGTAAGGGAAGATCTTGTCTCACTAACCTGTTAGTGTTTTTTGAGGGAGTAAACAAACATGTGGACAAGGGGGACTCAGTAGATGTTCTTTACTTTGACTTCCAGAAAGCTTTTGATAAAGTTCCACATCAAAGGCTCCTAAGTAAGCTCAATAGTCACAGGATAAAAGGTTCAATGTGGCCAAGTGCAAAGTGATGTACACTGGAACCAAAAATCCTAACTATAAATACATGTTGATGGGGTTCGAACTGGCAGAGACTGACCAAGAGAGATCTTGGAGTCGTAGTAGATAATTCACTGAAAATGTCGAGACAGTGTGCGACTGCTATAAAAAGGGCCAATGCTATTCTGGGGATTATTAGGAAGAGAACTGAAAACAAATCAGCCATTATCATAATGCCCCTGTATAAATCAATAGTGAGACCTCATGTGGAATACTGTGTACAGTTCTGGTCACCACACCTCAAAAAGGGTATTATAGCATTGGAAAAAGTGCAGAAAAGGGCAACTAGAATGATAAAAGGGTTGGAACACTTTCCCTATGAAGAAAGGTTAAAACGATTGGGGCTCTTTAGCTTGGAGAAATGACAGTTGAGGGGTGACATGATTGAGGTTTGTAAGATTATGCATGGGATACAGCAGATAGAGAAAGAAGTACTTTTCTCCCTTTCTCACAATACAAGAACTTGTGGGCACTCAATGAAATTGCTGAGCAGATGGGTTAGAATGGATAAAAGGAAGTATTTCTTCACCCAAAGAGTGATTAACACGTGGAATTCACTGCCACAGGTGGTGGTGGCAGCTACAAGCATGGATGGCTTCAAGGGGGAATTAGATAAATTTATGGAGCAGAGATCCATCAGTGCTATTAGCCACAAGGTATAGATAGTAACTCTAGGGCAACTGATGCTCTGTATATATGGTGCTTGGCGGGGGGGGACAACAGTGGGAGAGCTTCTAGTATTCTGGCCCCACTGATGGCACCTGGTATTTTTGGCCACTATGTGACAGTGTTGGACTGGATGGGCCATTGGCCTGATCCAACACTGGCTTCTCCAACCAGTTCTTACGAAAGGAAAATTTAGTGGTCTTAGGTGAAATGGAAAAATAAAACTACAATGTTACAAAAAACCTGTTTCTCACACAGACCCCTAAATTTTAGATTTTTTTTCAATTCTAGGTGTTTTTTCATGAGCTGGGCCTTTAAATTTATAAGGCCCTTCCTTGGAGTAGCTGGAACTAGAATCACAAAAGTTTATTCCATAATCAATTTAGTCTTTCAATGTGGCACCAGACTCTGTTGTTTAGGCTGCAACAAGCTAATGTGGATACTCTCTGGAGAAAGCAAAGCAGATACACAAAAAGCAAATGCCCTTCCTTAACTGATAAAAAAGATAAACCTTTCTACAGAATACCCTATTTTTATGCACCAGTCACCAAACTGGTGACCCTTATCTGTTCTTGTACAAAGAAGTTGTTTTATAAGTGCAAGGAATACATAATAGAATTTATGAACATTAATACCCTCAGATAAGAGCTCTCTATGACTAAAAAACATCATACTCCCCTACAATAGAAACTGAGCACAATAACATATATAATTCAGCTATTTTGCATATAGTATGCATGCTTGTTTCCCAAATGACATCAGCTTCCAAATTCTCTGGCAATTCTTATTGCCCCAATATTACCTGGTAAATTCTGTGTTTATCTTTGAAATATACATCAAGTTTCTTTAACTAAATAAGAAAGGAGGCACAACGAAAAAACAGGTATATCACAATTAATCATCTATCTTTTAAAACCAAACTACTTAACTGATTACCAAAACTGATAACATTTATTGTGCACTACAATACATCTTCATTTTGTATTAAAACTGCTGAACAATGCAAATTAACACATATTCATCCTCAATAGTAAACAAGTTTTATAAAATATCTAATCACCATTCTTTCAAAGGATAAAAATAGTAACCAATCACTTAATTACGATCCATTGGTTTAACTAGCAAGATAAATATTCAATTATAATTTAGTAAACACAGCTTCACAAACCAATAGGTTACTGATCTCAGTTGACACATGGTGCCCTCTTTGAATTATGTTGTTTGGGTATATAATGCAAAATATGTACCACTGACTTCTCATATGCCTAATTTTTATAATTTTAAATGTTCTGTTTCAATTGTGTCCTCTGGAATATCAAGATCTCAGCAGTATAATCTTATTTAGAGAATTCAGTATTTTTCTACATTTTCCCCAATACTTGTGAGCAGCTTTTTTTTCTTCAAGTTGACAGGCAATACAGAATTATCATATTTATCTTCAAGAATAAGGAAAATAGACAACACATTTTAATCATTCTTTCATGCCAAGAAGGCATTTCTATTAACATTTATATGGTTGCCAGTCCTTTAGTATTTTGGAAGAACGATATTGTAGGAGGAGAGTAACTATTCCAGTTAAACACTTTAGATCAAGGGTGTCGAACTCATTTGTTATAGGGGCTGGATCTGACATAAATGAGACCATGTTGGACCAGGCCATGTGTGTCATAAAATGTAATGCCAGGTAGCGGAGATATAAAGGACACAAACACAAAGGATTTTTTTAACTTAAAATAAAAACATGCTTAAAACATCAGCAGTCTTGCAATATTTTGTTTATTTAACAGTGTCTGATAACTGACACCTCTTGTTCTGAATTACTGCATTAAAATGTCTGTGCTGTTGCAATCTTGAGTATGCTGTTCAGGCGTATATCTGTAAGTTGCAAACCTACAATGATGCAGCAGCAGCAGAACTGGAAGAAGCAGCAGAAGACAGCCAGTTCCACTGCAGGCCTAATAGAAGCCCTCCGAGGGCCTAATCCAGCCCCTGGGCCACATGTTTGGCACCCCTGCTTTAGATGCTGAGATAATTCTGAAGTCAACTGGAAAAACATATCTCAACTTCAGCTTTTGACACACAACATTTAACTCAAGCCAAAGTTTTCATGGCATGAGAACCCTGGAAATAGACAATCATCATAGCTTCAACTAGCCAAAGAAGCTTGGGCTTCTACAAAAATAGAGCTTTCTGTTGCTGCAGTACTTGGAACATTTTGAAGAACAGTTAAACTTTTACTGACTGTTATCCAGACCCCTATCAAGGCTGAAAAAATCCCTAGTGCCTGGTCATGTAAAAATGTCATGCTGCCACATGGAAATCTACAATATTGTTTACAGCTCTGGCTTAAGTGTAACAGTAGATGGAAATGTTCTAATGTTGAGCAACATAAAAGAAAGGGCAAAAACCCAACCCCAAAAATGGAACTGAGTACCTAAAAGGTTACAAACATACATAAAAAAGATTAAACAAAATAGATCTTTAATATTACAGTGCACTTAAATAGTTCATTAAAAAAATACGCTTTTAGGCCATACAGGTCACACACTGTGCAGTTTACATTACATACAGTGCAGTATACTCTTAGTGGCACATTTTGCAGTTCACATTACATGCAATGCAGTATACTCTTAGTAGCACTGATTGGAACCAATAAACCAATTAAATCGGATCAGACATGTCAGCCACAAAGGCCTTCTTCAGTGGCCTCATTCTAATAACACATACACACTATATGAAAGAATCTGCATTGTAGTTAACAACGTAAGGTATTGTGGGGGCATTCCAAAATATATACTGTGGCACAGTGGGAGTATTACATCTGACTCCTGATCTTTATAGCCACACCAAAAGGAATGAGAGATGGTATAATCATACTGAATACAGCAATTCCTTCACACACAGTCTGTGTATATGTGCTGCTCTGGTAAATTAATTTACCGGTGCAGCACTCATATGCACACTGTGGGTGAAGGAACTGCTATATTCAGTATGATTCCCTTTGGTGTGGCTATAAAGGTATCCAATTGTTCTAACTGTGCCAAAATCAGTTTTATTAAAATTAAGCACGCTTGAAGAAAGTATCAGACCCTCACTTACATGCATTTGTAAGAGAAAGGTGGCCAATTATAAATATATGCATATTTCAGAAGTAACTCTGTATGTATACATTTTGTGTTTGGCGATCTATACCCAAGTACTGCTTTTGCTCTATGGAACTATTCATTTCTGTAAAATTTTGCTGCCTCTAGGCTGCACACCTTTCATTGTGCTGATAACCTCAGTTTTATCTTTGCCTGTTCTCTTTCTTCCCTCAGCAATTTGTTTGTTCCTATTTTATATTGCTAAAAATCTCATTTTTCTGCCTCTGAACATTCACACAGCCTTTGATAATTTGTTTTGATAATTATGTTTTGTTTTTTGGTCTTCCCTGTCAGCCTCAGATCAAGTACCGTAATTTGTAACTTACCTGCTTGCCAGTGGCAAGCAGCACTTCAACTAAGACAAGCACCTAAGTGGCAAATTGCTCCAGTCCCATACTAAGCCTTGCCTTCCCTCTTACCTCTTTTAGAGAGGCTGAGCCACACACGTGCTCAGTGTAACAAAGGACCGAGTCTAGAACACATGAGGCTAATGGCCACTCCCAAGTTTTCCAAGCCGCAAAGGTCCAGCAGCACCACTGGGCAACCACTTTGTTAACTGATTGTCTGCAATAACCTACCTAGTGGCAAGAAGAATGTTATTACATATCTGCTAACAACCACAAGTCTGGCTTATGATGTGATTATATGTTGACTACAGTATACTTCATAAACAGCTGTCAGCATTCAACATCCATTTCTTGTAATACACTAGCCTACACTTTCCCCTCCTTTAAACTTTTTTCCTCTTGAGCTGCTCAAGTTTTGCTCCAGCTTCTCTCCAAGTTTGGAATGCCCTTTCTAAACACATCCATTGTTCCTATTCTTTTAGGAACTATTCAAAATTATCATAGCCCTTACACTTTTATTTCCCTTATTTTACCATTCACCAATTGATACCTTATACAATTCCACAGGGCCTGTAAAGTAGAGATGTTCTGCCAGGCTTTTAGTTGAGGACAGCAACGGTTAAGAAGAAGAAGAAGAGAAGAGATTGGATTTATACCCCGCCCTTCACTTGGAGTTTCAGATCGGCTTACAAACTCCTTTCCCTTTCCCCTCCCCACAACAGACACCCTGTGAGGTAGGTGGGGCTGAGAGAACTCTAACACAAACTGTTCTTTCAGGAACAGCTGTGCCAGAACTTGTGACTGACCCAAGGTCACATCAGCAGGTGCAAGTGGAGGAGTGGGGAATCAAACCCGGTTCTCCCAGATCAGAGTCCGCACACTTAACCACTACACCCAACTGGCACCCTCCTTTTTCTTTCTATGGCTCTCACATCCCCTTCCTTGCCCTACTGCGCAGACAGCACTGTAGCCAGCAAAAGGGCTTTATTTCACCATCTGGAGTGGGTGATTTATTAGCGCATTGTGATAATTTTTTGCCGATTTCATCTTAATTGTTTTTCAGGTTGTAAATCACCCAGAGCCTGCTTGTGCGGTTGGGTGATTCATACATTCAGTACATAAATAAAATAAATAAATAAATGTAAAACTATTTAAATAGCAATCAAATTTACCATCTTAGATTTGAGCTCATTGTTATTTGCTTATTCCAGAGGGGAAGCCATATGACTCTGTTGCAGTAAACACAAAAAGGAGTCTTCTAGTACCTTAAAAAATTAAACTGACATATTGTGGCATAAACCTTCATGGACCAGAGCCCACTTTTTTATGAACATTTATGCCATAATACATTCATTACTCTCTAAGATGCAGCAAAACTCCTTTCCATTATTCGCATGTTCTTTTTCCCTACTTCTTCCCTTTTCTGCATTTAGTAATTTTAATAATCTTATTTACTGAAACAGCACCATTCACATAGAGAGATGTAACTGTTTCAGAGGGTTTTTCCTGTTATTTTAGGTTATATGGTTAGTGCTTCCTATTTGATTATGGCATTGTTTAATTGCTATGAGTTGTTTTATTGTAATGTGAACTGCCTTGGGCACATATATGCATCACGGTGTTGCCCAAACATTCCACATAAATAAATAAATGTTACAGAGTAACGTAAGCAAAAGAGATGGTCCCTACCCCAAGGAATTTACAACCAAATTTTCAATAGTGGAAGAGTAGACAACAAACATTGGGAAAGAATGAGAAAGGTAAGAGAAGTAAGGGATGAAGATGAGTAAATCCAGTTTCACAAGTGTAGGCTTCATTTTAGTTATGGAAGAGGACTAGTGAATTTGTAGGAGGAACATGAAGGAAAAGTGGCATAACCATGATAGCAGAAAAGTGAGATGGACAGAGAAAAGCTTACATATTTGAAGTACCAGATATAAATATTTGAATAAATAGCAACTATGGTCAAACTGAAGCATCAAGCATGGATTTTGTATTTTTACATGTACATGTAAGCAGCATTACCTTAAACACTTTTTTGAATTCAGATCACAACATCCCTAGTGTGTCTCCTTCAAAACAACACACAAACAGTAATATTCAGCATTAGATGGGTCTAGAAAATCTCAGTCTCCCAGTTCTGCACTTACAGTCACACAACCCATGCAGAGAACCATGCCATACTTTACATTTTGTAAAATATATCTGTAAAACGTTTCAGAACCATGCACACAAATACAATACAACAAAAACACATTAGTAAACAGTGGGCTGCAGCTCCCTACCAGGTGGAAAGTCAGTGGCCAAACTGTTGGAGGAGGCCTTAAAGCTGGGGGGAGGGGGAATTTAAACTTTTTACCATTCTGTAGGCATCCCTGAGTACAGGATGACTAAAGGAGATTTCATCAGTGATTTCCAGCAGCAACAGATTTGCAGCCATAAACTTGGGTTTGCATCCTCCCCTGCCATTGCATAAGAGACTGGCTTATGTTGCTCAACAGAGATATGGAGTACCTCTTTGACAACATACGTGTTCAACACACGTTTTAAAGGATTATGCTGGATTGGGAGAAATTTCTCTTCAGGGAATGCAATAAGAAATACAAATATGCCTTAAAATTTCAGATTATAAGCACAGGCAGATCCTATGATCTCACCAGGGCTGTTTTGGTTCCTTCTGTAAAACAGGTGAAGACTGCCACAGCCTGTGCAAAAGCATCCCCTCCCCACTGCAGCTCCATCCCTTTGGAATGGGCTGCCAAATGATATGAGAGCTGTGCTTTTTGTTTGTTATTCAGAAAATTTAAATGGCACCTACCCAGAAACCTGCTTGAGGCAGTTCAGAAAGGAAAATAAAGGAAAGCTGGGATGATGTAGAGGTTAAAATGTCAGACTAGGATCTGGGAGATCCAGGTTTTAATCTCCACTCTGGAAGAGTGCTAGGTTGCCTTGGGCCAGTCACACACCTAACCTCACCTACTTTATAGAGTTTTCTGAGGATAAAACAGAAGAAAGGAGAACGATGTAACCTGCTTTGGGTGCCCATTGTGTAAAGGTGTGGATATAAATAAACCAAATAAAATAAAGTGTAGAAATTAGCCATTAAAATAAAGTGTAGAAATTAGCCATTAAAACAGCAAAAAAAGAGTAAAAGGCCCACTAAGGAAACAAGCATTTTACTTACAAAGGAGTAAGTAGGAGGGTGAAGCCTTCAGACCAACAGTGTAATTTTAAACAGTTACACCTTTCTAAGCCCACTGAAGAAAATAGTATCATTTCAGAGGGTAGCTGTGTTCATTTGCAGCAAAACAGCTAAATTCAAGTTCAGTAGCAGTTTAAAGACCAACAAGATTTTGGGGGTATAAGTTCTGCACTCCCTTCTCATGAAGGGTGCTCTCTGACTCTCAAAAGCTTATACCCCTAAAATCTTGCTGGTCTCTAAGCTGACTGGTCTCTAACTGACACAAATAGGCTTCAAATGGCATATCTCTGCTTAGAATAGCACTGTAAGTCATTTGGCAGCACATTGGTTTTATTTCGGCTTAGTATTCAGGTGAGGTTCTAATTATTTATTGTATTTCAAATTTGTATACTTTGTTTTCATTGTTTATTTAGAAGATCTGCATGTGCTGCCTTCTCCAGAAAGCAGTTCACACAATAAAATCATAAACATAATGCCAAATGGATACCCATTCCAGTCCACTGCTGCAAATTAAAACAGCAGTCCAATGGCTCATTAAAAGCAAAATTTATTCTAGCAGTAACTTTCCCCGTCGTTTACGGTGGCAGCACAAGAATTACCCATGTTAAAAAAACAACACACAAAAAAACAAGCCATAAAAAGCTAACTGGGAACATAAAAACGCCCCAGGAAAAAGTATAGAACCATACAGAAGTATAGATACATACAGAAAAATAAGTGTGAATACATATAAAAACGGCTTAGGAAGTATAGAAGCATACGAGACCGCTAAGAAAAGCTACATTTCACTTAAAACAAAACAAAACGAGAAAGAGAAGGGAATGTGTTTCTGCGTGAAGCCTTCAGGTCAAACGACAAGAGGAGGAACGTTATGCAAGTACATGTGAATGAGACCCCTGAGGAAGGGAAGGAGGAGGATGTCAGCGGGCGAGTCCAGCGCGCCCGGACGCAGTCCGGTACTTGTGCAACAGGCTGGGGGCTCGGACGAAGGTCCGAGCGCCGCACTGAGGCCAGGAGCGCGCCAGAGCCTCGCCTCGCGCCAAGCCCCAACCGCCTCCAAGTGCGCCACTGGCTCGCGCCCTTCCAAGCCCGCGCGTGCCCTCCTCCTCCTCCTCCAGCTACTTCTCCTAAGCGCCGCGTCTCCCTCCAGGAGCTCGCCCTACCCTGCCTTCCCCCCTTCCTCTCTCCCCACTCGCGCTCGTTGATTCGGTCGCGTCCGCTTCGCCTCGCGCCCTGATTGAGTCGCTGTCGGTCGCGCCCGCTTTTACCTCAGAGGCTTCGTCTCGGCTTCGCGTGGCACCCGAAGGGGATCGAAAGTGACGGCGCCACCCCTCAGCGCCTCAGGAAAGCGGAGCCGCCGAGGCCGTCAGCATTCTCAACACTAGGCCCCGCCAGGGCCAGACTCTCTCTCTCTCTCTCTCTCTCTCTCTCTCTCTCTCTCGGGGTGGGCGGGTTGCGACTATAGAGTGTGCCGGAGGCCAGGGCTAGAGCGAGAGGCCGCCTCGAACGATAGAGTTCGCCAGTAAGCCTAGAGTAGCCACCCACCCTTGGGGGGCATAGAGGGGCGCAGCCTAGAGCGGAAAGGTCGTTGGCCTCTCGGGACGGAGTGAACAGGATCCGGCATGTCGCAGTGACCTCCGCAGCCGGATCCTGCGGCGTTTTAGTAGGAAGTAAGTCTGACCGAGCCGAATGGGTCTCACCCAGCGAATAAACATGCATGGGGACGGGTTGCTGCCCGCTTCAAGCCATGCTTGCTCAGACGTCAGCGTGAGTCCCAGGTTGCTATTGAAGGCGCTGTGTATCAACAGCTTCACAGGAGTGTTGCATTGTTGTGCCTTAAAAACAATAAAGCGAAACAGAGTGTTCAGCGCTTTGAAGAAGACTGAAGCAGTCCTCAGGCCATTACGCGCGCTAAAAAGTCTGCATTATGAACAAGTTGCCTTTCCCCCAAGCAACTCAAGGCAAACGCGTATAGCCCTTCCCCTCACTTATTATGGTAGTAAAGGTAAAGGTTCCCTTGCTCGAAAGCCAGTCGAATCCGACTCTAGGGTTGCAGTGCTCGTCTCCGTTTCAAAGCCGAAGAGCCAGCGCTGTCCGAAGACGTTTCCGTGGTCATGTGGCCGGCATGACTAAACACCAAGGTGCACGGAACGCTGTTACCTTCCCACCAATGTGGTACCTATTTATCTACTTGCAATTTCTTGCTTTCGAACTGCTAGGTTGGCAGGAGCTGGAACTAGAGACAGGAGCTCACCCTGTCATGCGGCACCCGGGTCTCGAACTGCTGAACTACTGACCTTCCACAGCCTGCAGTTCAGCGTCTTAACCACTTGAGCCACCGCAGCTCTATTATGGTAACAGGTATCCTAATACTTTAGGCAGAGAAAATATGTGAGAGAGTGGCTAGTTCAGTTCCTTGATCACCCAGTGATTTTCAAGGCTGAGCGCTGAGTTCTTTGGACCACTGCACATAATTATTACACTGTAGGCGTGCTGTAGGAAATACGACATCTAGTAGTAGTAGCAGAGTTGTGTTGGTCGTATATAGATGCTACTGTTATTTCATTGTCATTAAGTTAATGGTAAATGACTTTTCAGGCACTCTGCCTTTCAAAAGCCAGCTGCAAGTACCTAGAGTAAAAACTGTGTGTTATGTGCTATCAAGTTGCTTCTGACTTACAGCAGCCCTATGAACTAAAGAGCTCCAAGACACCCTATCATTAACAGCCTTGATCAAACGGATTAAGGGGGGAAAAACCCACCTTTACAGCAATTGCATTGCATTTCCCTAATAGAAAATAATTATGATAATCCAAATCTAAATCCTGGCAGTATTGGATTACTATCAAAGATGTTGTTTTTAAGTCTTCTACAACCTTGGGCCAATTAATACCACATCCTAAACTAGTCCACAATGTTGTGGGAAGGGGGGAGGGAGGTGACCCATGTATTCTAACCGGACCTCATTGGATGGAGGGGGAGATAAATACAATCACCCATTTACAGAAACATCCTAATAATTCAATAGAAGTCTGAATGCAAATTATATTTCATCCATGCTGTAGTCAGTGTAAGTCACCAATCATGTCACTGAGAAAATATGTATTATCAAGGACTACACAGAATGCAGCATAAAAAAATTGATGGGATACCTAGTAGCAGCAAACTGGTCAAGAAATTGCTAAACCACCTATAGAAGCACTCTGTGCCGAAGACCACATCAACTAAGGTCCACTTTTCAATGCTGAATAAATATGAAAGAAGACAACTGTGTTGCTGCCCTGCATATCTTTTCAGTAAGTGCTTGAGAGTCAAAGGCTACTGAAATTACTGCATGTCTTGTGGAATGTGCCATGGTGTCAACTGGTGCTTGCTTCCCTGGCAATGAGGGGCCAGTGCAATACAGTCCCTGACCTACCTTAATAACATCTTGGAGGCCCCCAAAACTGATAGGGTGAAAAGCTATGGAGAGAGAATGATTTTCTAGTGGCAGCCATCCTCTGAATGTTGATCTTAAGGATAAAAAAGTGTGCCACTTCTTTGCCTGAGTATCTTGGGACCATAAGCAAAAAGTAGGGAAAGTTGGACCTGTGAAACAATTTGTTTTGAGCAGGAATGAGGAGTCTGCATGTCTCTGAAAAATGAATAACCCAGGATGACCAGACAGAGCACTCAGCCTGGAGACTCTGTGGGTTGAAGTTACTGCTACCAGGAACAGTATTTTTAGAGTTAAGTCCTGTGTGGGTTCAAAGGGAAAAGCAGCAGGACTGGTAGGGCCTGTGAGGATGTCATGCTGAAAGACTATGCATTCTTAGTGGGCATAATAGGAAAGCTCTGAGAAAACAGGTGATGGGTAGTTAGCATTCTGTTCTTGTTGCCCAACTTGCTTGTCAAGACATCCACTTCTCTGTGGAAAGTATTTAGTCACAGTCCCTGGTCCATTCTTGCTTTTGTATTACATTATTTCCTGCAGTCTCCAAACACATACACACTATAAACAAATTAAGCAAAAAGAAAGTGTCTTGCATGGTATTTAATATTTTCATATGTGTTTGAACTTACATGCAAATAAATGTATTACTAACTCATGTAGCTATTTCAAGTTATTATTTATTTATTTTTTTGTGATATAACTCTCCTAAAAAGGAGAGAATTTTATTCTTTTTATAAGAAAAGGGTAGGGTATATAGATGGAGAAAGAAAAAAGATGGAGTGAAGTTTTTTCTGTTAAAAAAGGTTAGTTTTAGTTAGTTAGTATTCAATACCGTTTTTGGCATCTATCACGGTTAAAAGATCTTCTTTTTAACTTTGCAAAGTCCAAAACATCTCTGTTAGTACAGTTAGTAAAGTCCATGGGGTTAGTTATTAAACAGCTCCTTTCAGATGTTACACGAACAGTTACTTCTCAAGGTGTCTTCTTTTTAAGTCTCTTCCAATTATAGATTGAGTCCTTTTTGACCTTGATGCCTTCCGTTCCGTCACCTCCTTCCCCTGGGCTGCTGTCTTCTTCACTGCTTGTATTAATCCAAATTTTGAGTGCTGCGTCCTCCTCCATGCTGGCGTGTCTCTTCAGAAGTTTCCGTGTTTTAAAGATGTAGTCCATCTTCTCTCTTTTCTCTTTTTCCTTATACTTCTGGCCTTCAATTTTCAAGGGCTCCATAAACACTGCACAAGAAATTAGATCGCTAATATGTTGCCTGCTATGCTCAACAACCCCTTCTACTGGCAGATTATTTTTCTTCATAAAAGCGGAATAGGCTTTGGGAGCCATATCCACCTCTTCTTTTAATTCTTTCGCTTCACTGCCAGTTAGGGGTGCCAAGACATTCGTCAAGGTAAATCCGAGATCTTCTTTCTCTTCCTCTTTTACGCCCTGAAAACTTAGAGTCAGATTAGATTTCTGTATGATTTCCGCCATCTTCCTTGTTGTTTCCGATATTTGTTTCTGTCGACTGATGAGAACACTTTCCACTTTAAGCAAAGTTTCGTTGATTTTCTGCATTTGCTCCAGCAGGGGGCACAGTATCTCATTTTCCTGTTGATTGACAGCAAGCTCTGGGGGGGGGCTACCCGGACCGGAAGTCCCTCCCCTCTTCTCTTCTGGTTTCGGCAGGACCTTTTCCAGCGTCAACATTTTCTTTTTTTGTTTACTTTTTTAAAGTTCGTGCCGCATCCCCCAGGGAGCTAATAAGGTCGTAATCTTCCGTAAAACCCCAACGGTACTTTCACCAACACTTTTTCCTCTCTACCCCCCTTCGCGGTCCCTTGGTAGATCTCGCTTCTCAAAAGGGGTGGGGACTCCTCCCTCCTCCCATACGCTTATACGCTTGTGGGGGGGTTCAAATTCACGCTTCAAAATAGATCTTCAACTCACGATTCGATGCCAGATCTTCTTTTTATTTTAAATCATAGCGCTGTCTTCACTCCTGGAAGTCGGTGGCGCTGCTAAGTCCCATTGCGGGCACGACGCAGCGGGGCCGATTGGGGCGGGGAGAAAGCCTCAATTTCCCAAAGAGGCTACTCCCCAAGCGCCCCCGGTTTGGAGCCTTTGTCTAAGGCTCACTAGGGTCTTTCGCACATGCGAAGACCCCCCCTAACTGCGCGTGGGCTAACCACCTCCAGGAGCATCCCGAAAGGTGGCTGCCATTCGCAACGCCGAAACCGAAACCCGCTATTTCAAGTTATTTTTAAAGCAATATTTTCATTTCACATTTAACAGCCATCTTTGCCTTCCAAAAATATATGTTGTAATCTGAAACAGCTTATTTACCTGCTTTTTGCTGTGCTGATATAGCAGTTGGTCAGCCCCTAATCTCAGTATTGAGTTGGCTGCTGCAGTAAATTTTAGAACTGGGAGATAAATTACAATCAGGTAAAATTGTATGGCCCTAAGGTCTTATTGCCTTTTATCAGAGAAAACAAAGGTTTTTGTTGAGCGCTTAATGCCGTACAGACTTACAGAAATACTCCCAGTCCTGAAGGGATGTATATGTACTTTGGGACTAGAAATGCGCTCTGTGGAAAAGCCAGAGTGCTAGTAATATTCCTTCCACAATCCTATTATCAATACTTCAGCACTGGGAAAGTACTGTGAATAACTGCATAATGGGAACATATTTGTTAATCAGCCCAATCAGACACTTTCAGAAGGGAGAAACAAGTACCTTCTATTTAGCTACAGGTTTTACCTTCATAGCTTGATCCCTCATAACTGAGGTACATCAGGTAGTTAAGAGCTAACTAGCAGGTTCTGTTAGCAGTCTCTTCATTCTATCAGGTACCTATGACAGTAAGAACCCATGTCAGTGCTTGCCCATGTGTTTGAATGGTCATTCAAAAGAGATCCACAAAACCTTGCTTTATGTCTCTTTGCAAGGATTGCAGAATTTGTATTTCAGTAGGCATTTGGTTGAGGACTTGGTTTGGGCTTGTTTTGTTGAAATATTTTAATTCACATTTTCATTATATGTTGTCGTGTATATTGATTGATTTTATAGATTTTTGTAATCTGCCCTGAATGAAATTTTAAGTTAGCATGTGAAACCTTAGTCAGAGGAGACTATTTATTGAGCTCTGTTGAACTCTGATTTTGCAAGTAAGCAAGAACTGAGCCCACCACCCGATGAAACAACCTGGATTTCCATCGCTGTACACAATGTACCACACAGCCTCATTTCCAGTACACAGATTGCAGACAGTAACAACAGTGATAACAATCAGAGGCTGTGCACAGCCTAAGCATACACAGGGAGAAAAGTTAGGACCCTTTAGCTGCATATATGATATCTGACATTTTCTGTTGCTCGGCTGCTTTTACTACATGCCCTTATATCTTGACCACAGTTGAGGAGTATTCTGGTGGAAATTATGTCTATTTAGATTTTCTATTTTGATCTAGTTTATTTAAAATGTTTACATCCTGCCTTCCCATTTAGTATTGAATGTGTCTTATATGAGAGAGCAATTACAAAATAAAAACACAGCATCACTAAAATCAACAGTGTATGTATGTGTGTGTGTACACACACACACACACACACACCATTAGTAAGCAGAAGCAGTGCAGGAAACATATCACTCAATTCCATTTCAAGGAACAAATGTGTTTTGTCAAGATGTTGGGTGACCAAACTGGAGGCAGGCAAATACCTGAATAACCTCACTTCTGATAAGCGAATCACCACTGGGTGATCTCAGATCCTTGGCAGGCTCATATGAGTGCACCTCTTCTTTCAGGTATCTTGGTCGTAAGCTGTTTAATGCTTTAAGACCAAAATCTGCACTTGGGAATTGGACCAGATAGGAGGTGAGCACAACTGACATAACACTGCATTCATATGTTCAAGGCATGGCCTAGTTAGGATCCTAGCTGCACATTTCACTAATTTAAGCTTCCAGATATTTTTTGAAACACATCCTCCGGTACAGCATGTTACATAGTCTAATCCTAGTGTTCATATATAGTTTGGCAGATCTGCTACCTGGGAACAAATTTACAGCTGATAAACACTACCTAAGCTGATAAAAACATTCCTGCCCACTTTTGCTGGCTACCTAAGCAGAGTGGGATGCAAGGGCCACCTCCAGATTGCATGCCTAATTTTCAGTCCCTTCCACAGCAAGTTATATCCATTTCCAAGTAATCTTTATTTGTTTTTTTTTTTTTGCAAAAACCCTCCTAAAAAGGAGAGAAATTTATTCTTTTTATATAGAGAAAAAGGTAGGGTATATAGAGGGACTAAGAAAAGGGCAGAGTGAGTATCCTGTTAATGGGGGTTAGATTAAGTTAGTATAGATACATTTTTTGACGGTCACCGCGGTCGAAGAGTCTTCTTTTAGATTAACAAAAATCCAAAATAGCTCTGTTAATCAGGTTAGTAGTGTCCTTTGGGGTTAGTTATTAATCAACTCCTTTCAGACGTCTCATGAACAATCATTTCTTTGGTTGTCTTCCTTTAGTGTCTCTCAGGTTATACGATGGGCCCTCTTTAGCTTTCCCACCTCCCGCACCGGCACCTCCCTCCTCTGGACCGCTGTCATCTTCGCTACTTGTCCAAGTTGCGAGAGCTGCATCTTCCTCTGAGCTGGCGTGCCTCTTCAGGAACTCTTGTGCTTTGAAGATAGAGTCAATCTTTTCTCTTTTATCCTTGTACTTGAACACTAGGCCTTCCGGGAACGACCATCTGTACGTGATCTGGTGCTTTTGTAGAAAGTTGGTCAATCCTTTATACGCTTTCCTCTTCATCCGAATTTCATATGGCACATCTTTCAGAGTTCTGATAATCTGTTCTCCAATTTTCAAGGGCACCGCTGAGACTGCACGCAAGATTTGATCTCTAGTATTCTGTTTAACAAACTTGACCACCACTTCTGCTGGCAGGTTATTTTTCTTTGTAAAGGTGGAATAGGCCCTATAGACCTTATCCATCTCTTCTTTTATTTCACGCTGATCCCTGCCAGTTACTGGTGCCAAGGCATTTGCTAGTATAGATCTGAGATCTTCATTATCTTCTTCTTTAATGCCCTGAAAACGAAGCATCAGATTCGATTTCTCCATTTGAAGCATCAAAATCCTTTTTTCTTGCTCATCTTGATGTTTTTCTAGTTTGTTGACCTTTTTCTTAACTTTTCCGATGTCTTCCGTCGAGACCAAGCATTTTTGCGCAATATCCTCCATCTTCTTAGACGTTTCTGTCAGTTGCTTTTGTTGGCTGCTGAGGACACCTTCCATGCTAGTTAAAGTTTCGCTGATTTTCTGTATTTGAACCAGCAGAGGGTGCAGTAGCTCGCTTGTCTGTTGACTGACAGCAGGCTCTGGGGGGGGTTACCCGGGCCGGAAGTCCCGCCTCCCTTCTTTTCCGGTTTGAAAGGGACCTTCTTCATGGCCGACATCTGCTTTATTTGTTTACTTTTTAAAAGTTCGTGACACGTCCCTCAGGAAACCCGCTTACACTCAGGCTTCAGTAGCACCCCAAAGGTATTTTCATCAACCCTTCTTTCCTTATAACCCCCTTCGCTTTCTTTTAAAAGTCCCGCTTCTCACTGGGGGGGGATTCCCCCTCCTCCCAAACGCTCATTCGCTCGAGGGAAAGGATTCGGGTTTTCGCTTCAAAATAAGACCTTCGACTCACGGTTCACCGCCGCTTCTTCTTTTGCTTTAGTTCATATCGCTGTTCCTCACTCCTGGAAGTCGGTGGCGCTGCTAAGTCCCATTACGGGCACAACGCAGCGGGGCCGATTGGGGCGGGGAGAAAGCCTCAATTTCCCGGCTGTCTGCCGGCAAAGAGGCTACTCCCCAAGCGCCCCCGGTTCGGAGCCTTATCCTAAGGCTCACTAGGGTCTTTCGCATAAGCGAAGACCCCCCCTGACTGCGTGTGGGCTAGCCGCCTCCGGGATCGTCCCGAGACGCGGCCGCCATTCGCAACGCCAGAAACCGAAAACCCCAAGTAATCTTTATTTGTGATCCACAGCGTGTCTATCTTGTTTGGATTAAGTTTAGTTGCTGCCTCCAACCTTTAACTGACTTCACATACCAGTACAGGATATTCATTATTTCCCAGAGATTAAATGGAGTTTTAGGTGTCATCAGTGTATTGATAATACTGCACTCCAAATCTCTGGCTTTTTCACTGGTTTTATTTAGACAGTTAAACAGTATGAGAGACAAGATGGAACCCGGGATAGATAGAGCAGTATTCTCCTTGGGCCACTTTTCTGTATACCAGCAAGGATCAGAACTGCTGCAAAGCCATGCCCTCCCATTCCCATCCTGGCCAGGTGGTCTCAAAGTATACCATGGTTTAGGAAAACCAGCATGGATGTACTTCTCCCTGTCATGTAACTGGTGTAGGTAATCCAACGAGGTGACCAAGAAAGTTTCCATCCCATATCTAGACTACAACCCAGATTGAAATCTATCCTCTAGAAACTCCTGATGTTGAGATTTGCTTTCAGCACCTTGCACAAGAAATGTCCATGGGTGTCTTACTGGCAATTTATCTAGTATCTAAATGGGATTTGTTCTGGTAGCTTTAATTGTAGCATTTTTAGTCTGTAATTATGGACACACAGATATGGCTAACAAGGCACTAATGATCTGTTCATCTATTGAGCCAGACCTCCTCTAGCAGCTTTTAATCTGGATGGACATGGTTTAGTGAGCAAATGCAGAGTCTGGTGTCTCCAATTAGTCTGTCCCTATCTTCAAACCATGTTAACCAATACCCATATGAATGTGGTCATCACACCAATAGGAGTCCAAATGAGATCTAGTACACTCACATTTTATCTGCAACGTGCACTGCAAACTGGTCACTGGAAGTCACTGAGCGAACTAGTAATACTCTCTGTCCCCACCATGGGCCATCATACAATAAGCTTCTTCTGACAACTTCACTGGATGGTACTGAGCAGATGCAGTGGTGGTGGAAAAGTGTACTTTCTTTGCCATCATCACAGAGGCTAGAGGTTTCACCTTGTGCTTAATTAACCTTGGAATGAGTCTTCCAGTCAGTTCAATGCCATCAACTCCTCCAAAAACCAGGAAACTGCTCTGAAGTGCAGAGAGCAATGTCCACTTGAGCTGCCTGTAGAAAAGAGTCCAGTAGCACCTTAAAGACTAACAAAATTTGTAGTAGGGTATGAGCTTTTGTGAGTCACTGCTCACTTCTTCAGACATCTGGAGGCCTTCTTCCACTATCTCTGCTTGAAGGGATACTTTCACCACAGAACTGAACATGCTCGGACAGACAGCCTCCTCACAGTTTCAGCATTCTACTGCCAAACAGCTGCCTCCTCACGCTTCCACCAATGAACAGTATAAGGGTGACCAGTTAGCTCCCACTCAACACTGCAGAAAGAGGGACTTTGTGTGGACTCCCCCTGAAGGCAGCAACACCACACTGCTTCCGCTGCTGAGCCCAAGCTGAAATAATCAACAAAAAACACTGCTCAAGATCCAATCTCAGCTGCACAGAGAAGAATGCCATAAGCAGCCTGAAAAATAATCCAGATGTTATAATAAAGCAAGCTGACAAGGGAGAAGCCATTGTCACGATGTAAAAGACAAACTAGGCATGAGAAGCTGAGTGAAAAGGTATTTGAAGAAGTGAGCAGTAACTCATGAAAGTGCATACCCTACCACAAATTTTGCTAGTCTTTAAGATGCTACTGGACTCTTACTCTTTTCTACTGCTGCAGACAGACCAACACAGCTACCCATGTTGATCTATCCACTTGGGCTGCTTTTTTATTCCAGAGGCTACCCAGGCTTTAAGAGAATTGGCAACCATGCCAATAGAAAATGCCCAGATCTGTTGGGAAAGCACTTCAACCTAGCTTTATCCCAAGGCTGCCCCTACCCTTCCAACTCCTTCACAAACCATTATTTAACTATCCACAGGGCCGGCTCACTCACTAGGCGTTCACCTAGAGCGCTCCGGCCCTTAGGGGCGCTAAAAGCCCCCGGCCCCCGCCAAAATCCCCCGCCCCTTCCCTGGCTTGCCGGTGTACCCTGCAGCTGTCAGGCACACCAGCAAGCCGGCGCTCAGACTGAAGAGATGGGGTTTAAACCCCCATCTCTTCCCTGGCTTGCCGGCGCGCCCTGCAGCTGCGGGGCGCACAGGTAAGCTGGTGCTCAGACGGAAGAGACGGGTTTAAACACCCACCCCTTCCCTGGCTTGCCAGCGCTCAGATAGAAGAGATGGGGGTTTAAACCCCCGCCTCTTCCCTGGCTTGCTGGCGTGCCCCGCAGCTGCGAGGCACCCAGCAAGCCAGTGCTCAGATGGAAGGGAAGGGGGTTTAAACCTCCTTCCCTTCCTTGGCCCTTGCCAAGGAAAAAGCATGGGGTGGTGCCAGAAGGTGTCCTTGCCTAGTGTGCAAAAACACCTGGGGCCAGCCCTCACTGTCCAGAACAGAAATACCATCCCAAGGGCAAGACTCAACATTCACTTAAACAAGGCTCACAGTTTCATGGTGGTCATGAGGCCTTCAGCTGCTCACAACACCATATACTTAATTCTGTAGTGTAAACCTTGGGACCTCTGACAACAGTACCAAGACCAGCTCAAGCAAGGAAGATTAACAAAATCTCGCCTAATGAACCCTGAACAAAATATACACACCCAGATACTGATGTGGGAAATCAGCATCAGGCAACTCCACCCCACTGACCAATACAATGAAAGTACAATAAAAATAAACATGAAAGTAAAAACCTAACCCTCTCTACCTAGCTAATATAGAATGAGTGTTTAAAATCTTGCCTCTTAACAAAATTCTGGAGAGTTTGCAATTAGGATTTATAATTATTTGTTGATGTAAATCCTTGTTTGTATACTGGTAGATTTTATGATATGGAAGAATTTAAAACAGTGGTTCCCAAACTTTTTCGGGCCACTGCCACCTTGATTTCATAAACACATTCCTGGTGCCCCCTAACCTACCCTATAAAAAGCATTATTCAGAATTGCAGTTTGCACAACCCAATATGGAAGATAACAGTAAAATGCAAACAATTAATTGTACATTTATTCAAAATCCAATTAATTATTTTTAGTTTAATTTATTCAACAAAATTAATTAACTCGATCCAATGATACCAGCTTTTCAAAGTCATTTAGTGAGAAACCTATACATCACTTTTAGTAACTACTTCACTGTACAAGTAAGTTCTTAACAGGCTTGATGAAGTGATAGCAGTTTCCTAGTGAATCGCACACATTTAGTAATCTAGAGTCAATTTTTTTGCTTGGAAAAAAGTTGGATGAAAGTAAAAGGTCCTGGAAGACTGGAAAAAAACTAAGAAACATAATAGCTTGAATGTAAAGGAACAAAAGATTTTAATTTTGCCTCCTTTTAATACTTATTGTTTTTTTCTTTCATTTTATTACTGCAGTTCTTTGTTATATTTTCTTTGTAAAAGTTTGTCTAATTTCCTCCCCCGAAAATATAGGCAAATTCCCCCCCCCCAGTATTTATTTACCATAATTTCTTCTTACTACCAGAATTTTTATTTATACTGTAATTTTTTTCTTTAGAAGAGTTTATCCTTTCTAAAAACAGTTAAGGAGTTTTAAATCATTACGTAACCTAGAAATATCAATATTGGGTGGGCTGCAAAAAAATAACACATATATAGCTAAAAAGAGCACTTCATAATCAACAGGTTCAGTAACCAAGAACACAGGAAAATAAATATCACACTTAATACTATTATATTAAGGACAGCAAAAAACTGAAAAATGACAAAGAGACAAAAACACACATGGTGATGACAGTTTCTCAAAATGTGGTATACTAGTCTGATTTATGTTCTGGTGGCACGTATACGAAAAATTCTGATACTTTCCACCAGATTTCAGCACTGTGCAGAGGCAGAAACTTTGGGAGTATCATTTGCCAGCGAATACCCCTAATGAAATTTGGAGATATTTGTATGGATTGGTAGATGGTGGTGCTCCATTTAAGCAGGTCTATTTTTAGGCAGAAATGCACAGGAAGGGAGTTCTGGCTGGCTCCCGAGTTGGTCACACCCAGCAGGAACTCATTAACATAATAGGCTACACCCAACAGCAGATACTCATTAGGATTGGCTACATTAGGGCTTCCGGTCGGAGTAAAATGGCGAATTGACACACTTTGCGAGTTGTGCAGAGTGTACTGCGGCATCTGACGACAGTCTGGGCTCTATCGGACCCAGCGCAGCACTCTCCAGGCGGGAGAGTGGCAAGCAAGCAGCGAAGCCTGAGGGGGAGTTGAGATCGGTGGAGATAAGCTTCGGAGGAAGCTTGTTTACACTTTGATCTCCTTCCGTGAAGAGGGCAGTTGCAAATCAACTCTACAGATGCCAGCCGGGCTGAGAATTCAGCATAAATTCGCCATCTACCGATCTCTTTACCATCAAGATTAACATCGTTTACAGAAGAAGCACCGCGAAACCCCGAGATTACAAGCAAGGTAACAAACAAACAAACGAATAAGCGCTTACCGGTTTAAAGAAGATTGTGATATTGAAACGCACGGATAAGCGCTGAAACCTTTAAGGAACTATTCCGCTTGAATTAAAAGTAAAATGAAAGCTTTCCTTTAGAGATAAAGGCTGAAAAGTGACTTTGTTTTGCATTCCTGTGGTCAGCCAAGTCTAAACGTTACGTAGCAGAAACGAAACTAACTGTGACTCTGTGATACAGGAAGTGGGCTAGAGTGGAGATTTTAGAGGCTGTTGTGTTTGAAGCGGATGGACATTTTACTGTGTGACACTATCCTCATCGGAAGTCGGATTACAGAGACGGACAGAGGCACAGGAAGTTTGAAAGGAGCCTACTCTAGCCGGAAAACCATAGAGAAATTGCGCCCGACATTTTTGGGAGGACTAAAATTTAAAAAGTTATTTTCAAGCCGAAAATGTGTTTAAGCAAGTTATAAAGGTGGCGATTTGGCTTGAAGATTGCTAATATAAAGATTGATTAGCATTGAAGTGCCCTCCAAGACGGATTTGAGAACAAGACCCAGAGCTGCTTCATCACCCAGCCCAAGAATGACTGCAAAGGAAAAAAAGAGTGGCAAGCAGCTATGGAAGCGATGGAAAAACGGATGACCGAAGTGGTGCAGAATCTTGGAAAACAAATAGAATCACACCTTGGAAAACAAATAGAATCACAGTTGCAACAACAACTGCAAAGTCAATTGGAGCAAATAGAACAAGTGCAAGTTCAAGTACAGAAAAAAATATGGAAGAATTGAAAGAACTGGTACTTACTGAAGTGTCAGGGATAAAAAAAGATACAGAAGAACTTAAAAAAGAAGTCAAAAGTCTGGTGACAAAATCTGAAGATATGGAACAAAAGGTTAAAAAAACTCTGTCTGAAAATACAAGGCTGGAGACCATGATGGATTATAGGGCTACTCAGAATCACCTGAGATTGAGAGGGATAGAAGAGGAGGAAGATCAGGATCTACGGGCTCTAGTAATTAAGACATTGACAACTTATATAGGAGAAGATGAAGGAGATTTGGATGCAGACTTTGACTTGATTTACAGAGTAAATTCAGCTTATGCCAAAAGAAAGCAACTACCCAGAGATGTGATTGTTCAATTTGTGACAACAAAGATGAAGGAAGACGTTTTCAAGAAACAATTCACACAACCGTTGGAAATAAATGGAAAGAAAATAATAATTTTGAGAGAAATTCCGAGATTGATTCTACAAGACAGGAAGAAGTTCAAGAAATTGACAGACAGACTAAAAGAAATGAACATTAGGTTTAGATGGGAGATTCCATATGGACTTACATTTATGTATAACTCGGTGAGAACTACTCTTAAAACTGAAGGAGATTTATATAGATTTAAAGCGAGCAATCTGGACGATTTTAAAGATATTTAATCCAACACCATTATGGATTACAAATTTTTATCTTGGAACGTAAATGGACTAAATTCACCAGGTAAAAGAAGACTGGTGAATCATTGGCTGGAGAAACAAAAATGTAATATAATTTGTTTACAAGAAACACATATAAGAAAACAAGACGACAAATATTTGATTAATAAAAAATTGGGAGAAGAATTTTATTCCTCAGCAGCTAATAAGAAAAAAGGAACAGTGATTTATATCTCAAAGGATTTGGATCCTAAACAAATTTTCTCGGACAAAGAAGGAAGGTATGTTGGCGTGGAAATAGGGATGAATAGAAAAAAGACATTGCTTGTAAATATATATGCACCCAATGGTGCAAAAGAGACTTTTTTTAGTGACTTGACCAAAGAGTTGGAGTGTTTAAATTATGACCAAATTATTCTTGCTGGAGACTTCAATGGTACAGTGAATAATACATTGGATAGAAAATCTAAAGCAAGTGGAGAGACAGTTGGAAAGTTACCAAAAAATTTCTTTCAATTGATGAAGCAAGAGAAACTGGAAGACGTTTGGAGGAAGTGGAATCCTAAGACTAAGGACTACACGTTTTATTCGAATAGACATAATTCCTTTTCTCGAATTGACATGATTTGGATGTCAGAGGAGATGGCGCAAAAAACTTATAAAATACAAATTTTACCGAAAACTAATTCTGATCATAATCCCTTACTTTGGATATCTAAAGCAAAACCTAAACAGCTATATTGGAGAATTAATGAAGATTTATTGGATCAAAAACAAATTAATGAAATCTTAAAAAAGGAAACGAAAAGTTTTTTTGAACTGAATTTGAATAAAGGTACGGACATACAAGTTGTATGGGATGCATACAAAGCAGTAATGAGAGGTATGCTTATCTCTCTGAACTCCAAGGACAAAAAACAAAAGATCCAACAACAGAAAGACCTTCATGAAAAAATTCGACAAAAAGAAAAGGAATTAAAGAAAAGACCAGGGAAGAAGAAGATTATTAAAGAGATCCACTTTCTGCAAGATCAGCTGAATGTTTTACTAAACAGAGAATTATATTGGAATTTGAAGAAATTACAGCAAAAAGCATTTGAGGGTGCAAACAAACCAGGAAAGTTTTTAGCATGGCAATTGAAAAATAGAAAAGAAAGGAATTTTATAACTAAGATTACTGAAGATGGAAAGGATGTTATGAGCTTGAATGGTATAAAAAGAGTTTTTTTTAAATATTACGCCAAATTATTCAAAAAGAAAGGAATTGATCAACAGAGAATCAACAAATATTTGGAGACGATTGAAGTTCCAGAGCTGGGAAAACAAATTAAGGAATTATTAAATGGTTTAGTAACGAAAGAAGAAGTGACAATGGCGATAGAAGATGCAAAGTTGGGCAAGGCTCCAGGACCAGATGGCTTTACAGCAAAGTTTTATAAGAAATTTAAAGAGGAGCTAACCCCTATTTTAGTTCTTCTGTCGAATGAGATAAGAAAGACCAAACGGATCCCAGATTCATGGAAAGAAGCAAATATTTCATTGATACCCAAAGAAGGTTTGGATTTGACTCAAGTAAAGAATTATAGGCCAATATCGCTATTAAATAATGATTACAAATTATTTGCGAAAATAATTTCAGAGAGACTGAAAAAATATCTGAAAGATATAATAGCGGAAGAACAAGCTGGATTTTTACCAAACAGACAAATCAGAGACAATTTAAGAGTGGTGATAGATGCAATTGAATATTATGACAAGCATCCTGAAAAAGAAGTTGGATTCCTCTTCCTAGATGCGGAAAAAGCTTTTGACAACTTAAATTGGGAATTTATGCTGCAAGTTATTGAAAAAATGGATATTGGACAGTCCTTTTTAAATATGATTGTGGCAATATATTCAGAACAAAAAGCGGCTTTGAATATAAACAAAGAAAAGACGGATTTCTTCCAAGTCCAAAAGGGAACACGTCAAGGCTGCCCGTTATCCCCGTTGTTGTTTATTTGGATATTGGAAATATTATTGACAGCGATAAGAAAAGATAACAGTATTGAAGGACTTACAGTGAAAGGTTTTGTTTATAAATACAGGGCATTTGCAGATGATGTAATGTTTATGATTCAAGACCCAATCGAGAAAATACCACAACTGATGGAAAAAATTGAAGAATTTGGTTCAGTTGCGGGATTTTATGTTAATAAAAGTAAAACCAAAGTGATGTGCAAAAATATGACGAAACAAAGACAAACAGAACTTCAAGAGAAAATTCAATGTGAAGTAGTTACAAAGACTAAATATCTTGGAATTGAATTAACCATGAAAAATATTGACTTGTTTAAAAACAATTATGAAAAGGTGTGGCACAAGATTCAGCAAGATATGAAGAAATGGGACACTTTGAATTTATCATTGATGGGAAGAATCGCGACTGTAAAAATGAATATTTTACCGCGTTTGATGTATCTATTTCAGACTATTCCAGTACTAAAACAAAGGAAAGTATTGGATTCGTGGCAGAAAGAATTATCCAAATTCGTATGGGCAGGAAGAAAGCCAAGGATTAAAATGAAAATTTTATGTGATGCAAAGGAAAGAGGAGGTCTACAACTACCAAATTTAAGACTGTACTATGATGCCGTCTGTTTAACATGGTTGGAACAGTGGATTAATTTGGAGAATAAGAAGCTATTGGCCCTGGAAGGGCATGATAACAAATTCGGATGGCATGCATATTTATGGTATGGAAAAGTAAAAATGGACAAATTTTTAAAACACCACTTTGTAAGACAATCACTGTTCGAGACATGGATGAGATATAGAAAATTCTTCTCAGAAGAAAGACCACTTTGGATTGTACCAGCTGAAGTGATCAATCCATATTCAAGAAATCAAGGACTAGACTGGCTACCTTATAAAAATCTTTTAAAATCTGAAGGGAAAAATTTTGTGTTAAAAGATAGATTTGATGTTGAATTTGAATATGATTGGTTGAAGTATAGACAGATTTATGATTTATTTAAGACCGATAAAAGAGAACATGGTTTTAGAGAAAAGAATATTGAAATTGAAACTGTATGGCTTGAGAAAGATAAAAAAATGATTTCTAAATTGTATAAGGTGCTATTGAAATGGTATACTGAGGATGAAGTTGTAAAAGAGCAAATGATAAAATGGGCTGTAAATGTTAATAATGAGATATTAATGACATCTTGGGAATACTTGTGGAAAAAGTCGATGAAAATTTCAACTTGCGTAAATGTTAAAGAGAATTGTTATAAAATGATGTACAGATGGTATATGACGCCTAAAAAAATTGCTATCATAAATGAAAGTATGTCTAACAAATGCTGGAAATGTAAGAAACATGAAGGGTCTTTTTACCATATGTGGTGGACATGTGATAAAGCAGTAAAGTATTGGACAGAGATCCACAATGAGATACAAAAAATTTTGAATTGTACTTTTAAGAAAGACCCACAGATGTTATTAGGTCTTAAAATGGAAGAAATAAATGTAGCCAAGAGAACATTACTATGGTACTTGACTACAGCAGCAAGACTGACTTTTGCTCAATGTTGGAAACAAGATAAAGTACCTGAAACATGGGAATGGATTAAAAAGACGTTGTTTTTGGCAGAAATGGACAAATTAACAAGAAAGTTAAACAACGAAGAAGATGAAACGTTCTTTGAAGACTGGAAAGACTTTCAAAAATACTTGTTGAAAAATTGGGACATTAAACGTGGTTTGATTTGCTTTGATAGTTATTAAGAGGAAAATGAAATAGAATTAGATTTTTGAATTGTTACCGTTAGTAAGAGAAAATAAGTTTAGAAGTAACTGTAACAGAATAAGAGAGATATTAATGGGGTTGGAGCAGTGCGGGAAGCCTTGTTCGGGGGGGTAGAAGGGAAATTAGAAAAATGGATATATAGGTTGGTTGAAAATGTATGAGTATGTGATATATCCAATAATAAATTGTATTTACCAAAAGGATTGGCTACATTAGGGGTGTGGGGCCTAACATGCAAAGGAGTTCCTGCTACAAAAAAAAGCCCTGGCTTTTGACAACAAACAAGGTAAACAGAATAAGAAGCAAAATGTGGGTGTGGCTGGATGACTACACTTGTGGTAACATGGGGTGTGGCCTAATATGCTAATGAGCTGTGCTGTCATAGGTGTGGCCTAATATGCTAATGAGCTTCTGCTGTTGGGTGTGGCCTATTATGCTAATAAGTTCCTGCTGGGTTTTTTCTGTAAAAAAAAGCCCTGCATTTAAGCTTGGCAGTTTTTTGGAATTGTTTATGTTGTGAATTTGGAAGTTTTGACTGCTTCTGGGTGATTCTTGAGAAAGACTGTGAAATGGTCTGTTTACCAGTGCTCCGTTGGAACTCACACCCTTAAGTGACTTCAGCTTTACTAGGACTCAGCTTTATTTATACTCTCCAATGATAAGGACTGACTGTAATAAGGACTCTTTTCCTTCATTTGTGTACATTTTTGTGGCGGGAAATTTACTCTTGTGAATGTTACTTACTTTTTCCTTTTTTGAAGAATGTTAAGATGAATTTGGAAATTTATTCCTATAAATGTTATATACTTTTCCCTTTCCTGTGGGATGTTTGATGAATCATTACTGCACAAGTTGAATACTGTTATTGTCAGATAACGTTGTATATTTCTTTGTTGTATCTCTAGTGAATTGCTTGAATATATATAAGTTTTATTACTGTTGGAGTTTATTACAGTACATTTCTCCTTTGTTAGCATCTTGGCTGTAGCCCTGTCATTTGTAAATAAGTGAACACAGTCAAAGGGGCCCACCTCCAGCACTCTCCTGCTACCCCCTTGCCTCTTAGCAGCCCCTAGGTAATCCTCCCCAAGGCAGCAGTACCACCCACTTTAGGAACCACTAATTTAAAGTCTCCATCATATTGTTTCTAAGTTTTAATATTGTCTTATTGACTGGTTTTATGGCTGCTATTCTGTGTCTCTGTGTGTGTTCAACTAGAAACACTTTTCCAGAGTCCTCTTTACAATTACAATATAATCACAATGGGTCTATCAATCCAGTTATTGAACAAACAGAGGCCGGTATCCACATAACTGATGCAAGTTCTGCTCAAAAGGTTTCAGCTATTAGATTCTACACAAACAAATCCTTTGACAAATGCTTTGGTCTGTGAAGAGATGATCCATTTTACAACATTTTGCAAAGACCTTACACGTGAGCTCAAGGGGGTAACTGCTCATCACCCAGAACTACAGAAGTAATCATTCCCCCAAAGTGAGGCCAGTAGTTCCCTGAGCAGCAACATGATCTAATGACTGATAGTAGTAGCCTGTAATATCTAAGGCAGCTGAAAAAATGTAGATTTTAGGATGGGTCTTCTATGACAGATCACCTTAAAAAGACACCATAACTAATCACATCTAAGCAGGTAGAATCTCAGTGCTCTGACAGTGCCAGATATGTACCCCCCTTCTAGGTCACTAAGAGGATTACAAGAAACATACCTCCTGTGAGCTATGGAACCTGACTTTATGAAAGGCACAGAGGCCCTGGCTTTGAAAAAATACAGATGGAAATAACCACTAGAAACACTCTCTCAAAGCTTACTCTTGGTACTACATCGAAGCTGTGTGAGAACAGAGAGCTTTCTAGCATGTAGACCTGTTGTGAAGATGGGAGAATCAACCAGGATTAATTTGTTGTTATCTTTGCACAAGATTATCTTCACAATGTCGTGGGTCACTCGTCGTCCTGGTTTATGATTTAAAATACAGATGCAAATGGACCTTTGGGAAGAGATCTGTTCCTTAAGAATCAGGATAGCAGATCTGGAACAAATGTATTTTCAAGACCCGTATATTTTCCAGATCCAGGAGATTCTTACCTCTCCTGCTAGGGAGAAGGGATGAAGAATCAAGAAAACAGTCAGGCATCATTATTTATTAACACGAGACAAAGGAGACACAATCAATGCGTTAATGGAACACTGTCCAGCCAGATGTTAAAATTTTTAAAAAAGTATATCTAAAACCTAATTTCAAATAAATAAAAAAAAACCTTTATACATAATTACACTGCTATAATTTGAATCTGACAATGGTAAACGTATTGACATTAATGAAAGGGGAGGAATGCCTTCAGGGCTAAATAAATTTATCTATGGGGTTTTTTACAACCACATCTCCAGCATAGTTAAGCATGACCCAACATTCTTGACTATGCAGTTGACTAAAATCAGTAAATAGCAGGGCTGGTGTAATAGATTCAATAATAAACATACTGAATAAGAGTAGAAATTATCTGAAAATAAGATGTGAAAGACATTTTTTGTTGAATGTTCATGGTAAATGGATTCACAGGCTAACAGATGCTCCCAACTGTTTCATAACAATACACACTCTTGAAAATCTAGTACACTTAGGTTCAGCATCACCTGAGCCAATACAGAAATTCCCCCAAAAAACTGGGCTTGAGAACTGACGTTGCCCCTTTGGATTCATTAAAACCACCACCAGTCTGCTTGGTTATGTGGGAAAAGGAAGGGCCAGCTATTTCCAGACAGGTCTCATAGCAAAACCCTGAAACTTTCCCTGAATTCCATTCAAAAGCTGCTATATCTCATATACTGATGGAGAACATGAAACAACATACCCAAAACCACACAAAGCGAATCAGCATCATAGGTCAAGGGGAACATGACACCGATTTCACAATCATTCCTTTGGAATCTCAGCCATTTTGTGTAAGCTACCTGAAGGCAAACAATTGTGCAGCACTGAGGAGGTCCCAGGCTCAAAGTGTACAACTGAAATCCCCAAAGTATTAACCACCAAGGCTTCCAGAAAGATAACACTCTGCATTCAAAGTCACACACTAACCTGGGAAGGCAAGTAATGCTTACCAACTGAGTCAAGGGGGAAATTGCATTTAGTAGCATCCCCCCACCCACAAATAATAGAACACAAGTCTTCCAAACTGAAAGGTCGCAAGTGTCATTTGAGGAAGTCTGATGTTCTATCAGACTACGTCTGGAGAGATGTGTAAAGGAGTGCAGGGTCAGGAAGGTGTCACAGAGGTGGGAGCCTGTATCTTGGCAAAGGAATGCATTCGTGCTCCATTCAGTAGAAAGATGCTAAAGTGGTTTATTATAAAAAGCTGATAATAGCCCAAACTGCAGTTAAAAATCAGGGCTGAGCGCTCAGGACATTTATATGCTGAAGTCCTTGGTACTATGCTCTTCAAATGCTGAATTCCAGCAACTGCTATATTTTGTTTTCCTAACCGGGGCAGATGACGCCTTAAAACTATCAGCATGGAAGGGTTTTCACCTAGGTAGCAGCACTGCACTATGGAAATACTGATAATACAAAATATTCAAAGTCTCCTCTAAAAGAACCAGTAGTTAATATTTCAACAGTTCAAAGCAAAGGGACCTCCTTCCATCCCATTCTAGTTTTGCTGTAACTCTTTGTTTCATTATATGTTTTATCACTGTTACATGTGACCAAAGAAGATAACCTTAAATATATTTGCTAACATATTTAAAAGTTTTCCATCAAAGTATCAATATGTCAGGCCATTAAAAATAACTGTTTGTAAGTTTGTACAGAAAAGTTTTCAAGTATACGTATGGGGTTTGTTTAAGGGGAAGCTGTCAGCGCTGCACTTAATATAGCTGCTGTAGTTCAGGATTTAATCCAAGTTTATATTTATATCTCTTTTAAAAATGTCTAAAAACATTGACTTTATTACAGAGTGGGTGCAAACAGATATTATTAAAATATCCTAACTATTTACACAATAGACCACAAATGGCCCAAGTAGAATTGTTACCATTTCTGGCATCCACTTTCAGTGTTTTCTTAAACAACATAGAGGGAAGGGAGAGGAAAAAAGAACCTAAGGGTACAATAAGGGGGGAGAAAAGTGATCTAAACAAAAGAATGAAATCTTCCTACACCTCCCAAGCCCAATGGGAGGAGGAGGCTACAAACCCTTTTCAGACAATGTTTGTTTCAGCACATTTTAAGGCATCTGCTTTTTTCTCTCCCCATCAACTTTGAAGACTGGAAACTGATCGGCTGCTTTTTAACCAGATTTGGAGAGGTATTTCCCCATGCTTTCAACAGAATTGCCCCGACCCTGCTTTGAAGACATTCTGTAACTGCTCTCACTTTGTAGTAACAAGTTCCACCCAGAAACCAGGGAAGGCATCAAGGAAACCACAGGGCTTTTTTTCCAGTTTAAATTAAAGTCTCTCTGTGCATTTGCATCTGTTAGTGGGCATAAAACATTGTGAAACGACAGATAAGCAGGGAATCCTGACTCAGACGATGAATTCTGGTTAAATGGTGTCCTGCCTACACACCATTTTATGACAAGAGTAAGCAGAGGCTGTACAGGTTACATTAAACATTCCAGAGTTGCAACTGTTTTTTCTTTGTTATTTTGACAATGCTTTAAAAGCTTATGGATTTCAGCCTCTTTTAAAAACATGTGCATTGAAAATATTGGCTTCTACATGCTATGACATACTCTGGCCAGCAATAAAACAAAACAGAGTGGACAACCTATTTTAAGTTCTGCATTTCTTACATTAATTGCCTAACAAAAAACCAAAAATTTGTTTAAGGGCTTTAATCAAGCCCTTAAATGGCATCTACCACACATGTCACCATCATCTGAGCCAATCTTCTAAATAAGTGAATTATGCATATTAATATTTACATATTTAAAATATAGGCAAAATCCTTTCTTTTAAAATTTAAGAAATATCTATATGAATAAGTAATTCTTCCATTCAGTGAGTTACCGGATTTGGTCATGGCACAATTTTAAGTACGTGGTGTGATCCCATATTAACGATACATTACAGAATGAAACTAACACACAGCTGCAAAGCACACTGTTTGCTGGGGAACAAGCAGGGTTCATGTGACCTTTTTCTTAATAATTTGTTATCTTAACTAAATAACACCCCCCCCCCGGTAGAATCCTAAAACAGTATTAGAAAAAATACAAATATATACAACAGATGAAAAAAAGTTTAACACTACAGTAAAGGCTTTAGTAATGCATTGTTTTCTCATGCAGGTCAAACTTTCCACTGTGTAAAGCTAATGTCCTGCAATACCAACACAAACTTTCTTTGCCACGCTGCCATCTTTTCCTCTTCGATCAGCCAGCCTTGCTTTCAATCCAGGAGGTGACAGTGGAAAGGAACAGGATAGCAGAATCCAGTTTCTCAACAATCTTTGCTAATTTTCCAACCAGTTTTTGCTTTGCTTCCATAGCTGTCCCTGGTCCCTGCGAAGTTTGTAATCAGCGCTGTGACCTGCATGCCCAAGATTACATGTTGTATGCTACATAGATGGGGTCCAGCTGGTCAGCCAAGAAGCTGTCACGGAGATGCATGCGTTGCTTCTCTCCTCTGGAATTGATGGGGATCACCCCAGGATCAACCACCACCACAACTCCCACAATCAGATAATGTTCTTCCAGAACCACGTTGGTGACCAGAGGGACCAGATCAAGAGCCTCTTGCTCACAGCCACATAGCTCCACAACGACCACGAGTAAGTTGGTCCATGTGAAGACAGCACTGAGGAGAAAAATTCATAGAGATTAGGCACCTTTACATTATACCACATGCTTGATGTCTTCATTAGTTAGGTAATCGCTACAAGGAGTTATGAAGTAAATGACACAAGCAAACTCTCTTAAGATTATTATATATAGCCTATGTATGCTCTCCTCCATGATACATGCCTGGTTTTTTGCTATTTCCCATGACCCTCTGATAATGTTTGAATGTGGATGTCCATAAGGGAAGGACCGATCATGCAGTTCCTTCCCCTGCAAGCAGTGCCTGTTTTCTGCCCCCATCCCCCTGGCAATGATTCCACAGATTCAAATGTTAGGAGAGTATTAGGAGACAGAGCCACAAAGGGAGTAGCAAGAACACCACACATGGAACAGAAGAACTGGCTAATAGTGCCTTGTACAGCCCTGGGGAGTTCATGCACGTTCGTTGCTTATATCTTTGGTTTGCTTATACATCCTCCCTGCCACTCCACCAGCTCTACTGATGGGGAAGTGCTTAGAGTGGAAGGTGTGTGCTGCCACCTCCTTCCTAGGGAAGGACAAAGAATGATGGCTCCTTTGCTCAGTTTCCCGCTCCTGTTTCCTGAAGCTGACTAAACACAGAGAGCTGGAATAGCCGTACTGGGAGCTGACTGCATTTACAAAATGCCTCATATACTTAAATCAGGTCCAATGCTCCCGCTAAGCTGTGGAATCTTGTGAGCAAAAATTCTACTTTGGGAGCTACTGGCATTAAAGTTGTGAGTGAGCGATTTGGCTGCTGCTTAGATTAGTTTGCTCTGGAGCCATCCTTCCTGAGCTAAGACAAAACTGTGTGAGCTGGAGGCTAAAAATGTGTGAGCTTAGAGGGAATACTGATCAGGTCCTGTCCACATTATCTTAGAAATACCCTTTGGAACATACCCTGCATTGTTAGGATCAGTCCAAAAAGAAGTGGTGGAATGCAAAGGATGGGTGCTAAGAAAGAGGAAACAAAGGGACCAAATGCAAAGTGAGGAAGGCCAGATTTTGCTTATGGTTTCCCATCCTTGGATGGCTGCATAAAATATCCCCATCCACGTATGGAGTGAACACAATGCACCTGCACTTAAGCACTAGAATGTGTGACTTTTTAATGTTTAGAAAGTGGATCTTGGCAAGCTTCTTCCTAACTCAAGCTCTTTAAAACTCCAATACTTATTCAAACATTGTCATTTCTTAATCCTAGCTTTAATATGAATGAGACTGGCTTCTAGATTGTTAGTTTTGTTTGAATCCTGAGATCCAAGCTTCAGCCATTTATGATGTGTCAGGAACAGAGGCTGCCTAGCCTCATTTGGTGGGCTTAATTTCAAAACTCAGGGCCACTTCACACATAAAATATCTTAGTTACACATCTACAAAGATAAAGCATGAATGTGACATATAGCTGTCTAAACACACATGTATCAATTCATGTGTGCTTGTGAGAGGCAGAAATGATTGCCACTCTTTACTGACTGTACACCACGCTGCAAATATAGGTTTGTTACTCTACAATATGTGAAATGGCCTTAACTGATTTCTAGATAGTTGCACAGGGAATGTCTCTTGGGCTCTCTACAAACATTAACCTTAGAGTCAGTACTTTCTCTTCATTCAGATGAAAAAACCCACAACTAGATTACTCTGCTCATGCAACTAAGAGCTACAACCCTGTTTTGAGTGCCAACACTTTAGCTTAGCACTGCCGCAGTTCCACTGCAAGGGGAAACTAATATACTTCATTGTTTCTATACCATTCAGCAATGCTTCTGTGTGTCCGAGAAACAGAGGTCTCGATGTCAATTGGATGATAACGCAACCCACGTAGTTCCAGAGTCTCATCCAGTGCCCCTACAACATATAGTGCATCATGGCGTTCTGGAGAGGAAAATTAAAAGTTGTATGTACAGATTCTTCAAACTGAAGTTGTTCTGAAAGCTCAATAAATATAAATGAAAGACAGTAGACACTCTTTTTTTTGGTCAGATATATTAACAAGAAATTAATCCATTATTGTCATTGTTATTGTTGTTATTATTGCTACCCATTATTGTTTGTTTCTAAAATTCCTGGATAGGAGAGTAACTAAATGTCTTTTATCACATTGTTTTAAGAACCACTCCTTCACTCCAGAATCTAAAAAAAAGACCCATGTTTACTATCTCTTTAGTGCAGAAAGAAGCAAATAGCTTATTTATGAATAAATCATTTATTAAAACATTTGTGCCCTGCTTCTTGGTATAAGTACCTCCAAAGCAGCACACATCATTCTGGCACACTGAGTTCAGAGCTTTTGTTCTGAAGTTACCTGCACACCTAACATGCTTATCAAATGTCATAAAACCTCCCTACAGAAAGGCCAAAGCATGTTCTATGTTTTGCCTTACCTCCACTGGCAGCTGTGAGTTCTGTTCGGCGTACAAAGCCAAGGTATCCTGTTCGTGCCCACAGAGTATGGGCAGCATCACCAAAGCTCAGGCGGGTGTTGAAATGATCTGCTTGGAGGGTTTCATTATCATAGATGGTATAGTAACCACTGGCAGTGTGGGGACTATTCACCCAGATCTGTGAAGGTAATAAACACAGGATTTATTAACAATGCAACTGTTGTTTCCCACTCTTAAGTGAGGAGACCAGTCATGGGCTTCTTTCAATACAAAAGTTCAGGTGAAACAAACAAAGCTTAAATATAGTATACATGTAAACCAGACACATTTTTTTTTAGAATTCTAACTTGCAAATAAAAACAAAAAGGTGCAGCCTTTAAGAATTATCATTTAGAATGGATGCATTTTTCTAAAATGTATTCATCTGGTACACTACATGCCATCTCGACATGTGGAACAAGAGATGGACCATCAGAACTGCTGTGGAAATCAGTACATCTTTCCAGCATCCAAATCAAGAACAGGACCTGAGAAGTCCCCCAGTGGAGCACTCTTTGAAACAAACAGGAACTGTGCAAGACTGATCTAAGCCAGATCCACGGGTGTAAAACAGAAGCAATAGCAACATGTACCTCTCCAAGGTGAGAATCTCCAACAGGTCCTTTAGTCTCAGGATTAACAATGATCACTTTGACTCCAGGCAGTATCTAAAAGAGGAAGAAGTAGAGCTGAAAGACCATTCTTATGCTGGTACACCCAATATAAACATTAGGGCATTTTAATAGCAAGACAGCATTTCCAACAGCCAAATCAGGTTTCATGGGTTTCAATTTAGCTCAAGAAACTTTCACAATCATAAATCAATTTCTTCTAAGCTTTGTGTGCCTCCACATTAAATAAATACATATTGACAACTAAGCCTTCATCTCTGATACCAGCTGACTAAAGTGCAAAATATATACACAAGATCTGCTTTTACTTAGAAACACCACTTCATAGGGGACTGTGCTACTGTAATGGCCATCCCACACACACTGTAGCAATCAACCCAGCTTTGCCACAACTCAATAAGGAGGAGTTGTTTTTTTATGAGTCGTGCCTGTATAATGCTGGGGGGGGGGGGAGCAATGTCTCCAGTCCACTGCCACGTGGTAGCCATACAAGGGCCCCAAGAAGATGACCACTGATTCCAGTTGCTGCTGCTGGGCTTGCTTCTCCTCAACAACAGAAATTGTCTGGTTGTACACTAGACGTTTCATCAGCAGATGTAACCTTACCTTGCCTGACTCGGAAAGCAGCAGGCTCTGGGGAGCACCTCTTTCAACTAGCCGGACTCTGGAGAAACAAGTGCATATTATGAAAAATAAAACAAAGGAATGAGTATTAAATGATGATAAAAAAACACATCCAATGCTCTGAATCACCTAAACAACCAATCTTTATCTTTCAGTACACTTTTTTATAAGTTGTTTAAGTTGTTCCTTCAGCTCAGGCTAAATTCAGTTTCTTTCCACGCACAAAAAAGACACAGAGAGAGAGAGAGAGCCCCTCACAGCTGACTATTCAGGACTTCAACCAGCAAAAGGCCTGTCTGCCCAGTCCCTTTAGCACAGGGGTGTCAAAATCACTTGTTATGAGGGCCGGATCTGACATAAATGAGACCTTGCTGGGCTGGGCCATGTGTGTCATAAACTTTATAAAGGACACAAACATAAAGGATTGGGTTTTTTTAACAAAATAAAATCATAATTAAAACATTAGCACTCTTGCAACATTTTGTTTATTTAACAGTGTTTGATAACTGACACCTCTTGCTCTGAATTATTGCATCAAAATGTCTGTGCTATTGCAATCTTGACTATGCTGTTCAGGTGTGTATCTATAAGCTGCAAACCTACAATGATGCAGCAACAGCAGAACTTGGAAGAAGAAGCAGGAGACAGCCAGTTCCACTACGGGCCTGATAGAAGCCCTCTGAGGGCCTGATCCGGCCCCCGGGCCACATGTTTGACACCCCTGCTTTAGCCAGTATATGAAAAATGACTAATTGGTAGAATAGCAAAACTGGCTGTCTTGTAAACAACAATTGGGATCCCCTGGATAATGCAAAGGCAAAGACGTTTCATTGGTTCTTGTTGTCTGTTTGTACTATTGGACAATGGTTATAGTTCTTTGGCAGGGGAGGAGCAGATTCTTCCAATTTGTTAAGTTAAAATACCAGGCCCACGTAAATGCCCGGAAGGAAGGGTCAGGTTCAAGGAGGAGAATGCTAAAAATAGCAGCAAAAATCTGGAAAGGATTTTTTCTTGTCCTTCCAGCTCTGTCACATGTCCCACCCATGCCTTTTCAGACCTCTGAGCTCCTAGGCATTGCTGGGCATCACACCAGATATGATGTAATTGTGCAAGAAGCTAAATATTCATCTGACCAGCCCAGTTAGACTTTGGCAAATTAAGCAAATTACTGTGAATAAATTTATCATGTACATATCCAACAATCTCCAGACCTTGCAGGACTCTCCCCCTCTCTCCAGCCTGCAGAACCTCTCCCCAATTTGTTCTGGGTGAAGCTATGTGGACCTCATGCAAGCAAAGTGAGAGTATGCACTGGGAGCAGGCAATTCGTGGAGACTGCCACTCCCTCTTCTGAAGACTTAAATGCCCTTTTTGGAGGTACATGTCCAGATGACAACATATTTTGATTACAGCCTTCAAACAGCAAAGATAAATAACAACAATAAAAACAGAGCTATACCTGTCATGTCTTAAGGACTTCAGATCCACATATACTGTGGTGGGATCAGGCCCTGAAGTTCCCTAAAAACATTAAACAGACATTTTAAAGCATGTATATTTTTTGCTTCTACTGAGATAAGTGGTAGATAGTTGAAGGCCCTGAGGGAGGGAAATGCAAGCTAGGTTATCAAGTGCCTAGTTACAGAAAACACAGCTCATGCAAAGACGCATATTAAGGGAATGATTTCTGTTCAATGTCAAGAACGCTTACGTACATGCTCTTTTGGGAGAGTATCCACCATGCCTGGCTAGGAACATCATTTCCTTTTTCTCAGTCCACAGGGGGACAAACAAGAGGGAGTCAGGGACCCTTCTCATAATTATCTGTAGAGGTTTCGTGTGGCATTAAAAACAGAGGAAGGCTGGAACAAGGAGGTCTGGATAAAACAGCAGAACTCTGCTGATGAAGGAGGAGAATGGGCAATCCCAGTGCAGCCCACTGTCTTGCGTGGTTATTATTTCACATGGGTCCTGTGACCCACTTCAACTAGTTCTCTCCAGAGCACCCTGGAGATCAGCACTCAAAACCCTTCAAGGTCATAAAACTAGCTGTGTGCACACGTTCAAAATAGGTTGAGGATACACCTGAACCTCGATAAAGAGACCAATAAGGCTTTTTTGTTACCTGTAAACAGATTGCTACATTGACTCTTGACCCAAAGGTGGTGCTGACTGCACGAGATGACAAGCCAATGTCCTTGAACAGCTTGGAGAAGGAGTAAGTAAGAGCCACCCGTGGACGTTCCTCTGCCACCACTACGCAGGTCCGCACACCTGACAGGTTAATGCCTCTTGCCTGCCAATGCACAGAAATCAAACACATTGTGGGGGGAATGACTTGTGTTTCAACAGGAAAGCAGACCAAAAGAACATTGGTCAATCTTTCATTCAAGCTCAAAGAGCACTATTTTGTCCTGCAAAGCATTACTAGGTATTTTGTGATGCCAGCATTTCCCCTACTCACTTCAGGTATCACTGGCATGGCCATACCAGTTTGGCATCCATGATGGCCCATGGCCAAGCAGGGGGGAAAAATGCATCATCTTTCTGTATCATCAATAGTACTTGGGGTACTTACTGAAAGACTACAGTGTTATCAGCCCTTTATGACGGAGGAAATATTGTGAAAAGCCAAAAGGACAGACTGCATCCGAAAGTCAGATCAGTACGTACACCAGGGCTGTTGAGTAATCATTAAAACAATATATATATATGTTTGTGCGAACAGCAAGATATTAATCTGGTCACACTGACCCAGCCAAAGAAAGAATTTTAACAATAGGACCCAGTGACTCATCCTTCCCATCTCTCTACTAACAAAAACTTCTGTTGACATCAAAGAGCCTCCGACTGATTTTCATAACACAAAATTATGCTAGCAAGCAAATAATTGGTTGCTGTGATTTTGTCACTCCCCCCTACCCTACATCTTAGTAGCTTTGCTTAGTGAACTGAATGGCCAGAATAGATATCAATCTGGTGCCAGGGTTAATGTGCTGGCAACAACCATTACTTTCAAACAGCAAGCCACTCCTGAATTCTGTGGCACTGCTTGTACTTTCTGAGATGTTGTGTTTAAAATTCCCCTCTCAACCATCCTTACTGGGTTAAAAAGAGCTTGTAAAATCAATGGACTGGATCCTACCAGTCTGTTCTGCTGGTGTTGGTGTGTTCCATTGACGCAAGAGACTCCTCTGCTAGCAGAAGACCCTGTTACATCAGAAGAAGCCACCTCCTGCTTGGGGAGAACATGCTGACACCAACAGAACAGACTGGAAGGATCCAACCAAGCGGGGCCGGGGGGGGGGGAGATCTGCTTACTGAATACAAAGTTTTTCAGCTTGAAAAACAAAAACTCTGTTTCAGTTAACATATTCAAAATACACTGTCTTTTGAAGCGCTGAATCAATGAACAGAACATTATGATGGGGAAACAATTTCAAATATAGTCGGATAGCTGCGAGTTCAAAAATTCTTGCTATCTGCTTAACTTTAACTGGACCTAAGGAGGGAATAAACATCTACCACCAAGCCCACAGCCCCAGTAATTTCAATGGGCATGCACAGAAGTATTTCTCACTGCATTGTGCTCTAGGTAGAGATGTTCCACCAAGCATACAGTTGAGCACAGCAACAGTTTTAACATTAATAGTATTTAATATCAATGGTCTAATGGTTAATAGTTGCCAACAGATATTTGGTTCATTAACTGCTGTTATAGTAAAGTAAATTGGGGGTTAGAATTGTATCATGGAGCCATGTGGGTATCGGGTATTTCTAGAATTGTATTTTTATACTACTTAATTATTTTATATGTATTTTATAAGAATTTGTTGTACACTGCCTTGAGCCCACTTGCAGGGAGGGCAGTATAAAAGCCTAATATAATACATACATAAAATAATAAATTGAAAACTGAATTAGAAACAGGCAGTTCAAGATAGTCAGCAAAACTCATTTTAAAGAGGAAATTTCCAAGCCTCTCATAGGAAAGGGAGGATCAAAAGCAAGGAAATGCAATTCCATTCTGACAGCCTGAATATTAAAAGGTATTTTCAAATCCCCCCTGCCCCCTACAGGACAAAATAAGCCTCAGCTTCTTACCTTTAATACATCAACTTGATTCCCCAGCCCCTTTGTACACATGTCCATGACTGAATAGGAACAGAAAGTGTCCCGTATTTTGTACTGGCTAACGGTGGAGAGCCACAGGAAAAGGTTGGATTCCAACTCCATAGGAGGAATTAAGATGGACTGGTGACCAGAATACACACTGTCAAGAGAACATCAGACAGATAGACAAGGCATTACTTCACAGAACTGGATGGGTTTCACTAGTTCTGTGCCACCTAAAGGTAATCTGCAAACCTTCTTTTGTCACAGTAACTCGCCTTCCCACTCATCCCGGCATACACAGACAAACTGAGCAAACTCCAGGCATTCTGGCAATCCAAATAATCACATAATCGAACAGCAGTTAAAAACTGCCATCAGCTCTGCTCCATTCTTAGGTCAGAGCTGGTGCAATTGCTCCAGCCAAGCAGCAGCGGCATGCTTTATTTCGGAGGGGCTTTTTATCTCACCAAATGTCTCCATGGAGCCCTGTGGGCCATATTTGCCCTCTATCTTGGTTATGCAGAAGGGTCAGCAGTTGCATGCTGGTGTACAGGAAAGGTGGTTGCACCAATGCATCTGGTTTGTGGACTGCTCTTTGGGGGCACATCAGGCACAAAATGTAGGTCTCAGAGTAAGAACTCCATTTAAAATGAATTCTTCATACCAGATGGACACAAAGCTTGTAATACTGTCCCCCATGGAGAAAGAATCAGATGCATACCGCTTTAACTGTGTACAGATAAGCGTCTGCTGTTCTTAACAACTGAGGGCAAAAGGGAAACGCTAGCTATCTGAATGATGAAACTGGCCTTGTTCTTAGGCAGACCATGAGTCCCTGGGTCATGTAAACTGGAATGACTTCACTTGTGTAGAAAGGCTCCAACGCTAGCCATTGCAATCAGGCCTTCCTCCCTTTGATGCTGTCCTAATTTAAACCAGGCAGGGTCTATCTTTTAACAGCCCAGCAGTTCTTCTAACAACATCCTGGCTCTTACCTGCAAAGGCACCAAAGTGCAAAGCCCAGACCACAATAGGGATCTAAACAGATGGCGATCTGCCGTGAGGAGTACAGTTCACACTGCAGCTTTATGGCTCTACAGAGGGCACTCACTGCTGCATGGGACATCTGCAGAGAGAGAGAGAGAGACAGAGCACTGATTCTCAGAAGCAAAAGAGGCAGAGAGAACCTGATATATACAACTCTACACCCACTCCTCGACCCACTGGAGTAAGCCACATTGGTATTTAAAGTATGTATGTCTTTGCTGGATATCAGGGCTACCCCAGAATGAATCCTTAAATAGACATTTGTGATGTCTTCCTTGCGGCAGTTATCAAGACCCTCAAGGATTTTTGCCATCTCCGTGCTCACAACCTCCTGGTCATACAAGGACTGCTGTCTTCTCTGTAGGTACAGCTACAAAGGAAAATGGAGCACAGAGCAATCAAGGAAGGTCATCCAGTCCCAGGTTCCTTTGACATTCCAGCCAAGTACTCAAACCACTGAACTACTGTGGCTGCTTCTCCACACCTCAGAATCTTAAGTCCTTTTGCCTAGGTCAGCGGCAACGTATGTTACAGGTATGTGAGCCGCAAGTGTAGTCCACTGCATGAGATATTGTGATTCTAGGTTGCACTACAGTTCATATGCAAACACTGCCCAAGGCACAGGTGTGGGCTTTCTTTAGTCAAGGGAGCCAGTAGCAGTGATGCAGAGAAGCCAGAATGAGAAGAGATAAACCTATGCAACAACTAATCATGGGCCCTCCTGCTCCTGTGCGTACACTCCTACAAGGATACCAGTATTGTAGGTAGCTTGGCTGATTTCAGTTAAGCTACTAGGAACACCTTGAAGATTACTCCAATCGTTTCCTGAGGAATGGTGTTGCATATTTTTGCCATTATAGCAGCAAAACATGGAAATCCCTTCTGAACACAAAGATCCATATACACAGCAAGGCCATTTTGCTCTCTGAATTATCTGCTCACATGCATTACTGCCAGTATGCGGTATTAAGAAAGCCAGAGTTTATTTGTACAGGCCAGAAGCAATCTGGTACATTTTCATTCAGAAGCAAAAAACAAGACTTAATTCTGGCCTACATAATGGAGGCTCCTAAGCATGTTGCCTAGGTGAGATGCTGCCGTACCTTTACTCCTGTAAGCATCCCTGTTGTGGAAACACTGAAATCCAGGTATGCCAACATTTCTGGGGTTGGTGGCTTGTAGACCTGAGGTAGCCGCTTCCTGGGCAAATCATCTGGAACAGGTAAGAGCAAGGGTTTTTTATGTGATGCTGAAAAATTAATTCCTCTAAAGAATAAAGCAAACAGGTCAAGTTGGGATACAATGAAACTATGAGCTGGGTGCTATAACTCTCTTCCATTAAGTCTTCCTTCAACGGAGAAAGGCTCCTCTAATGGAGGTAGATTCAGGTGAGTAGTTGTGTTGGTCTGAAGCAGCAGAACAAAATTTGAGTCCAGGGGCACCTTTAAGACCGACAAAATTTTATTCAAGGTATAAGCTTCTGTGTATTTGAAGAACTGTGCTTGCACACAAAAGCTTATACCTTAAATAAGGTCTTAAATGTGCCACTGGACTCAAACTTTATTCTAATGGAGGCATTTCACTGTTGAAAGAAAACTTGGAAGAAGGGAATTATGGGGCCCAACTTGAGTAGAAGGGAGCTGTTGCACAGATGACCCCTCACAACTGATCCTGGAGTCCTGTACCTTCCAGTGTACTGGACAAGGGAAAAGAACCACTAGCCCCCACCCACTTTTTGAAGTACGTTCACCTGAAGAGCCTTGGGGCATGATTGTCAGGGCCCCATTGTGGGTGTCTGGTAATTTCATAAACTCCACCTGGCCCATGCCTGTGAACGCTGCATTCCCTGTCCCAGAGGTTTAAACTAATCAGTTTCACCCCAAATGAAAGCAGGAATCTTGACCTGACCCTGACCTGGATAGTCCAGGCTAGCTTAATCCCATCTTGGAAGCTAAAGTCAGCCCCTGGTTAGTTCTTTGATGGGTGACCATCAACAAATACCAGGGTCATAACACAGAGGCAGACAATAGCAAACCACCTCTGAAAATCTCTTGCCTTGAAAACCCTTCAGGGTCACCGTAAGTCAGCTGCAATTTGACAGCACTTTCTACCACCATTCTAGGTAGGGGTGCGCAAAAAAAAATAATAATTCAGCATTTTTCAGGTATACTGAACCGAAAAATATAGGTATTTCCCAATATTCCCACATCCCAATATCAGTATAGTATTTGGATTTGGTAAATATTTGGGCATCCCAATTTTTTCAGCTGCATTATACCCTGTGGGGACCATTATAGTCAATGGTCCCCATAGGGTATAATGGAGAATTGATCTAGGGGTATCTGGGGGTGTGTTTTTTAGGTAGAGACACCAAATTTGCAGCATAGCTGCTGGTGCCTCTCCTCAAAAAGAACCCCCAAGTTTCAAAAAGATTGGACTAGGAAGTACAATTCTATGGGCCCCCAAAGAAGGTGCCCCTATCTATTGGTTTCAATGGAGTAGGGGAAAGTGTTTAAAAGGATTACAGTCCTTCTAAGTGCCTTCACGAAGCCATGAGTGAACTCTGAAGGTGTTTAAAGAGCTTGCTGTCCCTTTAAACACCTTCTCCAAGTGGCAAGTTCACTGGAAAGCATTTAAAGGGACTGCAATCCTTTTAGGTGTCCTTTAACTTCACCTATCTGGTGGCCCCGAAAAATCCCAAATATTTTTGTGCTTTTTCAGGCTTCGGCATTTCAGATAGCTGAAATTCAGCCCCAATCTATATCCAGCTGAAAGAATAGCCTGAAAATACTGATAAAATATTTTTTGTTGATTTTTTTGGTCTCAGATTTAGCTGAAGGCACACTCCTAATCCTGAGTTGCCCTGCCAAGTAGGACATTAATGATGTCAATGCAATCACTGCCCAACCTAGTCTTTTGTTAATGTAAGTTCACCCACACCCAGCCAGACTCTTAGCAGCCCTGGTACCTCTATGAAAAACTGTGTTTTTCCAGCCCAAATTCAAACCACAAGGGTTCACAGAACCAATAATATAAAAAGGGCTCTTTTGCCTATCAATTCAGATTTTGGCACATTTGGGAACCAAGAATGGACACTCTGTCTTCCATAAGGATGGTCTCTCCCCCACACTTCAAGGAATCTCAGAACATGACACCCCTCCCATCAGATGGGCAAAAGTATATTTTATATTCTCCCTCTTGTTCCCCCTTAGACTGCAGTAACTCCTCCTTCCCAAGGGTGTTTTTACACAGGACTAGATGGTGCAGTAACCTCCTCTGGATGCATAGCATACCCTGCTGGGACACCTGCTTAGTTTTTCTAAGTTTGCTCTATCTCTCTGTTTTTATTTACACTGTCCATTTTGCTCTAAATGAAAGTGTATGAGCTGAATGTCCTTTGCTGCTCTCCACTTCTGGGAAGAATGATGGTGAGCTTGATCCATGTGTACATAGGCTTAAAGATTCTGAATGGACACAAGTCCATAAGTGCGTGTCAGAAGGTTGTACCCATGCACCAGAAACAGATTGAGTAACACAGTCATGATCCAACCCTATACAACACCAGACAGTAATAATACTTTTCCAGACAAAATGTCACAGCTGGTTCTCAGCTGTGTCTTTTCCAAAACAAGTATGTCTTGGGAACAAGGTCAGTTCTGTTACCTGTGTCAATGATGGTTGGCCAGGTTTTCACATCGACAGCAGTTGCAGCCTCTCTGGATCTCAGTAGCCTCATCAAGGTCTGACTGGTGAGAATACAGGCAGCTTTGCTGACCTAAAACATATCCAAAAAGTGACCATTGTAAACAAGTGAACAAGGAAGAACAAAATAAACACAACAATGTCAAACTAATGAGAAATTCAGAGCTCACAGGCAAAGGAAGCTGGGTACATTTGTTTAAATAGCCACCACCATGAACAAGCACGGTGCTTTCTTAGTGCTCTAAGTAATTCACATACATTATTTCAGAACACCTTAACATAGCCCTTCAAGAGATGTTGAGCACCACCATCCCTTTATTACCAAGGTGGCCAGGGCCAAAAGACAGCAATGTGCCTGATGCCATCTTGTCAGTCTGTGGCCTAAGTGGAACACTCCAAACATAATTCATGCTCTTCAACGTGTATTTAGGGCTATGTTTATTGTGAATTGCTTTTCATGCACACCCAGCTTTTTACAGTGAAGGTTTCAAATGTACATGAACATCTAAATTGTTCAGTTAATGCTTTAACCTGCAACATATTTTGGCCCATGGGGTGCTCGCCATTACAGGGATGACAGCCGTCACACCTTCAGCCACAGAAGAGGCAGTGCCTTAGAGGGGATTGAAACCATTTTTCCTACTCATTTTTGGACTGAAGGACACAGCAAAAATCTCACACCTAGCTGTGGCTCTGTTGCACAAAAGAGAGACAAACACGCAGCCAGACCTCGAAAGTATCAAAGCAACTGGTTGAGATGAAGAAACCTCTTTTCATTTTCTTTAGTATTCTATGCACCACTGGAAAGCACTGATATATTTTAGCCATGTTTTGCTGTGATATTAACCAGGACAATATTGCATAATGAACACACCCACGCTGTACAAGATGATGCTTTAGAAAAAGCTATGCTGTTACACTGAAACAACAAAGGCAGACACAAAACCATCCACTGACAAACTGCTCTCAGTTCTCTGCTACTCACATCTACAATCATCCGCACGGTGGGCAAAGTGGCAGTGAGGTTCTGAGCGTGTGGAGGCCGGACAGTCACTGGAATGCAGCCTGCATACAAGCAGCCATAGAATGCTGCAATGAGCTCAATGCCTGTCAGGACCAAAGAAGATACAGATTTGAAGAAGCAGCTAAACATCCACATGACATTTGGGTTGGTTTTTTTTTGCAGCAAGTGCCTTAGACATCTGATGGCAAACAGCTGACCCACAACCCAAGCTGGAAATGCTAGTGAAGGAGAATCTCTCACAGCAGCAGTACAGAACAATTCATTTGTTGACCAGGGATGGTCAAAGTTGTGTCCCTTGTTGTGTGGTCAGGATGCTCTGGCACATCCAAGTCAAGGAAGGTTCCCACAAACCAGATCTGTCTGGTGAAATAAAGCTGGGATTTTGGCAGTATTGACCTAGAAGCCCAGCTCTGCCAGCACCTACATTGTGATGCAGAAATGCTGAAAAGGATCATCAAGAGTTTGCTACCACAAGCCAATGGTCTACCTATGGAAAAATCAAAATGCTCCAATGATGGAGGTGGCATCACCCACTGCCATGCACTTGAAGAAGGCCCTCATGTCTGCTGAAAGGCTGAAAAGGACATCACGCCAGTAGTAAGTGTATCCAACAGGAAGACAAAAGGATCTGAGATGCTGAGGTCAAACTGAAATATGGAAGTTTATGTCCATGGGTTTGGTTAATGGGGGTGGTTTCCATGAAACAAGCAATAGATCTTTCCTTCCCCCAGGCTCATGTCAACTGTTTTGGTGCCAAATAATCCTCACTGTCAAAGAGTTCTAAATTTTCCCTGGATGTTACAAACAGTAGGCCAAATCCAGGTGTATTTATAACCATGCCAAGGCCCAAGGATGCAGTACTGGACAAATAACCTGCACCCCATGGAGGGGATGGAACACGTAGTCAGGGCTAAGACTGATAAAGAATGTTGGGAGAGGAGAGTGCTGGGCCTTTTTCCTCTCCTGCCAGTACCTAATCTGTACATATCTCCTCTGGGAGTGGTACCTAAGAAGACCCCAGGGGAGTATCACCTCATACATCACTTATCCTACTTGAGGAGTGAGTCGGTGATTGATGTGATGCCAGAGCACTTATGCTCAGTCCACTACATGTCATTTGAGCATAAGGCAATTCAGCCTGCCATACCCTTTGAGCTACCGTAAGCAATTATGTCTAGATGTGTGTATTTGTTGTTCTACAAGCCAAAGGGCCTAGTTTTGGAAGATGACAGCAAAGCTGTCTTGGGTTTTAATACCAATGGAACCATGAAGCTTCCTGGATTATTTTATTTACTGGCGAGAATACTGCAGAGAACAAAAGGAAGAAGGATGTTCTCCAGAGCTGCGTTTATGCTTCATGACACATATCTAGCTTTAAGAAGATTTATGTTTTAAAGGGATTCACCCACTAACTAAATGAAGAGAAAGGTTGGCCTTGTGAAAGCACATTTAGCAGAGCAGCCATCAGCATCTCTTAAACATTTATTACAGTTTTGCTTTGTGATCTGCTCTGACTATGCCCTTCCAGAGACCCTTGGTTTCTAACAGCTACATAGTCTGCTCCCCCACACCGCCTCGTTCCTTACCAGGAGGATAGAGCAGCACCACATTGTCACCAGCATTGAGGTGTCCCTTTTCAAACAGAATCGATGCGATTCGTTCGGCCCGCTTGTGCAGCTGCAGGCAGGTGGCTGTGCACACGGGGGCTCCCTGAGAGAGAAAGAGAAAGGAGCACATTCTAAACAAGTAAGCAGCAGAGCATGAAGGAAACATTGGAAACTTTGCTGGGCCAATACTGGCCACTGTAGGCCTCTAGAGCACCACTTGCTCACCATCCCAATTTATTCAAACTGACACAACTGATGTCTTTAGGGAACAATTATTCTCTCTGCATGTTGGCTGATGTTGAAATAGCCTTCCATTAGCTTGACTAACCCTGTGTGCCAAGGAGTAAGTAACATGGGACACAGCCTTTAAGCTACCCCCAAACCTGGAAGAAACACATCCCCAACTGTGACTCCCCCTTCCCATTCTACAACGAACATGATGCACTGAAACTATTGCTAATCACTGCAGTAGAAGTTTATAAATCTCTAGCAGTACCTTGGCATTGAGCAGAAGGAAAAGCATGTGCTCCGGTGTTGCTTGAGCTCTCCACTGAAGCACCTCCGACAGGAACTGATGCTGTAAAAAGAAAAAACTACCAGTCACAAAAACATCCTCAGGATTTCAAAGGCCAATACAGAGGTGCCACCAAAGATATGGGAATGGGAAGGCACAGTAAAGGAGCTGTACGGAAGCAGGGAGAAATCCTAAACAGGCTGCACGAGCAAAAGCCTGGTAGGTGGGATTGCCAGAGGCTCACTTTTATTGGCTGCCCGTTAAATACCTGGTGGGAACACAGAGGCCCTGTGAAGTCTGACATAAAGCTGCTGTGAGCTGTGACAATGTGGGCCTGCTATGTGATCAAGAGTTAGATGAAGAGCAGGAGCTACAGGAGCTCAATGCACAAGCGCAAGCTGCTCCATCCTTATCCCTGCACCTATGACTCCAACCGGGTTTCCTGCAATGATGTAAACTTTACTCCCACATTCCAGTGATAGCAGGTGATCAGCCAGAGATCACAATACTTGCTTTTTTTTTTCTTTGGCCCCCCCAAAGGGGATTTTTTATTGCTTTTTTAATATACAACTAAAACTATAAAGAAAAAAATGGAAAGGGAACAACATCTAAGGAGAAAGAAAAGTATACCCTCACTAAACTAAAAACCCAAGAGTAGGAGATCACATCCCAGTTAAAATCTATGTTAGTGCACTAACGTTACTAAACAATGCATGCTGTGAGTTTCTATCTGTCTCTGCTAAAACATTATTTGGTTACTTGTTATGAGAGAATTCCAGAGCATCCCCAACAGCTCGCTTCATAAAGGCAATTTTCAGAGTCCTTCTGCCTTTACCTGGGCTTTCTATCTCTAAAAACATAGTTTGGTTTGCGGGCAGCAGCGCCTACTTCCGCGGCCAGGTCTTCATCCATCTCCAAGGGTGTGGAGCCACTTGAACTAGTTTCACCATCTTCTTTGGCTCCCAGGTGGCGTTTCAGAAACTCTTTAGCTTTATACACAGAGTCAACCGTCTCTCTTTTTTCGTTAAATTTAAACATGACCCCTTCTGGCACCACCCATTTATATGCTATTTGGTTAGTTTGAAGAAAAAGGATTAAGTTCTTGTAGCTCTTTCTTTTTTGGCAAATTTCAAATGGAATGTCTTTTAGAGTTTTGATAGCTGTATTCCCCAATTTCAGTGGAGTTGCTGATGTTGCTTTTAAAATTACATCCCTAGTTTGTCTTCTTGAGAATCTGACTGATCTCTCTCCAAGCAGGCTATTTTTTTTGGTGTAAACAGAGTACACCCTATACGCTGCTTCTATATCATGCATAATTTCTTTCGCTTTCAAGCCTGTTATTTGGTGCAATAAGCTCACTGTGTAGCTTCTTCAGATCCTCATTCGGTGACTCAGGAACTCCATGAAATCTGAGGATCATATTTGCTTTTTCCATTTGTAGAAACAATAGTCTATTTTCCTGATGATTCTCCTTATTCGTTAATTCACCCACCTTTTTCTTCATAGTCTTGCTCTCGGCGTACATCTCTTTCACTACTTCCACCGTTTGCTTTGTCTTTTTAACCGTTTCCGCCAACTGGAGCTGCTGCACTGCAAAGTTTTGTTTAAGTGTGGCTAACTGCTGGTTAATACCAGTGAGTTGTTCCATCATGGGCTTAAGCGTATCCGCTAAGAGTCTCATGACGTCCACTCCCTCTTCCAGCCTCGGACTTTGGCCGCCCATAAGTTTCGGTTTTGCTCCTTTCTTCCCTGCGCCCACCATCTTCGCAAATTGTTTACAAAAGCCAACTGCTATTTCACAACCTCTGAAAACCGCTTCCAATCTAAATCCGCTCTGGTAAGTCTCTCAACACAAGTCAAGCATTTAGTCCCCCCCTTTTTTCCGCTTATCTGTTGCGCTCGCGGGAGGCGTCCCTCCTATCTCAGCTTGCCAGTATGGGGGGGGGGGATAAGGAGTTATCTGGTTATTTCAAAGTTCGCTTGCATCAAACTCACTTTCATTGTCAGCCACATTCGACCTCGCTTATATTTTTGTCAATCGCTCGATCTCCAATGCTTGTTCCAGTCAACTCAGCTAATGCCTTGAGGCCACACAGCAGCAGGACCATCAGGACGGAGGGGCGCCTCAATTCGCCGGCATTGTGCCGTCGAAGAGGCTATCCCTCAAAAGCACTATGGCTTGGAACCCTACCCTAGGGGTCCATGGGGAAACTGCATCAGCAGCTTCCCTCCACACTGCTGGTGTGCGTATCATTCCCCCGAGTGTCGGGGAGAGTGACCGCCATCGCTGTGCCAAAAACCGGAAGTCACAATACTTGCTTTGATGTAGACAGTAGGCATGCACACAGGTGGAACAACAATTTCCCCTGGATGTGCAGCAGGGTGACACTCTGCTGTCCTTCCTCCTAAGGCATAAGGGCCTAGGGAAGTGCCCAGCCTGGCAAAGCATCACCAAGACACTGCTTTCCAGCCTTGGACTCCGATGCTTTGGTTTGGAAACTGTGTTTATTAGACCTGGGATAATGGTCAGGTATTGGGGGGCAATGGGTTAACCTGTTTTTTCAAGGCTAAATGAAGTGCCACAGGAACTCACCTTTCTCACTAAATCATTCTCTTCTATCTGTCCAAGGTCCCTCCCAGAGGCCTGTGCGATGCGTTTCCCGGCAACCAGATTCCCCACCATCACAGAGGCAGGACCGACACCTGTTGGCAAACAGCAGCAGAAAACACTTGGTAAAGGATGAAAATTATACAGTTGTGTGTAAACAGTTGCTGAAGGAAAGGAAATAGGTTCAAAAGCATGTGACTGAGTATTAGATGGAGAAAGCTGAAGCATTAATGGGAAGAAGGGGAGAAGCCATTCTAAGAGTAGGCAGATACTTTGAGTGACACTTATGAGGCCTGAGTGGCTAAAATATGCTCAGGGAGATTTTCTGAGCTGGATGTGAGAAAGCCAAATGCAGGTATAGCTAGAATTTCCCAGGAACCAGACATGGAGAAAAGGTAGAAGGGATGGGCCAGGATTATGCAAGTGGCACAGTGAAACAAAAGAAAAGAGGTCTGAGGTAACAAAAAGAAGCCTCCTGTTTTTGAAAACTGTGGGCACATAAATTTACAGGATTTAGAAATGATTTATAATGAAAGTCAGCTGAACAGCAGTGGTCAAGAAATGAGCTGCTCTTTACGGAAAGGTCTACTTCAGAGTGTTTTGACTATAGAGAATATATTTTTCTGATTCCATCCTTTCTCCACTTTACAGTCTGAAATGAAATTCTATAAGGAAATGCTGGGGGAAATTTTAAGGATGTAGGTATTCCAGGGAGGGCATTTACACACACTCCAAGAACAACCTTTATAGCAACTGGGCAGGGTTGTTGTTCATGAGGCCTCCCCTTTGTCCCCGCATCAAGGTGCCTCACCTGGTTGCTTTTGCCGAGGTTTTGGAAGGTTGGTTACGCATGTATGGGGACACATGAGGATGTTACATGGGTGGAGTGACCCCTCTAGGAAGTGTTGTTTGGTCTGAGATATATGGATCCCTCCTAGAGGAGTTTTTGGCAAAGTATTGGCTGGAACAAGAGCGAGGCAATATACTCCCACTTGGTGAATGCTGTCAATCGCCTAAGAACAAGAAAAAAAGAGGATCATATTAAAAAAAAAAAAAAGAGTCTAATAGGTAGCAATTAGTTTTTCTTTCATCTCCATGAGAGTTCCAGAAGAGAAACAAGCAAATCACCCAAGAACTTTTAGCCATATTGTAAATATAATCACAAGCCGGATCGCCACTGCTGCCTTGTGGATAATATACTGAACTAAGAGACAGTTGGGAGACAGGCAGGCACATAATCGACTACAAAGATATCAACAACATCCACATAAGAAACCTCCCATTCTGAAAGCATGTAGAGAAGCAACTGGGGGGGGGAGAAGAGATGGGATGGGGCCACGGGGATTTGTGCTCTGCTGCTTCTTCCTCTGAACTGGAAGAATCAAGCCAGGGATTTAGAACAGGTCTGTGCACAGGCATTCACTGAACTGCAGGTCTTGCCCACACAGGAAACAAGTTCCTCTTCCCTGATACAAAAGTACATCATACCATGCTACACCACCCTTATTTTCCTAGCCCTCAGAGGAACTGGTCAAACCCATATGGAAACAAAAGTCAAACTAGCCTAACTCACACTCTTTTGGCCATAGCACAAACTTCAATAGCAGCAAAACGGATTGACAAATCCCCACCCACGACAGAAGCCTGGCAAGATCGTATATGGGATCATTTTATCATGGGAAAGATTTCACTCCGCACATCGAACACACTCTCACACAAGTCAGAAGACAATTTCATTAAGACCTGGTTCCCTCTCAGTGCTTATATGGCAGAAGCTGAAGTGATACCAAAAAATCCTCTGTATGGACCACTGATTTATTTTTGATCCTAATCTAAACAACAGTACATTTTGTTACTTTGACTTGGGTATTATATCCATTAAAACAATGTTTAGGAATGACAACTTAACAAAACTAACAAAAATAGAAAATAAAGAACTAGACCTAACTTTAGACAAATTTGGTATTGCGGTATGGTTTAAGACTCATTTTTCTCTGTACAATATAAACCACTTTATAGTATAGGCTCAAAAATGTTACCTTTAGAATTGTGAACTAAACTGCTGCTATATATATATATATTAACAAAAATTGTATATGTATGTGATATGAATGTAAAAATTTTGATTGCTATGTAACTGTTCACATTGACAATAAAAATATACATTTAAAAAAAAGATTTTTTTTCTGCTTCTTACATTGGTTGCTTTCTGCTGACTGTGCCTGATTCCCCCCCCCCATGTGATACTGTTCCCTTTCTGAATGCATAGCATCTAAAGAACAGTTTTAAAACATTGTTTTTAATTGTCTATTTGGATGCAGCCTTGAAGGAGTTTAGGGATACAATGATCTTAAATTCATAAACGATAATACACTGGGTGCTTCCTAAAAGAGTGCCACCAACCCATCAAAAGACAGGAGCCCTCCTGCCCAGGCTGCTCTCACCTGTAGCACTCGGCTCATCCACTGAAAACTGTCCTCTTCGGAAGCATCAGGCCGCTGTTCAGCAACCACCACAATCCTCTCATCGTAGAACACAGTCACAGAGAACACTGCAATCCTTAAAAGGGACAGACAAATTTGATGTAGCATATTTCCTCCCTTGAGGAAACCATGCCCACAGATCTAGAATGCAGCATCTGCAATGCCAGAAGAGAGCAGGCTTCGAGAATCTGTGTAGGCTGACAGCCTGGCAACTGAGGTCCCTTTTAGGTAAAATAAATCAGGTCCAGTGGCTCCTTAAAGACTAACAACATACATTCCTATATGGGCTTTCATGAATCACAGTTCCATTTCCTCAGTTTTGTGAGGTCAGCCTTTTTAGGTGACCACTCATCCAGCATGCATCCTCCCCCAATACTGCAAAGTACACAAAAGGAAGTGAGCCAGCATGGTGTAGCATAGTGGACGGGGATAGCTGTCTGAGAAACATCAAGGCACAAAACTAAACCTCAGAAAAGAGAAGAAACTTTTCAAGACTCCCGGCTGCACTGTTGTGCTAGCATTCTCTAACCTTACAATATGGAATCCATATTTCATCACTGCAAGAAGTTTCTGAATTTACATACTTCTCTAGATTTACAAAATTGGATGGTATGTTTTGAAATTTCTTGCAAAATGCAGTCAGCTCTTGCAGCAGGAGTAATTTTGTTCAAAAACTAAGATCTTCTGTATCTGATGGGGAATCTTCAAAACTTGCAACTTTCAACTTCATTAAATAAATTATCAGTGTCTGATAGATTCACCTCCCTCACTTTAAGCCGCCAGTTCTGGTGCTGTTGACAGAGCACTCCAAGACGTATATGTAGTCAGTAAAAAGCTCCACGTTCCCTGAGGTTTTTCAGCCAAGGTCAGGACACAGAAGTCCTTCGCTTACTTACTATTATTTTCAAGTTGCTATATGGCAGCATTTTCATAGTTTACAAGAGTGACAGCAATTAAAATAATCAATGGCTGCGGTCACACACACTAAATAATCCACTTTCAATGCACTTTCCAACTGGATTTTTACTGTGTGAATTGGCAAAATCCAGTTCAAAAGTGGATTGAAAGTGGATTAATTAGTGTGTGTGATCGCAGCCATAAATGTTCAAACACACACATATTTGCAAAAGAAAAAGATCTTACAAGCAAATAGCTCAGAGATATAAACAAATAACTTGGCAGGATAATGCATCACATCATTATCCAGGGATACTCACTAACCTTCCTCTGTAAACTGTCTTTATAGATTCAACTGCCAATCCAGTGGCCACAATGTCATCGGCATTATGTCTGCGTCCACTAACAATCAGCAGTCCATCTATTTTCCCAACAACAAATACCAGGCTACCCTGTAAGACAAAAGTCATCAGCAATCAAAATCATTCCCTCCTTACCACATGAATACAAATTGTCTTGTCTTCATTAGGGCTCTTTACTTAGATGAAATACAGGCAGGTCCTTCTGGAAAAAAGGGCAGCTGTACACTGCCTCAAGACCCACTTCAGGGTCTCAGCCTTTGGGGCTAAAGACCACTACCCTAGAAAGCTCCATCCCACCCCTGAATGGCTGAGCAGAATTAATTAGCCTGCCTCGAAGATCCAAGGAGGATGCCAATTCATTTCTTTGGGAACAGCAAGAGGAGGCAAAAATAAGTGTGTAAGATTAAAGTGCTTCTCCGATTTTAAACTGAGGGACAAAACTGCACCTCACATATCAAAAGACTGTGAAATGCTGATCTAAGCAATTCGGCAACTGGATTCTTGCATGTATTTGCATCCTAGACCAATTATGTCTGGGCTTTTTAAACCGTATTTGTCAAGAGGGAGCTTGTCTCAGACATTTGAGTACCACCCAGCCCCAGTGGCACAACAGAAATAGTAGCAGCTCAACGTACAGGTCCGACAAAGCCCAGCAAGCCAGAGCGCACGAATGGCACATCGCCCACAGGAGAGCCAGCAGAATTCACAGGGATGACCTGAAAGAAGAAAAGAAAGGCCACGGGTGACAGAAGGGCAATGCATGGAGAGAAGGATGATGCAGCATGTTTTCCGTATAGCTGGGGGGAGTTGGCACGGGAGGGGGGGGGGCGGAATCAATCCCTTTCTCTAGGGCATGTTTTGCTTATATAATCCTATCACTGACATTAATTGGAACTGAATGCAAGCACAAACAATGACTCTCCATGACAGGCACAAGAGAGTTCTGCTAAACAAAAGCTAGTGAGATGGGGAAAGCAGGACATCACCTGCTGCTGTGGTCCTCCTAGGAAGCCAGTTACTTCCTCTGCAGTGCCAAACTCACTCTCATTAGAACACAATGGGTACCACCCACCTCTGTTGCCCCTCAAGTTTTATTTGGAAGAAAACCTGTACTCAAAAGATCAAATCAGAAATATGGATTGGCTCTACAGATAAGAATAGGGAGAAGAATAGGTAATTGGGAGGGGCATTTTTCTCTGATTTGTCCCTGATGCTCAAGACCTCTGTTTTGGGGGGATCCCCTAGGAATAGCATTTCTGAGATCATTTTGGGCAGAAGTGGTAGGGGGGTTGTAGGAAGTCTTGTTCTGCTGACAGAAATCCCTTCTGTTAGTGGAGATCTGCCACAGGATCAAACTGACTATGGAAAGAATGGGAAGCTTCTTTGCTGTGTGTTTGAAGTGTGAGAGAGTTTGCAAAGATGTGGTGCAAGGAAATAAAGTCATTCCCCACCCCACCCCCAAATCAATAGAAGCCCTCCATGGCTCCATGCTGGTTTCTGCTTCACAGTTACAATGCATTTTTCGAACTTCACATTTACCATCTTGCTGTTCTTAAAAGTTACAATTGAAATTTTTTGCATATTGAAAAATGTAGTAATTTAGTAGCTCTCAGCAGGGCTACACACTCAGAAACGCAAGGCATCATGTGACTCTGCTTTCAGCCCTTGTGCATATGAGCAGTTCAGGAGAAACATGTGCATAAGAAGCACAAATGCTTTTCCAGTCCCTCAGATGGGAAACTTTTTAACTTTAAAAAGCAAGCCAATTCTAAGGTCTCTGACTTTAAAGTGATGACCTAAACAAGTGAGAAAAGTCTGCCGCAGTCTGCAGGAAGTTTAAAGCTCAACAGCTCTGACAGGAATCATTCTGCTCTTTTAAGTCTGGCATCTGTTATCTACAGTTCCAATATTCATATACTCCATCATGTGATGTTATAAAAATCGCTTTTTACTCATAGGGTGGGGATTCACAGATGGGCCAGACTTTCAGTAGGGATGCTACAACACGTTGCTAAACTTTAGAGTTGCAAACCCCTTTGAAATTTGCAGACAGTACTTAAACTGCTATGGTTTAACTGCTACAAAAATAAATGGTGCACCGGATGTCCACAGTTCAAACCACAGCTAAGCCACCGACTCACTGGTGGCCCTTACTCGAGCCACCCTTGCGTTCCAAGCTTCCCATCCAAGCGGCTACGTGGGGTTCATCTTAGGGATGTAGCTCACAGGGCTGTCATAAGGGCTAATAAGATAATGTACACGAAGCGCTCTGAACACTTTATGAATACTAACAGTAATAAAAGCCTGACAGAAAAACGTTTCCTTCCCACCCATTTGGTCCACAAGCATGACTCGTCTGTTAACTGGATCAAACGGCATAACTCCCTTGAAACTAAAAACAGGATGCATAAGTTACATAAATAAACATATGGAGCAGAAGTCCATCAGTGGCTATTAGCCACAGGGTATAAATGGGAACTCTCAGTCTGGGGCAGGTGATGCACTCTATTCTTGGTGCTGGAGGAGGCAGCAGTGGGAGGGCTTCTAGTGTCCTGGCCCCACTGCTGGACCTCCTGATGGCACCTGGTATATTTTGGCCGCTGTGTGACAGAGTGTTGGACTAGATGGGCCATTGGCCTGATTCAACATTGGCTTCTCTTATGTTCTTATATTACATACCTCAAATGTGTTTTTAGTTACTCCAGTTAGGCCATAATACATCATCCCTCCCGTTCTGGAGCTGACACAAATCTCCCCAATTTCATCCGTCTTGCAGAGCTGGGGAGGGCCATCAGGCTTCACTATGCACATCATTCCTACAACAAAGGAGAGCAAACTTCAGAACCAGGCTTGGGTCTTGACATTTTGTGTGGCTTGACAATACAGAAAACATTTTGAAGAAATGGGATAAGTCCAGGCCTGAGAACTGGATGCACTTTGAGGGCTTCAGCACATATTAGGATGTGTGCTTCAACTACCTTGTTAAGAAGCAACTGCTGCATTTAAGTGAGAATTGCTATTTCATGTTTCGAGTGTTCAAGCTAAACACTAATTTCCAGTGACTTAACACCAGCCAAAGCACTTAAAAACAAACTTGAGAGAAGCACACATTATTTTCTTTGAGCACCGACTCCTAAGGACTTTTGGATTCTCTCCAATCTGGTTTCAGGTCCTGTTATAGGACTGAAACAGCCTTGGTAGCCCTTGTGGACAACTTGTGGCAGAAGATGGACAGAGTACAATGCTGTTGATCCTCCTGGATCTCTCAGTGGCTTTTGATACCATGGATCCACCTTTCTCGGCTGGGACCGGGATCCACTGTTTTGCAGTGGTTCCAATCCTACCTAGACGGGAGGTTTCAGAAGATAGTGCTGTGGGAACTGATGCTCAAACTTTGGCCTGTGAGGGTCCTGCAGGGCTCCACTTTGTGCCCTATGCTCCACATGGAACTGTGGGCGAGGCCATCTGAAGATTATGTACGATAGTGCTTTATTTTTTTGGCACAAGTTGGCTTAATAAACCAAGTAGGTAAAAGCCAGTCGAATCCAACACTAGGGTTGCGGTGCTCATGTCCATTTCAAAGCCGAAGAGCCAGCGCTGTCCGAAGATGTTTCCGTGGTCATGTGGCCGGCATGACTAAACACCAAGGCGCACGGAATGCTGTTACCCTCCCACTAAAGCGGTACCTATTTATCTACTTGCAATTTCTTGCTTTCAAACTGCTAGGTTGGCAGGAGCTGGAACTAGAGATGGGAGCTCACTCTGTCATGCGGCACCCGGGTCTCGAACGGCTGAACTGCTTACATTCAACAGCCTGCAGTTCAGCGTCTTAACCACTTGAGCCACCGCAGCTCCTAGTAACTTACAGATAAAAAGGACTGACTGTAACACCCAGGAGGTATTTAGCACAGTGACAATGGACCGAATGGCAGCCAAGATGACTTCAGAAATCAAACCACCTTTGTGCTAAACATCATGCCAGTTATAATCCCATTACTTTTCACGACAACTTTTAACAGTCTTGGAGCAAGACACCACAGCCCTCCCCATATTCTCCCACTACTATGACTTCACCTCCTGGCATCACATGACCAACATCCTGCACGGTAAGAGCAGAATTCTTATCTTCAGTATTCACTCGGATGACACCATAACTCAACCCGTTCATTGATAGGATGGCTCTTCCAGGCAAGGGTGCTCCAGGAACACCAGGCCTATGAAGGAAAGGCAGATTTCATGTGTGACAGACAAAACATTAGACATTGCCAGGATTTCTTTTCTTTTCTTTTTTTTACACAGATGATATTTTCACCCACCTCCGTAATTAGGAAATCTGGTAGAACTGGGTTTTCTGAACGTTATTTGGGAAAAACACAATGTTTGAGTACTCTGAACAGTTATTCAAACCTGGGTTGTTATAGAGCCCACAGTGTGCTGGGGCACCTCTTGATGATGGAAAGCAAAAGCCATACCAAGAAGGAAAACGAACTGCATGAATCTACCCATGGGGACACATGTGGGATTTGTGCTTCTTTCTCGTGGATAACCTTAAGTAATTACATTTGTGTTCTGATGGCTGTCAAAAAAAAAAAGTCCTGAAACTAAACTTACTATAAAGACCCTGACAATATAAGACCCTGACAATATAAAACCAGCCAGGAGCAAACCTGAATGCGGCTTTCATTTCTGAACTAGAATACAGCATGTGTCAGATTACAGCAACAAAAATTATGTTTTATTGTAACTGAAACAATTATAGCTGTAGTTTCTAGTAAACGGAAATCAAAGTTCATTGTTCAATAATTCAGTAAAGGATGAAGAAAATTTATGGGGGGGCCCCACCTGCACAAATGCCCCATTTATCCAAAGTGAGCAGTAGTCCCTCACCCATGCTGCCACCAATTTTCACAGTTACTTTGCAAAACAGTGAATACACCTGCAGATTCCTTAAAAAAGACCTTAAACATACACGTCAACTAACAGTATCTTTTGAAACACAAAGGAATACAGCTGTACAAACGAGACATGGCTGTACCTCCGAATGGCTACCGTCATGGCTTCAGGTGATGTTGCGCAAGGGCATATTGCCTCTGGTTTAAGCCCATGGCTCTGGAACAAGCTCAAGAATGCATCGCAGGAGGACACAGACCCTGGAAGGTGAACACTCTCATTTGAAACTGAGCATCAGGGGTTAACAGAACACAAAGAAAACCACAGCATCTACAATTTATACAACCCCCTACATATAACCAGATCTCCAAAGGATTTAGTGCACTGCAGACAAGTATAAGTGCCCTAATAAAGTGCCTCTTTGTAAAATAAGGCTGCTTCATTTAATTAAGGCACCGTAATGCAGTCCTGAAACCTCGAGCATCTTACATCATCATGTGCAGGCTATCTGAAAAGCAGCTACTCAGGAACGCTTAATAAAACCTTAAGAATTAAACTGCAGCATCAATTTTGTACATCACATTTCAGAACCATCCCTTACAAAGACAGAAACATTCACAGAGTCTCTGAGACTCTGAAACCGCTTTGCGGAAGAAGGTTACAGGGTTTCAAAGGTTCCCCCTCCACCCTGAAGATTAGTACACATCTCTTAGTGTAGCCACCCTCCCTCCCAGTGTCTGATCCAAAAGCCCTAATGGCATTCATATCTTGCTTCTCACGAACACCATCTGGTCAGACACTCAATTAGGCCCCATAAGCAGCAGCTACCCCATGCAAATCTGTTGCTCATTTCTCTCAAAGATCCTCCTCAAGTCATCCCCTGTGAGCAATTTAAACATGCATATGCCCCATGTCTTCTTTGCTATGGTGCCATTGGGGGGCTTTCTCTTTTTCTCCCACAGGCAAGTCCTTCTTTAATGAAGCAATTCTTGCATGATGCTTGTGCATCCCTCAATCATTTCACTTCAGTTTTGATTGTAACTTGACATCAAGAGACCATGTCTGCCAGCAGGGCTGCTTCCAGCAGGTGGGCAGGTGGTGCCCCCTATCGCATCTGCAACACCCACACCCTGATCTTCCCTTTCTTGTTTAAATTTTCATTTAAATATCTTGTTTAAGCTGCTCCAGCCCAAAGCACAATTTCCTTCCTTCCGTCAGTTGGCCAAGGGGGCGGGGGAGCTGGGGGCGTGTGGCGCTGCCTTCCTCCCTTGTCCCCCCAGAGAAGTACCTGGCCTTGTGGGACTTGGCGGGGGTGGATGAGCTCACTGCCCGCTGCCTTGCCTGCCTCAGATGAGATCTGCCTGGAGCAGGTGCAGTGAAACCATTCTGCACCTGCCTGCCTGCATCCTCCGGTAGTTTAAATTTAATTGTAAAATTTATTTAATTTAATTTAATTAGTGCCCATCGGCATTCCCCCCCCCCAAATTCCTGGCTACAGGGCTGTCTGCCAGGGAATTTCCAAGTACTAAACTCTGCTCCCTGTCTTAAAACTTTGTCAATGCCATTAATGTTATCTGCTCTTGGGAAGAGGCAATGTATAAGTGATCTTTCTACAAGAAATCCATTTAGCGACTGACAGTCTAGATTTCTGTAAGCAGAAAGAGCTAGCAAAAATGTTCTCTGCATATAGATAATTGTTTCTCTTTATTGTTAATAAAAATAATAATACTTAATGTTCTGAAGTATTTGTGCAGGTGAATGTTTAAAACACTCCATATACATTATCTTGCTGTAATCTTTACAGTAGCTCTACAAGGTAAGTTAGAGGTGTCGACTCCAATACTGTAGCTGACAAGGTTGAGCCAGAGAGAGCACACTCACGGTCATGAAAATTACTTGACAGGAAGAGGGGGAACCAGAATTACACCCTCATAAGTATTGAGGCTGTGGACAGTAGACAAAGAGAGCTGGGGACGCATTCTGAGCACCAGGATTGTAGCAAAGAACAAGTCACAAGTGACAGCCACTGAGGTATCCTCTCTACGGCTGAGTGTTGTTGCCTCACTGCCCAAACTCTCTAAACATGCATGTGGAGAGATGGGAGGCCTGGCACCTTTGCTCTCTATACAGGTACATTAGTAATAGTCCCCAAAGCAGGAGCAAAATGGGCTTGAAATTCAACAGTGGGGCTCTGCAAACAGGTGAGGCTCCTGACCCATGGGTTTAGAAATCTGTTTTATAGAACAGAAATTATTTTAAACTATATGAAAAATATGGCAAATGGCCTGCACATTAAATTGCAAACTGAATAATGCAAGCCAGTTTGCATTTACTTTTTCTCCTCTAAAATACTGCAGCAATGGCAAACGTTTTATGCAAAAGCCATGTCTTAAAATATACACACGTCTTCCCTCTCCCTTTTCCCACTTTGAAATGAGAGGATCAAAGAATGTAAACCAATTCCCAGCTGGAGCAGCAAGGAACCTCGGAATTGTTCCCTGCATTGCAAAGCTCCTAGCCTACATCTCTGAAAATGTTCTGGCTCAAAGTCTCTAGTGCTGCTGGCTTTTGAAGGCAGGATGGAGACACTTAAAAGCAAAGGCATGAACAGCCACACAGCATTGTTTCTCTCACTTCAATCACCAGTGAGGCACAATCCCCTTTTCAGTGCTCACAGGCATAACAAGACTGACAGCCAAATCAGAGGAGTGTGGTTCTAACAAGTCACCTTCCCTCTTGAGGCAAGGATAAGCTCCGGTGCCTTGTCTCTCATGGAACTGTATTATACCTGGCCATGCCCTAAATAAAACTTCAGATTATGCTGCTAACACATACACACAGTCTCAGAGACATGTTTTCAGCAGGACCATATTTCAGGGAGCATTCTGCACCCTTGTGCATGTGAGTGAGCATATCCACAGGCACCCATTCTGATACGTGCAAACATCTTCTACTGGTTTATGGCTAGATGTGTATAGCTAGCCACAGTAGTAAAGACTGCTAGGAGGGAAAAAAAAACAGTCGTGCAAGAGAACAGAAAAACTACTTACAAGGGTTAGCACCATCAGTTACAATCAGCATTCGCAGGGAACTTAAGCTGACATCTCTTTGGTCCCGATGGGCCATCATAGCCCAGTGCAAATCTCGACATTTCACCAGAGCTACTCTAGCTGCAACCCAGAGGAATAAGAGAAAGAAAAAGTCAAAGGCTTGGATCCCAAGATCTGTCCATCTCAGATCTTTCCTGCACTCCCCTCCTCCACGCAGTCCCTTCTGACCCTAGGAAAGTTTATTTCCGTGGTTGTGGGGCTCACTTGGAGTAATAACTACATAGGTCAGGAGGATGCAGGTGGAAGGGGGGAATCACCCTGTCTCTTCCATGAGTGCAGTTCTGCTGATGGAAAAGGAAAGGTTGATTTCAGCCCCTTCCCCTTTCAGCCTCTAGACCCACGTGGCTATTAGAGCACTCAGGTCCTATGACTCTGGGGATAATCTTTATTGGGTTCTAAAAGGACTTCTACTATAGCGGTATGAATTGAATGAAGGAAAAGCAGACAAGTGGGAAAAAGAAGAGGCACAACAACCGGGAAGCCAGTTCTGCCGGGCATAAAATCTGTGGGTTCCTTACCACCTTTCCTGGCATTTTGTCCAGTTCTGTGCAGCACTGGAAAACCCTAGATGTCACCCACCTCACTTCAAGAAACCACTTTAATCTGCAGGGGCCAAATATGCTAGAGAAGGATAGTGTGCTGTTCAATTCCTATGCTACCTTTGTGAGTGTGAACCCTCTGTACCCAAGAAAGAGGGCAGGTTTTCATCACAGAATAGGGCACGCTGATAGTATGCAGCTTGTTCATTATACTCTGAAAGGCAAAAAAGAGAGAGAGCCAAACTTACTAAAAAAACCCACACACATGCCAATAAAACACAATAGCGGGAAAGCTGTACACACCGAGGAATCTTTAAAAAAACACACAGCTGAACTCCCTCAAACAGCATGGCAACTAATATGCAAAAACATCCTACATCTTCACAGAAGTCTACACTCAAACATCAGCATATAAAATAAGTCTCTACTCTAAAAGGATATGATATCAGTTTACTCCTCCAGTTGGGGTCAAATAACAAAATTTCAGAAACAACCAAAAACGATGACAGGGGGTTAAAATGCAGCACTTGCACAACTAAAATATGTTTCTAAAAAGCTCACCAGTGTTATGCATCTCAATATTAAAAGAGAAGAGGTGTCAGGATGCTAAAACTTCCCCCTTTAATGTACACGTTTCATATAACTGGAACATCTGGAGAAGCTGGCTCTAGCTTAGGCAACCTCATACCACAATTCATTCTTGAGTCATCAGAGTGACAGAAGGCTATTTTTTTTCTTTTAATCAAGGTGCCAGGAAGCCTATAACCAGAAACTCCTACATGCAACAGGTAGGAAACGCAAACTCTAAAAGTGGAATTAATTATCCAAGTTGTCATTCTTTGTATCAGTCCTATTGCGAAAGTTGCAATCAATGACTAAGAAAGTAGAATGGTTCATAGGGATGTATGCTAAGACTGGAAGGGGAAGGAGATATGAGTTTGACATGATCTCAAACTATCAGCCATGTTCTGTGGCCTCTATCCACACCTCCCTGCCTATACTGACTTATTATGCACCTCCATGAGATCCTAATGTTGGGATTATTGGAATTCTCCAGATTATGTCCACATTTTATTGGCTTACACTGTCCACAAACATTTTTCCTTCATAATCATGAGAAATAGAAAACCATTATTCCAGGAGAAGCCACGGATTCTCAGTATGGTGACGGATTTCACTCCATGTTGCCATGCAGTTCTTCAGAGCTCCTCTACACAGTACACCTAGGCCGAGGGAAGCTTATAAAAAACAGGTTCCCATCCCCTCAAAATGGTGACTCACTGTTAGCATGCTATGCCACAAGCCGGCATCCTTCTTGAAATCCAGGACATTCACTATGGTTTCACCTAAAACAAGAAATAGGAAAGGGCCTGAAACATCATTCCCAAGCTCCATCTTCCCATTCTACTGAAAGGCAAGGCCTATGACTGTTCCAGGTATGTTGCAAGCTTGGATGTTCCTCTTGTACTGTCATATTTAAACCCTGAAAAACGAAATGCTCTCCTCCCTGCATATGCTTCCCGTCTAAACAAGAAAGCAAAAGTGGCAATCTACACTGCATGTTAGGTAACAACAAAATGTTTCATATGCACATCTGAGCAGACTGCCACAGGGAAGGGGCAGGGGAGAGAAGAACTGCATCAGAGTGGTTTTGTTCTGTTTTACTGTAATAATTGCTGTAAACTCCTGATCAGCCTGACAGGATTGGCCAAGAGAGACATATTTTTAAGTAAGTTTTATGACTAAAGTATTTTGGTTCCTATGTATCACTGCTCATTGTTATGTTTCCTCTTAACAGTCATTTAGCATGCTGGAAAAGAGCAGCAGGGACCATTGTTCAGGTGTGCTGACCACTTACAGAGATGAAGCACAAAAATGCTTCTGTTTTGCATGCAGAAGTCATGGTTTAAGCGAGGTCATGTTGTTTCACTGATCTGTAAAAAATTTTTTGTCTGGGTCCCCAATTATGTACAAAAAGTCCAGTGTTAAACCAGGAGATGGATCCCCTCTTAATATCTATTTCAAACATGTTGAAGTCATCCTTCTATTCAATTTAGTGTCCCCAAGGTGCTGAACAATATTAAAACAAGATTAAAAACACATAAATATACAAAAACACTTGAAACAAAACGTGTTAGCACATGAATAGGAGGAAGGGTCAAATAGAAATAGTGAGGGAATGCCAGACAAGAGTCTTCATCTGCTAGCAGGAGACAGTGATAGAAGGAGACAGATGAATCTCCCTGGAGAGGGAATTCCATAATTTTGGTACCATGACTGAGAAGGCCCTTTCTTCGGTTGTCGCCCATCTAGTCTCAGCTGTCAGAAGCACATGAAGCAGGGCCTTGGAAGATGACCATAGTGATCAATTAGGCTCATATGAGAGTAAGTGGTCTGTATATGATGTGGCTAATAGCATCTTGCATGTATAACCTGGATCATCAGCACACCTCTCCATGAGGTTATGTACCCAAACTCATGATCATGCTGAAGCATTTGATAAGTGTGAACTGGCTTGCAAACAATCATTTGGATTTATGGGGTGAAGTCCACAACACCCAATAAGCACAGAACTTTGCATCATGGCTCAAACTTCTCAGCGAAAAGTGATCTGATAGAACACAATCTGTCCCCTTTGCATGCAAGACATTCAAGCAGCACAGCACTTACCTTCAGAATAGTTGCAGGCCTGAGATAAAGCCTGGCAATGAGACAACATGGCTATTCGGGACACTGTTACACCCATCACGCTCCCTTCCTTGCTCGTCTTGTACTGGGGAAAAAATGTATCAAAGCCAGTGAGTTTGCATTAGGCCTGCATAATAGGAGTCAATGATGTTAACGGCAAGGGGTGAGTTGACAGAGTGTGTGAAGTGTGCTAGCAAACAGTATTCTAGCTACAGTAAAGGGTTTAAAAGCCTGAATTTGCTATCCTGCACCATTCCCCAATATCTAAAAAATTGGCTCGGAAGCCGATGCAGGAATGGTACACAAGCCCATCTCCTCAGGCAAAAATGAACCTTTGCAAGGAGTTCCAGAACAAACTTCTGAAGTGCTTCCCTAACCGGAAGTGCTGCCCTGAATAAGCCGAAATATGTACTTCAGAAGAACAGACAACAGCAGCACAAAAGGAAGAAGGGTTTTCAGAGTTAGTCCAAATTACCAGCCTAGACAAAAGAAATCACGTATCAACAGAATGGTTACAGCACATAATAAAAGTTGCCTAAATTGCATAAGGAAAGAAGCCGGTGTGCTAGAGTTATTGATCTTAAGCCCTCTTGATAATTTAAGCATACTATAGTGAAATTATAGCAAGGCTGATTGCTAACCCTCTCTGAGCACTCCAGGGGAAACTATACCTTCAGTTCTTAATTGAGTAGATCCGGAACTCAGTGAAGAATGGACGGGGATTTTGAACAATCCTTAAGTGATGCTTACAGCATACATTTTAAAGAAAGTACATGAAGGAGATACGAAGTTTTTTGCAGGAAGGAAGCCAGGTGCTCAGAACAGCCCAGAGACATTACAAGTTCAACAGCCGCAGGCAGTGCTATTCATTTTGTTAACTCCCATTCTCTACATACCTCGATGTAAGCTGGTTCAGTCCCTGCATTTGAAATGTTGGGCTGCCAGTCCTTTGGCGATTTGGAGAGGTACTTGGAATCCGTTACCACCCACTTGAGCCTAGGCCAACCTAGAACCACAGAAAGTCTTTAAACCTAATAAGGATAGACTTTTCTACAGAGAAGTTATCACAGAATCTTTGACTCCCTGAGATAAGTCAGCTGCATTCCTTACAATCTAGATTTAACTTCTGTTTAAAAATATAATAATGCCAGGTTTCCAGTCCTCATGAAAAAGGAAATCACTTGAAAAGAAAAAGAGATAACTGCTAACAGCTTAGGCTAGGGCGACTGGGAACTACAAAAGAGAAACACAAAAAGGCATGGCCACTTCAGACAAGATATTCTTCCTAAACAGAGATGATTTGCCATATTGGAAAAACAATTATGTGATGCTCTGTTGTAAAGATGGCAAAATGTGTGGTTTTTACACTTTTGCACACAGAGGTTTTGTACATGGTACCTCTGTAGGTGTGAGAAGTGACCACTGGGTATGAAAAAGATCAAGAAACACAAGGCTGCACTGTTCAACAGCAGAAGTTCGGCTTTTAAGCCACTGTGAATCCTACCACTACCAAAAATGCTTTCTAAAAAACACCCCAAAACCTTACGGGCTACCGTTTACTAAGAGTGCAAACTATGCATGAAGAAGTACCCAGTTTTAATCCCTAGTCATTCCAGTTTAGGGGTCTCGATCAGCAAAGCTAGGAAATGTATACAGTTTGAAAAGCCAAGTTCAAGAACTACTTTTGCCAACCCGGAGTGAAGGTCAGTTGCAGGGACAACTGGAGTCACCTTATACCACTTAAATGATTTTAATTGCTGGTCAGTAACCTAACTTTGATAAACAATCTTTGACAGCTTTCTGGATTTACAAAAACAAGGCAGTGTGCTGCTGAACAACAAGGCAATGTGCCTCCCATGCTGGTCTCCTCTCCTTCTCTCAGTTCACTGTCACTCCCTTTTTGGAAGCTGAGATTGCAAACTCAGTTCTGCGACATGCCATGCAGAGTGAGGGCACCCCATAAAACAAGAACAAACCTTTGAACTGCACAATCTCTCCATTCTGTGTTTTAGGGAGACCCTTTAGGCAAACCTCTGTGGTGAGGGCCAAAGCGATGCCACAGCTGCCCAGCAGAAATCCAATCTGTTGGCCTCCAGCATCCTGTGGGAAAAGGAAAGATACCTCAGTGATTTGCAAAATGAGGGGGAGGGCAGGGAACAATGCCAGCTTCACACTTCCCAGAAAGACCCCAGGAGTTAGAAAAGCTTTGGTAACTGGATGTTAACACTATGGTCAAAAAGACATTCAGATTCATCTATCAATGGTTTGAAGTTCAAGTAACTCCAACCATAATGAGAAGTTGTCATGATCTGTGTAGGCCTGGAAGAAAGGCCTAGAGCCTGTGTGGGAGTGGAGAGCAGATAGCCTACAATCCCCATAAGGCTTAGCAACGGTTGTAGCCAATCAGTGTCCAGGAATTCTGTGAAGAGATTATGTACTTTGTGGGCTGTGGAAACTGGTGTTCTTTCCTCTCACAGAGCTAAACTGAAGGGGACTGTGATAAACTCTGTATGCTGTGAGGAAGTGGGTTCTTTTGCTCTTCTGCGGACTTGTCTCACAGAGGGGACAGTCTGATCTGAGGAGAAAGATCCCCCACTTGGCTCAGAGTGAGTGTTAGGCAGGAGGCCTGGTAAGAAGGCTGTAGGCCTTAAGTAGTAACTAGTTAAGTGAAATAGGTAGTCGCGTTAGATTCGTTTATTTTGCCTCTGAACACTGTTATACCTTTTAAAGCACCTTGTCTTGTTTTCCTTGCCCCATTACTGTTAATAAACCATTTGTTTAAGTGTTCTCTGCCTGGTCATCACGCCTATGATCTCAGCTTAAAAAGGGGCATTTTGGATGGGCTTAGAAGGGTACTCTGGGCCTTCTCAAGGGACCCGAAGTCCAGAGGGGTGGCAGCAGAAGGTGACGACCCCCTGGGGTCATGACAGAAGTATAGCAAAATAGGAGGTTCAGACAACAGAAAGGCAGAGAGGAGAGGGAACTGAGCATAGAGTGGTGAAAAGATGGGAGAAAACAAAGCATGTGGAAGGAGCTACTGCCAAGTCTGTGATGAAACAATTCCAAGGATGAAAATTGTTTAACGTATGGGAACAACTTTTTAGACATCCTAAGTTATACCCATAGTCGCTGTTAAGAAACTCATATTTAGCATAAATAAATGAACAGCTCAGCTTCTCAGGGCACTGAATCCTGTCCTTGCACAGGAGCCACAAAGCCCTAAGTTGTCTTCAGACTGCCACATTCCTTACTATGCTCTCGCCTCAGTTGCTTCTATCTACTGAAGGTGTTCCCGTTCTTTCCCGTTCTGTGCACTGCTTGCAATTTGTGCGACTAGGCAACCATATGCCACTAATGAGACTAAGCGGAACTTAAGTAGTTCAACAGAAAAACAGGAGTAGGTTGGCAGGCCCATCATGTGAGAAATGACATACAGGCATATCTGCACTAGTTGGGATGGGGGCCACAACTAACACTGGCAATGGGAGTTTGTGTCAGAACTGGACAGGAGACCCTACAGGTCTGGACATGGAAGAGAACCAGGCCTATACTCCTGCCTGCCTGCCCACTCCCACAGTTCAGTAGATTAGAAAAAAAAATAACAAAGAGGAGCAAGGGCTGGCAGCATGCATAAGCCCACACTCATTCTGGACTTGAGCTGTGGCATTCAAAGGATGGGCCAAAGACACACAGCATTAAAAAAAAAGTCAAGCAGCAAAGCAGATAATCAAGCACTTTACAAAGAATTTAAACAGCACATCGATTATGGATCTGTCTCTCTTTCCCCAAACACATCAGTCCTGAGCTACACAAAGGAATTTACTAGGGTGAAAAGTAGGAACTGACATGAACCGCATTTTTGCAGTTAGGTGCATGGCTGAACCACGAACCAAACAGAACAGGCATGCCAGTTCCCAAACTGACCCATTCGTATAGGTCCGTGACCCATTTAAAGTTTAAAACCCTGCTTTCTGCCCCCTTGAAAGCAGAAAGTAGGCATTTAAATGGCTCCAAGCCATTTAAATCAAACAGCTGAGCAGCTGATAGCCATTTAAACCTTCCAGTTCTGCTCCCTGCCGCTTCGAAGGAAGGAGTGGGGAGCAAAACCATAGGGTTAAATATGGGGGTAAAATGCCTTCCAGTGGGCACTTCAGCCCCCTCCTGTTTACTGGCTGCAGTCAGAAGAAAGAAGGAGGCGAAATGTCCCCTGGAAGACAATTAACCCATTCCTATCTGCTGGCCCAGCTATCTCCGGCTCCCTCATGCAACCTGTTTAGAGGGGCCATAATAGTTATGGCAGCAAGAATTCGCTATGTTATGTATTGGAAGAAATCAGAGATACCAATGAAAGATGAACTCTTGACAAAAAATCTTTGAAACAGTGGAAATGGATATATTGACGGACTCATTGAAAGACCAAAGTAAACAAAATGTAAGAGAAAATTGGATACCATTTTATGAATGGGTGAAAAGAAACTGTGAAAAGGAAGATCATGAATACTATAAACTTAGGATAAATGTAATTTGAACTGTAAAGGAACCATAATTGAAGATTTTAGTGAATGGATTAATTGTCTATAGCTTTAGAAATTATACAAATGAAAGAGGTACGGAAACAAAGGTGTAAAATGGGAATTGTATTGTAACAGCTATTATATAATCTTGATGGGAAATTTTCCTTTATGTCTTATCCCCTTCCCCATGTCCTTCCCTCCCTAAAATGTCCTAATAAAAGTGAAAATCAAATAAAAGTTTACTTTTTTAAAAAAAAATGGGGGCTGTGCTGGGGATCCCAAGGCAGCTGAGCCGGTGGGGAGAGAGCCAGTTTGGTGTAGTGGTTAAGTGCGCTGGCTCTTATCTGGGAGAACCGGGTTTGATTCCCTACTCCTCCACTTGCACCTGCTGATGTGACCTTGGGTCAGTCACAAGCTCTGGCACAGCTGTTCTCTCAAAGACAGTTTCTGCCAGAAGTTCTCTCAGCCCCACCTACCTCACAGGGTGTCTGTTGTGGGGAGGGGAAGAGAAAGGAGATTGTAAGCCGCTGTGAGATGCCTTTGGGCAGTGAAGGGCGGGGTATAAATCCAAACTTCTTCTTCTTCTACTACTTCTCCACGCCAGAAGAGTTGTCTCAGGCTTGCTCACACAGTCAGTTTAAAGGTGCTGCACCAGGGAGCCTGAGGTGGAGGTGAAGTGTCCCCTGGAAGGCACTTCACCCACTCCATTTAAACACTACTTTTAGCTCCCCACAGCTTTTTGCAGGGAGCAGAAAGCAGCAATGGTTTAATGGCTTGGAGCATGTAATGTTTGAGGAAATCTGTTTCAATGTATGTGAAGAAGTGTGCACATGCTGAGTCTCTGTTCTCACATGTATCCAGGGTTGAGCATGGTTTGTTTCAGGGATGCCTCTGGACTCTAGCTTCGTTCTCACATCTTTTTGTTAGCTCTTGCATTTATTTGCTTATTTGCTTCCATTCATTGATCTTACTGGCCACCTGATCCAATTTCAGCTTCACATATGCATCTTGGCTCTGACTGGCCCTTCCTAATGCCCCCCACCCTGTTCCTGTAAGTAGGGCTTGAGCAAATTTTATTCCACTGTATCTGAGGAAGTGTGCTTGCACACAAAAGCTTATACTCTGAATAAAACTTTGTTGGTCTTAAAAGTGCCACTGCACTCAAACTTTGTTCTGCTGCTTCAGCCCAACATGACTACCCACCTAAATCTACCTCCAGGGTTGTTTGCAAGGACAAAATGGGAGAGAGAAGTGCCATGTATTGCTACCTGAGCTCCTCTGAGGAAATGTGGGATAAAAATGCATAGGTATATTTCTTTTTAGTCAGATTTAGGACGTTTCATGTCCACTGAAGAAATTTCAGTCTCTTAATTTCTTGAAACAGTAATCTAAAAAAATCCCAACATTTAAAAGAATCAAGGCAATTTTCAAAAACAAGACAGTCCCATGAAAATCAGTACAACCACAAGAGAAATTCATTTCTACTATTCTTTTTATATATACAGATATAGATATTTTTGGCAGTGTGGCCCAACAAGCACACATAGGTCTTAGTACAGTTACCAAAAGGTGTTGGTGCTCAGCCTCTGTGAGAGCAAGACCTTGAGTACAGAACAAGTGGGGGGAAATGAAGAACTTCCACATGTCGCCCATTCTAGTCTACTCCTTGTAAGAGGCTAGATACAAATGGACACCTGCACTTCGTGATATTTGTCTGTATGTAATACCCATGAAAGGTAGGACCTCCTCTTGGGCAAGTTTGGGACACCCATCTAAATCTAATCACATCCAAGAGTGACACAGCCCGACTTGGTTTTCACCACATCTTCAGCCTATCACCCTTCTAAGTAGCATCAACATTACCTTTCGGGTTAGAGGTACTTCAATTGGCACTGGGATGACTTCTGCCAGCAAACAACCATAGAATGCCACCATGAACATAACAGGGTCATTGTTGGGGTAAACAAGGGCTACCTGTGGTTCACAGAAATATTCAGTTAGACAATGCAGAAGGGGCAGCATTAAAGCTTGACCAATTATACACCCAAATCAAGATCAGTTGTGCAACTTTGCAAAGGACATATATCACTTCACTGGGTGATGGCAAGATGGACCACTCAAAAGCTGTAATTTTTTTTTAATCACGTTTAACATTTATAATAAGACAAGGGACACAAACACACATGTAAAAACACAGAAATATATCACTTTCTTTAAAAAGAGGGAGAGAGCAAGTAATAAAGTTTCTTACTCTATCCCCAGGTTTCAAAACAGGTTCATTTTTGGTGCCCAGTTTATTTAGCAACGTGTAGGCCAGCTTCAGGCTTCTGCTCCACAGCTTGCCTGGAATGGAGAGAAAGGCAATTAAGGCTTCACCATGAGCCAGCTACAGTACCATGTATGCAGAGCAATTATCTATCCTTCCCAATAAGCACTACAAATTGGGACCCATGGTCTTATTATGTAGGCAGGGATATAGCTTGTACAAGTGCAACAGATAAATCAGAATGGCTGAGATATAACAACCAGATGGAAATCCTGGTTCTGAAGCCCTCACAAGAACTCCCAAGAACAATAGCGTTTCCCCTCCCTTTCAGAGCCAAGAAGGAAAACTAAAAGGTCATTGGGCTGGTAATAATTCCCCTTTGCTTTAATCCATTAAGACCCACTCTAATAACTCCTAAAACCAAGTGTTATGACTCTTGGGCCTAAATTCAAACTAGCAACAGCATCATTTCCCATTGAAGCAAATCCCAGCAGCAGCAGAACGTTTTTTTAAATCTGAGCAATTTAAAAAAAGAAAAGAAGAGTTGCAACAATCCACATTTTGAGTACACAAGTTACCTTCCTGGCACAGGATTACAGCGTATACCTATAATTCCATGCAACCAGGGAGTTCTGTATTGGGATGAGAATTCGGCCTTCTTAGATTATCGGGGGCAGGGTCAGTAGGTGGGTTAAAACGCAGGTTTCTAGCTCTTACAGCTTCAAAGATCACCCTTAAATGTGTATGCAGTGTCTGGTGAAACATCCCAGTCAGACAGTAGGGTGGAGGGCTGAATAGGATTTCCAGAGATTATGGGGCAAGGGCTTACATCACTGTTTCCCTCGCCAAGATTAGCTGAGGCACACTGAGTTATTCAAAATATATGCTAACAGAAAAGCTTTTGGCGTCCCCTAGAAGGTAACATGATTTAAAAAAAAAAAAAGCTCAGCATATATACACCACTCAGAAGAGGCCTTGTGTATATGAATTGTCTCATTTTGTGGGTCCCTAGAGAAATGCGACAGAGAAGCGATTCATGTATATAACCAATCAACTCAAGTTGGATCTAAAATGGCAACAGCTGCATTTCCCCACAGGGGTTAATGCAAAAAGATTCACTCACAGGAGCAATCCCATGCCCAGAAAACAATGTCCTTAATGGTTGCAGACTGAAAGATTTCGCCTATTTACTTTGTTACATGTATAATTCACCATGCCCCTACAGGTTCAGGAGGCATAAAGACATTAGTTTTATTTATTCTCACAAAAAGCCAGGAAGAGATATCATTAATATTCTAGCTTTGCACGTGAAGCAGCGAGGCCAAGACAAACAGTAACTTGCCAAGGATACCCAAGTGAGCACCAAGGAGAGATCTGCAATTTGAAATTGGCTCCCCACAGAACCAAATCCAATATGCTGCATGGCAAACTACAAATCTCTTACTGAACAGAGGCACACTTTGCAGAATCAGAATCTAATCATGGAAGTTTTAGCCTGCTGTTCACATTGCGTGGATTCCCCATTTTCACGCACCCCGCCTGCATCGCCTGCCATCCTTTCTAGCGTCCCCTCTATCTACATCAACAGCCTATGCTGACTACAGTTACAAATGAAACCTTTATCAGTGCAGAGGAGAAAACACAGAAATGGCAAAATGCTACTCTTCTAAGCAAACTGCTTGAGCACCCAGCTAAGTGAAACAGACACAAAGCTACACATGACTAAAAATCCCGCAGTGATAAAGCAGATGGAGTTAAGAGAAACACACTACTCACCATACGTCAAGGTGTAGACAGGCTTCCCAGTGACATCCAGGGCTGTCAGACAAGGGCATTTGGCCTGTGTGGTTCCCCAGCGCTGTAGAGCTGCTTCCAGGGCAGGAGGCCAATTGCATACAACTCCCAGGGGCTCACCCTTCACTGGTGTCATCTGGCGTCCTTCTGGCTTGGGTTGATTCGGGTCCGGCTGTGGAACTGCAAAGGGCATTCCCAGATCAAAAAACCCCTTCGCAAAAGAAACTAGCTCTGCATACTGTACAGAATAGTGCAAAATGAAGCCTAGATCACTGATGCTAAGGATTTTCCCCTCCCGCTCAGAAATGATTTTAGAAATCAGGGCTTCAAAATCCATTTTTAAAAGGTCGAGGCAATTGGAACCTATCTGTTGCTAAGAGGAGATGCTTCCCAGCAGGAGATGGGATAACTGTACCCTTCTGAGGTCAAAAACTGCAGATGTTAACTTGACTGCATTTGGCAGGAACCTACCATTATTACTACTGTGCAATTATGTAGCATCGACTAGGTAAAATATCAAAGTGACCGTCCGTGACCAGAAAGGCTAAAATCTCAGCCAGCCAGAGAAGACAAATGAAAAGGGTAAAGATAAAGCCTGATTTCGAAAGCACCAGACACAGCGTACAGGAAGAGGCTGGCAGCAGAAAAGAGCATAGAAGGCAAGGCCACAGTGGTCCAGAAAAGGATTTGTAGATTAAGGGGGGCTTTGAGGAAGTGAGAGAAGTGGTTTCGCAGACAAAAGAGATGCTCTTACAGGCATCCAGGGTAGTGGGGCAGATGGCAGGAATAGATGGATGGAACATAGATGATAGAAAGCACAATTATCTTTGTGAGCAGAAGGTCTATTAATGGTTTAAAAAAGGGTTTTATTTAAACTGGGGTGGGGTGGAGAGAGGAAGACAAGATCCAGATAGTTGGAACAATAAGTCACAATACAGCTGGTTAGTATTCTCATAGATTCTGTCACACTCTGGAGATCTGCAAAGAGGTGCTAGGTGTGTCCAACCGCACAGTCACTAGGGATTGCAAAATTCCCAACCTGAGAAGTACATTTTCCCCTTTGCTATGTTGCTCAGGATGTCGGGACACATCTCTTGGATCCTATGAGGTACCTAGTTGGTTGGCAAAATATCTTGGCCCAGCACGGTAGTGGATAAATCAATCTTGCACATGTGGGAACAACAAAACATTCTGGTTTCCTTAGGCTCACCTCTACGGCTTGAGCAGGAACCCACCCCCCATATCCGCAGCCCAACTCTACCTCATTACAAAATACCACATGCTGCTGGGTGTTGAGGGAGGCAAAAATAATAGCAAAGGCAAGTGATGGAAACACGTGCTACATCTAAGCTTTGCTCTTCCATCCCTCTTCCAGGGAGACTGCCACAGTTCAGCATCCACTTTCTCAAGATCATGTCAAATATTAAAGAGAAAGCAGGTTGGACCCATAGTACGTTTTCTGCTAATGGATGGGGTGGGGTATTTTCCACCAACACAGCCTGTTGCAGACATCTCACAATTTGCTTCTCATGCTATTCCTAAAGGTCTCCAGTCCCCCAGGAGCAGCAGTTCAGGGAGACCAGCAGGCTACAGTGCAGGGTCGGGAGATACGAATGTTCTGTGCCCCTGTGCCTTGAGTGAGCAGAAAATTTCATCTAGATCAAACCCAGTGAATGTAGTGAAGACATGATGCATACTGTAATAAGCAACAGACGCTCTCATCCTCCCCCTGCCCCCCCCCAAATCTTTGAAACTACTTGGTCAAAGAAAAGGCAACCAAGAATGGCTGGGAAAAACACTTGGGCTCTTCCAAACAAAAGGCTGAGCACTTGTTCTGTCCCTGTTCCCAGGCCACTGAATTCCTGGGGCAGAGGATCAACCATCGGGTAGAGCTACTGACTTCACAATCTGGTCTCAGGCTTCCTTGGAGTACCTGGTTGGCTACTGTAGGAAACAGGAAACAACCTTTTGTCTGATCCAGCAAGGGAATTTTCTTACGTTATTTCAGAAAGGTATCCTAATGTAAATCAGGGCTACATGCTAATCTCAGAAAATTCAGTGACAATATACACAACCAGATACCTTCAACAATTTCTTCAAAATCATCCACAAAGAATTCCTTCAGGGGTGGTCGTTTGGGTCGCTTTAGAGTATTGAGCAGCTGCTGAATTTTCGTGGAGACTCTGCTACTTACAGGGACACCTGCAGTGTGGGAAATGAGTTCAGTTCATCAAGGGGAAATGTTACCTACAGAAAACAGTGATTCTATATGAAGGACCACTGAAATGATGTCACCCGCAATTACTATACAAAGCAGAATTCTTCCAATCAAGCAGTGCTACAGATCTTTGATTAGAATATTAGATTATTAGAATATTCAACCAGGTGTGCCAGAAGCTGCTATTGCAAATTAAACTCAATTTTCCCTCATCCCCTCCTCCCCAAAGCCATTTTAATACTGCACAATACAAGTTTTGAAAACGTATCCTCTCTTATGACCATGCCTGCACTAACAGTGACTCTGTGGCAAGTGCAAGCTACTAGCCTGACACGGCAACCCACCAAAGCCTATTTTAAGCTTCTTGTTTTGGCTGCTTGCCTAGGACTTCAAAAACAGGGTACTGTCACCAATGCTCCCTCTAAACTCTGGAGTCTTGTGAGCAAAAATTCTACTTCGTGAGCTACTGGCATTTGACTTGTGAGCAAGCATTTTGGCTTTAGTTTAGTTTGCTCTGGAGCCATCCTTCCTGAGCTAAGACAAAAATCTGAGAGCCAGAGGCTAAAACACTGTGAGCTAGCTCACACTAACTCAGCTTAGAGGAAACACTGATTGTCACACACTTTACCAGCCATAATACGTGGCTGATGGGCTCCATTTGGCTTGATGTATTGTAAGCTGGTCAAGTTATCCGGCCAGCACTGTAACAGAATCTGACCACCAGAGGGTGGTATAAGAACCCCAAGCCTTGGCAATTTACAGTCAAGGTTATTCTGGCAGCAAAATCTTACAGGCACTACAGTTGGATGCTTTCCTGTCTGTATACAGCAGAACTCAAGCCCAGCAGGTATTCTAAAAGTGGTAAGTTCTACCCTTAGTACATTTATCAATCATGGCCTTTTTAAAAAAACTTCTGAAAACAGTGCTACCAGCAAATGAAAGAGAAGCCACTTCAGGAACCAGTGTTGGTATTTATCAATGTAATACACTTTACTCAGTTATCACAAAGCCCCTTCTGCGTTTCCACAGCTGCTATCCACAGAACTGCTGAAGAGGTGGATCCCAATCAATTCTCAGGCTGCGCCTGTTTAAACATCATGTTCCAGAGACCTGGTTTGCTTGTGACCACACAGACGCTTCAGAGAGGCTAACCCTGGCTCTGGATGGATCTTTGTAGTCTACCCTGCTTTTCACAGGGAAAACATGCAGAAGCACACGACCTCTGCTGCAAGAAAGAAGTGTCCAGGGAAAAGAGGGAACAATTCCACTAATCCACAGACCAGATTGGTTGAACAGCAAGGATGGAACTGCAGGGAGCAGTAGCTTCCTTCCTACTCATACATCAAAAAGCAGAGTCCTGCTCTGGTAGTGGAGACAATAGGGCTGCTATGGAAAGGAGCGCAAGCTGCAGAATCTCAGAGTGGGGCTGAGCTTTTTTTTGTTTTTAACTACTGAGGACCAGATTACATGTTCTTTGCTTTACCACAAATGCTTATTCATACAATATTTTTTGCTGTATGCTTGGGGATAAAAAATGATTCAGACGTGAGTTGTTTTCTTGCATGTGGCTAGTTTCCATGCTGGAGAAGGTACAACCACTTATGCCACAGCATGTAGGGGGAAGGAAAAACATGTATCTTTTGTTATAAAAGAATGTGTTTGGATGGCACTGCATGCTCTGGCTTCACAAGACATGCATCAAAGAAAGAGCCTTGCAGTCCTTACACATCTTGGGCAGAACACATTCCTTCCCCCTACATGGGAAAAATGGAGCCCATGAGACTTGTCCCAACAAGGATCAATTCTTTTATGCCCAACCGAGCAGCAAAAAAGAAACAAACCCACAGCTGAGCACAGAGTCAATGCCAGTGAATAGCAGGCCAGCTCCAAAGCTTAGGCAGGGATTTACAGCTCCAGTTCTGGAAAAGCATATTCTCTCCATAAACTCTTTGCCTTTTGCACATGAATTACACAGAAGTGGGGGGAGAGCAGAAGAGGGCTTCTTTCATCAAAAATAATCACTCTCTGAAGCAACTAATCATGTATTAGTCATAAAGATTTCAAGCATTACTGAAAATACAACCAAGAGCAAGTGTCAGCCTGAATTCCCCCCCCCATGCACACACACGCCAGTCACAAGAAAGAATAGTAAGAGTTGTTTTTGTGAGATGACTGTCCACTAGCAGTGACAGTGCAGACAGATGTTCAGAACGGATGACACGAGCTTTGTGGCTCAGCATAAGCTACTTTTATTGCTGGCCTATCAGGCTCTCTCTCTCCCAAGGTGTGGAGGGGTGGATGTACCATCAGCTGTGTCCATAAGGCTGGACCGGTTAGAGGCTTTGTGCATGCCCTTCACTATTCCCGATGGAGGCAGGTCAATAGCAGATGGGCGTACAGAGGAAGCTGGTGTGGAGGTAGTTGCTGTAACATCTGGGGGAACTGAGAAATTTTCTGGAAAGAGGATGAAGAAAAAAAATTGAGATTCAGGTTACTTCCCAATATCAAATTGGCTTGAGACGCAGTATTACAATTATCTACCTGCTTTGTCTTCAGATATTATGGCACATAAACCACTAACTCAGAGGAAAGAAAGAGGACTGTGACCGATAGTTGTATTAGAGAGCTAAGTACTAATCCTCTAACAACTGGACTGTGCCACTGGTCTCCAAAGGTTATCTAGACTAACTGATATTTATTTGGGATGCTCACCACAAAGCCCAAGAAAAGTAAACTACTGTTTCTCCCCACCGCCATACCGAGACATAAGGAAAAAGGAAACACTGCTCTGAACTGCAGTATTCTTGTAGTCTGACTACTGCCTAATACAGTGGACATTGACCAAAAAGTGTGACCTGCACAAAAATTCTGATCTCAGGAAAACCTCCCTGATGATTCAGCAGTTCACTGCCATTCTGCCAGCAGAAAAATTGCCCAGCAAGCTAAAAATGTACTAGAGCAATAACCTAAAATGTAACAACGAGCTTTTTCCTCATTGGTTTTACAGAACTATACTGGCGCTGATCCTGCAAGCAGAAACCTATCAGTTCCAGTGTGGCTCTCTATGCCTTTATCAGATAACTGTGTGTACAACATTCTCTATCCTTTGCTGAACTACAGTGTAATGTAGCACTTTTGAATATATTGCTAGGCAATTCTTAATTCTACAAGCTCTATTTTTCAGAGATGGAAAAACAATAATTGAATAGTTAAAACCAAAATAATGTTTAGAGTTAAGGCTACCATAAAGCATTTTGGAAACATGCGAGTGAGGGAGAATATAGTGATCACAATGGTTTTTTAAAGAGTTAGCAGTGGAATATTCAATTTCTGCAGGCAGCACATTCTCTTAACAGCACTGATGTGGAAAATATCAGCAAACAAGTTCACTTGCATCCACATACACATCAGAGGACAAAACAAATTGGAAATTCACACATGTATTACATGTGTTCCATGATTTTTTTCCCTTGCACCAATGTCATTATTGAGTACATGTGCAAACCATTCAGAAGAATGGCATCTTTATGAACTACAAGCTGTTTCCTGAGTTTTCAGTGCTTGGTGGCTCTGAATATAAAGATGCATTTTAACTCGGGAAAGGGACTGAAGGGCAGTTTGATCCTCTCCAATGCAGACATGGCAATGTACGGAACAGAAAGGCCCCTTTAGAACAGAAGGATAAGATCTCCATTACTGTCCATCTTCAAAGATCTCTCCAAGTCCTACTCTGGGTGGCTCATCTAACCAACAATGACACAGGACACAGTTTTGCTCAAGGACCTGTTCCCTCCTAGTGTGCAGCGGGAAGCCAGAAGAAAAAGCTCAGTCAATGCCAAGTTCTGATTGTGCCAGTCTTTTGTGAGACAGAAGTGCACATGCTACCATCAACCACTGAATTCACCCAAATTAATCTAGGCTGACTTTACCACATAGTGACTGCATGCACACAACACACACAAATTCAACATGGGTGAAATGCAACATAGACTGAGCTTCTTCTTGTGACCACCAGGTTTCCAAGTGGTCTCATGCAAAATTCACATATTCCAGGACTGTCCCCACTGGGATCCTGGGCTTAAATGTTGACAACATGGTGCCTGGTTTGGTTGATTTCAGCTCTCCTATTTACTAACATGTCTTCCTGCCCTGTGTTCACAACCTTTAAACAAATGAGGGCTACTGTGCCAAATCAATCCATGGCTATGTTCTTAAAATGTTGAAATACTCTTAACATTTACAGGCAGGCCTTATGATGTTTGTACATGGTGACCAGTGTATCCATCTGTCTCTGTGTTGGAAATACAATGATACCAATGAAATCACTGCTCCTAATTTAGTTGTGTTTATTATTCCCAATGTTTTACTTATAAGAAAGAGCTACATTTTGTAGCAGCAATTTGACATTAACTGTTCAGCAATGGAATAGCAGGCAGTTCCAATCGGAGAGCATGTTTTCACTATGACTTTGACGAGAATCTCTTTGTTTGAAGAAAGCACTGTTTATGCTGATGGAATTTTAAATAGGTAAATCTCCCAAGTTTTCCATTTTAGAAAATGAGTTGCATCCCAGAAAGAGACGAAGACACCAGCAACATACAGGTTAAAAGAAATAAAATGAAGCAATTAAAAGACACCAAACATCTACACGTTGCTTGCCTGAAACCAATTAAGCCAAAGCAGAGAGCACAGAGACACACAGCTACCCCTCTGGGATGCAGCAATATCCTTCAGAACACATTAACAAGAAAACATGTACAATGGAACAAAACAAACCCTACAAAATTTCATACAGCAGCACCAGCAGCAGGGAGCACCTCAGAGCATCAAAAAACTGAGCCTGGGGTATCCAGATCTTTAGATTCCTCAACAAAGGTGTATACTAAGCTGGATAAATTATCCAGACCTTAACAAAGCTGCATAAAATCTTACTCTGGGGCTGGGCTGGGACGGGACAATTCCTGATCCATTAGTGAAATGTTTCTAAATGCAAGAGGCCAGGGTTTCTCAGTAGCCACTTGCCAGGGCACCTATAAGTACAATCACATGCAGGTGACTGGGTAGGAAAGCTTTGCAGAAGTTGGTGCTCCCTTCCTGTAGGCAGATGGGGCTGTAAAAACAGCTGTGGGCTACTAAACTTTTGTAGACTTATCCGCAAGGCTGCAAGCGGTCATTCAGGCCTTTGCTGAATAAACTGTTTTAAAGCAGCAAGGCCTCCCCCACCCCCGGTTGGTTAAGGGACAAATGTCTGCAGTGCAACACAGAACAAATATGCTATGGCAACCTCTTTGCTCACACAGGAGTGAGCACACTTTCCTGCACAACAGCAGCTACAAGCATAAAGCAACACCAATGTGCAACAAGAAAAAGTGCTAGGCTGTGGAGTACATCCGCCACTGGAACAGTGTCACTAGGATATTCTCCCTCTCTCTATGGCAAATGCTTTTTTGCACCTGGGAGCACCTCCAAGTGTTTGGGCCATGCTCACTATTTGTAGACTGCCACTTAAAGCGATCAAGGATTGGAAATAATTTGGCCTGCCAATTCCCCTTCCACACTGGGAAATTTTGGAACTTTTACATAAAATGAAGACTTGAAGCACTTAGTTTTGCTGTCCACCCCACCCCCCAGCTCCTACCTATTCGAGTACTGGCAAATACATCAGCTAGTGACCCACTGGTCCCTTTGCCTTCTCCATGGGATAGTGTAGAAGATGCTGATGAAGATGTGGATGACCCCTGAATAGATCGGTTGATCCATGACTCAGCATTCTGTAAGCTCTGATGCAATGCAGCAGATAGAGCAGCCTGGCGCCTGAGCGACCCTTCATCTTCGGACGCAGAAGACGTGTCTGTGTGGGATCAGAAAAGGGAAGCACACCGCACTTAACATGCTCTCTTTGCAACCAAGGAAACACTGGCAAAGGCTCCATAACAACCAATGCAGAGCGTGTTTGGATATGAGCCAACACAGAGGGAAAGCTGGTAGCAAGCCCCCAAACCTTGGACCAGTCTGTTCCTTTGCACAAAGGAAAAGCTGGCAAGAATATTCAACACCCCCAGTCGCATAATTAGCCAACCACTCCTTTGTGGGCAATGCCCTTGCAAAGTCAGTTCCCTGCTCTTTGCATGCTATGGAACCCGGCTGCAGTTTTTCCCAATCATCAGCAATTCTGAAATGGAAAACAAGGCATCAGAATCAACCCCAAACAGTTTTGGGAATAGGTGTTCTGGGAAATTGCCTGTGTGCTACAATTACTGATTTGCAACAAGAGGACACAGATGAAGGAAAACTTCTTCTTCTTTTTTACAATGCCTGAGGCTGTATGCATGTAAGAACTCCTTTGTCACTTTTTTTCTTACAGGAAAAATCAGCATCAGCAGAAAAGAATCCTGCCTATATAAGGGGACTCTAAATATTATGAACAAAGAATGACTGCAACACAGCTTCAACTATTCACAGCGTCATTGATGTCAAGGGCTTTTGTATTTGTGTGTCTGTTCATATGAGTATGCATGCATGCATATTATATATTTGTATGTCTGGATGTACGCAACACCACACCATCACTATTTCATAGTCCTGGCAACGTCAGGCTGGCTATAATGGTAATTTGCATTAATTTCTAATAAGGCACAATTAGAGGGGGGTAGAATTTATCCATCTTTTGCATTTGGATAATACTGTGACATCTACTATTAAGGGACACAGTGTGAGACAACATATGGACTTGCAGAAGAGTATACAACTGAATTAAGTGTTGGAGCTCATATGGACACAGGCCTGTAAGACAACAGGCTTCTAGCTCATGGGAAGGGTAACCAGACATCCATGCAAGGCCTCCATAAGAAGTCAAAAAGAGGTTTAAAACGGAATGTGCCTTGCAAGCTCTATCACCCTGCTCCTCTGTTGCCCACCTGACACAAATGAGAAGCAACCGGCCAGACAACCTCAGCTGCCTTACAGTGACATTAAAGGCAGTTTCAGGAAGGAAGGAAGGAAGGAAGGAAGGAAGGAAGGAAGGGGGATCTGCATTATCTTGCTCACTCATGAGATCACTAATCTATTTGCATATCATACTTAGCAGAGAAGGAGGCAATGCCATTTGTTTGCTCCTACACCAAGGAGCAAAGGAATGTTTCTGATTAGACACTCATTTAAGTATGAACTTATTCATTGCAAAAATGAGAAAATTAGGAAATATAGCTGAACAGTACAAAACCAAGGGGCCCAAAAGGCTGGCTATGAGCTGCATGTACTTGAGCATGCAACACAAAGCACTTTTTGATCTTCAGGTGTGTTTGGGGGCAAGATCTGAATACAGGACACACCTTCACAGCCCACACAACAGAAATACAATGTATGTACTACAGTGAGTGTTCAGAATTTGTTGAATGCCAATATTCACCCATCAATACTGACAATCCAAACAAGTGTTTTGAAATTTTCAAAAATTCAGAGATCTGGCAGTGATGGATGCCAGTTACCTGCTTCATTAAGGAGCCAAAGGAAGGATCTTTTTAGTGTGCAAAATGAACTGCATCTCAAGGCAGGAGAGCAACATTCATATCTTCAACCCACAGCTAAGGAGCACCAAAGCAGCCACCAAAGCCACACTGCACTGTGGCAGCTGCATACTGCCACTCCTCAGCAAGCACAGCCAGCCCAAAAGTCAGCTGTCAAAGAGAATAAACATCTTGAGCGGAACCAACATCTTGAATGGAACCAACATACAACACTTCACTGAACACGAGAGGGTCCTGCACCTGCTGAAGGGACAGGTCTTCTCACAGTAGCAGAGTATATGGTTATGCATTTGACCTAGTGCCTCTGCTATGGCTATGATTAGATACAGGAACATGCTGAAATTTAAGACAGAAATTAGACCATGTTTTTATCCCACTCTTCCCCTCTACAGACTTTAGGGCAACATATATGGTGCTCTCCTCCTCCATTTTATCCTGTGAGGCTGAGGTTGTCAGTCAAAAAAAATTCAATTAAGTTGCAACAGAACTGGTTTTTCTGCCAGTCACCATGGCCAATGATAAAGGTTTTTTCTTAGATTAAAGAATATTTCAACTTACATTACTTTATGTTTTCAGCCTAAAAGTTTCACGGTGATACAAAACTGGATCTTAGAAGGGCTATTAGTGCTACCACTTGGAAAGGAAGGCTGAGTTTCTAGCAGTCTGAATGGCGCCTGCTGTCGGCACTGGCAGCAATGTGTCACCAGCACAGTTCCGATGACAAGGGGCTGCTTTGATACCTACTACCCCTTCTTGCAGATTTGTTCCATTCATAAACAAATCAATCAAGTACCTGAAAGCACACCACTCAGAATACATACACCTGACCATGACACAAGGTGATACTCTATGAGGCCTCATCAATCTCCTTAGGCCTTGGGTCAATTGAATGTAACTATAACAGAACTCTTACTTTGGTTCTATGTTGATTCAATTTATTTTCTTATTATTGTAGCACTGAGCATATGTGCACAACTATTGCTTGACCACTGAAGAAGGCCACTTTGGCCGAAATGCATCTGATCACAATAAGTCCCACGTGTATGTTGTACCCTTTTATTCTGTATTGAGGCTACAATTAAGCCCATAATTGTTTTTTAACTAATTAATAATAAATACATGTATTTTTTATTATATTTAAGTTATACTTTTAGCTTTTAGTTATTGGCCCCTTACTTCATATGTTAACTAACCTTTCAGGTACTTGATTCATTTGTTTGAGTTAATCCCCCCCTTTTCCATTCTTCCATTCCCCTCCCACAGGATGCATGGGAAGAAGGCCCATCCCACTGTTTTAACCATTTTAGGAAGAACAGTTCCCAAAGTCTCTTCCTATATGTCCATGAGAACAATACACGCTAGCTAGGACTAGAGCTTAACACAATTTATGAATTTTCCAGAATATCTTCTCTAATGTGAAGGAAGTACTCACCAAGCAGTAAATAAGGGTATAACCATAAAAACGAAAGGAAGACTAGATCCTTGGAGATTCCTGATGAAACACGATAGCCTTAAATTGCATATAAAACTTGGCAGTAACGGTTGGGGGATTGGGGAATTCCTCCTCATCCACAAATTCCTCATTTAGTCACTTTGGGGTCCCTGGGGAACTAAGAGCTGTAAGAATGTAGTCATGGTCTCCTTAAAGTTCCCTCTCTTTGCACCTGCAATGGATTAGAAGGCAAAAAGCTTGCTCCCCTATCTCTCTGGTCCATAGGACATTATGCAACTTCAGAGGATAAATGCTAAAAGATACATCAATCTCTTGAGTCTAAGAATGATGGCTCTGGTCATGAATCCACTGAAACTGCTCTGGACTCGTATGTGAAGCCAGCTGGCCAAAGAGTGCACCTGTGTGCTGTTCCTTTGCCATGGATTTTCTTCAGCTCTTGGAAGTATTACAAGACAGCAGGGAGCTGTTTGCACCCTCCACACACACTATTTATGGGCATATGTCATCCTATTATTCTACAATTCTACACGGGTCACAATCAAATTATCAGACATGGTAACACTCTGTTATAATAGATATAGTTCTCTGACTTGAATATTTAAGCCCTGGTGCATGTGCTGTTTAGAGGGAGACTACTGTGCATACTGCAGAAGCAGTCTTCTCTTTACAGCCTACACTGCATAGAAATACTATAGCAGTGGTTCCCAATCTGGGGACTGGGGACCCCTGGGAGGGCTGCAGAGTTATTGCAAGAGGTTTGCAAATACATATGTGTACTAAGCTTCATCATTTTGATCTTTTTGTCATTATGTATTTTCTCAGTCAATGGATATTAACCACTTTCATGTGGGGAGGCGGTCTTTTAATTTTTTTGATGTTAAAATAGGATCCTCATACTCAAAAAGATTGGGAAGCACTGTACAATAGTGAGGTTACAGGTTATATATGCTGTATCTGAGACCTTGGTTTCAAAAACCAATAACAGGTCCAGAAACAAAATCTGATGACTGGGAAAGTGATCACAGCACTGAGCATTGTATTCTACTATTTTTGTTATGAAAGTGACTGAGCCACCTATTGCAACATGCCTCAGTTGGGTCATACAGGATGCCATTCCTATACATTTCGGTAGAATAGCAGCAGGAGCACTCCAAAGAAGGTTTTAGTAGTTAGGAAGGGCTCAAGAGCTAAAAAGACAGGCATCCAAGGGAGAAAGTAGCTGCCTATCAAACTTCACTAACTCTAACTAGGAGTTAGGAGTCACAAAATATTTGTCTTGTTGCAATAGACCAAAGAGTGGCTGTGTTGCTTTATGAAAACAGAAATATTTTCATACTTGCAATATTATATATGTAATACTGAACATGGACCTTGGGATGTGGACTGAAAAGCCCACATGCTGGGGCTAAGTACAGACTGGGAGGATGTTTGTACAAATCTGGGTCAGCCACTAAGTGTACAAATATTCAAAAAGAAGAAGAAAATGTTGACAATAACTTTTTTTAAAGTCACCATAAGGCGAGGGGGGGAGATGGGGTGTTTGAGATCCAGTGATGCTACATCATGAAATCTTGGCTGACATTTTGAAGATTGCTTAGCAACCCTACAAACAGTTGAAACAAGCTGAACTGACTTGAAAGCACTGCTGCCAAGCGGTGGAGGTGACATGGACAAGCCACTGCCCCCACATGAGCCAGGCTGGAAAAGGGATGCTCCAGACAGGTGGGTGGGCTGGCAAGCGGGTGGGCCAGCAAGCAAGTGGGCAGGTGAAGTAGTGGGGAGGGTGAGAGAGGCAACATAGCTGGGTGAACCAAGGAGGAGGACACAGTGGTGGCAGCAGCAGCAGCAGCCAGGGGAGGAGCGGCAAGAGAACAAGGAAGGTGAGAAAATAGAAGAAAGGGACTCATGGGGGGGGGGGAGAAGAGAAGCAAGAGAAGGCAGTGGGGACACAAAAGAGATAGCCACTAGGGGAACAGAAGAACCAAGATTAAAGGATGGAATTCCCCTCCCCTTTGCAAGTCTCACAGCTCCCTACTTATAATTTCTAAACTTTTAAGTTCGAAAAATCAACCATGGCAGCTATGCAAAACATAGCTTGATACACCACCATTACTCACCCAACAAGGTTGCTGTTCTAGAATGCGTTGATTTTTGAAATTTGGTTTTTCATTATCATTGTACATGCAACTGAACTGACATAAATAAATGTATTATTATCCTACCAACCAAACTACCTTCAAGCTCTTGTGGTGGCACACATGCTGTTAAATAAAAAAGAACAAGGCATGAACAATTCTAAAAGCAAACTAGTTAACAAATGTCAAAATGACACCAATTAACTTGCCTGCCAGCACAGACACTTTCCTAAACAGGCGAGATTTCACCAACCTCCAAAAAGTCACTAGCAAGCTCAGGCCATCCTAGATAGAGAGTTCCCCAGGTATCGTACCACCACAGCACAGGCACTGCTCCTCAGCAGCAGCAGTAGAGCCACCTCTATCAACTTTACAGCTTCAAGTCAGCCACATGTATCAACTTGGTCTGATCTGAACCCTACCCTTCCTTCAAAGAGCTCACGTTCATGAGGACTGCCATATTTTAAACTTAAAATACTGCCGTAGAATTAATGAGAGACGGAGAGAGGCCCAATGTGATTAACTGAGGGTGATGGCCTCTATGGTCTAAGCCAAAACACTCCACCCACTAACATTCACTGGGCTAAGGTGATGTTCCAACATAAAGCAGGCTATACCAACACAAATGTTGTATTGGGTGCAAGCCCCAACACTAGTCTAAGCCCTACTCAAATGAAACTCTGCCAAGCAGCAATTTGCTATGGCAGAAAAACTGGCAGCAAACCTTCCTGCTGCTTGCTTACCATGCAGAAATTACACTCCAAAAGGAATCTTAATTCAACCTGATCCTGGGGAATGTATTTATCTTCTACTAGTGTCTGTGTATATTTTTAAAAAGCCTCCGCACATGAAATCCAGTGGCTTGCACAACACAAACTCTGAAGCTTTATGTTCTCTACTGGATTCAGTATCTGACATCTTGAATGGCAACCAAATAGATATTTTCCAACTATTTGATTCAGTACATTTGTCCGAATCAGTCCTGGCAAAGCAAGAGATTCCCAGTAGTGAAGTGATAGGCTTTAAACTTCCGGGCTGGCAAAAGTCTTTGTAACATTAATTCCATATACAACTTTCATAGGATTATATAACCCACCCAAGCTACTAAAAAAAAAAGAAAAGAGGCCACATAAATAATTAAAATGTGAAACAGGCAACAGTGTAGAGGGAACACAGGGCTGGCAGAGATAATGTACTGCTGTGCATAAAAGCTCACCTCTAAAAATAGTTGCCGCTGAGCTAGGCAATACCAAAGTGACACACTTTTAGGAAAATACTTGACTCACTGAAGCATCCGATGTTAAATCTGGTGCTTAATAGACTCCGAAGCATTCAGATCTCTGGGTGGGGATCATTCCATATCTGCCCTGCATTCTCAGAAATCAATGGAAAACACAGACGGGAAAGTCCTAGAGCCTACTGCTGTAAGATAACTCAGTAGGGAAAATGTCCACACCCAAACTTGATTTCCAAGATTTTCCATAAATACCCAAACCCCAGCCTCGCCTATAAATTACATGAGCATAAAGGTAGCTGGATTCAGTATCAGAGTTTTCTGTTATTAAATTCTGTTACAAATATTGCCTCATGAAAGCTTGCAGGCTGCTAAGAAAAGGTACCTTGTCTAACAAGTTTGATGCCTTAAAAAGTGGGCTGGGTACAGCATATTGCTTGGGGGCTACACTTCTGAGAGTGCTTCTACCCGGCAGCTGCCTTACATCCCAGATGGGTACACAAGAAATGTCCCTGAGAAAAGCAGCTGGCCCTTCTCCCTGGACATACACCCTGCACTGATGGAAGTCAGCCAGCCAGAGCACACAGAGCCTGGGCCTGTTCCACATTCTTCTCTAAAGGCGTCACAGATGGAAGGGAGGGCAGATGTAGAGCGACAGGGCTCACGGAGACTGGTTCACTTCATGGGAATACCTAATCCCCAAAATCAGCATCCTGTAAGGATGCCTTTAAATCCTGGGAATCCCACACATATGGTTTAAATCAGAAGGCAGGCACCTCTTTCGCCTGAGGCCCCAATAAATGCCATGTCTAAGCGTGAAGATGTTGGTGTGCCAGGCACAAAGAAGGGCACACTGAGTTCCAGAACCACTGCCAAAACCTCAGGGGGTTCACCTTGGACATAGGAGCAGGCCTGGGAAGTGGGCAAAATGGTCTGGCATACAGCTGTTTGGCATACATGCAGGGGGGTTCCCTACTCCTGGGGTTAAAGATAACTCTTCAGCTCTCTGCAGGGCCCTTTCAACATTGTCAAAATGGCATGGGAGCCGCTGCAACATGCCCCCCTCCTTGTACCACTTCAGTAACACCCAGTGCTGCTACAGTAATGTCAGGATAGTCTCACACTCACAAAGGAAAGGAAGGACCCTAACTGGAAAATAAATTTCTAATCTCAAAAAACATTCAAGGGCTGACTCAGACTCCCCCCACCTTATGCAAATTCCTGCTGTGTGCTCAGTTCCTGCCTACACGTGTCAGAAGTTTGGGAAGGGGTGCAAGGGAGGCAACAAAATTATGCAACTTTTCATATATCATGAGCCTGAGGCACAAGAACGGCATTAAAAACACCTGGCCCAGTAAACATAAACCTGTTGTGCCTTGTGAATGACGTATTAAGAGACGGACCTCTTGGGAGTCAGTTGCAGATTCTGCAGCAGAGAAAACACCATCCTTGAATTGTGCTATGAAAATCCACAGCTGAGGGTGAAAGAAAAATAGCTTTCAGGCTCTAAACTCAGTGGGAAGCCCTCTGCTATGAACTGCAGGGTAGTTACATTCTATGGCAACCACTGAACCTACTTCACCAGGAAATCAGGACTTCTCTGTCTGACAGAGCGAGCTACATACACCCTTTGGTTGACCAAAAGCAGGTCTCACTTCCCTGGCGTTTAAATTCATGTGCTGCAAGCAATTTTATTCTAAAGCACAGTATAGGATTTGCACCATATACACATACAAGTGCAGAGGGAACATTTTAATTCTGGTTAGGTATGTGGCTGCTTACTGATACGCTGGTCCAAAGGGCTGAGTAATATCGGAGCACAAAGGACCCCTAACAAATGGAGACGTGAAGTAATATAACCTCATGACATTAGGGAATGAATTCAGGCTCACAGAGAGAAATCAGATGGTAGTAATTCAAGCTATCTAAAAGAATCTGAATGCCTACACAATTAGGTCACAGACGAGGAACTTGGGAGTGCTCAAACTGGGCTGAATGATGTAAATACCCTCCCCCATCTGTGCAGTCTTCTGCATTTGATCCAAAGAAAGAGACACAACATTAAGCTTCATTAGCCACTCCCAGCAGGGCTTGCAGTGGTTTTTAAAGACATCAAATGGGCATAACCATATAACCCAAGGCATGGAAGAGATTTAACAGGGGAGATCTCTTCCTCAGGACCAAAATAGAACCGCTCTGATAAATCTCTTTCTCTTCTTGTGCATTCAGGTAATGTTATGAGGACAAAAGCAGAAGTCCAGAACAATGAGAAACCTCAAGGTGAACAAATATTACATCAACTTCAGGCAGATCCACAATTTACATAGCGAGTATGTTTGCTCTGTGTACACATTCTATAAGCACCCTGCAATAAACCCAGAAAGAGTGAGCACTGCATGTGTATGCACATTAACTGTAAACACCAGCATACATATATATGGAAGGATCTATCCAATATCAAGTCTCCCAGATTTATGTAGATGGGTACAGATTGTCCATTTTTTGTGCATTTGCTATGGGAACACTGCTTTAACTTTGGTGTACACAAAGCAAACTTGTTTGTTGTTTAAAACCCAAAGTTGCACTTAGAGAACAACTAGCTTAGTGTGAAAGGAGCTTCCAACAGGTACCAGTCCTCTTCTACACACAGACTGAGAAGGTTTTAAGAATACATATACATTTCCCTAGGGCTTTCTTTGTAGAAAAAGCCCAGCAGGAACTCATTAGCACAATAGGCCACACCCAACAGCAGAAACTCATTAGCATATTAGGCCACACCTATGACAGCACAGTTCATTAGCATTATTAGGCCACACCGCCATGTTACCACAAGTGTGGTCATCCAGCCACACCCACCTTTTGCTTCTTATTCTGTTTACCTTGTTTATTGTCAAAACCCAGGGCTTTTTTTGTAGCAGGAACTCCTTTGCATGTTAGGCCCCACACCCCTAATGTAGCCAATCCTAATGAGTTTCTGCTATTGGGTGTGGCCTATTATGTTAATGAGTTCCTGCTGGGCATGGCCAACTTGGGAGCCAGCCGGAACTCCGTTCCTGTGCATTCCTGCCCCAAAATAGCCCTGCGTTTCCCAAACACCATCCCAGTATAAGTACACTAGAGAATAAATCAAATTAGCGTGGTAACAACAAACCACCCGGGCAATAAGGTCAGCTGTTGGGCTCCTGCTTTATATAAGTAAATGTTAACTTAGGCAGATCATGAGAGGGAGGGCAGGAAAGGTTGCATCAGTGCTTAGTTCTTGTGGCCCACGGAACTGCTGATCACCACTTTGGGGTCAGGAAGCAATTTTTCTCCAGGCCAGTTTGGCCAGAGATCCTGGAGGTTTTCTATCATCTTCTGGGCATGGAACAGGAGTCAATGGAGGTGTGGGTGGAGGTCTTTGTGAATTTCCTGCATTGTGCAGAGGGGTGGACTAGATGACCCTGGAGGTATCTTCCAACTCTGTGATTCTATATGCTATCATTGTCAGAGGTTCAATGGGTGGCAACATACAATAGGGCCTTCTTTGGTGGTGGTACCACGAAGATTATGAAGTACCCTCCCACATGAGGCATGGCTGGCACCTTCTTTGGTAAACGTAAAGACAGCAATAAAACTTAACTCTTTCACAGAGCTTTTCATTTGGCTTTGGCTGCTCTGTGAGAGACTTGAAATTTATGTCTGATTGCTCTTTTGTAATTACTGTTGTGGACTCCTTTATTGCTAAGCCATTGTTTATGGATTTTGACTCCTGGGTTGGTTTGGGTTGTTTCACCAAATATTGGCTTGGATCCTGCTGAAAATATCTACTGTCTGAAGTATTTCTGTTTGCAGAGAGCAATTTTCTCATCTGCTCCTTCCCATTGCTGCTCAAAATGCCCCCCATGCTGCTCCAGGGGGCAGTGACTCCTCAGGAACAGCATGAAGGGAGTATTAGAGGTCCACGGTGGGAAAGGGGTGAAAATCCCCCATCCATTCTGTATACAGAAATACTTCATGGAATGTAACACACTGTTCATATTATGATTTTTATATTCTGCAAGCTACCTTGAAGAAACTACATGCTCAAACTGGTATAAAAGTATTTGAATAAGTAAATATACTAAAACAAGCCTAACACAGCACATGCTTCTAGTGTCTAGTGTGCTGAATATGAACATTAACAACCAAAGCACCCACTACAGCATAAAACCTGACCACAACACATAGTCAAGTAGGAAGCCAATAACTTTCATAGAGAAGAAACAATCTTAAAATTCAATGGATCCACCAATTGTGTTATTTTTTCACAAAAGAAGGCTGAGGTTTTTTGAAAAGGATGTTTACAAATCAAATCTGTCCAAATTACCCCTTTTTAGGCAACCCCCCCAACTTTATCTAGATACCCAACTAAACGTGTAGCAGCTCCTCATAGGGCTTCATTTTTATCCAGCCGAAACTTCACTACCCAAATTCTGCCTTCACACAAAAGAAATACTTTAATTTGCCCCTTTTACTTTGATCCTAGGCTTGCCAAGTCCCCCCCCGGGGGGGGCAGGTAAACCCCTGCCCGAGAGGCCCGTTACCCAACGCCAGCAAATCGGGCCCTGGGAGGAACTCCATCCCCTTCTGGCACATGTCCCCACTGGAGGTGACATCATCACGCTGGCCACATTGGGGGCAGGACGTTCTATGATTTGAGGGGAAACTCTATGGTTTTCCCTTGAATCCTAGTGGCCTCGCCCCCAATGTGCCGACACGGTGACATCACTTCTGGGTGGCGTCATCGCGGCGGCATGCACACTCCGCACGCACACGTGGATTCCCAGGACAACACGGGACTCCCCTGCTGTAAGTAAATTTCGACTTGGCAACCTTATTTGATCCCTATTAATCAGCTATTGTGCTCTGCCCAGCTGACTAGCGCTAGGCAATTCTGCATCTAGCATTTGCTCCACATTTTCTCAAATGGGAGGAAAAAGTGCAGCTCAAAACCACATTCAGATACCTTGGGACAACGCAGTAGTGACTGCGAAGTCACTCCTGAACAGCTATAAATCGATGCAGAAGGTACCATAAAATCCAATGATCAAACAAAGCAAAAGCGGCATGCAGTGTGGAGGATACCATAAAATCCAATGATCAAAGGAAATGAAAGCAGCATGCCATGCAGAGGGGAATTTCTGTTCCAACGTGGTTTTCGTAAAACAACGAGGAGAAAAGCCAATACAGAATTGCCCACTGTCAAGGCTGAACAAAGCCATAAGGAGACTCTCCTCTCAGGGGCCTGCTGGCTGTCAGCACTGACAGTTAACAGGTGATAACACCGGGAACCCCAAATTCCTGTTAATCAAATGTCCAGATGACTGGCAAAAATATATGTCCCAGAATCCATGCATATTAATCAGAATTACTATACTGCATAAGCTAGTTGCACTTATGTCACCTATTACATTTGTAAAGAGGAAGGGAGGCACTTGCTATTGTGAATAGCTTCTATTTTTCCCCATTAAGATTTTTTTATTGTTTTCTACATAAGGTAAATATAACTCATTCCCTGGAATGTTACCATCCACCCTCCCCTCACCTTCTTTCCCAACACACCCCATCAATAAGAAAACAAAGTAAGAGCTGCACACACTCAGGCAGCTAAGAGTAGAGAATAAGAAAAGAGAGAGTAAGAATGGGGTGATGGAGGAAAGTGAGAGGCAGCAATATGGATCCAGCTGAAGAAGGAGTGGAGAAGGTGAGGCATAACTGCTCAAAGAGACAGAGGAAATCTTGGCAGATGGCAGTGAAGGTCCCCGGAGCTTCTCATCTGTTATATGCAATTCTCTCCCTTGTACAGAGATCTAACATATCATTGGTCCAATCATACACAGAGGGAGGAATACAAGATTTTCAGTGCTGCAAGATAATTCACTTGGCAACCAAGGCTGCCCTTTGAATCCATAGCACTTGATGTTTGGGGAGTGCCCGCAGAGACGGTTATACAGCCTAGGATTAGATTATTAGCTGTAAGGCATAGTTTGGTAGATAATGTGAGGTTGATTTGAGCTATAACATCTTGCCAGAAATATGTAATTTAAGGGCACTCCCAGCTTCTATTGACTTTACAATACATAATAATCTTAGACATATGGGGGGTACAGGAGTGCAAAGTTGTTACTTATTTCCAGTGGAAAGTGGGAATCTAAATGCGCTCTTCACCTTTCAAAATCTACTCACCCATTAGGCATAGCATGAACAAAAGCAATTAAGTGATCATTCCCTGGATCTCATCAGCCAGCAGTTCAACTTACAGCAGCATAGAAGAGTTGTCTAAGAAATGTTAGGCAGAGAGGGACGCTGCCGGTGCACCACCAGCCAGACTGGGGCAAAGGAAGTAACTGTACAGAGACCAGCTAAGAAAGTAGGCCCCAACCCCTGTAATGGCTTCCATGTCGGATCTTTCTGCTGCTCTAACCCACCAGAAGACTCTCTCTGGCCTGCTATAGAAGACCCTCAATTTGATCCTCCAATGCCTTTGCCTTGTCCCAGGCTCAGTGCACAAGAGCTGGATCTGACAGATCTTTGCCATTTGAACATTTAACACTCATTTTCATATTCAGTAGTTCAGTGTTCTAGACAGCAAGAATCCTGCTAAAAGGTAGAACAGCTTGTTCATAATGCTACTGCAATGAAAAGTTTGTTTGACTTGCAAATCAAACCAGTTGTGGGGTTTTTTTTCCCTTCCTGGTGTCAGCACTGAAACTCAACTGGGAAGAACAAACAAGAACTCATGTAGAATCGTAAAATCCAGTAATTATGGCATGCTTAACATCAGCACAAGCTATCTCAGTTTGTGAAACTTCTTTTGTACAACCCATCACTTTACCCATGGTGCAGCCTGAGAAAATGAGAAGTGCATTTGTTAATATTTCATAGCCAACACACTGAGATCTGTAACATAACAATCTGATCAGTTTTGTTTACTGAAGATCTAAGCATACAGGGAACACTCCAGGAGATTCCACTTAGGGATGAAAACCACTATATAGCTATGTGATGCCAACCAAAGGTGCAATGGCCTTAGTTAGATTTTAAGAGACAGGAGCCAAGATCCAAGTCTGCCTAGAAGCAAAACCCCGTGAAATGAAACCTCTGCAATCTAATGTAGGGTATCTACAACTGGTACAACTACATCCAGCTACCTTTAAAATGTCAGTTGACCAAGGGACTAGACTAGATGGCCTGGCCTGTAAGACCCCTTTCCAGCTCTGGGATTCTTTGTTTTGATAAGGGTAGGGGGTAAGAGAAATCAACTCTGTGCTCCTATTCTTATTATACTTTCTAATACATTTAAGCTCTGAAGAACTCATGAAATTAACTGATAACAGTCAGATAAATTGTTTATTCTCAGGACCTGTCTGCAAGCTTCTGCTCCTTTGGAGTTAAATTACAGACCAAGATGATAAAGCAAAACATAAGCAAACAATGCTGCCCCCCAGCCCCCCAAAGTTAAATTGCTCTGTTAAATGTAAAATCAACATTCGCCATACATTTATGGAGATAAAAGTTTTCAGAAGAGATATTATTCTAAAAAGAACCACTGGATATGAGACTTAGCCATAATAAAGGGGAAAACTAAAACTTTATTCTAACTTTAACTTTTCAATCATGAAGTCAAACAGGTGCTGGTAGAACTCTAACCTGGAGGGGTGCAGGTATCAGCAGGAGACTGCACAAATGTGGATCGTCTTTTGGTTGGCATGGGCAGGGCCATCTTCTGTTCCTTGTGCTTCGCCAATGCTGCTTGCACTGCCTCTGTGTGGATGTCTAACAAATGGAAATAAGGAAGGCACATCAAAACTGCAGCTGTTAGGAGGATAAAAAAGCACAACGACAAGGCCCAATTTTGTTACCCTTCTATAGCTATTATCACAAATGCTGGGCATAGAGGAACTGAGACACAACGGTGGTAGGTGTGTTTGCAAATGTCATAAACTGGCCACAGATGTACCATGCCAGACTCCAAGCTGCTCCTTCTCATAATGTCAGTCTTTGAAAGCCTTCTGAACATGGGTTCTGGCCTGCTTCAGTTTTGTCAGTTCAACAGCAGCATGCACAAGTTTGAACAGAGCGATCCCGAAGGGCAGTTTCAGTGACCTGAAAGGGACTAGGGGAATGAGCCTGCAGGAGGTCAGGCAGAAAACACACACTTCACACCACAAGTGCCACCTACTGAACATGACTCATCTCGACAGACATAACAGCTCAATGCCACAACTGAAAGAAACACAACATGATTCATTCAATTCAAGAATCACTTATTTCTCTGGAGCATAATAAGAGGGAACATACGGTGGCAGGAGGTTATCTTACCATGGAAAAATAAAGATAGGAAAATGCTCCTATGGAGAGCACCATTTGTGGCTGAAAATGAATTCTCCTGCAGGGTCAAACCAGCTGATGACTTTCTATTCCCTACTTCATTTGAAAAAAATGCAGACAAACTAATTCAAATTCAAAATGGAAAATGTAAAGTGACCATGACTGACTGTGAGCATGTAGAACTCTGTGTGCCAGGAAGAGAAAGCAAGAACATCACAGAAAGCCACCTGAAAAGCAAAGATGAATCACACAAACGAGCTGAGCCACAGAATAGTAGAAAATTCCTTTCCAATTTCCAGCACACTCACCATTTAGAATGTGAGTTTAAGCAGAACCCACCTACCAAATCTTTCCCAAGGAAAAACCTGGACACATCTCCTAGCCATAGCAGCTCCTAATGTATGAGCTCTCCCTGAATCTCGAACTTCTTTATATTTTAAGCACTGCTAACTGGATGCTTTGTATAAAGAGCTCAGAAACTTACCTGCAGCAAGAATGAAGCAGCTGTAGAAAGCATGAAGCCCCCCACTTACAGTTAATCCCACAGGTCCAGCAACTTAAAAAAAAGTCAAGAGGGCAGCATATTTTGTGAGTGAAGAATGACCAGCATATGCTGCCCCCCCCTCCCGTTCATAAACTCTTCTTCTGAGCCCTTTGCTGGCTTGGCTTCTACCAGCAGTGGGGCTCCGGACACAGATTCATGTAGGTGGTTATTTAGAAGCAAAATAATGTATTTGACAAAACACAAAAATGCCACCTCAAATCTGGAGACTCAGTGTGGTTTCTTCCACTGCTGGGTCTCTTGTAAGGAAGGCAGATGGAACATTCCAGTCTGCCAAGATGTACTTTCTGTCTGTGCAAGAATGAACACCAGGAGTACATGCCCATCCCCCCCATCCCCGTTTCACACAAGATCCTGAAATAACAATGGAAGGAGTGTGAGTCAATTTTGGTGAATGGTCAAAACCATTCAGAGGCCTTCTGCTTATTGCCTTGTGGAGCACTGAGTCAGATCAAAACCTTACAAAAGCTGCACAGATAAATTTCCTAAATTAAAAAATGGTTGTTACCAAGTATCATCCCATGAAAGAGAAAACTGACACAAAACAGAAAGTCCTAAGATTTTGTAAAAAGCAAAGGAGGCATACCTGACCGAATAAAATGAAGCCTGAGGTGTGACTTGAGTTACCAGCAGTTTGGGGGAAATGTCCTGAACCTTTAATGGAGGCATAATAGATTGCTGATTTCCAGGTGTAGTTATTTACCTCCCACCATGAAAAACTTCATCTGCTCCTTTGCACACATTAAGGACACTGGGCATTTTTTTTCCTCCAGGTTGTTGTGTGACACCATTCCCAAAGTGGAAGACATGCAACAATGCACAATTGTATTTACACACAGTAACACACATAGTGTGGTTTATCCTCACAACAATCCTGTGAGATAGCTTACAGCACAGCACAAGGAGTGGCACTAAATCACCCAGCGATCCTCTGCGGCTGTGAAGGAATTTGAACATGAGTTTCTCGCACCCAAACCAAATGCATTGGAACAGGTGTCCCCAACTTTGTTGAGTCTGTCGGCATCTTTGGAATTTGGTGGGCACAGCCACAAAATGGCTGCCACAGAAGGCAAAGCCAGCCATAAAATGGCTGCAGCAGCTAATCTTTAGTCACATAGTAAAGATCTTTGTTAAAAAATAGGAAATTTTTACAAAATTTAATTTATCTCATCACAGTGTAATATAAAAGCTACAACAAAAAATAAGCTAAATAAACCGGGGGGGGGGATTTCAACACAGGACCTAATGGGGCTTTATCCAACAAACTGGCATCTGCAGTTGGATCCATCTTGAATTATTTCTTCAGTGTGAATTTTGTAGAGAAATAATTTAGAAAACAATTTAGAAAACAGTGAAGATCCTCGTGCTATTGTGGCAGCTGCTGCCAAAACAACATTTTTTAAAAAATCTGCACAGTCAATCTAATGTCCCAAGGTCCATCAGGAACCTTGCTGGCCAAAAGCCCCAACTGGCCCCACTCACTTTCTAAAGCCACTTGGGCACCAGGAAAGGTGTCTGTGGGTGCCCTGGCGCCCGTGGGCATCATGCTGGGGACACCTGTATTAGACTCTGCACCACACATACCTGTGATAGTAGCTCTTCTAAAAGCTTTATTTTATAAAAGCACCTGCATGGACTTTAAAAAAAGAGGAAGCCCTTGTAAAACCTCCTTCTCTCTTGGAACCTGTAGCTCAAGAAAAGACAGCATCAGAGATCTGACTCTGTTGCAATGCTTGGAATGTGGAGCACAGACTCTAGTTCAAATCCCAAATGTAAGAGAGAGATGAAATGACTGTTCTAAGGAAGGACTGGACAGCAACAAACTGAACTCCAATCAGATGACAAAAACACCGAAGGCAGGACTGAAGGAGGTGAGCAGGCACATATGCACACACATACCCTAGCCTCTTCTGTATATTATTTAGTCATCCCTATGAAGATGCATTTGGCTGGAAGACTTTTAGATAAGTATTTATTATTTATTTGATCTGCCTGTTCACCAAAGAGCTCAGGAGCCTTTCTCCATTTTATGCTTACCCCCAACATGTGAAGTTAGACTGATACAATGCAGCTGACCCAAGGTCAGCTGGTAAGCTTCGAAGAAAAAGTGAGACTCTGAAATCGGGTCTCCCTAGTTCCAGGCAAACACTCTAACTCCTGTGTCACGCTGGCTCTCATCTGTCCCAGATGCCTGGAACAGAAAGTATACAGGCCTTTCCTACAACAGCAGCAGCAAAAAATACGGTGCTTGCCAAATGAATAGGGAGCATCCTTACCAGACCGATAGCGCTCATCTCTGGCTCCCCCAGAGCGTGCCCGGTGATACTTGGAGGAGGATGGTGCTGGAGCTACAGATGGAGCAGGTGTCTGATTTCGTGGTTCCTTTTGCAAACCTGGATCAACCCCTGCAGGAAAATTTTAAAAGTATATATGTATAAATATACAATTTTTTAAATCCAAGAAAAGTAAGGAGGATCTCTTTTGGCCAGTGACAAGGATTTCTACTGGCCCCAGCCTGGATTGCCCGAGCCAGCCTGATCTCATCAGATCTCAGAAGCCCTGGTTAGTATTTGGATGGGAGACTACCAAGGAAGACTACGGTTGTTATGCAGAGCCTGACAATCTGAACATCTCTTGCCTTGAACACCTCTTTGCAACTTGACAGCATGTTCCACCACCAATTACCCATGTAATAACAAGGGACCTCTGAATGTTACCTGCTGAATTTGGAAACTGACAGCCACCTAAATCCTTCAGTCCAAATATTGCACAAGTGGGTCTATCTGCAGCATTTCCTTCCACAATGCCTTTTAAAACAGTTGAATACATGGACATCTACAGGATGTCTGCAGCATGGATAAGAGATGCCAATGGCCTGATATGTGTTATAGTGCCACCCAGCAATACAATACAATACAATACAATACAATACAATACAATACAATACAATACAATACAATACAATACAATACAATACAATACATATATATATATATATATATATATATATATATATATATGTTTAGCTCTGTGTCAAGATGATGCCTAAAAATTAGTTGCTGCCACACGGAAGAAGAAGAAGACAAAGAGAAGAGAAGAGAAGAGAAGAGAAGAGAAGAGAAGAGAAGAGAGAGAAGAGAAGAGAAGAGAAGAGAAGAGAAGAGAAGAGAGAGAAGAGAAGAGAAGAGAAGAGAAGAGAAGAGAAGAGAAGAGAAGAGAGAGAAGAGAAGAGAAGAGATTGGATTTATATCCCGCCCTTCATTTGAAGTCTCAGAGCGGCTTACAAACTCCTTTCCCTTCCCCTCCCGTGAGGTAGGTGGGGCTGAGAGAACTCTAACACAAACTGCTCTTTCAGGAACAGCTGTGCCAGAGCTTGTGACTGACCCAAGGTCACATCAGCAGGTGCAAGTGGAGGAGTGGGGAATCAAACCCGGTTCTCCCAGATTAGAGTCTGCGCACTTAACCACTACACCAAACAGGAATGCACAATATTTTTTGAATGATGAAGACTTTATTTTTTAAAAACAATATCCTTTATTCTTTATAAACCAAGCAAGAACATTAATAAACAATTTAACAGACAATTATAATAAACAATTTTAACTGCAACAATAACTGCAAAGCCATAAACCCAGTACAGATACACAAAAATTCAAAGTTAATAACATCTTTAAGAGTACTAGAGAGTAAATGCTCTACCAGCAAAGAAGTATCCAACGGTTTCCCTTCAGGGACCATAGAGTTTAGGTAACAGCCACCATATTTCCACAAAACCTCAACAGTCCTCCTTGGATTTTACATAACTGTTAATACGATAAGCTATCTTCTCCATAATATAAATACTCCATAGTTTATCAAACCACATATTTAGCCTTCCATCGAAAGGCTATAGCCATTCTAGTTGCCGCTAAGAAAAATTCTGTAAGCCTCAATGCAGACCATGATATACCAAGCCCTAACCCTATATTCAGTAATAACACCTCTGGACAATGCTGTAATCTGTGACCTGTAATCACAAAAATATGAACCCCAACTTGACGCCAAAAAGCTTGAATGTAAGTGCATGACCACCAACAATACTTTTGAAAGCACAGCAAGGACAGCTAACTGGAAGTATTATCACAACATGGTGGCCCCTGTACCCATGCTGCAGAAAGTAAACATGCACAGAAGCCACAAGGCTCAATGTGGAGAAGAAGATAAAGAGAGGTCTGAAAAAGAAGTTGAAGCTAGCCTCTGACTGGCTTTTTAGGAAAATGTTCAATACAAGGATTCGCTTCCACAGAACTGCTGACTATGTGCATACCTATATACTTGCAGGCACCATTAAGTCCACCCGTAACACATAGAAAACTGATTCTCTCATGGGTTACACTTATAACATTCACCCCTAACAGCAGAATAATATTTAACACAAAGGGCACACAGTTATGGAAAGCCTCTACTGTTCTGCTGGTGGAATCGTACACAAACCAGCTCGCGAACTGATGAACTGCAGTACAAGAACAGCAAAACTATTTCAGCAGCATCCCTCCATCTTTAAAGGCTGGAAGGGGCAACTTGGATAACCCTGCAATCCTTTCTCCAAGACACAGAACTATAGAGGGTTGATGCTTCCTTTTTCCTATTTTCTTTTTACAGGAGAGAGGGTATTGGTGGTAGAGGTTAGAGAAAAGGTAAGCAGTGGAGAAGAAGGGTGATGATTGGAGGAACAGACAAAAGGAAGCAATTGGTGCTGAGGAAAAAACACATTCTTTATAGAAATATTTGCAGCAAGGGTTTTAAGTTGATTCCTGAATACAGATTTGCCAGTATATAAGACTAGGAGTAAGGCCCATTGTGGGAAGAAATACAACGAGCTCTAGAAGGAAGCTCCAGATGAGTGTCCCAACTGTGGCTGGTGGGGTGGCAGAGGGAAGGAGAAAATAGAGGGAGGCAACCCATGTTTATTTATAGTTCACTCCACCCCTGACTTATGTTGATTTGGGGTTATGCAGTGGCAGGTAATGTAGAAAAGCACCTCCTCCTATGTCATGTTTTCTGGGTTCCAAGGATCTGGAAAGCAGTTCTATAGCGAGTTACAGGGTTGCCAACTCTGGGTTGGGAAATACCTGTAGATTTGAGGGTTAGGGCCTGAGGAGGGCAGGGTTTGGGGTGCGGAGGGACCTCAGCAGGGTGTAATTCCATAGAGTCCATTGCCCAAAGCAGCCATTTTCTCCAGGAGAATTGATCTTGGAGATCTCCAGGTGATGCCTGGAGGCTGGCAGTACTAAGGGGAGGGCCAGACCTGTAGATTTGAGGGGTAGAGCCTGGGGAGGGCAGGCTTTGGGGTGCAGAGGGACCTCAGCAGGGTATAATGCCATAGATTCCATTGCCCAAAGCAGCCATTTTCTCCAGTATAACTGATCTTGGAGATCTCCAGGTGCTGCCTGGAGGCTGTCAATACAAAGGGGAGAGCCGAACCTGTAGATCTGAGGGGTACAGCCTAGGGAGGGCAGGCTTTGGGGTATGGAGGGACCTCAGCAGGGTATAATACCATAGAGTCCACTGCCCAAAGCAGCCATTGTAATAGCTGGGAAATTTTCTGTAGGGGAAATGATGTGCTGTGGCTGGGGAACACAGTGATTTCTGGGAGATCTCCAGGGTCCACAGGGAGATTGGCAACTCCAGTGACAGTTTAAGGGAAGATTAGGATATGTATTTTGGCAACTCCAGTGACTGTTTAAGGGAGAATTTGGATATGTGTTTTACCTCAGGACACATTCAATGACTTCCAACAGCAACAACAAACTGTTTAGAATGTTAGAGGCAAAGGTCAATCAGGCCGCACATGCAAATGACCTCTGTGTTCTGACTGGCTATTGGGGGAAGAAGAACAGCAAACTGTTTAGAATGTTGGAGGCAAGACTCAGGCAAGGTAGCCGGTGGATAGGGACAGCTTCTGAGTGACAGATCAGGGAGACAACTGATTTGGGAGCGTGTGGAATGTTCAGGAGAGTCCATGACCAAAACAGAATTATTATATAGAGAGATGTCTGCAGACTCATGTTCTCAGAAGACCATGGACAGGGGAAGACAAATATACCCACAGAAGCATTTGCTCTCTCATTTACTTCCAGCAGTCTCCCTTTTATAAAGAATTCTGAGTCAAGTAAGAGTCTTTTCAAAGCATGTCAATACTTCCTAATGTTCTTTGACATTATCATCTTTGTAAGACTGCGGGGCAAAAGTGTTCAACCATAACAAAATGTAAATTATACAGTTTTTAAAATAATTGTGCAGCCTTGGCCAGATATTTATTACTTTAAAAACCACTAACATTTTGAACAAACCACTACACCAAATGCTACCTTAGTTTTTAACATCTGATAGATGGGCAGGGAGCCTGGACACAGATTTTGCAGTAAACAAAAAAACTGTTCTGATTGCACAAACCTTCTCAGATAGTCAAACAAGACACACAGCATATCTGCAAAGTAAATTTTATAACAAGGAAAACAATAAACTAATAATATACACATTATATCACATTAATTATGGGCAAAATAAGTCACATTTAAATAATAACTATATCTCTGAAAATGTTGTATATGCATTCAGTATACACAGAAATCATTTTAAAATTTTCACATAAATATTTTGAGTGAGTAAAACCTTGTCTCACTGCAAAAGGAAAGTATTTTACAGGAGTTTCCCTCCCCCACAGAATCCTTTACTTTTCCGTTAGAAAAACTGGAGGAAGCCCAGGAGGGGGGGCAGAGCGGGTGGAGACACAGTTTTTCCAGACCTCTGTATCCCTAACCTTATCTGCTATTATTGACCTTTACAGTAAGGAATTCCTTTACAAAAATATTTCAAAGGACTACTGAGAAACTCTGACAAAACAGTCTGTTAGCCACTGACTTAAGTGAACCAACTCACAGTAGGCCCAACATCCCCCAGTATAGATTCAGGCGGGTAGCCATGTTGGTTTCAAGCAGCAGAACAAAGTTTGAATGCAGTGGACTCAAACATTGTTCCTCAGCATGCCTGCCTTCCTTGGAGGTAGCAAAAGAAACAAAGGTACCAAACCATGCAGTTCTCTCAAAATTCAATGATGACTTGTAAAAACAAGATTTTTTTAAAAGGCCTTGCTTGATCATTACCAAAGATATATAACTGATCACATAATTACCACTGGCAGCTTCTCATACACAGGAGGGATCCAGCTGCCTTTTAGCAGAAGGTGCTGGTGACTGTGGATCTTTTCTGTGAACCCTCCCCCAAGAAGTCCTTTCTGACCCCTAGAAAGTTTATCCTTGGGGTTCTGGGACCTGTGTGGACTAACAGCCATGCCTGTTTGGAGAATGCAGTGGGAGAGGGGAGGCGAAACTGCCTTGCCTCTTCTGTCAGTGCAGCTCCACTGATAGAAGAAACAAAGAGGTGTGATTTTGTCCCCTCCCCTCCCAAATCCTCATTGAAGTCTGCTGGTCTCAGTAGTCAGAAAGGATTGCTGGAAGGAGATGAATGCAGGAAAGATCCTGTGATCCCTTGAACCTGCAAGTGGCTGGATCCAACCCATAAGCTACAGTAATGTGACCCACTTCTCAGTAAAGTACTCTTAACAAAAAAGGAACCCACTGTACTTTATAACTCCTCTTCTACCAGCTAGAAGAGGAATGTACCTAGGTTTTGTGCTTTTTTAAAACGCCCTTGAAATTCTCACATACACCAAACTAGACAACTCAAAATCAAAGTACAGCTTCTTTTTCCACAGACCTGCTTGGGGCTTGAATTTCGGTTTGATCTCCTCCCCTTTCCCCAGAAAAATCCTACCACATGCATACTACGTTTTTCAGAATTCCTTCCAACAGTATAAAAGCAAATTAGAATGAAGTCATGCAAAGACTGTTCAGGTTATATATGTTGCTGAATCATAATGTTTTGAGAACGAAGAAGTAAGCCCCCTCTGAGGGCAAGAAAGCAAACCTTCACCTTTACTAATATAAAGAATCAGGTATTTGTGATATTGTCATAGGGTTCTAATACTCAAAACGGCCCTTCAGGGAGAGGAGAACAAAAGAAGGACTAGGTGCACTCCACGCTTTTTCATAAAGGAACAGAAGATTTGTCTCACTTACCATAAATCTTCCTTCTTGGTGGTCCATGGGTGGGATATTCTCAACTTCTAGGAGGAGCTCCTTCTTACAGGCAGGCAGAGTTGCTGATCTTTGTGCAATTCCTGGAGGGGAGGGGCTTTTCTCTCAGATCCCAGTCTGGTCCCAAAGCAGTGTAACTCCCTCTCCCAAACATTTTTACAAAAACCAAGAAAGAATCTCCAACTAACAGCTAAAAACAGCATAACTGTGTGGAAGCACAAATATAACGAAGAAACAACTCCCAGAGAAACCTCACCAGGGAGAGGAAGGACAGAAGGAGGGTGAGGAAGCCCTAGGTCCAGACAGCACACCTACTGTGTTCCAAGAGCTGGCTCAAGAATTCTGTTCTTGGGTGGGAAGAGACTGCCCCATCCCCGGACCACCAAGAAGGAAGATTCAGGTGAGACAAATCTTTCATTCTCCAGTGCTCTGGGGTGGGGCAGTATCATACTGTGGGACATAGAAAAGCAGTATACTCCAGGGAGGGAAGAGACTCAGCTCTTAGACTCAGAAGGCATGCTATAGGATCCTTCTTCCAAAGGCAGCCTCTGCAGAAGATAACTTATCAATCCTGTAGTGCCTGGAGAAGGAGTAGACAGACCTCCAGGTGGCAGGCTTACACATGACGACTCCCAAGGAAGGAAAGGATCTGTAGCCAGGAGACGTTGCCACCTCTCTGAGGAAGCATGCCATAATGCCCGGAGGAGGGTCTAGACAAGAAGGAAACAGTCTCTAACCAGTGTTCCCTCTAAGCTGAGTTAGTGTGAGCTAGCTCACAGTTTTTTAACCTCCGGCTCACACATTTTCATCTTAGCTCAGGAAGGATGGCTCCAGGGCAAACTCATTTATGCCGCAGCTATATCACTCGCTCACAACCTAAATGCCAGTAGCTCACAAAGTAGCATTTTTGCTCACAAGACTCCACAGCTTAGAGAAAGCATTACCTCTAACCCACTTACTAATGGTAGAAGTAGAGACTTTGTGCCCTAGGGAAGCCTTCCTGAAAGAGACAAATATAGAGTCAGTCCTATGAAAGGGCTTAGTCCAATTGAGACAGAAGCTCAGGGCCTTCTTAACTTCCAAACAATGCCACTCCTTCTCCTGAGGGTGCTTGGGACTAGGGGCAAAAGGAGGGGAGAGTCAGATCCTCCAACCTATGAAAGGCAGAATTTACCTTTGGGACAAAGGCTGGATTTGGATGGAGCACTACTCTATCATTATGGAAGACAGAGAGCTCCTCATTCATGGAGAGAGCTCTAAGTTCTGACACCCTCCTGGCTGAGGTGACAGTGACTATAAAGATGGCTTTAAAAGTGAGCTCTTTGAGCAGATAAGTGGCCACTGAATGAAATGGAGTCCAGGAGAGAGCCTTGAACACTACATTCAGGCTCCATGTAGGGAAATGATGAACCTGAGGTGGTTTTATCAAGGAAGTGCCCCTTAGAAACCTCCTAAAATAGGGGTGCTGGGATAAGATCCTCCCTTTCTTAGTTCCCCCGACGACAGAAATGGTTGCCACCTGTCTTTTCACTGTATTACTATGAAGGCCTTTGTCTAAATCTTCTTGCAAGAAGGAGAGACCATCTCCCACTTTAGTTGTAGGGAGCTCTAGCCTGTGACTGGAACACTATGACTGGAAGACCTGTTATGGGTTATTATATAAACCCTGTTAGTGGAACCCTTGCTGGAAGCTATCAGAGTGTTAATAACCCTATTCAGGTATCCTACTTCTTTGAACTGCAGCTGCTCAACCTCCAGGCTCTGATGCTTCGCAACCCAGACTGAAGGTGAATGAGAGATCCCTGCTGAAGAAGGTCCTTCCTAAACAGGAGATGCCAGGGCTCCATGACAGACAGTTTCAGTAGGTCCTGGAACCAGGACCTCTGTGGCCAGAATGGAACAACTAGCACTACTTGTGCTTTGAAGTCTATGACTCTCCGGATCACCATTTGGATTAACTGCACGAGAGAAAAGGTGTAGAGTAGCTGATTCGGCCAGTTGTAGCTTAGGGTGCCTACTCCTATAGCTTGCAGAGACCTTGTCTTTTTTTCCCCATCAAATGTTATTGAATTTTTAAAACGTATAATCCATACAGTCAAACATCAGTGCTGTGAACATTTCAGTAGGAGGTATGAACTTAAATGCCTTGTAAGTGGACCTTACAGAGAAATTATAATAACAGAGTATTTCCTCAACCATAGTATAAAACTAACTGTAATTTTTTTTTTATTTAAAACTGTAATTCTGATCTCAGCTATACAGCATGATTTTAAACTTTGCTTCAGTGATGGTTTCCCAGTCAAATTTGTTTATTGTTATTTTTTCCAGTATTGGGTACCATATGTTTAAAGGATTATAAAATTCACACTCGTTTTGGTTTGTAGTGTCATATATTGAGAACTTTTCTAACATGAAGAGATGAAAAACTTTATAGATCCATTGGTTAACAGTGGGAGGTTTTTCATTTTTCCAGTTTTTTGCTATTGTTATTCTAGCCGCTGTTATTAGGATATTGATTAGTTTTCTTCTCATTGCAGGTGGGCGTTCACGGGGCCAGAGATGAAGTAGTATCAGTGCTGGATCTAAAGGTAAGTTGTAGCTGGTAAGTTTCTCGATTTGTTTAATAATAGAATTCCAAAATTGTTGAATATATTTGCCTGTCCACCAGTTATGGTAGTAAGTTGCTCTTTCTCCACAAAGTTTCCAGCACATTGGAGATGCTTGTGGAATAATATGCATTAGCTTTGTAGGAGTTAAATGCCATCTTAAGAGGACCTTTGTGTTAGCTTCTTGAACACTCAAAGATTTGGATATCTTAGTTTGAGTTTGCCATATTTTAGTCCATTAGTCGTCTGTAATGTGCTGTTGTAGATCTACACTCCAGGCATTTTGATAACGTAAGTGTTGTTCTTTGTGTAAATTGATTAGAATTAAATATATTTTTGAAATGAGGCCTTGTTTTTTGTTATATCTGACTAAAATGTTTTCAAATTCTGTAAGTGGTGTTTGGATTGATGCCTTGAAACCCGGAGAGTTGATGAGGTGCTGTATCTGTAAGTACTCATACCACTGGACGGTAGTTTTATATTTTCTCTCTGCAGAGACCTGGTCTTGAGACGAACCATGGAACTTGGTAGTTTTGCTCCATCGCAAAAAGGTCCACTTATGCCTTACTGAACTTGTGGCATATCTGCAGGAAGGTTGCCTTGTTCATCATCCATTGAGCTTGGTTTAGAGCCCTCCAGCTTCGCGAATGAGTTGTCCTGTTCTGTCACGTGAGCAGCCTTGATTGACCTCAGATGGGTCTCTGCCCATTGCATAATCAGCTTTGCCTCTGTATTGAGTAACCTGGATTTGGTCCGCCCACCACCACGGTTGACATAGGATTTGGCTGTCATATTGTCCATGTGAACTAGGTCGTGCTGCCCTGTTAGAAGATCCTGGAAGGACAACAGCTCTAGCCTTATTATCCTGAGCTCCAGAAAGTTGATGCTTTGTGACAACCCTTCCTGAGACCACATGTCCTGAGCCATTCTCCCCTGTGAATGGGCCCCCAAGCTGGTGAGGCTGGCATCCAATCGTCGTCATCCTCTTCGGTTCCCAGAGTTGAATCCTCTCCAGAAATCTGTAAGATTTTCTCCTCTACTGGAGTTCCTGAATCAGGAATCCAGGTAGCTGAACTAACTTGAACTGCCTGTTGGCTATATCATCCTGAAAGGGTAGAAGGAAACTTTGGAGTGGGCGAGCATTAAGCCGGGACCATGAGACATCCTGACAGGATCCCATCATCCCTAGAAGCCTCACCAAGGACATCACCGCCATTTGAGACCAACAAATGAGCTCCTGTACTGAAGTCAGGCTCTTCTCCTGTCTCTCCTGTGACTGGAAAAACTCTGATCTGAGCCATGTCTATTACGACCCCTAGGTGGAGGACCCTCTAAGATAGAGACAAGCTACTTTTCTCCCAGCTGATGATGAATCCATGAGACAGTTCAACATGTATCATCCACCCCCTGTTGATGAGAGGGGAACCTGATTAAAATGTTGTCCAGCTGTGGGAAGATGGAAATTCCTGTGTTCTCAGGTGTGCTATCAACGAAATCAAGACTCTGGTGAGCAATCTTGGTGTCATTTTGAAGCCAAAGGGAAGAGCCTGGTACTGAACTGGAGTTTGTCTTATGAAAAGTGCAGGAACCTCCAATGAGATTTTCAAATTGGGGTGTGCAAGCAGGCCTCTGACAGGTCTGCTGATGCCGGAAAATCTCTTTTCTGGATGTATGATACTATGGACTTGAGGGTTTCTATCCTGAACTTCTTTCTTATCCTACTGTTTTAGTCATTTGAGGTCTAAAATGGCCCTAACATCCCCATTCTTTTTGGGGACTATAAAAAAACACTAAATAAACCTCCAAGGTCTTTTGGACCTCTGGTACAAGCTCTATCACCTTGATGTCCAGTAGGTGTTATATGGCCTTAAGGAGAAGAAGGTGCTTCCGTGGACAGCACTGTCTTGGAACCTGTAGAAATCTGTTGGGAGGCAAGGAACAGAGTTCCAAAGAGTCTGGAGCAGGGGTTCCTGCCAGGTCGGACTCCTGTTTGGAGCCACGTACAGACAACTGGGAGGGTGAGGAGGGGAGTTCAAGACCAGAGGCCGAACTGTCCTGAAGCACAGACTCAGAAAGGCCCACCTGTGCTGCCATTTCCTAAGTTTTTTAACTGGGGAAAAGAATTAATAAAATGGGGGCTTCTAGGTTAGGGCCCCTTCTTACCAGGATTCAGAAGGTCGGTGGAGGGCTGGTGGAAGAGCTAAGACTGAGGCTTGCTTTAATCAGCTGACCCACTAAGCTTCTGGAGGCTGCATGGAGGGCCTGGGCACTCCAATATGGCAGCCACTTAGACTCCTATTAAGACAGTGACTGGGGAAGCTCCTGGCCCAAAGGCTAGAGACCCTGAAGCTTGGGAGATGGTGAAGGAGCTGGGGGAAAGAATCCTCGCTGCTGCAAATGGCTCCCCAATCCTTCTGCTGCCAATCGAATTTGGCATGCGGGGGGAATGATGTCCTTCCCACTCCCTGGTTGATCTCCCCATAAAGGAAGCAGAAGAGAACACAAAGATATGCTGGGGGGGGACTAAAAAGGAGAACTGGATGGCGCTCTAATGAAGTGCAGCTGACAACATCTGTCTTGAGGCAAGGCTGAAGACTGGGGTCCAAGAGAGAAACCCCTTCCCTCCAGGAATCGCATGAAGATTGGTGACCCTTCCTGCCTACAGGGAGAAACTTCTCCCAGAACTTGAGGGGCCCCCCCCAGACCGCTGAAGAACATACAAGTACTGAAACATACAAATGATGCAAACTTGTATAATCTCTTCCGTTATTCAATTTACAATGTTCTAATGGCTAGCAGTGAGAGGTGGGAGACAGGCTAGAATCTATACTGAGCTTTACAAACCTGGTCCCACTTGAAATATTCAACACTCCTGAATAAGGGGAGATTTCAGCAGGCATTGCCTCAATACATTTCAAGTTTATTTTTGCTACCGTAAGGGCTAGAAACTTGCTTGTGTAAATGAAAGCTGAAATTCCCAGGAATGTAAGCGTATGCCCTGTACCACATTATGTGCTTTTTTCAGTGCTTGCATAGAAGAAATATATATGTGTGTGTGTATATAGTCACTTCTACATATTCACTTTTCATCCGGATTATGATCTTCAGTATGTAATTTTCATGTTAAACATGCACTGCTCTCTTCAGTATACCCACATAATTACTTCAGGCCTATCAGTCCATAACCCAACACTGTTAATTATAGTTTTTCTTCTACTGTCGTTTTCACTGCTAATTAGTAGTCACACTGGGTATCGGCTCAATGTTGCATGAAAAGAAGAGGAATTATAAGAAGAGAGCAAACTGTTTTTCGTAGGTAAATAACATGGTTCTAAAATTAGCTGGAAATCCCCCAGAGAATAAAAGATATTTATTCGTAGCATAGCAGTAGTGTTTGCTGGGGGTGGGGACTGCCACTGAGCAAGAATGGGAAAATTATAGTAGAGACTACTGAAACCTGGGAGAGCAGACAGATTCATAAAAAGCTTGACTTTTTCCAATTCCTTTTTTGAAGCTTTGCACTCCTTATAACAGGATGAGTACAACTCGATTGAGAATATAAGGGCTTTGTGCAATGTTTTCAGAGCTGCGGCAGCAGACGGTAAGGGAAAATGCAAAACCTCCTGTGTCGGCCAGTCAAGATGGATGCACAGGGTTCACTAGGAAGCAAAATGCTAGGGCTCTCTTTGTTGTCAGGAAGAAAAATGCAATCAAACTTTTTAAAATATATTTTCTGTTGGAGGAACCAGTGACCCATCTTCTTCCCAAAAGCCCAAAGGAGCAACTGACACTAATTTCACCCAGTACCAGTTTATCCTTTCACATCTATCTGACATTCTAACACAGAGGTCTTGGAATTAGGGCCTGACCCCCACCCCCCACCCCTTCCCTAATATCTGGCACATGCAGGCTTCCTAACAAAGAACATCCCAGTGCTCTTCTGGTTTGGCAGGAAGCCTTCTGTACTCTGTTCTGAAATCTGCTATGCATCCTACACACAATGCAGAGAGAGGCCTTAACACCATTGCCTGAAAGATGTGTTTCTCCCATTTTTTGGTTTTAGACATCCAGTATAATGAAGTGTTCTGAAGAACCTGAAATCTTGCGCACTGTGTTGTGCTTTGGTTGGTTACATGGATTATGTTTTTTGCTTTGAGAATGGTTTTCTCTGTGTGCTGACTGCTGTTTCTTGCCCACACCTTCTCAATCCATAAGTATGCAAACAAATTGCTCTTTCACAAAAACAGAGGAAGACTAGTATTCTAACTCCCTCTAAAGGAAAACTGCCCTGAATTTCTCATCATTTGAGGTGGTGGCGGGTGGAATCAACAGTGTAAACACCACAGATTCCTATGGCTTTATATGTGTTTTCATTAGTGCCTTCTGAAAATCCTTTGGTTCCTAATAATTTTACCTCTCTACAAAATCCAGCAAAGAACAGCCTTTTGGGTCAACTGGCAAGCTCACAAATATCTTGACAGGCATATGGTAGTATTCCTTCAAGAAGCACAAGAAAGGCACATCCTTCTGGTGATAAATACCTTTCTTGTCTCATGTACACAGGCTATTAAGACTTCAACATGTAGACTTGAAAACTTCAGCAGTTACTGCTTATCCCACCCAGTACTTAACTTTGGAGTAACCCCATTCAACAATTGTTTTAGTGTATTCTAGAGAAAATGTAAGCAAATGGGTTTCTATTGGCAGCAATAAACAGAAGACATACAGATAATTGTTTTTACTTCCTCAAAATGGGAGTGCTTGCATACATAAATGGGTGTGTGCATGAGAGCAACTGCCCCTTTGGAAGCTTTTAAACCAAAGGACAGCATCTAAAATGTTGACCCTGCTTAACTGTGGAGTAATCCAAGTCAAGGAAGGGAGTGGTGAAGAAAACCAAGACTTAGTGCCACTTAAGGGTTCAGATTCAACAAGAATTAACAGAGCTGTAAATAAATGGTTTGGGCTAGAATCCATCCCAAACTACGTCATCTGAAAGATCAGAAATCTTGACTCACTGTAATGAAAATTCTGACTTTGGTCTGACCCCTAAAGTACATCGATCTTATTGATTCGTCCCTTTCGACTACAAATCAGAAGGTATTCAATCTCATTTTAAGGTCCAGAATTGTTTTGGATTTCCAGTATCTAGTTCTGGCAAGTTTCATTTCTACCAGTAAAGCAAATCACTTCATTTGCCAGTATCGGGCTTATCAAAACTGCTACAGTTCCATCACTAAGGCACTGCACCATGTTTCAAGAATCCAAAAATTTAAAACCTAGAACAAAGTTATCATAAAATAACAAAATCAGCATTGCCTTCCTCTGGGCTCATTTTGAGCCGGAGCAATGCTCCGGCAGTGATGGAAAGCGTGATGCCCCCCCATCCGGCCCGGCCCTGCCCTGCCTCTGCCCAAGCAGCCCCATAACTTGCCGCGAGACCGGCGCTCAGCAGAAAGGTCTCCTCCACCTCTGCCAGGGAGATCCAACATCCAAGCAGCTGCCCGAGGGGGAGGAGCCACAGCCACGATGGCCCAAGCACAGATAGGAGGCAGAGCAGCAGCAGCACCACCACATGCCAGGGCAAGCGCGGCCACCTCCTCCACTGCTTGCCAGAAGATGCCCGGGGCGCTCCACACCACCGGCGCCTCACCCATCTAGGCGGCTGCTGCTGCTGCTCCTCCTGCCGGCAGCTCCCTTCACTCTCCTGCTCTGACTCCATTGCTCCCCCGACTCTCCAGCTCCCGCATGTGGCCTTCAAAGCGCCCTCTGCTTTTCTTCTGCCTCCTCCTCCTGCATCTTTCCCAGTGGAGCACAAACACAATGAGCGAGCCTCGGGAACAGGCAGAGGCGGCATCAGCAGCTTCACCCCAAGGCGGCTTCCAGTGTGCTGGCAGGGGAGTTGGCAGGGCCCCCACTGTCCTCTCACTTCTCTTCTTGCTGTTCTCGGTAGGCGCCTGCTTCTTGCTCAGCACCAGGACATCCAAGCTACAGGGCCAGCTGGTAGCCCTCGAGAGAGAACTGGCCAGCCGCACTTGGAGCCCCGGAGACCAACTTGATGCGGAGCCTTGGCTCGCCCTGCTACAACCTCAGGTGGACAAGGTTTTGCAGAAGAAACTGGGTGAAGGATTAGATAAACTACACACAGCATGAGAGGTGCCCACTAGATTGCTGCTTGTTTCCAATTTCTGCTGCCCTAGTCCTACTGCATTGTTTATCAGATGTCTCATATTACTGGTTGCATTGACTTACACTAAGTAATCTGCAATATGCTTTTTAGCATTTATGGCATCGCTGAGCTGGAGAAAAAAGTATGTTATGTTTTAAAAAACTACACACTGTGGTTAAAGGGTCCCTAAGCATTTGGCAGTATGTGTTCCCTGAGCTGGACAAAGGTATACGTGTTTTAAAAGGCCATAGCCAGGCCTCTGAGCACGTGCAGCGTGTAGTTCCCTGAGCGGGACAAAGTGTCTGTTTAAAAAGCCTTTGGGCAGTTTCCTCTGAGCCATTCCATGGAGCTGCCAGGCAGTCTTCTCTCTAAGCTGAGTTAGTGTGAGCTAGCTCACAGTTTTCTAGCCCTTGGCTCACACATTTTTGTCTTAGCTCAGGAAAGATGCCTCCAGAGCAAACTAATTTATGCAGTAGCCAAATTGCTTGCTCACAACTTTAATGCTGGTAGCTCACAAAGTAGAATTTTTGCTCACAAGACTCCACAGCTTAGAGGGAGCATTGCTGCCAGCCAGGTAACATCTTGTAGAAATTAGTATTATGTAGCACAGTCATTGGGCATGGCACAGAGTAACTATCAAAAATGCAGGTCCCTGCCTTGAGCTGCTTACCAGCCAGAGTTCAACCCAGGGGAAGACTACAGAGGGCTAGGAGAAAGTTGCAGACATTTCAGTTCAGACCTGTGTGTTACGTATAGGAGCTTTGAACATGTGCAAAAAAGGGCCTTCTTTGAATGGTACTTTCTTTTCTCTGAGATTTTTGGGGTGGAGCCTGAGTGGTAGGTGTTGCCTTCTGACACACTTCCAGTGATGTCAGGGGGTGTGGCATATGCTAATGAGTTACGCTAAGGAGCTCCTGCATCTCTTTTTCTACGAAATGACCCATGGCCTTATATTTCTCAAACTACATCCAGTTGGCCCTTGAAAACCTCCTGAATATAACTGATTGGTATATTAATTTTGTGCCAGCTCTTTTTGAAACTACCTCAAAATACTTTTCTATTTATCTGGAGGAATTTCAAGCCCTAAATCTTTAGATCGTTTGCTCATAGACTTCCAAATTTACAAGCTCTTCAATATTCCATCTGCTAGGCAGAACTGATAGACCAGCTCATGGCAGTAAGTACTTACGTGCTACACTTCTAGAACTGCAAGGTCAACAGAGTGATGGCAGAAATACAATCCTGAAAGGTTTTATGTATGGTCAGCTCAAGGGCACCTTTGCCCACAAAACTACAGGGACAGTTTCAGCACTGTTAGAAATGTCAGACCAAATCAGTATTACCAGTTTCCCCAACCCATCCAATAATAACTGCTTTCCAGAAGAGTCTGCATGCTACATTTGAGGCTAAGGATCACAGGTATTGATTGAAACAACATGACAGCTGCAATGATCTTTGTGTAGATACGTTAAGAAAGGTAAGAGCTAGACAAGGCCACCAGCCAGCACTTAATTTTGGTTTTGTTCAGGGCCTAAACCTAGCCTGCCTAAGAACTTCTGGCATCTGAGGCAGACAATTCAAATGACACTCCTAGGGTTGCCAATCAGCAGCTGGCAGGGGGAGCCCAGGAAGGGCACATGGGGTGGCTCAGTTGAAGGACATAGCATTTCCAGCTATTCCTAGAGTGGACTGCCACCACTTCCCGACTTTCCACCGAACTGATGTCATGTTGTTGCCTGACAGATTTCCTCTCCCCCCCACCTCATTATTTTTCTCTCACCAGGCTCAGGAGCAGCAGTGGGAAATGGAAGCCAGGGGATTCCCCACCCCTGGCAGGAGAATGGCAAGCCCGGACACCCTGCACACTGTTGTGGGCCAGCCAAGCTCAGCAGAGCAAAGGTACACAGAGGACTCCTTGGAGGAAGGAGGGGGTCAGCATACCAGACACAAGCCCACAGCCAGCACCAGAGGTACTGCAGGAGTACACTGGCCCCTCAGCTTCCCAACCCAGGGCAGGCAACGGAGAGCCAGTGGCCAGTCAGTTCACACCCCTCATCACCAGAGCCTCGGGAATGTCACTGGAAGAAGACTAGGAGGGACCTTCAAACCAGAAGGCGTAGTACCCATCTAGCAGCACAGCACCAGCCCAGCTTCAACAATGAGGATAACCGTTCAGATGAGCAGGCCTGAGGCAGCTGGTAGGTGCATGATGCAACACAGGTGGCTAGCAGCGTGGGACTTAAAAGCCACAGAGAAAAAGCAACAGAAGAGGGAGTGTGGAGGAGGAGAAAGAAGAAGAGATTGGATTTATACCCTGCCCTTCACTACCGGATGGAGTCTCAGAGCAGTTTATAATCTCCTTTCCCTTCCCCCTCCCCACAATAGACACCCTATGAGATAGGTGGGGCTGAGAGGGCTCTTTCAAGAACTGCTCATGAGAGAACAGCTCTGAAACAACTTGTAACTGATTCAAGGTCACACCAGCAGCTGCATGGGGAGGAGTGGGAAATCAAACCCAGTTCTCCCAGATTAGAGTCTGCACTCCTAACCACTACACCAAACTGGCTTGTCTGTTAGCAACTTATCTATTAACTACTGACCTTGTTGCCTGTATTCTGGATAGCTTTCTTTGTCTCTGACCTTGGCCTGTATCCTAGAAACCTTGCTCTTGGATCTCCCTTTGGACTTGGTATATATGTGAATGCCAACAAAAAAGAGCTTAAGGCTAAAAATGTTTCTAATCAATATTAATGGTCCATACATTTACCCATACTCTAGAGCAATTAAATGTCTAAATGCATTCACATTATCTTAGGCCAGGGGTCCACAACCTTTCTGAGCCTGTGGGCACCTCTGGAATTCTGAGAAGGAGGGGTGAGCCACATCTCAAAATGGCTGCTGCAGGAGGCAGAGCCAAACTCAAAATGGATTCCATGGGAGAGGTAATAAAAGAAAAACAGCTGCTTTAGAAAGTGGAGCAAAGCACAATACCTCTCTCCTTACTTTGCAAGACTAGCAGAAACAATTTTTTTCAAAAAATGAACAAAAGCCTGAAGGAAGGGAGAAAGAAAGAAAAATAAAAAGAAGGAAATCCTGAAGGGGGAACAGAACCACAAGCTCAAGTGCTTACTAGTCCTCCTGGTCCTCCAGCGGTGGCACTTGTTACTGTACCTGTGAAAAATCCTATCATTTGAAAGAGGCAGCCAGCAGCCAATAACAAGCCCTGCCTCACAATGGCCCTGACCCCTGGCATCAACAGCCTGGGAGCCTACTAGGTCCAGAAACCAAAGTACTTGTAATCAATGCAGGTAAAACTACAGAGGGATTTCTGGAGGGGCAGCTCCTATGCAAGCACCAGGGTGGCTTCAACATAAATACAATACGGAATATTTCCTATGGATAAACGGTGGAACAGTTCCACTGACCAGCAGGCCCTGTTCTGTCTTGCCCTCTGAAGGGCTTTTCTGTACCTCTTTCGTTTCACCCACTGCCACCACCTGGCCTTTGTTAGAATTATCCACTGAGAGGGCCATGGCTCCCAGCTTCCCTTCCCTGAATTGCTTTTCTAAGGCCCCACCTTGTTCCTGTGTCTCCCACTACCACAGGGACAGCTTGCCAACTGATTGATGCACCCCTTCTCCTGGTGCCCACTTAAAACAGTGTGTTCGAATGGAGGAGGTCTAAGTGGAACACAGAACAACTAGTTTTATTCAAAGTTATAAAACATTTATTAAATTAATTAAGCAGGGGATCCAAAAGAAAAGTGTAAGGATGCTATTCCTCTGTCTCTCATTCTGCATATGCCCCTAGCTGATACTACTCTAAGGCAAACTCCTTAACTTAGAAGTTACAGTTGTTCTAAACGGTTCCTATTATCTTGAAGTCTTTGTCCAGGCCTGCAGTCCCCCACGAGGCAATGGCCGCTCTCAGCAGGAGCCCAGGTGAGAGCTGTGTTTGCCTGCACAGAATCAGAAGAAAAGAGAGAGAGAGAGAGACCATCCCCTCTCTGTCAAGGAGTTTCATTATCTCTATCTGCCCATCTCCTGAGGGCAAAACCCCCCTTTTCCTGAAGTCTCCAAGGGAGCTACTTTGCAGTTTAAGTCTTCCAAAGCTCGGTTCCCTGTTATGTTTCCACTTTTTAGCCACAAGTGTGAGCCAACCACTTCAATATCTCCGACCTGGACTGCCATTATCATTTCTAATGTCCCTACTTATGCTTTCCTATTTGGGCTTTCTACATAATCAAAAACCCAAGTTCAAAAAGTGACAATCCAATATGCCTGCTGCATGGTTCTTGGACAAGACAAAATTCTAAAGCCATTACCTGGTTAATGTGCTGGAGTAAGACCAGAAATCAGGTTGCAGCAATTTTAGTTCCTCTGTAAGTGGCACACTACCTGGGCTGAGAATCATCAAAGCAAATTTCAAATTAAACTTCCAATGCATGGTAGCAAGCAGTGTTTGAAAAGGAAAGACTGAACTCTATGTATGAAATCAAAAATATGATGCTTCTGCTGACTAAAATAAAAGCAGTCAACACCTTGCCTGAGTTTCAGTTAGCATTCTGAGATTTACTTGTCTGCCTCCTCCTCTCCTCTCCACCTTGAACCCCACGATCATGACTGTGCCTGGGCTTGCTACAAGTGACTCAGTAGACTTTTTAAAGGAATCTGTCATGCCCAATCAAAGCTTGACAGTTGTGTGCCAAGCGTGTCAAACAAGGTGGGTGGACAACCTTGCTGCTAGCACAGCCACGACAGTGTCTCTCCACCATTAAGAGAACATAGAAAAAACAATGTTGCCCTTACCTGTAACTATTGTTCATCGAGGTGTCTTCTGTGCAGACATACACTGGGACTGCACTTGCACAGGCCAGCCACCAGAGGCTCTCTTACAGCTATTCTGGTGTTGTTAGAGGCCGGCTTCCTGCCTAAAGTCATGTGCTCTGCAGGGAGGAGCTCCCCCTTCCTTCAGTCCTCCTGATCCGCCATGAGCACCATGAATGTAATTATAGCCTATGAACTCACAGTGTGATAGGAGAGAGGGAATGTGTGCCTGTACAGAAATTACCTTGATGAACAACAGCTAAAGGTAACTGCAACACTGTTTCCATCTTCAGTCTTCTGTGCAGTCCCACACTGAGAGATTACAGAGCTGTTTACCATGGAAGGTGGAGTGAATTTCAGTGGAAGGAGTGCAGCATGGCTCTGCCAGCTGCTGAATCTCTTCTCACATTCACGTCCACCAAATAGTGCTCAACTAACATGTCTAATGATGACCACGTCGCTGCACGACAGATGTCCTCCAAGGAAGTGCCTCTCCGGAATGCTGCCTGCACTCGTGGTGAATACAATGCCCAAAGCTCCAGAGGACATGGTAGATTGGCCTGCTCATACCCCAACCAAATAGCCAAGACTATCCATCTGGAAATGGTCTGTGCTGGGGTTGGCCTCTCCAGTGAGCTACTGGAGTATCAGATAAAAAGGTGCAGGGACTGCCTGAAATACTTTGTTCTGTCTAGGTAGAACAATAAAGTCCTTTTTACATCTAAAGAGTGTAGTATTTTCTCAGCCTCTGAGGCAGGAGATGGAAAAAATACTGGAAGGACAATGTCCTGAGCAAGGTGAAAATTAGAGACCACCTTAAGTAAAAAACATAAACTAGGACTCAAGACTATATGACTAACCTGGAATTTAATATACAGATGGTCATCTGACAGAGTTGCCAACTCTCCTACTCTCCTGGCTCATGTGATTACCACCAAAAACGTGACCTTGAAAGACAAGAGTCACAAGCTACAGGAAACCAGCAGTTTGAATGGGGTTAATATGAGTAGGGAGAGCATGACTAACAAGGACCACTGTGGCACTATAGGTGGCTGTGGGGAGGAGCTAAACAACCCCTTCAAAAAACTCTTTGACGCTGGGTGATAAAACAGTGTTCTGTCTTGGATCTTGGTATGACTGGTAGATATAGCAGCTAAATGTACCTTAAGAGAAAAAAACACCCACACAGATTCTTTGAGAGACAACAGATATTCAAGTACTAATGCAATAGGGCAACTTTCTGCATGAATTCCCTGTGTCCTGACCCAGTTAGAAAAACAGACCCATTTACTCCAGTAAGACTTCCTAGTAGAGGGTCTATGGGTGTTAAGAAGGACACTGGCTACTTGGTCCAAGAACCCAAACTGGGATGGTTCAGCACCCAAGCTGTCAACTTGAGCCTGCTCACCTTGTGGTGGACCACAGGACCCCTGTGAAGTAAGTCTGCAGCTGAAGGAAGGTGTATGTAGATTCTCTTGGATAACCCTAGTAAAACCTGGAACCAGACTTGTCTGGGCCAAAAAAGAGTGATCAGAATACACCATGTGTGCTCCTCTTCAGTCTTGGTCAACACCTTATGAATGAGTGGGAATGGTGGAAAGGCATAAAATAGGGTTCTTGTCCAGCAGAACGGCCATTGGACACTTACCATGAAGGGTCCTTCTCCTCTGAGGTCAGGAGGACATCTCCACGGGTGATTCCCATCATTCCTTTAGGGAGGCAGTTAACACTTTTTTCCCTTTCCTGTTGGCGCCTTGGGAATAGCCCAGCCCCTCAGTTCTGGAACTCCGCAAGCAGCAAGATGCTAACTGAACTAATTCTCCTGTGAAAAAATGAAACTCAGGCAAAAATGCCAACAATAAGAACTATAATACAACTGTCCCCAATATACCCCTATGAAAGGTAAGTGGTCTGACAGTAAAGATGAAATAGGAGGAAGAAGACACCAGCACCAGAAGGTAGAAAAAAGATGATGACGATAGACAGGAGGGCCGAGTTGTCCTCCTGACCTCAGAGGAGAAGGACCCTTCACGGTAAGTGTCCAATGGCCTTTCTCCCTCTGAGGTGGAGGACATCTCCATGGGACCTCCCAGAGCAGTGTCCCTAGTTGGGTGGGTCATCATCGTCAGCTGAATGCAGGATGTGCTGGAGGACTCTTCTTCCAAAAGCTGCGTCAGCTGAGGCAAGTGTGTTCAATTTGTAGTGCCTGACGAACATGGAGACAGATATCCAGGTCGTTGCTCTGCATACTTCGTCAACCGTTGCCCGGTTGTCAAGGGCTGCATTAGTAGACACGCTGCGCAGTGAGTGAGCTGTAATGCCTCGTGGAATTTCCATTCCAGATGCCTTATAAACTTCTGAAATACAGGAGCTGAACACAGTGCTGATGGATGCCTTGGACATCCTGTCCCCTGCTTTCGGTGGAGTAATGTTAATGAACCTAAAGTCCGTCTTTCTGATCGGTTCAGTTCTGATTATGTAAATCTTCAAAGCACGTCTGACATCCAGAGTGTGCCAGAGGACCTCTTTAGGATGTCTGGGATTAGGACAAAAGGTAGGAAGGTAAACTTCCTGGGATCGGTGAAAGGAGGATGACACCTTAGGTAGAAACGTAGAATCAATCCGAAGGACAATTTTATCCTTGTGGAAAATGCACAGATTAGCTTTCACCAAGAAGGCACTGATTTCTGAGATCCGTTGAGCAGATGTTATGGCCACCAGGAATAAGGTCTTCATCCTGAGCCATTTAAAGGCGACCTCCCTAAGCAGTTTGAAAGGAGACTTAGTGAGAGCTGAAAGAACAATGTTCAATTTCCATGTCGGGAAGCAGTGTCTCTGTGGAGGAGACTTAACAGAAGCTCCCTGCAAGAATAGCTGGACGTAGGGATGTTCTGACAACTTGTAGCCTCCCATAAAGGGAAGAATGGTGGACAACGCCGCTGTCTGCCTGTGAAGAATGGCGGCCTTTAAACCGGAATCCAGACCATCTTGCAAGAATGCCAAGACCGATGCCACTGCGGGAGATAGGGTGTCAACTTTCTTCCTCCTGCACCACCGTACGAAGCCTTTCCACATTGTATTGTAAATGCGAACAGTGGATTGACAGCGTGATGTCAGAATAGAGTCGAGTAACTGTGAGGAGTAACCTAACTGTGAGAGTTGTCGCTGCTCAATTTCCAGGTGGTTAGATAAAGCCAATCCGGGTGAGGATGCCAGATTGGTCCCCGCAGCAGCATGTCTGGCGATCTCGGAAGACGAAGAGGAGGGAGGACAGCTAACTCCGAAAAAGCTGAAAACCACAGACGTCTCGCCCACAGCGGAGCCACCAGGATGACTTGTGCCCTCTCCTCCTGAATCCAACAGATGGTTCCTGGAATCAGAGGAAGTGGAGGGAATGTGTAGAGCAGGCCGTGAGGCCACTGAGCAGAAAGAGCATCTGTCGCCTCCGCTTTTGGATGGTAGTATCTTGCGAAGAATCATGGCACCTGATGGTTCTTTGCCGGGGCAAAGAGATTCACCACTGGTTGTCCATGGTGGTTCATGATGAACTGGAACAGTCTTGGGTGAAGAGCCCATTCCCCCTCGAGGATGGTTTCCTGGCTCAGCCAGTCCACCTGAGTGTTGGAAATCCCCCTCACATGTTCAGCCCTGAGCGATGCAACGTTCTTCTTGGCTCAGGAAAGGATCCGGACTGCTTCCCGATGTAAATGGGTAGACCTGGAACCTCCCTGGTTGTTGAGGTATGCCTTGGCTGAAATATTGTCCATTTGGACCAAGATGTGCTGTCTGTGAATCACCTGACTGAAATGATTCAATGCGTGCCAAATCACTCTCACCTTCAGTTGGTTGATAGGAAGACACTGTTCCTCAATGGACCACCATCCCTGTGCTGGGATGTCCTCTAGAAAGGCCCTCTAGCCCGTAAGGCTGGTATCTATGAAAACCTCTTTGGAGACTTGGATGTAATAGACCTTGCCCTGTCTCAGGTTCTTTAAGCTTGTCCACCATAGAAGACTGGATTTGACCTGTGCCAGGACCTGAAGATTGATTGCCCTGTGTTCCATGATCTGACACTGATAGGGTCTGAGAAAGCGCTGTAACTCCCTGGAGTGTAAACAAGCCCAATGGGCCAAGTCTATACAAGAGACCATCAGACCTAGAAGCTTTGCCAGGCATATTAGAGCGGTCGATGAGCCCCGGATCACCAAGTTGGCCATGTCCAGAATCTTGGTGGCTTTATCCATCGGAAGAAACAGAGAACTGCACATTGTGTCGGCCTGAGACAGCTCTTGGGAAAGTTGATGACAAACCCATGGTCCTGCAGGCACTGCAGCGTCTTTTTGGTGTTCTGGATAGCAGAATTCAGGTCCTTGCCTCTCACCATCAGGTCATCCAAAAAAGGAGGTGTCTGGAGGTGGACAATCGGGTTGATGAGAAGCTTGGAAAACAGCCTGGGCGTTGTTTGAGAGACCAAACGGCAATGCCCGGTACTGGAAATGACATTTTCCCAAGCAGAATTGGAGAAACTTTTTGTGTGTCTGGTGGATAGGAACATGGAGATAGGCCTCCGTGAGATCTATGGACATCAGGAAATCGTCTGGAGCAAGGGTCTCTGTAATGGATCGGAGAGTCTCCATTCTGAAGTGATGAAGTCTTATGAACCTGTTGAGGAATTTTAAGTCCAATATGGCTTGCCAGTCTTCATTCCTTTTGGGAACTAGAAACAGAATGGAGTAGACCCCTGATCCTTGTTCCACCACGGGAACCAGTTCTATGGCCCGAATATCTAGTAGGTGCTGAATTGCCCTGTTGACCAAGGATCTTTTCGTGAGGGACTTGCTGATTGAGGAAACCAGAAATCATTCCGGAGGATGACAACGGAACTCTATTGTGTAACCGTGGGACACCACTTCCTGCACCCAGACGTCTGCTTTTGAATCTATCCAGGCTGCAGAGAAAAGGAGAGGATGGGCTCCCACCGGAATGGAAACATAGTCACGCCTGCTTGGATTTGGGTTCTCGGTCCCTTCGGTTTGTTCTTGTTGAATCCAGCCCTCTGGAATCTGTTGTTATTGTTCTGGAATGCTCCTCCTCTATTGGAGGATCGAAAGGAACTCCAGCTGTTTCTCTTTTGATCCTGTCGAAACCCGGGCAAAGTGTGTTGCGAACGAAAGGACTGTGTGTTCCGTCTCTCTGTTTGACGAAAGTTCTTAGGCATGGCCTTCTTTTTATCTCTTGTCTCTGCTAGGATGCAATCCAAGGCATCTTCAAGAGCCGATCTCCCTGAAAAGGGTACGCTGACACCATTAGTTTGGTTTGGAAATCAGCTTGCCACGCCTGTAGCCACAGGAGACACCTGGATACCGCTGCAGATGCCATGGCTCTGGACGCGAAGGTCAAGATGTCGAGAGTGCCATCCGCAGAAAAGGATGCAGCCTTTAGGATGCGAGACGCTCCCTCAAGAAGACCCCTGTTTTCCAGTAACAGCTGGATTAACTTGAGAAGCCAGACGATCACTGCTCTGGACACTATAGATGTAGTGGCTGCCACCCTCACCATCATGGTAACCAATTCGTAGACCTTCTTGAGTGTAGCGTCTACCTTTTTATCAATAGGATCCCGTATGGAACCATGGCCATCCTCGGACACAAGGCGTGTAGATTGAATAGCTGCTACGGGCCCATCCACCAGTGGCACTTGCAAAAGCTCATTTGCATAAGAAGGTAAAGCATAGAGCTTCTTAACAAAGGCTGGAAACTGCCTGTTGGCAGAGGGTCTGTCCCATGCCATTCTAATTTGTCTCTCAAAATACTCAGGAAAGGGGAAAACACCATTTTCCACCAGTTCTTCTGGAGGAAAAAACTCAGAAAGTCCCTTGGAGGGAGACTTAAACCTGGGCCTGACCGGACCCTGCTCATCAGTAGCTGGCACATCTTGAATCTGTAAGGCTTTCATTGCCTTATTGAAAAAATATTGATAATCCTCTGCCTTAAAGAATCTACTAGATTGCTCAGGCATTTTCATTTCTTCCTCTTCTTCCTCTGAGAGGAATTCACCCTCCTCCCTGTCCTCTGTTAGGGAAACTGAGGAGCCATCCTCCACCTCCCATCAATTTCCCCTCTGGCCTCTGTGAGGATTTGGAGGTGCTTTCTGCGCCGCCTTAATGGGCCAAGGAGATGGGCATTGGGATGGGGAGGGCTGAGCACCATCGCAACCCATAAGCCCTATTTTGGAGCAGAAAGAAGACATTTCCTGTTGCATAGCCTGCCGAAATATCTGCATTAAGCTGGAGGGATCAGCTAGGGCCCCAGGATGATCTGGAAAGTTCCCCCCTGGGAAGGATTTGGCCTGAGGAAACGCGTATCGGGGGTCTTACGGACTCCTTCGGTCTGAAGATCGCCCAGCAGAGGAATTGGATTGCCGCCAGGACCCTGCGACGTAGATCCAAGATGGCCACTGGCGTCTTTCGGTTGCCCAATTTTGGTGGGCTCCTCTTCTTCTGGCGCCTGATGGCACTTCTGAGCGTGCCGCACCGCTGCCGCCTCTGCTGAGAACGTTGGGGTGGCACAAGAAAGCCTCAGAAGCAAGTAGGCCCTACTGTTGGCCGCTGTTGCGGCAACTGTTTCATCCTCACTGGAGGAGAAAACATCTGGGTTTACCGCTGCCTCCGCCATCTCCGGCATCCAGCAGCACCTAACACAGCAATTAAGCTCCCTCGCAGGCTGTTGACTCTCATCAAAGAGGGAAAATCAGAAGAGACGAAATCAGGAGAAGTAGGAAGGAAAAATAGAAGGAAAAAGAAGTAGAAACGAGCAAAAAGGCAAGTCAGAAAGGCAGAGACTTGACACTAGCTTCTACTCCCTAAGAGGCAGGAATAGAACTGAGGGGCTGGGCTATTCCCAAGGTGCCAACAGGAAGGGGGGGGAAGTGTTTCCTGCCTCCCTAAAGGAATGATGGGAATAACCCATGGAGATGTCCTCCACCTCAGAGGGAGAACTGAAATGCATCCCTTAGAGAGAGACGATCTGTACCAGCTCTGGAACAGAATACCAGGGCTTTCGCATTGACGTGGGTAGCAAAAAGGAAAACCTCACTGGTGGAAATTTGGGAAAATATACTTTTTTCCCAGAGACCATTCATGCTCTGACTATCTCATTCTGCTGAGGATATCTGCTCTTGTGTTGGCAGTACCTGCTAAATGAACTGCTAAATGTACTGCTTGGAGGGAGGACCCTTGATCTATGACCGATTCCCAAATGAAAGTGGCTTCCCTGCACAGGGCCGCTGAGACTGTGCCCCCCATCAGTTTATACAGGTCATTACTGTAGTACTGTCCGTAACAACCTGAATGACTTTTCCCTTGGTGAGCTCTGCGAACACGGTAAGGGAGTAACATATTACGCATAACTCTAAGACGTATACTATGAAGACCCCTTTCCTCAGGCAACCATACATCCTGAACAGAAAATAACCCAAAATGGGCTCCCCAGCAAGAAAGCATCAGAGGTGACAGATAGCTGAGGCGCCTGTCCCCCCAATGGTACCTTCTGCTAGGAGGCTACTATTGCAAGCCCACCAGCTCAGCTGCCGTATTATAAATCTAGGAACTGTGAACCTAGTATGCTAGGAATGCACGGCAGGGTGAAGTTTACTTAAAAACTAATTTTGTAAAAGCTGCATTCTTAGGTATGCATGTGGAGTTGTTGCTGTAGTAGAAGCTATCACCCCTAACAACTTCTGGAAAAATAAAGCTAACTGAAATCTATTGTTAGATAACCACCTAATCAATGACTTAATATGTAAAGCTCTATCTACGGGCAGGGCCGGCTTGCCCACTAGGCGAGCTAGGCGCTCGCATAGGGTGCCGGGCCCGCAGGGGTGCCAAACTGCCCCCACCCCCCGCGCAAAAAGCCCCCACCCCCCCGGCCACCACCACCTCCCCACCACCACCGCCAGCAAAGAGTGCCACGGTGGGGCTCAGGAGGCAGCAGCAGAGCAGGGAGCTGGTCCGTTTCCGTCTCGTCCCCAAGGCACTCTGGAAGCGCAAGGTGGTGCGGGTAGCCTGCGGGGAGCGGCACACGCTGTTCCTTCACCCCGATGGCAGCGTCTCCTCTAGTGGGGACAATGCCTGGGGCCAGCTGGGCAGGAGGCTCCCCAAGGAACGGCAGCGCAGCTCCCGGCCAGGTACGTTTGAGCCGCCCCCTCCCTCCCAGCCCAGATCTTCCAAAGAATGGGGTGGTGAAGATAGACTTGGGGGCGGCGCTCTCAAGGGCCGGTTGGGGCCACCGAGGAATCCCATCCCCCCCACACCCTGTGGAACTCTCCCTGCGCCTCGGAGTGCGAAGCCAGGCCCTCCTCGGGGGACGCGGGTGGTAGCTACGATCCCTCCTTGCCCAGTCCATAAAAAGACCCCACAGCCCGTCGGGCAGCACCGGGCCTGGGGAGGAGGCAGCCCGGAACAAAGACACACGTGCCGCGCCCTGCAGACAGTGGTGTGGCGCTTCTCTGCCTGGTGGCAACATCTGCCCTACAGATTATTCTTCTCGGCAAGGGCTGCTTGGCCGGCAGGATCTGCCTTGTGGACAGGATTCTTTGGCAATGGCTGCCAGACACAGACAGAGAGGCTTCTTTCACTGAGCGACCATGCTCCGGGTGGGTGGGGTGGTTACAGGGACGGGGCTGTCTGCTAGAGAGGCCGAGCAAAGGCGGGGGGGGAGACAGAAAGGCTCTTCCACCTGGATGGGGCGGTGGGAGAAGTTTCTGAGCGGCCAAAGAGAGGAGGAGCTCCAGACGTGCAGCAGCTGGGAAAAGCCTTGCAGCCGGATCTGGGGGAGGTTTACTCGTGAGTAACACACACACACCCCGAATAAGACCTTGGAGGAGAAGAATGCGGCTGCCCCAGCACTGGTTTCTCTCCTCTCTGTAAATGAGGGGTTTTTTTCGGGGGGGGGGGAATCATTGTCTTTAAGTCCAAGAAAGTTCAGTGGATGAAACGGGCATTCAATTGCTGGTCATTTTAATTCTGCAAAAAGAGAGATGCTGCTGCTGCTATCCAGTCGAAGGGTCCTCCAGTCCACGACAGCAAAATTCTGGACAATTGGGGTGGGCTCCTATTTTTAAAATGTGTCTGCCTCACCAGAAAATGGGGAGAGAGAGAGAGAGAGAGAGAGAGAGAGAGAGAGAGAAAGTGCTCTCTGCATATCAAAAGCATCCTCTTTTTCTCAAGGAGAAAACAGACCCCTCATTTTCAAAACATTTCTTTGTAGGTCAGAAAGAGAAAAGTGGGGCATGAGTAGAAGGAACGGGGGGAGACCAAAAGAAGGCAAAGAGAGGGGACAACATACTGCCCCCCACACACCTTTCCTTCACTGGTTAATAAGACGGAGGCAAATTTTGCACACATACCCTCCCCACTCAGTCGGGCTGGACATCCTTCTCTCCAGGCCCTGCCTGGAGGTTGGTAACCCCATAATTGGTGTGCGTGGGGGACACCAGAAGGTAGCCTCGCCTAGAGTACAAAATACCCTGGAGCCGGCCCTGTCTACGGGTAGGAAAGCCCTGGCTACTGTGGCATCCAGAAGGGGCCCAATAAGGAAACTTTCTGAGAAGGTTGGAGGTGTGCTTTCTTACTGTTAATTACCAAGCCCAATTCCTGGCAAGTTTGTATAATCAGGGAAACATGTGACTCTAGTTTCCCATGGAGAGATGCCATCACAAGCCTATCATCGAACTACAGGTAAACAGAACACCCTTTAGACCAGGGGTGGCCAAACTTGTTTGTAAGAGCCACACAGAATAAACGTCAGATTTCTGAGAGCTGCAAAACATGAACAAATATTGCATACACATTTTTATTTGAAAATATGCAAATTTGCTTTTTATTAATATTAAATTAGACTGTCAGAAATAAAAACAAAAGGGGTAAAACAGATATTGATGATAGACAAATAAATATCATTGGAAAAATAACTAAGAGAGAGAGGAGGAAAGAAAGAGAAATAGAGAGAGAAACAAATAGATGAGGAGAGGAAGGAAGGAAGGAAGGAAGGAAGGAAGGAAGGAAGGAAGGGAGAGAGAGAAAGCAAGAAAGCAAGCAAGCAGGCAAGAAAGAGAGAGAGAGAAGGAAAGAGAAGGAAAGAGAAAGAAAGAGAGGTGGGGGGAAAGCAAATAGATGGGGGAGGGAGGAAAGGAGGAAGAGGGAAAGAGAGGAAAAGAGAGAAACAAAGAAAGCAAACAGGGAGGAAGGGAGGGAGAAAGAGAAAGAGGAAAGGTGAAAAGAAAAAAGAGGTGGAATGAAAGCAAACAGATGGGGGGAGGGGGAGGGGCCACGGGATGGGGACTTGGAGAAGGCATTTGTCTCCAGGTGTGGAGGGTGTTGGAGAACACATTTAAAGTTGCTTTCTTTCCACCTCTCTCCCCCTCCCCCCCTTCCTTCCTCCCTTAGTTTGGAGAAGGGTTATCCTTAAATACCTTCTCCAAGTCAAGCCAAGAAAAGCCAGCCAGCTGGCATGGCATAGCTTGGAGAACATATTTAACTTTGGATGGTGAGGGCGGAGAGAGGGGGAGGGAGGGAGAGAGAGCACATAGATGGGGGAGGTGGAGGTGGAAGGAAAGCAACTTTAACATTAAATGTGTCTTCCAAGCCCCCCATGCTGGCTTCCTTGGTTTGGAGAAGGGTTTTAAAGAGGTAAATGCCTTCTCCAACACAGCTGTTGGGGGGGGGTGCTTTGAGAATGCATTTAAACTTGCTTGCTTTCTCTGCTCCCCCCCCCAAACCTCAAAGCCTACCCAAGGAGGGGAACACTGGCTGGGGAAGGGAAGACCAATCAGGGAGGCATGCCTTCCCTTTACTTCCCCAACTGCCCTGTTGGGAGCCACATGATATGTGTGAACAAGCTGCATGTGGCTCCCAAGCCACAGTTTGGCCACCCCTGCTTTAGACCTTAGGCATGCTACTACAACAGCAACACATTTAGAAAAAACCCATGGGGCAGCTGCCAACCCAAATGGAAGGGCCATGTACTGGTAGCAAATGTGGTTATATTTAAAGTGCAAGAATCTGAAATAACTGGGGTGGATGGCAATATGGAAATATGCACCCCAAAGGTCAAGGACATAAAGACAACAATTGTAGGACTAACTCCAACTACAACATTTTGAACTTTCTAACATTCAGAAAAACATTTAGATCCCTCAGGTCCAGGATTGGTCTATCTTTTGATGGGGTCTGAATCAGGGACTCTCTGTACTGCCCCTTTTGTATAAGAGATGACAGCTCCTGCTCCAACTAAGGCATGGAGTTATTCAGGGCCTGATCAGGATGCTGGAGGGGTAGCCATTGCCAAGATTCTAGTCTATAATCTAAACTAACAATTGACAAAACCCAAGTGTCAGGAGTGACCGCCTGCCATTTTTTACTGAAGACCGCTAACCTGTCCTTAAAAAAGGCAGGTGACTGGTCTATTACAGGTCCTAGTCAGAAGGAACCTTTTGGGGCCTGCTGTGGTTCTTTAGGAAGTGGCCAGTGTTGTGAGCCCAAATGCCAAGCTCTATGACTGGACCTGTGCCTGCCCTGAAAAAGGGTGCTGGGCAGGATAATGTGCTGAGTGCAGCTGCTGATGCGCATGCCAAGAGTATGGTGACTGAGACTGGTGGCAGGATCTGCTCTGATGCCAAGAGAATAAGCTGTTTGCTTATTCTTTTTAATTTGGGATGAAAGATCATCAGTCGGTGAAGCAAACAGTGTTGTTCCCTCAAATGGGAGGTCTTCCATATTCTGCCAGGTGTCAGGAGGAAGAGCCACAGAGCGCAGCCAAGTATGTCTTCTCAATACGAAAGTTGAAGCTGTGGCCCTGGAGGAGTCATCAGCAGAATGTCTGCCTGCACTGATCTGTTGTTTGGAAAGGTGCAACACTTCTGCTTAGAGGAGTTTAGTCAGAGGCTTCTTGTCTTCAGGCAGAAACTCTATATAAGCAGCCATCTTTTCCCAGAGGAATAACTGGTATCCTCCCATAATTGCACTATAGTTGGCAATGCGCAGGTTGAGAGCAGCAGACAAGTACACTTTTCTACTAAGTGTGTCAATCTTTCACCCCCTCTATCAGCTGGTGAGGGATGCAAACTTGTATGCTGCTTTGAATGCATCTCTTCAGCTATGAGGGATGAAGCCAGAGGGTGGCAAAGTAAATATGAATGACCTTCCTGTTGCACTCTGTATAAATTCTCTACTTTTTTTAATGCAGCAGCCATGCTAGCTGGATTCTGCCAAAGTGCTCTGAAGATGTTGGCAACACCCTCCAGAATCAGGAAAGTGATTATACCTGGCGACTCAGCATATAGTTTGCCTAAAATCTTGTCTCGAGGTCTTGGGTTGCTGGAGGACACCACTATCTCTAGAGATTTAGCCATTCACATCATTTGCTCTGCATAGAGCCTCAAATCTTCATTAGGTGACACTGGATCAAGGTCCCCTACGGTTTCATCAGGGAACAGGTCCGACAGTAAGTCTGAGCCCAGTCAGAAGAAGAATCAGCCCTCAAAACCTGCTCTTCCTCAGAATCTGAATGCTCCATAAGGAAGTGAGCAGAAATTATAGGAGGGTACCAAACTGGCGGGCCTGTAGTATCACAATTCCGTGAAGAGGGTTACCTTGGTTCTAGAGGTGCTTTTCACGACTGCCAGTCACTTCATTCCTGAGGTCGAGGAGATTGAAAATAATAAGGGTAGCCTTGCTAAGAAGGCAGAGGCATACAACCAGGGAGGATGGTTCCACTGAATGGCTCACTGCTGGAACTGCTAAAGGACCCTGGCCGGGTTCCAACTACCCTTCAGAGAATGAATGAGCCAGGGAGGCACATGGAGAAGGCATTCAAGGTGGGAAGACTCCTTTCTGTTCCATCAGAACCAATGCTAACTTGACTGGAATCGAAGAGTCACTCAATTCCGGAAGCATCTTGGAACTGGAACGTTGTTTCTCCTTATGTATGGACTTGGAATGTGCCGTCTTCGGTGGGGGTTTTGAAGTGCAGCGTTCAGATGAATGAATGGGTGATTGGACCCAACACTTCGGTTCTGTCCCTGGAACTGATGGAACCAAGACATTCAATGGCAGCCTCACAAGTTGGTCGGTTCTAACTGGTGATATCAAAGGCTACAATTGGCTGTGCTCTGCCAGGGCAGATGTTTTCGCTGCTAGGCTATTACAGCAAGAAAGCGCCTTCTCTCATAAACTAGCCTTCAAGCACGCTGCTTGATCTGAGCGGGCCTTCTGGGTGGACTGGTGGCAGATCTTGCACATGGCTGTATTATGGGCCTCACCCAAGCAGTGAAGGCAGAGAAGGTACTCATCTGAGCAAGTTATTTTTGTACTACCCTGGGAACATTTTTTAAATTAAGCCTTCTACGACGTATCTCCAGCAAGGAGAGAGCCCAGAAGAAGATAAACTTTGAGGAAAACATGTCCTCACAACACGGCAGTGAAGAAAGGACTGAGTGAAAGTTGGGCTCCTCCCTGCAAAGCATGAAATCATTAGGCAGGAAGATGGCCTCTAATGAGCTCTGTAGGGGAGGTGCTTCCCTCAGAGTGATAAAAAATACCAGAATAGCTGTAAGGGAGCCTCCGGTGGCTGGCCTGCACAAGCGTAGTCCCAGTGTGGAACGGCACAGAACGCAAGTGTTTTGACCATATTACACTCTACTTCTGCACAATGCCTGCCTTAACTTTGACACATGACAACGACCACCCCAGCCTTCTTTGGTTGCTCTACCAAAAGGCAACTGATGCACTTTCCTCTGCAAACCAACCTTTCAAGCAGCAGATGACATGCATTCTCTAACAGTAGGAGGGGCATAGAAAGACACACTCCACCTACTTCTACTTTGGGAGGTTAGGTGGCAAGTATCTTATGGTACAGTTACTCTGTATTGTGATAAGTGACACAAAATACAATGTTTACAAACCACATGAGAGTATTCATAACTACTGGGAAGCCATATGCAATGAACCTGTGATTATGAAGCAAGATAAACATAATGACAAACCATGCTTTGGTACTATAAGAATGAACCCAGAGCCTGCACACTCCCCCCCTCCACACACACTGAAATTGAATAAGTTACTTCCACTCCAGTGCAAGCCTTCATTTGCCATTACTTCTAAACCAGCAAGCTAAGGTTTCCACCTACTGAAATGGCAAACTAGCTTCCAATCATGGTCTACAATCCTGGTTTGAAAGTATTACATGGATTTCATTTTTGTTTTTAAAGGAAAACACAAACCATATTTTTGTGGGTTCAGATGTAACAGCAAACTATCTGCAACCTAAGGGGTGTGTGTGTGTGTGTGTGTGTGTGCGCGCGCGTGTGCGTGTGCGTGCGCGCGTGTGCATGTGTGTAGATGCCCGGAATAGCCATTGTCTCAGGCAATGGGCCAATCACTGTAGTGGTGTCTAGATACATGGACTCCCTTCTCAGGCCCTGTACCATAAGCACCCCAAGTTACTTATGAGACATGAGCGAGTTCTTCAGGAAAATACCACCCATTGACACTTTCCCAGGAAATGCCTTCTAAGACTCCACAGATCCTCAGTCTCTGTATCAAGATTCTCCACAAAGACAAACTGCAAGGCATCAGGAACATCATTCTGATAATACCACAGAAGACCTCGCTACCAAACTTTTGTCTACTGCAAATCTGATAGCAATCTATACTTCAGATTAACAGCACTACCATGGGCACTTGCGTGGCACCACAATATGCAAGCACCTTCATGACTGTCCAAGAGCACCACTTACTCAGCTCCTGCCTTTAATACCTCTCCTGTACCTGAGAATCACTGATGACATTTTCATAACCTCGACACATGGAAAGGAAGCCACTGAGTGATTCCATCAGTGTTTCAAGAATCTGAACCTGACCATCAACCTGATGATGGATCAATTCACAACATAAACACATTTTCTGGACACCATTGTGAAATTATGTGATGAACACATAAGCACCACCTTATAATAGAAACCCATCAACTGCCAAACATAGCTACATGCTTCCACCTACCACCTGAAACATAAAACACTAAGTCACAATTATGTTTTCTGTGATCCCTCAAGACAGGGATTGTCATCTGGAGGATTTACAGCAAGCGTTCCCACACTTACGGTACCCACCTGATAAAGTAAAGAAATAGATCAACAAACCAGATGGTTACCCAGAGACAAACTTTAATAAGACAGAACCAAAGCAGGTAATAGCAGAGCACTACCTATAGCTCTCAGGTCGAACCAGCCTCCCACATCAGTGGATCACTCAGCACAGACACAAACCTTGCGTCAGAGCTAGATGCCTACTTTGTCCTCATATACATTCAGGCAGTACTATCATGGGATGCAAATACATTGGCGATACCATCTCAGGCTCATCCACTTGCATATCATCCAATTTAACACATGCCATCATGTGCCAACAACGTCTTTCCACTATCTACATCAGACAAATGCATTGGTCCTTATGTGACAAAATAAATGGATGCAAATCTGACATCAAAAATTGCAGTTTTCTGAAACCAGCAGGGGGAACGTTTTAACCTTCCCAGACATATAGTAGTACTTCTTAGAGTCACTGTTCTACCAAAAAAAAAAAAAAACACCATAAAAAAGCCCATCACCAACAACACACTTTAACGCAAGAATTCAATGCAAAACCAGTGCATCAGAACACATCAAAAGATTAAACGCTACATCAGAGCTTGAACAGAGAGTTGTATTCTGTAACTCACTATAGTTGTTAACGGTTCAGCACAATCCACCCTTTCAAGATGGTAACAGGCTCTTCTTATCGTATTATAGTCACAGTAACACACTGTATCCCCTGCCTTATGCTTCACACTGACCCTTTCAGGAACGGAACTGTTTGTAGACTTTTGCTTTATCTCCCATCATTGTTTATCTCTCAGTAACCAAACCCCATGAAAGACCGGAACCTCTTGTTATTATCAAAATTAAGCATATAAATGATAATTCCTGTCCTTTATACATGGACTCGCTCAGAACAATGCACTATAAAACTTTATGCGCAACAACTCCTCCTCCCTCCACTCTCCCCCCATGAATGTGGTTAGAAGAATCGAAGAAGTGAGCTCTGTCTCAAAAAAGCTCTGGCTGAAATAAACTTCATTAGTCTGGAGGGTGCCGTGTGACCTCAGTTTTATTTTGACTGTATGAAGGGAGGAGAGAACAAGGGAACAAATCATGGCTTGATACTACAGGCCACTTCCGCACTGTCACTTTTGTCACTCGTTTGTCCCTGCTGCTTTGCCCCCCTCCCCCCCTTTCCCACATGTGTCTTGCTCCCCTCTGGGGCTACCAGAGAGAGCAAAACACATTGGAGGGGGAGGGGAGGACCCTGAAGCAATAGGGACAAACAAGTGACAAAAATGACAGTGTGGAAGTGGCCTATATGTGGGAACCGAAACCTCCTGTTAGGATTTCTGATTTGTTCTCAGCAGCCCCAAGACTGAAGACATTTTTGTAGCATGAATCAGTTGTGCTCTAGGATAATTATCAACCATCCTGTACTGTACTGTACACTAGAAGAACAGTTGGTTTTTATACCCCAGTTTTCTCTACCCTGAGGACTCTCAAAGCAGCTTCCAATCGCCCTTCCCTTCCTCTCCCCACAAGAGGGACCTTGTGAAGTGGGTGGGGCTGAGAGAGTTCTGAGTGAACTGTGACTGGCCCATGGTCACCCAGCAGACTTCATGTGGAGGAGCTAGGAATCAAACCCAGTTCTCCAGATTAGAGTCCATTTTGAGTAGAAGAAAGTCACAGTTATTTCTAATATACCTCTATTACAATAATTCATCAGTCAGAGGATGCAATTTAATGGCATGTATCCTGCCTTAAACCAGATGGATTCTCCCCAGCCTAAAAAGCCCTCCTCCAACTTAAGTGGCCCTTCCTTTGCAGGAAGAGAAACAGTTTGGAGGAAGGCTTCAAATTTTGCTCAGCTGAGTGACATGTTAGATGCCAATGTGTGCACAAGCAGAGTTAATTTTTGTGGAAGACCTGCAAAATGAACTTTTGAGCCCAAGGTGATGCATAATATGCAAAAGATAACAGATCTCCCCTTTCATGTATCTGCCTGTGAAGACAGAATCATTCTTCTTGTATGACAAAGTTAAATGGCAAACAACCAATTCTCAAACACCTGGATTGGTATCCAAAAATCAGAAAGTTTCTCTTTTCTTGACCTTTCCTTGACACAATATGGTTTGCTCATCTCCATAAACTTTTAGTGTGACCTCAATGCCATGAGAGGCTAGCCTTGCCCTTATCATAACTAAGTATACCAAAAAGATAAAATGCATGAAAGTGGCCAAGATCCTCTGCAAGCATTCTGCTGCCTAAATTGATCAGCAAAGAAGTAGGATCCACAGCTTATCCCAGCCCCCCCCTTCTGCTTTTCAAGCATGAGGAAACAGCTGCTGCCATCTAACATGTCTGAGAAGTTTACCTGACTCAAGACGGTGCCATTATAACCTGAATTTGTATATTTCATATGCCAAGTTGACCAAGTGCAAGACATTCCTCCCTGAGGAAATGCAAACACTTGCCAAGGATGGCCAGGACAGAGCTCGTCCTTGGCTCCCTCAAAGGACTGCAGGCAACTTATTTTGACTGGTGGCATGAGAAATTAGCGGAGGGGCTTAATTTGTCTGGTGATACTAGGAACTGTGGGGCTGCACCCTTCTAGATCTTAAAGCACACTGTGGTTCCATTTGGTCTGGATCCTATTTCTTCTTACATTCCTGCTGTCCCACACTGTAGGCAACCAGGCCCACTGGTACAACTAAGAGGACTCTTCCTTAACACATTGGAATATTATAAGAGCAGGTACCAGCCAAGCAGCAGCAGCAGCAGCATGCCTCCAGAGATCAAGAACTAGATTCAGGCACGAAAACTAGGAGAAGAGTCCAATAAAATCCCACGTTGTTGTTTTTTAAATCCTCCTTAACTTACCAATCCAATCCAAATACCATAATTGGTATAAAAAGAAAAAAGGTACAACACGGCAAATTTACAGAGAGTTTCAATAAAAAAACCATCAAAGATCAGATAGAAAAGCTAAAGTTTTGCTCCCTGATTGTTATGGTAGCCAGGAAGTACCTTGCACCCCCACTGACCACCAGGGTTGATTCGGCTGATCTGGCTGGCTAGGTGGGTGTCCCCTACCTCCCTCACAGCTCCATGTGTGTCCCTCCCAAAGCTGCACACTCGGTCGAAGAGGACGACCATCCCAGATAGAAGGAGTGTACTATTCTTCAGTCAAGGGAGTGTACTATTCTTCAGTCAAGGGTATACGATAGCTGCGCTCCCCGGCTAGAACCTCCAAACAAGCTCAGGGTCCTTAACTTTCAAATTCACAGTATTTATTTACCTAGTGCATTTTATCCTCAACAACATCCATAATTCTCCCTTCCTCATTTTATGCACACAAAAACCCTCTGAGGTAGGCTAGGGTGACAGGCAAAAGCAGCCAACTAAAAGCTTCATAGCAGAGAGGGGACATGAACCTAGGTATCCCGAGTCCCTGCTAAATACTAACCACTGGCACTATTAATCTCTAGGTAAGAAAGCAACAGAGTACACTCAGATGTCTTATACCCTTTCCGCTATCTTATCTACTGTCCCACCTCCAAACACACTGTCTCTCATAAGTCACAGTAGTAAAACACCAACTAAACTTGCAATTACACTCACACTTCTCGGCTGTGATACTCCCTTATTGTGGATTAAAGGTTATGTGTTTATTATCAGCAGCTCCTGAAAAGGATACGGCAACAACGATAACCACCTACAACCATGATCACAAATACATCAAAGTTCTCCATGTCATAACCTGCTTCCTGCTTTAGCCTCCAAAGACTTTAGAGATTCAGATGCCAGCATTAAAATCTGACTCTAAACACCTCCCATTTGGGCTCCAATTTTAGATTATTTGCTTGAGGTAGTCAGAGCTACTGCTGTACAGTGAATCACTGCCTTATGACTAATGTTTAGTGGTGCTGCACAGTCAGGTTCATCAGGAGAGGAGTTGATGTGTGTGGGGATTCTGCCTGGTGGCAGTGGTGGGAGGTGGAGGAGGAGAAAGTTGTGCTTGATCATGCTGTTCCTCCCAGCCCCAGGACTCTGGAGGTCACTTCCCACATGGGAATAAGTACGGGAGGGAGGAATAAACACCCTTGTATATAGTCATCAGTGACAATCTTCACTAGTGTTTATTTTGCAATGATGACATATTTGGAAGCAGTTCAGCAGTTGCTCACCACCATCACCCAACAACAAAGAAGTTACCCCTGTGTAAGAAGATCACTCTGTGAAGTGCACAGAAATGATAGCTGCAGAAGGCAGGTGTATCAAGAGCATAAAAAACTAAAAGTTCAAGGGGGGGGGGGAAGAAGAGGGAAGAAAATGTTCACCTTTCTCCACACACATATGGGCCTTTTTTTTCCCTGTGCACCAGGTGCAAGCAGCATATTCAGACAATGTACACTTTCTCCGTAGATTACTTGAGACCTAGGCATTAAAACGTCTTGCTTCCAAGAGGCAAAATAGTCTCTTTCATTCCACAGCCCAGAAAAAAGGGCAATCTTTTTTTCACGGCCAGACGTTAACACACCTGGAAGGATTATAACCCACCAACGGCTGGTTCTTTGTTTAAACACTATTTGCAGATAACAATGCACAGGAGAACCATCCACAACACAAAGCAACCAAGCACGATGCTAAGACAGAAAGGGGTGGGGTGAGGCGGTTTCATATTTAGAGTAAATCACAGGCTGCTGCATTGCTCTTGGACAAAGTAAACTGGAGTCAGCTAAGCCTGGCAGATGTTAGGTGACTATTCTGTATTCCCTTTAGAATAATCCTGCTTCCTCTGCAGTTTCTGCTAGCAGGGTCTCCTACGTACACACAGACAAAAGCAACAGCAGCATTTTTGTACATGATTTTATGGGCTGCAGAGCTGAAGTTTCAACAGCTATTAGATTTTTGCTGAATCACTTGCTCTCCTCCTAGCAGAAGGAAGGGTGACTTATAAATAAAATGGCTTATGGGAGGGCAGAAATAGAATAATGCTGCCATAATGCACGATGGTAAACTGTCAAGCCAGTATCCATATCAGTAATAAAACCAGAAAGATAAATCTGAAAAAAAGAGAAACTTACAAACATGCACATGGCCATAATACACGCATTCATGCTTACTGGGATCTTTCTGTTCAGTATTAATCAGCAAAATCATGCATATAAACATACTTGCCTATATATTTAAAAATATATTGCAAATCTCCAAGAACCAACATCACAATGTACAGCTTCCAGGATCCAAGGGTTAGTCTTTATCCCATGAAAGTTTAACAAAGAAAAGAAAACAAAGAGGTTGTTCAGGAACACACACCTGGCAACAATGAAGCAGTACTGTGCCTAGTTAGGCCTGTGAAAGCTTCTATAAACCAAGACAGATCAAATGGAACACATCTTGTTTCCAACTCAATGATGACAGTTTATCGCATTTCATATGAGGTGGGAACAGCCTTGGTCTCTATTATGGAGGGTGGGGGGAGGAGACAAATAGCTATGTATTTTTGTCCAATGCAAACTAGCTGCTTTTTGTAAATATTGCTGAACTGACAAAGTGTGCGTGCACAGAAAAGCTCATGTGTTGAATAAAACTTTGTTGGTCTTAAAGGTGCCATTGGACTCTTACTTTTTTTTTTTTTTCATTTTCAACAATTAGCAAATAAATTAAAGAGAAAAAAACATGAGCATGTCTTGATACTGCTAAAGCAAGCCTGAAAGAAGTACCCAATAACCCCCCCCACACACACACACACACACACAAAAACTAGCAAAGAATTTGGGAATACAAGAAGAGCTCTGCTGGATCAAACCAGTGATCCATCTAGTCCAGCATCCTGCCTCACACAGTGGCCAACCACTTCTGGAGGTCCAAGAACAGGGCACAGAGGCTGAGGCCTTCCCCTGATGTTGCCTCCTGGCACTGGGATTCAGAGGCTGACTGCCTCTGAAAATGGAGGTTCCCTTTAGTCACCATGGCTAGTAGCCACTGGCAGATCAATACCACAATACCTGAACCACTTTTGCAAACCAATACTACTTGTTAAGTGTTTCAAGTATTTCTGGAAATAGTCATGCAGAGGTTGAAGCAACTGCCTTGGCCAGCAGACCTGCTTCTTTTTGAACTGCTGAAACGATGGTGAATAAAAATCAATGGCTTATTGATCCAGCTGCTTTTGAGAAAGGAGGAAATCAGACTTAGCCTGGATTCTCCTTTTACGGAAAGGGGGTGGGGTGGAGGAGAACAGCAAAAAAGGTAAATGAATAATGCTTGATTAAATTTATCCAATATAAGCCACAACCGCATTGGAAAAGGGCCTGTGTGCACTGCATAGATGCTGCTCCTCATTATTACAGAAGGAAAGACCAGTTATTTGACAGTGTATTAGAAAACTAACCACTTCTCCAAATGGGGCCATGCTTTGAATAGAAGCGACAGGAAGCAAGTGAAATGCAGCTAAGAGAGGAGTATTTGCAGACAAAGCAGTGTCAAATTAACTGAATAGAGCAACCTGTTTATATCAAGCAAAATGAAACATGCTTTCCGCCAGCAGCAAGTGTTTCCCTCAGGATGGAGAATACGTCACTACAAGAAGTATGCTGAAAAATAACCTACAAAAAGGGGACTGGGACGGATGGGTCAGGCCAGGGCTCAGGCAACGACAGAGAGGCACACCAAACAAGATAGTTTTAATTCCTAATTTCAGGAGTTCTTGCAGATTCTTCTGCTTTGAGAACCAAAATACAAATGTTCCCTTTTCTTTAACAGTAAAAAGCAAGGCATTCAAATCAGGCTATGCAGCTAGAAAGAAGTCATCTAAACCCCCCCACCCTGGTCCAATTTCCTCAAGAACGGCCATTGGCACTTACCGTGAAGGGTCCTCCTCCTCTGAGGTCAGGAGGACATCTCCATGGGTTATTCCCACCGTGCCTCTAGGGAGGCAGGAAATAGTTTTTTCTCCTTCCTGTAGGCGCCTCGGGAATAGCCCATCCCTCAGTTATGGGACTCCGAAAGCAGTACTCTCCAGCAACTGAAAGGCCTTGCTCTAAATGAAAATTATACTGACAAACAAAACTGTAATGACAAGTATAACATGTTAACAAGGAACAGTATACTCAGAGAAGGAGGAGAATAGGTCAGCACAAGAATAGTAGGAAGGAAGATGATGAAGGAACGGGAGGGCCGAGATGTCCTCCTGACCTCAGAGGAGAAGGACCCTTCACGGTAAGTGCCAATGGCCGTTCTCCCTCTGAGTTGAAGGACATCTCCATGGGACCTCCCAGAGCAGTGTCCCCTTATCCGGGTGGGTCATCATCTTCTTCCAAGGACAGAACGTGCTGTAACACCCTCCTTCCGAATGGTGCATCGGCCGATGCAAACTGTGTTACTCTTATAGTGGCGTACAGACGTGGAGACAGAAGACCAAGTAGCTGCCCCGCAGACTTCCTCGACTGAAGCTATGTTGGAGAAAGCCGCGTTGGTGGCAGCCCTACACAGGGAATGTGCGGTGATCCCAGAGGGAGCCTCCTGACCCATGGTCTTATATGCCTCTGCGATGTAGGAACGAAGAACGGTAGCTATTGCGGCTTTGGTCAGTTTGTCTCCCTTTTGGGGATGACAACTATTGATGAACATAGTGTCTGTCTTACGCCAACTTTCTGTCCTCTTGATGTAGGCCTTCAGGGCCCTTCTGACGTCTAGGGAATGTCATACACGTTCACTTGGGTGAATGGGTTGAGGACAGAATGTAGGCAAGCAGATTTCCTGCGACCTATGAAAATAGATGACACCTTCGGCTGAAAGGTAGGCTCCGGGTGAAGAACGACCCTGTCCTTGTGAAAAATGCATAAGGACGCCCTGATGGACAAAGCCCCAAGCTCTGAAACCCTGCGTGCCGGGGTGATGGCGACTAAGAACAGCACCTACCTGCGCAGCCACCTCATCCCCACTTCTCTTAGGGGTTCGATGGAGGTTTAGTGAGAGCCCTTAGAACCGTATTCAACCTCCAAGTCGGGAAGCGATGTACCTGAGGTGGAGATCTCACTGTTGCGCCCTGAAGGAAGAGCTGAGTGTGGGGATGTTTAGTAAGTCTGAATCCCCCCAAAGATAGAAAAAACCGTAGCCAAAGCTACCGTCTGTCTGCGCAATATGGTGGCCCTCAGACCAGAGTCCAGGCCCCCCTGTAAGAAAGCCAAAACAGAAGCCACCGAAGGAGATAAGGTGTTCACCTTCTTTCTTCTGCACCACCGGACAAAGGCTTTCCAAGTCGTGTTATAAATCCTATGGTGGACTGCCTTCTGGAAGACAACATGGTTTCCGTGATGCTCTCAGAGTAGCCTAAACTGTGGAGATTGCGCCATTCAACCTCCAGGTGGTCAGACACAGCCATTCTGGGTGTGGGTGCCAAACGGGACCTTGTGATAGCATGTCTGGTCTCGTCGGAAGTACTAGTGGAGGGGCAGTGACCATCCTGTTCAGCACTGAGAACCAAGGACAGCGCTGAGAACCACGCCCATCTGGGAACTACTAAAATTACCTCCGCCTTGAGCTCTTGGATCCTGCGGACAGTCCTTGAGATCAACATGAACAGCAGGAATGCGAAGAGCAGATCGCTGGGCCAAGTGGAAATCAGCGCGTCGGTTGCTTCTGCAGCTTGGTGGAAGTATCGAGTGAAGAACCGGGGTAGCTGGTGTTTCACTGGAGAGGCAAGGAAATCCACTGCCGGTTGACCCAACCGGTTGCAAATCAGAAGAAACAGATCGGGATGGAGAGACCACTCTGCCTCTTGAATGGTCTCCCTGCTGAGCCAATATGCTTGAACATATTCGATCCCCGTGATATGTTCCGCTCGAAGAGACCTGACATTCTGCTCTGCCCATGAGAGAATTTTTATCGCCTCTCGATGAAGTTGGGAAGATCGAGATCCCCCTGTTTGTTGATATACGCCTTGGCGGAGATGTTGTCCGTCCTCACCAAGACGTGCAGATTGCAGAGAGAGGTCTTGAAATGTGTCAGGGCATGGAAGATCGCTCTGAGTTCCCACCGATTGATAGGTAACTTCACCTCTGCTGGACTCCATCTCCCCTGAACTGGAGAATGGTCTAGGGTTGCTCCCCAGCCAAGCAGACTGGCGTCAGTAAAGATTTCCTTGATCAGAGGAATGTAGTACTCCTTTCCTGCTGTCAAGTTGCCAGTGGTCATCCACCAATGCCGAATGGTCTTGGTCTCGAGAGGAACTCGAAGGTTGACTGCCTTGTTCTCCATGATCAGACGCTGGTATGAACGTAGAAACCTTTGAAGAGGCCTGGCAATCAGACGTGCCCACTGGACTGTGTCTAAGCAGGAAATCATCAGACCCGGCAGTCTGACCAAGGCCAGTAAGGAAGAACATCTGCTGCGGTAGACTAGCGATGCCATCTCTGATCTTCTGCGCTTTGGATAGTGGTAGAAAGAGAGCATTGCAAGTGGTGTTGATGATGGCTCCCAGATGCTCGAGCCTCTGATTAGGTTGGAGAGAGCTCTTGTCTAGATTGATCAAGCAGTCATGATTCCGGAAGCAATTCAAATTAGTCTCCGTGTCCGGAGAGATGCTGCCTGACTGTGGGACCGCACCGGAAGGTCGTAGAGGTACGGGTGAACCTGCGTCCCATGGCTCCTGATAAATACGACCGGATTGATGACTAATTTGGAAAATAGCCGAGGTGCTGTAGAAAGACCCAACGGGAGAGCTCTATATTGGAAGTGGCAGTTGGGAACACAAAAAAAAAACAAAAACCCAGAGAAATTGCTTGTGAGCTGGATGTATCGGGACATGAAGGTAGTTCTCCGTGATATCGATGGAGGTCTGGAACTCGTTTGGTAACAAGGAGACTGTGATGGTCTCCAGAGTTTCCTCCGAAAAGGACGCAGCTTCACAAGCATGTTCAGAGACTTGAGGTCCAGTATGGCCCGCCAATCACCGTTCCGCTTGGGGACCATAAACAGAATTAAATATACACCCCGAGCCCATGTGAGGTCGGGAACAAGTTCTATGGCCCTGATGTTCAATAGGTGTTGAATGGCCCTGTTGGTAGTGTTCCTCCTGTCCACGGATTTGCTAGCAGGGGATTTTACGAACCTTTCCGGTGGCAGCCGAATGAACTCTATGAGATACCATTGAGACACAGACTGTACCACCCAGGCGTCTGCCTGGGACTGCGTCCAAAATGGAGAAGACGTGTGCCCCACCGGAAGGAGATTGGAGTCATGCCTGTTTGGGCCTTGTGTCACGATCCCCTTCATCGTTTCTGATGAATGATGGTTTGTGGAACCGAGAACCAAAGGAGCCTCGGGTGCCAGACGCCGTGGAAGGATCCCACTGTGGTCTCCTGGTCTCTTGGCGAAACCTGGATAGAGTGTGTTGCAAGCGAAAGGAATGGTTACTCCTTTTGTCATGCCATCGGATGGACCTGGGCATGGACCTTATTCTAGTTTCTTGTCTCGACTAGGATCTTATCGAGGGCGTCACCGAAGAGACGATCTCCCTGGAACGGGTAGGCTGTAACTATAGATTTGGATAGGGCATCAGCCGACCATGCCCGTAACCAGAGAAACCGTCTAACCCCAGTGGTAGAACCCAGGGCTTGCGAAGCGAAGGCAATGATGTAAAGAGTGGCGTCAGCAGTAAGGGATTGGCCTTAAGGACGAGAGAAGCTCCCTCAAGAAAAACCTCTGTTTTCTTCAGGATTAGTCTGCGCATCCACACTATTGCAGCGCAAGAAGCAACAGATGCAGCCGTGGCTGCCCTTACCCTCATGGCGATAGCCTCGTGGATTCATTTGAAAGTCGCTTGCGCCTTCTTGTCTGCGGGATCTCTGATGGTATCCTGGCCGTCCTCAGAGAGAAGTCCAGAAGACTGCAGAGCAGCTACGGGACCGTCCACAGGAGACACCTGCAGTAACTAGTTAGCATAATTAGGTAAGGCGCAAAGCTCTTTTAAACCAATGCAAGGTCTTGTCTGTTAATGACTGGTCTCTCCCAGTCGGCTCTCAGCTGATGCTCAAGGATTCTGGGAAAGGAAAAACCTTTTCCGAATAGTCCTCAGGAGCAAAGAATTCTATGTTACCTTTGCACTTGGATTTAAATTTGGCCTTGAAGGCTCTCAGGTATACAGAGGAGGGGAGATCCTGAATGTCCAAGGCCTTGAGAGCCTTGCGTAATAAAAATTGATAGTCCTCTGTTTTGAAGAAATGACTGGCCTGATCAGGAAGACGAACTTCTTCCTCTTCGTCCTCAGATAAGGATTCCCCTTCCTCTCTGTCCTCGATGGACTGAGAAGAGGAATGATCCTCCCCCTACGCTCCCCCCGTCTCCCTCCAAAAAGGGGGAAGAGACCTCTGTGCTGCATCAGTGGGCCGGGAGGGGGCTGGAGGATCCAATCGGGGCAGGAACCATGAGCCATACTGGCCTTGGGATTGGCAGCGGAATACTCCTGCTGCACAGCCTGACGAATAATGACCATGAGGTCAATGGGCTGTAACAGGGGCCCCGTCGCGGTTGCCTTACCGCTGAGCTGGTCGAATTCCACACCGACCTCGATGCCGGGTTGATCAGGCAAACAACGTTGCTGTGAACCTGCGACTCCCAAGGAGCCCAGGAGAGAGCGTTGGAGGGTTGCGGGGCCGAGCACCGGACCCTCAAAATGGCCACCGGCATATTTGGCGCGCACCATTAGAATGGTGGGCTCCTCATCCGAAGTTACTTGGCGGTGCTTCTGGGCGCGTTGCGCCGCCGCTGAGACTGACGCTGCTGGGGTTGTTGGGGGATCGCGATCTAGCCTGAAAGGCAGGTCAAGCCCCTGCGGTGCTAAATGAGCCCGCGTCTTTAGCTCCACCGGGAGCTTCCTCATTTCTGGAGGAAAGGTTGTCGGGGATCTCCCTTCCCGCCCTAGAGACAGTCGTCGGAGATCGTAGTCTTTTCGGGTCTAAAACCCCACAATCTTCTATCTTCGCCACAGGCAGAGATAGAAGACAGAGAAATAGATAGAAAAGGCAAGGCAAGGAAAGAAGGAATAGAAAGCGAAAGAAATCCTAAGGAATAGAAACGAGCTGAAGCTAGCTGTGTCTATGCTGCTGCTCCCTAGTGAGGCAGGAACAAAACTGGGGGATGGGCTATTCCGGAGGCGCCTACAGGAAGAAGAAAAAACTATTTCCTGCCTCCCTAAAGGCACGGTGGGAATAACCCATGGAGATGTCCTCCACCTCAGAGGGAGAAATTCCCTTCCTCAAATTATTAGCCACAGTAAGAAAGAGAAACAGATGCCTTTCATTGTAACTGTCTTTCTATCTACCTACCTACTGGGGCTAACAGCAGCCTGTAAGGGAAGATTTATACTGGAAAAATGGCATAATGGGTGGGGTTACCCCCAGTATTGTAGCCCCAATCCAAGTCCATCTCCTTGTAGCTGATTTTCACATTTTATGTTAGTATTTTGCACTCAGACTACACAATGCCCATATAACCTGTGGTTTACCTTTTACACTTTAGCACACAACTGACCATATTTTCTTTCTCTCTCTCTCTCTCTCTCACACACACACACACACACACCCCTGTACCACAAAGGCTAGAAAATTATTTAAAATTAACCAGGGACTTTCAATTGCAGCATTATGATGACTTTGAATATAAATTCAAACTCCTATGAGTTAAAAAAGGAACAACAAAGAAAGAAAATGAAATGCCCCAAGTCATTTAAGCAGTTCAGACCTGAATTGATCAGATAGTTGCAGTATCTTATTACTGAGAGTGGTTTGACTATGTTGTCTTTCCAGGAAGCCTCATCTTCCACTACCACTAAATGCTAAGTGGTTCAGCAGCTGCCAAATGTCTACTTGTATGTAAATGCACAACAGCGCAAATATCTACAGTCACTCGCTCACACCTGAATGTGACTTTTCTGGCATATTGTCTGGGCATGTTCTTTGTATCTTAAACACACTGTTAAGTAGTAAAAAGATGGCTATATAAAAGCTGTAACTGACTTACTGAAGCTGGATCCTGTCTGATTTAATCCTAAATACAGAAATGTCCAACACTGATGAAGAAAGGACCTGATTCTGTAAATATGATTAACAGCCTATAGTTATGTTATATTTTCAACCTAAGCATAACACAGCCACCAGAGGGCACTGTTGCAAATGAAGACACAATCTGCACCAGCAAACCCAAAATGGGCAAAAAAAAAAAAAAAGATTCTGAAGAATAGAATAAGATCCATTGTTACCATGCTGCAATTAGGAAGTGGCTTTTTGAAACTGCTGTAGGACAAGAGGAGGCATGAACTCAGCAGGGTTATGGGAGAGGAGGTAGAGAACATCGATGACTAAGCCAGGGAACCTGAAGTAATTACAGATATTGCTCCACCATCTTGTGAATGGCAGAAGACATAAACTGGGTGAACATTCTGCAGGAAAGTTGACAGTGCCAGTCAGGCTCCCATCCCCACCCACCCTCAATACAGCTACTGCTCTGCTGCAAGTTAATGACTCGCCAACCTGAGCTGCCACAGAAACTGCAGCCAAAGGTGAAAGTTCACAAGATGAAATCCCAGAATTCAAAGGCAGCTTTCACAGTTGCTATAGTTTGACTGCAGGCATACAAAAACGGAAGCAACAGCACAAGCAAAGCGATTCACATGATTTTTATTTATTATGCAGCCTGTGGCGAATGACAATGCTAATCTTTTGTACAGAACAGTCAAACATTGATCAAACCAGCTGCAAGGCTCAGTGAATGCAAGTTTGTTTTTGTTTGCGGAAAGCGTGCATAACCATGCACTTTCCCCTCTGTAACAAAAGAACTCTGCTTTGTAACACTCCCTCTCCTATTCAAGAGCACTCCATGCTCACACTAATGCACCAAATGCAAAATTTTTCTTGATCTGCCAGAAGTTTAAGCAGAAGTACACATGCAAGAAATATGAACAAGAGGATCAGGGTGCACTGAAATGAATTCTTGCAGGAGTGACCCCTTAGTAGGGTCTCTACAAATGCAACCCCCATTTATTTCATGCAGAACCCTCCCCCTCCAAAAATCCCACAAGCAATCCACTGGAAATGGGTCCCGATGTTTTTCAATGTTTACGTGATCATGAAAAATAGTACCAGGTTTATAAGCAAGATCAGCTAGCCCTTCAATGGTCATTCCATGGACCAGGACCCACCTGCTGGTTTGCAAGCCCTTGTAAAACCACCTTTTGGGCCTGTTTTTCATCAGAAAGACTTCCTGCTAGTGTGCATGCATAGAGAGTGAGGGCACATAACTTTCTGCTCTCTTTTGCAAGCAAGCTCACAGGCATGGCAGGATGGAGAGGGAAGGTAATGCAACAATGCAAAGGATTCTTCATTGCTGTCAACCCTTGGCTTGTTCCTCACTTTAATACACCTCCTGGCACTCAGCTTGTGTTTCCAGTCTCCAGCTTTCTTGGTCAGCTGCCCACTACCCTAGCCTTGGCACTGGCGAGGTCCTAACTCTGGCTTCTCCGCTTCCTCTCAAGCGACTGTAATGTCACATGCTTATATTTGCTGCCCTTGCTGCCACTGAGGAGTTAAAGGTCATGGAAAGGTCCACCTTCACTGAACAAGCCATCAAATATTTTTACTAATCTGCCCTCATATATCAGGGTTAATCATTTATGGCACATCAAAAGCCTGAAGAGGGGTCAGTTTTCTTTATACAAGCTTCACCATCTGGTCACGTGGAACCAATTCTTACTTGCCTCTTACAATCCTGTGAGAAAAACAAAACATTATATATGAAGGCCAGCCCTGTTCTTACTCCATATATGAGGCTGAGAAGCTATGCTGTGTCTAAGATCAACAGCAGGCTGAAACTGGAATATCCAAAGTTATACCTCATGCTGTGAACCAGAGAGAAAGACCAAAAAAAACCCACTGCATAGAACAGGGAGAGGAAATGGGGGCCCTGGAAACATCGTGTTAGAGAAGAAGACTTGTGAAAACATTTGAAAGCGAGGTGGAATAAAGAACACAGAAATGCTTTAAGGCACAAAGGAAGCAAGATGACGTGGTTAGTATGGAGAAGAGGAAGCTGGGATGACTGACAGAGGGAAGTTGTTCTAGGAATGGCGGGTAGGAGAAAGCACAACAGAAAGCACGGACAAATTTATGAAAAAGGAAAGGGGGTTGGTAGAAGGGGAAAGAGCAATTTACGGTCAGAGAGCCATAAATCTACAGACAAGGAGCTTAAAGTGAGACGATGCATTACTGGGCAGGTGTAACAGCCTCAGCACTCAGTCAAATCTAATTAGCCCCACAGATTTCAACAGGAGGAGAATTCTCTCAAGTTTGCAAGTTGTTACTGTGCAGAGGCCTTTGCCAAATGTTCCAAAGGCTGGGACACAGAGAACTGCAACTGCAAAGCATGTCAGCGATGATACAGAATATTTATCCATTGCCTGTGAGTGTTAGAGGAAAAGGACTTCCCTCAGTGCACCCGCTTCCGCAGGTTCTAGAACTTCTCAAGAAGTGTCTGAGTACCAGAAGGCCACAGACCAAGGTGCCAATCCATTTTGAACATTTCAAGTGTGGAAGAGGAAAGGAAAACCTAAGAGATTTATTCTTTTCTAAGTAAAGTGCTACCCTGACACAGACAATTCTGTGTATGCACACAGGCACACAAATGTACATGCATGTTCAAACTTCCTGTACCCAAGCTTTCTCTGTGCTGGCAAAATGGCCTGCCCAAGGCCAGGAAGGCTCCCACACGGGTACCATTCTACAGAATGCATAGAATGGAAATGTTCAGGGTTCTGGTTGTTGTTGTTTTTTTTTGGGGGGGGGTATTTTTCATATGTGCATGCATGTGTACCTGGAAGTCAAGGCAACTTCTGGTGAATGACTTTGTGTGCACCTGGAAGTTGTGGTGACTGACCCCTACAGGGGGCCTGGAGGATATTCAGAGGTGTGGCTGAATAAAGCCTGCCCCCTCCTTCCACCTCCAGTATTTCAAGGAGGCCTCCCATCCAAGTACTTGGCAGAATCTACCTTGCTTAGCTTCCGAGATGTGAACTGATTTTGATTTTTTGTTTGCTTGTTTTTTTAACAGAAATGTTCAGGACACCATTTTTATGAAGGAAATAGGGCATATGATTGAGGCAGCTTTTATTTTAAAAGTTTGATTGTAGTCTATAATACTCTGTCGTGTGTAGTATTTTGGGCTCACTGACCTGCACGGCCCAGACTAGCACGATCCCATCAGACTGTGGAAATTAAGCAGCGTCGGCGCAGCGTAGTACTTGTATGGGAAACCACCAAGCAAGACTGGGGTTGCTATGCAGGAATAGGCAATGGCAAACCACCTCCACTCATCTCTTGCCTTGAAAACCTTACAGTGTCACCATAAGTCAGCTGTGATGTGACAGTACTTTCCACCACCATCTTGGGTTGGCAGTCTTGGCTTCTCACTTTGTAAGTTATTTTCTGTACTGTTTATGATATATCTTGTCTAATAATGTTTTTGCATTTTTTCCTAATTTTTGTGACCCTAGCCCTAGTGCAAGGGTGTCAAACATGCGGCCTGGGGGGCGGAGGACTTCTGTCAGCCTCGCAGTGGAACTGGCTGTCTTCTGCTTCTGCTTCCAGTTCTGCTGCTGCTACGTCATCATAGGTTTGCGGCTTACAGACACACACCTGCACAGCACACTCAGGATTGCAACAGCACAGACATTTTCATGCAATAATTCAGAGCAAAAGGTGTCAGTTATCAGACACTGTTAAATAAACAAAATATTGCAAGAGTGCTGATGTTTTAAGCATGTTTTTATTTTAAGTAAAAAAAACCCCACCTTTGTGTTTGTGTCCTTTATAAAGTTTATATCTCCGCTACTTGGCATTACATTTTATGACACAGTGGCCCAGCCCAACAAGGTCTCATTTATGTCAGATCCAGCCCTCATAACAAAATGAGTTCGATACCCCTGCCCTAGTACATTATTTGCTGAATGTCTCCTGCTATTTACCTGCATTGTCTCACACTGTGTAATCTGCCTTGAGTCCCAGTGAGAAAGGGGGGCTATAAATAAAGTAAGTAAATAACCAGGTTGCTTAATTTCTGCAGTAGGAAGGAAGGAAAGAAGATGATGAGCAATATTGCATGCTGCAGATAAGAGGTCTGGGCAGGAAACCAAGACTTGGTGAATCTAATCGTTATGTAGTGGGCAGAGGATTTCACTGCTTTATCCTTAGGAATTGATTATATAATGTAATGTTTTGAAGAGTAAGGAAACACACTTAAGCCAAGCATGAGAAACAGCTGCTAAATTTGGCACCAAGGTTATCCTTGAATTTATACTTTCAATCAAAGAGCATGAGCTATTTTAAAAGAGAGAGAATGAACACAAACTGAATGGCTCAAAAACATGAAAGGAAATATCCATCAAGCAATGGGAAAACTGAACTGGTAACACAAGAAGTAGAATCTCTACAAGCATCCACACACAGTATCCACAAGTTTCCACAGTATCTCTTGCCCCAAATATATTTTGTGTACATTTAGAAGGGCTCTACAGTTAATAGGGACAATAACAGAGGAAGGTTCAAATTCAAAAAGATTTCATCTCTCCCTTAAATCTGAGCCTCAGGCACACTCAAATCCTTTCCTCTATGTCCTGTCCTCCTTTATCTATAATTTAAATGGCACACCTATAGATAGAGATCATGGTCTATTCTAATCCTGCACACTATGTAAAAGATTTTAGGTGCTTTAAAAATAAATTAATGTAAAATCTAAAATTGCGTGTTGCCACATTACAAGACAGACATCATTTCCTACACGTAAATCATGGGAAACCATAATGGAGGAAGCAGACCACAGTCACATATCTTCAAAGGAAACAGGCTCATTCGCTGTCAGCTTTTGACTGAAAAAAGTTCAGCGGTTTCTCTTAAGAGGGGCCCTAAAATAGATACAGCCCTCTCTTTTATTGGACCACTCTCAAGGAATTTCTCTGGCACCATGCGGGCCTGGTAGTTTGGTACAGCCTGGCGTTTTAATCATCACAGGGACACTCTCATTTCCTTATCTGCACAATGGAAGTACTTTCAATATCAGAAGCGGACAGAAGCCATTAGTTCATCATGGAAAATGCTCTGAATTGTTTTTAAGCCTCAGAGAATCACCTCTTTTACATTCACTGGAAAAAAGAGAAATAATATGCCAACACGAAGGCCCTTATTCCTTATGTGTGCTCTGCCCACACTGAAGTGAATGGGAAATCTGCCATACACTCAGCATACTCAAGTATGGCAGCAGTAATTAGTATCTTACCTAGCAACATGGTTTCTGTCTTCATCTTCTGCCAGTCAGCTGGCTTCTCAGGCAATAAAAATAGGAAAAATGTTTGTGGGTGCGTCCACATCAATACTTTGCCCTTGCTAATTTAACAATATTTTGACAAGCAAAATCAAATGAGTGTTAAGACATGCATAACAGGGAGCAAACTGTCATGCTGACAGTTCAAAGAAAGACCCTTGGTAATACTCCAAGATGACATAAAAAATATGCCTGGTTTGTAAGCAAAAGGCATTAGATATGAGATCTATCCAGTGTTCATCTGCCATCCACTCATCCACATCAGCACAGTAGATTATGTTCCTACAGCAAATTCTCAGAGCTATAGCTATAAAAAAAGAACAGATGCAGACTCTGCCTGTAAACCTATGAACATATATGAAGCTGTCTTACAGGGTGTCAAAGCATCAGTCAACCCATCTCACCAATACCTCTTCTGGCTGCCAGCAGCTTCCCAAGGGGTCAGGCAGAGAAACACCTGCTACCTGATATCCTCTAACAGCAGATGGTAGGGACTGAATGTAGCCACCCTCTATACAAAGGTTGTGCTCTACCACTGAGCAACAGGCTATAAAAGAGAATCCCTGGGGAAAGCAGTTAAAAATTTTCCATCCACTCACTGTACAGCAGCTTTCATAAACCAGCAAGTTTGTCTGCCCCGTAATTTTTCAACTTGGCTACAAACGGCTAAATTCATTTGTAGTGCCATCAAGCATAAACCAGAGGAAGACACACACGCCCAAAGCCCACTATAATCAATGCCATTTTAGACACAGGCAATCTTTTACTTAAGACAGACTTCTTTTTTGCTTCAGGAATTTACTGCTCTGTTGAATAAGTTCAATTGCAACATCAAATACAAGGCAGTTAGCCTTTTAAAGATTTCACAAGCAAGCAAAGTCCATAAAGCAGAGTAAGGAAAGATATATGAACATCAATTCAAACTTGTTAAGTATTTGATTTTAGGATTGCCAGGCAGTGCCTGGCAACTGATGGGAAGGTTGGGGGGCAGCAACATCCCAGGAGAAAAGTTAAAAATAAAAATGAGGCCTTGTTTACTTATAGGAAGTTCTCACCACAGATTTTTTGGTGATTCCAAGAGCTATCTGGAAGGGTAGCTCTAGGAATCATTAGAAATTCTATGGTAAAACCATCTGTACTTACCACAGAATTTCTGGTGAGGCCCTTTGTCACTTCTGGGGTGGACTAAGAATCTGCATGAACTCTATGGTAAGAACTTCCTGTAAGTAGACAAGGCCTTGTTTTTCTTTGTAATTTTTCTCCTGGTGCTGTTCCCAGCAGTGGCAGGCAACAGACCCACCAGGCAGGCAACAGACCCACCAGGGAGCTTAGCAGCTCTATTCAGTTTCCATTTGTGCATAAATGTTGGAGGCCATGAGGAAAAAGGGTGGGAAGAAAAAGTCCCCCCCCCCAGTTCAGTAAGCTCTCAGGGGCTTGAGCAGGCCAATTTCCCATCTCTCTTTTTTGCCTTTAACCTTCATCTATTCAACACCCCATGTCCCTGGGTATACTCAGTCCCCATCCAGGTATTTTTTCTATTTGCTTCTTTAACAAAGTCCAGTTATACTACAGAATCCCCAGAGTATAAAGAAACAGCTCCCTTGTCTGAGGGTGGCCCAGTTTTGCCACTTGTGCAATCATATCAATGGTCAGCCATTTTACTATTAGAAGGAGTGATAAAACAGCTTATCCCATGGCTCCCAAAACTCAGCTGCACTGATCCTGTCCAGATTTTTCATACAGTTCAGCATATCTTGTTTGCTGAGCCAGTTCAGTGTAGAGGTTAAGTGTGCAGACTCTAATCTGGGAGAACCAGGTCTGATTCCCCACTCCTCCACTTGCACCTGCTGGATGGCCTTGGGCAAGCCATAGTTCTGGCACAGCTGTTCTTGAAAAACAGCAGTTTCTGTCAGAGCCCTCTCAGCCCCACCTACCTCACAGGGTGTCTGTTGTGGGGAGGGCAAGGGAAAGGAGTTTGTAAGCCACTCTGAGACTCCTTTGGGTAGTGAAGGGCGGGGTACAAATCCAATCTCTTCTCTTCTTCTTATTAAGAAGAAGCTGAGGTGGTTGTTTATTTTTTAAAAAACACCAATATGCAGACTGAATTATGACTTGCAAGCTCTTTTTGAAAATGCAGCCCATAGGCATATTTAATGTTACATGAAAAGTACAAAGTTCTTCTCTTGGCAAAACCACCTCAAAGGGGAGTGATGATCGTCATCAATCCCCAAGCACACTGACAAAGCAGAAACATTTCTCAGGCATTGACATCCAATATCCTTTTACCCTTATTCATCTCTGGTATAATTTCATCTGATTGGCAGCTAATTCCAGCAATCATGAGGACCTCTGCACATCCCTACCAATATATCTCTATTGCAAGAGCCCTTTGAAGCATGTTTGATTTTTTTTTAAGGTTAAGTGTCAATACCAGAGTTATTGTGCACTAAAAATTCCTTCTGCTAATTCTTTGTTCTACATAGGAGTGAGCCTGATAATTCCCTAACAAGTCACTCTTGCTGCTAGAATACTCTAAACGGAAGTACCAATATTTGCAAAGTATTCTCAATGAAAACAGAGAATAAAGAACATTTAATATTAACAGGATACTCAAATGAGAAATAAGTGTACAGGAATCATGGCCATAAAGACAAGCTATAACTGAGCCAGCTGGCCTAGCTTTCTTTCCCGCTTCCATCAGTCCTTCCCCTGCCCCTGTCTGCTGCCTCCTGTACCCACCTGTCTCCGCCCTTTCCTAGACCCTACAGCTTTTCCTGGCCTGGCATTCCTTCCCTTGGGCCCTTTTTTTGCCCAAACATTCATTCCAAGGCAACCCGTTTTGCCATCCCTTCTAGTCTGGACACTTTTTTTCCTCTTTTTGTAGATGCAGGAGTCCTTCATATATGCCATCCATCTATCTATCCATCTATCCCTATCAAGAAAGTGCACTGTACGAAACTGGTGACAAAAATGAGACTTAATTCCACAAGCACCACACATTTGACTCTGCCAATACACAGAAGAAAAACTGCCTTTCAGTGTTTTCTTAAACCCAAAGAGATTTCAAAGATTTTATATATGCTCTCCACCACCCAGTCTATTCCCAACAGGAATAGATGAGCTTTAAATCAAAGAAGCTCAGCTTTTCCCCATCAGTCCATGGCAATAGCACTTCTTATCCCATATTGTAACACAGGACCTACCTTGGGTCTGTGGGATATACGGAGCCAACAGCTTTGCCCTTTTCTTCTCATATCCCTTCTGGGTAATGTCTCCTAAAAGAAACCACGGAAACAGAAGTGAGACTTGTGCTGCCATGAACTTGTGGGGGTGGGGGAGAACCCTGAAAGGTGTCTGAACTCATGCAAATTTGAGGGGGGGGGGGCTATTTGATCCAGGTTCCTGTCTCCAGTGGTAACAGTATTATACGGGCCATCAGGTGAAGACAGTCACAAACCTCTCACAGTTAAATGAAAAACAAACACACTTAAAGAGTTTGTTTCTTGATTCTATCACCCACCATCACTATTAACCCATTCATCCAAAGCAGGTGAGATAGCATTAGCTGCCTATTCAGGATGCCCTACAAAGTAAATGCTGGGAGCTGAGCTGCGGCACAAAGGAAGATGGTAACGATGCTGTAATAAATTTCTCCCAGCAGATCTGTTTGTCTCACATTACATCTGAATGGCAAGAAAAAGGCTAGCATGTGAAAGGATTAAAGGCAAGCAAGAAAAACACCAAGCCTAGAAACCCTTAAGCTCTCTCTATAGCTCCACCTTCCTCTCACTTTCACTGCTTTGTAGGAAAATGAGACTGGGAGTGACCAGAGGTAAAGAAGGGAGAGAAGTGGGTATGGGGACCACCCTAAGTGGAAGGGAAGACCATGACCCAGATCTCTTGAAATGATTTGGCCTTTGTAATTAAGGCACAGGAGGAGACCAAGATGCCCTCTACCAACTGGGACAAGCGCAGAAGGCTCCCTCCCCCATAAAGTCCTGGGGCTCATCTAATTTTGATCTATTCTTTTGTACCCTTGCCTCTCAAACTGTTTGAAGAAGGGGTGGTCACACCATTACCTCAGAGAGAAAACAGAAGGGGCAAAAAGCTTACATAACAAGCACGTCTGCTATTGTATCACCATGACACAACCAGTCCAGAAACTGAAAATAACTGATGGTGATGAATCATGATCAGTTTTTGCTTCACGATTTGTGCTTAGACTGAAAGTTATCCCCTGTGATTCAGCTTTCCACACCGAGCATACCAGAAGTGGAAGCAGGAAAGGGGGGGACGGACACAGGTTGAAGGGAAGTTCTTGTGATTCTTCAGCCTTACCCAGGAGGAAAGGAATGGCCCTTCACAATAGCTTTCTTTTTAAAGGCTAGGTGGATCAGAACTATTACACTGCTACTATAGAAAAGCCAGACATTAAACATTCCTCAAAACAATCAGTGTCTTTATATCATCACTTTTTTGTTCCACTTCTCCCTCAATCCCCCCATGCTTTTACATCCCCTTCTTTTGTAAACCTGTTATTCTTTAAAGATGTTTCAGACTTATAGCAATCGTGTGTGCTGTAGCCACATCAGCTTTAGGCTTGGCTTTCCAGAGTCCACACAAACTATGACGGTCGGCCAGGTATTCCTAAAATACTGGCAATCAGCTCCTTGGCAAATGTCCCCAAGCATTTAGGAATGTGCACCTGCCCTTCATACTTTGCTCGTTTACCACAGGTAACAGTGATGTAGCCACAGCACACACAACTTACATGTAAAAAATGCCAAGAGTCCCAGACTGACTCAGAGTTGAGAAGTGAGCTTTACATTGCCTTAGGCTCTAAAACTAAGTAATCAAACTCAGATGCCGCAAAGCCTCTCCCCCTGTCAAGTTCTGGCAAGCTGAAACAAATCTAATTACAGCAACAACAACAAAAATGTTTAAAGGATTATAAAGCATGAAGGTAACTGCCTCCCCCCCTCAACACCCCCCTACATCCAAGCGTGGTAGTAAGACATGGGGACAGCATGTTGCCTATGTACCTACGGGAACAGGAGCAAGGAGACAGGCTGCCTTAAAGCCAAAGGATTCTGCTGTGGTGAGAGCAGGACCAAAAGCCCCAGCAATGAAAGAAACATGAGACTTCCATCAGACAAAGCACAGCTATTCTTATGCCTGTTGTATCAATTCACTTGGGTGGTCAGAAAAGGAGGCAGCTGCTTTCCCAAACTTGGACCTGAAGTTCCTCCTAGGCTTATAAGAACACCCTTTGCCCCTGGCAGGGGATGGGTCGAGGAACCAAGCTCCCAAATTCCAGAGGGATAGCCATATTAGTCTGTTGCCTCGAAATAATAAAAAAGGCCTTGTGGCACCTCAAAGCCTGAACAGTTTATTGTTGTTCAAGCACTTGTGAGTTTGAGCTTAGACATATGAACTGCCCCACTTGCCACTGCTGCTTTAGGCCTTGGAAGTGGCCAGAGCTGAAGCTAGTAGCCATTACAACTGATTACGATAACAGGTTGTTACTTGATTCTTATGTCTTACGCATGGCAGAATCCTGCCCCCCCCCCCCAATAACTGCTTTATTCAACTGTGATTTTGTTAGTTGCCTCAGGCAGGTCAGCAGACAGATGAGTTCCAGATCACAAGGGCAGACAGGTTGATAAAGGGAAGCAGCAAGGAGGATATTTCACCAGTGTGAGCAGCCAAAAGGCTTCTTGTGCATCTTCTTCCTGCCAGGGGAATACATTTTAAGTTTCTAAATACTTATGTTGTCATTGCTAATATGGCAGAAGCCTTGTACTTCTATTTGCTGCTTCATCAAGCTTACTCCGTCTGTGCTTAGCTAATATGGACCCAATTAAACGGTCCAAAGGTGTAATGCAGCCTGCAAAAGCAGCTTTCAGATTCAAAGAGGCAGCTACAGTGCTGTCATTTTTCTTCCACAGAAGGGCCAAACCTTCCATACACAACACAATCATAATACAGAGATTTCTCTAAATCACTGCTGTATCTTTAAGTCTTGGCTTCCTGTTTTTCAGAGTCTGAAGACTGTGAGATCTATGCAGCCAAAAGAGAACTGTAGGCCGGTAAGAGGTATGCTTCCTCTTGTTCTTTTATCTTTAGTTAGACTTTCTATAAAATGTGTTGAGACCCTTTAGTGTTCTTGGCGTGAAGACTGCATTTAACAGAAAGCAACCCGCCCTCAAGCTGTTAGATGAAACATTAATATCAGAATATTTGAAAACCATCTAAAAGACAAATCAGCCATTCCTCAACAATAGCTGCTTACAAGCATGCCAATTTCACAAGTCCAAAATGATCCAAGCTGTTGCACCTTTAAGCAGTCTATCTTCTGCACCATGAAGAACAAAGACTGTGAATTCCTGATGCTTTATAGGAAAAGCGAGAAGAGTAAGACTGGATGGGTTTTTCTTGGTTTTAAAAACCCAAAGCACACAGTTGATAGTGATTTTGCATGAAGATGTATAAAGGGAGATTCAGCAGGGGGTGGGACAAGAACTGAAAACATCAGACTGATCTGGCCGCTTTCAAACCAGCACAGAAAATATTCTAGCAGGATGCTGCCATCACTGAAAACTTTGTTGGTGTTGTAGCAACTAAAGCAAAATGAGGTGTCAGCAAGGAGTTCTGGGGTATTAAAACTCCAGTCCAGACCATCAGCATGGTCTCAACAGCATTCAAAATTAAACAAATTTCATTAAGAGCCTTCTAAAATAATCCCATCATTTCCCATCACTTCAGTAAATGCAAAGTTGCCAATTCAAATTTTTAAAGCGGATCAGAGCAACAAGCAGGCTAAATCAGCTACTCGATAACAGAGAAATCTGCATACTTTCACTGGGCCAAAAATGCCATTTTACTGGGCACAAGTAACATATATAACCAGTGTTCCCCCATTTTTCCCAAACCATATGATCTGTAATTTCAAGGGATGATACAAAGCTTAGGATAATTGCAACAGGCACTATCAATTACTGTCTGGCATTTCCCAGGATCATTAAAATTACCATATATTTTACATAATTACATGGGACTGATAACCAAATATGCAATGATTCCACAGCTCATTATACCAATGAATCTGAAGTCAAGAGAAGCAATGTCCCTTCCTAAAATCACTAGCCGCACTGGTCCCATTCCCTCCAGAGCTTGCACTTATGAAGCAACCTGGAACACGAAACAAAGCAGCTTATGCACAAGTCTACATAAAGGGGAAATAGTCTTACAGATCATCAGGTAGTCCAAATGGTGGTCAAGTAAACCAAGAGTGATAAACTAAATTCTGAATTAATGTATCATACAAAGTTTGCCCACAGCTTCAACTGGAAGGGTAAGAAAAATGTTTTGATATAATGAAGAACAGATATATTCCAGTTTAATTCTAAATCAGAAAAGTATATAGTAAATAATATATATATATTGAGCACACAGGGAAGCTTTTTATGGTAGATGACTCCAACTTTTATAAAGGAGCCTGACCACTCACAAAAAGGGTCACTTAGTGCAGCAATAGTTATGGGGAATATATATTGGATTTATCTGTCCTAGGATTAGGATGACTACACCCTTACAAGTATGATGATAAAACATAGGTTTGCTTGGTCAACTGCTCAGCAACAATGCTGTCTACCTATTGATCTTACATGTCTTCCCTCCAGAGCTTTTGACATTTTCCTTCTGAATGGCAAACCCTCAAGCCACATTACAGAAACTCCCTTCAGTTTCAAAATTGGAGTGTCATCTGGCATGGAGAGCTGCTCATGAAACATAACTTTGATCCCCGCTGTGGTGCACTGTTCTTTGGATACTGGTTCATCTGGTCAGCTGATGGTGATGTGTGAAATGTAAGTCCTCTCTAGCATCATATAAGTAAAACAATGCTGTAGCACATTAAAGAAAATGACAAATTTCCAAAGAAAACAGATTTCTGCTAATTCAATGCACAGCCCCAAAAGTAGTGCGCATATAAACACATGGACAGGATGAAGCTTGAGGGTGAGGTATGTCTAGTTCTGAATTTGTTATCTCTAGTTCTGAATTTGTTAACAGAAATACACAAGACACGTCCTGGTTGTTAGTGAACTAAAAGAAGGCAAGATATTTCTGTAGCTGCTCTGGGAATTAATCCTGGAAATGTAGGATATATATATTCAATCAAGTCTTGTGAATTCATTCACATTCCTTATTTAAACCTCAAGAAGCAATGTGCTAAGAACATCCAATTCAGCCATTTTTTTCCTTCTTCTAGTAATTTTTGTTTAACAACAAAAGCAAAGAATTCTAAGACTGGAAACATGTCCACTTCTTCACAAACCCACATTTTATTTCCCCATTCTATTGTCTTATTGGGTCCCCATACTTTCACATGGAAATGGTGGTCAAGTAAACCAAGAGTGGTAAACTATCAAAGGACACTACTGATGGCAATATCACAATATTGGTAAACTATTGTGAGTGAACGCTTGGCATGGCCAACAGCCTCAGAGACTATCTTTAATGTTAACAGATTTACATGCATTTACAAGCAGTTCATTGTAGTGGGGTGGGAGCATGAAAAATCTGCGCAAACCACCCCATGCAAAAGATTGCATGCATATGTTTTCTTAATTCACAAAAGCAGCACATATACATACACAGTGAACATCAGTCTAAACATGACAAAATATGCAGATCAGACACTGTTTTCTACACAAAATAGCTCTCCATACAAGTAACACATTCCTATATTTGAGGTTACCCTTCACCACCAAGTATCCTCTATCCTTAATTGGAAAAATGTTTCAATCAGCTCTCCTCATCCTCAAACCAACAAATAAAATACCTTTATTAGACACTTGCTGGTATTGTGGAAATGTTGCATCTGCAAAGCAGAACATATGTCTACTTTAGAATGCCTCACACAATTACCAAGAAAAACCCTAGACTCTAAAATGATTCCAAGACTAAACGCCCGACAGACTCGAGTGCTCTTTTAGGTGTCAGGAAGACTCCCATGTAAAACTGTGTACAGTGTCATGCATGTGAGCTGCACAAATGTGTAATATATTACAATGCAACAGCATCCAGATCCTCTACATCAGCAGTAAGAAGTTAAGCCCACCCTGCCACCTTTGTTGCACTATGAGAAAAGGCAGAGGGACAGCCTGCCTCCTGTTTCATTTGAGGCACAAATGCAAAACTCATCTGCACGGGGGTCAAGCAGGAAGTCGTGCCTCCTTATTTGGAAACATGGCAGTAGAGCAGAGGAGGAGGGGAACCCTCTGGTACAATTCTTGATCTGTCTTAGAAATCCTCTCCCAACAATACCGCTTAGTGTTAAGGAGCACTTGCATGCCTGGTGAGCAACAAATGTTGCTGTTTACTAGCACATGCTATATTTACTTATATTCCTTGATAACCACAGCCAGGCCTTTCCTGCAACTTATCTCACATGAGAAAATCTTTCTGTTCCTAAAGAAAGGAGAGCAGCCTGTAACAGAACTGTTACAAGCATACATTTCACTTTGCGTTCAAGAAATGGCTGCCTTCAGCCATTCATTTTTGTTAGCTGCACAGAAATTCAAAAAATGAAGCAAGGACTGAATCACAGTAGCCCACAGCAAGACTCCTCATCCAATATTTTAAGGCTAAATGCACATCAGCTAGCTGTTTTCAATAGCTTTACCACAGCCTAGGCATTATCTTTTAATGAAAAGCAGCTTCGCCTATTACAGATACTAATGCTTCACCCACCAACAACACAAGTGTGTGCATACATGACCCTAAGGTTACTTGTCCTTTTACACAGACACACAGGCACATGCTCCACTTCCTTTTCCAGAACCTGGGAAGGTACCTTTTCTAGATCTTCCTTCAGTTCTCATATTCACAAGAACTTGAGGACCAAGACACTCCCCATTTAACTTGGGCTCAATTCCTTCAAAAAGAAATGTACATTGGGCCAATGAGACCAAAATACAAGGATCTCATTGGAACGGAGCAACAGAATCAAGAATGAAGTCAGATACTTTCATATGAATTACACAGTGATGGCAAATGCTGGCTTTAATCCACCAGAGTGTGGATCCAAGCTGCTGCCTTGTTATTTGGCATAGTTGTTTGCGTGGCATTGGGTTTGATGATCAATTCCTTCAACATGGATTTGAGTGGTCCTCCCCGTTCTTGTATGTTAATCATCTCAGCAATGCGGGAGTAATTTGGAGCAACGACAGAATATTATTGCATTGTGCAAATCATAGTGCAGCATTTGGAAGAGGGAGGATACCACAGAGAAGACAGTGGAACAGATGGAATAATACCACTTTGCAGTGAGAACCTGATTGCTGGCCAGGCTAATTATCATGACACATACATGACCATGTGTGCATATTTGTATTGATGAACACCACCGTGTATCAAAACAAAGCAAGTGGGGAGAGAACAGAGGGGTTTTTTAAAAAAAAAATCCTGAGGATGCATGGCAATACCTAAAACTGTAGCATGGAAAGATATTTCAAAAACATATAATGAGTACTGGGGGCCTTACAGAAAAAAACCCTTTATGTGTTACATTGTCAAATTAAATTAACTTGTAAGTCAGCAAAATGAACTTCATCTTCTTTCAATCTGATCGCTAATGAAGTCCAAAGAGACTGAACAAGAAGTTTTGGAACCAGGCCTGGAACATATAGACATACTAGTAATCTACAGCCAAACTCTTGGTTTTGCCAGCCTGCGCCGAAGATGGGGGAGGGGGGTTATTTTCTTTCATTCAAACATTTCTTGGTAGAGCTGCTCTCATATTAATTTACAAATACTACTGGTTTAATTTTTGTCAGAAAAGACTGGACTATGAGCAATCTGTTGCAGAAGAAATGTACATGTTCCCACCAGGTGACCAGAAACCCATCCTTCCATTTTCCTGTGACAACTCTGCTTCACATTTTCCCCCAGGACTACATACTTATCCACATCCCATTGTATTCACTACAGTTAATGATGAGTAGTCTCTCGGTGGTGCTCTCAATGCAGCAAAATCTAAATACACAGGAAAGTACAGAATACGGATTCAGATGAATTTCAAGTAATGTTAAATTTCCTTTTTGGATCTAGCAAACTCCCAACACCAAGTAGCAATAAAGGGCATTTTAAAATTTGGGTCAGTGATAAGCAAGATTTTCCTTGGCTGCCATCACCCCCCCAAGTAAATGCCTGGTTTTAAGTTCTGTAATCCAGCACATGCTTTTGGTTTAAGGGCAGATAAAAAAGACAAACCAAACAACTAAAATATTGCATGCTTTTTTTAAAATGAATTTTTGAAAAAAAATCACAGATTAAGTCTGCTGAGGGCTGGGAGGGGGGAGAATGTAGCAAAACAAGGTCCTCTTGCATCGCATTCTATCTGCACTAGCAAACCATGAGCCAGAAAGCCAGGTGGACAAATGCTTCCCTTTGCCTGCACTTGCCTCTCTTCTGAAGAAAACAATTTTGCCAGCTGGTGTTTAGATACTGCCAAGGCATTTCAACGCAGAGCCTCCCATCATTCCCTTAAGGCTCTCTTTCCCAAAACCAAACAAATCACCAAAGGTGATTTAGACAGCAATCCTAAGCAGGTCTACTCAGAACCCTACTCCATTTCTATTCAATGGTGCTTACTCCCAGAAAAGCATTTTCCTTCCATCTTTATGCATAATACTCACTGTTATCTATTTTTCCTTTTGCACAAATTAGAAAAATTCTCTAACCATCACACTACCCTTAAGGGCAGAGAAATTCAGTATAATTCTGACTCTGAGAACAGGTACATCAGTCTGGTTTCTTCTCACAAGGAAGTTTATCTGTGACAAAACAAATTAAACCTTGACCTAGTCAATATCTCTCACCCTAACCTGTTGCACAGTCTCACTGAGAGGATGGATAACCACCATGTACATTGCCCTGAGCTCTGCGGAGAAAGAATATAATATCATACTGTTATCCTTTACTGAAAACAACGTTCACCTTAACTATGCAACTTAACTATGATGATAAGTGCTGTAGTTTTAATAGCATCCAAAAATCTGATGTTACAAGAAAGATCTCTCTTTGCAATAGTGAGGCAAGAGAAATTATCCACATCAGGATCTAGTGGATTTGAGATCAGTCTGTTCCCTGAATTTAAAAAATGTACCTCCACATTCCTGTCTATTTTGTTGTGGATTTTTCTTTATTATTTTGTTGCGGAAGCAGCAGTGGTGATGAAGGAGTTGTTAAACATTTGTACCTGTCTCCCACCACTGTGGTAATAACATTTTGGAAACAATGTGGGGGGAAGGGCAGAACACACTCCTTCGACAGTACTTCTTCAACCATATGAGTAGCCCCACACGGTAGCTTTGAAGTAAAAAACAAAACAAAAAAACATCAGGTGATCCTTACGAATAACCAAGCATCTGGTCACATATGGAATCTATTCTAGGTATAACTGCTCCACATCTGCAACAGATCTCCTGATCTAACCAAGGACTAAACCTCATAAAAAGATACCATCATATTAGCAAAGGCTAATGCCTCAATAGATATATAAGTCTTTAAGGTGCCAAAAGACTCCTTTTAGCTTTTTGCTGCAACTTCCTAACACAGCCACCCCCAGTGCAATCGGTAACCATCTCAGCTAGGGTTGCCAAGTACTTACCAGAATTCAGCGGGGGACACATAGTCCCCGGCCAGAACATTCCTCCTTGTAACACCCACGCCACATGATGCCGTCACCAGGAAGTGACGCCGGGCGATGCTCTGGCAATGGGGCTGGAAACTCGATGGTACCATTGAGTTTCCAGCTCCATTGCCAGAGCATCACCTGGCGTCACTTCCTGACGACGGCATCATGTGCCGTGTCTCCCCCCCCCCAGAATGGTCCTGCCAAGAAGTATGCGTCCCCCACCGAATTACAGTAAGTACTTGGGAAGCCTGATCTCAGCTTTTCAATAAGTCAAGGGTACGTATTGACACCTATTAATTCTCATATAAAAGAGGCAAAGAATCCAACTCTCAGTTATCCCAAGTTTCCCAAGTTTTTTTGTTAAAACATTTAAAGATGAAAACAGACACAAGAGTTCTGTGAACAAAGGCTCCAATTAGGAATATGGGGGCTTGGCCTAACCTTAGCACAAGCACCCACCTGCCTCTTCCAACTAACCTCTCAAAAGCTACTGAAAGCACAATTTGAAACCACCAGCTTCTTCCCTTTGGGTAGGGCTAAAAAGGTTCTTTATCCAGTAAGAGATAGAATGGTTCAGCCAACCACCACTGGATGGAAGCTGTAATAAAACCTGATGCATTTGACAGTAACCTTGCAATCATTCATCAAGATTAAGAAAGTTAATTAAGAACGTCATAGGCCATTTCACAGCTCCTACAGGTAGACCGGGAAGGAATTTGAGGCCACTAATGTCAGGTGATAAAACAATTTCACATTTACATACCAGTTATGTTTCCGTTAAGGGACAGAACAAGGAGATGAATAAACCAAACTTCTAAAATTTAGTTAAACAAAACTAGAGGTCACCACAGACCTTCTGCATTCTTTGGTCCTTAGAATTTAAAAAAGGATAAAATAGCCCCATCAGTTTAAGCAGGGGGAAATGCAATACATTTTTTAAGAGAACCAACTTTGTTTTGACCTCATCTTTGATCAACAATATCAATTTAAAGATCTGGAGCTTTGACCTTTTAGTAACCTGAATACATATGGATCAAATGGATTTCCAAAATTAAACTCACAAATACACCTGGCTGCATAGCAATCCATTGGTTGGCCAAGCAGATAGCAATACCATTAGTATTCGACTCACATCCCTGAAGTTTATGGTGTATAAATAATGCGGCTAAAGGCTCAAAGAAGAAACACAGACATTTAAGTTGCATCATAGTAGGAAGGAAGGAAGGAAGGAAGGAAGAAGTTGAGGCATGCTATAATTCTGCAATGTAATAAATGTATGCTTTTGTCGAAATGGGAGGAAAACAAAACTGAGTGTCATGTGACAAAAATGCAATACTCTCAAGGTTAAATGGTGAACAATGGGTGGATGTAACACCTAGAAATCAATCAGTGACAAATTAAATCCCATTTCTTAGATATCCATTATAGCTATAGCGTCCAACACACATTAAGTTCCTTCCGCTATTAGAACATTTTATTTTTTTTTAAGTGCAAATCACTTTTACTTTATTCATATTCTTCCATACAATACATCCAACTGATACATTCTGGTTCAAATTCTAGTGCAAGAGTGGGCCAATAACAGAAGTTATCCCTGTGGGCTTGGTTCAACTAAAAAGTAAACTCTAAATTCTGCATTCTCTGTTCCCTCAGAGGCACCTAACAAAAAATTTAAATCATAATTTTTAAAGTCATTAAACCCACAGGTATGCTTAAGTGTGCAGCTCTAACAGGCATCCTGCAAACCTCATTAAAATAATCCAACCACGACCACATTTACCCAGCAGCAAACAACTACACTCAAAGTCATTTTTAAAAAGCCATCAAAATGCCAATGAAAGCATACTCCAACGCACAGAAACTACAACAGAGAAGATGATTCTTCATGGCCTCCCAGTTATCCTTCCTACAAGAGTCAGGTCACAGATGAAAACCTCTCCACATATACAAACGAAAAGCAACAAACATATGGAAGAAAGATGCCAGCAAAGGTTTACACGTGTATGTTAAAAAGTGTACACATTTATCTTTTGCAAAGGAGAAACTTGCATCTCAAATTATTGGTATGGTGGTAGAGTACTGATGTTCTAGCATATTTGGTTTCTTGTCCTATGAATGCCAACAGGAATGTTTCATATGTTACAATTATTCTCAGATAAAGTCTACATGCCCTGACCTAAACAGCCCAGACTAGCCCGATCTGATCAGATCTCAGAAACTAAACAGGGTCGGCCCTAGTCAGTACTTGGATGGGAGACCACCAAGGAAACCCAGGGTCACTACTCAGAGGCAGGCAATGTCAAACTACTTCCGAACGTTTCTTGCCTTGAAAACACTATGGGGGTTCCCATATGTCTGCCATGACTTGATGACTGAACTGCTGTTTTTGGATTTCCTGAAAATGAAAAACAGAAGCCAGTATTATCAACATAATCAATAATTCATTCTGACAAGCACTCTCCTCTCCAGATAGATGTTAAAGATAGAGGGGACAAAAACAGGACCTTTGCAGTACTCCATAGAATACGCTCCTGAGTTAGAACAACAGTGACTGGTCAGGCAGGGGGAAAATACTACCAAGCATGCCCCCTCCACACCTATTCAACTCAGGCAATCCAGATGGATTGGTGGTCAATTGCATCAAATGTTGCTGAGAGGTCAAGAAGTAGAAGCAGAGTCATACTCCTCCTCTCCATAATTAAATACAGTCAGAGAAAACAATATGGTCCGAATTCTGCCTTGGATTCCAATTGGTAAGAGTCTAGAAAATTCACTTTATGCAAGAACTTCTGGAGATGTCTAACTCTGCCTACTTTATCACCTTGTCACAAAAAAGGGGGAAAAAATGAAACTAACTTGTAATATTTAAGATCAGCCAAGTTCAGAAAAGGTTTCATCAGAACTGGATGAATCACATCCTCCTTCAATCTCTTAGGAAGCTATTCTTCATCAGTGCTGCAACAGCTGATAGGAATATATTTCACTTGAGCTGGATTGACTTTACTAGCCAAAACAGGTAATTGTTGAAGAAACAAGTGATGAGCTCCAAATCTCTAAAAATCCTGTCCACCTCCTAAGGTAACAACAGTTTTATAACCACAGGAACGCAGGGAGGCTTACAAATAATCTGATCTACAGGCATCAAACACTTATCACCCCCCTACCAAAAAGAAAAAAGAAAAACCACAGTTATACAACTTTCTCTCAAAATAATACCCTCCTTGGGAAATTAGCTGCAAATCCCCAGCTAAAAGAATGTATTCACGTTTCTTACAGAAAGACAGACAGCACAGCGGTCTCTCTGTGCCTCTTCTGATAGGACACTCGGTAACACTGAAGATGTCACCCGAAAAGAGCAGACGTATGTTGTGGAAGTTTGAAGGAAGGTCTCAGCCAGGAGGCGAAAAGACTTCTACACACAACTGTATCATGTGAACCAGTTATTTATAATGCCGATCTATAAAATAAACTGCATAAACGTGTAGATTATCCAGACTGCATCTAGTAAATCAGTTTCAAACCAGACAATCTTAACTAGCCCTTACCCCAGCACTGAGAGCAGAAGAAATCAGAATCTAGGCAATGTCTTATTCACAATTATAATACATATGCCTCCTACAACCAATCACCAATAATTATACAATATCAACATGTAACAATAAATAGTTTATTGCAACAAGTTCAATAGTGTTCCCACATTCTAAAAACAACACAGACCTCCCCAATAGCCCACATCTCCAACAGACAAAACAGCAAATTTAGATGAGCAAGCCTGAAACCTCATCTTTGCCTAGGTTTGTTGAGTAGGCAAAGCATAGTTTGACCATCAAGGACATACTTTGGGTGCTCCCTTCCTGGTTCAGTTACATTCAAAAGGGGTTAAACCATAGTTTGCAAACTGCAGTTTGAAAACCAGTTCTCTTGTGTTTTCCAATTCTGAAAAAAACACAAACCATAGTTTGCTTGATTTACACGTAATAATGATAAAGTACAGGTCACTTGAAGCAGGATCTGAGGGAGAAAAACTCATGGTATTGAGAGAGGACTGGGAAGTATGTGAGTCACAGGCCAAAGGTATTATGCCCAAACCAGGTCAATCTGAAGCTCTAGGCATGTCACTGTCTCAGACTGAGTCCCCAACTGTAAAGTCAGAACAGTCACTGCCCTGAGCAGCTGCATGGATGAAAACAAAGGCTACAAAGCACTCTGCCAATTAAGAATGATGCAGAAAAGAATTAAATTGTAGTAACCACCACTTGCTTCTATCTAAGTACAAGGAAAACAAGCAAATTATCCTGTAAAGGACATATAGGTTAAGCCTAGTTATTTTACCCCAAGGTAACTTCTACAGTAACCATTGACAAGTCATAAGTGCTTAACTCTGAACATTTTATTAGAGGCAAAATCCAGCAATCAGAGGAGCCTACAGGTCCAGGCCTAACATGTGCTTGCATGTGCATATACAAATGCCCCGCAAGAGTTTTCCTCCTGCAACTGGAGCCAAAAATCCATTCCAAGCAGTGGTGTTCAATCCGTGTAAGGTGGTAACACCAGCTAATCCTGCTGTGCTTACACAATGAGACCCTTTCAACTTCTCCCCTCCTCCCTGTTCCCCTCCCCCTGTTAGAATTAGAACACTGAATCATTTACTCTCTAACAAAGGCATAATTGCTACAATACAGAAATTTCAGAAAAGGATCACGTACAGGCTGAAGCAGTCCACAGACAAAAGGCTGCAAAAACACACTTGCGTAAAAGAACAAAATACCTGTGGTCCGAACAGGATCAGCTGTGTTTCAGGAAATCAGAAAATACACATTTTAGCGTTCCATGCAATATGTTCTGCAGTTACTTTGCGTATTAAATGTAGCTCCAAAATGTAGCTTAGCCACATTAACAATAAATACTAAGCAGGGCTAATAATTTTCCATGAATGCAAAAATCGCTCACAGAATCCAGTATCTGGCACAGGTCTTATGGTTTTCAAGGCCTCGCAAGACTATTACTGATACCTTTAAAAAGGGCACATGGGAACATGAACAGGATTCTGCTTTCCTACAACTGGCTCACTCCTTGCACAATCATTTAAGAACTTGAGTAGCAGGTTCAGTATGTACACTAAGCAAGTATGTGCAACTTAAGCAAGTTTGCACAGTTTACCTCAACAAAGAACTGTATTTTTCTTCCCCCAATGCTGAGCTTGCAGCAACTTCCAGTGTTCAGATCAGAGAATTATCTGCCTTGTCTGTCGTTAACGCCACTATATCCACATAGTTCTAGTATTATTACTATAAATCACTGTAATCTCAGGGGCATCTTGAAGACCAAATATGAAGCCCACTAGCAAGTACTAGCTCTCATGTTATAGAAAGGGTTTGCAGATACTTAAGTTGCAGGAAAAAACTACTACCTCAGAAGAAAAGAAAAATAAGCCCTTTCTCTTTAACCCCTCTCATGATCTCTTCTAAACAGGATACACAGTTTGCAGTCCTGACATATGGTTTTTGAGCACTTTCAGAGTAACAGTCTCTTCTTCGGAAAAATTACAGGCTTCTCATATTTCTGCTGAATTTCCCAATAACTCCATTCACCACCATTTCCAGTTCTCACAACTTTATTGCCTCCACGGTGATAAATAGGAGCATCTACCTTGCTTCTCACCAGAGGATTTTTAAAGAGGTCAGCAAGAGGAAACAGGATAGGCAATCTCTCTAAACTTCTCAGCGTTACACTGTTGTAAGAACAAGATGGGTAGCCATGTTAGCCTGTCTGCAGCAGTAGCAAAGAGCAAGAGCCCAGTAGAACCTTGAAGACAAACTAAATTTGTGACAGGGTATGAGCTTTCATTAGTCACTGCTCACTTCTTTCGTGAGCAGTGACTCACGAAAACTCATATCCTGCCACAAATTTTGTTAGTCCTTAAGGTGCTACTGGACTCTTGCTCTTTTCTACTATTATAAGGAGGCATCTTTATTTAGCCTGTATCTCCTTTTTCTAAAGCATTCTTTACCAAACTTGTTAAAACCAGTGCCCACATTTGGTAAAAGTGTTTGATGCTGAAGCAAAAGCAAAAGTTTCAGATGTCAGCAAAATCAATGGCAAAAGAGAATCTATGATGATGAAGCATGTTTCACAAACACCAGGCTACAGGAAGTCTGCTAGGACATGGGAATTGCTGACAGACAGTAAGGTGGCAGGAGGTCAGGCAGAAGATGACTGATTTTGATAAGGGCCCAACATAGTACTCCCTGCAATCCCAAAGTGTGACACGCATGACAGCACTTAAAACTAACATGAAACAAGAAGGGAGATCAACTGCTGGAGACAAAGCATGAAATAAGCAAATCACACGACAACTTTTGCAGTAACATCCTCTAAATTCTTCCATGTTTTCCTGTAGAACAAGGTTTATTGCAGGATGAGGGTTTGCTGTTTATGACTTCAGTTGCAAAAACAGTGACAACAAAAAACAAATAAATAAGCAATAAACAGTCCTGAGTGATGTCAATACATACTGACCTACAAAACAAACATGAAGCCAGACTCAGTTAAGAAGCTGCAGGAGCATGGCAAAAGACATCCTGGAAAGGGCCCGACCACCCACTTCCTTCATCTTATTCATCAGATGGGGAATGGGGCTGCCAGAGCTAGATTCCAACCAAGAATGCATGGCTATTTCTAACAACAAAAACAATAAATTTTAAAAAATTGGCAACACACTGTCTCACTCCATCTGTCTGCCAATCTGTCATTTTTATCCCACCCTTCCATTAAGGAGCTCACAGTTCCTCCGTCCTCCATTTTACCCTAACAATGGTGTAAAGTAGGCTAGGCTGAAAGACAGAAGAGATGTGAAAGCCTAGGAGAACTCTGGAAATACTCGGGGGGGGGGGGATTTTTCTCCCCAGGGCCTTTTTTATATTTCTGGATGGGGGGATGAGAAATTGGGGGGGGGGGGCTCACTGGAAAAAAACTCCTATGATACATTTAGGGGTTTTTTTTAGAGAGAATAATCTTTTCTTTAAAAAAACATTTCATTCATTCTAAATGCACAGCATGAAAAAGTCTGAGACTTTCTCAAGTTTAAACATGTATTATGAAAATTTGTAGAGAAGACAATCCACAGCATTAGATAATGGTTATTCCTTTGTATACTGTAGACCAGAGTTCCCACCAACACCTTTCCTGGCACCCACCAAGTGTTTTTAGAAAGCAGGTGGGGCCACATGGGGATCCTGCCCTATAGACCTTCTGACTGGCTGTACTGATTAAAATACGTTGTTTTGGTGACAGCTGCCACTACAGAGTTGATTTTATTCTCTATCTCACTCCTCTTTCCCCGTGTATTTTTAAAAATTACTTCTCTTGTCCCCCGCACTAGACCCCCACACTGTTGGTCTACCTCCAACAGTGGCCATTCTGTGGTTGTGCCCACTACCCTGTGTCAGGATTGTTAAAGTGCCCACAGGCTCAAAATTCTTGCAGACCCTTGCTGAAGACATGTATGACATTTTAATAAATTGACAGCAATTAATAATAATAATAATAATAATAGAGAGAAGAAGAGATTGGATTTATACTCCGCCCTTCACTTTTGAGTCTCAGAGCGGCTTACAAACTCCTTTCCCTTCCCCTCCCCACAACAGGCACCCTGTGAGCAGTGTTCCCTCTAAGCTGAGTTAGTGTGAGCTAGCTCACAGTTTTTTAGCCTCCAGTTCACCGATTTTTGCCTTGGCTCAGGAAGGATGGCTCCAGAGCAAACTAATTTATGCAGAAGCCAAATTGCTTGCTCACAACTTTAATGCCAGCACATCACAAAGTAGAATTTTTGCTCACAAGACTCCACAGCTTAGAGGGAACACTGCCTGTGAGGTAGGCGGGGCTGAGAGAACTCTAACACAAACTGCTCTTTCAGGAACAGCTGTGCCAGAGCTTGTGACTGACCCAAGATCACATCAGCAGGTGCAAGTGGAGGAGTGGGGAATCAAACCCAGTTCTCCCAGATTAGAGTCCACACACTTAACTACTACACCAAACTGGCTCTCTGTATATGCTATATAATCTGTTAAATGAGTATGCCAATAAAAGGGATGATGGTGATGATGGTGATGAAGAAGAAGAAGACAACAGTTCAGTGTTTTCAATGTTATAAAGTTTAACTTAATACCCAGATCTGCTGGTTGTCCTATCTAGTGTGAAGTGCTTCTGTCCAAACATTTGTTTACTACAAAATTTGTTTTCTAAATTCAACTTAATTTTTCCTACCTTTCAGATGGCAAAAATTGTGCTACGATAACAGAGGATGCTGTGTGCAATTTGCTCAAGTATAGGGTGTATCTGTAAGACATTTATACTTTTATATTCCACCAATATGCTAGCTATGCTATAAATTATGTATTTTATGCTGTTGAAACAGTAAAAAGTTTAAGTTTGACAGGGAAGTAAATATAGCATATATTACAACTTTCCCCAAAATTTCTGGTTTAAAAAAGGGAAGGAAGCAGACTTTTCCCCCTATGCCTTCATATTTTCCAGAAATTTTACATTTCTAAGAGAGAAAGACCCAATGACCTGAGTGAGGATTTGAGTGAGGATTTGAACTTGGACCTTTGAAGTTCCAATCCAATACTCTACCACACTGGCTCTCAAGAGTATGCTAATCTTTCTTGAAAAGGTGGAACCAGAAATCCTCTGATAGTCAAAATCTTCCATAAATAGACCACAGAAAGGTAGAATGCTTAGGCATTAATAAAATGTCCAGGAAGATGTCAACTGTCTGAATCGCAGAGCAGTCTTTAACCCTTCCTGCAACCCACCAGGGCTGCAAACATGACTGGAAACCATCTAACAAAAACAAAGAGTCAGAGTTATGACCCTACCCAGTGTCAAGGTCAGGGACCAAATGAGCTTGGGACAGGAATGAAGGGCACTGTAGTAAGGAACGAAGAGTTGCAGCCATGGAGGAATCTCTTGCCTGCCAGTCCCACTGTTACTTTCAGCATGCATGCCAAAAAGGCAGAAGGTTTGATACTTTCACTCTCTATGCAACAGGTCTTTCAAAAGGGGTGTGTGTGTAAAATGCCATCACATCACAGCCGACTTATGGAAAATCCCACAGGGTTTTCACAGTAAGAGACTAAACAGAGGTGGTTTGCCATTGCCTTCCTCTGCATAGTTGTCCTGGAATTCCTTGGTGGTCTCCCTTCCAAATACTAACCAGCGTTGATCCTGTTTTGCTTCCAAGATCTGATGAGATTGGGCTAGCCTGGGCTAGCCTGGGCCATCCAGGTCAAGGTGCCAGACACAATTCTGAGATGCGGAGGGCACTGAGGCCCAGCAAGAGGTCTTCATGGGCTGAAGACCACTACTCCAGAGGGAGACAAGAGCAGAACAGAAAGCTTTCTTTTCCCAGTTTCCCTTTTTGAAGTTTCATCACCCTCACCAAGGGCTACAATGGAACAGGAACAAGTCTTTCCCTGGGCTGATTCTTACACTGTGTTGAAAACAGTATTAAACAAATGCATTTTCATACACAAACACACACCCCACAAAAATCAAAGTAGCATCTATGAGCCTTTAGGCTAGCCTTATGAAAGCACTTGTTTAACTGCCTACATAATCACAGAGCCCACTAATGATAGGGCAAATAAATAAATAAATACACTGTAATACAAACAAGTTTAAGCACTTCAAATCCCATCTTTACAAAAGAATTATTGCCTGCATATGTCAAAGCTACATTAGGCAACAAATTCAACTGATGCCAACATAAATGACCTCATGCTATGTATTTTGCTTCTCCTTAACAAATTACATGAGTTTTAAGAGTTAAAACTCTGCTGAAAAATCACCAGCCATACTATCTTAATCCCACAAAAGCATTTCAAAGTTTCACCAAATGTCCTTGTTTCACCCCACTGTGCTCTTGTATTATGAAGCAGTAATCTCAGAGAGCTGAAAGGCAGCTGCAGCACCTAAGTGGGTGATACCAGGACAGTGTTCCAGTCTCACCTCAGAACTCCTTACATGAGTTTTGCAACATTAATTTGATTCAGTCTGCTTTCTTACAGGACCTGTCCAGAAAGAGTTGCTTTAAACATTCCCAGTCCTGTTTTCACAACAGAATTAGAAGATTCTGACACAAAAGCCCATGTTTAACACCATTAGATTAGACATAATTAAATTAAGCTACAGATAAGGGAAACAAACAGAAATGAGTCACTTGTCAAAATGTAGAGCATTTAGTCATACTGATTCTCAAAAAACCCAATGCAGTCCTAGATTTGTTATTCTGCAGGAAGCCTACCTTTTCTTCCATGTGAATGCTATGTAACTGTCCTTTAGATGCAACTTCTAAATAAATTGCAAGCTTCAATCATCTATTCCCTTCTTATGCCCTATCTTTAACCACAGACTGTAAAACCTGCAACTGGGGCCCATTTGCCCACAACACATGTATTCCTAACATCTTACAATTTATCCGAATTGGACTTTAGTTGTTCTATAAGAGGCTTTTGGATCAAACCATGACTGAACATTCTGTAAAGAAAAAGAACATGGGCAAATACAGGAATTAGAACAAGTATAGAACAAGTATATTTCAAAGCAGAGAATGCACTTTCCTACTGCAAATTCTGCTGAGAATATCAAACAATTGTAGTGAATAAGTTCAGGGGTGACTTCTAAGAAGGTTGCAGCTCCATAGCTGAGAAAGTCAGGAGCCTCTTATTGAAGGATCAAATATATAAATACACTTTTCACCTGAGCTAAGGCTACTGCAGCAACATGCTAAGGAAACTGAACACACATACCCAACTGGACTTCAGAAGGCTAAGCAACATACAAACATCCTACCCCAATTACAGGAATACTGCTAAACTCAGACTGAACATATATGGAGAATTCTAGGTAAAAACTGCCTGAATTGTTACTTAACAAGCTTGACACAGCTACTATTACACAATTGTCAACGATTACGATGCATGCCCATCCTGTCATACTCTCTTTCATGCAGTTTCTCCAACGTATTGACCCTGTTTCAAGAAGGAAACTTAATCAAGTTCCTGAATTCTCCTGTTCCGCTGCTCATCTGACACTTGACCACCTGTGAATACCAATCCTTTACCATGAGCACTGCGATCAAAATGTGGAAAGACTAACAAAGACCTGATTGTGTGTATCATAGTTTGTTCATTTTTATCACTCACCAGTTCAGGCTCCAGAGCGTGCAGTATTAACAATAAAGTCCTGTGATGTTTTAATGTCTCTAACAGAAGCCAGGCACCAAGAGGTTTCTTCAGATCCAAAAATGAGCATGTTCATACCACACAGGATACAAAACTGATTTAAAGGCAGCAGAAGCACGGCCAAGTATGACATCCAACTCCTAGATCTGTCTTTGGTGTTTCTATTTAAATAAACCATGTGGGCTGATAAGTACCCTCTCTGTATGACTCCACCAGGCAGTTGACAGGACAGATAACAGTAAATACCAGCACTAAATTTTGCTCTGTAAAATATACACACCACATTCTATGAATCAAAGTTCTATTTTAAATTAGTCCCACTGAACTCTGTAAGACAAGATAAAGAGACAATCATTCAAAGAAAAAGTGCTGCAATTCAGGACACTTTTACAATGGAGGAAAACCTAGCTACAAACCTGATACCAGGTAATCTATCCATGTCTTCACCAACATTCCCACATTATGAACACACCAATGGGGTCCAACAGACATGGTTCTTCCTCACATACATTCTACTAGTTATTAACATTTCTGTCTTTCAAACTGTCAACTTTAATATGATTTGCAAATTCTGCTAAATAAGTATTGAAGAAGTACTATACTACGAAACTTTAAAACAATATTGATATATGGGAAAGAGGAACACACCTGAACTCTCAGAGGCAGGTAACAGCAACTAGGAGGCATGAAGGTGGGTCAAGGTACAGAAGCTTCATGCTGTAGGAACATTAGCATTTTAGACACTGCTACATGCTTTAAAGCATCTATTAATACTACTTGTTCCAACAGCTGGCAACAAGCATCCAGAAGGATAAAGTGCAAGCTACCCAGACAAATACAGGATGCAACGCATGAGTTTCTCTGCAACCCAAGAGTTTCAAACATAACCCCCAAAAAATCAAAGAAAATTAAACAATCACAAATCAACTATGGCTAATATGTGAAGAGTGAAATAAAGTATCACATGCCAGTTCTCACCAGCAATAGGTTGTCATTTATGTGGCTTTCTTTCTTGGACCCCCTATAGCTCTAGCAGAGTTGATTTCTATCATGTTGCAGTACTGCTAGATAAGAATACCACTGCTTACTTAGCTTTCCTGTCCAGCCCACAGTCCCACCTCTCCTCTCTCCTGCCACTCAAATGGGAAGGTCTCTGCCATGAGTCCTCTGCCATGAGTATGACTGGGGGCGGGGAAGAGATGAATGTTAGGAACTGGCAAACTGACTTCAAAATCCACACCTTCCTGAAATTTAAAGAAAACATGGTAAAAGAAAAACACCAGAAAAAGCACACTTACAACATGGAATGTGCAATTACTTGAGTCCATCTAATTATGAGATCAACTACATTTTACTTTTCAAGTGAGGGACAAAGAATTAATGAGTTAAACAATGGCCTACTGAAGTGAAACGCATTCAAACCATGCCAAACAGTGAAAGCAACCTCTGACAACAATGGGATGGCCACTGACACCCCCACACACAAACACAAAAACCCCCCCCAAAACTACTTTAAGAGAAATCGAATTAAGTCTGCCAGCATTTGGTTGAATTGAGAGCTGGCAAGCACAACCGATCACTAACACGATGGTAATTCACATGGCAAATGACAAGGGAATCGTGCAAAGAAAGAACAGAAGCCTATTTTCAAAAGTCCTTGGCTCTTAGGATCAGCACAAAAGCTACAAGTCACTGAAAAACTTTCTGAAGTTATATCTATTGAAACAGCATCAAGTGACTGTGGGAATTCTGTTCTCTAAAAATCTGATCATAGTAGACATTTGGCAGGGCAATATTCTCTTTACCCTTCCTCTTTTTGTTCAGAACTCTGCACACATTGCGTTTAACTACTCACAGTGACTATTAAATCAAAATGAGTGTGTTAAACTCAGTGCTTTCCAAGCTGTCCTCTGAATCAAGCTTCTGCAAAGCTGCATTTTAAAGTGGCAGTGATGTGGTTGGAAGGATGAGGCAGGCACTACTTTGAATAGTTAAGGCAGCCAACACCACTGTGCCAATGCATTGTGAAGCAGTTTCAAGACTGCAATCTTGGGCAACTGCCAGCATTTCAAGACAAAACAGAGGCCAGAAATAAGCCACGTATCACAGTGCTTCCCTTCTGACTAAGAAACAGCAATTAGAAGTTATTTACATAGCACCACCCAGAACTGCTGTGCTGGATCTGACCAAGTTGCACTAATCTCACCATTCTGTTTCAAATACCAACAAGTAATTCTGCCTTCAATGTACTGTCCTTCTCTTAAAAAAAAAAAAAGCAAACCTGAAAAACCAACTTGCTAATTATGGCATAATTCTGACACGTGTTCATCAGTCTATTGGGGGATATAAACACACACACACACACACACACACGAGGTCCAATGTATGCGATGGGCAGTTAACAGCGTGCTGCAGAAAAATCCAAGGCATTGGATTACAAAAAGTACAAATCAAGATTATGCTAAGAAATCATAGTATTAAAGAGGATTTGGGAAGATGGGAGGAGAACTAAATGCTGCAGTGATCAGGCCTATTCCATGAAGAATTCAAGAATTTCCAGCATTAGATTGCAAAAACAGATTCAAAATCCTGGCAGAAATAATACCTGACCAACATTTCCAGCTTCTGAGTGTTGCTTCATGCAAAACTCATGATTTTAACCACAGGAACCCCCTCAGAAATACATCATCATTTGTTCATATATAAGAGATCAGAAAGATGGGAAAATACCATAATCATATGACATGTGAACAGACCTTTAAAACAGCATAAATATACCTATTTTCAATTAATAATTGAACACTAAGGTTTAGCTCATCCGATTTTCCAGGGCAAAGATAAACAAGACTGCATATTGTTGCTAAACTATTACAGAATACAAAATCTCATACCGAACAGCATAAATCTTGTGATCTCATACTCCAAGATCTGGATCTGAATTGTACTCCTGTTTCACAGGCAAGAAGAAAGCAGCAACATGTTTCAACCTGCACTGAAATGAACAGCACAAATGAAAAAAACATTGTCCTCAGCTTTTGCAGTTCCATTTCCTGCATTTTTATGATATATCATATCTGATTTCTTTTTGCATTTTTTTAATGTTTGTAATCCCAGCCGTATTACACTGTTTATTGGAAGTTTTATGCTTGGTGGGGGTTATGCTGTTTGATCACATTGTTTTATATCACATGATCTGCCTTAAGTCTCAATAAGAAATACAGGGTATAAATAAATACATTTTAAAAACTGATTTGTCGCCTGTATGCAGGGCACATAGCCTCAATGCTTTCAATTATGTTTACATCAGCAATGATGGCTTGAGGAATTTCATTGCTAAGGAAACCATACTGGCATGAAACCAACCTGGCTATAATGCCAAAGCCATTATTCTGTCAACTACAGTGTTAGCTACAAAAAGGACTTGTGGCAGGCAGGGCTTTTCCTTTCTTTTTCTCTAAGCCAGATTCTCAAGGTTTCAGAAACATTCTATTAAAATGGTGCATGCCAAATTATGGCAGGTGTTGTATTCCATCAAAGACTTTTAAGCAACAATCTATGATCAAAAAATGGGGGGGGGATATTATATTACTGCATGCACTCCAGTTAAAAAAAAGTAGCTCAGTCCTCCATAATTTCAGTGCGTGCTGTACATGAAAAGAACCACAAAATATAGGTCAAGTTTACTGAAAAATCCAATGAACTACTTTCAGTCACAAGGTAAGCTGAGAAAACCTACTTAGAGAAAGTCTCTTTGTGAGTAACTTTATTGCTACAGGCTGGTAATACTAGGCAGATTGCCCTCCACCACATTGCTGGAGGAAAACTTGAAGTAATGCACTTCTACCATAAGCATCTACTTGATGTTTACCACGCGCACACATAGCCACTGCTAGAATCTGGCAGATCATCTTCCTTTTTCTTCATTTTCTTTACAGAAACGCACAAAAATACAAGCCACATTTTTACTCTCCTGCTCTCTTCAAGCCTCCTTTGTCTTTTTTTCGGAACACTGCTAGCAGATCAAAAGAGAGACACAAGTGTAACAATGTGCTCATTATTTTGTACTCAGGTCCCTGCTCCCATGAATTAACAGAATTTAGACTGGCAGTCAGTAGGTCAGGACCAGCAGCTGAACAGATGTGTGCTCCTGCACCTGCAATGAGATCTTTGAACCAGGGCCCCTATTTGCCCAGCCCTTATTGTGTGGGTAAGCCAACTGCTGGACTAGGGTAACCATTTCTCACCTGTAATAATGACTATAATCTGAAGAGTTTTTAATGGAGTGATGGCTGTCATACAGAAGACAGATAACAAATTCTAGAGTGAAGTTATTACATGAAATCAGTGCAACTGTGCATATTTTATCATGTGATAGCTTATTAAAATAAGCAAAATTATGACACCATGAAGCAATCTGTAAAGCATATGCTACAATAAACCTGTTAGTCTTTAAAATGCCATAAGACACACTGTTTTACTGTAGTAATGTCAGCTCCAGCCAATCAGCAGAAAACTATTTGTCCATCAATGCTACAGAGCAGGATGTATAATTGTGTAAAGGTAAACAAAACAATCCTGCATCTGTTGTAGTCACAAGGTTTTAACTGCTGCTTGAAACAGATTTCAATAAAATGCTCTAAATAAATTGTTGTTTCACAAAGCAAATCAATATGTCCTTTTAATATAACAAACAGAGGGCCATCTGGTTTTACTACAAGATGTACACTGAACATGGCTGTATTCTTCATCACAACAGCTATCTACACCCCACTGTATTTCTAAAAACTGTACACTTAAGGTTATGTTTTCATTCTCTGACCATCAAATCTGTATTATCAAAAACCTGTAGATACTATTATAATCGATGATGACATCTCTGTGTCACCACTAGGCCTGAAGTGCACAATAAAGATGAACAAATTAGTGCAGAGGGAAATAGAATCAATCATTCATCTATATCTATATCTATATCTATATCTATATCTATATCTATATCTATATCTATATCTATATCTATATCCAGGGGTCTTTTTGTAAACAAACAGCTGCAGGAGCTCATTAGCATATGGTATGCTAATGACCTATTAGGCTATTAGCATATGCCAGGCCCCCTGACCTCACCGAAAGTGATGTCAGAAGGGAAAGCAAAAGGGAGGGAGGAATCTTCAAAAGCCTCCCCTTCCCTTCCCCAGCTGGTCTGGGTGGGGGAGCTAAGAGAGAAGGGGTTTAAAGTTTAAACTCCTTCTCATGAGAGTTGGGCCACAGAAGGAGGAAAGAGGGAAGGAAAGAGAGAGAGTAGAGAGAAGGAAAGAAAGAAGGAAAGAGGGAAAGAAAGAGAAGGAAAGGGAGGGAAAGAAAGAGGTAAGAATGAGGGAAACAGGGAAAGGAGGAAAAAGAGAAGATAAGAAGGTGGGAAAGAAAGAGAGAAGAGAAGAAGGAGGGAAAGAGGAAAAAGAGAGAAGGAAAGGAGGGAATGAAAGAAATTTGGCGGCAATTCAGCCCCATTATATCCTATGGGCCATTGAAGTCAATGGTGAAAACATAGGGTATATTCTGGGGGCTGGAGGGGAGGGGGTTTGAGGGAGAGGCTACAAACTCACAGGGTAGCTGATGGAGCCTTTCCCCAAGATACCCACCAAGTTTCAAGAACATTGGACCAGGGGGTCCAATTCTATGGGCCCCCAAACAGGTTGCCTCTATTCCCTCCATTGTTCTCTATGGTGGGAATAAAAGTTACTTTTTCCCCACTGTAGAGAACAATGGAGGGAATAGGGGCAACCTGTTTGGGGGCCCATAGAATTGGACCCCCTGGTCCAATGTTCTTGAAACTTGGTGGGTAACTTGGGGAGAGGCTCCATCAGCTACCCTGTGAGTTTGTAGCCTCTCCCTCAAACCCTCCCTCCAGCCCCCAGAATATACCCTATGTTTTCACCATTGACTTCAATGGCCCATAGGATATAATGGAGCTGAAATTGACATTCGGCTGCCTGAAAAACTCCCGGGGACGCCGGCTGGGGGTGGGGCTTGGCTCCTGAGCTCCCGGAGCTGCGCTCTGGTGCGCTCCCCCCAAAAAAGACCCCTGTCTATATCTATCTATCTATCTATCTATCTATCTATCTATCTATCTATCTAGTTCTGTCAGTAAAAAGGCAGGGGCAGGCCTTTGTGGGGAACTCATTGGGGCCAGTCCTGACTAGGATAGCCAGATCCAGGTTTGAAATTCCTGGAGATTTTGTGGTAGAGTCTACAGAAGCCAGAGTTTGGGGAGGGGAGAGGCCTCAGCTGAACAGAATGCCAAAGAGTCCACCCTCCAAAGCAGTTATTTTCTCCAGGGGGAGATCCAGGTTCTTGCTGTGGAAGCTGATTGGGTGATTTCAGACCACTCACAGTCTTGCGGCCTAACCAACCTCACAGATCAAAATGGGGAGAGAAGAATGATGTGAGTTGGAAGGGGCCTCCAGGATCATCTAGTCCAACCCCCTGCACAATGTAGGAAATCCACAAATACCTACTCATCCATACCCACAGTGACCACTGTTCCACACCCAGAAGAGGACATAAACCCTCCAGGATTGCTTCCTGATCCCATAGTGGCAATCAGCATTTCCCTGGGCACGTAAAAAAGGGCCACAAGAACTAAGCACTGAGGCAACCCTTCCTGCCCTCTCTCATAATCTGGTTAGTTCACAGAATCCACATTGCTGCCAGATGGCTACCTAGCCTATGTCTAAAAACCTCCAAAGGAGGAGAGCCCACCACCTCACAAGGAAGCCTGTTCGACTGAGGAACCCCTCTAACTGTCAGGAAGTTCTTCCTAATGTTTAGCTGAAAACTCTTCTGATTTAATTTCAACCCGTTGGTTTTGGTCCAACTTTCTGGGGCAACAGAAAACAACTCCACACCATCCTCTAGATGACAGCCCTTCAAGTACTTGCAGATGGTTATCATATCACCTTTCAGTCGCCTCTTCGCTAGGCTAAACATACCCAGCTCCTTCAACCTTTCTTCATAGGACTTGATCTCCAGACCCCTCACCATCTTTGTTGCTCTCCTCTGGACACATTCCAGCTTGTCTATATCCTTCTTAAACTGTGGTGCCCAAAACTGAGCACAATACTCTAGGTGAGGTCTAACCAGAGCAGAGTAAAGTGGTAGCATCACATCTTGTAATCTGGACACTATACTTCTGCTGATACAGCCCAAATCATATTTGCCTTTTTAGCAACCGCATCACACTGCTGACTCATGTTCAGTGAATGGTCCACTAAGACCCCTAGATCCTTTTTGCACATACTACTGCCAAGACAAGTCTCCCCCAATCTATAATTATGTATTTAGTCCCCACTGCAGAGAAAAACTGTACTTTTCCTAGGTAGAGGCTGCAGGGAGGGGAGGAGATAGAAACCTGAAGTTAGAGAGGCAGATAATGTTGCATCGTTGGTTGGCTGGGAAGTAGATAGGGTTGCCAACTCCAGGTTGGGAAATTCCTGGAGATTTGAGGAGTGGAGCCTGAAGAGGGTGGGATTTCAGGAGGAGTGAGATCTAAGACAGGGACAATGCCATAGACTCCACCCTCCAAACCAGCCATTTCCTCCTGGGGAACCATTGTTACCAATCTCCAGTGAGCAGTCAGAATTACAACTGTTCTTCAAATGGCAGAAATCAGTTCCTCTGGAGAAAATGGTGGACTCTGTCATTATACCCTGCTGAGGTTGCCACAGCAAATTGATGCTGAGTGCCCAAGGCTGGGCACCTGCCCAGAACCTCCTTCTAGAACCCATTGCATTTATTTCCACAACGGGCCTTGATCCTAGTCTTTAATAATTGTACAACCCCTATGAGTTTTGCATGCAGCTTCATCAGGGGGAATCAAGAGGAATTAGATAAACATATGGAGCAGAAGTCCATCAGTGGCTATTAGCCACAGGGTATAGATGGGAACTCTCAGTCTGGGGCAGGTGATGCACTCTATTCTTGGTGCTGGAGGGGCAGCAGTGGGAGGGCTTCTAGTGTCCTGGCCCCACTGCTGGACCTCCTGATGGCACATGGTATATTTTGGCCGCTGTGTGACAGAGTGTTGGACTAGATGGGCCATTGGCCTGATTCAACATTGGCTTCTCTTATGTTCTTATGTTTTTATGTTATGTTCTTATCTTTCAGATTGTTCTTGGTTCCATTCCCATAAATATACTTAAATCCTCACTGACGTTTACAAGCCATTTGTCAGTGACACCTTACCTATCTGATATTAAACTGACTGACTTCTATGTAGATAATAAAAGGCCTCCACAACAAATCTTTGCATTCTTTTTTATTTATTTTTATTCTTTTATAGTAATACAGAATAATTTTTCATAACCATAAAAACAAAAACCATATACCACGTTAACTAGGCATAAATCACACATCATAATGCATAACACAGCAAGAATAACATTAAAGAATGGCATCACCTAAAATGTTCACATTTAATCTTTTACTCTTCGTAAACCTTCTATTTAATTTTATTAATTGTAGAGAGTTATATGCTGGTATTTGGTCATTGGAAGATCTATATGTTGCTACATTTATAGGAATAACCATCTGTGATAATAAGGATTTGAAGGTAGTATATCTTTAGATGACATAAAATCCAGAACCGGTGCTCATGTCCACATAAAACTGGAGTAAATTGTTGGGTTGGGAGAGAGTGATCTCTGAACTGAGTCTGCAATTTTTGCCATCACAAACTGATCCCACAGTTTGTCTTGCCAAGCAATGAGCGTTGGTGGAGCAGGTGATTTCCAAGCAGCTGCTATCATTAATTTGGCAGTCCCTAGCAAAACTGAGGTGAGGGTTTTGCTGTTAGTATTGTCTGTTATCGAGTCATCCCATCTGTTCAGTAGTATGACTTCTGGTTTGCAAGAGATCTTCTGTGAGGTAATCTCGTTAATCTGACTTAGTACTTAGCCAGTTTGGGGTAGTGGTTAAAGTGCACGGACTCTTATCTGGGAGAACCAGGTTTGATTCCCTACTCCTCCACTTGCACCTGCTGATGTGACCTTGGGTCAGTCACAAGCTCTGGCACAGCTGTTCTCTCAAGGACAGTTTCTGTCAGAAGTTCTCTCAGCCCCACCTACCTCACAGGGTGTCTGTTATGGGGAGGGGAAGGGAAAGGAGTTTGTAAGCCACTCTGAGATGCCTTTGGGCAGTGAAGGGCGGGGTATAAATCCAATCTCCTCTTCTTCTTCTTCTTCTTCTTCTTTCCAGAATTGGAGAATCCTTGGGCAGCTCCATCAACAGTGAAGATAGACCACATTTTTTCCAACATTCCAAGCTATTATTTCTGTTTATTTTGTTTAACTGGCAAGGTGTCAGGTACCATCTAGATGTTAATTTGAAGTTTTGTATTCTGATATTATATATGGAGGAGTTGTTCGCAGGTGATTTCCATATTGTGAACCAATCTGAGTCTTGCAATTGTAACTTTAAGTCTTCTTTCCACCTTATTCAGTATTCATGTTTCATTTGGTTTTCTTCTGTAATGATTGTTTTACATATTTTTGATAATATACCTTTTGGTGAAGTAGCATAATTCTTGATAATCTTTTCCATTGTAGTTAGTTCTCTTTGGAATGTACCTAGGTTTGCTAGATGTTCAGTTAAAATTTTGAGCTGAAGGTATTGGTACCACGGAGTTTGCACGCCTATTTTTTGGTCAAAAAAGTGTTTATCTTGGATTCTACCTTGCTGTACAAGGTCTACTGGTCTCCTAAAGTTAGCCTTTGTCCAGATTGCGAAGGCATTTTGGGTCCAGCCAGGTGGAAACAAGTTTTGGAAAGTGTATGTTGAGAGCTGTGATAATCCATTTGGCAGAAGTTTCTTTTTTCAATCCAAGGTTTTAATTGCTATTGTTAAGAACATGTTATCTCTGATGGTTCTAGGTCTGAGGTTTGAAGATATCCAGAAAATTTCTTTTAAATCGAAAGGAGCAGAATAGGTTTCTTCTATTTGCATCCACAGTTTTCTGAGCTCTGTTCGTAACATTTGTACAACCTGCGATAATATTGTGGCTTAATAATAAGAACGTAAGTGAGAGAACGACCATTGGTTACTCACCGTGAAGGGTCCTTCTCCTCTGAGGCTTGGAGGACATCTTGTGGGTGATTCCCGTCCATCACTCAGGGAGGCAGGATCAAATCTAAGTGTTTCCTGTTTCCTGTGGTGGGAGTCACCCTCAACTCAGTTTTGGGACTCCGAAAGCAATAAAAACCTCTCTAAAAGGTAGAAAGAGAACTGGAAAACTCTGTAAGTCAACAGTAAGTGACATTATGAAAAGGAAAAACTGTACTCGTAGACACAGCAGAAAGAACAACTATATACATATCATCAGGAAGGACTGACGACCCGGGAGGGCCAAGATGTCCTCCAAGCCTCAGAGGAGAAGGACCCTTCACGGTGAGTAACCAATGGTCGTTCTCCCTCTGAGGTGGAGGCCATCTTGTGGGACCTCCCAGAGCAGTGTCCCTAATTTTGGGAGGGAAGGTCGTCATCTAGAGAAAGGACAGATTGAAGAACCCGTCTCCCAAAGGCTGCATCAGCAGAATCAAACACGTTTATCTTATAGTGTCTGATAAATGTCGACAATGAAGACCATGTAGCAGCCTTGCATACTTCCTCTACTGAAGCCCTATTGGCAAAGGCCGCATTAGTGGCCGCACTGCGTAGGGAATGGGCGGTGATGCCATCCGGAACTCTTTGGTTTAAGCTTTTATAGGCTTCAGCAATGCATAACCGAATGGTAGAAATTATGGCCGAGTTTGACATCTTCCTCCCTGTGTGTGGAGGTGAGATGTTGATGAACAGAGATTCTGTTTTTCTAAATGGTGCTGTTCTGAGAATATAGCATTTGAGGGCCCGTCTTACATCCAGAGTATGCCACATCTTCTCCTTTGGGTGAGTAGGACGTGGCACGAACGATGGCAGGCATATTTCCTGCATCCTGTGAAACTTGGAACCCACCTTTGGGCAAAAGGTAGGATCTGTTCTTAGTACCACTTTTTCCTTGTGAAAAATGCACAGCTCTTTCTGCACTGATAGAGCTCCCAGCTCGGAGACTCTTCTTGCTGATGTGATGGCTACTAAGAACAGAGTTTTCATCCTCAAAAATTTGAGTGTGATTTCCCTCAATGGCTCAAAAGGAGGCTTGGTAAGTGCAGTAAGGACTGTGTTAAGTCTCCATGTCGGAAACCTATGAGCCTGAGGAGGGTCAGATAGAGAAGCTCCTCTCAGGAAACGGACAATGTGAGGGTGCTGTGAAATTGAGACACCTTGAAAACGTGGCAAGACCGAAGCTAGTGCCGCCACCTGTCTTCTAAGTGTAGTTGCTTTGAGACCACTAGCCTTGCCGTCCTGTAGAAATTCTAGCAACGAGCCAATCCTCGGGTGTAGTGGATCAATCTTCTTCCGACGGCCCCAACGAACGAATGCTTTCCATGTAGTGTTGTAGATTTTTGTAGTAGATGACTTCCTTGATGCCATCATAGTATCAATAACAGAACTTGTGTAGCCTAGCTTGGTAAGCCTGTTCCTCTCAATTTCCACGCGGTCAAACAGAACCAACCTGGATTGGGATGCCAGATTGGTCCCTGAGTTAGCATATCTTCTGAGACCGGTAGTTTGAGAGGAGGAGCCACTGCCATCTCCCGAAGTGAGGAGAACCACGGACGACGTGGCCAGTATGGTGCCACTACAATGACTTCCGCCTTCAGCAGTCTTATTTTCCGAAGTAGTTTTGGTAAGACTGGAATTGGAGGAAATGCATAAAGAAGACCGGCTGGCCAACTGGAAAGAAGGGCATCCGTGCCTTCCGCCTTGGGGTGAAAGTATCTGGTGAAGAATCGTGTCAGTTGACTGTTGTCTTGATTGGCAAACAGGTCCACCTGTGGAAGTCCCATCCTGGAGATTATCACCTGAAAGATCTTCCTGTGTAAGGACCATTCGCCCTCCTTGATCGTTCGTCGGCTCAGCCAGTCTGCTTGAAGATTGACTATGCCCTGTACGTGTTCCGCCTTGATTGAGGCCAGGTTGTTCTCTGCCCATGTGAGGAGTTGGGTTGCCTCCTTGTGTAGGGCCAGGGATCGTGATCCCCCTGTTTGTTTAAGTATGCCTTTGCAGATATATTGTCCGTCCTGATCAGAACATGGCGTCCCTTGATCTGAGGGGAAAAACACAGAAGAGCCAACCGGATTGCTCGCAGCTCCAGAAGGTTGATGGGTAGCTTGGACTCCGTTCTGGACCACGTTCCCTGAACTGGGTTGTGAGCTAATGTTGCGCCCCACCCTGATAAGCTGGCATCCGTGAAAATCTGTATCCAGTCTTGGATCCAGAATGTCTTGCCCTGTGTCAAGTTGTGAAGAACTGACCACCATCTGAGGCTCACCTTTACTTGTAGTGGTACCTTCAGCGAGAAGTCCATCTTGAGGGCAATAGAATTCTGGAATGGACGCATGAACATCTGCAATGGTCTTGAGTGGAACCGTCCCCATTGGAGTGAGTCGAGTGTCGATACCATCAATCCCATCATCTTGGTTAGGGCAGATAGGGATGAAGTTCTTGCCTTTATAATTTGTCTGGCCATGTCCTGTATCTTCTTTGCCTTGTTGTGCGGTAGGAACAGTTTTGTAGCTCGAGTGTCCAGGACTACACCTAGATGTTCCAATCTTTGAGTGGGAAGTAGTGAACTCTTCTGTAGATTTACTATGAATCCGAAGTCCTGTAGACATTGGATCGTCATGTCCGTGTCCCTCTTGGATCGCTGTCTGGAAGGGGACCGGACCAGAATGTCGTCGAGATACGGATGAATATGAATTCCTTTCTCCCTGAGGCAGACGATCACGTGAATGAGTACTTTGGTAAATACTCTTGGAGCCGAGGCGAGGCCAAAAGGGAGCGCCCTGAACTGTAGGTGATCCCCGTTCACACAAAAACGTAGAAACCTGCGATGAGGAGGGAAGATCGGGATGTGTAGATATGCTTCCGTTAGATCTATAGAAGAGAGAAATTCCTGAGGTTGTAGTGCTTCTGCTATGGACCTCAGTGTCTCCATTCGGAAGTGTTTTGGCTCTACATATCTGTTCAAGAATTTTAAATCTAGAATGGCCCTCCAGTCTCCGTTCTTTTTGGGTACAGTGAAAAAGATGGAGTACACACCGGTCATCCTTTCGCTTGTGGGTACATGTTCTATGGCTTGTATGTCGAGGAGGTGTTGTATTGCATCTCTGGTTCTGTCCCTCTTGATGGGGTTTTGGTGTGTAGGAGACATGATGAAGCGTAGAGGAGGCATGGAGTGGAATTCTATTTTGTAGCCTTCCTGGATTAAGTCTTTTGTCCAGGCATCTGGATGTGAGTTGACCCATGCTTGACTGAAGAGAAGCAGGCGTCCCCCCACTGGAGGGGTTAGATAGTCATGCTTTTTGGTTCTTGGGTTCCCTTTCGGCTCTATCTGGTCTGTTGCCATATGATCTTGGGAACCTATTGTTAAATCCTCCCCTACGAAAGGACTGCTTGCTATTGTTGCTGTTGCTCCAAGCTTGTCTCCTGTAGTCCTGTCGTGGTCTGGGCGTGGACTGGTATGGTCTAGAAGAAGAAGCAGAAGTGGTAGGGAAGTTCATTGATCTCTTTTCTCCTGAGCGCACGTATTTTGGAAGTGCCTTCTTTTTATCACGAGTTTCAACTAAGATCTTCTCTAATGGATCTCCAAATAATTTGTTCCCTTGGAATGGGTACGCTGAAACTATTGCTTTGGATTGGTAATCAGCTGGCCAAGAGCGTAGCCATATTAAACGTCTGGCTGCTGCAGATGATGCCATAGCTCTAGAAGATAACACCATAGTGTCTAGGGTGGCATCAGCCGTAAATGAGATGGCTTTAAGGACTCTGTTAGCTCCCTCAAGTAGTCTGGAATTATTTTCAGGCAGCATCTGAATTAATTTCCGCATCCATACTATGGAAGCCCTTGAGACTGTGGATGCAGCTGAAGACGCCTTGATGAGGCTTCATGTGATTTTTTGAGAGCAAACTCACATCTCTTATCCAGACTATTTCTCAAGTTGCCATGACCATCCTCTTGTAGAAGACCAGATGATTGCAGAGCCGCTACAGGGGCGTCTACGGCTGGAATCTGTAAAAGATCTGAAGTGGCAGAGGTTATGGGATACAATCTCTTAATAATGCCTGGAATGGGTTTACTAGACAGTGGTTTATCCCACTCTGCCTTAACCTTGTGCATATAAAAGTTAGGGAATGGAAAAGCTCTTTCAGACAACTCGTCTGGAGGGAAGAATTCATCAGTGATCTCTGATCCCTCTTGTTGCTCTTGTTCATCAGAGCTCTTATTTCTTGACTTTAGTAAATTTTGTATCTTAAGAGCAGAAACTGTCTTGGATAGAAGGTAATGTAGGTCCTCAGTTTTAAAAAACCTACAGGATTGTTCAGAGGTTATAGGAATCTTTTCCTCTTCCTCATCGTGTGAGGAAAATTCCCCCTCCTCTTTTTCGCTATGGGTATTAGAAGCGTCTCCTCCCTGTTCCTCCTGGGGATCACCAGGAAAGCTTTTCTGGGAAGCTTTAGTGCGCCAGGCTTTCTGTTTCTTATGCCTTGGAGGAGAGGGGAGGGGGAGGAGGAGGAGGAACGTGAGCGGGTATAGCAACCTCCCGATTTGCAATAACGGGCTATTTCCTGTCTCATGGCCCTTCTAAAGAAAGACATTGCTCTGGGGGAAAGGGGGTGGACCTGGAGTCGTCAAGGTTACCGGTCTCTGAGTCATCGTCCCCTTCGTCCCCTTGGGCAGCCTCCGCTGAAGCGATCGATGCAATGTCGGACCCACTACGACATACAGTCTCGGGTCGCTCCCTGGCTGAGCTAGGGCTCTGCCATCCAATTCCCTCATTTAAAACAGCCGCTGTCTGCGCGGGCTCTGGCTGAGTGCGGGAAAGGGAGCTTTTGGCGCGCTTCGCACCCTCGTTGAACTCAGATGGTTTGGAGCCTTGCACTTCCACGGCCCTCTTCCAAGTCGCTCTCTCTCTCCTCCGTTCTTGTTTTTCTAACTCTCCAGAAGAGAGAAAACCGTCACTCTCTCTCCGGAGCGCCATTGCCTAACACAGAGAGTGAAGAAGAACTCAAGTTGGAGAAAAAGGAGGAGGGTAGGGGGTGTTTTTTTTTTTTTGATAGATTAGAAGGAATAAATATAAGGAATAAAAGATATAGTAACAGGAACAGTGAAACCAAGAAGTTGAGCAAAATAGAGAAAAAGGTTTAGGCAAAGCCTACTCCTAGCTGCTCTCCCTACTGAGGCAGGAAAGAAACTGAGTTGAGGGTGACTCCCACCACAGGAAACAGGAAACACTTAGATTTGATCCTGCCTCCCTGAGTGATGGACGGGAATCACCCACAAGATGGCCTCCACCTCAGAGGGAGAAGTTCAGACCTCCTAGACTGGTGGGTCTGTGTAAGATATTTTGCATTCTTGAGGTGGCATGGTGAGGATTAAATATGCTCTAGCAGAGACAGGGCAACTATGGGTCAGTTAAAGGAAAGGGGGAGGGAGAAAAACCAAGCTCCTGAGAACATAGCGAAACCTGAATGGGGGATCTGAGGGGTGGGATTTCCTAAAAGTACTCTCTATCCCATGATCCTGCACAGTCCCTAGCTTGTCCTGTCTTAACGCACTCCCCTCCACCCATGATATACAACTTATTCTGGTTATGTCTGCAAATAAGATGCAGCTAAGAGGAACATCATTTCCTATTTTAATCTTCCTGGTTTCTTAACAGGCTTCATAGGTCAAGCCCGCGATCCTAAGCAGAAATGCATGAAATGAGTGTTAAGGATTTAAAGAGCTACATACATTACAAGACCTTCGGAAGTAGTTCTGCCACTCTAAAGCCTTGATGACATAGCTGTTCTTGGGGGGTGGGGGTGGGGAATAGCCCTATCAGCAGCATATTTATATCCCCTCCAATGCAAGTACTGGCCAAGCAAAATAAAAATCTTTAGTTCAACTTGTCTGTTTGACTTTCTCTGTTCATAACAAGGACATTTCTTTTGAAACACAGCAACCCTGGAATGAAACTTGGCCTGTGTATCCAGAACACAACACAGCTTCAACTATAATTCAACCTCAACACCTGTTTTTAAGGGGAGGGAAATATATCCATATACAATCTTCCCTGAAGACAGAGATATCAGAATGAACACTGAGATGCCCATTCAAGAGACACTTCCAAATTTCTAGTGTAAACCACCCACACCCATTTGCATCACATTTACTGAGAAGCAAGGATTAATGAAAAGTGTTCTTTTTTAGTTCTATGGAAAAACTAGTGGACAACTATAAGATCACTGTAAGTGCTGATTTAGAGAGAAGCTTCAGTTTAGCTATGAAAGAGTTAAGGAATTGGTAGAACTGAATCTTCATAGCCAACAAACCACCTGTGTCATCTTGGACAAGCCACTCAAATACCTGGATAAGTATCTACCACAAGGCCATGTCAAAACAATTACCACATTGTTTTCTAACTGTTACAGATTAGAATCAATCATTCATTAAAATAACTTCAATAATGTGCTCAGCAAGCTGGGCCTGATCAGCTCCTTCGGCATTACCAAACCTTTTGCCAGGACTTGCTGCAATCCAAGTGAGAGAGTAGAGTTTCCTTGGGCCAAAATCTGGATTAGAACTGAGAAAGAAGGGCACAGCACAGATCAACAGACTGGGCAAACACGACCAAAAAGTCTCATTAATTTAAGGGGGCAGAAAACTTTTAAAGGATGTTTTTCTGATTGGCTGGTGATACCAGAAATATTGAAAATCAGAACAAATATGTAGAGATGAGTCTTAAAATCTGTTTATTTCTCTTGGCTCTTATACCACCCAAGTCAAAATTTAAATTTATGGGGGTTTTATTGTTTTATCTTTTGATCAATACACAGGCATCTTACAACCAAGGCACAGTGTACTGAGAACCAACAGTGAGACTTCACTTCCTTTTAAAAAAGAAACAAATGGCTTATTTTTATAAAGCTAGTCAAAGCTTTACTGAAGAAGAAAAAGAAGACGAGATTGGATTGGATTTATATCCTGCCCTTCTCTACCCAAAGATGTCTCAGAGTGGCTTACAAACTCCTTTCCCCTTCCCCTCCCCACAACAGACACCCCTGTGAGGTAGGTGGGACTGAGAGAGCTCTTGACAGAAACTGCTCTTTTTCAAGAACAGCTCTTATCAGAACTATGGCTTGCCCAAGGTCATCCAGCCAGGTGCAAATGGAGGACTGGGGAATCAAACCCGGTTCTCCCAGATTAGAGTCCGCGCACTTAACCACTACACCAAACTGGCTCTCTGAAAAGGGGGCACCAACAGAGTTGTACTATAAACAAGGCAAAATTTTAAAAATCATCACAATCAAGGTACTAATATTTGCAAAGTCCAAAAGAAACAGCAAAGTGGGTCTTTGTAATAAACACCACTCTTGTGGGGTTTGAAGAGAAGAGATTCCCAATCTGTTAATTCTGGCAAGCTTCAATGGTTATGCTAACTGTAACTTAGTCATAGTTACGTTGTCAGTTTTCCATCTGGTGCTGTTTTTTCCCCCTCCAGGAAGTGGGACATTAACTCATCATAAGAGCAAGAAGAGTTATAATAATAAGTTAGTAATAAAAGAAGAATGCTAGGAGAAGGTAGCTGTGGAACAAAAGTCTGCGTGGAAGAGCCATACACATCATAAAGCAAATGGATGGAGGAGAAAAGACAAGCCGTTAGATGTATGCAAATAGCTTTTCAATGTTTAAGGTTATGCACACTTCAAATAAATCTACAGCCACACACACCTACGCAGTGAGTCATCAAAAGTCACCTTGCTTTAGAAGTACAAGGTCTAAGCTCTTATGTAAATAAATGACATATATGCTTCTCTCCTGAAGGTGCAGCATCAAGGAAGTGTCAAGGTAAGTAGACAGGATACAAAGTCCTGGAGAATTATTTGAAACGGAGGTACAAGGTATCTACATCCAGATTGGTGCTTGGCTATACAGTTGCATTAACTGCTCCATTCCTCCTCCCCCATTGATATTTCCTTCAAAATCCTCATCAAACTCATAATCATCAAGCTTTCTTTGCCTGGCCTGTCATAATGTACACACGTTTTTTGCAATCCACTTGAGGGAGAAATTACATGGAAATGAGTCATAGAAACAAATCAGCTCACATTGATTTCAAAGAGAGGTACAGTTTGTCAAAAGTCAAAAATCAGGTATGGCGGAAGTGACCCACTCAGGGATTATAACCCTTGTTAGACTTATCTGCACAACGTCACATCAATTGCTACTATGGTCCAGGTGCCTCTGCAGTCCATTTCTCCGAAGTTGAAGCTGTCATCCTAAATTGCCAGTTCTAGCAATGCAGTCCCACATGAGCATGTCCTTCTTCTGCCTACCTGGACAGTCCCACTAGCATGCACAGTGCTGAATTACTACTACATAAATAAGTATCTCAAAACTACCACCCCTTCATTCAGGGTCTTGTTGCACCTTTCCAACACTGGAAACAGCTTCATCCATTTCTCAAATCTGCTGCTTTCAAGTAGGCAAGAATTATCTTGTTGCTTCCCCAGTAAATGTACATCTTGAGCACATTATCTTATATTTGGATTTTTGGAACAGGGACTACACTTTTTCTCCTTCTGTATAGAGTGAAGTGCAACAATAAATGATTCTGTGAGACAGGAGTCTCAGACACTACCTCACCAACACAGTCATGTTACAAAGAAATCAGAAGAAAAATCTGAACCAAGAAGTCTGCAATTTAACTGATAGGTGATTCTAAGAGTCATGCCTACACTTGGGCATGAATGACAAAGCAACATGTCTTGAATGGATCAGAATTGCCCTTCATACTCCCCAGGCTTTCCAGAACTGGAACTCATTCATAACACCAAACTTCCAGTGTAGTTAAGAGTAAAAGAACAGGGCCAGAAACGTCAGGGTTCAGATCCCTCCACAGCCAGGAAGCTCACTGGGTGAGCCTGGGCCAATCACTCTCTTAGCCTCACAGTTCTGATAAGATAGGACAGATATAAACACCAGTCTGAGCTCCTTAGAGGGATAAAAACATAAAAGATCAATCTGCAACACAGGATCCACTTTACTTTAGACATTTATCATATTCCTCCTGGCAGACTGGCCATCTCTCTCACTCTCCTGTATATAGAGATGAGAGAAAAACAACAGCTGGCCAAGGCACAACATCTCACTTTAAGCTTCAAGAGTAAAGTTCACAAGGGAAGGGGAAGGAGACAGAGAGGTTAAACTTTCCCCTCACCTTTGCAGCAAATCCAGAAGTTGTGTGAAACTGACAGGAAGCTGTAGATTTCACCTCTACTTGCTAAGACATGAGTGGGAAAGAAACCTTTCCACACAGCATTTGTGCAGTGATTAGGATGGGGGTCCTCAACAGGGTGCCTGTGGGTGCCATGGTGTCTGCTGACACCTTTCCTGGTGCCCACCAAATGTTTTCAGAAAGTGGGTGTGGCCATGTGGGGCTGTTGCCCATGGGGCTTCGGACCAGCTACCCAGATCAAAGAAACACTGTTTCAGCCACAGCTGCCCCAACAGTGTTGGTTTTATCCATTCTCTCTCTCTCTCCTCTTTCCCAGTGTATTTTTAAATTATTCCACTTCTCCCAGGCACCTGGGCTTCCTCTATGTGTTCGGCTCTGCCTCTTGTGGCAGCCAGTTTGTAGCAGTGCCCACCATGTGCCTGAATTCCAAAGGTGCCCACAGGCTTACAAAAGGATGGGAACCCCTGGATAAGGGTATCCAATAAGCAGCTGAAGTGATGACAAGGCGCATCAGTAAAGAACTTTCTCCTAACAACTTCTGAAGCATGATATGGGACAAGAGATAATTTGTGACAGTCTGAATGAAGGGATCCTTAACATGGTGCCCATAGGCACCACAGCACCTGCCAACATCTTTTCTGGAACCCACCAAGTGTTTTAGGAAGTGGGAGCGGCCTGGTGGGGCTTTTTGCCCCATAGGGCTTCTGACTGGCCACACGAAATTTAATTGGCTGTGAAGATTAAAAAACAAACACACACACTGCTTTGGCAGCAGGTGCCACCACAGCACAAGGATCTTCACTGTGTGACTGAAGATAAACTGTGTGAAAGCAAGATATTTTTCAACAATATGTTTTTATTTTAAAAGGCCTTCTGTTAAACAGAGTTTCTTCATGAGTTACTACTACAGTTACGCATAACCTCACTACATTTTGCGGTTGGCTCTGCCACAGCTGTTTTGTAGTTGGCTCCACATGGTGCACTGGGTAAGAGCTAAGGACTCTAATCTGGAGAACCAGGCTTGATTCCCCACTCCTCCGCATAAAAGCCTGCTGGGTGACCTTAAGCCAGCAGGCTTTAACATCTGTGTGTAGTCATACAGTTAGGTGTTCTTAATACTTGCTCAAGGCACAGTCTGATTGTGGTCAATAAAGAACTTTGCCAAGCCATACCACACAAGCAGTACTGTGACACAAAGGCATGTTAGACAACACAAAACCTTCTGTAAGTTGACAGTTTTGAGGATATACTCAACAACATTCCTCTTCTTGCTTTTAATGCACCCTCCCTCTCCACATACCAAGCCTACTTACACAAAATATACATGAAGTACACTGAACATTCAAAAGCATTATATGGAGTTGCTGTTATATTATGCTATAAACCAGAGGTGTCAAACTCATTTGTATGAGGGCCAGATCTGAAATAAATGTCACTTTGTCGGGCCAGGCCATGTGAATCATAAAATGTAACACAAGGTACCAGAGATATAAGCTTTATAAAGATGGTTTCTGACACCCAATGGCAATAACAGGCTTGACTGAATTAGGTGCAATATACAGGAGGGTAGTGGGAGTGGAGTTAGATGGTAATGAGACAGGAAACCTAGGTCTCAGTTTGGTCCAGGAGGATTCAGTCCAGGAGGATGCAAAGAATAAATGAAAATAAGTCTACAGAAGTGAGCAGTGACTCATGAAAGCTTATCCCCTGCCACAAATTGTGTTAATCTTTAAGGAGCTATTGGACTCTTGGCTCTTTTCTACTGCTACAGAAAGACTAACATGACTACCCATCTTGATCTATCTAAAGAAGTGAGCACTGACTCATGAAAGCTCATACCTTACCACAAATTTTATTAGTCTTTAAGGTGCTACTGGACTCTTAACTCTTTCTACTGCTATTAGAAATCACAGCATTGAAAAACCAGTGTGGGGACATTTTAACCTTACAGGACATTCAGTTGCTGCTGACCTAAGAGTAGCAGTTCTCTAACAAAGGCATTTCAAAGGGAGATTAGAAAGAAAGACTGCTGAATTGCAACTGATAATGAAGATAAAGAAAATGCATCTGAACTAAGTTGAGACCTAGGTTTCTTATCTCTTTACCAATGCCTGCTATTGTTATTTGATGTCTAGAATCACTTCACTCTCCAAAATATAAGAACAGACGTATGCATATTCTAGCTGTATCTGTAGAAGTTAGCAGTGACTCATGAAAGCTCATGCCCTGCCACAAATTTTGCTAGTTGTTAAGGTGCTACTGGACTCTTGCTCCCTTCCACTAATAAAGATTGCAAGCTGTGCTTTTAGGTTTCCCCCCATCTGTTAGAACTGGAAAGGAGGATCGATCTCTCTCCCCCCCTCTCACCGCCTGCTCTCTCTGGCTCTTTCACTCCTCTTCCCTCTTTTCCTCTCTGAAGAAGTGTGTGCACACAAGAAAGCTTATATCTGGAATAAAACTTTGTTGGTCCACGGGAGTCAGTCAGTCAGTCAGTCCTCTCTTCTCTCTCTCTCTCGCTCTTTCCCTCCCCACCTCTTTCCTCCCAAAGGAGAAGAGGGAGAAGCCCTCAGTGAATCGAGGGAAAGGAGGCTTGGCTTTCTTCTCTCCTCTGCGAAACAGAAAGCAGGAGAGGAGAGAGCTGGGCAAAAGCAAGCTGCAATGCAGGAACAAGGAAGCAGGAAGCAGACAAGAGCCTGTTGCTTGTGGGCCAGATAGGAGCTCTACAGGAGCTGGTTCTGGCCCGCGGGCTGCATGTTTGACACCCTTGCTATAAACTGTTATCTGTAACACCCACCATAACAGAGGAGTATGTAGGCTTTCTTTATATTACACAATTAACCATGGTTTGTTTTCCTTAATCATAGCTAAATGTTAGGCCTGAGTACCTAAACCATGGATAAATATTACTTCAGAACCCAGCTACTATCCACCTTAGATGACAAGCAGATTTTATTGATATCTCCTTATTCCATTGGTAGGGCTTAACTGTATACCACAATTTCATTATATATCTGGTATTTTAACAAGATAAAGGCAATAACTGTTAGTGCTAAGCTGCTAACCTTGGACAAGCATTATTGCTTGGACAAGGTCACTCTTGAGAGATACTTGAGTAGGGTGGCTCATTTCTCTAAAATACATGCAGAGATCCAATTAATATCTCCCCCATTATTTGGAAACAAAGGCTGACAGTCAACTATGGCTATCACAGTGGCCATTATGCTATTCAGCCTTGACTATTTAATGAAATCCAAAGTCCTACCTTATCGTATTTGTGCTCCTGTATACCTCTTAAATTATCATTTCATTTTTACAACCAACATGATCTATCCTACAACTGGGGAATAGCCTAAATAAAATAAGTGTATACATTTAAAATTAAGAGGAGTCCCAGTGGCACTAATAATCCTTCTCATATTCCAATAGCACTGTGCTCACTTTCAAAGTTTGAACTCCTTCTCTGGACAACTCTACACACACTACACATAAATACAAACATATTGTTTCTAACACAACAAATACTATGCTATTTTCATATCAAGGCCCAAAAAAATGAGAGCTTAAAAAGGGGGGGGGAACCACTTAAAACACAGCTATCACCTTAAAACAAAATATTTTCCCTCCTGATAGAGAGATCAAAGCATGAGTAAAGCTTCATTTTTATTTTTCCTGGAATACTTTCTCTATTTGCAAATAATAATGTTGCATCTTAGTGCACGCATTTTTTCGTGAGAGCATTCCTGCAGAATTCCTCAAATTAACACTGGAGAAAAACGACATTTTCATTTAATTAGAGAAGCAGTTTTCCACATTTTGCTGCGAGTCCTAACATGCTCCAAGCAGAGATCACTGTAACATCCGGTACCTGTCTATCTGCTTTACTAGTTTTTATGACAAAGCAGCTTGTTCACCATACCCAAAATGTTCTTTTGTTAAAACTCTGATTAGCAAAATTATACAAGATGCTAGAGCCACTCAGTTCTAGCACATGTTGGTTTGTGTTTAAATGTACTTGTGTATCAAAGTTAGCTTTAATTTGTTGTCGAAGGCTTTCACGGCCAGAGTTCATTAGTTGCTGGCATCCTCAGAGGTATAACACAGAAAGATGGAGTACTACATCTTTCTGTGTTATACCTCTGAGGATGCCAATCACAGCTACTGGCGAAACATCAGGTCCTATGATGCCAAGACCACGGCCACACAACCCAGAAAATCTACAGCAACTAATTAGCTTTAATTTGATTATTACCAAATCCTTCCTCTAATAACATTCCAAACTCTGCCAAATACACACTGTTTAAAATGGTGGCTACTGAAAGAGTCGTCAAGTCATAGCTGACTTATGGCAACCCTATAAGGTTTTCAAGAGACACTCAGAGATGGTTTGCCATTGCCTGCCTCTGCATAGCAACCTTGGACTTCCTTGGTGGTCTCCCATCCAAGCACTAACCACAGCCAACACTTAGCTTCCAATATCTGGTGAGATTGGATTATCTTGGGCCATATAGGTCAATACAGTACTCAGCGCTCTTAAAAAAGTGATAAAAATTTAAACACTTAAATGAGAGGGCCTTTGAGTAACAAATACAGTTGAACAACTGATGGGCTCAGATCCAAAGATCATGAGGCACTTCGTCTTGCATGGGAGGCAGCTTGTACTGCAGCCTCCTCCAGATGACGGGTGGACCAATTAGGCAGATGGAGATGGGGGAGTTGATGAAGCATCCCTGCTTTCTGGTTGTCTGACACGATCCTTTTAGAAGCAAGTAAATATTAGTACATTTTACAATGAAGTCTCAAAGACGACAGCTTGAAGACAGAAGCCTAGTTAATTCCATGGCCATCATCAGCACAATGAGAGGGAGTGCAATCAAACTGTATTTAAGTACTGGGAAGAAAAAAACCCTGCAACATTTAAAGATTAACCTTGAGGCTAAATACACTATAAAGACAATGCCATAGCCAAACTAGGGTATAGTGCATTTATCTGGCCCCTCACTGATGCTGATAAAATACTCATTCTGCTCTCCTTAAAATTCTCCAAAGCCCAGAACTGTTGTTTCCCAATTTGATAATCCAAGAACACATACCACATTAACAGCAGCAAATGCCTAATACCCATAACAAGCCCGTCACATTGGACTACCAGTATTCTCTCCTCCTCACTTTGAGAACTTTAGCAGAAAATAGATTCACAGAAGCACAGAATATGCTTCTGCATACAACTATTTCATGTTTTAATACAGGCCAGGTATCAGCTGGTTTGTCATAAAAAACCTGTGCACCCACAGGTTGGATACACATGAGGCCCTACCGCATACTTTTAAAAAGAAAACATTTCATCTAATCTTAGAACTCATCAAAAGAAGCTGGGAAGCTGGGTGCAAGAGAATGACTTCCATTTGCTTTTCTGAGTTAAACCCAAAGGTTTCTAAACTGCAGGTTGGCACCCAAAGGCAAGTTGCTGTGCCAAAAGAGGAGGAGGAGGAACTGGGTGAGCTGGGAGAGGAGGCTCCATGATTAGACTTACTCCACTTGTTTTGGATGCAGCTCTTTTGGATTGACTTACAGGATATATGTATGTAACTTTGGTGCCTACAGGGCTATAACTCTATAGTTAATCCCACTGCTTAGTTTTAAACGAAGCCAGCAGTTATCTTTTTGCCAACATACTCCGCCAACTATCCACTTCATTTGCTTTTTAGTGACCTTGCAAATATATCATGCAGTGGAAATAGCATATCATAGTTTTCCAAAACAAGGCCTGTAAAGCATTATTGAAGGGGCTTAGTCCAACTATACATTGCATTTATACTCGGGATATTTCACTGTGTGTGTCTACTTTTATGAATCAATACCATTTTTAGGGACAATTTAGCTGAAATGTTTTAGACTACATGATCTTTATCTCTATATTTTCTTACTTTGGCCTGGATGATATTTTATGTTTTAACATACATGCTTTGTGTATTTATTAAAGCAGAATTGTTTTACTATGACTATATATCTTCTTGTACTTTTTATCCTGCATTTCCTCCAAGGAGCCTTTAACAGCAGCACATGGTTCTCCCTTTCCCCATTTTATCCTCACAACAACACTGTGAAGTAGGCTCAGCTGAAGGTGTGTGACTGGCTCAAGGTCACCCAGTGAGTTTCACTGCTATCTGGGGATCTGAATCTGTTTCTACTAGATCCTAGTACAAACTCCAACCACAACACGACACAGACTTGGAAGATGGCACAGGATCAAGAAGCAGAAACACCAGAACACTAGAATAAGACCGTGTCGGTCTGAAGGAGAACGAATTTTGTGTCCAGTGCCACCTCTAAGACCAACAAAGGATTATTCAAGATGTGAGCTTTTGTGTGCAGACAAATTGAAATGGAACTTAACAGACAGATGCATGAAAGTGTGCATGAAGCCATCTGCCTTGGGTGCCTCCAACTTCTGAGGTCAGGCAGGCGGCAATTTGGAGGAGGGCCTTCTCAGTTGTGACAGCAAAACACTGGAACTCTCTCCCCAGAGAGAGACTCACCTCCCCAAAGAGGCTCACCTGCCTGCTTCTGTTGCCATCTTCCGCTAGTGGGTGAAGACTTTGAACTGTTCTGTCTGGTGTTCCCTCAGTGATTTTTCCTTCGTGCCCTATGTTTTAATTGGTGTTTTAATATTTTTGTATGTGCATTTTAGGTTGGTTTTAATTGTTTTAATTACATGTTTTTGTTTGATTTGTTTAAGATGTGTTTTTATTATGAATGTTTTTATCTGTTAGCTGCCTTGATTGCTCTGATGAAGACCAAAAGATGGGGCATATGTTTTGTAGATAAAATAATAATAAATAATATGTATCTCAGACAACACGAGAATAGAGGAGAAAGGAATGGATTTCACCAACACCACTCTCTCTGTTTTTCAGAGAAATCAGCAACTACATAAAGATCATTTTCCTGTAGAGTAGATGTTTTCTCAGTACTGGCTGAAATGCCACAATGAATTTCCCCAGACGAAGGGATTGTGAACAAGGTACATAAGGCTGGTGCATTTAAACTTAGCCAGCAGAAATCTTGGTGGATCTAATCTCTGCTGACATGCAGAAGTATGCAATTCTTTCCAGCTGATTGATGCTACTTTTTTTTTTAACACTGCACAGCTAGGAAAGCATTTTGAGCAGTGCTGGCATCCAACAGAGAAAATGCTGCCTTCTAACTCAGAAGAAATTGTGGATGAGTGTTATAAGAAATTGGGCCATTGATCGGGAACCATCTGCCTTGCTTCCATCCACCATCACCCCCACACCCTGTGATTATCCAGCAGGGATTAGCAGGGACCTGTGAAGGCAACAGTAGCAACCCTTTTCATTTACTTATTTAAACAGAACAAACACTTAAACAGAGGTGAAGGTTTCCAAAGTGCAGGTCAAATGCCAAATGCTTTTGGCAAGTCAGGAGGAGAAAGACCTATCTTTTCACAGAAGAAGAATGGCGGGAAGCCAAATGTAGAAAGACCTCATAATACAGACAGACAATCTATTGCCATGATCAAAAACCTCCCTTGGGTATTTGATCAGAGGAGCTCTCTTGTATTATCCAAGTGCCCCAAGAAATAGCTTGCATGGTACAGTTTGGCATGAGCACATGAAGGAAGCACATGGTAAGCCTGACAAGTGACTACTGCTGAAAATGGCAGCCTCTATTATTGTCCCCATATTTTTTATACCATTGAGGCACATTCATCTATTTTGTGACATCATCATGTTGTCACCTTGCTTATTTAATTTATATGCAGAGTACATCATGCGAAATGCTGGCCTGGATGAATCACAAGCTGGAGTTAAGATTGCTGGGGAAAAGATCAATAACCTCAGATATGCAGACGATACCACTCTGATGGCAGAAAGTGAAGAGGACCTCAAGAGTCTCTTGCTCAGGGTGAAAGAGGAGAGCGCAAAAGTGGGCTTGAAGCTCAACATCAAAAAAACTAAGATCATGCCATCACTCCTTGGCAAATAGAAGGGGAAGTCGTAGAAGTAGTGACAGATTTCACATTCCTGGGATCCCAGATCACTGCAGATGGTGACTGCAGCCATGAAATTAAAAGACACCTGCTCCTTGGGAGGAAAGCCATGGCAAACCTAAACAGCATGATAAAAAGCAGAGACATCACCCTGCCAACAAAAGTCCGCATGGTCAAAGCAATGGTATTCCCAGTAGTAATGTATGGCTGCAAGAGCTGGACTATATGGAAGGCCGAGCGCCGAAGAATAGATTCTTTTGAACTATGGTGCTGGAGAAGACTCTTGAAAGTCCCTTGGACTGCAAGGATATCAAATCATTCAATCCTAAAAGAAATCAACCCTGACTGTTCCCTGGAAGGCCAGATCCTGAAGTTGAAGCTCAAATACTTTGGCCACCAAATGAGAAGGGAACACTCACTGGAGAAGACCCTGATGCTGGGAAAGATTGAAGGTCAAAGAAGAAGGGGATGGCAAAGGATGAGATGGTTAGACAGTGTCATCGATGCAACGAACATGAAATTGAGCAAACTTCAGAGGACAGCGGAAGACAGGAGGGCCTGGCGTGATCTGGTCCATGGGGTCGTGAAGAGTCGGACTCGACTGTGCGACTGAACAACAACAACATGTTGTACCTTTTGTCTGCTGAGTTAGAAAACAGGGAACAGCACAAACAGCGATGAAGCAGGGATGATAAGATGATTTTTAGTGATTACATTTTAGTGATGAAATTCTAAGTTCTTTAAAGAAAGTCAACTTTATTTTAAAAAATGTCAAGTTAGTGTCTTTAAGCAAACACACCATGGTTTACGCACCAACAAGTGTTTATTACTTGCACTCAGTACACTAATTAGAGTCTGCTGCAGTTTATCGTGACATCTACAAGCAACCATTGAGTTAAACTCATTTTTTATGTTAAAAAACAAAGCTGGTGAAAAACTTAGGTGGGTCTGGTAAGGAACTCAAAACAAAACAGGCCACATATTAGATCAAGATGGGTAGCCGCGGTAGTCTGTCTGTAGCAATAGAAAACAGCAAGTGTCCAGAAGTACCTTAAAGACTAACAAAATTTACCCTGATCTGGATAGCCCAGGCAAGCCTGATCTTGCCAGATCTCAGAAGCTAAGCAGGGACGACCCTGGCAAGTACTTGGTTGGGAGACCCCCAAGGGCTGGGACGCAGGGGCCGACAATAGTAAGCCACCTCTCTGAAACATCCAAACCCCACTAAGGGTCGCCAGAAGTCGACCATGACTTCCAGGCACACACACACAAACACCCCCCCCCCAACCAAAAAAAAAGACTAACAAAATTTGTGGCAGGGTATGAGCTTCCATGAGTCACTGCTCATTTCTTCAGATACCTTCAGATATCTTAAGAAGTGAGCGGTGGCTCACAAAAGCTCATACCTTGCCTGTAAAACACAAAATGCTCTACAGCTGACAACAGCACTACAGATAAGATTAGAGTTACAATAGCCATTCCACACACAAAAGAACCTCCTCAAGAAACAGGAAACCTCCTCAGAAAACAATCCATAGACAAAAGAATCTCCTCAGGAAAGCTCCTCCATTAGTATGTTCATAGCCTGGAGAACTACTACAAGTAATGACTCAGCCCTACCCCACCTTCCAGGGTAGATATAAATTACCTGCTTACCATTTTTCTGCTCACCTTGACACAGAGAGTACTACATCTTTCTGTGTTATACCTCTGAGGACGCCAGTCATAGCTACTGGCGAAATGTCAGGTCCTACAATGCCAAGACCACGGCCACACAACCCAGAAAATCTACAGCAACTAATGAACTCTGGCCGTGAAAGCCTTCGACAACATATCATACTTCAGAAACTTTCTAGAACTGCAATGCCTCACTCAGGGGAAAAGGCCTGGGAACTTACTTATAAAAACCCCCACCAAAGCCTGAGAAAAACATTATGTAAAAACAGGCCACACCTCTTCCATTCTGCTGCCTTTTCCCACTTCATTATTCCTCAGCCACTCCTCCACTTGCAGCTGCTGGATGACCTTGGGCAACCCATAGTTCTGTCAGAGCTGTTCTCTCAAGGACAGTTCTCTCAGAGCTCTCTCAGCCCTGCCTACCTCACAGGGTGTCTGTTGTGGATAGGGGAAGGGAAAGGAGTTTGTAAGCTGTTCTGAGACTCCGAGTGAAGGGTAGGGTATAAATCCAATCTCCTCCCCCTCCTCCTCCCCCCATACAAAGTCTCCTGACACTTTTTAGTCATTTTTACTTATTTTACTTCACTAAGACCCTGCCTTTCTCCACAATGAGGACCCAAACCAGCTTACAACATTATCTTCTCCTGCGCTTTGCCATTTATTCTCACAATAACTATGTGACACAGGTTAGGCTGAGAATCAGCAACTGGCCCAAGGTCACCCAGCAAGCTTCCATGGCAAAGTGAGGATTTGAACCTGAGTCTCTCAGATCCTAGTCCAACACTTTACTAAACCACACTGGCTCTCTACTGTAACACATTACATATATGTGACATGTGGATTTAATTCCTAGATTTGATGCAGCCATTACCCCCTTTCCTTTGCATGTTACATTTTATGTGCAAAGAAGGTCAAGACTAGTGCATGGGAAAAAATGCAGTGTTGCTTGAAACAGCCTGTCATTAGCACCTGAACATGTCCCGTCTTTTACCAAAATTAGGGTAGTCACAAGAACAACAGAATGCAATTGTCCTACTCTTTCTATACATAATAATATTCTTTAAAAAGTGGTTTCTAAAAAACATTTGAAATTCTATAGTTACAAAACATAACGTACATTTCAGATAGATTAGGCAGTGTTAGCCTGTTGCACAAGAAACAAACGAAGACTACTATGGCATCTAAAAGATTAACTATTTTACTGTAGCATAAACTTTTATGGGGTTGAGCCCACTGCATCAGATGTAGTGAATCCTTCAGGGAAGAGGAACTGCTGCACCCAACACTACAGCATGACCAATTTCTTGGGAAATCCTTTTCAATTCCAAAGCAACACTTCCTGAACGACACCACTAATGGGCAAAGTACACACCACCCTCAAAGAATATGCAACAAAACCTCAACTTTTTTGAAAAATGGAAAGCATCTTTGGGTGGCTGCAGTTTTAATTGGAGTTCCGGGGGGGAGGGGGAGCTGTATAGATTTTTTCCCTTACCAGCTGTTTCCCCCCAATCAAAATTTCCCTTAAGCACTTCTCCACTGCATTTACCCTTATAAATATGCATCTGGAACACCATGGGGCGGACCAGCTAGGGGAATATTTTGAGTGAAAAGGCAGACGGCTTTAAATCATAGCTGCCTGTGGCAGCAGCTAATATTTTTTAAGCAAGTCAAGACTCCATTATGTATATTTTATTCCTCTGTATGCAGTGTGTTTGCCATGCAAGACACAACACCCCCCCCCGAAACTATTCAGGTTGGGGTTGCTAGGGAAGCTAGTGCTACTCATGTCTTCTGTGCCATACACTACATGCCAGGATCAGAAAGCATGAAAAGCAAATCCTTTTCCCTGGCTACTTTAACGCCTCCATTTCTAAGACAACTCAAAAGAGCTGCTGTACGCTGAGTGCGCACTACAAAAGTAAGCTTCCCGAGGTGCTGGTCCATAGAGGGAAATGGACCTGGATGAGCAGCAGGTTCTTTTCCTGCAGATGAGAAAGATTAGAATACTGTAATCAAAAGCAAAACAAAAACAAAACTGCAAAAAAAAGGGGTGTTCTTTTGACCTGCCTGTTTGTGAATGCTAAACTGGAGGTTCTGCTGCTAAGTACTGAGAGAATGCAGCTGTAAGAAAAAAGACATGGGAGAGAGAACAAGGGATGTGGGCATATAGGAGGACAAAGTAAGTAGGAATATGCTGTGTGATCAAAAGCAAGATACAACTTATAGGTAAGACCTCTGTAGTTAAGAAGTGCTCCTTACTGAGATGCTGGAGGCAGAAGTAGGTGTCAAGTGTTGTGCACGGATTGGTTTAAATCATTCTTTACAGACAGGACTCAAAGGGTTGCCATCGGAGAGTTGTTATTATGGATGTGGGATCTGCCCTGTGTGATTCCACAAGCTCAGTTATGTCCCCAGGAGAGCTCTGCGCTCCCTTGGCAGCAATCTGCCTAGGTGATCCCCGGCCCTAAAGATATCTGACTGTCCTCGGCCAGGGCCTTTTCAGTCCCGGCCCCAACCTGGTGGAACTCTGCCAAATTCCATCAGGGTCCTGTGAGATCTAATGCAATTCCGCAGGGTGTGCAAGGCTGAGATGTTCCACCAGGCTTTTGGCTGAAGACAGTGACAGTTCCATCTTGGCTGGCATCCTTCCCGTTCCCTGTTGTTTACATCTGTTTTGCTCTTCTCTCCCGTCCATGAAGTAGCTGGCAGTGGGAGCTGGAATGAGGATTGGTTATTCGCCATCTGATTGTCTTTAATGTTGTACTAATGTTTTAATTTTATCTTGTTTTATTTCTGGTTGTACATCACCCAGAGCCCTGCAGTAGCAGGGGTGGGGCAATTCAACAATAACAACAACACAGTGTTATTCCCCATACTATTAAATTTCTACATAAAGCCCGTAAGAGAAATCATTCACAGTTTTGAATGCTGATGACCACCAATACACTGAGGACACTCAGCTCTCTACCTCTCTTTCCAAACCTCCTGGTGACATATAGCAGAGATCCTGAGCCACTGCCTGAGTGCTGTGGTTAAACAGCTAACAGTGAAAATATTGAAACTGAATCCTGACAAGACGGATATAATGCTGGCTAGGAAATCAGAGGACACTGTGCTTCCCACTTGATGGAGTTCAGTTGACCCTTGCTGACTCTGTTAAGAGCTTAGGGTTATAGCAGACCCAGCAATACGCCTGGAAAAGCAAGTAAATGCAGCTGCAAAAAAAAAATGCTTTCTTCCAATTCTGTTTAGCTCAGAAGATGACCCCTTAGTTTGACTGAGCCAATATGGCCATTTGGAGCCATGCCACAATAACATCAAGGCTAGGCTACTGTAATGCACTCTACATAGGACTGCTCTTAAAGTCAACTCAGAGACTCCGGTTGATACAAAATGCTGCAGCTTGGCTACTATCAGGAGTTAGGGGAGCATGTATATTACACCCACTCAGCACTCCATGGGCTTCCATCAGCAGCTGGGCTCAATTCAAGGTACTGGCTATTACATACAAAGCCATTCAGGGCCTTGGACACTCAAAGCTGCAGAACCACCTCTCCTCCTATTCCTCATCATGACAACTTCACTCATCAAAGAAAGGCCTTCCTGCCAACTGGCAATATCAATAACTGCCCAAACATATGTGTTCTCTGTTGTGACCCCACACACACACACCTTGTGGAATGACCTTCTTTGAAAAGGTCAGGAAGGGTCACAGACTTCTGGCATTCCACAAACCATGTTAAACTGAATTGTGCAGGAAGGCATTTTATAAAGGCAACAGGGCTATGTTATAATGGAATGGTTCAAGGAGGTGCTTGTAAAGGAAACAGGATTGTGGGCTGTGCTACTGCATATAATACAGGTTAGCCATATGTATTATCTTGCTCTCACTACACTGTTTTTCCTACTCACTACTATGTAATTCCACTTTTTGGCATTGTTCACATACCATGTCTAATACTGATGCTTTGTTCAGCATAAATTTGAGTAACACTAGTCCTATTACTTTGCTTATCATAGGTCGTATTCTATTGATTGTGCTGATTTCAATCTGCCTCGAGTCTCATTGAGAAAGGCAAACTATAAACAATGTAAATAACATTAAAATCCGTTCTGACTCAAGTGATTTATTTGAGTTTGATCGTAAGATATTCTGATTTACTTAAACACCTTTACTTACACCTTGCTCTAAACTTTATTAATTTCCACACAGGCCTCCTCTAACTTTTCACCCACATTGTACTTTCAACTCAACACTCTCTGAGAACTGAGATGAGTGGGCACGGCAGCTCCATTAACGTATCATTAGAAAGCCAGCTTCTATATCCACACACAACACTTCCCAAGCCCTCTCCTGAACAGCTGAAAGGCAACAAAACGATCAAAGCCCTGCCAGGTTGGATGCTGTCTGTTCTAAAGCTATTTATATAAAACATTAGGTCCAGTCTTTCCCAGGCTCAAGGCAAGACACAACATAACATAAGACCCATAAAACACAACTAACACCTCCAAAATCTCAGCAGCATAGCCATAAAAAGAGCCCTCTCTCCAGACTGCCCCCAAAATGTACTGAGACAGCGCTGCGCTGCACGAATTCAGGCACTCCTTGTTAAATTGCCACTGAATACCCTAAACTCAGCACCAGCAAACAGCTGATCAAAGGAAGTGAACCAGAAATGCTGCATAAATGCCATCGGGAGAATGGGAAAGTAGATCTGAAATCAAGTGACCCAAGCAACAAATCTGTCTCTACTTTAAATCTTCCTGGATTCAATCATTTTGCTGGTTTGAGGGCAAGTAACCATGAAGAGAAGGCATAAGCAAAATCCCTTGTGGCAATCGCTCCATGACAGGACCATAAAATGTGTAACCAACTCTCTTCACAGGTTCTTGTGCAAGACTTCCACACATAATCAAGACTTCCACACATAATCAAGAAATTGACATTGCTACTGGAAACTCTCCATGTGTCCAGGGCACTCACATAGTGGCCATTAATCTATGTACAGAACAAATCCTGGCACCTTCCAGGCAGTACAATGAAAGCCACCTAGAACGCAACCCAGAGCCAGGCCAAAACTCTCAAGAAACTCGTGCTACATGCTCTGTAATTCCCAAGTACATGCCTTCCTAGTTTTCTACTTCCTCCGAATACCAAAGGGGAACAACAGTGAGACCAGAAATCATACTCTAGACTGTAGGCATGGGGGGGACATATGTTTTAAATTTGCACCTGTAAGCTTCCTTGAGCCATAGAAAATGGTGAGACATGCACATTTAAATACATAAATATAAATCTAACCAGGCATTTCACAGCTGCTTACAGCTAGTTCACTTTGCACATTAGACAAGCACTGAATATTCAAGTGGGACTTAACAGTAGGAGGCTTGACAAACATTTCCCCTGTTATAGTTCAAAGTTTCTAGGTGTGTGTAGTAGTCAAGATACCTAGTGACATCATTTGCATCCAACTCACATGCCTTGTCCTTATCCACATTTTCCACATGCTGTACAACTGCTACGCAGCCCTGAGCTAGTTCCTGGATACCCCAATTCCTGATTTTAAGCAGCCTCCACTTCTCCTGAATTCAAAATGTATTCTTGATATGAACCACATCTGCACAGTTTCCACTGTACTACAAACCCAGCAAAATCTACACTTATTCATATTTAATATCTTCCTGCTTAGAAGCTAACTTTGGAAACACTGAAAATTTAAAACAAATTAATATTGCATAGACTGAAATTTGTTAAGTTAGAGAACTTATATAAGTTGGACAGTAAGATTAAACCATACGATGCAACCCTGTTTGGGATAAGGACAAATGTGAGACCACATGAATACAAAATTCTACTTAAAAACCTCAAACTGGAAAAAAAAAAGCCTTCAAGATCCATTGCCTTTGAACTAAATTACTTTTGGTGTACTGTACCCAGTGTTCACTTTGTCCTAAAATATAACTTCCAAAAGGCTTTCATGACAATCTCCAGCTTCTCTCATTATCAATGGTACAAAACACCATCAAATGGCTCATTTCCTACACTATGTTGGCATACAAGGGCATAAAATAATACTGTGCCAACATTATGAACATATGCCATTGAGAAGGTTTAGGAGCAAGATACAAGATAGCAGCTTGAATTAAACAACACATTTTTATTGACAGAAGCATTTCTACCTACAGAGCATTACTTTCATCCCCACTACAGTCCAATATGCCCCTCCATGTTGCCCTGGGGGACAAGGAACACCCAAGAATAACGTTTCCTGGAACAGTTTTGGCTGCAGGCAGAGGTGGGAAGCCAGAAAATTGCATGATAAAGACATAAATCCTTTGGCCCATGGAAACACTCCATTCCACCCAACCCAATCAAAAAGCTCTGATTTTATATTCCCACCTCAGCCACAGATATTCAACTCAGAAGAGATTCTTACATTCATCTGTGCCCTTGTCTTCTTCCAGAGAAGTGAACTTACTGTTCTGTTTTTGTGTTAAATGAAACAACTGCTAACAAATGTTAGATGCAGTCAGTTACTTGTCTACACTGCCATGAAACTTACTATTCCAATCAGTAGGACACAAGCAAAGCCAGAGCAACAGGGGAGGATCAGAGGGAAGCCTCTGGACTCCTGGTCAGTCTGGAGGTCCGCCCCTCGTGCTCCCAAGGAGTCAACTGTCCAGCTTGAGCAAGCCTCTAGCCAACAAGGACCTTCCACCAACTTGCTCCCAGCCCTGTGGCTGCAAACACAGCCCCAGGTAAGTCCAGGGCTAATGCTTGGGAAAAGAGAAGTGTGTTTTAAAAATACCACGGTGGGAAGCTCAGCCCAAGCCTGCTGCAACTATGATGAAGTAGCAGTTACCGCTTTACCACACATGTGCCTAGAGCAACTGTTTAGCTGCATTCTGAAAAGCTAAATTAACTGAAAGTTACTCCTCGTATTCAGTAACCAAACAATTACTATTAATGGATTGAATACGTATCCAAAGAGCACTTATTATAACCAACTGTTTGCAAGTCATGGCTTTTAGAAGAGCTGTGGAAAGAAGAATCCCCAGTAGTAATCATTAGAAATGCCTCAAAATTTTGTATTCTAACAATAAACTACCTTTGAAATGCAGGTTAATTTTGCAAGACATTCTATTGCTTGGAACAGACAGAAAAATACCCAAGGCAAAAAAACCCACAATTTTTATTTTAATCAATGTTAAATTAGAACTGCTGCAATGACAGGCTGTAGAACTTCACACTGGTAATGAGAAGGCATTGCCTGAAAGAATACCCTTCACAGGATATGATTTTTCAAGGAGAACTGCAAGTCCTTCAATCTCAGAGGGGGTTTTACACAGTAAATGCAGCAAGTTCTCAGAGAAAAAAACAAAATTGACCACTGGCCAGGCAAGAACCTATTCCATGCACTACTGCTTCAGGTTTGATCTGAACATACCCACAATATGAAAGCTTTAAACAATTATCCAGTATAATGTGGCATCAGCACACCTATTCCATGTGTCTCATTCCATGAACCAGCACCTATTTTAAGTAATTTGAGTCATAAACCTCCATATTGAAGGTATGTGCATCTGCAAAAATAAACCTGGCATTATCTGTTGTGATGTATTTGGTTTCTAAAATAATTCCAGCAATACACATAACAAGCTTACAGCTATTCCCAATTCCTCACCCCCACGGTAGTCCAGACCAATGCTGTAGATCAGAGGTATCAAACATGTGGCCCAGGGGCCAGATCAGGCCCCCAGAGGATTTCTATCAGGTCCGCAGTGGAACTGGCCATCTCCTGCTTCCAGTTTTGCTGCTGCTACTACACCATAGCTTGCTTTGCCAGACTCTCTCAATTGCTCAGCCTTTTCATGTTTTCCCCTGGGTCCTAGACTCAGAACTCTGAGCATGAGATTTCTGTGGTGAATGTCAATAAATCAAAAGTAGGTTTGCAGCTTACAGATACACACTTGAACAGCATACTCAAAATTGCAACAGCACAGACATTTTGATGCAATAATTCAGAGCAAGAGGTGCCAGTTATCAGATACCGTTAAATAAACAAAATATTGCAAGAGTGCTAATGTTTTAAGCATGTTTTTATTTTAAGTAAAAAAAAATCTTTGTGTCTGTGTCCTTTTAGAAAGTTTATATCTCTGCTACCTGGCATTACATTTTATGACACACATGGCCCGGCCCAACAAGGTCTCATTTAGGTCAGATCCGGCCCTCATAACAAATGAGTTCAACACCTGCTATAGACTATTGCTTCTTCTAATCACCTATTTGTGTCTTTATCCAAAATTTCAAAATCAAAACGTGCACATGAAAGTTCACACCTTGAATAAAACTTCTTTGGTCTTAAAGGTGCCACTGGACTCTAGTAATGTTTCTGTGTTAGTTGCAGCAGTCCTCAAACTTTTAAAATCCTTTCCTAGATAAATATGCGCTGATATTGTTGCCAATCACATGAAGCCATGTTTTCCAAACCTGGACACCAAGCAGCTAGTGAACAATGCTCTCTTTCCAGTCATTTCACGTGGCAGTGAGAGCATTTTTTGGTTGACAGACACAGTCTGCAAAATCTCCATTGCAAACATCAGAAGCCAGTATGTTGGACTTTCACATGTGCACATGGGCCTTGCATAAATAAACTCTAATATTTGTGTCTGCACATGAAGCCCAACTACATGATCGATGCTTTCTGTTTTATAGGGCACAAATTGCATGACTGAGGTCTATGCACACTGAGCTCTATGAGCATGGGTCTGCACGCAAACCAGACAGTGCAGCCAAGAGCACAAGCGTGATCCCTGCTCTCCAAACACCATCTGTAACCTGAAACATCTGCATTAAACTGGCACATACTAACTAGCCAAGCCATATTTCTGAAGCAATGAAAAAATTGTGCCACTTTTTGAAAATACAGTCTTCTTATATCACAGAAGCAGCTGCTTGCAAAAGTTAAATGTGAAGCATCCCTTACACAATTCTCTTGTATAAAGCAGCAGTTCATCTAGATTATCACAGGTAGAAAATACAGGCCCCAGAAAGCAAAACAGTACCCAAGACATGCCCTCACCCTTCTCTGATTGGAATTTTGAGGTGCAAGCAGAAACCAGGGAGGTGGCCTAAGTACAAAGTGCTGAAAGAAATTAAAAAATTAAAAAACCCTAATATTTCTTCAAGTGCATCAAGGTGAACAGGCCTGGCAGGCTGATTAGATTTAAAAGATACAAAAGAAAATTCCAAAGGAAGTCAGAGAAGTACACAGAAATGGGTAATGAACCTTTGTATCCAGTCTTCATTGTAGCTGCTGCAAATCCATACACCTTTGCTTTCTGAAAGTGTGTTTGGAGAATGACCATTGGATACTCACCGTGAAGGGTCCTTCTCCTCTGAGGCTCAGAGGACATCTTGTGGGTAATTCACATCCATCACTTAGGGAGGCAGGAGTAATTCAAAAAACTTCCTGTTTCCTGTGATGGGAGTCAACCTAGGCTCAGTTCTGGTGCTTCAAAAGCAGTACTCTAAGAACTGACATTCTGAACAAAAAACAGAAAACTGGAACAACCTGCTAACATTTAAGAAAGAACAACCACAGTATTGTGAACAGGAAGAAACATCAGGTAAGAACTTCACTCTCTCTTCAGCAAAGGTAATAGAAAAAACAATAGCGGTATAGAGGATGATGACTCAGGAGGGCCAAGACGTCCTCCGAACCTCAGAGGAGAAGGACCCTTCACAGTGAGTATCCAATGGTCATTCTCCCTCTGAGGCAGAGGCCATCTTGTGGGACCTCCCAGAGCAATGTCCCTAAAAGTTGGGAGGGGGTTCGTCATCACAGGAAAGAACAGATTGGAGCACTCTCCTGCCAAAGGTTGCATCCACAGAAGTGTATAAATCAATTTTTTAATGCCTAATGAACGTGGACAGGGAGGACCACATAGTGGCTTTGCAGATTTCCTCCACTGAAGCTCTGTTGACAAAGGCTGCAGTTGTAGCTGCACTATACAACGAATGTGCCGTGATCCCATCTGGTGGAGCTTGGTTGAGACTCTTATAGGCTTCTGTTATGCATGACCTAAGTACTTTACTAATGGCTGCACTAGACATCTTCTTTCCCGTGTGAGGGGGAGAGATATTCACAAACATGACTTCGGTTCGCCTAATTGATGCCGTTCTTAGAAGGTAACACTTGAGCACTCTTCACACACCCAAGGTATGCCATAACCTTTCCTTAGGATGAGTAGGATTTAGGGTGAAGGACGGCAAGCAGAGCTCCTGTGATCTATGAAACTGAGTATTGATTTTGGGACAGAAGGAAGGGTCCATTGTCAGGACGATCTTTGTGAAAGACACAAAGGTCCGATCGAATGGATAGTGCATTCAACTCTGATATTCTCCTAGCGGAAGTTATAGCCACCAAAAAAGAACCTTCATCCATAGAAATTGAAGAGAGATTTCCTTGATCGGTTCAAAGGGGGTCTTTGTGAGTGCCGTAAGAACCGTATTGAGTTTCCAAGTCAGAAACCTGTGTTTCGTTGGGGGAAGCTTGAGTGATGCACCCTTAATAAAGCGCTGTACATGATGACGTTGAGAAACGGGAAGGCCCTTATACAGTGGAAGGACTGAGGCCAGGGCCGCAAGCTGTCTCTTTAGAGTTGCTGCTCTGAGACCACCTATCACATCATCCTGTAGGAAGTCCAGAACAGATTTGATCTCAGGATGCAAAGGATCAACCTTCTTCCTCTTGGCCCAGTGAACAAAGGCTTTCCATGTACAATTATAGATCCTGGAAGTTGACAGTTGTCTAGAAACCAGGATCATGTCAACAACCGGAGGATTATATCCCAGTTTCAGCAGTTTTCTCCTCTCAATTTCCATGTGGTCAAACAGAACCACTCTGGCTTGGGATGCCAGAGTGGCCCCTGAATTAGTATGTCTGGAGATGTTGGAAGATGTAAAGGTTGAGCCACCACCATCTGTTGCAGAGATGTGAACTACAGGCATCTTAGCCAATAAGGTGCTTCAGGATTCGAATCCATCTTAGAAGTTCCAGAAGAACTGGCAGTGGATGGAAGGCATATAGGAGCCCTCGAGGCCATTGTGACATCAGAGCATCTGTACCTTCCACTTGAGGGTGGTAGTACCGAGTAAGAAATCAGCCTAGTTGAAAGTCGGTTGGAGTCGCGAAGAGATCCACCAGAGGTATGCCCAATGCCTCTGCTATAAGCTGGAAAACTCTTCCATTGAGAGACCATTCACTCTTTTGTACTGATTAGTGGCTCAGCCAATCTGCCTGGATATTAACTACTCACTTCACGTGCTCCGCTTTGAGCAAGAATAGATTGGCTTCTGCACATTCTAACAACCTCTTGGCTTCTCTGTGCAGTGCCAAGGATCTGGAGCCTCCCTGTTTGTTCAGGTAGGCTTTGGCCAAAATGTTCTGCGTCCTGATGAGAATATGCCTCCACTGGATAAGGGGGGCAAAGTGCTGTAGTGCCAATCTGATGGCTCACAGTTCTAATAGATTGATAGGTAGCTTCTGTTCCAGTAGGGACTACTTGCCTTGTGCAGTATGCTGCTGTAGGGTGGCTCCCCACCTGGACAGATTGGCATCTGTGAAAATCTGGGTCCTGTCTGGAACCCAAAACGTCTTGCCCTGAGAAAGATAGCTGAGGTTGGTCCACCATTGGAGACTCATCTTTACATGGAGAGGAACCTTTAAGGTGAAGTCCATTCCCAATGCAACATGATTCTGATATGGTCTCAAGAACAGTTGGAGCTATCTGGAGTGGAACCGCCCCCATTGGAGCATGTCGAAGGCTGCCACCATGAGACCCATCATTCTGGTCAGGATGGAGAGAGACGACATCCTCGCTGTACTGATCTGGGTTGCCAAGGATTTTATTTTCCTTGCCTTCTCTACTGGGAGAAATAGTCTTGTGGATTGAGTGTCTAATATCACTCCCAGGTGTTCCAACCTCTAGTTTCAGGGTTTCAGGGAACTTTTCTTCATGTTGACCAGGAAGCCAAACTCCTTTAGGTACTGGATAGTCTTCTACGTATCTTGAAGAGACTGTTCTCTCATTCTGTACCATATCAACAGATTGTCTAAGTAGGGGTGGATGTGAACCCCTTGTTCCCGAAGAACTACAACCGGGTGGACGAGGATCTTGGTGAACACCCGGGGGGCTGAGGACAGACCAAACGGAAGTGCTTTGAATTGGAAGTGATATTCCTCCACGTTGAACTGCAGAAATCTCCTGTGAGACGGAAATATTAGAATGTGCATGTAGGCTTTGGTCAAATTGATGAAGGTGAGAAACTCCCCAGGTTGTAGGGACTTGGAGATGGATCTGAGCGTCTCCACCTGGAAATGCCTGGGCTCTATGTACTTGTTTACGAATTTCAAGTCCAAGATCACTCTCCAGTCCCCGTTCTTTTTGGGAATGGTAAAAAATATGGAATGGATACCGGTCCCCATTTCCTTTGCAGGCACTCCTTCTATCACCTGAATACTTAACAAATTATGTATTGCTGACTTGGTTCTGTCTCTCTTTTGTGTGTTCTTGAGAGTTAGTAACGTGACAAATTGGTAGGGGGGAAACGCCCAGAACTCGATCTTGTAGCCTTCTTTGACAATGTCTATAGCCCACGCATCTCCATGGGAGGCTGACCATGCGTGACTGAAAAGTGCCAGTCGTCCCCCCACCTGCAGAGATAGAGTCAAGCTCTAGGGTTTTTAGAATCCCTATCCCCTTTTTCCTGTCTGCTGGCATTGGGTTTAGAGAATCGATTGGTGAAACCTCCTCTATGAAAGAACTGCTTGTTGTTGTTCCAGGGAAGTCTCCTGTCTTGTCGGAATTGAGGTAATGTGGGTTGTGTACGGAAGGAAGAAGAAGTAGAGGCCCCTTTGTCTCCCAAGCGAACCATCTTAGGAAGAGCCTTCTTCTTATCCCAAGTTTCCACAAGGATCCATTCTAGTGGCTCTCTGAAAAGCTTGTCACCCTGAAAGGGATAGGCAGAGACAATTGCTTTTGACTGGCAGTCAGCGGGCCAAGCCTGAAGCCAGACCATACGGTGGACAGCTACTGTAGATGCCATAGCCTTTGAGGCGCATACTATTGTGTCCAGGGTCGCATTGGCTGTGTAGGACACCGCCTTTAGAACTCTGTTGGCTCCTTCCAGTAGCCTGCAGTTATTGTCAGGTAAGAGCTGTATCAGTTTCCTCATCCACATGATGGTTGTCCCAGATACGGTGGAAGCTGCTGAAGACATCTTAATAGCCATGGCATTGGCTTCATGAGCTTTCCTCAGGGCGAATTCTGCTCGTTTGTCAAGGTTGTTTTTTATATTGCCATGACTATCTTCAGATACCAATCCAGATGATTGCAGCGCCACTACTGGTGCATCAACTGTCAGTACCTGCAATATACTAGAAGCAGAGGATGAAGTTGGGTACAGTTTCCTAATGGCCCCTGGAACAGGTCTGTGAGCTAGTGATCTTTCTCATTCTGCCTTCATCTTTCTGGCATAAAAGTCAGGGAAAGGGAAGGCCATCTCACAATAGTCAACAGGAAGAAAGAACTCTTCTGTAATTTCAGACCCTTCCCTTTGCTCCTGTACATCTGGCAGTTTACCCCCCACAGGGTGGGAATCCTGAATGTGGAGAACTGAAAGAGTTTTTGCAAGCAGATAAGTAATGTCTTCTCCCTTAAAAAATCTAAAGGATTGTTCTGTGGGAGTTGGCTTCCTGTCTTCCTCTTCATTAGAAGAGAATTCTCCCTCCTCTTTGTCATTGAGGATATGGGATAAGGAGTCATCCACGTCGTCCGTTAAATCAGGCAGACACCCTTCCCAGGGAAGCCTCTTCTGGGCAGCCTTAGTGGGCCAGGGATGTTGTCTCTTATATCTCCTAGGAGAAGGAGGAGGAGGAGAAGGAGGAGGAGAGCTGGATCACAGTTCTCTGCCCCCCCGATCTAAGAGAAAGGTCTATTTCTTCTCTTATGCCATGCCTGACGAAGGCCATTACACTGGGGGAAATGGAAGGGTGCCCAGGATCAGCGGCGTTACCAGACTGAGATCCAGTGTCGTCTTCACTATCATGTGCCTCAACGGACCAATTCTGTCCTGTAGAGAGGCTTCTCCTCCACCCACTACCTTCGGGGCGTTGTGGTTGCGGGAATGGGCACTGCTGGCCGCTCCCATCTTTCTCCGCATGCTGGCTTGAAGATTTTAAAATGGCCACTGGAGTTGGCGCAGGCTCCTTTGGCGCACATGTTTTGGCACACTTTGCCTCTTCGCTTTCTCCTCGTCCCTCTGCCGCAGCTGCGGTCCTTTTTTGGGCCGCACGGTCATTTTCTGCACCTCTGGTCCCCAGAGCGTCACTCTCCAGAGTGGAGAGGAAACCATCATTGTCCTCCGTTGTTGCCATAAGGCTGGAGAGCATGCTTGTATGGAAGGTAAAAGCACAGAGAGATAGCACCAAGCCTTCTATAGAAGGGGGGGAGAAGAGGTGAGTAGAAATCTTTTGTTTGTTTTTTGTGAAGAATAGACTAAGAAGAAGTGAAACCAAGTTAAAGAAGGACAGAGAGAGTAAGAAATCACACAACAGTAGGAAGGATAAGGCACGCCTAAACCTAGCTGCTCTCCCTACTGAGGCAGGAAAAGAACTGAGTCTAGGGTGACTCTCAGCACAGGAAACAGGAAGTTTTTTGAATTAGTCCTGCCTCCCTGATGGATGGGAATCACTCACAAGATGGCCTCCACCTGAGAGGGAGAACTACATCTTAAAAAGGTCACGAAGGATGAGCTAGAAAAGACAATCTGGTGCAGTGGTTACGGTGTCAGACTAGGATATGGGAGACCCAGGTTCAAATCCCAATTCTGCCACAGAAGCTTGCCAAATAACCTTGGGCCCACTTAAACTACCCTCACAAGGCTGCTGTTATGAAAAAATTGAGATGAGAACAAATAAGATGGTTTGGGTCCCTAGTGGAAGGGAAGGCAGCATATAGATGAGGTGAATAAATAAATCAATAAAAGAACATGTGAACACATGAAGCTGCTTTATACTGAATCAGACCCTTGGTCCATCACATTCAGCATTGTCTACTCAGATGGGCAGTGGTTCTCCGGGGTCTCACATAGAGGACGTCACCTACCGCTGAGTCCTTTTAACTGGAGATTCCAGGGACTGAACCCAGGATCTTCTGCATGCCAAGCACACAGCTCCTTCTCAAACTGCACACAAATTTCAAATTATTGATCTTTGGCCTTCTTATTACATTACTAAGAGCGGCTAGTGCAATGGGTTTCTTTTTTGAAGGATCGAACAGAAATTTAGGAACATTATAGACACATTAACCTGAATATCTTGGGTAACTGGAAGAAAACACTACTGCTAGAAATGTTAAGACCCAGAGAAGAACAAATCATGTTAACAAAGAATTCATATCACTTCTGCAAGTCTGTCTCACCAACCTTTAGGAATTTTTTAAAAGAATCAGTAAGGATATAGCAAAGGATGATCCAGCATTAACTACATACTTGGATTTTCCAAAATACTTTTGACAAAATTGTTCACAAAGTTTCCAAAGGAAACAGGGAAACCAAGGGCTACGAAACTAAGATTGTCACATAGATTATAGCTTTTTAGAACCAGAAATTTTACAAAGGAGGAAATTAAACATTAAAAACTCTGGAAATCCAAAAGAAATTCTCCCAACTAGGCTAAGTGGGCAAAAAAATAGCAAACAAGATTCAATCAAAGCAGAAAGTGATAGACATGTCTGGGACAAAGATAACTCTAATCTCACACAAATGGTGATGGGGTCTAAACTGACTGTTAACTGCCCTGGAGAGACCATAAAAGGCTTATTAAAAATAGCAGTCCACTGTGGTTTGAAAACAAAAGTGTTTAAGAATCTATAAGAAGGAGGTTGAAAACAAAACACTAAGTTATCATGGAGCCATCATGCAAATCAGCAATTTGTCAACCAGGTCATGGTCTATGCAATGACTAAGGTACACTTTTAGGGGGTTGCAAGGCCAGAACAGAGGAAAATACAAAATGCCTTTTCTAGATCACATTATAATTTAACTCCTTCTAACAGAACAGTGTACTTTGGATTACCAGATACTGGGAGCAAAGAAGAGGAGTTGGTTATCTCCTTATATATTCCACTAACAAATTTATTGGGGCTACAGGCTGATCACTGCTGGAAAGAGAATGCTTGAATAGACAGACCTTTGATCTAATTTACTAAAGCAATTTTTGTTAGCCTACCTGCTTTTTGGCTTAAGCTCAATTTTTCCCCCACAGTGCAATCAGGGCATGAATTATTACGGTTATCTGACCCAACCAGTCAGATTCTTTGCAGAGATCGGAACTCCACTGTATTGTTCAGTTTAAGGCTATATGTATATTTACTCAGGCAGAAAGCACTGAATCATATTTCTGTGCTGACCCTGGCCCTCCATCCTTGTGTTTGAGAATTCTGTCTCTTCAGTCAGACTCCAACATCCGTGTATTCGGTATCAACAGTGGGGCGCCAGATGATTTCCCAACCCTGCCTACACAATCAACTCATAGTGGTGACAAAGCACATTGAAAACAGGAATTTCAAGCACAAGCCCATGCTGGCAAGAACTCCTCCTCTCAGAACATGTGCAGCTGAGGCTGCAGTGGAGGCTCATAGCATTTGTGAGTAGATATAACAAGAATATTCTCTCTCTCTCTCTCTCTCTCTCTCTCTCTCTCTCTCTCTCTCTCTCTCTCTCTCTCTTTCTACCTTCTGCTTTGTAGGAAGAGCCGCTAAAGAGCATTTTTATCAAATGTATTTTTATTTCCCTCCCAGGATGCAAGGTAATATTTAATATTTAACTACCCACACATTGACTGGGTCAATATGTGTTCAAGTCAGGAAAAAAAGATTGAGTTTCTAGACACTCTCAATGACTGTGCTATGGAACAGATGGTCATGGAACCTACCACAGGAGAGGTGATCCTGGATTTGGTCCTAAGTAACACCCAAGACCTAGTGAGAGATGTAAAAGTGATTGCACCACTTGGGAACAGTGACCATAATGTTATTGAGTTCAACATTTGTATAAATAGGGAGTTGCCCAAAAAGACTGACACAATCACTTTTAACTTTAAAAGGGGTAACTTTTCTGATATGAGGAGACATGTGAGGAAGAAACTGAAAGGAAAAGTAGAAAAGGTCAAAACCATTGGGGAAGCTTGGAGACGATTTAAAACTACAATCCTAGAAGCTCAGAAAAAATATATACCACAGGTTAGGAAAGGCACAAATAGATATAGAAAAAAGCCTGCATGGTTAACAAACACAGAAATGGAAGCTGTAAAAGGTAAGAAGGATTCCTTTAAGCGGTGGAAAGCTAGTCTCAGTGAGGTTGATAAAAGGGAACACAGGCTGTGGCAAATAAAATGCAAGTCTGTGATCAGGCAGGCAAAAAGAGAGTATGAGAAGCATATAGCAAAAAACATAAAGACCAACAATAAAACTTTATTCAAATACATTAGAAGCAGGAAACCAGCCAGGGAGGCAGTAGGGCCCTTGGATGACCAAGGGATAAAAGTAGTACTGAAGAAGGATAGAGAAATGGCAGAGAAGCTGAATGCATTTTTGGCCTCTGTCTTCACTGTGGACTGGAAGATAGCTAATGTCACTCCCATCTTTAAAAAAAGTTCCAGAGGAGATCTGGGAAATTACAGGCCAGTCAGTCTGACATCGATACCGGGTAAATTGGGGGAAACTGTTATTAAGGAAAGAATTAGTAGACACACTGATGAACAAAAATTACTGAGGCAGACTCAGCATGGATTCTGTAAGGGAAGATCTTCTCTCACTAATCTGTTAGTGTTCTTTGAGGGAATGAACAAACATGTGGACAAGGGGGACCCAATAGATGTTGTTTACCTTGACTTCCAGAAAGCTTTTGATAAAGTTCCTCATCAAAGGTTCCTAAGTAAGCTCAATAGTCACGGGATAAAAGAACAAGTCCTTTTGTGGATCAAAAACTGGCTAATTAATAAGAAACAGTATAAATGGGCAATTTTCTCAGTGGAGTGTGGTAAGCAGTGGGGTACCGCAGGGATCAGTACTCAGTCTGATGCTTTTTAATTTGTTTATTAATGATTTGGAGTTGGGAGTAAGCAGTGAAGTGGCTAAATTAGCAGATGACACAAAGTTGTTCAGGGTGGTGAGAATCAGGGAGGATTGTGAGGCACTCCAAAGGCATCTGTCCAGGATGGGCGAGTGGGCATCAACATGGCAAACAGGGTTCAATGTGGCTAAGTGCAAAGTGATGCACACTGGGGCCAAAAATCCTAACTATAAATACACACTGATGGGGTCTGAACTGGCAGAGACTGACCAAGAGAGAGATCTTGGAGTCATAGTCGATAACTCAGTGAAAATGTCGAGACAGTCTGCGACTGCAATAAAAAAGCCAATGCTATGCTGGGAATGATTAGGAAGGGAACTGAAAACAAATCAGCCAGTATCATAATGCCCCTGTATAAATCGATGGTGTGACCTCATTTGGAATACTGTGTACAGTTCTGGTCACCACACCTCAAAAAGGATGTTATAGCATTGGAAAAAGTACAGAAAAGGGCAACTAAAATGATAAAAGCGTTGGAACACTTTCCCTATGAAGAAAGGTTAAAACGCTTGGGGCTCTTTAGTTTGGAGAAACGACAGCTGAGGGGTGACATGATCAAGGTTTATAAGATTATGCATGGGACAGAGCAGGTAGAGAAAGAAGTACTTTTCTCCCTTTCTCATAATACAAGAACTCATGGGCACTCAATAAAATTGCTGAGCAGTCGGATTAGAACAGATAAAAGGAAGCATTTCTTCACCCAAAGAGTGATTAACACTTGGAATTCACTGCCATAGGAGGAGGTGGTGGTGGCTACAAGCATGGACAGCTTCAAGTGGGAATTAGATAAACATATGGAGCAGAGATCCATCAGTGGCTTTTAGCCACAACGTATAGATAGGAATTCTGGGGCAAGTGATGCTCTGTATTCTTGGTGCTTGGGGGGGGCAACAGTGGGAGGGCTTCTAGTGTCCTGGCCCCTCTGATGGACCTCCTTAAGGCACCTGGTATTTCTGGCCACTGTGTGACAGAGTGTTGGATTGGATGGGCCATTGGCCTGATCCAACATTGGCTTCTCTTATGTTCTTATGTTAACAAAGTGGTCAAATTTTAATCAAGGTACAATAAACGTATGTGCATGTTTCGTATTCGCTCCTCTTAAGGAAGGGCATTCCTCAGCCCCATTTCATTAAATGATGATCTCATCCCATCTGAGCACATGCTCCAAACTTGCAAAGTCTCTGTACAACTAAATGACAATTACAGAATCCAACGATCTGTCACATTTGATGTAGGAGCAGATAACCATTTGGAGAACTAGGCTGGAGCACTGGGCTTCAGCTCAGTGCTCCCTCTAAGCTGAGTTAGTGTGAGCTAACTCAGTTTTTTAGCTTCCGGCTTACACATTTTTGTCTTAGTACAGGAAGGATGGCTCCACAGCAAACTAATTTATGCACTAGCCAAATTATTCACTCACAACTTTAATGCCCGTAGTTCACAAAGGAGAATTTTTGCTCACAAGACTCCACACCTTAGAGGGAGCATTGCCAGCCTATAATGAGCTTCTGCTCAAGCATCCATTCGAAACCTAAAATGAAGAGTACAAACAGTTCACCTTCTGTAACACTATTTAAGATTGACCTATGAGCAGTTCAATTTCTTAATGTTGGTTCATTTCAGTTATTCTTAATATTAAAACCTTCTGTAAATTTAGAGTGAACAAATGTGTTTTATCTACATTTGGCATGAATAAATGTAGATTGACAGATTCTAGCATGCAAGCTTATGGTAATTTTTAACAAGTAGTGCTTTTAAACAAGGCAGCTTGCCAAGGGCACAAGGGGAGGGCTGCAAGTGAGAACACCTGGCCCAATTATAAGACCAACTGGGAATGACTGTCTTCCCTTTTTAAACAGGTAGTACTTTTGAACAAGCCAGTCTGCCAAGGGTGTCAACCAAAGGGTGAGTGCCAAAGGGCTCTTGACCTTTTGGCTCAGCCTGTGTCTTATGCCCTAGGATGCACTGGAAAAGAAGGCATCCTGACTGGTATTGCAGCCCAGCTGTCCCTGCTCTCTCCAACCTGGATAGCCAGTACACAATCATAAAAAGAATGGTGGTTACAGATCAGAAGACTGTGAGCTGGCTACAGAGCGCCAGAAGTGAACATGTTCACCTGGTGGTTTACAGGCAACTAAGCCTTCTAGACAGATTATTAGAACTTTCTGATCCACCAGCAGCAGCAGGCTTCCACTGGTTGCGTATATATTACCGTATGCCTAGGATGCACCTTGGGAGAGGGCTAAGAGGTGCCACTACTGAGATACCGGGGAAGGGTGGTGGTCACGGTCTACTGTGCTTCTGTGGCTCTCAACGGATGCCTTTTTTTAACCAGAGCTCTAATTCTAGGTGTTATTACCTGATCCTGGGGACTCAGGACAGAACAGGGATTCTGCCATGGCTGCCACACAATCATGGGGCTGTCCCAGAACATTCTGGTACCTATGCATGCAGTGAGTCATATATTTGATTTGGTTTTCTCTGGGGATGGTCTGGTAATCGGGGAAGTTTCCATTCTGCTCTTCTCATGGACAGACCATTTATCTAGCAAGATTTAGACTAACACACACTCAGAACTTTGGTGGGGGGCAATTAGGATGGTCTGCCCTAGAAAGTTAATGGATCTGAATTATTCCCTGATGTCTCCTGTGCTTTTTCCACTAAGCAAGGCTGGTGCTCTTGGTACAGCCCTGGCTGACCTGTGGGATACAGAGGTGACTTGGCTGTGGACACAATCCCCCTGAACACCCTCTTTCCTTCCATGGAGTCTGGAATGCCCCTGGATTTGCAGAGGAACTACAAAGGATGAAATGGTTGGGCAGGCAGACAAGAAATAAAAAAAAACTTGAAGTGAATGCAACTGACCACAGATGACAGCCCATTATTATGCCTACTGTGCCAATGAAGCAAGCTCTCTGGTCATTCTCTGTCACCATTGCATTTGTACAGTGCCATCCAGTGGAGTTTTTCCAGGCTGTTCAAGTGCTCTTGAGCCCTACAGGATGTCATCCTGGAAAATATACAAGCCCTCCGTGATTCCTTTGCAATGCATTCTGCAGATAAAACTACTCATATTTGCTGTGTTGGACTACTCCAGTTTCAGGATGTTACTGCAGCACAGTCTGGACCTGGTCATATGGATGACTTTCAGTTGGTGAGGCCTAATTAAGTGGACGAGACACTTTAAAGTGTGCAGCCCCCCACATCAGGTCTTGCCCCTAGCCCCAAGCTAGAAGTATTATGCCAGGCTTGGCTGGTTGACTGGGTCAAAGCAGTAACAAATGGCTCTCTGTTGAAGGGTGTAGTTCCAACTGCTTTGAAATAGGTGGCTTTGAGACCCCTCCTGAAGAAGACATCTCTGAACCCAAATGATCTCCACAACTACGACCCAATGGCTAATAGTGTAGTATTGGGTAAGGTGCTTGAGGAGGTGGTAGCTACAAATCTTCAAGTGGTCTTGAAGAAAATCAGTTATCTAGACTTATTTCAATCTGGGTTCAGGCCTGGCTTTGAGATGGAAACAGTCTTCATTACCAACTGATGATCTTTGTAAGGAGAGTGGCAGGGAAGTGCATACCTGTTGATTGTCCTGAACCTCTCAGTTTTTGTTACCACTGACCACGGTAATCTTCTGGAGAGGTTGGCTAGTTTGGGAGTGGTGAGTACAATGCTTGGTTCCGCTCTACCTTGACCAGCTGATTCCAGAAGGTGGTCTGAAGGACTGCTGCTCAGCCCTGTGGCATTTAAACTATTACGTCCTGCAAGGTTTCATCTTGTCCCCTATGCTATTTAATATCTATGTGAAACCACTGGGATGGGGCGTCCAGGGATTTGGGAGTCTTATGTCACCAATACGCAGACAAAACCCAACCCTATTTCTTCTTAAAAGCTAAACTAGGTTGGTCTGTGGAAATCCTGAAAAGGTGGCCTAAAGAAGGCAACAAAATAATGAGAACCAATCAACTGAAGCTGAATTCAGACAAGACTGAGGTGCTGTTGGTCAGTGAAGAAACAGCTTGGGGACTGTGGAGACATCCTGTCCTGGAGGGGATTGCACTCCCCCTGAACAAGCAGGTTCATAGCTTAGAGATGCTCCTGGATCCTGGTCTATGGCTGAAGGCTCAAATCTCCTCCTTGGTATGTAGTACTTTTTTATCAGCTCCAGCTAGTTTGCCAGCTGCAACTGTTTCTTGAAAAGCATGATCTGGCCACAGTGATCCAGTCTCTGATCACATCCAAGTTAAACTGCTGTGGTACTATTTATGGAATACAATTGAATGTACTATTATATATATAGTTCACCACTAAAGCAGTCCAACAAATCAAATCAAAGTGGCCTTGTCAGAACGGAGAGAATCTTTAACCGGAAACTGTATGCAAGTAGAAAGTTGCAAGGAGACTGTAACAGTGGACTGAGAGCTCTGGGACTTGCATACGCATCTCACGAGTAAGCACGTTACTGCACAACAATTTCCCATGTGTTTCTGAATATCCCAGAACAGGTCACTGACATTCTAAAAGGAACCACACAGACACAGCTTAGCCACTGGCCTACAGGAGTGCACACTCTTTCCTGCATACAAATTTCCCTATTCACCCATGAATCAACATTATACCTAACCATTGCATGTCCTACCCTTGGGTAAGGTCACCCTTAAATTCCAAACTGGAATGTTTTTTATAAAGCTGCCTAGGAGAAAAACTCAGATTGTGAGAAACAAAGATGACAAATGGATCATTTATTTTTGCTGTGGGAAACAGCTATTATTTGAATTTTCCACCTGAAGCACCCAATTGTCTTTGGCCAGTGCTGATTAAAACTGGGCTCAAATGACACCTCAAGACACCAGCAAAATCAACTGCACAGAACAGATAACCACACTAAAATATTTTTCTTCTGCTCATATTTCCAGGGCTCCAGGGGAAAAAAAAAGGGGGGGGGGAGGCTTGAGCACAGGGAAGATGTTAATATTGGCTTGAAGTGTTAGAACTGCAGTGGAATCTATACAGCACAGTAAGTTTAAAACAACTTGAATATCCAACTCCAAGATGCCAGGAAGAAAGTGGAGGGGGGGGCGTTCTTTACCCATCCTGTTTAAATCCATTTCAGAAGTGCTAATTAGAAGTACTAATAATGGTTATATGAAGCTCCTATATACCCATTTCTCACTAGTTAAGGGCTGCCTTTTTTGGAAGGCTGGTTAAACTGCACTCTCTTTATAAACAAAGGAGGACTGTCTTATAGATTGGACTAAATCAATATGCAATGGCATCTCACAAGCATGTAACTTCATCTTGAAAACACTGACAATCTTCTCATCTAATGAGAAGCCAAGGGCCTCACTAACTCTCAGATGTTTACCATCCCTGCAAAAAGTGCCCCTTCCAAAAGCTCTCTGCTGCAACTCTTGGAACGAAATCTTCAATTTAAATATATGGCAAGTAAGTTTGTATTCCAGACTAGTGCCCACATTCTAAATATGCTAAAAAGACTGCTTTCAATTACAGCTGCTTAAAGTTCAGCAAACTGTCCTATCTTGAACAAAGCCACAGCACCCACTCAAAATGAGAAGTGAACTACCAACCAGAAGACATCTTTTGTCATGCTACAACCAATCCAGCATTTAGCATCAGCCCCTGACCTCCCAACAAACATTATAGAGAAGCTTTTATTCTAAAAGTCATACTGTTCCCACAGCTATGACTGCCCCAAGCAGAAGGCATTATTTCTGCATTAAAGCATATGTTTTTCAAGGCAGCTAGGCATCCATCTGTTGAACAGCAAGACTACAGACAGCCTACTTATGTCAAGATGCAATACAATTCCATGCGTTGTTTCTATGCCCTGAGGGCATGGACTAGGGAAAGCAGGTTGCTTGGTTGCTGGGGAAGTCACTGAGGCAGGAAATTCCCCTGTACTTCCAACGGGCCAAATTGCTTATCATGCCCTTGTAAAAGTTCAGAACCCCATCACTAGTATTACTACAATCCCAAGGGAGCAAAATGAAAATGTTTAAAGGAAGAGAACGTTTCCCATGACCCTTCCCTACAAGCTTAAGTCTCTACTATTCCCATTGCTTTTCGTGCACATACATCCAACCACTTGATGCATTTGGGGGCAGAGAAGGCCTGTGGCAGCACAGATTCCCATACAAATGCACCCTATATGGAAAATGACAACATTCCAACAGACAGGCATGTCATCTGACCTAGCCCACATTACAGCTCACCAATACAACAGAACAGATGACACTGGCCAGAAAGCAGAGTTCCATCCCTGAATCACTCAGGAAAAGGGAATAGGTGGGACTCAGCAATCTGTCAGCAGAAGGCACTGACTGGTTTAAATCTTCCCTGTTCTCTCTTCCCTCTAGCAGTCCCTTCTGACCCCAGGAAAGCAGATTCCCTGGATTACAGGGCCTATGCAGAGTAACAGATATGAGGGTCAGTGAGCTGCAGTAAGGACAGAGAAGGGAACAATATTGCTCTTCCTCCATCTGGCAGTGAAACTGTGATAATGGAAGAGACAAGAAGGAACTCATATTCAATGCAGTGTGTCCAGCCAGAGCAATCTCCTTGCAATGATGAACAAAGAAGTCAACAACTACGAACTTGGATTGAGAAGGCTGAGGTAAGAAACAGCAGGACATGAGCTCATGAAGAGAGAAGTTCTCTACACCAGCCTAAGCTGGTATCCTTACAACCCCCTCAAAAAAATCTATCATGTAAAAGCTGCCATAAGGCTCCAGAAAATGGAGGACGCACAATAACAACAGAGCAGACACATTTTCCCTTAAGCAGAAAAGAAAATTGTTTTTTTAAAAAATACACCCACCTCTTTATAACGGACAAGCTCTGTTTTCTAAAGCTGGGAATTCTTTAAAATGCCCAGGTTTCGAACATTTAAAACTGTACAAATTAAGATTTTTCTAAATCACCTAAAAAGTATTCTCCTGAACATGCAATTGTCAACATCTATAACAGGCCACTGTTCATTCCAATTAAATGGAGCAGATACATCCCTTAAATATTCATTGACTACCTTATTAATTTACTTGATTTGTTATAAAATTTATATCCCACCTTTCTGCCCTTACAAGGGCCACCAAAGCAGCTAACAATTTAAAACATACATGATAACCCCCCTCAAACACACACCAGTAGACAATTTTAAAAAGCATTAGAACACGTACTAACACATAAAATAGCAATTAATATATTGGTCAGGAAGGAGGGATCACTGAGGGAAAGCCAAATAAAACAAAGAAGTTTTCACCCACTGGCAAAAGATGGCAACAGAAGATGACAGACCAATCTTCCTGGGGAAGGAATTTCAGAGCTTTTGTGCCACCACTGAGAAGCCCTCTCCCAGGTTGTCCCTCGCTTAATCTCAGAAGATGGATGCACCCGAATCAGGGCCTCCAAAGATTATCATTATAGTTGGGCAGGTTTGTAAGGGCTTCGGCGGTCCTTCAGGTAAGATAGTCCCAAACTGTATAGGGCTTTGAAGGTCAAGACCAGCACCTTGAATTGTGCCTGAAAAACTCGGAGCCAGTGTAGATAGGCCAAGCCTGGAGTCATATGGTCCCTACAACTCACTCCAGTCAACATCCTGGCTGCAGCATCTTGTACCAATTGAAGTTTCTGAACACTTCTCAAGATCGCATTGCAGTAATCTGATCTAGATGTAGCCAAGGCATGCAACACAGTGGTCAGACAGGACTGGCCACAGCTGACTAACCAGCTAGTAAAAGGCACTCCTGACCTTCTCGGGTAGCAGTAGGCCTGGAACCAAGACTACCTCCAGGCTTCAAGGGGAGTACAGTCCCATCCAGAATGGATGGCACTTTAAATCCCAAGTCAGACCTCCTGCCCACCAGTAGCCCTTCCATCCTGTTGGGATTAAGCTTCAGTTTATTAGTCCACATTCACTCCAACACTGCCTCCTTGCACTGGTTCAGGGTTTCTTCAGCCTCCCTGGGATCAGCCGGAAGCACAGGATAGAGCTGAGTGTCGTCCACATATTCAAGACAACCCTGCCCAAATCTTTGGATGACTTTACCCAGCTGTTTCATGTAGATGTTAAAGAGCATAAGGGATAAACTGTAATCTTGTGGGAACCCAAGGTGAAGGGCTTGAGCAGCAGTTTCTCAGCATCTCCTTCAGAAACCGACCCTCCAGGTAGGACAGGAACTACCACAGAACAGTGCCTCCCAATCCCAGCCCAGACAAACAATCCAGAAGGATACCATGACTGTTTGTACTGAGAGCTACTGAGAGGTCTGGGAGAATCAACAAAGTTGCAGCCCCGCTGTTCATCATCCACAAGGGCAACCAGGGCCAGCCCCAGGTGTCTGGGTGCCCTAGGCAGGACAGCCTGAGGCGCCCACCGCACCGGGGATGCCAACCTCCCGGTGGGGCCTGAAGATGGCCCAGCGCCCGGAAGAGCCGGGGAAGGGGCAGGCTTAGAACGCCCCCCTTCCCTCCCAGGGGTGGCAGTGCGGCTCTCCCGGGTGCCTCGCAACTGCGAGGCGCCCGGAAGAGCCGGGTTAGGGGCGGGCTTAGAACACCTGCCCCTTCACTCCCAGCAGTGGTGCCGGCTTTTCTGGGTGCCTCGCAGCCGCGAGGCACCCAAGAAAGCCGGGGCTGCCGGCGTTGGGCGGCCCGGGGGGCTTTTCACGGGGGGTGGGGGGGCATTTTGGCGCCCCTGCAGGGCCGGCGCCCTAGGCGAGCGCCTAGCTCGCCTAGTGGGCGAGCCGGCCCTGAGGGCAACCAAGACTGTTTAAGTCCTATAACCGGGCCTAAACCCAGACTGGAATGGATCTAAATAATTTGCCTCATCCAAGAAAGCTTGCAGTTGTCTAGCCACCACCGTTCAATCACCTTGCTCAAGAACAGAACATCAGAGACTGGTTGACATTTATTGATATCTCCTAGGTAAAGAGTATGCTGTTTCAGTGCTGGGATGACCAGTAGCTTTCAAACCCCATCAGCTACCCTCCTCCCAAGATTTAAGTAACTAAGAAGGGCAAAGGTCATACAAGCAGGTGATAGTCCTCAAACTTCCAAGGATCCCACTGGCATCCTCAGACTGAATAAATGAAAAGTATCACAAACATTTGGACAAGTATGCATCCTGGTACCACCATCTGACTTTGTCACTACAACGTAAAGTCCAAGTTAGAAGGAATGTGAGAGATTTTATCTGAAAACTGCTGACCAAAACAGTCACAGCAGGCCACTGAGCAGTCTACCTCCTCCTTCAGGCCAGATCCCAACAGGCCTCTCTGCTGGCCAACACTGTGCAGAATTAAAAGCCTATAATGAACTCTTGTTCCTCAAGACTTAAATGTCTACTTTGGCAGTTCACAATCTGTGATCGTAAACTTTTCACCGAAGTGAAGAATCCCCTATGATTTCAGTCCATTCTGACACACAACTATATGACACACAGGGCAGGGCACTTTGCGCAATCAGAACAAGACAGTTGTTAGGGCACATGGTTGGAGTCTTGAAAAATCCTACCCAATTACCAATTCTGTTACAGAGCTCATATGAAGCTGACATTGCAGGGTAGCTCAAATTGTCCTAGCAATCTTTTCACAAGGGCTTCATTAAAGAGTTTACCCTCTAGGCATCAGCTGTCCAGTTTTAAAAACAGGTCAGCAATGGAGCCCTGGTGCCAGTGATAGAGACCTGACTGTACATGTACAAGGTAATCCCACAAGTTAGAATATAGATAGAGACCTGTGTGAGACAGCATTGTGAGTCACACTCCTGTCACACTGAGATTCCCAAATTTCAGCCAGCCAGAATTACCACTACAATGTTATGAAGGCTTCAGGCTCCAGGTTTATGTAGGTCAGCAAACCTTGTCATTGTCTAGAGTTGCATACACAAGTCAAAGGGTAGCTAACCTACTGATGCCATACATTCAGGATCCAGTGGTTTGACAATTCAAAATGAATCTGTATATAAATCAAGAATAGGCAATGCAATCAGTTCTCCCACACTCCCTTTTTTGCAAGAGGAAACAGGCTCCAGCTGCAGTATAGCTCTGGAAAATCATCACATTACTAAAATAGCCAAATTTCCAAATTAAATATAACTTCCATACTGTATCTCCCTCAGCATAAATTTTGGGGGGGGGGTGAAATGAACTCTGTTAAGCCTTAATCACAGCGCTCCTTGTTTTCCATTACCAACAGTTACAACTTCAGCCTTAGCTAGAACAGGAATTATTCTTTGATCCTGCCTTTAAAAAATTAAAAGCTGTAGTTAGTTTCTTAAAATGAACTGTGCAGAAGAGACAGAGTCCACATATACACCAACAAAATTGCACATCTGCACAGTATCACTAGCATCACAAAATCCAAGACTATGTCCTTTGGGACATGATGTTAGAAACAAGCTCACCTCACACAGAAACTGGGGCAAAACACTGTGAAACACTGGGGGCTAGTTGTGTGTTCACCTCCTTACATGGGGAGAGGGAGATGAATAAGATAAAAAATCAGTGCTAGGTTGGAGTCAACTAAGGTTGCGATCCCACACACTAAATAATCCACTTTCAATGCACTTTCAAATTGGATTTTGCCAGTTCACACAGTAAAAAGCCAATTGGAAAGTGGATTGAAAGTGGATTATTTAGTGTGTGTGAGATCACAGCCTAATTCTGGTTTTGTTCCCATCCTCCTCCCTGCAACAACACAGAAGCTGAAGGCATTTACTCACCCTTAGTTAATCAACTACATAAACTATTCCTATCCAGATTAAAGATTGCTGGTTCCAGAAAACAGAGTTTCATGAGTCCCAACACTTTTGCTTTCAGGAGGTAACAAAATGATTGAGTGTGAGCAGAATGTCTTTCAGTTACCACTAATGGTGCAATCCTGTAGTAAGGCCTTCTATATTTAATCAGATTCAGCTCTCAAACAAGTACAGAACTGCCAACTGAAGCAGATTTGGTTTTCTTTTGGGCAAAGAAGTTGGTTGGGGGGGAGAAGCTCCAGTCTTTTACCTTAAGTAGGTATTCCGTTCAACAACTGAGTTACTGAAGGAGTTATTTTTTATCACCCTTCGACTTCTCAGAACCAGGGTAAAGGCTGAAGGATAGTATGTTTTCCCATACCCACTGGAATCCTCCTCTTCCCCTTTTACTAACAGAAATGACCATTTCCTCTGCTATACAAAAGGACAAAGGTAAAGGTTCTGGGTGAATGGGCATGTATCAAGAATAGCATCCTGGATTAACTCTGCTGTATAGGCCTGAATCAGATGGGGGAAGGAATAAAGACTTTAAAGAGACAGTACACAACTTCATTTAGGGTTTAGTAGCCATAAAAGTTCTCCACATGAAAGAGTCCTCGACTGGTCATTTTTAAAATTTCTCTCTACCTCTATGGCACCCACAGGTCACACATCTCCCCTTGCCAATGGGACAGCAAACAGTAGTGTAACCAGATGAAGAAGCAAAACACCAGCCCATCTCAGCTGTTAGGTTTTACCCTGTGTACAGGTATGTGTGTACTGGGGCTAAAAAATAAACAAGCAAAATTACAATTATGCATCTTGGGAACATCACAAGTAGTGTGCCACATCCCATGTAGACAGCTGCCGGCTTCCAGCACATGTGTCTGCAATGACTGAAAAGGGCTACTGATGTACATTTACATTAAGAGTGCTGTGAAGGTTCCTCCTATTCAATCCAGCAATAGTGATGTAGTTTTAAGCCTTGGGGTTGCACTGTGAGCATTTCTCATCAGTGCAACATTCATGCATAGTTAAAAATTCCTGAGTTGATGTAAGAAAAATGGAACCAAAAAAACACACCAGCAGATGTCTGTGTGACTCAATGCTCTTTCCATTGCTTCTTGGAGCCTCAGTGATAAGGAAACAGTCACAAAAAGTCCAGACTCTCAGCCTCTGTTCCTGACTCTGCTACTGACTCACAAGACAGCCCTTGGAAAATCACCTCATTTCTGAGTCACAACTCCTCATAGGCAGAACAGAAAGCATTCAACAGTCTCACAAAAGGATGTTGCAAGAATAAACTACTGTGTAAAGCAGCTGTGTGTCCATGCACCATGGAAACTTAAGTTTGTCATAGGATGTTAGATAGCCTTAAATAATCACTTCCTACTGTTAAAAATGGCAGGTTAAAAGGTATTAAGATATTTCATATCAACCAAAAGAGTGCATTCATATATGCTGGCTGGCACAAATTTTGTCCTTATCCCTTTGGAGAAGGTAAGATAGGATCATGGATATGCTTAGGCTTCCACACACCCTCATTTATCTTTTTACGAGTAAGTGAACGACTGAACAAGAGATCTGGCATTATTTGAACGGGATTTCTCCTCGGAGCTGAGAGAGTAAATGCTTTAAAACTCAGAGAAGGTGTGAATGATCTGAGCCAAAAGACTTGCAACAGATCTCTCCCCTTTCCACTTTGCCTTGTAATTTGGCAGAATATGAAACAGGTGGGAGTACAGCAGTTCCTTGAAGTGTCCATAAAACTGCCCCCAGTCTCCCCCAACTTTCTGTTGCACTGTTCTAAGAGGCACAATGTGAATTTGTGGCGAAAGCAAGTTTTAATTGGCAGTTTCTTGGATCATAACTTGCACTCAGGCTAAATTATATGTATTTTTAAATTTAATTTATTTAAGCACATAACATCCTGCTGGATCAGATCACTGGTTCATCTAGTCCAGCATACCATTTCATACAGTGGACAACAAGTTGCCTTACTTCATTTATACTCCACTTTTAAGGACAGCCATATGTGTGGTGTGTTCACACATAAAGCAGGGTGCAGGGTTGTTTGGACGGAGGGGTTGGTACACAAAAAGGAGCTTTAAGCACTTTTCTCCATAGCTGAGCTCTAACACTGAAAGCAGCAAAACTGTGAAGAGACACATGTGTACTCTTTAAATACCAACAGAGGGTATATCTTTGCAGATACCCTGGTTTAGCCCTAAGCCAGTGTTAGCTGCGACCCAAGAACAATGGAATTCAACCGATGCTTCGCCTAAGCTGTGGAGTCCTATGAGCAAAAATTCTACTTTGTGAGCTGCTGGAATTAAAGTTGTGAGCGAGCGATTTGGCTACTGTATAAATTAGCCTGCTCTGGAGCCATCCTTCCTGAGTTAAGACAAAAATATGTGAGCTGGAGGCTAAAAAACTGTGAGCTAGCTCACACTAACTCAGCTTATAGGGAACACTGAATTCAACTCTATCACCGGACTAAATGAACAAACACCTTTTGCTCAGATGCTGCTCTAGGTGAGCTTTCCCACAGAGATTCCAAGAGACACTGGCAAAACTACAAGGGCCTTCAGTAATTATAATGCTTCCCTAAGAGAACTGTTTTCTCTAAAGACCTTTGTCCTGCATATATAGGTGCAATAAATCATACAGAATGAGCGGCAAACGTTGCAGCAATGATGAACCGCATCCAATTCAGTCCACACACAAGTTTGCCAGTATGTAGCATACTGCCATACACTGCAGTGCTTGTCCAGTGCTATCTGCGTTCACACAACAAACCCACCCTCCCAGTGTTGGGATCCTGCTCCTTGACTCTCCCTCCTCACCATCACCCTTTATTTCTCTAGGTCTCCCAACACAAGAAATTAATTTGGCAGCAAAAATCCAGACTCTTCAGTGAGAGTCACAGGATAAGCCAAGAGGCATGAGGTCATTTACTAGCACACACTCAGCATTGCAAACTAGCTCATATTTAGTCAGAAAAGTAAACAGGAACTTTAACTCTTACAACAGTGTGATGAAGCAAGCAGAAAGAAACAGTGACCCGGAGCATTAGCTCCTGGAAAGCCTGTGAGCAGCAGACAACGCGTACACCAGGGTAATGCATTGGTTCGGGGGCAGTGTTCAGCTGTTCAAAGCCACACTGAAATCCCAACCTTGCAGGGAAGCTCACAGAGGAGCCATAGGCTAAGCCCTCTCTTTCAGCCTAACCTCTTTCAAAGGACTGCTATGAAAGGAAAGTGCTCTTCAGAGTTCTTGGAGAAAGGAAGAGATACCAGCACATTACAGTTAGGTTACACAGACAGACCATGGACCAAGGGAATTCCTGCACAGTGTTAAGCAAAGGGAGCGCCACACCTCTTCCTTATTCCCACGCTACTACAGAAGGAAGAACTACGAACTCCACAATTATATTGCACTCACTAAGATCTGCAACATTCAAGTTAAACCATTCATCAGAACCACTGTATAGGCAACCCCTGGAGTTAAACAATGCCATTTCAAAACACTCCAAAACTAGAGGGAACAGAGATGAAGGGCTCACCTTGAAGCATTTGGGATTCTTAAACTTGCCAGAACAGGAATTCACAGCATAAGCAGCAGCACTTCAAAAGAGGAGCAAATGTTTCATGATCCTGCTGATCAGTATGGCAGCCAGAGAGCGAATGAGTGCTACTTGCAAATTAGCTGCTTCCCTAAGAAAGCCACTCCCTATGGCAGCAGTTCTGCTGCGGATTGAAGAGTTCACATTGAAGGGTGGAGCATGAAGGAAGTTTATGACTTGCCTATGAATTCTGACTCATTCCTACACTCCCCCCATAAGTAATTATTCTGTCCTTTTCTACCACTATAGACATGACAGCTTAACACAAATACAGACCAGGATTTTGTGACAGATACAATACAGAACACTTCATGAAGTTCTCTCTCAAGCAAATACGGTATTTGCTCTTTGACCTAACAGACTGCTGTCCTCCTTCCCAGGCTTCATAGTTCTCTGGCCCTGGAACAGAAGCACAAATAGAAAAGGGGCCACACTGCACAGCAGAAGAACTGACCACAGGCAAAGCTAAGAGCCACAAGCTGATTTATTTAGTCTGCTCTCTACAGGGTAAAGCTGCAGCAAGCAGTGTGTTTTTTAGCACTAGTACAGCTATTCTGTTACTGATACGATGGCATTTTTCACAGAAAAAGAAAATCATTGTCAAAGATGTATTTAAAAATCTGGTAAATGGCAGATAAGCTGTTTGAAAACTTTAACTTTTCCCCACTGGGAGGAACCCAACACAGTGTTAGCCCAAGTGTTGCTTCATGAAAAAGCCCTAGTATTGGAACCAATTAACCCAAGAATTAGCCGTCTCCTTATCAGCACTATGAGCACTACTTGGTTCTCTGAACACTCTTTGTATCAAATCCTCCCTCTCCACCAACCATAATTTCATGTTATTTCACTTTGATATTCTTCTTCAGCAAGTGATGTTCAGAGCAAAAGTTTTAAGGCAACATTTGAGAAACCATTCAAAACTTTTCAAAAAAGTTAACTGGTTTACCAGTTCTTTTCCCTCATCCCCTCCAGGTTCCACACAGACCAGGTTGAGAATGTCTGTGGCAATCTCCATTCAAAGGCTGGTCCTGTAGATCAGTTTTCTCAATCACTGTTCAGAGGTTGAGTTTACACCACCAAAAACACAAGTGGAATAATTTCCCTCTTCTGTGTTCATGCTGAGGCCTTTGAACATTTGAATTAAAAGCCCCACTGGGATGGAGCAGACAGCAGACCTCCTACCACACTCTTCCCATGGCTGGACTTCCCTAAGCTTCTCCACCACAGCTGCCACCTATCACTGACTATGTGAATTCTCCCTTCCAAAGATCAAATACAGAGCAGTAGGGTAGTTCTTTTATGTCTTGACCTGATTGCAGATATATAGAGGGCAGATGTAGATAGAGTAGCCAATATTGGAGGAGATAAACCAATATTTCATTGCACTCCTAAACTTGTAGAAACCACGTTACCTTTTTTTTTTAAGAAAGTCAGAAAAGAGCTTAATATAAAAGGGCAGAACTATCTTCATAAAACACAGAAGCAATGCCACTACTGGAAACTGAAGACTAGGCCAAACATTTACACTTTAGAGGGAGTAGTTTATTTACTTATTTAAAATATTTATATCCCACACTCTCCACAAAAGGGCCCCAGGGCAGCTAGCATTAACAGCATTTAAAACTGGAGCTGGTAGATGGAGAGAGCAGATGTATCCATTTCTACACACCAGTATTGGAAGATTCCAGGGTGTTGCATAGGTAAAACACGTTCTGGGAAGGCAGCATGTTGGAACATGTCCCAGAACTTTGCTTATCACCGTTTGGCCTCACCTAAGACAGAGGCAACTGCCTTATAGCCTCTATTACACATAAATACATTATAATTAAAGAGATAACAGCACTCTAGGTGTCATCGCTGGCCCTTAGTTGCCCAAATGGATTGGCACAAAGGATGTTACTTCCCACTGCTCTCCCTCACTTAAAGTCCTTTGTGTATCAAGGCTTGTTTCTGTCTGAAGGAGTTGTCCTATTTGAGGACATCAGGGCTACCAGTTCCTCAGTTAAAACAGGTGACAAACATGACAAGGGTTCCCTAGAGCACTTTACAGGAGCACCAAGCATACTTTTCATGGAAACTCTCTTTACAGAAGCATCTACAAAGATTATTAAAAGCACACACTTTAACAGGATGTAAAATATAGCTGATCACCTTGGTAAATGTCTCTGTGGTCCTTTTCACTCTGACATAAGCTTGTAAATACTAGTGGCCAGAACTAGGGGATGATGCTGTGAAAGGCAACTCTGTGTTCACTTCTTCTCCTTGCAAAGTGCTGTCAAGGAAACACCACATCTTTATTTCATTGCTCCCTACCCCACTGGCAGCCAATAATGTGGAAATGCACAACATGATGACATCTTGTCACAAAACTACCAACACTGGGGAGAGAAACGACACAAGAATGGCTACTTTTGAAGGCCACCCTCTGATGGCCATTGCATCCACTTCCAGTGTAAAATCTCAATAAACACTGGTTCAGACATTTAAAATGTATATTTCCACTCATGTTTACATCCTTTGCTTTGAGTCAGAGTTCGTATTTCAGTCACTGTAACTTCCCTCCTGAGTGAAGAATATCTGCATCTGAGAAACATGCATGCATGGTCCACATATAACGATAAACTGGCCTGTCAGCATAACCACAAGGCTCAGGATCCTCAGTCCCACAATCACAAACATCATTTCCTCCTTTTCTGCTGACCCCACTTCCGAGAGTCCAGCTCAGAAACCAATAATCTCTACTTCTGTGACAATCTGCATTTTGCATCCAGACCACAAAATTTTCTCAATTCTAAGTCACAATTAAACCATGACTTAGGATTCACATTAGGAAGGTTTGTAATTTGATGTTACAAACTGAGGCTTGCTACAAAATCTGCACACAAACGGCAAGGGGGAAGTGTGCAACTCCAAGAATTCCCACACCAGTTTCCATACCATCAAGAAGCCACGGGGCACATACCTGACAATTTCAGAAACAGATATAAGTTTTCTCCAATAGATGACTAACATGAAGGAAGACTCTAGCCACTTCAAGATAAAGTAGGAAGCAGCTCTAAGATGTGAAGTAATAACAACCTCCCTTGGGATGGAGCTCACTATGCAACTTCACCTGGAAACCAACAACATGCACACACAACAATACCCAAGAAGAGCTTCCCACTGACTTTCAGCAAGTATTTACATGTTCCAAGAATACCAGAGTTTTACACTGCAATCTATCCACCCCTTTCTAACCCCCACCTTTGGAGTCAACAACCATCTGCTCTTGTGCCCTAAACTTAAAAGGTAAATATAGGACCCGGTCACACGGAGGATTTGCCGTGCAGAAGGCACGAATGCTGGGCGGATTTTCGGAGTGCGATCACACTGCAACATCTGGGAAGGCCACAAAAATATAGGAGCATATACCCATTTCCTCCTCCTATTCATTAGGCTTTCTACATGTTTTATATTGTATTGTATGTATATTGTTGGAACCTGCCCTGAGTCCATCAAAGGGAGGGCGGGATACAGATCCAATAAATAAATAAATAAATAAATAATTAAAAATACACTAACCATTTCTTATTGTATGCCAAAGACATAACAGTTTGGAGTTACTCTTACGCTGAGAAAGTTAAACTAATCACATGTTAATCTAGGGGGTAACCAACACAGTTGTGTGGATGCTATGATTCTGATGGAGCACAAGAATGCAGAAATGAATGCAGAATTCTTAAGAAGCTCAATTTTTAAAACAAAGTTTCTAACTCTTAAGGCTGTAAAGCCTGAAAGTGTCCTCTGAAATCTATTAAGTAAATAAGATGTCCAAAGAGACTGAGGGTTGAGCTTCAGTGGCCTTCTGTATTCATATAATAAACTTAACAGATCACCTTTCAGTGGATGCATTTGGTTTACAATTCAAGATACCTACCTACAATACTACAAACAAAACACAAAGGAAGACAAGATGAAACAAGCAATTTCAGGCATCAAAACTTAGATAACATGTAACTATCCCATAATGACCAGATGGAATGATTGTTGCTGGAGAGAGTTTTGGGTGGGAAGAAGCCCAATGGCAGTTGATCCTACACATCAATAAAGGGGTCCTCCTCACTCTCTCACCTCTCTCTATCGAATTTTTCTATCAAAAATCACAACATTCAGATTTTTCTAGGCACAGTGGCTTGGAATCTAAATTAAGTCAGTCTTCCATCTCCCCCTCCCACCAAGCTCCTTGAAATGCTATCCTTGGGAGAGAGGGAACCATCCGGAACAATGGGTGGAAAATGTAGGGGTCTGCCATGGGAAAGGGAAACCAAGAAATCAGCTCTGCCCTTCTGTTGGGTGTAAGTGCCTTATAGTGGCAGTTAATGACCTTTGGATTCAAACCAGCTTTTGGGTGGCAAGGTTGAATAATGTTAACATTTCTTTTTAGCAGAGCACACATAGACTGAGTAACACAATTATCTACTGACAAAGTTTCTTTGTACTGGATCCTGGCTAGACCCAAGGCCCACAGGCATAAGGAGTCACTTTTTAAAATTATCGGCATCCATAGGAGCCACCAACACTCCATTTCATGTACTGGTTTGCAAGGAATGCAAGGTTTCTCATGTGAAACCCTCTTGTTTTAAAATTCAACTGGAAAGGAAAACAAAAAAGGGGGAATCAATACCACTCACACAGGTTAGACACATTAGCTTGTCATACACAGAAATAGAAAAAATGAGACAGCATTTTTCATATTAGAGTGCTAGAGCTATGGAAAGGAAAAAAAGAAAGATGAAAAAGGGATTTCTTCAAGTCAGGAGGGAGGAGAAAAAGGGTGCAGCAGCAACATCACAAAGAAAGTTCAACCAGCCTTACAATGAAAAAGTGTACTGTCATGCTCCTACAAACTATTAAAAACCCTAAAACAAAAGGAGAACATCATGGCTCCTTAAAATCTAATAAAAGCATTGCAGCATAAGCTATTGTGGGCTTGAGCCCACTCCCTCAGTGATGTTCACTGCTGACAACGTAGGCACAAGCCCACAAAAGCTTATGTGCAATACATGTGTTAGTCTTTAAAGGTGCTATGACGCTCTCCTTTTGATTTTTCTGCAATAGTCTACTCTCCTGAAATGGAAAGCCCTGAGTCACTTCAAGTCCCCTTCTGTTCTCAAAAAGAGTTGGAGAAGCAACCAAATATAGCGGGAAAGCATACTCTGGTTCCAAGATGCCAAGAACGGTTTGTTCATAAGCATGTTAACAAAACTATTCACCCTCCTCTTTTCTGGGACAGTACTGATTTCCCACAGAGGAAATAACCCTTTCCACAGAACAAAAAACAATACTTCAGGGTTGTTGCTTCAACTTTCATCAAGCAACAGAACTTCATATGGAACACCTTCACATGATTTTTTATGATTTGGTATTTTTTTTCCAACAAGGGTCACAAGTTGCAGCTGCCAGATTATATATAAAAAAAAATTTGACCAAAGCCCACATAGCTGCACACATATAGACTGGTGGAGAGAAGTAAGAAATGTAAAGTGATAGAGATATGCCAGCATTGCCTCCCAGACTGGAACAAGGTGGTGGTAGATGGAAATGTGAAAGAGCATAGGGGTTTCATCCATGTTCCCTTTGGGTCAACAGTCCCAGCAGAGGTCCCTAGTGGGTGGAGGCCTCTCTGGTTCCCAAAAAATAAAAAACAACAACTCACTCAAATGATGAACACCAATATGAGCCAAAAAAGGGGGGGGGGGTTTCCTGTAGATCCAGACCTGCTCACTCAACCCTTCTAATCCCAACTGTAATCCAGATGAACAAGTAAAATGACTAGTAGGTTCCAGATGGATTGGCTTAGATGGTGGTTCCTCCTCTCTCCACCAGCTGGATGTGGGAGAGAATGAGGGAGTTGCAATCTTTTTTTTTTAATCAACCTACCCTGCTTGTTCATCCCAACGGGCCTCTCTTCCCTATTCAGGACTTCCTCCAAACCTTCATTATTGGACCAATTCCTGCTTGCTTCAGGAAGTGGGACACTGTCTACCAAAGATAGTCTGCAAGGTCATTACTTACCAGGCAGGGCTACTTCCTGTAGCAGCTGTGAAACAATAAACTGGGAACAAGATCAAGGGGTCTGGGGCCTTTGAGAAACACAGGATAGAGCTTTTGCTGTCACAGTGGAGGCTACCACAGGAATTTTCTTAACAGAAGTATTAGGATACTGTTCTGTCTCTTCTCCCATTTCCAAGAGCACCCAAGAACAAGGCTATACCCAGGAAGACATGTAATCCACTAGCCAACCTGTGCTTCATGCTGCATCTTCAGTTTTCAGCCTTGTTATTACAACTAGTTGGGGGTTTTATTCAAGATAATTTGTTCTATTTTGCAGCACCCATATCGCTAATATAGAGCATCTCCCAGGCACAAATTGTGCCCAATAGTATTTTTTACACTCCATTTTCCTTGCCTAAATTATGAATGGTAAAAAACAAAACAATTAAAAAAACAGGATGGTAGCAGTAACCTACGGTGAAATAAATACAGTACTTAGCTTGTAAGGACCAGGATGCACCCAAAAGAAATAGCATGCTGTTTGCAGGCAAAGGACAAGACAGGAATTTAAGGCAGCAACAACTCTGGATCCTGTATGACACCCACAAGCTTTAAGCCACTCAGTGCTTGAAACTCTAAGAGTCAATAGCTTTAATAAGCTGAATCAAACAATAACAAACTCAGCTCACCCACCCCACAATTTAATGGCAAATAAAATTGCTAGCATAATTTTTAAAAAATCGTTCAAATTATGGCTGCATGGAAATGCTTATTCATTATGACTATGGCGCAAAAACCAGGTGTCCTAAATTCTTCACACGGAAAAACACACACATCCAAATTCTGCCACTAGCAAAGTCAAATTATGGAACAATAATACATGTAAATTACAGGTATTAGGAAAGACAGGCGCGTTTATATAACTACATACAAACATTACAGGGAACTGAAATATCTTGGCAGAAGTACTGTACTGGAAGGGAAAGAGAAGGAAGGGAAAGAGGGAAGGAATGGATCAAATTCTGAGGCGATGTGCAGGATGAGATGTTTTCAGAGTAGAAAATACCACACCCTGACCAATGGAAATCTCACAAAAGTTGTTTTCTTAGCAAATGAACACTTCCAACTTTCTGCACATAGTAGTTATGAGAATCAGAAGTTTAAATGATTACACCAGGGGTGTCAAACATGTGGCCCAGGGGCTGGATCAGGCCCCCGGAGGGCTTCCATCAGGCCCGCAGTGGAACTGGCCATCTCCTGCTTCCAGTTCTGCTACTGCTGCTGCATCATAGCTTGCTTCACCAGACTCTCTTAATCACTCAGCCATTTCATGTTTTAACCTGGGTCCTGTACTCAGAACTCTGAGCATGAGATTTCTGTGCTGAATGTCAATAAATCAAAAGTAGGTTTGCAGCTTACAGAGGTAATGTTTTAAGCATGTTTTTATTTTAAGTAAAAAAAAAAATCTTTGTGTTTGTATCCTTCATAAAGTTTATATCTCTGCTATCTGGCATTACATTTTATGACACACATGGCCTGGCCCAACAAGCTCTCATTTATGTCAGATCCAACCCTCATAACTAATGAGTTTGACACCCCTGGATTACAGAATATTAATGATTCCTCCTGACAAGCCACTGTGCCTCTCTAGTGTGATCCTGAGAATGTCCTAAGAAATTTTATTACAATACCACAGGATGGCCACTAAATCTACTGCTTCTAAGTCACTAACAGTGCAACCCGCAAACACTTCCCTGTGAGTAAAACCCACTGAATGGAACAGAATAGGATTCTGAGTACAGCTGCTTAGGACTGCTCTCTTTGTATCCATATAAAATCCTTGGGGGAACCAGTAAGATACCTACCAACGCTGGTCCAATTCCTCTTTCCATTTCAGAAATTAAAGGGGACACCTGACAGTGGAAACACCCACAAAGTGAACTGTAAATGAAAGAGAAGGCTGATGAACCAATGAAAAGAACCAGGTTCCTCTAAAACTGCACAAAGGAAGATTTAAGTGCCATCTACAGCTCTGCTTCTGTTAGCTGTGTGAACACATCCTTCCACCTCAGCACTACCAGAGTCAGCCTAACCCCAGGGCGTGGAGGCTCTTGGGGCTTTCCATCAGCACCAGCCTATTCCTGTCCAGGGGTATTTGAAACTGCTCCTCCCAATCACAGCAACATAGTCAGGAGAATCAGGGGTAAAGAACTATCCAGAGCTTGTGGGACATTTTCATTCTTCTCACTATTACTGTGCAGTAACGGAATGAAGACGAAAAAAGAGAGGTCATGAGAATGTGACCAACTCTGCCCCCCCACTGAATTATACCCTACCACTCTGTTCAAATAATGCCAGCACCTTCCTCCAGCTCAGTGAGTCTTCTTCTAATACAAAAGGCTCTTTAGCTAACAGAGATCCTCTTGCACCATAGGAAGGCTGTTATCATTAGCCAAATAGGGTGGCACTCTAGAATCCACTGTCATACTCATGACGTTTGGTTTGCATCAATTTTTACAGTATGGTAATTTGAAGCAAATCAATAAAACCACATTCAAATCAGCACAATTCTGCATACATGTCTACACTGATTCCAGAAGTGTTCACCACACACAACACTGTCAGGTATGTATTAAGAAAGTCACTGCAGTCAAAGAATGCCCTCCTTGTACTACAAACCTATAAAATTCTGGGAATTTTCATTTGGTAAGGATGCCAAAAAATTCTCTAGTAGAATCCCTACCACCCACTAACCCTCAATAAGCTATCGTTTTCAGAGTCCCCTGACAAGAAGGAATGTTTGCTAAACTAATTGACATCTTTTACATCTATAGTAGAGATATTCCTATTGTGACTCAAGGTCAAGTGTAAACTCAAGCAGGGAAGAGAGATTTTGAAAGCATTAGAAGTCAAAAACAGTGGCAATCACAAACAACACACAAGTAAGAGTGCAGTAATCAGAAATGCACCAACATGCAAGGCATGCCTATCTACATACATGTCACTCTGCAAACTCAATTTTTACATAATAAATTAGCATTCACACTGAGATACTGAGAAGGTACTGCAGTGCTTTGAAATATGGCTTAAAGAGACCAAATGCTGCACAAAAAAGATAGAATTTCCTACAAATCTTGAATTATATACATTTAAAAGATCAAGCAGTATAATTTTTTTAAAAAAAGAAAGCTAAATAAGTGACACACTGGAAAAATACCGATATGTTTTCTGAGCACTTAAATGTGTCAATAAATTCAGAAATGTAATAGTTCCTCAGAAAGGGCAATTTTTTCATTACTTCATATTGTTAATCAACAAAGGTGAACACTAGACAGGGTCGCCCTATCTGAGCTAAATGCTTAGACGAAGTCTCTGTGAATGGCTGGACAAAACAAAACCTGGTATTAGGAGGCTTCTGAATAATGATGTGTGCTGCAACGTAACCAAACAAGGCAGTTAGAATGACCTTTAAGGGCCAGAAATCTCTGACAGGATGAAGATCATTCAAGAAAGCCAGCGTGATGGGTACCCTGATGAACAGGGACCTCAACTACAGCTTATAAACACATTTTAATTCTCCTTACTGAGAGAGGAACAGTAAACCTCTTGACATGATCCTTCTTGACAAAGAAATGTATGGTTCTTCTGAATTTCTTCATGTGACTGTTACTCAAGTAACGTCTTTACAGGATGTGACTATATCTCAGAGAGAGGCCTTCTTTTTTTCAGCAAAGCAGCAGGATAGAATTGGGGCTATCCTCACATGATCCTGCTTGTCAAGAATGTATTTTTGTATATAAAACTGAATGGAAATAGGACATCATGAGCAAATAAGTCCTACAGAAGTATTTACAGCATTTGCCGATGTGAATGCAACCTACTTACACAATAGCATTTGAAATGAGCAAGAGTCCCATAGCACCCTAAAGACCAACAACATTTGTGGCAGGCTATGAGCTTTCATTCAGTCACTGCTCACTTCTTCAGACACAGCTAAAACGACATAGTATTTGTAAATACTGTTAGATCCTTCAGTTGATTTTTAATTTTGAACTGAGAACTTTAATATCCCCACTTGTCTTCCATCACAAAACTTGAAAGCATACATGGATTTCCCAAGAGGTCTCTGTTCTAGGGCCTGACCAGACCAAGAACCATTTAAGCTTCAGTAAGGTGGCAGGATCAGGTGTCCTCAGACCAGTGGTCTTCAGCCTTTTCAGACCCACTGAATATGGGAACAAGAGAGCTGCAAGCACATGACAGGAACTCATGTGACAGGAAGAAGGGGAACCCAAACGATGATCTCACTGCTGTCAACCCAGCAACATGTGCAGGAAACCAGAAGAGCTGGGGACCAGAAATATAAGCCAGGCACTACACATATTGCCCTAGTAAGGAACAAGTAATCAGCAATGCTCCCTCTAAGCTGTCGAGTCTTGTGAGCAAAAATTTTGCTTTGTGGGATACTGGCATTAAATTTGTGAGTGAGTGCTTTGGCTACTGCATAAATTAGTTTGCTTTGGAGCCATCTTTCCTGAGTGAAAGCAAAAATGTGTGAGCCGGAGGCAAAAAACTGTGAGCTAGCTCACGCTAACTCAGCTTAGAGGGAGCACTGGTCACCAGGCAGAATAATGGAGAAATTATCTCCATCACTTATAGTGCAACCTAAGAACACTCTCCTTCAAGTAAGTCTCATTGAATAGACCTGAGTAGGATTCTGAGTAGAGGCAGGGAGCCTGGCATTCTTGGTCTGTATGTAGCATGTCCTTCCAAATGAAGCACAAAAAAACCTGCATTTACAGAATGCAATTACAGAATAAATTCTCTTAGAATACTCATAAAATATTCACTGCTCCGTTTTTTGTTAAGGATGTGATTTTACAGTACAATGGCACTTAGGATGCACTGCATCATGTACTAGATGATTATTTAAAGCAGCTATCCCTACATTTCCAGAGTAAGGATCCAAAGAACCATTCAATTTATTCTGTGTCCCCCAGGTGTACCCTGGGCTTGTTTTCTTGAATAGCAACTCCCTCCCAAGCCATGCTACATGACAGACAACATCTGAGACTGAGACTTATCACTGGAAGTAAAATATTTTAATAGGCCCTTTCACTAACCCAAGACAGCTTTTGAGATTCTGGTCTGCACACCAAAGTAACTTATTCCTCTAGTATGTCTGTTAAAGAATAACTAAATTTGTACTCAAGACAACGTACGAAGTATTTACTCAAGTGGGGCTGGTATTCAAGTAGAAAAAAAAATTACTCCAGGTTAAAGAATCATATATATTCTCCCCATACAGTTCCTTCTGATCTACAGATGGGAGCATTGATTCTCAAAAGCTCATACCATGAAAATCTTGTTGGTCTCTAAGGTGCTACCGGACTCAGATCTAGCTTTTACTGCAAACTAACAAAGCTATCCTCTGAAACTTCTGTTCTACAAAAGTCATTCATGGGCATAATTTTCAACAAAAACAAGGGCGAGAGCCTAACAGACAGAATTCAGATGAGTAAACAGGGTGGTGGGAGAGGACAAAAAAAGAGGAGGAAATGTGCCATTTATGGCTCAAGCACAATTTAAGAGTTTTGGTATAAACAGGAACCTTGTGTTAACTGATTACATCAGCATGAAGCAGCTTGCACAGGTGACATGGAAAATGCCTTATTCCTCCCAATCTCATTGTTATCCAAAACTCCTCCCATTTATACTCACTAGCAGGCATTGGTTTTGCTCTGAACATCCTTGAAGGAGGTGCTAAAATCCATGAGATGTCAGTAAACGGGAAAGGGGGGGTGAGAAAAACCATCAGGTCATACCCTATCCTCAGGGGCTGTATGAGCGGCCTAAGGATACCCTATGGATATTTGAACAAGGTTAAGATGTACCACCACTTTAAAGACATATCAAAAAAGAGGCCAAGAAAAGTCTTTTAAGCCAGTCTGCTATAATTCTCTCTTACCTCCAAACAGTTAAGCACCATGACAGGGGTCACATAATCCAAGAACAGGGTTAGAAGTCAGGTTAATGTGTTTTGGAATAAGGGAATTTAGATAACAAAGGATCAAGAGAAAACCCAAAAAGTGGCCTATCCAATTCCAAGGAACTGTCCAGAGCAGTGTAGTGGTTAGTGTACTGGACTAGAATCTGGGAGACCCAGGTTTGAATCCCCATTCTGCTATGAAAACTTGCTGGGTGACCTTGGCCCAGTCATGCACTCTCAGTCAAACCTAGTTTGTAGGGCTGTTGTGAGAATAAAATGGAAGAAGACGAACAACAGCTTTTGACCCCCCACTGGGGAGAGAGGATGGATATAAATGAAGATAATATATAGGCTCATCACCAAACTCACTTAAGCACTAAACTGAACACCAAAGAGTTAAAGAAAAACCACTTACCCCTCACATGGGGGGATGCTTTATCAGGCCCTATCCTACCTCTAGAGCAAGGGATTATGATAATTTTACAAGACTAGTTGTATGACATAGCAGGCAATTTCACAGAGTAAACATAAGCAAAAAAAAAGGACAACTGTAGCCTCATCTCTTGGGTTTGCAGTTAGAAACAGACATAAGCTTAGTTAGACATAATACTTGCACATTTCACCTAGTCTCAAGGAGGGGGGAGCTCCCCCAAACGCACAACCATTAAAATTAAAACTGGGATAGCAAGGTGACCATGTAGCAGAGACCTAACCATTTTATTATACCTAAAACGGCAGGGAAAAGATTACAGAAGTGACCTGAAAATATGCTACAGTACAAGCTTCAACTCACAATAAAATCAGAGGCGGAGGGCGGTGGGGGAGAAAAATAAAAAGAAAGATTATGAAGCAACGACGATAACAAAATAAGCGCGCCCAAGTATATATAACACTCCCCCCAATCACAATCCCTTAGAAAGGAAAGGCACAGCTCACTCTCTCTTTCACACACCATGCTGTACCTTAAAGAAATCCTTGCCATATCTACAGAACAGAGAAATGGGGGGGGGGGGGAGAGCTGTACCGCGCATGGTTGGGAATAGCAGGGAATGTGCCTATTCTCCTTTTCCGGCACGCGCACGTAGACCCCGACCAAGCTCAATTCCACCGTGAAGCCTAAAGGGAAGAAGCCCCCGTCCAGGGACATGGAGAAATGCCAAGAAGCGAGCTGGCCGCCGCCCTCGATTGGGGACAGAAGGGGGCTCCGGACCCACCGGAAGAAGCCCGTGCTCCCAACCACGCTCACCTTCCGAAAGCTCCAACTCGAGCTCGGCCAGCTGCTCGCGCACCTCTCGAGGCAAACCAGCGGGAGGAGAGACAGCACCGTTACCGCCTGGCGGCTCAGCCATGATGAGGAAAGAAAGTGGCCGGCTCAGGCGGCAGTGGCGGCGCCGCCGCCTCTGCCTCAGCGCTGGGGGCTCAGAGTCCTGCTGCTCCAAGCAGCAGAACCAACGATGGCTACTCCCACAGCCATAATCCTTCTGCCGCCTTCGGCCCCGTCCTCGCCGCCGCCACTGCCGTCTTCCTTCCTCCTCTCCACCGCGTTGAGCTACCCCCGACCGGGTCACATGAGAAAGGCGGGAGGGCGGAGAGGCCCAGCCCAGGCTCCCGCAGCTCCTACAACCGTGCGAAACAAGCAAGCGCCGCCTCAGGCAGGGCTGGGCCCAGCCCTCAAAGCTATCCAGGCCGGCCATGGGGCGCCACCAACTGGCTGGTTTCAGCTCCGCCGGCCTTCCTCCGCGTTCAAAGCGGGCAAGCCTGGGCACCTCTGAAGGGGGACGGGGGGACGGGGGCAAGTATTGGGCAGACGGCCCTGCACCCCAGCCTGAAGGGCAGAACGGCAATTCCAGGCAGACACGGTAGGCTGGAGTAGCCGAATGATACAGGAATCCAGTGGCACTTTACAGATTAAATCAAATTTATTCCAGCATAAACTGTCATAAATTAGAGCTAATTTCTTGTGTGTGATGAAAGAAAATGTTGCACATGGTTGGTTTATGGCGACCCCTAGTGGGGCTTGGACGATTCAGAGAGGTGGCTACAGAGGGAAGGACTGGAGAGCGATCCCTCCCAGCAACTCTGAGGTGGGCGGTCCAGGGGGGCCCTGGAAGGATCAGGGAGGCATTTAAATGCTTCTGGTGCCTTCCCTGGCCTGTGGAAAGGCTGGGTTGCCCGGCTCCTCACAGCCAGGGGGCACTGGAGCAAGCCGGGGAATGCATGGGGTGTGGCCTAATATCCTAATGAGTTTCTGCTTTGGGTGTGGTCTATTATGCTAATGAGTTTCTGCTGGGCTTTTTCTACAAAAAAGCCCTGCTAAGGAGCTTACAACCAAGATTCCCACTCTAGGGGGAAACAGGGTTGCACTTATCTGGTTCATCAAGTGGCCACCAGTCCAGTCACACATAGGGTTACTACACACATACAAGTCCTGCTGAGGAGAGATTTTGGAGTTCTGGACTCTAGAAGATGTCCTCCCCACACTGTTTTTTCTGCCTTTTCCAGCATAAAGTAGTAGTTGGAATTCCTTTCTCTCAGTTCATTGTCACTGTTGGAGAGATAGTAGAAAAGAGTAAGAGTCCAATAGCACTGTAAAGACTAACAATATCTGTGATAGCTTATGAGCTATCTTGAGTCACTGCTTACTTCTTCAGATACTGTTGGAGAGAGTTAACCTTATTATAATTATTAGAGCTCACAGTGAGCAGGAGGGAGGGATGTGTGACTGCACAGGTGACCACAAACAACAGTCACAGGTAAATGCAACCCTGTTTTCATGGACATGCTTCCTGTGCAGTCCTACATGGGAGAATAGCAAACCGACTTAGCAAGTTTTGGAAGGCAGGTATTCTTACATGAATATTGCTCAGACTACCACCATTCCAACTGTTGCATCTTTCCTGGCATCAGTGTCCATGGAATAGTGCTTGGTAAAAGTGCAAGTAGATGACCATGTTGTCTTTTTCCATACCTCCTCTACCGGAAGGTCTTGCTGGATTGTTGCCAAGGTCAACTGTTCTCTGGTGGAATGAGCTGTCATCTTGCACAAGCAGGTAGCATAACTGGAAGCAAGTGACAATCCATCTGGGAAACGGATTTTGTGGAAAGCTTATGGCTAAATTCAGAGCCTAAATTAGATGAATAGGATATTGTCTTTTCTGAAACCTTCGGTTTTGTGCAGTTAAAGCAGCAAAGCCTTCTGAAGTTTGAAGGGCATGCTCACTTTCATCCTGTAGCTGTGAAAGGAATACTGGCAGGTTGATATCTTGGCTTAGATTAAAATTTGAAACTATCTTAGGCCAGAATTCAAGGGATGGTCATAAAACTACCCTCAAGTCAAAAATTTTGAGGAAGGGAGGATCATAACAAGGGACCTGGAGTTCTCTGACTGTCCTTGCTGATGGTTTTCATGGACAGCAGTCTGAATGAACAAGTGACCATTGGTTCAAAGGGCTGGCCTATCAGTTTGGCCAGTGCCAATGAGAGACTCCATTGGGGAATAGGAGTTTGACCAAGGGAACATGTCACTGGGTCTATTTCTGACTGGACCATAATGAGAAATGCTTCCATTTTGCCAAGTATGAGCACCACATTTAAGGCTTTTTAGCATTTAGTAATACCTGTTTCACAGGTTCTGATTTACAATTGTTGGGAAATCAATGAGCCACACCGTCAAATGTAAGCTGTGTATGTTCAGGTACAGAAATGGGCCCTGCTATAGGAGGTCATGGTGGAGTGGAAAGACATTATATTTGCCCTGGGTCATCGAGAACAACGGAAGAACCACACTTACCTGGGATATAACAGAGCGATTACTATGGCCGTTGTGTTCTCTGCTATCATCCTGCACAGCATTCATGCAATCAACAGGAGTGACAGAAAAGCATAGTACATACCCCCACACACACTGAATTCGGAAGGCATCCCCCAGTGAGTGGGGATGGCTGACTGACTGGGACCAGAGTAGGGTACATTACTTATTTGTATCTGTCACAAACAGATCTATACTAGGTGTGCCCTATTGTTGGAAAAACAGGAAGAGAAAGTGATTCAGTTATTATTTATTTATTTATTTATTAAATTAGATTTACTAGGCCACCCTTCCCTACAAGTAAGGCTCAGGGTAGCTTACAACAGAATAAAATATGATAAATAATTTAAATTAAAACTAATATTAAAACTACCCAGAAACAGATCAGTAAATAAAACAATGTGCAGTCCAGGATGACTGGGAGAATTCAGCTCCCCAACCTTTGGCGGGGGGGTGGCGAGGGATGGGGAGGGTATATGAGAGTGCCACATGTCATGCTGTCCCATTGCTGCCCTCAACCAAACGCCCGGTAATAATTCCTGCCAGGCATGGACATTTTCTGGCAGAGAGTTCCACCAGGCAGGTGCCAGGGCCGAAAAGGCTCTGGTTGAGGACACCTGGATCTCTCTCAGGCCAGGGACCACCAGGAGGTTCTTATTCCTTGAGCATAATGCTGTTCTGGGGGCATACTGAGAGAGGCAGTCCCAAAGATATGTGGGTCCCCTGGCTGCTAAGGGGATAAGGTCAGGTACTCTTGAAGGTGAAGTTCAAAACTTTGAACCTGATCCAGTGCTCCACTGGAAGCCAGTGCAGCTTGTGCAGCACAGGTTGAATTTGTGCTGTCCAAGGGATCCTGGTAAAGACCCACATTGCTGCGTTCTGGACCAGTTACAGCTTCCAGGTCAGGTGCAGAGGTAGGTCTGCGTAGACCGAATTACAGTAGTCTATCCTGGAGGTGACTGTTGCATGGATTACTGTGGCTAGGTCAGGGTGAGAGAGGTAGGGAGCCAGTTGCCTAGCCTGGCGCAGTTGGAAAAACACCAGCTTGGCAACCTGCACAACCTGGGCCTCTGTAGACAGGGAGGGGTCCAATGTTACACCCAGGCTCTTGATGATCTGTGCTGGTGATAGAGGCACGCCCTCAAGAGTCGGGAGTTGGCAATCCAACTGTGATTCCCCCTACCCAGCCATAGAATCTCTGTCTTACCTGGATGCAGTTTCAACCAACTCTGCTTTAACCATCTCACCACAGCCCCCAAACCCTCAACCAAATTCTTGGGGATGATATCCAGCCAGCCGCCCACCAACAGGAGTAACTGGGTGTCATCAGCATATTAATGACAACCCAGCCTGAAACTCAACACTAGCTGGGCAAGGGGGCGCATATAGCTGTTAAATAATATTGGGGAGAGAAGTGCCCCCTGAGGAACTGTACACTTTGGGGACACAGTCCCTCCCAACGCCACCCTCTGTCTCCGACTGTGGAGGAATGAGGTAAGCCATTGCATGGCTGCCCCATGGATTCCAGTGTCGGTGAGGCAGTGACTCAGCAGATTGTGATCAACTGTGTCGAATGCTGCTGTAAGATCAAGTAATATCAGCAGTGCTGACCCTTGCGAGGCACTAAAAGAATGCATTTGAGGAACTCTGCAATGTAGTTGCTCTGTCCTGCTATGTGTACAGTTTGGACTGTAGATCCATGAAGGATGCATCATTCCCATATTTTGGATGTCAAGAGATACAAGGTGGATAAGACTGTGCTGCCCTGTATGCTTATATAGAACATAACAGGTTGTCTGTTGTGACCTGGATGTTCTTCCCCATTAGGTGGGGCCAAAGGGTGAACAGCGCTAGGATGTCAGACTTTTAGGAACCTCAGTTGCAGGATACACATGTGTAGTTTGGCATATGGGACTATGGCTGTGGTAGATGCCATTAACCTTAGTAGTCTTTGGAGGAATATGGCAGGTTGGAGCTGGAGACAATTACAACAGAATACTCCTAGACTTATAGCTAGAATTCTGTTTGAGGGCAGAAAGGCCTTCACCAGGAAAGAGTCTTCTATTATTCTGGTGAAGGAAACCCTTTGGATAGGTTCTAGTATGGGCTCACTGAAGCTGACTTGTAAGCAATGTCCCTCTAGGACCTGCAGTGTTGCTTGGATGTCTGATAGGAGCTTCACCTTGGATTCTGTAACCATTAACCAGTTATATAGGTAGGGGTAGATCTTGTACCCTAACCTGCACAAGTAAGCTACCACCACTGCCATGACCTTGGTGAACTTTGGGTGCCATAGCTAGTCTGAAATATCAGACAAATATATTGCAGGAAGAAGATAACACACTGGAAGCAGAGGTATTTTTGGAAGTCTGGCCTGATCTTTACGTGGAAATAGGTGTCTAATAAGTCTAGGGTTACAAGCCAGACACTCAAATGCAGTAAAGGAAGAATTTCATAAATAGATACAATTGTGAATTTTTTAATTAACAAGAACTTGTTTAGGTTTCTCAAGTCAAGTATCAGTCTCACCCCCTTTCTTTTTGATCAAGAGGTACTTTGGTAATTGCATCTTTACTTAATAGACCTTCTACTTCTGCTAGAACTTGAAAATTTTGAGGCACTCTATGGCATGACCCTTGACATTATAGTCGGGATCCATTAGTTTTGACAAGCTTCCTCCCATGTTATGCTGGAAAGACTTTGTCCTGGGCATGGTCCATAATCTTGGGTGGATTAGATGGTTTTGGGGACTGGGATCCGGGTTTTCCCTTATGAGAGGGGAACCTTGTCCTAGAGTGAAGTGTAGAAAGGTTTGGTTTGTGGAGGGTGCTTCTGTAAGACCTATAATAAGGCCTGTAATATTATCTGGGCCTTTGAGCATTTCAGGGAGCAGCAGTGAAGCCTAAAGCTTTGGCTATGAATTTTTCATTCCTAATTTTAAGTGAGGACTTCATCAGTCTCACTACTAAATATCTCGATCCCATCAAATGAGAGGTCTTCAACTCCGGTTCAGGTTTCACTTGATAACACCACAGAAAGAAGCCAAGAGCAGCACCACAGTGAACTTGCTCCGGCTAGGTTGCAGGCCGTAAAATCTGGCACACACTTGGTAGAGGAAATATGGTGCTTGGAGAGCTTCAGTGCCCTAGTGACAGGAGCTTGCCACGTTTGTGCTTTCCTCCAGCAGCATATCCAGGTAGCCATTCCACAGGAACAATTAGTATCTGGCCGTTATGCACTGGGTTTTAGAGAATGTGAATGTCAAGGCAGAAGAGGCATAATTCTTTTGGCTACTCGAACAAGCTTGCGGCCTTCTCTGTTGACATGGGCAAAAGGTTGAGTGCCTTTGTTTCTTCTCTGAATGTAGCTGACAACTAGGGAATTGGCAGTGTAATATTGGAATAGAAAAAGACAGCTGTCTTGCTTGCTTCTATATTGTTTGGGTTGGTTTTTTTTAATTTGAGGCTGACAATGGCATAGAGACAAGCTGGAACAGCCCTGAAGTTATTTCCAACAATCCTTCCATGGCAGAGAAGGTGACTGGACCAGTAGAGTTGGGATGTATCACCTTGAACACCAGATCTGTGGCCTTTAGGGCAGAGGGCACAAGACATCAATTATGAGTGATCTCATCCTATGGATAAGTTGCTCACTATAGAGCCTGAGATCTTCACCAGGGGAATACATCAGCAGCTCCGGCAGCTGGTCTTCTGGAGACACTTCTGAGGCAAAGTCCTGCTCATTATACTGTGACTGATGATAGCTGAAATAGGATTGAAAATCTGGTCCCAGTGCCACTGGGAAATCAGAATGTTCTCAGAATGTTCTTGGGGAGGCCTTGCTTGACATTGGCTGGGTTGGAACCTAGAGTGGCATATGGATTCCAATTGTGATCATTGTAGTGTGTATCATACAGGTCCTCTAAAAGAGGTCTCAGGGGAGAGATAAGGGATGCACCAGATCTGACTGACATGCTAGAGCCAATCAACAAGATGGTTGATGACAGGATGGTACGGAATTGAGAAGTTCATCTTCTGACAGTGCCAACATCAGAGAGTGGCACAATTTGCAGAATCGATGTGCATTCAGCAACAGGTTCAAGGAATGGCCATGTCAGAACCAAAGACTTTGAGGGAAGAAGACGACTTCACTAATGCTTTTTCCACATGCTTGTACTTGATACAAGCCTTTTTATTTGTTTACAAAATTTTAATCCTACCTTTCTGCCCTCACAAGGACCACCAAGGCAGCTACCAATTTAAAACATACATGATAAAATCACATTTTAAAACCATTCCCCCCAACACACAAATTGAAACAATTAGAAACAGAGTTAAAATACATAAAAGACATAAAAACAGCTACATTGGTTAGGAAGGAGGAATCACTGAAGTAGTGTCAAATTAAACAAAAAAGTCATCATGCACTGGTGGAAGATGGAAAAAGGAGACAAAGAAATCTCCTTAGGGAGAGAGTTTCAGAGCTTTGATGCTGTGACCAAGAAGGCCCTGTCCTGGGCTGCCCCCACACCTAAAGATGACTCTAGTGCAGGGGTCCTCAAACTACGGCCCGCGGGCCACATGCGGCCCGCCGAGGACATTTATACGGCCCGCCGGGTGTGCGCGGGAGACACGCCCTGGAGGGGGGGCGCGCGGGGCTCTCGCTTCTGCGGGCGGGCGCGAAGACCCAGAGAGCGGGGCCTGGTGGGGGGCAGCCGCTGCCACGCCCCCACCCCGAATCTCCAGGAGCCCCCCTCCTGTGCCCCGCAGATAGCCCGCCCTCCCCCTCCCCCTCAGCGGCATGGCGGCGGCGCAGAATACCCAGCCGGCCAGCCAGGGCACAGGAGGAGGTGGCGGCGGCAGCGCAGCTCGCCCCCCCTCCCCCCCCTCAGGTGAGCACTGCAAGGGAGGGCGAAGACGCAAAGAGGTCAGTGGGGAAAGGGGCCAGCCCCGAGCCCAGGTGTCGGACCCCACTCGTCCCGCGGCGGGAAGGGCTTCTGGCGGGAATGGGAGAGAGAAACGCAGGTCCGTGTCCCCACAGACAGTGGCCAATGGAGGTCGTCAAGGCTGCAGTCCGGAGTTCGAAGCCACCCCCTAATTGCCCAGGTCTGAATGCCCCCCGCGCTGAAGGCCCCCGAAGCCCAACAATATCACACACACACACCCGTCCCCGAGCGCGCGCACGCACACACCCCCGTACGCAACCAGTTCTGCAGCAGCCTGGCCGGCAGCACCGGCAGGACCTACCCGGAGCTGGATTTGCACCAGCAGCAGGAGCCGCAGCGCCGCGAAGCTGCCGCTACGCATCTTCCTCCTCCTCCTCCTCCTCTCCCTCCTGCCGCGGCCGACTAGCCGGCTCCGGGCTAGCGCGCCACGGAAGTGCGCCGCCGCCCCCCCCCCGGGGCCAGGGAGTCCGGCATGCCCGGCGGAGGGGGCGGCTAAGGGGCAGGCAGGTCCAGGGCCTCGGGCAGCGGGGGGCGGCCCGCTCGGCGCGCCAGGTGCCGAGGCACCGCTCCATTCCCCGCCAGCCCGGCCGAGGCGCAGCCCACCCTCTTCCCGCGGAGGCCTGGCTGGTTGGTTGGGGGGCTGCCCCTGGCCCTGCACACACCCCGGCCGCGTCCATTGCCCCCCCTCCAGCGGACGAGGGGCGGCAGTGCGTGTCGCCCGCCCCCCCCCCGGCTTCAGCCTCTGTATGAATTGGGGCCGTTTTTACACATCCCACGTTGCTTCTCCCAGGATCGGCTTGGAGCGCCTGCACTTCCCCTTGCCTGCCTTCTTCACAACAGCCCCGTGAAGTAGGCAAGTTGGCCAGAGACAGTTCAGCCTCACCCCCCGAATTGCAAGGCCGAGGGAGGATTTGGTCCCCTGAGCATCCGCTCTCCCTGGGGCTCCTTTGGGCCTCGCTTTGTTTTCTTCATAGCAGACCAACATTGTCCTGAAGGTCACAGGGTGATTTTTAACCCACCTGCCCTCCAGCCTGGGAATTTAGGGTGGCAGAGGTGAGTCTTCTCTGCTCTTTTCAGCCTCACATTATCCCTGCCAGGTAGGTGAGGCTGAGAGAGAAGGGTCACCCAGCAAGCTACATGACAGTGACAGTCCTGGGATTTGAACTCCAGTCTTTCCAGATCACAGTGGGATGCTCAAACAACCACAACTCACTGTGGCTGAGTCAAAGTGTGTTTCTTCTTCATTCAGTTCAGGTGGGGGCAGCCATGTCAGTCTGAAGCTACAGAATGAAGTTTGAGTCTAGGGTAACCTTTAAGACCAACTAAGGTCCTTTCCTTAAACCTTAGACCAGGGGCGGCGCAGCTCACCCTCCCCCCTCCCCCCTCAGGTGGAGGAGGAGGAGGCGGCCAGTGCGGGACTCCAGGCCCCGCTGGGAGGTTGGCATCTGCACCCGCCTAGGGCGCAGATGCACCTTGAGCCGGCCCTGATTGTGACAGGATTCTCTGGGGACTGCTCTGTTCCATAGTCCGGCCCTCCAACGGTCTGAGGGACAGTAAACTGGCCCCCTGTTTAAAAAGTTTGAGGACCCCTGCTCTAGTGGATGGCTGGTTCATAAGGGTTTAAGCATTCCTTCAGGTATGTTGATCCCAAACTGTATAGGTCTTTGAAGGTCAAGACCAGTACCCTGAATTGTGCCCAGAAACAAACTGGAACCAAGACAGGAGTGATATGGTCCATACAACCCACCCCAGTCAACATCCTGGCTGCAACATTCTGTACCAGTTGAAATTTCCAAACACTTCTCAAGGGCAATCTCACATGAAGTGCACTGCAGTAGTCTAATCTAGAAGTAACCAAGGCATGCACCACAGTGGCCAGGTCTTTTCTGCCCAGGACTGGCCACAGCTGGCTAACCAGATAAAGCGGGTAAAAGTCACTCCTGGCCACAGCTACCACCTGTTTTTCTAGCAGTAGGCCTGTGTCCAGGAGCACTCCCAGATTATGGACCACTTCCCCCAAGGGAGTTTGACCACATCCAGAATAGGTAACACCTTAAATCCCAGGTCAGAGCTTCTGTGCACCAGTTGTATTTCCAACATGTCAGGATTGAGCTTCAGTTTATTAGCCCTTATCCAATCCAGATTGCCTCCAAGCACTGGTTCAGGGGTTCTACAACCTTCCTAGGATCCCCTGCAAGACAGCTGAGTATCACCTGCTTATGGGTGGCAACTCAACCCAAATCTCTAGATGACCTCACCCAGCAGTTTCACATAGATGTTAAAGAATATAGGGTACAAAAGGAACCTTGTGGGATTTGTAGGCTAAAGGCCTGAGCAGCAATCCTCCTGCACCACCTTCTGAAACGTACCCTTCATGTAAGACCAGAACCAACTCAAGAAGGTACCTCCCAATTCCAGGCCAGATAGGCAGTCCAAAAGAATACCATTATCAGATTCTGATTTATTAATACGGTCGAAGACTAGCATAAATCATATACGAGTAATAAAGTCATGAGTAATAAAGTTAAATAAAAAATACCCATATAATAGAAAATAAAATTTAAATTTGATAAAAGATATCACAAATTAAAACAATCCTAAATTAAATTTAAGAACCACTGCTTAAGATAACTTTACAAACTTTGCCAGAACCCGCAAGAAACCTCATGCAGGATGCTGTAATTTGTGGATTTGCACCTGTAATGTGTCAAAAGCCACTGAGAGGTCCAGGAGAATCAACAGTGTCACCCTTCCTCTGCCCATCTCCCAGCATAACTCATCCACCAAGGTGACCAAGGCTTTTTTTTTTTTTTTATGCAGAAGCTCTGATGAACTTCTATGAGGAGATGTCAGGACAGTAGTAGATTGCTCCTTTTTCAACAATTGTGGCCACAGCCAAGGGCTCTTAAACTGGTCTTGGATCCACCAGAACGGACAATGATAGGATCCATCTCTCCAGATTTAATCTTGCCATGCTCATATGACTGTCAGAAACAGCGCTGGACAAAGCTTCTTCCCACACAGTAGCTCTCATATGCAATGCCCATCATGTCTGGTTTCAGGAGTGAACTGTCTACATACCAGGCATCTCAAAGACATCTTGGTGTGTTCACCAAGGCATAATAGACACAAAGTACGGTCACCCATATCTGGGATTTTTACCTCATAAGATGTGCATTTATTTTCCAGAGAGTTTTCTGGGTCATCTTATTTGTGGTTAGTTGCTCTGAATTCTGTTTGCATTGAATATGGTCTGTCTAAGGCAGAAGACTGCTATTTTCCCTCACAGGGATCTTCCAAACAAAGAACCTCTCCCTGTGACAGCAGAGCGAGGATGTTCTGCCACTTCTTTTTACATGGAAAAAGGTAGGAAAACTGTGGAGATGGGGAAGGAGTACCCTCTGGTTTTTGAGCTTCACAATCTCTCCATGGCAGCCCAACATGTGTGCAGTAACCCCATGTGCGACTGCACTGGTACGACAATAATGAAGTTAGAAGATGCAAGCTAGGTCAGAATGTGGAGGAAAGAATTTGGCAGCGGGGGATGGGGACCCACAGTGTCCCTATCTGCCAATCCAAAATTCATTCTATAAATTCTCAGGGGACAGAGCAGGCCACTTTCTCCATCCTACCCCAACAGGCTGCCTTTAACTCATTCTATACTATGTTAAGTGGGTAGCACTTGATCCTACCCCTTTTATTCAGGCTATTTGATTGTGGCTAATTTATAAAGTAATTCTTTTTGCAAACCTAAGGAAGCTCCTGACATTTGTGGAAGCCTCTCTTAGCTTTAAGTGATCTGGTTTTGGTAAATCAAGTGGACATTTTGGTTACAGTTAGCAGAGTTATAAAAACCAATGTGGTCCAAGGCATTAAGGGGTAGAGTTAGGGGAGAGGTTACCAAAACTAGCCTATGCAAGCTACAAAAGCAGTGTAACGTGCTTGTTTTCCACTGCATGTGTGATGTTAAGCATACCAGGGCAGGGGCCTTCATGGACACTTGGGCACTAATTGTGCACATGAGTGAGTGGGCCTTGTTTAGCCTGCCATATGCATAGACTGGGCCTTCTGTTTAAAGCAGCCCTCAACCAGGTCAGAGAAATGAGTTGTCTTGGAGAAAATGGCTGTTTTGGAGAGGGAACTCTATGGAATCATACCCTACTGAGGTCCCTTGCCTCCCCAAACCCTGCTGTCCCCAGGCTGTACCCTTAAATCTCCTGGAATTTTCCAACTCAGAGTTAGCAACCCTGTCCATAGGAGGAAACAGTTAGTGCAGTGGAAAAGCAAAAAATTAGGGGTGTGCAAAAAAAAAAAATCGGTAAAATTCGGATTTGGGCATATTGGACCCGAATTTTTTCGGTATTCCCGAAAAAACCCGAATACCTATACCGGTAAAGCATTGAAATCCGAAAAATTTTGGGATTCCCGAAAAATTCGGGTTCATTATATCCAATGGGGCCATTGACTTCAATGGCAAAATTTTCTGGGGCTGGAGAAGGGGGGGTTGAGGTAGAGACTCCAAATTTGGACTGTAGCTGATGGAGCCTCTCCCCAAAAGACCCCCAAGTTTTGAAAAGATTGGACCAGGGGGTCCAATTCTAGGGGCATCCAAAGAGGGTGCCCCCAGTTCTCCATTGTTTCCTATGGGAATGGATCAGGCAAGCAGATTCTCCCTGTAAAAAAACCTGAGAGGTGTGGTGGTGGTGTGAGGGGGCATGTTTGCCAAGCCAGCAGCAGACCATGTGCAATCACCACCCCACCAACCCCAGGTCTCTCCCAAACCAACCCTAAGGAAGAATAAAATAAAGAGAAAAGAAATTAAATTTAAAAGTGCCCTAATAAATCAAACCAGTCTGAAGTCTTCTGAGGTATTGATCCGAGGTCCACAAAGAGCAGGGAGGAAAGCAGGGCAGACTCAGGAGCAGGGGTAGCAGAAGCCAGCCAGCCACAATCTCCAACAGCCAAGCCAGGCAGCTCTTTCTTACCAGCCAGCAGGATCCAGGAACACAGCAATGAGAGTCAGCCCAGAGACTGGCTCCTTTTATGCTCTCTGAGCATACACAGAAGGATTTCAAAAAGGAAAAACCTTCTGTGATTGGCCAGAGAGCAGATGCCAGAACCCTATTGGCCACCACAGTGCTCCTTCCCTGGGAAAGGAGCAAACTGGTGGTTGGGCTGCAGGCAGCAACAACAGCCTTGCAAACTGCAATGCATTTTGCAAATGCATTGCAGTGATTGACTGTCTGGAGCCTCCTTCCCTCCTCCCCTGGAAACAGGAGGAAAAGGCGGGAAAGAGGGGGAAATGGCGGGAAAAGGAATTCCCGGGCCCTTTAACAGTTTAAAACCCCCCACAATGCCGTTTTTTGGGCAATGCCGAAAAAATCCCGAATTTTCCAGGATTTTTTTTTTTGGAATTCGAAGATTACAGTGAATAGCCTGTCCGGGATCCCGAAAGCCGAAAAAAACCCGAAAATGCTTTTTTGGTTTTTTTTTTTCCGTTTTGGGATTCCCGAATGCACACCCCTACAAAAAATACCATTATCTCTTCTTTGCACTAAGAGGAAAACAAGATCTGCACAGTAAAAGAAAATGGATAATTCTTTTGTCTCACATAGGTTACAGAACTGCTCCTTTTTGTTGAGTTCTAATACAGCAGGATGTGCATCTAAACTCACACTCTCTAGTGCTCATTAACTTATACATTCTGGTGCATCCAACTATCATATTTAATTTGCAAGGCTGCCTTTACATTAATTGGATAACACACTTTAGCAATCATTCGTAACCAGATTTTCCTATTTCACACAGAAAAATCTAGTTGCAAATAATTGCCAAAGTGCATTATCCAGTGTGCATGAAAACAGCCTAAGTCTACACAACTTGCCAGTAACACAAACCCATGTGTCTACTGAAGATACAAACAAGGAAAATAAGGAGCCCAAGAGTCTGGCATTTTCACTCACCCATTAAAAATATATTATTTTTCTAGCCCTTGTTATCTATGGGTTTCACACAGGCATAAACCACCACAAGTCTTACAAAGAAGCCTGTGGGTATTTAGGCTTTAAAGCATCCCAAAGACCCATTGCTGAATCTTTAATTCAATGGTCTCAGAATTTAATTGAACCTCAGCAGCTGAATCTCTCCTTATATATAATTCTGTTTTCAAGTGGCAACATTCCACACACTTCCAAATCAGTTGGCTCCCTTATCTGTCAATCAGAAGGCCTCCCTATGCACTGGCTGCATTGCCCAAGTCCCGCCTCCAACATTTTAAACCGTTTGCTGTTCCTCTCCCCCCCATACCCAGTCGGAACACAGGGGTTATTTGCATATGTGGCCTGATTGGCTTTTGCCTCTAACATTCTAAACAGTTTGCTGTTGCGAGTCACTGAATGTGTCTTGAGGTAAAATACATATCCCAATCTTTCCTTAAATGGTCACTCCTTGTGGGGTCTGGAAATCTCCCAGAAATCACCGTGTTCCCCAGCCACAGCACATCATTTCCCTTAAAGAAAATTTCCCAGCTATTACAACTGATCTCCAGATGACCAAGATCAGTTCTCCTGGAGATAATACCTACTTTGGGCAGTGAACTCTATGGCATTATACTCTGCTGAAGTCCCTCCACGCCCTAAACCCTGCCCTCCCCAGGCTCTACCCCTCAAATCTACAGGTATTTCCCAACCCAGAGTTGACAACTGGGTAACTGGCTATGGGACTACTTTTCAGACCCTTGGAACCCAGAAAACATGGCATAGGAGGTGGTGCTTTTCTACCTTAGCTGCCACTGCATAATCCCCCCAAAAAACCCCATAAGTCAGGGGTGGAAGGAACTATACCTGTTACCATGAGGCTGTCCTCCCATACTACCAACTTGGGGCACCAAAATGACTTGAGACAGCCCTGCCTTTTAGCAAAGCAGAAGGGAAAAAAACATGGCTTGCCTCCCTCTATTTTCCCCTTCCCTCTGCCGCCCCACCAACTACAGCTGGGACACTGACCTGGAGCTTCCTTCTAGAGCTCGTTGTATTTCTTCTCATGGACCTTATTCCTAGTTATATAATAAAACCCAAGAGAGACCCACTGAACTACTCATAAAATGTGGCTTCATGCTCAATACAGTGACTGTGCTTGATGCAGCAAGACAGAAAAACCATCAAGCTCCCAAGAAGTCCACATTAGATACAGAGTCACTGTTGATGAGCAGTGTAAAATTTCCGTGACAGCTAAGAATTGGAGGCAAATGCTTATTTTGGTTGAAATTCACTGCTTAACTACAAAATGCAGAATTCCAGATTCTTTGAAAATATGGGGCCCTTAAAACAATTCAGCCTAATTTGGCCAAGGGTTGGTAGTTGGGTGTGTGACAGTAAGTCTCAAGAGCTTCCCTCCAACTAGGTTAGAACCCCATGAAGTAAGTGATTTTGTTCCAATAAAATAGCAGGAAAAAGATGGGCAAGTCTGGTCTTTCAACTTTTGCGATATCCGCTATTTCCATCAAGTTTTCTGATCAAGTAGAGAACTGACATCTTACACACAGCACCTGTCCTCTCAAATGCAGGCGTAAAAGTATTGAACATGTATGTTCAAGTATGTCCTTCTTCCCCTTCCCCCCATTTTAATCAATAGGTGGTGTAAACAGGTTTGTGTCTGCCAATTGATTTAGCATCTGGACAAAAGGTTGCATCTTTTAAGGTGGATTTTATTATTTCCTTCTAACAGTTATTTCAATTTCCCATAGCACCTTGGCAATGTCAAAAAACAAATACAAATACATGTATAATTTTAACAATTAAGCATGAACCTACTTTACACAATTTTGTTTTAGACACTTTTGACAACAGGAATAAACCAAACTGACGATGAAGCCAGATATCTGTTGTGTTTCCAAATAAGCCCCGTCACTTCAAAAAGTGACACTAAATATCTCGGGGAAGTCAAAACTTTTGCAGGAGAAGTAATAGCTTGACTTATAAAACAGAAGTCATTTGTGCACTAATCACATATGTTTGAGAGGGGAGTTTTATACATGACTGACTCTCCATAAAAATAAACATCTCTAGCTATTAAATATAAAATTGTTAAAGTTGATACAGGTTAGTTTGAAGACTGTTTTTTCAGAAGCAAGCCATATGATTAGCTCCCATTTCATATCCTTCCAAGTATACATTAATACTCATTTGATCTCTTCCCAAGTCTGTGCAGAAGACCTTTTAAAACCCAACCAACATCCAAAAAAAGAAAAGAAAAATCAAATGTACCATCCTAAAGGAAGCCCACTCTATGTAATATTTATACACACGTACACAAATAAGAGCATGGTAGACCATTAAAGATAATGGCAACAATCATGTTTCAGAAGGAAATATCAACACTTAAAGAAAAAACCTATTGCATATTTGTTGTAATCAACAATTTACAAAAGTTTAAGCGATCCCCCCCCACCCTGAAGTGCATTTGTTGCATCTTGTCTGTATACAATTTTGCATCTTACAAATTTAAAATCTGTACACACGTAGCAGATATTTTTAGCCCATGTGAATATTCACTTGGGTAACAGTAAAAAGAGTGGATATATTCAGACAGTTGATATTGACGAAGTAGTAAGGCCATAGCTATTTAAACTACAGTAAAGCATTAAGTCACTTAATTGCTACTGATCTACCCCAGTTTCAGATTTGTTTTCTTCTGGTCTATTTTAACCTACTGCTTTACATTCTGCCATGCTAACTTAAGAGAAAGAAAAGCAGGAATGTAAGACTCATGCAAATCAACCATTTTCACTTCATATCGTCCACACCAGACATACAGTAATGTGGCCCAGTCATTTACCAAAACCAAGAATGTGGAGGGGGAGGGGGGAAACTCACATTTCTAGCTAACAAAGAAAATCTCAAAAACACCAATAAATGACAAAGGAAACAGAAAGTTATATGTGGTCTTCACCTTCTTGACTGTTCTCTAAAAAAAATGAATTTCCAATTGTAAAAGGCAAGCATCTCAGGTGATGACCTCATTATGGAGAAAATAACCAGGGCCTGGTTGGTTGACAGTGATGTAATATGGATAAATACAATCAGCAGTTCCATCTCTACTGATCCAACATTTAGAATGAAAATTTCAGTTTTGGTTACATTTACCAGTACAAGCTATACTGGTATATATTTTTACATTCATCCAATGCTGTTTGTAGCAGATGACAACAATTTATGAATAGTTAAGCACCTCTGTCCATCAACCCTAAAAATGAAGACTTGCCAATTAACACTTATAATGCACAGCTATGCAGAAAACAAGCACCATCACAGTTCACATTCTCGCCATTACAGTGGAAATGCTTCAGCACTGAATTTAGTTCCCAAAATTTTATTCTCCCTGGTTTTCAGAGTGAAGCGAGAAGAGACATCAATGGAAACACAAGGCATTGCGTGAGAATGAGTAAGAGCAACAGCAAGCCCAGATATGTTTCTAATGGTGCAATGACTGCTGGGAGAGTTATGAGCAAACACATTTTTTCTTTATAACAATTGTATTTACTTAGTTATTCCCTCTAAACCAAGAAGTTTAGACATCCAAGGTAACAGACTGAGGTGAGGGGAAAACAGGATGCTATGTTAGTTAAGCAGACAATTATCAAATACTTGAATTATAGTGAGCCCCCTAGGCAAGTAATTTCACACTGGAAAAAGCTGTTTACACAATTATACACATACATTGCACAAGAGCCATTACCTGCTGTGGGAAATGCAGGCATGCACATACACACACACATGTCCAGGATGTATAATGCATCCCTTCCAAATGTAAAGTGTTTTGCCTCACAAGAAAGGACTGTGAACTCTACTTGTTTTAACATCCAATAAAGTAAAAGTTACATTTTAAATTATTCTGACTTTGAAGATTCCACGCAAACATGGACACATACACAGGGTATACTTGCATTGCCAAGTCAACATTTTCACTAATCTCCTCACCCAAAACTACATTCTTTCTGAACTGCAACCAAATTTCTCTTTCAGAACTCGAGACATCTATTATAATTCAAATACATCTTTCATTAGCAATGGCACAGTGCATGTCTACCCTAAGTAAATATGCAGCTGTTCAGTATGTTTTCCATCCCAAGTGCAATTAGGATTTATGATCTTTAAAACATTTTCAAATAGTCCACTATACATTTTGCAGAATTCTTAACACTTTAAATATCTTTACCTTTTGTGGGTTATGTCCATTATAAGTAAACCAAAAGTGTGTTTGTGTTAACAGACGTGATCAATGATTTGTGTAAATTTAAAGATTACCAAACCCAGCACAGGTAGTTTAAAATGAATAATGATTAATAAGGTGTAGAAAAAGAATACTAACTGCATAAGTACATATACACTTCTCAAATCAAAAAAGTGATTGCCAAGCTGAATAATAAGTTAGAGAAATGACAAATCTGACTTTATATATATATATATTTCCTTAAAAAAATAGATATGAGTGTTCTCAAAGCCATTGATAGAGAATGCCTACTGAGTAAGAAATTGCCAAGGATTATCTGGCTAAGAAATCAGAAGATGAACATTTTCACAGTTATTTATCTGCCACTGACATTTTAAAGTCATCACTAGCATATACAAATAAGATGTTTGGTGGTATCTTGCAATGGAGTTTTCCAGTGTTCACAACTAACTACTTTAGATTTGTATACTTGCTATTAACTGAGGAAAAAGATATACTGTTGCAAGATACTTTCCCCATACACTTTAATACAGAACCTTGAACCCTAGCATATGAATTTTGGCAGATTAACACACTGACCTTTTCCTATTTCTTCTTTTACCAACTATTACCAGCTTGTAAACCAGATTGCTTGTTAGACAATAATGTTGTTAATCTCATTAACACAAAGCTATATAAAAGTAATCTCCAATGTTCTCCAAAATAACCTAAACATTTTCATGGCTATCAACTCTAATAATTGGGGAAGCCTACAAGTTACTAAAACCTGCTGTTCAAAAAATCTCCCCTCTAAAGAAAACCTGATCTCCAGTATAGTATGAAGTGCCTTTTAGCAAGAGCTTTTCCAGTACGCCAATGCAAGCCACTCTGCAGAAGTCTAGGTTTGATAAACTCAGACCTCAAGTGGATTTGCCACACTTCTATAGCGTATTCAACAGTTTAAAAGTCCAGGTTTATTAAATGTGATACCAAGAGAATATTTACTGTGCAGTTTTCATTTTTCCTGTATCAGACCTGCATCTGTACTGGAACATTCATTCCAGCTAGATGTGCATAATTCTGTAATAAAGTTGAGAGAAAACTACTAAAGCAGTGGGGTGGAAGAGACACTTCAGCCCCTAATTAGAGAAAAAGCAAGAACAAATTAAAACCTTGCCTGCTATTTCTGTTTACTAATCTTGCTGGCTGTATACTCAAAAGTAAAATCATAGTTTTAAAAGTTGACCAAATTAATAAGATCAAAGACTACATTTCCAAACACAAAATACTACAGTAGTACATTCAGTTATCATCAGTGACTAAATCATGACATAACAAGTATGTGGCTACACTCATTCACACTGACCAAGCATGTCAGTTTTGGGGCTGATTTGTAATGCAAGGCCATTATGGCATACACATCATCCTACAAGCCATACATTAAATAGATTTTAAAAAGTAATTTATAACTTTTACAGAAACACTTTCCCCCCCAAAAAAATATTCTTTTGCCCCTCTCTTCTACTTTTGAGGAACATGCTAATGTGTATTTGTTTCTCATTTTCAACAAGCTAATTCATATCCCAGAATCTATTTCAGGCAGGAATCCCGCTGCAAATTAAACACAAAAAATTACAAAAATTATAATCTTTATCACATATTTATATTGATTCAATTCATCCAGCATTTTATATCACTTAGAGATGAATATTGGGACCCCTTCAAGCTCTCTCTCACACTGCAAACCCTGTGCTCTTGAATCTAGTGTCCACTTTTCCCATATTTATATTTCTCACAGCTGGCCAGTTTCTCCTCCATTGCTCTTTAGTCCATAGTTCTGATTAAATAAAAAGTTTATGATCAATTTTCCTTTGGTGATCGTGGTGGCACATATTGTTCCTTGCCGACACGCCGAGGTGCTCCCTGAGGAGAAGACCTACGTCCACACTGGCGTCTCTGTTCCCTGATTTTTCCAGCAGCTCCCTTTGGAGGCCCAGTGCCTCTGAAGACAGCGAAGTCTTTCACCCTCCCTTCAGGTTTTTCATGGGCCTTCTCTCCTGCCTTTTCATGGGTGCCATTTTCTTCTGCTTTGGCAGGGGAAGCAACATTGGTACGCAGCTCCCTAAGTGGCTGAACAGGAACGGGAGCTGGCTCTTTTGGGGGCTTCTGGCAGACTTCAGCATAACTGAGCTTGCGGGGTTCCTTTGGGTGCCAAAAGAGAATGATTTTAGTGCATAAACACATAAAATAAGACAACTATTCTAAGGATGACTATCCTTACTTCTTCTACCAAACAGTTCTGTTCTCTTGCTACCCACGTAGGAGACCACAAACAATTTACTCCAAGTAAACCCCCCTGCTTCCAAGTTCTCCCATAGCACTACTTGGAAACTAGTATAATTAAAATATTACATAATCTTTGAAAGGAGAAACCTACCTGTACTGTCACAGTAGGTATTGTGTTTGCATTGGTTGTGGATGAAGTGGCATTTGTCCTGGGTGGCTTTACAGCACTAAGGGGGGATACAGACGAGGGTGGCGAAGTCTGGCTTGCGGCCTCTTTCTGCAAATGGACTTCTTCTAGCTTGTTATCTGGATGTGTGGCACTGGTAAACACAATGAGAATCTATTATTACATCTTACTGGAAAGTAGATGAACTTTTTCACAAGTTCCCAAAACAATGATTCACAAGGACTGAGGGGGGCTTTTAAGGAAACTACAAACAGACTAAAACTTTCCTATTGCTGTACTGAAGGTATCACAAAAGAGAAGTACCCTTTCCCACACTGCACAGGAACAGTGTAATACTGCAAATTTTTATTGTCAGGTCCTAGTTATTATGCGTGCTTCTGTAATATTTGTATACACAGGTCAGATACCTTACAGATAACAATCTTTGTATATGCAGCCCATATTCCTTCCATATAACCTACCTGCTCTTGGGTTCAGGAGCAGATGAAATATGCCAGGAGATACAACAAGAGGCCTCATCAAATCTGAGGATTCTGATTAATATACTACAATAGCTCTATCCTAAAGAAAACAAACCGTGTTGTTGCCATACACAGACAACAGCATTTGCAGGAACTCCTTACAAAAACCACTCCCCTTCAGCCAAGTGACATGAGGAAAAGCACTTGAGGTAGTTTGAACTCACTATGCAACTCCTTGCTTAGCCTATGTTTTCAGCCTTCACTACCAGATGAAATTTCCCTCATTTAAGAAACCTTTTGATGTCCATTACTGATGTTTGGTGTGTTGTCTTTTAATTGGTTATTGTCATATTTTTTTAAGTTTTAAATTTGCTGTTTCACTGATTTCCTGTTTTTAACTCTCTTCTTTTCTGATGCAACTGAACAGTTCCAAGAGGTACTTGAGACCACAAACACCCACGTCCTTCAATTACCTTAATCCAGGAACAGCAATCCTACAAGGAGAACTGGTGCTCATGGCAGGTTGAACAGGGTTTTGGCCCTGCTCTTCCTGAGTAGATGCTGGACAACTAACAGTCAACTCTTTGTTTTCCTAAAGGGAATAAAACACAAAAAACAAACTTATGGAACAAGACAGACTTTAAACAAAAGCTTGCATCAGTCACTGAAGACACAGGACAGGCATTTTAGTAGGGAAGTTCTAATCAACAGGATTTTGTAAAGATGGATTACACTGGTTCACCACAAGCTTATAAAAACAGCCATAATACACTTCTGCATTGAGTCAGAGCAGTTGTAACTGCAGCATTAATGTTGTCCCATTCTGACCTTGGTTACAGAACTCCCCACCTGGGCACCCAGCACTCCAAATTCCCTAAGAAAATGTTGTTCTCACGTAACCCACCTTGAGTCCAAGTGAAAAAGATGGATTACACAGGTGGAAAATAATTAATGCAAATTTAAAAATAAATATACAGGGAACAACATGTGTCTCACTGCTGGTCCCCAGATCTGGGGTGCTGGCTAATTCCTGCTTTACTTGCAGCTCCTGCACAGACTGGTATGTTCAATCTCCCCTACTGCTGTATCTTCCTCACTAGTTTACTCTATGACAAAAAGATGGTCCTTTTAATCATCTCATTCTGATCATCTGAATGGCCAAGAACAGAAGTGAAATACATATATAGCTGCTCATGTTTGGAACTAAGTCCCTCATCATTTTTAATGGAACAGGGTCTAGCACATGGAAGTTTCTTCATGAGACCTACAAACTTCTGTCCTGCACAGTACTATTTCTTAAAGACACAACTCTTAATGTTTCAACAGCCTAGAAAGCAAAAGACAAACAGTCTCAGTACGTACCTTTTCTTTGCTTATTCCTTTAACAATATCTGACATCCTACTCTCCAAGACTGGGTCTTCTTGAGTTTTTACCATGCTACCAGGCAAGGGAGGGAAATTTGAGGCTAGCAAGTCAAACTTTGGTGTCAAAGTCTTGGTTTCAATTGAAGGCTGGGGTCGCTAAAAGAGAAGAGAGCACACTAGCACACTTTACAGGGACAACACACTTCATGCTCCTATGAATCCATAAGTTTCCCTGGGACAAAGACTTGTCTATTTCCTTCTCTTTCATGCAGCAACCCACACAAACACAGCATAATCATAAAATAATTAAATGTTAACAAAATTAATACAATTAGATTCCAGGAGATTTAACTGGATCTACAGTATTGTGAACATAGCTCCACCCACATCTTCCCACTTCTATTGCTGCCCCCTCATATCAGAGGACCCCAAGGAACAGTAGTAGGGGACAGAAATCAGCAAAAATATCATCTTTCAACAGCAAAAAAACCCAGGGTTTGGAGTTAACAGTATTAACTTCATCCGTAAGACAAAACATTGGTAGAAACTTCACATGCAACACAGAAGGAAACCAAAAAAAATTCAGTGACCCAGCACAAAGGATTTACATCCCAAGGCACTGCCTTGTGAAACAGAAGATCCTTTTTTGACCCAAGTACCACAGTAACTATATGAGTCCAATTATTTCTTGCAGTAAAACCATGAGATACTCACTGAAAGCCTGTCATCGTCTCGTCTCCTCCGACCTCTGAAAACAGTCCTCCTGCAAAACAACAAAGTGGGGCTTCATTGAGCATTCTACGTGTTGCTCTGCTCTCTGATTTTATTGCTATGATTAAATTCCTACTCATCTTTTTTCAGATATTTCATCAGGCTTTGCAGTGCTTTAGGGAAGCACTGTAAGCTCGCTGCTAGAGCTCATGCTTGTCATGCAAAGTCCCTAGAATCTCCAGTCAAAAGGACTGAAGGCAGCAAGGCTGGGAAGGACCTCTGCCTAACACCCTGGAAGACTGATGCCAGCCAGAATGAATACAAGGCAAGAAGGACCAATGACTCAACTCAAGGTAAGGGCCCTAAGGACCTGAATCCCTTACCTGCCTCTGCCATAGTCACCATTTTGCTCTATCTGAGATATGGGAGAATCCTTCGGTAAATAGCTTTGTTCTTGAAGTCCTGATAGTGTATTTGCTTGCCGTTCAGTTTGAAAGTTCCTTGAGGTGGCTCTGTGCAGCTGTCCTTCTCCTGACACCACACTGACAGTAGATGTTGCTTCTCCAGGGTGTTCAGAGCTACTTGACAACCGAAAAGGAGGCTTCATGCTGGACATAAAAAAAAAGACATGATTCCTCCAGAGTACATACATGTTTATACTGTCAACATTAAAAAGGGAGGGGAAAAATCCCTAACCATGTTCACACAGTATTAACTGGCAATATTGCAAGATAGTTTGGGCAGGATGCATCTTATAGGAAGAGGGTGGGGATGATGCAGTTGTGATTATGTAGAACTGTCATGGTAGCTTTTGGCAATATTACATTTTGCAATATTCCATAGTTTTTGGTGGAATGTACTGGCGTAAGACCATGCACTCCTTGGTGAACGCAGACCAAGCATTTGTTGGCAAAAATTAGTTTGTTGTATGTATTGCTGTCAAAGCAAACTGTTGTGATTAACTTCTGTATCAACAAGAAAAATCACAGCTCCCTCTGTTTATTCTATATGATGTGGCTTAACAAAAGCCCTCATATCTTTTGTAGACCAGTGGCTTCCCAACCTGGGCTGGGGACCCCTGGACAGCCATGGAGTTATTGCAAAGGATCCATGAACCCATATGTGCACTAAGCTCGTCATTTTGATCTTTCTGTCATTATGCATTTTGTTATTTATTTATTATTTTAGATTTATATCCCGCCTTTCTTAATCATCAGATACTGGTGTTATAACTATTATCAGATGGGGAGGCTCCACAATTTTTTTCTATGCTAAAAAAAGAGTCCTCTTAATCAAAAAGATTGGGAACCACCATCCTAGACAAACCACAAAGAATACTGAATGCTTTAAGATTTACATCTCCTTTTGACAAAAGTAACATTTGTTTATAACACACTAGAAAAAATTACAGGCAATGATCAACCCATGTACTGGTTCAAGAAAAATGTGGGGACCAATTCTGCTTTCACACTGAGATAATTCTCTGTGTAGTTCTCATCGCTGCTGTAAATGCACAGTTATTTGTGGTGGCAATGGACTGACTACATGGCAACATCCCCTGCACTTTACTTCCCTCAGCCCTCTGGCTGACATTCCACTCTTCCCATGTTAGGGAAGAGGATTTTCAGGCTTCCCTCTCTCAACACACACACAGAACTATAATTCTATAGCAATCTATGGCAACAATGTATGCCTCTGAATTTTCCTTATACCTCTACAACAACAGTTACAGACCTTTCCCTTCCCCTCCTCACAACAGATACCCTGTGAGGTAGGTGGGGCTGAGAGAGCTCTTGATAGAAACAGCTCTTTTCCAAGGACAGCTCTTATCAGAACTATGGCTTGCCCAAGGTCATCCAGCCAGGTGCGTGCAAGTGGAGGAGTGAGGAATCAAACCCGGTTCTCCCAGATTAGAGTCCGCGCACTTAACCACTACACCAAACTGGCTCAAAGAATAGAGTGCATCACCTGCCCCAGACTGAGAATTCCCATCTATACCCTGTGGCTAATAGCCACTGATGGACTTCTGCTCCATATGTTTATCTAATTCCCTCTTGAAACTGTCCACACTTGTAGCTGCCGCCACCACCTCCTGTGGCAGTGAATTCCATATGTTAATCACTCTTTGGGTGAAGTATTTCCTTTTATCTGTTCTAACCCGACTGCTCAGCAATTTGATGGAGTGCCCACGAGTTCTTGTATTGTGAGAAAGGGAGAAAAGTACTTCTCAACCTGCTCAATCCCATTCATAATCTTATAAACCTCGATCATGTCACCCCTCAGCTGTTGTTTCTCCAAGCTAAAGAGCCCCAAGCGTTTTAACCTTTCTTCATAGGAAAGCTGTTCCAACCCTTTTATCATTCTATTTGCCCTTCTCTGCACTTTTTCCTATGCTATAATATCCTTTTTGAGATGTGGCGACCAGAACTGTACACAGTATTCCAAATGAGGTCACACCAATGATTTATACAGGGGCATTATGATACTGGCTGATTTGTTTTCAATTCCCTTCCTAATAATCCCCAGCATAGCGTTGGCCTTCTTTATTGCAGCTACACACTGTCTAGACATCTTCATTGAGTTATCTACTACGACTCCAAGATCTCTCTCTTGGTCCGTCTCTGCTAGTTCAGACCCCATCAACGTGTATTTATATTTAGGATTTTTGGCTCCAATTTGCATCACTTTGCACTTGGCCACATTGAACCCCATTTGCCACACTGACGCCCACTCACCCATCCTCAACAGATCCCTTTGGAGTGCCTCACAATCCTCCCTGGTTTTCACCACCCTGAACAACTTTGTGTCATCTGCAAATTTAGCCACTTCACTGCTTACTCCCAATTCCAAATCGTTAATAAACAAGTTAAAAAGCATCGGACCGAGTACTGATCCCTGTGGTACTCCACTGCTTACCACCCTCCACTGAGAAAGTTTCCCATTTATACTCACTCTCTGTTTCCTATTTATAAGCCAGTTTTTGATCCACAAGAGGATTTGTTCTTTTATCCCATGACTATTGAGCTTACTTAGGAGCCTTTGATGAGGAACTGTATCAAAAGCTTTCCGGAAGTCAAGGTAAATAATATCTATTGGGTCCCCCTTGTCCACATGTTTGTTCACTCCCTCAAAAAACACTAACAGGTTAGTGAGACAAGATCTTCCCTTACAGAACCCATGCTGAGTCTGCCTCAATAGTTTTTGTTCATCAATGTGCCTACTAATTCTTTCCTTAATAACAGTTTCCACCAACTTACCCGGTATCGATGTCAGACTGACTGGCCTGTAATTTCCCGGATCTCCCCTGGAGCCCTTTTTAAAGACGGGAGTGACATTAGCTACCTTCCAGTCCTCAGGAATGGAGGCAGATTTTAAAGAAAGAGTACATATTTTTGTCAGGAGATCCACAAGTTCACATTTGAGTTCTTTCAGAACTCTCGGATGAATGCCATCCGGGCCTGGTGATTTATTAGTTTTTAAATTGTCCATCAGTCGGAGGACTTCCTCTCTTGTCACCGCAATCTGATTGAGGTCTTTCAAACCCCCTCCCGAAATCGGTGCTTCTGGAGTGGGCAAGCACTTCTCCTCTTCCACAGTGAAGACAGAGGCAAAAAATGCATTCAGCTTCTCAGCCATTTCCCTATCATCCTTCACTACTCCTTTTACCCCTTGGTCATCCAAGGGCCCCACTGCCTCCCTGGCTGGCTTCCTACTTCTAATGTATTTGAAGAAAGTTTTATTGTTGGCCTTTATGTTTTTTGCGATATGCTCCTCATATTCCCTTTTTGCTTGCCTAATCACGGACTTGCATTTTATGTCATAGTCTGTGTTCCCTTTTATCAACCTCACTAAGACTAGCTTTCCACCGCTTAAAGGAATCCTTCTTACCCTTTACAGCTTCCATTACTTTATTTGCTAATCATGCAGGCTTTTTTCTATACCTATTTGTACCTTTCCTAACCTGCAGTATATATTTTTTCTGAGCTTCTAGGATTGTATTTTTAAATAGTCTCCAAGCTTCCCCAATGGTTTTGACCTTCTCCACTCTTCCTTTCAATTTCTTCCTCACATGTCCCCTCATACCAGAGAAGTTACCCCCTTTAAAGTTAAAAGTGGTTGCGTCAGTCTTTTTGGGCAACTCCCTATCTGTACAAATGTTAAACTCAATGACATTATGGTCACTGTTCCCAAGTGGTGCAATCACTTTTACATCTCTCACCAGGTCTTGGGTGTTACTTAGGACCAAATCCAGGATTTTTAATTCATTCATCATTTTATAATCCTCCTCTATCTTTTGATCTGGTGGGCGATATCAAACTCCCACTGTTAAGACTCCTTTTGGACCCACTATTTCAACCCATAGCATTTCCAGAAGCGAATCCAATTCTCTTACCCTCTCAATCTTACTGGACAGTATACCCTCTCTGACATACAAAGCCACCCCACCTCCGACCCTTCTCCCCCTATCCTTCCAATATAATTTATAACCAGGAATCACCGTATCCCACTGATTTTCCTATTCCCACCAAGTTTCTGAAATACCCACAATGTCTATTTCCACCCCCCCCCAACACCAAGCATTCCAACTACCCGCTTTTACTTCGGAGACTTCTAGCATTTGTGTATAAACACTTATAGTTTCCCACATTTGTTAAGCCCACAGCCTTCCTCTTGCTGCCTCGAGACCTTGCCAGGCAGTTCCTATCATTAGCCACAGTCTCAGTGGACAATTGTAATCCATTTCCTAGTACAAAAGTAATAGCTACCCCTTCATCTCTTTGAGATGAGCCATCCTGAACCAGAGACTTTTCATCTCCTGTCAGCTTTCCCCCATTATTCAGTTTAAAAACTGCTCTGCCACCTTTTTGATTTTGAGCACCAGCAGCCTGGTTCCTTCTCGGGACAAGTGGAGACCATCCCTTTTGTACAGCTCCCTCTTGTCCCAAAAAGCATCCCAGTGCCTAACAAACTTGAACCCTTCCCCCTATACCACCGTCTCATCCACGCATTGAGACTCCTGATCTGTGCCTGTCTCTCCAGCCCTGCGCGTGGAACAGGTAGCACTTCTGAGAAGGCTACCTTGGAGGTCCTGGCCTTGAGTTTCCTGCCCAGCAGCCTAAATTTCTCCTCCAGGACCTCACGACTGCATTTCCCCGCATCGTTGGTGCTGACGTGCACCACGACCACTGGCTCCTCCCCAGCACTATCTACCAGCCTATCTAAAGCACGCATAATGTCCACTACCTTCGCACCAGGCAGGCAAGTCACCATACGGTCAGTATGCAGGTTCGCCACCCACCTGTCTACCTGCCTAAGGATCAAATCACCAACTACCAAGAGCCCCCCTCCCACCCTTCCCAGGGACGGTTCCTTGGTACGAAAGGATACCCGTTCACCAGCTGAAGAAGAGGTCCCTTCTGAGGGCACATTCCCCTTATCCTCAGCATGGTGCCCCGTTTCCCCTTGACCCTCATGCTCCCTAGCAGCAGCTGGGCTGCCAGATCCAGCGTGGGACATATCTAACAAGTCCCCAAGAGTCTTCTCCGTGCACCTAACTAACTGGCCAAAAGCAAAAGGTACCCAGAGAGGAAAGTCTGAGAACATTAAAATATGTCCTGACTTCAAATGTCAGACCTGTGTCCTCTAACATACAATGCTGATAAAACTCAGTAGCATATTAGGCCACACCCCTGACAGCATAGCTTATTAGCATTATTAGGCCACATCCCCATGTTACCACAAGTGTGGACATCCAGCCACACCCACCTTTTGCTTCCTATTCTGTTTACCTTGTTTGTTGTCAAAACCCAGGGCTTTTTTTGGAGCAGGAACTCCTTTGCATGTTAGGCCACATGACCCTAGTATAGCCAATCCCAATGAGTTTCTGCTGTTGGGTGTGGCCTATTATGCTAACGAGTTCCTGCTGGGCATGGCCAACTTGGAAGCCAGCCAGAGTTGGAACTCCGTTCCTGTGTGTTCCTGCCCCAAAATAGCCCTGAATACAAGCAGACAGTTCAAGATACATACCAGATCTGCACACTTCTGAACCGAGTGTTTCACAACCTAGCTTGACGTGGATGAGGATTCTAGCATCCTTTATTCACCCCCACACACACTCTAACCACACCACAAGAATGAAGGAAAACAAATTCTTGGTTTAAATGCTTAAGTCCCAGTAGAATCACAGGACTCAGTCAGCATTTTAGACATCATGGTAAACAACAAACATAAATGGCGAGTTTCGTAATTCCAATTCAGTTAAAATTAAAGCTATTTTACCAGGTGCCTTGTTGCTAAAGCTACAGCTTCAAAGTTCAACTTCTGTTAATCACATTGACTTGTGGCCATGAACTTTAGCCTCATCAAATATGTACAGAGGCAGTTGCCACAGAATCTGACAAAAGCAATTATTGTGCTAAACTAGCCTACTACAGTTTCCAGTAAATATGAGTTACTCGCATATACAGGAAGGATTTTAAAATGTATCTAGTTATACATTTTTACAGCTGTACTAGGAGTGAGCCCAATCTGGTGAATGAATTATATTGGTAGATATCACGTGCTTGTTAACAGCTTGTTGGGAATGAACTAGTAATTTCTTTTTATTGCTATACAATGCAGATTATGTTAGTGCTTCCCATAGCTACTTTTGGGAAACATTTCTTTTCAGCGTATCATGCACAAAGATGCAAACATCTTCTCCATTTCAAGTGACTACCTGGAGTCAACTATCTGAAGTCAAGTGAAAAGTGTTTCAATAAAATTGAGCTGTAAAGCCCTCTTATCTGGAACTTTTCCAGTGAACTGTTTTGGGATTCTAAATGGCAACAGTTCCATTTATTTGTGAAAATACTAACATTCAGATCAGTGCATTTGGCACTGATAGATAAAAAAGTTCTTTGTAGAGGCCAATCCATATGATTTATTTAAAGTATTTCTACAACACCTTTCCATCCAAATCAGGTTCCCCATGTTAGGTATTAGCTTGCCCACTATGACTTTCACCTGCACACCAGCTGCCATATATCAGAATGTATATCCTTCTAGCTCTTAGATGTTACTTTGGATTACAAGAGAACATTTCATTTGCTACCAGGACTGGTTTGGGGGTAGCTTCTTTATGCAGGAGTTTCTCGTTTAAAAAAAAAAAATCAAAGCAGGAAGTGATATGTAACTATAAAACGGACCTCTACTATGGACCTTTTGCAGAACAACTGAGAAGCTTGCACTACCGATGACATACAAGACAAAGAAATATACCTGTCTAGCTCTGCCCTTAAAAGCACACCTCACAGTACACACACACAGTGCTGGATCACTTACTTTCTCATTCAGCACTAGAAAAGCAGCACCATAATGACTAGTTACCTTAGTATCGTGGCCGGAGGTTGGCTTCTAGCTCAGGAGTATGGATATAATGCCCATTTGCCAGTAATATCAGGAGATTAGTAATCAACAAATAGTGACCTGCTTTACAGGTCACTATTCTCATCACTAATCTCATCACAGACACCATCACTGGCCCTGGGGTCTGCATGGCTTTTGGGCTCTGTTGTTCACCCACCATCGCCATCCCTGGGCCTCAGTGTGACTCCCTACCTCCCCCACTGTTGCTACTACCAGGCATAGTGCCCTGGCTTGTCCACCATTGCTGCACCCATCACAGCTCCTAGCTTCTGCTGTGGCACCCCCACCCTCAATTGCTACTGCCAGGCCTGGCATGGCTCCCATCCTCTTCCACCAGGCCTGCCACAGCTCTCTGCCCCGATCACTACTGCTAGGCCTGGCATGCCTCCCACCCTCAACCACAGGACCACCACATCTCCCCTGCCTCACTGTCACCACCGCCAATTCAGGCCTCAGGGGGCAGGGGACATGGAGCCACTCAACACCACCACAGCAACAGAGGAGGAGGTTGTTAAGTTGTATGCAAACACTCTTTCCAGAGGGATTTAAACCCCCAGCTGAATGTTTTCAGATTTTGCTGCAAACCTGGGTTGTCTCCCAAGTTTACTGAAGTATCTGTTTTATGTCAGTGTGGCTCCAATCCATGGATTTAAGTATTAGCAGATGAGGCCACACTTGATTATTAGAAGATACAGACCATTGCTGCCGCTGCACAGAATACACAAAATCAGGTACTAATGCTGGCAATCACTATACACTTCTTTAAATTACCACATGTTTGGATTGCATGGAGCTGTAACTCCTAAATTAAGTTATGCTTGAAAGGAACCAGTGAAGCGGGGATACAACAATTATAAAGTTGTTTCCTAGGGAATGTGGAAGCTCCTCCCTAGGAACTAGCTTCAGGAGTTGGGGACTGCAGGAACTATTTATTTAAAACTGTATCCCAAACCTCTCTGGACAGCCAGGTTTTTTAAAGAGGGGAACACTCCACGAGTCCCATTTTGTGAAAATGTTGATAATCTTTAACACCTAGATTCAAGTTCAGTAGCACCTTGGAGACGAACAAGATTTTCAGGGTATGAGCTTTCGAGAGCCAAAGCATCCCAACTCCTTTGCAACACTACCCCTATAGCCTTCAGACTGGGATATAAAGACTCATTGATCTCCATTCCTACTTGCATCTGACAAAGGGGAGTTTTGTCTCTTGAAAGGTCTATCCTGAGAATCCTGTTTTTCTCTCAGGTGTCACAGGACTTGAACCTAGCTGTTCCACTGCAGATCAATACAGCTACCCTCTGAAATGACGCTCTTTAAGACCCTGCAGAACATCATGCTAGTAATTAGAGAGATGGATGCAACTGTGGTGGCCTAAGTCTTCAGAATTCTTTCACAAATTCACAAAAATACGTTGCCAGATTTCTTACCGGTTTCTATGGAATGGACGTCCTATACTCAAAGCGGCTGCGTTTGCCTTGTATGATCCTGGCGAACTGAAGCCATTCACAAATGCACCATTTGGAAAGGGAGCCTGCAGGGGATACCAAGTACACCAGGAAATAAGAACCCCCTTACTGAAAACAAAGGTCAAGTACACACACAAGCTCAACATCAAGGAAGTACACAGTTTGTGGAAGCAGAAAAGCATAATTTCTCCTATTGTCAAAATATTCATATGCTGGGCAACACTAAGCAGCTGGAGCTGTCTTTCTGATGGTGGTGGAGGCTGAGACAGCAACTTCAGGCTCCAGATGAGAAATGCAAACCCTTCATCTCAGAACAATACTTCCCAAAAGAAGTCTGGATTCCTTCACAGGAGCTTCAAAAACCCTATGCTGCTAAGGGCACTTCTTTCTAATCCCCTTGAAAGCACCACAATCAGCCTCTATCGGTGTGACGTTCTGGGGAAAGAATGCCTTGGTTCCTAACTATCTTTTCCAATGGCAGGAAACATTCCAATAGTAATAGTAAATATACTTTCTTTGAAACAAAGAAAACCCAAGAGAATATATTTGAGACAGAAGCAACAACTCACCAATGGTGTTTCAAAATAAGGTGCAGGGTTTGGAGACCATGTCTGAGGCACAATGCTGTAGATGGAGTACTGCTGAGGACTATATACAGGCTGCACAAACACTGGTGAGGCAAACTGTGCTTGTGTTTGGACAGGCTGAGCATAAACACTAGAATCCAGTACCCGGTAACCATTCTTTGCAAAAAATGTGTTGATGGCTTTTATCCTCGCCTGTAAGAGAAAGCTCAATTTCAGACTATGCTACATCCACTATACAAGCTAATCTGGGGAACGGAAAGAGAGGGATACATTTTTTCTACTACAAACTATTTTTACTAGAAAGGAAAATGGGGGAGTTCTGCTAATTATTCTTAATACAATCCCCCTCCCCATCAGGTTAACCTGCAGGATATGGTTTGCTTTTGTACAAATTACTGAGCTTTGGGGTAGATGAGAATTCTATTTAAAAAACAGCTTCATACAGATTTATAATTATTTTGCTTCTATGACAAAGTCAAACAGCTTATGAAGTCCACTTACAGACACATCAAAAGCAATACTCTCATACTGCCGGTGAATCAAAATCCCAATGCAAGTCTTTCTTCCAGTGTACACGGCATTGAACAATTAAAAGGCAAATTCAATTTGTGACTACTGTGCTATACCCAACAATGTAATTCTGAAGGCTTAAGATTACTCCCTCCCACTCAACTCCCAGCCCACTGAAGCCTCCTGGGTCAGCAGATCCTGAGGAACAGCAAATGGGATAAAGGGGGAGTCTGCAGTGAGGAAGGGGAGACAGCAGAAAACATCACCCCTCTACTGGAAACATTTGAGCTGTTAGGTCTTCAGAATGTATGGCTGGCCACTATAGTCTGCATCCTTCAATATTTCTACAACCAAGGCTGGATTCTTCACCAGCTCATTTGACAACACATCATGGCTGAAGTCATATTTGAAATAGCAACCTAGAGGAGGAAATTCTCAGTCCCACCATTACTTGGAACAACTAGCACACAAATCCAGAAATTTCACTTCGGATTCGCAAAATGCTGTTTGAGGTTTGGAATATGCCATGGGTTCCCCTTGCTTCCTCCCATCCTTCTTCCATAGTGTGACACTACAACTGCATCACTGCTCACTGCAGTTAAGACTGACCAGGGTAGCCTCAAAGCTATATTTTGTCATCTGCACCATTGAAGGTGGTAGCAGCACATGAGCTTGTGACACGGAGCTTCTAACAAGTTTCCAGTTTCCAAGCCACAGTTCAGACATCTGCACTTGTGTTAAGATTACAGTTGAACCTCATTATGTAATGCTACAACATCCTTTAAGGTCTGGGAATGCTTGGAGACTTACCATTATTGGCTTGCCCTGAAAGGTTTTGACTTCTTCCCGTAAGTATTTGAATGCCTGTACATATATTAAAAACATTAATTGAGATCCATTTTGGTATAACTGCACTTCAAAGACATTAACAGAACAAAAAGAACAATTAATCTAAATTCAAGTTGCACTACTGCATTTTAAAGAAGAAATCTAAGCTCTTATCTATTTCATTTTAGGAATAGAGCCTTGACATGTAAAGTGCTGCTGTAAGACAGACCCAGTCTTTCAAAGCCCTTGACAAAAGCAACTGGTGTTAATTTTTAAAGAGGGATGCACTTTCCTTTTATTCAACATTCTGAATGTCAGTGCAACTCCAGCTGCTGCCCATTATGACTGCTACAAAGAAAAACTGTGGCATTAATTGTACCAGCAACTGCCACACGCTGCGGGTTCATAATATTTTGTCACCACCATATAGTTACAACATTTGAATGGTAGGCAGTACTTTCAGTCTGAAACAGGCAGTTTCTAACAAAATAGCCCTTTTAAAATTAAAATCTGAAACTTTTCACTTTCAGGATTGCACACATAGCAGCAGTCAGAAAGATCCTCCTTCCTGAATGGGGAAAAAAAGTTCATTTTGCAGTGGCAACATTAATGGACCTTTTGCAGAACAACTGCATTTGGAGTAAATTTAAACTCTTAAGTGTACCATTATGATGATGATGATGATGTTTAAAAAGACTAGAATTCTACTAAGGACAATCAGGTTAAACCAATGCACCATTTTCAGAGTCAATTAGACTATTAAGAGTAGTATGTACTACAACAAAGAGATCAACTGCCAAGCTAAAAAACCAACAACCCTCAAGAGCTAACACTTTCTCTTCACCGTGCTGTGTCAGCTGGACTGAACACTCCCACACCACTGATGTCAACTAGGTGGGTCACCACCGCCTACTGAGAACATGCCTGGAAAAGGAAACAGCAAAAGTACCTTCTGCATACCCACTCTTGATTCATGTGGTTGTTTCCCTCTCTTGCCCTCTCTTCCCTCCAGAAGAACTACCATTCTCCATGTGTTAGATTCAACTCTAGTAGCACCTTAGAGACTAATAAGACTTTCAGGGTATAAGGTTTCAAAAGTCAAAGCTCCGTTCATCAGAGTTTTGACTCTCAAAAGCTTATACTCTGAAAATCTTGCTGGTCTCTGAACTCGAATGTAGCTTTTCTACTGCATGGCTACTCCCTGAAACTATTCTCCATCTGTGTATTTGACGACACCCAACTTTCTGGATGCATTTATAAATTCCATTTTTATCATGTTCACTGTAGGGGACAGGTATTTAAGACCACTATTAGCACCCTCAGCACTTGGGGACATGGCAAGATTATGTTTTTAAACTACTATAAATTCAAGTCTACTTGTAAGAATTTAGGCAGTCATACAATCACTGTCATACAAATGGACGGGTTCCAAAAGTACCGCTGCACAATCAGAAGATCCCCCTTGACCACCCACCCCCCTTCTTCCCTTTGTGGGCACTGGTTTCCTTGGACTCCTTTGCACAATTAACCCTTCACACCACATTCCAGTCTATTCCCAAGGGTCCTTCAGTACTCGGGAGCAGTTTTCAGGTGGTGTGAAGGGCTGCAGAACACAGGGTGAAGAGAAGAACCATACTGCTGCTCACAGAGCTCCACCTACAGTTATTTTGGATCCTATTCTATGAGGTCCTGCAAATAAACAGAATAGAACGAAAGCACTGTAAAACACAGAGCACCACGTGATACTCTTACCTGCTGTGCATCAGTATCTGACTGGAATGTAATATACCAGTTGTTGTTATGAGCAAACTCACAACTTATCACTTTGGGGCAGCTTTCATTTTTAAACAGCGCCTTCACCTCCTGGAGCAAAAAATGAAGACTATTTTAGTGAATAATTGCTGTAAGTAAACCCAGAATCCAAACTCTACATTTCCATCACCTCTGACATTTTCTATTAACATAGATGTCAGCCATTTTAATATTTGGGTCCAAACACAAGAAAGAATGAGTGCATGAGTTTATATGCACCACTGTGAGTACACTTATTATTTTTTCATTTTATCTTACTTTTTAATACTTTACAAATCCTACTACAGGAAAAAAAGAACACTCAAGCTGAATTAGACACTTGTCCGTGTGGAAGAACAGTTTGTGGCAGCACGTCATTTATCTCCCAACTCAGTAGATGACAATCCAGTTCAGAAACATTACATTACTTCCAAACAAGATAATGCTAACATTTTATCTTAAGTCAGCACCACTGTGATCAACTAAACAAAACTGACCGCAAAGTACTGTTCCAAAATAATTCCATATCCATGGCTAAGAAATTATTAGGAAGCCATCTTAACAACTAACAAAATTAGCTTAACATTTCTTTGTAAAAAGCCATTATATGAGTAACTCATGCTTATGTCATCTTTCCTTAGTGAAGCTGGGTCATTATGACAAACAAAAGGTATGTAAACAACTTTAACACACGTAACAGCTTATAACGCTTAACAGCTTATATATAACACATAATAAACATAACATGTTTTCTACTGGCGAGGTGCATTTCACTAATGCTAAAGGGACAGACAATTCTCAACAATTCCCCTTTCCAATTTATTTTCCACTGGGGAGGTCTAGCCCCCAAGGGTAGAAGGAGGAGGAAAAGTGTGTTTCTGTGAATGCCACTCTGCTCCAGGGTCGGCTCGCCCACTAGACGAGTTAGGCGCTTGCCTAGAGTGCGCCGGCCACAGGGGCGCCAAAATACGCCCGGCCCCCCCGCAAAAAGCCCCCCTTGCCACCACCTGTGAAGAGCACCCAGGCGGGGCGCAGGAGGCGGCAGCAGAGCTTACCCGCCCTCCCCCTCCCCCTCCGCTCGCTCTCCCCCCATCATACACCAGCAGGGGGAGAGGGCAGGGGGCTCATCGGTCCCCCCAGCCCACGTGGGGCGCTTCCATTGTCAGCGGCCAGGCAAAGCGGGTGCCCTGGCTGCTGCTCGCAGGCTGGGGTTGGTGGTGCCTTCTCAGTTCCCCGTGAGGAGCCAGCGCAGATTGGGGCGGGGGGGGTGTGCAGAGGGGCGGGGCTGGGCGACGCCGGGGAGGACGACCTCTGGCCCGGGACCGGCTGTCGGGCTGCGCTTCCTTGCATCTTGGGAAATTGGCGCGGAACCGGCCCTGGTGGGGGCTGCTGGAAAAGGAGTGGGTCTGTCCTCCCGGCACTGCCTCCCGAAAGCGCCAGGCAAGGAGGGCCAGATCTGGCCTGGCTGGCGAGGCTCGCAAAACTCCAGCAAGCAAGGCTCTCCCTGCGTGGTCGGTGTGGCGCAGCTCCTGGCATGTGGGGCAGGAGGGCTCAATTCCTGGCCGGGGCGGGCAGGGAACCCTAACCCTCCCTGCCCCTCCCCCGCAAAGCAGCCACCTGGCTGCCTGCCCCTCCCATGTCTTTGGGCGCCGAAGCCGCTGCAGCAGAGCAGCCTTCCTGCTTTCCCAAAAGGCAACACCCCCCCACCCCCAATTTATGGCACTTAAAAATAATGAAAATTGAAGTTGCACGAGTTGATTAACACTTGAGGGAGAGAGAGAGAGCAACTTAAAGGAAAGGAAATTGTTTACTAAATCTGGTCTCTGGCAGGGAAAATTGCCCTGATTCACCATCCCTCCAAACCAAAGAACGGAAGGCCCCATGGAAGTCACCACTGGATTCAGCCTCCAAACCGATTCAGTTTCTAAAAGTGTTTTGCAGCCCCAACTTTGGCGCTCTTCCTCGGCAACAAACCCCCCAATGGCCACTGAACAGGATCTGTTTCTGTGGATGTTTTAAAACTTTTCTTGCTCCAAATTTAAGGAAATCGAGAGTCACTGTTTAAAATACACCCCCCCCCCAAAAAAAAAACACCCAAAGAAATCCCACCGCTTCACTGGCCCATTTAAAAATGGCACCTCTGCTCCATTCGCCCTGCCTCTGATTTTGCTGCCTTGAGCCCTCTCGGGCAGGGGGAGAGGACAGCAGCAGCCGCGGTGAGTTCAAAAGCCAGTCCAGAGGAGGCAGGGGGCCGCCTCGATGGAGAGGGCAGGGACTTCCTTGTCTTCAAGCCCTGCCTGGAGGTTGGCAACCACCACATAATTGGGCATGCCGGGGGGGGGCACCTGAAGGTAGGCCTGCCTAGGGTGCAAAAAACCCTCAGGCTGGCCCTGCTCACATTACTATGTCACATAAGACATATATAAATACATATGTCTAGAATGAATCAAAAACTGGTGTGGCCAGCTCTCCAAAAGCTTGTATTCACAGTTTAACCAAGGTTACCATCACATTTAATAGAGCTTTAATCCTGATATGTGATCAATCACTTCAAATCTAGATGATTTTCTTGCAACATAAGCATTTTCTTAGGGGACCAAATTTATGACAAGCTCCAGGACGGATCTTTACCTCTATAGGTGTAGTTTCAGGAATCTCACGGAGAATAATAATGCATCGTTTGTGGTTTGGCCTAACTTTTTCTCCTCGCTCATCTACTTGGACCATAGGAGAAGCTATTTAAAAAGAAAGAATTTTTTTTTAATTTCTGGGAATAGACACAACACTAAGAACACCACCACAAATGACACATCTTATCAATCACATCTCTTCTGACTGATTTGGTTTAATTTCTACTTATTCTCATTTAAACCTCTCTAGTCCTGGTAACATAGGTACTGCTTCTGACACATCTACAGGTGCATTCCATTTCTAAAAGCAATCTACTGCAGAAGTGGATGGGTATCTCCTTTCAATAAGTAACAAAGTGGACAAGTCTTTTCTTAAGAGGTGGAATAAACCAAGATAAAATCTGACATGGCAGCTAATTTTATTTCAACGGCACAGAGGACTCTTAAAAAAAAATCTAAGACATCTTATTCAGATCAGATATGGACATGCATGTATTGTTTCAAGGTATGAATAGCAAAGTAACTTAAATAAATTCTAATAGTCAGAAAGGGATGTTTTCAATACTATAATCAGAGGGAAAGAAATTAAGACACTAGTGAAGATATCATGTAAGGTTTATATGGTTCAAGAACTGTCAGAACCAGTGTTTCTTCTAAGCTGAGTTAATGTGAGCCAGCTCAGTTTTTTTAGCCTCCAGCTCACACATTTTTGTCTTAGCTCAGGAAGGATGACTCCAGAGCAAACTAATTTATGCAGTAGCCAAATCCCTCACTCACAACTTTAACAGTGGTAGGTAACAAAGTAGAATTTTTGCTCACAAGACTCCACAGCTTAGAAGGAGCACTGGTCAGAACCATACAAAGGTTTGATTCACACAAAACAGAGAGATAATGACTACACACTAAAACGATTACATCTGTATAGCTAATGAAAAGATTTAGACGCACATCTCAGTACTTCCACAATAAGATCCATATTGGTTGTCAGTTTCTTAATTCCTTCCATGTTGGCGATTGTCCATATTGGAATAAATTGATCACTGTCCATTTGAGACATCAAGTAAAGATCCTTGGATAGATTCTCACTAGGATTCAACAAAGAAAGCAGCTCAGGGAACTTTCGGACTATAAAGAACATTCTAGCAATGATACACTTGAAGAAATTCTATGCATGGGGGCATTGTCCAATAGTACTATGTAAAGCAGCAGTTCCATACACTTTCAGGACTGATCCCTAACTATGCTAAAGATATGGCACTTCTTGGGCCATTTAAGTATTGAGACTGGATACAGCACAAGGACATCATGAGGAACACACATCAGTGCTGATCTTTCTGATTTTCCCCTCCTTCCAGCATAAGACAGATATGTTTATGGATACCATATACTGGTGGCTGTCTCACATCAAAGACCCACACATGGGTGACCAGGGCAGGCTGGCTAAAGTCCATTGGCATCATAGTATCTGTGAGGATTATTTCAGAAATAAAATAGATTTTGAGATCTTGGAATCTAAGCAGGGCTGACCCTGGCAAGTATTTGGAAGGGTGACCTCCAAGGAGTAACAGGACCAGGACACAGAGGCAGACACTATCAAAGCCACCTCTCCGAAACGTCCTAGTCCCACTAGGGGTCGCCAGAAGTCACCAAGTCTTCCAGGCTCGCAAGCACATACACACACACAAACACACAAAATACTGACACACACATGCAAAAGAAATAAAATTGATATTTTCCTTTCATGATTTATGAGATTGTTTGAATAGAACAGGATTAGGATGGAGGACACATGTTACAAACAAATAATCCTTGGGCCCTGCCCATCTCCATCTGCTCACAGAACTCTGCTGGTTGTATGACAATTCTGACTGCAGAACAGAGGTTATTTGTTTATGTACTTTAAAGGCTGTGATCACAAATACTAATTAATCTACTTTCAATGCACTTTCCAACTGGATTTTACTGTATGAACTGGCAAAATCCAGATGGAAAATGTATTGAAAGTGGATTATATTGGGCTTCCGGTCTGGGATACATGGCGTCCTGAAGTGTTCTGGCTCTGCTCCCAGAACATACGGAGTGTCTTCACGACAGGGTGGGCTACACAGCCTGCCGCAGATCTCCCCAGGCAGGGGAGTGACTAGCAACGAGCATTAGCCCGAGTGGGAGTTGAGATCGGCTGATAGCGGGGCTTTAAAGAGCGCCGCGACCAGCCTTGATCCCCTCCCCTCAAGAGGGCACTTCGGAATTTCTCTAAAAGACCCCACCGAGTTGGATTCTCAACATAAGAACGCATGACCCAGACCTCCAAGACATTCTACGGAAACTGATACCAAGGAAACACTGCTATAACAAGACACGGACTTTGAAGGTAACTTTTTCAAATTGCTCACCAGAAACGCGCTGATCCCGAGAATAAACAACACCCGATGTAGCGCAAGATCGTGCTGTATTCTGTGTACTAACACCGACTCCAGAAAACGCAGTTAAACAGCAAGAAAAGGCCAAAAAGCCGGTTTGTTGATCATTCCTGCGGTCGGGATATTGACTTTAAAAACAGAAACTAACACCGAGTCCCGCGAGAATCAGTGTGGAAAATTACTGAAGCTGCAACAGAAATCACCAGAACAGGAAGTGACCTCAGACCAGACAAGTAGCATTTCCTAGAGATGACTAAGGAGGCCGGAAGAAGGAAGGAAACCAGAAGTCAAGGGGGACGATTAAGATTGCCGGACAGGAAGTAAACAACAGGAAGAGCTATTTACCATAGAGAAATTGCGCCCGCCATTTTGAGAAGGTCGAAACGTTTTTATTCGGATTTTAGCTAAAAGACTTAACAGAAAAAAGTGAAAATAGAGCGGTTTAACTGGGCATAAGAAGAGCTTTAATTTGATGTAAGTTTTGTGATAATTGTAAACAACGGCTTACGATCTTCGGCAACAACAGAGGGCGAACTCTTGGTCCTCCCCAAAAATGGCTGCTAAAGAAGAGAAGAAATTACAGGGCATGATGGAAGCCATGGAAAAACGGGTGATGGATGCTATACAAAAAATGGAAAAAACTCTAGGAAAAGTGGTTGATGAAGTAAGTGACCTGAAAAAAGACCTGGCTGGGATTACAAAGGAAATACAGACATTGAACAAAAGAACAGACGAGGTGGAGGAGAGAGTGAAAGGAGTGGAAACTGGTGTATCTGAGGTTGCCAAAGAAGCATTAAAAGCCAATGTAATGGTGGAGTACAATGGAATGCTTAACCATACGAGATTTAGGGGAATCCCTGAAGATAAAAATGAGAATATCCATTCAGTCATGGTGGGTGCTGTTGCAGATTTTTTAAAACTAGAAGAGGAGAGGGTGGCGGCACATATTGATTTGGTATACAGAGTCAACTCTGCGATTGCACAAAAAAAAAATTACCCAGAGATGTGATTGTCCAGTTTATATCCAAAAGATTGAAAGAAGATTTGTTTAAGCAACAATTTCAGGAAGATTTTACAATTGACAACAAGAAAATTATGATACTAAAGGAATTACCCAGATCAATTCTTCAGGATAGACGGCTTTTTAAAGATTTGATCGACCAACTGAAAATAGAGGGCATTAGATACAGATGGGAAATTCCAAAAGGTGTCAGCTTTACATTTAAGCAGAAAAGAGTCACCATCAAGTCAGTAGAGCAAATGACCAAGTTCATTAAAGACAATTTTAAAGACTCTGATAAATACAAAGTCAACATGGAGAGTCAAATTATTTCTTGGAATGTTAATGGACTTAATTCACCCCAAAAAAGAAAAAATATTAGGCTATGGTTGGAAAAACAAAAATGTGATATTGTTTGTTTGCAAGAAACACATATTAAAAAGACTGATGTTAAATTCTTGACTCAAAGTAGACTAGGAGAAGAATTTTATTCCCTCTCCTCACAAAAGAAAAAAGGAGTTGTCACATATGTAAAAAAAGAACTGGAGCCAAAGGAAATTTTTAAAGACAAAGAAGGAAGGTTCTTGGCAGTGGAAGTTATGCTTCAGAACAAAAAGACTCTAATTGTAAATCTCTATGCCCCGAATGGAGCCAAGGAAAAATTCTTTCAAGATTTGTGGGAACAATTACAACAGTTAACCTACGAGCAAATGATACTGATGGGTGACTTTAATGGTACTGTTAACAATGCTATGGATAGAAAATCAAAAAAAGGAAGTGATGGCATAGGTAAGCTTCCGAAAGTATTTTTTCAAATGGCAAAACATGAGCACCTGGAAGATGCATGGAGAATTAAAAATTCTAAAGACAAAGACTACTCCTTCTACTCATCAAGACATGAGTCTTTTTTAAGAATAGACATGATGTGGATGACTGAAAACTTGATCTTGCAAACACGTAAAATTGAAATATTACCTAGAATCCTTTCTGACCACAGCCCATTAAAGTGGTCAACATATGTTAAAAGAAAGAAATTTCGATGGAGACTTAATGAGGATTTACTGGACAAACAAAATATTGTGGACAAAATAAAGACGGAAACCAAAACGTATTTTCAACTAAACTTAAATAAAGATGTACAGACGCAAACAGCATGGGAGGCATATAAAGCTGTGATGAGAGGACATCTAATTGCAATTAACAACAATGAAAGAAAACAACAATCCAAAATAGATAAAGAAATTATGGAAAATATTCAAAAGAAAGAAATGGAACTTAAGAAAAGACCTGGCAAAAAGAAAGTTTTGAGAGAGTTGAGGATCCTAAGGGAACAATACGATGCGAGGTTAAATAAAGAAGTATATTGGAATTTGAAAAAATTGCAACAGAAGTCCTTTGAAGGAGCGAATAAACCTGGAAAATATTTGGCATGGCAATTGAAAAAAAGAAGAGAGAACAAAATAATAATTAAACTGAAAGACGGGAATAGAGAAAACATAGATCCAGGAGGGATCTGGAGAGAATTTTATAAATACTATGCTACTCTTTTTCAAGCAAAACAAATGGATCAACAAAAAAATCAAGATTATCTATCAAGAGTAAATTTGACACAACCAAGCTCAGACATAAAAGCAATGTTAAACGCTGTGATAACTAAAGAAGAAGTCAGCAAAGCAATAGGAGAGGCAAAAATCTCCAAAGTTCCAGGACCAGACGGTTTTTCAGCCAAATTCTACAAGAAATTTCAAGAAGACCTGGTACCGGTTCTAGAGATTCTTTTAAATGAAATTAGACAAAGCGGGAAGGTTCCAGACTCCTGGAATGAAGCTGCAATCACCTTAATACCGAAAGAAACTCAAGATTTAACTAATGTTAAAAATTATCGACCATTTTCACTTCTGAACAATGACTACAAAATTTATGCAAAAATTTTAGCAGAACGCCTTAAAAGGTATTTGAAAGACACTATTGCCGAAGATCAGGCTGGGTTTTTGCCAGGTAGACATATAAAAAACAACATGAGGGTTGTTTTAGACGCAATAGAATACTATGATAAGCACCCGGAAAAAGAGGTTGGCTTTTTATTTTTAGACGCGGAGAAGGCATTTGATAACTTGAATTGGGAATTTATGTTCAAAGTGATTGAAAAATTGCAGATGGGCGCAGAATTTACAAGAATGATTAAATCAATATACAAAGAACAAAAGGCTACGGTGATTGTAAATGCAGAATCAACAGAAACGTTCCGGGTCAGAAAAGGGACTAGACAGGGCTGTCCTTTATTGTCATTGTTATTTATCTGGATTTTGGAGATTCTGCTGCAAATGACTAGAGATGATGATAATATAAAAGGTTTGAATATTAGGGGTTTCTCATACAAATTAAGAGCATTTGCTGATGATATTATATTTATTGTCGAAGATCCTGTTAATAATATGCCTTTGGTATTTGAAAAAGTAAAAGAATTTGGTGAACTCGCAGGGTTTTATGTAAATAAAAACAAATCGAAAATATTGTGTAAAAACTTGAACGTCACAAAGCAACAAATTTTACAAAATTTGACAGAATGTGAAGTGGTTAAAAAGGTTAAATATCTGGGAGTTGACATTACAATGAAAAATGTTTAAGAATAATTATGAAAAATTGTGGGTTTTGATAAAGCGTGATTTAGAAAAGTGGGAAAAACTTAGATTATCTCTTCTTGGAAGAATTGCCGTTGTCAAAATGAATGTATTGCCCAGGCTGATGTTTTTGTTTCAGACAATACCAATTGTAAAAGATGTGAAAGTTTTGGTGAAATGGCAAAGAGAAATCTTTAAATTTATCTGGGCAGGAAAGAAGCCAAGAATTAAAATGAAAACAATGTATGATATTAAAGACAGAGGTGGCTTCCAAGTCCCGAATTTGCGTTTGTATCATGAAGCAGTATGTATGTCTTGGTTAACTGACTGGGTTAATTTGGAAAACAGAAAACTTTTGGCCCTTGAGGGTCACGATTGCAGATTTGGCTGGCATGCCTATCTTTGGTATGGGAAAAATAAAGTAGACTCAATGTTTAAGCATCATTATGTAAGAAGAACATTGTTTGATGCATGGACCAGATACAGAAACACAGTTCCCGATGAGAAGCCTTTGTGGATCGTTCCTGCTGCAGTTATTCATCCCTTTTCAGAATATAAAGGTAATGATTGGTTGAAATATCAAGAGTTGCTTCAAAAGGAAGGGAAAAAATATGTTTTAAAACCAAATAATGGCTGCAGTCACACACATTAAATAATCCACTTTCAAACCACTTTCAATGCACTTTCCAACTGGATTTTGCCAGTTCACACAGTAAAAATCCAGTTGGAAAGTGCACTGAAAGTGGATTGAAAGTGGATTATTTAGTGTGTGTGACCGCAGCCAATGAATTAGATTTTGAGTATGGTTGGTTACAATATTGTCAAATACGGGATATTTACAAAAAAGATTGTTTTAGAGCTAAGAACGATGAGATTGAAGATATATGGTTGAAAAAAGAGCAAAAAATGATATCAAAGATGTATAAAACTTTGTTGACTGTTTATACTTTGGATGAAACTGTTAAAGAGCAAATGATAAAATGGGCTATAAATATGAACAAAGAAATTTCTATGGAAACATGGGAATTTTTATGGAAAAAAGCTTTTAAAATGTCAACCTGTGTCAATGTAAAAGAAAATTGTTATAAGATGATGTACAGGTGGTATATGACACCAAAAAAGATTGCCAATATTAGTATGGATAAGAACTTGAGTAATAAGTGTTGCAAATGCAAAAAAATAGAGGGTTCTTTTTACCATATGTGGTAGTCATGTGATAAAGCAAAGGTATACTGGTCAAATGTACATTGTGAGATGCAGAAAATATTGAGAATTCCAATAAGGAAAAGTCCGGAACTTCTTCTCTTAGGTTTGACAATGGAAAAAATACCATAAGAAAAAAGGACACTATTATGGTATATGATCACATCGGCGAGAATGGCCTTTGCTCAACAATGGAAAGCGGAGAAGGTGCCAGATATACATGACCGGTTAAGGAAACTGCTGTTTTTAGCTGAAATGGACAAAATGACGAAAAAATTAAATGGACAAATGGCAGAACAATATCTAAAAGACTGGGAAGGCCTGAAATTATATATGGAATCTGAATATAGAATGAAAGGCAAAATGTACAATCTTGACATGTATTGAAACTGTATGAGAAATGAAATGAATATTTGATTGTACTGTACCTTTATTGGAATTATGCTTGTAAAAGTCAGGCTTTTATATATTTGAAATTGGGTTACCTGGTTTGTCGATTGTTACAAGTCTAAACTTGATTACCTGTTAATTTTTCTTTTTTGTTATTAGCAGTGTTGGAAGCCTATTGGGGGGGTGGGGGGATGGGGTAAAAATCTTTTTAAATTGTATTGGCAACGATGTTTAATAATGTGGAATGCATACCAATAAAATTTTGTTTTCAAAAAAAAGAAAGTGGATTATTTACTGTGCGTGATTGTAGTGGGCCTTTCTTGCTGAGATTCAAGATTGTCACAAAGAAATAAAGTATGACTCAGTGCCATGACTCTGGATTACATCCTAATCACATCTGCTACTGGTGGAGGACACTTTGGCCACTGGAAAAGATAGGGACATTTTCACCAACTGCCCCCTCCCACTGAAGATACCCACTTCAGTCCCCAACAGTAGGCTGTTCCAGGGCCTACTGACGCCCCTTTCCTAGACAAAATTTCAGGGGCACAGCAGGCTGCGGTGAAAGACAGGAGGTGGGAAAGCATGCTTCCGCACATGCCACTCTGCTTGTGGTAGTGTAGACTGATGTCTATATATTTAATCCATGTCAGCAACTGTGAGAAGAGAAATGGAGGATAACCTTTTTGTTGGAATTGCTAATCCAATTAAGATTCAGTAATTCCTTAGGTCTGCCAAATTTAGAGTTTTCCATGTCAGCTCTGAGGAAGGCATCGCAAATGAATACCCACGTAGCACTATCCTACTGGAATGAGCTCCCTGGTGAGATCAGGGCCCTGCGGGACCTCCAGCAGTTCCGCAGGACTGTGAAGACGGAGCTTTTCTGCCAGGCATTCCAGTAGGAGCAGCACCTATCAGCCAAGCCTGAGCCGATCTGCCAGCTGAAGCTATTCAAAGTGGCTGCACAAAGTGTTTCAAATGCACTTTACTTTATTGCACCACCAATCATGTGCAAATGGTTTTATAGTGTTTATGTATTTTATTCAGAAGTGTATATTGTTTTATTGGTTTCATGTAAGCCGGCCTGAGCCTGCCTTGGCGGGGAGGGCGGGGTAAAAGTTAAATAAATAAATAAATATATTTCTGACACCACAGAAGTTTATACCTGGGGTTGCAGGATGAGACCCAAATAGGTTGGAGGCAAAATCACTTCCTTCTTTCATCATTGGAGATCTGCTTATGTAAAAGGCAGGAAGGAGCGATTCCCCCTTCCCCCTCGGCTTTCCCTTCGTACAGGTTCCACAACCCTAGGAATAAGCTTCCCTGGAGCCAGAAATGGCTGCTGGGGGGCCTGAAATATTAGCAACCGTCAGCACTTTCAATTGTCAGATCACACAATACATTCTTATACCAGTTTTCTTCGGAGTCTTGACAGAGCCAGGAAGAAGAGTGACAATCCACTCCTATCACCATTTGTTGGCATCAGAGATTAATAGAATACATTTTCTGCTAGATTTTTTGGTTGACCACAATCCCTTACTGAAAGCTGAATGGCTATATATAACCAAAACAGATGTTGCTCAAAGGGCCAAAATGAATAAGCAGTACAATACCGTGAGAAACAGAACTCTAGTTGTTTCTTCAAACATTCTTTCAGGTCTTCTGGAGAAATTATAGGGCTGCCTTCACCTGAGAAAGATATTCATGTTTCTATTAAACGCATTCAAAATATGACTGAGACCTGAGCTGATTACATTCTCTCCAATTGACATAGAAATATACAAGTTTGATACGATTATGAAGCATGCTGAAATGGACTTTATCAATGATTAACTTGTTATCAACTTAGAACACCTCCCAATCTGACAAGTGCTCCAAAGATGCAGATTTCAGTTTCTTCCAGGCTTGCAAACAATTTTGTTAATTAGCAGTCCATCTGCTCTCACCTATCAATATAAATCATTTGATGCATGCCAAAAACCTGGAAAGAGAAAATAACTCTCTCCTGATTCATAGCACTATCTGGTTGTTGTTGGGCACCTTCCTTGATGTTTACAAGGCTGACAGAAAATGACAGTTTATTTCATATTAAATATTACACCTAAAAGGCATGTCACATTCTCTGCAAGAGAGGCAAACTGTTTATATGGCTCTCATGATACTTATTTTTATTTACATAGTTTATTCAGGAACAGGGCCAACACATACAAAGTGGTGTGGGTGAGCCAGTTCTACCCCTATTGTATGTAGGCACTTTACCTTTATGCATGTACAGGCTATATACACACAAGCCCCATGCTCATGATGGGGGTCACAAGGACTCCACATCAAGCCTGTGGCCAGGATATTTTATTGGGGGGGCCCTTTTAAAAAGTTGGGGCGCACTGAAATAAAAATAAAATTAAAAAATTCATAGTCGGAGCTAAAACATTCATGTAAGAAGGGGGAGGCTGCACGCACCTCCACTCCAAGCTCCAAATTCACAGCTTGGAGTGAAGGCACACAAAGCCTCTTTTGCTTCTTCCCAAATGTCATGGGGCCTTGGCAGGAAGTCAGGGCCCGGGAGGCACCACCGTACCTACAGGCCTGCTCCACATCACAGGGAGAAAGCCTACATTTGAATTCAGCAAACATACATAGGATGGGAAGCTGCTTTCTTTCCTCATGTGTTAGTCTTGACCAAAAATGTGTTATGCAGTGTTCCCTCCAGCTCACGCATTTTGCTCTTAGCTCAGGAAGGATAGCCCCAGAGCAAACTAATTTATGCAGTAGCCAAATCGCTTGCTCACAACTTTAATGCCATAGCTCACAAAGTAGAATTTTTGCTCAGAAGACTCCACAGCTTAGAGGGACCATTGGTGCTATGTGTATAGGATTTACCCCTACCATTACATTGCAGACAACGGGTGAGCAGAAAATTGCCATTTCTCTGACACTGATAGTAAACTTAACACAACCAACCCATAGCTCAGACTATGAACCAGAAAAGTAACAAAATTAGTAACATCACACCCAACAGGGAGGAGACAGAGTGATCCTGGAAAACCTTTGCTAAATAATTGAGTTTTAAGAAGGCATTTAAAAAACAAAGATGGAAATATTTAAGGTTTCCGAGACCCAAGGGAAGCTAGGGTGTTAGCTTACAATAGTACATGGCACATATACACCCACTTGTACTTTAAGATCCTTTTTAAAATTATGGAAACAAAGGCGCAAGTCTTTGGCATGTTATTTCTCTTCTAATTTTACAGATGCAACCCACCCTCTCTCAAAAGAAAGATGTGCAGAAAGCAACCTAAGAATATCATCAAGGTCACTATCATAAGGATACACAATGTTGTAGGATACCATCAGAAAACCAACCATATTTGATGTCCATTTAGATATTCTTCCCCGAAACCCAAAATACATTTTCCTTCCCTTTCAGGCTCCCTAAAACATTGTTTCATTGTCAATTGTTTCAAAATGTGTGCCTTTGTGCTACCCCCAAGCTGCTCTTCTACAGTTCTATTAAAAATTAGTTATACAAGTTACTTTGTGTCTGCAAGTTACAAATACGCAAAAAACAGGCTTAATGCTGGACCCTACAAGCATATAGGTGGAAGGAAACAAATAGAGCACCACTACTCCAGTTTTTAGTACTTTTCTTGATAATTCCCAAAATAATGAACTTGATTTTTAAAAAGATTTGAATACATAAAAAGAATGGGAGAGGACGAGATGTAAACGTAGCATTTAAAATGCAGGACAGTGGTATTATAGATCTAAAGAACAAAGCGTAACTTGAACATCCAGCACAAGCATGTACAGTACCTATGGAATTTTCAGTACTGAAGCTGTCACTGTGTAGACTAGATGCTTACCAGGAACTTCATAGAGTTGATATCCAAGATCTTCTGGTGCCAACACCATTCCATTAACAGCCGATTCCTCACCACTGGAACTGCTGGATGGTTCACAAGATGAATACATTGCTTCATACTGCTTAGCACCATCCTCTGCAACCTCAGTATTACCTAGAACAAGTGTAATCAATGAGAAACAGGCTGCAAAAAACTGAAAATGTGTATCTTTCATATTTACAAGCACTGTCACATTATACTGATTTGTACTGAAGTCAAATATGATAAGGCTGCATCTCTCCATCCATCCAGTTCAGTCAATTTTGGATTTAAAACATAGGCTATAACCAAAAGTATTGATTTTTTCCACACATCTCCCTCCCCATAGACTCAAAACATGGCACACAATATGCATTACAGGTTTTTTTTGTTTTTACTAACAGTTCTGATCTCTAAGTGGTGGTCATTTTTGCCAATTACAAACATTGCAAATGAATACTTTGTTTTCTCTTCTACAAGGATCTTATGATGGACAAAACTTACAGGTTTCTGTTCTAGTATTTCCATTTTAACATACAAGAATGGTGGCTTATTCACTACAAACAAATGCACAAAGTTTTTGCCTCCTCTGCAGAGGTATGTTTTGATTTCGAAACATAATCTGATGGAGTTTATAAAACAATTTCATTCTTCGCAAAAGATTACAAATAAATCCAACTAGAGGATTTATCCTCAATTTACAGAAAACATTAATGATTTCTATCAATGCTACTAAGGAAAGGTTTTTGTTAGGCCACCATACTGAGAAGCCCCTGAAGAAATGAATACTGACTTGCATTTCAGCCTCCATTGATCTGGTTATCCTTAGTGCATTTCTTGTGAGGGCCCCACAGTGAGACTAATATTAAATCTCTTTATATTTCCATTAACCACCATCAATGCATCAAACCAAAATTTATCAGAACATAAGAAGAAAACTAGTGAACTGTGTACTTCCCTTACCACTGCAAACTGCAGAAAAGCTTTGCAATTCAATCAAGAACTTGCTTCCTGGGTTGGTTTTTTGTTTGAGTGCACCATGTGTGGCATGATAAATAATGTTTTGGTTGCAAAGCACAAAGGGGAGGGGATCGCCAACTACTGAGCTAATGTTTGTTCATATTTTTAGTGACTTTTAAGCTTAGTATGAACTTGATAAAATAAACTCTGTCTAGATCTGAAGTCACAACGACGATTCTAGACTAGCCTCACAGATACAGCAAAGTGTATTTTAATGAGTTTGATCTACCCAAGTGCAAAGAGCAACTGTCTCTCCACCCCACCCCATGCTGATCTTGGGCTGCAGTGGGAGGGGAAAGGCAAGGGAGTCAAGCCCTGCAGATGGAACCATTCTGGGTGATCCAAGCAAGACAAGATTTCTATGAAAGATACAACCAAGAAACTGTGTATGCAAAATGTTTAAAGCTCCCTCTCTACCCTCAACTATGAATGTCTTTTGGAAACAGATCAATCTTTTCATACAATAGCCAGAGTATAAGCAAGTCTCCAGATGCAAACAGGTGAATGTATTACCAAAATGAGAAACACTGCTAAAGGGATACTGTATCTTCTTATGATAAATACCCAATCTCTGATAGATTCCATCATGCTTACTAGATACTGATCATTGCATAAGTCTTAAGGAACTTTGTGCACTGTGAACTGAGCTGCATGAAAATTGCCAAAAAACTAAGAAACCAGTTTTCCAAAATCAGAATGCCAAAATCAGCAAATACCCATATCAACAGCATTCCATGCTATACAAAGGCCTTAATCCGAAAAGACGCACATGCAGAATCCCATGCATGTATCCCTTTGAGAGATTCTTTTAGCAGCTCCCTCATAAACTCCCAACCTGTTACCTGAATTTGCTAGAGCACAAAAAGCAGCTTCAGCATTATCAAGAATGCTTTTTAAAGGGAAGCACAGAAAAAAGTACTACATAAGCACCAGCAGTTTTCCTTTAAATAGGTCTCATAACATATTTCCAAGCTGCTTATACAGCCGTTTGTGGATTTGGGAAAAAAGAGGGAGGAAAGAGAAGAGGAAATCTCAGGATTGTGTACTGGGCCCTCAATTACAACAGTTAGCAAAAGAAAAGTAAAAAAATACAGGAAGATGCAATTCAAGAGTGCAAAACTTTGGAAAAATGCAGGCAAACATGGGACATGATGCTTCCAAGGTAAAACCCAGCTATTCATTAGTGCAAAAACCCTATTAGAGCCTAGATTTTCATCTTCTTCTCTAGGTTTGAGTCACTTCACCCTGAAAAATTTATATTCTACCAGACAATTAGTTAAGAGTTTGAATGCTTGAAACTGTTAAAATCATACAAAACAAACCTAACAACTACTCCAAAAGGTATGCATTTTTCAGATAAGTAGCAGCAGAATCAAGAAAGCAATAATAAGAACATCTTGGCCTCTATCTCCAAAGTAGATTAACTACATATAGCAGAGAAAGCTCTTTCAAGGAACTGGATTTATCCCAGCAATTCTACATACCTCAGAACTTTAAATGTGGAAGAGCTGACGGGGATCTAAATCAAACCCCTTAATTTAATTTGCATTTAAAGTACTTATATTCTAATTCATCTCCTCAGACTCAAGCTGACTAACAATGAAGCATCAGGTGGCAGGGATACAAAACATAATAGTGCAAAAAACAAGGTTAAAAAGTGCCCAGATTCAGTAAAGGCACACAGAATTTTTTTTAAATGCACAAGTTAAAGATTAACACATGCACAGAATTTAAAATGCTCAAAAGTAAACACACAAATCAAACACTATAAATGAAGTTAATAATAAATAGTAAAATAATGTTACGTACCCATAGAAATTTTAAAAAAATGCAGCTGAATCTGCTGAAAAGTTTATCTTTCACCAAATCTCCTCCAGAATAAAATGACCTTATGTGCCTTCCTAAAAGTATCAAGAGCAGGCATCTCCCTCATTCATTCTGGCAAGACATTTCAGACCCACCACAGAAAAAAACAACAACTATGATCTAGCTGTTGCTGAACAGTCCCCATGAGAGAGCATTGTAAGGAGATGGATGTCTGAAGAACACAACAGGCATTAAGGAATGTCCCCCTCCCCAAACACACACACACCAATTTTTATTGCACTTTATATAACTCGCAGGTGCTTAGAACTGTGGAAGAGTCTTCTTACCTTTAAAAAAAGTGATTTCAAATACACATTTGGAGACAAACAGCTGGAACCTTAATTCAGGAAAATGTTTGAAAGCCATACCCTTATCATTCAGAAAGGCTAGCTCATAATTTCTAGCCTCATGGTTGATCATACTAGCTAACTGGGGGGCTTCATTCAACTAACCTGAGTCAGTCAACCCATAGTTTTAAGTTTCACAATGGCATTTTGTAAATGTATAAATCTAAATCCATCACAACCCCTTACCTTTTCTGGAGTGCAAATTCCATCTCTAGACTTAACCAAAGTTAAGGCTAACTAGATTTATAGTTAACTAGGATTTGAAAGAAACTTGGAACCTTGACTTCAAAATTTAGCTAAGTGGGAACCCAGATTAGCCTTAACTACAATAAACACCGCTGTCAATATAATGCTTAACCACAGTTACAGAGGGTGACAGTAATTCAAGCTCTAGAATGGATGGAGAGAAAGACTATATAATCTTACATCCTACACCCAATTGCTTATCCACAGTTAAGCATAAGTTTTAGGGTCAGTGCAGATTTAACACTGTGAAGAAATGCATTTTTTTTCTGGAAGGCCTGAAATGAGCCAAACCTCCACTTAGGTTTTAAAAGGCTTTTTTCCCTCTGGGCAGAGAATAGGCGGTGGGCGGTGGGGAGTCAGTACAATTGCTTTCCAGACAACCCAACTTCATACAAATGCTAACAGGAGAGATAATGAGTGGGTCAGGATCTCCCCTTTCCTCCAAGCAGGGAATAGAGATTTGGAGGAATTAAATACTAGAGAGACACCAGGAAGGAAATGTCTAGAATTTTTAGGAAACACTTCTCTGACCTGGGATCTGGTCAGAGGATGGTGAAAGAAAGAAGATAAAACTCCTGGGAGCCAGGAGGAAGGCCTCTTTTCCTTGGGTGTGGAATTTGTGAGAACAGGCAGACCTCTCCACTGAACAGGCAGCCATCTCGACCATGTGCTGGCCTAAAAAGCTGTAGACAACTTCAAGGTAATGGTAACTCTGAAGAGATTGCTAACTTCCTAAGCTAAAGAGCCTGTCCTATATTTTAACATCTGATAGGGGATGTGTCGAGAAAGGAATAAAGGATTTGTGTTTTACCCATTTCTTTTAGACCCCTTGCTCAATCTGGTACTGTACTAAAAGCACGCTTGTAAACCTTTTCTTTTGAAGAAATAATTTATAACTTTTGATACTGGTAGTGGTTTTCTGTACCATACAGACCTCCATTGACTCGGACACGCTACTTTAAAAGCAGCACCAGAAGGACATCAGACAGCAGGCAAGCAGCTATTTCTCCAGGGGTGCACTAGGCTGTAAACTGTCCCCATGGTGACCAGGCACTGGGCAGCGGGAGACACAGAGGCTTAGAACCTGGAAGGGAAGCTGGGAGTACTGACCCTCCCAGTGGCCAACTCCATACAATGGTGGTGGCGGCCTACCTGAGATTGAAACAAGAGACTCTCCAAGTGTGGAGAAAAACCTCGGACAGGGCGAAACAGGGAACATTCTGCCACAAACACTTTGGATGCTTAAAGGTAAAGGTTTCCCTTGCCCGAAAGCCAGTCGAATCCAACTCTAGGGATGCAGTGCTCATCTCCTTTTTCAAGTCGAAGAGCCAGCGCTGTCCAAAGACATTTCCACGGTCATGTGGCCGGCATGACTAGATACTGAGGTGCACAGAACACTGTTACCTTTCCACTGAAGCGGTACCTATTTATCTACTTGCAATTTCTTGCTTTCAAACTTGGCAGAAGCTGGAACCAGGGACGGGAGCTCACGCCGTTTTGCAGCACTCAGGTCTCGAACCGCTTAAGGGTGCCCAAATATTTTAACAAAATAAAGTGAAGCAGGCTATATTTGTAATGTACCTTGGGGTCCTTGTGTCTGGGTACAACAAACTCTTAGTAGAGATGTAGGGGAGAATGTTTTTCAATGCTTTATTTTTCCACAGAAAAAATCCATTTCTAAAGATATATTGTTTCATAAAAATGTACTGTACCATAAACTTAACAGTGAAATGAATGGCACTGCTACTAAAACACAAGGCAAGCTTGGCAGCTGGAATTGTGATATGAAGAGCAAAAATGAAACTGAAGTGCTCCAGCAACTTCCATGGAAGAGTTAAATTCTATTGAAAAGTATGAGGGGACAACCACACTAAAATTAGTATGTCAAGAGTTTTCAGTGCCTTTGCCTTTTTTCTTAGATTTCAGCAACGTACATCTACATGGCCTTTAAAGTTTTAGAAGTGGTATTCCAATAAAAATAATTTCCACATAAAGCTCTGAATTTGTTTGAACTTTACACTTGTTTTATTTCCTTCCTTAAAAAATATTCCAGTTTGAGAACTTGTCATTATGACAAAATTAACACGGGGTGTCATGGGTTGTTCTAATTTTTCTTAAAAAATCAAGTCATATTAAGAATGGTAAATCAGATTATCCTTTTTTAGGGTACTGGGAAAATTTTCAATTCCAACTTTTCTGGAACAACCATATAACTGACCCAAGCTTCTGAGTCTAAACTGTTCTTGTCACTCACTGTCAATATTCTGGATTTCTAAATACAACATAAGCAACTATTTGGCTACCACCATCTAATCCTTTTTTACCAAACAAACACACTTCTCTGTATAAATATTCTTAATGTCCAAAGCACTCTTTTTCACATTCAAAACTTCTTCCTGTAACTTGAATCTAAACTTAAATGAGAATATTTTTAAACCCCAAAACTTCCAGGCAATCTAATTCTAAAAATTAAGAGGTACATTAGAACTACTGCTGAGGCCGTAACAATATCCTGAGCAGAATACTCCAAGAAGGACAGCATTCTGATTGATAGATGTTTAAAAAAATCTGTGCCCCATCCAAGGTGGGACTTGGCTGATGAATAACAGATAACACAGCTCACTATAGCAACCTGAAAATTCAAGCCTCAGCCAAGGCAATGGTGCCTGTTTTGTAGCATCTGACAAACGTGTTGGAAATGATGGTCATGTTGCTGCTTTACATGTCCTCAGATACATTTATAATGAAAGCCACACATAGCTACACTGTGGACTGAATGTGCTGTGATTCCATCTGGAACTTGACTGGGGTTTGACTATGCATTCCCAGAAACATATTTAATGTTAATTAGGAAATCGTCCTCTCTCTAATGGCTGGGTAGAATGTAAACAAAGCACACAATTTTTTGAACAAAAGGTTCCATGAAAATAGATCTGCCAGTAATAAGCAGGTCTACGGTGTACTGTGATATCTCTCTTTTTTTTCCAGCTTTTCCCCAAAGGTGAGCATTTTATTGAATAACCACAATACTTCAGAGGATGCACAGGTGCTTTACAGTTGGCCAGTAAACAAGTCAGTTCTTGGAAGCAATTAGCCTTGCAGGGCTCTTGCTATGTGAACCAAGCTTTATCTTCCACTTCAGGGTCCTATTCAACAGGTGGCAAGAGCCTTCATGCTTTTTCATAGACTCTGGTGGAGACGTCTCTCATAGATGCTGCAGCTTCTAACAGAATAGTGGTCAAGATCATTCCTAAAACCCAAAGGACTGATTTCGGCATGGAGGTCAGGTCTGTCCTCAGAACAAGATCCTCCTTATACAATGTGTTGAATCCTAGGCAGACTGATAGTGCCTCTAATTCAGAGACTGTATGAAGAGGTCACCATTACGTGGAAAAAAACTTTTAAGGCACATGAAACTCAAAGGACATCTATGATCCACCAGAGGTTATATCAGGGAGAATCGCTTAAGTAACATTTAACAATGAATTTGGTATCAGAGTGCCTTCTACTAGCTTCAGAGCACTTGCTAGAACAGCTGCCAGTCTTAGCAGGATGCTTGCACTGACACACTGCACTACTCCAGTTTACAAGAAGGAGTCCATGTTGTATCAAGACTATCATATGTTTTCTTTTACACAAATATAGGAAGGCTATGACAGTGCTGAATTCTAGAAGATGACTCACAGGGAGTCATTATTAAGAGTTTGAACACTAGAAACTGTATCACCTGGACATCCTCCACTAAAGAATCCAGATTTGGAAAGGACGGATGGCATGGATTAGTTCCATAAGACACGGTGACTTCAAGACAAACTATTTCTGAGATTAGCTCAAGTACCACATTCAAAACATTTGACTGATGGGTAAATGCAGGAAGGCAAAAAGATCCAGTTGTGAAGATTTAAATCAGATTGCATCTACTGGTCAAGCTCTGGCTTCCATATCCATTCACTTAGGGCTAGGTACTGTTGACTGAGCCAGTCCACTTGGGCATTGTTGAACGCCCAAATGTGTTCTATGGTTGGGGAGAAAAGGTTTGTTCACAACAGAAGCACTGCTTCCATTGAAAGACTCTTAGTATTGTACCACCCTACCAGTAAAAACGTGCTTTTGCTGTCACGCTGCCTGTCCTTTAAAGTCTGGAAAAGTGCAAGGCTGGCCTGAAGATCATCAACTTAAGTCAACTGTAGTCATAGCTCTCCTCATCCCAATTCTCATAATCAGATTTCCTGACACTGGGTCCCCCAGCCCACTGGTATCTCTAGTGACCTGCATGTTAAGATTAGACTTGGAAAAAACCTCTCTTGAACAGTCACCAACTAAACTGTCTCCAATGCAACAAGATTAAGATGCAGGTTATATGCCTCCTGGTGATGCCATCCTGCTAAGATGGAAGCCCCTATTTTAACTTCTTGGCATGACAGAAGACATCAATGAATCCTGCAGACAAATCAGAAACACTTAAGTCAGCTGACTTCAAAGGGTCCACTTATCTTACCAACTTCTCTTTTTTGGAATTAAGAGGAGAAATTTCTTACACTTTGCCTATTCCATGCACACGCAGGCATACACAACCCAAAGGTGGTAAGGCCTGAGTTGGAAGCATGGAACTTTTGTGGTTTTTAATCAGCTTTCGTAACTTCTCAAGCACTGGGTCATCACCACTGCCTTCCATCATGTAGCCCCTGGATAGAGATCTCAGTAGTGGGTCATAAAAGCAAGAGACTAGAGATACGGCAGCACATCCATCATGATCCTAATGAAGACTTTTAGTATGAAAGTCAGAGCAATCTGTAAGCTCAATTAATTGACATGGTGTATCTCTTTATGCCAATGTTCTTCCATTGTGATGCTCTGCTATCTGATACTTAGAAACTTCAGATCCAATATTGCTCTCCAATCCCCACTACTCTTAGGGACTAAAAAGTATATGAAAGACTTCAAACACTCCTTTGTGTTATATCACCAATGCTATTATACTTATTGAGGATTGCAAGATGTAAAGTTTTAACCGAAGAAACATGTGCTTAAAAATTATTAACCTGTGCAAGATTTAAGTGCACATTGTCTTGGTCCTCTTCACTTACACAGAAAAGTAACCATCACCTACAATATGGCATCTATTCTAAGATAGAATATTTTTATTCTAAAATATAATCAGAAATTATTAGCCTGTTTAATATCATCTGCAGCCAGCTTTCAGAACACATGCCATTTTCCCCAAAGGCAGGTAAAACAATTTATTTGTATTGATTAAATCTACTAGTATCATCAGTAGCAGGAAAAGAGCTTTGTTTCTCTTAAGAGTTCTCAACCAACTTCTTTGTGTCAATATCTTTTAACCAATGCATTATTTATAAAGTATCATTCTACCAAGAACAACTCAACAGCCTACTTTGGTTGCAAATGGCCCTCAGATCTCATAATCTTTTCTGGTCACAGGGTTAAGTGTTCACTAAAGTGCAGAAATGGTGAGAAAAAGCTCAAGACAAAAGGCAAGAAAAAGAAAACAAGAACAGAAAAAAGGAAGAAACTGAGGGAGAATTCATTTCTGCAAATTTAGCAACTTGTTTCCCTCTTAGCGCGATACTTGGTCATCACTGGGCCTTTGCAACTTTAGTAAGAAGCAACATAAAGCACCTCCATTCACAATCACCTCCACCGTGCCTGTACATCCATAGGAACTCAGAATCAGAGCCCTACTTTCTACCTTCTGAAGCTGCCTATTACCATATGTCATTATTTGTCCATTGATACTTAGTATCAGCATCCAGTTGCTGGAACTGTACTCTCAAAAGACAAGAGCGCTGATTGCTTCTTTCTGAAAGACTTAGACCCATGTACTAAATACACAGTCCTAACTAAACAAGAGATTAAGCTACTGTTAGCATTTCAAAGTACAGTCTTGACATCTTACCCTCTGTACAACTTCCTGGCACAGCTGCCGTCTCTTGCCATGAATGTTCAGTGCTGTTAGTTCCTGGGGCAGCCTCTGAGTTCCCCTGCATGCCTTCCTGCCATACTTTTGCATTAGGATTTAAGCTGGCCCCTTTCGATGTTACCTGCTGAGAAAACACAATGTGTATTAGCAAACCAAGATTTAAAAACATTTCAAAAAACTTGTACTATACTTCTGGAGAATACCTCCTCTCTAAAATTCAGCTTGGCAGCCAGATTTTGCCTATAAACTACAGTAAATTTTTAGTCACCTGGCTTTCATGGGAATGGTGTGTTTTCTTTTCCTGGTTAATCAAACATGCCAGATACTTAAGCTTATTGTTCTGCCCCACCTCTACTGAGAAGCCACAGCAACGAAAACCTAACCTCCTTTGGAACACCATGGCAACATCACCCACACTTTGCTTCCCCCCACACACACTTTGCTCCCCCCCACCCAGCCACGGACTGGCTCAATACAGTAAATACCCACCTACCCAGGAATTCTCTGATAAGAGATGCCTCCCAACAGCTCAAAGCAGACTGAGAGGGAAGGACATGTCCAAGGATGACACTACATGCTCTCAGGAGCCTAATGACAGCCAAAGACATCAAGCTGGCAGGCTAGAGTGGGGAGCAGGGGGAGAGAGAGCACACATGCACACCTGAAGGTGCAGGGATATGGGGATGGGATGCAGTAAATTGTCCTCCTGGTGATGCCAGTTAACCAAGTGTCCCAGATATTCAGGTGCTGAATAGAAACACTTTTACTGTGTTTGTTTTATTAAGTGAGAAAAAAATATTCTCAATGTTGTCTCCTCCTCCTTCTGAAATATATCTACTTGAGATACTGCTCCTTGCTCAATTCCAAAATAAATCTCATAAAAGCAATCAGATCTTGCAACAGCATGATGCTTTTAAAATAAGGAAAGCAGCTCTACTAACTATACTAGCAGATGTAACTCCTATTAAGTTAGGAAAGATTCTGCTACTAACCATATTTTGGAGCAAGTCTGCTTTTTGGCACACCACAGGCACTTTCTACAAACTGTGATGAACTAGCATTTGGATCAAATATACAACAGAAACAGATTTGGTTTTTCTCCCTCAATGCCACAGCTTCCTTAGTAACTGAAGCAGTCACATTTCTCAGTGCTATCACTCCCAATCCCTACATTATCAATTTCCACACTAGGCTTCATTGCAGTTTGTAGAATGACATATCTATGTTTTGTGAAACATTATTTGAAGACTGGCAAAAACAGGTGCACAAATTCCAAAAGATGTTGTTTAAAACGTTTTCTGAATTTCTGTAAAACTTTCATTTATCCTTCTGTAGTCACCCTGTTTCAGAATCCACCCCAATGAGCTAAGAGTCTCAGTTTTTCAGGAGAAATTGCAGAAATGGTAATAATAATAAATAATTATCTTACGGCATTGTGTGTAGAATAGCCAGGAGATCCTGAGATTGTCTGGCAGCTGCAAGTGCTAGCTCTTAGTGTTATGCTAGTGGTGAGCTAGAGTTATTTTTAGGGGGTAATAGAGCTCTGAAAGAACTGGGGCTGGGCCAAGGTCACCCAGCTGGCTTCATGTGGAGGAGTGGGGAATCAAAACTGGTTCTCCAGATTAGTGTCCACTGCTCTTAACCACTACACCAAACTGGCTCTCTTGCAGAAGTGGTAAATGAACCTAATAATCAACTTAACAGGAAAAACTTGAAACCCACAGAAGTTGGCAAATTCTGCAGCATCTCTAATACTGCTATTTGTTTCAGTGACATTACTACCCAGATGGCATTTGCAGTAAGCCAACAGATATGCAAAGATGCCTTGACACTGAGGGCATATATCACAATATCACCATAAATCTGATCTAAACTCTTTAAAACGGGGAAAACTATGTCTAAATAGTGTGTCCTTTTGCTCAAGGGACAACAGTAGATGTGGGGGATGCTAAAAGTTTATTTTGCACAGCTACCACCTGTCAAGGAGGCTGAGCAAACATACTTCAGAATAATCACATAAATGCCAGCCCTGTTCAGTCACTCAATGAAATAATTTCAAGTTGTGTACAAGTAAGCTTTCCCTTTTAACAATATCCCATTGTAAACACCAATTAAACTTGAAAAATTAAACAGATTACTCTGCAGAGATATTTATTCTCCATGGGGCAACATCAATGAAGACCATAAACAGCTTGAGGAAGGCTGTACATATGGAAATGTAAAGATTTTACTTGCAGTTTTCCAGCTTCTGTGACTTTACCAGTAAACTATTGCACTACTCAGGTTATGAGCCTGCAAATATTATTAAGAGCTCCCAGGCACCCTAATGCTTGCATATCTAAAGGTTTGCTGCTGGCATATAAGAACTGGACCTTGGCTCTTAATTTTCACATTCCTGTACCCAACTGAAAAATCCAAGAACCTGTTCTCTCAAATAATGATTTCTCTGAACAGAAGTACACTCACAACAATAAATAAGCCTTTTATTTATTAGGACAGTATAGTAATACTGAACAAGCACTGACCATCTTGCCACAGAGAAGCACAGGCCAGAGAATAATGAAGCTGAATTTCCAGAGTTTAGCCTTCTGGAGTCTCTCTAGCATCAAGGAGTAGTTTTAGTACCATACCCTGTCCACAGAACAGAAAAAAACAGGATATAAGGAAGCAATCTGGCCACATACACTTCTGTCCCCACCAAGATCTAAACAGTATAGTTTCATATGCTCAACTACCACCTACAGCATTTCTTCTAGAGCTTGCAAATTCAGTTATAGTAACAAACCATTTTCTTCCCTTAAACTTTATCAGGCATTATGAAACTGCACAGTATCTTCAGAATCAAGGCAAGATTGTCCCATGGCAGCAGTGTAGAAGAACATGTGAAGTAACACCACAGATTTCTCTTACAGAACTTCTGGGGGAAGAGTTTGCTGTCCTAGTTCTGCCACAAGAAATGGGGAGAAGCAATTAACTAGAAGAAATATTAATAGGACAACCAACCTGCCAAAAAGCTCACCATAATACTAGAATGGCAACCAGACTGCCTTCATCTGTATCCTCAAGTAGCCTTGCAATTGGGTATGGAGCATTGCTTTATCAGTGTTGACTAATCTCAAGCTGTTCCCTCTAAGCTGAGTTACTGTGAGCTAGCTCAGTTTTTTAGCCTCTGGCTCACACATTTTTGTCTTCGCTCAGGAAGGAGGGGTCCAGAGCAAACTAATTTATGCAGCAGCCAAAATGCTTGCTCACAAAGTAGAATTTTTGCTCATAGGACTCCACAGCTTAGAGGGAACATTACCCTCCACTCTATTTTTTTAAGGTTTTCCCTTCTCCACAATGTTACATTGGTCAGGCATTGCTAGTGATAATGTGGTTGTATTCAGACATTCCAGCAAGGCTGTTTTTTCATTAAAAGCACAAGGTTGTCATTCATTAAAAACCTTTTTAAAAATATGGCCTTGTGGCAGAGCCTCTCATTTTACAAATCTTGACAAGTTGCAATAATTTCCTCTACTTTAGCATTGCTACAGAAACAAAGTAATGCGATACAAACATAATCCTTCTCAGATCACTCAGTTATACCCATGCTGCTTGTAAGAATACATTAATAAGAGTAAGGAATTCTAAGCAGAAAATTAATGGAATTAGTCCTCATTTGTAGTGACCAGTGTAGTGACCAGATCTCGCCTTATGAGAGAATATTTATCAAGAACATGTTCCAGAACAGATGATTCACAGAAGGAATATGAAGGGAGAATGGTTTGAATGTCATTCTAAGTACAACGTATTATCCAAAAAAAAACCCTCTCCCCTTTGATCAGCAGCCTGTTGAGAATTATGCCTCAAATATAATCAGAAACAGTTCTGGGGAAAACACAAGCAACATTAATATGATCTGTATAAAATTTAATGTGTTTACTAACCACTTGCCTTCTTCAGCTCACCCATGACTATGGTTTACTTGCCACCTGGCCAGTGGAGCAATTATGGGCTGCACTTCAGGATACTTTTGGAGGAAACTTCTGGAACCACACATACTGAATTGGCACACTGAACAACTCAATCCACAAAGGAGCTTTGCCAAGCTGTTTGCTGCTAGGACAAACAAACTAGCAGAATGAACAGGTATGGCAAAAAACAGCAACACAAAACCTCTGCACAAAGTAATAACACATAACTGAAGAGCTATAATGTCATTAAAATGTATATTTTTAATTTGTTAGCTGCCTTGGTGGCCCTTGTGAGGGCAGAAAAGTGAGATATACATTTTGTAAAATGTAATTTCCCAGACACTTCCATCTAGAGCTACTAACTGTCTCCCAGTATTTAAACAAGACAGCATTGTCTTGCTGAATCTGAAGCTATTGTGCAGGCACAAAGTAACATGACAGATAAGAAAAGATGTTAAAAATTAAGTGCTGTGAAAGCCTCAGATCCCACAACCTTAAAATTCATTGTGTAGCTGTGGGCAAGTCATCCTCTCACCCTAACCTGACTCACACAGAAAATATGGCCATCTGTATTTATTACCTACTACCAAGTTTTTCAGTTTGCAATTTTCAAGGAAGCTATTGAAGGTGAACAAGGACACTGGATCAAAGTTGAGAGGCATATTTGGAGCCCTTCATTAAGAGGGAAATTTAAATCATATTATTGTTTTGATAATGCTATTCAATGTCAGGTTAATTATGGCACACAATAAAAGCAACCGTGGAAAATAAGATGATTTAGTCCTGAGTGGCAGAACACTTAGGAATCATCTCAAAAATTCTGTGAGCTTCACGGTGTAAGAGGAGAGCATAAATAAAATGAAATATGCAGGTTTAGCTTTCTGCACCCACATCTTAAAAACCCTTCTCATTATTAGCCATTTTGAAGAAGGCATTATGTAACTATATGAAAACTACTCAATTAAACAAGATGGTTATTACCAGCATATGATTAACTTCTAATTTTGCAATATGTTGAAAAGGGTACCCTATAAAATGTCTCTGTGTTATGTGCTATCAAGTTTCTTCCAACTTATGGTGACCCATGAATTAATGACCTCCAAAATGTCCTATCACTGACAGACTTGCTCAGGTCTTGCAAACTGAAGGCCATGGCTTCCTTTACTGTCAATATCTCATGAATTGACTCAATAAAGGAAGCCAGAGTATTTTGTTTGCAGGCCTTGGCTTCCCTTATACATTTCTTTTGCTGTACATGATGGGTCCAATGCATACTTTGTTTACAGCAATCTAAACTTGTGTCTTTTGCCTAGGTTCTAGTAAGAGGACACAGGCCATTAGTGCCAGGCACTGAGCAGTAGGCAGCCTTTATAGCTATAACAAGAATGTCCTTATTTCTTGAAAGATTCAGGTGGGTAGCCAAGTTGGTCTAAAGTAGCAGAACAAAGTTTGAGTCCAGGGGCACCTCTAAGACCAACAAAGTTTTATTCAAGGTATAAGCTTTCATGTGCATGCACACTTCTTCAGATATTTTTATTGCTCTTAAAGGTGCCCCTGGACTCAAACTTTGTTCTTCTTCTTTCTTGAAACATTTGTTCAGCAAAAATCTAACAATGAAATAACATGATAGCCATGTTGCTGTAATTCAATCTGAGCCACCACTATGCTCCAAATTAGCAAATCCAAATCACCAATTCCATAAGTATATACTGACCGAAGCTTCTTCCAGTACAACAGAGATGTGGTACTAAATGATTTAATGCAGTAGAATAATCTACTAATTTATGAACATGCCTGTGACAAAGCAATTTCACACAGAAGTATAACCCAATGAGCTCTATTGAATAAGGTGTCAATTGCACATATCTGGAATTGACCTGCCTTTCCAGTGACTCTTCTCCAAACAAGTGACAATCAGAAAACGCTTTAAAACCCTGGCCATGTGTTTAATCTTTCCACCTTTTGTAGCTTCGGAAAAATTTATAGCACATTAACAGTGCAATCCCCTGCAGTGTTACTCCAGTCTAAGCTAACTGGAATCAATGGCTTCTGACTGCAATAACTCTGTACAGGATTGCATGGTAATTTTGCAACTTGTATACTTGCAAAAGGATTTTAGCATTAAAAATGATGACTCATGACTAACAGGCATTCCAGTAAGAAAGATTTAGACTAAATTCTCTCCTCTCAGACTCCTCACTCCCTTCCCTTATTCTTTGTTATTCCAGTCTTAACATCATCAAATATAATAACAGTACTTTATTACAAAGAGTACAACTTCATTTTTCAGATTCACTTCAGATCATAGTAACTTTAATTAGTCCCTAGCCTTCATATCATGCATGTGTACCTGCTGGCACACAACCATACCGAACAATGAGAACAAAAAGTGAAATTTCATACACTTCCTGCTATGATTTGCAAAATATCAAATAAAGTAAAACTGACAAAAGTGAAACAACAAAAGCCTGCATGTAGGCACGGGCTGGGCATGTTAACTGCCCTGCTATTAAATAATAGTGATAATAAAAGCCCTAATGGTATAACACAAAAGTGATAGTTACACAGCACATAAGAAGCTCCTAATGGCACACATGTCAATTTAGCCAGGCCATCAACTTTTAAAGAAATATTTGTTCCTTCCCCATATACTATTTTAATTAGATTATGAGTGTGCAATGTTGATAGATGATGAACCTATGTAAATGTGGGAGGTATTTCCAAAGGAACATGCAAAAGACTGATTTATAACTCAGACTATGAAAAAACAATAATAAAGTGCAATTTATGTTCTTCCAATTTAAGTGCCCTACCTATTTTAACCAGAAAAACATATGGGTACAATGAACAAAGTCCAGTCTTACAAATTATTCCAAATTTTGACTTTGCAGAGCATGAAAACTCTAGCCATATGCTAGTTTACAGATTAACTATGCAACACTTCTTGCAACTATTACTGCTATAACATTCAGAAATATTTTGTTCCACTCAAGCAAATAACACAACTGCAATATTCTCCCTCAGTAAAACCTCTGAATAAGAGAAGAAAACAAGATTAAGTAATCCAGTTAGAATGCAAAAATTACACACATCCCAGTTAAAAGCATGTTTTCTTTATGAGCACAGTTAAGCCAGCACCAAATTGCTAAACTGCAGCTTTGCTATTCTGTCATTTCTACAATAAGAACAATACAATCTGGAATCTACCCAAAGCATTAGCTATAAGAGAGAACGAAAGCTGGCAGCTGATTACTTTGCATGTATTTCATGTGTCTCCGGTTTAAAAACCAAGAGGGAAAAGAGTTCTGCCTCACGGGGGGGGGGGGGAGAATGAGGCGGTATAAAAAATGGTTGGAGTTATTTCCTTTCTCACCAGCGCGGGCCTCAATCGGTGTGTAACCTTCACACGTGCCCGGCCATGTTCCACGCAGCAGCCATCAGAGCAACTTTTGCAAAAGGTCATTGCAGTGTCTTTCAAGGCCTCCCCTCTCCCAGGCTCCCTTTCCCCGCCGCTTCGCCAGCAAAGCAAAGGAGCAGACAAACAGAAACTTGCAAGGCACTCCTATAGCCATTAAACGCCCTTTTAACGCAGCCCCTCCATCATGTCCCCTAGGCCTGCCTCGCTTTCACAATCCAAGACACGCTTCCATGGCCCGAAGCCTCCCGTCACCCACACGCGCACCTACACCCAATCCTCACAAGAGAGGCCTCTACGGAGACTCCGCTGCCCTTGGCGGACACACACGCCCACCCCACACGGATCCAACCATCCCCCTCCTCCCGTGTGCGGCTGCCTGCCTCATTTCAACCCCCCCACACACACACAAACCACCGACACCCTCCACCGCCACATTACCCGCCTAGCCGGCCGCGTGATCGCGTCGCCCTCAATTAGCGCCAACCGGCAAGCACCCTCTCTCCCCGCGCCCCGCCATGGAAGTTTTCTTTTAAAGGGGGGGAGGGGGAGGAGAGAAGAAAATAATTGTGCCTGAATGGATTTGCTGTGTCAGTCCCATCCCATCCCCCCACTCCAACCAGGCGGGCGGGCGGGCGAGCGAGCGCGCGCCGCCAGCAGAGTCACGTGGCTCAACCCGCCCCCACTCGCTCCCTTACCTCCACGAAGAGCAGCATCTTCTCTCTCCAGCCTCCCACCCGCGTCTGTGACCCTCCCGACCCAATCCCGGCAGGCCCCCCCGGGGACCTCCTTCTCCTCCCCCAGCCAGCAGCGAACGCCCGACTTCACTCTAGCCGCGCGAGGACACTGAGGCTCCGCCTCCCTCTTCTTCCCCGCCGCCGCCTCCTCCCTCCGGCCTCGCTCCTGCCGCCGCTACTATTGCTCCGTCCGCCACCAGGGACAAGCCCCCTTCGTCCAACACTCCTCCTCTTCCGGAGCAGGCCGTACAAGCGCTTCCGGACCACGAGCACGCTGACTAGCCTCAGAAAGTGTATAGCAGAGAAAAGCCGGCCCCAACCGGCCGGGGCTAATGGCGGCGGCGTTAGCAGTAGTGCGCGAGGGACGTACCATTCCTCGAAGCAAGGGGGCGTTGTCCATTCATTACTCTTGGGAAGGACCATTCCGTGAACAGGGGGGAGGATGTTGGTGATTTTAAGAACCAGACAGAAGCCCAGCGGCACCTTAAAGGCTTATTCTAGAAAAGAGTACGAGTCCCGTGGCTCTTTCTTCAGCTGTGTCTCACGAACTCACGAAAGCTCATAGGTAAAGGTAAAGGTTCCCTTGCTCGAAAGCCAGTCGAATCCGACTCTAGGGTTGCGGTGCTCAACTCCGTTTCAAAGCCGAAGAGCCAGCGCTGTCCGAAGACGTTTCCGTGGTCATGTGGCCGGCATGACTAGACACCAAGGTGCACGGAACGCTGTTACCTTCCCACTGAAGTGGTACCTATTTATCTACTTGCAATTTCTTGCTTTCGAACTGCTAGGTTGGCAGGAGACGAAAGCTCATACGTTACCACAAATTCGATTTGCCTGAAGAAGTGTGTTTTGCACACGAAAGCTTACACTATGGAATAAAACTTCGTTGGTCATAAAGGTGCCACTAGACTCCAACTTTGTTCTGCTTCTTCAGAACAGCATGGCTACCCACCTGAATTTTACCACAGATTTTGTTAGTTTTAAGGTACGGGAGTCTTACTCCTTTCTACTGCTACGGACAAACACGGCTGTCCATCTTGATCTAACGTTTATTCGAGCGTAAGCTTTTGCGAATCAAAGTTCATTTCTAATGTAAAAAGGAGAAAGAACGGGAGAGAGTAAGACTGCTTGTTTTGTATGGGACGGAGATGTCTCCTGCTTTGGCCGTTTTTTTTTTAATAGTTTCTGTGGATCGCTGTGTTGGTCAGATCCAAAGCATCTGACGAAGGGAGCTTTGATTCTCGAAAGCTTATACCCCCAAAATCTTGTTGGTCTCTAAGATGCTACTGGACTATTCTTTCAGCATTTACCTTTTGAAACTTTACTGTCATCTAAAATCTCCGTATGTTCAATGAGGCTTTCTCCCAAGTAAGTCTACATCGTATTACTGCCTATGTTTGAAAGAGGGTGCTCTGACTCAGGAAGGTCATGCTGGAATAAATTGTGCTCGTTTTTAAGTTAATGCCACTGGACTCTTGTTTAGTGTTGCTACAACTGTCTTTACACGATTACCCCTCTGGAATTATTTTCGTGCGTATGATTGGAGAGGAGGCAAACAGAAATGCCAGAACAGTGCCACGCCATAAATCTGGCCGCAGGAACACCGTTTGCCGAGGTTTTGCTGCATTCATATGGGCAATTCTCTACTCTGATCTCTGTAATACTTAATCTGATAGCAAGGGCAGTATAATTCCAACAGGTGAAATGTTTGTCCAGTTTCAGAAGCTATGAAAGGCAGGGATTAAAAGAATGTGGAAGTTCAGGAAAAAAGATTTCTCTTATCCTGCCATATACTAAAGAAATTTAGAAAGAGAAGGCACAGTCTGTGGAACTGTAGATTCTGTCTTTCCATATGGTACAACAGAGGGCAACATTGTTGTCTTTTAGAATTATTAATTTCCCTTCCCTTGTACTAGAAAGGTAGATGTTCTTGGGAATACACAAGCAAGAATAAAACTGACATAGGTTTACATACATCTTTTTGTTTTAACTTGGGCAATATTCCAGCGACCACTTATCTTTACATGTGCAAGAACAAGTTGCTTTGAGCTGTTCTAAGGCTTTGTTGTTTAAAAAAGAATATTCTGATTGCACTTCATTGGAATTTTATATTCATATTTTCTTTTACAAAAAGAATGCATATAGTTCAATATTACCTTGAAAGTTATTGTTCCACAATGATATAATCTTTGCCTATGGTATATCTTCTAACAAAGCCACAGTCCAAACCTGGCCATGAGAATGGGTGGTTTTACAAATAAGATGAGACACATTTATGGAGGAAAAGTCCACCAATGGCTACCAGCCATTGTAACTAAAAGGAAACCTCCATATTTAGAGGCACCAAATCTCTGAATACCATGGTTAGAATGCAACATCAAAGAGAGGTCATAGCCTTTATGCTCTGTTTGTTGGCCCACCATGGCAATTAGTTTGTTGCTGTGCAAAACAGGTTGCTGACTAGATGGACCACTGATCTGATCCAGCAGAGTTGTTCTTATGTTCTTGTGTATACCAGTCTTCTAAAAATACTGGTAATGGGAGATAAAACTGAGAGACATAAAAGTGTTCTCCTTCCACACAATCTCTGTCCCATCCAAAATAGTGTGTTTCCTGATTCCCCATTTTGATCTTATTTATTTACATTATTAATAGTCAGCCTTTCTCACTGAGACTGAAGGTGGATTACAAAATATAAATCAATGCAATCAATAGAACAATACATCTAATAAGTAATGTAATAGGACTAGGAAGCGCAGAAATTTGAAATAAAGCTATCATCTGAACAGTGTTAAACATGGCATGTTAAGCAACGCAGAACATGGTTTTACATCAGTGAAAACTGCATTTTCCTGGGCCAGTCTATTAAAATGTAATCCCATTTCCTTTGTAAAAATGCCCTTCTGAACAATTCCATTTTACGAAGTTTATTAAATGTTAGGACCTTATCTGTTAAAAATAATATCCATGATAAGCATGATACACCTGGTATATGTGACAGAAAACTGGCTGAATAACATTGTAACCTCTACTTTATCTCACTTATCTCCAGCTGAGTTTGCACTTCTTTGTTAACACTGAATTGAGGCACAGAGATGGGGAGCAGCAATATTATTTTTCTTCTTTCTGGATACCAAGTACAAGTTTGGATATTATATACTTTCAGGGCTTTTTTGTAGCAAAAGCCCAGCAGGAACTCATTAGCATAATAGGCCACACCCAACAGCAGGAACTCATTAGCATAATAGGCCACACCCCGACAGTGCAGCTCCGTCCCAGGACTGGCTTTCCCAGGTGTCCCCAGGGAAGGAAGGCAGTTTCTGGATCAGCTTCCCCAGGTGCCCCGCAGCTGCAGAGTGCCTGGGGAACCCGAGGAGGGGAGGCAGTTTAAACTGCCTTCCCTCCCTGGATCGGCTTGAGTTCCCCAGGCACCCCATGGCTTGTGAGGCGCCTGGGGAATCCGAGGAGGGGGAGGCTGTAGGCATGGCCAACTTGGAAGCCAGCCAGAACTCCGTTCCTATGCGTTCCTGCCCCAAAATAGCCCAGTATACTTTATATTGTGTTCCAGTAACAGGTTAGATCTGCTAGTTCACCATCAGCCTAGGACTGAGGGCCATGGCTCAGTGGTAGAGCATCTGCTTAGCATGCAGAAGATCCCAAGTTCAATCCCTGGCATCTCCAGTTAAAAGGGTCAGGTTGTAGGTGATTTGTAGGACCTCATCCTGGAAAGCCACTGCAAGTCTGAGTAGGCAATGCTGACTTCAATGGACCAATGGTCTGATTCAGTATAAGGCAGGTTCATGTGTTCACTCTCTCAGATGCTCTGGCAGAGGTTATCTCAGATCTAGTGTTGAGCACCCCTAGATGATTGTTCTGGGGGAACTTCAAAATCCACACTAAGGTCATCTTGTTGAGCCAGGGTCAGAAAATTATGGCTACTGGGCTCAGTTTAAGGCACTGGCTAACATATGCAAAACCCTTCATGGCCTTGGTCCTCCTTAATTGCAGGACTACCTCTCTCCCTATGCTCTGCCATGAAAACTTTGGTAAAGTCAGCAGGAACTTCTGCAGGTGCCAACCTGCAAATGGGCAAAAGCAACAACTGCCCATATGTGTACCTTCTCCATTGCAGCTCTCACCTTGTGGAATGACCTGCCCAAGGAAGTCAGGAAAGCTCCCACTCTCCTGGCCTTCCACAAACTTGCCTGGATAAATGAGTAAGGACTGTTGTCTATAATGCTGTGTTTAGCTTATTGCTTTAGGCTGGTCCTGTATTGGGCAGGGGGTTGGGCAAGATGGTCTGTATGGCCCCTTCCAATTCTATGATTCTATGTATGTAGGATCCTATTTATGTAATTTCTGTACCACTTAATGTGCCATGTGAATACTTATACTACGCTTCAATTCTTTCTGGTGGTACCAAAGTTCTAAAATCCTAATGCACTGGTTATTGAATGTCCTATTTTTGTTATTCTACTGGCTCACTGCCCTGACCTGGATAGCCCAGGATAATCTGATCTTATCAGATCTTGGAAGCTAAGCAGGGTCAGCCTTAGCTAGTATTTGGAGACCATCAAGGAATACCAGGGTCACAACGCAAAGGCAGACAATGGACAACAACCTCTAAATGTCTCTTGCCTTGAAAACCGTACAGGGTCGCCATAAGTCAGCTATGACTTGATGGCACTTTCCACCACCAGCGTCACTGGCTCACTACATGTAATCCACTTTGAGTCCCTGTGAGAAAGGTAGACTATAAATAACATCAATAAAACAAATTCAGGTAGGTAGCCATGTTGGTCTGAAGCAACAGAGCAAAGTTTGAGTCCAGTGGCATCTTTAGGACCAACAACTTTTAAGTCTGGGTATAATCTTTCATGTGCATGCACACAAAAGCTTATACCCAGAGTTAAATTTTGTTGGCCTTAAAGGTGCCACTAGACTCAAACTTTGTTTTATAAATAAAATAAATACTGTCCTGGTGCCAGATGTGGGTCCAGCCTGACTCACACTTACACTGTGGGTAAAGCTGACCCAGAATCTTGGTGCCAACATCCATGATCACCAGCCCATGACAACAACACATGAAGCAAGGCCTTGGATCCAGGCAAGGTTAACACAGAACACAGCAGAAGGACACCCAAGGAGTGATACAGCTACTCCCACAGTAAGAGGCCCAAGTCCTTAGTAGGTGTGCTGATGGGGTAGGGAAGCCTGGGGAAAGTTGCACTGGAGACAAGATGCACGAAATGTACTATTTTGTGTTAAGCAAGACACTGATGATCTAGCTATTGGGGTGGGATTAAAACTAATACCATACTCATGTCATTATCTGCTGAAGGCTCAGTTGGATATAACATTTGCCTTTTGAAGAACCAGTTACTTTGTTATACCCACAGTAAATAATGACTCCAATAGGATTTCAGAATGCTCTGGAGCATCTTGGAAAACCTCTCCTGTGATATTTGAAGTCTTGGTAACATCTTGGATCAGGGAATGGTTGGGAGTGATAGATAGGATTGCTCCCAGACACCTTCCAATAGATGTCTTTCTCCATAGTGTACAAGTGATCTGAAACAGGTTGGGAGACAGCTTGAGCACTGTTGGTAGAAAACTCATCCTGAATCAGACAGAACACACCATGGGGCTGATGTGCAGATCTATGACATGGTAGTGATGGTGGCAAAGAAGGTTTTCTTCCTCTGCCACCATTGTGTCAACTGAATTTTGTTTAATCAAACTGCAAAGTGATTGTGATCTATTAATACCTAGTTATGACACTTAGTAGAAGATAACTGAGTAAAACACTAACAGACTTGCAGGATTCTTTGCTGATAAAATCTGTGAGATTCCATCTACGCTCTCGGGTAGAAGGGAATTTCTTCTCTTTTTGAAGGAATCTCTTGTAAGGCTTTTGTTGAGAAAACTGGCTCTGGCAACAGAAGATTTTCCCAACTGTAGACTTGTAGCAAGTCTTACATTTCTGAGCAAATAGCTAGGACAAACTTTCAATTGACGCATGGTTAATTAGTTGGGATTGCATTATCCATGTGTATCTGAGTTCATATGTTCTGTAAATGGACCTTTATCTGTGACTAATTCCAAATTGTTTCCCTCTCTGCATATGTCAATTATTTGGATATTTTCCCATCAACTTTCTGTGCTCCAACATATCTCAGCATGAACTGTACTGTTTCACTGATTTACCCATTTGTTAGCAAATGCTTCTTGGTTTTCATTTATGCTGCTGCTAATGCTCTGCTAAATTACATTAGAACAGAAGCTTACAGATAAATAGTGTACATATTATTCTTAAAGAATCATTTCATCATGATTAGTAGATCAACAACAGCATAGACAAAAACTGTTTGCCCTTTCCAGCCTATGTAAAGAACAGTATAATAATGCTGAAGATCTTGTGGAACATGTTTCCTCCACAGAGTAGGTGAATACCACAATCCAATGCCAGAAAAATGGTGCAGAATGCAATTTACAGTCACTTTAGCCTCATGGAGATTCATTAATTCTGCTTCTTGTTATCAAGTGACTTGTGTTCCAATAACCAATTTATAAACTTCAAAAAATAAACTCTTACATTTCTTAAGATTGTCACTGCTTACTTTCACTGTTCTTCTTTGAACTAGAACAGCTGTTCCTTACTTTAGGAAGAATAAAACAGCTTATTTAATAAAACTTTAAAGGAGTTCCATGAGAGGCATGAGTGTGTACATTCCCAAACAACATTGCCCTGGACAAATTTTTTATAATACTTTTGTCTAATCTTTGTCTCTTTTGCTTATTCCTGAGATACATTCTCACAGTGTTACTACCACCACAGTGTATTTACACTGAGGAGACAGAGTAGGTTGATCTCAACAGGGGTCTTTTCGTAGAAGAACAGCTGCAGGAGCTCATTAGCATATGGTATGCTAATGAGCTATTAGGAGTATTAGCATATGCCACACCCCCTGACATCACCGGAAGTGATGTCAGAAGAGGAAGCAAAGAGGGGGAAGCATCTTCAAAAGCCTCCCCTTCCCTTCCCCAGCTGGTCTGGGTGGGGGAGCTAAGAGAGAAGGGGTTTAAAGTTTAAACTCCTTCTCATGAGAGTTGGGCCACAGAAGGAGGAAAGAGGGAAGGAAAGAGAGAGAGTAGAGAGAAGGAAAGAAGGAAGAGGGAAAGAAAGAGAGGGAAGAAGGAGGGAAACAGGGAAAGGAGGAAAAAAGAGAAGAGAAAGAAGGTGAGAAAGAAAGAAAGAAAGAAAGAAAGAAAGAAAGAAAGAAAGAAAGAAAGAAAGAAAGAAAGAAAGAAAGAAAGAAAGAAAGAAAGAAAGAAAGAAAGAAAGAAAGAAAGAAAGAAGAATGAAGGAAAGAAGAATAAGGAAAGAAGAATGAGGAAAGAGGAAAAATAAAGAAGGAAAGGAGGGAATGAAAGAAATTCAGTGGAAATTCAGCCCCATTATACCCTATGGGCCATTGAAGTCAATGGTGAAAACATAGGGTATATTCTGGGGGCTGGAGGGGAAAGGGTTTGAGGGAGAGGCTCCAAGATCACAGGATAGCTGACTGGAGCCTCTCCTCAAGATACCCACCAAGTTTCAAGAACATTGGACCAGGGGGTCCAATTCTATGGGCCCCCAAACAGGTTGCCCATTATCCTCCATTGTTCTCTATGGTGGGAAAAAAAAGTTATGTTTTTCCCACCATAGAGAACAATGGAGGGAATAGGGGCAACCTGTTTAGAGGCCCATAGAGTTGGACCCCCTGGTCCAATGTTCTTGAAACTTGGTGGGCTATCTTGGGGAGAGGCTCCGTCAGCTATCCTGTGAGTTTGGAGCCTCTCCCTCAAACTCCTCCCTCCAGCCCCTAGAATATACCCTATGTTTTCACCATTGACTTCAATGGCCCATAGGATATAATGGAGCTGAGTGAAATTGACATTCGGCTGCCTGAAAGACTCTCCGGGACGCCGGCTGGGGGCGGGGCTTGGCTCCTGAGCTCCCGGAGCTGCGCTCCGGTGCGCTCCCCCCGAAAAGACCCCTGGATCTCAAAACAGTTAACATCATGCTACATATGGCAGTGTGGGAACTATAATGGAATATATTGAAAACAACTCAACTTTCCAGGAGCCAGTGCTCTATGAGAAGCCATTATCACATTGTTGCATTTGGTAACATTTGTCTAGTGATGTACTTGTTGCTCCTGAAGTACTTTGTCAAAGAGACACAGGTTGAACAGGAGCAGGTCATTTGGGGCCAGAGCACACTGGAGCGCCGCTTCGGCAACTCAGGTGCTGCAAGCTCCGCCCCCAGACACCCGTCGCGGCCTCCCAGGGCGTGCGCTGAAGTGCTGCGGCCCTGGGGCGGCATGAAGAGCCCCGTCCCTGGCCTCCTGGGGCCCGTGCTGGTGCGGAGCGGCCCCAAGGCAGCCTGAAGAGCCCCGTTGCCGGCCTCCCGGGGCCCATGCTGGAGCACTGCAGCCCCAGGTGGCCTGAAGACACCTGTCGCCGGCCTCCCGGGGCCCACGCTGGAGCGCTGTGGCCCTGGGGGAAGGCATTGATGGGGGTAAGTGAGGGATCTGGGGGGGTGGGGTCTTGATAGGGGGTGGGAGAGCCTTCCTCCCTCTCCCTATCTCTTTGCCCCCTTTCTCTTCCTCCTTTCCTTTTCTTTCTTTCCCTTTTCCACCTTCTTTCTCTCTCTTTCTTTCCCTTCTTTCCTTCTCTCCTTTTTCTCTTTCCCTCCTTTCGTTCTCTCCTTTTCCTCTTTCCCTCCTTCTTCCCTTCTCTCTCTTTCTTTCCCTCCTTTCGTTCTCTCCTTTTCCTCTTTCCCTTCTTCTTTCCTTTTCTTTCTTTCCCTCTTTCCTTCCTTCTTCCCTTCTCTCTACACTCTCTCTCTCTCTCTCTTTCCTTCCCTCTTTCCTCCTGTGGCCCAACTCTTCACTTCCCCTCCCCCTCCTGGCTGGCTGGGGAAGGGAAGGGGAGGCTTTTGAAGATGCCTTCCCCCCCTTTGCTTCCCCTTCTGACATCACTTCCAGTGTGTGTGGCATATGCTAATGAGCTATTATGCTAATAGCCTACTAGCTAATGAGCTCCTGCAGCTCTTTTTCTATGAAAAGACCCCTGAACAGGAGCATCAGGATCCATCAGCTATCTGTCTAAAGTCTTTTCTGTTTGCAAGTCTTTTTCTTCACCCATGTCTTCTGCCTGAGTACACCTCCCATCTTTGTCTTTCCATTTTGCCATACTGCTGCCACAAAGACAATATACAAGTATCCAGGGCTTTTTGTGTAGAAAAAGCCCAGCAGGAACTTATTAGCATATTAGGCCACACCCCTGATGCCACCGCTCATTAGCATATTAGGCCACACCCCCATGTTACCAGAAGTGAGTTCATCCAGCCACACCCACCTTTTGCTTCTTATTCTGTTTACCTTGTTTGTTGTCAAAACCCAGGGCTTTTTTTGTAGCAGGAACTTTTTTGCATGTTAGGCCACATAGCCCTAATGTAGCCAATCCTAATGAGTGTCTGCTGATGGGTGTGGCCTGTTATGCTAATGAGTTCCTGCTGGGCGTGGCCAGCTCAGGAGCCAGCCGGAACTCCGTTCCTGTCCAAAAATAGCCCTGCAAGTATCTCATTATCAACATCTAGGAATTGATCCAGGATATCAGAGAAAGGCGTATGGATACATTAACATCTTCTCCCTTCCTACGTTGATAACTTTGTATGTTCTGTTGGGTAAAACCAACACTGCTCCATATCCCTGTGCCTTCCTCTGCAGAATCTTCCTTGGTGATCTCCCTTCTAAGTACTGACCCTGCCTACCTTCTGAGACCTGATGAGATTGGGCTGTACCATGCCACCTTCCCTCCCACAATTCTGCTTCCACACAGGGATTTTCTCCCAGATGGAATTTATGTCCCAGGTGGAATGCATGTCCCCACTATATTGGGATGCTCTTTCCATTCAAGCCACATGGGACTCCTGGAACTTTCCCTTCTAACCTTTGCTCCCTCTTAAAGGGGGATGGGGTGCCAGCTGTAGGCAGGGCCCTCATGTAAAAGCTTTGTCTGCAGCCAATGGGGGGTGGGGTAGAGCATAGTGCCACCTTCAAAATGGCAGCACCCAGCTCCAGCATTTCATCCACCCCTTTAACCATTTAACAGTTTTTTAAAAATATATACAAAACAATTTGGCTGCTGCTCAGCTATGAGGCAAGGCTTGGCTGTTGGTGGAGGGGGTTATGTGGCTGTGAGGGTGGTGATGGCAAGGTTCATGTCAGGTTGGTGCTTTTGTGCCACTGCAGTGAGGAAGATGTAGAGAAATGACATCAGCAGTGAGCAGTATGGAGAGAGGGTATGTGGATGCCATCCCCCACATGCCTCTATCTTGCTCACTGCTGTTCTCAAAGCAGAGGAAGATTTTTCCAGCCTTGTGTAAAATCAGCCTAGGTCTGGGCGTGGCAAACAGCCCCACTATCTCCTGTAGGAAGTGACAGTGGAGAGTTCCTATTTCATCAAGAAACTCCACCCTCACAAAGAGACATTGGTATCAAATTCTAACAAAATTTCCTGTTAGCTGTAAAGGAAACTAGCTACACTACTGTCAATAGATGGAGTTGGACGGAAACAAGTATAGGGCTCCAGACAACTGATTTATTGACAACATGGCAAAGTAACACTAAGCTCTGAGAAAGAGCAAGAGAAAGAGCTGCTAGAGGGGTGAGTGGTTTTTTATTTGCTTTCAGCTGAGGGGATTAAGCTGAGGGTATTGTGTCGGAGGACTGTGTTTGGGAGTGTGTGGAAGAGATAAGAGTTGTTGCAGACTTCTGGCTGCTTGAGAGAGGGTGAGGAAGGGCCACTGTTTGAATGTAACTGAGTGCCTGGTGAATTTGAATAGCTGCTGCCCCACCCTTGCCTGGGGGAGGCCTCTATTTAAGACAGCACTTGGCCAGTGGCACGAGCCTCTGGCACAAGCCAAAAGGCGAGCCAAAGGGCTCTTTACCTGGGACTCTTAGACTAGGGGCTCTGTAAGAAGCCCAGGAAGAGCTAGATAGCCAGATAGTAAGGTAAGTAGACTTCTACAAGTAGAACCACATAAATATAAAGAGTTTTAAAAGGGGGCTTATATATAATTATTCTTTTATTCTTTTAAAAGCAATTATGAAGCCAGAATGCCAGCTGGGGGTTGGGGGCTATCCAGTGTTTTGCATGGAGTGTCACATGTATGACTATCTGCCCACTGGACAGAAGTCTTGGGTGTGTGCTCGGAGCAAGGAGCTCCTGGTTCTCAGGGAACGAGTTGCTCCCTTGAGGCCAAGGTGGCTGACCTGGAGAAGCAGAGACAGTCAGTTAGGCAGACAGAGAAGACTCTTGGGAACTTGTTCGATATGTCCCACTCTGGATCTGGCAGCCCTGCCACTGTCAGGGAGAATGAGGGTCAAGGAGGTGATGGCAGCTACAAGCATGGATGGTTTCAAGAGGGAATTAGATAAACATATGGAGCAGAGGTCCATCAGTGGCTATTAGCCACAAGGTATACAGACTCTGGGGCAAGTGATGCTCTATATTCTTGGTGCTTGGGGTGGTCAACAGTGGGAGGGCTTCTAGTGTCCTGGCCCCACTGGTGGACTTCCTGATGGCACCTGGTATTTTTGGCCACTGTGTGACAGAGTGTTGGACTGGATGGGCCATTGGCCTGATTCAACATTGGCTTCTCTTATGTTCTTATGACACTTGGAGGTATTCATTCAAAATGATTCTTTTGTCTGCAAGACTAAAGAGAAGCACATTATTCATCTCCACATGAATTTGTTATCAACATTTTATTAAACCACATGGAAGCAACTTCAATTATGATTTCAGCAAAAGAAAAAAACTGCCTTGCTATTTCCATGGGAAACAAAATCATAGTAATAAAACTTCACTTGGATAGGCACTCACAAAAAAAATCAAACCAGTTTGAAATCAACATAACCAGGCAAGATTAGGAACATTTGCACCAGCCCAACGTGGGTGGTGACAGAGCACCTCCAGGTATACCTGAATGATTCACCTGCCCTTAACCCATTTGAATTTGGCTTCAAGCCTGGGTTTAGAACAACCGAGACAACTAAGGTTGCTTCAGTGGATGGACCGAAACAATGCTTCTGTGTTAATTATTTTGGATTTGTCTTCTGCACCGATCATCTGATATTACTGGAACATCTTGAGAAGGCAATGGGGGCCACAGCAACTGTCTTTCGATTATTTCCATTATTTTTGGTAAAGCATACACAAAGTTTCCATAGGGCAGAATTTTCAGTATGGGAATTTAAATTTGTTGTCCCCAGGGCTCTGTACTTTCAGCAGTGTTGTTAGATCTATCCTAAGACATTCAATAACAGCATCCATAACTAAGGAAGCAGGTGTTATCAATATATATTTGTTTCAAACACTTCTATACTGCCTTTTCACACAGTTCAGGGTCCCCAAAGTGGCAAACATTAAAACAAAACATTAAATCATTAAAATATTTCAAGTATTTAAAAACAATTAAAACACACAGAGAGACACAGAGAGAGAGATATAAATACAATGTAAACATATAATTCCGGGGCTGTCTTTGTAGCTGCAGGCCTCCAGCTCACACATTTTTTGTCTTAGCTCAGGAAGGATGGCTCCAGAGCAAGCTAATTCATGCAGTAGCCATATTGCGTGCTCACAACTTTAATGCCAGTAGCTCACAAAGTAGAATTTTTGCTCATATGACTCCACAGCTTAGAGCATTGGTTGGGGGCTTGCCCTGGGACCACCTTTTCCTTTCTTTAAGGACACATGGCTAGTTGGTGCTCCTCAGTGTGTTCTTTGGCCATTCCCACCCCCTCCATTTTCTCATATTGTAGCATGGTATTTCACTTGCTATCTCTTTAGCTGTCACAGCTTTGGGTGGCTTTAGGGATTGGGCCGAATCCATTTGGAGGGGAGGCTTCATTGCCTCAACTAAGAAGGCTTGTGTTGTGTTGCTATCCACCTAGCTGCAGATGGTTGGGGCACCCAAAAAAATGCCTCTGAAGATGACCAGAATGGTCAGATAGATTCATATGGGAGTCGAAGTTTCATCAGATATGCTAGCCCCAAGCTATTTCAGGATTTATAGGTCAATACCAGCACTCTGAATTGGGTCGAGAAGCAAACTGGAAGCTAGTGTAGATGGAACAAGATTGTGATATGGTCCTTACAACCCATCCAGTCAGTGTTCTGGCTGCAGTAGTCTGTACCAACTGTAGCTTCTAGACAATCTTCAAGGGTATCAGTAATCTGATCTAGATGTTACCAGAAGAAAACAAAAACAAAAAAAGGAGGGGAACCAGTGTACATGAATTGCCACAAAACACAAGAGACCGCTGGCCAAAATCACCATAAGGTGAACAAAAAAAATATATAAAAATATTATTTAATGCTGAGTTCACTAACACAACAACCATACAACTATATGAAGCCATGGTAATCCTACAAATACCAACAGTAGTACAAAAAAGTACAGAGAAGCAAAGTCCCAAACATTTCAATATGTCTCACTCCTATTGCATTACAATTCCACAGTCCAACTTGACATGCACTCATCATAGAGTGGACTCGTACAGTTCCAGAAGGATCCATATAATCTTGAAATCCAAAAAGCGACATGTAGTCCAGATGCAAGCTGCCACATTTTGAACAATCCATGATCCTCTGTGATTGATTAAGCTGGTTTCTGTATGTGCTGCTACTGAGATTGGGTCCCACTGCAGCCTATTAGCTTTGAAAGGGAATTGTTCAAAATGAAGATTGTAAGAGAAATTCCCTGGAAAGTAAGAAGAAGAAAAGGATATGTATTTCTAACCTTCAAATTGACAGCAAACTCAATTACATTTTGATGGCTTACTCAAGAAGGAATTTTTTTACAATTGAAGGCCAAAGATTCAGACTGGACTCAATAAGGCAAAAGATTTTTTGGATCTCTATGGAAAACTTTTACAAAGGGAAGAAACAAGAAAGCAAAAACAAAAGTTACTGCAACCAAAAAAGAAGAGGAGGCATCAGTACTCAACAGCCTCAGATGAAGAACTTGAGGCCAGCACAGCCAAAAAATCATCCATGGAAGGTAGACCACAAAGAATGCCAATGAGAAATAGAAATGGTACTAATAAGAAAATATCATAATGGATTCATCAATAACCAAGATACTATCGGTGAATGTAAATGGACTAAATTAACCTGAGAAAAGACAAACGATATTTAAACAACTTAAGAAGATAGACGTAAATATTGTATGTCTACGAGAAACACACATTAGACATAGAGATGAACATTATTTGATTAATAAGAAGCTTGGCAAGTTATTTACTGCTTCAGACTATGTGAAGAAAAGAGGAATAGCTGTATATATCAAAGAAAAATTAAAACCTATTTTGATATTCTCATCAGAAAATGGAAGACTTCTGCTACTTGAAATAGATATTAGCGACAAGAAAATCTTATTGGTGGTGATATATGCACCGAATGAATTACAGGGCAAATTATTTTGAAATGATGAAGGAAACTATAACAAAATATGACTACATGGATATCTGTATAACTGGAGATTTCAACTCTGTTTTTGATCAAGATAGATAGAAGAACCATTAAGAAGATTAAACCCTCCAAAGGTTTACTTCCAAGATCTTTTTTAGAATTGGCTGAGGAATACAAACTGATTGATGTTTGGAGAACTAGAAACCCAATTGGAAAAGACTATACTTTTTATTCTGACAGACATAAATCTTGGTCCAGAATTGATATGTGCTGGATTACATCAAATCTTTTCCAGGAAATTGAAGATATGGATATTATGCCACAAACCTTTGCAGATCACATTACTGAAGATTAAAGACAACCCAAAAAATTTAGATGGAGGTTAAATATACAATTACTTAAAAATGGACAATTTCTAGAGATGGCTAAGAAAGAAATTAAGATTTTTTTTTCAACAAAATATGAATGGAGAAACATCCATGAAGACAATTTGGGACACAAGTAAAGTGTTTTTTAGAAGACTGGCAATTAGAATTAAGACATTTCAAGATATAATGGACGCTATTCAGAATAAAGGGAAAGAATTAAAGATGGACCCTTCAAACGAGAAATTAAAGATGAAAACTAAAATATTACAGCATCAACTCAACTTACTTTTATCAGAAGAAATGGCAAAAAATATTAAATTTGCTAAACAGGATTACTTTGAAAATGCAAACAAACCAGGACGATGGTTGGCTTATAAGTTAAGAAAAGAAAAAAAGAAAAGGATGATCCACTCATTGTATGATAAAGAGAGAAAAGAAGAATTTTCTAGGAATGGACTAAGAGAAATAATTCATGACTTCTACATGCAATTATATAAAAGAGTGGAAATCTCTAAAGAAACTCAGAAACGATACTTAGATGAACAGAACCTACCCACAATTTCAGAAGAAAACAGAAAAATATTGAATGATCCCACAACAATAATGGAAATTACTGAGGCTATCAAGAAACAAAATACAAATAAAGCACCTGGACCAGATGGACTACCAGCTGAATATTATAAAATATTTGAAGATGTATTATTGATACCATATAAAAAAGTAATTTCTTCTCTAAAAGAAAAAACAGAAATACCAGAATCTTGAACTAAAACATTGATCCATAAAGAGAACACAGACCCTAAAGAGATAAAAAACTACAGACCTATCTCCTTGCTGAATTGCGATTATAAAATATTTGCGACTATCTTGGCTGCAAGGTTGAAAAAAATTCTAATAAACTTTATACATGAGGACAAGGCAGGTTTCTTACCTAAAAGACAGCTGAAGAATAATGTGAGAACAGTTTTAAATATGTTAGAATATTATGAAGCACATCCAGAAAAACAGATGGCTTTAATATTCTTGGATGCTGAAAAAGCATATGACAATGTCAACTGGCAATTTATTATCCAACAGATTAAAATAATGAAGTTTGGGACCAACTTTACAAGGGCTATTGAAGCTATATATACAAAGCAGAAAGCAAAATAATAGTAAATAATGAATTGACGGAGAATATATGGATTGAAAAAGGGACAAGACAAGGTTGTCCAATATCTCCACTGTTTATATTAACATTGGAAGTGCTGACAAGAACTATTAGGGAAGACTCCCACATTAAAGGGACATTAATAAGAGGAAATAAATATAAATTACAAGCCTTTGCTGATAATTTGGTATTTATCTTAGAAGATCCAATGGATTTGATACAACAACTAATGAATCAGATTAATGAATATGGAAAAATGGTGGGAATGAAAATAAATTATCAGAAGACCAAAATGATTATGAAAAACATGACATTGAAACAGAGATGTGAAATTGCAGAACTAACTGGATTTCAACTGGAAAAGAAAGTCTTATACTTGGGTATTAATATTACAACAAAATGTAGCTCTCTGATGAAAGACAACTATAATAAAATGTTACACGACATTAAACAAGACTTAGAGAAATGGACAAAGCTCCAAGCATCACTAATGGGTAGAATAGCAATTTTGAAAATGAATATTCTACCACGTTTAATGTTTTTATTTGAGACCCTGCTGATATATATTAAACAAAACTTTTTTGACAAATTGAATAAACTGATACAACACTTTATATGGCAAAGGAAAAAAAACAAGAATTAAATTGAAAGCCTTGCAGGATGCAAAAGATAATGCTGGATTTGGAGTACCAGAAGAATTACTATAGGGCAGCAAGCTTGGTTTGGCTGAGAGAATGGCTCTTACGTGAAGACCATAGGCTGCTGACTTTAGAAAGACATGGTTTAAAACTGGGATGGCACGCGTTTTTATGGTATGGGAAAGCTTCTGGACACAAAAACTTCAAAAATCATATGATAAGATAATTATTGACAACCTGGGAAAAGATCTGTTCAATGATATATACTAAAATTCCAAGACGGATATCTCCAATGGAAGCCTTTTCTCAACCAGTACTGACTTCAAAACAAGCAGTTATTAGATACACAGAATTGCTAGATGATGGAAATAATCTAATGTCTCAGGAAGAATTAAAGAAAAGGGAAATAAATTTAGATTGGTGGACCAGAGTACAAGTGGAATCTAGATATAGTAAGGATAAACAGACAGATGGATTTTATTTAGAACAAGATGCATTTGAAAAATTATGTACTTAGAGAGAGAAACTTATTAAGAAAATGCATGGTATGCTGATGCAATTGAAAATGCAGGATGAAATAGTTAAAGAATGGATGATTAAATGGATGCAAAATGTAGGTTATAACATAGATTTGTCACAATGGAGTAAAATATGGAATGTGGCTATCAAGTTTACTAAGCCAGTTGCATTTAAAGAAAATTTGTATAAAATGTTCTATAGATGGCACCTAACCCCAGATAGGTTAGTTAAAATGTATAAAAACTTGAGTAATAGATGCTGGAAATGTAATAATCATGTTGGATCATACTATCATATGTGGTGGACATGTAAAAAGGCTCATAAATACTAGATTGAAGTACATACTCTCTTACAATCAGTGTTGAATATTACAATAGTTTTTAAACCAGAAATATTCTTGTTAAACTGTCTACCAGATGACTTAGATAAGAACCATAGATATATTATTTTACATGTTATAACAGCAGCCAGAATCTTATTCACAGTGACATGGAGGACATTGAAAATCCCAACGCTTAATGAGTTGATAACGAAGATTATTCTCTTGGACTCTTGACTCGGCTCCTGTTTTGTCTTTTCTGGTTATGACCCTCGGACCGGACCTGACTCCTGGCCCAGCCCCCTCAGCCCATGACAATATGTCCTGAAATGATGGTACTCTCTTCTTGAAGGGTGTACATCTAAGCCCTTGGTCTCAGCTTCACCCTCCTTTATGCACCATAAGCCTGTTGTGACTCTCTGCTAACCATTTTATTTATTTATAGCCCACCCATCCCACGAGTGAGCTCAGGGTGGGTAACATCATAAAACATACAATAAATACAATTAAAATTAAACAATGTAAACAATTTTAAATTAATAAACATTAAAACACAGTCACACTTCTAACAAACCAGCTGGCTGAGGGTTCCCTGTCATATTATTTGGGTTGATAAGTAGATGGGTGACAACCACCTCAGGGAGGCCATATAGAGACCCCCGCTGCCTCAACTGAAGGCCTGGCAGAACAGCTCCGTCTCACAGGCCCTGCGGAATTGAAGAAGATCCCGCAGGGCCCTAATCTCAACTGGCAGCTTGTTCCACCAGGCAGGGGCCAGGGCAGAAAAAGCTCTGGCCCTGATCAAGGCAAGACGGACGTCCTTCGGGCCAGGGACAACCAGGAGATGTTGATCTATAGAGCATAATGCTCTTCGGGACATATATGGGAAGAGGCAGTCGCTCAGATATGTGGGTCCCAGGCTGTATAAGCATATTACCAGCTCCTTGAAGCGAATCCAGAAGTCAACTGGCAACCAATGCAGTTGGCGAAGCACCTGCCGGATATGAGCCTGCATAGGCATGGATTGTCAGCGGCGTGCTGCCGCATTTTGCACCAGCTGTAGTTTCTGGATCAGCCTCAAGGGTAAGCCTACATAGAGCAAGTTGCAGTAATCCAGCCTGGAAGTTACCATTGCATGGATCACTGCAGCTAAGTCCTGCGGGGAGAGATATGGTTTCAGCAGCCTTATCTGCCTAAGATGGAAAAATGCAGATCTGGCAACTGCTGTAACCTGGGCCTCCATAGAAAGAGAGGCATCCAGCGTTACTCCCAGGCTCCTCACTTTCTGAGTCAGCACCAAAGGTGCCCCTTTCAGTGTTGGGAGTCTGATATCAACATCCACACACCCCCGACCCAGGTACAGGACCTCCGTCTTTTTTTTTTTTTTTTTTGGTAAAACTCTCCTAAAAAGGAGATAATTTTATTCTTTTTATAGGAAAAGGGTAGGGTAGACAGCTGGAGAAAGAAAAAAAGAGATGGAGTGAAAATATTCTGTTAATAAGGGTTAGTTTTAGTTAGTACTATTTTTAGCATCCATCACGGTTAGAAGATCTTCTTTTTAACAATCCAAAGTCCAAAATAACTCTGTTAATACCGTTAGTAAAGTCCATTGGGGTTAGTTATTAAACAGCTCCTTCCAGATGTTACACGAACAGCCGCTGCTCAAAGTGTCCTCTTAAGTCTTTTCAACTAAAAGTTGAGTCCCTTTCATCTTGATGACTCCCGCTCCATCACCTCTTCCCCCTGGGTCGTTGTCTTCTTCGCTGCTTGCATTCATCCCAGTTTTGAGTGCTGCCTCCATCCTGCTGGCGTGTCTCTTCAAAGGTTTTATTGTTTTAAAGATGAATTCCATCTTCTCTCATTTCTTTTTTTCTTATATTTCCGACCATCAACTTTTACGGGCTCCATAATCACAGAAGAAATTAGATCTCTGATATATTTCCTGCTCAGCTCGACATCCCCTTCTTCTGGCAGAGTATTTTCTTTTATATAAGTGGAATAGGCTTTTAGAGCCATGTCCACCTCTTCTTTTATTTCACTCGCTTCACTGCCAGTTAGGGGTGCCAAGTCATTCGTCAAGATAAAACTGAGATCTTCTTTCTCTTCTTCTTTCTCGCCCAAAAGGGTTAACATCAGATTAGCCTTTCTTGATGTTTCCGAGATTTGCTTTTGCCGACAGAGAAGAGCACTTTCCACTTTAATCAAAGCTTCATTGATTTTCTGCATTTGCTCCAGCAGGGGCCGCAGTAGCTCCTCTTGTTGAATGACAGCAAGCTCTGGGGGGGTTACCCGGACCGGAAGTCCCTCCCCCTTCTCTTCCGGTTTGTGCAGGACAATTTTCAGCATCGACATTTTCCCTTTTGTTTACTTTTTCAAAGTTCGTGCCGCATCCTCCAAGAGGCTGACAATGTCGCAATCGCCTGCCAAACCCCAACGGTATCTTCACCAACGCTTTTTTCTCTTTACCCCCCTCCTCGCCCCTTTATTAATCTCGCTTCTCAAAAGGGGGTGGGGACTCCTCCCTCCTCCCTACGTTTGCGGGGGGGATTTATCTCGCTTCAAATTAGATCTTCAACTCACGATTCGATGCAATTCTTCTTTTTATTTTAACATGCCGCTTTCTTCACTCCTGGTGGAATTCGGGAGCGCTGCTAAGTCCCATTACGGGCACGACGCAGCGGGGCCGATTGGGGCGGGGAGAAAGCCTCAATTTCCCGGCTAACTGCCGGCAAAGAGGCTACTCCCCAAGCGCCCCCGGTTCGGAGCCTTTACCTAAGGCTCACTAGGGTCTTGCATAGATGCAAAGACCCCCCAAACTGCGCGTGGGCTAACCACCTCCGGGAGCGTCCCGAAAGGTGGCCGCCATTCGCAACGCTGAAACCGAAACCACCCCGCTGAAACCGAAACCACCAGGACCTCCGTCTTTGATGGATTTGGCTTCAACCGGCTCTGCCACAACCATCCAGCCACAGCCGCCAAAGCCTCAGCCAGAATGTCAGGGGCAGAGGATGGGTGGCCATCCATTAACAGATAGAGTTGGGTGTCATCTGCATATTGATGGCAACCCAGCCCATAACTCCTGGCTAATTGGGCAAGGGGGCACATGTACATGTTAAATAACATTGGCAAGGGGATCGCCCCTTGCAGCACTCTATATTCAAGTGGGTATCGCGAGGAGACCCTCTCACCAAACACCACTCTCTGTCTCCGACCATGGAGAAAGGAGGAGAATCATTGCAAGGCAGTCCCTGAACTCCCACATCAGCAAGGCAGTGGGTCAACAATTCATAGTCGACCATGTTGAACGCCACCATTAGATCTAATAGCAATAGCAGCACCACCCCAATCCAGGGCGACCAGAGCCATCTCTGTCCCATGGCCAGGGCGGAAGCCAGACTGGAAAGGATCAAGGATGGAAGCATCCTCCAGTTGTTCAGCCACTGCTCTCTCAACCACCTGACCCAGAAATGGCAAATTTGATACTGGGTGGCAGTTGGCCAGGACTGTAGGGTCCAATGACGGCTTCTTCAAGAGCGGACGAACTACCGCCTCCTTCAGAGCCCCGGGGAAAGTCCCAGAAGAGAGGGACAAGCTGATAATTTCCCCCAAAGGGGTCTGAATGCTCTCCCCACAGGCTTTCACCAGCCAGGAAGGGCAAGGGTCAAGGAGGCAGGTAGTAGGCCTCACTGCTGCCAAGATCCTGTCAACTTCCTCCTGGGAGAGTTGGCTGAAGTAGTCCAATATCGGACCACTCTTATTTTACTGATAAGAGTGTTCATAGAGGCTCCAACTTATGCACTACTATAGATGAAATGGGGTAAGCCAGAAGCATCCATAGTGCTTGCTTGAGTCAAGTGATAATTGACTATTGGAAGGGTCGGGATGAGGAAATTGGTTTTAAAAAATCCCTGTGTGATCTTAGAGTCTCTTACAGATACCATCTCGAGATGAAATTTAAGGGCTTCTCCCTGTAAAACATTTCTCAAGACAGCTACCTGGGTGATACTGTAATGGAGCCAACCATCTAGCTATAATAACTCAAGAGAGGGAATAGTTTCCTGTGTTTCTCTGAGCACTTTATCAGTGGCCTTAGACAAGAACTGAAACTGATCCAAAAAACTGCAGCATGCAGGTGGTGTGGACAGTTCCCTACATAAAAGTATCCATTTATCAGTAGCGTAGCATTTGTAAGCATATGTAGGCACAGAAATTTTAAATCCAGAAGGTTAGTGCAAGACAGGCATAGGTTTATTAATAATGGAATATGAATCACTTGGCATTATTTTCATAAAATAAAAATAGTATTTCTAAATTTGAATGAAAGTAAATTTTATTTGTCCCGGAATATGGAAGGAAGGCTCAGGCCTGCTTACTTCTTTAAAATATGAAACCCTTCAGGAAAAGCAGTGTATCTATCACCCCCACCCCTGATAATGCGACCCAATTAAAGGGCAGGGCTCTTGAAAACCCAATCAGAGAAATTTATGTGAACAGGTTTCTAGTCCTCATACTATTGTAGCAGTAATTGGGTATCTAGTTTCTGCCTAGTAAAAATGCATTAACCTCTATATGGAGAAAATGAGGGAAGACAAGCAAATCCTTCTTAGAAAGGCATGATCACAGGAAACATGGTACTGATACAGAATGCTCATAAATTGGTCTAGTTTTATTTAATCCACAAAATGGAGTTTGGGCTATTTACAATAGAAGTAAAAATGCCAAGCTTTTGACAAGCTCTAGCTATCATGGTCAATATGAGTCCAGTGCATTACTGAATCAGCTTTGCATTTTACCTTTATGGATGAATTTCTACTGTTCTGTAGAATGGGGAATAAAAGGGCAGACAGAGGAATGAATAATGTAGAGAAGCTATTAAAGGAATGAAACCTCTTAGAGGCTCTAATAGCAGCTGAAGGGAGAAGGAGATCAGTTGAATGAGACCAAGCCAGGCATGATATCTGGGTGAGTAAGCAGTAGCAACTCATCATAGACCAATGAGATGGACAGGAGAAAAAGAGGTTAACCAATGGAATGTATCAGTGGCACAGCTGTAGCAATAAGGGAAAGGTCAGTACCTCCCCATCCACTGCACAAGGAGCAGACAGGGAGCTAAGGCAGCATGGATGAGAAAGTCTTGTTAGTTTCAAGAGGACCAGGATGTGGCCGGCAGAGACACCTAGAGCAACAGAGTCTCTTGTTCTTTTTAACTGTTGTAGGGCTTTTGTGGGGTGATCACTATGCTGACTTGACAGCATGATGAACATTACAAGCCAGATGTGAAATGCGCTGACAACCCCCTGCTAACTGTTGCTCCTCAAAACATATCAGCAGGTACAGTTTATGATGTTGGAGAAAACATCAACTGAATAGCCCCTGCAATAGTAGCTCTGTATCTATGACAATTACTGGCTTATTTCGGAGTTGGTGGCCATCACTGCTGAGGAAGCTGAATTTACTCTTGAAGACAAACTATATGAGGTTTTCCACCACTTGGCCCCTCCTACCTTCTGACCTGAATATAAGGACTGATGGCTCCTCACTCTTTTTTATATTGGGCAAAGATAGATCTAGTTGGCCAGCTGTGTTGGTCTGAAGCAGTACAACAAATTTAGAGTCCAATGGCAACTTTAAGACTGACAAAGGTTGATTCAAGGTATGAGCTTTCATGAGCATGCACACTTTATCAAATACCTATACTTGTACTACTTGTACTATCATGTTTGTGTACTACCATATTTGTGTGGGCAGGAACTTCAGGGCATCAGTGGGATGAGCTGTAACATAGTATCAGCCATGCACTAAACCTGTTTTCATATGAAAGTGGAAGAGGAAACCCCACAGAAGTGTGAAACCCCACAGAAGTCCCCTAGTTGGAGACATAGTCAGCAGGACTACTGTATTTGTCTTCTGTGAAATGTCAGTTGAATATAGTCTGACAATTTCTAAGTAGGCTTCATTTCATTTTAACTAGTTATTACATAACATGAATGAGTTCTTACATTCAGATTTTGGACAAGAAAACAAAATCTTAATAATATTGAGCTGCGGTGGCTCAAGTGGTTAAGACACTGAACTGCAGGCTGTGGAAGGTCAGTAGTTCAGCAGTTCAAGACCCGAGAGTGCTGCATGACGGGGTGAGCTCCTGTCTCTAGTTCCAGCTCCTGCCAACCTAGCAGTTCGAAAGCAAGAAATTGCAAGTAGATAAATAGGTACCACTTTGGTGGGAAGGTAACAGCGTTCCGTGCACCTTGGTGTTTAGTCATGCCGGCCACATGACCACGGAAACGTCTTCGGACAGCGCTGGCTCTTTGGCTTTGAAACGGAGATGAGCACCGCAACCCTAGAGTCGGATTCGACTGGCTTTCAAGCAAGGGAACCTTTACCTTTACCTTATATTTCCAGATTACTATTGTGCTGTTCTGGCTAACCTCTCTGTGAAGGCTTATGCCAGGAGAAAAAATTATACTGCTAGTGCAGAGCATGGCAACCCATTTCAGCTGGTCTCTGGCTGAGGTCTACAATGGATTAATCCACTGCTGAATTGCTGAAGCACTGCTGTGCCCTGCCCTGCCTATTTGGGGCACTGATACATTCTAGAGAGCTCTTATATGGAAATTCCTGGTGAGCTTGTAGAACTACCAGTTTCTGTTCCTTGGGACTTCTTTTTATGCAAATGTTTGTTGTCCATCCAGTGATGTCATGATTAGAAGCTATGGAATGGCAGCTATGACATCGACTAAAGAAACAGAATCTGCTCATCTCCTAGTGATGAGATTCTGCTTAACAGCAGGAACAAGCTTAACTTTTTGACAAACAAATCTTCCCTTTCCCCTCAACAACCTGACAAAGAACTAGTAAGTTTATCAGGCTCATCCTATGCTGCAGACATGAATTTCCAAAAATTTGTTGCATGGGACAAGCTGCCAACCCTATATCCTGAGGCGGACGCCCAAGAATCTTCATCTTCTTCATCAAAAACAGAAAACTTAGAGGAAGAAGAATCTGAAATCCTCCAAAATGCCCAGGACTCAGAGTCTACAGTTGATATGACCGTTTTCCCTATTGAAATCCCTCATTCTGTGAAGAATGTACTGAATAAAATTGACACAGCACAGCTGGAAAGAGCAAAGAAGGTATATAGTGAAACTGAACACATGCCTGGATGGATTTGTATAGTGGGGAGGCCATGTATGCATAAGAACATGAGAAGAGCCCTGCTGGAGCAGACCAGTAGTCCATCTGCTCCAGCATCCTGTCTCACAAAGTGGCCAACCAATTCCTCTGGATGGCCAACAACATGGTATAGAAGCTGAGGCATTCCCCTAATGTTGCCTCCTGGCTTTGGGATTCAGAGGTTTAGTGCCTCTGAATGTGGCAGTTCCTTTAATTACCATAGCTAGTAGCCATTGTTAGACTTATCCTCCATGAATCTATCTAATCCTCTATTAAAGCTGTTTATTCCAGTGGCCATCACTGCACCCTCTGGCAGCTGAGACCAAGTAAGACTTTCTGGTAGCAATGCTTCCAACAAGTGTTCCTGCCCAGGTTTTAGTGATCCTTAAAGGGGACAGAGGTCGAATCTGCACTTGCATTTTTAAATCAGTTTCCTGCTGCTGTGATGCTGTCTTTTCTATACTTGTTTGAAGAGCTGTTTGGAGAAGATTAATTTAAAGCGGTGTGGAGGCACAATGACAGTGGAGCCACCACGATAGGGTGATAAACATATACAGACATGCAAAAGTATGCTAGCACTGTTGAAGTGTGAAAACAAAAGAAATTTAGACAGCTTTTTGAAGATAGAGTCAGAAGGCTGGGACACCAGTGGGAAAGACAAATGCAGATTCAGCCAGAGTTGTACAACTGAGGAGTGCTCTGTTGCCTAGAACAATTTCATATCAGCTTTCCTTTTGCAGCTGTCTGAATTCTATCCTTACAGGACATTTCCAAGAAGCTTCTTCACATTCAAGAGAAAGTGAACCGGGCATATGAACATTACAAAAAGGATGATGGGTTTGATGCTGACCTAGAAAAGGAGTACTTCCGCACAGCTACATGGGAAGAGAAGAGCCGGCGGTCCAATTTATTAGATGAAATCACTGATTCACTGGATCAGAGTGCTTTCAAAGAAAAGGAATTAGAGACAGTGCTGGAATCGTTAAAAGCCTGGAGTATGTGCCATTGGATGATTTGGGGGGGAGGTACGATTAGTAATATGCAGCTGAAAATATGCTTATCAAAATGTTACCTTAACCATGTCCATTTGTAAGGGCTGGCTTGGGAAATAGCTGGAGATTTTGGGAGTGGAACCTGGAAGAGAAGAGAGAAAAGACTGAATTTTTTCCTCACCCTTCACTACCTGAAGGAGTCTCAGAGCAGTTTACAATCTCCTTTCTCTTCCCCCTCCCCACAACAGAAACCCTGTGAGGTAGGTGGGGCTGAGAGAGCTCTTTCGAGAACTGCCTTTGAGAGAACAGCTCTGAAAGAATTTATGACTGAGCCAAGGTCACACCAGCAGCTGCATGTGGAGGAGTGGGGAATCAAACCTAGTTCTCCCAGATTAGAGTCTGTGCTCCTAACCACTACACCAAACTGGCCTGGGGGGGCAGGGTTTGGGGAGGGAGCCATAAATAATGCCATAGAATCTACCTTCCAAAACAGCCATTTTCTTCAGGAGAACTAAACTTGGTTGTCTGGAGATCAATCATACTAGCAGAAGATCTCCAGGTGCCACCTGAAGGTTGGCAACCCTAAGCTCTGTATCAAAACAAAATTCTTTCTGACTTTTGATCTGACAGTGGTTGCTTCCACACAGTTCTCTGCTGCTCAGTCATTCCTTGCAAGGGGAATTGACACCGGGTGCTCTACAGGGCACTATATTCCTGCAAGAATGCAACAATGTCCATCTTAACAGGCAAGATCCTATATATTTTTACACACCAGCACAGTCCAGTAAAACAAAGACCTTTTCCTTCATGTAATTGTTCTTTTATTGCTTTATTTTACAGCCTAAGGAAGTACTTCCTGTTCTCTCCAAGGCTGGCAACAACACCCATGAATCAATAGTTAACAATTAGTTCTTGTTTGGGGAGAACAAAATTGAATACTACTTTTCATTTTGTAAGCAAAGCCCCTGCTCATTCATATTTTATTTTTAGATTATTTTTAAATATCCTAATTGAACATTTGACTATCATGAGATTTCTGGTGTCCTCCTCTTCCTGACTCTATCCAGAAGTGCCTTGGGAGAAGAATTTAATACAAGAGTAAGATCTAGTACGCTGGTCTCAGTCTCAACTTTCATGCATTCATATTAAGGTTAGAATACAAACTATATACATATGCACAGGGGCTGTATTCCAACCTTGAAATTAACACGTGTGCAGTTCTGCTTGCCCCTTCATGCATTTCTAGAATCTCTAACTATAGATTCAATGGGTCAGAGTAAAAATAAACCAACTTGTCACTTTTTAAACCCACTGTCTATTCAAGGAGCTCAGTGTGGCATACATAGTTGCCCTTTGTCATCCATTTCTCTTCTCAACAACCCTGTGAGAAAGTTTAAGTTAAGAGACGGTAACTGGACGAAAGTTACCCCTGAGCTTCATGGATGAGTGAGGACTTGAACCTGGGTCATCCTAGTCCAACACTCTTAACTGCTACACCACACTGGCTCTCAAAAATAAACAACAAGGCCTCAGTCTCAGATCTTGTATGTCTCTGTCTCTTACTATAGAGGCAGTCACCAACTCAAAAAGGGGAAAATGGCAAGTGTGGACTGTTGATTCCTCAAAGACGATGGAGGCAGGGCACTTGTTGACAATGCCCAGTTCCTCTGATAGCTGAGGGAGTGGGAAACAAGGGCAGGCTAGAGACAAATGGAAAGCCTTAATCTTTAGTCTGTTCTCAGTCATTCTTGTCCCTTTCGTCACCTCTTCCTGGCCATAATCAGTGGGACTCTGATATCTTGAACAAGTGCTCACCGTGATTGTTAGAGGAAGGGCAGCACTCACTGAAGATATACAAGTCCTCCGGTTATAGCTAGAGGGAAGGAGAAAGGAAGATAGCCAGTGGGGAATGATGGGCCAGCTGGGGGCCACTGGGGCAAAATTACTGCTACTGTCATCACGGCACTGCAAACAGCCACTTGTGCCAGCTGTGCCACAAACTGGCCTTGTTATGCGACAGTTAAAGACACTGGAGCCTTGCTGGGGAGGGGGGTGGTTAGAAAACCTCTCTGTCTAGAAAAAGAAGTCAGGATGAGAAGAGGACTGGGACTGAGGAAAAGGAAGGACTGTATCGTGTGTGCATGGCTCACTGGAGTTTTAGCAGGGTCTATACTTTTACAAATATACCTACCATGGCAGAACACAATATCTTGTGTCTCTGATGGTTCTTTTCCATCAATGATCATGTCAGACTTACTCATCTGAGACAAACTACACCATTTTGCCCAGGCACTTGAGGCTCAAGATGAGAGAACATTGCAGTATGCTTCTCTAGCTGCCACAGGCAGGGCTGGGGAACTGTGTTTCCCATCAAAGGCTGTTTTACTTAGTCCACAACCTTGCAGTGAAGTGATCAGAATGTCTGTTCCAGAAGGATGCAGTTTATTGCCAAGGAAGCTTGAAAATGCCATGGCAGTGTTTGCCATTCAGGTACTTGGCATCATCTCCAAATATGCTCATGGTTCTGAGTTTCAAGGCTAGTGCTGGGCACAGCCCTAAACTTAACTGATCTTTCTGAACCACTGGACCAAACACTTCAAGAGTTCACAGAAGCAGCAAGCTGACCCACTGACCACCACCTCTTCAATGTGGCTCTGGATGTCCCCAGTGCTGAACTTCTGCTGCTAGGAGAAATGTGCCTTAAGCTCTACTTGATGAAGGACTCTCTTACATCCTGGAATGTTAATGTTGCTGCTTCTCCAGGTGTTCCATGCTTTTCAGGGGGTTGCCCTGCAGCTTGAGAACCACTGTCCTAAGTTGACCAAGCACAGCCTTTGAGTTTCCCTTGTGCCAAACGTGTGATATGTGAATTATATGGAACTCCATTTTAGACAGTATAGATGAGAGATAGGATCTAACCAATCTAACCACGATGGGTGTGGATTCAAGGAAAACATGCCCTGTATCCATTGTTCCAAAGATGGAGAGCAATGCCCCCTCTTTGTGTGTGTGTGTGAGAGAGTGTATGCATGTGAGAGAGGCGTCAAGACGTCCCTGAGAACAGCATTCTTCTTCAGAGGGATAGGGTCAGATAACAGGAAGGAAAGGATGCTCTGTGTGTCCTGACCTGTATTTGACCAAATCTATGGTGACCTCCTGAAGTATGAGACAGGAGACAGTGCTTAGTCCTTCACTTATCTAACAATATTAAACATCAGCTGTAGTCTAAATTTAACATTTGTGTCGCTCTGGTTCCTAGTTTCAAAAAAACTTTGTTCCTTATTTCTGCCAGAGATACTAATGGAAAAGAAGAGATGCGCTAGAACTGCAAATACATTGCAAGGATGGCATACCCTAATGATGAACCAGTAATATTCCAATTCACATAAGTTGTTGTCTTCTAGCTGTCTCACAAGGTGTTCCTTATTTTGGAGCTCTTTAGAGACAAACCTTAACTTTTGGTGCAATCCCAAGACCATTTCCCTGCAAGTAAATCCCATTAAGTGAGCAGAATTCTGAGCAGAAGTGCTTAGGATGGGGCGGCAAGTTACAAGGAGCCAGTGTGGTATAGTGGACGGAGTGTTGGACTAGGATTTGGAAGTTGTTGTTGTTGTTCAGTTGCACAGTCAAGTCCGACTCTTTGCGACCCCATGGACCACATCATGCCAGGCCCTCCTGTCTTCCGTTGTGCTCCACAGTTTGCTTAATTTCCCATGGACAGTAACAAAAGGATCTGCAGGTTTAAATCCCCATTCTGTCATGAAGCTTGCTGGATGGCCTTGGGCCAGTCACGTATGCTCACCCTAACCTGGTTCCTAGGACAAAGTTTGAGTCCAGTGGCACCTTTAAAACCAACAAAGTTTTATTTAAAGTGTAAGCTTTCATGTGCAAAGCACACTTAGGGAACAGAATATGATATATGCTACCCTGCACTTCTTGGAGAAATCATGCAACCAACATTTGCTAGACAGAGACAGAGATCCTTTTAAGAGACACTGTTATTTAAGACATACATGGGAAGAAAGTGCCATTAGTCTTGAAAAGTAGTGGCATGAGTTTCCCAGAAATGTCAGGAGCTGGGGAAACCAGACAAGAGGTCTCCCAACCTCCAAGCGTTTTTAAAAATTCCATTGAAAGTTGCTGGTGCATAAAAATAATAATGCAGCACATGCATATAAATTAGCTAAAAGAAAGTTTACTATAGAATAGGAAGGGTTACATGGGAGGATAAAAACAAGAAAACAATCTGTCTATTCAGCTGCATCTTTCTATCTGATGTTAACTCCAAGACGGAGACCAGGACTGTAGCCAGGATTTTTAAAGTCGGGGGGTATTTAAATTTCTTAGGGGGCACTGGCTAATCGAATTAAAGGAATAACTGGCTCCTTCTCCATACCTGCCACTGCTCGGGGGCACTGGGCTGGGTGGGAAGTCATGGGGCCTGGCTTGTAAGTGACAGGGCCTAGCCCCGATTTGCCCCACTGTAGCTACAGGCCTGATGGAGACTATGGCTACTGAAGTCTAAAATAAATGAAGGAAGAAGTAGTCTCCAGAATGCCTACATGCAAAATTTCAGGTAACATATCCCAACTATGAATTGGCCAATGACCAAGCTAAAGGTCAGTTCATTATGCACAGACCTTCCCCCTTCTAGCCTGGGAACTATTCAACGCCCCATAGGTTCTAACTAACTACCAGTTAGCCTAGACAAACATGTTAACTCTTTCATGACAATAGGGAGAGAACTTGTAGATACTCCAACAAAAGGCATTCAGGCACTCAAGTTTAATCTGTACGCATATGTGTGGGAATGGGAGTTTAAGAGTTCCCACTTCCATTTTCCTAACCTGAAAGGTCCTTAGGAGTTTATATTTGTTCCACTGGAGAAAATATATGGGTTCTGGTATATGTACCCATACGTTTCCCTAATAGGACAAACAGCAATTCCCCTGGGGTCAGTGCAGGCTGGGAAAATGGCACACAAGGCAGAAGGCTTGACATCTGTGCTTTCTGCAGTGCATCTGGTAACTTCAGACATGGAACTTCCAGTGCCTCCTCTGTTCTGGTCGAAAAGGATAGTCTAGGAACTATTTCATCACTCTAATCTCTGTTTCACCAGTCCAACCATATTTGTGATTGTTTAATTAATACTAATTTTGGTTTTAAACTCCCAGGTGAAATGATGAGAACAATTGAACTTCAAGAAAAAGTCATTCCCAATGAAGACTGGATTGATGAGGCAGAGAAGAGTCTCCTGAAGCACTTTCGTGCCATCCAAAAAAATATTCTGTATCTGATCAAGATGTGTTACCCACTCTTGCATGAAAGAGAGAAGAAGAGACGACAGGCAGGTATGTAATCACAAAAAAGAGGCTGGAGGCAAAAGAGTTTGTGCCACCAGCAAACAGTGGCCGGCTGTTGGCTTGCTGGTTGGAAAAATCCAGCTGCAGATAAACTGATAAGCTTCTGAAAAGTCAGACACACAAGGAAAGGCCAGTGTCAGACCAAGGAGTATCAGAATCCATGAAACGTCAGGCAGGCTTTGGTAAGGAAACAGGTCAATCATTAGGAAAAGGACAAGGCTTATTTTGTTTCTGTGTATCCTGATCATATTTTAAAGTATCACTCATGTTACTGTCAGCACAATACTGCCAGCTCTGTGCCTTTCCTAATCGCTTATGATTTGGTGGACCCTATTTCTGATAAGTTTTTTGCTCACACTAATTATTTGTTTCAGAGTTCTAGAAGTATACTAGGAACTCTATTTTTTCCTGGTCTTCAGCCTATTATGCATGGCTGTTTTGTCTCGCTTTTACCATGTGTGTCCATCAGGTTTTCTTTTTCGTTCTGCATTGTTTTTCCTTCCTTCAGCACTCAGTTTGCTTTCTGTTCACTGTTTCCCCAGGTTTTCTGAGAGGGCTTTCCTGACAGTTTTCCCCTTCATTCACTTCCAAGCCAAGGATAATTCAAAAGCATACAGATTCCCCCCCTCGCCCTTTTCCTGCCCCTCATAGACCGCTTCCATGCCCACAGCCAGGTCGTTCTGCGACTCTGTACCTTCTGCCATTTTTTTTTACAAATGGCATGACTCTAGTGATATTAGTCTATTGCGAATCTCAGACTGCTGTAAAAAGAAAAAGAAATAACACCCAGCTGGGCTGCCCTCTTCAGCTGCCCGGTTAAACCTGGCAGTGGGAGGAGGCAGCACTGAGCTGCGTGCACAGGGAGCCATAAGCTTCCCGCATGCACAGCAAGCCTGGCTGGGCTGCAGCCTGTTTTAAATTGGGTGGTGGGAGGGACCAGCGCAGAGCTGCACCTGCAGGGAGCCATCAGCGCCCTGCATGCTAAGCAAGCTGAGCTGGGCTACCCTCTCCTTACTGTTCCTAAAAGAATAGCATGCACACACACATTGCCAACGATCACAACTTGCAATGCCAGTGTCAGTGGGTTCTACCGTGCATTCTGTACACTCAACATGTTCCCCCATATTATGAGATCTTGTGTTTCTCTCCCATTTTTCACAGTGGCTGATAACACAATAAAGAATCCCCTAGTGCTCAACAATGTGGAAAACGGGGTTTCACAGCTACTTGTCAGTTGCAGAAAAAGTTTGTTCCATTTCAGCAGTGGGTTCCCTGCATTCCTTTCAGTTCCTTTTCATTCACTGAACTAACACTAAAATGTATGTGCAAAACCTGAATGAGGATTTAAATGGAAAGTGCTTGCTGGATACTACTGCGCAGCTGCGATAAGGCAATTGCATAAATTTCTTAAAAACTTTGGACAAATTGCCCTCCCCATGTCACAAGTGACATTCCACCTCAATTAAGAAAAACTGTGGGGGGAGGTTGTAGCTGCAGAATGAATACACCAGAGGGAAAAAATGGTATGTAAGGTGGGAACAGAATCTGAAGTCAAGCTTAAAGCCTTAGTGCTCAGAAAATCTGTAGTAAAGCAGTGTGTGTATAATAGTCTGATCCACTAGTACTCATTCAGGGACAAGAGAGGCATAATTGCTACAAAACTGGGGAGGATCTTTTAGAGTTTTCTTAGTATATAAGGAGGCTCATATCTGACAATCCCAGGTCCAGTGGCTCTTTGCTTCTGAACTAAGGCTGTATCTGCACAGCAATGATTCCCCACATTCCTTCCATTTTCACCTGTGACTTCAGAAGCATTCGCAGCAGCAATGGGATGTCCACGTGGTATTTCCTCCCACTTTCTGGTGCCACCACCAGAGGGCTTTTTTGTTTTTTAAAAAAATCAGTAATCAGCCTATCGATATAGTTTGAAGCTATAGCAATATGTCAATTAACAATACTAAACAATAGTGATATGTCAGTTACCAAATGGAATTGACATAATGCTGCCTTTAAAAATCAGTAATTGACATGTCATTAATGCTCCCTTTAAGCTGTGGAGTCTTGTGAGCAAAAATTCTACTCTGTGAGCTACTGGCATTAAAATTGTGGGTGGGCAATTTGACTACTGCATAAATTAGTTTGCTCTGGAGCCATCCTTTCTGAGTCAAGACAAAAAATGTGTGAGCTGGAAGGTAAAAAACGGTGAGCTAGCTCACACTAACGCAGCTTAGAGGGAACACTGGTCACTATTGCTTATCCCCACAGAAATATTTTACTTTTTTTAACTGAAAGAAAGCCCTCCACTGTCTTGGGGAAGAACAGCAACCGTGGAGGACTAAGTGGCGATGTCAAAGCATGGAAAATTTGAAACAATCCCTCCCCCCTTTTTTTCTGTGCACTTTTTTCATTGTTACCAATGAAAATTGGGGAATTTAGGTGAGCATGAAAAACCCCCATGAAATACTTCCTTTGGAGTGAAAAAAACCCCTTGTCTTTTCCACTCATTTCAAGTGTATGGAATAAACAGTATGAAGACTTTTTCTATTTTCCCTGTACAACATTTTCGAGAATATTTTAGAAAATGTAAATAGTTCGGCAATGTGCTATAATAATTATAGTACATTATTATAATTATAGTATATTATTAAATAATGTCCAATGTTTTCAGTGTTATAAAGTTTAGTGCTGGTAGGCATACCTATTATGACTGCAAAAGTTTCTATCTGCTTCTTTTTGTTTAGTACAGAATGTACTAAACTTTATTTTTTCCCTACCTTCTTTATTTTTTCCCTTCCTTCTCAGATGTCAAAAATTAAAGATATACGTACAATGGTAGCATGGGGTGCAGCAGTTTGCAACTCTTCCTTAAGTACTGGGTACTTGAAATTTTCTTATAGTTTAAACTGCCATAAATATGCTAAATAGTACAATTTTGTATGCTAAGTTGTAAATGATGCACTTTATATCTTTTAATCAGTAAAAGAAGTTTAAGTTTGATAGGAAAACTAGTACTGCATATATTTCAATTTCTCCCAAAGTCTCATTCTCTCCCCCCAAAAAAAGAACAAAAGGAAAAGAAAGAAGAAAGGAAAGAAAAAAAACCATTTCCCCCATGGCTTCAAAATTTCTGGAAATTTTACATCTGTGGAGCTGACGCGAGGAAAATGGCATTGATGTGGGCGGGACTTGCAAAACTTTGCAGCTTCCCTAATACAGCATACAGAGCTGCTTTGACTACAGTCTTTCCCAAAAGATTGTACCACAATTGGTTTCGGAAAGTTGGGAAATTGATCGGGGAAACTTGGGAAGTGGAGCAGATGAGGTTGTATGAAGGCTCAAAATAATCCAAAACGCCACTGTTCCAGTTTAGACATAAAACTGCAGCAAAAACCCCATATGGGTCTAAATTTCTCGTAGCCTATATTCTAATTTTCTTTTTCCCTAATTGTCACAGCACTCAGAGCTGGCATATTTAAAGCATGGAGAGACAAAGTGGCAGAGAAGCCCCACTTAGCAGAACCCTTGACAGCAGAGCAGATGGTGGAAGATGAAGTCCTTACTTTCTCCCGTTCTCATGAGATTAATGAAATGATACTGGAAATGGCTGATCTTTCGTTCTTCAACAAAGGAGAGGTTAATGCTATCAAATATATTGCAGTCATGGTGGCAAACCTGACAAAGGCCTTTGGCCTTCTAAGTAGGCAGGGCCGTAGCCTAAAAATCAAGTTGGAAGTGGGAGCTGCAGAAAGCAGAAAGCAGGACCCTCAAGTTACAAGCCTGCAGAGGGAATTGAGAATGATCATAGAGAAGAAGGCAGCATTAGAAATGCAAGTCCAAAATGCTGAAGAAAGATGCAAGGTACTCCTCACCACCAATGAAGCCATGCAAAGGGAGTTGCGTAGTGCATATGACAGAGCACAGATGAGTAAAACCTCCCTCAGCAGGCCTCCTTTAAGCAAGGTTTCTCCAGAGAATGCAAAGTCTCAGGTGGACATTGAAAAAGATGTGAGCAATGCAGTATCTGTAAAACAACTTCCAACACTTCAGCCAACAGCTAGCAAGGTGCCTGGTACAGAAACTGAAGAATCTTCACGCTTGGAGGAGACGAGGAAGCTGAAATACAAGTCAGAAGATGGTGACACTGAAAAGCTGGTACCAGTTGATTCCATGGCACAATCTCAGACTCACCTTGCTCAAGATACTCAAATTAAGATGATCATGAAGTTTCAAGAAAAGGAGACAGCACCACAGATAGTACCACAAAAGTCACCTGAAGAAACAACCCCTCTTGAAAAAAGAACAGGTTTGGAGTTTCCTATAGAGAAAGATGTTGAATCCATCCAAAAATTGAAAGGAGACACAGTTCCTACTCCCCTACAGGACTCAAAGTCACTTAAGAAAACACAATTAGAAAAATCCCAATTAGCAGCAGCCAAAAGTGTCACAGAAAGTCATTTATCCCAGTCATCTAGAGCAGGTTCTCAAGAAAGCATTCAGGAAATAACTTCTGAAGGGGAACCATCACCACAGTCTTCAGGAGAAAGTGTTCGCTCCCCCAGCATCAAAGAGGACATCAAGTTGTCTGTAGAGAAACTATTATCAGAATCTCCAACAGAAAAAACTCAGCGTCTCAGCATCCAGTGGAATGGGCAGCCTACTGAACAGAAGCCATCACTAAAACGCTCAGTGAAGAAAGTTGTACAGGCCATCAGATACCAAAAGCGTGTCAAATTCCAATTCAGCAGATCACCTCGGGGGTCCTTGATAACTCCAGGTAGGAGTGAGAAGTCGGATGCAGAATTGCCAGAGGGAAGTCCATTGCGAAAACTCTCAACAGGGACAGCTGAAAACATAGAATCTGAGAGTTGGGATGCTGGCAAGATGCAGGCACAGAGTCAGCAAATTGCCAAACTCAAAGAAAAGAAAGAAATGAAAGGCACTAGAAGTATACTAGTGGAGAAACCAAGATCAAGAGACAGCAGTGAAAAAGAAGCTGAGAAAAGAAAGGAAGCAAAGATTATAAGAGACATTGTCCATGAATTAGGTACACAGTTGCAAGAGATTGCCAGGGAGAGAGGTGGTGTGATAGAAGAAAGGACTATCAAGGAACTTTTTGAGGAATTAGACATGACCTCTGAAGACAATCTATCAGGGCAGAGGCATGGAAGCCTCCCTGAAGACAAGCTTGCCAAAGCACTCGTAGTAAAAAGGCCTGAACTGCCTGCATCTGCAAGTGGACGATTATCTAAGCCTAGGGAGAGCATTGATGAAGCACCCTCTGGCCAGGACATGACGTCTGCAATGCAAGAGTTCCAGGCATATATCCTAGCCTGCATAGAGGACAAGCTGGAAAATCTAAAGAGACTTCCCTCAGAAAGCTTGAAGCAACCTAAGAAATCTAAGCCTACCAACCCACAAGTCCAACATCTCTATCAGGCAATAGATAGAAAACTGGATGAATGCTTCTCTGAAATGAAGCAGAAATACAGACGTGCCATGATGAGACAGAGGTTCTCAAGCCTAGGGAGTGAGGAAGAGGAAAAGGAAAAGGAAAGCAAACTTCGGTCTCCCCTTGGCATTCCGCCTGTGTTATCCCAAGAATCCTCAGTTAGTTCTCTAAGTATTCCTGAAGAAGGAGGAGAGCAACAAACGGCCCCCAAACACCACACTCTTTCAAAGCAGAGACTCAAGCAGCTGACAGACGACCCAGCAGCGTTTCAGGATCAACCAAAGCAGCAAGAGAAGAGAGAGGACTCACCCAAGTATCCACTTCCCAAGGAAGAAAAGAAGCTTCGCCTGCCTGAAGTGGTTCTGCGGGTCCAGGAACTGAAAAGGCAAGCAAAACAGCCACAACATGCTGAGATGCACAGTTTGGTGGAGTCAGGGTCGGAACAAGGGCTTTGGTTCCTGCGCCTGCAAGAGCGGCTGGAGTGGGAGAAAGGGAGGCTGCAGGACGAACAATCGCGGTTGCAGGAAGAACGCCTAAGGCTGGCTGACGAGGAGCAATACCTGGGACACTGGCAGGACTTATTTGAGACGCAGCAGGAGCAGTGGAACCAGCAGCGGCAGCAGCAGCTGGAGCAAGAGTTGCTTTGGGTCGCGCAGGTCGAGTACTGGCAGCAGCTGAAGCAGGACCACGAAGAGCAGCAGCAATATTGGTGGCTGCAGCAGGAGCAACACGAGGAGCGACTGCAGCAGCTGCAGGAGGAGCTGCAGAAGCTCCAGCGACAGCACGAGCAGCAACTCTTGCTGCAGAAGGAGCAAACAGAAGAGCAGGGGCGCTGGGACCGGTTGCGGGCCTGGCGCGAGGAGCAGCTGCATGCCTGGCAGGAGGAGGACGAGGAGAGAGAGAAGCAGAGAAGCCTATGGCACCAGCAGCTGGCAGACCATGAGAAGCAGCTCAATGCCTGGCAGCAGGAGAAGGCGGAGCAGGAGCTGCAGTTCAAGAAGTGGCAGGAGAAGCAGCAGCAGGAACTGCAAGCGCAGGAGCGCCTCTGGCAGCAACGCTATCAGCAACAGCAGCAGCACTGGCAGCATCAGGTACAATGGCATCAGACCCAGCAGCGCAAGCAGCAGACCCAGCTGCAGAAGGTGCAGGAAAGGCAGAAGCAGATACGCAATGAAGAGAAGATCCTGGCTCCCCAGCTCAAAACGCTGAGGACCAGAGATCAGGGGGAGTTGGCCAAGGAGATCCAGTGGCAGGAACCCAGGCAACCTTCACCTACCAAACTGGAGCCTCCTATCCGCAAAGTTCAACTACTACCTACTCCCCGCACGGATCAGCTCCTTCCTGCCACCCGCAAAACTGGCCTACTTCCTACTACCCCCCAGCTTAGCCCTGAACCTAGTGATGAATATTTAGATGCCTTTGACCTGGACAGCACTTTGTTTTCTAAGCTGTTTCCCAGAGATGATGGTTTTCCTGCACATGGTGTCACTGAGAGGCGTTACTCACTAAATGTGGATGCTCAGAGGAAAAACTTGGAGCTGCTGGAAGAAGCTAACCAGAAGGCTGGGCTTGCCTCAGACCTGTATATCAAAGCCAAAGAGACAATCACTCAGGCGTTACACAGCAATGTGGAAAGGCTTGCCTTGCTCTTCCGGAAATACATCGCTTTCTGCCGCCTACAGAAAATCAGGTAAGAAAAAAGTAACATATTAAGCTAGTGCGAACCAGAGCATCATGGGAGCAAGACCATCAATATACTTTCTAGTTTTAATGCTCTTCTACCAGACTAGCTTGATGGACTATGATGGAAGGAATTTAACACCCAGTGAGATTTTGCCAGATTAAACTACAGTTATCATCTGCAAAGGAATGCACCCAGAACGCTGTGTTAGCTAGGGGCCTGGAAATCTCCCAGTATTTCAGCTGTTCTCCAGAAAACAGAGATCAGTTCCCCTGCAGAAAATGGCTGCTCTGACAAATGGACTCTATGGCATTACACCCCGCAGAGGTCTTGTCCCTCCCCAGAGTCCACCTTTCTCAAATCTCCATTAATTTCCCATTCCAGAGAGGGCAACCCTGGTGTTAGCTTCTTGATCAGTTTGAATGTTTTCCCCCTATCAAACATAAGAACTACTGTGGGCTTTTCTGCATTTTCATTTTCCTCATTTGTGTGTTTCTGTTGCTTGAGGGTTTAAAAAAAAAGTTTCACGTGTGTTTGCTCCCTCTAGTGGTGAATTAGATATTAAATCAGTATTGTTGTTCAGTTGCACAGTTGAGTCCAACTCTTCACGACCCCATGGACCATATCACTCCAAGCCCTCCTGTCCTCCACTGCCCTCCGGAGTCTGCTCAATTTTATGTTTGTTGCATTGGTAACACTGTCTAACCATCTCATCCTTTGCCATCCCCTTCTTCTTTTACCTTCAATCTTTCCCAGCATCAGGGTCTTCTCCAGTGAGTGCTCCCTTCTCACTTGGTGGCCAAAGTATTTGAGCTTTAGCATCTGTCCTTCCAGGGAACAGTCAGGTTTGATTTCCTTTAGGATTGACTGATTTGATCTTCTTGCAGTCCAAGGGACTCTCAAGAGTATGACAATATTAAAAAACTGCAGTTTAAATCTGCAGGGAGATATACTGGACATAAAGCAATGTAATATAGAATTGACCACTAGAGGGAGCAAACACATATAGAAAAAAAACAAAGCAATAGGAACACACATGTGAGGAAAACAAGAATGCGGAAAAGACCTGTACATCCTAAGTAGACCTAAGCTTTCCTTTTATGAAAGAAAAGTGGCTCACTAGGAATCCCCACGAAGTGGAAAGTTCTAGAATTAGTCTCATTTTTTTGACAGCACTGGAATACAATGATGTTAGAGATAATATTATACTACAAATAATGGGCTGGAACAAGCAATCTGCTCACTTACAGAACTCCACCTCTTCTCTCAAGTAGTCCCTTTGATCTCAGGAAAGTTAATTCTTCAGACAAAAAAAGTTTTAAAAATCCACAAACCACTTATCAAACAAAAAAAGGAGACTACATATTATACGCATTCACATGTAACAAAAAGCTAATAATTGCTCTTCCTAGAGAAAGCAGCTTTAGGAGAGAACAACATGGAAAGCAAAGGAGGAGTTGCTTAACAATTTTCCTGTCCATCACTTCTCTTTTGCCAATTGTCTTGAAGATGATGTTTCCTCATGCAGGGTTCCCTAACATTTTTTTTGGAATGGAAAGGCGGCCACTGGGCTTTTCATACCCCCTTTTGTGATAATGTGTCTGCTCTCTCTCTCTCTCTCTCTCTCTCAAAAAAAATATAGTACCACATGTGACATGATGTTTTAAGGCACAGAATTTTGAACCAAACTGTTTGAAATCAAGGGAGGATGACAGATTCTCAACAGCCAAAGGAACCAGCATTGCAGCCCGAACCACAAATACCTAGTCAGAAATTGATCCCACTTATTTAAGTGGGATTTGAGTTCTTGTGAATATGTTTAGGGTGGCTGCCTTGATCCTGTTTAGCCTTATAGATAAACAGAAGTCTTTACTGATGTCTCCAAAAAGAACTCGTCACAAATCGGCTGACTAAGGCCTTTTCCTATGAAAGTCCTGGTGTTGCTGCAGCTGCCAATGCAATGCAGCAGCAACAGACTTTCCAAATGGCAGCTTTCCTCACATTTTCCCTCCCTCAGTCCCCGTGCCAGCCATATTCCCCCCCCCACTACAGGGAGACTTTTCCAATTTTATATCAATATGCCAATTAATTAAAAAACCTGGTGGCATGCATAGGGGAGAGGAATAGCTCCTGTGGTAGCCAGAGCAGGGAAAAGGAGAATTACTGTGTGGATGGAACTGGGAAAATCCAGACTTTCCAACTCAAATGGCAGCCAGCCTGGTTTTACATCACTCAGGAAAGACTGCAGGAAAGTCAAGAAAAACCCAGGCGGTGCACAGATGCACCACAATGCTATGGGAAAGAAAGGGAGGAAACACTTCCCAACAGCACCAAACCCAAGGCAAATCACCAGTGTGGAAATGGAACCAATGTATCATGAAATCTGAGCCAGAGTCTTAGGCTGCTGTCACACACACTAAATTATCCACTTTCAATGCACTTTCCAACCGGTTTTTGCCACAGTAAAATCCAGTTGTAAAGTGCACTGAAAGTGGATTGAAAGTGGATTATTTAGTGTGTGTGACCACAGCCTTAGATTCTCTAACACAGGAGTGTCAAACATAAGGCCCTGGGGCTGGAACTGGCCCATCCAGGATTCTTAGCTGGGCCGCAAGCAACTGGTGTGATGGAGGAAACAGGATGCCGCTTGGGGAGGAGTGCGCGGAGCCACTCCAACTGTGGCTTCAGCAAGACAGAATAACTTCACCTGCAGCAGTCAAGCGGCCTCACTGGTAAATAGGGAGCAGCTGCAGCTGCATTCATGCCAGCTCAGGGCTCCAAGGTGAGGTTGCATGGCTCTCTGCTCAGCCTGCAGCTCCAGGGATGCTGTCCCAGATGGCTGCAGGGATCGGCATTCGCATGTGGGGGGGTGCAGACAGTCCTCTGCTGAGGCCTGCTGGCTACCAGTGTCGCTGTATTTGCACCTCCCCATGCAGTGGCTGTGCTTTGGCGGGGGGGGCGTTCTTTGGCAGTTTCTTCCACACATCAGGGGCCCAGTCCTGGCACCAAGCACATGACTTGGCAGACAGGCCTCCATCCCCCATGAAAACCTGGCGGCCTTCAGCTGTAGGCAGCTGCCATCTTATGGGAAGGTGGTGCTGGCGATCTCTGGCTAAACTGGTCACTGGGTGGCCATCTGCATGTGGTGCCTGCACTCCTCCATTAGATGACCTAGTGGCCTTCAGCCTAGGGTAACCACCACCACATGTGGGTGGCATGGCTTGCTGATGATACCTGGCTTGATCCCCCAGCATTGCTCCACCATGGATCACTTGGCAGCCTTGGTTGGAGGTGGCAGCTGCCACACAGACATCTCCAGCTTATTGGGCTTTGCTTGGCCTGGGTCCTGCTGTACACCTGGGCCACCAGCACCTGTACACCTTGCACCTGGGTCATCACCACCCCACTTCTGCAGGGAAGGGGGTTAGTTCAACTTGTCTTCCCAGTTCCCTTCCATGATGGCTCAGAGGCAGGGGGGAGCTCAGAACACCCAGCCACTTTGCTTTTTTACCCTGGGGCCCAGGCTCACAGTATTGGCGGCAGGAGCAGGCTGGGGAAGGGGTTTGCCCCCCCCCGGCATTGTTGGGGCGTCTCCCCAGCACTGCACTGCTGGTTCTCCAGTCTGCCCATGCGGGTTTTCCTCTGCGCACACACACACACACACCAGCCCATTAGGCCTTGCAGTGAGGACACCCCAACTCAGGGCTTACCAACTGCTGTCCTTTATATGTCTTGTATATGACTGGTCTAATGACCGTAATAATAAATTCTGATTCTTTGTATCTCCAGTATCTGGCATTACATTTTATGGCACACATGGCCCAATGAACAAAGTGACATTCGTGTCAGATCTGGTCCTTGTAACAAATGATTTTGACACCTCTGCTCTAACAGTTGAATAAAACTAACAGATCAGTTAAGAGTGTGCACCAGATGTTGGGGCAGAAGGGAGAGACCCATCACTCTCCAAGCAATTAAAAGCAGGTCTCCCGTCCTCTTTCAGTCCTGCTGTAATCATTTTGGCCAATTTCCCACAAGTGCTGCTCCGCACTTGCTCTTCCCTTTTGCCCCCATGGTACCTGTCAATTTCATACTAATGTGGGAAATTTCACACAGTAGATGGGGGTGGGGGGGAATCCCACGAAGCTGCGGGGCAAAATGCAGCCGGAAGCAGCTTGTGTGAAATTAACGCTTACCATCGGGGCAAAAGGGAAGAGCGAGCGCGGAGCAGCGCTTGTGGGAAATTTATCCTTCCCTTTACAGCTACCACAGCACCTTCACTCCTCTTCTTTTGTGCAAGGGGGAAGGAGACACATTCACAGATACACCTTTGCTCCAAAGTGAGAAATAGCATAGGATTGTGGGTTTTTTTTAATTACATGCTAGTTAAATGACAAGGCTTTAACTGTTAAAAACTGTTAAAAAATCATTTTCATCGCTGGAAGTTATCCCTGTTACTCTCCCTTCCACGCTCCACTCATTCCAATTTGCAGACGGACCATAACGGCATGGCTAGATGCTGCCAAAGATGACAAGGATGGTGCTAAAACGCAAAAATTGTACAGATTTGTGGAGAGGTTGGATGCTTACCAGAAAAAGGTTCTGGAGAACTGGACATCTGGTCAAAAGATCGTGGAGAAGAAGCGTCAGCACAACATTGAAAATATGATCGTTCTGTTTGAGCAGGTAAGCTTGTGGGGTGAATTCATATCTCCAAGCAGGTCTATGTGTTAGTTCCAATCAAGTCAAACTGCAGGGTGACCTTTCCGTTCTTGATCCATAATAGTAAGCAGAAGTCACTGTGTAAGCTGACATCAGAGAGACATTTGATCAACAACTGGTTGTTAACAGTTTAAATTATTTCACACACCACACACACACACACAGAGGAAGCTGCCTTATACTAAATCATATAATTTGTCCATCAATGTGTCCCAGCTCGCGGCCAAAGCCCCGCAGCTCAGAGCTGTGGCGAGCGTGCCGGCTGGGACTCGGGCGCCGAGGGGCGGCTACGGCCAGAGCCGCGTCGCCCCACGAGCACGCCAAGGCAGTGGGAGAGGCACCCGGCCTCCCGTCCCCCCTCTTGGGACCGGCGGCACCAGTCTCGCCCGGTCGGCCCAACCCAGAGGCAACCAGGCAACAGCAGGGAGAGGGAGACGGGGCACGCCGACCCTCACACGGAGAGCGGCAGACGGCCCCGTCAGAAGCCCCGCCCAGGAAGGAAAATGCAGGCGGCAACGGCGGCGGCGAGCGGCACAAGATGCTGACCGAAGAAGCTCCGGTGGCCGAGCCGCCTAACGACCACCCACCCACACCGACCCAACCACCCAGGGCTCAAGGTTGGGCAGGAGCCAGGGCAGGAGAGCCATGAGGGGAGGCGTCTGGGGCAGCAATGGGCGCCAGGAGGCTTCAACCTCCAGGAAAGGCGTCAGGAAGGCAAAACCCCGGCATTACTTGGTGGGGACCCGCACGGAGGCAACCCCAAAGCCTCCGTTACCCCCCCCCCAGGGCTTGGTCCCTTGGAGAAATCCCTACCTTGGATTCAGCGACGCCAGGACCCACCAGAAGAGCAAGCATGGTGCAGCCGGCTCCCAGCCCTGAGAACTGGAAGGGGCGGAGTCTCCAGCCAGCCCTAAAAGGAGGAACACCCCGGCCAATGGAAGAGGCAGGACCAGGAGACAAACAGGGCTCAGAGCCAATGGAGCAATCATCAAGGGGGGAGGGAGGGGTCAGGTGTTGGTGGAAGGGAATAAAAGAGTGGTGGAAGCCAGAGCTGGGGAGGAGAGAAGGAGCTTGAAGGAAGAGTCTGCCAACCAAGGGAGAGCAAAGGAGGCTCTCCTCTGTAAGAGCTCCAGGAGAGTAGGCTGCTGGTGGTGAAGTAACCCCAGGCCCTTGCCGATATCTGAGGTTCTCGGCGAGACCCCTCGGCATTCCCCTTCGGCCGGCTCGACCCAGGTCGCTCCCCCCGCCCTCCCAGGCTGAACGGCGGGCGCGACACAAAGTCAGCATTGTAAACTCAAACTGGCAATGGCTCTCCAGAGTCTCAGGCCAAGGTCTTTCACATTGCCTACTACATGATCTTTTTAACTGGAGATGGTAGGGCTAAAACCCGGGACCTTCTGTATGCACAGGAGAATCTCTTCCACTGAGCCACATTTAACTGTTATTACATTTTTATCCAATCTTTCCTCCAAAGAGCTCAGGACAGCACACATGACTCTCCCTAATCCTGATTTATCCTCACTACAACCCTGTGAGGTAAACTAAGCCAGTTACAAACTCTTAGTCTAAAGCAATCCCATAAATTTGGTAGCTGAGCACGCAAACTCCCTGTCTCTAGTCATACGCTGACATTCTAACTGCTACACTATACTGCCTACACTCTACCTGATGATTCCTCTCTAGGCCTGGACAAATAATGAAGTTAGGGAAATAACAGCTCTTTCTCTCTGCCATTCTTCCAGCTTCACTTGAACTATAGACTCCAGCTGAGCCCCCCCTGCCCTTTGACGATCAAAGCAGCAGGCACCACAAAGGAGGCCCAGCTCATGCCTCACATTGGACCTGTCTATCTGAGACCCAGAGTATACCGTAGCCCCCTGTTTGCTATGAAGAAACCTGTTGCATTCTCAGCCATTGTCAGGTACAGTATAACTGGAAATAGGGACGTTCAATAGGACATTAACTAATCAAAAGCCAAAATAAATACACCACATTCTTTAATCTCATTATTATAACTAATTCAAGTGGAAAACTTAATGACATTTGTTAATATTCAGGAATACTTGTATCTGGCCAGTATCCTGGTACCTGGTGTGTGGCTTAGAGTTCAGGAGTTCAAGCAGAAAGTGATAAAGTAGTGACAAAGATGTAAGTGACAAAGATGTTCTCCAATCAATGAGTTACATGCAGATCTTTCTGCTAATGAGGACTCTATTTTCCCAAGTACATCAATCACATTGCTGGCTCACTGGCTTGGAGGAAGGTTTTAATTTGTTTCTGTATAAACAATGTAGTTCCTCTTTTTTTGCTATTTTGTTATTTCTTAGGCTGTACAAAAGTAAACATTTTGCTTGCGTATGCTGGCATACAGGTAGACAGTGCTGCAGATAGAGGGGGATGGAGACAAATGATAGGCAGCATCTGCCATTAGCCAGAGGAAGGCAAACATTTGGTTGCATAAACTGGCATAAAGATTGCCAGTCCAGCAGACTGAGGACAATGTAGACAAATTCCACACTGCCAAAGGGAAGGATAGTATATGCCAGGACTTCCTCATGTGTCTGCACTGCAATCCATTCAATAGACAGAAAGACTAACTCGACAATGTGTAAGAGATCAAAGAGGAAAACTTAGCTGAGATACCTTTTAAATGTTTATTAATTTTTTTATAACCCACCTTGCCATCATCAACTATGTTCAGGACAACTTAAATAATTAGTTAATGATAATTTAAGCACACACACATATATATAAACAAACAGCATCAAAACACTAAAACAATATCAGGAGCCAGAACAGCTATTAAAATTAGCATTAGCAGATTAAAAAAACCCATCCCAATAAAAGCAGAGCACATCTTAAAGCCAACAGAGAGAGTCAGACATAGGGGAGCTAGAGAATACATTCCTTCTGGCATGTATCACAACCCTAATTTTGCCACCCGTTTCAAGGCTACACACTCACTATAACTTGTTAGGAACTCTGTTTCACACTTAAAATGTACTTGCAGCAGGGAGGTGATTAATTAGGATAGGACAAAACACTTTTTCTCCAACTCTAGTTAATCCCACTGCCAGGAATATTTGTTTCAGCTGGCATAGCATAACAGAGTAGGACCTGGAGCAACTGGGTTCAAGTGCCCACTCTGCCATGGAAGCTCACTGGGTGACCTTGGACCATCACAATCTCTCAAGCCTAACCTATTTTACAGGGTTGTTGTTATGACAACAGGGGGAGGACAGGAGAACAGACGTGATAAACTGCTTTGGGCTGTAACAAAGGAGAAAAGTTTTGTTTTTTTAATTCGTCAAACCCTTAAAAAAAACAACAGTACCCTGAACGGACTAAGAGAAGGTGGAATTAGGGCTACCTCTTGACCCTATTCTTTCCATCCAGGATAAATGTGTGGGGAATCCTTCTGTAAAGTACTGGGTTTCGGGCCTCATGACTCGGACGACGACATAAGAGAAGACGCGTTTATTCGTACTTCACACAAGACAAGAACAAACAGTAACGGCCGGAGGCCAACTATATACAGTTAGGGGGGACGGCCCCATATTCCTGTTGGCGGGTTTGAATCGCCCGCCAATGCTGCCATTGGTTCTCTACTGGCGAGCTCAGGAACCTAGTCCCTATTGTTCTCAGAGAGCGAAGCTTGGCTGTATTTTGCCAGCTCTGCCTTCTGATCCCAGGACACAACACCCCTCCCCATAGTTCGTCTCCTATCAGGTGACGTAGTCTTTTAAGTATGCTGGTGCCCTCCGTTCCCTTAGTGATCGTCGGGGGCCGGTACCGGACTGGCGGGGCCCCCATCGGGTGGTCCTCCCGCACAAGGAGCTTGGATCTCCGGTAGTAGCTGTGGTGGTGACGGTGGCGGCTGTAGCAGCGGCGGCGGCGGTTCAACTGTCTCTGGGACCCCCTCCGGACTCCGTGGTCTTTCAGGCGCTGGCTCCGCTGGTGGTGCCTGCAGCCGATCGGATGCTGGGGCGGCCGCGACGTTTCCCGGTAACGGGGCCTGGATCCCTGTGTCGGGGTCTTGCCGCCTCCGGAGCTGGTCCACGTGTTTACGGAGGACCCTGTCCCCATCTGCTAGGACCTCGTATGACACTGGCCCGGTGGGTTTTAGGATGCGCCCGGCCAACCACTGAGGCCCCGCCCCGTAATTCCGGAAGTAGACAGGTTCCCCCGGGAGGAAGCTTCGGGGCGCCTCCCGGGTTTCGACCAGCTTTCTCTCTGGGGCTCGGTCCGGGTGGAGCCTGTCTAACAAAGTCGTGGGGCGGCGGCCCATCAATAGTTCTGCGGGGCAATGCCCGGAGATGGGGTTTGGGGTGGTGCGGTGTGTTAGGAGGAAGCGGGTTAGCCGGAACTCCCAATCCCCCTCCGTTATGCGGCTCAGGGCTTCTTTGGCGGTGCGTACCGTTCTCTCCGCCTGTCCATTTGTTGCCGGGTAGAAGGGCGCTGATCGTATGTGCCTGATTAGGTTCCTTGCGAGGAACACTTGAAACTCAGCAGATGTGAACGCTGCCCCGTTGTCCGACACGATTGTGTCTGGCAACCCGTGCGTAGCGAATATTTTCCGCAGGGCCCTTATTGCCGCTTTGGCAGAGGTGGTAGACACTGGGCTTATTTCCACCCACTTCGAGTAGGAGTCTACCGTCACCATGAACTGAAGCCCCTGAAACGGCCCGGCAAAATCTACGTGTAGGCGTGACCACGGCTTGTGGGTAGACTCCCAGCTTTGGGTTGGCGCTCTCGGGGGATTGGGGCGGACTTCCTGACACTGTGTGCACCCTCGGACCCAGGTTTCAATTTCTGCGTCCATCCCGGGCCACCACACGTAGCTCCTTGCCAGAGCTTTCATTCGTACAATGCCGGGGTGGGCCTCGTGCAGCGTTTCTAGAACCCCTTGTCTCATGGGCCCCGGGATGACCACCCTGTCCCCCCATAGTAAGCACCCTTTCAAGGCAGATAACTCTTCCCTCCTGGCTTTGTATGCCGTGAACTCTGGCCCTGTCTGTTCCGCTGGCCATCCCCTCACCACCCAGTTTAGGACCCGGGAGAGAATGGGATCTCGGGACGTGCGGGCGGCCACGTCTGCAGCCTGAAGGGGGGGGTTTGGCAGCTCCTCCATTAACAATACTGCGGGAGCTGGGGCCGGATCTTCCCCTGTATGCGGCAGTGGCAGGCGGCTCAAGGCATCGGCATGACCCAGCGCCTTGCCCGGCTGATGCTCCAACCGGTACTGGTAGCCCGCTAAAAACAAGGACCAGCGCAACACCCGGGGCGACAGTACCTGCGGCGTTTGTTTGTCCGCCGCGAACAGTCCCAAGAGCGGCTTATGATTGGTTACGAGCGTGAAGGGCCGCCCGTACACAAAGTTGTGAAACTTTTAACCCCCGCCACCAGTGCCAAGCCCTCCCAGTCGATTTGCGCATAGTTCCGCTCTGCGGGGGACAGCGTGCGGGAGTAGTAAGCCACCGGGACTTCCTTCCCATCTGGTAGCTTGTGGGCCAAGACCGCCCCGACCCCATACGGTGATGCGTCGCACGCAAGGATTACCGGGAGCTTCAAAGTGGGCGAGTACAGCGTTAGAAATCAAGAGTACTTTAACCCCCCGAAACGCCGCCTCCTCCCTCGCTCCCCATGCCCAAGGTGTCGCCTTATCCAGCAGCCTGTGCAGGGGTTCGGCCACGGCGGCTTTGTGTGGGAGAAAGGCGTGGTAAAAGTTCAGGAGGCCTAAGAACGCCTGGAGCTCTGCCTTGGACTTCGGGGCGGGGGCCTCCACGATGGCCTTCACCTTGTCCCTCGCCGGATGCAGGCCTGTTGCGTCTACCCAGTACCCCAAGAACTCCACCTCCGGCACCCCGAGGAGGCACTTTTCCTGCTTCACTTTCAGCCCCGCGGCTTGGAAGCGTCCCAGTACAGTTCGGAGGCGGGCGGCGAAGCTTTCAGGGGTGGTCGCGGCGATGAGGACGTCGTCGAAGAACGGCGTCACTCCAGGGATCCCTTTTAACAAATCGTCCATGAGATTTTGGAAGATCCCTGGGGCCACACTGACCCCGAACTGCAGCCGCTTCACCCTGAAGGCCCCCCGGTGGGTCACTATGGTTTGCGCCTCGGCAGTGGCCTCATCCACTGGGAGTTGCTGGTACGCCTGCGCGAGATCCAGCTTTCCAAATATGCGCGCCCCCGCCAGTGTGGCTAAGACGTGGCTGACCACGGGTACGGGGTATGCGTGCGCCTGAAGTGCCTGGTTAATAGTGCACTTATAATCCGCGCAGATGCGGATTTCCCCGTTTGGCTTTACGGGTGTCACAATCGGGGTCTCCCATCGAGCGTTCGGGACGGGCTCTAGGACTCCCTGGGCCACTAACCGGTCCAGTTCGGCCTCTATTTTAGGGCGGAGGGCCAGGGGCATGGTGCGGAAGCGCCGTCGGATGGGCGTCACTGTGGGGTCTAAGTGGAGCGACACCGGGGGCCCTTTATAACACCCCAATTTCCCGTCAAAGACCTCAGGGAATTCCTTGCACACCGCCCCCAGTCACGCATCCCGCACTTATTCACTCCCCCAATCATGATGCCTAGGGCCTCGAACCACGCCCGCCCCAGGAGACTTACGAGATTTCCCTCCACCACCACCAAGTCCAAGTTCCCCTCAAAGTCTCGGTACTGCACTCGGAAAGTGCCGACTCCCCGGATGGGGACAGGGTTCTTTTGAAAGTCCACCAAGCTTAGTGGCGATGGACGTAGAGGGGTCCCCTAACGGGCAAAGTCTTTTTAAAGTGTCCATGGAGATGATGGACGCCGCCGATCCCGAGTCCACTTCCATGCAACAGGGGGACCCCTCGATCCGCACGGTTACTTGGATCTTCGGGGTAGAGGAGAGGTTGGGGTTGGGGAGGCAAAGTACCTGCAGCGGTTGGTCGGTGAGATGGTACAACTCGGCGACCTCTTCCGTCGTCTCGTAGGCGGTGGACGATGCGCGGTGCGGTGGGACCGACGATCTCGAATTCCGGGGGCCCTTGGACCGGCAGACCCGTGCGAGGTGTCCCTGCTTCCCGCACCCGTGACAGACAGCATCCCGGAACTTGCAGGATTTCCTTCCGTGGCCTTCCCCGCAGCTGGCACAGACGGTCCGGTTGCCGGAAGGCTTGGCTGGCTCCCTGTTGGCCTGCTGGAATGGCGCCGGCCGGCGGTGTTGGGGTCTGAGGGCGAAGACCTCTTCGGTATCTGCATTCCCGGGGCTGGGACTCCTCCTGACCACATGGGCGGCCGCGGCCGGGCGTTCCCCTTCAGTGGCCTCGTGGGCTGTTGCGGCGTCGATGGCCTCGTCCAGGGAGAGCCTCCGGTAGCCAATCAACTTGCGCCGCAGCTTGGAGTCCGCCAGGCCCCACACGAACTGCGTCAGCAAGTTGTCTTCCACCTTCGGGAACCCGCAGTCCACCGCGAGCGCCCTCAGCGCGACCAGGAAGGTGGCAACGGATTCCCCTTGGGCCTGGACTCGCCTCTGGAACTCCATTCTCTTGGCCAGGAAGGTCGGCCGGGGGCTGAAGTACGCGTTGAGGACGTCCAGGATCTCCCCAAACGAGCTTTCCAAGGCCGTGCGGGGCACCAAGAGGCTCTTGGCGAGGCGGACGGTTTGGGTGCCGCACGCGTTCAGCAGGAGCGATCGTTTCTTGTCTGGGTGGCGGATCTCGTTGAGCTCCAAATAACTGATGAGCTGGTCGACCCATGCGTCCCAGGTTTCTGGCTGCAACGGATCGAAGCGCTCAAGTGTTACATGAGAGGCGGCCATAGCTCTGTCTGGGAAGGTGTGTGCCGGGGCGAGCGGTGCGGTGCTGCTCTCGGGGTCAGCGATGCGATGCTCGGCGAGCGGTGCGGTGCTGCTCTCGGGGTCAGCGATGCGATGCTCGGCGGTGTCCTTTTCGTCGCTCATGGAGTCACGGAAGGCGTTGAAATCCCACCTTCGTCGCCACTGTAAAGTACTGGGTTTCGGGCCTCATGACTCGGACGATGACATAAGAGAAGGCGCGTTTATTCGTACTTCACACAAGACAAGAACAAACAGTAACGGCCGGAGGCCAACTATATACAGTTAGGGGGGACGGCCCCATATTCCTATTGGCGGGTTTGAATCGCCCGCCAATGCTGCCATTGGTTCTCTACTGGCGAGCTCAGGAACCTAGTCCCTATTGTTCTCAGAGAGCGAAGCTTGGCTGTATTTTGCCAGCTCTGCCTTCTGATCCCAGGACACAACACCTTCAAGCCAATTTCACCCCACCCCAATTTTCTTTTTTTCTTTTCCTGATTGACTCTCAACTGCCCTCAGCACTGCATGGCTCACAGAGGACAATGAGTATGCTCTGTGCTCTCTAGGCTGCTGGGGAGGGTCCTTTTAAAAATGTACAAATTATTGTTTTTCTGCATGTCTAGAAAGCCCCTCAGGTATGCAGGGACCCATTCCTTGTCTATGGGGGCTCAGTGCCCTGTTGATAGGCATGGGGTCATCAGGTTTGGGTTTAGAAACAATAATTTATGAAAATTATATGCTGCTGTCTTGCCAAATATGCCTCCAGGGTAGCTCACAACAATAAATTCAACCCAAGATATTAAAGCCAACCCAACAGATAATTTATTTTATCTGCTATATTTATATTTATAGATTGCTTTTCAACTGTAATGAGTCCCCACATAGTTTACATTAAAATCAAATTAAAGCAAATTAAAAACAATTATGATCATAAAATACATTAACTGAAGAAGGAGGCTCGGGTGGAGAGGCAGTCCTCCCCGCCCCCAACCTGTTATATGTTCCAGTACCGATGCTTTCTTACTTTAGTAAACCCCCAGCAGCCCTTTTCAGCTGTTACGATTCCGTTGCTCTGGCCCTGGCATACCAAGAGAATGTACATAGGGTTGCCAGGTCACCTGTGGCCATTGGCAGGAGATGGGAGGTGGAAGGGTGGCCAGATCTAGCTTGGAAAACTCCTGGAGATTTGGGGATAGAGCCTGGGGAGGGCAGGGACCTCAGTGGGGTACACTGTCATAGAGTCCATCCCCAAAGCATCAATTTTCTCCAAGGGAACTGATCTCTGTAGTCTGGAGATGAACCCTGTTTCCAAGGGGATCCTCAGGTCCCACCTGGAGGCTGGCATCCCTAGTACTACATTAAGACTTCTCAATACACACATTCACTAGTTTGCATGAATAGGGCAGCACACTGTTTTCCAGGTTTGCTTTACACAAGTGGAAATCCAGATTTTTTTTAGGGTATGCATTCGCATGCACGTACATTTGCCCTATTCACACAACACAGCAAACACACGTATCAGGGCAACCACACAGTGTGTTCTTCCAGTATGTGAGTAGCAGTGCCAAAATTCTAACAATTGGAAATAGCTAGCAAGGTTGGGGAAACAATCCTCTGCCCCCAGAAGTGGACTGCAGAGCAGACCACTGCATCATCCAGCGTGCAGGGAGTCTCTTTGCAAGCTGCCTGTGACAACTGTGCAGCGTGTTTTTCTTCCCTTGGAGTATAACAGCATTTTCTCTGCTCAACAGAGATGAGGGCAGTGAACAGACAGAATCACTGTGGCAGACAGATATCACAGAACTGAGCATCCCACTTGGACCTAAAACACCAGTGTCCCTGCTGTGGTCCCAGGCTAGCGGCTTCCCAGATATCCCAAGATTATTGGAATTTGACATTACTTCCCTTAGGAACAAGCCCCTACAAGAAATAAAGACACGGTGAGTGGCTTTATGTTACTGGAATCAAGTTGATGCCATCCGGCCCTATGATCAAATAAGACAATCTACTGAATGCAGTGTAATTCTTCTGGTATGAAGTATACGGTACAAGGTGGAGGAGCCATCCTCCTTCTTTTGCTTTTCTGCCTCTGCGTGGACCTGTAATTTGGCCTACAGAAGCTGTGTTTGTGTGTGCACATGTGAGTAGGGTTGCCAGCTGCCTGGAGCTGTACCTTCAGGCTGCAGTCAGATGTGCCTTTAGAGCTGACTCAGCTGCGAATGCCTGATGGATCGAAAAGGCATGATCGGACAGCAATATCTGGGAAAGGTCCTGCAGTCATCGGCACCCCGTGCTGCTCTGCCCAGAAGTAGAGTTAAAAGACACCGGGGAAAGTCCAGTTCTAATGCTTGCCGATGGGCCACGGACAGACTTTCCCCTGTCTGATCGCTCAAGCATGTACTCAAGCTGTCTGGATGGTCAGCCCATTCCGTCTTGACTCAATGCTGCATACTTCATGGGGATCCCTCCATACGGGGGTTCAATTCCTTGTTTATGCACATGGGAAAGAAAAGGCAAAAAAACCCCACTCGCCTGAAGGTGGCATCTGATTGCGCAGTGATGGGCTGAGCCCACAGCACAAAGGGATGTGTGATCCAGCGACTGCAGGCAATTCTGCATCTAGCATTTGCTCCACATTTTGTCAACTGGGAGGAAAAAGTGCAGCTCAAAACTACATTCAAATACTTCGGGGCAATGCTGTACTGACTGCAAAGTCACCCCTGAATGTCCCTAAGTCTATGCAGAAGGTGCCATACAATCTGATAATAAAAGGAAGCGAAAACGGCATGGAGTGTGGAGGCTACCATAAAATCCGATGATCAAAGGAAGTGAAAGCAGCATGCAATGCAGATGGGAATTTTTGTTCCAATGTGGGTTTGCTAAAACAGAGGGAAAAGCCAATGCAGAATCAGCCTGTGAGTCAAACTCCAATGGAGGTAATAGGGGCGCTTCCCCTCCGTGCCAAATGGCATGTCTGACTGCAGCCTCAGAGGCTTTATGGGATGTTAGTTACCAGGTGATGTTATATACCTCCATTCCATTAAAAGCTTCAGCTGCTTATTTCCACACAAGGGATGGTCATTTTTTCTTCTTCAAGGCTGTTGGCAACCCTACATGTGAGGAAGAAAACAGCATCAAAAATGTTATTATAGGACATAACAAATTAGAGGCTATGACATCCTTTTATTCTTGCACAGCTATAACCATCCCTTTTTCCTCCAATCAGAAGCTGCCCAAGACCTTTTGGTGCCTGAGGCAGAAAATTAAAATACTATCCTCACATGTTGTTGTTGTTGTTTGTTTGCTGTCACAGTTGACATGGTAACCCTGTAGGGTTTTCAAGGCAAGAGATTTTCAGAGGTGGTTTGCCATTGCCTGCCTCTGGCTGAGTTCAGACTAGCAGTTTGAAGTGGGAGCGAGTCGTGGCAAAAAAGCCCCAGAACAAACTGTTCCGGGTTTTCCCGGTCATACTGCGCCAACTGATGCGGGAGCATACCGGGGAGGAGGTGTGAGGGAACGTTCACACTGTCGGCCCAAAAGCGCGGCTTTCTGTTTCGCTAATCTGGAAATATGCACTTATGCGCATAAGCACATATGCGCATGAGTGCATAATCAAAACCGCGGATTTTAGCATTCACACTGTGTTGGTGCGGGATATTTGTGGGATAGACATGCTTTCCGGGGTTTGATACCACTTTTAACAGGTATCTTTTTAACTCAGGAATGAAATGTTACAAGACAGATTGAGTATGACTGGGGAATGCCGGACAGATGTGCCTGTGTGAACGCCCCCTTTAATTCACTTCTGAAATGTTGCTGAAACATGCCTCTCTTGGGGCAAACTGCCAGTCTGAACTCGGCCTCTGTGTCATAGCCCTGGTATTCCCCGGAGGTCTCCCTTCCAAATACTAGCCAGGGCCGGCCCTTCTTAGCTTCTGAGATGTGACAAGCTCAGGCTAGCCTGGTCTATACATCCTCACATACAATGATAAAAATATAATAATATATTAAATGATGGGTATTTTGCTGCCCAAAGTCTGCCACTTGAGGCATACCCTGCTTAATGATGACCAGTCCTGCCTTTTCCTTCCATCTGTATGGCAAAAAATGAAGGAAGTGTAAGTGAGCAGACCCTCTAACAGAGGCTTGTACAATAGTGCCCCCCTTCTTGGCTCAGCGACATCAAAGTTAACACTTGTGGGCAAGTTTGAGGACAAGACTCCAGAGAGCTGAGATTTTCTAGCCCTCATTTTCACTTTACAGTCTCTTTTGTCTGAGCAGTTTCCAATTTTCCAAGGAACAACTAATACTCCATTTTTTTTTTACTATGTGGGCAGCTAGGATTGTTACCTTTTCTGGACAGGCTCTTGTTCCTTTATGATTTGTCATTATTGGAATGAGTTTGGAGGACCCTCAAGCTCCAGCATTCCCTCCTTCTCCTCATGAGTGGATTGAAAACGGCCACTTCTGTGACCAACCACTTTGCTTTAATTCTGGCTTGGAATAGACCTCAAACTATGACTTCTTCTGACCCAGTATATCACAGAAGAAAGACTGGAAGGATGGCCTTCGAGGAGGATAATAGCCTGATAAAATTCACAGATTCTTTTAAATTGTAGTGTGACATTTTACTGATTTCCCCAAAAAAAACTTTAGTTGTAAACCAAATGCTTGTTTGGAAAGAGCATTCTAATCCCAGAGCATGTTTTGAAGGCCTATGATGCAGAGGTTCTGTTGAAACTCTGGCTAGTGGCTGGATGGGAGACTGCCCAGAACCCAATGTACATTGCCCTGACAAAGGCAGAATATGTGAACTGAAGCAAAATAACTATTTATCAAAAAACAAAAATATGAAGGGTTTTCCCTACGATGTCAGTAGACTGTACGGTCCCTTGCTGGATTAATAGAGGATCAAGCCACACACACAATGCTGGTGATCTATAAACAAGGTCAACCTGTAGATTTCCTTCACTAATCAGCACCCCGATATGGTTGCTTTAAATATTTGGGAAATGTGGAGGGAGGAAGAGTGTTTAACCTTTCTCCAATTGCCCCCCCCCCCAACATGCAATTACTGCCACAGGAAGGGGGTGTATGGGGAGGTGCCAATAAGCTTGGAGAAAAATGTCCTGTCCCTTTAACAGAGGCCTCGTGTGTGAAAATGGGCAGCTGAAGCTTTTCATGGCATGGAGGCAAATAACATCACCTAAGGAGAGGGGCTTGTGTCCCTGTGGTAGAGATCTGCTCCGCATGCAGGAGATCCTAGGTTCAATCCATGGCATCTCCAAGAAAAAGGACTGGGTAAGAGGTGATGCGAAAGACCTCTACCTGAAACCCTGGAGAGATGCTGCCACTAGACAATACTGACTTTGATGGACTGAGGGTCTGATTCAGTTTAAGGCAGTTTCATGAACACATTAAGCTACTTTATACTGAGTCAGACCTTTGGGTCCATCAAGGTCATTACTGTCTACTCAGACTAGCAGCAGCTCTCCAGGGTCTCCAGCAGAGGTCCTTTACCTCCTGCCTGGCCCTTTAACTGGCACTGTCAGAAATTGAACCTGGGACCTTCTGCATGCCAAGCAGATGTTCTACCTCTGCGCCACAGTCCTTCCCTTTTTCTTTTTTTTTTTGAAGGAAATGAACAAAAGAACATCCCTATCTATTGCCCTGAACTGGATGGCACAGGCTAGCCTGATCTTGTTAGATCTTGGGAGCTAAGCATGGTCATCCCTTATTAATATTTGGATGGGAGATAATCAAGGAAACCCAGGGTCACAATGCAGAGGCAGACAATGGCAAACCACCTCTGAGCATCTCATGCCTTGAAAACCCTCTGGGGTCCCCATAAGTTGGATGCAACTTGATGACACTTTCCACTACCAAACCTCTGTTAAAGGGGCAGGGCACTTATTTCCCTTTGGCAAGTGGCAACTCAAATGAGGTGACTGCAGCAGCATCTGAAAAAGGGGTGAAAGCAGATAGCAAGGCATCTGGCTCTGTGGTCTAATGAAAGCATAGCCAAAAATTTGGATGGGGAAAGGAAAATTCAAGGTGGAATTTATACGCCTCTCTTATCTGTGCTTCTTTGTTGAATGAGCAGTAGATGTCACTATTGAGTAACATAAGATATAAGTCCTAGCTAGTGCTGAACAACACACCACAAATCAATAAGCAAGTTTTTGAGTTCCCCAAAACTGGTCATCAGGCTAGATCTTCAGTACAAAAGCAAAAATGAAGGGGCGGAGGAGAAAAAGATATTTCAGGGCAAAACAGAGGAACAGCCTGTAGTTTGTACAGTTTTAAAATTCAATACAATCTGTGTTGCAGGCATAGTTACATTATGTGGTACTGGGTACAATCCAATATTTACCAAAGGCTACTTGGACAGAGAAGGTTTACATATCCCTCTGGGTATGTAAACGCCAGTCATTAATCAGGTGTCTCCCCAACTTTAACTGAAACACAAAAATTGCTTGTAAGACAAAGAACAGAAGAAAAATGCAGTAGTCTATGAATCAGTTTTAGGTGATGCCCTAAGTATTGGACCTGACCTGGATAGTCCAGGCTAGCCCAGTCTCATCAGATCTCAGAAGCTAAGCAGGGTCGTCCCTGGCCAGTAAGCCAACGGGAGACCTCCAAGGAATACCAGGGTCATGATGCAGAGGCAGGCAATGGCAAACCACCTCTGAATGTCTCTTGCCTTGAAAACCCCACATGGTTGCCATAAGTTAGCTGTGACTTGACAGCACTTCCCACCAAACTAAGTATAGATTCAATAGAAGATAAATTAGATCACATTGCCCAATCGTTGATGAGGGACCCCCCACCCCCCATAAGGAGGGCTCTCATTTGATCATCATCTTCCTCCATTGAAGAATCATTCTTTTGGAAAACTAAATTCAGTATTTCCCCAAAAAGACAATCCTAAATGGAGGTACCAGTCCCCCTTCCCTTCCATTTGCTGCTGAACCGGTAGAGTCACACTTTTCCTACAAGTTCTTCCTGCTGTCTGCCATAGTGAGTGGAACACCAGATATACTTGCACAGGATGTAGCTGGCTACTTGCTCTCCCAGTTCAGCCTCAGAATTAAATGTGAAGGGGGGATTTCCAGGTAGCAGACTGGCAGCCCTATCCTTAAGACATTACACGGTTTTCTGTTGGGAAAATGAATCATGTTTCATGTTTCTAGTCCTAACTGTTAAACTTCTCACAGTTGGTCCCTCCCTACACGTGAACCTCCTTAAGTGTTTCAGATGAAAAGCATTTCTGCATGGTAGCATTTCCTTGTGTAACACTGGAACACTTTTCCTTTGTATGTTGGTTTGGTTATACATAGCATGTCTGCACCAGCCAATGTTCACAGTTAGTATGGAGTCACCATGTGCAATTTAATTAATTCACATTGTAAGAGGCTTTCAAATATTAATGTCCTCAGCATGGAACATTGTCACATGAATGCATTTTGCAGAATTGTAATGTGTTAATCCTACACTGCTTCATTCATCTCACCAGAACATACCATTTTGCTCTCTCTGTCTCTTTTAAACACGTCTTCTTGTTTCAGGCCCCCTTTATGTGAACTCAACAAGATTTTAGTTTTATTTTGAATAAACATTCATAGATCTGAGCTGTAGAATATGTCTATTAACAATAAGCTGTTCTTTTTTCTTTTCTTGCAGGGTACAGAGTATTCCCCGATGGAAAATATCTGAATATAAATTTATGCATTTGTAAAATAGACAGTAATCCATACATAATTTTAATATGTAATTTAATCCAATAGGTGAAAAAAGTAAAATATATTCTTATGTAGATCATTGGAAGGCAGTCTATTTTTTCTCAGGCCTGAAGACTTTTCAGAAGCATGTATTCGTATTTGGTTACTATCAAGCATTTCAAAGCATTAGTTTATTTACATATTTATTTAAATATTCCCTACACTTCTCTTCCCAGTGGGGACACACAGTTGCTTATACACATAATTTCCCCCTCCTCCATTTTATCCTCATCACACCTCCCCTGTGAGGTGGGTTAGACTGGGAGAGAAAGACTGGCTCAAGATCACCCAGCAAGTTTCAAGAGCAGAGTGGGTCCCCCAGATTCTAGCCCAGCACTTCAACCACATATAGGATTTAAACTGGGAATCCTGAGAGTCTGTGGGTGTGGTCACACAGTAAGCTTACCGCAATTTGTTCCCGCTTTCCTGCTGTAGATTTGATCGGGAATTTTTTTTTCAGGTTGGGATGACCACACATCCCTCCCTGAACTACTTGCATTGTGCAACAAGGCTCCGGGCACCATTCAGATAGCTGCACCCAAGCATGGCTTGTTTTTTTTAAAAAAAATTGGCTTGCGCATACGCATATACACATGGATGAATCACCATTCCCATTGGGACTCGCCGTATTCCCTTGTTATTGCAGGTTCCCTCCCCCCCGAACAGCAAACAAAATTAACTGGCGACGTGCAACTGAGCGCTGGAGTCTACATGTGCACTTAAATGTTTATACATTGAATTTATTCCACACAGGATTGCTCATGCACACAACGATGGAAGCTTGTAAAAAAAAACATAGTGAGAAGGATAGTCAGATGACCTAATCGTGATCATTGCGAGAAATGGCTGTCCAGATTGGCAAAATCGCAGATTCAAAGTGCTAATATCTGGAAAGTACTTTCCAGGTGTGGAAAACTCGCTAGGGAACCAGGATTGTGCGAGTGAGCCCACTTCAATGTGGGAGATGGATGTGGCCATCTGATCAGCAGTTTTTAATGCATGAGGAAACAGTGGTGAAACCCGATCAAAATGACCATGTGACCACAACCTGACACTGATACCGTGCTCCCCTGTACTACCACGTGCCAAAAGGAGAAATTGAAGCAAGTTTGATCCGGGAGCCTAACTGAACTTTATGGGAATACATATCTCAAAACTACAGTGGTAGTTCTCAGTACAAGAAGTGCTTCAGAGAGAGGATAGTTGTATGCCAAGGATATGAACTACAAAGAACCCCTACTTGGGACTGTTTCAAATTAGTAGAGCTTACAAGCAGGAGTCACCACAATGATTATTTAGAATAATAAAGACAGTAGAACACCCTTCACTGATCGGTACTTGGAGACTATTTTATGTGTACTCGACCAACTGGAATCTTCTTAGAGTGTGCTCCTGTGCATACGTATTTAGAAATTGTGCCAATGAATTCAAATGGACATTTCACAGCAGGAGCGCTTAGGGTTGCAGCCTTAAGCTTTTAAGTAGATCACACCACATAATACCAGCTGAACATTACATACACATATATGTCACTGAATAAGTGTGGAATGAAGGGAAAATGCAATTACACAATGGCAACTGCGCAGACTTTAAATGAAGAAGTGGGGAATGCCAACTGGGGATTTCATATATCACCTGCTCATGGTGCAGAATGTGCACAGTGTCAAGTGGGTGTTGTAGACTTTAGCTTATCAAGATACACAGCATCTGTTCAACGATCATACATATTGCCCGACAGTGTGCTGAGTTTTCATGGAAACTATGCATATTAGCCAGCTGATGTTCACAAATTCACATTATTGAGCACCACTTGGCAATTATATATATTGCCAAGACAATAAGCAATATAATAAGTTAATTCTGTCAATATGTGTCAGTGTGAATAAGAATGTGCATTATCAATGGTCCATTCACCAGTCCACTCCCATTAATCCCTAACAGATGCAGCATGATCATAGTTTTCAAAGTTCATAAATCCATGTGTCACAGGCTGGGGTGCCAGTCAAAGGGAGTCCAGAAAAAGCCAAGGTCAGGAGCCAAGAAGACAGTGCAAAGTCCAAAAAGCCAAGCCGGGGTCAGGAGCCAGAAACACAGAGCCAAGTCCAAAGCCAGGGGGTCCAAAGGTCTAAGTGCAAGAGCTGAGCCGGAGTGGATGCTAGCACCACAAAGCTGATTTGTTGCTTCCACAATGAGTATTGCCCAGAGTGTGGAGTTAAATGCTGCTACCAATTAGCCATGAAAATTTCATGATTGCAGCCATGAAATTAAAAGACGCCTGCTCCTTGGGAGGAAAGCGATGGCAAACCTAAACAGCATGATAAAAAGCAGAGACATCACCTTGCCAACAAAAGTCCGCATGGTCAAAGCAATGGTATTCCCCGTAGTAATGTATGGCTGTGAGAGTTGGACTATAAGGAAGGCCGAGCGCCGAAGAATAGATTCTTTTGAACTATGGTGCTGGAGAAGACTCTTGAGAGTCCCTTGGACTGCAAGGAGATCAAATCAGTCAATCCTAAAAGAAATCAACCCTGACTGTTCCCTGGAAGGCCAGATCCTGAAGCTGAAGCTCAAATACTTTGGCCACCAAATGAGAAGGGAGCATTCACTGGAGAAGACCCTGATGCTGGGAAAGATTGAAGGTCAAAGAAGAAGGGGACGGCAAACAAAGGATGAGATGGTTAGACAGTGTCATCGATGCAACGAACATGAAATTGAGCAAACTTCAGCGGACAGCGGAAGACAGGAGGGCCTGGCGTAATCTGGTCCATGGGGTCGCGAAGAGTCGGACTCGACTGTGCGACTGAACAACAACAACAACCAATTAGCCAGCTACACTATCGGCCAGGCTCCTGTCAGAACTCTGGGCTGGCTGCCCATCTCCCTTGTAGCCTGGCCTCTCTTTGCCTGCTTGCTAAGTTTCGTTGCAGTCACTCCCTTAAACGAGTCATACGTGGGGGTGAGTCCGGAGGACTTTCAGCTTGCAGTTCTTCCTTCTTATCTGTGCCAGGTGCAAAGACTACTGTTACAGGCACTCACAAGCTACCTTCCTCTGTTGCTTCAGAGGGGCCAGCTGTGGTTTCTGCAGGCTCTGTCAGCTCATCCTCATCCATGACCAAGCTTCCCAAGTACTTACTGTAAACCGGCGGGGGACGCATACGTCCTGGCAGAACCATCCCCGGGGGAAGGAAAGACACGCCACGTGATGCTGTCGCCAGGAAGTGACGCCAGGAGACACTCTGGCAATGCGGCTGGAAACTCAATGGTACCATCGAGTTTCCAGCTGCATTGCCAGAGCGTTGCTCAGTGTCACTTCCTGGTGACAGCATCGTGCAGCATGGGTGTTGCCCAAAGGAATGTTCTGGCTGGGGACTGTGTCCCCCCACACACCGGTTTACAGTAAGTACTTGGAAACCCTATCCATGCCCATGACACCATGCTACTAACTGTAGTCAGCTAAGAAGCATGCAACCTGTTAATCCATACACATATGCATATTTTCATCCCAGTCACCCACCAAATAGCTCAGGGGAACATACCCGAGCTTTCTCCTGCTTCTGCACAGTAAAATCCATCTGGTTTGCCACATTCAAATACTCTATCCATGGCATTACAGTGACTCTCTGTTGACCACCATGGTAGCAGTCAAACCTTCTTTTAACTGAGAGTATATCAATTTAAGATTCTAGAAATATTAAGAAAAGTTTTCAGTCACCATCATCACAAGGTTACTATAATTCCCTTTTTTACTAGCAGTAATGAGACTGAGCAACAGTAATTTACCTAAAGAGGTTATGATTAATAGCCCAATCTCATCAATTAACTTTAGCTGCAGGTGAGGAGTGACCAGGTAACTTCCACCACAAATTCTCAGTTACCACTCATGTTCCCCCATAGGCAAATCAGTCTGTTGGTGTTGACCTTCAAAGCTCATAGTGGCTTTTAAAGACCTAAATGGTCTGGATTCAAAAGAACATCTTCTCCCCAATGAACCTACTTGAAGTTTAAGATTTCACAGACCTTTTTATGTGTTCTTCCACCATGGTGGCTCAGAGGTCTGCAGTTCGACAATTCGAGACCCTGATGCCGTGTGACAGAGTGAGCTTCCATCTCTGGCCCCAGCTCCTGCCAACCTAGCAGTTTGAAAGAAAGAAATTGCAAGTTGATAAATAGATACCGCTCCAGTGGGAAGATAACAACATTCTGTGTGCTTCAGTGTTCAGTCATGCCAACCACATGACCACAGAAACGTCTTCGGACAGCACTGGCTTTTTGGCTTGGAAACAGAGATGAGCACCGCCCTCTAGAGTCAGATTTGACTATCTTTTGAGCAAGATGGTTACCTTTACCACCATCTGAGGTATGGTGAGATTCTCTTAGTGACACCAAAATTGGGGTATGCACTCCCCAGAAACATATATTCTGGCTCATTTATGTTGGCTTTTTGATGGTTGTTGTTGTAGTTCAGTCACACAGTCGAGTCCAACTCTTTGCGACCCCATGGATCATATCACACCATCCTCTGGAGTTTGCTCAATTTCATGTTTGTTGCATTGGTAACACTGTCGAACCATCTCATCCTTTGCCATCCCCTTCTTCTGTTACCTTCAATCCTTCCCAGCATCAGGGTCTTCTCCAGTTGAGTGCACCCTTCTCATTTGGTGGCCAAAGTATTTAGACTCCACCTTCAGTATCTGTTCTTCCAAGGAAAAGTCGGGTTTGATTTCTTTTAGGATTGACTGATTTGATCTCCTTGCAGTCCAAGGGACTCTCAAGAGTCTTTTCCAGTACCATAATTCAAACAAATCTATTCTTTGGTCCAACTCTCGCAGCCAAACATTACTACTGGGAATACCATTGCTTTGACCATACGGATGTCTGTTGACAGGGTGATGTCTCTCCTTTTTTTATGCTGTCAAGGTTTGCCATAACTTTCCTCCCAAGGAGCAGGCGTCTTTTACTTTCATGGCTGCAGACAATCTTATTTCAAAGACCATTTAGTATTTGATTTCTGGCAGTAATTCTCTGTTAGGTTTTGCTTCTAAGTTACTTATCATGTTCGCTGTACTTATTTCTTCAGTCATTTCATAATTGTGTTATGAATTTTATTTAATTGCGAGGCACCTTGAAGTCTCTTACTTTTTTAAAAAAGGCATAATAAAATAAATGATATTGTTTCTGAAGGTAACTGCGTTGGTCTGCAGCAGAAGAACTAAATTCAAGTCCAGTGGCACCTTAGAGACCAACAAGATTTTCAGGAAATAAGCTTTCAAGAGTCAAAGCTCTCTTCATCCGACACAGTATCTGATGAAGGGAGCTTTGGGTCTTGAAAGCTCATACCCCAAGAACCTTCTTTGTCTCTAAGGTGCTACTGGACTCAAACCTAGCTCTGGATAATACTGACGTCACACATAGGCCGTGATCACACACATTAAATAATCCACTTTCAATCCACTTTCCAACTGGATTTTACTGTGTGAACTGGCAAAATCCAGTTGGAAAGTGGACTGAAAGTGGATTATTTAATATGTGTGATCACAGCCAAAGAGATGATAGAAATCCTACAAGGTCCCCACCTCCACCAACTGTGCTGTAAAAAGCCAGGTTATTTGAGAAGGAGTTACAGAATCAAGCTGCCATGAAATAATGCCCCTAAAACCTGTTGGCGTAGCTACTAGTTCCATCACATATTTATCTTGCCTTTAAAGTGGAGCAGTGGTAGAGTAATTTGGCTGATTTGCCCCTGGGGTTTCCAGTAACTGATCACTTTTCATTTTTATTGTGTTTTGTTCCCAGAATTGATAAAAAATATATGCCTTCCTCCCATTTATGGAAATCATGTCTAGAGGAACAAAAACCACTAGCTATAATCCTATGCACAAATATCCTGTTAAACTCAGCTCAATTCTGAGTAAACATGCATATGGCAGACTTTGAATAGTTTAAAGATCAATGTTAAAATGTATTTCAGTTTCTACAGTTTCTTCAAAGCAGCTCTCAGCCAGTTCTTCACAGACTTTCTGAATGCCAGTATGACTTCACCTACTTGTCAGGGCCCGTTGCCTCAGGCATGCCATACCTCACCCCAGCTTGTTTGGTAAGAGCCTGGTTTCTCACTGTACGGGAAACCCCACCTCACAGGCAATGCAGGAATTTGCTTCCTAAAGAGGACAAAAGTTAAAGGCTCTCTTGTCTGTCAAGGCAGGTTGAGAAAGTGAGTGACTCAGCCTCACAGTCCTTGCAGACTGAGCTTGCAGGACATTCAGGCCTCAGCAGAAAGAGGGAACCACACACCAATCACTTTCAGTACAGAACAGGAAATGCCCAGCTTTCCCAGGGAAAATCCTCTCCCACCAGCCTTTCTCAGCAATTACTCAGGAGCTGCCCCTGGCAAATAAAATAAAATAAAATGTGTTCCTCTCCCTCCCAACATGGTGATTTATCGTATGCTGAGCAGCCTAATAAGGAAGCATCAAATAATCACCAGCATATTATTTTCTCATTTTTGCCACCAGTGCCACAGCTAGGATTTTTGTGGCCTGAGAAAAGGTACATTATTTGGGGCTCCTCCCATACCCATCACCCTGCACCAACAAATCAAATATATTATTCCAAAATCCCATACATGTTTAACTCCACACCCATCTTCCTTTTCTTCTCTTCCCTGCTTCATCTTTCTTCAGAACCAGCATAGTGTACATTTTAAGACTGATGAACTCTAGTCTGGAGAGCTGGGTTTGATTCCTCACTCCTCCTCCACATGAAACCTGCTGGGTAACCTTGGGCCAGCCCCAGTTCTCTCAGAACTGTCTCAGCCCCATCTACCTCACAAGTAGGGTTGCCAGTTCTAGATTAAAAAATACCTGGAGACTTTGGGGGTGGGTCTAAGAGAGGGAGGGGTTTGGGGAGGGGAGAGTACACCATTCAAAGCAGCCATTTTCTCCAGGGGAGCTGATCTCTGTCAGCTAGAGATCTGTTGTAAAATCAGGAGATCTCCAGGCCCCACCTGGAGGCTGGCAACCCTACTCACAAGGTACTTCTTTGTGACTAAGCCACTTCAAGATGCCACAGGGTAGAGAAAAGCGGGGTATAAAAACCAACTCTTTTTCTTTTATGGTATGCAATTTTTAGTCAAGAAACACCAAACCAGTGTGTAAAAGTACAAAAATGTTATAAAAAACCAAATGTGCATAACAAACTTTAGGGTATTAGGGTACAACAAACAAGTAAGAGTTTCAAAATATTCTAAACTAAATACTTCCACAGTACATTTAATACTATACGGAACATGGAACATTAACCTCACCCTTCATGGAAAGCAGTTCTGCTCTTGACAGTGCCCAGTTGCCTGAATCAGTTCACCAGACTTAGCTGCTGCCACTCTTACTTCTGCTCTCGGTGGCAGCTTGAGTTAGACCACAGCACTCTCAGTGGTGAGGAAGAACCACTGCAGTGCACAGAAGAAGCACTGCAGATCAGGCTCCTGTTGCTTCAGTTAGGGAGCATAACCCTAGTATAGTGGTAGTAGGTCATTGGGGCAGGCCTATGGATGCTAATGGCATTGTTGCCACTGAGATTATAAATCCTTTAACCACAGCTGAAATTTATGGGTCCATATCAAGGCATTGTTCTGAACATTATAGGCATGGCGGTATCCCTGTCCTATGCTACTTCCATGACAGGAAAATAGATGCAGACTTCTAGGGCACAGCTTTTGGAGTGCAGGACTGGTGCTGGAAGAAAAATGTTTGAGCTTGTGAGTAACTGGGAAGAATTCACCATGCTACATTTACTGCTTAGTAGGGATCAAGTACTGCCTGCTTTCCCATCTTCAACTGGTTTGAAATAGTAAGATTTTCAGGGTATCTCAAAGTTCATGTGTGGGACAGGACCAAAATGTACCTATCACATTTTTATTCTGCCACTCATCCAAGGAATTCAGGGTAGTGACAGGCCAACTCAATTAGAATTCAGGATTGGCACAGAAAGCACCTTGGTCGCTCTGACAGATGACCTGTTCTAGAAGAGAGATGGGGGCATGCTGCTACATGAAACTGCTGGCAAAGATCAGGGGATTTAGGGTGAGGTGTTATCACCATCCTATTTCTCCTGTCTGTCTGAATCAGATAAGCCAGCAGAGTAGATGAACAGTTGTCCAGATGAGGTAATGGGCCAAATGACAGTTTTAATAAATGGAAGCAGACTCCATAAAATGGAGATGCTGCTGGCTGAGGCAAAAATAACGGTAGTCTTGTGGCACCTTTAAGACTAAATTTTTTCCAGCTTTCACGGATTCTTCAGATGCAATGTGTGAATACTCACTATGCTTTCCTTTTATGGGGGGAGTGCCAAGGGGCCAAGAAATAGAGAAGTACAGCATGAAATATAATTAAGCTGGTAACTGCAAGGGGATAGGCTTGTGTGGTGTCCCCGTTGCTGCTGTGGCTGCTGATGGAGCAAAGCAGCAACAGTGCTTCCACATGAAAGGTTACACCTCAGTTTCTGTGTGACAGTAGCAGCCATTTCCCCCTCCTCCAGGCTACTGGGACTTTTCCAGTATTTTTTTAAAGCAGCAATTAGATAACATTATGACAAACCGATGATAGATTATTGTAATATTATATTAATATAAGGATGTTAAATTGCTGGTGTAAATAAAGAAAAGCCTTCTGCAGTGGTGCAGGAAGGAAATGGCCACTGCAAGGACAGGTGAAATGGCTGCCACATGGGTGGGAAAATCCAGACATTCCCACCTACATGGTAGCTATTTCACCTTTCCCATCTTTCCCAAACCTTCACAACAATGATTGGAGGAAAACCAGGGAAATTCTGGGCAGTGCACGTATGCACCACAATGCTATGGGGAAGTGGGGAAGGGGAAATACTTCCCAAGAGCATTGAACCTAGAGCAAATAAACAATATGGAAAAAGCCTAAGTAAGATTCAGTTTTCATTGTGAAAAATACAGAGACTGTTCACCAGCTAATACCCATAGTGGATGAGGAGTCCCAGGTTTTGTCAAGATAGTTTAATTTTAAAAAAAAGATAGATTGATAAAAATCCCCAAACCATGTTCAATTGAGGGGGAGACTAGGGTTGCCAACACTTAGACAAAAATGCTCTGTCCCTTTAATAGCGGCATAATGAGATGTTATTTACTTCCATGCTAAGAAAAGCTTTAGCTGCCCGTTTCCACACTTTAAGGGACCAGGCACTTTTCTCCAGTAAGACTGCCTACTCTAAGTTGGATGTTTGGGGGGTGGAGCCTGGGGAGGGTGGGGTTTGGGAAGGGGCATCAGTAGGGTATAATGCTTGAGAGTCCACCTTCCAAACTAGCCATTTCCTCCAGCAGAACTGATCCCTGTCACCCGGAATTTAATAGAAACCCCAGGAGCTCTCCAGTCACCATCTGGAGGGCTAGCAACCAAAGGGAGATGGTGTGGAGTGGACGCTCTTAATTCATCCCAAATTGAGCAGTTTCACACAGGAGTCTTCCTTTCAGAACAAAGTTATTTTGATGATAGATGGTGACTTTCGAGTCAGTAATGGAGTATTCCTCATACACTCAGTAGCACTCTTAATCACAGGGCATCCAAAGCAGTTATCCCAGGCTTTGGCTGGGCGGGGCTCTGACTACCCATGGGCCCACCCTCTAACAGAAGGGCACAGGACAGGGTGATCAGGCTTCCACTGCTACCGCGCACACCTACCCCTTCTAGGGCTCAGGCAGGTGGCCCAATTGCCTCCCCTTGATTGGGCCTGGGTTGGCCTTGGTCTGGGGGGGGGGTCAGGGTACAATGATTCTAGGGCCTCATGATGGACCCAGAATCACTAATGCCACCCTTGCACATTCTCCACTGCTCTGCCTACATGTTTGGGTTCAAAAGCCAGCCTCATGAGCCAAACACACAGTAAGCAGGACATCCAAATGTATGGTGAAACCTGTTCAGATAAAGAGCTTTGTATGGATTTGGGGCCATCGTAGCTGCATGAACATTGCCAGCTGTCACTTGGAACACTAATACTTTTCAATGTGTTAGTGAAGCACCATGTAGTATACTCCAAAATCCCTTGCAAGGCCACACCCTATATTGTGGAATGTTTAAAGGATCATGGATAGAGAATAGCAGAACCAAACTTCCTCTGCAACACTGCAATGGATTCTGGGAAGCACAGTTCCTGTGTTGTGGCCAATTGGAGAAGCATTAATGTCTCGAGTCAGCCCTGGGTGGGAAAATGTGAATTGCAATAATCCCATAGAATCACCATAGTCAACACCCCTGCCCTCTGGCAGCCGTTGTTTGGGATTCAATACGTATCACTACAGTTGTTAGATATAATAAGGGCTTTTTTCTGGAAAAAGAGGTGCCGGAACTCTCAAGAGGGAAGTTTTCAATCTGTTTACTGAAAACTCATGAACTTCTAAGCATTTTAAAATAATTTTGTCGAAGTGGTTCCAGAACTATGTTCCGGCACATTCCCCCAGGGAAAAAGCCCTGGATATAATACTTGATAAATACACCGGAGTCTTGTAACACCTTAAAGACTAGCAAGTTTTTATTCAGCATAAGATCTCATGACCAGAATCGGATACATAAAGTGTGTCCTTATTGGCAGACATATGAAGAAAAATGTTGTAAATAGCAGGGTCAAAGGACCGTGAAATGCAGGGAGGATTTGGTGAGATGTAATTATGTAAAACTCAGAGTCTATTCACAATAGCAGCAATTTGTGATAATGTAACTTCCCTTCTTTTGCTAAGCTGGTTAACTTGCTGTGGCTGAGGAATCCCAGGACCTTATTTAATCTTGGGAGATAGTATCAAGTTTCTTGACGAACTCTAATTCAGCAGTTCCATTCTGGAGTCTCCTGTTGAACTTCTTTTGCTAGAGAATGGTAACAAAAACACAGAATACCTTGGTTTCTGTGCTAGGGAGTGTCACGGAACTGGAGTATTTCAAGAGTAGAGAAGGTTCATTAACAGTTCAATCCTAAACAGTGCTATACCATCCTAAACCCATTGACCTCAATGGATTTAGAAAGGTGTAGCTCTGCATAGGATTACAGTCAGTGATCTATGAAATGGATGTATGTCTGGAACAAGGCAATTTGTTTTAAATGTGGAAAACTTCCAGTTCAGTGCAAGGCTAAATTGTATGCACTTACCTGACAGCCAGCTCCAGATCATGCTGCAAATCTGGCAAACTTTTACACATTATTCACCCTAGGTTCCAGGAAGGATAAGCACCTTGTAAGCACAGCTGTTCATCTTCTTTTGTTCAGTACCATCATTCACTTAAGCTGCCAGGTCTCCTGAAGCCTGAGAGGCTGGATGCCATTTCTGTGAGGACATTATGCACAATGGGTGGTAGTTCCAGAGCACTGCATGGCTGGCTGAGAAAGTTCTGCCTATGAGTCACCTGGAAACATCTGGTCTTGACTCAGTTCTCAGTGGAAGACACAAAAGTTATTTGGGAGTAAAATGCCTTTGCCTTCATCTCTCTGAAAGCTCAGTAGCTGGCAAATGGTAAATGGGAAGGACTGATCTTCATCAAAGGAAAGAATCACAGAATCATGGAGTTGTAAGGGACCTCCAGGGTCATCTAGTCCAACCCCCTGCACAATGCAAGAAATTCACAACTACCCCTCCCCACACCCCTAGTGGTACCCTTTGCAACATAAGCACAAGAGGAATAATCTTTAGGTCTCGGGCGAATGAAACAGGGCTTCATTGGAAGTAACCATCAGCACCAGAATCTAATTTTCACTTTTCCAAACGGCCATTAATTGATTCTGGAGTCTGATGTCAGAGGCTTTAAAAACTGCTGTTCTGTTTTTCCCACTTACTCCCCAAAAGCAGAAGGATTTTTTTAATGTAGGCTAAGGGCAAGGTTATAGTCAATACACATTTTCACCCATACTGCCAAGTTACTGAGAGGTGTGCAACACTGGTGCCACCTAGCAGCACTGGCGCAACAAGTGATCGAGATGAGCTGGAGCTTGGCATCACCAACAGGCCTGGAGAAAAAAAGCCCAATCCCTTTAACAGAGGCTTTCCATGTGAAAATGGACAGCTGATGCTTTTCATGGTTCGGAGGTGAATAACATCACCTAGTGAATTGAAAGATCAGGACTCCCCCCCTCCCCTCGGCAGCTGGCAGCCCCAACTGTCACAAATAGGACTGGGATCTTATTCTTCAGCTTTGGGTTCCTGCGTGACATTAGAGCTGTAATCAGATATTGCCTGTTTGACGTGGAATTATATTTTGTTCTCTGAAGCTACAAGAGCATTTGTTCCTGGAAATGGATCTTGCATTGTAGTAATTATTTATATTGTATTCCTTGAGCCTAGTTTACCAATGTAGGGGCGGAAAAGGAAACAGACAATGTAAGTTATTTCCTCTTCGGACTGAATTTTTGTCCTCTCTTGTATAAAATATGTACTTCTTGTTTTAGGGTAAGAAATCACTGCTGTGCTGCTATTACCTGGAGAAAAATTGTTTTGTCCCTTTAATAGAGGCTCTGTGTGTGTGGAACAGGGCTCCTGAAACATTCCATGGCAAGGAGGTGAATGACAGCACCCGGTAAAGGTAGATTCAGGTGGGTAGCCATGTTGGTCTGAAGCAGCAGATCAAAGTTTGAGTCCAGTGGCACCTTTAAAACTCTTAAAGGTGCCACTGGACTCAAACTTTGTTCTATCATCCAGTAAAATTAGACCTCTCTGAAAGGGGCTGGACATTTCTTCTCCAGGTAATTGGCAACCCTAGGTAAACGGAGGGTAGTTACTTTGCTAGGTGACAGACTATGTAGGAATATAGTAGGAAGTGTTTTTGCCTTTGTAGGCATAAAGAGATTGAATAGTGTGTTTTTGCAGTGTTAACTAAGTTACTAACCTACTTGTCGCTTCTCCTACTCAAAGGGGCAAATTTGTTTTGTAAAGAGGAACGGTTTTACATGAGATTTCAAGATACCTCATATTTTGAGCTGTGCATTAAAACGTATGTGATGAATTGCATTGATTATTCTTTTCCAGTCACCAGATGCAAAGCAACCCAGTCTAACAAATTCAAGGTTGCATAATATGGATAAATGACTCCTAGATAGAATGAGTTGATAAAGGGTTTGATTTTTGCCTCACTTTCTTTGGCTGTTTTACAGTGCTGTCCAAAGCAGGTCTACTCCTCTTCCTATTCAAGAGTATCAAATGGAGCTTACTCTCAGGAAAAGGTTTTTGGAATTGCACTGTCAAGTGTTAAAATGCTGATTGCCATCTGTCTCAGTGGTATGGACTTGATCTTAGAATCAGGAATGGTAGTTATGCCAAACCAATTAAATAATAATTAATGGGTGTGATTTTATGACTATGACCTTACAGGCTTGTAATGCTCCTCCCACCTCCACCCCCCCCCCCGCACACACACTTTCTTCTGGGAGTAATGATGAATTCTCCAGGCAAAACCAAGTTCTCTTAAATCAGGTGCAAGTAACCCCATGGCCTCTGAGAAAACTCACATAAAACCCAAGGTATGAATCAAGCCAAGAGCACTGAGTAATCATCCACGCATCTATGCAAGGCACACCCAGCTCCTTGGCAAGGGGGCTGGAAAGTGCAGCACTCTGTGACAGCTCTATTCTACAGGGCTGCTTATCTCATCTGTGGCTGCACCCCTTCCTCAAGACCTGGAACCTCCACACGTTGGAGAAAGCCATTGTGTACATCATCATTTCTGACAGTGAGGAACCGTCACAACTCCCAGTCGTTTCCCGCCCATTACTCTCTCTCTCTCTCTCTCTCTCTCTCTCTCTCTCTCTCTCTCTCTCTCTCTCTCTCTCTCTCTCTCTCTCTCTTTTTTCTGGTTACATTCATATCAGAGATTGTGACCTTGATTTGTGTGGGGAAAAGAGTTGGGAAACGGGGAAATTTTAAAAAATGCAAAAGGAAATTGTAGATTATGTGAGATGTTATTTATTTAGTTAGAGAATTTATATGTTGCCTCTCCAGAGTCCTGTTCAAGGTATCATATAAGCAGGGTGGGTTTTTGTGTATGACATTACTCACCTACTGGTACCTTTTTCAGGAGGCTCCCAAGTCCGATGGGAGAGGGGGGAAATGGTAGAAATCAGTGCAACCTTATACATGAGTAAGGTAAAGGTTCCCTTGCTCAAAAGCCGGGTTGCGGTGCTCATCTCCATTTCCAAGCCGAAGAGCCAGCGCTGTCCAAAGACGTTTCTGTGGTCATGTGGCTGGCATGACTAAACGCCAAGGCACTCAGAATGCTGTTACCTTCCCACTGAAGCGGTACCTATTTATCTTGCTTTCAAACTGCTAGGTTGGCAGGAGCTGGAACCAGAGACGGGAGCTTACTCCATCATGCGGCACTCAGGTCTCGAACTGCTGAACTACTGACCTTCCAGCCTGCAATTCAGCGTCTTAACCACTTGAGCCTCCATAGCTCCTATACATGAGTACTAGCACGTTTTAAAAAAAACAAACAAGACTGGCTTACCATGAAGCCATAACAAATTATTGGTATTAAAAGAAAACAATTAAAGGGCCATTTAAAAGCCATTGCCATAAAACAGCATGAAATGTACTTCTGTAAAAATGTTGAATGTGAAACGTATATTAATTTCTGTTTTCTTGACAATTAAGTCACTGTATGAGAAAAAGCTTTAAGTACTGTACATGACAATAGAGTACGAGAAGTGAGAGCAAGGATCCACTGGGGAAGGTGAGAACCAGTTGGTTGCGGCATATGACAACATGAGTAAGTTTTTGGAAATGGATACACGAATCAGGAACAACCCTACATTGGGTCTGCACATGGTCAGGTGTGCATGAGTGAGGCTGGGGTCCTGCTATGGTTGCCAACAAGCCTGGAGAACAACACCCTGTCTCTTTAATAGAGGCTTATTGTGTGGGAAAGGGTAGTGGAAGCTTTTAATGACACAGAAGTAAGTAACATCCCATTTATTAAAGGGACAGGACATTCTTCTGCAGGGCTGTTGTAAACCCGAGGTCCTGCATACTCTCCAATGCATGTATAACAAGACCCCCCTCCCCAGGCCTATTCACATAATTCCATGTTTGCATTGCTGTGCATTGACCCTGAGAGCAAGCCTAAGTTGGTCTACTAAAAAATGTCTCATTTTATTTTGAGGAGCTTACTCACAGGAAAGTGTTTTTTAGGATTATAGCCCATGATTCTTTTTACAGATTATGCACAAGATGGGTAAGAACACACAGAACTGAGACTTACTTCTGTGTTCTGCTGTACAGATGATCTATGTTTCCAAGTTATGTGGAAAATGGCCCAAGTAGATTGGTTTCATGACTTGTACATACTTAATTGAAAAGATGCTGCAATGTGCATTTTCCCAGTTCATCTAGCATAAAAATTAAATCACATATCACTCTTCAAAAGAGTAATAAATAAAGTAACCCGCAGTGATTTTACCTTAGTATTGCACCCTTTATCCAATCATTCGTCAAGCCCTGAATTATTGTTGTGCTTTTGGGTGGGGAAGCCATGAGTGTGAAATCTGAAGTGCTTAATAGTTATCAGATGTTAACAGAGTAGACTTCAAATCTGGCACTAGTCTCTGACCTGTAGAGTTTCATGGTGGAGAAACCAGGACAATGTTAAACAAGCCCAGTTCAAAAGTTGACATCTGGCAGATTTAAATATCAGCCAGATACTGACTCATGGTCACTGTCTTGGGCCTTTTAGAAGAAACAGTTGGGAGGAATGTTCCTGTTAAATTAAACATTTTTGCCAAATGGAAGAGAGGTCCTAGAGACCTGCGGTGACTGTCTATGCTGGATAAAAATGAGGAGAAATTGAGAAGCGTGAGAATTAATCCCAGGAAAACAACAAAAGCAGGACATTTATCATGCTTCTTGGTGGCCAGGTGTACGTGGCTGATGGGCTGTGTTCGGCTGGGTGAGTCACAATTGCTATGGGCCCACTTCATAGGAAGTTTACAGTGCAAATCTAAACAGAGTCACACCCTTCTAAGTCCATTGAAGAGCATAACTCTGCTTTGGAACACATTGTTAGTTACTTACAGAACCATAAGTTTACCACCCCCCCAAAGCATACACTCTGTTTATGGTTAAAGGCAACGATTTCTGCCTTAGGTTTCACATTTACATGGCCATAAAACTCAAATAACAGGTTCTGATAGTATATTTATTCTTACTATATGGTAGATCCAAAAGTTGTTCATCTTAGTTCTATACCCCTATTTGTGATAATTGAAAGTTGAGAGAATTACAGTTTGCACATGATTAATCCCATCTATGTTTAGTTCCTGTGTTAATACTCTCCATGCCCTGGCATTGAAAATAGATGGCAGGCTGGGGCATTGGAAACAAATAAAGCCACACACCTGCTGAATCCGGTGCTGGGAGTGAAGGACACATTTGACTCTGTTGACTTGCCCCAGATTCCAGCCTTTTTGCTTTGTCCCACATAATACAATGGGCACCATTGACAAATGAGTTAGCCTATATCTGCATAGCTCCGCCTCTTCATCTTCGTTTCCTTACAGTGGATTCTCTTTCTCTGTATGATGCTGGCCTATGACAAGATCTTGGAAATGTGAAAAACCCGCAGAATATTTGGCTTTTAAGAGAACCCAGCTATATACAACACACATAACTTCTTTCTTCAAATCAATTTTAGTGATATTTCTAGCAATCCCTGGCATCGGGCAGGAGGTAAGCTTAGCTTCACCCCAACAGTGTTCCCAAGTGCACCCTTTTACTCTCTCCCAGATGAGTGGGTAGGGGGTAACCTCTCCCCAGATATTAAGAGTGATGTCCGAGTATGTGCAGACATCACATACACAAAAACCCCACTCATCCCGAAAGCAGAGTTCCAGCATATTGGGTTGCTACAGTACCCCAAATGTTATGTGATGGAAGAGGGGAGCTGGCAGAGACAATAAGTAGCAGAAGTGGAGCCAATGGGGGAGAATGGAACCAGGTCCACGGGTGGGTAAAGAGGGGTTGGTGAGGGAATGAGATGTTCCCCTTCTCTGTGAGTCTTTGCAGATCCCCCTCTTACCCAATCCTATTGGAAAAAATAAAGTGCTGAGCTCAGGAACAGTGTTGCGTTAGGAACAAAGTGTGCCCACACGCTCAACTGACAGTGGGTGGCTTGACCTTCACTAGCATAGTCCTCCTTTGGGGCAATGTGCATCTGCATGGAAATACTGCAGAGCAAAAATACACATATCCAGATAGGAATCTCTGAAATATGCATGTGTCTCCTTTCACACACACTTTACCCACCCTAATGGAAAGGGGGCATTTGGCTGGCAAATATTTAAATAAATGAGGGCCAGTGATTGAAGAGACAAAAGTCTCCTCAGGGAGAGTAAAGTCCGATAACTGCCAAGTTATCTGATAATCTCTCAGCCTCAGTCTCACCAGTGTTGCAGTGGAACAGCTAACCCAGCTTATGTCCAAGAGAATTCTAAACAGAGACTGGTGAATGGAAGCATTCAGGTCCAGTTACCTGGAGACAAAGGAGGACAGTTCATTCTGAAAAGTTTTCTCTGTGTCATTGCAAGTTTCAAGGTAGGCTTTGTTCTTTTCTCCCCAAGAAGTATCTCTCTGACAGGCCACGCCAAGATGAACTGTTTGCCCCAGTGCAGAGTGTTGTCCTTTTAGGTAACTATGTTCAGAAGATCACTTTTATTCGATCAATCAAAACTCACACACAACCTGTTCCTCCAAAAGCAGACACTCCTATACTTGCATTGTGAGATCAGTTTACTGATTCTTTTTTTTTTTTAATATACCACCCTATCCCTCGGGTTTATAAGCCACTATGGTGTTGTGGTTAGGGTGCGGGATTAGGAGCTGGGAGACCCAGGTCTGAGTCCCTGCTTTGCCACTGAAACTTGCTGGGTGACCTTGGGCCAGTCACACACCCTCAGCCTAACCTACCTAACAGGATTGTTGTGAGGATAAAACAGAGGGAAGGAGAATGCTGTAAGCCATTTTAGATCCCTATTAGGAATCTAAGCAGAATATAAACAAAGGAAATAAATAATAATATTCAGCCTGTGAAGTAGGGTTGACAACTCTTTTGGAAAATTCCTGGAGATATGGGGGAGCAGCCTGGGGACAGCAGGGTTTGGGGAGAGGATGAACCTCAGTAGACCATAAATCCATAGAGTCCACTCTCCAAATCAGCCATTTTCTCCAGAGAAATTGATCTCTGTAGCCTGAAGACCATTTGTAATTCCAGGAGGCATCCAGGCCCCACCTGGAAGCTGGCAACCCTGCATGTGCAGGTGTTTGCCTCAACTTAAGGATGCAATTTTCCATATATTTGAAAGTAAAATTATGTGGGACTTAATTCTATCATGTCTTTCTATTTCTAACAGATTTCCTTCCTTCCTTTTTCTAATATGGTGTTTAAGAATGGCAGAGTCTAATCTGGAGAACCAGGTTTGATTCCCTACTCCGTCACATGAAGCCTACTGGTTAGGGTTGCCAACCTCCAGGTGGTTGCTGGAGATCTCCTGCTATTTCAGTTGATCTCCAGGTGACAGAGATCAGTTTAGCTGAAGAAAATGGTTGCTTTGGAAGGTGGACTCTCTGGCATTATACCAAACTGAAGTCCCTTCCCTCCCCAAACCCCTCCCTCCTCAGGCTCCACACCCAAAATCTCCAGGTATTTCTCAACCCAGACCTGGCAGCCCTACTGCTGCGTGATCCTGGGTCAGTCAAAGTTTTCTCAGAACTCTCTCAGCCCCACCTACCTACCTCACAAGGTGACTGTTGTTGGGAGAGGAAGGGAAGGCAATTGTAAGCTGCTTTGAGACTCTTCTTTTCCTGTCACTAAATTAGGCTGCACATAAAGCTGTCAACAGGCCTGAAGGAAAATGTCTTGTTCCTTCAACAGAGGCTTAATGTGTGGAAATGGGCAGCTGAAGCTTGTCATGGCAGGGTGATAGCACCTGCTAAATAACGCTGTACTATGCCTCTACCAAAGGGCCAGGGCATTTTTTTTTCTACCAGCAACTGGCAACCCTAACCGCACATATCTACAGTAGGCTTTACCTACTGTTACTGTTAAAACCCTGTTTTAAGTAAAGGAAGAAGAAGCTGGGATAGCACATATACTACAGCTACCATGATGCAGTGGCTAGAACGGTAAGGTTTGGATATGGGAAACATGGAGTCAAAATCCCTGTTAACTATATGGTTCACAGAGCGGCAAACTAGATATTACACGCACATACACTTCACATTTGTTCAACAGTCTTTTTCCAATGATTAAAGCTGCTTCCTACTGCCCCCAACAGCCCCCAACCCAAGTTCCAAGTACAAGCAAACCACACTTGGAATTCTGCGGGTGAAAAATTGCTGTGAAGGAAGGTTTGGAGCAGGTACATCTCCAGGCTCAATTGTTCCTCCAGAAGTGGCATTTCCTGTTCAGAAAGGGCCATCTAGGGTGATATTGCAGACATCTGCATATAATGTCTAGCTTGATCCTGTGTGATGGTGTGCAAATTCCTGCTTTTCCACTTAACCTACCTCTCAGGGTAGTTTTGCAGGTCGCAAATGCAGCTCCTTAGAGGAAGGGCAGGATACAGATGTACAAAATAAGGGACTCTTCTCACCCTGAAGCTTGTTGTGCTCATGAAGGGTACTGATTCTGGGTTTTTTTATATCCCATCCTATCCTTAAGGCTCAGGACAGCTAATAATTACAGCTTACATATTTATATTTTTAAAAACCAGGAGGAAAACTCAGAAATAGAACTTTCCCTTTAGACTTTTATAAAGCAGCCCCTCAGTAGCCCCCATAGCATCCCACAGACCAGATGGCAGTTCTGATGGGGTCTGTGTTTAGAGGTGGGAGGCATAAGCTTTCCAGGGCTATCAGTTCAGTGGTTAGATTCAGGTGGGTAGCCATGTTGGTTTGAAGCAATAGAACAAAGTCTGAGTTTAGTGGCACCTTTAAGACCAACAAAGTTTAATTTTGGTATAGGCTTTCACCTGCATGGACACTTCATCAGCCATGTGGCCTTTACCCTCTCCTTCCTGGGGGACGTTCACAATTCTGTTGCTCCTGACTGAAGGTATGGGGGTCAAACAGACCTTCTCTCCATGATACTGACTCCTGGGATGGATCAGATTCTGCCTGTGGGGGAAGGTTCAGATAATTCCAAAGACTTAACATGATTCAATACACTAATTTCCCATTTATATCCACTCCTTTTTTTCTTCTAGGTTTGTCATAGAGGCTTAATGGGATGCTATTTAGCAGGTGGTGTTGTTTGTGCCATGAAAGGCTTCAGCTTCCCATTTCCACACATTAAGGCTCTGCCAAAGGGAAAACATGTTTTTCTCCAGGCCTGTTGGCAACCCTACCCTGTTTTGCTTCCGATTTCATTTTATACCCTTAGACTTAGGAGCCTAACCTAATCTAACCACAGGATGTCACACATGCAACCTCCCTGCAGGCCCAAGGATTACCCAGTTATCGTAATCCCACCTCACATAACAGGACAGTGTACAACTCAAGATCCTCCTGATACACATGGCTACTCCTTTATGTAACTAGGGTTTTGTGTGTAAAGTGCCATCAAGTCGCAGCCAACTTATGGAGACCCCACTGGGTTTTCTTGGCAAGAGGTGTTCAGAGGTAAGTTGCTACTGACTGTCTCTGCTGGACTTTTTGGTGGTCTCCCATCCAAACACTAACCAGAGCCGACCCTGCTCAGCTTCTGAGATCTGACAAGATTGGGCTAGCATGGGCTATTCAGGTCAGGGCATTACTACTGTGTGTATTTTCCAGTTTTAGAATACACAAACACATACCATCAATAATCTGAGTTTCCAAGTATGGAAAATACACACATTGCCCTACTAACACTAAGTGGCAACTGCATGTTTCAAGAGGACTGCACAAAGCACCAATCTTTCCTTATGCATGATTGGATCAATAAAAGCAGAACTACTGAGCAGGGCTAAGGCCACAATGGGAGGTGTGTGATAAACGTGCAACATACAAGGATCATCTTGCTGCATTGATCTGAGTCAGGCAAAGTGCTAATAATTTGCCAGCACATTATAAGCATCTGGATACTCCCTGTGTAACAAATTGCCTAGACAAAGGAGAAGCCCAGATCTGGGAATTCATGGACTAGGAAAACTCGGTGCCGTTATGTATGTTCCCTCCTATGAACAGCAGCCCTAGTGGCTAAAGAAGGCAGAGAATCAATGCTTCTTCTGGAGGGTTCCTCAGTTTCTTTCTGGTATTGCGTATCCAGCTACCTGAAATACATTTTAGTCAAAAAATGTGTAAATAAACTTAGGCATGGGAACAAATCACTGCTGAAGCAACAGTACAGAACATATCCCCTCGTTCTTTCTTTTCCTTTTTTTTTTTTAGAATAGAGGAAACAGCTGACTACCAAATCATAGTTTAGGTATAATTATAACATTGCCTTTGGCAGCAATCTACAAATCAGGTCAAATTGGAATGCTGGCAATTAAGCCAACCTAAAATCCTTACTTCAGTGCAGGCTGGCACAGTTCGAAGTAGAAAAGGCAGATAATGACACAACATGATTACATATAATATCGACCTGGCCCTTATATGCTAGGCTTGTCATTCATTGTTTGCTTTGAAGTCACAGCGCACCAACCAGGACAGCCACTTGAGTGAAATCATTATGGATAGTGCAACTCCAGTGTCTCATTTGCTTAGTTTCTTCCTGGGAGTGTGGCAATCATCTGTGTGTGTGTGTGTGTGTGTGTGTGTGTGTGTGTGTGTGAGAGAGAGAGAGAGAGAGAGAGAGAGAGAGAGAGAGAGAGAGAGAGCGCACAATTAAAACTTGTAGCCATCCCTTTTTCTGATGTCATCTCTTAAATCCTGAATCTACAGTCACCAGTTTGATACAGCTCCTGTGTGAGCAATTCCAGTCCTTGTGCCTGTTTTTCCTGTTGTCTAGTACTTTTGTGAGATGGAAAGTGGATCCTTGAAAGTTAGGTAAATTCCACTATAATCACTGATTAAACCAGGGCATTCTGGAGGGAATTTCCTATTAAGTTACCTATGAAGTAGAAAAACAAGCAACAGCTAGGTGCAGCTGGTGTGGGTGTGTGGGTGTGGGCCTCAGACACTAGTCATGATTATTGAAATGGACCAGAACCTCCAAATCATTGCTTAACCCCAGGATATATTTTCAGCCTGGGACATGGAGCTTAGGCACTGATATGGAGTAGTTCTCCACCCCAAACTTCCATATATTAGACTGGTATTAATGGGCCCGACTAAATGTTATACTGAGGATCTGTGTATAAAACCAACTGGAGGGGCTGAGGTGATCAGGACCACAGCATCAGAACAGAGTGGTGTTGTTGTTGTTTTTAATATTTTCTCTCACACTGTTTCCTGATTGAAATCCTGGTCTCTTTAACTTAATGTGAATTCTGGTAGGGAAAAAGAAAGAAGTACAAAACATGGCCAGTCTAACAACTGGCAGTTTCAGGGAAGCTGGCGTAAAGGCAAGGGCTTTAATCCCCCCCCACACACACACCCTGGGCCATGCCTCAGTCCTGATATTCTGCCCATACTTGTTCTTTTAAATTTGAACTACATATTGGAAGATCTGATCATAGATCCCCAGTGTAATCTATGGGCCATAAATTCAGTAATAAATGTCACTGAACTGTTGCACCCATATTCCATAAGTGTCTATCCCTGCTCACTCCTACCAATATGTTCAGGGTACAGCACTACATTCCTTTGCAAACCTACACTGCCACAAGCTTCTGATACAATCACTGATTTATTTTAAATCATTTATATCCCACCTCTCAACCAGCAAACCAATGCCCATGACAGTTTTAGAGTGGTTATAAAGGTTGATAACATCAAATCCAAAGGACACTAGTACTTTCATTAATGTGCTGGACTTCTTACGTTAATAGAGATTGAACGCATACTTTGCCAATCTCTTCAGAAAGTTTTGGCACACCCTGTTAGGAAAGGAAACCACTTTCCTAAGAATTTACTTGAATGCAAAGGACTGGATGCAGCTTTGAGCTGGGCCATTTTTATCCATCGCTAAGATTTCTCAAGACTTGATTATGCAATCTCATGACTGAGAGTGCCTTTAAAATTATTTGACATTTGTCAGCAAAAAACAAAAAGTAAGTTCCTTCCAATCTGAGGGATACTTTCAATATCAGTATGTCTCAACCCTCCACAGTGGAGTTATCTAGGAATTACAACTGATCTCGAGATGACAGAAATCAGTTCCCCTAGAAAAAATGGCAGCTTCAGAGAGTAGTTTCTAGACATTATACCCGACTGAGGTTCCTCCCCTTCCCAGACTCTGCCCTGCCCAAGATCTGCCCCCAAATCCCCAGGAATTTCTCAATCTGGAGTTGGATACCCTGCACAAGAATTATGGATTTTACAACAGGCCCACTATATATGAAAATAAGGGTCAATATTGCCGCTTTCTCCCAACACAGCTTGGGCTCCACTGCTTCAACAGTACAATTTGTTCTTAGTATTTCCCCCATTGCCCTCCTATACCTGCTGAAGCAGGTAGGAATCCAGATGCACTTTACTGCAAGCAGCAGATAGGTGAAGGAACTGGGGGAGGGTGGACAGGAGAAAGGACAGGGGAAGTCATGGCTGCTTTGACTCCTGATTCTGCAGTAAATAGAATTATACAGGATTAATTTTTGGATTACGTATGTTACCAACAGGGATGCCTGAATGCAACCCAGGGAAAGTTTCTAGGCTGTAATTTGCAGTATTGTTTGCAGTTTCTCAATATGCTAAGTATTATTGCCCCCCTCATCTGCTTACAATTTGGGGGGAGGGGAGAGAGGAGTGGGGTTGACCCCAAATCCTGTCAGAGTGACCTTTTCCTCCCAAACTTGAAGCTCCCTCTCTTGCCCCACCCATTGCCTTCATCTGTTAACTTGCTCCTGTGCGGGTCTTTATGTGGGAGCATGGCTGTTATTCATGAGAAGAAAGGCAGCATGGTATGGTCTGGTTTTTATCAGATCTCAGAAGCTAAGCAGGGTCCATACTTGGATGGGAGACTGCCAGAGAAAGGCTCTGCAGAAGAAGGCAAGGGCAAACCACCTTTGCTTCTCACTTGCCTTGAAAGCCTTTCGTTGGGGTTGCCATAATCTGCTTGTGCCTTGATAGCACTGTCATAGGCTATTATTCATGAGAATAAGGTGACCTTACTTTGGGCCAAATAACTTGTTTTTGCAGTCTGTTAGATATGAGACTCAGGCAGCGGCTCGTTGAACAGTGAAATCAGCTTTATTTACAGAGTGAGAACAAGATAGGACGACAGCAAAACTGGGGAGCAACAGGCTCCTTTTTAAACAGTCCGGGCTTGCTACCCACACCCATTTGTGCAGTAAGGACCAATCAAAATATAGACATAAAGTTCAATCACATCGTTTCCCTCCTGCACATATCCTGTATCCTGATTGGACACCTGCACAGAGTGTCCAATCAGATTTCAAGCTTCAGGATACCAGGCTTTAATAGGAGCTGGAATCAAGCTCCTACATTTATGTATAGCAATACATAACACAGTCCAAGAAGGACAGGCCTGTAGCCAGGATTTTGTAATTTGGGGGGCCTTTAAATAAGTCATGGGGCACTGACGTCACAAAATAAAAAATAATTTTTTAATAAAAAAATTTAAAAACTCACTTTTGCAGCATTTGCACTCTGCCTGCCGATGTGGGGAAGCAAGCCACGCTTGGGGAAGGGGCAGTGGTGGGGAGTCCTCTGGGCAGCCCAGAGACTCAGGAGTCCTCCAGGTGGCCCAGAGAGCCAGGGGCCTGGAGGCTGGATGGAAGTCATGGGGCCTTGGTAGGAAGTCGGGGGGGGCAGGCCCCGAAATGCCCCACTGTAGCTATGGGCCTGTAGCAGGAGGTGCTGCACACACACGCTCTCTCTCCCCTCTATTCCTGGGCTGGCTGGGAGGTGGGGGCAGGGACCAGTTCCGCACCACTATCATGGCATAGAGTCTGCTTTCCTCAGGATTCCCTTCTGGCTGGGCTGGGCTGGGCTGGGCTGGGCCCACTACTTTCTCGCACCTCTTCCCTGTCATGAGCCCCACTCTTGTATCTGGGAGCTTCACCATGTTATGTACTGAAGTGTGAATCCATCCTATGTATTCTCATGTTAAGCTTCAGTCTGAATGTGGCTCTTCATCTGTCACATTACCATTGGCTGGTTTCTGTGAAACCATTGTAAATATCCAATCACTGTGTGAAAATATCCTGATTGGCCTTTATCTCTGAGTTATGATTGGTCTTTAACTTGTTATGAGTGTTGCTTTGACAGCCCGGGCTAGTTTAAAAAGGGAGCTGTGCTCTGCTCTTGTTGTTGTGTGTTCCTGAGTTGGAGTTTATTGTTAAATAAAGTTGAAATCACTTTTTGCTGAAATCCTGTTGTTGAGTGGCATACTTAACACACCAAAATTGGGATGCTCCTTAACCCTATCAGCTCTCTACCCATAGCACAAATGAATCAACATCTGTATGTTATTTGTATGTAGGGAAGAGATCCAGGAGGTTTAAATTACCATTCAGCCTTGAAGCTTCCTAGGCAATGAAACTTCCTCGGCCTTTCTGGGCTTGGAAAAGTAAATGACTCCCACAGCCTAACCTGTCTAAAAGGGTCCTCTGATTAAGAGTACCTCAGGAATGCAGAGACATTTGCAGTGGCAATGGAGCTTCCACAATGGGACTTTGCACCTGCCACGCACACACCACCTCCAGTGCACTTCTTAATTTTTTAAAATTGGTAATGGAAATGTTGCTATAGAGTTAGAACACTATACCAACCTATCTACTGATAACAGGTGGGTTTTTTGCTTTTAAAAAACTGAAATTTGTCAGGGGGATGCTGGGTGTGAGAGGAAATCATGATGGATACAAACAGGGAAATGCACATATCCATACCTTCCTGTACAAATTCTCCTCAAATCTGCTTTTGGGATGATCTTTCAGGAAAGATCACACTAAAGCAGGTTGGGAAAATACAGAGCAAGAGACACAGAAAAGCCAGAGGATGGACAATCACATGACAACATTGTGTGGAAAACCAATTTAAAGCTGTTGCATTGGGGGTGGGGAGCAAGATCTCCACGTGGAAACAGACTGCGCATCTAGTGGAATGCGATGCCACCGAATCCTGATGTGATGAAATGATTACACCACTTCAGAACACAGCTAGGGGGTTACATTTCTAACGCCACTCTACTTTTTTTTTAAAAAAACAAAACCCTAGATATGGAAAACTAGTATAGTAGGGAATGGGATGGCCTAGAACCTTTCTCTGTGCCGATTTATTTGCAAGATTATTTTACATAGGGAATCATCCAAAAATGAAATCTGAAGTGGTATTGTCCATTGTATCAGTTCTGGAGGTTATCTTTTTATTCTGCTGCATGTACTGACTAGGATACAGGCACTGATAAGTAGTAAGTGGTAAAAGTAGTAAAGTAGTACTAGTAAAATCATAAGGAAGTGGTATTTTTCTGCTGATAAATAGTAAAATCATAAGGAAAAGTCCTCTGAAAATCCTCATGCCAAAATGACACGTGAACTGTCCCAGAAAGCAGATGTAGGTCATAGCAGAAAATAATTATTGGTGTAGCCTGAAGCTCATTTACCCTTAAATAACCTAATTCATGTGTTATTTAAATCAGCGGCAGTGCTGTACTAGTATTCCTTTACCCCTCCCTATCTAAGAGCCTTGATCGTATTCTGCTGAAAAAGATGTATTTTCAGTGCACAAGTCTGATGTTTCCAGTCCTCACATCTAGTGGAATCATAGAATTGGAAGGGAACATCAGGGTCATCTAGTCCAACCCCCCGCACAATGTAGAAAATTCACAAATACCACCACCACCCCATTCCGTTTCCAGAAGAGTTACTGTAACAGAGCTGGTCAGTAGAAACAGAACAGGTACATCTCTGCTTAGGTACCACACTGATTATCTGGGCAATGCCTTTCAGGGTTCACAAATAAAGTCCTTTGGTTGGCTGGAGGAGGAAAAAGACACACTCATTTCAAGGAAAAGTTAGTGGACAGATAAAGAAGGGTGGCAGGTATCACTGACTTGGGGAAAACAGCTGTCTTGTCATACCACAATAACAAAAGTGGTCAAAACTTCAAACAGTATTGTTAGCACACTTTGGAGAATGCAGAACTTCTAGTTCCACTGCTAGTTCCACTGTCTTTCTACAGATTCCACATCACTATGTTTTCCCTTTATAGATATATATTAAAAGGTTTGACTGCCCTCTCAGGTGCAGCACTATAATACATCCTGCTCCATGTACCTAATAAATGAAATGCAGCGATGCGTGATTTACTGCTTTTCCCAAGGCAGTTTACAAAATTATGCTTAAGCACACACAAAATAATAACAGCCGTAAACAGAACCCTGTAATTCACACCATCACAACAGCAATCCACGCCCCTCTTCAGTTATAGACAACTGCAAAGTCTTCTCCTGCTACAAGACACGAAGTGTGGATAAGCTAATACAGGCCAGTATGGAGTATCCAGTAGGAAGATGTCCAAGATGGTACGTTCCATCTCCTGCTTTGATCCCCCTGAGAGTCACAGTACCGGTAAGAAATTTACTTTCACCCCTGCAGGAGAATAATTTGTTTACCTCTCTGTCTTGGGTAAGTGCCCTTGTTTAAATTCGGGGACACGAAGCTTCTTTCGACTTAGTCAGACAATTGGTCTATCAAGCTCAGTATTGTCCACAGTATTGAAATTGAGCAAACTTCAGCGGACAGCGGAAGACAGGAGGGCCTGGCGTAATCTGGTCCATGGGGTCGCGAAGAGTCGGACTCGACTGTGCGACTGAACAACAACAACAATTGTCCACTCTGATTGGTTGCAGCTTTCCAGGGTCTCTGAGGGAGAGATTTCACACCACTTATAACTGGACGTGGAAGGGAAGATGGCATGTTATAGCCCACAGATCTCAGAAGCTAAGTTGTGTTGGTACTTGGATGGGAGACCACCAAGGAAGGTTCTGCAGAGGAAAGCAAGCCACCTCTGCTTCTCGTTTGCTTTGAAAGCCCCTTGCTTGGGTCACCAAAAGTTGGCTGCAACTAGACAGCACTTGTCTATTACTGAACCTGAGACTTTCTGCATCCAAGACAATTGCTTTACTCTGTAGCCACAGCTTCTCCCTGAGACCATTAGCATGGTTCACCAAACTGTGCATTCTCCAGCGTCCAATTATAAACTCTTTCTTACAAAGTGGTTTTTAGTCACTTGGACCTGACTTAAATCAGGACACACAAAACAATCCTATGACATTTGTTTTCAGAAGTAAGTCTCACTACGCTCAATGGGGTTTTGCTCCCATGTAGGGCTGTAGCCACAGTCTTATTGAATCATAAGAGCTGTTTACTAAAGAGTGAAATTCTTTAGATTTTCATATTTTTCGTATCCTGATTTCTGCTTTTTGTTTTACCTGATTTCTTCCTTCCATAAAAGTCTACGTGAAAACCTTACAAATACCATCATTTAAAGAAATCCAGAGGTGTTGTTGTGTTAAGTTTATTGTTGCAAAAATAAACAGGAGTGGAATAATATCGTGCCAGTCTTTAAAGTACCATTAAACTCTTGTTTATTTTAGATATATCTAGAATTCCTGCCTCTGGTTAATTAAGATATGGTATAAGGAATTAGCCCTGACCTGGATAGCCCAGGCTAGCCTGATTTTGTCAGATCTTGGAAGCTAAGCAGGGGCAGCCCTGGGTAGTATTTGCACGGGAGACCACAAAAAAAATATCAGGGTCATGACGCAGGACAATGGGCACCTATGAACATCTCTTGTGTTGAGAACCCCATGGGATTGCCCTAAGTCAGCTGTGATATGATGGGGGGGGGGGAATCACAAATTAAAGGATTTATAAAACCTTTGTGCCCAGACCTGGATAGCCCAGACAAGTCTGACCTCATCAGATCCTAGACGCTAAGGAGAATCAGCCCTGATTAGTATTTGGATGGGAGACCACCAAGGAAGTCCAGGGTCGTGGCAAAACGACTTCTAAATGTCTCTTGCCATAACTCAGCTGTAGTCTGATGGCACCAAAGAGAAAAAACCCTTCAAATCACGTTATGCTAAAATGTGATTTTTGAGCAGGATGTGTTGCAAATAAAATTCACTTCTTTACCCTGCTGCAGCCTTTGCTAAACTCCTAACCAGTTTGGTGTAGTGGTTAAGTAGGGGGACTCTAATCTGGGAGAACTGGGTTTGATTCCTCACTCCTCCACTTGCAGTTGCTGGATGACCTTGGGCAAGCCATAGTTCTGCCAGGGCTGTTCTCTCAAGAACAGTTCTGAAAAGAGCTCTCTCAGCCCCACCTACCTCACAGGGCGTCTGTTGTGGGGAGGGGGAGGGAAAGGAGTTTGTAAGCCGCTCTGAGACTCCGAGTGAAGGGCGGGGTATAAATCCAATCTCTTCGCCGCCTTCTTCTTCCCCTTAGACTGTTAAACAACATACAGCCATGAAGTCTGAGTACCGTTCATTCTTTTTTTTAAAAAAATCAGGATCTTAATTAACCTGTGTATATTTCATCTAACTAACACTGGCTGGCATTGCACTGGTTTCCGGGAGCCAATTTGTATCAGAGGGGCAAAGTTTTCTCCAGGTTGACGGATCAACACAGACAAGTCACTTTCTCTTGTAGGACAGCGCACATGCGCCCTCTCGAACCTTTCTTGAGCTCGTGGCAAGCGGGGGGCGGGGGGCGACGACGAACTGTCAGGCAAGAGCATGCGCAAAGAAACTTGAAGAGTCCTAGGTTGGAAGGTGAGGGGGCGTGGCTGAGAAGGTGGGCGGCTCGGGTTCCAGAAGGAGGCGTGGCCAACCCGTGTCTTTTTTGCTCGGCGTTCCAGACGCGCTGTAGTGATAGCAAAGGCAACAGGTGCGTATACTGGAGTCGAGGGGAGCGGCGGTGGTAGGCGGAGAGGAAGTCTAGGTTTTGCAGAGCCTGTTTTTCCTTTGCATTCGGATGCAGAGATCCTCTAATAGTGTCTTGTAAAACAAAATTTCAGGTGCGTTAGAGATAACCTTAAAAAGTGAGGGGTGGGTATATCCTTTACGCCTGCTTCTCTCTGGTCCCGGAGAGGTGATGCTCTTTCGCGTGCATTGAAGGCAGCAGGTGTAATGGAGAAGCGTCATGCCTTGGATAGGAATTGCTAATAAAGTCTGGTATGCACCAACGGGGGGAGGGGTAGCAAAGTTATTGGTTAAAGTGGGGTAGATAAGGGACTCCTAAGTCCTGCGTAGGTTATGTGTGGGCCTGTGGGAAACCTTAATTGGGAAGCAGATGTATCATCATGGTGTGTGATTGATAATTCTCCTTTGTCCTGTTGTGTGAGACCTTCCATAAATGTGAGATTCAGTGTGGTGTAATAACTAAGAGTGTGCTTGAGTAGGGAGGTTTGCAGGTAGCAATGTGCCCCATGATTGAGCTGTGAATCTCATGCAATAATCTTGGGCATGCTGCCATCTGTTTAACCAACTTCATAGGGTTGTTGTGAGGATCTGAAAGGGGGACCAAGTACGGAAGAAGGGGGCAATAAAGTATAATGAAGTTACTGGTCCTGAAGGTAGCTTTTTGGGAGTGGGGTGATCATATATGTCAGGAGAGTGATTGTGGGTGCAGTGGTGTATGTGAATGATCTGTGTCAGATTGTAATTTTTTTGAACCCCTGAGTTAGTCTCCTGCAAGGAAATTTTTGTGTGTTTTAGCCTTCTGAGATGTGAAAATGATATTTATTGGAGGTGCAGGTGCCATCCTAGGAATAATAGCCATAGCAGATACTCAGGTTCTTTTAAGAGTTACTTTGGGATTTTGAAATAGGAATGTTTTTGGTTGTGTTATCTTACCTGTCTGAAGGTGGTTACTACTTTCTTATTTTTAAAAGAACCTAATACTGCTTGGCTTCCTTCTTAATGTTAAAGGAATCCTTTGAACTCCCTGTTTGGCAGCTTGTTATAGGGGAGGATCACTGTAACAAGAAGATGAAGGCCTTCTCTGTTCCTCAGGTCGGGTTGCTGTAGCTACCAGTCCCTCTCTGTATTTTTTCCTATCTCTTGGTCAGCAACCTGAGGCCAGGCAGGAGCACTCAGGAGACTGGATCTGATCCATGGGCTTCTAGTTGCTGATCACTGTTTTCATAGCACTAAACAAACATTGATCCTTGAAGACTTGAAGTGTTTGGTGTGTGCTGTGGCCTATTTAGTTCTTTCTTCCTGGTGATTCCTGTAGCTTTTTGAATGTGCAGGGAGGGATGATTGGATGTTGATTCTAGGAAGTGACTGATGCTGATTCTAGGAAGTAGTATTGCCTGTGTTGAATGATTTTGATTAACTCAGTCTTGGATGCCCATGTGGCATTTTTCTGCAGAGCCTGAAATTGGGGCCAGCATCAGCGTATCCTGAGGTGGGGCAGCTGACAGGGCCCAGAACTTCTGATGAGGCCCACTGCTGCTTACCCATGCATCTCACCTGCCACCTCTATACCCATTTCCCCAACTGCATAGAGTCATTAAGGAAGGGCATGTGAGCGGTGCACAATGGTGGCACTCCTGGTGGCAATGGCAGCATTGATTCTGGCTGCATGAATTGGCCAGTGCTGTTAGGGAATGGGTGTGCAGATGGTGAAGGCAACTGAGCATGGGCAATGAAAAGGCTTGCAAATGGGAGAAGATGGGGGTCATGCAGGTGTAGGGGTGGAAAGGAAGGCATGAGGGGGGCCCTGGGCACTGCCTGCCAGGGTCCACCAAAACCTGGAACCGGCTCTGCCTGAAGTTACTGGATTGTTGATCTGGTCCTTCTGTCCTGTGCATTCTGTATCGAAATGTTCCAGTTTTGCAGAGGGTGATCAAGTAATTGTTATAAATTTGGTGGCGCCAGAACTGTTAATGTAGCGCTCATATAGGAAGAACTTGGAAGGAAGCTAGATAGCAAAGCTCTGGGATCCTGTAGCTGCTAATTCTTCCAACATGCAAATTATCGGGGCCTTATCCAGATGCTTGTATTTACAGACGACTTCAGAAAGTGGAAGTGGCTGTCTCTGTAGGTGCCTGCATATTCCTAACCTAGATTTGGATTGTTTTAAGGGAGGAGTACTGATCCTGGGGAGGAAGGTGTGGGTGGACAACTCACTCTTAACAGTACTTATGAACCTTTCCAAAGCACCTAAATAGTTGTTTATCCTTTGACTTGTTAAAGCTTTGGGTGTGTCTGGAGAGATTAATCAAGTTTACCCAAAATCTCCTCCCAATTTATGGCCTTGCCTCACCTTCCTACCTGTGCCCGAAAAATCTCTCTTAGGTGCATTGTCAAATGAGGAAGTGGCTACTAATGCTCAGAGTGGAAAGTTTCTTTTGAAGCAAAACTGGATAGTCTCAACTCTAACCTACAAAAGGAAAAGTGTTCAGAGTGGGGCTGTTTGGTTTTAATTCAGACATCTTTACAGTGAACAGTCATTTTATTACGTAAAATCACGGATAGCTTCCACCCCACCCCTGTTGTATGGGTAGGGTAAGAGATCTCCATTTGAAAACGAGAAGGGAGCTTTGTATGAAATACTGATTCTTCTACTGTGTATGAGGAAAGCTCTGCTATGAGCCTGCATACCATAAAACCACATTTGTTACATTCTGTGTTACGCCGAAGGGATTTTCTGCAGATAGTTATGAGGAAAGTACAGCAATCACATCTTTCTTTTGCTTGCGTTTAAAATGAGGAGAGGGAGAGGGATGCTCTGAATGAATTACTTCAAGGAGCCTTTGCTCCTTTACAAAAAAAAGGTAATTGGAGGAGTGACTGTGAAACGTGTGGTCTTTATTTTCCTTTCTGTGATTCTGATAAATATTTGAAGGAAAGTTAATTGACTCGACATAGCTATATCCCACTCCCAGACACGCACATTCTCTCTCTGCTGGGCACCTACTCTTCCCATACGATCTGGCATAATTTCTCCTTTGTCACTGACATTAGATTCTGTCCATGATGATAATTCATATAGTCACTGATGTCAAGAATTCTCTTCTTGATTTCTGTATATGTTTAAGTGACACTAACTACCTTGCTGTTAGTCTTCTAAGGTGATGGTTTAGGAATAGCTATTGGTTAGAATAGCTGGCCTTGTACTTTGAATGTACTGGTCTCCATGCAGGAGGGGAGAGTGATGTTTGTAAGCCACCTTGAGTTCTTGTTGGGAAGGATATAAACATCTAAATTTTCCTGACTTGGCAAAGGTAGTCAAGTAATGGCTGATGCTCTGCAAGATCTGTATAATGCTACTATTGTTTGTGAGATAGTGTAGACTAGGCTGAGAGCTTGTGTCCCAAGGACAGCCAGCAAAAGTGTTTTTGTTGTTGTTGTTGCATGCACCATATTTTTAATATGGGTAGACATAAAGGTAGCGTATACATGTGATACATGCACATTTATCGCTGTGTGCATTATAAAATCTGCTATAGCCCCCTACCAGCCCCCCTACCAGCCATAGTTCTGCATAGCATATAAAGTGATCCTGCTTTGCCTTGCTGGGCAGAGATTCAGACCTAGGTTTTACCCATTCAAATACTACCCCCTTATTGGCATTGATATCCATAGGTTTTTGTAAGCTGAATACTTAAAACTTAGCCGCCCATGATCATCCCCAAACCAGCATACTTGACGGCAATTTTTGCAGGAAATTTTAAGCTTGACCGCTGTGCTCAGTGAGGGGACTCATTTGTCATGTGTACCCTGGCACTGAATAGAGCTGCTAGCCCATACAGACTGTGTGCTGGCTAACAGCAGAAACAGGTAATTGTACTATTGCAGATGTCCATTTCTTGTGCCATAAACGTTACTCTTGGAAACAAGAAACCCTTTATATAGGGTGTTAAATGACCTCCTTGCATTTGAATATGAGCCTCCTGATTCAGTAGGGATCTCTTATCAGCTGTTTCGCCAAGTCTAGTAGCAAATGTTTCCTACTGTCTTTTGATAAACTCTAAAGTTTACCCCCACCACCGAAATGTTTTGTCTGGGTTAGTGAATGTTAAGAGAGCTTTCTTTTGACAGCTGTTAGGAATGCTCTGTGGAAGAAGGTGGTCAGAGGACTCTATTTATTTGCTTCATTTATAGCCTGCTTTTCTCAGAGAGACATCAAGGCAGATTACAAGATATAAAAAAACAATTTAGTCACACAACATAAGACATCGTAACCCGTAAAACAGGGCTAAGACTACCAATGGGGGCTGCTGTGGCTCAGTGGTTAAGACACTGAACTGCAGACCAGAAGGTTGGTAGTTCAGCAGTTCAAGACCTGAGTGCCGCATGATGGAGTGAGCTCCCATCTCTGGTCTCAGCTTCTGCCAACCTAGCAGTTAAAAAGGAAGAAATTGCAAGTAGATAAATAGGTACCGTTTCAGTGGGAAGGTAACAGCGTTCTGTGCGCCTTGGCGTCTAGTCATGCCAGTCGCATGACCATGGAAATGTCTTCAGACAGCGCTGGCTCTTGAGCTTGAAAACGGAGATAAGCACCATACCCCTAGAGTTGGACTTGACTAGTGTTTGAGCAAGGGAAACCTTTACCTTTTACCTTTACGTAAGACCACCGAATTACAGAACAATGCAGACAAAACCAATTTACCCTGAGTTAAACTCCTGTAAATAATGACTCTCTCCATCAGTTGCGTGAAGTAAGTTGAAAAGGCTTTTTAAACTTCCTTTAGGCATCATCAATTGCCAGTTTCTTCATAGCCTCCATGCATCTGACAAAGAGAATTGTGTTTCTCGGAAGCTTATGCTACAATAAAGTTTGTTAGTCTTAAAGGTGCTACAAGCTTTTTACTATTTCAAAGCAACAGACTTAACACATCTAACTCCTATGGATCTAGGTTAGAATGTGTTTTTCAAGGTCTGTTTCTGGTGTGTTTTTTACTTCTTCTCTTGGAAACTGGATTTAAATATACAGTGCAAAGAGATGGTAGCTTGGATCGTGCCATTTCACAATGTAGGTGGGAAATCCCTCTTTGAGATGCTTTGTTAGAGTAAAAATAAGTTCCCTACAAACAGAAAACTAGCTAAACAGACTGCACCACTCATATTCCAAGTGGGGGATTTGAATGTCCTTGATGATAAACTTCCACATAAACAGAAAACCTATGAATGTGATAGGTTTTCTGTTTATGTGGAAGTTTATCATCAAGGACATTCAAATCCCCCACTTGGAGTCTGAGTGGTGCAGTCTGTTTAGCCATCTCAGGATGCCTGTAAGGCCTGGTTCCCAGAAGCAGGAGACTGAAGTGTGAGAATGGGCTGCCCCATCTCAACCTGCAGGTAGAAAATCACAGAAAATAAGTGGCGCAGGGACAAAGAAACAAGTCTGTAACCCCAGTCTGATTGCAACCAGCTGACTAGTGAAGGATCTCTGTCACTTGGATCTAACCATTTTGGCATTAAAAAGATGCATATTTTGAATCGCTTTTCTCTTCTTTACAAGCATATTAAATATGAGCAGAGGACAGCAGCCATCCTTGAGCTACTAGATGGGAGACCTTAGAACATATGAAGAGCAATGCTGGATCTGATCAGTGGTCCAGCTAGTCCATCATCCTGTTTCACGCAGTGGTCAACCAGTTCCTCTGGGGAACCAACAACAGGGCATAGAGTATATCCAGTCCCTTCTTAAAGTCATCTGTGCTGGTTGGTATCACTTCACCCACTGGCAATGAATTCCACAGTCCAGTTCCAGAGGCAGATATCTCAGGAAAGCAGGAGTTGCCAATTAGTGCCTCTTTATCCTCCAATTCTGTGTTCCTGGCCATGTGGGTTTCATGCAGATGTGCTTTGCTGAAACATGTACCTGGAATAGAAAAGTAAAGAATTCCTGAAAATAGTATGTACACTACAGTCATCTCACAAGAGGCAAGGAATTAAAGAAGATGAGGAAAAATCTACTTCAGAGATGGCCAAAATGTCACAGAGGTTTTAATTAATGATTCAGCAAAGGGGGAAGGGGTATCCCTGTCCTTCTTGCTAAAACTGAAACTTGGCCTTTCCCTCAGAATCAAACAAAATAATTGTCTGTGGGGACCCATTATCTGTGTAAAGGACTGGCATCCAAAGCAAGGGGTTTCTGTCTTCTGCACTGGAATTATGACTGATCAAAGGTTAAAGAACAGTGATAAAGCTATCTTTTATTGAATCACTAAGTAAAGCAGGTGGCTTTTTCCGGAATTCATCTAATGACAGTAGCTTTTCCCTTTTATAAGGTGTAGAATTAACAGGGTTATCTAAAATTGGAGCTGACACAAGATGAAACCTTGGATGAGTGCATTTTATATTCTTATGCAATACAAATCTAGAGTGTTCAAACCATTTCTTTGGCCATGCTTTCACTTTTGTCCTTTGCTGCATAAGTTTTAGTTCTAACATGCTTTCACCTTGCACTGAAGGCTTGTTCTTTTAAAGCCATTTTTCTAAAACTAATACTGAATTTAGATACCCGAACAACTCAAAGTGTAGAACGGCCAGGAAAATGGGATGGGCTCTGAGGTAGGTTGTGAAGCAGTTTGGTAGACCATCCACTAAAACAGTCCAGGACAAGCTACTATAGATATTCACAGGGTAGTTGTGCAGATAAAATGGTGGAGGAGAGTATTATAAGCTGCTTTGGGTCCCCAATGGGGAGAAAATCAGGGTATAAATACCTAGGAAAATGAATAAAATATTAGTTTGGCAGGACACTTGGAAATCCTCCCTCATGTGGGAATGAGTAACTGCGAAGGAGGGTGAAATGGCATGCTGGGTAAGGAGCTATCACTGTCTTTTCTTTTTTTAAAGTTCTATCAACTTACTTAGTAAACACTGAAGGAGTTTCCAAGAGAGGGAAATAGTATTTTAGAACTTTTAGTACTAGTGCATGTACCTGGTGACATCCAGGCGCAGATTTGAAGTTGTTTGCTGAGAAATGTAAAGAAATTGTAAATATCAGTTTAACCACTGCTTCTGAAATAAAGGATAGCAGAACCTGGGCAACCTTTGATCTTAGCCATCTTAATTTTAAAACCTACCTGTTTTTGTACTCCTGATAGATTTGAAACTAAAATACAGAACAGACATTGCATAGGTGTTGGATGTTCTGTGATCAATAGAACACCTGTGTGTGCTATATCACTACTAATGACTCCCTGGCCAGGATCTTTGCAGCAGCCTCGTGTTTTTCATTTTTGAAAAATTAAATATGTTTTTTTCCTGTATCAGTTTCATATTTTATTGCTGGATGACTTTATCCATTACCTAAACTTGGAAATTACTGTAAAAGGACTGATCTGATTCATTTTCTCATCAGCATATCTAATTCTTGACATGGCCCCATCTACGGATATGTCAGTGCAGAGACTGGAGCCATGAACAGACAAGACAGAACTCTCAACTAATCTGCGAAGAGGCCCAGATTTTCAGGAAAATTGTTTTTTTTAAATCGGGGATTAACCCCCCTTCCCAAATACAGAGGCACACATAGGAAGCTGCCTTATACCAAATCAGACTTTCAAGATCAATATTGCCTAGACTGGCAGTGGCTTTCCAGGGTTTCAAGTAGAGGTCTTTCACATGAGGGGCCATGGCTCAGTGGTACAACATCTGCTTGGCATGCAGAAGGTCCCAGGTTTAATACCTGCATCTCCAGTTAAAAGGCCTAGGCAGTAGGTGATCTGAAAGACCTCTGCCTGACAACCTGAAGAGCCACTGCCAGTCTGAGAAGACAGTACTGACTTTAATGGACTAAGGGTCTGATTCAGTATAAGGCAGCTTCATGTGTTCATATGACCTACTACCTGATCCTTCTAACTGGTGACGCTGGAGACCTTTTGCATACCAAGCAGAGTCTCTACTGTTGAACTATGCCCCCTCGCCAATAATAATAGAAGCAGCACCTGTACCTTTAATAAAGGAGATCTCAGTGGCCATTGTGGGCGTTGCTAGGCAACCACAACAATATTGCCAGCCTTCAAACATTGGTTTCTGATATTAAAAGGTGGGGGGGAGCAGGCCCATGGCCAGAAGTTTTTTGGTAGGGGGGCAATTTTTGTGTTAAGGGAGCCAATCTCCCCCCTCTGTTACTTTCAGTGGCTCACCAGGAGTTGCTCTGGGCAGGCCAGCCAAACATTCCTCCCTTCCTTCACAGGTTTGCCCAGTTCCGGGTGAGCCACTGAGGGGGGGGAACACCTCAGCGGGCCCACCTTGAGCAGCTCCAGGTGAGCCATTAAGCTTTGATGGCCCACCCAGAGCAACTTCAGATGAGCTGGCAATGGGGGGGAGGGAAGGTTAGTTGACTTACCCAGAGCAGCCATCCCACCTCCCCTCCCCTCCCCTCCCCTCCCTTGCTGGCTCACCTGGAGCAGCTCTGGGCAAGCCAACTGATCTGCCTCCCCTAATGTCTTTCCCTCAAGGACTTGCTTGGTGTTGTTCTGAGAGGGCCAGCTGACCTTCTCTCGCTGCCTTCTCCAGCTCACCCAGAGCAACTGCAGGTGAACCAGTGGGGGCCAGACAAGCCTCCCTCCCCCCTACTGCTCTTAGCAGTTCGCTTGGAGCTGCTCTGGGCAGGCCCACTGAGGCTTCTCCCTAGACCCCCACTCTCAGTGGCACACCTGGAGCTGCCCAGGGTGAGCCAGCCGACCTTCCTGCCCCTTCCTTGCCAACTCACTCAGAGCAACTCTGGGTGAGCCAGCTGACCTCCCCTCCCCCACTGGCTCACCTGCAGTTGCTCCAGGTGGGCCAGCTAGGCTTCTCTCTACCCCTCACTTCTCTTATCAGTTAACCTGAAGCTGCTTCAGGTGGGCCCACTGAGGCCTTCCCTCCCCTTTCCCACCTCACTCTTAGGTGCTGGGTGCTGGGTGAACAGGAGGGCAGGGTCATTCAGGGCCCAATGGTGAGGGGGCAGGACAAATTCAGAAGGGGGTGTTGACCTTGTGAGCCCCTGTGGCTATGGGCCTGGGGGAGGGGTTTTCCAGGGGTATTTTGGCCTCCCAGTCAACCCCTGCTCCCTTTCCTCCTACCCTGGAGGGATGACACAGCAGGGCCAAGCACAGCAGGAACCACTGGGCAACTTGCTACCATGTGATTTGCACAATTCACCCACGTACAGTGGTGGCAATAACTTGATGCCACATGGCCTACCTGGTCCCAGTGGCAGCCTTCACACAATTTGCATGGTTTGGCTTGGCCCTGCATCAGCCACTACACAAGTCACCTGAACTACTTACTACTGAATGATTTTGAAACTTTTCCCAGGGAGAGGGAAAGAGGAAAAGCAGAGAGCCAGTCTGGCATAGTGCCAAGTCCTAAGACTAGATCTAGAAGACCCAGGTTCAAATCCTTGCTTTGTCATGGAAGCTTGCTGGGTGACCATGGCCAGTCTCTCAGCTTAATTTACTTAACAGGGTTGCTGTGAAGATAAACTGGAGGAGAATAATGTGAGCTGCTTGGGTCCTATTGGGAATAGGGGAGGAAATAAGGGAGGAAATAAGGGAATTAAGTTAGAAATATAAAGCTGAAGATTGGGGGCAGATAAAAGAGAAGTTGGTTAGTGAGTGGGAAGGAGAGAAGCAAGCAGGGAAACTGAAGAGGATATAAGGGCTGCTAGGAGGAGAGAAATAGGAAATAGTGTGGGGGAAAGGAATATGGGGAAGATGAAGTGACCCCTGCAGATTCTTGTGGGTTCCCTGCTTGAATACTATATTTTATAGAAGCTCAGTCCTAGAGTTTTGAAAGGAGTAATGCTTAAAAACAAACAGCATGTTCCAAATACTTGTTGAAGGTTCTTACGAAATTCTTAGTGACTTTGCCCGGATGCAAGATAACAATCTTGGCAAAACTACAAGCGTGTGCTGGTTCCTACATTGCATGTCTCTACAGATGTTTTAAAAAGGAAAAACACTTCCAGGTAGGTAGCCATTCCAGATCTATACAAAGATTTCTATGTAGGTATTGTGGAGGTAAGTAACAGATAGTTTTCACTATTTGCATTTCTTAGGAAAATGGACCTGGCAGAGAAAAAGGTAAAGCTTGCTCAGCTTGCCAATACTCAAACAAACTCCTTTCCGAACTGGGAAAGAAAAAAAATCAGGTGAATGAGCCAGAGTGAATTTTGCAGCTGAAGTTAGTTGAAAGAGCTGAGCTTTTGCAAAATGGTAAAAAATCTGCAACGTCTCTGGGGCTACTTTTGAATTTGTCATGTTTTGCTTCTGAATTGCTGTTTGGAGGTTTGGGTAACATCGAACTGTATATGTTTTTAAGCACTGTTTTCTTTTTCCTGCTTGTGACTGAAAGGCAACACTTCAGTTTTTAGGAAAACCGATGATTTCCTCAGCTATGAGTAAGTTTCTGCAGTGCTCAGAACTATTCTGGGATCTTGAAGCCCTTATTTGTCCCTCTCTGGAACGCCTGTTTAGTGGGGAGGAACACAAGGACTTACCTAGGCAATGCTTGCTTTACACTTGAGTGTTCATGTGTAAACATTAACTAGCAAGAACCCCTGTGCTCCTGCTGCCCTGAGCCAGAACTGGGTGTGCCAGGATTAAAAGAGAGAGACAGAGACAGCTGGAGTTTGCAGCATTCAGGTGGGTCAGTTGTGATTCCTTTCTGGTGGTGTCTTTCAAATTTGGTTCCAAGGAATCTTGGGGATCCTGATTCTAGATCAAAAGAGAAGGAATGGGTGTCTCTGTATGATCTGTATGCCTGCTGAGGCTTCCTCATCCACGTGCAGATGCAGGAAAGAGAGTGTTCCAGAGCATGTCCTCTGTACATGCAGGAGAATGGCGAGTCCTCACTGCCCTGTACCCCTTTGTGAGCAAGAATGCCTGGTCTTTAACATGTCTGGGTATCTCTGCACTGTGCAGGGGGTGTCTTGGCATACAGACCAACAGGGGAAGTGGGAAGAAGCCAGAAATAGCTTAGCTCAGCTACTCTAGTCTCGAAGACGATTAGTGGGAGTGAGTTCCCTAAAAACGTAGTAGTCGAGCACGTTAGGTTATTGGCCTTAATGTGTGTGTAATCAAGTAAGGCCAGTGGAGTTCAGTTCCACCAGTGACGGCTGATACGCCTGTGAGCATTTTAGTAAGGCTGAGTACTTTCCTGGTTTCTTCATGATCATATTTTTACAAGTGGCACTTGATAGTTCATCTCTTGCTGCTTTCTTGCCTTCTGCTCCTGACCCTGTCCTGAATCAGTTACTAGGTTGAAAACAGATATTTTTATTTTCCTTCTAAAGAAGAACTCCTTGCTCTAGGCGCATTTGTCTTCTGTGATCCTGAGACAAACAATATTGTGTCTAATGATTCTCTTCTCTCCCCCATCCCCTTCTGCCAGCTGGCACCTGGGGCGGTTTTATAAGGAACAAAACAAAGAGCATGCACAAAAGACTTAACGACAGAAGGAAAAGAGACACTCTAAACAGGACCATGCAGAGGTGCTTTTATCAGGGTTAGGCATGGTTTTCTTTCCCCACAGTCTAGTATTTTGCTCTCACAAACTTGCCTGTCTTCCTTGCTGTAGGCAGAGCAAGAGTCTTTGGTTCTAGCCTGTTGTGGTGGCTGGGAGAGAGTGAGGATGCAAGACTCCTGACCTTTCTTCTGGACTATATGCTTGGGCAATGGCCAAGCAGACAGGGGCCTCAGGGGCCTGTAAGGGTCTAATTGAACATATAACTGTGGATCGTATGCCATATATCGTAAACATTCCTATAAAGTTTCCTTGTCTGGGTTGCGGTTTTTATGGCCTGATTTTTTACCTGTGAGCCTGCTTGCCACCTGGGATCCTCCTAAAGTTGTCTCTTGATCAAGTTCTTCCTTTGAGCTGTCTTTTTGCCCACAGCATGAGCCGTTCTTTCTCAGTGGTAGGTCCAGCACAATGAAGTATCATCTCCAAGGAGGTGCAGGAGCCCCCATGCTGTCTGCCTTCTGTAAGAAATGGGAGGCGGGTGCTGTGCATAGTTTAAAGTAGTTGTGTATAGTTTATTTAATAAACAGGGTATTTGTAGGGAAAATTGTGTTAAGTGTGTATGTATGTGTGTTCTCTTATTTTAACTAGGTGAAACTGCAGGTCAGGGTTGTTTTGGGTGTTTTTTTGGTAAGTTGCATCCTGTTGCCATGGTTGATGGGGAAGTGTGGGATATAAATATAGCAGAAGCTATGTTATCTGGCATTTCATTATCCAGAATGATCAGTTAGCTGGCATCACCCAGAGGGCATGCCCTTCCCACTCAGCCACCACATCCCTGTGTCTTCAGGCATGCGTCTGCTTCTGCCTCTCCAGCTGGCTTGCTTGATGTTATGAGCAGTTGCTGGGCTTCTGACAGCCCACACTGTCATCCTTGGGTGTCTCTTTCCCTTTCAGCTTCCCTTGAGCTGCTTCTCCATGTCCCAGTGACTTAGTGACCATACCTCTGTGGGCACATACTCCTCTCCAACAAGCCTCTTTGATGCTTCCAGATATTGCTGGGCTTGTGGACATTATACTGAGGTGTTGCCTTCCCCTTCAGTCTGCCTAAAGCTGTGTGGAACTAGCTCTTCCAGTGTATTCCTGGGCAGCTGCTCTGCTTGTCTGACTGCTGTGTAGGGAGGTTCTGTGGCTTGGGCGGAAGGAGAAGGGTCCCGCCAGGTGTGAGGGCTATTTCCATGGCATTCTCTGTGGGGTGAGGCTTGATTGCTGTGGATTCCTCTTGATAAGAGTAGAGTAATGAGCGTGACTGTCCAGCCTCCTTGATTTCCTAGAAAAACCCCATTCCCCCACCATGAGTGCCAGATTGCAAAGGTTTTACTGTACTTTACATTTTTTTGCAGGGGTCATTTGATGATAATGTTGAATACTTGGGAGAGAGCAGTTAGTGCATTTACAGGTTAGAGATCACTGTTCTACAGCCTTCCTGCATCGTGGCCTGTGTTCCCATCTCTGAATGGGGGACTATGTGGCTGACTTTCAAAGGACCAGCTGTTCTTAGTATGCAGCAAGTTAATCTTCAAGAAGCGTAAAATTAATTTTATGATGTATGTGCAGTTCTGAGTAATGATTCAGACCTTCCCTCAAGGATTTAATTGGAGCCAGAGTTCATTGGGGACTGGTCTTTGATGCAAGGATGACAATGTGAAATGAAATACTTAACATGGTGTGATTTATGGTATTCATAACACTTGTAATTCTTGAAACTACCTTGTAAGGTAAATTGGTATTCCATACCCTGGGACTGAAACTGACAGGAAATGACTTGCCTGTGGTCAGACTTCCTGACACAGCAGTAGCCAAGTTTGCCTCATTATGACATCTGCAGGGCGTGTGGGTGGCCCAATTTAAATATTAGAAATTCAGGCAGGAATGGCAGGGGATGACCATCCCATTCCATTTTCCTTCCCTGCTATATTTTGTCCCAGCTCCTGTTTTCTGCTGTGTGTCTCCCATACTGGCACATGAGGAGGAGGGGCTTCAGGCTCTCCCTTACCATGGTGCTGTTCTTCCATCTCAAAATGGCCGTGGGGACTGTGATTTGCTCCTTGGAGAAAGTCTAGATGTATCTCTTGAGTACTGTGGTGCTCCTGACAAGACAAGTGGTGCCCTCCTGAAGCCATTTCAGGTTGGGAAAACAGTGATGGGTGAGAAGCTAATGCCCCTTATCCATGGTCATGATCCAAATTGGACCTGTATATCCATGGGAACTAAGTTCCCAGCACACACCTGATGGCTGGAACCTGGAGTAAATCATAGTGTGTTGTTAGTTCTTCAGTTAAGCCTTTCTGATTTACCACCAGGTCTTTTTAAAAAAATGTTTATTTAATAATACAATTTGATAATTACAGTTACATGAAAAATAAATACAAAATCTAGTAGAGAAAGTTGCATAGAACATTTAAAATATGGATACAGAAAAAACACCACAAATGCCCATTTAAACTTTATACTCTACTTGTCTAAGCTATCGCATAGTCTGCCATTTGTTACATTCACTTAATCAGATATATCTCCAAATTATTTCTTTTACGCTCTTGTGTATGCTCGCCAATAAATTGGATCAATGGAAATCTTCAAGCACTACTGGCATTTTAAAAAAGATGCTCCTTTTGTGCAGGAGTACAGAAAGAGATCTCTCTCTCTCTCTCTCTCTCTCTCTGTCAGGTTCCCCCCCCACCCTGCCCAGGGAAAGGTTTCCATAGCCAGGTCACTTTCCCAGCAAACAAAGCAGAAAAACCAGTTTTAGTGTTTCATTTGAGCTGGGGCTTGCAGCTGATGGGCCTCAGAATCTGCTTCAGAAGGTAATAGTCTTTCCTGTGCTGGTTGGGATAGTTTTCCTTCACACATGCAGGCAGGGATTGGTGAAGAGGTCTCCTGAGCAGTGCTTTTCTTTAAGACACTTGTGATTGTGAAGCAAAAAAGTCACAATAAATCTCCCTCCCCCACTTTCGAGTGAAACATTTTATGAAAGGTGGTAAGAAGGAGGTATTGTGTCCCCTCAGGGTGCTTGGAAATCTGCTCTGCTAAGACTGGCCTTGACCTGACCCACATGGCTCAGGCTAACCCAATCGTCAGATCTTAGACCACCAAGGAAGTCTATGGTTGCTTTGCAGAGGCAACCACCTCTATTCTTCTCTTGCCCTGAAAAGCCCATGACAGGTCTCCATAAGTCCTCTCTGACTTGACATCTCTTTACACACACAAGACTAGCTCCTATTTATCTGAAAGAGAGACTTTGGGTTTTGTTTTTTCCAATACACGCTGTAAAGAAAATGGGTATGTGTCTTTGCATACAGGTTATAATTATGTTAGTAATAAAGGTTATACACACACAAAAAGGTTATTACTGTACATAACTATACTTCATATGCTGATGTAAAGACCCCTCACTGTTTTCTTCCCTGCACATGTTGAAAATGCCAAGTCCTTCAGATGAAGGGGTTACTGCTGAATAGTACCAGGGGGTGGGTGGGTAGGCATCTTACATTCAAGGTTGTCTTCCTTTGGAATAAATATAGTATTTGCAGAATGCCCCGCCATTGCCCTCAGATCTCATTTTAATCTTTTAATCTCAAGTCTCATTTTAATCCCATAGCACCTCTTATGGGAAATTGTGTTAATTTAGCCTTAGTTTACGTGGAGTGCTGCTTGCCTCTGGCTGCCTGCCTTGACATGGGAGAAATCATCGGTAAGGGAAACAAGATTGCCCGGAAGATCAAATGTTGCTCCATGCAGTGAGTGGTTTTTGTGTTGTTGTTAGCCATGGTGAATCTGGAGGAGCAACTACACTGCTGAATTTGGTGCGCATAATAGTAACTGATGGGGAACTCCTCACTAACCTGCTTAAACAGGGGTGCTACAGGCCAGTTTTATTAAATCACTTTTCATGATGAAGCAGAGGTCCATCAGTGGCTATTAGCCACAAGGTATAGATAGGAACTCTCAGTCTGGGGCAAGTGATGCACCCTATTCTTGGTGCTGGGGGGTGGGGGCAACAGTGGGAGGGCTTCTAGTATCCTGGCCCCACTGCTGGACCTCCTGATGGCACCTGGTATTTTTGGCCACTGTGTAACAGTGTTAGACCGGATGGGCCATTGGCCTGATCCAACATTGGCTTCTCTTATGTTCTTATGTAGCAAAGACTATCAACTCCCTTTGTTATCATTGCTTAGCACTTCCACGGTGTGATGAAACATTAGTGTGGTGTAGTGGTCAGTGTTGGTCTTGTATCTGGGAAACCCATGTTTAAATCTCTAATCAGCCCTGAAACTTAACCTACCTTGCAAGGTGGCTGTAAGGCTACCGAGCTGTTCTTGAAGAAGGGAAAGATACAAACATAATTTAAAGAAACTTAAATGGCAATGGAGGAATGGAACTACCACATGCGACTAAAACAGACATTCTTACACAGTTTGTTTACTCGTATTCTAAGACCAGAAAACTTCCATTGAAACAACTGCAAGAATAAACCTCTTGACACTTGTGTACTGCAATAGAGCAGAGTTGGGTAGCCCAGTTCACTTACCAGTTGTTTCAGTGCCTTTGATATATGGCAGCTTAATCCTGTTGTGGTTTAGATAATCTGAACTGGACTGCATGGTGGTTTTCTTTGCCCCACCCCATGCTAATTGTCAGATATTATAACGGAAAGCTTGCAGTGTCCTTCACAAGCAGTGACCTTAGTACTGACTTAAGACTGTAAAGATGTCTGCACACAAGTAGCATTTGTTTAGGCTGCTTAACTGTAAAAGGTTTATTTTTTTGTTTATTCTTTAGGTTAGCTTGAGACGATTGTTCAGGAAAGGGCATTCAGAATAGGAGTCAGGCTGTCTGCCTGCTGCAAAAGGCTTAGGACAGTGGAGATAGGAAAGAAGAACAGTGGGGAAAGGATGTGCGCGTGCCTTATCAATTATTCTAGGTCAAGATGTACTGGGTTGTGTATTATCCCATTTGGTCTTTGCTGTATAGAGTGTCTCATAATAATAATTTTAAAATCCTGAGGTCTGTATTATATATCTGAAATTGGGAGGTCTATGTCTAGGGCACCAAGGTAACTTTCTCTTTTTAAATAACAATTGCAGGAGGTCACTATACAGATGATGTCCATGATGCAGGGAGGTGGTTAGTCATTGTAAATCTTTTTCTACAACTGGCGAATAGGCAGCTTTAGAAGGCTACTGTTCTATATAAAGAATTGTATTCTTCCCTCCACCCACCCCCCAGATACTGCTGCATTTCAGGATGGAGCCATCCCCCTTTAATAGAAGGCAATGGACTTCACATTCTGTGAGGATCACCGCCAAAGAGTTGTCTCTCGTCAACAAGAACAAGTCATTGGCTCTTGCAGAGAGGTTCTCGAGGTAAGTAGTGTGATTGTCTTCTCTGTGTCTTCTTACTGCTGTTATCAAGGAAGCTACTAATACCCAGTTACTGTGTTTTCAAAGCTTAAGTAACATGCTGATGCCAAATAATAGCATTATTGCTTCATGTGTACATTCTTTAAGGAGTCCACCATCCTTAAAGCCTAGCTACATTTTGTTCTGAGGAAGCAGAAGATAGCTTTCCCGGCTATGTATGTTGGGGGGAGCTGGAAATTCCCTCCATGTCAAAATGTTGTTCTGATTTAGAAGACCCAGGCCTAATGCCCTGACCTGGATAGCCCAGCCTAGCTTCATCTCGTCAGGTCTCAGAAGCTAAGCAGGTTTGATCCCAGTTAGTACTTGGATGGGAGACCACCAAAGATATCTAGGGTTCCTATGCGGAGGCAAGCAATGGCAAACCAACCATGAGGGGTTGCTGTAAGTTGGCTGCAACCTGACAGCCCTTGACACGTGGAGGCACAACGCCTGCTAGTGATCACTTCTTTACTAAATAATGCTGGAGATTCCTAGTAGCAGTTCACAATGGTTTTCATTTGGATTTAAGGGAGCTTGAGAGAGACTCTGTGCCTTCACACATGCTAAATAATGCAGTTTCGATCCACTTCAGTTTCACACAATAAAATCTAGTTGCAAAGTGCATTGAAAGTGGTTTGAAAGTGTGGCTTTTAGTGAGTGTGTGAAAGTGCTCTCAGTGAGATCCTCCCAAGTATGACTAAGTCAGTGGGCAGTGCCCCACCATGCAGCAGGCACATGGAGTTTTCCCACATTCACTTTCATCACTGCAGCAGCTCCCTCTGATGGCTAGGAAAGTCAGTCCCAGGGTTGCGGGATCCTTGCATAGGAACAGCCATGAGGGATGGCAGGTTGGAGAGAAGAGGGACAAGGGAATGAAATGGTACCCTCCCCTTAGCAGCAACGGGAAGAAGGAGCAGTTTCAACTCACCCATCTCACTTCAGCCCCTCCTATTGATGTGCTTCCAATCCACATGGGTCCTGCTGTCATCACCCCTGCCAACCAGCTCAGTGACTCAGGCTTGGAGTCCTCAAGGGAAGAGCCCAAGAAGCCAAGACCACCAGCTGAGGAGGACCAACAGGACCAGGGAGAGCCTACAAAGGTGAAGGCACCTGATGATAATGGTCCAGCAGCACCAGAGGCCATCCTGCCTGAGCCAACAAGGGAAGTCTTACCACTTGCCCTGAAATAGTCTCCAGACCTCTGCTGGGCAAGACATGGATAGCCCATAGCACTCAGGGGACACTCTCACTCTGCAGGAATGGCAATGGCAGAAGGCCCAGGCCCAGGCTGAGGTAGCCCAAAGGAGGCAAATTGCTTGACTGTCTGCACACAACCCCATCCCAGAGCCAGGCAGTGAGAACCATCATTCTTTGCAAGATCCTGGCCAAAGCGCAGTGCAGCCACAAGAGCTCAACACCTGTCAACGGGGCAGCTGAGCCTAATAACTCCCCAGCCTATTTAGGCTGAGGCTTGGGAAAGCTGCCTTGTTGGATCAACCGGTCCACTAGATGCAAGTCTGTGTGCCAGCTCCAGGTCCTTGTCTCCCGTTCCTGCTCCTTGCCTTCAGTTCCAGATCCTGCCTGCAAGCACCTATGGAAGCTCCAAGCCTCGCTTTCTAGACCTGTGTGTACTGCTTCAGAGGACACCTGACTGGGCTGGCCTATAGAGTGCAGAACACCTGCAGCTCCAGGACTGATTCCTCTGGGGGTCAGAAAGATGCTTTTCAACTTGTTTATTAATGATTTGGAATTGGGAGTAAGCAGTGAAGTGGCTAAATTTGCAGATGACATGAAGTTGTTCAGGGTGGTGAAAACCAGGGAGGAGTGTGAGGCACTCCAAAGGGATCTGTCGAGGATGGGTGAGTGGGCGTCAACATGGCAAATGGGGTTCAATGTGGCCAAGTGCAAAGTGATGCACATTGGAGCCAAAAATCCTAAATATAAATACACATTGATGGGGTCTGAACTGGCAGAGACGGACTAAGAGAGAGATCTTGGAGTCGTAATGGATAACTCAATGAAAATGTCTAGACAGTGTGTAGCTGCAATAAAGAAGGCCAACGCTATGCTGGGGATTATTAGAAAGGGAATTGAAAACAAATCAGCCAGTATCATCATGCCCCTGTATAAATCATTGGTGCAACCTCATTTGGAATACTGTGTACAGTTCTGGTCGCCACATCTCAAAAAGGATATTATAGCATTGGAAAAAGTGCAGAGAAGGGCAACTAGAATGATAAAAGGGTTGGAACACCTTCCCTATGAAGAAAGGTTAAAACGCTTGGGGCTCTTTAGCTTGGAGAAACGACGGCTGAGGGGTGACATGATCGAGGTTTATAAGATTATGAATGGGATTGAGCAGGTTGAGAAAGAAGTACTTTTCTCCCTTTCTCACAATACAAGAATTCGTGGGCACTCCATGAAATTGCTGAGCAGTTGGGTTAGAACAGATAAAAGGAAATACTTCTTCACCCAAAGAGTGATTAACATATGGAATTCACTGCCACAGGAGGTGGTGGCAGCTACAAGCATGGACAGTTTCAAGAGGAAATTAGATAAACATATGGAGCAGAAGTCCGTCAGTGGCTATTAGCCACAGGGTATAGATAGGAATTCTCAGTCAGGGGCAAGTGATGCACTCTATTCTTGGTGCTGGAGGGGGAGGGCTTCTCGTGTCCTGGCCCCACTGCTGGACCTCCTGATGGCACGTGGTATATTTTGGCCGCTGTGTGACAGAGTGTTGGACTAGATGGACCATTGGCCTGATTCAACATTGGCTTCTCTTATGTTCTTATGTTCTTAAGAGCCACAGCAATGCAGAGGGAGGCAGAAAAACTGTATCCTCCACATATTGGGTGGTAGGATTCTGCCCATTATAGTAGGAATCCTGCCACCTGTGCCTTGCCCTTGGATTGGCAAGGAACACAGTGTATTTGAGGTAGAGCCCCCAGAGAAACAGAGCTACTGCAACAGACTACCCAACACTGCAGTTTGGTATATGGCAGAGGGACCCACACAACTGTAACACAGTTCGTGTACTGATAGCAGGTTGAACATTCTACCACTTGGACCAGTCATTGTGCACAAACAGGGTTGTGAAGTGAAATTAATTAATAGGGTGTGCCTCCCTTGTGGCGATGCATCACAATGTGAGAGTCGCACTTTAAATAAGAGCTTTGTTGTGTTCCTTTTCACCGGAGAGGGCAAAGAACTTGAGGAACTTTGCCATGTTTTTGTTGAACTAGGAAAACAAACTAAATGGTAACCAAGGGAAGAAAGAGCCGTAGCTTGCCAAAACTCTACCTTTTTAACTGTGCTTTCAGGAAATGCTTTGACTGGATTCCTGTGAGAGAGATAAGCCAAGGGGAAGAACAGAACTGAAGGGAACTGTCTGTTTGTAACCTGGCTTTCAGCAGTCTTAGATGGTACCAACACGGCAGTCCTTTCTCAGCTGCCCTATGTGGAACTGCCGTATGTAGAAATGCTCAATGTGGGGCAAGAGAGGCTGCTTCTCTGAATAATGAAAGACCTTATGGCTTCTGGGACACAGCCATTTCAAAGGCCTAGTGTGGAGGTGCTCTTCCAAAGTGGTGCTATTTGTGTGTAACTTAGTCTCTGAGAAATAAAATCTGCCGCTGTAGTTCAATATGCACTAGGGGATGTACAGAGGACTTACACCTTACCAATAGTGTGCAGATTATGTGTGTGTTTTGTTAAAAGCATGCCAGAAAAGCTGACTGGTAATCTGTTGGCCTCATTCTAGGAAGCATTTCCTAAAAGGAGGCTGAAAAAGCTCTAGTGCTTTCATGCAGGGTTCTTGGGGAAACAACCTGGAACTTGACAACTGCTTTCCTATATTTGGAACAGAAGATGGGTGTGTGAGCTTGTTAACATTGATTCAAAAGCCATGGGGAAGGGGATGCATACTCTGTACAACTGTTCTTGAGTATGGGTGTTTGTGGTACTGTAAAAGTCTAGATTATTTTTACCACAATTGATTTTAGGATTGTGGATGTGTCAACCTTTAATTAAACAACTCTGTATCGCAAATGCTCCCTTGAATTTCTGTTGTTGTTGTTGTTCAGTCGCACAGTCGAGTCCAACTCTTCACGACCCCATGGATCAGATTACGCCAGGCCCTCCTGTCTTCCACTGTCCGCTGAAGTTTGCTCAATTTCATGCTTGTTTGAATGTACTATAACCTGAATTTCTACTCTGAGTTGTGAATGCTGCTTCTATGGTTGCCAGCTTTGGCTTGGGAAATTCCTGGAGATTTAGCCTAGGGAAGTTAGACTTTAGAGACGGGAGGGAGCTCAATGGGGATGTGATTCCATATGGTTTACCCTCTGAAGCAGCCATTTCCCCCGGGGAACTGGTCTCTGTAGTCTGGAGGTCTGTTATAATCCTGGAGGATGGCAACCAGAGCTGCAGCACTAGCATAATTCAAATGGCACCAGTTGGTACTGTGGTGTTAACAGACTAACTTCTGTTCATTTGATACTGAGTATGGCATTGTCCGGGAATACACATTCACAATACAGATCAAATACGGATGACCACTTGAACTAGTGTGTGTAGAGAGAAGGTTACTGTGATACATTATTAGGATTGGTTGGAAAAGGACATGAATTGCTGTTTTGAGTTAAAGTTTCTTGGTAGGTAAGACTGAGTTGTGGACTGTTTCAGTGGGTTGGCATAAGCCCTGTTGCAGCCTTGACCCATTCCGTCTTAACAGTGGCCTGGCTTGTTTGTAAAGATTTCTGAGAAATGAGCCATTTGGGTAAAATGTGCTATAAACACACAGCAGGCAATATGTCTATATACCATGTGGGTTTTAAGTGTGCTAAGGAATCTTTCTATTACATATTGTACTCCAGTAGATTGCTTAACACCTCTTTCACAATACTGTGACAATTATCCTCTGTCATCAGTTCATTGTCATTGGTGACCTGAAGGAAACTATTAGTATTAAAATAATTGGCACAACAAGCCTGAACTATGCGTTGCACCCTCTGACTTTTCTTTTTGCAAAGCCTGTAGTACAGTCCCCTTTCCAAGCTGAAACTCGGGGTCAAACTACATATTACAATTCGAAATGTGTAGTGTCTGGATTATCCCAACCTGTCTTTGACTGAGACAGATATTGAATGCAAGGAACTAGTTTCTCAAAAATGCAGACCCCTGATTCCGATTGAGACCTTGGTGCCAGGGAAGAAGGCGCTTCAGCCTCCCCTGTGCCATTTTCCTTACCTAAAATGACTCGAGATGTTGTATGCCCCACTGGGAGGCTACATGTGAATGGATGGACTTACATGTATATCCACCCGACATGAGGCAAATAACACTCCTGGGCCATTTGAGTTGGGGAAACAATGTAGGGGGATAAGTCTGAAGCCCCTTCTCCCACTGCAGTCCTGTTCCAAAGGACACTTATGCTTAGGAAATTAGTTCCTATACATCTGATGTCTGGTCTTCTCAGTCCAAGTCAGTTTGGGGAAAACCCAGACACTACATGTTCCAAACTGTAACATGTAATTTGACCCTACTTTATGACCTGTGCAACCGGAATACATACATTATCTCCCTCTGTCTGTCCCAAATCCCTTCCTTTTCTTAGCTTCAGCTGTACATTGTAAGCTCCTCAGGAGCTTGTATTCTGTAAAGTGCTGCAACCGTGATGGCATGATATGAGCACCAACTTACTTCACTTTGTAGGTGCAGCCTTTTCTTCCCAGCTTCTCAACAGTTTTGCCTGATGGGCCTCCTCTCTTGTGGCAGAGCATCCCACCCATTTATTTTGCCATTGGGCTCTCCCGTCTTGGTATGGTTTACTTCCTAATCATGAGCTTAGCCAGTGTTCAAAGCATTAGAAGATCAGGGATGATAGGAAGGCAGAACACTGATCTCTGTCCAGATGGATATATTCAGATCTGTATTCAGCGATGTCATTTAGTTGGGCAGTGTTAAGGTGAGAGTGAGCAGCTGGCACAACATAGTGTGCAGCTGGCTACATCCATGTCAGACTCCCTGATCTCCTTCGATGAGGCAGGGTGCCAAATAAGAAATGGGAGATGCCAGCTGGGTTTTTTTGTTTTTATGGGTTGGAGGGTTGTTGCTATTGTCCGTTGTTGATTAAGCTGTGGTCTGAAATTGTTCCGTTTGAATGTATATGGAGTCAAGTTCATCATAATTACTATTTCAAAATCAATGTTGTATGTAGACTCCCAGTGCTGTGAGCCCTAAGTTAATGCTTGAAGGCACAGGATGCATCAGTTTTGCTGAAGCTAAGCAGGCCTGGGTCTGGTCAGTGTCTGGCTGGGAGACCTCCCTACTTAGCCAAGAAATTCAGCAGGTCATCTAGGATCCGTCACTCTCATTCAGCCTAACCTACTTCACAGGGTTCTTAAGATAAAATGGGCCCAGAGAACCATAATTACCTGAGTTCATTGGAATATGCGATACTTTAAAAGGTAACACAGCTACCAAAAAAAGTGCAAGAAGGTAATTGTCTGTTCTTACAGGTTTATGTACATTAGTCACATTCATACAACTTTGTTAATGTGTCAGAATTGCAGTGATCCCTACCAACTCAAAGAGGATCATTTACCCTTCTGACTGGATGCTGTCTTGCTCTGCTCTGTAATGTAACATATCTATGTCATGGGATACTGGAACTTCTGACCTCTCTTTGTAATAACTCTTCTCTCCCTTTACCCTGTTGCTGTTAAAAGCAGGGCTATTTTTGGGCAGGAACGCACAGAAACAGAGTTCCGACTGAGTTGGCCAGGCCTACAGCCTCCCACCCCTCAGGCTCCCCATGTGCCTTGCAAGCCACAGGGTGCCTGGGGAAGCCAAGCCCACCCAGGGAGGGAAGGCAGTTTAAACTGCCTCCCCTCCTTGGGCACCTGGAGAAGCAGATTCTGGGAGGGAGCTGCGCTGTCAGGGGTGTGGCCTAATATGCTAATGAGTTTCTGCTGTTGGGTGTGGCCTGTTATGCTAATAAGTTCCTGCTGGGCTTTTTCTACCAAAAAAGCCCTGGTTAAAAGCGTTGGTGATATGTATGTATTTGTGCATGTAGAGGGTTACCATATTTTGAAAAGCAAAAAAGAGGACATATTTCCCGACTGACTACTTCAAACAAGTGATCACTATGACAAATCTCATTTTAAATACCCCTACTATTTAAGCTGTGGTAATTGCTACTAACTAGGAATGTTCTTAACCTACAACCCCCCAAAAGGACATTTTCATAAGTTTTTTTTTATACAAGGCCCAAAAGAGGACGGATATACAAAAAAGAGGACGTTCACACACAAAAAGGGGACATCTGTTAACCCTAGTAAATCTCACCTTTGAGCAATTGATGATGTGGGTTCTGTGTCAGTAATAACTGTTAGTTCGTAAAGTGCCACAAGACCATACGTTTTGGTTACAGCAGGCTAACATAGCTACCCCCTCTAGAATTTGAGATAAAAATGTGGTGATTATTAAAAACAGAGATAATCTTGTCAAAGAAGAACCTCAGTATTCAACTCTAGACTTAAATATTTGATGTAACAACTAAACTGGTGGTATGACTGCTGTTCTGTAGTGCTTACAGTATCCTAGCTGCTGCTTCTAAACACATATATCCTTGCAAACAACCCTATGACCCAGGGAACTGGCATCAGTGACATTCTGATCATTTCTGGCCCTGTGAAGAGCACTTTAATCTTAATGTCTTGGAGGTGGGAAATAGAGGCTGAGAAACTGGGATGTATAGGATATAACAAAAAAATAACAGAATAAGAGAAATGTACATTTCCTTCAATTCAGGCTTGTTGTTGCAGCAATGTCCCTATCTTTTTTGTGTGTGATGAAGAAGAGGCCCAGTGTCCAAACTCATGTCCTAGTGACGTGCATTATCCATGTGCCGTAAACCTAATTCTGATTCTCAGGCAGCTGAATTACAAATTTCCCACTGATTTTCTCCAGTTGCAAAGTGTTTCCTATGTTTACATGTGCCACCTGGAGGCTGGAAGAATTGAACTAGTGGAAAGGGATTTAATTGATTGATTTGAATCATAATGTATGGGTGGTGCTAGGCTAGCAGCAAAGTACATGCTTTGCATGTTGAGGGGTTGATTCTAAATCTATGGCATCTCCAGCTGGTATGGACTTCTCTCTTCCTAACACCCTGGAAGTTCTTAACAGTTGCTGATCAATAGCCATTGTTGAACTATGTGGAATGATGGTCTGATATGGTATAAGACAGATTCATGGATGTTCTTTATGTGTGCTATGTAAAATTTAAAGTGGGTGTGTTACAGCATAGGACAAGGGAAAAGATGAGAGAACAGGAGCTTCATGATTTTATTATGGTGTTCTTCAGTGTAGGCTGATTCTCCATAGGTGTATTTGGGTCCCCTGATAGAGAAGATGAGCCATTCCAGAAAGGGCAGGATCCTGAAGCAGATGGAAGCTTCCATTGCTCTAGTCAAGAGCTGGGTAGGTTGAATGCCCCCTCAGAGAGAACCCTTGTAGTTCCGCATTGAAAGTGACTACATCCCCAGTGATCCTGCATTCTAATTCAAATTTGATTTGTGATGAAGGGAAGAGTTTGTGCATTGTTCTCTAATGTCACCCTTTTTAGGAGAGGTCAAAGATTTTTTGTTCTATTTCTGATGCTACTGTTGTATTAGCATCTCGGTCTATAACACTTGTGTACAGCATCAGATAACATGTGTGAAACAGTGACACGCAAGGATCACCTGAGTGGTAGGTGCCAGATGGTGGAATACATTTAGAGGGAGGGCTTGAGTTCAGAAAGTTCAAGAGAAACTTGTCCAGTCTCTTGCCTTAAAAGTCTACATTATGTTCTACGTAATGAAAAAACAATTAGTAGTAGAATACATAGGAGGAGGCTGCTAAAGATATTAAGAGTGTAATGCAAAGGAAAGGGTATCTGATAAATATTAGTCCATGGGTGTGACAACCAGGCCTATTCAAGAGCTGTTGACTTTGATGTTTCCTTAGGTCTGTTAATATTTCACTGACTGGTTTACATTTACAAGCACAGTAGTGAAATAACTTCGTTAATAGAGGGTGTCTTAACAATTCTGTCAAGTTTCACAAGGGACTTGGTCTTCTCTTCTAAGCTAGTTGCTCTCTCACTTAATTGATTGTAAATAACTTTTTAAGTGCCTGGTAGGTGACTCTTGTCTCCTCTCTCTGCTCATCTCCCAAATAGCCTTGTTGATCATTCTGAACATCCAGTTTCTTGAAAGACTTGCAAACTTTGTGTGTGCCTCAATCTGAGATTCAGAAATTGTTTGTTTGTTTTTTGCCCTTCCCAAAGGTATCAAAAGGCAGCTGAGGAAGCAACTGCAGAGAAAAAAAGAAGTGTAAGTATTTTAATTTTTAAAAAATGCATAAAGTTCTCAGTTTCTGTATCTCCCCCAGTGGCAGCTCTTAAGGATAGCTCTCTGCACTGCCGGCTCGCCCACTAGGCGAGCTAGGCGCTCGCCTAGGGCGCTGGGGTCCACAGGGGCGCCAAAGCGCCCCCGCCCCGCCCCCGTGAAGCCGGCGCTGGGAGGGAAGGGGCGCCCCTTCAAACGGGCGCCCCTTTCCTGGCTTTCCTGAGCACGCCGCTACTGCGGCGTGCTCAGGAAAGCCGGCGCTCCCCCCGTCTTCAGCTGGCGCTGGGGCTGGGAGGGAAGGGCGCCCGTTCAAACGGGCGCTCCTTCCCTGGCTCCCCCCGTCTCCAGCCGGCGGAAGGGGCGCCCGTTCGAACGGGCGCCCCTTTCCTGAGCACGCCGCCGGTGCTGGGGCTGGGAGGGAAGGGGCGGCCGTTCAAAGCCGGCGCTCCACCTCCCCCCGTCTCCAGCCGGCCCTGGGGCTGGGAAGGGGCGGCCGTTCAAATGGCCGCCCCTCCGCTTCCCTGCTTTCTGAGCACGCCGCTAGTGCGGCGTGCTCAGGAAAGCCGGCGCTCCACCCCCCCGGTCTCCAGGCCCCACCGGGAGATTGGCATCCCCGTGGGGTGGGCGCCCCAGGCTGTCTTGCCTAGGGCGCCCAGACACCTGGGGCCGGCCCTGGCTCTCTGTCTGTCCCTTCATCTAGTGTCGACTGGGAAATTTTCCATACATGCTGTTGTTTGCCTTCTTGTCCAGATCTAGCTCTGACCCACTTTCTAGTCCCTTCAGGGGTTGTCTGAAGCACAAGGAAGTCAAGTGACTTTCCTGAGGTCATGCACTGACTCACTGTATTGGCTGGGTTCTCAAACTAAATTGCTCCCAGCTCCCAATTCCTCTGTCCTAACCTCATAACATGAATAGCTCTATTTGTGCTTCAAAGTAAAGGTAGCTGTTCAGATTCTGGGCCTCTCCTTCATGCATTCCAAAGCTTTGAAGTTTAAATGGATACTGTTGACAAATCTTACTTGCTGCCTGCACTGTTCAGTAGAGGCTGCGATCAAACACACTAAACAATGCACTTTCAATCCACTTTCAATGCACTTTCCAACTGGATTTTACTGTGTGAACTGGTAAAATCCATTTTGAAAGTGCATTGAAAGTGGATTGAAAGTGCATTGTTTAGTGTGTGTGATTGCAGCCATAAAGCACACTTTGGAAAGTAGGGCTAAAACTGGTTCCTTTTCGCAACACCATGTTTCTGAAATGGCCTGTTTGCAAATCTCAGATCTGTATTCCTCTACTTTCCGAAAGAATCTTTGGGTCATACCAAATCATGCACTGTCCACTGGCACAGAGTGGCTTCTTTACAAAATGCTGTAGCATCTTGTTCAGCCCAGCACTTTGACTTTATGCAAGGCACTTGCAATCTTTGATATAGTTGCAGGTAAGAATTATGTACCAATTTGCTGACCCTAGGATCTGTACTTTTAATGAACAGAATCCTGTTCAAGGGACTCAGCTTTGCCTTGTCAAAAACAGATGACAAATTCACAACTTAATTTATTTTGCAAACCTGAAATATCCTCTACATTTTTGTAAGTTTGTTAAACAGTATTTAAAATGATGGTTCCCATTCTAAAGTTTTGCAACTGAAAACACAAGCAACTCTTGATCCACTGCAGTATCCTGCAGCTTTAGTACATGTCCTGAGGGTGAAAAAGGGTTCCACCTTTATAGGGGAGATGATTGTGTTGTAGCTGACTTGGGCTTAAAGAGTTATTGCAACACTTACTCTAGTGCACTAATGTTGCCACATTCTGGCTGTGGTAGTCCTGATATATGGCTGAAAGCCTTTTATGCTGTTGGGCATTTGAAATCCCGCACTTGAGCACTTTGTGTGAAAAATAACCTTTGGGTTAGTCACAGTGCTTGGAGCCTGTGAAGGGGACAGTCTACTAGTAAACTGTATAATTTGGGGCCAACCAAGGTTTGTTTAAGGAAGCATGCCCCAATTTCTTTACATAGGATGCCCTCAAGACCAGAAACATGAGGGTACCTTAACCTAAAACAAAAACTTTGGGTTGGACCTTATGCTAGAGTATCTCTTTGGGGATAGTTTCCAACCAGTTCAAGTGATTCTTTGTGGAGTAGAGGCATGCAAAGTGCAGTTCCATATTCTGATTGTTTCTGTACCTCTGTAGAATAAGGAACTACTCATCTCACAGATAGGGAACCATTCTTGTTCCATTACTGCAGTTGGCCCAAGCAAATCCCCAATTCTGACCACATTTGATTGAATGGGCTTGGAATGAGTTGCTCCAGTGGAGTAATAGGACTCCGTCCTGTTTGTCTTTATTTTATTTAGAAAATTTAAATGCTGCTTCTTGGAAGACCCTGTACAAAACAGCTCACAAAAAAACAAACAACCATAATTTACACTGTGGTTTTTGTCTTGAATTGTTTAACAAAATATACCTTTAAATTGCAGAGCTTAACCAACCTTTGGAACACTCCTTTATTTTCTTCGAGTGTAGCTGGAATGCCTGTCCCAGACGTGGAGGGCTGAGGGTTCCATGTCAGTGGTTCAGCAGTGGAATTGACTGCCTAGGGAGGTGGTGAGCTCCCCCTCACTGGCAATCTTCAAGCAGCGGCTGGACAAACACTTGTCAGGGGTACTTTAGGCTGCTTCTGCATTGAGCAGGGGGTTGGACTAGATGGGCCAACTCTTTGATTCGCTTGAGTATCCATTCCACTTTGAACAACTTAGGACATCTTGCTCTTTCTTTTCTTTCTGTATAGGCATCTAGATCAGGGGTCCTCAAACTACGGCCCGCGGGCCACATGTGGCCCGCGGAGGACACTTATGCGGCCCGCCGAGTATTTTGCCGCCCCCCCAAAGCCCCCCGCCTCTTTCTTCCTCCAGCAGCCCTGGGCTGCAAGAGCGCCCAGGAGCTGAGGAGGAGGAAGGGCGAGCAGGCTGGTCGTGGGGGAAGGGGCGAACGCGGTGGCGGGGCAGCAGGCTGGTGGGGGGGGGAGCAGGAGTCTTTTTGGGGGGGAGCGCACAGGAGCGCAGCTCCGGAAGCTCAGGAGCCAGGCCCCGCCCCCAGCCGGCTTCCCGGGGAGTCTTTCAGGCAGCCGCATGTCAATTTCAGCTCCATTATATCCTATGGGCCATTGAAGTCAATGGTGAAAACATAGGGTATATTCTGGGGCTGGAGGGGAGGGTTTGAGGGAGAGGCTCCAAACTCACCGGGTAGCTTGTAGAGCCTCTCCCCAAGCTACCCATCAAGTTTCAAGAACATTGGACCAGGGGGTCCAATTCTATGGGCCCCCAAACAGGTTGCCCCTATTCCCTCCATTGTTCTCTATGGTGGGGAAAAAAGTTATTTTTTTCCCACCATAGAGAACAATGGAGGGAATAGGGGCAACCTGTTTAGGGACCCATAGAATTGGACCCCTTGATACAATGTTCTTGAAACTTGGTGGGTATCTTGGGGAGAGGTTCCACCAGCTACCCTGTGAGTTTGGTGCCTCTCTCTCAAACCCCCTCCCTTCCAGCCCCCAGAATATATCCTATGTTTTCACCATTGACATCAATGGCCCATAGGATATAATGGGGCCGAATTGCCGCCAAATTTCTTTCATTCCCTCCTTTCCTTCTCTCTTTTTCCTCTTTCCCTCCTTCTTCTCTTCTCTCTTTCTTTCTTTCCCACATTCTTCTTCTCTTCTCTTTTTCCTCCTTTCCATGTTTCCCTCCTTCTTCCCTCTCTTTCTTTCCCTCCCCTTTCCTTCTCTTCCTTTCCCTCTTTCCTTCTTTCTACTCTCTCTCTTTCCTTCCCTCTTTCCTCCTTCTGTGGCCCAACTCTAGTGAGAAGGAGTTTAAACTTTAAACCCCTTCTCTCTTAGCTCCCCCACCCAGACCAGCTGGGGAAGGGAAGGAGAGGCTTTTGAAGATGCCTCCCCCCTTTTGCTTCCCCTTCTGACATCACTTCCGGTGATGTCAGGAGGCGTGGCATATGCTAATAGCCTAATAGCTCATTAGCATACCATATGCTAATGAGCTCCTGCAGCTGTTTTTCTACGAAAAGACCCCTGGGAGGGAGCGAACGTGGCAGCGGGGCGAGCAGGCTGGTGGGGGGAGGGGCGAACGCGGCGGCCCTCCAACGGTCTGAGGGACAGTGAACTGGCCCCCTGTTTAAAAAGTTTGAGGACCCCTGATCTAGATGATAGACCTCGTTGCCTCAAATGATGCAGTGAATGCTCTTTCTAATTATCATCATGGAATAAATAGTAATAAATGTGGGAAACATGAATAAACTGGCTCTGGGGAAGGCTGCAGTCCCAGTAGTAGGCACTGCTCCCTGTTCCATTGGTTCTAACCTCATAAATACATCTGATGTTTCAGTTACAGAAAGGGTTTCAGGGGCAGAGTATTAGATTTAAGTAACCCTGCTTTAAATGTATTAAGAGCTGTTGTCTTGATTCAATCTCGTTAACTCTTATTCTGGATTCCCTGGTATATCAAAGGTGGGTGTTGGGACATTTTTTTTATCAGTGCTTGCATCAGTGCCTATCAGCGCTTGCATTTTTTTTATCAGTGCTTCTGCTTTTGTTATGCTTGCTTAAGATAACCTTTCAGTCTAACTATGAGGTTACTTGATTACTGGCCTTGGTTATCCTTTGGGGAAAACAGCATTCTCTTTTTCATTTTGTTCAGACAAGTTTGGGATGGGATCTGTCTTGCTTTTTTGATTGCTATCAGACTTGCTTCCTTTAAGAAGCGTTGCTTGTTTCTGAATCACTGGGTGCATAAATAGTGCACATGGAGTTAGGAGCCTGGTATGTAAGATGGTAGCAAAAGTGTCCAGATCATATGTGATGAGTCTGCAGCTTGGTCATTCATTGGGGTTTTGAAATTCAGATGGTAAATGTGAGTGTGGGGCAGGTAATCTCTTTCAACAGGAAAGGGTTACCAGCTGGATACTTAGTCATTGCATTGATAAATAGCTGAAGCACAGGATGTGACTCGTAGTGTACCAGTATGCCTGGTCTCACTGTATGCAGCAGGGCGTTGGTGCCTGAGGCTCCTTTAGCTACTGAAGCTTCCATATGCAATCCTATTGTGGAGCTCTCCTCTGTGTACTTTTCTGATGCTTCTAATCTCACAGCATCATTTTCCCCTGCAAGTTTTGAGCCCAGCTCAAAACCAGGCAAACAAATTGATATCTGTGTATTTCTGAAGCGACTTTGGGATTCTTGTTCATTTTGCAAAGCAGTATTGAAAATGTGACCAGAAGAGTAATAGGGTGAGCGACTTAAATCCCAATATAGCTGCTAATCCTGTTTAATACTCTAAAGCCTTACAGACCTGTTCCACTTTGCAGTTAGTCTCGTGCTCGGTAGGATACATAAGGAGTGGGCTACAGAGATGCAGCATTGGCAGGTACCGTGTTTTAATTTCTGGAGTGTAGCCTGGCTTGTGGAGGGTGTTGGTGGGAGGAGGATATTGGCTGTTAAGAGGCTTGAACTTTGGCTCCAGACAGCTGCCAGAATTGTGTGGCTGCCCTGAAGTTTAAAATGCTAATAGGCACTTCTAACAGCTTCCCAATGATAAGAAGATAGATTCAGGTGGGTAGCTGGTCTGAAGCAATAGAACAGAGTTCAAGTCCAGTGGTACCTTTAAGACCAATGAAGTTTAATTCTGGGTATAGGCTTTTGTGTGTATGCACACTTCTTCAGATACACTGAAACAAGACTTCATCAACCATTACCTATAGGTGTGTGGGGGTGTTAGTTGCCAGGAAGGACTAATTAAAGTCAAGTAACTGAGTGTAAGTATAGCTAAGGTTGGCTCAAAGCAGTTGGAAATACAAATTTCATACAGATAAAAGTTAGATGTGAGAACTAAGTTTGAGTCCAGTGGAACCTTTAAGACTGACAAAGTTTAATTCTGGGTATAAGTGAGAACTGAGTGACTTAGCATGTGTCGTGAGATAAGAACCCATCTCACGACACATGCTAAGTCATTCAGTTCTCGTTTATACCCGGAATTAGTTGTTGTCGGTCTTAAAGGTGCCACTGGACTCAAAACTTTGTTCCATTTGTAACAAGGTGCGTGATCAATTTTATATACTGGGTGCATAGAAATCTTCTTTCAAGTTGGGGTGATGAAGAAGGTTGTTTGCCTGAAAAGCTACTGACCCGTGCTCCAAGAGATGTATGGCAGATGCAGCAAGTTGTTCCCTGAAAGATAATCCTCAATTTCTTAAGCAGCCTGTTAATTGGTCCTTCCTTGCCCGGTGGAACAGATGGAAAAAGCTGCAGCATTTGGCCACAGCCATCTTATATGGCTTTCCATCCTTTCTAGACACTGCTTGCTAGTAGGTGGATTTTGTCCCCCTTGCCTTTGTGCAGAACTGAGCCTTTTTGTCTCAAATTCGAACTCTCTCATTAGACTGGCTCCCTTTCTTCCATATAAGGCTATCCTGTTGTATCACTTCCTGCTCCAGCTCCTTTTTCGTTTCCCTCCCCTCTCCTTTCCTTGCCCGGGATTCAAGCTTTCTCCATGTGGCACACTTGTAACGATTCACAGCTGTCTGAAACAGCAGAGGGCTTACGGTCCCTGCTAAAGTATTTTACTTACTTTCTTTGGGAAAGGAAGCCCTTTACAGCTCTTTCAGGCCGCTTTAATAACCGCCATTAACTTCTTGTTCACTTTTTTAGAATGCAGAAAATCTTCCCCCTCATTTTAAAAGAGGGACCCTCAGCGTCTTGAAGAAGAAGTGGGAGAATCCGGTATTGGGGACGGAAGCTCGGAAGGAAACGCCACGGAGCAGCTGTGCAGAGGTTAGGCAGAAGGCTGTCAGCCCCACTGCTGGAACTGAAGGCGGCTCTGTCCCCCGGGCAGAAAGTCACAAAGCCTCAGGGATTGGTCCTACATCTCATCTCCATTCCTCTTCCGGAGTGACTGGCCAGTTTGGATATCCCAGTGTTGACAGCGAAGAGGCGAAAGCCCATTCACCCGAGAGTGGGAAAATGGAAAATTGTCTCAGAGAGACCCAGCAAGAAGTAGACAAGCCTGAGCCCAATGAAAACCCAGATTCTTCAGGGAAGATAGAGAAATGTAGTGTTCCTCTGAGCAGGCTAAAGATGATGTTTGAGAGGGGCGATGCAAATCAGACAAAGGTAAGGCATGGATTGTTTTAGCTCTTCTTGGCTTTTGGAAGAAGAGTTTATGCAAAGTGGTGATTTTCTGCAAAGTTTTGATTTTTAGGACTGCCAACTGTGCAAAGTTTTATTGGTGGTTTATTGACTTTGTCTGCTGTAAGATAGTATTGCCTCAGAACTTACACCCAAAGGAATGGGTGTTGCAAAATGCCACTTTTCTGTATGCCGCTAACTCTGCTGGAGTTCTGGTGGAGCAGGAAATGTATTAACAACAGTTAATTGAAGTGTTTTGTTGGAGTCGGCCAAACCCAAGATAACTGTGACCTACATTTGCCATTGAAAAAAACCCCAAGTCATCTCTGAATAAAAATAAAGGGGTATGTGTTATTGCAATAAAATACTTCAATTCTTTTTTGTTACTATGTGGTTGCAAAATTGGGTCTCTGGTGCTAAGCTCTCCTCTTGTTTTTCATATGTGCATCTTAGCAAATGTTTCCTATAGTTTATAAAGGGAAAAAAAATCTTCTCACAGAAAAAAATCTTCTCACAGGAAAAAATGTGTGCAGCTAGTCAGCCTAGCTCTTGCCATCACTAGTTTTGACTTGCAAATTCACAGGCCCTGCATTTTCCTTACAATTGCTCATGAAATCTGATCCTTCATGTGGACTGCAGACTGTGTCCCCAGGGAAAATTGCGTAACTAGAAAAATGAGTTGCATATGCTGGTAGTTTAAAACAGTCTGGCTGACTTTTTTCCTCCCAAAGTTTTCTCGGTGTTTGTTTTTGCTTGTCATACTTTGAGCTGGAATATAAACTTCAAGCAGCTTAGACCCTAAATTGCTTGGGTTTTAGGGCGGAAAAACTGGTGGGTTAAGCTAAGCTTAGTAAAATTGTGAGGGAGGGTGTGTCTGAAATTCTTCATCTAAGTTGTATGAATTCTGAATTGCTGATTGAGCTGTTTAGTCCTGAAAGTGCTAGAGAAAGGGCAGGGTGTAACGTTTCTCCAGAGTTGTGGACACCTGGTCTGTAGATGAGTCACCCGGAAACATATCAAAAGGTATTGTGTCTAAGCTGATTAGACTTTGTACTGCAGTTATTGTCACGGTTGGTTTTTGAGGAAATAATAAATGCCAAATAGATAAAATAGTTTGCATCTATTTCAGTTGAAATAAAGATGGGTGCATGCCTTCTTTCAAGCTGGTCCAATGAGAGAGAAAATTCCATCTTTTCTGCGATCAACCATGTTGTAATGTAAAAAAGTTCAGCTGTTTGTATGGTTTGTAGCAAGACTATTCCTAGTGTAGACTGTCACAATGCATGTTTTATCTCCACCTACATCTTTGAGTGCCTTTTTCTCATCCCAATTTGTCAAATGAAGGAGGAAAATGATGTATTTTGTTGTAATCCAAAAGCACTACTATACATTATTTTAAAAGATCCCAAGCAGGCTAGAGAGTGATACAATACTAATAATTATGCAGCACTGGGGAGGGGTGGGATGCCATGGAAGTCCTGTTGGAACAGGAAATGCCTTGGAGTACCAGAAGCACATGACTAGATCACTGAACACACTGTTTTTGTTGGTTTGTCATGACCAGCTATGTGGTTTTAGGCTATTCTGCTGATTGTTTTACGTTAAAGCTTCTAACACCCTCTGTTCTATTGAGTGCTGCAAGTTTGCCTTATTTAAAGTCACTAGAAACATCAGGCCAGGCCCTAGAATAAGGTGGTTATGGCTGAGCTCGTTTCACCAATTTAGTACCTGTGTCATTACTGGTTTGCCAGATATGTGCTATATTGGTGGTGACTGGTGTTTTGTGACTCTAGTCAATGCAAACTGTAGCTTATACAGCAGCATCTGCTACTTGGAATAGCCATAAATTCTTCTGCTCAGTGTTTCAGGCACATAAAAAGGTGTGTCCTAGTTAAAAGATTTCTAATGATGCTTCTTACAGCTAATTGCTGGAGCATGTGTAAAACCTGATGCGTAATTTCCCAAGCCACCTAAAATACTAGTATTCCAGCTGATTATCAAATACTGCTCTCCCCAAAAAACAGAGCAGAACTTTCATCCTGTCCAAGTGAGATAATATGAAGGCTTTAAACCCTAAGTGGTTGTATGACCAGATTTGTTCGAGGTATAAAATATTCAGTCTTTGCTCAGGGATCATTAAAGAACAGTACAGTAGATGTAATTCACCCCATGTGAAGTGACTGGTCAGACAAAACAGTCCGAATTATGGATATGCCTTGGTTTATAACATTTGATATCTAAAAATGCACTAAATTGGACAATGAAACATTACATGCCTCAGTTTCTGGGCATCACTCAATTATGAAACAGCGATCCACTGATGCCCTCAACACTATAGAGCGTATGTAAGTGATAGGGCAATGGTTTCTAAGGACAGAGAGAAGCTGTGGCTCAGTGGTAGAGCATCTGTTTGGCATTCCTGAAGGCTTCAGCTTCAATCCCTGGCATCTCCAGGTAAAATTATCTGGTAGTAGGTGATGTGAAAGACCTCTACATAAGACCTTGTAGACCAGTGGTCTGATTCAGTATAAGGCAGCTTCATGTGTTCATCTTCAAGATGGCTGCAACTGGCCTGAAGTTAAGGGTGCTTAGGGAGGGACTGTAGCTCAGTGGCAGAGCATCTGCTTTGCATGCAGAAGGTCCTAGGTTCAGTCCCTGGAATCTCCACTTGAAAGGACTGTGTACTAGGTGGTGTGAAAGAGCTCTGCCTAACACATTGGAGAGCCATTGCCAGTCTGAATAGACAAAGGTGCACTATTGGTGCTAATACACAGAAAAGCCAAGAAGCAATGGCAAAGCTCAGAGGTCTTCAATTTGGATCTTTATTTGCATAGAATTGGGTAAGCTGCTAGAGTATGTGTATGGGAGTACACTTTCACCCAAATGTTATGAAACTGTACCACTGTGCAGGGAGGTGTGCACAGGTATTATTCCATAATGATGATGCCTCCTTACTCTGTTTGGAAGGTTCCAGGAATCCACTTTGTCTTATTGCAGGCACAAAAGTGAGCCGGTCATTGGGGGTGATGAAGTAAGCGATGCTGGAGCCTGCCAGCAATAATTATTCTTTCCAGGGTCTGACTCCTATGAGGGCTTCAGCCAGTAAGCTAAGGGCGGATAACTGTCAAGAGCACAGAAATGAAGTGCTGGAGATCTTGAGCAGTGACAAGGGCCTGCATACCTGGAACTGGTTTGTGTTGATGATTAAGGAGACGTCTCAGATTTTTTCCTGGTCCTGATTTGAGACACTGATTTAGCTAGGAAAAGAGCTATTTCTCTTGTTAAAGAATGTAGTCATTGGGCTAAATTAACCCCAAAAAGGGGTTTGCTCTTGTGGCTGAGACTGACTCTGGTTTCAGTCACACGATGCAGCATTGGGAAGCCCTGGCTCTTTGCCTGAGGGATATTGCTAGCTTACCAAAACAGGGGGAACGTTATGTCCAAACATGCAAAATGTTCCGTGTGAACCTAGTGGCCTCATTTTTTTTTTTGAAGCAAGCTTCTTTTTGATTAAGATGTTGGAGACTTGGAAGAGAATATATTGCACTTTCAATTTGTGAGGCTCTACCTGAAGACAGAGCTGACATATCATGCAAATGAATTTAAAACAAGACTTTGTCTCCACATTGTGGTAAACCCTGAGTTCACCTGATTTCATTTCCTGGGCCATCCATTAAATGTTACAATCGGAAGCTCTGACCTGGATAACCCAGGCAAGCCTGACCTTGTCAGATCTCGGAAACTAAGCCAGGTCAACTCTAGAAAGTACTTGGATGGGAGACCTCCTTGAAATACCAGAGGTGGGAGGTGGAGGGAGGCTTTATTCAGCCACCTCTCTGAATATCCTCCAGGTCCCAAGTTAGGGGTCAGTCACTAGAGGTTGCCATGACTTCCAGGTACACGCACAGTCAGTCACCAATGGCTACCATGACTTCCAGGTGCATACATGCTCACACATGCACATATTAAAAATATTTTAAAAAAACTGTTATGATTGGAAGAACCTGGGCTAGAAGGCTGTGACTAGTGAATGGAGGTGCTGTTCCTCCCCTCTCCCAATTGACTTCTGAGTTTAGATGTGACTGAACAGTTGAGCCGGTTTAGAACACAACCAACAAAACCCTGTGGTTTTGATTATTCTTGTTTCCCATTATTGATAAAATTTGACACTTGGAAGTACACTGAAACTGATTTGGCATATGATTTGTGATGTATAGTACTTTTCATCCAACAAGTCCTTCTTGATTTTAGTGATGATGTACCCTGCCAAGCAGTGTTATGGATAAGCAGTGTAGTTGAAACTCACCTCTGGACCAATGTTTAATTATTCTGATTTTTACTCGTGAGGTGCTTATGGGGATTTTATATGATGAGGAGATTATAAAATAAAACTAGGAGTGATGTTGCATTAAGTGGGTCTCCCCCCAGTTCCTTTTGTTTTTTGTAATAAGTAGCCTTTGTAGCCTGTGATGGGGAGTGGAAGAGTGGCAGCAGTGAGGAGGTGCTGCCGGGTGCCATTTTGTCTGCTACAGACCATGTTCTCCTCCTCAGCATCTTCTCCCTGGATCAAGAAAGATACAGGTCTGCCATTCCCCCTCCCTTGCAAAGGTGAGAATCATTTGAGGAGTCTGGGGAATGAGTGGAAGATACTGTCATCCTTGCTGCTATCGGGGCCAGCTCACCCGCTAGGTGAACTAGGCATTTGCCTAGAGCGTGGGCCGACCCTTAGGGCACCAAACTGGACCTGCCCCTGCCAAAAGCCTATGGCCTCCTCATTCTCCGCCTGCCTGGGATGCCCAGCTGCGCCTGGCCACCTACCTCCCTCAGCTGTGCCTCGGGGGGGGGCGTGAGGAAGGCGGGGATGTGTGAGAGTGGCGTCCTGCTGCCAGGTCCCCTCTTTCCCTGGCCAAGGACCGGCGGGTCGCACAGCATCTTGTGGGAGGAAGGAAGGCGGCTCTCCCGGGGCCCGACAATAGTGCCGGGGGAGCGCAGGAGCAGCAGCAGAAGGCGGGAATGTGGCCCCCACGGGTGGCCCGGCACAGAGCCGCTCTCCAGGCGGCAGCAGAGAAGGAGGACGCTTGGTGGCCAGCCCACTGTCCTCTTCTACTTGGTGAGCTACCAGCATTAAAGTTGTGAGTGAACCATCTGGCTGCTGCATAAATTAGTTTGTTTGGGAGCCCTCCTTCTTGAGCAAGGCAAAAATGGATGAGCCGAAGGCTAAAAAGCTGTGAGCTAGCTCACGCTCTGAACTTTGCTCACCACGGCTCCAAAATTAAAATAAACATCTGGGCACCAAAGTTCTCTCCCCAAACCCACGGCCTGGAAGCAGGCCCACCTTCATCCCTCTCTGCCAGGCAGAAGGCCCACCCCCGGCCCCCTCCTGCTGCCTGGCTTGTATGGGAGGAGCTGTCGGGGAGGCGGGGCCCTGTGAGTGGGAGGCGTGGCTTGCAAGCGGCTGGGTGGGGGGGGTGACGGGGGTGTGCTGTTTGCTGAGCGGGGGGGAGCCGGGCGGGAGGAGCCCAAGTGAGCCCGGCCGGCTGATAAGGGCTGGTTAAAGGCGCTGGAGATAAACGGCCTCCAGAGGCTTGATGTCAGCCGAGGTAAGGCCGAGAAGGGATCCAGGGCTTAGTGGCGGCAGATGGCCGTGGATTCCCGCCAGGGAGGGAAAGCCAGCGGGGCGCATGATTGCACAGGCCCCAGAGTGTGCTGGGGCAGGAGCACAACTGCGCAAGGATCTAGGAATGCTGGCCTGGATGAATCACAGGCTGGAGTTAAGATTGCTGGGGGAAAAGATCAATAACCTCAGATATGCAGAAAGTGAAAAGGACCTGAAGAGCCTCTTGCTCAGAGTAAAAGATGAGAGCGCAAAAGTGGGCTTGAAGCTCAACATAAAAAAAACTAAGATCATGGCATCTGGCCCCATCACTCCTTGGCAAATAGAAGGGGAAGTCGTAGAAGTAGTGACAGACTTCACGATCCTGGGATCCCAGATCACTGCAGATGGTGACTGCAGCCATGAAATTAAAAGATGCCTGCTCCTTGGGAGGAAAGCAATGGCAAACCTAAACAGCATGATAAAAAGCAGAGACATCACCTTGCCAACAAAAGTCCGCATGGTCAAAGCAATGGTATTCCCCATAGTAATGTATGGCTGTGAGAGTTGGACTATAAGGAAGGCCGAGCACTGAAGAATAGATTCTTTTGAACTGTGGTGTTGGAGAAGACTCTTGAGAGTCCCTTGAACTGCAAGGAGATCAAATCATTCAATCCTAAAAGAAATCAACCCTGACTGTTCTCTGGAAGGCCAGATCCTGAAGTTGAAGCTCAAATACTTTGGCCACCAAATGAGAAGGGAGCACTCACTGGAGAAGACCCTGATGCTGGGAAAGATTGAAGGTCAAAGAAGAAGGGGACGGCAAAGGATGAGATGGTTAGACAGTGTCATTGATGCAACGAACATGAAATTGAGCAAACTTCAGCAGACAGCGCAAGACAGGAGGGCCTGGCGTGATCTGGTCCATGGGGTCGTGAAGAGTCGGACTCGACTGTGCGACTGAACAACAACAAAGTAATTCAGTGTGTCTTAAGCCACTGATGATGTATTTCTCCCCCCCCTTTCTGTGTTTCAATCTTCCAATAAAAGTGATTTCTCTTTTAAAATGTATTGAAGAATTCCTACATTCTAATGAGACTCTTACACGGTGAATAATGTGAGTTTTCTTTCAGAGGCTGTGACCTGATGCAATCAACATCAGAGCTTCTGTGTTTTTTTAAATTGTTTAAATGAGACGCCTCACTAAAAGTCATGACTTCTGCTTCTTTACAATGCTGAGATTTCCTGGAACTTAAGCAATGACCTAAAATTTTGTTGACACAGTCTTCTTATGTTAAGGGTTTGGGAAAATCCTTGCCAACTGAATTCCTATCTGCTGACTGTAAATATCGGATGGGGAGAGAAGAAGGGGATAAAGCTATTCCTAAGAAACCTTGAACAACTTCTAGCTATTGTTTTGTGAGCTTTTTATTTTTAACAAAGCATGTTTAATTTGCCTTCTGATTTAAATTTTGCATATTAACATAAGTGTGATCAGTGTTTAATGCACAAGAGCTAACACTCATTTGTCTGTATAAAGCCATGCATTTCAAAGACTTTAAGGGCACAAGTTTTCTGAATGCATGGAATATATAATATATGTGTTTGAATACAGGCTGTTGATAGAGGGAAAGTCCCTTGTTTAATACTATAATGGAGAATTAAAGCAACTCAAACTGAAGTGACTTCCAGAAAAAGTAAGCCCTTAACTTATAGTCTCCACTGTTGACCCAGCTGAATTCTTTTATAGATTTATCTGTTGATTTTTTTTTTAGATTGTAGCTTGACTTTAGATACAATCCATGTTAAAAAATGGCATCCATGTTCAAAGATGGCAAGGTAACTGAATCAGTGGCACCAGAAAGAGTTGATGATAGCATGAGCATTTTCATAACAAAACCTTGCTTTCCTAGGTGCATCCCAGGGATAGAAAAGATGGTAGTGAGAAGTAGGTGTATCTGAGCTGTAATACCCAGTGTATGGTAGGGAGAAAGGTTATGACGACAGCACCTTTTATCGCTGAGCAACTCTAGTCAGTGCCTGGATGGAAGATCTACTGGAAACCATATCTATGTCACCTTGAATTCATGGTGGAAGAAATGCAGGATGGTGGCATATTGGGGGAGAAACTTTAACATGATAAGCCACAAGGATAGTGATATAAAAACCACATTTGAGACCTTGTAATAAGTTGGAGAGGAGCACAGCTGAGTAGTAGAGCAACTGTTTGGCATGCAGAAAGTCCCAGGTTCAATCCTTGGCTCCTCCAGTTAAAATTATCTGGTAGCAGGTGATGTTGAAGACCCCTACCTGAGACCCCAGAGAAATGCTGCCAGGCTGAGTAGGCAATACTGACCTTGATGGATTAGTGGTCTGATTCAGTATAAGGCAACTCTGTGTGTGTGTGTGTGTGTGTGTGTGTGTGTGTGTGTGTGTGTATACTCTGTCTTTGCTAAAGCAGTACAAAAGGTAGTGGCCAATTTTTGTATTTTGGGGAGACTAGAGTATGTTCTTCAGATACTGGTCTATGGCTAGAAAATGTACTTTGTTGAACAACTGGATTCCTTGTTAGCCAGTCAGGCTCTTTAATGAGGTTGGTATGGCTCAGAAGTAAAGGCTTCACAGTACCAAATCATATGAATTCTGACTGAGTTAGGACACTGTTTACAAACCCCAAGAGAGATGTAAAAACATGGAATCCATTTTCTTGAGCAGTGAAATAGTAGGCAATTTTTTTACTCTTTATTTTGAGATAAATCTTGATTAGGGTTGCTAAGGTGAATAGTGACTAGACCTTAATACTAGAGCATCAAAATCGAAAAATTACTTTAATTGTCAGTGGGGGGAAGCTTACTTTTGCAGGGAGAACCGTCTAATCTGTAAATCATGTGGTAACACCCAGTAAGGTCATTAACTTTAGCTTTTCATTGAGAAAATGCCTAAGAATGGTTTCCTCATTGGTGTCTCTTGGCCTCCTGAATGCCTGGGTTATGCCCCTCTTTCTTGTTTTGGTCTTTGAGATTTCCTTGATGACATTGGTGCTCAAATGGGGTTGGAAAACATCTAAAGTTTTGTGATCCCTACCTTTATTTAAAATATTTTAGAAGTAAATATTTTACTTCCAGCACAGGCCAGGGCAATTTAACAGCAGAGGTTTCAAATGCAGACAAAAACAACCACCCCCAAAATGCACAATACAAACCATTTGTAAGAATACAAACATGAACAACGCAACCAAGTACTGTTCTTCCTTCCTTCATATTATCCTCAGAATAACCCTGTTGGGTAGATTGGTTGAGGTTCTGCCAGTCACTATCTCAGAGTTTCATGGTGGAGTGGAGATTTGACACTGAGTCTCCCAGATCCTTGTGCAAAATTCTTAACCCAATATTCAGAGCAGCCTGCCAGCATTCCAATATTTCTTACTCTGTGCCAACAGTGCCTTGAAATGCACAATGGACCTTAATATTCATCATATAATGTTGTCCTTTCCCTATGCTTATGCTATCATAGCTTTCAGTCATAAGATCTTCAGTGAAAGGGGTAAACTGCATGGGCTGCTGTTCATAGCTGAGTTTTATTGCTTGTGTCAAAGCTTTGTATGTATAACTCTGGAATAAAACTCAAAACCATTTTTGGCTTCAGAAGAAAGTAAGGTAAAAGTTTCCCTTGCTTGAAAGCCAGTCAAATCTGATTCTACGGGGCGGTGCTTATCTCCATTTGCAAGCCGAAGAACCAGTGCTGTCTGAAGATGTTTCCATAGTCATGTGGCTGGCATGACTAAACGCCGAGGTGCATGAAACACTGTTACCTTCCCACCAAAGTGGTACCTATTTATCTACTTGCAATTTCTTGCTTTCGAACTGCTAGGTTGGCAGGAGCTGGGGCTGCTCCCCAGTTTAGTGTGCCGGAGACGGGAGCTCACTCTGTCATGTGGCACTAGGGTCTTGAACTGCAAAACTATAGACTTTCCAGTTTGCAGCTCAGCATCTTAACCTCTGAGCCACCTTGGCCCTTAAGAAAGTAAAGGTAGTGGCAATGTCTTACAACCCCCCCCCTACTAAGTGAAGAGTCCTTTCCTTCAGTGGCAGGGAGTGAAAGGGTACGATCTGATGATCTGTCAGCAGAAGGCACTAATAGTTGTCAAACTTCCTTCTGTTTTCCTCCCACCAGCAGTCCCTTACAACCCCAGGGAAGTTGATTTACAGAAACTGCTTGAAGTAGCAGCCACACGGGTTGGTGGGCTGCCACCATGAGGGGGAAGGGGACAAAATAGCCCTTCCTGCTAATTCTGCCCATGGAGCTACACTGACAGAAAAGGCAGGAAGGAGCAGTTTCACCCATTTCCCCCTCTTTGGGTTTTTTCCCACTACGTCTTTGCTCTGTCTTGGCTTCTTAACTGCATCAGTTTTCCCCCTCCTTTACACACAATATTGTTTACAGTCGGTGGTTGTTCTCCTGGTTTTTCTTTCAGTTTTTCTCATGTATTTTCAGACCATTTTGCAGTGATATGAAAGACACTTTCTCCAACAAAACCCAAAAAACAAAAACGCAACACTCAAACTCTGTGTGTGCATGGGACCAATTCAGTCAAGAAGCTGAGCTGGAACAAAAAATTGATGTGGAAAAGACCTCTCTTATGCTCCACCAACCTGTTGTGAATACTCAACTTGTCTCCTGTGATCCCCAGTACCTGTGCTTCTGGGATAGAAAAGTATTGCTGTGGGAAGGAGAAGAGAGGGAGATCCATGCCCCTTACATGAGCAGATCACTGGCTTCAACCTGTCTCTTCTGGCATAGGGTGGAAACTGTAAATTAAGGCTGCTACCTTATCTTTCTGGCCATGTGGGCAATACAGATGTTGTGTACATGTCTAACTTGGGCTCCAGTCAATGCAGCTATACTTTTGCTTGTTCTGTTAGGATTTTTTTTTCAAATTGACCTTGCTGTTACATTCATTCCCTCAGATGGTTATTCCATGTCATTAATTTGAATGTGCAACCAAATTCTTAATAAATAAATAGACATTCATCATTGTTTTGGACATGTGGAGGAAGTGAATTGTGGCTAACAGAACTAGGGAACGTGTGGCTCTGTGGAGCCCATGTAAATGTGGTGTGAAAGTTAAGATAGGAGATTTAACATGCAGTTTTGCGTCTCAAACACATAATGAGTGGGATTGTAACTCTTCTGTTAAATTGAAACGTCTTACCAATCCCTTCCTACTTGAAATGGAAAGTATTGAAACTACATGAACCCTTGGTGGGGTACTAGAAGTAGCTAAATATTCCATGCCTTTCCACAGAGTAGGAGCTGCTGTATAATAGCTGTTTTATAGTAACATTTTAAAGTAGCCTAAAATTTAAATCTAGACTCCAACAGCAGTCTGTAAAGTTCTAAAGAGTTGGCCCTGTTGTAGCCAGATACCGATTTCCCACTAGCCGCTGCTCCATCCTCGCTCTTCCTTTCCCCTGATTCTATGTGTCAATTTCCCACTACCTGCTGCGCGGTCACATTTTGTCCCGCAGCTTCACCTGAGGACGGAGCAGTGGCTAGTGGGAAATCGGTCTCAGTGGCAATATGCACACTAAACTGAGGAGCAGCCACAGCTCAATGGCCGAGCATCTGCTTTGTTTCTGGAAGGTCCCGGGTTCAGTCCCTGGCATCTCCAGTTAAAATGTTCAGGTGGTAGGTGATTTAAAAGACCTGTACTCATATTCTCATGTTGCTGGATAATGGTTTCCATGCAGAAGGGGTGGTGCTGCCCTTGATAGACCAGTGGTCCTATTTAGTATAAGGCAGCTTCATATATGTTCATGTATTTCTTAAGTATATTGGGGGCTCTGAAAGAAGTGGCCTCCTGTCTCTGTTCATCCAGTAAGAGGCTTTGCATATGTACAACTTTTTCCTTCAGGTTTTTTTTAATGATGTTCCTTTTTCGATGACTTCTAAGATGTCCTTAGTTTGACTGTCATGCCATAGTTCCTTCTTGACTTTCTCTTGTAATATCTACCTGCATTGGGAATGGGTATTAATCTATTTAGGTTCTTACAGTTGAGAAGGTATCCCACTTTGGTGCAGAATATACTACTCTGCAAAAGATGACCTCTGGTTTCTTCTGAAAGTACACTCAGAATCCTCAGGGAAGTTGCCAGCTGAAGACAGCTCCAATATCTACACCTGAGGCGTTGGGTAGCTTGTCTTATAATGCATGTGTGGGTTTTGAATAATAAATGTCAGTTTTGTCAGCCACACAATGGATGTTGTCAGAAAAATATGGAGACTGGTTGATAGCACATTTCTATAGTGAAATACATGAGTATTAAAATGACACTGATATAGGTCCCTGTGAAACGGTGCTAAACATTGCAGCACGTACCTTTGGTATGTTGGGTTATGCATCTGGTACAGAGCTAAGTCTCTTCATCTAAATTAGTGGAAATGCCAAACGTAATTTTGGCCTTGGGTGCAAGCTGGAGCTCTTGGCCTGTAGCTCATATTTGGTAAACTTGGAGGAACAAGCTATCAAATCCCACCCAGCTCAAGAAGACTTGTTTTGTTTGATTTATTTATATTGAATTTTTTTGTTCTGAGCCACTGAGTCTCCCTGCAGGGGAGAAAAGTGGGCTTATATAAATACTTAAGTACATGAAAAATGTTTGAGTCAGAAACTGATGTCTTGTTAGGTCATATTTTTAGATTAAGCTTGACTAGTGGCTTAAGTTATGCAGGATGGTGATAGTTGAGGGTCATTAATCTACATCAGAGGTGTCAAACTCATTTGTAACGAGGGCCAGATCTGATATTAATGTCACTTTGTTGGGCTGGGCCATGTGTGTGCCATAAAATGTAATGCCAGGTACTGGAGACAAAAACTGTATGAAGGACAGCAGCTGGTAAGCTCCGAGTTGGTGTATCCTCACTGCAAGATCCCATGGGCTGGGAGGAGGATGCAGAGGAAAACCCACGTAGGCAGACTGGAGAGACAGCAGTGCAGCGCTGGGCAGATGCTCCCATGATGCTTAATTGCTGCAGACAAGGCTGTTCTGCCATGCTGAAGCCACAGTGGAGTGGCTCTGCCCACTCTCCCCCCCCGTTGCTCATGGGCCACATAAGAGCCCTGGACGGGCCTTATATTTGACACCCCTGATCTACATGATACTTCTAGCATAAGATATACCTGTAAACTTAACAATGGGATGTGAGAAAAAGATGATGGGATATGCATGTGTGTTTGCATGCATACACACAGAACGCACAGTTATTAGCATGCATATGTTTGTTTCAGTTGGGGTAAATGCTTAAAGCTTATTCTGAAGACTTAATGGAACACATTAGTGTAGAGAGTGGATGTGAAAGAAAATGTGTGGGGGGCCTATATAGCTGTTTACTTAGAGCGTCCTAGACATGGAGAGCAATAAGCAGGAAGAATTGTCTAAGAGCTAGGCTGTTGGCAGGAAAGAGTCAAAGTAATGACAAGAACAGAAAATAAAATAAAACTTGAAGCCAAGTACTTGCAGAGAGCTTTAAAGACAAAGTTTGTACTAGAAGCGAGATAGGATGGGAAAGCCAATAGAGGTCTGAGGGTGTGTGTGGGGTAGGGTCTCATAATCTGAACAGCAAGGGAGCTGAATGATAGCACCAGAGTTCAGGGTAGAGGTAGAAGGGCTGAAGTGTGGCAAGGTCTAAGAAGTAGGTTGCAGTAATTGAGACAGGAGATAGCCAGGGCAAGGCGAGGTACTTCTGTAATGTGTGTGTGACATCTAAATTTTTAAAGTATGTCTCCTTTAACTCAATATACCATTGTCTGCTCAAAAGTTATTGTTTTCAGGAAGGGGGGGAGCACTATATTTGGGTCCAAGTGGTAAATAGATGGGCTTCTACCTTTTTAAAACAGGTGGTTCGTGACCAGGGCAGGGCTGCTGTTGGAAGGAGGATCTCGGAGAACAGCTTTTCATCAGAGGACCTTGACTTCAGTTCTGGAGAAAGAAACCACAACTCCTCAGGTTAGGCAAGATTCAGTACTACTTAAGCTGGAATGTTCTGCAGGCCATTCTAGATGCAGAAGCCATTCTTCCTTTTAGGCGGAGTGTGAGTGTGAGACCCCCTCCCCCCATGCACACAGACTCAGACTTGGGATGCTGGAGGACAGTAATGTGCCTTGACACTCATACCTCAGATAGAACAGAATAAGCTGGGAGATGCTGATGTACTCAGTACCTGTGGTCTTCACTGCTGCATGTAAGTAATGTATATGTTGTCTTTTTGGTGATGTGTGCTCTTGGGAAGCTACAGTAGACCCTGAACTCCTAAAATGTGTGAAGAATATGTTCATGAGATTAAAATGATCTGCATGGCCCTGTCACATTACAGGGAGCGCTGCAAGTTCACATCATTCACAGGCTTGTGTTGTCTCCATACCATGTGAAATATTGCATGGAGGGCATTATGTGTGCACATGTGTATGAGAAGAAGCAAATTACATTTGTGTGGAACCCCACTGAGGGAAATTGGTCTCCCATTTTAAAATGCTCAGCTGTTCCCCATGTTGGTGGGTAAACCGAGAACTCTAAAATGCACCCATGCTCCAAGTGCTACTTGACAGTGCTCTGCTTGCTGTACAAATTTTGGAGTAACATCGAAGCCTTAGACGCTGTTTGTTTACTTGTAGCTTGTGGGTGACATTGTGTTGCCATCAATTCCACTATCCAAAATGAATTGATGCAAGCAAAAAGAAGGGGTAAGGAAGCAGAAACCTACTATCATTTTTAGGGTGGACACGAGATTATATTCTGAGTAGAAGATAACATGAAATAAGGGCATGACTAGTTACAGCTGTGGCATGACTCAGCTTGGGTTACAGTCAATCCTGTGGAATAGTGCTGGGAAAATTTAAAGCCCAGCCCAGCCTGACTAGCTCAATCTAAGCGCTTATAAGCTAAGTAGGGTCAGCCGGGGTTTGTACTTGGATGGGAGACACCGCCCCCCCCCCCCGGAAGACTGGGGCTGCTATGTAGAGGAAGGCAATGGCAAACCACCTCTGCTCATCTCTTGCCTTGAAAACCCCATGGTCCTGAGGCTGTCATGAGTCTGTTGCATCTTGGTGGCATTTTTTTATTTTATGGGCATGGGTAAGGCAGGGGGCATGAAGAGAAGCTAACTCATGCTGCTGCCAGCTGTGCCTCTGACTCTTTTCCCAATGATTCTTTTAAAAGCTTTTTTTCTGCCAGCTGGGCTCCCAGACAGGAGCAGAAACTCACAAGTGGTTTTGGAGGCAAAAGCTTGGGTAACAGAAGGGTTCATCCCCCACCCCTTACTTGGCTATGCAGTTTGGTTAGAAGGGATTAGGCAGTGTCCTAACCCTGGCAAAGAAGCCTGCTGTGATCGCATCCACTTTGATCCTTGGTTAGCAAAGGAAGCTGTGGAACCTTGAAAACTGATCTCCTCTAATCCGTTTAGGTATAATAATCCTATCTTGTCTAGGAGGAGGGGTTTTAACCCTTCTGGTAGCTCTCTGCAGCCTCTTTTGTTTAAATAAACAGTCCTTCCAAAATGTTTGATTCAGTCTTTGATGAGGGCAAATGCCTCTGTCTGCCTTGTTCTAGGTCATCCTCTATGCAGCTCTCCACCACCTAGCTCAGAGAGCAGGAAAAACCAAGAGACGCCTCGTTTGTCTGAAACGTCAGTCAAGGATAGACTTGCTAAGTACCAGGCAGCCGTGTCCAAGCAGGGCAGCTCCAGCAGTCAGTTGGTAGGTTCCTCTTTCTTTCCCCCCCTTCTAAGTCTCTGGCTGTTGCTTTTCCAGAGCACTCTGCCTAGGAGATGTTTCTAATGAAAACTGGCTTGTTAAAAGGTTGATTGTGGGTTGAAGGAAACAAGATAATTCACATTCTTTTTGTGCCTGTGATGAGGGCAGTGGGAGGGTCTCTTGTTCATCTCAGGAGAAGAGGAGTATTCTGTGTTCTAAAGCTACTGAACAAACTCTTCCATTTCCTTCTGGAATGCCGCTGTCTATTTGCATGTGTACAGCACCCTGCCTCTGAGGATCTCTGTATACAATAGGTGCTCAGACTTGCTAACCTGCTAGGAGCTAATGGAAGCTGGGGCTAAAGGGTGATGTGACTTGCCCCAAAGGTGATGTGACTTTCCCAGCCTAGCCCCTTTCTCTTCCCACCCCCAGCTTTCTGGTTCATTGGCATGTGCTTTAAATTTTTCTCTTTTCCGTTCTATCTATGTTACCTTGGTCTGCTAATGCTGTTCTGTTGTGCTTGATCCTGTATTTGCTGAACACATTTGAATAGGAGTCATAAAGGCGATAAATTTTGGAAGGAAAGGTCTAGCCTCTTTGTTTCAGTGTGGGAATTATGTGCTTTGATCCAGTACTTGGAGGGTTATGTCAGCCATGTGTTGGTTCTCCCTAGCCCAGTGTTTCTATAATCCTCAGATAGTAGAGGCATATTTTTTACCCTGGGTTTAAAATGGCAAGGACTGTTTAATGGTAGAGTACGCAAGCGTAATTTGCGCATCATGTGCTTTCTGCAAGGAGACAAACATAGAGCTTGTGTAGAGTAACTGTGCTGTATTTTTGCATCAGGTGACTTGGTAACTCACTTGCCTTTGTGGTAGAAATGGGGCAGTATTAGCATTAGATGATTGAAAACAGAAAGGCCAGCACAGTAAATCATGCAGAGATGCAGTAAGCAAACCCCTCTGTTAGTAGATACTCCTATAAGCCTTTAATAGTGTTTTTTGCACAGCCCAGAAATATGCCTCAGCCAAATGGACATAATGAAAGTGGATTAAGTGACAAACTGGAAAGCTAGTCTTAATTTCTGCCTTTCTATGTTGAAAAGATCTCTGACAATTCTTAGGCCTCTCAGATCTGTCATGAATGACACTGTCTGCACCTTGCTGTTGGAACACTCCTTGCTGTAGCACAAGGATCTCTCCATGCCATCTGTAGTTCCTATGCTTCATTTCAGTAATTGAAAGGAATTTAATGAGTAATTGCACCTTGTGTAACAAATCTGCTTAAGTGCTACGGGCCAGTTCTAAAGCTTGCCTTTCTTCTGTTCTGTATTCCAGTTTTCTAGCTTTACCTACTCAAATGACAGGTATCAGCAGTTTTACTGGCTTCTAAGGAACAAGTAAGCCAATTGACTGCTGCTTATTGCATGAGCATGCCTAATACTGCTGCTGACTGGCCAGAAATGAAATGTCCTGTTCCTTTAAGAGAGGCTTAATGTGTGGGCATGAGCAGCTAAAGCTTTTGATGACATGGAGGTAAATAACATTACCTGGCAAATACCATCCCATTAAGCTTCTATTAAAGGGACTTTGACACTCTTTCTCCAGGGTAGTTGGCAAGCTTAAATTTCCTAGACATTAATATTGGCAAGTACTATGTGCCCTGTCTTACAAGAACAAGTTATATGGTAACCTAGGTGGATGCTTGTTCTAAGGGGGAAAGCAGCTTTAGGAAATAGACTGTTTGGAGTGCAGTGGGTGGGGGTCTGGATTGATTTCTCTGTCCACCATTTGTCTCATTCTAGCTGACCCTTCTCCCAACCCTGTCTACCCCGGCAGAGTCCCAGGAGCATGCTAATAACATCAGTGGTAACTTTCAAATACGGTAGGGTATTAGGTTTCAGAGGGATAGCTGTGTGAATTGATTTCAGCAAAATTAAACCAAAGTCCAGTGGCTCCTTAAAGGCTATCAGTTTGCCCCACCATAAGCTTTTGTGAGTCAGAGCTTACTTCATGAAATGATGAAGCAAGCTCCGATTCACTAAAAGCTTATGCTAGAATAATTTGTTTTAATTGTTAAAGTAGCGTTGTACTTCTGCTTAATTTTGCTGCAGTGTGGTGACTCCCAGTTTGGGAGCAAATTACATGGGTTGATTTTTTGTTTGTTTGTTTTGTTTCCTTTTTATAAAGCACATTGTGTGTGGTCCCCCTCCCCACCTGTCAAAGGAGAGTGAATTAAAAAAAAATCCAGCGAGACTAAAATGAAACATGCCACGGTCCTTTAATTTTTTTTCTACTTTGAGTCTGTTCTCTGCAAGACGATATTGCTTAAGTAATCCCCTCACTTGACAGAAGATTATCTTATAAAAGGCATTCACAGAAAATCCTGCTGCTTTTCTGTGAGAAGAGATGCATGCTTCTTTGGTGACCTGAATGCTAATTTGTGCTGAAGGCCAACAGCTGGTTTGGGTCAGAGTTCAGTAGATATTTCTTTTGTGGTGTTCCTAGTGAGTAATGCCTGGTAATTTTAAAAGATTCTAGAGGTAAGTAGAAAGTGTTTAATGTGGTGGAGCTTTGGGGCCAAACAGGATGTGAGTGGAGAGTTCAGTGTCTGGAGTGCTCAGCAACTTCCTTTGGTTCAGTGTGAAGTTGTGAGTACTGTGGGGAGGGGCAGGGTTGCGTTCTCTCTCTTTCCCACTGGTCTTTTCCAGACTCAATGATTCTGCCTGTGTCTTCTAGAAAAGCCCAACACAATATTCTCCTGAAGTTTGTGGAGGGGGAAGAGATGTCCCTTTCAGTTAGGCTTTTATAGGGCATGATGGAGGAGATGGGTCGGTGGCAGGCTCCCCCTGAATGCACACATTTTGGCTTGATACCCCATCACTGTCTTGCTTGAACACATGAAGATGCCTTATGTTGAATCAGACCACTAGTACATCAAAGACAGTGGTGCCTTCTCAGACTGGAAGTGGCTCTCCTGGGATCAGGCATAAGCTGTGCATATTTATCCGCTCCCTGATCCTTTTTACCAGAGGTGCCAGGGGTTGAACCTGTGACTTTCTGTATGCAAAGCAGGGGTTCTTCTGTGGAGCCTCACAGCTCCTCCCTGGAGGATAAAGCAGTTCCATATTATAATGTAGTTAGGATCATATAGCTCAGGGGGGAGCTTGCCAGCCCTCAAACCAAGGCCTTGTCACTGAAATATTTTTTTACTAGATGTTTGTGGCTTTATTGCACACGAGGTGGCCACAGACTGCTTCTGGCAATGGGTATTCAGTAATGAAGGCATCATTCTGCTTCTCCTCCTCCAACAGTGGAGTGTACAGAGGCCCCCTTTAAAAAGAGGGCAAACAGGCAGGTCCTCACTGTGGCAAGGCTCCCTGCATAACCAGGTTAATGTTCCTGGCACTTCAATTGGGCTAGCATAGCACTAAAAGGCAAGTGATTTCCATTGCTGGAAAGTAAGCATGATCTGTATTACCCTCAAAAGCAAACACAGTAAACGTTTCTTTATCATGCACTCATGGAGAATGGTAGTTGTTGGTTAATCAGATGTGCTGGATACGCAAACTTATTGACGTACTCTGCTCACTACCAGAGGCAATTGCAGCAGCCAAGCCTCAAGCCATTGGGAGGGCCATGGCAACAGCTCTTATGCCTGACAGGACTCCCCCTCTCCCCCAGCGATGGAACCATCTTACAGAGCAGGCAGACAAGTGGGGCAGCTACCTGGGAACGTGCCAACAGAGCTGGCTCCTAACAGCTTGAGGCAAAGTGAAAAAGAAGGAGGTGCTTAAGGTTGATGTCAGCTGGTAGCACCTTCAGACACAATCCAGATGATGTCTGGAGATATCAAGCAGGGCAGCTGGAGAGGTGGGAGTGGCCTCCTCCACCAATTCCTGAAAAAGCAGGGGTATGGTGGCTGTGGGGGAGGAGCTTGTCCTCTGGCTAATGCCAGTCAACTGCGCATTATGGGTAATCAGGCATCAAATAACAATTTTTTTGCTGTATATCACAATATTGCTTGAGTCCAGTGGCAGCTTTAAGATCAACAAAGGTTTATTCTGGGTGTAAGCTTTCGTGTTGGTCTTAAAGGTGCCATTGTATTCAAATTTTGTTCCGCTTCAGACCAACATGGCTACCTATCTGAATCTAACAGAACATTATTGTATATTGTAAGGGTCCCCTCTCTCTCCCCTCTCTCCCCTCTCTCTTTGAGAGGGAGACTTGCTTAATGCTGAGTCTTATTTCCACCTTAAGTGCTGCCTTCTCATTTTTTCTCTGTTTTCTATAATATGTACACACCACGCTCAAACTTTCCGTAAGGACTAAAATATGCAACAGTCAAGTGCTTTGTCATTCTGTAGAATGAGATTCGAACCAATGAAAACGAAGTCAAGAATTACAGTTGTGAGCTGAAAGAAAATTGGCCTCCAAGCTCTGAAGACTTCTTTCCACAGCAGGATGGGGAGAAGGTAAGCAATGGTTGTGTTGGCTGAAGATCAAAACCAACTTCATTCAGAATGAAACTGCTTGAAGAAGCACACCCAGAGCAATGTACAATCACAGCATCTGGAAAATGAATGTTATCTATTGATACAATTTGTTTGCAGGCTGTTCCTAAGGTTCTGTTTTAAGATTCATGGAGGGTGGGGTAAAAGCCCTGCCTTGGCGGGAGGGTGGGGTAAAAGTCAAATAATTAATAAAACAGAACTGAGTTTTAGACTTAGGTTTATCTGTGAAGTGTGCTTACCGAGGTCCGTGCTAAGTCCACTAGGAGGTTTTCCTGTACATACTCCACTGAAAACCATCAGGGTATCTTCTTGCACAGAGCTCACTTGCTTCTTGTAATGAGGCTTCTGGAACAGGAAAACTTTCTAATAGACTATGTCTGTTCTTCAACTTTGAGCAAGTCACAGAAACCATTGCTTCCTGATCATATTGTTTAAAACCTTTGCCCCATTTTGTTGTTAAATGCTTGTCTTCTAATTGGATTTTGTTGAAAATGGTGTATCTTCAGATGGAAAAATGCTGTACAAATGCAAGAGACTTGCGGAATGGTATAGTGTGTGTTTAAAGTAGCCAAAGGCTGGAAAAACTGAGTAATGTCCTGTTCTCCTTGCCCTTCATAATTTTAACTTTCAAGGGGCAGACACTTTGGCTGGAGTCCAAGCTGCTTAAACTTCATGGAAGTGAATGGGATCTAAACAGGTTAACCATGTGTAGGATTGCAATCTTTGGTTCCAAATATCTATATTAATTGTAAAATGTGATTTTTCTTCCATTTAATGGCATGCTCCTTAGGGTTAAATAACCATGTTTTTTCAATTCAACCTGTAGTGTTACAAGAATTGTGCTATCAGTTTTTAAATTCCTTTCCTATAAAAAAACAGCAGACCTTGCTCCGTTGAGCTTCCTGGCTTTTCTATTCAATCTTTTGCTGCCCTGTTATCCCCTCTCTCTGATTTCAGCATCTTTTGCAAAATGAAACAGCACATCAGCATTGTCTAAGTTGAGTAATGAAGCAGAATTACCCTGCATCTTTAAAACTGGGGAACTGTTGAAAAAGTTTTCAAATGCCACTACTTTTGAACAATGCATAGGTGTTGGCCTAACTCCTAGAAGCTGTCAGCAGCTTCCTAATTCCTCCTTGGGCAAACCACTGCACTCCCAAGCAGCTGTCGTGAATCCTCAACTGGTAACCTTTTTAAGTTGCGGGAAGTGACTTCCCCAATCAAGGTGTAATTTCCCTCTTTGTTCCCTTTTCTGCAGCTGAATGGATGGTTTGAGTAAAAGATTCTCTTCCTGCTGACTTTTTTGAAAAGAGCGAATAACTCTCTCAGTTTATGGACATTCCTGTGGCTTTCTTCCCTATGGTGACTAAGTGCTTGTTTGGTGTGCATGAACCTGCACATGTGAGAAAGCCAGACTAGAATGGTGGGGCACTGTGTCAGCATGTGGGAGTCAAGACACTGATGTAAAAGAATGCATTGGTTAGCTTACCCTAACTGGATGTGGGGTGGGTAGAAATGCTTAACAGACCTAACGAGGCCTAGTTCATTTGCACATTCTTAGTTTTGCATGCAGAAGGCACTGCTCCTTGGCACTCTTCACTTAATGGCGAGATCTTGGTACATGAGCACCTTCAGCGTGAGCAGCTACAGAATGCTTACAATTATCTGTTCCCAAAACAAGGGAAATTCATACAGGGTGTTGTTATCCCAGCTAAAATGCTTCCTTACTAATTCAGCATTGTGCACTTGATCGAAATGGAGCTTCCAATTGCTAGTGTGAATTAGTGAGATGCTACTATTAATCTTATTATGGTGTATTAGTTCCTTAGCTTGAACAGTCTTAAGCTCTGTTTTATTTAATAGAGCTGACATCCCATAATGAAAAAACAACCCTCTGTGTTCTGAATCTGGCACTGTTCCCTTGTAATTGCCCTGTATGTGTACCTATACTCAAAACCGTTCTGTAGCAAAGGCCTGCTAGACTGCCAAGGTGGTAGATGGCAAATAACTAGAAGTGCAGCTCTAAGCAGTGTTATGCCCTTGTATGTCCATTGATGTTAACTGACCTAGAAGGGTGTAAGCCTAGTTAGGAGGTCTCTGTATGTTCCATGGAGACGCAGACTCCATACAAGTCTTCACAGCCCTTTCTTAGTGGAATAGCCATTGCTCTCTGCAGGAATTACCAGCCCTGTAGCTGGCAGTTTGTCTTGACTTGGAAATTTCCCAGTGGGGAAAACAAGGGGTCAAAGTACAAAAAGCAATTTTAAAAAGCTTTCTTATAGCCAATGCAAATCAAGAGTAAGAAGTCATAAGGGCAGCATTCTGGGAACTGGTTTATCTGGCAACCACATGTGGACTAAATCTGTATAGAGAAGCAGTCTTGTACTGTCTCCAGGTGCACAGTACAGACATCTTTACCACATCACCAGTTTTTCTGGATTAGCAGAGGCAGTCAACTCCCTCCCCATAAGAGTAGTCACACAGTGTGCTCTTAACTGTACATAGCTGATCATGTGAATGCACTCTGGGAGTGCTTTTGAAGTCACAGATGATCAGAGTAGCACATACCTTACTAAAATTCCAGGTTAAGGAATATATGTTCCCAGATGCAGGTGTACAGTTGTTTCACTGCAATGGTGGTGGGGTGGGAGAGGGCAGGGAGATGTGTGAATTAGGTTGTTCATAAATTGAGAACAGCTCTAGCTTTGTTTAATGTCCACCCAAACTTTGCGTACTGTGCAGGTCTTCTGGTGGGGTAGCCATTTTCAGCATGATCTACATGCAGGCAGAATGACATGGTAGAACCAGGTATACCACCAGGTGGGAGTCATATTTTTAATGCTTCCTGTGTTAAAAACACCCTGCAAATAAAGCATAAGTGCATTAGGGAGGGTGGTTCTGTCCTAGCTCTTTGTGTGCTGTTCTAGTTTTCCAATTAAGTTCATGGAACTTTGAAAAATCCTCTCTTGCAACGTTACAGGCCATTCTTCCATCTCAGCTCTCGACTACCTCATTATGACCTTGTTCTGCTGCATGTTTAGATGAAGACTTACAGTGCGATCCTATACAGAGTTAACTTCCATCTGAGCCCATTTAAATAAATTGATTTACATTGCAGCATCTCTAGACAGGATTGCACTGTTAAAGTTGTGGCTGAAATGAAAGTTTTGTGGCATCTTAAATAATAACACATTTAGTGTAGTATAAATTTGTGTGGGATTGAGTGCAGTTCTTCTCAAGCAAGATTTGTGTCTAGTCTTTTTAACCCATTTTTCACAATTTCCTCACCCTCACATAGAAATTTCCTCTGTATCAGAAACAGGTACTGAATTCTGTCCACTAGACTTCTTACACAAAGTGGTCTTGAGCTCATGAAAGCTTGTCCTTTGTAAATGTGTTAGTCTAGAGATAAGACAAGAGTCCTGTGGGACTTTAAAAACTAATACAGTAACAAGTGTTGATATTTAATGTTTTTGTGGTCAGCCTCTCTCTACAATTTTAACACATTTGTAGTGGCTGAAAAGGATGGCAGCCATTGGTCTCCATGACTGTAGAAAATGAGTTGCCCCTGCTCTGATAGCATAAAATTACATAAAATGACAGTGGCAAAATAACTAGACCAGATAACCATGGAAGCTCATCTCCTGTGAATGCAAGAAGCTTGAATGGAAGAAGATTCCTGTCTGATTTTTGGGACAGATCTCTGAGAAGTAGCCGTATAGTCCTGTAATTTGTATCTGGTAAGGCTGCTGTGGTGTTGGCATCTGATCACTCATGTTTTTTTCCTTTATGTAACAATCACTTGCTCCTTGTCTAACTTGTTGTTTTTTTAAAAAACCAAGCTTCACTTTGCTGTCTGGGTGTGTGTTTTAAGCATCTGAGTCCAGTTCACTGGATCACATGTGTGACAAAAGAGTTGACTGTGTAATTTCCCCCCCCCTCCACAATCCACAGGTTGCCATAGCTGATGGTTTGAATTCGAGCCTCTATGAAGATAGCACCAGTAAGTTCTTACTCTCTTCCATCTTCATTCCCCAGAACAGATGCACATACATCACTAAGCATTTGTGTCTGGTTAAAGTCAATAGTTACTCATCTTGAAACTGGAGTTTTTTGGAGGCAGTGTTGGTCTTCTGTTTGATCAGAAGTATACTGTCCAGTATGACTTTATAGACATAAAAAACCCACTTCATGCTGCACAATGTGTATGAATCATTCAGGCTGTCTGGGGAAAGTGGATAGTGGGCTTTGTTTCATTTTAAAATGAGTTTCTGGTGGCTACCTCGAATAATGCCAGTGAGTAAAGAAGCGCAGAGGGATTGTGAGAGTATCACAGTAACTGAAGAAGAGTGTATAGTTGAGAGGTTCAAGAAATACATATGAATGCAAACATTTGTGAGACAGAGGGAGCAATCGTATGTGTGTCTACTCAGAAGTGAGTCCCATATCGGTCAGTGGGGCTTTACTCCCAGGAAAGTGTCCATAGGATTGCAGCCTAAATGCCCACCTTCATTTGAATGGCTGGATCAAAAGTATGCTTAAACCTTTATGTTCAGATAACATGCACCACAATGCTCTAAGCTGAGCAAGTTTGTACTGTGGCTGATATTTCAGGTTCCTCGCAAAGAAGTAGAATGTTAGTGGAACTTTTAGGTATTGAGTTAGATGCTAATCTAGCATTTCACTAAGGGTTTGGTGCTTTTCAGTCAAATATACTGAATTTAATTTTTTCCATGGATATCCTTGGTTGGAGAGTAAGGGGATGATTTGGAATAAGGATTTGAGTAAGGCTGCAGTGACTACTCAGTGAACTGATTAGCCAGTGGCAACGGTGTCCCCATTAACTGGACAGCCAGTGTGCAGGTTAAAAATGTGTTTATAATACAAATACTTGTAAAACTCAGAAATACAAGTCAGGGTGCCGAAGCAGCATTTCTCCTTCTCCCTCACATGGAAGAATGCTTCTTCTATTTACTTATTTATATACATTATTTATAGTCTGCCTTTATCATGGGGATTCAAGGTAGATTACATCTAGTGAGTCAGTACAATCAACAAAATGGGACATTTGATAACCAGTGCCGGATTTTAGAAGCCTGAAACTAGCCAGAAAGAGCTGAAGCATAGCATAAGTATTAATATGACACACTAAGCAGTACAAAAATTACATAAAAGGATCCTGCATTAAGCTATACACAGCGGTATAGAGACCACAGTCCCAATCATTTATCCAAGTAAGTTTGAGAACTATTTTGTACAGGGCAGCCCTATTACCTGCACAGAAAAGCCGTCTTGAACAGTTTGGTTTTGCATAGTTTGTGGAAAGCCAGGAGTGTGGGAGCTTTCTTGACCTCCTCAGGCAGGCCATTCTGTAACGTGGGAGCCACGTTGTGCCTCTACACATTTATAGATAATTTTTATTAAAAAGTTGCTTAATTCTTCCATGAAAAACATGCGAATTTAGATGATAGAATCATACGCAGTTAGTCTGACACGTAGTAAATTTAAGAAGATGCATAATATTCCTTTAAAATCTTTTTGATTCTTAGATATTTAAATTATGTACCTTGTAATCTCTTTGTGAGCAAATATTTGACCTTAGGACTTGGAATGAATCTCCATTTGGAGTTTGTTCTTCATTAGTATAGCAGGTCTGCTTCCATATGGAGCAACGAAGCTTTCATTCTCTGTGTAGTTTTCATTGACAGTGTGAATGCAGAGGCATTTGCAATGCAATGCATCCACATGGACGTTTTCCTTGAGCTTTATGGCTGCCCCTTCCCACCAGAGGGCTTTTTAAAAATTGTTACCTGCTAGGTCACTATAGCATTTAAACAGTATTACTGTTTATTGCAACAGTGTACTAATTCCTGGCTTTCATACAGGGTAGGCAGGAGACCCTTTATTGGTGCATTGTTTTGAATTGGTGGCTGTTTTAAAATTATAAATGTTCTGAATAAACAGGTGAACACAGATATGATCTGATGCAAGTTCAGTCAAAATAAGAGCTTGACTGGCAATCCATCTCTTTGATATGTGTTAACTCAGGCCCATAGCTACAGTGGGGCATCTCGGGGCTAGGCCCCCCGACTTGCTGGCAAGGCCCCCTGACTTCCCATCCAGCCCAGAGCATCACAGCCTTCTCCCCTGGATTAATTTGATTAGCCAGTGCCCCCTAAGAAATTTAAAAGCCCCCCTGATTTAAAAAATGCTGGCTACGGGCTGTGTTAACTCCCTTTCGATATTACATATTTTATGCTTATTGTCCATTTTCCTGTATATGTATACAGTTATTAGTACATAGTTTATAATTGGATTCTTGCAGGGGTCTTTTCGTAGAAAAACAGCTGCAGGAGCTCATTAGCATATAGTATGCTAATGAGCTATTAGGCTATTAGCATATGCCATGCCCCCTGACATCACTGGAAGTGATGTCAGAAGGGGAAGCAAAAGGGGGGGAGGCATCTTTAAAAGCATCCCCTTCCCTTCCCCAGCTGGTCTGGGTGCGGGAGCTAAGAGAGAAGGGGTTTAAAGTTTAAACTCCTTCTCATGAGAGTTGGGCCACAGAAGGTAGAAAGAGGGAAGGAAAGAGAGAGAGTAGAGAGAAGGAAAGAGGGAAAGAAAGAGAAGGAAAGGGGAGGGAAAGAAAGAGGGAAGAAGGAGGGAAACAGGGGAAGGAGAAAAAAGAGAAGAGAAGAAGGTGGGAAAGAAAGAAAGAAAGAGAGAAGAAGGAGGGAAAGAGGAAAAGAAGAGAAGGAAAGGAGGGAATGAAAGAAATTCGGCGGCAATTTGGCCCCATTATATCCTATGGGCCATTGAAGTCAATGGTGAAAATATAGGGTATATTCTGGGGGCTGGAGGGGAGGGGGTTTGAGGGAGAGGCTCCAAACTCACAGGATAGATGATGGAGCCTCTCTCCAAGATACCCACCAAGTTTCAAGAACATTGGACCAGCGGGTCCAATTCTATGGGCCTCCAAACAAGTTGCCCCTATTCCCTCCATTGTTCTCTATGGTGGGAAAAAAAGTTATTTTTCTTGAAACTTGGTGGGTATCTTGGGGAGAGGCTCCATCAGCTACTCTGTGAGTTTGGAGCCTCTCCATCAAACCCCTCCCCTCCAGCCCCCAGAATATATACCCTATGTTTTCACCATTGACTTCAATGACCTGTAGGATATAATGGAGCTGAAATTGACATTCGGCTGCCTGAAAGATTCCCCGGGATGCCGACTGGGGGCCGGGCTTGGCTCCTGAGCTCCCGGAGCTGCGCTCCAGTGCGTCCCCCCCCCCCCAAAGATCCCTGGATTCTTGTATCTTTTTCAAATGGCGGGTTCCGGCAGCATTCTCAATTTGCAGTTTAAAATGCACCCTTATTCTTGATACACCATCTTGTACTTTGTGTTTGCGTTTTTTCCCCATCACCTGCTTTATATACGGAACTCTTATGGTGGGAGGCGAAGCATCCTTCCAGTTTGCAGGGATTTTGCATTATTGCTGCTCTGATTGAAAATGATTGGAACATTGTATACAATTCCTGGGACTGATCTAGAGCTTCTTGCCCACTTTTTTTTACTTTCACTCTCTGTATTTATGAAGGTGTCCACCTCTGGAAATGTGGTGCTTATTTCCCCTGTCCTTCTCCAGCATATGTTTGCTTGTGTTTTAGATGGTTGTGTCCACCACTACCGGGCATCTTGAAAATGGAAATGTACAGCTTGATGTTCTCAAAGTCCCTTGTCTAGCATTTTCCCTAGCTAGGTCATCCTTTAACCTTTTGGTGTAGCTAATTCAGCACTAGTTGCATCTTTTATGGAAACAGCTTCCTTTGTGCCAAGCTGTTGTCTAATTGTTTGAACTCTATCATAATCCTGTTTATCGGAAGGATGATGGGTTTTATTCTGAACAATGTGCTGCATCTGAAGTCACTGGGATCACTTTATTTGTAATGATTGCATTTTGTTGCCCACTTGGTTTATAGAGATGTAATTGCTATATTCTGGGGCATGTGGTACCAGTTGTGCCTTTCTTGACCCAAGATGTGAACTGAATGGTTGAGTTTTTTTAAAAAAGATGTTGATAAAACTCCTTCCTTTCTAGTTGGATTAAACTCCCAGAAAGAAATTGAAGCCCTGAGGTCGGTCTATGCCAAACAAAGTCCTGATTCTAAAACATCCAGCCAGACTGATGCTTCTCTGCCCAAATCAGTGAAGGTACAGTGAATTTTCTTTACTAAGGGGTTTTCCATGTGGAGATAGGCTTCTGTGATCTCCCTGTTCCTGCTGTGACAGTGCAGTAACAATGAGGCTTTTTCCATTGCAGGTTCCCCACATTTTTTCTGCCTCAGAAGTGCCTCCCCCCAGGTGCCACAAAGGTTTTTTAAAGCCCACAATTGAATATCCTTATAGTATTATACCATTATAGCAATCTGTCCATCAGATTCTCTGAATTCCCAGCTTTCATTTTTTAAAAAGTCTACCTAGCCCCTTTCATTGCAGAGATGGATCACAGTGGTTCAGGGGGAAGGGCAGAGGAAAAACCAGAGATGGAGAGTCCTGTTTCCTCAGCTTCCCTGAAGTCTTGGCTATTGCCTGTCACAGCAGCTGCATGCTATCAAATGGTAGCTGCCACCATGCTTGTTATTTTAAGAATCTTACAGCCCTTCTTCTGTTCCTCTCCATGTGCACATATTCTTCATTCGGTTACAAACACAGCCTGGGCTCAGCTAAGAGCTGGCATACTTCTCCACTTAAGCAATACCTTCTCCACTTAAGCAATACAGGGACTACACAGGTTCTCTTAAATGATAAAACTAATTTTATTTGGAAAACAGAGGAAAGAGAGAACTTGGTTATAACAGCTTGCATGGGAAACAGGGAGTACGGAATGATTTCAGAATGTAAAACAGCTAAGTAAGCCTAACGCAGCCCAACTAAACTGGTTCCTATCTTAATGGCTTACAGTTCTTCATAGAACCTGAACTCTTTTGGCCTGATATGGGGGACTCCCTTTCCTTTCCTTGCAGATAGAAGAGAGCCCTTCAGGGTTTTATCTGTTTTGTTATAATCATATCTCCTGACATGGATAGGTGCTCTGTTCCTGTTCTGGCTGGTGCTAAGCCAATTGATTGATTCCGTTTGGAAGTGAACCCATCTATTTCTCTCAGGGGCTCTATGATTAACTGTCTTGTTCCTGCTCTGACTAGAGATGCTGGCTACAGACCTAGCCTGGTCTTGGAAGCTGAAACAGGAAAGGACCAGGTTGGGGCTCATGAGAATCAGGTTCTCTGAATTCCCAGCTTTCATTTTAACAAATCTTCTGTTGTGGAGACATAAAGGAAAAGGCATTTCCATATAAGCAAAGGGGCTAATTTTTTTAATGAAAGCTGGGTATTCAGAGAATCTGATAGACAGACTGCTATATCATTACAATGCTGTATTGGTATTCATTAGCTGATTTTTTAAAAAGCCCATCAATGGCAGGGAACAAAATGGCCACCATAGGGGACTGGGCCAGGGAAAATGGGGCCTTCACAGGCTGGACTGGGAAACTCTGTAGTTTCCCATCTGCATTGGTGCACTCTGGCTTCACTATGATCTTTTCCTCAAAACCTCACAGCAAAGCAGTTTTGAGAATGATTGCAGGAAAGACAGGGAGAACCCAGGAGGTGCACAAATGCACCACAATGTTGCGGGAAAGATTGCAGGAAAAAAACCTTCATCTCAATAGCATCCAAACCACAGGGGGAGAGAATCTTAGAAGCAACATGTAATACAAAAGAAATGTGTACTTAAAAGTATTGGCTGCTGAGTTGCATTTGCCACCCCCTCCCACTCTCTAAATCTTACTTTCAAAATTACACGGCAGCCAAACTTTTCCATGCTTAATTTTGCAATTTAAAGCATACAGGAACTTCAGAGAAGGAAAACAAACCCCACTGTGTAACTTCATTTATTAAAGCTTTAAAAATAGTTTCTAGGCCAAAGATCTTCTGGTAGAAATGGTTCTTTAAAAAATGTTGGTACAGTGACAGCATAAGATCTTTTGGTTATAGGAAGCTTTTGAGTTGGGGGGGGGGGATTATGGCTCCCACTCCTGTTGAAATTTTGCTCTTAGCTCTGCAGTGAGCTTGCTTTGAAAACTTGGAAGTAGCCCGTTAAGTTACCTCTGCCTGTTGTTTAACTGAAGAGAACAACCAGCAAATCTGTCTTATGGTTATTCAGAGTTCTGTGACAAATGCTGCAAAATACATAGGACTGTACCTTTTGAGGAAAATTTACGTGTTATGCCTAGTACAGCCCAATTATAAGTTGAGGTTTTCAGTAGATAGTGTGCATATGGATACGATTTTCAGTCTTCAGTTCTTCTCCAAACACTCTTCATACCAGCCCAGAGATGTATTTATAAAATAGCCAATTGTCTTTTCCAGCTTGTGTTTCCTGCTCCTGGTTCCTAATCTCTACTCCTGTCTTCTGCCTCCCTCCTTAATGTGAGCTCAACTCTCAGCTTTCTTGCCTGTTTTCTCTTTTTATGAAATAGCCTACAGCCTTTTGCAGTAGTTCGTGTTCATAGCATGCATTTCTGTGCCTATGTTTGTTTGTTCAGGGCACTTTTAACCCAAAGGACCCCCAAGGCTACAGTTTTCTTAAAATGCATATAGAACAAAACCTAGAGCCCCAGTTAAGATCTGTGATAAGGCCACTCAACCCCCTTTCATCAGTAGAAAAGATGGCAGGATATACTTCAACAATTGTGACTCTGACCTGATTCAAACAATTGGGAGTCCACATACTGTACCATACTTTGCCATCTGAACTACTTCTCGTTTGCAAGGTTCCTCTAGGTTTTATGGGGAAATATGTTTGCACTAATAGTACTAATAGTGTCATGCTTTGCAAATGTTAGTTTCCTGAATAGGACTGGGAAAATCAGTTTCTAACCATCAACCAGGTTGAGTGCTCAGGTTCCTGTAGCTGGAAGAATATTTTCCCTGTGCTGCTCATGTATTGAGACTTCCCTGTGATTACTGGGGAAAGAAAAAATAGCTGTTTGCCCTCTTTCTCCCTCCCTCCTCCTTCAAAAGCAGTTTCTTTGTGTTACGAATAAAAAAGCCTTGCACTGCTTAAACTGGTAGGCAGTTTTTGACTCATGAGGGTGACTGGTGCATCACAATATATTGGCTGTGGAGCGGTCACCTGTGGATGTTTTTTGGCCTGGGCCACACATCGCCTTTGCCAGGCATAACGGTTCAAGGTTTCGTTCAGGGGATTAGATTGCTGGTTGCTTTGGAACACTGGCACTAGCTTCTGTAACTGTTTCCGCATAAGTTGCTTTTAGGAAAACAGACCTGTAACTGTTAACTCCTGGTCTGAAGGTAGAACATGCCATGAACAGTGCTTTAAGTATGCCCACTTGCTTGAGGGACCAAATTCATTTAAGCAGTCTTTCCCCGTCCTTTTCCTTGTTCACTCTGTATGTGTGCGCGTGCGTTAAGTGCGCACACCCACTCTCTTGTGTTTTATGTGCTGGTAAAGACACACGCAACTCTTTAAAAGACCAGCTTAACCTGGAAGCGCCCTCACTGTGTTAGTCTAAACATACCTTTCCTCTCAGGTGTCAACTTTGGGATGGGGGTGGAGTGAGAACAAATAGTACTGCGTGTTTACATGGAAGCCTGATTAGTCTGGGCTGATTGACTGCCCACCCATGACCAAGATCCACCCCTGCCTTCCACTTTTGAATCTTTGGAGCAGTTCTACATTTAAAGAAATTTCTTCTTTTAATCAGGTGATGAATGCTCCAGCACCTGTGCATCCATGTGGCGTTTCTAAAAAAACTGCTGGTCAGAATTTGATTTGTTGCTAAGCATACCCTTTTTTGTTCATAGAAAAGTCAATCTGGCTCAACAGCAGAAGAATCTGGTGTGAGCTCTGTTTGTTGCATCTGTCTTTACCTGTAGGCAGCTGCGTGCATCTTGCTGATCTTAGCCTTTGTAAGTTTCCTCTTGCATTCTCTTTCCCCTTCTGCTGGCCGCCTTCAGAGAGACTGAACAAAAGTGCAGATGGTTGCAATCAATCGGGGGCATGATTTAGATATCTAATCTGTTACTCACTGCTTCCATTTTCTTTCTTATTGGTTTAATTTGGACCACTTCCATAGAAATAGGAGGAGAAGGCTGTACAGCTGTTGGGTATGTAGAGTTTTGTTACTGGTCATGAATCTGGCTGCCCTAGCCTGGCTGCAATATGGGGTCTGGCATGAGAAGGTGGTGCTGCTGCTTCAAAGCTGAACGATCTCTATTTAGCTTTAAGGGAAATTTGGCTGGAATTAACTTTCAGAGTTACCCAAAGAAAAGTCCTAAGGAAGGAAAGAGTGACATACGTTCACTTTCATGCTCTTTTTCTTTCTCCAGAAGTTTCAGCTGCCAGCAAAGGAAACATGCTTTGCATGCAAGAAGACAGTTTACCCAATGGAGCGTCTCTTTGCCAACCAGCAAGTTTACCATATCAGCTGCTTCCGCTGTTCTTACTGTAACAGCAGACTCACGTAAGTCTCAACCATTTAGGAACCAATGGAGTTACTTGGAAGCAAATGTGGGATTGTCATAAACCTGCAGTGGGTTAGAGAGGAGGGGAGTCTTTTCTGGGCTGAGAAAAATGGAACTGGGAATTCTCTCATTTTTGCCTGTAAATCAATAGCTGCTGAGAAATTGACTGCTTTAGGTACAGTTGCACATGCCCCAAATGAAACTGCTTTTAGAACTTTGAACTACTGCCAGGGATCTAGGAATGGTAGCTAAAGGAACACTTTGTACACGGTATGTTAACTGATGGAATTCACTGCCACAAGGTGAGGCCATGACTGCAGTGAACCTCTGAACACCAGATGTTGGGGGCCAATAGGGAGCTTGCTGACTTCTCAGAACCTGCTACTGAGAACCATCTGCCTGGTCACTGTGGAGAACAGAATGCTGGATTAGATTAATCTTTTGTTTGATGCAGCAGGGAAGTTCTAAAGGAGTGGGTGTATCTGTCCCTGCTAACAGAAGCCAATAGGCTATCCAGACTGGTCTCTTCATTAAGAAACATTCATGGTTGCTGTTCGTCAGTCTGGCAGGCAAACTTCTCCTAGCAGTCTGGGCAAGAATTTGACTCACTGCCACCCATGAGAAGAGTGGGAGAAGGATTCTTTATCATACTCTTGAATAATCAAGAAGATAAAGCAGAGTTTGTCATGAAAATTGCAGTCTGGACAGCAGCCTAACCTGCTGCAAGGTGGCTCTGCTACTGGTGTGCAAATGTTCATGTCATAAGGGTATCAGGACCACCCAATAGTGGCCGTTTCCTACTGGACACGAAGGATTGATCAGTGTACTTGGCAATGGAATCCAAGGACTGATTTCCACTCCTTGTGCTGGTTGTGCGGCTGGGGGGTAAATTGGACTGGGAATACTCATCTAGTTTGAGAGTTGAAGGTGGTTCAGGAGAGGCTTTGCATCCCATGGGAAGTGAATGCATTGTTCACCACTGGCTTATTTTTGAACTAAACCCCCCCCCCCCACACACACACGCAAATGTTGTTTAGCAGAGGGTGGATTCAATATCTACACTAAGAACAGAAATCCCTCTTTCAGCCTGACTTCGGTCACAGAGAACAAGCCTATTGTCGATCTTCCACCCTGTCCATGAGTAGAAAATGAGTGTAGGTGCTCTGCCCTGTCCTCCCTATTGTGAAGCAGCAGTCAACTTACATGATGCTACAATACTATTGCCACATGCACACACCCACCTGCTGTGGGGACTCAGAGCACCTGACAGTACACACAAAATACAATGTAAACAAAAGGAGAAAACAGGCTTCTGAGTGCAGGGCCAGTTATTCTGTCTTCAGTGGCAGATTTTTTTCCTAGTTCCAGGCTGTGGTCCTTTGGGCTAAGAGCAGAAGGCAAAGATGCACTTTGGCTCTTCAGCTTGGCTCACTCATTTAGGCCCACTCAGGCTGTGAATGGGGCAGGGCAGAGACTTGGCAATAGGGGCTTACAGCAGCTGGATAGTGCTCCAGTTCCTTCCTGTTTTCACGCCTCTGGGCCAGCTCAGGCTTAGATGGAGTACCTGAAAGATAGGGATGGGGCAGGTGTATTTTGAAGGGCAGGTATCTCACTGCAATACTACATGCAAGTGAGAATATAATCTTTGCTGTATATTCTTTTAGGTATACTAACTGAGGGTTTTTTTTCTGTGTGTGTTTTCCTTTGCACAGTCTTGGAACATACGCATCTCTTCATGGGAGCATTTACTGCAAGCCTCATTTTAACCAGCTGTTTAAATCCAAAGGCAACTATGATGAAGGCTTTGGGCATAAGCCACACAAGGAACTGTGGGTAAGCAAAACAGAGAATGAAGAATCCCCAGAGAAGCCTGGCTCAGTTGGGAGCACAACAGAAGGTCCCCAAAGTCCTGGGGTAGAGGATGCTCCAATTGCAAAAGTTGGAGTTCTGGCAGCCAGCATGGAAGCAAAAGCTGCTGGTGTGCCAGAGAAGGATGAGAGACCAACTGAAACGAAGAAGCTGAAGATTGCCTGGCCACCACCTGCTGAGCAAGGTAGTCAAGGCAGCGTCCTGGAAGACGGTATCAAAGTGTTGAAGCCCAAGTGGCCCCCAGAGGATGAGGTTTCTAAGCCAGATAATCAGGAAGATGTAGACCAAGACCTTAAAAAATTACGAAGGTCCTCTTCGCTGAAAGAAAGGAGCCGGCCATTTACAGTGGCAGCCTCTTTTAGAACAATGTCTGTTAAGAGCCATAGAACTGAAAATGGATCTCATTCAAAAACTGAGAGAGGTGCAGTCAGGCGAAGGGAGGAACTGCCCAAGGAAATGGTGGTAGAAGACAAGGTGAGTGAGGAAAGCAAGACAGTGAATCCTGAGAACATCTCCAGTGTAGAGGAGATGGAGGAGGAGGCTAAAGAATTGGAGAAGGAGAAGGGAGAGGCAAGAGGAAGAGGAGAGAGCCTGGTTGCAAATGGCCAGCGGGGTGCAGGGATGGATGAGGAGGAGGAAGAAGAAAATGTGGAAAAGTCATCTGAGTCTCTGGATAAAGCCACATCAATTCTTACATCTCCTACACATGCAGTCTTCAGTTCCACAACCACAAAAGGTTTATCCCTTAGTCCAAATCGTAAATCCCAAGATGTTGGTTTTTTTGAAAGTGAAGACCTAGAAGATTTGACAGTGGAAGAACAGATCAAGAGGAACAGATACTATGAGGAGGAGGAGGAAGGAGAATAGATTGGCTTTACTAGAGAACTTATTGCAAGGTGCTGGGCCTTAAATTAATGTGTGTTTTTAATTGGGCAGGGTGTTCTTTTTTCCTACAGTGGCTGCCCTCTGCAGAAATAACACAGTGCCACAAGTTGACATATAAGGGAACCATAAAGACTTGCTCAGATTTGTATTGCATAGGAAAGTTCATTGGAAACCTGCAAGAATGTAATTTTGTGGAAATGAATTAGTATACATTAAAATCATTGGTGTGGGGATAGCTGCTGCCACTTCAGTTGAGCAAACCACGTTTTTTTGAGAACTCCATTCATGTTCCTAGTCACTTCTTTAATAATTTTATCTGCTTCCAGTAGCTTGAAATTTTTACAGGATCTTGCTATAATCTATGAAGCTGAACTGGAAGAAAATGGGCTTTGGGGGGGGGCAGTACACTACTATTACCACTAATGATGAAATTTCAGTGCTTAGGGACCAGTTCTGAAGGGGGGGCATGGAGTTTACTTTAAATGGTGACTGCACTTTAATGTATGTGTAAAGGCACAGTGGATAACTGGGATACTTTTAATAGTGAAAACACTGTCTTCTAGATGTCCAACAACTATGTATCTTAAATATGCAGTCGTCAGAGTGATTTTAGGGGTATATGCTTGGCAGCAATCAGGAGAGAAATTTCCTTTGCACTTTGCTCTTTTGCATACAACTTCTGTTGTTGCAAATCAGGACCTGGGTGAATTTGAGCCTCCTGGCTGGCCAGTGTGACCAGATTAGAACCATGACCTTTTAATTTCCAAGAATAATACTAAATTGAAGAACTGTCTGTGTAGAGGGCAAGGCTTCTGTCCACAGTGTACTTATATTCTGCATTTTGTCATCCTGAATCTGTCTTCCTGAATCATATTTTCTACTTGAAATTTCCACTCATCTTCCTGACTCTTGGATGCAAATCCTAAATTAAGAAATCCTACATGCACCAAACTGCCAGATTTTAAGAGTCAGCATGAAAAATGACACATGCAGAACAAACAAAATCTGCATGATTAAAAAAAGATACCATAGTGAGATTTTTCTTGGGACTGATTCCTAGCATTGTGTGTTTTAGAGCTTTTCAATTTGACTGCATGTATTTTATAAATCATAGTATTTTTGAGCTGGGTGAAGGGGGTTTTTCTCCAGTAGTTTTTAATCTTTTGTAATGTGTTAAATTAGCTCTAACTATATTTTAGACTTGTAAAATATTCTGCTTTCTTACAATCTTGCTGAGTATGAAACATTTTTATTCAATAAAGGCTCTGTCATTTTTACTGTTGTTGCTTCTAATACAGGCTTTTTGTTGCAATGACACAAAGGTGAGAATGCACTGAAAATATGTGGGTCTGCAGCTGCAACCAGTAGGCGGCACTCTTGTGCTTGGTGTGCCAATGCCGGTTGGAAGCCTAGTGTTCTCCAGGGTACATCTCAGGGCCAAAGCACAAGTTCAGTTTTTTTGTTCCCTGGACCCAACTTTGGTTCCCCACAACCACACAGCAGTTCTGGGGAATGGCTTCTGGGGAAAAAAAAGAGAGCCCAAACAGGCTTGGAATGCTTCTGAAAAGGGAGAAAAGGCTTCTGCCTCCCCCACCCCCAGCTGCTTTTCTGTGTGGAAACAGCACTGGGGTGGTGGGGGTGGTTCTGTTTTTGTTGCTCTACTTGCCCAGAACATTTCCCATGGAGCAGCGCAAACAGAGAAATAACTGCCCCCCCCCAGTACTGTTTAAGCACTGGAAAACAGCTTGGGGAGGGGAGGCAGGTGCCCTTTTTCCTGAGATGTTATTCCGAGCTTTTGGGGACTCGCCTTTATTTTTTAAAGGCCATTTCCTGCATCTGCAAGGAACCCTCTTTAAAAACCTAACCATGTAGCTTGGCTCTCAGTTTATGGACACAAGATGAGCAGACTCACGCAATCAGAATGATGCTACTCTGATTTACACTGCAATGCAAATCAAACACCACCATGTTCACTGTGTGTGGATTGCTCAGGACAGGAGTTCAGTTTCTCTGAATCACAAACTACTTAATAAAATGAATTGGTCAGTAAAATGCACTACTTAGGGTGTGCTGGTCTGTGTATCGGAATGCAGCTAATTAAGTGAGACATCAGAATCCATCCTAAACTGATATCTGTTTGGTTTCTGTTGTTTTTGCTGGATATTTTGAATTGCTTTTTGCCCTGTTAATTTTTAATTGTATCACCCTTCAAGCCTTCCTGATGGAACTTGGTTGAAGTTCAAGATGGATATGTAATACTAGCCATATGGTGTCAAGCAGACAGCTTCATGTGTTCCGCCCCCCACTGTGTTAACTGCAGTGGTTTCAAATGAATTAGGGAGAGACTTCTCTGCAATAGACTGAGCACATCATTAGGGAGTTAAACATGTGTTGTCACAATTTATTTGGTAATGAACTGGAGAAATGTCTTCCATCATTATAGAAGAGAGAGGCACTTTCTTCAGATACTGTAGAAAGGAATTAATTTGGAATTGTGATTTGAAATGCCATTCTACATACAGTACTTCACTTACTCTGGACTCTCTATCTAAATAGTTCAGTCAATATTTAGGGAGCTTAGCTGAGCTATCTAAGTGATGTGATTTACTTACATTTAAAAATGTTTGGCCTCTTTTTATCCACTATGCCAGATAGTAGAAGATGGTGAAAGAGTGGGTTGGACCCTGTGTTGGCTCTATGCTCTCGGTCTCTTTTCCACAGCAGCCATCTGGAAAGTCATTACCGGAGGTCACATGAACACACATGAAGCTGCCTTACACTGAATCAGACCATCGGTCCATCAGAGTCAGTATGGTCTACTCAGACTCAGCAGCTCTCCAGGGCCTCATTCAGAGGTCTTTCACATCACCTACTTACTACCTGGTACTTTCAACTGGAGGTTCTGGGGATTGAACCTGGGTCCTTCTGCATGTCAAGCAGATGCTCTAGTATGGTGCCACAGCCCCTCAGAGGACTCCATTAAAGAAAAAGCCACTGCCTTGGCTGCTAATGAGGAAGGGGGGCACAAATTTTGTCCCAAGTAAGAGCTAGATGGTGGGTTTTGCCCTCTTTTGCCTTTTCACAGAAGCCTCTTCCTGGGAACTTTTATTTCAACATATATTCAGTGACTCCTGGTAATTTGGGGGGGGAGCCACACAGGGTTGCTTTGAAATGAGAGGAAGAACCACTGGTACAAATGCTCATGTAATTGTAGAAGTGAAACATTTGCTATAGCTAGTATGCTTAGCCAGCTGACTATCTAAAAATACCTCTGAGGATGCCAGTCACAGCTACTGGCGAAACATCAGGTCCCACAATGCCAAGACCACGGCCACACAACCCAGAAAATCTACAGCAACTAATACTTTTATTTATTTGTTTGTTTATTTATTACTCCAACTTTTACCCCACCCTCCCTGCCAAGGTTTACATAAAACCAATAAAACAATATACATCTCAGTATGAAATACATTATAAACAATTTCAAACCATTGATATGTTGATGGCGGTACAATATAGTAAAATGCATTTAAGAACACGTTAAGCCACTCTAGGTGGCTTAGGCTGGGAATAAAATCGGCACAGGGCGTGGCTGATAAGGTCCTATCAAAATGCCTGCCAGGAAAGCTCCATTTTCACGGCCCTGCGGAACTGTGAAAGGTCCTGCAGGGCCCTGATCTCACCCAGGAGCTCATTCCAGCAAGTCAGAGCTGCCACAGAGAATGCCCTGGTCCTGGTTGATACCAGCCTGGCATCCTTCGGGCCAAGGAGGACCAAATGGTTTTGTGCCCTTGATCGCAGTGCTCTCTGGGGAAATGCAGGTCCCTGACCATAAAGGGCTTCAAAGATCAAAACCAGCACCTTGAAGTGAATCCAGTATGCTAATAGCAGCCGGTGCAATGTCATTAGCACAGGCTGGATGTGCTCACACACAGGGAGACCCATCAACAGCCTGGCTGCTGCATTTTGCACCAGCTGCAGCTTCTGGAGATGCACCAAGAGCAGCCCCATGTTGAGAGCATTGCAGTAGTCCAACCTCGAGGTGACCATTGCGTGTATCACTGTAGCCAGATCATTGCGTTTGAGGAAGGGAACTAACTGCTTGATCAGCTGGAGGTGGTAGAAGGCTGCCTTGACAGTGGCTGCTACCTGGGCCTCCATTGTCAGGGAAGCATCCAGGAGCACTCCCAAGCTCCTGACCCTCAGTGCTGGCACCAGTGGCACCCCATCAAAGGCTGGTAGTGGGATCCCTACCCCTGATGTGCTCTGATTCAGACACAGGACCTCCGTCTTAGTCGGATTCAATTTCAATTGACTCGGTCTAAGCCATCCAGCCACGTCCGGTCCAGGTCTTCTGGGGTAGAGTCAGACTGGCTGCCCAACAGCAGATAGAGCTGGGTGTCGTCCGCATATTGGTGACACCCTAGCCCACACCTTCAGGCAATCTGGGCAAGAGGGTGCATATAGATGTTAAATAGCATTGGGAAAGTACCGCTCCTTGGGGCACTCCACAGATTAGTGGATGCCCTACGGACTACGGCTCCCCAAGAGCTACCCTTTGTCCCCGACCTTGGAGAAAGGAGATGAGCCATTGCAAGGCATGTAGGTGAGGCAGTGGGCCAGCAGCTGGTGGTCGACCGTGTCGAACACCGCCAACAGGTCCAACAACAGTATTGCTGTCCTGCCCCGATCCAGGTGCCTCCAGAGGTCATCTGTGAGGGCAACCAGTGCTGTCTCCATCCTATGGCCTGGGTGGAAGCTGGACTGGAAGGGATCTAGCATGGAAGTGTCATCCATAAAGTTGTGCAACTGTATCGCCACCGTCCTCTCAATTAATTTGCCCAAAGAGGGCAAATTGGAAACCAGCCAATAGCCAATTCGGCTGGATCCAGAGATGGTTTTTTTAGGAGAGGGCGGACCATCGCTTCCTTGAGAGCCCCCAGGAACAGCCCCTCAGAGAGGGACTTCTTAATAATATCCCTGAGGGCACTTCGAACCCCCTCACGGCCAGCTTTAATTAGCCAAGAGGGGCACGAGTCAAGGCTGCATGTGGTTGGGCATACTGTTGAGATAAGTCTGTCAACTTCCTCTAGGATGAGTGGACTGAAATAATCCAAAATGGTACCAGAAGACATGCATGGAGCCTTGAGTTCGCCCACTGTCTCAACTGTGGCCGGGAGGTCACGGTGGAACAACAAGACTTTATCTGCAAAATAGCTCACAAAAGCCTCACAGCCTATATCCAATTCCCTAGTGTTTTGTCTGCCCTGTGGCAGGACTGTTAAAGACCAAATAGTTCTGTACAATTGGGCTGGGTGTGAGCTTGCAGACACAATCGTGGCTGTGTAGAATTCCCTCCTCACAGCTTTGACTGTCATCTCATAGGATCTCATAAACGTCCCATAAGATGCTCTTGTTGCTTTGTCATGAGCATGCCGCCACCGTCTCTCTAGCCGTCTAAGCCTTTGCTTCACTAGCCTCAGCTCCTGGGTATACCAGGGAGCCAGCTTAGAGTGAGGGCGCAGAGGGTGTCTGGGAGTGATCTCATAGATAGCTGTCAAGAGTCAGCCATGCCAGTCCTCTACTAGCTCATCTAGCGATCCACCAGGGGATACTGGATCCTGAAGAGCCATCTGAAGCCACAGAGGGTCCATTTGGGTCTGCAGGCGAGCTAAAATACGCTCACTGCCCAAAAAGGGTTGGGGTGACACATTCACTTGGGCCTTCAGGGCATGGCGGTCCAACCATGGAGCTGCCGTAGCAGTAAGCCAGTCCACTGTGACCCCCGCCGCAAAGATCAAATCAAGCATGCGACCGGCTCAGTGAGTGGGGCCGTTACATGTTGGGAGAGTCCCAGCGCCGCCGTGGACAACATCAGGTCCACCACCTGTGAGGAAGCTGCATCATCAGCATGGAAACTGAAGTCACTCAGGACTTTCAGTCTAGGGTGCGCCAATGTCCAGCCCGACACAGCCTCCACCAGGGATGACAGGCTATCGGTCGGTGCATTGGGCAGTCAGTATGCCAGCCAAACAGCGAAACTCTCCCCGGCTTCCCACACAAAGCCAGCACACTCAATGCCTCAATTCCAAAGCAATCCAAAATGAGCAGCTGCAATCTTGTCATATAGTCTCATGAAATCTGATGTCCACCCCCCATTTTATTTACTACTTTGTTGCAAGGCTGGCAATGGCCACAACTTTGTAGAAACCTGTATCTTCACCCTAGGTGTTTCTGTGGCAGATATTTGATCTGTACAAAGGACATTCTGTGGTTACTAGATATGATTCTACTGGGTAGCTGAAGTGTTATCCAAGTTTCTTGAATCAAAATAATCTGGAACTCTAGAAGATAAGATTTCACTCCCGGGACCTGCGCCCTGTTATTCCAATCTGTTAAATTCCAATATAAAAATTTGACTTGAGAAGTAGGAAACAGTTAGATGGCAAGACGGACTCTGAAGCATTCAACAGCCAAGCATGAGCACTAGGGTTGGAATTTCCTGAACTAATTAAAACCGCTGGTTCCAGAGGAATGTGCTTTGAATTTTGGCACAGAAGGTCAGATATAGGGGCCTTCTCATTTACTCCACAAAAGGACACAGTGACCAGGGGCCATTCCCCATCTAGAGGATAGTGACTCCTAGTATTTTTTTTCTTCATAATTCTCTTTATTTAAAATTGATGAATGATAATAAGCAACAGAGTAACAGTAAATTGACAACGTTCGTAGAAAAAGTAACAGAAACAGTAATATTAAGATGACTTATTACACCAACAACCATATACTTAGATTTATGATTAAGAATAAAAGTTAGTGTTATTACTTAAGATGCGGATATAGGTACATCAGATTTTGCTAGGATTATACATTTAGATATAAGAGATGCATTTCACCAGAGCTACAGAGTATCAATCACCAAAGGGATGTCTGATTGCTTAGAGAGATATTCCAGAACAGGGAACCATACTGATGTAAAGTTGGTGCAGGCAGGGCATTTATCAAAACGCGTAAGATTATCTGAGAGTTTGGCTATGATGTACAAATCCCACAACTTTTTATGCCATTGTGAAAGTGTGGGTTTCATTGTCGTTTTCCAGTATGTGGCAATGACAGTTTTGGCTGCAAAAAGAAGTATTGAAATTCTTGCTATAGTGGAAGAGCTGACACAGTCTGTAGCCCAACTGTTGAAAAACAAGTCTTCAGAAGTAAGAGCAATGTCTACATCATCAAGGGATTTGATTTGTTCTAGCACAACATTCCAGAAGGGTAAGATTTTAGGACAATGAATCCAACAGTGCAAGTAGTCACCTATGTTGTTGCAATTTTTCCAACATTTTGGGCTGTAAGATGGGTTCATGTGAGCCAGTTTGCATGGAGTTAGGTACCAACTTCCTAATATTTTTTAAAGAAAACTGTAAAACTTGGAGATGGTTAATCAAATCTTGTTCTATTGGAGGAAGAGTGCAAAAAGGGGATAACAAACCAGCCTCTGCCACATCTTCCTTTCCAATATCTAAACCTGTAAGAACCCCCAGGGATTCAGGACCAACAGGAAGAACCTTATCAGAAACTGAAAAGGCCTGTGATTTCTTAAAACTTAACAGGGAAGGGTGAATGAGGAAGTGAAGAAAGATCAATTAACTCAGGAGTTTTAATTTCAACAGGTCCAGTAGGTCTCTCTTTGCTATATTTAACTGAAGTTTTATTGGTCAAAACATTTTGGATTAATTTCAGATCAGATTTTGAGAGGACTTTTTAATATATATAAACGTGAATTTGTGGGACTCCCCTTACTGTTCTGGGATCTTTTCAGGTATTTTTTTTTGGGGGGCGGGTGGTGGTCCTGAAAACTGGAGACCATTTTAGCAACTTCTCTTGCCTGCAGGGAAAACGGAAGGAGGGTTGGGGGAGAGAAAGCTGGTCTTTCCAAGACAGAGGCCAGGTCCCCCCCCTCAAATAGAAAATAATTACCATTTAAAGAAACTGTAGACCCCACCAAACAGTTGATTAGTAGACCTAGCCTGGAAACCCAGGTCAACCAGTTCAACTATTCGGTGGCATCTCCAGTTCCTTTAAATTTTAAAGAGCAATTATTTTTATGGGGATAGACCTGGCCTCTACTTTGGAGGCTAGGTATTCCCATAGAAAATAATACTTTCCTAAAACGTAAGGGTGGGAGGAGATGCCATCAAACACCTGCTTCCCTGGCCTGAGGGGTATCTGGCTGTCCTCAACCAAAGCCAGGGCCTTCTCTGTAAGTTCTACCTCACAAAGATGACTCTATAAATATTTCCAGACACTTGGTATTGCGGAATCAGAAAATGGAGGAGGGGGAAGCAAGATGACCCATTTCTTAAAGAAGACTATAGTCACAGAACTTTACAAGGAGTATTTCCCCACTCATTGTCCTTGGCCACAAATTACTAATGCAGATGACTAATCCATGCAAATGTTTGAGGAATCGTTATCACTTGATAAGGTCTCCAACTTTTACCACACAACATGTGTTAGAAAAAGGCATGTTTTGTAAAGGAGACTTACAGGCAATCATTACCATTATTTGCAGTATTACCATTAATACTAAAGATACTAATGATAAAACCACCAGTAGAAGGCCCTGGAGAAAAGAAGAGCTTTGACCATCTGGCAGAAAACCAGCAATTAAGGAGCTCTCCATACTTCCTCCATTAAGCCCTCCCATAAAGTCAGTAAGGCAACTCAGAAGGCTTGGGCTCTAGTGGTGGAAAAGATTGAAACAGCTCCAAAAGATTGCAAGCAAGTAGTAGCTGGTTTAAGGATTGCAACTGGTGCAACAGGTTCTTAAATGGAGAGGTGGTCCTTCAGCACTGTAATGTTTTCTCATCAGTTAACCCAAAATAACGAACAGGTAGTTGCATTTTGCTCAAGTTGAAGATTCTGAGTTGTCTTTAAGGGCAGTCTCAAACAAGCACATTACAGTAGCCCAGACATGAGGTTATGGAAGCATGGATGAGCATGCCCAAACTATCAGATCACCTCTCTTCTAGACCCAGCTGAATAAGATATGATTGATAAAAGGCACTGTTAGCAACATGGAGCTTCCATAGGGTCCAGAAGCACCAGGGGAAGCAACTGTGGATTCTGAGGGCCCGGACTCACTGCCATTGCCCCTCTCCTACAAAGCAAGGGATGGTCAAGCCCCCACAGGCATCCCAAGCCCTGGATGGGGTGCTTGCCACCAGCATGGTGAGGGGGTGGAGCACTCACTGGTGTAGTGAGGCACTTGCCACTGGCCACCGCTTCAGCCTCCCTTGCTTCTCTGATTGCTGCTGCCACCGCCTTCTGATAATGCCACAGCCACAACTCCATGCAGCACTCTTGGCTGCCCTGAGCGTAAGACCATCCTAAGAAGCACCCAAAACTTTTCACATGCCCTGCAAATAACATTCCTGCCCCATCCAAGGTAAGTTGGTCATTCTCCTCAGCTCCAGACCATCAGCCTTACCAACAAACCACCTTTCCCTCTGGTCGGAATTAAACTTCAGGTTGTTCAGTTTTAGCCACCTGACCACAGCCTCAGGACCAAAACAGCTGGTGGTCTAGTTCCAGAAATATAGAGCTGGGTGTTATCATTATATTGGTGACATTGAACACCAGAGCTCTGGATGATCTCATTCAGCACCTTCATGTGAGAAACTCATCTTATTCTTACCAAGAAAGAACTTCTGGAGACAGACCTTTTTTCAGTGAATCAGAGTAATCTTTTTATTGAATGCACTCTTGCAAGCGTGGGTGCTCAGCTCAAATGACCTGAACACCCCCTTTAATGTATTTTCAGCCTTTTTATACATTTCTGACCCGATGTAAGGAAATTAACAAATACTGTGCAGCTTGCCATTGGCTGACAAGACGCACTTACAGCTTAGCAATCCCGACTGCATAATTGTCCCTCAAAGACCACTCCTCACTTCCTCCTTCCAAATATGGTATTAACTTTCTCTTATTCTTTCCTAACATTTCTCCATAACCCACAATGGCCCACCACAAGTTTCATTCTTGCTCAAACAATGTTGTCTTGAGACAGGTATTCCCATCAAGACGGGACAGGTATCGGGGGCGTGGTGTCGGCAGCAGCTATGGTGGGCGTCTTTTGAGAGAGCTCCGAAAGACCCCTCCCGATTCCCGCTGGATAAACATACTACAAAACGTTCTTAATTCATATAAGGCATGGGAAAGATGAATAAAAGCAAATCTCACTCTACCAAAGCTTCGGAACCTCGTCTAAAACATTTTTTTCATTCCGAAACCGGAAGCGATTGCCTGCATACTGCGGCCTCTACAAATAACAATATGGCGTCGGGCTCTTCCCAGGGAGATCAGTCGCAATCGGCTCTTACTAAAAAAGACTTTCAAGATGATTTAAAACGTGGCTTCCGGTCGGAGTAAAATGGCGAATTGACACACTTTGCGAGTTGTGCAGAGTGTACTGCGGCATCTGACAACAGTCTGGGCTTTATAGGGCCCAGCGCAGCACTCTCCAGGCGGGGGAGTGGCAAGCAAGCAGCGAAGCCTGAGGGGAGTCGAGATCGGTGTGGATAAGCTTCGGAGGAAGCTTGTTTACACTTTGATCTCCTTCCGTGAAGAGGGCAGTTGCAAATCAACTCTACAGATGCCAGCTGGGCTGAGAATTCAGCATAAATTCGCCATCTACCGATCTCTTTATCATCAAGATTAACATTGTTTACAGAAGAAGCACCGCGAAACCCCGAGATTACAAGCAAGGTAACAAACGAATAAGCGCTTACCGGTTTAAAGTGGAATGTGGAATTGAAACGTACGGATAAGCGTTGAAACCTTTAAGGAACTATTCCGCTTGAATTAAAAGTAAAACGAAAGCTTTCCTTTAGAGAAAAAGGCTGAAAAGTGACTTTGTTTTGCATTCCTGTGGTCAGTCAAGTCTAAACTTTACGTAGCAGAAACGAAACTAACTGTGACTCTATGATACAGGAAGTGGGCTAGAGTGGAGGTTTTAGAGGCTGTTGTGCTGGAAACGGACGGACATTTTATTGTGTGACACCATCCTTACCGGAAGTTGGATTATAGAGATGGACAGACGAACAGGAAGTTTGGAAGGAGCCTACTCTAGCCAGAAAATCATAGAGAAATTGCGCCCGACATTTTGGGGAGGACTAAATTTTAAAAAGTTATTTTCAAGCCGAAAAAGCGTTTAAACAAGTTTTAAAGGTGGCGATTTGGCTTGAAGACTGCTAATATAAAGACTGACTAGCATTGAAGTTGTCTCCAAGACGGATTTGAGGTCAAGACCCAGAGCTGCTTCATCACCCAGCCCAAGAATGACTGCAAAGGGAAAAAAGAGTGGCAAGCAGCTATGGAAGCGATGGAGAAACGGATGACCGAAGTGGTGCAGAATTTTGGAAAACAAATAGAATCACAGCTGCAACAACAATTGCAACAACAGCTGCAAATTCAATTGGAGCAAATAGAACAAGTGCAAGTCCAAGTACAGAAAAAAAATATGGAAGAACTGAAAGAACTGGTACTTACAGAAGTGTCAGGGATAAAAAAAGATACAGAAGAACTCAAAAAGGAAGTCAAAAGTCTGGTGACAAAATCTGAAGATATGGAACAAAAGGTCAAAAAAACCCTGTCAGAAAATACAAGGCTGGAGACCATGATGGAATATAGGGCTACTCAGAATCATCTGAGATTGAGAGGGATTGAAGAGGAGGAAGATCAGGATCTACGGGCTCTAGTAATTAAGACATTGACAACTTATGTAGGGGAAGATGAGGGAGATTTGGATGCAGACTTTGACTTGATTTATAGAGTAAATTCAGCTTATGCCAAAAGAAAGCAATTACCCAGAGATGTGATTGTTCAATTCGTGACAACAAAGATGAAGGAAGATGTTTTCAAGAAACAATTTACACAACCGTTGGAAATTAATGGAAAGAAAATAATAATTCTGAGAGAAATTCCGAGATCGATTCTACAAGATAGAAAGAAATTCAAGAAATTGACAGATAGGCTAAAAGAAATGAATATTAGGTTCAGATGGGAGATACCATATGGACTTACATTTATGTACAACTCGGTGAGATCTACTCTTAAATCTGAAGGAGATTTATACAGATTTAAAGAGAGCAATCTGGATGATTTTAAAGATATTTAATTTAACACCATTATGGATTACAAATTTTTATCTTGGAATGTAAATGGACTAAATTCACCAAGTAAAAGAAGATTAGTGAATCATTGGCTGGAGAAACAAAAATGTAACATAATTTGTTTACAAGAAACACATATTAGAAAACAAGACAACAAATATTTGACTAATAAAAAATTGGGAGAAGAATTTCATTCCTCAGCAATTAATAAGAAAAAGGGAACAGTGATTTATATTTCAAAAGAATTGGATCCTAAACAAATCTTCTCGGATAAAGAAGGAAGGTATGTTGGCGTGGAAATATGGATGAACAGAAAAAAGACATTGCTTGTAAATATATATGCACCCAATGGTGCAAAAGAGACTTTCTTTAATGATTTGACCAAAGAGTTGGAGTGTTTAAATTATGACCAAATTGTTCTTGCTGGAGACTTTAATGGTACAGTGAACAACACATTGGATAGAAAATCCAAAGCAAGTGGAGAGACAGTCGGAAAGTTACCAAAAAATTTCTTTCAATTGATGAAGCAAGAGAAACTGGAAGACGTTTGGAGGAAGTGGAATCCTAAGACTAAGGACTACACGTTTTATTCGAATAGACATAATTCCTTTTCTCGAATTGATATGATTTGGATGTCAGAGGAGATGGCGCAAAAAACTTATAAAATACAAATTTTACCGAAAACTAACTCTGATCATAATCCCCTACTTTGGATATCTAAAGCAAAACCTAAACAGTTATATTGGAGAATTAACGAAGATTTATTGGATCAAAAACAAATTAATGAAATCTTAAAAAGGAAACGAAAAGTTTTTTTGAACTGAATTTGAATAAAGGTACGGATATACAAGTTGTATGGGATGCGTACAAAGCAGTAATGAGAGGTATGCTTATCTCTCTGAACTCCAAGGACAAAAAGCAAAAGATCCAACAACAGAAAGACCTTCATGAAAAAATTCGACAAAAAGAAAAGGAATTAAAGAAAAGACCAGGGAAGAAGAAGATTATTAAAGAGATCCACTTTCTGCAAGATCAGCTGAATGTTTTACTAAACAGAGAATTATATTGGAATTTGAAGAAATTACAGCAAAAAGCATTTGAGGGTGCAAACAAACCAGGAAAGTTTTTAGCATGGCAATTGAAAAATAGAAAAGAAAGGAATTTTATATCTAAGATTATTGAAGATGGAAAGGATGTTATGAGCTTGAATGGTATAAAAAGAGCTTTCTTTAAATATTACGCCAAATTATTCAAAAAGAAAGGAATTGATCAACAGAGAATTAAGAAATATTTGGAGACTATTGAAGTTCCAGAGCTGGGAAAACAAATTAAGGAATCATTAAATGGTTTAGTAACGAAAGAAGAAGTGACAATGGCGATAGAAGATGCAAAGTTGGGCAAAGCTCCAGGACCAGATGGCTTCACAGCAAAGTTTTATAAGAAATTTAAAGAGGAGCTAACCCCTATCTTAGTACTTCTGTCGAATGAGATAAGAAAGACCAAACGGATCCCAGATTCATGGAAAGAAGCAAATATTTCATTGATACCTAAAGAAGGTTTGGATTTGACTCAAGTAAAGAATTATAGGCCAATATCGCTATTAAATAACGATTACAAATTATTTGCAAAAATAATTTCAGAGAGACTGAAAAAATATCTGAAAGATACAATAGCGGAAGAACAAGCTGGATTTTTACCAAACAGACAAATCAGAGACAATTTAAGAGTGGTGATAGACGCAATTGAATATTATGACAAGCATCCTGAAAAAGAAGTTGGATTCCTCTTCCTAGATGCGGAAAAAGCTTTTGACAATTTAAATTGGGAGTTCATGCTGCAAGTTATTGAAAAAATGGATATTGGACAGTCTTTTTAAACATGATTGTGGCAATATATTCAGAACAAAAAGCGGCTTTGAATATAAATAAAGAAAAGACGGACTTCTTCCAAGTCCAAAAGGGAACACGTCAAGGCTGCCCGTTATCCCCGTTGTTGTTTATTTGGATATTGGAAATATTATTGACAGCGATAAGAAAAGATAACAGTATTGAAGGACTTACAGTGAAAGGTTTTGCCTATAAATATAGGGCATTTGCAGATGATGTAATGTTTATGATCCAAGACCCAATTGAGAAAATACCACAACTGATGGAAAAAATTGAAGAATTTGGTTCAGTTGCGGGCTTTTATGTTAATAAAAGTAAAACCAAAGTGATGTGCAAAAATATGACGAAACAGAGACAAACAGAACTTCAAGAGAAAATTCAATGTGAAGTAGTTACAAAGACTAAATATCTTGGAATTGAATTAACCATGAAAAATATTGACTTGTTTAAAAACAATTATGAAAAGGTGTGGCATAAGATTCAGCAGGATATGAAGAAATGGGACACTTTGAATTTATCATTGATGGGAAGAATCGCGACTGTAAAAATGAATATTTTACCGCGTTTGATGTTTCTATTTCAGACTATTCCAATACTAAAACAAAGGAAAGTACTGGATTCATGGCAGAAAGAATTATCCAAATTCGTATGGGCAGGGAGAAAGCCAAGGATTAAAATGAAAATTCTATGTGACGCAAGAGAGAGAGGAGGTCTACAACTACCAAATTTAAGACTGTATTATGATGCCGTCTGTTTAACATGGTTGGAACAGTGGATTAATCTGGAGAATAAGAAGCTATTGGCCCTGGAAGGGCATGATAACAAATTCGGATGGCATGCATATTTATGGTATGGAAAAGTAAAAATGGATAAATTTTTTAAACACCACTTTGTAAGACAATCACTGTTCGAGACATGGATGAGATATAGAAAATTCTTCTCAGAAGAAAGACCACTTTGGATTGTACCAGCTGAAGTGATTAATCCATATTCAAGAAATCAAGGGCTAGACTGGCTGACTCCTATAAAAATCTTTTAAAATCTGAAGGGAAAAATTTTGTGTTAAAAGATAGATTTGATGTTGAATTTGAATATGATTGGTTGAAGTATAGACAGATTTATGATTTATTTAAGACCGATAAAAGAGAACATGGTTTTAGAGAAAAGAATATTGAAATTGAAACTGTATGGCTTGAGAAAGGCAAAAAAATGATTTCTAAACTGTATAAGGTTCTATTGAAATGGTATACTGAGGATGAAGTTGTAAAAGAGCAAATGATAAAATGGGCTGTAAATGTTAATACTGAGATATTAATGACATCTTGGGAATACTTGTGGAAAAAGTCAATGAAAATTTCAACTTGTGTAAATGTTAAAGAGAATTGTTATAAAATGATGTATAGATGGTATATGACGCCCAAAAAAATTGCTATCATAAATGAAAGTATGTCTAATAAATGTTGGAAATGTAAGAAACATGAAGGGTCTTTTTACCATATGTGGTGGACATGTGATAAAGCAGCAAAGTATTGGACAGAGATCCACAATGAGATACAAAAAATTCTGAATTGTACTTTTAAGAAAGACCCACAGATGTTATTGTTAGGTCTTAAAATGGAAGAAATAAATGTAGCCAAGAGAACACTATTATGGTACTTGACTACAGCAGCAAGACTGACTTTTGCTCAATGTTGGAAACAAGATAAAGTACCTGAAACATGGGAATGGATTAAAAAGACGTTGTTTTTAGCGGAAATGGACAAGTTAACAAGAAAGTTAAACAACGAAGAAGATGAAACTTTTTTAAAGATTGGAAAGACTTTCAAGAATATTTGTTGAAAAATTGGGACATTAAAAGTGGATTGATTTGCTTTGACAGTTATTAAGAAGAAACGGAAAGAGAATTAGACTTTTGTATTGTTACCATTAGTAAGAGAAAATAAGTTTAGAAGTAATTGTAATGGAATAACAGAGATATTAATGGGGTTGGAGCAGTGCTGGAAGCCGGATGTGGGGGGGAGGAGGGGAAAAAGAAAAATGGGTATGTATTGGTATGTTTAAATTGTATGAACTTGTGATATATCCAATAATAAATTGTATTTACAAAAAAAAAAACAGATGATTTAAAACGTTTTAAAGCCAAAATGACTGAAACTTTCAATGCCATTATGAAACCATTGGCGGATCAGCTCGAAGAGATGCATATTTCAATACAACAAATAGCTCAATCAGCTGACACAGCATTGGAAACGGCTACTACTAACCAAGAAGATATAAAAGCCATTCAAGATTCTAACACCTGGGCTAAAGAACACCCAGATTCTAACACCTGGGCTAAAGAACTAAAGAAGAAGTTCTTATTCTGGAACACAGGTCGAGAGAATAATTTCTAAAGTTTCACGGATTTCCGGAACAAGTTGAAGGAACTGCAGAACTTACCTCTTTTCTGGCAAAATGGCTGTCTGAAGTGATTAACTTCGAAGATGACACAGAACCTATGCTGGTCCGTGCTTATAGACTGGGCCCCAATGCAGCCGACAAACGCCGGGGCCCAAGGGACATTTTAGTTGAATTCCTAGATCTCAAGATTAAGTCACGGGTACTACATGAGATCAAAACAGTAAAGAGCTTCAAATTCAACAATGACGACATCTTTATCTTCCCAGACGTTCTTCCCGAAGCGCTTCAAATAAGAAGAGTTCTCAAACCTATCACATCATGACTCAATAAAGAAGGTATTAAATATCGTTTGGCCAAATCTGGTTATCTACAGGTGTATCATCAAGGATTGCTTCACCAAGCTGATAATTTTGCGTCTGGGTGTGCTCTGCTTGAAGCCTTAGAGATCAACATCTCTGAAGAGATGGAGACTGATTTAGCCTCATTTTGCAAACGTAAGCATCAAGATCCCTCAACCCCTCATCGCTGGAGCAAGATACCAACTAGAAGGAAGATGAACTTTTAAATTTATCTACAGGTTCCTATGTATTTTTTTATATATCTCTGTATTAGTTAAAATCGTCGACTTAATACTAGCATGCCTTTTAATAGCTAAAACTGGTTACTCATTTTAATTAAGAACTTGAACAAATGCGGGAGGGAGGGAGGGTATTGCATTCTTTCCAACTCTCTCCTAATTCCCTATATGTGGCAGTTTCATATAATATGGTTAGGAAGTTTTTTGTTACTAATCCCAATAGTTGAGCTGGGATTGCTCAGTGAGAACCACTATCAAAACTTTAAAGGATGTTCCATATGAAATTCGTATGAAAAGGAAAGCATATAAAGGATTGACCATGTTTTTACAAAGACACCAAACCATTTACAAATGGTGCTTTCCCGAGGGACTGGTGTTCAAATTTAAGGATAAAAGAGAGAAGATTGACTCTGTTTTCAAAGCTCAAGAATTTCTGAAGAGACACGCCAGTTCAGAGGAAGATGCAGAACTCGCCAATTGGACAGTGTTAAGCAGCAAAGAGGACAGCGGCCCAGAGGAGGGAGGTGCAGGAGCGGGAGATGAGAAAGCAAAAGAGGGCCCATCATATAATCTGAGAGACTTAAAAAGAAGACACCCCAAGATATAGCAGCTGTTCGTGAGGCGGCAGAAGGGAGCTGATCAACAACTAACTCCAAAGGACTTTTCTAATTTAACTAATAGATTCATTTTGGACTTTCAGTAGGATGAAAAGAAGATCTTCCAACCACGGCGGACGCCAAAAACTTTATTTGTACTAACTAAAACTAACATTTTAACAGAAAATTCACTCAAAATCTTTTCTTAATCCATCTATATACCCTACCTTTTTTCTACAAAAAAAAAAAGCAATAAAATTCTCTCCTTTTTAGGAGAGGTTTTTTACAAAAAAAAAAGAACCACAAATTCTCCCACTGGGTTAGTGGGTGAGGGGAAAGGGTTAGGGCTTTAAAATATAGTTTAAGTTTGTTAGAGTATGAAGGAAAGTGCAGTTGGGCATTGCTCAGTTTTTCTTATTGGTTATGCTTGCTATTCTTAAGGCACAACAGTATCCATGTACCTACATTGATGGTGTTAAAATTTCTAAATTCTTTGCTATCCAGATGTTTAAATAATGCAGATCATAACTGTTTAATACTTATGTTTTTTTCTATATAATAATGGCTGAGTTAAAAATAGCTACTTTAAATTGCCATGGTTTGAATAACTATATAAAAGCCAAACAGATAGCACATTATTTACAACAGCAGAAAGTCAACATAGCCTTTTTACAATAAACTTTTATTTAAAAAAAGATCAAAAAGTAGTTCCTTCAGCTTGGTTTACAACTCAGATTTTATCACACGGATCCTCCAAGTCTCAAGGAGTTGCAATTATAATTTCCAAAGATACCAATTTCAAAATTGAAAAAGCTATGATTGATGATCAAGGCAGATTTTTGTTTTTGAAAGGTCAACTTAATGAAAAAGATTTAACTTTAGCTACTGTTTATGTTCCTAATTCTAATCAGTTACACTATTTGTCTATATTACTAAACAAGCTTCAGAAATTTTCTGATGATCCAATCATTTTAGGAGGAGATCTAAACTATTTGATGGATCCCAGCTTGGATAAATCCTCTTTTAGCTCAGCATCCTAGAGGTTTAATAGCAAAAACAATCAAATGTTGTCTCTTCAGCAACTAATTCACAAATATAATCTAAACGGCATCTGGAGACTACAACACAATTCTGGACGTGACTACACCCACTATTCTCAACGTTTTAAAGTATATACTAGACTTGACTATCTGCTTGTCTCCACATCCCTGCTTGGCATGGTTAAAACCTCACTCATTGATACTAAAAAACGGTCAGATCATGCAATGGGCCAAAATGTGTTTTACAAGAAAGACAAAAGGAGCAAACCAAATACAATTGGAAGTTTAATAAAATTCTTTTACACGAGCCAGAAATAAAACTTATTTTACAACAACATCTCTGTGAATTCTTCAAACTGAATTCTACTGCTGACTCATCTATATTTTCAATTTGGGAAGCTTCCAAAGCCTTCATGCGAGGTCATTGTATTTCTTTATTAACTTCCTGCAGGAGAGAGAAAAATGTGATTAGAGCTGACCTCCTGAATAGTATTCATACTTTAGAAGCTCAACACAAGCTGACTTGTAGTAACAAAATATACAAAAGACTACAAAATGCCCGAAAACAATTATAGATGATTGAAACAAGCTCAATTCAAAAAAAGAACTTTAACTTCTTCAAGACGAAATCTTCTAAAACCTCTAGAAGGTTAAAGTTTCTTTCATGGAAAATTTTAAAAAGGCAAGAAGATCGCCTCATATCTGGTTAGCTTGATAAAAAAAAATGTAATGAAGCATTCAAATAAGGACATTATCCAGATTTTGGAATCCTTCTACATGCATTTGTATACATCCACAAACCCAAATAAATTGGACATATAGAATTATTTAAACTCTCTTGAACATCTAAATGAATTATCAGATGATCGTCGAGAACAACTGGAATCTCCCTTTACAACTCAGGAATTAGAACAAGCTTTTAAAGCTTTGAAAAACAATAAGGTGCCTGGCCCTGACGGGTTCACTTCTGAATATTATAAAGCTTTTCTGCCGGTCCTGAAAGAAATGCTGCTAGAAACATGCAACTGAATTAGAGCTACTGCTATTATGCCAGACTCGTGGAAAACGGCTAATGTCATCTTAATTCCAAAGAAAGATAAAGATAATAGTGACCCTGCCTCTTTTAGACCAATGTCTTTATTAAATGTTGATTATAAATTATTTACAGGAATGATTGCATCCAGATTACAAGATATTATTAGCCACTATATTCATACCGATCAAACTAGTTTTATTTCTACAAGAGATATTGCTGATAAGAAAAACTCTTAACATCATCCATCTTTACAAGAAATACAAAATTGACAATTCCCTTTTATTTTCTATTGACATTCAAAAAGCTTTCGATTCCCTAGAAATTCCATATTTTAAAAATGTATTAAATCACATGGAATTTGGTTCTTCTTTTTGCAATTTAATTCAAGCAATATACGAAAATCCAAAGTCATGCCTTTTAGTGAATGGGATGGCTTCTAATTTCTTCTCTCTTCAAAGGGGAACGAGACAAGGCTGCCCCTTGTCTCCTCTTTTATTTGTTATTGTTATCAAGCCTTTAGCTTCAGCAATTTGCTCCAACAAAATGATTACTGGAATTAAAATACAAGATAAAGAATTCAAACTCAGCATGTTTGCAGATGACGTCATATTATATGTGTCTTCGCCACCCAAGTCCCTACAAGCTATTCAAGCTACATTGGAAGAATTCGTCTCTATAGCAGGTCTCAAAAATAAACTTTTCTAAATCTTTACTCTATCCTATTAATATTTCACCTGAAGTTAAATCAGAAATCACTGCAAAATTCAAATATCAATGGGTAGATAAATTCCTTCCTTATTTGGGAATTAAAATACCCCTACTGTGGTCTGACCTCATCAAAAGGAATCATATATCAACTCATAAAGAAATCATGTCTAGTCTATCAAAATGGAACACTTATTTTCTCTATTGGATAGACCGAATCTCCATTTTACGATCGTTTGTCCTACCTAAGTTTATTATTACTTTCGTACTCTACCTATTTTCATTCTTTCTAATCTTCTTAAAAACTGGCAAAGTGATATAAACAAATTTATATGGAAGTTTAAATCACTGTGTGTTAAATTCAATACCATGAAGAGACCTCAGCGCAATGGAGGTCTAGCATTACCAGATTTATTTTTGTACCATAAAGCTTCCTTATTGGCTGCATTGATTAGGCAATACAAAACAAATTTACTATTGGATTGGAAGTGGATTGAAGAAGTTACGTCAAAAGGCTATTCATTTCAAGAACTACTCTGGAAATCTCAAACTGTTAATGTTAAATCCCTAACCTCGTCACCTTTCCTACGTGCTACATTTAAAGTTTGGTACTGCTATAAGAAAAGTCTTACCTCACCTTTTTCTAAACTGAGTACTTTCTGTGGTCAAGATTGGTTTCCCCCGGCGAAGGGCTCTTCACAATTCATCACATGGAAGCAAACGGGTATTACACGAATAATAGATGTCCTACAGCATAATCAAATACTAACCAAACTGAATCTTCAATCTTCAATTGCGCCACTTGGTAGAATCCCCAAATTTTAGAACTTCAACAACTCAACCACTTACCCAATTTGAACAGTTGCTTTTTAAAGATCACAAAAAATGGGGATTAATATCTAAAGTTTATCAACTTCTCTTGACACTACGTGAAGATCAGAATCTAAGTTATCAAACCGCATGGTCTACTGATTTGCAACAACCGATTTCGGCACAACAATGATCTCAGATTTGGAAAACTCAAATCAAAATGTCCAAATCATTATACATCTATGAAGCGAACAAGAAAGTCCTCTTACGCTGGTACTTGACTCCTTGCCAAATTGACTCATATGATTCCTCAGCTTTCACCAAAATGTTGGAAAGGCTGCGGAGATATAGGCACATACTTCCATAATTGGTGGTCTTGTAAATACATTAAAGAATTTTGGTTACAAATTATAGACCATATTAAAAAATAAACAAATTATACAATACCAGCTAATCCTGCTTTGATATTACTTAATTTATGGCTGAATGAAGGCCCTTCAGAATCTACCAAGAAACTAACAAACATTTTAATCACAGTGGCAAAAATTTTGATTGCCAAGTATTGGAAAGAAAAAACACTTCCTAGAATTCATTTATGGATACATAAATTATGGAATCTGTTTATGCTAGAAAATGTCAATATATACTATACAGAGAATCAAAACAAGGATGACTTAACTAATCCTTTAAATATTTGGTTTCCAATTTTAAACTTAATTAACATAGACAAATTCGATTGGGAATCAATCAAAGAAGCCAAATTTAAACTTCTTTTATATAATTAAACAATTTGCTGTTTGATTAATATTACATTTAAGGGTTTCAATACGACTTACTTACTATGAATCTGAAGCTCATTGTGTTTAAGGTAGTAATTGCAGTATGTAATTTACACCTTTTGTATTATCTAAGACATTTTTTTATTACTTATGGTTCTATTATTCACTGTTGACCTCAAATCACAAGACGTGATTCATGTTTATTGAATTTTTTTACTTTGTTTGACTGTCTTTCCTTCATTTGTAGTTGTTAACATTCATAAAAATTAATAAAATTTTGTTTTAAAAAAAAAGAGGGGCAGGTATTCCCGTCAAGAGGGATTTTTAGACCACAAGATGTTCTATTTCAGCAGGCCTGTCTTCTTTTGAAATGTTTGTTCACCAGAGTTAACTTCTCATTTCTGCTAGGCCAGCTAAAGCTAAAAATGCAATAGCAAGCAATTAGATATGTTTGTGCATACATTCTTTCATGGAAACTTTGCTTTCAGCCTACCTTTCTAATTTACTGGGGTTTAGGGTGAAGGTATTGTTAATAAACTGCCCCAATGTTACCTAGCTAGTTTTAATTCAGTAGGTCTATCTTAAATCTATCTGGTTCAGTTTCTTCTATCTAAAATTCTCCTAGCATCACAAGCAAGTTTGATTACTTAGCATAAGCAAAGGATTTCTATTCTGTTACATAAAGCAAATGTTTATTTAAGCTTTTCTGTCAAGAATCCTTCTTTTCTGTTTCTTACATTTGCATAAATATTAAAGAGCACTGGTGTAAATAATGTACTCTGAGGCAACCCACAGTTGAGACAGCAAATAGATAACTCAGCACCAATGGAAACTGGACAAAAATCACCACAACCATGTGAGACATGCACACACCCTTAATACCACCCCTGTTTTCTAAACCATGTGAGAAAAAGCAGTGATGAACCATGACATAAGCTGCCCCCATATTGTGTTTCCTCAACTAATTTAATTGTCAGCTTCCTGGCACGGCATTGTGTGTAGTTTTTAAGTTTGTTTGTACAATTTACAGAAGCATGATAAATAACTCCGCAGTGAATTACAACAAAACATTTTATCACTAGGCTCCTGATGTCACAGTGATTCTGTGGCAGCTGGCCCAAGATTTCAGACTTTGAAGGCATCCATGAGACAGCAAGAGAATAAACTATCCTATAACTGTTTAAAGTCCTTCATGCTCTGTGGCCCGTATATGAACCTAACTGCATCTCCCAGCATTCTCGCATGCACCAATTACACTCCTTAAGACAGCCTTGTCCTGGTGATACCCTCTCTCTGGAATTGCCTGTATGGCAACAGTTACGGCATGGGCTTGATTTGTGATGGGTGTGGAAGGCATCTTCACTTCCTGCATACAGGAAGTCATATAAGACTTATTCTACAGGGCTCTGACCTGGATAGCCCAGGCTAGCCTGATCCCATCAAATCTTGGAAGCTAAGCAGCGTTGCCCCAAGCTAGTATTTAGATGGGTTACCTCCAAGGAATACCAGGGGTGCAATACAGAGGCAGGCAATGGCAAACCACCTCTGAAATGTCTCTTGCCTTAAAAACAAGTCTAGCTCACCACCTAGTGGTATATAATGCCAAAAGAGCTAGAACTTCTGGCTGCCAGAAAATCTTAGGATCGCCTGGCTATATTATACACTCTGCCATATGAATTATTATTATATAAGTGAGAGTGTTCACTGTAACTTGTGAATAGGGCTGGGGTGAGAAAAATACTCTAACCAACTTTCTACACCTCAGCCTTGAAACTTTTACTGAGGGACTTGATTTATTTATTTTATTTATGTATATAATTTATAGATTACCTTTCTCACTTGGGCTCAAGGTGGATTACACAGAGTGAGCCAATAAAATCAACAGGATGGGGATTCAGTAAACAATGCAATAGGATTAGGGTTGTAGAACTAATTAGAAATCTAAAAGAACTGAAACAAAGCACAAGTCTTACCGTGACACATTAAATGATATACAAATTACACAGTAGGATCTTAGCTTCAGTAAGTTAAACACAGTGGTATAGACCACAGTCCCTAATAACTTCTCTAAGTAACTTTGTGACTTGTTTAGCATAGTGCAACTCTATTGCCTGTGCAGAAATGGTCTCTTGAATAATTCAGTTTTGCATAAAGATACATCAAAGTGCGCAGTCATGTTGGTCTGAAGCAATAGAACAAAGTTAGAGTCTAATGGCACCTCTAAAACTAACAAAGTTTTATTCAAGGTGTGAACTTTCATGTGCACGTACACTTCATCAGACGATGAAATGGAATTACATATCACAGTTGTATATATAGGGGTGTGATTTAAAGGTGCCACTGGGCTCTAACTTTGTTCAGTTTTGCATAGTTTGTGAAAGCCAGGAGAGTGGGACACTTCCTGATGTCCTCAGGCAGACCATTCCACAAGGTGGGGGCCACTACAGAGAAGGCATAGGCACAGGGAGTTGCTGATTTTGCCCATTTGCGGGTTTGTCAGATGAGCAAAGCTGTCATGGTGGTGCATAGGGGATGTGTGTGTCCAAGGCCATGAAGGGCTTTGTACGTGATAGCCAGTACCTTACACTGAGCCCATTAACTGACGGACAGCCAGTGGAGTGACTATAGAATCGCAGTAATATGTGTGCTCAATCTAGCTCCCAATAATAGCCAAGCTGCAGCATTCTGCACTAACTGGAATTTCTGAATTGATTTTGAGGGGAGACCAATATACAGTGCATTACAGTAGTCTAGTCTCAATGTTACTGTGGCATGGATCCAGGTGGCCAGATGAACTGTATTAAGGTAAGAGCTGGGCTGAGTTGGGAGGAAGCTGTTTTTTTGCAGCTGCATTAACTTGTTTCTCCAGTTATAACACTGAGTCCACTATAACCCCAAGATTCTTTTTTTTTTTTAAAAAAGAAAATTTATTAACAGGATATAATAACATGTTCCATATTTAACAACCAATTCTTAACATATCCCTTTCTAAACATTTTTATCCCCCCCTCCCCTGGTTTCCAGCAATGTTCCACCCCCATTAACATTTCTATCAATATTTTCTTACATTCAATTCATATTCAATAATCAAATCTTAACTTTCAATATTTTCTTTTTCTATTTTTCACTATTAGGTAACTTTTCTATTACAATTCCTTTTCATTACAACACTTCTATTCTTAATAATTATCAAAACAGAGCAATCTATTTTTCACATCCCAATTAAGTTCTAAATAATCTTTAAAGTCTTTCCAATCTGCTAAAAATTCTTCATCCTCTTTTCCGTGAAGTTTTCTTGTCAACTTGCCCATTTCAGCCATAAAAATCATTTTCTTTATCCATTCCCATTTGTCAGGTACCTGCTCCTGCTTCCAGAACTGAGCATAAGTCATTCTTGTGGTTGAAATCAAGTACCATAGCAAGGTTCTCTTTGCCATTTTGACTACTTCTAATTTAAGTCCTAAAAGTAACATTTCTGGCTCTTTTTTCAAAGTACATTTCAAGATTTTCTGAATTTCATTATGAATCTCAGTCCAAAAAGCACTTGCTTTTTCACATGTCCACCACATATGGTAAAACGAGCCCTCTTTTTTCTTACATTTCCAACATTTGTTAGACATATTCTCATTTATATTAGCAATTTTTTTGGTGTCATGTACCATCTATACATCATTTTATAACAATTTTCCTTCACATTAACACATGTTGATATTTTGATCGATTTTTTCCACAAACATTCCCATGATGACATTTCTATATCTCTATTTATATTTATAGCCCATTTCACCATTTGTTCTTTTACAATCTCATCCTCTTTATACCATTTTAACAAAATCTTATAAATTCTAGAAATCATTTTTTTACCTTTTTCTATCCAGATCATTTCAATTTCATTATTTTCTTTTCTAAAACCATACCTCATTTTGTCAGTCTTAAATAATTCATAAATGTCTGTAATTTAACCAATCATATTCAAAGTCCAGTTCATCTCTAGGTCTCATCGCGAAACTTCTCCCCTCAGTTTTCAAAATGTCTCTATAGGGTAACCAGTCTTTCCCCTTGTGCCTTGAAAGTAGTTTAATTACTTCCGCCGGAACAATCCATAGTGGTCTTGTTTCGAAAAAAAACCTCTTGTACCTCATCCATGTCATGAATAGCGATCTCCTTATGAAGTGGTGTTTAAAAAGGTTATCCACTTTAGACTTTTCATACCATAAATAGGCGTGCCAACCAAATTTTCGGTCGTGCCCTTCTAATGCCATCAGCTTTCTATTCTCCAAGTTAATCCATTGTTCCAGCCATGCCAGACACACCGCATCATGATATAGTTTAAAATTAGGGAGTTGAAGATCTCCCCTTTCTTTTGCATCACAAAGAATTTTCATTTTAATCCTTGGTTTCCTTCCGGCCCACACAAACTTTGAAATTTCTTTTTGCCAGAGATTCAACACTTTACAGTCTTTCACTATTGGGATCGTCTGAAATAAAAATAACAGACGAGGTAGAATGTTCATTTTAACTACCGAGATTCTGCCCAAAAGTGATAAATTCAAAGTATTCCATTTTTTAATGTCTTGTTGGATTTTAATCCAGGTCTTTTCATAATTGTTCTTAAACAAGTCTATATTTTTCGCTGTAACCTCAGTTCCCAGGTATCTAGTTTTCTTCACCACTTCACATTGAATTTTTTCTTGTAAGTCCAGTTGATTTTCTTTTCTCATGTTTTTACAAAGTAACTTTGTTTTATTCTTATTCACATAAAATCCAGCCAGGTCACCAAATTCTTTAATCCTTTCCATCAATAACGGTACATTGATTACTGGATCTTCAATTATAAACATTACATCATCTGCAAAAGCCCTGTATTTATACTCGAAACCACCAATTGTAAGTCCTTTTATATCTTTATCTTCTTTTATTTTATTCAGCATCACTTCCAAAATCCAAATAAATAGTAAAGGAGATAACGGGCATCCTTGTCTAGTCCCTTTTTGAATTTTAAAATAATCCGTCAACTCTTTATTTACATTCAGCGACTCTTTTTGTTCACAATATACAGCCCTAATCATATTTGGAAAGGGCTGCCCAATATCCATTCTATCAAACATTTGAAACATAGATTCCCAGTTTAAATTGTCAAAGGCTTTTTCAGCATCTAAAAATAGAAAGGCAACTTCTTTTTCTGGATGTTTATCATAGTATTCAATTGCGTCCATCACAATCCTTAAATTGTGTTTGATTTGTCTATTTGGTAAAAAACCGGCTTGTTCTTCTCTAATGACATCTTTTAAGTAAGTCTTCAATCTTTCTGAAATTATTTTAGCAAACAATTTGTAATCATTATTCAGTAGTGAGATTGGTCTATAATTTTTTACATCTGTCAGGTCTTGTCCTTCCTTGGGTATAAGTGATATGTTGGCTTCTTTCCAAGATTCTGGTATTGACTTGGTCTGTTGAATTTCACTAATTAGAAGTTCCATAATCGGGGTCAGCTCCTCCTTTAATTTTTTATAAAATTTTGCAGTAAATCCATCTGGTCCTGGAGCTTTCCCTAATTTGGCATCTTCTATTGCTGTATATATTTCTTCTTTCTTTATTGGACCATTCAGCATTTCTTTAGTTTTACTATCCATCTCAGGTAAATTTACTTTATCCAAATAATTTTTAATTTTCGCTGGGTCAATATTCTTTTCTTGAAATAATTTCGCATAGTATTTGAAGAAGGCTCTTTTTATTCCATTCATGTCTACAATTTCTTTACCTTCTTCAATTATCTTATTTATTGTCCTTCTCTCCCTTCGGTTTTTCAATTGCCACGCCAAATACTTCCCTGGCTTGTTTGCTCCTTCAAAAGATTTTTGCTGCAATTTCTTTAAGTTCCAATAAAGTTCTCTATTTAATATCACCTTTAATTGTTCTTGTAAAATTTGAATTTCCTTAAGAAGTTTCTTTTTACCTGGTCTCCGTTTCAACTCATTTTCTTTTTGTTGAATTTTTTCCTGCAACTCTTTCTGTTGTTTCAAATTATTTTTCTTGTTGGCTGCATTCATTGAAATCAATACTCCTCTCATCACCGATTTGTAAGCATCCCAAACTGTCTGTATGTTAACATCTTGATTTAAATTCACTTCAAAAAAAATTTGAGTTTCTTTCCGTAATGTCTCCACTAGTTTTGTCTTATCCAATAAATCTTCATTAATTCTCCAATGGTATTGCTTCGCCTTTTCTTTTAATATCCAAATTAACGGGTTGTGATCCGAATTAGTCTTTGGCAAAATTTTCACCTTCTGAGTTTTTAATGCAATTTCACTCGACATCCAAATCATGTCTATTTTTGAGAAGGATTTGTGTTGGTTAGAATAAAAAGTAAAGTCTTTAATCTTTTGATTCCATTTTCTCCATACATCTTCCAATTTTTCTTGTTCAATCAGTTTAAAAAAGATTTGGGGTAGCTTTCCAATCTTCTCGTCACCCTTTTGTGATTTTCTGTCCAATTTGTTGTTTACAGTACCATTGAAGTCTCCAGCTAGAATTATCTGGTCATAATGCACCTGGTCCAATTCCTTCAACAAGTCTTTGAAAAAATTCTCTTTGGCTCCATTAGGAGCATACAGATTAACAACCAGTGTCTTTTTTTGAAGCAATGTAATCTCTACAGCCACATATCTCCCTTCTTTATCTGTGAAAATTTGTTTAGGTTCCAATTTTTTATTTACATAGACCACAACTCCTTTATTTTTTTCTCTGCCAAAGAGTAAAATTCTTCTCCCAATTTTTTGTTGATCAAATATTTATTATCCCGTCTTTTTATATGGGTTTCTTGTAGACAGATGATATTAGATTTCTGCTTTTGTAGTCAATAATTCACTACTTTTCTTTTGTTAGGTGAATTAAGTCCATTTACATTCCATGATAACAATTTGTAATCCATCATAAAGTGTTTTTAAATATCTCCAAAATCTTCAGGATATTCGGCTTTGAACATATACATATCCCCTGGTGATTTGATTGTATGTCTTTTCGAATTGTACGTAAACGACAATCCTTGTGGTATCTCCCATCTGAATCTGATATTCAACTGTTTCAACTTATCCACCAGCTTCTTGTATTTCTTTCTGTCCTGCAAAATGGACCTTGGGAGTTCCTTCATTATTATTATCTTTTTACCATCAATTTCAAGTGGCTGTGTAAACTGCTTCCTGAATACATCCTCTTTCATTTTCCTTGTTACAAATTGAACAATAACATCTCTTGGTAAATTTTTTCTTTGTGCATAAGCAGAGTTCACTCTGTATACTAGATCAAAATTCTGATCTAGCTCCCCTTGATCTTCTCCCATATATTCAGTCAAAGTTGCCATCACTTCAGTTCGTATATCTTCTCCCAATTTTTCTTCTATTCCTCTCAGTCTCAAATGGTTTCACATTGCTTTATATTCCACCACTGCCTCAAGATTCTGGTTGGTTTGTGAATTCGCTTCAATTTTCTTCTCCAAGTCTTGTGTCTTTTGCACCATTTCAGTTGATTTTGTCGCCAAAGCTTTCACTTGATTGCTTGTATTTTCCACTTCTTTTTTAAACTCTGCCACCTCTGCAAGTACTAACTCTCTCAAGGCCGCCACATTTTTTTCTTGAACTTCTTCCAACTGTTCCAGCTGTTTTTCCATTTTCTCCTCAAATTGCTTGTCCATTTGTTTCATCATACCTTGGATCGCTTTGAGCATGCACTTCTCCATTGCTTCTATTGCTGCCTGCCATTCTTTCTTCTCTTTAGATGACATACCTGGACTTGCAGCTGACGCCGCTCTTTGTCTAAGTTTTGATTCCGTTTTGAAAGTTTATCAATACACTTTGACTGCCTTCTCACTGTCCTTCCAATTCCACTTTTTTTTGCTATTGCTGGCAGTCTATTTTGTATTAAAAATGTGTTTTAAAATTCAGTTCTCCACAAAATGGCGGGCGCAATTTCTCTATGGTTTTCTTGGCTAGAGTAGGCACTCTCTAAACTTCCTGTTTCCGGTCCCACGTTAACAATGTCCTACCGGAAACACATCCGGTCCGCCTCTTTTTTGGTCCTCCAACACACTCTCTAGCCAAGTTCCGGTTTCAGCCGGACACAGTTATATGATACACCTTCGTCTCACGATCTTTTCCGCCGCCTTCGCTTGTACGCTTATCGCTCAGACTCTAACCACAGGAATGTTAAACAATATCAATTTAATCCATTTTTAGTGCTTTAACAAACTCTTCTGATTTTAACGATGGATCGATTATACAGCTTAAAACTTTATGCGCTTAACTGCCTTGTCCAAATTTTGTTATATCTTCTCCCCAGTAAGCAAATCGTTTCGGTTACCTTAAATGTTTATCTTGGGACTTCGCATCGCTTCTCTTTGTTTCCAACTGTAGATCGTTTCTTAAGAGATCAGGAAATGGCGAATTTAAGCTGATTCTTCAGCTCGGCTAGCTTCTTTAGTGCTGTCTTGCAAACGCCCGCTTCTGTGAGGAGTTCAAAGTGTAAACAAGCCCCCTCCGGGACTTGTGCACGCCGATCTCAACTCTCACTTGGTCCTTGTTGCTTGCTTGTCACCCCCCTGCCTGGGAGATGCTGCATTGGGCAGTAAAAACTGCCCAAACTGTCAGAAGAAGCCGCTGTCCACCCCGCTCATTCGCAGGGGTGCGTCAGTTCGCCATTTTACTCTGACCAGAAGCCTCCTGCTCTCTATAACCCCAAGATTCTTAATGAAGTCAGCAAGGGTCAGCTGAACTCCCATCAAAAGTGGGGAGAACAATACCCTTCAAGATCTCTGTCTTCCCCACCAACATTATACCTGTCTTTTCAGGGTTTAGTTTCAGTTTGTCCCCTCTTCGCCGATTTATCACAAAAGCTAGAGTGCAATTTAGGACCCCTACTGTATCGCCAGGAGACTTCGATAAAGATATCTAGAGCTGGGTATCATCTGCCTGTTGATGATAAACAACCGCAAAGCTATGAATGATTCACTGAAAAGGCTTTAAATAGAGGCTGAAAAATGTGGGGGACAGAATTGCACCTTGTAGAATACCACAGGTTAGGTCTCACACTGATGAGAACTTCTTCCCAACAGCAAGAATGATTTGAATCAGTTCAGTGTGCATCGCCTGATACCGACTTCTTTCTCTAAGCATCTCAATAAGGTAGTATGATCTACTGTATCAAAGCCTGCAGATGTCCAATAAGAGCAACAAAGAGGCATGGCCTTTGTCTATACTAAGATGAAGATCATCAGCTAAAACTAGCAGAGCTGTCTCTGTCCCATAGCCCGGCCTGAAGCCAGACTGAAAAAGTCTAGAATAGATGAGCTATCCAAATGACCTGGAATTGGTCTCCTACTGCTCTCTCAATCACTTTGCCCAGAAAGGGCAGGTTAGAGACTGGGTAATAATTAGCCACATAATTTTTTCGGTAGGGATGATTGTTTAAGTAGTGGACTGATAACGGACTCTTTGAGTGGGCCAGGGAAAGTGCCCCAAGTTTGTGATTGATTTAGAATAGATATTAAGGGTTTGTTGATACAGTCCTTACATGATTTTAGGAGGGCAAAGGATCTAGTAGGATTCATGAGCTCCCATGAATCATTTTAACTAGGTCCTCTCTCATACTTTAACTAGGTAGTGGTCAGACCATGTTTCAAATGGAAACTCTGTCCTCAAAACCTGTCAGTAATGGTTGTTTAATGTTTCACACTGTGTCCATTGTTCTGTGTTCCCTATCTTGTCCCTGCTTCTGCGCTTGCGTAGGTATGCTAGCTGTAACGTGGGAGCTTCTCTGCTGCCACTTGGTGTTATCACGGTGGCCTTGAATGCAGGCTTTGGGCTATTCTTAAGTCTATGAGAATTTTCCAGTCCTGTGAAGCCGAGGGGAGGAGGGAGTCATCTCCCGCCCATTAAGTAACTCTCCCACCGGGAGTTTCCCGCACGCGTGCTTGCAGATCATTTGCTAGTCGCATTTTGCATCACACTATAACCATGCTTGAGCAGCTTGTCCCGCCATTCCTGACAATAACCTTTTCACTGTGGGTTGTAGCACTGTATTCCAATAAAGCCTTTCTTGGTCCTAAGAATGCTTGGATCTACTTGCTTTTGAACCTGACAGAAATTGTCAGGAATCCCCTACAGTTCCCACCGGTCTACGTCTCTCCCTGCCAGGATGAGCAGCGCCAGAGGAACGTCGGTGACGGTTCCAGTGACTACCACTCCCGTCACCTTGATTCCAGTGACCACTGTTCCTGTTACCACCGTGCCGGTTACGGTCATACCGGTAACAACGGTTCCAGTGACTACAGCGTTGGTCCCGTACTGCCCGATGGGACTGATCACCCCTCCGGCTACCAGCACCTTGGGAGCTTCATACACTCTCCCAATCTACAGCCCGGCGGGGCCGATCCAGAGCCATGGAGGAGCGATACCCCGGACCTACTACCAGAGTGCCCCGATTCCGTGGGACAAGTGGGTCACACAACGGAAGCAGAGAGACTGGACCAAGAATTTGTTGGACACAACTCAGACAACCTGGTCTTTACCAGGGAGCCAAAGCCGGGACAGCCTGATGGATCCCCGTGGAAGCTTTGGACTACCCCAGGGACGAACTCCCCGCGGGCCAGTGAGGCCCAGTCCGAGCAAGGATGTGGATACACGAATGGACACAATTGAAGGTAACTGTTGAAGGTTGATGCGGGACATGGGCAAGCTAATGCAATCCCTCCCGGGGATGATGGACCAAGCAATTCGTACCCACATGCTAGCCCAGCCCAGCCCGGACCTGCTCCTGGACTCCAACTGCCACCAGGGTGTCCTCTGCCTGGTTAGCCAGTTCCCGGGCAGCCGGTGCCGGGGGGACCCATCCCAGGGCAACCAGCCCCAGGCCAACCAGTCCCTGGACAACCGGTTCCGGGGTGCCCATACCAGGGCAGCCAATCCCTGGACAACCAGTCCCTGGGCAGCCTCCACCAGGGCCCCCGCAGCCAGTCCCTGCACCAGCACCCCAGCCGCTGCCAGCCCCAGGACCTGCACCAGGGCCAGGTATGGTGCCCCTCCCGCCGATGGTACAGCCAAAAGTTATGTCGGAGATCACATTTGACGGAGACCCCGAGAGTGTCTCCTTCTTCATACTGCAGGTCGGGAAATTTGTACAGCGTTGGGGCCACCTGTTCCCAGATGAAGAACAGCAGGTGGAGTTTATTGCCTCCTGGTTCCGGGGAATAGCTACCAGCTGGTATGTGGCCTTGCATGATCTGGAGGCAGTGGAATTGGGGAATGTGGATGACTTCATGTGGGCCTTGAGAAACCGCTTTGAAGATCCAGCAGCTGCCCCAAAGGCGGAAGCCTTCCTCCGCACATTCAAGCAAGGGAGGCTCAGCGTGAGGGAGTACTCCAGAGAGTTACAAAAACACGCTGCAAAAATCAGAGACTGGACAGACCCAGTCTTGGCTCAGCAATATCGAATGGGGTTGGCAGTGGATGTCCGCAATAATGTCTTCAGTTCCAAGGAACCACGTACACTCCAGGGTTGGATGGAAGAAGCAGAATGTGCTGAAAGCAGACTTCGCATCTTGAAGCTGAATATGTCTCTTGGGAATAATCGCCCCACCACTTCCACGACCCAAGCTAGGGGAAAACCAACCTCAACCCTGAGTGGGCTCCGAGATCAACGCATGAGACAAGGTTTGTGCCTAAAATGTGGGGAGAAAGGGCACTTTGCCGCCTCCTGTCTCAAGGAGGACCCCAGCCGGTTACCACCTCGAGAGGAGGAAAGACGACATCCAGCCCCCCCACCAAGGAAGGGCACCGCCAAGCCACGCAACCTCCGGGCCCTCTTCACCAATCAAGAGATCGTGGATCCAATGTTCCTGGAAGAAGAAGAAGCAGAGCCGCAGGGAAACGAGCAGGTCCTGTTGTAAGTGGCGCAGCGCAACAGGACCCAACCCCCAAAGCGCCCAAAATGGTGAGCAATTATCCCTCTCTCTTCTTTGTGACTGTGATAATTATGAATCCGGCCATGATGACCCACATTAGGGTACAAGGCCTTATTGACTCTGGGTGCGGGAGGGACCTTATCACCCCCTCTCTAGTAATGGGGTTAGAGGCTGCAGTTACCAGACTGAAAGACCCCATCATCTTCACCCAAATGGATGGGTCACCAATGAAAGAGCCCTGCCAATTTGAGACCGTCCCCTTGCGCGTGGGGGCAGGGGAACACTGGGAGCTCCATTCATTTGTAATAGCCCCACAAGCCAAGTTCCCATTGGTCCTGGGCAGCCTGTGGTTGCATGGACATGATCCGTACATTTTATGGGAGGAAGGGGTTGTGCGCTTCATTTCCCCAAAGTGTTCAGAACACAAGTGGGACCCGGACTGGGGAACCCCACCCGATAATGATCTTCCACGGGCCTGCCTAGCAGCAGAAGAGGTTGACCGTATCCCCGCAGAGTACAGGGACTTGGCTCGTGTCTTCGAGGAGGAGGAGGCTGATGAACTGCCCCCCCCCACAACTCAGACTGTGCAATAGAAATCCTCCCAGGGCAAAAGATGCTGAGAGGCAAAATATACGCCATGAGTCCCATGGAGAAAGAGGAGTTGTGTAGGTTCATCGATAAAATCCTGGCACGTGGATTTATTTGACCGGCTTCGTCCCCCTTTGCTGCCCCGGTGTTGTTTTGTAAAAAGAAGGATGGGGGGCTAAGGTTATGTATGGATTATCGAGGACTCAATGCAGTCTCTGCTACCAATGCCTATCCTATGCTCCTCATCAAGGACCTGCTAGCGGAGGTGGCCAAGGGGAAGATTTTTTCTAAGTTGGATCTGCGGGATGCCTACTTCAGAGTACACATTAGGCAAGATGATGAACATAAGACTGCCTTTAACACCCCACTAGGGCAATTTGAGTACCGAGTAATGCCCTTCGGGCTCCAGGGGGCTCCGGGAGTTTTCATGAACCTGATCAATGAAGTATTGCACCCCTATTGGTTTGTTTACTTGGTGGTTGTTTACTTGGATGATATCTTGGTGTACTCCCCAGATGTGGAAACACATATTAAGCTGCTCCGGGAGGTACTTTCAAAGTTGTTGGAGCACAAACTGTTTGTCAAGCTTTCGAAATGTGAATTTCATCAGACACGCATTGATTTTCTAGGCTACCGTATATCCCCTGAAGGTCTAGAGATGGATCCTAAAAAGGTCCAAGATGTGGTAGGGTGGGAACCTCCCAAAACCAGAAGGCAACTCCAGAGTTTTCTTGGTTTTGCCAATTTCTACTGCCAATTCCTACCCCACTTTGCTCAAGTCACCCTTCCACTCACAGACCTCCTTAAGACAAAGGGGAGAGGGGTCAAAGCTGCCCAGCCAGGGACTCGCTTGGATTGGACCCCTCAGTGTCAGAATGCGTTTGAACAGCACAAACAGTTATTTACAACAGAGCCAGTCCTTGTGCACCCTGATGAGACGAAGAAATTCATTGTACAAGTAGACACTTCGGACAATGGGGAGGGGCGATTCTCCAGGAGGATGCACAAGGGCATCTCCACCCGTTGGCCTATGTATCTCGAAAATTTAATGATACTGAGAGATTCTGGCCCATTTGGGATAAAGAGGCGGCCTCGATCTGCTTAGCCCTCATCACCTGGCGCCATTGGCTAGAGGGAGCTCGGGTTCCTTTTGAATTCTGGACTGACCATAAAAATCTAGAGGTACTAAGGAAACCCCGGGTTCTCAATGCCAAGCAGTTCCGATGGGCTGAGTTTTTCTCTAAATTTCAATTCACCGTTCATCACTTCCTGGGAAAATCCAACCATTTGGCGGACGCTCTTTCCCGCCTACCCCAACATGATAGCAAAAGACTGGAAGTGCGATAATCTTTCTTTACTCCGACCCAATTAACCGGGGAAACAAAGACAACAGGCACTGGTTCCCCAGACCTCTGGGGCACCCTGGGAAGAACGCTTTGCTAAAGCTATCACTGATCAGGAAAAACAAATGCTACAATCGCAGGGAAACTTTACGCATAGATCTAATGACTGTTGGTACAAGGGAGACAAACTTTTCGTGCCTGAAAGTATGCGGCTGGAGGTATTGCAATCTGCCCACGATTTGAAGCCAGCCGGGCACTTTGGATATGTGAAATCACTGCACCTGTTGCAGCGCAGTTTCTGGTGGCCCCGTGTGAAAAAAGACTTGTCAGTTTATATACAATCCTGCCCTGTTTGCAGCGGTGTAAACCCAGAGAGGGAAAACCACCAGGACTGTTACAACCGTTGCCAATGCCAGGTCGCCCCTGGGAAGTCATTTCCACGGACTTTATTACAGACCTACCCTTCAGTAAACACATGACTGCCATATGGGTGGTGGTTGACCTGTTTTCCAAATAAGCACATTTCATTCCTTTCCCTGGTCTACCAACAGCCAAGGTGTTGGCGAGGGCCTTCCTCCAGCATATTGTAAGATTATATGCCTTGCCAACCAAAATAATATCCGACCGCGGGGCCAAATTTGTTTCTAAATTATGGACTGAGTTGATGGTTCTCATGGACATAGAACATGCCCTAAGCAGTGCATATCATCCAGAGACTGACGGGCAGACAGAGCAGGTTAATCAAACCCTAGAACAATACTTGCGTTGCTTCACTAACTATCAACAAGACAATTGGGTTGATTTGTTACCCCTAGCAGAATTTGCATACAATAACTCTTGGCATGCTTCAACAGGGATTTCTCCATTCAAGGCGGCATTGGGCTATGATAGCCCCCCTCTGCCTTTCCTGAAACATGAGGGGAAGGGGGGAAAGGCCACGGACTGGTGTAAGACTTTTCGTGATTCTTGGCCTGTAATTTGTGAAGCTTTGGATGCCGCCAAAGCACAGTACAAGAGACAGGCTGATAAGAAAAGGGTGGTGGGTTGGGATCTTCAGCCTGGTGGTTATGTGTACCTGTCTACAAAAAACTTGCGCCTACCCCAAACCTCTAGAAAACTGACATGGAAATACATTGGCCCATTTAAAATTCTTCGTTGCCTGAATGATGTCACTGTGCAACTGGAATTACCAAAAGCTCTTAAAAATATTCATCCCATCTTCCATTTCAGCCTTCTCAAACCGGTGTACCTCCGAATAAATGGCACACAGAGCACCCGCACCCCCTCCTCTGATGGTGGATGGCGAGGAACACTATGAACTGGCTGACATCCTGGACTCTAAATTATTACAGGGCCAACTTTATTACTTCGTTGAATGGGTCCATTTCGGCCCCCAACATAGGGAATGGGTGAAAGTCACAGATGTGCATGCACCTGAACAAATCAAGGACTTTCACGCACGGTTCCCGGCGAAATCGGGAGGCCCCTTGTTCCCCCTCTCCTGAATGGGCGGGTTGTATTTTGGGGAGGGCAGAGTGTCAGTAATGGTTGTTTAATGTTTCACACTGTGTCCATTGTTCTGTGTTCCCTATCTTGTCCCTGCTTCTGCGCTTGCGTAGGCATGCTAGCTGTAACGTGGGAGCTTCTCTGCTGCCGCTCGGTGTTATCACGGTGGCCTTGAATGCAGGCTTTGGGCTATTCTTGAGTCTATGAGAATTTTCCAGTCCTGTGAAGCCGAGGGGAGGAGGGAGTCGTCTCCCACCCATTAAGTAACTCTCCCGCCAGGAGTTTCCCGTGCACCCGCTTGCAGATCATTTGCTAGTCACATTTTGCATCACACTATAACCATGCTTGAGCAGCTTGTCCCGCCATTCCTGACAATAACCTTTTCACTGTGGGTTGTAGCACTGTATTCCAATAAAGCCTTTCTTGGTCCTAAGAATGCTTGGATCTACTTGCTTTTGAACCTGACAAAACCACACCTTCCTTCAACTGCTTAATGCAAAAAATTAAGTCCAATATGTGACCTCTTTCCTGTGCTGGGCCCCTCACAATTTGTTGGAGGCCCAAGGCAGTCAAAGAGACTAGAAAGTCCGGACTAGTCCTAGTGAGGTATCCTCGACATGTATATTGAAGTCCCTCAGAATGATCAGTCCAGAAGTCTTCAATACCCCATCTGACAGTATCTCTGCCAACTCATAAAGGATACCCACTGGGGAATCAGGTGGCTGTTAGACAAGAAGAATGCCCGATCTGTCTTTTGTTCTTAGTTTGAGAAGCTTACAGTCAATAGTTCTGCCAGTGACAATTTCACTGGAATTCTGCAGAAGTTGAAGGAGACACAGAGGATAATAGCCACACCTCCTCCTCAGTCAGTTGTACAGGGCTGGTAGAGGACAGCATAACCAGGGGAGTTAGAGGCTTGCCCCAGAAGTGCAAACTAGATTTTAAATTCTGAACTCAGGCCTACTTGTAATGGGAAGTGAAGGGGGTGGGGTAGACAACATCTCATGGCCAGATCAAAGAAGATGAAATCTCCCAGCTATGGCCTCCCAGCTATGGCCCAGGGTAGCCTGATCTCACCAGATCTCAGAAGCTAAGCAGGGTTGGCCTTGGCTAGTATTTGGGTGGCAGATCTCCAACCAAAGGATACCATGATTGTGATGTGGAGGCAGGCAATGGCAAACATCCTCTGAATGCCTCTTGCCTTGAATACCCTATGGGTTTACTATAAGTCAGCTGTGACATGACAGCAAAAAAGAAAGAAAAGAACTATCCAGGTTTATCTGTAAGAGGAAGACATTTCTTTGACATGTGTTTAACTGTATACATGTTCAGGTATGTCTAATATTAGATGAAAGCAGGGGTCTTTTCATAGAAAAAGAGCTGCAGGAGCTCATTAGCATAACTCATTAGCATATGTCACACCCCTTGACATCACCGGAAGTGTATCAGAAGGCCACACTCTCCACTCAGGCTCCACCCCAAAAATCTCCAAGGTATTCCAAACTGAGAGCTGGCGAGCCTATCTGATGGCACACGTGGGAGGAAACAAGCAAACCACCCATGTCAGGTAAAGAGGGGGGATACCAGGATACCAGGTCAATATATTTTTATTCTCCTTGGAATTGATGGCTGAGGTGCTTTTAGTGTTCCTTTTCTGTTTGACTGGCAGCCTTCCTCCCAGTTACAGTTGACTGTGGGTTTTATATCACTGCCATTTAGTGTTATTTTTGTCAGCCACAACAAGGTCACTTTCAAGGAGGAAAAGCAGGTTATCCATTTTTAAATAAATAATGTTGACAAGTCTGGATCCAGAACAAAAACAAAATCACATCCGCTAATTTTTGCCTAAACAAAACCCAGTGATCTAGAGTTGTGGTCTTCAACCCAGAAGAGCAGGATGGTAGGGTGACGTCACTCAGCAGCACAGATGAATTCTCTGGGGTGCCAACCATTGGTTCATTTATCAGTAAAATAAACCTCTTGATGCCTGTTCTTTGTTTCTTGTCCTTGGCCCTTTTGATCTGTTGGTTATGGTCCAGCTCCCCTCTTCCTGTCACATGACTCTGATATCACATCCTTGCAGCTCACAGGATCCCGGTTCTAGAAAGAGAAGAGATTGGATTTATACCCTGCCCTTCACTACCCGGAGGAGCCTCAGAACGGCTTACAATCTCCTTTCCCTTCCCCTCTCCACAACAGACACCCTGTGAGGTAGGTGGGGCTGAGAAATCTCTCTTGAGAACTGCCCTTGGGAGAACAGCTCTGACAGAACTTGTGACTGACCCAAGGTCACACCAGAGCTGCATATGGAAGACTGGGGAATCAAACCCCATTCTCCCAGATTAGAGTCCGCACACCTAACCACTAAACCAAGACCACTGATCTTGAGAAACTGATGAAGAACAGCCCAAGCAGAAATGTCTGTCCCAACTCATTCAGCCCCGGGTTCTCTATACATTGTTTAGAGAATTACCCAACATGATGGGCCCTCAGAACAAATGCAATTTTAGCAACAGCATTCATTGGCAAGAAGAAAGATAGGAAAGTCTCAAACATGAAATAAATAAATAAACATATGTGAAAATAAATAAAATAAATTCAAGTTAAAAGTTCACATACTGAATTTTGACTTCAAACTTTCACTCAACTTTGAAGGAGTTGGAGGTGCCAACGTCCTCTATCATCCTTGAGGTCTTGGGCATCCAGTGATGAACAATCAATTTGAAGCAGCAACATCCCTGCATGCTTTCCCCCCTTTTGCAGCTCTTTTAAAGAAGCTCGCACAATCTGTTAAAAGAGATCCAACAATTATTACAAAAAGAGAAAGACAGCATACTTTGATCTGGAACAGAGTGCACATAGCTTAGCAGCACAGGGCTTTTCAACGTTTAATCCTGTGACTAGACTCCTCCTTGGTTCTTTTTTGGGTCTTGCTTTTGGTGTCCGAAGTTGAATGATGACCTTGAAGCAACCATGTCTTTACAAACTTTGTTGGATGGAAGACTTTTACAGGAGGTCCAACAATTCTTATAAACTCCTCATTTGTTATAGTTTTCACTTTCAAGGAGGACCTTGAAGCAGCAACATCTCTGCACACTTTTCACCTTTTTGCAGCTCTTTTAAAGAAGGTCGCACAATCTGTCAAAGGAGATCGAACAATCATTACAAAAGGGGAAAGACAGCATACTTTGCTTTGGAACAGAGTGCACACAGAGAATATCTAACCTCAATAGCACAGGGTTTTCCAAAATTTAATCCTGTGATTAGACTCCTCTGTTCTTTTTCGGATCTTGCTTTGGGGGTCCAAAGCTGAACGATGACCTTGAAGCAAACAGGTCTTCACAAACTTTGTTGGATCAAAGACTGTAAGAGGAGGTCCAACAATTCTTATGAACAATAAGGATGTTATAATTTTGATTTTCAAGGAGGACCTTTCTGGAGTAACAATCAAGTTCATCTGGGAAAATCCCCTTTCACATTCACTGGATGAAATAGCAACTGTATTGAATACGTGGTGGATCCGAGACAGTTCCTTGGGCATTTGTTCTCTGTATTTTAGATGCTCTCTGAAGGCCCAAATGGCTTCCCTCTCACTGAGCTGAAACCTTCTTGCCAATGTGCTTATTTCTGCTTCCCCATAGAGAATACAGTTAGTGGGGTTTGCTGGCCAATACTTAGACTCCAGAACTCTTCCACATTTTGACAATTCTGCATCTTCTGTGGAAAGCAGTCTTTTTTGAAGAGATTTTTAAAGTTGTTCATAGACTGCAACTGGGGAGATTGGTGGGTCATCAACTCTATTTCTTCTATGTAACTGGACACCCTTAAAATGCAGCTTTTCTGTTGCCTCCAGTGCTTGTGTATAGTAAGGACCTGGAGCAGTGCCTCTCTTCCTGCATATTTCAACAAGATTCTCAGTCTTACCATGGGCTCTGTATAGGTCAATATTTCTCTCCTGCAGATCCACACTTAATTCTGAGAGCTCTTGCAAAGAATCAGAAAGTAATCCGAGATCCAAAATGAATTCTGCAGATGTAATCTTTTTCTGAAGACCTTCATATGTGCTCTTCTCCTTTCTATCTTGACCTCTATCAGTTTTAGCTTTTTCAAAATGAAGCACTAGGGCTTCGTAATCCTTCCAGACAACCGTAACGGTTCTGTAACTGGAGGCAACCCATCTTGTAGACAGGATCCTTCCAATTTTCCAAATCTCCATCTCTAGTGTGGCTGCACATGCCTTGAGCTCCCTTGCATTTTTTGGAGATGAATAGTATGTGGTATATAACTTGTCCATAAAACTCTTAAATCTATTGATGCCACACACTGCTTTCACGACATCGTGGACTGATAATTCCAGCCTATGGCTAGCACAATGCCATATAATAATGGAAGGGAATCTGTCTTTGAAAAGTTTTGCAACTCCTCCACGGGATCCTATCATCACTGCAGCCCCATCACGAAACCAAACTTTCCTTTAAGACTTCCTCAGTGTTCCTTAGTGACTCAAGTGTAGACATCAAACTTTTGAATATTCCATTTGCTGTCACATCTGTAGTAAGAATGGGAATATAAAGATTCTTTTATATAGGTTTTCCCTTTTTGATTATTCATATTCATATTTTCTCCTGGTTTTATGGATTTCTCTTTTAAGTAATATTTTATTAGGATATAAGGAAGGCCTGTTATATAGAAGGCTTTACTCTTGTAAGTCCATTATTGTTAGCAGACAAGATAATTTATTTATTTATTTATACTTTCAACTTGATACCCCGCTCGAACCCCCGTATAAAGTTCATAATTCTGTAGTTCTTAAAGACAAAACCTTGAAATGTCTGATACAGATAAGATTTTAGTCTTGTATCAGGGAAAAAACCCTTTTTGTTTGGGATATGAACATTTAGGTTTGACGTAGATATGTTTCTTTACATCTGACAAATCAAAAGCTTATTATTTGAATGACCATTGTCTTTTGTAACCAATTATGCCTTTTTGAATATTGTTTTCTTAATGATGTCAGTTCATGTATAAAAGATCATGTACTTCCTGAATATGCTCAGAAAGCAGTCAGTTTTTGATGGGCCATTTGGTCCAACTGTTTTCCCCTGTCTAATTGCAATTAAACCCTAAGAACTTCCTCCTCATTTCTGACTCCCTTTCTTGACTAGAAATTAATTTGTACAACACATCATCCAGCTCCATCAAACCAATAAAATAATTCATAGGGCCCTCCATGTCCATCTCTTCAATGTAGGTGCGGATATACACTATCAATAGAGATTTCTGACTCACAGTAGTAGATTCATCAAGTATCAATGAAATTTTACTCTTGGAGTCAATAATCTTCTTAATCAGTGTGATTCTCATTTTGCTACCAATGTGGTCTACAATATTTGCACAAGAATTAGTTGAGTGCAAAATTCTCCCCATATCAACGCTGCTTAATTCTAGCAAATCAATGTCAGCCGCAAAATCATTAAAAGACTGGTTCCTTCTAGCCACCTTATATGCTGTATGGAATATGTTCTTGGTGATTTCCATCTCTCTTTCTTGGGACCTCAAACATACTGTTCTCAGCGTTTCTTTCCTTGATTCAGCTGTGATTTTAACTGCAGCTTTATGACCTATACTGCCTCTATGTTCACAATTTTTTTTCCTGAGAGATGATAGCTGCTGTTTCCTCGATTCTCCGTAAAATGACACCTCGCCACCTATCAATTCTTTAAAAAGACGCATGCCCACAGTTGTCTTCTCTGGCCCTAAGGCTCCAACATTTTTACACACTGAGCAACCTAACTTGCCAGCATTGAAAAATAACCAGTCATTTTTTTGGAGATGATCATTTTTCTGCTCTACAGTCCAACAAGTGGGCCAGAAGCTCTCACTAACTGCAGAGGCAGAAATGCTGGTCGATGGCTTTGACTCACTGGTCGACGGAGTTGACTCGCTGGTTGATGGAGTTGACTTGCTCATTGACGGATTATTGTCAGGAGTTGACATTCCAGCTGGATTGCTTGATGATTCCCTTGATGCTGAGGGACAATTTTCAATCGCTCAATGTTTTGCTGGGGTCCCAGCAAAGTAGTCCGAATTAGTCCTTTTCATGGTGGATTGCAGACTTTTAAAATGTTGCTATCCTGCAAAAGGATTATGATATTTAAGCACAACCTTGGTATTACAGAACTGGAACTATTAGAAAGTCTGCAACCCAGACACTGTAATAATATCAGTTATGTAGGATATTGAAAAAACAGATACACTTGAGTCAGAGCAAAATTAGGACGCAGTGTGTTCCAAGAGGATTCTGGTAGGAATTGTTTCCCTTGCTCAGTTGATGGAAAATGTAGATTTTCTGGTCTCACTAACCATTTTTACATCACAGCTGCTCTTAGGAAAGCAGGCTGTGTGGGAATGTGACATTGCAACATTAAGGGGAGCGGCATTATTTTAAGAACTGTGTGGAACCCAAGTTAGTGTTCCACTTCTGGCATTTTGCTGATGAGTAATCTGTCTGCAGTGCCAAGGGACCCCTTGCATGGAAGCAGCCAAGGTTAAAGGAACAACACCCATTCATATCTGACATGCGAACATTACAGCTAGATGGATCAACAAATCCAAACAAATAGTTTCAATGTGTCAAGACATATAAGGACTCGCAGTTGCATCCAAAAAGGTGTGTTTGTGTATGTGTAAAGTGCCGTCAAGTTGCAGCTCCTTGCAGGGCCTTCCCCTGATTTAAATGGAATTTTGAAGGATCTATGTGCCACTGGTGAGGGATCCTTCCCTAGGATCTTTACTTTGTGACAGCAAACACCACAGACTTCCCTTTGAGTACAGATTCCTGTGGGGTAGCAAATAGTGGCAAAAGAAGACTTATACTCTCTTTCTTCTGGGATTGAGACCCAGGCCCTCCCCAAACAACCATGCTCACAAGTGCCCTCCCCAAACAACCATGCTTACCTTCTCCTTCTCCACTCTCCCCCCAACACAGTTCAGCAAGTGAGGGAAGGAAGGGTTGGGTCAAGGAAGGGCACATGCAAGAGAGGCTTGCTCAGCCAGCCAGGTGGACCAGCTGCTTGCTGTTTCTGAAGTCCAGCTGGCTTCAGTCAGGTGATTGCCCATTCCTCTTCAGTTGGGGAAAGTGATATGGCAAGGGAAAGGAGGCTAAGAAGGTATGGCTGGCTGGTGCAGGACACAGCAAGGCAAGGCAACCATCCAGCCACCTGCTGTTTGGAGAGGTGTGATAGATGTTTGACAGGGCACTGTCCCATTTGCCTCCTCCCCCAGACCAAGCCATGGCCTTCTGCTCCCATCAAAAAATGGCATAATTAGAAGACGTTCCCCTTCCCATACTTACAAAGCCATGGTAAGTGTAGGCTGTGATGCAAGATGCACATTCAAACAAGTAGACAATCAGGATCAGGACCAGATACTAAGGACATAAACGACAAAGTGAGACTCCAGCAGGGGCAGGATAGCAAGTCAAACTTCTCTGTTGGTCCTTTTATCCGGAGATGCCAGGGATTGAACCCGGGACCTTCTGCATGCCAAGCAGATGCTCTACCACTGAGCCACGGCCCCTCTCCTATACACACACAGGGCCCAAGCATCATTTCTGTGAGCTTGGTACAAACATAATAGTTAACACCCCTTGCATCAAGGAAAGGCCTACTGTGCTGGAGGAGGGTGATACCAAGCAAAGGATCCAGCCCTATCCATCTGCCCAGTACCACCTGCTCCTACTGACAGCGGCCCTTTAAAATGTATACAAACCAACTAACATGTACACAATACAATTATTTGGTACCCAGATATGTAGAACCATTGAAATAGCTGACTGATATTGCCTCTTTATTTCTAGCACCACGATCAAAGGATCTGTGTAACAGTTTAAGTAGGATCGACTTTTGTTCAGCATTTCTAGGCTAGATGTTACAGCAGACAGATTAGAAGAGCACAGCAGATCTGATAGTTCTGAATAGATTACAGGGCAGGCCGCAGGAGAATTTAAATTCTGGAATACCCAGGTTCAAATCCCCACTCAGGCCATAGAAGCTTGCCGGGTGACCTTGGGCCTGTTACACTCTCTCAGTCTAACCTATCTCACAGGATTTTTGTGAGAATCAAATGGGGGGAAGGAGAATGATGTAAACCACTCTGGGGCCCCATTGGGGAGAAAAGTGGGGTATAAATGAATTAAATAAATCAATAATATAACAAAGATAAGCTACTGGGGTCCTTACTGGGGAGAAAAGAACGGATGTTTATAATCAATATATACTAATTATATTCATACAAATATAAAAAGGTAGCTTCCTTCATTCCTTTCCTTGTTGTGCTACTGCATAAATTAGTTTGCTCTGGAGGCATCTTTCCTGAACTAAGACAATAAATTTTAGCCAGAGGCTAAAAAACTATTAGCTAGCTTGCACTTAGAGGGAACACTGGACAAAACCCAGGGGGCATCAGAAGGTCCACCAGTGGGGCCAGAACTCCAGGACCCCTCCCACTCTTGGCCCCCCAAGCACCAAGAATGCAGAGCATCACTGCGCCAGACATAAGAACATAAGAGAAGCCATGCTGGATCAAGCCAGCAGCCCATCCAGTCCAACGCTCTGTGTCACGCATCGGCCAAAAATACCAGGGGTCCTCAGGAGTTCCACCAGTGTGGCCTGAACCCCAGAAGCCCTCCCACTCTTGCCCCCCAAGCACCAAGAATGCAGAGCATCACTGCGCTAGACATAAGAACATAAGAGAAGCCATGTTGGATCAGGCCAGTGGCCCATCCAGTCCAACACCCTGTGTCACAGATCGGCCAAAAAAACCAGTGGCCCTAAGGAGATCCACCAGCAGGGCTTGAACTCCAGAAGCCCTCCCACTCTTGCCCCCCAAGCACCAAGACTGCAGAGCATAGGCATAAGAACATAAGAGAAGCCATGCTGGATCAGGCCAGTGGCCCATCCAGTCCAACATTCTGTGTCACACGTCAGCCAAAAATACCAGGGGCCCTCAGGAGGATGGGGATGGGGCCCCAGTGTGGCAGCTCCAGGCGGCCCGAACTAGGCAAGTACAGGGATGGGGGCCCAGTCTGGGCCACTCCAGGCAGCCCGAACTAGGCGAGGACGGGGATGGGGGCCCAGTCTGGCTGCTCCAGGAGACCAGAACTAGGTGAGGACGGGGATGGGGTTCCAGTCCGGGCCACTCCAGGCAGCCTGAACGAGGCGAGGACGGGGATGGGGTCCCAGTCCGGCTGCTCCAGGATGCCCAAACTAGGCGAGGATGGGGATTGGGGACCAGTCCAGGCCACTCCAGGCGGCTCGAACTAGGTGAGGACGGGGATGGGGGCCCAGTCCAGGCTGCTCCAGGCGGCCTGAACTAGGCGATGATGGGGATGGGGGCCCAGTCTGGGCCACTCCAGGCAGCCCGAACAAGGCGAGGACGGAGATGGGGGCCCAGTCTGGCCGCTCCAGGAGGCTGGAACTAGGTGAGGACGGGGATGGGGTCCCAGTTCGGCTGCTCCAGGATGCCCGAACTAGGGGAGGATGGGAATGGGGGCCCAGTCTGGGCCACTCCAGGCAGCCCAAACTAGGCAGGGACAGGGATTGGGGCCCAGTCTGGGCTGCTCCAGGTGGCCCGAACTAGGCGAGGACAAGGATGGGAAGGCCTTACCTGGACCGCATGGAGCAGCCAGAGGCAGCCAGGGATGGGGCGGGGAGGAAGCCTACTCACTGTCCTGCTTCTTCCTCCTCCGGCGCTGAAATGAGGGCTGGAAAGAGAGGGCAACTGGAAGCAGGGGGCGGGGCTTCATCATGTGCCCGCCCCCTGGACTCGTCACTCCTGGAGCGATGCTCCGGCGTGCTCTGCCTCCATCCGAGGCCTGGATGAAAGCACAGTTTGTTCTCATCATCCTACTGAATGCTGATGTGAGAAATTTGCTTCTAAATATTCACTACAAAATCCAGCAGAAGGATTTTTCCAACATGAAACCAAAATCTGTTTGAGGAATAGGGAGAAGGAATTGCTGAGAGTGAATACTGCTTTACTTTTTGCGTTAGCTGCTGTCAATAGCAGCAGAGAGGATTCATGTAAGCAAAGTTCAGACTGCTTTGTGTTCTGTTTTCTGAAATGATCTTAGGACATCTTATGTGGACCTCACTAGGGGACGGGGGAACTGGCTTCAAGCAGAGTTGGTAAATACTAGTGAAAGCATATATGTTGGTCTTCACAATGACAAATGTGAAGAGATACTTGTTTACTGGGCCAGTCACTCCTGCTGAAGAACCAGTAGTAATCTTTACTATGGGCTACATGAAACTCCCATTTAGGCCCAGGTGTTCAAAGCAAAACTGAAAGATGACATGTTGCCAGGCACCTGTTTACCAGCAGCTGTTGAGAGCAGAGAAGCAGGCATTTGGAGGACTGTCAAATATTTGCAGTGTAATCAGATCTTGTGTTAAGGAGAAAATTCATGTTAAGTGGGCACATTGTGCCTAGGCAATGGTTGGTGGGGAATACATGTTGGATCTGTGCAAGTAAGATTGCAAGTATACCTGCTGGATGATACAAAACTTCCAGAAACAGGAGTTCTGGTTCGGCAGCACTCAAACACTTCCTCATTATTTGTTTGTTTTTTTACTTTGGTTGGTCCAATTTAAGCTTTTAAGATCTTAAAACAGTTTTTAGGTGTTATGTCCTGAGCATGATTTCATCCCCATTGACAGGCTGGTATCCAGAATGGCAATACCTGATTGACTACTCTGCGTAGCAGGCCAATCAGGAGACAAGGATTGTACTAGAGGGAAGCAAACTGATTGGACTTTATCGTGACAATACTATTGGTTGTTACCACTGATGTGGGCGTGCCTATGCAAGACCGCACTGTGTAAATAAGAGCCTGTTGCTCTATGTTGTGTTGTCTGTTCTGAGCTGTTGAATCACTATCATTAAAAGCTGAATCACTGGTTGGAAAGCTGCCTTTAAGTGTCATACTTATCAGTGGCAATGAGGATGGGATATAGCGGGTAGGCAGCCCCGCTGAATACCGACACAATGGCAGACGAAGCAGAACCAGTCGCAGCTCTGCCACCAACAGAACAGCACTCTGCCAACCCACTGGCAGAACCAGTGAGAGGGATGGCAACCAGTGCCAAGTTCGAGGTGTTCAAACCAGGCCTGGAAGACTGGGAATCGTATATAACACGGTTCAAGTGTCATCTAAGGGCACACCAAATTGAGGATGAAGTCACAAAATTGGTGGTCCTGCTGAGCTCCTGCATGGCAAGGTCCCCGGCTGCGCCGACTGACGTCCTGATGGTGTCATTGGTGGACCTGAAGGCAAAGCTGAAAAATCACTATGCACTTAGTCCATCAGAAATTGAGTGCCACCACGCATTCTATAAATGGGACCAGAAGGTCAGAGAATCAATTGCGGAATTTGTCACCAAACTGAGGAAAGCTGCCCGCATGTGTGGTTTTTCTGACCTAGAGACAGCCTTGCGAGACTGGTTGGTGTGTGGCCTAAGAGACGAGCATCTGCAACAGCGGCTGTTCGCCAAAGCTGAACTCACCTACGCAATATCCTATGCGGAGGCTATAGCTGTTGAAGCTGCCGAACGTTCCACCTGGGAGGTCCAGCAAGCCACTGGGCTGTTGCAGCCACGGGTCGAGAAGGCGGTTCATCATGAGTCGACCAGCGATTCCGAGACCGAGGGTGATTACGTCCATCAGATGTGGAGAGCGAAGCTGCAGCGGACCACAAGGAAAGCAACACCTCGGCAGTTATTCGCAGGTTGTGGTGGCAATCACAAGCTGGACCAGTGCTGGGCACGTGACCTACAGTGCCGAAACTGCAACAAGCGGGGCCATTTGGCCAGAGTCTGCAAGGCAACATGTCCCAGGAAGTCACCTCAGTCGTCCCCAGCGATGTCGAGGAAGGAGCGAGACGTCAGAGCACGGAGGCAAGTAGAGTGCAATGTGACCACCAGCCGTTCTGGCCCTACAACTTTCCTGAGCACCCAGAATCGCACCAAGAAGAAGATCTACATCACCGTGCTGCTGGATGGAGTGCCATGTGAGATGGAGGTCGACTTAGGATCGGTGTTGACCATCATCTCCATGGAGACGTTCCAGCATTTGTTTCCTCGTAGGAGCCGCTGCCAATTAGCACCCAGTGGGGTGCATCTCTCAGATTTCCAAGGGCGGCGCATACCAGTGGCTGGGGAAGCCACTTTCAAGGTACAATTTAAAAGGTTTAAGGGGACTGTAGGTTTCCAGGTGGCTGAGGGGCGGAGGGCCAGTCAGCTTGGGTTTATACTGGTTTGAGGCTCTGGGAATTGCTGTATCTGGGATCGATATTGGTGGAAATAAACTGAGTTCTTTGGTTTTTTTAAAAAATATATTTTTATTGATTTTATCGATTTCTTTACAGCACATATTATTTAGCTTCTTACAATTTTCTTCCCCCTCCCCTCCCTCCCTCCTCCCCTCCCTATCTTCCTGTTGTCCTTAGTCCTTTATCTCCAGCCACGGGCACAAAGTCTGAATCTTCCACCGAATGTCCTTTCTTCCCTCCTTGGATACCCAGTCAAAATAGGTCTTCCATCTTTTCTGGATTTCAGTGGATTTCCCTTCCCAAGTTGTCTCCTTACACAGAGTTGCCGCGATATCTGACTGTATAAAATCAAGCAGATAGCTGTGCCAGATTTCGGCTGTCCACTTACTTTTATCCTTCCAACCCCAAGCTATAGCTGCTTTTCCCGCCAATATCATAGCCTGCGCTAAGGTTTGGTCTTTCTTATTCCGCCTCGGGTTCCTCATTGTACTTATCAGCATTGTTGAAATCTATATTTAAGTTAATTTTAGCTACCTTCCTTATAACTTTGATAATTTCTAGCCAGAATACCCTTACTTCACTGCACTCCCACCACATGTGTGCGAACCAGCCTTTAGATTTTCTACAGTGCCAACAAAGAGAACTTAATCCTGGAATCATGTTAGCCAATTGGGCTGGCGTCTTATACCATTTTGTAAGAAATTTGTGCTCCAATTCTTTAAATTTGAATACCTTAATTTTGTCAATTCCTTTCATAATTTTTTATGCCATCCTCTCTGATATCTGTCCTTCTCTACTCCAGACTTTTTGTAAATATTCTATCATTTTATCTTTATCTAATATCATATTTTATAAATTTCCCCTACTAGACCTTGTTTCTTCTCAGTCATTTCTTTATATATTTCTTCCATTGGTTCATCTATCCACAATTCTTCTTTTTCATTAATCTCCTTTATTGCTTTATGAAGACCTGCTATTTTTAGCCAGTGTTGTTTGCCTGTCTCTTCTATTACTTCTTGTAATGGTTTAAGAATTTTCCCTCTAAACAAATCCTCTACTCTATGGTATCCTTTAGACCTTAAAATTTCCCACCATTTAATTTCTTGCTCCTCTTCTATAATGGTTTCTAGTGGCGCCCGTCTAGAGGGTCTTCCTAACCAGTGTGGTTGCCATTTTTTCCATACTTCTAATGTTGATCTTCTTGGCCCTATTGTTAATTCTAGATCTTTAGCCTTAGCTTTGTAAAAATACCTAGTCTTCCCATATTGTTATTAATCTCATCCTCAAATCTAACCCATTTCAGTTCTTTTTCCTCTCCGATCTCTAGTAATGATTTGAGTTGGAATGTCTCATAATACTTATTTAAGTCTGGAACTCCCCATCCAAGTTCTGACTTGTGGCTGTACACTATCCTTTTATGAAACCTACGTTTTTTTATTGCCAAATATCCATTCTTTTAGTGTTCTGTTCCATAGAGTAATTTTATTTTCCTTTACTCCCATTGGTAGTGTTTGAAATAGGTACATTATTTTAGGTACCCAAAACATTTTGACGCTTCTAATTTTGGAAGATATCTCTAATGTTTTGTTTTTCCATCTTCTCATATCCTTCTCTGTTTTCTTCCAGATTTTATCATAATTATCCTTTATCACCTTATCCGAATTTTTCTGTATTACTATACCTAGATATTTAAATTTCTTTACTCCTAACCCTATATTTGTACTTCTGTTTATTTCCTTCTTTTGTTTTCTATTTACATTTAAGTATATAATTTCTGATTTTGTCATGTTTACACTTAGCCCTGAGCATTTTTCGAAATCCTCCAAGATAATCTTTACTTCCTTTACTCCCTCTTTTGGATTTGTCATAATAATTATGATGTCATCTGCAAATAAATTAATTTTCATTTCCATCTTACCTGTCTTATAACCATCTATTCTTCCCGAATTTCTAATCTGTTCCGCTAACTGTTCTACCGCCATTACAAATAGTAACGATGACAGTGGGCACCCTTACCGTACCCCTCTTTGTATAGGGAATGCTTATGAGTGCTCATTATTTACTCTCACTATTGCCTTCCCTTCTTTATATATTTCCTGGATTGCCTCTAGAAATTCCTTTTCGATTCCCATTTTACTCATTATTTGCCATAAATATTCATGGGATAGGGTATCAAAGGTCTTGTAGATGTCTAGTTTTAATAGTCCTATCTTCCTCTGCTGTCCATGATATAGCACATTTAGGATATTTCTAATAGGATGAGCTATGCTTCTACCTTTTACAAATCCATATAATCGTCTTTTATTATAGATGGGATTACCTTCTTTAGTCTATTTGCCATTATTTTTGCAAAGATCTTATAACCTTGGTTTAAGAGACTTATGGGTCTATATGATCCTACTTCTTTAGGGTCTTTCTGAGGTTTAAGGATCAATATTATTTCGGTCTTCCTCCATGAGTCCGGAGCGCTTCTACCATTCAGAACTTCATTGAACAGTACCTGGAGTTCCAGTACTAAAGTATCCATCATTACTTTATAAAATTCCCCCGTAAAGCCAATTAACCCTGGAGATTTGCCCCTTTTAAGTTCTCTTATTACTTCCCTTATTTCTTGGGCTGTAATCTCATCCTTTAATTTTCCTCTCTCTGCTTCTTCTACTGTTTCCTCCTGGAAGTCTGCTGTATTCTTTTTGTACAGGTCTTTGTAAAATTTCTCAAAAGCCTCTGTAATTTCCTTAGGATTTTGTGTTAATTTCTTATTGTGGTTTATGCATTTTACGCTTTGCTTTGCTCTTTTAATCTTCAGATAGTTCGCCAGTCTTTTTGCTGTATTAATACTATTCCTCTGAAATTCGTTTTTAACCATTAGTTCCTTCTTCCATAGTGTTGCTATATCTAATTCTTCTAACTGTTTCTGGATCTCTTTAATTTTACTCTGTACCTTAAGGTTATATTCTTCCATTTGTTTCTTTTGCAGCTTTTCTAATTCCTGAAGTTTGGGTTGTCTTTTACTATACCATTCCCTTTTTATATTCTTTTCTTTCTTTATACAATGCCCCCTTATTACTGCCTTGGCGGCATCCCATAATATGTTAGTGGCTACCGTCCCTCTATTCTCTTTAAAGTATAAGCTTATCTGTTTCTCCATGTATTTTCTATCTTCTTCTTTCATCATTATTAAATTATTATATCTCCATGGTCTTTTTATATTGAATTGTTTTATTTCAAACTCAATACTTATGGGTGCATGGTCGGATATCCAAATTCGATGAGTTTTAATATCTTTTATAATCATATTATTTTTTTCTACTATTATATAGTCTATACATGATGACGTTTTATGTCTGCTAGATATGTGTGTAGGCCTTGGTTGTTTACCTATAAACTCATGCACTTCCTTCAATCCCCATTCCCCTAACTTAATATTTTTATTTTTTGTAATGTCAGTATTTAAGTCTCCTGTTATTATTAATTCTCCTTCTGAGAATTTTTTGGCTCTTCTTAATAATCCTGGTTAAAAATTTCTTTTGCTTTTTATTTGGTGCGTATATATTTGCTATTGTATACCATTTCCCTTCCAGTTTAAATTTAACTATTAGGAATCTGCCTTCTTTATCTGTTAACTTCTCCACATCCTCTACTTGAACCTTCCTGTGAATCAAGACTGCTACCCCTCTAACCTTAGAGTTGCTTCTGGCTTCTACTAAGACCTGCCACTTAGGGTCATTTAGTAAAGGTTTTTTGTCATTTTTCCTTTTATGTGTCTCCTGCAAGCACAGTAAATCTATCCTTTGTTCTCTAGCAATTTTGGATATCCTATACCTCTTAAGGTTTGTAGTTAACCCATTTACATTCAGTGAAAGTAATCTTATTGTCCTATCCATTTTCCTTATTGCTTTGGACCTTTGGCCACCCTGGCTGGAGGCTTTTGATGTTATTCCTTGAAGAAACCCTTCCCTCCCCTCCCCCTCCCTGTGGTTGAGACAATTTTGGTGATGAAATTCTCATCCTGTCTCTCCACCTTCTGGAATGCACACCTCCCCTCCCTCTCCTTAACTTTTAAACTTAGTAACCTTGCTCACTTAACATTTGCATACTTCCCTTTTATGCAGTTTCCTCTAGCGAGTCTGTCCTTGGCCTCTTCTCCGGTCTCCTTCCTCTGGGTCATCTGTTACTTCTAATTCTTCCTCCGTGTCCTGGTCTCTGAGGTCGTCAGTATTTATTCCTAATCGCTTGAGTAGCTCCATTGCCTCCTTAGGATTTCTTGCTATGTGCCTCTTCCCCTCCTTAAAGACTATTATCGACTCGTGGAGGGGTAGCCCCATGAGAATTTCACATTATTTGCATACAGTCTCTGGCCAAAAGGTCTCATTTGTTTTTCCTTCTTAATAGTCTCTTGGCAGTAGTCTTCCCTTACCCAGACCTTTTTTCCCCTAAAACTCAAATCTGGTTTCTTTTTTAGTGTTTTATAAACTTGTTGCTGAAGTTTTTCTCTGCTGAATTTAATAATGACGTCTCTGGGGGTTCCTCCTCCTCCTCCTCTTCTTTGTAATCTGTGGGCTCTCTCTATTTCTTCTGGATTAATTTTTACACCATTTTCTTCTATCCACTCTCTCAGGGATTCGTCCAGAGATTTAAAGCCCACATCTTCGGTAATTCCTGCCAGGATTAAATTGGCTCTTCTATTTTGATCCGATAGATCATTTAGCTGGCTAGTTAATTGATCTATCTGCTGTTTGTTTTTTCCTGCCTGCTCCTTAGCCGAGACTACAGTCTGCTTTATTGAGCTAATTTCTCCTGCCAACTTTAATTGCCTTTATTTCTTCACCCATTCTCTCCTGGGAGGCTAAAACTTTCTTTTCAAAGCCTGCCAATTGCTCTGATAACTCCTGAATCTTTTTCGCCATGTCCCCAGTCTGGGCGTTTCCTCTTCAGGAATGTAATTAAATAAATGCTGTCTAACCGCACTTGAAGTTTATGCCCAAATTCTCCTGCTTGGCTGTTTCTTTTCTCCTGAGTCAGTCCTTTTTGTTTTGCCTCAGCTGAGAGGAGTATTTACATTCTTTTGAGCTATAACAGTTGAGATTATTCAGAGAGGTCCGGGCTTGCAGCCAGCTTAATCAATGCATGCATGTATCTCCCTAAACTGAGTTCTTTGTATGCAGAATTCCCCGAAGTGTTTGATGGGACCCTGTGAAAGTATACAGGTCTTCCAGTCATGTTTGAGCTAGACCCCTCAGTAGCGCCCATCAGGTTGTGGTACAGAACTGTGCCACTTGCTCTCAAACCGAAAATTGAGGCTGAACTAGATAAGTTGGTGGCTCAGGGAGTTTTAGAGCCTGTGCCTTATGCAAAGTGGGAAACACCCATTGTAACACCCATAAAACCAGATGATTCAGTCAGGATAAATGTACTTTGAACAGAGCTTTACAACAGCACTCTTACCCCAGTCCCATTATAAGCCATGTATTGGCTTCGCTGAAGGGGGGGTGACTGTTTGCAAAACTCAACCTTGCACAGGCATACCAGCAGTTGCCCATGGACCACAGGGCAGCCGAGGCACAGATGATTGTGACCCATTGAGGAGCATTCTGGGTCAATCATTTATATTTTGGGGTCAATGTTGCTCCTGGTATCTTTCAGAGTTTGATGGAGGGATTGCTGTGGGATCTGCCAGGGGTGGTGCCATATTTTGATGATGTGCTGGTTGTGGGTGCCACTGAGGAAGAACTGGCAAAGTGTCTTGGGGTGTGCTGGGCCATTTCCAAGCAGCAAGCTTAAAGGTTAAAAAGTGAAAATGTCAGTTTGGGGTTTCCCAGGTCGAATTTCTGGGCTTTTTAATTGATGAACAGGGCATCCACCGCACAAAGAGCAAGGCTGCTGCCATCCAACGAGCCCCAAAGCCCAAAACAAAAAAAGAGCTGCAGTCCTTCTTGGGCATTTTAAATTTCTACCATGCCTTTTTGCACCAGAAGGCATCGGTGGTAGAACCATTGCACAAAATGCTTGAAAAAGGGGCACAGTGGACCTGGGGCCACGGCATGATGAAGTGTTTAAGGGAATAAAATTGCTAGTGTCTAATTCTGTGTTAACGCACTATGATGAAGGGAAGCCGCTAATCCTGGCCGCTGACGCCTCTCCATTTGGAATTGGTGCAGTACTCAGCCACAAAATGGCAGATGGGTGGGAAGTGCCAATAGCTTATTATTCAAGGACACTGACCGGTGCTAAGAGGAATTATGCACAAATTGATAAGGAGGGACTTGTGTTGGTTGCCGGTGTTAAAAAATTCCATCATTTTTTGTATGGACAGAAGTTTGTAATGGTCACCGACCATAAACCTTTGCTGGGCCTGTTTTGTCATGCCTGTCCCTGACCTGGCACCTGGAAGCCTGGAAAATGAGAACTCGGCACCTTTAACAGCATCGGAAGCACAAGAGTCCTCATCAAACCTAAGTGCCAGGGAGGGTGAACTCCAAACTACAGGACAGCTGGCACCTGAAGATGATCAGGCACTACCTGGCCCTAGTGAATCACTACCCGACTCACCACCACCTGTGGACCGGCTGAGAGATCGCAGATGCCGGGATCTGGCAGCCAGGTGCAAGGAGGCACGTGTGTGCGGACGGCGATCATTAAGTCCTGAGTATTGACGGGAGCAAGGACTTCGCAATGGACTGTTAATGAGTTAATGACCCAGCACAGTATTTGAAGAGACCATTGGCTGCTAGCAAACTGTGCTGGCAAACTTATCCGTGGACCAGACGCCTTGCACCTCCAGCTCTGCTTGAACTCCTGACTGATCTCTTGGTTCCTGAACCCAGCCCGTGTTTTGATGATCCCTCTGGCTCCTGACCCTCGGCTATGCTTCCTGACTTCAATACTGGACTCTGACTATTGGTAACGTTGACTACGGCTTGGCTTTGTGTATTTGGAACTGTTTGCTTGAACTCTTGTTAACTTCCCTGGCTGACTCTTGGACCTCCCTCTTGGACTCTCCTCCTTTGCCTGGCCCCCTGGCTCTGTCGTGACATTTTTGCACCAGGTCGCCAAATGCCACCAGTCCCCTCACCCCAAATGCTGCGATGGACAGTTTTCCTTTGAACTTGAACACTGCCCCGGCAAGGCAATGGGACACGCGGATGCCTTAAGCTGGTGTCCCATTCCGGGACCTGCTCTGGACCCTGCTCCCGCCTATGAGGTAATGGCCCTGGAAGAACTGTTGTAGCTGGCAGTCCATGCCTCGGACGTTGTCGCTAAATCTGCAAAGGACTCCACAATCGCCTGGGTGCTCAACTGGGTGTGAAAGGGGTGGCCAACAAGTCGTTTGCTGCCAGAATTTCAAGCTTATTGTATGCGCCAAAAAGAGCTGTCGGTACATAAGAGCTGTCTGTTGTGGGGAAACAGGTGGTAGTGCCTCCTCCCTTATGGGAAAGGGTCTTGGAGGCACTGCACAAGGGTCATCCAGGCATAGTAAAAATGAAAGCTCTGGCCCGGAGCTATGTCTGATGGCCCCAGATAGACCACGAGTGGGTCAGGGTTTGCAATGAGTGCCAACTGTCCAAACCGGATCCCCCCCATGCTCCTCTACACCCTTGGGAAAACCCACACAGACCTTGGTCCAGAATACATGTGGACTTTGCTGGCCCATTTCATGGGCAAGTGTTTTTGGTTGTGGTTGATGCCTATTTGAAATGGCTTGAAGTGCTCCTCATGAGCAAGATGATGACTGCAGCAGTTGTAAAAGCACTGCAAAAACTGTTTTCTACACATGGGTTGCCAGACACTTTGGTTTCTGATAATAGGCCTCAATTTGTGTCTGCAGAGTTTGCAAAGTTCATGCAGGACAATGTAATAAAGCACATTACATCTGCGCCATTCCATCCTGCAACAAACAGGCAGGCAGAGAGAATGGTTAGAACGACAAAGGAGGCTCTGGGGAGAATGACTCAGGGAGACTGAAGTCAAAAGGTGGCGTCATTCCTCTTATATCAACATATAACACCACACTCTGCCACAGGGAGGAGTCCTGCAGAGTTGTTAATGGGTCGCCGCCCCACTACCCTCCTTGACAGACTCCACCCCGATCTCACCACAGATTGACTGCCCCAGAGGGAGGACAGGGAAACTCCCCGGTCCTTTAAAACAGGGGACTTAGTGTTCACCCGGAACTATGGGGAGGGACACCTTTGGCTTCTGGGTGTCATCATAGAGGTAGCTGGGTTGCTATCGTATGTGGTGCAGACAGACGACGGCCGACAACTAAGGCGCCACATTGACCAGCTACGCCAGCGATGGTCCACCCCTGACTGAGAAACAGAAAGCCAAACTGCCAGACCAGTGCCTCAAGAGGTAGAGGTGGGTGAAACTCCTCAGGTCGCAGAAGCTAGGGAGATAGCTCCGACCAAACAAGGGACAGAATCCCAAGTCCTCAGACTACTAGTGAGGAGCAGACAGCCCCCGACAGAGACCCTGCGTTGGTCTCAACGGTCTAGGCAGTGACCGACTTATCTAAAGGACTACATCTGTTCAGAGGCAGTCCATTCAGAAGGTGGAGGGATGTTATGTCCTGAGCTTGATTTCATCCCCATTGACAGGCTGGTATCCAGAATGGCAATGCCTGATTGGCTACTCTGCGTAGCAGGCCAATCAGGAGACAAGGATTATACTGGAGGGAAGCAAACTGATTGGACTTTATTGTGACAATACTATTGGTTGTTACCACTGATGTGGGCGTGGCTATGCAAGCCCACACTGTTTAAATAAGAGCCTGTTGCTCTATGTTGTGTTGTCTGTTCTGATCTGTTCTGAGCTGTTGAATCACTACTATTAAAGCTGAATCACTTGGTGGAAAGCTGCCTTTAAGTGTCATACTTATCATTAGGATTTAAGATATAACACATTACTGTGTTTTGAGTTTTGTTTTTTGCATAAGCAAAGCATATCAAGATATTGTTTAACCATTTATGCCTCTCGCTTAAGTAGAGCTGCCCTCTTCTCAGCAGTCCAACAGGTGGAAAGCAACACAGCTTCCTTACAACATAAGTGAGTACTTTCATTCAGCCACAGGCTGAAGCTAAGAGTTTAAAGACCTGCTTTAAAAAAAAAGTGTGAATGATGTGAAGCTCAGAGTGGTCTACCATCACTGTAGCTAAATTTGAGGGTTTTACTTTGGGATTGAGCTCTTTTTATTTCAAATTGCAACAGGGCTGTGACCTACTAAGCATGCATTTCCTCTTGTTGTGGGTGTTAGTCTGCTCTCCAAAGACCACTTAGAATCATAGAATGTTAGAGTTGGAAGGGACCTTGCAGGTCATCTAGTCCAACCCCCTGCACTCTGCAGGAGCATAGCCAAAAGATAGCCCTACATATCTACAACATACCCAAAAGATGGTCATCCAGCCTCCACTTGAAAACGTCCAGGGAAGGAGCATTCACCACCTCCTGAGGCAGACTGTACCACTACTCCATCACTCTTACAGTTAGGAAGTTTCTCCTGATATCTAGCTGGTAATGACTCCCTTGTAATTTCCACCCATTAGATCTAGTCTTGCAATCCAGAGCAAGAGAGAATAGATCTGCTCCATTTTTTACATGACAGCTCTTCAAATACTTGAAGACTGCAATCATGTCCCCTCTAAGCCTTCTCTTTCCCAGGCTAAACATACCCAACTCTTTCAGCCTTTCCTCGTAAGACTTGGATTCAAACCCTCTCACCATCCTGGTTGCCCTCTTCTGGACATGCTCGAGCTTGTCAACATCCTTCCTAAAATGTGGTGCCCAAAACTGGACACGGTACTCCAGGTGAGGCCTGACCATAGCAGAATAGAGTGGAACTACCACCTCCCATGATCTGGACACAATGCTTCTGTTAATGCATCCTAAGACTGCATTAGCTTTCTTCACAGCCACATCATACTGCAGGCTCATGTTGAGCTTGTGATCAACCAGAACACCTAGATCCCTTTCACATGTGCTGCTGTCAAGCCAAGTCCCTCCCATTCTATATCTGTGCCTTTGATTTTTTGTGGCCAGGTGTAGGACTTTGCACTTATCTCTATTGAATTTCATTTTATTTGTCTCAGCCACTGTTCCAACCTATCTAGATCATTTTGAATCCTGACTCTGTCTTCTTCAGAATTAGCAATCCCACCCAGCTTTGTGTCATCTGCAGATTTGATAAGCATCCCCTCTATGTCTTCCTCCAGGTAATTTATAAAAACATTGAACAACACTGGGCCCAGGACCGAGCCCTGTGGCACTCCATTCGAGACTTCCCTCCATGTAGATGTAGAGCCATTTACAAGCACTTGTTGGGTATGATTTTTCAACCAACCATGAATCCATCCAACGGTTGCACCATCCAGCCCACACTTAACCAGCTTATCCTCAAGGATATCATGAGAAACTTTGTCAAATGTTTTACTGAAATCTAGATACACTATATCCACAGCATTGCCAGAGTCAACCATTTTTGTAACTGTCAAAAAAGGAGATAAGATTGGTCTGGCATGACTTATTCTTGATAAACCCATGCTGGCTATTACCAATTAACTCATTCCGTTCAAGGTGCTCACAGACAGAGTGTTTGATAATCTGCTCCAGAATTTTTCCAAGTATTGATGTCAAGCTGACAGGCCTGTAATTTCCCGGGTCTGTCTTTTTTTCCTTCTTGAAGATTGGGACAACATTCGCTCTTCTCCAGTCTTCCGGCACAACACCAGTACTCCAGGACATCTCAAAGGTTAGAGCCAGAGGCTCTGGAATAACATCTGCAATTTCTTTTAGCACCCTGGGATACAAGCCATCCGGCCCTGGAGATTTGAAAGTATTTAAGGCAGCCAGATGCTCTCTAACCATTTCCTTACTTACTCTGGAGTGGCAGTTACTCCTTCCTTCATATGCACAGCATTCTTCAGTTTGTATACTGCTCGCCATGTGGTTAAAGACTGACGCAAAGTGAGAGTTGAGTAATTCCGCTTTGTCTTCATCCCTTGTTAGGACTTGACCATCTTCCCCTAGCAATGAGCTTACTCCATCCCTGTTCTTCTTTTTGCTCCAAACATAGGCATGGAAATTTTTCTTTTTTTTTTTAGCATCCCTCGCAAGCCTCAGCTCCATCTGCACTTTAGTCTTTCTAACACCATCCCTACAGATTGAGCCTGCTTCTTGTACTCACCCTCAGTAATTTGGCTCTCCATTTGCCTTTTTAGTCTCAGCTCTTCAGAGAGTTCCTTGTTCAGCCACCTCGGCTTCATTACCCATCTCCCACCTTTCTTTCTTACCGGAACAGTTTGGGATTGTGCCTTAAGCACTTCATTTTTCAGTATCTCCCTTCATTCCTGTGCAGATTTCCCCCTCAGCATTTCCAGCCACGAGATCCTACCTAATATTTCTCTGAGTTTTTTGAAATCAGCCTTCCTGAAGTCCAGGATATGAGTCCTACTATGTCCTAGTTTCACATCCCTCACTATGTCAAAGTCCAAGCTGACATGGTCAGTATTCCCCAAGGATCCTACAACATTCACCTCATCAACCAGTTCTTCCCTGTTAGTCAGAATTAAATCTAGGATAGCAGATCCTCTGGTTCCCACCTCCACCTTCTGAGAGATGAAGTTGTCCGCAAGACTATTCAAGAATCTGTGGGATGCCCCATGTCTAGCAGAGTTAGATTTCCAGCAAATATCTGGATAGTTGAAATCTCCCATAACCACTACATCCTGTCTCTGTGAAAGTTTAGCAAGCTGTTGTACAAATGCAACATCCCATCCCTCCGGTTGGTCTGGAGGTCTGTAGTATACCCTTCTTCCCCCCCTGCTCTATCCTAACCCACACACTTTCAACAGGGCAACTCTCAAAATCCTGAATTTCAGTGCAAGAGTATTCATTCTTGACATATAGTGCCACCCCGCTGCCTTTTTTGTTTATTCTGTTCTGTTTGAACAAGGTATATCCTTCAATCGCTGTGCTCCATATATGAGACTCATCCCACCAAGTCTCAGTGATACCTGGTTTTCGGTTTCCGGCGTTGCGAATGGCGGCCACCTTTCGGGAAGCCCCCGGAGGTGGTTAGCCCACACGCAGTTTGGGGGGGTCTTTGCAGGTTTGCAAGACCCTAGTGAGCCTTAGGCAAAGGCTCCAAACCGGGGGCGCCTGGGGAGTAGCCTCTTTGCCGGCAGTCAGCCGGGAAATTGAGGCTTTCTCCCCGCCCCAATCGGCCCCGCTGCGGTGTGCCCGTAATGGGACTTAGCAACGCCACCGATTTCCAACAGGAGTGAGGAACAGCGATGAATTAAAGCAAAAAGAAGAAACGGCAGGAACCGTGAGTTGGAGGTCTGAATTTGAAGCGAAACCCGAGCCCTTCCCCCGTAAGCGAATAAGCGGCTGGGAGGAGGGGGAATCCCCCCCCACTGAGAAGCGGGACTTGCATAAGAAAGCTAAGGGATGAAAGGGAAGAAGGGTTGGTGAAATTACTTTTGGGGTGCCATTGAAGCGAATGAGTTAGCGGGACTCCTGAGCGACGCGTCACGAACTTTTATAAAGTAAACAAATACAAGAAATGTCTGCCATGAAGAAGGTCCCTTTGAAAACTGAGAAGAAGGGAGGCGGGACTTCCGGTCCGGGTAATCACCCTCCAGAGCCGACTGTCAGTCAACAGACAAGCGAGCTACTGCACCCTCTGCTAGTCCAAATACAGAAAATCAGCAAAACCTTAACTAATATGGAAGGTGTTCTCAACAGTCAACAGAGGCAACTAACAGAGACGTCAAAGAAGATGGAGGAGATCGCACAGAAATGTTTGGTCTCGTCGGAAGACATCGGAAAAGTGAAGAAAAGGGTCAACAAGTTAGAAAAGCATCAGGATGTGCAAGAAAAAAGAATTTTGATGTTGCAAATGGAAAAATCGAATCTGACTCTTCGATTTCAGGGCATTAAAGAAGAAGAGAAGGAAGATCTCAGATCTATACTTGCAAATGCCTTGGCACCCGTAACTGGCAGAGATCAGCGTGAGTTAAAAGAAGAAATGGATAAGGTCTATAGGGCCTACTCCACATTTACAAAAAAATAATCTGCCAGCAGAAGTGGTTGTCAAGTTTGTCAAGCAAAGTACCAGAGATCAAATCTTGCGTGCAGTTGCAGCGGTGCCCTTGAAAATTGGGGAGCAGACCATCAGAATATTGAAAGATGTGCCTTATGAAATCCGGATGAAAAGGAAAGCTTATAAAGGATTGACCACTTTTCTACAAAGAAGACAGGTCATATACAGATGGACCTATCCTGAAGGCCTTTTGTTCAAGTACAAGGATAAAAGAGAGAAGATTGACTCCATCTTCAAGGCGCAGGAATTTCTGAAGAGACACGCCAGTCCAGAGGAAGAGGCAGCACTCGCAACGTGGACAGATTTGAGTAGTGAAGATGACAGCGGCCCAGAGGAGGGAGGTGCGGGAGCGGGAGAAGTGAAAACCAAAGGTGGCCCATCCTATAACTTGAGGGATACCAAAGGAAGACAACCTAAGAAATAACTGTTCGGGAAACGTCAAAAAGGAGATGACTAATAATTAACCCCAAAGGACATTACTAACCTCATTGACAGAGTTATTTTGAATTTTTGTTAGATGAAAAGAAGACTCTCAAATCACGGAGATTGCCAAAAACTGTATCTATATTGATTTAAACTAACCTTTATTAACAGAATACTCACTCTGCTCTTTTCTTTATCCCTCTATATACCCTACCTTTTTCTATTTATAAAAAGAATAAATTCCTCTCCTTTTTAGGAGGGTTTTGATAAAAAAAAAAAAAGTCTCAGTGATACCTATCAGATCATAATTACTTTCCAATATTTGAAGTTCAAGTTCCTCCTGTTTATTTCCCATACTCTGTGCAGTAGTATAAAAACATTTCAGATTACAAACATTCTTTCCTACAGTAGATCCCTTCAATTTTACCTGAAAATTACTGAACTCACATCTCTCCCATTCATTTATTCATCACTTCCCTTCTTAAACTTAGTGTTGGGGATGCCGCACAAATCAGGCTTTTTCTTCCCACCCCCAATGTCTTCAGTTTAAAGCCTCCTGATCAGGTTTGCAAGTGTTGCAGCAAAGACATTCCTCCCATTCTTCGTAAGGTGCACCCCATCTGTCGCCAACAGTCCTTTATCTTGGAGGTACATACCATGGTCCAGGAAGCCAAATCCCTCTCGACGGCACATAAGAACATAAGAGAAGCCAATGTTGAATCAGGCCAATGGCCCATCTAGTCCAACACTCTGTCACACAGTGGCCAAAAATACCAGGTGCCATCAGGAGGTCCAGCAGTGGGGCCAGGACACTAGAAGCCCTCCCACTGCTGCCCCCTCCAGCACCAAGAATAGAGTGCATCACCTGCCCCAGACGGAGAGTTCCTATCTATACCTTGTGGCTAATAGCCACTGATGGACCTCTGCTCCATATGTTTATCTAATTCCCTCTTGAAACTGTCCATGCTTGTAGCTGCCACCACCTCCTGTGGCAGTGAATTCCATATGTTAATCACTCTTTGGGTGAAGAAGTACTTCCTTTTATCTGTTCTAACCCGACTGCTCAGCAATTTCATGGAGTGCCCACGAGTTCTTGTATTGTGAGAAAGGGAGAAAAGTACTTCTTTCTCAACCCACTCTATCCCATGCATAATCTTATAAACCTCGATCATGTCACCCCTCAGCTGTCGTTTCTCCAAGCTAAGAGCCCCAAGCATTTTAACCTTTCTTCATAGGGAAGGTGTTCCAACCCTTTTATCATTCTAGTTGCCCTTCTCTGCACTTTTTCCAATGCTATAATATCCTTTTTGAGATGTGGCGACCAGAACTGCACACAGTATTCCAAATGAGATTGCACCAATGATTTATACAGGGGCATGATGATACTGGCTGATTTGTTTTCCGTTCCCTTCCTAATAATCACCAGCATAGCATTGGCCTTCTTTATTGCAGTTACACACTGTCTAGACAGTATCATTGAGTTATGTACTACCACTCCAAGATCTCTCTCTTGGTCCGTCTCTGCCAGTTCAGACCCCATCAACGTGTATTTATATTTAGGATTTTTGGCTCCAATGTGCATCACTTTGCACTTGGCCACATTGAACCCCATTTGCCACGTTGCTGCCCACTCACTCATCCTTGACAGATCTCTTTGGAGTGCCTCACAATCCTCCCTGGTTGTCACCACCCTGAAAAACTTCGTGTCATCTGCAAATTAGCCACATCACTGCTTACTCCCAATTCTAAATCGCTAATAAACAAGTTAAAAAGCATCGGACCAAGTACCGATCCCTGTGGTACCGCACTGCTTACCATCCTCCCCTGAGAAAGTTTCCCATTTATACTCACTCTCTGTTTCCTATTTATAAGCCAGTTTTTGATCCACAAGAGGACTTGTCCTTTTATCCCATGGCTACTGAGCTTACTCAAAAGCTTTCTGGAAGTCAAGGTAAATAATATCTATTGGGTCCCCCTTGTCCACATGTTTGTTCACTCCCTCAAAAAAACACTAACAGGTTAGTGAGACAAGATCTTCCCTTACAGAACTCATGCTGAGTCTGCCTCAATAGTTTTTGTTCAGCAATGTGCCTGCTAATTCTTTCCTTAATAACAGTTTCCACCAACTTGCCCGGTATCGATGTCAGACTGACTGGCCTGTAATTTCCCGGATCTCCTCTGGAGCCCTTTTTAAAGATGGGAGTGACATTAGCTACCTTCCAGTCCTCAGGAATGGAGGCAGATTTTAAAGAAAGATTACATATTAATGTAAGGAGATTCACAAGTTCACATTTGAATTCTTTCAGAACTCTCGGATGAATGCCATCTGGGCCTGGTGATTTATTAGTTTTTAAATTGTCCATCAATCATAGGACTTCCTCTCTTGTCACCTCAATCTGATTCAGGTCTTTCAAACCCCCTCCTGAAATTGGTGGTTCTGGAGTGGGCAAGCACTTGTCGTCTTCCACAGTGAAGACAGAGGCAAAAAATGCATTCAGCTTCTCAGCCATTTCCCTGTCATCCTTCAGTAGTCCTTTTACCTCTTGGTCATCCAAGGGCCCCACTGTCTCCGTGGCTGGTTTCCTACTTCTATTGTATTTGAAGAAAGTTTTATTGTTGGCCTTTATGTTTTTTGCGATATGCTCCTCATATTCCCTTTTGCTTGCCCGATCACAGACATTTTAATTGCCACAGCCTGTGTTCCCTTTTATCAACCTCACTGAGACTAGCTTTCCACCGCTTAAAGGAATCCTTCTTACCTTTTTACAGCTTTCATTACTTTATTTGTTAACCATGCGGGCTTTTTTCTATACCTATTTGTGCCTTTCCTAACCTGTGGTATATATTTTTTCTGAGCTTCTAGGATTGTCTTTTTAAATAGTCTCCAAGCCTCCCCAATGGTTTTGACCTTTTCCACTTTTCCTTTCAATTTCTTCCTCACAGGTCCCCTCATACCAGATAAGTTACCCCTTTTAAAGTTAAAAGTGGTTGCGTCAGTCTTTTTGGGCAACTCCCTATCTGTACATATGTTAAACTCAATGACATTATGGTCACTGTTCCCAAGCGGTGCAATCACTTTTACATCTCTCACCAGGTCTTGGGCATTACTTAGGACCAAATCGAGGATCGCCTCTCCCCTGGTAGGTTCTGTGACCATCTGTTCTATAGTACAGTCATTGAGAGTGTCTAAAAACTCAATCTCTTTTTCCCGACTAGAACTCATATTGACCCAATCAATGCGTGGGTAGTTAAAGTTGCCTATTACGACACAGTTATTCCGTCTAGCCGCTATCTTTAATTCATTCATCATTTTATAATCCTCTTCTATCTTTTGATCTGGTGGGCGATAACAAACTCTCACTGTTAAGCCTCCTTTTGGATCCACTATTTCAACCCATAGCATTTCCAGAAGTGAATCCAATTCTCTTACCCTCTCAGTCTTAGTGGACTATATACCCTCTCTGACATACAGAGCCACCCCACCTCCAACCCTCCCCCCCCATCCTTCCGATATAATTTATAACCAGGAATCACTATATCCCACTGATTTTCCTCATCCCACCAAGTTTCTGAAATACCCACAATGTCTATCCCCCCCCCACGCCAAGCATTCCAACTCCCCGATTTTACCTTGGAGACTTGCACCATCTGCATAACCAGCCATTCACTCCAGTATCCTGTTCTCCCTTCCAGCTCCATGGCCCTCAACAGGTAAAATGGAGAACACCACCGGTGCCCCCAGATCTTTCACCTTCTTGCCTAGAGCCTCGTAGTCTTTGGAGATCCATTCAAGGTTTCTTCGGGCCTATTGTTTGTTCCCACATGGATCAGCAGGAGCAAGTAACAATCAGAGGTCTTGACCAGTCTTGGAATTCTCTGAGTCACATCTCAGATACATGCTCCTGGAAGACAACAAACCTCTCAAGATTCCTTCTCCGGTCTGCATACACCTTCTTTCGTCCTTCTCAGTAGGGAGTCACCAACCACCACTACTCATCTCTTCCTCCATGGGATAGTTTGTTTCTTTCTCTGCTTATGTGCTTGTGTGTCAGTTACATCCTTTTGATCCCGGCCTGTGCTATTCTGATCTTCCATCATAAGCGGCTGGTATCGATTTCGCAGCTCCACTGGCTGTGTTTCCTGATTATCTTACTCCTCAAGGTCACAGTCTTCCACTCACCCACCTGTTCCTTGTCACCTCCTTCCTCTTGCTTAGGATTTGCTAGCTCTTGCCATTCTCTCAGGAGTCCTTTTTCCTTCAGGTCTAAAAAGCTTTCTGCCTCCCTGATGTTCCTCAGTGTAGAGATTTGTGCCTTGAGTTCTCCCACCTTGTCTTGTAGCTTGAGTGTCTGTTCTAACAATTTTTTTAAAAAGGTTTCCCATAATCCTGACTTGTGGTTCCTTGACTGCACTGTGTAGAATTTTCTATAGAGCTGTCTAGCTTTTCTGCTGGTGAAGGCCGGTTACACCTTTATCATCTATCTATCCATCCTCACTAATTTGCATGTTAATTTAACAAACCACTCCTATATATACAACTATATGTAATTCCATTTCATGGTCTGAGGAAGTGTGCATGCACACAAAAGGCCACCCCTTGAATGAAACTGTGTCGGTCTCAAAGGTGCGGTTGTACTCTAACTTTCTTCTATCTATCTAGACTGGGGGCACCTAGCAGCACATAAAAATATATAGGATAATTATTTCTATTCTCTTCTCCTACTCGCCTAAACCCGAACTTTAAACCCTCTGATGTACAGAACCCCACCCCGCCTTCTCCACGGGCTCATGACGTAGCCACGTTCTTCAGGGAGATGAAGGGCGGACTAGCCGCCGCCGCCGAGAGAGCGCATGCGTACAGCTCCTAACGGTTTCCGAAGAAACCAAGAAGCAAGAGTTCGTGGGCGTGTCCTCTCGGCGCCTATGGGCGTGGGTTCCGGCCTTACCCTCCCGCCAGTTTTCTCCACCCCGTTTTTCCCGGCGGCAGCGGCGGCTGCTACTTATCCCCTGGTGTGGCGGCCGAAGGAATCAGTGGCAGCAGCGGCCCGGTAGGGGCGGGGGTGGAAGATGGCGGCGGCACTAGCAACGGCGGGTGCGGTGCTATGGGGCTGGCTGTGGAACGAGCGCTTCTGGTTTCCTGCCAACGTGACTTGGGCCGATTTGGAGAGACAAAGTGCCGGCGACGGAGAGGTCTTCCCCCGGGCCGCCCACATTCTGGTCTCCCTCCCGTTGGCGGTCGGCCTCTTCGCCTTGCGGAGGGTCTTCGAGAGGTACTGAGGGGCGCGACTCCGGCTGGGCGGAGGGCTCGGTGGCGGGTGGACGCCGCCCCGCCAGGTGACGGCTGAAGGGCGGGGGGTGAGCCAAAGCGCAGCGCGCATTTCCTGACGCGGGGTGGGGTGCGTGTGCGGGAGTTTGGGTGGCCTTGTCGGAGGCTGGTAGGTAAATCCTCATTCTTCCCTTAAATTCTTACAGTTCGTTAAATAGGCTGTCGTCCCCTGCTCACTAGATGTTTGGGAGGAGGTCCCGCTGACCTCGGTGAGACTGGCTTCAAAGTAAACGTGGTGCTCTTTAAGGCTGCGGCCGCTTCCCGCGTTGAAGCCAGTGGGGCTTGCTTTTGAGGAAGTATGTATCAGGCTGCCTTTTCAAGTGCCTTTTAGGTCTGTAGGCGATCCATAGCAAAAGAAAATGCAAGGGATCGGTCTAAGTTTTTTTTATAATGACACTTGATCCGGATTAATTTGCGTGCAGCCCGGTCTTTTACAGAAGAGTTCTCACATGCGAGGAAAATGGACTTTACCCCCTTAAGACCGCAGGTGGGGCAATTGTATTTTCAAATGCTCTCCTGTGTTTAAGAAGAAAAATCTCCGTGCAAGTAGAAAACTAGTGCAGCATTGGCAAAGGCTTTCGTTTGATGCAGTAAGTTTTTAATTTAGGATTTTTTTCCTCCTTTTTTGCCCACAGGGGGTTACATTGGAGTATCATTGAAAAAAGTGATAGTACAAAGATGTAAGTGCAGGGAAGTGATGCAGTGGGCGCTGGGAGAGAAGGGCTACTGTCTTTATGGTACCACTACGGTAAAAACTGCACAGTTCTCAGTAGTCTGTCAGTTGCTGAAGTCCCTTACAGTTAAAGGGCTGCAGGTAAAGGACTTCATGCTAGGAAAGACCTTTTGCTGCTTATCAGTAATCCACACTGAAGTAAGCGATGCAGACTGGTGGTCTGGCTCAGCAGGAGCAGCTTCATGTGTTGTGTATCAAACCCTCTTCAAAATTGCTATGTTAATGTGTGTTAGTGGTTTGATGAAAGTGGGCTCCATCTTTGTTCCCAAGAGCTAAAGGATGGAGATAAATCCTTTTTAACTACTCCTCTGAAACTCATATTTACTATGCTGTAATTTACACTATGTAGCATTACCAGGTGTCCACAAATACTGCTCAGGCCTAGTAGCACCTTCTGTTTTTTTGCTAGTCAGTTGCAGAGTCCCATCTCACCACAGAAAAGTAATTCCATTGCTGATTAGACATGAGTGAACTGGGTTAATAAAAGGGAAATAATTATTTAAACTTATAAGAATAAAACTTGTCTTTAGCATGCATAGCTTCACTCTTATCTAAGTTAATGAACACACAAAATGACTTCTAGTTTTGTAACTTCAACCAGTTTTTGTCAGTAAATAAATTATTTTTATATGAGCTCAAATACTGTACAGTGTGTACATTTTCTGGCGATGGAAATTTCTTCCACAAAATGTGAAGAAATTTGGGTCAGTCCATAACTCCTGTATATGTGAGGGCTTGGTTATAAACCCCTCCCCCCATAGGATTTGTGCTTATTATTATTGGTATGTATTTGCTGTTAAAAGGACAAGTGTGATTTAACACATTTGTGTTTTCACTTTTTCATGTAACTGCTTTTTCATATTAAGGTGTGAGGTATAGTTTAGTGGCAGAATACATGCAGCCCAGGGACTGGATACATGACATCGGGGGTGTCAAACATGCAGCCCAGGGACCGGATCAGGCCCCTGGAGGGCTTCTATCAGGTCAGGCCTGCAGCAGAACTGGCTGTCTTCTGCGTCTTTTTCCAGTTCTGCTGCTGCTACGACAACATAAGTTTGCAGCTTACAGATACGCACCTGAACAGCATACTCAAGATTGCAGCAGCACAGACATTTTGATGCAATAATTCAGAGCAAGAGGTGGCAGTTATCAGATACTGTTAAATAAACAAAATATTGCAAGACTGCTAATGTTTTAAGCATGTTTTTATTTTAAGTAAAAAAACCCCTCTGTGTCCTTTATAAAGTTTATATCTCCGCTACCTGGCATTACATTTTATGACACACATGGCCCAGCCCAACAAGGTCTTATTTATGTCAGATCTGGCCCTCATAACAAATGAGTTGAAAACCTTTAGCATGTAAAGCAGAGGTGTCGAAGTCCAGGGGCTGGCATCTCTAGGTCAAAGGATTTCTGATAGGAGCAGGGGGAATGATTTGTGGATAAGATCTTTAGACCAGTTGCTGTTTTGAGTAGACTGTTGGGCTGGCTGGGCCAATGTTCTGATTTGATCTACTGCAGCTTTTAGCAGAAACCAGCACTATATCTGATTTCAGTTTTAAAACGGATTTCTGCATTCTTACTTGCTTCCATGCTTGTATTGAGTCAGCTCTATACATTGCTTCCTATTTTTATATTTTGTCATCAAACCGGAATTTACATAACTGGGAAGGATACTTTGTCATCTCAGTTGTGAAATTCCCATATGCCCTGGGAAGAGAGAGGCAATTTTTTCCTGTTCAGAAGCCTCTTGGCTTTGATTTTCATGCATTAACTTTCATATTTGTCTACTGAAACGTCATAATGACATCCTTGTGAAGGAATGCAGGATAAGTTCTGTGCTGTAACTTTGCCCTGGTAGTGACGACTAAGAACCTGAGTCATGTATTTTGTGAGCTGTATATATTTCTACAGCTGTTATTATTTTTCCAGGCCATTTAGTTCTAACAGGCCCATCAAAGCTGCTTTTCACTTAGCTTCCAATTCCTGATTAGAGAGGAATTTATTTACTCTAGATGTGTATCATAAAAACATAAGAAGAGCCCTGTTGGATCAGACCAGTGGTCCATCTAGTCCAGCATCCTGTCTTACACAGTGGTCAACCAGTTCCTTTGGACAGCCAACAACAGGGCACAGATGCTGAGGCCTTCCCCTGATATTGCCACCTGGCCCTGGGATTCAGAGGCTTAGTGCCTCTAAATGTGGAGGTTCCCCTCAGTCACCATGGCTAGTAGCCGTTGATAGACTTATCCTCCATGAATCTATCTAATCCCCTTTTAAAGCTGTTTATTCCGGTGGCCATCACTACATGCTCTGGCAGCAGATTTCTGAGATACCTATTATATCTAAATTGTTATTGAACTCCAAGCACTCCAGCTACTGCATAAGTTAGTTTGCTCTGGAGCTATCCTTCCTGAGCTAGGACAAAAATATGTGAGCTGGAGGCTAAAAAACTATGAGCTAGCTCATGCTAACTCAGCTTAGAGGGAACGCTGCTCGCAAATTCTATTACACTCCTATGAATATTACCCTGAATGGTTATGTAATCATCCCTTTGGACTGACTTGTCCCAAACTGGAGGCTCCCCAGCTCCTGTCAGCTTTTCCCCTGGGTTAGTTTAAAAGCTGCTCTGACACCTTTTTGTTATTAGTTGTCAGCAGCCTGGTCCCCTTTTGGTTCAAGTGAAGCCCATCTCTTTTGTACAGGTTTGGCTTCTCCCAGAAGTTTTTGTTTATCTAAATTGCCTAATGAATCTAAACCCTTCCTTCCGGCACCACTTACTCATCCACGCATTGAGACCCCTGATCTGTGCCTGTCTAGCTGGCCCTGCATGTGGAACTGGCAGCACTTCTGAGAATGCTACCTTTGAGGTCCTGACCTTTAACTTTCTGCCTACTAACGTAAATTTTGTTGGGAAAATTGGTAAAAATAGTTAAGTATTCAGAGATTGCAATGGATCTTTGCTTCACTGGAGAGGAGGCATTTTTGTCTATGTAAAAATATTTCTAAAGGAAGGGTTCACAGGAAATCTACAAAACAGACACGTAAGACTACATCTTTACACTTCAAGTCACAGCCTAGTCAAATAATGAAGTTAGCATGTCTTCCCTCTTGTCTATGGCTTAATTATAGTCTTTTGCCATCTGGTATCAGGTGGTCTCAACCCAATCAGGAAGCTCACTTGATGGAACCCTCTGGAAGATGACATCTACTCCTGCTTTCCCCGTCCAATCTTAGTTACAGAACTGAGCATAGGTTCCCAGGATTAGCCAGTTACCACATTCTTGAATCTACCCTTGAAGGAGATAAGGATGGTGTAGATGGGGAGGCCCAGTTACAGACACCTGCAGTCCGGAGCAGGCCTACCAATATTCACATTAACCCTTGGGTAGAAGCCTGGGTACTTTGCCTCACAGTGGTGCACATTTCTAATCTTATTCATTCATGTCTCCCAATTTGGAAAGCATCAAAAAAGTACAACTCAAGCATGTCCCAGCATTTTTCAGACTCCAGGCTGTCTTTCATGTTTCCAGATTCAGAAAGTCTTTTCTTGGCATTGCTGTTCTGTAAAATATGTGATTTGGTTGGAGTTGACTTCAGCTGCATGTTCCCCATTAATTTTGCCATTATTATTTCTTTCATAAGCCTGTCTCCAAGATTATGACTTTGAATCCCGTGATTACATTGTAATAAAATTACAAAACTCATTGAACCAGCCAAGGAGCACTGAAAAAAGGAAATGAATGCAATATATATTGAAGAGAAGATAATCTTATGTAGAGATGCTGCAGCTGAAGTTTGATGGAAGGTTCTTTGAATTTAAAGAATAAAAGCTACTTATTAATAGTGTTGCTTTGAGATTTCACTTGGGTAGTGGCTGTTTCTTAGCATTCCATATCTTTACTGAAATAAATGTATGTGTCCACTTCCTTGGCCAGGAAGAGCTTTGCTGATTTCATTTGAAACCAGTGCAAAGGTTTGTTGTCATTCTGTGGTGTGTAGAATGGTTGTAGCATTACTGAATGGCTTGGAGGATGTATCTTCTCTGGAACAGTTTGAAGTGACTTATAATAAAGGCAGAATCCAACAAAGAATTAAAGAAAAAAATGCATGGCCTGATCTTCAGTTTCTAACAAAAAAGTCATCTCCCCCAAGGAAATAGGAGTTAAATTCCCTTCAAACAAATGCAGCTTTATAAGCTTTTTAAAATGCCCAAGCATTCCAGACCTCTTATGCAGGGCTCTTCTATAATGATGGAGCCATATAGAGAAGAAACAAGTCTTCACCAAGGCTGGCCATGCATTCTGGATGGAAAGAATCCTCAGAAGATATCTGATATCTGTGGGCTGACCGAAGTTATCAGACACATACTGGGGGAGGTGATCCTTAAAGTTAAGTGTCTCAAGCTGTGAAAAGCTTTACATGTGAGAAGAAGCTCAGAAATAGGAATGTGAATTTTATTTAAAATTGCAACCATTTAAACTATTTAAATAACTATTAAGACTGTTAAAACTATCACTCTTGAAAAGCTCTACTGGACAAAATGGAAGCTTTCTATGCCATCACTGTTGCTTCATAAGCCTGCAAATAGGGTCTGTGTCTTACTCATCATCAGTCTTCTACCAATAATGCTGTCCTAGCCAGCTTCCAACCTACTACATCTTCCATCTCAGATATAGGGTAATTGTTTCTGTGCTTATCATTTATTTGTTGTGTGCTTGTGACCTAGTGATATACTCCTATTATCTAGAAAGCCATGGATGTTGTTGTTCAGGTCCTTTTGATTTGCTCCTGTATGGTGGTAAGTGAATTGCAGGCAGGTAATAATTGCAGGCAGCTGCAAGGGGAGGAGTGGGGAATTAAACCCAGATTAGAGTCTACTACACCAAACTGGTTCTTGTTGTTGTTCAGTCGCACAGTCGAGTCTGACTCTTCGCGACCCCATGGACCAGAATATGCCAGGCCCTCCTGTCTTCCGCTGTCCACTGAAGTTTGCTCAATTTCATGTTCGTTGCATCGATGACACTGTCTAACCATCTCATCCTTTGCCGTCCCCTTCTTCTTTGACCTTCAGTCTTTCCCAGCATCAGGGTTCTAGTAGTATGTTATTTATTCAGAGTAGTAGGTTATTTATTTAGAGCAGCTTGATTAGCCCGGTTTGATCTGAGCTCATCAGAGTTCAGGAGCAAAGCAGGGTTGACCATGATCAGTACTTGGATGGGAGACCACCTAGGAAGACTGAGGTTGCTATGTTTTCTAAGCCAAGATCATCTCACACCTAGGATACCCAAAGAAAGAGGTTCTCCAAGAGTCCATTGTAATTTGATGGCAAGTTCTTCTGTTCATTCAAAGGCTGGTGTTCTATTAATGACCTAGTTTGGAAATTTGATCAGGTTCATGAGCTGGGCTGATGTTTTCCAATTGGATTCTTGTGCTATTTGAGTGCTAAATTTAAATTCATTAGATTCCCCCGTCCCCCAAAATGAGTGCTTTGATGGTATTATCGTGTTTTAATCTGATAATTGTAAGATGCTGACGTCCTCTTTCTTAGTATCACTTCTGTGAATAATTGACTGATATCAGAGTTGGCTGGCATACTTTTGTCTGTGGCAGTAGCGATAAAACCATAGAACTATGTTTTCCTTTGTCTTTGCTCTTTGTCTTTGTTTCTGAGCTCTTAGCATTTTCAAAAGTATGTGTACAATGTTGTGGCCTAATCATTGTTAACGTTAGCCTGGATTTTCTGTATGTTTTGATTAAGTCATAGGGGCCCTGTGTGATACCTAAGACTAGAAATGAAATTATACAGGCTAGGTAAAGGTAAAGGTTTTCCTTGCTTGAAAGCCAGTCGAATCTGACTCTAGGGTTGTGGTGCTCATCTCTCTCTAGTCTACTGCTGATGGTCATGAAATCTCTCAATATATCTCTTTCTTAGTCGATCAGAAGACCCTAACTTTTGGGAGGAAACTTCTAGGGTGGGAAAACAGTGTGTAACCACATTGGTCTATAAGAAAATCCAAAAAGAAAGGCCATGTAATACTTTTTATTTAAGTTTGTGGATTGTTTTTTCAGTTTAGGCTGGATTAAGAAAAGGTAGTGGGGGATCTCTGAGACATTGATTTTAAGATCTCGTCATCAGCATCCTGTGGAGAATGCTTTATTGACCGGTGAGCATAAGGCATCAGACTGGCCTCCTGTCTCCAGTTTGACAGATAGGGCCCCTATTGATCCTCCTTGGCCCTGGCTGTGCAGATTTATGCAGGTGCTGTCACCAGGTGTCTATAATTCTTGCTCAGTCCTTGCAGTGTCACTGCTGTCTCCTCTGCTCCCAAGAGAGATCCTGCTATTTGTTTGTGGCTTCCTTGCTGTCCAATCTGTCAGGCGGGTGCCCAACGGCCTCCATGCTGCCTTTCCCCATACTAGTGCCTGCCCACAGCTTGTGTGCCTGCCTTCCTGGAGCTGCCTTCCTGGAGCCGTTGCTCTGCACCCCGCCACTCCTACTGTTATTTCCTTTCAGGTGGATCAGATTGTATTTAAATTTATATCTTCTGGTGTGAGTAATTTGAATATATTTGAATATATTTAGTTAATATCCTTAAAAATTACATTTTGCTTTTGAAATACTCACAGAATAATTTAAATCATTTGTTTTCCCTTTGTCTTTTTTTGGATGTTCAGTGCTTAGGCAAGGCATGTTGTAATTTTAACAAAAGCATTTTATGGTGTGTATTGTAAAAATTTAAACCACTGAGGAAGGTCTCATAGTCGAAACACATTTAGTTTACATTTATTTTATGCTTTTTATAAGTGTACCTGGCCATAGGAAAGATGCTTGTAAGTGTGTGACATCCTCAGATGTATAAGTGCAATTTTACTAAAAATGTTTTTTGACATTAAGGAAGGTACTTCTGTATGTAACCAGAATACATGGATTTTGATACACAGTTTTTAATATTTACAATTTGATTAAATATTTTGCAGTTTAATATAACTTTCGCTTTTTTGTAATTGATATTTCAGACATGAGGCTTCCAGGCAGTTTTTCATTTAGGTACCTGTTATATCCAATTTAAATTATATTTTAATGAGAGAGGAGGCTGTATATAAAGTACATAAACTATTTGATTTGCCTTCTTTGTTGTGCTGAAATAAATCTGATCAAGTGTTATATAGTTATTTTGGAAAGAAACAAGAGAAAAATGATTAAGTAAGTTATAAAAGTCCTAGTTATTGTTTTAAACTTTTGATATGTGGCACTAATTAGTAATTTGTATCCTAGAACTGGATCCTGAAGTCTTATGGAATATAATATCCTTCATAATTCACATTAATCTTTCTGTTCTTTATTACTTTTTAAAATAAACACAGTAATGATTTTAATAATTAAGACAATATACCATAACTAAAACAATATACTGTTTATATATGCAGCAGGTGATTTGATTTGTTATAAGCTTCTGTCCCCTCCATCCTGAGCTTTTAATACGTTCAAAATTTTTAGATATCAAACTACAATAAAGTTATGGCAAAATTTAAACAGCAAAAAATAGAGCCTTAGCATGCTATAATCTCTGAAGGGAGAAACCTAGAAGCAGTAAGAGAAAGCTTCTAAGAAACTGTTTTTAAGATTCTGTGTAACAGCTGAGATATAAAATGAGCAAAACTCCCTCACTGAGAAGATCTTGAAAGCCACAACAACACTCTCTTGTATGTTCTAAGAATTCAAATCTATATAAATTAGAAAGTTTACCCTCAGCATCTCTAACCCCGATTCCTCATAAATATTCCCTGTCTGTTTAATGAAATCTTTATTCTGTTTTTGAAAGTTAATTTTGCCTCACATACCATTTCATGAGGATATTTTAAAACAAGATAACGGGGGGCGTGGCATGTTTGGCTGAGAGGAAAGACGTGTCGCGGTTGAGCTCCCGGTAGGAGGCTAAGAAAGTATAAAGAAATTCCTTCTTCTGGAGATAAAACTGTTGAAAACAGCCCTAAAGACATTTAACTTTAAGTTGGTTTGTTGTGAAGAGTGAAAAAAAAAATAAAACGTCTGGAATTTGGCAGAGCTGAAGGACAAGCAGATAACTAATTAAAGAGCTGAGAGGAACTGATATGGCGACCTCGGACTCGGAAGCAGAGAGCGAAACCAAGATACAGAAGGTAATAAAGCCTAAAGACTTTCAATAAGAAGTGAAGAAGGCAGTTGAAGGGGCAAAACAAAGCATTATAAAAGCGGTAACAAAAATAGTGGATGAAAAAGTATCAAAGTTAGCAGACGCCGTTGAAGCTATGGCAGAGACTGTGAATTGTGCATGGGAAATGGCTCAGGCGAATGAGAAGAAAATTAATATGTTACAAAAACTGTCTAGACAGTTGAAAAAGCAAAATAAATATATTAAAGATAAATTAATGGACCTGGGAAACCGGACCAGGAGGTCAAATTTGCGGCTGAAAAATATTCCAGAAACAGAGAATATGGAGAAGGTGATTGAATGGATAGCTAAACTGCTCCCGGATTTAGAACTCTCAAAGGAAGTTTTTGACCGTATTCATCGAGTGGGGAAGCAGAAAGCCGATGGGATTTGGTCTAGAGATGTGGTAATGTGCTTTAGAAAATATGCATTAAAGGAGCAAGTGCTCAAAGACATGAAAGTTTTGGATAGTCTTGATAAATTATTGTATGAGGATAAGAAAGTGCTGGTGTTTGAAGATCTATCACAAGAAACAGTTAAAAGGAAGAAGAGTTTAAGAAGGTTCACTAGAGTGCTGCAGGAGAAGGGGATGAAATATAGTTGGAGAATAGCACCTTTTGCTTTAAGAATGCTACACAAAGGAGAACTTTTATTTGCAGAAGATCAGAAGCAAATGGTGGCTTTATTCAAGCAGGTGGGACTGCAGCTACCTAAGGATTATAAACAATTTCCTGATTGGGAGTCAGAAGAGGAAAATGACTTGGAAGAGAAGATGGAGAGGACTCAGAAACCAAAAAAGAAGAAGGAAAAGCATGAAAACAAGACCTGGGACTTTAGAGAAAGGGTCAGGCCTAAGAAATGATTAAGAAATGAAGACTAATGAAGAAGGAAGGAAGATAAAAGAACCGAAATAGCTCAATATGGACAGCTTTCTGTTTATATTTATTGGGAGTGATGCCTGGGTTACCCCCCCCCAATATGGATGCAAGGGGCTGTTGGATGTTTGGTGTGAGAGGTGGAATGAATGGGGAAGAGAGGGGTGAATGGATGGCGGTTGGAATATTGTTGGTATATTTGGGTTCTGTGATGGTGGACTTTTTGGAAGAGTGGAGTAAATGGGGTGAATGGGTGGATTATGAATGGAGTATGAAGGTGTGTGAATGTATATTGGGAAGAGTTATATATACAAGAGATATGCCAAGTGTGGTGGCATATAAATTCTCTCTTGGGTGGGTAGAATTGGAATGGATGTTTAGGTGGTGGGTAGATAAACACAGGCAGGTGGGGTTGGTAAAGGGATGGTGGGGACCAAAATTCCAGGCTGGTAGAAAACAGAAAAGATATGGGAAAGAGAAATGGTCAGTAGTTATATATGACAAAGGATGTAAATATTATATGTACAACTCTAAATGTGAGAGGCTTGGGGAACAGGCAAGAATTGGAAGATATATTCATGAATTAAAAGCTGATGTGTTTTTTTTGCAGGAGTTACATAAGGGGGGAGAGAGAGATAAGCTTTCCTGGATTTGGGAAAGGAAAGAAATTTATTGCGTCAGGCTCCTCGAAAAGTAGAGGGGTGGGAATAGTAATAAATTCTAAAGTTGATTTTGTAGAGGATAAAATATTGAGAGACAAGAATGGAAGGTTTATTTTTATTCAAGGTCATCTTGAGGGAGAGCTGGTGGTTTTAGCGTCTATTTACCTCCCTAATGTGCATCAGCTGAATGTATTGTATAGGTATTTGCAGAAGCTGGATAATTTTTCACCTCACACGAAGATAATAGGTGGTGACTTTAATATTAATTTGCAAGGGAAAGGTAGTTTTAAAAAAGGAAAAGTAGTGAAATTTAAAAGAATGTGTGGGAAATTTGGATTAATGGAACTCTGGATGGAAATGTATCCTAATGATGATTCATATTCATTTTATTCCAGTGCCCATGGAATTTATTCAAGATTAGATGGTATTTTAATTTTTCAAGAAGTTAGGAATTGGGTAAAAGACATGGATATTGGAATGATTAAGATTACAGACCGTGCCCCTGTTTCAGTGTTCTTGCAAGTAGGCCATTTTAATAGACCCTAGTTCTGGAAGTTTAATCCATGGTTAGCTGCAGATGAAGTAAGCAAGAGTAATATTAAAAAAGCAATAGAGAGATATTTTGTGGAGAATAGTAATTCAGTTACCTCATTAACAACAATATGGGAAGCAATGAAAGCCACTATTAGGGGAGTGTGAATACAGAATTTAGTGAGATTGAAGAAAGGTAAAGCTAGGAAGATTAAATAAATAGAAGAGGAAGTCAGAGTATTGGAGGAGAAATTTAGGAAATCTAAGAATAAGAAGGATAGGGAACAAGTGAATAAGAAAAGAGAAGAGCTGCAATAGGACTACTTTGAAATTATGGTATAGTAAACAGAAGTATTATGAGTTAGAAGGTAAAGGAGGGAAAATATTAGCAAACAAAATTAGGAACTTCCAGGTAAGAAAAAATATACGGGAGATTAGGGATGACAAAGGGGTGTTGGAAACTGAACCTAAAAAGATATTGGAAAATTTTTTAGACTTTTATAATAAATTGTATGCAAGTAAGGGAATCAAAAAGCATGATATAGAACAATTTTGTGAGGGAGTGGAATTCCCAGAATTGAGTGAGGAAAGTAGAAGAGAATTAGATAAGAATATAACTGAAGAAGTTAAGAGGGTGATAGAATTTATGAATGTGCAATCTGCACCTGGACTGGATGGGTTTAATGCAGTGTTTTATAAACATTTTAAGGATATATTGGTGCCACATATGACTGAATTGTTTCAGGGAATTTTGGATGGATCTACTACCTCATCTACATGGTTGGAGTCGAGGCTGGTGTTAATTCCTAAATCGGGGAAAGATCAAACCGTAAGGGATTCATATAGGCCAATTTCTATCACCAATATGGATTATCGAATATTCGTAAAGGTTATGGCATTGAGACTTAAAAAATGTATAACACAATTGATAGGGAGAGATCAATTTGGGTTTATACCTCAGAAATATTTGGTAGAGGCGGTAAGGAAGGTGATGGGTATGGTCTATCTAGCTAAAAATAAGGAGGTGCCTCTTACGCTTTTGGTGTTGGATATTTATAAAGCATTTGATTTGGTCGATTGGACGTATATGAAAAATATATTTCAAAAGTATAAATTTGGGGAGAAATTTCAAAATATGATTGAGGCAATATATACTAGGTCTAAGGCGATGGTAGGAGTTAGTGGATCAGCAGTGGGGTATGTTCAGGTAATGAGTGGTACGAAATAGGGATGCCCACTATCTCCCATGTTATTTATTTTAGCATTGGAACCGCTGTCCTTAAATTAAAAAAGAATAAAGAAATAACAGGTTTTGAAGTTCCGGGCATAGGGAAAGTAGATGGGAATCTGTTAACATTGTATGCGGATGATATGATGGTGTCAGTTAAGGACTTGGAGTCTGCAATGGCACCATTAAAAAGGGTATTACAGGAATTTGAAGAGGTGTCAGGGTTAAAAGTGATTTTTTCAAAATCTTCAATGATGTGTTTTAATGTTAAACCAAAAATACCATTAATGGCTTCTAAAACTTTGAGTATTCCCATAGCAAATAAAATGGTGAAGTATTTAGGGGTAAATATTCCTAGGAATGAAAAAAAAATATTTGAGTGTAATTATAAAAGAATTTGGAGTGGAATACAAGCTAAAATGAGAGAATGGGGGAGGAGGAAAGATTCAATTAGCACAAGAAATGCAATGGTTAAAATATTTTTAGTTCCTAGGCTGACTTACCTTTTCTATGTATTACCCTGGCATATACCAGTAAATATATTGAAGAAGTGGCAAGGAGCTATAGACAGTTTTGTTTTTGCATCTAAGAAACCAAGGACGGCTGGAAGGTATAGATATTATGGAATAAAAGATGGGGGATGGGGGATTCCCAATATTAGTATTTATTATGATGCATATCAATTAAGGCATTTAATGATTTGGCTGGAGGGAGAACTAGGAGAAGATCTTGGTTGGATAGAGCGGAAAAATTTAGCGGTGGTAGGAGGAAAGGAAAGTCTGTTTGATAGAAAAAGGAGGAAGAAGATAGGGGACAAATTATCAACCTTTCTGGGGCCTTGTATGGTATGGGAGAGGTGGAAAAAAGAGATTGCTCCGGGGATATCATCTCTTACCAAAATGTGGTATTATGATAAATTTACCCCATTAAGAGGATCAATGTCAAAGGAGGTAGGAGATAAATTAAAGAAGATTACTATTAGAGAGTTGAAAAAGATCTGGGGAATGGAAGGGATGATGGAAGAGGGAAATAATATTCTGAATAGGATGAATTGGTTGCAAAAAAGTCAAATTTCCTCATTGTTGAAGGAGGAAGAAATTATTATTATGGTAAAAGAATTATTATTCCCTTCGAAAAGTTGGTGAAAGAGTATGGAGAAGATAAGGTAAAAATAGTTTCAAAATTGTATAAGGTATTATTAGGTGTAGGGAAATCACCGAGAGAATTTATGAAGGAATATTGGGAAATAGCTATTCAAGGAAAAACTGTGGACAAAGAGTGGGAAAGACTTTTTAGGTTACCTCCCTTTGTTATAATGTCTAGGTTAATACAGGAGCAGGGTTTGAAGATGATAAAGAAATGGTATTATACACCGGTTAAATTGTATTATATTTCAAAAACGGGGAGTAAAAATTGTTGGAGGAAATGTGGAGAGGTAGAAACGTTCAGTCATATGTGGTGGGATTGTCCTTTAGTAAAAAAGTTCTGGGAGCAGATTGGTATAGAAATGTCGGGGATTGTGGGAAGAAAGGAAAAAATATCTAAAGCAATGGCACTTATTAGTTTGGATAGTATAGGGCTAAGGTTAAAAGAGGAAAGTAAGTGGATACATTTGATGTTAGCAGCAGCAAGACAAGTGATAGCAAAGAATTGGAAAGAAGCTGAGGAACTGACGATTAATCACTGGAGGGACAAAATGAATAATATAATACTCTTAGAGTATTTGATGATGAAGATACGTAGAATGAATGGGTTAAAAGTTAGTGAACAGGAGGAGGAATTGTTTAGAAGGATGGTGAGGTATTTGGGAAAGTTTTTAAAAAATTGTGATGATTAGTCAATTAATAAGAAATTGGGAGGTAAATTTGATTATGAATTAAGATGGAAGTTTAATAAGGTGATAGAGTTGCACATGAATTGATTGTGATATAAGACTGTAAGGAATTTATTTATGTATCTACTACCTGGAGGTCGCACACGGGTGGTGTTGGTGATGGATGTGTTTTATGAAATAAAACAATAAAGAATTTATTTAAAAAAATTAAAACAAGATAACACCTGTATTCCCTCTAGTTCCTGTGCTGGGTCATATAAGCCTAAACTAATATCTGTGACAGGGTGGAACAGTTAAAGCTTATAAAATAAAGAAGAAATACACGCTACTGAAGGGCTGCTCAATCACTGAGGGGAACTAAAAAAATTTTGGAGGGAAAATCTGCCTGATAGTGGGGAAGCATCGGGGTCTGTCATATTTGCAATTGATGGCACCTCCATAACATCATATATATCCCAGGGAGGGAACTATGAATGAAAGTGCCATCAGGAGAATGAACTGGATTCTACTGGTTGTCAATTTATCTTCTGTATGGAAAGATGCTTTCAGTATCGTCTTGCCAGAGAGTTCTGATTCCATACTGTCAGAAAGAATGGAGATTACTTGTCCATCTATGTCTTTGTTTCCTTTTTCTAAGTACTGGCTTCTGCAACTTCCTTTAGGAAGCTTGTAATAACTTACAGAGTAAGAAATCTCCAGAGCTCAGGGAAAAGTTTTTTGTTTTATTTTTTAAAAAAACCAAAAAACCTTTATATCAGTGGTCCCCAGCCTTTTGGGTATTGTGACTCATTTAAAAAACATACAAATCAATAAAATGGCAAAAACCTAGGACTCATTTTCACAGGCTTCACAACTGGTTTTGGGTCAGGGCTTACTAGTTGGGAAAGAAATGCCACTTTACCCCAAGCAATGCAGATTAACCTTTTGAGTAATCAATACTCTTTGCACGTACTCTTGCCAAACATCAGCTTCTAAATGCAAACAGATGCAAATCCAAAATGTCATCTGTCTGGGCTCTTATGGGGAGCAGAAGGATTGAAACTATGTCCATATGCTGCCATTGAAACTTAGGGTTGTTTGCAGTGCTGCTATGCAAGTTGTTTTTAAAACAAGTAATTATAAGGTGCAACAAATGACAACACGAGCTCTTTAGACAAGTAATAGTATCAACCCTCAAAACATTTGGGTACAATGAGTGTTGTAGTGTAGGCTTACAGTAAAGTAAATATATTCATTTTAAAGGTACTACAGGAATCTGCTGCAGCAATTTAACAATTCTCTGAAATGTAACAATTACTTTTCTGAAACTTATTGCTGGAACAGGAACCAGGAGAGGGACAAACTAAATAATGTATTGGTCTTAACCTAGAGTGCAGGCTAGTTTTTATTTAGGATTGGGTGTTTTTATTTGCAGCCTGGCTTATACATCCAGTGACAGATTCTCTTCCTTGCATTTTAATATCTAGTTAGCTTGCCATTTTCAGTTGCAGATTGAAATGCCCAGCTAGGGGTGGACAGAAACTGAACCACAAAACAAAATTTGTTATAAACTTCCATGAAATTTTAAAGCAGTTTTTGGATAGAGCAGAAAGCAACAGTTTAAATGGACCCGGAGTCCTTTTAAATCCCCACTTTCTGTTCCCTGCGAAAGCTGCAAAAGCAGCAGTTTAAAGTGACTGCACAGAACAGCCCAAAACAGCTGAGAGGCTGGGTGTGCCTCCCCTGCCACTCAGCTGTTTTTTGGGCTGTCTTCTGCAGTTCCTATAAACTTTAGAAGGACAGCACAAGACAACCAAGAACAGCTGAGTGGCAGGGAGCAGGCTGCTCCCTGTGGCTCAGATGGTTTTCAGGCTTTCTGCAAACCCTGCTTAAAGGGACCATGGTTCCTTTCAATGGGGTTTGCAGGGCCATGAACTGGTTTGTTTAGTGAATATACCCCCTGGTTAGGTTTGTTGTTCAGCCGTTGAAGTTAAAAGAATGGTATATTTCTTCCTTTCTGAACTAGTTTATTATATGAAGAGGGACAAGGGAAGTCTGTGAAACTCACATTTCTGCTTGCCATTTGCCTATGAACTGAAATAATTGTCAAACATGTTCTGTCTGAAATGCTGAAAAGTTACTACTACCATTTTGTGATTATGCCCAATGCCTTTGTCAGAATTCTGAAGGTCCCCACGGGCTAAATTTAAATATAGTTTAATTAACAGATCAGGGGAGAAGAGGGAGTGGGTTGACAAGTGTCTTCTCCCTTTTCCCTAAGAGCAAGATCAACAAGATAAAAAGTCGGGTGGGTTGGCTAAAGGCAGGAGAGGGCGGCACATGCAGGAAGCATATGGGGTGTAAAATAACTATTTGCAAAAAATCAAAGCAGCTCATTCTCCACCATTCTCTGGAGCTTGAGCTTGAGGTTTTTAAAAAGCTATATATCTTTCTCCCCTATTTCCATTTTGGCTCACCTCTTGTGAAGTTTTTCTTTTGGTATTTTCATAGCTCCTTACCCCGGAGGCTTTGAGCCGGCTCAGCATGGCTTAAACTCTTCCTCCCATCCACTGCCTGAGGATGCACGTTCAGGAAGGAAGGGGCAGATTCAGCCAGCTCAGCCGCTGGAGGAACTCTCTGTGCTGATGCAGCTGCCAGATGATCAGAGGACGATAAGGAACTGATTCAGCCACCAGGGCTGGCCCGAGGTTTTTTTGCGCCCTAGGCAGGGCTACCTTCTGGCGCCCCCCCGCACACGCCCCCATTATGGGGTTGCCAACCTCCAGGCGGGGCCAAATGGCATTCCTGTCAATATTCCTGCCAGATACAGATGTGGTTGCCTTTTCAAGACAGAGAGGGTTTTTAAAAATTATTTCCTTCCCTGCCATTTTCCCCAATCAAAAAGTCACCCTGACCTGCCTCTCCTCCCAGCTGGGAACAATTTACAGATATTTTAATATTTCCCAGCAAGAGTACAACCATGGGGTGGTGGTGGACTTTTTTATTTTCAGCAAGGAAAAGGGAAAGGAAGGAAGCATTAAAAGGTTTCCCCTGTTCTCTCAACACGTTTGGTAGCAGTGTACCTGTGAATGCCAGCCTGTGACGGGGAGGACAGCTGAGGCAGGACTGGAGGGGCATTTGGGGCACCCTGCAGGGCATGGCCTTGGAGCGGCCGGGGGTGGGGGGGGTCCCGTCAGTCCAGCGGCTCCCCCAAGGAAACTGCCCATGCCTCTCTCTCTCTCTCTGGCTGCTGCTTGCGGCTGGCTCAGCCCCGCCCTGGCCTCACGCTGCGCGCCGTCGCCAGCAGTACTTCTACCCCAAGCGGTCTGTCTCGACTCACCCGTCGGCAGCAGCAGCTCCAGCAGCAGAAGCGGGCCCAGCAGCAACGCTGCCCGCCGCCCCACCGGGCCCATCGGCAGCAGCAGCGTCGTCCAAGCCTGGCTGGAGCCACTCCGTCCCGTCCCATCGAGGCACTCCCGCGGCCCTCGCTGGCGCCCAGGAGGTGCCGCTGCAGCTGCCGGCACTTCTCTCATTCGCTCTGCCACCCGCTAGGCTGGCAGCTGCCCTATGGCGCGCGCTCAACGGGGTGACCAGCTGCTGGAGCGCCCTCGGGGCGGAGCGCGGGGCCAGGCAGGGTCAGAGTGGGGCCGGCCCTGGCTGGGCGAGGCTGTGCCGTCCTGGGGGGGGCTGCATGGAGGGGGACCACCACCGGGCCTGATCCGGCCCCACTTCCATTCCACACGTACTCCGGGCAGGCCCGGTGGTGGTCCCCCTCCATTCTCCCCCTGGCAGGCTGGGTGAGGGCAGCCTGAGGCCTGCTCGGGCGGCAGAGGTGGGCCTCGAGTAACTTTTGCTTGGGCAGCGGAGGCAGGCCGGGGGGGCAGGGGGCGTTTGGCGCTCCTGCAGGCCCAGCGCCCTAGGCGAGTGCCTAGCTTGCCTAGTGGGCGAGCCGGCAGTGTCAGCCACAGACAATCCCCCCCCAATCATCTGGCAGTCTGCTCGCTCACCGCCTCTGGCCAGTGTCCTCCTGTTGCTGCTGCTGCTGCCCTGGCGCAGCTTAAGATTGGGGTGGGGGGCTTTGCTGATTGGGGTAGGGGGCGTTGCCCTCAAAGCCCCACTGCTGGCTAGATACATTGATTTGCAAGATGTACAGTCTTCATAACTATGATATGGCAAGAATAGTTTTGGTTGACAGATGTTGGGCATTCAAAAGCATTATCTCAATCAAAAGTGCCAGCCCCTCTGGGCCAGGACTTTTGGATTCAAGGGGAGTGTGTTGCAAAGCAGAGTTACAAAATACTTGAGAGAGTCTAAAAACTCACCCAAGCCTTGTTAGGTTGCCACCAGGTCTTTCTATCTATCCCAACAGCCCAGGAGTGAAAGACCAAGCCTCCTGGCTTCTTGGGGAACTAAACAAGGAAAGTCAGCCATGCAGAGTGAGATTGCAGTCTGAGTTTCCAAGACAAAACACTTACTTTGGTAGGTGGTCAGAGTCAAGACTTTTGGATTTAGGCTTTGAGGTTAATTAAAGGCAAAAACCATGACAGAGTAAAAATATAATTGTTTACTAAGGTGCAAAAATATTTAAAATACAGGACTAGATTGTGAAGGGATAAAACAACAAAGGCTAAGCATTTCCAGCATAGCTAAACACATAAAGACACAATTCTAGTTACCATTTCCAGGTTTGCAGAGGCAGTCAGTTCACCAAGTCAAGATGTTCACACAATCAGCCCATCCAAGCAGAAATCAAGACAGAACACCATTGCTGGGTTGCTTCTGGGACTATTGACAAGACATGTCCAATAGTCACCAGGCATCACCATTCAGTAGACAGATAGATAGTAAGTTTATTGTATATGACCATTGGCTGTAACAATGTAAAATATGTATACACAATATGAATTTAACGTTCAAAAATACTATACTAAAAACAAACCTTCCAGATAAAACTGTATAATATATCCACCACCATTCAGTAGGAACAGCAACTAGATTTATAGAAAGGGGCTTCTGATTGGCCCTAGGCCTTTGACCCAATCAGAAACCAGAGAGGTGGTGTAACTCTCTCTCTGTTACTAGGCATATGATATCCCATAATGAACAAGAGCAGATGGGAGAATCGAAACCTATCTGCAGGTTAGGCCTGGTCCACTCCCCACACAGGTGCTGTTAGTTCAATTGCCTTGGAATGTGCTAATTGGTAGCTCCAAGGGCAGTTGGGTGGCTTGGTACCATTCTCCAGCTGAAAACAATTTAGCAAAGTCAGTGCACTCTGCTATCTCTCTGTCTCTGGGAAAGCTTCTGCAGGCCAGTTTACAGCCTGAACCAAAGTTTATTTGCAACCAGAACAGGAAAACCATTTTCTTTACAATCTCCTCCAAGTGATACGTTAAAATCCCACATAAAGAGAGCTCATTGTCAGGATGGAAGCAAGCAATTTGCAACATTCCGTACCTACTTATCTCAGAAAAACTGGGTTGGGCAAATATAATGGATATAGCTCATTTTAAGTACCTGATGCTTGTGATGAACATATCACATGGGGATGCCCTGCTGGATGTAGATCCAGCAACTGTAGCTGCAAAAAAGGAAGACTAGAGCACACAGCCATAACATGCAAATACAGAACAAATGAAAGTACTTGCATGAATAACATCGTGATTTCAGTTGTTTTGGTAATGAAAAACATTTGAAGTATGAAGCGAAAAGGTTGTCCACTCTAGCATTTACTTGGGTTTTTAATGGTATAGGTGCACAGCTGCTTCTTGGTGGGAAAAGGCTATTCTCCTTCAGTGGGGGGAAGTCATCCAGGAACTGGTTAGGTCACGCCTCTGCTCGCTCAATAGGCTATGCAAATTTCTTTTGTTGCATAGCTCCTGTTGGAGTGGCCTTGGCTGACCTCTCCAGTTCCTGCATAGCCCCTGTGCTCGGTAGGACACTGGACCTCCTGCTCCAAGCCTGAGACCAGAGCAAAAGCCTGAGAACAGGGAAGAAACTTTATAAGTATCTCAGAACAAGATTCCAGCGGGGATCCCAGTTACTCCCCCTACCTCTGGGACCAGAGAAGGAAGGAGGGTACCTAGAAGAGGATCCAGAAGACTGAAGACCTTCGGCCAAACCCTGGAGAACCCAGAAGGAGACAAGATGGCCGTGCCCATGACTGAGGAGCAACTGCCTATAACTCCCGAGGCTTCGGGGGTTGGACAGCAGAACGTGCAGCGGCTGGAAACTGCGCCGCTACCGACGCACGTTGCCTCCTCCACTGTGGGAATGGCTGATCACATGGAGCCAGCCGGACCCTCCGGACCCCCTGCACGTGGCAAAGGACGGTGCCGCCGCCGCGGCAGCAGCAAGTGATGGAAGTGGCGGCCGCAAGGCGACACGAGCCCCGGACTCCTGCAAGTCGCCACGGAGCAAGAAGAAGAAGGAGGCGAAAGCGGCCAGCGGAACTGGGAAGTCGAAAAAACGGCGTGGGAAAGCCACGGGGCCGGTGAGCCCAGCGGGTGAGCCCATTCCAGGAGGGGGGGCCCGACGGGAGACAAGCGGGAAAAGATCGTGCCGGCTCCATCTTCGCCCCAAGCTCCGGCACCGGGGCTCCTTCCGTCCCAACCAGGGGTGCCGGGGCCAGTTCTAGGCCAGCTGGGGACCCAAAAGGGCGGCATTGTCAAATGGCTCCCACGCCAGCCATCTTGCCCAGGTGGGGCCCCAGCATCCCCGCCCCCACCATTCTACCCAGGGGAGGCCCCAGCGCGATCAGGCGGCCTTGGGCATACACAGGCCCTGCCCTTTGCCCCATGGGGGATCCTGGGACCACCAGCACCGTGGGTGGCGGCAGGGAGCACGCAGCCGCCCCTGCCACACTTTTCCCAGACCCAGCCATTGTTAACTGCCGCTACCATGCCACCACCACCTCAAGGGTTTGGCGGGGTGGGCCAGGGTGGCCTCATCCCCCCAACGTTCACGGCAGGACACCCCTAGATGTGGCCAATGGCGGGGGGGGGCCTTGGCAGACCCCACAATGGGCCCTTGCGGGATTGCAGGGGGGGGGCAACCTGACTAACCAAGCACAAGGGTGCGAAGGAGTCAGGGGCAGAGGTTGCACCAGGTCCTCAAAAAGGAGACGGATACACCATTCTTCATACTCCAACTCATCATCAAGTTCCAGGTCCCCTTCTCCATGAAAGAGGCACAGGGATCTCAGGGCCCTGGCCCACAATGAGGCATCAGGGGCCTCGGAGGCGGAAGGCGAACAACAACAGGCCACCATGCCCAGGGGGCTGGAACGGCCACTAGCTGGTGATACGGCAGGAAGACAATGCCTGCACAGCATTAGTTCTGAGCAGGTGGAAACAGCGTCCACCATTACTTCCTCACATCCCAACGAAAAGGAGGAGGGAGAATGGTCAGGAGACGAGACAGAGGTCAAACCCACCTCGTCCCGCCTATTCCAAATGGAGCATTTCCAGCGTCTTCTGACAAAGGTCATCTCCACGCTTAACTACCAGGTGGAGGTGACGGAGAAACCTAGATCATCTGCATCTGCGAACTTAGATCCTAGAGGTTTCAAGAAACCGATAAAGGTCCATACATTCTCCCCCTTTCCGGACTACTTTGAGGATGTGATACGGGAAGAATGGACTAACCCGGGGGGGGGAGCATCTCTCCTCTCAATAGCATGGCGCCTCTATATGTTACCCGACGACACAATGGAAGACCTAAGGGTACCCTTAGTGGACGTCCCGGTGGTGGCCATGCACTCAGGGGCTGTCCTTTCAAAGGACGGGGAAAACGTCCTGAAGGACAGCATGGACAAGAAAAATGATGCCGCCCTGAAGAAGGCACATGGGGCCATCTCACTGGCGATACGCTCAGTGGCAGCACTGTCCAATTTCACTAGGGCCACGGCCATTTGGGCCGACAACCTCCTGCAAAACCAGGAAGTATCCCCCCTGGATCTACGGAGGTCGCTGTTAAAGATAAAACGAGCTGCAGAATTTGCAGGGGATGCCTCTCAGGACAACATACAATTCTGCGCCAGAGCACAGGCTGCCAATATTATCATCCGTCGGCACATTTGACTCAAGCATTAGAAGGTAGACATGTTATCAAAAAGTAACTTGGCTACGGAGAAGTACTCTGGCCGCCTCCTGTTTGGAGAGTCAAATTTGGACAAGGTCCTGGTGGAAACCAGGGAGAAGAAGAAGGCAATGCCTTCATCTGCTCACAGGCGGGAACGGGAATACAAGGGCAGACCTTCCCATTCCTTTAGTGGCCAATTCAACATGGGAAGGGGGCGAGATGGCTGGGACCACAGGCCATTTAAATAATTCAAATATGGCACAAGATCAAATGCTAGAAACGCTGCGAACTACAGGACTGACAAGACCGCCCCCCCCCAAGAAACAATCAGCACGACTACTGGATTGGGGGCTGGCTCCAGGCTTTTGCGCAGGCCTGGAGCCTGACCACTTCAGACCAGTGGGTGCTGAGGATTGTATCTCAGGGCTACAAAATAGAACTCACTGGCACACCCCCCCACAGTTTCAAACCATCACCAGCCCCAAGGAACAAGGAGCGCCTTTGACAGCTACAGGAGGCGATACAGCACCTCCTGGAGATCGGCGCCGTAGAAGGCGTTCCCGCAAACGAACGCTTCAAAGGGACATACTCTGTACTATTTGTAGTACTGAAGAAGTCAGGAGACTGGAGGGCGATCCTAAATCTACGCAGCCTCAACAAATGGGTGGTGAGGAAAAAATTCCAGATGGAATCCCCACGCCACATCCTACAGGTATTGCAGCAAGGAGACTTCATGACCTCCATGGACCTCAAAGAGGCATACCTACATATTCCAATACATCCTGTTTCCAGACAGTTTCTGCGTTTCTGCTTCCGAGATCAGCATTTCCAGTACAAGGCACTACTATTTGGCCTTTCTTCGGCACCCAGAGTCTTCACCAAGGTTCTGGTGACTTTGGTAGCGGCCTTGCGCCTGGAGGGAATACACATCCACCCTTATCTTGACGATGCCCTTCTACGTGTGCGGGATTATCAGACAGCAGACCGCTATACTCAAAGGGTCAAGGCCTTCCTGAGTGCGCACAGCTTCATTATCAACGAGGAAAAGAGTCACTTGACTCCCACACAGGACCTCGTGCACTTGGGCGCGAGGCTAGACACAAAGCAAGCCACAGTGTCACTACCAGTAGACAAACAGGTCAAGATCCAGACCCTAGTGGCGAAGATCAGGACCAGGTCATGGGTGGACCTGATGCAGCAGGCGGCGCTGCAGGGGACTTATGATCTCCACGATCGACCTGATCCCTTGGGCACGACTTCATGCCAGGCCCTTACAGTGTACCTTGCATCATCCACTGGTGGTATGCTGAAAGACATAGTCCATGTTCAAACAATGTACGTTATTCCTTCTTGGTGAAAAGAAAATCTTTTGCTATCCAGCAATAAAATAATTATCAGAGTGATTGTCTTCCCTTTGGATATGGGAAAGTACACTTCTGTGGCTACATTATTAGCTTGTAGTTTTTACTATGTTTGGGGAAAAGACAGATACATGAGCTGTTTGTACACCTACGGTCCAGTTGAATGTAAGATGAATTGAGCCTACAGTTGCTGAAAAGATGGAAAGCATTGCCTGGTTGGCATGTGGGTTAAACATACTGATTTAAATATAATGCAATGTACACACCGTGTTGGTTACAGAAGTCAAAACCTAACACGTGCAAATGTCCCAACTGTGTTGGAGTGCAGTGATGAAATCTTACTGGGACTGGATCCCAGGGACAATTTCTTGAGAGTAAGCCCCATCGAGTAACATAGGAATTACATGCTTATGCTTGCCCTCTAAGTTAACTGTATATTAGTCGATGAATTTTCACATTGTTCCTGCACGCATTTTCAATATGTGAAAAGAGGAAAACAATACTTCATCTTTTAGTGAGGTAACACTGACAGAAGAACAAGTGGTTATGTATGCTGTGCCAGGGAACTGCTGGAGGCTATGTTGTATAGAATGTTGGGATGGAACTGGCAGAACTCTGTGTGCTTCTTTTTGATTACCTCATTAGTTATTTTTCTGGCATGGAGATTAATTATAGAGCCTGTATTCATAGGACCAAAACAGATGTGATACAAGCTACAGGTAAAGTGTTTGTGTGTGTTGTTGGCCATCAGGTCACTTCTGACTTCTGACAATCCTATTAACTGAAAACCTCCAAAGTCTCCTATCATTAAGCTATGGTCAATTCATCTTGTGTTGGTCTTTTTTTCTTACTGCCTTAAACTTCGTAGCATTATTCCGATGAGTCTTGTCTTCTCATAATGTGACGACAGTATGACAGACTCAGTTTCATCATTTTAGCTTCTAGGGAAAATTCAGGCTTGATTTGATCTGGAACCCTCTTATTTGTCTTCTTGGCGGTTCATGGTATCTTAAAACTTTTCTCCAAAACCATATTTAAAATGAATTAGTTTTCTTCCTGTGAAGTCTTTACCACATATAAAAAAATCTGTGTACTTGTTCTGCCATGTCTGAATGCATTTACCTCATGTGTTGGCTCATTCATACATAGCACTAACACTCCGGCACATTCAGGTGGGTAGCCGTGTTTGTGTGAAGCCATAGAACATGCATGGTAAATACATTTAACATGGGTTTACCTATTACATGTCATATCTGCATGAGTCTCTGCCGACTCTTGATCTATATTCATGGAACATACAGGACCTGTGGCATCTAAATGTGTGGTTTGCCTCCCCCCCCATAATGATGAATCTTTGAGCAAAGCGGTGTGTGTGAATTAGCTCTAACTCCACTTGCTGAAGAATTGTGCTTTGAACTCTTGTACTAGGCAATAGGATTATTTTCAAATATATTTTTTTCTTTCTCTGTTCTGCTTGTGGAGGTACAGTTGAGAGGAAGGAGAAAGTATGCAGCATTGTAGTTCTAAAAAGTTCACCTACACTAGTAAGCTTATTGAAATGAGAGGCATATACTTTTTCAGTATCTCATACATAGTGGGAGGGAATATTACTAGACATCCTGTAGCATTGCTCCCTAAAAATCACAAAATAGATTTTGAACAGTTCAATTGAACTTTTTTTTGGAAGTTATCATGCTGCAAGGAATTCTTCTTAGAAGGCTAAAATGGGGGACTGCTGGATATTCTTTTCTTCTATTTCAGTTGGCATCCTGAGCGATGAATCATTCTTTTCTTTTTTTAAAAAAGCCAATAAGCCTGGCCCCCAGAATTCGTATAGGGGGATATTTTCTGCTTTGCCTACTGTGCAGTGTTCTTCCTGTTTGTTTAAATTTACATGGATTTAAGTATTATTAGAGGTTGTTTAATTCCATTTCCATTGGCTTCCACCATTTTAGAGATTATGAAATCTACTGAAACTGACACTTGTAAATTCCTTCTCCTAGTGCTGTGGGTGAGAAAGAAGATTTTTTAAAAAATAATCTGGCTCAAATTCATTTTGCAAATGCCAGATATTCTGCAAAGATGTACTTAACTGTACAGGAAGACTTACATGTGCAGTAACTAAAGATGAATCTGTTGTACTGAACCCTGAAACAAAATTGTTTCTTCTAGTCCTCAAAGCATCCAGTACAAGGAATTCATCTGTTAATGAGAACTCAGATATACTTTTCTACTACTTCACTGGTGGAAAGGTTTGTTTTTGGTAGGACTTCTGCTGTTAGATTCATTATACTTCATGAAGCAGCTTAAAAATTACACCTGTAATTTTGCCGAAGTGACTTTTAAATAACATCTTGTGGATGTGAAGTAGCTTCCAACTCTCCCCTTTTCTCACAACAGCCACATAAGATAGGTTAGGCTGAAAGAGTGAATGGCCCAAATTCATCCAGTGTGTTTCTATGCAAAATGTGGGATGAAACTTGGAAATCCTGATCAGACACTCAAACCTCTACACTACCCTGGCACCCTTAAAGCATGCTTTGCTTCTGTGTTTTGTCTCTGAACTGAAAGGTCTTCATTTTCATGTATCTTCTTGTGTTTGAATTTTTGAAGAACACATTTCACATGTTGTTTAAACTGTAAAACTGCTTTCGGTGGGTGAATATTTGTGCATATTTATTTATGAGATTTTTATCCCATCCTCCCCCACAAGCGGGCTCAGGGCAGAGTATAATGCACCACAAACATACGAAGACAATTTACATAATTTAAGTTAAAATTCAAAACCCAACTAAGTCTACATGATGATGAGATAGTAAAGCCTAGACATCAGGGATATAACTGAGTATAACTCAGGAAGGGCCATCGAGGTAATACTTGGCCAGCTCCCAGCCTATGATACAAATTGATGTAACAAGTAGCATAGGCTAGTTGGTGGGAGGGGCTGGTTAGAACAGGGTAGGCCAATATAGTGAGGCACCCACTGCCTCAACTGAAGGTCTGGCGGAACAGCTCCATTTTACAGGCCCTGCAGCATTGCAGCAAGTCCTGCAGGGCCCTGATCTCAATTGGGAGCTTGTTCCACCAGGCCGGAGCCCGAGCCGAAAAGGCTCTGGCTCTGCTTGAGGTTAGGCAGGTGTCTCTTGGGCTGAGGATTACCAGTAAGTGCTGTTCTGTCAAGCATAAGGCTCTCCAGGGAACATGTCAGGAGAGACAGTCCTGCAGGGCCTTAAAGGTTAATACCATAACCTTGAACCTAATCTGGTACTCAGTTGGGAACCAGTGCAGCTGGCAAAGCATTGGCTATATGGGCACCTGCAAAGACACCCCAAACATGAGGCATGCTGCTGCATTTTGCACCAACTGAAGTTTCAGGGTCAGATTCAAGGGCAGCCCTGTGCAGAGCAAATCAGTAATCCAGTCTGGAAGTGACCATTGCATGGATCACTGTAGCCAAGTCACAGGAGGAGAGATAGGGAACCAGGTGCCTGACCAGCTGAAGATGAAAAAAAGGCTGATTTGGCAGTGTTCATAACTTCGTCACCACTGGCATTGGCGTTAGAACTGCCCTGCCAAGGGTTGGGGGTTTGATTCCATATCCCACAACTCTGATACAGGAGCTCCATCTTTTGATGGATTTAATTTCAGTCAAAACTGCTGTTACCAACCAGCCATAGCCTCCAAAGCCTTGGTCAAAATGTCTGGGGCAGAGTCTGGCCAGCTGTCTTATCAACCGATGGAGTTGGGTGTCATTATACAGGTGACAACCCAGCCCAGACCCCTAGATTTACTGGGCAAGAGGGCACATATACATGTTAAATGTCATTGGAGAGAGGATTGTCCCTGCGCGACACCATATACCAAAGGGTAACATGGAGACATCATCTCCCCAAGCGCCATTCTCCATCACTGACCATGGAAGAAGGAGACCAGCCATTGCAAGGCTGTCCCCTGTATCCCAGCATCGGCAAGGTGGTGGGCCATCAGATTGTAATTGATTGCGTCAAACGCTGCTGTCAAGCCAAGCAATAGCAGCACTGACCTGCCTCAGTCCAGGTGCCCATAGAGGTCATCCATTATTGAGTGGAGAAGTACATCCTTTTGTCTGTTTTGTACCTATTACCCATTAACATCATTGGGTGCCTCTGACTTCTAGTGTTGTACAAGAGGAACAAGAAGCTTCCCTCTGTTCCATAGGGTAATTTTATTTTCCTTTACTCCCATTGGTAATGTTTGAAATAGGTACATTATTTTAGGTACCCAAAACATTTTAACGCTTCTGATTTTGGAGGATATCCCTAATGTTTTGTTTTTCCATCTTCTCATATCCTTCTCTGTTTTCTTCCAGATTTTATCATAATTATCCTTTATCATCTTATCCAAATTTTTCTGTATTACTATACCTAGATATTTAAATTTCTTTACTCCTAACCCTATATTTTTACTTCTGTTTATTTCCTTCTTTTTTTCTCTATTTACATTTAAGTATATAATTTCTGATTTTGTCATGTTTACACTTAGCCCTGAGCATTTTTCGAAATCTTCCAAAATAATCTTTACTTCCTTTTCTCCCTCTTTTAGATTTGTCATAATAATTATGATGTCATCTGCGAATAAATTAATTTTCATTTCCGTCTTACCTGTTTTATAACCTTCTATTCTTCCCGAATTTCTAATCCGTTCCGCTACCTGTTCTACCGCCATTACAAATAGTAATGATGACAGTGGGCACCCTTGCCGTACCCCTCTTTGTATAGGGAATACTTGTGAGTGCTCATTATTTACTCTCACTATTGCCTTCCTGTCTTTATATATTTCCTGAATTGCCTCTAGAAATTCCTTTTCGATTCTCACTTTATTCATTATTTGCCATAAATATTCATGGGATAGAGTATCAAAGGCCTTGTAGACGTCTAGTTTTAATAGTGCTATCTTCTTCTGCTGTCCATGATATAGCACATTTAGGATATTTCTAATAGGATGAGCTATGCTTCTACCTTTTACAAATCCATATTGATCGTCTTTTATTATAGATGGGATTACCTTCTTTAGTCTATTTGCCATTATATTTGCAAAGATCTTATAATCTTGGTTTAAGAGGCTTATGGGTCTATATGATCCTACTTCTTTAGGATCTTTCTGAGGTTTAAGGATCAATATTATTTCGGTCTTCCTCCATGAGTCTGGAGCGCTTCTACCATTCAGAACTTCATTGAACAGTACCTGGAGTTCCAGTACTAAAGTATCCATCATTACTTTATAAAATTCCCCCGTAAAGCCAATTAACCCTGGAGATTTGCCCCTTTTAGGTTCTCTTATTACTTCCCTTATTTCTTGGGCTGTAATCTCATCCTTTAATTTTCCTCTCTCTGCTTCTTCTACTGTTTCCTCCTGGAAGTCTGCTGTATTCTTTTCGTACAGGTCTTTGTAAAATTTCTCAAAAGCCTCTGTAATTTCTTTAGGATTTTGTGTTAATTTCTTATTGTGGTTTATGCATTTTACGCTTTGCTTTGCTCTTTTAATCTTCAGATAGTTCGCCAGTCTTTTTGCTGTATTAATACTATTCCTCTGAAATTCGTTTTTAACCATTAGTTCCTTCTTGCATAGTGTTGCTATATCTAATTCTTCTAACTGTTTCTGGATCTCTTTAATTTTACTCTGTACCTTAGGGTTATATTTTTCCATTTGTTTCTTTTGCAGCTTTTCTAATTCCTGAAGTTTGGGTTGTCTTTTACTATACCATTCCCTTTTTATATTCTTTTCTTTCTTTATACAATGCCCTCTTATTACTGCCTTGGCGGCATCCCATAATATGTTAGTGGCTACCGTCCCTCTATTCTCTTTAAAGTATAAGCTTATCTGTTTCTCCATGTATTTTCTATCTTCTTCTTTCATCATTACTAAATTCTTATATCTCCATGGTCTTTTTATATTGAATTGCTTTATTTCAAACTCAATATTTATGGGTGCATGGTCAGATTTCCAAATTGGATGGGTTTTAATATCTTTTATAATCATATTATTTTTTTCTACTATTATATAGTCTATACATGATGACGTTTTATGTCTGCTAGATATGTGTGTAGGCCTTGGTTGTTTACCTATAAACTCATGCACTTCCTTCAATCCCCATTCCCCTAACTTAATATTTTTATTTTTTGTAATGTCAGTATTTAAGTCTCCTGTTATTATTAATTCTCCTTCTGAGAATTTTTTACTCTTCTTAATAATCCTGGTTAAAAATTTCTTTTGCTTTTTATTTGGTGCGTATATATTTGCTATTGTATACCATTTCCCTTCCAGTTTAAATTTAACTATTAAGACTCTGCCTTCTTTATCTGTTAACTTCTCCACATCCTCTACTTGAACCTTCCTGTGAATCAGGACTGCTACCCCTCTAACCTTAGAGTTGCTTCTGGCTTCTACTAAGACCTGCCACTTAGGGTCATTTAGTAAAGGTTTTTTGTCATTTTTCCTTTTATGTGTCTCCTGTAAACACAATAAATCTATCCTTTGTTCTCTAGCAATTTTGGATATCCTATACCTCTTAAGGTTTGAAGTTAACCCATTTACATTCAGTGAAAGTAATCTTATTGTCCTATCCATTTTCCTTATTGCTTTGGACCTTTGGCCGCCCTGGCTGGAGGCTTTTGATGTTATTCCTTGAAGAAACCCTTCCCTCCCCTCCCCCTCCCGGTGGTTGAGACAATTTTGGTGATGAAATTCTCATCCTGTCTCTCCATCTTCTGGAATGCACACCTCCCCTCCCTCTCCTTAACTTCTAAACTTAGTAACCTTGCTCACTTAACATTTGCATACTTCCCTTTTATGCAGTTTCTTCTAGCGAGTCTGTCCTTGGCCTCTTCTCTGGTCTCTCTGATCCTCCTTCCTCTGGGTCATCTGTTACTTCTAATTCTTCCTCCGTGTCCTGGTCTCTGAGGTCGTCAGTATTTATTCCTAATCGCTTGAGTAGCTCCATTGCCTCCTTAGGATTTCTTGCTATGTGCCTCTTCCCCTCCTTAAAGACTATTATCGACTTGTGGAGGGGTAGCCCCATGAGAATTTCACATTGTTTGCGTATAGTCTCTGGCCAAAAGGTCTCATTTGTTTTTCCTTCTTAATATCTCTTGGCAGTAGTCTTCCCTTACCCAGACCTTTTTTCCCCTAAAACTCAAATCTGGTTTCTTTTTTAGTGTTTTATAAACTTGTTGCTGAAGTTTTTCTCTGCTGAATTTAATAATGACGTCTCTGGGGGTTCCTCCTCCTCCTCCTCCTCCTCTTCTTTGTAACCTGTGGGCTCTCTCTATCTCTTCTGGATTAATTTTTACACCATTTTGTTCTATCCATCCTCTCAGGGTTTCCTCCAGAGATTTAAAGCCCACATCTTTGGTAATTCCTGCCAGGATTAAATTGGCTCTTCTATTTTGATCCGATAGATCATTTAGCTGGCTAGTTAATTGATCTATCTGCTGTTTGTTTTTTCCTGCCTGCTCCTTAGCCGAGACTACAGTCTGCTTTATTGAGCTAATTTCTCCTGCTCAACTTTAATTGCCTTTATTTCTTCACCCATTCTCTCCTGGGAGGCTAAAACTTTCTTTTCAAAGCCTGCCAATCGCTCTGATAACTCCCAAATGTTTTTCGCCATATCCCCAGTCTGGGCGTTTCCTCTTTAGGAATGTAATTAACTAAATGCTGTCTTACCACACTTGAAGTTTATGCCCAAATTCTCCTGCTTGGCTGTTTCTTTTCTCCTGAGTCAGTCCTTTTTGTTTTGCCTCAGCTGAGAGGAGTATTTACATTCTTTTGAGCTATAAACAGTTGAGATTATTCGGAGAGGTCCGGGTTTGCAGCTAGCTTAATCAGCGCATGCTATGATATTGGCGGGAAAAGCAGCTATAGCTTGGGGTTGGAAGGATAAAAGTAAGTGGACAGCCGAAATCTGGCACAGCTATCTGCTTGATTTTATACAGTCAGACATCGTGGCAACTCTGCATAAGGAGACAATTTGGGAAGGGAAATCCGCTAAAATCCAGAAAAGATGGAAGACCTATTTCAACTGGGTATCCAAGGAGGGAAGAAAGGACATTCGGTGGAAGATTCAGACTTTGTGCCCATGGCTGGAGATAAAGGAATAAGGACAACAGGAAGATAGGGAGGGGAGGAGGGAGGGAGGGGAGGGGGAAGAAAATTGTAAGAAGCTAAATAATATGTGGTATAAAGAAACCGATAAAATCAATAAAAAATATATATTTTTTAAAAAAGCTTCCCTCTATCAATCTTCTCTATCCCATACATAGTTTTATAAACATCTATCATGTCCCATCCTCAGCCATCTTTTTTTCCTAAACTAAAAAGTCCCTGGCTCTTTAGGTTGTGTGTTTTGGATATGGTGCACTTTTATGTTTCAGATTTTTATGCTTTCTTTGGTGTTTGTTTAACAGATTCATTGCCAAACCATGTGCCATTCATTTTGGTGTTCAAGATAAGTCTCACAGAGTTCAACCCAATGCAATTCTAGAAAAGGTGTTTACGTCTATCACAAAGGTGAGTAATGCTTTAGAGTTTCTTTGAAAAGTAGTCCTTCCTCCTTCCCATTGATCTTTTATTTTATTATATTATTACTATTATTTTGCTGTCAAGTAGCAGCTGAATATGGTGACCCTGTAGAGTTTTCAAGACAAGAGATATTTAGAGGTGTTTTGCCATTGTTTGCCTCTGTGTTAGCACCCCAGAATTCCTTGGTGGTCTCCTATCCAAATAGTAACTAGGGCTGACCCTGCTTAGTTTCCAAGATCTGACTAGAGCCTATTCTGCATCTAGCATTCACTCCACTGTTTTACCAAACTCATGTTGGAACCGAAATTCCCTCTACATTGCATGCTACTTTCACTTTCTTTGATTGTCAGATTTTATTATGGCCTCCACACTACATGCAAGTTTCACTTCATTTGAGCTCTTGGTTTTATGGTACTGTCTACATAGATTTATAGCCATTTTATGGCCATTCAGGGGTGACTGCAGTCAGTCTGGTGTTGGCCTGGGGCATTTGAATGTGGTTTTGAGTGGCATCTTTTTCTGTTCCAGTGTGGGTTTGGTAAAACAATGGAGCAAATGCTAGATGCAGAATGGACCAATAATATCAAGCTGGCCTGGGCTACTCAGGCCAGAGCATTGGTCCTCTCTGGTCTGGGAGAAATGAGCTTATTACTGTAGCATTTTTAAAAAAATTATTCCTGTCCCCTTGAATTGATTTTAGCCCTATTGACTTGCACTGGAAAAATGCCTGAATCCAGGAAGCTGTTGTGTTGGGAATAACTGATAGTGTCACTCTTTTCTGATAGTGTCACTCTTTTCTGTTTCTTCCATTCTCCCACCCCACCCCATTTCCCTTGAAAAAATTTTTAAGAACTTCTTTGGCCATTTGTTTGCTTTTGTTGCTGGGTTAATTTTATTCTAGAGCTCTTCATAACAATGTAGAATGTAACAAGTGCAGCAACATTTAATATAAAAACAGTCTGCAGCAGAACGGAGAACTGGATTTTGGGAACAGTTTTTGCTGGACTAAGCAGATGCTGGAGTACATCCAATAATTATTATTTTTTTAATTATTAACTGGATAGGTCCTGGAGGCTGGGCTGCATTGTTCTTGTAGCCTCTTATTATTTTGCTGTGTCTGTCAGGGACTGCACCAAAATAATATTCCTACTTCACTTTCTTGACCCAGTTTGTTTTGGAAGAGGAAGGACTCAAACTCAGTTTTGCAAGCACAGGGTTGGCTGTGGAAAAACCTCCAGGGAAATCTAGTCTTCTTGAAGCCTGAGATCTAATCAAGATTTCCTGGCAGAGTTTGAGGTGATCAAAAAGATATTTAATTAGACATTAGAGCTGTGAAGGCTTGGGAAAATTTTTTTTCCCCTTGGAGGACTTTGGAGAGTACTGAAAAAAATATCCCTATGAAATATTTTTTCTTTGAAGTGACTGTAATACTTTTAAAGATAAAGTTTTGTTCTATCAGAACGGGCATCATGAAAGCCTGAAGACCTTTTCCTTGTGGAAGTTTTGCGGAGCACTGAAAAAAACTTGAATGAAACATTTGTTTTTCTTTTGGAATGAGCGATGGGCATAGGGCACAGCAGTTTGTGCTGTGTCTCACTTGAGTATTAGGTATATGTGCTTATAGAAAATAAAGGTATCAATCCTTTTAAATTCCATAAATATGCCTATTAATAAAATGTTTTTTTGCTGAAGCAGAGAAATGAAATTGGGCTTGATGAGAAAGTAAGGGTTGCAGATATTTAATTTCTCCCCAAATTGTTGTTTTTATCCAGAAAAAAACCTGGGAAAAATGTATTGTTCCCCATTGTTTCAAAATTTCAAAAGAGTTTACACCTCTTTCAGAAACCAGAGGCTGTTTCAAGTCCTAAGGACTGGATCTACTTGCTGATTGCAACGTACTTTACATTGTTTATCTTAAATCTTAAGAAGTGGATGTATTTGCTTTGCTTAATGCACATTTGAAAATCATGTTTTTCAGTCCATTGAAATTGTGAAAATTGCTTTTGGGAGTGTCAAAGAGTAAATGCTAGATACTGCTTTAAATCTCCAGCCTATCGTATTTCTTGTATTTCATGTATTGAATACTATTGTATGTTTGAGAAATATTTGGAGCCTTATGTGATAAATCATACAGGATACCCATATCATAGCTAACTCCTCTTCCTCTGCCCTTAAGGTTTGACCCTGGTCCCAAATATTGACAATATTTGTGAGAAAATGAGCTGAAGACAGCACTTTTCCCATTCATTTTTTTAATGTTTGTAATTTAAATTTGTCAGGGTGTAGTTCTGTTTTTAAGTGCTCAGTCAGTTCCTTCCAAATTTCAACAGCAACAGCAATAAGACAGCTATTTTTCTGTATTTAAAGCTTCAGAAATGGGTTTCAGGATGCTCAGCATATGTTCAACATTTGTGTTAAGACTAATGTTGGGGATTCTGACCATGACAGTGCCATCTATTTTCTCTCGATTTTGTTCACCAACTGTCATCAGAATATGCCAGTTCTTGATATACTGCTCAAAACAGTCTACTACAGAGTTCCATCTAACATCTTGTGGGGGTATTAGCTTGGTTCCACCCATTCTTTTCAGAGCTGCTGCAGCAAAATGATTGTTATGGAAGTATTTAGCAATTTCAATAACATTAGTCTTCCAGAACACTGAAGGCTTTGGCTAGGAGGTGCTGCAAATGAGAACTGCAACCGTATGTTATTAGGTTTGTATTCCATTCCAGCTCTAAATTTCTTCTCATCTTGGATACATTTGCAACATTGTCTGTGACCAGATTGCGTACTGGGCATTTGAATATTTGTTCACAAGTTGTTATAGCTTTTGGTGCCACTTCTTGTAAGTATTCTGCTGTGTGTGCATTTCTGGACATATTAATTATTTCTGCAAGGAAGACATTCTCTTCTGTTGTTATACAAGCACATACAACAGGATCATTGTGGACATTGCTCCACCAATCAAGATTTAGATTAATAATTCTACCATCTAGAGCTGTTGCACATTGCTCAATTTCTCTGTCATAAACTTTATCCCTGCAACATCTGCTCTGCTGAGTGGACTGTATCTTGGTCTCAGTGACTGAACCATATTAATGAAGTGTGAGTTTTCAATCAGACAGAAAGAAGAGTTTGTCGCATAAACAAACTGGGCAGTTTTCCCATCAGTTAACAAGGGGCTACTCTACAAAGGGAGAATTGGGAAAGATCCACAAGTCTATTTTAAGCTGGCAGCTTGTAGAACAAGTTTGATACAATTAGTATTCGGTCTAGTTGAACGTAATTTAATTGCATGATTGCATCTACACACGGGAGTCCCATAAGGCTCAACTGAACCCTGTGCAAACTATGGTGCCCAGAAATGGACATAGAAATTCAGGTGAAGTCTGATTATTATTTTTCATGACTTGGATATGTTTCTGTTAATGAAGCCTAAAGTCTCTTTAGCTTTTTTTGCAGCTGGCCCCACTGGTGGATCTCCTGATGGCACCTGAGTTTTGGCCATTCACTGTGTGACACAGAGTGTTAGACTGGATGGGCCGTTGGCCTGATCCATCATGGCTTTTCTTATGTTCTTAGCTGGTCACACTTTTGATTAATATTCAGCTTGTGATACAGTGCAGTCTCGAGATGTTTTTCATATATACTACTGCCATACCAGGTATCCCTCTCCTACACCTGTGCATTTGGTTCTTATTTCTACAAATGCAAAACTTTTGCATTTGTCTCTGTTAAATTTTATTCTTTTAGTTTCAGCCCAGCTTTCCAACCTATCCAGACTTTTCTCTGTGACCAATGCAAATTACTTGGCCTCTGAAGCTTGAATAAATTATATACTGCAGAAATGAAGGCCTGGATGGTGATATTGGAAGCAGGCACAGTTCTTCTGTTTTCTGCAGTGGCTGTTCATGCTTTCTGTGTGCGTACACATTTACAGGAAACATAAGGAATGCGGGGTCTTGTTTAGAGATGTAAAATTTCTGGAAACTTTGAAGCTGCGGGGAAAAAACGGAACTTTGGGGAAAACTTGAAATACGTGCAATACTTGCTGTTCTATCAAAACTAGACTAATTTTATTGCTTTAACAACATAAAATGCATAATTTATAACTTACTTGCAATATTCAAAATATTTATGGAATTTAAAAGTTGTAAATTCCTTCGTTTTTTACAAGCAAGACTGCAAATATACCCCAAACCACAAGCTGATGTAGCCTATGTTACCTTAGCCTGTATACTTTAATTTTTACTATCTGAAAATTAGAAAAAAGAGGAATTAAAGAGAAAACACAAGCTTTGTGATAAACAACATAAAATATATTATTTGGTCAGAAGAAGGGTCAATAATATAAAGTGTCAATAATAATAATAATAATAATAATAATAATAATAATAATAATAATAATAATAATAATAATAATAATAATAATAATAATAATAATAATAATATATTTGTCAGAAAAAATGGTCAGTGATAATATTTGAACAACTAGATGCTGTCTTCTTCATGCGGCTACTCAGTTCTCAATGAAACTTCTCTCTGAGGCTTTGGTGCAGTTTCTGCCCTACCTCCTTTTGATCTTTTTTTTCCCTCCAGCAAAATAGGGCAATAAGCTACTAGATACCCAGTCTGTGGGTACATGTGTCACAATGGTTTGAGGGAGAGGTGAAAAGGTCAACCACAAGAGGCGTAGTCAGGTCAAAAGGGCCACAAAAGCAATGAAAGCCCTGTGTGCTGCTCTCCTGAAGATCAGGTGTTCTAGGTGCTGAAATGACTGTTGGATTCAAGAGTTGTGTATATCTACAGTGTGCCTACCTTGTTTTTAGAAGCAATTCACTCACTTCCCTCCTTAAAATTGAAGCATAAAGTTGATAAGACTGGTCTAAGCAAAAATATACGTATCTACCTTCAGATATTTCAGTTTATGGAAAGCCATGAGCTAAATACAATCAGAAGTAATCTAGATCATAAGGTAAGTTGCAGCTAAATAACCGAAATGTGCAGGATGCTATTGCTACCAGGAACAAAAGTGTACAGGTTCCATTTGTGCCTGAAGTAGAAGCCAGAGCAAGCCTGAATTTGCTTCAGCCTCACAGTAAATTGAGGTGCTCCAGGTCTATGTATGAATTCTGTTTTTCCCTGGCGTAGGAGTACATTCCGACCAAGTGGAGCCATGTTCTGATTACATCCAGGTTAGCCTACTGGCATGAGCTCTACGTGGGACTGCCTCTAAAAATTATCCAGTAACTTTGTTTGAAGACAGAGAATGAAGATCCAGAAACTGTGCAGGCCCACTGAAATACTCTAACAATGCTTTTTGGAGATGGAATCACTTGCATCTAGTGAAAATTAGATGCCATAGCTAGACCAGTTCGTTTTCAAGATGGTAATGAAGCACAATCCAGTCCTTGATGGATGACTTTCAGTTTGTGAGATCTGATGATGCAGAAAAAGTGCTTAGAAGGGTGCAGCCCACAGCAAAGCTTGACCCTTTCCTGTCATGAACAGGCTTGATCAAGTGAGTCTGGGAGGTAGTAAGTGCCTCTGTGCAGGAGGGTGTAGTTCTGACAGCTCTTTCAAAGAGTTTGTTGTGTCCTGGAGAAGGCATTTTTGGGCCCTCATCTCCTAAATAACTACCAGCTGTTGCTTGATTGGGTGGTGAGTTTTCATACCCATTTCAGTCTGGATTCAGGCCTGGGCTTGGGATGGAAATGGTTTTGGTTTCCCTCACTAATGTTCACAGGGAGAATGAAAGGGAATGTGTCCTTGTTGATTCTTCTTTTGGTGGCTTAACCAGCAACCAAAGTGTCCTTCTGGAGAGGCTGGCTAGGATGAGGGCAGAAGGGAGACTGCTGTTCCTGCAGGATTCTCTCTTGTCTCTCATACTTTTTAACATGTGTATGAAACTGCTGAGAGTGAATGTGCAGGGACATTGATTGAGGTGCTATCCAATATCTGGATAACACCCAGCTCTATTTCTCCTTTACAGCATAGGTGCATAGGTTTGTGCCTGGAGAATGTAATGGGATCATATATGTGGGCTAATAAATTAAAGCTAATTGTAGACAAGACTGAGTTGCTGATAGCAATGAAGACCCTGGAGGAATCAGCCTGTCCTGAGGGGTTGCACTTTGCCTGAAGGAGCAGGTTTGTACTTGCAGTTGCTGCTGGATTCTGGACTATGGTTGGATGCTTAGGTCTCCTTAGCATCACATAGTGGGCCAGTTACAGCTGTTCCTAAAAAAAGTGTAATCTGGTTACAGTGATCCATGCCTGGATCATGTTTTGGCTAGATTACTGTAAAGTTGAAAAAGCTGTATTCTTAGGTACAGACATCTACTTCTGGGTAAGGTAGTGGAGAAGGTGGTGGCGACCCAGCTCCAGGCTTTCTTGGAGGATGCTAACATCCTGGATCCCTTCCAGACTAGCTTTTGCCCTGGTCATGGGATGGAGATGGTGCTGGTTGCCTTGATGGATGACCTCCGGAGACATCTGTATAGAAGTGGTTCAATGCTGGTGATTCTTCTTGGTCTGTCAGTGGCATTCAATATGGTTGACCATGAACTGTGGGCCCACTGCTTCACTGATGTGGGATTAGCCTTACAGTGGCTGGTCTCCTTTCTCCAAGATCAGGGGCAGAGGGTGGCGCTTGGAGGGGAGTTGTCTCAGTGGCACTCACTTGGATGTGGTGTGCTGCAGGGAGCGATTCTCTCCCCAATGTTATTTAATATTTACATGCACCCCATTGCCCAGATTATTTGGAGGTGTAGGCTAGGTTGTCACCAATATGCAGATGAGACCCACCTCTCTATCTACTGATGGACAACCACCCGGACTCTGCCCCTGAACATCTGGATATATATATATAACTAATGGATATAGGGAAGGATCAACTAACGAGGTGACACGATCTGGTTACGTAGATATATATCCTTGTCACCTAGTAGTACAAAAAATTGTTGCTGCTTATAAAATTTTAACAAAGATTGGTAAAAAAAAAAAAGAAAACAGCTGATTAATAAAAAAACTGCATTATCAACAATTATCTTGGTTTTAGAGTCTTTTCTTCTTGCGTTTCTTCTTTCCTTGGGGTTTGGGAGCAGCTGCTCCTTTCTCTGATTCCGAAGTGTCTGGAGAACTGTAAAGTTTAGAACTATTGCTTGATGAATCCTGTGAGTAGGATTCTTCATCATCTTCCTCCTCATCATCAGTTTTTGGCTTTTTATCTTTCTTGCATTGCGCTAAATTGAAGTATTGGTCCACAAATTTTTTTGCTTTAGGAACAGTATCAATATTAAATTTTTTTATCTTCATATTTAAAACTCAGTCCTTCCGGGAATAACCACCTGTAAGGTACTCATTTTTTCTGTAGATGGAGAGTAAGTTCCCTGTAGAGCCTCCTCTGCTTCTGGATTTCAAAGGGGATATACTTCAAGATTTTTATCTCTTCATTCTTGATTTTTAAAGGTTTCCCCTGTGTAGATTTCAGCACCAGATCTCTGGTAGACCTTCTCATGAATTTCATGCGTATTTCTCCCGGGAGGCTTTTTTTTTTTTTTTTAATAAAGTCTGGATAAGTCCTGTAAGCCCAGTTCATCTCCTTCAATAAATCTTCCTGTTTGTAATCCATTAATGGAGCAAGAGCCTCTGCTAGATGAGCCTTTAAGTCCTCGTTCTTTTCCTCTGGCACTCCCTGGAAGCGTAGAATGTGCATGGATCTTTCCAGCTGGAGCTGTGTTAGTTGTGTTTTGTTGGAGGTTCTTTCTTTCTCTGCTTCATCTGTTCTTTTGTTGATATTCTGCATCTGTTTTTCCATCTTTTTTAACATCTTGTCAGTTACAGAGGTTCTTTTGTCCATTTGAGTCAATTGTTTTTGCAAATTGCCCATTTTGGCGTTGAGATTAGTCATCTGTTCCATTAGGGGGCACAGTGCATTCGCCAACAGTGCAGACATATCTGCTGCTACTTCCTGGTTCTGGGAGGGAGTCATTGGTAGGCTATTTCCGGCCAACGTTTTTTTCTCCAATCCCACCTTCTGCCCTCTCTCAGCTATAATATCGACAAGAAGTAAGTTTCCTAAAACAAAGTAAAAGTTAGCTGAATTTAACCCGCTTAACATTCTTATGCAGCTTTTGGTTTTGTTAGTGATCTAATGCGTTTAGCTTGACTCAAAGTGCTTTATTTATGCTTTAAAACTGCCTTGCTTTAAGTGTGGGGGGGTGAAGTCTTGAGTTTCCCCCTCCCCTCCACTTTGCACTTAGGCGCTTCTAATTGCTACCAAGGTTCTCGTAGTTGCTTTAAATCACCTGAGCATTGCTTAACTCATGCTTTGAAGCCTTGGAAGTCTTTTAGAAGCATTTCAAAACTTTTGACCATGTCTGCTTGTCCGGCAGTCGTCTATCGGCGCCATATTGGCTCTATGGCGACGGGACCTTTTGGGGAAAAAGGTGAGCCTCAATTCCTTGGCTGTTGCCTTGGAAGAGGCTCTCCTCGGCTTCCCAGGCTGAGGGTCTCCTACAAAGACCCTGGGAGGGTCTGGGACGATCTCAGACCCTTCCCATCAGCCAAGTCTCGGCTCCCCCCCATCAGAATGAGACGGGGTGCAGCTGAGCAGCGAAAGACTTAAACCGGAAGTGATCGCCACTCTGGATTTTCTCAGTGTTCCCAGCCCCTCACATCTTGAGTGGAAATTTATCAAATAGCAGGGCTAGAAAAAACCTTTGCTTGGGGTCTTGAAGACTCACTGCCACTTACAATAATAGGTGTATTACTAGGCTAGGTAGCTCAATGTTCTTATTCAGTACAAGGCAGTTTCTTATTTCTTTACATAAATTACTTTTTTTGGGACCACAGCAATATGGCAGCTTATTAAAGACGATCCTCCTGTATTTTTGTTTGGAGACCACAAACGAAGTGTAAAGTCATGATATATCCTCCACGTATGAGAGTATTCAAATACGTGTGAACAAATGATGGTAGACATAAGTCTTGGAAGAATATATGTGAACTCTATGCAGATTTGTGCTAAGCTTTTTGTTTCTAGAACTGAAGGCTTAGCCATTGTTACTTTTCTGAGCATGATGATGTCTGCAGAATTTCAAAGAATTATGATAACCGGGTAGGAATAGCAGAGTATGTTTTGGAAGGTTGCTAAGGAATATAAGAGCTTTTTTTACATCTGTTTGATCTCCTCCTAGTGTCCGGATGCAAGAAGGTTAGAGGGTTTGTCAAAACAGCTAGATTGGGATGTCCGAAAAATCCAGCGCTGGTTTCGTCATCGGAGGAATCAGGATAAACCATCTGTCTTCACAAAATTCTGTGAGAGCATGTAGGTTTCTGTGGAGTTATGTTTTTATAGTTTCAATCATGCTTTTTTTTCAAAGGAAGCATCTTTGGGTGAAGATGATGAAGATGATGTTATGATAATTTTGGAATAAAACTGGCTAATTGTAATATGCTCTTATTACTTTTTATGCTCCATTTAAAATTTTTATTTAATTTCTATTCTTGGTAGAGCAATTAGGATGTTTAGTTTTTGTTGGAAAAGCTCTTCAACCATTGTGGATTTGTCACTTCATTACGGGAGGTGATAGGAGTCTTTGCATTAGAAGTAGGTTTTGTTCTACAGTAGGTCCAGTAGGTTTTGTTCTACAGTTAACAGTTTGTGGGGAGGCCTGAAGTGTTCCCTGGTTCTTCTGATTGTGTCCCAAGCTCTCTCTCCATTTGTTACCAACCTTATCTGAGTTGCTCATCAGTGCTAGTGGGCCATTGAGGCAACTGTCTTATTTATTTGCAAGCCTTTAATCTTTATAAAGTTATTTTTAAAATTATTTTCTAAAGCATTTACTTGAATATTTCCTGAACTCACATTCTTTTTCAATCACACTTAAATTTATTTTCTTACCCTTTTATGCATGGCCTCTATCTCTATAGTATTTGAGCATCTTTGCCTTCCTGCCTGCTACTTCTATGGCTTCTACTTCTCTTCCCCAATGGCTTCTTCCCCAAGATACTTTCCTTAGGTGAGTGGGAGTCTCATTTGACCTGTATCCGGTCTAGATTGTGTCAGTGGTATCTTTTTTATGTAGATCTGACAGACTTCAGATTCTTGTGCGTGTCTCTTAGAGCTGCCATGATGCATGCATATGTCATTTTCTCTAACCTGTGGCTAGCACACTTGTTTCTTTCGTAGCCACTCTTTAGGGATATTTTACAGACCTGGGGTGTTGTTGTATGAAGTGTCTGAAATACATTCATTTTAATAAACTGAATCAAAGAGCATGCTGTTGGCTAGCATACAATGCATGAAGTTCTGCGGATCTGAGACTGGAAATTCCGTATGTGGGGTGCCAGATTAGGTTCTAGTTCTATTTCAAGTTAACTTTTACTGTATTGCATATCAATTTCTGCATGTGATTTATTTATTTTTTTGTCTGCTTTTTTCATTTTCAGGTGGAGGTTTACATTTTATATATTTATGTTTTCCTTCGGGCTCAGGATTCTCTGGTTGGTGAGTGTGCTTTTCATTGCTCATCTCATTGAATATGCTGATGGGATTAAGATGAGAGATCATTTGGCCCTTTGGTACTTCCCTGGCACTCCTGACTGGGTTCCCAATTCTTCATGTAATCACATCCTTGCAGAACAGGAAAAGTAGCTTTTGTAACATGCTTCTTCACAGCGATGCTTCAGGTCAGACTGTTTCTGACCCCTGAACTGGACAGACTTGTTTCTGATCTGCAGTACCCTCATTCTCTCTTCCTTGGGAAAGCCACTGATCCTTAGCTTTTGGGTAGTGTTTCAAAAAAATTTATGCTGCACGTACCTGTGCAGAATCACTTGTTATGTGCAAAAACACTTTCCCCCCCTGTGCGTGAGAGAAAGCAGACTATCATTTTTGTGGATCGTCCATCTTGGCATTTACCAAGGAAATAAAATGAATCCTTTTTGAATTAGCACTGCTAAGGAAGGGAAGGATGTATTGCTGAAAAAGAATTGCACACACAAAAGATTATTCTTTTTTCTCTTCCCCCACTGTAGTCACCCTGGTTTTGGGATACGCGACAATGCTGGTACAACTACCCTTTTCAGGTATGTCTTGTCTTTACTGATATGTGCTTGTGTGGTGCTTTATGCAGACACCTTGATATGAATGGTGGAGATACTATGTAATGCATTAAGGTGCTGTTTTCTGAAGTCCTCCAGATTTTTCATAATAACTTTGCTCCTGATACAGTAGTTTGCCCCAGAAGGCAAGGTTGCAAGGGCTAACCAATTCACCTTGAAGGACAGCAGCGTCCTGGCCATGGAGAAGCTACCTCTATCAAAATAAATAGGGCATCCTGAATGGACATGTGGTTGTTCATGTGTTAGAGTACTACACAGAGTACAGAACCCACATATTGGTTAGAATATATCTGTGTGTCCGTACTGAAAGAAACAGAAACTTTCAGAGCAAATGGTATGCTATACATCCCATTAACATGTCCTGCTATTGTGGATTTGTCACTTCATTACGGGAGGTGATAGGAGTCTTTGCATTAGAAGCTATTGGTGTAGAAGTTTCCAGTACTTTGAAATTGGTACTTTAGGTACACTACTGTCCGTTACCATGAAGGAAGCTTTCAAAGCAGCTTTCTCTCTTCCCCCATCTTCTCATAAACTACCTCAGACAGAAGAAAGGAAAAGGCCAGGTCTGGTTTTCTAAACGTAACCCCCTAAAGCTGCTGTCCCCTCCCTCTAACCAAGTAGTTGCATTCAAGGTGCCCACAAATGCAGCCTTCTCTCCATAGCCATTCAGTTACAGGAGCAAGAAAAGGCACCTATCTATAGATATGATTGGAATGGGAGCTAGACTTTCCCTGTGTCCAGGGTAAACTGATCCCACTGTTCTAAGCAGGATTTGTTCCTGCTTAATCATTTCCAAGCATTGCATCCCAGTGGCTCTTCCCACTGAAGTTACCCATGGTGGGAACTACATCATCACCTTTCTCTGTCTTCATGTGCCTTGGCTTCTGTTTCTTGATTAAATAAATTGTTGGGAACTGTTTTTATATACATATCAGTAATGGACGATTAAGTCCATTAATTTTCTCTTCTATAAGGTGGAAGAAAAAACTACTTAGAAAAGCTGAATAACCCTAACCCTGTTAATCAAGTTTTTTCTTCTGTTTTTCAGCCTCTAATTTCTGAACTTTATTACTATTATATCATACAGTTGGCCTTTTACTCGTCACTTGTGTTTTCACAGTTTACAGATATTAGGCGAAAGGTAAGAGCAGAAGCCTTTTGTTCATTCGCCTTGCTTTTTAATGAGAAGACTCAATCAGTGCCTAGCAATAAAATGGCTGATTTGTATCTTTGATTAGAAGTCTGTTATCAAAATGCAAACCTGTGATGTGTGAACTGTGCTCCTGAGATGCTGAATCACCACCACTTTAACATTTGTTAGTGGAGATGGGGGACTAAGGGCCACTCTGCACATAACCTTTTTTAATGAGTTGGGTTTGATTAGAGAATGATTCTTAAGTGCGACCTTTGACTTGTTGTAGGATAGTGTCTCTGGGTACCTGTTCAGATAGTCTTTTGCAAATAGAGGTACCCAAAAAATTGTGATTTGGATGCCTTGATAGTGTAATCTTGCTGAGCAGGAGTTACTTTTTTAGCTAAAGGGGTAAACGGTGGAAAATGGGGAATAGTACGGAGGAGAAGTGCAATCTATTGGGACAGAGGTGTCGAGTCTTCTAGATGTGAGGGCCTAAATAGCAGCAAGGAGCCAAGTGCCTGATCTCTGTGTGGTTTGGCAAATAAAGGGAGATAGATCAAGACGGGGAGCAAAGATATACCTGCCCTAGTCTGCATAGAAATCAAATGTTAAGAAAGGAGGGATCCAGTGTGTGTTGGACGTCTCAGTTGCAGTTCAGTTTACTGGCGCTAAAGCTAGGCTAGTTATACTGTTTTTGGCTCATAGGATAAAATGGTTTCTTTTCAGGAAACAAAAGATTATGATAAATGATAAATCCAGGTTGGTAGCCATGTTGGTCTGAAGCAGTAGAACAAATTTAGAGTCCAGTGGCACCTTTAAGACAAATAAAGTTTTATTTAAGGCATGAGCTTTTGTGTGCATGCACACTTCTTGAGAGCCAATGAAATGGAATTTACCAGTCCATACATATAAGACAGAGGTTGAACAGCAAGTTAGCATACAACATAATGGAGGTGTTTTAATTAATTCAAACAGGAATAATAAGCTAAGTTTATAAGGTACTCAGAGTAATTAAGTGCTTAGAGTAATTGGCACTGATAACATCAGAGGAGACATAGCACTGCACTACAAATCACCTCACCTCAAAGAAAAAGATGCTATTAGTTACCTCTGTGCTTGAGAGGAGACAGATGGAGCGTTACAACAAAGTCTCAGTTAATTAAGCCTAAACAAAAGTAAGTAAAGGTTTTCCTTGCTCAAAAGCTAGTTGAATCTGACTCTAAGGGGTGGTGCTCATCTCTCTTTCCAAGCCAAAGAGCCAACATTGTCCGAAGACTTCTCTGTTTGTCATGTGGCTGGTGTGACTAAATGTTGAGGCACACAGAACGCTGTTACCTTCCCACTAAAGCGGTACCTATTTATCTACTTGTAATTTCTTGCTTTCGAACTGCTAGGTTGGCAGGAGCTGGGGCCAGAGATGCAGGCCTGCAGCAACAGTGGGGCATCTCAGGACCGGGCCCCCCAACTTACTGCCCAGGCATCACAACTTTTTGCCCAGCCAGGTGGAGACTGCCACCACCAAGGAGCTCACAACCTCCCTACTATCAACAGTGGGAGTGCCAGCCAAAAGGCAAGCAGGCACTGGCGGAGGGGATGCATGTGTGCCCGCTCTCTCTCCCCATCCATCACTCAGCTGCGGTAAGGCCCAAGGCAGGCTCACCAGGCTGGGCAGGTGGCTGGCTGGCTGGCCTGTGCTGGCCTCCCTTCTTCCCTCCCTGGGCGATGGGTGAGACAATGAGGCTTGGCGCTGGGCGAGACAATGAGGCTTGGCGCGCTGGGCTGGTGCACTGCTGTTGCTGTACATATGGCCCCAGGTGAGGCCAGGTGAATGGTTAGAGAACCCATCTGGCCAACCTTGCCCGAGACTGGTGCAGGAACAGGGATGCGGTGCAGTTGGGCTCCAGGGAGGGCAGTCGGGGGCAGTGTTCCCTCTAAGCTGAGTTAGTGTGAGCTGGCTCACAGTTTTTTTAGCCTCCAACTCACAGATTTTTGTCTCAGCTCAGGAAGGATGGCTCCAGAGCAAATTAATTGATGCAGTAGCCAAATTGCCTGCTCACAACTTTCATGCCAGTAGCTCACAAAGTAGAATTTTTGCTCATAAGACTCCATAGCTTAGAGGGAACATTGGGGGGACATGCCACTCTTCCTTCCCTTAGTGGCATTTGGAGCTCTGTTTCATGCTGTTGGCGAGGTGGGGCTCAACCCTTCACTATGCCTGTTCTGTGGTGGCTTGCATGAGAGACCGGGGTCTTCTATGGGGTGCTCCCAGGCTTGGGTGTGTGTGTATAGGTGCCCCCTGACTTATTTAAAGTCCCCCTGAATAAAAGCATCCTGGCTACTGACCTGCAGAGATGGGAGTTCACTCTGTCGCGCGGCAGTAGGGTCTTGAACTGTTGAGCTACAGACTTTCTGGTCTGCAGTTCAGCGTCTTAACCTCTGAGTCACCGCAGCCCCTTAGCACTCCACAATTAAGACGGCTACATTTATACATCTCTCTCCAATTTTGACAAATTTGCTTCACTGTTTCCCCCCAGAATTAAATCCAAATAATGATGACCTTATAAACTTAGCTTATAAACTGTATAACCTTAGCATACGGAACAATAACTAAGCTTGTAAACATCTTCATTGTTCTGTATGCTAATTTATTGTCCACCCTCTATAAGTATGGCTGTTATTTCTGTTTCCATTTCATTCTGTCTGAAGAAGTGTGCATGCACATGAAAGCTCATACCTTGAATAAAACTTTGTTGGTCTTAAAGGTGACACTGGACTCTAACCGTATTGTGCTGCTTCAGACCAACACGGCTGCCCACCTGGACCAAACTAGAAAGCATCTACTTGAGAATTCAGCCACGCCAAATAAGAGTGTAACAAGCCCATAAGGCAAAACCAGTTAGCTCACATTATTGTATGGACTTGTCCAGGAGCATTGATTTGTTCATTCTCTTCAGAAAAACCTATGAAACTCCTTCATTATGTGAAAGGCCACAATGAATATACATGTAACTAAGCTATAATTTTGTCTTCATATTTTGATTATCGGAGCAACAGTTCAGATGTTTTTTGCTTAGTTCCTTGGTGGAATGGTGAGATAGTGGTGGTGTTCATAGTGGATCTCTCTTCCCATTTTATTTTCACAGTCACTCTGTAAAGTAGGTGAGGCTGAGAAAGTGACTGGCCCAAGGTCAGCTAGTGAGGTTCATTTAAAATGAGATCTCCCCAATCTACTATTCTAGTGTTAAGCTAGACTGGCTCTATTTTACATTGTAGGTGAGGTGTATTCAATAAATTTAGTATTGTTTAACAAAATGCAAACACCACTTACACATTTTTGGCTTCCCAAAGAAAATTATATATGCTGAGAAACCCTTTGGCAAATGCAATGTTGTTCCTGAGCCATCTCATAGTAGCTGAGTAAGACTTAAAAAAACCAAAACACTACTACAGCCCCTTAAGTGGTTGTGTCTGAACATCTGGAGCAATGTTTCCCTTCAGGTCAGGGGAATACTTGTTAAGCAGATCTGAGGAAAGGGCCTTAAGATAATAATCACTTTGTCTTGGGATAAGGCCTTCCAGCTGTGCTTGGATTATGCTGGCTTGGTCTTCATGTGATAAGTCCTCTGGCATGTAATGGATGCCAGAAAGACAGGGAGGTTTTGAAGCCATGTGCTCCTGTTTGGTTCTTTTTGTGGTGAACTGATGAGTCATCTACTCTTGGAAAGTAAAGGATGGAATGGGATATTGATAATCATCTAAAGTACTTAGTCAAAACTTCTCTTGCAGTGTAGTGGTGCTGTGTCAGTTTAATTATGAAACTTGTCAAACTTATTGAAGGTGACTGAAAATCTTCAGTGACTTGCAGTACATCTTTTAAAGCTACTTGTGGTTCAGTTCTTAGCTGTTGTTCTGTGACAGCAAGGCATAGGAAGGAGGTTTGTACTTGTGCCCTCACCCTCCTGTGTACATTATATTTGTTATGTATCAAGCTCTATGCACATATACTGTATGCAAGAAGTCGCCACTGACTTGATCGGTCAACGCTTTCTTTTGCAACAAATAGATAGTATGAGCTAGGCCTCTGTTCTTTCTTGCACAGTTGTTTCATGTAGAACGTGGGATGCTAGATCTCAGTGTGAATTTCTTACAGATGGAAGGTAATTAGGGCAAGAAAATGACATATTAAAGCAATAACCTCGTGCTGCTTCTTATGTTCAATGATCTCAATTCATTCAGAGAAGGTAGAAGCTAAAAGCTTGATAGAATATTGGCAGTATGGAACCAGAGTGATGAAATGATATAGGGGTTGAATTTCCACACAGGGAGGAGAGTTTCCTGGCTCTGCTAAATAAGAAGTAGATATCAAATTGCTGTTTATTTATTTAATTTATTAATCATCCAATCCCTAACGCCGGGCTCTGGGTGATGTACAACAGTCATAACAACTAAAAGCAATTAAAAACATTAATAGTACATTTCAAAAAAGGAGGTCAGATGGTGAATACTAATTAATCCAGTTTCAAACTACTGGCCACTTTGTGGGCGGGGTGGGTGGGTAGGGCAAGGCAGATAACCAGCAGAAGGAGTGGAAAAGGGTGCCAGCCAAGTGGAGACCATTCTATTCTATCCATAGAATCCAAAGGAGAACAAGACTTCCATTAGTATTACAGCGAATGTATTTAATAAATGGTAGAGAAAATGACACTTTGCTATTGGATTGGGCCAGCTAGCTTTAAATTTGAAGGTTTGCAGAATTTATACCATGGGCTATTAAGACATATGTGTACAAGGCAGAAAAAAAGTTCTTTATTCTCCAAACAAAGGTTGGATTGGATATGTTAGGTTACAGATGGAACTTGAACAGTATCACAGTGTGTGACTTAATTGGGCTGAAAGAAAAATGAGAAGTACTTTCCCTCAATTGTAAAGCTGTTTCCTTCCTCTGAATGTGTGCATTTTGAAAAAGTTGTGACCACTATTCTCATGGAACTTAAAAGATCTTCCATCATATTTCATTGAGGGTGATCCTCCTATAAATGAACAGTTTGAAACCTTTCGTGGTGTTTTGCTCTTGCTTAGGATGTTTCTTCTTCCAGCAGCCCTTCTGCCAGCTTTGTACAGTTTTGTTGAGTACCTTATAAGACTGTGAAGCTCCAGCTTGCAGTCTACCAGAAATTCTCTAGTATCATGAGAAATATCATTAGTATTGCTAGATGCTCCAGGTTAGTTACAGCCTGTGCAGGATACACATCTTCCTCCAAAGAATCTGATAAAACCAGCACCTGTCACTGAACAGGTTATTCTCCTGGTTGGCTGAGATATTGGAGAGGGTCAGAACAACTGTTGAAATCAATGACACATGGGCAGAACCAGGCTGAGCTCCTTTCTTTCACTGGTCACTGAGGCTGATAGATTTTGATGATTATTTAAATAATGTTTTAAAACTTAATCCTACTCTAGAAGAAAGCAGGCAAAACTACATACATCTGATTCCACATGGCAATGATTCTCGTGTAACTTTCATTGCCAACAGAGCATCCACAATGTAGTCCTCCCCCCACTTTCCTTATCTCAGACCCTCATGGCCACCATTCCTTCCTCAGTCATCAGAGGACTTTTTCAGGCTTTTGAAAGCAGAGAGCTGACATATTACTATAATATTATAATGAGCCAGTCACTAGGTCCCTTGAATTCTAACCTTTCTTTTTGTTTTAAAGTAAGTCACTAGCTCATAAGAACATAAGAGAAGCCAATGTTGAATCAGGCCAATGGCCCATCTAGTCCAACACTCTGTCACACAGCGGCCAAAATATACCAGGTGCCATTAGGCGGTCCAGCAGTGGGGCCAGGACATTAGAAGCCCTCCCACTGCTGCCCCCTCCAGCACCAAGAATAGAGTGCATCACCTGCCCCAGACTGAGAGTTCCCATCTATACCCTGTGGCTAATAGCCACTGATGGACTTCTGCTCCATAGGTTTATCTAATTCCCTCTTGGAACTGTACATGCTTGTAGCTGCCACCACCTCCTGTGGCAGTTAATTCCATATATTAATCACTCTTTGGGTGAAGAAGTACTTCCTTTTATCTGTTCTAACCCGACTGCTCAGCAATTTCATGGAGTGCCCACGAGTTCTTGTATTGTGAGAAAGGGAGAAAAGTACTTCTTTCTCAACCTGCTCAATCCCATTCATAATCTTATAAACCTCGATCATGTCACCCCTCAGCTGTCGTTTCTCCAAGCTGAAGAGCCCCAAGCGTTTTAACCTTTCTTCATAGGGAAGGTGTTCCAACCCTTTTATCATTCTAGTTGCCCTTCTCTGCACTTTTTCCAATGCTATAATATCCTTTTTGAGGTGTGGCGACCAGAACTGTACACAGTATTCCAAATGAGGTTACACCAATGATTTATACAGGGGCATTATGATACTGGCTGATTTGTTTTCAATTCCCTTCCTAATAATCCCCAGCATAGCGTTGGCCTTCTTTATTGCAGCTATACACTGTCTAGACATTTTCATTGAGTTATCTACTACGACTCCAAGATCTCTTTCTTGGTCCGTCTCTGCCAGTTCAGACCCCATCAATGTGTATTTATATTTAGGATTTTTGGCTCCAATGTGCATCACTTTGCACTTGGCCACAGAACCCCATTTGCCATGTTGACGCCCACTCACCCATCCTCGACAGATCCCTTTGGAGTGTCTCACAATCCTCCCTGGTTTTCACCACCCTGAACAACTTCGTGTCATCTGCAAATTTAGCCACTTCACTGCTTACTCCCAATTCCAAATCATTAATAAACAAGTTAAAAAGCATCGGACCGAATACTGATCCCTGTCGTACCCCACTGCTTACCACCCTCCACTGAGAAAGTTTCCCATTTATACTCACTCTCTGTTTCCTATTTATAAGCCAGTTTTTGATCCACAAGAGGACTTGTCCTTTTATCCCATGACTATTGAGCTTACTTAGGAGCCTTTGATGAGGAACTGTATCAAAAGCTTTCCGGAAGTCAAGGTAAATAATATCTATTGGGTCCCCCTTGTCCACATGTTTGTTCACTCCCTCAAAAAACACTAACAGGTTAGTGAGACAAGATCTTCCCTTACAGAACCCATGCCGAGTCTGCCTCAATAGTTTTTGTTCATCAATGTGCCTACTAATTCTTTCCTTAATAACAGTTTCCACCAACTTACCCGATATCGATGTCAGCCTGACTGGCCTGTAATTTCCCGGATCTCCCCTGGAGCCCTTTTTAAATATGGGAGTGACATTAGCTACCTTCCAGTCCTCAGGAATGGAGGCAGAGCTTACTTCTGTGTCTGGCAGGCCACCCAGAAGTGAGCTCCAAATGCATTAAAGCCCGCGGCCCCACCTGAGTGAGCTCCAAATGCATTTAAATGCCTTTGGAGCTTACTTCTGGGTCAGGCCACCCAGCCTGAGCTCCCAGAGTAGGCTCTGAAGGCTTTTATAGGCCTTATATGCCCTTAAATGGCAGGGCCATTTCCAGGTGGGGCCTGCCCATATAAGGGCATTTAAGGCTTATAAAAGCCTTCAGAGCCCACTCTGGGAGCTCCAAAGGCTTATAAAGGCCTTTGGAACGTACTTGGGATGGTCCGACCCAGAGGTGGGCTTCAAAGGCATTTAAATGCCTTTGGAGCTCACTTGGGTGGGGCCACAGGCCAATGGTGGGCTCCAGTGGCATTTAAATGCCTTCAGGGCTCACTTCTGGGTGGGGCTGTTCTATGAACTCACAAAGCCAACAAACCACGTACTGGTTCAGGAAACAAAAAAGTGTGTGTATGTTCATGGTTTGTTTAATCAAACAAACCCCACGAACCACAATTTTTCCAGTTTGTACCCATCCATATTAAGGGATGATCTTTGTGGAGATGCTCCAAAAAACCCATTCTGATTTGGAAAACTTCCGTGTGTAAGCAACCTGTGTTTAGGTGAAATGGGTAGGGATTGTAGCTTTTTTTGTACAGAATTCAAAATTTTATTTTCCTATTTGTGACTGATAGATTAGAGAATGAGATAGATAACCTCACTGAAGTAGGAATGCAAGGACTTGGATCTAGAATAGAGATTGCAACATTTAATAAGCATAATCCTTCAATTTCTTGGCAAGTCAATCCCTCCTCTCCCTTTTCTATCTGAATATTTATTAGAGTTTGTATCCATATCATCAGCAGTTTCTCATTTGGAAGAACATGCATAGGTTCCCATGAATATTATTGATGAGCAATTTTGATTCACTGTTAAGGTGACAGCTTCTAAGATTTATACACCACCATTCCGTAACAAAAACTCTTCTGGCTTCAAGGTGATAAACTTCATACTGAAAAGATTTTATAAGTGCTGTCTAAATCCAGATTATGCTGGGTGATATATAACATATTGTCCTTGGTCTCCATAGCCTCATCATGCTTCTGTGTCTTTCAGGATTTCCTAATGATGTTTATCCACCATTTGGTTGCAGTTGGACTTATTAGCTTCTCTTACATTAACAACATGGTACGGGCAGGAAGCCTGGTTTTATGCCTTCATGATGCAGCAGATTTCTGGTTAGAAGTGAGTACATCTATTGCATTTGGTTTGTTGCCTTATTTGCTCTAATGAGTTTTCATCGCCAATCTCATTTGTATCCAAATGTCTTGCTAAAGTATATTTTCATATGTAGTCTCTATATGCCTTTGAGCTGGTATGATTGTGTGTATGAGTTAAAGATGGGTGCCTTCATTGTAGTAACTAAATTTTCAGGTTTCAGCTGTCACTTCCAGTACACGTCCCTCTCTTCCAGTACACGTCCTTCTCTTCCAGTTCTCAAACACTTTGAATGTTACTTATGCATTACAGAATAATCTGATAGCTCTCATGCACTGAGAAAGGATCCTTCCCAAGCACTCCAAGTGGTATGGTTTGTTAAAGTGTGAGACAGTCTTCCTTAGAGGTATTGTCACTAGTCTGGAGAGGTACAAACTCTTACCTGACAACAGGCTTTTTAATGTCCATTTGGGGTTTTTCCCCATGAGAACCCTAAAACATGCCATTTCCCCCCCTTCCTTTTCTAATGGTTTATCTAAATTTGTATTTTGTACAAAGTGAATTCTGCCCACCATGTATCTTCAGTCTTGGAGCATTGGCTTTTGAAATGTGTTTTTTAGTCTGATATAAGAGAATTAGGGATTTTGCCACTTCTTCAAGGGAGGGCAAAAATTACCTATTGGAAGGAAACTGAGAGTGCTCCCAGCAGGTACTGAACACAAGACTGCCTTGGTGTTACAAAGTTGTTTTGCCAAGCTGTAGCAAGATATCCTGTCCTTATATATAATTGAGTTTTGGCCACCAACATTCTATGCTTGCCACGATTGATTGGGCTCAAGAACTGGCATTCAGAAGACGCTGTCTGGGGCTGTCTGGCTGCTTGGCAGAGTCCTGTGCACGTCAGCCCCGGCCAGTGTCTTCGACTCAGTCTGCTCCGGTCCTCTGACAGGAGAGGACCATTTGCAGAGTGAGTGCAGGGACAAGCCCTCAAGGCCAAGGCAGGTGAGAGAAGCCCATTCTGCCCCCTCCACACCATCCTCTGGGCCTTCTCAGGGCCCAGTAGACCCAGAGAAGCCCGTTCTGTCCCCCCAAACCATCCTCTGCACCTTCTCAGGGCCCAATAGGCCCAGAGAAGCCTGTTCTGCCCCTCCACACCATCCTCTGGGCCTTCTCAGGGCCCAGAGAAGCCCGTTCTGTCCCCCCAAACCATCCTCTGCACCTTCTCAGGGCCCAATAGGCCCAGAGAAGCCTGTTCTGCCCCCCAAGCCATCATCTGGGCCTTCTCAGGGCCCAGTAGGCCCAGAGAAGCCTGTTCTGCCCCCCAAGCCATCATCTGGGCCTTCTCAGGGCCCAGTAGGCCCAGAGAAGCCCATTCTGCCCCTCCCACCCTCTGGGCCTTCTATGGGCCCAGTAGGCCCAGAGAAGCCCGCTCTGCCCCTCTTCCCTCCCTTTCCCCTCCTTTCCCCCCTTTCTTCCTCTCTCCTTTCTTTCACTCTCCCCTCTCCTTCCTTCCTTCCTTCCTTCCTTCCTTCCTTCCTTCCTTCCTTCCTTCCTTCCTTCCTTCCTTCCTAGGGCTCGTTGTCTTTCTCCACAACAGGTTTTGCTCCCTAGTGAAGAAATAAATGAATCTGAGTCTGGAGTCAGGTTACTAGGAATGGTTTAAGGACATTAGGTTGAATGGGTAGTTTCATTTAAGTAGGTATCTTTAATCTTAATTGCATTCAAGGCTCAGACTCTTTCTTAAGAGAGACTGTTATGACAAACAATGTAATCACATGAAATGCAGTTTTTCGTTCCTCTCAGCCTTCATTTTCCAGACACCCCCCCCCATCAGATTTGGTATACAAAACCTCATCCTTTTTTTCTTGTGAATCCCTTCCATTGAACTCTTTCCTATCTTAAATATCTGTTCAGCACACACCACTTGAGTCTGAGTCTTTCTCACCAGTTTCTTTCCTCTGTGTTCTCCATTCCCCTTGTTTCGTGCACCTCATCTCTTAGACCATAAACTTGAGAGCAAGTCTTGTGTCTTTTTAGTTCATTTTTGTATAACTCATAGTTATGCCAGATGCACTAGATAAAAGAATCATATTGCCTTAATGTTTTGCTTCCTAAATGATGGAATTTATTGTTTGGGCAGCAGGAGTTTTTCTAATGCTTCCCACTTTTCCTAGGCAGCAAAACTGGCCAATTATGCCAAGTATCAGCGATTTTGTGATTCGACCTTCATACTGTTTAGCGCCATCTTTATTTTTACTCGTTTGGGGATTTATCCTATCTGGTAAGTATCTGGGGGTGAGAAAGTTCCCTACTGGGAGTAGTACGCAGTCGATGGCCTGTGCAAGGGATCTGGGGGAGAGTTAAGAGTCCATTGTGTCCAAAACCTGAAGTGAGGTGTCTGTAACTTAGTAGTTATATTCCAGAGAGGTCCTCAGTGATGGGAGTAATTGGAGGAGTGTGATGAGTTAGACACCCATTAAGGGGTCAGTTGTCTGATAAGCTACAAAGACAGTGATACAGTTGAGGAGATGGTAATACAGGTAAGGACATGACCTGATGATCTCTTATTTTACGGTGACAAAATAGCTAAAGGTGACCCTAAATTAGATGACTGATCTCTTCAAAGTTGCTCAGTGCCATAGTAACCCCTTTGTACATCAGATGTAAAGAGAAATGCAGCATTTTCATTAATGTCCATTCTGGGCATCAATCCTACTTTCCCACAATTTTGAGTATATTTAACTGGGATCCTGTAGTAGTAGTTTCTTCAAGTTTACCAAGGACATCACTTTTTTAATGTGAAAAGCTTGCATACATGCAAGGTTCATTCTTTTGAATAAATTGTTTGCTAAATGGTGGTGTGTTTTCCTGACAGTGATCCTGTTTGCACTGCTGGAATTAATGTTCAGCTATGCAGGCCCAGGGCTTAGTAAGAAGAGGTCTTGCAGAGAGACACAAACACACCACAACATTTTGGAATTAAAAAGGCCCCAGTATTTATGGATTGCAGACCATGGAGCCATTGGCAAAGCATGGAGGAGGATCCTGGGAAATCTAGCAGCCCGCTTGCCACTTGATAAAAGGTCCCTCAGCCTGCCTGCTGGGAAAAACGCAGGAGTGACAAATATTAGTGGTATCACAAGGGCCGCTGCCGCTGAGTGGTACCATTTGACACCTATGGTGAGCCTGGGCACAGCCCCCAAGCTGGGCATACCATATGATGGCTCAAACCCCCAGATCCCTTAAGTGAGTCCCCCAAGGAGGGGGAGTGGACATGCAGGCCCATCTTCCCAAAAGGATCTGCCCAGATGCACAAAACTGCCCAGCTGTGATAATAAAAATATACACACACAGAACAAAAGGGGGGGGATCCGAGAAAAACCTTGCTGCCAAAGCTACCAGGCAGTGTGGTTTAAAAAGAACTGGGAGGCACTACGTCACCCCTGCATAGAGCCTGCCAAAACTTCCCACTCTTAACTGGGCCGGTCCCATGGATGATGTGGGCCTGGCCAGCATGGTGCTCTGGGAGTCCCACTTTTGCTGGCCGTTATGCAAAAGGCGGGTGAGCCTCCTCCAGACCCCTCCTGCACCCATGCTGCAATCTTGGCCCTCTTCAGGTAAGTGTCATCTGTGTGTGTTGTTTTTGTTTTTGTAAACTATACCCAACCTTGGTTCATTCTCACTGGAGGAGTATTGTCACTGATTCCTCCTTCTATGTAGGTGATAGTATTCTAAGGGAAAACACCATAAAGTGGCTTCTGGATAGCTTTTCTTTAGCAGGTGGGTCACCTCATGCTTATACAACCTCTCCAGAAAGTCTGATGAACTTCTTGCTCTTTCTCCAGTCTTCTCAGTCACTATTACTACCTGCACCATTTTTCTGCTGCTGCTGCTGCTGTGTGCCCCAGTGTTGGCTGTCATGATTCACTGACGATTCATATACCATGAACACAAAGTGCAAACAGCAGCCCACAGGGCAGCAGGGATTTGTGTATGTATGTACATTCTACTACACCCTAAATGTAGTTAATATTAGCTTGGTATTCATGCTGCTGCTGGGATATTTCCATTGTGAGAAGAGACCTTACATTTCTTAAGACCTTCCCTGAAACATAGCTATTAAGAAATCCCAGGTTAGAATGGGAAAAAACCAAGTGTTCCTAGCTGGTGCAGGGTCCTTAGGCCCCTAAGGGTCACTTCACAATGAAGCTCTGATGATTGCTCCAGGGTTCCAATTTAATGATACGGTAGCTTATGTTTGTTGGATTCAAGCTGAGAGCTGAAAGCATTAGAAACTTGGCAGCTAGAACTATGAGGTCTGAGATATGCATTTTGCTATCCTAATTTATCTGTGCTTTCATCCAGGAGAAAGTCAATTTGGTCTTGGTAGACTCATTTCATCCCCAAACTTGCTACTAAACATAGTGTTTAATATTTACTTATCCCTTGCACTGAGGATGAAGGGCCGTGCTTGCAGCTTTCTTAGTCCTTCCTGCTCTTGATTTCTTGCTGCTGGGTAGTATTTCTTAATTTCTTCTGTATTTGCAAAATGCTCTGAGAAGTGAATATGTCTCTGGGCTGCTAACTCATGCCATCCTCAGATCTGGTTAAAGGGTTTTCCCTGAAGCAGAGGAAGACTGGCACATTTTCCTCAGGGACGGTTCTTCCCATGCCTGCACTTGTATTCCTCTACTGCTTTCCCTTGTTTCCGCAGATGTATTTGCAGTCCCAGATGCAAAAATTCAGCTTGTCCCCTGTTGCTCCACAGCATCAGACTTCCCTGTTTCCGGGAAATTCCCATGCTGTGCTGCAAGAGGGGGCAAACTGCATTTTTGTGATTGGGACTGCAAATACATCTGCGGAAATGAGGGAAAGCAGCGGAGGGAATACAAGTGCAGGCGTGGGGAGAACCGTCCCTGCGGAAAATGTCTTTAAAGTAAGAAATGCCTTGAGATGTCACTAAGTAAACAAATCCTCTTTGGCTGACTCCACTTGCCATGATTGGGCTATGGTAATCTGCCTGTATTGTTGTGTCACTCAGCAAACTGTTGCTGTGCATTAAGGGCATTGGTGAATCTTTAATGCAGTTTCCACTGGCCTTATTGTAATTCCCTGGTTTCTTGGGGGAACCAGTTTATCTCAGATTACACTGGGAGGTGGCTTTGTTCTTCCACTGGGTGAATGCTGTGTAATGCCATACGGCACTCCTGAAATTGCAGTCTATTGCTTCATATATAAGCCTTTCTCCCTTTCGAAATGGGAAGGTCCCTTAACTGAAATTAAAAAGGCAGCCTGATAATGAATACCAGAAGGAGTACATCAGCTAGCTCTAAATGGTGCCAGTTCCAAGTGCTCTCTGAATATCATCTTTTTTTTAAAGTCTCCCTTATTCCAAGTCTAGGTTTTTCTCAGCTGTAGCAAGGGGCCATTGGGTAAATAATGTTTTATTGATATGAGTCTTTCCGAGTAATAAAGAAACATAACAGATTTAAAACACGGCCCACTTTCATGGCTTGGAAGATAACAGATTAAAGGAGGAAGAAAGCAGAGACAGGATGTTGTTGATGTTGGGCAGCACTTGTCTGAGCACTAGTTTCTGTATGAAATGAGGGAATGTTTCTGGGGCTCAGCATGTCTCACCATGATTCTATTGTAGAAGAACAGCCGGGGAGACGTGATTGATGCAAAACCACAATATAATAGTGCTTACAAAGATTGCTTAAATCCCAGTGATGATATGAAAATATAATACATACAAAAATCATTCATTTGACATTTCCATTTCACTCATAATTCATATTTCCTATTTCATTACGAAGCCTCCGGAATGTGCCTCCGTTTTGATTCTAGACTTCCTCAGAAGTAAATTTTCTTCTCATTGGTATTCATATCCTCTAGTTGTAAAAAAATTCATACAAATTGTTACAAATTATTAATAAATTCATACATGTCATTAATAAAATATACATAGCACAAGCATAGATTGGAATGAAAATCTTTCACAATAAAATATTATACCATTCAGTGAGTGTTGTCTCTTAATTTTCTTTCCTCTGTTTTCCACAAGTCTTGTATTTTCTACAAATAAAATCATTGCACAATATAGTTGTTATTTTCTTTGAATTATTTCCTTCTTTACCTATAAACCTACTAAAAAGAGTAGACACTCACCAAATAGGAAATGAGGTTTTTCTTAATCGGCTCCAGTCAGGGTTTGCTGCGTGCTTTCTATGCTGGAATGCCTTAAGATTCTCCAATGTGAGTGGACCTATTTAACAATCCTTTGCATAGCCTATTTAAAGGGGAAATATTCTAATTATGCTGCATCCTAAACTAAATTTAAACAAACATATTTTTTGACCAAACGTATTTTTACATAAGCTCTGCAGGGGATTATATTGGTTCTAAAGAAAATTATAAAAAACATGAAAGATCCAAATCACTATTCAACCCACGGGGACTCAGCATCTGCAGGCGGTGAATCCAGTACGCTTCATGCTGAAGTCATATTTTCTTAGTATCTACAATGTTATACATATTTAGATATAAAACCTCTAGTACAGTGAAGACAAAACTATTACAATCATGTCCTTTCTCCAGGAAATGGGGAACCAATGGGGATTCCATATTTACAGAGCGCATGCGAGATTTATGTTCAATTATCCATGCCCTAATGGCTCTCATAGAACATCCTACATATAACTTTGAACATGGACATCTTATTAAGTATACGATTTTCTTAGTAGCACAGGTGGACGAGTGATTCAATTTGATATGTATATTAACTCGGGGAAGTTCAATTCATTAGTTTCAAGTGTCTGCAGACATACGGCACACCTTCCGCAATGCCGATGGCCACTAGGCTCCTGACTAAATCCTGCTCGAGAGTCAAAAACAAAATCAGAGTCCGCTTTAACCACCAAATCCCGTATACTATTTGTTCTTCTATATCCCACCTGAGGTTTGTTTGAACAGCCTGGTATGTCACTGACAATATGCCAGTGCTTCATTATGATCTTTTTAATGCTTTCTGCAAAGGGTGTAAATTCCAAAGCCCACATTATTCTCTGGGGCTTAGTTTGTTTTTCAGTTCCCTTTAAGAGACTAGTCCGTGATCTTACAGCTGATCTTGATATCGCATTCCTAATAACTTGTTCTGGATAACCCTGATTTTCAAATTGTGCATGAAGCTTCCTTTTTCCCTGCTCATAGTATAAGCTATCAGTACAATTCCTTTTTATATGAAAAATTGGCTGATGGGCAAATTTTGGTTTAGTTGTCTTGTATGATAGGACCTCTGGAGCTGTGGTGGCTCAAGTGGTTAAGACACTGAACTGCAGGCTGTGGAAGGTCAGTAGTTCAGCAGTTCAAGACCCGGGTGCCGCATGACAGGGTGAGCTCCTGTCTCTAGTTCCAGCTCCTGCCAACCTAGCAGTTCGAAAGCAAGAAATTGCAAGTAGATAAATAGGTACCACTTCAGTGGGAAGGTAACAGCGTTCCGTGCACCTTGGTGTTTAGTCATGCCGGCCACATGACCACGGAAATGTCTTCGGACAGCGCTGGCTCTTCGGCTTTGAAACGGAGATGAGCACCGCAACCCTAGAGTCGGATTCGACTGGCTTTCGAGCAAGGGAACCTTTACCTTTACCTTTATGATAGGACCTATAATGTAGATAAGAGTTTTTATCTGTGGGCTTGCAGTATGATCTAACTGTCAGCCTATTTTTAGATGTAATGTATACCTCCGTATCAAAAAAAATAATTTTTTCTTTACTCATATTAGAAGTTAAATTTAATGCTGGGATATAGTTGGTTCAACCATAAAACAAAATTTTCAAAGTCAGCCTGGACCACAAAAATAAAAAACAAATCATCCAAAAATCTCTTGTAGAAAAAGATATTATTGAAGTAAGGGTTGGTATTAGGGTTAGAGATCCAAAGCTTTTCAAAACTATCCATAAATAGATTAGCCATGCTTGGCGCGAAGGAGCTTCCCATAGCAACCCCTTTGGTTTGTAAATAAAAATTATCCTGAAACCTAAAATAACTCCTATCAAAAATAATATCAGGAAATGTGTTGGTGGGAACTTGTCCTCTCTCTTTTCTAGAGTATTCAAAATACATTCCCGAGTCTCATTATGCGGGATATTCATATAGAGAGATGATACGTCTAAAGTTGCTAAGACACTATCATTTGGTAACATGATGTTTTCAATTTTTACTATAAAGTCTTTAGTATCTTGCAAGAATTATGGTATTTCTTTAACAAACAGCTGTAAAAAATAATCCAAATATTTAGAAATGGGTTCCAAGGCTGAGTTTGATCCCGATATAATAGGGCGTCCAGGAGGCGGTCTGCCAGGTTTATGAATTTTAGGCAGTGCATAAAATAAAGATACACTAGGTGTCTTTTTCATGAGATATTCTGCAGTGGACATAGATATATAGTCCATAGCTAAACCTTCATGGACTACAGTTTGTATGATCCACATAACTTGAACAGTGGGATCAGCTGGTAATGGTCTATATGATTCTTTATTTTGCAAGTGTTCATGTACTATAATCAGATAGTTCTTTCTATCTAGAATTACAATACCGCCTCCTTTGTCCGCTTCTTTAATGATTATATTTTTATCCCTAGCTAGATCCTGTAATGTTTCCATTTCCTTACAAGTAAGGTTATAATTAATTTTACGTCCTGATGTTTCTAGTTTTTCCAAATCTGCAAAGACCAATCTTTCAAAAACAGAGATAGAGGGAACCATCATATTGCGTGTAAATTGTGATCTGGGTTTAAATGGATTAGGCTCACAGGTTGTAGTATCAACAATTTTTAATTTTTTTTTAACATACGAATAATTTTAAATATATCTATACGAGTCTGGAAACTATTATAGTAAGGTGTTGGAACAAAGCCTAGTCCCAAATTAAGCCGTCTGTTTTCTTCTCCTGTTAATACCCGGGAGGATAAATTAATTACTAAGTTTTCTTCCCCCTGCGTTTTTGTGGCTGCTGGTTTAAAAAATTCTGGCTGGCTTTGTATTTAGTCTGTCTATACAGACTGGGGCGGAACAAAGGTCCTTCATTTGCAGGAGTATTTGCAGAATCCTCAGTAGTTTCTAAATCCGAAGCTAAGCTTTTTGAATCCGCCCAGGATACTCTATGTATTTTATTCCATTTATAAACCCTATTTTGAGCATAGTCCCTATTATCACGTTCAAATTTTTTATTTTTACTATCTCTGATGTTTTTTTAAAGGAAATTAGTTCTTCCTCTGTCGCCTTAATCCGAGCCGTAAAACTATCTGCAGGTATGGAGGTTTGTATTTTATCTTCCATTTTTTTAATTTCTATGTCCAATTTTTCAGATTCCTGTAGGGCCTGATCAATAATTAACAACATCAGATCATAAGAACACTTGTTCAACATAGCCGTCCATCTATTAATAAATTCTTCCCCGCCTAAAAACATAGCAGGACCCTTTTACATTCTGAGACCCCTGGGTATCATATTTGAGATACAATAATCATTCAGTGAGGATGCATGCATAAGCAATTTAACCTTTTTCTTCTTCAAAAATTCAAATTGTGTCCAATCTATGTTTGCTACTTGAGCAATATTATTAATAATTTTAGGAACATTAGCCAAAGTTCTATTGCGTTCTTGATCAGTGAACATGAAGCGATTAGTTGGCAACGCCATAGTCTATACAAAACAGGAATAAAGAGACCTCCCAGCTGGAGATAATCCCCATTGGTCCCCATTTCCTGGAGAAAGGACATGATTGCAATAGTTTTGTCTTCACTGTACTAGAGGTTTTATATTCAAATAAGTATAACATTTTAGATACTAAGAAAATATGACGTCAGCGTGAAGCGTACTGGATTCACCGCCTGCAGATGCTGAGTCCCCGTGGGTTGAATAGTGATTTGGATCTTTCATGTTTTTTATAATTTTCTTTAGAACCAACATAATCCCCTGCAGAGCTTATATAAAAATACGTTTGGTCAAAAAATATGTTTGTTTAAATTTAGTTTAGGATGCAGCATAATTAGAATACTTCTCCTTTAAATAGGCTATGCAAAGGATTGTTAAATAGGTCCACTCACATTGGAGAATCTTAAGGCATTCCAGCATAGAAAGCACGCAGCAAACCCTGACTGGAGCCGATTAAGAAAAACCTCATTTCCTATTTGGTGAGTGTCTACTCTTTTTAGTAGGTTTATAGGTAAAGAAGGAAATAATTCAAAGAAAATAACAACTATATTGTGCAATGATTTTATTTGTAGAAAATACAAGACTTGTGGAAAACAGAGGAAAGAAAATTAAGAGACAACACTCACTGAACGGTATAATATTTTATTGTGAAAGATTTTCATTCCAATCTATGCTTGTGCTATGTATATTTTATTAATGACATGTATGAATTTATTAATAATATGTAACAATTTGTATGAATTTATTTACAACTAGAGGATATGAATACCAATGAGAAGAAAATTTACTTCTGAGGAAGTCTAGAATCAAAACGGAGGCACATTCCGGAGGCTTCGTAATGAAATAGGAAATATGAATTATGAGTGAAATGGAAATGTCAAATGAATGATTTTTGTATGTATTATATTTTCATATCATCACTGGGATTTAAGCAATCTTTGTAAGCACTATTATATTGTGGTTTTGCATCAAACACGTCTCCCCGGCTGTTCTTCTACAATTGATTATCTCCAGCTGGGAGGTCTCTTCATTCCTCATCATGATTCTATGTGGGAAACATTTTTAAAAGCCTTAAATTTCTGAGTCCAACCTATCTAACTGGTGCTTCTCAATGAAGTTGCGCATCTCTAAAATTGTCCTTTTGAAATAAACTCTGAATTCAACCCCTTTACAACAGCTGAAAGCAAAACTTCTCAAAAAATACGATAACCCTGTGACAAAACTGGAACCTGAGCAAAACCATGCATGGTTTTTAAAAATGTGCTCTTGTTGGAGAAATGTCTTCAGATCTAATGTTACCAACTTGAATAAGCTCTGGGTCTCATGGAATAATTTCAGATTCTACCAACTATTCACTGAAATCATCATGACTGTATGAATGGAATTAGGATGGAATGAAATGGATGGGAGGCTGAGGGGTCCATGATCAGATCTTTCTGGAGTTTTTAAAAAAAACTAAATAGCAGCTTTGTGTGATCCTGTTTCAAATGATGGCTGCATGGTGGGGAATGGTTAATGCCCCTTCTCTAACACTTGAGACCCTGTAATGGAGAGGGCACACTATTTGTACATCATTTAGAAAGGGGATCGATTGGTGAGCATTTCATCCCTCGGCTCAACCGTGGTATACAAAAATTGTGGGATAGTATTAGTGAAAAGCCTTTGCCATTTCAGGAGTGTCTGCTCACATGTTGGGATCCCTAAGTTTTGAGGCATCAACATTGTCTGAAGGACAAACTTAATATTCTTTCCATGTTACAGACAGTTTGGTTCTCAGCGAGAAGCTGGGAGTTGTGACAGATGAGCAAACCAGCTAATGTAACAAGCTATAACTTTCTTTGTTTTGCAGGATACTCAATACAACACTTTTTGAAAGCTGGGAACTGATTGGCCCTTACCCATCATGGTGGTTGTTCAATGGGCTTCTTGTACTCTTACTAATTCTACATGTTATCTGGTCTTATTTCATCCTCTGCGTTGCCTACAAGGCCCTGGCACGAGGAAAGGTATGACTGGCTAGTTAGATTTTGCTTTTTTCTTAATCTCTAAGATCTGTCCGCCATGGCTTTTTATCTTCTGAACAGGTTCACAAATGCCACTAGTTCTAAAGAAGGGAGGACTTATGACAGTGATCTGTGACTTCTGTTACAGTTTTCTTGTTATGGCTCTGTGCCTTTTTTGTACCAATAAAATTCAAGTTCCACTCCTACAGTAAGTTGCATAAATCAAATTAAGTGCATAATCTACTTGCTTCCAAAATTAAGGATTTCGCATCAGTATATCTAATTCATAATGGGCCCCCATTATAGACACTTAAATCTGGAGATTGTAGCTATGAACATACAAGACCGATCTTTCTACAAAACATCAGAAAATTTCAGATTTGTAGAAAAGTCTGAAATCTTTAAAAATAATCAAAAAAATGTTGGGGGTTAACCCTGCCTCCACAATAATAGAAGCAGCACTTGTAACTGTAAGAAACAAATGCCCTCTACAGTGGCCATTGTGAGGGTTATTAGGCAACCACAAGAATATTGTTAGCCTTCAAGTCTTGAAGCAGGACTCAGTAGAACTAGTAATAATGTTAATATATTGGACAGATACAATGTGTGCAGTACATGAATATAATCATTGCACAATAAAGCACAATAATTCTAAATATGAATCTTCTGATACATAATTAAATATTCCAAATAATTCTCTTTACAAAATAGTTCTTTCCAACAAAGAATCTGGATATTGAAGACTTCATTTCAATAATCTTCCTCAAGAAAATTACTATTATAAATATTTCAAAGGCTTATATGTCCAGAAAACTGTGTAGTTTCAGGCTGTTAATGTAGAAGGAACTGCCCTTCCAGGGTATTCAAATAGGTTTGCAGTGAAAATTATATTTCTATTGATGGGCCACCAGTAACACTTTTTAGAAACCACTCTGTATTAATGTTGAGCTGGTCTTGAGAAAGTTTATCGAAACAAATCCTTTGATATCTGGATTCTTCATTGGAAAGAACTATTTTGGAAAGAGAATTTTTTGGAATATTACATTGTGCATCAGAAGATTCATATTTAGAATTATTGTTCTTTATTGTGCAATGATTATATTCATGTACTGTTCACATTGTATCTGTTCAATGTTACCAGTTCCATTGTGTCCTGCTTCACAGCTTTTTCCCATTATTGTTACTACTATACTGCTGTGTGATATCCTTTTTTGTTTAGCCTTCAAGCTTTGTCAGGAAAAGGCAGGGTGAGGGGACAGGGCAATTTCCAGGCCTGTTTTGGTGTAGTGGTTAGAGTTTTCTATGAGGTTTGGGAGACCCAGGTTTGAATCCCTGTTCTACCATGGAAGCTTACTGCATGATCTAGGGCCAGTCCCGCACTCTCCACCTAACCTATCTCTCACTAGTATTCTGAAGAAAAAATGGAGGACAGGAGAATGATGTAAATGAATTTATATATATCTATCCTTATTTACCTTTTCGCTCCGCAACGTTCGATGCGCGCCAACAGTGTTTGACTGCTCGAACTGTCAATCAGGCCCCCACCCACCCAGGAGAAGACCAGCTGCTATGGCCAGGGAGCCACCGCGCCGGCCTGGATCCTGCCCTCCCCCAGAGAAGGCCTCTGTGATGGCCTGGATCCTGCCCCCCACCAGGAGAAGGCCAGCCGTGACGGCCAGGGAGCCCCTGCGCCAGCCTGGATCCCCCCCCCAGGAGAAGGCCGGCCACATCAGCCAGGGAGCCAATGCACTGGCCTGGATCCTGCCCCCTACCCAGGAGAAGGCCAGCGGCGACGGCCAGGGAGCCCCCCCACTCGCCCAGGAGACAGATGGCCGCGCTCCGGGATCAGGCCCTCCTCCCTCCCACCCACCCAGGAGACGCCCGGCGGTGGCATCGACGGAGTCGCAGCGCACCCGCCCCCTCGCTTCCTCCCCCTCCCCGCCAATCTGGGCAGATGGGAGAAGCTCCCGCAGGCCCCCACGCCCCTTCTCCCATCCTGTGCCTCCCTCCTCCCCCTCTTCCTACCTCCTTTCCTTTCTTTCAAACTTAAGGCCATGACCCCCCCTGCCTCTGACTCCCCCTCTTCCCCTCTCTCTCCCCCCTTTTCCTTCCTCCCCCCTCTAACTCACTCTCTCTCTTCCTTCCACCCGCCCTTCCTTCCTATCTAGGGCCCGTTGTCTACTGCCACAACGGGCTTTCCTCACTAGTGTATGTGTATATATATATAGCTGAAGACAAGGGGGCAGATAAAAGGTAGATTGACTGGGTTGGAAGGAGAGGAGGAAGCAGGGAAAGGGAGAAGATATGGGGCTGCCAGGAGAAAGGAAAGGGGAAATAGTGTGGGAGGAAATACAGGGAGAAATTTCTTGGAAGGACTTGCATGGGAGGCAAGTAGAAAACAAAAGGCACAGAGTGAAGTAACTTGCCTGCTAGATTGGGAGAGGGACATGGCTCTCGTCACAGTATTGAAAACCCATCCACTGATTCCGAGAAGCTCTGCCTTTTACTTCTCGAACCTTGAACCCTTTTATTTCTTGAACCTGCTCCACACTTTGTATACTTACTTAAGTTGCATAGATGTCTTTCTCACAGCCAGAAACATTAAGGTACAGCTTAAACCAGCCAGCAGTTATGCACATTGCAGAGGTCTGGCCATCCAGTGAGATGAGCTTAGGTTTGTCACATGTTCAGCATTCTCTCTGCTGGAGCACATGGGATGCTTGACTGAAGTGGGAAATAGTCAGGATTCTGGCACTAGTATATAGCTTTACAGAGCTACCAGACAACCCTGACTAACGGGCTGGGGTGAACAAGCTATCAGGAGAGCTATGCTTACCAAAACACCAGTATGTGCTTAAAGGGCTGAATGTCACTTGTAAAAATGATCCAATTAGTTATTCAAAATGTCTTTTGCTTGTCATGGGGAGGTGTACAGTGCTATATAGGATTACACAAAACTATGGAAGCTTCTCCTCTTCTTGAAAATCATACTCGGGTACCTCTTCTGTGGATTCTTCCTTGGATTTATGGCCAGCCAGAAGTGTTTTTGAAAATATGTAAATGGAAAAGGAGAGATTTTTATACTGCTAAAATCTTTGTCATTGCAGAGTACTCACAGTTCTGGTTAATGAAAACTGAAACACCATGACACATTGGTGGAGTGTTACTTTTTTTGAAAAAAACTTGTTGCAGGTTCATGGCAAGGATTTCCTGAAATGAGGATGCTGTGTTATAATTATTTAGCCTTTTGAGACAGGATGTGCTCATGTTTTTTTTGCAGTCAGTTCTGTCCAGTGTGCTACTCTGGAGAAGTTCTACTACATTTTGCTAACTACCATAAATGGCAGTCTTTAGCTCTAGGTACTGAATTGATCTGGGGAAAATTATTTTCTAACTAGAATCCTGCTAGAACACTTTATCCAAGCACCAAAAGACCTAAAGTACCTTGCTTTGAACTTCTTTTGCAGAGATTATTGTTGGGGACTGTCTCTGTAGTACCACTGAGTTAAATCTTGAAATCTGCTTTTGTGTAGATAGAAGCTGCTAACTTGAGGAACTTTGGAAGCATACTCCATTGAAAGCACTAGACTGCTGTTTTGTTTTGTTTTTCCCTAAGGAAAATGGATGAGAGAAGAAAGATTCCTGGTTAATAGTCAAATTAATTCTTCATGCCTCAAAGTAGAATGTTTGCTGAGCCTGAGGGAAACATGCTCTTTTCTGTGTGGAAGGTTTGGTGGAGTGAGAAGGAAAGCTTAATGTAGGAAATAAGCGAGGGTCACCACTTTTCACAAACAATTCTGTAGGAGTTTTGGCTTTGATCCCACCAAACATTTCCATTGGCTAAAGGATTTCTGCCCTGACCTAGATTGCCCAGGGTAGTCCAGTCTCACCAGATCTTGGAAGCTAACCAGGAACAGCCCTGTTTACGTTACCAGCTCTGGGTAGGGAAATACCTGGAGATTTTGGGGGTGGTGCCTGAGGAAGATGGGGTTTGGAGGGGGGGCTTCAATGAAGTATAAAGCCAGAGTTCACTCTCCAAAGCAGCCATTTTCTCCAGGCAAACTGATCTCTGTCACCTAGAGATCAGCTGTAATCCTGGGAGATCTCCAGCTACCACCTGGAGGTTGACAATACTATCTTTGTAAGTATTTGGATATGAGACCATCAAGGAAGTTCAGGGTTGCTCTGCAGAGGCAGTTATTGGCAAACCCACCTCTGAATGTCTCTTGTCTTGAAAACCTTATGAGGTTGCTGTAAGTTGGCTGCGACACGATGGTGCTTTCCACCACCACCAAAGGATTTCTGTCAGCGGAGTGCCACTTCCTTGCCTTTGCCCTCTTGCTGCAGCTTAATCCCACCCATACTACTTCTGAGTGATAGAGGACATTGCTGTCCTCCATTAGGAGAAATCCTCCATGGGATCCATGGGAGCCAGTTTGGTGTAGTGGTTAGGAGTGTGGACTCTAATCTGGGAGGAACCGGGTTTGATTCCCCATGCCTCCAATATGTGCCTGCTGGTGTGACCTTGGGTCAGTTACAGGTTCTTTTAGAGCTGTTCTCTCAAGGGCAGTTCTTGAAAGAGCTCTCTCAGCCCCACCTACCTCACAGAGTGTCTGTTGTGGGAAGGGGAAGGGAAAGGAGATTGTAAGCTACTCAGAGACTCCTTCAGGTAGTGAAGGGTTGGGGTATAAATCCAATCTCTTCTTCTCTTCTTCTTTGTATGTATGGTTTTCAATATAACATTATTTTGGAGGAGTAGTTGGGTACTTTCTGCTTTTTCAGAAAATTCAATTTTTTTATTTTGCATTTTGAGTGCTCCCCCCCCCCTCCTTTCCTATATTTCATACTTGTAATTTAATGGAATATTTGTGTTTTGATTCCTGTGCCTGCTGAATGTCTGTAGCTGACTTTCAAGTCTTGCAGGAGGTCCGCATCTCTCTCCTCTTCTTGCTTTTCTCTCTTAATCAGGTGACCTAGTCAGGGAAGGACTCTCCTCTGTATTCTCCATTCTCTCTCACTCCTTTTTTCTGTGCCAGATTGAAGCTGGATCTCTTCCACTTTTTGTATGTAAGTGTACTCTCTGCCATTGCTGGGGAGGCTCTCTGTATCTTAGCTTGAATTATGAAATTTTGAATACTGTTTGACCTCAAGCCAGCCACTCTTCAACCTGCAAAATTAATAAACCTGTAATCTGAAGGCTGGCTGCAAGAAAGTCAAAGGTTTGATAGTAATGTAACTGTTGTTTGTAACTTTAATTGTTGTATGTGACCTTCATCTCTGTGTAAAACAGTGCTGTGATCCATCTTGTTGCTATTTGAATTTCTATCCCACTTGCTTTTGTAAGTGAAATAAAAGTGGCATGGAGAATTAAGAATTTCATAGTATCTGATTTCAGAGTTAGTCTTGCAGCCAAAATAAACAGGAGCCATTTAGCATCGTAAATAATAAATTGTGGTCTTTTATATATTTTTATAGTTTTATTTACCTTCTTAGCCACCTTGAGCTCTGCAAAGTTGAAAGGCAGCCAGTGCGTGATTTAAATAAATAAATAAAATAAAATTTTATTCCAGCTTAAGCTTTTGTTAACTAGAGCCGGCTTCATCAGGTTGTGAGTGAATCTTCTCTTTGCAGTTATTTTATTTTTTAAAAAAAAATTATTTGGTCAAGGGAACCAGGAAATGCAAGCAGTACAGAATGAAATGTAATTAGATAAAACTAGCGGCCAAGCCCGTTGCGGTCTCATATGCAACGGGCACTAGCTGGCTCCCTGCCTAAGGCCCTGTGAGGGCGAGGCAGCCGCCACCGCCAAGTTCCTGCCCTCCCCCTTGCCTCCGTTCCTTGGTGCTGCAGCACTGTCCAGTCACGGTGGCCTGTGCGCGCCGAAGGTCCTGTGCTCCCCTTTCCAGCTCCCAACCACTGGTCAGGCACAGCGGCCCCGTGCGCGCCGTGTGAGGTGAGCCATGGCGCCGAATGCCCCGTCCTCCCCTCTCCTGCTGGCGATGTGAAGTTCTCATGCTGCCCGTTGGCTACCTCCGTCGCAGCTTGGGCGGTGTTGAGGCCATGCAGCCAGGCACAGCAGCCAATGTTCAGGGCCCCACGTTTGAGTGGCAGCCCTGTGGCCAATGGATTCTGCCGCGCATTTTTCCCTTATATGGGCATCCCTTATATGGTCAAGCTGGCTGACCACTACTCTTTTATATAATAGGGAAGGATTGTAACGTATTATTGCAGAGGACAGTCACTAGTGAGGATACCAAATAATTAGCCACTATAACTCCCCACCTTTTTTCCCCCCTGTCAAGTCATAGCCGACTTATGGCGATCCTATAAGGCAGAGGTGTTGAACTCATTTGTTACAAGGGCCAGAATTGACATAAATGTCACTTTGTCGGGCCAGGCCATGTGTGCCATAAACTGTAGTGCCAGGTACCGGAGATATAAATTTTATAAAGGACACAGGCAGACCCAATTAACAGTATTATTTACTCAGATTTTTGGCGATCAGCTACTCAAAATACAAACATGCCTAAAACATTAACACTCTTACTTTATTTCCTTAAAGCCTCTCCCTGATGCTCGCCCTCCCACTTCCACTGCCCATTGCTCATTAGCACCGGGACAGTATGCAGGGACATAATGCACAGCCTCTGTCATCTGGCAATAAAGGTAATGACCAGTTGCTCACGGTTCAGATAAGAGTCCTGGACAGGCTGGTTCTGGCCTGTGGGCCATATGTTTGACACCTCTGTAGGATTTTCAAGGCAAGAAATTAACAAAAGTGGTTTAGCATTGCCTGCCTCTGCATAGCAACTCTGATATTCCTTGGTAGTCTCCTATCCAAATTCTAGTCACGGCCTGACCCCGCTTAGCTTCTGAGATCTGACAAGATTGAGCTAGCCTGGATATCCATGTCAGCCCACCCCCATTATAGGTGTTAAATAGTTTAGTATCTGAAGAAGAGGGTCTTAGTCCATGAAAGCATTATGCTGGAATAATGATGTGTTAGTCTTTAAGGGGCTACAAGTCCTCCTGCTCATTTGAGAATACATAAAATGCTGCAAAAGTCTGCAGAATAAAACAGCACATAATTTGAGAACCCAATCAGGTTAACACTTGCTGAAATCAAAGTGCCTTTACCACTGGGAGGTTTCTCTTGGAAGTATGTTACATAGGATCCAGATTGTCACCAAGAAGAATCCTGTTGAGAGTCCTGGCAGAGATTAGGAGCTTGAAACTGAGGCTGTTGGGCATTCCTTGGGAGAGATGGATCCAAACTATGGACTATTGAAGATTAAAACCGACACTAGTTTCAGTTGAAATACCTTGGAACCTGGGAGGGTTTACAGCCCTATCAAGTGGTATTCTTAGTGCCCACATCATAAAAAAAACTCAATCACAAATGGTTTTAAAATAGAATATGATTTGTTAGTTTATTTTTCCTCCCATTTGATCTTGAGCGTATTCAGAAATTCAGAAAACCCCAGGCAAAAGTAGGGGCTTTGCAATAGTGAAAATACACTGCAATTGGCCTTAGCAATCATTAACTTACCACAGGCAGTTATCCTACTGTTCTTTCTGTGTGCCTTGTTAGGGTTGTTCAAAGTCCACACGCCTGGTGAGGAATAATCAGGGGTAAGGTTAGTCTGAGCACGCCCTGTTCGTGCTTGCAACAGAAGAAGTAGCAGCCATGTTATGTAAAGCAGTTGCTGGCTGACAGGTGCAGGCTCTGCCCTTGGCAGGTGTTATATGTACTAAGGTGATGTATCAGTAGATAGTTCTTTAAGATTTCATTGTGCCTGTCTGGTTTGCCTGTAACTCTTGATTCCTTTCCTTACACCTGCAGTAGTAGATTGCCACCTTGTGGTAGATCATATAAACAGAGAATGGAGGTGACATTTATTAGATCTTGTTGCTGAAGGTATATATAATTTTTCATACACAGTTCTATACAACCAAAAGTTTTGCATATGCTATACAGCAGTATTTCAATAAGTATCGCAATAAATATTTTTTCATTTATCTTGCTTGGAAACGGTATTTGAAGACTTGCATTTTGTTATGTCACCATGGAACAGAAACTGGTAATGGAATACTATGATGTGCCCAAAGTACTCTTCTGTGTTACAGTATGATTCATATTTTGATATGTGTTTACATGGGGTTAGTGCATACAACTGACACATAACTGGTGCTGATTCTGGCCATATGAAAATGTGCCAAGTTACAGGGACTTAATCAGAGGTCCTTCCAGTGATCATGTACTATTTCTAGGAGGGGGGGACTATTTAAGTTGGTATTCATTAGAATGAATAGCATTCCAGAATCTACTAGCCTTTTTCTTGAAAAGCTGTGTTCTTATTGAAAGGGGGATGTGTTCTCAGTACTTTCTGTCTTGTCTTCTAGTGGGCAGAGTTGGTGTGGCAGTACTTAATATGAAAAAGGGGATGGGGAAGGAGTAAATCGATGAGGCAGGGCTATCTTTTCATTTATTATTTTAAATTTCTCAGGGCAAAGGGAGATAGAATTTGACCAAGATAGAGAACAGCCTCAAGTCGTTGAGGCTTGGTAGCACCCACTCAACTGCCATGAGATGTCTGTAGCAGAAGTAAGAGATCTGCTTATTCTGTAGCCATGGAGAAGAAAAGAGGGTCAGTGCCATGGTTCTGACCCATCAGGGCTCCTCAGAGGATACAGACAGGTGTGCCCCAGTGGTGATTCACTGGATCCAGGAAAAGGTGACTTCCAAAATAGAGAGGGCCTTTGTGACCATGTGAGGATGGTGAAAGAGAGGAGTCAGTGAAGAACATACTTTGTACAGACTAGCTGGAAGGTAATTTCGTAGGCAAATTTCATAGACTTTTTCCATAGTCTTCCAGATCATGAGCTCAATACTGACATCAACACTGGGTGGATGCCTTTCTGTTCCTACAGGAAAATGTTTTCACCCTCTGCTTAGTGAAGTGGTTTAAATCAAGCTGTCCATAAGTAGCATCAGTATCCCAGATGAGAGCCTCCCAGCTCTCCCAAAAGCAGACTGTGTTTCCCCAGAAGGAGATAATTATACTAATTAGGTTGGCCTTGTCTCCTGCTACTCTGTGTTGAGTAAGAATTCATGTACTAAATTACAGCATATGCCACACTGAGCCTGGTACTTGTGCTTATTAAGAAACCTTATATTTGCACTGAATTTACTCTGCTTCTTACTTTCAGGTATCAAAAGATGATCGCAGTGATGTGGAGAGTAGCTCTGATGAGGAAGATGCAACTTCAAACAGTAGAAAAGGAATCCATAGCACTTCAAGCAATGGCGCCAATCGGATTAATGGTCACATAAGTAGTGGCCAATAGGCAGGCAAGGAATAAAGCTGGGGGCAGGGGAAGCCTCCAGAAAATAGAGACTTGTGTTCAAATTTCTAGATATGCTGAACTCTACATTCTAAAGAAGTCTCTAATCAAGCTGCCCCTTCATCCCCAACTCCTCCAGCAAACCTAAAACTGGCACAAGCACAGCCAATTTTGCACGGAAGGGATCAAGCTGATTTTTAGTGCAAAACTTACTTCCAGTTTCCCTTTTTAAAGACAATAAGTCATTTTGTATTTAATAGTATCCCACAAATATTATTTGTTGAAGTGTGTGTGTGTGAGAGAGAGAGAGAAGGAGAGGGGCTGTGGGTTTGTGTTTTTGATCAACTCAAGTTTTGAGGGGAAAATGTTTGGAGTGGGCCTATGGAGACTTTGATCTCCAGCAGTTTCTGTCTGCTGCTTCTTGAATGCACTCTGTAATCTTTTGACAGTGTGATCTAGTCTTATTTTACAGCAACAGAGGTAAAAGTTGTGTCCTGTCAAGTCTAGGCTGTTAATGCAGCTAGGCACAGCAACCAGGTGGTTGTGATAGAGCCAGATGAACTCAAGGAGTCACTAATAATCATTGGGCTGTGATGTCCTAAGAAAGTTATGTCTGCTTGTTTTGGCGTGGGAGCTGGACCAAGATTGCAGTAGTTACTTTTAAGAAGTAGCATCCACAGAATCTTCACTGTGGATGAAATCTCCAGCTTTCCCTAAAAATCCTGTGGATGTGAAGGCATATAGGAGCTACTGCAGCAGTTTATAGATCTCTTTGCTGGGGTATCAGGCATGGATGATCTGGAATCCACTGTTGACTTCTCCATAGAGGCAATTTGTAAAGTCACATATATTTTCAAGGGAGAAATTTGTGTCCTGCAACTGCTTCAGTGAGTTGCCACTAGGATAGAGAGGTCGCTACAGCAAGGGCTCTGTGTCCTCCCCCACTCCCTTTTTACTGTAAGGTACTTCAGGGGAGATGGAAGACAGAAGTAGTAGCCAGGACTTTGAAAATTTCTTGAGTTATTATTTTATACTATTGTTTATTCTGTGATTAAAAAACCTGCTTAAACAACATGTTCTGGAAATATTGCTTTACAAACTCATCTGTGTTCTGCACTTAGCTGTATTTGTTAACCTGGTTAGCATTGCCATTGTGATGATATACGATGGGCTTACAATATGGACTCTGCAAAGTGAGTAGTATGTTGTTGGTGGATCAGAAGGAGCTACTGCTGAGACAGTCCCAGCTAAAGTCTTATCCCACCATGGACAGTGTGCATGTATACACACACACACACACACATAAGATGCTGGTTCTCACAAATAGCTCCAGTACGTCAACCTCACCCTCCTGCTGTGTTCTCCCTCAGATCATGTAAGAGTTGCCATTACATGTTGTTCAGAGTCTTATCCTATGCTTATAGTTCAAGAGTTAGCAGCCAGCTTGTTTTCTTAGATCTTTTATGAACTCAGTGAAGGTGGGGTTCTCATCTTCCTCATATGAAGTACTAAACCCCAAAAAATTGAGCCAAAAGATGCCAACCGTTCTTTTATGGTACTTTTACAGTGCCACCAAATCATTCGGATTCTGAGTCCAATTTAGAGCAAACAGCTACACATCTCTGACCTTATTCAGAAGGTGATCACAGTACTCCACTTTTCTGAACCTCATGTAAATGTCTTGCTTAGGGGGAAACTAGATGTGATGGACCAATCTGTGACCACAGCTGCAATTTTTGAGAACTTAGCCATTTAAAATTGCTGCTGGCAGTAGCAAGAGGTGATCTCGTTTCCCCTTCCGTATCTTTAGAGGTGCTCAAACAGGCATGTAGAGGGAAAAGAAGATGGCCTTTTGCTGCTGCACTGAGGGCCCAATCAGGAGGCCCTCAGGGCAGTGTTTAAATGACTACATTCTCCTCTAAAATGCTATTGGTACTGTTACATGTAGTTTGGCCCTTAGTCTGTTTCCCTGTCTATGGTGTTTTGATGCAGAAACAGCCTAGGCTGGAAATAACACAGCTAGATAGTATCTTTGATCCATCAATACACAAACAGGAACAAACTTAAAGCAGTTTTGTGTGTGCAAGATTGTGTATTTTTTTTCTCCATATATTATGGTGCCCAGACATTGTTTGTGCATTATATTGCACAAGCAGAAGCACAATTCAGGATACAGTAAGTCTGACTCAGCACGAGTGGCTACTGGGGTCTTTTTCTTGCATTTCCCCTTGTGCAAGAACTATACAGCACAAGCAAAAAATTGTGCTGGATCCAATCCATCTGTATTTTTAAAGGACTTCTGTTTTATGTGGGGAATATCCCAAGTTTCCTCTTGCTTCTTGTTTGACCTCCATTTAATAAAGCTTATTTTCCTGTATCTTGAAGAAATGTACGTATATCTTCATTGACAGTAGTTTTACAGTGGTTAAGGGATAAGAGCACCTTTTTAAAGTTTAGAGGTAAGCTGATGGCTCTCTGAAATATAGTAATACTTGTAAAGGGGTTCACAAGGCATAGAGGCAAATGGAGCAGAATAGTATAAGTGTGGTTGCCATATATCTTTTGTCTACTATTATGTGATGTTTGGGCATCTCATCACCTCTCCAGTCGTAGGAATACTGTCATGACACAAGTCAAATTCTAGATGTTGCAGGAAAAAGTAGATATGCATTGGCTATGTATTTACTGTAACTTCTCACTCTGTAGGAGCTGCCCTCTTCCTGTTAACACCATAAACAAAAGCAGTAACATCCAGTCAAAGCTATTATAGATGGGACTCAATGTCTAACCTTTCAGCATTGCATATTCTTGTTCATTTGATTCTGTAATGAAAGATTTACCAGATGCTGCTTGCCATGTAACAGTGCTATAAGGCCACATTCCTATATACAACTACTAAAAATCTCTGTTGAAAGTTGGCCATTATGTCACGTTTCTGGCCAGTTCCTTCACCAGCTCCAGCCTGAGGAGAGTGACAGCAAAAGATGAACAATTCCAAGCTGTTTAATCTGAAATGATTTAGTAGGAGCAATAAATACCATATCCACTCTAGCAGCTTGGATTGTTCTGTAGCTACTAGTTTAAGTTTGCCATTGCCCTAGCTGTATGGGGAACTCCCTTAGATAAATTACATAGACTCTTTCCATGAACAGAACATGTATCACTCCTATTGGTAGTATAGTTAGTAGAGTGTCCTTAGTTGCCAAGATGTGGTTGTTCCCCAGAGCCAAGCTGATATCCAACTTTCATATGGACTTAAAGAGTTTATGGATGGTAGGATGTGATAATTCTGTCCCCCTCTAAAAAAACCACCTTCACTGAGCATACTTGGATGTGTAATTGGATTTAAAGGTTTGTGAGGTAGGCCTGGCCACTACCTACCTAAATGAGGCAACATCATGTTCTCAAAGTATTTGTTTTTACTTCTGCCATTTTTTTGTTATCCTGTAGCTTGAAAAAGTTACCAGAAGGATGCTGTAGAAGCTGCACAGATTATCACCTGGACATGTACACTTTTCTTCAAAACAAATGTTTCAAACAGTTTTACTATTTTAAAAGGGGTAGGAATTACGTGAACTACAACTAGGGTTTCCACCCTCCAGGTGGCACCTAGAGATCACCTACTATTCTGACTGATCTCCAGATGATTGAGATCTGTTCTCCAAGAGAAAATGGCTGCTTTAGAGGGTGGACTCTATAGCATTATACGCTGCTGAGGTCCCTGCCCTCACCAGGTTCCACCCCCAAAATCTCCGGGTATCTGCCAACCCAGAGCTGGTAACCCCTAACTACAGCAAAGGAGATGTACTTCCCTCAAAAGCTACTGCTGATCACTGCCAGGAAGAATAATTACTATTCCTATTATAGTCTTCCATCTTTCAAATTAACAGGGCATGAAAGTATACTGAAACCATTCGGTGAACTCATCTTTTAATAATAAGTATCTATTTACAGAAATAAGGAGAGAAGCTGTGCACAGAAATTTGCATGATCACACAGATGTTTTTACCCTCTTTAATATCATAGCCTGGAATGTCCGTTCTTTGTGGCAGAGATTCCTGCAGTTTTGCTTCCCGCTAGTGTTTGCAACACAGCAATCTGATAGGAATCCAACAGTCATGTACAGCCAGTCTTCAGTCCTTGATGGCATTTGCATGTACCTGCTCTTCAGGCTGCTCCAGGGGACTCTTGTGCTGAAAATAATGGTATACTCTGAGGCTACAGAGGTAGCCTCCATACAATGTAAGGAGCATCATTGAGCTGGAAAAGGTTTTATAGCCAAAGTCTGCCAGCTGCTTTGCAGAAACCATTGCTGCTGCAGAAAAAGCAAAGAGGGAGTCATTAAGCTTGTGGGTGATAGTAAGCAGCACAAACTTTATTTACACAAAGCCTAGAGATCTTTGTTGCAGAAAGGTCGTAACATAAGGATTAGTTAATGGAACCAAAGATAAAGTAGACTAACAGGGCTGATCGAACAAAAACAGCTACATCAGGCAGTTCCTCTTTATGCATCCACAAGCATTACAGTAAATTGCAGCCCAAAATGTTGGGCTGCATCTCAGAGAGTATTCTAAATGGGGAAGTGAGAAAAATCAAACTTGGTGGGTGGAAATAATTCTGTCTGTGGAAGTGCTCTGTTGGCTCCAAGCCTGTAATTTGACATAAGACCCATGAATAACCCTGATTAAATAACAGAACCTTTATTTCTTCATGTATATTATTGTGTAATTCTGTTTCCTTAGCTTCTCTAACTGTCCTTTGTTTATTTAAGCTTGGTTAAGTATAGCAACTGTCACATCAGAGGCAGTGTGTAAGTAAACATGAATGCTCTCCCACTAATTTTGAAATACTTCCATTTTTGCATTTATACTAATTATTTTATGCAGAAACATCCTTGACAAGTAACAGCAGTGCAAATGTTTGCAATTATAATGCAATAAAAAAGCAAACACTGACTGATCCTATATTTACCAGTGATCCAATGTAACTGATGGCAGTTCTGCACTCAGAAGCTAAGCAGTATTTGGATGGGAGACCACCAAGGAATACCAGGGTTGCTACGGAGAGGCAGGCACTGGCAAACCACCTGTTAGTTTCTTACCATGACAGCCCTAAAGGGTTGCCTTAAGTCAGCTTCAACTTTACAACACTTTATATACACCCTGCACACAAGTGCTTCCTGCAACGAATATTAAGTACAGGCATCCTCCATATAGCATACATGTCTCAACATCCATCAGTGATGTGAGCTTTCTGGAAAGATAAGAATTTTAAGTTTTCTACTGCTCTGTGACCTGATTTTAGCATGTTTATATTGACATTTTAGTAACAAATTTGGAAGTACCCCATGTTAGCCTTACCCCTGATTGGCTTTCTGGTATGCTCAAAAGCTTTAAAAATGTCCTCCAAATGCAGGTCACTCTTTGGCAGGTGCAGTAGCACGAAGACAGTACAGCTGGTATAGGCAACCTGTTTCGGCCCCCCATGCAATATCTATCCACTTGCTGGCAAACAAAAGAGTGAATGGGGAGGGAAGAAAGGCCCGCCGCGTTTGTAGCAGGCCGCGCCTAGAAGTGCTGCCAGCATTTCAAGGGTCCTGCTTGAACTCGGCAAAAGACTATACAGGTCTGGGAAGCGATGATGTGCAGAAAACATGACGGCTGCTATCAGTGGCACGGTTAACTTCAGCAGCGCTGTCCGTGCCTCGGTTGCCTACGCAGAGATCTGCTCCGCCCCCTGATGTGCCGCTACTAGCATGCATGCCGGGGGGGGGGAGTGCCCAACCCTGTTCCACAAAGGCTTAACAAATAAGATTTGTTCGCGGTTCGAGGAACGTGATTTTCTCTTAAGTCCCTCATAATAAATCAGTCCCGGCTCTCACCTGACAATTATCGGCGGAGACGTTGTTCGCACCAGTGAGACTCTTCGCCGCTTGTTCTCTGGGCAGGTCGCGAGCGGAATGCACAAGTGACAAACGTACTTCCGGGTCTTGCTCCCTGAACTCTTGCCCGGCAATTGCTAGGGAAATTCTGCTTCCGGCCATAGAGACGTAAGACAGAGTTTTCTATTTTTCTTCCGCCTTCCGGATCCGCAGTGCATCTTGGGACGTGTAGTTTTTAAGGAGACCCTATATCCTCTGAGTTTCTTTTAGAGAGATAGGATAACGGTTTCGGGGAAAAGGTCACTGGGATAGGACGGCGGGAGTTATACTCAGAGGATGCAAGCCGGAGGGGTATGTTACGTCACAATGAGAAGGGTCAGTCTCAGCTCACACCACCTTGACAATACTGTGGACTTAAGAAAACTTTGATCGACTAGAAACTTTATTTATATTTAACGCTATATACAGTGTGCATGTCATGGTATGGCTGAAGAACTTTGAGTCGCATTTATATCGTAATGCATGGAAAGCTGCAGTGTTGCATGATTTGTGAGAAAAGGACTCTTAGGTCAAATATCGTGGTTTTCGGACTCAGTTCCCTGTGGAGGCGATAATACTGGTTTATCTTACCTCACAGCATTATCTTACCTCACTTTTTTTTTAAAGAAGTATTCAAAAATAAACGATTGCTGACAAAATTGGATACATCAGAGCACTTAACAACTGTCCTGCTTGAGGAATTCTAGCTATCAGAAACAGTATTACAGACTTGTAGCAAGCACAAAACCAAGAATCTGTCCACTTCGTTTGATTGTCTTGAGATATGACCAAATCCACTTTTCTTACTACAGACGTTCTATTCAGACAAGGAAACCAAAGTGTCTATCCAAAAGGGCAGCCATTTATTTATTTATTTAAACTTTTACCCTGCCCTTCCAGCCAAGGCTGGCTCAGGGCGGCTTACAACTGATAAAATTCAACATTAATATAAATACAATGTTTAAAATGCAATGTTAAAACCACTAATGATGATGATGATGATGATGATATGCTAGATATTATAATTTCAGCTTCAGATGTCATGAGAAGGTGCTTCAGATGTCATAGGGGGATTGGCTTGGGCAGTAATTAAAGGGTCCAGTGGATCAGGGCCCTTCCACCAAAGGTGTCAATTGCTATCACTGATAGCAACAGTGGTCGTGGTGGCAGTGGTAGTGGCTCCAAGGGCCTGGCAGAAGAGCTCCGTTTTATAGGCCCTACAGAACTGTAACAGGTCCCGCAGGGCCCTGATCTCCTCTGGGAGCTCATTCCACCAGAGTGGAGCTGCCGCTGAAAAGGCCGTGGCCCTAGTCATTACCAGCCTAGCCTCCTTAATGCTCGGGAGAGCCAGCCGATTCTGGGTCCCTGATCACAGCACTCTCTGTGGTACATATGGGGAAAGGTGGTCCCTCAAGTACGTAGATCCCTGACCATAAAGGGCTTTAAAGGTAAGAACTAGCACCTTGAAGTGGATCTGGTCTGCTATGGGCAGCCAGTGCAATGCCTTTAACGCAGGCTGGATGTGCTCCCGAATAGGGAGCCCCATCAATAACCTGGCTGCAGCATTTTGCACCAGCTGCAGCTTTCGGATTTGCGACAAGGGCAGCATCATGTAGAGGGCATTACAGTAATCCAGTCTCAAGGTGACCATTGCATGGATCACTGTTGCCAAGTCAGTCTCCTCCAGAGAGAATTGAGTCTCATGGTACAAATCTCGCAAGTGTATCATGGCATAAAAACTTTTGTGAGCCAGAGTCCATGTCATCAGATGCCTGAAAGTGCCTGTCTTTGTGGAAATCACTGCTGTTACTTCCCTTTTCTTTCAATCAGAGGAGAGGAGGGGGGCCATGGTAAGACAGAATCCACCTCCTCCCCCAAGGACTGAGGTTTTGTCTGCAGCCAGCTGAGAAAGGGTGCTGGAAGGTGCAGCTGCTCTTGGGAGTTGGAGCCTGACAATACCTAGCCGGTAAAGAACAGGAAAACTAACTCGTTACTCCAAGGAACCTGAAGGAAGAAAACCAGATTTCAACTACAAAGTATTTGAAAGGGAGAGATCACACAGATTTTTAAAAATCTTATAATGTATACAGCTTTATTGGAATTTCCTCTAGATTGTGTGACATGCCTATGTGTATTCCTGAAATCAACATTGTCTAGAAGAGGGATTTTTGGCTGGCGCAGTTTATCATGTTATAATGTACAATGAGAGATATTGCAGTTCCCTGAATATACAAGGTGAAGGAGTCTCTCCTTTTTCATCAGCTCTCTCTACCATTCTGTTTCAGAGGTAAGCTTCTCTTAACTTTGCTGAGAGACAGTTGGGTTCAAAGTTTTTTGTGCATTGCATTCTGGAGTCTCTGTCTCTCTCACACACAATTTCACTTCCATGTTACCTTCTTGCATAACCATTCTAGGGAAGCAGACCCAGCAGCATTCCCTTACTGCATTCGCATAAGGACTGAAATGTTGGGGGGTGTTCAGGAACTGTGTTGTGTCTCAAACAGAGAGCAGATTAGAGCAATAGTTATACTGTGCTAGTGCGAACTGCCAACTCTGTCTGCTATTTATAGTTACTTTTAAAAGCTGCTGACCCTACAAGCCCAGCCTAGGGCTATTTGATATGCCTGAAGCCCAGGGAAACGGCAGCTCTGACAGCTGAGTCAAGTATAGTCTGTGGTTGGGCTGGGACATATAAGAAGGGATGGCTGTTGGGAAAGATCCTAGGATGGAGAGAAGATTCCCACAGGCCACACAGCCCTGTCTTTTGTATGTTTACTTAAAAATAAATCCTACTGCCTCCTCTTCCTTGGGAGGTGATGGGCTCTCCTTCTTTGGAAGTTTTTAAACAGAGCTAGTTTGCCATGTGACTGCTGATTCTGTGAACTTGGGCATATCATGAAAGGGAGGGCAGGGAGGGTTGCATCAGTGCTTAGTTCTTGTGGCTGTTTCTTACACGCCCAGGGAAATGCTGATTGCCACTTTGGTGTCAGGAAGCAATTTTTCTCCAGGCCAGTTTGGCTGGAGATCCTGGAGATGTTTGTTTCACTCTGGGCATGGAACAAGGGTCACTGGGATTTTTTGTGAATTTCCTGCATTTTGCAGTGGGTTTGACTAGATAACCCTCGAGATTGCTTCCAACTCTATCACTCTGTGATTCCCCCATTCACATCCCGCAGTGAAATCTCGGCACCCTGGAACAAGTTGGGGGCCATTTTGGGTATGGTTCTTTAACTAATCTCCACCCTGCTTTCTGCTTGTTCTTAGCTCAGAAACTTTAAAGAGCCCATTGGAGCCCTGCTGCTTGCCAACTGCCCAGGAGAACCTGCGTTTCTTCAGAGGGATGAAAAGAAGTTCTCCATCTGAAAAGGAATGCTCAGGCCCTAAGTTTAATTTTTCTGGCAAATGGTGATTTAATTGTCAATTAAACCATGGTCTAATGATTTGAAATGGCTGCAGAGAATTAGATCCCATAGGTGGTTCCCACTTATGTGACACATTTATTTTAATTTTCAAAATTTTATTGTAATATTATTAAAGTACAGGTATAAAAGACAGTGGCATAGCTAAATGAAAACATAAAGGCATTAGGTTACAACATAATGCCTGGTACAGCAAGTTAACTATCACCAAATGAACGTAAGGGACACGGAGCTACAACATCTGTAAAAGAAGAATTATGCTGTGCATTGTAGTATCTAAAAAGTCAATCAGAATAATCACTGCCCTCAACATAGTGCATGTAAAATAAAAACAAAAAAATTGAAATTAATGGTAGAAAGGGAATACTGTCAATGTATAGAGGTCTCAAAAGCCGGAAATTTCAGAGGGTGCTTTAAAAGTGAAGCCATGCATCGTAAGTTGTATTACATGGTAGAAGATCCTAATTTGCCATATACTGTAACACAGAAGCCCAGGTGAGGTCAGCATTGGAGTAAGCTTTATGGAAGCAAGTATGGGCATTGTAAAGTAGTGGGTTCGCTGCATGGAGACTCGGACTACGACATGTGTTCAGACGCGTTTATTGTACTTCACATAACACAAACTGCAAACCCAGCCCTGCAAGGGCCAACTTTATACACCCCACCCAGGATACCCTTAGTCCCATTGGTAGGTTTGAATATCCCTCCAAGGTCTAATTGGTAGACTCGAGGTGGACTAGGATCCTAGGTCCTATTGTCTTTTTGTCCCAAGCTTCAGACTTATGTGGCGGACCCATAGTGCCGGTCCACATACACAACACCTCTTCCCCCATAGTTCCAACCCAACCTATGTTACATAGTCCTTTAATTAAGCAGGCGTTCTCTCTGGGAACGCCGGGGTGCTGGGATGGGCTCGCTTGCAATTGGCTCTGGGTTGTTGTCTGGCTGGGTGGTTGAGGTGGCAGCAGTGGTTGTGCCTTGGGCTCTGGTGGATCTAGTGTGGCTTCTGCTGTTGGTGCCTCCCTGGGGCCTGGTGGGTTAGGCTGGCTGCTTGCCTCTGGTGTGCTGAACTCCAGTTCCCTTGGCCTCCAGGGAGCCTTGCCTTCCACCAGGAGTTGTCACCTCCGGAGTTGGTCCATGTGTTTTTTACGGAGCTGACCGTCCTCCATGGAGACTTCATATGAAATGGGACTGGTGGCTCTGACAACCCTGCCCACCAGCCAGGGGGGTCCCCTCCTGAAGTTTCTGATGAAGACGGGGTCTTCTGGGAAGAACCCCCAGGGAGCCTCCCTTTGCTCTGTTAGCTTCCTTGAGTCTGGGGCCTGGTCTGGATGTAGCCGGTCCAGCAGGATGGTGGGGTGATGGCCCATCAGGAGCTCAGTAGGGCAGCGGCCAGCAACGCGGTTAGGCATTGTCCATGCATTAGGAGGAAGCGGGCTAGCCAAAACTCCCAGTCCCTGACTGTGATACGACTGAGTGCTTCCTTTTTGGTGCACACCATGTGCTCCGCTTGCCTGTTGGTTGCTGGGTGGAAGGGGGCTGACCTCATGTGCTGGATCAGGTTCCTCTGGAGATAGTCTCGGAACTCTGCAGACATGAACGCCGTCCTGTTGTCCAAGACGATCGTGTCTGGCAGGCCATGTGTCATGAAGATCCAGCTCAGGGCACAGATGACCACTTTCGGATTTATTTCTAGTCACTTAGAATAAGAGTCCACAGTGACTAGGATGATAAGTCCTTGGAATGGGCCGGTGAAATCAATGTGTAGCTGGGACCACGGTTTGCATGTGGACTCCCATGGTTGCTGGGGCGCACTCAGTGGGTTTGGTCTGACGGCCTGGCATGTCTGGCACCTTTGCACCCACAATTCGATTTCCGCATCTATCCCTGGCCACCAGATGTAGCTCCGGGCCAGTGCCTTCATCCGGACTATTCCTGGGTGGGCCTCGTGGAGGGCGGTGAGGACTCGTTGTCGCAGGGCATTGGGGATGACCCCCTCTCCCCCATAGGAGACACCCCTTGAGAGCTGACAGCTCGTCTCTGTGAGTGGTGAATGCTGTGAATTCCAGGCCTGTGGTGGCTGTCGGCCACCCCCTCACCACCCAGCCCAAGACCTGGGAGATGATACCGTTGTGAGCTGAGTGGCTGGTGACATTTGTGGCTTGCAGGGGCTGGTCTGGGAGGCCTTCAAGCAGGAGGACCCCAGGGGCCGTGGCAGGGTCAGTGTCTACGGAGGGAGGCAGAGGCCAGCTGAGGGCGTCAGCATGCCCCATAGCCTTACCCGGGCAATGTTCCAGGCAGTAGTTGTAGCCCACCAGGAAGAGAGACCAGCAGAGGACTTGGGGTGAGAATACCTGGGGGGTCTGCTTGTCTGCTGGAAACAGGCCGAGGAGTGGCTTGTGGTCAGTAACAATCGTGAAGGGCTGCCTGTATACAAAATTATGGAACTTTTTCACCTCTGCCACAATTGCCAAACCCTCCCAGTCTATCTGGGTGTAATTCCACTCAGCGGCTGACAAGGTCCGGGAGTAGTAGGCGACTGGAACCTCTCGGCCATCAGGGAGAACATGCCCCAAGACCGCACCCACACCATAGGGGAAAGCATCACATGCCAGAACCACAGGCAGGGACTCGTCGAAATGGGCCAGCACTTCGTTCGAGATCAGGAGGGCTTTTACGCCTTGGAATGCAGTCACCTCCCAGGGGCCACATGCCCACAGCGCTGACTTGTCCAACAGCCAATGCAGGAGTTCAGCTACCACTGCCTTGTGGGGGAGAAAGGTGTTGTAGAAGTTCAATAGTCCCAAAAACGCCTGAAGCTCCGCCTTGCACGATGGCGGAGGGGCTTCCATGATGGCCTTGACCTTGTCCCTCACCGGGTGCAGACTGGATGTGTCGACCTGGAAACCCAAGAATTCCACCTCTGGGACCCCAAGCAGGCAGTTCTCCCTCTTGACTTCAAGTCTCGCGCCATTGAAACAGCTGAGGACTGCACAGAGATGGAAGGTGAAATCCTCCAGAGTTGCCACGGCGATGAAGACGTCATTGAAAAATGGCGTCACTCCAGGGATCCCTTTCAACAGAGAATCCATTAACTATTGGAAAATCCCCGGGGCCACACTCTGTAAGCGCTTCACTTTAAACACACCCATGTGTAACTATCGTCTGGGCGGTTGCGGTGGCATCATCTACTGGCAGTTGCTGGTATGCTTGCATGAGATCCAACTTGCCAAAGATTTTGGCCCCCGCCAAGGTGGCCAATACATGACTCACGACTAGGACCAGGTAGGAATGGTTGTGGAGGGCCTTATTCAGTGTACATTTATAGTCTGTGCAGATGCAGATGTCGCTGTTGGGCTTTATGGGTGTTACTGTGGGGTCTCCCATGGTGCATGCGATACTGATTCTAGGACCCCTTGAGCCATCAAGTGGTCAAGCTCTGCATCTATTTTGGGCTGTAAGGCTATTGGGGCATGGCGGAACCTCATGCATATAGGGGCCACCTGGGGGTTTAGCTGTATGGAAACCGGGGGCCCTTTATAACATCCCAGAGCCCCATCAAAGACCCCTGGAAATTTCCCACACACATCGGCATAATCCCGAGACTCACAGTGCCTCACCCCCTCGACGGTGATACCCAACGGTGCGAACCATGCCTGCCCAACAGACTGACCAAGTTGCCCTCTACCACTATCAAGTCCAGTAACCCCTCTAACCCATGGTACTTCACCCGGAATGTCCCCATGCCCCAGATCAGAACCTGGTTCCTTTGAAAGTCCACAAGGCTCAAAAGTGACGGGCGCAGGCGGGGGCCCCCATTCGGGCAAAGTCTTTCAAGTGTTTCCACCAAAATGATGGATGCTCCCAATCTGGAGTCCACCTCCATAGCACAGGGGGACCCTTCTATCTGGACCTGGATCTTGGGAGTTGTGGGCAGGTTGGGGAGACGGAGTACCTGTAGCAATGGCTGGCTGGTCAAAGGTAGAGGTTGTTCGTTTCTGTGGTGGTCTCATAGTGTGTGGAGGTCTGCCGGAGTTGTTTGGTCTGGGGGTTTTGGTGCCGGTTGCCCTTGGATCTGCAGGCGCGAGCGATGTGTCCCTGCTTCCTGCACATATGACACATGGCATCGCGGAACCAGCACAGCTTGCGCTCATGGGCCTCTCTGCAGCTGGCACGTGGCACGACTCGCTGGTGTCCCGGGGTGGCCTGGGGCACCGACAACTCCCTGTGGCTTCCTGCAGCTTGATGGGCAGACGAGGTGGACGTCTTCCTCATCTGAATTCTCCAGTACCAGGTCGGGGAGCATGAGGTGTGATGCTGACTGCGGCTTGTCTCGGTGGAAGGCCTTGTAGGCGATTGCAAGCTGAAGGGCCTAGTGGACTTTTAGGTCTGTAGTGCTGATCATCTTGTAGCAGAGTTTCACGTCATTGACCCCCCCATACGAATTGGGTCAAGATGTTATCTTCCACCTTGGGGAAGACGTACTCCATGGCATGTTAGCGCAGCACAGCCATATATGCCACGGCCGTCTCTCCGGGTTTCTGGAGGTACCCTTGGAACTCCATTCTCCTGGCTAGCATCGTTGGCTTGGGCTTTAGGTACTGAGTCAAGGTCTCGATTATTTCCTCATAGGAGCACTCTAGGATGGCCTTAGGGGCCAGGAGGCTCTTGGCTAGCCGGATGGTGGCCATGCCGCAGGAACTTAAGAGGAGGTTTCTTCTCTTGGCCGCATCGGTCACTTCATGGCATGCGAGGTAACAGGTTAGCTAGTCCGTCCACGAATCCCAGCACTTGGGATGTGTGGGGTCAAAGACTTTGAGGTTTTCCTGAGCAGCGGCCATGCTTCTAGCACAGTGCAGTGAGTGGAGATGTGGAGAGTCAGGCATGATGTGGTGCTGCTCGGGAGCGGTGCGGGGCATGGTGGCTTCCCCGGGGTTGGTGCTCATTGCTGCGCTGGTTGGAGAGTCAGGCCCACTCATGGGATCCCATCCTTGTTGCCACTGTAAAGTACTGGGTTCACCGCATGGAGACTCAGACTACAACATGCGTTCAGATGCATTTATTGTACTTCACATAACCCACTGCAAACCCGGCCCTGCAAGGGCCAACTTTATACACCCCACCCAGCACACCCTTAGTCCCATTGGTGGGTCTGAATATCCCGCCAAGGTCTAATTGGTGGACTCGAGGTGGACTAGGATCCTAAGTCCTATTGTCTTTTTGTCCCAAGCTTCAGACTTATGTGGTGGACCCTTAGTGGTGGTCCGTGTACACAACAGACATGATAAACAAATAGTTTTAAACTGAAAAACAGCTGACTAAAAATGCAGAGTCACATGCAGAGTCGCAACGGCGTCCTCCGGAATGATTAAATCCGTTTCAACCAACACAGTGGTCTTTCTCCAGCCTGAAAACTTAGCACAGCTTCCTAGTTGTTTTAAGATCTTACATCATCATTGCCAGGAAAAAGTTTATCAGTCCATTTTCTAGAGAAATTTCTTATAAGGAAAAAGTCCTCATCAGTTCCTTCTTCAATAGTAAAGTGCTCTTCAATAGTAAAGTACGTATGATAAACAAATCCCATATTTTGTCATGCCAGATCTTCAGCATTGGGGGAGATGGAGATGTTCATACCATGGCAACTATTAATCGGTGTGGCAGCCATGAGGACTGAGGTGAGATCCTTGTGAGCAACTGCTCTATCCAAGTGGTCCCACAGGTTTTGGAATAGGAGTTCTGGTCTTGCCAGTAGCGACTGTGATGTGATCTTGTTTATTTGGGTTAGGGCCTCTTGCCAAAAGGTTTGTATGACTAGACAATCCCACCAACACTGCCTATAATCACTGATGGCTCCACGTTCCTTCCAGCACAGGGAATTGGTCATGGATTTCATCTGATAAAAGCATTTTGGAACATAATACCACCTGGAGGTAATTTTAAAAGCCTGCATTCTGATGTTCAAGACTTTAAAAAAGTGCACAGGAATAGTCCAATTAGAAGGCCATTGATCATGGAATCAATTAATCTTAAGGTCTGGGTGCCACGTTTTCTGGTATTTTCCTTCAGATTTGCTGTCGATCATTATAATGGTCTTGTAGAGTTCAGAAAACAAACCCTTTGGAGAATCTGGAAATGTCATGATCAGTTGTTCAAAGCTGGTTCTTGTTCTGCAAAAAGTCCCGAAGGTGGCAATGATTTCGACCATATCCTTCAATTGCAGGTATCGGAACCATGGAGAGGGGTTTCCCAGTAGGTCATAAAAAAACCAAAACTATTTGTCTCTTATTTTGCTGTGTGATACATAAAGGTTCTAGAGTCAATGACTATGTGCTGGTCTCTCTGACTTTGCTCCCTCAGATCTGTGACTCTAGGGTGAGTAACTATTATGGAGGTGGTCAGTTTAATACCATGTGAGCTCTTGGGGAAATAGCCAGTTGCCAGTTGCCAACTGCTTGCTTTCCCCCATCCTAGGGCTCCCTTTTTAAATTAGCATGTCCAAAGCAATAGACGCAATCTGATTTCTATGTTATGTGCAGCTGCAAAATGGTCGATAGCAGTTCTGACTCCCCCCAATCTGTATCCACTTGGTACTGTCATATTTGGGATACGTACACAATGGAAAAAATACTAGATTAGTTGTCTACTAGCAAAGATAGCCCTGACATGTCTCTCTTTATTCAAACACAGTTCCTGTAATTGATTTTATCTCTACTAAGGAATCACTTCTAAATGATTCATATCCTATAGATGTATTAATTTCATAATCTCATTTTTGTTGTTGTTGTTATAAGAATATACTGGTTCTATACTTGTCTTCAAAATTTATACATTTTCTCTATTTGACTTGACTTCCAAATGTTAGTCTTTAGAAATACTGATGCTCTAAACCCATGTTTAAATGCAAGAATATACTAGTTCTATGCTTGTTTTGTAAATGTATACGTTTTCTTTGTTTGGCTTGGCTTACAATTTTTTCTCTATTTTTGAATGTTTCAAAGGTTTATGTTTTAATGATCTTGCTCCCACTGTTGTTTAATATTTCTGTAAGATGTATTTTTATGCAACTTTGTATTCTAGTTCTCTCAAAATAAAAACATTTAAATCTGGGGGTAGGGGGGAATAACCAAGGTTGAAATGATGGAATCCAAGAAGACCCGCCTCCCACATTTTGTAGGATGGGCTGGAGATTAGAAAAAGAGCAAACACTTAAGATATTTCCCCGTTTGTGCCACTCTCAAAAAACAAATAACTCTCCCAACACATTATTGTCCATACATTGCTCCAATTACAACAAAACCCTCAAACAACATCTAGTTTCCAAAGTATCAATTTTCTCCAGGGGAACTGATCCCCGTAGACAGGAGATGGACTGTAATTCTGGGAGATCCCCAGGCCCCACCTTGAGGCTGCCATTCCTACTCAGGAGGCACCTGGAACCAATGCTCCCTCTAAGCTGTGGAGTGTTGTGAGCAAAAATTCTACTTTGTGAGCTACTGGCATTAAAGTTGTGAGTGAGTGATTTGGCTACTGCATAAATTAGTTTGCTCTGGAACTATCCTTCCTGAGCTAAGGCAAAAATGTGTGAGCTGGAGGCTAAAAAAACTGTGAGTTAGCTCACACTAACTCAGCTTAGAGGGAACACTGCCTGGAACTCTCTTGGGATTAGACATATATCTGTGTCTCAACTCTGGCACAGTATGATTGATAGAAGAGCAAAATGGAGGAAGAGATAGACCAGGGGTGGGTTGGGGATTTCTGTTCAAACATGAAGTAGTCTCAAGTTTGCACAAAACCCCTGAGGTCTGGGGGAAGCAATCACAGAATCATAGAATCAGAGCTGGAAGAGACCTCCAGGGTCCTCAACCCCTGAAGAATGCAGGAAATTCGCAAATACCTCCACCTCCACACCCACAGTGACCCGCAGTTCCATGCCCGGAAGATGACAAAAAACCTCCAGGATCTCCAGCCAAACTGGCCTGAATATTACTTCCTGACTCCAAAATGGTAATCAGCATTTCCCTGGGTGTGTAAGAAAGGGCCACAAGAACTAAGCACTGAGGCAACCTTTCCTTCCTTCCCTCTCATGATCTGCTTAAGTGCACAGAATCAGCATTGCTTTCAGATGGCCATCTAGCCTCTGTTTGAAAACCTCCAAAGAAGGAGAGCCCACCACCTCCCAAGGAAGCTTGTTCTACTGATTGTCAGGAAGTTCTTCCTAATGTTTAGCCAAAAACTCTTCTGATTTACTTTCAACCCCTTGTTTCTGGTCTGACCTTCTGGGGCAACAGAAAACAACTCCGCACCATCCTCTGTATGACAGCCCTTCAAGTACCTGAAGATGGTTATTATATCACATCTCCATTGTCTCCTCTCCAGGCTAAACATACCCAGCTCCATCAACTTTTCCTCATAGGACTTCGTCTCCAGACCCCTCACCATCTTCATAACCCTCCTCTGGACATGTTCAAGCATGTCTATATCCTTCTACCCAAAATTGAACATGATACTAGAGGAGAGGTCTAACCAGAGCAGAGTAAAGTGGTACCATCACTTTGTGTGATCTGGACACTATATTTCCGTTGATCATGGAATCAAAATTCCCTGAAAGAACAGAAACAACATCTGTAGCTTTAAGGATGCCAAACAGAACCAAAGAGGGGAAAGAAACTTAACCCTATAAAAATTGAATCAAGAACTAAAAAATTAAGGAAAAACCTCTTTTGAGAAAAGTTAAAAAACCTATCAGGACCCAATGAAAGCCTCGTTAAAAACACCAATGACAAGTACACAAGGGCCAGTTCCGCACAATCACTTGACCCGGTGTCACCGCCCGATAATATCCAGGGAAACTGATCAGTTCCCCACATGTTGTCCCAGATCGGCAATTGACCCGATTCTAATGGCGTTTCCCCCTGGATTTTCCATCTCTGCCATTTTCAGGATCTTTGTCAGAAGTCCTAACTTAGTCAGCAAAACACCAGGCCTTGTGATGCAAGCAAGGATAGCGTTTATTAAGCTGCAATAGATAGATCACTGGAACAGGTATCTTGTTCAGAATGACTTGGTTACAGAAAGCAAGCGGTTATACAGGGAAGGGGGTGAATGGGGACCCCCCCTTCTACCATACAAAGAATAACATGCGACTGGGAAATCGAAAGTTACTACGCTAATGAAATTCCCACCGCCCCCATTATTCACAGCAAGCTACATCTATGCCAGCGATAGTGAAGTGCGCAGCCTGACTCCTCAAGGTCAGAATGTCTAGGCTGCAAGAGATAGGGGTAATAGGAGCCACATTCCATTCTCACACCCTAGGCGTAAATCAACAACTCCCCGGATTCCAACCTCCCGCCTGTCACGCCACTAAGGCGCCCAGAGCCAACCTCCCTCCCCTCCATCCATCATGGCAGGGCTACCTTCGAGTGGTTACCTTCGAGTGGTTACCGCTCCTCCCAACTGGGAAGGAGTGAAAACTGAGTCATGAATCTCCTCCCTTTTGCTGTCGTGTTGAGGGAGGCGTGACAGTGCATCGGCCAGCGAGTTAGATGTCCCCGGGAGGTGGTGCAGTGTGAAATTGAACTTGGAGAAGAAATCAGCCCAGCGGAGCTGTTTGGCATTTAAGGAACGGGGGGAACGGAGTAGCTCGAGGTTTTTGTGATCAGTCCAGACCTCGAACGGGACTCGCGCCCCCTCTAGCCAATGGCGCCAGGTAGCCAACGCTAAGCGGATCGATCCCGCTTCTTTTTCCCACACCGACCAATTCCGTTCAGTATCGTTAAATTTTTTTGAAACATAGGCAAGGGGGTGCAAGTTGCCATCCTCCCCCTCTTGGAGGATCGCCCTCCCCATTGCAACGTCCGAGGCGTCAACTTGAACAATGAATTTTTTAAGTTCATTCGGGTGGGCCAACACGGGTTCCGACGTAAAAAGGGCTTTCAATCTGTCAAAAGCCCGCTGGCACTCTGGCGACCATTCTAGTTTGGCTCCGGGCCGAGTGCATTCGGGTGGCTTCCCTTTGGTTTTCAGTAAGTCAGTCAAGGGAAGAGCCACCTGGGCAAAGTTCGAGAGGAACGATCTATAAAAATTCGCGAATCCGAGGAAACCCTGGAGTTGCCTCCTCGTCTTGGGAGGCTCCCACCCCACAACATCCTTAACTTTGTCAGGGTCCATCTCAATCCCCTTCTGGGAAATGCGGTAGCCCAGAAAAGGGATCTCCGTTTTGTGAAATTCACACTTGGATAGTTTGGCAAACAGTTTATGCTTGTGCAACGTTTGTAGTACTTCCCGCGCCAGTTTCACATGGGATTTGAGGTCGGGGGAGTACAAAAGAATGTCATCAAGGTAAACAAGGACCCCCTTGAACAAGTGCTTATGCAACACCTCGTTAATCAAGTTCATGAAGACCCCAGGGGCCCCTTGGAGTCCGAATGGCATGACTAAGTATTCAAACTGGCCGAGGGGGGTGTTGAACGCCGTTTTAAATTCATCCCCCTCCCGGATACGGACTCTGAAATAGGCATCTCGGAGGTTGAGCTTAGAGAAAATTTTCCCCCCAGCCACTGCAGCCAACAAGTCTTTTATGAGGGGCATGGGGTAAGCGTTTGTGTTGGACACTGCATTCAAGCCGCGATAGTCGGTACATAGCCGCAACCCCCCATCCTTTTTTTTTCGGAAAAGCACCGGAGCCGCAAACGGGGAGGATGCTGGCCGTATAAAACCCCTACTGAGGTTTTTGTCGATGAACTTCCTCAGTTCCACCTTTTCCGAGGGGCTCATAGAATACAGTTTTCCCTTCGGTAATTTCTGGTTGGGTAAAATTTCAATTGCACAGTCAGAGTTTCTGTGGGGGGGCAATTCATCGGCTTCCTCCTCTCCAAAAACGGGAGCCAGGTCGTGATACTCGGGGGGAATGCCTTCCAGCTCTGCGTCTGCCACCCCCGCTGTCACTAGGAGTTGCCCCCCCATCATGGGTCCCCACTCCTTTTTCCATGCGTGGGACTGGCATTTTTTGGAGATGAAATTGACCTTCCCCTCCCCCCATAGTACATGGGGATCGTGATCAAAGAACCACGGGCTCCCTAGAACCAATGGAAAGCGGGCTGAAGGGGTAACCACGAAAGGTCTTTCTTCCCAGTGCTGCCCAAGTCCCACCCGCAAGGGTACAGTCTCGTATTTACAGGGTTCTTTCATGGTGGACCCGTCCATTTGAGTAAAGATCAAGGGGTCAGTTAATTTAACAACTTTCGCCCCAAGTCCCGTTATTAGTGTGGGGTTAATGAGGTCTCTCCCGCACCCAGAGTCAATGAGAGCTCGTACTCTCACATGGGTCAATAGACCCGGGTCCATTAGAGTCACTGTGAGAAAGAAAAGAGAGGGGGGTTTGCTCACCGGGAGTTGCGCCTGGGGATGTGGGACCTGCTGTTCAGCGCTGTTTACAGCAGGTCCGTCTCGTTTCCCTGCGGCACGGTCTCGCCATCGGATGAGTCGGATGCTTCGCTGAGCGGTTTGGCTTGCAGAGCTTTCGCCCCCTTCGGCTTCGCCACCTGTTTTGGCGTGGATGTGTCAAACTTCTTCTTGACTCCTTTTGGCGCTCCTGGTGATGCAGACGATGTTGGGCAGTTCGCGGCGAAATGGCCCCCTTCTCCGCATTTGAGGCAAAGACCTTGCTTCATCCGGAGCTCCCTGGTGCCATCCCTCAGCTTCGGGTTTGGTGTAGGGGTTTCCCTCTCGCCGCCGGCGCAGGGCCCCTGTTAGCCATCGCTGCGGCGTCATCCAGTTTGATGGTCTTCAGGCGGTTCTCCATCGTGACAGCTGCTTGAATCCATCCGGTGAGGGTGTTCGGGTCTTGGTTCCTGGTGACTTCTCGGCGGATCTCCGCGTTGAGTCCCCACTTGTAGAAGTCAACGAGGTTTCCTTCCCCTCGGAGTTTGGCGGCACATCTGCGGAACTCCGAGGTGTAGTCTCTCACCGATCTCGCGCCTTGTTTGAGGCTTCGGATCGTCGCCTTTGCTGCTTTGGTGGAGTGCACATCTTCGAATTGCTCTTTCATGGCCCACATGAAAGAATCGATTTCCCTCAGCTCGCGCCCATCGGCTTGATGGAGCCCCACATACCAGTCAGCAGCCGCTCCCTTTAGGTGGGCTGCTATGACATCAACCATCCGCTCTTCTCGCTGGAATAGGTGGCCCCAGGTCTCGATAAACCTCTCGGCTCTCACCAGGAAGAATGGGAATTTCTCGGGGTCTCCGTCAAAGTCAGCGTCCAGAAGTTCTGTAGGCTTGGGCGGCAAGAACCCCCAAGGACGAGGGGGTGGTTGCCCCGGCGGCCCCTGCGGTCCCGGCCCCGCTGGTTGCTCCGGCGGGCCGGCTGGCACGTTCCCCTGGTCTTGGTCCGGCACCGGCCGCTGATCGGGAGGTACCTGGGCTGGTGGTTCCTCGCGTCTTTGCCGCTCGCGCTCTTCCCGGATGCCCTCCGCGATCATCTGTGGGATGCGTGCGAGGGATTCGTCCAGGAATCGCATCAGGCGGTCTTGGCTCGGCTCTCCACTCCATCTCCTCCTCACCACGGCGCCTTCCAGGGTCTCGGAGTCTCGGCCGGTCTCTTCCAGGCCTTCCGCCGTGATTAGTTTTCGGACCGACCTCTCGGGGTGGCTCATCCCCATGGAAGCTCTCGGGGTCCCGAACCACGCTTCGTGGGTTTCAGCCAGGGGTTTCACCCAGTCACGTCTACGTCCAACTCGGGTGGTCACCCCCCCATAGGCTGCCCCATATGGGTCTCCGTAAGGCCCTCCAAAGTCGTACTCCAGACCCCATTGTCCCGGCACGTGTGTGTCAGGGGTCTCTCTGGGTACGTCTTTCCCGGGAGGCTTCTTCTCCTTTTCTTCTTCAATTGGGAGAGTGTCTTCTTCTCCGCCACTCATTTTGGAGTTGCGGGTTTAGGACCAGTCCCAAAAGTAAATGATGATTCTGAACAAACTGTCAGAAGTCCTAACTTAGTCAGCAAAACACCAGGCCTTGTGATGCAAGCAAGGTTAGCGTTTATTAAGCTGCAATAGATAGATCACTGGAACAGGTATCTTGTTCAGAATGACTTGGTTACAGAAAGCAAGCGGTTATACAGGGAAGGGGGTGAATGGGGACCCCCCCTTCTACCATACAAAGAATAACATGCGACTGGGAAATCGAAAGTTACTACGCTAATGAAATTCCCACCGCCCCCATTATTCACAGCAAGCTACATCTATGCCAGCGATAGTGAAGTGCGCAGCCTGACTCCTCAAGGTCAGAATGTCTAGGCTGCAAGAGATAGGGGTAATAGGAGCCACATTCCATTCTCACACCCTAGGCGTAAATCAACAACTCCCCGGATTCCAACCTCCCGCCTGTCACGCCACTAAGGCGCCCAGAGCCAACCTCCCTCCCCTCCATCCATCATGGCAGGGCTACCTGACAATCTTTTTTTTTTACTACAGGTTTGGAGTCAGGGCATTCTAGTGGGGAACTCTTGAATCGCGACTGTCCTCTCTCCACCCTTTAATGCCCCTCTGCTTTCCCCTCCCCTCCCCTTCCTGCCTTCCTGCCTCTGTTCAATTGTTCTGCTTCCCCGCACTTGGAGCTCATCTTTTTGTTTGTTCCCCTGCATTGCATTGCAACACAATAATGATCCATCATCAACTGGCGTTTAAATGTCCTTTTGCACCCTTTTGCACCCCCCCTCCTCCTTGGCGAGCGTGTACTTTACTCATGTTCAGTGTTTTGTTTTGCTTTCTTCCCTCCCCTTTACTTCCCTCCCTGCAACCTCCCCCTTCGGCAGCTAAGGTTTTTTTTTTATTTTCCCGCCTGTGTTGCATTGCAATGCAATAATGGGCCATGGATGACTGGTCAAATGCCCCATTTGCTCTTTCAGCATTTCTGTGTGTGGCAACTCGCCATTTGTGTTAGCGCGGTGACCTGATGCTTTAAAAGATAACATGGATGCAGGAAGTTGCATTCGGTGGCATTGAGGCATGGGCACTAGAAGATTGCCTCTATGCATCTCTTCCCCCCTTTCCGTCCCACCTGCAACCCACCCACCCTGTGGCAGTTTTTCGGGGAGGGGGGGGTCCGGTGTTGCATTCTGAAGCAGTACTGTACAATCATTAACTCGCCTTTCAATATCCCTTTAAATGTCCGTATGGACCAAAGTGTAGTACAACTCCTTTTGCGCAGACGAGGTTTGTCCTCCATTGTTGTGTTGCAATGCAGTGATGACCCATCATTTAATAGAGTTTAAATTTCCTTTTAAATGTCCGCATGCACTTATCCCGGTCTCCATTTTCCCATTCCCCAATTACTGTACAAGATAAGAAGATGGAGTGATGGAGTGATGGAGGCATGGAGGTGTGGACACAGCTGGGGTTACCTAGGAGGCTGTTCCTTTAATACCACTGGCTGTTGCCGTAGCCCATGGAGTGACCAGTATGCATATGGCCAATAAGAAAACGTTTCAGGTTTTGGTTTCACAAGGGATGATCTGGCCATGCACAGAGGGATTTTGGGTAGATGACCATTCACCATTTTGCAGCATCAGTTCAGCATATTATCTTCAGCAGCCTCCTGCCTTTTGCCCTGCTAGAATGTCTGCAAACTCGAAGATGCCAGGAGTCTGGCGTGTATCATGGAGAGAGAAAGAAATGCTGGATCTTATAGCGATCTGGGGCCAGGATAGGGTACAGGAGGCTCTTGCCTCCTGCCACAGAAATATTGATGTATTTGAGCAAATAGCTAGGGAAATGCACGCTTTGGGGCATAAACAGTCTGCATCGGAGTGCAGGACCAAATCAAAGGCTCTTCACCAAGATTATAAGCAAGTGGTTGGCCACAACCAGAAATTGGGTGTATCGCTGATTTCCTGTCATTTTTTGAGCAGCTTGACCGTATCATGTGGAAGGACGCTAGTGCCCGCCCCCCCCAGATTAAACCAAGCCTGAAGGCTAGGTACGTTAAACCAACGATGATTAGGGAGACAGAACCAGCCCCGGGATCAGAGGAGATGTTCAGTCCAGATCCCGACCTGCTGACTATTAACCATGAAGATCTAAGAACATCCACTCCTGTTGACCATCAATGTAAGTACTGGGGTGTTGGGGGGGAAACCATTGCTCTTGAGCTCGCATGTGGTGTGACCATGCAGCTAACTGCTCCTCTGCGGTTCACTTCCAGGAAACGGGGAAAGTATTCTCAACAGTCAGCCTCAGGACTTCAAAAGTTGTGGGGAAAAGGTGGAATCCATTTTGCCAACAGCCACTGGTGAGTGGTTGCGTTGCAATGCAACAATGACCCTTTTAAATGGCCGTATACATTTTCCCACTTGCATTTTTCCCACTCCCCAATCTCTGTCTAAGAAAATAAGATGCATTACTTGTGGAATGGACTCGTGGACACTCCTGCAGCTAGGGTAGGGTGCTGTTCCTTTAACACCACTGGGTTTTGGAAGAAGTCCTTAAACTCCACTGCTGTCCATATATCCCCCCCCTTCTTTTCATGTATGTACCAAAGGAATTTCCTTTATTTGATCACATTGTCTCCCAAGGAGTGAGGCTGGTGATGGGCACCTTTTTTCTACAGCTACAGTTTTGCGATTTTTAAAAAATTCTTTCTGTAATGGATGGAAGCCTTCTGCCTATAAAGGAGAGACCTTTGTTTAAGCACTTCCTGCTGGTAAATGTGATAGCCAAGGTCATGGCCTGGAGTGTTTATTCTACCAGATTGTTATTGATCTATCAAGATACCTGTACACTTGTTCTTTCTTGTGGATGCTGTACAGTTCTCCACTATGCCCACTGCCCTATAATCTATGTAAGCCAAAAGTAGACTATCTCAGGAAGCAGCACACACAAATAAACATGGTAATAAATCCCAGATACTGAGCCTACCCATTCTCAAGGTAACATTAACGGGGGGGGGGGTTCCCACCTCAAACCTGGTGCAAGACTGGGAACTGATGTAAGACAGGTTTTCAACTTTAACTGTATGTTCAGTGTTGCATCAGTGCTGCATCTTGATCCATGTGCCATGTGGATTTCTTCCTACTGCTTCATGTTATTAGTGATAGTATCCCTATGTTGATTGTGATCTACTGTATACTGGACAAAATTGTATTCCTATTAAATAATTTCAGATGGGGCAGAGCCGAAATGACGTCTACAGACTGCTGCAAAGCAGTCCACAGAAACCAGTCTCGCTGAACTACAAACTAGGCAACGTCATGTGGCCCTACTGAATGACATTGCCGAGAAGATGCTGAATCAAGGGCGGTCTGACCAGAGGGAGGTGACTGAGTGCAACGACAGTTGGAAGGAAATGGAGGAGCGGAAATTTAATGCCATGCTGGAGGAGAGGGAATGTGACAGGCAAGCAATGCAGAAAAGTATCCAGATGAATGCCACCATAATGAACTCAGCAGTGGATGTCCTCAATCATCTGGGGGATATCCTCACAGGTATGCAGGAAAGTCCTGTGTCCACTACACATTCCCAGAATAGTAGGAAAAGAGTAGCCAAAGCGTCAGGAACACCAGGGAGGAATTCTACTGGAAGTGAGCAGGATACATCAAAGGGGAATGTTAGTGGAGATAAGGACACTGCTAGCAGTAGTCAAAGCCTGCTGTCCACAGTGACACCAAGCATTCCTCAGTCAGGAGATGACTGTAGGTCAAGTAAACGTGCACAAGCACCCAAGAAATTTTTCTTGTTTGATGACTAGGATTGTCATTGGAAACTCTCTGCTGTAACACCAGAACCTTTTCTCTGTTAAGGTTGCCACGTGCCCACCTTGCTACATGACAAACCGTCTTTGTGTCCAGAAACACTATAAATACCATAAAGATAGATAAGCAATGTTTCTTGGGTTTCTTTTTTTAATTAAATAGTGCCAACATGTAACAGTGCTATGACAAAAACAAGACAGTGCAGCCATCCCCCAGTATGAAAGGAAGAGTGGAGAAGGTCAAAACCATTGGGGAAGCCTGGAGACTATTTAAAAAGACAATCCTAGAAGCTCAGAAAAAATATATACCGCAGGTTAGGAAAGGTACAAATAGGTATAGAAAAAAGCCTGCATGGTTAACAAATAAAGTAATGGAAGCTGTAAAAGGTAAGAAGGATTCCTTTAAGCGGTGGAAAGCTAGTCTTAGTGAGGTTGATAAAAGGGAACACAGCCTATGGCAAATAAAATGCAAGTCTGTGATCAGGCAAGCAAAAAGGGAATATGAGGAGCATATCGCAAAAAACATAAAGACCAACAATAAAACTTTCTTCAAATACCTTAGAAGTAGGAAGCCAGCCAGGGAGGCAGTGGGGCCCTTGGATGACCAAGGGGTAAAAGGAGTAGTGAAGGATGATAGGGAAATGGCTGAGAAGCTGAATGCATTTTTTGCCTCTGTCTTCACTGTGGAAGAGGAGAAGTGTTTGCCCACTCCAGAAGCACCGATTTCGGGAGGGGGTTTGAAAGACCTGAATCAGATTGCGGTGACAAGAGAGGAAGTCCTCCGACTGATGGACAATTTAAAAACTAATAAATCACCAGGCCCGGATGGCATTCATCCGAGAGTTCTGAAAGAACTCAAATGTGAACTTGTGGATCTCCTGACAAAAATATGTAATCTTTCTTTAAAATCTGCCTCCATTCCTGAGGACTGGAAGGTAGCTAATGTCACTCCCATCTTTAAAAAGGGCTCCAGGGGAGATCCGGGAAATTACAGGCCAGTCAGTCTGACATCGATACCGGGTAAGTTGGTGGAAACTGTTATTAAGGAAAGAATTAGTAGGCACATTGATGAACAAAAACTATTGAGGCAGACTCAGCATGGGTTCTGTAAGGGAAGATCTTGTCTCACTAACCTGTTAGTGTTTTTTGAGGGAGTGAACAAACATGTGGACAAGGGGGACCCAATAGATATTATTTACCTTGACTTCCAGAAAGCTTTTGATACGGTTCCTCATCAAAGGCTCCTAAGTAAGCTCAATAGTCATGGGATAAAAGGACAAGTCCTCTTGTGGATCAAAAACTGGCTTATAAATAGAAAACAGAGAGTGAATATTAATGGGAAACTTTCTCAGTGGAGGGTGGTAAGCAGTGGGGTACCACAGGGATCAGTACTCAGTCCGATGCTTTTTAACTTGTTTATTAATGATTTGGAATTGGCTAAATTTGCAGATGACATGAAGTTGTTCAGGGTGGTGAAAACCAGGGAGGAGTGTGAGGCACTCCAAAGGGATCTGTTGAGGATGGGTGAGTGGGCGTCAACATGGCAAATGGGGTTCAATGTGGCCAAGTGCAAAGTGATGCACATTGGAGCCAAAAATCCTAAATATAAATACACGTTGATGGGGTCTGAACTGGCAGAGATGGACCAAGAGAGAGATCTTGGAGTTACTCAATGAAAATGTCTAGACAGTGTGTAGCTGCAATAAAGAAGGCCAATGCTATGCTGGGGATTATTAGGAAGGGAATTGAAAACAAATCAGCCAGTATCATCATGCCCCTGTATAAATCATTGGTGCGACCTCATTTGGAATACCGTGTACAGTTCTGGTCACCACATCTCAAAAAGGATATTATAGCATTGGGAAAAGTGCAGAGAAGGGCAACTAGAATGATAAAAGGGTTGGAACACCTTCCCTATGAAGAAAGGTTAAAATGCTTGGGGCTCTTTAGCTTGGAGAAACGACGGCTGAGGGATGACTTGATCGAGGTTTATAAGATTATGAATGGGATTGAGCAGGTTGAGAAAGAAGTACTTTTCTCCCTTTCTCACAATACAAGAACTCGTTGGCATTCCATGAAATTGCTGAGCAGTCGGGTTAGAACAGATAAAAGGAAATACTTCTTCACCCAAAGAGTGATTAACATATGGAATTCACTGCCACAGGAGGTGGTGGCAGCTGCAAGCATGGACAGTTTCAAGAGGGAATTAGATAAACATATGGAGCAGAAGTCCACCAGTGGCTATTAGCCACAGGGTATAGATGGGAACTCTCAGTCTGGGGCAGGTGATGCACTCTATTCTTGTTGCTGGAGGGGGCAGCAGTGGGAGGGCTTCTGGTGCCCTGGCCCCACTGCTGGACCTCCTGATGGCACCTGGTATATTTTGGCCGCTGTGTGACAGAGTGTTGGACTAGATGGGCCATTGGCCTTATTCAACATTGGCTTCTCTTATGTTCTTATGTTCAGTAGTGCATTTGGAAATATTCAAGCACTATGAGTGTCCTCAGTGCTGGCCATAGCCATACCACCTGTCTCTCTCTCTGCAGCTCGTCCTGCTTGGAGGGCCCTTATTTCCCTATCCATGCTTCTTTGCCTCCTTTCCACGGCCACCAGTCATTCCCTCACCAAATGCCCTCACTAGAAGAAAACAAAAGTAGAATGAGATTTTCTTTTTTGATTGGCGTGTGAGCAGTCTAGAAATATTGCTTCAAAAAGCCAACATGAGCTCACGTATGGAGAGGCAACATGTCTCCAAGCACTGGATGGCGTCCAGCGTGCTCTCTGTATTCGCTGCTGTGGGGGCCCCACTTCGACTAGCCATTGACATTGAAGGCCCCTCGCCCAATGGAGAGTCCGGTCTTCCTCCACCACCAACATCTATTTCGAAAAAGGAATTTGGCTACCATTAACCATGACCTAACTGTATGGCTCTAGAGACAGGGTGATTTTGCCAGAGAAGTTTCCTGGTCATGGTACTATTCTTTTTTGTCATTTTTCTGCATGCCTTTAGTAATGCTGCCATTCATTTCACAGTACCTGGTGCCGCAGTCGTAGCTGCTGGTGGACTGGTGCTTCCCCCAGAATCCTCCTCTTCTCTTTCTTCCTGCACCACTTCATGTCCCCCTTCCACTCTCCCCGGTGAAGCTGGTGGTTGTGGTTCCTCATCAGGATCATGTTGGCGTGGATTTCTTGCCACTGTAATGATGATGTAAGGTATAGGAAAAGTTGAAGCAGTCATGGCCTATTTTGGTATTTTTCACAGAGTTGACATCCTCCCTCCCTCTTACTTTATACAGTTGCCTATGCTCATCCTGTATATCCACTCAGTGTCACTTTTTATGTTCAATGGACAGATGCAAATGCAAGCACCAGTATCCACATTGTCACTTAGGTGTGCATAACTGGGATGTGTTAAAGTGTGCTGTCCAGTGGGTGGCTGTCAAAAATGAATGTTTGAGGACAGAGACTGCCTATTTTGAAAACCAGAAACCTATATGTATATGGCACTGATTATCACAATAATAAAAGTTTTTTTCCTGTTTGTGTGTCTCTATTTCATTTAACTGTTCTTTAATCTGAAAACAGGGCTGGTTCAATATGTTCTGTGGTTCACCTCATGGTGTCTATCCTCCCAGCGAGGTTTGCCTCCATTGGTCCACAGGTGCACCAGCTTTGCATGGGGTGGTGTCTGGCCATTTGCATGAGGGAGTCCCCCCCCCCAAGCTTCCAGGCTGGCCATGAAGTCGCACTTCAGGAGTTTGAATTTAGACCTACATTGGTCTGGGGTGCGGTTAAAACCCCTCCTGGCCAGTCTCCTAGCCACAGCCTCATACTTTGATTTGGAAGAAAGGTGAGTGCTGGCCATTAACTCTGCTATGTGCCCTGAATGGTGGATTATGTCCAGCAAGTGCTCCACCTCGTCTCACTGCCAGAATGTCCCTCTCCGTGAGGTGGCCATTTGTAATGTAACGTTGCAACGTTCCTCCGCCCCTTCATTGTACTTTCATTTTTGGGTAGCCAATCAGAAACTGGCCACCCTGTTTCCTTCCACTCTGAGCAACTTCCCCTGTATTTTAATTCTTAACCCTGTAGCCACCCTGAAACCTAAACGGAGTTGGGTGAGAATGAGTATGGTTATGCATTTTTTATTGTTCCCAAGCCAAAAGGATTTTTTTTCACCACTGCAAGTTAGGACGCGGAAGGTGGGATCGACTCTCCAGCCTCTGCTGATGTAGGAGAAGGAGACACCTGGGCTAAGCAGGCAGGGGATGAACGATAAAAATTAAATGTCATTTTAAAGGCTGAGTAGGCAGCTGGTGTGCTAGGCTCTGCCTGGCTTGGGTGATCACATCAGAGGGTGGCAGCAGCAGCAGCAGAAGTGGGATGGCAGGCGCATCGCCTGAGAGATTCGGCCAAGGGAACGCCCCATGCACTGGCAGCCACAAGAACTAGAGAGCATTTCTCATTTCTTAGCCTGTACAAGACATGTATAAATTGCATATGAGCACAACATGACACTGTCCCTTACTAGCCCCACAAGGTAGACAAAATTGTACATGTTTGAACATTTATTTTTCACAATGAGAAACAACAAGGCACAAACAGAACATATGCAAGGGTACATTTAAAAGGACATTTAAACACCAGGTAACAACGGGTCATTATTGCGTTGTAATGCAACAATGAGGGAAAATCTCAAGATAAAGCATGCTAAGGCTGGGTTAAGGGTGGAGCTGATAGCCACTGCAGTGTTTAATTCCTCCGTTGTGCAAACATGAACACAGCAAGAGCATCCCGCACCTGCTTGCCCTCCTCCAAATGTCTGGCATTTTTTGCTTGGAGGTTCTGCATGCCCACATCTGGAAGGATCATAGTGTTTTGCTCCTCTCCATCTAGGCACACATCATGTCCCTTCTCCTCACAAATGTTGTGAAGAATAACACAGGATGTGACTATGGAGCTGACGTTTTCAACAGATACCTTTAGCCTTGTTGACAGTATGCACCAATGAGTCTACCGAAGGCTCACTCCACAATGTTGCGAGCAGAACTCTGTTTCTTATTAAAGTACCACTGAACCCTAGTTCTAGGAGTGCAGTAGGGTGTCATCATCCACCACCTCATTGGGTATGCCTCATCACCCAAAATGATTGGAGGAATGGTAACACCATTAAGAGTGATCGTAGGGTTGCCAGGAACAAAGAGTCCTGCATCCATGGCAGGGCACAGATCAGAGTTGGTGAAAACATAAGTGTCATTACATCTGCCGCTGTATTCCACAACAGCATAAAAAAACCCGGCCAGAATTATCAACAGTCCCTTGAAGTAGAACAGAGCAGTAGTGTTTCCTGTTGCCGTATTCATTGATCCTTCCCCCAGGTGCACAAATGGCTATGTGGGTTTCCATCAACAGCACCAATGCAGTGCAGCATCCCCAGGTGCCCAAAACCATCTATTATCTGAAAAATGAGAGAAACATCAGACAGTTACACCATTGCCCATTTCCATCAAGAATTAAGTTAAAGGAAGATCAGAGATACCTAAAGGAAGAAGCAGCAAAGAAACTGGCCATTTTGAATGCTGGCATACCATAGCGCAACAGCACAGCAGCGCATTGGGAAAAGAAAGGATTACCTTGCCAATCTCATTGCCTAGGCACACCACGCTCTAATACAATTCCAGCTCGATGCAGAAGTACACTTCAAGGACAGTTTCCTCAACAGTGGACAGACCAATTCCAAATTGCTGACTGACTTTGCGGTACGTGTCTGTGTTTGCCAGATACCAAATGGCTGCAGCCATGCGCTTATCTGTGCGGATTGGGGAACGCACCTTTGTTGTTTGCCATTCAAGCCTTGGTTGCAGGACAGAGACAATTGTCATGAAAGTTGAACAGGTCATTCTAAAATGTTTCAATCACTACTCATCACTCCAAATTCTGAGAACAAAATTTGCCCACCAGTCTGGACTGCAGTTTGCAAAGATATCTTCTTCTCTTTCGTGATTTTCTGACAAAAGCGAAAACAACATTGGGGGTGGAAGTCAAGCTAAGTGTGATCACCTGAAACAGGGACATGATTAGTCTGACTGCTCTCACTTGCCTATGATACATGATGGCGACAAAGGTTGCCGGCTGCACTGGTATTCAATGGAGTTCACGTTTTTGTGGGCAAAGAGGTTTAAAGGCACCAGTATTATGTTGCAACATAACAACGCATGCGCAAGATGTACATGCATCAGTCCAGGTGTATTAACTCTTCATCCAATTTTCCTGGGGAATTAAATTAAAATCTCTAAGTGGCCAATCACCAGCCGGTAGCATTGTGACGTAACCACGCATGCGCATATTTGGTTTTTGGGGTGGGTAGATATGTTACAATGCACCCACCCAGGTAACCATAGAGCACACCTGTGGCCGCTGTGTCACAACGCAACCACGCCTCCATTAAAAAAAAAAGGGGGGGGGGTGGAGGGACCATTAGGTCCATGGTAAGGCAACATGCGGAAATGAACACCTGGAACAAACCTGGGTCAGATCACATAATGTGGAAATGCCCGCATAGAATTGGGTCAATCAGACCCGGGGGGAAAGGGGAGTAAACTGTTAGTGCAGAATCAGCCAAGGAACAATTATTGTGATGTAAGATGTTTCGGGCCAATCAGGTGGTCTTCAAGGTCTTCACTGGACTCTGTGGCTGTTGGGGGGGTCACTTGGCAACCGCAGCAGTTCTGTCAAACATTCCAAATCTTGATTTCTGGAAAACCAAACTGTGGGAGGGGGAGCAGGAATAGACTGGGGGCCAAAACAGCCCTGGAAAGCCTCCCCCCCGATTATTGTGTCTCCTGATGGAGGAGACCTTCCCAACAATAGACCCAGGAGCAACTTCTGGAAACTCACCACTCATACAATTTGACCTAGCTTGGCAGTGGTGGCTTTGGACCCCTAGACCTGGCCTGCTGCATAGCTGGAACCTGCCCTGAGCTGGCGGCCACCACACAGCATAGCCAGACTTTTCGCAGGGAGACCATGATGGGCAGGAAAGGAGGGGAAAAGCCTGAAGACAGAGGAACAAATAGAGGTCAGTTGACTGGAGAGTGGGAAGGAGACAAAAAAGGATGAGGCCACTGAGGTCTCTGCCTTTCCTTCTGTGACTACTATAGGGTTTATCATTGTTGCCTGCTTATATTGTAAGCTGCCTTGAGTTCCATCATACAGAAAAGTGGCTCACAAATGTTTTAAATAAAATAAATACATTAAATAGGGGCAGCCAAGGAACCAGAAAGAAGCGGCAGGGAAGGAGGAAACAGTGGCAAATGGGAGGATGGGGTGATATATAGGTCAACACACTAAAGCTGAAGCATAGAAATGACACAAGATGTGTGAGTGGAGGAATTAATGGACATTTTTTAGTGGTGACCTCAGCTACTGTGACAACTGAGTGCCACCTCATGAAAGGAGGACTTGTTGCCTCAGGGAAACTGCCATCTAGTTTAGAGGATGCTAACCTCAGGCACACTCAGCAATGCTCCCTCTAAGCTATGGAGTCCTGTGAGTAAAAATTCTACTTTGTGAGCTACTGGCATTAAAGTTGTGAGTGAGTGATTTGGCTACTGCATAAATTAGTTTGCCCTGGAGCCATCCTTCCTGAGCTAAGACAAAAATGTGTGAGCTGGAGGCTAAAAAACTGTGAGCTAGCTCACACTAACTCAGCTTAGAGGGTATACTGGTACTCAGATAACTGGGAGGAGAAGGGGGAAGTGGACCTTCTCCTTAGGACTCAAAAAAGCCCTTCTGTCTTGCTGTTTCTCCATCAGAGAGAGCGGCTGAGAAGAAAGGAGGATGCTGAATGCAAAGGACAGGGTGAAGTGTGGATGGGAGAGGATCAAGGAGGTCAGTTCTTCCATGAAACAGAGAATTTAATAGGCTGAATGTAAGAAAGAAAAAATAGCAGTCATATAATTCCAGGCTTCTTAACTAACATATCATTGTAATTTATAACAGGCTTAGTGGTATGAAACTGACAGAGAGGAGATATCACAATAACATTCAAAGACTATGCTTATGGCAACCATGCATGACTTCAGGGAAACCAGGCACAGAATATTACAATACAACAAAGAGTCCCAAAGGGGCTTTATTTCCCCCAGTTTGCTTTCCTGACCGCTCCTGCTCATTCCCTCTCTCATCCTAGGCAAGGCAAGGAGTAAAAAAAGGGGGTGGGCAAGGGGAGGTGAGGCAGAAAGGTGGCCCCAGTTTCCCCTTGTCGTCTGCTCCTGGGGGACTCCACCACCACATCTTCCTGGGCCATTGGGGGTTACTAGGGCAACTCAAAATACCATCCTGATTCCATGATTAATTGATTGATTTTTGCTTCATCTGTTCATGAGCAGACATTACTTAACTTTTACAAGTCTTTGTCACCCAAAATGGTTTTTTTAAGCACTAAGGTTGTTATTAGTTCAGAAACTTTTAAAAGAGCCCAGTAGAGGTCTGCTGGGGAGGGGGTGACCTGGCCCATTACACTGTCACCAGGTAGATCCAATAGGATTTCCTCAGAGGTTGCTGAGGTGTGTCTGGAATGCCCTGGGCTAATCCCCTCCCAGCTTCCTGCTTGTTCTTAGCTCAGAAACTTTTGAAAGAGCCCACTGGAGGCCTGCTGCTGGCCAAATGCCCAGGAGAAAATGCATTTCTTGAGAGGGATGTAAACAGCTTATCCATTTGAAAAGGAATGCTGAGACTTTAAAGTTGATCTTGCTGACAAGCAGCTCTTTAATTGTACATTAAACCGTGGCCTAGTGATTTGAAATGGATACAGAGAATTATATCCAGATGGTGATTCCCACCTGTGTGAAACATAAAGGTGCTAGCGACATTGACTATGTACTGCTCTATCCTGGTTTGCTCTGTCAGATCTGTGACTTTAGGGTGGGTGACTATTCTGGAGGTGGTAATTTTCTTTACAATGTGTTCTTTCACTCTCACTGCATTGCTGGTTCTCATCTGGTCCCTCAACTGAGCTACTGCAAGGAGGAAAAACCCTGAGGCCCCTTAGAAGCTCATCAGGTTGAATCCCTACAGCAACTAATATGATGCATTCCAGGGACTTTAGGCTCCTGCTGATGGAATTTACAAGATTTACTTGTATCCCATTTCATTATGGTGGAATTTACAAGAATGCAGGATACTGTAGGAATGACAGAAATACTAACTAGCATTGAGGATCTTGTCAAGCCAGTCTGTACAAAACCGTCAGCGACTTGTAGGACTGCGCAAAGTAGTACTTCGTTTGATGATGAGTGTAGAGAGCATATCAGCAGAAATAGGGCTAAACTTCATCTTTTAAATCATACTAACAAGCAGGTTAATTTATCAGATCTCATATCTCTGAAGCATGCTTTTGAACTTTGATGAAGCATTAAAAGTGGCTCACTTTTCAGTGCATCAGTTCCCGTTGGTGTGTGAGAGGGACCAAAAGGAACCCATCCAGATCTTCCTAGGAATGTATGACCCTTGCCCTGAGCTGCGGCCCATCTTTAGCACCTCCTGTTATGTTGCCTGATTCTGTATTAGCTGGCAGAACTCTTTTTTGAGGGGAGGACAATCTCTTTCTGATGGACCCATGTTTCTCTTTCCTTTGGGGCTTGAGACAAGGAATTCCCCTTCCTTTCTTATTAGTCACTGCAGCTGCTATGAAGCATAAATATCTTGCCAGCACCAGCACCATTCTCTGTCTCTGTGGATGTTTGAAAACTCTGGGTTTCATCAAAGTTTAAAAATCTGAGCTTAGGTCCTTACAGAGGGATTGGTTTAGTAACATTAAGATTATTAACATTTAACCTACTGCAAAATCCCAAGACACTGGAAGCTTTAGGAGAATGTGGAATTCTGTGATTTTGGAAATGACTTTTAATATGGTAATATAAATAATCAACTTGATTAAGCCAATTTTGACTTTTGATAGTGTTTATATATACAATATCTTGATTTTCTTTGCATAAAAATTAAATAATTTTATTTTATATAATATTATACTATTTTTCCATCTGTATTTTACTAGGCAAAGCCACTATTTTTTATAGTTTAAACTTATTTTAATAAAATTTTAAAACGAAGTTACTTGCTTTAAGGAAAGGATGGATATTGTTCTCTCAGCAATCAATCATAATGAGCTACGGACTTTGTGGAAGATGGTTAATAATCACCTTTCTGCAGTGTCCAGGATTCCATCATGGATTGCTCCCAGGACCTGGGAACATCATTTGACCTCTGCCTTTCCAAAGGCCCCTGGATCTGATCATGAATGAGTTCTGATTGAGCCCCCCCCAACTCTTGGCACCCATTTCTCCCTGAGACAGTAGGCTCTCCAATTAAGCCAAAGGGGGCAGGCAAGGCCCCTAGGCCTGATTTCATAGCAGTTGATCTTTTGAAAGCCAATGGCTGACCCCTCTTTTGACCCAAATTAAATTTGTGGAATTCTTGCTGCCCCTTGGAAACATGCAAGAATAGTTCCTCTGTACATAAAAAAGGGGTCAACGATCCTGCAAAGGATCGGCCCCTTATCTTCCTATCAGCAATAAGCAAGGTATATGGAGCCTTTTTGTATCCCAAGCTGCTGAACTGGGGAGAGTGGAATCTATATGCAATCCAGAGCAAGCAGGATTGAGGAGGGGTGTTTCAGTCCTTGATGATTGCCTCACACTGTCCCCTTTAGCTGACAAATATCCTCCTTCCCTAGAGGCCATTTCTATGAAGGATCTTTGGGCTGCCTTTCATTCAGTCCCAAGATGTCATCTTTGGGCTGAACTGGCCAAAATAACGATAGAGAAAAGCCTTCTCGGCTCAATTTGTAAATGGGATGAGAATCCCATAACACAAATTGGCTGTGGACCAGAGGGCCAGCTGACTAGTTCTTTTCTCCTCTCCAAAGGTGTCCCAAAAGGCTATCTTCTTGCCCTCTGCTTTTTTGAAGGGAGGGATGATCTTTTAACCCACCAAAGAGGAATGAATGTGTTTCTAATTGCTGCCCAGGGGGCTGAGGCGAAAACGACCCTGAGTCCTCTGACTGGCCTTTAAGTCCTGCTCCTTCTTTCTCCCCTAGACTGAGGCAAGCTGGCAGATCAAGGCCAACAAGACAGGAGTAGAGTGGATGCAAAGAAGAGTGTGACATTTGGGTGGATGCCAGAGTATCAAAAAGGCAAGTTCTTCCACAAAAGTGGAAGGGCGTGCAATGTAAGCAGGGGGTAACTGGTGCCTTGAAGCCTGGCGGAATCTGATATCCTGAAGCTCCTGGTGATGTTGTCTGACAAGCTGGCAGCAGTCAGCTAGTGAGAGTGGGAGGGGTTGCTTAGTGGGAAGTTGCGGGAGGGGGTTGTGTATGGAGGGAGAGTGGAAGGGTGTGCAAATGGAATCCTGAATGCCCATCCCTTCAGATGGATGGAGCATGGGTCCTGGCCCATTAGGTCAATGGAGCGTGAATGCCCATCCTTTGAGAGGGACAGGGCTGGGGTTCCCGTCCCTTCAGATGGAAAGAGCTGAGGGGCCCATTCCTATTGATGGACCAAGTGGATGCAGAGAGAATGCGATGGGTAGGGATGGGCATGAACTGACTCACGGACCCAAATCCTGTTCCTCCTGCTCCTCCTCCTGCTACTGCTGCTTCTGCTGCTTCACCTTTGCCTTCTTCTGTTTGGTGTAGTGGTTAAGTGTGCGGACTCTTATCTGGGAGAACCGGGTTTGATTCCCCACTCCTCCACTTGCACCTGCTGATGTGACCTTGGGTTAATCACAAACTCTGGCACAGCTGTTCTCTCAAGGACAGTTTCTGTCAGAAGTTCTCTCAGCCCCACCTACCTCACAGGGTGTCTGTTGTGGGGAGGGGAAGGGAAAGGAGTTTGTAAGCCGCTCTGAGACACCTTTGGGCAGTGAAGGGCGGGGTATAAATCCAAACTCTTCCTCTTCTTCTTCTTTTGTTCTATTTTTTTCCTCCTCCTTCTCCCACTCCTCTCCTTCCATTAAACCCTGCCTTCTTCTCCTCTGATTCGTGCCCATCCCTAGGGGGTGGGCTGAATGTTGGTGTGAATGAGTTTGTGAATGTGATGGGCTGAATCAGGAACTAGTGGAGGTTCATGAATTGAAGCCAATGGATGTGGGCTGACAGCCCCAGTTGATGTTGGCCAACCGAAGGCAGTGGAAGACCCTGGAGGATGCCGTTGGAGGGACATGCAGTAACTGGCTCTGCTTACTCTGTTTGCCTTGCAGGGCTGTCCTGGGGTGGAGTTTGGGTGAGGAGCGCCTGCAAGCCATCCAGAGAGTCTTGAGGTTGAAGGCAAGTGAGCCAAGTTCCTCCACCCCTTCCCTTCCTTTATTTCCCTCCTGATCCCCTTTCTGCTGCTTAGCCCAGGAGGCCTTGTGACCTGCCTGCTGAAGAGGATGGCCACCTCAGGGGCAGTCTGGCAAGCTGGACTGGCTCAAGACAAAGAGAAAGAGGATGAAGGAACAAGCTTCATTATAGAGCTGTCAATGTTTTCTCTTATCAAGGGAGATGTATTAACTGGTCCATCAAAGAATGGGCCAGCAGATCTCTAGCATTTTCCCTTCCAACTAGTCCATCTTCTAGTGATCTCATGCAGATTAAATGAATCCCTGGACCTTCTAATCACGAGCATTTACTTTTCCTCTTTCATGCCAATCAGATTCCATCATATGTCCTTGCACACTGCTCTGGTTTTGCAAAATGTGAGGTTAAATTCCAAAGATATTTCTGTAATTCTTTTGTTCAGCAATTAGGTACTTTGAAACCCTGGCCCTTGGATTCAAAATAAGGTAAGACTAGAACGAAATATAGCAGAGTGTTGGACCCCCTGAAATTTCAAGGTTAATTGATCTCTCCTCTCTTCCTCAATCGTCACTCCTGGTTGAGGTCAAGAAATCACAGGCTTGTTTAGCTTCCTATAATCTCCCTCACTCCAGACCTGAGTCCATGGGGTTTTTCATAGATCCAGATGCTATTGGAAAGGAAGATGAGGTAGAGTCTGGTTTGCTATCCTCTTTGGACGCACTTCCTCCAAGGGAATAAGATGTTTTGATTAACCATCCTGAGATGTTACAGTCTTCCCTAGGAAATCTTAGGAAAGGCTACTCTCTGAATGTGGAACTGCTTGTAGCCAGTGCTCTTTTTGGAGCAAATGAGAAGGCTCCTCTATATAAAGGACACCCCCCCAATGCAGAGCACATTCCTTTACAACCAGTAATTTTTATTAATCCAGGAAACTGCAACCCTAATGCCCACCTTGGGCCGTTGAAGCCTGTAGAGTCTGCACCTCCAATTAACTGACTGCCTCCAAGTCCTAGAATAAGAAATTTATCCTGGCATATTCCAGGTTGGAATTCTAGGCTGAAGGATCCTGGAGTTAGTTCTACCCTATTACATTTCCAGATTCTTCTGATTCAAGAAACTTGGGCTAGGGAAGCTATTAATATACCAGGTTTCATGGCTTATGTAGTGCAAGCCCACCCTAGTTCTTCTAAGGACCATCCAAAGTCAGGAATAGCAGGCTTAGTTTTGACAGCACTTTGCTCCCGAATCACATTGATTGCCTCCTTGCATTTCGCACTCCTGGTGCTGTTGAGGTTTCCATCAATTTCCTTCTTTGTTGTTACAATCTATCTGGAAAACTGGGCTAAAACAAATAAAATAAATTTCAATGGGGATAAATGTAAAGTTCTGTACTTTGGTAGGAAAAGTCAAATGCATAATTACAGGATGGGGGAGACTTTTTTTTTTGCAGTAGTATGTACAAAAAGGATTTAGGTGTCTTAAGGAGACCATACACTGAACATGAGTCAGCAGTGTGATGCAGTAGCTAAAAAGGCAAATGCCATTTTGGGCTGTATCCACAGACTGTCCAGGTCACAAAAAGTGATGATACCGCTTTATTTTGCTCTGATTAGACCTCACCTAGAGGACTTTGGACACTGCAGTTTAAGAAGGATATAGACAAACTGGAACAGATTGTGAGGGGTCTGGAGACCAACTCCTATGAGGAAAGGTTGAAGGAGCTGGGTACGTTTAGCCTGGGGAGGAGATGAATGAGAGGTGATATGATAGCCATCTTCAAGTACTTGAAAGGCTGTCATATAGATGATGGTATGGCATTGTTTTCTGTTGCCCCAGAAGACCAGACCAGAACCAATGGGTTGAAATTAAATCAGAAGAATTTGTGACTAAACACTAGAAGAACTTCCAGATAGTTAAAGTAGTTCCTCAGTGGAACAGGCTTCTTTGGAGGGGGGCTGAAGTTGCTTCCTTATTCCCAGTTCCTTATTCATTCCTTATTTGCCTTATTCATAAATTCATCCAAAAACACTGAGAAGAGTTTGAAAGCTCTAAACCCCAAAATAAGGTCTGGACCACCACATATCATATACCCCCAGGTTCGCAGGACGCTCCCCTTCAAGAGGATACTTTGATTATGCTCTTGATTGTCTATATAGGAATGTAAATACCTATAATATGATTATATTTAATACATTACACACAATATTTATTAAATATTATTTGCATATACTGTATGTTTATACACACTGTTTTCTATTGTTTTGTACTCATTCCACCATGACCCCTCCTTTTTGTTGTAACCTCCATGTGAGGCCTGAAGATCTGATATTACAACTGCTTCCAGATAATAGAGATCAGTCCCCCCTGGAGAAAATAGCTGCTTTAGAGGGTGGACTCTATGGCATTATACCTGCTGAAGTGTCTCACCTGCCTAACCCCACCCTCCCCAGACTTCACTCCCAGAATCTCCAGGTATTTCCCAACCTGGAGATAACAACCCTAATGCACAGAATGGGAGTCTGGCTGGGCCTAAAGTTTTCTTCTTGTCATTACTGGCTTTTTGCCAAATGGATGTATGTATCTTTATAACACTGCTTATTGCATGAAGTGGGAATATACATGTAATGTACTGAGACATAATGCAATAAGACATAAGCAATCAGACATAATGCAATCAGACATAATGCAATCAGACCAGACCACATGCGAGGCAAGGAAGCCATGCGGTCAGGCAAATACGTCTGAGCTTCACTCACCTGAACAAAGAACTCAGCAGATCCTAGCCCGCTCCAATCAGAGGGTTAGGCTCCCGGCAGAGAGCCTATGGAACTCTCAGCCACTGTAAATAGCCAATGACTTGAGTGGGGTGTGTTTTGGGTGTGGGGTTTTCAGTGGATATAAACCGGCCTGTGAGCCAGGTGAAGTTGTCTTGTTCTTGAACAAATAAAATATGTGAGAGCTGAAATCTTTCGTCAGTCTCAATACTTTTCACTGGCGACGAGGATGGGATTCTTCTTCTTTTTTAAAAACCATTTATTATAGAGTATGTTTCACATATTTAAAATTACATCTTATAGATATCGCATGCCTTTTTCTTTCCTCCCCACCCTCCCCAGTACAAGGCTTCCCGCAATGCTCTTACCCCCTTATAAACTCTATTATCTAATTACCATTAACAAAATGTCTCACTTCCATTGTCAAATTAGGTAACATTTTAACAATCTTATCATTCTTTTTCTTGTTTTCTCCTTAATAACTATCGAAGCAAATCAATTTGTTTTTAACATCCCAGTTTTTCTCAAGGTAGTCTTTGAAATCTTTCCATTGTTCATAAAACGCTTCGTCTTCTTCATTATTAAGCTTTCTTGTCATTTTGTCCATTTCTACTATAAAAAGCATCTTCTTAATCCATTCCCATGTTTCAGGTATCTTTTCTTGTTTCCAGAATTGTGCATAAGTCATTCTAGCTGTTGTAACCAAGTACCATAGCAATGTTCTTTTGGTTACATTTAATTCTTCCAGTTTAAGACCTAACAACAAGATTTGTGGATCTTTCTTAAAAGTACATTTCAAAATTTTCTGTATTTCATTATGAATCTCTGATCAGTAACTCATGGCTTTATCACAAGTCCACCACGTATGGTAAAATGAGCCTTCTTTCTTTCTACATTTCCAACATTTGCTAGACATACTCTCATTTATATTAGCAATTTTCTTTGGAGTCATATACCATCTATACATCATTTTATAACAATTCTCTTTGACATTAACACAAGTTGAAATTTTCATTGACTTTTTCCACAAACATTCCCATGATGCCATAATTATTTCAGTATTTACATTTACAGCCCATTTTATCATTTGTTCTTTTACAATTTCATCCTCTGTATACCACTTCAATAAAACCTTATACATTTTTGAGATCATTTTTTCCCCCTTTTCCACCCGTATAGTTTCAATTTCATTGTTCTTTGCCCTAAAGCCATATTTTCTCTTATCAGTTTTAAACAAATCATAAATCTGTCTATAATTCAACCAATCATAATCAAACTCCACATCATCTCTGTCTCTCATAACAAAGCTTTTCCCTTCAGATTTTAAAAGATTTCTATAAGGTAACCAATCTAATCCTTCGTGTCTCGAATATGGTTTAATCACTTCTGCCGGCACTATCCAAAGTGGTCGTTCTTCATAAAAGAATTTTTTATATCTCATCCAGGTCTCGAACAGTGATCGCCTAATAAAGTGATGTTTAAAAAATTTATCACTTTTTGATTTTTCATACCACAAATACGCATGCCATCCAAACTTGTTATCATGACCTTCTAATGCCAACAGCTTCATATTTTCAAGGTTAATCCATTGTTCTATCCACGTTAAACAGACCGCATCGTAATAAAGTCTGAGATTTGGTAGTTGAAGTCCTCCTCTTTCCTTGGCGTCACATAAAATTTTCATTTTAATTCTTGGTTTCCTTCCTGCCCACACAAATTTTGATATTTCTTTCTGCCATCCATCCAATATCTTGCTTTGTCGTAGTATTGGGATAGTCTGAAACAAAAACATTAACTGAGGCAAAATATTCATTTTAACTGTTGCAATCCTTCCCATTAGTGATAAATTCAAAGTGTTCCATTTTTTCATGTCTTGTTGAATCTTATACCAAATTTTTTCATAATTATTTTTGAATAAATCTATATTTTTCATAGTCAATTCAATCCCTAAATACTTTGTCTTTGTAACCACTTCACACTGGATTTTCTCCTGAAGTTCCATTTGCTTCTGTTTCGTCATATTTTTACACATCACCTTTGTTTTGCTTTTATTAACATAAAAGCCAGCCAAATCTCCGAAATCTTTAATTTTTTGCATCAGTCGTGGTATATTCTCTGTTGGGTCTTGAATCATAAACATTACATCATCCGCAAAAGCTCTATATTTATATGTAAAGCCTCTCGTTGTCAATCCTTTGATGTTCTTGTCCTCTTTTATTTTCCCCAATAATACTTCCAATGTCCAAATAAACAATAGTGGAGATAGGGGGCAACCTTGTCTCGTCCCTTTTCACACTTTAAAATATTTCGTTTTCTCTTTGTTAACATTCAATGCCGCTTTTTGGTCTGAATAAATTGCAGTAATCATATTTAAAAAAGATTGACCTACTTCCATTTTCTCTATCACTTGCAACATAAAGTCCCAGTTCAAATTATCAAAAGCTTTTTCTGCATCCAAGAAGAGGAATCCAACTTCCTTTTCAGGGTGTTTATCACAATATTCAATTGCATCTATCACCACTCTTAAATTGTCTCTGATTTGCCTATTCGGTAAAAAGCCAGCTTGTTCTTCTGTTATAACATCTTTCAAATAATTTTTCAGCCTTTCAGAGATTACTTTAGCAAACAGTTTGTAGTTATTATTCAGGAGGGATATTGGTCTGTAGTTCTTCACATTAGTTAGGTCCAAACCTTCTTTGGGTATAAGCGAAATATTTGCTTCTTTCCATGACTCTGGAATCCGTTTTGTCTCTCTTACTTCATTTGACAAAAGTACAAGAATTGGGGTTAGCTCATCCTTTAATTTTTTATAAAATTTTGCAGTAAATCCATCTGGACCTGGAGCTTTCCCCAATTTTGCTTCTTCTATTGCACTAACAATTTCTTCATTTTAATTGGACCATTAAGCACTTCTTTCATTTGTTGTCCCAATGTTGGTACTTCAATGTTCTCCAAATATTTCTTAAGTTTCTGTGCATCAATACATTTCTTTTGAAACAATTTGGCATAAAAATTGAAAAAGACTCTCTTTAAGCCATTCAAGTCCACAATATCCTTTCCATCTTCTATTATCTTGTTTATAAAATTTCTTTCACGTCTATTTTTTAATTGCCATGCTAAGAACTTTCCAGGTTTATTAGCACCCTCAAATGATTTCTGTTGCAACTTCTTTAAGTTCCAATACAATTCTCGATTTGACAATACATTTAACTGGTCTTGTAGCATATGGATTTCTCTTATAATCTTTTTCTTCCCTGGTTTTTTCTTTAACTCTTTTTCTTTCTGTCGGATCTTTTCCTGTAAATCATTTTGTTGTTGCAATCTTTGCTTTCTATCTTTAGTATTTAATGAAATAAGCAGTCCCCTTATAACCGCTTCATATGCATCCCAAACAATTTGTAATTCCGTGCCTTTGTTCAAATTTGTTTCAAAAAAGTTCTGTGTTTCCCTACACAACGTCTCATTAACTATTTTTCTGTCCAGTAAGTCCTCATTAATTTTCCAGTATAATTGTTTAGGTTTTTCTCTCGACATCCAAAGTAAGGGGCTGTGGTCAGAATTATTTTTTGTTAAAATTTCAATCTTTTGAGTCTTCGATGCTAACTCCTCCGACATCCAAATCATATGAATCCTTGAGAAAGAGTCATGTCTATTGAAGTAAAAAGTATAGTCTTTTGCTTTGGGATTCCATTTTCTCCAAACATCTTCCAGTTTCTCTTGTTTCATCAGTTTAAAGAAAACTTTTGGTAATTTCCCTGCCACATCTCCAACTTTTTTTGAATGTCTGTCCAATAGGTTGTTCACTGTACCATTAAAATCTCCTGCGAAGACAACCTGATCATAAGTTAATTGTTCCATCTCATTTGTCAAATCTTTAAAAAAATTTTCTTTAGCTCCATTGGGTGCATACAAGTTTACAATCAAAGTCTTTTTCCTGTGTATCATTATTTCTACTCCAATATACCTCCCATCATTGTCCACAAAAATTTGCTCGGGTTCCAATTCTTTTTTAATATAGATCACTGTTCCTTTATTCTTTTTAGTCGCTAGTGAAAAAAATTCTTCTCCCAATTTCTTGTTTATCAAATATTTATAGTCCTGTTTTCTGATGTGAGTTTCCTGCAAGCAAATTATATTGCTCTTTTGTTTTTCCAGCCAATGATTTACTAATTTTCTTTTGTTAGGTGAATTAAGTCCATTTACATTCCAAGATAGCATTTTGTATTCCATGGTGTCTTGATTTATATATCCAAAAACTCTTCAAAATTATTTTCTTTGAACCTATACAAGTCTCCTTCCAATTTGATCGTAAATCTCACTGAGTTGTATGTGAATGACAATCCTTGGGGTATTTCCCATCTAAATCTAATTCCCATTGCCTTTAGTTTGTCGACCAATTTTTTATATTTCTTTCTGTCTTGTAGCATGACCCTTGGGATTTCTCTTAATATTATTATCTTTTTGCCGTCAATTTCCAACGGTTGTGTGAATTGCTTCTTGAAAATATCCTCTTTCATTTTTCTTGTCACAAACTGCACAATGACATCTCTGGGTAATTTTTTCCTCTGAGCATACGTTGAGTTTACTCTGTAGATTAAGTCGAAATCTGAGTCTAGATCTCCTTGATCCTCACCAATATATGCCGTCAATGTTGTTATTACCAACGCACGTATAACTTGGTCTTCTGCCTCCTCAATTCCTCTGAGCCTCAGGTGGTTTTGTGTAGCTCTGTACTCCATCATAGATTCTAACCTTGTGTTCTCCTGGAGGGTATTTTTAATTTTTTGTTCTAGCTCCGTCGACTTAGCTGCTAAACCTTGGACTTCTTTTTTAACTTCTTCTGTATCTTTTTTAAACTCTGCCACTTCTGCTAGGACCAGTTCTTTCATAGCTGCCATATTCTTCTCTTGCATTTGCACTTGTACTTGTTCTATTTGCTCCAATTGTTTTTCCATTTGCTGTTTTATCTGTAATTCCATTTGTTTTGTCTGTAGTTCCATCTGTTTTCCAAGACTCTGTACTGCCTCCATCATCCTCCTCTCCATAGCCTCTATTGCTGCCTGCCATTCTTTTTTGTCCTTTGCTGCCATCCTGGGACTTGATGTAGAGGCGGCCCTTTGTCTTGGCCTCAAATCCGTTTTGAAAACTTTTAAATGTCACCAAATCTCTTTTCTTCTAGGTATTCAGTCAAATCGCCACCTTTATGTGTTTCTTATCTTTATTTTTATAGTTCAAAATTCAATTTAAAAAATTAGTCCTCCTCAAAATGGTGGGCGCAATTTCTGTATGGTTTTTTGGCAAGAGTAGGCTATTTTATAACTTCCGGTTTGATGTCCGTCCCGAAAGTCCAACTTCCTGTGCAGCACACTAACTCTTCCTACTCCTTCCGGTTACTCAGTCTTTTCAAAAGCCTCTCTTGCCTCCAACTTGTCTTTTCTCAGCCGGAACTTGTTTTTAGTAACACAGATTCACATCAGTTTCATTTTTACAGCTTGCCATTAATCTCTGACTAGCCACAGGAATGCAAAACAAAAGTCTCTTTTTCACTATTTTCACGTTCTAGAAAGCTTCTTTCGATTCCAAACAAAGCAGATTACATCAGGAATACTTTTCTGTGCTTAACCGCTTGATTCAAATTTCTCTATGTCTTCAAATCGGTAAGCAAAAGTTCTTTGTTACCTTGAAGTTCGATCTCGGGGTTTCGCATTGCTTCTTCTTAACTTAAAGTTGACTTTGATGATAAAGAGGTCGGTAGATGACGGATTTATGCTGAATTGTCAGCCTGATTAGCCCCTGTAGAGTTGTTTCGCATCTGCCCGCTTCACGGGGGGGGGATCAAAGCTTAGACAGGCTTCCTCCGAAGCCTGCCCACGCCAATCTCAACCCCCGTTTGGACTTAGCTGCTTGCTTGCCACTCCCCCGCCTGGGGAGTGTTGCGTTGGACCGATAAGAGGCCCAAACTGTCAAAAGGGGCTATCATTCACCCTGCACAGTTCGCAGAGTGCGTCAACTCGCCATTTTAACTCCGACCGGAAGCCGCGACGAGGATGGGATTCTAACACCCTCCATGAACAATGACCATGAGGACGAGCATCGCATCAAGCACTGCCGCTCATCGCACCGCTCCCGAGCATCGCATCGCTGACCCCGAGAGCAGCACCACACCGCTCACCGCCACCAAGCAGCCTCCACGTGGAACGATGGCAGCTCCCCAAGGTAACATCCAGGCCTTCGATATCTCCCAGCCCCAGCAATGGGACACCTGGCTGGAGACCTTGGAAAACGACTTTACCTGCCACAACGTTGTGGAAGCCGGAAAAAAGAAGTCCTTGTTCCTCAGCTCCTGCAGCATGGGCACCTTCCTGCTCCTGAAGGATTTCATTAACCCGAAGACTACCAAAGAGGAGACCTACGAGGTATTGGTGAAGGCCCTCTCTGATCACTTTTCACCTAAGCCTACCAAGTTCGTGGAGTGCTTGGACTTCTTCACTCGAGTCCAGGGCCCAGACAAGATGATGTCAGACTTCCTGGCTAGCCTCTGTCGGGTGGCCACGAGGTGTGCTTTCCCAAGCCTTACCGACACTCTGCTGAACCAATTCCTTGTGGGCCTCCACGAACCCAAGCTACAGTGGAAACTGGACAGCAAAAACAACCTCAACTTCGATGAGGCCATCCGGGAGTCCGCCGCCTACGAAAAGGCACACCAAGACCGCCCCAGCAAGGCGGTCCACTGCACCCGAGCAACGCGGGGTTCCGACGTCTCTGAGGACAAGGAACTGCTCCAGGTACACTGATGGCCGTCCCAACGTACTCAATGGGGCCAAGAGACCAAAGCACCACACCCTACAGCCTGCGCTATTTGCAGCGATGCCCACGAGCGACGGACTTGCCGGTTCCACACCGCCATCTGCCGGATGTGCAACAAAGTGGGGCACATCATGAAGGTCTGCTGCTCCAAGGGACAATGGCCGAAAATCATAGTGCAGCCCAACACGGAGGATCTTCATACTGTTTCGGTCCACCATCACCAAACAGTATGTAACTTGCCCCCAGACAGCCCGGACAAAGTGCATGGGACTGTCCGGATTGAAGGGTCCCCCTGCCAGATGAAAAGTGACTCAAGCTCATCTTCTTCTATCATCTCGGCCGAGACCCTCCATTCCCTGTGCCCGAAGGGGGGACTCCGGTTGCACAAGCCACAGGGTCTCATGTTATGGGATTTTAATAAGAACCCTGTGGCGATCCATGGCTGGGGCGAGTTCTGGGTCCAGTTCAAGGGGTTCTTGGGACTGCTGGACCTGTTGTTGGTGGAAGGGCACCTCACCAGCTTGTTGGGACTATCATGGTTCAAGCCCCTGGGCCTCAAGATAATGGGGCTTAACCAGATCTGGGCAGCTGATTTTGAGGTTGTTTACCAAGAATTTCCCAAGGTGTTAGATGGTACTCTGGGGAGGTACACCGGGACCCCGATTTCCCTGGATCTTGATCCAGCCATACGCCCCATTTGCATCAAGGCCCGGGTCCCTCCCATTGCAATGCGAGCTAAAATAGAGGCAGAGCTCGATTGCCTTGTGGAGCAGGGGGTGCTGGAACCGGTTGCTTCTGCATGCTGGGAAACCCTCATAGTCACCCCAGTAAAGCCGAACGGTGACGTATGTATTTGTGCAGACTACAAATGCACATTAAATAAAGCCCTCCAGGACCACGCGTACCCAGTACCTGTAGTCGGCCATGTTTTGGCAGCGCTGGTGGGGGCCCGGGTCTTCAGCAAACTAGACCTCGCCCAGGCATATCAGCAGCTACCAGTTGATGCCACCACCACCGAAGCCCAAACGATAGCCACTCATAAAGATGCTTTTAAAGTCCACCGGCTCCAGTTCGGGGTGTCCGTCGCACCAGGGATTTTCCAGTCCTTCATGGATTCTCTCCTGAAAAGAATCCCCGGGGTCCAACCATTCCTGGACGACGTGATCATTGCAGCTCTGGACTCGTCCTCCTTCACAGACTGGCTCCGGGCAGTGCTGCGGAGATTTGACTTGGCAGGGCTCAAGGTAAAGAGGGAAAAATGCCTCCTGGGAGTGCCGCACATAGAATTTTTGGGTTTTGTGGTCGATGCATGTGGCCTCCACCCCACGGAGGACAAGTCAAGGCAATCACCCAAGCCCCCCCCCCATCCAAGCAGGAGCTGCAGGCCTTCTTAGGCCTACTGAAATTTTATCACTCCTTTCTCCCACTCAAGGTGGCGGTGGCTGAGCTGCTCCACCGCCTGCTTGACAAGAAGGCTCCTTGGGTCTGGGGGCCGACACACGCTGCCGCTTTCCAAGCAGTCAAAGACTTCTTAACCTCCAACACGGTGCTTTCACATTTTGATGAACAGCTTCCCGTGGTGCTGGCATGTGAGGCCTCACTGTATGGGGTCGGGCGGTTCTGGGCCACCAGCTGCTGGACAGCCGTAAGGTCCCACTGTCCCGGTGGCTTATTATTCCAGGACCTTGTCATCTTCAGAGCGAAACTACTCACAAATTGACAAGGAGGCGCTCGCTATAGTGGCCGGGGTGAAAAAGTTTCACCATTACCTCTATGGCTGGCCTTTCACGATCCTGACCAATCATAAGCCTCTTCTCGGTCTCCTGGCCCCGGACCGCCAGACCCCCTAAATGACATCTCTACGGGTTATCCAGTGGTCTGTGTTTTTGTCTGGATACTCTTACTCCCTCATCCACCAGCCTGGCAAGGCGATGGGTCATGTGGATGCCCTGAGCCGTCTTCCGCTACCTGCCACGGATCCCAACCCAGCCCCAATCTACCAAGTTGCGCTCCTGGATGTGCTCCCAGACCAGCCGGTGCACGTCAAGGAGGTGGCACGCCTCACCACTAAAGACAAGGTCCTCTGCCGTGTTCTTGACTGGGTGGTGAGGGGGTGGCCCACAGGCCAGGCAGGCCCTGACTTCACAGCTTTCACCTCCAGGAAGGAAGAGTTGTCCACCCACAAAGGCTGCGTGATGTGGGGGAGCTGGGTGGTAATTCCTGCGGCACTGAGGGAAAGGGTCCTCAATGCCCTCCATGAGGCACACCCTGGGGTGGTACGAATGAAAGCCCTGGTCAGAAGCTATGTATGGTGGCCGGGGCTTGACAAAAACATAGAAGATGTGGTCCAGAGATGCCAACCATGCCAGTCATCCTGCCCGGAGCCACCCACGGCCCCCGAGCATGCCTGGGATTCCTCACACCACCCCTCATCCTGGCTGCACTTGAACTTTGCGGGGGCAGCTGTTCCAGGGGCAGCTTTGCGTTCCAGGGGCAGCTGTTCTTCATCCTAGTGGATGCATACAGCAAGTGGTTGGAGGTGGTCCCAGTACCATCAACCTCTTCCAAATCCGCTATCCGAGCAACGTGGCAGATATTCAGTGCTCAGGGCATCCCCAACACCCTGGTCATGGACAACGGGACGGCCTTTACGTCCAGTGAATTCATGGACTTCACCCGTTATTACAGAATACGCCATGTCCGGTCCGCCCCTTTTCACCCAGCAACCAATGGCCAAGCGGAGCAAATGGTTAGGACGACCAAGGACGCACTCCGCCACTTGGACTCAAAGGACTGGGACTACAAGCTGGCCGCATTCCTCTTTGGCCAGCGGATCACTCCCCATACCACGACGGGGTGCAGCCCAGCCAAACTCCTCCTAGGCCGTCGCCTGATGACCCGGCTAGACCATGAGGCAGACTCAGCATGGGTTCTGTAAGGGAAGATCTTGTCTCACTAACCTGTTAGTGTTTTTTGAGGGAGTGAACAAACATGTGGACAAGGGGGACCCAATAGATATTATTTACCTTGACTTCCAGAAAGCTTTTGATACAGTTCCTCATCAAAGGCTCCTAAGTAAGCTCAATAGTCATGGGATAAAAGGACAAGTCCTTTTGTGGATCAAAAACTGGCTTATAAATAGAAAACAGAGAGTGAGTATAAATGGGAAACTTTCTCAGTGGAGGGTGGTAAGTAGTGGGGTACCACAGGGATCATTATTTGGTCCAATGCTTTTTAACTTGTTTATTAATGATTTGGAATTGGGAGTAAGCAGTGAAGTGGCTAAATTTGCAGATGACATGAAGTTGTTCTGGGTGGTGAAAACCAGGGAGGAGTGTGAGGCACTCCAAAGGGATTTGTCGAGGATGGGTGAGTGGGCGTCAACGTGGCAAATGGGGTTCAATGTGGCCAAGTGCAAAGTGATGCACATTGGAGCCAAAAATCCTAAATATAAATACACGTTGATGGGGTCTGAACTGGCAGAGATGGACCAAGAGAGAGATCTTGGAGTCGTAGTAGATAACTCAATGAAAATGTCTAGACAGTGTATAGCTGCAATAAAGAAGGCCAACGCTATGCTGGGGATTATTAGGAAGGGAATTGAAAACAAATCAGCCAGTATCATCATGCCCCTGTATAAATCATTGGTGCGACCTCATTTGGAATACTGTGTATAGTTCTGGTCGCCACATCTCAAAAAGGATATTATAGCATTGGAAAAAGTGCAGAGAAGGGCAACTAGAATGATAAAAGGGTTGGGACACCTTCCCTATGAAGAAAGGTTAAAACACTTGGGGCTCTTTAGCTTGGAGAAACGACAGCTGAGGGGTGACAGGATTGAGGTTTATAAGATTATGAATGGGATTGAGCAGGTTGAGAAAGAAGTACTTTTCTCCCTTTCTCACAATACAAGAACTCGTGGGCACTCCATGAACTTGCTGAGCAGTCGGGTTAGAATAGATAAAAGGAAATACTTCTTCACCCAAAGAGTGATTAACATATGGAATTCACTGCCACAGGAGGTGGTGGCAGCTACAAGCATGGAGAGTTTCAAGAGGGAATTAGATAAACATATGGAGCAGAAGTCCACCAGTGGCTATTAGCCACAGGGTATAGATGGGAACTCTCAGTCTGGGGCAGGTGATGCACTCTATTCTTGTTGCTGGAGGGGGCAGCAGTGGGAGGGCTTCTAATGTCCTGGCCCCACTGTTGGACCTCCTGATGGCACTTGGTATATTTTGGCCGCTGTGTGACAAGAGTGTTGGACTAGATGGGCCATTGGCCTGATTCAACATTGGCTTCTCTTATGTTCTTATGTCTCCACCCAGATCGCGCTGCAGAAGAGGCACCGGTCACCGAGTCCCATGAGGCGGCTAGAGGATTCTTCCCAGAGGACCCCGTGTACGCATGAAACTACACCGAGGGTCCAACCTGGATTCCGGCATGTGTGGTGAGAGTCCAGGGCCCCTGCACCTATGAGGTTTCCTGTGAGGATGGCCAAGTCCTACACCGTCACATAAACGAGCTGCACAGGCGAGTGTTGCCAGCCGACCCAGAGGGCGTTGAGGAGCCACCCCCCCCCAAAACAGCACAAGCTCCACTGCAACCACAGTTCCCCAAGGTTGACGAACCAGTACCAGGCCCCTTGCTGGCGCTCACACCAGAACCCAGCTCGACAGAACCAACAGAGCCGACACAACAACAGTCAATGCAGCAGACACCAGCCAGCACTCAGCCGTGTGCATCATCAGCTGCTACAGCGACTCCGGCCTTGCTCCGTTGCTCCACCCGGGAGCGTAAGGCACCCATTCACTTGAAGGACTTTGTATGTGGGTGTCTTTTGGACCAAGGGGGGAGGGGTGTAATGTACTCAAACATAATACAACCAGACATAAAGCAATCAGACATAATGCAATCAGACCAGACCACATGTGAGGCAAGGAAGCCATGCGGTCAGGCAAATACGTCTGAGCTTCGCTCACCTGAACAAAGGACTCAGCAGATCCTAGCCTGCTCCAATCAGAGGGTTAGGCTCCCAGCAGAGAGCGTAAGGAACTCTCAGCCACTGTAAATAGCCAATGACTTGAGTGGGGTGTGTTTTGGGTGTGGGGTTTTCAGGGGATATAAACCGGCCTGCGAGCTGGGTAAAGTTGTCTTGTTCTTGAACAAATAAAGTATGTGAGAGCTGAAATCACTCGTCATTCTCAGTACTTCTCAATGCAGTTGCTTGCTACTGTAGTGACCTGTAGGATTGGAGAGCTGACTATTCCTCAGAGCAGGGGAGAGACATTTCCTGTAGAACAGAACACTTTCAAAATGGCTGCTTCCTACAGTTGTAGGGTCAACACCAGAACGTTTTCTGCCCCAGTAAAAATTAGATCGTCTTTATTATATGCTAGGCCTGCTCTGTCTTAAGACTGAGGACAGCCCTGAATGAGCTGCTGTGTTAGCAGAATATAATTCCAAATGGCAAAGGGGAGACTTTTTATAGCAGCTGCAAAGGGCAGGGAGATTGTCAATGAGACCTTGGAGAGTTTTGGAGTTGGAGACTGTTTCCTGTGGGTAAATGCTGCTTTGCAGTCTGCTGAAGCCTGCATCATGATAGCTTTCTTCCTCCTACTGTTACAAGTGGGAGTAGGGTTGCCAGATCCCCCCTGGCCACCAGTGGGGGATGGTCAGGGTAGGGCTGCCAGATCCAGATTGGGGAGCTCTTGGAGATTTGGGGATGGGGCCTGGGGAGGACAGTGTCACAGAGTCCACCCTCCAATGTATCCATTTTCTCCTGAGGTATTGATCTCTGTAGTCTAGAGATGAGCTGTAATTCTGGGGGATCCCCAGGTCCCACCTGGAGGCTGTCATCCCTCAGGAGGAGCAACTAAAGGCTGCATATATATATATACTTTAAAAAATAAGGCAAATAGAAGCTTTGTGTGTGTGTGTGTGTGTGTGTGTGTGTGTGTGAGAGAGAGAGAGAGAGAGAGAGAGAGAGAGAGAGAGAGAGACAGACAGACAGACAGACAGACAGACAGACAGACAGACAGACAGACAGACAGACAGACAGACAGATAGAAAATGAGAATGTGAGGCAATCACCCCCTCCGCAGTACCACAACCCTGATCTGAATCTCCCCCCACCCCGGTATTTACTAATTTTAAAATGGTAAGGAAATAGAACTCAGGACATCTCAGCCTCTCACTCTGGTACCATTTGTGAAAATGATCTAAATCTCTCTAGTTGTTCATTGTGAGGTGCCACCTAGTGGTTCACTACTTATGTTCATATGCAGTTCATTCAGGTCAGCAGGAGAGGCAGGCCTGCAGGCAGGCAGGCCAAAATTAAGTAGCTTTTAAAGAAATCTGCTGGGCTAGTTCCTTTGGACTCTCTTACAACACATGGTTCACAGTGATTTTCTATCTCACCCTTTCTCCAAGGAGCTCGGGGTAAAAGACCAGGTTCTTCCCTCCCGTATTTTATCCTACCCAATCTGTGAGGTAGGGCAGGTCGAGAGTGAGACTGGCCCTGACAGGAGTGGGGGGATTTGAACACAGATGTCTCCAGTCTTGCTTCTGCGTTCTGACTCCTGAGGCAGATGCATCTGTCAGTGCCTGAGGCAGCTTACAGAGGAGCAGTTTCTTGAGCAAAGGGACCCTTGCTTGTGAAATCAAGGGAGCAGAAAAGGGTGGACCACGGAAGGCATGGAACCTCCCCCAAAGCAATTAAACATTTTTCTGGGAGGAAAAAGGAAGGTATCATGATAGCTGGGAGAAAGTTCTGCAAATATACAAGACTGGACACATAAGGTTGCCAAACTCCAGGTGGGGCCTGGAGATCTCGCACTGTTACAACTGATCTTCAGATGACCAATATCACTTCCCCTGTAGAAACAGCTGCTTTAGAGGGTGGACTCTATGAAGAGAAGAAGAGAAGAGATTGGATTTATACCCCGCCCTTCATTACCCAAAGGTGTCTCAGAGTGGCTTACAAACTCCTTTCCCTTCCCCTCCCTACAACAGACATCCTGTGAGGTATGTGGAGCTGAGAGAGCTCTTGACAGAAACTGCTCTTTTTTCAAGAACAGCTCTTATCAGAACTATGGCTTGCCCAAGGTCATCCAGCCAGGTGCAAGTGGAGGAGTGGGGAATCAAACCCGGTTCTCCCAGATAGAGTCTGCGCACTTAACCACTACACCAAACTGGCTCTCTATGGCATTATACCCTGCTGAGGTCCCTCCCCAAATTCCACCCTCTCCAGGTTCCACCCCCCCAAATCTCCAGGGATTTCTCCTCCCAGAGCTGGCAACCCTAAGTGTTGCAATGCTGTCTCCCTACTCACATAGTAGAAATCTTTGTAAAAACCAAACTCTCCTTGCTCCTGACTGGAGTAAGTAGCTTCTCCCCCCCTTTATTTTTTCGCTGGCTGAATGGAAAGGTCACAGAGTGTCCAGCAGTTCTGAGTGTCTAATAAAAGGCACAGCTCCTCCTGCCACATGGGCAGATTGAATTGCCACCGGGGGATGGGCAGGGCTGGAAAGGTCACTTCAGAATGAGGAAAGCAGCAGTGGTAGGAAAGCCTTGGGAAAAGGAACAGGCCCTCCTCCCTTTCCTGTGTCAAGACCTCAGCACTGACGAATTCTTCTGCTCAAGAAACAAAAGCTATTCCAAACACTACCTATCAAGGACATTCAGAACAAGCAGAACCAGCTACTTCTGTTCTCACAAGGGCCTAGTTTGAGTAACGATCAGTGTTCCCTCTAAGCTGAGTTAGTGTGAGCCAGCTCACAGTTTTTTAGCCTCCGGCTCACACATTTTTGTCTTAGCTCAGGAAGGGTGGCTCCAGAGAAAACTAATTTATGCAGTAGCCAAACCACTTGCTCACAACTTTAATGCCAGTAGCTCACAAAGTAGAATTTTTGCTCACAAGACTCCACAGTTTAGAGGGAGCACTGGCAACGATCCTGGCTTCCTAGCAGGTACTCATCTGCATTCTTTTCAGTCCGTTTTCTCCTCAGGAACAGTGTGCTGAATTCAGATAAGCTTAGGGCCAAATACACCCCTCAGCCAGTATAATGTCTGAGTATGTGCCTTAAGCGTGTTTTCACATACTGATTTGTATGTGATTTGTATGCAATTGTAAGCGAAAGCTGATTTGTATTCTGCCACTCATCACATTCACATGGGAAAGGTGGTTTAAGCCTATATACCTGCTATGTTTCGATCCTGTTGTTCCTCCAAGGAGCTGGGGGAGGGGGTACATAAATCTCATGTACTTCATTTTATCCTCACAACATGCCAGGATGCTATAGTTTCAGTATCTCTCAGTCCCTCTTGGGCCATATGTATTCTGGAGGCCAGGACTCAAACTTGGTAGCAAGAAAAGGCATTAGTTTCTCACTTATCATTTATTCCTTCAAAACTGAACGTTCACATTCTGGGCTAAAATTCCCATTCCCACGGATACCAGAGATGCTAAGGTCAAACCTCATCTAGACAGAAAGAGCCCAATGCTCATTCTAAGAATGGAGGGTGCTTCTCATACTGGAATAAAAATCTGGGAAGCAATGGGTTATTAGATGGTTAGAGTGTGAGCCCCTAGGGCAGATAAAAGAAATGAGTTTCAGGTTTCAACCCTCAAGAAGAGAAGTGAAAACCAAGGCAGAGCAATGGAACAGAGAAGAACCCAGCCAAGGAAATTTTGGCTGTCTTTGCTCATGAGCGAAGAGAAAAGCTAAAGCTTTGCCTTCTGTGGATACTGAGTCTGGGGATGCTCTAGAGTCTGGCTAAGCAGGAGACTGGATCAATCCAGTTCACAGTGGTCTAAGACTGGGACTGGTGAATTTCAGGGACAACCTGCTTGGAGGGTTGATGCAGTCACTCCATCCTGACCTCAGGGATTTCTAGTGCAAATTCCTCTGCTTGCCCTAAGTGCGAATTCCCATGGCCATCCGTGGTCCATGGTGGTTTCTTCTCCTCTTTGAGGGATGGCAGTGGCAAAAATCCCACCTCTTCCTTGCCAGGACAAGTCTAGAGGCAATTACATATGTTCAGGATGGTTTTGCAGGCACTTGATGAAATCAGAGACAGGTTTGCCTTCATAGCAAATCCGGTAGACAGCGGTGAAGAGTGGGAACCTGCGGAGAAGGAAACCATCAGACAATGAATAGCCCCCAGCCAAGAAGGGCTTGCCAGATTGATGGAGAGTCAGTTTGAAACCTGCTGTAGCATAGGAAAGTGGAGAGGGAGGCCTACAGGGCAGTCATAAAAACATGCATAAGTGACAGCTCTGGCTTGGGAAACACCTGGAGATTTGGGGGATGGAGCCTGAGGACAGCAAAGTTTGGGAAGGGGCAGGACTTCAATGGGGTACAATGCCATAGAGTCCACCTTCCAAAGTAGTCATTTTCTCCAGGTGAATTGGTCTCTGTTGCCTGGAGACAGACTCGTAGTTACCGTGGGGCCCATGGGGCCTGCCCTCCCCCACGGTTTTTACGGGCCCCTCTCCCTGGGCCCCTCACCCCTGATCGATTGCCTGCCTGTCGGTGTCGGCCCAGGCCCAGCCCCTGTTCCCTTCCAAGCCACTTGTGCTTTGCCTCTCCCTGATAATCGCTTCTGTTTTTCTTCCCTGGGCCAGTTTTCTCCACTTCCCCCCTCTCTTGCTTTTTCCTGTTAGCCCGATTCCAAGGGCTCCACGCCCAGTGAGGGCTGGAATCTCATCTTTCTGTAGAAGCATGAGGCCGCTAAATCTGTGTGCCTTGTACATTTAAAAGCAACTTAATTTCTCTCTGACTGCTGAGTCCCTGTTTGGGGGCCAGTGCTGCCGGGTTTCTGTGTCACATGACCGTTTGAATACAGAGCTAGGCAAGCTGGGCGCCATCTATCCATGCCTTGGCTTGACATCAGGGAGGGAGGGAAGGAGGGAGATGGGAGAGGGTTGAATTTCAGTGCTGGCGGCAGCAGCAGCGCGAGCATTTTTAATTTGATTTTTTATTTGTTGTGGCGTCAGTTCACTTGTTGTGATGTGCACATGTGTGGAGCTTTTTGCCCCCCCCACTGCCCCCAGCCCCCCTAAAAATTTCCTAGCTACAGGCCTGACTGGAGATCAGTGGTGATCCCAGGACATTTCCACCCATCACCTAGAGGTTGGCAATCCTAATAAGTGTGGTGTAGCTTCAAAAAGTTTGGAACAGCAAACAGGTAGGGCTGCAAGCTTTAACCAGAAATGAATCAGTATATGGGCTGAGGAAATGTTCTGTTTGAAAATTAAAGGCAACTTGCTTACTTACAACTAGTAAAGGAATTTTAAAAAAATGTAGATAGCCAAACCCATGAATGACTGCTTTCAATAAGTTCTTCCTTCAGAATAGGCCTCTGTTGAATTTTTGTTTTTGTTTTTAAATAACAAAGGATCAAGCAACCGATCAGATGACTTTTAACTGATTAATTAACTGAAAGCTCTTGTGTCAGTTGACAGTCCTACCATCTACTTTTGACCACCCGAGGGGTATAATGTGTATCAGCACAGCACAGCTACTGGCAAAAGTGTGAAAGAAGCACCAGGCAAAAAGAGAGAAGGGCAAAGGACTCACTTGTCCACCAGATTCTTGTGCTTGAGGATGTGATGAAGCTCTGCTGATGTCTGAGGGCCCTGCAGCTTCTGCCCATTGAGCATCTCCTTCTCCAGCTGCTCGATAGACTGCAAAGATGCAGAAAGGCCCAGTATGAATGCCACACAACCCTTTTTTAATTGCCTGCTTCTCTCCAAACTAAATGGGCACAGAATGGATAAGTCTGATATTTCAACAATCGAAGGAAAGATTTCTTTCTCTTAGCTTTTAGCTATCTACACTCAGGGAAAACTGTGCGGTGGATTGACCTGTGCCTTCAGCACCCCTGAACCATGCAGTGAGCTCAGTTCTACAGCATCTCTTCATAGGAGAGGGATGCTGTTTCCTATGCCACAGAATAGGTCTTGTGGAGAAAGGAACAGCGATAGCCCTGCAGAATGGAGAGAGGGAGTGACCATGATATCCCTTTCCTAGCTCCACCCTCTTCTGGCATTACAGCAGAATTGAACAAAGGTTGAGTTTAGTGGCAGAACTAAGGATAATTCTGTTTTTATGCAGGTGGGTGGCCGTGTTGGTCTGAAGCAACAGAACAAAGTTTGAATCCAGTGGCACCTCTAAGACCACCAAAGTTTAATTCTGGGTATAAGCTTCCATGTGCATTTTGTGTGCATTATCTATTTTTATTATAAGCCACCTCAAGAGCAGTTATGGCTGAAAGACTGTCTGTAGGAAGACTGTAATCTGATATATATAATTACCCTAATGTCTTGTCCATTTCCAGCTCTCCCACTGGCTGTGCTGTGCGCTCCATCAGCCATTGGCCCATCAACTGCCAATCAAGAGTACTTGCATGCTCTTGGCTGGGTGCTGGGCCTGCTCATCTTCCCCACCCACTGCCACTTCAGCCACTGTTCCCTGTCAGAATAACTGCCAAAACGGTTGTCTCTCCTGACGAAAACACTTCTTCTGCTTGGCTCCTGGGGGACTAACTTTTCCTTCAGTGGCTGTTGCTAGACAACCAAGCTTGGTTCTGGCAGGAGGCCCTTTCCAGGCCTTTGTGGGGAACACATTGGGGCCAGTCCTGACTAGGGTTGCCAGCTCCAGTTTTGGAAATTCCTGGAGAATTTGTGATGGAGTCTACAGAAGCCAGGGTTTGGGGAGGGGAGAGGCCTCAGCTGAATAGAATGTCATAGAGTCCACCCTCCAAAGCAGTTATTTTCTCCTGGGGAACCATTGCTGCCCTTCTCCAGGTGAGGGCTGAGAATTACAACTGCTCTCTAGATGGCAGAACTCAGTTTCCCTGGAGAAAATGGCTGCTTTGCAGGTAGACTCTATGTTATTATTCCCTGTTGATGTTGCTTCCCTCCTGCTTCAGTCCCCACTGTGGAGAAAGACTACTTTTCCTAGGTAGAGACTTGCAGGTGGTGGTGGGGAGAGGGGAAGATAAAGGTAGGTTGATGGTTGGCTGGGAAGGAGATAGGGTTGCCACCTCCAGGTTGGGAAATTCCTGGAGATTTGAGGGGTGGAGACTGGAGAGGGTAGGGTTTGAGGGGGACCTCAGACAAATACAATGCCATAGACTCCACCCTCCAAACCAGCCATTTCCTCCTAGGGAACCATTGTTGCCAATCTCCAGGGGAGGGCTGGAGATCACTCAGAATTACAACTGCTCTTCAGATGGCAGAGATCAGTTCCCCTGGAGAAAACAGTAAGCTCTGTATCATTATACCCTGATGAGGTCACCACAGCAAATTGACGCTGAGTGACCAAGGCCAGGGCACCCTATTTCTAGAGCTCATTGTATTTATTTCCACAGTGGGCCTTATTCCTATCAAATAATAAAACTCCCTCCTTGAAGTGGTGGTGTGGCAGAGGCACTAAATATCTCTGACAGAGAATTCTCACAACTTCACCAATTACAGTTCCCAGTATTCCTTGAGGGACCATGACACTTAAATGGCATACAAACATCACTGTTTAAGAAAGATTATTCCACAATAAATTGATCAGTCTTGAAGGTACCAAAACTGTTAGGGCATATCTACTCTAGGTTGAATATTTTTTTTGCCTAGAGCACAAAGTGGTGTTCATTGGCTTGCCAGATCGTCTCCCCTCCAGGTCTTGCCAAGGCCCAGGTAGTCTGGGAAATATCTCTCTGGAGTATTTCATTCAAGTGCTGCAGAGGCTGTATTGACTACACAATCTTCTGCAAAATCTGGCTGCAAGAGACTGTGGTATACTTTTTTGGATTATCTGTTTCACAGTTCCCCTGAAAAAACACACTTGGGTTCCTTGCACGGTTAAGCTGCTCCTGATATTAGGCTCTCTTAGCCCATACTCCCTGGCCTGACTGTGCCTCCTTTTGTTCCTTGACCTCTGCCACCCCAGCCTCTGCCAAAAATCCCAAATCCTGTGAAATCCCCAGTGTTGCAGTCAGAACAAACATTGCAAAATGTTATAGAACACTCAGAAGAAAGACGCTGTATGCCCTTGACAAAGGATAGTTCACATTTGGTACAGTACAAACCCAGCCCTTGGAGAACTGTGCCCATTTGCAGACTGCAAGCCATGGAATACCCATTTCCACCCTTGGCTGGGATTGCTCTCTCAGGCAAAGGGTAGGCTTTATCTGCTAGCATTTGCTCTCAGCTGCTACCTTTTGCCCTGCCCTCTTTCTATGCAGAAAATAACTTTAATGCCAGCTATTTTTTCTCCTAGGAACTGTGACAATCTCACTTTGCCAAGCTGAATAGATCCAATGCTTTTTTATCTCTCTCCACATGTGCCTTAACCTGCAGGTAATTCCAGCTCTTCTCTGCTTGCACAGTGATTAACTTTCCCAACATTTTAAAAATAAGTACTGTCTTTGGGACTTAAAGATTATAGACTGTACCCTATTTGAAGTTTAAATTCTTTTTTGGGAAGGGTCAGACAGATTGGGTGGTCTCAGTTTAAACCATTACCACCCTAACATTCAGTGCCAACACAGTCTTGGATTCTGCTTTCTGATGTACAATCAGTTTCCTGATCCCCCTTGCCAATTCATTCCTCAGCCCCCCCTTCAGCAAGTGTGCCCAGCCACCCTCCCATTTCTACTGGTTCCTGCTGCTCTGTACATGCATTGTGTGAACCCACATTTGGTTCAGACGTTCCTGCCCATTACTCAACACTGCTTGGAGCCAGTTTAGAAGAAAATGGAGAGTCAGTAACAGGAATGGATTGGGTACCTTCAGGTAAAACTTGTTACTATAGTTACCAGATTACAATTAGAGAAGCAAAAGATGCTGAAGAACTTGATAGCTAGCGCAGCATAGTAGCTAAGAAACTGGTCTATGAAGCAGGTAGTTCTCGATTCAGAAGGTGTTGCCTCTGCCATTAACCATGTGGAGGTTTTATTCTGGTCTGGCATCCAAATTGCATTGGGATTTCTGTGTTGCATACACATGGCATTGTACTCTAATCATCCACTTGCCAGGTTTTCCCCTGCTTCATCCCAGTCTTTCCAAAACCTGATTTGATAAGATCCTTTGGCAAAGATTGCAAGCCAAATGTGCATTTTCTGCACATTTTAAAAGGCCATATCAGTGCCATTTTCCTTGCCTCAGGCTCCACCCCCCCGTTACCATCTCCTCTGGTACCACTAGAGGGCTTTTAAAAATGAAAACCTGAGGATCGCTAAATCTCTACAGCAATTTGTAAAGCACCCCGAACCCTCTGGTGACTTGGGTGGGAGTGGTGGCTGCAGGCAGCTGAGGCAAGAGCAGAGCACAGGAAACAGCCACATGGACTTTCTATTGCCACTGCGGACACCTCTGCATTTGGAGTGGCAATGAAAACTACCCCGAGAATCTTTCATATGGTAGCAAACTAGGCAGCTTTGGGCAAGCCACTCATTCTCTTTTGCAGTACGGGGGATAACATTTTTATAAAGATATGTGAAACATTGCCCTGCCCTGGATGGCCCAGGCTAGCCCGATCTTGCCAGATTCGGAAGCTAAGCAGGGTTGGCCCTGGCCAGTGTTTGGATGGGAGACCTCCAGGGAAGTCTGGGGTTGCTACACAGAGGGAGGCAATGGCTCTGAGCATCTCTTGCCTTGAAAACCCTCTGGGGTCACCATAAGTCTGCTGCAACTTGACAGCACTTTATACACACACACACACACACACACACACACACGAAATGCATGGAATGCTCTACAGTACTTACAAATACCAAGTATTAACTGAGGCAGGGAAAAAGTCAATTCTGTTTTAGAGTGCTGGAAAAAATCCTCTGTCGTAACAGCATACCTCAAGGGATCTCGGGCCACCTTTCAACGTTCCTCTATATGCCAGACCACGTTGAGTCACTCACCTTGCCAGTCTTGGCAAAAGCCTCTGCTACTTTGCGATTCCGGCCTCCGTAGCAAGTGGTGATGAGGTCAGCAACCCCACAGCTCTCCAGGAAGGGGGCAGAAGTGACAGGGCCCTTGCAGAAGAGTTTGGCAAAAGCAATCATCTCCATCAAGCCCAGCCGAATCACAGCTGCCTTGGTATTATCGCCAAAGCCCAGCCCATCACAGAAACCAGCACCAACAGCCACCACATTCTGAGGGAGAGGATGGAGACGACATGTTCATTGTCAGCAAGGCTCTGCCCTGTGCTAGCTTTGTAGTGTTCTTAAAACAGGCATGCAGATAAGTGGCAGACAATCTAGCCCTTGGAGTTCCAAGCAGGGCAACAAACAATGGACCTCATGGAAATGTTGCAGAGATGGGCGTCTTTCCATGGGACTCAGTTATCTCCAGTCAAGTATAACACAGAATAAATCATGTTAGAGAAACCCAACTTTCAGTTAGCTTTAGGTCCGTAGCAATAGCCCGTGTTTCCCCCCCACAATGCCTTGACCTCAGTGACCTCAGTATGAGTTTTGGGTGAAGGAAAGACAAAATTCTTCTGTACAACACTAATGTAGTGTGTGAACAGGGGCCTCCCTTGGTAACAGACCACAACCACAACCTCAACCGAAAAATGCTAACCCCCTGAGACTGTGACTAGTCCCATACCTTGAGGGCACCACAGATCTCTACAGTGTCTGCCTCTTGCACCACTGTGATTCGGAAATTGAGTGTTTGCAGCAGGTCCTTGAGGATCTGTCCATGTTCTACATTCCGGCAGCCTGCAAAGATGCAAAAGACAGATATCAATAGAAAAAATATTGTTCCCTTCGCAAGGTGGCATATGAAGCAGTCATATATTCAGGTCAGGCCATTGGTCCATGTAGCCTAGTGCTGTCTACTCTGACTGGTAATGGCTCTCCAAGGTATCTGGCAGAGATCTTTCTTAGCCTCTTACTGATACTACCAGGGATCATGCAAGGCATGTGTTCTGTCTTTGAGCAATTGACTGCCTAGGAAATCAATTTATCTCATATAATTGCTAATGTGAAGCTTCCTTCAGCAGAAGCAATGTAAATGGATGAATGGAAAGTGCTTGTGTGGGTGCTGCTTTTGGATCTCCAGGATGCAGGGGGAAAGGAGGATAGATACAGGCAGGGAAAAGGACATCCTGAGTGAATGGAGAAACTCCATTCTGAGATCATCTGATGGACTCTGCTCAGACATGGAAGAAAATTGCCACAGAGACAGTGAGTTCCTCAATGGAGTTGCCTTTCCAAACAGCTTGCCCAGTTACTGCAACATCACACCCCTTCTAGTTCTGCAGTCAATGATTTATCTTCAACCAATGGATTTTTATGAACGTTTAAGCCCAGCAACAGAAGGTAACTGTTTTATGCAGTGTGAAACATTTGCTTTGTAAAGCTGTATGGGTATTTGTAACAGCAACAGGTCTTTGAGAAGTCTGGGAAACTCTGGAGACTTCTGTGGAGGTGACTAGACCTTGTTTGGGTGTGCAGTAGAGGAACCCCTGAGGGCGGATTGGCCATTGAACTTATAGGGGAAATCCCCAGTGGGAGCGCTGTTCGGGCAACCATGAGAAGGCAAGTTGCTCTGCCAGCACCACAGCAGCTAGTTGTCTTGGATCCTGCAGCAGCAGCAACAACAGCAATGACTGGGCCGGCTCACCCAGCAGGGTTTCGGCTATGTTCCTGCAGAGTGCAGGGGGTTGGACTAGATGACCTGCAAGGTCCCTTCCAACTCCAACATTCTATGATTCTATGGCAGCCCTCATTGGTGCCAGTGGCCGAGTCCAAGCCGAGAGACTCCTGCAGTCCTGGCTTGTAGCACAATAGAAGCTGCTCAGCTTGGTGCTCGACAGGGGCAACTCCTAGAAGAAGCCATGGCAGCAGCACCCCCAGCTGCACCCATTGTCCAGCAGCACCATCTGAGACAGGGTATGCAGGCTGTGAGAGCAGCGGTGAGTGCAGGTGGTGGGAAGGCTCATGAGCAGGGGAAAAGCACACAAACAGGTAGGCGGAAAGGGTGTGTGTGGAAAGGGAGGTGTTAGCAGGGGGGCTGGTGGGAGGCAGAGTGGGACACTAGGAACTCTCTGCCCTGCCCCCCCCCAAAAAAGCCTGGAACTGCCACCTCTTAGCCTTGAGATCAGACCCGGACCTTTAATTCTCCTGATGCTGCAGGAATGCCTCATTTTCTTCTCGGTTCTGCCATTCACCTTCCATCTGCTGTGAAGTACACACACCCCTAGAGTCCTGCAATTTCATAGCAGGTGGGGAAGGAAGGTAGATTCACAGGATTAGAAAGGAAAAAGGATGTCCTGCAGCATCAGGATTTAAAAGGTATATGGTCCAGTGTAAGAGATCATTCATATATCACCACTGTATGTCCCAGAGTATCCATAGCATACACAATCTCCACATGGAGCTGTTAGACAGAGCTGCAGCAGACCCAAAAGCACATGGTGGGCGGAGGGTCAGAGGAGGAACTTCTCAAGAACTAGGGGCAAAGAACATATCAGAAGCCTCCATAACAGCTTTTCTTTCAAGAATGGTATGTTCAAACTTATTACCAATTGTGGTCTCACAGAATTTCTCATCTGCAACCTCGTTGGCAATGTTGGCTCCCATTAGCACACTCATCTCAATGCCCAGCTGTTCGCGGATAATGTCTGATATCAGCTTTAGCCCATCTGGGCCTTCATCGACACCCTATGAACCAAACAAACACATGTCAGGGTGGATCAATCGGATGTCCTGACAGTCTTGCACTAGCATTTGGTCTTCAACCCTGTGGCCTGACCATGCTAAGCCGAGCTTTGGCTCAAGAGGTCAACATCAGGCCTCCCATATCCCATAATTCCCCACCCAGTTCAAACTCCAAATATGTATTTACAAGTATTGGCCAACAATCCAAGAGATACTCTGTTATGAAAGAAGAGATGGCATATCTGCAGTTGCGCTAATTTCATAACTGCAGGTTTGTGTGTGTCCTCTGGGAATCGTTTATGGAAGATTGCAAAGTAGCCATTTTCCTGACTCCTCGCTCTCTCACCAAGAATACTGCCTCTTCCGAAATCTCTACTGTCTGTTCTGCCTCCCCCTGCCAGTGATACACACACAATCTTGCAATCTGTATAAATAGTTCTACAATAAGTGCTTCCCCCACCTTCTATCACCACACTTTAGAATCCAAAAGTCAGGTTCTCTGTACACCCAAACAAACCCTTTTATACCTGCCCTGGTTAGCTGCTAGAATAGCTCCAGATCTAGCTATCAATACCTTGCAGATGGCTAGAGCCCCCTGCTCATGTCCAGAATGGAGCCCACACCCTCTCCCCACTCACACCTTGATGAGTGAAACCCCTAGTGCTTCTTTCTTGACGTGGCCCTTCAGCTGGTCACAGAGTTTCCCGATGAATTGATGCGGTACTACGAAGAGGAGGATGTCGGCATCAGCTGAAGCTTTCAGCAGATCTGGCACTGCTACCTGCAACAGGTGGAGGGAGGAAGTCAGCCCAAAGATAAAACAAAGTCCTCATTAACAGAAAGAAGGAGGGGGGGGGAAACATTGGCAGGTCTGATGGACACTTGCCCCAGGAACCCTCAAAGATTCTGTATGGTCAGCCCAAATCCTCCAACACACGCTGAACTGTTGTCATGGATAAATTATGCAAACTAAATATATTCCCAAAAGCTTTACAAACTTTATATCCTTCATACTTGTTCTCTGCTAGCTACAGGAAGGGCAAGGAAATATGCAATGGCACTGGAAATCCTGTCTCCTGAAGACACCCACTGAACTTCACTCTGGCTTTAAAGATTTAACACACTTTCATGCTGGTCTTTACATCCATGAGGGCTAGGAACTTGTGTTAAAAAAAGCTAAGATTAAGAAATCCGAACCCAATAACAAAGTCCTTGCGTTGTCTGCACTTGTGCAGAATATGCTCAGCACTGATCATAACACATCCCAAAGGAATCCCAAGTTCAGTCACAGGCATCAGATTGAAGAAAGAGATGGGAAATGATCCTTGTGGTGGGTTCTGGGTTGTAATGGAGGCAGAGTCTGTCACAGCCTCCCCTTAGGGAACTAGCTTGATCAGAGTTCCTGCCGTCTCCTGCAAGTCAAATTCATCTGGATCCCCAGAAGAGGCAAATTTATGCAGGTCTGACACAAAGTTGACATCATTTCTATTGTGGGCTGTCAACAAGCTGGAGAGGGAATCCAGAAGAGGGTTGTTACTGAGGAAATAAAAAAAGGTCAGGAAAGCAGATCCTCTGAGTACAGCTTGTGCGCCCTAAAGTATCGATGGACATGACCTGGCCCTCAAAGTAGCTAAATCTGTGCTCTCTCCCTTTGTGACATTACAAATAAATAAATAATATGTGTGGGGTTACCAAAAAATTTCTTTCAATTGATGAAGCAAGAGAAATTAGAAGATGTTTGGAGGAAGTGGAATCCTAAGACTAAGGATTACACGTTTTATTCGAATAGACATAATTCCTTTTCTCGAATTGACATGATTTGGATGTCAGAGGAGATGGCGCAAAAAACTTATAAAATACAAATTTTACCGAAAACTAACTCGGATCATAATCCCCTACTTTGGATATCTAAAGCAAAACCTAAACAGTTATTTTGGAGAATTAATGAAGATTTACTGGATCAAAAACAAATTAATGAAATCTTAAAAAAGGAAACGAAAAGTTTTTTTGAACTGAATTTGAATAAAGGCACGGATATACAAGTTGTATGGGATACATACAAAGCAGTAATGAGAGGTATGCTTATCTCTCTGAACTCCAAAGATAAAAAGCAAAAGATCCAGCAACAGAAAGACCTTCATGAAAAAATTCGACAAAAAGAAAAGGAATTAAAAAAAAGACCAGGGAAGAAGAAAATTATTAAAGAGATCCACTTCCTGCAAGATCAGCTGAATGTTCTTTTAAACAGAGAATTATATTGGAATTTAAAAAAATTACAGCAAAAAGCATTTGAGGGTGCAAATAAACCTGGAAAGTTTTTGGCATGGCAATTGAAAAATAGAAAAGATAGGAATTTTATATCTAAGATTGTTGAAGATGGAAAGGAGGTGATGAGCCTGAATGGTATAAAAAGAGCTTTCTTTAAATACTACGCCAAACTATTTCAAAAGAAAGGAATTGACCAACAGAGAATCAAGAAATATTTGGAGACGATTGAAGTTCCAGAGCTGGGAAAACAAATTAAAGAACTATTAAATGGTTTAGTAACGAAAGAAGAAGTGACAATGGCGATAGAAGACGCAAAGTTGGGCAAAGCTCCAGGACCAGATGGCTTTACAGCAAAATTTTATAAGAAATTTAAAGAGGAGCTAACCCCTATTTTAGTACTTCTGTCAAATGAGATAAGACAGACCAAGCGGATCCCAGATTCATGGAAGGAAGCAAACATTTCATTGATACCTAAAGAAGGTTTGGATTTGACTCAAGTAAAGAATTATAGACCAATATCGCTATTAAATAATGACTATAAATTATTTGCAAAAATAATTTCAGAGAGATTGAAAAAATATTTGAAAGATACAATAGCGGAAGAACAAGCGGGATTTTTACCAAATAGACAAATTAGAGACAATCTAAGAGTGGTGATAGATGCAATTGAATATTATGACAAGCATCCTGAAAAAGAAGTTGGATTCCTCTTCTTAGATGCGGAAAAAGCTTTTGATAATTTAAATTGGGAGTTTATGCTACAAGTTATTGAAAAAATGAATATTGGACAGTCCTTTTTAAACATGATTGTGGCAATATATTCAGAACAAAAAGCGGCTTTGAATATAAATAAAGAAAAGACGGACTTTTTCCGAGTCCAAAAGGGAACACGTCAAGGCTGCCCGTTATCCCCGTTGTTATTTATTTGGATATTGGAAATATTATTGACAGCGATAAGAAAAGATGACAGTATTGAAGGACTTACAGTGAAAGGTTTCGCCTATAAATATAGGGCATTTGCAGATGATGTAATGTTTATGATTCAAGACCCAATTGAGAAAATACCACAATTGATGGAAAAAATTGAAGAATTTGGTTCAGTTGCGGGATTTTATGTTAATAAAAATAAAACTAAAGTGATGTGCAAAAATATGACGAAACAAAGACAAACAGAACTTCAAGAGAAAATACAATGTGAAGTAGTCACAAAGACTAAATATCTTGGAATTGATTTAACCATGAAAAATATTGACTTGTTTAAAAACAATTATGAAAAGGTGTGGCATAAGATTCAGCAAGATATGAAGAAATGGGATACTTTGAATTTATCATTGATGGGAAGAATTGCGACTGTAAAAATGAATATCTTGCCGCGTTTGATGTTTTTGTTTCAGACTATTCCAATACTAAAACAAAGGAAAATACTGGATTCGTGGCAGAAAGAATTATCCAAATTTGTATGGGCAGGAAGAAAGCCAAGGATTAAAATGAAAATCTTATGTGATGCAAGAGAGAGAGGAGGCTTACAACTACCAAATTTAAGACTGTATTATGATGCCGTCTGTTTAACATGGTTGCAACAGTGGATTAATTTGGAGAATAAGAAGTTATTGGCTCTTGAAGGACATGATAATAAATTCGGATGGCATGCATATTTATGGTATGGAAAAGTAAAAATGGATAAATTTTTTAAACACCACTTTGTAAGACAATCACTGTTCGAGACATGGATGAGATATAGAAAATTCTTCTCAGAAGAAAGACCACTTTGGATTGTACCAGCTGAAGTGATTAATCCATATTCAAGAAACCAAGGACTAGACTGGCTACCTTATAAAAATCTTTTAAAATCTGAAGGGAAAAATTTTGTGTTAAAAGACAGATTTGATGTTGAATTTGAATATGATTGGTTGAACTATAGACAGATTTATGATTTATTTAAGACCGATAAAAGAGAACATGGTTTTAGAGAAAAGAATATTGAAATTGAAACTGTATGGCTTGAGAAAGATAAAAAAATGATTTCTAAACTGTACAAGGTGTTATTGAAATGGTATACTGAGGATGAAGTTGTAAAGGAGCAAATGATAAAATGGGCAGTAAATGTTAATAATGAGATATTAATGACATCTTGGGAATACTTGTGGAAAAAATCAATGAAAATTTCAACGTGTGTAAATGTTAAAGAGAATTGTTATAAAATGATGTATAGATGGTATATGACGCCTAAAAAAATTGCTATTATAAATGAAAGTATGTCCAACAAATGTTGGAAATGTAAAAAACATGAGGGGTCTTTTTACCATATGTGGTGGACATGTGATAAAGCAGTAAAGTATTGGACAGAGATCCACAATGAGATACAAAAAATTTTGAATTGTACTTTTAAGAAAGACCCACAGATGTTATTGTTAGGTCTTAAAATGGAAGAAATAAATGTAGCCAAGAGAACATTACTATGGTACTTGACTACAGCAGCAAGACTGACTTTTGCTCAATGTTGGAAACAAGATAAAGTACCTGAAACATGGGAATGGATTAAAAAGACGTTGTTCTTAGCAGAAATGGATAAATTAACAAGAAAATTAAACAACGAAGAAGATGAAACTTTTTTTGAAGACTGGAAAGACTTTCAAAAATACTTATTGAAAAATTGGGACATTAAACGTGGTTTGATTTGTTTTGATAGTTATTAAGTGGAAAATGAAATAGAATTAGATTTCTGAATTGTTACCGTTTGATAGAGAAAATAAGTTTAGAAATAATTGTAACAGAATAAGAGAGATATTAATGGGGTTGGAGCGGTGCGGGAAGTCTTGTTTGGGGGGGGGAGAAGGGAAATTAGAAAAATGGGTATGTAGGTTGGTTGAAAATGTTTGAACATGTGATATATCCAATAATAAATTGTATTTACCAAAAAAAATAAATAATATGTGTGGGGAAAACCGTGCTCACAGTTTTGCTGTTGAGATTATGTGTATTTCATCTTCATTTCCTTTTTTTTGACCTGTGATCTCACATTCTGGAGAAACAAGAGGACTCCTGCCCATCTGCTTCTTGAAGGAGCCTTCAGTAGATGTATTGACTCCTGAGCATTTGCTCCACCGTGGCTGGTGGCTTCATATCATCCAAGACTGTGTCATTACTGGTTGACAATGCTGACTTTATTATAAAGCCTGAACATCTCTGAGGATAGAGGTTTGTCCCAGCAGCTTGGGAACAGAGTGCTGCCCCCCTCCCAGTACAAATGTTTATTCTCCCCGCCCTAAACAAAGGAAGGTGAAAGTGGGTGCCCTATAGTTTCAGCACAGCTACAGAACTTTCTGACAAAACCCAAAACAGAAGGGGAGACAACAATTATCCAGCCAGTACACTGAAGCCAAGTGATGCTACTGTTTTTTAAACAACAGGGAACTCCACTTCAATTTAACTACTAATATCCTCACCAGGATTACTGTTCAGCACTTAAGCAGTAGTCACCTCCAAGAAGATGTGCCTGGCCATTGGTTGGGAGGTTGCCATTTTTAATTCTGGCCCGGCTCCAGTGCTTTAACCAGAAGCAGTTGCACACAGCAGTTAAGCAGGTGCAACCTCCCCCCTCCCCATCTTCATCTCCTTGCCAGTAAACGTGTTGCTTTAATTCTCAAGTGTCAAGCAGCTTTATTACCAAAGCAAGTCCAATGGAAATGGCGACAGCCCTATTTGTCAGAGATTCTCTAAGACGGGACAATTTACAAAAAGGAGTCCGGTGGTACTTTAGATCCTAACAGAATTTATGCCAGTATAAATTTATGCAAGTCAGTGCTTACTACCACAGATGTATTGAAGTGTACTTCTGTTTGGTTATTCCATCTATATACACAACCAAAGTGAGAAATTATTTCACCGAACAGGCATGGGCCACTCCTGGCTGTTGTTAGATAGGCTGTGTGGGATCGACATAAAAAACTGAGTGTTGAATGAAATAAGAGAAGCCAGTACAGTATGTAGTTACGGGGTATAGTTGACCCTAGAAGTGCAATATGCAAGATATTTGCACCTCTGAGCTAGATCCACTGGCCATCATCCATCCCTATTTATCTACTCAACAGCAGTGAAATGAGCTCTCAGAACCAGCCTTATTTTCAAAACTCTTTTTGCTATTCCAAGATAAATTTAACTTCCCCACACTTTTTTTCTCCCTAGACCTGATTTTTGTTTCAACTATATCAAACAGATGTCTAGAAAGACTTGCCCAAAGAGCTCCAAACCCGGGATCCATTTCTGGATGCAAGACCAACAAGCACAGTGGTGGGGGTTGGAAACTGCATGCAACCGCTTTCTGTACTCCAAACCCAAGAGTTACAACTAAGGTCCAATTTGCATCTGCAATGTAAAGCAGTTTCGTTTTGCTGTGACGCCGTCTTCCTTTGGCTTGGTATAAAACTAGCTGTGTAATGCCTGCCTCACATCTCACTCCTAGCATTTGTTACTCAGCTGGGTTCCCTTACGCTCTGCTAGCTCCAGGAAACCAGATCAATTAGCAAGCAGAGAGAAGGTTATTTATCACTTTGGTTTCCAAGGCAACTTGTTCCTTGATGTTCCTTCTGCTGCATGATGCACAAACCAGTCCTTCTGTGTTCCAGGACAGTGAACACATAATGCTGCCTTATACTGAATCAGACCCTTGGTCCATCACTGTCTACTCACACTGGGAACAGCTCTCCAGGGTCTCAGGCCAAAGTGTTTCACATCACTTACTGCCAGATCCTTTAACCAGAGATGCCAAGAATTGAACCTGGGGTCTTCTGCATGCCCACTTGATGGTCTACCACTGACTCACAGCCCCTCTGCATGGGAGGGGAAAGAAACAGGGAAATCTGCTCCAATCAGCCTTACAAGTCCTTCTCCAGCTCCATACAGACCTTGGCATATTCTTATCAGCTGTGTCATCTTATCACTGTCTTCTTATGAATAAGTTGCATGGCTTTACTTGCATAGCCAAATATTCCAGGAATGGGGTGGGGATGTCGTTCCTGACATTAGACAATGCACATTAAATGATGCATAGCTGGCATTTCCAAAGGAATAGACTACGTGTAGAATGTGATTTGGCCTCTTTTGGGCCCCAAAGCAAGGTTCTATTGTTGATTAAATGAATATCTGTATCTCACCCAATGCCTAGGGTTCGGGCCACACTGCAATATTTAAAACAAACAAGCAAGCGCAAGCAAGCAAGCAAGCAAGCAAGCAAGCAAACCACACCCCAAAGTGAATCTTCAAGCGGTACTGCAAGGCCTCTTTATTTTACCTCTTTCAATGGGGCATAAACTGCTGACATCTTTTGGTGAGGGGAGTATTCTCAGTTTTAAACTACTAGTTTTAAAACTGTAATGTTTTAACTGTGGCATGAAAGCTGCTTTGAGCCCCAAGGAAAGGTGGGTTGCAAGTACTTTAATGAGGGAAGGAAGAAAAACAAATGAAATAAAAGCACAGCCTTTTCCAATCCGAATCTCAGCCCTAAGATGCCAGAGGCAAAGATCCAGCTCAAACATGCAGAAACAACATGTGATGCATGCACCCCTATCACACTGTATATTGGGAATCACCACAACAGAAAACATTCCCCTCCATCCAAGCCTCTAAGAGTGGGGGAGAGGAGTTTTAAGTTTAGCCCTGCGGTCTCTAACATTCTCAGACTCCGGATCCACCTTCCTTCTAATGGTTTGCATGATCTTTTTCCTTTCCTTTTGTACCCTAAGAAGCTAATTGATTCATGAAGCTTGAGGAGCAGAAAACACTTATTTCTTATTTTTTTTAAGGCAAGGCTAAAAGGACTGTGACACATTTTGCAATTGCTAGAGTGATCTTGGGATCCTTATCACTGAGCAAAAGAGCCAGGGTTTCCCAAGTATGGGGGACGACTGGTTGAATAAAGGTTTAATATAGTAATACCTCATAATCTCAAAAAAAAAAAAATCTGCATTCCAGCAGGGCATGAAAGGATGTATCAGTCCTGTTAAGGCCACAAGGGCAAATTCTGCCTTTCTCCTTTCTCTCTAGACAGACTAGGAGCAAAGGAGAATAGGATTCTTGTACCTTTAACAGTAGTACAGAAGAAGGAATTCTGGCATGCTCAGCTACTCCTACTGAAATTCCCTTTTCTGCACAACTGTTAAAAACAAAGGGCCTCTGGCCTCCTTTGTACCTAGCTACCTCCTCTCCCTTTCTGCACTTTCATCTATTTTTCTCCAGTTTCTTCTGCATAAAAGATAAAGGGGTATTGATGGCTTTTGGGATATCCTGGAGAAAGGCTGTGGCTCAGTGGTAGACCACATGCTTTGCATGCAGAAGGCCCTGGGTTCTACCTTGGTGTCTCTGGTGGGAGCAGATGTTGGGAAGCACTCCAGCCCTGGACAGCTGCCACCACCTACTGAGCTAGATGGACTGCCTTGATATAAGGCAACTCCCTAGAGATGTCACCCATTTGTACTTCCCGATCCACCAAATAAAGACTAATGGTAGTTAAAAGACTCCCTTCTCAAATATGAACCTTGCCTTTTGGCTGAGATCTGTGACACGGACCCTGGTTAATGCACCCCCATCTTCTGAGGTGAGCATCAGAGGCAATGGTGGCATCCCAGTTATGGAATGATGCCCCCCTCCCACCACAGTTTTCTGAGTTTTAAGTGCCAGGCGAGATACCTGCAGTAACAATGGTAAAACATTTGGAATACTGGAAAGCAGTTTGCAAACGATACGCATTTGGTTGTTTTGGTTAGAAGGGATAATGTGACTCATCTTTGAGACCACATGTTGGATGCCATTAAAGGGTAGCAAACAGAGTTGATGCCATTTCTTAACTTTACTGGTTCCCATTTGGATTCCCAGCCTGCCTCAGGCACCCAAATGTCTTGGGCAATCTCCAGAGGGAGGACTCTCTGCTTGGAACACAATTTCACTTTCTCCTGATACCCTCCCCCTTTTGCTTTCCTTCTCTGCCCAACCGAGAAACCCACCACATTGGGCGGCAGCTTGTGTCCCGGCAAGTACTTGACATTCTCATGCTGCGTGTTGATGATCTCTGTGAGCTTCTTGCCTCCCACTTCCTCTTCAAACACCCACATGTTCACTGTGTTGTCGAATCTGTCCAGCTGGGCTGCATTGCTACCCACTATCTTGGCAATAGCCGAGCCCCTGCGGGAGGAGGAGAGAGACAGCAGCAGTCAGGAACGAAGGGTACAACCTCTGCGTGGGCTGACAGTGGACTCTTTCTTCTCCTGAGAGCATCAAAACTCCATCTCAGGGCCCCGGCATAGGACTGCATGGAAGGGGGCCACTGCATACCTGTTTTCAAAGGATTAAGAGGTTCGATTTTTGTTCTAAAAGGAGCAGAGGGTTCTTTTCCTCCCAAAGTAAATGATTAATAACACACTTTTAAAAATATTGTACCTTGAAATATTAAACATTACCAGTTACCTAAGAATCATATTTAAAAACTCAGGGGAAGAATCTGGAGCATGCAATGTCTATTGGTCTGGCGGCATAATCTTTTGCGGGGGGGGTGTCTGTGATCAGTGCACTTAACCAGCACTTTTGCACTTAGAGTCTCTGGTGGGAACTTCACTGAGGAATTGTCCGAGTTTCTGAATGAATGAGTGAAAGAATGAAAGAATGACTTTTAAAACAGTCTGGGGTGGGGACTGGCTCCCAATTACCCAGAGTAGCAGGATTACCATTCACAGGAAAGAGGTAAGAAGGACGCTGATTAGTAGATAAAGACCAAAGCCTCTCTCTTAGTTGCTTCACAAGCAGGGAACCAGCAACTCCTAGTCAGAGGGGATGGGCTAAAATTGATGGCAGAGAATGGCCAGGACCAGCTAGAATGGCCATTTCCCATTTTGCATGACCACGGAGAAGTCTTTGGACAGAGCCGGCTCTTCGGCTTGGAAACAGAGATGAGCACTGCACCCTAGAGTCAGAGTCAACCGGCTTTCGAGCAAGGGAAACCTTTACCTTTACTACCTGTTTCTACAGTGCAGGGACTCAAGCCTCTCTGACCTGGAAAATCTTTGTGCCTGGTATCAGGAGGTTCAATGTAGCCAATCACTGGTGCAGGGGAGGCACTTTGTACATGCTCAGTGCACCCTGATTGGTATGCAGCATAGCCAAACCCTGGCACTGAAAACCACTTGCAGATCTGGCCAGTCATGGATGAAGCTGAGCACTGCAGGGCTGAAAAGCGTTAAAAGGATGCACAGAGAGAAAAATGCATTCCCTGCAGCTACCATCCTAGAAGTGGTGCCAGAAAGGTACCTGCCACGCCCAGTCTGACAGGAAGGTACTATAGCTTGGAGTGGCAGGATGCTTCTTTCACAGGGCTAGGAAGGGGGCGGGGGCAGTGTTCCCTCTAAGGTGACTTAGTGTGAGCTAGCTCACAGATTTTAGCCTCCAGCTCACACATTTTTGTCTTAGCTCAGGAAGGATGGCTCCACAGCAAACTAATGTATGCAATAGTCAAATCGCTTCCTCACAACTTCAATGCCAGTAGCTCACAAAGTAGAATTTTTGCTCACAAGATTCCACAGCTTGGAGGGAGCATTGGTTCCAGGAGCACTCAGTGTCCACACAGAGGAAGAACATGACCTTAGCAGGGAACCTCCAGTTTCTGGGAGGGGATGAAGCTAGGGTAGGCAAGCACCCCAGGAGAGAAAGAGCCCGGGGTCCCCGTTCCCATTCCAGTGCTTAGGAGCCGTTTCATCCTATTGATTGTACCGATTTGCACTGCAGAAGCCGCTCTGATAAGTCTCCTTGGTGAGAAAGCCGAACTATAAGCATCATAGCTAAAAATCAATAAAATAAAAATCCCCCCAACCCCAACTCATCCTGGGATGTGACTCCCTTGTGGTGGAAATAAACACACATCCCCATTTTGGGTTCGGTTACAGCAGAAACCACGGGGGGCGGGGGCGGGGGGGAGAACGACACACCTGTCAAGAGAGGCAGAGTATCCTCATCCACACACGCGCTCCCCAGTTGGCTGCACAGGCCAGGAAGCCGGAGCTGTTGTGGGGTGGGGTGCGTGGTTGGGGGGTGAACCAGCCTTCGCGTTATGGATGATTTTGGAGGGGCCCTAAAAAATCTTTGTTGACCAGCTGCGTCTACTTTTCATTGGATTACAATCGTTCACCTCCCGGCCAGAGTCGACGGACCGCTATAGCGCAACCACAGCGCCCGGTCTCTGGAGCTCTGCGCGCTGGTGCGGCTGCTGCGGACTAACACGGCCGGGCGGCCCCCCTCCCGCGGGGATTCGCCCCCCCGTCTCCTTCGTGCCTCTCGGCGCCCCACCAGCCCCCCCTCCCCGCGCCTGGCCCCCCAACGCACGCACCAGTTGCCGGAGCCCACGATGCAAACTTTCTTGCCACCCATCGGGACAGGCTGTCAGGCTGTCAGGCTGGCACTCCGCCTCCCGCCCTGCTCCAGCCGCTTTTTAACTCCTCGGCTCGGCTCGGCTCCGCCCCCCACTCCCTCCGACCCTTTCCTTGCCAAGATCGACCGCGGTGGGCGGGGGGGGAGAGGAAGAAAAACGGAGGGTGGCGGGCGTGAAGAGCTGCCAATGCCACTAAGCAGGAGGGATGGGAGGGGTATGCGGCAGTAGCTGCCCACCCAGAAAACGAAAAGGGGCTGGCGGGGGTGGTGGTGGTGGTGGGGGAGAGGAACACACTGAAAGAAATTCAACTTTTTTTGATACCCCAATCCCACACTGTTCTGACTTTTCATAAGTTAGACACAAAGTCTGAAAACTGTCATACTTTTAAAAGCATTTCCTTCCCTCCTGGTGCCCTCCGATCCAGTCTGAATCGCTGGATTTAGAGGCAGATCCTCTACACCTTTCTCTGTAAATGTTGTGAATAAAGGGGGTTAGGCTCTTCACCTTGATTTCAGCACACATTCAAGTTCATTTGAATTTGGGATTTTGTAGCATTTAATCCCCCCCCTCCCCATGAATCACTCCTCCCACCATATTGGTGTGCCTGCCTTTAATTCACAGCAACTGTCCAGGCTACTGGGCCTCCTTGTGCAAGGCTCCTGCCAAACTTGCCACCTTTGTAGCCTACAGGGCCCTCTGGCCTAGATAGCAAAGGTCGGGGTAGAAATGCAAGAGCAAAGCACATCGCTTAATCTCCACCTGATAATGAGTGAGTGGGGCACACTCAGGCACCAGCAGGTGACCTTTGGAACCAGAAGCCTGACTAGCCAGCCTCAGTGTTCAGAGCAAACACAGGCACCAGCTCCTGCCATCTAGATAGGAACCCCCACCCCCTGCGCTCCTGGTTTGGAAGAGTGTGTGTTGGGGGGGGACGGGACTCTAAGTGGAATCCCAAACCACATTTAACTACCTTTAGCAAGATGCATGCTGGAAAAAGACTCCTCACTGGGAGACACAGGCTTGTTTTACAGTTCCAGAGACTGTCCAGTGGCAGCTATATGATGCTTGCCAAAGGGGTCATTTCCAACTCCAAACAAGGGGGTAATTGAGAAAGGGCACTGCCACTCAAATGCTATCCAGCTCCCACTGAAGAGCAGGGCTTCCGTCTGAAATAGGACATCTCTCCAAACCAGAAGTCCAGCATCCAGGACTGTGTGAAGAATACCTCTGAGAATAAGCAGAATGCCTGTCCCCCATATTCAGTTTCTGGCACATAGCATATATATTTACTCCTCCTCAGGGCTTTTTTTGTAGAAAAAGCCCACCAGGAACTCATTAGCATAATAGGCCACACCCAACAGCAGAAACTCATTAGCATGTTAGGCCACACTCCCATGTTTCGAGAAGTATGGTCATCCAGCCACATCCACCTTTTGCTTCTTATTCTGTTTACCTTGTTTGTTGTCAAAACCCAGGGCTTTTTTTGTAGCAGGAACTCCTTTGCATGTTAGGCCACACACCCCTAATGTAACCAGTCCTAATGAGTTTCTGATGTTGGGTGTGGCCTATTATGCTAAAGAGTTCTTGCTGGGCATGGGCAACTTGGGAGCCAGCCGGAACTCCGTTTCTGTGCGTTCCTGCCCCAAAATAGTCCTGCTCCTTGTCAATGGCATCCAGATATGGCTTACAGAATTCTCCCCTCCTCCATTTCACCCTCACAGCAGCTGGAGGATGGTCTGAGGTCACCCAGGGTGGGGATTTAAACCTGGATGGCCCAGATCCTAGTCTGAGATTCTGACCACCAACACCACCCTTGCGTGATGATGCTTAAGCAGACAATGTGGCATCAGCTTTCACTGGGCACTGCAGCTTCTTGCTTTGACTGGTAGCTCCATGCCCACCACCAAAACATTAACTCAAATCTCACCCAGCTAGCCCATCTAACAGGCTGCCTAAGTGAGAACAGCACCTTCCAACTAGGCTATTATACATTACTACTTTAGCAAACTTTGGTGTGTATGGCTCAGTAACTCTTCCACAAAGAGGGGATTCAAGCTATCAAGGAACACACCTTAGCCTCCATCCTTTCACGGCCTGCATTTGAATATTATTGAAGTTCTACGGCTCAGTTTCCCAGAGCATAAGAAAGGGGATGAAGAAGAACCAGCCTAGTCAGATGTGTTGCCTAAGTAACAACTAGTGGATGCTTGCCAGTAAGTCAATAACTTGTGTAAGAATGTTAACAAAGCCCTTTGTCATCCTCATTCAGCTTGAGAACACCCCTATCTGGTAAATCAATATCATTTCCATGTTACAGATAGGAAAGGGGGTGGCAGTGTCTGTCTTGTCATAAATTCACAGCTTGGCTCGGAATCCAGGTCACAGCCTTAAGTTCTTAGCCAGCTGCGAAGTTTCACTATGATCAGCGCCTTCAGAGTTTGGTAGCACACCAAACATGCTACAGTCCCTGAAGTGTTACACCATTCTAATGCAAGTCAGGCTTTTTTGACCACACAAAAGTCAACTGTCTACTTCTCCAAATGTTTCAGAAGGGGAGGACACAGCAGGTGGGAGATGGAGAAATTACCTAGGGCTTGAGCTTGTTAAGACAACACAGGTTAAAATGTGTCATTGAAAAGACATATCCAACAGCCTTTTCAGTGACACTTGTGCATCTGTGTGTGATCTTACCCAGCAGCACCCACCTCCTGTGATTCCAGCAAGTGAATCGGTCCGGTGGAGTACTGTGGTGGACTTGAGCCTGGCTCTGAACACCCACACACGAATTAAGATCCTTTTCAAGTACATCCTTCCTTCCGCTTAATTTACCTCCTAAACACTGTGTAAGCATAAAATAAAAAACCCCTCTTTATGTGCATCCTTGGGAAGAGAGATAAAATGCAACCACAGAACAAAGCTCTGGATCACCGATCTGAGGGCAATGAGCAGGCGCCATCCTTTGGCAGCTGGAGAACCCAATCAGGGAGAGAACGGTCTGTGGAAGTTAGAATGGGCACCGATTGCTACCTCAGCAACAGGAGTGGTACAGCCTGTCTCCTGGCAGAAAGTGTGTTAGTTGCATAGGAAACTAGTTTTTCTTTCGTTCATTTCCCCCTGCCCTGCCCTGCCCCAAACACAAACTGTACTACAATGTAGAATAGCTAAATCAGATTACAGTTGGGGAATACGACTTGAGTGCTCCTTCATACGTTCCCCACCCCCAGCTAGAAGACACAGGCCCATTAAGGACAAAGACTGCTGCACATCCCTTGCTGTGCAGTGCTCATTTTACTTCTGCAGGAGCTTTTCAAGACTGGGAAGATTTTAAAAATCACTTCTGTCTGCACTCTGAAACTGTATGCTCCATTCTACCATCTCATCCTATTGCATACACAGGCCAGACTTTAAGCTCTGGCCTGATGGAAGCCCACATCACTACACAGAGGATCCCACCTTAGAGGTGTGGACAAGATGACCTTATGCCACCTTCCAAGTATACATTCCAAGGCCCTCTCAATCCAAGAGATTCACTGGTGGCCCTTACCCTATACAATGAATGACCTTCAATAAGATTTAGTTCTTCAAAAGATTTGGGCTATGAGAAACAAATACAAAGGCAACCTCTGCAGTCCTTTGGGTGGCATAAGGACAGCTAACACCCGCAGTCCAGAAGGGTGCTAGATGGCGGGGCCTAACAACATATTACAGACTCTTCAGATCATACAAGAGTTCACCAAGAGGCCTCTTGGCAAATTCCTTACTGAATGGCATATTCCCTGAGAATTTAATTCCCAGGCATGGATGGAGGACCACAGTGTGTTGGGAGATGATATAGCCCCTCCCCCAAGGTGCTGTTTTCCCTGTCTGAAACATCACAAGAGGGCTATTTGCTCTGTTCAGGACTTCACAAGTACTGATAGGGTACACAAAGATTTACCCAATGGAGCAAACACCACCACACTGGGGCCATTTCAGATGGGGAAAATGGCAGGGGTGAGAATTTAGCTGAATCAGGCACCTGAAAATTGGGTTTGTGGTGGAAAACCTGCAGTGCATGTCTGACTGACAGGCCTCGTGGAGGCTCTGGAAACACACCAAGGAGTGTGTAAGATGTAGTTAAGCCCTCAGAACTTCATCCACCCAAAGAACCAAGCTCTACCCAGCCAAAGTCCTCCTTGGCTCAGGATAGATTATCTTGCACAAGATGAACACATGAAACTTTGGGTGGAAAAATCCACCATTTAGTCATGCCAACTGTGAGCAAGGCAAGCTGCTTAAGTAGGCAAAGGAGTAACTTTGTGTGGCTTCTTTTTCTCCCCAAGATCACCACATCAGTCCTTGGAGAAATCCAATTTTTAATCCCTGTATGTGGGCACAGCTCATAATGGTGAATTTTTTTGGAGGGGAGAGATGACCAAAGGGTGATAAACAAGAACCAAGATTCCAAACATACGTGCACTGTTCCCACCCATTGCTCCCTCTAGGCTGTGGAGTCTTATGAACAAAAATTCTACTTTGTGAGCTACTGCTATTAAAGTTGTGAGCAAGCAATTTGGCTACTGCATAAATGAGTTTGCTCTGGAGCCATCCTTCCTGAGCAAAGACAATAATCTGAGAGATGGATGCTAAAAAACTATGAGCTAGCTCACACTAACCCAGGTTAGAGGGAACACTGGTTCCCACCCCATAACACCCCCCCCCCGGCATGACTCTCACCAAGCATCCATGTGGATTCAAGCCACTTCCCGACAACACCTTTACCAAAACTATGTTTGCTCCAGACATGGATAGCAAAGACTACCTGTCCTTCCTATGGGCTGGGAAATGGCTACCATTTACCCACATCTTCAATGGAAGGGAGGGTAGGGCCTTGAGAAGGGAGTGACAGAGACTGCCTTTTCTACTGGCTTCTGCTAAGGGCTGCCCTCCCCTTGCCCCAGCATTTTCAGGGGAACACTTGAGCATGTGTTCAGCAGTCAAAGGGGTTCTCAAACAAATTCCTCTGCTGGGCAACTGATTAAAAAGGTATTATCTTGCAACTGAACAAAGAAATCAATCCACACAGGAAAGCCTGAAGGAGAATCTAATCAAATATTTTTTATTCTGCCACATATATAAGCACCCAGACCCTCCCACTTTTGACCCTGGTATCTTAATGAAAAGTCAGTAATAAAGCACACAGGGATGGGTAACACCTTCATTTAGAGGCAGCTTTTATTTAAAACTGGGTGACATCTAAAAGGACACAGTACAAAAAAAATTTGGTCCAAGGGGAATGGGGGGGGGGGAAAGAACCACAAACACAAAGCATAATAAGAGAGCACTTAAAACAACTACACTTTGCCAGCCAGCCAGTCTCTGAGCTTCCTTCATCTATACTTGCCCTGAGAGCCTGTGGCAGCTACAGAGGGCACCAGGGTTCTAATCCCCGGTACCACAAAGCGGGGGGAGAAGGGGGTAAGAGGGCAAGGTGGTCTTTCGTATGGCAAAGACAAGACAGAAAGGGTAGACAGCCCCCAACTCTTAACACAGACGCGCACACACACACACACACACAGAGGATTAGGGCCACCCGGACACCTGAACTCAAAGCAGTCCCCAGCCTCACTTCAGAGGTGGCCGGCGGGGGGGGGGGGATGTCAGTAACTTGATTTCTGCACCTAGTGTCAGAGTACGAGCAGCTGGGACCTGTCCAGCTGCATTACAGTCCCAAAAATCAGTTCAGCAGAAAGATCCTCTCCCCCACCCTCGACCCTCATCCCTGCCATAAATCAGCAGGTGCCCAAGACCAAAAAAATACATGAGAGGTGAGCCCTGTTCGTTTGGCTGATCACCACCTCTGCTGTGTTCTCCCCAGGTCAAGGACACCTGCCTCCGTATCCCCCCATTCCCTGTCTCAATGGTTGCCCCAGAAACCTGCTCTGTGCCAGCCAGCTGAAGAAGGCGGAACAGGAGCAAGCACAGCTTGGAGGAGCCTTTCAGCCAACTTCTGTGTGCCCAGAGAACTGAGGGGGAGGGAAAGAATCAAGGAGCTGGGATGAAGGTGCTTTGTCCTTTAAAAGGCAGTGACCTGGAGTCACCACGACAGCCCAGACACAGGCCCAGAGCCTTCTGACAACTCCACCTGTCCAGAAAAAAGCACCCCCCCCCAATAAAAACAGGTGAGACAGGCAGGCTTGCCATGACTTACAGACTCTGTGCCAACCTTGCTGCATTTTGGTTCCTGGTAAGAAAGCCACGTATAAAGGGGAGGGGGGGATCCCATCCTCTCCCCACAGATGCACCAGCACATCGTTCCCCACCCCTTAAGGACCAGAAAGCACAGGGAACTCACTGCAAGCAGTGCCTGCCTGCTGCCTCTCATTGCTCCAGATCTGAGGGGATCTGCACAGGCCTGTGTTCACCTGCAGCATCCAGAGCCGATGGGCAGCAGAGCTGTCCAGTCTCACTGATTCGGGGGAGGTGGGGCTGGGGAGGGGGCATCTAGGGATTGGCAAAGGAGATCCTGAGCTTGCAAGGCTCTCAACTGAAGCTGTCCTGAGTGCAGAAGAGCTTCAGCTAGAGCCAAGACAGGAGAGAGCCCTGGGGCTCTGAAGGCAACGATCAAAGGAAGGAGGCCAGGTTGAAAAGCAAGACCTTTGGCCTGCCTGCTGACCACACTCCTCCCCGACAGAGGAAACACAGCAGCAGAGAAGAGATGATGGTGAAAGGGACGGGAGAGTGGTGGTAGGGTCTGTGCTGGAGTGGGAATGGCGTAGGCCTGAGCAGTGAATCCCTGCAGTGTTTGGTAGCCACGAGACTTGCTGGCTAGGGAGAGGCAGGCCCTGTCTATGTGTTGCGGATTCCCAGAGCCTGTTCGAGCTCCTGCCGTCTCTGCTGAACCTGCGAGAGGAGGCAAAATGACAGCATCAGTGCAGATATAGTGAGACTTGCAGCTCCTCAGAATCCAGGACGTCTCCCCATCAGAAGGAGCCAGTAATAAAAGGTGCAGACCCAGCAGCAGCTTTTATAAGACCCGCTACACCTAGCATGGACAGCTGCACCTGGAGGTGCCTCTGATAACCCAGTGCTCTCTTGCTCACAAGCATTTGTTGTAGTAAGTGTTCCTTAAGCCCTAAAATGTCACCTCATTTTAAGTATTTCTGGTAACCAGAACTTGCCAATATGCAAAACACAAGATGGAGAAGTATGAAAGTTCTCCAGTGGCTCCACTGCAATCCCTTCATGCCAACAGTGCCTTCAAAAGGGACCTCCATGTGGGCAACTAGGATGGAAGTGCCCTTCCAGAACTGAAGGAGTGACATTCTCTGACCCCAGCATGAGATGGGAAGTTGTCCACCTCTCCCTTATTAGAGGAAAACCACAAGGGCCGAGGTGCTTCACCTTTGAGTAGAAGTATCTGCACACAGCCTCCTGAGCCCACGGCTGGAAATAGAATTCAGCTCGGCGCTCCTCTTCTGGGTTCCCAACAACATCTGTCATAGTCTAGAGGGAAAATGGGGAAAGAGTTGTATTCAGTTACCCATCTGCCCGACCTGAAGCAGAATCCCACCCCTGCTTGAAGCCTTCTCCCTTCTGATACAGTAGGAGGTGCCAGTCTTTTGACTGGAGGCCCAGCAACCGCCAGACCATCTTTTTTTTTTCTTTTTTGGGTCTCTCTCTCGGGCTTCTCACTTTCAGATCCCGGCACTGGGACTGCAGCCAGTCATTGATGAAGCCTTGGGGGTCTCTGGCAAAGCTCAGCATGAATTCCCGCTGGGTCTTCAGCTGGTTGATGGTTTCTATGGTCTCATGGATCTGTGACGTAGAGACACAACAAACATTAGGAAAGAGGTATAACTATACGCTACTACAGTATTATTTCAAAGTCCATCCACAGTGGCTGGTTTTCAAACCATCTGCTACACAGTTTCATATGTAGGACAGGGAGCAGTCCAAATCATATCCAGCAGTTACGTGTTTTGTCTCTCTGCTTTTGTTCCCCATGCAAAAATCTTCTGCCTAAGTCAGGGTTAAAAAACAAACAACAAATCTTCATGCCATTAGTCTGGAGTTTCCCACTGAAATGAAACTAATGGTGCAATACTATGCAGATTCACTCCAGTCTAAGCCCATTGAGATCAGTGGGCTCAGAGTGGTGTAATTCTCAAAAGGGTTTCACTGTAAGGCTGCAATCCAAAAAACTGTTATTAGGCAACAAGTACCATTAAAGTGAATGTAGCTTAACTCTTAAGTTTAAAAAGTGTGTATAGATGTAAGCAGCTTGCTACTCTGGGTGGAATCTTGTATTACAACCAAAGCATCAAGGAGGAAACTCTTTATGGCTGACCCAGATGTGTCACATGTTCCTCCAAGTATATCATCACCTCCAAGTCTGTTCTGTCCTGTATAAAGTGATGGATCCTCCAACTGTTGCCCCAGAGTCTGAATCCTACTAACTAAGAATCTGCTTTGTTTCAAGCTCTTTAGGACTATGACTGGGCAACCTTCCCAGAGTCTTGGAAAAACTACTGCTAGGCCAGGAGTCTGGGAAATTCAAGTTAAGTTTTCATGATGGCCACAGACACTCTGAATTGTTGTGGGGAGAAACAATGACGTCCCCCTGCTTATCACTGGCTAGCCCTTTGGAAGCCAATGTCAAAGTTCTGCTGCTTAGAGATCACATACTCATGAACAGCTGAAACTGCCTTATACTCAGAATGGCAACAGATCTCCAAGGTCTCACATCACTTGCTCCTTGATTCTTTTAACTGAAGATGCTGAGGACTAAACCTGGGACCTTCTACATGCAAAGCAGATGCTCCGCCACTGAGCCACAAGCACTGATCTGTTTCTTAAGTTAAAACAGATCATTTTCACTGCAATGGTGAGGACAATAGTCAGTGGAATGCTGAGTGCCATCATGCATATATCCCCTGACTCCGACGTCCACCTCCTCTTAGTACTACATTTCTTTTCCCCTTTACAGCTCATGCATAGATTCTGAAGATATGGATCAGGAAATGACCTGCTCAGATCTTAATACCTTCCAGATTGATAGGTGAGATTGACATGGAATGGGGCTTAGCTCATTCCTCTGCAAGCCCCTCCAAGGTTCAGCACTGTGAGGGAGATTCCTTGGGCAGGTGAAAAGACAAGGATGGGCTGGGGAACCTTGAAACTGAAGGGAAGTAACCAGTAAGTCACTTGCTCCTCTTCAAAACAGCCACCAGGCAGTGTCTGGGCTTGCACCTATGCTCTGCCTTCATGTTGCCAGAATTCCATGTCAACATGAAGACAATCATAGCCTGCTACTTGCTGTTGGGACGTACTGCCCTCTTTGGAAGGGAAGAGGGTTTTTTGGGGGGACGAGATATCTTTCTGTATACCTTGAGTGGAGTTTGCCATTGCTTTGCAGAAACTTGCCTCCCCTCAATGCCTGGTCCAGCTGTGCTGTTTTGCTGGTCGGCAGTGGGGTGAGTAGGTTAAGGCACTTTACTATTACAGGGTGCAATGGAAAACAATTGACCCCCTTGAAGAACGAGGGACTCTTCATTACATGAAAGCAGAGCTCAAGAAGAATCCAGAACTCCCAGTTCTCTAAATCACTAAACATTACTGGGTTTCTCCTCTTCTTGAAATTGGTTTGTCTGACGGTGTAATGTAAGCCATCATAATGGCTTGTTATTGCCCAAGGTCTTAACAAATTTTGACTGAAATGTCTTGCTGCGGGGTCCTTGGAAAGTGTGATGTGCTGCTCCACTCCTTTTCAGGTTTCTCACCCCTGCCCCCAGAGATCCCGTTTGCTACACGACTGTGAGGGAGTTCAAGGTATAAACAATCACCTCCAGGAGCTCTCACCTTGTTGTCTAGAGCGGCAATCTCTTGCTGGCTGGCCGTGGAGAGCAGGAAAGAATTCATCTGGGTTTTCAAAGTATCATCTACTTCCACGTCAATGTCATAGCAGGCAGTTTTCTTCTGGTCATTTGGGTCGACGCTGGAGGAGAAGGGCACCAAGACATATACCACAGTCAGAGCCTGGTTCTGTATGGCAATCCTACCCACCACCAATAACCAAAGGGACAACCGCTTTGGCTGTTGGCAAGGACTGTTCCTCCACGTCCAAAAATCCAGCCTGCTCAAGTTCTTTAATTTTTTCTTCCCTCCCTGAAAGTGGTCTAGAATGTTTCTGTGTCTTGCAGATGTAACTTTCCAAAACAAACCCATTCACATCTCTGCTGTTTTGAAAATATCATAACGAAATATATCCTAAGGTGTCCTGAAAGAAGACCCTAAGTTCTCCTATGTTCTACAAGGAAAAAAAAGTTCATTTTTGTGCTATATTAGCATTCACGGTATTCAAAGTGTTTCACACACATTAATCTTTACACTAACTCCCATAAGGCGTCAGTACCATTATACCCATTTTGAAGGTAGAAGGGAGACAGGCTCGCCTGAGGCCATCTACTGAGCTTATGACAGATGCAAGACTGCATCTTCCAAGTCACAGTTCAGCCTCTGTGCTGCAATGGTTTCTATGGGCCAGGCAAGCTCAACTCCGTTTCCTGACACCATGTGTCCCAGCCTCACCTGATGACGTGGTTGATGATGATTGGCTCTGGAGGCATAAGCAAAGCATGCAGCCGTTGGGGGATCTCAGAGAACTTCATTCGCTGAGACTCAAATATCTGCAGGTTGAAAGGGAAGGTCAAGCAGCTCACAAGAGCCCAGCTCCAAGCATTCCTGGGAGAGCTGCTGTCTTCTGCCCCACTGCCATTACCTGCTGAAGGTACTTGTCACAAATGACATACTCCCGCTCATGGGGGTCCTGCAGCTTATGAGTCTTGATGTATTGCCACAGCGCCTGGATGATCACGGGACGTGTCTGGGTGTGGATCCCCAAGAGGCGAGCCAAACGAGGGTCCAGTTTGAACTGTGGAGGCTGCAAAGGGAGGGCGGGGAATCCCAGAACTAGAAACGCATGCGACTGAAAAGAGTGTTTCCTTACTGCAGTAGTTGCTTTCAGGAAAGCAAAGATACACAAGGAACCCAAACCAAGGAAATTATGAAGAGGAGAAAATCGTTTTGAAAATGTTCAGGAGGAAAACAAAACCTTTTTAATCCCCACATTCAAAAATGCATTAACAAAGGAGGAGGAAGGTATTTCCCAATAAACAGGAAGAGTCTCAGCTGCAAAGGGCCTGGTCCAAGGCATGGGCTTGTCCAAGTCCCGTGGCAGCCACTGATCTCCCAGCTGCCACTCTTCTCATCCCACTCTTCCCTCTCAAGTAGCTCTCATGGAGGCGATCCTACTTACCTGGTAGTCCAGCATCAACAGGACAGTGCAGCGCACATTCACATCTCCAGGCCTCTTCACCTGGAAACCATCTGTCTCTTGGGTGGTTGCAGTCCTATGCCACTGAACAGTAAAAGGTTGGGTGGGCGGAGGGGAAAGAGAAGAGGCAAGCACTGAGAAACTGAATAAAATACCAGCAAGAAGAAGCACAAGCAGGAATGAACATTTCTGGTGAGACCTGGGTTCAGATACCCAACACGAAGCTTATAGGGTCACTGTGGGCCAGCCTCTCGGCTAATTCATCTCCCTTGGTTTCTGGGGTGGGGTTGAAAGGAAACCCGGCTCATGGCTCAGAGCTCCTTGAAGAAAGGGCAGCAACAGCCTTCACATATCTGTTTGGACGACTATGAAGAATGTTAGTGATAAAAAACAAACGGTCTCACCTCCACCAAGTGATTGTCTGGCCCATACAGGTCCTTGTCTAGCTCAATCACCAGAGATTTAAAAAAGGACGAGAACTTCCTCTTCTGCTTAGTAGCATCATACTTGGAAAGAGCAGACTGCAAAAGACAAGAGGGAGGATGAAGCCACTGGATCCCGGTTTGGAATGATGACAGCCACAGCAACCAAACCTAGAAACAAAAGGCAGTGCTGCCTCCCTCTCTCCTAGGACAGACCGCCTTTCACTAAGGAGGAGGTAAAGGATGCTGCTGTTTGCAACAGTGACTTGCTCTGTCTTCTCTTTGAGCCAGAAATTACACACTGACTAGGACACTGGCACCCTCCCCGCATGCAATACATTTAAATAGACTGACCTGGCTGTTGCAGGGTAAAAGCCAAAGAGCAGGAAGTACTCAGAGAATCATTCCCATTAAGAGAAACTTTACTTAACATTCTTGAAAGTTAATAAAAAGTATCAAATCTGCTGATGATTATAGTATCTCTTTTTGTTGTTCTAATCAAGTTAATGCTTTAAAAATACTTGACCAATATCTGATCAAAGTTTCCTCAGTCAAATTCACTGTCCCATCTTCAAGCATTATTAGATCATGTCACTCGGAAAGAAATGTTAGGCACTTGTCAACTTCCTGTCAGTTTCAACCCCTAACAAATAGCTTCAGAAAAATCTAGATACTCTCTGCAGGGAAAGCTGGTGTGAAATTGACACATTTGACCATCCACAATGACACTGACAAGAGTCTTTAGTGTTGCAAGACCAAGGCTGATTAAAAGCTTGAAGGAGCACCAAAGTTCAAAGTCAAGGGGTGAGTTTTGATCTGTTCAACTAGGACTGGATGAGCTGAGCTGTCAGCTTTAATATACTATTTCAGAATGGAGAAAATTCACACGACAATTCTGCCATGATAAATAAACAAGCTCTTGTGTACCCCACATTTAAAGAGCATTGCCATAAGCCAATTTTGGATATATAGTCTAGTTAAAGGGAAGCAACTCTGTTCATACAGCCACTCTCTATCACTGTCTCATGTGGAAATTCTCCCACTGGGGACATGCTCATCCCATTCATCACTCACATCCTCTAACAGTCGCCCCTCGACTCGGAGCTCCCAGGAAGCCACCGTGCCCTCACCATCCTCTGCATCCGATTTGGCTGGATTGAAGGTATTAGAGATGAAAATGCGCAACTTCCGCTTTTGCTGAAAGGGGACACAAAATAGCTGTGGGAGCAGAGAACCACTCATCCCAATCCTTACCTCCACAAGCACCCCTCTTGTCCCCAGTGCACTTGCCCGCTCACCACCCAAAATAACAATGTCCTTGTTCCTCATTATTGTTCAGCTCTGCACTGCAGGTAAACTCCCAGTCCTTTCTGAGGCATTTCTAAAGCACCTGCAGGCGCCATGTCAAACATTCCACTAGTTCAAATGTGCTTGCAACCATGAAAAGAATGGTCAGACTTAAAAAAAGAGATGGGAGGAATAACAACAGATATAGGTAATGTGTCCATTATATCTGAACAAGGGGAGGGGTCATTCCCCCACCTTTGCTTCCCCCCCCCCCGGGAGTCTATGAAAACAGTCCTGCCCTTGCGGCCCGACTGCTCACCTGCAGGGTGGCCCTGAGAGGCCAGCTCCCTCCTGCTCCCTGGTGGCCTTCCCCTTTCTCTCCCTTCCCGTCCCCTCCAGCCAGCCCAGCCTGCCCACCTGGCCCCCCAGCAGCACCTCGCAGTCAAAGTCAGTCCGGTGCTCACTGTCACTGCCATAGTGGAGCGAGCCCAAGCCAAGCAGCAGTGGCGACAAGGGTCGCATGTCATCCCGTGGCGGAGAAAGAGGCAGTGGTGGAGAGAGCTGAAGGAGCACAGCTTCTTTTCCTCAGGCGCTGGGCAAGGGGATGGGGCACAGCCCAGCTCAGCTGAGACATCTCCTTCCCTCGTTGGGTGAAGACCGGTGGGCATCAGTCTGCAGAGGGGGTGAAGCAAGCGGCAGCCCCCAAGGCGTCCTGCTGGCCACCGGAGAGGCCAGCCACTGAGAGCTGGTAAGACTGTTGTTTGCCCACACGCAGACAGCTCTTTTTATTTTGGAGGGAAATTTAAACCCCCCAAAGAATTTGTTTAAATTTCCAGATTTTTTTAACCCCTGTACCTGGGGAGTGCCCCAAGTTTGCTGAAAGATCTGTTTACCCTCCATGTTCCCCCTATCTGCGGAAATAAGTATCTGCACACAGAGGGGACTTTGGAAATTACATATATAGATTAGGATGCATATATAAATCCACTCCCTCCAATTTTTTGAAAATCTGGGTGTTTTCTACAGAATTGATATTAAGGCCTGATTTGTACATCCCCACAAAAGTCAAAGAGCTGCTACTACATGACAGCTTCACATGTCACTCTGATAATATTTCGAGTGAGGAGATTGTAAGCCGCTCTGAGATTCCTTTGGGTAGTGAAGGGCAGGACATAAATCTGCTCCCCCCGCCCCCTTCTCCTAAGCAGGGTTAGCCTTGGATAGTATTTGGAAGGGCGACCTCCAAGGAATACCAGGGTCGTGATGCAGTGGCACGTAATGGCAAAAACCTGTGAAATGTCTCTTGCCTTAAAACAAGTCTTGCTTGCCACTTAGTGGTGCATAACACTAAAAGAGTTAGAACTTCTGACTGCCAAACAATCTTAGGATCTTCTGGCTATACTACACACAAGTGCAATACAATAATGATGATGATAATAAGCATGCAAATAAGTCCTGAGTCAACATGGTAAGGTATAGATTTGCCCCAAGAAACTGGGGAAACCAGGGATTATGGTTAACAAAGATCGGGGGGGAATGGAAATTTGGATGCTGGGTTTGAGAGAGAAAAAAAGAGGCAGAACAGGGAAAACAGGATTGGAAAGGCTGCTAGTAACAGCAGAAAGGGGGGAAATAAAAGTCAGTCATAGAGTGGAGAAGTAGCCGAGTTGAGCACCACTAGGAAGGAGTGCAATGCTTTCATGTACAGCCAAAGTTTGCAAGTTGGCTACTCAAAGAATGCAGAAGGAAAGTGAACTTTTGATTTAGTTGGTACAGGAAGGGCATGCTTCATAGCTTCCTATTGACTTTGTAGAGTCTCACCTTTTTAATTCTTCCTAGCACCTAAATATTAGGTGAGTCTTTGAAAACAAGTTTCACCAGTTTAGCAGCAACACAATGTTAAATGACAGTAAAGCATCTTATTCCCAGTCCCCACCAGTGTGCCCATCCATAAAGTCCAATGCCCCTATTTAGGCCACAGATGTTTGAGGATAAGTCATACAACAGTGTAAACTGCTCTACTGATTTTATTTTATATGACTGTGGGAAAGACACATAGAAGTGCCTCAGATATACAGACCTTCTTCTCTGTTACCTTAATGGGCCGTTTCAAGGCTTCCTGGATATCCAAGCGCTTCCTCATGATCGTCTGGTCCAGTTTCCTCTCAAAAGCCAACAAATCCATGTATGCCTGAGACTCCGGTACTAGCTCCCGGATCTGAAATAGATACAGTCAGTGTAGCCACTGCTTTCCCAAATCACAGACTACGAGTATCAAAAGCCTCACTCACCCGCTGAGGTAGAATCTTATCCGCCATCTTCTTCTTCTTGGCACTTTGTGGAGACAGAAATTAAAATGATGAGATAAACCCTCAACAAAAGCCTAAGTAACACCTTGTTAATTCCATACTGAATCATATTTACAATTTGACCCAGTTTAACATAAAGACACTACGATCCAATTAGTTTTTAAATTAAAAGGTTCCTAGGAAATCAGATTGGTGTATGGAATTTCTTTTAACTCTACAAATGAAGCTGAAAGCCATTGTCCAGTTATTAGAACCTGCAGCACAAACCTAAACATGTTTACTCTGAAGTAAGTCCCACAGTAAGCATACACAGGAATGCAGCCAGACAGGGATCTTAATATGGGTGGTATTCTCCTACATTTTTATCCCATAAAGTCTTAGCCCATTTCTCAAAAGCACCAGAAATTTAACAGGGCCAGGGGATACCATGGGCATGCCTTCTCTTGGGTTTCTGAGATCTTTGGATCAAACTAGATGAGATGCTGCGAGATCTGTTGCCAGATCCTCACAGTTTTTTTAAGTACTAAGAGAAGCTACACGGAGATCTGCATTGCTATGGTGGGTGGCAGAAGGAGGGTAAAACAAAATAAAATGGTGCTGTCAGGTTCAGCTGGAAAACTGAGGGCAGGGGAGAAATGAGAGTTAACCCCTCTTCCTTCCTCTTAGTGGCCCCTATTCAAATCTGGGCCCTGTACATACACTGTTTACAAATTTTGGAAGGATGTTATCATGACTTTCTCAGTATCTTGGCTAATTTCATCCTTGGATCTGCACTTGGACTGCACCAATCACGCAGAATGCACACACTCCTCCAAGCTCATATGTGGACCCATGGCAGATGTGGGAAATCGCACACTGTGTACAGGCAGACCAGTCAAAGTACTGAGGCTAGTACGCAAACATTCACATCACCATGGAGATTCTTTTAGTGCTGCTTCCCGTGGTGATAAGAAACTGAATCAATAGGATATGAATGGCCCATGGAGACACACGCCAAAGTTGTGCCAAGTCTGTAGCTGATTGAAGCTTTTTCTCTCCTCAGTTTACAGCAGTCATTTTACAACTTAAACAGTCTTTATCAGCATTTTTCAGGTAAGCCATTGATGGAAATCAACCAAGAGAAGGTAACACCCCTAAATAAAGAGGAGGTTTCCTGACCCAAAGAAGAGGCTTGCAAGAGAAGTGGAACCTCTTACTTGTGGTTGCGGTTTTGCACTGCCTGTTGCTGAACCTGCTGGATCTGCTGAGGGGCCGGCCTTTTCCGAGACTGGTCCATTCCTGACTGAGTCATCCCAGGTCGAACGGAAGGACTGCCACCGTAACCTGGAGGGCCCATTGCAGGTCCCTGAGGGGTCATGCGGCTGCCCGGCAGCATGCCAGGGCGCTGGGGAAAAGAATGCAGAGGAAAATTAATTCTGAAGAACCTTAGGACACCCCACACTCACACTCTTAGAGGAATTTCCTTACAGATATTTTACTCCTAACTGCTTAAGATTTCTGTCAGGGCCAGTTTATAAAGATCAACAGAATCATAAGGTATATTTCCCCCCTTAGGCTGTAGCGCTTTAGCCTGTACATGGAGGCCCGACATGGCAACTCCAAAGGCTTTTCAAGGCAAGAGATGTTCAGGGTGGTTTGCCACTTCCTCCCTCTGCCTCCACAAATAAACTTTCTTACACAAAAACATCAATACCTCATCACAGAATTCTGCCTCTCATTCCCTTGTAATCTTCTATGTAAAAATAGTTATTCCCCCCCTGTTAAGGCAACAATCAAATGTGCCATTTCTAAAGTTGATGCAATGTAAGAAAAAGCCTCACCACTTCAAATTGCCAACTGCATAAAGCTAGACTACTTGACCTCCCCCCTGCTCCTACCCCAATAAGCTTCAGCATCTTGGATCCTCAGTAAATGTTACCTTACGTTCAACAAATATACTATTTTGATTCATTGTTGCATCTGGGCTGTTATGGAGAAGCACCACTTAAATTCTGCAGATAAATAAGCAAGTACCTATTACTACCTGTTACCCTGCCATTCCCACAATAATTTCAGAGAAGTAGACAGAGCACCCTCTCCTCCTTTGTAACTCAACAATAATCCTGCAAGCAATGGTGGAGTGTATACAAAATTGAGCAAGAATTCACACTCCCCAATCAGAGTCCCACACTCAAACCACAACACCATACTGACAGCCCCTGCCTCAGATGCTGCCCCATATACTGGCTGTCAAATCCAGACCCAACGTAGATCCTCCCCTCCTTTGACCATTCCCTTGCATATAAACTCACTAGGTAGTCTCAGGCCAGTCATTCCCTCTCAGCCTCACTCACCTCGGAGTTTACCTCCCCCCCTTTTCATGCCTTACCCCCATATTCCCCTTTATCGCTTAACCATTATCCTACACACGACCCTTCAGCAGCAGCAGCAGCCGCCCTTCTCCTCCATCTTTCTAGAGGGATTTTCCCATCAGCCCCTTTCCCCGCCCACTGCAGCTTCACCTCCACCCTCCTCATCTCGCCCTTACACGCCTCTCCGCTGGAAACCCCGCCCCCTCCTCGGCCCCGCCCCTTCTCCTAGCCGGGCCGAGTCGGTACCGGGTATGCAGCGCCGGGCAGAGGCGAGCGGTACATTCCTTGTCCGGGCGCCGGGCCCATTCGAACAGGAGGCCCAGCAGTGCCCGGCCCTAACGCGCCCGCCCCAGGGCCGGCTCCGCCACCGCCGCCGCTCGGAGCTACAGCCTGGAAACCCGCCCGCGCCGCCATCTTCCCTCCCTCAGCCGCACAAAAGCGGCCGGGAGCCGGGGGAGGGGGGAGGAGGAGGCGGATGTGGGGTTAGGATGATTTAGTTGGGCTTTACCATAGAGAGGTCGCCTATCAGGGGATAGAAAAACACCGAACTGATCATAGAGCAGAAGCCGGAGAGAAGGACGGAAAGGGCGCGCAACTAGCGCTCCACCTGGTGTTCACGGGCTGTCGATGCAGTTCGGAGTCTGTGATGTCTTGCACAATAAGAAACGGGGCTGCGAGACAGTTGAGGGTTGCAAAGCTAGGTGTGTCTGGACCCTCTTTTAAAAAATTTCAGACCAGTCAGAATATTCCTCGCCTCCCCACAAGCCTTCGAGAAAGTCTTGATCAGGCTGGCTGTTGTAGTGTGGGGGGGATATGCTGGGGAGAAAAAGATGTTTCAGGGCATGATGGAAAAAGTCTTTAGCCTGCAGTTTATAAAAAGAGAACAAACAAACACAGAATGGGTTTGCTGCCTTGATTGGATGCAGGATAATGTACCAGGACAGTTGAACAAATTTAGAGTCCAGTGGCACCTTTAAGACCAACAAAGGTCTATTCAAAGCATGAGCTTTTGTGTGCCTGCACTCTAAATTTGTTCTGCTGCTTCAGACCAACACCACTGACCATCTGGATGTACCAGGACAGTGTTGCATATAAGGTCATGCATACAAGCAGGAAAAAGATAAAAGGAAATGATCATAAGAGGAGAGTTCTTCCAGCAGAAGGCTTCAGGGAATATTCATTGGAAAGAAACTCAGACCTGCCTTTTTGTTGCATGACCAGGACATACACATATAGGGATGAATGAGCTAAATTAAGAGACCAGAATTCCTGAAGACTGGAGATATGGCTTCTTAAAGAAATATTAAACTAGTATTTCAAAAATCACATTTAAATGTCAGTTGGATTTTTATACGGTTCCCCCCCAGAAAATCTTGGGCATGTGATTTCTAACTGTGGGAAGTGAACTGAGACTGTCCCAGGCATTCAGCATTTTGTCAAAATATTGGGATGCTTTGCTGAGATGACAATTAGAAAAGACACCTTTAGACATTTATCTGCTATTTTGACATATTTATTGCTTTACAAATGTTGACCTCATAACCTTAGCTTGTTGTTTAGTTCTGACTTTGCCTAGCTTAAACATAATCATGTTGCATGTTAATTTGCTGTTAAGTTTGAACTATAAGTTTGAACCTTACCTACCATTCCAACATATCTGAAAAAGTGTGGCTTGCATATGAAAGCTCATACCTTGAATAAACCTTTGTTGGTCTTAAAAGTGCGACTGCTTCATACCAACATGGCTGACCACCTGGATCTATCTTTTAAGATTTCTACACTGTACTTTTCATACATGGAGAACTATTCAATACATTCATTTCAGTTCCTTGTGATGAAACTTTTCACTCCTCAGATTCCAACACTTAAGAATTTAATAATTCATATCCAGAATGGAGGGCAGGAACTAGTATATGCTAGCTGCACATGGTACAAATGCAGATGCCAAATATCAAACTGAAGGACCCATCAGAGCTACATGGATGAATTTGAGCAGCTCAGTTCTTCTAAGACAGGCAAGAAACTAACATTTGCTTATAGGGTCAAGTCATGCCAAGTCTTAAAGTTTTGAGTCATCAACCCAAGGAAATGTGCTGGAAATTACAGGAAAAATGCCCCGATGTGAGAAGACCTAAATCTTCCCTATTGAATTATCTAGAATGGTATCCAGTAATGTTCACAACAGGACTTTCTGGCAGCTGAGAATTAGGGATGGTATATACAGTGGCTGGTGATATTCCTGCTGAAGGCTCCTGGTGTCTCTTAATAGATGCTGATAGTCTGCAAAGCCCAAAGAAGATGGGCCTGCCTTGGATTACCTGATAGCCATATGATGGAAGAACACAGAACAGAAACATCTGGCTTTCCTAAGCATTGTGCTTTGTGCCTAATTTGTTAAAATGGGTAGAGGATGGAAAGATGGAACAGGATGTAACAGGGATTGCATGTTGCCCTCATTCCCAGATCCTTCCATTTGATGGATGTTGCAGAAGAGCTGATTCAAAACACTGTTAGCCAGATTTCTTTTAAATTGAAGTTCACTATAGTGCATGTTCTGTTTGACAGGTAGTATTCTACAATGTGTGTCTATATCTATACGCTTGGGTCTGATTTCTGTGGCACCAGCTGGGAAGCGAATTTTAATGCCCAAGGCTGTTTGGAAACCTCCATCCTTCCCCTTCTGGAGGTTGGCCATATAGCACTTGCTACAAAACGCAACCCATATTCCCCTTTCACAGCTTTACAGTATAGTCTTTGGTAGAGTTCTCAACCAATAATTTATACCACATTGATTCAAGTGCCAGTTTTTTAAAATAAAACTTTTTTTTTGACAGAATCTTAGGAATAGAGGCAAAGGACAGCCTGCTGCCTGTCAGGGCCATTCCCACATTAGCCATCCCGCAGATCATAAATCCGTACATTCCAGATCACTGTATATTTTAGGTTTGTTTAAGCTGAGAATGGCCAAGCTGAATGCAGCCCATCAGCCGAGTCCAACAGTCTACTGATTCCTTGACCCTCCTCCCCATTTTTGCAGTCCCAGAGAGCCAGCAGATCGGGGTTTCCAGGTCTCTGGTGGGCCACCACTCATCATTATATTCATGGCTGTCTTTAGCCTAGTCTGCTCCCACTTACATTACCCCTCCATAATACAACACTACTTGAATTAATCATCCTCATGATGTGTTAACATATGAGGGACAATTAATTCCCAGCACCACATGTCTCAATAGAGATTCAGAGGACAAAGTAAAGTCGTGAATGTTAACAGATGATGCAGAAAGTGGCAGTCACCGCCAAGCAATCTGCGACTGTTCTTCTGGGGATGTGGATTACATAATCATTGTCAAAAATACATAATGATGTATCTATATTTGGCATGGTAGTATCCTTTGGTGGGTAGAATACAGTCCTGTTCTTTTGAGGGTGTTTTCAGATGATTAAAGAATTTCCAGTCCTTATATTACCACGTATCTAGAGCCAATATGGAGAGGTAGTAGCCTTACTGCAAAATTTAAGCAAATCAAGAGGGATGTATCTGCACTTTTGGAGAAGTGGGGTATGCAACCTTTGAAGAACAAAATTAAAACTTAAAAAATGGCAACACAGTGGCTGGTTTTTGCTGCAGAAAGGAAAGAGTTAATTCATTTGATTTTTTTTTTAAATACTGTTTCTCAGGCAAAGTCTCAAAGCAATTTGCAATATAATATGCAGCAAGTGTCCTGTTCTTATGGTCAGGGGCCTTTTTAAAGCATTGTTGTATTTGGCAAAGAAGATCGTAGCCTTTAAATTTAACCCCCCCCCACCCCCAATACAAATGTAAAACTTTTGATGTAGTAAATAGTATAGGTGTAGGGGGCCCTCTCATTCACTTTCAGTGGAGGACCTTATCTTAGAAATGCCCTTGCCCCCTGAGGCTTACCTGGAGCCTACTTTATTCTTCTTTAGTTTCACCCAGGCTTTGAACTCAGGCAATGATATTCAGTGGTTCAGGAGGCACATGTGGCTCTTTGGCATGCCACCTGTGGCTCTTCTGGGCCCTGTTCTTCAAAGTGGCACCTGTCTCGTGTTCCAGGAAAGTGGGCAGGGCTCTTGCCTGTTTGGACGTGGTTGACTGGTGGCTGTCATCTTGAAACAGCTGTTGCTACAGGGACTGGAGGACAGGAAAGATGCATGCCTTCCTGAGCTGCGGGCTGCAAGCTAGGAATGGAACTAAAGGGCCCATCCTCTCCAACAGTCCCCGAGCCTTCTCCACAGCCTTCCAACGCCTGGGCACCTGCTGGGAGGATGGCATACTGGCCAGAGAGAGTACAACTACCACCCTGGCAGCCACCTAGGACAAGAGCAGGCTGGCCCCACTGGGTGGTGGTGGTGGTTTTACTCCCCTTTATCGATGACCAGCTTGCTCTCCTTCAGGCATCTTGGCAATCTCATGCTCTCACTTGAGTTGCTGTGCCTCATGCTGAGGAGAGAGGGAGAAGGCAAAGAAGGAAGCCCTTCTGTTCACTTCCGATGCAGAAGCTCTGGCTATGGTTCAACAGTGGTGGAGAAAGAAAACCCTACAACCTCAGGAGTACTCAGGTTCTAGCCATATGTTTAATAAGAATAGTTAACTTATATTACTGTAGGGGTGCCTGTGGTGGGCTGTTACCCGGGCATGCAATAATCACGTGACTCTTCTTTTTTTAATGGTAATTGAGAATGTGGCTGTCCATGTAGCGCCAAGTGAGGACCACTGAACTAAGGGCTTCTGCCTTTTACAGTTGCTTAATAGTCTGCGCACCTAGCCTGAAGACTGTTTTATCACACTTTTAGATTGCTGTTTTATATGCTTTTATGCATTGGCTTGCTTTTATGTCTTTGCCTCCCACAATCTGAGTCATTCCCAATGAGCCATGAGAGCTAAACTGGAACCTCCATCTTCAGAACCAGTATACCACTGAGCATCAGTTGTCTGGGTCAGAAAACAGAGTAAGGCTTTTGCATTCATGACCTCTCAAGTGCTTCCCAGAGGGATCAGGCTGGCCAATGCTGAAAACAAAACACAAAGAGTAGATGTGATTTGGGGCTGAATCGAGGAAGGCAATTGACATGGCCTACTGTTAGTAACTGGGGTCTTCAGTAAGGATAGGATATCCTGTCCACTGGTTCTGCTAAATATTTATTGAGTAGGAAGGAAGAATCTCTTGTTCAGGTTGACCGAGGGAAGAGACTGCGGTATTAGGAGAATTAGGATGCAAGTGGTCTTCTTGTTATGGCCAGGAAATAGTGTGCACTATATTTACTTATTGTATTTACTTATTTACTTTATATATACCCCACCCTACTCCCCAATTGGGATCTGAAGCAACTCACATTATTCTCCCCTTTTCCATTTTATCCTCACAAGAATCCAGTGAGGTAGGTTAGACTGAGAGTGTAGGACTGGCCCAAGGCCAATCAGCAAGCTTTCATGGCAAAGTGGGGATTCAAAACCTGAGTCTCCCAGATCCTAGTCTGACCATCTAACCACTACACCACTCTGGCGCTCATGGACCCCCCTGGACCCCCCTGGACCGGGATCTGCCTGCAGGATACTGCTCTTGCATTTCTCCTGTGGCAAGTCAGGAAGTTTGATGTCAGTTGGAATCTTAATAGCTAGCACTGGCTATCAGGGGTATCCTGTTCCCCATTACAGTGCGAAATAAGTTTTCTTCAGAAGTTCCTTTCATCCTTTTACCTGTACTTGGAATCAACTATGCTGATGACAGCTGTAGATGGTTCACAAGCAGATTGACTGTAGTCAGGCACAGCGGTTGGTTGACCCACCCATTTCCTTGCCTAGGTAAAAGCAAGCTGACAAACAGGCCTCCATTGTGATGTTCCCAGAGCAATGGGCAGGCAAAAGCCCAGTTAACATTGCCTCCCACTGCATCATTCTTCCTTTTGCCAGTTGTTCAGAGGATGGGACCATGATGCTGCTAGGATTCTCTTATGTGTGTGAGTTGCAGCACAAATTGGTCACTCCACCCCGCCCCCAGTGATGTCGTAGTCCAGCATCCTATATTGTTGGGTGGAGGGGAGAATGGGAGCATTAATGCTACATTAGGCCTCCCTACACTAATGGACTGAGAGGAGGAAGCATCTAAGCTAAGGTATTGGTTTGATTTTTCAAGGCACACTTTGTCCTCTCTCATGGCACTCTTGTGTGCCCCAATACATCTTTTTTGAATCATAGTTTTGGAGAGGGTCCCTTTTCTGGGCAGTGCCATCTTTTCCCAAGAAAGGACGGGAAACCAGCATGGTGCCGAAAAGGGGAAATCATGCCTCTGAGCAGGTGATAATGGGCGGGTTTCTTCAGGTGGTGCCTTCTTCCTCAGTTGCAGCATATTGGAGAAGATGACACTACCCAGGCAAGCAAGCCACCCTTCTGCCATGGACCAGTTAGAGGTGGCATATATTAGACAAACATAATTGCCTCTAAAATTCTCTGCCTGAGACAGAGGCTGCATCCAGTCTGTGCTGTATGTGGCTGAGAACACGTCTTGCCAGCTTATATTAGTACAGAAGGCTTTGCACCTGATAAGAAAAGACTAAATGACCGGCTTGCTTCCTATATAAATGGAGGATAACTTCTGGAGAAGATCCACTAAGAATAGCTTGAGGAGGATCAACTACGAATACAAGGCTGGGACTTTTCTGTATTTGCATTACTGGATCATGTTGATTATTGTGATAATCTTGTCATCGATTTAACATGTAAGGACTATATAATTGTCAGTCATAAAATATAGTAGCTACAAATCACATTGACTGTTTTTGGTGTGTGGTTCTGGGCAGGAATAGGGAATGCCATCCCAAATCTTCACAGGAAACTTCTGAATCCAGCACATGATGTATTTTCTGTTGGACATGATAGGGATCACATAGCAGCCCTTTCTGCAGCTGAGAAGTCAAGAGAAGAATTTCTTTCCCATTCTGTGAAAAAGCTAATTTGACTTTTTTATGCATTTTGGGAAATGATACAGAAACGTTTCTACTGGCCCCAAGGTTTACTGGCGCTATGCCCTTCACAGTAAGCATTGCATCATAGAATTGTGGCATTTTCCTCAGTCATACCAGAAATGCCTTGGTCTGAGATGTGTCACATGTGAATGCCATTAATGTGGAATGGAAACATAGGAAAACATTTTAAAAATCAATTGCACATAATAGCCAAGGCATACAACATTACATGTGCTTTACAATCAAATTACAGACATGAGAAACGCTGAAGACCCTTTAAACATCACTTGTGAACTTGGCCTGTGCAAAGTAAGAAAATGTCTCTGAGCATATCCAAAGTCCCTTTTTATAGTAACCAGTCTCAGCAAATATGCAATTAAGCCTATACATTTCTAGTACAAAGTGTGACTTCCATGTACGTGGGCTGCCAGAGTCTCATTCACACCTGGTAGCTTATCAGGTGGTATTTTTCGTTCTGGAGAAAGATAACATGCAATATCTGTTACTAATTTTATATCTTCATTATACATGTCTGGGGTTGGTAGCACCCAGCCCAGCCTCTCCCTCACTCCCTGTGGCTTCCGCATCATGCCCAGCAGCCCTACAGCTGAGCAGGATGCTGCTGCTGCTTGTGCCGCCACCGCCACTGGGTCCAGCATGGCCCGAGCCCTCCCTCCCTCCTCTCCACTCACCCAGCAAAGATCCTGGTCAGAAAGAAAGACACATAGCTCATTTAGCTAAGGCAAGCACCTCCTCTTTCCTCCCTGGTCCAGCAGAGCATCAAGGAGGCCAGGAGGCAATGGCCCAGCAGACGTTCCTTCAGGGAGGGAGCCAGGAAGGCAAGGAGGAGGGCCAGCCAGGTTGGAGAAGGCAATTTAAAAAGGGGAGGTACTCCAACTCATAGCCCAGGTGAGGATGGGGGCGGGGCTGGGGCTAACGAAAGGACTGGGAGGATGCATTGAGGTGGGCTCCAATACCAGACCAGGGAGGAAAGAGGAGGTGCTTGCCTTAGCTAAATGAGCAACCTTCTAAGGAAGAGGACAGGCTTGGGTGCCGCAACCCTTGCTCCTATCCCCCTCACCCCTGTTGGGGAAGCCCCCAAGAGTTGGGATGTGGTGACAGAGGAAAGAGTGCTGGTGAGGGAGGACCCTCATAATGCACTTCTGCATTAGATTGCTATTGCTATTTTACAGATGAAAAACTGATAAGATTTTTTTGACTCTGGTTACTCAGCAAGTCTGTGGTGGAGGATGAATCAGAAGCATAATCTCTCAGATCTGAGGCCACAGATGCTCATTGTACATGGATGTTAAGATCCAGCTTCAATCCAATCTCAGTCTCCAAAAGATTACAGTCTGTGACATTTCTGGGCAAAACCTTCCTTCTTGACTTGTGTTTGAATAGGAGAATCTGCCCCTAGTCCCAGTTTATTTCCAATGACATCAGTGCATACAGTACATCTTGATCCTGTCATGTACCTGCCAATCTCATGGAGACTGTTTGTTTCTAATCAACCCTCCACAAAATTATTGCATTCACAGATTTATAGATGCACATGCTTAAAGAAGTTTTCTGATTTGTTCATACAGCAAGTGGGAGCCTTGACTTGATGGTGGAGCATCTGCTTTGCATGCAGAAGGTCCCAGGTTCAATCCCACTCAGCATCCCTAGTTAAAAGGATCTGTCTGAGATGCTGGAGAGCTTTTGCCGGTCACCATAGACAAAACTGCCTGTAAGCAGTGCCCATGTAAGCGGATGGCTTTACCTACCCTTGGCTGCTTCTGCACACTCTGTAGAAGCATTATTATTATTAGATATTTATACCCAGCTTTTCTCCCCAATGGAGACCAAAAGTGGCTTACGCAATGATTCTCCCCTCCCCATTTTACCCCCTAACCCCATGTGAGGTATGTTGGGTGGGCTGAAGAAGAGAAAAAGTATGTGACCAATCCAAGGTCACATAGCAAACTTCCATCACAGGGTGAGGATTTGAATCTCGGTGTCCCAGATCTTAGTCCAACACACCAACCATCACACCACACCTGTAGATCTAAAAAAGGCACGGGCCTGTCAAGACCAGTTACAGCGAGGGTGGGTGTTTGCTGGGGCCTCAAGTTTTTCAAAAGGACCTACCATTCCAACAGTAGCACCATTCTCCCTTTGCACAGAGCATCTCAGAAAATCAGAAGCAGCACGGAAGAATTAGGTTTGCCTGCATGGGCTCCATCCAATTAAGGGAGATTTCAGTGTTCAAATTACGAGGGTGACTTCAGTGTTTAAATTTATGAAGGGGAAGGGTAGGGGCCCTTAATAAAATCTACAATCTCCACTCCTGACTCCCAAGCTTGTAGTAGAGCTAATAAAAACCAAGTTGTGGGTTCAGAATGTAGCATTTGACAAAGCCCAGCTCCAGAGTCTATCATACAAGGTACAGGCAGTCCCCCCCCCCTTCGTCTGAACAGTAAATGCCTTGCTTAGGGGCTCCTTCAAATCCTGGAGCTGCCATTTTGGCCGTGTCTGGGCGTTGTATAATTGAGTATAAATGACTGCTGCCAGCAGTGGGAACCAGCTCTATGGGAGGGTCACAACAAAGCAAAATAAAAGAAAGAACGATCCTAATAATGATGGATTTTTGCAGTCCAGCTAAGGAGGAACAGGCTGAGTCTCCATAATTGATATCATTTATATCATTGTTAAGAGGAGCAAGTTTTGATATACAATGCATTTTGTCATCTTCTTGTGCTTCCTATGAAAATGTGTACATAGTACAGATACCAGAGATAATTCAACACTTTATACACTTGAAGGCATTCAGAGATTGGTAGTTGAAAAAAGAAATAATAATGGCACAATATCAAGGCTTTTGATGCTACTAGATGGGTATATACACTGACATGATGCATACAGAGGGGTGTGTGTGTGTGTGTGTGTATATATATATATATATATGTACATATATATATAATAATATATATCATATATTTTATATATAAGAAATATAAAATGAGCATGACGTAGTAAAAATGGACATACAACTTAAAAACAAAAAAAAGGTCAAATTCGAACCCTATCTTCAAAAGCTTTCAAGCAGAAAAGTAGAAATAACTGGAAGGAATGCAAAACACTCCAAAGAAAGAACCTTCCTGGAAGGTCCCTGGGACACTTTCCGGCCATGGCAGAGCTGCAGCATCTTTGGGACCTTTGGGGCCTTGGTTGATTCAGGAGGCCAAGTAGAAACAAACCTTCACACAATCCTAACAATCCCAAACCAAACTCTGGAATAATAAGGATCAAAGAATTAAAAAGCTGTACAAAAACAATGAGATTTTATTGCAAAAGCTCTTAAAGATAAGGAGACCTTTGGCCCTTGGGGCTGCACATGCAGCAGATCTGGGTTAATGTTTGAGGAAAAGACTGGACTGTGCCGGGAAGTGGGGCAGGCACTAGATGCTGTGGGGCCCAGGTGGAGGGGAGTTGATTTCCTTTCAAAGTGAAACAGGAAAACCATTGCGGGCATATTCCCATTAGGCAGCAGCCCTCAAAGGGCTGACCAGGCAGAATGGATTGAGAGGCAGTTTTCATGAGGAGTGCCCCTGTGTCATCAAGGCCTTGGGATTCTGAGGGGCTGAGGGTGGACACCTGGGTTTCCACAGGGAACAGGTCCTTCAGCTCTTAGTTTAACCTCCTTAATTTAAATAATTCAGAATTTCTTTAGTCTTCCTTTTCTCTTTAGGCATAAAGCCTGGAAGGATAAGTCCAGTTCCATGCCCCATCAGAAGACCCATCATGCACTTGCCCATTATGGCTTATCCCAGGCAATCCTGAGTCACTTCCTGACTGCTGATGACTCCTCCCACTCAAGTGAATCTGGACAAATCCCAGCAGGCCCATGGAGAGGGAGACTGAAAGGACTTCATCATCCAAGCTGAAGGTGAGGTTACAGAGGATGTAGGTTTGGTGGCCCAAACCTTGCTCCCCAGCCTAGTAAGTTTTGAGAGAGGTGTCTCTCCCCTTGGTGATTTGGGCAATCCTACTTTCTGGACACCCTCTCTAAGAATAGAGCAGGCTGAACAAGGTTGCTTCAGATTCATTTCATAAAATTCCAGGTGAGTTTTCCCTCCTCCAACAGGACCGATTCACCAAGGGTGGTTTTATTGCATTGGTTATGCTTTGTGGTTGGTTTCTGGATAACAAATCTGGTCCCCCCCTCCAAAAAAACATGGCTTTAAATCATGCTTAACTACAGGTAAGAGTCAGGGAAAGATGGCAGGTCCATTGGGGGAAAGTACAGTTTTGCCATTCTCAATGATAACTTTCAACACCGTCAGTCTATCTTCTTTGCCTTGATCAGGTTTGCCTTGCTTACTAGGCATGGGTTACATGACAAGCCACATCAAATACAAACATCATAAAGGAAGATCAAATCACCTTTGTCCTCCTCTACATGGTATCATTCAACCCTCCCAAATCCCAGTCTAAGAAGACTTCTTTCCCAAGGGAGAGTTTGCTCTTGGTAAATGAGGGGCTTGACAGCAGCTTGGGTGACTCCACAGTCAGGTTGGAATAAGGAGGTTGCAAAAAAAGGACTTGGGATTTCTGCAAGACCTCTGCATTAGATGGATCCCGGGGACCTGACTTGCTGAAACTGCCAGGAGTGACTTCTTCACTTCCCTGAGCTGGCCCTTTTCCCTGTCAGTGCTGAGGGTGCAAAAGTTGTACATGATTTGGACACATTTCCCTGGGGACCTCTATGTTTTTTTAGTGGTGGTAGTTTATCACCAGCAAACTGCTAGCCATAAGGTAGGATGAGCTATGGTTGCCCATAGGTATTTAGGGGCAATGTGTTTCCTGCAGTGTATTTGAGCAGAGTTACTGATCTAAATTTCTTAGAGATTCCTGCTGTCCTTTCAAGCCCTGGTGCTGAGCCCAACGGGCAGGAACTGATCTACATCACCCCTATAATTCTGTGTAGCCAAAGAACGACAACGTCCTGTTCCTAGCTGCAGGACTGGGGTAAGGGTTGTGGGAAGTGATGCAGGGTTTACATGTCAGCTGCTTTCTTTTCCTTTCAGCAGGCAAGGAACCCTTGTGGAGAAATACACTGGAAACCATTTGGTTTTGTATCCTACTGAGAATTCTGAGGAATTCTTGCTGAACCTTCAGAATTTTCACATTATCCCTAAGAACATGCATGGGTGGGATGGGGGGTGGGGAAGGATGGGGCAGGCAGTACACAAAGCTGATGTTTTCAGCTTTGGGACATCTCCTCCACGGTTCCTTCATCTGCCTCATATGGTTGGGACTCAACTTAGACCTGGAAAGTAATCTAAGCTGGGCCAGACAGGAAGTTGCTAGTTGGATGAGACAAGCAGACGATAACATGTTCTAAATGAGGGGCCCCTTCACAGGTTCGGTCACAGTCTTGCCATAAGGGAACAGGTGTGGCTGTGCCCCCTGACAATACATAACAAGGGAGGCGGGGAAAGGAAAGGGAGCGATGCGGCACGCACCTCCTTTGGCTAGGCAAAGCAGTCCCTACAAATGGCACACCAAGGAGGAACAGCCTGGCTGGCACTCTTGTAGGTTCTTCTTGGCATCAAGATTCAAAAGGAGAAGGCTCCACTCTAGACGACTGCCCTCCAGTGAGTCTTGCTGTGGGGCCGAAGCAGGATGAAGACAGACAGAGGGAGAGATAGACAGTCAAGATGTGAGGGGGTGTGTGTGGACGGGAGAAGGCTGTGCCCTCCCCTCCGCTTGACACAGCAGAAGGTTCTTCTGGCAGCTCTTCTGTTGAGTTCAAGTCCAAGGCCATTATTGGGGCAAGAGCAGTTACTGGAGTGGACCTGGCAGCACAGACCCTCCCCACACTTCTGTCCACCTGGCTCTGTGTGCGTATCGCTGCCTCGGCCTGGGGAAGGTGGATGAGGAGGGCCTGGATTTAGCAGCTTCCCCAGGAGTCTGAGAGAGAGGCCCTGACATGTAGGTTGGCAGGTTCGTGGGCTGGGCTGGGCCAGGGCTGCTCAGCACGGGCCCTTCCCTTTGGTAGCGTTGGTTGTACATCCAGGTGTCAGTTAGCAGGTAAAGTCCTCGAAGGTGCCCCTGGCTGGGTGGTGAGGTAGGATGTTGGCTGCATACGTCATGCCACCTGGATGCCCTCGGATATTCTCGCATGGATTCTGGGAGAGCAGGAGAGAGGGAGAAGTAGATTAGAATGCAGAATATTGCTGTCAGGAGAAATTGTAACACTCACTACAACTAACAGAGGGCCAGCCCTGGGGTAGAGATGCCAGGGTTGCCATTTTCCCCTCATCTCAGAGCCTCCGAGCCTCTAACAACTGTATGTACAACAGAAACTCAGCGGGAGAAACTTTTCTTAGGGATGGGAAAAGTTTTGCCTACCAAATTTTCGCTTGTCTGCAGTTCCTTGGCAGAGGGTAAAGACAAATGAGCTTTGCCAGAGAACAAGGACATGGCATGATGGGGATGGAACAAACGGGATGGTCGGCATCTTTAGGGAGTGGGAGAGCAAAGAGCAGGAGCTGTTGGGTGAATATGGATGTAGCTGAGTGGCGGGGACTGGTGACAGCTGCCAGCAATCAGACAGCACTGGGGGAGACAGATCAGTGGGGTTGGATTTCTGTTGACAGAAGAGGGGGTTGTTTCTACCCATTTCCCCATCCTGTGGCAGACCTCTGATGCCCCCTTCAAGTTCTCTCTGGGGGACTTCACTTCCCTGGAGCGGTATTTTGGGCTGTAGCAAAAGGGCTGAAGGCAAGGAAGTTGCTCCCTGCAATGGAAAGCCTACCAGAGAATTTTTTTTAGCAGGATCCAAGCCACAGTCTGGTAAAAATCCAGGACATTCATAGCATCTGAAAGAGCCACTTACAAGCCAGCTTTTGCCTGTTGAGAATTCTGAATTATGAGAAAGGTAGAGGAGAATGTCAGCAAACCTGGCTATTTTTCTGACTCTGCCTTCTCTCTCTCTCTCTCCCTCCCTCTCTCTCTCAGCTAATTGCCCAAGTGGTCCAGAGGGGGAGGAACTGGGACAATTAGCCAGGAAGAGAGAGCTAGCAGATAAAATGTTCCAAAGGCTTCCTGCAGCTCTTTCTTCCCTGGGTTTTTCTGGCCCCCTCCTATCTTCTCTGCCCACTTCTGGGGGACTTTCTGAATTCTCTTCCACCAGAGACTGACTTGCTTATGTGTGGCTGTTTTGGATGCAATGAACCTACTGGGCAGCCAGGGTTTTAGGTAGAGGCAGCTTCATAAGTGCACACACAAAGAAGCCATGGGTTAGCTGCCTAAAAGCTTACCATTTGGCACCTGGAACCATTGGGAGAAGTCGTCATTTGCTATTTCGGAACCCTCAGGACCAAATGAAAAGCCTTGGGCCTCCCTGGATTTTTCCAGCTGTCTGCCAGAGCTTGGACAGAGGCTACAGATGTCCACTTCACCATGCAGCTGACTCTTAAGTGCCTAATGATCATTTCCTCAATCCACTTTCACAGCATTCCAGTTATACACATTTAAAAGCCATTCCTTTTCCTCTGGGACTGAACTTGGGGGCAGGGCAGGTCCATATCTATCACAGAGATCCCTTGGGATCCTCATCAACCTACAATTACCAGAATCTTTGGGGAAACTTGTGACAGTTTAAAGCATGGCTCAGTAGTAAAGCATCTGCTTGGCGTGTAGAAAGTCCTAGATGCAATCCCTGGCCTCTCCAGTTAAAAGGATTAGACAGTAGGTGATTTCAAAGAACTCTGTCTGAGACCTTGGAGAGCAACTCTCATCCAAAAGAGAAAACACTGACCTTGACTGACCAACAGTCTGACTGAACATAAAACAACTTCATGCCTTCACATATACAGATCCAATCAGTAATGAACAAGGCTCTTAAGATGCTGGAGAGTGGGGCCTCGGAATAAATGAGTAATTCTATTATAGGGCAAGCATTATTGAGTTTAGACACTCACGTGGCGTTTCACGTCGTCCAGGCTCAGGGCCACACCCTTGTCACTGTTGTTTCCTTTGTGTTTCTTCTGGCACTTGCCACGGCGACAGAGACGGTACTTAATAACCTAGAGATGGAGTTAGAGGATGTTTTGGTTGCTTCTTATTTGATGTTCCAAAATGGTATACCTACTGTTGCAGAACTTCAACTAATTGTGGTAGCCAAAGCTTTCATGCACAATGTGGCTTGTTTCAGAAGTCATTCAAAGCCATAGTTTAATTAACCTAATTATGTTCAACATGATCATCTAAATTTGGGCCATTCCACTAATTATGGGTAATTAGGCTATGGCAAACTGGGATCAGAAACCCTGGTTTGAACTTGGCTTATTATTTAATCTTAGCTATGGATTTGTGTGACTCATGGATGCAAATATCCTGGCTTGTTCTCTGGTGCCACCCTTGGTACAGTGCAGGCTGGGATATCAGTGGGGAATTGAGGGAAAGAGCAAAGGGTTTGAAACCAACAATTAGGATTTGAATTATCATCTGTGAGCAGAATTATGGTTTCTCAAATTAGCCATAGCTAAAATAAACCTTGGCTTGTTGCTATGTCTGAATCAAGGAACAAATTAACAACAGTTTTGTTTTAAATAGGGAAAACTGCCTAATATGCCAGTATTCCAGGATGGATATGCACAGAAACAAGCTTGGGAATGCAAAGGGGAGGTGTGGGGACTTCCGAGGACAGACATGAGCTCCAGTATAGGAAGGAAAATGGAGGAGGGAGTAATAAGGGAATCCAGCATTAGGCAAACATCTCCAAGCACTGGAGAGAAGAGTGTGGGGTGGGGGGATGCCCAACCTACTGCTATTGCTGTGGCTACAATATCTTGGCTTAATGTTAAAAGACGTAGGACAGAGTTGCATAGAGCTAGACTTAGCGGTATCTCAGTGCAGTGGGAATGTTGTTGGGGGAGAGAGACATAAACTGGGAGTCCCATAACTCTGCCAGCACAGTAAACTGAAAACGTTCAAGAAAACAGGCATATTTTTCTGAGGGAGCATCTCAGTGAAATGGGATGGCAAGGGTCACTTCCTTCTGGGATGTCACAGATGGTTCCAGGAAGTTGCCTGGTTAGGCAGTTTACAGGTCCAGATCTTCTTTGAACTTCACCATGACCCTTCAGGCCAGTCTCTAGGTCACAAGCAAACCGCGCCCTTCCTTCCCCTTACATTCCAGGGGCTTGAACTCACCTCATAGGCATAATCAAACAGCTCAAGGACAGTTAATATACTGGCTCCGATGAACAGACCCATCTGTCCCCCAATATCACCTGCAGAAAAGAAGAAAGTGGGCAATACTAATGAGGCACTGAGATCTTGTGTGCATCCTGAGCTCTACACTGAGCTTCCCAGGCACAGTACCAGATTACTAGAGCTGATTTTAGAAGTCTTCTACGGTTCTGGAGGCTGGGTTAACCAACCCTCCATCCACTATTTTTGCCTCAAGGACTTTGTTGAAAACAACGTATTTTGACCTGGCGGAGGTAGGAGCGTACATCTATTGACCCCACAGCCTGATATACTGGGCTGAGCTTCCTGGCACATCAAAACTTACTGACACACCCCTAATTTGCCAAAAATCTATCAGGCTCCACCCCTCACCAGGATATTTTTAAAGCCACAGTCTGGTGACTTTATGTGCAGGATGCATCTTTGATTTCCCCACTGCTCCAGAACCAAGTCCTTTACCCCCAGTTTGGCCTAGTTGCTACCAGCCACTATGTACAGGGCTTCAAATGCTGTATCCTTAAAACAACAAAACAAAACTCTGTACACATGAACATCTGGATTCTGTGATCTCTATAAATCACACCAATTTGCATACATTTGCTTATTTTGTACAATTTATTCTACTTCTAGTAGGGATGAGGAGCAATAGCTATGCAGTCTAGCATGGTGACTACTGGAAATCACTCCTTCCTTCCCCAGGTCCCTTTTACACCAACCATTATTTATGCCCGCTTTTGAAAGTTTAAGGTCTAGAAATGTGCCCTCTGAAAGAGTGAAAACTGAAATTCTCAAGATGCCACATTTGGTAACTAATCCTAATCTTTGCACTTGTCAGGTGCAACTGTGGAATTGCAGAAGGGCCGCAGCCATGATTGTGTGTGTTTTGTAGATCGTAGCTAGTTGGGCCTTGAACTGAGCCAGGCCTGTAGCTTCAGTGGGGCATTTCGGGGCCCAGCCCCCTGACTTCCTGCCAGGGCCCCCCAACTTCCTTTCAGTCCAGGCCCCTTGACTCTCTGGCAAGATGTGGCAGTTTCCACAAAATCCTCCCGCACCACCACTTCTCCCTGCCTTACCCCTGCACCACACCTCTCTGGGGCTGGCTGAAGCACGTGAGTTACCTTTGATTTAGCCAGTGCCCCCTGAAGAATTAAAATGCCCCCGACTTAGAAATTCCTGGCTACGGGCCTGAACTGAGCCCATGGGGGGGGGTCACACCTGGGGAAGGTTAGAGTCATGAAGGGTCCCCACTAGTTGCTGGCCAAAAAGGTTATCTCACCCAGAAGTCCAGCCACTTCATATGCTTTCTTCTGCTCAATGGTCTCATAGTTCAGAGCCTCAAAGAAAATGTCCAGTACCAAGATGTTCTCCCTGCATAAGAAGAAGGGAGGTGATAGGCACTACAACAAGAGCATGCCTGACATTCACAAAGGAACCGGCCCACAACAAATGTATGAATATACCAACATGGTCATTTGTCTGCCTGGCTCTAAATATGAGGATCTAGTTGATGCCAATCAAAGGCACTGAGTTTCTGACTTCAAGAAAGAAGGATCCATCACAATATAGAGTTTGAAAGGACTAAAATATAAGAACCGACTGAAAGACTCACAGTACAAGAGTGACTCACTGGAAAGGGCAGACAGTGAATGTGTTAATGAATTGACATAATCTTAGGCTGGAGACAGAAAATAGTTGTTAAGAGAGTTGAAAGTGACTTGGGTGAAGCATCCCTTCCTTTGATGTAAACACATACTTGCATTGCCCCACAGTATCCTTGGGTCAAAGTTTAGAAACAACAGGGGAAGAGATACCTGTAAAACTTGTTTCCTTCGAGTGAACTGCCTTCAGCTCTCTAGAGATACCACTATTGTCTGTCTCTGCATTTTGGGTCCCAGTGGTGTGTAATGAATTGAGGACTCTTTTTAGTATTGGGACTGTCTGCTCATTACACATAAAAGTTCACCAATAAAGGATCATTTGCGGCTCAAAACACATTTAGTTCAGTTTACACTTCTCTCTCTGGGCTTTTCTGCATGGGGTATTTTAGTCAGTTCTTGCCCCATATTGCTTCAATTTGTCCCCTGATTTCCATATGCATTTTTGGGCCTTTAGTTTTTGCTTATTTTTAAAAAGGTATTCCTGTTTTCCTGTTTTCACTCGTTCTTTTGAGATGACTTTTACTGTGATCTTTTTCTGGAAGCCAATTTGAGTCACCTTTTTCCTTGTGCATAATGTGTCTGTTGGTTTTCTTTGTCCCATCCACTCCCACCCACCCAAGCCCACTTTTTGAGGATTCAGCTGTCATCACCCTCAAACTACTACTTCTCCTACCCCCTGCCCTGAAAATCAATTTAAAAAATACAACTTTTATATCAGTGTATTGATATGTTGATATAAGCATGCACACACATTTACGTTCAGCAGATTCTCTGAATTCCCAGCTTTCATTTTTTTTAAAAGTAAGTCTCTAGTCCCTTGCTTTGCTAAGATATAACTTTCCCCTTATATTGCCAATATATAAATATATAAGTATTGATGATGCCCTCAATGACAATAACACGCTCATTATTTAAGGCGTGGAAGACAATAAACTGATTTTACAGCTGTGAAACTGGCGGATGCAGCCATTTGCAGATTGGCTGGAACATGTGGAGGGCCAGTTTCCTTGAATTTGGTCTTGTTGGTTTTGGCCTGGCCAGAGTAGAGGAGGTGCCAGAATTAAAAGTGCAGAGATACAGGGTTAGATACAAGGGGTCCATTCTTTTGTCACCTTCCTCTGGGGCAAGGGACCCTCCATTGTGGGGAAACATGTACTATAAGAAGGCTCCTTGCATTGGAGGAAGGGTCCCTCTAAAAGAACAGATCTTTGCACCCAACCCAACAGCATTGTGGTGTGAGTGGAGGTTGAGGGCAACAGAGGTACTCACCCAATGTACTGCTCACTCTTGTTGTATTTCTTGGCCAGATACTTGGCTGACGCCTTGCTGGGGATCTTGACCATGGAGAGCTCCTTGTTGTAGCGGGTGACATTGCAAGGCATCTCACATACACAGTACTCATTGTCCTTCTCCACTAAGAAGTCTGGGGTAGATGGCAGGAGTCACATGGAGCCGGTGCAAAAGCAAACCAAACACAAACAAATTGAATGTTTTGGGAACAGTGGGGAAAATGTGAAAGGTTATTATTCTGATACTATTCCTTTAGAACATTTATATCCAGCCTTTCTTATGTAACCTGAAGTGGCTTATAAAACAGAGCCATGACACCAAGGGATAAGATAGTTGAGAGAGCCAGTGTTAGAGTGTTGGACTAGGATCTGGGAGATGCAGCTTTGAATTCCCACTCTGCCACGGAAGCTTGCTGGGTGACCTTGGGTCAGTCATACACTCTCAACCTAACCTCTCTCATCCTAACACTCACTCAACCTAATGGAACCCCCAGAGTTATTGCGAGGACAAAACAAAAGTAGAATGATGTAAGCCTCTCTGGGTTCCCACTGGGGAGAAAAGCGGGGCATAGATGAAGTGAATAAACAAAATAAGATGAAGATGAAACACCAAAGACAGTAACAAAATATTTCCAAAGCTCCAAAGGAGCGATTCCATAGGAAACTGAGCACCTCCCCAAAAACTTCATTCTGCTTGCCAAGCCCTTCTTAGAAAGAACCTTGCTAAAACGCTGAACTGCTTCCTGCTTCCACAATATGAGGCAGTGACTGAAAAAAGCTAGGAATGGACAGGGGTAAAATGTGTCACATATGGAGGGGGAACAGAGAGGAAAAACTGCTGCAAACTTTCACTTTTCCTTTAGAAAGCACAATGCTTCCTGCGATGGGACTCCCAGTCCACTTTAGCTTCAGTCAATGCACATAGCATCGGGTGCTTCTCAATCATTCACTGGGCCATATTTAACAGTTTAAATATGCTGACATTCATCAGCATTCAGTTACATTCAGCTTGGAGGTGAAATCTAGGGTTATCATATAATAAGAGGCAGAGACCTCTTTCCAACAGAAATCTGATTTGCTCTTTTACTTTGGCTGTGATCCTAAGTATTCTTCCTTGTAAGTTAGTTCCACCATAATAAATGAGATTGACTTCTGATTAAGTATGGTTGTGACTCGGTTGCAAGATGAAAGAACAGCATTCAGGAACTAATAATGCCTAAAGACGTGCCATAGAGATATAGTTACAGGATTCTGCTGTTAAGAATGTTAAGAAGGGTTGCTGTGCAAACCTAAGCAGAGTTATACCTTAAGTCCATTAAAATTAATGGACTTCGAAGGGTGTTAACTCCACTAAGCATTACATAGTTAGATATATTAGTGGAGAATAGGCCTGTTAATGGCTGTTAGCCATATCAGGTAAGAATGGAACCTCTAGGTTCTGCAAAGAATCTCTCTCTCTCTCTCTCTCTCTCTCCCCCCCCCTTTGGGCCTAATCCAGCAAAGCAACTTGCAGTGACATCCTATGCAAAGTCACTGGAGTAACACTGCACAGGATTGTACTGTAAGTGATGCTTACCAAGGGCTGGGTCTGCACATTCCTTGTACTGCTCAGGGGTGCAGTAGGGAGCATCACCTGCAGGGGAAAAAGAAAAGCAAAGTCAATAATGAGTCATGTCACAAAGCTTTGTGATATCTGAGAGAATTATGACTTCTCTGCATTCGCAGGCAATGAAAGCTGATCCCAAGAGGTATATGCAAGGATCTGCCGAGCCTTGGCTTTGTATGCAAAGTCATGACCAGAGGATTGACTCTCCATCCCAAATACGTCGATGCCACATATAATGAGCAGAGCAGTATAAATCCACTATCTCATCACCCAGATTTTGTGACAAAATGCTCACTCGAGTGCACTTAATTGTGGCTTGTTTGCATCAAGTGCTCACTAACTGCAGGAGATGCTAAATCCCCTCTTCCCCTTTCGTCAGCAGCCTCCTTGTTTTATCAGCCGTCATTGCTGACGAAGCAGATCGTGCATTTTGAAAGCTGAAATGTCCTCGAATGGGCAAGCGATTGACCATGTTATGCCTTTGGATGCAAGGCAGACAAAAATCCTCTGCCAACCTGGATGGCATTTCCACACAGAAGTGTTTACACACAGTGAAGAAAGGACATTTCACCTTGCCCTCACCAGAAGGTTCGAGGAAGCTTCTCTGCTGGAGAATCCTGCATTCCTGATTCAGCTTTTATAGCTAGCAGGGAAAACCTTACACCGATACTGCCGCTGACTCTGCAGATCTCACCTCCTGCATTCAGAAAAGTAGCATGCCAGGGGAAAGGCTTGGCTGAACCCCTTTCCTTGACTTGCTAGCCATTTTTCTGGTAAGAGGGTTCCCTCCCCCGCTCAAGCACAAGCATTCCAATTTTGGATTCTCTCAGCTAAAGCCTGGACTGATTCAATCCAGGAGCTTTACCACTTGATTCTGATGAATCCCGAACACTACCCAGATAGTGAGAAGAACATGACATATTCCATTAGGCTTTGCACAGGCATTTCTGTGCATTAAAGCTATGCAGCAAAGTGTAAATGTCATCATGATATGAGGAATTCTCTTTCTACCTGCAGCTCCCTTCAGGACTCACAGCACCCACCTTGAGTCTCAGTGAGAAAGGCAGACTATACACCACATAAACCAACCAAACAAATAAACAAATGCAATGCCAGGGCAGTCCTGATAGAAGCTGAACAGGATCCGAAGCTCTGTGACTGTCTCTGCCTGCCTGCCCTTGGCCGTCATTCACTGTGAATCCTGCTTCCAGACCATTCTCCAGCAGCCTGGATATCGATTGGCAGGCTCAGCTGACCTTGGAAAATTCTCATGTCTTTCCTCTTCTTCATACATCTGCTCTGTTTCTTTGACTGCCCTCTCCTCTCTAGGAGATACAACTGACTAGAATAATTAATGTGTCGCCTCATTTTTATTATGCAAATTGCATCCCTTGACAAGGTGTCTGGAGATGGAGTTCCCTCCCCTGTCCCTGCACTGATGTCCTTCTGAGGATCCCCATAAGCCTGCCAAGGTTTGTGTTGATAAGAACCTGCTGGTGGACCCCGGCCCAAGAGACATCTGGCTGTCCTTGACCAGGCCTGGTGGAATTCTCTGCCAAATTACATCCGTGCCCTGCGGGACTTAATGCAGTTCTGCAGGGCATATAAGGCAGAGATGTTCTGCCAGGCATTTGGTTGAGGATAGCGATGCCTTTCCATCTGGCTGGCATCCCTGCTTCTCCTGCCTCCCCTCCCCACGAGGCAGTGGCATGCCCTGGCACTTCCATCGCCATCTGATTGGTCATAGGTTATTGTTGTTGTATAATATATTCTGGTTTTTAAATATGATTTTATGTAATTGTTTTATACTGATGTAGACCACCCTGAGCCCTGTTTCACAGTGGAGGCAGTTTAAAAATCTAACTTAATAAATAAATAATAAATAATAAGATGGTGCCAGGCAGCCTCCTGCAGCCTCTAGCACTGGCTGGCCTTGCCCAGGCAACAGGGGCCTCGGGAGACTGTCTTTGGCCTCCAGCAAATGAGTGGGGGTGGGGGTGAAGCAATGCCAGCAGGGGGTGGTGATGGGAAAATGGGAGAAGGGAGGGCGATCTCTGGGGATTCCCCTGGAGCAGCAGACCAAAAAGAGCCTGGGGAAATAGGGGATGGGATTTAACTCTGAGGAGGAGGAGAAGAGGCTAGGAGAGGCTTTTAAGGACTTAGAGGGGAAATGGCAGGCTGGAGAGGGCAGCAGGATGGCAGCCCATTGGCCAAGAGTCCAGTCACTGAAGGGGCTTGGGATACATTGGTGGGAGCCTGGGTAAGTCCTGCGCCAGGTAGTCCTTCATAAGGCCCGTCTGGAGACAGCCAAGGAGAAAGGAGGCCGAGACTTGTCCTCAGAGCTAGAGGGCAGGCAGAAACTGGGAAGAGAGGGAACAACAGGTGAGGGAATACCCCCCCCCCCTTCATTGCTGAAGCATTGGTCACCGGCATGCTGGAAAAGGAGAAGCAGGAAGGCAAGCCCTTCTGGGACTCTGGATCCTGACTGGCAGAGCCTGATACAAGATTTTCTGCCTCCCAGGAAAGACTGAGTACAGAGCCAACATGGGGCAATTGATATAGCACAATGGACTTGAATCTCTGTGGCAGAAATTAAGACTTGTGATGGCTGCAGATATAAGAGGCAGCAGCTATGATTGGGACAAGCTAAAAAAAAAGAGGGACTAGCTGAAAGAAGGGGGATGGAGTGTTTCTGTGAACATTTTGGGCAGCATTGAAAAGCCTATTTCAGTGCTTGCTTTGCAAACATCCATGAGATGTGCTCCTTGCTAGGGGAATCCCATTCTTTCAAAGCACTGTCTGAAAATAAGGACTTGTTTGCCTGCTCTGTGCTGTCATTAGCTTCATAGCCTCCTTACCAGGCATGTGGACCATGCGGCAGTTGCAGTTCTCCACCAAGTAGCGGGTCTCACAGTCTATACGGCAAGCTGTGATGCTGTAGGTGTCATAGAATTCGGACTCCATTGTCACTGCTTTGCAGTCTCCCCAGGGCGGAGGAAGGTAAATGAGCTGCATAACAGTGGGGAGAAGAGGGGATGAGAAAGGCAATCTCCTACCTAGGCCCACAATGGTGACTGGAGCAGGATAGACCTTCCCCTTCTTCTTCCTCAGACATGGCTGCTCTGAGCATCCAGATTCCACCTCACAATATATCCATAATGCAGACATGTAAGAAAGCAGTGCAGGATGAACACAGGGACCATGTTGATTGCAATGCACCCTGGATGATCGAACAAGAAGGATATCACGTGATGCCTTGCAGCCAACTCAAACGTTCAAAAGGGCACTTGGTACAGTCTTCCTGGGACTGCATCAGTGTCTCACTTCAGAATGCATGTGGAAACATCCCATGTGTGAATGGTCTTTCATGCTCACAAACTCCCAGTCATTGAAAAGCAAGAATCTCAAGCTGAAGGGTTCTAAGCTAGCCCCCTCCCTGAAGTGACGATTTTGCTTTCACATAGAATTTTCAGTTGTACGATTCCCAATCCATATTCTAAAGTGGAGTAGGGCCAGGAGGCCTGTTCCATGTGCTTTTCTTTTCTTTTTGGAGCTAGTGTGTGTAGAGGTTAGTGTTGGGATTTGCAAGTTCTCTCCCTGTAGTCATTAAAGAATGGGCATGTTTGTTTATGCATGCTAATGTTCTAGCTAGTTAAGTTTAGGGACCCAATGGTAGAGCCTGCATGTATCTCCTGCCCAGAGTAAGTTGATAAAATGCATAATTAGTTAGTATTGGGATTCTCCAATTGGGTAATCAATAGATTGAGGATGGGCTAGTGAGAAAGCATTGGATTTCAGTTTTATTTCTCTTCGTTTTTCTCTGCTAGTCTGTCCTCACATGAATTTTAGAAGTCGTTGAGTCAAGATATAGATTATAGCAGTTACAGAGGATGTTTATCCTTTGTTTCTTTAATCTCCCAGTTACCCTTTCCTCATTAGTAATTAAAGTTTTTCTTTTAAAGATAATACACATGTGTTCTGCTGTATTTATTCACTCTGCATAATTAGAATACCCAACAGTTAGAGCATTGGATTAGGAGTAGGGAGATATTGGTTGAAATCACCCCTTTGCATGAAGTTCACTGGGTGGTTTCTGCCCAGCTTACCTCATAGGCTTGTTCTGAGGATAAAATGGAAGAGAAGGAGAACAATGTATGCTATCCTGAGCTTCTTAGAATAAGTGGAAGGATACCAATATGATACATAGATAGACATTTGCTTTGAATTGGTTCTTAGGTACAGAATGATATCCTCAATGGAACCAGGATTTCTCAACTTTTAACACCTCCCCTTCAGCTTCTAAAGGTTTAAGCCTAAGGTCACAGCCCTTTATTTCAATTAAAAGGTATGAATCCACTAGGTCTGTTCTATTTATGCTGATTACAGATGGGCACGAACTGACTCATGAACTAAAGTTTTTGATGAATTTTGGCTGGTTCGTGGTTCGCAAGGTGAAGCTCGTGGCAGGTCAAGCAGCACAAACTTTCCACAAACTTTCAGGCTGTTTGTGGTGGTTCATGCTGATTTGTGAATGGATACATTTCCAGACAGACTGTCTTCACTCAATCTAAATGTTTACTAAATTTCAAAGCAACAGAGGGGGCAGAACTTGGAGGGCACGTAGAGGAGCATCTGGGGCAGGGCCCCTGTCCCTTTGATGTTTGTAGCTTGCACAGGATCCATTCTATACGCTCCTGTCAAAATGACCACCTGTCAGCTGTCATTTCCCCAGAAAACACTTTTCTGGGGGCACCTTCTTTGGGGAGCCATAACTCTGACCCTGTAAATCCAATCCTCACCAAACTTTGAAGGCAGATAGAGGAGAGTCAGCCAGAGATCCCCTGCACGTCTGATATCTCTAGCCTACCAGGGGGCTCCGTTCTACCACATAAGGAACCTCAAAAACTGAACTGGTTCATTTGGCAGTGAAAAGTTCATGACGATTCATAGTTCACAAACCTGGCATGCCATGAACCACAAACCAAAACACATTTTCCCAGTTCATGCCCATCTCTAATGCTAATAGTCATCAATCACCACTTCATTTGTAGAGACGCAGTGAAAGAGAGGGAGAAAAAATACCCCTCCTTTTAGTGCCTCCCATCCCATTGACAAGAAGATAGTAAAAGTTCAGCAAGAATAAAACTGCCTTGGACTCTATGGCATTGTTCCCCTTGCATTTCTCTCCAGCTGCTGCAGAGGCGATCTTCCACTGCAGCACTCACTTCCTCTGCTGTTCGCCCTTCTGTGAAGGAGCACTTGCACTTGCAGAAAGCCTCTGTAGTGGCTAGAGGAAAGCATGAAGGGGCCGACCTCATAGGATCCATGCTATAATCTCAAGTATGTATCCTGAGAGACAACAGCAGAACTCAGAAGTTGTTGCCTCATGTACTAACACCTTGGTGACACTCTTTTCACCCAGAAGCAAAGACTTCTGGACCTTCAGTTCTTTCCTGAAACTTCCTAGCTCCACCTTTTCATTCCGAGCTGTTGCCCACTCTGTCATCAGAGGATGGAGGGCCCATTTTGGTTTTCTTTTTAGGTGAAGCTGGATTTTCTGAAGAAGAAATTAGTTTGGGAGTATGTAATAGTAAACAGTAAATGGAAGAATGTACAATGTATGCTATTAAGTTGATGTACGTACTGTAACTAATGTGAATACGGAAAAAGAACTGAGGAAACTGAATGGAATTACATTTAACGGGTGTGATAAGATAATAGGATTCAGAATAGGAAGCAATTCTTGGTTAGTAATTAGGTATAACAGAAATTAGTGGATTAGTTTGAGAACACTTTCTATTATTAATAATTTTGGGGCTGAATAATAGATTGATAGAAAATAAGGTTAATAACATGTATTATTGTTCATTACAGAAATTAATAAATTGTGAATTAAAAAAAAAGAGGATGGGGGAGACAAAAATGTCTCCCCCGGTAACTCAGCAATGCTACTTGAACAGTGGGGATATATACTTTGTTCCACATCTAATAAAGACTGCTTTTAAGGGGAGGAACGTATGCTCATCTTACCCGCTGCTCCTGGCAGGACACAAACGTTTGGAAGCCGGGTGCCACCCCAAATCCCAGCTGGTCAATGAAGGGAGGCTCATCCTGGCTGTGGATCTGCACCTTAATCCCAGCTTCAAATGATGTCTCATCTGTGGCACAAAGACACAGAAGTAGAAAGGGTACCCAGGTGACCACAAAAAGCTCAGTGATTCTTCAATGTGCTGCCTGTGGGTGCCTTGTAGGGTTACCAACTCCAGGTGGGTCCTGGAGTTCTCCCAGATTACAACAGATCTCTAGACTATGAAAATCAGTTCCCCTGAAGGAAGTGGCACCTTCAGAGGGTGGACTCTATATAATCTCATCCCATTTGAGCTCCCTCCCCTCCCCTAACTCCACCCTCGCCAAGAGCCACTCCCAAATCTCCAGGAATTTCCCCAGCAAGAGTATGCACCCTAAGTGCCATGGTGGCTGCTAAGATGTTCCTTGGTGCACACTTGCTCTTTTACATCTCCTCAGCAAAGCAAAGGGCCCATTCTGTCTTACCTCCCCCTCATTGGAGTGGGAGATGCTTCAGAAGAGCTGAAAGGCATCACCTTTATATCTTCAGAGAGGACCAATTCAGAAACAGCTACCTCCAAAACAGGAAAGTGCTTGGTTTGGAACCTCCAGGCATTTTATGGAACCCTGCAACATTCTGAGATGGGGCACAGCCCTCAGAGCAGCTGTTTTGTGATTGGTCCCACCCACCCTAGGCAACCATGGTACCCACTACTTGGTCTCAATGTTTCAAATGCACCCATAGGATCGACAAAATGGATGTGGGGAAAATGATGTTTTAAATCGTTTTGGGTTCCAACTGAGGGAGAAAAGTGGGCTATAAGTATCTAAATAAATAAATAAATAAATAAATAAATAAATAAATAATGCTAGAAAGCAGATGCCACCCTTTATTTTGCTCCTTACTGTCTTGTTCACAGGCTTCCAAGAGTCACAGGGTTTATATCAGCAAAGAAAGAGAGACAAACCATACTGGAGACATCAGGCCATGGAAGGCAAATTCTTTCTTGCTTGTTTCTTACAGAAAGCACCCTGTTCCAGCCAATGTCTCCCCATGGTGTGCCATTGCTAAGGCCATGGCTGGCCTGATCTGAATAAAGGTTCCGTAAAACATCAAATCGTTCCCCCCTAAAGACAGGGCTCATTTCAGGAACATATCAGGTAATTCCCCCCCCCGAGTATTAAATAGCTATATCCAGAACCCCCATATTTTTGGATTAGGGAGAAGTCTCCCAGGTTAAGAGATCGCAGTTCCCAGGCAGGCCTGTATCCCAACCCTTTTCCCAAAGGGCCTTTTGGCGTCTATTGCACTGGGACTTCAACCCCACCACAGTCTCAACAGCATAGCTCTTGAGTCTTCTCCAACAGCGATCAAGGCTATTTGTGGATAAGAGACAGCTTCTTTCTTTGCAGATGACAAGCTGGTTGCCATGGCAAGTAGCAGAGGACAGAAAAGGGGGAACTAGTCAGAGAAAGGGATGGGGGAAGGAATGATGTGAGGGCCAGGATGCAATTTGAGTCTAGAAAAATAATGAAGCAGAGAGAAGCTTAGTGGGTTGAGGGACAGGGCAGGGAGGACTTGGCAAGGGGGAGCAGACCATGGTGTGGTGAATCGGAGTCCACAGCGAGAAAAGAATATCTGGCACAATAAATATCAGTGCATGGTCATACATGATGGAAAGGTCTAACAAGGCAAGGGGGCAACATGGGACAGAGGATTTGCTGCAGTGTGCCAAAGAGAGATAGCCCAGGATAGTCCAATCATGTCAAATCTCTAAGCAGGGTTGGCCTTTGATAGTATTTGGGAGACCACCAAGGAAGTCCAAGCTTGCTGCGCAGAGGAAGGCAATGGCAATGGCAAACCACCTCTGAATGTTTCTTGCCTTGAAAACCCTGCTGTGACTTGATGGCACTTTTCACCACCACCACCCAAAGAGGGGATTTGGGGAAGAGAAGAACTAACGTATGATTTGTGAAGTCAGTAATATGACCTACCTGTCTCTCCCCACACAGGAAGATACTCATCTTGCTGAATGTCCAGCATGATCTCCAAGCCATTACCAGTTCCCCCCTTCATAGTGAGGAGCGGTGGCTTTCCAGACTGGCCTGAGTTAAATGTGTAGCACTTCCCATAGCGTGTGAAAACCTGAGGAGGAAACAAGAAAGGATTAGACCAGGGATGAGAAGCTACCAGTGGAACTCTGCCAGTCCTGCTAGCAGCTACTCATCAGTAGATCAAAGCAAGGGGCCCTGAAACATCCTTCTCAGCAATGGACCTAATAACAGTCCCCAAGGATGACTTCTCACTGCACTGATTCAGCACCAGGGATAGTTCCCCGTCCTTCATGGCTCCCCAGTTCCCCTGAATGGCCATCCCCAGTGGAAGAGGGAGATCTGGATGCCATAGGGATAGCAGAAACAATGCCTTATCTCAGTGGTTTTCAAACTTTTTGAAGTGGAACCTAATTCTAAATTTACTGTACTCTTCAGGTCTCAAATGTAAAGTAACTCTGCACTATGTTCCCCTTCCTGAATAAAAATGCAGAAACCAAACAGCAGTAAACACTGAGGAAGTTTATAATTCATTTTCCATGTTGCATATGTGTATGTATGTGTGTATACACACACACACACACACACACACACACACACACACACACACACACACAAAATCACCGAGCAATGCATTTCATGGCCATTTCACACATTATTATGCAGAGGCAAACCCAAACTGGCCATTCATCCTTCCAGAGCCTCCCCTCCCAGTTTATCCTGCTCCTTCTCCTCCCTCTTGGCCTTTTAACCTATCTGTGAGCAATTCATGACCTACGTTTGGGTCCTGACCCACAGTTGGAGAACCACTGTCTTATCTAGTAGGAGTGTGGGGTATGATGGATTAGAGTCTTGAAAATGGAGCATGTTGTGTGAGCTAACCAGAGCACTGCCGTTCCGCAGTCATTTATTTGCAACTAGGGGGTGGCAATGGCAACAGTTACAGGTTACGCAATCTGATGATGACCACAGTGATGGCCCTAGATCCTGTGATTTAGCTAATGCAAACAGAGGGGGAAATGAAGGCTGTGGGGCTCAAGCTCCAGAGGTGTAGATCCACTAGTTGCATCCCTCTGTTAAAGAGGGACTGTTTCAGCCATGCTGGTATTTATACTCTACTAGGTAATTAATCATTTGCAGATGCTCAGATAATGGTCCTTGCCAGGCAATTTGTGTAACAAATAGGTTAGGGAGTAAGATTTGGCAGCTGCTGCCTAAGGAATGCTAAATGTTTTGTAGATACCAGCTGAGCTCTTCTATCCCATCTATCCCCATGCAATGGGTACGTATGAGCTACATTCTTAGTCAATAAAGCTGAGCTCAGACTGGGGAATGGATTTATCCAGCTGTGCAAAGTAAGTTCGCAGCACTGTCAGGCATATAGCCAAGGCATAGCTTATAGTTTCCCTCTGATCCAAGCCCATTATCCTTTAAGACAGTGCAAGGGCAGGTCGGGGGGGGGGGAAGAATCAGTTGCTAGGGAAGATTCTCCTTGTCTTCCAGTCCAGGTTTTGCATTGCTTGCATTTTATCCCTTTCAAATCAATGTATGTTCCTTTTCCTTGACTAATCCATCATGGCAGATGGGTTTATTTCTTAAAAGCTTTTTTAAATAATGGAGCTATCAATTTGTAATTTGTGGAGATGTGCATTGTCACAGCACAGTCCGATGCAGCGTTATAGCTGTCTAAATCCATTGAAGCCCAGGGGTTTACAAGGCTGTAGCTCTGTTTATGATTGCCTGCATAACCATCAGAGACTTGGCAGGTCCTGCATTTGCTTATATGATCTACCATCAGCCAAGCATCCAGAAGGCCTTGAATGAGAAATCTTAAGCAGGATTTATTCAGGTTTATTCAGTGGGGCTTACTCCCAGGAAAGTGTTTCTGGATTGTATTATGAGAAGTCCCCTGTTTCAACATTCTACCTCAGCTCTGCTGCAAGGCAAATATTTTGGTATCCTTTATTCTACTGTTTGTGTTTTTTGCCAACTGAACACGGTTGAATAGCTGAGCACGTGTTACTTCATTAGTTATTTTATAAGAATATTTGTTCCTTATATATTAGTCCAATTCTATCCTAGTTTCCAGGTTGTTGTTGTTCAGTCGCACAGTTGAGTCTGACTCTTTGCAACCCCATGGACCCCATCATGCCAGGCCCTTCTGTCTTCCGTCATGCTCCGGAGTTTGCTCAATTTCATGTTCGTTGCATCGATGACACTGTCTAACCATCTCATCCTTTGCTGTCCCCCTCTCCTTTGACCTTCAGTCTTTCCCAGCATCAGGATCTTCTCCAGTGAATGCTCCCTTCTCATTTGGTGGCCAAAGTATTTGAGCTTCAGCTTCAGTATCTGGCTTTCCAGGGAACAGTCAGGGTTGGTTTCCTTTAGGATTGACTGATTTGATCTCCTTGCAGTCCAGGGGACTCTCAAGAGTCTTCTCCAGCACCATAATTCAAAAGAATCTATTCGTCAGCGCTCGGCCTTCCTTATAGTCCAGTTCTCGCAGCCATACAGTACTACTGGGAATACCATTGCTTTAACCATACGGACTTTTGTTGGCAGGGTGATGTCTCTACTTTTTAATATGCTATCTAGGTTTGCCATTGATTTCCTCCCGAGGAGCAGGTGTCTTTTAATTTCATGGCTGCAGTCACCGTCTGCAGTGATCTTGGATCCCAGGAATGTGAAGTCTGTCACTGCTTCCATGACTTCGTCTTCTATTTACCAAGGAGTGATGGGGCCGGATGCCATGATCTTCGTTTTTTGATGTTGAGTTTCAAGCCAACCTTTGCGCTCTCCTCTTTGACTCTTAGCAAGAGGCTCTTTAGGTTCCCTTCACTTTCTGCCACTAGAGTGGGATCATCTGCATATCTGAGGTTGTTGATGTTTTTTCCAGCAATCTTAATTCCAGCTTCTGAATCATCCAGGCCGGCATTTTGCATGATGTACTCGGCATATAAATTAAATAAGCAAGGGGACAATATACATCCTTATCGTACTTCTTTTCCTATGCTAAACCAATCAGTTGTTCCATATCCTGTTCTAACTGTCACTTCTTGACCCTTATACAGGTTTCTCAAGATATATGTGAGATGGTCTGGTACTCTTTAAGGACTTGCCATAGTTTGTTGTGATCCACACAATCAAAGGCTTTAGAGTAGTCAATGAAGCAGAAGTAGATCTTTTTTTGGTACCCTCTTGCTTTCTCCATAATCAGGGGTCTTTTCATAGAAAAAGAGCTGCTAGGCTATTAGCATATGCCACGCCCCCTGACATCACCAGAAGTGATGTCAGAAGGGGAAGCAAAAGGAGGGGAGGCATCTTTGAAAGCCTCCCCTTCCCTTCCCCAGCTGGCCTGGGTGGGGGAATGAAAAGAGAAGTGATTTAAAGTTTAACCCCCTTCTTACTAGAGTTGAGCCACAGAAGGAGGAAAGAGGGAAGGAAAGAGAGAGAGTAGAGAGAAGGAAAGAGGGAAAGAAAGAGAAGGAAAGAAGGAGGGAAAGAAAGAGAAAGAAGGGAAGAAGGAGGGAAACAGGGAAAGAAGGAATAAAGGGAAGAGAAGAAGGCGGGAAAGAGGAAAAGGAGAGAAGGAAAGGAGGGAATGAAAGAAATTCAGTGGCAATTCGGCCCCATTATATCCTATGGGCCATTGAAGTCAATGGTGAAAACATAGGGTATATTCTGGGGGCCAGAGGGGAGGGGTTTAAGGGAGAGGTTCCAAATTCACAAGGCAGCTGTTGGAGCCTCTCCCCAAGATACCCACCAAGTTTCAAGAACATTGGACCAGGGGTCCAATTCTATGAGCCCCCAAACAGGTTGCCCCCATCCCCTCCATTGTTCTCTATGGTGGGGGAAATGTTACTTTTTTCCCATGGTGCTGTTAGTAGCTCTGGTGGGGAGGGGGTTTGAGGAAGAGGTAACCTCATTAGACCACTCACACCACACACACCTCAAAAAGAATATTTATAGCACTGGGAAAAATGCAGAAAAGGGCAACTGCAGATGAAAGGAAGTACTTCACCCAAACAGTGATTAACACATGGAATTCACTGCTACAGGAGGTGGTGGTGGTGGCTGGCATGAACAGCTTCCAGATGGAATTTGACAAACGTATGGAGGCTGGAGCAGACAGGGAAAAAACAAACCAACCCCCCCCCCACCAAGCAACAGCAACCAGCAGAACTTTTTAAAGTTGTAAACCTGTAAGAACCAAAAAACCTTTCATCTGTTCTAACTTCTAACCTGACTGCTCAGCAATTTCATTGAGTGCCCACGAGTTCTTGTCTTGTGAGAAAGGGTGAAAAGTACTTCTTTCTCCACCTGCTCTATCCCATGCATAGTCTTGTAAACCTCTTATCACGTCACCCCTCAGTCTTTGTTTCTCAAAGCTAAGATCCCCAAACGTGATAAACTTTCTTCATAGGGAAAGTGTCCTCCTCTTATTATTGCTGTAGCCTTTTTCTGCATTTTTTCCAGTGCTATAAATATTCTTTTTGAGGTGTGTGTGGTGTGAGTGGTCCAATGAGGTTGCACCATCAATTTATACACGTATAAATGTTGTTCCTTTTGGTCTTTTGCGGTTTCTGTATGGCACTGTGGCATGCTTGCACTGCCACAGTGCCACTTGTTCTGGAGTGTGCTACTTGGTCTCATGGCAAACAAGCACCTCCCAAGACAGTTCACTTTCCCTGAGATTCTCTGGGAGAGTCTGACTGTTGGGTGGCTGCCTGCTTGCCTGCCTTAAGTGCGGCTGGCTGGGTTTCCCCATTGGAAACAATGGAGGTAATATGGGTAACCTGTTTGGGTGCCCATAGAATTAGGCCCATTGGTCCAATTGCTTTGAGACGTGGAGGTGTGGGGAGAGACTCCTGAAGCTACCCTAAAAATTTGGAGCCTCTCCCTCAAACCCCTTCCCTCCCAGAGCTACTAACAGCACCGTGGGAAAAAAGTAACTTTTTCCCCACCATAGAGAACAATGGAGTGAATGGGGAAAACCTGTTTGGGGGCCCATAGAATTGGACCCCCTGGTCCAATGTTCTTGAAACTTGGTGGGTATCTTGGGGAGAGACTCCAACAGCTACCCTGTGAGTTTGGAGCCTCTTCCTCAAACCCTCTCCTCTCCAGCCCCCAGAATATACCCTATGTTTTCGCCATTGACTTCAATGGCCCATAGGATATAATGGGGCTGCAATTGACATTCAGCTGGCAGAAAGACTCCCCAATGGCTTGTACAGCCGAAACTGACATGCGGGAGCCTTTCTGCCCTTGGAAGCTGCCCCCCAAAAGACCCCTGTCTATAATCCAGTGAATGTTGGCAGTTTGATCTCTAGTTCCTCTACCTCTTTGAAACCCGGCTTGTACTTCTGGCAGTTCTCTATCCACATACTGCTGAAGCCTAGCTTGTAGGATCTTTAGCATTACCTTGCTAGCGTGTGAAATGAGTGCAATTGTGCGATAGTTTGAACATTCCCTGGCATTGCCTTTCTTTGGGATTGGAATGTATACTGACCTTTTCCAATCCTGTGGCCACTGTTGTGTTTTTCAAATTTGCTGGCAAATTGAGTGCAGCACTTTAACAGCATCCTCTTTTAAGATTCTGAATGGCTCAGCTGGGATACCATCACCTCCACTAGCTTTGTTGTTAGTAATGCTTTCTAAGGCCCATTTGACTTCGCATTCCAGGATGTCTGGCTCAAGGTCAGTGATTACACCGTTGTGGTTGTCAAGGACATTGAGGTCTTTCTTGTATAGATCTTCTGTGTATTCTTGCCATCTTTTCCTAATCTCTTCTGCTTCTGTTAAGTCCCTACCCTTTTTGTCCTTTATCATGGCCAGCTTTGCATGGAACATTCCCTTGATTTCTCCAATTTTCTTGAAGAGATCTCTAGTCCTTCCCAATCTATTGTTTTCCTCTATTACTTTGCATTGTTCATTCAGGAAAGCCTCCTTACCTCTCCTTGCTGTTCTCTGGAAATCTGCATTCAGTTGGGCAAATCTTTCCTTTTCACCATTGCCTTTAGCTTTCCTTCTTTCCTCTGCTATGTGTAAAGCCTCATCAGACAGCCACTTTGCTTTCTTGCATTTCTTTTTCTTGGGGATGGCGGTGATTGCTGCCTCCTTTACAATGTCACAGACCTCTGTCCATAGTTCTTCAGGCACTCTATCAAATCTAGTCCCTTAAACCTATTCTTCACCTCCACTGTATATTCATCAGGGATGTGATCAAGGTCAAATCTGAATGGCCTAGTGGTTTTCCCAACTTTCTTCAGTTTAATTCTGAATTTTGCAATGAGTAGCTCATGATCTGAGCCACAGTCAGTTCCAGGTCTTGTTTTTACTGATTGGATAGAGCTTCTCCATCTTTGACTGCAAATTTAATCTATCTGATTTCAGTGTTGCCCATCTGGTGATGTCCATGTGTAGAGTCGCCTCTTAGGTTGTTGGAAGAGGGTGTTCGCTATGACCAGTGTGTTCTCTTGACAAACTTGCCCTTCTTCATTTTGTTCTCCAAGACCAAACTTGCCTGTTATTCCAGTTACCTTTTGACTTCCTACTTTAGCATTCCAGTCCCCTATGATGATGAGGATATCTTTTTTTGGTGTTAGTTCTAGGAGGTGTTGTAGGTCTTCATAGAACCGGTCCACTTCAGCCTCTTCTGCATCAGTGGTTGAGGCACAGACTTGAATTACTGTGATGTTGAATGGTTTGCCTTGGATTCAGACCAAGATCATTCTGTCGTTTTTGAGACTGTATCCCATCATTGCCTTTCGCACTCTCTTGTTGACTATAAAGGCCACACCATTTTTTCTACGGGATTCTTGGCCACAGTAGTAGATATAATGGTCATCTGAGTTAAATTCACCCATTCCTGTCCACTGTAGTTCACTGATTCCCAAGACGTCAATGTTCAGTCTTGCCATCTCATTTTTGACCATGTCAAGCTTACCTTGATTCATAGATCTTACATTCCAGGTTCCTATGCAGTATTGTTCTTTGCAGCATCGAACTTTCCTTTCACCATCAGACATCCACAGCTGAGCGTCGTTTTGGCTTTGGCCCAGCTGCTTCACTCTTTTTGGGGTTACTTGTACTTGCCCTTCGCTCTTCCCCAGTAGCATATTGGACACCTTCCGACCTGAGGGGCTCATCTTCTAGCGTCATATTTTTTAAGCCTTTTGTTACTGTCCTTGGGGTTTTCTTGGCAAAGATACTGGAGTGCATTGTCATTTCCTTTTCCAGTGGATCACACTTGGTCTGAGTTCTCTGCTGTGGCCTGTTCATCCTAGGTGGCCCTCCACAGCATAGCCCACAGCCTCATCGAACCACGCAAGCCCCCTTGCCATGTCAAGGTAGTGATCCATGAGGAAGAGTTTCCAGGTAGAGCTGATAAATTTTACGCATCCATTCTTCTTGCAAATTGCCTTAATGAACCGCTGCTTAAGGCGGCCAAATTCTGTGCTTTGGCTCAGTCAGTAAGGAAGCAGATGCTTCAATCTTTTTATTAATCCCCTTGTATTACTGAAATTAGTGTTTAACGAGGTTAAGTTATTTGTTTTGTATTTGTGTTTAGCTTGTGCTCTTATGTTGGTGCTGGCTCGTACTAAGTGAATTGAATTGAATTGTAAGAAGCACTATTATACACCACTAGGCCCTTTTCCATTCCTGCTGCAAATGAGATAGCATCATTTGGTTTTCCAGCCCACCTGGACTAGAGTCCATCTCCCTCTGTCCATCCCTAAAGTCAGAAGCACATCACTCAAATTCTGGTTCTGACCTTGATCAACATTATGTTCAGTGTACATTTTTAAATTGAATTATTTTGGAAAACAACTCACACCAGATGCACACAGTAAACTTTGCGGGAAGAACATAGTTTGGGTACACACCCAGACACACAAAACTTTTTAAATAATAAAACACAGAAGTGAAGTTTTGATCATACAAACATCTGTCAGCACTAATGCCATGAAAGCGGCAGTAACATTGTTGCAGGGCCATTTCTGCAGGACCATAAAGCACCTGAAGGGCCTTGCGCTCTTCTGCTCAACATCTACTGGTTGTCCTCAGCCTTAAAGATCTCTGCATATTGTTTATAACTGTTTTATGACTGTACTCTGTTTTAAACGTTGTATGGTTTCAAGAATGTTGTGATCTACCCTGAGGGAGGGATAAAAGCCAAAATAAATAAATAAATACATTTTTATGCAGAGATTGAATTGGTGGCTTTTAATTGTTTTTATTTCTTACATAAACATTTGCCAATATGAGAGACCCTCTTTTTGGAACCTGAAATTTTGAAGTAACTTCTTTCAAGAAATGACCCATGCTTAAAACACATTTTCCAGTAAATATTGGCTTGCACCATTGTGAGTGTTCCTATCATCTATTGCTCTTAATTCCAGAATTCCTCCATTCTAACTCACTGCCAGCATTCCTGAGTCCCCCTTCCCTGGCCACAACTATCAAACTCTCCTTGGCTGCAGAAGAGCTGAGGATTTTAAACCAATAATTAAGAAGCAGCAAAGTATTCATAAGGATAATGATAGACCTAGTTCTCTGTGGATTTATGTGCATTCAACAATCCACGAGTTTATAGACTGATTAAATGAGGATATTTATTTACACCACCCTTTAACCTGCCTTTCTCTAACAAGGGATTTGAGGGACCTGACGATGATATCGTTCAAGTGTCTTTCAATTTTTCTGTAAGCTGCTTTGGGACCCTTCGAGGGAGAAAAGCAGGTTAAAGTATTTTAAATAAGTAACATTTCAATACACATTACAACTAAGTCCAACCAGAAATCCATGCTACAGAATGAGTACTAGTCATAAAAATATATATGTTTCTGCCTTCAGCTGGAAAAGCCCTTCAATATAGTTCTGTTTTATATTGTCTCTGGAAACTACTATTAGCCCTGGAAGGAGAGAAAGAAGAAAAGAAAAGAAAAGAAAAGAAAGAAAGAAAGAAAAGAAAAGAAAAGAAAAGAAAAGAAAAGGGTGCTTCTCCTTTTTTCTGTATCAGGATCAATCCAATTAACTAGCACTAATTCAAGTCAAAAAACCCCCCACCCCAGCTACTTTTATAGCTGTCCTACAGAGAAGACCTATGATCCGACCTCCAACATATTGTGCAGTTTCGCCCCAGGGAATCCTTTGATATTTAATCTTCAGCCTTGGGTGTGGCAAAGTCAATGAGAGTATATTATGCTAATTGCACAGTCTGAAGAGGAAGTGAATGAATCTTCCCAAGTCTTCAAGCATGTGAATTGTGAATCATTAAAAAATCATTCAAATTCCAACACAGCACTCAAGATGCACAAGCAGCAATTCAGATCTTTAAGACAAATGACTATCCCCATACAGTTCATGAATATAGAAAACCTTATTTATTTTCATTCATCAAGGTAGTTAAACTGAAACGAATGTCCCAGAGTTGCCATTTCCCCTGCTTTTGGAAGGGTGACAGGTAGGAGCAAGGACACTGCATCTTGACAAGTGTACCAAGATGACAAATCACTAGGAGGGAAAGTGGAGACCTGCTACTATTTTCATTGCTTCATTCCAAGACCCCAACATTGGTACATTTCCAAGTCTGTGGCAACTCTACTAACACCCACTAATCACACAGAGGCATATTGATGATACCCCCCCCCCAACACAGAGACACAGAAGTAGCCAACAGTGCAGGCTGATGCAGCTGATGTCCCCTCCCCCTGCCTTCCTGACCTCAGCTCCCTGTTGCTCACATGCAGGACACAACAAGAACAGCAACAAAAGGAACACAGCTGTAGTTGGGGGAGGCATTAGCTGCATCAGCCTGCCCTGGCTGGCTACTTCTATCTCTCTATGTTGAGGGGGTAACACATCGCCCCCACCAAACCAGTAGATGCAACTAGTAGGAACACCTTGAACAGACACATATCAGGAAACTTTGTAGGCACAACTGAGAACAGCCAATTGTTCTCATTGGGGCCCCCAAATGCCAGTCATTTTGGTCAGCAAGCCCCCCTGCACCACCACCCTGCTGCAGACGGGGGGGGGGGTTCCATTACCACCACCTGTTCCTGTTGTCCCAGAAACTCTTGGGCTTCATCTCACTCTACCCCATCACACCCCATCTTACAGGCAGCACAGCTTACAATGATCTGGGGGAGTCCGCAACCCAAGGAGCCTGGTCCTCGTCTTCTAAGAGCATACCTGTGCCAAAAAAAAAATGACAATCACCCCTCCTTATGGTTGCCAACAGGTCTGGAGAAAAAAAAAGTCCTTTCCCTTTAATAGGGGCTTGATGTGTGGAAATGGGAAGGTGAAGCATTTCATGGCAGGGAACTATGGGATATCACTGTGGTAAATGACACCCCATTAAGCCTCTACTAAAGGGACACATTTTTCCATGCAGTTGGCAGACCTTACCCTCCCAACTTGAGTCCCATGATGAAGAAAGCTGAAGTTAATAAGGAGCAGGGGTGGGTGGGTATCAGTGCAGCATAGTGGTCATATCAGGGTGGAATCCCCACTCTGCCTTGGAAGCTTGCTGGGTGACGTGGGCCACTCACGCACTCTCACCCTAGCCTACTTTACAGGGTTGTTGTGAGGATAAAATGGAGAAGGTGAGAATGATGAAAGGTTAAATGGATACAAATTAGGGGTTCCAATGTTAAATTCAATAAGTATACAACATAATTATTACAAATGATCAAAAATACACATATTTATTACAAATTAGTTTTAAAAACAATTATAGGCCCAAATATAGCCTCAATAAGAATTTCAAATCGTACAATATGCACAATTAGGAATTTAGGTGACCCAAAAACAGACGTGTTTTGTCTTACTGGCCTTCTTCAGTGTTCAAGCATAAATGTTGTACATAGGCTCAATTACTGTAATACTAATATTAATTAATATAGCACCAAGTGAAAATTATGTTCTGATAAATATGAGTGACTCAAGGCAAGGGTGCACTATATATAGGCCTCACGTGACATCACCTTGTGTCCAAATCAGGTACATAGAATCAAAATGGTATTTCAATTATGCACTCTCCTATTTTGGTCTAAAAGAATCAATTCCAAAAGCAATATGGAGCAAGTGTAGCGAAATAGTGTGTAGTGTGCAAAGTGACAGATGTCCTCTCTCTCCATTTTTTTTGGGTTTTTTTAAAAAATAAGTTTTTGTTCCCCGCCTTCTTTCCCTATTGAAGACGAGAATGATGTAAGCCACTTTGGGTCCCCATTGGGGAGAAAGGCAAGGTATAAATGAAATAAATAAATAATAAATACACAAACAACAAAGAAGCCATCTCCATCTATACAAGTCCAATGAAAGAGAGACAGAGCTGTGATGTGACATACTCCATATGTTTATTGAACGGCATCAGTTCAGTTCTGAAAGCAAGGCAGAAGAATAGGGTTGCCAACTCTCTCCTTCCAGCAAGACTTCTGTGCCTTTGAAAAGTAAACTGACAGGCTGCAAAATCACAGGTGCAGCTTTACCATGATGGGCACAGCTTTGTGGGTCAAAGAACTCTCTGGCAAGTTGCTTGTGATGGTACAGAAGCCAGGCTACAGCACAGCAGAGAAACTAGATGCATCCTGCCCACTGCAGCTGTGGGTCCCTTTGTAGGCTCTGCAGGTGGCTGTCCGGCCCTCTGAATGGGACCTGACCTCTCCCACTGCTGGGGGTCTGCCTGCAAAGAGCCAACAGAGACAGACAGTTACTGAGGGATAGTCCATGGCAGCAGCACACAGCAAGGAGGCGCTGCAGCTCTGCACATGGTCCCCGAGCCCCCTCCCTCCATAGGGTGGAATGCACCCTTTGGAGGATGCAGTATAACCACCAAGAAAATACTTACCCATACCTTGTAAGGAAATGTATTGCCACTGTTGGATGGGGCAGTTCCATGAGGCTGTAATCCTGCAAGACAGTAGGCACCACTAAGTGTCTTGCAGAACAGTGACAATATTTAGAGTGGAAGGGCTGTCAGCCACTCAGGCCTGTGGCCATGCTCCCTGAGTCTCCCAATTGCAGGGGGCATTACACTGGTATGATGTGGTGGTCACACTACAGTGCTCTGCTGCCAGCATGCCTGCAACGCGGAGCCCCTTTTCTATATTATACTTATTGACAGCAACTATTGGTGGGAGCTGTACACAGAGTAGGTGGGAGTGAATGGGGGCAGGCCCGTAGCTACAGTGGGGCATCTCGGGGCCTGCCCCCCCCGACTTACTGCCAAGGCCCCCCAACTTCCAATTTTTTATTTTATTTGTGGTGGTTCCCTTGGGGGAGTGTCTGTGTGGGGTGCCCCCTGACTTATTTAAAGCCCCCCCGGAATTAAAAATCCTGGCTATGGGCCTGAATGGGGGAGTGTTGGGGGCAGAGCCTCCCTGCCCTTTGCTTACCTGTGTGGAAGTCACTGTCCTTTTTTTTTTTTTGGTAAAACTCTCCTAAAAGGAGAGAATTTTATTCTTTTTATCAGAAAAGGAAGGGGTAGACAGATGGAGAAAGAAAAAGGATGGAGTGAAGTTTTCTCTGTTAAAATGGGTTAGTTTTAGTTAGTAATTAATACCATCTTTCGGCATCCATCATGGTTGGAAGGTCTTCTTTTTAACTTTGCAAAGTCCAGAAATACTCTGTTAATACAGTTAGTAAAGTCCATTGGGGTTAGTAGTTAAACAGCTCCTTACAGATGCAACACAAACAGTCCTCAAGGTGTCTTCTTTTTAAATCTCTTCCAGTTATGGACTAAGTCCTTTTTAACCTTGATGGCTTCCTCTCCTTCACCTCCTTCCCCTGGGCTGCTGTTTTCCTCGCTGCTTCTCATGATTTTGAGTGCTGCGTCTTCCCTCATGCCGGTGTGTCTCTTCAGATGCCTTTGCATTTCAAGGATGTAGTCTTTCTTCTTTCTTTTCTGAGCTTCAGATTTCCCGGCGCCATAACCACTTCGCAAAAATTAGATCTCCGATGTCTTGTTTGCTGTGCTCGACCTCCCCTTCTACTGGCGGAGTAATTTCTTTTATAAAAGCAGAATTGGCTTTGACAGCCATATCCACCTCTTCTTTTAAATCTTTCGCTTCACTGCCAGTCAGGGGTGCCAATACATTCGTCAAACTAAATCCGAGATCCTCTTTCTCTTCTTCTTTTATGCCCTGAGAACTTAAAATCCATGTTTTCTGTTCGAATTCCGCCATCTTCCTTGATGTTTCCGATATCAATTCCTGTCGACTGATGAAGACACATTCCACTTTGAGCAAAGTTTCATTGATTTTCTGCATTTGCTCCAGCAGAGGGCGCAGAATCTCATTTTCCTGTTGATTGACAGCCAGCTCTGGGGGAGGGCTACTCGGACCGGAAGTCCCACCTCTCATCTTTTCCGGTTTCTGCAGGACTCTCCCCGTAGTCGACATTTTGTTTTATTATTTACTTTTAAAAGTTCGTGCCGCATCCCCCCAGGAGGTTAATACGGTCGTATTCTTTTAAACAACCCCAACGGTACTTTCACCAACAGTTCTTTCTCTCTTCCCCCCTCCGCGCTCCCTTTGTAGATCTTGCTTCTCAAAGGGGTGGGGACTCCTCCCTCCTCCCATACGCTTAGAGGTCACTGTCCTTACATCTTTGGTGGGAGGAGAAGAGGCTCCCCTGTGGGGTTTGTGTCCTGAGGTGGAGTTCCAGTGGAGGGTATGAGCAGAGCAGGGTCACAGCATCCCACAACAGAGCTTGTCCTTTCCTTTCCTTGCACGGGCACAGTGCTCCCTTGTTGTGTTGCTGGGGATGGAAGAGGGGCTGAATGGGCTCGGTGGGGTGATGCAGCCCTGCTCTACAGCCAGTGCAGTCCAAAATTATACTAGTACCAGACTGGCCCAGTGTTGGGGTTGCTGGCTTCCGGGTGGAGACTGGCAGTCTCCCAGAATTGCAACTGATCTCCAAAGGACAGAGACCTCATCCTCTGGAGGAGAAGGCCTGCTTCAGAAGGTGGATTCTGTGGCATTATACCCAACTGAGGTCCCTTCTTTCCCCAAACTTCACCCTCCCCAGGCTCCATCCCCAAATCTCCAGAAATTTCCCAAGCCAGAGTGGCAGCCCTACCCAGTGTGACACTACCACAGCGTGGTGCACCTTCTGTTACGGCAGTCAGTCAGACAAGCCTTTATTGGCACATAGATATAGATACAATAGTAAATTGACCTGATTACAGATTAGGAAAATACAAAATCTGTGCAGAGTAAAATTAGAATTACGGGATAAAAAAACAGAGTAATAACGTAATAGAACTTAATTCATAGTATTACTTATCAGGACGTGTAACCATAGCACTGCAAAGAAACTTTGCCACTATTTTAGTTATTTCTGTGCCTGGATTGCCAAGCAAGAAAAGGACCTGAAAATCATCAGGGGTCTCTAAAAGTTGGGCTAATATGGGATATAAAAGATTCCAGTGGGATGCCAGATAGAGAGGGCACGGGAGAACATGGGAGATAGTTTCGACACAGTCCTTCATACAAGGACAGCACCTGCTAGGATAGGAAATCCCATGGAATCTGCCAGATAAGATAGCTGAAGGAAGAACATTAAATCTAGCCAAGGAGATGGCTCTATGCAAATTTGGAGCTATGAGTTGATAAAGGTATACAGCCGGAAGGTTTGCATTTGGAACAATCCCTAAGTTTAAGGGAGAACAGGTTCTGTTAGCCAAGCTATAGAGAGTTTGTAACTCTGAACCCAATAAACTAGATTTTATTTTTTAAAAAGTCTCAGACTCAGAAAGCATAAATAAGGATTCTGAGGATAAATTCAGGGAACTTATTTTGGCTTCAATGTAAGATAGCCAACTAGAATTAATAGATTCAGAAAGTAGTTGGTACATATAACTAAAGGGGTCAGAGTTGAAATGGAGTCGTAACAAAAATTTAATGGTATGGAACAGTTATGGCAACTTATGGCATCAGCCTTAGTTGCTTGCCATGCTAAGCTATTCGGGCAGAGGGCTTCGGGTGGTGCTCTGGGAAACATGCAAATTAGAACAGTAATCCCCCTGAATTGCCTAAACTACTCTCATCATTTTATATATGTACTTATTAAAGGCCATCAATACACGCCACACTTTACAGAGTACAGTAAAAGTTGATCCAGGGGAAGCCATTCAAGGAAACAGAGGGAGATGGAGGTTGGGGACAAAGGTAGGAAGAATGTTTTTTTATTTTTACTTTTTTGCTTCATTTACAGCCTGTCTTTCTTGCTGAGGCTCACATTAGATTTTCAAAATTTAAAAAACAACACAGTAGAACTATGGCTACAGAACAGCAGAACAATTTAAACAAGCAAACAAGAAAGAAAAAAAAATCCTGTCTGAAGCATGATGCACCATAACATGGAAAGTGGGTTTCAAAGGTAAGAAGACAATATCTGTTCATTTCAGTGATATGAAGGGCCTCACTCCATGTTATCTGTTCCAGATATCCTCCCGGGGTCTTTTGTGAGGACTTGCACTCAGACTGCAGTTGCAAGCCCCCCCCCCCGGGAACTCAACTTGCAAACTCAAAGGGACTGATTTCAATTTGGGCTGTGACATATGGGAAGAAAGGACTTAAGGCTTCTGCTGTGGCATTTCCCCAACCTCTAAAAACCCAGGGGGGCACAATTTGCCCCACTGGGACAAACGCTGTGTCCCCCATCAGTAGCTTTGACACTCTCAGTGGGGCAAATAGTACCCCTGAGGTCCTTTCACCTTGGGAGAATGGTTCAGGGGGAAGGCGTTAAACCCATTATTCTCACATCCTCTGGCATAATTTTATTGTGGCATGATTTTTATGGACTCAAATGCACTTTGTCAAGTGCATGAAGTGCTAGTTCCACTGGTGCACTAAGCAAATATATGGAAATGTCCTTGATCTGCATATTTTATACAACTTGCAGAAGTCAGCTTTTCTCAATATAGAAATATTTTTTCCTAATGCAGTCAATGGAGGGGATGCTTGAAATGGTCAACTCAGGAATGAGTCTTGAAATAAAATTAATCTTCTTTTGCATTGTAAAATGCATGGCAAGGCACTGAACGTTCCATTAAAAATGAAACAAAGCAATACTTTACGAAGACAAGTGAGTTTGGGGGACTGGTTCAGAAATTAATGTTCATTGCTCAAAGATTCCAATATGAACATATAACTTGTACGTAAATGATGTCGTCAAAGAGTTAACATCTTACAGCTAGTGCAATATTCTGTGGCATAATTTCATATGGTCAATGGCCAGTCATCTGATGATGTGAAAGATGGAAACTGCTTCTTGCTTAAGATGATGTAGGAGTTAGTGACGTTAGAGAGATAGGGATGTCTACTACCTGGAAAATGTTCTAAAACAGGATATGATGGTAGAAAGTGCTGTTGACTTATGGTGACCCCACAGGGTTTTCAAGGCAAAAGACGAACAGAGGTGGTTTGCTACCGCCTGCCTCTGTGTGGACTCTGGACTTCCTTGGCGGTTTCCCATCCAAATACTAACCAGGGCTGACCCTGCTTAGCTTACAGGTTCAAGCTAGCCTGGTCCATCCAGGTCAGGGTAAACTAGTCCATACTTTCCAATAATTATTGAATTCCCTAGGAAAGGATAGGATAACCATAGGGAACTTTAGAGGCTGCTGTTTTGGTCTCTTAGCAACCTTCAGCAACAACTGCAGGCCAATTCAGAACAGGACCAGCAGTGATATTTATAAGATATTATGAAGAAGCATAAGTCATTGCTGAAAGTGGAAGCAAAGCAACACAGAAGATCATGAACTGGCTTAAATATAGCTCTGGGTCTGCACTGCAGGAGACCCATCTTTAAGTTACTGGCAAAAGGTATCAATTCATGATTCTTGTAGTAAGAGGGTAAATTTAGGAGGAGGAGGAGGAGAAGAGATTGGATTTATACCCCGCCCTTCAGTGCCCAAAGGCGTCTCAGAGCGGTTTGCAAACTCCTTTCCCTTCCCCTCCCCACAATAGAAACCCTGTGAGGTAGGTGGGGCTGAGAGAACTCTAACACAAACTGCTCTTTTTCAAGAACAGCTGTGCCAGAGCTTGTGACTGACGCAAGGTCACATGACTGACCCAAGGTCACAAAACTTAGTGAACTAAAAGCATGGGATTGCTCCTGTGATTAAATGGGCAGGCTGATTCTATGCATCAGTCAATTCATGTAGAATTCAATAGGGCTTACCTCCAAGCAAGAGAGCCTAGGACTATAGCCTCAGAGAGATTTCAGGTCTTGTTTAAGCAAGGGTATTGGATTTTATTTCACTTCTCATGCAGATTTTCAAGGACCAGTAGAGTGTGGGGAAAGAGCCCTTTATCTAGACTAAAGGTTAGAACAATAATAACAGATAAGTATAGTCATGCACTGACAAAATGGAGGGAAGGCAGCATGGTATAGCCCGATCTCATCAGATCTCGGAAGCTAAGCAAGGTTGGTACTTGGAAGGGAGACCACCAAGGAATACTCTCCCCAGGAAGACAATGGCAAACCACCTCTGCTTCTTGCTTGCCTTGAAAGTTCCCTGCTGGGGTCATCATTGACAGCACTTATGTACATAGTGACAAATCAAAGAAGAAAAACCATTCAGGGAGCAAGGTATCACAAGCTGAGACTGGCAATACGCTGACAGGCCAGCATATTCTCCAGAGTGGGAAAATGGACTCAAAACATACAATTTCTCCCTCCAGGGCAGTGGGCAGATTCCACACTTTAAACTTCTTTGGGTCCCATTTGAGAGAAAAAAGGGGATGTAAACATCTAAATCAATCAATCAATAAAACTCTCATTTGGAGAGCTGGTGTAGGAACAAAACAACATAAAGTCCTTCTGCAAATTTGTTGCCAGCTAGACCCATAAAGGCCTGAGAGGGGTCCAACTGACCATTTAAAAATTATTGAGGCAAATCCTCTCATTGCTCTTTACTATAATTACAATTAGGAGGTTAAACACTTACCTTGTGCCAAGGGTTGCCCAGTCACAACCAAAAGAGTCTTCCTGTACCTTTAAAAGTGCTCCTTCACACAAGTCAAGGCACCTGTCCCCTCAATACTTTTTTGTTCACTCCTTCATTTGTTGTTGTTCAGTTGCACAGTCGAGTCCGACTCTTCATGACCCCATGGACCAGATTACGCCAGGCCCTCCTGTCTTCCGCTCTCCGCTGAAGTTTGCTTAATTTCATGTTCGTTGCATCGATGACACTGTCTAACCATCTCATCCTTTGCCGTCCCCTTCTTCTTTGACCTTCAGTCTTTCCCAGCATCAGGGTCTTCTCCAGTGAGTGCTCCCTTCTCATTTGGTGGCCAAAGTATTTGAGCTTCAACTTCAGGATCTGACCTTCCATGGAACAATCAGGGTTGATTTCTTTTAGGATTGAATGATTTGATCTCCTTGCAGTCCAAGGGACTCTCAAGAGTCTTCTCCAGCACCATAGTTCAAAAGAATCTATTCTTCGGCGCTCGGCCTTCCTTATAGTCCAACTCTCGCAGCCATACATTACTACGGGGAATACCATTGCTTTGACCATGAGGACTTTTTTTGGCAGGGTGATGTCTCTGCTTTTTATCATGCTGTTTAGGTTTGCCATCGCTTTCCTCCCAAGGAGCAGGCGTCTTTTAATTTCAGGGCTGCAGTCACCATCTGCAGTGATCTGGGATCCCAGGAACGTGAAGTCTGTCACTACTTCTACAACTTCCCCTTCTATTTGCCAAGGAGTGATGGGGCCAGATGCCATGATCTTCGTTTTTTTGATGTTGAGCTTCGAGCCCACTTTTGCACTCTCCTCTTTCACCCGGAGCAAGAGGCTCTTGAGGTCCTCTTCACTTTCTGCCATCAGAGTGGTATCGTCTGCATATCTGAGGTTATTGATCTTTTCCCCAGCAATCTTAACTCCAGCTTGTGATTCATCCAGGCCAGCATTTCACATGATGTACTCGGCATATAAATTAAATAAGCAAGGTGACAATATACATCCTTTTCGTACTCCTTTTCCTATGCTAAACCAATCAGTTGTTCCATATCCAGTTCTAACTATTGCTTCTTGACCCTTATACAGGTTTCTCAGGAGACATGTGAGGTTGTCTGCTACTCCCATCTCTTTAAGAACCTGCCATAGTTTATTGTGATCCACACGATCAAAGGCTTTAGCATAGTCAATGAAGCAGAAGTAGATGTGTTTCTGGTACTCTCTTGCTTTCTCCATAATCCAGCGAATGTTGGCAATTTGATCTCAAGTTCCTCTACCTCTTCAAAACCCAGCTTGTACTTCTGGCAGTTCTCTATCCACGTACTGTTGGAGCCTAGCTTGTAGGATCTTGAGCGTGACCTTGCTAGCGTGTGAAATGAGTGCAATTGTGCGATAGTTTGAACATTACTTGACATTGTCCTTCTTTGGGATTGGAATGTAAACTGACCTTTTCCAATCCTGTGGCCACTGTTGTGTTTTCCAAATTTGCTGGCAAATTGAGTGCAGCACTTTAACAGCAACTTCTTTTAAGATTCTGAATAACTCAGCTGGGATACCATCACCTCCACTAGCTTTGTTGTTAGTAAGGCTTTCTAAGGCCCATTTAACTTCGCTTTCCAGGATGTCTGGCTTGAGGTCAGTGATTATACCATCATGATTGTCAAGGACATTGAGGTCCTTCTTGTATAGTTCTTCTGTGTATTCTTGCCATCTTTTCCTAATCTCTTCTGCTTCTGTTAGGTCCCTACCATTTTTGTCCTTTATCATGGCCAGCTTTGCATGGAACATTCCCTTGATTTCTCCAATTTTCTTGAAGAGATCTCTAGTCCTTCCCAATCTATTGTTTTCCTCTATTACTTTGCATTGTTCATTCAGGAAAGCCTCCTTATCTCTCCTTGCTGTTCTCTGGAAATCTGCATTCAGTTGGACAAATCTTTCCTTTTCACCGTTGCCTTTAGCTTTCCTCCTTTCCTCTGCTATGTGTAAAGCCTCATCAGACAGCCACTTTGCTTTCTTGCATTTCTTTTTCTTGGGGATGGCGGTGATTGCTGCCTCCTTTACAATGTCACGGGCCTCTGTCCATAGTTCTTCAGGCACTCTGTCTATCAAATCTAGTCCCTTAAACCTATTCTTCACCTCTACTGTATATTCGTTAGGGATGCGATCTAGGTCAAATCTGAATGGCCTTGTGGTTTTCCCAACTTTCTTCAATTTAAGTCTGAATTTTGCAATGAGTAGCTCATGATCTGAGCCACAGTCAGTTCCAGGTTTTTACTGACTGGATAGAGCTTCTCCATCTTTGACTGCAAATTATATAATCTATCTGATTTCGGTGTTGCCCATCTGTTGATGTCCATGTGTAGAGACGCCTCTTAGGTTGTTGGAAAAGGGTGTTCGCTATGACCAGTGTGTTTTCTTGACAAAACTCTGTTAGCCTTTGCCCTGCTTAATTTTGTTCTCCAAGGCCAAACTTGTCTGTTATTCCGGTTACCTTTTGATTTCCTACTTTAGCATTCCAGTCCCCTATGATGATGAGGACATCATTTTTGGGTGTTAGTTCTATGAGCTGTTGTAGGTCTTCATAGAACTGGTCCACTTCAGCCTCTTCTGCAGCAGTGGTTGGGGCATAGACTTGGATTACTGTGATGTTGAATTGTTTGCCTTGGATTTGGGCTGAGATCATCCTGTCATTTTTGGGACTGTATCCCAATACTGCCTTTCTCACTCTCTTGTTGACTATAAAGGCCACACCATTTTTTCTACGGTATTCCTGGCCACAGTAGTAGATATAATGGTCATCTGAGTTAAATTCACCCATTTCTGTCCACTTTAGTTCACTGATTCCCAAGATGTCGATGTTCATTCTTGCCATCTCATTTTTGACCACGTCAAGCTTACCTTGATTCATAGATCTTACATTCCAGGTTCCTATGCAGTATTGTTCTTTGCAGCATCGGACTTTCCTTTCACCGTCAGACACATCCACAACTGAGCGTCCTTTTGGCTTTGGACCAGCCGCTTCACTCTTTCTGGGGTTACTTGTACTTGCCCTTTGCTCTTCCCCAGTAGCATATTGGACATCTTCTGACCTGAGGGGCTCATCTTCCGGCATCATATCTTTTAGCCTTTTGTTACCCTCCATGGGGTTTTCTTGGCAAAGATACTGGAGTGGGTTGCCATTTCCTTGGGGGGCATGGTCTGAGTTCTCTGCTGTGGCCTGTCTGTCCTGGGTGGCCCTCCACAGCATAGCCCACAGCCTCATTGAACCACGCAAGCTCCCCCGCCACGACAAGGCAGTGATCCATGAGGGAGTCACTCCTTCATAAGAGAGCAGAATTCTAGCTATACAGGACAGAGGGTGGAACAGGAGAGCCAAGACAGAGGAAAACACCCTGGTGAAGCCCGATCCTAATTCAATGGGAGACTGAAAGGAACCATACCCCTGTTCTAATATCTCTTCCTCCATTAAATAGTTAAATATTTCCTTCCTCTGTCCAGTGCAGATGCCAGCCTCTAGGTGGGACCTGGGAGTGTGCCCAGAATTACAGCTCATCTCCAGACTATAGAGATCAGTTTCCTGGAGAAAATGGATGCTTTGGAGGGTGAACTCTATGGCACTGCACTCCGATGAGGCCCCCATCCTCCCCAGGCTCCATCCCAAATCTCCGGGAGTTTCCCATTCTGGTTCTGGCAACCCTACCCCTACATCTCCTGCCAGTGGCTGGGGGGGGCAGGGAGCCTGGCAACACTACAATCCTGGTCTCAACCTAGTCTCCTTCAGAAGAAGCCCCAATTATGCAATCAGAGGATACTAAGAAAAAAGAGCAACTTTGCACCTCTCAAATGATCTTGCATAAGTTGTTTTTCTTCCAGATTTCAATTAATTTAGAATTGTTGGTCAGAATGTGGCGGGTCGGGAAAAGAAAAACATGGAGAATGAAGACAGATGGGGCCAGTAAATACAACCAGGATGCTGGGACAATCCAAAGCCCCATTCTTCTAAGCACTACTCGGTTATCATTGAGAACTAGTTGCAATATGCATATTGCACCTATTCTGCATTCATTCTGTTACTGATCAGTTAACAGGTTCAGTTCAGGGTACTCGTTATCACACAGAAATAGGGTTGCCAGGTCCTACCTTGTCACCGGTGGGGGGATTTGGGGGGTGTTCTTGGGGGGAGCAGGGACATTGTGTGATGTCCCCGAAGCAATGACATCACCCAGAAGTGATGTCATTGTGTTGGTGACGTTGCATGATGATGCTCTGGTTTGAGGGCAGAACTCTATGGTTTGAGGGCAAATTTACCACAGAGTTTTGCCCTCAAACCAGAGCATCCCCCAAAACGTTGCTGATGCAGTGTCATCATTTCCATAATCACATCAGGAACATCACCCGGGGACATGGCTGTTTGGGGGTGAGATTTCCCCCACTGGCCAGCTGGCTGGCGGTAGACAGATGTCCTGAAAACTGGAGGAACCCCTGCTGGGACCTGGGGACTGGCAACCGTATAAAGAAAGCCCTTCGTGGCCTGGGCCCTCATATCTGCAGGATAGCCTCTCTTGCTATGGTCTCCTGTGACAGCTTTGTTCATCTGAGCAAAACCTTTCTGAGATAGTGGTTAAGAGTGGTGAACTCGAATCTGGAGAACCGGGTTTGATTCCCACTCCTCCATGTGAAGCCCGCTAGGTGACTTTGGACCAGTCGGTCCCTGAAAATACCCTATTGGCTGGAAGGTCTAGGGGAGGGGGAGCTGAGGAGTGGTCAATATTGATGGCTATAATCTTAACTCCCCTGGCACCTGGGAGCAGGCAGGATGAGTCATTGAGCCGAGTTCATTGTTCTCCTGATGACATTAGCCAGGTTCCTGATGGCGAGCAATTAGTTGCCAAGCAACAATGAATAGTCTCTCCCTGGCTTACGTGAGGTCTGGTAGGTGAAGGGGAGGGAAAGAGGTTGCCTGCATGTGTTGGAGGGAACTCCTAATGGCGGTTTTGGAGTTCTTTGTGTATGCTCTATAATAGCATGTTCTGGTGCTTGGTGCATACTGAAGCTGGTCCCTTCTTCTTCAGAGAAATGGGTTGGTAACCTTGGCTGATGACTGGAGAATTAAGAGAGTTTCTGATTCACTCTGGCTATCAAAGCTCATAATTGGTCAGGGACAAAAACAATGTACAATATAAAACATTGCAGAAATAGTTTCCTTGTGTAGCTGGAAAGGTCAGGAGGGTGTCTCTTGCCTAAGGTGCAGGGGTTTTTTTGACCCCCCCCGAAGGGGATTTTTTATTGCTTTTTTAATAGACAACTAAAACTACAAGGAAAAAAGGGAGGGGGAGTAACAACTAAGGAGAAAGAAAAGTATACCCACCCTAAACTAAAAACCCAAGAGTAGGAGATCATACCCCAGTTAGAATCTATGTTAGTACTCTACTGTTAGTAAACAATGCATACTGTGAGTTTCTGTCTATCTCTGCTAGAACATTAATTAGTTACTTGTTATGAGAGAATTCCAGAGCATCCCCCACAGCTCGCTTCATAAAGGCAATTTTCAGAGTCCTTCTGCCTGTACTTAGGCTTTCTATCTCTAAAACCACAAGTCAGTTTGCGGGCAGCAGTGCCTTCTTCTGCAGCCAGGTCTTCGTCTGTCTCCGAGGGTGTAGGGCCACTTGATCCAGTTTCACATCTTCTTTGGCTCCCAGGTGGTGTTTCAAGAACTCTTTGGCTTTAAACACAGAGTCAATCTTCTCTCTTTTTTCATGCAATTTAAAGATGACCCCTCCTGGTACCGCCCATTTATATGCAATTTGATTAGTTTGAAGAAAAAGGATTAAGTCTTTGTAGCTCTTTCTTGTTTGGCGAATTTCAAATGGAATGTCTTTTAGGGTTTTGATAATTACATTCCCCAATTTCAGTGGAGTTGCTGATGTTGTTTTTAAAATTGCATCCCTAGTTTGTCTTCTTGAGAATCTGACTGATATCTCTCCAGGCAGGCTGATTTTTTTGGTGTAATTGGAATACAACCTATACGCTGCTTCCATATCACATGTAATTTCTTCCACTTTCAAACCTGTTACTGGTGTGATAAGGTCACTGAGTAGCTTCTTCAAATCCTCGTTCGGTGATTCAGCAACTCCCTGAAATCTGAGGATCATATTTGCTTTTTCCATTTGTAGAAACAATAGTCTATTTTCCGCGTGGTTCTGCTTATTCATTAATTCGTCCATCCTTTTCTTCAAAATCTTGCTCTTGGCGTGCATCTCTTTCACTACTTCCACTGTTTGCTCCGTCTTTTTAACTGTTTCCACCAACTGGAGCTGTTGTGCTACAAAATTTTGGTTGAGTGCGGTTAACTGCTGGTTAATATCAGTGAGTTGTTCCATCACGGGCTTGAGTGTATCTGCTAGTAGCCTCATGACATCCACTCCCTCTTCTTCTGGCCTCGGACTTTGGCTGCCCGTAATTTTCAGTTTCACTCAATTCCTCCCTGCACCCGCCATCTTCGCAAATTGTTTACAAAAGCCAACTGCTATTTCACAACCTCTGAAAATCGCTTTCAGTTTAAGTCCACTCTAGTAAGTCTCTCAAACCAAGTCAGTGGTTTGATTCCCCCCCCCCTTTCCCACTTATCTGTCGTGCTCACGGGAGGCGTCCCTCCTCTCCCAGCTTGCTGGTATGGGGGGGGTTAGGAGTTTTCCGGTTATTTCAAAGTTCGCTTACATCAAACTCACATCCATTTTCAGCCACTTCGACCTTGCTTATATTTTTGTCAGTTGTTTGATCTCCAGTGCTTGTTCCGGTCAACCCAACTAGTGCCATGCGGCCACACAGCGGTAGGACCATCAGGGTAGAGGGGAGCCTCAATTCTCTGGCATTGCACCATCGAAGAGGCTACCCCTCAGAAGCCCTATGGCTTGGAACCCTACCCTAGGGTTCCATGGGGAAACCGCATCAGCAGCCTCCCTCCAAACCGCTGGTGTGCAAATCGCTCTCCCAAGCATTGGGGAGAGCGACTGCCATCGTGGTGCCAAAAACCGGAAGTCCGCTTAAGGTGCAGTCTCATCTGGCATCATATTGGATCACCTTGCTGTGCAGTCCCTTAATCATGCTTGTGCACAGTTCATACTTTATTTCAGTTCATAAAAGGCATAAAAAGCCTTGCAGGGCAACATTGTGTAAAATAGCAATGTTCAGGAGGGCATTTTAATGAAAGGAATGAGCCTGTAGTATCATGAAGGGTGCTTTTATAAAGGAAGTTTGATTGTAGTCTATGGCACTCTTTATTGTATTATTATCTTGGGTTTGGTGCCTTGTCTTTGATTGTAATTTGGTGTCTTGTCTTCTACTGCAATTCACTGTCATTACAATAAGTCATGAGTTAATGCATATTCTTTTTTTGTCTGCATTGTCTTCAATTTGGTAATCCTAGTCCTATTGCATTGTTCATTGGATGTCTTATGTATGCTATCTGAAAGCATTTTTATATTTTGTAATCTACCCTGAATCCCAGCATGAGAGACAGCCTATAAATTAAGAAGGCCTGCGGAGCACCCATTACCAGTAATATTTCTTCCTAGTCATAAGAACCAGAAACTTGGTGAAAGCTGAAGATAGCTAAAACCACAAACCAAATTCTATGCTTCAATAATGGAGCAGTTAGAGAAAACAGAACATGCACAGTCCTAAGCTGTGACCTTTGTATCCACTGCAGACATTAATATGAAAAAACTATCATAACTTTGAAGGTTTTTTAATTCCTTCAGGCACTTCTCTCTTTGGTAGCTGAGGACAAGGGACTGGGCCAAATGCCATTCTCCCTCACAGAAGAAACATGTCAAAACAGCCATTCTGCAAATTGTGGGATTCAAACCCCTGTCTACTGTACCACATATCTGACTGTACAATTAAGGTTGCCAACAGGCCTGGCAAAAATGTCCTGTCCCTCTACTAGAGACTAAATATACAGATACTGACAGATAAAGCTTTTCATGGCATGGTGCTAACCCCCCCCCCACCTGATAGTTGGTGCATATCAAAGTGATATCAAAGGACCAGCAAGAAGGACCAGTTTAATCGTTGATAAACTGTGTACAATCCCCACCTCCGTTACTGGCAGCCAGGCCCAAGCCCCTTCCCCTCCCAACTCACAGTGGTAAAGTTGTGGGGGCCACAGCGCTCGCCCTGAAAGTGGCAGGAGAGCAGCATTTCCTCTAGTTGGTGTCCCAGCTTGTCCAGCAAGCGTCGAGTGGACTGCTCCTGTGGCAACGGAGGTGGCAGATAGTAGGAGAAGTTCAGCAGGTTTCCCAGCCAGAGCCATCTTGGGTCCCGCAGCAGGGCCCATGTGGCAGGCACCAGGTGGAAGTTCTTGTTGAGAAGCCCTAGCCAGTAGCCGCTTAGGTGGAAGTCCGCGCGGCTCATGCGCCGTAGCAAGAGTGGGTTCTTGTTGCAAAGAGTGACGGCTGGAAAAGTGAGGTTGCGGGAATAAAAGATGTGCACCTTGGTGTGGACAGGCCAGGAGAGCAGATAATGGATGCGGTTGGAGGACCAGGTGAAGAGCCAGGCCAAGGAGGTCAGGAAAGCCATGAGCCAAAAGGCCCGGTGAGGGCATGACAGGTGCACTGAGAAGATGTGGCGGAGTCCATGGAACTTGGTTTGCTCCAGGAAGGAAAGAGAAGGGTCCATGATGCGGCCAGTCCAGCTGCTCTCCATGGAGGCAAGAAGAGGGGATGGAAAACCCAGATGAGATGAAGGATGTCCCTCGAATGAGCCCTCTTGGTTAGAAGCTCATTTCCTGCTCTTTTCCAATCTCTGGCTTTTCTAACATCTCTTCCAGAGACAAAGGGATGCTCTTAGAGGTGTCTGCAGCTTCCTTGAGTGGTAGCTTAAAGCATCAGCAGCATCTTAGCAGTTCCACAGTGGAGGAGGAGGAGGAGGAGGCAGCAGCGTGTCTAGGGAACAGTCTGGCTCTGGCATCCAGAGCCACCTAGAGCACGCCAGAGCTCAGCCAGGCAGCAAGAAGTGGAGAGAAGGCAGTGAGGGGGAGATGTGAGGAAGGGAAAACAAGGAGAATGTGTGTGTGTGTGTGTGTGTGTGTGTGTGTGTGTGTGAGAGAGAGAGAGAGAGAGAGAGAGAGAGAGAGAGAGAGAGAGAGAGAGAGAGAGAGAGAACAGAAGGAGCTGGTTGCTGGTTGGAGAGGTGTTGACAAGGAGAGAAGACAGTGATTAGGCTGCAGGAGATTGGAGCAGCGCAGAGAGAGACACACAGAGAGAAGTGCTCAGAGAGAGGCAGTATGGATGAAGTTGGGAGGAAATGGTGTCTGACAGACAAGCCTGAGTGCAGTCCTACTCCCCCCCCCATTATCTCAACAGAATGAAGAGCTCATTCTGAGCTAGCAACAAATGCTTTTAAACTGACCTCAGGCTTCAGTATTTTTTAATTTTTTATTAGATTTGTATCCTGCCCTTCCCACATAGCAGGCTCAGGGCAGGTTCCAACAAATATAATATACAATTAAAATACATCAGATAAAATACAAAATGCATATGTTTCTAGTCAGAGCTTCAGCAGATGAGGTCTATTTCAGTTTGGGGTTCCCAGATGGTAATACAGATCTGACCTGCTGAAGGGTAGGCCCAATGGGGGGGGGGGAACGCCTGCTGCCTCAACTAAAAGCCTGGAAGAAGAGCTCTGTCTTGCAGGCCCTGTGGAACTGGAAAAGGCCCTGCTGGTCCCTGATCTCATATGGGAGCTCATTCCACCAGGCAGGGGCTAGGGCTGAAAAGGCCCTGGCCCTGGTCGAGGCAAGACAGATGACCCTGGGGCTGGGCATCACTCGGAGATGCTGATTAGCAGACTTTAAGCCCTTTGGGGCTTATCTATTATGCATACCCATGAACCACATTTGTACAGTCCCCTGTTGGTATGGCACATGCTGACAAACTCCACGCTTTGGCTGGCTTCCTTGGAAATGGGTGCAGGCACATTACTGGCTCTTGCTTCTTTTTGGGCACATGAACAGCCTCCCTTGTGACAGAAAGGGTATTTGTGTGTTGTGTGCGTATCTTTCTGTGTGTAAATGTGGAGAACAGAGAACTGTGGGCAAAGGACAGCTGAGCAATGCCAGAAGGGAGGAAACTATTGCTATATGCTTGAAAAATAGGTCAAAGAGAGATGCCCAGAGATCAGTTTCCTTGTGCAACACCAAGATTGTTTTAATTGTATTTGTGCATTGATTGTGAGCCGCCCTGAGCCCGCTTCGCAGGGAGGGCGGGGTACAAATGAGATAAATAAATAAATAAATAAAATACCTCAGTGCATGGTCAAAAGTCCGCATGGTCAAAGCAATGGTATTCCCCGTAGTAATGTATGGCTGCAAGAGTTGGACTATAAGGTGCTGAAGAATAGATTCTTTTGAACTATGGTGCTGGAGAAGACTCTTGAGAGTCCCTTGGACTGCAAGGAGATCAAATCATTCAATCCTAAAAGAAATCAACCCTGACTGTTCCCTGGAAGGCGAGATCCTGAAGTTGAAGCTCAAATACTTTGGCCACCAAATGAGAAGGGAGCACTCACTGGACAAGACCCTGATGCTGGGAAAGACTGAAGGTCAAAGAAGAAGGGGACGGCAAAGGGTGAGATGGTTAGACAGTGTCATCGATGCAACGAACATGAAATTGAGCAAACTTCAGCGGAGAGCAGAAGACAGGAGGGCCTGGCGTGATCTGGTCCATGGGGTCGCGAACAGTCGGACTCGACTGTGCGACTGAACAACAACAACAGTGCTTCTCTCTACCAGCTAAAATCAGAGACCCAGGGAACTGAAAAGTACCCACTAGTTCTACTGGTCCAGACCCATGCCCTGGAACGGGATACTCTGGCTTAGGAACTGCAATGGCCAGTTGAGATTTAGGAACCAAGATGAGGCCTATGGTGGGATTCACCATAGTGCTCAGGGTTTTAACTCATGAGGTCTTCCGGCAAATGGAACGCCTTGCTTGCCAGGCCTAGAAGTGGCTTGGCTTTGTCCCTAATCATCCCTCTACTTTATTTGGTATACCCCACTACTGGCATCAAGAAGAGGTTACAAAATGTTTTCACAGTGACAGCTCACAGTTTTTGACGTCCCCTGGAGGCTCGGGACAGCCAGACCTTGAGCATCTTCCCAAACTCTTTATTGTACAATCATTAAACACATCTAGTCAGCCTTCAGTAGAACAGAATACACGAAGCACACTGTGAATATCATGAATGAGCCTGCATAATTTTTTTTTCTTTCAAAAAGCAGGCATGTTGTCTCCCCATTTTGGACTGGGACCATGGCACATGGGAGATGGGATTTAAGCCTTCTGCTGTGAGCTTAGAAATCTGAATGCAATACTCGAGCATCTGACTAAAGAGGTAATTACCTATGCAAGCTGATGTGCTGCCACTAAAAAAAGACTAGTCTAAAGGTGCAACTGGATTTCTTAATGTTATTTACATAGTGATACTTGAATAAAGTATGTAAAATGTTCATGACTGCATTCTTCTATGTTCGTGTATTGCATGTATGCTAGAAGATATGAAAGCATGACTTACAGATGTGGACTCCCAGAACACGTTTCAGCATAAGCCTTCCAGCCATTAGCCCAGCCTGGCCTACACAGAGATGCATGAGTGGTCCACCCTGGTGAGAAGAAACAAAAAGGCTTCTCTTCTGCTTTTGCTTGGGCAGTGCCTAGGTGCCTTATGCTTTTGTCCACTATTGTACTGAATCTTGTGTCAACAACACAGAAAAATAGGGAGAATCGGGCATACAATTTCAGCTTTCATGCACATTTGAGATTTCAGTAGTGGGCATGGGGCTAGAGGGTCACCGCAAGCATCAAGCCTGCATTAAAGTTGCACTGAATTCTTCTGACCTATTTGTTTCCTGGCCAGGTGATTTCTGAGTATTTTAAAAGCCTGCTCCTTTCTCTTTGAGGAGATGTCATCTCAAAACTGGGATAACTTGGAATGGGCCAGAAGGCAGAGGGTACAAATACAGCATGGCAATCTCCCTCCTGGTGGTTAGTTAAATAGAATTTCACCTAGAAGCAAAGAGCAAGAGCCATCAAGGTACTTAGGTTCCCAGATTTTAAAAACTGGCCTTTGTAATTGGGCCATTATTAGCAGCTTAATAGGCAGCAATCAGCAGAAGAAATGCTTTCCAGCATACAGAAAACATGTTCAGAGATGCATTCAGAACTTTCCTTCACATTGTGTCATTAATACCAGAAATTCTCCCCAGGTGAAAAGGACAGCTTCAGAAGTTTACAAGTGGTTGGAAACCTATAATCCAGCATTCTGGTGCCTCGCTGTCTGGTTTGGGGACAGTGAGGAAAGAGGATGAATCAGCAGATACGTGCTTAGCAGGGGCCTTGTCCAATCATGAGGTTCCCAGGTCTTACCGTCATGCTGGTGAGGTGGTCCCGCTCCTTCTCCGGGATCTCTTTGGCACATGCGCAAAGTGCACCTGGTGCAATGATGTCACCTGGAAGTGATGTCATCGCGAATGGCAGTTTGCAGGGGATGCTCTACCACTGTCCCCCCACAACATGCCCTGCACAATGATGTCACCTCTGGGTGACGTCATTGTGCTGTGCGCATTGCTGTGCGCTGGGCACTTTGGGGGTGGGGTTCCCCCCACCAGCCAAATCCAGGCTGGTGGATCTGGGGGCCCAAAAGCGGGCAAATCCCCACCCCCCTGGGGGATCTGGCAGCCCTATCCAATCGGACAAGTTTGCCAATGTTTCTACCAAAGAGGACAGTTCTAATCGGCCTTTCTGTGTATAGTAGGGGTATCGAACTCATTTGTTATGAGGGCTGGATGTGACATAAATTGGACTTTGTTGGGCCAGGCCATATCTGTCATAAAATGTAATGCCAGTTAGTGGAGATACAAACTTTATAAAGGATACAGAAAAAACACAAAGATAGTATAGCAGCTATTCCATTGGAGCCCCACATTAGGAGGGTGTGTGTGTTAAAACTAATATTTCTCTGCAAAACTGAAGTTCCTTGAATTTGTTGAACTCTATATTTTAACTGTGGTTAGTCCCAAACCATCGCCCCTCCTCCCAAAAATATAAACTACAAATATAAATGGTCTGAGCCTAGGACCCAGGGGGAAGAACATGAGCATTGCAAGCTTCTCCCCACCGCTTCCGGGTCTACTCAGAGTGGTAGTGCCTCTCCAGGGTCTCCAGGTGTGTGTGTTACACGGTGATTTGAGATAATAATTTTGGGCGTCCCCTTCAGCACTTTTTATGCTATTATTCAGTTGGAGCTCCACAGTAGGAGGTGTGTGCCTGTGTTAAAACTAACATTTCTCTGCAAAAATGGAGTCCCTTGAGCTTGCAGAACTCTATATTTTAACCCTGGCTGGTCCCAAACCTCCCCCACCCCGGCCCTTAAAATGTGCCTGCCTAGATTGGAAAGGTGGGGGAATAGTGGGATCTGGTAAAGCAAGTTTTAAGATAAAAAAGAAGCACAAGGATCACAGCAGAAGGACCCCCCCAGCTCTTACCTGTAAGGAGGATTATGGAGGCCGGGAGCAGTGGCTGAAAAGTTTGGCAGCTCTGCCCTCTGCTTCCTGATTTCAGAGCCAGCCTCCCCCTCTGCTCTTTATACTCCAGGGCAGCTCAAGCTCAAAACAGCGAGGATGGGCAGGGGAGGAGGGAGAGAAGACAGCCCCACTCCTGGGCTGGATTAAAGGCCTGCGCAGGCCAGTTTTGGCCCATGGGCTGTAGGTTTGACACCCCTGGTATACAGTATCAGCTGGGAACCTTATGTGATATAGTTACCAGTAAGGTACGAACTGTGAAAGGAAGCCCAGTCTACTATGTCTGCATCTTGCCACCCCATATGTATGACCCACCCAGACTGAAACAGAATAACAAATTTGTAAAGTATCTCCCCATTTAACTCAGGTTTTCTGCAATGCCCCACAAGAGCCACTTAAAGCTACCCCTTGATCCCAGGGGATTTTTCTTTTCCTTGATTCTTCCCATAGGCCCCACAGAGGCCTTGCGGCCCAGCTAGGGTTGCATCTTGTCTCAGAATCCTCTCCAGAATTATAAAATCACAGAGCTGGAAAGGGCCATAAAGGCCATCTAGTCCAACCCCCTGCTCAATGCAGGTTCAGCCTAGAGCATCCCTGACAAGTGTTTGTCCAGCTGCTGCCTAAAGACTGTCAGTGATGGGGAGTTTACCACCTCCCTAGGCAGCTGATTTCATAGTTGCACGACTCTTACTGTAAAACAGTTTCTCCTGATATCCAGCTGGTACCTCCCTGCCCTTCATTTAAACCCATTATTGCAAGTCCTATCCTCTGCTGCCAACAGGAACAACTCCCTGCCCTCCTCTGTGACAGTGCTTCAATACTTAAAGAGAGCAATCATGTCCCCCCTCAACCTCCTCTTCTCCAGACTGAACATTCCCAAGTCCTTCAGCCTCTCCTGATAGGGCTTGGTCTCCAGGCCCCCCTGATCATCCTTGTCGCTCTCCTTGAGCCTTTCTTGCTTTCTCTCTGTCCTCTGTCAGAGTTTCTCCATTTTCACTCAACAGTGGGTCCATCACCTCTTTTATATTGTGTTTGCTCCTAACATATCTGAAGAAGATTTTCTTGTCGTAGTGAGCCTCCCTGGTCAGCTTTAGCTCACGGTGAGCTTTGACCTCTCTGATGGCTGACCTACAGTGCCTAGCAACCTGCATCTTTCTTCTTCTTCTTGCCCCAGTGCTGCTGGAGTTATGGAGTGATGCTGCCACCTAGTGACCACAGAGGTTATATGTTTCATTCTACCACTGAGTAAGGAAGTAATTGCTGGAGTTTTTGTGACTGGAATTCCTGACAAGCAGCTAAACCTTAAAACAACTGCTGTGATGACTGAAGAGGAGGCAGTACAGATCAAGGTTGCTGTGCTGGAAAAGAGGAGGGTTACCACCTCTCCATGCTGATTCCAGATTGAAAATGGCTCCTCAGTATTGCTTTATGGCTAGGGTTGCCAACCTCCAGCTGGGATCTGGAGTTCTCTCAAAATTACAACTGATCTCCAGACAACAGAGATCAGTTCCCTGGGGGAAAATGCCTGCTTTGGAGTGTAGATTCTATGGCATTATATCCCACTGAGGTCCATTAGCACCCCAAACCTCACCCTCCCCAGGCTCTATCCCCCAAACCTCCAGGAATTTCCCAGCCAGGAGCTGGCAACCCTATTTACAGCCCGGTGCACTGAGGGCATACTCATTATAGCCCAGTAGAAAAGAAGGCCCTTCATGCCTGACTTTTATTCCTTACTGGGGCTTAAACCAGCCTGGGGGCGGGGGGACACGGAAAGAGTAACCCTCCCTTTCACCAGTGTCATGATAACTCCAATTCACATCACCCTCTCCCAGGCCAAATTTTGCATACCAGGAGTTCCAGTTTCAGAACTCCAGCATCTTATAGTGGAGCTCTAAGGAAAAGCAGGCATCAGCATAGAAACAGAGACAGAGGGGAGAAAAGAGAAGGGAAGCCAGGGAATGTTTCTTAGAAGGATCCATTCAACAGCAGTATTCTGTTATGCATGCAGATCCCTAACTAGAAGGAGACTCATGACAGCATGCTATAGTGATTAGAGTGCAGAATAGGCATGTGCAAAACCCCCAAAACAAAAACCAACCCTGGTATTTTTTGGGTTCAGGTATGTTGAACCCCCCAAAATCGGTATTTCCCGATATTCCCAAATCCCAGTACTGGTATGGTATTTGGATTCGATAAATATTCGGAATTCCCAATTTTTTTCTGGCTCCATTATAGTCCCCATAGGGTATAATGGAGAATCAATCTGGGGGTATCTGGGGCTCTGGGGGGCTGTTTTTTGTGGTAGAGAGACCAAATTTGCAGCATAGCTGCCGGTGCCTCTTCTACCCCTCCAAGTTTCAAAAGATTGGACCAGGGGGTCCAATTCTATGGGCTCCCAAAGAAAGTGCCCCCATTGAAACCAATGGAGGGGGGGAAAGGTGTTTAAAGAGATCACAATTCCTTTAAACACCTTCTCCAAGAGAAGAATTCACCTGGAAGGCATTTAAAGGGTCCACAATTCCTTTAAACACCTTCTCCAAGCCCTTTAGTTTTGGCTGTACAGCAGTCCTGAAAAATCCTGACTACTTTTGGGATTTTTTGGGACTGACCATTTTGGATAGCCAAAAAATGCCCAGATCTCTATCTGGCTGAAAAACTATCCAGAAAATACTATTAAGGTATTTCTCAGATTTTTTTCCAGCTCAAATTTATCTGAATGCAGCCCCCCTAGTGCAGAACTAGGATCTGGGAGACCCAGGTTCAAATCTCTCTGCCATGGAAGCTTGCCTGATGCCCTTGGGACAGCCACACAAGCTCAGCCTAACTTACCCCACAGAGGGCTTTTTTGCATGCCCCCCCCCGTTGATTCTGGCCCCATACTGCTTTGGTTTATCCCGTGATTTCTGCATGCCTTTTTGTGCCTTTAGTTTTCACATCTTTTGCTTGTTTGTTTGTTTTCCGCCTGTTTTTCCCCAGCTCTTTTGACACTACTTTCACCCTGATGTTTTTCTGGAAGCTGATTTTGAGTTGGCTTTTTCCTAGTGCATGGCTTTCTTTGTCCTGCCCAGTCCCACTCACCTCTAGCCCACTGTTCAATGACTGGACTGTTGTAATTGTTGAACCACCCCTCCCCCAAGACAGTGACCTTTTAAAGAAAAGACCATAAAATATTGATATAACAAAATAGTATAATGATAGTTCAAACAGGTTTTCTGAATTCCCAGCTTTCATTTCTTTAAAAAAGTAAATCTCTAGCTTCTTCTCTCACGGATATATATGGGGAAAGACATGTCTCTGAGAGGGAAAGTGCTAGAGACTTACTTTTTTTGGTAAATGAAAGCTTGGAATTCAGAGAACCTGCTTCAGCTATCATTACAACACTACAATGATATATCGATATTTTAGGGCTGGTTTTTTAAAAAACAAGGTAGGCGCTCTGACATGACCGGTAACACCACCAAAGATGACAGGATAAAATTTAGAAGCGAAGAATATTTTAAGGCACTTTGGGTGTCTCTTGGGGAGAAGCATGACTTATAAATGAAATAAATGTGAGTCTAGCAAGTGGAACTGAGTCAGTAATTTCAGCCTACCTTTATCACAACGTGAGGGACAGAATGTAGCAATCCATAATGTATGCACTGTAAAAAAATAAACCTTGCACCAGCATCACTGCTCCAATCAAATTTGTGCCTCCTCATGGTGCCTTTAAAGAAAAACATGAGTGTCCCATGGAACATGTATGTTGGGCCTGAATAAGGATTTGGACCTGTGATTCCTGTAGCTGAAGTTCACGCTCTAACAGATAGTTTCCAGTTGGCTGCCCAGTAACTCTCCTACTGGATTTCATTTTCCATTGATCTCTGCTGGTGAAAGCCACTGCTAAAATATAGCCCCAATTCCCTTCTTCATATTATGTCACTCATGTGAGTGGTCACATGTTCCAAAAGTCATCAAATAGGAGCCAACCTGAACAGATTTTCCCTTTTGCCAAGCAGTAAAGGGATACAGCTGAAACTCTACAGAATACTCCTCCCACCATAGCACTAAACAAGCAGCTAAACAGTGGGAGGATGAAGCTTATTACCTTAACAGACACATGGGCATCATTAGGCAAGCACTGATTTATGGGAGGCTGAACTGGATTTAGCATGAGAAGATCATTTTGATGATCTGGCCTGGGTTCAGCCCCTTCCTTCAGTGCTTGCCCTTATCCACCTTGCACAGAATGTAAGGGGAAAGATGAGCAAGAGGGAAATCCCACATTATGTACATATATGCAGGGCTCTTTTTGTAGCAGAAACTCCTCTGCATATTAGGCAACACATCCCTAATGCAGCCAATCCTCCAAGAGCTTACAGAGCTCTTCTTACAGGGGCTACTGTAAGCTCTTGGAGGATTGGCTACATTAGGGGTGTGTCACAGTCACCTAATATACAAAGGAGCTCCTGCTACAAAATATGCACGCATGAGTTAGCATGTGTGCATGATGCTTGCAGGGATTGCAGGTCCACCCTCTCTTCCTCTTCCCCACAGCCATCAGTTACTGGGTGCCCTCACTGGTAATGTCTTTATGTCCATAGGCATTAACAATGCCTAATGTTGATGAGTACAACAGCTATGGCTCATTGACAATAAGTTGTTTAACTTAGTTGCTTTGACGATGATAGTTGCTTTGAAACATCTGAACAATATTCAAGGTTCAATAGCCTTTGCAGCAAATGCAACAATAAACTCAGGGCAGAGAAGCAATAAGGATGTGTAGTTGTAAGTTAGGACCGCTGGAGGGAGTCCAGAGCAACCAGAATTTCTTGAAACACTCTGGAAAATCCTTCATGCTGTTCTGGTGCCTTTTCTTGGTCTTAATAGCAGGTATTATATGATTTTTTGTTTAAAGCTTTTGCTATCTGCAGTCTCTGAGCCAAAACAAGAGGCTGAAAGAGAAATAAGGAGTAGGACACGGAATGACGTGGCCTGAAATCTGGAAGACTGAGGGAAGGGAGAGGCAGCATTGTAGATATATCTGTGTCACAGCCCTGATGATAGCATTAAGAGCCCCAAATATATCTCCATCCCATATATATCTCTGTCATCCCTGAGCAGTCTCTGAATAATGTTACCAATCTGTGACATTTAAAATAAAAAATCTGGTACCAGTTTGGGGCTGGCAGCTTAGAGTGGGTCTAATGGTAGAACCAGAGGGCAAGGCCCAACAGAACAAGGAATCCCTTGTTCGCCAAAAGTAATGGTCTTCTGCTCATGGGTTGGGGCTCTCAGGTATGTCGTGGAGCCCCATCTGAAGAAGAAGAGTAGGCTTTTATACCCCTCTTTTATCTGCCTCAAAGCCACTTACGATCTCCTTCCCTTCCTCTCGTCACAACAGGCACCTTGTGAGGTAGGTGGGGCTGAGAGAGTTCTGAGAGAACTGGCACTGGCACAGGGTCACCCAGCTGGCTTCATGTGGAGGAGGAGCAGGGAATCAAACCCAGCTGACTGGATTAGGGTCCACTGCTCTTACCCACTACACCACCCTGGCAACCCACCTGTTGGGTTGTGAGCCTCTACAAAGCTACCAATGGGGGGCAGTTTTTGGGGAGGATTTGCTGTGCATGCACACACATACAGAGCAAGAATGCCATGCCTCTTTCCCCTCTTCACACACCTGCTGAGAGGGAGAAGCGGCAGCACTGCAAGGCCAGACCACTGAGCAGAGGGAACGAATTCTCCACAGCTCTGTTCCTTAGCTCACTCCTCACTACAGTAACCTTGAATGTGCCCAGCTTCTGTTTCCAGTTCCTGGGCTGGATCCTGCATGCCCATAAGGTCCCCCATCCCCCAAGAGCAGCATTTCAGGGGGCACTGGGGGGGCTGCTTCAGGAGGGGAGAAATTGTGCTGACACAAATGCTGCTGACTCAGCCTTTACATTTATTAACAGGGGAGTCTGTACAGCTCAAAGGTTTTAAAGCGTACAAACTTATATACAGTGCAAAAATATATAAAATGCAGTTGAAGGTAAAATTCAGAACCAGTCCCCCAGCTAAACATCTCTATAGTCTCCAACATCTATCATAACCAACAGATTAACAACAAAGGTAAAATTTTAAACCATTCTCAAATGAAATAGAAGCGTAGGGTTCCAGAGTAATCAACCTGAATTTAAATAAGTATCTCAAAGCCTCAGGGCCAGAGGCGTGTATTTGGCAACTGGCAGGGTGACATGTAGTCATACCACCCACGTGGCTTCCAGTCTTCCTGTCTGATGAGTGTGATATCACATGACTTGCACCTCAGTGGCACTTAAATGGGGTTGCCGACTCCAGGCTGGGAAATTTCTGGAGATTTGGGGGTGGAGCCTGAGGGGGTGGGTTTGGAGAGGGGAAGGGACCTCAGTGGGGGATAATACCATTCAGTCCACCCATAAAAGCAGCCATTGTCCAAGGGTACTGATCTCTGGAGATCAGTTGTAATTCCAGGAAATCTCCGGGCTTCTCTTGGAGGTTTACAGCCCTAGCTGCCACCTAGGAGTTAACAGTGGGGCTTGGATCTGGAAATGCTGAAGTCCACTGACCCAAGGTATGGTCTATAGCTAAAGTGGGATGACTAAAGGGGGAAAAATGCTGCCCTTTACCCCTTAGTTTCTGGCAGCTGTCCAGAAAAGAAGGGGGAAGGTCAGAAAGACACTAGAAACTCTGAACCCAGCTAATGAAAAGCTAGCTTAAACTAGCCTCTCTCCCATCTGATAATTTTCTCTGCCAGCTTGCATTCAGATGAAGAAAAGGGGTGCTTTGTTTTGGTCTGAAGTTAGCCAGAACCAACCAAAACCAGAGAGGGGAGTTGGTTCTGACTGGCAAAAGGAGAGCCAGCTTTGTGTAATGGTTAGAGTGTCCACCTGGGATCTGGGGGATCCTGTCAGATCATGCAATTAAATTTTTTATCTATCTTTTTTAGGTTTTAACATTAAGTACAGACAGCCATGGCCCCTTGTTCATTATGCATTTTTGTGATGTTTTATCGTCATGTGTTATTTATTTTATGGCCACTGAGGAAGACGACTGTCAAAACGTGTTTGGTCTTTTATCCATGCTTTGTAAATAAATTGGCATTTTCTATTTCTTTATAATGTACATTATTTTTTACTATTCCTGTTTTTGATATATACATAGCCCCCCCCGCCCCCCGGATGAATCCACAAGTTCAGGAATAAGTTTCAGAGTCTTTTTACACAATACTTTAAGTATTTTGTATTTATATATGGTAAAAACATAAGAACATAAGAGAAGCCAATGTTGGATCAGGCCAATGGCCCATCCAGTCCAACACTCTGTGTCACACAGTGGCTAAAAATACCAGGTGCCATCAGGAGGTCCACCAGTGGGGCCAGGACACTAGAAGCCCTCCCACTGTTGCCCTCCCCAAGCACCAAGAATACAGAGCATCACTTGCCCCAGACTCCCTATCAATACCTTGTGGCTAATAGCCACCGATGGACCTCTGCTCCATATGCTTATCTTATTCCCCCTTGAAGCCATCCATGCTTGTAGCCACCACCACCTCCTGTGGCAGTGAATTCCATGTGTTAATCACTCTGTGGGTGAAGAAGTACTTCCTTTTATCCATTCTAACCTGACTGCTCAGCAATTTCATTGAGTGTCCACAAGTTCTTGTATTGTGAGAAAGTGAGAAAAGTACCTCTTTCTCTACTTGCTCTATCCCATGCATAATCTTATAAACCTCGATCATATCACCCCATAGCCGTCGTTTCTCCAAGCTAAAGAGCCCCAAGCGCTTTAACCTTTCTTCATAGGGCAAGTTTTCCAACCCTTTTATCTTTCTAGCCCTTTTCTGCACTTTTTTTCCAAAGTCATAATATCCTTTTTAAGGTGTGGTGATCAGAACTGTTTATATAGGGGCATTATTATACTGGCTGATCTGTTTTCAATATCCTGGTATTGTTTCTCTGCAATTCTTCATTTCTTGGTTAAGATCTGGGAGACCCAGGTTTAAATGGGCCAGCTCCTCTCCCATTGGGGAGAAAGGTGGAATATAAATGAAGAAAATAAATAAAGAAATATATAAGTAAAATCCCTTGGGTGGGTAATCACCCCTCATACTGCAGTGGCAACTTCCATTTAAAAACACTTGAAAAATATTTTCATGGATCTGCCTCATCTAGTTTGGCCCTAACAAGTTTTTAAAGCATACGTTTTGAGCATTTTTAATCTTAGACAAGAGATGAGGTGGATGTCACAGTTTATGAAAGGAAATTTCATTTAGTTAATTTTTATTCTGCCTTGGTTTGATCTTGGTGACTTGAAAGTCCTAACAGCTTTGTGTGAAAAAAAGCTTGAAGTACAAAAAAGCGACAACTGTAGACTGTGAATACAGTAGCACCAAATGTTTTAAAAGCTCAGTGTACATGAAATTATTACTATATATCTATATACTATAAAAAACATCCTGGTGTATATAAAGATCCTCACTCTTCCAATCTGCTAAAAAGCTTCCAGTTTAAAACTCATGGCTTAGAAACCTGATTTCTTATTTCATTTTGCTTTGTAATTTGTCCAGCATCCTCCCATTATCTTATTTTATGATCTTTAATAAACATCTTCCTTGATTTAAGGTTATGGTAGGTGCAGTTTAAAGGTAAATAAGTTACATTTTGTCTCTGTAGATGCATCAAGATTTAATTTCTTCTTCTTATTTCTTATACAGTCTGGATAAGCAGGGATAGACAAAGAAAACACAATAGGGAACAAAGAGCAGGTTAGAATAATAGAATCATAGAGCTGGAAGGGACCTCCATGGTCCCTTACAAATTGAGGTGTATTGGGATTATTTAAGCACCCAAGGTCAGATACCTTGGCAAAGAGGAGCTAAATAGGAAGGGTTCATTAAATCTGGGCATGCCACGTGAGAGGAAGAGGAACGGGACAGGGAGGGAGGACACAAGGCTCATTATCCAGGTTCATGAAGAAACACTGTTTTGTTGAGACATCTGAATGCAGCCTTAGTGTGTATGTGTGTGGGGGGGCATCTCAATGCACTTCAATTAGGGTTGGCTCCAGATTTTAGGGGGCCTGGGCAGAGAATGCCCCCCTGCCCACCATCAGGCCCTCTTCTTGTGCTTTCCTTCCTGCCCACTCACCTGCATGCCCTCCCAGCCTATGCCCCCAAACCTTCTCATCACCCATAACACCAGTCTGTACTGCACACAGCCCTTTCCATGACAGCGTGGAGAGGTACATGCAGCTAGAAGCACCACCAAAAGTGCTGCCACTACTGTGCACCTCCTTCCCTAGTGGTGCTGGGCAGTATGTTCAGCTGGGATCACAGGTGCAACTGGTGGAGTGCATGCAAGTGGGTGGCAGGAGAGGAATTGTAAAGTACTGAGTTTCGGGCCTCATGACTTGGACGATGACATAAAGGAAGACGCGTTTATTCGTACTTCACACAAGACAAGAACAACAGTAATGGCCGGCGGCCAACTATATACAGTACGGGGGGGAACGCCCCTGTTCTATTGGCGGGTTTGAATTGCCCGCCAAAGCTGCCATTGGTTCTTTACTGGCGAGCTCAGGAGCCTAGTCCCTATTGTTCTCAGAGAGCGAAGCTTGGCTGCCTTCGCCAGCTCCTACTCTTGATGTCAGGACACAACAGGAATGTAGGCAGGAGTTTGGTGGCCATGTGCCCTGCTGGACATCTTGGGCCTAGGGATGCCAACTTCCAGGTGGGACCTGAGGATCCCCTGAGATTACAGCTCATCTCCAGACTACAAAAATCAGCTCCCCTGGAGAAAATGTTTGCTTTGGAGGATAGACTCTATGGCATTGGACCCCACTGAGGTTCCTGTCCTCCAGAGGCTCCATCCCCAAGTCTCCAGGACTTTCCCAACCTGGATCCGGCAACCCTAGCCCCCAATCTGCTGCTAGTGGCCAGGGGGATCTGACAACCCTACAGAGGGCCCAGGCAGCTGACCCACCTCAGGGTACACTGACTCCAGCTCTGATTTCAGTGGCCCTTTGGAATGGGAGGTTTTGGCCTGGATTTATCAAGGCAGTATGTAGGATCCCAACCTTTCTTCTTGTATTCAGCGGTCCTTCAAAAAAGAAGAAGATATTTTGACCTGGTTGTAGTCTGAGATTTAAAAGCCACTTTATGTGGGCCTTAACAGACATTGTGAAAAATATCCAACCATCTTTGTTTTAATGAATTGCAATGCTATTTAGAAATCCCATGAATTCTTGTGGCCATTTTAGAAGAACCAATGGATTCTAATGGCCATTCTCTGCCATTTATTTTAGTATGGAGCATATGTGATTTTGCAGACTTACCTACATCTATGTTGCATTTATAACACTTTAATTGACATAGCTTTTCCCAGAGAATCCTGGGAACTGTAGTCTGAGAAGGTGCTAAGAATTTTCTGTTAGCCATCCCTAGCCCATTCTCCTCACAATCCCCAAACTGCCCTGGGAAGAGGAAATGACTGGTGTGTGTGTGTGTGTATAGACTTGTCTTGCCTTTCAGTGCAGACATGCGCACATCAGTGAACATTTGAGGCAAGTCCTGATTCCTGCACAGGTACACTGGGATAAACTTCTGTTATTTATTTTTATATATAAGACTTTGCTTTGAAAGGACCTACAATGTACAAGACATTAAAGAGCAACTTAACATTCATTTATACAAAACAACTGAAATGTAAACAGGAAGGAGGGTTGGTAATGGAACACTAAACAAAACATTGGTGGAATATAATGATTTGGGGAGGGGGACACAGACAAATCTCCCTGAAGAAGAATTTCACAGTTTTGGTGCCACGAGTGATAAGGCCCCATTTTCAGATTGCCACCCACCTCACATCAGATGATGGGGACACTCACAGCAGGTTCCTTGACAATGGCCATAATGGTTGGGCCACTTCATACGGAAATAGGTGGTCCTTATGGTTAGCTGGTCTCTAGCAAAATAGGGCTTGACTTGAGCCTGGAAGCAAATTGGGAGTGAATGCAGATGGAACAAGACTGGAGTGATATGGTTCCTATGGCCCCCTCCAGTTAGCAATCTCACTGTAGCATTCTGTACCAATTGTAATCTCTGGACACTCTTCAAGGGCAGCTCCACAAAGAGCACACTGTGGTAACCTAACATAACCTAGAGGTTAACAGGGCATGTATCACAGTGGCTAGGTCTTTTTCATCCCAGAAAGGCTGCAGCTGGCTCATCATCAGCTGGAGCTGGTGGAAATCACCCCTGGCCACCAACAAGGCATGGGTCTAGCAACACCCCCAAGCTATGAACCTGCTCCTTTAGGGTGAGTGCAACCCCATCCAGAACAGGAGACATTGCCAGCCACCGGTAACACCTCCATTTTATCAGGATAAAGTTTATTATCTATCTTCAAACGGCCTCCAGGCAGTGGGTTCAAGGTTTCCACAGCTTCCCTGGGATCTGCTGGAAGTGTGAAATAGAGCTGAATATCATCTGCCTATTGGCGACAACAAGGAATTCCTGGGAAGGAATTCCTGGGGGAGGGCAGGTGAGCCAGCACTGCTCCAGCAAGCAACATCACCAGGCAAAAAACTAAAAGTGACACCATGATGTCAAGGATGATACTCTAGGATTTCCCAAGCACTATGGTTAAACTATAGAAGTTTTGGCAAATCCTAGAGCATCGCCCCAATATCATGATATCATTTCCAGTTTTTGCCAGAACTGACGCTCTGCACTGGTGCAATACTGGAATGCCTGCATACCTGCCCCATTCCTCCCATTTATCCCCAGCTGTCCTTTGAGCTACTGGAAGGCAATGGGGAGGGGGGAGATTGCAGGGAGGCTTCCCACCTTAGTGGGAGACCTGGCATCCCTAATGACAGCCCAGCCCAAATCTCTGATTGGTCTCACCAAGCAGTTTCATGAAGATGCGCCTGGGGCACAAGATGGGATCTCGTGGAACTCCATAAACTAGAGGCCAGGGAGCTGTGCAGCAGTCCTCCAGGACCACCTTCTGAGACCTGCCTTCCAGTTAGGATGGTGCCTCCCTGTCTTAACCCTGGAAGATGGACCAGAATGATACCATGAAGGATTGTTCTGAAAATTGCTGAGAGGTCCAGGAGAATCAGCAGGATTGCTGCATTCCTTCTGCCTATCTCCAGGTGTTCCACACCCATTAGGGCAAGCAAAGCTATTTCAGTCCTAAAACCAGACCTGTAACCAGCTAAATTCTGATATGAGTAAGGGCAGGCTGACAAATCTAGATTGGGAAATTACTGGAGATTTTGGAGCGGTGCCTAGGCAGGGAGTTCAGTAGGAACTGAAACTGCCATTTCCTTGACAGGATCTGCTCTCTTTGGTTTGCTGTAATACCTGGAGAACTCCAGACCTCACCTTGGAGTTTGCCCTGAATATGGGAAGTGTACTCAGGATGGAGAAAAGCTCTTTGGGACATAAGAAATAATCCATGGGAGGTTCTTGTATTCCTCGCCTGTCCATTCCTTTTGCTGCTAAAAACAAACTCTCTGTTCTGTTCTCCCAACATGATTGGGGATGATTCGTGGTTGAAACACATGGATCTGATGCCATCATGATTAATTTTGCCAGGAGACAACTGCAAAATAGGATCCAGGGAAAAGAAGGCAGCCCTGGAAAGAGCTTCCTTTCAGGTAAAAAGGGCATCAAAACTTAGTCAAAGCAGTTAGAGGTACAATTTCCCTTTGCCCTTGAGAAAGTTTTTCATCGAAACATCCTGGGATTTTTATATTCAGAGCCACGGAAGAGGGCGATGGCACCAAACGCTGATGCAAAGCAGAGTATTAAAACTGCACAGAAGATTTATTGAGCCACAAAATTATTCAAGATCCCAAAAAACACAGTTCTTATGTAGAGCAGGCTCTGTCAGAGTTATAATAAAATGGGCTGGAGGTTTCCTAGTGTCTTCTTTCAGATTTAAGTTGTTTTCAGGCCTACATTGGAGAAGGGCGGATTATAAAGATGTTGTGTGTGGAATAACGGGAATACCACCTACTCTCATGAAATGTAGATCCTTTGTTGTAGTTGCTGTTGTTGAGGAAATCTGTAGAGTCCTTCATGGACTGAAAGGAAAATTTTCAAATAATAAAAAAGCCACCATACTTGGACAATGGTTCTCATGTGAAATTATAACCAGATACAATTTGCCTGTCAGAGGAAATAAAAGTCCTTTCATGAAGCATATTAGGGATCCATGCCTGATAAAAAAGATGCTATATTCTTGTTGCAGTTAGGTAATTCAAAGCTAGCCCTTTCTCTAACATAGGGATACTCAGCCTTACTGAGCCTGCAGGCACTTTTTGTCCGGCAAGGTGAGATACAAATAGAAACAATAAATAAATAAATAAATTTGAGAAAGGGTAGTGGGCACTACTAGAACATGGCTGCCATGGGTGTGCAGGCCAGTCACAGAATGTTCTGGCCCCCCTTTCACTCAAGACCCTTTGGATTCTATTCCCAAGATTCAAGAAGAAAGCAGGCATCAGGAAACACATTGGCAGGTGTTGTGGTAGGGTGGCCAGGTCTCCTGCTATGGCAGGCATCACTACAATGCCCTCAGCATCACTACAATGGTCACTTCCGGTTAGATAATTAGAAATGACACCATGGGACTGCAAAGGCACTCTAGGAATTCCCCAAAGCTCTACAGTTTTTACCATCGAGATTTGGGAAGTTCCTAGAGTGTCATTGTGATGGCAGTTCTGGGTACATAACTGGAAGTGATGTTACAACAACCCCAAGACCTCCCCAAGGTTGCAGGCAGGCAATTGGCAACCCTATGCCATAGCACCCCTGAGCACAGCGCTGGGGTCACTGCTCTAAAATTATATTGATGTTTCTACTTATCAAGACCTTGTTCGTGTGCATGAATATGAAATGTCCTCCAGTGGTCTGAGGACTTCAGCCATATGGTTTGCCACATTTCGAGCACTTATCCTCTGTTCTTTGTCTGAGGTTCTCAAATAACTGGAGAAACATGTTCTACATGATCTAGTACAGGCAACAAAAATGGCAAACCTAGACAGCATAATAAAAAGTAGAGATATCACCCTGCCAACAAAAGTCTATATAGTCAAAGCAATGGTATTCCCAGTAGTAATGTATGGCTGTGAGAGCCAAGTGCCAAAGAATAGATGCGTTTGAATTGTGGTGCTGGAGAAGACTTTTGAGAGTCCCTTGGACTGCAAGGAGATCAAATCAGTCAATCCTAAAGGAAATCAAACTTGACTGTTCCCTGGAAGGCCAGATACTGAAACTGAAGCTCAAATACTTTGGCCACCAAATGAACTCACTAGAGAAGACCCTGATGCTGGGAAAGATAGAAGGTAAAAGAAGTGGACAGCAAAGGATGAGATGGTTAGATGGTTATCGATGCAGGAGCTCAATTTGGGTGAATTCCGGAGGGCAGCGGAAGACAGGAGGGCCTGGCGTGATGTGGTCCGTGGGGCCACAAAGAGTCGGACTTGACTGTGTGACTGAACAACAACAACAGGAAACAAGCATTATAATTAATTAGTTTTGAAAGAAGATGTAGCCTGTTCCTTTTCTGGTTTATTATTAGCAAGAGTATCACAGTCACCTCTGCTGTCCTTGCTCAACAAAAGAGAACTCTTGTGAAATCGATGCAGGAGCTCAAATGTCAGCTTTGCCTCTGGGTGAGCAGATATGTGATCAGGTGGGTGACATTTTTTCTTAAAGAGGCCTGGGAGCTAGACTACTTTATTATATGAAAGATCTCTTAGGGCATCTGGATAAGTAAGGCAGTAAGAGAGGCCTTTGAAGCTGGAGAGAGCACCTTAAGCATTACCTCTTTAAAGTTTCAAACACTGGCAGTGCGGATGGATCTCTCATACTTTTTGATACTTTCTCTATCCACTGTCAGGTCTGTTACAAGGAAACAGGCTGTTGCCTACTAAATTTCATACTAACATTATTTCTTGCAGAGATATAACAATTTTCATTCCCCATTCCCCCAAAACTAGATGTATATACACAAGCGTGCAATCACTCAGACCTCTTACCTATTCATATCCCTGCATTTTGATTTTGACCATTCCCTTTGCCTCTGCCATTTTCCCACACTGTTCCAAGCCTGACCTGTTCCCTAGAATGGTGAAACTGCAGTATCAGATCCTCTCTCTCTGGGGGGGCTCTGGTGCTCTTATTGGTTGTCTCCAGCTGGCATGGAGCACCTGCAACTGCAAACCACTCCAGCCTCTGTGATGCTGGAAAGAACAGATTTATTCTCCAGCTCTTGCACCCTTTCAGCTTCACTTCTCACCCTCTGTTCCTCCTGCCAATGATCACTACCAGCGTCTACACCACCCGGGGCCTTTTTGCTCCCAGCCGGGACACTCATTTCTTCATACCATATTTAGGGCCCCCTCTGCTGCCATTCTTGCCTGGGCACTCAGTGCTTGCTAGGATCACCCAGCTATGCTTTCTTCCCTTGTTTTCCTTGCCTGACAGCCAGTAAAACATTTGTGCACTGCTTCCTTTTGCGCACCGTCCCCCCCAGCCATAACGAAGGGCGGCTTTCCCTGCTCTCTGTGGCTGCTAGCTGCTTTTGGATGGGTATTTTTATGACTGCAGTTCCCTGTTCCTGCTGCACACAGAGTTTTAATTACAATAAGCAGCTTGGAATGGGCAGCACAGAGGAATGAAGCTGCGGGAAGGCAGAGATGGTACACCCCTGAAGAACAGAGATTAGACCATCCCATCTCTTGGCTAAAAAAATGTTGGTACTGAGGGTCAGGACTTTGCAGCCGAGTGGAGGAAGCCGTAGGAAATGCAGTCTGAAAGTCAGGAGCCCTGTTGTAGAGAAGGAGTTCTCTGCACCCTTGTGTAGCACCAAGATTACCCAGAAACTTTGCTTACATAGCTGCATGTAAGTTATACAAGAGAACCAAGAGCAGCTCCATGGGGCAGTTTGAGGATGTGAAACCAGCAGTGGGGCAGAGACTGCAGCCACTGCTCCATCCATGCTGTGGTCACAAGCAAAAATGAACCAGGAGGCAACCTGGGAGGCGCAAAACTCCCGTCACACGTGTGATGCAAAATGCTTGTGTTGTTCCCAACAAATAGGAGGGCTTTGTAAAGAGAGGGTGGACCCGCAACACAGCTCAGCAACAGACCAGGTCTGGAAACATAGGGCCACACTAGATGTGATGGTGTCCTTGTGGCCAGCCTGAGGACATCAATGCAATTTTAAAGGCATAGAGATCAGTTCCCCTGGAGAAAATGGCTGTTTTGCAGGGAGGCCTTTATGGCCCTCCCCTCCCCAAACCCCATCCTCCCCAGGCTCCACCCCCAAATCTTCAGGAATTTCCCAACCTGGAGTTGGCCACCCTAAGCCCACAGTGTGACATTCATTTCCCCTGGCTTGCCTTTTCAAGCATCGAAACAGTTGCCGGTGCAGGGTTGCCAGCTCCAAGCTGAGAAAAAACTGCAGATTTTGGAGGTGGAGCCTGAGGAAGGCCGGGTTGGGGAAAGAGAGGGACTTCAGTGGAGTATAATGCCATAAAGTCCACCTTCCAAAGTGGCCATTTTCTCCAGGTGAACCAATGTCTGTCGGGTGGAGATCAGTTGTAATAACACGAGGTCTCCAGCCACCACCTAGAGGTCATACAAACGTGAGATCACAGATAGGTTGTAAGTAAATTAAAAAACAACCGTGAAATTGAACCGATTGCATAATAATATCACGGTTGTTTTTTGTTTACTTACCACCTGGAGGTTGGCAACCGTACACCACTGTTTGTGGCCATTTTGGCACTTGCTGGGGGGGGGGAATAACCTGCTGTGCTGTCCCTTGTTGCATTTTTAAATGGCTTGAAAATGACGGTGGTATCCCTTTGCCTTGGAAATATGAAGTTGTAACAAAGGGAAGAGTGTTTCTGCAGACCAACAGAGCATCTTTCCTGCATTACCACAGTTAACCTCCTCGCAAGTAGGATTCAAGCTCAGCAAGGTCCTCAGTTCCAGGGTGTGTTGCTTTTTTTTTTTTTTTTTTAAAGAGGCAACTTAAAGCATACCCTTTCATCCATGCACACCTGATTTTCAGCAGATTGTATTCACCAGTGTTCCCTCTAAGCTGAGTTCGTGTGAGCTAGCTCACACTTTTTTAGCTTCTGGCTCACATGTTTTTGTCTTGGCTCAGGAAGGACAGCTCCAGAGCAAACTAATTGATGCAGTAGCCAAATTGCTCACTCACAACTTTAATGACAGTAGCTCACAAAATAGAATTTTTGCTCACAAGACTCCACAGCTTAGAGGGAACATTGGACTCACCACCATAAATGAACCAGTGTCCAAAGGTTAAGCACTTCTAAATATGCTACCAAGTGGACATAGTTGACTGCATTGCCAATGAGACTACTGGGCCTGATCTGCTTCTCAAACCCAGTGATCCAGGTCTGCACAGAATGCATAGGAAAGTGTCTAGGGGTGGTGCCCACAGACCCCAATTTACCAGCCAGGAGGGAGACTGGATGGCTGCCCGACGAGGGAACCAGCGGTGAGACTTCAGGGAGCCTGGGGGTGTTGCCAGTGCTGCTGAGATATCCCTCACTTGGGGCAGGAGGGAGGCAGGTGGACCCCACCTCCCTTAAGCAGTGGTCGAGCATGGAGGAGGCAGACGATGGTGACAGGGAAGGAAATGGGAGCACTGGCAGCAACAAGCACACCAACAGGGAAGGGAGGTTGGAGGCTGGGACAGCAGCCTCAAGCCATGCCGAGGGCAAGGCAGGAGGGTGGGGCTGGGGAACCGTGCCCACTGAACATAAGAGATGTCCATCATTTGAGTTCAACCTGGGAAAGGGGGGGATTGGAGAGCCCAGTGGTGGTCCACCCCAAGCAGGAGGACTTAAGTAGCAGGTGCGGGGCAGGCCAGGAAGGAAGAATGCGGGCAACACACAGAGACATTGGAATACCGGCTGGGCTACCACAAGCAGGGGGGAGGGAATAAGGTGCTTGTAAATCCCCCTCCCCCTTCACTATCTGTGGCTGAAGCCAAGCCAGCTTGCTAAATGCCATGCCCTAACTCATTGAGCTTTCACCAGCGGACCCAGGACCTGATAAGTTGGTGGCCCCTATGGGGATAATGACACGCCCTCATCCACATCTCCCTCCTCTAGCCAGCTAGAAGCCCAGTCATCCCTTGATTGCTCCAGCCATGTTGCGCCTTCCCTCTACAGAAAATATGCAGGAGGCAACGGCAGTTAGTAGAGCCTTTGACTTTGCTCAGTTTGATCAGTGACTGGTGGAGTGGCAGGACAAGTTAATGTGAGATTGGATGGTGCAACAACAAGAAGCCCAGATCATGATGATACGAGACTTGTGCTGCACCTGGGATGTGACCAGACCCCCTGGGGGTGTGTGAGGATGCCACAGAGGGCAGTTACCCAACTTTCAGCTCTCCAAGTTGGCCCCAGAAGATGACATTGAGGCATACCTGGAAATTTTTGAATGGATGGCAGAGATGACCCAGTGGCCAAAGGCCCAATAGTCTTACATTCTGGGACCTTACCTGACCAGAGGGGCCCAGGCTGCCCTGCAAGCCTTACCCAAGGACCCAGTGGCTGACTATCAAGTTCTTAAGGCCATCATCCTCAATTAATATGAGATCAGGGAAGAGACTTTTCACCAGAGGTTCCAGGCCTGGCAGTGGAAGTGAGGAGACTGGACTCGTGTAGTTGTAGCAGAGCTGACAAAGCTAGCCAAAGACCTCAGATGAAGTTGCCCTCGTGGAAAAGGTGGTGGCTGAGCAAGTCCTTTAAATCTTCCTCCATGAGGTCAGAGTGTGGGTCCTGAGGAGCAAGCTAGCAACTTTGATGATCCTGAAGGGAATGCTGGAGAATTATGTGGTGGCCAAAGTGGCAATGTGCATTCTGAGGGGCCAAAGTCACTCTTTGAGGCAGGGGCCATCCTGGGGCCAGGGTGGTACCTCAGCCCTATTGCTAAGGAAGGCCAGGTTCAAGTACAGGTTCGTGGATGCCTGTTGGAGCAACCTCTCAAGGGGGCCTTCCCATAAGAACATAAGAGAAGCCAATGTTGGATCAGGCCAATGGCCTATCTAGTCCAACATAATGTCATACAGTGGCCAAAAATACCAGGTGCCATCAGGAGGTCCACCAGTGGAGCCAGGAAAATAGAAGCCCTCCCACTGTTGCCCCCCAAGCACCAAAAATACAGAGCATCACCTGCCCCAGAGTCCCTATCCATACCCTGTGGCTAATAGCCACTGATGGACTTCTCCATATCTTTATCTAATTCCCTCTTGAAGCCGTCCATGCTTGTAGCCGCCACCACCTCCTGTGGCAGTGAATTCCATGTGTTAGTCACTCTTTGAGTGAAGAAGTACTTCCTTTTATCCGTTCTAACCTGACTGCTCAGCAATTTCATTGTGTGCCCACGAGTTCTTGTATTGTGAGAAAGGGAGAAAAGTACTTCTTTCTCAACCTGCTCAATCCCATGCATAATCTTATAAACCTTGATCATGTCACCCCTCACACAATTGTATTACAATCCCATCTCAACCTGTGCCTTTGTGAGGCTCTGGGACTGCATGCCCCAGTCCCATGGAAGGCGGAGATTATCTTAGCAGGGCAGTAATGGCGGAAGCATGAGGCCCATGTTATACTTGTGGACAGATGTGGCATTTCCAAAGGGAGTGCCCAACCATGGAATGCGATGCTGGATGGGAGGTTGTTCTCCCCAACAGCTCTAGCAGTGCCCAGCCTTCATGGTATCCCTTGTCCTCTGTGGGTGCACCATCCAAACGCTGTTGGACTTATGTTCTTATGACTCAGAAGCACTATTTCAGTGATTCAGGCAGACCTGGTACCTGTAGCCCTACCAGTGTGAAGGTGGATCCAGCTGGTCTGCTTTTTCCAACATGCCCACTGATGGCCCATCATACTAGCCCCAGTAATTTTCCAAGGGCAACTACAGGACCTTGAGATGGCTCATGTGGATCTACCATACCCTGCTCTTCTGGGGCGGGAATTACCATTCGCTCTGGGAAGTGCTGCACCAAGCCACTGTGAAACCTTCTATCTGCCTGGGAAGTGTGGAAGTCAAAGGTGATGACTCTGCCCTGGCCTGCCCTCAGAGGGGCCAGCTTTCTGACAGGCCTGGTAAGTGGATTTGAAGTTTGTGGAGGCTCAAGAAAATGATGAATCTTTACAATGGTTCAGGGAGGAGGTGGCAGTAAATGAAGGCACCGTGCAAGATTCCCAGAGGACCCAATGCCTCCCAAGAGTGGAACAAGTCTGGGGGCTCTGAATTAGGGTGACCAAGGACCCCTGCAGCTGGGGGAGGCTCCAACAGTTACTAGTACTTGCCAGCGATGTGGTTCACTCATGAGCATGCATGGGTGGGCCATCAAGGACCTGTGAAGACCCTTGCCCAGCTCCTGAACCATTTCTTTTGGCCAGCAGTGTTCCATGAGGTAAAAGCCTATTTCTGTTCCTGCCCCGTACACCAGAAAATTTCAAACTGAACGCTGGAGAAATCCCTGCTGGCATCACTGTAAAACGCTGGGGAATAAGCAGATCGTTACATCCCTATATCACCCTCAAACAGACGGATTGGTGGAGTGCCTCAACCAAACCCTGAAGGTGGTCTTGCAGAAGCTGGTCCAGGAGCTACCCAGGCAGTAGGACATCTTTTTGGACCACTTCCTGTTCACCCCCCTGGGAAACATCACAGGCCTCAACCAGGTTTAGTCTGTTTGAGCTATTCTATGGTCACCCCCATGGTATATTGACCCTGATGAAATGCCAGTAGGTATCCCAACACTCTTCTGATCCACTACCCCCAAGTGTGTGTGTCAACTGTTGGAATGGCTGGAATGAGCCCAATTCCACCATTGGAAGTGATCCAGGAGACCCAGAAATCCTGGTATTACCAGGGGACTAAGATGAGGGTGTTTGGTCCCAGTGACAGGGTCTTGGTGCATAGGAGGACAGCCCCAGGGCAAGGGGATGACATGTGGCTCAGACTCTTCACCACTGCACAGGTAATGGGACCCCTCATATATGATGGCATTAATGCCCCCCCAGGCAATTGCGCCCTGGCTGAAGACCCGTCCAGCCTTAGGGGAGGTGAGTTGCAGTGAGTGGACTATGCACTGGCGAGGGTGGGAGGCCACGCATAGACTGTCAGTGGCCCAAAGGGAAGACATAGAGAGGCTTCTTTCCAGCATGCCTGGAGTATTCTCCTGGTCTCCAGGGGAAATTTTGGTAATAGAACACATCATCCCTACAGATCCTGGGCTTCATGGCGACTGGTCCCCTGGGAATGTTGGCCTGAAGTGGAACATGAGAACCCAGAGATGCTGCACTTTGGGGTCACAGAGCCATCCGGTAGTGCTTGGCAGAGTCCAACTGTATTACAACCCAAGTCCGATGGCAGTACTCTTTTCTTCATGGACTACAGGGACCTGAATAAGGTGGCCTGTTTCAGTGCCTATCCAATGCAATGGGCTGATGTCCTGCTGGACCACCTGGGTGCAGCCCAGTTCCTGTCAGCCCTCGACTAGGCCAAAGATTATTGGCAGGTTCCAGTGCGGCTACAAGACTGGAAGAAAACAGCCTTTGCCACACCCCAGAGCTTATTCCAGTTTCAAATGAAGCCATTTGGGCTGCAAGGGGCAGCAGTCACTTTTCAGCAGCTCGTCGATACGGTTCTGGCAGGATGCCACACATTTGCCGCCTCCTACATTGACGACATAACTATATTTAGACCTGACTGGGCCTCGCACGTGCAACATCTGGAGATGGTGATTAGAGTCCTAGACTGGGACAGGGTCAAACCCAACGCCTCAAAAAGTCATTTAGGGTTCCAGAAGTTAAAATATTTGGGTTTCATAGCAGGAAACGGTCAGGTCTGGCCAGTGCCAGAGAAAGTGGTAATGCTAAGAGAATACTTGCAATCCCAAACCAAGCATCAGCTAAGGAGGTTCCTGGGGCTACTCGGTACTATAGCTGCTTCATCCCACACTACAACATCCAAACCTCACTGATTGCCTGAAGAAGGGCCTCCTAAACCATTTGCAATGGACCTCTCTGTGAGAAGCTGCCTTCTGGAAGCTATGCCTCAAACTGTCCAACATAACAAGCCTACACAACATGACAAGCTAGACTTTGATTGTCCCTTCATTTTGCTGACAGACACTTTGGAGTCAGGCTTCGGGGCAGTACTCTCTCAAGAGTGGGAGGGGCAAGAATATCTGATCATGTTCCTAAGCCAGAAGCTGCAACCACCCAAGACATGTTGCACAACTGTCAAGAAAGAATGAGCATCAAGACTTCAGGAAGTGTGTGTGTGTATGTTTGGGGGGGTGTCAATGCCACCAAGACTTTCCCTCACTTGTGGCAGGAGGGAGAGAGGTGGACCCCTCCTCCCTCGAGTGGTGGTTGAGTGCAGACGAGGCTGATGACAGTGACAGGGAAGGAAACAGGAGCACTGGCACCAATGAGTGTGGCAGCAGGGAAGGGAGGCTGGGACAGCAGCCCCACCCCATGCTGAGGCTAAGGCAGGAGGGTGGGGCCAGGAGGAAGGTGTCCACTGGGCACGAGGGATGCCCATCACTCAAGTCCAACCCAGGAAAGGGGGGGGGATTAGAGAGCCTGATAGCGGTCCATCCTGAAGGGGTGGGCTTAAGCAGCAAGTGCAGGGAAGGCAGGGCAGGGCAGGGAGGAAGAGCACGGGTGAGACCCAGAGACACTGGAAGAATGGCTGAGCTACCACAAACAGGAGAGAGGGAATAGAGTGCTTGTTAAAAAATGCTCCCCTTTCGCTATCTGAGGCCAAAGCCGAGCCAGCTGGCTAAAAGTCATGCCCTGGAGGACCCTAGCTCACTGAGCTCCCACCCAGCAGACTCGGGACCCAACAGAAAGATGGGGTCTCTATGCCTTTCTGTGGGCAGTCACTCCCTATATGCAACTAATGAGCACAAACAGGTTGGTAAAGTTGCCAGCTTTTTTTTTTGTTAGAGCTCCTATGTACTTAAAAATGACCCAACATGAAGAAATATGTTTAAATTTCCTCTTGGTTGTGCTGCACGGGGTTGCCATCTTTTTATTGCCTCTGCTTCTGTACTTTTAACAGCAAACTTGCCACAGCAGGTCCCAGTGGGAATAGCTTTGCCTGTCCACTGATTAAAGTATTTATTTTTTTAGTTTATTAACTCTCTTGCTTCCACCTGATTACCATATATATTACGTTTTCTCTGACATTGCTGATGGTATGAGGCTGTTCATCGAAGGTAGCTGTTAGCCTTTGCAAAATAACACAAATAATATGATATAAGGAAAATCCTTTCCAACACATTGCTTAAACCTGAAACGAGATCTGTACAGGCACACTGAGATGATGCATTTGAAGGACTGAGTCACCTTGTATCGGGAATGACATCAGGCACAGGCAACTGAAAATCACTTTTAAAAACTCCAAAACTATGATTAATAAATGAATGGGTCAATTACAGTGATTAATTGGCAGATGCATTCAATGAGGGATCAATATAGCCCATGAAGGACTGATCTTTGGGGCAGGTTCCTTAGGTAGAGAGGTAGATGTTCTCAAACAGCTGGAATTGCTGCATCAAGAATGAATGCCTTTCTAAAGGAAATATCCACATCCAAACTGGTAGATTTGGGCTAGGAGGGAGTTTTCTGCTTAAATCTAAACAAACAATCAGGATAAACTTTGGTACAGACTCCTGAACTTAAAATCTCTAGCAAGACCAATGTGAGTTAGCCCACCTCAGACTGAAGATTCCAGGGCACCATTAAAAGGCAGAAACTTGTCAATTGTGATTATTATGTATTTTTTCTTTAGCATGGGGGCAGCATTTATATTGCTTTGCCTTAAGCACCAAAATTGGCTTGGTGCTCTATTTTACACCCCAAAGCTGGAGCTTAGCAAAAATTTGGGAGGTTTAGTTGTATGCATGGCAGCTATTTCTGTCCTGGACAGAATTGTCTGGGGGAGTATCTTTCTCAAACCTCTTCTGTTTGTAAGGAGCATGGGTGGCGGTGGGGGGGAGAGATTAGTGGCAGAGGATAGGAGTTTCCAAGAAGGGAACTACTCATTGGATCTGAAGCAAGCCAGCACTTTGGGACAACAGACAGGGTCTTTCCTTCTGCCTCCTGCTGAACACATGTAGCTGTTTTATACCAAGGCAGCCCATTGATTCATCCACCTCAGTATTGTCTATACTGAGCATCTCTAGGAGTTCTCCAGGGTCTCAGGCAGAGAAATATCTCCCCCCCCAGCTGCTGCTACCTGAGATCCCTTTGCCCAGAGACAAAACCTAAGACTTGCTGCATGCAAAGCATATGTGTTTTGCCACTGAGCCACAGTCCTTCCCAGGGACCTCCAAAAAGGCGGCACTAGGACCGACACAGGAACCACTCACCACAGAGAAGTCGTCAGGTCTGCAGGGCTCGCCACGGTATTTGCAGGTCAGCATCATGTCCTCAAGCTGATGGCTGTTTCGATCAAAAAAGTTATACAAATTCAGAGGTTCATCGGGTATCTCAAAGGCAGGTGGGACCAGAGGGAATCCTGCTTCCAAAGGGAGATCGTCATAGCCCACAAGTGGGGAAATATATAACAGGTCACCATAGGTGAGCTGAGAAACACGAATGCGATTGAAGTTGCAGAAAGTGACGGCAGGGAAAGTCATCTGGGAGCTCTCCTGTTCATCCAGCTGCGTTATGTGATGATACTCCAGATAGTAGAATATTCGCCCAACCACCTGGTACAGGAAAATGGACAGTGAGAACAGGAACGCACCAGTCCAGAGTGCCTGGCGCACCCCAAAGCCGCTCTCCACAAAGATGTGGCTGGCCCCATGCAAGGTGCAGCTGTTGGCAAAGGTTATCAAATCTGGAGCACCTTCTTCCTTTTCCTCCAGTTCTGCTGCATCTTCGTAGTCCATCTCCATGTCTTCCACTTCATGTTGGCTGTAGAGGAACCTGTCACCATTACTCTCAGCTGCATCCTTGACTGTGTTTTTCTCTTGGTTTGGAGTGAAGGAGATGGTGCAGAATATCTGGATGGGCATCTTGCCCCACCAGGGCCCCGTGAGGTAGTCCTCAGCTGCCTAGTGGAGGTACTCCGCAAGGACTTTTCAGTGTTGGAAGTCAAAGACAGATAGCAAGGGGGAAGAACATAAAAGAAGGGTGCTGGTGATTGCAAGAGGGTGGTGGTGGCAGTGGAGGGGGAAGGACAGCTTGGAAGAGAATGAGGCACAGGGGGAAGGAAGGCAAGAGAAGGAACTTACAGGAGAAATGGGAGAGGAATGGAGAGGTCCAGCAAAGGCAGCAAGGAAGGGATGAGGAATACAAGAAGCATCCAAGAGACAGAAAAATGGGGAGAGGCAGAATTGAGGGATGCAGAAGAGGAAGTGACAGGATGAGCTGCCAGCTGGCTACACCCAGGCAGCTCCTCGGGCCCCGAAACTTCTCCAGATCAAGCATATGGAATCCAATGTCTCCCTGGCTCCAAAAGCTTCAGTTTTCCAAAGTTGGGAGTCTTCACTGAGCAGCTGTTCCCTTGCCAGTGCAGCCTGATGGCTGGTGTGTGTTCGCAAACAGCCTTTGGCAGCACAGAAGTCAGACCCAGACGCCTAGGACAGGGCCTGCTTAATAATTCATCAGCTTCCTTGGTATCTGTGTTGGGGTTGAGAGCTACCGAGGGAAGGACGAGCATCTCTCCTCCCCCTCCCTCCTGACCAATGCCTCCAAAAGCCCGGCCAGTGGCCGGTGCCAGATCATTTCCTGCTCCCAGCATGCTCCTGCCTGTTCCAGCCCTTCACAGCTGTTCCTTATGTGTGTTTGTGTCTAGAACAGGAAGATGCAGGATTCTCGGCCTCTAAACAAATCAGCCCTTGGGTTGAAAGCGGGCAGCAAATAGATCTTGCACACCCAGGTTCTTGCAGTGAAATCCTATAGGAAGTTGCTCCAGACTCCCACTGAAATCATTATACCATCGCACCAAGCTGAAGATCACCAAGCCGGTGAAAATTGTTAGCATGCCATCTGATTTATTTAAAGATTACCATTGTTGGATTGCTTTCAATGCTCAGTGTTAATGTATGTATGCTGTTTTAAATTTTTGTACTTGGCTTTTATGGTGAGCCTGCTTGTGGGGAGGGTGGGGTATAAATTGAAATAATAAATAATAAATAAATAAAATTCAGCTTAGATAAATCTGCATAAGACTGTACTGTTGAGGTCATTTATAACGACCGACACTCCCAACAGTCCAATTTTGGGGGGCTGATACATAACTAATGTGGGGCCAATGCTGTCATGTCAATGAATTACCCTAGAGAAAATGTGGAGTTCCAAAATCTCAATGTAGGGTTTGTCCGGGAGAGACTGAATGCCCCCCCCCCTTCAATCCTTCCTTGATTCTGGTCATCTGGATTTTGCATTCTAGCTAGAAGAGGCCCAACAGCCTCAAATGCTAGTCTTTTTAAGATTTACACTCTGCCAGTTTGGTGTAGTGGTTAGGCCTCTAATCTGGGAGAACTGGGTTTGATTCCCCACTCCTCCACATGCAGCTGCTGGTGTGACCTTGAGTCAGTCACAAGTTCTTTCAGAACTGTTCTCTCACAAGCAGTCCTCAAAAGAGCTCTCTCAGCCCCACCTACCTCACAGGGTGTCTGTTGTGGGAAGGGAAAGGAGATTGTAAGCCACTCTAAGACTCCTTTGGATAGTGAAGGGCTATTGGTATAAATCCAATCTCTTTTTCTTCTTCTCTTCTTTCACCACAGTGGAGACCCAAACCAGCATATCACATAATTCTCATCTCCTTCACCCCATCTTCGCAAAAACTACCCTGTGAGATTGGTTAGGCTGAAAGAGCGTGACAAGAGTGTGACCTGACAAGTTTCCATGACAGAGCAAGTATTTGAACCTGGTTGTCCCAGGTCCTAGTCTGACACTCTAACCACTTCCAGTTCTTCTTCAGTCAAAGCATACTTTGTTGTAGAATATGACAATGGGATGCTTTCTCATACTGAATCAGACCTTTGGTCCATTTAGCCCAGACTGGCTTCTCTGACTGACAGTGGCTCCTCTAACTTTCAGGCAGAGAAAGTCTTTTGCTACACCTGTGGCCGGGGATCCTTTAACAAAGAGACACAAAGATTGAACGTGGGACCTCTTGCATACAAAGCATGTGCTCCAGCTTTGAGCTGTAGCCCCTTCTATATACCCTTATGCTGTGTGCTTCCACATGAATGCAATTGCAAGTGACTGACACTCTTAAAGCAGAGTGCTGAGCACCCACAGACTAGCAGGATTGGCATGGGGCAAAAGGTTGTGCACTAGAACTGATGGGAACACACAGCCCTCACAACAGGAAATAACTGTTCCCTGTTTCCCATCCACAACTGCGGGTCAGGGCAATATGTTGAACCACCTGCTGACACTGCACTTATTCACGACCAAACTCATATAGATGACTATACAAGAAGAAGAAGAAGAGGAGATTGGATTTATACCCTGCCCTCCACTTGGAGTCTCAGAGCGGCTTACAAACTCCTTCCTTTCCTCTCCCCACAACAGATACCCTGTGAGGGAGGTGGGGCTGAGAGAGCTCTGAGGGAACAGTGACTGACCCAAGGTCACACCAACCGCTGTATGTGGAAGAGTGGGGAATCAAACCCGGTTCTCCCAGATTAGAGTCCGTGCTCTTAACCACTACACCAAGCTGGATGGCTGACATTTTCCTGCATGTTAAAAAAAACCTGGTGTTACCAAGATTCACATCTTCCAGGAGTGCCAAGCCAGTATAAATTCCAGTCTGATTATGCCAGAACTTTGGGAGTAATTTATGAGAAAGTAAAGGTGGAACCAATTTTGCCCCCAAATATGCAATTCATGGGTTCTAGGTTCTTGTCCTAGGATGTGGGGAATATGTGGGTGAAGCACTTCCCATGATGGCACACGTGTGTTAGAAAGCCTGTTATGCTGTATACAAGGCCACTAGCATCCTGGAGGCACTTCCTTGTAGCCTGAGAGATGAAGGATACTTAGATGTGTTAAAGGGAGGATAGCTGGGATGTGGCAGAGCAACCTGATCCTTTATGATGCCAGCATTCCTGACAGTACATGCCATTAAATAGGTCTGAATTCTGGGAAGATCTGTGTTAGGATGCCACTGTTAGTCTCATGCAATGGCCATGCCTAGTGCAGGCATGCATTGTCACACTGGGACACAGCAGCACTGTCCTTCAGACCCTGCTTGCGCATGCTGACCGCTGCCCTGTGACAGCCCAGACAGGGTTAACGAGCTCTCCTCTGGACCTCAGCTGGACAAATACTAAAATCCAACAAAACTACCACATGCATCTTTGGCCAGTGCGCCCACTTTAGCATTCCTAAATAAGGCTCTAAGTTTTTAACTTTCAACAACAGCACAGCAGAAAATGGAACAGGTGCAGATTTGCCTATCATGAAGATGCAGGTACAAGAAAAATGGTGCCTGGCATATTTCAGTTTCCTGTCATGTGGTTCTTAAGAGGCATAGGAGCCTTTGTCAGGAAGAGAGATGGCAACTTTGGTTACAGTGCAGCATACCATGATGTGTAAGCATGGCTGAAACTATTTGTCCACTGTGAGCATTTAGGTTTACATAACTTCCTTACCAAAAAGACAGGAAGAAAATGGCTTGCAAATAGCAAAGGCTTGGGTTAGGGTTACCAAATGGTCAGGAAAAGATAGACAGATCTGCTCTTGTGCCTTTACCCCTAGCTTCATCTGCAGTAATCAGCAAGTGAAGTTTCATCCATCACATTTATTTCATACAAAGGACCTCAGGGCAGCAAACATTGCTCTCCATTTTACACTTACAGGAACCCTGTGAGGTATGTTAGTGATCAGTAGTGCATGGTCGCCTACTGAGCTTCATGGCTGAACATGGATTTGAACCTGGGACTCCCCAATCCAGCTCTCTAACCACTAGAATACTCAGCGTTATCTGCCTGCTACTGATGGTGGATCGCAGTGCTGTTAATGCACTAAAGCAAGGGTTAGTTAAGAAAAAAAGAAGTGAGTCACCCTAGCTTGTTCAGCAGAAAAGGACAAAGAAATGCAAGACAGACTGTTCAACCTGAAAGACTGATAGTGAGCTGGGCTATGAATCTAGAAACTAGGAACTGTATCAAAAATGTATTTTGTTTGTTTTATTTAAACTCTGTGTACCTGTACAAAGCTTTAAGGATGCCCATTATTTATTGCAAGAAAAGGAACAATCTTTGAAAAGTAAGAAGTTTCCCTTGAAACAAAGTATCTGGCAACCATCTTGGATTGTAAAATACACTTGAAAACTACTGGGAGTTGGAGGTACAGGAAGCTACAGACTGTGGGCAGCTATTGAAGTACCTGCTCTCTCTCCCCTGGCTCTGTAGCCTTCCGATCTTCTACCCCACCCCACCTTGTGGTTTCTTTTCCCTGCACTTGGAAGCCCATTAGCAGTGGCCACAAAGTAATTTCCAGCCGCTTGGTCACTGCTGCCCAACTCAGGGGATGGGAAGTATGTAAAAGGGGCAGCACTTTGAGGCCTGGGGAAGCAGCTAGCAAATTGACTTTCTGACCAGTGCCAGCTCAGCACAAGACTTAGCTCACTGCATCTTGTTGGGTTAACTACTTGTGTGCTGCCTCCCTGCCTAATCCTCTTGATCACTATTTTACCAGGGACATACATGCATCTAATTAAATGGGCTTTAGTCAAGGAAAACTTATACTAGAATAAGAACTTGCTCATCTTGAAGGTACCACAAGGCTCCTGTTTGTTTTTATTGCCACAAAGTAACACAGAAATTCCAGGGATACAGGGTGACTGCTGCTGCTGGTGCATTGGAAAATGTTCTGCTGCATTGTGGCTTGAAAATGAAAACATGGAATATGCTGAAATCTGAAATCCACCAGTCTTTCTCAGATCGGTTGACTGAGCAGGGATAGCAGACAGAAAAACAGAAAGACAGACAGACGGGTTGCCAGGTCTCTTCGAGATGACAGTGGGGGGATGGAGGGATGCTCTGGGAGCCAGAAATGTCACCTCCTACATGCTGATGTCACCAGAAGTGATGTTGTGCGTCACATGGAAGTAACATTGACATTTCGGGGGTGACGCTCTGGTTTTGGGGCAAAACTATATGGTAAAATCACCCTCAGACCATAGAGTTTTGTCAAAAAAACGAGCATCCACTCCAACATCACCGATCTGCCCACTTCACATCTGGATGACGTGGGCACATCACCCAATGTTGTTATTGGGGTGAGAATTTCCTCCCGCTGGCCAGCTAGCCAGTGGTGGGCAGGAGTCCATAAAAGCAGGTGATTCCCCACCCCAAAATGGGAAATGATAACCCAAATAGATAGAAAGATAGATGATAGATGATAGATGATAGATGATAGATAGATAGATAGATAGATAGATAGATAGATAGGACAGATAAGCTTGACATGGTGGTTGTAATTGCTGGCACACAGTGTAAACTTACTAATGTAAATGCAATTGGTATGCATTATTTATATTAAACCTATGGGCTGCTCCTCTGGAATTATGCATCAGAAGTTTGTCTCTTTGGAAATCATTGGTGTTGTTTGTGTACCAGTTTTTGGTTGGGCAAAGAATAGGGCTGTTGCTTAAATGGAAAGAGTTGTCCACACAGCAGAATCCTCATCCCCAGGAACCCCCAGTAATGAGATCCCAGGTAGCAGGGCTAGGTTAGAAAGTCAACGTGGAAAAAGTCTGAGTTCAAGATGTGCTTCATCAGATTATGGCACTTGGCTGACTCAGGTTAGGACACTCAGCTTGATTTGATCTAATTTGGTGGGTAATTATTAGGAGATTTATGCCCTGCAGTTGCAGTCTGTGGTTTTTTGAGGCAGATAACAGAAAAGATCTTAACAACAAAAACAATAAATATCTAATATTAAAACATTAAATCACGGCAGTAAAAAGAAACATAGTAATCACTAGAAACTAATCAACCAGCAACATAAAATCCTAAAGGCCATAATTATATAAATCAGTTTTTAAAAAGCATAAAAATAATTATATATAATATTGATGATTTGAAAGAACTATGATTTTTTAAAACAGTAGGTGCAAGGTGCATAAAAACATAAAGTAAGAGTAATGTAGCAATTGCCTGACCTGGATGATCTAGGCCAGATGTGGCCAAACTTGCTTAACATAAGAGCCACAAAGAATAAATGTCAGATGTTTGAAAGCCACAAAATATGAACAAGTATCACACACACATTTTATTGAAAAATATGCAAATCTGCTTTTTATTAACATAAAGTGAGACTGCCAAAAATAAAAACAAGAGGTAAAAACAGATATTGATAGTGATATTTATTTGTCCAATGATACTTATTTGTTTGCTAATTATATTTATTTGTCTAAGAGAGAGAGAAAGAGAGAGAGGGATGGAAAGAAAGCAACTTTAACTTTAAATGTGTTCTCCAATCCCCTACCCCCACCCCTAAGCCAGCCAACTTGGCTTGGAGAAGGGATTTAAAGAGTCAAATGCCTTCCCCAAGCTGGCCAGTCGGGGGGGGGTGTCTTTGAGAATGCCTTTAATGTTAACACTGCTTTATTTCTTCACGGAAGCAGTCCACAGAAGCAGGCAATGGCAAACCTCTGAACTTCTCTTGCCTTGAAAACCCTGTGGGGGCCGCCATATGTCGGCTATAGAGGGTTGCCAGCTCTGGGTTGGGAAATACCTGGAGATTTTGGGGGTGAAGCATGGGGAGGGTCCTTACTGTGTTATAATTCCATAGAATCTACCCTCCAAAGCAGCCATTTCCCCCAAGGGAACTGATCTATGTCATCTGGGGGTCAGTGGTAATTCTGGGAGATCTCTACCCTGTGCTTGGAGCCTGGCAACTATCCGACTATGACTTGATGTTGCTTTCTACCAATGTAGCAGTCAGAGGGGATCTTGATACATCCCTTGAGCAGCCTGAAGAAGAAGTGTGTGAGACAGGTCTTGTGGGAGCTCCTGAAAAATAGCCAGCATGGTTGCCCTCCCCACCTCATCTGACAGTCTGTACCAAATAATCAGTTTCATAACCAGAGGAAGAATGGACAGCCCTGCAAAGGGGCTGAACCCTGGACTGATGCTAGCCCTGCGGCTAACATTAGAAGTCTTCATCACTGCTGGAAGAGAGGAAGATGAAACTTGTTGTGTATTAAACTGTAAATCAAGCCTATACATTGCCATGTTAAGCTTGACTCTGAATGTGGCTCCTCAGCTGTCGCATTACCATTGGCTGGTTTCTGCGAAACCTCTGTAAGTATCCAATCACTGTGTGAAAATGTATCTAAGAGGGAACGGTCCTGATTGGCCTTTATCCCTGTGTTTTGATTGGTCTTAACATGTTCTGGGAGTGGCTTTGAAAGCCTGGGATAGTTTAAAAAGGGAGCTGTGCTCCACTTGTTGTTGTGTGTTCCTGAGTTGGTGTTGCCGTTCAATAAAGCTGAAATCACTTGTTGAGCTTATTCCGTTGTTGAGTCTCATACTTAACAAAACTGAACCCAAAGAATGTGCCTGTGTTAGTGATGGATTCGAGAAGTGGCCCTCAGCGGGGCGGGGGCGTCATGACTCATCACAAGGTGATTGCCCCCTCTCTCTTGCGCAGTTGCACCCCATTCTCTCCATTCTCTGTGTTTCTTCATTTTTATTAAGTGAAAGGGAGGGAAAGACTCAAAATGATGGTGAGAAACAGTTGAAAGGAGAGACACACAGAGAAGGGAAGAAATCCTATGCTGAGATATTCCTGCTATAGACAGAATCATTCATTGAGTGGAAAGGCAGCATGAAAATGTTTTAAATAAATAAATGATATATATTGAAAAACGTCTTCACGCCATCCAAGTATGTTTCAGAGCCAGGTATAGGAGGGTGGCCACAGAAAGCAGGAAATTCCCATGGGAATGGTTAGTGGTGGAAAAAGTTTGGACCCTTCCCTTACCGGTGTGAATGACCCATTTAATCTTTTAAAAATCCAAAGTATTTAGTATCCACACTGCATCGAGGAACTCTATTTCAGTGGTTACTCTCTGCACAGTTAGGATTTTTTTTTTTTTTACTGTGAGCCTGCAATAAGGAAATGTCACCCCTGCACCTCGATCTTCCTTTTCTATCTCCATTTTTATCTGGCTTTGAAGAGTCACTGTTGATTATCATGCTTTCTTTGTCTGTACTAAGGATCCAGGACTTCAGAAGAAACATAATAGATCAAGGATCTTCCATGCCTTGCTGTAGTACAGGCTGGTCAGACCCGGTAGCAGCACAAAAAGCCTTGCCTGATTGTTCCCTAACTGTTTGAAATGTATGCAACAGAAACTTCAGTGCCTCTCCGGCAAGACCCTGCTGCTCCGTGAATGAATGCCTCTGCGAATCTATTGTCATGGGCTTCAGTAGGTTATGTAGGGCACTTGAAAATGGACTCTGGCAAGCACCAGCAATAGGAATGGAGTTAGGAAGAGATGTTGCTTAACAGCAAGTAGCACCCCAGTTAGGTTTGTCAACTGATGAGAAAAAAGGTGTGGCCTGCTCTTTATTTATTTACTTATTTGTTCAATTTCTATTTCGCTCTCTCCCACAATTGTGGGGCTCAGTGCAGATTACAACACAAACAAGCAATTTAAAACAATTAAAACTATACATACAAAGTCAAACAATTGACCAGATGGCATAGAAACTGTTTAATTGTTCCTAGGGAAAGAGGGGAGAGAGAAAAGCAGAGGGCAGTAAATAAATAAAATAAAACTCCCCGGTCTCACCTGTACGCCTGGCAATATGGTTCCGAAATTGAGCTAAATCCCAGAGGGTCCGGGTCTCACTTGGAAGTGCATTCCACAGAGCAGGAGCAATTGCTGAAATGGCTCTTATTCAAGTTGAAGCCAGAAGAATGGTCTTTGGCCAAAGACCATCTGTGTTTTTTTGCGTAAGGAGCATAATGCTCTTGGGGGGTATGCCTGGAGAGGCGGTCCTGAAGATATGTTGATTCCAGACCATGAAGGGCTTGTGTCTTTAACAGTAATTTGATGCTGCTGTTGCTTGCACAGCAACTGGATGTACAGAAACAAGCAGGGGATACTTCTCCTAGCATGGAGATAACCATCATCATGTGCAAGTGTCTGCACTTCAAACTGTTGTTCAAAGAGCAGAAGTTGGTTATAAAATGTAGCCACTTTACCCCCAGTCCTATGGCAGCTGCAGCTGGTAAGCCTTGCAGCTGTTCTTCCTCATGGTATTTAATTTCTGTTCTATAATTTTAATTCTGCCTGTTTGGGGTTTAAATTTTAGTTGTGTGCATCTGTGTAGCTTTTCTGATGTGAGCGAACATTCAAATATTTTAAACAGATGCAAACGTAAGATTCAGGCTGAAGCAGATCAAAGAACCCTATAGTCTGGCTTTCTGTTTTATCATCCAGAGGTCCCTGGAAAGCCTGCCAGCAGCAGAGCGCAGAGGTCGAAGCAACTCAGACATTGACATTCACTACCGCTGAACATGGAGGTTCCATTGAGCCATCATGGCTGATATCCACAGAGTGACGTATTCTCCATTAACGTGTCAAATCTCCTTTTAAAGCCACCTCAAACTAGTCCCCTTCATGTGGCAGAGAGTTCCACAAATAAATTATGCCTAGAAGTCTCATTGTAGATGTATGTATGGGAGGGCAAGATGTGTGTCAGTCATTAGTAAAGACAATGAATTCTATATTTCCAGTCTTGGCAATCGCCATGGCAGTCGTCTTCTCCCAGGGCTCTGGGAGAAGCCTGCCAGCGCCTGCGGCTGGGTGGGAGCTCGATTGTCCGCACCACCCCAGGAGTCCTTGGGTTGGACTTCAAGCCAAGGGGCGCTAGAGAACCCCCCCCGGCGAGACAAGCTGGAGAGGAGGGGCTCCTCCAAGCCCCGACGGGCCCGCCATAGAGTGTCCTGAATGGGAACAAGATCAGCACATTGGAGCAAGCGTATGGTGATCAAGCGATTATGAATTCAGAGAGACAATCGCTAAAAATGTGAGTTGAAATATAAGCAAGAATCACCCACAAAGACTGTGCTCCCCCAAAAGGAAATGGGGGGAGGGGACTTCCCCCGCTAAGGACTGTTCGCAAGTGATTCTAAAGTTAGAAAGGGGGGGCTGGCAGTAAAAAGAGAATGAATGGAAATAAAGAGACTGTGAGAGCTTACCACTTTGATTAAGAACTTCCAGAGACTTTGCCGAACTTTTATAAAAAGTAAACAATCCTCACACATGGCGCTGCCAAAAGACTCTAAGGATAAATTAGCAAAAGTTAAACCTTCTTCAGGAAGTTCCCGCCCTTCAAGTTCTGTGCCTAGACAGGACTTAACTACGGAACTCCAAAGGTTGCTGTCGGAGGCTCTGCGCCCTCTGCTGGAGAAAATCGCAGCTATTGATAATAAGCTGGATGCACAGCAAGCGCAAATGGTGTTAAACACACAAAAAATCGAAAAAGCAGAGCAGGAGCTTAAAGAGATTGGTTCCAGCATGAAAAAGGTGAATAAAAAGCTGCAGGCGCTTGAAAAGAAGTGTCAAATTGAAGAGTCTCATGTGTTACAGCTACAAATGGAAAGGGCGAGTTATGTCTTGAGACTTCAAGGGATCAAGGAGGAGAGAGGGGAGAATCTGAGACAGATTATGGGGGACTTGTTGGCTCCCTTGGCAGAGGTGACGTTGGATCAACTTCAAAGTGAAATAGATACGGTCTTTAGATAGTACTCTGAATTCATCAGAAAGAATAACCTGCCATGGGAAGTTACAGTAAGATTCTCCCAAAGAAAAGTGAGAGATCAACTATTGAAAGCGACTAACGGAGCTACCTTGAAGATGAAAGACAAGGAGATTAAAGTATTGAAGGACGTTCCATTTGAGATAAGAAGGAAGAGAAGGAAATACAGAGACTTGGTGTTATTTTTACAAAGCCACAAAGTTGCCTACAGATGGTTGGTACCAGAGGGACTAATCTTCAGATATACAAATGGCAAAGAAAGGATAGACTCTGTTGAAAAGGCTTGTGAATTTTTGCATCAGCATGGTCGGATACCAGGAGAGGGAGAAGGAGCTCCTGATGGCACCAAGGAGAGCGAAGAAGAAGGAGAGACTGGATCTTCTGATGAGGACTCGAACTCTAAGTTAGAGGCAGTAGCCCCTAAAACAGACTATCATTTGAGAGGGGAGAGAGGGAAAAAGTAGATTGTTATTGTTCTCTGGAATACTTTAGTATGTTTATTGCAGGACACCGCTCTTTATGAAACTGGGATTGCTGGGGAAATATTGAAATGTTTTATTAGTTAGATGTTCATTTTTGGTGAAAGTCAATTTGCATTCAAGAGGTAGGGCATTATTTTAAAAACTTTGTATGATCACCGATTCTTAGGTTTTTAGAGGTTTTTCTTTTCTTTCACCTGCCGAGAATAGTTTCCCCATCCCTATTTTTCAGTGTATTGTAGTTTCTTTCTTTTTTCCCCTGTATGTAGATCTAGAAAAGCAATAAAAAAATCCCCTTTGGGGGCAAAAAAAAAAAAAGACAATGAATTCTAAAGGTGCTCAAATACAACCACTAGTTTACTATATCCTACTAAGATGACCACAGCAGCAGTTGCGTGGGTGGCTACAAGCAGGGAATTAGATAAAGATATGAAGCAGAGATCCATCAGTGGCTATTAGCCACAAGGTATGGATAGGGACTCGGGGGCAGGTGATGCTCTGTATTTTTGGTGCTTGGGGGGGTCAACAGTGGGAGGGCTTCTAGTATCCTGGCCCCACTGATGGACCTCCTGATGGCACCTGGTATTTTTGGCCTGATCCAACATTGGCTTCTCTTATGTTCTTATATTCATTCTTCTTCCCATCCTCACAGTTTTCTCAATCAGTTTCTACCTCTGGGCCTCAGGGATCCCAACTAGCATCTCACTGAAAGCCTTGTGTGCTATTCCTCAAGGGATGTTTCATGTCTTGGAGTCATATGGGCAACAGGAGAACACATTGTCAAGGCAGCCCTAGAAGGTGTGTGAACAAGATCTTGAGATATGGGTGGACTGTAAGTAAAATATGAGCAGCCAGTGTGATGCAGCAACAAAAAAGGCTAATGCAGTCTTGGGGTGTATCAACAGAGGCATAACATCCAAATCGCAAGATGTCATAGTCCCACTGTACACTGCATTGGTCAGGCCATGCCTTGAGTATTGTGTGCAGTTCTGGAGGCCTCACTTCAAAAAGGATGTGGACAGAATGGGGCAGATGCAGAGGAGAGTGACGAGGATGATTGGGGGCCTGAAGACCAAGCCCTTTGAGGAAAGGCTGATAGACCTGGAAATGTTTAGTCTGGAGAAGTGGAGGTTGAGGTGGGGGGGGACATGATTGCTCTCCTTAAGTATTTGAAGGGCTGTCACTTAGAGGAGGGCAGGGGAGCTGTTCCTGTTGGAAGCAGAAGATAGGACTTGCAAGAATGAGTTTAAATTAAGAGCGGGAAGGTACAGGCTGGGTATTAGTAAAAACTTTTTTGCAGTAAGAGTTGCTCAACAGTGGAATCAGCTGCCTAGGGAGGTGGTGAGCTCCCCCTTCCTGGCAATCTTTAAGAAGCAGCTGGACAAAAACTTGTCAGGGATGCTGTAGGCTGATCCTGCACTGAGCAGGGGGTTGGACTGGATGAGTTGTATCACCTCTTCTGACTGTGTGATTCTGTTCTAAGGGGGAAAATCCCCCCCTCCCCTGGCTGGCCTCTGAAGAAACAATATTGTCTGTTCCAGGAACTGCCCTAGATAGCTGCTTAGAATTGCTGAGTGGAAGAGCTGGTTGTGCATAATGCTCTGGGGATCTGTCTTTGGCCATACGCATATCACTTTTCATGAACATTTAGCACCCCCTTCTGCAGCAAGCCCCCAACTGGTATCTGCTTGTTTGCAGACAGGCAATATTCTCTCTCTTCCTGCTGTAGCAAGAGATTCTCTTTTGCACTCCTCCTTTTGGCACTGCTGCTCACAGCAAGTGGGGGGGAGAGAGTCTGCATTCCGATTCCCGGGTCCCCTGGAATGCCTTTGTTCCGTTTCCAGCCACAGCTTGCAGTACAATGGACCCCGCTGACGCATTCAGGTGAGCACCTCCGGGCACCTTAATGGTGCATTTGGTAGCGAATATTGCATTAAGCAATATGTGCTCCAGGAGGTGGAGGGAACCAATGTCTGGAACGGGAGTACCTTTAAGTAATTGAAGTTGGGGAAACTCTTCAGAGGCTGGGGAGGGCATTGCTGTAATGAGAACACTCCATCACAGCCAGGGCAAGAGTCTGACACATGGCTCAGCTCACACGGCAGCCGCGGAGAATTACTGCTTGCTTCCAGCACTCAGTATCTGGACAGAGCAGGCAGGCTTAGGAGAGCGGGGAGGAAAACAGCACAGAGGTGGAGCTGATATTCCGGACAAACCTATCTTCCTGTTGTATGTCCCTTCTCAGAGGATGTGATGATGACTCTGTTCTCTTTCGTACAGGGTTGCCAACACCTCGGCAGCACACTTCTAGAAAAGGTGATTTCCTTTGGGGCTCACTGTGTCCTTGCACACACCACCACACAGGACTGTAGCAGCCACAACGGGAATATCAGGAAGTTGCAGACAAGCTATAACATCATGTGACCCCAGCATCTGTTGGCTTGTTGTCCACGGGAATCCTACAGAACACAAGCCCTCCCCCCCAACTATTCCTTCCCTGGGACTGTATCAGGTTGGGAAGATAGCACAGAGAGGTGAAGGCTGAAGGAAGCCCCTTCTCCACGTGTTCATGGTCCTCATCCAAATCAGGCCCCCCGTGGGCAGGAACTGAGGAGAACCCGCCGTCAGTGGGTGAAGAGACCCAGTTATTAGCTGCTCCATGGCCAGGAGCTCATCTGCACCTGTGCTTCTTATGTAGTTTTAATCTATGGTAAATTCCCTTGGAGATCAAATTACTGAAAGGTATAAACCTTTCAAATAAATAAACTCCTTGGAGACAAAATGCTGGTATCTTTGTAGGGGACAGGAAAGAGCCTGGCTGTAAATTTAGTTCATCTAAAATGTGCCATTATGGTGTGTTCTTACGAGTCTTCTGCCCTCCAGCGATACCATCCATAGATAGTGTCAAGTCACAGCAGATGGGCCTAACACAGTGGAAGCAGCAGCTGTGGCATCAGCACAAAACGAGAACCAAAACGATGGGGAAGAAGATGAGCACAGCAGCAGACATGATGAACACAGCACATTAATGAGGCACTTAGGAGATGTCCTAGAAAGCATGATGCCATTCTAGAGGGTGTTCTAGAAAAAGGGTGGAGGCTGGAGATCCCCCGGAGTTACAACTGATCTCCAGAGTACATAGGTAGCTTATTTATTATTTATTTCAAAAATGTATTCCACTTTTCCTGAACTGTATGATACTCTACCCTACAGAGGTCCCTCCTCTCCATGAAGGCACCCCCCACCCCGGCTCCACTCTCAAATTTCTAGGTGTTTCCAAACCCGGAGCTGGCAACGCTATCTAGAAAGCATGATCCCATTTTACAGATGGGGAACAATGAAGCTGAGGAAGAAGCACCCTCTCTTCTCTCTCTCTCTTGCTCTCATACACATAGGGAGAAGACATGTAGACTCATGTTCAGCATGATCCTAAGCTTGCTTACTGAAAGGTGAGTAGGATTGCCCACAGGCTTGGAGAAAAACGTCCTGTCCCTTTAAGAGAAAGAAATAGGCAGCTGATACTTTTCATGGCATCGAGGCCAATAACATCGCCTGGTAATTAACATCCCATTAAAACTCTGTCAAAAGGACAGGATATTTTTTGCTCCATGCAGTTGGCAACCGTAGAAATGAGTCTATTGATCCCCCCTCTCCAATTTCAATGGGATTTCCTTACAGCATCTCTTTCACACAAACACAACTACACAGGACACAGCCTACCCCTGCTGCTGCCTGGTCCTCATGTTTCTTGCTGGCTGGCAGCTGCCATACCTCCAGTTGCATGGGGCTGCCACGGCTAGCGCATTCCCTCTTCCAAGCAGGCACCTCATGGGGCAGATTAGCAAGCAGGGGTACACTGGGGCTGGTGGCTCATGGCAGAGGCCAGGCTGGACATGAGCAGCTGACCTGGCAATGGTGGAAAGCTTGGACTAGCCAGCTAGCCCAGTGTGGCTCCTCCTTGTCATCCATTTGCTTCTGCCTGGCCATCTTTCTCCTCCTTTGCCACTCTACAATTGCAGCCAAAGAACAGGGCATAGCCTTCTTTTCATGGAACTGCTGCAATGGAGAGGCCAGGCAGACAGGGACCAGATACATCACAGGAGCCATTTGAAATTTGGCACGTGGGGCGGGCACCAACTGTACACATCTACTTCAAAGCCTTGGAGCCCTGCCCCATTCAGTATTCATGTGTGTAATCTGTGTGCACATGCAAAAAAAGGAACCTTTTTAAAAATACTAGAAAATGGTAGAAAGTTGTATGTGTGTATGATGAGAGACAGAGAATTAAAACTGGCTCCCCCCTCTTTGTCTAACGGAGACAAACAAGTTAAATTCTGTTAGTTGCTGTAGGTTTTCCGGGTTGTGTGGCCGTGGTCTTGACAACCCGGAAAATCTACAGCAACTAATGAACTCTGGCTGTGAAAGCCTTTGACAACATATTAAATTCTGTTAGTTTGGCAGCTCCACCCCGGCATGATATGGCATCATAAGGCAATATAGCATGGCAGGTGAGTTATGTTCCCTGGTTTCTATTTGACATGTGCTATGAGCTCATAAGGCTTCCCCCACCCCATCTGCAATCTAGGGTGCAATTAATTAATGAGTTTGCTTTAGGGCTTACAGAAAGCCAATTTGAGCTTTATGGAAAGACTGGATGTAAGTCAATAAAACAAAAGATTAATGCTGACCTACCTTACAGGGTTGTTGTACTGTGTAATTGAAACAATAACATAAAGTGCATTGAGCCCTTGAAATGCTGCAAAACAAGCCCTTCAAATGTGCAAAACAAATGCTAATTATTGTTATGTGATATCCATTTAAATTTATCTCAGCTTATCAACTTATGCTACCTTAGTCCTCTCCAGGATCTCAGAGCAAGCTCAGTCTATGATTGAGCTGGGGTCTGCATCCAAGGCCAGCACTGCATATCGTCTCTCTCACACTGAAATTTATTTTATTTTATTCCTTTATACTCCGCCTTTCTCCCCAATGGGAACCCAAAGCCGCTTACATCATTCTCTTCTCCTCCATTTTATCCTCACAATAACTCTGTGAGGTAGCTTAGGCTGAGAGAATGTGACTGGCCCAAGGTCGCCCAGTGAGCTTTCAGGGCACGAGTGGGGATTTGAAACTAGGTCTAGTCTGACACTCTACACTACACTACTCTGGCCCTCAAATTCCCACAAAAGATACCAACTTTGGACATCTATATTGGACATGGAGTAACTGCCCTATACATATTCAGACCAATGATTAATTTTATAAAAGCATTTTGTATCTGGAGTAGGATTGCCAGCTCTGGGGTGGGAAATACATGGAATTTTTTTGGGGGGTGGCTCCAGGGGAGCTGATCTCCGTAGTCCGGGGAGCAGATTGTTCCAGATCTCCAGGACCCACATCATGGAGGCTGGCATTCATACCTCAAGCACATTTCAAGTGTGCAAAGAGGACTTCACAGATATTATCTACTAGCCCTGGCAACGACTCAGCAAGCTAATGTAATAATAAAATATTATTGCAGATGAGGCAGGGGACTGACAATGAGGTATCAAGGTCAGGTAGTTAGTCCATGACAACAGTCCTCCAGAGTCTCAATCAAGGCATAGGTTGTGATTTGACCCTCAGGCACTGTCATCTGTGACTTTTTAGGTAGGAACTTTGGAGTAGGCTACCCAGACTTTCATATTTGCAGACCGTATGCCTCTCCCAAACAATGAACCTTCTGTTACCCTCATGATCGTGAATCCAAAAGCCATTCCACCATTTGCAAGATTCTTGCCCTTAATACAAAATTCCACACTAACTCAAGACTCACCTGACTCACAGTGAGTGCCTGGTGATATTTTTCTTTAATTGATCCTGCTCCTTTGGAGCAATGTGAGCGAGTCTGTGTGAGTCTGTGTATGTGCATAGGTGTGTGTGTGTATTTCTCTGCACTTGTTTCCACTGGCTGATGCACATCTCTGGGCTGGACTTCTGTCCCCTGGTTTGTCATCTTGCCTTTTTCTTTCCCCTTTGCTTTGCCACCCCAGGTCAGACTTGCTGCTGGGAGTGGAGCTCCAGTTACGCCAGGCAGCAGCTCTGCTGTGCTGTGATGACACCGCCCTCGTGGGAGCTGCCCCAAGGTGACCCTTTGAAACCTGCCCAGGCCTTGCCAAAAGTATTTGGCAATTAGCAACTGTCTGTGTTAATCAGTGAGGTCAGGGCCCAGGGAGGCTGCCAGTTCTCCTTTGTGACCCCTTTCCAGGCTAATTAGGGACGAGCTCAGCAGGGACCGTCTGGGAGACTGAAGTCATCTTTTAAATGCTGGTCCTTGCCATTTGCTCCCTCTGTCCTTCTCTCATCTAAATATAATCTCAGCTTTGCTGTAATATGTGCATTTGCGGTTTACAGAGCAATAAAAGCAAAAGAGAGGTTCTCACCTCAAGAAGTTATGCCCCTTAAGGCAAGAACCTCCCTTTTGCTTATATGACTCTGTAAACCACAATTCACATACGACAGTGAAGTTGAGATTATTGTCTAGACTGCCTGTTTGCTTAGAGGTCTAGTTTATGGTGATGCGCTCTGACCTAGGACTCACATATTTCCAGGACCGCCTTTCTCAATAAACTCCAGGAGGGCACTTCACTCAACACATTTAGGCCTACTGCAAGCATTTTCATTGCAGGCAGATCAGATCAAAATCTGTCAGTGTGATGGACTGCACTTTTTAAGAGGCTTAAAAGTGCTGAACATACAGCTTCAGTACAGTGAAGGGTTAATTCTTCACAAAGCCAGAAAGTCCTGAGTGACAGGCTGCTCCAGGTCAGCATGAGCTGAGCAGAAAAAAGTCTTGAGAGAGCTGGATGCTGAGGAGATTCAGTCAGATTCCTGCCTTAACTGAGAAGAGGCGTGTTTTGAGACCATCTGAGAACAGCCCTGACAGAAAAAAGGTTTAGTATTGACAAAGTCAGATTTCTATCTTGACTGAATGAAGTCAGAATTCAGCATTAGCTAAGAGCAGTCTGAACACAGACAGGAGAACTGGGGGAAAGTTTGGCAAGGAAGTGGATAGTAGAGAAGATGGCCATTTAGGCCAAAAAGGAAAGGGATAAATCTTCTAGAGAGAAGAAGAAGGTTCCTTACCCAGTCAAACAGGGAGAGTGATCTCTGTGGAGTACAGAGATCCCTGGTCTGGTGTGATAAGAAACTGTCTAAAGAGACCTAAAAGTCTGTTAACAACTCAAGATGAGTATGGGTGTTCCACAAGAAGGGGTTTGGGTACTGGGAAGATGGTACTAGCCTTCTGGGCACCAAAAAGAGTCAGTGATTATACAAATAAAGTGTTTTAGATCCAACCAACTGTGAATAATTTAAGAATCTCTCACTAGCCTGATATATAAGAACAAGTCTATGCTTGTACTAATTTTACCTCAGTATTTTTAACCCCTGATTTCAGCAGAACTTTCCCCTCAATGTTAAAGAAAACCATTTGTTATTTTTGAATTTTAAAAGTATCTCAAGTGTCATTTTCAAGGGTTTAAAGTAAAAGGGCAATCCTATCCCTTCCCTCTGGATCCTGGGCTGAGCAAATAGCCAATATATATTACTGACACAGGGTGGGCCAAAGATTTTTTGGGGAGAAGAAGACACATTACCAGGGCTGCTCAGTCAGTGAAAGGACAGAAAAACAGAGGGAATATCTTGCCTCTAAGGTAGGGAAATGGACAGGGTCCACCACAGTCAGCATCACAGCTTTTTCAGCAATTTCTTTCCTGAGCATGTCAGGAAGGTTCCCATGTTATTAGCACTCTGATGTCAATGTAATACAGAACTGGCCTTCCAATAGCCAGACACCTGCTTTGAGTGCTGAAGTTGAAATTCAGGTAATTGGAATTTGTCATACCTTTTGGGATGTATAGATTGGAATTGTTCTCATTGGTTTTTATAGTATACTTTACTGTCAATATGATCCACCTTACATCCTCTTAGGAAGAAAGGCAGGATAAAAATGCCTTAAACAAACAATAACACCTTCTGCTGGTAAATCTGATGAGAATATACATAAGAGGAGGAGATAAGGACTTGCCGGCATTGTATATAGTCAGCCTGCGAACTGGCTACTGCAATATGCTTTTTATTGGACTACCCTTGAAAATGGTGTAGAAACAGCTGTTAGTTCAGAACACTGGCTGCCTACCTCCTGAGTAAAGCAGAAATTCATACAACCAATCATTTGCAGGGAAGCCCTGGAGCGTGACTGCAAGCTACTGTTTCCAGTTAAAAGTTGCTGCACTTTCCTTCCATAGCCCTAGGAGCAAGGCCTGATAATTCTGGGCAGGCTGGCAGTTCACTCCTGCAGCTCTACTATACTAACAGAGATTACTGAGAAGTGCTTCAGTATAACACAGTGAATCAAAGTGAATAGTGCATGTGATTCTGGCACTGAGACAAGGAATCCAATTGGAGGATTTAGAGTGGAATGTTTATGTTATGTTAACCTAGGCTGCGGTCACACTGGAGGCTTGGCATGATCTGACAGTGCCTCTATTTGCAGCAGTTTAAATCATTGCAGGAAGCAGTGACCAGACAGCACACCCTGAAGTGGCTCCTCCCTGTGTGCCGGTCCTGTGCTGAAGCATTTACGTTATTGGCACCTCAACCATGGAGGCAATGGGGGTCGCTCATGCTCATATGCACTTATGCACACAACCCAAGCTGAGTGGGGAAAAAAACCCATGAGTGAGATGGAAGTGACCATTCACACTTTCCATCTGTTATCTGTTTGCAACAGGGGGATTCAGACATCAGGAAAAATAGAGTGGAAGCGCTGGCATACATAAAGACTGGACTTTTTCTGGTGTCAGCAAACTCCGCTTCCAGGATGACCTGGACCTGGGTTCCGACGGCCAAGCACGGAAGGCAGATGTTGTCTGATCGTGCTCTTTGAATCCGCAAAGGTAACACAACTATATCAGCTCAAACTGCTCCTGTGACTGCAGCCCTACGTTCAGGAACTGGACCATTTAATTTGTAGAAAGGCTGGTTCCCAAGTTCCCTCCAAATCTTTGCTTAGTATAGACTATTTTTATCCTCATTCAGGTAAAACAGCGTTATTATTTTTGGGCATGGAGGAAGAAGAGAAACGCTAAAAATAGATGCACAGATCGAGCCAGTATGTTGAGCTGAGTCCTCAAACCAGCCAGAATCTGTGACTAAATGCCTGACTTGGCACTTCACGGGCCCTCTCAGAGCCGCAGGGCATCCCAGATGCCAATCACCAAGCTTGACTCCTGAAAAAGGCTGGATGAATCTTCTGCTACCTCCTAATGTGGTTTGCTGCCTTTAAAATTTTTCTTGAGGAATTCTGTACTTTTAAACAGCTGCAGGACAGAAATAAATTCAACAGGTAAAGCTTTCTGGCATGCAGACAGATATAAGGAAAAGACTTCTTGTGATGAACTTCACTCTGGTTCACAGATCTTAAAGTCATAATATCCCAGTCAGACTAAAATAAAGGCAGAGCTAGTGTGAGTCTCTCTCGGGGAAAAATGCTTTGTTTTGCAAAGGACAATGAAAGCCACAATGGGATTCAACAAAGCTGGCTGAAGCTTCACACGTGAAAACATCCTGAGTGTTTGCTGTTCAGTTATATGTGCCCTTTTGTGAACATTGGTTGAAAGGACCCCCTCCCACATACACACACTGCAGGCAGCTACAAAGGACAGGAAAATGCAGGGCTGTTTTCCTGGGGAGGGGGGACTCCAGGAAATGTACTAATTTTCCGGCTTGCCACCAGCATGCGCCAAGCTGGCTGGGCTCTAGTCTGTACTAAGGAGCAGCTGGTTTCTCTCCTACCTCCCCTCAGGAGCTTCTATTGATTCGGATGTGAGCAAGCAGCTATCTGGAGTCATTAGAAGTCCAATCTAGTGATGGATATCTGACTGGGCAGTGTCGTGAGTCAAGTATGGTGCCTCAGTTGCCAAGAGCTGTGGGGGGGGGAACTAGTGGAGTAAGGCAGCTTCAGATAGGAATTTTCTAGGAAGCCTCAATTTATAGACAATGAGAGGACAGGCTTAATTTTGTCAAAAATTAGCACTGGGGTTCGCACCTTCCTGGAAGGCCTATTGTCTCACCATTGCTCTAGATGTATGGGATCTGACGGAGTCTGTTAAGGGATGGGAGAAAGGGATTCTGTACATGCTCAGAGGCATCCAACTATTGTTGTTTCTCCACATGTTCTAAGGCTCAGTCCTGGCAGGCAAATTGAACTGGGGGATGAAAATTCTGCTCTGCAAAATGTGCCAGCTTCCTGGTATGCTGAAAGGTATCCCCTTTCTGTTTTTCCTGTGCAAATTTTTTGGGGGAAACAGCTGTGCTGGAGAAGACAGCAAGTCAGTCCCCTGTCCTAGTTTGCCTGCCCCAAATGAAAAGGAAGTCATTTTAGGGAGTCACTTTTGCTCCAAGCCTGCTCTATAGCAGAGAAGGCTGTTTCTCCTTCGAGAGAGAGAGGCATTCTAAGCATTATTTGCAAGTTTGATCTAACTTTTCACATGAAGAAAAAGCAGTGGCATGCATCTGCAATGCTGTAGTCCTCTCAGGGGAACCTGGCTCAAGAGTCAGGAGGAGTCTGCACTGAGTTCAGGTGCATTCAAGCAGCTATCTCAGTGCTCACCCAGCTCTCGAAGCCCATCCTAAGAGAAGACTGTTAGCGAGACATCAGACACAACTTCCTTCAGCATCCACAAGATGGCAGTGACTCTCTGTCACCAGGGTCTACTGAGGCTCCGTAGACACTTTCTCCTATCTTTGCACACATGCATCCAAACGCGCGCACACACATCCATTTGTGTCATCACTCAAATAAATATGCATACATCCCCACATGCAAGCACACTTGCATATACATAAATCCCACCTCATTTGCCATCCATTTTATGTGTAATCTCACTGGCATGCATAAACACAGAAATGCATATGGTTCCCTTTCCTTTGATCACGAAAAGGAGCTACAAGATAATGAAGAGATGGGGTGCGTGCACGCGGGGAGGGGGCCGGGGGAATCAGCAGTAAGCAGCAAAAATATCAATAATGTCTCTGCTGGAGAGTTAAGGAAGAGAGCATACATAGTCGCTGGGATACTAGCAAAGCCACTGGATTCATAAGCAACCATCTCAGTGGGACCCTGTGACTGGTGCAAAGATTCAGAGGGGCCTAGGAACTGATTGTTTGCAACATGCAGCTGGTAATGGTTTCCTGCAATTCAGATTCAACCTGGAGGAGTTGATGCTCAAGGCAAGAGGGATGAACTCTGTCTCTGTCTGGCTTCCAGAAAATTGGGCTTGCAAGCCTCCAGGTGGGGCCTAGAGATCTCCCAGAATTACAACTTATCTCTAGGCTATAGAGATCAGTTCACCTGCAGAAAATAGCTGCTTTGGAGGGTGGACTCCATGGCATTATGCCCTGCCAGGGACCCTCCCCAATCCCCCCAGGCTCTACCCCCAAGTCTCCTGATATTTCTTAACCCAGAGTTGGCAAGCTTACAGAAAACAGTAGTGAATTAGATATTACTACAAGTACCAGCCATTTATAAAACACTTCTTATTTGTTTTCTCTCTCAAATTCCTTTCATTATTCACCTGTGTTTGCTCATACAACCATTTTACTTACTTCTTTTACTTAAAACAATGCATATCCATCATTCATCTTAAAATTTCAAAGCAAAGAACAACATATTTAAAATACAAATGATAAAATCAATATGGCTACAAAGAAAACACCTGATTCAATTCAGCCCACAGAAACAGCACCACACGTTAATATTCAGAGAAACAGAGCCCCCCCAAATGTAATAATAAAACACGCTCTTTGTACCAGAACTGGAAAACCAAGGGAAAGAAGGCATTTTCTGAACATCTTGAGGCAAACGATTCCAAAGAATGAGTGCCAGCACAGAGAATGAATGGCACCTTGCCTTATGAGGTAGGTCATGATTATCTCTCGTTCATAGATGGGGAACTGATTCAATTGAAGCTCAGCGAGTGAATGGGGGGGACACTCAAAGCCCAACATGTTCCTGACACAGGGAAGAGATAAATCCAATCTTTAACAAAACCCTCTTATTACTTCTCCCCTTCCAAGACTAACCTTCTGTACAGGTAACTGAAACAAATGCCCGTTCTTCCACAGTTTATCCCTGCTGCCACCACCTCCCCTCCCTTCACTGTTTGGTCTGTAAGCTGGTTCTTTTTCCTTAGGACATCCTGACTCTAATAGTATACAGGAACACATGAAACTGTCTTATACTGAATCAGACCCTTGATCTATCAGTACTGTCTACTCTGACTGGCAGAAGCGCTCTGGGGTCCAAGGTAGAGGTCTTTCACATCATCAACAATCTGATTTGTTTAAAGGGAAATGCTGAGGATTGAACATGGGACACTTGACCTGCAAAGCAGATACTCTACCACTGAACCACAGCCCCACCTAATGAGAAGGAAGCCATAGAGACAACACAATTTCTGGTTCTGCAGCAGACCAGCCATGAGAGCAGTTTAAGGGAAAATAGTAGTCTGAGACACATTGTGACATACTTTGGCAAAGACCAGATGTGCTGCTGATCCTACGAATAAGGGAGGGCAATTTATACATGTATATTTGTTACTGGACAACTGCAACAGGTCTGAATGAGATTGAATGTTCCTATCACCCAATGCCAATACAAGAATTTTCAATGGAGCCAGTTCACACATTCAGCGGTGAGTCAGAAGTCATGCTGTACATGCCTGTGTGAACCTGGCTTTTGAGCCAAGTCTCTATTCTTTTTTTAAAAATATTTTTTTTATTTTCAACATATAACAGTGAAGAACATAACTATAACGTGACAAAAAACAACAACGTTGGTTTTGAATGAATAACCCTTGGCAACAAATATATCACCAGTATTCAAAGGAAGGTTGAAATAACACTGGGTTTTGAAAAGTGTTCCCTTTAAGCTGACTTAGTGTGAGCTAGCTCACAGTTTTTTAGCCTCAGGCTCACACATTTTTGTCTTAGCTCAGCAAGGATGACTCCAGAGCAAACTAATTTATGCAGCAGCCAAATCGCTCACTCACAACTTTAATGCCAGCAGCTCACAAAGTAGTATTTTTGCTCACAAGACTCCAAAGCTTAGAGGAAGCATTGGTTTTGAAGTACCTAGAATTCCAAAATTTAGTATGTGATCTTTCATGTTACACAAAACTTTTCCATGAAGCTGGATATGTACAGGGGAAACCCCCCAGATACTCGAACCTGGCTTATCTTGGACTGCAGATTTTTTCATCCTTAAAGTGGGGGGAAAGGAAGCTCTTGCAAACTACTAATACAAACAGTATTAGAGAAAGATCTAACCTACTATTGGTGTTTGTATTTCCAGAGAAAGCAGATTCTTTATTACTGCTTTCTTTTGTTCCAAGAGGTCTGTGTGCCTTGAAAACCCCAGCACAAAATCTTGCTTTAACCAACAGTCCTTCAGCAAGTTCCTCAGGACAAGCTCAATGAAGTGAAATGGGAGCACTATAAGGAGACATACCCCCCAAAATGTAGCTTCTGCATAAATCTGCAGACATTTCCTCCTTTCCATTTTAAGACTGGGAAAAAAGATACCTTGGAGTAACATCATGCCCATGTTCACTAACATCTGTGTTTTCCCTCCAGCATCCATTCAAAGAGTTCTGTGTAACTCAAAAGTTTGCTTACTGCATGTTGAATGCTTGCTGGCCCTAATAAAAGTTATCATTTCATTTCATGGCCTTCGATTTTTGTTCAGCACGGCTGCCAAGATTTTGATGAACCAATATTCAATTTGCTCCAAGGCAAGATGTGTGAGAAAGAGCATGGCAGCCCCCTCAATCCCACAAAAAGGGAAGCGAGCAGGAGCAGAACCAAGCTGTTCAGTACCAGATCTGTGTGTGCCTGGCCTTTGGATCCGTCCCTCTTTTCCTCTCTCCACCTGGTTCTTCAGTAAGAGGTCAGACAGCTTCTATTTCTCTGACTTCGGCTGCTGCGAGAAGCAAAAGGTCTGGAGGAAATTCTGTTTTTCAGAACCCACAGCACTGATTTTAAGACATGTTTCTGTTTTTTTTGCACAACAGTCTGCATTCTGCACATACAGACACATTTGCAATGAAAATAAAGGACTGGCCACAAGCACACAGGATTTAATTTGACTGGTAGAATTCAACCGTGCTCTGATAACGTTGTCAAACTAACAGAAACTGTATCCAGAGGGAGAGGCACTGGTAACGGTAAATGAGGGCCACACCGATGCTGCAGATGGTACAATAAAATGGCACCCTCCTGTTCTTCAGCACTAATTAACATGGGCACAATTGACTGGGATTTTTTCTCTTGCATAAGATCCATTTGCTTAAGCCTTACTGAGGGGAACAGACGCTGTAAAAAACAGTTATGCTCCCAAACAGTGTCTGTCCCTTTCCCTGTGGAATGTACACAGGAGAACCTCCTGTGATTGTGCCCCACAGGTCGGAACTGTTTCTGTCCCACTTTGCCACCTGCGATGGCACCAAAAATCCGGCAGCTGCCTCACTTTGGTGTCATGGCAGGGCCTTTGCAAAGTGTTTTCCTTCCTCTGCCACCTGACTGTCCCTGGTTCTTATATTAAACCCTTTGGGCAAGGACCCTGTCGCTCCTTCAACCTCCATACAGCACTTATCATATTACTGATATAAATAGTTGCAGTAGGTTTCAGCCTACAATTTTGCCCAACAATTGAGATAGCCAGCACTGGCCCTGAATGTACCACAAAGCAAACTAGATAAATGGGCTGGCCTAATTCAGAGTTTAACTCTCCACCCCCCCCCCCACATTTCTTCTCCTCATCAAAAACTGACTCTCCTGGGCTATAATTAGCCCTGAATGGAGGAAAGATGGGTGGCCTCTCCATTCCCTTGTAGATCTAATTATAGCATGAGGAGGGGTCAGAAATGGAGGCCAAACCACCTCCCATTTGCACCATCACCACAAAGTTGTCAGCTCTCCTGTTTCTCAGGAACTCAGAGAGAGCTCTTCCTTCCTCAGCATCCCAGTATCCTTTAGTTTAGTACAGAGTAAAACTTGAGAGATCTCATAGAGAAATCGCAGTTGGCTTGGTCAGATCTTGAGGTCTGTGATCACTATAGAAACTCAGAATGCAGATCAGAGTAAGGGAAGGGGCAGATGACTGTCAAAAAGAACTGGAGTGAGTTTGCTCACTCCTAAACAGGATTCTAAATCTAGGGTTCAGTTCTGGTTGAGAGCCTCCATTTGTGGGAGGCAAACATGCCCCGTTCTGCCTAGTGCCTTCATTCAGACACCACAGGCAACTGGACTTTGTTTTCACATTCTGCATGAGAAGGGAGAGGAGTGAGGAGAGCAGATGGGCATGAGATGCAAGCTATGTTTGTGCTTGCTGTGTTAAACTGGAGTGTAATTCCTGCTTAGCACAATGTCTAAATACAGACAACGTCTACTTCTTCCCTGAGTCTCCTCTGCTTTTAAGATATCTTCAGCAATTATAACAAGCTCTCAACCTCATCTCAAGACTCTTTGCATTCTGCCACAGTGGGTCCATACTGGTAAAGTTAAAAATTTGCCTAGCAACCATCTCATCTAAGGAAAGAGGCACAGATGGCCATGCTTGATGGGCCTGGAAACAAAAGGGTCAGATATAAATGTTGCTCTATGATATGACTGCGGCTATAAAGGGTCAGATATGAACGTGGCTATATAGAAGGGATGCCCGGACATGGATGGCCCAGGTTAGCCCAATCTCATTAGATCTCTGAAGCTAAGCAGGGTCAGACCCGGTCAGTATTTGGATGAGAGACTACAAAGAATTATCAGGATCATTACACAGAGGTGGGCAATGGCAAACCACCTCTGAATGTCTCTTGCCTTGAAAACCCTCCAGGGTCACCATAAGTGAGCTGTGACTTGACAGCAAACAAACAAAACAGGAGCTGCAATGATCACACTTAATGCCTGCACACACAGCAGAGTGACAGCGCAGGTGAAGCAAGGCACACCCATTTTCCAGGGCTTGGAGAAAAATGGGGAAACTCCCCCCCCCACAATGAAACAGGCACCACTCAGTTTGCAGGAACTCGTACATACCAAGCCTGTGTTCCTAAGTAAACTCCTACCATTTGCCAGGCACCACCTGGTGGTCTGGTATCATCCTGCTTTAAGAAACTAGCAGCTAGAACAGGTGGGTGTAAGCAAACCACCTAATCTAGGGAAAAGGTTTTTGCTGCAGGAGTGACTTCCCCAACATGGGTCAAATGTATGGTACTGTCAGGGAAACCCCTAACTGGATCATATTATTTTGCAAGCCAGATGTGAGGCCCTTTAGTCACCATTGGCCAAGATGTCTTAAAGAGACAGAGGAATAAGTAAAAGTGACATCCTGGTCAAATTTAACAGCCTTAAAACATTTATTGTGGCACAATGTTTTGAGGACAAAACCCCACTTCATTAGATGCATGAAGTGTTATCTTCAGTTACCCTATGTATGTCCACACACACACAAGCAGTGAAGTCATGAAATGTTAGTCTGTGACACTTCTATGCACAATGTTACTGAAGAAGTGCAGGCAAGCTTTTGAATGGCACAGAATTGTTCTACCTTTCCAGACAGGCATTTGTTCAGGGTTTTTTTGGTGTGTGACTATTGTGTGTGTGTGTGTGTGTGGGGGTATGTGCTTGTGAGCCTGGAAGTCATGGTGACTTCTGGTGACTCCTAGTGGGCCTTGGACATTTCAGAGAGGTGGCTTGGTTGCCTGCCTCTGAGTCCTGCCCCTGGTATTCCTTGGAGGTTACTCTTCCAAGTACTTGCCAGGGTCAGCCCCACATTTGTTCAGTTTCCATGCTGTCCCCTCCTCCCGCTCCCCTCCCCTCCCACTCTTGTTCATAGCTCTGCCTTGCAAAGGGAGGGGATCCTGTACAAAGAACGGATTGGATAATGTGAAGGAGAGGGCCCCAGCCGGAGCTTCTGGACTAGGGACACCACAGTCTTGCCGAACCGATGGGACCCCTTCATTGTGCCTTTGGGTGCTGTCAAATCGTAGCTGATTTATGGCGACCCCAGCAAGGGGCACTCAAGGTGAGAGAGAGGCAGAGACAGTGAGCCATGGCCTTTCTCTGCAGAGTCTTCTTGGGGTGGCCCCCCCCAACCCAGGACCCATCCCATTTCGCTTCCCAGATGTGACCAGACTCTGGTCACCAGATCGGGCTAGGGCCTAGCAATGGCATCCCAAATCGCGGCTCCTTCATGGCCCCTCTTGCGGGGGCAGATGCTGCTCCCCGCCCCCCCCTTCTCTTCTCTCCCCGCCGCTCAGGCCCTAATCCGCCCCTTTATCAGATCTTGCCACCTTGTGACTCCTCCCGGGGCCGGCCCCGCTGCGAGGGGCGCCTGGTGTTATCCGGCCTTTTATCCCCGCGGATTAGGCGCTTGCTGACGGATTAGCGCCTTTTCAGTCTAATGCGAAGGGACGACTCATTCCGAGAGCAGCGAAACCCCTGCCTCGGCCGCCCTGCTCTCCGGAGAGAGGGATTTCTTGAGCGAAAACCCCCTCCCCCCTCCCGAGAACGGAGTTGACAACCGGGAGTCCCTGCCGCCCTAGAGCAGATCCCGCCGGCAACCGGGAGGTGGAGCCGGCGCGGAGAAAAGGGACGAGGAGGACAACAGCAGGGAAGGTGCGCCAAGAGGCGCAAGATTCTGACAAGAGGCGGGGTGATGCTCGGCGTCCTCCCTCCGCCGTGCTTGGCGAGTGACAGGAGCCGAAGGCGGGGGGAGGCGCCTCCCTCCGCGGGCTTCTGCAGAAATCACGGGGGAAGGTTCTGCGATCTCCTGTCTCCGGAGCCCTGAAAGCCAGGCGCCTGTCCCGATCTCTCCTCTGCCCGCAGCATCGCTGGCGGTTGCTCAGGACTGAACGGGACCCAGCAAGAAGTCAAGCTGCTGGCCACGAAGGCGCTTGATAGCGCGGATGACTCAGAACAGCGCGCCGTGCCTCCGTCCGTTTCTCAGGGGCAATCTCTCTCTCTCCCGCCCCCAATTAAAAAAGAAGTATTAGCAGAAAGTGTTATAAGATTTGGGGACAGTCAGGAAAAACAGGCTCCTTCTCCTATGGGATCCCTTCCGTTTTCCTGCCATCTTCTGGGCATGGAGCAGAGGTCACCGGGTGTGCCTGCGGCGGGGAGGTAGTTGTGGATTTCCAGCACTGTGGACTAGATGGACTAGATGGCCCTGGTGGTCCCTTCCAACTCTATGGAACCCTTCTATGGTTCATGTCACCTTGGCCCACTGGCTGCCGGTTCATGACAATCCCACCCTGTTCCCACAACAAGGGTTGGAGGCTTAGAGTCAAGGACTGCAGAGGTGGGTCATTCTCAGGTGTAGTGGGAGCTGACAAAGGCAATGCCAAAGGAGGGGGTTCCATGGATGCAGGTCCGTGTGAGAAGGTGGGCAGCAGGGAAGGCCAGACTGTGTCCTGCAACACAGAAAGCAGTTTGTGTCCCCCCCCCCACACACACACATTGATCTCTGCTTTTCATGCCTGACTGATCATACCGGCTCTGCCCTGAGACCGGAACATTTTAATAAGGTCAGCACCAAAAATGAGGGTTTGCACCTGCCAGTGATTCAATCAGGTTGATGCACTGGACTCTGACACCTGATTCTCCACCCTCCCATAGCTCCATGCCTTTTGGTTGCATTGCTATTCCCTTTTCTCCATCCTGCCCCACTACATTCTCTCCTGACACCCTTTCAACACCAGTTAGCTTTTCCAGGAAGAGGGGAATAACTCTCCCTACCTTAGGGTGCCAAGCTCATCTGTAAAGTATGTGTCAGCAACAGCCCCAGAGGTCAAATCCCCACCCCACTCGCATTTGCCAGCATAGAGGCAAAAAATATGGAGAGAAGACGGCACCAGGTTCCCTCTAAGCCAGGGCCAAGCTAGCTTAACATAAGAGCCACATAGAATAAATGTCAGATGTTTGAGAGCAGCAAGACATGAACAAATATTACACACAGGGAGAGGTGGAAAGAAAGCAACCTTAAATGTGTTCTCCAAATCCCCACACTCCCCCAACCCAGCCAGCTTGGCTTGGAGAAGGGATTTAAAGAGAGAAATGCCTTCTCCGAGCTGATGGGTGGGGCCATGGGGTGGGGACTTTAAATGTGCTCTCCAAGCCCCCCATCCCCACTGCCATGCTGGCTTGGCTTGGAGAAGGGATTTAAAGAGACAAATGCCTTCCCCAAGCCAAGCCAGCTGGCTGGTTGTGGTGGGGCTTGGAGAACACATTTTACTTCAGATGGGTAGGGAGAGGGGGGAGAGAGAGAGAAAGTGGAAAAAAGGCAAGTAGATGGGGAGAGAGGGAGGGAGAGGTGGAAAGAAAGCAACTTTAACTTTAAATGTGTCCTCCAAGGCCCCCCCCCCATATCAGCTCATTTGACTTGGAGAAGGGATTTAAAGAGAAATGCCTTCTTCAAGCAGGCCAGTGTGGGGGGGTGGACTTTGAGAATGCATTTAAAGTTAAAGTTGCTTTTTTTCTCTGCTCCCCCCACCTCAAGCCTACCCAGGGAGGGGAACAATGGCTGGGGAAGGGAAGACCGATTGGGGAGGCATGCCTCCCCTTTGCTTCCCCAGCCACCCTGCCAGGAGCCGCACAATATGTGTGAAAGAGATGCATGTGGCTCCAGAGCCACAGTGTGGCCACCCCTGCTCTAAGCTGAGTTAGTGTGAGCTAGCTCACAGGTTTTTTAGCCTCCAGCTCACATGTTTTTGTCTTAGCTCAGGAAGGATGGCTCCAGAGCAAACTAATGTATGCAGTAGCCAAATCATCTGCTCACAACTTTAATTCCAGTAGCTCACAAAGTAGAATTTTTGCTCACAGGACTCCACAGCTTAGAGGGAGCATTGGTTGGCACCTGAACTGGCAAGACCCTTTGGAGATGGGATTTGGTGGGCTGGTCTACCAGGCTGTCCCCTCGGTCCAGGGAACCCATCAGGAAAATCCGTAACTCACCAGTGTTGCAAGGCCTTTTCATTTCTGTCATATCTACAAGTGGCCAGAGAGAGGGCTCAGTATTGCTCCATACCTTCAATCCCATATACCTCACTCATGAAGAACAGGTGTTTTGTCAGTGTTCCTGTGCAAAGATGTTCACAAACACATTTAGACAGATAACACAAACACACACACACACACACACACACACACACAGAGAAAGACTCTGAGGGGCTACCTAGCCACTGAATTTCCCAGGCCATTGCCTGGGGAGAGCCTGCTTTCTCTTCCTTTCTTTACCCCTTTATTCTTAATTTCTTCCAGTATTTACAATCCCAAATAAGCTGTCTGGAGAAGCAGCTACTCTAGATTCTGTCTACTGGAACTGACCATAACTATGCTCTGCACATAGCTGGGAACCCTATTCTGCGACATCGAACAGAACACTTCGAGATCAGCAGCAACCAGCCTGAGCAACCCAAAGACCCTAGATTTGATTTAAGTCTCCCCCCCCACCCCAGGAGTTCTGACCTTCCATTCCTCCCTTGCCAGCACTCATCATGCACCAGATAGCATGGGGCTGCCAACTTCTAGGTGGTGGCTGGAGATCTCCCGGAATTACAACTGATCTCCAGGCAACAGAGATCAGTTCACCTGGAGAAAATGGCTGCTTTGGAGAGTGGACTCTATGACATTAGACCCAATTGATATCCCTCCCCTCCCCAAACTCTGCCTTCCTCAAGCTCCACCCACAAAATCTTCAGGTATTCCCCAACACAGAGCTGCCAACCCTAGCCCCCTTCCATAGTGCCACACATATCCCAGAGAGGCTTCCATTGTTTTGTGTCTTCAAAACAATACAGTTTTAAGTGCATCGACTGCAGTTTAGAAACAATACAATGTTTGTATTTTCTCTGTACGGGGAGGGAAGGCAGCATGGTATAGCCCGATCTCCAGATCTCAGGAGCTAAGCAGGGTCATTACTCACATGGGAGACCACCACGGAGAACTCTGCAGAGGAAGACAATGGCAAACCACCTCTGCTTCTCACTTGCCTTGAAAGCTTCTTGTTGGGCTCACCATGAGTGAGTTATGACTTGATGGCACTTATGTATGTATTGTCTCTACATAGTCTACAACTGGCCCCCCCCCCCAATTTTTTTGAGCCCTTGGAATTCTGACACAGTGTGGTGGGTGCACAAAATGGCTGCCACAAAATGTCTGCTGCAGGAGGTATAAAAAGGTAAAGGTCTCCCTTGCTCGAAAGCTAGTCGTATCCAACTGTAGGGGGCAGTGCTCATCTCCGTTTCCAAGCCGAAGAGCCAGCACTGTCTGAAGACTTCTCCATGGTTATGTAGCCAGCACGACTAAATACCGAGGTGCATAGAACACTGTTACCTTCCTACTGGAGAGGTACCTATTTATCTACTTGCAATTTCTTGCTTTTGAACTGCTAGGTTGTCAGGAGCTGGGGCCGGAGAAGGGAGCTCTGTCCGTCACGTGGCACTCGGGTCTCGAACTGTTGAACTACAGCCAATCAGATCTGCAATGGGCAATCTGAAGCCTTGCTTCATTTAAATAAAAAACCAAGTTTCTAGATCTTATTGCTGTGCAGAAAAGCCTCGGAAGTGTATGAGCAATGCCTGCTGAAATCTCACAAGCAAGAGAAATGTCCAGATAAAGATGTCCCATGGTCAGGGAGTGTATGTTCAGTACCCCATTTAAATTGTCCTCTCCCATGACTAGTAGAACCAAAATAAATTAGAGATTACATCTCTAATTAGAGATTACATTAGAGATTATGTAATTTTAACTAATTGTATAAATTATGTTCTGCACAGAATTTGGCATAGTTTCTATCACATTCTATTACAGAATTCTGGTTTTTTTAATGCAAAATTCTGTGCCTAGGCACATAGTTTAAGGTTTTTGTTTTAGGGTAGAATCTACACACCCATGTCTGTAGAGCAAAATGATTGATGTGACCCTGGAAACAGACCCCATTCTAAATCCGACAGAGTCAACAAGTGGCTTAAATGGCCTGGGATCTCATCAGTAGGAACCAAAGGAGCAACAGCGTGGTTTATCTTGGTGCAGATCTTGCTGTGCCTTCCTGTGTGATGCTCATTTGTACTGTGTTGGAGAGACAAAGCACCTTCATGCGCTGCAGTTTAGCCCTGGTCGAGTTTATCGGGCCAGTGCCTGCCATCCCTTGCTTCAGACTTTAATAAAAGACCCATTAAAGTGAGTAATGCACTAAGTGGACTTCATTACGGGATGCACGCCTGCCCATTGTTCTAGATTATTTTGTATCAGAACAGCCTTATCTCCCCTCAGAATGCTTCCATTTAAGCCCCATTCATCTTTTAAATTCACCCGCCCCTAGTGTTCCCTTGGCTGTACCCAGGCTTACCGTCCTCTTCCACCCTGCCTCCCTTTGTGTTTCCCTTTTGTGTTACAGTGCACGCACAGACACACAAATAAGCCTCCAACTCTTTACCACGGCAATCAGAAAGGGCAACCGGGCCTGGAAGCCAGCTTTGTGTGACTCCAGTCAGAAAAACAGCAGTGCTCCATTTAATCTCCTCAGAGCTTTCGATGCAGTTAGGGCAGCCCAAGGCATTTTGACACCTCAGGTGAAATCTTAAAATACAACCACCTCACCACTTCTCGAATCAAATCGTAGAACTTTAGTGTAGCAGGCCATGCAGTTAGTTGAGCACCAAATACAGAATCAGAGTATCAGAAGTGACTGGCAAAGAAGTCTGGCTCCCAGGTTCAAGACTTGACTGTCCACAGATGGGCATCCTCATGTTCCTTTAACAGGAACCTTAGGTACAAATATTAAGCTGGGGAAGTCATTCCTGGCCTGGAAATAAAGGCTTGGTTCAGATGTCATAAGAAATTGTAGTTTAACTAAACTATTTTTATTTACTTTATTTCCCATCTTTCATCCCCAATGGGGACCCAAAGCAGCTTACATCCTTTCCTCCATTTTATCCTCACAACAATCCTGTGAGGTGGGTTAGGCTGAGAGCGTGTGACTGGTCCAAGGTCAGCCAGCAAGCTTCCATGGCATGAGTAGGGATTCAAATCCAGGTCTCCCAGTTCCTAGTCCAACACTTTAACCGCTACAGCATACTGGCTCTTAATCTTTTCCCTACATGCTAGACTGTACAGGTGCTACTCAGTAAGGAAAGTCCCCATTTTCCCTTTGGAAGCTTAGACCAAAGGTTCCCTGGAAAATACACTGGCCACCCACCACCACCACTTAAGATCTCCTGAGAACATCTAGACTGACCCACTGAGAAGGCACCCTTCAGGCGCAGTGCTAGAACATCAACAAAGTGACAGGGTATAAACCTTAGAAAATACCTTATAACGAACTTGGCACCACCTGTGCAATCCAGTATGCGGGGAAGAGATTAAGAGAAATGTCCCAAGGAAATAAATTGTACTAAATGAAGCCAAAAATATCTTTATAAAAAAGATTTATTATAAAGGCAAGAGAGAGAAAAAAGGAAAAGTGTGTTTGGATTCAAAGGTGATGGGAAAACGGCAAAAACACAATACAGGGAAAGGTACCCAGCAACGACGGCAGTACAATTCAACTATTCTTTTATATACTTCATTAACAACCTGCCTTTCTCCCTAATGGAAAGCCAGACTGGCTTACATCATTCTCCTCACCTCCATTTTGTCCTCATAAAACCTCTGTGAGGTAGGTTAAGTGGAGAGTATGTCACTGGAAGCTTTCGTGACAGGATGGGGATTCAAACCTTGGTCTACTGCTCTGGCTTTTGGCTAGTTATACTGTGACTAGCATGATAGTTCTGCATACACAGGCCACTCCTTTAACTATGGTTACTTAGGGTATGCCAGATCAGCATCTGAAACCATAATGTGAAGTTGGTTTATTAGCCACAGTTAAGTCACTACTATTTTGGTTTGTTCACAGTTGCTGCCCTTGCCACAGTGTAGGAGAAGATACCAGCTGGGTCTCTGTGAGGGAGGCAAGGGAAACAGCAAAAGTGATAAAATCACCATTTGTTGAGGGAAAACTAGAAACAGAATGGTCATTTGCAAGCTGCTTTTTCAAACGTTTCTGATCACAGGGAGAAAGCCTGCACTGAGTACATTTCCTTCATGAATAAGCTCCACGCTCATAAGGCAATAATTACTCGTAGGGGTAAGCACTGGGAGTAAAAATATGCCCCGCCTGAGATTGCCACTGGTTAGGGTTGCCAAGGGGGTGGGGCAACTTAATAAGTGTTCATTATAATTGTATTTGCTTATTTATTTAAAACATTTTTAGATCTCTTTTTCATTATGGTGTGGGTTCAAGATGGTTTGCAATGTAACACACAACATTGCAGCAACAGCAGTAAGTAACAGCCTCACTTTATATTCACACAGTCTATGAAAATGTGGTATGAATCACTAGAAAGCCCTCTTGAATAAAAGTGCCTTACAACCTCTCCTAAACGTGGATGAAAAGGGAACAGATCTCCCTTTCACAGGATACTGGGGCAACCACTGAAAAAGCCCTGGAAGTGAGTTGCCATCGACCTTTCTGAGGAAGGAACCGGAGAGAAAACGCTGCTGCGAAGAACAAAGCACAAGCATAAAAGCTTCCAGGCATTTTAAACACCCTGTTCTTATGCAGCTCATACATTTTTGACACTAATAGTTCATAAGCACTAAAATACGCATAGATGTGTGGGCTTGGAGACAAGCTTCTAGGTGTTCCTGTGGGCTATGGGGAAATCATTGGTTTTAACTCCGTTATTTGAAGATTCACCTGGAAATCTGGCAGCCTTGCCTAGCCAGGAAAGCAGCCTCCATCTCTGTGCATATATCGGCTACTGCTAAATGCTTCCTGTACAACAAAAGCTATCCACAGACTTTTCTTGACAGTTGTTTTAATGATCATTATCCAAATACTTAGCCTCTCTATAACACGTGTTAAAAGTTCAAAGCACTTCACATACATCATCTCAATCATTCTTACAGCACTGACCCTGCTGGACTCTTGGCGTGCTCCCCTGCTGTAGCTAGTGAGACTGTCTTTCCTTGGTTTCCTTTATTTATTTATTAAAATATTTGTATCCTGCCTTTTCTCATTGCACAAGGTGGCTAACAAATCACAATTTAAAACATACAGAATAAAATAAAATCCAAAAAACCCCCTTCCCTTTAAAAGACACCTGAAGTCTATGGCCCATTAAAGGCCCTGGCGAATAAAGTGTCCTTGCAGAATCTTAGAAAAATACTTCCCATATGTACGCATGCACCTGCTAGCTGTTGCATGCTTAAGATAGCCTGTCTGGTGTCAACTACAGCCTGTGCACGCTTCCCTCACATCATGTTCTCAGGAAGCTCATTCCACAGAGCAGGAGCTATAACAGAAAAGGCACAGGCTCTACTTGACACTAGGCAATTAACCCTAAGCATGAGACAGCTAGCAGGTGACAATCTGAGGTGTATGAGTACATATGGGAAGTATGGGTACCTTTCCATAAGAACATAAGAGAACATAAGAGAAGCCAATGTTGAATCAGGCCAATGGCCCATCTAGTCCAACACTCTGTCACACAGCGGCCAAAATATACCAGGTGCCATCAGGAGGTCCAGCAGTGGGGCCAGGGCACCAGAAGCCCTCCCACTGCTGCCCCCTCCAGCACCAAGAATAGAGTGCATCACCTGCCCCAGACTGAGAGTTCCCATCTATACCCTGTGGCTAATAGCCACTGGTGGACTTCTGCTCCATATGTTTATCTAATTTCCTCTTGAAACTGTCCATGCTTGCAGCTGCCACGACCTCCTGTGGCAGTGAATTCCATATGTTAATCACTCTTTGGGTGAAGAAGTATTTCCTTTTATCTGTTCTAACCCGACTGCTCAGCAATTTCATAGAGTGCCCACGAGTTCTTGTATTGTGAGAAAGGGAGAAAAGTACTTCTTTCTCAACCTGCTCAATCCCATTCATAATCTTATAAACCTCGATCATGTCACCCCTCAGCCGTCGTTTCTCCAAGCTAAAGAGCCCCAAGCATTTTAACCTTTCTTCATAGGGAAGGTGTTCCAACCCTTTTATCATTCTAGTTGCCCTTCTCTGCACTTTTTCCAATGCTATAATATCCTTTTTGAGATGTGGTGACCAGAACTGTACACAGTATTCCAAATGAGGTCGCACCAATGATTTATACAGGGGCATGATGATACTGGCTGATTTGTTATCAATTCCCTTCCTAATAATCCCCAGCATAGCGTTGGCCTTCTTTATTGCAGCTACACATTGTGTAGACATTTTCAGTGAGTTATCCACGACGACTCCAAGATCTCTCTCTTGGTCAGTCTCTGCCAGATCAGACCCCATCAACGTGTATTTATATTTAGGATTTTTGGCTCCAATGTGCATCACTTTGCACTTGGCCACATTGAACCCCATTTGCCACGTTGATGCCCACTCACCCATCCTCAACAGATCCCTTTGGAGTGCCTCACAATCCTCTCTGGTTTTCACCACCCTGAACAACTTCGTGTCATCTGCAAATTTAGCCACATCACTGCTTACTCCCAATTCCAAATCGTTAATAAACAAGTTAAAAAGCATCGGACCGAGTACTGATCCCTGTCGTACCCCACTGCTTACCACCCTCCACTGAGAAAGTTTCCCATTTATACTCACTCTCTGTTTCCTATTTATAAGCCAGTTTTTGATCCACAAGAGGACTTGTCCTTTTATCCCATGACTATTGAGCTTACTTAGGAGCCTTTGATGAGGAACTGTATCAAAAGCTTTCCGGAAGTCAAGGTAAATAATATCTATTGGGTCCCCCTTGTCCACATGTTTGTTCACTCCCTCAAAAAACACTAACAGGTTAGTGAGACAAGATCTTCCCTTACAGAACCCATGCTGAGTCTGTCTCAATAGTTTTTGTTCATCAATGTGCCTGCTAATTCTTTCCTTAATAACAGTTTCCACCAACTTACCCGGTATCGATGTCAGACTGACTGGCCTGTAATTTCCTGGATCTCCCCTGGAGCCCTTTTTAAAGATGGGAGTGACATTAGCTACCTTCCAGTCCTCAGGAATGGAGGCAGATTTTAAAGAAAGATTACATATTTTTGTCAGGAGATCCACAAGTTCACATTTGAGTTCTTTCAGAACTCTCGGATGAATGCCATCCGGGCCTGGTGATTTATTAGTTTTTAAATTGTCCATCAGTCGGAGGACTTCCTCTCTTGTCACCGCAATCTGATTCAGGTCTTTCAAACCCCTCCCGAAATCGGTGCTTCTGGAGTGGGCAAACACTTCTCCTCTTCCACAGTGAAGACAGAGGCAAAAAATGCATTCAACTTCTCAGCCATTTCCCTATCATTCTTCACTACTCCTTTTACCCCTTGGTCATCCAAGGGCCCCACTGCCTCCCTGGCTGGCTTCCTACTTCTAAGGTATTTGAAGAAAGTTTTATTGTTGGTCTTTATGTTTTTTGCGATATGCTCCTCATATTCCCTTTTTGCTTGCCTGATCACAGACTTGCATTTTATTTGCCATAGTCTGTGTTCCCTTTTATCAACCTCACTAAGACTAGCTTTCCACTGCTTAAAGGAATCCTTCTTACCTTTTACAGCTTCCATTACTTTATTTGTTAACCATGCAGGCTTTTTTCTATACCTATTTGTACCTTTCCTAACCTGCGGTATATATTTTTTCTGAGCTTCTAGGATTGTCTTTTTAAATAGTCTCCAAGCTTCCCCAATGGTTTTGACCTTCTCCACTCTTCCTTTCAATTTCTTCCTCACATGTCCCCTCATACCAGAGAAGTTACCCCTTTTAAAGTTAAAAGTGGTTGCGTCAGTCTTTTTGGGCAACTCCCTATCTGTACAAATGTTAAACTCAATGACATTATGGTCACTGTTTCCAAGTGGTGCAATCACTTTTACATCTCTCACCAGGTCTTGGGTGTTACTTAGGACCAAATCCAGGATCGCCTCTCCCCTGGCAGGCAAACCTCCACCACTGCTCCCCCATCTCCAACCAGCACTAAATGGGAAAATGAGGAGAGGAATGGCATCATGCATTGTTGTGATACTCCAGGGATTTTCATGATCTCTATGGTTTTACCACAGAGATTGGGGGGAATCCTAGAACATCACATGTCACTTCTAGGTTCTTAGCTGGAATTGACATTGCAGCATCACATGATACTCTTTTGCAAGCCTCCAGCTTCTAAAAACTCCTGCTGCTGTGTAGTGCTGGGCTGGCAACCCTGATAGGAAGGTAACAAGCCTTTAGAGATGTGGGTCCTAGACCACGAAATCCTCTGCCCTTCATTTAGACTGTCTGCCTGATGCTCCCTGTCCTCAAGTGGTTTCAGACTGTGAAGCAGGTCTCGCTTTGGGGGAGGCACCAAAGAACTTGGTTTTAGATTCTGAGGCTGGTATAGCCCTCATCCTTGCATAGGGTTGCCAGCTCCGGATTGGGAAATACCTGGAGATTTTGGGGGCTGGAGCCTGAGGTGGGGTTTGGGGACGGGAGGGACCTGAACGGGATGTAATGCCATAGAGCCCACCTTCCAAAGCAGCCATTTTCTCCAGGGGAACCGATCTCTGTCGGGTGTAATAGTGGGAGATCTCCAGCTGGGCTGGCAATCCTATTGCATCATGCAACACTTGAGTAAGTTGAGTGGCATAGAGCCCTCTCTGATGCCCATGGGGTTTGTGGGAATGAGTGCACCCTCACCAACCCAAAGTGTTGGGGGTTTTTTGAGAAGAAGAACATGATAAAGAGGTGCCACTTTCACCTTTGGTTGTTTCTCCATGCATAGTTTTAGGAGAGGGGCAGAGAGGTGACATGCTATTCTTCTTTCAATGCCAGTGTTGGGATTATTACCCCAATCCATAGATTCTCGCATGCAGCAGCAGACTGTATGTACAACTATACACAAGGGTCTCTGAATGGTCACATGGGGAACACATGGTTGGTGCTGGGCAGGAATTTCTGGAAAGTAAAGTTTAGAAATGAAGAGGCTGAATAAACCCTGAGAAATACTGACTTACTGTTCAGCAATAGGCACCACATGTACCAAGCTGATGCTTGGAAGAGAATACCGCATCTGCTTTTGCAGCCCATGAAATATGACCCTTGGCAATCACAAGTGGTTAACTTGTAGCAAAACCTGAGGCAGGGAGCAGCTATCAGTGGGAGGGAGAGGAAAGAGGGAGAATATCACCAACACTGTGTGCTGATGGTGTCACCATCTATTGCCCGCTTTTGTTCAGGAGTTACAAACAGAGGTAGGAGAGAGGAAGAGTTAAATAAGACTGCCAGCAAAAACATCCAGCAGAAACAGCTGTGGTTTGCTAAAGTCAACCCACAGAGAGACACTGAGCAGCTGCAGTCCACTATGCCAGGAATTCTAAAATGTCATACTGCTGATTGTCCTCAAGTACTTAGAGTTTTGTGTTCTGAGGATCTGGGTTCAAATCACTGCCCGCAGGCAAGCCCTAACTAACTTCAATTCCCTGTCTGCAAAGATGGGCTAATAAATGCTGTGAGAACTGGTACATGAGAACAGTATATCAGAAATGTTCCCATATTCTGTCCTGGCACCAATATCATCCCAGTTCTGCTATCAGAAAAGAATGTGCAGATAAAAGAAAAATATGTGCATAATACCTTTTGGCTGCATTCTTCAGAAACTGGATTGTTTTTTCAGAGAAAGGCTGGTGGGAAAGAAGAAGAGAAATGCAGGCAATGCTGTGGAGCTCCTGTTGGGATAAAGTGAAAGCCAGAGAGACCAGGGCCAGAGAAGCACAGGGAACACCGGGGGGGGGATCTGTTTCTGGCCCTAACCTAGGATTGCCAACCACTGGATGGGGCCCAGAGATCTCCCAGAATTACAGCTAATCTCCATACTACAGAGATCAGTTCCCCCAGAAAAAATGTCTCCCCTGGATTGCATTATACCCAGCTGAGGTCCCTCCTCTCTCTCGGGGTGTCAAACATGCAGGCCAGGGGCCGGATGAGGCCCCCGGAGGGCTTCTATCAGGCCCGCAGTGGAACTGGCTGTCTTCCGCTTCTTCTTCCAGTTCTGCTCCTGCTGCGTCATCGTAGGTTTGCAGCTTACAGATACACACCTGAACAGCATACTCAAGATTGCAACAGCACAGACATTTTGATGTAATAATTCAGAGCAAAGACGTGTCAGTTATCAGACACTGTTAAATAAACAAGATATTGCAAGAGTGCTGATGTTTTAAGCATGGTTTTATTTTAAGTTAAAAAAAAACCCCTTTGTGTTTGTGTCCTTTATGAAGTTTTATCTCTGCTACCTGGCATTACATTTTATGACACAGTGGCCCAGCCCTACAAGGTCTCATTTGTGTCAGGTCCGGCCCTCATAACAAATGAGTTCGACACCCCTGCTCTAAACCCTGCCCTCCTGAGCTTTATCCCCAAATCTCCAGGAATTTCCCAACCTGGAGTTAGCAATCTTAACCCCACCCTCAGAAATTATACCCACCTGCCCCCAAACACACAGGTGTGAGGCTTGTGCAGTCTTACAGCTTTTCTTAGGAACAGCTTTTCTTTTCAACGGAGCTGAAATTCAAGAAAGCAACCTCAGAATCCGTGCTGTCCCTCTGGATTCCTCATTACAACTTCACAGCCACTGAGATCTTTGCAGTGCGCCAATCACAGGAATGAATGGAGGGACAGGAGACAGGAGAAACCTGTTCAAAGTGGCCAATTCCAAATGCAGTAGAAGAAACCCAGTGCCAGAGCAGGGATCTTAACGTGAATGAGGGATTTCCTGTTCAGCTGGAGACCACGGGAGGAGAGCAATATTGTGGCAAACCTGCATCTTGCCAGCACTGCAGTGCTAATACCATGTTATCTGCTGTCTGCAGCTTCCCAAGCTAAAAATCGCTCACTGCTCTAGGCCTTTGTTAAACTCCCCAGGAGCAAATTCCCTGCAACACTGAATGGTAATCCTGCTGGTGTCAGGAAATAATAAGTCGCTGTGCAAGAGAAATGAGAAGCAGCCGAGGTTCTGGTGAACAGCCAAGGGGCCCTTCAGACCTAGAGCTGGCGACGACGCTGGCAGAAAGCATTTGCAAAGGAGGGGATTGGAACTCTAGGACAAGACACAGTTCTCTAGTTATAGTGCATGGTCTGGACATACCTCTCCCCTGAAGCAGGTGTATAACTGGCTTGATCAGAGACTCACACTGCATTCAGAAGTGACACCAAACACGGAGTCTTGTCCATGACCAGTGTATTCAACAGCCTGTTGCGCTCACATGTTCTTCTTGCTCCACACCTTGTGCAGCAGCAGAACCAAAGGCTTCCAGGCTTAGGGCGTCTTGAATCAAGCTCTCTTTTGCCTTGATGCCTCACTGGGCCCACTGGAGTTTATTGCCCTCCACTTTAACCCAGGGATTCCCCCTCCCCCATTGACAGCAAGAACCCCCCACTGTATTAGGGACCATCTATATGACCATTGTTCCCAATGATGTTTGCCTCCGTATTTTTTCCCCAAGAGTGGAGCATCCATGGGGACCCACTACCCACAGCCAATATGGGGAGGGGTGTCACTAGAGGCAAGCTTGTTATTTCCTCCCTCCCCTTTTCAGCCCATTAAAGGTTTTGTTTTTTTTAAAAAAACAACACTTTCTCAGATGAACCATGGTGTACCTTTACACCATTTATAATACCCATAACACTGTCCATGATGGACCTTTATACCATGGCTCCGTGGGGAAGAGGAAAGGGTGGGGTTTTTTTGCTAAACTACAGGAGGGGAGCCTAGAGCTCTCTCTCTTTAGGACATCAGCATTCAAACACAGCTCTGCAGCAACACCAATGGTGCAAGGGGCACAAGAGTCTGCATGGGTACTCATGAGAATGTCAGGCTTGGACTGGAAAAGCCAGTTTCAAATCCCTGGTTGGCAATGAAATGTTAAATGCAACCTAGTCAATCTCTCATGGCTTAATTTAGAATGGAGACAGATGTAAAAATTTTATTGCAGACTTTGGATGCATCTTCACGGTATTCAGTCCAAACATAACTTTTTCCTGCCTAGGTCTGAGTGCTGAAAAAAAAAATTAGTTTGCAGCAGCAGCCAGCTGTGGGCAGTATTCTGTGCTGGTTCTAGGATTTTTGGGGTCATGAGCCAAGACTTTGGCCTTTGTGTTCTGTTTATGGTCCTTCTTGGGCATCAATGTAGGAAACAGGATGCTGGACTAGATGGACCATCGGTCTGACCAGCAGGGCTTTTCATATGATGTTCTTCTGCAGGGCCTATAAGGCAGAGATGTTCCGCCAGGATTACAGTTGAGGACAGCAACGGTTTCTGCCTTGCCCGGCCTCTTTCTCTCCTCCTCCACACAGGGTAGTGATAATGTGGCTCATTTAAGCACCATTCTAAAATTGTTGTATTGTCTACTGTTTTTAATTGTTCTAATTCGACGGAATGCCTTTTACTGTAACTGTTGTTCATTACCCTGAGGCTTGTACGCAGGGGAGGTCAGGCTATAAGACAAATCTATAAAGAAACAAACAAATAAATAAGACACCCTCCTTGGAGTCAGTTAATCTGGAAAAAGTAGAGTATATATAATGAGAATTCCAGCCCTCTGCAGCCATTGTGGTCCATTCATGGGAACTGGAAGCCCGCCAGTCGTGTGTATCAGGAGCAGGTGCATTCTCCTTAATGGAAGCTATACTCTTCTGGGCAATTCATATGAAGACTTTTGGTTTGCATGAACAGAGCATAATGTATACACAGCTTTTCCTGTTGCTTCTGATCGTCTTAGGTCCTCTGTGCAATGTCAGTAAGATGGTGTTTTGGGGTGGGCCCTCCTGGCAAATGTCCAACACTGCTGGCTACTATAGCTGTCCCTGACTGCCCTGATTGGTTGGAGACTTGTGATGTCATCCCTCCAGAATTCTTGGAGCAGTTTTCCACTTTTTTAAAAAATGTTCCTGTTTCTGTACTTTGAATGAACAAATGAATCTACTTGCTTTAAACATGGGGGTGGGGGAGATTCACAGTTCAGCCAGAATTTGATGCACTAGTGTAAAGTTTGTCATTCATAGACAGGGGGAAGCTAGGCTGACCAATGTGCAGTAGAATCTCTTATTACACATGTCTTTACCCATACTTCACAAGGTTGTTATAAAAATAAGTGAGCTAACCCTGTATATCCTGCTCCTATGTTCCTTGGATGAAAGTTGGTACAAATATTATCAATGATAATAATAATAAACACTATATTGCTTTGCAAAAAAATGGTTTGAAGGCCTCTTAAATTAATATGCAAGTAAGCCCTGAATAGAATACTTATCTGAACCAGCTTGGCAATTTCTATATAAACTTCAATACTTGTGTGACCATGGCAGGGAGAGCAACTTTTTTGGTCTCAACCAAAAAACCTTGAAACCTACATGTTCAGAAGCTGCTGGCGCCAGTGTGGACGCGGCACAACAAGGCTGGTAAATTCAGCCATGACAGGGAAAGAGATTGTGCATTTTGCACCTTCCTCCTCAGCCCTCCAAGAGCTGCCCACTTGTCAAGTACAATGAATGTCACCAGCTCTGCCTTGCAGCAATGACCAGGCAGGCGCTCACCTTCAATGGAAATGTTAGCAAGAGGTGCCTCCACAGCGCAGTCCTCCGCATGCTGGAGAGCTCATTGGAAGCCTTTGGGCCAGGTTTTGCCCTAGAATCAGAGTAAGTCCATGTGCTGAAAGGGAAACAATTTCCAGGAAGTGTTCCAGATCATAGTAAATCCTGCCTTGAGGCTGGAAGTAAATGGCATACTAAATGTATGGAGTGAGTATGTAAATGTGCATGTTGAAAAACGAGCTGAGTTTCAAAGAACTACGCCAGGGGGACCTTAATGTCTCTTCTGCTCTCTGCAGCAGCAGAAACAGCAGCAACACCACTGAAATCCATCCAATAATCACAAGTTATAACTTATCAAGGATGGGGTCTGTCCATGTAGTTCCTGGAAAGGAAGGGACACAATCCAGGGGGCAGAGATACTCCTGCAGGGAGCAAAGTAGTGGAGATGTTGAATGCACTTCTGGAACCTTAGCATGGCTAAGTTCAGCAAGGCACAGTGCTGAAGTTTAGCAAGTGTCATCTTAGTAAGGCAAAACACTGGAGTTTAGCAACGTTCAGTTTAGCAGGGCACAGCCTTAGACTCTGGCAAGGCTCAGTTTAGCAGGCACAGCCCTGGCATTTGGCAAAGTTCAGTTTAGCAAGGCATAAGTCCCTCCTCAATATGACAAAATTATTTTCAATAATAATCTTGAAATAAAATGAGTAATAATAATGGACAAAAAAGGAATGTAGTGAACATTTCCTTTATTTAACTTTGTATATATAATAATTCCAGTGGAAAAACAATCAAATTCCAACACACTATTCCATCATTAGAGCCAGGTTTGAATACCCACACATGCCATTGAAGCTTGCTGGGTGATCTTGGGCCAGTCACATTACTCTCAGCCTAGCCCTGACCTGGATTGCCCCAGGATAGCCTGATTGAATCAGATCTCAGAAGCTAAGCAGGGCCAGTGTGGAGGCAAGGAATGCCAAACCATCTCTGAATGTCTCTTGCCTTGAAAACCCTACAGGGTCACCATAACTTAGCTATGACTTGACAGCAAAAGCCAAAACAAATTCCATCACACCACTCATGTTCTGAAAAGCACTTGGGAAGGCTTCTGTTTTCCATTTTGAAGCCCAAGAACTGACCATCCCAAAGAAGCTACAAGGCATTTTTGAGAGCCAGGAGTCTGCCTTTGTTCTAATTTTTACTAACTAACATTAGACAAAGCATCACAAAATAGTGATTGCAAGCTTCAGCAGACTGGATGTTAAGAAACACACTGTCTCCCGAAGAAGGTGCCCCCATTGTCTATTGTTTCCAAAGAACTAAAGTCAGACCGGAGAATCTCTGTAGTAGAAACTGAAGGTATGGAAGGGGCATTTTTGCAAGCAGAACCAGTGAAATGTACAGAATACCCAGCTGTACTAGTGCAATCACAGGGTGCCCAGCAGAACCCACTGCCATTGTGGCAGCAATGCCAGTTCGACAGGACTGATGTCAAGCACAGAATCATAGACCAAGCGGGGTGATGGTGGTGGTTGGTGGTGTCCAGCAAACCTAGTGCCACTGTGGCAATGCCAGCTGATGTTAAGCACAGAATCACAGTCCAAGAAAGGGGCAGAACCAGTGCAATGTACAGAGCACCCAGCAGTCCCAGTGCAATTGCAGGGTGCCCAGCAGAACCCACTGCCATTGTGGCAATGCCAGCTCAACAGGACTGATGCCAAGTACAGAATCACACAGTCCAAGCAGACTCAGTGCATTGTACAATGCCCAGCAAATCCTGTGCCTTGTGTTCATAATATTAACAAAGGTTTGCTACTATACTGCTCTTAAATATATTCTGTCACCAAGCAGGATAGGGATGAGGTCTTGAGACCAAGAAATGAAATAAGGGGTGGTGGTGGAAATTAGGTTGGAAAAGAGGGAGAGAAAGTAAGAGAGGGAAGAGTTGTTTGAACTTGCTGCAACGCCCTAACTCAGAGGTGTCAAACTCATTTGTTACAAGGGCCAGATCTGACATAAATGTCACTTTGTCAGGCTGGGCCATGTGTGCCATAAAACGTAATGCCAGGTACCAGAGATATAAACTGTATAAAGGAGAGCAGCTTGTAAGCTCCGTGTTGGTGTATCCTCACTGCAAGGCCCATGGGCTGGGAGGGGGTGCAGAGGAAAACTGACATGGGCAGACTGGAGAGCCAGCAGTAGTGCACTGGGCAGACAACCCCATGCTGCTCAACTGCTGCAGACGAGGTTGTTCTGCCCTGTTGAAGCCACAATCGTAGTGACTCCAACTACTTCCCTCCCTGAGCAGTCTTTTGTTCCCTCCCTTGCACCAGTTGCTTGCAGACTGCATAAGAACCCTGGACAGGATGGTTCTGGCCTCTGGGCCTTATGTTTGACAACCCTGCCCTAACTACTGCTTTGTAAGATCTGGCTGAGCTGGGTGCAAGGAAAGGAAGAGAGAAAAGCTAAACTATTGGAGAAAATGACATGCAGGCTGGCAATTACTGTAGCAGCTATCAGCATACTAGATCCATTACTGTTAAGCAAGTTTGCTTCAGTCTTGGAGAAAGGGAAGTGCAGTCGATCCTAGCATGCTTTTTGCTATGCTCAGACTTCCCTGTGCCCCTAGTGGCTGCAGCCAGAACTGCACTTTAAAAATAAAGATGTTCGGCTGGATGCAGCACGATGCTGGCTCCCTTCAAGGGCCTTCCCCAAGCTGTGCCCAGGGTGGACCTCATCCCCTGCTCTGCCCTTGGCATGCCACTGCATGCTACATTTCATACATGTGATACAAACCCCACATTTAACCAAGTACTGGTCTCCAGTTTCATGAATAATGTGAACAGGTATTGGCTCTACTTACAAACAGATATACGCATGTACAGGCTGCATATGCACGTGTTCACCGTAAAATGTGATCAGGGCTAAAGCTGCTAGGGCTTCCAAACCAGTATACACTGCAAAATAGAGGCTTGCACAATATTCACATGTTTGCCATCTGTATCAACACCTGAAAATGCCCTTGAGGTATGCCCACATGACATACTTTTACCAAGCTCAGGGGAAGCACCCGCTTGCCTCCCAGTTCATTGCACTGATACCAGCCTCTTTTGGACATACGAAGCTGTTTCGTACTCTCAGACTACTGATCCCTGTAGCTGACTGCTGTGGCTGGCAGCGTCTCTGCAGGGTCTGAGGCGGAACTTGTTCCCAACCCTGCTATCCAAGAGCCACTTGACTGAAGATGCCAGGGACTTTCTGCAAACAAAGGGTGCACTCTGCCACGGAGCTGTGCCTTCCCTTTGCGGAGCAAGTTACCTTTCTTACTGGGCATCCTCATCTAAGCCAAATAGATACAAATGGCTTTTGTGTGTCAGAGAGAAAATTAGATTAGGATCTGGAATAAAATGATCCTCCAGCAGGGTGGGAGGGAGGGAGACAGCTTGTGTGCTGGCTGCAATCTACAGAGCGCAACACTCAGAATACAAGGTGACAGTTGATTCACTATGTACCGACAGAAGTGTGTATATCTATGTGTGTGTGGCTTTCCTTTGATCTGCAAATACTCTCATAGGAGACTCCTGATTTCAGTGCTCCCCCCCCCCGCAGTCATTGGCACTCAGCTCCCTCTTCCTGAAAAACCATAATTTGGTGCAATAGCAGCCCTCCCTCCCCAACACTATGATAGCTTGTGATTGGCTTTTGCCCACCTTAGAGAATCTCCTTGTCAAAGAGGCGGATTGGGTTTGGATGGGGCCGGGCACTGTCTGCAGCCCGTCTCTGTTCTTGCACAGGGTGTTTGATGTGACAGTTTCTATAACTACATTATCCTTCTTGCCATGAACCTATTTACGCTGCTGTAATTGAAACCGTTTGTAATGCAGAGAGGTTTCGGGAGACAGGGAGGGAAGCGTACATGCAGCAGATGGGGAGGGATTTTTGGCCAGGGCTGTGCCAGGCACAGAGGCACCCCCATCCCAAAACCCAGTTCTGGCAAATGGGGCTCTAGAAGGACCAGGGGTTACCTACAGTTTGGAACTGATAATTGCCAAATGGGTGGAATTATTGCACATCAGTGCACTTCATCCAATGTCTCTTCTTTTTTAAAAAATTCCTGTGGATTTCACTCAGAAGGGCTGTGTTTCTGTTTCTCCGTGATTTGGGGTTTTTTTTAACCAGCACAATTTGCAATTGTTTTCAGTGTTGTGTGCAAACAAGATGCAAGTCAGTGGTTCGACAGACAAACATATTCTCAGCTTGTTTTCTTGCTGGGCTCGCTGGAGCTTGTTCTGCGCATCTCCTGCCTCTCCAATCTAATCTTATTCTCACAGCGGCATTTAGTGGCAGTGCCAGTGGTCTTCTTCAGGGTACCCTGCACAGTCTCCTTTGCTGCATGTTGATGGCGGCATAATGTGGCACCAAACACAAGCATGGGGTTGGTTCTGCCATGGAAGAGTTTGTCTGTGTATCTGATGTTATGTACTGCCTGTTTGGGGATTGTACTAAAGTACAGCTTGCCTGCATTATTTCGAACAGATGCTGGGCAGTATCCTTTCTGAAAAGGTGTGTGACATTTCATTGTTAATTTTTTTTAGGTGAACAGTTAAATCATTTTAAATTTTAAATGTAAAATGAGAACGTAGCATGTCTGCAGATATGTGTCTCCTACTGACGCACTTGTTAGGGAGCCAGAATTGTGCGTCCTTTGTGAAAGTAAGTTGCAAACCTGAGGTTGCTGCCACAAAATGTATGAAACAGCACACAGTGACATAATGCTTATCTTTCAAAGTGCTTGTATACTCTTATCTGTTTAAGGGGTGTCACATCAAATGCATAATAGAAGATATTTGTGCTACCATATTATAACCTGCCTGAAGCTCTGGGAGATGGTGGCTTGCTAAGTATCTGCCGCCCAGGACTCCCCAATATGGACACAAAGCGGCTCATCCCATTGTTCTCTCTTCCTCCATTTCACCCTCACAACAACCCTTTGAGGCAGGTTATGCTGAGAGAGTCACATGGCCCAAGGTCACTCAGTGAACTTCTATGGCTTGTCTTCCTGCTCTGATTCTTGTCTTCCTACTTGTGGGGATGGCAACTTCTGGAAGCATGTCTGGAGGTCAATGTCCGCACAGGGAGATAAGAGGAAGTAGTGTGCGAGATACCAGTAAACATCTGATGAGAACACAGAAAGCAGAAACTTGGTTACGCTCGGGTGGAGATAAGGAGGTGGGCTGTCGGCAAAGAACATCCTGTTATTCTAGTTCACAGTATGCTTGTAACTTTCTATATACATGGCAGGGGAGAGGGGGAAGAAGGGAAGCTAATAAAACACTGCTGAGCCAGTCCAGGTCAGACAGATTCTGCAAACTCGTGTCTCGTGTTGTTCTTCAGAACCCCATCCTAACACCTACTCAAAACTTCTCCATTAAAAGATGGTGATGGGTGATTCTACCAATCTTCCACCAGTTTTAATGCACTTCTGAATGTTAATGGAACCATATACTTGCTGGCCCTGCAGATGTATAAGTTCTGTGTCTTTGGCAGCATCGGGAATTAACCAGCCACTTCACCTACCTCATCCTCCCCTGCAACCTCCTCCCCATCCTTTTGAAATCAGCCCCTTGCCCCACAAGACATTTGGGTTTCTCATAGGGCGGCTCATATAACCTTCCCCAATGTCTGATATGTTCTAACTGCATAAGCCAGGAAGGGGCGGCAACAAATGAAAATAATAGCAATAGGCTTTGCAGGTGAAACATGGGCACATTTGAACCAGTGCCCTGCCAGCTGTACGAACTCTCTCACACAGCAGTACCCTGCCTGTGACAATTCAACTATGCCAGTGCTGACAGCTTCACCCCAGCAGTGACTTATCTGTGCCTCTTTAGAAGCTTCAGTGCCTCAAGCTTATCCACTAATGTGGTACTGAGCTTCATCCAAGCGGTACCCATTTGCACTTACAGATACAGAGGGCGGTGTTTCCTTACCAGCTGGAGTGCTTGGCTGGCAGCTCCATCTTACCCATCCTGTCCGGACTTGTATAAGTTTTCAGACCCTGATGGGGCATCTTTTACCTTCTTATAGCCATGGCGGTGCCAGCCAGCCATCACTCTCTTCTTTACATCATTCTTGAAGGCTGTTTCTGCCTACCAGTCCATCCCATCCTCTCCTCCAGCAGCCCATTGTATAATGTGGTGACCCTTGCTTATGTAAGACCAGAACTTCTGTCATCCCTTCAGCACTCTATTGATCCTGAGCATCAGAAGTGCCCCCCAAGCACTGGTGGGAATATAAAGTTCCCCTCCCTCTGACAAAGCAGCAAAAGTGCTACCTCTCTACAATGCATTTGTTGATAAGGTTAACCCCGTCACTGCAATTGTGTACAGCAATGCACAGGGATGTTCCTTGTTCACTGTGAGTGGAGTGGGACTTTGGCTCAGTGGCAGAGCATCTGATTTACATGGAAAAGGTCCCTGCTTCAATCCCCAGCATTTCCACTGAAACGGATCAGGGAGTAGAGGATGTGAAAGACAATCTACGACTAGGGGGATGAGGTCTCCCACTACGGCAGGAGACTTCTCACTTCCCACCTCCCGCCCCTGTCTGTCTGTCTGCTGCTGCATGGTACAGCAACAGGAGAAAATGGGGGGAAGGAATGCTGTCACGGCAACTTACCTTCATGCAACTGGAAGTGATGTGGCGGCATTGGGCAACACCTAGTCCCACCCCCAAGAGCTTCCCAAAAGCTATGGGCAACCCTATAGAGCCACTGCCAGTCAGAGAGGACAATACTGACATTAGTAGACCAATGGTCTGATTCCATATAAGGCAGCTTCATGTATTTGGATGGCTTGTCACAGTGTCTGGTGGAAGGGGACAGGTAGGAGAGGAGGATGCAAGTTTTCAGCTTGCGGAGGCTAGATACCATGTAATCTTTGTGTGGGCAAAGGCCTAGGAGTCCCTCCACCCCACCCTGCAACTCCCTCTATCTCTGCTGCATCCCAGTGCAATGCATTCCATTAGCATTCCTGGCTCAGAGCACGCCATACTGCTCTTTCCCCTCTCCCTCTTCCATACCCCCACCTGACTATCTCTCACAACATTGATGCTATTATCAAACAGAGCCAGGCGGCAGGTTTTATCTCCCATGCTGAGCAGCTCTGCCTGCAAGCTCTGCATACAACTCTCGCTTCCCTGCTGAATCAAACTTTCCTAGGTTAAGCCAAGAAGGGCAAAACTCTTCTCTTTTTCTTGCCTTCCACAGTCTGCTGGGCTGCCAAAGCAGCTGCTCCCAGTTTAGGGTATTAATACCCTGTCCCAATCCATCCCTTCATCCCAATCCATCCCTTATGAGCCCTATCAGCAGTCATGTCTCTAAGATTTATTTATTATTTGATTTATAGACCACTTTCCCCTAAGCATAGTGTGCAGGGTGATGAACAACATTTCAATACATTCATTTACAGTTGGATTAAAACCATTAAAACAATAACAAATTCTATAACTATTCAGATGGTGCATAAAACCAATTTATGTCCGTGCCCCATGAGGGGAGAGGAGAGATAGAGGAGGCCAGGCTCGATGAAAAAGCATTGCTGTCCTCTTAACCATAGGCCTGGTGGAACAGGTCCCTCAGGGCATGGATGTCATTGGGCAGAGAGCTCCACCAGGCCAGTGCCAGGGCCGAAAAGGCCCTGGCTCTGGCTGAGGAAAACTGGATATCTTTCTCCACTGCCTTTATAATCCACAAAAGCATGCCAAATGCTAGTCCAGCCTCCACTGGGCCAGGAGACAGGATTCCTGCAAAGGATAATGTGTTTGCTGATGACGAGTGCCACATCCATAATTTCCTGGCTCCCACATACGGGTTCCCGCGCTAAGATGCACCGGCAGCATCAGCCGCCACTGCTAAGATTAAGAGCCATCCATCAGCATGATGGTGCTGGCAGGTTGCATGGCTCAGCTGCAGTTCGTTGTTTACAAGGCATATCCTCAGTCAACAGAAGCTCCACGCAAGTAAAAAACCTGGCCCATCACTGCTACAGTAATCTCAGCTAAATCACAAAGAACTCTTTTAGAAGCCATATCATAGCATCACTACCCCAGGACTGAGGGACTCTTGGCTTGTCGTTTCATCTTCCTGACAACCAGCCACAACTGCTTTGACTTCTCATGGTGGCACCACTTCCTTTGCCTGTCAGGAATCTTCCTTTGCCACAGCTGCTGCTAGCTATGGACACAGTTCGGTCACCTCGCTGTCCATCTCAACCATATCAGCACCTATGTGAGAGACCTTGGTCTGCCACTGTCAGAGTTACTGATATTGTTCTCTTCCTCTCACCTGAACTTGTTAGTACTTAAGTCATGTCAATCTGTCACCCTCATGTTACAGAATGAGGCCTTTGGAGCATTCTGGACTTTTGCTACCATGGTAACAGTGTCATGCCAGACTCCCTATTCCTGAGCTTAGAAAGAGGAAGAAGAGCCAGAAGGAGGGTGTGGAGAACTGTGAGACGGACACACTTTTTAGTGTGCCAAATATGAGAGAATTCATAGTGGAGCTTTGGAGTAGATGGTGTGAGACAGCCACATTCAAATTGTTTTTCTGGTAATGCACATAGAGCAGTGTCAGAAGGTGACAAACATTGATGTTTTAGAAATAACAGACTTATTGCAAAGTGGCTGAGACTTGCTTGAGAGTTCCTTTAAGAATTCAAATGTAAAGGGGCTAAACTAAAATAATTTCATTAAAATCAGCCTCCTCTCCAGGAGACTAGAAGGTCAAACTGGCAACTGTAACACCAGTTTTAAAGGACACATTGAGGAAAATACAGACCTGTCAATCTAATATTTTCACCAAATAAATAGATGGAAAGCAGGAGGGAATTGTCACAATATGGAAAAACAGTCTTGCTGAAGAATTGGCAGGGAAAGTTGTGCCTCACGTCTTAGAATCCTTTGAGAATATCAACAATCATATGAAAACAAAAACTGTGTAAATCCTTTTATTAGGACAACTAAAGTAACACAACACTGTGTGCAAAATTTTAAGATCCAGAGAACTCTTTATCAGACTGCACGTGCAAAAAGGGTAGTGGAAAATGTGAGATAAAAAAACGGTCTGTTTCCCCTTCTGATATTTGTGTGTGTTGGTTTAGTCTCATGGTGTGGAGTCCCTGTTGCTTAGTTCTGTCTGTTAGTTACAGTTGTAGCCCGCATAAGCTCCCTGGTCCTGAAACCACTTGCTCCCATCTTGTTAATAAATGGAGGTTGTTTTGAACATACCTGGCTCTGCTATGAAATTAAGAGCAGGAACCCAAGTGTGTACCCTGTTCCTGATTTTGCAGCTCCACACAGGATGCAGAGAAGAGACCTAAAATTCAGGGTCAGTGGCATCTTTCTTCCCCTTCTTCTTTAATCCAGCCTGACAAAGAAAAGAGCAAGAGTCCAGTAGCACCTTAAAGACTAATAAAATTTGTGGTAGGGTATGAGCTCTCATGAGTCACTGCTCCCTTCTTCAGATACAGAGTTCTGACAAAGAGTCCTTGAGAACTTGAAAGTTTACACATTGTTTTGAATTATTTGGGCTTGTCCTAGTTACACACTTTTGTTTCTGGATTTTGTTTTGGACCGATGTGGATACCTGCAACATCTGTCAAGAATCATATAAATAGGGATGGATCTGGTAGACATTGAAAAAACAAAAACCTTTTAATAAAGTTCACCTAAAAAGGCTCCTAGGTAAAAATAATGTTAAAAATGGTAGCACTGTGTAGGATCATGATGCCACTTCACACATCTTCATAACAGAAGTAGGTGTATCCTTGGTGCAGGAGGGAAAGACCATGTTGTGAAGGAACTGCCTCACAACTGTCCCACACCCCACACTCCACAAAACATTTAAGTTCCCTCTAGCATTGAAGACTATAGATCCAAGACTAGGACCAAAAGAGAACAGAAAGAAAAGCCCCCAAATAATGAAGCAATACTGTAGGGCAACATTTCTCAAACTGGGGTCTGGGGACCCCTGGTGATCCATAAGGGTACTCCAGGGGGTTTACAAGTCCTTTGTAAAGAGAGAAGTCAAACTTGTCTTATTCCTTTAAGACCAACAAAGTTTTATTCAGGGTATAAGAAGTGTGCTTGCACACGAAAGCTTATACCTTGGGAAAAAACTTTTTTGGTCTTAAAGGTGCCCCTGGACTCAAACTCTGTTCTGCTGCTTCAGACCAAAATGGCTGCCCACCTGAATCTATCCTTTCATTCCTGTTTGACTAATGGAAACACAGTGCTCCCTCTGTTTTCTAGGCATGTAGGAAGCCACTTTACATTAGGGGAAGGGGTAGAGTCCACTTCCCACTCTTTTAATGGGTGGGAACTAAAAGAGTTGCCTTCTCCTCCACTCACTTAGCTTCCACAGCACCTCTGAGCATGAACCAGAAAAGATGCTGATGCCTGAGCTTTTGTAATCCAGAGCTAGAGTTGCCTTCAACCCCTGGGAACTTTTGGAGCTGAGGCACAGGGAAGTAGGGTTGACAGGACTTACCTGTCTGCTGGTGAGAGGCTCCTGGCTTGGTCCTGGGGTTTTATGGGCACATTGTACAGGGGACACTCTAACATTTGGTTAAAACTCTATGGTCACCACAGAGTTTTTAACCAAATGCTAGAACCTCCCCCACGTGATGTGCCCAGTGTGTTGACATCACCTCCAGGAGACATCATGTTGGGTGCAATGGGGCTCCACCACTGGCCACTGGCCAATGGCATATTGGGGCCCCCAAAGTTGGGGGAACTCCAGCCTCCATTGGGGGGTTGGTAACCCTACAGGGAAGAGAGGTATGGAGTGACATCATGACTCTGTAGGAATTCCCACAGTTCAGAGGTTTCCTAGCAGGGGTGTCATATGGCCCTTGGGCTGGAACTGCCCCGTCCAGGGCTCTTATCTGGCCCATGAGCAACTGGTCATTACCTTCATTGCCAGATGACAGAGGCTGTGCATTGTGTCCCTGTATACCGCCCCAGTGCTAATGAGCAATGGGCAGTGGGAGGGTGGGCATCAGGGAGAGACTTTAAGGAAATAATGTTAAGAGTGTTAATGTTTTAAGCATACTTGTATTTTGAGTTAAAAAATAATATTATTAATTGGGTTTGCCTGTGTCCTTTATAAAGTTTATGTCTCCGGTACCTGGCACTACAGTTTATGGCACACATGGCCTGGCCTGACAAAGTGACATTTTATGTCAGATCCGGCCCTTGTAACAAATGAGTTTGACACCTCTGGAGCATCATAACATCAATAGATATCACTTCAGTTTCCCTGTTTCCCCTGTGGCACTGCACTGAGTGAGAGCAGGGGACAGAGGAGCATCAGCAGGAGGACTCCTGCCACCAGCAGTAAAGCGTCAGCCCTAGTCAGAACTCTCTTCTTCAGATGCTATGGAGGATCCGGTAAAGGCACAATGGATTTGCTGTTGTTGTTCAGGCAGGGAGAGAAAAGGCTTGGTGGTTGCTGCTGAGCTTTGGTTTAACTCTTCTTTGTGCTGCCAAAAGAGACCTTTGATACAGTGGTGGCTCCCTAGGCTATCCAAGCTTTTTTTTTTTTTTTTGCTATTTCTGGGCCAGCACTTGTTGAGTGTTTGCATGAAACGTTTGGAGGGTGTAGAGATCCCCACTCTCTGCTGTAGGGTGACAAATGGCCAGCACGGATACTCCACTGCCATGGCAAATGGTTTTGCATTCACAGCAGCAATGGACTTCAAGGAGGCAATGGTGATATTCAGATGAATGCTGGAATTCCAGGTTTTGTGATCTCAGTCTTGTTTCTCTTTCTGTCAGCAGCTCTGAAAATTTTTCCAGGTCCCTTCCCAGCCCTGTTCAGCTGACCTCTATCCCGAGGTTATTATCCATTACAGAAGTTTCTTGCTGCCTTCTGTGCAAAGTACCTTCCAATCAAGTGGTGAGATTGATTAGAACTTGAGTCAGGGTCTTTTGAGTCATCGCCTTATAGAGTTTGCTACCTTTTAGGCCAGCACAGACACTAAAAAAACATTTTTTCCCTTGAACTTGCTGTTCTAAAAGTGCAGTTTGTAAGTGTCTCATTGTATTGTTCTGAGGACACGAGAGGATGGAAGCCTCTTCAGGGCATATAGAAGCTGCCACGCATACTTTGAAAAGGCTCGTGTGATGTGTGCTTATGCAGGAGGAAGGGAGGTTCTTGAGAGTCCACAACATTGTAAAGACTGAAGTGGGGATCTTCAGATTGCTAATATTTGAAAACCACTCCTGTAGAGGTAACCTTGCTGGTGTTTGCTAAGTATCTTGTGTACTCTGTATGTGATACAGAAACTGGATTTGCTCCATGGACCATGAGCAAACCAACCAATGAAGCTTTGAATTGCCAAGGTTCAGTTTGCAAGCTGATAACTACAAACAACTGGTATCAGACTCATTGCCATTCATGGGTAAGGCCTATGATGATATCTCTTCATTTGTAACAGCCTCTTCCTTTCTCTCTGCCAAGACTTAAAAGGCTCTTTCTAGTATAAACAGTTTAATGAATTGCCCATTTGCCTAATAAAAGATCCACAGAATTCAGAAACCTGTTTAACAGCACAGCAAATGAACATTGTTCATAACAGCCTGTGTGCAAGTTTCCGATTTATGTCAAAGATGATGGATTGCATTTTAGGTAATCTGAAAGGTGCATGCTTAATTGACCCGGGGAAACTGAGCAGAGCATGATGGAGATTGGCTGAAAATACCTAGGGGGTTATGATGTCACAAGTAAGTATTTATCTGTTTACTGGGGAGCACATATGCACTGCCAATATAGCTTTTAAAGCTCCCAGGATAGGTAAAAACAAGTTTTTTTAAAGGAATATTTAAAACAAAATGTTTGCCCTTTGCTTGGCTTGGTTGACAGGGACCATTGATGCAGTGCTTTGGAGATTTTTGTTTCTGACCTGGATTTTTAAATCTTCTTTGATTATAATTGCACAACCCTCCTAGAATGATAACACTATATGGGCTTACAACTTCTCTTTGAAGTTTACCATACCAGCATGGTGTGGTGATTCAGAGTGTCAGACTAGGATCTGGAGGACCCATCTTTGAAACCCTACTTGTGCCATGGAAGCTCTCTGGGTGAACTTGGGCCAGTCACTTTCTCTTAGCCTAACCTACCTAACAGGGTTGATGTGAGAATAAAATGGAGGAGAGGAGAATGATGTGAGTGGCTTTGAGTCCCCACTAGGGAGAAAGGCAAAGTATAAGTGAAATAAATAAAAGGACATAATTTCTGTTCTCTAGTTTTCTATGCTGGATTTTATGCCTGCTATTCTGTTTCTTGTTACATCCATTAGAATGGATCCTTTGGTTGCACAAGCAGAAAGAATTTGCAGTCGTGGCACCTCTCCTGCCTTTCCTTTCCTCCAGCAGCCTCTGGGTGCCCCCAAAGCTTCTGCTGAGGGTCACGGGACCCTTGTAGACAAAAATGCACCATAAGAAGACGAATGCACTGAGGAAGAGAAAGCAGGCAAAATGGCCCCCAATCTCTTCTTCCCCAATGGGAAAGCTTACATTGGGTCCAGTCACACACAGAATTAGCTGAGCGAGAGGGACAAATGCCGGGTGGATTTTATGGGCGCAATCACACGGGAACATCTGGCAAGTGTCCCGCGGCCGTTGGCAACCCGTATCAGTCAGCCAAAGACGAGGAGTAAAAAGATACCTGGGAAAGTGCTGTATTTCCTGGAAAACACAGGGCATGGGTGGGCATCAGATTGCGGAAGCGCTGGTATTCCATCGCATCTGGCGCCTGTCTGCGTCCCATCTCACACTGGACTTTTTTAAAGTCTCCTTGGTCACGCACTTCTGTGGTCATGCACATGTGGGAACTCCGTCTTGGAAAAAAAAAAGCCCTTCAGGAAGCAGCGGCTTGTGATCACCGCATGTGTGATTGCGCCATGCTGCTTCTCCCCCCCCCCTTGCCATGCTTCACCATCAACATGTGATCGGCGGCAGATGGCCTAAGCATGAAGCCTCAGGGGAACGTCTGATCACATTACTGCACTTCATTTTGCTCCGGGGCAAAAAGCCTCACTTCCCCCCCGGATTATCTCACTCATATGACCGGGACCCTTGTTATGTTTTCTTGGAAAGTGTAGTATCTGGTGATTTGCATGGGTGATTTTAAGGTACACAGCTTTTAAGCCTTAAAATACCACCTTTTTTCATTGCTGATAGGTGGATATACCTGAATCTACTCCAGAAGCAAACCAGAGAAGACAGGTGCTCATCAGACATCTGCCACAATAGTCCAAATTTTGGATTAGAGTGTATTGAGCTCACTGGCATGTGAGAAGGGTATTTGTGTGTATCCTGCCATAGGCTGAAGGAAGTTCCTCTAGCCTAAGGAGTCTTTCTCTGGTAATAAACCTCCCTCCAACTTAATTGTCTCTTCCTCTGGAGGATGAGCCACTTAAGCCGGAAGAAAGCTCTTTAGACAGGAGCCAGGCTTCAAACTTTGCTCAGGGAAGTAGCAGCATATATGACAGTATCACCGCCCACCGGGTCCCAGGGATCTCAAAATCCACCACTGCATCCATTCCTGCAAAAAGGCATTCCTTTTTTTTTTTTTTTTTGGCTCCCCGAAGGGAATTTTTTTTTAATTGCATTTTCTATATACTACAACAGAAAAAAGGACAGGGAACTACAAACTATAGGGGAAAGTAAAGAAAACCCACTAAAAGCCCAAGAGGTGGTGGTCATACATAATGCTTATAAAATCAGCTTTTTAACCCAGACTTACAAATAAGGTTCATTGAAAATGTTCATCTAGTAATCTGTTTAAACTTGAATATCTAAAAATTGAACCCCCCCCCCATATCTGCCTCCATAAAAAACCAAATAAGAAAAGATTATACAACTTAAAAAACTTTAAGAAATTCCAGGGTGTAATAACTACTCCTCCCCCTCCTTTTTCTTTCTCAAATGATAGCTTAGTTTTGGGGCTGCAGCCCCCAAAGCTGAGTCTGAATTGTCGTCAGAAGATGCCAAAGCTCCCTCTTCCTTGCTTCCTTTGGTGCTGTCCTCTTCCTCCTCTTCTTCTCCTTCTGCTGAAGATGCAGAAACCCACATGCCTTTTCAACAGAGTCAATTTTTTCTTTGTTGTCCATAAATTTGAAGATTATGTCTTCGGGTACTATCCATCTGTAGGTGACGTTGTTTTTCTGTAAAAATGAAACCAAGTCCCTATATTTCCTTCTTTTTCTTCTTATTTCAAACGGAATATCCTTCGACACTTTTGTCTCTTTGTCCTTGATTTTCAAGGTAGCTCCATTAGTCGCTTTGAGTATTTGATTCCTCACTTGTCTTCTGGAGAATCTCATCATAACTTCCCTGGGCAGATTATTTTTCCTTGTAAAGTCTGAATATGACCTATAGATCGTATAAATTTAGCTTTGTAATTTCTCTGTTTTAACATCTGCAATCGGGCCCAAAACATCACACATAGTCCATTTCAGATCTTCTCCCTTCTCTTCTGGGACACTTTGGAATCTTAGGACATAGTTTGCCTTATCCATTTGCAGCTGTAACGGGATTCATTGGATTGCCTCTTTCCCCCCATCATCTGCAGTTGTTTCTGAAGTTTCTTGGAATTGGCATCCACCTCTTTAAGCTCTTTCTCCGTTTTTTTCTGTTTTTTTTCACTGCCTCATTCAGTTGAGTCTGCTGTGCATCGAATTTCTGATGTAATGCCATAACTTGTTCCAGCAGGGTCCGCAGCGCTTCAGTCAGCATCCTTTGAAGATCTATTGTTGTGTCCTGTCTAGCAACAGAACTCGGCAACTTAGGTTTCACTTGTTTGTCTTTCTCTTCCCTCTGTGGAGGCGCCATGTTGAGAGATTGTTTACATTTTATAAAAGTTATCACAGTCTCTGGAACTCTTTGCAACACCTAGTATATTCTTATAAGTTCTTTATTTTAGTCCATCTTGCTTCTATAGCCAACCCCCCCTTAAGTCCATGGCTGAAAAACGTTTGTTTTCTTCTTATCAGGGAAGAGTTCTCTCCCCCCTCGCTTTTTAAGGAAGGGTTTTCTGGCTAAATTAGGTGCTTCTTGCTTTCACTTAGACTCACATTTCAATGATGTAGCCGCTTAAAAAAGTTCGCATCGCTTGGCCACCCACCGCTTGCTCCGATGTGTGATTCTAGTTCCCATCCAGGATGCTCTGTAGCAGGAACTTCGGGGCATGGAGTAGCTCCCCTTTGCCAGCAGGATTGCCGGGGTAGGGCTCTCTAGTGCCCCATGGCTGGGAGCCCACCACAAGGGCTCTGGGGGTGGCGTGGACGATCACATCTCCCCTCCCAACTGTGGGCTCTGGCACATGTCTCCCAGAGCCTTGGGAGAATGTGACTGTCATGGCAAAAGCCAACACCAGAAGTCCAAAATGGCATTCCTATATCTGCTTTTCCATAAAACAGTGAAGCAATGACAAGAAGGGCTTCTGCTTGGGATAGAAGTCTCCTGCTACAACAGGAGACTTCCCAGTGCCAGTCCCTGACCCCCATTGCTGGTAGTGGTGCAGTTGGGGGGATGAGTCAAAAATTGCTGTTGAGTTGACAGCATGGCAGTATTTTTCTGGCAAATCTGGAAGTGATGTCACATCATTGACACAACACTCCAGTGTTCAGTGATTCATTTTGAACAAGCCTGAATTCCAAAAGGGGTGCATGGACTCCAGACACCTGGTATCTGAATCCCCCCTCCCCCATTTTCAGATTTTGCTCCATCACTAGCAACCGTGCAACAGTCAATGGACAGCCCTGGGTCACTAGGACCAAAGTATAGATTCCACTAGCCAGAATAAAGGCAGCAAGATGGTGCACAGAATCATGTCCTTCAACTGCTCTAGTAGTAGTGTTGGGGGGGGGTGATGGGGGTAGGGATCCAGGTTGGGAAACTCCTGGAGATTTGGGGAACTGATCTCTGTAGTTTGGAAATGAGCTGTAATTCTGGGGGATCCCAGGGTCCCACCTGGAGGCTGGCATCCCTATCTAGTAGCCTGCTCTTCTGTCCTCCTGCCTGCTATAGTAAACTGGATCCTAATGTTGCTTTCCAGACAGAGGGAGAAAACATTGGGCAAATGAACAATTTGAGCACCATTATTCCTTGCCTCGGACCTCAAGCCTACTGAACAATGGCAAGCCAAATATAAATAAAATACCAAAACAAACTGCAGAAAACTTCAGGCCCAGTATACTTTTCTAGTCTAGCAAAGAATGAAAAATGTGTATAAAAGAAGAAAAGGACAGGATGGAGGAAGGCAGGAAGTCTCGAGGGGGGAGAGCCCAAAGGAAATTACAAACCTTTATTTGCTTGCTGCTTACTGTGAGTGACAGGGAAGCCTAAATGCCAAGAGACAGGGAATATAGAGGGCCTGATGACCAAGTGCAATACAGCTGGTGTTAGCAGTTGTGAAGACTGGGCTGCTGACAAGTCCTGGGTCTGTTTCCAGGCCCATCAAGTGGGGCCTTGCCACCTCAGAGGCAGCACACACTCATCTGACTGGCATCTTCCAAAAACAGAAAGGGCACTTCACATGAGACCCTGGCAGGTTACTGAAGGCCCAGAGGACCATGGAGATGGACATGAAATGTGAAGGCTGAGGGAAAGTCTGAGCCTGACAAACCATGGGGTGCCCAGAGAAGGCAGAGAGCAGGAAGAAGCATGAAGAGAAAGAAGAGCCGTGAGATAAGCAGTGCTTGAATGTGTGAGTGTGGGGAAGAGAGAACTAGCTGAAGAGAATGAAGTAGAGAGAGGAAGGCATCAGGTTCTTATCAATTTGTATACGTGGCAAACTTCCCCTTGGGAATTAAAAACTGACTTTAGTCCTAAAGTCCTTTCCCTCTGTGTTAGTAACAGGGTTGTAAGAGCCCTTACACTCCATCTAGCACAACCATCTTTCCAGAGATGACGAAAGACATTCCCTCATAGTAAGAACATCATCATTCCTTCTGCTAGTGAACTTGATGATTCTATACCTGTCAGTAAGGCAGCAAAACATGGCCACAAACAGACAATGTAGAGGTTTTCATACAGTTGATGGAGAGCCTGCCTATATCTGTAGGAAAATATTAAGAGTAAATTCAAAGACCGCCCCCACCCCCACCCCCGCTGATGCCATGGTCCTCATGAAGACTGAGCAAGCTCCTTGCCCTCCAGGATTCATGGAATGTTGAAGGCAGATGAAGATAGTTAAGTGGAAAACTAAATGGAGAGCAGAAGGCAATGGAGAAATTGGTTTACTCAAGCCCATTAGAAGTTAGGGTTAAAACAGACATAATGCTGGGGATCCATTTTCATATCCCCAGGTATGAGACTGTACTGCCAAATGTAGCCATGGGCCCCCCCAGTTTGGATCAGGGCCACAGCACAGAGGAAGGTGTTTTAAATGCTTTAATATTTTGCCATTTTCCTAACTAGGTGCATGTGTGTGCGTACCCCCCTCCATTAGTATAACCCCCAGGAGGGGGGGGAAGATACCCACATTGTGTGTGTCTTTTTCTCTTTTGGCACTTAAAGTAGTTGGGGTGCACCTGACTGGGAAACAATATAGATGAGAGCAGTGTTCCCTCTAAGCTGAGTTAGTGAGAGCTAGCTCACAGTTTTTTAGCCTCTAACTCATACATTTTTATCTTAGCTCAAGAAGGATGGCTCCAGAGCAAACTAATTTATGCAGCAGCCAAATCGCTCACTCACAATTTTAATGCCAGTAGCTCACAAAGTAGATTTTTTGCTCACAAGACTCCACAGCTTAGAGGGAGCATTGGATGAGAGGTTGATCCCCACCCCCCGCATTGTCATCCTGATCCAGATTGGACCCTTCTGTGACTTTTTGAGGGCAATGCAGTTTCACATCTAGTTGTTCGAAGATGGATTCCCCAGTGTTATGCCTGTTTCAGCCCTTCTAGGCCGTGGTCACACGGCAAGGTAATTGCGCTTTGTTCCCATTTTGTTTAAATCGGGAACATTTTTCTTTGTGTTGGGCTGACTAGATGCAGCTGGCCCCTCTCTTCCAGCACCCGCTCGCCTGCTGCTGCAACGTCCCTCCAGGCGATCCTGCCGGCCACGGGGAGGCTCGGGCGGCTGCTGCTCCTGCCACCACTGTGGGGGGGGGCCCTGCTGCTGCTGCTGCCGCTATTGCCCCATGAAAAAAGGCTCTGCCGTCTCCGCCATCCTCCTTGCTGACCCTGTCCAGGCTGCCAGAGCCCCCACCTCTCATTCCTGCCTCCAGGGCCATCTTTGTGCGTTTTTTTTTAAAAAAGCTTCCGGTTTGAGCGCTTGAGCAAACATGCGCTTAATAAATCCATTATTAAACATAAATGGATTTATTAAGCACATGTTTGCTCAAGCGCTCAAACCAGAAGCTTTTTTTAAAAAAAAAACTGCACAAAGAGCGGTCAGATGGCCCTAATCGCAATCCTTGCGAAAGATGGACTGTCCAGATGGGCAAAATCGCGCATCCAAAGCACAAGTGCCAGGAAAATACCTGATTTTCCAGGGGTCAGGAAAACCTGGCAGCATTGCGGGAGAGAGCCCGCTTCAGCGCAGGAGGCGGATTGGTGCATGTGAACGTGAAATTTACATCCGTGAGGGAACAGCAGCGAAACCCGATCAACCCCTAGTGTCTTTTGGGGAAGACTTGGCTTGGGGAAGAGGAACACTTTCCCTAATCACTTATTCCTCACAGGCCAAAACTGGTTATTATGTATAAACTAAATGACTGACCGTGCACTGCTCTGTAACTGTACTGCCAAAAGGGCTATCTGAGGCAGGTAGAGGTGGGCAGGCAGACTCACCATGCCAGCAAGAGTGGGCTGGGAAGTGAAACTGGCCTTGGAGCAAGCCGAGTTGAGTGGCCCCTGTGGTAGACAAACCAGTGCTTCAAGGCTACCAAGAAGCTTCCCTGTAAGTTAAATGGCCAGTTCACCCCTGCCTGCAAGTAGGGCTGGACCACTGCTAAAATACGGGTAAAAGGGCTACTTAAATCCTTGGCAGATGACTGCTTAGCTTTGCAATAGAAACTTCTTTGAAAGCATATTCCAGAGGCCCCTTGAGTAGTTCCTTCCAATGCTGAAGTGATAATTAAGTTAAGAAATGTTACTCTATCCTGATTCCCTCAAACTGAAACTCAGTGTCCTGTCTTCACTGCAAATGTTGACACAACTGACTTTCTTTTTGGACAAGCTCCATATTTTAAGGCCGCTCTCTCCATTAAACTACTTTTAAGGGAGCCAGTTTGGTGTAATGGTTAAGTGCGTGGACTCTAATCTGGGAGAACTGGGTTTGATTCCCCACTCCTCCACTTGCAGCTGCTGGGTGACCTTGGTCAAGCCATAGTTCTGTCAGAGCTGTTCTCTCAAGGACAGTTCTGGAAAGAGCTCTCTCAGCCCCACCTACCTCACAGGGTGTCTCTTGTGGAGAGGGGAAGGTGTAAAGTACTGGGTTTCGGGCCTCATGACTCGGACGACGACATAAGAGAAGACGCGTTTATTCGTACTTCACATAAGACAAGAACACACAGTAACGGCTGGAGGCCAACTATATACAGTTAGGGGGGGACGGCCCTATATTCCTATTGGCGGGTTTGAATCGCCCGCCAATGCTGCCATTGGTTCACTACTGGCGAGCTCAGGAACCTAGTCCCTATTGTTCTCAGAGAGCGAAGCTTGGCAGTGTTTCGCCAGCTCAGCCCTCTGATCTCAGGACACAACACCCCTCCCCCATGGTTCGTCCCCTATCAGGTGACGTAGTCTTTTAAGTATGCTGGTGGCCTCCTTTCTCTTAGCGAACGTCGGGGGCCGGTACCGGACTGGCGGGGCCCCTATCGGTTGTTCCGCCCGCACACGGAGCTTGGGCCTCTGGAAGTCGCCGAGGCGGTGACGGTGGCGGCTGTAACGGTGGCGGCAGTGGCGGCGGCGACTCGGCTGCTACCGGGGCCAACGGTGGCGGCAGCGGCGGCGGCGGCTCAGCTGCTACCGGGGCCCCCTCCGGATTCCGTGGACTCTCTGGCGCTGGCTCCGCTGTCGGTGCTTGCGGTTGATCGGATGATGGGGCAGGGGCGGCATTTCCCGGTAACTCAATCTCTCTATCGGGGTCTTGACGCCTCCGTAGCTGGTCGATGTGTTTGCGGAGGACCCGGTCCCCATCGGTTAGGACCTCGTATGACACTGGCCCGGTGGGTTTTAGGATGCGCCCTGCCACCCACTGCGGCCCCGCTCCGTAGTTCCGGAAGTAGACAGGGTCTCCCGGTAGGAAGCTCCGGGGCGCCTCCCTGTTCTCGACCAGCTTTCTCTCGGGGGCTCGGTCCGGGTGGAGTCTGTCTAATAAAGTGGTAGGGCGGCGGCCCATTAATAGTTCTGCGGGGCAGTGTCCGGAGATGGGGTTTGGGGTGGTGCGGTATGTGAGAAGGAAGCGGGCCAGCCGGAACTCCCAGTCCCCCCCGTTATGCGGCTCAGGGCCTCTTTGGCGGTGCGTACCGTCCTCTCCGCCTGTCCATTAGTTGCCGGGTGGAAAGGCGCGGATCGTATGTGCCTGATGAGGTTCCTTTCGAGGAACGCTTGAAACTCCGCAGATGTAAATGCTGCCCCGTTGTCCGACACGATTGTGTCGGGTAACCCGTGCGTTGCAAATATCTTCCGCAGGGCCCTTATTGCCGCCTTGGTAGAGGGGGTAGACACTGGGCTTATTTCCACCCATTTTGAATAAGAGTCTACCGTTACCATGAACTGGAGCCCCTGGAACGGCCCCGCAAAGTCTATGTGCAGGCGTGACCACGGCTTGTGGGTAGACTCCCAGCTTTGGGTTGGCGCTCTCGGTGGATTGGGGCGGACCTCCTGACATCGTGTGCACCCTCTGACCCAAGATTCAATTTCTGCGTCCACCCCGGGCCACCACACGTAGCTCCTTGCCAGAGCTTTCATTCGTACGATGCCCGGGTGGGCCTCGTGCAGCGTTTCTAGCACCCCTTGTCTCATGGGCCCCGGAATGATCACCCTGTCTCCCCATAGTAAACACCCTTTCAATGCGGACAGCTCTTCCCGCCTGGCCTTGTATGCTGTGAACTCTGGCCCTGTCTGTTCCGCTGGCCACCCCCTCACCACCCAGTTTAGGACCCGGGAGAGGATTGGATCTCGGGACGTGCGGGCGGCCACATCTGCAGCCTGAAGGGGGGTTTGGCAGTTCCTCCATCAGCAAGACAGCGGGGGCTGGGGCCGGATCTTCCCCTGTCTGCGGCAGCGGTAGGCGGCTCAAGGCGTCGGCATGACCCAGCGCCTTGCCCGGCCGATGCTCCAGCCGGTATTGGTAACCCGCTAAAAATAAGGACCAGCGCAACACCCGGGGCGACAAAACTTGCGGCGTTTGTTTGTCCGCCGCGAACAGTCCCAGGAGCGGCTTATGATCGGTTACGAGCGTGAAGGGCCGCCCGTACACAAAATTGTGAACTTTTTACCCCCGCCACCAGTGCCAAGCCCTCCCTGTCGATTTGGGCGTAGTTCCGCTCCGCGGGGGACAGCGTGCGGGAGTAGTAAGCCACCGGGACCTCCCTCCCGTCCGGTAGCTTGTGTGCCAAGACTGCCCCGACCCCATATGGTGATGCGTCGCACGCAAGGATGACCGGGAGCTTTTCATCGAAGTGCGCGAGTACCGCGTTTGAAATCAAGAGGACTTTAACCCCCGAAACGCCGCCTCCTCCCTCGCTCCCCATGCCCAAGGTGTCGCCTTATCCAGCAGCCTGTGTAGGGGTTCGGCCACGGCGGCTTTGTGGGGGAGAAATGAGTGGTAAAAGTTCAGGAGGCCTAAGAACGCCTGGAGCTCGGCCTTGGACTTCGGGGCGGGGGCCTCCACGATGGCCTTCACCTTGTCCCTCGCCGGATGCAGGCCTGAAGCGTCTACCCGGTATCCCAAGAACTCCACCTCCGGCACCCCGAGGAGGCACTTTTCCCGCTTCACTTTCAGCCCCGCAGCTTGGAAGCGTTCCAATACAGTTCGGAGGCGGGCGGCGAAGCTTTCCGGGGTGGTCGCGGCGATGAGGACGTCGTCGAAGAACGGCGTCACTCCAGGGATCCCTTTTAACAGATCGTCCATTAGATTTTGGAAGATTCCTGGGGCCACACTGACCCCGAACTGCAGCCTCTTCACCCGGAAGGCTCCCCGGTGGGTCACTATTGTCTGTGCCTCGGCCGTGGCCTCATCTACCGGGAGTTGCTGGTACGCCTGCGCGAGATCCAGCTTTCCAAATATGCGCGCCCCCACCAGTGTTGCTAGGACATGGCTGACCACGGGTACGGGGTATGCGTGCGCCTGAAGTGCCTGGTTAATAGTGCACTTATAATCCGCGCAGATGCGGATCTCCCCGTTTGGCTTGACTGGTGTCACAATCGGGGTCTCCCATCTAGCGTTCGGGACGGGCTCTAAGACTCCCTGGCCCACCAGCCGGTCTAGTTCGGTCTCTATTTTAGGGCGGAGGGCCAGGGGCACGGTGCGGAAGCGCCGGCGGATGGGCGTCACGGTGGGGTCTAAGTGGAGCGACACCGGGGGCCCTTTGTAACATCCCAGTTTCCCGTCAAAGACCTCCGGGAATTCCTTGCACACGGCCCCCCAGTCCTGCACCCCACATTTATTTACTCCCCCAATCGATATGCCTAGGGCCTCGAACCACGCCCGCCCCAGGAGACTCGCGAGATTCCCTTCTACCACCACCAAGTCCAATTTCCCCTCAAAGTCTCGGTACCGCACTCGGAAAGTGCCGACTCCCCGGATGGGGACGGGGTTCTTTTGAAAGTCCACCAAGCTTAGTGGCGATGGACGTAGAGGGGGTCCCCCTAGTGGGCACAGTCTTTTTAAAGTGTCCAGGGAAATGATGGACGCCACCGATCCCGAGTCCACTTCCATGCAACAGGGGGACCCCTCGATCCGCACGGTTACTTGGATCTTCGGGGCAGAGGAGAGGTTGGGGTTGGGGAGGCGAAGTACCTGCAGTGGTTGGTCGGTGAGGTGGTACAACTCGGCGACCTCTTCCGTTGTCTCGTGTGCGGTGGACGATGCGCGGTACTGGGGGACCGACGATCTCGAATTCCGGGGACCCTTGGACCGGCAGACCCGTGCGAGGTGTCCCTGCTTTCCGCACCCGTGACAGACAGCATCCCGGAACTTGCAGGATTTCCGTCCGTGGGCCTCCCCGCAGCTGGCACAGACGGCCCGGTTGCCGGAATACTTGGCTTGCTCCCGGTTGGCCTGCTGGAACGGCGCTGGCCGGCGTTGTTGGGGTTTGAGGGCGAAGACCTCGTCCGTCTCTTCGTTTCCGGGGCTTGGGCTCCTTCCAACCACCTGCGCGGCCGCGACCGGGCGATCCCCTTCTGCGGCCTCGTGGGCAGTGGCGGCGTCGAGGGCCTCGTCCAAGGTGAGCTTCCGGTGTCCCACCAACTTGCGCCTCAGCTTGGAGTCCGCCAGGCCCCACACGAACTGTGTCAGCAGGTTGTCCTCCACCTTCGGGAACCCGCAGTCCACGGCTAGCGCCCTTAACGCGGCTAGGAAGTTGGCGATGGATTCCCCTCGGGTCTGGACTCGCCTCTGGAAATCCATCCTCTTGGCCAGGAAGGTCGGCCGGGGGCTGAAGTAGCCATTGAGGACGTCCAGGATTTCCCCAAACGAGCTCTCTAAGGCCGTGCGGGGCACCAAGAGGCTCTTGGCGAGGCGGACGGTTTGGGTGCCGCAGGCGTTCAGGAGGATCGCTCGTTTCTGGTCGGGGTGGCGGATTTCGTTGAGCTCCAAGTAGCTGATGAGCTGGTCGACCCATGCGTCCCAGGTTTCTGGCTGCGACTGGTCGAAGTGCTCCAGTGTTACGTGGGAAGCGGCCATGGTTCTGTCGGGAACGGCGTGCGCCGGGGCGAGCGGTGCGGTGCTGCTCTCGGGGTCAGCGATGCGATGCTCGGCGAGCGGTGCGGTGCTGCTCTCGGGGTCAGCGATGCGTTGCTCGGCGGTGTCCGTTTCGTCGTTCATGGAGTCACGGAAGGCGTTGGAATCCCACCTTCGTCGCCACTGTAAAGTACTGGGTTTCGGGCCTCATGACTCGGACGACGACATAAGAGAAGACGCGTTTATTCGTACTTCACATAAGACAAGAACACACAGTAACGGCCGGAGGCCAACTATATACAGTTAGGGGGGGACGGCCCTATATTCCTATTGGCGGGTTTGAATCGCCCGCCAATGCTGCCATTGGTTCACTACTGGCGAGCTCAGGAACCTAGTCCCTATTGTTCTCAGAGAGCGAAGCTTGGCAGTGTTTCGCCAGCTCAGCCCTCTGATCTCAGGACACAACAGAAGGGAAAGGAGTTTGTAAGCTGCTCTGAAACGTTGAGTGAAGGGCGGGATATAAATCCAATCTCTTCTCTCTTCTTCTTCTACTTTCCCCTCTATTCAAGTAGATGCGATTCCTTTACATTTTTAACATAATTCTCCCTTGATCCCTTTCCAAGTAGTCAACTTTTCAAGCAATGACCAAAGCTGAACTCTCTTGGCATCTTACTAAAATTCTTTTCCTTAACCAATCTAAGTGGCAGGAGGTTCCACATTCCACCCATTGTTGGAGCAGTGTCTCCTTTGATTTATACATTTTAGAGCACCTTGCCTTTTGAGCATACTGCGTGACCATTGTTTGATTCAGGGAGCAGAAAAATGCTTGGGCTAATGACTTCCCATTACTGCCAAACCAAACACGTAAGCAAAGGCCAGGCTGAGCCAGCCCTGCAGCACGGCAGTAGAACTGAAAGAAATACGGATGGAAACTCAATGTAGGGGCTGGATGTAAATAGAGATTTTTTCCCCCCATTGCCCAATCCCACCCCAACGCAGCATCTGGATGTGTGATTGTTCCAGAAATTGTGATGACATTGGCATTTCAAAGGCTCCCGTGCTGGCCGCTCACTCCGCGAGCAATAAAGCGGAGACGTGAGTCTATTAAAAGCTGGGTAAATTAAACTTCAAGTAAAAGGCCTTGCGACTATTAATTTTCCTGCTTCCCATCTGAGCAATCCCCACCCCTGATCTGGCTGTTTGTTCCCAGAGAATGAGAGGAGGAAAATAAATAAATAACAAAATCCATTTCCTAGATGGATTTGAAGCGGGAGGGGGGGGAAAACCCTCACCCTCCTCTGTGCATCCCTGCTTGGTCCATAGCCACAGCCTGGATTTTAGATAACACACATGCAGGGAGATTAAGAAAGAACCAATTGAGTCACTTTATATGGGGCCTTATCAGCTTGGGGGAGGGAGCGCCCTCCAATGAGGGGCAGAGAGGCTGAGAAAAGAGGGGAAGGGATGGGAAGGAGATGCTATGTGTATAGATGAGAGAGAGAGAGAGAGAGAGAGAGAGAGAGAGAGAGAGAGAGAGAGAGAGAGAGAGAGAGAGAGAGAGAGGATTTTTACAGCAGATTTTCTAACACAAGGTGAATTTCCACAGAAATATTTTTGCAGGCGGAAGCCCTTGACTTGTCGATAGTGTAGTCTGATCTTAACAAAGAAAAGTTTGGCAGATTGAGTTCTGAGCATGGCTTAATGGGCAGGAACCAATTTCAAGACAGAGATCCTGGCAAGTCTTAATGTGATGGCAAGAGATCACCTCATAGTGGGGAAGAAGTGACCATATTGCTTCACCATGTAAAGCAGCGGACACGGTTCTTTCAGGGTGTCCTGAACAGTCATATAGTGGAGGGAATTTCAGTAGGAACAGCTTCTCATGTCACCGTGCTGCTCGGGGGAGAAATGCCGAGCTTGCGGAAACTCCCTCTTCTGCACAGTGTGTAAGGATATAGGACAAAGTCTGAGTCCAGTGGCACCTTTAAGACCAACAAAGTTTTATTCAAAGTATGAGCTTTCATATGCACGCACACTTCCTCAGATACAATGAAATAGAAATTACCAGCCCATGCGTACAGGTAGAGGGTGAGCAGTAGTCAGTCATCTGTTCTATCCAGTCACAGATAAAGACAGACAAGTACCACTGAGCATATGGGAGGAACATTGTTCATGATGCCCGTGTATACACTTCCAGAGAAATATGCTAGAGGAATTTTTTTAAAAAATGGGTGATGGATGCTCTTGTGGAGAAACAGTCTCTCAGGATCCGGTTTCCTTCCACCCTTTCACATGAGGAGTTCAGAAGCTTCAGGGCAGTCACGGGTCACTATCCAGCAGCACTCCTCACTCCTTTACTCCCATCTTAACCCTTCTTGGATACCCCCTGCAATGATAAGAGCTTGTTTTGCAGGAGGACTGCAGCACTCTTTTGTACACTCTGGGGATGGAAAAATTGAGCTGCCCCCTCCTCATATGTGGTTTTTGTTGTTCACTTGCACAGTCGAGTCCAGCTCTTCGTGACCCCATGGACCACGTCACGCCAGGCCCTCCTGTCCTCTTCTGCCCTCCGGGGCCTGCTCAGTCTCATACAGAAATTGGACTTCTGGCATTCAATCAAATTATAAAGGTTTAATAACAGAACATACACACAAGATTTCTCTTTAGGCAGCAGAAATGAGCAAAGAAAGAGAAATTAGGCAACTGCCATCTCACTCTGTTCTTACTTGTCCCAGACAGATGATAACTAAGGACAGGCACTTGTTCCTTGCAGTTATGAGCGTTAAGAAAAGTTCCATTACAAGGGTTGCCAAAGGCCTGGAGAAAAATGTCCTGTTCCTTTATCTTTACGGCATGAAAGTAAATAATACCACCTGGTAAATAACATCCCATTAAGCTTCTATTAAAGGCCTTTTCTTTCCTCCAGGCATTTGGCAACCCTATCCATTACATGGATCTCATGGTCTGAGGTTCATCTCCTTTGTTCTGTGACACAAGTATGAAATGGACTCCAGGGGTAAATAAGGACAGCTTAGACCTCCATGGCTATGCACAAAGCCAAAGCCCCATCTTCTGAGTGCCCTCAGAAAATTTACGCTCTGGTGGTGGTGGGGTATAAATATATATATTTACAAAGACCCATATGTTTTTTATGGTGGCTGTGGTGTTGATGCACTTTGAATCTTGTGTACGTGCATGCATTTGCACTAAGGAACACTAAGGAACCCCAACCTGCCATTCCATGCACTGCAACAGCCGAAGTGTATTTTCAACCCTAGATAACACATTGTGGCAACAATTTTTTCCTACTGTTTGTTTGACTAAAAGAAGAAAATACTGCCTTGCCTTCTGTATAAGTGGAAGTAGAGCACAGCCTTCCACAATGTGCAGAGAGGGAGCAGGCCGTACCTGCGGCCCTTGGTGTGAGAATACTGTGCTTACAAGCATGTCTGTATTTTCCTCTGTGAAACACTGGAGGGGAGGGAACCTGGAGGCCTTAAACCCCACTGCAGCTTCCGTGGCGCAAATAAAGGCCTCTCTGCCACCCTATTCCACCGCACCATGCTATTACATAAAGTTTTTTTATGCGTGGTTGTACAACAGCTGATATGTATGCATTTATATGTAGTGGAGGTGGGAGTGATGGCTTGCATTTCAAGAGTGGGCGATGCATCATTTAGGTGAGAAATCTGATGGCAGTTTAAGGGGAAACACTTGCTGCTTCAAATACCTGACTCTTTTCTGATGCCCTGATAGAGGGAAGCTTGTGATCACTTCCACTGCTAGTTTCAAAGTACAGAGGAGCAGCTCAAGCTTGGGGTGCTATATGGATTATTTATACTTGTGGGAGAGTGAACGTACATAAAAGGGAGCAGAATCATGCCTACTGGCCCCATGAATGCGAGCCTGTGCACATACATGTATATGTCAGGTACAAAGCCTGCATGCCTCTTGTTTATACGTTATGTCAAATGCATTTTTAAAGACAGCAGTGGGCACTGTTCCAATCCTCTAATGTGCAGTTGTTCCTCATAAATGTTACCTTGGGAGCAGTCCTAGGCTGTTTTCTCACAGACATTTTTCTCCACCTAGGTTTCAAAACTAGAGCCTTTGGGCGGAGTGGCACTTCCACATGATGTTGTGCTTTTCCAGGTTTTCCCCATCCTCAACATGCTCTTCCCCAAACCTGTATACTTTTGCTAAGAATGTTGTCCAAACATATTGTCCTGTCTGGAACAAATGGTGCAAATTTACCTGCCCTGCAAAAGTCTTGCCCAGATCGATGTCATTTTCCTACCATTAGCCCCTCACAGGATCCATTTTCCTGGTACTCTTTTCCTGCCATGCCACCACAGGACTTTTGGCAGGCTTTTGTTTTAAACTGGTAATTCCTGGTTTTTCTATTAAAAGTGAAGTCTCCAGCTCTTTTTCATTGCAGAGGTATAAGGGGAAAGGTGCAGGCAGTTTTTGTTCAGATTGCTAGGGAGGAATGGTGAAGGGAAGCTGCAAGACAGCTGAAATAGGCCAGGAATTCATGGCTCAACTGATTGTTTCTTCAAACTCCACTGTTCAGTGATTTCTATGCATTTCAGGTAAAGGAAATGAAAGATATAAGGCAGCACGTCAGGTAGGGGGATACGTTGATATTGCATTATCGCTCTATGTGAAGAAGAAAACAGAAAAGGGGGTGAGTTGCCACAGCAGCCATGGTGATCATGTCCCTGAGTGATAATGCAGAGTCATTGCAGAGCATGTGTGGAAGGGAAACACTGAAAAATAGAAGAATGTGCACAGAAAAAGAAAGCAGAAGCTTCAGTAGCTGCATGCATGCCTCTGCATTCACAGCAGCAATGAAAACAAAGTGGTGAATCCTGGCCATGTGGAAGCAGCAGTAAGAGTAAAAATTGGTCCCACCTCTAAAATTGCTTCCAAACTTCTAGCAGGTGAAGCAAAATCTCTCCTTCTCAAACTGAAGTTCAAGACATAATCTTATGTCTGTAAAGGGTCACTTTTAGAATACGTAGGAACCTGTCCTACCAGGCACTTACCTGCCATGTTTCTGCATGAGTCACTGTACTGGACATAGGTGACAGACATGGAGAACCAGAAAGTTGGCAGGCTGACTGAAGGCACAGGGGTGGAAACCCCACAAGGGTTAAGCTAGTGGGGCAAGTGTGGCTTCAAGGTCATCTTGTTTGGCACAAGATGTGTGATTTGGGCTGCATGGATTTTCTCCCTCTTTCTAACTGTTAATGTATCAGGTCTTAGCAGGATTGGATCAGTTCGCAATAGCCTACATTGGTGACCATACTTGTTTACAATGTCTCCTGGGAAAGCCACACAGAACACCTTACCCAGGTGTTGATGAGGCTGTGTGAGGCCGATCTGATGTCCAGTCCTCGCAAGTGCAAGATCACCCAAGGTCAAGTAAAATACTTGGCTTTCATGGTATAGCAGGTTGCATTTGGTCAATGGAGGCCAAAGTACATTCCCTGACCCTCATTGGAGAGGGGGTAGCAGTTTTGAAAGCTAGCTCGGTGTTTAGGTCATCCTTGGACACATGGATAGCCAATCCCTTCCCAGTTTTCTGTACACCCCTATGCTTCCCCCTTCCCAGACTTGGTTGGAGAAAAATCCTGGGACTACAGTCTATCTCCTTTGATGCAGGATGTTTCTGCAGCACCTTTGTCTCTGGGGTGATCAAATGATCCAATCAGACCCAGTGCAGAGATGTGGCACAGTTACTGTGTAAAAGCAGAAGTAGACAAGTCTGTGTAGAAGTAGACAAGGCCAGAGCAGTAAGACATGGTGGGTGGCTTCTTCTGTGGGTGGGTACTCTGAGCTCAAAGGAGCCTTAAAATTAGTTCATTAATTTGTCATAGCCATACTCCTGTGCTCTCCTAACACCTCCCTTTGTAAATGACTGCACTTGGAAGAAAGTGATGTCTTATGGATACAGCTGTGGGTGGTGAATCATGGCTCTATTCCTGACTGTGTCCTCACAAGGGGAGAATGACCCCGCCACAGATCCCACTTGCAGCATGTTTTGGAGGCGTAGCCAGTCTCCAGTTGGGAACGAACCACTGTCAGACGGAAAATACTACTGAGGAGCCAAGTGTTGTTATTAAATCTTCTCTGGTTAATGATTCATTACGGGTAACGAAGCTCAGCGAGAAGCCGAGAAAACCCAGCTGGGTCTGGAAATTCTCTCTAATTCTGAGCTCAAGCCATGGGACTCAGTGATCCCGGAGGAGACTGCGGTGATAGCAGCTTTGTATTTAGAACGAGCTCACTAGATCTGGAACTGCAGAACACTACTCAGTGCCAGGGTAGGCTGATCTGGAAACCTTCTACCTATCTATGCATTTTATAGGCCAGGGTTGTCAAACTTAAGGCCCAGGGGCCAGGACTGACCCATCCAGGGCTGTTATGCGGCCCAGAAGCAACTGGTGCAAGGGAGGGAACAGAGGACTGTTCAGGAAAGGCAGTAGGTGGAGCCACTGCGACTAGGGCTTCAGCACAGCAGAACAACCTCGTCAAGTAGCGTGGGGTTGCCTGCCCATTGCTGCACAACTGGCTCTCCAGTCCACCCATGTGGGTTTTCCTCTGCACTCCCTCCCAGCCCTTTGGGCCTTGCAGTGAGGATACACCAACTTGGAGCTTACAAGCTGCTGTCCTTTATACAGTTTATATCTCCAGTACCTGACATTATGTTTTATGGCACACATGGCCTAGCCCCACAAAGTGACATTTATGTCAGATCCAGCCCTCATAACAAATGAGTCTGACACCTCTGTTATAGATTCGTTGTCCAGGGAGCCCAGGGTGCTTGGGGTATATAGTCCCCCACATGTCTACTTTATTCTAGCCCCAAGGAAAGCTAGATTGGATGATGGTAACTGGCCCCATGTTACCCCGTGAAAGTTCTTTTTAAATAGCTGAGTGGGGATTTAAACCAGGGCCTACCAGGTCCTTATCCAACACTCTGACCATTGCAGATAGATCCAGACAATCAGCTGTGTTGGTCTGAAGCAGTAGAACAAATTTAGATTCCAGTGGCACCTCTAAGACCAACAAAGGTTTATTCAAGGTATGAGCTTTCATGTGCATGCACACTTTTTCAAGTACCTAGAGTCCAGTGGCACTTTTAAGATGAACAAAGGTTTATTCCAGGCGCCACTGGACTCTAAATTTGTTCTGACCAGTGCAGTATACTCTGTCTTTCTTTCAGATTGGATCCCATCACAGAGTAAAATATTTTTTTAATTTACTTAAACTTTTGTACCCTGCTTTCCCCCCAAAGGGATCCAAAGCAGCTTATAACAGGAAAGATTACAAATATAAATAGCAGAACAACAAACTGTGTCTCAGGTAAGTCCTAGATCCAATGGCTGGCTCATCTGAAGGCATAGGCTGCCAGCTATAGCCTAAGACCCAAAGGGCCAAGAGCCCTTGGGCCCTGTGCCTCTGGCACACCTAAGCTTCATACCTGTGGTAGAAAAGCAAAAGCAAATGTGAAGCAAAGCAGTACAGCCGGCAAAGATGTTCCTCCCAATCTTCCCCTCCTTGCTATGCAGCTATAAGCAGAATCCTGATCTCCTCGGATACGATAATAAAATATGATAATGTAGGTGAAACACTGCCAGCGTAACAGCTTTTGTTTGGCTTGTGCCCAAGATTGTGTTCTTAGGACGTATGATCACGGACACGAATGATCATAGGAAGGTGCCTTATACTGTCAGATCAGTTGTGCATCTGGACCAGGGTTGTTACTTCTTCAGTGGCTCAGCTATGGCTCTCCTGTCTCAAGCAGGGAATCTTTCCCAGCTTGATTGTTTATGATCCTTGAGATTTCTGGAATTGAACTGGGGGCCTTCTGCAAGCCAACCATGCGCTCCACTTGCTGCTGAGCTATTACTTTCCTAACAGATGTGGCAGAAAACTATCAATAAGCCACCAATCTTCTTCCCCTCAGAAGCACAAGAAATGTGTGTGTGTGTGTGTGTGTGTGTGTGTGTGTGTGTGAGAGAGAGAGAGAGAGAGAGAGAGAGAGAGAGAGAGAGAGAGAGAGAGAGAGAGAGAGAGAGAAAATATGGTCCTAGTTTGCTCTCTTCTACAGTTATCCTAGTCTAACTCCTGCTCACAACCCCTGAAATATCACTACCTTGCTGGTGACCTTTTAAAGGGTTGCTTTTCGAAGACATCAAATGTGTTCTGACATATGAAGGGAATAAACCTACACAGCAAACAATGGATTTTAATGGTATAATTGTAATCGGCCCCTGCCTGGAGAGGTTGCCTTGCATGTAGTGTTTCGCTGGCTCTCACAACTTGCCACTTGCCTGTCTCTTCCTGAGAGTTAGTGGCAATATATTGGCTCATTCACTCGTTCTGTTATTGCTTGATGTTTTGTTTTTCTTTTCCTCCCCTTCTTTCCTTTCCTCCTGGAGGCATTAGCCGGGTGATGTCAGCACGCTCCAAGAAAAGAGAAATCAATACTGTAGACTTTCAAGCAGCAGAAAATACACACGTCTTGGGACCATGCAAAGAGAAGAGGCTCTAATCACGCACACCCCAAGCATTGCAGGATGATAACAGTGAAGGGACAAGCATTTAGGAGTTCAAGGTTGACATAGAAGGTGCCTTTTGGGTGTGGCAGGCAGTTTCTGCTGGTGACAGTCATGGTGCAAATGAGATACTTGCAGTGAGTTTCACAGCCTGCTGGGAAGGTCTATCTGTCGCTATGGTGATGATGGAACTGGGATGGACAGGAGGGTGTGTTGATACTGCAAAACTTACGGAGGTTTTTAATTGTATTATATTGACTAGTTTTTTATCCCCCTTTCCTCCAAAAAGCATGGCTGTGACCCTTTTAACCTCACAACAACCCTGTGGTAGGTTGAAAGATAATGGCTGGCCCAAGGTCACCCTGTAACCTTTGTGGCTGAGCAGGAATGTTTTCCCTCCATTGTTAATGAGCATTAAATTACTACTGGAAAATCCCCCAAGATGCCTGAAGGAAACAGATTGGATGATTCTTAGTCGGAAACGGTTGAGCAGTCTAGCGTATTCTACCAATGCAAATGAATACAGGATATTATTTATTTATTTTTGATATTTATACCTCATGTTTCTCCCCTATAGGGACCCAAAATGGCTTACGACATTGTTCTTTCTTGTTCAATTTTATCTTCACAGCCACCATGTGGAATAGGTTCAACTGAGAAAGAATGACTGGCTTAAGATCATCAAATGAGCTTCTATGCAAAACGAGGATCTGAACCTGAGACTCCCAGGTCCAAGTATAACACTCTAAACACTATCCCACTCTGGCTCGGGTTTTTTTCCCTTAGTTGTCATCATCGTTGTTGTCGTCATCATCATCATCACCACATGGTTGGTGCCTACATTAAAATTGCTCAAACTGACTATAAAAGAGCATCACAACAGAGTTGCAGCTATGTTGCACTGGAATCTTTGCAAGAAGTATGGCTTACCATTAGCCAGAAATTCATGGGAGCACAAACTAGACAAGATCATGGAGAATGATGAAACAAAGATTCTTTGGGACTTCTGATTACAAATCAGATAAACACTTGGAGCATAACACCCGTGATATCACAATCGTAGAAAAAATTAGAAATAAGGTTTGGATCATTGACATTGCAATCCCAGGTGACAGCGGAATAGAAAAGAAAGAACAGGAGAAGATCACCAAATACCAAGATCTACAAACAGAGTTACAGCATGTCTGGGAGAAGATGACCATCGAGCCAGTTGTCATTGGAGTCCTTGGAATAGTGCCCAGAAGTCTCAACAAACATCTGAACATTCTGGGCTTTGAGGAAATAACACCAGGGCCTGCACAATCTCTTGCCCTGGCGTGGACACCCAAAATTATTTGAATTTCTACTTCATTTCCCCACATGTTTATGTGGGTTCACCAGTTGACCCGAATCATGTGCGCTTTCCCACCGCACTTTCCTTTTCTGGGATTTTCATGACTTTTTTTTTTTTTTACTTCGGTGCTGGACTCAGGGTCTCCCAATGGGGAACTCTGGATTCACGCTTGCCTAGTCTTGCCCCTTCTCGCCCCTTCCCATCCTTTCCCACCTCTCTCCTCACTTCCAAAAAGCAACCCCCCCCTTCTCTACATCTCTGGCCAATTAGGGGGTCTAGCCACAGTAGAGCCAATCAGGGCACGCTTGAGAGGTGGGCGGGTGGTAGGATCCATTGCAGGAGACCCCCTCCCCCACCTGCCAAACAGCGCTGTTCTCCAGGGAAAGGAAGCACCGCAGCTCCTGGCAGGGCATGCTGCTCCCACCCCCTCCTGCCGTCCTCTTGTCTCTCTCCTTCAGGGCAGTCCAGCTGCCAGTTCCCGGGCAGGCGGGGGAGGGAGTGCTCCTTGGGAGTCCCCCCCATGTGGCTGCTGCCACCGACACATGGGACAAAACAAGGCACTCCAGCTGGATGGGGCCGGTGGCCTAGCAGCAAGGATTCCTTGCCAGCAGAGTGACACCCCCCCATGAGGACCGCTGGCTCAGATGGCTTTCCAAGGGGATGATAGGCAATGTAAGGGAAGGAAAGTGGCTGTGCAGAACTTGTGCGTCAGATCCAGGCTAATAGAACACACAGGTAACTGAAAGAAAACCCTTAATGCAGAATTGGTCCAGGTCAGCTCCAGAAGACAGTGTTGCTTGGAACAGCAAGAATCCTGTGAAGATACATCTACAATCCCCAAGAACTTGGCTAGATATCCAATTGGAGAACACCATCTACCAGTCAAATATCTGACTGTGACAATTCATAACAACAACAACACTTCGTAGTTATGAAGTTTCATTGTACAAAGCATGTTGCACATTGGTTTGCAATCTAAGTAGGCAAGTATTATCTCAGTTTTGCAGATGGAAGGATGAGACTGAGAGAGACAGCCACCTGGTGAATTCAAGGCAGTAGCAAGGGGACCTCACCTATCAGAACTCAGTTTCTTAGCCAGTATGGTATACCAACATGGGAGCAAAGCCCAAGAGAACAGCAGTAGTTCAATCTCCACTGAAGCATCAATGAGAATAGAAGTGAAGTAGTTTTCAGTGAAGTTTGTGAGTTTTGAAACAGGCTAAGTGCCCTGTTGGACAATTAAGGAATTGAAGAGAACAAATGACTATGTTAAGAGCTGTTCTTTTATGAACAGTGGTAGGAAAGACCCTTTGCTCAAAAATGTCCCATCCCTTTACAGGTTAACGGAACACCTTTTACCAAGAGGAAGTGGGTGCATCAAGAGGTCCCAGTCTAACAATGACCTTTTATCAGGGATGCACAGGAAGCATAATCAAGTAAGACATGGGGAAAAGGAAGCTCTGCGTGTAAGTGTGTCAGGTGTGTATGCGGGAGAAAGACAGATAGATCAGGCCATGTGGGTACATTTGCACACCGCACATGCCGTCCAGCACTTGCCAGACAGTGACGAGACACTGCAGACACTTTACCGATTAGCATGATTGTATGAGGACAAGGAAAGGTGAGTGCTCCAAAAACAACTTCTAGTGCATCCTTGGAAATGAGCCTGATTAATCAAAACCCTGAGAGCCAGAGTGCTATTAATTAGTGCCTCCAGCTCTCAGGTGTCGTCTTCTCTCTCTTCACCGCACTCGCACACACACACACACACAGACATGCATGAAGCCATGGATTAAAACAGAATGCTCTGAGCCATGGGCCACATGAACCTGTGTACGATGGCCTGGGCAGATCTGGTTGCAGCCAGGTTTCTTCTGCTCTGCCCAGCAACAGAGGAACTACACAGAGGAAATGTGAATCCTAGCTTTACGAGAACTTTTTTAAATACCCGGTTCTGTGCATTAGTGCAAAGCAAGTGTGGGAACAGGCAGGTATGTTGTTTGTGTCATGGGTGCTGTGTGGCTTGCAGAGAAGAGATCAGGTGTGTCAAGTAAGCCCCCCTCCCTATGTGCATTAAGAACACTGACATATTGTGATAATCATCCATTGGATAGGGACCTCAGGGTTGCTAAAATGCCATACAAAAATCCCAGCAGATGGAAATCTCAGATGGAGGATGACAGGTCTGTTATAAAATCCACCAGTTCCCACAGCCTTTTCTTTTACTTGAAGAAGGACAGAAATGAGACCTGATACATGTGACAGGTAGATTTGAAATGTTCTGACGGTTAGACCAATAACTAGGGACCAAAAGAGGCTTTGTTTCACTGTCTGCTCTGACTCTTCCCTTGGTTACTTGTAAGGCATCTTTGTAGCCTAGGAGGACCCTCAGAACAGAGTGCCCCCAATCTGGGTACTTTTTAGCGGGTGTATGGCCCCTACAGCCTAGCCTGCGATATGGAAACCATTTCTGACCAACCAACTGCTATATTCATATGTAGTGAACCATATGACAGAAATTGAGAAACTACCATTTTGTTTGCTTTCAGGCTAGCTATCCTTAAAAAGGTAATTATGCAATTTTCCCCAGAAGTATCTGTCTTTCTCGAGACATTGGAGAAGGGGATGGGAAGGCTGTATAGACAGACAGAGAGCCAGTGGCATAATACCCGAAAGGCAAGATGCAGCAGCCGCTCCCAGGACCATTCCAGTGGGGTTTCTGCCACAAGCATTTGCTTTCCACTACCAGAACCTCCGCTCTGACTGGAGCATTCGCAGCCTGATTATGTCTCTGCATCCCTGACTTGCAGTGACTCTCCCCATCACTGGGGTGCTGTGGGTCCAGTCCTAGCTGCTAAATCTGGTGGATGGATGCAGGTAGCTCCTGGCAGCAGCATGGACCCATGCTAGGCCCCAACCCCAAGTCAGGCTGCTAGGGATGCCAGCCTCCAGGTAGGACCTGGGGATCCCCTGGAATTACAGCTCATCTCCAGACTACAGAGATCAGCTCCCCTGGAGAAAATGGCTGCTTTGGAGGGTGGACTGTATGGCATTGGACCCCACTGAGGTCCCAGGCTCCATCCTCAAATCTCCAGGAGTTTCTCAACCTGGTTCTGGAAACCCTACCCCCCCCCTTCCCCTGCTGGTGGCCAGGGGGATTGGCAACCCTACAAGCTACTAAAAGCTAGCCAGGACTGCCAAAGCTGCCTACCAAGATGGCGAGGTTTGTTGTTCCATTTTGTTTATTACATTAAATGACTCTGAAAGTATTACATTGCACTAGTATATTTTTGTTAAGCGCAATGTGTTCTTTGCACTGTATAATATCCTAAATTATGTAAGTGCAATTTTTACTGTTAATAATTTTTGTTGTAGTTTTCATAATGTCTGTCACCACAGGATTAAAAGTACATTACAGAAAAGAAAACTGAGGAAAGATGAAACAGCTACGGCTGCTAAAATCCAAGTAATATGCTTTGCCACAAGACTTTAATGATTCTAGCTACACCATTATGAAGGCAGTATTGTGACATCGGGTGCTGTGTAATAGCAATTTTTTTCCCGGTGTTCCAAGTGCATACAATGACCCTATGCGGGGCGGGGGGGATCACAGGGGCAAATTTCAGCACATTCACTGGAATAGAATCACAGACCCTATGCATGTACAAGTGCGCTCTCTCTGCTTGATGGGGAACCCTAAAAAAGCTTGGCTGCTGATTACACGGTGAGCTACATCCGTGTAGGCTCTGTGCTAATGTTCCAAGAATCATGGGCAGATCAGGATGGAACTGGACACTGCAGTCTCGCTCCCCTCCAAGACATGTGAATGCACTGAGAATGTATACAATTTATAAAGAATTAAGATGGTAACCTGAATCCCTATCAGGAAAAAGGAGGGTTGCTCTCTCATGGAAGAGTCTGCCCAGTCAGCCCTGTGCTATGAGTGTCATAGCCAGATGCCTCTTGCCCTGTCCTGGGTTCCTCCTTCCCACCCCTGCCTGGGGTGAGGGTCACCCCCCCCCGCTTGGGGCTGTGGTTATCCCACTGTGGGGGCAGCCCCACAGGTTATCAGTCCACAAGGACTTTTCGTGGCGCCCTTACTAGCCAAACTAGCTCTGATGTTGAGTCTCTTCCTATCCCCACATTTCTTTTGGCTGCAACTGAGAAATGTGCAATGCAATATCATCAGGATAAACATTGCTACATATTATAGAAAGAGAAGGAAGGGATTCAACATGGGGCTGTATAGGTTGGCAACAACATTTTGATAATATTTAGTTCTGCCATCAGTGGGCCTGAATTCCCAGTGACTTTTTGCTAGGGTTAAGGTGGGCGCCAGTGAAGCAGTTTTCTGAATACATTGCCACCAGCTGAAATCCTGCCCTAGAGCCAGTTTGGTGTAGTGGCAAGGAGTGGCAGACTCTAATCTGGAGAACCGGGTTCAATTCTCCACTCCTCCACACAAAGCCAGCTGGGTGACTCTGGGCCAGTCACAGTTCTCTCAGAGCTTTCAGTTGGGTATAATGTCATAGAGTCCACCTTCCAAAGTGGCCATTTTCTCCAGGTGACCTGATTTCTATCACCTGGAGATCAGTTGTAATCCCAGAAGATCTTTAGCCTCTACCTGGAGGTCGGCAACCCTACTGCCAGACATTCCTAGGATCTCCTGGCTAGTCCACACACAATGCCATACAATAATTAATTAATTTTCCTACCCTAGAGCACCAAAAGAATCTGATTTGCTGAAGTGTTTGTAATGGAGCACTAAATCAACATCTGAACCTTTAGCTCTTTGCTTCAACACTTCAATATTCAATCTACTAAAAGCCACCTGTGATGGAAAATAAGCCCCAAAGGTGTTATTCAGGGAACTGGAAGAAATGGGCACTGAGCATAGAATTCAGCATCTTGAAACCCTCATGTGTATTTTTAAATGGACAAGTTTCCAGAATACTATAAAGTTGTGAAGATGGCCTTGAAAAATCTCAAATGCTAGAAAGGGTCTGAATAGAACTCTGTATGTGTGTGTGAGAGAGAGAAAGTGGGGGAGAGGTTGGCAAGGGGGAAAGCTTTCAAGATTCTGCAGAACTCTGTTCCTCGGCTTCCCCTCCCATGACAAGGAGAAGCAAAATAAATTATGCAAACACATTCTGATACAATTTTTTTTCCAAAATATGCAATTTATACAGGCATCAAATTGTTGGGGAGGCAGATTAGTACAGAGTGTATCTAACTCTGCCAAAGCACATTGTATTTTTCAGGAGATCTAAGGTCCCATAGTCATGCCTTGGGAGAACTTGAAGAAGGAAGCAGCAGAAGGTCCAATTAGGGGGTCTAGCTACAGTAGAGCCCTGATTCTGCTACAGGGAGCTCCAAGAAGAACATATTTAAGTGCCAAAGTAAGCTTGATGACTCTCCAAAGCCCTGCCCCTCCACTGCAAGCTGGGAGAATCAGTAAAGGGAGGGGCTGTGCCTCAGGGCTATGGCATACGCTCTGCAGGCACAGGGCCGGCTCCAGGTGTCTGGGTGCCCTAGGCAGGAAGCCTGGAGTGCCCGCACTGGGGATGCCAACCTCCCCGTGGGGCCTGGAAACCGGGGGCGGCGGCAGAGCGCTGGCTTTCCTGGAGGCTCCACGGCTGCGGGGCCCCCAGGAAAGCCAGGAAGGGGCGGGGATCTAGTGGCAGCGGCGGTGGTGGGCGCCTGGTTAGGGCGGTGGGGGGGTGCTTTTCGGTGGGGGGAGTGGGGCACCATTTGGCGCCTCTGAGGCCGGGGCGCCCTAGGCGAGCGCCTAGTTCGCCCAATGGGCGATCCAGCCCTGTGCAGGCAGAAGGTCCCAGGTTTGATCACTGGCATTAGATGGTAGCCTTTCTCTGCCTGAGACCCTAGAGAGCTGTGGCCAATAAAACTGAGCTACATGGATCCATGGTCTGACTTGTTACCAGTCAGCTTTCCATGTTTTTAAAAGGACAGAGCCTTGTAGCGGTGGAACTGCTTTGGTGTGGGGAGGGAGAGGTCTTGCGTGGCTGTTGTGGCAGGTGATTCTGAGGCAGAGGGGCCTCTACTGATATAGGTCAGCAACCCCAAGGCCCAAGCCAACCTGAAAGCCTAGTCACTCTGCAAGACACCTGGGGGGGAATTGAAATCTGCTCTTGAGGCCAGGAGTTCAGATTCTGCCAGCAAGGAATCAGACTCCACAGCCCTGCCATCTCATCAAGAGTTCAGGGCCCTGTACCTCCTCCCTGTGCATTTCCATCAGAGAAGAAGGTGGGAGAGCACATCTGGAGATCACCCAGCCATGCTGAAGGGCAAGGGTCCAAGCAAGGGCTCTGGGGGTCTTCTCAGCTCCTGCTAGCTGCCGGCTAAGGATCAGGTTCTGGGCATCTGACAGCCTGCTTTGCTCTTTAAGTGCTCAGCCAAGTGCCTGTGTGTTTGTTTTTGCTCGGTAGATTTTCCTAGATCTTGTTAAGTGAAAATAGAGTTTTGCTATTTGCCCTGACCTGCCAGATTGCACTTGGCCCCAGCTCCTGTCCAAGGTACTTTTTATTCTTAAATTAAAGGTTGGCAACCCAAGGCAGCTTTCGTACAGAATTTTGATACTGTTAGTACAGGTGATACATGGTCCTGCCCTTAACTTATTATTACAACTTGTTCCTGGCCCTGACCCCAGGATAGCAGTGAAGTGCAATGCCAACACACATACACACCAAAAGCTCTATGTGGCCACAGCCCAAACTAGGTGCCTTCATCCACAGTTCCAGTCAATCAGTCAATTCCAAGCCTGCCCTCTCCCCGCTGTGTGAGAACTGATTCCCCACTCCTGCTCTATCATTATCCACTAAGCTTCACCACAGGGGCTTGGGTTCCTAGGATATCTGGCTGCCAAGGATCAATTACTGGCAGCTTGGCAGGACCCAGGAACAGCCAGAGGTACTTTTCCTTCCAAATGTGGTAGAAGCGCCAGATCCCTTGCGCTGCCGCTCTCTTGAAGATACAAGTTTCTCCTTCCATGTGGACACAGTGCTAAGTTAAAAAGATTTGTGAGCATGCATCAAAATGGCAGAAGGGATGGACTGAGAGAGGGGAAAGGAGCAGAATGCATATGGAAGGGAGCACTTGTGGGTGCAATAAGGTGCAGATGGATGCTAATAGCCAGGGCCATCTTGATTTTTTTCAGAAGGGGAATGAAGACAGACTGGAATGCAGGCATGTCAGTTTTCTACAGGACTGGGTGCTTGATACAGATCACTGTCAGATCTGCATTGACCCTATGTGCACGGCACGTCATGTCATTTGGACAGATCACGGGATAGTCTGGGCAATATGGTAATGAGATGTTTGCCTCCATTTCCATCAAAGGATAAGAGACGAAAGGGACCCACACATTCTGCCACCCCCATCCTTCTTCAGATGTTTTGCCTGCTACAAAATATGCACTCTTTTGAAGCTGATTTTCTAAAAACAAATTATCTTATGCTTGCTCATCACTCAATGACTGCAACAGCAATGACTTGTACCTGTGAAACAGTCATCCTCGATTAAACACCACAGGCAAAGCTTTCATATTACTTCATACGGAATGCAATCTTTTCAAATGGAAGCAGCTCAGACATTGAAGCCACAAATCATGGATGGGCCAGCTCCCACATCCACGTACATATTCCTTTCTGCTGCTTGCCCCGGCACTTGATGACCAGCAGCTGACTGTAGGAACTTTTTCCCCAATGGAAAAACCATTGTGGTAGAAGCAACGCACAGTGACATGGGAGTGCTACCTGATTTTAAATTATCACTTGATGTTGCAAGTCATCAAGCAATGAATGTGCATGTGTAGCAAGACCAGGAGTGATAGGGTATTAGCTGATGTAGCTCTGTGAGCAAATTGGCCTTGAGATGGCAAGACTGACATCGCAATGGCTGGGAAGGAAGACCAAGATAACTTTGCTTCCGCCTGCTCTTTGGCCAGGGGCTTATTAACTGAACTCAGGCCTGTAGCTAATGTGGGGCCTGGCCCTCTAGCATTTCTTCCGAGCCCCCTCTCTCCCAGGCCAGTCCCAAATTGAATTAATGTGAGTAACTTTGATTTAATTAGCTGAGCCCCCCTGAGCCCCCCTCCCCCAAAATCCCTAGCTACGGGGCTGACTGAACTTGAACCAAAGTCCTGAAGGATGCTTTTGACAGGAACAAGTTTAACAACATGGGAGATTCTAGGAGGAGTCACATTCTAAGGCCCCACACATTTCTGCTACATAAATTGTGACTGTTCCTTCATTAATAAGCCTTCATGCAGAGAACAATCTCACCAAAAAACGCAACTACCTGTGCATGCGCATAAACAAGTTATTTCACTGGTCAAGTCTAAATCACCTCACCCCTTCAGATCATCTGACTGCTGGAGAAGACTCTTGAGAGTCCCTTGGACTGCAAGGAGATCAAATCATTCAATCCTAAAAGAAATCAACCCTGACTGTTCCCTGGAAGGCCAGATCCTGACGTTGAAGCTCAAATACTTTGGCCACCAAATGAGAAGGGAGCACTCACTGGAGAAGACCCTGATGCTGGGAAAGGTTGAATGCAAAAGAAGAAGGGGACGGCAAAGGATGAGATGGTTAGACAGTGTCATCGATGCAAAGGACATGAAATTGAGCAAACTTCAGAGGACAGTGGAAGACAGGAGGGCCTGGCGTGATCTAGTCTATGGGGTCGTGAAGAGTCGGACTTGACTGTGCGACTGAACAACAACAACAACAAAGAAAAAACAACAACTACTTAGCTTGTTCCTGGGTTTGCACATGGATCTTGCTTCTCCCCCTTACTTGTGCAATTCACAATAAAAAACTAACTCCAGTCACCCATGCCATATGAATGCCTATACAAAGGTTAACCAGAGTTACTTTCCTCTCCCCGCTACCTGGGATTCTAAAGCCTGGATAAAATTCTGCTTTAGAATCCTACTTGGGGTGGGGTGTGTGTGTGGGAGGACTAAGTCTGGTTAACTCATGTGCTTGCATCTCTTAGTAATGGGAGTTAGTTCTACACTGTGATACTCCACATGGAAAGGGAAGGGCGAAGAATGTGGCGTATGTATGTGCGAGACTGACAACAAGCTGGGTTTATGCACACTTTCCAAAATTGCAGTTAAATGTGATAATCTGGTCCATGGGGTCGTGAAGAGTCGGACTCAACTGTGCGACTGAACAACAACAACTACCCCTCTGGTGCTGTTTCAGGGCAGAAAAATGGCAGGGAGGAGGCAGACCTTCCTCCCTTCCATGGCTTGGGGGTCCCAACCAGAATCGAGCCTCACGGTACAGTTTAAAGGAGTTCCTGGGTTGGAGGATTCAAAATGGAGGTTTCCCTGAGGATGCCAATATCATCTAGTTTGACCCTTCAATGGTTCTTCCAATGGAGGAAGAATCACAGAAGTAGGATGAAGGCTCTTGCGGCTGGAGGAAGAATTTATGGGTGTCAGCCTGCAGATGGGACCTGGGGATCCCATTGAATTACAGCTCATCTCCAGACTACAGGAGTCAGTTCTCCAGGAGAAAATAGCTGCTTTGGAGGCTGGACTCTATGGCATTGTACTCCACTGAGGTCCCTGTTCTACACAGGCTCTGTCCCCAAATCTGCAAGAGTCTCCAGACTGGATCTGTTAACCTTACCCCTGCATCCTCCACCGGTGGCTAAGGGGAACCTGGCAACTCTAAGGAAGATTTCAGTTTTTGCTAAGCAGGGGCTAAGATGCAGCTCCTTCTAAATTTGTTGCAGCTGTAATGATGGGCACTGCTCCTGCCTGAGAAAGCTGGCACCTTGTTCTGAACTGCCAGGAAGGGTATACTCACTTTTAGTGGGGCAGTCTCAACCAATTTTGTTACAACAGGGCTTCCAATTTAGCTGCAAAGAGGAAAACAACATCATGGGCAGATGCTCATGATCCCAGGAAAGGGACAATTTGATGTCCAAGCCCCAGTTCCGGATGATCTCACAACCAGGATGAATAAATGCCTTCCTACCCAGTAGCAACAGGAAAAAAACAAAGTCATAAGCATAATGTGGTGGGTAGGGAGAGAAGTGATTTTGCAAAACACCCAGCAAGAAACCAGACTCTGTCTGTTTTTTCTGTTCCCCTGCGATGTAGTCGTCCCTACAAAGGCAGCTTCTCTGAGTAGCTCTGAGCCCTCATTCTAGCCCTCTTGCTGGAAACCTGTATAGAGTAGAGAGGCCCCCAGTGTCAGGACGTGACTTTTTGGCTGGATCAGACATTACCACTAAGTTGCCTCAGCTGCATAGAGAATGCTCACTGTGTTCCTTGACCCAGCTCCTCTCTGGGGTGGACGAGTTCAGTCAACATGCAACAGCAGGCACTGAATTTGTGCCTCTTTCAGCAACAGAAGTAACAAAGACACAAGACGAATAACACCTCTCTGACTTAAATGGTTTGGTTGGCACTATTAGCCTAGTCGCTAATTGTCTTGCTTGTTTCATCTTCCCATTCCACCTCACACTTATAGCAAGGGTCAATTCAGCACCTATTTACATGGACAAATTGGATCTTTGGTTGCAGAGTGAAGTGCGTACCACAGGAAGAAGACTGAAGAAGAGTGAATGTTGTCCCGATCTTCAAGAAGGGAAAAAAGACGGACCCGAGAAATTGCAGGCCTGTCAGCTTGACATCAATACCTGGAAAAATTCTAGAGCAGATTATCAAACACTCTGTCTGTGAGCACCTTGAATGGAATGAGTTAATTGATAGTAGCCAGCATGGGTTTATCAAGAATAAGTCATGCCAAACCAACCTTATCTCCTTTTTTGACAGAGTTACTAAAATGGTTGACTCTGGCAATGCTGTGGATATAGTGTATCTAGATTTCAGTAAAGCATTTGACAAAATTTCTCATGATATCCTTGAGGATAAGCTGGTTAAGTGTGGGCTGGATGGTGCAACCGTTGGATGGATTCATGGCTGGTTGAAAAATCGTACCCAACGAGTGCTCATAAATGGCTCTGCATCTACGTGGAGGGAAGTCTCGACTAGAGTGCCACAGGGCTCGGTCCTGGGCCTGGTGTTCAATGTTTTTATAAATGACCTGGAGGAAGACATAGAGGGGATGCTTATCAAATTTGCAGATGACACAAAGCTGGTAGGATTTCTAATTCTGAAGAAGACAGAGTCAGGATTAAAATTGATCTAGATAGGCTGGAACAGTGGGCTGAGGCAAATAAAATGAAATTCAATAGAGATAAGTGCAATGTCCTACACCTAGCCACAAAAAATCAAAGGCACAGATATAGAATGGGAGGGACTTGGCTTGACAGCAGCACGTGTGAAAGTGATCTAGGTGTTCTGGTTGATCACAAGCTCAGCATGAGTCTGTAGTGTGATGTGGCTGTGAAGAAAGCTAATGCAATCTTAGGATGCATTAACAGAAGCATTGTGTCCAGATCATAATGTGGTAGTTCCGCTCTATTCTGCTATGGTCAGGCCTCACCTGGAGTACTGTGTCCAATTTTGGGCACCACACTTTAGGAAGGATGTTGACAAGCTTGAGCATGTCCAGAAGAGGGCAACCAGGATGGTGAGCGGGTTTGAATCCAAGTCTTATGAGGAAAGGCTGAAAGAGTTGGGTATGTTTAGCCTGGGAAAGAGAAGGCTTAGAGGGGACATGATTGCAGTCTTCAAGTATTTGAAGGGCTGTCATGTAAAAGATGGAGCAGATCTATTCTCTCTTGCTCCGGATTGCAAGACTAGATCTAATGGATGGGAATTACAAGGGACTCATTACAGCTAGATATCAGGAGAAACTTCCTAACTGTAAGAGTGGTTGAGCAGTGGAACAGTTTGCCTTGGGAGGTGGTGGATGCTCCTTCACTGGACGTTTTCAAGCGGAGGCTGGACAACCATCTTTTGGGTATGTTGTAGGTATGTAGAGCTATCTTTTGGCTATGCTCCTGCAGAGAGCAGGGGGTTGGACTAGATGACCTGCAAGGTCCCTTCCAGCTCTAACATACTATGATTCTATGGTTTGCACTTGCTTCCCCAGATGACCCACCTCAAAATTCAGCACAACACATGCCCATGTCACTTCTGGGTATCTCTAGCAACTGATAGGAACTCTATGGTTTAAGCAGATGACACCTTATTTTTTTAATTTTTCTCCCACCCAATGGTGGGCAACAGGACTATCCTCTGCCCCCCTGGGGCTTGGCAGCCCCTGATTAACACAAAGGCTGTGCCCACATGGTAAAGGGTCTTAATTTCTCTGTCACTGCCTCTTCAATGCCAAGGCATTCACACTGGAAATGAAGTATGAAGTTTTGTGTGTCCATCAGCTGTCATCTTCTCTTCACCCCCCTCCCCACACTGTACCACCAGAAGATTTAGGGGGAGGAGCTTTCTAAAATACTGGTAATTGCTAGCTCAGTGTAGCACAATAACCTCATAACAACCTTTTGACACAATCTACCAGTTTATCAGATTTCCAGATTACTTTACCAAAAAGTCTCAGAAAAGTCTCTACAAATGTACCACAGCTGGTGCGCACCTTCCTATCCACAGTACAATCTTTCCAAAAAGATCCTATCAAAGGGAAAAGTCAAAGCAAAACAGTGGAGAAAACAGAAATTAGGGGACAATTAGAAGAAGAAAAGTTGGTTTGTTTACCTTTCTCTACCTTAGGGTTTAAAGCAGTTTACAATCTCCTTCCCTTCCTCTCCCACAACAGGCACCTTGTGAGATAGATGGAGCTGAAAGAGTTCTGAAAGAACTGTGGCTGGCCCAAGGTCACCCAGCAGGCTTCACATGAAGGAGTGAATCAAACCCAGCTCCTTAGATTAGAGTCCGCTACTCTTAACTATTACATCATGCTGGCTCACACAATTATGTGTGAATGTTACAGGGTATGGGGGAGAAACTCACTCCAATTTGGGTGTCAAATGGTGCAAAACCATTGCTTCCCTATTTTGTGGCTTCAGCCAATAAGTGCAGTTTCCTGTGAGGAGCTGTTTGTTTTCAGTAATCTTGAAATGGTGTCATTTCAGACAAATGACTCCTCAGGTAAGACTGAGGTAGAAAACCTGAGGAATTTACCACTGCACAAATGATTGTCTGAATCAGCTCTATTAACAGTTGTGAACTAAAAAAAAGGATAGTATGAGTGATAACCTTCTGTTTGCTATTGCACAATTCCCATTCATTTGAGGGAATCTTGTGAGGGAAAACTGCCCACTGGATTGGACCCATGGGTCTGATCTCCCTGCCTCCTATTGCTTCTCTAAAGGAACATGAAATCTACTCCAAAGTAGGCATTTTACCTCATGGTAGGCACTTTGTCCAACACATGGGGAAAAGATGTGCAGACAGAGACCTCAATGGTTTATGAGTTGTGCCTGCTGTTGATCAAAGACCCTGATGAACCCACTCTGTTGTGTTAATTGAACTGATTTGCCTGAGATTGTTGGGATTAGTGGCTCAATTAATCCCATTTCCTGAGGGCTGATTATGACCATAAACACTCCTGTGTACCTGATGTCATTTCCTTGTGACTGATGGGCCTTGGAAGGTACACATTCCAACTGTCCAAATTAGGGTTGCCATCACCCCCGATGGGCTTGGGTTTCCCCCCTAATTTCAGGGCTTCCAATCTGCCACCGGCAGGAGCCCCGCCCCTGAAGAGCTCTGCTGCATCGCCCAGAGGTGACATCATCGCAGTGGGCACATTGTGTGGGGGATGCTCTAGAATTTGGCTAAAAATTCTATGGTGACCATAGAGAAGACCCTGGACAACAGCCAGGAGCCCCCACTGGCAGACAGTAGGCATCTGGCAACCCTAGATCCATATCTACTGTCCCTAGTAAATCACCCCCCCTGTTTTTACCTTTCATATTGTAAGTTGCCAGCATTTTTATTTTTCAAGGTTCAGCTTCTACCCCAGGATCTAGAAGTTTAATCACTTATCAAATAGGTGAATGCTAGGAAGAGGCATTTGTAGCTTAAACAAATTTTAAAAGATATAAATAAAGCCTTATTTGTAATTTTATTACAACTAATACAAATAGAGAAAATAACAGCACGTTGGAATACTGGTGCTTAGTTGTCTGGTTTAGAGAGCTCAGACACAGTTAAGACTTAGAGGGAGTGGAGAGACATTCAGGAGACTGTAAATGATGGATATTTTCCAATCTGTAGAGTTACACTGCTCCTGCCATAGAAAAGAACATTCCTAACTGGTTATATATTGTTCCCAGCTCCTGCCATAGAAAAGAACATTCCTAACTGGTTATATATTGTTCCCAGCTGCCACTTCCATAGCTCAGTGGCCAACTGAGAGGGCTTTCTTGATTCTGTAACGACCCCATACAATTTTGCCTCTTTGCTTGAGATGGTTCTATTCTGCTGATACTTCGCTATTAGTCTTGCTAGTATGCTAGCGACTGATAGGAGAGAAAATGTGAGTGATTGACAGTGCCATCCTCTGCAGAGCTACACTCTTCTATGTCTACTGAAGTTAATGGGCTTACAAGGGTGCAACTCTGCTTAAGAATGCATTATGAGTCATTGATTTGTTTTACTGTATGAGAGAGTATTGCTATTAATCTAGTGTTTAAGGTTTTTTACTCTGTTCTTGCACATTACTCACACTGATTAAATGTACACATTAATAGTTTGGTGTGTCACTCTTTGCATTCACACACACAATTGAAGTGATTTCTACCAGTCGCTATTATTCCAGAGCTTACACATGCTGCCTGCCTTCCTTGTGATATAAAAGGGCATAAAAGTCTCTGGGCAGCCAAATGTAAGGCACTGTGCCCCCAGGTAACTCTTGTCTGCCTTTCTTTGAGTCAGAGGTACCTCCTTGACGATGCACTGTAATGCTGCATGGCTGATGGGGGTGCTGAGCCTGTGTCCACTCTGCAAGCATGAGTTTTAGTTGCATATAATATGGGGACCCTTTCAGTGATCTGCCTGACATTTGGAAAAGAAGGGTCTTGTATGAGGGGGTCTAATCTCTGAGTATATCCATCCCAAACAGTGGAAAATGAAAAAGTTACAGCTGGAAATATATTTCCCGTTGAAAGCAACAGGATATAAACAGTGATGCTTAATGCAATGAAAATATTTTTTGGAAAAGTGAAAAATAAACCAAACAAGCATGATAAAAAGCAACTTGCCCCTAGCACACATGTAGACACATACATGCACTTGAAAACTGAGGCACCACGCAGGGCCCAGCCTTCCATTTCCCACCCTGCAGCTACTGGGCTATATGATGAACTGTTGATCACTTATCATAGTCCAGTTGTGTTTTTCTAGCATATCTTCTAGCCAAAAAACAAACACTCCTGTGGTTTTTAAATCGGTGGAAGAGAGCTACAATAAATTAATATCACATACAGAAGGTGGAGGATAACTATCAGTAATAGAGGATCCTCAGGCAGTGAACCTTGGTTTGAGAACTGGGATTCCTTAAAGTATGTCCCTATTTACATTTATGAAAAGTTGGGTATGAAAAGGAGGACATAGGTTTGAATCTCCATGGAAACAAAAGACCTTCCCATCTTCCCACCTTATTCTTCCCTCCAAGAGCAAAATCTATAGAACTATAGCCGAGTGTATCTAAATTCATAGTCTGAGTCTGATTACCAGCTTTTAAAGTTAATCTAGGATATGATTTATTTATTACATTTTAATCTCATCTTTCTACCGAGGAACTGTGGGCAGTGTACCTGGTTCTCTCCTCTTCCCTTTTATCCTCACAACAGCCCTGGGAGGCAGGTCAGGCTGAGAAAGGCTCAAGGTCACCTAACAAGCATCATAGCTGACTGGGGATCCAAGCCTGCGCCTCCCTGATCTGAGTCCAACACCTGAACTACTGCGCCACATGGTGCTTCTCTCCACCTCCCTAGTATAAGCCTTTCAAGCAAAAAGATCTTAATTGTGAACTATTATCACATTTTAACTTTTAAACAAACCAAAACCCATGGAGCTCATTCTGTGCCAGTTTCAGGTTTTGGGAGGCCTTAGGCAGACATTGCCCTTCTGCCCACCACCGTGCCACCCTCGTGCTTCCCTTCCCACCTGACTGAGCATCCTCACCCCCACTCACAGGCCTTCCCACCACCTGCACCACATTCATGCCCTTTCCCCCACAGCACTGCCTAGCGCATGTAGCTGGCAGTGCTGCTACTGTGGCCACCAGTATTGCATACCACCTGCAGGCACTTCTCCATCAATGTTGGGTAGTGGGAGCATGGGTGGTGGCACACTTGCAAGCAAGCACATGGGAAGATGGCAGGGGAAGTGTGCAGGGTGTGTGTGTCAGTGACAGTGGGCACTGCCTCCCTTCAGGGTATGCTGACACTAGCCCTGAGCTCATTCCAAATCCCACTAAATGTCTTTGGTATCCTCTCTGCCTGTCATGGTATAATGACAGTCATGATATATCTAGGGGGAAACATAGCTCAGCACAACATAGCCCTTGTGTCCTTGATGGACCCCAAAAATGTACAAAGCATGCACCACGAACTACCTATTAGGTGAGTCATGCGCCTGGCATAGATTTAGATTTGCAGCCATCCAGGGTCAGTTTTCCTCAATGCAGAAACATGCCAGAAACGCTATGCTTATAACAAAATTCTACAGACTTGGCTTGTTTTGGAACAAACAACAAAAACATACTTTATGAGAGATTTGAGTTCATACATGGGGGGGAGATAACAAGAGGAACAATGGTTATTCAGAAATAAAACATAAAATTAAATACCTCCTATAAAATCAGAATAAAATCCCTAACACTGTACAATCACAATCAACATACCCTTTGTATATGATCAAAGTAAAATCCTATCATATACCTGACAGCTGAATATACTTTTGTTGAAATTATCACTGATTATTACTAGAACAGCTGCTACTAATGCCACTGCCCCCACGTGACAGTTTGACTATCTCGCATTTATCCTGCCCTTCCTCCAAAGAGTTCAGTACAGTATGCACAATTCTCTGCTCCAGCATTTTATTCTAACAATCCTACAAGGTACAAAGCTCCAACTGGTTCCAGTTCCTTATTTGCCACTCTAAAATAAGCAGTGGACCACCCCAAGCCATATATCCTCAGACTCAGAGGGCTCTGCCCTGCAATGATTCCTAGGTTGTGCCCTAGTCCAAAGCTTGGTTTTAGCACTAACTTTTCTTAAATGGGGGTGCCCCTAAGAGAAATGAAGATTAATAAACTGGAAGCAGCTGCACCCCAATAGCATTGACAACTCCAGGTAGGGAAATTCCTGGGGATCTGAGGATGGAGTCTAAGGAGGATGGAGTTTGGGGACAGGAGGGGAGGGAGCTCAACAGGATTGTGATGCCATATAGTCCAACCTCTGAAGCTGCCACTTCCTCGATGAGAATTGATCTCTGTGGTCTGGAGATCAGTCATAATTCCAGGAGAACTCCAGGCCCCACCTGGAGGTTGGCAAGCCCAGCCTAAAGCAAGCCTTGAGCCAGTCGGAATCATGCATCTCTAACTCTGGGGACTGTCTGTGTCCAGCAAAGGGAGACTGCTTCCTGGCCCATAACTGAATAAGGAACTAGGAACCAACCAAACACAAAAGAGAGAATAAATAACTAGCTCAGGGTCACCCAGTGAGCTTCAGGTCTGATGGCCACCCCAGACTCTGGAAACTCACAGTAGTTTCTTTCTTTTATGTAGTCAGTGCTGCTTGGGTTGATTGAGTGAGTTATGTCACTTATAGTCCACCCCTCTCATCAAGACTCAAGGTGGATTACAGAATGAGATAACAATGCAATAAAGATAAGGTTGTCAGCTCCCTGGAGGGGGAAAAAAATCCTGTCCTATCCCTTTAATTGAGGCTTAATGTGGGGAAAGGGGCAGGTGAAGCTTTTTGTGGCATGCAGGTAAATAACATCACCCAGTAAACAACATCCCATTAAGCCTCTATTAAGGGGACAGGACATTTTTTTTCTCCAGGCAGTTAACAACTCTGCCTACTGGTAATCCTGCACTCAGTGCATGAAGGGTGATGCTGCAAGTTCTGTTCACATGTTCCAGTGAACAAACATACATCTTGCGTGAACATGCATACATCTATGGAGATAGATGAAGATGGTTAGCCATTTTAGTCTGTCTGTAGCAGTAGAAAAGAGCAAGAGTCCAGTAGTACCTTAAAGGCTAAAAAAAATTTGTGGTAGGGGATGAGCTTTCTTGAATCACTGCTCAGTTCTTCAGATATCTGAGTGAGTGAAGTGAGCAGCGACTCCCGAGAGCTCATATCCTGCCACAAATTTTGTTAGTCTTTAAGGTGCTCCTGGCTCTTTTCTAATGCATGCATACGTTTGTAAGAAAGAGCCAACGTGAGTTCACTGTACAAATGAAACCAGGGACTAATACCTGGATGAATCTGAGGTTTCCATCACACATCCAGCTATGTACATGGGTTGAATGTGATGTGAGAATTACCCAACAGATGTATAAAAAAATAAAATGTACATCTACTGTAAGTGCTTTCTTTGTAACTTGTGAACAAGGCAACCCAAAGTGGGTTATGGCGTATAGGAGTCAGGGTGGGGCGTAGCAGTTAGAGTGTGCAACTGGAATGTGGGAGACTCAGGTTTGAAGCTCACCGGGTGACCTTAGGCCAGCCACCCTCTCTTCCAGCCCAAGTGAACTCACAGGGTGGTGGCTGGAGAGAAAAAATGGAGGAGGGGAACATAATGCAGTAAACCGCTTTGGGGAGAAAAGTGGTGTATGAATAGCCTAAATAAAAACAAAAAAAATAAAAACTTCCAGTTTCCCTTTGCATATGAAACAATAGGCTTGACTTCCTTCCTCAAGTCATCAAGACCTCTCTTCTTTGCAGATGCCTTAGTATGGTCCAGCCGTTCTCTGCTTGCAGGACACCACAGTCTAGATTTTGTGGCCTGTGGGAGTGGGTGACGTGTCCTGGAGTCAGGAGCTTGGATCTGATGGCCTTTTGTTCCCTTCTAACAGTCTGGGGCTATTATTCTAAATATTTGCGTCTTCCTGGCATAATCAGCTCCCCTCTCTCTTTCTCTTTAAAAAGAAATCGGCGAGCCAACATATGCCATTATGCTTTTCACAGAACAAGAGCTGCAGTTCGCTGCTGCAGGAGCTGTCACTGGTATGGTGTCTAATGCAGCACTTAGAAGGGCCATCTGCCTTCTTTGCTTCCTAGTACTGTTGCTGTGCCTTTAAGAACAGCTCGGCACATAAGACACTTAACAGATGATGACTTTTCTATCACTAAATCTGCTCAAGGAAAAGCTTCACCTGCTACAATGTCTGGATGGGAGACTGCTGTTGCAAGCACAGAAGCAGGTCCAGAAAGCAAGGTGAGGACAGCATCCTCCCAGCTCTGAATCAACACTTGCTGAAGTTAGAAAGTGAACAACTAGCCCTGGAAAAGAAGCCGGTAGCAACCTAGAGTTACCAACAGTCCTGGAACAGTCCTGTCCCCTTGACAGAGGTTTAGCATGTGGAAAAGGACAGTTGTTCATGGCATGGAGATGTAACATCACCTGGTAAATAACACCTCATCAAGCCTCTGCTAAAGGTACCAGAGATTTTTATCCAGGCCAGTTTACAACCCTATAGCAAATATGATGGCCCGCCCATGAACCAGCTGGTGTAGTTTTTCCTTTAATAGCAGTTTATTTTGCAGCTATTAGCAGGCAATGATATTTAGCTCCATGCCAGGAAAAGCATCATTTGCTAATTCCTGCTGATCACTCCCCTCTGTTAAAGAGATAGAAGCAGGCCAGTTCTGTTTCCTGACAGCTTAGCAAAGTGAGTTAGGGATGGGTCTATAATTTGCAAACAGAGGTCAGCCTGTCAGGGATACTGTAATGTCTTCGAAGCAGAACATTAGATGCTGAAGTCCGAGGGAGTTCTGGATGGGTGTTCCACAGCAAGTAGTCAGATTGAGCTGTGTTGTGTATCCAACACATAATTCAGTGACTGTGGGGTTGAAAAGTAAAGCAATAACAGGATCAGTGATCCCTTCCTTCCCCCTCCCACCCACCTTAACTCGGGGCCTTTAATTGCAATCATTTGATTGCTGCAAAAATGCAGGTCCCTCTGTGGCCATAAACTGTAATGAATTTGCTGGCTTCAGATGAGAGGGCCAGTAATTAAATGGATGAAGAGCTGAAAGAACATCAGGACATTGATGAAGGCATAAACATTGGTGCACAGGCACAGGTGCACCAACTCTGTGGATGCAAGCAAAAATACAGTCTTCTGATAGTGTATACAAAGGGATGCCTTTCATATACACAGAGAAATTCCCATGTATGTGGGTGTACACATATGCCCAGAGCCACCTGTATTCAGCTGTGTACATGCCCATATGCCTGGAGACAAACTCAGAGATGACATGCCTTGTTCTGCCTGCATGTATCCCTGCAGTGTTGCCACCTGTTTTACTACCTGTAGCCTTATCATTTAACAGCAGCATGAAATACAGAGAGTGATCAGGGCAAGCTTTCCCCATTGCTTAGCTTCCAGTCAGCATCACCCACCAAATGTTGGCACATCCCCCTGCACAGGACTATAATAATGGTGGCAATAAAAAAAACACTCCACTGAGGACTTCTTTCTCTTGGTCTCTGTAGCTGTATACAGAGAGATGGCCTCAAGATTTGATCTGATGCCATGAGCAGAGGAGACAAACAGTGCATCCTAAGCAGAGTTATACCCTTCTGAAGCTATTAAAGTCAATGGGCTTAGAAGGCTGTGGCTTGGCTTAGGATAGCACTGTCACTGTAAAACCACTCGACATTCTTGTCAGCTGAGAAGTCAACAGAATAAAAACTGGGCAAGAGCCAGTCGGCAGGGTTGAGGGGATCCACATGCCTTCACTGTTTGATTCTCTCTTGCTCTGCAGGACAGGACTAATGGGTAGAAACTACAAGGCTAAATGTTAGGAGAAACGTCCAAATGGTAAGAGCAGTTCAACAGTGGTCCAACTGGCTGAAAACAAGCTGGACTCTCCTTCGCTGGAGGTCTTTCAGGAGAAGTTGAATGGCTACCTCCTGGGGGTGCTGTAGCTATACATTAATGCATGAAGCTGGTGATCAGCCTAGGTGTCCTCCAAGAACTCTTCCATGTCTGACACTCTATGGGTGTGTTCAGACGGATCTTTTGATCTGCCATAGGAACGACTCCCTTGCGGATCAAAAATGCACGACCAGACAGAAACATCTGCGAAATATTCCGGTCCCATAGGCATCCCGTTCTGCTGCGCCTCCAATCCTGATTTAAAAAGTAGCAGTTTCAATGTAGGGTTTTCGCTTACCCGCGCAACAACTGCAGACTTTCTTCCGTCTGGTCACTCCATTAGCGCGCGATGCTCCCGTCGGCTTGGTCTGACGTCAGACCGAGCCGACGGGGCGCGATTTTTAAAAAATTGAAACCCCATGTGCGCTTTAATGAGGAAATGCATTCAGCGATAAGCGCTACGAGGAATGTAATATTCATGCTTATTTCTTTTAGGGACAAGATGTTACCGCGAAGGGAGATGGAGGGGGGGAAGGACTGTTCTAACTTGCAAAATAGTCCCTCCATTGATCATGATGGCAAGGGGGAGGACCGGGACTTTGCTGAAAACCCTCCGCGATCGCCTCAGTTCTCCAAGGAGGCGCAGCCTTGCCTATGCGAATGTACAAAACTTTTTTTAAAAAAATCCTCGGTGGATGCCGTGTAGACAAATCACGGTGGGAACAACGCGCGGTGAGGCTATTTCATGGGGGGGCGTCTGGTCGTGCTAGGCTGGATTAAAAAAATCGGGATAAAATTTTAGGAGGGCTCATGGCGCGATTGACTGGCCGTCTGAACGCAGCCTATGACTTGAGCACACTTGGAGATTACAGATATGTGGAGGGTAATGTCATTGCTACTACCCAATAGGTGTCAGTGGCAGCAAATATAGAAGTGCTGGTTGAATTGCAAAGGCCTGATTTCATTTGTTCTCAGATACTGTCTGAAAGGGCTGACTTAGATGGACCAGGCTAGCCCGATCTTATCAGATCTCAGGAGTTAAGCAGAGTTTGTCCTGGTTCATGCTTGGAAGGGAACCTACCATGGAAGTACAGGGTTGCTATGCAGAGGCAGGCAATGGTAAATCACCTTTGTTCATCTCTTGCCTTGAAAACTCTACAGGGTTACCGTAAGCTAGCTGTGACTTAACAACACTTTCTGCTACCAGTCCTACAAAAGCCTGTGAAACTGGTAAATTAATATAGAACGACAAGTTCAGTAATATAGAAATATAACAATACTAGGAGGGGAAGCCCGTTGCGGCCAAGGCAACGGGCCCTAGGGAGAGTCCTTGGGGGTGGGCAAGGCGGCTGGGCTGGCCCCGTCACGCAGGGAGGAGGGGCGGTGTTCTCCGGGCAAGGGAAGCGCCCGAGGGCCGCCGCTGACTCCGCGCGCAAGCCTCCCTGCCCCGCCATTCGGGAGGGCCCTCCGAAATGGGCAACCCCGCCCCCGCACATCGCGTTCCCGAAAGCCTTCAGGGAGGGGTGGCCGGGCAGGGCTCCCGAGGCCCACTGCGCCCTCCCCCACAAAGCCTCCATACCCAGCTTTGGGTGAAGTCCCTCCGAGCCGGTAGCCGCCGCCGCCCCCCAGCCCGAAGCGATCGGCGGCTGGAGTAGACTGGGGGCGTGAGGCTGCGCGGTGGCTGAGTGGGAGGGCGCACAGCCACGCCGGAAGGCTAAGCAGCCAGTGGCGAGGGACTCCGTCTCTGACTGGCAAGTCCCTCGGCCAACTGATTCCGGCGCGCATTTTGACCATATAAGGTATGACCAAAACTCAAATATATATAAGGAAGGATATGGCCAAGGTGTTCCAATATACAGAAAGAAGAATAAAGTCCCAAAAATTTCAATGTGTCTCACTCCAGTTGCATTGCAATATCATGGAACCTCTCTGATTGAATATACTGGCTTTATATGTACCTCTGCTGAGATTGGGTCCCATTATAGCCTATTGGTTTTGAATAAGAATTACTTGAAATGCGGCAGCTTGCATCCAGACTATGCATTTCTGTGGCTTGTGGAATTCCAGAATGTCCACTCCATGATGAATGCACATCAAGCTGGACTATGATATTGCAATGCAACTGGAGTGAGACACATTGAAATTTTTGGGACTTTATTCTTCTTTCTGTATACTGGCTGTTTCTTGTTGGAACATCTTGGCATTATATTGTATATATCTGTGTTACTGGACTTGTCATTCTATATTATTTTATATATATGTTTTGTTTATCTCCAGCCAGTGGTTTTTGTGCTCTGTTCCTATCCTTGCACACTAGTTGCCCCTCTTTTTGGTTTTCTGTTGCTTCATTGTGAAACTAGTAAGCCTGAGGAGTTTTCGTGGTTTAATTGTGGGACATTACAATGAATATGCACTGCATATTATGACAAAGTGTCTAAAAAGTTATCATCTGCACACAGACTTGAATTAGCAGCAGTCACTAGGAGGCTCATTCCCTAGGTGTCCCTGGGGAAGGCAGAGTGCAGCTACAGTGATTCATCTGTAGTTACTGACCATGTTGTGACAAGGCTCTTGTACATTTAGTAGTTGTATACAAGCAGAAATTCTGCAGTTAAAACTTCTCCCATTGCTGTTAGCTACACACTAACAAACGCATTTCTGATTATTACATGGTTGTTAAAGGTGTAATTGCCCTGCATAAAAGTTTGGCGACCCTAGAGGCAGCACTTGGATACCTGAAACCTTCTACCTTGCCCTGACAAAAGTAATTATCTCTTGTTAATCTACTATGCTAAGTTAGAATCTATTTTTAAAAAATGTGTTCTGCTCCGTTTTCCCTAAACAGAATCTTTTCTTTGTTCAAGATTACCTGTTTTGCTTGGGTTATTCTAAACCTCTAGCCAGCCTATGAGCTCTTATAACTCTGAAATACACAATCTGAATAAGAAATCCCTGAGAAACAAAACCATGAGAAATAAAGGGGGGGGGGAGATAGACTTTATAATCATTCCGAGTACTCCAGTTTCATAAAAAGTTTTAATGTGTTAGGGTAAGTCTTAGGGTAAGTCTACCACTTGTGCTTTATGGGAGAAAGTTTGCCAACCATTCAAACTGGGCCTGTCCTTTCCCTTTAACAGCAAGCTATAAGACGCTGAACTGCAGGCTGTGGAAGGTCAGTAGTTCAGCAGTTCGAGACCCGGGTGCCGCATGACGGGGTGAGCTCCTGTCTCTAGTTCCAGCTCCTGCCAACCTAGCAGTTCGAAAGCAAGAAATTGCAAGTAGATAAATAGGTACCACTTCGGTGGGAAGGTAACAGCGTTCCGTGCACCTTAGTGTTTAGTCATGCCGGCCACATGACCACGGAAATGTCTTCGGACAGCGCTGGCTCTTCGGCTTTGAAACGGAGATGAGCACCGCAACCCTAGAGTCGGATTCGACTGGCTTTCGAGCAAGGGAACCTTTACCTTTACCTTTATCTACAGAAATCAGCAAGTGAAGCTTTTCACTGCATGGAGAGCCAGTTTGGTGTAGAAGAAGAAGAAGAAGAAGAAGAGATTGGATTTATATCCCATCCTTCACTTGGAGTCTCAGAGCAGTTTACAAACTCCTTTCCCTTCCCCTCCCCACAACAGACACCTTGTGAAGTAGGTAGGGTTGAGAGAGCTCTTTCAAGAACTGCCCTTTCAAGGACAGTTCTTGTCAGAACTATGGCTTACCCAAGGTCATCCAGCAGCTGCAAGTGGAGAAGTGGGGAATCTCCCAGATTAGAGTCCACACACTTAACCACTACACCAAACTGGCTCTCACCACTACACCAAACTGGTGGCTGGAGTGCAGACTCTAATCTGGGAGAACCAGGTTTGATTCCCCACTTCTCCATATGCAGCTGCTGGCATGACTTTGGGTCAGTCACAAGTTCTCTCAAGAGCAGTCCTCGAAAGAGTTCTCTCAGCCGCACCTACCTCACAGGGTGTGTGTTGTGGGGAGGGGAGAGGAAGGGAAAGGAGATTGTAAACCACTCTGAGACTCTTTCAGGTAGTGAAATCCAATCTCTTCTTCTCCATGGAGAAAAGCAGTCTCATTCACTCCTCAAGGCACAGCTACAAAATGTAGCTGAAAAGCTGGCAGTCTTATTTAGGAACTGCTTCCCTTTGCTGCAATGACCTGCATACTTGGGAGGGTGTGTATGACATGACTGCTGGGTGGGATGAATAATGCTGAATATTGCCCCATGGGGAGGGACAGCATGTGGGGAAAAAGCATTTTAAATATATGATCCCTGTGACAATTCTAAGATGGCTCAGGAAGACTCACCTGAAGCAGAGTTGCTAACTAGCCTAAAGAAAAATGTACTGTTACTTTAAAAGAGGCCTAATGTATAGAAGTGGGCAGCTGAAGCTTTTCATAGCAGGGAGGTAACATCACCTAGAAAACAACAGCACATAAAGCCTCTACTAAAGACAGAACATTTTTATCTCCAGGTGCTTGGCAATTCTAGCTGTAGGCTTACTCTGAATTAGGCACCGTGCACATGGGAACTGAGAAGAACCCACAGCTCATGCCTGCCTATTATATAGGGTGGGAATCCCAGAATGGCCCAACCTGTGTACTTGGTAGTGTGTGAATTTGAATTCAGTTCATACAAATCAACATATTTCATACTAGTTTAGTCACTGAAACCACACTCTGTGCCAAGGCATGACTAGGAAATGATATCAGGCAAAACCCAGGACTGTTTATGGTCATAATCAGCCCTCAGGGAATGGAGTTCATGGAGCCAGTCTTTCATCACCTATTGTCTGGGCTGCTAATCCCACCAGTCTCAGGCAAATTAGTTCAATTGACACAACAGGGCCAGTTCATCAGTGTCTCTAATTGGTGGCAGACACAATTCGTAAACCATCTGTCCACACATCTTTCCCCCATGTGTTGGACAAAGTACCTACCAAGGTGTAAAATGAGATGGCTCCTTCTAAATTGATTTAATGTGCCTTTAGGGAAACAGCGGGAGGCAGGGAGATCAGAGCCATGGGTCTAATCCAGTAGGCAGTTCTCTCAGATGAGGCTCCCTCGAATGAATGGGAACTGTGCGAGAGCCAACTTGTGTGCCTGTACAGCTCCTGTTGATTTCTATGGGGCTCGTACAGGAGAATTCCCTCTTGGATTAATCAACATGAGACAGGAGCTTCTTGGATTCCCCACTTCAGGCACTGTAACAGCTGGAGTCATCCCTGATATACTCGTGGTTTGGTGTTGTTTCCTACAGTGATACGCAAGATAATACACTGTTCTCGCTCAGATGCTGAAGGACAGGGCTACCAGTTCCAACTGTTACAGATAACTGAGGTTGCAGCTGGCATAAAGAAAAGTACTGCTTGCCTTTCTTCAACATGCATTTCATCAGTGAGCCAGCGTGGTCTGGTAGCTAGAGTATTGGACTAGGTACTGGGAGGCCTTGGGCCAGGCACCACCTACTGCACCGGGCTGTTGTGAGATAAAATGGGGAAGGGGAAATCAACTGTGCTGCCCTGAACTCCTTGGAGGAAAATACAATATTTTAGTACAATATAATATAATATACAATATAATACTAGAAAGCATCTAGTAGAAAAATGTACTAGATAGCATTATATGAATAAGTGCTGCACTTACATATCCAAAGGGAGATCCTCCATTACCCTGTTGCCCCCACATGCTCCTGTGTAACTTGATATCTTTGCTCCCCCCACTATTATTTAGAGTTTCAATTTTTTAAAACATCAACAATACATTAGAATAGGAAAGAATAAAAATCCTTTGATAGCACTTCCCCTCCTGCCCCATTACAAAAATAGCCTTCCTATTTCCAGTAAAAATCAAATCCATTTACAATGTTTATACGCCCAAGTCATTCATCTTCAATATTTTTATACAGCTGTAGAACTGACATCACTAATGCATAATTTGAAGAAAAGGGGTACATACAAAAAGAAAGGCAGGGTATGTAATTCTGTCAACTACAGACAGGGCTTAACATTGTATTCCTTAAATATCCTTTGCTTTGTTTAAAAAACACATTTTTGTTTCCTTTAACATCTTGAGTATTCAGTGAAAATCAAAGTTTCACACAACACAGAGTAAATCTTGGATGAACCTTTAAAAAGGTCTTGTTTGTTCATTCCCGCTACAGCATTTTTCTTTTGAACCAAGACATCTCTCTCTTATTTTTGATCTACCATGGCTACATTCCTAAAAAGCAGCAGCTTCCTCTTCCTTTTAGAAAGAGTTCTAGATCCAGGTATTCTTGTGAACTGTTAGCCAAGTGTGGATACCAAGTGTGGTATCAAAAGAATTTGGGGTCAAATACCAGACAGAGAAGCGTCACACAGGGCAATTACTAGGCAGGAATAGAGGATAATCTCAGGAAATATTTGCACACATGTCTGACAAGATGAAATGGCTTCAGCCTAAAATAAAGAAGTAGAAAACTTCAGGTTTCCTTTTGACAACACGGCGGGGGGGGGGGAGATGAGGTTGAATTTCCACTTGTGCAACAGTCCTTGCAGAAGCTCTAAAATTACTTTCCACTGTCTGGTTGTGCTAAATGAAAGTGAGTGTACCACCATTATATTTTCTGCACACGGTATTTCTTCTGATACAATCTCAACACTGAAATCATATGAACCATCTGTTGTACGCTCATATGCACATAATTTCGTTAAAAATTAAGGTGCTACATATTGCTTTGGGGAGGGAAGGCAACACAGGTTAGCCCAGTCTCCTCAGATTGCAGAAGTTAAGCAGAGTCAGTGCTCGGATGGGAGAACATTAAGGAGGCCTCTGCAGAGGAAGGCAACGGCAAATCACCTCTGCTTCTCACTTGCCATGAAAGCCCCTTGCTGGGGTCACGACAACCCAGCTGCAACTTGACGGCACTTGCTGTAACCATTGCGCTACCACTTGTGCCAGTGGAACTGCGCTAAGTACATTTTCCTTTCAGTTCACGCCATCGTCAGATCTGACTCACAATCTGTGAGTTTTGCCTTGCTTGAGAGTAGCTAAGTCCTTCCAAAACAATTCAAGAACTTGGCTTCTTCAGTGGAGAGAAAGCCATAGACCCTTTCCCTGAGGATGTCTCCCAAGTAGGGTTGCCAACTGGCTTGGAGAAAAATATACTGTCTTTTTGTTTGTTTTGCCATTGTCACAGCTGACTTGCGGCAACCCAGTAAGACATTTAGAGGTGGTTTGCCTCCTTCTGCACAGCAACCCTGGACTTCCTTGGTGTTCTTCCATCTAAGTACAAACCAGGGCTGGACCTGCTCAGCTTCCAAGACATCACGTGATCAGGCTACCCAGGACAGGACAGCTGTTCATTTGATAGCGGCTTAATGTGCAGAAATGGGCAGTTGAATCTTTTCATAGCACAGAGGCAAATAGCATCCCATTATGCCTCTATTGAAGGGACAGGACATTTTATTTCCAAGCAGTTGACAAACCTAAGCCCCTGGTCATTCACCAAGCTCCTGCCTGGCACACCCACTTGCAGCAGAACAATGGCCTCTCTCTTAGGAGCAGGGAACTACAGATTTACATTTTGAGGCTTTTTGTCTACCGCAGAATTCTGGGCTTCAGGAGTTTCTTATACTCCTTCCCTCTTGACCCTGTCTGCCAGCAGCATCCCTGATGATGACACTCAAAGAGTTTGACCCAAGGCAATCAACCAGCCCATCTGGACACAAATCAACATTTCAGATGTGGCCACTGAGGGAAATCTTCTCCTTTGGCACCCTCAGAATGCTGTCTAAGAGGCTGCAGAAAGAAACTCAAAGCCACAACTTCTAGTGCTTTTTTAGCCTGAGAAGGCAAGGAATTTTAAAAAAGGATTTAGCCTGGGAAGTCATGGCTTTTCTGTTTCCAACTAGCATTTTTCTTGCCAATGATTCCACCCCCACCCCTAATTCTAAGAGGTCGGCTCTCAAAACTTTTCTTTTTTTTGCTCTCTCTCTCGGTGCTGTATCCCTCCATCCCCAGGGTAGTTGCAGCACTGCAGAGCTACGTCTTGGGTTACTCCAGCCCAACCGATGAATAATGAAGGAGCCTGAAAGCCAGAGGCATTGATCCGACCTGCTAATGAAAGTGTCAGCATGAGGCGGGGGGGGGCATGGGAAAGAGAAGAGGGGAAGGGAAAGGAAAGGGATGGGGGAGGGGCAGGAGGATCTAAGCTGCAAGGTAAGCTACATGAGGCATCTGTGTCTAGATTCCAGTTTCTTAAGCCTCCATCCGTGATGGCTGCCCCTTAAGCAACCCACTTGCTTGAGTATAATGCTCTGGTTGGTCCAACTGGATGGGCCATGTGGCTCCCCGTTCTGTATTTAGCCTGTGCGTCGCTTCAGAGCTTCCCACAACAATGCCTAAGATGGCTGACTAAGTGTTTCCCTTTTGGACACTATGGCCAGCTGGCCTGGAGAAAGAATACCCTGTCCCCCTAGAGGCTCAATGGGATGTTATTTACCAGGTGATGTTTTTTATCTCCATGCCATGAAAAGTTTCAGCTGCTCATTTCTACACTTTAAGCCTGTACTGAAGGGACAGGATGTTTTTCTTCAGGCCTGTTGGCAGCCCTATCTATTATGCACTGTGATCTCTGCAGCATGTCTCACATACCTTTGCACATTGTCATTTTTTTTTTACCATTCCTGTGCCATACATGGAAATCCAGCATCCACAAATCAAGAAAGTGAAACTCTTCCTGTATCTTTATGCCAGGAAAACGTTCATCTGCTTAGCTTCTAAATTCCATCCTGCTGTGAAATGCACAGGAGCAAGGCCTATAAAAATAAGTTGGCAACCTCATGCATTCTTTCTCCTCCATAACAAAATACAAGGCAAGTCATTCTCCCAAGGTCAGACATCTTGGCTTTGCGTTTCTCCCTGCATCCATTGGACTAGGCATTTTTTAAACAAGCCAATTCTATGTCACACACTCATCTAGAAGTCTGTCAGGCTCCTACAAGGATGTCTTCATTCTCCTCAACCCATATTCCATGGGATGTCCTAAGGCCAATGTAGAAGTGCATAGGGGTGAGTGAATTTTGAAGTTGTTGGGGCTGCAGTGGATGTAGTCACATTAAGCATGTGCTCTTCATTTGTACACTCTGCATGGGCCACTATAACAAACTTTGTGTTTTCCTTATGTGTGTGCATTCATTTTTGGACATGACTGCCTTCCTGTTCCCAGTGAATAATCACAGCAACCTCTACCTCCAGTTTACCAAATCACTGGCGGTGTTATTAACCTTCCCTGGAGCTCCTCAGGTAGAAAAGTGCCTCTGACCATATAAGCTTTTCCCTTCTCCCAACTGAAAAACCTGAGCTTTGCTCCTGAGGACGAGGCCTGCAGGATTCCAGGCCCAAGATGGTGGGTGACAAGACCCGTGGTTATAGAACACAGGACCAAAAATAAAATGATGTGAACTGCGACATGTTTGTCAAATAAAGATATTTGTTTTCTACTTACCTTTTTTCTTTCTTTGACTATTTATTTGGAACTGCAAATTTTTGTAGAATTGCACTTTAGGAAATCTCCTGACACTTGTCTCAACCATGACACTCTATGCCTACACAGCAACTTTGTGTAATACACAGAGGCGAGGCAGCTGGACCCATCTGAGTGGCTCAGGTTGAGCCGGCTGAAACTAAACCCAGTGAAGACGGAGGTCCTGTGCCTGAATTGGAATGGATTGGGGTTGGGGATCCCTCTCCTGACCTTCGATGGGGCACCACTGGTGTCAGCGTTGGAGGTTAGGAGTTTGGGAGTGCGCCTGGATCCCTCCCTAATTATGGAGGCCCAGGTGGCAGCTACTGTCGGATCAGCATTCTATCATCTTAGGCTGGTTCGGCAGTTGGTCCCCTTCCTCGACCGTGACGACCTGGCTACAGTGATCCATGCAACGGTCACCTCGAGGTTAGACTACGGTAATGCTCTCTACATGGGGCTGCCTTTGGTGCAGATTCAGAGGCTGCAACTGGTGCAGAATGCGGCAGCTAGGCTGATGATGGGTCTCCCCAAGTGGGAGCACATCCAGCCTGGGCTGGAAACGCTGCACTGGCTGCCAATAGCATACCGAATTCGTTTCAAAGTGCTGGTACTTGCCTTTAAAGACCTATATGGCCAGGGTCCGACTTACCTGAGGGACCGCCTTTCCCCATATATACCCCCAAGAGCATTTTGGTCGGGGACACAACATCGCCTGGTGGTTCCAGGCCCCCTGGAGGCAAGGCTTGCCATGATCAGGGCCAGAGCCTTTTTGGTGGCGGCCCCTACCTGGTGGAATGAGCTCCTGGAGGATATCAGGGCCCTGCAGGACCTTATGCAGTTCTGCAGGGCTTGCAAGATGGAGCTCTTCCGCCAGGCATAGGGGCCACCACCACCAATGATGTGGACAACAATGGGGCTAGGGATGGCCCCAGGAAGATCTTCTATAACACCACGTGGCACTGGTACCACCGGACTTACTTGGGACCAGCTACAGGACAAGATCACCTCCAAAGAACTGATTGTCACCATCATGAGAGTGATTCAAGGCCATCTGTTTTATGGAGCACTTTACTCTGATCTGTGTTAGCTAATGATTTTATTGCTTTTATTATGTTTTATGTGGACTTTGCCCCTTGTAAGCCGCCCTGAGCCCACTTTGCCATAGTAATGCGGGGAGGGCGGGGTAAAAATGTCCTAAATAAATAAATAAATAAATCGGAAGATAACAGGTTGGATCCAACTGCCTTTTCCTCAGACTACCCCAAAATAGGGATGTCAGGCCCCTTGTCACTCTGGTGGGGGGATTTGGGGGGCATTCTGGGGCTGGGTGGGGATGCCCCCAAGAGCGACCACCCTCTCCCTCCCTTCCTGTGAGATTTGAAGGGCTTCAGCTGATCGGCAGGGAGTACTGGTCCACTGACCAGCTGGAGGGCCCTTTAAATCTAGCAGGTGGGAGGGAGAGGAGCTAGGCTTGCCAAGCCCCCGCTGAGGGCGGGGAACCCCCGATTTGAAAGCCCCTTACCCGCTTTTTAAAAATTCCAGCCCGGGGGAAAAAATGGCGGCCGGAAATTGCCGCTCTAGCACTTAAGTCCTCCAAGTCTATGGTTATAAAAACCATAGAGATGAGGGCTAGAGCGTGTTCCCTCTAGTGTGCTCCGCCTGGAGCACAGTTCTGGCTGATTTTCGAGCAGCCCCTCCCTCCTCAGAAGCTCTGCTCCACTCAGGTACAGTGAAATTTCCCTCCTTCTTGCCTCTGGCATTGCAGCTCTTTCCTTCTGCAGCCTCTCCGATATCCTGCTTGAGTGGTGGTGAGAAATCCCTCTTTTTTATGTCTTAGGAGTCAAGCAGTAGCTTCCCTATAGGGTTGGGGGGGGGGTCAGAGTCCTCTACCCAAAAGCCTTGCTTCTTCTTTTGTGTTGTAAATGTGGAAATCCTTGGAGATGGAGAACAGCTCTTCCTATGGCCGGTCCCCCTTCCCTTTTATTTTGATCGCCAAAGAAGAAAGGAAGGTGGAGTGTGTTTGTGGACAGAGAGAGAAAGAGAAAGGAGTAGAAAAAATTGAATTAAAAACAATAATCAGGCTTCTTACTATTTGCAGTACAAATTGTTGAATGTGGCTTCCATTTTCCCCTCTCCCTCGCCTTCGTCTCTCCTGACTCCCCCCCCCAGTCCTTTTTGGATTTCTCCAGCTTTTCCACTCATTGTTTCTACTTAACTTTTATTTTTAAAAAGAAAGGACCCCCCCCCCTTTCTGACTGCTCACGACAGAAAGCTGAGCTAGTGAGTTTCTCTGGAGATGTACTGAAAGGAAGGACAGGATTGCCCATTGGAAACAATGGGAAACACTTGAAGGCCCGTTGGAAATAATGGGAGCCAGGAATGCCTATTGCCTTGTATGGCCTCCATTAAAATACATTACAGTACAAGCAGAGTTGCAATAAAAATGCAGAATGGATTTTCCATTAGGGTCTCTGGGCCCAAATGCACTACTCTGGGAATGGAATGAGAGACCACAGAGTGGAATGACAACCCCAGGGTGCAGCAGTAATGTTCTGGGACTGGGATGAGAGACTATGGAGTGGAATGACAGCCCCAGGGTGTAGCAGAAGTTGGAAGAATCTGGCCCCCACCTTACAGGATTGTTACTATAGGACTGAAGGTATGCTGTGGCCATCTATTCCTGACTGGCTCCTGCAGCAGACATTTTGTGTCTGCATCCAGCATACTGTGTCAGAATTACAAAGATGCCACAGACTCAAAAAGGTTGGAGACCCCCAAGCTAGACTACAGGTTGGGATATTTCACAGAGACTATGGAAGGGGTTCTCTGGGTCAGTGGTCAACAGAGTAGGCAATAGTGTGCAAAGAAATCTGGGAGAGTGTGACACGGAAAGGGAACATGGAGGTAAGGAAGGCAGCAGAACTGGACACTGGAACTGGTAGAGGGACAAGGGCAAGATTTATAATTGACAATGGAGGAGGTGGCTCACATCAACCTCATGAATTTGTAAGGAAACAAAGAAGCTGAGATGGAGCTGATCTGGTGATAGCTACACACATTCCAGAAATACCCGAGCCAATTCCAGGTTTTATGGATAAACATATGGAGCAGAGATCTATCAGTGGCTATTAACCAGAAGGTATAGAGAGGAACTTTCAGGCTGGGGCAAGTGATGCTCTGTATTCTTGGTGCTCGGGGGGGGGTGCAGCAGTGGGAGAGCTTCTAGTGTCCCGGCCCCACTGCTGGACCTCCTGATGGCCCCTGGTGTTTCTGGCCACTGTGTGACAGAGTGTTGGACTGGGTGGGCCATTGGCCTCATCCATCAAGGGCTTCTCTTCAGCTCACACTCACAATGCACACAAAGCATGGTCTCTGTACCATCAGTCCATCAATGTCAGCATTGTCTACTCTGACTGGCAGTGATTCTCCAGGGTTTTAGGTAGAGGATTTTGGCAGAGTATTCAGCCTTCAGTTCTTAGACCATTCTGTTGTGTATTTTGCATAGTGTGAAGGAATGTTGTCTGGTGATCTTTTTCTAGGACCTAGCACACATACTTTTTGTTTTCATTATAATACATATAGTCTCATTTGGTCAGAATTAAGCACATTGAATCCTATTGATTTCAGTGTAATGTTTCAGTGTGTGCTTATCTTTCCTACTGAAAAAAGTGAAAAGGGCTTCACTTTTGACATGTGCTGTTTGCTTGTTTTTCCTTCTGATTGTTAAATGTTTAAAGCATTTTATGTTTCTTAAAGCTTTTTGTTATTTTTGCCCTGGAAGGAGGCCTAAAAGCCTATTGGTAATATAACATAGGGGAAAAGGTGGGGTGGGAATTGATATATGACACTGAATTTAAATTTTATTTTTTGAAAGAAGGTTACTTCAGAGGGGGAGGTGGGTATGGGGGAGTGCCTGGAAAGTGACATCACAGGAAGGTGAAGTTTTAGTGCAGTGTACTGGAAGTGACACCATTGGAAGGGGAAGTGACAGCACTTGCCATTTGACCTGGAAATGACATCACAGGAAGTGACATCACAAAAGTCTCCTGGCTCCACCCCCAAAGTCTCCTGGCTCCACCCCCAAAGTTCTCAGATATTTCTGGATTTGGACTTGGCAACCCTAAGAGGAGCTGTCCCCCGCTGTATGCTCTGCTGACCTTTAAAGGGTTTATTTGCAAGCAGGGTAGGGGCCACGGCATGCAGGGCTGATTTCCCAGCAGCATTTTGCCACTTGGGATTCAGGCACATGTGCTGCCGCTCCTCTCACTGTAAACAGGGCAGTGCCGTGTGGGGCTTAGCTGAGAGCAGGACTGGCCGGCAGCAGATTGGAGACCCCAAAAGCGGGGAAACCTCAGCTAAAACCTAGCAGCTGGCAACCCTACCCCAAAAGGTAGGGGCCTGCATGCACAAAAGCCATGTGAGACAGGGAATGTAGTAAGGAAGGGAGCTGGATGTGACTGAGTTAAAAAGCAGGCTGGATCCAGCCCAAATCATCCATTTTATACGCGTATCAGGTTAGCTATATTTGGTAAAGCCAGCAGTTCGTCTATGTGAGTACTTTACCAACACAATTAACCAAACCCCTGGAAAGATTTGTGAGCAGATCGTAGTAGTGAGATATGCAAAGGGAGATAGTTGCAGGTGACGCTCTTCGCTAGGGTCAGGTTGAAGAGGGTGCATGTGTGCTTTTCACAAACATTTTCATCGGTATGCAAAAATGTGCCCTCTCCTTTTCGGGAATTACATCAAAAAGGGAGGGGGGGTGAATAGTGTTTGCCCATGTATAGTGAGGGCAAGGGGTGACCTGCTTAGCTGAAATCATCCATATGATTGATGCAGGAAACTAAGCCATCACTCCCAATTGGCTTCACTTGCTCTCGCTGACACTGCCATGTAGTCAGAACTGACTGGCTACACAGCATCATCACTAGGCCATCCCGGATAATCTGGGACGACCCTAAGAAGAAAGGCACCTCAACAAGAAAGAAGAAGCTCCAAGGCACCAAATAGGCTCAGTAAAGAGTGGAAGAGGGTTCAAGAAATCTCCATTTAAAGCAGAAAACAAAACTGGATAAATGTTGAGTGCAGCCATAACTGGGGCAAAAAGGCTGTTGAGGTTGCCAGCTTCTTATACTGCTCTTGCTTCTGTGCCTTGTACTGCAGGCTTCATACAGTAACTAAGCTTTTTTCGGTTACTTTATCTACTCTCAAGGAAAAGCTTTACCTGCTAAATTTCTGTGTATCGGCGTGCTGCTGTTCAAGGCCGAAGAGCAGGTCCAGTACAAAGGCAGTGATAGTAGGAACAGCTAATAGCTAATAATCCTTGTCAGAATCCATTTGTGGTAGTTGCCATCACAACACAGGGCTGTCAATTTTTTTTTTAACTCAGCAGGGTTACAGGTGCCTTTAACACTTGCATAATAGGCAAAAAAAATCAGCAGATGAAGCTTTTGTCTCTGTTTCAGCAAAAAAGATTTAGCTGTTGAATTTCAGTCACTTTTTCAGCTGTTAAAGGTAGAGAAGCCTTGCGAGAAAAAGGGTTGGTGACTCTGTTGCAAGAGTCCTGCTTGCCAGCCCATTGCCACTGCTGCAGAGTCGTGCCACAAGCCAGGATATTGCATCCTTCCTCCACCCACCACCCATGCCCGCCCAGTGGCATGTAGGGGCACTGGTGGCGAGGGCTGTGAGAGCACCAATCTGACATTCACTCCTGGCCGGTTCTCCTGGGGCTCTTTCCCTCTCCACTTGTGTTTGGAGAGCCATTAATCTCCCACTGCAAACGGCTGAGACGTCAGATACCATCAGCAAAGAACTTCATCTCTTGCAGCCAAGACACAAAGATCTCTGAAGAATAAGTACTGTCCAGCAATCAGGGCCGGGAGGGGAGGGAGTGGAGCAAACCTATGGATATCAGTCACGGGCAGCAAAGAGCAATACACACACCTCCTACGAGTGGGAACACGGCTGCATTCTGCCCCAGTCGTGGCTCCGTTGACACCCCCCTCCCCTTCTCACACAGCAAAACACAGCTGGATAGCTGCCAGGGTCTCTGGCCTAGAAGGGGCCTTAGAAAGGAAGTGGATACAAGCTAGACTATTGGGGTCATCACAGGCTAGATCTGTGGGGCAGGAAGTAGGTGAAGCAGGCTTGCTCTTACTGTGGATCTGGGCTATGGGGTAGGTCTGTAATAGAACCAGTGTTGTAACAGTCCCAGGTTTCAGCCCTTCATCTAGCTGAGAAAACAGAAGGCAGCTACTGATGTTCTCTTTTCTTATATGCATCTGAAAGTCCATGGATTTAGGGCCATTTCATACATATAGGAGCCACGGTGGCTCAGAGGTTAAGATGCTGAGCTGCTGACCAGAAGGTCGGTAGCTTGGCAGTTCAAGACCCTACTGCTGCATGATGGAGTGAGCTCCCGTCTCTGGCCCCAGCTCCTGCCAACTTAGCAGTTTGGAAGCAAGAAATTGCAAGTAGATAAATAGGTACCACTTTGGTGGGAAGGTAACAGCATTCTGTGCACTTCAGCGTTCAGTCACGCCGGCCACATGACCACAGAAAAGTCTTTGGACAGCGCTGGCTCTTTGGTTTGGAAACAGAGATGAGCACTGCCCCTAGAGTTAGATTCAACTAGCTTTCAAGCAAAGGAAACTTTTACATACATCCTACAACAGCAAACCTAGCTTTGACACCACCCCATGCAAGCTGTATGTAGTGATCCTGCAGTGATGTTTCTGCTTGGGCGTAACTGTTGGCACGACACACGTTTCTTGGCTCTTGGTTTATGGGAGTACCTTTCGTAGTGTAACAGATGAAGCCAGCTAACACTGAATCAAACCATGGGGCTCACCTAGCCCAGAGCAAAACTAGACATTACAGTGGCCATGGGTCTGACCTGCACCTGCTGAAATCATTTTAGAGAAGAATTTGGCCATTTAAAAATGCCACGAGAGCACAGTTCTGATCTGAACGTTCCACGCGGCAGCAGAACCAGGGGGTCTTCTCCACTACCACCCCATGCCACTTCAAGTGTTGAAAGGCACACAGGTGGATGGACAAGATTGCCTGGCCCCACTGTGCCACAGGCCAAATCAGGATCAGGTCCTTGTGGTATTTTTAAATGGTCACATTCTTCTCTAAAATGGCAGTAACAGATCTGTGGCTGCTATAATGTATACTTTGGCTCTCAGTATTGCCTGTTCCAGGAGTCCCCAAGCTGTTGGACCCTGTGGACACCTTTGGAATTCTGACATGGTGTGGTGGGCACCAAATGGCTGCAACAAAATGGCTGCCACAGGAGGGGGAACTAGCTACAACACATTGGTGCTGCAGCTTACCTTCAGTCACACAGAGAAGATCCTCGCACTCTGGTGGCAGCTACTGCCAAGCCTGAAAATCTGCACAGCCAGACAAATCTCCAACAGCCAGTTAGAAGGCTTGCTTGGCTAAAGCCCCATCTGACCCCACCCACTTTCTAAAAACACTAGGTAGGTGCCAGGGAAGGAGGAGGAGGAGGAGGAGATTGGATGCATACCCTGCCCTTAACTCAGAGTGGCTCCTTCCCTTCCTCTCCCCCCAACAGACACCTTGTGAGGTAGGTGGGGTTGAGAGAGCTCTAAGATAACAGCTGTGAGAGAACTTATGACTGGCCCAAGGTCACCCAGCTGGCTGCAAGTGGAGGAGTGGGGAATTGAATCCGGTTCTCCATATTCGAGTCCGCCACTCTTAACCAAACTGGCTGTCAGAGGGTGTCAGAGGGTGCCATGGTGCACATGGGCACCACATTGAGGACCACTGGTGTGTTCTAAGTGGTAGAAGGTCTGCAAGGCCGGGCAGAGAAAATAAGTTTCATAACACTTGCTATGGAGATGACAAGGACTGGAGCTGGGAGCTACTGGGTTGGATCCAGACTAAATTTTCCAGTGGAAGAATGGAACTTTCCTGCCTCCCCCTTCCCACTGCAGCTTACGGATCACTCCAGGGGCACAGGGAACCCTCCGAGTGACATGGGGGGGGGGTCTGCAGCAGGAAGGGGAAACTGACAGATTTAGCTTGGATCCAATTTGCTATATGCAAAGCACATAAACTACCATTTAACCATGTCCTCCTTTATGGATAAACTGTGCACTACCAACAGCCATGTTCAACAGAGCTCCACTGGCCATAGGAAGGGGGTGCTCTTGCCAGAAAAGGGGCAAAGAGAAAGGCCATGTTTAATTTTTTCCTGAAAATATTTCCCCCATTTTTTCTTATTCCTGCAGAGTTCCAGCCTTGTATTTATATGACAACAATGGTAGGAATGAAAGTTGTTGTTCCATGGGGATGTTTCAGGGGAAATGCACCCCCGCAAGGGAGAATATCAAGGCTCTGATCTATGCTGAGTTTAGAATCCCAGCTTGTGAGGGAAGGAAACTCACTCGTGGTTGAATTCATGTGCCACAGGTCACGGTTTTAAACCAGGATTCCTTCATCACAGACTGCTTGGGAAGGAAGAGGAGAAAATAAAAGAAAGAACAAGGTGGGCATGCTTGCATAGCAAAAAGCCAGGTTTGTGCTCATTCAGGTTTAAGTGTGACATGACATCTGAGCCGGTGTGGTACAATGGATAGAGTGCTGGAGATCTGGGTTCAAATCCCCATGAAAGCTTGCTGGGTGATCTGAGGCCAGTCACTCTCTCTCTCAGCCTCACCTACCTCATGGAGTTCTTGTAAGGATGGGTAAGGGAGAGCCATGTATGCCACCTTGAGCTCCTGAGAGGGAAGGGGGCGGGATGCACTGGATGCAGTCTAAGCTGGGAAACTCCCAGGTCAACTCTTGCTTCATCCATTAACTCTAGTAAGTGGCCTTAGGCGAATCTTTCACCATCTCACTTGCCTCTGACCCCCCCCTCCCTGCCCCTTTACAGTATGAGATAATAACAGTCTGCCTTAGAGGGCTGTTATAAGAATTGCTCAGATAATACACTGGAAATGTTCTGCGCATTGCTTAAACACCAGGCATTAATACTTTAAGGCTGCGTCTTCCATGCAGAAGGTCGGAGTCTCCATCCCTCCCATCTCCATTAAAAGAATTTCAGGCAACAGTGTGGGAAGAAGACCCCTCTCCGGCTGAGACCCTGGAGAGTCAGTCAGAGAAGAAAATAAGCCAGAGAGGCCAATAGTCGTATTCAGCATAAGGCAGTTTCATATGTCTGGTCAAACAATTTAAGCTTCCCACAGCCCATTCAGAATTCATTGTCTTTGCGGGAGGGAGAAAGATTTTTGGTCCCACCTCTGATGACTTGGTGAGTTTAATGAGAGGCTCGAAAGGGCAAGTGGTCTAAGAAGATGCTCAGTGAGGGGCTGGGAGACAAGAAAAGCAGGCGTCTTCCAGAGGTAATGGGGGGAGGGTTATTATGCACTGGAATATGACTGTCCGTTTAAACATAGCAAATCTTAAACGGCCTATTGCCTATTATTGGGACAGAGCTCTAAATAAAAAGTTCAGGTTGTACTAATAAAAAGGCTAGACAGATTTAAAGTTATCCAGAGGACAATTTCATCGGAAGTTTTCATGTCCCGGCACTAAATCCCACCAGTACTGAGCCGCGGACTCCTCTCTCAACAGCAGCAGGTCCTGAAGGTTCGATCCATCCAAAACAAAGAAACCGGTGTGTGTGTGCCTGTGTGTGTGTCGCAAACCCTTTCTTTAACCCCCCCCCTCCTCGAGGGCTGGACCGAAATGTGGCCCCTCCCTCTCCCATGGGGAAAAGACAAGGGATCCCTCCTCTGGAGCCGGGCCTGGCCCCTGCAAAACAGACCGAGCCGACAGCGAGGGAAAGGCAGGGAGCCGGAGGGCAGGGAGCCAGGAGGAGTCCACCTCCCCGGGGGCGAAGCATGGTGTCCCCGGGGAGCTTGGCATTCCACGCCTGCATTTCCCAGCAGTTGGGGGATTCCTTGGCAGGAGGGCAAAAAACAAGAGAGCGCATCTGCAAGTGCTAATAATGGTGCCGCTCGCCTGGCAGGCAGATGGCTCTGGGAGGGAATCCATGCAGGCGTGCGGAGAGCCGGTCTCCCGGGGAGCGGGGAAAGCGCTGCTTTCATTCCCCGAGTCAGCGACGTCGCTCTGGAGAGCGCGCCGGGCAGGCTGGGGCGCCCACGAGCTGGCTGACGGGGCTCCAGAAGCTCTCGGTGTGCCGTAAAGAGGCCCAGGCTGGGAGCAGGATATAAAGCGGCTTTTCTTTGGGCAGCTCAGCAATGTCCGGCCTGGAATTGCCTCGGGGCTGCGACAGGGGTCTCCACTCACTCAGCAAGGAGGAATATAGAGAAGGAGGCGAACAGCAGCAGCCTCAGCTGAGGGGGCTCTGGAGGTAGGCCAAGGCCTAACGCAGTCCTTCGGATCAGAAGACCTCTTTTAGTGGCCACGATTTAAGATTTATGAAGTCCCAGTGTTATGCGTGCTGGGTACCAAATGGCTGTCGCCCAGAAGATGGAACAAAGGGGAAGAGAGAGCGAAGGATTTTATACCGGAGAAGAAAATTGGGAACTAGATAAAGGGGGTGGGGGGTGGGTGATGATTTACATGGTGTTGCTATTAATTATGCACCGCAGTAAAGCACATTTTGTGCCAAGAAAAGCTGAATTCTGCAGCCTGTATAAATTATGCAAATCTAACAAATTTGAATATATTTCCTAATTTTGCATAGTATATCCTTCTGCAGCTAGCTATAACTGCAGAGAGGTGAAGAGTGATGGCTTGCCCTAAAGACCTGCCCCCTTGAAATACGATTCAGCTCCACACCACCATGCACCCATCGGAACTCTAGATTTAAATCCAGTTCTGGGATTGTGAAGCTGGGCGAGAGACGTTGCCCTTTTTCACTTGCCTTCAAGCGGCAACATTTCAAGTTTTAGTATGCAGCAGGTTGCAAACAGACTTCCCTTCTTTCTCACATTTCAGTATCTCATTGATTCTTGAAGAGATTCAAGGTAGCATGCTTGGAAGGAGTGATCTCATTTTCCCCTTTTCACAACAGTCCTGTGAAGTAGATCAGGCTAAGAGAGAACAACTAGCCCAAAATCTGAGAGCCTATCCAAGTTTAATACTCTTGAACCATGGCATCAGATTGGCTAATTTCAAAGTAGATGGGGTAAGATTCACAGAAAGGTTCAAAGGCATTTTAAAAGGATGTGAACATAGCCACATTACAGACTTTAGTAATTTACTGCCATTGCCTTCATCCAAAATACTCTGGGAATTGTAATTCTATGAAGAGGCAATAGTTCTCCTACAGAGCATTGACAGCACCTCTTCAAACTCTCATTCCTAGAGTTCTCTGAAGGAAAAAGCATGACATATCTGACCTACACTGGCTTCTGCAGCAGGATATGTTAATAACTGATCATATCAATTTTTGTATTGAATAATTTCAGATTTTTTATTGATTTTAGGACTTTCTTTGGCTCTAGGAGCCAACCCCAAAATTTAGGCATCAGACTTGTGGCCAGATTCTCTAATTATTGCAACCATAAAACCTACTGCCAAGTGCTTCACAATTTCTCATAATTTTATTCAAGCTATGACAAAAACATTGCAGTATATAAATAAGTATAATAATAAAATCATTGCTGGAAATACCAGGCACCATGATGAAATTTTTAGGCACCTCGGTGACCTGGCACCTGGGATTTGCTGAGCCCTGACTGATTTATTACTTTATTTACATTATTTATAGTCCTTTCTCACTGCAGATCAAAGCACAGTGTACATCAATGCAATCAACAGGATGAGGCATCCAATAAGCAATGAAATAGGATTAGGACTGCAGAAATCTAAAACAAGCTGAAATCTGAAATAAAGCATAATTATTAACATGACATGTTAAATGATGTAGAAATTACATAGTTGGATAATACACACAGCAACAGATCGCATGTTCCTCGAATCTCATAATAGATTTGCTTTGTACTTTCTGAACAGCTAAAATTCAGACACATTAGCTGGACAAGTGGTTAATCACACTAAAAAATATTTTCAATGGCATCTCCAAATCTCCCCCAAAGGCAAAATACGGACACCAGATACCAAGAAATAAGGATTACCCCAGATACACAGGCATCATTAGGGAGTATGTTTATAGGACCCACACTGTACCTATATTTTACAATAACCAGACGGTCTTAATCACCTGTAGCCTTCCCTAAACCGCATCCGTGTTCAGCAAAAGTCTTTGCCTTTAGTTCAGCAGCAGGAACTGGAGAACACAGGGGGTTGGATCCTTGGACTCCCTTCCCCCAAATTTTCCAACACACAAAGATTTCCTTCAGCAAAGAAAGGCTTTCCCCCATCAGGATAAAGGCCACAATGATAAGAATTATTTTAATAAAAGATTCTTGGTTGCAGTCAAAAACATATAATACAAACCAAAATTTTTAAATCTTCCTCTGAAGAATTATTGAGATCAGACACATATGTAGTTCCCCTGAGGAAACACATCAAAGATTTTTGTTATACATTTTTGACTACACCTAAGAACTGTGACATTAAAAATCATTTTTATGGCGTCCTTTGAGCTTTTCCTTTGTCATCTTCTTCTCTGGTATTTGGTAAGGTCCTCTTTCCCTTTATAAATTACAAAGACCTCCACCTTATCCCAGAAAAGACGGGCACACCAGGTTAACCTCATACAACTCCGAAGAATGGTCCCTTGACCAGACTTCCTCAAAATAGCCAAGAAAGCTACCGTCTCTTCAGAAGGCACAGAAAGCTGGAAGGCTATGTGCTCTATAAGTAGCATAGCACTGAGACATGACAGTATTTTTGTCAATGGTGATAGTACTGCTGCTGTATTGGCATGAATACTCCAGTCCAGATGCAGCTGCCAAGATCCTGGTACTATGGTACAGACCGTGGCCATGGTGAGAGTGGGGCCTTGTAGAGTGAATGCTGCTGTATCAAGGCTCTTGGGGATTGTACAGATGGCGCTCTCTCTTTGTGAGAGGCACAGTGCTCAGGCTGCTGTATGGCTACAATTAATAACAGGGCAAATCTGTGTTACGGTGTTGCATACGATGAGCATCTCCGATTTTGTGTTATGGATTATGCCTCCAGCTGCCAGATGTTCAGAGAAGCTCCCCACTTCCACACAGTGGGAGGGAGAGAAGTGATGCTGCCTTGTCATCCGTTTGCACAGGAATGTAAGAAAGCCAGTATGCTGTAGTGGTTAGACTCAGGTTCAGGATTCCATTTCTGTCCCTTGGTCACTTTGGGCCAATCACACATTCTCAACCTAGCCTACCTCACGGAGTGGCTATGAGGATAAATGGAGAAGGGAGAACCACGTAAGCAGCCCTCAGCTACTTGAAGCAAGAGTGGGCTAAAATGTGCTAGACAGGTAGATAAGAGGGGCTTTCAGGATCAGATCCAGCCTTCTGGCTTCCAGCCAGCTGCCTCTGAGAACTTCACAAGCAGGATATGAATGTAACAGCCCTGCCCTCCTGTTTGACAGCCAGCATGGCCTAGTACTTGGGAGACCCAGGTTCAAATCCCCACTCTGCCATGGAAGCTTGCTAGATGTCCCTGGGCCAGTCACACTCTCTCAGTTGAACTTACCATAGGGTCGATGAATAAAATGGAAGAGAGAGCAATGTTGTAAACTACTTTGGGTCCCCCCTGGGGAGCAAATCAGGATATAAATTCCTAAATAATGAAACAATTTTCCCTATAGCACTCAGGATGCCCTCTAGCACTGTGGCGGTTATTTGTAGCTATTATGGCTAATGCCCACTGATAGATCTTTGTCCTCCATGAATTTACCCAATCCACTTTTAAAGCCATCTAAGCTATGGACCATCACTTCATCTTGGTGTAGTGGTTAAGTGCGTGGACTCTTATCTGGGAGAACCGGGTTCCCCACTCCTCCACTTGCACCTGCTGATGTGACCTTGGGTCAGTCACAAGCTCTGTCTCTCAAGGACAGTTTCTGTCAGAAGTTCTCTCAGCCCCACCTACCTCCCAGGGTGTCTGTTGTGGGCAGGGGAAGGGAAAGGAGTTTGTAAGCAGCTCTGAGACGCCTTTGAGCAGTGAAGGGCGGGGTATAAATCCAAAACCCTTCTTCTTCTCTTCTTGTAGTAGCTCTCCTTCTGCACCTGCTTGGGACACAGTAAGAACCACTGCAGAGGGGGCTGTTGTTGTGTTAAAGCCAGAGGTTTGTTGCCATAGCAACTATGCTCTGGCTCCCTAGCAAGATATGTATGGACTTCCCAGCTGCCTTGGCCACCACCAAGGATATGGCTAGGATTCCACTTGCCAAAATGGAGCTGGCAACAAGCCACCTAGTTCCATGGTCAATATGTAGCTATTTTGCTGATGGGTAAAAGGGACAGGAAATCAAAATCCCTAATGACACTAATCAAGTGTGCATTGCTCATCTTGGCCATGGACCATCGCCAAATGATGCACTTCATGAAGATGGAGAACTTGCTAGCCACAAAGCCAGATGTATCCCTGTAGCTTTTGGGGCACCTCTAAATATTTGAATCTTAAAAATGTTGTAATTATCTGCTGATTCTCTATTCACTCTCAACACTGCTCTGATGAGCGTATTGAGATTGTCTGGGTTGTCTTGGAATTATTGTATACCTGCAACATAAAAATCCTGGTAAAACAACTGAAGAGACCTTGCATAATGTATTATGATGTGGATCCAGGTAACACTACTATTACCGCATTCTCTCAGCATTGTCAAAGGTCCCAACTCCTCCCCTGCAGTCTTGTCTTCCTCACAATGGTATTTTGAAACACCACTATTAATTTTTTTTCCCTGGAGGTAATGGAGTGAATACAGTCAAATACTGAACAGGGAAGTGGAGCATTTATTACTTTAGTGTGCTAGCTGCACCAGTGTGTCTGTGGAGGGTGCACGATGGCTTATGTACTCTGGTGTACGTTTTTTGAAATAAGCAAATGGAAGCGTAGGGAAGAAACCGGAAAAACAAAAGGAGTTTTAAAGCAGTTAACGATACAGAGCGACAGGATTCTAATTAGTTCATAATTGCAAGCTGTGCTAAGGGGCACCAGTCTGCCACAGGTGCTCTTATGGTAAAAGGAACAACCCACCTGTACTTTTTAAAAGGACAATAGTGTGCAGAAGGAAGCTATTATAACACAACATACACCAGAATTCTTGCAGACAGCTTACCCTAACAGTGATATGATAGTGGTGTGGGGAGTCTCACTTCAGAGGCTTCTCGAAGAAGAATGGAGCCATGTTCTCCTTAGTCCCTGTGTACCCAATGCAACATATAATGTGCACACTCCATCCAGAGACCTATAAATGTGTATGTCTGATTTGTACAACCTTATCCCCATCCACCCTGGAGGAGGGAAAAGAGCATGAATTGGGGCTGTGTACACACAGGAGGCCTGAACAAGAGCACCTACAGCATATATCACATTAGGTAGGTGGAAAGGGAGAAATGGGAAGAGACGCACACCCGTGCATTCACCATGGAAACTGGATGCCTGGTAGGCATCTGAGCAAGGCCAAAGAGCTCCAGGAGGCCTCTTTAAACAGATCACTTTTTAAAAAAGCCTCAATCCAGTTTTTGCTCGAATCCTTGGGGTCCTTTGTGCATTCTTTTCCCATCTGAAGGTGGCGATTGTCACCATCTCCCAGAGGAGAGGGACAGATAGATGACCTCTGACCAGGGAGCCTCTAGAAAAATGTACCACCAATGAAAAACGCTGATTGTCCCGAAGAAGCCCCCATTTTCCTGGTCTTGGGCTGCTTGTCCAGAGGCTGCCATGCAGTTGGACATTCCAAGATTTTTTCCTGTTAATCCTAAGTATAATCATTTCCATTTTAAAAAAAAACCCCAAAAAGATCTCATTTATTGTCTAAATGTGGGCTTTACAGCCATTGCATTTTTTAATCATTATCCATTGTTTGGATTTATTTTGTAGTTTGTGTCATATTTTATACAACCGCATGCACATTGCAAGCTACCATGAAGTATCCCATCCCCCTTTGCTGCGCAAAGCTTCCAGACCAAGGAGAGCTCCCCTGCATTCTCTCCCACCCCCCACCCCCGCTTTCCCCCACCCCACTGTGGGGCCCACTGCAGCTGCTGAGGTTGCGTGCCTGTTAATTCTGATGGGCTGAGTCAGCAGAATGAGCTCAGGGGAAAGACTCATCAAAGCATCTGGACAGGAAGAAAAAAGAGAAAAAGTAAATGAAGTGTGCGTATGTGTGAGAGAGACAGAAAAGGAGCCAGCGCAGTGTGAGGGAGAGCACATTCAGCAGCAGCAGCAGCTCAGGACTCAGGAAACTTTTCTCCAGTTTTAAGTAAGTGGAGCTGGGAGAGGAATTGAGAGCCACTTCCCTGTCCTTCAAAGAGCAGCTAGCAGGCAGGGGGTTTGCATTAAGAAGCCTAAAGGGAGGGGAAAGGGTTAAACTCTTATGGTGTCATGGTCCCAGCCAGTATCAATTCTGAATATCTAAGCTCAGCCCCACCTGGAAATGTTGCAGCCCCTCTTGTTAGCTACACACTTTGTCGGTTTAATTGAAAAGTAGTACTGCCATATTATATTTTCAGCTGGGGCAGGGTCACAATGGGTCTGGGTTAGTGGTGATTGTCGGTAACATCACTGGCAATATCCACGAGGTGCCTGTTTCAAATGTGTGCAACCCCATTGCAGAGAGCACTCCAACTTGCAAGAACCTTGCTAGCTAGGGAAAGGATAGTGTTTTCCCTAGCAAAAACACACTGCCGTCTTAAGTGCTGGAAATGTGAGCTACACCTCCACACAAAAGAGCTTCCTTAAAGGAAACCATCTGAACACCAGTGCCTTGGATGTGCTAGGGACTGAGAAAGGCCCTTAAAGGGCCAAACTAGACACAATGGCAACAAATCGGGATCTAATTTTAGAGCACAAACAGCATGCCTGTGAAGGATGCTGAACTCTTCTTCCCACCACCTCTCCCACAGGTGTTCTCACCTGGGCTCACTTCTAGCAATGAAACTTGAATGGAAAGACAAGTGATGCCAAGAAACAGGTTGCTGGAAGATAAGTCACAGGAGGGGGGAGTGTTTAGCCACCCTTTACCTATGTACCTCTCCCTCCCCTGCATTGCAAATGATTGATGAAGGTGCACATTGAAAAAGATAGATCGGCTGCCACCTTTCCCAATCTGGCTAGGCAGGCCCAGGCTTATGTTGTGGCTATTGGCAAAAGAACTCTGCACATGCTTAGAAGCACTATTTTTTGCATGCTTCAGGGCTGTGTCTGAAACCAAAGTTACACATATGACACGTTCATAAAAAATATTTTTCTTATGTTCTTTTGAACATGCTGTGTACACAGATGATGGATTAATATAATCATCTGCTTTGCCAAAAACAGATTAATGCAACGGAGCTAATGGAATATATTCTGTGTAGCTGAGTTTCGTCCTAGATGTTATTGCTATTTTATCACAGGTTTTATTAGCAGTGGTAGCACTTAGGCTGAGGCATCATCATAAATGATGCTTTGCAGGGTAATGTAAGAAAAGCAAACAGAAAACAGATCCCCAGTATGAGAAACTTACAGTCAAAATAAAGATTGCTCTTATACTACACTTTAAAGGTTGGTTAAATTTGTTTCTTTGTCTACTCACTTCTGAATATCTAAGCACTGGAGACTGAACTATCTATTCCTGTTGTTTCCTGAGTGTATTTTTGTATCTGGTGTACATGTTTTATTTTGTACTCTGATTTTCTTACCCCCAGATATCTATCTATCTAGATAAATAGATACACACACACACACACACACACACACACACACACACACACACACACAAACACATATAATTGTTTACCATACCTTTTTGTTAATTTTTTCCTGCCACTGAAGAGTTTAGCATAGCTTGAAAGATCTTGGGCAGCTCATCCAACACCACTTTCAGATCTGCACTTTATTAATGACTTATTTATTTGCTCTATTGTGAGGCTGGCCACCTTTTGATACAGTCAATTAAGGATATTTTGCCATGGAGCGAGGCCAGGAAAGGGAGAGTGGTTGTATCAGGTTGCAGTATCAGATCCACTTGTCAGCATCAAAACCCAGTTTTAAACATTGTTTACAGTTTGTGCAGATCGGTCAGGCCTCCTGCTGCCTTGGCTAGAGCCAACCTACATAGGATGCTACCATTCAGTGAATGGAACACCAGATGTACTGTTCCCCCGGGACTGCCAACCTCCAGGCGGTGGCTGGAGATCTCCCAGAATTACAACTGGTCTCCAGGTTACAGGGATCAGTTTCCCTGGAGAAAATGGCTGCTTTAGAAGGTGAACACTATGGCGTTATACCCCACAGAGGTCCCTCCCCTCCTCAAACCCCACCCTCCCTAGGCTCCAGCCCCCAGCATCTCCAGATATTTCCCAGCCCAGAGCTAGTAACCCTATCTGGGAGACCTTGCTTCAATCTCCACTATGCCATGGAAGCTCGCTGGGTGACCTTGGACCAGTCACCCTCACTCAACCTAACCTACCTCACTGGGATGTTGTGAGGATAAAATTTCTCAAACCAGAACTTACAGCCACCTTAATAACAACAACCAGGGCCCAGAGGCCAAAACCTTCCCCTGACATGGACTCCTAACTCTGGTATTCAGAGGTTTACTACCTCTGGCTGTGGCGGTTCCCTTTAGTGGATAGTAGCCACTGACAGACCTCTTCTCCATGAATCTAACACCTTTGAAAGCTACCTGTGTTTATTGCCCCCTCTACAGCCACTGGTAGGGAATTTCAGTAGCCTGAAACAGACATTTGGGGAGGAGAGGGTCTTCAGCAGGGTATAATGCCATAGAGTCCACCCTCCAGAGCAGTCATTCTCTCCAGGAGAATTGAGACCTGTAGTCTGGAGATCCGTTGTTATTCCAGGAGATCTCCAGGCCCCAACTGGAAGTTGGCAATTGTACTGGAAGGAACTGGCTCTTGTAGAATCAGCTGCCCTGTATACCCCATGCTGTGGCAGCCACAACTACCCCCGCAGCATGACGCTTGTGGGCACTTGGCAGAGCACTAGCAGAAGTCATCCAAGCAAGGAGGAAGCAGCAGAAATTAACCTTTAAGGGGATTTTCTTTTTCAAAAACAAATCTGTTTAAACGCCTTTGGCCATTTTTGCTATCTTTCGCTTAAATTACACACAGGCAAACAATCTCTTCTGCATTGTGGAGGGGAAGTAGAGAGCAATCAAAAGCTGGTTGTCTCCTCTATTGTTATTATTATTTTTTTTTTTTTAAAGGTCTGGTTTTAAGGCTAGCCTAAACTAGATGCGATGCTTCTGGAAGTGCGTGCCACAGGACTCATTCAAAGACGATAGGCTCGATGGATTCCGACGTGGCGGAACAGGGTTAAATAACACTCCCGCTCCTGCCCCAAAGAAGGGGGAGAGAGAGTAGCATGGCGGAGGGAAGCCGCAGCACTCTGGACCAAGAAGTCCCCCTGGGAGGCATTGGCTTGAGCATGAATCAGGGAGAGCAAGTTGCGGCGTGGAGCCGGCGCCGAATGAATGAAAAGAAGGGGCGGATGAGAACATTGAGCCACGGGGGAGGCCGGCCAGCGGGCCGGTGGAGCGGGAGCCTTTTCCGCAAAGGAAATGTGAATTAACACACCCGCCCAGGCAAAGCCCCAGGAAGCCCATGCGCAAGGAGACGCCGCCAAGTATTTCAGCGGGGAGCAGAGGCCCGCTGGGAAATCCAGGGAAGGGAAATGTATTTGATATGCAACCGGGCGAAGGCTTTTCCGCAGCAAATTGTGCACGCGAGCCAGGCGCCTGCGTGAGGCTGCGAGGGGAACCCAGAGAGGAGCATAAATATAGCACAGAGGCAGCTTTTCCTAATCAAATCCATTAAATCATCCCAACCGGCTTGTAAGGCCTAAACAGAGCCGCGAGAACAAAGATCCGCGGGAACGTTCTGACGGCCTTTCTCGCGTCACAAGTTTACAATCCACCCGGAGCGGAACTCTCCGCCGATCAGGTATTATACTGGGCGTTTTGGAACCTAAGAGAGATTTCACACTCGCTGCTCAAAGCAGTCCGGCGCCTTTCTCTGCCGCTGCTGTTGAGGGGCATGTGTAAAAGACAGGAATGCGGCTTTAAATGTGCTTGTATCAGATCTTTAAATCGATTTAGGGCTGTGCAGCAAGGAGGATTTACGGTTACATTTCAACCTTACAGCAATTTGGTGCCACCTGTAAACACATGCACTCCACCAGAAGCAGATTTTTAAGTCATCCACCCATCATTTTCCACTGTAGATCGGTACACACACATTTTTAACTCTCCTGTACAAGAAATGCATATGGGGAGGACCCCTCCTAGTTTCTTTGATGCAGACTTCCCTCTCTGTTCTTCCACGTGATAATAAAAATCCTTTAGGATACATATCTGATCTTGGCCTAAACTGCAACTAAAATAAGCCAATGAGGTCAGGTGTGTCACTTCAGTAGCAAAACAGGAGTTGCAACATCATTTTGAGAAACAACCACAACAAAAGGTTCTAGACCTCATGGCTGTAAAGGGAATTTTAAAACAAAGTTTATAGGTTGTTTACAGCAATGATCCCCTAAGCAGAGCTTCAGCTACTTAGTACAGTTAATATGACCTGCACACAAATTCTGTCACTGTTCTACCTTCTGAGACCCTGTTCTTCATAAAATATTTGAGACTGCTAAAATCAAAACACTGCAATCAAGATAAACAATTCACCTAATACTACAAAGCCATGCATATTTCCTTGGGAATAAACCCTCTTGGATTCAGTGGGGCTTCTGAGTAAATATGCATAGGATTCAGCTGCATAGCTGTAATCCTAAACATAATTACTAGGAAGTTAAGTCCCACTGCACTCAATAGGTCTTCCAAGTAAACATGTAACTAAGTGGTAAGAAAATATAGATCTTCTCCACACCAGAAATCCACATATTACACAGCCGGCTCTAAGGAGGGTGGGAGGAGACCCTTAATGAGGGAGGAGCAAGCGAAGTCTCCTGAATCCTCTGGGACATGGCATTACATGATGCTGGGCCTAGCCTCTCTCCCTCTGTGGAGCACAGCCTGCCTTTGTAGCCTCCTGCCCTCCCAGAATCTTTTGCGAAAATGCTAGAGGCAAACAAAGTTCCCATCTGCCTGGAGAAAAACACGCCCTGTCCCTTTAATAGAGGCTTAATAGGATGTCATTTACCTCTATGGCATAAAAAGCACTCCTTCCTGGCCTGTTAAGCTTCTCTTAAAGGGACAGGGTATTTTCTCCAGCCCTTTTAGGAACTCTAGCTGCAGCCAATGTTCCCTCTAATCTCCCCCTCCCCCTGGAGCAGTTCACATCCTGAGTCTAACAGCTGTAATCTTAAAATGGGCAATGGGCACTAGGATTGCTGCTGAGTGGGTCTTCCTGGCCGCTCACGTGCACAGCTTAGAGGGAACACTGGCTACAGCACAAATTTGCATTACTGTTGATCTTCCAGGGTGCTAGGTGGGAAGTAAGAAGGGCATTTCCAAAATCACTCACTGTGGGCTGAGTGCCCCCCCACATCTGAAACATTTTGGAGGCAATGCCAATGTTTCTTTCAGGACTCCTGGTCTTCCTGTGGACGAAATTACTGATACTGGCCTCTTGATCTTTCTTGGGCCTCAGCAAACATCCAACCAAGCTGACTGTTAGCAGTGACCATATCCAGACACGAGGTAATTGTCACCCTAAAGGTTTTCATTTCATTGCAGTACTGGAGCCTCCTTTTGCGTAATTAATTCTGAGCAAAGAAGTTGGATCTTCTTGGTGAAGCAGTTGGTTTTTCAGTGACCCACAGCCAACCTCTCTTTATTTATTTCCCTGTTTTGTATTGCTTGTCTCTGAGACCACGACACTTACCCCTATCTCCCTGGAAGCTCTTCCCACCTGTGGTGACTCAGAGTGACAAGGACCATTGGTTAAGCATCAGCTACATCCATGTCCTTGTGCATATCTGTTACCAATGGTGGTTTAATAGCAAATATGCCAGGGCATTGCACCTCTGTGCTCACTCTGACTGAATCCATTCTGCTAAAGAGCTGCTGGTCATCCCAGTAAGCAAAGAGGAGTTGAAATAATACAGGGCTGAGGTTTCTTGCTGGGCCATTAGGAAGTGTTCTTAATGCTCTTACAAACACAGCACAGTATCCAGTGTTCTGGTATAATGTTTTAGCTTTTCAGGTAAGAAGCTAAGAGCATCTACTGATCCTTTTACACACTCAGGGTTTAGATGTTGTTATTGACAAGTGTAATTAATTTGAGATGCATCTGAAGCTACTTCCCAATAGAAAACAAGGGCAAGTTAATTAAACCCCCCTCTTAGAGTTAGTGGAAATTTGGGGATGTATACTGATTAGCTGGGCTGCCCCATCAGTGCTTGATAGATTAGGTTCAGACGGGGAAGAAAAGGAGAGATGCAACAGAAGGTTAACTTCAGCAATAACCTCCTGTTACAACTTCCCACCACTACAGACAAGATCCTTTAAAAATGTTCCCAAAATAATTCCATTTCTCCCAGGAAAGGGGTTAACATCTGACAAAACATGCTACTCTGCTAAGTTCTTAATGGGCTAGCCACCTTCCACCAGCATTCCTGGAATGCATGCAAAGTTAATAGAACCTCCTTGCTCAGAGGCAAAATACCTCAGAATAGATTTTTTTATTTATTATGAAATCACATGTCATGTTTCTTCCTAGTGAGGATCCAGTGCAGATGACAACACTGTTAAGAACATAAGAAGAGCCTGCTGGATCAGACTAGTAGTCCATCTAGTCCAGCACTCTTTCTCACATAGTGATTTACCAGTTCCTCTGGAGGCCCAACAACAGAGCATAGAGGCCAATTCCTTACCCTGGTGTTGCCTCCTGGCAGTGATATATCTACGGGACCACCTCTCCCCGTATGTGCCCCAAACAGCCTTGTGCTCTGCAGATAGCCATCTGCCAGTCGTCCCCAGCCTGAAAGATGCCCATCTAGCCTCAACCAGGGCCAGGGCCTTTTCAGTCCTGGCCCCAGCCTGGCGGAACATGCTCCCAGTTGAGATCAGGGCCCTGCAAGACTTGTTACAGTTTCGCAGGGCCTGCAGAGTGGAGCTATTCCGGCAGGCCTTTGGTTGAGGCAGCGGGCATCTACCAGCTGGCCTCCCTATTGCTGCTGTAGGAGATCATCATGGCTGTGCTTCGGCCCATTTATTTATTTCCCGGCTGTAGAAACTGAATATATTGCACTGCCCACTTTAAAAGTTTTTAACTGGTTTTATTGTACGGATCCAATACTATTATTTGATTTGATTGCATGATTTTAAGATTGTATTATATTTATTGCTGTGAGCTGCCTTGAGCCTGCTTGTGGGAAGGATGGGGTATAAATCAAAATAATAAAATGAAATAAATATTCAGAGGTTCTCCAATCTTCCATTTTATCCAAAATAGTAGGCAGGCTAGGCTGTGTGACTGCCCCAAGGTCACCCAGCAAGCTTCCATAGCGGGGGTGGTGGTTTGAACCTGGGTCTCTCAGAGCCTCATCCAGCAGTCTAACTGCTACACCACACTGTCTCTTTAAACACCAGATACTGGGGACAACTATAGAGAAGGCTGGAGCCTTAATGCCCTGCCCATAAGCTTCCCAGAGGCATCTGGCTGACCACTGATGAAAACAGAATATTCAACAGGAAGGACCTTTGGTCCAATCCAGCAAAGATGCTTCTTAGATTTGTATATAGTTAGGGACCTGCATCTCTCCTTCAAGTGTCATCTGTTTAGTATAGCAAACAGTGGGTGGAATGCTGATGGGACTCAGCTGTTGCATGTGCTGTGGTGGATCCAGGTTGGCTACATCAGGGTAACCACCCCTCAGGGCTGGCATCAGCATACCATGTGGTCAGGCAACTGCCAGTGTCCAGGGCTTCTGAGGCCCACTGTGACTGCCCCCCCGCAAGGTGACTGAAAGGTCTTGTGAGCAGGAGGGAGATGCACAGGGAGACATGGGGGGAGAGCAGACAGGGAACCCGGGATACTGTCAGCCCAGGGCCTCCCAAAGCCTGGAATCAGCCCTGCCACCACTAAAATGAGCAGTGGTGGTGGAAAGTGTCAACTTATGGCAACCCCGTAGAGTTTTCAAGGCAAGAGACAATGAGAGGTGGTTTGCCATATGCTATTGCCTGTCTCTGCGTAGCAACCCTGGACTTCCTTAGTGCGTGTGCGCTTCCATCCAAGTACTAAGCAGGGCTGACCCTGCTCAGCTTCTGAGATCTGATGAGATCAGACTAGGTTGGGCCATCCAGGGAAGGGCAGAATGAGTTGTAGAGGTTGTTGACCCAAACGGAAGCAGTGGCAGTACCACTGAAGGAAAGAAAGTCTGCCAGATCAGTCCTGTTAACAGGGAACAAATCTATGCCAAAAATGGCAGAACTTCCCTCACTCTCTGTTCATATGACGAGAGAGCTGGGCACCATACAGTTCCAGCTCACTTATTCAAGACCTCTGCAGCAGCTGTTCCACACCTAGAATTCTCCTTTAATTCCCAGGTGGTAGCTTGGGGGCTCACTGACATCAGAATCACATAACAGGAAGAATGCATGAAGCTACTTTATACTGAGTTAGCCCGTTGGTCTCTCAAGTTCAGCATTCTCTGCTCTTGACTGTCAGTGGCTCTCCAAGGCCTCTTTCCACATCACCATTACCTGATCCTTTTAACTGGACATAGCTGGGAGTGAACCTGGAACCTTCTGCATGCCAAGTGGATTCTCTACCAGTGATGCCCCTCCTTACAAAAGAGTGAAGACTTCACCAGTAGCAAGGCCGGAGCCATGGGGAACAGACCAAGAGAGCCAAGGATGGGAAGTGTTAAGCCAAGCACCAGAAGGTGGGCACAGGCAGGTTTGCGAAAACTCGCCCTTGCCGGCTGTCCTATGCCTACAGCCCAGAACCCTGCTGCTCACAAAAGGCCAACTTTCTGAAGGAGAGAAGGGTTCTACAGTGCAAGCAAGTATGCACAGCTCTGGAAGGTCAACTCACATTGGGGGGGGGGCAAGTGGGAAGAAACCGAAGGTGAGAGGGTTTTTTTGTGTGTGAAGGGGCAGAGGACTCTTAATCTGCCTGTGCTAAAAAGGAATCCTTTCCACCACTGAGTGACCTTGTCTGGTCATTCTGTTGCTCCTCACCATGCATACAAAGAGAGGCAGAAGGCATAATGCCCTTGCTCTCTCTATGCATCTGCACTAGCAACAGATACTTCTAAGAAGAAGAGACTGGATTCATACCACACTCTTCACTCAGAGTCTTAGAGCAGCTTGCAATCTCCTTCCCTTCCTCTCCCTGCAACAGCTACACTGTGAGGTAAATGGGTCTGAGATAGCTGAGACTGCTGTTCAGAAAACAGCTCTAGGAGAACTTGTGACTGACCCAAGGTCACCCAGCTGGCTGCATGTGGAGAAGTAGGGAATCAACCCCAGTTCTCCAGATTCGAGTCCACTGCTCTTAACCACTACACCAAACTGGCTCTACAATCTGTATTACATGAGTTCCACAAAAAGGCATCCCTTTGCTTACTCTGCACTCTTCTTTGGCTAGTCATTGTGAAGAGTAAAGAGGGCACTGAATGTAGGGCACTGAAGCCCAGTCTCCTGACTCACCTTTTGGTGTAGTGGTTAAGAGCTTGATTCCCCACTCCTCCACATGAAGCCAACTGGGTGACCCTGGGCCAGTCACAGTTCTCTCAGAGCTCTCTCAGCCCCACCTACCTCACAAGGTGTCTGCTGTGGGGAGAGGAAGGTGAGGTGATTGTAAGCCACTCTGAGACTCCTTCGGGTAGTGAAAAGTGGGGTATAAAAACCAACCCTTCTTCTTCTAGAGGGCACAAAAAAAAAAGAGCCAAAGGCCCACCTGAACATCTCTGGCCTACCTGAACATCTCACTCCATCAACTGCAGCCCACTGTTCTAGAGGCTTTGTTCACTGAGCACCTACCGGTGTCAGCTGCTTTCTGTTTGCGGATAGCAGCAGCAGGACACATGCACCTAACTGGAATAGAGGATCAGACCTACTCTCTTGCCTGTCTCTCTAGCATTGAAATGATATCTTTTGCTTGATCCCTGAGTGAAAACCATCCTGAGGCACAGGTGTGTGTGTGATTGTGGGTGTCCATATTTACAGTAGCATATAATGAAGTCTCCTGGTTGCACACTCTGGGTTTGACTTGGAGCATGCTTGCCAAAAATGTTGGCACTGTCCAATTGGCAAAAGACACCCTAAGTTTCATTCCTCCAGCAGAATGGAGTGTACCAAACAATGTTGCCAAGCCCTGATAGAGATCGGATTCACTGCATGCATGTAGGCTTAGATGGTTCAATATTCTGGTTGTACAACATGTTTAAGTAAGGGCCTTTTAAAAAGAAAAGCAAGTTGCCAGGCTCATGAGAGGGTTACACCAAAACAGAAGCTTTATCCAGAATTACAGCACACAGCTGTTACTCCTTTCAGAACCCTGATTCCTGCTGAAGAATTCCTCTCTTTTTGTGTGATTTCTTTGGTCATTGTCAATGGACAGGATATACCCCAAGACTAGGTCTGGATGCCTTAGTACCCTATGCCCGATGACATCTCCTACAGGTGGGTACTCAACAAGGTGCTCTGTGGAAAGGCATTCCACAGTGGGGCAAATCACAGCTGTCTCTCCTCTAGGTAGGGTTTAATTTGTGTAATAGCATATTCTGTGGTCACACTGTTCTCCCAAAATGCAAGCATTGGTACTTGGTGCAGAAACCAGCTTCATGAGTACATGAAGCAGCCAAGACTCTTGTGACAACGACTAGCAAACTTATCACAGCACAAACATTAGTTGGACAGAGCCAAATTCTTCATATGCATGGTTACCTTCAGTTGGCAGAGTGTCAGAGATTACATAAATAGAAAAGAACAGGTATGACCTGAAGGCACACAATACAACCACCTTGCTGAGTTCTGGGTCCCTCCCAGTGCCTGGATGGAAGACCTCCTAACTTACTGATGCCATCTTGAGTTCCACGACGGAAAGGAGATGGGATAAACACTGGTACAAAGAGGAGAAGGGAGGGATACTATCACAAAAGGAGGTGAAAGGGCCCAGCAATCCAACAGACATTATTACAAGAGTGTTGCATTATTATGCAGAGAACAAAGGAAAACAAGATCTATTCAAGAGGATAAAAGTCCCAGTCCGAGTGGGTGCAGACAGACCTCTCCCAACTGCTGATAAACTGGCCAAGCAAGTGTGGCTACACAAGCTTGTATGGCGGGAAAGTGACTTTCTGTAGGGAACCATTTGTTATTTATTATAAACATGTATTCACGTCCTCTTCACCCCAAGGGACATTCAATACATAAAAACAAATACAGCAGAAAAGAATATAAAAGCCACATGAACAATAAAAACAGCAGTGTTAAACAGCAAAAATAAAAGCCTATAAAGTTGGAAATAATTAAAACAATACAATGACAACAAAACAGAGAGCTGTGCTACCCAAAGTCTGGCTAAACAGAAGAGACTTTGCCTGGCAGTGCTAGGCAAATGTTGAGTGGGAAGGCATTCTGTGCGTGGGGAGCCATCACAGGTCACTTCCGCACTGTCATTTTTGTCACTCATTTGTCCCTATTGCTTTGGTCCCCCCCCTTCCACATATTTCCACAGATGGGGGGGGGGACCCTGAAGCAATAGGGACAAACGAGTGACAAAAATGACAGTGGGGAAGTGGCCATAGGGAAGACCCCGTCTTCAGTAAATCCCTGCCTGACTTCCAAGGCAGGTGGCACTGGCCCCTCCTGTTCCTGTAGAGACGATGCGTCAGTAGTCCTTCTGGCAGTTGCTCTGGTGCTTGCAGACTAACATAGTTGTCCCATTGCAATTTCAGGGTGTCTTTTTAAAAAAGTTTCTAGGTATTAAGTCTTCAAAGAAAGGGGAGGCTTTGTTGGACAATCCCTTGTGAAGGCTTAGAACTGGAGGAGCAGCTAAGGTGAGTCAAGAGTCCGAGCTTCAGTGCCCTACATTCAGTGCCCTCATCGCTCTTCTCATTGACTAGCCAAAGAAGGATGCGGAGTAAGCAAAAATATGCCTTTCTGTGGAACTCACGCAATACAGATTGTAGAATTCATCTTTTTCTTGGTGCAGAACTGGGGGGGGGGGGGTTAGGACACAAAACACACAGCTCCCTGGCCTCTGTCCCGGCACCCCCGTTCCCCCATATATAGAAGTCAGTTCTGGGACACATGAAGAAATTGGGACGGGGCCTCATAAACAGGAGCTCAAAAGCTGCCACAAAAGTTTGACTCAAAATTGCTATTTCCCCCCGCCATGACGCTGATGCTACTATTTAAGATTAAATTCAATAAAGTGTTAATTTAAGACGTGACATGGCAAGAAAAAAAGAGGAATAAAATGATACAATGCCTTCCAGTGGAATCCTAAGCAGAGTTAACAGCCTTCTATCCAATGAAGTCAGTGGACTTAGAAGGACATAACTCTGTTTAGGATTGCATGGTTTGCTTTTAAGTATCTGAAGTACACATTTGGTCTGAGCTATCACAGTCTACTTCTACACTTCTGGGGCTAGGGTCAAGGGCTTCCAAGTCAAGGTGTATCATATTCAGATAAGCTTGAGTCTCAGGGCCAAATTAGGTGTGCATATTTTTAAAGAGTTGGCTCTTAGTCCCTGAACCCAACTCGGGTTTCCCAGAGCCACAAGGAAGCTTCAGGGAATGGCGTTTCAAAAAAGTAAAGGAGAGCCTACTTGGGCTTGGAACACCAATGCAGGGGGAGGCAGGGATCCTCTGCAGGCCTGTAGCCAGGATTTTTAAATTTGGGGGGCCTTTAAATAAGTCAGGGGGCACCCTGCATAAACACCCCCCCAAGGGAGCACCACAAATAAAATAAAAAATTGGAAGTGGGGGGGGGCCTTGGCAGTAAGTCGGGGCGGGCGGTCCCCCACCCCCGAGATACCACGCTGTAGCTACGGGCCTGATCCTCTGTCCCACCCACCCATTTCCCCATGCCAAAACAGTGCTGCTTCATGTCCTGTGTACATGGAGCAGCAAAGGCACGGAAATAACTCCACCCCCTTCCAGCACATTTTTGGCATGGAAAAACAGCTGGGGGAGGGCAGGAGCCCTTTCTCCCTGTCATGGAGGCATCCCAAGCCCCAGCGTTACTTAGTTGTTGCATTTTAGGGTATTTTTTCCCTCCCTTCTTCCCTTTCATTTTTTTTTTTTAAATAAATAATTTTTTTAAAGTCCAAATGTGTTCTGCTATATTTTTAATAGTGATTCCCTGCAGCTGCTGTGGCTACAGGGAATCTGAGTGGATCCCTGTTCTTTAAAAATATGGACGTTTGGTCCTCAGCATCTGTATTAAAGAAATTAACCACCTCAGAATTTGGACTGTGACATTCAGTCAATTAATTGGTCCTATTTTCAGTGGTGTAAAAAAAGGTGCCCAGGACAGATTACAATAGCAGACTTTTAATTTTTCAGAATCTAAGATGCAGGTGAAAAGCACCATTTTAAAAGAGGTATTCTTTCCTGTGTGTGGGAACATGGGGAGTAATACCTCATCCTTATGCACAATGTCGGGTGCAACACACACACCCTCGGGATCTCTCTTTAAAGATATTAACCAAGTTAGAATTTTGACTGCAACATTTAGACAATTAATGGCTTATATTTTCACCGAGGCACATCCCATAAAAACAAAGAAAGAAAGAAAACAGGCTTTCTTTTTTTTAAAAAGGGACAATTTTTCCTCATGTACACTTGTATGCAGATTACAGAAATTAATGGGTTAATCAACCACAACCCATGCAATTAATCAACAGACAGTTTTTTTAAACACGTGACAGTCCTCGTTAGAAACTGATACCTGGAAAGGGGAAGAAGGGAACTACCAAAGCCATCTCTCAAAAAAATGGTGCCTGGCCTCACAGTCTATCTGGTTTAACATGCCAAGAACAGAAACAAGCGAGGGGGATCCCTTTGATCAGCAAGCTCTGCCTCTCACACCTGGACTGTGAATGTTGCAGGTTGCCTCTTTCCCCGTTTTTCTTCAGAACACTGGGCACAGCTAGGCATGGGAGGGGGAAAGATCCTGTATTGCCTGCAAGGACGACAGAGCTGAAAAGGATGCTGAGCCCCACAGCTGGAGCCCCTCGCTTTCCTGCTGCAAGTGACATCATCTCCTTCTGTGGCATTGATCAAGTCAACTTCCCAGCAAAGCAGAATAGTTACCGTATAATTCCCCTCTGAACCTTCTGCAAAACGGAGCGACACCTATCATAGAGAATCTATTGTGTGTCGGATCTGTATGTCGGCATAGCACGAAACAAACGTTGCACAGTATAGAGTCGGGCGGGGGAAAGGATGACAGAGCTTCAAGTGACTGACTGGAAATTATATTCCACTGATACACCAAGCGTCTGCGTGTCTATTTATGTTTCTCTGTTTTGTCGTTTGTCTCACTGGCTCAGGCTGGATTTTCTGCAGCTGACATCTCATTACAGTGCAGCTGGGGGGGGGGAGGCAGCAGAGATGAAAAGAGGGGACTCCGGTGCCCTCTTTCCCTCCCCGGCCTCCTGCAAGGAGCCCTGCCTATCATAAAAGCACATCTCTGAGGAGGGGAGAAACAGTGCAAGGAAAGGGGAGGCACTGTCCGTAAACAGATATGGTGCTAGAGATTAGGGTCTGGGAGATGCAGAGAGATGGGACTGGACACTCTGTGAACAGAGCAAGTGGATTGCTGGACAGGGGAGATAGAGAGGGACTCACTGCGATGGAAAGAGATTAGATACAAGGAAGAGACCAAACTCGCCAGAGAGTTTTCTCTCTCTCCATGCTAGAAGCAGCCAAGCGATAGCTAGGCCTTAGCGCCTGGCTTCTGGGTCTGGAGATAAAACTCTTGGCATAGCCTGGAGATATTTGTGTTACATGCTCTGCTGTAGATGGATGATCCTGTCGCCCTATAGACAAACACTGTGGGTAAATTGTTAGACTTTAAAATCTATGGCAGTGGTGATGTTGAAAAATTTTGAGATTCTGTCGTAAGGGTTTGCCCTGTTCTGGAACTGGTTAGATGAGAAGAGGAGACTCCAGGGTCATCTCCCCCTTGTCTGCTTCCTGCAAGAAGCCCTTGTTGAAAAAATTGGCAAAAATACTTAAATATTCAGAGTTTGCAATGGATCTTTGCTTCACTGGAGAGGAGGCATTTCTTTCTGTGTAAAAATCTTTATTTCTAAGGGAAAGGGTACACAGGAAAATCTACAAAATAAAAGACCTAAGGCTACATCTTTACAGCTACATTGCAACACACACATATTTCCAACAGCCCTTGTCTATCAGCAAAGCACATCCCTAGGAAAGGAGGAAGCAGCCCTGGGAAGGGGGATGTGTTGACCATGAGAGATGAATTTTTGACATGAACTGGACAAGCATTGTAGGGAAAAGCCCAACTCACATTTCAGGGAAAGTATGTGTTTGGGATGTTCCTGCTTTTGATATGGGAGTGGTTTGGACTGCCTCTGTATATGGGAAGCCAAGCGAGCTGCCAAGAGTTCAGGTGGCTACAAGCAATGCTCCATTTGAACTGTGACCCTGTTTAAAAAGACATCATCTGGGGAGGGAAGGTGGCATGGCATAGACCGATCTCATCAGTTCTTGAAAGTTAAACAGGGTTGGTACTTGGATGGGAGACCACCAAGGAACATTCTGCAGAGGAAGGCAATGGCAAACCATCTCTGCTTTCTACTTGCCTTGAAAGCCCCTTGCTGGGGTCACCGCCATAAGTCAGTTGCAACTTGATGGCACACTGAATGGATGAGCGGCAGTTATGGAATATGTGGTGCTTAATGCAGGAGTGCCTTTGAGAATGTGCAGGGTGCCTTTCCCTCACCACCCTGAAGGGATTCCTAGTCCCCAAAGGCACTTTCCTGGCTGGATGACAGTTCCAGATATTCCCAAGCTTGCTCAGATTTGGTAATGACTAGCTAAAGAAAACTAGCCTTGAAACCTCCATTCTTTTCCAAGTAATTGTTAAGAGTTTCAGATCAAAAGATAAACAGGAAGTAAGAACTGTCTTTTTCAAAATTTCAGACGGCTTTCATATTTTTTTGCATGTGTCACCAGGGTGCAAACAACCCCCACACCATCACAGGGAATTTCTCTTCACTTCTCTTTCTTCATATCTTTGCCAGACCAGTCTGATTCACTTCAGAGAGCTGAATTTTAGATTTTTCTGTAGTCTAGGCTAGCCCAATCTCGGAAGCTAAGCAGGGCCAGCCCGGGTTAGTACTTGGACGGGAGACCACCAGGAACTTCGTGGTCACTACACAGAGGCAGGAAATGGCAAGCCACCTCTGAATGTCTCTTGCCTTGAAATCTCTATGGGGTCACCATAAGTCAGTTGTGACTTGACCCCTCCCCAATCCCTCCGTGATCCTTTGCTTTCTCTACTCCCACTGCCCCAAATTCTCCAAAGACTGTCTTGGGATCTGTGTATTTGTGCATCCTGAAAACACACATGTACATTCACCACAATAGCGGCTTCCAATCCCCTCTCAGGTACTGAAGAAAATCTTCCCAATGAGACCTGGAGCCTCCTCCTGGACCAAGGCTTCCTCTCATTAACTTCACAAAGTTGCACGTACACAACGCAGTAGTGCTTACTTGCATGTGCAGAGAGCCTGGCACAGCAGCCAGAGGTGCACAAGAGTGTCATTCATTTCCATAAGAAGGTAGCCTTTCCCCCAGATCCAGCTGAGACTTGTTTGCCACATGGCAGGGTTCTGAAACACCCCCATCACTACCATCCCCTCCGGCCACATGGCAGGGTTCTGAAACACCCCCATCACTACCATCCCCTCCGGCCACATCGCAGGGTTCTGAAACACCCCCATCACTACCATCCCCTCCGGCCACATGGCAGGGTTCTGAAACACCCCCATCACTACCATCCCCTCCGGCCACATGGCAGGGTTCTGAAACACCCCCATCACTACCATCCCCTCCGGCCACATGGCAGGGTTCTGAAACACCCCCATCACTACCATCCCCTCCTGCCCCAGTGCACTGCTGGCTGCCTGGTCCAACTGGAACCTGGACACTACTAGCAGCACCACTGGGGTTTGGCTTGCTCTCAGCCAGGGGCGGGGTGGGAGGGGGCCACAAGTGCAGTCGATGCCCATAGGCACCTCCCAGACTTGAACCACTGCTAGTTCGGTCCAAGCTGAGCCCTTGAGGTGCTGGCAGTGCCTCTGGCACTTTACTTTCTCCCGGACAGCAGCAGCAGCATGGGAAGTGGTGACACACACTCCTTACACTTCTGGCCTGTCATGATCGGGCTTGGCTCACTCCCAGCTTGTGGCAGGCTGGAAGAAGGTAGTGGGTGCCACCAGCCAGGCCCAAGCCAAGCCTCAGCCATGCTTCCCTGGCCTAATTCAGCAGACCACCTGGAGGGTGCCTGCAGACCATGGGTGGTCATTTGCTTAACCATCCAGGACAGAGAATCCCATGCACAGATGCACACTGTACATTCCCTCTTTGCGTGGTTCTGTACATGGAGCTTGCCTATAAAAGCAGCTGTTGCCCCTGTCAGCTGACCAGGTGGAAAATTAAAAGGACTAATACAGTCCCCACCAAACAAGTGATCAGTGCAGCCGTTGGCTTGTCTTTCCTGCCTGCACAGTGGATCAGGGCCCTGGTTTTTCAGGCTGTGTCTTTGCAGCTATGAAACCTCCTAGCAAAGCATAGCTGCTGGGTCACAGATTTCTCTTTGATCAGATTCCATCCTGCAGACAAGAGAACTTGAGGTATATATGTATTTAATTGCTAAATTATAAAATCCAATAAGTCTTCTATAATTGACAATATGAGAGTTTTATCTGTTATGATTAGTTATGACATATTGACTATGTCTTTGGCATCTATTGGATTTATAATTTAGTTCTTAAATGCATGTCTACCTCAACATTTCTTGTTTTCAGGTTTTGGGGGGTTGGTTGCATGCTTTATACCCTCCTTTCTGGTGCTTTGCAGATTTCATCTTGCTCCTGCCCTGCAGCTGTACACTGCTCCCCCAGCACCTTAGGACTCTAATCAATCCCTCACAAGGGCTTCTTGACTGCCAAGACTTTCAGTCTTTGTTGGTGAGTGTGTGTACCAGACAGTTCCGAATTAGCCATGGGGAATGCTTTAGAAGTTTGAATTAGGGAGGCTCATTTTGGCAAAGTTTGGAAATGACTGATCCATGGACTGACAGCGGCACCTTCCATAGTAATCCTGCTGAAATTAAGCACACCCTGGAGGCATCAGCAATCCCATAGCAACTGGCATGGTTCAGACACCGCAGGGGTTGTTGTTACATAAATCCTGGAGCATCCTCAGGCTTCCATATGTTCTCCATGTTTCACTGACACGTCTCAAAAATCACATACTTTTGCTATCTGTTGCTTCTTCCAAACTACAAACTGCGGTTTGTCCTGTTCTATGCAAACCAGAATTCTAAACTCTAGTTTTACCCTGATTTGGAGGGAAAAAGGTTCAAATGAAATGACAAATGACAAACTGTGATTTGACATTTTGGGATGGTGTGCAAGGGAAGGGAAGAGGGGACACAGTGCCTGGGTCTGAGGATCCTCCAGGGTCTATTGCATAACAACAATCCATAGTTTATTGCAACCTGCAAACTATGACCTGGTGTGCTAAGTATGCTGAAATCTAGAAGCACAGGATGGTCCTTGTGCCTTTTATCAGGCAGTTTTGGACAAGTTTACATGCAATGTGACTCCCATCCTAAACACAGTTAACCCTTCTAAGCCCCCTAACTTCAATGAACTTAGAAAGGTCACTCATGATTTGAGTCCAGTAGCACTTTAAAAACCAACAAGATTTCCAGGGTATAAGCTTTCAGAGCCCTCTTTGTCAGATATCTGACAAAAGGATCTTTGACTGTTAAAAGTTAATACTCTTGCTGGCAAGATCGGCTCTTCCACTAGGCCAACTAGGGCGATGGTCTAGGGCACAGATCTCCAATGGGCGCAGTGAGGCCCCTGCTGCCGCCACCCACCCACCCCCAGCATGGCTTTCTGGGGGTGGGCCCCAACTCGAGCCGCTCCTCTCCAGTGCGCCTGCCGGTGCCTCAGCTGTGAGGAAGGAGGGTCTTGGTGGGAAAAAGAAGTGGGAAGCCCAGAGCCACGGCTGCTCTGTAATTCCCATTGGGGGTCAAGCTGTCTTTTCCCTGCCTCCCCACTGCTGGGGCTGGGGGGGGCCGATCCTCAAAGCCGAAGGAACCAGCTAGTCTGCCCCCCCAAAAGGGACTTTGTCCTGGCTACCCCCCCGCAGCTCGGGGAGCACTTAAAGAAATACAGGCGGCGGGCCACAGGCAGGGAGTGACCGAGGGAAATGGCGGCTTGGTTTCCCTAGCCCAAGGAAGGGGGTTAGGGAAGAACTCCGAGTGTCCTTTGCCTGATGGGCCTGGAGGGACTTCAGAAGCTGGGATGGCTGGGCAGCCCCACGTGGGGCTGGAGTGCCCGCATGATAGAAAAGGGTTTGCTTGGCCCAGGCGTGCGCGCCCCCCCCCCGGTTCCTCATGCACTGTGGTGGGGGTCTGCCCACATGACGACGCCTCTTTCCCAGCCCGCTTCCCAGTCGCAGAGAAGGCCCTGCCAGTCTCGTGCCCTCTTATTCCTCCCCCTCCACCGCTAGGAGTTGTTCCTTGCCGCTGGGAAGGCTCGGCCGAACTGCAGCAGCGCTCGGACTCTGGCCAGGTGGGCGGGTGGCTCGATGCCCCTGGCTTGGAGGTTGGCCCTTCCAGCCACGCTTCGGTTGGCTTCCAGGGAGTGGCCGAGGCTTGGGGCGGCGGCGCTGCCACCTGCACCTAGCAGCTAGCAGGGGGTTTGCTGTAGAGCCACCAGCGGCACCCCTCCCCCCCACGGTGCATGCCAGGCTCCCGGGCCCATTTCAATAATGCAGATCTGCTGCCGTGCATAATTCAATTGGGGGGGGGGCTGTGGAGTGCCGCGCTGCTCGGGCAGGAAAATTGCTGCCAAATGATTTTCTCCTTAATAAGGGGAGCCATGTGGTGCAAAATTAAGCTGTCAATAAGGGCGGGCAGGCGGGCAGGAGAAAGAGCCAGGCAGATCCTCTCCACATGTGCACATAGGTGACCATCATATCCCAGCTGAGGCTCCACATGGCAGCCTTGCTGGGGGGGGGGGGCACCACAAGCTAGCCTCACCTAGTGTGCAAAAAAACCTTGGGCCGGGCCTGCTTGCTGGTCTTTAAGGTGCTACTGGATGCCAACCTAGCTCTTCTGCTGGAAACCAACCTGGCTAGCCACCTGATACTTATATGCTCAGAATGGCACTGGTACTGCCATGTGCCATCTAGCAAGCACTGAGGAACTTTTTTTCCCTTCAGAACTTTCTCCAAATCCAGGCTTTCAGCTTCTCAACTGACAGCGTCTGGGCAAACTACAGCTCCACCATTCTATAACTGCATTGCACAAATTTAGAAATCAGTATTGGGAGCAAAATCTAGCATCTGTATATCCTTGCATTTTAAAAAGTGGGTTTCTAGTCCTCACAGTCACCAAAATATGTGTGAATACTCAGAAGGTGATGCCCGGTGAAACTTCAAAACTACATTCAGGCATCATAAACAAACCACAGTTTGTGACATGAACGAGCCTCAAATCTTGATCTGAATGTGCTTCTTCACTCCCCTCCTTACTGCTTGTGTGTTTGTTTCTTTTCCAAAATCTGGGATTGTAATCTACAATTTAATCCTGGTTGCTGGAAAAGGAACAAACTCTGATTTGCACAAGTACCTGTGACCCACTAGAGTTAGATCAACTGGAGCTGGATCCAAGATTTCCAAACCAGGACAGCGCCAATTGTAGCTGCGTGCACCAAGGAAGGACAGCGAGAGTGTGCGAGCCCAAAAATGAAAAAGGGGCTGGAGACTGTCAGAAACAGCCTGGAGGTGGTTTGGGGTTTGTGAGTTTCTTTATCTCAGTCCAGTCTCTTAGTAACATTAACATCGTAGGAGGATCATTGGTTAACAAAATGTCTCTATGTTGTCCAGCACTTCACTGATGATTTCCTCTGACAACAACTGTATGTCTTACATGATCGTGAAGCAGAATTAGTCCTTGGACTTCTTTTCATATAGTTTTTTGGTGCTGCATTTGGCCATCCCTGGCCTAAGCTGTATCTTAAACTTTATCCTAAGCTTCATTTCAGTTATGATTGTAAGCCGCCTTGAGCCATAAGGACAGGATATCAATTTTAATAAAACAAATAAAAAAACCTAGCCCTCTTCCTTTAAGTAAACGCAGATACATGTGTTGGTCTGAATCGAGTTGACGAAGCGGCACAGATGAGATGCTTTGCCACATACTGGCTAATCACACTGAGGATGCCCAGTTATTTTACTCCAGCGTATTTCTTCCTTCTTGAGCTCCTTCTTCCCTCTGTACTTATTTGTCACTTACCCTGCGTGAGCCACTATTGGAGCTGTCCATCTTTATTTTGTTTTTATTCACCTTGAGCAGAGGAGGCTTAAACAGATTTGATGCTCCAGAGTGACTGCGAACTTGACAGAAGAAACCCCCGTACAGTTTATGCATCTTTTCTCCAGATGAGACAACCAGGAAAAGCTGGCTGTTCATGATATCCAAGGCTGCTCTTATAAGGAACTCAAAAGCATGCATCATGGGAATCTGTAATGGTCTTCCAGCTCTGACCAAAGCCTGACTTGCCAACCATCAACTTAAAATCACACAAGTCACCACCAACCATTAGTAGTACCTGGCACCGAGGTAATAATTCAGATGATCAGCACATGGACACAGTCCACATCTACACCAATAGTTATCCAAGTCTACATCAACAAAGCAGATACTACAGTCTCCTGACAGGCTTTACAGTGTCCATGGCAAGATAGATATAAGTTTTCCCTACTGGATTTTCTCTCCTACATATTATTGGATGCACTGAGGCTGCTCACACTCTGGGCATATATCCACAGACAGAAATCACAGCAAGGGCATCCTCCAGAGGTCAGCACCATGTAAATATCCACTGCCACCGCAAGGCCTCACCACATCCATATAGTTGATTGCCTCAAGATTTATATATCTAACCAAGATTGCGACAGGTTCTTTAATTCTGCCTCCAATTATATATTCTCTTGCAAACTCTACCTTGGGCTTTTCACAAGTCATTGCGTCTCTTGGGGTTACAGTGACCCCTCCCCCCTCAAAGATAAGCTTGCTGTTTCTACATGATCCTTTAATCAATGAGTCAGTTTGGCCTCTGGTTCACCCCACTGAATGTGTAAAAAAAATAATCAGGTTGAAGCAAGATCAGGGGTTTGTTATTCTGGGATAAATTTATTATGTCAAGAAGATCTGAGGGAGGCTATGATGTTCTTCTCACTGACTTCAAGATCCCCAGGACACACCTCAATACAGATCACAACAAAACAGACACAAAACTGTCTACAGAGTTGCCTGTCAGCCACTACATTTCTCCTCAGCAAAGCCAGCCATAACCCCAGAGCGCAACATAGATTCGCCTCTCCCTGGATACCCAACAAGGTCTGAGGCAGTACAACACCAGCCAAATACATAAGATATCTCCCTGCTCAAGGGGGCAAAGGCGCAAAATAGCCACTCACCACTTTGAAGTCTTCCGGGGCGCATGGTTCCCCACGGAACAAGCAGGAGAGCAGCATTTCCCGGATGTCATGCCCAGCTCGGTCAGAGAACTCCAGCATGCTGAAGGGTTTTGGCTTGAAGTTGCGGAAATTTGCCTTCTCCTGCAAGATCTCCACCTGCTTCTCATCAGCCATCTGGGTGTCTGGGATCTCGTACCTGAAGAAAACACACAGTTTAGTCACTTAGGGAAAGCATGTGACTCCTTGAATCCTCTGGCTGGGTTGGCCTTGGCCCACAGAGACAGCAGCACCACAGTCTCTGCTGGCCCTGGGATCTAGCTGAGTGATGTACTTTTAGAAGGAGCTTTATGGAGTGCGATGCAAAGGCATCTCATGCCCAATAGGACCTCAGCTACAGTTGATTTGGTGTGGGGATCTGCAGCAGACAGCAATTTGTGCAACGAGAACCTGGTATTTAGGCACCCTTGATGGTAAGCAAGCATGTTGTGTTCTTGTATGAACATAGCCAGGCATTTTCAGAACCCATAGTTACACTTTAGCTCAAACCAGCATCTTCAGCACATGCTGAAGTCATTATATTTGTTTCAGTCATGAGAGCTAGAAACTTCATTTTTTTTCAGAAGAAGAAACCTGCTATTCTCTTGCTTTTATTACATATGCCATTTACAAGGCCAAACTTGACATGATGGGACTAAGCCATGTGTATATTATTCCCCTCCTTAACTCGCTGTGTGTCACTGCTTCAGACCTTTCTCTTCCAGGCCACATCATTTCAGGAATCAGAGGTAGGCCAGGTAAAAAAACCACACACTTCAAACAACAGAATGCTGTGAGGTAAAATGGGGAGGGGGCAAAACTCCTCTCACTCACATGTAGGGCAGAATAAATATACACGGATCTCTCCCCCACCCATTATATACCATTTGGCCCTTTGTGAATGTTCAAGGTGAGAATATGCGAGCAGTGACCTTATATTCACACAATACATGTCAAAATGTTTACGTATGCCACACACGTACACTCTCTTCAAAGGTTTCTGCCACAATACGCAACTGTGCCTCCTTTTTAACAGAAACAAAGATTTATTATATATATTTTTTATCACACCCTTCCATGGAGCTTGGAGTAGCATAAATGATTGTCCCTCACCCCACTCGGCCCCACCCCTTTCATGCTCAAAGCCTGCCATGTAGAAGTAGCAAGTAGTCCATTGTTTGCACCCGCCAGAAGATTTCCACAAACAAAAGGGATTTCTGAATACAGGGCATGACTTCCCTGGCTCCTCTCTCCCATGACAGCCCCAAATGCCCCCCCCATTGCTCCTGGGGGACCAGGAGAGTCATAGGTCTGCTTTGGAGTAGGAGAACAGACAAAAATCCCTTCCTTATGCATGAGGAAATTCTCTGGTGGATCCAAGCCAAGGTCTTGCACTAAATATCATGGAATTCAGGCATCCCCATTCCTAGTTTGACACTGTAACCACTGCACACACCACTTTCTCTCTGCACAGTTATTAATTGTGCAGGGGGGAAGGCAATACACTGTTCCAGTGCTCATTCAGATGTTTCTGCCTGGACTGATCCTCTGCTGACCCACTCGGGGGATAGGGCTCCTTGAAACAGCAGCCTGGACAGTGAATTCAGATGTGGGATATCTGAATACCAAAATCTCGTATAAATATAGTGTTTTCTCTTGTTTTATTTTGATGTGCTGTGCTGGAAACAGGAGAAGCTTTTGTAGTGATGTGCTTTCTGATACGCTATGCCATAATTTTATCTTCATTTTAAAACAAAGTTTACTAGGTCTTAAGGTACCAAAATAGTCCCCAATGTGTATGGGTGTGCTTGATGAGATATCAGAAAGCCAAGAGAGGAAACTGAGCAGGATGTCTAGAGTTCAAAGGGTGGGCCCTCAGGACCTTGTATGGCTCTTGGCCAGCAGAAACAGATGTCGTATTTTTTAAATTTAGATTTTATACTCAATCCAACAGGATCCCAAGTGGCTTACATTAGTGGCCCTTGTACATTTTATCATGGAGAGAGAGAGAGAGAGAGAGAGAGAGAGAGAGAGAGAGAGAGAGAGAGAGAGAGAGAGAGAGAGAGAGAGAGAGAGAGAGAGAGAGAGAGAATGACCAGCCTGAAGCCACCCAGGGAGCTTCTATGGCAGAGTAGAGATTTATATCTGGGTCTCCCAGATCCTAGCCTGACACTGCAACCACTATACCATGTTGGCTCTCACACAAAACAAATAGATGCACACTTCTTTAGTTTGTATAAATTGTAGAAGGCATCTTGGAAAATGTACTGACTTAATCCCAGTGCTGGGATGCCTCTAATAATACACAATTGTTCCTCTCTCTAACATGGGGATTACCTGGCATTGACCCGATGCTATTCTGATGCTCTGGAGGAATTCTGGTGTGACCCTGGCCGCATAAGAGCCTCATGAAGTTGCCTGGGAGTGAGTCAGAGCCTTGGTCCACCAAGCTCAGCAGTGTCAGCTCTGGCTGGCAGCCACTCTCCGAGGTCCCTGATGGAGGCTGTTGGACATCACTTGCTACTTGACCCTTTTAACTGGAGGTACTGGGGACTGAGGCTGAGACTGTGGCATGCCAAGCACATTCTCTTGCATTGAGCCACAGCCCCTCCCCACGGACATGGACCACATCACTCTCATCAGATGTGTAAATAAGGAATAAGCAGATGGGTGGGGCGATACTGTTCCTTCCCTTGCCAACAGCCAGTGACATTTGCAAAGGTAGCATCTGAATCAGCCCTCAGAGCTTTTGCGTTGGTAACAATGAAACACGAGCTTTCTTTCTTTGTTATTATGGTACGATTCTTGGAAATCATCAGAGTCTCAGATTCAGGACTGTGCCTTCTGACATGGTGAAGTCAAGCATTCTGGCATTTCTGCCACTGAAAGGTGGCTACAGTGAGTATCTTAAATTGCTTTGGGCTTTTTTTTAAAAAAAGAAAAGCAGTCAATAAATGTTATGAATAAGTTGTCAAGTGCTCAAATGCAAGAGCTGACAAGTACTTTAGAGAAGCATAGCCTGGAGGTCTCCCTCAGCAATGTTTGACCAGACTGTGGGAGTACAACAGATATGGGAGCTTCATGTCAGGCAACACTAGTGGATTGGCTCTATGAGATCAGCTGATTCCCAGAACTGGGAGGATTCTGGGCTAAAAAAAAAAAATATATATATATATATATATTGTATGGCATTGTGTGTGGTATAGCCCGGAGATCCCAGGATTATCTGGCAACATTAAGCTCTATCTCTCTTGTTAGTGTTATGCATCATGTGTGGTATAGCCAGGAGATCCTAGGATTGTCTGGCAATATGAAGCTCTATCTCTTTTTTTAGTGTTATGCATCATGTGTGGTATAGCCAGGAGATTGTCTGGTAGCCTGAAACTCTTTTTCTCTCTTTCTCCTTTTAGCATTATGCAGCGAGCTAGGCTTTTTGCGGGGCTGGGAGAGCTGTGACTGACCCAAGGTCACCCAGCTTGGCTTCAAGTGGAAGAGGGCAGAATTGAACCTGGTATTCCAGATTAGAGTCCATCGCTCTTAACCACTACAACACGCTGGCTATGGGGCTAGTATCCCAGCTCAAACTTCCTGCATCTAGTTCCTCCAAACAGTGACCCTGGAGGGGCAGGGAAATCATAGCAGCCAACATAAATAAATTATACTACTTTCAGAGAAACTTAGGGCTCTTCATTGGTGCTCAGAAATAAATGTACATAACTTTCTCCATCAAGAAATCTCAAATTCTGTTCTCAAAATAAATTAAAGCACATTGGCAAGGCTTGCGCATGCTCATGTACTTTGCATAAATGTGATTAATTGCATGTAACTTTCTGAATCAGATATTTTATCATAATTTGGACTTTTTTTTGCATGAAGCTGTGCAGTGACATATAGCAGTATGATTGTGCTGATAGAGGAATATGCAGGGCCGGCTCACCCGCTAGGTGAGCTAGGCGCTCACCTAGGGTGCACTGGCCCTCAGGGGCGCCAAACTGCTCCGGCCAGGGTGCTCCTGCACCCCTTGACCCTGCAGATTGCCCCCCCTTGGTGGCATGGTGGTGGCCAGCGGAGATTCGCTGCCGCTGCCCGCTGCCACCAGTAAAGGGAAGCCAGCCGGCCAGCCAGGGTGCAGGAAGCAGCAGCAGCGCAGCTCGCCCGCCCTCGCCCTTCCCCCTCGGGTGGAGGAGGAGGAGGCAGCCACTTTGGAGAGCTCTGAGAGGAAGCTCTGCCAGTCAGCAGCTCCTCCACCGCCAAGCTGGGGCCCTTCTCACTCACTCACTCCAGCCAGGATCAGCGGGGGGAGGACTCTTGGGGTGCTCTCGGCCTCCCCAGGAGGTCCCCTGCAGGGGATGGGCGAGAGGGCTGCCAGACCCAGGTGGGGGAACTCATGCCCTGGGGCCTTGAGGCGGCTGCAGAGGTGAGGGGTGCCTTCCCCGGAGCTAGCAGGCACGATCTGAGCCAGGCACAGTGCAACACGAGGCCTCCTCTCCAGCAGGCAGCTGGGGCCTGGCCTTGAAGGGGCCTCAGCGAGCAGATTCAAAGGGAGCTGGATTGGTTGCTGCCACTTCTTGCCCTAACTGAGGGACCCCCCCCCCGGCCCTGGCGGCCCGGATCCCCATCAGCTGCTGAAGGTGCAGAAGGTCCTTCCTGTGGGGCGAGAGCCTGAGTTGAGTGCAGCACTGTGCAAGTGCCCCTTCGAGAATCACCCCCGGGTTTTGTGGGGAAGGAAGATTCTCAGAGCTCCGGGTGTCAGACCCGGCACAATAGAGGTCTTGCTGGGCTCCGAGGGGCTCCCGGTCTTGAGTCCCTCAGGATCAAGCCACAGCCTCTTTCTGGCCGAAAGGGCCACGCTCCCCGTCCCTTTGGGGCTCTCCAGCTCAGCCACACAGGGCTGGCTCGCCCGCTCTCCCCCTCCCCCTCAGGTGGAGGAGGAGGCGGTGGCCAGCGCAGGGATTTCAGGCCCCACCGGGAGGTTGGCAGCTGTGCCCACCTAGGGCACAGAAGCACCTCGAGCCGGCCCTGGGAATACGACAAGAGCCCGTGGAGTTGGGATAGTGGTATTGGCAATTATGAGAAGTCTGGGAACTCCTCATTCTGGGTTTAATACAAAGCCAAAAACATGATGAAAGCCAAAAACATGAAGCTGTAAAGATATTACGTACAAGTCACAGAAACCCAGATTTATCACAAGGTGGCACTTTTTACACATAGACAGCAACAGTAGATCAGTGTCAGGAACTGGTGAAGACAGGCTGTAATATACACTACTCCTGTGACTCCTTCTAGGCAGCCTCCCCAAGCAGTGGTTACAAAAGAGGAGTGCTGTTTCTCTCTCCTCTCATTTATTTCAAATCTCTCCTCAACACACACCCATGGAGCTTGGGGCAGAACAACCCATTAGCCACCATCTCCTACAAAAACAAAAGCTAAGAATAAGGCACAGATATATTTCTGCTGTTCATCCCCACTTTCATCTTCTTGCTTTCCTTTATTGGTTCCCCTGTGGTTAAAGTTTAGATTGTAAGCTCCTTGGGACAGAGACCGATTTTTCCATGCTTTATACATTGCCATAAGCATTGATGGCACAACATAAATAATACATTACAAGAAGAACAACTTTGGTTTGGCCTCTGTAGAACAGGATACAAGAAAGCTGAGCCTCACTGCCTACTAACAGCCAGGATTGGCTGTCAAACCCTTAAAGCCCTCTGGAGGATCTCGGATCCTAAAACTTCAAACAGCCAGAGACTGAGTGATCAGCCAGGAATGAACGCCAAAATGTAAGAAGAGCCCTGCTCAATCAGACCAAGAGTCCATTTAGTCTACCATCCTGTTTCCTATAGTGGCTCAACCAAAAAGATGCTCTTGGAAGACCCAGAAGAGGGCACAAAGGTCAAAGCCCCCCCCTCCCATGCCATCAAGCATCTGTTGGCCAAAGGTATACTGTCTCTGTATCTGGAGGTTCTGCTGAGCAGTTGTAGCTAACGGCTGTTGATAGAGCTATCCTCCATGAGTGTGCCCTGTCCCCTTTCAAAGTAATCTAAGCTTTTGGACAGAAACTTGTCCACCTTAGAATCATAGAATCATAGAGTTGGAAGGGGCCATATAGGACCTCTAGTCCAACCCCCAGCTCAATGCAGGATCAGCCTAGAGCATCCCTGACAAGAGAAATCCTAGCAGTGGATCCCATAAATGACTTGTGTATTGTGAGGACATCATTTCCTTTGTCTGTTGTGATTCTACTGCCAATCAATGTCAGTGGGCAAGCTTGAGCTCTAGTCTTATGGCAAAAGGAGTAAAAAAATTATCTCTATCCACTTTCTCCATTCTATGTGTACATTTATAACCCTCTATCATGTTCATCTCCCATTAGTTATTTTTTTCTAAAACTGTGGCTAGCCACTATTGGTAATGGAAAGCAGCACTAGAAGGGCCTTTTGTCCACTCCAGCAGAACTCTTCTGATGCCCTTCTGTTCTGAAACACGGACCCTACTGTGTAGAATGGAGGCATTTTGGAGCTGCCCTTTAAAATAAAGGAATCCCCATTTTAAATTTTACCCTGAATTTTTAGCTATTTTCAGTCATGGAATGTGGGGACAAATTAGATTACAGGTTTGGCTTATGCCATACAGACTAAGCCTCCAACTTTCCAGTTGCACCAGAAGGGTTTGACAGTAACAAAACAAGCCGTATGTCTAAGAAACCCATGCAAACTTCCCTAGAAAGGGTGCCTCCACCCTTCCACCCCCCCCCTTAAGAATACAATGGGACCATGGTATACTGCTGAGGAGTTGCAATTCTCTCCAGCAGGGGGCAGCAAGGTGCCTATCTGAGATGCCGTGAAAGGCCCAGGGGGGTTCTTAGGGTTCATGTACCTGAGCACTTAACAGCAGTCACTAAAACAGCAAAGAGTAGCTTTGGCTGCCAACAACCTTGTTACAGGGAAGGCAAAGAATTCACATGGTATACTGCTGCTGCTGCACAGTTAATGTTGCAGAAAGCCTGCCTCCTAGCTTGACCTCTTCTCAGAGGAGTCCTACATGTTACTGTCCGTGGTCCTGAACTTCAGTTGTCCTGGCTCTGCACCTTCTTGCTTACACCTGCGCAGAAATGTGTGGGAAGACTGCCAGAGCCGAGGCCTTCCTTGGTCCCTGACTGATCAGTTGTAGATATCATCCTGTTCCCATAGGGATTGGCATGGTTAAGTAGCAGTGAAGTGGGTGAGATGAGACTGCTGGTAGACAATAAAGAATGGGTAGCTGCATGATACAAAGAAGATAACCAGAAGGGCGAGAAGAGCAATATCTATTGTGTGGGAAAGCAACAGTCTTAAAGGAGCACATGCAGAGTGTAACATGGACCTTGATCAGAAAAGGGGTGGATAGGGCCACATATGGCACATGACAGGAGCAAGGTAGCACATGGTTTGTTTCCATGTGTACAGCAGTTGCAAGGAAGCTCATGCGGGGACCACTTGCATGGCTTTCCACAGTACCTTCAGCACGACCCCACAGGTATGCATGCATGGAATGCAGTGCCCTACACGTGGCCCAGTACATCTGCATGCATTAGCACAGCATGTTACAATGTGTATTGGAAGAACTCTGGGAACCATATGCGTCGCAGGTTTCAGTGGACAGTGAATGTCGGATACATGTGCGCAGCTAGTGTGCCAACTGTTGCATGCCAACCCCCAGTGACGATCTGGAGCATCTGGCTCTGCAGTCCTCGGCACAAGGCGGCGCTCCTTCGCTCCCCCCCGGCCCCGACCCACCTGTTATTGAGCAGGGCCAGCAGCTCCCCGGCATGGTACAGGTCATTCTTGGTCACCCGGCTGAAGCGGAACTCGTTGAGGTTGCAGAAGGTGACGGCGGGGAAGGTCATGTTGCTGGTGGTCACCTCGTCCAGCTTGGTGACGTGGGGGTAGCGGAAGTAGTACTGGATCCTCTCGTTGCAGACGAAGAGCAGGAGGGCGAAGGAGCCCAGGAAGCAGAGGGTCCAGAAGACGCGCTTGACCGAGAGGCGCTCGTAGGAGAAGATGTGCGACAGGCCGTGGAGCGTGGAGCTGCTGGCGAACGCCTCCAAGCTGACCGGCTGACCGCTCTCCACCTCCTCCTCGTCCACCTTGAGGTCCATCATGGTCGGGGTCCGGGCAGGGGAGGCGGCGCCGCTCTGCGGGGGGAGGGGGAGAGCCAGCAGAGGCCACGTTACTCTCCGGACGCCCGCCCGGCCAGACCCCTCCGCGAAGCGCCCCGCGCCCTCCCCAACAAGCCCTCGTCTGGCACAGAGGCACCCCCGGCCCCCCCCGCCCGGGCGCCCATCGCCCTGGCCTCGGGCCTCCTCCGCGCAGCTCCGGCCAGCCGGGCTGGTCGGGTCCCTCCACGCCCGCCCCCCCCGCCCCGGCCGAGGATCCAAACCTGCAAGCAGGGCCAGCGTCCAGACGCCGGGCGGAAGGGAGGGAGGACGGGAGCTGGGCTGGCTGCGGGAGAGGCAGGCGCGGAGACGCCGGCGGAGAAGCGAGATCGAAGAAGGTGGCCGAGCCGAGGCGGCACCTGGCGAGGGTGGAGGGGGGATCCTGCCGCCGCCGCCGCCGCCGCCGGCAGGAATCACAGGAAGGCGACCGCGGCTGGCGTGCAGGGAGCGGAACGACGGAGCGAGCGAGGAGCAGCGGCGGCGCCTGCCTCCCTGCCAAGCACATGCATCCTCCTCCCCTGGTGGCGGGCGGGCGGGCGGGCGAGCGAGGCCGATCCTTGGCGGGCGGGGGGGGGGGGGGGCGGGCGAGGAGAGAGAATCGCGCCGGGCTCAGATGCGAGCGAAGGAGCCGCAGGAAAGCATCGCGTCCGGAACGGCGTCAGGGCCCAGCTGGGCTAGCCCGGGGTCCCGCTGCCAGAGCTCGCCGGGCGGCGGCGTGTGTGCCTTTGCGCGCCTGTGCGTGAGGAGCAGGAGGCCAGCGGCTCCGGGTGGCGGCGGCGGCGGCGGTGGCGGTGGGGAAGGGACCCAGTCTGGGCTGAGCAGGGTGGCGGGGTGCGCGCTGGCGGCAGGAGCGGTTGCGAACATGTGTGAGTGTGGCTGTGTGTGTGTGCGCGCGCGCCTGTGCGTGGCACCCGCTCTTCTCCCTCCCCCGCCCCGCAGCTGTCTTAGACCGACGCTTCGGCTCCTCTCGGAACTGATGCCAAAGTCCCCCCCCCCCCGACACACGAGTAAGGAGACTATGGCCAATTCCCACCACCATTTAGGATGGGGCTGAGGACGAGGCATACCAGTTGAGGGACTCAGCACATACCGGACTGTTGTTCAATGGCTCTTGCAAAGGCTGGAACGCTTGGCCAAATAGCAGTCCACAGCATCCCACAAAATTGGGCCCAGTTGGCACATTAGGCCAGGGCAAGTGTGGGTTTCAGGGTATATCTATATATACTCTATTGGAGTCTGTAGCCACGGCGGCCCCAGGTTTTTGCACACTAGGCCAGGCTACCTTCTGGTGCCCCCCCCGCAGGAAGGGAGAAAACTGGAACTTAGCAGATTTGGCCATGAGTGTAGTAAATGGCTTTAAAGGGGGATTTGGCAGATTCATGAAAGATAGTTCCATGAATGGGTAGGAGCTATCGATCCTCCATGTCCAGAAGCAGTGTATCTCTGAATAACATTGCTAGGAGGCAACCACAGATGGAGGCCTTGGATTCCATGTTTTGTTTGCTGGCCATCCAGGGCAACTCATTAACCCTTGTGCACAAGACAATGCTGGACTAGATGGACCAGTGGTCAGATTCATCAGAGCTCTGCTTACATTTCCACTCAAAGTTTGTCTGACCAGCACAGACTGCCTGGCCAACCCTGAGAGAGCAGCCACAACCATGCTGGGAAGGCCTTAAAGGGCCAACAGGGGGTTTGGCCTCAGTGAAGAACAGCCTGTGCTGCTGGGCCACTGCCAGGTCCCTCTTTGGCCCCGCCAGCCGGGGGACATTGGAGGGAGGGATGCCCAGGAGGGAAGTGGGCAGGGCTTCCTCGCAGCCACGAAGCCCTGGGGGGGGACTTCCCCAGCCCTGCCCCCCTCTGGTGGCATCCCCTCCCCCTCCCGGGACTTGGGAAGCTCTACAAGGTCCCCCCCCTGCACTGGAGAGATGCGAGCTGCTGAAGCAGCGTCTTTCCCCGGCCCCGTCTGGGGCATGGTGGGGGAGAACGGAGGAAGGAAAGGCTGCGGGGAGGTCGGGGGAACTGTGTGGGGGTGAAGTGCGAACAGTGCGCTGGATGCTGCTGGCCCTGGGGCGTTAAAGGGCACCTCCCCGGGCCTTTGGGGGCAAAACAACTCCTTGAGCCTGAGGAGCGCCCTTGGCCATTAGGAACTCATGGGGGGAGGTGGGGGAACATTGCGTGGGTGGAGTGTGAAGTGAAGGGGCTGCTCCTCTTACTGGAGCCTCCAACTTGGGGGCGGGATCATGGTTGGGAAGCCAGCTGCTGCTGGGCCAGCAGGGCACCTCTGAGCATGTGCAGAGGATCATGAGCTGGGCAGTGGCGAAGGGAAGGGGCTGCTCCTCCGACTGGAGCCTCTGACTGGGGGGCGGGATTGTGGCCTGACGGAAGGAGGGAGGGCTGTCAGGGGGCGGGTCTGGCAGAGGCGGTGGTGATTGGGATGAAGATGGCCGGGGGAAAGAAAGAGGTGGCTGGGGTCAGGGCGACACAGGGTTTTTGGCAGGGGTTGGGGGGGGCTTTTGGCAGGGGCGCAGTTTGGCACCCTCATGATCGGCCTGCCCTAGGTGAAAGTCTAGTTCACCTAGTGGGTGGGCCGGCCCTGTCTGCAGCCAATTTTGGCTCCCCTGATGAGTGGGGCAACACTGCAGGACAGTCTTGTGTGCAACCACCAGCGTGTCTCAATCAGACTTTACATTTTTAGACATCTCCGCAAAAACATGGCATGAGTGCACCTAAAAATATAAGGGGCAAAGAGGCCCTTTGCCTTCTATATCATACTTCTGTCAGTCGGCTGTGCTGAAAAGAGAAGTCTCTTTGTGGGGTGTCAGCATCTCTTTCATGCTGTCTAGATTTTCCTGGTACAAAATACAGAAGGGACATCCTAGAATTAGGCGTACAATTGAACAAAATAGCTGTTGAGGTTGACTTTCTTTTGCTGCTACAGACTAACACACCTACCTATTTGGGGTTAGAATTTAGGTATCTGTTGCACTGGTTTTTGCCTCTCCCCAAATGTGCAGATGTGAGGCATCCCTAAATTACCAAAAGCCGATATATTGTCTGGGGTAATCAGAGGCATTGTTAATGGAGGAAGGAAATGGACCATCACCAGAGATGCTGTGTAGGCAGAAGGCCCCACCGCCTCAGTCTCTTGCATCATCAGCTGAAGGATCTTGGGTAAAGAGGCTGGGGAAATGGTCTTGAGTCAGAGCAGGCTGGTGTATGTGTGTCCAACCTCGCTGAGCCTGTGAGTATTACTGGAATTCTGAGAACTGGTCGTGGGCATCACTCCAAAGTAGCTGCCACGGGGGGCTGGGGACAATCACAAAATGTTAGGAGATTCTGAGCCAAACATGGTTATGATGGAGGTAGTTGCTTCTGAATGGATGATTCCTGTAGACAGAAAGGCAACACCTCTGCTGAAGCACTTCCCATGCTAATAAAGCTGAGGAAAATCAGGACTGGCTCTTTGATTTGGGGATGAGATACTTTGTGCAAGGAGCAAGCAGGTGCTAGCAAACACATTGGGTGGGTGCCATGGTGCCCATGTGTGCCACACTGTGGGCTTACTGGAATAGACCCTGCTGGTCCAGCTGAAACTATTGTCTGACTCAGTGTAAAGCAGATTTATGCCTACATAGGAGGAAGTGCTGGTTGCCATTGGAGCTCATTGGATCTCAGAGCACTGGCTGGCTAGCCAGTGGTTCATCTGGTCTGTGCACATAGAACCTAAAAGCCAGATGATAGGACCGGACAGATTCTGCTTAACCTGGCCCCAAGCTGGTGCAACTCTCTGCCAAATTCCATCAGGGCCCTGTGGGACCTCATGCAGTTCTTCAGGGCTTGCAAGGCAGAGATGTTCCACCAGACTTTTGGTTGAGGACAGCAATGGTTTTTATCTCTGCTGGCAACCCCCTCAGTTTTCCATCCTTGTTTTGATACCTCCCCTGTCTGCGAAACAGGCAGCAGTCTGTAATGGGGGAATAATTAACCCTAAGGTACTATTCACCATCTGTTTCAATGTTATTAATATATCCAATTGTTTTATTTGATGATTGTTTTTAATACTATGTGTATCACCCAGAGCCCTACAATAGTAGGGATGGGGCAATTCATAAATTTAATAAATAATAATAAAAATAACTTCAAATGCTTCCATTGTCCCACCAACCACCCGTCTGTTGCTATGTGGAGGCGGACTTCAGTGCATCTCACCCAATAGTAAAAGCTGAAACCAGCTAACCCCTGCAGAAATAATTGGGGGGGGAGGCCTATTAATTGTAACAGCAGGTCACTTCTGCTTGAAATCTTTATACCATTAAATTTAAGATTGGTAGGCAAGCCCCCCCCCCTGCAGATGTCTGTGGTTAGTCATGGTCTAGCAGAAAGAAATGGTCTCCCATTGCTAGCTGGCTAGGATTCAGGTACTGAGTGAAGGAGAACTTCCTGCCCAGCAGCAGGTGTCCGTGTCATCTGCTGTGGATCTGGAGAAAGCAGCCTGTGTATCAGCAACGGTCAGCAGTTCAGTGGAAGGAAAACAGTGCCTTAGACCCTGGAGAGCATTTGATTAACTTCACATTCTTTCCTGGAACTCAACCAGAGCTGTCATTAATGTTAACATACCACAAGAAGCTTTTTTCCTGGTCCAGCTGAATCAATAGCTTGAGAGAGAGAGAGAGAAAATAAGAAACACGAGTGCCTTGATTTTGATCCCAGAAAAGAAGTTCAGGACAGGGTATATATGTATATAAACCAACACAGATAATTCCAGTTCACTTTTTTTAAAAAACAAAAACTGGTTCTTAGGTTCCCACAGCCTAGTTGCGTGATCTTTTGCCAAAGCAGATGCTTCATGGTTTGCTTAACTGCATTTTTTTTGCAAAATCACACCTGATAAACCATGACTGTGTGCCTAAGCACACTGCAGTGTATCCCCAGGCTCATCTCTGGGTTCATCTCAGATTAGTATTATCAAGAGGAACGGAAACACCCTGGCCTTTTCACACTCATTTGTGTGAAAACCAAGCTGGAGGATTGCTCCCTCCCTTGGTAAAAGCAGCTACCCCCATTAACCAGACAACAAATACCTTCAGACCTGATCAGGAAGGCAACAGCTGTTCCTGCTGTGCTGTTTAGCCTTCATGCTGTAACTTTAAAAGCTGTGCACTGATTCTACCTGTCCTCTTCCCCTAAGCCAGCGGGGTGCATCCTTACTTCTTCCTGTGCTTTTGACAAAGCCAGCCAGAGCCATAGGAAGCTAAACCATAAGATGCGGCTCAGTAATGGAGTGCCTGTTCTGTAGACAGGAGGTCCCAGGTTTGATCCCCAGCATCTCCCAATAAAGGCACGCAGGTAGAGCTGCTGCTACTCAGACAGTGCTGAGCTAAAGGGGCTTGTGTGTAAGGCAGCTTAATAGAAGTATAGTTCTTGTCCTGATCCAGCTGTGGCTGGTTGTGCAATCTGGGAACTGCTACAGAGACAGCTATGGAGAACAATCTGGGAATAGCTACAGCTACAGAATGTCGTAATTGTGAACACATGACTTTGTCCAAATAGGACTCTTGATCTGTTGCAGTCAGCGTTGTCTGATAGGGAATGGCTCTCCAGGAACTCAGGCTGAGGTTGTTTGATAGGGAATGGCTCTCCAGGGACTCAGGTAGAGATTTTTCACATTACCTATTACCAGACAGTTTTTAAGTGGAGGTGCCAGGGACTGAGCCTGGGGTATTCTGCATGGAAAGCAGATGCTCTGCCGCTCAGCCATATCCCCAGCCCAATGCTCAAAGCTTGGGCTAGAACCCAAGAGAACCCATCCCAAATTCTATGCATTAAATACTTTGAAATCTGAGACTAGATCAGAGGTCATGGCTCCAAACTGCATTTTCTGCCAGTGAAATCCCCAGATTCCCAGTCTCCCCAGCCAACCCTGTTCCACCCCCTAAGTTCTGCTTCCTCTGCTAGGCAAGGTTCCTCCAGAGATCACTGAGTTGTACATATCAATATCCAAGCAACCACTGAATATGCAGTCACTGGGAGGTGGGAGTGTGTGGAGGGAAATGACTGCTGCACGAGCTCAGGGACTATGGACTAAAATGAATCTATTTTGGGAGGCAGTGTTCATTTTTTTATGTTATAAATTTTATTCTGTTCTTTACAGAAACCAACGGAGCTTGGGGAATGAACTGGGAGCTGAGGAAGAGGCTAACTGCTCCCCAGTGAATGTACATGAGAAGCACATGGTGGGCCACGGTGTACATCAGTGCTCCCTCTAAGCGCCACAGTGTTGTAGGCAAAAATTCTACCTTGTCAGCAAAAAAAGCTATTAGCATTAAAGTTGTGAGTGAGTCTACATTTGACTATTGCATAAATTAGTTTTTTAGATTATTTCTATGACCTTGAAAAAAAATCTAAGAATAAATTCTTTTAAATTATATTTAAGCTATATTTTAAGAATAACAAACATGGTAAGAGAAAACAGAATTAAGTAAAATTTCACCCACCCCTTTCCACTGTATTGGTAGGCCTGTCCTCCGGAGATCAGTTCTACCCACCCCAGTCCACTATATTGGTAGACCTGGCCTCAGGAGAACAGGTTTACCCACCCCTTCCTCCCCCATATTGGTAGACCTGGCCTTAGACCGTCGCCTTGTGCTGAGCCTTAGAAAACATACCAGCACTTCGGGGGAGGGAACTCTTGCAGTCTACATTGTGTTTTTTAGTGAAATATGACAACCAACATTACAGGTCAAGTATAACAGAGGAGGGACAATCACTGTCAGAATTCTATCTAACCTAACAAACGGGAGTTGCTTACATGTTATCAACCTGCTTAAACTACTTATTTATTCAAATATTTATATCCCATTTTCCCCTGTGACTCAAGGCAGCTTACAAATCATACTGAAAAGCATAATAGGAGTGTGCAAAAAAAAATATCCTTCCCCTGGCTTCATTGTAGCCTATGGAGACCATTACGGTCAATAGGCCTCATAGGCTATAATGGAGAATTGATCTGGAGGTATTTGGGGCTCTGGGGGGGCTGTTTTTTATGTGGAGGCACCAGCAGCTATGCTGCAAAAACCTCCCCAAGTTTCAAAAAGATTGGACCAGAGGATCCAATTCTATGGGCTCCAGAAGGAGGTGCCCTCATCCTCCATTGTTTCCAATGGAGGAAAAAAATGCCTTGTGAGCAGAGAACAGAAATTCCTGAGCAGTCTTTTAAAATGTTGTGCGCCAGTGCCCCCAACCAGGCCGGCTCACCCACTAGGCGAGCTAGGCACTCGCCTAGAGCGCGCTGGCCGCAGGGGCACCAAACTGCACCCCCCCACGCGCAAAGCCCCCCGTCACCGCCGCCTCCCCACTGCCACCAGTTAAGAGCACCCCGGCAGGCTGCAGGAGGCGGCAGTGGAGTTTGCCCTCCCTCCTCCTCCCCCCCCTCAGGAAGCCGGCACTGGGAGGGAAGGGGTGGGGGTTAAAACCCCCGCCTCTTCCCTGGCTTGCCTGGGCGCCCCGCAGCTGCAGAGCACCCAGACAAGCTGGCGCTGGGAGGGAAGGACTGGGGGTTTAAACCCCTGCCTCTTCCCTGGCTTGCCTGGGCGCCCCGCAGCTGCGGAGCACCCAGGCAAGCTGGCGCTGGGAGGAAAGGGGCGGGGGTTTAAACCCCCACCTCTTCCCTGGCTTGCCTCGGCGCCCCACAGCTGCAGAGCACCTCGCAGCTGTGGAGCACCCAGGCAAGCCAGCACTGGGAGGAAAGGGGCGGGGGTTTAAACCCCCACCTCTTCCCTGGCTTGCCTCGGCGCCCCACAGCTGCAGAGCACCTCGCAGCTGTGGAGCACCCAGGCAAGCCAGCACTGGGAGGGAAGGGGTGGGGGTTTAAACCCCCGCCCCTTCCCTGGCTTGCAGCTCACCCTCCCTCCCCCTCCCCCTTGGGGGGGGTGGCATGGTGGGTGTTTCTAGGCCCAGCAGGAGGTTGGCATCTGCGCTCGCCTATGGCGCAGAGACGCCTCGAGCCAGCCCTGCCCCCAACACAGCTTAGAGGGAACTATGGCAGGAAATAGTTCAACCTGGCTGCAGGCACAAACACCTTCCCCAAAAGTCCATTTCCCCTATAGAGCTGCTGTCCTCATTGCAAATCCTCTTAATTGCTGGTCTGTTAACTAGGTGTTCTTTGGTCCATGCAGCAAACACAGTTAGTCTATGCTCATACCCTTCCTTCGCATAGCCCTGTACTCTCTCTTCCAAGGGCTATTTGAGTCTAAGGCCCCTTTCAGTTATTTCTTGGTGTGCAGGTGATCATCCCCTGGACTGTATACAGGTACTCTTTGGATGAGACAGTGCTGCCAAAAAAAAGGTAGAAATGAGGTTGCCTTGATTTGCACCACCTTGACTGCTCAAAAAAGGGCCCTTTATGCAATGGTGGGGTGCTTCCAGTACACACACACACACATAAATTGCTTAGCAGTAAATTGCACTGTAATGAGCTCCTGCCAATTATCTGCTTCAATGTTTAATAGAATCTTTATAGAGCTATATCAGGTATGTAAAGAAAATGAAACAAGGGGGGCAGTGCATCACCACGACAACTGTGACGACAATGCCCCCTCCCCAAGCCAGTGCAATCTCACCATGGAGCACATGTGGAAGGGAAAAGGGGAAAGACAGAGGAAAGTGTGCAGAAATGTCCCATGTGTGGAAGCTCCCTCACCAAGGTGCATTTGCAGCTGCCCTGAAACCAACGTGCCTCCTCATACTTCTGAGGGGGATCTCGAGAAGGCCAAGAAGCATCTGAAACCCACTCACGGGTTAGAACACCACCTCTCATAATCAGAACTATAAATCTGTGCAACTGACATGTAAGCTGGGCATTCTTGTATCCTATGCTTAATGTGCCTAGTTCATTTTAGATGCAAACTGTGAACTTCCTTTCAAAAGAATGTGAAATTTATGCTGCATGGTACTTGGACGGTGGCTGGTGAAGGAGGAGTGGAACAGAGAACCCAGCTAGGCTTTTTGGATCCAGGGACAAGGGACATTGTTGGGGGAAGGATGTTGTATAACCCATCCATCTGTTTCACATACACAAAACTTGTAAAATTGTGACAGCTACTTAACAGCATACCCAGTCTTCCCTCCTTGCCCACCCCTGCCCCCACAAGATTTCAATAAAAGGCATCATTTCAAAACATTGTCCATATTTTAACCATACATGAAATACCACACGCAAAATGGAACAAACCTTACCCTTTCAGAAAGTAGGTGCGCTCCTTCTGCTGCCTAGGCCTTCTCTCGATGGCCTGACCTGGTGTTAGTTATCATCAGCATCTGCCTGAATCAGTCCACCATGGTTAGCTGCTGCCCCTCCCACTTCTGCTCTCAGGATTAGCCAGCACACCAAGTGGTGGGGAAGAGTCACTGCCGAGCAGGGGTGCATACACACTACCAGTCTGCTGAGGAAGAGGGTGACACAAAGGATACAGAAGAGCAGGCAAGAAAAACCCGCAGCAGTAGGTACCAGGGGGCAATCAATGGCATCGAGATTCTCAGTGCTGTCTGTAGCTATCTCCAAAAAGTATCGCGTTTCCTTTAGTGGTACAAAAGCTGGTGGGTAAACTCTACCACCTACATTGAGTGCTTCACTTCGTTTCATGGAAAGGCTGGCTCTGCATGTGCTTCCCACCTCTGTTGCACTAGTAGAGCTACTTGTGAGCATTTTTAATGTGGTATGCCAGTGGTACTTAGTCCGTGGCTCATGCAGAGCCACATTTGCAGCCAACATCAGCCAAAACAGCCACGTTTACGTTCATTCCTGGCATGAGTCCTGCACTTCAGGAAGCTCACAGCTTGCCTGTTCCTCTGGTGTCTGTTTCAAGGTGGAAACCACCTGCCAGCCACAAGCCCCACCGGGCAATAGCCTTGCTCACTTTCCTGCAATATGAGGCAACTGCCAGATTGGGGAACGGTACTCAGAAGATCCATGAGTGGCACATTGAAGAGGCACCTGTGCCTCCCAAGCCAGAGTAGATATCGCTATGCTTAAACAGTATGGAAGAGGAATCAAAGGCAAATTTAGTGTTATGTTTCCATTAGTGTCCATTTTTAGCACAAGTTAATCTGAGCTTTGGATATAAAAAAAGACTCTTAGCCTTTAGCCTTAAGCTGTCCTCATACTTTCAGAACTGCAATCCCCGTGGGTGAGAAATATGTTTACTTCTTAACTATGAAGTTAAGATTTTCCAGGTCTCTGGCAAAACAGCCTGATTCTGTGAATACTGATGGAGTTGTCTAAGTATGTATTCCTTACTCTGATTTCTGGTACTGTCACGTAAAGTTCCAAGTTGCATGTCCCAATCTACAAGCCTATGACTGGTCTAGAATACAAGTAAATGTTTCTGGCGGAATCAAATCCTCGGGCCTGTCTCTTCACAATCATTCAGCGCAATACACAGAAAATGGGAGAGGGGGAGCATCTGCAGCCTCAAAATATACAAAGAAAAACAAAAAAAGAAGTTGCTTCTGTGTGTGGATCTCTTGGGAACCAGGCATACAAGAAAAAAAATGTAACTCAAATAGTTGTTTACTGAAATGTCCTTCGTAGTTTAAACAAACACAATTTTGCAATGTACTTTTGAGTTACTTCTCTTCATAAAGGTTATTCTGTAGCTTTTCAATGAGAATCTGTATGTTTCCTATGCTACCTTTTCTTTCAAGAAATCCGCTATTTATTCTCTACCTCATTTTTAACCCCGCTCTTCCTCCAAGCAGCTCAGGTGGCATACCTGGTTCTTCCCCCTATTTCATGCTCACAACAACCATGCGGGGGTGGATTAGGCCTGGAGAAAGGGATTGGTCACCAGTGAGTTTCGTGGCTGACTGGGGATTTGAACCCAAATCTCCCTGGTCCTAGCTCTACATTTTAATTACTACACTTCACTAGCTCTCAGTGGCCACATCTCCTTTATTTTATTTTCACATGTCCCCATTTATACTCATGCACCCCCTTTAATTTATACTCACAACGACCCTGTGAGGAAGGCCAGCCTGAGAGAAAGACTAGGCATGGTCAGTTCAGTCTTATGGTTATGCAGTGATTTGAACCAGGACCTCTGTAGCCCTGCACTTTAACCACTTGTGATGAACTTTCTTACTCACACAGAGTGCCTACCATCCTCCACAACCTGCCCCAAAGGTTCATGGTCGCGGGTAGGTCAGGGCAGTCACAGTTCACCACCCCTCTTGGCTCTTTTAAAATATAGAGACCCTTTCACATCCCAGATCCTTTCACTCACTGAGGCATCACCAGACAGGGTAGCCCAGTCCCCTTTAAAAATCACTCCTCATTCAGACACTGCACAGAGCTATTGTGGTTGGGGACTCAAACACTTCTTCATTCACATGCTGGCACCATTTATTCATATCCTAAAAGATATACAAACCAAGATCTTAGTGTGTGTGTGTGTTTCTTTTATTGAGACAACTATACCACAGGGTTAAACAAACAGTTGACTTTTATTTCTGGTTTGAATATAACATTGGAGTAGATCATGTAGATGTTACAAAGTTTCTTTTCAACTGAACTTTAGAACTGTTTCCCTCTTCCAGCATTTGGTATCCTTTGTTGCAAATTGTTCTTTTCCTGTCAGCGTTAAGCTGCGCTTCTCCACAACTTCACTCAACCAGACCCCCTCCCAACTAACTGCTGTTTTCCCTGTCTCCCTCACCAACATGCCATCAGCTTCCATTGGCCACTCTTAAGGAGAAGCATATGACTAACCTGTCTGCCACACCACTACACTACATTGTCTCTTCAGTGAATTACTTCAGACAAGCTCTCCTGAGCTGTTTGTCAGAGTGCAGGACCAGACACAGAAAATTGCAGATGCTCGGTCTTTCCGCAACTTCATAAACTTGGCTAATATATAATGTATAGCAGACAGTGACAGCGTATAGTGTATAGAGTGAGAATCTAAATAGATCACATCTGCATGTGCAGAACATATCATATGGCAAACTGATGGCTTTCATCCTCAGGTACAAAAAGTAGAGCATGAACCTTTGATGTGGCTTGGCAAAAATGTTGTTTTAGGAAGCCTTCACATTTTTGTCTGGCCAGCAGTTTCTACAAGATGAAACTGAATAATAGGCAGTTGATAGGAACTGCTTGGTGAGGAACAGCTGATTGGAGCTGTCAAAGCTAAACAGCTGATCAGAGCAGTCATTGCTAACTCAGAGCACTCTGTGATAGAAAGGTGATAGGAGTAGTCAATTCTGTCATCTAGGCTACAGATGATCAACAGAATGGAAGATAGCTCTCCTTTCCAGGCAAGTAAAAAACCTGATGAAAGATCAGATGTTTCACTCCTCCAAAATCCTTTTGATTGACTGAAGCTTTTGCTATATAATTGCGAGAGTTCTGGGCTTCTAGTTGAAATGGACACTCACTATCTAAAATCCTTTTACAAATGTAAAGGCCATTGGGGTCTGAGAGAAGTATGTGTTGAGAATATATATGTTCATTTGCAACCATTTCCGGGGTAACAGGGGAATTGGAGGCACAAAGTTACATTCGTTAGGGTCTGCGGCAACCAATATATCTCCTCCCTGTTGCTGCTCAGCTACCATTTCCTGAGCCCCACCCTCTCTCTTTGATCACAGCCATTTAATGATCACCTAATGGATGCTGCAACTTGCAGTCTGTAACTTCACAGAGCCAATACAGAGCAAGAGATTATTTATTCCCACACTCTGGATAGACAACTACTTTTATTTCTGTTCTCAGCCTCCCCCCAAAGGGGATTTTTTTTGAAGCTGAAAAAATTGCTTCCACGCAGAGTTAATTTGCCATTTCTCTTTCATTGCTTTTGTGAATACAAAGACAATGGAACAGGCATGTTCCTCATTCTTCATCTCCCCCACCGTCCACTGGTGATCTTTTTGCCTCTTTTTTCTTTTAAGTATCCCATAGTTAGGTATACTGCTGTAGTGTTTCAACAGGGAGGACAGAAATGTGTGGAAATCCGCGACTTCTTGTCAACACTGCCACCAAGCACAGTTTTGGTATACTCCTTTAGGAAGGATCATACAAAATTAGGCCTGGGGAAACCCACAACAGAGCCAGGGAATACTTGGAAGGTCCCCATAATGATGCTGTGCAGAAGACAAAGTAAAACCTGCTGTGTTTGGGCAGAGGGGGGAGAGAGCATGGAGCAAGAGCTCCATGCAGAGGAAACCAAATGTTTCCATGAACATGAGCACTTCACCCCATTTGTCCAGCCCTGTTATATAATGGGATGTACAGGTAAGCTGGGCCACTATATACTGAAGAATCATGGGAAGAGGCAGGGAGCACCTGTAGACTGGAACTGCTGTTTCTAAGATGCTGAATGTTTTTGAGCCAAAAGCATCAAGTTATCAGCTTCTGCCTCAGTCCTGTTGTGTGTTTCCTTTTCTCTGCTTTGCATGAGGAGTGATGTCTGATAAGCTGGAACTGCCTGGCAGCTGCGATCTCAATGCACTCAGTGCTCCGTCTGGGGCTTGCCTGACAGTCGGACTCACCGGTGCATCTATGATGAATGTGGAGGAGTGCCCCCTACTGTACAGATTTAGAACTATTATCCTGCTGATCTGAGATCTGGCAATGAAGCGTACAGCATTTCTCCTTTTGAAAGAATTCTGTTACTTAGGGGTCAAGTTGTATTCCCCTACTGCTGCTCTAAAGGGAATAGCTATGGCTTTTCTCTCTCCCCCCCCCATGCTCATCCCTCAGCAAGTTCATGTTCTGGCTGTTAAGTAGGATTTGCATAGATTTTGCAGCCATTTTCCTAAGGGGTGAGAGAGGGCAGTGACTGTCATTGATGCCCATTCCATGTTTTCCCTTGCCCATTCTGTCATATACTCACAGTTCTGGCCCTGAAAATGCTCACATCTTGGCTCTGACTTCATCCCTTAAGATCACACTCATAAATGCCTTCCTTTGTCCCAGAGACCTGTGGCCCAAAGAACGATGACTCAGTGTGTGTAGTGGTTGGAGTATAAGACTAAGATCTGGGAGACCCAGGTTTGAACCCCCAGTCTGCCATGGAAGCTTCCTGGGTGTTATTTGGCCAGTAATACACTCTCAGCCTAACCTATCTCACAGGGTTTTGCAGGGATAAAATGGAAGAGAAGAGAATGGTGTGAGCTGCCTTCGGTCCTCATTGGGGAGAAAGGTTGGGCATAAATTAAGTAAATAAACAAACAAACCAGCACTTCTGAGACCCCTCCCTCTGCCATTAGGTATACATGCAAACCTTCTGAACTCTGTTTATCATAGCACTTTTTGTGTACAAAGCACTTTGCAGTCCTTTTCTTATTGAATTTTAACAGCCCCATCAGCCATGTTGTTATCCAGAACTAGGGCCAAAGGTCTCCTGATCTTCCTTCTGTTGCCCCTTATGCCAAGACATTGAAAGCTGCAGAGAGAATGTCGTAAATCACTCTGTGCTCAGTGACAGCACAGTTTCTGCAGACAAAGAGCTACCTGCAGCTGGCCCTCAGCCAGTAATTGAACAACCAGCTGCATCTGGCTCTGAGCCAGGAGGAGAGGAAGAAGAAGAAGAGGAGGAGGAGGACATTGGATTTATACCTTGTCCTTCACTACCCAAGGGAGTCTCAGAGTGGCTTACAAACTCCTTTCCCCTCCCCTCCCCACAACAGATACCCTGTGAGGTAGGTGGGGCTGAGAGAGCTCTGACAGAAACTGCTATTTTTCAAGAACAGCTGTGCCAGAACTATGGCTTGCCCAAGGTCCTCCAGCAGGTGCAAGTGGAGGTGTGGGGAATCAAACCCGGTTCTCCCAGATTAGAGTCTGCACATTTAACCTAAGAGATCAGGTTACCGGCTGAGCAGAAGTCACAGTCTACAGCTGAAACTGAGTCAACACCTTGTAGCTCTGAAGCAGTAAACAAGGCTTCAGAAATCACTCCCAGCCCACCTAGTTCACCCACACCCCTGCAGCGCTGACGCTGTCAGAGGTGAGCTGAGTTGCAGGAAAGGAAGAGGAGTGCAAGACTCATGGCCTGCCATCAGCTGTCAACTGATGAGATGGATGAGTAGTTTCAGCATGACTGCCAAAGAACTGGCTGGGAGTGTAGCTTGTTAAACCTTGGCTATAAAATCAGCCAGGAGAAACAGCAGTTTTGTGGATGCGACAAGTACACATTGCTACTGAACCATTGACCTTGCTGTTACCAGACCATTAGAACCTTGACCCTTGGACCAGACTGAAATATTGGCCTTTCTAGAACCCCTGACCCTGGACTAGACTTGGACTTTCTGACTGAATCCCTTGACCCTAGACTGGACTTGGCATACCTGCTCTCTGGAACCTCTGATTTTTGGACTTGACCCTGGTTCCTCTCTGCAACCTTGCCCATGACCTGCCCTGCTGAACTCCAGCCCCTGCCTCTTCGGAGGGCTGTATCAGTACAAAGAAGGAGAAAGCTGAATCCACTGTATTATCCTTCCCAGTTATGGCACCCATCCACCTAGCTCCATCCCCCCCCGGGGCTGTTTCCCCTGGCCTGCCCTGCTCCATAAATAATTCTAGATCAGGTGTGTGTGCCTGGACAATATCCAAATTCTTTAGATGCCTCTCAGAGGCTAACAGGTTAAAAATCAATGGTAATCTTGGCATGTGTGGATGGGGCCTGGGTTTGTGCTCAACTCTGTTGCCAGGTTGTCACTGTCTCAGCTTGTTTGTTTTCTGAGAAACTCTGCTTAGGCTCCTTTTTAGACCTGCCTAGTATCCCTATCCTTTCCTGCCTCGTCAAGGTTTCAATTCCACTCAGACTTGTCTTTCCAGCCCTCTTGCCTCCCTGGCAGCCTACACCCAAGCATCCCTGTCATACTTATTCAATGCTGTGCATATCCCATGATGCCCTGCTCAGGACTATGGACAGCATTCAGCATCCCGAGAAGCTCTGATTCCACAGCAGAATCCCAGTTCTGCAAAGGCAGATTTGAATGTATGTATTCATTGACCAGTGACATGTCAAAACCTGGCAGAAGGAATGGGGAAGATGGTAACAGGCAGGTGGCATGGAAGGAGATGGAATGACCTTCAGTAGTCAGAGGGTTTAACTTCAGTGCTCTCTATATTTCCAACACCTTCCAGTGACTAGCAGAAGCAGACTGACACAAAATAAGCAATTCCATTCAAACTGAGGGAGGGGCCCTAGATCAATGGTGAACTTTTTATGCAGGTTCAATTACTGTCAGCCGTCTCCAGTTAGAGGACCCCAGAGCACAGGTGTTGAGAAAGACCATTCTCTTCTGGAGGGCCAGCCTATATGTTACACATGATTGCTACCAGTCAGACATCAGCTGTGAGCTCCCTACAGAAGCTCAGTTCTTAAACATGTGGGGCCCTGATGTGGACTGGGGCATAGTGTGCAGGGAGAAGAGACTCCTGTCTCCTTCCTGAGCCATTTTTTCAACCCAAAATGAGCCCAGAGGTACTATTTGGCTTGTTGGCAACTGCACTCACAGGCCATCAGTACACATACAACTGTAGCCAAGGGAAATATTTTCTCTGGGGTTCTTTTGGGTCATAAAAACAGCACGAGGGAAAGGCAGTAGCCCCATCCCCCATGCACCAGGGTCGCAGTGCAAATCTGGGCCACACATATTTGAGAACTGCATTTCCATGGGGAAGTCATTGCTGATGTCTGACCGTAAGTCCTTGTGGCAGTTCCAAGTCATATATAATAATGGCTGTGAGACTTTGGAGAGCAACTGACTCATAGGTGATTCTAAGATAGAAGACCAATGGTCTGACTCAATTCACTCATGTTCATTTGCTTAAATTTGCACATTTGCTCTGTTTTCCTTGACACTTCATTGTCTTGGCATTAAATATGAGGTTCTGTTTCAGTCAATAGCACACAAAATTCTGCACATATTGCCTTTTCACAGGTGAGAATGATAGCAACTTGCTTGAGGCCACTGAATATGGATTTGAACCTGCATGTCCAAGATCAAACGATAACCATCTACTCACAAAATCTTGCCTGTTACTTAAATGTTGCTTTGCAGGCTGTCCTGGGCACTATCAAAACTTAGCTTCTCCCCCAGTAAATTCCTGCCCAACCCTTCCTTTTAAAGACTCCTCCATCCACACCCCCATTCACTAAAGTGCTGATGTGAAGTGTTTTTCATTGTTTGTTTTCAGGAACGAAAGTGTAAACATTTCCCACAAATGATGCACTTAATCAACCTCATTTGCCAAGACCTGTCATTGCTATGTTGTTGATTAGAGACAAAGAAGGGCCAGACTTGTTCTGACTGAATCCCCTGGGATTTGAGCTGTGGTGAAGTCCAAGGGAAGCATTAAAAAACTGCCAAATGGATGGGTGTGAAGCCCAAAGACCTCTCCTCCTCCTCTTCCAAAGCAATGGTCTGGCTACATTCCCCTTGTGCTTTTAGATCTCTTTCTTCTGTGCAGATCACAAAATGGAGATGAGTCAAGAGCAACTCTGCAAGGGAGGAAGATGCAATCAGTGCCAGCATACAAAGCAAAGGGTGCTTTCATTCATGCTGAATAATGCAGTTTCAATCCACTTCAGAGACCATTTACAAGTGGATTTTGTCATTTCACACAACAAGATCCAATTACAAAGTGCATTGAAAGTGGATTATTTAGTGTGTGTGAAAGAACCCAATGTTGTTTATTTATATGGAAGTAGATGACAGAAGAGGATCTGGGAGAGTTCGAAGCCAATCTTTCAAATGCTGCCAGTGGAAAGAACAAGATGGCTTCCTGACATCCCACTGGCGGCTGAGAGTTTATCGGCCTTGCAAATCTTTAGGAAGGCATAAACTGCATATGTAAAAAGAGTTTGTGTTGGAAACTAGGCAGTTGGAGTTTTCATTATTGCTTCCGTATGATGATGATTCCACTGTATTCATTGTTTTACTATATTTTTATGATACTTTTGTACACCTTCATGGGGCCCCTTCTGGGCAGGGTAGGGCTGCCAGCCCCCCAGCTTCCCTGCCCCCTGTCTCCCATTTCCCACCACTGCTCAGAGTGGCGGCAAAACTTTTTAAAAAATGGCTGTCAGGCAGACAGTGTGTCAGGAGTCCTAACTTAGTCAGCAAAACACCAGGCCTTGTGATGCAAGCAAGGATAGCGTTTATTATTTAGCTGCAATAGAAAAGATCACTGAAGCAGGTACATTGTTCAGAATGACTTGGTTACAGAAAGCAAGCGGTTATACAGGGAAGGGGGTGAATGGGGACCCCCCTTTCCCCAGTCAATGAATACCATGTGATTGGGAATCGAAAGTTACTACGCTAATGAAGTTCCCAACGCCCCCATTATTCACAGCAAAGCTGCAGCTTTGAAAGCGATAGCATAGCTCGCAGCTTGACTCCTCAAGGTCAGAATGTCCCGTCTGCGGAAGATAGGGGTAACCAGAGCTACATTCCATTCTCACACCCTAAGCGTAAATCAACAACTCCCCAGATTCCAACCTCCCGCCTGTCACGCCACTAAGGCGCCCAGAGCCAACCTCCCCTCCCCTCCATCCATCATGGCAGGGCTACCTGACATGCAGCCCCCTCGAAAATAAGCCTACCCCTTTGGTTTATGGGGGTACAACTTGTGAAACGCCCGGATAAGCCGGGGGGCCAGAACATTTTCCGCCCGCACCCATTCCCTCTGCTCCGGCCCAAAGTCAACCCATTCAACTAGATAAAACAAGCGATTGCGAGAGATTTTAGAGTCCAAGATTTGCGATACTTCGTAGTGAGGTTCCCCCCCCACCAGCAGCGGAGGTGGGGTCGGCCGTTGTGGTCGCCATTTGTTCTCTTCAGGCGCCCGGCGTAGAAGCCTTACATGAAAAACAGGATGAACAGACTTTAGGGATTTAGGCAAAGCAAGTTCAACAGTTACATTGTTAATCACTCTCACAATCTCAAAGGGACCTATAAATTTCCAACCGAGTTTGCGACTCGGCTGAATACGACGCAAGTGTTGCGTGGATAAATAGGCAAACTCCCCACATTTAGGGATCCAGGCAAGATTACGTTTCTTGTCGGCCTGGAGTTTGTAAGCCGCCTTAGCCTCCTCCAGAGTCTTGGCTAATGAACCCCACGCCATCTGTAAGTGTTTGCACCAGTCTCCAGCGTCTCCCGCCGGGAGATCGGGAGAATTCAAAAATGGCAGCGGCGGGGCGTCGTATCCATGTACCGCTTTAAATGGGGACATTCCAGTCGACGAGTGCTGAGTATTATTGTAACAGAACTCAGCTAAAGGCAAAAGCGAATGCCAATTGTCCTGCTGAAAGTTGGAGAAACATCGTAAGTATTGTTCCAAAGTCTGATTCACACGTTCGGTCTGCCCATCGGACTCTGGATGGTACGCACTGCTCACCCCCCTCTCCACCCCAAGCAGTGACATAAGTTCACTCCAGAACCAGGAAACGAACTGAACCCCCCTATCCGAGATCACTTTATTAGGTAAAGTGTGGAGCCTCACTACGTGTTGCAAGAACGCAGAGGCTAGTTTCTTGGCAGAGGGGACGGAGGCAAACGGAACGAAATGAGCCTGTTTGGTAAACAGGTCCACTATCACCCATATGACAGTTTTCCCCCCACTAGGGGGTAGGTCCGTAATAAAGTCCATAGAGATCACTTCCCATGGCCGAGCCGGCGTGGGGAGGGGTTGCAGCGCACCCGGGGGTTTGCCGGGTCGAGGTTTACTCATCAAGCACGTTTGACACGCTGACGTGAAGAGTGAAATGTCTTTTCTTAGCCCCGGCCACCAAAACTGCCTTTGTAGGAGCTGGAGAGACTTCACAAACCCTGTGTGTCCAGCTAGCTTTGACCCGTGCGCCCAACCCATCACCTCCCCCTGAGGGACCTTGGGACAAAGAGTTTATTGTTTTTAGTCCAGCAGCCGTGCGCATCACGGGACATTCCTTCTTCCCCCTCCACCTCCTCTCTATCCGCGTCTGTCATAGCTGTAGAGAATTTTACCGCCCAGTCCTTGGGAGGAGGATCTGGCGACGGGGGGAGAGTTTGGCCTGCCTCCGAGTGGTTACTGCCCCTCCCAGTTGGGAGGGAGTGAAAATCGAGTCATGAATCTCCTCCCTCTTGCTGTCGTGTTGAGGGAGGCGGGACAGTGCATCGGCCAGCGAGTTCGAAGTCCCCGGGAAATGGTGCAGTGTGAAATTAAACTTGGAGAAGAAATCAGCCCAGCGGAGCTGTTTGGCGTTCAAGGAACGGGGGAGCGGAGCAGCTCGAGGTTTTTGTGATCAGTCCAGACCTCGAACGGGACTCGCGCCCCCTCTAGCCAATGGCACCAGGTAGCCAACGCCAAACGGATCGATCCCGCTTCTTTCTCCCACACCGACCAATTCCGTTCAGTATCGTTAAATTTTTTGGAAACATAGGCAAGGGGGTGTAGTTTACCATCCTCTCCCTCTTGGAGGATCGCCCCCCCCATAGCAACGTCTGAGGCGTCAACTTGGACAATGAATTTCTTAAGTTCATTCGGGTGGGCTAAGACAGGTTCAGACGTGAACAGGGTTTTCAATTTGTCAAAAGCCCGTTGGCACTCTGGTGACCACTCTAACTTGGCTCCGGGTCGAGTGCATTCGGGTGGTTTCCCTTTGGTTTTCAATAAGTCAGTCAAGGGAAGAGCCACCTGGGCAAAGTTCGATAGGAACGATCTATAAAAGTTCGCGAATCCGAGGAAACCCTGGAGTTGCCTCCACGTTTTGGGAGCCTCCCACCCTACTACATCCTTAATCTTGTCAGGGTCCATCTCAATTCCCTTTTGAGATATGCGGTAGCCCAAAAAAGGGATCTCCGTTTTGTGAAATTCACACTTGGACAGTTTGGCAAACAGTTTATGCTTGTGCAACGTTTGTAGTACTTCCCGCACCAGTTTTACATGAGATTTCAGGTCGGGGGAATATAAAAGAATGTCATCAAGGTAAACAAGGACCCCCTTGAACAAATATTTATGCAACACCTCGTTAATCAAGTTCATGAAGACCCCCGGGGCCCCTTGGAGCCCGAATGGCATGACCAAGTATTCAAACTGGCCTAGAGGGGTGTTGAACGCCGTCTTAAATTCATCCCCCTCCCGAATTCGGACCCTGAAATAGGCATCTCGGAGGTCTAGCTTCGAGAAAATTTTCCCCCCAGCCACCGCCGCCAACAAGTCTTTTATGAGGGGCATGGGGTAGGCGTTTGTGTTGGACACTGCATTCAAGCCACGATAGTTGGTGCATAGCCGCAACCCCCCGTCCTTTTTTTCCGGAAAAGCACAGGAGCCGCAAACGGGGAGGATGCCGGCCGTATAAAACCCCTACTGAGGTTTTTGTCAATGAACTTCCGCAGTTCCACTTTTTCCGAGGGGCTCATAGAATACAGTTTTCCCTTCGGCAACTTTTGGTTGGGCAAAATTTCAATTGCACAGTCTGAGTTCCTGTGGGGGGCAATTCATCAGCCTCCTCCTCCCCCAAAACAGGAGCCAGGTCGTGATACTCGGGGGGATGCCTTCCAGCTCCGCGTCCGCCACCCCCGCCGTCACTAGGAGTTGCCCCCTGTCATGGGTCCCCACTCTTTTCTCCATAAGTGGGACCGGCATTTTCCGGAGATGAAGTTCACCTTCCCCTCCCCCATAGTACGTGAGGATCGTGGTCAAAGAACCACGGGCTCCCTAGAACCAGGGGAAAGCGGGCTGAAGGGGTAACTACGAAAGACCTTTCTTCCCAGTGTTGCCCGAGCCCCACCCTCAAGGGTACAGTCTCGTATTTACAGGGTTCCTTCATGGTGGACCCGTCCATTTGAGTAAAAATCAAGGGTTCATTTAGTTTAACAACTTTTGCCCCTAGTCCCGTTATTAGTGTGGGGTTGATGAGGTCTCTCCCACACCCAGAGTCAATGAGAGCTCGTACTCTCACATGGGTCAATAGACCCGGGTCCATTAGAGTCACTGTGAGAAAGAAAAGAGAGGGGTTTTGCTCACCGGGATTTGCGCCTGGGAGTGTGGGACCTGCTGTTCAGCGCTGTTTACAGCAGGTCCGTCTCGTTTCCCTGCGGCACGATCTCGCCATCGGATGAGTCGGATGCCTCGCTGAGCGGTTTAGCTTGCAAGGCTTTCGCCCCCTTCGGTTTCGCCACTTGTTTTGGTGTGGATGTGTCAAACTTCTTTTTGACTCCTTTGGACACCCCGGGCGACGCAGGCGATGTCGGGCAGTTCGCGGCGAAATGGCCCCCTTCTCCGCATTTGAGGCAAAGACCTTGCTTCATCCGGAGTTCCCTTGTACCGTCCCTCGGCTTCGGGTTCGGGGCAGGGGTTTCCCCCTCGCTGCCGGCACGGGGCCCCGGTTGGCCATCGCTGCGGTGTCATCCAGTTTGATGGTCTTCAGCCAGTTCTCCATCGTGATGGCGGCTTGAATCCACCCAGTGAGGGTGTTCGGGTCTTGGTTCCGGGTGACTTCTCGGCGGATCTCCGCATTGAGCCCCCACTTGTAGAAGTCTACGAGATTCCCTTCCCCTCGGAGTTTAGCTGCACATCTTCGGAACTCCGAGGTGTAGTCTCTCACCGACCTCGCGCCTTGCTTGAGGCTTCGGATCGTTGCCTTGGCTGCCTTGGTAGAGTGCACATCTTCAAATTGCTCTTTCATGGCCCACATGAAAGAATCGATCTCCCTCAGCTCACGCCCATCAGCTTGGTGGAGTCCCACGTACCAGTCGGCTGCCGCTCCCTTCAGGTGGGCTGCTATGACATCGACCATGCGCTCCTCTCGTTGGAATAGGTGGCCCCAGGTCTCGATAAACCTCTCGGCTCGCACCAGGAAGAATGGGAATTTTTCAGGGTCTCCATCAAAATCAGCGTCCAGGAGTTCTGCAGGTTTAGGTGGCAAGAACCCCCAAGGGCGAGGGGGTGGTTGCCCAGGCGGCCCCTGCGGTCCTGGCCCCACTGGTTGGTCCGGCGGCCCGGCCGGCACGTTCCCCTGATCCTGGTCTGGCGCCGGGCGCTGATCGGGAGGAACACGGGCTGGTGGTTCATCGCGCCTCTGCCGCTCGCGCTCCTCTCGGATGCCCTCCGCGATCATCTGTGGGATGCGAGCGAGGGATTCGTCTAGGAAGCGCATCAGGCGGTCTTGGCTCGGCTCTCCACTCCACCTCCTCCGCACCACGGCACCCTCCAGGCTCTCGGAGTCTCGGCCGGTCTCCTCCAGGGCTTCCGCCGTGATCAGCTTTCGGACCGACCTCTCGTGGTGGCTTGCCCCCATAGATGCTCTCGGGGTCCCGAACCCGTCTCGTGGGTTTCAGCCAGGGGTTTCACCCAGTCTCGCCTACGTCCAACTCGGGTGGTCACCCCTCCATAGGCTGCCCCATACGGGTCTCTGTAAGGCCCTCCAAAGTCGTACTCCAGACCCCATTGCCCCGGCACATGTGTGTCAGGGGTCTCTTTGGTACGTCTTTCCCGAGGGGCTTCTTCTCCTTTTCTTCTTCAATCGGGAGAGTGTCTTCTTCACCGCCACTCATTGTGGAGTTGCGGGTTTATGGCCAGTCCCGAAAGTTGATGAGGATTCTGAACAAACTGTCAGGAGTCCTAACTTAGTCAGCAAAACACCAGGCCTTGTGATGCAAGCAAGGATAGCGTTTATTATTTAGCTGCAATAGAAAAGATCACTGAAGCAGGTACATTGTTCAGAATGACTTGGTTACAGAAAGCAAGCGGTTATACAGGGAAGGGGGTGAATGGGGACCCCCCTTTTCCCAGTCAATGAATACCATGCGATTGGGAATCGAAAGTTACTACGCTAATGAAGTTCCCAACGCCCCCATTATTCACAGCAAAGCTGCAGCTTTGAAAGCGATAGCATAGCTCGCAGCTTGACTCCTCAAGGTCAGAATGTCCCGTCTGCGGAAGATAGGGGTAACCAGAGCTACATTCCATTCTCACACCCTAAGCGTAAATCAACAACTCCCCAGATTCCAACCTCCCGCCTGTCACACCACTAAGGCGCCCAGAGCCAACCTCCCCTCCCCTCCATCCATCATGGCAGGGCTACCTGACACAGTGTTACATCACTTCTAGGGGAAACCCAAAAGTGACATCTGTTTTCTCTAGGGCTGCAGTCACACAAACTAAATAATACACTTTCAATCTACTTTCAGTACACTTTCCAACAGCATTTTGCCAGTTCACACAGTAAAATCCAGTTGAAAAGTGCACTGAAAGTAGATTGAAAGTGCAGCCTAGAAATTGCTGGAAATTCCTTCTGTAGAATTTCCAGAGATTCCTAGAGAAGTGTGGCATCCTTTCCAGGTTTTCCCCAGTTTGCAAGTACCTGGAAGGCACAAATCTGGCAAAGGGTGAGGCCCATCCAGGCACAGACTAAGTAGGTTCAAAGGATGGAGACTATGAGCCCAGGGGTAGAACTGAGGGGTACAAAGACCAAGAAGAAAATGTTGTGTTTAGGCCACCTGTTCCATGTGCTTACAAGCCCCTTTCAAGCAATAGCCAATACTAAACCATGATTAAAGGCCAACACAGATAAAACTTCCACAATCCCGATTCTTATTTTGCCACTAGCACAAATTATGTACTAAAAGGGCATGTGAATCAAGCAGGTGAGGATGTTCTAGTTCACCATTCATTCACATAGGTAAAACACACAAATGTAGTAGAGTATGAGGGAATTTAGCATTCAGACAGGACTGGCCCCAGGTGTCTGGGTGCCCTAGGCAGGCCAGCCTGTGGCGCCCACCCCACTGGGGATGCCAACCTCCCGGTGGGGCCTGGAGACTGGGGGGGGCCAGCAGCGGGTTCTAACCCCCTTCCCTTCCCTCGAGGCTCGGAGCGCCGGCTTTCCTGGGCGCTCCGCAGCTGCAGGGCGCCCAGGAAAGCCAGGGAAGAGGCGGGGGCTCTAACCCCCACCTCTTCCCTCCCAGCGCTGGCTTTCCTGGGTGCTCTGCAGCTGCGGGGCGCCCAGGAAAGTCAGGGAAGAGGCGGCAGTTCTAATCCCCGCCCCTTCCCTCGGAGGCTCGGAGCTCCGGCTTTCCTGGGCACTCTGCAGCTGCGGGGTGCCCAGAAAAGCCAGGGAAGAGGCGGGGTTCTACCCCCCACCCCTTCCCTTGGAGGCTCAAAGCACCGGCTTTCCTGGGCACTCCGCAGCTGCAGGGCACCCAGGAAAACCAGGGAAGAGGCGGGGGTTCTAACCCCCGCCCCTTCCCTCCCAGCACTGGCTTACCTGGACGCTCTGCAGCTGCGGGGTGCCCAAGAAAGCCAGGGAAGAGGCAGAGGTTCTAACCCCCGCCCCTTCCCTCCCAGCGCCGGCTTCCCGGGGGGGGAGGGTGGGCAAGCTCCGCCACCACCTCCTATGCCCCGCCGGGGTGCTCTTCGCTGGTGGCGGTGGGGAGGTGGTGGGGAGGGGGGCTTTTCATGGGGGGGGGCGCAATTTGGTGCCCCTGCGGCTGGCGCTCTCTAGGCAAGTGCCTAGCTCGTCTAGTGGGCGAGCCAGCTGTGCATTCAGAGTACATTCAGGGAAAATAACTGGTCCATTTTACAGATGGGATATGCCAAGTGTGAGAGACTACAGTTAACTCCCCCCCAACCCTGAGCTTTTCAAGCCCTGCAAGCATCTTTGGATTCTGATACAGGGTGGTGGGCACAGCCACAAAATGGCTGCTGAAGGAGGTGAAGTCAGCCACAAACTGTCAGGGAGCAAAGTCATGCGTCACTCTAGTAATCACACTTCAACATTTCAGGCAGAAGCTCTGTTTGACAGATGGCTTTTAAAATGAACATATTGTCAAAAACCATTTTCTTGCATACACACCAGCTTACCTTCAGTCATGCAGTGAAGATCCTTGTGTCTGTGGTAGCAGCTGCTGCTGAAGCGACTTCTTAAAAATCTGCCCAACCAATCACATCCCCAGTGGTCAATCAGAAGCCCTCTTGGGCAAAAGCCCCCTGGCTAAAAACACTTGGCAGGTGACAGGCCCATGCGAGCCACGCTGGAGACCCCTTGCTTTAGTTTAAAAGATAAGCAATGCAGCCATAGCCAAGAATTCAAAACTCATACAGAACAGATATCTCAAGAAAGTGAGCCATGCTGGAGGACAAGCATTAAATCTATAGCAGACTGTTAATCAGAATCTGTACAGGCATTGCTTACGCAGTCTCTCACCTTCCCTCTGATACTTCTTGTATTGATTCTCATTGGTGGCTGCCTCTCCTCTATTGACTGGCTTTAGCATTTGGTATTGGTGGGAGGGCAGTAGGCTTGGTGAAAGGCAAGAAGACTGCCTGTGCTGCTTGTCACCCATAAACCTGGAGCAACTATGTGCCTCCAAAGTCCAATATGAATCACTGTGTCAGCACAGTATTGTGACAGCCTAGACCTGGTGTTCACAATTTGTGGCTAAACTGTAAAGCCTAATCCCACTACAGTATTACCTGTGATAATAAAATAATTCCTAGACTAATTCGACCTTATACTGACTGTGTTAACAAAAAGGAAACAGTTCTTTAAACAACTCTTACACTCTTCAGTGCTCGGTACCTTCAACTTTTTGAACATGTGAAATGGTTCCTTTACTTCTAAGCTGTGTTTAATTTTGTGACTTTCTGACCCTTTGCCCTTTCAATCTTTAATGTGGTTTTTTTTTTAGAAAATACATAATTTCGACAAAAAGGTCAAATGCTGTACAATGTGCATTATCCGGAGAAAAATCCATTAAAAATCAGAACAAAATTGGAATGAGGTTTTGCATACACCACATGTAAAAAATAACTGCTGTTTAGTATTTGAGCTTGTTATAAACATTATGTATTTGTCATTAAAATGGTTAGTACAATGCTTAATTTAAATTCCGGTCCCAAAAAATTATTACAAAAATGACAAAGCAACACTGATGCTTCCTGTTTTTCCTGTTTTGGAAAAGCTTTTTAGTAGAAATCAGCAGGAAATCAATTTCAGTTTTTCAAAAAGATCTGCCCTCTGTTCTTACTGGGCATATCAGCACAAAAGCAGTACTGTGTCCTGCTTTTGCTTGGAGATATCTGGAAGGAATGAGAAGCAGAAAACAAAGCCAAAAGATAGCTGTAGTGTTTAGAGATGCTGCTTCTGAGGCACACAAAAGCCTGGGCTTAAAATGAAAGTAAAAGTTTGCTGTAAGCCTAGTGCTGTGAAGGGCTTAAAGATGCAAGATGGGAAAGGGAAAGGGCAAGCATATGAAGTGAAGGGGATAGGGTTGCCAGCCTTCAGATAGGGCCTGGGGATCTGCTTTTACAACTGATCTCCAGCTGACAGAGATCATCTCTCCTGCAGAAAATCACTGCTTTGAGGGGTGGACTCTATGGCATTGTACCAAGCTGAGGCCCCTCCTCTCCCCAAACCCCACACTCTCCTGGATCCACCCCCAAAGTCTTCAGGTATTTTCTAACCCAGACCTGGCAACCCTAGAAGGGGACGGAATGGAGGAACTGTTATGAAGACTGCAACTGATACACAAATTTACATAAGAAGAGTCAGGCTTTCAGATAGGTGGGTAATCATGCCAATTGCCTACTTCAAGGAGCAGTTCTCTAGCCATTGGACCCTCCCACCCACTTGTGCCTCTGGGACACAAGTCCCTCTTGACAATGAGAGGGGGGTGGGGGCCTAGGCCTTGTGGCCAGCATCACCCAGGAAGTGATGTCACCACACCAGCAATGTCTGGATGACTCTCTGGTATTTGGACAAAAATCACAGGGCCTGAAAAACAGAGTTGTTCCCCCAGGCCTTTGGTTGAGGCAGCATACATTCAATCATTCTGCCCTCCCCTGTCCATGGCCTCTTTCCCAGTGCCTTACTGTTCTGGATACTACTTGGACACTGGAGTTTCTTGGGAAAACTGTTCCTGTCTAACATGAAGCATGGGACTTTGTCATTATCTGTTGCTGCCATCTGTTGTTTTATTGTTTCATGGTTTTATGCTGTAAGCTGCCCTGAGCCCATTTTTGGGGGTAGGCTGGGGTATAAATTAAATAAATGAATAAACGTCGTAAAACTGGTTTCTACTATAGAGTTTTTGCTCAGATACCAAAATGTTACCCAGATGTTATTGGCATGATGATGTCGCTTCCTATGTGAGGCCTAGACCTTCTCCTTTCTCCTTGCAAGTCCCCCTCATGGCCAGCTATGATTGGTGGCTAGGGGTAGGGCCTAGTGGTGGGGAACCCCCACCTCCATTGGAGAGTCTGAAAACCCTAATATCAGCTGATACATTGAAAATTCTATGGTAATACCACAGAGTTTCCAGAGTGCTGTCTGATGTCACATCCACTGCATCTTTATTTGTAGGTTCCAAGTTGTGAAGGGCTTAAAAGTAAGAACCAGGACCTTGAATTGAACCTGAAAGGAAATAGGTAACAGCCTAGCAGCTGTATGGTAAGGAGCAAAATAAAGAGAGGACTGAGTTCTTTTACAAAAAGCCAATGAGGTGGTAAACCTGTTTCAGTTTCTGGATTGTATCTTCAGGCAGTAGGTGAGGGAATCACACTCTTGAATATTTTATTATTTTGAAAAGATCTCAGCATATATCAAACTGCATATCCAGAAGAAGGATTCTAACCTACTGCTGTTCTCCATGACCTGCTACTTTGTACTAGGGGTGTGCAGGGAAAAAAATGATTTTTTAAAAAAATACGGGTATAATAAAGCCAATTTTTTGGGGAATTCCTGAATATACCCGAATACCAATACCAGTATTCTATTGGTAGCCAAGAATTTTCGGGATTCCTGAAAATTTTCAGCTCTGTTATATCCCGTGGGGCCATTGTAGTCAATGGCAAAAATCTTCTATCAAATATTCAGGGGGCTGAGGGGAGGTGGTTTGAGGTAGAGGCACCATATCTGTACCATAGCTGCTGGAGCCTCTCCCCAAAAGACCTCCCAATTTTGGAAAAGATTGGACTGGGGGGGTCAAATTCTAGGGGCATCCAAAGAGGGTGCCCCCAATCCTCCATTGTTTCCTATGGGGATGGGGAAAAGGCAGGCAGCAGTGTCTCCCCAAGAATCTCTCTGCAAGAAACTAAGTGAGGTATGGTGGTGTGAAGGGAGCATGTTTGCCAGGCCAGCAGCAGAACCAGTGCAGTCTGCCTCCCAGAACCAGTGTCACTGTGGCAGCCCAAACCCAACAGGACTCAGGTCAAATCAGAGAATCTCTGCAGTATAACCACAACTACAAACCAACAATCCCAGAAATATAACTCACAGAGAAAAAAAAATAAAAAAACTACAACAGGCACTAAAGCACAAACTAGATGAACCAGAAACAACTAGAAGGAGAGGCCTGAGAGAGCTTGCCTAGGCTCCAGCCAGAAGGCCTAGTCAGCCTCCCCAACCAACAATCCCAGAAATATAAATCACCAAAAAACAATTTTTTAAAGAACTGCAACAGGCACAAAAACACAAACCAGAAATAACAAGAAAGAGAGGCCCAAGAAGGAAAAAAAAAAGCTGGAAAAATTGGGTTTTTTTTTCAGTATTCAATATTCAGCAGCTCAGGGGAGCTGATTTGGTATGCCATATACCCAAAATATGCCAAAAAAAGATTTTTTGGGTTTTTCCGGTTCGGCTTTACTAAATGCACACCCCTAATTTGTATATCTCCAGTGACATGTCGTCTTGTGATTCCCTGTCTACCACCTGTTGACTGAAGAGGTCCTGCCCCAAAACAGATTTATCCCATCTTGTTTTGTGTGTGAAAACTAAGCCTGAGGTTTGCAGATAAGCAGCGAGTAGGAGCCTTAGGGACCTCCAAGGGCATGCTGTTGCTTTTGGGTAAGTAATGCAGCTTCCTAGCCTAGCACTGTCTCTATGGATGTGCTTTGTACTGACTTTGTATGCAAATGAACATTTTATTACAAAAGGAATTATAAGTCTGTAACTACTGTTCTCTGTGCAAACCTTCCTTTGGAAGCTTCTCCTGTTCTAGGAAGTGAGAAGGATAAATCACTTATGAACTGGTCTTAGATAATGCTGCTCATTGTGTTGGAATCCTACCATTACCCCTCCCTTTGATGGATGTTTGAGCCTTAGAACAGAAGCTCCACTAGTTGGGTGGAACACTCTCCCTTCTAGGTACTGGGTTTCACATCTCCCCCAATCTTCAAAGTACCTCAGCCAAAAAAAGTTGTATTCTCTAAGTTTTGGTAGGCTATCTGCTGACAATTCCCCCCCCCCATTTCCCCTTTTAAAATAACACTTCTTGTGCAGATTTAATGCAACCTTAATGCAATGTACATTGTCCAATGACAATGGGGAGAGTGATTTATTATTATGGGGTGGGATCCAGCAAAGACACTGATGGCCACAGAACTTTCCCCATCTAGTAATCCCTTTCAACCCCAGGAAACTTGTTCCCAGGATCATAGCACTTATGGCTGCAGTCATAGGCTGCAGTGCAGAGGGGAAAGGAGACAATGGCTGTGGTCACACACACAGTTTGTGATGCTATGGTAGCGTTACCTGAGCAGAATAAATGGGCCCCTCCAGACGAGAACATCTGCTTTCCATGGCACAGTAGTCAGCAACCCATGCTGTTCCGCAATGGAAGTGGGATAAACAGATACTGGGGAAAGTTGTTTGAGGTTCCCTCTAGGTTTGCCGACATCTAAACTCTCTTGCACTGAAAGGAAACCAGAAGGGACATCTGAACTTGCAGATCCATTTCTGCCACTGTTTTTTTAGTTGCTGCCTATATGCACATATACACATCCATCCATTTGCATTTAAATAAAATCTTATGGCTCGTCCCGTGGTTGAAGTGCAACATTAGCAGCCACATGGGTAACCCACCACAAGGTGTGTGGTCTGGATGGAATGCTCTGCTACACTTTGAACAGGTACAATTTGAGACATCATCATACTACAACAAGCTGCCAGTGTGACTGCAGCCAATATCACCTTTCCTGCCTCTTGCATTTGTAGAGCTGAACTGATGGAAAAGGCAAAAGGGAAATTTGCTTCCCAGGCTTACAAGGGTCTGCTGGGGATGGGGGAACTGGGTAAGGTCTGTGCTTCTTGCATGAGCAGATTGCTGGATCCAGCCCATTAATAACAATAGTAGTAATAGTGGTAGCAGTATAATTACAGGATTGTTCCCTAAAATTCAAGGGAAAGAATAATGAAGCTGTTTCTATCTCTCTTTTGTTGCTTCTAAATATAAAATATGCTAGAAGCAGCACTGTGCCAGTGAATTATCCAGTCACTGGCACAATAGGGCATGAAACAAAAGAATCCTGTTCTCAGAACCCCTCAAGTCAGAGGTAGTAAGAAAAAGGTTGGGCAATGAGCACCAAGGTTTTGGGATATTTGCTTAATATAGCAGAGTTACGCAGCAAAAGCATGCTGGGCCCATAACCCTATTGGGATATTTGCTTAATATAGCAGAGTGTGGCCAGTCATAGAAACCTGATACTGGGTACAGTAAATAAATCTCCCAAGAAGTATATTGTAAAAAAGTAAAAACTTACATTTATTCAAGTAGATTCAGTCCACATTCAGGTTGCAGTTGAAAGGAGAGAGAGAAGCCTAATCTAAGGAGTACTTTCCCTATCACAAATGGCCAGCTAATCCAGCATCATGTGTCTGGGAGTATGGCATTGTTTCTACAGGAGAAACCTGTAGAGATGTGTGACTCCATGAAGAGCCATGTGAAGCAATGGAAGGAACAAAGTACAGGGAGAGAGAGGAGGGGATCAGAGGGCAGCTCCTAGGTTAAGACAAAGAGAGTCATCCCATTCAAGGAGATAACACCCAGGGGTCATTTCCTAGAAAAAGAGGTGCAGGAGCTCATTAGCATAACTCATTAGCATATGCCACACCTCCTGACATCACTGGAAGTATGGTGAGAAAGAGAGAGAGAGAAAGTCAGAGAGAGACAGAGTGAAATGGGGAGGAAGGAAGGAAGAAAGAGAAAGAGGGAGGGAGGGAAAGAGGGCAAAGAACTTTGGGAAAGAAGGAAAGAAAAGAAAAGGAAGTAAGGAAGAAAGGAAGAGGGGGGAAAGAGGGGGGAAAGAGGGAAAGCAATGGGGAGGAAGGGAAAGAGGGCAAAGAATGGAAAAGAAAGAAAGAAAAAAAGGAAGAGAGAGAGAGACGAGGAGAAAAATGGGGAGGAAGGAAAGGAAAGAGGGAGGGAGGGAAAGGGAGCAAAGAACTTTGGGAAAGAAGGAAAGAAAGAAAAGAAAGAAAGGGGGAAAGAGGGAAAGAGATGGGGAGGAAGAGAGGGAAGGAAAGAGGGCAAAGAATGGGAAGGAAGGAAGGAAGGAAGGAAGGAAGGAAGGAAGGAAGGAAGGAAGGAAGGAAGGAAAGAAAGAAAGAAAGAAAGAAAGAAAGAAAGAAAGAAAGAAAGAAAGAAAGAAAGAAAGAAAGAAAGAAAGAAAGAAAGAAAGAAAGAAAGAAAGAAAGAGAAATGGGAAGGAAGGAAGGGAGAGAGGGAGGGAAAGAGGGTGGGCAGAGAAAGGCAGTGGGTGGGGGCGCTCCGGAGATCTTTCTCTGCTCTCGCGCCTCAGTGCACATGCAGAGAAAGGCAGCGGGTGGGTGGGGGCACTCTGGAGAACTTTCTCTGCTCGCACGCCTCAGTGCATGGGCAGAGAAAGGCAGCGGGTGGGTAGGTGGGGTGCTCTGGAGATCCTTCTCTGCTTGCGTGCCTCAGTGCATGGGCAGAGAAAGGCAGCGGGTGGGTGGGTGGGGCACTCTGGAGATCTTTCTCTGCTCGCGCGCCTTGGCGCATGGGCAGAGGAAGGCGGGTGGGTGGGTGGGGTGCTCCGGAGATCTTTCTCTGCTCACACGCCTCGATGCACAGGCAGAGAAAGGCGCCGGGTGGGTGGGTGGGGCGCTCCAGAGATCTTTCTCTGCTCGCGCACCTCGGTGCATGGGCAGAGAAAGGCAGTGGGTGGGTGGATGGGGTGTTCTGGGGATCTTTCTCTGATTGCATGCCTTGGTGCACGGGCAGAGAAAGGTGGCAGGGGGGAGCTCTGGAGAAAGCCAGAGACTGGGCTGGAGGCCTTCTCAGTGCGCCGTGCCTCAGCATGCCCAAAGAACCAGGGATAGGCCAGGAGGCAGGAAACTCACCTTCTTTCTTCTGCCTCCTTCCTTCTTCTGCTGGGAGCAGGGGGGCGGGGCTTGGTCATGTGCCCACCCCCCGGGTGCCTCACTCCTGGAGCGCCGCTCCTCCGTGCTCCAGCCCCATCTGAGGCCTGCTAACACCTACACATACTTAGAGTGATGTAGCGTCCCTCAGTGTCCAGGCATGTTGAGTCACTCACTCCAACACAAATCACCCTTTCTTCATGGATATAGCTTACCACAGCAACCCTAGTTCTGAGCCTTTTGCTTCTGGCTTCACCAGCTTAGAATCCTCACAGCACACTTTTAAAAGAAGGAATGCTCTTCCTGGTGTTTCATTTGATCAAAAGTCTGAGGCATGCTCAGGCCTCTCCGTTCTGCTGGGCAATACACCAGGCAAAGCTTTCTGGATAGGCTGCTGACACATGACAGAGGATTCCTGGGAGAGAGGTACTGGTAGGGCCTGTGTGGACCCACCATAACCATGACTGGGCTGCTTGCATTAGGGTCGAGGGTGGAGTGAAGTGGGAGGGGGAAAGGAGAGAGGGAGGCAGCAGCAACCAATATTTAGTGAGAAGGGAAGCTGAGAAAACAGAACAGTGGTCACAGCTGGATTTATGTGCAAATTACAGCTGAGAGACTCAGATTAGGAGGACTCTCTAAATAACAAATATTAAACATTACTAAATTAGCAGAGAGAGAGAAAAGAAATGGATCTCTTGCCCCTCACACACACACATACATAAATAGTTTCCATAGTTGAAAGCAATTTGTTGGCACATAAAACATGGGTTTTAGTTAAACATTAAGAGAAATTTCCTAACTTAACTTGGCATAGTTAGGACCTCAGCAATCCACCCCGTAAGCCTGTAATGTATCCGCTTGAGAACATGGGCTCAGGGCAGCCATGTGCTTGGACTGGTTCTAACCGGTCCACCATGTGGCCAGGCGAAGGGCCTGAGCTACGCCCCGAAGGACAATGGACTAGAGGATCCTGACTCCCCTCCAATAGAGGAGCAGGAGTTAATCCAATGTAAATAGCGAATCACCATGTGTGGGTGTGTTTAGGGTGTGGTCCACTTGGGGATAAAAGCCGGCCTGCGAGCTGGCTTAGGTGTCTTGTTCTGCAACTAATAAAGTATGTGAGAGCTGAAATCACTAGTAGGTCTCAGTACTTTTCACTAGCGACGAAGGTGGGATGCCAACTCCCTCCATGAACAACGACCACGAGACGAGCACTGCTGACCGCCCCACCACCGAAAGCACCGAACGCCGCCGCCGAGTTTCGTGTCCGCTTCTCCGGTTCCTGGACGCAGCACAGCTTCCAAGCACCGCTGACCCCGAGAGCAGCCTCGCTTCCAACGCTGCCAACTCGACACCGCGACCTCCACGGGTGAACGCAATGGCCGCCAGCAACGAGAGCTTCCCTGCCTTCGACATCTCCCGTCCTGCACATTGGGAGACCTGGATCGAGACGCTGGAGCGTCACTTCGAGATCCATGGCATCACGGATGCGGGTACGAAGAAGGCCTACCTCCTACGCTACTGCGGCATCGAGGCACACCTCCTCCTGAAGGACCTGGTGAACCCCTTACAGCCGAAAGATGCGGCCGCCACCCATGAGATGCTGGTCAAGGCGTTTACCGACCACTTGGCCCCAAAGCCCACCAAGTTTGTGGAACGAATGGAGTTCTTCGCAAGAATGCAGGGCCCCAACGAAACATCTCCAGAATTCCTGGCCAGCCTACGCCGCGCAGCAACAAGGTGTGCCTTCCCCAGCCTCACAGATGCCCTCCTAAACCAGTTCCTGGTGGGGCTGAAGGAGACAAAGCTGCGCCGCAGGCTCATCAGCCGGGACAACCTCACTCTGGAGGCCGCCATCAAGGAAGCGGCCACCTACAAGAAGTCTCACGCGGATCGCCGGCCAAAGATGGTCCATCGCCTCCAGAACTCTGGCCCCTCGGACGACTCGAACGATGAGGAGGTCCTACAGGTAAACCGACGATCGCAACAACGCACCCAACGCCACAAGGGATTCCCCGTGGCACCAACTCCGCCCAACACATCTGCCTGTGCCAGCTGTGGCGACGTGCACGAGCGCCGGACCTGCTGTTTCCAGGACGCCGTCTGCAGGACCTGCAACAAGGCTGGACACCTTGCCCGAGTCTGCCGCTCCAAGGGCAAGCACCTGGGATCCACTGCCCAGCTGGATGCCGCAAGCCTGCACACCGTGATGACCCAGCGCCAGCAAATGGTATGTAACTTGCCCCCTGAAAGCCCGGACAAGGTGCATGTGACTGTCCAAATAGAGGGGTCCCCCTGCCAAATGGAAATAGACTCGGGGTCCTCTTTCTCTATAATTTCCGCGGAAACCCTCAAAATGCTATGCCCCAAGGGGGGACCCCGACTGCACAAGCCATGGGATTTGAAACTAATGGACTTTAACAAAAACCCAGTGGTGGTCTGTGGCTGGGGCAAGTTTCAGGTCTGATTTAAAGGGTTCTCGGGCTTGCTGGACCTGCTGGTCGTGGAAGGGTGCCTCCAAATAGCAGGAGTAAACCACCTCGGGACCACAGACTGGGAGGCGGTGTGCCGTGATTTTCCCAAAGTGTTCGATGGGACCCTGGGGAGGTACAATGGGACCCCGATTTCGCTAGACCTGGACCCCAAGGTACGGCCCATCCGCATAAAGGCACGGCCCCCTCCCATAGCCATGCGGGAAAAAATAGAGGCCGAGCTCGACCGCCTGGTCGCCCAAGGAGTGCTGGAACTGGTTGCGTCAGCGCGCTGGGAAACTCCCATTGTGACGCCAATTAAACCTAATGGGGCTATACGCATTTGTGCAGACTACAAATGCACCATAAATAAGGCCCTGCAGGACCATGCCTATCCAGTCCCGGTAGTGAGCCATGTCCTGGCCTCCCTTACGGGGGCCAAGGTTTTCGGTAAGCTGGCCACTGCGGAAGCACAAACCATCACCACCCACAAGGGGGCTTTCCGGGTCAATAGACTGCAGTTTGGGGTTTCGGTGGCGCCAGGGATTTTCCAATCTTTCATGGATTCCCTTCTTAAAGGAATTCCAGAGGTCCAGCCCTTTCTAGATGATGTCATCATCGCGGCACCGGACTCCACCACCTTCGCCGAACGGCTGCGTCAGGTCCTGCAGAGGTTCAACGATGTTGGCCTCAAGGTGAAGAAGGAAAAATGCCTCCTGGGGGTGCCCCGCATCGAATTTCTTGGTTTTGCAGTCGATGCACAAGGCATCCATCCCACAGATGAAAAAATTAAAGCAATCACACAAGCCCCGGTCCCCACGTCCAAACCGGAACTACAGGCCTTCCTAGGCCTCTTGAATTTCTATCACGCATTTCTGTCCCAAAAGGCATCAGTGGCTGAACCCCTCCACCGGCTGCTGGACAAGGATGCACCATGGGCCTGGAAGCCAGAGCATGCGGCGGCATTCCAGGCGGTAAAAGACTTATTGGTCTCCAACACGGTACTGCACCATTTCTGCGAGGCTTTAACGGTTGTTCTGGCGTGTGACGCGTCGCCCTACGGGGTGGGGGCGGTGTTGGGGCATCGGTTGCCAGATGGCCGGGAGGTTCCGGTCGCATATTATTCTCGGACCCTGTCTTCTGCGGAGCGTAACTATGCACAGATAGACAAGGAGGCGCTAACGATAGAGGTGGGGGTAAAAAAAATCCACCATTATCTCTATGGCCGCCTGTTCGAGATCCTTATGGACCACAAGCCTCTCCTGGGCCTCCTCGCACCCGATCGGCAGACGCCACAGATGGTCTCGCCTAGGGTTCTCCGCTGGTCCATATTCCTGGCGGAGTACTCTTATGCCCTCACCCACTGCCCGGGGAAGGCCATGGGTCACGCGGATGCACTCAGGTGCCTCCCGCTGCCCGCAATGGATCCAGCCCCGGCCCCCGCCGATGTCATCGCTCTCCTGGAATCGCTGCCCGGTCGCCCAGTCCACGTCAGGGAGGTGGCCCGTCTCACAGGCCGCAACAAGGTTCTCTGTCGGGTTTTGGACTGGGTGGGGGTGGCCGACAGCAAGACAAGATCCGGAATTTGCGCCCTTTTTCACAAGGTGCGATGAGCTGTCGACCTATAAGGGGTGCCTAATGTGGGGAGGTAGGGTGGTCATTCCAAAACCACTACAACCGCGGGTGCTGAAGGACCTTCATGAGCATCACCCTGGGGTGGTCAGGATGAAGGCTTTGGCGCGGGGGTATGTCTGGTGGCCAGGGTTAGACTGGGATATTGAGGACGTTGTAAAAAGGTGTCAACCCTGCCAGGCCTCCCGACCCGCACCCCCGGCGGCCCCAGACAGGGCCTGGGAATCCTCTCACCGCCCCTGGTCATGCCTGCACCTCGATTTTGCGGGCCCGTTCCAGGGGCAGCTGTTTTTTATACTTGTAGACGCCTACAGCAAGTGGCTAGAGGTAGAGCCGGTGCTGTCTACCTCCTCCCGGGCGGCCATCCGAGCGATGTGGCAGATTTTCAGCTCGCACGGACTCCCTGACACCCTGGTCACCGACAATGGGACGGCCTTCATGTCTGGGGAGTTCCAGGAGTTCACCCAGCAGCACGGGATTCGCCACATCAGGTCGGCCCCGTTCCACCCTGCCACCAATGGCCAAGCCGAACGCATGGTGAGAACGGCAAAAGAGGCGCTCCGCCGGACAGAAGGAAAGGACTGGGACTTCAGGCTGGCGCACTTCTTGTTTGGCCAGAGAACTACACCCCATGCGACAACCGGCCGAAGCCCGGCGGAACTACTGATGGGCCGACGTCTTACCACCAGGCTAGACCGGTTACACCCCAATCGAGCACCAGAGCAGGAGCCCTCCATGGAAACCCCAGTGGCAGCACGGGGGTTTTTCCCGGAGGACCCGGTGTACGCACGGAACTACGCAAAAGGGCCCCCGTGGATTCCTGCCCGAGTAGTACGGGTCCGAGGCCCCCGTTCTTATGAAGTCTTCGGAGAGGATGGCCAGATCCTGCATTGCCACATCGATCAGCTACGCCACCGGGTGCTACCCCCAGAGCCAGACGAAGGGGAGGAGTGGAACGAGCCAGCTCAACCAGACGCGGGGGTGGGCGCACCGGAGGAAATCCCTGTGGACTTCAACTCCGGACAGCCAGCAACCGCAAATGACACACCGGGCGAGATGGTGAGCCCAGCCCCTCCGACACCAGAGTGGTCGCCGGTCCCCACGGTCGCCTGAGAGGCCGTCAGTTCCCCCATGCCAGAACCCTGCCGCTCCACGTGGGAGCGGCGGCCTCCCAGCTATTTGAAAGACTATGTGTGTGGGTGTGTATCGGACCAAGGGGGGAGGGGTATAATGTATCCGCTTGAGAACATGGGCTCAGGGCAGCCATGTGCTTGGACTGGTTCTAACCAGTCCACCATGTGGCCAGGCGAAGGGCCTGAGCTTCGCCCCGAAGGACAATGGACTAGAGGATCCTGACTCCCCTCCAATAGAGGAGCAGGAGTTAATCCAATCAATGTAAATAGCGAATCACCGTGTGTGGGTGTGTTTAGGGTGTGGTCCACTTGGGGATAAAAGCCGGCCTGCGAGCTGGCTTAGGTGTCTTGTTCTGCAACTAATAAAGTATGTGAGAGCTGAAATCACTAGTAAGTCTCAGTACTTTTCATAAAGAAAAACTAGTCAGTGAGAGAGAAACTGTGAAATGCTAACTTTGCAAGTTTCAGCACATGAAACAAAAAGTCAAAGTGACATCCTCCTGCTCTGGATGGGAGATTTCTTTAAATAAAAAATGACACACACAAGTAAAAATTTGGAGATGACCCAGAACCAGTTTTAGGATTCTTCAGGTCTCTGGAGTGTTGAATTCTCTGGACTTGGTACTGCCAGGGAACCACAGAAAGTAGCAGAATGCTCAAGGCTTTAATGCAGCAGAGCTGGGGCTCGGTGTGGCACCAGACTTACAAAGTTACACGGAGTCAGCAGTCGGTTCTAAAACTAATAATCAACTTTTATTAAAGGAAATACATGCTTGAGAGTGCAGGTAAGAGACAGAAATAGATTACCTACTCTAACTCACGAGATGATGTTGGATGCTGGACGTATGTTCACAGGAGTACTTGATGGGGGGAAATGTCATCTGTGTTTGGAATTCCTTCCAGGGCTGAATAGTAGTTAACTCCCAACAGGGCTTGAATGCTCACAAATGTTGCATTCTACATTTATTCAACCCACCACATCTGTATGTTCACCTCTGAGATAATGAAGTGAAAACAATTTGTATGTGCTCTGAGGTACCTCTGCACTTCTGCAGTAGTAAAGCTGCCATCATTCCTGAGGTTTTTTAATCTCACAAAACTGTTCTACTGTCTTTCCTTCTCTGGCCAGGCCCTGCCTCTGTCTAACAATGGTGGTGCAAGGGAAACCCCTCCTCCCATGTGTCACTAATTTCTACTGCCAAGAGACCATTAAGAAGATAAAACAAATGAGACCTTTTGGCCGGAGACTTTACGCAAACAATGTGAGAGCCAGTTTGGTGTAGTAGTTAAGTGCGCGGACTCTTATCTGGGAGAACCAGGTTTGATTCCCCACTCCTCCACTTGCACCTGCTGATGTGACCTTGGGTCAGTCACAAGTTCTGGCACAGCTGTTCTCTCAAGGACAGTTTCTGTCAGAAGTTCTCTCAGCCCCACCTACCTCATAGGGTGTCTGTTGTGGGGAGGGGAAGGGAAAGGAGTTTGTAAGCCGCTCTGAGATGCCTTTGAGCAGTGAAGGGCGGGATATAAATCCAATCTCCTCTTCCTCTTCCTCTTCCTCTTCTTCATGGAGCTACCCCGCCACGATAATAGTCTTTAAGGAGGGGAAGAGGCACATAGCAAGAAATCCCATGGAGGCAATGGAACTACTCAAGCGACTAGGAATAAACACTGACGACCTTGGAGACTAGGACATGGAGGAAGAATTAGAAGCAACAGTTGACCCAGAGAAAGGAGGCTCAGAGAGACCGGAGAAGAGGCCAAGGACAGACTCGCTAGAGGAAACTGCATAAAAGGGAAGTATGCAAAAGTTAAATGAGCAAGGTTACTAAAAGTTAAGGAGAGGGAGAGGGAGGGGGTGGGTGCACTCCAGAAAGTGGAGAGATGGGATGAAGTTTTCATCACCAAAATTGTCTCAACCACCGGGAGGGGGAGGGGAGGGAAGGGTTTCTTCAAGGAATAATATCAAAAGCCTCCAGCCAGGGTGGCCAAAGGTTCAAAACAATAAGGAAAATGGATAGGACAATAAGATTACTTTCACTGAATGTAAATGGGTTAACATCAAACCTTAAGAGGTATAGGATATTCAAAATTGCTAGAGAACAAAGGATAGATTTATTGTGCTTGCAGGAGACACATAAAAGGAAAAACAAAAAAAAAAGCTTTACTAAATGACCTGAAGTGGCAGGTCTTAGCAGAAGCCAGAAGCAACGCTAAGGTCAGAGGGGTAGCAGTCCTGATTCATAGGAAGTTTCAAGTGGAGGAAGTGGAAAAGTTAACAGATAAAGAAGGCAGATACCTAATAGTTAAATTCAAACTGGAAGGGAAATGGTATACAATAGCAAATATCTATGCTCCAAACAAAAAACAAAAGAAATTTTTAACCAGAATTTTCAAGAAGAGCCAAAAATTCTTAGAAGGAGAACTAATAACAACAGGAGACTTGAATACTGACATTACAAAAAATAAAAATATTAAGCTAGGGGAATGGGGATTGAATGAAGCACATGAGTTTATAGGTATACAACAGAGGCCTACACATATATCCAGTAGACATAAAACGTCAGCATGCATAGACTATATAATATTAGAAAAAAACAATAATATGATTATAAAAGATATTAAAACTCATCCAATTTGGATATCCGACCATGCACCCATAAGTATTGAATTTGAAATAAAGCAATTCAATATAAAAAGACTGTGGAGATATAATAATTTAATAATGATTAAAGAAGAAGATAGAAAATATATAGAGAAACAGATAAGCTTATACTTTAAAGAGAATATAGGGATGGTAGCCACTAACATATTATGGGATGCTGCCGAGGCGGTAATAAGGGGGCATTGTATAAAGAAAGAAAATACTATAAAAAGGGAATGGTATAGTAAAAGACAACCCAAACTTCAGGAATTAGAGAAGCTACAAAGAAAACAAATGGAAAAATGTAACCCTAAGGTACAGAGTAAAATTAAAGAGATCCAGAAACAGTTGGAAGAATTAGATATAGCAACACTATGGAAAATGGAACTTATGGTTAAAAATGAATTTCAGAGTACCTATATTTTATTGCATACCTAAGATCCATAAATCACTTACAACACCACCAGGAAGACCCATTGTGTCAGCTGTTAATTCTATCTTTGAACCACTGTCAAAATATTTGGATTCCTTTCTTCAGCCTTTTGTGGCTAAAATTCCATCTTACTTAAAAGACACAAGGGATTTTATCTCTAAGACAGAGGGTTTAGAAATTTCATCTGAGGCTTTATTGGTAACTATGGATGTAAAAGCACTTTATTCCAACATTCCTCACGAGGAGGCTAGACTTTGTCTATTAGAAACATTAGGAAAAAGAAACAAGAGCCCTCCAACTCACTTTTTGATTGATCTGGTAGATGTTATACTTGACAAAAGTGTCTTTAAGTTTCAGGAAGAGTTTTATTGGCAGACGAAAGGAGTAGCGATGGGGAGTGCCTTTGCTCCTTCAGTTGCTAACCTGTTTATACAGGTGTTTGAATCCAATTGGATCAGTAATAGAACTCAGAATCCCTTTGCATCTCACATTATTGTGTACAAAAGATATATTGACGACATGTTTCTTATTCTTGACTCAAACCTTGTAGTGATTGATTTTTTAGAGTGGCTTAATTCAGTCCATCCCTCTATTAAATTCACAGCTAATTTTGACAGGTACCAAGTGAATTTTTTGGACACTTCGGTGTTTGTCCACAATGGCAAACTAGTAGTGCGCCCTTTTAAAAAAGCTACAGACAAAAACTCATATCTACATTACAGTTCCTCACATGTTGTTCATATCAAAAACAATATACCATTTGGCCAGTTTCTTAGACTTACGAGAAATTCCACTTTGGAAAGTGACTATAATAAGTTTGCAGACCAGATGCAAGAAGATTTCCTTGAAAGAGGTTACCCTATGCAGATTGTTAAAGCAGTGTGCCACAGAGCCGATTGCACAGCAAGACTAGACTTATTTAAAGAGACAGTGTCAGATTCAGTTCGTAGGATATGCTGGGCAATAGACTTTACCTCTTTAGCCTTTCCCATCAGGAATGTCATTTTAAAGCATTGGCATATACTTAATGATGTTCCAGGATGTAGTGTGAGACCCTTCATTGGTTTTAGGAGAACTGCGACAATTAAAGATTTACTTGTTCATACTGACCTTGAACCTATGGTGTTTCCAGATAATAAGCCTAGAGGACATTACAAATGCCATTGGTGTGTAGCATGTTCACTAACTGTAGAAACTAAAAATCTGGAATTTCCTGATATTGGATTGACATGGGAGCTTAATAGCTTCTCCTTGTGTGTAACAAAGAGAACTGTTTATTTGATCACGTGTGCTTGTGATCTAAGGTATGTGGGAGAATCGACAAGAGCTATTAGAACGCGCATATTGGAACATAAGTCCAAAATAAAACATGCCCATAGAGAGGCTCCCCTCATGGATCATTTTCTATCTAAGGGTCACCGTTATGATGATTTTAAATTTGTTGTCCTCGAAGTCATTAAACCACACAGATATGATAGGAAAGACTTGCGGAAGGTTCTCCTAAAGAGAGAGGCGTTCTGGTTCTACAAACTGAAATCAGTTCACCCTTATGGACTTAATGCCTCTTTAGATCTGAACTGTTTTGTTTAGGATCTATAAGTTGTTGCAGAGGTCAGATTGCTGTAGGCTTAATTCATTATAAATACGTTCCACTGGCCCATACTTTTGAAAGACTGATTCATTGATGTTAGGAAGTTTCTTCCCTGTTGTAACTGGTTAAATGGAACATTGGTTAGTTGTACTTTGAATTTTAATAAGAAAAATTGTGATGCATTCTAAAGATCCTTATATCTTTTTCATGGATTGTAGTTATGCCTGTACATTGTGTATTTTAGAGACTGCTCAAAATGGCCTTAAAGGATTGAGGTTTGAAATGATTTGACTCATCCACACAACTTGTAAGATACTTATTTAAAATGTATTAATGAACATTGGGTATATTTGCACATGTATAATGATATTGATGGCAATTATCATATGAATTGTAGAACTTCGGGTTGGAAGAAGACTCCTTCAGAGTCAAAACGGAATCTTCATTCCGGAGACCACCGTTCCTGTCACCTTCTGTCATCTTCAACCTATGTAACTGATGTGAAAGTGTTTATTGTTATTGTATTTGGTGTTATTTAAAGACAGAAATTTTTTGAAGCCTTGTTATCACAGTTCTGTGGCTTTCTTTCTATTGGATAAAAGAATATTACAATTAGAAGGGCATGATTTACATATGGGCTGGCATGCCTATATATGGTATCACACAGATAAGCCACAACAAAACTCCCAAAACCATATAATTAGAGGAGCGTTAATGAAGGTATGGAAAAAAATCAAAGACAGGTATTATCTTAAAATACCTAGATGGGTCTCCCCACTAGAGGCTTTTATAATGCCAACATTATTAGAAGACAATAAAAGGGTAACATATGAAGTGTTATTAAATAGTGAACTAAGAACCTTCGAATAATTACAAGCAATGAACATAAATCTCACTAGCTGGGAAAAGATACACCTACAATCTAGATTTGCTAAAGATAAATCAATAAACTTTATTAAAACAAAATCAGAACTAGATAAAACATGGCTCTCATCCTCGGATAAGCTTATACAAAAAGTATATAATTTTCTCCTATTAGATGAAACACAAGAAGAAACAGTAAAACCATGTATGATAAGCTGGATGCAAGATATGGGATACAATCTAACTTTAAATGACTGGTCAAAATCCTGGAAATCCGTGACATTATTAAGAGCCATATCATTTAAGGAAAACATATGCAAAATGTTTTATAGGTGGCATTGGATGCCGGACAAATTGTCAAAATACTATAAGGATTTCTCAGGGACTTGTTGGAGATGTAAGAATAATGTAGGAACAAGCTATGGTGTTAGCAGGCAAGGCAGTGATAGCTCTGGGCTGGAAAGATAAGAGCAAATGGACAATAGATACCTGGCACATTTATTTGTTTGATTTTGTGCAGTCGGACATCATTGAGAAATTGCGCCAGAAGACCACATGGGAGGATAAAGCCGAAGAAATTAAAGCGAGGTGGAAGATCTATCTAAAGTGGATAACAGAGGAAGGAAGACAGGACATTCGGTGGAAGATTCAGACTTTGTGCCCGTGGCTGTGAATAAAAGATCAATAAACAAGGGGTAGAGGGAGGGAGGGGGGAACTTATTGAGTTAAGTAAAGTAAGGAGACAAAAGATATTGTGTAATATATAGAAAATTCAAAAAATAAACCTATTAAAAAAAAAAAAAAGAATAATGTAGGAACATTTTACCACATATGGTGGCGCTGTAAAAAGATCGTTAAATTTTGGAAAAGTATTTAAAAAGTAATAGAAGAAATATTAAATATAGGATTACAACTAAAGCCAGAAATCTATCTACTTAATATTATACCGGAAGGGATTAAGTACCACGATTCATGCATTATTTTGTATATACTTACCATGTCAAGTATCCTCGTAGCTAAATGTTGGAAAACAGATCCGATACCAAGTAGAGAAGAATTAATTATGAAAATAGCTGAGATAGCAGAAATGGACAAATTAAATATGATTCTTTCAGGAAAGGATGAGAAAATGTTTCAGAAAAGATAGCAAAAAGTGTATAAATTGATTGAAAAAATGACCAAATGAACTCCCAGATGTACTTCTGATAGCATTGTTTTACCTTTTTCTGTATTTATTTTCTTTGTAATGGAAAAATGATAAATAAATATATTAAAAAAGGAATAGTATTAATACAGCAAAAAGATTGGGGAACTATCTAAAGATTAAAAGAGCAAAGCAAAGTGTTAAATGCATAAACTACAATAAGAAATTAACATAAAACCCTAAAGAAATTACAGAGGCTTTTGAGAAATGTTATAAAGACCTGTATAAAAAGAAGAATTCAGCAGACTTTCAGGAGGAAATTAGCCAAACAATAGAAGGAGCAGAGAGAGGAAAACTAAAGGATGAGTTTACGGCCCAAGAAATAAGGGAAGTAATAAGAGAACTGAAAAGGGGCAAATCTCCAGGGTTAGATGGTTTCATGGGGGAATTTTATAAATTAATGATGGATACTTTAGTACCGGAACTTCAGGTACTGTTTAATTAAGTTATGAATGGCAAAAGCACTCTGGACTCATGGAGAAAGACCAAAATAATACTGATCCTTAAACCTCAGAAAGACGCTAAAGAAGTAGGATCATATAGACCCATAAGTCTCTTAAACCAGGATTATAAGATCTTTGCAAAAATAATGGCAAATAGACTAAAGAAGGTAATCTCATCTATAATAAAAGGCGATCAATATGGATTTGTAAAAGATAGAAGCATAGCTCATCCTATTAGAAATATCCTAAATGTGTTATACCATGGACATCAGAAGAAGATAGGACTATTAAAACTAGATGTCTACAAGGCCTTTGATACCCTGTCCCATGAATATTTATGGCAAATAATGAGTAAAGTGGGAATCGAAAAGGAATTCCTAGAGGTAATTCAGGAAATTTATAAAGAAGGGAAGGCAATAGTGAGAGTAAATAATGAGCACTCACAAGCACTCCCTATACAAAGAGGGGTGCGGCAAGGGTGCCCATTGTCATTGTCACTATTTGTAATGGCGGTAGAACAGTTAGCGGAACGGATTAGAAATTTGGGAAGAATAGAAGGTTATAAAATAGGTAAGACGGAAATGAACATTAACTTATTCGCAGATGATATCATAATTATCATGACAAATCCAAAAGAGGGAGTAAAGGAAGTAAAGATTATCTTGGATGATTTCAAAAATTGCTCAGGGCTAAGTGTAAACATGACAAAATCAGAAATTATATACTTAAATGTAAATAGAGAAGAAAAGAAGGAAATAAACAGAAGTACAAATATAGGACTAGGAGTAAAGAAATTTAAATATTTAGGTATAGTAATACAGAAAAATTTGGATAAGATGATAAAGTACAATTATGACAAAATCTGGAAGAAAATAGAGAAGGATATGAGAAGATGGGAAAATAAAACATTAGAGATATCCTCTAAAATCAGAAGTGTTAAAATGTTTTGGGTACCTAAAATAATGTACCTATTTCAAACACTACCAATGGGAACAAAGGAAAATAAAATTACTCAATGGAACAGAACACTAAAAGAATGGATATTTGGCAAGAAAAAAATGTAGGTTTCATAAAAGGATAGTGTACAGTCATAAGTCAGAACTTGGATGGGGAGTGCCAGACTTAAAAAAGTATTATGAGGCATTCCAACTCAAATCATTACTAGAGCTCGGAGAGGAAAAAGAATTGAAATGGGTTAGATTTGAGAATGAGATTAATAACAATATAGGAAGGTTAGGTATTATTTACAAAGCTAAGGCTAAAGACCTAAACTTAACAATAGGGCCGAGAAGATCAACATTAGAAGCCTGGAGGAAAAGGCAACCACACTGGCTAGGAAGACCCTCTAGATGGGCGCCACTAGAAACCATTATAGAAGAGGAGCAAGAAAGTAAATGGTGGGAAATTTTAAGGTCTAAAGGAAACCATAGAGTAGAGGATTTGTTTAGAGGGAAAACTCTTAAGCCATTACAAGAAGTAATAGAAGAGATAGGCAAACAACACTGGTTAAAAATAGCAGGTCTTCATAAAGCAATAAAGGAGATTAATGAAAAAGAAGAAATGTGGATAGACGAACATATGGAAGAAATATACAAAGAAATGATTGAGAAGAAACAAGGTCTAGTAGGGAAGTTTTATAAAAAAAATGACAGCAGATAAAGATAAAATGATAGAATATTTACAAAAAGTATGGAGTAGAGAAGGACAGATATCAGAGAGGATGGCAAAAAAAATTATGAAAGGAATAGACAAAACCAAGGTATTCAAATTTAAAGAACTGGAGCATAAATTTCTTACATAATGGTATAAGACACCAGCCCAATTGGCTAACATGATTCCAGGATTAAGTTCCCTTTGTTGGCACTGTGGACAATCTAAAGGCTGGTATGCACACATGTGGTGGGAATGCAGTGAAGTAAGGGCATTCTGGCTAGAAATTATTAAAGTTATAAGGAAAGTAGCTAAAATTAACTTAAATATAGACTTCAACTTAATGCTGACAAGTACAAAGGGAAACCGGAGGCTGGATAAGGAAGACCAAACTTTAGCGAAGGCTATGATATTGGCAGGCAAAGCAGCTATAGCTTGGGGTTGGAAGGATAAAAGTAAGTGGACAGTTGAAATCTGGCACAGCTATCTGTTTGATTTTATACAGACAGACATCGCTGCAACTCTGTGCAAGGAGACAACTTGGGAAGGAAATCCGCTGAAATTCAGAAAAGATGGAAGACCTATCTCGATTGGATATCCAAGAAGGGAAGGAAGGACATTCAGTGGAAGATTCAGACTTTGTGCCCGTGGCTGGAGAAAAAAATGTAAGAAGTTAAACAATATGTGGTGTAAAGAAACTGATAAAACCAATAAAAAATATAATTTTAAAAAAATCCAGAACTAACAATTATTCATATTTCCTTTCCACAGTATTAAATAAAAATTAAAAAACCCATTCTCATAAAAAGAACTGAAGAGGGGGAAAGTGTATAGAAGGGAATGTGGGACTAAGTTTCAATGAATGGGCGTGAAATTTAATCAGAATCATTTTCTGAGCTGTAATTATCAGTTTCAGTCTCTGCTTCTGCAGTTACTCTGTTGTGCCTGTCATTATCACATTCCATAATCAATTTCATTTCTTTTCTTTTTCCAATTTTTCCAGTTTTTGGAAAACCCCCGAAAAGGCTTCAGGAAAATAATGGGGGGAAACGTGTTTTTTTTCCAAATTTTTCTGGTTTTTTTCCGGGCCTTCACATTTCTAGTAAGGCCCACTCTGAGACCATGTGATGAGACAGAGAAAGGAGCAGACAGAGAGACTAGAGTGAAACCAGAAGGATGCTGAGGAGGAGGGAGAGAGAAGAACACACAGAGAGAAGAGCTTTCAGGCCCAGCTGAACTGACAGCCTGTTATGGCAATCAGAATCATCTGTATATGTGAAGATTATCTGGGCAGCCACAGGCAACTTGGAGTCTATTGAGCCATCACCAATATTAATGGACGTTTGGACTTGGCACGGCTCACTGGATGGCCCAAGCTTAGGGCAAGGAAGGTTGCAGGTCCCACTTCCGCCTCTTGACACCATCTGTGACTTGCCTATGGGGTCGGGGGGCCTTTATGGAGAGGACACTGAGCAGAAAGCAGAGCTGTGAGTAGAAAGCAGAGGGCGACACACAGAACTGGATCCACAGAAGGCTCCTTTTGTGTCTGCTACTGTGAAGGTTCCCAAGGAGAGTCTGGGATCGCTCCCAAGCAATCTTTGGAGTGTGTCATTCAAGGGGCATGGTTTGCCTTCTAGATGGGGTTTCTGTGCTTGCCCATTAATTACCCTCTTTGGCTAACCCTTTTCTATGTCTCTTCCTAAAATAAATGAGAGAAAGCCTCTCACTAGCAGAAAGCCAGGGCTGGCACAAAGAGCATTAGTGGATTGGTTTCTCTGTCTAGCATCCAGGAAAACCTTAAACCTCAGGTGTATATTCTGTATTTGTTCACAGAGAGTTCAGAGCGGGTTTCTCAGAGCTCTCAGTGGTATTCTATTCAGGCACTATTGATCAGGACCATGCTTCTGTAGTTTTACCTTTGCTCTAGGATAAGTTGGGGCTAGAGAATCTCATTGGATGAAATATATTAGGGAGTGTTTCCCACATTGTTGAGCTCCTGTGTTCTAAACTTATTCTACTTTCTTTCCTCCCTTCCTCAGGAAGGAGTTCTGACAATCGCCCATTCCACATTAGAGCACCTAGAGCTGTGCATATATCTGTGCACATGTGCCTTGCTGTTACGTGCCAAGACCTGTGGATGGGAGCCTAATGCAACATTGCTATTAAAAAGGGAAATGGGCCAAAAATCTTTCATCCTTCCTAAAACCACAAATGGAGAGATGCCATTAAAACTAATGACATTGGTATGATGGGGCAAGTATGGGAGCAGTCATCTGCACAAATCAGTGAGGATCCTCTCCTGTAGGCATTATTAAAACCTCCCGTGTATTTTTGATGGTGAGGGAGAAAGGTTCTCCCTGCCTGCCTCCCTGGAACTCTGTGCCCTCTTTGCAGGTGTTGGGGAATGTTTCTTTACTTCAGAACCACACATTTACATTGTTTACATTGTTTTACATTTCCATTTCCATTGTTTTTCCAGTGTGCTTTTAGCCCTGCTTCTTCACTCTTCCCTGTATTCCCATTTTACCAAGGTTCATTTGGATCTTCCATTCTGACCGTCATACACAGGATCAGCAAGGATATGTGTGTAGGGGAAATTTTTATGCATGCCCCTGTTCTGCACAAGAGCTACATCTCCTATGCACCCTGCAAACAGATCCCCTTGTTCTGTATATTGCAGATATGGGAAATTACAGAGAAGGCAGGAGTGGTGCAATTCACATGGTAAATGTTATCTGAGCACCACCTCACTTCTGCAGGAAACTGGTTCTTGCACTGAATGTTCTGTGCGATGCTCCATAGCTCATTAGGATGGTGACAGAGCTAAGTGGAAGAGCATGTGTTTTGCATATAGAAGGTCTCAGGTTCATTCGCTGGTTGAGCTGGAAAAGGCTTCCATCTGAGGCTTTGGAAAGCTGCCAGTACTGGCTCCAGATAGATGTAGGGTTTAAGTACGCCAATTCTTTCCATCTCCATGGACATGTCTTAAAGCAAGAACATTTATCTATCTATCTATCTATCTATCTATCTATCTATCTATCTATCTATCTATCTATCTATCTATCTATCTATCTATCTATCTATCTATCACATTTATACCCCGCCCTCCCCACAAGCAGGCTCAGGGCGGCTTCCATACAAACATAAATACAATTAAAATCATACAATTATTTAAAACACAACAGGTAAAACAGATACAATCCCAAAGTGCTGGCGGCAGTTAAAATTAACTTAGATGGCACACTTCCAATGGGTTTCCACTTCCCAGATGTTCTCAGATGTTCTTCTGCTCATAATTACTTATGGCATCAGCTCGATGTTAAGAAACCATGGGCTAGGGCTCTATGGTGGCAGCGGCCCCTAATTTAATGTCAGGTGGAAGAGCTCCATCTTGCAGGCCCTGCAGAACTGTGAGAGGTCCTGCAGGGCTCTGATCTCCTCCAGGAGCTCATTCCACCAGGTAGGGGCCACTACTGAAAAGGCCCCAGCCCTGGTAGTAGCTAGCCTGGCCTCCCTCAGGCCAGGGAGGGTCAACTAATTTTGAGACCCAGACTGTAGTGCTCTCTGGGGTATGTATGGGGAAAGGCAGTCCTGTAGGTATGTCAGACCTTGGCCATATAGGGCTTTAAAGGTAAGAACCAGCACCTTGAAGTGGATTTGGTATGCTATTGACAGCCAGTGCAGTGTTCTCAGCACAGGCCAGATGTGCTCCCACCTGGGGAGGCCTTGGCATTCTGCACTAGCTGCAGCTTCCAAATCCACGACAAGGACAGCCTCATGTAGACAGCATTACAGTAGTCTAGTCTCGAGGTGACCATTGCATGGATCACTGTAGCCAGGTCGGCATGGTCAAGGAAGGGAACCAACTGCCTGATCAGCCTAAGGTGGTAAAAGGCCGACTTAGCAGTGGCCGCTACCTAGGCCTCCATAGTAAGGGAGGGATCCAGGAGCACTCCCAGACTCCTAACCTCCAGCTCTGGCAACAGTGGAACCCCCCCCAATGGTCGGGAGTGGGATCCCCACCCCTGAACCACCCTGACTCAGGCACAGGACCTCCATCTTCACTGGATTCAGTTTTAGCTGGGTGAGTCTAAGCCAACTAGCCACGGCTTGTAAAGTCCGATCCAGGTCTTCCGGTCTGGAGTCCAACTGGCCACCCAACATCAGGTAGAGCTGGATGTCATCAGCATACTGGTGACTCCCCAGCCCATGCCTCCAGGTAATCTGGTCAAGGGGGCGCATATAGATGTTAAACAATGCTGGGGACAGCACTGCCCCTTGAGGCACACCACACTCAAGCGGGTGTCTCCTGGACTGCTGTTCCCCTAGCGCCACCCTTTGTCCCCGACTCTGGAGAAAGGAAGCAAGCCATTGCAGGGCAAGCCCCTGAATCCCCACGTTGGCAAGGCGGTGGACCAGTAACTGGTGGTCAACCATGTTGAACACAGCCGACAGATCTAACAGCAACAGTACCACCAACCCGCCTCAATCCAGATGTCTCCAGAGGTTGTCAGTCAGAGCGACCAGCGTAGTCTCCATCCCGTGTCCCGGGTGGAAGCCGGTCTGGAAGGGATCTAACACAGAAGTGTCATCCAGAAAGTCCTGCAGCTGTATTGCCACCACCTTCTCAATTAATTTGCCCAAATAGGGCAAATTGGAGACTGGCCAATAGTTGGCCAATTCAGCCGGGTCTAGAAATGTTTTTTTCAAGAGAGGGCGGACCATCGCTTCCTTGAGTGCCCCAGGGAACTGCCCCTCTAGGAGGGACTTGTTGATAATTTCCCTTAGGGCACCTCAAAACCCCTCATGGCCAGTTTTAATAAGCCAGGAAGGGCATAGGTCAAGGCTGCATGTCGTTGGGCATATAACTGCAAGCAGTCTGTTGACTTCCTCCAGGCTGAGTGGGCTGAAGTGATCCAGGATTGAAATTGAAGACATGCAGTGGGCCTCAAGCTCGCTCACTGTTTCAAATGTGGTGGGGAGGTCATGGCGGAGAGCCAAGACTTTATCCACAAAATAGCTCGCAAATACCTCACAGCCAATATCCAATTCCCTATCATTTGGTCTGCCCTGTGGCAGAGCTGTTATCGACAGAATCATCCTAAACAATTGGGCTGGGTGAGAGCTAGCGGACGCAATCGCCACTGTGTAGAAATCCTTCTTTGCAGCTCTGACTGCCATCTCATAGGCTTTCATAAACATCCTATAAGATGTTCTTGTTGCTTCATCTCGAGCTCAGTGCCACCGTCTCTCTAGCCGTCTGAGCTCCCACTTCATAAGCCGCAGCTCCTGGGTATACCAGGGAGCCAGCCTAGTGTGGGGGTGTAGAGGGCGCCATGGAGCGATCTCATCAATGGCTGTGGAGACCCAGCTGTGCTAGTCCTCCAAAAGCTCATCCAATGAGCTGCCAGGGGCTATCTGGAGCCACACTGAGTCCATCTGGCTCCGTGGGTGAGCCAAAATACGCTCGCTGCCTAAACAGGGTTGGGTGAGACATTCAGGCGGGCCCCTAGGGCATGGCGGTCCAACCATGGGCCTACCAAAGCAGTAACCCAGTCCACTGTTACCCCTGCTGCAAAGATCAAATTGAGTGTGTGCCCAGCCTGGTGACTGGGGGTTGTTACATATTGGGAGAGTCCCAGTGCCGCCATTGATGACACCAGGTCCACTGCCTGAGTAGAGGTTGCGTCATTGGCATGGACATTGAAATCACCCAAGACTATCAGTCTAGGGTGTTCCAATGCCCAGCGTGCTACGGCCTCTATCAGGGATGGCAGGCTATTGGCCAGTGCGTTAAGTGGTCGGTACACCAGCCAAATTGCCAAACTCTCCCCAGCCTCCCAAACCAGGCCAGCACACTCAATGCCCATGATCCTCGGAGGCAGAAGCGCCCTAAAGGAGTAAACCTCCCGGATGAATAGTGCCACACCCCCACCCCCTAATCTGTGATTGGTGAAGGACCGAGAACCCAGGCAGGGCAAGTTGGAGGGAGCTACTGTCTCCCCCTCCTGCACCCAGGTCTCAGTCACACGTGCCAGGTCTACATTCTGCTCTTGCAGAAAGTCCCTAAGGACCATGGTCTTATTATTTATAGACCTAGTGTTACACAACACCAATGTCGGAGGGGTTATTTTTCCTAGCCCCACCGCCAACATCCCTCAGGATGGGATGCAGGCTGGAAGGGGGCTGAGCTTTCCTATTTCTCCGCCCCCTTCCCATACCACTCTGCTTGCTCCCACCACTATACTTTCCCCTCCCCAGGAGCACCAGAATTCCCTGGCCTGGCATCATTGCCCTCAGTGGTCTCTGCCAAGCTTCAGACCTCTGCCAAGCTTCAGACCATTATTGTTTCACACTTTCCACTTCCCAGAACAATAGGACTTTTCAGATTCTTTTGGAGGAAAGACATGATTGGAGACAATATATTATATTTTGTAATATTTATTTATTTGTTTACGGGTATACAGGTTGAGCAGGTATCATGCATGCATGCACATTGGCAGGCAGCACTAGTCCCCAAGCAGAATAAGATCAGCTCAGCAAGATTTCCAAATGGGTGCTTTGGCCAGTATAAAAATGAAATCTCTTAGAACCAATCATCAGGTGATACTGGATCCTGGGGCTAGAGTCCCTAAGTGACATGAATGTCTGCCAAGATGTTTGCCTCAGCGGTGTTTTCATGCATGCAGAGTTTTTGAAAGCCTCAATGCAAACCTGTTCAGCATGTGCATGAGTTTGGTGCACATCTGATTGTCACAGCTGATCAGTAAGTTTTGCTATCAAACATATTTGACACAAATTTCTCAACATTTCTAGCCCTGACTCCTTGCATCCTGCCCCCCATAAGTGAGTAATGCATTCACAAAGCATAGCATATTGGAGGAATTTGTTAAGCATCCAAAGCTATTTGAAGCATGCCCCATTTGTCCCCCAAGTTGGCCTGAACCATTGCACTGCCATTAGGGATCCTGGTTGCCACAAAGGCATTGCCTCTACCTCTCCTTTCTATCACTTCTATTGTCCTCTGTCTGGTGCCAGGACATAGTAAAACTGAGGCTGCGATCATATGCACAATTAGACCTGCCATAGGCGTGAATGTCGGGCAGATTTAAAGGGTGCGATCAGACAACAACATCTGGGAAGCGCCCCGCAGCCGTTGACAACCTGTTCTGCTCCACTGCAGATGCGGAGTTAAAAGACACCAGGGAAAATCCGGTAGTAAATGGATTGCAAATGGGCCACGGACGGACTTTCCCATGTCTGATTGCTCCAGTGTGCTCTCATGGCATTGGGATGGTCTGATCAGGCATTCTGACTCCGTGCCATAATTTTTTCACCCTTTGTAGCATGTGCATCATTGCAAACTCCATAGGGAGCCCTCGGTGCAGAGGTGCGATTCATCAATCCCTTGTTTAAGTGCATGGGGAAAAAATGGCACCAAAAAACCTGACTCACCTGCAGTCACATCTGATCACACACTGACAGACTGTGCCCGCAGCTTCAAAGGGAGGTGTGATCTCACAACTGCGGGCCAAAGTCCTCCGGAGGAAATTGCCTTGCTTCCCCCCCTTTCTTTCTGGCATGTGTGACCGCAACCTGAGAGTGGAAGGGAGAGAGAGAGAGACACTGGAAATTCTGCACAGCTGAAGGGCGGGTCTGTAACACCTGCGTTTCCTCGGTGGAAATGTTCTGTTTATTTTCATATCTCTGTCGGAGTTATATGACTTTCTTCATACAAGATCTTTTCTAGTATGCCCAGGAAGATGTCCCTCTTAATAGGCTCTTGTTTTAAGGGACTAGTCTTTGAAAACCTGGCCCCCTTAGCCTCCTTTTGCACATCAAGCACCGTGTTCTCCGCCTTTCCCCTCCCTCTCACTAGAGTTTGCTCTGTCTCCATTTTAATGGCCTTTCTAGAATTCAGCTCCACAGCTCTGCAAAGCCAGCCCAACCTGGTGACACCAGCCTGCATATGCTTGGTCACAATTAGGATGATACGGTGGCCAAGAAGCATCCGTTCCCTGTTCCGGAGAGGGCAGAGTTTCCCCACACAGTCTATAAGTCTCACACGCCCTTTTTTTTATTCCCCTTTGATCATTCCCTTCCACTACGCAGCCCCCTGCTTGCAAATTGCTTCTTTATCTGGAGCCACAGTCCATCTGTTGTATGGGAGGCAATTTAATTCGCATTGGTCTATTAAGTGCTGCAGTCGCTGGAGGTGCTTGGGCGATGCCGTGCCAGGCAGCTCTGCAAGTCCTTGGGAAATGGGAATAACTCTCATTTTTACGGGGCTGTTTTCCATGTTAACAGCCTGAGACGCTTTCTGAAGTATCCCGTAAATCACCTGACCCCGATGATCACCTGAGGCCAGATGGGGAGGATGGAGGATGGGGAAGGAGGAGGACGAGGACACTTAAACCGCTTCTTGGCAGCAGCCAGCAAGACAACAATTCAAAAGCGAGGGGATGCAGGCAAATGCCTTCATAGGGACCCCAATGGCAGTGGCAGGGGGATGAAAAGGACACACTGCAATGCCTGCAAGGAGCCTTGGTGAGGTCCTTGGAAATCAAGGTAGGTAAAGGGTGACATAGCCTGCACAGTTCTTCCTAGGCAAGGGAAAGGGCAGAAGTGATGCCTTTGGATGTTGGCATAGGGTTGGCAACCCCTGGGAGCAATGAGGGGGCAGAGACTTTGTAGGCCAGCGTGGCCAGCACCATGACACCACTTCCGGTTTCAGGCCCAAAAGTAATCTCACAGCACCACACAACACTCTAGGAATGTCCATAATCTCTATGGTCTCTGAAACTGGAAGAGATGTCATGGCACTATTTGACAGCAACACCCTCCCCCACATTTTGCTCCTGCCGCTCCATCGAGTGGCAGTGGAACAGGGGCCCCAAGGGTGAGAAGGCAACCTGGCAGCTCTAATCTTGGATCCACTGGCTTGGATCTTGTGGCAAATGGAAAGCAGCATAATGGGACTTCCTCACCTCCCTCTTCCTATTGCAAAATGCTAAGCCACTATCAGTGGCCCTGAAGAACCTGGCTTCAGGCCTCATATCAGCAACTAGACTTGAGCCATATGATTGTTGTGAATGCTAAGAGAAAAGGGGGATGAGTAGGGTTTTTTTTGGGGGGGGGAAAGAGGTGCCAGAACTCTCAAGAGGGAATGAAATTTGCAATCTGTATACTGAAAACTCATGAACTTTTAAACATTTTTAAAATAATTTTGTCAAAGGGGTTCTGGAACTCTATTCCACTACATCCTCCCCCAGAAAAGAAGCCCTGGGGATGAGGCAATTGTAAATGCATTCTGGGAAACAGAGGTTTAACGTTTATGTTCACAGTCTATTCATCCATTCAATTTTCATCCCATCTAAGGACTTCAGGTGCACACACAGGGTTGTTGCCTTCTGTGTTGTTCTGTCCTCCCAACAACATTGTGCGGTAGGCAAGGCAGAAAGAGAAACCACCCAGTGAGCTTCGTGGCTGAGGGCTGCCCTAACTACAAAGGATAAAGTCCTTGAGTCATGTCTGGGACTGTTGTGATGACTTTCAATCAGAATTCACTTCCCAGATGTTCATGGGCCCAAAACAATTTGGGACTGTGGCAAACCAAGCCTTCTCCCATACCATTCTAAGCCTTCTCCCATACCATTTCCCAGACCTGGAAGTGTCCTGGAGGTGCTGCTATCCTATGTGTACCACATCAGTACACATGGAATTCCCAGTGGGACGGTTAGCAAATAGCACTGGGTGAAGGCATAAGCCCCTTTTCACCACATGTCATAGTCCCAATCCTGATCTGGTCCCTGTGTGCCAGGGAATTGTTTCCAGTGGGGAACTTGCAGTGCATGTCAGATTGAAAGTCTTCATGGTGGACCTATGGACTTTGCAACATGTAGTTAGGTTCTCTGAGAAGGGAGCTGAACCTGGGTCTCCCCAATGAGAGGCCAGCATACTAGCCACAATACCAAACCGAGCTGTGTGTGAAACCACTCACAGAATCTGACCATGGGAAGAAGTTGACCCAGGCACCCAATGCAAAGCTGGAAAGAGTATTGGTAAGCTCTTTGTCACAGCTTACTAGGGGCAAACTCCACAGCTCAGGTTCTGCTTTCCCAGGAACAGTACATATTTGGAGATATTCCAGTTTCAAGGGAATCCCAAACTCTCCAAAACCCAAAGCCCCAGTGGTTCAAAAGAAGTGGGGTTTTTTTTTAGGGGAAAAATCTTTCACACGTCAGTTCAGCCATCACCAGGGGAAGTCCAGGGCTATGAAGCCATTCCATCAGGACCAAAGCGATCTGATCCATCCCTATCAGGACTCTTCCCAAGTGTTAGATCTGCACTGCCCAAAGTTTTGACATCTGAAACTATGCTCCACTAGCACTATTCAAAAAATTAAATTGTTCCTTATAGGTAAAAAGAAGAATGCTTAAGAGTAAGAATGGTCTGCACTCAAAGGAGCCCATCCCCTTTGCTTCTGTCACTTGGCTGGGCCTGTCCACTGAGTAGAAGGAGGAATGAATCATAGAATCATTGTTGGAAGGGGCCATACAGGCCATCTAGTCCAACCTCCTGCTCAACGTAGGATTAGCCTAGAGCATCCCTGACAAGTGTTTGTCCAGCTGCTGCTGAAAGACTGCCAGTGAGGGGGAGCTCACCACCCCCCTAGGCAGCTGATTCCACTGTTGAGTGACTCTTACTGCAAAAAAGTTTTTCCTAATATCCAGCCGATACCTTCCTGCCCTTAATCTAAACCCATTATTGCGAATCCTATCCTCTGCTGCCAACAGGAGCAGCTCCTTGCCATCCTCTAGGTGACAGCTCCTCAAATACTTAAGGAAAGCAATCATGTCCCCCCTCAACCTCCTCTTCTCCAGACTGTTGTTCAGTTGCACAGTCGAGTCCGACTCTTCGCGACCCCATGGACCAGATCAAGCCAGGCCCTCCTGTCTTCCACTGTCCGCTGAAGTCTGCTCAATTTCATGTTCGTCGCATCGATGACACTGTCTAACCATCTCATCCTTTGCCGTCCCCTTCTTCTTTGACCTTCAATCTTTCCCAGCATCAGGGTCTTCTCCAGTGAATCCTCCCTTCTCATTTGGTGGCCAAAGTATTTGAACTTCAGCTTCAGGATCTGGCCTTCCAGGGAACAATCAGGGTTGATTTCTTTTAGGACTGAATGATTTGATCTCCTTGCAGTCCAAGGGACTCTCAAGAATCTTCTCCAGCACCATAGTTCAAAAGAATCTATTCTTCGGCGCTCGGCCTTCCTTATAGTCCAACTCTCGCAGCCATACATTACTACGGGGAATACCATTGCTTTGACCATGCAGACTTTTGTTGGCAAGGTGATGTCTCTGCTTTTTATCATGCTGTTTAGGTTTGCCATCGCTTTCCTCCCAAGGAGCAGGTGTCTTTTAATTTCATGGCTGCAGTCACCACCTGCAGTGATCTGGGATCCTAGGAACGTGAAGTCTGTCATAAGAGAAGCCTATGTTGAATCAGGCCAATGGCCCATCTAGTCCAACACTCTGTCACACAGCAGCCAAAATATACCAGTTGCCATCAGGAGGTCCAGCAGTGGGGCCAGGGCACCAGAAGCCCTCCCACTGCTTCCCCCTCCAGCACCAAGAATAGAGTGTATCACCTGCCCCAGACTGAGAGTTCCCATCTATAGCCTGTGGCTAATAGCCACTGATGGACTTCTGCTCCATATGTTTATCTAATTCCCTCTTGAAACTGTCCATGCTTGCAGCTGCCACCACCTCCTGTGGCAGTGAATTCCATATGTTAATCACTCTTTGGGTGAAGAAGTATTTCCTTTTATCTGTTCTAACCTGACTGTTCAGCAATTTCATAGAGTGACCACGAGTTCTTGTATTGTGAGAAACGGAGAAAAGTACTTCTTTCTCAACCTGCTCAATCCCATTCATAATCTTATAAACCTCGATCATGTCACCTCTCAGCCGTCGTTTCTCCAAGCTAAAGAGCCCCAAGCATTTTAACCTTTCTTCATAGGGAAGGTGTTCCACCCCTTTTATCATTCTAGTTGCCCTTCTCTGCACTTTTTCCAATGCTATAATATCCTTTTTGAGATGTGGTGACCAGAACTGTACACAGTATTCCAAATGAGGTCGCACCAATGATTTATACAGTCACTACTTCTACGACTTCCCCTTCTATTTGCCAAGGAGTGATGGGGCCAGATGCCATGATCTTAGTTTTTTTGATGTTGAGCTTCAAGCCCACTTTTGCGCTTTCCTCTTTCACCCTGAGCAAGAGGCTCTTTAGGTCCTCTTCACTTTCTGCCATCAGAGTGGTATCATCTGCATATCTGAGGTTATTGATCTTTCTCCCAGCAATCTTAACTCCAGCTTGTGATTCATCCAGGCCAGCATTTCGCATGATGTACTCTGCATATAAATTAAATAAGCAAGGTGACAATATACATCCTTGTCGTACTCCTTTTCCTATGCTAAACCAATCAGTTGTTCCATATCCGGTTCTAACTGTTGCTTCTTGACCCTTGTACAGGTTTCTCAGGAGACAGGTGAGGTGGTCCGGTACTCCCATCTCTTTAAGAACCTGCCATAGTTTATTGTGATCCACACAATCAAAGGCTTTAGCATAGTCAATGAAGCAGAAGTAGATGTTTTTCTGGTACTCTCTTGCTTTCTCCATAATCCAGCGAATGTTGGCAATGTGATCTCTCGTTCCTCTACCTCTTCGAAACCCAGCTTGTACTTCTGGCAGTTCTCTATCCACGTACTGTTGGAGCCTAGTTTGTAGCTTCTCCAGACTAAACATTCCCAAGTCCCTCAGCCTCTCCTCACAGGGCTTGGTCTCCAGGTCCCTGATCATCCTCGTTGCTCTCCTCTGCACCCGCTCCATTCTGTCCACATCCTTTTTGAAATGAGGCCTCCAGAACTGCATACAGTACTCCAGGTGCGGCCTGACCAGTGCAGTGTACAGAAGGACTATGGTGTCTTGCAATGTGGATGTTATGCCTCTGTTGATACACCCTGAAAAGTATTGAGTCCAACGTATCATTGAGAGATTTCAGCTCATACTTTTACTCAGATTTCAGACATACAGGGCAAGCCCATGGGCTGCTTAAATGCACAACAACAAGTCCACCCATACACACCCATACACCCGTGAATGGCTATTTACATAACCCCATCTCTGATAGGGTTCCTTTAGGATCCTGGACAGCCAATAGGCAGTTACCAGGATCCTATGTGTCCATTGTTTTCTAGATTGAAGCTCTGGTCACCTCGCTGACTGCGTGTACAGGAAAGCCACATGCTTGGTCAAAGTTGGTACACCCTATGTACCAAGATTGCATTAGTCTTTTTTATTGCTGCAGCAGACTGGCTGCTCATAGTTAACTTACGGTCCCCCAAGATCTTGTTCACACACACTGCTACCCAGAAGTGTATCCCCCATCCAGTACGCATATTCCTCTTTTTTGTTACCTAGATGTAGAATGCCCAGAATCCTGCTGACTCATGGTCTATGAATGGCCTCCTCTGAAGACTGGCATGTTCTACTGTGTCTCTGTATCCTGTGTCAGCAATGATGGGATGATTCACGCAACAGAACTATCCTGCCCCTCAGAACAGGCTGATTGGAAGGAGGGAATCCAAATCATGCCAAGAAAGACCACGATGGGTGGATGGGCGCTTCAAGTTAACGGGAATCATTATTTTTGTTGATTGTTGCACACAGTAGCAATTCTCTCCATGTACATGAATGTGCTGTGGTATACAGTTTGGGAATGACTGTGTTGGAAAGATGCACCAGGATCCAGACTGGCAACATGATGTGTGCACGCACGAATGCAGAATAACAGGTACGTTCTCTCACAGCAAAGGACAGCCATGCTAGCTCACTTTCCAAGAAGTCATTTTAACAATGGTTCAGCTTTTTGCAAGACAACTCCAGCCTATTTGGTATGCATTGGTGGTGTCTTTCAAGGTGTTGATAAGAGAGGTTTGGAAGGCCTGGATCTCTAGAAAGCTGGTCTGGTGACCTTTAAAAAAAGCCTAGTGCAGAGGTGGAGGATGAGATGTTCGGCCCTCCCCTCCATTTATGGAATCAGCCCGCAGGCTTTAGTGGTGAATTCATCCTGCTCCTATTTCAGAAATGAAAGGCCTCAATTTCTTTTGCCCGCTTGATGATTAGAAAACGATGTCAATGAGATTACTCTATGGGAATTTTTCATGAGAGCTACATGGCTACTTTGGGACACATAGCAGAACAGGCAGCAAGAGCCTTACCATTCAAGGTGGCGGGGCTGGACGTGGGGGCTTGGCTATGAGAGTCACTGTGGATGAAAGCTGGAGCTTGATATGCATCTTTAAATGCTGTGTTTCCCTGTCTGTCTCTCTCTCATTTCCACACAATGCAGCTTCTGTCACCGACTGGTGATCACAGCACTGCTCTGTTTGAATGCACATGTTTGCATACTTGAGAGGTATTTGGTATACCACCCCATTTGCAAGTGCAGTGACTACTGGAAACGAACCTCTCAGACCACAGTAAGCGTGCAGGTTGGGCTGCCTGCCTCCATGTAATGCAGGAGTGTCAAACTCATTTGTTATGAGGGCCAGATCTGACATAAATGAGACCTTGTTGGGCCAGGCCATGTGTGTCATAAAAGGTAATGCCAGGTAAACTTTATAAAGGACACAGACAAACACAATTAAAGATTTTTTAAACTTTAAATAACACATTTCCAGTGAGTCTGACACCCCCGATGGGTTGGATGCAGCCAGTTTTTTTAACTCACCCTCACACAGTTCCCCAGCATTCTACAGCCCCCATCCCATATGGCTTTGCCTATGCATATCTCATGATCCCCAGCATAGCCCTTTCGGGCCATCAAAGGAGACTCCCCCCCCCGCTTCCATTTTCACTAGCAGAAAAGCTGGTTGGATCCAACCCAATATCCAACTGCAAGTAAGCTAGTTAGAGGAAATTACAGTCTTTTCTTTTGTAAGCTCCGTGGTCTCTCTTGCATTTTGGAATAAACAATTCTTGTTTTAAAGTCACAAAGTTCCATAGGGGATGATTCAAAAGAAGCTTCATTACCCCCCATGGTGCCTCTGCTGCTTTTGGATAGTTATAATGGGAGTCTTAATGCAGTTAAAATGAGAGCAGGCATCCTGGTTTGGGGGAAATGCCCAGATCTAGGACAGAATTCTTTCAGTGCCTGGGGTCCAACTCCGATCCAAAATCAATGTTGAATGGTTTGTTACTAAGCATTCTTGTCTGCCCAGGAAGTTTATAAAAAAATTGACAACTGGTATAATTGGGCTTAGATTCAGTGGCCAAATTTAATTGCCAATATTCCTTACTGACTTGAATAATGAGCCACTCTGAGACCTCTGGTAAATGTGTGGGTGTGGTTAATTACCTTCAGGGCCTCAACTCTGTTGCTGCACTAGGGATTTGCATCATCAGTTACTCAACGGCAGGGCCCCAAGAATCATTTCTCTCTGGATGCAGTATAAATATGTAGCAGGTACTTGTTTTTCTAATTCCAAAATATAGTTTGTACTCCGACAGTGCAATAAACTCCTATATAGAATCATAGAGTTGGAAGGGACTCCAGGGTCATCTAGTTGAACCCCCTGCATAATGCAGGAAATTCACAAATACCTCCCCCCCTACACCCACAGTGACCGCTGTTCCACGCCCAGAAGAAGACAAAAAACCTCCAGGATCTCCAGCCAAACTAGCCTGGAGAAAAATTGCTTCCTGACCCCAAAGTGGAGATCAGCATTTCCCTAGACATGTAAGAAACGGCCTCAAGAACTAAGCACTGATGCAACCCTTCCTGCCCTCCCCCTTATGATCTGCCTAAGTTCACACAATCAGCATTGCTTTCAGATGGCCATCTAGCCAGAAAACCAGATCATCAAAAAACCTCCAAAGAAGGAGAGCCGACCGCCTCCTGAGGAAGCATGTTCCACTGAGGAACTGCTCTAACTGTCAGGAAGTTCTTCCTAATGTTTAGCCAAAAACTCTTCTGATTTAATTTCAATCCATTGGTTCTGGTCTGACCTTCTGGGGCAACAGAAAACAACTCCGTACCATCCTCTATATGACAGCCCTTGAAGTACTTGAAGATGGTTATCATATCACCTCTCAGTCATCTCCTCTCCAGGCTAAGCATACCAAGCTCCTTCAACCTTTCCTCATAGGACTTGATCTCCAGGCCCCTCACCATCTTCATTGCCCTCCTCTGGACACATTCCAGCTGGTCTATATCCTCCTTAAATTGTGGTGCCTAGAACTGAAAACAGTACTCTAGGTGAGGTCTAACCAGAGCAGAGTAAAGCGATACCATCGCCAGGGCCGGCTCCAGGTATTTCTGCGCCCTAGGCGGGTGCAGATCCCAACCTCCCGGTTGGGCCTGGAGACCCAGCCATGCCGCCTCCCCCCTCCTCTCCCCCCCAGGGAAAAGGGGGAGGGCGGGCAAGCTGTGACCCGGCTGGGCGCTCTGCGGCGGCGGCGGCAGCAGTGGGGAGTCCCCGCTGGCTGCCGCCGCCTCCCCCCAGGGAGGAGGGGGAGGGCAACTTGCACCCTAGGTGGGCGCTTTTCAGGGGCGGTGGCAGCAGGGAGATCTTGCTGGCCACCGCAGGCTGCCTCCTCCTCCCGCCCCCCCCAGGGAGGAGGGGGAGGGCGACTTGCGCCCTAAGTGGGTGCTTTTCGGCAGTGGCGGCAGCAGGGAGATCCTGCTGGCCGGCACCGGCCACCTCCTCCTCCTCCCGCCCCCCCAGGGAGGAGGGGGAGGGCGACTTGCACCCTACCTGGGCGCTTTTCGGTGGTGGCGGCGGTGAGCAGCCAGTTAGGGTGGCGGGGGGGCTTTTTGGGGGGAGCGGGGCGCCATTTGGCGCCCCTGAGGCCGGCAAGCGCCTAGTTCGCCCAATGGGCGATCCGGCCATGACCATCACTTCGTGTGATCTGGACACAATACTTCTGTTGATACAGTCCAAAATCGCATTTGCCTTTTTAGCAACCACATCACACTGCTGGCTTATGTTCAGTGTATGATCTACTAAGACCCCTAGATCCTTTTCACACATACTACTGCCAAGACAAGTCTCCCCCATCCTATAATTATGTATTTGATTTTTCCTACCTAAATGCAGAACTTTGCATTTATCCCCATTCAAATTCATTTTATTTTTTTTAGCCCAGTTTTCCAGCCTGTCAAGATCATCCTGTATCCTGACTCTGTATTCTACTGTATTTGCTACCCCTCCCAATTTAATGTCATCTGCAAATTTAATAAGCATTCCCCCTATTCCTTCATCCAAATAATTTATAAAGATGTTGAACAAAACAGGTTCCAGGACAGATCCTTAAGGCACTCCACTTGTCACTCCTCTCCAAGAGGACGAAGAACCATTCACAAGCACTCTTTGGGTGCGATTTGTCAACCAGTTACAGATCCACTTACCAGTCATCGGATCCAAACTACATTTTACCAATTTGTCAACAAGAATATTATGTGGACCCTTATCAACAGCCTTACTGAAATCAAGATAAATGATGTCTACAGCATTCCCCTGATCCAACAAGGTAGTAACTTTCTCAAAAAGAGAGACAAGGGCCCCGGTCACATGGGTCAGATAACGCTGGGGGGGAGGTGTGGCTATTTGTGCTGTCACTATTTGACCCAACACTACGTGATCTGATGCGATGGCGGGGAACTGGGGCTTTTTTGGGAGGTGCGTGTTTCCGACGCACTTCAACAAGGCAAGAGTGGAGTGCTGGAGCGATCAGACAGAGAAAGTCCGTCTGCGGCCCGTTGCAACTGTTTGATAGTGGGCTTTTGTTGGCATTTTTTAACTCCAGATCTTCGGTTGGATGATCTGGGTTGGCAACAGGCGCACAACACTTGCCAGATGTGTCCGTTTGATCATGCCCTTAAACTCCGCCCGGCATTCATGAGTATCCCGTGGCAAATTCTGTGTGTGACCAGACATGACATGACTTGTTCTTGAGAAACCCATGCTGGCTCTTAGTAATCACAGCTGTCCTTTCTAAATGCTCAAAGACTGTCTGTTTGGTGATTTGTTCTAAAACTTTCCCAGGTATAGACGTCAAGCTGATGGGTCAGTAGTTACTCAGATCCTCCTTTCCCCCTTCTTGAAGATGGGGACAATATTTGCCAACCTCCAATCTTCTGGAATCTTACCTGTTCTCCAAGAATTCTCAAAAATAATGGACAGAGGCTCAGAAATTACATCTGCAAGTTCTTTTAGTACTCTTGGATGAAGTTCATCTGGCCCTGAGGACTTAGTTTCATTTAAAGAAACTAGGTGTTTATTTACTACTCCTATGCTGATCCTAGTCTGTAACTCCCTTTCCTCATCATGTGTTCTGTTTTGACATGTTGAGCACCGTTTCTCTCACAAGAGAAGACTGAGAAAAAGTAGGAATTGAGCAGTTCTGCCCTCTCTTCATCTCCTGTTACAATTTCACTTTCCTGTCCCTGCAATGGACCTACCATGTCCTTGTTCTTTTTCTTACTTTGAACATGAGAAAAGAACCCTTTTTTGTTGTTTTTACCATCTCTCGCTAGCGTAAACTCATACTGAGCTTTAGCTTTCCTAACTCTCTCTCTACAAGCACTGGTTATTTGTTTATATTCATCCTTAGTTATAAAGTCCTCCTTCCAGTTTCTGAATGAGTCTTTTTTATTTCTCAAGTCTTTAGAAAGCTGTTTATGGAGCCACCTTGGCTTCTTTAGGCTCCTCCCATTTTTCCTTCTCATAGGAATTGTTTGTGATTGTGCCTTCAGTATTTTGCTTTTAAGAAACTCCCATCTCTCTTGAACTCCCTTCTCCTTAAGTATTTCCAGGGCTATTTTGGGGCAGAAACGCACAGGAACGGAGTTCCGGCTGGCTCCAGAGTTGGCCACGCTCAACAGGAAGTCATTGGCATAATAGGCCACACCCAACAGCAGAAACTCATTAGGACTGGCTACATTGGGGTGTCTCCTAACATGCAAAGGAGCTCCTGCTACAAAAAAAGCCCTGGGTTTTGACAACAAACAAGATAAACAGAATAGAGAAACAAAAGGTGGGTGTGGCTGGATGACCACACATCTGGTAACATGGGGGTGTGACCTAATATGATAATGAGCTGTGCTGTCAGTGGTGTGGCCTATTATGCTAATGAGTTCCTGCTGGGCTTTTTCTACAAAAAAAGTCCTGAGTATTTCTAACCATGGGATTCTACTCAGCATAACTTTAGGTTTGTCAAAATTTGCTTTCCTGAAGTCCAATCTATATGTCTGACTATATACAGCTTTTACGTTCCCCAGGATTGTAAATTCCAAAATTGCATGGTCACTATTACCCAGGTGCCCACTACTTTCACCTCATCAACCAGTTCTTCCCTGTTGGTAAGAATCAAGTCCAAGATAGCAGATCCCCTTGTTTCCTTCTCCATTTTCTGGAAAACGAAGTTGTCAGCAATACAAGTCAGGAATTTATGGGACATTTAATTTTTAGCAGAGTTGGACTTCCAATAGATATCTAGGTAATTGAAATTTCCCATGACCACTGTGTCCCGTCTCTTTGAGAACTTTGTAATCTGTTCTAGGACTGTCTTATCCAAATCCTTTGCCTGGCTTGGTGGTCTATAGCAGACACCCACCATAATATCACTATTATTTCTTACTCCTTTTATTTTTACCCAGAGACTCTCAACTGGATTTTCATGCTCAGATTCACATATTTCCTCACAAGTATATACCTCCTTTACATATAATGCGACTCCTCTGCCTTTCCTTATTTGTCTGTCCCTTTTAAATAAGTTGTATCCCTCAATCTTAATATTCCAATTGTGAGTGTCATCTCACCATATTTCAGTAATGCCTATTAGGTCATAGTCCCCTTCCTGTATTAGGACTTCAAGTTCCTCCTGCTTGTTTCCCATACTCTGCACATTAGTGTAGAGACATTGGGCTCCATGTTTTATACACCCTGAGATTTTTGTTTCTGTACTTACATGTGAGTTAATGTTACCTAGCATACGTGCCACTCTCCGCAAAACTTTAGTGTTCTTACCTCCAGTTATTGGCATCATACTGGGCTTTGCATTTTTGTCTTGCTCCCCCATAGTATTTACTTTAAAGCTCTCATTATTAGGTTTGCAAGGCTGTTTCCAAACATATTTCCCCCTACCCTCATGAGGTGCAAACCAGCTCCCAATAGAAGAGCTTCATCTAGAAAGCGTAAGCCATGGTCCAAAAATCCAAACCTTTCCTGATGACACCATCTACGTAGCCAGTCAGTGATCTGCAGTATTCTTCTTTTCCTTCCTAAGCCATGGCCTTTGAAAGGAAGAACTGATGAAAATACAACCTGCACTCCCAGTTCCTTCACCTTTTTACCCAGAACCACACAGGCTCTTTTAATATGTTCTGTGCTGTGCTGGGCAGTATAATTTCGTTCCCATATGGATGAGCAAGAAGGGATAATAATCCATGGGCCTGATGAGTCTTTCTACCCTCTCTATCACATCCTAGATGCATGCACTCATTAGACAGCGTACCTCTTGAGATGACAAGTCTGGTTGGCACACTTTAGCTTTTACCCCTCTCAGTAGGGAATCCTTAATTACCAACACACACCTTCTCCTATATTGGGGAGCAGAAGCTCAAGTCCTCTCATCCGCAGTGTCTGAGAAATTTCCTTCAAGGTTCATGGAGGCTGGAGGAGGAGCCCTTGTTCCACTGGTTCAAAATCACTATCTGTGGGGAGATCCAGGAACCGATTGCTTAGTAACAGAGGTTCAGAATGTCTGTTGATTTTCCTGCTCCTGTGAGTTACATTCTTCCATGTGCCCTCCTCCTGTGTCGAGTGCTTTTCCATTTGCTGCAATACCTTTCCATCCTCCTCCTGTTGCCCTCTCAGGAGTGCTTCATGTGTTCCATGAAATCTTCACCTTCCCTTATAAACTGGAGTGTGGACAAGCATGCCTCAAGTCCCTGTCTCCTCCAGTAGGGCTACCAACTTACTCTTGCTGCAAGTGTAATTGCTGTTACTCTTGGGTAAGAATACGAACATGCCACAGACTTTGCACTGCCTCAGTTCCCTCATCAGCCATGCTGCTGCAATCCATTTCAAAATTAGTTCAGTTTAACTGGCACTCCCTTGATAACTTCCCTGCCAAACTGCCTCTCAAGATTACTTTTGAAAGGTTTGCAGAAGCAAAAACTAACTCAAAAAACATAGAATGTAAGAGCTACTTAGGTTTCTATTGGGCCCCCAGGCCAGACCCCGATTAATCTACCAGATGTACATCCCAGTTAGTCTGCTGCTTGTCTCCTTTCACATCTCCCAGAAGAGTCCTTGCATGTTATGGCAGCTCCTTTCCAGGCTCCTGGAAAAGGCCTTTCTACTCATACAGCTTAGCTGTGACTGGAGCGGTAGGAAGAGTTTTGGCCAGGCCAAGCCTCCCTCTCCACCTCCAGGTGGCACCTGAAGATCTCCTGCTATTTCAGTGGCTCTCCAGGTGACCAAGATCAGTTCTTGACTGTGGAGAAAATGGCTGCTTTGGAGGGTGGACTCTATGGCATTATCTCCTGTTAAGGCCTCTCCCCTTCCCTCCCCAAACCCCACCCTCCTCAGGCTCCACCCCCCAAATCTCCAAGTATTTCCCAACCCAGAGCTGGCAAACCCTATGGATCAGACTAGTGCTCCATCTGGTCAAACATCCTAAAGCACACAGTTGCCATGGAGGACCAACCAACAGGCACAGAGGTCAATGCCTTTCCCTGATGTTGCCTACTAGCACTGATATTCAGAAGTTTATTGCCTCTGAACGTGGAGGTTGCCTTTAGTCACCATGGCTAGTAGCTCGGGTTGCAAGCCCCAGGAGCTTTTGGGGGTGGAATCAGGCAATGGAGAGCCAGGATGGCAGCAATATCAGAGAAGGTTAAAACGTTTGGGGTTCTTTAGCCTGGAGAAACGATGGCTGAGGGGTGACATGATCGAGGTTTATAAGATTATGCATGGGATAGAGCAGGTTGAGAAAGAAGTACATTTCTCCCTTTCTCACAATACAAGAACTCATTGGCACTCCATGAAATTGCTGAGCAGTTGGGTTAGAATGGATAAAAGGAAGTACTTCTTCACCCAAGGAGTGATTAACACATGGAATTCACTGCCACAGGAGTTGGTGGTGGCTACAAGCATGGACAGCTTCAAGAGGGAATTACATAAGCATATGGAGCAGAAGTCCATCAGTGGCTATTAGCCATAAGGTATAGATAGGAACTCTCAGGCTGGGGAAGTTATGCACTGTATTCTTAGTGCTGAAGGGGGGCAACAGTGGGAAGGCTTCTGGTGTCCCCCACTGCTGGACCTCCTGATGGCACCTGGTATTTTTGGCCACTGTGTGACAGAGTGTTGGACTAGATGGGCCATTGGCCTGATCCAACATTGGCTTCTCTTACGATCTTATATTCAGTTTGACATAGTGGTTAAGAGCACGGATTCTAATCTGAGAGAAACAGGTTTGATTCCCTGCTCTTCCACATGCAGCTGCTGGTGCGACCTTGGGTCAGTCACAAGTTATCTTGAAGCTGTTCTCTCAAGAGCAGACCCTGAAAGAGCTCTCTCAGCCTCACCTACGTCACAGGGTGTCTGTTGTGGGAAGGAGAAAGGAAAGGAGATTGTAAACCACTCTGAGATGCCAAGTGAAGGGCAGAGTATAAATCCAATCTCTTCTTTTCTTCTTCGGGTTGCATAACTGGAAGTGATGTCTTGCATTGCCACAATGCTCTAGCAGTCCCCAAAACTCTCTGGTTTTACCATAGAATTGGGGGGGCTTGCTAGAGTACCGCAGCAATGTGCACCTGTACCTCATCAGCTGCTGCAGGACCAGGTGTGCGGTTTTCAGGCTCAGGAGCCAGAGGCAGCAAGCTGTCAACTCCTGAGGAGTCAGAGGGGTCAGCTTCTGGCTCTGGCAATGCTGCCGCCTCTGGCTGCGGTGCCAACTCAGGTGGAGACTCAGTGCTGTTGTCGCCCACGACACAACGCATGGCATCACTTCCAGTTACACAACTGTGGCATCACTGCAATGGCATTTTTAATCCGCATTTTCTCCCACTGCTGCAACACTATAACAAGAGACCCAGTCCCCCTTTTCATAGCCATTTATCGGCCATCCTCCATTCATCTGGCTAATTCCCTTTTAAAGACATCTATGGCACTACTCATGACAACATCCACAACTTAATTACTCTATGAGTAGTAAGGTACTTTTAAAATCCACTCTGAATTTATTGCCCATCAATTTCATTGGGTGTTTCTGAGTCCTAGTATTATGGTAATAGAAGAAACATCTCTCTGTATCACTTTCTCCATCCCATAAATAATTTTATAAACTTCTCTCATGTCCCCCATTAGTCATCTCTTTTCTAAACTGAAAAGCCCCAGACTCTCTAGCCTATCCTCATAGGAAAGGCACTTCAACCCCTTAATTACTTTGGTTGTCCTCTTCAGTACCTTTTCTAACTCTGCCACATTTTTAAAAATCAGAACTGAACTCCAAATGAGATCACACCATTCATCTACAGAGGGCATTGCAATATTGGTCATTTTATCTCAGTCCCTTTCCTAATAATCCCTACCATGGAGGTTACTTTTTCCCTATAATCCCTGTCTTGGCGTTTGCCTTTTTCACCACTGCTACACTCTAAGTTAATATTTTCATCAAGATATTCATCCACTACAATCCTAAAATCTCTTTCAGTCTCAGTTCAGGCCAGATTTCTTTGTGTCTTTCTATCACACATCACAATACCAGTGACGGTGGATGTGGATGTGAAAGGGAGTGTATCTCGCCCCCTCCCTTTCCTCTTGCTCAGTTGTTGCAGTCCAAATTCTTTCAGTGGTCACAGATCACACCACCAATTGCTATGACAAGAGCAAGATTCTAAAACTACTGGGATGGATTAGCCCTGGAGGCCTAACACAGTCTCTCAGCTTCATACAACGGAGACAGGGTTGCATACATAACTGTGGCAACAGACCAGTGAAGACGGCAGAATTGACAGAAGGAAGAGAGAATCAGGATAACCCTGGTGCCCTTTAGGGTGCTGGGCATCACATATCACCATTTCACTATTTGGCAAAGGAAATAAAGTACCTTTGTGAACAAGAGGTTACCAGTGAGCAAACCATTCTTAGTGTCATATGGTTGCTTTAGTGTAGGTTGCCTTAGTGGTAGTATTGCAAGGCAGGATATAATTTTTATATGTATAATAAACCAATCACAAATAGCTGTTTGCTGGGGAATCTGTTGGCATACCCCACCATGGTAATTTCGAAATATTAACTTCAACATTATATATTTCCCAGTAGCCCAACAAACACATTTTCTCATTTAGAGACTTCAAATTAGCATTTTTTTTTTTACTGTTATACAAAATCTTGCTCCAAAACACTAAAGTGCTCAGAATTTCAAAAGTCAGCACACATTAGTTGTCTGATCTAGTTTCCAAGTAAGGCACTGGATTACTTCATTTAGGTACAGGTGGCAGGTAAGAACCAAAACTAAGTGAAACGGAAAAAAGAACAACACAGAGAAATTGTGCCTATTAAATGCGGAAAGTCAGAGGCTATGAATAATACGGACTGCAGTTTCAGGGAGTTTTTAGCTAACACTATAGTGATTGAACATGAACAGAAGATTCTGGGTAACAAATAATGAGATACTTGGGCCCTTCTAGTGGAATTTAATAGGAATTAATGGTCTTATTATCCACACTCCTTGCCTGCCCACATACACACACACACACACACACACACACACACACACACACACACACACACACAGATATATGAGGAATCCCATATCTGAGGCATCACAACTACAAAATCCCTCTTCCTGTAAGGATGGTGACCCTGACGTAGATATTGTTCCATATATACTTTAAAAAAACTCTACACATACTCAACTATACACAAATTAGTTTCCACTGAAACCAAAGTATGTGAGCCTTGCAAAAGCTCAGGTCAGAGCCTTTCCCTCCACAGCCCAGAAATTCCAGGCCTACCAGTTTAGCACCATCTGTGTGGATCCCAGGTCACTTGAAGGAGCCCCGTATAGGTGATATGTTCCATGCCCAGTGCCACCACAACAAGCCAGATCTTTAAGTCATTGAAGTCCCCTTGGATTCATTTGCCAGCCGAGCCCTTTCTATACGACACAAAGTGCCCCCAGATTCTGTTATGTGCATGCACAAATACACTTTAAAAAATTAAAACAAAACACCCCATGATGAGGGGGGAAAAGGGTAATGCGAAACCTTCCCAAGCAGTTTTAAGGGGTTGCTATCTCCGGCTGATGGGTTAGGATGGATGCCCCCCCCCCCCTGGAGAAAGCCAGGGCTCTTGCATTGTCTCTTTGCCTGCCTGGCTGATGCCCTGAGCAGTCAGGCACTTCCTTGCCATCTAAATGCTAAACAGTCCCTGTGATTAGAGCTTAAGGCTAGTTATTTATTTAACATTTAAGAGAGAGTGAGCCAAGAAGCTCCATAGGGCTGAAGACATGACGGGTGAGAATCACTCAGGTCAGAGTTGCCTTGGAGTGAAATTTATTATGAAAAAGCCGGTACATTAAAACAGCCCCTCGAGGCCTCCCTGGAACAGGCATGAGAAGCCCATTCTGCTCCTTACAAAGCTGGCATAGTAGCAGAGCTGCCGTCCCGATTTATCTATGGGGGCTGTTGTTTTAGGATTGCAGCCAGAGGACCTGTTCCACTGTAAACCAGTTCAGGATTGCAATCTGTCGGAAGCGTCCGCTTCAAAGGGTTTACAGCTCTGTGGGCTTTCATGCACGCACAATGAACAGCCATGCTATCAGCCTATCACCCACATACACTGACTTCTGATGTTTTCTTTACGAAGGGTTATAACTCCGGCTGGATTCTCTCTCATCCTCTCCACCTCCGTGCCATTCTTGCCCTTGCTTCCTGTGGCGATACAAAAACCTATCTCCTTTGCTCCTTTCAGTATCTCCTCTGACAACATGAAAGCTGGTCTCCTTTGTTCCTTTCCCCGCATACCAGGCATTTGTCTCAGGAAATCCAGAAGCAGCTCTCCCTTCATGGCCAGGCACCTTCTCTACCCTTCCTTAAATCTATTTCCTTTTTATGTGTTTTTAAACAAATGCTCTTACTGTACATCCAGGGCTCCAAGTGCCCTAAGTCCTGCTCTAAGAAATGCTGAATTCTGTCCCTTGGATAAACCACGTGGAAGAGCTATATAGGCAGCTGAAATGCCAATGGAAATTTTTTTTTTTACAGTCTTGCAGCCCTGGAGATTTCCACACTTTCAGGCCTGTTCTCCTGACAGGTGCCATGCTAAGGTGCTGCCTGGGCTAACAAGCTATTGTGTTTATATGCAGGTGAAGAATAGGATTGCCAACCTCCAGGTGGTGGCTGGAGATCTCCCACTATTACAACTAATCTCCAGGTGACGGAGATCAGCCCACCTGGAGACAATGGCTGCTTTGGAAGTTGGACCCTATGGCATTATGGCCTGAACCCTGCCCTCCCGAGGCTCCACCCACAGAATCTCCAGGTATTTTCCCACCCAGAGCTGGCAACCCTAAGAACACCGGCTAGCTGGCAAAAGAAAAACATAGCATTTGAGCTTCCATTTTCTCAAAAATTACTGGTTAAAACTCCTCAGTTTACAAGGGTTCAGAGTGCCGCTTTCTCAAGAAAGCTACAGTTTCCCTATGCCAGCCAGTCAGCTTGTTTTAGTCATGATTTTAAATGCAAAATTGATGAAAATAATCAAAGTTGCTTCCTTAAACAATTAGCAGTGGGGTGTTGTTTTGTTTTTAATATTAAGTCATCTCATAAAGAGAAACTGTCACCTTCCTTCAGAATCCTTTATTAAAGTGCTGCAATATTGGAGTGTATGTAGATTTAATTAAGCACCACCCCGATTAGCTTGGGCCGCAACTACTGCAAAATTGTTTCCCTGACTGAGAAGGGAGGGAGCGGCCACCCTGCCTTGCTTCCTGCCAGCAAAACCTACACCACCAGTATTTGTTCTAAGCAGGACCTGTGCTGAGTGCCTGAGTCCAGCCTGAGAATATGTGTAGTAATGATAAAGACAAAGATGTTCCTGAGCATGTACAAAGTATTTTTCCTCTGACTTCCTCTCACTAACTGGCACATCTGGAATCAGGGGTAGGGACTCCCCAGTTACAAGGAGTGTCTTTTTTGGGCAGCTTGAATCCCAACACCTCTCTTTTATGTTGGAAAAGGCAATGTCTAGTGTACAAAGAAGAAGAAGAGAAGAAGGCCATGCAGGGGGTAGCAAGAAGACAATTTGATAGGATGGTGAGGTCATCAGGTTTTCTCCTGTTAAGTGTCATCCCTTGTCTGTCTCCAGATTGCTGCTCTTAGGGCAGTTTCCCCCTTCTTCTCGGAAGTGCCACACTCAGTCTTACCCTCTCCCTCAGCTAGAGATGCAGTTAGGAACCTGTTGCTGCCTCTCCTCTTTCCTAACAAGTATATTAATTCCCAAACAAACCTTTATCTACTCTTTAATCAGGTTGTGCAATGTTGCTGTGTTAATTATTCTGCCAACATTTTATAAATTAAAGCAAGACTATACTGGTATCAATGGTCCCGGGCACACAGAGCTGGAGAGTTTGTCCTAGAAGAATGGTACAACTGCCAACTCTTGAAATTAAAAATACTAATATTTGGGTGGAGCACAGGGGTGCAGCCTCCTGGGCCTTTGGGTGGAATCCAGAATGGGTCAACAGATAGAGCCAGGAGGTAGACCTCCGTGGTACGCAGTGTTCCCTCTAAGCTGAGTTAGTGTGAGCTAGCTCACAGTTTTTTAGCCTCTGGCTCACACATTCTTGTCTTAGCTCAGGAAGGATGGCTCCAGAGCAAACTAATTTATGCCATAGGCAAATTGCTCACTCAGAACTTTAATGCCAGTAGCTCACAAAGTAGATTTTGTTTTCACAAGACTCCACAGCTTAGAGGGAGCATTGGTACAGAGTGGGTCTGGATTAGTTATCAGTTATTCAGCTGAGGAGTACAGTTCAGGACCAAAACAGAAATGACAGTTGGACATCAGTGACTGGATCTGCTCAGCAATTTCAAAGGTTTCCATGGGAAGGGGCTGTGCCTCAGCGGCAATGCATCTGCTTTGTGTACAGAAGGTCCTAGGCCGAATCTCCAGCACTTCCAGTGGCTAGGACCCAGCAACAGACCTCTGAGACTGGGGACTCTCTGCCAGTCAGAGTACTGACCATGACAGGCCAATGATCGACTCGTGAGACAGCTTCCAGAGGAGTTCCTAGAACTATCAACTCTGGGTTGGGAAATTCCTTGAGATTTGGAGGGTGGAGCTTGGGGAGGTTGGGTTTGGGGAAGTACTTCAGAGGGGTATAATACCATAGAGTCCCTCCATCCATCAAAGCTGCCGGGAAACAGATTAGGAGAACTGATCTCTGTTGCCTGAAGGTCAGTTGTAATCCTAAGAGTTCTATTACAGTGTGGAAGAATAAGATCACATTCCCTTCCATTCCCACATGGTTTCAGCAGTGAAACCCACCCATGCCCTGGAAAGGGGAAATCACTGTCTTTACCCATTTTTTAAAAAAACCTTTCCAGGGCTAATAACAGCATGAGACAGGTCAAGTTGGATTGTCAAAACCACGTAAGATTTCCTGATCTGAATTGTGCTGCAGCTACTTTTCTTTTAAAAACTACTGGAAAGATCCAGCCATGGATTTCCCAGCATAATTTCTGCTTTGGTCTTAAACAATGGGGGATGGGAAACACCATCCCCTTTTCTGGCAGTTGCCTCCCCACCCAACTCAACCATGCTCACCCCGATTTGATTGGCAGCCTTCAGTAATTATCCTAATTAGTGATTCTCATTGGACAGGATACTGGAAGGCATAATCAGATCTCTGTTCTGATCAAATGAAAAAAATACATACTGGCCTGTTTTCTTTTTTACCTTCACAAATCAACAGGTGATTAGACTTTTCTTTCATTCAAGGGAGAGGCCTAGAATATCCTTTTGGGCAGTGGCCCCCAAAGCTCTTCCCTTAGTTGTGGTTCTCCATCTCCATAGGTATCACAGCAGTGACTGGAGTAGCCACTGCCCATTGATTCTGCCACACCAATGCCAAGGTTACATTTGGGAGGGGCCGTGGCTGCTAGGGTTGCCAGGTCTGGGTTGGAAAATACCTGGAGACTCTGGGGGTGGATCCAGGAGATGGTGGGGTTTGGGGAGGGGCCTCAGCATGGTACGATGCCATACAGTGCACCCTTAAAAGCAGCCATTTTCTCCAGGGGAGCTGATCTCTGTCAGCTGGAGATCAGTTGTAAAACCTGGAGGCTGGCAACCCTATGTGGCTCAGTGGAAGAGCATCTGCTTGGCATGCAGAAGGTCCCAGGTTCAGTCAATGGCATCTCCAGTTAAAAGGATAAGGAAGCAGGTGATGGGAAAGCCTGAAACGCTGGAGAGCTGCTGTCAGTCTGAGTAGACAATACTGCCTTTGAAGGACCAATGGACCAATTCAGTATAAGGCAGCTTCATGTTGTAGCACTGTGGTAGTATAATTACCCTGGTTCCTCTCCTAAATGGAATGAGAAGGATCGTGTGCTTAGATTACAGGGTGTTTCTGTGCTTCTGCTAGTCAAAATGAAATTATACCAATGCATCTGGCACTGTATTCTGTATCCACATTGTATGAACACTGAGCATTATCTAGGAGGGAAAGAGGCAGGAAAAAATGCACAGTTGGTTGAAAAGCTCCTGAAGACCTCTGCAATATTAATTTAGTGTTGGTTATTATATGGCATCTGCTATTATAGGTATAGAAAAGCCAGGATTAATTGAAGGCCTACAATTAAACTTATGCACGAAGCTGTCAGCTGTGGAACTAGGAAACCGCATATGGGGTTGTCAGGTCTCCACTTTTGAACCAGACAATCCAGCATTTTCCCTTTCTGTTCAGTAAATAAACTGTGAAAATACTGGACATATATATGCCCAGTATTTTCTAATTGTAAGCCTGCAACCAGTGCAGCCAAGCTTCATGCATGCGCTCTTTCTTTCCCCTGAGGCTTCATAAAGTGGTGACCCCCCGCCCACGTGCTCTCCATTGCAGCCAACAAGGTTTGAAAAGCACTGAATCCGCCACTCAGAGGCCAAGCAGGATGCTCCCAGAGAGATCCTCTTGGCTGAACTGAAGAAAGCTGGAAAGGAGGAGACTTTTGCTGCCAACCAACTGGCTTCCCATGTTGGTTCCAGCTGACTGTGGGCGTAGATGGTAGCAGGATTTAATCTTCTAATAAAAAATGAAAATAGACCCGGGGGGGGGGTCATGGTGGGAAAAAATGCTGGAGAATTCAGATGCAGTGAGTCCCTCAGAAAGCATCAGCCTTGCATTTTTATCTCTGGTGACTTGACTACACATACATCATTGCTTTAAGTACTTTAAGATTGCAAGACTATGCACATTTACTTGCAAATAAGTGCCACTGAGATCATGGTGGGTCACTTCTGAGTAAAGATGGTTTGGGTTCTGTGGTAGTTCTTCCAGTGATTTCAGTGGAAGATAGATATACACATATATGGAGTTTTCAAGGCAAGAGACATTTAGAGGTGGTTTGCTATTGCCTGCTTCAGTGTCGTATTCCTGGATATCCTTGGTGGTCTCTCATCGAAATACTTAGCTTCCCAGATCTGTATTAAGTGTGTCCAGTATTTTTGTTGGAACCGTCTGCCAACCCAAACAGCACATGGATTTCTGATGTTATCCTTTGACATTTCAGCAACTAGAACTTCATGCAACACAAAGATCCTAGATACAGAGAACAGTTTCTAAGAGAGTTGAAAGAGATTTCAGAGAGGTACACCACATACCACTGTTGTGTCTGCCCAAACAGGTTTTTGAAACAATACAAAATCCCTCCAAAGTCTGTTTACCAGAGGTGTATAAATCATAAAGAGCAACCCTTCTTTCAAACTCTATTGAGAAAAAAAATACTGTCTTTCTGCAGCTTTTGTCTTCTTTTTGTTCCCTGGGCGAACCATTCAACGTACCCTATGAACTTTGAACAATAATTTTCATATACATCTTTCAAAGCAAAGATTCAATAAATCAGGCAGAAGCAGGCTGTCACTGCAACACCAGCCAGATTGGGGGTTGCCAACCTCCAGGTGGGGCCTGGAGTTCTTCCAGAATTACAATAGGATCATTTTCCCTAAAGGAAATGGAAGTTTTGGCAGGTGGGCTGTATGGTGTACCATATTATACAATCAGTTTCTCCTACTCTCTACAGTATACCATACTTAGGAGAAACAAAACAGAGGGTGAACGCTCTGGGATTTCTGTTCTTCTATGGTATACTGTAAAGACTTGGAGAAACTGATTACTGCCTGTAAAGACACTAAAGACCAGAGAGCATTGGAGGATTGAGAGAATTATGCAGTTAGCTGTAATCCTCCTACAGGTCTTCAGAGTAAGTTTTTCTCCTAAAACTGTGAAAAACCTGAAAAGGATTTTGAGAGGTTTGGTTTTTTAGCAGCAGAAAAGAGCAAGAGTCCAGTAGCAGCTTAAAGACTAACAAAATATGTGGCAGGGTAGGAGCTTTTGTCAGCAGTGACTCCTGAAAGCTCACATACCCTGCCAGATATTTTGTTAGTCTTTAAGGTGCTATGGGGCTCTTGCTCTTTTCTGCCACTACAGACAGACTAACATGGCTACCAGTCTTGTTTTTTTAGGTTGAATGAAACTTTGAGGAGGGTGGGGTTTGTGGAGGGACTTCAGCATGATATAATATCATAGAGTCAACCCTCCAAAGCAGCCATTTTATTCGGGGGAAATAAGCTCTGCAGTCTGGAGATCATTTATAATTTCAGAAGATCTCCAGGCCACACCTGGAGGCTGGCAACCCTATAGCTCAGGCTGGCATACATAGATGCCGTGATCCTATTTCCCCCTCAAAATCCCATTGTGCATGAGGAGAGTACAGCTAGTCCCAGATCTCCCAAAGGGCTTCGTGTCCCATGTGCAGATCAGAACCTAGGCCTCTCTAGTTGGGAGTTTTAATTACACATTATGCAGCCCTCAGGTCCACCATGAGGACTTTCAATCAGATAAGCACTGCAAGTTCCCTACTGGGAACTCATTCAGACTAGGATTGTACAGTTCCCAACCTCCAGGCTGGGGCCTGGAGATCTTCTAGAATTACAACTGGTGTCTAGGCTACCCTGGAGAAAATGGCTGCTCTGAAGGGTAGCCCCTATGATATTATAGCCTGCTGCGCTCCTATAATGCCATCCCCAAACCCTCCCCTCGCTAGGCTCCACCCTAGGGTTAAAACCTCTATAGGAAGTTTAGAGAATCTGTAAGGGGGCAAAAGTTAAAAACATCAATAATTCTGGGCAAAAGTTCATATGTTTATTTCAAAAACAGTAAAAAACCTTGTAGGGGCCCAAGTAAAGCCTCATAATGTAATCAAAGTGACAAATGCACAAAAGTAACCATATATGACCTGACACGTTTCGGCCCAAAAGGACATTCTTCAGAGGTCAAATAGTACAGAGTACAACATACAACAAAGCCCCTGTTAGGATCCAAACAGGAATGTTCCAAATTTCAATCTGGAACTGAACGACACAAAAAGATACGGGAGGCCAGAATTGTATCCGACCTTGTGTCAGTGGCAGTTTCATATAGTGGAGAAAGTAATATTGCCAATATGTACCTTCCAATTTAGGTCCTAAGATTAAAAGTTCAATCACCTTATCGGGGCCAATGTAACATCAATATGTACCAGGGGCTTTGTTGTATTTTGTCAAAACGTGTCAGGTCATATATGGTTCCTTTTGTGCATTTGTCACTTTGATTACATTATGAGGCTTTACTTGGGCTCCTACAAAGTTTTTAACTGTTTTTGAAATAAACATGTGTACTTTTATCCACAATTATTGATATTTTAAGTTTTGCCCCCTTACAGGTTTTTTCAACTTCCTTTGGAGGTTTTGGCTCTTGCCTGGTTGGTTTAGTTTCTCTTTCCCTTTTTTCTTGGGTTCACCCTAGGGTTGCCAATGTCCAGGCAGTGGCTGGAGATCTCCCACTATTACAACTGATCTCCAAGTGACAGAGATCAATTCACCTGGAGAAAATGCCTGCTTTGGAAGGTGGAGTCTATGGCATCATACCCCACTGAAGTCCCTCCCCTCCACCAAACCCACCCTCCTCAGGCTCCACCTACAAGATCTCCAGGAATTTCCCAGTCCAGAGCTGGCAAGCTTGGGACAGTGGCACATAGGGATAAGTCGCTTAAGCCTTACCCTTGTGCCCCTTTCCTGACCTGGAACGGCTCCCAGGGGGTGCTGGCGGAGGTTTCACACGTACTGATCCGATCACATATACTGCCTTCCTCCTTTGGGCTTTCACCATTTACCACCACCCTGCTCTAACCTCTGGTCCTCTGAACCCACCAAAGACTTCCCTCCAGACTTCGATTACTGCTTCCATAACGGCCTACCTGCCACCCCAGACCAATCAGCCCTGTATCTGAATTCTACACTGTGCCCACCCTACATAGAGCCCAGCTCCTCAGAGCCTGTCCTGTATTCTTGAGAGTTTCAGAGTGGCCTCCCTAGTCTTCCACGTCCTCTGGATTTTGGTGCTGCTACCTGCCTTTTTAAAAGGGTTTAAAGGTACTTTTTAAAACCATTCATTTTAAGGTCTGATTTCCTTGTGTTTTTCCGTTTTTATTAGAAGATGCTTTTAAAAACCCAGTGGCTGAGAAGTGGGATATAAACGAATACCGCAAGTAGACCTGAGGGACAAAAACTGTACCCCTTCCTGGCACGTCTCTAAATCCCAGTGCTGGTTCCCAGATGTAGGAGAGAGAGCTGGGAATTCACAGTACCTCATCTAAGGCTTAACAGACCAATATTTCTCTCTCCTTGATGATGAATCCCAGAGCAGGAGAACTGGGCTAGCGATAGGTCCCCATCCATACGGTTAATGCATCTGCTATTGCTTTATTATGCACTATTATTTAATATCAGCGCTCCAACTGGGGCTCAAAATCCCTTTATAGCTTGTGTAAATATTTTATACTTGTTACTGTAAATAGAAGAAGCTTAAGAAGTGGCACAGAGGAGGGGACGGGGAGCTGGGCTCCAGGATTGCAGCGTGAAGAGCACATCCGAGTGGATGCTGATAATTCTATCCGCTTGCTTTAGCTGCTTAATGCTTCTGCTACAGGAGAGGAAGGAGGTTGCCAGCCGATCCTTCCTGCCAGGTGCTGAGAGGAGAGGGAGGGAAGTGGGGAAAGCCTTGGTTTTGGGTGCAGAGGGGATATTGAGCTCAGATACGGACCAGATTAGAGAGGCTCATGAGCCTGTGCTCTCTGCTGCCCGTGAGGGTCAGCTCAGTCAAGATCAGAAGCTGAGATCATTGCACTTGACCTCTGAGCCACAGACTTCCATTTTCTCCCATTATCTCAAGGCTTGGTGTGCTGGGGTGGGGGGAACACCTCATTTTTCTTTTCTCAAATTCTACAAGGGAAGTAAAGCCAAATGACACAAACAATGCAAATCAACGCAATGTGCAGTTGCAGTGATCTTGTTCCTTGGGTTTGCAGTGTTTGGAATGATGGAGAAAGGGAAGAACGGTAGGAGCAGATGAGGTCGGTGACTGGCAGGGAAACATGACTGGAATCACAAATAAATCAGTTATCCAGTGTGGCATGGTGGCTGTGGTGCGGGATGGAGCTCAGGAAGACCCACAAGCAGGTCACTCCTCAGTAATGAATCTCAGTGAGGGACTATGGGACAAAAATGATCTCTCTGCCTAACCAAGCCCCAGGTAGGGTTGCCAGCTCTGGGTTGGGAAATACCTGGAAATTTTGGGGGTGGAGCCTTGGGATGGGTTTGGGGAGGGGAGGGAGCTCAGCAGGGTATAATGCCGTACAGTCCCTCCTCCAAAGCAGCCATTTTCTCCAGGGAAACTGGTCTTGGTCACCTGGAGTTCAACTGTCAAAGTGGGAGGTCTCCAGGTGCCACCTGGAGGTTGGCAAGCCTGGTCCCAGGGTGGTTTTTGTTGGGTTTTTTTTGGTGAGGATTGAAGCACAATGTACGCAACCTTGAGCCCTTTCAGACAAAGGCAGGATACAAATGCAGTAACACATTCATATGATGTAGCAGCCAGTTGCCCTGGAAAGCTGCTTTGAGAAACGAATGAGATGTTGTGGGCTGGCACCGAGACTGGGGTTGCCAGCTTGGCAGCCAGCAGGAGACTGAGTGGTCAGGCAGCATTGACAAGAAAGTGGCAGGCTGGCAGTAATGGAAAAGTGGCATCTAGGGTTGCCAACTCCAGCTTGGGAAGCTCTTGGAGATTTGGGGGCATAAGAACATAAGAACATAAGAGAAGCCAGTGTTGAATCAGGCCAATGGCCCATCTAGTCCAACACTCTGTCATACAGCGGCCAAAATATACCAGGTGCCATCAGGAGGTCCAGCAGTGGGGCCAGGACACTAGAAGCCCTCCCACTGCTGCCCCCTCCAGCACCAAGAATAGAGTGCATCACCTGCCCCAGACTGAGAGTTCCCATCTATACCCTGTGGCTAATAGCCACTGATGGACTTCTGCTCCATATGTTTATCTCCCAGGGAGAGCAGATTTGGGAAGGGGCAGGGATGTCAGATAGCTGCCATGTATACTGTATTACGTCTTGTTTAACCTGAACGCATGCGTGTAGCCTTGCCTTGCTGTAACCGTGGGAGAACTCTCTGCCGGCAACTGCTATCTATTTGGCCTTGAGAAGAGGCAAAGGCTTGTGTTCCCAGCGGATGGGAATATCCCTGCCTGCAGGTGGTGGGAGGGGCGTTCTCCCGTTCATTATGTAAACTCCCGCCGGGAGAATTCCCGCACGCGCGCTAAGTTTTCATTTGCTAGTTGAGCTAATGCATCAGAGTATATACTTAGGCATCCATGCTTTGGGGGTTATTCCTGACAATGAATCTGCATCTATGGTCCACATACTTGTATTCCAATAAAGTATATCTTTCACTGTGAAGAGTGCCTGGACTTGCTTGCTGTTGAATCTGACAGAAATTGTCAGGAATCCTTTCTCCCCTGGGTCGTATCTCTCCTGCCTGAGATGAGCGGCTCCAGAGAAGGTGGGGTACCTACCACTACCCCTCCTACCACGGCGCCCCCAACCACTGTGGCCCCAACGACCATGGCGGCACCCATTAACCCCCCAGCCACCACTGGAGGGGGGGTCCCTGCCTCGACAGGATCTGGGATCCCTGCATCGATGGCAGCAGGACCAGTGTATAGCCCAGCTGGGCCAACCACGGCGGCTAGCGGGGCCATCCCGAGACCTACAATGCCTTTTATTCCTCTACAACTGGATAAAGGAGTTACGTACTGCAAACCACGGGACTGGGCTAAGCACCTGAGGGACTCCACGCACACCACCTGGTCATTGCCGGGGAGTCAAAGCCGGGATAGTCTGTTCGACCCTCGCCTGAGTGTGGGGAGTTTTGGGGCAACTCTGAGTCCACCTATCAAAGTCCCTCAGAAGCAGAGCCCAGGGAGGGACGTGGAGTCCCGGATGGATAGCCTAGAAGCTGATTGCCGCATGATAATGCGGGATTTGGGACACTTGTTGCAAATGATGCCAACTATGATGGCCCAGGCAATACAAACCCATTTGGCCGGTCAACCGGGGGGTCCTGCACCGGGGCCTGCCTTACCCCCTCTGACTCCCACACCTGCTTCAGTGTTTACCCCCCCCCAGACCACTGTCGGGCCCCAGGTTCCCTCCACCGGGGCTGCCTCCAGCCGTACCTCTGGTTGCGCCTCTGGTCATGCCCCCACCACAGCTGCCGCCCCCTCCGCTGGTACCAGCACCTCCGCCACCCGGTGCATCACCCGCCCCAGTGGCTCCTTTGGTTATGCCCCGACTGAAGGACTTATTGGACATCACATTTGACAGGGACCCAGAGAACCTCTCCTTTTTCATCTTGCAAGTAATGAAATTTGTTCAATGCTGGACTCACCTTTTCCAGGATGAGGAGCAACAAGTGGATTTCATCGCCTCCCGACTGAGGGGGATAGCTACCAGCTGGTATGTGTCTTTGCATGACCTAGAAGCTGTGGAATTAGGGAGCGTTGATGCATTTATGTGGGCACTGAGAGCGCGCTTTGAAGATCGCACGGCAGCGGAGAGGGCAGAGGCCTTCCTCCACACTTTCAAGCAGGGCAAACTCTCAGTGAGGGAATACTCCACAGAATTCCAACGTCATGCCGCCAAGATCCGTGGCTGGACTGATCCGGTTTTGGCTCAGCAGTACCGGTTGGGGCTCTCATCGGACATTTGGAACAATGTCATGAGCTCCCAAAAACTGCGTACATTGAATAGTTGGATGGAGGAGGCTGAACGGGCGGAGAGCAGACTACGCAACATGAAGTTGGATAATGTGATCGCAGCGGGAAGGTCAACCACCTCACCTCACCCGAAGCCCAAACCACCCCAGCCAAAGATTTCCCTCAGGGATCAATGCATGAAGCAAGGGCTCTGCCTGAGATGTGGAGAGAAAGGGCACTACGCCGCCTCCTGTCCTGTGGACAATGCCCCACGATCACCCGGCCAGGAAGATGACAAGCGCTGCACTGACACCCAGGCGAAGCGGGGAACTGCCAAACCACGGAACCCCCGGGCCCTACACACCAACGTGGAATACCTAGAGCATGGTTTGAGTGATGAAGAGGTGGGGGAGCTGGTGGGAAATGCTCAGGTCCTGTTGTAGGTGGCACAGCACAACAGGACCCGACCCCGGAGGCGCCTAAAGTGGTGAGCAACTACCCACCTCTCTTTTTTGTGACTCTGGTTATTATGAAACCTGCTATGAAAACACACACTAGAGTTCGCGCGCTTATAGACTCAGGGGGCAGGAGGGACCTCATCAACCCCTCCCTTGTGTCGGGTTTGGATGCAACTGTAGTCTGTTTAGCAGAACCCATTATTTTCACCCAAATGGATGGCTCACAGATGAAAGAGCCCTGTTGATTCAAGACTGTACCCTTGAGGGTGGCAGGGCCGGCTCGCCCACTAGGCGAGCTAGGCGCTCGCCTAGGGTGCTGGCCCTGCAGGGGTGCCAAAATGCCCCCCGCCCCCTGGTGAAACCCCCCTTCCCACCCAGCACCAGCAGCCCTAGCTTTCCTGGGTGCCTCGCAGCTGCGAGGCACCCAGAAAAGCCGCCGCCGCCGCTGGGAGGGAAGGGGCGGGTGTTCTAAGCCCGCCCCTTCCCCGGCTCTCCTGGGTGCCTTGCAGCTGCGAGGCGCCCAGGACAATGGCGCTGGGCCATCTCCAGGCCCCACCGGGAGGTTGGCATCCCTGGTGGGGTGGGCGCCCCAGGCTGTCCTGCCTAGGGCGCCCAGACACCTGGGGCCGGCCCTGGCAGGTGGGAGCCGGCGAACATTGGGAGGACCGCCCTTTTGTTGTGTCGCTAGGAGCTAAGTTCCCTTTGGTGCTGGATAGCCCATGGCTCCATAGCCACGATCCATATATTTTGTGGGATGATGGCATCATCCGTTTCATTTCTCCGAAATGCAAAGCTCATACCTGGGACCCGGCTTGGGGAGCAACCCCGGATAGTAAACCCCCACGGGCCTGTCTGGCCGCCGAGGACCTGGCTCAAATCCCCAAGATATATATTGACTTGTCACGGATGTTTGAAGAGGAGGAAGTGGATGAGGTCCCCCCTCACCGCAACTCAGGCGCCATTGTCTCACCTCCTCTCTTGGTGAGACAATGAAAACACTACGAGATTTCAGACATTTTTGACTCTAAACTGAAACGTGGTCCACCTGGTAGAGTGGGTGCATTTTGGTCCACAGCATAGAGAATGGGTGAAGGCATCAGATATCAATGTGAGTAAGTGAATGTGAGGACTTGCTTGCTGTTGAACCTGACAGGGGGGTCATTAGGTATACAATGCCACAGGGTCCGTCCTCCATAGGTGTCATTTCCCCCAGCAGAACTGATCTCAGCAGCATAACCCCAGGATAATTGCGGGTCCAGTCACGAGCCTGGAAACCCTAGACTGACACCTATAACAACAGAACTTTCTTGTGCAAGGAATGAGGGTGTAGGTTAGGGTTGCCCTGCTTAAACTCCATTCTCATTCCTTGCAAAAGAAAGTTCTTTTGTTACAAATGCCACATTCTCCATGTATATTTTGCTTCTAGACTGGCAATAGAGCGGCACTTAAAAATGGGACTTCTTGTGGGTCTAGATTTCACTTAGGGGTCTCTAGTTGCTGATCCTTATTATTGAAGACGTTGTCTGCAGGATGGCAAATATTTCCTTCTTCATAGTCATACAGCCTCGAAACGTGTCTCCTGAATATGAAAGCACAGACCCTCCATCATTCCATCTGTGTGCCAGACACCAGATTGCTAGGGAAACTCTTCATGTGTAATTGTTTTTGTGTTTAGTTCAATCAATCAATTTATTAGGAATTTGACAGTCTGTCTATGGAGCATGTTGTTGTTGTTGTTTTCTGGCCTTGCTTTGGAGGCATGAAGGAGAACCTATCAAGCCCCCCTGCCTTCTGGTTCTTGTGCCAATGGTAAATCGCTTCTTGTTGCTAAAATTGTGTCTTGCTTCCCCTCTGAATTTGTGTTGCCAGTACATAAGATAAGTGCATGTAGGCGGGAGCCCTTTCCCTGGTCTGTGTGGGAGCTTAGGGCGTGGAGTGGAGAGGCAAACCTCATCACAGAACACAAGCAAAACAGTAGGCCCGAGGGCCCTATTATGCGTATGTCTGCAAAGCAGAGTAGGCTGTGTTGCTGCTGGGGTCTTTAGCATATTAAACACCCCGCTTCATGGCCTGTAAACAAGAACCGGGATTTGTACGACTGCAGGATTGCACGGTGGCTGCTGAAACCCTGCAAATGAGATCAGATCCACAGCTGACACTCCAGAAAGCTGCCTGCACACTCAGCCTGGGCAATGAGCACACAGCTTTCCAGGATGGTATGCTTTGCAGAAAAGCCGATTCCCTCCAAGAAACAGACAGTTTCGCTGGCCATTCGAAGTAGGCCCACCCATGGTGGGCAAACTCCCACCCCTGCCTCAATCACCCTGGGGTTGCCAGTTCCCTGGTGAAGGTGGGAAATCTGCTACCCCCACCTCTCGTTTCCTGATACTGCTCAGAGTGGCACTGGGAGAGGGAGAAATGTCTGTCACATGGTTTTACCATCGAGGGTTTTTTGGGGGTATTTTTTTTGTGTGTGTGCATGCATGCGTGTGCCCAGGCCTGGAAGTCATGGCAACCTCTGGCAACCCCTACTCGGGCATGGAGGACGTTCAGAGAAGCAGCTTCATAACCTGCCTCTGGCCTCCCGGCCCTGGTATTCTTTGGAGGTCTCCAATCCAAATACTTGCCAGGATCGGCTCTGCTTAGCTTCCAAGATCAGACGAGATCAGGCTTGCCTGGGTTATCCAGGTCAGGGTGTTTTACCATTGAGTTTTGATGATTCCTAGAGGGGTATGATGTTACTGCTGGGTTTCCCCAAGAAGTGATGACACACCATTGCCGACAGCTGCCCCCCATGTCCCCACCCTCCAGGTTTCCTGCTGGTTGACAATCAGTTGAGCAGTGGGAGAAAAAGTTGTGGACATCCCAGATACTGTGACATCAGTTCTAGGTGATCACCCAGAATTTGGGTTGCTGGCAACCAGCAGGAGGCTCAGGAGTGTCTGTGTGCATGCGCTCAAATTGCTCTGGAGTGAAATCACTTCCAGTGCAAATCTGGAAGTGGAGTCATCATGTGGAAGCGACACTGCAGGATTCCATTATGACAGAGCAGGGGTCCCCAACCTTTTTGAGCCCATGGGCACCCTTGGAATTCTGACATAGCATGGGGGGCCACAGCCAAAAAATGGCTACCACAAACTGGCTGCTGCAGGAGGCTGAGCCATCCACCAAATGGCTGCTGCAGTTTACCTTCAGTCACACAGTGAAGATCCTTGTACTGTGCTGGCAATTTAAAAAACCTGTACAGCCAATCAAATCTCCAGTAGCCAATCAGAGCCCTCACTAGGTAAAAGCCCCACCTGGCTCCATCCACTTTCTATGAACACTTGGTGAGCACAAAGAAAGGTGTTAGAGGGCGCCATGGCACCCATGGGAACCACACTGGGGACTAGGGTTGCCATTCCCCCAGTAGAGCTAGGGGATCCCCTGATGTTGGTGACCCCAGTCAGTTGTGGCCCAGCTGGCTGGTGGAGGAAGCTCGATCCCTGAGAAGCCCTCTCCCAGCACCACTGGCACTGGCACGATGGCATCACCCAGGAATGACGTCATCACATTTCCAATGTTGGGGGCAATGCTCTAGGCAGGGCTTTTTTTTGTAGAAAAAGCCCAGCAGGAACTCATTAGAATAATAGGCCACACCCATCAACAGAAACTCATTAGCATATTAGAACACACCCCAACCGCACAGCTCATTAGCATATTAGGCCACATCCCCGTGTTACCAGAAGTGTGGTCATCCAGCCACACCCAGCTTCTGCTTCTTATTCTGTTTACCTTGTTTGTTGTCAGAACCCAGGGCTTTTTTTGTAGCAGAAACTCCTTTGCATGCTAGGCCACACACCCCTAATGTAGCCAATCCTATTGAGTGTCTGCTGCTGGGTGTGGCCTATTATGCTAATGAGTTCTTGCTGGGTGTGGCCAACTCGGGAGCCAGCTGGAACTCCGTTCCTGTGTGTTCCTGCCCAAAAATAGCGCTGGCTCTAGGTTTTGGTCAAAACCCTATGGTTTTGAGGCCCAAAAAACCCACAGAGTTTTGACCAAAACCTAGTGTTTCCCCCAACATTGGAAACACAATGACATTGCTTCTGGGTGATGCCATCATGGTGTGCACGCTTCGTGCACATACCAGAAGAAGTACAGGTTGGACCTGGCAACCCTACTGGGAGAGCGAAATGGCTTCCCCAGACAGCAGCTTTGAGCCCTCTTAAAAGATGGCATCTAGCTATTTTTTGTAGTATTATAATTCTTTTGTGGGGGGGGTGTTAGGAAGTGGAACTATTTTGCTGTTCTGGCTCAGGTGCCAAAATGTCTGGGAGCACTGGGAGTGCAAGCTCCTGCTGAGCTTTAAGAAGGTCAGGGGAGAGATGACTCAGTAGTAGAGCACCTGCTGGGCAGGCAGAAAGCCCCCGTTTCAACCACAGCAGGGTGGTCTTAGTGAGTGGATAGGGATGCCATTCTCCAGGCGGGACCTGGGGATTCCCCAGAATTACAGCCCATCTCCAGACTACAGAGACCAGCTCCCCTGGAGAAAATGGATGCTTTGGAGGGTAGGCTCTATGGCATTGGACCCCACTGAGGTCCCTGTCCTCCTCAGGCCCCATCCCCAAATCTCCAGGAGTTTCCCAACCTGGATCTGGCAACCCTCTCCTCCCTCCATCCCCTGCTGGTGGCCGGGGGGACCTGACAACCATTATGAGAATTACTTCAGAGTAAATACATAGAATATTGCACTATAGGGGCACACTCATGCACATTTGCTTGGGAGTAATCACCGTTGAATATAGTGCAACTTAGTTTTGAGTAGACATACTTGAAATAGTGCTCAAAAATTCCTCTGCCATCACAGAGAAAACAATGCATAGACTATCTATGACAGACCACAATGATCCAAGCAGAAAAGGGAAGAAAGATTGAAATATAGGCATAATAAAGGTGGGAAGGGTAGACAGGGGATTCTATTTATTATTTATTTATTAAATTGGATTTACTAGGCCAGCCTTCCCATCGAGCGGGACTCAGGGTGACTTACAACAAAATAGTATACAAAGTTCTTTAAGTTAAAGCCAAAATTAAAACCACCTAAAAGCAGATCAGTAAATAAAATAGATAGACAGACAGACAGATAGGTGGTGGGAAAAAATTCAGCTCCCCAGCCTCCTTGGGGGAAGAGGTTGCAAGGGATGTCATATTGTCCTCATCGCTGCCTGTTAAGTATGAGCCTTAACAAGGTAGTGATTTCAACAAGTGATTTGAGCTTTATTTAACAGCAAACTAGACAATCAGACAACACACACAAAACAGTGGAGCACAGCTCCCTTTTTAAATAATCCGGGCTGTCAAAGCCACACCCATAGTTATGTTAACAACCAATCATAACATTGGGATAAAGACCAATGAGGTCTGTTCCCTCCAACAAAGTATATACAGTTCAGGATTGGCTATTTACAGAGTTTCATAGTAACTAACCAATGGGAAATAAGATAGGATTGATTCAAGCTTCAGAACACAACACTATCCTCAACTGAATGCTTGGTGGAACATCTCTGCCTTGCATTCCCTGCAGAAAAGTAATAACTCCCACAGGGCACGGATGTTTTCCAGCACAGAGTTCCACCATGGAGGAATATTTGCAATAATTTTAATTAATTAACCCTTCTCCCCCAATGGGTTCAGGGTTTGGCCTGCCTCAATAGTGTAAAGGATAGGGCTGTAAACTTCTGCTTAGGAAATTCCTGGAGATTTGGAGGAGGGAACTCAGCAGGGATATGATACTAGTCTACCCTCCAAAGCAGCCATTTTCTCCAGCCATCTGTGGAATCTGGAGACCAGTTGTAATTCCAGGAGAACTCCCAGGCCCCATCTGGAGGTTGGCAAACGTAATCAGAGGAGGGAAGGAAACTGTGCATTTTTTTTTCTTTTGCAAACACATCAGCACTAGGGTTGCTAGCTCTGGGTTGGGAAGTACCTGGAGAATTCGGGGGCGGGAGTGGAGCCAGAAAAGGGTGCAGTTTGGGAAGGAGAGGGGAGGGATTTCCATGGGGTACAATGGCACAGAGTCCACCTTCCAAAGCAGTCTTCTCCAGGGGAACTGATCTCTGTTGCCTGGAAATCAGTTGTAATCCCAGGAGATCTCCAGTCACATAAGAACATAACATAAGAACATAAGAGAAGCCAATGTTGAATCAGGCTAATGGCCCATCTAGTCCAACACTCTGTCACACAGCGGCCAAAATATACCAGGTGCCATCAGGAGGTCCAGCAGTGGGGCCAGGAGATTGGCAATCCTAACCTGCACTGAGCCAAGCAAAGAAAACACTTCCCTCAAGGAGTGGACGGCGGGTTGCCTGTTCCTTGCCAGGGCAGGCAGAGCCAAGCTCATGATTCTTGCTCCTGTAAAGAGAAAGCAAAGCCTGGCAAAAGAGGAAGCAGGTGGGGCAGCAGAAGATCAGTAGAGCCTAGAGAAGACAGGGGGCTATCCATAGGAGGCAGACAAGAGATGAGGGCCTGTCTCTGGCTGCTCCTTGCCAGTGGCTGTCTAAGTGAAGCCCTTCACTGTCACTTCAGTAGTCACAGCAGCAGAGAGCAGCAACGGCTGCAGGCAACCAGGGCAGCTGGGTGGTGTGAACTCCCCCTCCCCAATGCAGGGCCTGTGGCAGCTGCCCCAAAGCCTATGGTTCGGTCCCTGGCACCACCAGTTAAAAGGGTCCCAGGCAGCAGGTGCTGGTAGCTGCGAGGGAGTCACTGCCAGTCAGAGGAGATGGTCATGAGCTAGATGGACCTATCGTCTTATTTGGTAAAGCAGACTCATCAATCATCAGAAATTGTTCTTTGAGCTTTTGAATTAAATTAGGCTGCATCACCACATTGCCAGAAGTTGCTCTAAAGCAATCAGTTGAACTGGACTGGCTTGACCACATAGGAAAATCCAGTTACAAATGAACGCTATAGCGCAATACTAGTGCAATATCCAGCCTCAGTGGGCTATTATCAACAGATCATTAATACACCCTTTTAAATTTTTTAGTATGTTCCCTCCAAGAAGTTCAGGGTAGCTTCTCCTCCATTCTGTGTTCACAACAGCCCTGTGCAGTAGGGTAGGCCGAGAGTGGGTGACTGGCCCAAGATCACCCAGCAAGCTTCTGTGGCTGAGTTGGGATCTGAATCTGGATCTCACACTGTTGTGCAGCTAAAGTTCTGCATTGCTGCTCTGTGGTGGCAAGGGGAGCAGGAGGAGGCTTCAGAACAGGAAGGGGCCTGCATTCTCCTACTCTCAAACCACAAGTCCTTCAACAAGTGCCCTCTGTTCCTGATTGGCCAGACTCCCTTTTTCCAGACTGTACTTTCATGTGAGGAAGTGCCTCCATTTGGTAATGCATCATAGAATGTCCCATTGGGCTCTCCCATCACCCAGTGCAAGCAAGTAGGATGGGTTTCCCCTCATTACCACTGTTGCTTTATGGGAACAGCAGACACAATCTAAGACACTTCTGCGAGGCACTGTTATTTACAGCAGTTCTCTGGAAGATTAAGGTCAAAGGTAGACCTGTGCAATCAACAACAAAACACATATCTTATTCCTGCTTGTCTTCTGGGTCCACTCGTGTCCTTGAGATGATGGAAGCGTCAAGGATGACTCCTGAAACCACTGTGCATCTTTGTTGCTGAATCAATTTACTGCTGAAAACTGCAGTAAAGCACCACCTAGAAGTGACTGCGAACCAGAAGCCTCTCTCATACCCAGAGCAGGTAGGATAGCAAAACTATTTGTCCACCTAGATCAGTATTGTTTACTCTAATGGGGAGCAGCTCCAGGTTTCAAACGAGAGACAGACCTTTCTCAGCCCTGCTATCTGAGGTCCTTTAATTGGAGATGCCAGGGAATGGGATATTTTGCATTCAGACCAGGTGCTCCTCCACTGAATCATGGCTCTTCCATGTAAAAGGCTATATACATAGGAAACAACATGACAGGGGAAAGCATTCTATCCTATGGTTCTCCTTGATATTAGTTTTGTGCATATAGAGAATTATGTTCATCAGGGAGGCTGAGAACTTCAGTGTGAACCTGGTTGCTGTTCAAGCTGTCACTGATGGAACTGCTCATTTACACACAAAAAGCACCCATCATTGGATCACCTTGATGATTTTGCAAAGTCTTACTCAAATGGTGTTCTAAGTGGCTTTGACTCCATGCAGAGCTGCTTTTACTACATGCTCACTGGCAGGTTGTGCCTTGGTAAATAAGATACATGTATAACTTCTATCTTGGAGCTTCTGTACCCCCCCACAAGTCACTCAAATGACCCATTTGTTATTTAAAGAATTACTTGCTGTTTGCCACCTCTGTACCCTCAGATGCATCATCGAAATGTCCTAAGAATGTACATGCTGTTTTTTGTGTGCCATGCAGTTGACAGCATTTATCACGTTGGTACAGGTTCAGAAACTACAAATACTATAATCCTATCAGGCAGTACAAGAATGCAATGCATGAATTGATCTAGATCTGGACAATTCACCAGCAATTAATACGCACTGTATGATAAGCCATAAGAAAAACAGGAAGACATCTCACTAGTAAGGAGCTGTGAAACAGAGCTAGATTCAAGTCCTGCAGCATCCTTGAGACCAACAAGATTTCCGGAGTATGAAATGATTGCATATATCCAGCCATGCAATTCTGAAGATTTAAGGGTTATTTCTGCTGATCCTCCCTCCAGACCTCTGCTTTGTCTCATATGTTGTTCTTGAAGGTTTGTTGACACACAGGAACAAAATCTCTGGTGACTCATTGGGCTCCAGTAGTCTGTGGATTGTTGAACCCACAGCACTGTTTATGTTTTGTTTTCTAAATATTGTGATGAGTTGTAAATGGGGCAGTGGAAGCAGCCAGAGCTGAGAGGCTGGCCAGGTGGGTGGCAGGTAGCTGTATCAAAACAGTATATGATCATGGCACACACAAAGGAATTTCCCCCACAATCAGACATATCCAAACTGGTTGGGCCTAAGTGCCCAGTTTGCCAAGCACTCAATGAGTACAACTTGCAATAGGTTACTAGTCAAGCTGGTGGAGGTTCAAGCATCCATCTTTTTTTATGCCATCCTGCACTTGTCATCTGATATAGCATAGCTGATGCTCACCATTTTGTGGTGTTGGAGTGGTTAACTTTTCATCCTCTTCTTGAAGGGAACAAATGCAGCAAGGTACATGGATATGGGTGAGTCCGCACAGAGAGAGAGAGACACACAGAGAGACACAGAGAGAGAGAGAAGCCACTTTCCAGAACCCTCTTGAACTTTTTGTCATCAGCAGTTATGCAGAAAACTGCCAGTCCTCCCTTGGGAGTCTGACCTGAAATTTTCTCATCTCTGATTAACTGTGGCTAAAGGATTCTATTTCCTAATCAGTTTCCTATTTCTTATAATCCCTATACATAATTCTCCAGGTTGTAACTGTGTTTGTCCTAAACAGGCACGTTATCTGGGTACACATTGCTTCCACTCTGGAGTTTTTTTGCTGTGTTATAATGAACAAGTCTAGCTTTCCCTTGCTTCAGCTCCCACATCTTTGGGCTGTTTAATTCTAGATTGTCTTTGGGAGGTTATTGTTAAAACCACAGGTATCATTTTTAAAGTAATGGGGCAGCTCTGGAAGTGCTCTGACAGTGCCAGTCCACAGGTACTTTTCTCATGTTTGGACTCTGAAAAACCACATTCTGCACCTCTAAAGGGGAAGCCACCTATGCAAGCCACTGATTGGCTGGCACACCTGTGTTGTCACAAACCTCACTCCAGTCTCCTGACCAGTTTGCACCTTAAACAAAGTTTGCTTTTTAATTAATAAATAAGTAAACAAATAAGCACAGAAATATTTACGTAGTGCTTTTTTTTAAAAAAAAAACCAATCTGGATGGCCCTCCTGAAGTGTATTGGGAGGGGCAAGAGTGGTATCTGTAGCAACATTCAATTTGTTGGCATGTATTCCAGTTATTTCTTTATTTAAAACATTTAGGCTGCAAAGTACACTCTCTTGGGAGTAACCCCCTTGAATAAAATGGGACTTACTTCTGAGCAGACCAGTTTTGAATTGCTCCCATATATGCCATCTCTATAGGGTTGCCAACAGGATTGGAGAAAAATGCACCATGTCTTTGACAGAAGCTTCATGTGTAGAAATGGGCTGCTGAAGCATTTCAGGGCATGGAGGTAAATAAATCCCACTAACCCACTGCTAAAGGCACAGGATGTTTTGTCACCAGACAGTTAGCAACCCTGCTCTTCAGAGACCTGCTCAGTGCAGCTCACCGAATAAAACAAGCTAAAATAATAAAAACAAGCCATTAAAAATTCAGCTAATAGAACCCCAATGCATGCAATTTCAGATGTGAAGCTGAAGGGTGCTCTGTGAGCTCTCGTTTTATATTACTTCTGCTATCACCCTAAGCACGGCTTCACTCAGAGCACCGAAATCTGTGGCTTCACAGATCCATACAGTGTTTCTATAAGCTTTCCCACCCAGCTCTTTAAGTTTATGAAATTCAACCATGTTGCTGAGTAGCTGTTGTCTGTAGGCCATTAGCACAGAAATGGCTTTTATGTAATTGAGTTTGGTTTTGTAAATTAATACAATCTTAAGTGTAGCCGTTAACTTCTTTCATCCCTCGGGCTTCACAGGCCAGTTTCTAGGAGCAGAGGGAAGAGAAGTATCGCTTCAGTACCTCCAAATGCAGCTGACTGCAGAATGGTATAAAAAGCGTTCTAGGTTTGATGTTGGGTTGCTGGGAATGGGCTTGGCCTGAAATGATACAACTGGTGGAAGCCCAGCATTTGATAGAAACACATTAATGCTCCTCACTAGATGTGAATTGTTTGGAGACAGTCCCTTGTTAGCTCTGCCAATTTGCAGAATTGCCAACAGCCTGGAGAAAAAAATATTCTGCCCCTTTAATAGAAGTTTAATGTATGGAAATAGGCTGTTGAAGCTTTTTGTAGCATGGAGGTAAATAACATCACCTGGTAAATAACACCCCATCAAGCCTCTATAAAGAGGACAGAACATCTGATGTGGGGTAGTGTACCTGTTGCCCTGTGGGGTGCCTATTTCTTTCTACCAATGTAGTTGTAAATAAAGCAAATTTTACAAAAATGCAACAAAACAGCTGTGCTCTTTCCTCTAAAAAGGAATCAGCTCAGGAAGCACTGCCTCTGGAATTGAGGAGAGCATGACAGTATAAATCAGACTCCAGGTAGAATTAAAAGGCACCCCCATGCCTAGTAATTGGTAGACAAAGGCTAGCTGGGCTCCTGCCACTCATTGCCTTTCTTTTAAAGATCTGAGCTTCTGTGCTTAAACAGGGTCTCCCCAACTGAGACACTGTGCAGTTTTTGATCATGGCTTAGATGGAACCGTCTCTCACGCAGCTACACTATACCATGTGAAGGAGCTCTGATATTTTCCATGCTTAATCCCAGAGATTATGTAGCCTGTGCTTTCATTATAATACAGATCATGGATCCCATAAAAGGTACTCATGGGCACTATGGTGCCTGCCAATGAGTTTCCTGCTGCCTATTTACCTCTTTGTCAAAGTGTCTCCTCAAGGCGAAGAACTGATCCTGGCTTTCCTGCACTTCAGTGGAGCCGGAGAACCCAGAAACAATGGACTTCATAACAGAAGGGCACTTGATTTGCAACTTCATAATATTTTGTGAGTGGCCCCAGTACCCCATGGCAGCCAGATTCTGATTGGACCTCCATGGCAGCCATTTTGTGGTGGCAACTATTCCGTTCTCAAAATTCTAAAAATGTCCACAGGCTCCAAAAGCCTAGTGGCACAGTGGTGGGTAGAATATCTGGATATATACATATGGGAGAAAATCACCAGTCTTTTCAAACATGGTTCCTGGCATGTATAAGCATGTGTTATAGCCCTAGCACTGTGTGAACGCTAACAACGTTACAAACTTTATATAGGCAGCTCTATCTGTGCACACACTCACAAGGAAATGCCAACAATCAAGCACTGACATGGGATGGATATATTATAGGGCCTAGACTTGGGTATTTGATGCAGACATTCATACAATGTGTTGCATGTTTTGGTTTTCCTATCCTGGGGGAAGCCTAGACAGAAGGACATTTCTCAGGCAGAGGCAATCGTTGCACCTTTATTACAAACACATGCTGATCAAGGGGCTTGTACATGCTGCCATTCCACTGACTAAGGAAGTTTCTGTTAATAGGAACTGAACAACAGTGGGGCAGAAGGGAGGGTCCATTGAAGGCTCAGCTACATGCGATGCTGGAATTCAATTACTGGAATATCAGGCATGAAATTCAGCCCTAAAAGCAGCAAAATTTGGGGAAGCCTAATTTGGATCAATCTGTGGCCCACCAAACAAAGCCATTTATTGTGGCTTGTCAAATGCTGAAAGTCTGCATAGCAAACACAAGAGAGATATGGTCAGGGCTTTAGATGTAGCTTGTAGTGTTGCGTTTAGCCCATACTTGCTGTCTGTCACACTCATGCGATCCCAACACTTTCCTTAATAAAATGTGCTGTTAGGTTTACAACAATTGGACTGTAGTGTTGTGTGTTATGGAGGGATGTAATAAGGAGTGAACTAGCTGGTTTTGAGCGTACCAATTCTACAGGGGCAACTGCAACAGAAAAGCTCTTTTTCAATCACTGCTGATAGAATAAATCATCCAGGAAAGGAGATGTGCAGTTTCTGTGACAGCAACCAATCAGGAAAATTCTGGGAGTTCGAAGAAGGGTTAGCTCTCAAGGGATAGGCCTTCGGCAACTCTCTGTGTTGGACTGTATCTGCTGCTGTCCCAGGAAGCTGAGGAGTGGTGGTTGTGATACTCCACAAAGTGTATTCTTTCTGCTTTGATCCACTTGGGGCAGAATTCGTTGGATGAGCACAAGTGGGATTCTCTCATGCTGATGTCTGGGGGCACCAGGGCTGTTTTTAGTAGGGATGTACACAGTGTTCTTTCATACAGTTATTCTACCAGACCAAGTTTTACAGCCTTCATTTGATGCCCTCCTTTCTGTGTGTTCCATGGCTGTTGAACTACAGGATCAGCCAAACATGCAGCAACCTCACTGACAGCTGCAGTTGCAAGATCACTGGAGGGGTGGGGCATGCGGGGACCTCTGCTCTGATCTCGTGTCTATAACAATAGCTGGCTATGCAGAAATAGTTAGAAGGTGACATTTTTTTCATATCGTGGATCTCTGCTTGCAAGGTCTGTGCATCAGGTTGCTATTAATGGCACGGCTACTGCATCCGGTGGGAAAGATGGCAATCCTCATCATAACATATTCCAAAGTTCAAAGTAATAACAAGACTGAAATAGGTGATAAAACAAATACATCAAAAATAAAAATAAATGAACAGCAATAAAGACAGCAAGAGCATCAGTAAAGGATCGCAAAACAGTGAGAAACAACTATAAAAGCAGCAATAAAAATCAGTACAGGTGACAATAAACATCTGGAAGCTACAGTAGCCCAGCAGATATTTTTAAAAAATCAATTTTCAAAGGCCTTCTAGAATAAAGATGCCTTTAATTTAGGCTGGAAGGCCAACAGGTACGGTACTCGCCATATCTCCAGGGGAGGGGGGATTCCATAACCCATGTAAAATTTATTTAGGCTTCATAAGAGGCAAGTGGTCAGAGAGAGAGGCAAGGGACACTAAAGGAAGACAGAAGCCTTGGCCTTGCAAACATTGTCTTTTCCTAGAGCTTGGTATGGTAGAGGGCTGGTAAATTATTCAAGTGGGTCTCAAGTGAGTGCAATTCATTAGAATAAATAATCTCTTTGCTTTCGGTCCCTCTGGGAAGGACAGGCTATTTTCTCCTACACTTGCCTGCCTGTCACGTGCAGAGACCAGCCCAGACACCATTAAACACCAACTTGCCCTCGATGGGATTGAATTTCATGAAGGGGCGGCCGTGTCAGTAATTAAATAGCTGCTGTGCCTGGAGGTAGCGGGCGCACTGACTACGGAGAGCACAGGCCAATTGCATATCAACAGGGACACCTGCGCTATTCAGAGGCAGAAAGAGAAAGAGAGAGATGCACACACATCCACAAAGCAGTGTGGCTGGACCCTTCGGAAGATCCCTACAAGCAGTCTGGCTACCAGTTCCTTATTTCAAAGAACCATTCCTTGTTTAGCATTGTGTGTGTGTACACACACACACACAGTTTCAGAAAAGAAGGGATGCACCATAATGGGGGGGGGGAGAAGCAGCTTCAATGATGGTCTTTCTAATAGAGGGCTGGTTATCATTTGACATACATAAGATGTAATTTCCCCTAAAAGCTGCTGTTTCAATAGTGGAGGCTCCCTCCACCCCCACATTCCTTTTAGCACCAGTTCTAGTATCCTCCGGGTGTCTATTGCTGTGATTAACTGCAGTGCGCACAAATAGTGAGTTCTTATGTGTTACTCTCCCACAAGTGGGTGTGCTGCCTGCACACTCATCATTCTTTGTGTTATGATGATTAATTGCAGTGTGCGGAAAGAAATCCTTGCTTTCAGGGGGAGGAAGTGTGTCCCCGCCACGGCTGCCTGCAGAGGCGCAAATGCTTAGCCTGTGCCTGGGTCATTATAAAAAGGCCACCTGGGGAAACCTGTTCTTCCTGCAACCTGCCATATGCAAGAGGCTTGTATTACTGTTTTTATTGCATGTTCATGTCCATTGGGTGTGACTTACTGGAAGCCGCCTGGTTGTGGCTGCTTTTAAAAAATAAATAAAAGTGAGATAGTGAGAGAGGGCTGGCCCACAGAATCACCAAGAGCTGAACATGTCTGAATGACTAACAACAACAACAACAGTGAGATAATCTACAATAAAATACTCCAAAATAGTGAGATACTCTAATGGCTATGGCACCCACATAAATAGTTCTTTTTTCATGTGTATGTATATCACTTCTTGCAGTGTATGCAGACTGAAAATGATTTGCAGTGCCATCCAAAGCACAGTTACACCTTTCTAAGTCTATTGACTTCAGTCTGCTTAGGACAACACTGTTACACAAACACTCTCATTGAAGTGTTTTTTCCAATCACTTAAGTCCTCACATTGTGTCTGGATCTGCCACAAGGACTATCAGATGTGGGCTGTGAATTCCCCAGTGGGGACTCAGTGCCCCAGGTATGTGGAGACATGGGGAGAAGAGGCTTAAGCCTTCCCATCCATTTCCCCAACCTGAATTGGCCCTGGAGAGCAGCTGTTTGCTGTGGTAGGGAAACTTTATGTGTACCCCATCAATACCCCATCCTGTTTTGACAAGCCCCTTCTCAAAGGATAAGATCTTGTACCCTGCTTCAGTCCTGTCCACATGCTTCAGCCTCACCAGCCAGGTCAGCCTTCCTGCTTCTCTGGATCCTGGTTTGAGAAGAAGCATCAAGGGGAAAGAGCAGGCAGTGCACCTCCCTTCCCAGGCTGTGCTCTTTTGTCTACTTTAGGGGGTTGCCAAACACCTCCCTGTGAAGGAATGTTTGAATTGTTTCTACAATGGGGTGCTTTCTTCTATCTGTCTGGAATTCTGCAGGATGGATCCATTGGATGAGGGGTAGAATGCTTGGCAATTTCGGTCAAACTGAATGGAAAATAAAAAATATTACAACCAAAAACAGGATTGTAGATCCCTGTGTTTATTCTTTTACATACTATCTTGCTTTTACTGCATTGTCTTCTACCTTGTAATAGTTTCACTATATCTTATGTAGGCAGTTTGTTTCTTCTTCTGATTCTGTATTCCCAGTTCCATTGTGTTCAAGGGATATCTTATGTTTGCATTTTTTAAAATTCTGTAATCTGTCTTGAGTCTCAGTGAGGAAGGCGAGCTATAAATAAATGAATGGTGCTGAGGGAAACTAATATAGATTATGAAATTCATGGTGTTGATAGCCAATAAAGCCCAGAGTCAACTGCGATGCATATCTCTGTTGGACATATTATAGGGGAAAAGCCAATTTATTAAGAGGTCATCCATCCTTCTTTAAAGCCCACCTTTCCCACTAAGACCTTGGCATAATATATTGAGATAAAACTACATGTGGTATTCTGGTTCTGTGTTTGAAAGCACTTCCATGTTGTTTGGCCCCAGGACAGCCCTATAGGAATGATGGGCTGCAGTGCTGGGAAGGAGGGGTTAAGTCTTCTTCTGTCACACTGTTGGCATTTAGACTATGGGTTCATTGGGACAGAAATCCATCATTTATTTGTTTTATTGCTGATGCTACTCAGCACTGTGCATTGAATAGGCAGAGCTCACTATCTTATACGGAGTCACTCCATTGAGTGTCTATCTGGCCAGGAATTGCTTACTTTGATTGGCAACAGCTTTCTAGGGGCTTTGGAGGAAAGCTTTTCTTTCTTCTGAGCCACGTTTCCTTCACACTCTCTCAATGGAATTATCTCATCCTGCTTCCTTTCTCATTAGTGAAGTTTGTTTAAGAAGACACAATTGGCTGGTCTGTGCTATTGCATCAATTAATTACTTCTAGAGTCTTTACACACATAACCCTTTCTCCTTCTCTTTCAAATTACCTCCAGAGGGAAGACACTGGCATTTGAAATGCTGAGTGGCAGAACCATTTGGCCACAACCATCTCCTACCAGTCTGACCACTTTCCCCTGAACAAGGCATTTCACTTGGCGAGGCGTTTAGTTCCTTTGCAGAGCAGGTGGGTGAAGAGTCAGTGCTGGTTATGAGTGCCTACGGAAGGGGCAGCAGCAAGCCTCTTGCTTGCTACTGTGTTAAAAGGTACACAAAGGACAAGACAGTTAATAAAGAGTTAATGTTTGCAGGGGAAACCATCTGCTTCATGATGGAGTCTGGGAGGAAGAACCCAGAGAAAAAATGTTGCAAGATGGCTGCTGCAGTGGTTGCAGTTAGGGCTTCTCTAGGCCCAAGCTGAGGTACTTTGTAAGAGGCTGGAACTTGTTCAGGGGGGCTGATTTCTCTACATTCTGTTATGACAAAGACCAAAGTGTTTTCTCGCCTTAAGGATGCCAGAAGGACACTCTTATGCGCAAGGATGCCCTTAGACCCAAACCTTTACATTGTTTTTTCACTGAGCTCACATATCTGTTTATGTTGTAGCTGGGGAGCACCATTTCAGATGTCCAGTTCCCAAGGTACAGTTGAGGCACAAGTTTCAATTCAACAGGGATGGGTCTGATGCATTCCTGGATGGAAGGGAGGCCTCCTGAGAACTATGTGAGTTCCATAATCAAAGAAAGGTGGAATATACATGCAGGTCAGGTGAAGGAGATTTCACTTGGGAGAGGCAAGGTTCAAAGGAACCCCATTACCTACAAGTGCGTAAGTTCTCTCCCTTGCTAGAAGTCTTTAAGTGGAATGCTCTAGCTCTGGATTCCCTGAGCTGAGCAAGGGGCTGGACTGAACAGACTATAATGTCCCTTCTAACTCTATGGTAGACTTCTGGATATCGGGAAGATTACATTACAAACAACAACAAAATCAATATTTTAACAAGGTATTTGGGAAAGTCTGTCTTGAAACAACTGTATAACACCTGCAGCAAAAGCCCTCTGCAGATGTTCCATTCATCCAGTGCAAAAGCCAGCAAGCAAGTATCAGGAGCATGATACATGCAGTTGCTATGTTGTGTGAACTGGGCACACAGATGGATCTGCTATTCAGGTACAGCATTGTGTGAATAGATGCTGTACCTCCAGGGACAGTCCATGCATTGCCCAATTGCAGGAGAGAGCAGCTGCATGCTGGTGGTGGCCCAAGTTGCATGCATAGAAAGAAATTTTTGCAGAGGATCGATACCATCGACATACATCAAACCAGAGAGATCCCTGGGCCAGTCTGTTGTAGCCAGAATCACAAAGAGTATTGTGGCACTTCAAACTGTCCTCCCCAACTCCAAAAAAGGCATTTTTGTACCTCTAGTACACATTCCTAGTACACAAGCCCATTTTTCCTCTTTGTGCACAACAGCCACTCATAGAAATAGAGATTTGGGCAGAGACTCCTAGAAAATAATCACAACACTGAAAGGCGGGGAAATAGACTCCCCGGATAGATGCCCTTGATAAATGGTGGCTTCGTTCCGAATACCCAACCTACAGATCCAGCCAAAATGGTTTTGAGGTTAGAAGAGTCACGACAAGAGGGATCGTAACTATTAGAGGAAGGGAGGCCCGTAGTCGCATCTCCAGCATTCGCTCTTTTCGCCTCCTCCTGTCAGAACACTTTTTACTGCTGCCATCAATTAGCGTGGCCGGCGGCGAATTAGAGCAACACCAATTAAACAGCATGTCAACGCCGCAGCCGCGCACGAGGCGAGGAAATGCAATTACACCTCGGGAAGAGGGGCTCCCTGATTTCCCAGATGGTCAAGGCAGGCGGGACCCAGCGGAAGGCAGCTGCAAGCCAGCAAAGGGGGCTGGAGACTCATTTCCCTCCGGTGTGGGCAAGGCGGGGCCGTGCAGCTGGCCTGAGATTAATTAATTAACCGAGGAGCGCCCCGTGGAGTAGAGAGAAGGTCGGGAGTGGTAGGGAAGCTTTTGTATCAAGTTTGGGCCTAGGTACCGACCTGAGCGAAGAGCCTGCGTTTCACTTCTTCCAGCTCAGGAGGAGGGAGAGTTACCAAAGAAGCCTCCTGCATTGCTTCTCAGGAGTAAGCCCCGTTGTTTTCGTTAAGGCTTATTCCCAGAGAAGTAAGCATAAGGGTTGGTATTTTTGGGATGGAGAAAGGTTCTGTGCTCTTAAATGTTGTGTGGTAGGCAGGACTGGGAGAAGAAGAGAATGGATTTATACCCCACCCTTCACTACTGGAAGGAGACTCAGGGCAGTTTACAGTCTCCTTTCCCTTCCCCTCCCCACAACAAACACCCTGTGAGGTAGGTGGGGCTGAGAGAGCTCTTTTGAGAACTGCTCCTGAGAGAACAGCTCTGAGAGAACTTGTGACTGACTCAAGGTCACACCAGCAGCTGCATGTGGAGGAGTGGGGAATCATACCTGGTTCTCCCAACCACTACACCAAACAGGGGATGCTTTTTCTGGGATAAAAAGTGAGTAACAGGAAAGCTTCATAAGAACATAAGAGAAGCCAATGTTGGATCAGGCCAATGGCCCATCCAGTCCAACACTCTGTTACACAGTGGCTAATAATACCAGGTGCCATCAGGATGTCCAGCAGTGGAGCCAGGACACTAGAAGCCCTCCCACTGTTGCCCCCCCCCAAGCATCAAGAATACAGAGCATCCCTTGCCCCAGCCTGAGAGTTCCTATCTATCTTTATATTGTCTGTAGCTGTCATGCAGCTGTTGAAGAACACCGAGTCCTCAGATCAGTCCAGGTATAGCAACGCAGGACTGATGCAGCAGCATGTCTGTGGAAAGGTGACACTGAAGATTTTCACATTACCATTCTAAACTGGATGTTATTTCTTGTTGGCCCAATTTCAAGTAAAACAATATAGAGGGTGGGGGGTTTCTACAGCAAATTGCCTTCCGTTAATGAGCTGTCTCTGAAGTGCTATAGAAAATTCAAACAGTGCCATTTCCGCCCGTGTGATTTTCCTTGGAGTTTTTTTTTAATGTTCTAAGTTGAGTGCTATAGCTCTAAAGCAGTGTAGCACTTCAGTGCTAAATTGGATTACGCTACAGCACTCAATTTAGAATATTTTTTAAAAGTCCACGGAATATCACATGGAGGGGAGCAGCACTGTAGGAAGCACTATGGACATTTTGAACAGCACACCACAGCAATTCAGGAGCACAACGAAGGAGCCGAAAATGGGAAAAAGCAGTTTCCCTCAAAAGCGGCTCAACCATGCTTTGCTAATCTAATGCGAGTGGGTTTGTATGAACAGGTAAATAAATTCTGCTAGCAGCCAGTTACTAAAACGAGGCTCTCTGAAATAACAGAAAAAATCCATTAGTAACCAGTTACTAAAAAGAATACAAAGGCAGTTTGAAAAAAGCCTCTGATTCAGTAAGGCTGAGGTGTATGTTCTCAGGCACATGGGAGTGTGCCTCACCCAATCCAGGGTTCAGGGTGGTTCAGGGTTTCTGTTCAAAACAAAAAGTTGGCAACGGCAGGTGAACCACATCCAGATTTTGCATAAATGAACACCTCTATAGACGCAAAACCAAATATGGAAACCTCTTTTTTGCATCTGGCAATAACAGTTGATTTAGCAGCAGCTGGGTTGTTTGTCTGCAGTGGCTCCCAGCCCTCCCCGCCAGCTTATCTTTGGCTTGAAGTTCATGGTTATCTGGCCAGTGTTAAATTGGTCTGACCTTTCTTTTGATGCATGGCCAGTGTAGTGCTGAGTTTTGCATGTTTGTTTTCCTGCCTCGTTGGTAGGTATATCTTCTTATACTTCACAGAAAGGTTGTGTAGCAAATGAGTAAGATTTCGGTAACCTGAATTACTCTGTGCTCAGGCAAAACTCCACCTTTCTCTCCCTGTTGTTAAGGTGGACATAAAGTTGCCAACTGACCAAAGGGGAAATAATGCAGCCTACTTGTGAGCAGCAGAGGAACTGGCTTCTTGCAGCGTAGAAATAAAAGTTTGCTCTTGTGCATCTAGGAAGCTGCTGTTAAAGGCACAGCCACAGAAGACTGCTGAAAAGCTGGCTCCTAGGCAGGCGTGGGCAGCCACTCGCTGTGCTTCTTCAGATGAAAGGTTCCCACAAGGCAGCACCCAAACTCCAAATTGGGGCGGCTGCTGCAAAGAGATGTGATGGGTGCCTAGCTGATCAAGGGCCCATCAAAGCGCAGGAGGCAGAGCAAACGAGATCAAAGCCGAGGGGCTGCTGTTCTGGTATGCAGAGGCGGAAGGAGCCTCCTGTTCCCTGTTTGTTGAGGGGAGACTTGTGACCTCAATGCAGAATCCTGGAGTGCCTCTTCCCCTCTTTTCCTCTGTACTCTCAACAGAGCTAATGAGCAAAAGGACCAGCCTCTTTACTAAATAAAATAAATTAAGCCCCCACCCTACTGTCAAGCTAAAGATACCTCAGGGGTTCTAACGTGAAGGCAGACACACCAGGACACAAGAAGGTGTGAACTGTGGACACTGCAAAAGGGCTGTGGGATGATCTCTGGTGTCCTGGTCTTCAGGAATCCTTTTGTGTCTTACTGTGCAGTACATGGACTCCGATTTCACTTGTTGCGTGATCTTGTCTCCCCACCCCATTGTACTTGTAAATGTTTTAATGCTCCGAGGCCCCAAGTGAAACTACAGCTGTTACACTGCCCACCTTGTTCCTCCAGTACTCTCTTCACCCCATTCTCTCCCACATGCTGGGGAGCAAAATCAGATGCTTGCTACGCAGGGAGCACAATGGTTGATGCCTGTCTCAGTTTTGATATGTTTCTGTAGATACTGTGCTGGCAAAGAACCTGGCAGCCCTCTCTGTGGGCATTTCCATATATTTAAGCACCCCAAAAGCACTGTTTAGTACTTTAGGAAATGGATGTGCTGTGTGTGTTTGTGCACCATGGCTTTCTATGTTTTATATATTCAAATACTGATACCCACCTTTTCATCATCCAGCAGTGGTTCAAGTAGTCTATCACCACACCCTTTTGTAAACTTTTTCCTTTAATTTTTAAGTGTTGAAAAAACAGTAAACCTGGATGCTTCTGTGCTGTATAACTCCAGTGAGGAAATGCTCACCTAGACATAGCTTTACTGAGGTTCTTCACTTAAAAAAAAAAAAAATCACCCCTTCCCTCCTCTTTTCCCACAGCAATGCCCAGCCATTCTGTGATTCTTTTGTGGAGTCTGTTTTTCATTATTATTTTTTTATAGTTTGGATATATTCTCTTTCATGCGTATCACCAAATCTTAAAGTGTGTGAGTGGGGGAAACAGTAGCATGGTTGTTCCCAGGTGCTTCTTATTGAAAAGAGTACAGCAGGAGTTTTGCATGGAGGCTGAAATGTGAGCATGCTTTGCCTGGTTGTACAGAAACGCAGAAGTCTGCAGAGGCTTCTCTAAACATGCATCTACAGAGCGGGAAGCTGCAAAATTCAGGGTGAGATAAGCAATCAGGACTGGACCTCTGTCTTTGGAGGCACATCCATATGGAAACAGGTTGTGTATGTGTGTGTTGTCATGGTCTCTAGATCTATGTCAGTCTATGTCAGTTCCTTCAAAAAGGACATTTTGTCTAGATTTTATCGAGGAAGAGTATATTATTCTAAAATAAGGGTAATCAATAGCTTTCTAGTGTAATGGTAGAAACCCCAATCCTATGGTTCCGTTGCAAGATCCTGGGGAATGGCCAGTGTTATTTAGATGTATGGTGGTGTTGCAAATACTGGGTAGGAAGGCCAGAGGAAGTGTGAGCTTTAGAGAGAAATCTGACTTGCTGCCTCCAAATCAATGCACAATTATTGACTGTGGCACTTCTATTTCCTCTCCTGTACTGATTTGTCCTGCAAGGGATCACTCTTTCCCCCCTAGGTTGCTTTGCTGCTCTGGGGTGTCTCAACTGGGTCACTATTACATACATTACCTTCCCTTTAGCTGGAGATAAAAGATCTGGTGTAGTATAGTGACTGGCAGCAGAGCAATCCTGGCTGTGATTACGTGGCAGATCAGGAGGCCCTAGCTGCAAATATTACCTCTGCCATAAGCTTACTAGGAGGCCTTAAGCAAGTCAGTTGCCCTCAGCACCTCCCCCCTCGGTAATATAGGGGTCAGAATATGCGTTTACTTGATAGGGCTGTTGTCAGGATTACAAAATAATCTGTAAAATGCTTTGCACACTTGAAAACACAGTACAAAAATCCTATTGTTCTTCTATTAAATAACACATGTGGGCCAGCTAACAGTTATATTAGTTTTGGATGTTTATGCCCCTCTTCTTCCTCAAGGGGATCCAAAATGGTTTATGTTGTTCTCCCCTCTTCCATTTTATCGTCACAACAGCCCTGTGAGGTAGACATGCCCAAGGTCATCCAAGTGAGCTTTAAGGCTAAAGGGCGATCTGAACCCAGGTCTTCCAGATTCTAGTGCAGTACTCCAGCCACTACCTCACTCTGGCATGATGCAGCTCCAGTTGCATGCAGCTGGTTGTGCACAGAAACCAGTGGTCCTAGATGCATCCTTCCTCAAAGGACTCATTCTGCCAGCTCAATGGGGTTTCAGTGGGCACCCCAACATGTAGGTGGGTGCATATGTTTATTGCGTGTGCACATTGCTTCCATATGTGGATTTCCATTGCCGCATCGGAGGAGATGAACAGAAAACTATCCTGGATCACATAATTAAAAAAAACCAAGTGCAATTAAGCATCTCTGGAAGTGATTAAGTAATTAAATGGAGTAATTAATTATGTGATGCATGAAGCCTGCAATTGGCTGGCTGTCTTCATGTGTGCAAATGCATTTTGTCATAAAAGAAAGTAATGGAAAGGGGTTATTGAAGGGTTGTCCTCGCCTTGCGAGTGCTGAGAAGAGATGGTAGTGCTCTTATTGTAATTAAAGCATCTTTCCTAGTCTTAAAATTGTGTACTCTTCTTAGAAAAGAGCAAGTATATTCTTTCCGTACCAGATGGTTCCTTACTTGTACCTGTGTTCCAAAATATGTCTCTCCGAGTGGGGTTGCTGTGAAGAGGAGAGCAGGCGAAACTGGGAGCACGTGAATCCTAGAGTGTTTCCATGTGGAGTCTTTGGCGGGGGTCGGGGTGGGTGGGGAATCTTCTCTGTTTGTGTCCATGTTGGAAGCGTCTTCTGCTCCTTGTCTGTGCTTTAATACATACCTAAGAACATACCCAGAGAAAAGAAGGTGAGATTTTGGCTGTGAGTCATCTTACTGTCACCACGTCTCTGGACATAGTCTTTGAGGCTTCTTCCATCTGCTGTGCAAACAGGCAGAGGAAGCGGGGTTGCAGGCATGTGTCGGGAGCCACATTTGTTGTTGTTGTTGTTCAGTCGCACAGTCGAGTCCGACTCTTCGCGACCCCATGGACCAGATTACGCCAGGCCCTCCTGTCTTCCGCTGTCCGCTGAAGTCTGCTCAATTTCATGTTCGTTGCATCGATGACACTGTCTAACCATCTCATCCTTTGCCGTCCCCTTCTTCTTTGACCTTCAATCTTTCCCAGCATCAGGGTCTTCTCCAGTGAATGCTCCCTTCTCATTTGGTGGCCAAAGTATTTGAGCTTCAGCTTCAGGATCTGGCCTTCAAGGGAACAGTCAGGGTTGATTTCTTTTAGGATTGACTGATTTGATCTCCTTGCAGTCCAAGGGACTCTCAAGAGTCTTCTCCAGCACCATAGTTCAAAAGAATCTATTCTTCGGCGCTCAGCCTTCCTTATAGTCCAACTCTCGCAGCCATACATTACTACGGGGAATACCATTGCTTTGACCATGCGGACTTTTGTTGGCAAGGTGATGTCTCTGCTTTTTATCATGCTGTTTAGGTTTGCCATCGCTTTCCTCCCAAGGAGCAGGCGTCTTTTAATTTCATGGCTGCAGTCACCATCTGCAGTGATCTGGGATCCTAGGAACGTGAAGTCTGTCACTACTTCTACGACTTCCCCTTCTATTTGCCAAGGAGTGATGGGGCCAGATGCCATGATCTTAGTTTTTTTGATGTTGAGCTTCAAGCCCACTTTTGCACTCTCCTCTTTCACCCTGAGCAAGAGGCTCTTTAGGTCCTCTTCACTTTCTGCCATCAGAGTGGTATCGTCTGCATATCTGAGGTTATTGATCTTTTCCCCAGCAATCTTAACTCCAGCTTGTGATTCATCCAGGCCAGCATTTCGCATGATGTACTCTGCATATAAATTAAATAAGCAAGGTGACAATATACATCCTTGTCGTACTCCTTTTCCTATGCTAAACCAATCAGTTGTTCCATATCCGGTTCTAACTGTTGCTTCTTGACCCTTATACAGGTTTCTCAGGAGACAGGTGAGGTGGTCTGGTACTCCCATCTCTTTAAGAACCTGCCATAATTTATTGTGATCCACACAATCAAAGGCTTTAGCATAGTCAATGAAGCAGAAGTAGATGTTTTTCTGGTACTCTCTTGCTTTCTCCATAATCCAGCGAATGTTGGCAATTTGATCTCTAGTTCCTCTACCTCTTCGAAACCCAGCTTGTACTTCTGGCAGTTCTCTATCCACGTACTGTTGGAGCCTAGCTTGTAGGATTTTGAGCATGACCTTGCTAGCGTGTGAAATGAGTGCAATTGTGCGATAGTTTGAACATTCTTTGACGTTGCCCTTCTTTGGGATTGGAATGTAAACTGACCTTTTCCAATCCTGTGGCCACTGTTGTGTTTTCCAAATTTGTTGGCAAATTGAATGCAGCACTTTAACAGCATCTTCTTTTAAGACTTTGAATAACTCAGCTGGGATACCATCACCTCCACTAGCTTTGTTGTTAGTAATGCTTTCTAAGGCCCATTTAACTTCGCTTTCCAGGATGTCTGGCTCGAGGTCAGTGATTATACCATCGTGGTTGTCAAGGACATCGAGGTCCTTCTTGTATAGTTCTTCTGTGTATTCTTGCCATCTTTTCCTAATCTCTTCTGCTTCTGTTAGGTCCCTACCGGTTTTGTCCTTTATCATGGCCAGCTTTGCATGGAACGTTCCCTTGATTTCTCCAATTTTCTTGAAGAGATCTCTAGTCCTTCCCAATCTATTGTTTTCCTCTATTACTCTGCATTGTTCATTCAGGAAAGCCTCCTTATCTCTCCTTGCTGTTCTCTGGAAATCTGCATTAAATTGGGCAAATTTTTCCTTATCCCCATTGCCTTTAGCTTTCCTTCTTTCCTCTGCTATGTGTAAAGCCTCATCAGACAGCCACTTTGCTTTTTTGCATTTCTTTTTCTTTGGGATGGCGGTGAGTGCTGCCTCCTTTACAATGTCACGGACCTCTGTCCATAGTTCTTCAGGCACTCTGTCTATCAAATCTAGTCCCTTAAACCTATTCTTCACCTCTACTGTATATTCATCGGGGATGTGATCTAGGTCAAATCTGAATGGCCTTGTGGTCTTCCCAACTTTCTTCAATTTAAGTCTGAATTTTGCAATGAGTAGCTCATGATCTGAGCCACAGTCAGCTCCAGGTCTTGTTTTTACTGACTGGATAGAGCTTCTCCATCTTTGACTGCAAATTATATAGTCAATCTGATTTCGGTGTTGCCCATCTGGTGATGTCCATGTGTAGAGACGCCTCTTAGGTTGTTGGAAAAGGGTGTTTGCTATGACCAGCGTGTTCTCTTGACAAAACTCTGTTAGCCTTTGCCCTGCTTCATTTTGTTCTCCAAGGCCAAATTTGTCTGTTATTCCGGTTACCTTTTGATTTCCTACTTTAGCATTCCAGTCCCCTATGATGATGAGGACATCATTTTTTGGTGTTAGTTCTACGAGCTGTTGTAGGTCTTCATAGAACTGGTCCACTTCAGCCTCTTCTGCAGCAGTGGTTGGGGCATAGACTTGGATTACTGTCACATTTAAACAGTGTGAAATTTGCACATTTTGAAGCCTTACCGCCCCCCAACTCCCCCCCGATCTTCGCAGCAGATGTAGGAAACACCATGGTGGTTGGTGGTAGCTATAAGAAATAGGAGTGCTACAAATATGGGGATGTCAGCCTGCCTTGCCATTCTTGTCCCAAATTTTCTTGCCCCCTCCCTCAAACACTTTTCTTAGCAGCTCCAGTCAGCTCTGCCAGTGAAAATCTATTTGTTAAGCAAAATATTTCTACCCCACCTTTCCCCTTGGCTCAAGGCGGCTCCTATCAGCCCAAATAGCAAAATGGAACCTCTGTGTTCCATGGCAGTGTTCCTCTGAATACCAGACAAACAACAGGGGGACGCTGTTATCTCCGTGTCTTGATTGCAAGCTGCCACAGACTTCCTTGCAGGCTCCAGTTTGAATTGCCCATGACTGGACTGGAAAGTGAATACAAAGCAAATGTGAGGATCCTACCATTGCTGTGGAAACATCCATTTTACATAAGGAAAATTAGCAAACATGAGAATGAATAACCTTCTTGAAGGCCAAACATCATACCCCTTTCCATTGTTTCCAGCCTACAGCTCAAAAAAACAGGTTGCAGAAAGCAAAAGAGCAATTGTTGTCCAATCAGCAGTCAAATCAGCCTAACCAGGCTTCTCCTCCTAGCAGCCACACAGACATCCGTGCTTCCACCCTAGACAAGCAAGAAATGAACTTGGCAAATCCTTTGTGTGTGTGTGTGTGTGTCACCAGTAAGTTTTATCATGACAGAATAAGGATTTGAAATCAGCCCTTCTGGATCCTTGTTCAACCACTGCACTGCACTGCACCGTGGCTCTCCAGTGCCAATATATTGCCTTTCCTGGGACTGCTTTCCGTACTTCTGTATTTCCAGGTGGGCATTAAGGCATGAATCAGGGGCACAGGGAAGTCGTATTGCATGGACTCAAAAGCTGATGATCTTTCTGATGATCTGCATTAATCGCTCTCTTTTCTCTGTTCCCAGAAACTTCTCTAGATGATATATTCCCCCTGCCCTTTTCTGAGCAAGAATCTAAGCTTTTCCTGTATTCTATATCAGGCACTCCTGGGAGAATCTAGGATCCGTTTTAATAACATACAGTAAGTTTGCCCTCAAGAATATCCCACTAGCTTGGCTCCCACATGAGCTTCCAGCATGGCGTAGTGGTTAAGAATGATGGGCTCTGATCTGGAGAATCTGGTTCAATTCCACCCTCCTGCACTTGAAGCCAAGCTGGGTGACCTTAGGTCAGTCACGGTTCTCCCAGCCCCCCCCCCCATGAGCCTAGCTCACCACATAATGCTAAAAAGAGAGAGAGAAAGAGAGAGAGAGCTTCAGGCTGCCAGAAAATCCTAGGATCTCCTGGCTATACCACACACAATGCCATACAGTATATTTTTTTGCCATTCTATACACAGGAAATCAAGATGCATGTAGTTTCCATCTCCAGTGACCTAGGTTCAAAAGGCACCCTGGGGACCTATTATCCAAACATGTTTCTACTTGAAGGAACCAATTGTTCAAAGATCTGGTAATAGAGCAACAAAAGGCTTTTTTATCTCTTGGAGTTCGAGGAAACTAGTATCTTTCCGCTCTGTGTGGGTGGAAAAATTAGACAAGAGTTCCTTACGCTGGTGGCTCCTTCTTTCCCCTCCCCTTCATCTTTCATGACAATTATCTTGTATTTTGATATCTTTCTATTTAAATCTGCAGAAAGTCTTGCTGGGGATAACAGTGAGCAGGATCATTGAATAAGTAATGCAGTGGTGGAGAGCAGGGAGAGCAAGAGGCAAGAGAAACTGCTGTTGCGGATTGAAGGTGAGCCCTCCAAGTGTCCATATCAGCGGTCTCCTCCTTTGAAGGGTCAGAAAATAAATACAGTGCCCACTGCAGTTCTGAAGGTGTGCTGCAGGCTTACTTAACACAGGAGGGTGGGGACTTCCGGTTCATGGCATGGCGATGGCAGTCGCTCTCCCCAAGGCTGGGGAGAGCAATTTGCATACCAGCAGTTTGGAGGGGAGCTGCTGATGCGGCTCCCCCACGGAACCCTTGGGTAGGGTTCCAAGCCATAGGGCATGGGGTGGGTAGCCTCTTCAACAGCGTAATGCCAACGAATTGAGGTACCCATCTGCCCTGATGGTCCTACCGCTGTGTGGCCGCATGGCACTAGCTAGGCTGGCCAGGACAAGCGCCGGAGATTGAGCGATCAGCGGAAACACAAACGAGATCAAAAGTGGCCGACAATGAATGTGAGTTGGATGTAACCGAAATTTGAATTAAACGGAAAATCCCTTAGCCCCCCCATATTGGAAAACGGAGAGCAGAGGGAACCGCCCCCAGGAGCGAGAAAAGTTGCAGAAAAAGAGAGGGGGGAAGGGAAAAATCGAACGTTTGGCTTGTTTTGTGAGACTTATCAGAGCGGATTTAAAGTGTAAGTGATTTTCAGAGGTGGGGAAATAGCAATTGGCTTTTGTAAACAATCAACCAAGATGTCAGGCACAGGGAGGAAAGGAACGAAACCAAAATTTACGGGCAGTCAAAGTCCGAGGCCGGAAGAAGAGGGAGTGGATGTCATGACGCTGTTAGCGGATACGCTCAAGCCTGTTATGGATCAACTCGCTGGTATTAACCAGCAGTTAACCGTTCTCAATTAGACTTTTGCAGTGCAACAGCTCCAGCTGGCCGAAACAGCTAAGCATATGGAGCAAACGATGGAAGTAGTGAAAGAGAGGCATACCCAAAGCAAGACTTTGAAGAAGAGAGTGGACCAAATAATGAATAAGCAGAATCACCAGGAAAATAGACTGTTGTTTCTACAAATGGAGAAAGCGAATATGATCCTCAGATTCCAGGGAGTTCCTGAATCACCGAAGGAAGATTTGAAGAAGCTTCTCAGTGATCTTATTGCGCCAGTAGTAGGCTTGAAAGCAGAAGAAGTAATGCATGATATGGATGCAGCATACAGGGCGTATTCTAATTACACCAAAAGGAATAGCCTACCTGGAGAAATAACAGTCAGACTTTCAAGAAGACAAACTAGAGATGCAATTCTAAAAGCCACAGCAGCAACTCCACTGAAACTGAGAAATGCTATTATAAAGACTTTAAAAGACATTCCACTTGAAATTCGCCAAAAACGGAAGAGCTACAAAGATTTAACTCTCTTTCTTCAAACTAATCAAATCGCATATAAAAGGGCAGTTCCAGAAGGGGTCATCTTTAAGCTACACGATAAGAGAGAGGAGATTGACTCCGTGTATAAGGCTAAGGAATCCCTGAAACGCCATCTGGGAACCAAAGAAGACAGGGAAACTGGTTCGAGTGGCTCCACACCCTCGGAGACGGACGAAGACTTGGCTGCAGAAGAAGGCGCTGCTGCCCACAAATCAACTTATAACTTTGGAGATAGAAAGCCTAAGTAAAGGCAGAAGGACTCTATAAATTGCCTTTATGAAGTGAGTCTGGGGGATGCTTTGGAATTCTCCCATAACAAGTAACTAGCTAATCTTTGATCATGGATAGATAGCACTCACAGCATGCATTGTATACTAACAAAAAGAGTACTAACATAGATTCTAACTGGATTAAGGATCTCCTCCTCTTGGGTTTTTAGTTTAGTGTGGGTTTACTTTTCTTTCTCCCTAGTTGTTGGTCCCCTCCCTCTTTTCGTTGTAGTTTCAGTAGTGTATTAAAAAAAGCAATAACCCCCCCCCAAAAAAAAAAACACAGGAGGGTGGGTATAGTAACAGTACAATCCTATATAGAGTTACTTCTGTCTAAGTCTATTGAAATCAGTGGGCTTAGACTGGAGTAACTGTTCATAGGATCACACTGTAATTTGCAGCCCTAAATCCATTGACTTCAGTGGGCCTAACTCTGCTTGGGCTGCGCTATTAATTTTTTCCTGTAATGAGTAATTTCTTCTTGCATTAAATGAAACAAGGGGATTTTTTTGGTTGGTTTTCAAGTTTTCATTAATTTTGCTGGCTTTCACAGGGTTGTGAAATATCATTTCAGCCCTGCTAAGTAGCCATCTGTCTGTTGTCTTACTGCCTTCAATAAAAGGGCACCTCCTTGCAACCCCTGGCAGAGAGCTTGACTGCTGTGCCTCTAAACAGGTTCTGAACCCTTAAAAGGTCTCTCTAATTTATCTTTTGCTTTTCTGTTTTATTGTGTATGCGGACCGCCACTAGGATTTGCCACCTAAGTCCAAGAGCTTGGTACAAAAAGACAATAGGACCTAGGGTCCAAGTCCACCTGGAATCCACCAATTAGGCATTGGCGGGAAGTTCAAACCTACCAATGGGACTATGGGGGTACCGGGTGGAGGTGTATATAGTTGGCCCTTGCAGGGCCGTTTGGGTGTGTGTTATGTGAAGTACAATAAACATGTCTGAACGCATGTCGTAGTCCGAGTCTCCATGTGGTGAACTCAGTATGTTATAGTCGTGATGAAGGTGGGATCCCATGAGCAGGCCTGACTCTCCAACCAGTGCAGCAATGAGCACAGACCCCATGGAAGCCACCATGCCCCGCACCGCTTCCAAGCAGCACCGCATCATGCCCAGCTCTCCCCGTCTCTGCTCCCAGCGTCACGCTAGGACCATGGCCGCCACTCAAGGAAACCTCAAAATCTTCGACCCCACATATCCATGAAGTGGCCGACACAGCCAAGAGAAGGAACCTCCTCTTAAGTTCCTGCGCCACAGCCACCATCTGGCTAGCCAAGAGCCTCCTGTCCCCTAAGGCCATCCTCAAGTGTTCTTATGAGGAAATAATCGAGGCTTTGACTCGGTACCTAACGCCCAAGCCAACAATGCTAGTGAGGCGAATGGATTTCCAGGGATGCCTCCAGAAGCTCAGAGAGACAGCCGCAGCGTATATGGCTGCTCTACGCCAACACGCCATGGAATGCGCCCTCCCCAAGGTGGAAGATAACATCCTGACCCAGTTTGTATGGGGGGTCAGTGACGTGAAGCTCCGCCACAAGACGATCGGCACCATCAAACTGAAAGTTGACGATGCCCTGCAACTCGCAATCGCATATGAGGCCTCACACCGAGATAAGCCGCAGTCTGTGGCACACCTGGTGCTCCCTGACCCATTGCAGGAGAATTCAGACGAGGACGACATCCGCCTTGTTTACCCAACGTGCCGCAGGAAACCGCCAGGAGCTGCCGGCACCCCAGTCCACCCCGGCAGACCCGCAAGCCGTGCCACATGTGCCAGCTGCGGAGAGGTACACGAGCGCAAGCTGTGCCGGTTCCATGATGCCACGTGTCACACGTGCGGGAAACAGGGGCACCTCGCCTGCATCTGCAGATCCAAGGGCAATCGGAGCCAGAACCCCCAGACCCAACAACACAGGCAGACCTCCGTGCACTACGAGACCACCATGGAAAAGGACAACCTCTACCTTTTGACCTGTCCGCCTTTGCTACAAGTATTCCACATCCCCAACCAGCCCACAACCCCCAAGATCCAGGTCCAGGTCCAGGTCCAAACAGAAGGGTCCCCCTGCACTATGGAGGTGGACTCCAGATCTGTGGCATCCATCATTTTAGTGGAAATGCTGAACAGACTTTGTCTGAATGGGGGACCCTGCCTGTGCCCATCACCCTTGAGCCTCGTGGACTTTCAAAGGAACCAGGTTCCGATCCGGTGTGTGGGCACATTTCGGGTGAAGTACCAGGGGTTCGAGGGTTTACTGGACTTGATTGTGGTGGAGGGCAACTTGGTTAGTCTGTTGGGGTGGGCATGGTTCGTGCCATTGGGCATCACCATTGGGGGGGTGAGACACTGAGTGTCTCAGAATTACACGTATGTGTGTGGGGAATTCCCCAGGGTTTTCAATAGGGCTCTGGGTTGCTATAAAGGGCCCCCAGTCTCCTTGCAGCTAGACCCCCAGGTGGCCCCAATCCACATGAGGTTCCACTGCGCCCTGATAGCCTTACAGCCCAAAATAGACGTGGAACTAGACCATCTGGTGGCACAAGGGGTCCTAGAACCAGTGTGGCATACGCTATGGGAGACCCCTCATTGTAACCCCTGTAAAGCCCAACAGTGATGTCTGCATCTGTGCGGACTATAAATGCACACTGAATAGGGCGCTCCATGACCATTCCTACCCAGTCCCAGTCATGAGTCACGTGTTGGCTACTTTGGCGGGGGCCAAAATCTTTGGAAAGTTAGATCTTGTACAAGTGTATCAACAACTGCCTGTTGATGACGCCACCACAACCGCCCAGACCATTGTTACACATAGGGGTGCATTTAGGGTGAAGCGCCTACAGTTCAGGGTAAGTGTGGTCCCAGGGCTTTTCCAACAGTTAATGGACTCGCTGTTGAAAGGGATCCCGGGGGTGATGCCATTTTTTGATGATGTCCTCATCGCCACGGCAACGCCAGACAACTTCGCCTCCCATCTCTGAGCAGTTCTCAGCCATTTCGATGGAGTGGGGCTGAACGTCAAGAGGGAGAAATGCCTGCTTGGGGTCCTGGAGGTGGAATTCTTAGGATTCCGGGTCGATGCATCAGGCCTTCATCCGGTGAGGGACAAGGTGAAGGCCATTGTGGAAGCCCCTCCGCCGTCATGCAAGGCGTAGCTTCAGGTGTTTTTGGGACTATTGAACTTCTACCACACCTTTCTCCCCCACAAGGTGGCAGTAGCTGAACCCTTGCATCAGCTTTTGGACAAGTCGGCACCGTGGTCATAGGGTCCCCAGGAAGCGGCCATGTTCCGAGGCGTAAAAGCCCTCCTAATCTCGAACGAAGTGCTGGCCCATTTTGATGAGTCCTTGTCTGTGGTCCTCGCTTGTGATGCTTCCCCCTACAGCGTGGGTGCGGTCTTGGGGCACATTCTCCCTGACGGCCGAGAGGTCCTGGTGGCCTACTACTCTCGGACCTTGTCAGCCGCTGAGAGGAATTACGTGCAGATAGACACAAGCCATTCCTCAGCCTGTTTGCAGTGGACAAGCAGACCCCCAGGTGCTCTCGCCCCAAGTCCTCTGCTGGTCTCTCTTCCTGGTGGGCTACAACTACCGTCTGGAACATCACCCGTGTAAGGCAATGGGGCATGCCGATGCCCTCAGCTGGCTCCCGCTCCCCTTCATAGATGCCAACCCTACCTCGGCTCCTGAGGTCCTCCTGCTTGAAGGCCTCCCGGAACAGCCCCTGCAAGCCACAGACGTCACCAGCCACTCGGCTCGCGACCCAGTCATCTCCTTGGTCTTAGGCTGGGTGGTGAGGGGGTGGCCCGCAGCTGCCATGGGCGCAGAATTCAAGGTATTCGCCACTCGCAGGGACAAACTGTCTGCTCTCAAGGGGTGTCTCTTGTGGGGGGAGAGGGTGGTAGTCCCCAATGCTCTGAGACAAAGAGTCCTCACTGCACTCCACGAGGCTCACCCGGGAATAGTCCAGATGAAGTTGATGGCCCGGAGCTACCTCTGGTGGCCAGGGATAGATGCGGAAATTGAGTCCTGGGTGCAGCGGTGCCAGACCTGCCAGGACTCCACCCACAAACCATGGTCCAGGCTCCACATTGATTTTGCCAGCCCTTTCCAAGGACATATCTTCCTAGTCACTGTGGACTCTTACTCTAAATGGCTGGAAGTTAGTCCAGTCTCCACCACCTACACGAAGGTGGTCATCCGCACCCTGCGCTGGATCTTCACAACCCATGGCCTGCTGAACATGATCATCTCTGATAACAGGACGGCGTTCATGTCCACAGAGTTCCAGGACTATCTCCAGAGGAACCTGATCTGGCATGTAAGGTCAGCCCCCTTCCACCCCACAATCAATGGGCAAGTGGAGCACATGGTGTGCACCACAAAGGAAGCGCTCAGCCAAATCACGGATGGGGACTGGGAGTTTTGGCTGGCCGCTTTCTCCTAACTCAGCGAACGACACCCAACCCTGTCACTGGCTGCTGCCCTGCAGAGCTCCTGATGGGATGACGCTGCACTATCTTGTTGGACTGGCTGCATCTGGACCAGGCACCTGTCTCAAGGAAGCTAACAGAGCAAAGGGAGGCTCCCAGGAGTTTCTTCCCGGAAGACCCTGTCTTCATCAAAAACTTTGGTAAGGGGCCCCCATGGCTGGCGGGATGGGTCGTTAGAGCCACCGGTCCTGTATCATATGAAGTCTCAACAGGGGATGGTCAACTCCTTAAAAAACACGTGGACCAACTGCGGAGGTGACAGCTCTCAGCGGAAGGAGAAGCTCCCCTGTGGCCAAGGGCACCAGAGCTCTACACACCAGAGGCAGGCATCCAGCCAAATCCTCCAGCCCTTGGAGAGGCACCAACAGGAGAAGCAACCCCAGAGACACCAGAGCCCGAGGAACCGCCGCTGCTGCTGTCCCAGAAAATCACCCCGAGCCCGTCACAAGAGAGCCTGTCCCAGCACCCCGGCGCTCCCAGAGATAATGTAGACCGCCAGCCTACTTGCAGGACTATGTGACGTAGGCTGGGTTGGAACTATGGGGGGAGGGGTGTTGTGTATGAGGACCACCCTAGGGTCTGCTACCTAAGTCCAAGAGCTTAGTACAAAAAGACAATAGGACCTAGGATCCTAGTCCACCTGGAATCCATCAATTAGGCATTTGTCCCACTAATGGGACTATGGGGGTACCAGGTGGGGGTGCATATAGTTGGCCCTTGCAGGGCCGTTTGTGCAGTGTGTGTTATGTGAAGTACAATAAACACATCTGAATGCATGTCGTAGTCCAAGTCTCCATGTGGCAAACCCAGTATGTTACATGTTTCTTTTAGCTCATTCTGCTGTTCTCTTTCATGGCTATTGATACTTTACTGGCTCTGCAAAGAATTGCATTTTTAATTTTTGATACAGGTTTCATGCCAAAACAAGGCATGTTCTTCCCTTCTCATTTGTGACTTACCTGTACTGTGATGTCATCATGTTACATTTTCCCCTGAGTTTGTTCAGAGTGGGGAAACATATGATGTAGCGATGTTAGTGGCCATATCTACTACATCTTATGGTAGTGAAGTCCACAAAAGTTTATTATGAGTGAATAAAGAATTCATTTATTTTATCCTCAGTCAACTATCCATTAACTTCACTGATGCTACTGAATTCTAGGTATGGGTAAATAGGGTTGTGAGCCCCCAGGTGGGAGCAGGAGATCCCTCGATTTCGTGGGCTTTTCTGACTGCTACTGGCCAAATGGCCAATGGGGAGAAGCCCCACCCCAACAACCATGACCCAGCACGATATCCTGAACCATAGAGTTTTGCCCAAAATACCAGAGCTTCACTGCACCATGTCCCTGGCGTGATGATGTCACTTCTGCATGATGTCATCATGTCAGGGACATCATGTGTGGTGATGTCACCCCATCCCCGATTCCCGGAGAGCTCCCTCCCACCCCCTGCCAGCAAGAGCTTAGGATCTGGCAACCCTATGGGGAAAGGAGAAAAAAAATTCTCTTTCTACTTTCCCCATCCTGTGCATATCTGTGTGTCACATTTCAACTTTGGCAATGCCGTAGATCAGCAGTCTCCAACATTTATAGAACTATGAACATTTTTGGAATTTTCAAAATGTGTAGTGGATGTCAATGTAAGATGGCTGGCATGGGGAGCAATTGCAACATATTGTGAAAGGGGTACAAGACAAACCAAGCTTCCTCCTACAATGGAGGTAATTATTTCTGAATTGATGCTTTTTGTAGACACAAAGGTGGTATCTGCTGGGGCATCTTGAAGCACTTCCTGCTCCAATGAAATGAAGGATGTCTGGATTGGCTCTTTGCCATGGGGAAGAGATGTTCTGGGTAGGAAGCAAGTGGGCTGCAGGAAACACATTTAGTGTACTCCATGGTATCAAAAAGGTACCCTATTAAGGATCAGTGCCATAAATTTATACAATGATATCACTATACTGTCTGTTTTGTTTTCAGACCCTTTCTTAATAATCCCTAGCATAGAATTTGCTTTTCCCCACTGCTGCCACATTCTCATTCAACGTTTTCATTGAGCTGCTCAACATAACCCCAAGATCTCTTTTCTGGTCAGTCACTACCAGTTCAGAACCCATCAGTCTTGCACTCAGAAATGAAACAGATGAAGCTCTCCCCAGTACTTGTATCCATGCCAGAAAAAGCTTTGTTGGCTAAATTTGTGTGTGTGCCAGCTGTTTTTGAAGGGACAAGGTCAGTTACAACAGGTGGCAACCCGATTGAGAACCTTATTCTGTAGCTGTCAAAACCATGTATAAGAACAAGGGAGCAGAAAAGGTTAAACAAGTACAAATTGAAAACATATTTTCAGTGATAGTCCTGGAGCTTTGTAATATATAAAGTGTGTGAGGTGCTTTATATTTCTCTTTGTGTGTAAACATTTCAGGGAAACTCGACAAAGATAATAAATCTCAAAAGAAATTAATCAACAATAAAGAAGAATTATGGGCTTATGACAGAGCCAATATCTGTGTAAATACTTCCTGGTACTACCTTGACTCCAAAAAGGGTTGCCTGCTTCTGCTTCTAGTCTTTTGGCATTTATCCATACAGTAAACATTAGCAATATGTCCAAAATCTGGAATTCCTTGGCTCAGAACTGTGTAGGAGGGGCTTGGAGGCTCATGGGGAAAAGTCTGACAATAAGCTTGTTTAGAACTTTTGGGGGAGAGAGATTCCTCCCCTCCCCCAGCATTCTCCAGCATCACTTGTAATTGCTGTATATTTTCTGAATCAGTCCTGGGACACTGGATGAGCATTTGCTCCAAGACACTTAAAGCCTGCCTCAGTGAGTGGAGGATACAAGTTTTGGGTGATTGCTGCTGTTGTACTAGGTTTATTAGTGTAGCTCATCCCCATATGTCTGGCTCCAGCTGGCCTCTCCTGCCCAGTAGTTTGCCTTCACAACCTTCCCCCCTCATTGCCATTGGCTCACTTCTGCTGGCTCAGCCTCCCTGCACACTGGGCTGACACTTTAGTTGAGCTGTCCGCTACAACCTCAAGATCTTTTCCCCTCTCAGGCCCAATCTGCATTTGCTATGTAAAGCTGTTTCATTCTGCTGTGGCACCAGCTTCCTTTGCCTTCCATTTGGTTCAGTATAAAAAGCTCGCTGCCTGCATCAGGACAGAGGAAGAGCGTGTGAGAGAGGAGGGAAGAGCAGCCTCCCAGGGGTGCTGGCAGGGCATTGCACTACGGTGCGCTGTGGGGAGGAAATGACACCTGCGACCCCCCCCCGAAAGTAAAGGGGGTGACCTGGCAAAGGGGGGACAGAAAAGACTGAATGAGTTGGGTAAAAAACACAAAACACCCAGCGGTTGCCTGGCAGGGCGTTCTGGGGACTACTCCAAGAAATAACAAATTGTTCAGGGGTGGGTGTGCTTCCACACACACACACACACCCAATACGATTGCAGAAAAATGTTCCCTGGTTGCTTTTAAATGCAGATGACTGGGTTTTCCCTAATTAGTTTCCTTTGTGACAATTTGTATATCTCCTTAGAAAATATGGGGTGGGGGAGAAAATTCAGCTCCAGTTGTCTGCTTATTGTTCACAGCAGCTTTAAGGCGGGGAGGAGCAATTAAACCACTTTAAAACCAAATCCAAATAACAGGGTGGGACACCGTAGTGACCTTGGAGTCACCACTAGATGGCAATAAAATGATGTAGACAGTCGATGCTGAGATGAAACAGTAGGAGAGCAGATGCAACATGAAATGCAGACAGAAATTTGTGAGACGATGTGAGATTGTTGGCACAGTGGCGGGAAGGACCGATGCAAATTGGACCTCAGTCTCAGCAAGTTCAGGCCTCATTAGCTTATACTTGAAGTTGGGATTTTTTTGTCCCAATGTGCATCACCTGACACTTACCAACACTGAATTCCATTTGCTACTTTCACCCACTCACCCAATTTGTGGAGATGCTCTTGGAGCTCTTCACAGTTAGCCTTGGTTTTTACTGTCCTGAATAATTTTGTGTCATCCGCAAACTTGGCCACTACACTACTCACCCCCAGTTCCAGATAATTTAGGAACAAATTAAATAGTACCAACCCCAAAACTGATTCTTGTGGGACCCCATTGCTTACTTCCCTCCATTGTGACAACTGTCCATTTATTCCTACTCTTTGCTTCCTGTCATCTAACTGATTTTTAATCCTTAGAGAATCCATCCTCTTGTTGCATGACTGCTAAGTTTGCTTAAGAAGTTTTTGGTGAGGTACCTTGTCAAAAGTAATGATTTGGCTTGCTATAGCAACCCAAAATACTGCCTGAATTCTAGTGGGTTTATGATTTTTGTGACATTGCGTGTGGCCAGGCGTTGCTATTAACCATTCCAGGTTTTGTAACTCCAAAACTATTTTAAGGTTTTGCTACAAGCCTTCAGGTTCCTCTGAGTTTGCCAGACCATAAATTGTAGCTATGTCCTGCCCCATTGCCCTACTCTAGATAGCCCAGGCTAACCCAATTTCCTCAGATCTCAGAAGCTAAGCAGGGTCAGCCCTGATCAGTATTTGGATGGGAGCCCACTAAGGAATGGCAGAGTTGCTATGCAGAGGCAAGCTATGGCAAACCACCTCTGAACATCTCTTGCCTTGAAATCCTACATGGCCACCGTAAGTCGGCTGTGACTCGATGGCAAAACAAGAACAATATTTGCTCCACTTTTAGATTTACCTGCCTACATTGTCACTAGCCCTATCCTAGTAAATATGATAAAATAAAATACGAACATGGCTTTAAAGTCTCATGGGGCCAGAAAAGGAAAGGATGGGAAGACTGTGTGTGCAGTTAAATGTGGACATAATTTTGAAACATTCAGTTTTTTGGGGGGGGAAATGCTTTACCTACATACACATATACCTACATACCTACATACACAAGGTTGGTAAGGAGTGCAAGGTAGCCCGGTAATGTGCCTTGCTTCAAGGCCCCAAAACTATAGCTATGCCACTAGCCTGGGAGAGTTCTCATACTGAGAATGTGGTAGGGCCATAGCCAGGGCGGGGGCCCACCATCTCACCTGGAACAATAATTTGCCTTTCATAAGATTTTACTTTTAAAAAATGTGTTTCCATTCGTAACATCTGTCACCTAAAGAATTAATCTTTATTTTTATAATATGAATATTTCTGGTGTTTAAAGAATTCTCTGATGGTTAGCATTTGCCCCCAAACGATAGTGTTCACCCCCAAATGGTAGTGTTGTAAATTCTATCACGCCTTTTACCTACCCAGCTCTGTCCACCTATTATTCCCTGTGGCTCTGGGGAGGGAGTAACTTAAAGAAGTAATAATTTATTTTAGGAAAGCATTCATTATAAGTAGGTAAAAGCTTCTGGACAACTGTAGTTATTTAGGTATAAGATTCAGCTTGCTAACAATTCAGCGGCATTAAAATTCTCGTAGGCATGGTTTTGGTGACCTGACTGTTTGCATTTCTGTTTTATGATGAAACTAGGAATTAGGCCCATTGTGGAAATAAATACAACGGGCTCTAGAAAGAGGCTCTGGGAGAGTGCCCCGGTTTTGGGCACTCAGTGACAATTTGCTGTGGCAATCTCAGCAGGGTATAATGACAGAGTCTACCATTTTCTCCAGAGGAACTGATCTTTGCTACCTGAAGAGCAGTAGTAATTTTGAGTGCTCTCCAGCCCACCCCCAAGACTGGTAACAGTGGTTCCCCAGGAGGGAGTGGCTGGTTTGGAGGGTGGAGTCTATGGCATTGTACCTGTCTGAGGTCCCACGCCTCCTCAACACTCACCATCTCCAGGTTCGACCCCTCAAATCTCCAGGAATTTCCCAACCTGGAGTTGACAACCCTATCTCCCTCCCAGCCAACCATCAACCTACCTTTAGTTTTCCATCTCCTCCCCCTCCCTCCTAGAGAGCAGTTGAAATTTTGAGTGATCTCCAGCCCCCACCTGGAGATTGGCAACAATAGTTCCCCATCAGGGAATGGCTGGATTAGAGGGTGGAGTCTATGGCATCGTACCTGTCTGAGGTGCCACCCCTCCTCAAGCCTCACCCTCTCCAGGCTCCATCCCTCAAATCTCCAGGAATTGCCTACCTGGAGTTGGCAACCGATCAGGATTGGGCTCAATGAGTTTTCTCCCAAAGGCCAACATAGGTGTGGAAAGAGCCTTTTACTGACAGAGGAGAAAGTACAGGTGCCAACTTTGATTAGGGAAATACCTGGAGATTTGGGGGGGTGGACCCTGTGGAGGGCAGCATTTGGGGTGTGTGTAGAAGAACTCAGCAGAGTATAATGCCATAGAGTCTACCCTCCAAAGCAACCATTTTCTCCCGGGGAACTGACCTCTGTCATCTGGAGGTCAATGGTAGTCGGAGATCTCCAGGTCCCACCTGGAGATTGGCAACCCTAGGGGCAAGGCAGCCACACAGCGGGGAGTTGAAAAAAATGGTCTGAAGGTCGCTGGCCCACCTCGTTAGCCAGCCAGCCAGCCATGCTGAAGCTAAGCAGGAGAAAGAGCCTTTTCCCATTTATTCTGACAGGAAAGTGGCCATTGGGAAAGGGGTTATGGGCAGAGAGGGGGTTATGCTGAAAGTCCTTTGTTTTTTCACTCACAGAACCAAGCTTGGCTGCCTACCAACAGCCACTGAGGGGACAGTCCCTCACAGGAATCAAGAGAACTGTCTTCCTCAAGAGAGAGAGCTGTCTGCCAGGGGAGTGGGTGGGGAAGAGGAGCAGACCCAGCACCCGGCCAATGGCACGCGAGTCTTCTTGAGAGGCAGCTGATGGGCCAGGGGGAGTGGGTGGGGAAGAGGAGCAGACCCAGCACCCGACCAATGGCATGCGAGTCCTCTTGAGAGGCAGCTGATGGGCCAATGGCTGAGGGAGGGCATTTTACAGCCAATGGGAGCGCATGGAATCTTGCGAAACCAAAAGATAATTATTATAAGGACAGATAAGTTATTTTACATTCCTTTATCTGAAGACCTGCCTGGTGAGGAAGATGAACTGCAGCCCCCAAGTGGGCAGGGTCAGGGCCAGGACACAGCAAAGTTTGTGTAATATTGCTCTGAGGGAGCTGTGGGGAATGCTTATCTGGAATCCAGGGGTTAGTGCATGCAGGATTGCAACTGTGGTTTACCCTAAACCCTGATTAGCAGTTAGTTTATCTGGAGGGCCAGTCTGAGGACAGGGTAGAGGATGATTGCCTTCAGTGTGGCTGTCCACTTCCATGACCTCTCCACTCACCTTCATATACCCCTCTTATCATCTGTTTGTCAAGCACAGCATAGTGAAGATGGCATTTGGCACAGGGATTATAATTTGCCAAGACCCACCCTATGTAAGTGTGTGCCATTAAGTTGCAACTGAATTATAGTGACCCCCAGGAAGTGCCTTTCAAGGCTAGTGAGAAACCAAGGTGGTTTGCCATTGCCTTCCTTGGTGTCTCCCGTCCAAGTATGGCCCATGTTTAGCTTCTGAGATCTGATGAGAGCAAGGCTATACCTTGCTTCAAGCCCCCACTCTATCCTAAACCATGAGAAATTGAAGGGTGAAGCTGTGGCTGGCTGATGATCTGTTGCCTCGGCTCCACAAATTTTAGGAATATTGGGCAGTGGGGATTCCTGAGAAAGGGAGTGGTATGCTTTGGCTGACTGATGAAGAAGTGGAAAGGGCTGTATAATTTTGGGTATGTGATTTCAGTTCGGTAAGAGGGAATCCTGTCTGGTTTGAGAACATGAAGGAGAAACGGCAATGACAATGGTGAGTATGATCAGAGGAAATAGCGGTGTTCCTTTGCTGCTATCCTGAGTCACATTTTACTGTTATGTGCCATTATATACCAAAAGTGAGTCTACAGTGGGGTCTAAATTTGGATTTATGAGGTTACTTAAATTATGCAAATCTTTTTCTCCAGAATATAAAATATATCCCATATTTCATAGTGTATGCTTTGTTATACTGGAAAATTCAGTGTTGTGTAGCGTGCTTCATACTAAATATTTGCCTTGATAAACTGAACCTCTGTTCCATCTTCTAGGACTTACATTTTAATTTTTGAGAAGGAGGAAGTCATCACCAAAATTAGTTCACCAAGCATCTGAACAGTTGAAATATAATGCATCTGGAGTGATAATAGTGCTAATTTGGCTACTTCTAAAAACAACTGCTAATTCAGATGTTCCTTGTCAGTCCAAACAGTTGCTTCTGTCCAACACTTATTGGTCCAAGTAGCAGTGAAATCCTAAGGAGAGTTAACATCCTTTTAAGTTTATTGAAGTCAGTGGTCTTAGAAGAGGGTAAGGATTGCACTGTAGAAGACCAGTGCTGTGATGTGTAGGGATGGGTACAAACTGGGCAAATGTGGTTCGTATTGGTTCATGGTTCGTGGTGTGCCCATTTTGTGAGCCATGAACTGTCATGAAATTTTAAGAGCTAAATGAACTGGTTTGGTTTCTTGAGTTTTGTGATACGGTAGAATGACCCCCCCCCCAGCATACTAGAGACACCAAAATCACAGAGGATCTCTGGCTGATTCTCCTGCCCTCCAAGTTTGGTGAGGATTGGATTTATGGGGTCTGAATTACTTCCCCCCCCCAAAGAAGATGCCCCATCCTTCAATGTTTCCAATGGAGGCTAAAACAGCAAAGAAAGCAAGGTCAATAGAAGTTCAGCAGAACAGAATCAAAGTCCCAGAGAATCTCTGTGATAGAAACTGAAGGTGGAGGGCATTTTGCAAGCCCAGTAGAAGCAGTGCCACTGTGGCAATGCAAACCCAACAGGACTAAGGTCAAACCAGAGAATCTCTGCAGTAGTAGAGACTGAAAGGGGGGGCATTTTTGCAAGTTCAGCAGAACCAGTGCAATGTACTAGTTCCCAGCAGAACCCAGTGCCAAAATGGCAATGCCAGCTCTATCACAATCCAAGCAAGGAGGGCATTTTTGTATACCCAGCAGAGCCAGTACAATGTACAGAGTGCCCAGCAGTACCAGTGTAATCACCAAGTGCCTAGCAGTGCCAATGGCATTGCGAGCTTAAAAGGAGTGATCTTAAAGTACAGAGTCACAAATACAAGCAAGCAGCATGAAATTTTTCAAGCTCTGTGCAAGAAAATGGGTAGTGAACACAAAGGAATGCAGACAAAGGAGGGGGGGAACCCTCTTGCAACTAATGTGACTTTGAAACTGACAACACTGTTTTCAAGGCTGGAGAATTCAGGGCCCCCCCATCGCTTTGAAGTTTGGTAAACATTTTGTTTGAAAGGAGACACTAACCAGCAGGAACCTCCACAAACAGCTTAAAAACTTTGTGGAAAGTTTGTGCCAGTAGACGTGCCAAGAATTTCAGTTTGCTAACCACAAACCGGCCAAAATTCATCACAAACTAAAGCTGGTTTGTGTCCATCCCTGCTGATGTGTAAAGGGGAAACACACTCCAGTGCAGAGGTCAGCAATCTTTTAGAATTAGAGAGCCAAACTAGATTGAAATTCAGAGCCAGGAGACCAACGAAGAGCCAAGTATAAGAAAACCCATTTGCATAACTGAAAATATACAGCTTAACATTATCGATAATTTGACATGTTTATTAATAGTAAAGTTCCTGTAGCCTTAAATTCTGGTTGATGAGAGTCTTTTATTAGGAAACAGCACACTTGAGGTCTCACGATGAATACTAAATATAGACAGAAACACCCTATGAGATTGTTGTTGAGCAATGGCATCAATCTTCACATGGCTTGCAAGTGGATTACTGCCAGCTCTTCAACGCTGTCATTCTATTTTCTGTAAAGTGCCTCCTGGAAGCTCTTTATTCCCATCTCTTTGCCTGTTAGTCCCTTTACGTACATGAGGGCTGTTGTACCATCCCAACTGCCATTCCTGAAATACCTTAACATAGAGGTTTCATTTTCTTTTTCAACAAGCCATATTTGGTTCCATACCAAACCACATTTGAATACAGAGCCATAGGTATGGAAGCATTTATTCCAAGATTTCCAGTGACTAGTTAGGAGTTTTCTTATACTGAAAAGGAGTTCTTTGGAGTTCAAAATTCATTGGGAATCTTGTACCCAGTACATTTGTTTATACCCACAGAATTTGTTCCTCCACTCAGCTTCTTGCCTGAATCTAACAGGGTTCCCTCTGTTCCCCTCTGTCCTTGCAGATCTAGATCTGGTGGTTTCTTGAAACTTGTTTCCCATTTGGACTTTGGATGCTCCTGGTTTCCTCCTGGATATCTTCTGTTATATTTCATTTGCAGCCACTATTGATCTGCATTGTACTAACCACTCTTCAACTTCTTACAAGCCCCTTGAATTTTACATCTTGTTTTATATTTTATTCTGTGGTTTGTAGTGTTGTTTTTCTGTATTCTAATTTGAATTGATAAAGCTTTACAACTTAATTTCTACAGCATCAGATTTCACTGGTATTTCAGTTTAATAACCTGTGACCAGGCTAAGAACTGTATATCCTAATCACATCTTAATTAGACTGTAGTTTACTCTCCTTTCCCGGAGCAGTGGGTGGAGGGGGGGAATCTTGGCAGCCTCTGAAAGGTAAATCTCCTTTGGAGGTAACAGCAGTGAGAAATTATGGCATCTCTGATAATATATTTATTTACAAATGTGTATTACAGGGCCACAGACACAAACATACAGGCAGGTGTGCTACTAACAAAAGAGACCATCTAAAAGCTACTTTTCAAAGACCTATTCCCATTCTGCAAAGCTGAAAAGGTGTGGGAGTACAAGTCTTGTTACATCCCACCTTGAATTGAGCTGGGATGCTGCACATATGCACAACACGGATTAAACTATTGCCCTCCTAAAATCAACTAATGTCCCACAATGCCACAGGTTGTAACTTTGTAAATTTAATTCAGCATGGATGAAATGTTCTCCAATGGGAAGTGAATGGACTACTATGAAGCAAAGCAGTTAGCAGTAGGTAAACCCTTGCTTGACTCCCATGTGTGATTTTACTTAGAAATGGGATGTGGTGTGGGTGTTGCTGCCACCAGGATGGATCCTATGCCTGCTGTAGCAATGTTTGGATAGTGGAGACAGATGGATTTTGTGACAGGTACTCACCCTAGCTTGTTCAGTCGCACAGTCGAGTCCGACTCTTCACGACCCCATGGACCAGATCACGCCAGGCCCTCCTGTCTTCTGCTGTCTGCTGAAGTTTGCTCAATTTCATGTTCGTTGCATTGATGACACTGTCTAACCATCTCATCCTTTGCCGTCCCCTTCTTCTTTGACCTTCAATCTTTCCCAGCATCAGGGTCTTCTCCAGTGAATGCTCCCTTCTCATTTGGTGGCCAAAGTATTTGAGCTTCAGATTCAGGATCTGGCCTTCCAGGGAACAGTCAGGGTTGATTTCTTTTAGGATTGACTGATTTGATCTCCTTGCAGTCCAAGGGACTCTCAAGAGTCTTCTCCAGCACCATAGTTCAAAAGAATCTATTCTTCGGCGCTCGGCCTTCCTTATAGTCCAACTCTCGCAGCCATACATTACTACGGGGAATACCATTGCTTTGACCATGCGGACTTTTGTTGGCAGGGTGATGTCTCTGCTTTTTATCATGCTGTTTAGGTTTGCCATCGCTTTCCTCCCAAGGAGCAGGCGTCTTTTAATTTCATGGCTGCAGTCACCATCTGCAGTGATCTGGGATCCTAGGAACGTGAAGTCTGTCACTACTTCTACGACTTCCCCTTCTATTTGCCAAGGAGTGATGGGGCCAAATGCCATGATCTTAGTTTTTTTGATGTTGAGCTTCAAGCCCACTTTTGCGCTCTCCTCTTCCACTCTGAGCAAGAGGCTCTTTAGGTCCTCTTCACTTTCTGCCATCAGAGTGGTATCGTCTGCATTCACCCTAGCTAGAGATGTAAAATTTCTGGAAATTTTGAAGCTCGGAAAAAAACCCAGTATTTTTGGAAAAATTGAAAAAAAATGCTACATTAGCACTTCTTTTTCTTTTCCAGATTGAAAGTCATTCTGTTACTTTAGGAACATAAAATATAACTATGGACAATTTTACTTGACATGAAATTATCACAACTAGCATATTAAAAATATAGTGTATCCAAACAATTATTACAAACAGAATTTACTTTTTAAATAATATTTATTTGTAATTGTAACAAATTGAGCAACAATCTCCTGAACTGTTTACTAGTTTATGTGGAACAGACAAAAAACACTCCACAAAACAATTTTTTAAAATCCAGAAGTAACAATTATTCATATTTCCTCTCCCCAGTATTAAATAAAAATAAAAAAAACCATTCTCATAAAAAGAATTGAAGGGGGGAAGTGTATAGAAGGGAGTGTGGGACTAAGTTTCAATGAATGGGCATGAAATTTAATCAGAATCATTTTCTGAGCTGTAATTATCAGTATCAGTTTCAGTCTCTGCTTCTGCAGCTACTCTGTTGTGTCTGTCATTATCAGTTATTATGGACCTCTAAAAACTGAAGGTTTGCTTGGATTGAAACAAGCTTCTCTACCCTTTCACATGTCAGTCTATTTCTTGATTTAGTGTGAGTGTTTCCAGACATAGATCAGATTCTTTCACATGCTGCAGAAGATGGAGGAATCTGAAGAAGGCGAGAAGCAAGAGGAGTCAGAGGCTGTGTTGTGCAAAGACCTTGCCACCATGTTGCAGGAGGAATATGTACGGCAGAATCCCAGATTGCATTCCTGGATCAAATCCCTGAAGATGTTCTATATTCTGCAACATTTGAAAGTACCTTCACAACATCAAGTCCTAAATGTGATGCTTGTTTTGTAATCCAGTCAAATGCAGTAACAGTGCTATCATCACTTATATTTCCACCTTTGAATCTTGGATCCAGCAGATTTGCAGCAGCATGAATTGGATGGCAACAAAATTCTTCCCTTTTTAAAATAAAATCTTTCACTTTACTTTCTTCTATAGTTGTAAGTGGAGATATATTGAGATTTTCAAAAACAGTTGTTTTTATCTTGTTCATTAGATAAGGAATTTCTGACAAAAGTGCACTATCTGATTCAGATGCAGTGATTGCTGCAGCAATTGGCTTTAGAATCTTCAGGGAATTTTGCAGCTGAACCCAGAAGACATCCTGAGCAAGAACAGTGTTTCTTACACTCCTGGGTACTTTAAGATCTTCAATTATTACTGTTTCTTGAAGAGCTTCTTTGTTTTTTAGTAAACTTTCAAAGGAGATCACCACTCCAGCCCACCGAATTTTACTACAGAGCTTCAGTGTCACTATTTTATTCTTTGCATTTTTTTCTACTTGCTTCTTGAAAACTGCAGCTACAATATGAGTACCTTTTACATGTTTTATATTTTCTTTTGCTTGTCTATAGATCATTTGAGTGGTGTCCAGTTTCATAATATCACTAAGAAGCAAGTTTAGGCCATGAGATGCACATCCTATTGCAGTAATATGTGAAAGAGGTGGCCTGGAACTGCATTGCCGTCTTCCTGGATGGATCCAAGACATTTATAGGGGCTGTCCTCGGCCTTTTTTCATGACCATTGGCTTGATGAAGACCTCTGTTGCTGGTGAAAGGATGGTTTGCTTCAGGCAGGGTGGATGACTGATGGGTCTACGCCCCAACATGAAGCTGAAACTGTGCCTGGGCTATGTTCTTAGTGACTGAGCAGGGTAGAGATGTGGGCTCACCCGCAGTCACAAGTGTTGATCTGGTGCCCAACCCTGACTTGTGTGAGTTGTACCAAGCACCTGACTCTAGGACAAGGAGAGCCTTCTGTCCAGCAGCTTAAAACCAGGTCTTAATTCCCCCCCAAGAGGAGAGGAAACAAAAGCCCACTGTGGCCTGTGGAAGCTACTGCCTCCTTTCAATTGTTTGCCTTCACTGACCATAATGCTGAAGCCACGCCCTGAGAGCGCTAAGGTTCTTTGACTTGTGTGGCTAGCCAATATACCACACAGTGAGACAGACAATCCAGGCAGCAAAAACAGGTAGAAAATGTTTTATTTGAATAAGGAACACCATACAGCCAAAAATTCAGCTCAGATGTCCAGTGAGTAACAGCAGGGTTCTGACTTATATACTTTTCTTGCTCCTCCCAACTTTATATCATTGTTGACATCATTTACAGATGCTCAGTTTGAGTTTCTTTGTTTCAACAATCATTTATCAAACATTTGACAAGCAAGATGTTTTAAAAACAAAAGTATACAGCCAAATAAGGAAAAGGAATTTTTAGGCTTAAATCTCTTTTTACAGAAAATATAATTGTACTTTAGTTGAATTTAATCAATCATCTTGACAACCAATTATCACATTCCTTTTCACTGAGGATATTATCAATTCAGCTTAATGAGTGTATAATTATTTCTCTAAGCAAGCAAACAAACAGTCCTTTTTGCCTTAAAATAATAAGCTGCTAGAAGGCAGATATATTTATATTGCTTATAGATTCCAGTAGTTCAATATTTATATGTTAAAGATTTTAAACTTAAAGAAAGAGAAGCTTAGTTTGATTTTTCCTTATTTAAAATTAAACTATTATGAACCGTTAAACTCATAGTTCTTTTTAAAGTAGAGAGCTTGAACATAGATCACTTTGACAGCTTGTTAGGTGGTGAATGGTACCATCCTAATTAAAAAGTTCACTGATGTTGGAACACCTGCTCGTTAGAAAATTCCTGTCAATTAAATTGGATATAAAAACCTGTTTCTACAGTTCTGCTCAGTGTTTGATGATTTGCCACTAACTCCTGGAGAATCCCAAAGATCCTTTCCCAAAGATCTCTGGAATGCCAGCAATAATGAATGGATAATAATTTGAACCCTTGAGTTTCCTCTACAATGCTATTAATGAACTGACAGCATATCAGCAGTTTGATAAATGTATATAACAGGTGTCCCCAACTCTCACCAACACCTTTCCTGGTGCCCTCCAAGAGTTTTAGGAAAGTGTGTGGGGCCAGATGGGGCTCTTTGCCCAGCAGGGCTTCTGATTGCCCACTGGAGAGCTGTTTGGTTGTACAGTTTTTTAAAAAGTTGCTTTGCCAGCAGCTGCCACCACAGCACAAAGATCTTCACTGTGTGACTGATTGAAAGCTGTTTGTATGCAAGAAAATATTTTTAAACAGTATATTAATTTTATAAGGTATCCTGTTAAACAGAATTTCTGCCTGAAATGCTGAAGAGTTATTTTTGGTGTAATAATTCCACAAGCACACCATGCGAGAAGAACTGAAAGTTTATTGGAACAAAAGCAGGGCCTTCAAGCAGAAACACAACAGCCAACAACCAGAAGAGGAAGTGAAACCAAACTACAGCACAGCCTTTTTGGCCCTAAGGGATCAGGGGAAAAAAACTAAACAGTTCAATAAGGGAACATCGCCAGATTCACAACTTGCCACAATATAACACTTAGAGTTATGCATCTAGGGCTGCCAGGCTGAAGACAGGGCAGGGAAATGGGTGTGTGTGTGTGTGAGCAGCCTCTGCTACATCATGATGTGCCTTCCAGAGAAAATGTGAAAGTGACAAAGAGTAACTGTAGAAATTGGCAGACTCTCTATGATAAAACCATAGAGTTTCTGGTGATTCCTAGAGCTACCCTATGTCACTTTCAGGTTTTCCCTAGAAGTGACATTATGATGTAGTTGATGTTGTCTTTAAAAAAGTTCTCTGCTAAAGGTTGGTGGTGGGTGGCAAACAAGATTGTCAGTAGAAGTCCATCTGGCTTTGTTGGGGGTAGGCTTACCAGATACCTCAGTGGAGTACAATTCCATAGAGCAGAGAGATACCTACTTATGTCAGGCTAACTCCCTGCACTTTTGGTGACTGCCCACTCATGCCTAACTGGTCAGAGGGTACAAGCTGGCCAGCCAAAGCATCACCTAATTTTGGGGCAAGTGCTAGAGCAGTGCCCTGGTGCAATGCCATCACTTCCAGGTTTCACTGGAAGTGACATCCTTGTGTGGCAATGGTGACAATTATTCCCCCCACATGCACACACAGTAAGAACCTGCCTCCCCTCATCTCTTGCCAGTTGCCTTCCAACCCTAAACGGAGGCCTGATAGCCCTACGCATGACCTCAGTCCTTGATATTGTGTCGTTGCGCCCATCACCCTCTGTCAGAATTCCCAAGGTGCCTGAAGGCTAAAAAAGTTTGGGCATTCCAGGTAGATATTGATACAGGATGTGTTTAGTCCACTTGAACACTAGGGGGAGGTGTGATTTTTTTTGCTTTCTGAGCTTCAGGCATGCTTCTCCTGCTTCCCTGTCTCTCTTCTCAGTATGTAAATCATATATCCTGAAGGTTTCTCTGCTGCCAGGAGGCTTACAGTTAGCAAATGCATTTTGCAATCCTCTTGTAGCAGTAAATTTCACAGAATGCAGCTCAGCATATGTGGGACTGATTTATTTGCTACAGAATTTATTCAGGGTAGAGGTTGCTTGAGCTCCCTCTGAGCAACCCAAGGCTCACACCCAATGAGAATATGACTCAGGGTCATAGTGGACAGGACTCTTGGGGTGACCTCAGTTGTGATATGCTCCCCCACTTTATCACTATGAAGTCATGCCTCACTTTCTCTGTCTTGGACAGCTCGCCTAACTTGTCCCACAGAAGCTGGATCTAGGCTTGATTTTTTAAAAAAGAAATACTGAAAAGAACATCCAACCCATTCCATGAAGGGTAGAATCACCTGTTATGTGTCGAGCTGTGATTATTTTAAAAGGCTTCCTCCCTGTACCAATTTTTCAACCTGTTCCTTGCTAGGGTTGCCAGGTCCCCCTTGGCCAATGCGGGAGTGGGGGAGTAGAGTTCCCAGCTCCAGATTGGGAAACTCCTGGAGATTTAGGGATGGGGCCTGGGGAGGAGAGGGACCTCAGCGGGGTACAATGCCATAGAGTTCACCCTCCAAAGCATCCATTTTCTTCAGGGAAACTGAGCTCTGGAGATGAGCTGTAATTCTGGCAATCCTATTCCTTGCATATAGTTGTTCATTGAGAAACATCATTCCCAATCATTTTTTACCCTCAGCTGAGGGGTAAATAACCCATATGTTTTCCTAGCAGAAAGGTGAAAGGGGCTTGACAAATGGCACTTCTCAGTCAGAAGACAGGAGCGAAAGGCCCCCTTCTGTCCCCTCGCCACACCCCCATCACAATAGCAACCTGGCAGCTACATTCAGGAAAATAATCACAGAACAATAAAGCATAAAGTTTGTGATGTCTTGCTTCAATTATCACACTGCTATGTAATTTGCATCTCCCTCCCAAGCCCAAATCAGTATAAGGAGGGAATTAGCAGGCAGACCTGATCCTGAGCTCTCTGAAAATGGGTGCCACAGAGGTGAAACTGGTGTTCAAGCTGAAATGCAGAACTGTGTCCTGAATTTGATTCATCTTTTAAAGAGCATCTCACAAAATAACCTGTACCACAGTAGACACTGCACAAGACCAATTAAAAACATAACAGTAACAAACAATCCATAACCCCCCCAATAGCCATTAGATGAGTATTTCAGCTTCTATCAAAGGCAGAAGAGCTTTTCAGAGCCTCCTGAAGGCTTCCAAAAGTGGATGCCTTATTGTCCTCTGGGAGGATATTCTACAGAGTCAGGGACAATGCTTGTGAGCAAACTGCAGCAGAGCTAATGGTCCTGGTGAGAGGAATAGCTGGTGTCGGGGGAATTAAGAGTCCAGGAACCTTTCCTAGGACCCCCTTCCCCACCATGCTCGATAAGGGAGGCGGATGGAATCGGCAGGACCCTATAGTTCCAGAGAGAGAGAGAGAGAGAGAGAGAGAGAGAGAGAGAGAGAGAGAGAGAGAGATGTTCCAAAACTAAAACCATTTATTGAAAATTTAAACCCATAATGCAAAAGTATTCAAGCAAATAGCAATTTAGCAGTCATCGTATAGAACCCCCCCCAATAACCTATTTAAAAAATAGTGCACTTGTAGATATGTTTATCAGAAATATATTCCAGCTCTCCCCCAAGGCCTCAAGGGGGCTGTTGGCCAAGGAGAGCCCTGAACAACAGCCGTCACTGGCATTATGTACCTTTAGGATCCAAAGGGGCTGACAATCAGAAATGGGATGAGCTCTGACCAAAATCAGACCATTCTCTTTCTTGGCAAGATGAATGTTTACTTTCTGACTTGGGACTCCTGACCAGAGCCACTGTTTCTCAGAGATCAGGATAGCACTGATAACTATAAGTTGAGACTTCAAGAATGGCACCACTCACCCTTGGAGTGCATGAACACTCACTAAGGCAAAAGTTGTGTCCTGGGCAATCTGTATCACAAAGGCTAAAGCACTAGCTGAGCCCTGAAGCATCTTGGGAAACCAAAGATTTGGTTATAGAAATAAATACAAAATGGGTTTGCAAGGGACTGAGGCTCAGTTGAGTCCCCAGTTGTGCAACAATCAGCAACAATTGCTTGGAGGATCTAAATTGGTACATGGGTTAGGGTTCCCAGTCTCCAGCAGTGCCTGGAGTTCTCCCAGAATTTCAGTTGATCTCCAGGCCACAGATATCAGTTCCCCTGTAGGAAAATGCAGTTTTGGATGGTAGACTATGGAATTACATCCCTGCTGAGCATCCTCCCCTCCCCCAATATCCCCCACACCACCAAGTCAGCAGAGAAGCAGCTATATTCTGTAGAGGTCAATTTCCTGATTGTCTTCAAGGACAGCCTCACATACAACACATTGCAACAGTCCAGCTTCAGAGTATGCAAGGATCGGCATAGCAGGATCAGCAGAGCTGAAGGAGGACGATGATTTCCAAGCTCAAGGCAGCTTGGAAAAAAGTATTCTTTGCAAGCATATTGACCTGATCTATCAAAGTAAGCATCATTCCCTCCAGAGCAGGGAGTAGGATCCCCTTCCATTTCATTATGTGCGCATCAACTTCATCTCGCCATTTGCCATGCAGCTTGAAACCCAGAACTGAACTCTGAATGTTTGTGCCCAATTTCATTTTGCTAGCCCAATATCCAAGGCAATAACATGTTTACAAAATCTGCAGACAGAAAAGAGGGAACAGCTGAGTTGAATCAAAGTCCTCATTTCACTTGGCCAAGCAGCAGGCAAAGGGAAGCAAGCCAGAACTGAAGAACACAGAAATGATGTGATGCGACATGTACACATGTGCACCCCTGTCACTGTATGCAGTTGAAGTCCTGCTGAAGTCAACCAACTATTCATCCAACAAGCTTCAGAGTAATACAATCCTAGTTCTGCAGTGAGGAAACCCATGCAGATTTATAATCGTGTTTCAAAGCTGTCATTCACTGAGGAGAGAAATGGATAAATGTGACCTGTAAGGAACAGAAGGGGTTGTGTCTCCAAACAGCAATATCAGCAAGAGTAAACACAATTAAGGAGTTAATTAGCAGGATGCAAAGCGGGGATTGGGGCCTCTGGGGAGCCCATGGATAAACTTATGCCTCATTGCGCATTCTTGGCTGAACTGAGTCACACAATTCTGGCAATGGGAAACTTCACAATAGGAACTTGGGGTCTGAACTGCTGAGCCAGCAGAAGAGTGACTTCCTGCTGAATCTTGCACGGTTCTGCTGAAAGAAAACCCATTGCAGATGTCACTCAAAGTCAGATACAATGATGAGGAAGTAGGGATGAGGGTAGCAAGATTAGCTGGGCCAGCCCTGTTGATAGGAATAGATGCCCAAGGCATGAGACGTGAGGACTGTGAGCTGAGTGGAGGAGACTGCACCAAGGTAGCCGGATGCTCTTCTTCCTAGGAGAAGTAGGGATGCCAGCCACCAGGTAAGACCTGGGGATTGCCCAGAATTACAGCTCACCTCCTGAGATCAGTTCTCCTGGAGAAAATGGATGCTGAGGGGGGGAGTACACTCTATGGTATTTTACCCCACTGAGGTCCCTCTCCTCCCCAGGCTCCATCCCCACATCTCTAAGAGTTTCCCAACCTGGATTTAGCAACTCTACCCCTCCCATCTGTTAGCCCAATTGCTCTATTTTAAATATAGCAATTGGTTTATTATTATTATTAATTATTATTATTATTATTATTGGATTCTCGCCTGTATATACAGAGAATGCTGCTAGTCTGTAATGGTTCCCAGTAAAAGACACAGAGACCAGGTATAATTAATAAAATATTATTTTACTGAATATAATCCTTATTTATTCATTCACAAACACACAAACAGTATTCAAACATTCACACACATAAAATAGAACTAAGAAAGCAGAGGGGATTGATGGCTTATGGAGAGGTGATACTACCTGTCAGATGTGCAGAAATCCATGAAGAAGGATTGTGGCCTAAACCCAGAGGGTTCAGGGGTGGGCTGCCATTTTGGCTCATGGCAGAGACACACACGGTCTGAGGCCATGTGTATGCTGGGATATACCCACTGTAAGACAATGCAGCCCAATGGGTGGCCCTGGGGGCTGGTCTCAGGTGAGAACAAAAGATTACCTGGGCCAATCTGGGGTCCCAGGGGTGTGTGATGTCAGTAGAGGCAGACCTTAGGTTTGACCAATCAGGTTCCAGAGAGGCAGGGTCTGGATTTGGGTGGCTAGTTGATGGATTATAGGACTTGCTGGCCAGGTAAACAAAAGGTGGGAGACTTCCCTGATTGTCCCTGATTAGCATCAGGAAGGGTCGTTAACGATTTGAATGCTTGACTGGGTAATCCCTTCATGCAAACGACTGGCAGAGGGAAAGTCCTTTGTCTGCTGTATGGCCCTTAATCCGTGTATGTGACATGCAGCAGGTATGTAATGGAGTCCCTCAGAGTAAAAAAGACAGCTTTTTCCTTTCTCTATGGGCTTCTACCTTGGCATCCATTTTACAGTCTAGACAGACCATGTGGCAACAGCAAACAGTCCATAGCAAAGCCCCATAATGGCGTCAGGGCTAACATATCCCTTACCATTGGCCAAGGAGGAATGTGGCAACCCAAGGGAGAAGAAATGGTTGGAGTTGACAAGCCTTGCCCCAGAGTGGGCAGGGATTCTTGTGCCTTGGGGGATGTGATTCATGGGGAACGTAATCTCAGCCACCTGCCCTCTTTGTCTTTTCTCCTCACCATAACACATGGGAATCATGGGAAATGACATCAAATGTTCTGTTGTAAAGTTTATTTTATTTGTACTACCATGAGAAATGCCATTTTGATTTTCCGTCTCAGAAACCAAAATGTCCTGGGTTATATCTGCTTGGATCTTCCTTACATACATAAACACAGTGTGATCCATCTGTTTCAGAGAGATGAATGACATTCCTTCATGATAAGATATCTAACATTTCTTTCCTACATCCAAAATGTCAGTCTTTCTCGTGCAAGACCATGGCTGGATGATGTCCAGAAAAAAAACATGTATCTAGAATGATGTCCCACATTCCATCTGGTAGGAGAAACATTTTTATAATGGGGTGGGGCAAGTAAAAAATGGCTTGCTGAGGAATATGCCGTATTGGGTGTCCTGAGGAACTGCCATCTGAAGAGCTCCAAAATAAGGAACACATTCTGACACTGTGTAAGAAAATGATGTATTATGAGTGCCAGAATATGAGAGAAAGAAGGAACACTATCTTACTAGTCACATACTAGTCACAAAATAAAATTTTGTGGGTTTGATTCCCCATTCCTCCACTTGCACCTGCTGATGTGACCTTGGGTCAGTCACAAGCTCTGGCACAGCTGTTCTTGAAAAAGAGCAGTTTCTGTCACTCAGCCCTGCCTACCTCACAGAGTGTCTGTTGTGGGGAGGGGAAGGGAAAGGAGTTTGTAAGCCACACTGAGATTCTGAGTGAAGGTTGGGGTACAAATCCAATATCTTCTCTTCTTCTTCTTCTTCTTTGTGCAAGTTTTATGTGCCCTTGGTTGTCTTCAAAGAGTTGTGCTGGTTTAGGTTCCTCTATCCCAAAATCTTGCATTAGTTGCAGTCCGGGATCTTTTGGGGCTGGAGTGTGCCAGGGCGCCGCTCTGGCAGCCCAGGCGCTGGGACAAATGGTGGTGGCAGCAAGCCCTGCCCCTAGCCCCCCACATGGAAGTGCTGCAGCCCCGGGGCGGCCTGAAGAGGCCCATGGCTGGCCTCCTGGGGCCTGCGCTCCAGCGCTGTGGCCCCAGGGCAGCCTGAAGGGGCCCGTGGCCGGCCTCCCGTGGCCCACACTCCAGCGCTGTGGCCCTGGGGTGGCCTGAAGAGACCCGTCCCTGGCCTTCTTGGGCCCACGATCAAGCGCTGCAGCCCGGGGAAGGCATTGATGGAGGTAAGTGAGGGATCTGGGGGGTGGGGCTTAATGGGAGGATGGGAGAGCCTTCCTGCCTCTCCCCATCTCTTTGCCCTCTTTCTGTCCCTCCTTTCCTTCTCTCCTTTCCTTTCCTTTCTTTTCCTTTTCCTCCTTCTTTCCTTCTCTCTCTTTTCTTTCCCTCCTCTCTTTCTTTCCCTTCTTTCCTTCTCTCCTTTTTCTGTTTCCTTCCTTTTGTTCTTTCCGTTTCCTCTTTCCCTCCTCCTTTCATTCTCTCCTTTTCCCCTTTCCCTTCTTCTTTCCTTCTCTTTCTTTCCCTCTTTCCTTTTCTCTTTTTATCCCCTCTTTCCTTCCTTCTTTCCTTCTCTTTCTTTCCCTCTTTCCTTCCTTCTTTCCTTCTCTCTCTCTCTTTCCTTCCCTCTTTCCTCCTGTGGCCCAACACTTCACTCCGCCCCCTGCAGGCTGGCTGGGGAAGGGAAGGGGAGGCTTTTGAAGATGCCTTCCCCCCTTTGCTTCCCCTTCTGACATCACATCTGGTGATGTCAGGGTGTGTGGCATATGCTAATGAGCTATTATTCTAATAGCCTAGTAGCTCATTACCGTACCTTATGCTAATGAGCTCCTGCAGCTCTTTTTCTATGAACTGACCCCTGATTGCAGTATCCATTTCAGTTGTCTGCACACTTCTGCTGTGGATGCGTACTCAGCTACAGTTGAGGACACAGCTACAGTTTCTTGCTTTCTGCTGCTCCAGCTGCCTGTTCCACTGCCATAGAAGAATAAATGCCCACTGGTTGACTTTCTATCTATAGTAACTCCTGCTCAGTCTGCATCCATGTATCCCACCAGTCTGGAATTGTCACTTGCTGGTAACTTTAGTTTCAGATGTGCTGTGCCATGTAGGTACTTTGCAAGTCTTTTGACTGCATTCCAGTCCCTTTTGCTTTGTGATTCTGTCTACATCCAAAATGTCAGTCTTTCTCTTGAAAGATCATGGTTGGATGATGTCCAGAAGAAAAATAGATGACTAAGATGATGTCCTGCATTCCATCTGGTAGGAGAAACATTTTTTAACAAAGGATGATAGAGAAAGAGTCAGTTTGGTGTAGTGGTTAAGAGAGGCGGACTAATCTAGAGAACTGGGTTTGATTCCCCACTCTTCCACTTGATTCCAGCTGGGTGACCTTGGATCAGTCACAGTTCTCTCAGTCCAAAAAATAAACCTAGCTCACCACAAAAAAGAGCTAGATTTTTAGGCTGCCAGACAATCTTCGGATCTCCTGGCTGTACTATACCCACTACCAGATGATAATTAATGTCCTTCTTTCTGTATAACATGCCCACAGGTGCTGTGATATCTGCATGTGTCAATGTGCTCATGTACATCAGTCTTCCAATTGATTCTCTGTATTTCTTGTTGTCAGGCAGAAGTTCACTACTTCCTTGTTGGTTCGGGTAGTTTGTTTCCACAGGAGTGCTTGCTGGCTTAGCTCCTTTCATATTCATGTAGTCCAGAAATTCTAGGACTTTTTGCTTCTGATTGAGAAGATAGTTTCCATCTTCCTCTTGTTCTACATGTATTCCAAGATAGTAGTTGATGTTTCCTAATTCTTTCACTTCTGCTTCTTGATTCAGATGTTGAAGTATTTCATCACAGTCCTCCTTGACTTCATAGCATAAAATTAGGTCACTCACATAAGTAAGAATGTCAGTCGATTTGTTGTCTCTATGTCTTGAGGATATGTGGCCCAGAGGCGCTGCCTTACTCGCGGGTAGCCCTAAATAGTAGGGTACCCCACTTCTAACTTGAACCAGAGACCCACAAACTCAAGTCAAAGAAGATATTCCTGACCTGAAACACAGAGCTAGCCAAAAGCTCTGCAAAAGGGTTTAATTTCAGATGACATAAGGCAGCCCTTCAAGGCAACCTCCAACCTCCCCCTCCACCCAGCAGAGGTATGCTTATGGACTAACAATGGGTTCCACTAGGTAAAGTATCTGCATTTCTAAAGGCTATTCAGAGGCCATCTGGCAAATAGCCAGAACTTCGCCTAGCCCTTTTGTGTACACCTATGTCTATGTGAGAATCCTTTGTCTCCACAACTGTCTTTCCTGCTCCATCTCAAGGATACCAAGATAAACCAATCATACATTCAGATGTTTAGCGATCATTCCTGATGCTAATCTGGAACCCATCTCCCACCTTTTATTTACACTTGGGAACCTATTCAGTCTGCCAGGGCAGGATCATCAGTGGTCATTAAACCCATTCAGCTAGCCACCCAGCACCTGGCTAATCCCATCAGAGTTACTGTGGATCCAGACTCTGCCCCTCTGGAACTCCATTGGTCACACCTAGGTCTGGCTTCTCCTGATGCTGCACCCCCCAGGGACCCCTCATTGGGTCAGGTAATCTTTTGTTTTCACCTGAGGCAAGCCTCTCGAGGTCTCCCATTGGTCTGCATTGTTTCTCCATGTCTATATACTACAAAACACATGGCCATCAAGATGTGGCACTCTGAGGCCAGCCTACAGCAGAGATGCACCCCAAATCCCACAGTTTGGGTCCCCTCCTTTCCAGCAATGGGCCGCTGCACATCTGGATAGGTATAGTATTACCCAATTCCCCACACCTCTATCTGTCTGCTAACTTCTTTTTTGTTTCTTCTTGTATGCTTGCAATCCTTGATTTGAATGTAAATACCTAAATTATTATTTTCCCCTAATAAAATCCATTTCTTTTACAATTTGGATTGGTTATTAAGTCAACCAGGGGTCTTAAAGGGACTGTCTCCGTAAAAATTGATAGCAGATCCATTCTTACTACCCCACCTCTCACTGAGGCCTATCATTTGACTAATTTCCCCCAGAAACTAAAATCAGCTATTCAGCTTTTAAATCAAAGCTGGTAGGGGTAACAGATTGGTATCGTTCTGCTTTGCCTTGCTCATATCCTTCCTTAGCATTTGATGAAGTTTCTCATTCGAACATCTCACAGCCTGTTTCAGTTCATATATGTTCTTTTGCAGTTTACACATCAGTTGCTTGTCTTTGGATTGTTCAGATCCAGTGGCTGTACCATGTAACCATCTTCCTTTATTTCTCCATGTAGAAAAGCAGCCTTTATGTCCAGACGATCCACATGCATCTTCCTAGCTGCTGCTATGCTCAAGAGCATTCTTATTGAAGTGGTTTTTCTCCACATTTCTGCTTCTTTGGTAGGCTTTTCTGATATGTCTTCCCATGTGGAAGGCTCAGGTATAGCTTCTGCCTTTGCTAGATAAGAAAGTATTCTTGGTGGTACTTCTTTGTATGTATGTTTGATCTGGTTGATCGTCTAATACAGGTGTGTCGAACTCATTTGTTATGAGGGCCAGATCTGACACAAATGAGACCTTGTTGGGCCGGGCCACGTGTGTCATAAAATGCAATGCCAGGTAGCGGAGATACATACTTTATAAAGGACACGAACACAAAGGGTTTTTTTTACTTAAAATGAAAACATGCTTAAAACATTAGCACTTTTGCCATATTTTGTTTATTTAACAGTGTCTGATAACTGACACCTCTTGCTCTGAATTACTGCATCAAAATGTCTGTGCTGTTGCAATCTTGAGTATGCTGTTCAGGCGTATATCTGTAACCTGCAAACCTACAATGACGCAGCAGCAGCAGAACTGGAAGAAAAAGCAGAAGACAGGGCAGAACATTAGTAGTACTTTATTAGAATATACAATCTTTACACTGTATTTAAGATGCTTTTTGCCATCTATTTGTTTCTATGATTATTTCTATGAATGCTAAATCAGCACTGTAGGTCAAGGAACAGATGGCCTATATAGTGTAAATCTGTATATCGCAAAAAAGGTAAAGTATGGCTCTGACCTGGATAGCCCAGGCAAGCCTGATCTTATCAGATCTCGGAAGCTAAGCAGGGCCGACTCTGGCAAATACTTGCAAGGGCATTTCTGGTGTTGCCAAGGTGTACCAGAGGCAGGACGCAGAGGAAGGCTAATCAAGGCACCTTTCTGAAAAAGTCCAAGCTCCCAGTAGGGGTCGCCAGAGGTTACCATGATTTCCAGGGAAGCACACAAACACACACACACATAATTTATATACATATATACATATACATCTGTGTGTATGTGTGTAAGGTAACATATGAACAGGAAAAACATGGAAACATGTTTCATTGCAGGCAGACTTTTTAAAGAGCTGGTATTGACTATGGCTCCCTATTGAGTGTGTGGTGGCAAACCTGAGTTTGCTGCTGTGTAATATGTAAATATTAACCAAATCTGTTTCTCTGCAATGGGTCCTGATTTGGAAGCTCTGCCTTTCTTATCAGAGAAGTTAGACTGCAGTTATTGAAAGGTGAGAGACTGGGCACTCTGTACATCCTTAGAGTCTCTGCCCCTACAGGCAAACCCTATACCCTCCGATATCAAAGTGAGAAAATAAGGGAAACCTTGTAACACTTGAAGTCACACAGCAAAAGTCACTGGATATCTCTATGGAGTTTGGGACCACAATGCGAGAAGAAAGAAGGCTTAATCCCCCCACCACCATTTTTCTGAATTGAAACAGCCATGAGGAACTGCTACTTGCCTTGCGGGGGGGGGGGGAGTTCCTGATGGCTTATGGGTTAATTTCCCCAGCAGGGAGTCCTGAGAGGCATTTTAGGTCATGAAAATGGATAGGGATAGGATTGCCAACTCCAGGTTGGGAAATTCTTGGAGATTTGGGGGTGGCGCCTGGGGATGGTGGGGTTTGGGGAGGGAAGGAACCTCAGGGGGAGTAGAATCCCATAGAATTCACCCTCTGAAACAGCCAGTTGCTCCGGGGGAACTGATCTCCTGTAGTTTCAAGGTGAGATGTAATTCTGGGAGATCTCCAGGCCCCACATGGAGGTTGGCAAAGCCACATGGGGAGGAGGTTTACATCCCGTCTCCCCACAGGCCCAGTCCAAACAGGGCCTTGGTGTGCCTGGGAATCAAATTTCTCTGCTGGGAACACCCAGTACACATCTGTTTGACAGTCCCAAGAATGGACCGGGGGAGGACCTGGGGACAACATGCTGTGCAATTAGGCCCATTATTCCAAACAGCCAAAGATGCCAGTTCACCTTCTGTACATTGTATTAATATAGTCCATAATCTCTTGCCTTCTACCAATGTAAAGGCTAGCACGACATTTCTCCTTTGGGTTAAAGGCATATTAGAAAACCATACAATGTATTCTCTCTCTCTTTTTTTTAAATAAACTCTCCTAAAAAGGAGAGAATTTTATTGCTTTTTTATATAGAAAAGGGAGGGTGTACAGAGGGATAAAGAAAAGAGGTGAATGAATTCTCTGTTAATATGTTAGTCTTTTTGTTAGTATAAGCAAAGTTCTTGCCTTCTACCATGGTTGAAGAATCTTCTTTTCATCTTACCAAAAGTCCAAAATAAGCCTGTTAGATAGATTAGTAAAGTCCATTGAGGTTAGTTATTAAACTGCTCCGTTCTGTCGCCACACGAACAAATGTTATATCTTGGGGTATCTTCCTTTTAAGTCTCTCAGATTATACGATGGGCCCTCCTTTGCTTTTCCATCTTCCGATTTTGCGCCTCCCTCTTCCGGGCCACTGTCTTCTTCGCTACTTAACATTGTCCATTTAGTGAGTTCTGCATCTTCCTCTGAACTGGCGTGTCTTTGCAAGAATTCTTGAGCTTTGAAGACAGAGTTAATCTTCTCTCTCTTGTCATTAAATTTAAACACCAATCCCTCGGGAATCCACCATCTGTAGCTGATTTGATGCCTTTGTAGAAACAGGGTCAGTCCTTTGTATGCTTTCCTTTTCATCCGAATTTCATATGGAACATCTTTTAAAATCCTGATATTCTGCTCACCAATCTTCAAGGGCGTTGCTGAAGTCGCTCATAAAATTTGATCTCTAGTACACTGCTTAGTAAACTTGACAACCACTTCTGCTGGCAAATTATTTTTCTTTGTAAAGTTGGAGTAGGCTCTATAGGCCACATCCATCTCCTCGCTTAATTTTTGCGCTTCTCTGCCAATTAGTGGTGCCAAGGCATTCACCAAAATGCTTCTGAGATCTTTTTTCTCTTCTTCCTTTATGCCCTGAAAACAGAGAGTCAAGTTTGATTTTTCCATCTGAAGCATTAACATTCTTTTTTCTTGCATGTCTTGTTGTTTTTTTATTTTGTTGACCTTTTTCTTGATTTTCTTGGTGTCTTCCGTCGAGATCAAACATTTCTGTGCAATCTCCTACATCTTCTTAGCTGCATCTGTTAACTGCTTCTGCTGACTACTGAGCACACTTTCCATGTTACAAAGGGTTTCGCTGATTTTCTGCATTTGATCCAGCAGAGGGCGCAGTGACTCACTTTTCCGCTGATTGACAGCTGGCTCCAGGGGGAGGTTACCAGAACCGGAAGTCCCTCCCATCTTCTTTGCCGGCTTGTCTGGGACCTTCTTCTGCCCCGACATTTTTATTGTTTATTTTTACAAAGTCTGTGCCACGGCGCTCAGGAGACCAGCTAATTTCCTCAGCTTCAATAAAACCCCCAAAGGTATCTTTGCCAATCCGCTTTTTCGCTTCGTCCCCCTTCCTTTCTTCTTAACAAGTCCCGATTTCTAGGGGGGGGATTCTTCCCTCTTCCCATGTGCTTATACGATTATGGGGGGAGCGCATTTATACCACTTCCAAACAAATCTTCAACTCACGGTTTACTGCCGATTCTTCCTTTTTTAATTCATCTTCCGCTGCTTCACTCCGGGAAGACGGTGGCGTTGCTACGTCCCATACGGGCACAACACAGTGGGGCCACTGGGGCAGGGGGAAAGCCTCAATTTCCCGGCTGTCAGGCCAGCAAAGAGGCTGCTCCCCAAGTGCCCCCTGGTTCGGAGCCTTTAACTAAGGCTCACTAGGGTCCTTCGCTTGTGCGAAGACCCTCCCGACCGTGCATGAGCTGATCGCCTCCGGGAGCGTCCCGAGAGGCGACCGCCATTCACTCCACTGAAACCGAAAGTCTCCATACAATGTATTCTCAATGGTTCAAAATGGACTTCAATCGTTGTAGTGTGCAGGGGCATGCATGGACACTGGAGAGGATGCCTCTGCTCCCCCTCCATGATTTAACGTCCAGATTTCCCAGAAGAGAATCCCCTCCCATACAAAGGCATCCCCTCCCATACAAAAATGACAGGGACTGCCATCCCGCACCCTGGTGCTAAGGATTAGTGAAGAATCCCAGCCTTCTCCCACTCTTTTAAAGTCTGGTTGCTTCAATCTGTACTATGAAAATGAGTTGGCCTCCCTTTGTGGCAGAGGAGCAGTAACGCTGCACAGAGGCCTGTGGCACTGTCAGGTTCAGAGATGTATACCTCTCCAGCTGTGCTGCTCCAAAAGGCCGGACATTTCATTCCTGCTGCCAAACAGTGGTTGTCGCTACTGTTTGGTCTGTTCCCCATCAGCTGAGCTAATGGAGTTTGGACTCACAAGGCTTGTAAACGGGTTGCGATTTAATCTCCCCGGGATGCTGAGCAGCTCTGAGGATTCCCCCTTCCCCCTTCCTGTCTACGAGATAAACATTAGCCATGGCTTTAATTCCCCCACAAGCACCTCTGCTGCCAGCTCCATTGCCCGTTCACCCTTAATGCATACAGCAGGCGGATTTGGCTGCCGAGCTTCTGGAGATAAAGAGCAGGTCTCGGCAGAACTCAATCCTTTTTGTCTCCACGACTACCCAGCCAGTTTGTTCAATGATCCATTCCCCTCGTTGTGGAAAGTGTGTGGTGTTGGGGGAGGATGAGGGGGGGCGGGCTGGTTTGTTTGGAAAGAGGCTTCTTTCATTAGAATCGCTTCCTGCATTCAATTTGAAGGGGGATGGCTTGGAATAAAATGCCTCTTGCAGCTATTGCCGGGCCTCACATTACCATTGATCCAGGTAATCAATAGTAGAGTCTCCACTTGACTTGCTGCCTTCCGGTATTTCCAGCCAGATCCTGTTCAGCATAGCATGGTGTGACTGTCACTACTGCCTTGGGGACTGTAACTCCATGAAGAGCAGTTCCTGTAATCATTGCACACTCAAGGGAAGCTTCAGAACTAAATACCTGGCTGTATCTAAAAACTTTGATGCCCATTACCCACCACCCTTACAAATGTGTAACTAAGGTAGGGCAATAGGGCAGTTGGTCTGGGCAGAACCCCGACAGGAGTGAAATGAGTGTCAATATAACCCTGACAATGGCTAAAGCAGCATTAAATGCATGCAGTGTTTTCCTTTCACTGTGGCATAATTAAACATTTTCAAGATGGCAATAGCAGATATCTTCTCAATCCGAAAGGCTTAGTGGGAGCAGCAGGCCAGGCAGAGTGGCAACCATACAGCTTCTGTGTGGATTCCTGTAGATGCTGCTGAAACAGCTTGCTGTGTGGTGTGCTGCACGTGTTAACAATAACATTTCAGTGAACCCTCCTTATGTGTTGTATGCTGCTACATCTCAGTGTTTTCATCAGCTGTTGTTTGGGATCTGTAATAAGCAGCTTTCCTATTATATTCATTCCATTTTGGGAATCTTCAAGGGCCAGGATGGAGGAAGCATATGAATTTATGAGGAGACACTTGCGCCAGCACTACAAACACTTGTGTGTATATAGGTGTTATTTCATTTTTATCCCACTCTCCCTCCGCCGGGTGGTATACGTAGGTAGACACCTCCTCCAGTTTATCCTCACAACAACCCAGTGAGGGAAGTTAGTCTGTGAAAGAGTGACTGGCCCGAGGTCATGTGGTGAGTTCCTTGATGAGTGGGTATTTGTCAGTATGCAAACAAGAGGGCTGGGGTGAATCTTTACAGATGGTGGATATTGGCAACTGGCTTAGAATCAGCCAACATAGGTCAGCAAATGAAATAAATCCGTGGTAGCTGACGTTATTACTGGGACTCAACTTGCCCCACGGCTGTACATCCAATTCAGGTTTTAGAGGGATTTGGCTGCCTCCTTCAGAAATTTACTGGTAAGTTTTTTTATACATATCTGAGAAAGGTCCAAAACGAGTCATTATCCAGAGTCTTGTTATGTTTCAGTATCTTTCCGCATATGGCATTCTCAAAACACAATTTGTATTTTTCTATTAATTACCTGTCCCTGACCTGGATAGCCCGGGCTAGCCTGATCTTGTCAGGTCTTTAAAGCTGAGCAGGGTCGGCCCTGACTAGTATTTGGAGGCAAGACCTCCAAGGAATACCAGGATAGTGGCACAGAGGCAGGCAATGGCAAACCACCTCTGAATGTCTCTTGCCTTGAAAACCCCATGGGGTTGCCACAAGTCAGCTGTGACTTGACTGCACTTTACACCATCATTAATTACCTGAAGGACATATCTTTCCTGTGATCCTTTTTTTATTGTTTTTGAACTCTGTTGAGGACCAGCTCTTTTTTATGTTGGTGGTGGTTTCTTTGAGGAAGGTATTTAACCCTCAGGGTGTAGTCCACTGCTCTCACATTTTGGAAACAGTGATCTGTGGTACTATTGGGTGAGGGTAAAGGAGAAACAGGTATTAATTCTGAAGGATTTGTTCAGACTTGTTTGAGCATCACTTCCTAATCCCTCTTCCCTCAGTACCTTGGGAATTTTAGTTTGTGAGTCATCTTTACCATAGACTTCTCAGCTGCTCATCAGCTACACTGCCCGGGAATCTTTGGGTGATGATGGGACAGCTACAGTCCAATCCTATGCAGAGTTGGCCTGTTGATTTTGATGGGTTTGGACTGGAGTACTTCTGTATAGCATTGCACTGCTAAAGTGCTATAAAGCCAGCACAGGTTAGTAGTTTCAAAGGCTATGTCTGCAATGCAGTGACATTCTGTGTGCCTTTCATTCACATTGCTCACAGTGCTTTTCTCTCATATTGTTTGCTCCTTCCCCTGCCCTGAAGAATGAAGGCACCTTTTATTTTTCTGTGGCTGCGCATGTTTAGTTATGCTGAAGTAACTGGGCTGTCACATTAGGATAGCAGGTGGAGTATGCTTGGCTTTGACAGATAGATTGCCCTTTCTTTAAAAAAAAAAAAACAAGAAGATTTGCACTATACTCCGCTCTCATTTGAAAACAGATCAGCGCAATCACAGCAAAGCACAATGAACAAGCAAGAGCACAATAAAAGCCATCCGAGATGACTGATCCAAACAGAAGCATCTGGCACTGGAGAAAAACAGCAAGGGTGATCAAGGGAGCCCAAGGATACCATAAACCCTGCCAATCCCCAACTATCCTAGGGTAGGTTTATGGGGCGAATGTGAGATTTCAAGCCATGCACATTTTGTTGCTCTGTAATAAATGGTGTAATCATTTGGTCTGGGATGGCTTTATGCAATGATAACTCAGGGGCTATACCAATTCCCAGTTGGGCCTTGTGTGGATGCCACAAGCGAAATACACGTTACATTCCCATAAAATCAAGATTAATGCTCAGCAGTGCAGACAAACCATAGGAAAGGGCAGTCATAAAACTCCCTCCCATTCCTTTTCTCTGTTCCCTCTCTCTCTGTGCACACATATCCATGACCCTTCCTACCTCCTGCTTTTACATCAGCCGAACCTGGGAATTCCAGCATGATCTCATTTCTCTTGGGGTCTGTCAAGACGTACTAAAAAGGCATCAGATCATGCAAAACATGGGTCAAATAAGAGTCCTTTGAAAGTTTAATGACAAAAATTATTACTAGAGAAGTGCTCAAACACTCTCTGGTTTGTTGGCCAAAGATTCCAATACATTCCCTACAGCAGACATCTCTATTAGTTGTATAGTGTTTGTAAGCCGCCCTGAGCCTGCCTCAGTGGGGAGAGCAGGCTAAAAATAAATAAATAAATTTAAAATCTGGTGAATAGATTAGTTGCTGTTCTGTGATGGGGGGGAGGACAGGACGGACAGGACGGGACTTTTGCAAGACCAAGGAAAGATACTGACTCAAGGATCGTCAGGGACAAATTCATGTATGCGATGGGCAGTTCACTCCACCCCACCCCCAACTGTGACATTTACAAGTCAAAGAGTTAATATCAAGGTCTAACAAGACAAGAACTGGGAGATCTATAACTAAATCTCTGTGTTTGCAAAAGGCCAATAGCAATTATGTGAAACCCCAATTTGAACTGGGGCTGCAGCACATGGAGGAGAAAGGGTTTAACCCCTCCACCTCCCCATGTTTTCTGAATTGGGGCCCCACACAGCTGCCCTTGGCCTGTACAGACGTTGGAAAGAGGTGATCATAGATTCCTTAGGTAGAAACACTTTTACTCCCCAATAGTCGCCTCTAAAAATGTTGATGTCTTAAGATTCAACAGGTATTCTCTGAATATCTGCCATCAAATATTTGAGAACTATATTTGACATCCAGTGGTGTTTGACTTTGACATTTGATATTTGGCTTGGATATTTGATTTCAGTATTTGATATCTCTCAGCTGATATTTGACCATATTTGATAGATGACGATATTCATTATAGCTGAGTTGCAGTCCTGCTAAATATCTGATGGTCTTCGACAGTTGACATGTAATGCTATCAGCCTATGAGGTTGCCAACAACCTGGAGAAAAAGCAAGCTGCCCCTTTAATAAAGGTTTAATGTGTGGAAATAAGCAGGTGATGCTGTTCATGACATGGAGGCAAACACCATCACCTGTTCAATAACAGCCCATGAAAGCTATATTAAAGGGACAGGACATTTGTTTCATCCAGGTAGCTGGCAATCCTAGGCATATGACTATATATGATAAGTTAAGATGCACTCTGGCAGGGGAAAGGATTGCATGGAGATGGTTCCTTGGATATACGTTGGTAAATCATGTTATAGAGAGAGAGATCCACTGTGGTGCAGTGATTAGACTGCCAGCTTAGGCCTGAGAATGTCTGGATTCAGATCCTCCTCAGCCACGAGTGAATCTGGGCAGGTAGCCATTCTTTCACTGCCTTACCTAATTCTTCTCTTATGTTCTTATGGATAAACATATGGAGCAGAAGTCCATCAGTGGCTATTAGCCACAAGGTACAGATGGAACACTCTGTCTGGGGCAAGTGATGCTCTATATTCTTGGTGCTTGGAAGGCAACAGTGGGAGGGCTTCTGGAATTCTGGCCCTGCTGGTGGACCTCCTCATGGCATCTAGGTTTGGGGTCCAGAGTGTTGGCCTGGATGGGCCATTGGCCTGATCTAACATGGCTTCTGTTACATTCATAACCTACCTCATAAGATTGTCATGATGAGGAGGGAGAACTCTGTATGCTCCTCTGGTGATGTGTTTATGTGGGGCCTCTGTGAGCTAAATAAAAGAGGAAAGTCAAAAGATGGGGGGGGCATTGCAGTAAGCTGGAAGAAAACCGTGTCCACACTTGCCCCTTCTTGTTTATTTGAGGGCCACACAGGCGTTCCTGCATTAGTGAGTAAGTACTTTGCCTGCCACAGTATTGAGGCATAAGAATGCCTGTGCTGCCCTTGCACAAAAGAAGGGGAAAGTGTGAGCATCAGCAAGGTTACAACCTCCACCAGCTTACCACAATGCCCCAAACCATTTCTACACCTACCTCTTTTATTTAGCTCTTTGAATCCGGCACTGTTCTACTTTTGGTGCTGCAGCAATACATTTCATTTACTTAATTAATGAAGTGTCAAATAGTTTCCTCCCCATATTGCCCCCCCCCCCGCAAGACTTCATCCCAGTCACTGCACAAGGATGACAGGCCATTGTGGTATTAGGACTGAAGTAGGGCAAGAGCTAATATGGAGGTGGGGGGGATGTTTTTCTAGAAGTGGTTGCTTAGGATGGAAGAGATTGGGGTTGGTGCTATGCTCATGGCCCACCTTCATGCCCACTGAGTTAATTCTTCCTCTGCCACCTCCCACTCTTGAGCAGCTCAGTCAAATTGGACTGGAAGGTCAGCTGGCAGAAAGAGGGAGAAGCGTTTAATTCTGCAGAACATGCAGTCACCATTATATGATAATTTAATCTAAAGCTCAAGCAGCGTCCAGTCCTGCAATAGCAAAGCTTGTAACACTGGTGGGATCTGAGTCACCCCTTGATGGTTATTAACACCCACCCACCCATCCGCCCACACACACACACACACACACACACACACACACACACACACAAAGCACTGTTTTGAAGGGGAGTATTCTCATGACCAAGAGGGTACCCCCTCTTCTGCATTATGCCAGGGGGGGTCGCCAGCTGGTCACTGACCAAGCATGAAACCCGCAAAAGGGATTTGGCTCTGCCCGTGAAGCACTAGAAAGATTTCAAACATCGGTACAAAGTCGAAGTTAAACTGGTTCTTTAGAAACTCCTAGATCTATGGGGATTAGCACAGGCTGGGAGCCTCGCTTGGCTGCACGGGGCCTGTCGGCTGCGGCCGGTGTCTGCCTGGCTAAGCTGCCTTGGGGCTCATTAACACAGGATTTTCCTCACCTCTGCCTAAGCACAAGAATTTCTAATAGCCCCTTGGGTTAAGCTTCCCAACATCCAATAAAGCGCTTCTCACTTGCAGCTGAGAACCAGGACCAGCATCTGTCTAGAAAGAAAATGCCTTGCCGGATAGTCAGAGCACTGGGCCCTTTCCTTCTCCAGGCCCCTGGCTTTTTTACGTGGCTCTTTTTTCAGTGGCAAAAAACAAGTCCATAATTGGAGCTTTTGACTTCTACTCATGGCCTCTGTAAAGTACTGGGTCTCGTGCCTCATGACTCGTACGACGACATAAGAGAAGATGCATTTATTCGTATTTCACACAAGACAAAGACAAACAGTAACGGCCGGAGGCCAACCATATACAGTAAGGGGGGGGACGCCCCCACATCTATTGGCGGGTTTGAATCGCCCGCCAATGCTGCCATTGGTTCTTTACTGGCGAGCTCAGGAGCCTAGTCCCTATTGTTCTCAGAGAGCGGAGCTCGGCTGCATTTCGCCAGCTCAGACTCCTGATCTTAGGATATAACACCCCTCCCCCCATAGTTTGTCTCCTATCTGGTGACATAGTCTTTTAGGTACGCTGGTGGCCTCCGTTCTCTTAACGATCTTCGGGGGGCTGGCACCGGACTGGCGGGGCCCCCTTCGGGTGGTCCTACCGTACTAGGAGCTTGGGTTTCCGGCGGCGACGGCGGTGGCGGCGGCGGCGGCGGCGGCGGAGGCAGCTCGGCTTGCTCTGGGACCCCCTCTGCACTCCGTGGTCTTTCTGGCGCTTGTTCCGCTAGTGGCGTCTGCGCCCGATTGGGTGCTGGGGCGGCCTCGGTGCATTCCGGTAGCGGGGCCTTGATACCTGTGTCGGGGTCTTGCCGCCTCCGGAGTTGGTCCACGTGCTTACGGAGGACCTGGTCCCCGTCTGCCAGGACCTCATATGAAACTGGCCCGGTGGGTCTGAGAATGCGATCGGCCAGCCACTGAGGACCTGCCCCGTAGTTCCTAAAGTAGACAGGTTCCCCCGGGAGGAAGCTCCTGGGCGCCTCCTGGGTTTCGACCAGCTTTCTCTCTGGGGCTCAGTCCGGGTGGAGCCTGTCTAATAGGGTCGTGGGGCGGTGGCCCATCAATAGTTCTCCGGGCAATGCCCGGAGATGGGGTTTGGGGTGGTGCGTTGTGTGAGGAGGAAGTGGGCCAGCCGGAACTCCCCCTCCCCCTCGGTTATGTGGCTCAGGGCTTCTTTGGCGGTGCGGACTGTCCTCTCCGCCTGGCCAATTGTTGCCGGGTGGAAGGGCGCAGAGCGTATATGCTTGATTAAGTTCCTTGCGAGGAACGCTTGGAACTCCGTAGATGTGAACGCGGCCCCGTTGTCCGACATGATCGTGTCTGGCAAGCCATGCGTAGTGAATATTTTGCGCAGGGCCCTTATTGCCGCTTTAGCAGAGGTGGTAGACACTGGACTTATTTCTACCCACTTAGAGTAGGAGTCTACCATTACCAAGAACTGGAGCCCCTGGAACGGCCCGTCAAAGTCGACATGTAAGCGTGACCATGGCTTGTGGGTGGACTCCCAGCTTTGTGTTGGCGCGCTCGGGGGATTGGGGCAGATCTCCTGGCACCGTGTGCACCCCCGGACCCAGGTTTCAATTTCTGAGTCTATCCCGGGGCACCACATGTAGCTCCTTGCCAGAGCTTTCATTCGTACAATGCCAGGGTGGGCCTCGTGAAGCATTTCTAGAACCCCTTGTCTCATGGGCCCCAGGATGACCACCCTGTCCCCCCATAGTAAGCACCCTTTAAAGGCGGATAACTCTTCCCTCCTGGCTTTGTATGCCGTGAACTCTGGCCCGGCCGGTTCCGCTGGCCATCCCCTCACCACCCAGTTTAGGACCCGGGAGAGAATAGGATCTCGGGACGAGCGGGCGGCCATGTCTGCAGCCTGAAGGGGGGTTGGGAAGCTCCTCCATCAACAATACCGCGGGAGCTGGGGCCGGGTCCTCCCCCGTTTGCGGCAGTGGCAGGTGGCTAAGGGCGTCGGCATGCCCCAGCGCCTTGCCCGGCCGATGCTCCAACCGGTACTGGTAGCCCACTAAAAACAAGGACCAGCGCAACACCCGAGGCGACAGTACCTGCGGCGTTTGTTTGTCCGCCATGAACAGTCCCAAGAGCGGCTTGTGATCGGTTACGAGCGCGAAGGGCCACCCATACACAAAGTTATGGAATTTTTTTACCCCCGCCACCAGGGCCAAGCCCTCCCAGTCTATTTGTGCGTAATTTCACTCCGCGGGGGACAGTGTGCGGGAGTAGTAAGCCACCGGAACTTCCCTCCCGTCTGGTAGTTTGTGGCCCAAGACTGCCCCGACCCCATATGGCGATGCATCACATGCGAGGATTACCGGGAGCTTTTCGTCAAAGTGGGCGAGTACAGCATTCGAGATCAATAGTGTCTTAACCCCCCAGAATGCCGCCTCCTCCCTCGCTCCCCATGCCCAAGGCGTCGCCTTTTCCAGCAGTCTGTGTAGGGGTTCCGCCACGGCGGCTTTGTGTGGGAGAAAGGCGTGATAAAAGTTCAGGAGGCCTAAGAATGCCTGGAGCTCCGCCTTGGACTTCGGGGTGGAGGCCTCCACGATGGCCTTCACCTTGTCCCTCGCCGGATGCAGGCCCGTTGCGTCGACCCGGTACCCCAAGAACTCCACCTCCGCCACCCCGAGGAGGCACTTTTCCCATTTCACCTTTAGCCCCGCGGCTTGGAAGCATCCCAGGACAGTTCGGAGGCAGGCGGCGAAGCTCTCCGGGGTGGCCGCGGCGATGAGGACGTCGTCGAAGAACGGCGTCACACCAGGGATCCCTTTTAACAAATCGTCCATTAGATTCTGGAAGATCCCTGGGGCCACACTGACCCCAAACTGCAGCCGCTTCACCCTGAAGGCCCCCCGGTGTGTTACTATAGTTTGTGCCTTAGCTGTGGCCTCATCCACAGGGAGTTGCTGGTATACCTGCATGAGATCCAGCTTTCCAAATATGCGCGCCCCCGCCAGTGTGGCCAAGATGTGACTTACTACGGGTACGGGGTATGCGTGCGCCTGAAGTGCCTGGTTAATAGTGCACTTGTAATCCGCGCAGATGCGGATTTCCCCGTTCGGTTTCACTGGTATCACAATCGGGATCTCCCAACGTGCATTAGGGACAGGCTCTAGGACTCCCTGGGCAACCAACCGGTCCAGTTCTGCCTCTATTTTAGGGCGGAGGGCCAGGGGCATGGTGCGGAAGCGCCGCTAGATGGGCGTCATGGTCGGGTCTAAGTGAAGTGACACTGGGGCCCCTTTATAACATCCCAGCTCTCCATCAAAGACCTCGGGGAACTCCTTGCATACCGTCCCCCACTCCCGCGTCCCGCACTTATTCACTCCCCCAATCGTAATGCCTAGGGCCTCGAACCACGCTCGCCCCAGGAGACTCACAAGGTTTCCCTCTACCACCACCAAGTCCAAGTTCCCCTCAAAGTCTCGGTATTGCACTCAGAAAGTGCTGACTCCCCGGATGGGGACAGGGTTCTTTTGAAAGTCCACCAAGCTAAGTGGCAATGGACATAGAGGGGGTCCCCCAGACGGGCAAAGCTTTTTTAAGGTGTCCATGGAAATGATGGATGCCGCCGATCCCGAGTCTACCTCCATGCAGCAGGGGGACCCCTCGATCTGCATGTTTACTTGGATCTTTGGGGTGGAGGAGAGATTGGGGTTGGGGAGGCGTAGTACCTGTAGCGGTTGATCCGTGAGGTGGTACAGCTCGGCGACCTCCTCCGTTGTCTCGTGGGTGGTGGACGGTGCGCGGTGTGGTGGGGCCGACGACCTCGAGTTCCGGGGGCCCTTGGACCGGCAGACCCATGCGAGGTGTCCCTGCTTTCCACACCTGTGACAGACAGCGTCCCGGAACTTACAGATCTTCCTCCCATGGCCTTCCCCGCAGCTGGCACACACGGTCCGGTTGCCGGGAGGCTTGGCTGGCTCTCTGTCGGCCTGCTGGGCCTGCGCCGGCCGGCGGTATTGGGGTCTGAGAGAGTAGACCTCTTTGGTGTCTGAGTTCCCGGGGCTGGGACCCCTCCCGATCGCATGGGCAGCTGTGGCTGGGCGTTCCCCTTCGGCGGCCTCGTGTGCAGTTGCGGTGTCGATGGCCTCGTCCAGGGTGAGCCGCCGGTTTCTAATCAACTTGCGCCGCAGCTTGGAGTCCACCAGGCCCCACACGAGCTGCGTTAGCAAGTTGTCTTCCACCTTCGGGAACCCGCAGTCCACCGTGAGTGCCCTCAGCGTGGCCAGGAAGGTGGCAGCGGATTCCCCCTGGGCCTGGACGCGCCTCTGGAACTCCATCCTCTTGGCCAGGAAGGTAGGCCGGGGGCTGAAGTATGCATTGAGGATGTTCAGGATCTCCGCAAATGAGCTCTTCAGGGCCGTGCGTGGCACCAAGAGACTCTTTGCGAGGCGGACTGTGTTGGTGCCGCACGAGCTCAGCAGGAGCGACCGTTTTTTCTCGGGGTCGTGAATCTCGTTGAGATCCATGTAGCACATGAGCTGGTCGACCCATGCATCCCAGGTTTCTGGCCGGGACGGATCGAAGCGCTCGAGTATTCCATGCGTGGCGGCCATAACTACGTCTGGGGAGGCGGGCGTCAGTGCGAGCGGTGCGGTGCTGCTCTCGGGGTCAGCGATGCGGTGCTCGGGGGTGGCCTTGTTGTCCTCGTCGTCGCTCATGGAGTCAGGGAAGGCGTTGAAATCCCATCCTCGTCGCCACTGTAAAGTACTGGGTTTCGTGCCTCATGACTCGTACGACGACATAAGAGAAGACGCGTTTATTCGTACTTCACACAAGACAAAGACAAACAGTAATGGCCGGAGGCCAACTATATACAGTAAGGGGGGGGGCGCCCCCACACCTATTGGTGGGTTTGAATTTCCCGCCAATGCTGCCATTGGTTCTTTACTGGCGAGCTCAGGAGCCTAGTCCCTATTGTTCTCAGAGAGCGGAGCTCGGCTGCATTTCGCCAGCTCAGACTCCTGATCTTAGGACATAACAGCCTCAGTACTAGATTTCTACAGGGTCTGCTCCTTGGAATACACAGTGAACAGTAGGCTGGGGCATAGGTAGGGTTCTTAAGTCTGGGTTTGGAAATTCCCAGATATTTGTAAATGCTCCTGAATCTCTTGGCAGGCTTTGAAACCATTGATCATGGTAGCCTTCTGAACTACCTTTTGGGGCTGGAACTGGGAGGCACTGTTTGGCAGCGGTTTTGGTCCTACCTCAAAGGTAAGTTTCAGACTGTGGTGCTGGTTGACTCCTGCTTTGTCCCTTGGCCTCTGGCCCAAAGTGTCCCGCAAGGTCCTATCTTGTCCCCTGTGCTTTTCAACATCTAAGTAAAGCCACTGGGAGAGGTCATCCAGGATCACAGCTAAGTTGCCGCCAATATGCAGATGGCACTCAGCTCTGACTCACTTTTCTAGCAGTTCTCAGGGAGCCTGTGGAAACCGTGAACAGATGCCTGGAGGAAGTTTTGGGATGGGTGAGGAAAACAAGATGAAAATCCTGACAAAACAGAGGGGGGAAGGTTTGACACAGGAATGGGGATATCTTCTGTCCTGGACGGGGTTGCATTCCCCACAAAGAGAAAGTTCATAGCTTGTTAGTATTGCTAGACCTGGGCCTCCTGTTGGATGAACAGATGGCAGCAGTGGCTGTGGATGCTGTTTGCTAGCTGCAGTACTTCCTGGGCAGGAAAGATCTTGCCACTGTGGTGCATGCCCTGGTAACATCCAAATTAGATTACTGCAATGCACTATACATGGGGCTGCCCGTGAAGACTGTTCAGAAACTACAGCTGGTACAGAATGTTGACAGGAGTGGGTTGTAGGGACCAGAATACTCCAGTCTTGTTCCATCTACACTAGCTCCCAATTTGCTTCGAGGCCCAATTCAAGATGTTGGTATTGATCTTTAAAGCCCTGTATGGCAGGGGTGGCCAAACTTGCTCAATGTAAGAGCCACATAGGCTACACATCAGATGTTTGAGAGCCGCAAGACATGAACCGAAAATACAAACATGTTTTTATTTTAAAATATGCAAATTTGCTTTTTATTAACATTAAATGAGACTGCCCAAAATAAAAGCAAAAGGGGTAAAAACAGATATTGATAATGATATTTATTTGTCCAATGATATTTATTTGTGAGAGAGACAGAGAGAAGAGCGCAAATGGAAGGAAGGAAAAGCATGGCTCCCCTTTGCTTCCCCAGCCACCCTGCCGGGAGCCACACAATATGTGTGAAAGAGCCGCATGTGGCTCCCGAGCCACAGTTTGGCCACCCCTCCTATATGGCTTTGGGCCAGCATACCTGAAGGACCACCTTCTTCCATATGAACCAACCCACCCAGTCTGGTCATCTTTGGAGTCCCTGCTCTGGGTGCCCCCCTGCCATCTGAGTCTAGACTGGTGACAACCTGAGAAAGAGCCTTCCCAGTCATGGCACCAAAACTTTGGAACTCCCTCCCCAGGAAGATTCGCTTGTCTCCCTTTATCATTGTCTTCCTCTGGTGGGTGATGTTTTTTTGTTTTGTTTGGCTATCCCCAGTAACTGTTATTGTCCCTTCTCCCAGCTGTGGTATAATGGTTAAGAGCAGTGGACTCCCTTCTCCCAGCTGTGGAGCCAGCTGTGGCATAGTGGTTAAGAGCAGCGGACAGACTCTAATATGGAGAACTGGGTTTGATTCCCCAAGAATGTCAAGAAAGTCAAGTGTCAAGCTAGGGATGCCAGGACCCCTCCTGGCCACCAGAGGGGTTAGGGTTGCCAGCTCCAGGCTGGGAAACTCCTAGAGATTTAGGGATGGAGCCTGGAGAGGACAGGGAGCTCAGTGGGGTACAGTACCATAGATTCCACCCTCCAAAGCATCCATTTTCTCCAGGGAGACTGATGTCTGCAGTCTGGAGTTGAGCTGTAATTCCAGGGGATCCCCAGGTCTCACTGGAGGCTGGCATCCCTAGTAGGAGCAGCCTAGGACATGAAAATAGCCTCGAGCAAGCTGAACCAAGTGGCCCCTACAGTTCCAGCACTGTCACAAATTCCAGTCATCTTGGACTCTGGCTGCACGAACAGTGCTGATTGGGCAAGCCAACTCCTGTGGTCATCATTGCCATGGCTGAGATGAGTGGACACAGGGCAGTTGGATCTGCTCATTCCTGTCTACAAGTGGTCCTCCAGGGCTGCAGCCTATCAGGAATTTTCCCGGCAAGTTAAAAGGTCAGTTTGCTTCTGCAGATGTCCTTGAGCCAGCTCTGATGATACTGGGGAAGAGTTGTTTGGCTTCCCACATTCAAGCGGCCACATCAAGTTGGAGGTGAGTTCTGATCTCTCAACTACTCCAAACCCATTAAAACCGTTAAACAAACAAGCCCCGGATTATCTTTTTGCATCCTGATGCTACTCCCAGGAGATAACGAGTGGAGATGCTTCCTCCAGGCCATACAATAATCACCCCAATTACTCCTAAGCAGCAGTTATTAAACTCATGGCAGGAAAGTCGTTCACAAGGCACAGATAATTAAACAGGTGCCCGGGACAATCTTGCGCACAGTTGGGAGTAACCGAATTTATTACTGCATTGCCCCTGGAGGGAGCAATGGCCCCACCAATGCAAATCTGCTCCAGCATACCATTTCACAATACAGTAGCCTTTGCATTTCCACTACCAGACCTGCCGCCTGTCTCCTTAAGCAAGAGATGTTATTTTCTACAAGTGACTAACCCTTGAACACATTTGGTGGTGGAGGAGAAGAAGAGAGGTGGAACTGAGCTGCCTGCTTCTCCACCCTGGCAGTAGGTGCCCCCTGACCACCAGCGGGGGATGGGAGGGTACAGTGGCCAGATCCAGGCTGGGAAACTGCTGGATATTTGGGGATAGAGCCTGGGGAGCACAGGGATCTGTGTGGGCTAAATGCCATAGAGTCCACCCTCAAGAACATCAGTTTTCTCCATGGGGACTGATCTCTGCAGTCTGGACATGAGCTGTAATTCCAGGGGATCCCCAGCTGTCTGAGCGCTTGCATCTGCAGTGCTGTTCTCACCACTGCCAACATTTGGAGACAGCTTGAAGGCAATTCAATCTTGGGCACAACAGGTTTAGGGGGCCAGCAAGGAGGGGGCTTGTTTTTTTAAAAAAATGAGATTTCCCCCATACTTCAACCCCCCTCCCACCAGGAAACAACCTGCCTTCCTCATGGTCCTGTTTTAACATCCAGTATGTCCATCCAGGTGGGATATTTATGTTAAGAGGCAAGGGATTGGTTAAGTTACTGATGTTCTTCCACAGTTTTATTGCCAATTGAGCTCACATTACTTTCTAGTACTTTTCAATCTCACCTTTTCCCCAAAGAAGCTCAAGGTGGCTCTCCCTTAATCCATTTGATTTTCACAACAGACTTATAAGGTTGGGTAGCCTGAAAAAGAGTGGCTGTGCCAGGGTCATCCAGCAGGCATTCTGGCACTCTGGGTAAATGAGCTGGAGTCTCCCTGACCCTAGTCCAACTCTCTAACCAGTATCCTGCATTGCCACTAATGCATTTTTGTATGTAGAGATTCATGGTTCTGTACAATAATAGCCAAGCTGGGGTTCAAAATTTGTTACACATAGGCCAAGGTACCCCCCACACAGACAGAGTTGCCAGGCCTCCCCTGGCCACCAGTGGAGGATGCGGGATTTGGTTGCTAGATCCAGGATGGGAAACTCCTGGAGATTTGGGGAGGACGTGGCAAATGGGGTTCAATGTGGCTAAGTGCAAAGTGATGCAGAAACTGACACAGAGGGGCCAAAAATCCTAACTATAAATGCATGTTGATGGGCTCCGAATGAGCAAGACCAAGAGAGAGATCTTGGAGTCGTAGTAGATAACTCTCTGAAAATGTCGAGACAGTGTGCAACTGCAATAAAAAAAGGCCAACACCATGCTGGGGATTATTAGGAAGGGAATTGAAAAGAAAACAGCCAGTATCATAATGCCCCTGTATAAATCGATGGTGTGACCTCATTTGGAATACTGTGTACAGTTCTGGTTGCCACACCTCAAAAAGGATATTTTAGCATTGGAAAAAGTGCAGAAAAGGGCAACTAGAATGATCAAAGGGTTTGGAACACTTTCCCTATGAAGAAAGGTTAAAGCACTTTGGGCTCTTTAGCTTGGAGAAATGACGGCTGAGTGGTGACATGATCAAGGTTTACAGGATTATGCATGGGACAGAGCAGGTAGAGAAAGAGGTACTTTTGTCCCTTTCTCACAATCCAAGAACTCACCAAGCATGAACTTGTGGGCACTCAATGAAATTGCTGAGCAGTCAGGTTAGAACAGATAAAAGGCAGTACTTTCTCACCCAAAGAGTGATTAACGCATGGAATTCACTGCCACAGGAGGAGGTGGTGGCTGCTACAAGCACGGACGGCTTCAAGAGGGAATTGGATAAACATATGAATGGAGCAGAGGTCCATCAGTGGCTATTAGCCACAAGGTATAGATAGAATCAGGCGGGGGCAAGTGATGCACTGTATTCTTGGTGCTTGGGGGGGGCAACAATGGGAGGGCTTCTAGTGTCCTGGCCCCACTGATGGACCTCTTGATGGCATCTGGTATTTTTGGCCACTGTGTGACAGAGTGTTGGACTGGATAGGCCATTGGCTTGATCCAACATTCGCTTCTCTTACGTTCTTATGACAGGGGCCTCAGTGGGGTACAATGTCATAGAGTGCACCCTCCAAAGCATCCATTTTCTCCAAGGGAACTGATCTCTGCAGTCTGAAGATGAGCTGTAATTCCAGGGGATCCCCAGGTCCCACCTGGAAGCTGGCATCTCTCTATACACACACACACTACTAGAAAAAGCTTCAGGCTTGGGTGACTTACAGTGCCTGGGCAAAGTTATACCCATCTAACACCATTGATTTCAATGGACTCTATTTAGTGAAGCTCTGTTTAGGATGGCACTGTCAAGAGTGCAACCAAAATTGTTAATGCTACTTTAAGACCAGTGAGCTGCAATTTATCTCACTTATAGCTCTAGATGCTTTAATTTACAAACATAACATTTATAAGTATTCCTCCTCCCTAAAGTGTGGGGCAAAATATACCAAAGTTCTTGCAGAGCATCCAGAAATCTGATATTTGGCAGCCCAGAAGAAGCCAAGTTACGCATGTAATTATATGCTGGTCTGTTGCCACTTTGGGCTTGGATTTGGAGAGGGGAGCACACCCACGCACAGCACCCGATCTATGGCTGCAAAATGCCAGCTTCATATCCCGTTTGGCTCACATGAAGTGCCCAACTAATGCTGATTGGAATTGGATTTTTAAAATTTATTTTCTTCAACATTTGGGACATGGAGACTGCCTTGTGTCAACAGCGACTGTATAAGCACAGAGCAAGCCACCTTGCAGATGGGATGGGATGCTGGCTTGCCAGACATTTGCCATCATACTCCTGAGCAGCTCATATGAGAGAGGACGAGAGCCCGTTCTGAAGCTTTAACTGTCACCAGCTTGAGGAAGATGCTTGCCAGTGGAAGTCAGGAACACATCTAACACTGCAAGCTGTAAGTACAGTAAGTCACCCATCAATGTATCAAAGCAAAAATACACATTCATGAAAGCATTCTTACTTGAACTTGTAAATTTACTTTGTGTATCCATATGAATCTCCATTTGTAAAAAAAGTGAGAAGAATCAGCTCTCGGTGACAGAATTCTTTGCAAGGGCCAAGTTTCTAGCTCAAGAGTTCCCAACGTGGTGCCCAAAGACATCACGGCACCCGCCCAGCACCTTTTCTAGCACCCACCAAGTGTTTTTAGAAAGTGGATGGGGCTGGATGAAGCTTTTGCCCAACAAGGCTTCTGATTGGCCATTGGAGATTTGACTGACTCTGCAGGTTTTTAAATATGTTGCCTTGACAGCAGCTGCCATCACAGAACAAGGATCTTCACTGTGTGACTGAAGGTAAGCTGTGGCAGCCATTTTGGGCAGCCATTTTGTGACTGCGCCCACCATACTGTATCAGAATTCCAAAAGTGCCCACAGGCTCAAAAAGGTTGGAGACCTCTATTCTACATCAAACTCTAGACTGATGCAAGAGGTTAATTCCTTTCCAAGTTAATGAACATAACCTAATCACTATATAATTTAAAGACATAAACAAGATAAATGTGTTAGAATAGAGAAATAAACCATGATTTTTTTTAAAGACCATAATATGGTAAATTCAAAATGTCCTTGCTTTCAGCATACCTTTAGGAAGGTGAATGGCACTAATATTAGAAAATCTGGCCTAGTTTTTTTGGCTTTACTTCTAGGGGTTGGAGACTTCTAGGTCAAGGGAAGGAACCTGAAATATCCTTTCTTTTCAGATAAATTAGTTGCTAATCTTACCAAAGCATCTGAATACTAGGGGGGAGGGATAGGTTATTCAAGCCAACAATGATTCTGTAGTATTCCCGTGGGGTAACTGACTGTGTGTTACCCTACTATGTGCAGCAAAAGCAAAAGAGTCTCATGACACCTTAAAGATTACTTGCAGCAGGAGTTTTCATGGGCTAGAGCCCACTTCATCAGTTGCCCTCTCCATCTATCCATGTTCTCCAAGTACTGGGGGCACAGAGAAAGTAAGTTAGACCCGAGGCCTTCCCCAGCCTTCTAGATTCATCCCATTTTGCATTGCATCACTTGGAGCAACCAGCCTTCCTAAGATGCTCCAGCACTGTGGCTTTCTTCACAAATAGTATGACATCTTTGTGGGTATAACACAAAGGCAACCCGTATAAAGAAAACTGAGGTGCCAGCAATTATTCCATATGTGCTGTGAGATAGTTCACTCTGATTCATATTGATGACTACTGAAGTAGGTTTCTCTTGTTTGCTTTTTAAAATATCAACTTGCATTTACCTTCTCTCTTTACATGCATTTTGTCCAGGTAGTACTTTTGTTATGGTGGTATCTCATTTTTTTTCTGGACAATGAAGTCACTACATTATTTTGTGCCTGGGAAGTTAGCACTGTGTGGGTATCCTTCTGATCTCATAATTTATGCCATTAATTTGCATTTTCAGGTGTCCCTGAATTTTGCTGAATTCTTATGTGCATGTACAAAAACATTCATATGCTAAGAGATGGTGTATATCCAGTTCCACATATATGGGATTGAGTGGGGGGGACAGCAAAAGAAGCAGATGCCGTAAGGCTGCCCCCTACTAAAGGGCCCCAGTCAATCAGTTTAGTGCACCTACATGCAGAAAGGATATTTTGCTGTTATACTGGGTAATCAATTTTGTGTGGGCTGTGGTAGGCATATTGATGGGCAATCTACCAAATAAACAGTAAGTATGAAGTTATGAGAAGATGGGAGAGTTGTAGCCTCTTTCCTACACTCTGTCCTACCTCTTCTCTTTTAAACTGTGGCTCTGTTAGACAATGATTACCTTGTCATGCTGAAGTAAGTCATGCTACCTTGTCAGAAGCCATCATGCTTTTGATCTAACCTAGACAGAGCCAGCCCCAGGGTTTTTTGCCCACTAGGCGAGGATACCTTCTGCCCCCCCCCCCCCATGTGCCCACCAATTTCTGGCGCACCAAGGAGACGGCTGCCGCACCTGCTAGAGTGCAGAAACACCTTGAGCTAGCCCTGAGCAGACACCTCCTGAGGCAGCTTCCCCCGGCCTCAGTCTCTCTATCTCTCACACCCTCGCCCTCCCACTCCCCGCCTCTCTCTCTACAGCCCTACCAGCAGCTGGGAAGGAGGACAGATGGGAGAGATGACAGCAGCAGCACAGCCACCACCTCACAGCGTTTTCCTCTTCCCACGCACTCCAAGGGTGGGAAAGAGAGGTGGCGGGTTACCTCACATGTCCCACTTGGTTCCAACTTGGTGAGGGGAGGGGGGATGGAGAGAAGAAGCGAGCTGGTGGGAAGGGGTGCGCTGAGCAGGAGGGAGAAGGCGGGGGTGTGAGGCGAAGTGAGCGTCCAGAAAGCCATGCTGGGGGCGGGCGGGCAGCAGCGACGGCAGGGGCCTCTCTACACTCCTCAGAGTTCTGTGCCCTAGGCCTTCACCCTGGTTGGCCTAGTGAAAGAGCTGGCCCTGAACCTAGAAGACACTCATTTCACATGCTAGCAAGGTCATGCTCAAGATCCTACAAGCTAGGCTTCAGCAATATTCAGATAGAGACCTGCCAGAAGTACAAGTTGGGTGTCAAAGAGGTAGAGGAACCAGAGAATAAATTGCCAACATTCACTGGATTATGGAAAAAGCAAGGGAATACCAGAAAAACATCTGCTTCATTGACTGCACTAAAGCCTTTGATTGTGTGGATCACAACAAACTGTGGCAAGTCCTTAAAGAGATGGGAGTACCAGACCACCTCACATGTACCCTAAGAAACCTGTATAATGACAGTTGGAACCAGATATGGAACAACTGATTGGTTTAGCATAGGAAAAGGAGTACGACAAGGATGTATATTGTCAACCTGCTTATTTAATTTATATGCAGAGCACATCATGCAAAATGCTGGCCTGGATGAATCACAAACTGGAGTTAAGATTGCTGGGGGAAAGATCAATAACCTCAGGTATGCAGACGATACCACTCTGATGGCAGAAAGTGAAAGAGGACCTAAAGAGGACCTAAAGAGATTCTTGCTCAGGGTGAAAGAGGACAGTGCAAAAGCTGGCTTGAAACTCAACATCAAAAAAACTAAGATCATGGCATCCGGCCCCATCACTCCTTGGCAAATAGAAGGGGAAGTCATGGAAGCAGTGACAGAATTCACGTTCCTGGGATCCAAGATCACTGCAGATGGTGAGTGCAGCCATGAAATTAAAAGACGCCTGCTTCTTGGGAGGAAAATGATGCGATCACACAAACAATTAACCCTGCCATAGGTGCGAATGTCAGGCAAATTTAAAGGGCATGATCAGACACAAACATCTGGGAAGCGCCCCGCACCCATCGGCAATCCATTTTGCTCTGCCGCAGAAGTGGAGTAGAAAGACATCAGGGAAAATCCAGTAGTAAATGGGTTGCGATGGGCCACAGATGGACTTTCCCCTGTCTGATCGCTTTAGCGCACTCTCATGGTGTCGGGATGGTCTGATCAGGCCATCCTGACTCCATGCCGGTTTTTCTTCCCCCTTCTTGGTATGCACATCACTGCAAACTCCATAGGGAGCCCTCAGTGAGGAGATGCAATTCATCCATTCCTCGTTGAAGCACATCAGAAACAAACGGCAACCCCCCCCCGACTCACCCACGGTTGCATCTGATCGCACAGTGGCGGGCTGCCCCCACAACTTCCAAGGACTGTGTGATCGTGCAACTGCAGGTCAAATTCCTCCGGAGGAAATAGCCTCACTCCCTCCTCACTTTATCTCACGTGTGTGACTGCCCCCTGGACAGCATAATAAAAAGTAGAGACATCACCCTGCCAACAAAAGTCCATATGGTCAAAGCAGTGGTATTCCCAGTAGTAAAGCATGGCTGCGAGAGTTGGACCGTAAGGAAGGCTGAGCACTGAAGAATAGATGCTGTTGAATTATGGTGCTGGAGAAGACTCTTGAGAGTCCCTTGGACTGCAAGGAGATCAAATCAGTCAATCCTAAAAGAAATCAACTCTGACTGTTCCCTGGAAGGCCAGATACTGAAGCTGAAGCTCAAATACCTTGGCCACCAAATGAGAAAGGAGCACTCACTGGAGAAGACCCTGATGCTGGGAAAGATTGAAGGTAAAAGCAGAAGGGGACGGCAAAGGATGAGAAGGTTAGACAGTGTTATTGATGCAACGAACATGAAATGAGGCCAACTCCAGAGGATGATGGAAGACAGGAGGGCCTGGCGTGATGTTGTCTATGGGGTCATGAAGAGTCAGACTCGATTGTGCAACTGAACAACAACAACAACCAGAAGAGATTCACTGTGCATTCTTGGTATCTGCACATCCTCTCTGGCTTCCAGAAAGTCTTTGCTCTGTGATTTGCTTGGCTGTTTTGCCTTGCAAATAGGAGCTGGTTTTCAAATCCACAGCAGGGCCTGCTCTGCCTCTCTCTCTCTGCATGTGGCTACAGATGGCTTATCTCTGTGGTGTCACAGCCCCTTGGTTTGTGGCATCAACATGTCATCTCTGATCTTGGGACGGGAGGGAGGGAGAACCAAACACCCGCAGCCACCCTCTTAGAGTAAGCCCTCTTGACCTCAAGAGATCCGCAGACTTCATGCTTCATGGGAGCAGCAGAGTTTTACATCCCTCTGGAGCCATTTTCACTCAGTTGGCTTGTAGGTAAAAATGAAATTCGAAAATTATTTATAGATGGCTTGGGCTTTGGTTGCAAGAGTTGACCACAGATCAAGCATGCCAGATGCTCCAGACACTTTCAGTGAAGGAGCTGCATGTTGGGCCTCTGTTCTCTCCCTTCACCCTGGCTGGCTAGGCAGTATTTGCCACGGTCTTTGCATGGCATCTCCATTAGGCTTCGCTGCATAAATTCTGAGGGAAAGAAGATATCATTTAAAATGGGGTTCATATAAGGCAACAGTTCACAGAACAGCCCTTATCTGGGAGGTGCAAAGTACAGAACCAACATAGGGAGAAATTTGCTCATGCTGTTACCCAGCCTCTCCCTGTACTGCCCAAGTGTCCAAAGAGAGGGGCAAATTAGGCAACATCACAGGAAGCCAAAACACCAGGGCTGCCTAGAACAGGGGTGTCACACATAAGGCCCAGGGTCAGAACTGGCCCGTCCAGGGTTCTTAACCAGCCCATGAGCAACTGGTGGGACGGAGGGAACAGGAGGCTGCTCGGAATGGGCAGAGCCACTCCAGTTGTGGCTCAGCATGGTGGAACAACCTCACCTGCTGTGGCCAAGCAGAATGCCTTTGCTTCAGTGGCAGCCTCACTGGTGCTAAATTGGGAGCCACCACAGCTGCATTCATGCCAGTTCAGGGTTCCAAGGCGAGGTCACGCACCTCTCTGCTAGGCCTACAGCTCCAGGGATGCTGTCCTGGATGGCTGCGGGGATCGGCTTTTACATGTGGGGAGTGCAGATGGTCCTCTGCTGGTGCCTGCTGGCGGCAGCACTGCCACCATATTAGCACCCCCCCAGCTGTGCTCCAGCCCACGGGGGGGTGTTCTTTGGCAGTTTCTTCTGCACATTGGGGGCATAGTCCTGCCATCAAGCACATGACTTGGCAGCTGGGCCTCCCTCTCCGACGGAACATGCGGCAGCCTTCAGCCATAGATGGCTGCTGCCTTGTGGGAGGGTGGTGCTAGTGATTTGCGGTATACTGGTCACTGGATGGTCTGGGGTCTCTGAAACATGTACGGCCTTAGGGTTACCAGCCCCCAGGTCCAGGCAGGGGTTCCCCCACTTCTGGGGGCTCCAATCCACCACTGGCCAGCTGGCCAGTGGGGGAAGCCCCTCCCCAAGCACAGCCCCCAAGTATGGCCCACAAGCCACGGCCACCCCTCTCCCTCCCCTCCTGCAGAGATTTAAAGGGTTTTAGCTGATTGGTGGGAGCACATGGCCCACTGATCAGCTGGAGGCTTTTTAAATCTTTCAGCAGGGAGGGAGAGGGGCTGTCGCTGACTGCAGCTCCACTTGCAAAAAGACCCTTTAAAGCAAATCACTGCTAGGAAATCAGCCCTGTGGGCGCTGTGGCCCCCACCCTGCTCACAAAAAGTCCCTTTAAAGGGTCAAAGTGCCAGTTCCAGGGTTTTGTAGGTCCTGGATGAGTGAGTATAACTAGGCCCCCTTTCCCACTTTGAGTCCCCGTTCAGAAGAAAGATGGAGTGCCAATGAAGTAAATAAACAAATATATCAAAAGAACCCTGAGTGGTAGGTTAGAAAAAGCTATAGTGACTTGGTAAATACTACGCAGTAAGCTGAGCAATGAAATTTTTAAAACCTAGCCTCAAAGGTTCGTGTCTAACACTGTCTTCAAGTGGGTCTTACTAATAACTTTTCAATTCCAATATAACACATACTGTAGGTAAACCAGTGCAAAGGCTGGCAATTACTGGACAGTGTTTTGGTCGTAACATGGGAAGAATTTGATTTAGAGATTCCAGCTTCCAGGTGGGACCTGGGGATCCCCTGGAATTACGGGGGGGGGCACTTAGCACTTATGCTCAAGTAGGAAAGCACACCTCCTTGTCAGCCTCCAGGTGTGACCTGGGGATCCCCAGAATTACGGCTCCTCTCTAGACTACAGAGACCAGCTCCACTGGAGAAAATGGATGCTTTGGAGGGTGGACTCTATGTCATCGTACCCCAGCCAGTTTGGTGTAGTGGTTAAGTGCGCGGATTCTAATCTGGGAGAACCGGGTTTGATTCCCCACTCCTCCACTTGCACCTGGCTGGATGACCTTGGGCAAGCCGTAGTTCTGATAAGAGCTGTCCTTGAAAAAGAGCAGTTTCTGTCAAGAGCTCTCTCAGCCCCACCTACCTCACAGGATCTGTTGTGGGGAGGGGAAAGGAAGGGAGTTTGTAAGCCTCTCTGAGACACCTTTGGGTAGTGAAGGGCAGGATATAAATCCAATCTCTTCTCTTCTCCCTCTTCTTACTGAGGTCCCTGTCCTCGCCAGGCTCCATCCCCAAATCTCCAGGAATTTCCCAGCCTGGAGCTGGCAACCCTACCCCCTATCACCCACCAGGGGCTGGGGGTAGCCTGGCAACCCTAATGTGATTGCATGGTGTTTTGTTCACACAGAGATTGTAAAAAAATAGCTCTCGTGGGCCATGCTAGTTCATTAAAAAAAATTAAACAGAAGCAATTACAAATGCCCAATTTATTAGGACTAAAAGTCAAAACTAGATTTTGAATTTTATCTTAAAAATACATTTCAGGAGTTAATCATTGATCTGCAATTTAAAATTACCTCAGACTGCAATCTCAGGTTCTGGTAATCCCAAAAAGTACAGTGTGTCAGAACATCTCAGTCTTTTTTGTGTACAAATCTTGGAACTTCCCCCGCAGGTGGCCAGGCGGGACCTGGCAACCCTAAGCTTCACCAAGTAGCGCTGAGCCATCTCAGCTCTGTGTCAGCTGTTCACTGTCAAAGGTATAGGCAGCAGATGCAGCAGATGTACCAGAATCCCTGGCCTTTACCAGCACAGATTGAACATGCCAGGTCCTAGAGTGCAATGATGGATGCTGGAAGTAACAGAACTGTTCTGCCACTGGAATGACAGATCCTAGAGTGGACGGACAGCCCTTGGGTGTAGAAGAAGTGTTTTGAGCCTGGAATGACAGCCCCCAGAGTGGAAGGACAGCTCCTAGGAGTAGCAGAAGTCTTCTGGGACTAGAATGACTGCCCCCAGAGTGGAATAATGGCCCCTGAGAACAGCAGAAGTGCTTTGGGACTGGAATGACATCTCCACCTCAGTGGAATTATGACCTCTGAGACTAGCAGAAATGTTCTGGGATTGGAATAACAAGTCAGAGGGTATACTGGAATAACAAGTCCAAATGATGGCTCCTGTGATTGAGATCAGTGTTCTGCACCTGTAGTCACAAACCTTAGAGTGGAATGAAATACCTTACATTGATTTCAATCCCAGGGCCGTATTCCACTCTGGGACCTGTCATTCTAGTCCCAGAAGACTCATGCTTCTCCCAGGAGCTGTCGTTCTACTCTGGGGGCTGTCATTCCAGTCCCAGAACACTCATGCTACTCCCTGGGAGTTGTCATTCTACTCCCGGAGCTGTCATTCTAGGCCCAGAACATATCAGCTACTCCTGGGTACCGTCATTCCACTTTGACAACTGTCATTCCAGTCCCAGCACACTCATGCTACTCCCAAGGACCATCATTCCACTCTGGAGGCCATCATTCCAGTCCCAGAACAGTCTGAGCCCAGAAACCTTAATCCAAAATCCATTCCGCATATTCCCAGAGTGGAATATGGCCCTGGGATTGAAATCAATGTAAGATATTTCATTCCACTCTAAGTTTTTTTGTGCTATAATATATTTCAACGGAGCCCATACAAGTCAATTGGCATTCCTGGCTCCCATTATATCCAATGGGCCTTCAAGCCTCTACATTGTTCCCAGTGAGCAATCCGGTCCTTTGTTTTAGTGCATCCTGCAGCAAATACACCAAAGCCTCCCAAGTGCACAGGAGCAAATGCTGTGCTCAGGCAGCAGACTGTGAGGGGAAAGCTGGGGAGAAGGAAGGGGGGAGGGAGGCAGGGAGGGGCATTCCAGACTCCCTCCTTCACTTGCAAGAAGCTGAAACTGTGAAAGGGCCCACTAGCAGCTCTCACTGATGGGCTGGTGCCCACCCATGACGCGGCTGTGCTGTGATCCTCCCTGATACGTGTGGTTGCCATTTTGAATGAACAGGGAACGCACGTATTTCCCAACTTTCCTGCATGCAAAATCAGATTCCCAGATTTGGGGGTGGGGTATGTGCTTGTATGTATTGAAGCTGAAAAAAATATGTGTGTTACCCTATTCACACAAAACAGTGACTGTGTCTGTTGGGAGGATTTTGGGTAGTGTGCTCAGGCCTTCACCACTGAGCATCAAAACTGTTCCGGCAGAAAGGAGCTATACAGAAGCATTGGTTGGGCAATGCTCCCTGCATTCCCAGGGGACATGACGTGCAGCCATCTAATCACACCAGGATTCCTGGGTCATACAGTGGTGCAGCTAGGTCATTTACAGCCCAGTCCTGAGAGTTACTTCAGTGCTGACAGCCAGCCACCAACAAACTAGAAGTGGCACTGGTCAGATCCTTATGGAGGTTCTGCAGATCCTTTCGAACACATGCCCGTCTCTAAGGGGTGGACCACATAGTGAGTATGCTGGAGTTCATAGCAAGCCCAGCAACAGTATCCGTTCTATACACTCCTGAACCTCCACTTGTCATTTTCTCAGAAAGCACTTTCCTGGGGACACCTTTTTTAGAGGGCCATAACTCAGACCCCGTAGATCCAGTCCTCAGTGCTATGTCGGGCACGTACAGGAGAATCAGTAGGAGATCCCCTGCAAGTTTGGTGTCTCTAGCTTGCCAGGGTTTGTTCTACCACATCACAAGCCTCACAAACCGAACCGATTCATTTTGTGCTAAAAGTTTGTGATGGTTCATTGTTCACAAGCCACGTACACTTCAGACCACAAACTGAAGTGTATTTTCCTGGTTCATGCCCATCCCTGGTCAGAGCCCACCCCCTCAGATGTCTGAAAGGGAGATCATTCTGGGAGGCCCTAGGGGAAAATCACAGAAGAGGACAAAGAATGGCACAGTGGGGACAGGGGGGGACCTGATCCACTCAACAACAGAACTGTAGATCACTATAGGCTTTATTGAACAGCAGCAGGGAAACAGTCACGAGGTATCCAGTAAAGGCCCTTTGCCTTTGTGAACTCCTCTGGGAAGCCATAGGGAGATGTGGAAAGCCCTCCCCCTCACAGCATGCCGGTGAGTGGGATGGATCTGCTGGATGGATGGCTGCCTGGACAGGGATGCTGCAGAAGCTGTGCTGGAACCAGTGAGATGGCAGCCCCATGGCAGAGTGGCAGGATACACACTGGTCACTGCAGCCAGTTCATTCTTCACCGGGAATGTCATCCTCCCAGGTCTCCTTGTTGATGATACAAAAGAGGTATGCCAAACAGTATAGATGCTAAAGAGAGAGATATACAATGATGATGAACAGCACAGTAGTAGTAATAGAGGTGAGAAGATGTGGCTCAGTGGTAGAGGATCTGCTTGGCATGCCGAATATCCCAAGTTCAATCCCAGGCATCTCCAGTTGAAAGGACCATGCAGTAGGTAATATGGAAGACATCAGCCTGAGACCTTGGAGAGCCATTGCCAGTATGAGTAGACAATATGACCTTGATGGACCATGAGTCTGTGTTCACCACTGCAGCCATGCCAGTTGGGCCCCAGTAGGGTCCACCCTATGGAGGAAGGCTCCATTTGTCAAGATACAGCCCCCTAAGGCACATGCTATAACCACGGCAATGGGTATCTGCGTTGCTTGGCCAGCTGTTCCACTGAATATGGTGCGGCAGCTGCCAGATACCCCCTGTATTCCAGTTGTGCTCCATCTCCCACCTGGTGAGGTGGCACCCTGGCAAGGTACCAGTCCAACAGCCCAGTACAAAGTTGCCGACATCTCTGCCACACACACCCCTTTGGCATCATAGCCAGCACTCCTGGGAGTATGCCTCATTGCATGATACAGGGCATGCAGCCTCAGGTTGCCCCTACATACACACACCAATAGCCTTGGCAGCAGGAGCCTGCATTGTCGAGGTGGTACCTGGAGTGTGTGCGAGGTAGGAGCCGATTCCCAGGTCAAGCCTGCTGGATCCCTCACCCTGTGCACCTTCCAGTGTCTGGTTGTTCCTGGAGATGGGGTACCTGTAAGAGTTCTGAAATGAGACATGCCAGTCAACTGACAAGGATAGGGTTGTCAGGTCCCCTCCTGGTCCCTGGTGGAGCCTGGGGAGGGTAGCCCTCAGTGGGGTACAATGTCATAGAGTCCAGCTTCCAAAGTGGCCATTTTCTCCTGGGGAACTGACCTCTGTAGTCTGGAGATGCGCTGTAATTCTGGGGGATCTTCAGGTCACGCCTGGAGGCTGACAAGGATGTGTTCTGTCCTACTTGGGTGTAAGTGCTAAGTGCCCCCCTGTGAATTTTCTACCCCACATTATATGCTCTAAGTGTGCGAGTGGGAGACTTCAGAGACAGAGTCCTGTCCCACCTGCCCTGTCATCTGAGCAATGGGGCGGCCTGGATCATGTTTATATAGTGCAGGGAGGAGGGCTGTAAGTGGGTACAGGGGCAGGGGTTAGCCCCATGAGGGAGGGGTGTGATTGGCTGTGGCTGTGGTCAGCATCCTGTGCTACACTGGGGTTTGGAGGCAGGACTGTGCCTGTGAGGTGGTGCTTTGCCTTTTCCGTTGCATGGGCATCTGTGGGCTACACTGCAGTTTTTGACAGCTAACTTTATGTCACATTCTGGGAAGTGTTCCCAGGCTGGAGCAACTTAGGGAGCCAACTAATTCCTGCCATATCCTTGGGCCCACCCCTTCCCCCACCAGCACAGAGGATTGTGCCAGGCTGCCAGCTGTGCTTCAGTGGGGTCTGCAGCATAGCTGCTCTGGCGTCCTGCTGAGTCCATGAGTTGCAGCCCTGGAGTTCCGCTCCAAAGTCCAGCTCTGACCATAGCACTGGGGGCACAGATGTAATTTTAAAAAGGCATACATTAAAAACAATTTTTTAAAAAAATAGTATCCTGGTCAATTCATAGTCATTTAGAGTGCAATCCTAAACACATCTACCCAGAAGTAAGTCCTGTATTATTCAATATTCCGAGGAAAGAATCCTTGGAATTAAAATCTTAGTGTATTGTTATGTTACTTAGTGTACAGTTAAGACACAAGGGCACATGGGAGGGAGGCAATATTTTAATTCTGAGGGACAGCCAATGCCCTTGGGCTGGCTCTGTCATGCTGCACAGAGTGGAGCTCCTATTATCTGACCCTCAGTTATCTGGATCTCCTCCAAGTTATCTGAAATCGCCATGTCTCCTCCAGGTGAACTCAGCATCAAGTGTGGCTGTATGTAAATATCTGATCTCTTGATTACCAGAACACTTTGGATGCGCTCTCTCTCCAAACCCTCCAGCTAATTTGAAGAAATGAGACAGTGTTGCATTATTTATGGCGCAGTCCTTCTAGCACAGAAAAAGAAAGGCTTTTTACAATTCTTATCTCATTCATCCGCAGAACTGTTCTATGAAGCAAGTTAGTATAATTCCCTATTTTTATGTTTTCTTTCCAATGGCTGGAAAACCAAAGCCGATTATGGGTTGTTTTTATATGCACATCCCTCCCGACCAGATTCAGTCTGGATAGGGCCATTAGTCATTTCTGTGCCTGGGGAAGCTTCCATTTGTACACCTCTTTAGCACCACACACATTTCAAGATATCAGAGAAGTTAACATGTAACACAGAAGTAACTTAAAAGAATAAGCCAGGAAATATCCCTGGATTAAAGAATACTGAAGTTCCAAATTCTCCCTATCTGGATTGACTGCACCAGATGTTTTACAATGACTCTGCTGTTATGCAAATGATAATCTCATGGCGGTTGTGAAAAAATCAGCTGGCCAGAGTTATGTGTCTCCAGTTTACTCCTACACGCAGCACAGTGAACAAATATACTCCCCGCTTGTACACTTGTACATATGTTCAAATTTCCTGCTAACAGAATGGTGGGATAATTTCCACCAGTTCCCCTTTCTTGCTGCAAAATCTGCTATTCACCTCTCTCACGCTCCTGTCCCCCAGGAGCAGCATTTGAGGGACATCAGTGGGTCACAGTGAGAGGGGGGAGGTACAGGGATGTTCTGTTCCTCTGGCAGAAGTGCCTTGCATGAATGAAAAATTTAGTCAGGGTCTAACCTTGTAGCCCTTTTCTATCAATTTTGGTGCTCCAATTGCATGTAATGGGACTGCGCATTGACTGCAATTATCCCAGTATGCAGTGTTGCCATTTTGTATGAATGGGGCAATGCACCTATTTCCAGATATGGTATGTGTGAACAGAACACTTGATTTTTATGGATACAGTGTTCGTACATACTGAAGTTGTGTGTACACGGAAAAATATGACATGTTACCCTCTGCACACAAAATGGCAACTATGCTGCAAAGTTTGTTTTGTGCATTGTCTGCCACCCTCACTAAGCATGGAATTACATTTTACTGTTGGTTCCATGATCCTTTGTATCCATTTCTTTAAATGAAACTACTAGGACTGTGATTTAAGGGAGGAAAACTAGGAGAAGACGGGCTAGCTAACCCTTTTCTCTTGACCTGTTTTCTTGCTGAACATTGCCTTTTTCAACCAAGCTATTCTGGCCCTACTCAGGAAAACATACAAGCGTAAGTAAGTTTTCTGTAGCTGAGCCAAAAACAGCATGCAGATCGTTTTCCTTGTGGTGATTCTCATCAGGAAAAGGCCTGAAGGGTTAAATAGTTGTCTCCCCCCCACCCCTGGCCAATCCAGTTTCTGTAAATTGGCTGCACTGGATAACAAGTTTCAAAACATATACTTCCATTTTAAGCAAGCTGATATCTGGACCACTTTTAAATAAGTTGAATTACTCCAGACTGCACAGAAAACACAACATAATTTTCCAGATTGTGCCCAGGTCAGGGGTTTATTATGTCACACCACCCCTAGAAACACTACTTCTAATCTAGGCTACAGCAGCACAACACAAATGGGCTGGAAAACCTTAGCACTCAGCTCCCAAATGTGAGACAAACCGAAAGCCATGCATTGCGTCAGATCAGATATGATCAAGTAAAGAGCGTAGCTGTGAGACTTAACAATGCCGCGTTATGAATGTTTTCCCCGGGTGCAAGCCACACTGAGTGGACCTGAGTAGGATTCTGAATAGACCCACTTAGGATTGTTCTCACAGTCAGTTCATCTGTTAATTAGTTAAAAGCATATTGATTGATTGATGAAGATGCCCTGATCAATTAGGCAGAGTAAAATGCAAATCATTTTTCATACAAGTTGAAAAGTACTGAGACTGAAGCGTCGGGTAGAGTGAAATCAGCTCATACTTTTATCTCAGATCAGGAACAAGACAAAATAGCCAGCTCACAGGCCGGCTTATATGCCCCAAGGAAAACACACCCCACACACCCCAAACACCCATAAGTGGTCTATTTACAGTAATTGCATTAACCTCTTGGATCCTAGTTCCCCAATTGGAGGGGAGTCAGGATCCGAGCGTCTATTGTCCTGGCCGCATGTCGGACCGGTTAGAACCAGTCGGAGCACATGGTCGGCTTGGGTACATTACACCCCTCCCCCCTTGGTCCGAAAGACACCCACAAACAAAGTCTTTCAGATATGTGGGTGGTTTGCGCTCCCGGGTTGAGCAGCAGGGTTCCAACACCACTGGAACTGGAGCCGCTGCTGATGTTCTCGGCGTAGGGCTGTCCAAAGGTGGTGGGGCCGGAACAATGCTGACAGGTCTCTGGGGTTGCCCTGTGGGGTCCAGAGACTGGTGGCTGATGGCTGAGCTGCCCAGTTCATCCGGCGGGCCTGTTGTGGCGACTGGCTTGGTTGTCTCGTGTGTGTCCGGCTCCTCGAAGTCTTTCAGCTTCACCAGTAGGGTGCGTCTGCGGAGCTGGTCAATGTGGTGATGTAGTATTTGTCCATCCTCGCTGGTGACATCGTAGGAGTGGGGCCCTTGTACTCTCACTACTCTCACCGGAATACAAGGGGGCCCCCAGGTGAAGTTCCGGGCATAAACGGGATCCTCCGGAAAAAATCTTTGTGCGGCTTCTGGAGTTTCGATGGCTGGCTCTCACTCGGGTGCTCAGTCTGGGTGGAGCTGGTCTAATCATGATGTGAGACATCTGCCCATAAGCAGCTCAGCAGGGCTCCAGCCCGTGGTGGAGTGTGGCATGATTCTTTGCCTGAAAAGGAAAGAGGCCAATTTGTAGTCCCAATCTGTGGAGTCTAACCTGTGGAGTGCATCTTTGGTTGTCCTTACCATGTGCTCGGCCTGCCCATTGGTGGCAGGGTGGAATGGAGCTGAGTGGACGTGATGGATCCTGTAATAGTTGGTGAAGTCTTGGAACTCCCCAGATGTGAAGGCTGTCCCATTGTCCGTCACTCGGGTGTCCAGGAGGCCCTGGGTGCTGAAGATCCACCGCGTCGCTTTTATAGCTGCTCTTGATAAGGTCACTGAGATGGGGACGACCTCCAGCCACTTGCTGTAAGAGTCCACCAGAACGAAAAACAGTTGCCCCTGGAACGGCCCTGCGAAATCCAGGTGGAGCCGTGACCAGGGGCAGTGGGAGGACTCCCAAGCTCTCTCTGGAGCTCTGAGTGGGTCGGGGTGAGAAGCTTGGCAGGGCTGACATTTTTTTACCTTGTCTTTGATGTCCCGATTGAGGCCTGGCCACCAGACATAGCTCCTCGCCAACACCTTCATCCTTATGACCCCTGGGTGGTGCTTGTGCAGAGCCTCTAAGGCATGCTGCTGAAGCAGGGCCGGGATCACCACCCGGCCTCCCCACATCAAGCACCTGTTAAGTATGCCACTCAACAACAGGATTCAGCAAAAGTGATTTCAGCTTTATTGTAACAGCAAACACCAACTCAGGAACACAATGACAAACAAGTGGAGTACAGCTCCCTTTTAAACTATCCCGGGCTTTCAAAGCCACACCCATAACATGTTAAAGACCAATCATAACACAGAGATAAAGGCCAATCAGGACTTTTCCCTCTTTGATACATTTGCACACAGTGATTGGATATTTACAGAGGTTTCACAGAAACCAGCCAATGGTAATGTGACAGATGAAGAGCCACATTTAGACTGAAGCTTAACATAGTAAAGTATAGGTTTGATTCACACTTTAATACATAACAACTCCTCCCCCCTAAGATGGAGCATTACCCTTCCAAACATAGTCTTTCAGTTAGGGAGGGGCACAATGGCTTTTGCTTGACCGACGCAGTGGTCTCTGCTCCAATGGTGGTGGAGCAGCACACACTTCGGGGACTCTGGTGACTTCTCTCTCAGGAGAGACGGGGGAACTAAGACAGGGGTCCCAGGCTCTGGAGCTGGGGTCTGCCCAGACTCCGATTCCCGTTCTGCAGCACTCACCTCCTCGTCCGGAGGCCGCTCCTGCTCGACAGGGACCAGCTCAGAATTCGGGCACTGACTCGGTGCTTGAGTCTGCCCAGCACTCTCTGAGCTGGTCTACGTGGCGGCGTATTTCCCGACTGCTGGGAAGCCGGACCACGTACAGCCTGGACCCTGCAACCTTGGTGACTATGGCCGGTAGCCACCGATGACCCTCTGCATAGTTGCAGGCCAACACCTTGTCCCCCACAATGAACACTCTCCCCTGTGCTGGAATCTCAGACTGCTGCTTTGACTGGTTTAAGTCGAGGTGCAGGCGGTCGAGAAGTGAGGCCAGCTTTCTCCCCATTAGCAACTCTGCTGGGCTCCTCCCAGTGGCAGAGCAAGGCATGATGTGCTGCCTTAAGAGGAATGAGGAGATCTTCTGCCCCCAGTCCCCGCAAGTCAGGCGCCCAAGTGACTCCTTTGCCATCTGAACCATCCGCTCCACCTGGCCATTGGAGGCTGGATAGAACGGGGCAGAAGTCACATGGTGAATGAGGTTGTCCCTGAGGAACCCCTGAAACTCGGCTGACACGAACTGTGGCCCGTTGTCCGAGACCAAGCAGTCCGGCAGCCCGTGTGTTGCAAATAGTTTGCATAGGGCATTGATTACTGCCCCCGACCCAGTTGACCTCATATTTAAAATTTCCAACCATTTGGAGTATGCATCAACACAGATTAAAAACATTTGCCCGTGGAAGGGGCACACAAAATCAATATGGAGGTGGGAGCACGGTCTCTGACACTTCTCCCAAGGCTGGATGGGAGCCTGAGGTGGTTCCGGGCATGATTGCTGGCATGACATGCAGTTCTTAACCTACACCTCTATGTCCATGTCCAGATTGAGCCACCACACATACCCTCTGGCGAGGGCCTTCATATGGACAATTCCCGGGTGGCCCTCCAACACTCGCTCCCTGAGTTTGGTGGGAATTACCACACGGCTTCCGCACAATGAACAACCCTTTGCCACCGATAGTTCAGTTTGGCATGAGACATAGGGCTTGAGTTCTGGTGCCAATTTACCCGCCGGCCACCCCCTCCATGCCCAATTGAGCACATGGGCGAGCACAGAGTCCCGTGCTGACGCAGCAGCAACATCCATAGAGGTAACTGGCATCTCAGGCAGCTCGTCAAGAGCTAAAACGTCCAAGTCCTCAGCACCGTCAGAGTCCACAGGCGGTGCAGGGCAGCAGCTGAGGGCATCTGCGTGCCCAATAGCCTTCCCAGGCCAATGCTTGAGCTCAAAGTCATATGCAGACAGGAAAACTGCCCACCTTAGCATCCTTGGTGAGAGGATATTCGGAGTCTGCTGGTCCGGAGAAAATATGCCCAGAAGCAGTTTATGATCAGTCACAAGGAGGAACCATCACCCATATACAAAATCATGGAATTTTTTAATTCCGGCGATTAGGGCGAGGCCCTCCCTGTCGATCTGGTCATAGTTTCTTTCTGTTGCAGTAAGGGACCACAAATAGAAGGTGATCGGTGCCTCAGTGCCGTCTGGCATTAGATGGCTCAATACTGCGCCCACCCTGAAAGGGGACGCGTCAGCGGCCAGCACAAGCAGTTTGTCCTCGTCAAAGTGTGTAAGCACTGCATCCGATGATAGTAGGTCATTTTGTACTGCAAAAGCTCACCTCTGCTGCTTGCCCCACTCCCACTTTGCATTTTTGTGGAGTAGTGTGTGCAGAGGCTCTGCTACTGAAGCCTTGTGTAGCAGAAACGAGTGATAAAAATTCACTATGCCCAAGAACGACTGGAGGTCCTTCTTGGACTTAGGCGGAGGCGCGTTTTTGATGGCGGTGACCTTATCCGGTGTGGGGTGGACCCCATTCGCATCAATAAGGAACCCCAAAAACTCCACTTTGTCTACAGCAACAACACATTTAGACCTCTTTACCCGCAGCCCAGCGCCTCTAAAACAGCGCAACACTGCTCTCAATTGAGCCATTAGTTCACATTCGTCTGTGTCAGCTATCAAGACATCGTCGAAGTAGGGCACAACACGGGGTAGCCCACACAGGAGCCCCTCCATTAGCCCTTGAAAAATGCCCGGGGCAACATTGACCCCAAATTGCAAGCGCTTCACCTTAAAAGCCCCTTTGTGGGTCATGATTGTTTGAGCTTCAGCAGTTGCGTCGTCTACAGGCAACTGCTGATAAGCTTGAGCTAAGTCAAGCTTAGCGAAAACCTTTCCTCCTCCCAGGGATGCCAACACGTGACTGATCACAGGCACTGGGTAGGAGTGTTGCTGCAGGGCTTTATTGACCGTACATTTATAATCCGCACAGATTCGGATTGAGCCATCGGCCTTGACAGGCGTTACAATGGGAGTTTCCCATTTCCCATGGGGCGCCGGTTCAAGGATACCATGTTTAACCAGTTTGTCTAACTCAGACTCAATTTTTGCTTTTAGGGCGAGCGGGATCTTCCTATACTTCAGCCGTATCGGACGTACTGAAGGGTCTAAATCAAAAGAAACCGGGGGGGCGGTGTACGTGCCAAGCCCCTCCCCAAACATGTCAGGAAACTCGCTATACAATGAGTCCCTTTTATTACCACATATTTGGTTGACACCAGTAATAGCGATACCCAATGCCTCAAACCAGTCGAGGCCCAACAGGCTGACCCTCTCCCCCTCTGCAACCAGGAGAGACAGCTCAGCCTTCCGATCCTTGAACTCAACCTGGAAGGTTGCCTTTCCTGCCAACGGAATGTGCCTTCCTTGGAAATCGGTCAGGTGGGTCGACACTGGTGACAACCCGCGGCAACTTCGTCTCGGGAACAAGAGCTGCCATGTTTGCGTAGAGATGACCGTGAAGGACGATCCGGAGTCCACCTCCATCATGCAGGGCACGCCATCCAGACGAAGCGTGATGTAGATCTTCCAGCTGGGCTCGTCACCAGTTGCCAAGACCGTCGATGGGCAGCAGCAGGTGTCGGTCTGATGACAGTCAGACGTCTTGTCGCTGTCTCGGGGCCGAACCTTGGGGTCTGCATGTCGTGAAGACGGTGGAGATTTTCTGGCCACTCGACAAACTCGGGCCAGATGACCTGGCTTTCCACAGGAGTGACAGATCAACTCCTTTGCCCAACAGAGGTCTCTCTCATGCTTACCGCCGCAGCCAGAACAGGGACGCGGTGCTGTAGTTCTCAGTCTGGTCCGCGTTGGGCGTGTCTCCCGGGTTCGGCACACACCGTTGGCATCGCTGTCGAACTCACTGGTGGACTGTTAATGAACTGCAGGCTCTTTGCTGGCCAGGGCCTGCTGCTGTCGAACCTCTCGAGTTGACCTATCAGCGGCTTCCACAGCGACGACCTCAGCATAGGCCACCACATATGTAAGCTCGGTGTGGGCAAAAAGATGCTGCTGAAGGCGTTCGTCCCATAGGCCACACACCAGGCGGTCGAGAAGAGCCTCCTTCAGGTTGGAGAAGCTGCACAGTTGGGCTGCCTTCCGCAAGGCGGTGATGAACTCGGCTATCGATTCTGACGGCCCCTAGCACCACTTGTAAAAAGCGTGCTGACATGCGATTTTCGACGGTTGTGGTAAAAAATGGCCCTTGAGCTTGACCATGATATCAGCCCACATAGCTGTGCTTAGCTCGGTGGGAGCGATCAGGAAAGAGGCGACGTCCAAGACAGCCTTGCCGCAGGAACTCAGGAGCATTGCCTTCTTCCTCGCCTCATCAGTAATTTGGTTCGCCTGGGGGTGGAACTCAAACCGTGCCAGGTAAGAGTCCCAGTCCTCGGTTGCCGGGTCGAATGTCTCGAACACCGGATTGATGGCCATTTCGACTGGTGGTGCTGCCACTACTGCTCGTGGAGCTTCAGCCAGTTCGGCCAGGTGTGTGTCCTCGTCTGCCGTTACTGTGTCAGTTCAGCAGGGCTGCCTACCTGCTCTAGCATCCCACCTTCATCGCCAATTGTTAAGTATGCCACTCAACAACAGGATTCAGCAAAAGTAATTTCAAATTTATTTGCAACAGCAAACACCAACTCAGGAACACAATGACAAACAAGTGGAGCACAGCTCCCTTTTTAAACTATCCCGGGCTTTCAAAGCCACACCCATAACATGCTAAAGACGAATCATAACACAGGGATAAAGGCCAATCAGGAGCGTTCCCTCTTAGATACATTTGCACACAGTGATTGGATATTTACAGAGGTTTTGCAGAAACCAGCCAATGGTAATACGACAGATGAAGAGCCACATTTAGACTGAAGCTTAACATAGTAAAGTATAGGTTTGATTCACACTTTAATACATAACAGCACCCTTTATATGATGACAGTTCATCCTTTCTTGCGGTGAACAGCGTAAACTCTGGGCCACCCCCTCCCCACCCAATCCAGGACATGACAGAGGACTTTATTCCAAGCCGAGAGGTGGGCCACCTCCTGCACGTGGACTGGGTGGCCAGGAAGTGTCCCCAAAAGGGTGACCATGTGGGCGGGAGCAGGGTTGGGGTCCATAACAAGCAATGGCAGACGGCTGAGGGCATGAGCGTGGCTTGGGTACATTACACAAGTACTTAACAAAAACCAAATAAAAAGCCATTGATGCTTCTCAGTCACACAGGAGGAAATGCCTCTTCTACATGCTTGTATCCTATACAAACAAAGAATGCTTTTCTCCTTCACTTGCAAACGTATGCAAGCAGGTGTGAATTGGAAATCATACAATTACTTGATTAAGATTTCTTTAATTTGGTGACAATCATGGGAAAGAGATCTTTGCATCCTGGCTATCTCAGAATGGGCAGGCGAGGGGAGCAAGTCACTTTTCAAACTGGGTGGAGCGATCAGGGCAGTGTTGACAGGCTGAAGGCCTGATGTAAATGCTCCAGCCTACCTCTGAGTCATAACATAATCCACATTTATCATGTCATTGAAAAGCCACAAAAATGATTGGCATGGTAATTGTAGAATACAGTGTGAATAGCCACACGGTGATGCAACCGCACAGTCACTTCTTCAGGCAGGGGCCGGTGATGCATGGAACCATTCCCACACTTACCATTCCGTCTGGGTAAGGTGTCTGGAGGCAAGCAGGGAAACAGACAGCCGGTAAGCAAGGAACGGGCAGTCTGAAGACAGCTCTGTCAATGCCTGAGTGACAAATTGCACAGACTGACAAACTAAACCAAAATCAACAGCTTTATAGAATTAGGTGGAAGCTGACTGGCCCCTTATATCATCTGATCCCCGTTGAGGATGTAGCTGCAATGTAATTCCACCCTCTGGCCATCTGAAAGAGTGGTGATAGAGTGCAACAGACAGCAAGCTAGCAGCTGGCAAGCTGCCACGGTGGTAGAGAGTCTTCCATTCAAGATCCCGGGCACCATACAGTCGTGTTATTTGGCTGTGTAAAATGGCCTTAAGTAATGTCTGACGAAATTAATCAAGAGAGCTAAAAGGCTGGATGTGAATGCGGGAACTTGCCTTATACTGAATCAGGCCCTTGGTCCATCAAGGTTTGTATTGTCCACTCAGACTGGCAGTGCCTCTCCAGAGTCTCGGGCAGAAGTCTTTCACATCACAGGTATCTGGTTCTTTCAACTGGAGATGCCAGGGATTAAACCTGAGATCTCCTGTATGCCAAGCAGATGTTCTACCACTGCCCCTCCCCAGCTCTAGGAAACCCTTGCAAGGCTACCTGGATCAGTTTGACCCATGAAAAGAACAGTGCCAGAGAAAGCATCCTCAGATCCAAGACTGATATGGGAGAAAAGGCAGAACCAATTGTACTTCTTAACAGGGAATGATGTATCTGGGCTGCCTTTCTGACCCTGATGATGATGATGATGATGATGATGATGATGATGATGATGATGATGGTGTAGATGTTAATACTATGGTCACGCCATCTGAGCTTGTAGGAATTTGTATGCATTCATGTGTGTGCTATCAGCTGATCTTCTGAGAAGTGACCCCAAAGATATGAAGCCACAGCAAATAAAGGGTGTGATCACACAAGCAGTTTGGCCCGACAAAGCCACCCCTCCCCTCCGGATCAAATGGGCGCAGTCACACAGCCACATCTGTCAGGCAGTCCCTGAGCATACTTACCCCGTCCTAGGACAGCTTGGAGCTAGGTTAAAAAGGCACCACATCACAAGTGGTGTTTTTGGTTCCCTGCGCATTCATTGTTCCTGGCTGGATGTCTGAACGTGGAGGAGTGCCCACAGAACGGATTGGCAATCTGAACCTGCAGATCTGTTCCTGCCACTAGGGCGGGGTTTTGGGGGGATTTTTGCTTATATGCATATGCATGCATTTTGAAAAATGACCGGGCAGCGCACGTTGTGGTTGAGGCACGGCAGTAATGTGGATGTTTGACCACAGGATGTCCACATGGGTAACCCGCAGCAGGATGTGCTATGCCTCACAACACTTTAAACTGGTACAATTAAAGGTGGTACCATATCACACCAAGCCGCCAGTGTGACCACAGCCAAAGACAAACTTCAACAGATAGTCTGACTTGAAAAGGACAGGATTTAACAGTAATGTGGAATTAATCCCATGTTTCATTTGTATAGAGTTTGTTTGTTTCTTGGAAAAGAGGAAAACAAGCGTATCTGTTGTACCTGTTATTTCTTTCTTTTACTTAGTCAACCTTGCAAGCTTGAGACAGAAGAGGGAGTAACACCTATAGCACTGTTTCAGACTGATGTGAATAGTAGAAAAGAGTAAGAGTCCAGTAACACCTTAAAGACTAACAAGATTTGTGGTAGAGTATGAACTTTCATGAGTCACTGCTCACTTCTTCAGATACAGCTGGAATATGAGTCCATCAATCCTATATATTGGAACGTGGAGTGATTTCAGATGCCAAATGACATTAACAGGCAAATGACAATAGCAGGCATGAGTGGATTAGGTGTGATATGCAAAGAGGTAGTAGGCACAGAGAAATCAGCATTGGAAATGATACAGGAAACCTAGCTCTCGATTCAGTCCAGGTGGATCCATTGTCTTGAGCTTCATTATCCGTTGCAATTCAGCACTCTTTCTTTCTGATCTCCCTTTGACATCCCTTTGTAAGATAACTGCTGCTTTTAGTTCAGCAACTGAATGTCCTTGAAGGTTAAAATGTTCCCCCACTGTTTTTTCAATGTTGTGGTTTCTGATATTAGACTAATGTCCATTAATTCTTTGTAGAAGGGACTGGCCTGTTTGTCCAATGGAAGGGCATTGCTGACAAATGATGTCATAAATCACATTAGAGGATGAGCAGGGGTATGAACCTGAGATGATATGACTGATGTTGCTAGGTCCACTGATGGGGTTGCTAGGATCTATATGAGACCAAAGTTGGCATCTGGTTTGTTGCAGTCCTTGGTACCAGAGTCCATGTATATTTGTTTCAGCTCAGTAAACTTCCTAGTAGATGTTGCAATGGTACAGCTTTGGCACACCCCAGCATCAGTTATGAGTTCATGGTGCAGGTAGCCCATAGATTTTTCACTAATCTAGTGTAATAGGTTAACTAGTTTAGTGTATGGTACCCATTGGGCTTTATTTATTTAGGATAGCGAATGTCAGTATTCCTGTAGTCCCAGAATCCTAAAACCTTCAGGGACTTGAAGATCAGCTCTCTCGATCACTTATCTTAAGGCAGGATGAAACAACGCTTTCAAATTCTCCAACTGCATCCTGATATGCCACAAGTAGAAAGTGTTATTCATAGAGAAAAGTCTTAAGATGTGTGAATATATGCATAAAAGAAGATTTTTTTAAGTTTTGGAAAGTAGGCAGACAGCATGAGACACCATATACAAAATGACATACACGTATGCACATATGCAGACCTATTTAAAGAAACACTTATCCTGAGATTTCAGTCCCCTGACCCACAAATATGCTTTGTATATTTGAGAGGTAAATAAAAGTGAGTTGAAAATTCAAGAATCCCTGAAAGAATCAGGAGTTCTTGATTCCCCTCTCTAGTTCTGTTCACAAGTTACAGTGAATGTGTATATAAGCTGTACAGTGTACACTTGATTTTTCATTATATGTGTGTTAAGTAATTCTTATGTTATTCAATGCACGTACAGCTGAATGTGTGATTCACACACCATGTTCATCCATGTACTGATCCCCGGCGTCATTTGTAAACTGAATGTGTACTGGCTTTTCTTTTCTTTTTTACAAATAGATGTAAGCACATGCATGCAGGGTTTTCATGCGTTCACTGTAATATGTGAACACGGCTTCCATCATCTTGGCACACTGGACATACAACAATGGTACAGTCAACATGTCTTGTGGCCAGAGCTTTTTATTCTACAATCAAACACAATAATTACCTGTAAAAGACTGGACAGAGTGAGAGGAAAGAGGAGCTGCTGAAACATCCTAGATTATTTTGTTATTTTACAAACATGCGTAAGGAGTCATTTCTCCTTAAAGTGACTCCATTCCACTGGAGATTATGTGTGAACAAGTAAGCAAGTGAGATCATGCACAGATAAGTCGTTCCCACACCACTAGTGCATGTGTCTAGATGGCCATCAACAGAAATAGTTGCCACAGGATAAGCAAAACTGAGAGGACCATGCTGTACAAAATCATACAAAGCCACACATCCTCACCAAAAGATCAAGGGACAACCACCTCAGTCTGTTTCCATATGAATATCTGTCGAGACCAGGACACTTTGCAGTAAGCATACAGCACATACATGTACACTGATAGTTGCACATGACTCTGTACTGGTTTCCTGCATACTGCTCCTGCCACTTGCACACATGCTTTGCTCTGTCCTCCCCCCTTGGGGCTTTGCTGTATTGTCTAGGAGCTAAATCAGAGCCTGCTGAGGCAGAGCGTGGGGCCAAACTCTGAGCCTAAGCAGGGCTTGGAGGCAATGCTGAGTGAATTATGCATGAGGCCAGAAAGCTTTTATCTGTGCGGACAAAGGCCCCTCACCAGCCAGCTGGGCTTTCTGCCGCACCTGTAGCTTCCTCTTGCTTGCACTTTATCTCCATTCCCAGCTTGTAATTCAGCCCAAATATCAGAGGAGGCTGGGAGATTAATTTTCTCCGTTTGCATGGCAAAGAGGTAGAGGTGGTAGTGGTGGGGGGAATTGCGCTCACTCCAGACTCTGGCTGCTTAATCCGCAGATGAGGCCTGCAGAGGGAGAGAAGGGAAAGAAAAGCAAAATTCATTTTAAAAAAGCCATGTTGGTGAGAAAAAAAAATCAAAGATGATTTCATGGGTTTGGGGGATGCTATCGTGGTGTGTGTGTACGTGTACATGTGAGTGAATGCACGTGCTTCTGCTTTTGCATGGGAACATTTCTCCATAGACACTTGGCTGTGTGTAGATACGATGACTAGGAATGTGCCATTGCTGTTTGCTGCTAACTGTTGCCTCACTGGGTGAAGGGCTTACTCACATCGGCCTTATATTGGGCTTGCTCACTATGCCCTCCACAAACACCTTTTCGTATACTTTTAACAGCAACTTGATCTGCAAATCTTAGCAGATGATCCCTGTGCTATAAAATCACACAATCAGTCAATTAAGCAAGCCTGGCTGCCCCTCCCCAGTAAGTTGGCAACCTATTTGGCATGCTCTACCTCTCACAGTAACCCATCGAGTTGCATTATACCCCCTCTTCAAAGGGCACCTACAATCTCAATTAAAACAGAACAGTCTCGCTTCCTCTGCTGCGGAAGACACACGCAACTATATGCACACACACCGATATGATATGCACAGAGTGCAATTATTGCACCAGAAACACAACAAGCTAAGCTAAAATTCTCAGCAGGTATTTCTTGCCACATGATGTTCCAGAGAGTGTATGCATACAACTATGGGCTATCGTTGTTCATTAGCGCTGATTTCACTATGCGCTAGGCTCAAACCTTTCCCAGCTGAGCCTGATCTGTTTCAGAAACATTCCCAGCACTGAAGGCTCCAAGTCATAATTAGTAATTTATGCAGCTTGTAATCAATGTGGAATGTGAATTTTTAATCCTTTTGGCTTTGTGTCAGGAGCAGACTTCTTATGAGCTGGCTTTCTACAAACACCAGCGTTCATGGAGATGGGACAACTCGCATGGCTGCAGGCATCAGACATCTGTTGGGGCTGTCCTAGCAAAGCCATGCATGTGCCAAGCTGCAGGCTGGCACATATGCATACAAAAAGTGGCATGTGGCTGGGGACTTTGTACGTGAAATATGCCAATCAAGGACAGTATGCATCAAGGAGACATATATATGACATATGGTTCCTCCATTTTTTTTTCTCCCTTGGCAATGAGCTAGTAATGTGTACTGTGGTCTGTATGGCACATTCCAATATGATGGCTTACAGAGAAATGCTTGAGCCTCAGGATAAATTTAAGGGACCCCACTGGTCCCCAGGGCCATCCAAGGACATTTTGCCACCAGAAGTAGGAAATACAGATGAGACCCACTCCAAACATCTCATCCATGGTTTGGTGCACATCTGCACTTCCCCAAATCTGGGGATGTATACCCAACTCCAGTGTTGCAGTCATAACAAAATACAATGGCTAAAAAAATCTTTTGTTTTAATCATACCCTTTCTCCATTACCTTCATAAATCTGCTTTTTAAAAAATATCCGTTTCATAGATCAAAATAATGCAAGGATCCAGGAAAAAGGCACACACACATGATCAAGTGTTAAACTTAGCTGTAAAATAACAATAACAATAAATAAGCCACTGACAACATTGGGCCTTTGACCGCAGGGAAATCACATCAAATTATATAAGTCCAGAACTAGATTGCCAACCCCAGGTGGTGCCTGGAAATCTCCAGGAATTTCAAGTGATCTCCAGAAGACAAAAATCAGACTACAGCTCTCTGGACTTACAGGGCTCAGTTCCCCGGGAAAAAATGGCTGCCTTGGAAGGTGGACTCTATGGCATTTTACCTTACTGAGGTCCCTTCTGTAGTAACCAGGGACTATTTTATTAATTTTTTAGCTGCTTATTTTGTGTTTAGTTCAGTGTTCTCAGTGTTTAGTTTCACATTCTTGAGTTTGAAAAGTGCTGATAAGGTGAAGAGATTCTTTTTAAGTAAGTCAGCAGAGTAAGTATTGAGAGACTGAGTCCATGTGTGTTTAAAATATAAATGTTTACTATCAACCTCACATGGGAAAAGGTACGCTGGATATGAGAATAAGAAAGAGCTAAATAGCTACATCCTTACAACTAGAGAGATAAGACAGGAATGGCTTCTCCTTCTTCAACAAGAACAAAGAACAGGAAGGAGAACCCCAATATGCTAAATACCTGATACACTGATTTCCAATCAGAGAGCTAAGGTTCTTACAAAATTCCCGGCCATTCTATTGAGTAAATAGATTGGTTACAAACAAACATGTGACTTCCTGTTTACCAATATTAACAATTTAAAAAGAATCCCTTCATAAGGCCACCTGCAGACTTAGGTTTTGGATGCCTAGCAATGACTTTGTGAAGATTTGTTTTCCTTTTGGAATGGCCTTGGACAACAGAGGCTGGTTGGGGTTCCCATGTAATGGCCGATTATGTGGACCTCAATCAGCTCCACCTTTAATTACCTCTGTCCAATACTTCATTTACATGTATTAAAGTCCCTGACCCGTGTATTGGGATCAGGCGAACCTGGTTGCTAGGTTCAATTGATAGTTAGTGCCTGTGATCAGGTGTTCCCAGAAATGGTTAAAAATGAAGTCTTTGCTTCGGCTAACTTTAGACCTGTAGTTGGTTATGCTACAGTGGCTATTGTTTTTTTGATTTGGAGGGAAACCCTGAACCTCTGCTGGAGGAACTGAGATTTGTGGTCTGAACTGCTGTAAGCAGATTGCTCTTTGTGCATCAAGAACTGCTGTGGATAACTGGTGCTGAAATATCCAAGGTAACTTAGCTAGAGATATTAAAAACCTTTTTTTATTTTCTGTTCACACAGTGTGTTGGTATTGGTTTGCACCATAAATAAAACTTTTGTTACATACCTCTGCTTGGTGTCTTTGTCTGGGGTTTGCAGAAGGCTTTTCTAGGCCCCAGTCACATGGGACGATTTGCCATGCGAGAGGGACGGATCGGGGGCGCATCAAGCGGGTGCAATCATACCGCAACATCTGGGAAGCGGAGCGCACCCATCCCCGATCTGTCCCTTCCAGGTGAAATTGTGCATCAAAAAGGTAGCACCACAACAGTACTACCTACTGGTTGACGTGCAGCACGGGTGGGCGTCTGATCGCCGATGTGCCTGTCTCCCTGCAGCATATGGAGGCCCTGTAGAACTGCGCATGCGTGTGCGTGCGCAACGGGCTCGCCTCACTCACTAATCTGTGACTTCCCCCAGCATCTGATCATGCCGGGGAGCAACTGAGCGGCGGCTCGGGGGATCTGTCTGATCCTGCCGCCGTGCTTCAAAAAAGCCGCACTTCAGCCGCACCTTTCCCCCCAGTGTGACCGGGGCCCTAGTTGCCTTTTTGGCCCTGCCCCTACCTATATTATATGTGTGGAACTCCTGACTCTGGAGAGGGTTTGAATTTCTGCTCAACATCCTAAAGGAAGTCGGGTTGACTTGTGCCTTGCATTCCTGGATGAAGCAGGTCTGGTGGCAGCATACTGTGGTGTAGGAGCAAGAGGAACTTGACTCCTGATTCTGTTAAAATTAGACAGAGTGCTCTGCCTGTCAGGGCTCCAGCTCAATCTCCTGCCGGGTTGGCAAAGGAGTGTTTGAGGTCTGGCGGTGGCACTACACCTTCCCTCTCCAAATTCCACCATCCCCTGACTCTATCTCCACATCTCCTGGAATTTCCCAACCCGGAGCTGGCAACTCTATCGGAACCTGGCAGAATCTCCTAGGTCACAGGCAAAATGTGGCAATCAGGAGCAGAGATTTTTGCCAGCTTGGCTCTTTAAGGTTTGTTTTCAGACCCTAAATGCAGGCTACAGCTAATGCAGTTTTAGACCATAAAATAATGGTAATCTTAGGCTGGCATCTTGTGCCAGCTGTGTTCCTGTGGCATCCCTAACACAAGGGTTAGAGAACAGTGTGATGTTAGAGATGTAGGGGGAAGAGTCAGGCAAAGACGTCCTGTGGAAGAGGGGAGGGGGGGAGAGAAGAGTCCAGTAGGCCTGTAATTCAGCAAGAGAGATGAAAGCAGAATGTGTTGTGTTTTTTTACTATGTTGCCTAAGGTTTTAATACATTAAAAGGCTAGTCCTGTTTGTAAATCACCATATGAAAAACAGAGTGGTATGACTCCTCTAGATAAAAAAAGGGTTTATTTCCAATGCAGGCATGGCTTTCGTGACTCTTGTCATGGTACAAGATGTGTAGCCTCCCCTCCCCATGACACTCTTCATTTACACCACTGTCCCTGCTAGATTCACCATGCAGAATCTAAACACCCTTTCCATACAGGTATATAAATCAGCACAGCAAGACAACTGGGAACCAGGCCCCAGGGTACCTCTGATAAGCCCAATTGCTAAAACTTCCCGCAGATGAAAAAGAGCCTTTGATCTCTCTGAAGTTACCTCTTCCCTTACGCAGGCTGTTTGGGAAGGAGAAGATAATAGACTGGATGCAAACAGACAACCATGCAGGAGGCATAACCTCCCCTACATAAAGAAACACTCTGCAGCTACCTGTGGTCAGAACAGGCCAGTGCATAACTTGATGAAACCCAGCGCACTACTGGTGGATACAAAGGTCATATCACCATTGGTGCAAACTGGATTTGCTCTCTGGGAGCCTGTATGGGCCCAATCACTTTACTCCAAATGGAGTCAGGAGTTTGATCAATAGGACCAGAACTCTCACTCCTTGTAAATCAGGCTTCCTCCACCAAAATCACTGATGCCAGCATCCTAGCTGGTGTAAATTAATTTATCACTTCTTTGGAATCAATGGTTCATAGTATCCTACTAACATGAATTTTTATTGATTCATTTATATTTAAATTTATAGCTCAATTTTCCACCTCAAAAGCCCCCAAAGCAGATTACAAATAACAATTACAAACATAAAATACCATTACAAAACAAAGTTAAAAATTAATCTATACACAAGCTTAAATTAAGATCGCTTGATCAAAATAGAAATCCAAATGCTGTCACACTTCAGAAGGCTCAGCAAAATAGGTTTTGTTTGTTTACTGTTTACCTAAAATTTTCAATTTTCAACAGAGCGGATCTGGCAGATCCCTCAAGGGAGGGAGACCCCAGCCGTAATACTAGTGGCATGATGCGGGGGAAGGCTTACTTCTGACAGAAAAATAGCTTTATCACTGATAGTGATAGTGCCCAAAATAACATCACTTCACGATATTATATCATAGTGAGACATACATGTAGAAAGAAGGGCTCGCCAAGTTGTCCTGTCCTGAAATCATTTAGACTTTAATGGGTGACCTTGGGCCAGTCATACTCTCTCAGCCTAAACAACCTTGCAGGGTCCTTGTGAGGACAAAATGGAGGAGAGGAGAATGATGTAAGCTGTTTTCGGTCCCACTGAGGAGAAAGGTGGGGTACAAATGAATTAAATTAAATTTTAAAAAAACCAAACTGGTATAACCAATGATGGCAGGCCAGAGGTAGTTTTATACTTCATGTTCAACACCAGATAGAAGCTACGATTCAACATTCTGAACCATCTGATTTCTAGACTGCATAGTCATAAAACACATAGAAGTAGTTAAGATGAGAGGTTATAGATCATAAAAGACTATCACAAAGTTTTTTGACTTCAGAATGGGAAGCAATTGGCATATAAAGCTTAAAAAGTGTGCAGGAGCATGATTAGGAGGTTATAGCAGCTATCACCCAGGTATCCAAAAGCAATTTTGATCCTAGAAGCACTCTTAAGCAGTGTTCCCTCTAAGCTGAGTTAGTGTGAGCTAGCTCACAGTTTTTTAGCCTTCCGCTCACACATTTTTGTCTTAGCTCAGGAAGGATGGCACCAGAACAAACTAATTTATGCAGGAGCCAAATTGCTCACTCACAACTTTAATGTCATTAGCTCACAAAGTAGAATTTTTGCTCACAAGATTCTGAAACTTAGAGGGAGCATTGCTCCTAAGGCATAAATATGCTTCTTAATGGAGTACAAGTATGCTCACTTAAGATACAAGTGTGCTCACCATCATCATCTTGTCTAGAATAGACTTCATTTTCTTCACTGTTATCCAGTCCATTACTTACTTAGCAGAAGTCGTTATGGAGTATACAGCTATGCAACAGATGCAGTAGGGAAAGGAGAATTAAAGATGATGTCAACAACATATTGATACACCATTACCCAAATCTCTGGACAACCTTACCCAGCAGTAGATTTTAAATGGTAGATGAGAAGACAAGATCATGGAAGACAAGAAGGATCCCAATGATACCCCACAGAATAATATCCACAAGGAACAGGAGTAGAACCCCAGCACAACTTTCTGAAACTGACCTAAAAGCTAGGAGTGGAACAACTGCAAAGCAGTCCTCCCCCCTCAACTTCTAACCCATGCAAAATGTCCAGAACAATGCCATGGATGATGGTACTAAAAGCTGCAGAGAGAGCCAAGGTAATCAACAGGGTTATATTCTTCCTTTCTCCTTATCACTGTAGTCGATCATTAGTTGGGCAGTTTCCATATTGAACCCTGGGTGGAAGCCAAACTGAAAGGAATCTAGACAGCTAATTTCACCCAGAAGTGCCAGGATCTGAAACACCACAACTTGCTCGACTTCCTGAACCAACGTGGGCTACTAAGGTTCTAAAATTGTCATTAGAAGGCAACTGAACTGAAGCCCTTTCAGGTGAAAAAGTTTTTGTGGACAAAAGAGCTCCAATGCACGGATGGCACATAAGGAAGTTTTCTTTACTATGCCATGGAATAAACTTTCAAACAGGCTCTAAGCTGTCACACTCCTATATGAGTTTTCCTCTCCTTGCTTTGTTAACTTATGCCAGGGATCAATACCTACTTTGTCTGGAAGGCCAATTTAGGGCAAAGAACAGGATAATGTCCCTTCTTTATTCCCTTACTAATTTAGTGCCATTAGTTTACTCAGAGCTGGCAGCTAGATTCAAGTCCAGGAGCACCTTAGAGACCAAGAAGATTTTCAGGGTATAACCTTACATGAGTTTGATGAAGGGAGCTCTGACTCTAGAAAGCCTAAGCCCTGAAAATCTTCTTGGTCTCTAAGATGCTCCTGGACTCGAATCTAACTGTTCTACTGCAGACCAACATGGCTGCTCCCTGAAACTATCTTTGGAGCTGACAGATGCTGGAAATTCCAGCCCACCACATCACTGGGCCTGAAAGCGAGAAGAATACTGCAGAAAGCATATATACGAACATTTCTCATTACCCTTCCCTCCTGAAGCTAGCTAGGGATCAAGAGAGTGGCTATGGCAAAAAGGGTTCTTTTATTTGCTAGAAGTGATGGGTCAATGGGCTGTCATATGATACAGCCTTACAGGGCTCTTTTTGTAGCAGGAACTCCTTTGCATATTAGGAAACACACGTCTAATGTAGCCAATCCTCCAAGAGCTTACAGTAACCCCTGTAAGAAGAGCTCTGTAAGCTACATTAGGGGTGTGTTGCCTAAAGGCAGAGGAATTCCTGCTACTAAAAGCCAAGTTCTGCAATCACGCACTGAGGGGGCCGTTCTGGAAGAAGTCGCTATCGCAAGAAGATCTGTGCCTTGGCATCGAGATGTCTTCGCCCAAAGAGAGAAAGAATCTACCACTGAAGCCAATAGATCCTGCTGTTGGGTGTTGTGTTAGGCATGCACCTCCCCTTAACACTGTGCCCCTAGTATAGATCAAACTATGTGTTCTGTAAACCGCTCTGAGCCGTATGGAGAGAGCGGTATATAAATCGCAAATGTAATGTAAAAGAGCCCTGCAGCCTTATAAGGGGACACTTTGGTCTACTTAGCCCCATATTCTAGTTCAACAGGCAGTGGCTGCCCAAGATCTCAGGATGAGTTGTTCCTTAGTCCTGTCACTGGCAGTCTTTTTTTTAAAAAAACGTGTGTGTATGTGCAGGTGTGTGTATGTGTTTTTGTGTGCTTGCCTGGAAGTCATGGTGACTTCTGGTGACCTCTACTGGGAGCTTGGACGTTTTTCAGAGAGGTAGCTTAAGTAGCCTGCCTCTGTGTCCCACCTCTGGTATTCCTTGGAGGTTGCCCTTCCACATACTTACCAGAGAGTTGGCCCTGCTTAGCTTCCGAGATCTGACAAGATCAGGCTTGCCCAGGCTATCCAGGTCAGGACTGTCACCTGCAGTCTTCTAACCTGGAGACACTAAATGAATCTAAGACTGTCTATAAGCAAAGCCTGCTCTACCATTGATCTCTGGACCAGTCCCATCTGTGGACCATATTTGGTTCATGGGTCATCCAGTAGTTGCCAATGTCAATCTAGCCCTAGTTTATACCGCTGGAACCTAACTGACCCTGGTGAATCTACACCTTCTGAGCTTCGTTATGTGGTAAGAAAGCCAGGAACAGACAAAACTAGATTAATTTTTCCCCGATTTATTTTTGGCTCTTGTAGAATCACCATACTGTGCATTTTAGCTTGTGGAGGAGGGAAGCTGTCACAATGGCATCTGGGTATAACAAATTAGCAAATATAATGAATGATTTTAGGTGGGGCCAATGGCAGCCATTCAACCATTAGGAGGGTAGTGGGGTAGCAGTTAGAACGGAAAAAAATCCATGACAGATAATATTTAACGCTATAAAAGAAAACACAAACCTTACCCATTCATGCAGTGATTCATAAAACACATACACAGAGTAGCATTTTAAAATAAGTTTGACGTAACAGCTCATCTGCTCTCCAACTGGCTGAAGCACGTGGTGGAAGTCTGATACTGTCAATGATGTCTCTTACAATCTGACTTACACATGGGACACCCTTGATTTAACTTGCATGACTGAGAACCAGGTTTGGTGTGACTAATGTACCGATGATCCAGGCAAACAGCCAGGTGAGGTTAGCCTGTGGCTAGAAAACAAGAATTTTAGGAGATATTGCCATCTATCCTTTTTTCCCACAAGGTTACCAACTCCATCTTGGGAAATTCCTAGAGATTGATGCGGTAGTGGAGTATTCCCAGAGTTACAACAGATCTCTAGGCTGCAAAGATCAGTTCCAATGAAGGAAATGGCACCTTTGGAAGGCAGACAATAGCATCACATTTCTGCTGGCCTCCCTTCTCTCCCCAAACTTTGCCCTCCTCAGGCAATTCCTCCAAATCTCCAGTAATTTCCCAAGGCTAAGTTGGCAACCCTACTTTCCCATTAAGGCTAAACCAATGAAATGTAATCAGAATGAACACATATTCTTCTTGTATTTATCCCCATGCCCACCTCTTTTTTCTTCTTTGTTGTCTCTCCTGTGTCAGATTTACAGATTTACAGTAGTAAGCTCTGGCAGGGGTGGGGGAATATGGATTGGTATACATGCTATAAGCCAGTCTTGTCAGATCTCAGAAGTTAAGCAGGGTTGGTACTTGAATCATGGGAGGCCACGAAGGAAGACTCCACAGAAGAAGGCAATGGCAAACCACCTCTGCTTCCGCACTTGCCTTGAAAACGCTATGGGGTCACCATAAGTCCATTGTGACTTGGTTATGTTTGCCAACCAGGGAGAATTGATGAGGCAGAAGCACGTGGGGTGTGAACACTGGAGGCATGGGATCATGCAATGCCATGATGACACTTCTAGATGACAGATGTCATGACACTGCGGGATGCTCTAGGCATTCCCTCAGTCACTATTAAGGAAACTTCCTAGAAGATAATAGCAGCACCATAGGTGCGAATGCCGGGCAGATTTAAAGGGTGTGATCAAACACGAACATCTGGGAAGAGCCCCACACCCATCGGCAACCTGTTTTGCTCTGCTGCAGAAATAGAGTAAAAAGACACCAGGGAAAGTCCAGTAGTAAATGGGTTGCTACGGGCCACGAACAGACTTTCCCCTATCTGATCGCTGTAGCGCATTATCATGGCATCAGGATGGTCTGATCAGGCTATCCTGACTCCGTGCTGTTGTTTTTTCCCCCCTTCTCAGTATGTGCATCATCACACATTTCATAGGGAGCCCTCAGTGCTGAGATGCAATTCATCAATTCCCTGTTTAAGCGCATCGGGAACGGCAACCCCCTCCCCCCGACTCACCAGTGGTTGCGTCTGATCACGCAGTGGTGGGCTGTCCCCGCAGCTTCAAAGGACTATGTGATCGCACAACTATGTGTCAAATTTTTTCAGGGGAAATAGCCTCGCTTCCCCCCCCATGTTATCTCATGCATGTGACTGCCACCAGAGTATTACACAACACTGTTCCCCCTCCCCCTGGTTTTGCTCTCATCGTTGCATTGAGCGATGGTGGGGGCAGGCAACCTGGTAAGTCTATTCTTGGGGCAGATACTTGTTTTCTTATATTCTCTGAAGCAGTATGCACATTGATCGCATCAAACAAAAAGAACAAATGAATTAATTAATCCGTGGCACAGACACCTATTTTATATTTGGCTTTGCTGGTTTCTTGTATGGGATTCAGTTGTTGACCTGCTAATATTAATCTCTTTCCCTCCTGCTTTCACTGTTGTTTCCTAAACAATGTTATCAACAATTAATATAAATTGCCTCTGAGGCTGAGCTATGGTGGCTAGATTAAAGCAAAACAAAAAACAAAAAAACAAAAAGCCACGATCTGACAGTTCAGCTTCCTTGCTAGCATTTCAGCTCATTTGCAGGATTGTTAGGATTTCTTTGCTAAATCTGAGCTGTTAACGATCAGGTTTAGCAGATTTTTAAAAATTCACTCACAGAGCTGCTTTCCTTTGCCAGCAAGGTAACTAGGAAAGTGGGCTTGATTTGAAATGAGTACAAGCAGGGACCCACAAGAAACTCATGAGAGAGGGGGAATACCAGTGGCAGTGACACCCTTCTGCAGCCCCATTTGCTCATTAACTTACCTCCCTCCTCACCATTCTGCCCATTTACCAGCTCACAGAGTTGCTCTGGTTGGGAGAGAAAGGCAGCAGCAGCTTCTGCTCTTCCTCTGCCCTCCTGTTTTCCCACCTGCAGTGCCAGCAGTGGAGGCAGTGAAAGGGGCACTGGTGACTTCTCCTCCCTGCATACCTTTAGAGAGCATAGCAGCAGCTGCTGCTCTTTCTGGCTTGTTTGGCTGGCAGGTTGGCACAGTGGCTCTGGCTTTTCCTCCCTCCTTCCCTGCCTATTTTCCTGAGTCACATAGCTGCTCCTCCTTTTGAAAAATATGGGTGCTTTGATTTGTGACATAGCAACATGAATCACAGTATTTTTGTTAAAGTGTTATTTTTTTTAAAAAAATTGCATTTTTCTGCAAACTTGGAGAATCTCCTAGATCTGTAGAAAAACAACCCCTATCTCAACCTGGGCCCATTCTCTGGGTCTATTAATTTGTAAGGGGCTAGGTTCAGAATTAGATACAGGGCATGTGGAGAATGTGTGTGAGTCACTTCATTTTCTCCATATCCCTTCCCCACACCATTTTCTTTTTCCCTCTTCCTGATAGCCCACATATTCTCTCCCCTTTCCCTGGTTCCTTCTCTCCTTCTCACTTATCACCCAATCTTTTTATCTACTCCACCAGTCTTCAGCTTTATTTATTATTTATTTACTTCATTTCTACCCTACCTTTATCACCAATGGGTCCCAAAGCAGCTTACATCATTCTTCTCTCCCCTGTTTTTATCCTCAAAGCAACCCCATGAGGTAGGGTAGAGTAGGCTGAAAGTGTGTGACTGGCCCAAGACCATCTATGGTGATCTCACCCTCTTCCCTCCCTCATGCACAGGATTTTCCCTTGGTTTTTTATTTCTTGCTGAGCAGCCCCTATATCTATATATTTTCTTATTTGTTTTTCTGTGGCTGTCCCACCCTGTCACATTATATATTTCTATGCTGGCCCAGCCCAGGGACTGGAGAGAAGAGACAAAATCACCTGCTTATATTATGCTTCTGCAATGGCACACAATAGGCTTTTGAAAGTTCAAAATAAACAAAATATTTTATTTTATTCGGAGGGGGAAAGGTTAGGTGGAATTAGGGGTAGGATGTATGAGGTGAACCAATAATAAAAACTGAGGTAACTTTGTAAGCACACTAAATCCAGATAATATGTTGCCTATAAGTAAGTGTTTTTGCTTTTCGACAAGGTCTTTGAAATTTTGAGGAGAGAGGCTTTCTTTTCAGTTTCTACTTTAACTCGCAAGCAGAGATTTCTGAGTTTCACTGACACTTCATGTTTAGAAGGCAGGAATGTACAACCAAATTCCCAAAATCCTTCTCTATACACAGATTAAGGATCATTCCTCATTTTAGATCTATTTCCCTTTCCACTGGCAAGGATTACTTCTCTTGATTAGAAGCTGTCCCTTTTCGACTTGAATGGGGATCCACTGTGATCCACTCACTCCTTCAGCCTCTTTCCCAGTCCACAGTCAGTGGTAAACTTTTTTAACTGTTAGTTCCCAACTGTCATTTCTTAACGGACACTCAACAGAATTCTGTTTGAACTGCCTGTCACTCAAAGGTTCTCAGACTCTGTTAGAATGTTAACCCTTGACAGTCTGTCACACCACCCAACAATCATCTGTGGCAGAGTGGGGATTTTAACCTGCCTCTACCAGATCCTAGTCTGACATTCTAAACACTACACAACACTGGCTCTCACTTTCCCTCTTCCTGCAGCCTCTCCCTGGGAAAAATCTGGCCAAGTTGCAAAAGTCATGTGGTAGTAAGTAGCTCAGGTGAGTTGTGTGGTGGCCAGTGCTGGGTCTGGCCAAGTTACACAAGTTCTGCATCGGCTGCCACTGGGCCCAGACAGGTTTTGTGGCATCAGGTCATCCAGTAGCCACCACCACACCTGGATGAGTTGCACAAATTGCATGGCAGCCATTTTTCTCCAGGGCAGGAGTCAGGGGAGCAGGGGTGGACTGGGAGGCCAAAACCCTCCCCACCTTTTACTGACAGAAACCAAGGTTTGAAGGCTTGGGATATTGTTGGGGTTGTCTAATAACCCCACAACAGCCTCTGAGATCTCCTTTCCCACAGGTACAGGCTCTGCTTTTATTATTTTGGTTTTAAGAAAACCCTGTGTATGTGTGTTTTAGATTTCATATTTTTCTGCAAACGTGGGGCTTTTCTCAGGTTTGTAGAAAACTTTGTTTTGTCTGTTCATGGCTCCAGTCTGTAGGTTTAAATATCCACAGATGGGACATGTTGAAAATTAGATATATTGATATTTACTATCCAACCTTCAAACTCGAGAATCTGACATTTCTTACAGGTGTTTTGCCTCTTTGGGGTATATATTTACAAATATGTTCTAAATGAATACAAGTAATAAAATATCTACCATGGGTTTCCTGACTTTACTTTTATTAAAAACTAGGAATAAGGCCCGTTGTGGAAATAAATACAACGGGATCTAGAAAGAGGCTCTGGGAGAGTGCCCCGGCTTTGGGCACTCAGCGACAATTTGCTGTGGCAATCTTAGCAGGGTATAATGACAGAGTCCACCATTTTCTCCAGAGGAACTGATCTTTGCTACCTGAAGAGCAGTAGTAATTTTGAGTGATCTCCAGCCCACACCCAAGATTGGTAACAGTGGTTCCCCAGGAGGGAGTGGCTGGTTTGGAGGGTGGAGTCTATGGCATTGTACCTGTCTGAGGTCCCACCCCTCCTCAACACTCACCCTCTCCAGGTTCGACCCTTCAAATCTCCAGGAATTTCCCAACCTGGAGTTGACAAACCTATCTCCCTCCCAGCCAACCATCAACCGACCTTTAGTTTTCCATCTCCTCCCCCATCCCTCCTAGAGAGCAGTTGTAATTTTGAGTGATCTCCAGCCCCCACCTGGAGATTGGCAACAATGGTTCCCCATCAGGGAATGGCTGGATTGGAGGGTGGAGTCTATGGCATCGTACCTGTCTGAGGTGCCACCCCTCCTCAAACCTCACCCTCTCCAGGCTCCATTCCTCAAATCTCCAGGAATTGCCCACCTGGAGTTGGCAACCTGATCAGGACTGGGCCCAATGAGTTTTCTCCCAAAGGCCAACATAGGTGTGAAAAGGGCCTTTTACTGACAGAGGAGAAATTCAGGTGCCAACTTTGATTAGGGAAATACCTGGAGATTTCGGGGGGGGGTGGATCCTGTGGAGGGCGGCATTTGGGGTGTGTGTGGAAGGACTCAGCAGGGTATAATGCCATAGGGTCTACCCTACAAAGCAATCATTTTCTCCCGGGGAACTGATCTCTGTCATCTGGAGGTCAATTGTAACAGTGGGAGATCTCCAGGTCCCACCTGGAGATTGGCAGCCCTAGGGGAAAGTCAACCGCACAGCGGGGAGTTGAAGAAAATGGTCTGATGGTCGCTGGCCCACCTCGTTAGCCAGCCAGCCATGCTGAAGCTAAGCAGGAGAAAGAGTCTTTTTCCATTTATTCTGACAGGAAAGTGGCCATTGGGGAGGGGGTTATGGGCGGGGGAGGGGTTATGCTGAAAGTCCTTTGTTTTTTTACTCACAGAACCAAGCTTGGCTGCCTACCAACAGCCACTGAGGGGACAGTCCCTCACAGGAGTCAAGAGAACTGTCTTCCTCAGGAGAGAGAGCTGTCTGCCAGGGGGAGTGGGTGGGGAAGAGGAGCAGACCCAGCACCCGGCCAATGGCACGCGAGTACTCTTGAGTGGCGGCTGATGGGCCAATGGCTGAGGGAGGGCATTTTACAGCCAATGGGAGCACATGGAATCTTGTGAAACCAAAAGATAATTATTTATAAGGAGAGATGAGACAAGGGATTCCAGGGTCAAATGGAAGAGTCCAATCTCCAAAAGATTTAGTAACTATGCCAATGAACTTGACAGGTTTGATAGTCCCATTGAGAAGCCAGCATCTTTTGCCCAGCCAGCATTCAGTCCTGAGGTTCCCCCCACCCCGTGCCTTTACCAAGAGCTGCAAGCCCAACATTAGGGCTTGCATGTCATCTCCTATGTTGTAGTGAGTGGTGATGGACTGTTGCCATGGTGATTGCTATCAGGAACCCAAACTAGCTTGTGGGGTCAACCTCTCAGTTTAAGCAACATTAAGAGGTACTAATAGGCCTTATGGAATGAGCTCCTTGGAAGTTCGACAAAGCAGGAGCAAGAAGAAAACAAGAAATTCTTAACCCTTGGGGAGACAAGGAAGCCATCCCTTTGCTTACATTTTGGTGCTTTAAAAAATCTAGTAAATATTATGTTTGCCTCCTGTTGTTCAGCTTGTTGGAGGTAGAATTGTGCTGTGGGGTCCCCAGGAGAGCCTGCAAATCAAATATTCCATCTCTGTTCAGGCAGCATTATTGCTAATGACAGCAAATGCATTGCTCTAATCTTTTTTCATTTTGCTCATCTGCACAGGACCTGACCTCCCTTAAGAGCTTGGAGGGCTGTGCCAAGTGGAGGCAGTGGGTTGCCTGAGTACTAAGGCCTGGGAACAGCTGCCCTCATGCTGATGGGAGGCCTCCTCCATAATAACATCCCCCCCCCCCGGTTTGACACCCATTTTTCGTTCAGCCTCTGTACAATGAGAAGATTTACATTTATTTTTGTTTCAGTAGCTTAACACAGAAAGCCATTTGGCAGCCCATGGAGTCCATCTGGCCCCCATTATGACTTTATCTGGACCATGAGCCTTTGGGCATGATTGTGTTTGCAGATGCCTCATCTCCTGTACCATAGCCACCCAGCCCCATACCTGAGTAATGAACTTCCACTTGCCCACTCCAGCCTAGACTCTAAAGGAAATATATTCCGCCCTCTTGGATTCTACTGTAGTCCTCTTGCACCTTAGAATGAGCAAAGAACTTTGAAGACAACCCATAAATTGCAGGTGGTCCAGAATGCAGCTGCCCAGTTGTCAGGAGCTGGCTATTGGGAACACATTTGGCCTATTTTAAAACAGCTTCATTAGCTCCTAGTTTGTTTCTGAGCTCAGATCAAGGTGCTGATTATGTCCCTTAAAGTCCTTCATATCCTAGGGCCCACATATCTAAAGGACTATCTTTCTCGGTATGTCTCACTGTACCCAGCTAGACTTCAGCTTCTCACCTTCAGCTTCCCACCTGCAGAGCAGTCCTAAAATGGTCTATTCAGAATCAGTTTGGTGGGGCATAACTCCCAGGAAAGTGTTCTCAGCATTTCACTGAAAATGTGACCCACTTGTAGAATTGCCAACCTCCGAGTGGGATCTCCTGGAATTACATTGCTCTCCAGACTACAGGATCGGTTCCCCCGGAGAAAGTGGCTGATTTGGAGGAAGAAATTTATGGCATTGTATCTTGCTGAGTTCTTGCCCACCTCTAGGCTCCACCCACAAATCTCCAGGGATTTCCCAACCCAGGGTTGGCAATCCTATCCAGCTGGCATTGAAAAGGAGCTTTGCACCCTGACCGCGATAGCCCAGGAACGCCTGATCTCATCAGATCTCGGAATCTAAACAGGGCTGACCTTGGCAAGTATTTGGATTGGCTGGGAGGCAGAGGCAGGCCATCAAGCCACTTCTCTGAATGTCCTCCATGCCCCAGTAGAAGTCGCCACAGGTTGCCATGACTTCTAGGCACAGACACACATACACCCGTTCATGCACGCGCGCACACACACAAATGCAAAAAAAAAAACCACAAAAAGGAAAAGAAAAGAGGCTTTGCATTTTCTGTCATTGCTCTCATTTTAGGGAACTGGCTCCTCAAAGTGAGTGAGAGTACCACACTTGGAAACTTTTAGGAAGTGTTGTAAGGCTATTTTATTCACCAGAGCTTTTAATGGAGTGAAAGTTGCAGGCATTTTATTAGGTTGAAGGGAGGACTTTCAGCATTATTGTCATTTGATATATTTTTAAATTATGTATTGTAAGTCACTTTGAACCATGGGGAAAGGCAGATTATAAATTGTCACAATATATTAACAAATAAACTGGGGGGCCCAGCCTCTAAGTGCTGGAGCCTATGATCTCCCAGGCTTGATGCTGACCATTCCTGGCTTAATGCCTACAAATGAGCAGCTCCATTCAACTTCAATCCAAAAGCCAATGCAAATTTTAAAAAGGCTTTTTAATTTTTTTTTGAATTTTGGTTTTGCTCCGCCTTTCCATCTGGCAAGTTCCATAAGATGCCTTGACATCAGGTCAAAAGCAAATAAAAACCTAATAAAACCAACAGCAGTTTGCAAAGTCAGCCACAGCTAATTAGCCATAATCCCTTTTTGTGATGACCTATAGTTTTAAGCAAATACATTAAACTGAACTGAGCTGTAATCCCAAGCGAGCTCTGTAACAGCCTGCCAACTCGGCAATCAACAATAATGAGGGCAGCCAAGAACTTCCTTCCTTGGACTGGTAAATTTGTGCGTCACTGCACTACCGAGAAGGACCATAGGCACCCAGTGCACATCAGTGTGGTCTATGTGACAGCTCTGTTCCTAGATCCACAGTGCTTTAGGACTAGGTTCACCGTATGCTGAGCCACTCCAGGATTTATAGTGGATTTGGAGGGCTACAGATAAAAGGAACTTGGCTATTAAATTCTGCATTTGTTACTTCAGCACTGCACCTCAGTTCTCATTCTTGGCTCTCTAACGACAATCATTAGATGCCTTGGGACATGGAATTTGGGCAATAACTTATGTGAGTGGGTAGGTTCTTATGGGAGGAGGAGGTCTAGTGTTGGCTTTGACTTTTTGAATTGGCCTGGAAATAAAGTTGCCAAGTCCCTCCTGGGAGATGGGGTGGGGTAGAGTCACCAGTTCCAGGTTGGGAAACTCCTGGAGATTTGGAGATGGAGCCTGGGGAGGACAGGGACCCTGGAGGGGTACAATGCCATAGAGTCCCCCTCCAAAGCATCCATTTTTTCCCAGGGGAACTGATCTCTGTAGTCTGGAGATGAGCTGTAGCTCCAGGGTATCCCCAGATCCCACTTGGAGGCTGGCATCCCTACCTGGAAATGAATTAGGAGTTAGTAAAGTTGACATAAACTCGTGTGGCACAACCCAGTTAATACTTTTGCTGCCATATTCTGGACCAGTTAATGTTTGTGAACACCTTTCAGTAACAGTCCTGTGTAGAGCACAATATGAATGGTGGCATTGTCTTTTGATGAAGCATCTTGTAGCACAATGGTGGTTTAAAATGGATCTCCAAGTCGATGGCAACAAGCAGTATTGATTAAAAATTGTATCTCACTTTCCCGGCACAGTGGGGGCATTCAAGGCAGCTTACTACATTAAAAACAGTATCTAAGCATATCAACATGTATCAAACAGAAGTACTAAAGCAGAATTACCTCCCTGAAATCCAAGTACCAGACACAGGCTTCCCCATTTCCTAACACAGTAAGAGGCAAGATCGTCGTAACTCTTTCCACTTATTCCCTCTCAGGCCATGTAACTCACCATCCTTCCATACCAGCTGTGCCACAAAACAAGTGACGGGGGGGGGGGGGGAAACAACAGGATCTGGGGAAGGAACAGGTGGAAAGAGACAACTGTATTGTCCAGTGGCTCTTGCATTGGGTTCTCTGGTTGTGGGGCCTGGGCACCTCCTATACAGGCTTGATCTCTGTAGTGCTGCAGGTACTAGACCAGAAGGGCTCAGTTGATACTAGGAGCCATCTGGCCCTATAAGGATTATGATCTTTGAGAACTTGTGTAGTGCAGTGTTTTAAATATCAGATAAGGATCGGTCACAGCCCCATTCAATCCATGAAGTTCAAAAAGTGACATTGGGTCAGTTGCTCTCTTTCTCTCTCAGCCTCACCTACCTCACAGGATTGTTGTGAGGATAAAAAGCAGGAGAGGAGAACCATGTGTGCTGCCCTGCACCTTTTTTTTGCGGGGGGGAGGCAGAATAAAAATGAGATTGACAGATTCTGCCTAGCAATTGATTCTGATCTGCAGGCCCATAGTTAGGATTTTTTTTTGTTTGGGGGGCATTTAAATTTTCAAGGGGGCAGTTAAATTAATTTGAAAGCCTGTATTTAAAGGGGGAGGCTCTGAGCCTGTTTCTAGGATCAGGGCAGCTAGCATGTTAGTTCCTAGGAAAAAACAGCTCAAAGGGCATTTAAATGCATTTTGAGTTCCCTTCCACAGGGCAGGTAAGCTTAGAAGGGCACTTAAGAGTGGCACTTTCAATGCATCTCCAACAATCTCCCTTTCTGCTAGCCCAATCCTGCTGTATACCATCTAGGTCATAGTGAGACTTTCAAAAGCATTCCCATGAGCCTTTGGGAAACATCCTCAAAACTAAGGTTTCTGGCATGGTATTTGTGGGGCGGTGCTTTTAATTAAGGTGGCAGGGCCCCAAAATACCCCACTGTAGCTGCTGAATCTTATCAGCTTCAGGTTGCTACAAATCAGATCTCCTCTTGAGAGCTGTGTTCAGGGATCCTTACAGCCAGAGGTCCTGACTCCTGACTGGTAAAAATCAACATCTCCCCAAACACCAGTTTAGTTCCTTATATAAAATCCATTCCCTAAGTAGTAGTGAGAGAGTCTGTTCAAGCTGAATTAATTAACTTCCAGGGTCACCTAAGCAGAATTACACCCCTCCAAGCTCACTGACTTCAATGAACTTAGAAGAGTGTAATTCTGCTTAGGATGGGACACGGAACAGTGATGTGAGGATTCCATCACCGTATCTAGCTTACAATGTAAACCATCATGGATTCATTGCAAAATATGGTGGGCTGAGATAATTCATGGCAATCTTGCTTATTTTGTCAACAACAGAGCAATGAATTAGTGAGCTGTGGCTTTCAGTGTTGAAAAGATGATGGACACCTGAAATAAAGAGATAGAAGAAGAATATATACAGAAGGACTCCCCAGGGATGAATGTGGGGATAGGAAGAAAGAGCAAAGTGATACTAAACAGAATTCAGAAGCTCTTAAAAGGGGGGAAGCATACAAGAGGCAGAATACTATGTATAATGGAGTATTTTGAAATTTTATGCCATAACTGTCATGTAGCCGCTTTCTGTGAGCCCATTTAGACACCATCCTACATAATCAGCCATAAATGGCAATCTCTTCCATGTCCAGGAAAGCAACAATGAGTTTTTACACTGACTTGAATATCCAGATATAGTCATATTGACTATGATCAAATGGAAGCATTGTGATTGCAGCTGCCAAATTAGTTTCCTGGCAGTAATCTTGAACCTCAAACTGCTACCTAACAAGTGTCAATTTAGTAGAGGAAGCGTTACCTATAATTTCTCCTCTAGGAAAAAAATATCTCCTTTGTACTTGATACAATGCTTTAAGACACAAGAGCCCTACAAGAAAAAAGTAGGGAGCCCTTATTCTGACACACAAGCCTTTATGTGATTGGACTCACAGATAAATCCATAGGTGTTTTAAAAAGAGCCTTCCACTGAAAACTTGAAAAGGAGCTTGGCTCTGTCTTCTAACATGATGGGGTAGGGTACCCTTATGGTGCCATTTACTTCAGTGGGTTTGGGATGGTGTAGCACTGCTTAGGATTGCGCTGTTATTTATTTAACTTCATTTATACCCCACTTTCTCCCCTGTGGGGGAGCCAAAGCAGCTTACATTGTTCTCCTCTCCTCATTTTATCCCCGTAACAACACTGGCTGAGTTCAGACTGGCAGTTTGCAGCGGGAGCCAGTCGTGGCAAAAAAAACCCGGAACAAACTGTTTTGGGGTTTCCTGGTCACACGGGGCTATTTGCTGCAGGAGAATACCGGGATGAGGCATGCGGGAGTGTTCAGACGGCTGGCGCGGAGGCGCCACTGTCAGCAGCTTCCCCCCGGTAAATCAGCCATGGGCGCATGGGCGCCCGTGCATACAAGCACATCTGGCCAATTGGGGGTGGATCCCATTTGCACCGGCACCGCATTGGGCAGTACAGCGGAGCACGGCCAATCAAACCGCTGCTGCCGTCTGCCCTAATGCGGCTTGCTCCCGGCTTATCCACCGAGCATTCACACGGCTGGGAAGCGGAATGCTGCGGGATAAACACGCTGTCCGGGATTTGCTACCACTTTAAAGAGGTATGTTTTCATCCTGGGAGCGAAGCAGAACAGCATGGGTTGCCGACGGGTGCGGAACGCCAGGCAGATGTGCCTGTGTGAACGCCCCCTTTAATCCTCTTCTCAAACGTGGCTGAAAGGTTGCTATAGCGGGGCAAATTGCCAGTCTGAACTCAGCCACTGTGAGGTTGGTGAGGCTGATGCGAGGGTGTGACTGGCCCAAAGTCACACAGCAAGTTGCCACAACCAACACTTTCTCAAGAGATATGTTCATTTTGGTCTGAACCAAACCTGGGGTTACTAGATCCTAGGCCAACACGGCAATGACTACACAACATTGGGTCTTGCTGTTAGCAGATTAGTTATCTCAGAATTCAGTACTGCAGAAGGAATGAATTGATTGTTTAGCACACTGCCATTCCTCCCACTTGAACCAAACTAGGAATCAGCTGTAGTTGCAGATCCTTCTGTATGGCTACAGTGGTAGCTCATCAGTAACAGAACCACCTTTATTTATTTGCTTTGAACAGTGCTATGCCACCTTTCCCAGTGGCTCACAAAGATGTAACAATACAAAAAAATAAAGTCAAGAATAAAAAGCAGCCAAACTGAATGCTGTCTTCTATCAGCTTTGAAAAACATATAGAGAAGAGGAGCTGTAAAATTTGGAAGGGGAGGCAGCTTATGTCAAAGCCTCGGGGTGGGGGGGACTGACTTGAAATTACCGCTGCTTCCTCACCCACAGTAATACAACATCTAATTTGAACATGGACATTGGTACCAGAGCTTGCAATAAACCCAGATGCCAACTTTACTGCCAGACAATACAATCACTGGACCTAACATCAACTACACCATCTCAGGCTTATTCACATGCTCATCTTCTAACATTGCATATGCCAATAAATGCCAACAATGCCCTTTGGTTCTCTACATAGGGCAAGCAGGTCAGACCCTACACCAAAGGATAAATGGACACAAATCTGACATCAAGAATCACAAGACTGAGAAACCTGTAGGAGAACACTTCAGCCTTCCAGGTGACCTCAAAGTAGCTGTTTTATTGCAAAGGAACTTCAGGAACAGACTAGAAAGGGAAATTGCTGAGTTGCAAGTTATTACAACACTCAGAACATTGGAATCCCTAGGACTTAACAGGGATATTGGTTTCTTCTCTCACTACATATGCTAACCTTATTCAGCCTTTACATCTGTATTCTCACCAATCCCCCAGAAGGGCCATAAGTCCTCCTTATTTTATTTCTAATTTGTAATAATAGATTAGAATAGTAGATTGTAATGTAATGTAATGAATAGTAGAATGTAATGTAATTTGGAATGGTAGACTGTAATGTATTTCTATGGTCTGGGGACAGGGGAGATAACTCTACACAGCCAATCACCCCACTTCAGAGAAGAAGATGCTGTAAGATCACCCTCCATGCTTGAGAGGAGACGGATGGAGCATAATGGCAGGGTCTCAGTTAATTACTCTCAGCATTTGACAAATAAGGATACATCTGTCCATCCATCTCCAGTGTTGACATATTTACTTCCTTCACTATGCCCCCCTCCCATTAAGCCCAAACAAATGGTAATCATATAAACTAAAGCCCCGGTCATACGGGCCCGGATAACGCGGGGGAGAGGCGGGGCTATTTGTGGCGCTGCAATTAGAGCCGCCAGAATGTGATCCCACGCGTTGGTGGCATGCCACGGTTCCTTCCCTCCACATCTGCGCATCAACGAGGAGCCGGAGGGAAAAACATGTCCTCCTTTTGACAGAAGTCTGTACAAAAGGGAAATGATCAATTCTCAGAAGATTTAGGGTAGGAAGATCATTATTTTGCAAATTTCTTCATACCTTCTGTTATGGACCTAGGCCTACTTGTTTACTGAGTTCTGTGACATAAAGTTCCCTCATGAATTGATGGAACAGTTGATTTCACATCATTGTGCATCTCCTTTCTATGTCCTATCTCTTCCTTTTTGGGGGTACTGTGATGGAAAGCAGGGAGGCTATACTATTAAGTGAACTAAAACTGTAGCCTCAGATGGCAGGGTTTGGGGGGGGCATCAGCAACAATCTCCCATTCTGCCCACAACCTCCAACACCTCTACCCTACTGCCTCCCCACACCCCAGCAAATCACACATACACAATAGGGCTTCCTGTCCTCTCGTGAGATTTCATCCTCTCGTGAGAGTTTGGTCATCATCTTGGTTGCCTAAGCAACCATGGTAATCAGCAAGGTTTCCAGGGCAACCAGAAGGATGGCTGAACTCTTGTAAGAAGAAGGAATCTCATGAGAGTTCAGAAAGCCCTAGAGGGTGTTGTGACATGTTGTACTGTTTCCTAGACGGATGGAGGAGAGAAGATAAGGAGGTTATTGCTCTGGCTCCATGAAGAAGAGGTGTCAAATGAGAGTGCAAGTGGGGCCTGAATGCTGTTCGGAAGGTAGTACAGATGGGGGGGGGGGGTGGAGTGCCATTTTGTGCTACCCTAGACAAAAAAAGTGTCTTGAGCCAGTGCTGACGGTACCCATGGCAAGCATCCATTGAAACCAGGTTGGCCATCTCTCATAACCTGGATGCTGTAGCAGTGCTGTATGGGAGAAAACGACACTCAAGGGTGTGAGAAGCCAATCCTGCCCAAAATACAGATTGATTTTTTAAGAAAGATAAGCATTTTACAGAATTTTAAAATATAATGTTCATCGAAGAAATGAGATTTCAGTTAATAAGGTGTCATTATGCCATATTTCAATAAATTATGGATACAGTTTGTATGTGGCTTAAGAGCTATGTTAATCAGGAGGATAATGATCTCCCATTTTATTCGTTTCATGAATAGGGAACCCAAAGTACTTTACAGGATATAGATAGGAATCTCTTTACCCACCTCTGCGATACAAGTCCCTGTGGGGTGAGACGTAGCAACAATCTCAAGCGGAAGAAGAAAGTATGCACTTGAATTGGCAAATGGCTGGCAGGAAACAAATTCCCTAGGTTGGAATGGAGCCAGGATGCTGCCGCCAGCACCCCTGCTCTTGCAGAAAGAATTGGGCCCTGGGTTGTTTAGTGACCCTATGAAATTGGTGTCCTGGGTTGACATTTCGCATTTGAAAAACATTGCCTTTAGTGGCATACACAGCCCCCAACACTGGAGTGGCTTCTGACACAGGGTCTTCGACTGTATCATCAGCTCTGTCCTTGACAGAATGGTGGGTCCTCGGCAGTGCTGTAGGGCAAAGTGAGTCAGCGTTGAATGAAGGGGCAGAATGCCTCCTGCTTTTAAAAGTAGGCAATGCCTATTTATTTATTTATTTATTTATTTATTTTTGCCTCTTTATATATACAGATTTAGTAGCATGCCCAGGCCTGTGCAAAGATGATGGCGGTTCAGAAATGGCACCTACAGTGCACTTATTTCTCAGGGTATCCATGTTCATTTTTTCCTGTCCCAAATGGTTTGTAGTCAAACTGCTTCTACAGGGTTCTGTAGTGCCTCAAGATATATCCTGGGGAAAGAGTAACTGATCTTCAGAACCACAACCAACACTTCTTCAAGAGAGATGTTCATATTGGTCTGATTCTTTTGAACTGACACCCATGGGATCCCATAGCACACAACATATTTTCAAACCCATGTCCTAAACATTTTGGGACCTTTAAAAAAATTCTTAAGTTTAGTATGTCCAAGAAATCACACTTATCTACTTATATGCATAAGTACTTACATAGCCCCCCTTTTAAAGAAATCCAGGTTTACCTGCTTCCTCAGCAGTTACTGCCATTTTAAGAAGACTTTCATAGTTTTTGAAAGATCTGTTTTTCTTTGGACAAGATGGGCCTGAAGACAATATTTGTTTCCCCATGCAGGACTAGACCAAATAGCTTTCAAAAAAGATATAAAAAAGAGGAACAAGAGAATGTCCCTTGCAAAAACTTCTTACATTTGATAGTGATCCAACAAGTGAAGCAGGATATCGAGCATAACTGTGCACATGAGAATAGCTAGCCACAGTGGTACAGAGACAGCCCTACTACTTCAGGTAGCATAGTGAGTACTATTCAGAGGAACAGAATGAGAGACTCTGAAGTGTAGATCAGGATCCACTGGGAAATTCTCCTGTGCAAGCCTCGCTGAATGAGAGAATATCCCTGTGACAGGCATCCCGTGACAACTAGGGGAAGGATGCATTTGGATTTTCCATTTGCAGGCCTCAAAACATCTTTAGTTTACCATACAATATCTACTTTTTAAAAATTCTTCATTTTTATTGATTCAGACTGTGCCCACCTTTAATATCCCCCCCACCAAATGGCACCTGATAAAGATTTTTAAAAAGACACAAATTTAAACAAACCACCAAATAAGCAAATAACTAGCTGATAAAACAGCAGCAAATAAAACAACAAGCAGTTAACAAAGCAATTTAATGAAAATTTGGGCTAACTACATTTTAAAATTTTAACTCCCAAACCCTCAAGAAAATTGTAGGCAAACTGATCTGGGGAGGGTATTCCATAACAGGTGTGCCCTCACAGAAACGGTTCTTTCTTTAGTACCCACCTAACTTCTGATGGTGGGAAGACCCACAGAAGGGTCTCTGAAGAGGACCATAACCATCTGGGCAGAGTACTGGTCTTTTTGGTCCCAAGCTGTTTCCAAGTGAAAACTAGCACTCGGTTTGTGTCATTTTTGTTTGTTTGTTTGTTTGTTTTTAGATTTATAACCCACCCTCCCCAGGCAGGCTCAGGGCGGCTAGCAGATGAGGCACTTATGCCAAGGTTAATACAGCTAAAAACAGGATAAAACAATCATTTAAACAATACAATAAAATACAGGTGCTCTAGTTGTCGCCAGAGTTCTTAATAGCAAGATAAGTAAAGGTAAAGGTTCCCTTGCTCGAAAGCCAGTCGAATCCGACTCTAGGGTTGCGGTGCTCATCTCCATTTCAAAGACGAAGAGCCAGCACTGTCCAAAGACATTTCCGTGGTCTAGGGTTCTGGTAAAGATGGTCCCAGAACAACAAAGTAACAAAGTAAGTTCCAGTCAGCACTGCCATCCATTCATAGCAGTAAGGTATTAAACTCCCACCATTTCTCCATAGTTATCTTCATCTATACACTGGCCCTTTTCTCTTAGGCATGAACTGTCCTGGGCAGCAGGATTTTATGGTGTGTGTGTGTGTGTGTTTTTTTACAAAAGACTATTAATTTTCTCATGCTGTGGCAACATCCCTACTTTTCCTCTAGGGTTGCCAAGTCTGGTTTAGGTAGTTCCTAGAGATTTGGGGGTGGTGTCTGAGGGAGGCCGAATCTGGGGAAGGGAAGGAGCTCGGTGGGAATGTGATACAATAGAGTCTGCCGTCTAAAGCTGCGGTTTCCTCTGGGAGAACTGATAACTGTAGTATGGAGATCAGGTGTAATTCCAGGATAACTTCAGGCCCCACCTGGAGGTTGGTAACCCTATTCCCAAAATCCCCAAGACTCAGTGGTTGCTGTTATGTCCTTAATCAATGGCACAGGGATAGAGAACCCTTGACTAAATGAATTATCTGCAAACAGTTTATTTTGATGCAGATGTATCTGTGGATTCTTTCGCTATGATGCCGCTTTATGCCATGCTCAGAAACAAACTGGCACAGACTGTCAAAACAGTTGTTTTGAGATCAGTCTCAACTCATTCTTTGCTAGGAGAATCTACTGTTGATAAATCCTCATCTTTGAAACGAGCATTGTGTTGGAGTGAGCAATTCCGCATGCCTGGACATTGGGGGGGGGGTTGTGCTACATCATTCTAAAAGTGTGTATAGGTGTTATCTCCTTGAATGGGATGCTTCTCTCTGTCTTAACCTTGGAACTGACATCTGACCTCTCCTCTCACTTTGTCCTCTCACTCACTGTACATGGCCTTCCACGGAGACACATGTCTCTGTATGTTTCTCCTGTAGATACAGTGCCCACATACTCCCACACACATGATGCTGGACAAGCTGACCATTCGTGATAGACTAGGGTTCTCTCTCTCCTTTTGACTGCAGCCTGAATGTGAACTGGATCTACTTGAATTACCTTTTTTTCAGTACACTACTTCAGAGATTTATTCACTACACTCAGGATCATGCTTCTATAACTGAGCAAAACTCTGCTATATTAACCAAATATCCCAATGCATTGCACATATAGTACACTCCCCCTTACAGAGTGCTTGGTGAGTTGCGGCTAACTTATGGCGATCCAATAGGATTTTCAACCCCATCATAATACTAACCACTGCCAACCTTGCATAGTTTTCAAGATCTGACGAGCTTGGGCTAACCTCCTGAGCCATCCAGGTCAGAATGCTTGTAAGAGCTTAAAACTACATAACAGGTTCTGGGCTCAGAATATGTCCTTGGGCATGGCCATTTAATATTAGGCTAGTCAAAACCCTGAGAAAACATGCTGCCGATGACAGCTCGTAGTCTCCTACCAGAGAGGCGATGCCTGCGTCTCTTTCTTGGTAAGGCTCTATGATTCATCTCAAAGGCTACAGCGCCACCTGATGGACCATAGTGCAACTCATGCTATCCAGAAACAAAGGTAGCATTATCACACTTTTTAAGGACAAACTGGATGGTCCTGTCCTGGGTCTGTAAGTACAGCAGAAAAACAAGGCTACCTACAGACGAGGTCAGGGATTCTGCATTCTTTGGGGACTGCCCAGTTTGACAAAATATTAGTTTGTAAATTAAAAGAAAAAAGAATCTTATTCCTGCATGAGAACTATGTTCCCAGCTCCTACGATGCATCGCATCTATCTAAATGGTACATTTTTATCCTGCCCTTCCTCTAAAGAGCTCAGAGCAACATACTCGGGTTCTCCCTTCCCCATTTTATCCTCATGACAACCCTGTGAGGCAGGTCAGGCTGAGGGAGTGTGACTGGCCCAAGATCACCCAGCTAGTAAGTTGAGGGCAATTGGGAGTCAGGTACAGGAAAAGAGGCGGAACAAAACTGAGCATGAAAAGGACTGCTTGAGTCTCTAATGGTTTATAGTATCTTTGAGGCAGAGTGTACATTCTCTGACTCTAAGCCTTCCGGATGCAGTAAACTCAGCTCATTTCAAAGGGTTCTGACCACTTTGAAATGAAAAGAACCTGGGGATAGGGATTAATTAAGGTGCAGCAAAACCTCGGATCTGATTTTATTTAATCAAACCCTTTCCTTCTTATTTCAGAAGTGGGAAGTGCCCCTAATAGCTCATCGTATTCTGGATGAGCAGGGCCGGCCCCAGGTGTTTTTGCACACTAGGCAAAGACACCTTCTGGCGCCCCCCCCCACTCTTTCCTTGGCAAGGGCCAAGGAAGGGAAGGAGGTTTAAACCCCCTTCCCTTCCATCTGAGCACCAGTTTGCTGGGTGCCCCGAAGCTGCAGGGCGCGCCAGCAAGCCAGGGAAGAGGCGGTGGTTTAAACCCCCATTTCTTCCATCTGAGCGCCGGCAAGCCAGGGAAGGGGTGGGGGTTTTTGGTGGGGCAGGGGGCTTTTGGTGCCCCTAAAGGCCGCTGCACTCTAGGCGAATGCCTAGTTCGCCTAGTGAGTGAGCCGGCCCTTTGGATGAGGTATGTGAATTTGGGGTTGAGGGATGCATATCCCCTTTCCCGTACAGTATGGGGAGGGAAAGGTAAACATTTCCCTTTCTTGCACTGTTTTCCTCAAATGAACCCCTTTGCGCTCACCTAGCCCAGAACTTCAGCAGCCGGTATAATAAGAGAATTGTGCCACAGTCAGGGTTGCCAGGCTCCAGGTGGGGCCTGGAGATCTCCTGCTATTGTAACTGATCTCCAGAAAAGAGAGACTGGTTCCCCTGGAGAAAATGGTTGCTTTGGTGGGTGGACTCCATGGCACTGTACCCTGCTGAGGGCCCTCCCCAGGCTCCGTCCCCAAAATCTTTCCCAACCCAGAGCTGGCAGCCCTAAGACATGGTGCTAAACCATTCAGCTTGACTGCTAGGGGAACTGGAAGCTCCTCATCTAGCCCTGGAGTTGAGTGCTGTCATCCCCTTGTGCTGCGAGTGAGAGATTCCCCGACTTTTATCCCTTCCCATGATTCTAAAACAACACGCCTGACTTCTACAGACTGAATGAAAAGGAATCTTCTGTGTCATATCTGAGGATAGCAATTCGTTTTTGGTTTGTTTCTTACTCACTCTTTATCTCTTTCATTTGCTAAACAGCGTATTCAGGCCTTTCAGACAGAACTTTAGCATTCATCTCTCCAGCTTGGCACTTCCTCTCTGTTCCTTTTCCTACTAGTTGTTGCTTCCTGTGTGTGAGAGCTTCCTTCTCATCAAGAGACATTCTTCATGACCACATTTCTATTCGGTGCTTTCTGCAGCATTGTCCACAGAAAGCCAATTTTGCAGAGAATTTTGCAAGTCTGATTCACAGATGCAGATCAGCGGGGATCTGAAAAGGTTGCTGCTGGCTGTGGCCCAGCTTCTATGGCACTTATGCTGGAATAAGAGCATAAGAAACGCCCTGCTGGATCAGACCAGTGGTCCATCTAGTCCAGCATCCTGTCTCACACAGTGGCCAGCAGTTTCTCTGGAGGGCCAACAACAGGGCACAGAGGCCTTCCCCTGATGCTGACTCCTGGCTCTGGGACTCAGAGGTTTAGTGCCTCTGAATGCAGAGGTTCCCCTCAGTCACCATGGCTAGTAGCCATTGATAGATCTATCCTCCATGAATTGATCTAATCTCCCTTTAAAGCTGTCTATGCCTGTAGCCATCACCACCTCCTCTGGCAGCGAATTCCACATTTTAATCACTCTCTGTGTAAAGTAGTGTTTCCTTTTGTCAGCCCTGAACCTACTACCCATCAGCTTCATTGGATGTCCTCGAGTTCTAGTATTTTGGGAAAGGGAGAAAAATATCTTTTTATAATCTTCTATCATGTCCACCCCCAGTTGTCTCTTGCCTCATAGGAAATTTTTTATTAGGTGCCACAATAGTCCTGTTTATTTTTGCTGCTACAAGTCAACATGGCCACCCCTCTGGTATTGTCACAGACCTATACAATACTTTGGAGGGTGGGGTGGTTAGGACAGCTTAATCAGGTTGTTCATTTTCGTACTAAATGCTTGCCTATCCTTCTTCATAATTGCTCAAAAAGAAAAAAGGAAAGGATATACGCAAAACCCCTCAGCACAGACACATTGATTTTGTATGGTCATGTTTATAAGCACAGAGATGGGAGCCTTGATTTGTTGTACATGTTGATTTAAAGTCGAGTGGAGTAGGCTGGTTTGTAATCATGTGGCTGCTCATGAATGTAGGCCTGCGTGTAAATGCTTACAGTTTTAATGAACACATCTTAACAGTTTTCTCAGCACACATATTTTTATGCTGACTTGTTTATATATGATAGGGAGGGGCCATGGCTGAGTGGAACATCATTTGATTTTCATGCAGATGGTCCCAAGTTCAGTCCCTGGCATCACCAGCTAAAAAGGATCAAGTTGTAGATTAGGTAAGAGAGCTCTACCTGAGTCCAGAGAGATACTGCCAGTCTGAGTGGACAATTCTGACCTTAATGGACCAATGGTTTATTAGCTGATAAGGCGGTTTCATATGAGTGTGATCTTTTATAGAGATACACCTTTTGGACCTTCAAAATGGAGGGAATGCCAATTAGAAGAGCTCCAGTTAAAGAACACAATGATAGAAAAAGATACTAAGACAGCAGAGTAAACAAAACATTACTCAAATAGTTATAAGGAAAATAATGGGAAATAGGATTTGTAAATAAAGCATTGGTACTGGAGTAATTTTGAGAGGCAGAAAAATTTATTCAGGCGCCAACCTCTATCAGACTCAGTTAATGATTATTAGATACAAATGAGGTAGAAGCAGAACAGAGCTGGCAACTTGTAGTAGATCATTATTAAAGAATGTTAAATTTATTCCTTTTTGTAGTAACAAAGCTTTTAACTAACTTGTAAGATTTGAAATTAATAAAAATTTAATTTTTAAAAAATGGAATCCAACAGAAGACTTCATGGACCAAGTCCCCATCACCACTCTCCCCATCAACCCTTTTCACCAGCCCTTCTAACTCTGAATAGAGTCCTTCCCTTCTTTTCCGACCACTAGGCCTTACTTTGGTTTGCCTCAGAATTTTCTGAACCTACCATTTAGTTTGTAGATTCTACCATTTGTAGATTTACTTTGTAGATTCTGTAGAGGCAAGCCAAATATATGTGGTGTGAATGTTCATCAAGGCATTTTTTTATATACACTCATGCTTCATTCATTGTGAACCATGTTTCATTCATTCACTGCGATACCACAGATAAACAGCTGTGGATGCTAGTGGGATAATAGTAACAAGGGAGAATTTCTCAACACGCTTCTCCCAAATGAGACTATAATGCATACTTTCATATTCCACAGTGCAGCTGATAGCAAGTAAATATGTAAATGTTGAAACAGGTGAGTCTAGAAAGCAATTAATCTGAAGGGCCACCTCATCTGATTTCACCCCGACGTAGAGCAAGTTTGACTAACGGGATGGAGTGGAGGAGTAGATCATACTAGAGTGATGGTGTGTGTCACTACACGTCTCATAGATCAAACAGGGATCTGTGCCAGTGTGCATCTATCTATGTCCACACACACAGATATGTCCCAAAACAAGATACATTAACAGTCATGGCTGTTGGTTAGAGCAGACAATTGGTCCAGCTCCAGCTAGACTAAATGTGGCTGCAGTCAAATTTTTTACTGCTTGCAAAATACGAGCAAGTCACTCCCTCCGGTAATCGCTGGAATCATCAAATTAGCATAAATTCTATTAACGGTTTCCCAGACGAGACGTTTCGAGGCCTGGCCCCCTTGATGCAAACAAAAGGGAAGATAATTGCTTTACAATAAAAGAAATGGCAAAAGGGCCCGTGATCTGCGCTTGCCGTTTAATTCCTGCTCCTTTGAAAGCACATTGTGCATGAAAGGACCTTCTGATTCCCTCTGTTCCTGTCGTGTGAAATCAATTGCACTGCCGTTGGCCATTAGATGGGAGGCACTCTTTGCAAAACCTTCACAGAGCAGTGGGGGAAATGCGTGTGGAGTAACTGGAATAAACGGGAAAGGAGTTAGAAATGCAGGAAGAACCTTTTATCACTGTTTATTAAACCAGAGGACTGAAGGAGGTTCTGGATGATACGTTTTGCAGGATTTCACTTTTTCCTGCTGTGATATCATTCAATCTTTTATGGGCAATTTGCATTCTTCCCAGTTCTTTTATGCCAGTCCCCTCTGAATATTAAAATCCCCAGTTTTCATTAACAAATGATAGAATATTTCCATCTCTCATAGCTGCAGAGTTATATTTGAGTATCCTGTATTCATGTCAGCTGCTTAGGGCTGCCAAATCTGGGGATGTGGGGGTGAAGCCTGGAGAAGGTGGGGTCTGGAAAAAGAAGGGACCTTAGCAGGCTATAGTGCCGTAGAGCCTATGCTCCAAAGCAGCTGTTTTCTCCAAGACAAACTCCTCTCTGTAGTCTGGAGATCATTTGTAATTCTGGGAGATAGCCAGGCCCCACCCTGGATGCTGGCAACCCTACAACTGCTGAACAAATTTTGTTATCCTATTCTAAGATAAGCATAGTCCCTTATTCATTACCATTTCTCCACGAGGTGACCTTTGATCCCTACAGAAAGCTGTTATTCCCCTTTGGCATACTTTTTGATATGCCCTAACTATTGGTACCATATGGGGGTTAGACAAGCCTTCTGAAAAACCAGGGTCAAAACCCCTTGCACTCGTGCAAGTTCCGCTGGTAGTACAAAGAGATCACTTGAAATTCCCTAAATCTCTGTTCTGCATCTCCTAACTCTCCATATACTTCCACCTGGCTTCTATGTATGCCAACCCCCTGTCTCTCAGGAGTTGTTGTTTCAACCAGCAATGGAGATACCATGGGGTACCCCAGGAGTCCATATACCAGGCATTTTGATGTAAGTGGACACAAAGATGGATGCCAGGACTGGCAAGCCCCATAATCATGCCTAGGCAGTGACCCTGGGAAGCACATGAGATCTTGTTCTGACAGCTGCGACTCCCCCTCCATCCTGCCAACATCTGCATATGCCAATGGACCTGCCTCATCCAAGAGCTAACACCATTCAGCCTCAATCCCCAATCCTATCAATCTCATCTCACCTTTCCTCCCCACTTTTCCTTAACAACAATAATTTCCAATGCCTATCCTCTTTCCCATCTAATACAAAAGGAGGTCCACTAAACAGTATTGTTTCCATTTTGATTTGTTTAAATTAGCAGGCCATTAGCCCTTTGACCCATCGGAGGATGCAATCAGGAACCCAACCCAAATTTTACTTTGCATCTAGAAGAAACCTCTGGTCTCTTTTGTTCAGTCTTGGGAACTCTATACAGCGTTTCCAAACTACATTGTTTTATTCCTGATTAATCTCATCAATGTTTTGTTCTGAGAGACCCCGCACATTAGCAACCCCTCTAGACACATTTTTGGGTATAACTAGCCCAGCACAGCCCCACTGCTGTGTTCGTGTTATTTCAGGTACCTACCAACACGCACCTCCAGTATACTGGATTGTTCCTCTCCATGAAGCACTGGTCATTTCACCATCCTTCTTCATAGGTGTCTTCAGGAAAGGTAGTTATCAGCTCACTCCCCATTACTCTCCCACTCCTCTCTTTATTTTCCATAGCTCTTGTATGTGCGTATGTTCCATGTTTGCTCCTTGTGTGTTAAATCCCTTAATTTCCCTTCAAAAAACATTCTCTATTTTACCCTTGGACTGGTTATTGAGAGCTCTCCTAAAGGGAAAGATCCCCATAAGCATAAGTAGGAAGATCCTCACTAATACCCCACCTCTTGCTGAGGCATGCCATTTACCTAAATTCCCCCAGAAATGGAAGGCAGCAAATCAGCTTCTTAAATCTACACTGGTAGGGGTAACAGCCTAGGCCCCAGCCTATTCTGTCTCCTTTAAGTAGTTAGCTTCAGTATTGCTATTACCTATAAACCTCAGCAATATGGAAGCAGAATCCTTTCAGAATTGTAACATTGAAAAGCTCTGCTTTATGCAGCTTGCAAACTGCCTGGAGACTTTTCTGGAATGTCATTATGATAATAACACCAAATGCTTTTCAGATGGCATGTGACGAATACCTAAAGTGATTGGCATTCATTCTTGAAATGAAAATCTCCTTTGAAAGGAAAGGTCTCTCAAGAGCCAAGTCTCGTTGTCTGGATTCATTGGCACAGGCATCCTTCTCTACACATTATGAGGAACTCACCTGCACTGTTGTGTGTGGCATCTGAAATTTCTCTTCCTTCCCAGTAAATCTGGAGTCAAAATGGAACTCAGAAGCCTATATCCACATAGTGTCAACTTGTGGCACAACTCCTCTCCTATATATCTGTCACTATTTGTGTCTTTTATGTTTCATTTGAAAGGAGCTTGGCATTCTTCTTCAGTGCTGTTCATCCAGAAGAACTTATTATTATTATTTTTAATGGCAGTAAACTCCAGCACCAAAACTTTCTTCCCCTCAGCTGTTCCTTCAGGGTTTTTTAAATAAATAAATATTTGTTTGAGGCCTCTAAGCACCTTTTTTTTCAGCAATGAACTTCTGTATGTATGTATACTCAGGATTAGGGCTGTTTTTGTAGAAAAAGCACAGCAGGAACTCATTAGCCTATTAGGCCACACCCCCATGTCACCACAAGTGTGGTCATCCAGCCACACCCACCTTTTGCTTATTCTGTTTACCTTGTTCATTGTCAAAACCCAGGGCTTTTTTTTGTAGCAGGAACTCTTTGCATGTTAGGCCATACACCCCTAAGGTAGCCAATCCTAATGAGTTTCTGCTGTTGGGTGTGGCCTATTATACTAATGAGTTCCTGCTGGGCATGGCCAACTCGGGAGCCAGCCGGAACTCCGTTCCTGTGCGTTCCTGCCCAAAAATAGCCCTGCTCGGGATGAAAGTCACTCACAATGTGGACTACTTTCTTCCCAACCACGAAGATGCTGCCCGTATCCATTATGGAGGGCTAAATTCAGGGCTATTTTGGGGCGGGAGTTCCAGCTGGCTCCCAAGTTGGCCACGCCCAGCAGGAACACATTAGCATAATAGGCCACACCCAGCCACAGAGACTCATTAGGATTAGCTACATTAGGGATGTGTGGCCTAACATGTAAAGGAGTTCCTGCTACAAAAAAAGCCTTGGGTTTTGACAACAAACAAGGTAAACAGAATAAGCAACAGGTGGGTGTGGCTGGATGACCACACTTCTGGTGACATGGGGGTGTGGCCTAATACACTAATGAGATGTGCTGTCAGGGGTATGACCTAATAAGCTAATGAGTTTCTGCTGTTGGGTGTGGCCTATTATGCTAATGAGTTCCTGCTGGGCTTTTTCTACAAAAAAAGCCCTGGCTAAATTATCTCACCACCATTACAACATTGAGGCTATCAATAAAGTGTCATGAAAAGTGCTGTCTGGCTTTTGAAAGCCCTCACACATTCCATCTACAATCAGCAGCTCTTTCTGTACAATGGAGATGAAGGAAATACTGTCATTTTGATGGACTTTCAAGTAAGACATTCGAGTAAGGAGATTAATGAACTTAGTGAACAAGGCCAAAGGCACGTTCTTGTGATTTAAGATTGACTTTCTTTTTTAAAAAGTCTCTGAAGACCATTCTCTCCCCCCCCCATGTTGCTGTAATTAGAAATTAAATGGTTTCAGTCCCTGCTGGATTACACAAAAGTCCTTGCTCACTTCTGCCTCCTTATCCATCTTCTGAATCCTCTATGGGTCCCCCTTGGGGGAAAAGACAGGGTGTAACTGAAGTCAGTAAATAAATGAATAATATGTCATTCAAAAGCCCTTCAGCTGTGATTATCAATTGGCAAAAGACTATTCTGGCCTCTAAGAGCTGAGAAGCAAAGGCTGTTAAGAAGGTCAGATATGAACAGGTGGGCTTTCCTCCCCCCCCCCAACAGAGACAAAACAGCTTTAAAGCATGTAGGAAGTGCAAGAGAGACACATGAGATATCATTCACTTGTGGGGACCTTAAGACAAGTCCCTTCTTTTCTCATGTTCTGTCTTGATGTGGATGATATTCATTCTGACCTCCCACCCAAACTACTGTGGAATCTCTCAGCTGGAAATGATTGAAAGGGAAACCAGGAAAAGCCCCAGCTTCTGTGGGCCTGTTGGAGTTGCGAGCTTTACTGAAGCCAGTCGGATGCTGATGGAGAGAGAGGGCTATACTTTATGAACTCCTTTTTCCCACTGAGTCATTTCATGCATTTAGTTCCACTTTACAATTGTCAGCGTCTATCCTACAATTACCCACAGTTGTGTCTCAGATTTAACAGATGAGCACGCGGCTTCGTTTTATGGTTATGTGAGCCTTCTTTGGGTATTTATGTGTTTATTTTAGTGTTGTGCTTCTGGTTAAATTCTCAGATTGGAACCACCAAGCAGAGGAGAAGAGAGCTTAGGTTTGGGATATATTAGAAAGGAAGGGGTGGGAAGGGGACCCAGTTATAAAACAGATGCTGAAATTGTGTGTGGGGGGGGACTGGAAAGACAGTTCCCATGGACAAATCAATCTGAATTCCAGAAAAATCTGAATTCTTAACTGAAAAATGCTAAATTGCTCCTAGGGAACAGTTTTACTGACTGGATAAAATAATAGTTATCTAAATTAAGGCTGCCAGGTCTGAGTTGGGAAGTTCCTGGGGATGTGGGGGCACAGCCTGGGGAGGATGGAGTTTAGGGAGGGGTGGGAGCTGAGCTGGGATGTGATACCATAACGTCCAACCTCTACGGGTGCCATTTTCTCCAGGGGAATTAATCTGTGTGGTCTAGAGAGATCAGTCATGGTTTCAGGAGAACTCCAGGCCCCACCTTGAAGTTGGCAACCCTACTGCAGATGGAAAAGAATACCTCCAACTTCTTTGCCGCTGTAATGTATCCAGCAGAGAACATGTGCTCAGGACAGCCATGTGCTCTGACTGGTTCCAACCGGTCCAGCATGCGGCCAGGTGAAGGACCTGAGCTTCGCTCCAAAAGACAATGGACTGTAGGCTCCTAGCTTCCTTCCTATTGGGGAACAGGAGATAACTCAATCACTGTAAATAGCCCAATCACGGGGTGTGGTGTGTGCTGGGGTGTGGGTTCACTGGGGAATAAAAGCCGGCCTGCAAGCCGGCTTCTCTTGTCTTGTTCTTGATCTAATAAAGTATGTGAGAGCTGAAATCACTCATCAGTCTCAGTACTTTTCAGCCGTTCTCTCTGTCTCTCCTCACCTTCTCTAGAAGAAGCTCTCGAACTCCAAGCTTCTGTGCCTCAATTGTTGACTTAGTCTGTGATCTCTTCTAATTAGTTTTTTCCCAATAAAGTTCTTTTAAAACCAAAGATGCAGAATACATCCATAAACCAAACCCATAAACTAATCAAGCTGTGATTTTTCCTACAAACTAGGAAAGGGGGGGAAGCCCCACATGGATTTGCATTTTTATTTCTGTTTTAAAGTGTTTGCAAGAAGTACTGGCACTGCAGGGAAAAGAGCCATAGACATTACCTAAATATCTGCATCCCTTCTGCCCGGGTGTTGGACTGTGGACTAAAAACAGATTGACTGACTGACCTTTTGCAACTGGCTGTGTCCATATCTTTCGCTAGCACTTAACTCCCATCTGCAGTGTGGAGCTTATTTAGTCGGTTCTAATCTAAATGTCTGCCTATCTGTCTCATCTACTCCTTTTAGCCTAGATTCATTAATCAGTTTTGTTGTGCTGTTTGTTACATGGCATTGCCACTGTTCTACTCAAGCAATTTATTTATTATAAGAATTTATGCCCCACCTTTCCACAGTTCAAGGCAGCCTTACAGCCTATCAAAATGACAATCAATCATAAAACAAAAAATAGAAAGCACAACACAGAATGTCCAGTTAAGATCAGCAATCCACATTGGAGATCTATGCATGTCTCTACATTTCTACCCCACTCTTCCTCCAAGGTCATGTATGCAGTTCACCTTTGGAACCTCACAAGAACCCTGCAGAGTAAGCTGGGCTGAGTAAGAACAATTAGCTGAAGGTCATCCAGTGAACTTCAGGGGTGAGTGGGGTCTTGGATGCAGTTGTTCCCAGTCTTAGACCAGCTCTTCAACCATTAAACGACACTGGCTTTCAAATGACAGTCATGAAGGGTTTTAAACATAAGAACCAATGTCTAATATTTAGGAGTCAATCACACTGTTTCAAAATGGCAGTGATTAAAAATAACAGAGGAACAAACTGATAGGGTTCCCAACTCCAGGCTGGGAAAATTCTGAAGATTTTTGAGAGGTTTGGTGAGGGGAGGGACCTCATTGAGGTATAATGCATAGTCTACCTCCCCAGCAGCTGGAACTGACCCCTATAACCTGGAGATCAGCTGTAATTCTGGGAGATCTCCAGGATCCACCAGGGTGTTGACAACCCTACCAAAGAATTATAATGGGACTAACTACATGTTGCTTTTGCCCTGAGAATGTCCCTGTGTTCTGAGGAAAGGCATCTTCTGTAGTTCTGGTCTTCTGAGGCATGTGTGGACCCAGTTTGGATTGGGACTGTGATGTGTGAGCAGACGGGATTTAGACCTCCTTCCTGTACAGTATTTCCACCCAGAAACAGGAGTGCTATTTGCCTCATTTGGGGAGCTGCATGTGGACCAGTGAGCTGCATACTATGCTTCAGGGCTTTTTTTGTAGAAAAAGTCCAGCAGGAACTCATTAGCATATTAGGCCACATCCCTGACAGCACAGCTTATTAGCATATTAGACCACACCCCCATGTTACCAGAAGTGTGGTCATCCAGCCACACCCACCTTTTGCTTCTTATTCTGTTTACCTTGTTTGTTGTCAAAACCCAGGGCTTTTTTGGAGCAGGAACTCCTTTGCATATCAGGCCACACAGCCCTAATGTAGCCAATCCTAATGAGTTTCTGCTGCTGGGTGTGGCCTATTATGCTAACGAGTTCTGGCTGGGTGTGGCCAACTTGGGAGCCAGCCAGAACTCCGTCCCTGTGTGTTCCTGCCCAAAAATAGCCCTGCTATGCTTCCACAGCACAGCAAATAGCTTGGCAAAATGGCCTCAGGAGAAACTGATCCTGTGGCTTCCTGGGAAGCCTAGGACTTCAGGACATACCTGCTCACTGAATCCAAAGACATCCATGGGAAAAACATACTGTGTAGATAGGGCTGGAGGAGATACACCCCTGAGACCAAAGTATGGGAAAGTATAAAAGAGACAGGAAAGGGAGAGGCTATGGTGGAAGAGCATCTGCTTGACATGCAAAAGGTCTCAGGTTCAATTTTCAGTATCTCTAGTTTAAAAAAGGATCAGGTGGTGGGTGATGTCCTGAGTCTGCGGAGACCTGCAGCTATTCTGAGTAGATCATTCCCATCCTGATGTACCAATGGTCCGATTCAGTAATAATGTGTTCAAGCATTACAAAAACATTGCATATGTGTACTTTTTACTTAACAATATTGTACGTTATTAATTTGCAACCAAGTAAATTGAAAGCAACCACCTTGAGCGAGACCCGTTAACAACTTAATCTAGAAGCTTCACAGAATATTGAACATTAAACGTTTTTGAAATACATGGAGATGTTTAAAAAGACACTTTCTTACCATCTAGCGAAGTCTTTGTGGGCAGCTGGCATTACCATTAGGCAGGTTGAGGCAGCCTGCCTCAGGCAGCAGATTTTCTGCTACCATTAAAAAGCAGAAAACTGTCAATTATGTAGTTCATTATTACATTTTTTACCACTGGGCGGGGGGATATAGTTTGGTTTTCCTGCCACAGGCACCAACATTTATTGAGCCATCTCATCGCACTATGTTCAGTTTTGAGCAAGGCATGAGGAAGTTAAAAAGAATTCAAAGATCAAATTATTACATTCTTAAAGAGCTGGAAAATATGCTGCATGAGTAAAGACTGAATAAATAGGTTTTGTTTGCCTTCCATCAAGCTATTGACCTTTCTGTGGCTTGAGTCTAGGTTCTCTGTTTACATAAAACCAGGCTTGCATATTTATACTGCCAGAATAGTTCACAAGTCTCGGAAATGTGGGGCGGGGGGGGGGGCTAAAGAAGGGTGGTGGAACCAAGCCTGGGGGTCCTAGTGCAGAGCCAGTGTGATGTAGTGGTTCGAGGATCAGACCAGGAACTGGAAGACTGAGGTTCAATTTCCCCACTCTGCCTTGGAGACTCACTGGGTGATCCTGGGCCAGTCACACACTCTCAGCTTGACCTACTTCACAGGGCTGATGTCAGAATAAAATAGCAATGTAAACAGCTCTGGGTCCCCCTTGGGGAGAAAGGTAGAATATAAGTGAAGTTAATAAATAAGTAGTCAATATGTGGGGTCAGTTCAGACATCATACAAGACAATAGTGTGATTAAGTGACAATGTGATCATCCAAATGCAAGGCATTAATCGTGATTAGTCAGCAGCCGTCAAACCAGGATCTGAAACTGTGATTTAAGATTGGTTTATTAACCACATTTAGTAATATCTATGATTTTTGTGACATATCAAGGCAGACATCCTGGCTTAATCCTGGGGTCGCCAATCTCCAGGTGAGGTCTGGAGCTCTCTAAGAATTACAGCTGATCTCTAGACTACAGAGATCAGTTCCTCTGGAGAAAATGGCTGTTTTTTGGAGAGTGAGTTCTATTACATTATACCCCTTTGAGGTCCCTCCTCAAACTCCACCCTCCTTAGGCACCATCCCCAAATCTCCAGGAATTTTCCTGCCTGAAGCTGGCAACGCTACTTTATAATCCTAGTTTGTTCCCAGGTGTACCTCTTTCCACAACATAGGCTGGGATACCAGCCGGCTTTCTGTGAAGGAGACGCGGAAAGAGCAATGGGGATCAAACTGCCATTTAGTCAAGGCAAATTAAGATTTGAATGAGAGTCGATCTATGCTCAAAGTTGGAAAAATGAAAAAATTCCTGAACTCTGGGACTGGTTAAGAAAACTGCTATTTATGGCAGAAATGGACAAATGGACAAGAAAACTTAATAATTTAGAAGCAGAATTTTTTTGGGTAGATTGGAATGACCTTAAAGAATATTTAGAGAAACATTGGGAAATGAAGAATATCATATTCAGTTTGGAAAGCTCCTAGATACATAACAAATGTGTAACAGGTATATAATCAATAAGTATTAGTAGTAGTTGCAAATAAGTAAATTGCATTACCTGTAAAATTTATATGATAGTGAATTAATAGGTATTATGTATTGGTAAAATGGTGGAAACAATGCTGGGAGCCAATGGGGGGAGGGGAATCCGAAGAAAAGGATATGATTTATATTATCTTAGCTAAAATGATGAAGTATTATATATCCTAATAAAAAAATGTTTTATAAAAAAAAAAAGATTTGAATGAGAGTCTACAAACCATACCCTGTTTTCACAAAAAAACCATAATTGGTTTTGCCCCCACCTTGTGGATTGGCCTTCTTGAGGAGGTCAGGAAAGCACCCATTCTACTGGCTTTCTACAAACTATGCAAAACTGAACTATTCAAGAGGGCGTTTCTATACTGGTAATGGCTGTACTGTAACAAAACGGCTCAGAAAGATACTTGAGTAAAGGGTTAGTGTGATTGTGGACTATATTACCGTACATGGTTTGTACTATCTGTTGCTATAAGTAGGATCATACTATATACATTTTGCATTATTTGATACTTCATATTAATACTTATGATGCTTTGTTTCAGGTCTGTTTTCAGATTTCAGCGATCCAAATCCTATTGCATTGTTTATTATATGTCCCATCCTGTTGATTGAATTAACTTACTCTGTGAAATCCGCCTTGAGCCCGAGTGAGAAAGGCAAACCATAAATAGTGTGAATCAATCAATCAGCCCAAATTACTCAGGCTTCATGGTGCAGCCTCTACTCTTCTCTCCCAAACTCTCTTTACCTCCTTCATAGCTGAACTGTGTGAAGTGGCTTCCATCTATTGTGGATTAATAATATGGCATTGACACCAATACGGACTCCTCAGCCAAGCTGAGTTCAATCCCTACGTAGTACCCTTCCCTCTCTGAGACTGAGCTGGGGGGGATTCACTTCTTGGGCCCAGGCAACTGTCCTCCATTAGAATTCCCCTGACTCCCACTGCCCTTACCATCTTCCCACTTGCTGTTGCTCCCATCACAAAGACTACCGGGAAAAGTGAATCCTCAAGACTAGCTGGCTCTTCACCAGTTGCAGTGCTGAGGCCTTTTTGCCCACTTGCACTTGTACCATAATTAGTAGCAGTTAGACAGTTGCAGCTGATACTGCAGGTGTGGAACTCCCCCCCCCCAGCCAGTAGTTGGCACGTGTCCAGGGCCGGCCCCAGGTGTCTGGGCGCCCTAGGGCAGGACAGCCTGGGGTGCCCACCACACCGGGGATGCCAACCTTCCAGTGGGCCCTGGAGATGGCAGTGCCGGCTTTTCTGGGCGCCTCGCAGCTGCGAGGCGCCCAGAAAAGCCAGGGAAGGGGCAGGTTAGAACGCCCGCCCCTTCCCTCCCAGTGCCAGCAGCACCGGCTTTCCTGGGTGCCTCACAGCTGCAGGAAGGGGGCTTTTCACGGGGGCGGGGGCATTTTGGCGCCCCTGCAGGGCTGGTGTGCTAGTGGGTGAGCCGGCCCTGCACGTGTCCCTTCGGAATCTTCTTTCACCACCTCAGTTTTTTTTTTCCTTAGTTCCTTCGCTGTTCATCATTTTGTGTGGAAAACATTTGGTAAGCTCTGGTGTCACAGTGATGGTCACTGACTGCAGTACAAATCCATCTCTATTCTTTTGACTTTTTGGTTTTGACTACCTTTTCTGTTTTTCTCTGGGGGCTTTCTGCACATTTTTAAAAGAAGTTATTATGCATGTGTTTTCTGTTTCTAGTACAGTCTCCACAACTTTTGTTTAGAGTGCTTCCATTATGAGTTTATTATGAATTTCGAATAGTCAAAGCACCTGAGAAAAAACAGCACATTTTCCAGACAAGGTACTGGATGGTCAAGAGTCTCACATTGTGTACTTGATGCTACACTGTATGATACCATTTGTAGGTGGGTAGATAGAAAATCAACATTTCTTTATTTGATCATATATTGTTCCATATTGTGATTTTTTTCCTTATTGTTTAGAGCAGTGTTCCCTCTAAGCTGTGGGGTCCTGTGAGCAAAAATTCTGCTTTGTGAGTTACTGGCATTAAAGTTGTGAGCAAGAGATTTGGCTACTGCATAAATTAGTTTGCTCTGGAGCCCTCCTTCCTGAGCGAAGACAAAAATGTGTGAGCCGGAGACTAAAAAACTGTGAGCTAGCTCACACTAACTCAGCTTAGAGGGAACACTGAACCCTTGTAAACAGTTTTGGAATTCTGTGAATAGGTAGTGGGCACCACAACAAAATGGTTGTCATGGGGGTTTGGTTCAATCACAAAAAGTTGGGAGGTTCCACAAAATGTTACGAGGACCCAAATCAAGCTTCTTCCTATGATGGTTTCCAAATGGGTGTTCCTGGCAGACACAGAGATGATATACCTCTTGGGCACTTCCTAGAAGAAAAAGGGTTAGGTTTTATACCCTGCTTTTCTCTCAACATAAGGAGTATCTCAAAGCAGCTTACAATCACCTTCCCTTCCTCTCCCCACAGCACTCATCTTGTGAGGTAGGTAGGGCTGAGAGAGTTGTGAGAGAACTGTGACTAGCCCAAGGTTACCCAGCAGGTTTCATGCGCAGGACTGGGGAATCAAACCCAGTTCTCCAAGATTAGAATCCGCTGCTCTTAACCACTACACCACATTGACTCTCAGTGGAGAAAACACAGATTTGGCTCTTGCTTTGAGGAAGAAGAGATGTTTTGGGAAAGGAGAAAATGGGCACCAGCTTTAGTGGGCATATGGTACCCGTAGGCACCACATTGAGGATCACATAGAGACTGAATGTTCCTCTTTAACTGAGCTTCTTAATGCAAACTTGGTATTGGTTGAGTGTTTATGTGCTAGAAAACCTGAGCTCCCCAGTGTTCTGGCATTGCTTAGATTTAGTTGTGCTATCGTATCATTTCAATGTTAGTGTATATTTGCCAGATTTGCCCTTTGTTCATCTCACTCTGTATTTCTCTTTGAATTTTATACTTCTAGGTAAAACTGCAAGCCCCATGTATACACTGGGGTATTACACAATGAACTACTTGCATCTTGTGAGACTCTAGATAAAAAAAGACAATGGAAGAGAACAGTTCCTCCCTTAGAAGAGAGAACAAGATACTTATTGCTTTTTCAGTGTAATGGTGCCAGAAAATAATGTTGTAGCGGTACCACTGGAAGAGAACATAAACTTGCAACAATTTTGGAATGGATAAAAGGTCACTAAGGAAACCTTTTGCTGATAAGCTATAAGGGTACATGGCTTAGCCACTGATCCCCACCTACCCACAAGAACATGATCAGAAAATCTATGCTATCCCCACCCCCATCCTCCAGTTTTCATCCCATCTTTTGCTCTGCAAGCTCAACTAATTTATGACTATCACAATAGATTCCCCCCCACCCCGTTTTCTGCAGTGACTGTGCCTGGAATGAGAAGGATGCACAGGACAAAGGAGGCATAGGCCAATGATCACACAGCCTTGACCATCACATCACAAAGTAGACTGGGGAGATTCTGTACCCTGCAGACTACAAAGCAGAATTTTGAGCTGTAAAACTTAGATGGAAAAATGTACCAGCAAGTAGTCAGTGCAATTGAGAAAAATACTTCCTACGCTCTTCTGTGTCATGGCATGGTTTCTTGCCTGGCTTAGTAGGCAATTTGTAGTGTATCTCTATGCATGTATACTCAGAAGTAAGTGTCATTGCACTCAATGCAGCTTACTCCCTGCAGCTTTAATTGGTTCTAACATTTTCCCTGCAGCTCCAGGACAAGAACGAGTCATTTCTGTGCCCAGGCATGTTCCATAGTCTTGTCCCCCTCCAAAATGCCATTCTGATTTCTGGGAGATTATGTATATATAATAGTTACAGAAGTTAAAAATACAAAATAACAGTTACCACTGTGAGGAGCAATTTCTAAACTCTGGTGAACCAAGAATTCTGGTTTAACTGTGAAGATACCATTACTGCTGTCTGCTGCATTTTTATCCCACTTTCATTCCAAAGTGTGTGTTCATGGTTCTATCATCCCTATTTAGGCTTGCCATGAAGTTACCGTATTTCAGTGGGGGACGGATACATCCTGGCAGGACCATCCCTGGGGGAAGGAAAGACGCACGCATGATGCCGTCGCCAGGAAGTGACGCTGGGCGACACTCTGGCAATGGGGATGGAAACTCGTTGGTACCATCGATTTTCCAGCCCCATTGCCAGAGCATCGCCCGGCGTCACTTCCTGGTGACGGCATCCTGTGGCATGAGTGTTGCCCAGGAGAATGTTCTGGCCGGGGACTGTGCGCCCCCCCCAAAAAAATACGGTAAGTACTTGGGAATCCTATCCCTATTTTATCCTCACAACAACCCTTTTAGGTAAGTGGCCGAAGGTCATCCAGGGAGCTTCAGGTCAGAGAGGGGATCTGAACCTAGCTCAGAAGCTGTGATAAGCTGCAGATGTATACCATTCAACGTTTCACAAGGACATGCTTGTAACTCTTCTGTTTCCAAAATAAGGATAATTGAGGGAGCCTCCCTTAGCCCATCATTATTACACACTGCTGAGTGTTCTCCTCTGCCCCGGGGTATGTTACAGTCAGTTACTCTTGAACAGCCTAAACAATAAGAGACAAGACTGTGATTGTTCTGGTTCTAGGAAAAAACCCCACAGGAAAAAAGCCCATGGTCCTAAATGCTCACAGGAAAAAAACCCACACGGAAATAAGCCCACATGGAAAAATACCATGTAAAATGCCATAGACATTTATAATTATGGATAACTATTCATCTCCATTTATGAGAATGAACAAGTATTCACATGCAACAATTTGTGTTGTGATTTTATCAAGTATAATTAAAAAATAATTTTGCTATGTTATTAGGTGACCTGCCTGTGCATTAGCCAGTGTTAGTTTGTGGCAAGCGAGGTTCCTCTGCAGTCCATCATACAGAGACCACACGCCAGTGTTCCCTCTAAGCTGAGTTAGTGTAAGCTAGCTAGCTCACAGGTTTTTAGCCTCCAGTTTACAGATTTTTGTCTTAGCTCAGGAAGGATGGCTCCAGACCAAACTGATTTATGCAGTAGCCAAATTGGTCACTCACAACTGTAATGCCAGTAGCTCACAATGTAGAATTTTTGCTCACAGGACTCCACACCTTAGAGGGAGTATTGCCACACACTGGGATGACTGCTGTGGAATAGGAAATTAAGAGCACTACAGAACATAATTGCCACTTCTGTTATTATTTAATGTTGTCTTATGGTTTTGTTATCTGAAGCTAAGCTTCATAGATCCATGAGGCCTTAACTACTACTATTTAGGAAAGAGAAAGAGGAGGCGGCAGTAGCAGCAGCTGAGGAGGCTGGGTAACATAATTAGCATAAGAAGAACCCTGCTGGATCACATCATTCCCTGCAGTTGGGAGGGTCTGATATTTTAGTTTCACAAGGGGACCAGAGATATAAAAGGAGCAGCCTGGTGTGTTCCAGGCCTTTTATTATCCAGACCCTGAAGAAAGAAAACTTTTTATGTAGGTAAGTTCTCCAAACATTTTCCTCTTGCTGAGAGGCAAAAATTAGATGCCGGGAAGATTTTAATTTAATAAAGCATAGTTTTTCAAATTTTGTTTCTCATTCATAGGGTTGTTGGAAAACTAAAAAACAGTTTGCCTGCAAAAAGGTCTTCAAAGCAGCCAGGTATCTTATTTGTAATTCTTTAGTTTTAATGCTGAGTGATCTCCAGCCCTCACCTGGAAAATGGCAACAATGGTTCCCCAGAAGGAAATGGCTGGTTTGGAGGGTGGAGGCTATGGCATCGTACTTGTCTGAGTTCCCACTCCTCCTCAAACCCCACCCTCTCCAGGCTCCACCCCGCAAATCTCTAGGAATTTTCCAACCCGGAGTTGGCAACCCGGAGTTGGCAACCCTATCTCCTTCCCAGCGAACCATCAACCTACCATTATCTGCCCCTGATCTCTACCATCTGGAGAGCAGTTTTAATTCTGAGTGATCTCCAGACCTCACCTGGAGATTGGCAGCAGTGATTCCCCAGGAGGAAAAGTGCAGTCTTTCTCCACAGTGGAAACTGAAGCAGATTACATCATTCTCCTCTCCACATTTTGATCTGCACAACAACCCTGTGAGGTAGGTTAGGCTGAAAGTCTGTGACTGGTCCAAAATCACCTTCTCAACTTCTACAGCAAGAACCTGGGTCTAGGAAACCCTGCTATGAAGCACTAACTGCCACACCTAGGGTAGCCAACCTACAGGTGGAGCCTGAAGATCGCCAGGTATCACAACTGAACTCCAGACAACAGATCTCCCCTCCCCCAGGAGAAAAATAACTGCTTTGGAGGGGGGCTCTATGGCATTCTGTTCAGCTGAGGCCTCTCCCCTCCCCAAACTCTGGCTTCTGTAGACTCCATCACAAAATATCCAGGAATTTTCCAACCTGGAGCTGGCAACCCTAGTCAGGCCTGGCCCCAATGAGTTCCTCACAAAGCCCTGGATAGGGTTTCCTTCCTTTGTCTTTTTACTTACAGAACAAAGCTTGGTTGCCTAGCAACAGCCACTGAGGGATAAGTTAGTCTCACAGGAGCGGATCTAGCACCCAGCCAATGACACGCGAGTACTCTTGAGTGGCGATTGAATGGCCAATGGCTGATGGAGCACATAGCACAGCCAATGGGAGAGCTGGAAATGGCCAATGTGTAAGACAATTATATATATAGGATTATACTTGATAAAATCACAACACGAATTGTTGCATATGGATACAGGTAATATCTGTTCATTCTCATAAATGGAGATGAATGGTTTCCCACAATTATAAATATCTATGGTACTTTACATGGTATTTTTCCATGTGAGCTTTTTTCCGTGTGGGCTTTTATGTATATGGCCATTTTTACGTGTGGGCATTTTTCCACGTGGGCATTTTTCCACGTGGGCTTTTTTCCTGTGAGCATTTATGACTGGGCTTTTTTCTGTGGGCTTTTTTACTGTGGGCTTTTTTCTGGTCACTGTTTGTTCTTTTGGCTTCAAATGAAGAAGGCGAAAAAAGCACTCTACAACAATTCAAAATACTCAGCCTCTTTTATACAGTACAGGGTACCATAATGGATACATTTTCCAGGTGGTCTCCCATCCAGAATGTGAGCATGGATCCTACAGAAAGTATCCACTGACTGAAAGTATTCTTGTATAATTCATTTGCTCTAGATCCTTTTCAGTCTGGTTTCATGAGATCAGGCTAGCTTGGATTATCCTGGTCAGGGCAATGCGGTAGGGGTCTTGAATTGCTGCCTGGCTGCTGTGGTTAAATGGCTAAGAGTGAATAAATTGAAACTAAACTCGGAAAAGACAGAGGAAATGCTAGTTGGGAAAACGGAGGTCTTGAAGGACACTGTGCATCCCACTTTCAATGGGGCTCGGCTGACCCTTGCTGACTCAGTCAAGAGCCTTGGGGTAATACTGTAATGTACTGTACACTGGTCTCCCCTCAAAATCAACTCAAACACTCCAGTTGGTGCAGAACACCATGGCTTGACTATCAGGAGCTAGACAGAGCATGCATTTGGCAGTCACTCCATTGGTTGCCCATCAGTTACTGAGCTGATTTTAAGATGCCAGCCATCACATGTCACGTACTAGGTCAGGAACATTCCAGGACTATCTACCAGAGACTGGCTGAGCTTGGAGCTCTAGAACAATAGCTCACCAGGACTCTGGAAGTGACCAATGAGAAACTAATGTTATGTAAATAGCCTATCATTTGGAGTTAGGTGTGTTTGGGTGTGGGTTTTGCATGCTATTTAAACAGGGCTATTGCCCTGGTGTTTTAGTCTTGTTCCTGAAATCACTTAATAAAGTAAAGCTGTTCATTGCAATGTGTCTTGAACCCAGTATTTAACACTGGCGACGAGGATGGGATCCTGTTGAGTGAGCCTAGAGCCCATCTGCACTGCGCTGTGCACTGAGCTCCAGTGCCACGCACATCACACCACAACCAAGACAATGGCTGCCGCTCCAGGACACTTCAACGCATTCGACACCACTGCTGAGGACTGGGACTCCTACATTTCTTGCTTCGAGTTCTTCCTCAAGTCCTCTGAGGTCAACAAAGACGTGAAGAAGTGTTCCACCTTCCTCCGGGTCTGTGGCTGCTCAACTTTCGAGATCGCTCAGTCGCTGCTAGCACCGGCGGAGCTATGAAACGCCCCGTACCAGATGATTATAGACTGGCTGAAGGAACACTTCGTGCTGATGCCCTCTGTCATTGTGGCCTGCCACACATTCTACACAAGGAACCAGGCAACGGGTGAGTTGATCATGACCTATGTTACAGCCCTCCAGCATGCCACCCAACATTGCAACTTCCATGATCTCGAGGAAGTGCTCCATGACCGGTTGATGTGTGCACTTCAGAACAACTGGATCCAACTGTGGCCCATTGTCAAGCGGGACCTGACATTCAAGGACGTGCTTGAAGAAGTCCTCTCCTCAGAAGCCACTGACCAGTTCATCACAGAGGTCTGCCAAGTTCTGAGCCCACCAGCTTCATGGATGCCCAACACCACAGCCCACCACATGGACACCTCCAATGAGGAGGTCCTGAAAATACATTGCCCAGCCCGCCGTGGCTCTAGTACACCTGCCTCAGCTCACGCTGGCAAATCCACCACCTTGACACCATGCACCAGTCCCACAAGCGGAAATCCTCCTGTTTCTGAGATGCCACGTGTTGGAGCTGTGAAAAGGTTGGCCATATCACCCGCGCCTGCTGTTCCAAGGGAACCCAGAGGTGACAGTCTGCACACGCCACAGAAGTGCACACCACCACCATCCAGCCACACCCAATACTGCACTTGCCCCAGGACACCCCCAATAAAATTAAACTGACTGTTCTAATTAAGGGAGCCCCTTGCACGATGGAGCTAGACACAGGGTCCTCCATTTCCATAATCTTGCAAGACACCCTCCATAGGCTCTGTCCTAAAGGGGGTCCTCACCTCAGCCCGGCCAGTTTCACCCTATGGGACTTCCAATAGAATGAGGTGGCTATGAAAGGGGTGGGAAAGTTTCTGGTGCAGTACCAGAATTTTGAAGGACTCTTGGACTTGCTGGTAGTGGGGGGCTGTCACATGAGTTTACTAGGATTAGCATGGTTTGAGCCCTTGGGGTTCTGGGTCACAGGGGTACATCACATTGCCAGAGAAGACCTTCACCGGGTGTGTGATGAGTTCCCAGCCATATTTAATGGGATGCTCAGTCACTACACCAGACCCCCTGTTTCCCTCCAACTCAACCCAGAGGTGTGGCCCGTAAGGCTGAAGGCCAGGCACATCCCATTCATGTTGAAGCCAAAAATTGATGAGGAGCTGGATTGTTTGGTGGACCAAGCGGTTTTGGAACCAGTTTTGCATGCCCTCTGGGAAACCCTGATTGTTACACCCGTTATGAAGAGGAAGAAGAAGAGTTTGGATTTATACCCCGCCCTTCACTGCCCAAAGGTGTCTCAGAGCGGCTTACAAACTCCTTTCCCTTCCCCTCACCACAACAGACACCCTGGGAGGTAGGTGGGGCTGAGAGAACTCTAACTGTCCTTGAGAGAACAGCTGTGCCAGAGCTTGTGACTGACCCAAGGTCACATCAGCAGGTGCAAGTGGAGGAGTGGGGAATCAAACCCGGTTCTCCCAGATAAGAATCCGTGCACTTAACCACTACACCAAACTGGCTCTCATGCCCAATGGGGACATCTGCATCTGTGCGGACTATAAATGTACCATTAATAAGGTGCTGCAAGACCATTCCTACCCGGTCCCAGTAGTCAGCTACGTCTTGGACTCCTTGGCGGGTGCCAAGATTTTGGGGAAGTTAGACTTGGCCCAGGCCTACCAGCAACTCCCAGTGGATGATGCGACAGCAAAGGCCCAGACCATAGTCACACACAGGGGCACATTCAGGGTGCAGTGGCTACAATATGGTGTCAGTGTGGCCCTGGGGATTTTCCAAAATCTAAAGGAATCCCCAGGACCCAGCCCTTCTTCAATGATGTTCTAATCACCACCTCCACAGAACAGGAATTCGTCAGCCAGTTGCACACTGTCCTGCAGCTGTTCCAGTCGGCTGGCCTAAAGGTGAAGTGAGAGAAGTGCCTCCTGGGTGTTCCACAGGTTGTGGTCCAGGGGTTCTCCGTAAATGCCGAAGGCATCCATCCAGCCCCAGACAAGGTTCGTTCCATCGTCAGCGCCCCCACACCCACTTCCAAGCAGGAGCTACAGGCTTTCTTGGGGCTACTGAACTTTTATCATCCCTTCTTCCCCCATAAAGTTGTGCTGGTGGAGCCACCTCACTGCTTCCTCAACAAGAAGGCCCCGTGGGTCTGGGACAGACAACAAGCCACTGCGTTCCAGGCTGTGAAGGAGCTGCTCACTTCCAACACAGTCCTGGCCCATTTAGCTGAAAAGCTGCCTGTCATGCTCACTTACGATGCTCCTCCATATGGGGTTGGCGCCGTTCTGGGCCACCAGCTGCCGGACAGCAGGGAAGTCCCCATGGCATATTATTCCTGCACTCTGTCTTCAGCCAAGTGAAACTATATGCAAATTGATAAGGAGGTACTGGCCATCATTGTGGGGGGTCAAGAAATTCCATGACTACTTTTATGGGTGGCCATTCACCATTGTGACAGACCACAAGCCTCCGCTGGAACTTCTTGCCCCAGACTGCCAGCCCAGATGCTCTCACCTCAGGTACTTCATTGGTCCATTTTCCTTGGAGGGTACCAGCACTTCCTCCACCACTGTCCTGGGAAGATGATGATACATGCCAATGCCCTCAGCCGCTTGCCACTCCACTCCACTCCATCAATCCAGACCCAGCTCCTTAACAACAGATCCTGCTCTGGTGGAGGAACTTACCGACCACCCTCTTCACGCCATGGACATTTCCTGCCACACTGCAAAGGACCAGATCCTCTCCCATGCTCTGGATTGGGTGGGGAGGGGCTGGCCCACCAGCCAGTAGGGCCTGGACTTTACAGCCTTCTTTTCCCTCCAGGACGAGCTCTCACTTCACAAAGGGTGCTTACTGTGGGGCAGTTGGGTTGTAGTTCTTTGTTCCCTGCATCAGCAAATCTTGTTGGACCTGTATGACACGAACCCCGGAATTGTGTAGATGAAGGCACTCTCCCAGAACTATGTGTGGTGGCCAGGAACAGATAGTGAAATAGAAACCTGGGTCCAGCACTGCCAGGTCTGCCAAGAGACCTGGCCAGAACTGCCCCGTGCTCCCATGCAGCATTGGGGGTCCACCCACAACCCTTGGTCCCAGGTGCATTTGGACTTCACCAGCCCCCTCCAAGGACAAATATTCTTTATTTTGGTGGACTCCTACACCAAATGGCTGGAGGTCATACCAGTTGCCTCCTCCTCCAAAGCGGCAATCTGAGCCCTCAGACAAATCTTCAGCACAAACAGCCTACCTGATATGGTCATGACAGATAACAAAACTGCCTTCACTTTGGGGGAGTTCCAGAAGTTCTTGGGTCACTACCTCATACGGCACATCCGCTCCATGCCCTTTCACCCAGCCACCAATGGGCAAGTGGAGGGGATGGTATGGACCATGAAGGAGTCCCTCAGGAGGATCATCCACGGGGACTGGGAGCATAGGCTTGCAGCATTCTTTTTGGCCACTGGGTGACCCCGAGTGTAACCACCAGTTGCAGCCCTGCTGAGTTCCTCATGGGCAGATGCTTAACTACGCGACTGGACAGACTGCACCCAGACCAAGCCCCAGAGCATCACCAGTCATCAGAAAGCCAGGAAGCGCCCAGAGGGTTTTCCCCAGGCAACCCCGTCTATGCGCAGAACTTCTCCAACAGTCCAGCCTGGGTTCCAGCTAGGGTCATCATAGTCACCGACCCCCTCTCATATGAGGTATCTACTGACAGTGGACAGGTCCTACACAGGCACATTGACCAGCTTTGCTGTCATCTCCTGCTGGAGGTAGCCAACCTAGCATCAACCACTGCGGAGGCCAGCCGCCAGGGACCACTACCACTACTACTGGAGCACATTGGGGAGGGGGATGTGCCATGCGCAGGGGACCATCCTGACTGCACGGAGTCGCCCACACTCACAGAGACTGTTCCAGAGCCCCAGGACTGTGTTTCTGACCCACCATACTTCCCCAGTGCCACTGCTGAGACTCAGACAGGGCCCCCATGACTGTGCCCACACCGTTGGAACCAAGACACTCTCAGCGGGAAAGGTGCAGGCCAGCGTACCTTGAGGACTATGTGTGTTAAGATGCTTTGGAACTTAGGGGGGAGGGGTGTTATGTATTAGGTCAGGAACATTCCAGGGCTATCTACCAGAGACTGGCTGAGGTTGGAGCTCTAGAACAATAGTCCACTAGGACTCTGGAAGTGACCAATGAGAAACTAATGTTATGTAAATAGCCTGTTGTTGGGAGTTGAGTGTGTTTGGGTGTGGGTTTTGCATGCTATTTAAACAGGGCTATTGCCTTGGTGTTTTCATCTTGTTTCTGAAACCACTTAATAAAGTAGAGCTGTTCACTGCAATGAGTCTTGAACCCAGTATTTAACACCATATAAACCCCTTCATGGTATTGGTGTCCTGTGTCTGTGAGACTGCCTCCTACACTCCACGATAACAGCTTCATTCATGACATAAATTTCACAGTAAACAGGTTTGGCAGGGGAACATACCATGTTCAGTCACTCATAAGCTGAGCCTCAGATGCCCTCACCTTGCTGCTGTCCAACTTTGCCAACTGCTGAACAGCTTTGTGGCTGTGTGATAGCTGTTCTTCCATCTGCACAGTAGGTAAGACTGATTCTCCTCTCAGGGTCATGGTTGACTTAAATGAGGTACTATGACTCCCATAAGGTTGTGCCAAAACATGCACAAGTGAAATGACCTCAGTGATAACATGGACTAAAATGAGCACCAAATGGTGAGACTTAACAAAACAACAATAGTTTTTATTTATAGTCACTGGCTGAAAGATTAAATTGTTTATTTATACAATTCACAGCTCCGCAGTGAGCAGCAATAACAGATCTGTGGGGAAAGTGGGGAAACCAGGTCTCCCATCAGTCTGCATAAGAATGCACATGCATGAAATGGCTTACTGTACTTGTACTGTTTTCAAAAAATAACCTGATGAATTGGTTCAAGCTGCTTATGAACAGCCCATCATAAAATTGGCTCCCTAATTGTGACTGGCAAGCAAAATGTGGCCCAAACCAGTGGATACTCAAGTACACCTAGACATCACATTCACCTGAGTTGATAAAAAAATGTGCAGGAGTCTAGCAAAAAGCTAGCTTCCGGCACATTTCCCCTAATTGTGGTTAAGTGAGATGTCAGAATGAATCCTAAGGCACCATGTATGTACACAGAGATTTGGAGTTGAAATGTATCCACCATCACCCAATTCAGAAATGTAACTTCTAGAAATTCTGGGGATAGGGCTGATGCCTGAAGAATTCTGGCATCTCATACACAGAACCTTTTACGAAAGCATGAAAAGGGCAGGTAGTCAGTATCTTATCCTCTGTAAGCAGTAAACAGAAATCCTCTCCCCAATCAAATTTCAAGGAGCTGAGAACACAGCAACTGCAACAGAGTCCATAGTGACATTACCCAATCCCATCAGACATGGAGTGTCATGCCAACAATGCTCCCATGCCAGTCATATCCAATCAATCAAAAAATCTAATCAATGCACACCTACTCTTTCATGCCTCCTTGGCCTTGCCTTGCCCCCATCCACACTTGTAAAAATATAAAGGAATGAAGGCAATACAACCCTCCCCACCACCACTGCTGTATGGAGGACTGTGGTGTGCCTTATAACAACTGCACTCCTGGAGCTTCTGCATATGGGGGCCTGACTCTCCTCTTGTAAACACATTCCCTTTTAACAGGTGGGCACACAGGAAAGGAAGCATAGACAGGCCTGCTATATCGCTCTGATAGTGCACTTGGCAGAACAAACCCCCTCCATGGAAAGCTCAGAGCCTCTCCCACACAAGGGCTCAGGTTCCAGGAGATTGGGAAGGGGCAGAATTGCAGAAGCAGCTTGTTGCAAGGCAAGGGGAGCACAGATACTGGAACATCTACAACTGCAACACATGATGTTATTTTCACATTGTTGCCTTCAGCAATATACAGCCTGGGCTTAGAATTGCACTGTAAGCTTCCTAGCAAATGGATTTCTGTTTTCATCTACCACTTTCAAAATGTGTCTAATTATTGTCTTTAGAAAAAATGTCTAGTCTAAAAAGAAAATATGGATAATTTAACTTTATTATTTGCATATGTTGCATCAGTGCTGGAAGGGGGGAGGACGTGGCTTCATTTGAAATTAAGCCAGAGTAGCATGTTGTCCATTCACCATCTTTAGGTATTATTGTATATTAAGAGGGCCATGCCAGCGCTAGCAACCCGTGCCTGCAAAAGTCTGGGGAAGCTGCCCAGCTAGCCATTGACTGTGAGTTCCAGGATGTCGAGGACATCATCCTTACCCAATTTGTTTGGGGCGCCCAGGACTCCAAGCTCCACTGCAAACTTATTGGCACGGCCAACCTCAAACTGGAGTTGGCACTACACATGGCCACTGCATTCAAGAGGTCTCATCGCGACCACATGTCATTTTCCACACACCAGACCCTGACACCAGCGGCCTCCGACATCTTGGACAGGGTACATCAAGTATGCCGCCTGTTGGGCGAAATGCTCTCTAGGGGTGAAGCACTTCGCCACAGGTATAATTACTTTTGGGATCTTTTGGTCTATGTCTACGAGGAATGGGCTGCCGCGGGACCTTCCCAGTGAAGAGGCGAGAGACAGGACTCAGAATAATGTTTCAGTTTACTTAAATCACTCAACAACAGCAAATCACACACACATACATTCAAGAGCTAGGAAACACAGATAGACATAGCACAGTTGCACTAGCAGGTAAACGTTGGTTCGTTGAGGGCGATATTTACCTCCAAGGCGCGGCTCCTAAATCTTCCAGCGAGTGGGGTTGGGTAGGGTAGGAAAGATGGAAGAAGGGACACGTGGTCTAGACCAGCTAACAACACACATGTATAATTCCAGCGGCCGACTGGAACGAAGCGAGGCAAGGGTTCGGGTACAGGATGGGGGCATAAGAGGATAAAGCAGACAGACAGAGGTCGTGGCAGCAGGGCCAGGAGAAGCAGCCGGAGCTGACCCAGAGATTGCGTTATTATAGCGTCTTGGGTGCTGGGCGTGGAAGGCCAGGCAGTGTACACCTACTGACCCTCCCAGCCGGCTATGTCAGTGGCAATTTCAAATCTTATTGGCTACACTGTCCGTTGGATACCTGGGGGCTGGACAGAGGAAGCTGGCTGGCAGGCAGATGGTTTCTCCAGGTAGCTGATGGCTCTTCTATTGTTCATTGTGTATGGCTTGGGTGGGGAAGACACTTAATCCCTTCATGCAGATGACTGGCAGAGGAAAAGTCCTTTGTCTGCTGTATGACTCTTAATCTATGTATGTGACATGCGGCAGGTATGCAATGGAGTCCCTCAGAGTAAAAAGACAGCTTTTTCCCTTTTCTATGGGCTTCTCCTTTGGCATCCATTTTACAGTCTAGCAAGTACACAGACCATGTGGCAACAGCAAACAGTCCATAGCAAAGCCCCATAATGGCGTCGGGGCTAACACGCCCAGCTCACCGTGATCCCCGGCCATTGTCCGCTATCATCCCACCAGGTGAGAACCCCAACGCACAAGCACCTTGTGCAAGCTGTGGAGCTGCGCATGAATGCCAGTCCTGCCGCTCCTGCGACGCTGTCTGCCGCTCCTGCAGAAAACAGGGCCACATCGCCCGCATCTACAGATCCAAAGGGATCCACCATCAGATGATCGCGCACCAGGAAACTGCGGAACTCCACAACACCACCGTCCACCACAATCAGATACATTACTTGCCCCGGGGGTCCACCGATAAGATTAAAGTGACTGTGTTAATTTCGGGCGCCCTCTGTGAAATGGAGTTGGACACAGGTTCCTCCCTCTCCATCATATCCGAGGAAACCCTCAAGACCCTCCACCCCGGTTTCGGTTTCGGCGTTGCGAATGGCGGCCACCTTTCGGGACGCTCCCGGAGGTGGTTAGCCCACGTGCAGTTAGGGGGGGTCTTCGCATGTGCGAAAGACCCTAGTGAGCCTTAGACAAAGGCTCCGAACCGGGGGCGCTTGGGGAGTAGCCTCTTTGCCGGCAGACAGCCGGGAAATTGAGGCTTTCTCCCCGCCCCAATTGGCCCCGCTGCGTCATGCCCGCAATGGGACTTAGCAGCGCCACCAACTTCCAGGAGTGAAGAAAGCGCTATGATTTAAAATAAAAAGAAGATCTGGCATCGAATCGTGAGTTGAAGATCTATTTTGAAGCGTGAATTTGAACCCCCCTGCAAGCGTATAAGCGTATGGGAGGAGGGAGGAGTCCCCACCCCTTTTGAGAAGCGAGATCTACAAAGGGACCGCGAAGGGGGGTAGAGAGAAAAAAGTGTTGGTGAAAGTACCGTTGGGGTTTTACGGAAGATTATGACCTTAATTAGCTCCCTGGGGGATGCGGCACGAACTTTGAAAAAGTAAACAAAAAAAGAAAATGTCGACGCTGGAAAAGGTCCTGCTGAAACCGGAAGAGAAGAGGGGAGGGACTTCCGGTCCGGGTAGCCCCCCCCCAGAGCTTGCTGTCAATCAACAGGAAAATGAGATACTGTGCCCCCTGCTGGAGCAAATGCAGAAAATCAACGAAACTTTGCTTGAAGTGGAAAGTGTTCTCATCAGTCGACAGAAACAAATATCGGAAACAACAAGGAAGATGGCGGAAATCGCACAGAAATCTAATCTGACTCTAAGTTTTCAGGGCGTAAAAGAGGAAGAGAAAGAAGACCTTGGATTTACCTTGATGAATGTCTTGGCACCCCTAACTGGCAGTGAAGCGAAAGAATTAAAAGAAGAGGTGGATATGGCTCCCAAAGCCTATTCCGCTTTTATGAAGGAAAATAATCTGCCAGTAGAAGGGGTTGTTGAGCATAGCAGGCAACATATTAGAGATCTAATTTCATGTGTAGTGTTTATGGAGCCCTTGAAAATTGAAGGCCAGAAGTATAAGGAAAAAGAGAAAAGAGAGAAGATGGACTACATCTTTAAAACACGGAAACTTCTGAAGAGACACGCCAGCATGGAGGAGGACGCAGCACTCAAAATTTGGATTAATACAAGCAGTGAAGAAGACAGCAGCCCAGGGGAAGGAGGTGACGGAACGGAAGGCATCAAGGTCAAAAAGGACTCAATCTATAATTGGAAGAGACTTAAAAAGAAGACACTTTGAGAAGTAACTGTTCGTGTAGCATCTGAAAGGAGCTGTTTAATAACTAACCCCATGGACTTTACTAACTGTACTAACAGAGATATTTTGGACTTTGCAAAGTTAAAAAGAAGATCTTCTAACCGTGATAGATGCCAAAAACGGTATTGAATACTAACTAAAACTAACCTTTTTTTAACAGAAAAAACTTCACTCCATCTTTTTTCTTTCTCCATCTATATACCCTACCCTTTTCTTATAAAAAGAATAAAATTCTCTCCTTTTTAGGAGAGTTATATATATAAAAAAAAAAAAGACCCTCCACCCCAATGGGGGGCCCCTGTTGGATGCTACCGGCCTCACCCTCCAGGACTTCCAAAAGAACCTGGTGGCAATTAAAGGGGTGGTCCAGTTCCAGGTTAAGTACAGGGATTTTGAGGGCCCCTTGAAAATGGTGGTAGTGAAAGATGGCCTCACCAGCTTGCTGGGGCTATCATGGTTCACCGTCCCAGGACTTGCCGTGACTGGGGTGCAGCACGTGCAGATGGGGGACTTTAGCAAAGTGTGTGACGAGTTCCTGGCCGTGTTCGACAGTATGCTTGGCCACTACACCGGTCCTCTGGTTGCCCTTGACCCCGTGGTACGGCCCATCTATCTGAAAGCCCAGCAGCCTCCGTTTGCATTATGGCCCAAGATTGAAGCGGAGCTTGACCGCCTTGTAAGGCAGGGGGTGTTGGAGCCTGTACCAAATGTGGCTTGGGAAACCCCCATTGTCATGCCCGTGAAGCCCAACAGAGACGTAAGAATATGTGCATACTATAAATGCACGATTAACAAAGCTCTGCAGGACCATGCATACCCTGTACCGGTGGTCAGCCATGTGTTAGCTTCCCTGGGGGGTGCAAGGATTTTTGCTAAATTGGACTTGGCCCGAGCATACCAACAGCTCCCTGTAGATGAGGACACAGCCGAGGCACCGACTATAGTGACGCATCAGGGAGCCTTCCAAGTGCATTGGCTACAGTTTGGGGTTAGTGTTGCCCTGGGGATATTTCAAAATCTCATGGATGGACTGTCTCCTCAAAGGTATTCCTGGGGTCATGGACTGGCTAGTTTGTCTTCAGTTTGAACTACCTAATAAACTATGAGCTGATCACTATGCCACGTGTCCGAACTCAGTATATTATAGTATACAACTGTTGAGTAAACCATTTGCTAACAAACTTGAATGAAGTATATTCACACTTTAAAATCATTATAGCCAGTTATCAGACATTACCAAGAATAAAGTTATTATAACTTAAGTCAAAAGAATGTGACTTCATATTAGGCAAGGTTTCCAGAGATTCCTACTGTGTAATTAATGTGCACTTCTTCACTTTAGACACAGGGCAAAAAAAGGTCAGCATGATGACTTCCCTTCCCAGTGCAAATTTCAGCAAGACAAACACAGCCTATTTCCATTATCTTGCCTTGCCTAGGCCAGAGCTATTTCTGGAACTGGGAAAGGTAGACAAGCATTTGAAAAGACAGCTATTGGGAGCTTCAGTTATACGGGGAAGCTGTCTGTTTCTCCCTCCAAGTGCAGGCATTTGCAGTACCGGTCTATCCCAGGTCTTTCACCAACAAACTCAGTACAGTCTATCTCAGTTGCCCTTACCCAGACAGGTGTAAGCACAAAATGTTTTCTTAGTAACTTTTTCCAACACCAGTCTCATCATGTTCTATCCTAGGCTTCTGTTGTGTCCACGGAGAGTCACTAGCCTAGTCCAAGCTTAGTCCAGGAGAACAAAAGGACACAAGATCCTAGGTCCACCAATAGGATCCCTGGAGGGAATTCAAACCTACCCAGTAGTAGGAAGACTAGGAAGGGTTTTGGGGACCCATAAATTCAGGACCTCGCAGACTAGTTGTTGTTGTAGTACTTGTGCTAATAAACAGAGCTGATCACTATGCTGCCATACTGAGTTTTCATGCAATGAATCCAGTATACAACAATGACAATGAGGATAGGATTTCACTGAGCTAGCCAGGCTGCCGGAATCCCAAGGAGGCAGCCGACCTCCACCGCTTCCAAGTGGATAAGCACTGACGGCACCCAAGTCGCAACTGCATCCTCATTTCCATCACCGCCACGCAGCACAAAGGCTGTTGATCCAAGATTGGGACTAGTTCCCCCTTCGATCCAGGCTACCCACAGTAGTGGGGAGCCTGGGTTGCTGGACTCAAGTCTCTACTGATATTCTACCAGGTAACCGAAGAGAAGAGGAAGAAAGGGCTCTTCATAGGCTCATGTGGTCCCGCCATGATCTGCCTGGCCCAGAACCTTCTCTCCCCCACCATGCTGGACGAAGCTACATTTGACCAGATTGTCAAGGCCCTGCAAGACCACTTCATCCCTAGCCCCTTGGAGATGTCGCGCCACGTGGCTTTCCACTACAAGAACCAGCAACAGCAGGAATCAGCCACCAAGTACCTGGCCAAGCTATGCCACCTCGCATCCAAATGTGCATTTGGAACCAATTTGGAGACAAGAGCCAAAAGAAGGCTCCATTGGGTCCCCCATGCCTGAATCGGGGCCCTGAATCCACCACGGATTGTGCCAGTTGGGAAGAGGTGCATGAACGGCGAACACGCCAGTTCAGGGATGCCATGTGTCAGAGTTGCGGGCAGTCTGGTCACATAGCCCCGCACCTGCCACTCAAGGGGATCTCAGAATCCGACCAGCAAACCACTGCAATGCCCCTGGACCACAACACACTACGAGGATGGCGCATCCACCAAGGAGCTCTACCTTCTGTCAGTGGAACCCCCACAACAGGTACTGACCCTCCCCTGCCCGAGGACTGCCCCTAAGATACAAGTCCGGTTACAGATAGAAGGGTCCCCTTGCACCATGGAGCTAGACTCTCATCTCAGTGGAGACTCTCAAAAGACTCTGACCAAACAGCAGGCCCCACTTGTGGTCCTCTAGCTTAACATTAGTGGACTTTCAAAGGAACCAAGTGCAAATGCGGGGTGAGGGTTGGTTCCAGGTCCGATACTGGGAGTTTGATGGGGACTTAAACTTGATTGTGGTCAAGGGAACTTTGGTTAGCCTGCTGGGCCGTGCCTGGTTCGCTCCCCTAGGAATCACCATTGAGGGAGTGAAGCAATGTGACCAGTTGGACTCTAATGTAGTTTGTGAAGAATTTCCATCCACTTTTGATGGCTCGTTGGGGCGCTACACCGGCCCTCCGGTCTCCCTACAGCTTGATCCCAAGACAGCACCCATCCGAATGCAAGCCAGGCAGGTCCCCTTCACTCTAAGACCTAAAATTGACACCAAGCTGGACCGCCTGGTCACACAAGGGGTCCTAGAACCAGTCTCTCACATGGTGTGGGAGATCCCGATAGTGACACCCATGAAGCCCAATGGCAACGTCCGCATTTGCGCGGACTACAAGTGTACCCTAAACAAAGCCCTACAAGACCATGCCTACCCCATTTCGGTAGTGAGCCATGTGTTAGCCACCTTGGTAGGGGCCAAGGTCTTCAGGAAGCTGGACCTTGTCCAGGCCTACCAGCAGATGCTGGTGGATTAGGCCATGGCCAAGGCCCAAACAACTGTCACGCACCGGGGGGCATTCAAGTTGAAGCAACTCCAGTTTGGGGTGAGCATAGCCTGGGAATCTTCCAACACTTTTAAATGGGCTGCGCTCCCCGGCCCATTTAAAAGACTTCGTGCCATAGGCCCAGTTTGAACTACAGGGGGAGGGGTGTTGTGTCCACAGAGAGTCACTAGACTAGTCCAAGCTTAGTCCAGGAGAACAAAAGGACACAGGATCCTAGGTCCACCAATATGTTCCCTGGAGGGAATTCAAACCCACCAGTAGTTGGAGGGAGGCGGACTAGGAAGGGGTTTTGAGGACCCATAAATTCACGACCTCGCGGGCTAGTTGTTGTTGTTGTATGTGTGCTAATAAACAGAGCTGATCACTATGCTGTCATACTGAGTCTTCATGCAACCCAGTATGCAACAGCTTGTTTTCTCCTTTGAAAAAGAAAGGAGATGGTTTTAGGTCATATGAAAGGAAGTGCACAGTGCTTCTTATTTCATTTATACGCCACCCTTCTCCCCAATCTGTCCCAAAGCAGCTTACACTGTTCTCCTCCCCTCCATTTTATTCCCACAACAAGCCTGTGAGGCAGGCCAGACTGAGAGTGTGTGACTAGCCCATGGTCAAGCAAGTAAGCTTTCAAGGCAGAGCAGGGATCTCCCAGATCCCAGTCCAACATTCTAAACACTGCACACCACTGGCTCTCCATTAAGGAAGATGATGTGTTGTGTGTATGTCTCACACTCGCCTGTTCCCTGTTGTTCAGGCCATGGGTGAAATATGACCATTGTTACAAATGGGGCCTCTGCAGTGTGAGTACCAAAACATAGGGACAATCACATTTATAGTTCTTGTGAGGTCAGTTTTGCACCTGTGACTCTGACCAGGGTACACCCGGTTAAGGTGTCCGACAATGCAACCCTAAGCAGGTCTACTCAGAAGTAAATCCCATTGCGTTCAAGAGAAGTTTCCCTGTTAAGTGTGCTTAGGTTTCCGGTCCTAATCACCTTCCCTACCTAGTTACATTATTGCAGAGCTTTTCCTCCTTCTCATTCTGTCTTGAACACAAGCCGTCACCATATTTCAAAACATCAGTGGTCCTATATTTTTAAGTGCCTGGGGACTTGTAAGCACATGAATACAGAGAAACTAGAATAATTTCAGACTATGCTGTGGGAATGTAAGAAACAAAGAGGTGCTGTGCACTGTAGCAGCGACTGCCCAGACAGTTTAAAGATTGCTTTGGTTTAAGAAATGAATGAAAGCAGATGGGAAGAACAAAAAATAAAATTAAAGTAGGCAGTTTTACAGATGTTAACATTACTGAGCAGTAGGACTATGATTAGTTCATTAGTGGAAGCAGTAGGGAGTGGCAACAAGATTCTTCTGGTGAAAAGAAACTTCTGTCTTTTTATCATGGACACATGGCTGGATAGGAAGACTTAAGACAGAGCTGTATGAGAAGCAGAGTTGTAACATTTCCAGAAATTCTGAAGCCTTGGGAGGAAAAAAAAGAGGACATTTGAGAGCAAATGGAAACAGCTTACAGATCTAAACTTACTTCACCATTTTATGAACATAAAATGCATTATGTGTAACTTAACCCCTACTATTCAATTGCATTCTGTTATATTTATGAAATGTAAAACTATGTATGTCTTAGTTTTATTTGAACAATACTTAGAAATACACCCAGTGTTTGAGATAGAGTAACAAGCCACCACACTTTTAATCTTAGCTTTTGCCATCTGGGAAAATGGGGGGAAGGGACTTGAAAATAGGAACCATCTGCATTGCCCTGTTTGTGTGTTTGTGTGTGCGTGTGTGCTAAATGCCCCTGAGTTGCTTCCAATTTATGGTGACTCTATGAAGCAATGACCTCCGAAACATCTTATTGTTAATAGCCCTTTTCAGGTCTTGCAAACTGAGGGCCATGGCTTCCTTTATTGGGTCAATGATTGAGCCAAGGAATAGAAAATCTTGAACAATTTCAATTTCTTCAACATCAACCTTAAAGTTGTGTAATTCCTGAGCAGTCATTAGCTTTGTCCTCTTGATATTCAGCTGTAATACCGCTTTGGAACTTTCTACTTTAACCTTCATCAGTAGTCATTTCAAGTCATCACTATTTTCTGTCATTAATGCGGTCTCATCTGCATATCTCATATTGTTAATGTTCCTTCCACCAATTTTCACTCCACCTTCATCTAAATCTAATCCAGCTTTCATTATGATATGTTCTGCATATAGATTGAACATATATGGAGATAAACTACATCCTTGTCTGACACCTTTGCCAATTGGAATCCATTCTGTTTCTCCATATCCTAACAGCAGCCTCTTGGAAAGGCATTTCTTTTAAAACTAGCCATAGCTTTTCATGATCCACACAGTCAAAACTTTGCTGTAATCTATGAAACACAAACTGATTTTCTTCGGAAATTCTCTTGTATTCTCCAGTAAGCAATGTAATTTTGTAATATGATCTCTAGTGCCTCTTCCTTTTCTGAATCCCAACTGAACATCTGGCATTTCTCATTCCATATATGGTAACAGTCTTTGTAAGATTTTGAGCATCAGTTTACTCATATGAGAAATTAAGGTGATGGTCCAATAGTTGCTGTAGTCTTTGACATTTCCTTTTTTGGAAATTGGAATGTTAATTGAATGTTTCCAGCCCATGGGCCATTGTTTTATTTTCCATATCTGTTGGCATATTCTTCTTAAAGATTTTGATGGACTCTGTTTCTGTGACTTGGAATAGGTTTATTAATATAACAGGGTTGCACTTACCTGTAACTGTTGTTCACCAAGGATCTTCTGTGCAGTCACACACGGAGACAATGCATGCCTGCTGCAGAGAGGCTAAAAGCCTCTAGGGGGCACTGCATGCCAGAGGTGGAACAGGCCATTCCTGCCCAAGTGGTCATGTGCTCCCGCACACCAGGGCTGCAACCCTGAGTTCTTTTAGCACCACTGAAGACCCAAGAGAGCATACAGCGGAGCAGGAAGGAGGGTATGTGTGCCTGCATAGAAGATTCTCAATGAACAACAGTTACAGGTAAGTGCAACCCTGTTTTCATCATCAATTTTCTGTACAGTCCCACATGGGGATTCTAACAAGCTACTCACCAGCTGGTGGGTGGTACTCTTGTGTGCTGGGTCTGGCCTGTCACCACAGATACACTTCATTGAAAGCTGGATACACAGTTCAAAAGCAAGCTGAGAAACAGAGCTGAGGGTCAGAATGCTGGGAAATCAGTCAGAGTTTTCAGGAGCAGGGAGCAAGGAGTGGAGGCTGGCAGCCAGATTGCTTATGACAGAGCCTTTCTTCCCTGGGAGGCAATCTGCAAAGATTCACAGCCCCTCATGTTGCCTTTGCAACACCTGAAGTCTGGCACTTCTCCTTCTCTCCTGCACATTCAGATGCTGGTGTGCCCTGCATCTTGGGACATTCAGGTGAGCTAGGTGGGGATTCTGGCCTCAAGGTGTCTCCAACTGGGGGTGCTGGGCCAGGCTCTGGACCAGACTCTCCCTCTGACTGCACCTCAGTCTCTTCACCTTGCTGCCCCTCCTGTGCAGATGCTGGGGCCTCTTCTCCCTCAGGTGCTGGTAAAGGTTCCTCTTCTGGGCTAACTCCAGAGGCAGCTGGGTTGCTCCATGCCTCTTCCTCATCTGAGGAATAGTCAGCCTCAGTGGAGCCAGGACCCATGACACCTCGTCACTTGAACAACTAAAGAACCACTTTGCCAATCTGAGCTTCTCTTCTGGTCTACAGATTCAGTGCATATCTGCTGGTGACCATGTCGTAGCTTGGCAAATTTCTAACAAGGGGACTCTATCCAGAAAGGCAGTGAAGGAAGCAATTACTCTGGTGTAGGGGTGTCAATGGCCCATGGGCTGGATCCAGCCCCTGCAAGGCTGCAGTCCAGCCCAAGAGTCATTGACTCTGTGCTGATTCCTGATTCCTGTTTCTAACATCACAGCTCCTTTCCCCTAGTCTCTTATTTCCTGCTTCAGAGGAGAGAAAGAAAGCCTCCCCTCAATTGGCTGAGGGCTCCTCCCCCCTCCTCCTCTGAGGAGGGAGAGGGAGGGAAAGAGACAGAGAGGGGGGAAATGTCTTCTTCTGGGACTTTTAAGAAGACCAGCAACGTTTTATTCCAGGTATAAACTTTTGTGTGCAAGCATGCTTTTTCTTCTTCAGAGGCAGAGAGGAAGGGAAAGAGCTAGAGCAAACATACTAGAAAGAGAGGGAGGAAAAGTGTCAGTCCTGTGTTTAAGATCAAAAACATTTTATTCCAGGTATAAGCTTTTGTGGGCAAGTACACTTCGGGGGGGGGGAGAGCTAGAAAAAGCATGCCAGAAAGAGGGGGAGGGAGTCCTATGGCACTTGGAGAGATCCCCCTTTCCATTTCTAACAGATGGGGGAAACCTAACACCACAGATTGCATCCCTTATTAGTGAAAGGAAGCAAGAATACAGCAGCACCTTAATGACTAACAAAATTTGTGGCAGGGCATGAGCTTTCATGAATCACTGCTCACTTCTTCAGATACAGCTGGAATGTGAGTCCATCTGTCCTTACATCTTGGAGAGTGAACTGATTTCAGAGACCAAATAACAACAGCAGGCATTGGTAATGAGAGAAGAAACCTAGGTCTCAATTCAGTCCAGTAGTTTGCATTGTCTTGAGCTTCATGGTCAGTTGCAATTCAGCAGTCTTTCTTTCTAATCTTCCTTTGAAATTCCTTTGTAAGAGAACTGCTACTCTTAGGTCAGGAACTGAATGCCCTGGATTCCTGGAAGGTTAAAATGTTCCCCCACTGTTTTTTTAATGTTGTACTTTCTAATAGTAGTAGAAAGGGTGTGTTCAGACAGCGTGCTGAGAGTGGTTTAAACTGGTCCGGTTCTGACACGATTATCTTTCATCTGGATAATCGCGATCACACTTACCTCCCTTATCCCGCTTTACCATGCAGTCACATCGCTCCCGGGTGTCTAGACTACCAACGCGCAGGAGTGTGTGTTGGCGGTTTTGGCAATCACCTGTAGAATGGGGGAAAGCTATAATTGCGCGTGCACAAAGCCAATAGGGCGAATCACAGCTTTAGAATGATACTTCCGCAGAGCACTGGGATTTCACTCACATAACTGTATCAATCTGCCTGAGCTGTCCACTCCTCTTTCCCCCCCTCATATCTGACACTTGCACTGAGGGAACAATATGAATCCTCAGGAGCAGTGTCTGGTGGCGCTTCTGACTGCTCAGATTTTCCTCACAGTGGCCTGTCACCTGTATCACAGGCTGAGAGCCATGAGAGTGAGGAGGCTGATATATGCTAGACGTCACCTCATCTGGAGGAGAGCCAGACTGAGGGACTTTGAGTTGTCAGAGTCCCTTGACATGGCCCATCTTGTCAGGCTGGCAGAGCAAGAGGCCCCACATAGGTGGTTGGTCTATCCTTGGCCAGTGGAACTCTGGAATGTCTACGTCCGGGTCATCTGGGAGGACGAACAGTGGTTAGAAAATTTTACGATGACTAGGGCAAACTTCACATGGCTGGTGGACTCTCTGAGGCCATATCTTCAATGTGAAGGGACAGCCATGAGGGAGCCCATTCCATCCGAGGAGCATGTGGCCATTGCCATATCTTGGCTGGCCAACACGACAGGTTATCAGGTGGTTGGTGCCCTATTTGGAGTAGCACGATACCCTGTGGCCGGGATAGTAGTGGAGGTCTGCCTGGCTATTGAGGCGAATCTGTTGAGCTGCACTGTCTGTCTGCGATCACCTGGATGGGTGAGCATCTCCCCTGTAAAGCAAAAGCATGAGTGAAATCAGGTGTTTTCTAACATATGACCTTCCAGCCATAGGGACTGTAATGGTGACCAGTCAGTGACATCTGTGGAGGACCACTACTGTGGTAATGTTCAGATGGCAGTTACTACAAAAAGAGCTGGAAGTTACAAATGTCAAGATTTATAACAGGACTTCAGGGGGTGTTTTTTCTATCCACAGGAGTCTCAGAGTGGCTTTCAATCATGTTCCCTTCCTGTCCCCACAACAATCACCTTATGACCAGTTTCCTCTAAGTTGAGTTAGTGTGAGTCTTGACTCAGGAAGGGTGGCTCCAGAGTACACTACTTTATGCAATACTGAAATCACTCACTCACAACTTTAGTGCCAGTAGCTCACAAAGCAGAATTTTTTGCTCACAAGACTCCACAGCTTAGAGGGAGCATTGGTTGTTTTATATATGAATAGAACAATGCCATAAGTTACAGGTGTGACACAATGTAGTCAATCTGCTAGCAAGCACCTCCCTTTGTCACTGTCATCACTTAATTCCAAATGAGAATGCCTACGTTAAAAGGATACATTGGGCCTGAAACTGCAGTTGATGGTTTTTCCGGGCAGGTTCCTGTCTTGTTAGTTTAGAGCATGCAGTCTTATACACCTGTACTTATGCTGTATTTAAAAATTACTGTAGATATTATGTATGACTGTTACAGATAAATCTAGGTAGAGCTAGGTACTGTGGGCCTGAACACTGATGTTATCCTTTACTTTTGCCAGGTAATGCTTGGATTTGCACACCTGGGGTTCCCACACTGTGTGGGAGCCATGGATGGATGCCATATACAGATCCGGGCACCACCAGGGCAAGCTGCAGAATTCTATAACAGAAAGCAGTTTTATTTCATCCTCCTGCAAGGCATCGTAGACCACCAGGGGCTCTTCATTGACGTTACCATTGGGGAAGTTGGCAGGAGCCACGACGCTCACATGCTACAGCTATCCAGAATTATAGATGTCATGGACCAAGGCATATTTGTGCCAGGGAATCCAACAATAACTATTGAGGGGTACAGGTCCCTCCTCTAATAATAGCTGATGCCGCTTACCCCATGAGCTGCTGGCTCATAATGCCCTATACAGGGGTGTTAACCCCTGTGCAGGCGGTGTTCAATAGGGCACATAGCAGGGCCAGATGCTTGGTGGAGCGGGCCTTTGGACACCTAAAGGCTACCTGGAGGTGTCTGGGGGCCAAGCTGCGAATACTGGAACGCAACCTAAACGCGCTGCTGAGCACATGTGCTGTGCTGCACAACGTTTGCGAGGAGCGTGGCCACCCAGTCACAGTGGAGGTCATGGAACAACAAAGCATTCCTCCCTTGCAGGAAACCCAGCCAGGAGGGAATGAGGGGCACCGTGAGGAGGGGAGGGTGGTGCATGCCACAATCACCTGGTGATTGCAGAGGCATCACAGGCACTGAGGTGGCAAACCCAAGATATCCGTGCACTCCACGACCCCACAGTTATAAATATTGGTTTAAATGTTATTCATTGTTGATGTTGTTTGAGAGAAATGTTTTGTTTCCTATAGTTGTTGTTCAGTGGGGAATCAAACCCTGTTCTCCAAGATTAGAGCCCGCACACTTAACCACTACACCAAGTGAGATGGCAGCAGGGATAGGACTGCCAACCTCCAGGTGTTGGCTGGAGCTCTCCTGATATCTCCCCATAGGAAACAACGGGTTTAGACCTGGGCTCCCAATTCCCCATAGGAAATCAGGGGTTCCTATCATTTATCAAGAAAACCAGGCATCCTTTGGGTGTCTCCTCATTCCACCCTCCCTTACACCATCAAACCAGTATGCCCTAAGGAAAAAAAAATGTACTTGGGGTTTGCCAAAAATGGCCTCTGATCTCCCTTTAGGTGGGTGAAAGAGGAGGTCACAGTTCTCATAGAAAACAAGACTGAAACTGATAACTGGCTCAGGGTGGACTATTTACCTTATAAATTAGCCAATAAACTCCACGGAAACTTCTAGAAATCTTCAAAAAAGCCCCTTAATCCCTTGCATTTATGCAATACCGGCGCATGTTTCACTGGGTGCCCATTATCCACAAGCGGGCAATGTGCCCTAAACCAAAAAAAAAGAAAGTTCCCTTCAGTCCACCAGAATAAACTGGTGCCCTGAGCTGGAGTCCAGCAGCACATCCCAGAATGGTCAGAGTGGGGAGTGTGCCAATTTCTGTTGCACCGTGTTTTAGTTTCTTACTGTTCAAGTCTGTACCTGTTCCCTTTTAGTAGAGACCTGTTTGGTGGTGGAGGGGAAGGCTCTGTTGAATTTGCCCATGAAGTAACTGACACAGAAGCCTCTTTAGAACAGTTAACATTTTATTTTAACATTTTAACAACAAACAACCATTTTAAACTTTTAAAGAACTGTAATTTTTATTTTAGTCCTACTCCCTGGAGTCTATGGCAGGTGGCAGCTCTGCAGCGGCAGGTTGCATGGCATGCTGCAGGTGAGCCACATCTGTCCCGAGATGCCGCACGACCTGCCTCAGGGTGTTGATGAAGTACAGCACTTGGTGGACTGTGGAGTGAAGGTGGGGGGGAGTTAGATAAGACCTTGTTGTGGAATCCCCATGGGAGTATAGTCAGCTGTGGCAATCAGATCACCACATATCGGTAACAGTGGGCCATACAGTGGGGATTGGTTGTTCGGAAAGGAAAACCATGTCATCAAAGCCACCTGCCTCGCAAGCCCATGTTTTCGCCTGCCCACACTGCCTGGTAGGGCTATTTCCCTTCGTAATTTGCTGCCACCACTCACTGGATTGATACTGCCTTCCTAGAGGGACAGTGAGACCCCTCTGGCTGATTCCCCTATCCGGGAAAGATGATATCCCAATCTTTGGGTGCCCCCTGGAGAGTTGGCAATCCCTCCAATTTGGGCCCATTTGGGTTCCCTGGCCTCCCTTTACCTCAGGTAACATGCTAAGCAGGGAAGACTATGTGGTCAAGGCACACCAGGTCTTAAAACTCAAAAAGGTTTATTTGAACTATATACAACTTAGGCAAAGGAAATAAACACAGGCACGTAACACAACCGGGCACAGAAAATAAACAGGAGTTAAAACGCAAATCCTCTGTCCCTACACTCCCTATCTCTGGAGATGCTGGGCCTCAGGAAGGGATTAGCTTTCCCCCCTTGTTGTTGTAGAAAAACCCCAGCCCTCCCCTGGGACTGGTCACCCGGACTGCCACACTCCCAGCTGTCCACCAGAATTTACAGTGGCCTGGATGTCTCATGAGGTCCAGATTATGCCTGGATATGGTGTGCCCAGCAAGTCTTAACAGATTGGACTTACATCTGGTGTCCACCCTGTCCTCGTATTCACAGAGCCTACGCTCCACCTCCTGGCATCCACGGCAGGACCCTGGTTCCTCCACTGCTATGGCAGCCTGGGGTGACGCCACTTGACCTAAGGTGAATAGAATACAGCTCATAATCAGAGCAAGAAGTGCATTCCCCATAGGACAACCTGAAGATGATCTTACCTGCACCCGACTCCACTCAGGAAGCAATCCGGATTGCTCTTCTGGGCCCCGCCGCCTGTTCCCACTCCTCAGTCGACACACCTGAAATGCGCACAGTTTGATTAAGGAAAGCTTGTAGTCCAACTAGCGGCTTCCAAACACTATTAGACCTGCGTGAGTTCTTACACAAATACGGTAAATTTGGCCACTGCACTCTGGCCTCTCAAATTGTTGTTTCCATCAGCACGGCAACCTCTCACACACCATAACCTCCCACTTCCAACCAACCACGGCTGCTGTGGTCTCTCAACACAAATTATTCTCCATGCACAACCTGTTTCCCCATCAGGCCTGGAATGTCTCCTGGGTGGATAGACAGCTGTCTGCAATGCGTGCCCTCTCTTATAGCAGATGCTGGGCATTTCGGTCTGCTTCCTGATTGCAGAAATATCTCCAAATCAAGGGGAAAAAAAGATCAGCAGTAATACAAGAACAACTGGAGTGACACTATCCACTCACCCTCTCCCGTGTCCCCTGATGGTATCACCACCACACTTCCAGGCGGTTGTGCAGCCTGCTGGGGTTCAGCTGCCCTGGAAGGAGAGGGAGAAATGGTCTCTGCAGGGGTCAACATGTAACTTTAGCTCATTTTCAGGGTTGTGATTTGCAGTCAGTGCATTACTCATATCGTCCCTTCACCTGCTCAATTGTCCCCAGAGGATAGCATGACATTTTTGGCCTCTCTGGGTGGCTGGGAGGGTCCAGCTGCAGGAAAAGGAGGGGGAGAACTGTTCAGCTCATGGTTTAACATTGGTTGGGGGGTGACATTTGGAGAAGTGATTAGCTGTCACTTCATTAGTCACATAGATGACCAGGGGTGCATGAGGCCCACAGGCTATGATCACTATGCCTGCGCAAAAGACACACTCACCAGCTGATGGTCCTTGCCCAGGATCCTCTACAGGTGAATCCCCAGAGGAGGAGGACTGCAGGAGTACCCTGGCTCGCTGGGACCATCCCCGTCTCCATACTCGAGGTGTGTCTAAAGATAGTAAACTGTAGTGTTTTAAATGAGGATGGAAGTTAATGCTGGCATTTGTGAGTATAAAATCTCATGAATGGACAGTACAGCTACAGAAACTGTGCTATCAATGCTTGCCTTTTCAAAAGGCATACTGTGTCCAGGTGAATTTTTCTGGCTCACCTCACCGCGCACGTCTCCAGAACTAAGAGATGTTCACATTAAAAACAATGCTCTTCAACAGCCATGAGCCAAGTTCCTTGTTTACAAGGAAAGGGCTGTGGCGCACTAGAATCCACAGCTTAAGACACACTTCACAAACACAGTTACCTTGGCATGCCTTGGTGTCATACTCTGAATTGGCATGTGTCTCTGTCATACTCCATAAACCCTCTGGAAACCATGCTCTCTGACTGGGGCCATTCCATTGCTGAGTGGCCCATAGTTAGTGCAGCAGACACTGACCATCCAGACATGGGTTTGTTACTTTCCCAATTTTTTTCCCCTTGTAATGTATTTACACATTGTCTTACAATACATGAGAAGCTGTTGCAAATAACTGAATAAGATACATTGAATCAAAACTTTAATCTGGGGATGAATGCCAGTAAATTAAGGCTTACTGTACCTAACATAAGTCACAAAAGGAATAAAATAGTACCCCCTATATACCACTGTCCTTTGAAAAAGTTATTTCAACACAGCTGCAGTGTCTGGCAACAGAAAAGTTATTGGGATACATTTCCTCTTACTTAGGGAAAACATATCTCCCTTCCACTGAGGTTGCCAAAGGTGCATTGGAAAAGGGGGAGTGATGAACACAATGGTAAACCTCAGTAGAAAAAGCTCAAAATATTTAGAGACTTACATGGGGCTCTTCTGTCAGACCAGCTCAGTCTCCCCACCTGTGCTCACAGGCGTGCCATGAGGTGGAAACAGGGAGGATGGTGACTCCTGGGGGGGAAGTCTTCCCAGTCCTCCAATGTGTCGAAGAAGACCCCTATATTAAGAGCCAGTTCTAGGAAAGCTCTTTGCAGTAAGGAGCCTGGCCACCTGATGGAAGATGGTCATGGTCTCCAGATGGGTGCTGGGCACGATCCTTGGCCCAGTGTCCAGGTCATGGAGGAGTTCCAGCAGCCTGTCCATCTCCTCCTCCTGCCAGTACACACCCAACTGCCTCGATGCCATTGCAAAGGTTTTGGGCACGGGGCTTTTGTGCGCATGTACAAACAAACGCAGGAGAAATGGTCTTCTATACTCAACAAGCGGGTGGGGGGGGGGAGTTTGTAATAATCGACCCAAGGGTTGATGCTTTTGTCGAGGATTGGAGTGGTCTACCACAGTAGCCACTATCCCAAGGAAAATGAAGGACACTCCTGGAAGTTTTGCAAAATAAGCCCAGTGTCTTTTATTATTAGTCTGCGCCTCCAAACACTTCCCCCTGATCTCTCCAAAAATGTCCACCCCCCACAAAACAGTTCGAGTCCAAGAGTCCTAAAATAGCCAATTAACTCCATGGAAACTTCTAAAAATCTTCAAAAAAAAGCCCCCCAATCCCTGGCATTTATTCAAAACAAGTGCACGTTTTATTGGGGGCCTGCACGTTTCTTTAATATGAGCACGCATGCGCAAAAACACTCCTGCCAAAAACTCACACTACAATGGCCGCGTCTCCAAAAAAAGGAGTATTTTGGCAGGAGGATGAACTTGAGCTGATGCATGATGCTCAAGTTTCTGTGGGAAAACAACTACGGGGAGAGGGTCATGATGAGTACCCACATGGAGACCCTCAGCCTCTTCAAGGAGGTGGCCACCATGCTGACAGAGGCTGGCCACCCAAAAAGCGCCTCTCAGTGCCACGTGAAATTCACAAGAAAGCAGTGTTTTTTGATGCACTGGAGGATTGGAGGGGGGATATCCCCCATCGGGGTAGGCCCCCCCGGTTTAACCTCCTCTGGAGATTGTGGGACCAGGTGGACAAACCAGCAAGTGAGTGCTCTGCCCCCCTCCCCATTACACTGGAGTGCACCATAACTTGTCACTTGCATGTCCCATCAATTTTTTTCCCCTTCTCATAGAATCAGACCAGCCAAAAAGGAGCTACAGGCAGGCAGCACTTGACGCTTCTCCAAGATACTCTCCAGAAAGGGGGCACACACCTGGTAAGCAATTATAGCTCCCACTGCACAGGTAGGGGGATTGGCTGTTGCATCATTCCCTTTTTCTCTCTGAATTTCTAAAAAAATGTTCACAAGCTGAAAGGGATAGGAAACATATCTTGGAGCCCCATTAATGTAATCTGGCAATGCACACCTTTTGACAGATGACTGCAGATCTGGGAAGTTGGTGCCTGTGGGTATCTGTTTTATTCATACCAGTTACAGCAAGTGTTCCCTCTAAGCTGAATTACTGTAAGCAGGATTGCAGTTCTATAGCCTCCAGTTCACAGACTCCACAGCTGAGAGGGAGCAATGGTTACAGGTAAGTTTGTATTGGAATCCATACCATGAGGTCAAAGTAGCATGGTCTGTTGAGGTTTTCACTGCCCCACATGAATAAACCATGGAGTTTGTTGGGTATCCTGCTCTAGATTGGGAAAGCACAATTGGAATAGCATTGCACCCTAGGAAAAGTGGTAAGTGGGTCCTCAGCAGATTAGAGCACCATACAGTATGTAAAAGGGGGACGTGGCTGAGAGAACACAGAAAAACATATATTAATCATATTTCCTGTGTCATTTTCAACAGGACTGGGACTATATGTGAGCGTGGCCATTGAGGCCACGGGATCCCCTCAGGAGAGTGATCAAGGTAAATTTAGATGTATTATTGGGAAGTCATTTGTCCATGCACAAGGATCAGTGCCTGGAATGCTAACCGTATTAGGATTTAAACCTGAGTGACTGATTGAGGTTAAGCATCCCTGGGCAGATAGGGATCCAGGGAGATGCAGTAAGGGTCAACCCCCGGTGTGCTGTCATTTGACGGCACATCACATGGGAAATGTGAACGTTTGCCTGCCCCTATTAACCTTTCATTTTCAACCACTAATTTGAGGGTCAGTGGACACAGAGATTGCCTCCTCCCAGTCAGGGGGGCAGAAAGCAGCACCAGAAGCCACTTCTGAGTCCCGAAGTGGTAAAAGCAATAGCCATTACTTGACTTGCCAAGGAATAACATTGCTACCCATTCTCTCACAGGAGTAGGTGAGCCAAGCTATGGGGCCAGTCTGCTGCAGCCAAAATCTCCCCCCCCCCCAACTCGTGACCAGTGGCAGGACCGCATGCAGGCCACCCTTGACCAGCTCTGGGCCAGCTTGGACACAGCTTGCCAGAAAAGTGCCTGGTCCTGTGATCAACATTAGGAATATGAGAGACATCCAGAGCACACGGGCAGTTATCAGCACAGTTTCTATTGAACAGCTGTCACTGGTGGTGAACCAAGAAAACCCCCAGCAACAAGCATAACAAGCCATCATGACACAACACTGCAGTTCACTGAGGTCAGAGCTCCCCTGCCCTCGCCTTTGGCATCGTCTCATTTTGTGTTAAGTGGCTTCCTGTGTAGTGGGAAACAGCACCTCGCTGTGCTTCAAACCAGTGTGGGAGATCACTTCTCCCCTGGGGAGTACTCTGTGGGAAATGACAGGAGTGCTCACTGGTTCAGAAATGGCTCTTTGAATGGTTACGGCTGCAGTACAAAAGAGGCTGCTTCTCACCCACATTTTGTGTGAAATGACAATGTGTTCAAGAGGCCTCAGTGACAACACCAAGACCTCTGGGGCTTTTGTATACATATGTATTTTGTTGGAGGGAGGGAAGCAGTATTGTTGGGGTCAGTGGGGGAGAACTGAGGGAGCAGTCCAAAAATGGTGTTGGCCAGGAAAAAGGCAGTGCCAATGTCAAGAATATTGCACTGAGAACGTTCCTCAGGTGAAGAGCCGGAGCCATCCTGGCCATTGTGCAATCAGGGTATGTCATGGCTTAGGGAATCTGGCCACTGAGTCCCTTGGCCTGGGAGAACCCACTTTAAGGTGGCTTTCAGATGTCCCTTTAGGCATCCTATCATGTTCACAGTCATAGTGGCTAAAGAGGCCTGTGGGTTTTTAAGAGTCCCTTGTGCATAAGGGTGTTAATGCTGAGCACCTACTTGTTATTTCAGTGGACGGAAATACACGCCACATTAAAATATTGGAGTGTGCAATGCTGAGACTCCGCATGGAGTTTCAAGGTCTTCGTCTCAAGGCAGCGGTTGCAGCCCAGGCAGAGGAGCCACAATCATCAGGGAGTGAGCAGGGAGCTGGGGCAGAGGGGGAGTAGTCTGTTTGTTTGTCCTTTGTATTCTTATTATCTTGTGATGTTAGCAATGTTTGATGTTTTGTAAATATTTGAGTTGTATAATTGTTCAAAGTTTTCAAAAGTTGTGTATAAAGTTATATTTTCATAAAACGGTCGTTGTTATGTCTAGATTACTTTTGACACTGCATCCCCTACTCAAAACAGGGGACACCCAAACTGACAGAGAGATAGGGAGGGTCTTGGGGGGGGAGACTGAATTTACTTGGAAGCATTCAACAGGCAACAGTTTGCACAGCAAAATATCGGCATCATGCTTGTTAGATTGGCTCTGCCAGAATGAAAGAGCTATTATACAAAAATATTTTTTTGTTTAAACCTACGGCACTGTTCTAGTTTCTAACAGTTCCACAAATCTGGAAACAGCAAAGGGGTGGGGGCAAGGCAACAGGGGCAGGGTCTGGCTTCCTAATTTAATCGGGATGTCAAGAAGGGAACTTCCTGGGTTCCAGAGAGAACATTTGTATGGCGGGGGGAAGCAAAAACACTGAGAAGGCTTAAAACCCTTGGCAGCCAAACCCTTTGAAAGGTCCCTGAAAATATCAATGTTCCTACTGAAACATTGGAGGTCTTCCTGTACTTTACTGTACCCCCAGAGAGCTAGGAGCTCCAAAGTCTCCTCATGGCGCCAGGAGATCCCTCTAACACCAGACATTACTGCAGTGTCGCTTTCCCGCCAAAAGCATGCCCTGAGGTGAACATGTGAAATGAGTTCTGGCACAAGACAGATACCTGTGCTACCTAGGAACTATTTCCACTTCGATCCAACCCCTCTAACAAAACACTTCCCTTTAAATTTTTGACCTGAAAATGGCCTCTGTGAGATCCCAAACTCATCTAAATGCTAGAAGAAGTAAGTGTTTAAAAGTTGATTTTATTAGCGTGGGAGCGGAGCTCCGCTTATGCGCATACTGTTGATGCTCAAAAAAATGGTGAGCAAAAAGCAGAAGCCTCGGGCTTCTGCGGCAGCTTTCCAGAGGGGAGGGGGTTGAGGCACCCGGAAGTGGCTCGACACCGCAGGAGCACTCAGACATCAGAAACTGCGGCTTGAAACCAGAGAATCAGGAAAACACCAGAGGGGGAACTGGTAAAAAAATACTCCAGTTTAAAGGGGGTTTTGAGCCGGAAAGCGATGGCTGGGGACGGTGCACAGATGTTGATGTGTGAATGTGCATATAAAATCCGTTACTGAAGCATGACGAAAGCTGATCAAACAGCCCATCTGAACGCATCCAAAGAGTAAGAGTCCAGTAGGATCTTTAAAGACTAACAAAATTGTAGTAGAGTATGTGCTTTTGTGAGTCGTTGCTTACTTCTTCGGAATTATTTCCATTTATTCCTTGCATCCTCTCGGACTGAATCCTCCTGTACCAAATTGAGACCTAGGTTTCCTGTCTCATTACCAATGCTGATATCTCCACCTGTCTGCATATCACACCTAATCCAATCATGCCCGCTATTGCCATTTGGCATCTGAAATCATCTTTATAAAGTTTATATCTCCGGTACCTTGTGTTACATTTTATGGCACACACAGTGTGACAAAGTGACATTTGTGTCAGATCTGGCCCTCGTAACAAATGAGTTCTGGTGGAATGAGCCTGCACTCTCAATGGACATGGAAGCTTGGCTTGTGCATAGCACAGCCTAATTGCAGAGACGATTCACCAAGATAAATTCTGGGAGGAAACCCTCTTACCCTTACTGGGACCCGTGTAACACACAAAGAGAGCCTGATCTCTCCTAAAATCAAGAGTCCTCTTCAAGCAAAATAATAAAGCTCTCCTAAGACCCAAAGTGTATTAAACCCTTTCATTTTCAGTAGCTGGCGACCAGAAGAACACTGGCAGTATAATCTCTTGGGAAAGATGGAATCTCAAGAAAACTTTGGGCAAAACTGGATACTAGGTTATAGGGCACCTGCTTTTGAAACACCTTAAGGAAAGGGGGGGTCCACCCTGAGCACTGCCAGTTCACTGACTCTTCTGGCTGAGGCAGCAGTTACTAAAAAGCGGATCTTTTTGAATGACATGGCCAGTGGGCATATGGCTAGAGGTTCAAAGGGCTTGAACATCAATTCTGACTAAACTACTGAAAGGGACCATTGGGGCATGTGGTTCTTGTGGTGGATATGTATTAAAGAGGCCCTTGAGGAATTGTTTGGACAGTCTGTGAGAAAAAACTGACTTCCCTTCCAGACCTGCATGGTAGCAGGATACGGATGCTAAATGTGCTTTAAGTGAGGAGTAGGCCAAACCTTCAGATTTTAGAAAAAATACTCAAAAATTACTGCCATAGATGCCTGTGAGAGGGAAGCATCCTTGTCCTGGCACCATTCAGAGAAACTTCTCCATTAAAAAAGATATGACCTTCTAGTAGATGGTTTGCATGAATGTAAGAGGATTTAATTGACCTAATGGGAAAAGACTAAGTCCTGGTCCGGAGCCTCCATACTGAGACAGTCAGTTTGGTGTAGTGATTAGGAGCACAGACTCTCATCTGGGAGAACTAGGTTTGATTCTCCACTCCTCCAATGCAGCTGCTGTTGTGACCTTGGGTCAGTCATAAGTGCTTTCAGAACTGTTCTTTCAGAGCTGTTCTCTCAAGGCCAACTCTCTCAGCCCCACTTCCTCACAGGGTGTCTGTTATGGGGAGGGGAAGGGAAAGGGATTGTAAGCCACTCTGAGACTTCTTTGGGCAGTGGAGGGTGGGGGATAAATCCAATCTTCTCTTCCTCTTCCTCTTCTTCTTCTTCTAGCTGAACCGGCTGACATTGTAATGAAGTACTGGGCCTATGCTCAATAAGTCCGGTTTGCTTGGGAGTTGGATGTACTGACCCCGTGTTATATCCATGAGGGCAGAGAGCCATATCTGGTAGGGCCAGAATGGGGCCACTAGGATCATGTCTGTATCTTATCTCCTGATCTTCTCTATAACCCTGATGAGTAAGGTAAAGGGTAGGAAACTGTAGAACAGAGCACTCCGCCATGGGATCTGGAAAGCATCTCTGATGGAGCCTCGTTCACTCCCTGCCCTGGAACAAAACCTGAAAGCCTTGGTGTTCATCACTCTTGTAGCAAAAAGATCCACGACCCTGCCCCCCGCCCCAGGTGAATACTGGTTCTATATGATGAGATGTAGCTTGAAGGAATGCTGGTTTCTGCTACAATTTCTGCATCACATCATTCAAACCTTCCAACATGAGGAACGCGATAATGCCAGGAGATTCTGAATACAGACGGCTCAAGCTCCTATCTTTGGGTCTGTGGTCAATTGTGGCCACCTCTGTCTACAGAAATTGGGCCATCTGCAACATCTGTTCCCCACACATACATAGATCTTCTGTAGGTGATGCTGGGGCAGGGTCCCCTACCCATTCATGTGGGCTTGGATCTGAGGGAGCATCATAGTTGACATCAGAATTGGGAGCCCAATCCTCCCCTTCAGAGACCAGAATAGGAATGGTCTCATAGAGACAATAGCAGAAGGTGGATATGATGGCGGTTTGTGCTGGGACAGCTGACTCTGACTCAGGACTGTCCTAGTTCCAGGGGCATGATAATCCCCTTGCTCAACAAGATACATCAGGAACATAAAATAAGGATATGGATGTGGAGACCACAGAAGGGCAGAAGCTGATGGGCAGTAGGTTCAGGACGGACAAAGGTGATAGAGGAAGGAGGTTGTGTGACCATGGAACCAGAGGGTTGGATTCGATTTCGGGCATGCATGGAGCTGAGATCACTATCGGTTTTGTTTCAGTCTCCCCTTCCGAGATTGAAAGGGGTGATGAATCAGTCCTGGGTGGTGGAGTCTTTGGAGAAGCCAAAACCTCTTGAGGTTAATGCATCGGGTCCAGCACTTGGTCTGGTGTGTGATGTTTTTCCTTGTGTTTAGCCTTCAGTTAAGTTTTTTGGCAAATGGTTCTAATGAGCATCTCTGAGCCAGTGCAGACTGAGAACATGATAGATTCCTTTGAAACTCGGTTCCTTTGAAATTGCTGGAACCAACCTCACCAATTTGGAGGATGAAGCTTTGGGCAGGCACTCTAAAGCCGAGGATGGGTTTGAGGGAGTATGGTGGACTTAAGGGCTTTCTCCTACAGCATGGCTTTGAGCTTTGATGCCCGATCTCCTCTGGCTTTAGGTGTGAAGCATAGGGTTGCCAGGTCTGGGTTGGAAAATACCTGGAGACTTTGGGGGTGGATCAGGGAGAAGGCAGGGTTTGGGGAGGGGAGGGACCTCAGCATGGTACAATGCCATAGAGGCCACCCTTCAAAGCAGGCATTTTCTCCAGGGGAGCTGATCTCTGTCAGCTGGAGATCAGCTGTAAGAGCAGAAGATCTCCAGGTCCCACCTGGAGGCTGGCAAACCTAAAGCACTGGCAAGTCTTACAAGCAGCCATGTTACACCCCTCTCCCAAGCAGAACAGCCAGAGCTCATGCTTGTCTGTCTGTGTCATCTTTCCCCCACAATGGGTATTATTTCTTAAACAAAGCCGTCTGTGCCATGCTGGGCTTAGAGGGGTTGGTAGCTGCCCACTGTACAAAGTGGGCAGGATAAGAAAGACACAGAGGAGGGTAAAGGTTCCATGCTGGAAATTCACTCACAGAGATCTCAAGAAAATCAATAGAAGAAAACTCACAGAAGAGGCAGATGCTACAACCTTCTCCTTTGCCAGCAAAAATAAAACTGGGGGTGGGGGTGCTGGCGTGCGGGAGCATGAATGTTTGGGCAGGAACAGCCTTGCTCCAGCTCTGGCATGCAGAACCTCCTAAAGGCTTTTAGTTTGAAAAACCTATCCGCCACAGGCCTGCTCATGCACAGTTCCCATGTGGGACGGCACAGAAGATTGACAGTGAACCCATCTATTCCTACTGATTTGTTTCTCCAAACTGCGTTGAGCGCAGCTTTCACTTCACTTTCTAAAACTGCAGGTTCTTCTTCAAAAGATTCTTCTTTGAAGGAACCCGCCATACTATCATCTCTTTGGTGTACTTGTTTACTGTCTTGTTCCCATCCTCTCTTCATATTGTCTTTTTCTGCATTGCAGTAAACGAATGGAAATTTTTAAATTAGCTGTACTTATAACAGCCTTATTGCCATATAAAAACAAGAATGAAAACTATGTAATTCCTTTTATTAAGACCAATCAAATTAATGCAAATTTTGTGCCAGATAGCTTTCAAGCTCTTCAGAAATTTTCATCAAGCTGGATGCTACATAAAGATAGAAGAGTTCTAGTGAGCTCAAAAACTTGCACAATATTTTGTGTCAAATTATTTGGCCCCAATAAAAGTATTACATGGTCTTCTTATTTGTTTTTGGATTTTGCATGGACCAATATGGCTGCACATTTTTTTTCATTGCCATACAGTCAGCATTATGCAGAACAGAATACAAAAGTAGCTCTTGTTTACAAGTAGAATAAGTGTATATAATACAAGGAACAATTTATCTTTCAAACTGCTTCCAACTCTCTGAAATAGAAAAATCCACTTGTGCCTCTAGACCATCAGAGCACTGTAATAACTATCAATAAATCTGGATATTTATCATAACATAGAACTCTTCAGTAATGTATCATCATCACACAGGAAATGTTAAGAGTACATTTAGATAAAATAAGCCACATGAAACCCATAGCACATAATTTAAACAATAAATAAAATATCCTTGACAACAATACTATCTTTTTCTAATTAGAATCAATTTTTGAAAGGCCAATAGTATCTGATTTTAAACTTTTATTGCTCAGAGGAAGAATAGGATAAAAATGTGCTAAACAGTTATCATAGATAAACAGGTTTGCACAGGTTTCAAGAAGTTGTGGTGTTAGATTGTTCTTAATATGTAGTGAAATCTAAAACAGAGTTAAACCCTTCTAGGTCTATAGGTGTAAATGGAACTCTAGGATTGCACTGCTGGTGTGTATATCTCCAAAAGCTGTCCTAGGTATGGCTCATAAAATGAAGGCTAGGCTATTCCAAAGATTTCATGTCTGTCTATACATTTGCAGCAGATGGGTAGCCTAGCATGGTTTCTTCTTACACTTTTCTGCATACCCAGAGTAACTTTTTAAATTAACCAAAAGAAAAACTGCTGTGCCTAAACATGAGACCTGAGCAGGTCTAAGGAACATTAAATTCTAAGAGCAGGTTAGAATCAGTTAAGGGCCAGGCAGGGGTAGGAGAAACATGATGAATTTGGCCTGCTAAAATGTCTGATAACTAAACGCCTTGGAAGAGAAAGATTTGTGTATATGCGGGAAATGTCTAAATTGTTTATCCCTTCCACCAGTATCTCAGCTTCACTACTTATCTATATAAGTCTCGCCGCCAACTGTAGGTATGTCAATATCTGTGCAAGCACAGAAAACACACCTACCTCCTGCATGGTGATTGGTGGCTGCAGTAGAGCTGGGGAGTTGCGGGACCCAAGAAGAAAGTGTGTGCAGGGGGAGAGGAGACAGGATTCTCCCCCTGTGCACGAATCTTGTGGGCCAACACTTACTGTCTAATAGCAAGCTTCATGGCAGTGCCACTTATCGCAAAAGTTGCAACACTCACCCACAGACAACGTTAGGATTTCTGCATGTTTAGGAGACTCACATTTTAAAAAAAATGCTAAGAACCCACTGAACAGCAGGCCCATAGCTACAGTGGGGCCTGGGGCCTGGCCCCTGACTTCCTGCCAAGGCCCCACCACGTCTAGCCCAGCCACCCTCCCCTTTCCCAACCATGGCTTGCTTCCCCGCCCCCTCAACCTGTTACTGCCAGAGCCCCTTGCCTGCTCCAACTGCTCCTGCCTGCTCCAACTGGCAAGCATGAGTTTAAAAATATATATTTTTTATTTTTGTGACGCCAGTGCCCCCCACTTATTTAAAGGCCCTCTGAATTACAAAATCCTGGCTATAGGCCTGCTGAACAGCCTTATTGCCCTGGGAATGTTGAGAGCAGTTGAGGGGCAATAAATAATTCCCTCTCCTCCAGCCAAAAAGGCAGAAGGAGATGGGAAACGACCATTCCCAAGGTCCCCAAAGTGTATCTTCGAAGGTGAGATTGAAGTTTCCCACTCGGGAACGCGTTTCTTATGTGTGTCTTTTTATATTACTATAGGAGAACAAATTTTTACAGCCCAGCTTCGACCTTCAACAGTGACGCACTTTTTAAAAATGCTCACTAGAGGCAAATAAATGCAGCGCCATGTACGTAAATCCTACATGGCAAGATTCCTCCCACGCGAAAAGGGATCCTTGAGGTTTCCTTTTAGCCTCCCTCACCAACCTTGTTTCCTTGGTTTTCTCCATTACTACAGCTTGCCCTGAAGTAAAACAGCTGTCAGGCACACACTACCTATACTAACGATGGAAGGCATGCACGCACATGCTGAACTAAGGGCAGCTTTGCCCTCGAGAAAGGAGGCGCTAGAAGCGTCCCTCTATGAAGTCGAATAGGAGGAGTGCTGCTGCTGCTTCTTTTTTAGGAAGGAGGCGGTGTGAACGAGGTGTCGTCATGCTTAGCTTCACCGTGCCAATACCTCTTAGCCAATCAGAATTAGACGGGGTGTTAGGCTTCGCCGATTCAAACTGGAGGGCGGGCCTGTGCGGGTGCTTGAAGCCGTTTGTCCTGGAGAGGTTGCCGTTGCTGCTGAATTGCTGCGCGCCGCTTTGAGGAGGGGGGTAAAAGCTTTCCCCCTCGCACGGGTCCCGGTGGGTGATGATACCCTTAAGGAAACTGGGGGTTGGGTGGGAAGGAAGGCGCGTTCTAATCTGGGTGCGCGGGGGAGGGAGAGGAGGGAAGGAGCATTCTAAGGGGCATCGCCTAAACTTTTTTTTTTGTATGGGTGGGGTTAGAAAGTTCTAGAGGGTCGGTGGTGAGATTGTGTTCCAGTCAAATGCAACAGGATTCTGGGACGCCTTAAAGACTTTTGGGGGGCGGGGGGTGGGGGGTAAAAAACCGTTTGTGCCATAAATTTTGTCCACAACTGCGGATTGCCTTGTTCCTTTGGTGAAGTGGGCATTAGTCCACAAAAGCTTATGCCACAATTAAATTGTGTCCCGAAGCTTCTGTGGGCTTTTGGTGGCGACCGCGGGGGGGGGGAGAGGATGAGCGTGAGCAATAAATGATTCTCTGTTGTAGAGTTACCAATTGAGAGTTATGCCGCGCGGGGTGGGGGGTGTTCTCCCACATTTCAGGTGGAAGGAAGGATTTGAAGAACGATTAACTTCTCTTTTTTCATCCCTTCATCCCATTCCATCTGAATGACTAACTAGAGAGGTATGAGATGGGGTGTTAACATTTCCATATCAGTTTGGCGTGGGTTCATGTGCCATTTTTTATAAGGTGACGAGCATTTTGTCTAATTTTATTTTTAATAGTATGCTATCACTAGGCTCCATGATTTACGAGGATAGTAGCAAGAAGACAAGAAAGTGCCATGGATTTTAGTGGTTATGATGTGTGGTTTGACACAGAGTAGGCAACAGAGGGGGAAAGAGATGAAAGAAAACATGAATGAGGATTGGTGAGGGGAGAGGATGAAATGGCATGGGAGGGGACATAACTTAGTGGCAGCGTATCTGCTTGGCATGCAGAAGGTCCTAGGTTTAGTTCCTGGCATCGCTAGTTAAAAAGAGCCAGGCAGTAAGTGATGGAGAGGGTATTAGACAAAGATAGTATGACAGTCAACTCTCAGGTTGGGCTGGTCCCCTTCCTTTGCTCCACACAGTAATTTGCCATTGCTTCATTATGCTGACATCCTTACCCTGAGGACAGCAGTCATGCTTGGAAGTATGCCTTCTGTGATCTGATAACTACTGCTTTTCTATGTCTCTTGGAGATTCATTCTTTAGGTCTTTATCATGTTGGTGTCTGAGCCTCCAGGGCTGTAGGATTCTAGGAGCAGGAGATCAAGTTGTCTCTTAACAGATGCTTTTCATAAGATTGCAAAAGAACTGGACATGATAATGTTAGATATAAGGTGATATAAAAAGGGTTAGGAGCTGTGGTGGCTCAAGTGGTTAAGGCACTGAACTGCAGGCTATGGAAGGTCAGTAGTTCAGCAGTTCGAGACCCGAGAGTGCCGCACGACGGAGTGAGCTCCCGTCTCTAGTTCCAGCTCCTGCCAACCTGCAGTTTGAAAGCAAGAAATTGCAAGTAGATAAATAGGTACCACTTTGGTGGGAAGGTAACAGCGTTCCGTGCACCTTGGTGTTTTGTCATGCCAGCCACATGACCACGGAAACGTCTTTGGACAGCGCTGGCTCTTCGGCTTTGAAACAGAGATGAGCACCGCAACCCTAGAGTCGGATTCGACTGGCTTTCGAGCAAGGGAACCTTTACCTTTACCTTTAAAAAGTGTTAGTGTATTGAGAAAGTATGAAAGTTATTAGCCTGAGTTTATTCTATCTGGGATGAAAACTTTTTAATCGCCTGGTTGCTGGTAATATGTTTTGCAAGGGACCTCAGGCAATACTATCAAGATAATCATCATTCTGGTCTAGCTCGGGAAAGGTTGAAATCTCGGTCCTCACAACCAGAAAATTTAAAGTTAAACTAAGTACAAGGCAATAAAGTACTCTGCCCTGAAACAGGTTTCCTGTGGCAGTGTTTCGGACTGGGCTGAATCTTGTTCTTATGTTGCTGAGAACCTCAGGTTGCAATCCTTTCGTATATTTGGGTGCCACTATGCCTTACTAGAAGTCTTCTGCATTTAAGAACTTCTTGATTAGGGTTTCTAGTCCAGGGGTATAAAATTTGCTGGTGCCAACAAGCTTGGAATTTTTTTCATATCTGCACAAGGCTGATGAATAAACAACTGAAGCTGGAACTTAAAACTTAGTGCTGGAGCCTTGGAAACGGAATGAATTAACTGGTAACTGAAGGAACCTTATTTCCAGCAGGATCCTCTGCACAGGACAGTGATTTCTTTTGTTGAATCTGAGGATCTTGTAGCTATGCACAAGACTTTCCCATTTCTGTCATAAGATTATAGCATTCTTTTCTGAGGCCTGGCTTAAGTGTGATGCTGGATATCTAAAAACAATCACCTGTGTAATATTTCATACACTTGTATGCTTGTTTAAACTGGGCTATCAGCCATAACATGACAGCATGTCTGATTTTGTGCACAACTTAGTTGTTTTTTAACGACCCAGGGTCATATTCAAACCAACCCTGAGTTTATGACCTCATGAACCTGTAGAGTGCCTGAATAAAGCATTCTTAAAGATGATATAATTTGGAAACAGTTGAGACGAAGAGGCAGTCAACCAGTGTGAAGGCTAAAGTATCCTGTGTAATTGTGAGAACTATGTATAAATGAGCCTGTGTAAGATTGAGGAGGTAGTTCTGACCCTTACTAAGAAGGATTACCTTTGATCTGTTGTACTTTCTCAAGTGTCTTATGCTGTGACCTTTTGTTCTCTTAAGGTTTCATTGTGTAAATCCATGAAAGTCTTGTAAATGTCATGTTTTCAGAAGAAAGATGTTCTGTTAAGTGACTGTGTCTGTGGAGCACATGTACTGGCTTCAAAAATGACTTTCTATTCCAATTTATCTGTAAAGTTATTCTTCAGTTGTTTTTACATGTGATGCATAAAACAAATCAGAAATTTTCTTCTTTGTAACGTTAAGTTTAAAAACGCTAGATATTTGGAGAACATAATCCATCAGTATTCACTGTAGGTATATGGATTATTACTGGCATGGATTTAACATGCCACCACTGTGTTCTAATACTAGACAAGAAACAATAGAAGTGTATTGCATTTCCCACTTCCCTAAATGGTGTAAAGTTCCAGAGGTGAACCTTTTACAGGGTTGGCTACCTTATGAGGAGGCAGCATGAGAGGATTTTGGTCTGAAGGCAATTGATGTAGCAACCTTGTGGAAGCAGCAGGTTTCGGTCTGGCTAGTGCCTGGGTGTGAGAATTCTTAGGGAATTCTGCTGATTGGAAAAGGGGCAGGCTAAGCCTATAGTGAGGCTCTTTTTATTTTGGTAATGTCTACCCATCTACAAACACATAATCTGAGCACATGGGAAGACAGAAACACTTGGACGGTGCTGGATATTAAAACAGTATCCATTTCCCTCAAAAATAAGTGTGCCTTTAGAGCACCCCAAGGTGACTCCTTGACAGCCAGTTGGAATAATTAAGTCAGACTTATGTCTGTATTCCATCTGCTGCTGTTTTTTTCTCTGGTAACATACAAGAAGGTAGCATGTGTTAAGCACTGAAAGCCATCGTTGCTCATTGAAGGAACGTACTTGGCTATTAGCTATAAAAAAGCATTGAATACTGAACATATGATAGAAATCCTATCGTACTGGGAACAGCTTTGTCTTCCTGTATTGTAATGACACAGAACTGCCATCAGTTGTACAGAGATTCTCATTAGTCCAGTTCTACAACTGGGAAGGCAAAACTGCCTTGTTTTAGCCCTCCCTCTCTCCCTCCCTCCCCAGCTTGGACTTCCAATAATGTAACAGGCATTTGGCCAGGTCAGCCTGTGGATTTTGAAAGCCATTAAGAGTGGCAGGTTGTCTGGGGGAGAGAGTGGAGGAGAAGATGACAGCTGGACATGGTAGGAATGACTTGGCCTTTTCATCTTGGGTGGTGAAAAGAAAAAGGCCAGTCTATCACTGCAGGAACAAAACATACTAGCCCAGTTGCCACTACTCTTAAAAGTACCAAAATTCTAAAAACAGTTCATAAGTTAAGCCTCTGTCACCACTTATTAACTATATTGAGAATGTATCTAAACTTGTAATCTGTCGGTATAATTTATAGACTGTTTTTCTTGATACACAGTATTTGTAATGTTGGGTGTGGATGGAGACTTGGTAGCACATGGCTATCATGTAAAAGTATAATTGTGCTATTTTGAGTAGGTCTGCATAATCTTTCAAAAAAGCTGCTTTTCCTGCTGAGTTGAAAACAGGCCTGTTTTTAACTCCCTATAATTATATTTCAGCTAGTGCAACGTGTTAAGATACTGATACTCAGACTTCTGATAAAATAGGCTGCAGGCAGCTATTCTAACCTATTTAAGTGGCTAACCATTCATGATAGCTGAAGAGGTTTCAGTGGAATCTGTTATGTGTGACTGGTCATGGTTTTAAATATAGAATAGGTTTCTGAAATTTTCCTGGCTTTATACCTCCAAGAAAGAGCCTTGACTATGGTTCTTGCTTGTTAAAATCCAACAGAAGAAGAAGAAGAGATTGGATTTATACCCCACCCTTCACTGCCCAAAGGAGTCTCACAGCAGCTTACAAACTCCTTTCCCTTCCCCTCCCCACAACAGACACCCTGTGAGGTAGGTGGGGCTGAGAGAACTCTAACACAACTGCTCTTTCAAGATCAGCTGTGCCAGAGCTTGCAACTGACCCAAGGTCACATCAGCAGGTGCAAGTGGAGGAGTGGGGAATCAAACTCAGTTCTCCCAGATTAGAGTCTGCACACTTAACCACTGCACCAAACTGGCTCTCAGTCATATAACAGGCAGTCATATAAAGAAACTACTGAAGAACCAACATAACTGCATGCTTTCTTATTGGTTTCTTAATGCATACCACTATCTTATGTGGTGTTACCAGGAAACCATATAGCCCTGTTCCCTCTTTATGCATCTGTATCCATTCACCATTCCACTTGGGCAAATTCTCATACGTGAGTAGGATCTTAGGTCAGCCTTGATCTATTAGTGCAAACATGTTTGTTATATGGTACTAAGGCCATATAGTAAGCATGCTTGCTGCCCTGAAAATCACAGCAGGTAGTACCATTGTTTCAGATGTCATAGGGATGAATAGGCTGTAGTCTTTGCTCGAAATAGCTATAATACATCTTGCACATTTTAACATGCAGAACTTTAACTTCTTGATTTTATTCTATTTTTATTAGGTTAAAGAAGAAGTTCCTCAGGCAGGCGCAGCCTTTGACTCTGAGCTTGATGCAGAAGTAAAACTAAGGTACGGTATTATATCGACAAAATATATCTATACAGTTTTATATCCCCATTCTGTGCTTCTGCTCAGCTGAACCAGAGCTGTCCAGAAATGCTTAATTTTCTCTGTTACACTCTCTGTCTTTTTTAAAGTATTTATATTATATATTTCTTTCCAGATCACCTTTCTCCTAAAGGCTCAAAGCAAATTACAAGAATCAAAAGCCAACAATAAATACAATACAACCCACTAATAGCAAACTTTAAAAACTGGAAGAGTATCTCCTTTCAGAAAATTGTCTTCCTGAAAAGTACCACTTTATACCTTGTTCATCAAAGCCCCTGAGCCTCTCCTAAATTTAGTGTAATATAGCTATTGTTTTATTGACTCTTTTATAGAAACATGATGGCCTGGAAAAAGTTGGGAGAAATAATAGTGGTTTGTGGGTTTTTGTTTATTTTTTCCTTTTCTGAGGGCATTTTTCCACTAGAAAATTTTGAAATTTGAGGAAGCACCTTTTTTGTTTTTCTGCCTTCTCTTTTTATTTTCCTCTCAGATGGCAAAAACTTATATAAATATTTGTAAACTGATACAGCAGTTTCAGCTTTCTCTCACAAGTATTGGTTATGTCATAATTTTGCTTGTAGAAAACTAATGCATATATTTTCAAAAATTCTACTAGTGTGCCAAATAAAACAACAAATGCTAATTAAGTTATAAATGATGCATTTCATGTTGTTAACTAGTGAAATGAGTTTAGGTTTGATAGGAAAGTCAATATTGCATATTTCCATTTTCCCCAAAATTTCTTTGTTCTGAAACTAACACTCCACTGAACACTACTACCCAATGGCTTAAGAGTTCTAGAAATTTTACATCTGTACTCTTATGTGACTCTAATTATAGCAAAAAATGTTTGTGTGGCAATCTTTTTTTGTAATGGAAAACATAATGGTATGGTTATGTTACCATTTAAAGTAACGTTATCACAAATTTATTGATTAGGGTTCACTGTTTCTCTGAAAAACAATTTTGGCAATCTGGTAGAAAGACATCTCTATAGTGGGTTGTAGGAAGAAACCACTCTTCAATATCTAGATACAAAAGTTTTGAAAATACAGCTCCTGGATTCAGCACCAGTTATCTGTTAGAAATTGCATCTTGTTCTGATACTGTTCATGAAGAGACTACAGTATGAATGACAATCCCAATGGATGCTTCTCTTCTTTAAGTGTTACTTATAGTTAATATGTGGGGACTGAAGATGGGGGAAGAAAAAAGGCCTGTGGAATTTCAGTGGCAACCTTGTTTCACAGGGCCCTTTGAAGTGTTCCATGCTGAACAGCTATGAAATCAGGCTTGCTCAGAGTGCATTTTTTATCATTCACTTAGTTTTTTTCTATGTCCTTCTTGCTGTGAAGATAGTATATTGTCTGGCATAGATGCCAAAAATATGGTACAATGTAAGCATCCCCCCTCTACTTGGTATTAATTTATTAGCCATCATTCCAACAGCTACGTGGTTTGAAGAAGCAATTTCCACACTGCTGAGCTAGCAGTTTCTCTTTTAATCATTCCTGTGATGTCACCAGCTCTCCTGCTTAGGAAAATATGCTGACCATGACATAGATTTTAAAAGCCATTTGCCATAGGAATAGTAACTTGCAAAAATAAAATTGAAACTTCTCTTGCACTTTCCCCCCAAATATACCTTTTGGCTTTCTCATGTTCATTTTGTGTCTAAGAGTTATGCTAATTTTAATCTTGATAGGAAACTTTTTTAGTCCTTCAGAGAATTTGAAAAGGAATCCTGATTTGTACTTCAGTCCATGGTGAATGGAGCAATTTAAATCTGAAAGAGAAAAGGCTGATCTAAATCAGGCTCTCTCCCTCCCTGTACACTTCCTGAAGAAGAATGCTTGCTACCTGCTTGCTAGAACAGTGAATCATATTGGTGTCAACTGGATAAAGCCTTTTTAAATACTACTTGAGAGCATAATCTAAGACATTGGAACTTGTATCCCATTGTGCCTCTTGCTCTACAGAATTTCTGCTCAGAGAGGAAGGGAACATTTGTGAAATTAATGGATTTCTGCTTGGCTCCCTCTGTACGTAAGGATATTCTGCAAACTCACTTGAGGACTAAAACTGGGATCGAAAGAACCATGAAACAGGCTCATGGAACAAAAGGAAGCTTTAGGTTCATTTTATCTCAAATAGCAGTTCCCTGTGTCTCATGGCAAATTGCTGTTAATACAGAGAAGAGTATCAAGGCAGCTTGTTATGTGCTGGGAGCCGGCTTTTCAAAACAAGAAAAGTAAAAATCTATGGGGTTAGAATATTGTGGAAGCCTTTCTGTAATGCAGTCTTGGTGCCTCCATAGCAGGGGCTGGCTAAATACAATTGTTTTATATTAAGTGCAATATGTAATTTTTGGTCACATTTCTAGTGTTTAACTTCAAGTTGGATATCTCCCCCATGCTTTATTCTTTCACATAGAAAAGTAGGTTCATTTATTTGACAGAGGGTCAGTGAATTAGTTTTGAGAGATTATGAACTAGAATTTTAACTTGTTCATTTTCAGGGTACATTTTATACTGGGACACTTGGTATATAATTGACACTTTTAAAATTATGTTTTAAATGTTAAGAATCCAATTTTTGTTTCAAAAACCTGTTATTTATGACCAGCGTTGCTCCATTCTAAATTGTTTCACTTCTGTTCTTCAAATTCTTTCTCTAAACATTTTGGTTTAGGGTTTCACTCCTTATGTGTGACAGGGTTCTCAGGTCTCCCTTGGCCACCAGTGGGGTATGGCAGGATGGGATTGTGAGACCAAGATTGGGAAACTCCTGGAGATTTAAGGATGGAGCCTGGGGAGGGCAGGGACCTCAGTGGGGTAACAGTGCCATAGAGTCCACCCTCTAAAGCAGGGGTGTTGAACTCATTTGTTACGAGGGCCGGACCTGACATAAATGAGACCTTGTTGGCCCGGGCCATGAGTGTCATAAAATGTAATGCCAGTCAGAGGGGATATAAACTCTATAAAGGACACAAAAACAAAGGTGTTTTTTTACTTAAAATAAAAACATGCTTAAAACATTGGCACTCTTGCAATATTTTGTATATTTAACAGTGTCTGATAACTGACACCTCTTGCTCTGAATTTTTGCATCAAAATGTCTGTGCTGTTGCAATCTTAAGTGTGCTGTTCAGGTGTGTATCTGTAAGCTGCAGACTTACGATGATGCAGCAGCAGCAGAACTCATTGAATTTTATCCGTTGTAAGCCACCCTGAGCTGGCTCTGGCCGTGAGGGCAGAATAAAAATTTAAATAATAAATAAATAAACTGGAAGAAGAAGCAGAAGACTGCCAGTTCCACTGCGGGCCTGATAGAACCCCTCCGGGGGCCTGATCCGGGCCACATGTTTGACATCCTGCTCTAAAGTATCCATTGTTTCCAGGGGAACTGATCTGTAGTCTGTAGATGAGCTTTAGTTCGGGGGCATCCCCGGGTCCCACCTGGAGGGTGGTATTTGTAGTGTGACTGCATTTGCTTAAATTAATTTTTCACTTCTCTTAATTGCTTAAATTAATTGTTCACTTCTCTTTTTCCATTGCTTTATACTGTAAGTTCCTTGGTAGTGACCTGTTTATTTTTGCTTAAGAATATAAGTTTATGGTACCATTTGTATATATTGGAGTGCTTCAAATTGTTTAAAGCATTGGCTGGCAGATGGGATGGGATACTGATTTTGTGCTAGACTGCCTTAGCTTTTTTATGTTTGTGGAAAGTTTGGAAGTCTGGTCTGTCTGAAATATGAACACTGCAGCCATTACATCAGTTTATTCATTTCTTGTCTTGTTTGCCTGCAAATGGCAACCTCCATAATGTGGTGTGTGTTGGAATTTCAGACTTAATCACATTAACAAGAATTGCTGTATCTGGCAGGATAAATGGAGAAAGAACAGACTAATCTTTGAATTATTTCAGTTTCCTGGCATGATGATGGAGACAGCAATGCTGAATATACGAAATCTGTTTGACCAACTCATGCGCCAGGCAGAAATTCTAAATGAAGGCAATGAGTATCGTAAGTCACCTTCTTGTGTGGATACTATGCAGATTACTAATGTCAGAGAGGCTAAGATCAATACTGTATTTGGAAGCCTTTTCCTGCTCTGTGCTTTAAAGTAGACCTTACATGTTTTATGGGGGGTTAGGTTTTCCACATCCTTTAGATCAAGCAGATTATATATGTATGTTAACTTAGGTAGGTTGATGGGAGTGGGGTGTGCCATCCTTCGGTAGAAAACTGATCTGCATACATGGTTTTCTGCAATGTGGTTTCTAGGCAACAATGTGGAGCATGTGCTTAAAACATTATAGTTCCAGTAGTTACCTTATTCTATCTGTTGCCTCGGGGATGTGATGTTACATTGCCATATACCATTGCAGGTCTTTGAAGAGCCCAAGGGAAGTCTGTGCTGTGTCACAGTAACAGCATCCATAAATAACGTGGTGGGGGGAGACACTGGCTAGAGGCAGGTTTGTGCTAGCTTCTGTAGATATAGGTTTGTCGGATGGAACGTTTATATTCCCTTTAGGGCAGCTTTAAGCAGCTAAAGGAAATTGGCTTTTTCCTTTCAAATCAATATTTGTATAATTATCTAGCTGAATAGAGTTTCTAGCCCAGACATCTATAATACTAATCTACATCTGCTGAAGCATATTACAGCAGTTACATTTATATTTTGCTGTTGAACATCTTTCTGGTGTGCTAATCTGTGACCATAAAATAATCTGTTCTCAAGTTAATTATAGCTGCAGCTCCATTCTCTGGGATGACAATTATCTTCAAGTTTGCGTTTTTATTTAAGTTGCCTTACCCAGAGGCCTTGCCTAAAACATGCCAAGCTCTTGGTTATTCTTAACATTGAATCATACTGAGTGGTTGGGGTGTGCATTCATAGAATCATAGAATGTTAGAGTTGGAAGGGATCTTGCAGGTCATCTAGTCCAACCCCCTGCACTCTACAGGAGCAAAGCCGAAAGATAGCCCTACAACATACCCGAAAGATGGTTGTCCAGCCTCTGCTTAAAAATGTCCAGAGAAGGAACATCCACCACCTCCCAAGGCAGTCTGTTCCACTGCTCAACCACTCTTACAGTTAGGAAGTTTCAGTAAAGCCAAACCAACCCCCCCACCCCATTCCTTTTTGGCATTTTTCAAGTATTCGGCAAGCCAAATCAGAATCTCTGATCTGATTCGGCTGCCGAGTACAGAATGCTGCATGCCTGTTTGGCTTTTATTCGGCATTGCCGAATACACATTCCAGGAGGGTTAAACTTTAAAGGGCTGCACTTACCTTCTCTTTCCCGCTGTTTCTCTCTCTTTCCCGCCCTTTGTTCTACTTTCCAAAAGGGAGGTGAAAGGGGGACGTTACATACAGCCAATTACTGCAATGCATTACCAAATGGCATTGCAGCTTGCAAGGCTGTTATTGCTGCTGGCTTCAGATTTGAAGCCCAGCTCATAACTTGCTTTCCTGGGGACAGGAGGACTGGCCAATAGGATTACAGGTAAGCGTGGGCACACTGCTTTTTGGCCAATCACAGAAGTTTGTTCTTTTTTGAAATTCTTCTGTGTATTGTTGTTGTGATGATTCTGTGCTTAAATTGACATCAGTCCTCCTGTTGAGTTGGCATTTGCCACAATGGCACTGGGTTCTGTTGATAGGTAGATTGGCACTGGGTTTTGCTGTTGGGCACTAGCACTAGTTCTGCTGCTGGCCTTGCGAACACGCCTCTTATACATCAGAGATTCTCAAATTTGATCTTCGACCTGTTGGGTTTTGGTACTGCCACAGTGGCACTGTTTCTAGTGGGCACATTGCACTGGTTCTGCTGCTGGCCTTGCAAACATGCCCCCTCACACCACACCTCACTTAGTTTCTACTGCAGAGATTCTCTGAGAAAAACTGCTGGGCAGTTGTTTTATCTGCCTGCCTTTGGAAACAATGGAGGATGGGAGCACCCTCTTCGGATGCTCCTAGAATTGGAACCTCTGGTCCAAACTTTTCCAAAGTTGGGGACTTTTTTGGGGAGAGGTGCCAGCAGCTACAGTACAAATTTGATGTCTCTACCTCAAACTCCCTCTGCTCCAGCAGACTGAATACTCCTTAAAAGATTTTGCCATTGACTACAATTGCTGCATAGGATGTAATGGAGCTGAATCACCTCACTCACTCATCTCCCTCTTTCACCCCCTTGTTCTTCTGACACTTACCAATGATTTTAAAGAAACACCAACTTTGAAATCATTACAAATATGCTTGATTTGTTATATAATATAGCTGCTGTGTATTAATTTCAGGGTTTTTTGTTACCATGTTCTGATTAAGACTGCCACCCCCTTTGCATTATCGCTGTTTTCAGATTACGGGAAACTTTTAGTGAAAGAGAGAGTTTAGGAGGAAATGTGGGAGCAAAAGGATATTAAGGAAACAATCCATTGTAAATGGATTATGATGTGTGTTCTTTCCAGAGTTTATCCAGCTGGCTAAGAATTTTGAGGAGTTCAGGAAAAGGTGGCAGAAAATGGATCATGAGGTTGCCAGGTACAAAGATCTTCTGATGAAAACAGAAACTGAACGCAGTGCCTTGGATGTGAAATTGAAACATGCTCGAAATCAGGTGGATGTAGAGATCAAGAGAAGACAGCGAGCTGAAGCTGACTGCGAAAAGCTGGTGTGTACTGCATTGTTTCCTAAATTGGTTTTCCCTTGATAGTGATGCAGTGGGTCAGACAAGTCTTCCGTCTTAGATGTTAACATGGAAGTGTTAATGTCTTCTCAGTTCTCATTTCGTTATATGCAGCAGACTTGGCATAAGAAGAGCCTTGTGGATCTGTCAGTACCTTTCCAACAGTAGTCAGTTAAGTGTATCTAGTGAAATTAAGAGCAGAGCATGATGACAGCTCTCCTGTACTGTATGATGAAGTTTACTGCCTCTAAACATGGAGGCTTTATTTTCTGAAAAAAGGAAGGGTCTTTCCAGAACTCATATAAAGAACAGCAAATGCCCAGTTGTTCACTTTTGTGGTACCTATGTTTGTTATTTTAAGGATGTCTGGGAGTTCTTCATTTGAGCTACTGAATTTTGTCACTGAAATAATTCTTTCACTTTCTGATACTGCAGTAGGGTGATGTGACTGTTTGAAAACTACAGGCAGTATTGTTGGTATCACTGATACAAATAACACAAATCCCCTAAGCTCACATGCCATGTTGCATAAGTCATACCTTTCCTTAGTCCCCATTGAGGACTCAAAGCAGTTTACATTAATCTCACCTATACTTTATCTTCACAACAATCCTGTGAGGTAGGTTAGGCTGAAGAGTATGTGTCTGGTCCACAATTACCCAGCAAATCTCGCTGTCAGTGGGGGCTTAAACTTGGGTCTCTCAGATTCTAGTCCAACACTAACTACACTACACTGGCTCTATTGCGATTAAGTAATTAGTGTGCAAAGATAGAACTGTATGGGAGATTTCGCTAGTCTCTAGGCGAAGTAAGTAGAGAAGCCACTTACAATTTTATCATGAGCTGGTGAGTCTTCATAGTTAGTTTGCACTGAAAGTTTAGTCTGTTTTGTAGCTAAGGCTACCGAGCTGCCTATCCCTCACTGGCTTACTGTTCAACTGCTGTAGGCCCAATTCTAGAACTGATAGGGAAACAAAGGTCATGCCCAGTAGCTTGAGGAGCAAAATTTCAGGCAATACTGGCCCAAAGCAGTATTATAGCTTCTAGAGCTGCCAAGCCTAGCACTCCTCTTGTGTATGAGGTTTCTCGTTTACTGGCAGACTCTGGTAATCCTCAGTGGATATTTCTATTCTTTTTCCATACTGTTAAAAATCAGTTCATATGCCTCTGCTGGAGCAGCTTTCTGGTCAAAGGGTACAGAGGATGCTTCAACATTAAAAAGGTCCTAAGTGCAAGCATACATAGGATGGTATGTTCAGGCATCACTTTTGTGATCTTTTTCTGACTCAAGTGGTCTTTTATGTACTCTTCCATGTCAGAAGGTCAGTTTGGCATATCTGCTGCAGCAAAGTGATCTCTTGCTGTGGGTCAAATCAGATGTAATGCCAGGAGATCTATGAGGAGATCTTTCCAGTAATTTTAAGATAGAAATAGGGAGGGAGGCTGATCTGGTCAAGTGCATACAAGAAAGGATAAATCTGCTGTTCTCCTGGTGTGGTTTTGTTAGTCTTGGATGGGGAAAAAACATGAAAACACAGCAATCCTGTCAAAACAATTGGCCCTCTATCAAATGCCCTTTGAAATAAAACTCTGGTAAGCCATTGCAAAAAACTGCTACTACTTCAGAAAAAGCCTGCAGCCTGACTGTTGCCCGATAGACAGTCCTAAGAGGGTGCATCACAAGGAAAAAACTGTCTGAAGAATGGGTGGGAGTATACCAAGAGATGGCGTTCAGTCAGTATGAGGGGCTCTTGGCTATGAAAGGCTTTAAAGTTAATAACCAGCACTTTGAATTTAACTCCGGAGGAAATGGGTAACCAGTATAGTTAACACAGTGCCAGAGTTACTTTTCAAGTGGCTGATTCTAGACTGGGGTGGGGGTGGGGTCTTGCTTCTGTATTCTGTACCAGTTAAAGCTTCTGAGACATCTTCAAAGACAGAACATATTATTGTAGTTCTTTATGGAAGTTTTAGTAGCATTGGTCAGTGTGGAGAGACCTGCAGAAACTAAATAAGGGCAGCTTCAGAGCTAGATGAAACTGAAAGATGATATTCTTGGTGCTGGGGGCATTGCTGGACCCAGGTCTTCTGTTGGATAAGCAGCTTGCAGTAGTGGCTATGGGTACCTTTGACCAGCTTAGGGCTGTTGAGCCAGCTGCAGTCCTTCTTGGGCAGGAAAGATCTTATCACTGTGGTATATGCCCTGGTAAACATCAGTAAGGTTACTGCAATGGATTGTAGGGGCCTATTGCTCCAGTTTTGTTCCATCTACACTGGCTTTTAGTTTGCTTCCAGGTGCAGTTCAAGGTGCTGGCGTGTACCAAAGCAGTATATGGCTTGGGGATAGCATACCTATTCCCATGCGAAACTACCCAGCTACTCCAGTTATCTTGAGACCCTGCTTCTGGTGTCTGTGCCAGTTGAGATTGGAGGGATGGCAACCCCAAAAAGCACCACCTCGGTTGTTGCACTGAAACTTTGGGACTGACTCCCTCCCTACGAAGATTAATCTGTCTTCCTCTACTGTTACCTTGTGTGAAGGCATTTTTATTTTGTTTGGCATTCCTTCCCTAATTCTTCTAGGCTTCCTCCATATCTGTGTGATTATGTTTGCTTTTGTTTTTATATGTTTATATTATGTTTTCTTTAATTGTCTTAAATATTTTATATATATTTTTGTTTTAAATGTTTTTAATGTCTCAAATGTTTTAATGTTTTGTTTTAATGTTTACCGCCTTAGAGACCCCGAACTGGGTGGAAAGGCAGCATAGAAATGTTTAGACAAATATATAGTGACATTGTTGACCTGGTTATCCATTGGCAGGATTGGACCCAAGAGTACCCACAAACTCTTAACTCTTTCTACTAAACAAAGCTGAACTCTTTCTGAGGCTGATAAATCAATGCCTCCCACTGTCTGTCTTGTCTGGATTCAGCGTCAGTTTGTTTGCTGCCAGCCACTTAACTGTGTCCTCTAGACACTGGTCCTTGACCTTCACAGTTGCTTCTCCTTCATTGTATGATGGTCAATAGTATTAAGTATTGTTGCTAAATCTAACAATATCATCAGTGATGAATTACCTTTACCATATTTTAACCAAAGATAATCAACTAAAGGCAATTATCCTATTTCAGTCTGAAATCTGGATCTTGAGCTATATTGAAATGAGTGAATTGGAAAAGGGAGAAGGGAGGTCTGATTCAAGAGCAAAACCATGTGTGGAAGGGGCACAGATTAAACCCCCAGCCTTGTAATTCCTGTCCAGATCATTGCCCCTGCATAGCTTCTATTTAAAAATGCTGTCAAGATCTGATCATGGATCTTCCAATGTCTTGTCTACTTTGACAGTGCTGTTATGGGATTCCAGAGAGTTATTCATGTTAGTTTTTACAGCAGAAATAAACAGGGCTGTTGTGGCACTTTAATAATATTTTATTCTAGCATAAGTTTTCATGGACTAGACCCCACTGCTTCAGGTGAGTGATGGTCCACTCACTGCATTTGAAGAAGAGGGTTCTAGTCCATGAAAACTTATGCTGCAATTAAAAAAAATAGCCTTGAGGGTACCACAAGACTCCTTTATTTTTCCAGTTTAGGGAGGTTTTCATTTTTTGTTTAGACCAGAGGTTCCCAAACTTATTTGGCCTACCACCCCCTTTTCATAAAAAAATGTACTCCGTGCCCCCCTGGAAATCTACCTTCAAGAAATGGACAAAAAGATGCGGATTGTGGATCTGTACCTGGATTGGGGGCGCTATTGCCCACTTTGGAAATCATTCCATAAAGACTGCCTCTTTAGTTCATTCTGCTATTAATTGTTCTAGGTTTCCTTTTTCAGTTATTCTGACTGGGCATTTTTTTTGGTGCTGTGCAATTTGTTTGGCTTTGATTCATGTTTGGGGGATTGTTCCTCATGGCGCCCATACTGAACCTCTGATTATTGTAACCTAAAAGATAGCTTATTCCTGCTGATTGACCTCTTTCATGGTCCGTAAAAGATAGAACCAAGTTAAACTGTATATATCCATTCAGTCCATTGTGGCGCATTTGTGTGTGTGCTTTATTACCTCCCTCAGCAGATGGGAATACATTTTTGGCCACTTGTTGAATTCAAAAGTGCTGTTTTCTTGTCTTGCTAATATGGTGGAAACTATTGTGATTTGCAAATGGAGTCTGTAAGATACCGGCAAATTGCTTTATGGCTCAACGAAATGTATTTGGAGTACCTTATCTTTTTACACTAGGTAGCAATTTGATCCAGTAAAATCTCTTTGCTGCTGCTTTAAACTAAGTTGATGCTATCACTTGAGAGACAGGTGCATATCTCTTCATAGGCATTTATATGCAGTTGGTGTAGCAACTTTCCTTAGAAAGCTATGTGTATTATGGGTTGTCTGTCTCATAAATGTAAAGCAAAACTACTTTTGATGTTTTCTAACTTGTAGGAGCGGCAGATCCAGCTGATCAGAGAGCTGCTCATGTGTGATTCATCAGGCAGTATTCAGCTGAGTGAAGAACAGAAGTCGGCACTGGCCTTCTTAAACAGACCTCAAACTTCCACTGGTGGAAACAAAAGGTAGGCTAGTCAGGTATTACCAGAACATAGGATGACCTTGATGTGGGTTGCAAAGATAATAAACTTTGTATTAGAGTCAGCGCGACACAAGAACTTTTAAAAATGCATTTGAGTAGGTTAAATGCACCTAAACTCAGCCATTCTTATTTAGCACTTTGTATGATATATGTTCAACTTTAAAGTTTCTGAATTCACAAAAGTTAAAGTTCTGTCTTGGAAACCAGTTTTACATAACACTGGAGCATAGGGAATTCCATAATTATGCTGCGAGTCCTGTGCAGCATTGATTTATTGAAACACTCTTATGCGGTGTAGAATCCAGTTCCATTATGCCTGTAACTCAATCTCTTAAAAAAATATTTTCCTTTAATATAGAAGTGCTAACCTGCATATCGATAACTGCTTCTGCAACGGTAATAAGCCTAGAGGTGGTAATGCCAGCTCAGTAGTACTTTTTCCAACAACTGATCTAGTTTCAAACAGCAGTCATTTTTCTTGTTAGGTAAGAGTTTAGTTGATCTGGATCCAAGTTCATTGAATAGTGGGAGGGTTTCTTTTATACAATTAAGCATGGAGTTCTACTCTGTGCATAAGATGTCAAAGAAGGTAACGCTTAGAAGTTATAATGAGTGACTGAAGAAGACACTAAAGATGCTGTAAATTACATACACTTAGTATGTAATATTGTATTGCTTTAATGAATTGTGTTACTGGTTTTTAATGATTGAATTGTTAATCAGTGTTTTATCTGGGTGAGCCACCCTGAGCCTGCTTTGGCGAGGTAGGGCAAGATATAAATTGGAATATAAATAAAATAAATGCTGTTACAAATCAATCAGAATGCATATACATTAAATAGAATATGGAGTTTATATGGTTGCTCTGGGAATGCTGCTTTGAGCTGGAGCTGGTATTGGTGGCTCAGATTTAAATAGAAGGGTTAGTAAAGGGATGGGTGGGAATATTGCATCTTGTAAACATTTTTGTTGAAGTACTGGTGAAATAATACAAAATAATGGTGTATGGTGAAATAATATGACAGTGAAATGGAATGGTAAAATAATCTAAAATAAATTTGGCATTTTTTTACCCATTGTTCAGAATGAAATTACATTCAGAGGGATTAGAAAAAGTCATCCAAAGCTTTGATGCATGTGCTAAATTTGTGCTGTCCTGTTTCATGGAGAGGTTGAGGAAAATAATATAATTATATCCTAGGTTGTGTTTTGAATAAAGCCCTACCTCTCTCCCCTCTTTCTGTGTTCTACAAACTTTGAATGTGTGACAAGACTAAATTATGCAACTGGCATTAAAAATGCCTCCAATACCCAGGTTTTTAAATGACTTAGTCTCTTCAGCAAAGATTGAAGTGACTGAGGTAAAAAAAAGAAAGGTGAGCGGTAGAGAGAGTGTGACAGGGCAAAGAGATACCAGGGCATTGCAAGTTCATCCTAAAGGTCCGGTTTAATGTCTGAACCCTTGGTAGAAAAATCCAGCATCTTTTGAAAGGACTTTCTGTGGTAATTTTTCATTTTTAAAACCATCACCCACCAGCCTGGCCACAACAGTCCTGCTGAAGAACTAGAGGATCTCATTCCTCTTGCTTCCCTAGGTCTCTTTAAAAATAGCATGGCATGTATGTAACCTTGCGTATACCCTGAAGTGTATGTATGTTCTACACCCAATGCACATAAATCCTGGAAAGGAAATACATTACACAAATTACCACATCACATCTCTTTGCATTATTTATTTATTTTTAGGAACCTTTTTGGGGGGGGATTGTAACAAGGAATGGAAAGTTGCTAATCTCAGTATTCCAACTTCTGTTGTGAAAAAAATTGCAGGTGCACACAATGTGTATAATTTGTTTAGGGTGTGGCATTCATTAACAGCCTGTGTTCAAACGCTGAGCAGTTGGATTAGTAATCATAAAGGCTTGATGAAGGTAGAGCCTGCAAATAAAAGTATTCTCTGTATGTAAGATATGTATGTTTTCATTTTGTAGACTGTCAACGATAGACGAATCTGGTTCAATTCTGTCTGACATCAGCTTTGACAAGACCAATGAATCACTGGTAATATAATTGTGATCTTTCTTCCCTTGTGTTGCTTTTTCAAAATTGTTTAAATCCAAAAATCCAACTTATATGAGGAGAAGGGCACTTCTTTGAGTATGGGTTTTGAGTAGTGGAGGGGTTATTGCCAATTTCAGCCTTCCCACTGCAGACTTGCCTATTGCATTGCACACTACCAAGTTCTCCACCCCTTCCACAAGAGTCTTTTTGTGTGTGTGTGTGTGTGTGTGGCGTATAGGAGGCTACAGTGGGAAGGAAGAGGCAGAAATTATCCATTCAACAGACAGCGTTCCACTTAGATTTCTTTTAGATCTAATCCTGTGGTCTTGTCTTAAAATTATCTTATGAAAAGGTAACTCTGAGTAGCTAGTTTGGTTCTGTATGTGTGTGTTTCCTTATGTTCATTATTTAACTTTTTGCTTCCAATTTCCACATGTATTGCGCGCATAAGATCAGTTTTGCACTCCCTGATCTGACAAGTCGTTGGACTTGTAGTTTTTAAATGATAGATATCAAATTGAACAAAGAGCTTGCATATAGTTTCACGGTACTGAATGCTGACGGAATTCTTCTCTCATCTCCAGGACTGGGATTCCACATTGGTAAAGACTGTCCGATTGAAAAAAAGAGAGAAAAGGGTTTGTACTTCCTTTTACTGTTTATTGATGTCTATGATCTGATATAAAATAAAGGTTTCTCACACTATTGAATTCCTACACTGGTTCATCACGTAGGTCAAACTGACAAATATCTCTTGCTTCTTGAGCTTGGCCTTCAAAGTGTATGACAATGTACTTCATGGAACAGTTATGTTCCCTCCCTCCCCCCTTTCATTGTGAGAAGCTTCCAGTGAGATATGTGTTCCCATTCTGTCAACAGAACATGTACATTGCCAGATTTGTGTATCTACTGTGCCACTTAAATTTGGTTTGTGCTCTATGTACAGCTATATTCAGTTTGCTTACTTCAAATTGTAATTTATTTATTTTTTATAATATTTTATTGATTTTGTACTCTGCATCCTAAACCTAAAGGAAAGGGTACAGGGGAGTACTGCCACTAACTTAAGACAAGAATTTTTCGTTAGATTACAGATAAGTAAATCACTCCTGCAATAACAATAATATACTGAAGAATATAATGATATACTGAAGCTTAAAAAAAAAAGAGTCTAAGCCCCTGCAAAATAGAATTATGCTAAAGTCAAATATTTTGTAATCCAGAGTAAATCGTTTATTTCTTCCGCTTCTTTTTCTTCACTTTTGATAATTTGGGTGCTGCTGCTCCTTTCTCAGACTCTGAAGCAGAACTGCTGGAGTCACTTGAAGTATTATCCGACTCTTCCTCGCTGGGTTCCTCTCCTTCCTCCAAATTTGGGTCTTTGTCTTTATCCGTGCCCAATTGTTGCTTCAAAAAAAATTTGGCCTTTTGGACAGAGTCAGTTTTAATTTTCTTTTCTTATTATAAGTATTTTATTGATTTTGCAATACTACTAGATATGGGGAAAGGTTGCTAAATCCCTACCTCTAAATTCTATAGGAAATGGGGAAGGGAAACAAATACAACACAAACTACTGGGATGGGGAAGGGAGACTAAAATCCTTACTCTAAGCCAACTAATGGTTATAGGGAAGGGAAGACTAACAGGTGACACGATCTGGTTACATAGGTATATATCCTTGTCACCTAGTAATACAGAGCTGTTGTTGCTTGCAAAAATTAAACAAAAAATAATAAAAAGTTGCATTAACTATCTGGTTAGCAAAAACTGCAACAATTATCTTGGTTTTAGAGTTTTTTCTTCTTGCGTTTCTTTTTTCCTCGGGATTTGGGAGTGGCTGCTCCTTTCTCTGATTCCAATGTATCTGAAGAACTATAGAGTTTAGAGCTATCGCTTGATGAATCCTGTGAGTAGGATTCTTCTTCTTCCTCCTCTTCCGTTTTAGATTTCTTATCTTTGTTGCGTTGCTTTTGAGTTGAAGTATTGGTCTACAAACTTTTTTGCCTTAGGAACAGTGTCAATATTGAATTTTTTGTCTTCATATTTAAAACTCAGTCCTTCAGGAAATAACCATCTGTAAGGAACTCCTTTCTTCTGTAGAGAGAGGGTAAGTTCCCTGTAGAGTCTCCTCCGCTTTCTGATTTCAAAGGGGATATCCTTCAAGATTTTTATCTCTTCATTCTTGATTTTTAAGGGTTTCCCCCATGTAGATTTCAACACCAGCTCTCTGGTAGACCGTCTCGTGAATTTCAAACATATTTCTCCTGGGATTTTTTTTTTTTTTTTTATAAAGTCAGGATACGTTCTGTAAGCCTAGTCGAACTCCTTCAATAACTCTTCCTGTTTGTAATCCATTATTGGAGCCAAAGTCTCTGCTAGGAGAGCCTTTAAATCCTCGTTCTTTTCTTCTGGGATCTCTTGGAAACGTAGAATGTACGTGGATCTTTCCAGCTGGAGCTATGTCAGCTGTGTTTTATTGGAGGATCTCTCTTTCTCTGCTTCATCCGCTCTTTTGTTAATACTCTCAGTCTGTTTTTCCATCTTTTTTAACATCTTTTCAGTTACTGAAGTCCTTTTGTCCATTTGAGGCATTTGTTTTTGCAAGTTATCCATGTTAACATTGAGGTTAGTCATCTGTTCCATTAGGGGGTGCAGTGCATTCACCAACAGTGTAGACATATCTGCTGCTACTTCCTGGTTGTGGGAGGGAGTCGTTGGTTGGCTATTTCCGGTTGACATTTTTTCTCCAGTCCCGCCTTCCACCCTCTCCCAGCCATAATATCAACAAGAAGTAAGTTTCCCAAAACAAAGTAAAAGTTAACTGAATTTAATCTGCTTCGCGTTATTATGCAGTTTTCAATTTCGCTGATACTCTGATGCATTTAGCTTAATCACAATTTTTTATTTCAATTTTGAAACCGCCTTGCTTCAGATTGGGGGGTGGATTCTTGAGTTTCCCCCTCCCCTGCTGCTTTGCACTTAGGTGCTTCTAATTGCTACCAAGGTTCTTATAGATGCTTTAAATCACCTGAGCTTTGCTTAACTCACACTTTGAAGCCTTGGAAAACTTTTAGAAGCATTTCAAAACTTTTGACTGTGTCTGCTCGTCCAGCAGTCATCTCTCGGCGCCATGCTGGCTCTGCAGCGACGGGACCTCTCGGGGAAGAAAGTGAGCCTTAATTCCTTGGCCGTTGCCTTGGAAGAGGCTCTCCTCATTTCCCCAGGCTGAGGATCTCCTACAGAGATCCTGGGAGGGTCTGAGACGATCTCGGACCTTTCCCGTCAGCTGAGTCTCGGCTCACCCCCATCAGAGCGAGACTGGGTGCAGCCGAGCAGCGAAACACTTAAACCGGAAGTCTAATTTTAATTTTCTTATCCTTATATTTGAAGACAAGTCCTTCCGGAAAGCTCCATCTGTAGACTATTTGTTGATTTCTCAGGAAAAGAATTAAGTCTTTATATTGATGTCTTTGTTTCCATATCTCAAATGGAATGTCTTTTAAGACTTTAATTTCTTCCTCGTTGACTTTTAATGTTTTTCCTGTTGTAGCTTTTAAAATGTTGTCTCTCATTGTTCTCTTAGAAAATTTAATGTAAATTTTGTGTATTTTTTCTTATAAAATCAGGGTATGTATGATATGCCAAGTCCATGTCACTCTGGAAAGCCTCTTGTTTTAGGTCCAAAATTGAAGCTATCGCTCCACTTAACGTTGTTTTTAAATCTTCTCCCTTCTGTTCAGACATTCCTTGGAAGCATAGAACATGCATAGATCTTTCCAGTTGCAGTTGTAGTCGTTGATTTTTATACGTATTTCTTTCTTTTTTGACTTCTTCCACTTCTTGCTTAATATCTGTAGTCTTTGTTTCAACTTTTTCAATCCTTTTGTCTGTCTTTTTGGCCTTTTTTCCCATGTGGGTGAGTTGATTTTGCATGGAATCCAGCTTGTTGTTGATGGTTGACATCTGCTCCAGCAGCGGTTGCAATGCTGCAGCGAGCACATTGGAAAAGTCTGTGGCCGCTTCTTGTGTCTGGGGGGGAGTCGTTGGCATGCAGCTTCCTGGAGTCGGAGTCGGTTTCTTTTCCGGCGCTGTTCTCTTCCCTCTCCCAGACATCTTGTTTACAAATAAGAAAAGTTTTATTTTTAAAGTAAAGTTTATCTGAATTCAACGTTTCTTGGCTTAAAATTTAGCTTTCAAGCTCAGAAGGAATCTTGTACAGTCAGTTCCGTTTTTTCTTTTTTAAAATGCTCAAGAACCACTCTGTTTCGAGGGGGGGTGGATCTCCAACCCTTTCCTGCCCGCCGCTCCTTCTCAGATCGATCTAGCAGATGGAGACTTCTTCGCTTTTACAGGGGTTTAATTGACTCACTGTTTAGACAATTTCGGTTGTTGCCAGGGTTACTTTTGCTTGTTTTCCTGTCCAGAGAATGGCTCTGGTCACCATGTTGGTTCAGAGAAACCAGGACCTCTTAGGGACAGGCAAGCCTCGATCCCTCAGCTGTCACCTTGGGAGAGGCTTATCCCGACTCCCCAGGCTGAGAGTTTCTCACAGAGACTCTGCGGGGGTCTGAAACCAGCCAAGACCCCTCCTGATCGCCTCAGCTTTCTCCCTTCTTTCTGGTGGCCTTGGCTGGGGGCTGGCTGACTCCTCTTGCAGCTTGATTTAAACCAAGCTCAAAGAGGAGCCAGACCAGGATCTGCTGGGGTGGCCCCAGCTGATCCTCCCTTGCCAGCAGCCTAGGTGGGGGATCTGCAGGGCAGCCTGGTTCTAACCAGACTGCCCAACAGAGCTTGCAAAGCAGCTGTTCCTTTGGGTAGAGCTCTCTCCAAGGCCAGCAGAAGGGGGGGGAGATCTGAGATTTTCCTTCCCTTTCTCATGGTGGGCTGCCCAGCAGAGCCCTAGCTGAACCTACAGCAAACTCACCCCGCTTCGAGTTCACCCGTGTGGGGCTTAGCTCACAAAAGCCATTTCCCTTTAAATGGCTTTTGCGTGGCTCCACCACGCACAAGTGAACCCAGAAGCGGTGCAAGTTTAATCACCCCACTTCTCTATTATACTCTATGGGGATGGTCCCCATAGGGCAGCAGTTCTCAACCTGTGGGTCGCGACCCTTTCGGGGTCAAACGACCCTTTCACAGGGGTCGCCTAAGACCATCGGAAAACACATATTACATATTGTATTATTAGGAATTACATATTGTTTTTGTGATTAATCACTATGCTTTAATTATGTTCAATTTGTAACAATGAAAATACATCCTGCATATCAGATACTTACATTACAATTCATAACAGTAGCAAAATTACAGTTATGAAGTAGCAACGAAAATAATTTTATGGTTTGGGGTCATCACAACATGAGGAACTGTATTAAAGGGTTGTGGCATTAGGAAGGTTGAGAACCACTGCCATAGGTTATAATGAATAAATTCTACAATCCTGATTATTTCCCGAATCCCAACATCAAACCGATATTGGGATTCGGGAATTTTGGGAAATACCACTATTTTTGAGCTTCAGTATACCCAAACCTGAGAAATACCGATTTTTTTGGTACACCCCTAATCTGAACTCTGTTGCAAATATCTTTTTTACAGCGCTCATCCAGGCAGTTTATAGAAGGCCCACCTGGTTCTTTAAAGAAAACTCGTTCCATTGGTTCTACAGTGGACCAGGTATGTGGTTTTGCAATGGTTTTTTTGATTGCTTTGTGACGTGGCTGTTACAGTTTGTGATGTGGCTTTTCATCCTGCCCTTTTTCCAAAGGAGCTTAGCGTGGTGCACATGGATTCCTTCCCATTTGTAGCAACCCTGCCGGTTATGCTATGTGGGGAGAGATGCATGACCTAGGGCCCATGTATTTGAAGACCTTTCAGTAACAATCTATGTGGCACCTTTGTTCAGCTAAGCAATGTTTATTTATTAGCTCACACATCCCTCCTCTAGAAGGCCTGTTCATGGGCTTTTCATGGCTGCCCCAGCCCTCTGGAATGATCATCCAGAAAATCCTAGGAATGCCTTGACCCTGTTGGAATTCCACAAGGAAAGTAAAATGGGACTTTTATTGGGCCACTGAAACTCCTGATAGGAGAGAAGATTCAAGGACAATAGTCTCTTAGGACATTTTGACAGGGGGCTATTAAATGAGGTGCTTATTGCTCACCCCAACCCAGAAAGGGCATTTTAAAAGAATTTACAGTGAATCAGACTGTTGAAGTGCTATTGATGAACTCTCTTTCCTGTTTGCCAGCCAGCTGTGGATCCAAAGGATGGTAATATCATTTAGCACACATTTAACCAGTTTATTTACCATTCTAATCACGGGATTCTCTATTAAGTCTCTACCAAGTCTCTATTAAGACATATTTACTGTCCTGTACTAGAAGTTCAAGTTCCTCAATTTATTTCCTATACTCTGAGGTTTAATGTATAGGCATTGAGAACCATAATAAGTATGCTCTAATAACAGTAGAAATGCCTTATAGTGCTTTTTGAGGCACTCTAGTTTCTCCTGTGGCATCTGAGGCCTTGTTTTTAATACTTACCTTGGGGCTTATATCTCTGTTCTCTGCAGGCCCCTTGATCAGGTTGGTCAGGCTTCTGCCAAACACATTTTCCTGTCTTCATAAGGTGCAGTCCATCTCTTGTCTGTAGTTCCTTGTTATTGAAGGTTAGGCCATTAAATAGATATGCTTGGATCCTAAGAGATCTGTAAGCAGAGTTCACAGAGTGAGGCTTTCACATTTTTCTCATGCGACAACTCCCTGAAGGTCCTCCCATTATATTCCTGGAGGTCAGGGGTTCACATAAGGGATACAGTTACACTCTGCAGTTGGAGAGAGGAAATGGTGGGAATGCCCCACCCATCCACTGACAGAAGTACCCTTCTGTTCTAGAATCCAAGTCACAGTCCTACATCTCTTGCTATCTCCTCGTTTTCACTGTGAAGGCTTTCATTTTTGAAGCCAGAGTTTCTGTGCTGTGCAATATGTCAAGTAAGTGCCTGAGGCTGCACTAACTTAGAATGGATTACAGGTTCTGTATGCTCAGGAAGAGAGCCTCTTATATATCTCCCTTGACTGCATCTTGCTACAGTTAATCTCTCAGATGTCTCATTTCAGGGAAATGAATCAATAGTTGCTAAAACAACCCTCATGGTACCTAATGATGGAGGCCCAATTGAAGCAATCTCCACTATTGAAACTATACCTTGCTATGCTGGAAGTCGTAGGAAGGCAGGTAAGTGTCTGTTTTCAGATTGTCCCATCTCTGCCATCCCCACTGTCTTGGCCACCTTCCCTGTTGTGTCTCTGCTTGTAGCTGTTCTTTCTTCTTTATTTCTTCCTGCTTTCCTAACACTCCCTCACTCTCTGTTTGCCCTTTTTTCTTTTCTCTGCTTCCTTTCTTCCCTCCCACCTACCTTATCTAGTTTTTGCTCCATTTCTCTTCTCCCCCAGCCATTGCTTTCCCTCCCATTCCTCTGCTTCTAGACCCTTGTGTGGGGGTGTGTACAATATGGATGCCATTTTTGGGTTGCTGGAGCAAACCAGAAATGCTACTTTTTACTACTTCAGGGTTTTCTTCCATCCCTTTTTGTTTTCAGATTTTTCAGCCAATGTGAGGATTCCCTCAAATTTGTAGAAACGTCTACCATATCCCTATTAATATAGCTGTTTTGGTCCATAGTTCCAGGCTGAGAATTAATAGGAGGTACTTGACTTTCTTGTAATCTCAACCTTTGATCCATTTTTTTCTTTTGTTATAAATGTGTAGATACAAATGATAATGACTTTCTGTGATAAAATACTCCAGTGTTGCTGGTTGTGGAAAGTGCCATCAAGTTGCAGCAGACTTATGAGTATGTCATAGGGTTTTCAAGGCAAGAGACATTCTGAAGTGGTTCCCTATTGCCTGCCTCTGCCTAACAACCCTGGACTTCCTTGGTGGTCTCCCTTCCAAGCACTAGCCAGGACTTACCCTACTTAGGTTCCGAGACCTGACAAGGTCAAGCTAGCCTGGGCTGTCCAGATCAGCATTGTTACCAAGATTAAACATAGTAGACCAGCTCATATTTAAATGTATGTTTCAAATTTGTTATGAGTATATTGAGAAAAAAAATTCTCAGCCATCCTTATGTTGTGTAGCTTCCCCTTTTAAAGTATCACTTTATTTTGTAATATACAGCAGAGACAAACACTGATATATTTTCTTGTTCTCCTTAAATTCATCCCACATGTTTGTTCTATATGTGCTATGATAAGGATTCAGGAAGTGCACTAAATATCCTTTCCTCCCTTCTGAGCCTCTCTGCTGGAAAAAGGCTCTAAAATCTTTTTCTTGGGGGAAAAAATGAAGCCCTAATTATTTTAGTACTAAAAATAAGAAATGAAGAAACACAAAATTGGATGTTCTTGGAATTTCCCTTTCAGGCTGCATTAGCCAACCTTTGCAAAAAGCAGCCTCATTTTACTTGCTGAGAAATGGCATGCTCCATAGGTTAAATGGAAGATTCTCTTCTGCAAGTTTTAGTTCCTATGTCAAAAATGGAATGTGTGAAATGGCTCTTTTTTCTTTGTCTTCAACTAAGGCATTCTACAGCCCTGGACCAGTGACTCAAGCCTGGGAAGCAGGCAATTGGAAACCAAATCTGAAATGGATGGATCTAGCACTCCTGGGAGCATTGGAATAAGACTGCATGAATTTGTATCAAAAACGGTGAGTGGGCAGGCAACAAACTTTTATAATGCCTTTGACAGTTTTACTAGTGCTAAGAAATGTAGTTATTTCCAGGACAAAGTCCAAGTCCTGATTTTTCTCTCCTAACACCCCCTCATTGTTTTGAGCCTGTGATATGTAAAGGAACCTCACCTTCTTTGAATTTACTGCCCCCAGACTGAGTGTTAGGTGGGGCTCTGCTCTTGGTACTACCATCTTTTTGACAATAAGGTCATGAGGAGCAAGACTCTCTTCTGTTAATAGTGCCCTATGGTCAAATGCAATACTTCGTTCCATATCAGACCTGCTCCTTACATGTATGCTTGCTCTCTCCCTCTCCCCCTCACCCCAGGTAATCAAACCAGAGTCATGTGTTCCATGTGGCAAGCGAATAAAGTTTGGGAAACTGTCCCTGAAGTGCAGAGACTGTCGGGTAGTGACTCATCCAGAATGTCGAGACCGTTGCCCTCTGCCCTGCATCCCTACCTTGGCAGGAACCCCTGTGAGAATTGGGGAGGTATGTTCCTATATGAGTGATGCCTTATACAGCCTTACAGTTGCATAATTTTGTGTTGGGTCTGGTAAAGAAAGGACTGAAGCTTAAGCGGGTAAACTGTGAGACGTGTCTGTGAAAATACTCTTGAGGTATTAATCCTGACAAGATGGAAGTGCTACTGGTGAACAAACTGGGACGTAAGGTGTCACCTGTTCTGGATGGGTTGCACTCCTCTTGAAGGAACAGGTCTGGAGTTAGGGGGTGCTGTTGGACCAGGTCAAAAAACGAAGTGTTTTACTCTGGAAATGATAAACACAGAAGAAATGGAGTTGCTCTGATAGTGAGACAAGATATAACAAGCAGTCAGGGGCTGTAATGCAAAGTCTGACCAAATAATATTGATCAGACTTCACGGAAAGCCTATCAACATTACCACCATTCAAGTTTATTTCCCAGCTACAGATGCTGAAGAGGAGGAAACTGAAAGCATTTTCTTTGTGGTCTCTGTGCAGTCTCACACTTGGTTTTGGTTCCTTGGAAGATATTTTGATGTGCATTTCTCCCACACTCTGGGAAGCAGGCATCAACTGCTCATGCCTGGAGCTGAGGAATGTTGTGTTGGATCTGGTAAGGAAAGGACTTCCACATGACCATCATACCTCAACACCATTGTTACCTCCACTTTACAGTGGGTTGTCATAATTTCCAGTATCAGGTAATCCCGTTTGGACTTTCAACTGACCCGAGGGTCTTCACCAAATGCATGTCAGTCGTGGCAGTGGCCTTCAGGCAACGGGGCATAGTGGTGCATCCATACATTGACAACTGTCTTCTTGTGTCTCCCAATGGCTACTGGAAGCTGATGTTTTGGTCCTCCTTCACCTCCCGTCCAAGCTGGGCCTCTGTGTCAGCCTGGCCACGTCATCTCTGATGCCCGTGCAGGTGCTCCTGTTCATGGGGACCCAACACCATACCATCCACCAACAGCCCTACCTCCCTGCAGACAGGGTCTCCACTTTACAGTGAAAAAACCTCAATCTGCTAAATCAATCCAGCGTCTCCTGGGTCTTATGACCTCACCACATTTGTGGTTCCCTTTGCAAGGCTTTGTATGAGACCTCTCCAGCTATGGTTTTTATGCCACTTCAGGCCCAACTGTCAACCACAATCCACCAATCTGTCCATTCCTCCACACATCCTCTCCACATTCCTCTGGTGGATGTTGGCGAACAGCCTCCTGGCAGGCGTGCCATTCCACCATGCTTTTGGCAGATGCATTGCTGTGGGGTTGGGAAGCCCACTGAGAGGATCTTTATGCTCACAGATGCAGGTCCATCATGGAACAACATCTCCATATCAACTGTCTCAAGTTGCTAGTAGTCCATTGTGTAGTGGTGTAGTGGTTAAGTGCGTGGACTGTAATGTGGGAGAACCAGGTTTGATTCCCCACTCCTCTACCTGCAGCTGCTGGATGACCTTGAGCAAGCCATAGTTCTGTCAGAGCTGTTCTTTCAAGGACAGGTCTGGAAAGAGCTCTCTCAGCCCCACCTACCTCACAGGGTGTCTGTTGTGGGGTGGGGAAGGGAAAGGAGTTCCTAAGCTACTCTGAGTGAAGGGCAGGGTATAAATCCAATTTCTTCTAAAATTGTTCCTACCATCTCTAGCGGGTTGTGTAGTACAGATTGCCACCAACAATGTGGCAACTGTGTACTACATCAACAAGCAGGGAGGCACAGTTTCAGTCAAACTTTGCAAGCGCGTAACAGTCCTTTGGCACTGGTGCAGGAAGCACAACATCCTCCTCACTGTGGTTCATGTGCTGGGGGTCCAGCAGACTTCCTCAGGACCGCAGCTTTCAATGAGAATAAGTGGTCTCTCAACCAAAGAGTCGGTTTGGTGTAGTGGTTAAGTGCGCGGACTCTTATCTGGGAGAACCGTGTTTGATTCCCCACTCCTCCACTTGCACCTGCTGATGTGACCTTAGGTCAGTCACAAGCTCTGGCACAGTTGTTCTCTCAAGGACAGTTTCTGTCAGAAGTTGTCTCAGCCCCACCTACCTCACAGGGTGTCTGTTGTGGGGAGGGGAAGGGAAAGGAGTTTGTAAGCTGCTCTGAGACTCCCTTGGGTAGTTAAGGGTGGGTTATAAATCCAATCTCTTCTTCTTCAAAGACATCTGAGACCCATTTTCAAAGCCTTCGGCCACCCCTAGCCACAAGAGAGAACATCATATGCCAAACTTTCTTCAGCAGGGGTCCAGTGGGAGTTGAGTTGTCCAGAAATGCCTTTTTACATCAGTGGACGGAGGGACTTTTCTGTTGGTTCCCTCCATTTCCACGAATACAGTGCATCACCCAGAAGATCGTCTATGACCATACTGTCTGTATTGGTGGCCCAGACAACCCTGGTTTACCACATCCCACAAAGACCATCATTGTAGAGGAAAACATATCTATGGTTTCCTCCAGCTCCTGTTGCAGCAGAACAGCAGGGTCCTACACCACAGCCCCAGTTTACTCCTGCTCACATTATGGAAGATAGCCCTCTAGTCTTTTCATTGCAGGTGCATCACATGTTTCTGAATGCCAGAAAACCAGTCAAGTGGAAGCGCTTCTTCCTTTATGCATCTACTCTACAGCTAGATCTTAGAAAGGCCTCTCTACCTGACATCTTGTTGTATTTGGTGTCCTTGCAGGAGTCTGAACTTTGCTTTTCATCCTTATACAGAAATCAAGTCCACCTGGCAGCTATCTCAGTGAATCACAACTTGATTGAGGGCAGCTTCCTTTTTTCTCATCGTCACCAAGGCCTTTCTCAAAGGCATGCTACAGCTCCACCCACCTTGGAGACCCCAGTTCCTTGAGTGGAGCCTATCATTGGCCCTTGCCAAGCTAACGGACAAGCCATTTGAACCAATGACAACCACCCCGCTCCACCTTCTCACATTCCTGGTTGCAATCACATAGGCAAAAAGGGCCAGTGATCAGTGCCTTCTGTGTGGATGCCCTTTATACCATCTTTCACAAAGATAAAGTTGTGCTGCGCCCGGATTCATCCTTTTTGCCAAAGGTGATTTTGAACTTCCACCTGTTGCAGCCCTTTTTCCAGATCCAGTGGATGAGGGCCAACAAGCATTACACTCTCTCAATGTCCATAGAGCCCTATCCTTTTACAGTACTACAACACAACTTTTCCAGAAAGATCCCTGCCTCTTTGTGACCTACAACAATCCCAAAAGGGGTCAAAGAGTAACACCCCAGAGACTGGTGGAGTGGGTTATGTCCACCATTTTGGTGTGTTATGAACTGGCAAGTCAGCCATTACCTACCGAGCTCCAAACACATTCCATGAGAGCTGTGTCAGCTTCTGTGGCCTTCCTTGCCGGTGTGCCCTTGGTTGACAACAGCACAGCGGCCACATGGTATTCTCCATAAAATTTCATGTCGCACTATGCTCTAGATGTCCAAGCTTGTTGGGATGCCTCGTTTGGCCAGTCTGTGTTGAAGTCCATCTTCCACTGACCTCCGTCTCACTGTGGTCTTCAGGACTGGGAGGTTATGTCTTTGATCTGTTCTGCTTTATCTCACTAATCACCCAAGTGTGGGACTGCACAGAGACCACAAAAAAGATAAACAGGTTGCTTAGCTGTAATGGATGATCTTTGTGCAGTCACACATGCCCACCCAGCCTTTCCCACCACTGGCATCTCTCAATCACTTACCTTTAACTTGATGGGACTTACCGGCAGTGGCCTGAAGGAACTGAGAGGGATGGCGCTTTCTTCTCAGCTCCAGGCATTCATAGTCAAAGCCTGCTCCCTACAGCATGGTAAAAAAGCACACCAAAACATTAAAGGCTAGCTCTGATATCTTCCATGGTCAGGTTCGAGCACAGGCACCAAGCCCAAGTGTGTGACTGCACAAATGACCACTCAAAAATCATCAGTTACAGGTAAGCAAACTATTTTTATGCAGGTGTCCAGGAAAATATTGATCACACACCTAAATAAGATATGCTGATAATCATAGGTGACTGGAACACAAAAGCAGGAAACAAGTAGAATAAAATATTATTGGAAGATTCGGGCTAGGGGCACGAAATGAAGCAGAAGAGAGACTCATAGAATTTTGTAAAAACAACAGTGTGTTCACCAGGAACACATGTTTCAGGCAGCTGTAGAGATGACTGTATAGGTGGATATCACTGGATGGCCAATACAGAAATCAAGTAGATTACATAAGCAGAAGATGCAGAAGATGCAGAGCCTCTGTTCTCTCTGCTAAAACAAGACCAGGAGATGATTGTGGACAGACCATGAATTGTTAATATGAAAAATTAGAATAAAGCTGAAAGAAAACACAAAACATTCATAGCGCCAAAATACATTCTAAATAGTCCTGAAGAGTTTAAAGACTATGTAAAGAACAGATTTTCATTATTAACTTCAAGTGAATGGGAACCAGAAAATCTGTGGGTTGAAATCACAGATATTATTAAGGAAGAATGCATAAAGAGAATTCCTGTAGCCAAAAGAAAGGAGAAGCCTCGATGGCTGACTAATGAAACTCTTAACATTGCTAAAGATAGATGAGATGCAAAAGATGACAGAGAATCAGAAGCCTACTTTTACGTGGAGACAAAGAGAGCTATTATAATAATCAGTATAAAGAAATAAAACAATTAAAGGAGGAGCAAGAGATCTCTTCCACAAGATCCAAAAAATCAAAGGGAAATCTAAATCATGTGTAGGCATACAGAAATACATTAACTGAGCAGGACAAAGAAAAGATGGGAACAATACACTGAAGAATCATATAGAAGAGATGAAAAGATGACAGATTCCTTTCAAGAAGAATCTTTTGAAGAAGATCCTGCAATTTTAGAAAGTGAAGAGAAAGCTGCACCAAGAGCAGTTGGGAGAAACAAATCACCAGCAGTAGATGGGATATCAATATTTCCAGCCACAGAAACAGAGTCCAAATGTTAAGAATATGCCAACAAATGTGGAAAACAAAATAATGGCCCATAGACTGGAAACATTCAATCTAAATTCCAATTCTGAAAAAAGACATCAAAGACTGCAGCAACTATCAGACCATCACCTTAATTTCTTATGCAATTAAACTGATGTTCAAAATCTTACAACCAAAAGCGTTACCATATATGGAATGACAAATACCAGATGTTCAAGCTGGATTCAGTAAAGGAAGACGCACTTGAGATCATATTACAAATTTACATTGGTTACTGCAGTGTACAAGGGTATTTCAGAAGAAAATCAGCTTGTGTTACGTAGATTACAACAAAACTTTTTGACTGTGTGGCTCATGAAAAGCTATGGTTGGTTTTAAAAGAAATGGGAATACCATAACATCTGCTTGCTTTGAAATGCAGTGTATACTCAGAACAAGAAGCTACTGTTAGGTGGAAGAGAATGTCTTGATACTTGCATGCCTGGAAGTCAAGTCAAGTCATGGTGACTTCTGGTGACCCCTACTGGGGTTTGAATGTTTCAGAGAGATGGCTTGGTTGCCTGCCTCTGCGTCCGAAATACTGGTATTCTTTGGAGGTTTCCCTTCCAGTTACTTGCCAGGGTTGGCCCTGCTTAGCTTTCGAGATTGGACTTGCCTGGGCTATCCAGGTCAGGGAAGAAAAGCTGGATGAGATTTAGATGAAGGTAGAGTGAAAATTAGTGGAAGGAAAGTTGTTAATTTGAGATAGGCAGATGACACCACAATAATGGTTAGAAAATAGTGAAGACTGAAACAACTACTAATGAAGGATAAAGCTGAAAATGCCAAAGCAGGATTACAGCTGAACATCAAGAAGACAAGTAATGACTACTGCATAATTGCACAGCTTTAAAGTTGACAATGAAGAAATTGAAATTGTTAAAAGATTTTCTATTTCTGGCTCAATCATCAACCAATAGGAAGACTGCAATCAAGAAATCAGAAGGAGATTGAGACTGGGAAGGGCAGCCATGAAGTAGGTAGAAAAAATCCTGAAGTGTAAGGCTGTGTCACTACCGACCAGGGCCAAGATAACTTATACCATATTATTTCCCATTAAGGAATAAAATTGATTCATTTGAAATGTGGTGTTAGAGAAGAACTTTCCAGATACTGCCCCCCCCAAAATGTGTTGTAAATAAAATGAAACCTGAACTTCTACCTAGAAGCTAAAATGACTAAACTGAAGCTATATCGCACTTTGGCCTTATTACAAGAAGATAAGACTCACTGGGAAAGACAATAGTGCTAGGAAAAGCTGAAGGCAGCAGGAAAAGACGGAGACCCAACATGAGATGGATTGATGCAGTCAAGGAAGCCACAGCCTTCAGTTTGCAAGACCTGAGCAAGGCTGGTAAATGAAAGGGCCCTTTGGAGGTTAATTCATATGATTGACCTTGAGTCAGAAGTGACTCCATCGCACTTAACTCTCTCTCACACACATCCTTGTTCATGGCCAGGTATAAGCGGGAAGGGTATGCCAATCAAAAAGCAGGCCGTAACTGCCTGGCATTTGCTAGAAAAAACAGGAGGGACAACTGCCAAATTGAATCTTGCCACTTAACTTGCAAGCCTAAAGGCTTTCAGAGGGACACTGAAATATTCTTATGCTGTTTGGAGTTCAGTAGGAAGAAGGTGATGTCTGTGATAGAATGATTGCAACCTGCCTTGTAATACTTAGATAATTGGTATGCACACATTTTACGTCAGCCAGAGAATGTGTGAAATTTGTTCAGGGAGTTCTAGTGCCTCCCGTATCGGCTCACAGTGTGGTTAATGCTACATATTCTTGCTTCTCTGGCATATAGTGCAAAGTTCAGTAGTAGACTCAGACCCTTGAGTTTTAGGATTTGGCCACAAAATTCAGTTAAAAGCTATTCTTTGCTCCCTGTGTTCCTAGACTAAAGATATATAGTGGTTTGGCTCAAGGACTCTGTTTAGGTAGTGTTATTGTTGAGGTCTCCAGTGCAACCTGTACTTGTATTTCTTAAAAGTTTCTGCTGTCGAATCTATGCTGATGGGATCTATGCTGATGGGAAAAAATCATTGTATTTCTCTTTTTAGGGAACCCTTGCAGATTTTGTATCTCTGACTCCTCCCATGATCCCCTCCATTGTAGTTCATTGTGTAAATGAGATAGAACAGCGTGGGCTTCATGAGGTAAGAATGAACTTGAAAGATTTGGACCTCATTTATAGAATAATTGGAATGAACAAAAAACACGTTACATCAAGGGAACTTGTGCAATAATCACAGATACCATCTTAAACTCCAGGAAGTGAATTCCACTAAAGTTTATGGGACTTGCTTGTGATAATGCGTTAAGGATTGTTGTTTAAACAGACAGGCCTCTACCGAATTTCTGGCTGTGACCGAACAGTAAAAGAGCTAAAGGAGAAGTTCCTTCGAGGGAAAACTGTGCCCCTGCTTAGCAAAGTGGAAGATATACATGCTGTATGTGGGCTCCTTAAAGATTTCCTTCGCAACCTTAAGGAGCCCCTTCTCACCTTCCGTCTTAACAAGGCTTTCATGGAGGCAGCAGGTAAAAGTAATATAAAATGTGCCCTCCCCCTGTCTAGAGCATGTCATATGTAAACCGGGCTTTCCCCCCTCTTTTTTTGCATTGGGCCAGCCTGTAGAACAGTGTTTTTAATGTTTTTATCATATGCAGTCTTCTCCTATGACAAGAAAAATTACTACTTAAGCCTCTGTTACTGTAGAAGACAAAGGAAAAGACAAAGATGGCAGTATTTGTATTCCTGACCTGGTGCAAGCCAATAAAGACCCTCAGCAGGAACCCCAGGAAACAGCATGCCTGCAAAAACAATGGATTGCTTCACTGTTTCCTAACATTCTCAGCAAACTCAAATAGCATATTAGAAAGTGCCATACAAAAGACTTTAAACTCTCTTAACATGGACCATAGAACTAATAATCAGTCCAGTTCAAACTTCATGCCATACCTGGGATCACATGGTCCTTCTGATCACTTCTGTGCACTCTTTTGCAGCTAGCCATAATTGCTGTTATATCTGACCCAGCATGGTATGGTTTTTGCATGTCCTTCAAAACAGAACTGGAAACCACAATGGAACTGTGGCTTCAAGGGATAATGTCAAGGGCAGTGTGCCAGTTTCGGTGTAAAGGCAACTATGTCTCACTACAAAAGAAAGGAAATTGTAGCATGTGAAGGGGAAAGGAAGCATGTGAGCCTAAGGTTTGTTCATGTAACACCATAATCTGTAAATTCAGTTAGTTTATGAGGGTAACAGCCTTCGTGCTGTCACTGAGACTAAAAGTTTTATACTGGGTAAAAGTTTCATACTACGATATTAATGGTAACTCCTGTTGCTAGATTCAAAATGTAGACTTCCGTGCCCAACAGACACACTAATGCATGGGATATGAGACAAGCCCACCGCCCCCTCTTCCCTAATGGAGACATCGATATATCAAAAACGGTCAGAAAAATGCTGGGTTTCTGTTTTGTTCAAAGAAATCATGGATGAGGATAACAGTGTGGCGGCCATGTACCAAACAGTTGGGGAACTCCTTCAGGCAAACAGAGACACTCTGGCTTTCCTTATGATACATCTCCAGAGGTGAGTTCAGTTGGGCTATCCTGGTATGCTATAATTTTTTTTCCTCCAGGCAGTAATATGCATTTGGAGGGTGGCTGACTTTCCATTGTGTTCTTTTCAGAGAGTTTCTCATTACAGATGGGCTCTCCTTAAATATTCCTTTTCTCTTATCTAGAGTGGCTCAAAGTCCAGACACCAAAATGGATGTTGGCAACTTGGCCAAAGTCTTTGGGCCAACAATAGTTGGGCATGCTGTCCCAGATCCTGACCCCATGACAATATTTCAAGACACAAAAAGACAAGCTAAGGTAGGGACAGCTATACGGATAAATTGGGGCAGAATGTGAAATTTGGGCACATCCAATTGTGGTGTAATGTGGTATGCATTTGTCTTTACTTTGCCTGTTCTGCTTCCTTGTGTAAGAGGGAATGACTAATCACATGTCCTTCTATAGGTTGTGGAGCGGCTGATTTGTCTGCCTGTGGAGTATTGGAACCAGTTTATGATGGTGGAACAAGAAAACATTGATCCTGAACATATCATTGAAAACTCCAATGCCTACTCCACACCTTGCACCTCAGATGTTAAAGGTAATCATGCCGTGTTGAATAGCTGGCCAAAATCCAGCAGCTGCGCTAACTGAAATTCACTCCTTCCAACAAATATCTTACGTTTGCACACCAGGTTCTTGCTGCAGCTGCTTGTTCTAATTCAGATATTTGCACTTTATTTATTATTTGCATTTATAGCCCGCCCATCCCGCAAGCGGGTTCAGGGCGGGTAACATCATAAAACATACAATAAAGGCAATTAAATTAAACCATTTAAAACTAATAAACACTAAAACACAGTCACACTTCTAACAAATCAGCTGGTTTATCCATTTAGTTCTGACATAGTAACACCTTCGTGCACCTTCTCATATGCATATTCTAGGACCAAAAAAAGCCACAAGGTGGTGTTTGAACACGCTCGTGTAACAGTAGAAATGCATGTCACGATGCTGCAAGTTTCCTCGCCAAGTGGAAACAAGTGATCTTTACTGCCAAAGTGCAGATGCAATGGTGAGGCATTACGTGCTTGCCTTACTACATGCTAAGTATAGAGGAAGGATGATTTGACATGAAGCTGCCGTTCCTGGCATCAGTCCTATGTTTGTCAATTAGGAGAACAGTGTTATTGCTACGAGTCCACATAAATCAGCTTCTCTTGTTACTGGATTTGAAATTTTTGGCAGAAAACGTACACATTCAGTTCAGTTGGGGAAAGGTGCTTACTAGAAGCACATTTCTTAGTGTCAAGACTGGGCAGTAGGATGTGTGTGCTAGGCCTTCTTCACCTCAACCCAAAGGAAGATGTTTTATCAACACATGGATTTTAACAACATGCGCTGCATGGCAAATGTTGCTTTCTATTCTTCCATATCAATTTATATTGATATTAAGTCCTTACATGTTCCTTGAGCCACTTCATAATTATTCCTCTAGCGCTGGAAGTAATTGATACGCTGGGCTAAAAATACTAATGGTAATGCCATGCCTCTGTTACCTTGTTGCAAAGTGAGCATGTTGGGACCAGTCACCACTCCAGAACAGCAAATGGTGAAGACTCCTTCAAGCAGCTCTCTGTCTCAGAAGGTCCGCTCTACATTTAGCAAGACCACTCCCAAGTAAGTTGGGCTTCTTGGCCAGTGAATTTCTTTTTTTCTCATCATCCACTGAAACTCCTCGGCTAGGGACTCCAGTATTTTAGCACTCATTGCAGCTAAGTGGTGATAGTTACTTTTTTGCTACAGAGGTGTTCAGTGACTTGCTTCAAAGTGGGTATAGTTTAGTGACTATAAACATTCCAGAGCAGAAGTGTGGTGATAGTGAAAATCACCACTTTGCTTTAGTGCAGTGCTTCCTGTTGTAAGAGTCATAAAGTTCCCTTGTGGCCCTTTAACACAACCTGCTCATAAAGAGGCTGTGATATTGGTGTGGATGTAGATCTTGATAGGATGCAGGGTAACATGGATCTACTTTTGGACAATGTTGTAGCTAGGAAAAGGTAATGTATCACAATTACTGAGAACATAAGAGAAGCCAATGTTGAATCAGGCCAATGGCCCATCTAGTCCAACACTCTGTCACACAGTGGCCAAAAATACCAGGTGCCATTAGGAGGTCCAGCAGTGGGGCCAGGGCACCAGAAGCCCTCCCACTGCTGTGTTAACTGCTGTGCACAATCCTATATATTGCAACTTCACCCAAAGATCAGTCTGGTAGTAACTGTAGCTGCTATAGGGGTGTGCATTTGACCTATACCGAGCAGGAAAAAATATCCAAAAAATACCTTATTGGTATTTTCTGGATATTTTTTCAGCCAGATAGAGAGCCCAGTATTTATTCAGCTATTCAAAAATGGCCAAGCCAAAAGTATTCAGGATTTTTTGGGACTGCCGGATAGCTGAAGGTAAAGGGTGTTTAAAGGGACTGTAAGTAAAAGGCAACGAGCAGATTTATGCTTGCCTGCAGAGACTAATGGACCCAACTGGGTTCCAGAATGCTCTTCGGGATCCAAAGCCCCCAAGTGACTCATTGGATGTGCTGATAAAGGACTGGAATTCACATCTCTCTGAAGCCATCAATGAGATCACTCCCTGGCATCCTCTTTGCTCCCACCCCAAACTAGCTCCGTGGTACGCCATGGAGCTTAGAGGGATGAAGTGGGAGCTTAAACAACTAGAGCAAGTTTGGAGATGGTCTTGTGATGAAGCCTCAAGAGCATCTTATAGGACATTTATGAAAGACTGCTAAGAGGGAGTTCTTTGCAGCCTCCATTGCATCCTCTAGCTTTCACCCAGTACAATTATTTAGGGTGATTAGATCATTAACTTCTCTCACTGACAGACCTAAAACTTTTAGTGATTCAATTTTAAGCTGTGAGGCATTTGAACTTTTTCGCAGATAAAGTCTTGTTGCTCTGCCGAAACCTGCCTGCCAGTTTTGATATAGTAAGTGAACTAGAGGCCCCTTGGCTGCCTCTGGATTCGGTGTCTGACAACTTCAGCCGACTCTCAGTGGTGGGTGTTGACAGGATTCTGAGAGCTGCAAGGGCAACCAACCCCTTGCCTCTTAGACCCATGTCCTTCGTGACTGGTGCGAGCCAGCATTGAGGGTATATGGGGCCATTGGATGGACATTATCAATCTGTCCCTGCATTCAGGGGTCTATCCAGAGGACTTAAAAGAGGCAATGGCAACACCAGTCATCTTCTCTCAAGCTGTTCTCTCAAGGGCATCTTCTTCAAGACATCACTGGATCCTTCTGATCCATCCAGTTACCACCCAGTTTCAATTCTTTCATTTCTGGGAAAGGTAATGGAGAGAGCAGCAGCTGAACAGAGTTTCCTGGAGGATACATTGGTATTAGACCCCTTCCAATCTGGCTTTCACCCTGGCCATGGGACAGAGGCAGTGCTTGTTGCCCTTATGGACAATCTCTTGCAGGCAGCTGAATTGAGGCAGGTTGGCACTGCTGTTATTGCTAGAATTGACATCAGCGTTCAACACAGTTGATCACAATCTACTGGCTTACCGCCTTGCCGATATGGGGTACGTGATACAGCTCTGAAGTGGTTGTCTCATTTCTCTGTGGTCAAAGACTGAGGGAAGGAGAGTCTCCTCCCAATATCCTGTGGTATGCAGGATCCCCCAAGGGGCCATCCTCTTCCGAATGTTATTTAACATCTATATGCACCCTCTCACCCAACTGGTGCAACTTTTTGGGCTAGGTGCTGTCAGTATGCTGATGACACCCAGCTATACCTGTTGATAGATAGCCAGCTGGACACTGTCCCAGGAAACCTCGCTCAGGGTCTCGATGCCGTGGTACAGTGGCTAAAGCAGAGCCAGCTGAGACGGAGTCCAGCAAAGGCAGAGGTTCTCTGGCTGGGTGGGGGAGATTCAGGATTTGGGTGCCAACTATCGACTCTTGACCACACAACATTAACACTGGTGCAGATGGTCAAGAACCTGGGTGTGTTTCTGGATACCTCCTTAGTAATGGAAGCCCAGATCACACATGTTGTCAGACTGGTGTTTTTACAACTATACCAGATCTGGCAACTGGCCCGAGAGCCAGTTTCGTGTAGTGGTTAAGAACATGGACTCTAATCTGGGAGAACTGGGTTTGATTCCCTATTCCTCCACATGCAGCTGTTGGTGTCACCTTGGGTCAGTCATATGTTCTTTCAGAGCTGTTCTCTCAAGGACAGTTCTCGAGAGAGCTCCCTCAGCCCCACCTACCTCACAGGGTCTCTGTCGTGGGGAGGGGAAGGGAAAGGAATTGTAAGCTGCTCTGAGACTCCTTTGGATAGTGAAGGGTGGGGTATAAATCCAATCTCTTCTTCTTCTTCTTCTTACCTGTCTCAGTCTGACCTGGCCACTGTAATCCATGCAACAATCACCTCTAGGCTTGATTACTGTAACTCTATGCAGGGCTGCCCTTGAGACTGATCTGGAAATTACAACTGGTCCAGAATGCAGTGGCCTGGGTACTTACGGGGACTCTGTTAACTACACACATTCAACCTGTGCTGCACTGGTTGCACTGGCTCCAGATTGAGTACCAGGTCTGGTTCAAGGTTTTGGTTCTGATCCTCAAGGACCTAAATGGTCAGGGAACCAACATACTTGTGGGACCACTTCTCCCAGTATGTCCCCCCAGAGAGCATTGTGTTCAGAAGAAAGACATCTACTGGAAGTCCCTGGCCCAAATAGTGTCTGGCTGTCCTCAACCAGAGCCAGGGCTTTCTTGGCCCTGACTCCAATTTGGCGGAATTCTTTGCTGAATAATAACAGGGCCCTGCCTGTAATGCAGAGATGTTCCAAGCATACGGTTGAGGACAGCAATGGCGTTTTAACAGTAAATTGGCCAAGTGACTACCTCTCACCTTCCTCCCCCACCAATGGGGTGCAAATTCATAATATGACACCATGTAGGTCTATACACTATGTATGAATTATTTGTTTTAAAACCTTTGTATTTATTTGTATGTATAAATTGATGAATTCTTTTAATCCTTCTGTTGTGCACCGCTCTGAGCCTGCTTCATGGAGAGGGTGGTATAAAAGTAGTAGTAGTAGTACTAATAATGGGACCGCTATCTGCTTCACTGGAAGCTATGGGAGTCCAGTTTAAACCAGGCTGCCCAGCAGGGTCTACGGGGAGAACTCTCCCTGTACGATTGGCTCCTGGGCAGGCTCTGTTGGGCAGTCCAGTTTGAACCAGGCTGCCCAGCAGAGCCTGCAGGGAGAACCCTCGCCTGGGGCTGGCTCCCCCTTGCAGCTTGGTTTAAACCAAGCTGCAAAGGGGAGCCAGCCCAGCATCAGAGGGGGTGGTGAGAGCTGACAGCTCTGCCTTGCCTCAGCTGGGGCTGGCTCCCCTTTGCCAGCTTGGTTTAGACCGAGCTGCAAAGAGGAGCCGGCCCAGAATGAGAGGGCCAGTGGGAGATGACAGCTCCACGCCACCTTGGCTGGGGCTGCCTTCTCTTTGCAGCTTGGTGTAAACCGAACTGCAAAGAGGAGCTAGCCCAGGATCCTCCGGAGTTGTGTGGAATTCTCAGTTCCTGCTGCCCCAGCTGAGCTTCTCTTTTTTTCTCCTACTCTGCTCTATTGGACTGGAAAAAAATTGGGAATCCTGAATGTTTACTGAATCTGAATACCATATCAGATTGGGTTTTGGGAATATTGGGAAATGCTGGTATTTTTCAGGTTCAGTATACCCAAACCTGAATAATACCATGGGGGGGGGGTGTTGCACATCCCTAGTAGCTATTGGAGCCTGCTGCGCATTTGGGCATTAAAATAGCCCTGGTTGTGGGGGGAATGGGGTCTGTGTAAAGTTCCAAGAGTTTATTCACACTCTCTTTAATGTCTACTGTACCGTGTGAGTAACTGAATGGCAAAGCAGGTGAGATGGTCAACGGAATTAAAAATGTTGACAAGTGTTGGCAGATATGCAGGAAGGAGGTTGCTCTTTTACAAAGTAGATGCTACGACATGTTCTGTGAACATCCTACTGAGTCTTTCCTTTTCCCCCTTTAGATTTTCAAGCAAAAGCAAGTCAGTGACCAGCCTAGGACGACAGGGCAACTTTTTTGCTTCTCCAATGCTGAAATGAACTATGCTTCAGTTCTGAATGTGTGCTTAGTTCGGTTATGCAGAGCTACAATAAAATCCTAAGTTGCTCCTTCACTATCCCAGCTGCACTGTGTACTGCGATCAAGTGTATACTTCTGTTTTCAGTTTAACTGTTTTTATTTGAATTTTACTGTGCACTGTAAAGTATCTAGTGCCATATCACATTTATTTTAGGGGAATAATTGGCAGAACCCACTCAGCATGTCACTTGGAAAACTGCAAGAAGTTGTTGTTTTGAAAATAGTTTTCTGTAGCTGGAAAGCTGCCACCATCTGTTCAAAGCACCCCATTATTGTTTCATTTGTGGGTTGTGGTTGGAAAGGATAGGCTGCATTTTGCACTGGCAGTAATCTCATTTCAAACAACAGCCGTAATCCTGGGAGAAATGAGTGCCGATCCATGGTACAAGGAAATGGTGCATGCTGAAACTACACTTGTACTTCCTTGGGTAGTCTATTTTTAGTGAAACCAATGACGTATTTCTTTTTAAAGTGAGTACACTCAGAACTCAGTCATGTGAAAAATTGAAACTCAGTGTTCCATAGTACGGACACACATTGCTGTACATCTGAGGTTCTCCCTTGTGCAGCACAGGAGAGCACCGAGTAAATATGATACCAAATAGAGTGTTTTAACTGTATGACCATCACCTATAGCTTTTGGAAACCTAGTTTGGGTTGATTTTGACTAAACTAGATTTTGGTAAAAATGTATTCAGTGGTAGAGGTGCTCTTAATGTTGTATCCATAGCAATCTGATTATAATTTTTTTGTATTTATAATCTATGTTTTATAGGTGTATTCTTAACACAGTCTCTCAATGGGTAAAGTTGAATGGACTATATGTTAAAATACAATGGACCGACTCATTGAGAATGGTTCTTCCCATAAAGTTCTCTCTTGCCAATATTTTGCAAAACAAGTTTGTAAAGATTGGAAAAATTCCTCAATTATTTACATAGCTTGCTGAAAGAGTAAATCTTAACATGACCCCGTGTTGGTTTATGGTTTGTTCAAATGTTTCCTGTATGTTGTAGAAATTCTAGGTTAACAGCTGTATGACTTGATCCTGCCTTAATCTTTGAATGCTGCAGTGTTAGACACATGTGATGCAAAGAAATCTGCATTTTTGTGTGGTTCTCTTTGGAGCAGGTAATGGAGAATACTTGAAGCTAGGGTCTAACCTAGACAAGATTTTTTTTAAAAAAAGAATCAAGACTGAGTTCCCATCACCTTCCTGTGAGTAGTGTAATGGCCAAGTTTGCAGATGACACAAAGTTATTCTGGGTGATGAAAACCAAGAATGACTGAGAAGCTCCAGGAGGATCTCCACAAACTGGATGAATGTGCAACAATGTGGCAAATGAAGTTCAGTGTTGATAAGGTGTTGCACACTGGGACAAAAACAATCCCAACTTCAAACATAGGCTAATGGGGACTGAACATGCTGAAACTGAGAAGAGGAAAGATCTTTGGGTCATAGTGGATAGCTCAGTGAAAGTGTCAACCCAGTGTTCTGCAGGGTGAAAAAGGCAAGCTCTGGGTTAGGGATTATTAGGAAAGGGATTGAAAATAAAGCGGCCAACATTGTAATGCCTCTGTATAGATCCGTGGGGTGGCCTCATTTGGAATATTGTGTACAGTTCTGTTCACCGTGTCTCCAAAAGGACTTTGCAGGGCTGGGAAAAGTACAGAAGGAGAGACCAAGATGATTATGGGGTTGGAGCACCTTCTCTATGAGGAAAGGCTGAAGTCTGGGACATTTCAGTTTAGAAAAGGGAAGAGTAAAGGAGGAACACAGAAGTTTATAAAATTATGTGGAAAGGCTGAAGAGTCTGGGATTTTTCAGTTTAGAAAAGAGATGACTAGGGGGACATGATAGAAGTTTATAAAAATTATGCATGGGGTGGAGACAGTTGACAGAGAACCTTTCTCCTCCCAAAATACTAGAATTTGAGGGCATCCAATGAAGCTGATGGGCAGTAGATTCAGGATAGACAAAAGGAAATACTTCTTTACACAGAGAGATTAAAATGTGGAATTCGCTGCCAGAGGATGTAGTGATGGCCACAGGAATAGGCAGCTTTAAAAGGGGATTGGATAGACTTTTTCCCACCATAGAGAACAATGGAGGGAATGGGGGCAACCTGTTTTGGGGCCCATAGAATTGGACCCCAATGTTCTTGAAACTTGGTGGGTATCTTGGGGAGAGGCTCCATCAGCTACCCTGTGAGTTTGGAGCCTCTCCCTGAAACCCCCTCCCCTCCAGCCCCCAATGGCCCATAGGATACAATGGGGCTGAATTGCTGCCAAATTTCTTTCAGTCCCTCCTTTCTTTCTCTCCTTTTCCTCTTTCCCTCCTTCTTCTCTTCTCTTTCTTTCTTTCCCACCTTCTTCTCTTCTCTTTTTTCCTCCTTTCCCTGTTTCCCTCCTCCTTCCCTCTTTCTTTCCCTCCTTTCCTTCTCTTTCTTTCCCTCTTTCCTCCTCCTGTGGCCCAACTTTAGTGAGAAGGAGTTTAAACTTTAAACCCCTTCTCTCTTACTCCCCCACCCAGGCCAGCTTTTGAAGATACCTCCCCCCCTTTTGCTTCCCCTTCTGACATCACTTCCGGTGATGTAAGGGGGCGTGGCATATGCTAATAGCCTAATAGCTCATTAGCATATCATATGCTAATGCGCTCCTGCAGCTCTTTTTCTACGAAAAGATCCCTGGTTGTACTTCTTCGAAAGTTTACTTTGAGAGGCAAACCCCCCTTATTTGGGCCCCTCACTGTGCCATGCTTGTGGTCCCTCATCATGGCATCCAAGGCACTGTTTTAAAAATGTTCAAAATGTGGCGCTTCACTTGCCGGCACTTTAACCCCAAGACCAGGTCAAATAGGGCCTCTAGGCTGAAAGCTGTGCTGTGGGAGAGGGCTTTGTCTTCCTCAGTTCCTTCCAAGGTGACTCCCAAGTTCATGTCTGCTCCCTCCGTTGCAGTGAGATTTGCTCTTACCTCCTTTTCAGATATTCTCAGGGGCAAGAGGGTGTTGATCCAAATGGGCAACACCTCAGCAATCTATTATTTCAGCAAAGGAGGCATGGGGTCCTGGAGACTTTGCCTAGCGGCACTAGCAACTTGAAAAATAGCTATGAGCCTTGGAGCCCTTCCCAGGGCCATCCACATAGCAGAGATTTCAAATACAGAAGTAGACAATACAGATACATCAAGGTGATTTTTGATACATGGAGGTCTCCTCAGGTGGACCTGTTTGCCACAGGCGGGTCTTAGAAAGCACCAGACTTCTGCTCCCTAGCAGGCAGTAACCCAACTTACTTGGGGGATGCATTCCAGATCCCTTAGTCAGGCGCACTCTATGCATTTCCTCCCTTCCCTCTCCTAAGCAAGGTTATAGGGAAGACGGTGGTGGCAGAGTGGATGGATGGCATCCAAATAGCTCCCAGGTTCTCAGAGCTGCACAGACTGCATACAGTTTTCTTCTGCCTCAGCCTGCTGATGCATGGTCCATTGGTGCACCATGTTGTAGCACAACTACACTTGATGAAATGGAGGATTCGACCGTAGAGCATTCCTCCCAAGGAGTAAGAGATATCTTGCTTCAGGCCTGTAAACCCTCAACAAGATATTCTTCAAATAGGAAATGGCTCATTTTGAGTCCTGGGCATCTGCTAGAGTGAATGCCATTTTACCTTCCCATTAACATTGATGTTGGAATACCTGTTGTCATTAGCACAGGCTGGTTTAGTGGTATCTTCAGTAAAAACCCACCTAGCGGCCATTATGCTTTCCATGAGGAAGTGGAGGGAAGTGCTGTTTTTGCCCATAAGTTGGCTCAGCGTTTTTAAAATGGCTGACCAATGTTTTTCCTCCTACACATTGTATAACCCCAGTGGTCATTGCATTTAGTATTAGCCAGACATGAAACCACTCTTCAAGCCTCTAGCTTCCTGCTTCTTACTTTTACTCATAAGGAAAATAGCATTTTTAGTGGCCAGAAGAGTCAGTGAATTGGCAGCTCTGAGGGTTGATCCTCCTTTTTTCTCAAGGTATTTAGAGAATGTGTTGTATTACACCCAAGTTTAGACTTCCTGCTTAAGCTAGGAAGAGAGTAAGGTTTCACCCAGCGCAAGAAATTGTCCTACCAGTATTCCCCACCCCACCCCCCTCGCTCGGCTTGGAAGCAGAAAAGGCCCTATACACCCTTCACATTAGGAGGGCCCTCCTTTACTATATGGTTTTTATTGGATTTTAATTGCCATCTATATATTATGTAATATGTTTTAATGAATGTAAGCCGCCCTGAGCCTGCTTTGCAGGGAGGGCGGGGTATACGCCGAAAAATAAATAAATAGAAACAAAATATTTTATAGAAACAGCGCTATTTATTTGTTATTGGGGTCCCAAGAAAGTTAAAGCTGCTTCAGCCCAGTCCATGTCCAGATGGGTAGTTGCTGCTATCCATTCCTGCTACATGGCATCCAGAGAACCATGTCCACACAATGGGTGCGGTCAGACAGCGTGCTGAGAGCGGGTTAAACTGCTCCGGTTCTAACCGGATTATATTTGATCTGGATAATCATGATCACACTCACCTCCCTTATCCCGCCTCACCACGCAGTTACATTGCTCCCTGGCGTCTACACTACGGACGCACAGGAGCGTGTGTCAGCGGGTTTTTTTTTTATTTTTCCTCAATTTGCACATGCGTATAGGCGCCCCTCCATAGGGGGGGAACTATCATGATGCATGCGCAGAACCATCAGGGCAAATCAATCCAACCCCTCCAACAAAAGACTGCCCTTTAAATGTTTGACCTGAAAATGGCCTCCGTGAGATCCTGAACTCATCTAGACGCTAAAACAAGTGATCGTTTAAATGTCGGTTTTCTAAATGCAGTGGCGGAGCTCCACCTATGCACACACTGCCAACACATTAAAAACATGGGTGAAAAGCAGAAGCCTCGGGCAGCTTTCAAGCGGGAAGGGGTTTTAAACCAGAAGTGGCTTGACACCGCAGGAGTGATCAGACGTCAGAAAAGTTCGGCTAGAACTGGAGAATCAGGAAAACACCACTTGGGAAACTGGTAACAAAATACTCCGTTTTAAAGGGGGGTTGAGCTGGAAAGTGATGGCTGGGGACAGTGTGCAGATGTTGGGTATGTGAACATGCACATAAAATCCATTACTGAAGTGTGTCGAAAGCGGACTAAACGGCCTGTCTGAACACACCCAATGTGAAAGCGCACTCCAGTTGAGTGCAGGGGTTGTCTGCTGCTTTTCATTGACGAGTTTCCCCTGCTGGACATCTGTAAGGCCTTACGGGACACATTTGTGAAACACTTGAGGAGAGGAAAGAGGCAGAAGTGGGCAAGGCTGCTCTGCAGACTCTGTTCTAGAGAAAGACTCACCCCACCTTCTCTAGTGAGTAGCTCGCTAATGGTGCCAATGTGGGGCTGCATGAGAAGAGAGTTGCACTTACGTGTAACTGTTCATCAATGTCTTCTGTGCTGATACACATTCCCTCCCTCCTGCCCCAGTGTGAGCTCTCACAGGGCCTATTGTGCCATGAAAAGGGTCTCACGGCGGCTCAGTGGGAATTGAGGGAAGGGGGTGCCATCTACAGAGTATGTGGTGTGTTGGGTGGGAATCCCATGCATGCGCCAGCTCCAAAATGGGAGGGGCACCCTGTTTGGAGGGGGGTTAGCTAGAAAGAAAATGTCTCTGGTTGGCCTGCACATGTGCAGTGCCAATGTGTGCACAGAAGACACTGATGAACAACACTTACAGGTAAGTGCAACTCCATTTTCATGGAGGATAGATCTCTCACTGGCTACTAGCCATGGTGACTGAGGGGAGCCTCCATGGTCAAGGGCACTAAACTTTGAATCCCAGAGCCAGGAGGCAACATTAGGGGAAGGTCTCAGCCTCTGTGCCCTGTTGGCCCTCCAGAGGAACTGGTTGGCCACAGTGTGAGATAGGATGCTGGACTAGATGGACCACTGGTCTGATCCAGCAGAGCTCTTCTTAAGTAGGCTAGGACAGAACTCTGACTGGACCCCAGCCACTTATTGAGCTTCATTGTAGTATGTGGATTTGAACCCTAATCCTGGTACAACACTGACCACTATGTCAAACCAAAGAACTAATCTAGCATCTAGCCTGACTTTCAAGTGCAGAGGGTTAGTGTTACTTTTTGAGGCCCATTCAAAGGGAAACATTCTTAGATAGTTTATATCAACAATGTTTGTTTTTACTTAGAGCTTGAGGTTCTCTGGTTTCACTTGTGATAATAGTGAAAGTGAAACTTTATTTCCTTAAGTTTACTTGAGAGGGATCAGTCAGAGGGTAGAAAGAAACTGACAGAATGGAGAGGATTACAGTCCAACAGTGTTCTGGGATTTAGTTATTAATATTCTATATGGTAAACAGTGCACCAAGTTTGTAAATGAAAGGAATAGAACGATCTATTGGAAACTAATGCATCTTCATCGTGGTCTCTGTGCAGTCCCACACATGGGTTGGGCGCCTGCGCACGACCTCGATGGGAGAATCTTCTAGAGCTTTACCTCAGAAGAGCTTTTGGCGGGCTCTCCTCCCGCCCTGGGGGAGGAGACATGCACTGCGCATGCCCAGAGCGGGGGAGAGAGCCGCCTCCCACTCAGTTCTTCTTCGACCGCTTTGTGTTCACACCTTGTTCCTGTCGTTCCTCCATTTACCTCAGCTGAGTATATCTTTCTTCGCTTCGCTTTTGTTTTTCCATCTGCTTCTTTCTCTTCTTCTGTCCTAAAATATATATATATATAAAAAAATCTTTGTCTATCTCTCTTCCCCCCCCCTTTCCTTGGGTGGGGATTTTTATATGGGAAAGACTCAATTCTTTAAGGTCTGTCGTCGTTGCCCTGCTAAAATTCCATCCAATGACGGGCACAACCTTTGCTTAATCTGTTTGGGTGAGGCCCATAGAGTAGACACTTGCACTCATTGCGCGAGTTTCACTCGTCAGGCTCGCCGTAATCGAGAGGCTAGGCTCAAAGCTCTTCTTGTAGAATCGGCTCTGCGTCCCACAATGTCTTCCGGGGCTTCCCAGGTCTCGGTAGCCAAGAAATCGGACACCTCCTCGAAGGCACTGAAACAGAAACCTAAGCGGGCTGAAGATAAGAACCCTTTGAAGTCGAAGGCCCCGCCATCTGCTTCGGTTTCGAGGGTGGACCCCATCGCCATGACTGGGTTGCCGACGTCGATGCCGGCCCTGGCCTCGACATCCCACAAGCCTGCGACTCAGCAACAGACTCCGCAGCACTCCCACTCGTTGCCTACGGGGACGATACCGTTGGGCCAGTTGACTAGATCGCCTCCGCACCTGTCTCCGCGAACAGGCTCCCGGTCTCCAGCGAGGCGTTCCAACACCCCGGTCCACACTTTGGACGAGGGTCTAGTTGTGCACCGCCATGTGCGGTCCCGATCCCATTACGATCGTCAATGCCTGATCCGTAGGTAATCCCTGTCGTCATCTGATTCCACCCTCTGACCACCAATGCTGGTCTTGTGAAGACCGTCGGGAGCGTCCGGATGTGGCCTATTATTATTCGAGGTCTCCGACACCAGAGAGACACCACTATGACCGAATCCGGCATTTGGAACGTGGGGATCGGGCCCATGCCCCTGACTGCCCTCGGCGCTCAGCGTCTGTTGCCTCGGCTCATTCTGCCTCTCGGGAACAGCCTTCCGACCTTCCCAGAAATCGGGACGCCCCGAAGAGTTCACCAATGGAACCTCGACACCGTCCTGCCGTCGACCATCCCATCATCGACCTTGTCCAACCACGATCCTCCTCCCCCATGTCGATCTCGGACAGGTTGGATTCGGCGGAGTTCGATCCCGAGGTCTCTCAGATCGAGGACAAGCCTCGACGCTCGCGGTTGATTTCACCTACTGAGGGCCCTAAAGCATTTTTAGAGCTCGTTACCAGGATGGCGACTGCCCTTCAAGTACAGGGCTTTACAGAATCCCCAGCTGTGACCGACGTCGTTCACCGATTGGTCCAGGCTGACCTTCCTCCATCTCCCGTCTTGCCTTTGTTGCCTGTTCATCTTTCTATCCTGAAAGAGTCATGGGAGCACCCGGCTTCGATCCCCCCGGTTTCGAGGCGCTATGATGGCTTGTACAGGATCCAAGACGCTCCTGGCAAATTCCTTGTTTGTCAGCCGCCGCCAAACTCCATGGTGGTTCACTCTTCTTCGAGATCGAAGCAGCCTGCTCGCCAGTCCACACCTCCTGACTGTGAGGGTCGTAAACTGGATCTTCTGGCCAAGAAGATCTACTCTCTGGCCTCCATGAATCTCCGTGTCGATACCTATTTGTCTTACTTGTCCGCTTACGCATTCAACGTTGCCAATGCAATTCGTCCTGTCCTGGAGTTTGTTCCGGAAGAGCACCGTCCCACTCTCTCGGCTGTCTTGTCTGAGGTTTGTGCCGTATCAAAGCAACAAAACAATTCCGTTCGTCATGCAGTCAATTGCTCCTCTAAACTCCTGATGTCTTCTGTCGCTCTCCGGCGTCATGCCTGGCTGCGGGGCACCTCCCTACAACCGGACGTCAAGTTCCGTGTAGAAGACCTCCCCTTTGACGGAAACGGCCTCTTCCACTCCACTACCGACGAAGTGTTGAAGGCTGTCGATGAGAGTCGTAAGCAGGCCCGAAACCTTGGAGTCTCGGCTGCACCTTACCATCCCAGAAACCGTTCCTGGAAGCCTTCCGGCTCCAGGCGATACCTATCTCCGGCACCTCACTCCCAATGGAGGAGAGAACCGTATGATTCCCGTCCCCCTTCCAAACACCGTTCCCAACCTACCAAAAAGCCGCCGCAGCCTAAGCAGTCTGTTTGACTGTCCCCACCGTCTCTCTCCAACGTCGTATACTCCTTCCGTCCGTACCCGCCTCTTCCCCTTTCTACCAGCCTGGGAACAAATTTCAACCGACTTCTGGGTCCTCACCATCCTGCGGATCGGGTACGCCATAGAGTTCGTTTCGCCTCCGATCCTCCCACACTTTGTCGTCACGCCTCCAGACCCTCTCCTCGATCTCGAGGTTTCCACTCTCCTTGCCAAGGGGGCCATCGAGGTCGTCCTGGAGGCGCAATGAACTCTCGGCTTCTACTTGAAGTATTTCCTGGTCCCCAAGAGGGACGGCGGCTTCAGACCAATTATGGACCTTTGGGATCTCAACCGTTACATTCGGTATCAGAAATTCAGAATGGTCACTCTGCAGTCGATCCTTCCTCTCATTCCACGGGCAGCGTGGCTTGCGTCAGTTGACCTCCAAGATGCATACTTCCATGTCACGATCCGTCCCCAACACCGGCGGTTTCTCCGGTTCGCCGTTGGAGATGCCCACTACCAGTACAGAGTGCTTCCCTTCGGCCTTTCTACAGCTCCACGGGTGTTCACCAAGCTGATGGCTGTGGTGGTGGCCGAGCTCCACCGATGGGGAGTCACTTTTTATCCTTACATCGACGACTGGCTTCTCGTAGCTCCAACGCCAACTCAGTTGATCCACGACACTCGGGAGACTCTCTCCCTTCTCCGTGCTCTTGGGCTCTGCGTCAACCACACCAAGTCCTCCCTTCAGCCCCTTCAAATCCTTCGATTCCTCGGGGCTCGACTCGACACCAACCTCAAAGCGGCTTTCCTCCCGGAATCCAGGGCTTCCGACATTCGGGCGATGGTGTCCGCGTTTCAGATGTGTCCCCAACAATCCGCCCGTTCGGTCATGAGGCTCCTCGGTCACTTTGCCTCCACGGTGTTCGTTGTCCGCAACGCCCGGCTGAGAATGCGGCTGTTTCAGCTCTGGCTCCTCCGAGCCTTCAATCCCCTCCGGAGGCCTTGGCACACGATTCTGTCGATCCCGCAAACCGTCCTCCACTCCCTCGAGTGGTGGGCTCAACCCGTCCACCTCCTTTCCGGGATGCCTTTTCGTCCTCCTCCTCCCGACTTGCTGTTGACCACAGATGCTTCCCTCTGGGGTTGGGGAGCCCAGTGCGGAGCGCTTACTGTTCAAGGGGCTTGGTCTGCTCGAGATGCAACTCGCCACATAAATTACCTGGAGTTGCAAGCAATTTATCTGGCCCTTCGGTCCTTTCTTCCGACCCTTTGAGACCGGGTCGTCCAGGTGGCTTCCGACAGCACCATGACCGTCTATTATGTCAACAAACAGGGTGGCACTGCCTCTGTTCGTCTCTGCAACTTGGCGATAGACCTCTGGTCCTGGTGCCTCAATCACTCCATCACGCTCTTGGCGATCCATATTCCCGGGGATCAGAATGTCGATGCAGACCGGTTGAGTCGTTCTGCCTCATCGGACAATGAATGGTCCATTCCCCTCCGGTATCTTCGACCTTTGTTTCGGGAGTTCAGTCACCCAACTGTCGACAGCTTTGTGTCCATCGACAATGCCCGATGTCGCCTGTTTTTCAGCAGGGGTCCCCCGTCTGCTCAGTCGCTCGGGGATGCCTTTCTCCACAAGTGGAACGGAACCCTGTTTTACCTGTTTCCGCCGTTCCCTCTCTTCTCTCGGGTCGTGCAGAAGATTCGTGCAGACGGCACCTCCTGCATTCTGATCACTCCGTGGTGGCCACACCAGGTCTGGTTCCCGCACCTGCTTCAACTCTCCTGTCATTCCTTCCATCCCCTCCCTGTTGTCCCAGATCTCCTCTCTCGGGCCCGAGGGAGAATCCTCCATCCCAATCTGGGATTTTTCAAATTAACGGCCTGGAAGATCCAGCCCTCGACTTCCCGCCTCAGGTTTCCGAAATCCTCCTGAATGCTAGGAAGCCTTCTACTCGACGTTCCTATCAGTTCAAGTGGAACAGATTCCAATCCTATGCTGCTGATCACTCCTTCGATCCGATTCGATCATCTCTCCGTGAGATCTTTGCCTACATCGTGCACCTGAAGGATACTGGCCTGGCATGCTCGTCTTTGAGGGTTCATTTGGCAGCGATCTCCGCCTACCACCCCCTCATACAAGGCTCGTCAGTGTTCTCCCACCGTCTCACCAAGACATTTCTCAAGGGTCTTCTTCGCATGTGCCCGCCTAGGAAACTGTTGGTGCCTTCCTGGAGCTTGTCTCTAGTCCTTTCTCAACTCATGACTAAACCGTTTGAGCCTATGGCTACCGCCGACCTCAGGTTAGTTTCCTGGAAGATGGCTTTTCTCGTAGCCATTACCACTGCACGCAGATTAGGGGAGCTAGCCGCCTTTAGGACCGATCCCCCCATATACAGTTTTTCATAGGGAGAAGGTGGTCCTTAGAACAGATCCTTCCTTCCTCCCTAAGGTCATCTCTGTCTTTCACCTCTCTCAGTCGTCTGTTCTGCCTACTTTCTTTCCGAACCCGACTGATGCCTCTCAGAGGGCCCTGCACTGTCTAGATGTGCGCAGAGCGCTCTCTTTCTATTTACATAGGACGCAGCCCATACGTAAATCTCCTCGGCTGTTCCTAGCTTATGGCCCCCCTCATGCGGGGGAACCAATTTCTTCTCAACGTCTCTCTAAGTGGGTGACTTCCACCATAGCCCTTTGCTATGAGCTGACACGTCAACCTGTTCCTACCTGTGTCACTGCCCATTCCACATGGGCAGTGTCGACGTCCACCGCTTTCCTGGCCGGTGTCCCGTTGGAAGACGTCTGTGCCGCTGCTACGTGGTCCTCGGCATCAACCTTCGTGACCCACTACGCACTTGACGTCCGAGCCTGACGGGATGCTGCCTTCGGTCAGATGGTGCTGCGATCTCTCTTCGCTTGATCCTGCTGCACCCTCAGGTAGGACCCGTGGGTGATTTGTTTTGATGATGATGCTGTGTCTTAACCAGTATTTTTGTGCCCTTTGCAGCTGCCAGCTCCCTCCTCCAACTGGTTCAGCTCTTGCAATCACCCATGTGTGGGACTGCACAGAGACCACGACGAAGATAAACAGGTTGCTTACCTGTAACTGATGATCTTCGAGTGGTCATCTGTGCAGTACCACAATCCCACCCAGCCTTCCCCGCTGCTGGCATCTCCAGTTTTCCTTCTTGGGATTGTTTGGCCTTGACAGTGGCGGTCGAAGGAACTGAGTGGGAGGCAGCTCTCTCTCCCTCTCTGGGCATGCGCAGTGCATGTCCTCCCCCAGGGCGGGAGGAGAGCCCGCCAAAAGCTCTTCTGAGGTAAAGCTCTAGAAGATTCTCCAATCGAGGTCGTGCGCAGGCACCCAACCCATGTGTGGTACTGCACAGATGACCACTCGAAGATCATCAGTTACAGGTAAGCAACCTGTTTTTTGCCAATAAAAGGACAGACGAAATTCAGGGGATAGAAGATAAAGTGTTGCATTTAATAACTGTGTGCTATCAAGTTGCAATAGACTCCTGGTGACCTCAGGGCCATGGGTTTTTAAGGCAACAGATGAGCAGAGATGGGTTGCCATCACTTTCCTCTGCATAGCAGCACCAGACTTTCTTGCTTTTCCATCCAAGTACTAACTAGGCCAACCCTACTTTTCTTCCAGGCTCCGACGAAATCAGGCTGGGCTGGGCTATCAAGCTGCTTAAACAAGGAGAAAAAAATAAATTTGAACTTCATATATACTCAGGTTCTAACTGTCTATAGCTAAAAGTCACAGAGACCACACTGAAAACAGCAACTCAGAGTAATGTGGTAGTTTAAATAAGTAGTAGAAAACAGTGAAGATTACAGCAAGTATAGTAAAGTAAAGGTAAAGGTTCCCTTGCTTGAAAGCCAGTCGAATCCGACTCTAGGGTTGCGGTGCTCATCTCCGTTTCAAAGCCGAAGAGCCAGCGCTGTCCGAAGACGTTTCCGTGGTCATGTGGCCAGCATGACTAAACACCAAGGCGCACGGAACGCTGTTACCTTCCCACCGAAGTGGTATCTATTTATCTACTTGCAATTTCTTGCTTTCGAACTGCTAGGTTGGCAGGAGCTGGAACTAGAGACAGGTGCTCACTCCGTCATGCGGCACCCGGGTCTCGAACTGCTGAACTACTGATCTTCCACAGCCTGCAGTTCAGCGTCTTAACCACTTGAGCCACCGCAGCTCCAGATAAATAAGTAGTAGAAAACAGTGAAGATTACAACAAGTATAGTACCATTATATAATTCTATGGGGCAGGTAAATTAAGAATATTCTGCAATGATGACAGCCTTATAACAAAAATAAGTGCTGTAAAACGTCTGCACATGACAACTAAAAATGCATGACTAGCCCCTTCTTCGATAAAGAACACACTGGATATTGGTGTTCAGGAAAGAAAACCAATGGCAGAGAACATCTTCTAGGATGATGAACGCTGCGACCCAAAATGGGACATTTTCACTGAAAACAGAACTTGTAGATCTGCCACTGGGTGAGCAGCAGTGGGTTCAGGATGAAGTGCGGTAGTGCTATTTCACATAGTGTCATTTACTTGTGGAATTCATTGCCACAAAATACAGTGACACAGGGAATTACTTGTGAAGGTGCATCAACGGCTGGAAGAAATGTTGACTTAAAGGAGTCTTCATGATCAGGGGACAAACACTAGCTGCCTTGCTCCTTTATGTCCAGAGAATGTGAGTACCACAAGGCCATCCTCCAAAAGGCTCACTACAAGAAAAAAACTGATGTCATGGAGCAAAGCAGGGTTTGGGGTTTTCTTGAGGAAGCAGATACTGTTTTCTAGCGCCACCTTGTGAACAGTATGAGTACATGCTTTATCCCTTCTTGTTCAGGGAGATAGTAAGGCTTAGCCATTAGGAAGATCCACAGCATTTCTTTGTCTCCGATCACAATTGCTAAATAGCACAGAGGGTATTTCTGTCCTTACAGCTGTAAGACCCTCTCTTTTCAGTGTTAATTTGTACTGCTTTACAGATAGGAATTTACATAAAAATTCAGCTTGACCTAATTTACCAGGGTTGGGTGAGTAAGTAACAAATCCTGACTTGCATTTTGCAATCCTTAAATACTACAAATGCAACGGAATCTTCTCTCTCCAAGAGGATGCCATGCCTGTCAGAACACAGATTTCAAGGGGCACAGAGTAATACCTAGCACAGCTTTCAGAGCCAATGGAGCAACTCTAATTGCAAACACTGTAGCTTTATCAAAGCTGGAGGATTTACAAGCTTGGCTTTACATAAAACCACAAAAGGGAATGGTGAATTTAATACTACAGTTGGACCCAGGCAAAATGCTTCTGCCACAGCTGGTGTGATCTCTGTTACTAACCCCGCTTCAGAGGGTTTTATTCACATTTGCTTCTTCAAAAGGTATCTTGCTGGCTGTTATCTCCTTTCTTGGTGTACTGGATTATTAGGATTAATACTGCAGGTGGCTAGGCAAGGGGCAGCTACTTAACCAAAAAGAGAGCAAAGTCTAGCAGCTATTTTATTTGCAACTGAGGCTAAGAAATCAGCATAGCCTTATAATGTCAGATTAGTGTGTGTTTGTGCCAGAACAGGGAGGGAAATGCTAGTGATACAGTGATGGCTGTCCACTCGGCATACTGAAACACGGATCACTTGTTTACTGAAGACTGATACCTGTGAAATGGCCACTCCAGAGCAGGGCTATTTAAAATGGCGCCCCTGGTGGCTGGCTTTGGAAGGCAAGGCAAAAAGCCATTGGGGTGTTACTGGCTTGCCTTGTGTGGTAGATTTTTCACCCCCTACAGGGGTTAGGTGGCTAAGCTTACAGCTACATGATAAGCCATTACACATAAACAACACTTGCTGAGTGGAAGCTCTCATGCTGGAGTGTTTGATTTTAAATGACCTTGTGGTGGTTATTGTATGTCTGTAGGCCTGCAGAGGCTTTCCCAGAGATGTGAACATATTCATGCTTTGCTATTGCCTCACAGTGATGGGCCAGAGCCTAGGAGTCTTCTGCAAGCAGATGTGGAAAGCTGTCTCTTTCCCCCCATTGCTCCAGGACTGCTTTCTCTAGGAGGGGAATCTCACTGATATGATTGATCAAGAAGTGTACCATCAGGGGGTGAGAGGCTGATGCACTGCCATCCAGGGAGCACTGATACAACTTCTAGGAATAGTCCCAGCTGTAGCACATTCTCAGGTTCCTCTAGAACAGAGGTGTCAAACTCATTTGTTATGAGGGCCAGATCTGACATAAAATGTCACTTTGTCGGGCCAGGCTGTGTGTGCCATAAAACACGATGCCAGGTACCGGAGATAGCAGCTGGTAAGTTGGGCCAGGAGGGGGTGCAAAGGAAAACCTGCATGGGCAGACTGGGGAGCCAGCGGGGCAGCACTGGGCAGACGCTTCCATGCTGCTTGACTGCTGCAGATAGGGTTGTTCTGCCATGCTAATACCCCAATCGGAGTGGCTCCACCCACTCCCCCTAAGCAATCTCCTGTTCCCTCCCTTGCACTAGTTGCTTGTGGGCCACATAAGAGCCCTGGACAAGCCGGTTCTGGCCCCCGGGCCTTATGTTTGACACCCCTGCTCTAGGAGATACTTATACTCTAGGAAGCTTATTAAATGATTTGTTTCTAAGTGTCGAAGGGAAATCCTCTGCTGTTTCCTTCTATTGTCTTTGCTGTATACTGTTGATAGAGAAGATCCTTTCAGACTGAATGCAAGGTTGCATTGAAAATATGCCATGGATTAGTCTTACTTCAGTAACCAGGAAATGCGCCTGGGGATGGGGGCTTTCTTAAACCCATTGTCTCATCAAAAACAAAGGCTGCAAAGGCTAAATGCCCAATTAGCAACTATTAAACAATAACAGCTGGTAATCTTTCCTGCCCAGTTGCCTTAAGTAACCAGCACCAGCACTAAAGGGTTCTCTCAAAGCTAACTTTCCCCTTGGCCTAGATCCAAATGTGCAAATATCAATACACCTTAAGCCATGTGATCACTTAAAGGTGAAATCCTCTGCAAATTTACTTGAAAGTAAGTTTCATTGCACACAGTGGAGTTCTGAGTAACAATGTATCAGGTTGCTTCCACATATGGATCTTTTGCTGGCCTGGAATGCCGGAACATCCACATGACGTGCTCATTCTGAGTCCCAGCCACATGCTGAGCACAATCAGTAGTGCTTTCCCCTTTAAGCCAGATGTGACAGACTGCGCCTTTTTTAAATAAATAAATAATTTTTATCAAATGTCTTCTCAAAACACAACACCACCAATATCAAAAAAGGTTAATAAAATTACATGTGGAAAAACATTAAAAAGGACATTAGACACATCAACAAAGGCTCTAGCAGCCCAGTCATTGCAACTGTTTAAAATTACTATTTAAAACCACATTTTATGGTTTGCCATATTCTGTACTTCTTGCAGCTTCATGTTTGGTTGTTATTGTGTTTGTGAAGTTTAATTGAGTCTTTTTATCCAGCTGCCTCATTTCATTGGCCAGGATACCATGGGCTGCACAGTCTGCACTTTTTAAGAGGCTTAGAAGTGCTGTAACTAAAGGACTTTGAAGGGTTAATTCTTCACAGAGCCAGAACACCTTGAGTAAAAGGCTGATCTAAGCAATCTAATTGGTTAACATTAGCTGAGCAAAAAAAAAAAAAGTCTTGAGAGAGCTGGTTGCTGAGTAGAGTTGGACAAATTCCTGCCGTAACTGAGAAGAGACATGTACTGAGACCGCCTGTGAATATCCTGACAGAAAAAAGGATTTAGTACTGACAGAGTCAGATTTCAGCCTTGACTGAACACAATCTGAGTTCAGCATTACCTGAGAGCAGTTTGAACCCAGAGAACTAGGGGAGAGTTTGGCAAGGAAATTTGGGTAGTAGAGAAGACTCCCATTCAGGCCAAGGGAAGGGGGATAGATCTTCTAGAGCAGGGGTGTCAAACAATATAGCCCATGGGCAGTGTTCCCTCTAAGCTGAGTTAGTGTGAGCTAGCTCACAGTTTTTTAGCTTCCAGCTCACACATTTTTGTCTTAGCTCAGGAAGGATGATTCCAGATCAAGCTAATTTATGCAGTAGCCAAATCGCTCCCTCACAACTTTAATGCCAGTAACAAAATAGAATTTTTGCTCACAAGACTCCACAGCTTAGAGGGAGCATTGCCCATGGGCCAGAATTGGCCCATCTAGTGCTCTTATCCGGCCCACAAGCAACTCATTACCTTTACTGCCAGATGACAGAGGATGTGCATTATGTCCTTGTATGCTGTCCCAGTGCTAATGCATAACAGGCAGTGGGAGAGTGGGCATCAAGGAGATACTGTAAGGAAATACTGTGAGAATGTTAATGTTTGAAGCATTTTTGTATTTTGAGTAAGAAATAATATTGTTAATTGGGTTTGCCTAAGTCCTTTATAAAGTTTAAATCTTGGGTACCTGGCATTACATTTTATGACATGTCCTGGCCTGACAAAGTGACATTTATGTCAGATCCGGCCCTCGTAACAAATGGGTTTGACACCTCTAGAGATAGAAGATGCCAATATATAAAGATACCACATCTAAGGTAACCAGAAGTACCTATTACATGTAGTTTATTTATAAATTCTGTTGAATCTCTTATGTCTGACTGCATCAATGAATGATCCAAAGAAATAACCCATGTATTTTGAAAGAAATTCCAAAACTGAATTACAACCTAAAATTATGGGTTTACTGGTGGGGAGGTGATACACTTGTGGATCTTAGGGAGGATATAGAGGACTGGAGTTTGTGGATTTTAAATTAGGGGTGTCGAACTCATTTGTTGTGAGGGCCGGATTTCACATAAATGGGACCTTGTCGGGTTGGGCCATATATGTCATAAAATGTAATGCCAGGTAGTGGAGATATAAACTTTATAAAGGACACAAACAAACACAATTAAAGATAGTTTTTCTTAAATTACAAACATGCTTAAGACATTAGCACTCTTGCAATACTTTGTTTATTTAACAGTCTTTGATAACTGATGCTTCTTGCTCTGAATTATTGCATCAAAATCTGGAGACAATGTCTGTGCTATAGCAATCTTGAGTATGCTGTTGAGGTGTGTATCTGTAAGCTGCAAACTACTTTTGATTTATTGACATTCATTACAGAAATCTCATGGTCAGTGCTCTGAGCCTAGGACCCAGGGGAAAACAAGAAGTGGCTGGGCATTGTGAGCTTTTGTACATAACTTGCTTTGTGTGCTGGTCAAGAACATGTGAAGGCATCATGACACTGAGTGAGGGATATGTGTTTGTCTACAAAACTGTAGTCTTCCCCAGAAAAATAACTACAACTCCTGTGAGGCAGTGCAAGAACAGAGAGACAGCAATGTATAGTGGTCAGGATTAGCCTACTATCTGGGAAACCTAGGTTCAAAATCCCCAGTCTACAACAAAAATGTAAAAATTTTCTTTGGGGGACATAATGGCTTTTAAGGAATAGTTAATCTAATTAAAGTTGAACGGATTTAAGTTAATCTAATTACCTTTGGGTCCCAGACCTTGGTATGACTGGTACAGCACACTGGCATCCTCCTTTCAGGATTCATACGAAGAGGAAGGACCCCAACTCAAGTACAGAAGAGAGAACTGAATCCATTACTGACGATGTTTGTGTACATGCTTACCCTGTGCTTCCTCCACGGAGAAAGACCTCGCCCTCCCATTTTCTGTTTTATCCTCACAACAAGCCTGTGAGCTAAAGTAAGCACAAGGTAATCCAGCAAGCTTCTTGGTGGAGTCAGGATCTGAACCTGAGTCTCCCAGATCTCTTTATCCATTTCACCTTGCTGGAAGCATCTGGACCCTTCCTAGGCCACACTCAATAGCAACAGCAAGAGTCTCAGAGCAGCTTACAAACTCCTTTCCTTTCCCCTCCCTACAACAGACACTCTGTGAGGTAGGTGGGGCTGCAAGAGCTCTGAGAGAGCTGCTCTTTCAAGAAAAAGCTCTGACAGAACTATGGTTTGCCCAAGGTCATCCAGCAGCTGCAAGTGGAAGAGTGGGGAATCAAACCCAGTACATGACTTAACCACTACACCAAACTGGCCCTCTTTATTTATCCCCATTCAAATTCATTTTATGTGTTTTAGCCCTTTTTTCCAGGCTGTCAAGATCATCCTGTATACTGACTCTGTATTCTACTGCATTTGCTACCCCTCCCAATTTAGTATCATCTGTAAATTTAATAAGCATTCCCTCTATTCCTTCATCCAAGTCATTTATAAAGATATTGGATGAAACAGGTCCCAGGACAGATCCTTGAGGCACTCCACTTGTCATTCCTCCCCAAGAGGATGAGGAACCATTAACAAGCACTTTTTGGATACAATCAGTCAACAAGTCACAGATCCACCTCAGAGTAATAGGAGCCAAACCACATTTTACCAATTTACCAACAAGAATATTATGTGGAACCTTATCAAAAGCCTTACTGAAACCAACATAAACTATGTCTACAGCATTCCCTTGATCCAGCAAGGTAGTAACTTTCTCAAAAAAAGAGAGAAGAGGAAAGGTTAGAGATAAGAGATAAGGTCAGGATCCTATCTGGCTACTGATTCATTCAGATCTCTTTGTGTCTCTGCTTGATGTAACCCTTGATACCATTTATGAATACAGAGAACAGAGAGCAGAACAACAATTGATCATTCTAGCAATTCATTCTTTTAGGAGACAGAGAATGTATACCTTCTTGCAGTCCTCATTCCCAGTTCAGCACTAAAGGAAACTCAACCGCATTGCATGATTCAATAGCGTGTGGTGTTCTGTACTGAAAAGCTCAAACACTCATTAGTTACAAGGAATCTTGAAAGCTATCAGCTGAGCAGCCTGGACTGACCCCTGAAGGGGCACCAAGCTTTTATATCTAGGGCTGTGGGGAATATGCTGTTCATGTTATACAAACAGGGCCTTCTCAGCAATTGGCCCCTTAAAACACCGGAACTCCCTGTCCAAGAAGCCCATCAGTCTTGGTCTTCAGGAGCTCAGCGAGTACTAACATGCGAGTGTCTGTCTCCTTGTCAATGTTTTTATTGCCTCTTCTCACTTTTATTCTGCTGCTTGGCTGCTTTGGCTCTCATTTTTTCTTTTTTAGTTTTTTGCTTGGATTTTTATTGCTGCTTTATTTATGCTGTTTAAGAACATAAGAACATAAGAGAAACCAATGTTGAATCAGGCCAATGGCCCATCTAGTCCAACACTCTGTCACACAGTGGCTGAAAATACCAGGTGCCATCAGGAGGTCCAGCAGTGGGGCCAGGACACTAGAAGCCCTCCCACTGTTGCACCCCCCCAGCACCAAGAATACAGAGCATCACTTGCCCCAGACTGAGAGTTCCTATCTATACCTTGTGGCTAATAGCCACTGATGGACTTCTGCTCCATATGCTTATCTAATTCCCTCTTGAAGCTGTCCATGCTTGTAGCTGCCACCACCTCCTGTGGCAGTGAATTCCATGTGTTAATCACTCTTTGGGTGAAGAAGTACTTCCTTTTATCCATTCTGACCCAACTGCTCAGCAATTTCATTGAGTGCCCATGAGTTCTTGTATGGTGAGAAAGGGAGAAAAGTACTTCTTTCTCTACCTGTTCTATCCCATGCATAATCTTATAAACCTCGATCATGTCACCCCTCAAACATCATTTCTCCAAGCTAAAGAGCCCCAGCGTTTTAACCTTTCTTCATAGGGAAAGTGTTCCAAACCTTTGATCATTCTAGTTGCCCTTTTCTGCACTTTTTCCAATGCTATAATATCCTTTTTGAGGTGTGGTGACTCCACATGAGGTTGCACCATTGATTTATACAGGGGCATGATGGTACTGGCTGTTTTCTTTTCAATTCCCTTCCTAATAATCCCCAGCATAGCGTTGGCCTTTTTTATTGCAGTTGCACACTGTCTAGACATTTTCATTGAGTTATCTACTATGACTCCAGGATCTCTCTCTTGGTCAGTCTCTGCCAGTTCGGACCCCATCAATATGTATTTATATTTAGGATTTTTGGCTCCAGTGTGCATCACTTTGCACTTAGCCACATTGAACCCCATTTACCGTATTGACGCCCGCTCATCCATCCTCGACAGATCCCTTTGGAGTGCCTCACAATCCTCCCTGGTTCTCACCACCCTGAACAACTTCATGTCATCTGCAAATTTAGCCATTTTGCTGTTTACTCCCAACTCCGAATCATTAATAAACAAGTTAAGCATCGAACCGAGTACTGATCCCTGTGGTATCCCTCTGCGTACCACCCTCCACTGAGAAAATTTCCCATTTATACTCACTCTGTGTTTCCTATTAATTAGCCAGTTTTTGATCAACAAGAGGACTTGTCCTTTTATCCCATGACTATTGAGCTTACTTAGGAGCCTTTGATGAGGAACTTTTATCAAAAGCTTTCTGGAAGTCAAGGTAAACAACATCTATTGGGTCTCCCTTGTCTACATGTTTGTTCACTCCCTCAAAAAACACTAACAGGTTACTGAGACAAGATCTTCCATTACAGAACCCATGCTGAGTTTGCCTCAATAGTTTTTGTTCATCAATATGACTACTAATTCTTTCCTTAATAACAGTTCCCACCAACTTACCCGGTATCGATGTCAGACTGACTGGCCTGTAATTTCCCAGATCTCCCCTGGAGCCCTTTTTAAAGATGGGAGTGACATTAGCTACCTTCCAGTCCTCAGGAATGGAGGCAGATTTTAATGAAAAGTTACATATTTTTGTAAGGAGATCCACAAGTTCACATTTGAGTTCTTTCAGAACTCTCGGATGAATGCCATCCGGGCCTGGTGATTTATTAGTTTTAAAATTGTCCATCAGTCGTAGGACCTCCTCTCTCATCACCTCAACCTGACTCAGGTCTTTCAACACCCCTCCCAAAATCAGTGGTTCTGTTTAATTGTGGCTTTGGTGTCATACTTTTTCTTATTGCATACTGCTTTTATAATTACTGCAATTGTGATTTTTAAATTTTTAAAAATGTGATTGTGAATTTATGTTTTCAATCTTGTCAGCTTGAGTGCCATTTTGTACAACAGCATGAGAGAAAAGTGTAAGATAATGCAAATTTCCCTCATTTTATATCACATATTCTGTATTTTTAAGGGGCCAGGTATCAGCCAGCTGCCATGAAATGGAATGTTGGTTGTGGGGGATGATGCTGCCTTATTTTTTCTCTCCTCTGCTGTCTCTGCCTTGCTCGCTTATCGGCCCGTGGCCTTGAGACATTGCTCTGCCTGCAGTAACCCGCTTTCACTTTCCCGCACATCTTGCTTGGGAATATGCAGCCATTATTGAGCCCACGCATTTTGAGACCTCTTTATTGGCCCCTAGGTATCAGGGGGTCTGGCTTGAAGGGGGTATTTCTTCTAGTGTTCTGTTAGCAATCACCATTACTGACACAAGAGTCTTATGATGCCTTATTCATTCCTTAGTAAACAGAACTACTTACAGGACTGTGGTTGAATGCTTTGATTGGGAATTCTGACACTGAGGTGGCTCAGAGGTTAAGACGCTGACTTGCAGACTAGGAGGTCTGCAGCTCGGCCGTTCGAGACCTTAGTGCCACGTGACAGAATGAGCTCCCATCCCTGGCCCCAGCTCCTGCCAACCTAGCACTTCAAAAGCAAGAAATTGCAAGTAGATAAATACATATTGCTTCAGTGGGAAGGTGACGGCATTCTGTGCACCTCGGTTTTTAGTCATGCCAGCCACATGACCACGGAGAAGTCTTCGGACAGCACTGGCTCTTCAGCTTGGAAAAAGGAGATGAGACCCCTAGAGTCAGATTGGACTGGCTTTCGAGCAGGGGAAACCTTTACCTTTAATGGAAGGACATTCAGACCCTGGCCCTGATACTGGCAATCTTATTGTGCAATCCCCTCCAAAATTAGACAGTATTTCCCAAATACTTCTCAACATTCTTTATTGCTTCCACCTCTTTTTTCTTTACTTAGCATTCAGCACATAGGGTGTGCTTTTCCTGTGCTGGTGTGGAATGATTGGCATATATGCAGTTCACCATTGACTAAGCTCCAGGACCATGGCAGCAGATGCAGCCGTAGGGCTACAGGAGGGGGAAATCAATCCATTTAAAAGTGTCTGAATTATAAGAACCTATTCAGACTCCCAGCTTACACTCTACAGGTAGTGCTTTTTGAGTTTATATGCTAAACTTCATCAAGGATGCTAGCTGGCTCCTAGAACAATACTCAGTAGTCATTCCCAGATATCCTGGTTGCTTGTTCTAGTAGTGCAATGCTGATTCTGTGAACTTTGGCTGATCATGAGAGGGAGGACAGGAAGGGTTGCATCCGTGCTTAGTTCTTGTGGCCCTTTCTTACACCCCCAGGGAAATGCTGATCCCCACTTTGGGGTCAGGAAGCAATTTTTCTCCAGGCCAGTTTGGCTGGAGATCCTGGAGGCTTTTTACCACCTTCTAGGCATGGCACAGGGGTTACTGGGGGTGTGTGAGGGAGGTATTTGTGAATTTCTTGCATTGTGCAGGGGGTTGGACTAGATGACTCTAGAGGTCCCTTCCAACTCCATGATTCTATGATTCTATATAACAATGCATGCTTATAAGTAAATCCCATTGTGTTCATTGGGGCTCCCAGGAAAATGCATATAGGATGGCAACCTATGTAGATGGAGTGACTTGCAGATTGACTGGGAGCCTACATAGAACTCAGATCCGCCTTTGAAACAAATTGACAATGCATCAGAAATTCACCCAAAACCTCAGTCACTACAGTTGTCTGGACCTGCTGCTGAGGATAAAGCATCTTGCCCCATCTGAGGGCTCAGGTGTGCCAGCATGATAAATGTAGGGATGGACATGAACCAACTCATGAACTAAAGTTTGTCATGAATTTTGGCTGGTTTGTGGTTCGCAAAGTGATGGTGGAACCATTTTAACCCCTGCTTTCTGCTCCCTGCCACTCAGCTGTTTGGTTAAAATGGCTTGGAGCTATTTAACCCACTGCTTTCTGCTCACTGCTGATTTTGGAGGGGAACAGAAAACAGGGTTTAAATGGCTCATGAACTGACATGAACTGGTTCAGTTTGGGAACCACAAAGTGAACTGCAAAAATGCGGTTTGTGCCCATCACTAGATAAATGACTCACTTCCTAGAGAAAGACAAAGAAAGCTGCATCAAACACAGGGTTACCACGGTGGCCCTCGAATGTTTCCCATTGGGGAGGAACATGAATATAACCTGAATTCTGTTGTTCCATATTGTGCTACATCTAATAGTTATAGCACAGATATTAGCAATTTTCAGTTTGTAATATGGTCTACCTTACTTGACCATAGATTTCATACTACAAATGTAAAATGTGCAGAAATCTTGAAGCCACAAAAGAAACAAACATTTTGGGGGAACTGAAATATATACAATTAAAAAAACAATGTCTAACGTAGATGTGATGATCTAACGCTATACGTTTCTTACATAACATTATTTTTTACACATTGCCTTAAAAGCATTTTGCTCATTCCAAAATAGGAACAGGGGTTTTTCATTAGCATTCCCCAAAACTTCTAAATTTCTCTGTTGGAAATTGCCTTTCTGCAGTCCTACCATTCTACAGTCTAGAAGCCCGAACGGAGACGAAATGCTGGTAAGTGTTAAAACACAGAGACTTTACACATCAGGTTGCCTTATGTTGAATCAGATCATTGATCCATCGAAGTCAGTATGGCCTACTCAGACTGGCAGCAGCTCTCCATCACCTCCCATCTGATCCTTTTAGCTGGAGATGCCAGTGACGGAACCTGGACCTTCTGCATGCCAAGGAGTGGCTCCACAACTGAGCCACAGCCTCTCCTCTCCCCCAGAAGTTTAATCTGTTACACAAAGGAGCTGGTGAGCTGCTTGTGTACCACAGTTCACTGCACAGATCAGGAGATCTTCCCTATGTCACACAGAGGACCCAAGAGAGGCTGGTATCCGATCACTACACTGAGCAGAGTTTGAAGCCTTCCTGCAGCCTCCTGCCATTGGAAGAATACACTTTAAGCAGGAGGATGTTCCTCTGGCTATTGGTAGGATATGTCCCAGAGGGTCTACGGCATCTTTGTTGCCCTAAACACAAAAATGGTAAGAAAACAGATGGGTCTAAATAGGACAGTCATTTGTATTTTTTAAGATAAAGAGGCAATATTTAACTGCAGGTGAATTTGTTCTCGTATCAGCTACTGTGTTAGTCATGTACTGTTTTTGCAGAAACGATCAGTCTCAGATTTCCACAACTCTTTACCCCACCTGATGCTAGGAAGCTAGCCGGTCACTGTAACTGATAGTACCCTGGTTGGTCCCATGCCTACAGACAAGGCAAAAGTTTATACGCACTTGGGGAACTTTCCACGTATACAGAAAAATATGTTGTAAAGTAAACAAAGTACTTCCCCCCTCCCCAACCTGATGAGAACTGAAGAGCTCTAGGACAGTGGTTCCCAACCTTTTTTGGATGGTGACCCACATATCCAAATTTACTTTGTATGGTGACCCATCCAGAGCTGGCCCAAGGTTTTTGGGTGCCCTAAGTAAACTATGACCTTGGCACCCATCTATTCCATTTTCCACAGTGCCCAACGAGATGTTTTTGAGAAACCAATGAACATCACACAAAGGGCGCACATGCCCCCACTATGAACCCAACCTCCTTCTCCTCTACCAGCTGGGCCAGAGTTGAAGTTTGAGGACACATGCTTGAGGGTGCTGGGTTGAAGGAATACACAAGGACTGCAGTGAAGAGGTTGTGGACAAAGGGCTCCGTGCAGTACATCTTCCACAGCAGGTGAAGGGCAGTGAGGAATCCCGTGCGTGCACATGCCTCTTTCTCTCTTCTGCTAGAATTTCCATAGCATGCTGAACAGCTCCCACCCCTTTTTTCAGCTACTACCATGACATTACTGTTGGCTTCTTCTCCCCTTGTCACTGTCACAAAGGAGGGGAATGTGAGAAGGTGGTGAGGAGGAAAGGAAGAGAAGGATGGAAAGGGCAGGAGCCGCCATTAGAGAGGGCTAGCCTGTAGCCCATTTCCAGAGGCTTCATGACCCACTTTTGGGTCCTGATCCACAGGTTAGAATCATAGAATCACAGAGTTGGAAGGGGCCATACAGGCCATTTAGTCCAATCCTCTGCTCAATGCAGGATCAGCCTAGAGCATCCCTGACGAGTGTTTGTCCAGCTGCTACTTAAAGACTGCTCTAAGAGACATACTGTGCTAAGAGCAGATGGAAGTCGGTGAGAGAGCCAGTATGCTCAAGCTCCCGAGAATCTGGAAGTGGGGAGGATTTGCAAACTATTCCCCTTTCCTACTGTCCCTCAGGGTTCCATATTTTTATCAATATCTATAATTCTCAACATGGCCTGGTCTACAGCTACTTAAATCTGGAAATTGAGGCCATGATTAGACAAGACAAATCTTTCTGCAAATCTGAAGAAAGCCTGAGGTGTGCAGAAAAATCTGATTTCTAAAAAAAGGCAATTAAAGCCCTCCAAAAACACAAGTAGCACCTGTAGATTGAAAAAAAGATTGCCTTTAGTGGCTACTGTTAGGCAACCACAACAATATTGCCTGCCTTCAAGCCTTGGTTGCTGTCAAGGTAGGGGGAAGGCTCTTTCCAGGGCTGTTTTGAACTTTGAGGGAGGATTCATCAGGACCAGGACTAGCAGCAACCACTAGGCAAATACCACATGACTTGCATGACTCACCCAGACCCAGCTCCTTGCTACTGTTCAACAGCAGCCACCCCCAGAAAGTCAGTGTTGTGCAGAAGTTAGAATTTCAGAGTAGGATCTGGAAGACCCAGGTCTGAATCTCCAGTCTGCCATGGTATTCAGTGGGTAACCTCAGGAAAGTTTCACGATCTTACCCTAACCTATCTCACGGGGTTGCTGTGAAGATAAAAAGGAGGAGAGGAGAATGATGCAAGCTGCTTTGGGTCCCCATTGTGGGAAAAGGCAGGGTATAAATGAAGCCAATAAATAATATACTTAGCTGAAGATGGAGGTGCAGATAAAAGGTAAATTGGTAGGTGAATAAGAAGGAGGGAAGGAAGCAGATAAAGGTGACACTATGGGGGCTGCCAGGAGAAGGAAAAGATGAATAAGTGCGGGGGAATACAGGAGAAAGTGAGGTTCTTCCCACAAGTCCATGGGAGGTCTCCTCTGCGCAATTGAGCTCAGCCTAACCTGGTAGCTGGAACCAAGCAGAACCTTCCCAGGGAAAGGCTCCCAAGGGGAGGGAAGGAGGAAAAACTGAAGAGAGGCAGGGGGAGATAAAGTGAGGGTTTTCAGGAAAGGAGAAGAGGAAATAGTGGAGGAGAAAATGAGATGCCCCTTGCAAGTCCTGGTACGCACCCACCCTTTTCTGAAAACAAAAGGGAGCACTGATAAGAGCTTTATTTCTCTCCTTACAGGTGGAGTCGTATGATCCCCCACCAGCAGGTGTCTCTCTAAAAGCTCCGTGATGTAGAAGAACTCAGCAAGACCTGGGAGAAGTTGGTTTCAAAACTGATTTACAATGGTTTTAGCATGGTGTTGCTCCAAACCCAGTGATACGTATTGGGATTGAATCATTCCTGATTGAATGCTTGGAGCACAAGAACAATAGCCTACCAGGATTTTGAAAGTAACCAGCCTAGTACTAATATTATGTAACTAGCCTATTGCTGGGAGTGGGGTGTGTTTGGGTGTGGCAATTGCATGCTATTTCACAGAGCTGAGGCTCTGGAGTCTTGTCCTGCTCTTGCTGAAATCACAAATAAAGCTGAGCTGATCACTAGACTTGAGCCTGCTGAACCACGGAACCCCCACTATTTAACACCCAGCAAGCCACCTCGTTCTAAAGGATCCCTTTTGCCCAAACTCTACACAGTGGGTCAGTGTCAAAGGTTCTCCAAATACTTTTCAGGGGGCTTCAAGGGCAAACGGTGTCGCTGAATTCCAAGAAGTCAACCTGAGCTGCAGTGCAGGCTTCAACGATAACAAAAAAGTCAGGGGAGGGAAAAGAAAACGGGGAGGACACAGACCGCACCCGCCTGTTACCTCTCATCGCAGCCACAGACCTGATGCCCGGATAGGGGCTGGTGGACCATGCCTGAAAGTAATTCCAGAGGAGCAGCCACGTCATTCTGTGGCAGCACTATAACAAAGTTTGAGCCCAGTGGCACCTTTAAGACCAACAAGGTTTAATTCTGGGTTAAAGCTTTCATGTGCCTGCACACTTCCTCAGATACAGCAAAAGATATTGCAGCAAAAAAATAAAACAGAAATTTTAAGGTGCTGCCGGACGCCCGTTTTATTTTTGCTCTTCAAAACGCATAGCTTAATTCCTTAATCATACCCAGAGGAGACTTGATGATTGACAACTGCTAGGAAATCTGATAGTACTGGTATCAATATTATTGACACCCTGGAAAGTCAAGAGACTGGCAGCGAAGTGGCAGCCTCAGCTTAAGGGTTCAGCAGCCCCACTACTCTCCTGCAACTTCGGAGAGACGTGTCTTGTGAGTCTCCTTAGTGCAGCTCAAAATTGGGCTCCCCAGTTACTTCTGATGAGAGCCTTCACCTCCCCGGCCTCATCACAGGGACATCATAAAACTGACAGCGATTGCCCATAGATATTATATGATTGCTAACAGAGAATGCATGATTGCTCATAGAGAACAATGGAGAGGACGCTTATCCATAGGGAATAAGGGAGAGCTTGCTTGGTGAGGCCCCTCCCCTCCCCAAACTGCACCCTCTCCTGGATCCACCCTCATAAGTCTCCAGGTATTCTCCAACCCAGACCTGGCAACCCTAGCTGATACACAGAGATGCTAGGGGCACTCTCCTCTAGAACGGGGCACTCTCCAAACTCACTACAGCCAATCACTGAGGACGGCTCCACGGAGTGTCCAATCAGGCATCAGATGCCGCGCCAGGTGGAGAATGTGGTTGGTTCAACTTGTGGTTTTGTGCAAAGCTTTCAGCCTCTTAAAAAGGGTTTTAGAAGTGGATCGTTTCCCAGCCCTCTTCACTATGGAGAGGGGATAGTTTTGTTTAACTTTTCTTTAGTGTTTTTATAGAGCATGTTACTACTTTGTGGTGCACGAGTCAGCATGATGTGGATAGTATCGAAGTAGTACTGGGAAGATGCTGTTTCAAATCACCAGTTGCCAAGAAACTTAACTGGCTGACCTTAGGCTAGTAGCCTAGTATCTGTCTCTAAGCGAAACCTACCTCCTAGGGTGGCTGTCAGGATAAAATGGAAAGAGAAGGAGAATGCTGTATGCCCCCAAAACTTAGGATAAAAATGCCCTAAAGAGAACAAAGTGTGAGTCTAGTGGCACCTTTAACACCAACAAAGTTTAATTCTGGGTATAAGCTTTAGTGTGCATGCACACTTCCTCAGATTCATGCTTGCACACGAAAGCTTATACCCATAATTAAGCTTTGTTGGTGTTAAAGGTGCCGCTGGACTTTGTTCTTTTGCAACAGGCCAACACAGCTACCCCCCCTGAATGCCCTAAATAGTAAACGAGTACGTCATTTAACCTAATCTAGTAGTGTGATTCTATGCAGAAATAAGTCAATGGGGCTTTCTCTCAAGTAAGTACATAGGGCGGGGGACAAATGTCTAGGTGAGAAATGGTGCCTGGAAAGGTGTTAAGCAGTTCAAATTGGCAGCTGCATTGTATATCAACATCATTACTCTCCTTTGGCCTTAAGTCTATTTTTCTCACGCCTTAATTTATTGTAGTGCATACGTATTAAGATAGCAGGACAGATAATACCTGAGGGTGTAGCATTTTCCATCATTCTCCCCACCTACTGTGCTGCTTGCCAGTGCGTACCAGCAAACTCTTTATCCACCCTACTGACAGTGCTAGCCTGTCTCCAAGATGATGGGCAAGCAGTCTATTCATGGCTTGCTCATATACTACCATGTGCAAGCAAACTATCACTGTGCCTAGTAGGTGCAGCACTAGGGAGAACAGAATACCAAGTAGGCAGAAGCCACTGCCTATAGAGAACTAAAGCCTTTCTGAATCCAGTGAACCAGCCATCTGGTTGAGGTGTAAAACACATTTTTGGAAAGCCATTATCAGTACAGTTGGAAGGGATATGATACAGCACCCTTGCTGTAGCTTAACAGGTCTGTATCTGATGATTAGTTGGATGGGAGAGCTTGCAGGAACCCTACACACATTTCAGTTTCATGATGGGGGCGAGGGAGGTGAGCTAATAATGTAATAAATATCTGCTGAGTCACTCTTTTCATTCTGACTTTCTTGAGCTCTAAACCAGAGAGCTAGGCACTAGAATAATTGCCACAGGCAAAGATTTCTGCATATTAGTCACTGCCAGTCTGAGTGTTGATGAAGTAATGTAAAAATGAACATCCAACATTTATTTATTTAAAAAACAATAGCACGACTAGCTCTAATTGCAAAATCAAACCAGCAATGTTGTGTTTTTTCCTACTTGCTACTCATTCACATTTGGAAATGAACTAATTAAAAATGACCTGAGCCAAAGAATCGGGTCGTTGGTTTATCAAAGTCAGCATCGTCTAATCCAACTGGAGGTAGCCTTCCAGGACTCCAGGAAGAGGTCCTTCCCATTGCCTACTACCTTATCCTTTTCACTAGAGATGCCAGGGGTTGAACCCAAGCCCTTCTGCATGCAAAGCAGGTGCTACACCACTAAGCCTCAACTCCTCCCCATTTCCTCGTGCTGCCTTAGGGCCTCGTTTCAGAAGGTGTGGGATGGAAGTCAGGCTGGGGGTTCAGCCCGACCTGCATTTCATGTCTGATGGGGGCTCACTCGCAGAATAGTGTGGGGGAGGTGGAAATCGGCTGTGGAGCACAGTGTGGTGGCAAGAGGGGCTTCAGCCTTTCCTCCCTTCCATCCTGCATCACATTCAAAAGCAAAAAATGCAAGGCCAGATTAAGGCCAACAGATGCCTGAAGCACAGCCCAACGATGGTGCCCCTCAGCCCTTCCATTGCTTAACAAACGTGATATCTGATGACACCTTCAAACCAAACTTTTAAACTTTAGTCACTACCATGCCAAAGAAAACGTGGTTTTTTTTTTAAACAATCCAGATTAAAGTCAAACACGGCAGATTAGGACAATTTTTAAAAATTCGACTAAAGTTGAGTGTGGCGGTGAAATAGTTAAGGGCTTGATAGCTAGGGGGGAACACTCTGTGGTGCCCCCCTTCCCTTGGTGCCCTAAGCACCTCCTTATTTTGCTCAATGGTTAATCCAGGACTGAAAAAATGGCTCCTGGGAGGCCTCCTATTTTTTGCTGTTGGGAGGGAGGGAGGGAAGGCTCAAGCCTCTCCTGCGGCCGCACCATGCTCTGCAGTCGATTCCCCACCACCACCACTGCTGCCGCTATTTGGAAGGTGAGTTATGGTCAGAGAGGTGAAACTCAAGTCCGGTTGGGGGAATCCCCCCCCCGGATTCATGTTTCATGTCTTGTGTAATTAAATTTGTTGTGCACAGAAATTTCTCTTTCCTGAGGCAGCAAAGGGAAAGAGTGACTCAGCCTATATCTGCCTGAGAGGAACACCAGCCAACCAGGGCGTGCAGTCCATCTTCCCACCGAGCCTTGATTGGTGTCATACTTGATTGGTGTTCCTGTGCACAGTGTGCTGCCCAATCACCGTGCTGACTCACTGGCTTGGGGAAGGTTCTCATACAATCAGGTTCACTGCTTGCCCGAGTCATTCATTCCGGTTATTGGGCAGGCGGGAGGGAAGCAAAGTAAAGAACAAATCACTGTCATGAGAAAAGCCATGCAGAGGAAACTCTAACTTGTACCATTCCACCACTTCACATGTCAGTTGGGGGTGCGTATATATTTTTCATAAAACCCGAGCATGCATGCAGATGAAGAGAGATAAGGACTGCACCCTCCCCCAATTTATCTCACAGCATGTATTTTTCTCCGGGCTAGCAACCTGGCTCCTTGATGGACAGAGCAAAGTAAATTTTTAAGCCCCGGCTAGAAGGCACCTGCTGAAATGGAGCTAGTTGGTGTAAGATTTCGTGCCTCTTGCTGCTTCTGTATAGAAGTAGGACCTCAGCTCCCACCTATATTGACCTCAATGGCTCAAAAGGATAGAGATAAAAAACATTCATATTGAAGGCTGCTCTGTAAGGTAAGATTTCAGTGTGTTTTAAAGCAGGGATGCTTTCTCCTCTCCAGTGCCCTTTGTCAGGGAGGATCCTGTGGGTAAGGACTATAGGCTGTGAGATGCAGGGATGCAGAGCTCATGTTCTACCACAGCATTACAGCTCCTCTTCGAATATCTTCCTTGACTCCAGAAGACTTGAACATAGGACTTTATGTATTTAGATATGTATATTCCATTTTTCTCCGCAAGGGGGAGCCAAAGCAACTTACGATGTCCTCCCTTCATTCTGCTTCTGTCCTCACAACAACCCTGTGAGGCGGGTTAGGCTGAGAGTGAATGGCCTAAGATCACCCAGTGAGCTACCATAGCAGAACAGGGATTGGAACCTGGGTCACTCAGATCTCCAGCACTCTTAACTAGTACACCATGCTGGCTCAAGTGAGAATTGTGCCCCTAGGCTAGCAAGTCCAGGGCCGATTTCTCACACGGCACTTACCACTGGTTTTCCTTGGAGTTTTCTGCCCCAGATCGTTTTTGTCAATTTCACACTGTAGCCGTCTGCCCCGGATCCGCTCTGGGGGTTTCATTTTCCCATTACAGCCTTGGCGTGGCTTCCTGCAACATTCCTATGCTTCTGTTGTGTGGTTTGCTTTGCATTTGAGTACAGTGATTTAAAGGGCAAAAGTACACAGTTCGCCTTCAGGCTCCTTCAAGTAAATGTACAGCTCCCAACTGCAGCTTAGCAGAACAAGGTGAATTGTTTGTGAAGATACATCTGAAATAAATTTCTTGTATTTGTGAAACTGTTGTCTTCCTCATTCAATGGTGCAGGAGAAAATAAACCGGAACAGGGACCACAGAAAAATAACTGGGGGTGGGTTTGAATTGTTGCACATGTTTCTGCAGGTTGGGTTGGGAAAGGGTTAAGGAACGTGGGTGGAGATCAAGAAATCCTGCAGTTAACATAGAGGGGGAAGGTGGGCGGGTTTGATTTGATGCGGGGCAACAGGAAACTCCTGGGAATCAAGGATCACGCTGATCTGGAGTAAATGGGGGGAAGCTCCAGACCAAAAGCCAGCCCCGGGACAAATGGTGTGAAATTGACAAAATGCAACGGATGAAACAGAGGATTGACCCCGGCACAAGACTTTGTGTGAAATCGCCCCAGGTATGTGGATAGCATCCTGAGCTGAGGATCTGAAGCAACCTCTCTCTTGTACTTATTTCATAGTGAATGAAAGATACTCTGCACATGCTCAGGGAGACATCACATTTCCCAAGACTGATCTGTGACACATGCTAGAAACCCTTTTGAATCCTGACACAGATTAAACCCTGGAATCCCACAAGTCTGGACGCTTTCCTTTTGGCAGCATAGCATTTTTCTTATAATTGCCTCAACAATCTCTTTTAATCTCTGCTGCTCATCCATCAGTGGAATGAGATCTGGAGATAAAAGTGGGATATGCACTACCAAATTCAAGCCATTTGTGATAAACCCTCTGCTTCTACCCCAATCTGGTGTTCATAAATCCCATTTTTTAAAAACAAAAAAGCTGCGAACATAAAGTGAGAGAGAAAAAAAAGCTCTTGCAAATATCATGACTTTAATAAAATCTTGCCCATTAGAGCTCTGAACAGAAGGGATTTTTGCCATCTGTTGAGCTCCAGACAAAAAGATTGACAAGGTTATTATCGCTGAGACAGAAATGTTCTCTCTTTGCCCTTATCTTTTCAGTATCTTCTTGCCGGGGTTTTTTTTTTAAAAAAAAACACGGGATCTGTTATTGCTGAAATGCATCTTATTTAATGCGCTTGGCCTCAAATCAGCAGTAAGAGTGAGAAACTGCAAGGTCAGAGAGAGTGGAAAACAAGTTGAAAAGAAAAATTTGTGATAATGGAGACGTGTGTTGAAGAGGCAGAGGGCAGACTGTTTTGGCAGAGTGTTTATTAAGAGCCCTGCACCGCCAGTCCTCTCAGGACACAAAAGGGAACCAATTTCTCTTGCTCACGTGAAGCAAACTAGAAAGTCTGAATTAACAGAGGCATTTTTTCTCTCTCAAAGCCAGCATCAAGAAAAGGAATCCAATGATGAGCAGGAGTAACCAACAGAGACAGAAAAGCTTGGAAGGTGTGGGAGAGAAAGGCAAGTCCGGCTGCCATAATTAGTGCTTGGAGATATTTAGCTATGCAAATGTTATTAGCAACATTACTAATCTGAACATGAGGCCTAATGTACAAAACCACAGGAGGCAAATGAGCATCAAAAGGCAGCAGCAGCAGTGCAACAGCAGTGCACACATTTTTCCACTTGTGAATGATCTGGAAATTCAGCCAGAGGGACCCACATTGATCTGATCTATTACTCCTGTTCACAAGAAAGGGCGGTCATGGAAGAGGATTTGGAGTAGGAAGGAGGAAGAACTAGGTATGAAATAATGCTCTTCAGAGACTGCTGGGTGTTTAAGCCAGGAGAATCTTCAACTTGTGGATTCTGCAACCCTACAGGGGTATACGTTTTATTTATTTATTTATAGCCCGCCTTTCTCGCTGGGACTCAAGGCAAGATTACACAGAGCTGGTCAATACAATCAACAGGATGGGACACTCAATAATATTCAAGAGGAAGAGGCAAAACATACCTAGACATAGACTTAAAACATGGGAACTGTATTTCCATGAAAAGGGTACTTGCCATGATGATTAAAGGGAAGTGCAATATTCAGACGCAGTAAACCTCTGTGAAACCCCATGCCAGAAGTCCAGACCAGGAGAGGGCAAGTGGTTGGATGCAGTGTGAAACAGGGTGCAGGACTAGATGGACCACTGGACTGATCCACCAGGGGTCTTCTGTTCTTAAAGAGATGTCTCAACATCTTCACCAAACTGTAAATCCCAGGACCTTTTCATGGAAGCCATGATCATTTAAAATAGTATATAACCGTTTTAAGGTCACAGTGGCTGCATCCACCCATTGCTTGGTATTGTACTATCACTGTACTGTAGCACTCATGTCCACACCGAAAACCCCTCTTGCCAGTCGTTGCTGCAGTGCAATCATTGCAGAATATCCAACTGTGTGTGGATACAGTCATTGTAGATATGACATGAGATTTTTCCTTTAATGACTCATAAAGGTCGTATGTAGTGTGTATGTCTGCTGTAAGCCAAGAGGAATGGTGCTTGGGCTCTGCCCATAACCGGCAGCCATTGCTGAGCCATTTAGAGTCCAATGAGCTGGATCCGCAGCATAAATGTCCATCCTGTCCCTAAATAGAAAGGCTGGGCCTGTCCCTGAGAAGAGTCCAAATCTCAGGCCTTGTCAGGGATCATGGACAGACTGTGGACAGAATAGGTCTTCAGAGGCTGGTTCTCCTTGGGCATCTCTTCGCTCTCAGGGTGAAAATATCCCTGGAGGATGGCAACCTGCTTCTCTGTGCTCCAGGGCTATGGACACAGCAAGTGCTGGTAGATTAGGGTTGCCACAATGGCATCAGCCTATGGCCCAGTCCAGAAGATCTACCAAGACAGAAAGAATAAGATCCCTTGATCAAACTGTTGATAGAGGTTTACCAGTCCTACCAGCCCCTTCTGTAGGGCCAACTGAAAGAGCCCAACTTTTTCATACCTTTCTCCTGTATTCTTCAAACCATCTTTTCCAAAGCAGAGACAAATTCTTCTCTTACCCAGTGGTTGGCAAAATTTCCCATGATTAAGGCTGGGTCAAAAGATCAAGCTGGGTCCATGGAGCAGCTAGTTTAACGGATCTAGAGAAATACAAAGAGGTGAGTAAGATGCTCAAGGAAAAGTAAGCTGTTTCCACTGCAGAAGATTCATGTTGTTTGGCTTTGTACTTTTCTGTCCCAGCTGCACAAGGTCTATGGGACTGACCACATTTTTGTTAGTGACAATATGGCCTTCTCTTGAACTATCCCCCAGTATCTAATACTCATTGCAGGGCCGCTTGCTTTCCTCATCCCTATTGGTACATGAAAGATAAAGGTTGCTACTTTTCCCTTCTACAGCAATGAGAAACTCTAGACTGAAATGCACTCTGGGCAGCCCTCGTTTAGCATCCTAATATAAATTCTGCCAAGACACCTGAGACTCTTTTATGTATCTTCCGGATTAGAAACCTAAGCAATTTTGTTTTGTCCATCATGGTTGCATCCTGTCTTTCCTGCATAATCAAAAATCTGTCTGAAAGCATATGGGGAACATACCACAGGGCAAGCAGTATGAGAATCTGGGGAAAGTGAAAGAGCATAACATCAACGTGGTGGTGGCAGTCAGAGTTTTGATAGAGAATTGAGCAAACGGTTTGGGGAACTCTTGGCTGACTCTGATTTGATCCCTTTTATTTAGAGTTGCCAACCTCCAGGTGGTGGCTGGAGATCTCCCACTATTACAATCATTCTCCAGGCAACAGAGTTCAGTTCACCCGCAGAAAATGGCCACTTTGGAAGATGGCCTCTATGGCATTCTGCCCTTCTGAGTCCCCTCTCCTCAACCCTGCCCTCCTTGGGCTCCACCCCCAAAATCTCCAGGTATTTCCCAACCCAGAGCCAGTAACCCTACTTTTATTACTAGACATTATGAGTAGGGCCGACCCCAGGTGTCTGGGCGCCCTAGGCAGGACAGCCTGGGGTGCCCACCCCACCGGGGATGCCAACCTCCCGGTGGGGCCTGGGGACCGGGGGGGGGCAATGGAGCGCTGACTTTCCTGGGTGCTCCACAGCTGCGGGCCCCCCAGGAAAGCCAGGGAAGAGGTGGGGGGTTGAACCCCCCACCCCTTCCCTCCCAGCGCCGGCTTGCCTCGGTGCTCCGCAGCTGCGGGGGTGCCGAGGCAAGCCAGGGAAGAGGTGGGGTTTAAACCTCCGACCCTTCCCTTGGAGTGCTGGCTTGCCTCAGCACTCCACAGCTGCGGGGGCGCCGAGGCAAGCCAGGGAAGGGGCAGGGGGTGGGGGGTGGGGGAGCGTTTGGCGCCCCTGCGGGCCCGGTGCCCTAGGCGAGTGTCTCGCTTACCTAGTGGGTGAGCCAGCCCTGATTATGAGACATGAATCTACCATACTGAGTCAGGCCATTAGATCATTTATTTATTTCCACTGTTTACAGTCCATCTTTCTCACTGTGACTCAAAGTGGATTTCACATAATAAGTCAAACAGTGCAATAGAATTTAGATTGTAGAAATCTGGAGCCAACCAAAAATCTAAGAGGTGATACAAAGCATAAGTATTAACAGGACACATTAAATTATACAAAAATAATATAGTAGGAACCTATTTACAGAGACAGGTAGTACTGCCTATACACAGTAGTTTAGTCCCCAGTATGGCCTTTTCTGGGTCACAGCAGCCACTCCAGGGCTCAATCTGAGGTTTTTCTCCAGTTCTGCTGCTCAAGAACATTCATCTGAGTTGCTGGAGTCTGAACCCGGGACCTATTAAGGGCTACTGTCTATCACTGAGCCCTGGCCCCTCTCCTAACTAAAACAAGGTGCTGCTGAAGTGGACACAAAACAAAATCTTAAATTTGAAATTTCCTGCTTGGGAACTTAGCTGCATCCACAGTATGTAGGTGTGTTGTGTGGATCATAACCCTAAGTTTTTCCCAAAAAAGTTATTGAAAATCAAATTTCAAATTTTAAAATAGAAGTGTTGGCAGATTTTGAACCTGTGAAATATGCTTCATTCCAAGAAAAACAAGGTACAGAAATATCAGTTCTCCATGAAGAAAATAACAAGCAATCTAATGCTCTTAAAAATGATGTTTGTCTCCATTTGACACATCCTTGGAGGAAAAGGAAGAGCAGGTCTGATGTGGACTCTGGCAAAAATTGAAGCATTTCTTGTTGTCAGCAAAGCAGTGCTGTGTAGCGGTTAGAGTGCTGGACTGAGTGGGAGGCTCTTGGTTTTGAATCTTCCCACTGAGGTCCAGAAACCTATTATTTCCCAGCCTTCCTAGAAGACAAATGGGATAAGCATATCCATGTTCAACAAACACTTATCCATGTTGCAAGAAAAGTGGGATACAGATGTGAGGAATTAATGAATGTTTGAACTGAACTGGGGAAACAAAACAGTCTACAGTCTTCGGAATGGGAGTGGTAGGAGTCATCCAGCAGAACAGGAGGACAACTGAATTTGTCCGCTCAATAAAAGGTGGCATTAGCCCGAGCACAGTTGGGTCAGAGAGCAGTGTCAGTGTCTATAAAGGAAGCCATTCCTGCATTTTGGCTTCTTTTACAAAGGAATCAAAACAGTAGTCAGAGATATCAGTTTTAATTTAAGTTCACACATTAGGTTTGCTTCCTCCAGGCAGATCCTCTGAACAATATGAACATTTGGTATCTTATGACACATTTCCAAAAAGACAAGGCAGGGGTAGACGGGAGATTCCCCCTCCCCATCAGAATTTTATGTTCTTCAGTGGTCTGAAACATTACAAATTTTAGCTGTTTGTATGGATCTCTCTCTAGGACTTTGGTTGTGCTAGGAATTAGCATAGCTCCATCATCTAAACCCGAACTAGAATTCTAAGGAACATGTGATAGTGAAGAAGCAAATCTCTGCAAATGTGGGACATACATTTATCTCAACAGTTAATCACCATATTGTGCCCCTGCTCATATTTTGGATTTGAAAAAGAGCTGTTACTTAGAGCTCTCTTTTTTTCCTCAGGCAGGCTTCTGCTAGGGTTTGCCAGGTCTGGGATGGAAAATACCTGGGGACTTTGGGGGTGGATCCAGGAGAGGGCAGGGTTTGGGGAGGAGAGGGGCCTCAGCATGGTACAATGCCATAGAGTCTACCCTTCAAAGCAGCCATTTTCTCCAGGGGAGCTGATCTCTGTCAGCTGGAGTTCAGTTGTAAAAGTGGGAGATCTCCAGATCCCACCTGGAGGCTGGCAACCCTGGCTTCTGCCTTGGCCTAACTCTCTTTAGAAAATGGCCACTGGCACCCCTCCCCTCTAGACCTTTTGATTTCCAAAGATGGACACATATACTAAACTTGTCCTTCCCCCACACACCATGACCACCTGCATGTTTTTGGTGCCTTTATTTCCTTCCCCTCTGGTGCCCAGCAATCACCCCTTCACCCCCTTATGGTCAGCACTCACCCCATTGACCCCTAGGCTCCTGTGGACCTCTCTGGGAGTGAATTCGTGGAGCACAGCAGCACCAGCCAGAGCTCCAAGGAGCTGGGCAAGGATGCAGAAGATGGCTTTCCAGAGGGAGGTGTGGAAGCCCAGCAAGAAAGCCATGGTCGGATTGAGGTGGCCCTGTTGATGCGGCCCAAAGCCTGTGCCATGGTGCTGATGGCCAGGCCAAAGGCGAGTGTCGTTTGGAGGACAGAAGGGAGAGCTGAGGACCAGAGCAAGGCCCACAAAGACAATTGTGCCAGTCAGTTCAGCCAGGAGGACTCAGGTCAAGGCACCTGAGCACAGTTCCCACCTCACAGCAGGCTGTTGAGTGACAGGAATGGCAGGAACGGATGCTCTGCTCTGTAGCTTTTCTGAGCCCAGCAGGAAGGAACTTTTTGGGAAGCTTTTATATGCCTGTTTGCCTCAGGCAGGAGAAACCCTGCCCAGCCACTGAGGAGCTACTCCTGCTTCAGCTAGAAAACTTTCTACACCCTCCAGCTTATGTATCAGAGAATGGCCTGCCTGAAACTGTGATGCATCCACCTTTTGGTGTACCCCCACCCATTCTGAATTTATAAAAGGCCTGCTGTACCAGCATTTGCTCTGATGTTCCCTGGATATGGAGTCCTTTAGAGAGAGAGAGAGAGAGAGAGTCTTCGCCAAGAAAAGCTAGTTCCACCACTCTCAAGCCACAATTTATCACAATTGCATCCCTTCCTCTCTCCTTGGAGCTCACGGTAGGATACAGAATTAGCCCACTTTATCTTCATCACAGCTGTATGAACCACATTAGGTTGAATGATAACACGTTGCATTTTTGCGGCTTCCCCCTCCCACTGCAGACCTCAGACCCCTGCCCCATGCTGTTCTTGGAGGTTCCTGTCTCCCAGGAGCAGCATTTCAGCAAGAGGGCATTTGGGGCTGCAGCGGGAAAGAGGAGGCAAGAAAGCCTCTCAAGCCAATGACTTCTCTTTGGAGAGGGGGGATTGGGGCTCAGTATAGAGCAGGGGTGTCAAACATGCGTCCCAGGAGCTGGATCGGGGCCCCGGAGGGCTTTAATCAGGCCCGCAGTGGAACTGGCTGTCTTCTGCTGCTTCTTCCAGTTCTGCTGCTGCTGCGTCATCATAGGTTTGCAGCTAATAGATACACACCTGAACAGCATATTCAAGATTGCAACAGTGCAGACATTTTGATGCAGTAATTCAGAGCAAGAGGTGTCAGTTATCAGACACTGTTAAATAAACAAAATATTGCAAGAGTGCTAATGTTTTAAGCATGTTTTTATTTTAAGTAAAAAAAACCTCTTTGTGTCCTTTATAAAGTTTGTATCTCTGCTCCCTGGCATTACATTTTATGGCATTACATGGCATTACATGGCTCGGCCCAACAAGGTCTCATTTATGTCAGATCCGGCCCTCATAACAAATGAGTTCAACACCCCTGGTATAGAGCATCTGCTTGGCATGCAGAAGGTCCCTGGTTCAGTCCCTCCAGTTAAAAGGACCAGGTTGCAGATGATCTGAAAGACATCCACCTGAGACCTTAGAGAGCCGCTGCCAGCCCGAGTAGACAATATTGACCTTAATAAACAGATGACCTGATTCAGTATAAGACAGTACGTATACATGTTTTCAAGGTCACCCAGTCAGATTCATGGAACTGAAATCCAGGTCTCTTCCCCACTGAGTTCTTCATGGAACCGAAACCCAGGTCTCACAGACTGAATACAACACGTATCGGCTCTCTTCTGTTCTCTTTGCCCTGAAATACTGCTGCTGCTAAATCTCCATGCATCCATCCATGCCAGCAGCTGGCTGATGACCTAGGGACAGCAGCAATTCAGCTGATTTCTAGTAAGCCATTCCTTATATTTCAATCTGATTTTGGTGTTGTCCATCTGGTGATGTCCATGTGTAGAGTTGTTGGAAGAGGTTGTTTGCTATGACCAGCATATTCTCTTGACAAAACTCTGTTAGCCTTTGCCTGGCTTAATTTTGTTCTCCAGGGCCAAACTTGTCTGTTATTCTGGTTACCTTTTGACTTCCTACTTTAGCATTCCAGTCCCCTATGATGATATGGACATCTTTTTTTGGTATTAGTTCTAGGAGGTGTTGTAGGTCTTCATAGAACTGGTTCATTTCAGCCTCCTCTGCATCAGTGGTTGGGACATAGACTTGGATTACTGTGATGTTGAATGGTTTGCTTTGGATTCGGACCAAGATCATGCTGTCATTTTTGAGACTGTATCCCATTACTGCCTTTTTCACTCTCTTGTTGACTATAAAGGCCACACCATTTTTTCTATGGGGTTCTTGGCCACAGTAGTAGATTTAATGGTCTTCTGAGTTAAATTCACCCATTCCTGTCCACTTTAGAATGGGAAGGACTAGAGGTCTCTTCAAGAAAATTGGAGAAATCAAGAGAACATTTCATGCAAAGCTGGCCATGATAAAGGACAAAAAAGTAAGGACCTAACAGAAGCAGAATAAATTAGGAAGAGATGGCAAGAATACACAGAAGAACTACATAAGAAGGACCTCAGTGTCCTTGACAACCAGGATCGTGTGATCACTGACCTCGAGCCAGACATCCTGGAGTGGGAAGTCAAATGGGCCTTAGAAAGCATTACTAGCAACAAAGCTAGCGGAGGTGATGGTATCCCTACTGAGCTATTCAAAGTCTTAAAAGATGATGCTGTTAAAGTGCTGCACTCAATATGCCAGCAAATTTGGAAAACGTCAACAGTGGCCACAGGATTGGAAAAGGTCAGTTTATATTCTAGTCCCAAAGATGGGCAATGCCAAGGAATGTTCAAACTATCACACAATTGCATTCATTTCACATGCTAGCAAGGTCATGCTCAAGATCCTACAAGCTAGGCTTCAGCAGTATAGAGAACTGCCAGAAGTACAAGCTGGGTTTCAAAGAGGTAGAGGAACTAGAGATCAAATTGCCAACATTCCACTGGATTATGGAGAAAGCAAGGGAGTACCAGAAAAACATCTACTTCTGCTTCATTGACTGTGCTAAAGCCTTTGCTTGTGTGGATCACAACGAACTGTGGAAAGTCCTTAAAGAGATGGGAGTACCAGACCACCTCACATGTCTCCTGAGAAACCTGTATAAGGGTCAAGAAGCGATAGTTACAACTGGATATGGACCAACTGATTGGTTTAGCATAGGGAAAGGAGTATGACAAGGATGTATATTGTCATCCTGCTTATTTAATTTTTATTTATTTATTTATTGGATTTATATCCCACCCTTCCAAAATGGGCTCAGGGCGGTGAACAAGAGGCAAATGCCATACAACAACATTAAAACATAGAGGCAAAAGCCAAGAATAAATACTAAAACCATAAATAATCCATTGAACTAAAACAATTTAAAACAGTGGTACCTCTCAGCACCCTAATAAACACATTAGACACTGCTCCAGAGTCCTATCAGAACTGTAATCCCATGCCAGGGCTATACAATGCCTATACGATGGTGGTACAGTAGTGGTGGCATGGGATCAGGGAGGCATGCCAGCAAATTTGCATAATGTCCCACAGGGCCTTGATCTCCCTGATTCCATGCCAGGGCTATACAATGCCTATACGAAGGTGGTACGGTAGTGGTGGCAGCCCCTACTCAAAAGCCTGGTGGAAGAGCTCCGTCTTGCAGGCCCTGCGGAACTGCATAAGGTCCCGAAGGGCCCTGATCTCTTCTAGGAGCTCATTCCACCAGGTAGGGGCCGCCACTGAAAAAGCCCTGGCCCTGGTCACAGCATATTTATATGCAGAGTACATCATGCGAAATGCCAGCCTAGATAAATCACAAGCTGGAATTAAGATTGCCGGGAAAAACATCAACAACCTCAGATATGCAGACGATATCACTCTAATGGCAGAAACTGAATAGGTCTTAAAGAGCCTCTTGTTAAGGATGAAAGAGGAGAGTGCAAAAGTTGGCTAGAAACTCATCATCAAAAAAACTAAGATCATGGCATCCGGCCCCATCACTCCTTGGAAAATATAAGGGGAATCATGGAAGCAGTGACAGACTTCACATTCCTGGGGTCCAAGATCACTGCAGACGGTGAGTGCAGCCATGAAATTAGAAGACTCCTACTCCTTGGGAGGAATGCTATGGCAAACCTAGAAAGCTAAATCGGTCATACCTTCCACACCTTCCGCCATCCCCACAGCTTTAAGTTGGATTGTCTACATTTATTTTCCAAAGTGGTAAGTTTGGCTTGAAGGGACAACAAAAGTCTGAATGGTCAGAGCAATGGTAGTAATGTATGGCTGCGAGAGCTGAGCGCCAAAGAATAGATGCTTTTGAAATATGGCGCTGGAGAAGACTCATGAGTCCCTTGGACTGCAAGAAGATCAAATCAGTCAATCCTACAGAAAATCAACCCTGACTGTTCCCTGGAAGCCCAGATACTGAAGCTGAAGCTCAAATACTTTGGCCACCAAATGAGAAGAGAGCACCCACTGGAGAAGACCCTGATGCTGGGGAAAACTGAATGTAAAAGAAAAAGGGGATGGCAAAGGATGGGATGGTTAGACAGTGTTATCCATGCAACGAACATGAAATTAAGCAAACTCTGGAGGACGGCAGTCCTGGTGTGATGTGGTCCATGGGGTCGCAAAGAGTCGGACTCGACTGTGCAACTGAACAACAAAAATTCTGTATATTATTATACTATATTAGTAGATATCAGCAAGACTGAGAAAAACACCGAAGAGAATATGACAATAATATGAAAGTTCAAAGTGTAGAGGTAGGTACCCTTGGAACAGTTATTAGGGATCTTAATTTCTGTAGCATTTCAGTATCCTTCCTGCAGAAGGAACACTGGTTTTGTTTTTGTTTTACATTCCTTTAACTAAAGAGGTGTGGAGTATTATACATTCGGGTAATCCCTGGACCCAACTCAGGCTCCCTGCTGCCATACAACAGCTGTACAGAAACAGTGCCGGGGTGGAAGAGTTATTTCCTTGTTTTTGCTGCTCCACATGGAACAACAAAAATGGGGAATTAACTTCCCCCAGCACTGTTTTGGCATAGGAAAATGGCTGGAGGGGGAGAGGAGCCCTCCCCCCTGCAATGGCTTTCTGAGCCTGTTTGGGCTCATCTTAATTTTTTTAAAGTCATTCCCTGCAGCCTTATGTATGACTTGGGGAACCTGAGTTAAAACCACAAGCAGATAATTTGACCCACAGAGACTATACTTGTTCAAGGAGAAAGCAAACATGGTACAGCCCTGCTGGGAATGGGTAACATCAGAATACAGAATTCAATGATATGCTTGAATGCTTCTCCTCCTTCTGAGAACATCCCCTCCAACTGAAAGCACATCATGGGAAAGGCCTTGCCTTCAGTGTACTGTGAGGTGGCAACAGGCAGGCAAGGTTAAACTAGCCCTGATCTCTATGGAGCTCGTTTCCAAAATTGCTCCTCTAAACATTGCAGTCCTTGGAAAGTCCCTATTGTCCCTTGTTTTTCTGCAGCTTTTGACGCTAATTCTACTGCCCAGAGCTTGCAAGCCACAGATTAATATACCCATATGATTATGTGCAACAAATAGCACCAGATTCAGCTAAGGAAAAAAAATGCTAAAAATTTTTTTAGACAAACTCATGGAAGATGGATTTATAATGGCTATTTATGGGATAGTTATTTGGAGACTACAAGAGTCTGAATGCCAGACTCAGAGGACAAATGATAGAAAATATCTATTATATACAAGTTGTGCTTGTGTCCTCCCAAAGGCATCTGTGTCTCTGTCTGCTGGAAGAAGAATACAGGATTGGATGTTCCTTGGTCTGATCCAGCATGGCTGTTCTATGCCATCCACATTTTTGGAGCACAGTCCACAATCTACTCACCACCCCTCTAAATCTGGAACATTAAAGGGCCAGTTCATACATGCATATGCATTACTCAGTCACTGCAATGCTGAGCCTTGACTTGGGCGTATGAAATGTACATCACATGGCAAACACAGAACTAGAATCTGGGAGACCCAGGTTCGAATCCCCATTTGTGCCATGGCAGCTCACTGGGTGAACTTGGGCCAGTCACACTCTCTCAACGTAACCTACCTCACAGGGTTGTTGTGAGGAGAAAAGAGAGGAGAGGAGAATGATGTAAGCTGCTTTGGATCCCGATTGGGGAGAAAAACAAGGTATAAATGAATTAACTAAATAAATAAAATAATTATCTACTCAGACACAAAGCTTTTAAAAGAGATCCCATTCTCAATTTCAATTGAACTTTGATCACATGTTTTAAAATTGTTGTGTAATATCTTTTTATCAGGACCAACCAAAATGTCACAAAATAGTGAGCAAGCTATTGAGCTCCTCGGAACTCTTAATCAGGCTGGGTGTTCAATACAAACATGAAAAGAGGAGAGGGGAAGATATACGAAGAAATGGGAAAAGATAGCTAACACAGGCAGTACTTGTCTCTTTGGGAAATATCACACTTTGGAAGACAATCTTCAAATGGGAGTTTGCTTATGGGAGCTGCTCATCCTCCAACAATACTATCCCATTTGGCTTGTATTGACTGTTTTCTTAGTGCTTTATCACTTAAAATGAATCTCCTGCTTTCACTAAGAGCTACTGCATTTTTCTTCTTCTCCTCCTCTAACAAGGGGCCCTTTTGTTCAAATTAGTGCTGGGGAGACATTTAATTACCGGCTGGGTTTGATATCCTCAAAGAGAGAGTGGCTATTTTTTTGTTTGTTTTGTTTTGTTTCTCTGTCCCCATAGCCTTTGGTGCATCTTAAAACCTGTTTTGCTCCCACGACCATGTAGTCCAATCCCTACCATGTAGGGAAACAGTGTTCTCTCTAAGCTGAGTTAGTGTGAGCTAGCTCACAGTTTTTTAGCCTCCAACTCACACATTTTTGTCTTAGCTCAGGAAGGATGGTTCCAGAGCAAACTAATTTTTGCAGTAGCCAAATTGCTTGCTCACAACAGTAATGCCAGTAGCTCACAAAGTAGAATTTTTGCTCACAAAACTCCACAGCTTAGAGGGAGCATTGATCATGACAGCCAATGCATTTTGGATTCCATTTTAAGACTTCACAAACTGCAACCTTAGGGCACCTCCACCATGCCCTAAAACATTTTCTCTCTCTCCTCTACTCCTCCCCCCGCCCAAAATGAATATGATCCTACCTGATGTTCTGGAGAACTTGCCAGCTTGCTCACTATTTTGTGGTGTTTTAGTTAGTCCAAATTATATCCTTGTATCCCCCTTCTAGAGCCAGCATGGCTGGTTCATAACACTGGAACTTCTCATGTTTCTGCTTGAGTACAGTGTCCTTAACACAAGAGAAAGAAGGTCCCAGAAAAAGGACCAATGTTGTGACAAGAAGAACCTGGTGCTGAACTACAGATTTGACTGAATTTTGTGACAACTATGGTTCGGTTTGAAAGTTCAACACAATGGGGGCAAAACTTCCTTTTCCCCTAACATTATATTCCAGCATAAGCTTTCATGGCCTGACCCTACTTCTATACATGCTAGTGTCTGAAGGGGAAAAAAATTGTGAATCTTTAGGTCATCACAAGATTCCTCTTTATTTTTCCTGTTAAAATTGACTGCTTTGTATCCATTGCATATAAATGGTGTATACATGGCATAAACAATGGCATAAAACTCTGGGCAATGTATAAAAATGGCATAAAAGAAACAACTTAAAATGGAAAATGTTGAGACATGATCCCATGCCTGGACTCAAAGTCCACACGCACACTGAGGCCCCAGAGCCGGGATACTTAATCTGGTTTGGAGCCATCAGAAGGAAGGAGGGAGCTGCAGAACAGGAGCAATGCAGCCATGCTCGAGTTCTGCTCTTGGCCTTGTTGAAACAGAGGCTGGCTGCCCTGGGCATGGTGTTGCAGAGCCCAGCTCCACAACAGCCCAGTGAAGATGAGACACCACTGTGGGACTACAAAGAAGAGCCAAGGTGGTGGCAGCTGTAGAGAAGAACCATCTCCTGACTCTAGGAGATGACATCATCAACCAGTGTCGGGGGGGCGGGGCGTCAGCAGGAGCAATGGCGGACGCTAATTGAGAGAGCTCTGAAAGTCCCCCTCTGAAACCCGCTGAAAAAACATAATTAAATGCGTTCCTAGGGCAAGCAAGGCATGGGAAAGCAGAACAAAGGCAAATTGCTCACTGCCAAACCTTCAGATCACCCGCTTAAAGAATTTTTTCGATCCAAAAACGCGAGTGAAAGATCAAACATCGTGGCCACAACTCAACACAAAATGGCGTCAGGCTCGTCACAAGTGGATCAGACACAAACAGCACTCACTAAAAAGGATTTTCAAGAGGATTTAAAAAGATTTAAAGCAGAAATGACTGAAACCTTCAATGAAATCATAAAACCACTGGCTGATCGACTTGAAGAGATGCAACTTTCGATTCAACAAATTGCACAAACTGCAGACTCGGCAATGGAAATGGCCACTAACAACCATGAAGACATCAGAGTTCTACAAGACTCCGAGACCTAGGCCAAAGAGCGTATTCTTATGCTTGAACATAAAACAAGAGAAAAGTTTCTAAAACTACGTGGTTTTGCAGAGCAAGCAGAAGGTGCAGAGGAACTTACTTCATTTCTTGCTAAATGGCTGGCTGAAGAGGTAAAATTTGATGATGATGCTGAACCCATGTTGGTGCGTGCTTACAGACTGGGCTCTAATACTTCTGACAAGCGGCGTGGCCCAAGGGACATTTTAGTAGAATTCTTAGATCTGAAGATTAAAACCCAAGTGCTACACAAAGTTAAAATGGTTGGGAGTTTCAAATTTGGAAATAATGAAATCTTCATCTTTCCTGACGTGCCTCCTGAAGCGCTCCAAATGAGGAGAAATCTTAAACCCATTACATCGCGCCTAAACGAGGCTGGCATCAAATATCGCTGGGCCAACTCAGGTTCTTTGCAAGTGCGTCATCATGGGACATTATACCAAGCTTCAGACTTTGCATCAGGTTGTGTGTTGCTGAAGGCATTGAAGCTTGAAGTAGCAGAAGATATGGAAACCGATCCAGCTGCATTTCGAAACGCAAGCGGCAAGATCAATCTACTCCCCATCGGTGGAGCAAAATTCCTACCCGTAGAAGGATGAACTTTTAACTGTGCATGCAGGTTTTCTTTTGTGGCAAAAATTCTTATTTGTTTTCACTAAGTAGTATTGCATATCGAGACTATGCCGTTATCTGTTCTAACAATTTACTCTCTTGTCTTTTAGAACTAAAGTTACGTGGGTAAAAGGGGGGGTTATTTTCTTTCGTTCTCTCTCTGGTGCCCTGGCCCCACTGGTGCCCACTGGTGCCCTGGCCCCACTGCTGACCTCTGATGGCACCTGGTATATTTTGGCCGCTGTGTGACAGAGTGTTGGACTAGATGGGCCATTGGCCTGATTCAACATTGGCTTCTCTTATGTTCTTATGTTCTTATGTTCTTATGTTCTTATGTTCTCTTAGATCCCCATTATGAGGTGGTCTATTCTGTTTGGGGTTTTTTCATGGTTATCAGTTAATGCAATGGTTGAGCCTGTGAAGCTCATTGAGGATCATAGATTCTCATACCTGGTTTTTGGAAGTGGGGGAGGGGGAGGGGGTTCTAAAATTAAGTATAGGTTTTGTTTACCAGAAAGGAAAGTTCAGTTGGACAAAAATTAATGTTAATTTTATAAGTAAGCCAAAAGATGCAAAAAGGAACGGACTGGAAGTAGCAACTGTGTTATCAACGGAACTCTTGCTTGGCCTAGTAATGAGACACATATTGTATAGTTGTATATACTATAGTGCATTAAGTTTGTTTTCTTGTTTTTCTTTTATATATGCTAATGGCTGACTTAAAAATATCTACTCTAAAAAAAAAAAAAATCAACCAGTGTCGGGGAAATGGCTGCCTGCCCTGAGGTACATGAGAGAATCTATGGCAGCCAGGCAGCAGATGATCGAAGAAGGCCATCTGGACCAGAGAAACCAGCGAGGCTGGGCCAGACCCAGGTGTAGTGGCTATTGGGTGAATAGCGAGGGGTGGATGATTGGCTCCTCAAGGACAGAAGAGGTGGGAGTAAAGCCAGAAAGCGAATGAAAAGGCAGACTCCACAGACAGGCCATGGCAAGGGAGGGAGGGAGCACAAGCCTGAAGAGGGGGGCAGAGTGTTGCTCCAAGGGAGGTAAGGAGGGACCTGCAGCATTCACCCAGCATCCTACCTTCCCCAGTTCGGAGGCCTAAGGTGACTCAGCATGGATGGCACAGTGGCAGTGGGGGAGGAAAGCAAACTGACAGGAGTGGGTGCTCAAAGGAAGTCACCATATAAAATAGGTGGGATGAACATGGTATTTTCAACTATGCACAAAAATTAAAAGGAACCACCCGCACATATTTGTATATCCCTCTGTTGACTCTGCTCTTCTTGTTGCCCCAGCATGCTATCTGTACAATTACCCTGTCTGCAGCAGTCAGGCATGCAGAGGAAGAGGGAGCATGGGGTAAACAAGGGGATAGATAAACCATGGGAGTCACAACAAGTATACTGAATGCAGGTGGATGTGTACCTGACCTGTTTGCACATGTGCCCTGGAAGAAGATTGAACAGGCCTTTCTCCTCATCAAGCCTGAGATGTAGGGCTCCATCCTCATAGTGAGTGAGACACATAGCCCATGCTTTTCCATCTTGGCCTTTGTTTCCTGGAGCCCCTCCCAGGGTGGAACCAGTAACTGCAGGTTCCAGAGTTCAGAACAGCATAAATCACTGCCTCTCAGCTATTCAGGACATTCTCTACAAGTACGTGTGACATGCAAAAGAGTTCTCAGCTGGGGCAGTGAACTGGGTAGGGGCAACGTGGATGGAATTCACATTCCAGCTACCCAATTGCATTCTTGCAATGCTAGGCGGAAGGTTTACTCAATGGGTAGGTATGGTGTGATTCGATGGCCTTTTTGATCTCTTATAAATTCTACAGACCAAAATTCCCATCCAGTCCCTGATCAACGAGATCCATGGTTACACCCAACACATGGAGCTAGAGTTGCCAACTGGCCAGTTTTTCAGTGTCTGGGCTGGTTGCCAATTCAGGTAATAAAAAAGCCAGGAGATATATTGCCATTCCAGCCAAACCTGAGTCAGACCTGGTACCCCCTTTCATGTGTCTGATAAGCTGTCACACACACCACAAATCAGTTGGGAGTAGGAAAAGGCACTCTGGCTGTTATATTCCAGGGACCACAGGCCATCACACATGCCACTCCTAAGCTCGGCATGGGATCCTGAGCCTCTGCATACAAAGGAGCAATCTTAGGGTGATATTTTGGGGGAAAGAGTGGAAGTGCGTGGGAGAGAGGCAACTTTTAATGGAACTGCATTTGTTCTCCATTGAATGCAAGGATAGACTGTAAACAGGTTTCAAAATGTAATGCAATCAATACAGTTAGGAGAAATGCTCTGAAAAGCAATTAAATAAGTCCAATGTATATCAGTTTAACAATTCCTAATGGTGTATGATCCATTTTTAGCTAGATATGTCTACCCATCTCTAGTCCAAGCAGAGCCCACCTGTCATTGCCAATCTCCAGTTGGTGACTGGAGATCTCCTCAGATTACAACTGATCTCCAGGTGATAGAGATCAGTTCACCTGGGGAAAATGGCCCCTTTGGGTGGTGGACTCTATGGCATGATACTCCACTGAAGACACTCACCTCCCCAAACCTTGCCCTCCTCAGGCACCACCCCCAAAATATCCAGGTATTTTCCCCAAACCAGAACTGTCAGCTCTCACTTGTTAGCATGTGTGTAGTGTCTACAAGAGAGAAGCAAAAGATGGGGAAGGGGTAGGCAAAGGGTTGGCACACATGAAAGAGAGAAGCCTTTTATGCACCACTGGTTTCCCTTGCTTTCACCAGGCATCTCTGTCGCATTTTCTTTTTTGTTCTGCATCCCCCCCCCCGCCCCACTTTCACCTTGCATGTCCATTGGGTTTTCTTGTTTATTCTGTGTTAATTTTCATCCCTTCAGCTCTCAGTTTGTTTTCCAGTCACTGTTTTCCTGTGTTTTTTTAGAGTGGTTATATGACGGATTTTCCTTTTGCTTCGCTTCCAAAACCAAAGGTTATTCAAAACCATACAGATTCCCTCTGATTTCCCCCTCCCTTTTCCTGCCCCTCAGAGGCCACTCCCCCACCCACATCGTGGTTGTGCCTCCCATTCTGCACCTTCTACCATCTTCCCCCTGTTCATTGTTGTACAAGCTCCATTTCCCCCTTGTTTTAAACTTTTTATTTTTTTTACAAACGCCACGAGTCGAATAATGTGACTTTCTCTAGTCTCATTTAATATTTTTTAAAAAATTAAATGATGTGGCTAACTTTTAAAAGGAGCTGCTCCTGGAGGCCTGAGGGGGTACAAAGGCAGCAGCAACAGGGGGAGGTGATGGGGATGTGGATGGGGGTTGTTTCCTGGCCTGCTGCAGCCGCCACCATACCACCAGTGTGAGTACCAGCAGCAGTGTGCAAGCACCTGACCCTCCACCACTGTTGCTGCCAAGAGGCGGCTTCAGGCTGCTTCCAGGAGCTCCAGTGGTGTGTTGAATGCAAAGCTGCTCATTCTGTGTCTCCAACTTCTTCACCAGCTCAGGACCAGGTGGGATGGCAGGAGCTGAGAGCTGTGTGCTCCCTCTGCTCCTGCCACCTTGGCCAATCCTGGGCTGGCTCCTTTGCAGCTCGGTTTCAACTGAGCTGCAAGAGGAGCCAGCCCCAGCCAAGGCAGCATGGAGCTGAGAAGAAGTTGGAGAAACAGAATGAGCAACTTTCACATTCACAGCGCCACTGGACCTCCTGGGCAGAAACAGCAGGATGGATTCAGATGCCCTGTTTCTTGTCTGGATGCAGTGCTGTGACTCCTGATTCCTTCTTGAATATCCACATTAGGGACACCCAGAGATCTCAAGCTCTCTCTTTCCTCTACAACCCCCCCCTTACTTGCAACTGAAAATATCTGAAAGGAAAAGAGATTGCTGTGTGAATCAATACTTTCAAGTTCTCTTTTCTTTTCTTTTCTTTCCTATTGCTCTTGGTCTCATTTAAAGTTGGGGGCATCTCTCCTTTTTCTCTCCTTCTCTGTTCAGATTTTCCCTTAAAATAGTAATTAAACCCTTTCTCATAATCCAGGGATCTCTGCTTTAAGATTGCATGGGGGAGTGAAAGTGGGGAGCTTTTTTAAAAAACAAAAGACCCTCAAAGCAACATGGTTGTAAAAAATCTCACATTCATGTTCCACCCTCCCCACAGTCCCCCCCCCCAATGCCTCCTCTTTCCTCTCCCTCCTCCACTAGGGTTGTCTTGGGCTGCTGCCACCAGTGTTCCCTTTAAGCTGCGGAATCTTGTGAGCAAAAATCCTACTTTGTGAGCTACTGGCATTAAAGCTGTGAGCAAGCAATTTGGCTACTGCATAAATTAGTGTGCTCTAGAGCCATCCTTCCTGAGCTGAGACAAAAAAATATGTGAGCCGGAGGCTAAAGAACTGTGAGCTAGCTCACAGTAACTCAGCTTAGAGGGAACACCGGCTGCCACCTATGTGACCCCACAGCAATGCGGAGTCTCGGAAGCCACAGCCGTGGCAGCCAAGAGGGCCCATCCGAGGCAGGGGAGGCAGCCACTGCCATGAGAACTGCCAGGCCAGTAAGAGGAAGAACTTCCCAGTTCCTCCAAAGCAGAAACCACCAAGCTTTTCAAAGATGGCCCCGTTAAAGTGGAACATGGAGGTCCAATGCGGGCAAAAAGAAGCTCGAAGGAAGAACAAGGCTCGGCATGGGGGGGCAGGGGCTGGGAAAGTGAAGAGAGGAGAGAAACAGTCAGGGGCTGGCGGGGAGCATCATGTTGACTTTTGAATGCTTGGCTCTGTCCACTGAGGGGAACGGAAGCATGCACGCGCATACGCACACGCACACACACACACACACACACACACACACATGTTGCCAGTGATCATAGCTTGCTTGCAATACCACACACAACAGAAAAAGTATGGTCAGTTTCAACAGTGCTTCCCCCTCCCCCTCGCCTATGTTCCTTTCTGTTCCCTTTCATTCAAGAAACTAACGCTAAAATGCATGTGCGAAACCTGAACCATGAGGGTTTAAATGGAAGCTGCTTGCTGGATGCTACCACACAGCTACAATAGGACAACTCTATAAATTTTTAAAAACCTTTGGACGCCACCCCACATATGTCACGTTCCCACCCCAATTAAGAAAAAATGTGGTTTTGGTTGCAGCTGGAAAACACATACACAGAAATACACCTGAGAAAAAAGATTGGTGCATAGGGCAGGCACACAAATCTGAAGTCAAGCTTAAAGGCTTGACTGCTTGGATTCTCCGGAGTATGGTGTCAGTGCATAATGGGCCGGAGAGAGAGATCAATATCATGTTTAAGATGAAAATGAAAGGAGGCAATACCAGTATGGTATTTTGAGGGTTAGTCAGATGAGGCTAGCAGGAAAGGGAGACTGAGAGAAGCTGCAAAGCCCAGGGGCAAAGGGAGGTGGAGCCAGAGTGAACAGCCAGCGGAGAAAGACGGGATCACTAGAGGCTCCCCGTGAGCACATGGAAGGAGCGAAAGAGTCAGGAATGTGGGAGAGCTGGGCTGAGGGTAAGTGAAGCAGGGAAGAGAGAGAGGCCCGTACATTGTGTACAACATAGTCAAGAACAGTCCTGAGGGAAGCTGAACTGAACTGTTATGTCCACTGATCGCCACTAGGTGACAGTGACATTTACCAGAGTTTGGAGCTCAAGAGACAATAGGGACTAGGATCCTGAAACCTCAAGCAGTCACCAATAGGAACCTTGGCGGGAAGTTTAAACCCATCAATGGGACCTGGGGGTGGTCCATGGGGATTGTATATAGTTGGCCATCTGGCCAGTATTCTCTGTTCTGTTGTGTGTGCAGTAAACTGAGCTAAGAATCACTCTGTGTCCTGGTTCTTCATGCATCGAACCCACTACACAACATGAACCTTATCATGCATCACAATGACAGAGGACCAGTCCTGGGGTGAGACTGAGCCTAAATTTTGCAGGGGGGGGAACACCAGATTTTTAGGGTGGTTACCAGGCAGGTCTGTATTGTAAGGGATGCTTTGGAGAGGAATGGAATGTTACAGTTATTGTCCATCAAGCACCAGTTTTGGCCTATTTGTGGGGAGATCTCATGGAGTCACAAGAATTAAGGGGTGTGTGACAGTTTCATGGGTGTGCCAGCAACAGGTGGCATTGTGGGAGCTGCCATTAAATGCCCCACAAATAAAGAAGGAATAAGGCTGGGGAGGGCAGCTGAGGGACCTCCCGGACAGCTGCCCCACAGGAATATTCCTGATAACTTTGATGGCCAATCCACCCCTGCTTGTGCCCCAGGCTGTGCAGGCCCTAGGAATGTAGAGGCCTCTGGAGGATAAAGGTGGCTTCCTTCTTTTTCTCTCGACAGGTTTACTGAAAGGGGCAATGCTGTTAGCATGTTTCTTTGTCAGAGCTGGACAGGCCAACTGGCAGTTTATGGGCTAGATTTAATCCAGGGGCAACGTTATCTCTTCCCCTGCCAGCTCCACAAATCCAAATGGCATAAAGTTTACCCATAGCCTCATAATGAAAATATTTTTTTAAGTTTTAAGAAATAGATATATTCTGCACTATAGATGTTAACAATTCATTGTATGTAGCACTTGGTAAAATGTAAACACAGTTTTGTATGTAATGCATGACCCATGATCTATAACAGAGAATCCCTCGTTGATAAATGATGGCAAGTTTATTAAAATTACAGGGGCAATCAATTGGTGTGGCAAATACAGGCCAGCATCTGGAGTATAGAGTGGCCCCCAAGAATACAGACGTATTCATTCCTGTGTCGGCAGCAGGAGGGGCCTAACTAGTCCTCCCCTAAAAAAGGTGATCACCAGTGTTGTAGCACAAGTAATCTGTTGGGAAGGAAAAACACCTGGGTTGGCTCCCCCCCCCTCCAAAAGTGGACAGAGGTTTAAACATACACTATCCTTTTACTCCCTTGCAAATTTTACAAACTAATGTTTACTGCCCATGGTTTAGATCCAAACCCATGTGTGTGCATAACAAAATGTGTGTTTCCAGGCACCAGCTACATTATATAGGTATATATGTGCCAGAGAGACTGTGGTTCTCTTCCACATACATTTTGTATCAGTAAACAAACATTTCCCACTGCGTTATGTGTGAAACTGTGTTATGTGTGGTGATGCTTGCACCTTTAACACCTTTTTGAACGTGGTATCTGTGGCTAAGGAGCTGCGGTGGCTCAAGTGGTTAAGACGCTGAACTGCAGGCTGTGGAAGGTCAGTAGTTCAGCAGTTCGAGACCCGAGAGTTTCGCATGACGGAGTGAGCTCCCGTCTCTGGTTCCAGCTCCTGCCAACCTAGCAGTTCGAAAGCAAGAAATTGCAAGTAGATAAATAGGTACCACTTCGGTGGGAAGGTAACAGCGTTCCGTGCACCTTGGTGTTTAGTCATGCCGGCCACGTGACCACGGAAACCAAAGAGTGATTAACATATGGAATTCACTGCCACAGGAGGTCGTGGCAGCTGCAAGCATGGTCAGTTTCAAGAGGAAATTAGATAAACATATGGAGCAGAAGTCCACCAGTGGCTATTAGCCACAGGGTATAGATGGGAACTCTCAGTCTGGGGCAGGTGATGCACTCTATTCTTGTTGCTGGAGGGGGCAGCAGTGGGAGGGCTTCTGGTGCCCTGGCCCCACTGCTGGACCTCCTGATGGCACCTGGTATATTTTGGCCGCTGTGTGACAGAGTGTTGGACTAGATGGGCCATTGGCCTGATTCAACATTGGCTTCTCTTATGTTCTTATGAAACATCTTCGGACAGCGCTGGCTCTTCGGCTTGGAAACGGAGATGAGCACCGCAACCCTAGAGTCGGATTCGACTGGCTTTCGAGCAAGGGAACCTTTACCTTTACCTTTATCTGTGGCTAAGACCACCTTATCTTTGTCATTAACTGCGGTTTTGCAGCAACATTTTCTATGAGCAGTAAACTGAAAGCCTCTTTGTTGAATACATTATGTGTAAATCTTTCAAGCTGCGTGATTCTGGTCACATTGTTATGTTAGGAAATCAAGATATTTTTGGAAGAACCTGTAATAATAGCAGAAAATGTTCTAGGTGCAGAACAATGGGTGTGTATTTCTGGGGAGGAGGTAGATACTGTTTTGACAAGATGAAGTGGGAAAGGGGAACATGTCATTAGAGGAAGAAAATGAACTGATTCTGCTCTCTTATCTTGATTGCCAAAAAAAAAAAAAATCACGTTGGAGATGGCAATTGGCTCCCATTAGTTCCTCTTCTGTAATCAGAAGCATTTGCAATGAGAATTTCGCAGCAATTCTCAAGTTGTTTCAACATTTTTATCCATCTATCTAACTATCCATTCATTCATCCTGCACTCCCAGTCAATACTTGTTTTTTTGGGGCTGCTTATAATAAAAAATTTAAACAATACAGATAAAAATCTAATTCACAATATTAAAATTACAGCAAAAACAAGTATAGCAGCCAGTGGCAGACCTACATTTTTGGGACCTCAAGGCCCAAATGGCAGAGAACGGGGTGGTGGGCAATGCTCCCTCTAAGCTGTGGAGTCTTATGAGCAAAAATCGTACTTTGTGAGCTGCTGGCATTAAAGATGTGAGCAAGCAATTTGGCTACTGCATAAATTAGTTTGCTCTGGAGCCATCCTTCCTGAGCTAAGACAAAAAATGTGTGAGCCAGAAGCTAAAAAACTGTGAACTTAGCTCACACTAACTGAGCTTAGAGGGAAGCACTGGTGGTGGGGTGGAGCTCTTGAAAATGGGGTCAGTATTAAATACTTCAACCCATTGGCTTTTGATTCTGTCACTAAAATAGCCTTATTTTAATAACAAGCACTTTTAAAAACTCTTATCAATTTTGTTGGAAAATGCACACTTTTTTTTTTTTAAAGTTGCTTCAGGGCCCCTCCAGGATCTGCCCCTGATAGCAGCATTAATTACAAAACAAAAACAGGTAACATTAAAATATCTCATAATAGTCATAACATTCTCCTAGGGAGGCACTGTGATGAAACCATTGGGCTGCTGGGGCCAACATTAGTTCTTGTTACTTTGCAGATGTGATGCGCTTTTAACTCAGCCTCCATCATGCTTACCATTGGCAGCAAGGCAGCCTGCTTCGCTAGAGCCGTCTCATGCTTCACCAACAAGTAGATCCATTTTAGGCACCAAACCGAGCGAAGAGGTATACTGAGAATGCTGGACTGTACCTATCAAAGCAGGTTGCATATAAGAAAATCACATTTTAACCTCCATACAAACACATTTAAAAAGACTTGCCTGTAATTAACTAGCACATCTGAACAAACAGGCGAACATTTCTTTGAAACAAATTTGAGATACTTACTGGCAAGACACGTTATGCAGAATAAGATGTTAGACTGAGATATGGTAGAATTCTGGATTGAATTGTTTTAGACTACAGGTGGGATGGTACAGTTAGGTCATTTTTAGACTCTGGACTTCATGGTCTGGCAGAGGAGGCTTCTTTATTAACGGAAGACATTCTGGGAATTACAGTTTCCAGAATTCACTGGGGAAGTAGAAGAATAAATATGAAGGTTAACTGGGGGGAACTCATCCATCTCTAACAACATCATGCACCCCCAATCCCCACTGAGCCAGGATGGTTGGTACCCTTTACTCCCCCCACCCTTGAGTCTGGTTTGGATTATATCACTGTCTTACAGAGGAGTATGGGTAGTGGTGTGCATAACTGCTGTCCTGAGCCGTTGATTCACACCTTCAAATCTCCCCCCTTCAGGCTGTTTTCCCACAATGGAGCTGCTTTTAAAGGTCCTCTAGGAAAAAAAATTAAAGACTGCTGGAAGGGGTCACTGGTGTGTGGGGTGTATGTGTGGGAGCTGACTGCATTCCCTCACACTTGGTAGGGCTAGGGTTAGGATTGCCACGATCTCCCTGGTCACCGGTGGGGGATGCGGGTAGGGTTGCCAGATCCAGGTTGGGAAACTCCTGGAGATTAGGGGGTAGAGCCTGGGGAGGACACGGATTTCAATGGGGTATGATGCCATAAAGTCCACCCTTCAAAGCATCCATTTTCTACTGGGGAAACTGATCTCTGTAATCTGGAGATGAGCTGTAATTCCAGGGGGGGTGGGCAGGAGGCTGGCATCCCTAGTTACTAGCCTCAGTATGAAGGCTGGAGGTCTCCTGGAATTTTTACTGATTTCCAGACTGGAGGGATCAGTTCTGTGGAGGAAATGGCAGCTTCAAAGGCCAAACTCATGACATCACATCTCCACTAAGCTCCCCCTTCCAGAAATTCTGCCCTTCCTAGGCACTGCCCCCAAATCTACAGGAATTTTCCAATCTGGAGTTGGCAACCCTGATATTCCCTGCCTCTGTCTTATCAATATGTGAGATCCTTGGGGTCAGATGCTTGTAATGTCTTGTTTGGTCCTTAGGAAGTGAGGGAAAGAAAATTAACCCCAGAGATTCTTGAGGAGGCCTGCGTTGTGCTTAGGTTGCCAACTGCCTGGAGAAAAAACTTCAATCAAGGCTTAATGGGATGCTCTTTATGTTATTTACTTTCATGCTGTGAAAAGTTTCAGCTGTCCACTGCCATGCATTAGGTCTCTGTTAAAGGGACAAGACATTTTTCTTCAGGACTATTGGCAACCCCTGTAGTCTGCCAAACAGTTTTATCCTTTCTGCTTACATAATGCCAGATTAGATGTTCCTGAACTGCTTTGGAGATTATCAGAGCTGAGCATTATCATAATGGCTGAACCCCTGCAGTGAGGATCAGCTATAAAACTGAAGAAGCTCGGCTCTGCTCTGATGACATCCTGCCAGGATGATGCTCAGACGAGCCAATCGGAGGTTATCCCATCCCGCACAGGATATCCGTCTGGCCTCCTTATCTCCTAAGAAGCCCAATTGTTATAGCCCCTTCCCTGCAATTAGCACATGGCCTTGTAATGTTCATTTTAGCCCAGTTTAAGCTTTAATGCTGAATGAAGGTTTCCACGGTAATTATGCCTTTGAAAGAACCACAGTTATTAAAAATATATACTCAAGTGGGCAGCCGTGTTGATCTGAAGCAGCAGAACAAAGTTTTTAGTCCAGTGGCACCTTTAAGATCAACAAAGTTTTATACAAGGTACTAGGAATAAGGCCTGTTGTGGAAATAAATACAACGGGCTCTAGAAAGAAACTCTGGGAGAGTGCCCCGGCTTTGGGCACTCAGTGACAATTTGCTGTGGCAATCTCAGCAGGGTATAATGACAGAGTCCACCATTTTCTCCAGAAGAACTGATCTTTGCTACCTGAAGAGCAGTAGTAATTTTGAGTGATCTCCAGCCCACTCCCAAGATTGGTAACAGTGGTTCCCCAGGAGGGAGTGGCTGGTTTGGAGGGCAGAGTCTATGGCATTGTACCTGTCTGAGGTCCCACACCTCCTCAACACTCATCCTCTCCAGGTTTGACCCCTCAAATCTCCAGGAATTTCCCAACCTGGAGTTGACAACTCTATCTCCCTCCCAGCCAACCATCAACCTACCTTTAGTTTTCCATCTCCTCCCCCCTCCCTCCTAGAGAGCATTTGTAATTTTGAGTGATCTCCAGCCCCCACCTGGAGATTGGCAACAATGGTTGCCCATCAGGGAATGGCTGGATTGGAGGGTGGAGTCTATGGCATCGTACCTGTCTGAGGTGCCACCCCTCCTCAAGCCTCACCCTCTCCAGGCTCCATCCCTCAAATCTCCAGGAATTGCCCACCTGGAGTTGGCAACCTGATCAGGGGCCCAATGAGTTTTCTCCCAAAGGCCAACATAGGTGTGGGAAGGGCCTTTTACTGACAGAGGAGAAAGTACAGGTGCCAACTCTGATTAGGGAAATACCTGGAGATTTGGGGGTGGATCCTGTGGAGGGCAGCATTTTGGGGTGTGTGTGGAATGACTCAGCAGGGTATAATGCCATAGAGTCTACCCTCTACAGCAACCATTTTCTCCCAGGGAACTGATCTCTGTCATCTGGAGGTCAATTGTAACAGTGGGGGATCTCCAGGCCCCTCCTGGAGATTGGCAACCCTAGGGAAAAGTCAGCCGCACAGCGGGGAGTTGAAGAAAATGGTTTGATGGTTGCTGGCCCACCTTGTTAGCCAGCCAGCCATGCTGAAGCTAAGCAGAAGAAAGAGCCTTTTTCCATTTATTCTGACAGGAAAGTGGCCACTGGGGAGGGGGTTATGGGTGGGGGAGGGGTTATGCTGAAAGTCCTTTGTTTTTTTACTCACAGAACCAAGCTTGGTTGCCTACCAACAGCCACTGAGGGGACAGTCCCTCACAGGAGTCAAGAGAACTGTCTTCCTCAGGAGAGAGAGCTGGTCTGCCAGTAAATCTGACATGCAAAAGGGGGACTGGGTGGGGAAGAGGAGCAGACCCAGCACCCAGCCAATGGCATGCGAGTACTCTTGAGTGGTGGCTGATGGGCCAATGGCTGAGGGAGGGCATTTTACAGCCAATGGGAGTGCATGGAATCTTGCGAAACCAAAAGAGAATTATTATAAGGAAAGATAAGCTTTCGTGTGCACTCACCCAGAATAAAACTTTGTTGATCTTTTGGGTACAACTGGACTTAAAAAAAATATGTAATGAGGACTGCAAATTCTGATGGGAGGGGGAAGCCAGGAGACAATAGGCTGGAGCACGCAGAGAAACAAGAAGCCCTCTGCTTCCTGCTGCTTAGACTCCCAGGCTGAGATACACCAGGGATGGGAGATATTGCATCATGGTTGAGGACACAAAGTAATATCTGCACACACATTGCTGACTGAAGACAGGCTTATGTCAGTTACAGCACTATCTACTCAGTTGCTCAAGCACAGAAGAATCAGGGCTGTGCACTGTAAAATAGCTGTGCTACCTGCCTGCCTGAAGTGACTTTCCCCACATTCCCCCAATCCAGCAGCCTCTGTTTTGAGCCCAAACTATGAGAACCAGGTACTGAATAAAACAGGAGTCCAGACTGGCACCTTAAAAGGCCAACCTCATTTGCCCCAGTGTAAGGCAATATGAGTCAGTGGTCACTTCATCCATCTGACAAAGTGAGCTCTCACCTGGTATATTTTGGCCGCAGTGTGACAGAGTGTTGGACTAGATGGGCCATTGGCTTCTCTTATGTTCTTATGTTCTCTTTTATGTTCTTATGTACTCACAAAAGTTTTTGCTAGAATAAATTGTATTTAAGGTGCCATTGGGTCTCTTGCTTATTCCACTGCTTACAGATTAACATGGCTACCCACTGAAAAGCAGCAACAACAACCACAATTCTGTTTGTGTGGTTGGGTTCTTGTATTTTTTTTTCTGGTCCAGAAAGAATGAGGAGGGGGGAATTTACATAGGAGGAAAAGTGGGATTTGGACAGTGAGAGATAGCCACAGTTTATGTCTGAATAGAGGTGGCAAAACTAATTCATGCTTTCCCTTTTCTTTATATTCCAGCATCAGTTAATACAAACCCCTGAAGAAAACAGGATATGGCCAGCTGAATGCATCCATGAAATAAAGTCCCATGATGTACATGAAAATGAACTTTCCCGTAATGCATTAGGTCTATCATAGAGCTCAAACTTTTATAAATATTCCAATCTTGTTACCTAATTTCCCTCTTGGATAGTCTCCACCGCCCCAAGTCTTCTGTTGAGGAGAGAATGTGAGCTATAAATCAAATAAATAAATAAACTGGTATGTATTGTGCTGTTACTATGGTACAGAAATTATTTGCAACTAGATTATCCTGTGTGGACAAAAGGATACAATTATAACTGATAGTAGAATTATAGTATAAATATCTAATGACGTATGGATGCATCCAGGTCTCTTTTTGTAGCAGGAACTCCTTTGCATATTAGGCGACACACCCCTAACGTACCCAATCCTCCAAGAGCTTACAGAGCTCTTCTTACAGGGGCTATTGTAAGCTCTTGGAGGATTGGTTACATTAATGGTGTGTCACCTAATATGCAAAGGAGTTCTTGCTACAAAAAGAGCCCTGAATGCAGCCTTGATTTATCTATCAACATTCTGATTATAAAATCTTCAGTGAAGGGTTTTGATTCCGAAGGGTACTAATTCAGAGTATAGGCCCATCACAGACCATTAGCCACAATGGCTAAGCAAAACCTCCACGTTCAGAAGCAGTGAACTTCTGAATGCCAATTGCTGGCATTCAGGGAAATAATAGGGGAAGCTTTGGGCTCCATGCCCTGCTTGTTGTAGGCCTGCCAGGATGTCTGGTGGTACATTATGGGGAAAGGAGTGCTGACTGGACTAGAAGGACCACTGGTCTGATCCAGCAGGGCTCTACTTATATGCTCAAGAAGACTGCCTCTCTCTTTAAAATGCCATGTGTATTGTTAGTTCCAAGTAGCCAGCCATGTTGGTCTGAAGCAGCAGAACAAATTTAGAGTCCAGTGGCTCCTTTAAGACCAACAAAGGTTTATTCAAGGCATGAGCTTTCGTGTGCTTTCGTTTGAACTCTCACTTTCCATTCCAATGTATTTGAAAAAGTGTGCATGCTCACAAAAGCTCATACCTTGAATAAACCTTTGTTGGTCTTAAAGGTGCCACTGGACTCTAAATTTGTTCATATGTATTGTTAGTGCTGTATAAAACCACATGCTATAATGAAATGTTGGGAAGTATGTTAAAAACATCATCATCATCTACATTTTGAATTAGGCATTGCCTTATCGCTAGACAAAAAGTTGCACTGAAGTTCAGCTTAGTATTTGTGCCAGAAGCAATGGTCTCCAAACTTGGCCCAATGCTTTTCTCAAGAGGGCCAGTCACAATTATCTTACCACTTATATGGTTGTCAGATCTGGTTAGGGAAATACCTGGAGATTTTGGAGGTGGAGTCTGAGGGGAGGGATCCCAGCAGGGTATAATGCCATAGCGTCCACCTTCTGAAGCTGTCATTTTCTCCAGATAAACTGATCTCTGTTACCTGGAGATCAATTTTAATAGTGAGAGATCTCCAGCCACCACCTGGAGGTTGGCAACCCCATCTGTCACGATGAGCAAGCCCTATGTAAACATGGTTTGGGGGGGGCCTCTTGAGGGAGGGAACCCCAACTGCAAGAAAAAAATATTGTGAAGCTTTCTCTCCCTTCATGACTGCAAGGCATGATCTTGCTGTTCTTTCTCATACATACACTCTGTGCTTCAGAATTGACGCATGATAGAGATTGCATTGCTTCTAGTGACAAAGAAGACCTTTAAAAAGAGGCACCAGTCTTTGTTTAACAGCCCAAGGGAGCCCTGCAATTTGTAAAGATAGCACAGCAGGTGTGGGGGGGACAACCACCTTATACTCACACGGACAGTTTAGATCTCTCCTGTTGTGCATGATCAATGCAGGCACGGAATTGAAATGCCAATACCATTTATTAGAAGAAAGGGATTTCGATAATTCTGCCTTCTCATTGTAATTCTGCAGTGCTGGTGCAGCACCAGGCGAACAAACAGGACTAACCTTCTGTGGAAATCTCAGACAATCCGAATGTCAATGGGCTGTGCAATTTATCTGACCTATGCGAGGAGGCTTTCAGGTTGCCAACTGTCCTGGGGCATATGTGATTAAAGCCAGTTCTTATTTTTATATGCTAATTTATTTGTACATGGTAGGGTTACCAATCTCAAGGTGGGTTCTCTTAGAATTACAGCTGATTCCCAGGCTACAGAGATCATTTTCCCTGGGGGAAATGGCCGCTCTGGAAGGAAGACTCTATGGCATCACATCTCTGCTGACCTTCCTCCTTCCCCCAAACTCTAACTCCCCCAAACAATCAAGTGAGCAACTGTAGCATATGGGCAGACTTAAAGTAATATAATGGTTAAACTTAAAAGTAAAATAATGGTTTCGGAAGTTTAAGAACCAACCACGTAATAACAACACTAAAGACTAAGAGCATCTTTAATTAATGATTCCTCCTGTTCTCGTGTCTCTTCACCTTGCCTGCAGCTCGCACTATCCCACAGAGAGGCTTCAACTTCTTTTTCGCATTAAAGGCAATGGCGTTGATATTTGTCTGGGGTGGAGGCAGTGATGGATGTGAGCTGTCATGTCTCAGGTTCAAGTTTTACCTCAGCCACAAAAGCTTCAGATGACCTTCGGCAAACCAGCTGTGTCAGCCTCAGTGTCCCTCCTGCCCCATCCACAAGGAAACTTTTCCAGCCCTCTTAGATGCTTTGAGAGAAGGCTACCCATCTGCTGCTGCAGTGTTGGAGCGGGAGGGAGGCCAGTTTGTTCAGCCAGTTTCTGTGGAAGTGTCATCTGTTAATCATTTTGATGGACCGTCCAGTATTCAGGAGTTCCATCCATAGCAAGGAAAAAGCTTATTAGGGATGGGAATTTGCCCAAATATTTTATTGCTGTAGCTTCTCATCAGAAACAAAATCTCAACTGAGAATGGTTAAATTTTGCATCAACAATGTATTATTTACCACTTTGATAAAACAACTCAAAAATACATTATTTCCACCACTCTCTAGTCATTTGGATGCAATGTTGCCTGACGGGGAAGTTTTCCTCTGGATGTAATAATGGAAATAATTAGAACAATGTGACTAAAGACCTGGGATTATATTCTAAAACCCAGGCAGGCCAGTCCTATGATCTAGGCAAGATGGCCACCGCTGCTGTGGAGAGGTCCATTACAGTGCCGTCAAACTGAATGGGCTTAGGAGGGTGTTGGTCTACTCAGGGTGGCTCTGTCAGGTACTCCTATCCTGCCCAGCTAGTGTAACTGGATGATGAAGGCTGTGTTGCCAAGGTCCTACTCAAAGGGCAGGACAGTGCAAGATAAAAGGTGGCAACAAGCCTAGCTATGTCAGAAATTGGAATTTACTGAGAACACTTATGTGTGCCTCTCTAGAGACCTGCTTGAATTGAAGCCTGAGAAATAACAGAGGCTTTGTGTGCTTAGAGCTTAGTGGATTTAGGGGGTCTAGACAGACAATGTTTGGGAATGAATGTTGTAGCCTGTGCTAGCTGTGGCAGCCCTAACTGTTCTTTTTAGCACCTACAATTGTATGCAATTATTATCATTGTTTCATTTTTATCCCACCTCAGGCAGCTCAAGGTAGAATACATGGTTTGAACCTGGGTTTAGTCCAGTACTCTTACCACTACACTACACTGGCTTTCAAGAAGCTTTGTACAAAAATACCCTGTGCTCTTTCTGCCAAAGGGATGGAACCAATGTTCCCTCTAAGCTGTAGAGTCTTATGTGCAAAAATCCTACTTTGTGAGCTACTGGCAATAAAGCTGTGAGCGAGCAATTTGGCTACTGCATAAATTAGTTTGCTTTGGAGCCATCCTTCCTGAGCTAAGACAGAAGTGTGTGAGCTGGAGGCCAAAAAAACTGTGATCTAGCTCACACTAACTCAGCTTAGAGGGAACACTAGGTGGAACCAGTATACATTTTCTATCACATGGGGAATGAATAGGGTTGCCAGCTCTGGGGTGGGAAATTCTTGGTGATTTTGGGGGTGGAATCCGGGGAGAACAGAGTTTGGGGAAGGGAGGGAGTTCAGCAGGTTTGTGACACTATAAAGTCCACCCTCTGAATGCCATTTCCTCCAGAGGAACTGATCTCTGTAGTCTGGAGTAGAGAGCAATTGTAATTCCTGGAGAACGCCAAGTCCCACCTGTAAATTGGCAACCCTAGAAATGAGGAGCCAAATATTGCCATATTTATTTTCAGGGAAGGAATCCTTCTGCTTGTCTCCATTCTGAGCAATTTAATCCCTCTTCTCCCTCCACCTTCCTTTAATCCGGGGTCCTAACCTTGTAGCCTGCAGGCACTTTTGGGATTCTGATGCAGCACGGTGGATGCAGCCACAGAATGGCTGCCACAAAAGAGCTGCCGCAGGAGGCAAAGCTAGCCATAAAACAGCTGCCACAGTTTACCTTCAATCACACAGTGAACATCCTTGTGCTGTGGTGGTAGCTGCTGACCAAGCAACCTTTTAGACCATCTGCACTGCCAATCATATCTCCAGTGACCAATCAGAAGCCTTACTGGACAAAAGCCCCTTCTGGCTCCACCCACGTTCTTAAAACACTTGGTGGAAAGGTGTTGGAGGGTGCAACGGTACCCATGGGCACTATATTGGGGACCCCTGGAAGCCTTGTTTCAAAGGCTGGTTAATTAAAAGTGAATGGATAATTCATTTTCTTGTTTAAAATCCCAATTAAATCTTAAGGCCAGAGTAACACAGAAACAAACAGGAATCCTGTCTTTCTCCAAAAACAACATCACTGTCCTTCCAATTGTAATAAGTGACTGAATACAACCCAGACCTTGGGTTCATAGCCAGCAAGCTTTGTAATGCTCAGGAATGGTGAAAGAGGGTAAAATTCTGGCTCCTACATCTTAGAGGGCATCAAGTCTAACCAGGAAAGGAACATGAAGAATAACTGGGCATTTGGAATGAATGCCCTATAAAGGAGATGTTAGGAAGATTGCAGCCTTTATTCAATTAATAAAATGTAATGGTATTCAACTACAAAGCATAATGTGGGAGTGGCTAGGAAGTCACCCTAGTTCCTCATGATGGCCACCTCCTGGCAAGGGAAACAGTCAACATTTGTTGAGGTAAATCTCATTGCCCCAATCCATTCCCTTGGCTTACTGAAGGTCACTTAGACCAGCTGTTGACAAGCGACTCTTTTGCATCTGCCCAGAGAACAGGGAGGGAGAAGGGTCTGGTTATCTGCTGTCTGCTTCCAGTGTAAAGATTGTCAAGTCACTTGATCATCAAGGATCCAGGCCAAAAAAGAAAAGAAAAGCCAGACTATCTAGGGAAGACTCTATATCCTCAATATGGGCCTTTCACACTCTTCTTAACCTCAGCCCTCTAATGAGCACTTTGCCTTCAGCAGTGAGACTTAGGCGGCCTTTTGCTGTTTAGGCAACCGAGGAATAAAAAGCCCTAAGGGAAGAGAAATATAATTAATCACTATAATTATTTCTTAATCCAATGGCTCTCTCTAATTGCTGCCGTGACTTACAATTAACAAAGGCAAAGTCCCGCGTAATTGCTGCTAAACAAACGGTGAAACAGGGAAAGGCTGGCAGCTCCACAAGAGCAGAAGAGCAGGTTGAAGCTCTAAGAGAAGAATTATTGCAAGAGCATAATTACACGGCCCATCCAATTTTGGTGTGTTACAACATAACGCTGAGGTTTCATGGGAAGGCCTGCCTTCCATCTCCTGTTTAAAGCCTCCCAGGGATGTGGTTAGCCACATGACTTTTTATTTATTTATTTTCAGGATTTATACAATCCCAGTCATCTTGGTGCAGCGGTTAGAGTGTTGGACTAGAATTTGGGAGGGGTTTCAAACCAGGCTTGAATCCCCACTCTATCATGGAAGCTTGCTTGGTGACCTTGAGGCAGCCACTTTCCCTCAGCCTGACCTACCTCACAAGCCAACCTGCCTCACAAGCCGCCCTGAGCTGGCCGTGGCTGGGAGGCCGGGGTACAACTTTGAAGAATAAATAAATAAATAATAAAGGTTGTTGTTGTGAGGATTAAATGAGGGAGGGAGAAATCATGCTGTAAGCTAGTTTGGGTGCCTATTGGGGAGAAAAGTGGTATAAATATCCCAGTGAACAATTGATCTCAAAAGCAGGTCTCCATTTGTGCAGGGCTCAGTGGCTGTTTTCCCTCATGTGGTATGTTCATCAGCAACAGCATTCAATCAGACACTAAGGGTGCGTTCAGACGCGCCGTTTGAGCCGTTTTCAGCACGGCTCAGAAACGGCTTTTCCCTGCGCGTTCACACGCCCAACATCTGCCCACCGTCCCCAGCCGTCGCTTTCTGGAGCAAACCCCCTTTGAAACGGAGTATTTTGACACCACTTACCCAAGTGGTGTTTTCCATGATTCTCCGTTTCAAGCCGCACTTTTCCCTGTCTGATCGCTCCATCCAGCCACTTCCGGGTGCTTCAACCCCCCTCCCCTCTGGGAAGCTGCCTCCAGCTTCCGGTTTTAGTCCTCCATTTTTTTTTTCCCCTTACCGGTGTGCGCTTGAGCGGAGCTCCGCACTTAGGTTAAAAAAAAGAAAAAGTTTACTGGTGCCTAGTTTAGGCATTTAGAGGAGTCCGGGATCTCGGGGAGGCCATTTTTAAAAGGACTCTTCCTTTAAACTTTAAAGGGACCTGTTGAGCTCGCTCTTCTTCGCACCGGCCAAACTTCCTGTTCGGGAGAGGGCTGCCTGTGCGCATGCTCAAAGGAGAGGGGAAACCCCTCCCACCTGCAGGAGGACGGCGGGGCGCTCGGAAGGAGGAGGTGAGTCTGAGCGCGATTCTCCAGTTTAAAAAAAAAGCGCATCGTGCCGGAGCAGTTTAAACCGCTCCAGCACGCTGTCTAAACGCACCCTAAATCTAAGTTTAATATGAACACAAATGAAGTCCAGTTTACTGCCTTGGGAGGTTTATGATTCAGAGCACATTAAAATATATTTAAATGTATTCCCTGACTATCACTGTCACTGGAACTCCTGCTTCCTCTCCTCCAAGGATCAAATGGCCTCTAGAATTTTTTTTCATATATTTTATTGATAGATTTTTCCATAAACATAATCAAAGAGAAAAACAGATCTTCAACCACAATACACAGAAAAAGTCAGATCATCAACCATAATAGGTTAATACACTATTAATCTTATACAGTATTAAACTTGATTTTGTATTAAACAAATTCACTACATATATTTAGTGTGGCAGGGTTCTGTAAGTATAACATTTTCAACATTTCTGATATATATGAGTGCAACTGGCCCCTAGAAATGGCTCATGAAGAGGCTACGCCTAAGGATCCCCACAGGGACCACCCAGCTCAGACTTGACTGGTAGTGACTAGGACCACAGCTGCAGGTTCGCCTGTTGTTTCCTCCCACACTACTGCCAGCTGTGGCCACAGTAGCCACTTTTCTTGCTGTGGCTGGCCAGCTCTGAACTGAGCAATCCCTGCAGTGCTGTCTGGCAGAGCCATTGTGGCTCAGGATGGCCTACTCTTGGCTGCTGCTGGCCCTCTGTTGCCGGAGCCCACCAGGAGCTTTCCCTATGAGAGGGATGTTTTGCCCCTGCTGCTTTCCTATCCTCTCAGATGTCTTCTGCCCTCCCTTTATGAAATCAGTGTTTACGACATGGGGAAAAAGAGGAGGGAACTTGATGAGAAGAAACCCTTGGGGGAGGAGCATTTTTGGCTCAGTAACATCAGCTGCTCAACTCAACTGCTACAAGTCATTCTTGATCCTTTAAAGAGCTAGTTACTGTCATAATTAGGACTTGCACTCAATTGCCAAAAAATCTTAGTTGATTTAAGGTTATGAGTTTTACGGTGCAACGCAAAACAGAGCTACACCCTTCTAAATCCATTGAAGCCAATCTACTTAGAAGTGTGTAACTCTGTTGAGCATTGCACTGTTAATTAATTAATCAATTCATTGATGACACCTACATATATTTATGTGTGTGAAATAATTCTGAAAAATATTTCGGAAGGAGAAAAGCATACTGCCCTTGATATTTAGATGGTACTGATGCATTTTTGCAGCAGCCACTGCCAGTGGTACAGTCAGGCAATTTTAGACACCGGTGCTACTGACTGGGCTTAATGCTTATGTCCCCCCACCCTTAAATGTTAATGCACGCAACAAATCACAAAGCTGCAGTCTGCTTTTGGGACCCCCTGGTGGCCACAGGAGATGGGGCCTGGATTTCTGTCTCAAAGTCCAGCCCTGACTGTGCCATGCCCACTGGCCACCATTTTAGAAGAAGTGTTCCCTCCTGTCTGTGAGTGAGAAGGGGCTGAATGCCTTTTCTAAGACGGTGCCTGCCACCATCACTGAACATTTTTGTATCAAGGATAACTATTTTTAAAAGTCTGTGGCCCAATTAATAGGGTTGCCAACTCCGGGCTGTGAAATCCTGGGAGTTTTTGGTGGTAGAGCCTAGAGAGGGGTATAAAGCCAGAGTCTACCCTCCAAAGCAGCAAATTTCTTCAGGAGAACTGATCTCTACAGTCTGGAGATCACCTGTAATGCAAGGAGATCTCCAGGCCCTAACTGGAGGATGGCAACCCTACCAATGAATCAGGGGCAATTATTTAGTTAATGGAAGGGACGGCTGCATGGTACAGCTCCAATCTCCTCAGATCTGTGTACTATCGACCTAATTTTTGCATAATGCAACTAGCCCGGCAATTGTGTCCTATATTCTTGGCCTATGATTGTTATCCTATATGGCAAAAAGAACAGTATTGCCTGGTGATGCCTCCTAATGGCTGTAGATATTCCCCTTCAATGTATCATAATGGTTCTGACCAACAGCCATCAGGACTGGAAGAGCTGACCCCCACACACACACACACACAAACACACTCCCAGCTAAAGGGAGGAGGCTGGTGTGTGTGCATTGGTGTGAAAAGGAAATGCAACGTTTTCCATTGGGGAGAGAAGAAGCCAGTCTTTGCTGAGGAGTAGGGATGACCAAATACCTTCCCATCCAGTTCATGTTTGGCTTGACAGTTGCAAGCTGGGAACTGATTGTGAGCAGCTCACTTCTTGTTTGCTGAGTTGTATTTCACTTAGTCAAACAGTACACAGTGGAATGCCATTGGCAGCATTTCACATTCTTCTTGCATAGCCAGTTGGAGTTCTGGTTTCCTCACTCTCCAGATCCTTCATTACTGTTCACTGCTTTGCTGCCAACCGTTTAAGTAAATAGTGAGCAAAGTGGCCATGGTTTATAAGGAACTTTACAGTTCAGTGTTCATCATAGGCTATTATCAACATTATTTTGTGCATGAACATTTTCACTTAGTCATATAGGAGTCATAGCGTTGAAACCCACAGAACATTCCTACTTACGCAAGTGGTCTTGTGCATATGTTAACACTGGGAAGCCATCACAAGTTGTAAGTCAACTTGACTGTATCCATCTTGCATTTCCTCTTGCTTATGACAATATATACTTCAGAACCCACCTCATAACGACATTCTTTGATCAAATCATATCACACCTCCAAATTGGACTATAATGGTTGTATTTGTTAGTATCTCTGAATAAGTCTTGTTTCTGACACACCAGGTCACTACCAGGCATGTTCAGAGGGTCCTGTGTTGGCAACAGTGGATCATGGCTAAGGAAGCAAGTGTTAGGATGTTCCTGCATAGGAACTTTTTATACTTTTGATCTGTTGCTTTCCCTAAACTAAAAGCACATGAAAGTCCTATTCAGGAACCTTCTATCTTTTGATTTTTGTACACAGCACCAGTGATTGGAAATGAAAAATCAGAGTTAATCTTTCAGTAGCACTTGTACAGTGTCTTGTTACCTAAAACTTCCCTTCCAGTATTGCATGGTGGATCCAGTCCGTAGTTCCCCTTCCCATAATTACCTCACCTACCACCTACAACTCTCAGGGAGAATAGTTTTCACTTCTGGCGCAGGTACAAATGCAGGGCAGAAGCCAACGAAACACCACTACCAAGATGCTGTGGAGCTGCAAAGCTGTTTGGCAGGCTGCTCAAGTCAGACGATAATATGGTGAGGAGATCTGAGACTCCGTTCACAAGGGCTGGTGGCTGTCGAAAGTGGTATGGTCACCTGCCAAACAAAATTTGCTGCAAAATTCAAGGCACCTCCACCAAGAAAGGAGCTGGATACTTGGCAGCTACGGATCTCGCCCTCCTTCTTCCCCCTCTGGGGGAAGCTGATATGGGGTAGCAGATGAGGTGGCAGGCTGACCAAGATTGCCTGCTGTCCTGGCTCTTGGCCCCCACTGCCACTCCTCATTCCAGAGGGAGCAAAAATTGGGGGTGGGAAGAAATGTAGTGACATCACTTCACATTGTACCCAGAAGTGATATCATGATGCTCTAGGAATTTTCCAACTTGCTATGATTTCTACGATAGATACTGCAGAATTTCTAGAGTGCAATGGCATTACTTCCGTATACAACTGGAAGTGACATTGCAACATTTCACCACGTCGCTCCACTGCCTCATTTTTGTTCCTACTGGAGCAGGGGTGGCCAAACTTGTTTAATGTAAGACCCATGTAGAGTAAACATCAGATGTTTGAGAGCTGCAAGACATGAACAAATATTACACACATGTTTCTATTGAAAAGATGCAGATTTGCTTTTTATTAATATTAAATGAGACGGCCAAAAATAAAAACAAAAGGGATAAAAATAGATGCTGATAAGAATATTTATTTGTTCAGTTATATTTGGGGGGGGCCTTTGAGAATGCATTTAAAGTTAAAGTTGCTTTCTTTCTACCTCACAGGGTGTCTGTTGTGGGGAAGGGAAGGGAAAGGAGTTTGTAAGCCACTCTGAGACTCCAAGTGAAGGGGGGGGTATAAATCCAATCTCTTTCTTCTCTTCTCTTTCTCTGTTCCCCCCACCTCAAGCCTATCTAGGGAGGGAAACACTGGCTGGGGAAGGGAAGACCAATCAGGGAAGTATGCCTCTCCTTCGCTTCCCCAGCCATCCTGCCAGGAGCCACACAATATGTGTGAAAGAGCTGCATGTGGCTCCCGAGCTGCAGTTTGGCCACCACAGTACTGGAGAAAAGAGGCCAGCTGGCCAGGGCTGCCCCAGGTTTGTTTGCACACTAGGAGAGGCTACATTGGGGGGGGTGCTCCTAGCCGGGCTGCGTGGAGCCCCTGGAATGGAAATGGGGACCATGTGAAATCTTGGCGTTCAAGCTTCAGAGGCGCCCAAGATGCTCCCCACCTGCACCCCACTCCACTTGCCCAGACTTGTCTGGAGGACAGTCTGCTTTGTTGTCCTCCGAAGGCAGAACAAAGAGCAAGGAAGCAGCTGGCAGCACTCGGGCTTCTAATAAGGAGGACTCCCTGCTTCAGCATCGCCAGCCCATTAGCAAGCCGGCCAAAGGGCAGCGGCAGCGGCAGCACAGCGAGGGAGTCACACCCAGCACCTGCCCGAGCCAGATCCAGCTACCCAAAGAGGTGCAGATGGGAGAGGTTTGCCTAGCTGCGCTGGGGATGTGCTCTGCATTTCAAAGTGGAGCTTCAGGGTCCCACACCTATGAGTGCACGGCCCAGGCACACACACATCCCGCCTCGACTCCTTGCAGAAGGCAGCGAAAAAGCCTGTGCTCTTCGAGGGGAGGGGGGGTGCTGGCGGCAGCATGTTACTTCTTCCTCCAAGAGCCTCTCCCCCCTAGCCGAGCAGGGTATGAGGAGAAGGGAGGCAGGGGAGGGGCGGCAGGCAGGCCAGTGCCGCACCCTCGTTGAGATCGCACCTTAAGCCACGGCCTAAATTTTGTTTATGGCGGGCCGGCCCTGGGGCTGGTGAACCTATCGGTTGCCCTGTTGAATTGTTTTTGTGTCTTCACCTATGCTTTACCTGTTTGTTTATAAATGAAGCAAACACCAACAGGACACCATAAGCTCCCAGTGTTCTCTCCTCCAAGGGAACAACACCCTTATGCAAGACCAGCCTCTGGAACTTCTCATCACTCAGAGAAGTGGGGTTTCGGTTGGCATTGCTGTCCACTGACTGTTTCTTGGCACTCCTGCAAACCAGTGTTCTAACTTTACTGCCATTTCAACTTCAAGGAGATCAAGGTCACCCAGTTTGTGTCTCTCTCTGAATAAATTTTGTTTCTGACACACCAGGTTGCTACCAGGCATGCTCAGAGGGTACTGTGCTGGCAACAGTAGATCATAGTCAAGGAAGCAGGTGTTAGGATGTTTTTGCACAGGGACTTTCTGTACTTTTGACCTGTTGCTGTTCCTAAACTAGAAGCACACGAAAGTCCTGTTCAGGGACCTTTTTAAATCCTTGCCAAAAATCACTGATGTAGTGTAGGGATTCTCACTGATCCCTCATTCACAACTGCGATCTAGCCATGGCTAAACACTTTTAAGGCCCATTTATTTCATTGGGAGAATTAACCATGTGCTTAAATCCGTAATCAATCATGAGTCTTAAAAGTGCTTATGGGTGTAATCCGATATAAGCCTAATTAAACATCATGTAACCCTGCATAGGATCAAGTGCACTTGTGGCTCAATCATGCCCTTTAATTTTAAAATTCAAAATTTGCCTCTAACTTTCATATATGTATTCAAAATAGGACAATTTGTGTGAGATGTCATTCCACTACATTTCAAATGTGAGAAAACTACCCCCCGCCTGAAGTATTTTAAGAAGCTTAGGATCCTTTCTAAAATGTACCTGCCCTGATATGTAAAATGTAAATGCGTCACATGTACTCAGGACCAAGCCTAATGAAACTGAAAGACTAATTCCAAGTTAAGTATGCATGAGATTGCCCTGCACGGCCTACAATGGGATTCACACAAAGATGACAAAGCTATGTCAATTTGGGTGCGGAGTGTATCTTCCCAAGCCTCTGCAGCTCTGTGTTGCTACTGTGCTTGTTGTTCTAGGGGCATGTCTCACCTAGTTTGTGGGAGATTCTACCATGGATCCAGTCATTTTGTGCACAGAACATGGAGGATGTTGTGTCCTGGGATCAGAAGGCAGAGCTGGCAAAATACAGCCAAGCTTCGCTCTCTGAGAACAATAGGGACTAGGTTCCTGAGCTCGCCAGTAGAGAACCAATGGCAGCATTGGCGGGCGATTCAAACCCGCCAATAGGAATATGGGGCCGTCCCCCCCTAACTGTATATAGTTGGCCTCTGGCCGTTACTGTTTGTTCTTGTCTTGTGTGAAGTACGAATAAACGCGTCTTCTCTTATGTCGTCGTCCGAGTCATGAGGCCCGAAACCCAGTACTTCACAGAGGAAGGGGCTTGATTTCACCCCCTTGTCCCTCCTAGCTTCTACACACAGCCCCATACAGCTATTCCTCTACACAGATATTGCAGCCCCCCAGGAATGATCTTTCCAGGGAATGGAGATGAACATGGGAAAACTCTGTGTGCTTTTCAGGCATGGATTGTTGGATCCACACCACTTGGGGGTGAATCCTAGACATCTACTCATGGGGGGGAGGCCACGACTCAGTGGTAGAGCATATGCTCTGCTGCATGCAGAAGATCACAGGTTTACTTCTTGGTAGCTCCAGGCACTGAGAAAGTCTTCCCTACTCTGCCCAAGACTTTACAGAGTCACCACCGACCAGAAAAGACATCACTGAACTACCAACTTTCTGACTCAGTATACAGCAGCTTCATATATTCAGTTGCCTGTTTTTTATGGTCATGTACAGTCCAACAGCCACTCCAAAGTGGTTTGTGTGGTTCTTGCTTATGTTACCTCAAGTTGGCATAACTTTGTGACCCACCAAGCTAAACATCTACTGTGAACTACATCCTACCAATTGCTTGGACAACCTCTTATTTTTGCAGTCCCAGGAGAAACAGAAGTTGACTGAATCCCTGGCTTGGTGGGTCATGAGCTGTGCAGGCCTGAGAGTTCTGCAGAGGATTTATAAGAACACAAGGACACAAAGAATTGAATTAGACCAGTGGTCTATCTAGTCCTTCATCCTGTCTCACACAGTGGCCAACCATTTTTTCTGGATGCTCAGTAATAGAGCATAGAGGCCAAGGCTTTCCCTAATGTTGCTTTCTGCCTCTGGGAGTCAGAGGCTTAGTGCCTCTGATCTGGAGGTTCCTCTCAGTCACAATGGCTAGTAGCCATTGATAGACTTCATGAACCTATCTAATCCCTTTAAAGCTGCTTATTCCTATGGCCATCACTACATCCTCTGGCAGTGAATTCCACATTTTAATCACTCTCTGTGTAAAGTAGTATCTCCTTTTGTCTGTCCTGAACCTACTGCCTATCAGTTTCCTTGGATGCCCTCGAGTTCTAGTATTTTGGGAGAGGGAGAAAAAGCTCTCTTTGTCAAGTCTCTCCCCCCACGCATAATTTGATAAATCTCTATCATGTACCCCCTTAGTTGTCTCTTTTCTAAACTGAAAAGTCCCAGACTCTTATTTTATTTTATTTTATTTATTTATTTATTGGATTTATATCCCACCCTCCCAGCCAAGGCCAGCTCAGGGAGGCTTAAATAAAAAGAATAAAACACATCAGTACTCTTCAGTCTTTTCTCATAGGGAAGGTGCTCCAATCCTCTAATCATCTTGGTTCCCCTCCTCTGTACTTTTCCCAGCTCGGCAATGTCCCTTTGGAGATAATGGTGACCAGAACTGTACACAGAATTCCAAATGAGGCCGCACCATAGATCTATACAGGGGCATTACAATATTGGTCATTTTATTCCCAATCCCTTTCCTAATAATCCCTAACCCAGAGTTTGCCTTTTTCACCACTGCAGCACACTGGGTTGACACTTTCATTGAGCTATCCACTACGAACGCAGGATCTTTTCCCCTCTCAGTCTCAGCAAGTTCAGACCTCATCCTGTGCTTCAAGTTAGGATTTTTTGTCCTAATGGGCATCACCAGACACTGAACTTCATTTGCCACATTGTCACCCACTCACCCAGTTTGTGGAGATCCTCTTGGAACTCTCCACAGTCAGACCTGTTTTTACCATCCTGAATAATTTTCTGTCGTCTGCATACTTGGCCATTACACTACTTATCCCTAGTTCCAGATGATTTATGAATAAATTAGATAGTATTGGCCCCAGTACCTATCTTTGTGGGACCCCACTGCTTACTTCCCTCCATTGTGAGAACTGTCCATTGATCCTGACTCTTTGCTTCCTTTCATTTAACCAGTTTTTTATCCATAAGAGAACCCCATCCTCCTATCCCATGACTGCTAAATTGACTCAGAAGTCTTTGGTGAGGTACCGTGTCAAAAGCCTTTTGAAAGTCCAGGTATATAGTGTCTACTGGGTCACTGTTATCTACATGCTTGTCCACTTTCTCACAGAACTCCAAGAAGTTGGTGAGGCAGCACTTCCCTTTGCAGAAGCCATGCTGATTTCCCCTCAGCAGGCTTTGTCCCCCTATGTGCCTAACAATTCTATCTTTGATTCTAGTTTCTATTAATTTGCCTGAGAGAGACATTCGACTGGCTAGCCTGTAATTTCCTGGTTCCCCTCTGGATCCCTTTTTAAAAATTAGTGTAACATTTGCTACTCTCCAGTCTTCTGATACAGCTGCTGGATTTAATGATAAGTTACATATAGGGGTTAGTGTCCATGGAGTTATTGTATGGAATGTGTGGGCTGCCCTGCCTGTTCCCTGCCCCCTTAGTTTTCTTGCAGCTGTTCGCTTCTAGCCGTTTTCCTTATCTGACCGGTGTCCTTGAGTGCTCAGCTCCTTGGGCGCGAAAGCTCTACTGTCTCCCGCTCACCTCTGAACTGTTAACAATTTCCCTGCACTAGATACTATCTGCCTATTGGCCTCTGAGTATCAGGGGGTCTTGTACGAACCAAGTATAATTGCTATAGCCATTTTGTATGCATCATTCTTGACTCAAGAGTTCATGATGTCTCTGTCTCTCTGATCAATAAAGCTGCACCTGGTTAAGGACCTGTGATTGATACTGAGTTATTGGGGAACCTGACAGTTAGTAGATCAATTATCTCACATCTGAGTTCCTTAAAAACTCTTGGGTGTATGCCATCAGGACCCAGAGACCTATTGGTTTTTAATTTCCCCAGTAGGTCTAGAACAACATCTGTGGTCACCTCAATTTGGCTCAGTTCTTCAGACTCCCTTCCTGAAAATAGGGGCTGTCCCACGGGTACATGCCCCACACTTTCCACAGTGAACACAGAAGCAAAAAACTCATTGAGCTTCTCTGACATCTCCACATCTACATTTAGCAATCAATCCCTTTATTCCTTTGTCACCCAAAGGCCCCACTGCTTCTCTGGCTGATTTCCTGCTCTGGATATATTTCAAAAAATGTCTATTGTTTGTCTTGATTCTTTTAGCAACCCACTCCTCAAAAGTCTCTTTTTGCATGTCTAATTATTGGCTTACTTTTTTTTTTTTTGCCAGAACCTGTTCAATTCATTTGGGCAGACTTTCCACTTTTTAAAAGAAGCCTCTTTAGTTTTTAGAACTTCCTTACTTTGCATTGTTAACCACGTAGGCCTTCCTTTAGACTTGGCAGCGCTTTTCTTAACTTGTGGAATGCATTCTATTTGGGCTTCAATTAGTGTGGTTTCAAATAACTTGCAAGCATCCTCTAGCGATCTGATTCACTTGTGTGTCCCCTTTAGCTTCCTTTTTACTATTCCCCTCATTTTTGTAAAGTTCCCTGTTTTTAAACCAGATGTTACAGTTTTGGACTTTAGGGATAACTTTCTATTGACCTGAATACTAAACTTAACAGCATTGTGGTCACTGTTTCCAACTGGTGTAACAACCTCTCTATATACTACCAGGTCTTGAGAACTGCTCAGAATCAAGTCCAAGATCACTACCCCTCTGTGACCAACTGCTCTAGTGCACATTTATTTATGATGTCTAGGAATCTCATTTCTACAGCATGACTCAAGCTCATGTTTACCCAATCAATGTGAGGGTAGTTAAAGTCTCCCAGTAGAATAACATTCTCTACTTTAGTCACCTCCCTTATTTTCTTCTGTATCTCAAGATCAGCCTCAAGGATTTGATCAGGTGGGTGATAGTATACCCTCACTTTTAAATAACCCTTAGGGCCCAATATTTTCACCCATATCGCTTCTGTTGGGGAGTTAATTCCTCTGATGTCTTCTACCTTATTTGATTCTATGCCCTCTTTGATGTACAACACAACACCAACAACCTGTCTCTCCCTGTGCTTCCTATAGAGCTTATACCCAGGAATGACTGTTTCCCATAGATTTTCCCCATTCACCATATTTCTGAGATACCTACTATATCAAAATTGTTAATGAACATCAAGCACTCCAGATCCCCCATTTTGACTACAAGACTTCTAGGATTGGCATATAGACACCTATAATATGTTTCCTGTTCCAGTAACCTTCTCTTTCCTTGGTCTGTTAGTTGCCACTCATGGGCCTCAGATGCTATTATGCTCCTATCAATATTATCCTGTTTATGCAATTATCCCTTTGGACTGAATTTTCCTGAACTGGAGGCTTCCAGAACCTGTCGGCTCTCCCCCCAGATAAAGCTGCTCTGCCATGTTTTTGATATTAATCACCAACAGCCCAGTTTCCTTTTGGTTCAAGTGAAGACCATCTCTTTTGTACAGGCTTGTCCCAGAAAGTTCCCCAATGCCTAACAAATCTAAACCCTTTCTCCTATGCACTGAGACCCCTGATCTGTGCCTGTCTAGCTGGCCATCAGCAGCCCCTGTTCATGGAACTGGCAGCACTTCTGAAAATGCTACCTTTAAAGTCTTGGCCTTTAACTTTCTGCATAGTAACCTAAATTTTTCCTCCAGGACCACACAACTACATTTCCCAATGTCACTGCTGACTTCTCCCCAGCAGTACCTATGGAGGTGATGCTCATCCTGATGATACAGAAAGCAGGTGAGCAGGAATGTACTTGCCTAGTTTGAAAAGTTTCTTTGGGAACATTCAGGATTCAACCAAAAGCCAAGTTAGGGCCATAAATCATAAACTGAGAAAATGGCAGAGCTGAGTATTATGAATAAGAAAGGTCAGGATCTTGGAGGCAGGCGATGGGAGCTTTCCAAGGAGCCTCAACCCCAGTTCCCAGTCCCACCTCATTTCACATTCTTTCCCTACATGTGTCCCTATAAATATATATGTATGCATATTCCACCCATCCTTCCAGCAGGAGAGACAGAGACAGAGAGACAGAAGGAGCAAGCAAGCAAGTGTGAAGAGCCCTCAGGGTGTTGTGCATTGGCTTCCCCACTGCTCCTTACACCATGGCAAAAGAAGCTTATTCCTTGGCCTTTTTCAGGGCTATTGCTGCAGAGTTTTTGGCCACCATGATATTTGTCCTGATAGGCATAGGATCAGCTTTAAATTGGCCCTCAGCACTCCCGGGAGTCCTTCAGATTTCACTGGCATTTGGCTTGGCTATAGCCACTCTGGCCCAGTCTGTAGGCCATGTCAGTGGGGCGCACATCAACCCAGCAGTGACTGTGGCCCTCCTGGTTGCACAAAAGATTTCAGTGCTGCGAGCCCTGGCTTATATTATAGCTCAGATGGTAGGAGCAATAGCTGGAGCAGGAGTGATACACCAGATCACTCCTGTGGAGATCCGAGGAGGCCTGGCTGTCAATGGGGTAAGTCTACAGTCTACAATGGGGAATTCCTGTTGTTCTGACTGAGACAGTGAGAATGAGAAAGCAATAATGTCTGTCCTTCCTCCTGGATTCAGGTAAGTGTGCATGGGACTGAAGCCACGTAAATCTAGCTGCAGAATGTGTTATATTCTCCTCTGACTAGAAGAGCATGAATGCTTGTTTTAAAGTCTTTGTGTCCAACTATTCCCCCAATCGATGATATGCAAAGGAGCCAGTAATACCACTGACTGCAGACTGCAAATTGTGGGTCTTGTCACTCTATTAAATAATCTGCTCAAAGTCTGATTTTTAACTACCGAGGATTTTTGTGGGTGACCAGAAGGACTGTGAGCAAAGTCTAGGGGCTGCTCTCATCTACAGCCATAGACTCTCGAAGGAACAGATGGGCAACAGCTGTCTCAGGCTGTGAGCTGCCTGGGGAGTCTCTAGACCTCATTAATCCATCTAGAGTCTCTTCAACTGAACATTGTGAAAAGTTTGCCACATTGATTTAGGTGAATTCCTCTTGTAACTCTCCAGCTCACTCGCCTCTCCCTCCCTCCCTCCCTCCCTCCCTCCTTCCTCCCTTCCTTCCTTCCTTCCTTCCTTCCTTCCTTCCTTCCTTCCTCCCTCTCTCTCTCTCTCTTTCTCTCTCTCTCTTTCTCTCTCTCTCCCTTTCTCTCTCCTCTCTCTCTTTCTCTCTCCCTTTCTCTCTCCCTTTCTCTCTCCCTTTCTCTCTCCCTCTCTCCCTCCCTCCCTCTCTCCTCCCTCCTCTCTCCCTCCCTCTCTTTCTTTCTTTCTTTCTTTCTTTCTTTCTTTCTTTCTTTCTTTCTTTCTTTCTTTCTTTCTTTCTTTCTTTCTTTCTTTCTTTCTTTCTTCCTAGTACAAAGAATGAAGGGATTCCAAGAGTTTGTATCATTTTGATTGACACAGGGTGTGCCCAAACATCAATGTACCCAGCAATACCAGTTCTAAATCTACAAACAGGATGCAAAGTCATAGCAGATAGAAGGGCTACTGGGTTGCTATCTGGCAAACTTCTCCGGTGGAGTTAGGGATGAGACAGTCACAGATTTTCTCCATCCATTCCTCCCCTACTCCTGTTACCTTATCCTACTGCCTTGATGGTTTGCTGTGCTGTGTGTAGAGAATCCTGCTCATTACAGCATCTGGAAGGGAAAGAAAGTGGACAAAAGGGACTAGAGTAGGAATAATCTGTGCCTGGCTTTTCTCCAATTGCATCAGGAATGTAAAGGTGAGCGTAAAACTCCCAGTTGCCATGTGGCAACCCCAGAATTGACACTTGTTCTTATGGAAACTGCAGCTGTCATGACTAGTTTTTGAATGACAATTCTGTTATTTCCCATGCTGCTGTTGCTACTACTAGCAAGAATTAGCCTTGGGATTGGCACAGTTGACATCTGGCTTGCAAACACATGTTGACATGCCTGAAAGCTGTACAAGCACTATAATTGCTGGAGGAAATCCACATCTGAAAGGGCAACAAACACCAAAAAGAAAATACATGCAATTCAGTTCACTGAATTATCTTCAGTTTTGACTTTTGCCCATCTTGTTCACAGAAGGTAGGCATAAGAGTGGTGATACCTCTGCTAGAATGAGCTAGCAGTCTTTCCTTAAAGGGTATGCTGACTAGTGTGAAATCGTGTCCATCTCCATTTACCTTGATATGACAGTTCTTGCTAATCATTCCTTAACCTCATTTCCATGTGGGGAGTAGGTCGTTGATAAGGCTGTGGTGGTACAGCACTTAAATACCCTCAGAAACAATTCTATTTTAGAAAGGATTAGTGATTTGAAAGTGGATAAGAACAAAAAATCACAGCAAAAGGAGTTTTGGTAGCTGAGGGGCAGCAGTGTGCTGGAAGTGGTCTGGATGTAGATTCCTGTAAAACAAATGCAGAAATAAGAGAAGGCCCAGACACAAAGTAGAAGTGAAAGCAGGTGGGAATGCAGAATGGAATAGGATGCACTCAGAAACCGAGGCAAAATACAGGCACAAAAAGGGCCAAGGTTGTAATGGTTAAGTGATGGCCCTGGGTCAGAGAGATGATCATTCTAGCTATGTTGGAGTTTTACAGCAGCTTGTGCTACAATGGATTATGGACTACTCATTCAGGGGGTGGGGTAGCTGAAGTTGCCTATCTTCAGTCTGAGTCACACTTACAAGATCAAAGTCTGTTCCTGATGATGGATGACTACTCATCATTGCCAAGGTATGAAAAATGTGACACCGCTCAAGTTCCCACCTGGTTTACTGTTGTTCAGGTTATTGTGGGGGGAGTGCTGAGCTTTTTTAACACTCTGCGGTGTATATAAAATCATTCTTAATTTGCTCAGCCAGAGTTTGGCACCTCAACCCATAAGGCTTTTCTTTTTAAATTTCCTCTTAGGCTGGATGGTAGTTCTTTTAAGAAAGTAAATACAGCTTTAAAGAGAAGTTGCTTCCTACATCTTGCATATCAGTCTGACCACAGCCTATGGTGAATAGGTTTGCAGGTTTTCATATAGTTTCAGAAGCCTGCATAACTTGTTTTGGGGTTTTTTTGTAAAAAACCTCTCCTAAAAAGGAGAGAATTTTATTGCTTTTTTTGATAAGAAAAGGGTAGGGTATATAGATGGACTAAGAAAAGATTGGAGTGAATTTTCTGTTAGAGTATTAGTTTTAGTTAGTACAAATACAATTTTTGGCATCCACCGTGGTTGGAAGATCTTCTTTTCACCTACCGAAAGTCCAAAATAACTCTGTTAGTTAAATTAGTAAAGTCCTTTGGGGTTAGTTGTTGATCAGCTCCCTTCTGCCGCCTCACAAATAGTTGCTATATCTTGGGATGTCTTCTTTTTAAGTCTCTCAGATTGTATGATGGGTCCTCTTTTGCCTTCTCGTCTCCCGCTCTGGCACCTCCCTCCTCTGGGCCGCTGTCCTCTTCGCTGCTTAACTCTGTCCAATTGGCGAGTTCTGCATCTTCCTCTGAGCTGGCGTGTCTCTTCAGAAATTCTTGAGCTTTGAAGACGGAGTCAATCTTCTCTCTTTTATCCTTGAATTTGAATGCCAGTCCTTCAGGAAAGCACCATCTGTAAATGGTTTGATGTCCTTGTAAAAACGTGGTCAATCCTTTGTATGCTTTCCTTTTCATACGAATTTCATATGGAACATCTTTTAAAATTCTGATAGTCTGCTCTCCAATCTTCAAGGGCACCGCTGAAACTGCACGCAAAATTTGATCTCTATTACGCTGCTTGATAAACTTGACAACCACTTCTGCTGGCAGATTATTTTTCTTTGTAAAGCTGGAATAGGCTCTATAGGCCATATCCATCTCATCCTTTAATTCTTGCGCTTCTCTGCCAGTTAGGGGTGCCAAGGCATTCGCCAGTATAGCTCTGAGATCTTCTTTCTCTTCTTCCTTTATGCCCTGAAAGCGGAGAGTCAGGTTTGATTTCTCCATCTGAAGCATTAAAATTCTTTTTTCTTGCGTATCTTGATGTTTTTCTAATTTGTTGACCCTTTTCTTAATTTTCTTGGTGTCTTCCGTTGAGACCAGACACTTCTGTGCGATCTCCTCCATCTTCTTTGCTGTTTCTGTTAGTTGTTTTTGTTGACTGTTGAGAACACTTTCCATGTTGCAAAGGGTTTCGCTGATTTTCTGCATTTGATCCAGCAGAGGGCGCAGTGGCTCGCTTTTCTGTTGATTGACAGCTGGCTCTAGGGGGAGGCTGCCAGGACTGGAAGTCCCTCCCCCCTTCTTTACCGGCTTCTCGGGGACCCTTTTCTGCCCCGACATTTTTTTTGTTTGTTTACTTTAACAAAGTTCGTGCCGCGTCGCCCAGGAGACAAGCTAGCTTCTTAATCTTCAGTAAAACCCCAAAGGTACTTTTACCAAGCCGCTTTTTTGCTTCACCCCCCTTCACTCTTCCTTTAACAGTCCCGTTTTTCAAAGGGGGTGGGGATTCCTCCCTCCTCCCATGCGCTTATACGTTTACGGGGGGAGGGAGCACATTTATGCCGCTTCAAAATAGATCTCCAACTCAGGATTCGCTGCCGATTCTTCTTTTTATTTTAATTCATTCCGCTGCTTCTCCACTCCTGGAAGTCAGTGGCGTTGCTAATTCCCATACGGGCACAACGCAGCGGGGTCGACTGGGGCGGGGAGAAAGCCTCAATTTCCCGGCTGTTTGCCGGCAAAGAGGCTACTCCCCAAGTGCCCCCGGTTCGGAGCCTTTGCCTAAGGCTCACTAGGGTCTTTCGCATATGCAAAGACCCCCCCAACCACGTGTGGGCTAACCACCTCTGGGAGCGTCCCGAGAGGTGGCCGCCATTCATTCTGTCGAAACCGAAAGTACCGCCTGCATAACTTGTTTGACTGGAGACAACCAAGGGACAAAAGCATTATGTGTTTACATCATGGGAAGTGCTGCCTCTTTTAAAGTACTTTTTATTCTCTTAAAAATTATTTCCCATCTTAAATGGGCTTCTAGCCATGCTTCTCCATCGATTGCAGCTTGTCTAGAATGTGGCAACATAATTGCTTTGCGGGTGTAAGAGCCGCATGGCACCCATCCTGTGTCCTTAGCTACCTGTGCAGCCAAGGATAGAGTTTAAGACAACCCTCTTAGTTTTTAAAGCCCTGAATAGTGAAGATCTTGATATAGCTGAGATTTGCTCATCTAACCTCATCCCGGTGGCTCTCTGTGCTGCTATTTTGGGATCCTCTCGTCACACTTTAAGTTGCCAGACAATTGTGTCTTTGCTAGGCTGGATCTCTTAGTACAAAATCTGCTTTCTTCATTTTCCTTCTGCCCTTTCTGGTGGAAAAAACCCTTTTATATTCTAGCTGCTTTTAGGGATCCTTTGATGGTTTCTGTTGAGGGAAGAGGGATGGTTGGGCAGATGCATCTCTTTGTACAGGCCTGTGTGTGGGGGAGCTGCATCTGCTAAAATTACCCCTTTTGCACAACTGTCATTTGTTTGTGGTCACTAGAGCCACATCTGAGCTGAAGGAATGGGGTTTGCAGGTCAGCCGGTGTGACTTCCAAGCTGGCCTAACGCTTCTCTTTTTTAGAAGTGAGCCAATGGCTGAGCTCCTCTGGCGACTACCAGCTCAAGTTAATGACTTAAGACTCTCAGTTTCTCTGCTGGTGCTGATCCAGCTCTTGTTGCTGAGATACGCAGACATCTGGGCCTGGGAGGGCTTGAGAAATGACCAGACAGATGAACACATAATTATTACCTCAGTCATTCATCAGGCCAGTAGTCAGGCTGCGTGGGTGTTTTATGGTGGACCTGACAAAACAGTTGAATTGTAAGCTATTCCTAGAAATCTAGCCTGTGGGGCCACTTTCCTTCTGTACACTAAATGCTTCTGTGGGCGGATGGTGATTTTTGTGTTGTCTCTGTAATCACCAAGGCTCTAAACCTGCCTCTCCTAATTTGTGCATCGTGAGTTTCTTCATTTTTCAGCTGCACAACAACACAACAGCTGGGCAGGCGGTGGCTTTGGAGCTGATTCTGACCTTTCTACTGGTTCTCTGTGTCTTTGCCTCAACTGACAGCCGCAGAACTGATAACGTGGGCTCTCCAGCATTATCTATTGGACTGTCAGTCACAACTGGCCATCTCCTGGGGGTGAGTATGGTAGTTTCAGCTATACATACATACAAACAAACTAATTGACAGGGTTTGATTCTGGGTTGTCTGACTGCCGTTCTTTCCCACCCCCTTCCAGCGGAGGGTACTGAAATAACTTGGAACAGATATTACCAGAGCCATGATCACATGGATCGCTACTGAAGGCTTGACACATTTGACTTTCTCTGAGGACCAACCCACTCTTGTCTTTAGTGATGTGGGAGCCACAATGGTACAAGAACCCCTTTTCAAATAACACATGTATGGAGGAACCAGGTGGTTAAGGCCAGTGACCCAGTTCTTCAGGCATATTAGTGGAGGGCATAGGGAGCCAACAGCCATCAATCACTACAGCCCAGTAGGAATCAGCCAATGAGTTTTAAGTGACAAAGTGAGTGAGTCAGTACCATAATTTCCTCTTTAAAAAAAAGAACCACCCTTATAAAAGATCTGTTTGTTCTGGTGAGCATCTGCGAAGGGGTGGGGCTCAGTGGTAGAGTACCTGCTCTGCACCCAGAAGGTCACTGGTTCAGTTCCCTGGGATCTCCAGTTAAAAATGGACCTGGTAGTAAGTGATATGAAAAACCTAAGAGCCCAGAGAGCTGCTGCCAGGCAAAGCAGGCAATACTGACCTTGAGAGACCTGTGATCTGAACTGATATAGGCAGTTTCATATGCCTTCATAATTACACTGCTTTCAGTTATGTTTTTCTGCCTAATTTTTTTGGCCCTTGCCTCCTCTGAGGAATTCAGAAGAAGAAGAGATTGGATTTATACCCCACCCTTCACTGCCCAAAGGCGTCTCAGAGCAGCTTACAAACTCCTTTCCCTTCCCCCCCCCCACAACAGTCACCCTGTGAGGTAGGCGGGGCTGAGAGAGCTCTGACAGAAACTGCCCTTGTTCAAGAACAGCTGTGCCAGAGCTTGTGACTGACCCAAAGTCACATCAGCAGGTGCAAGTGGAGGAGTGGGGAATCAAACCCGGTTCTCCCAGATTAGAGTCCGTGCACTTAACCACTACACCAAACTGGCTCTCTGCCAGGGCTGTCTGCATGCTTCTCCCCTCCTGGCCGTTTGACTTCCAGGGAGGGCTGCCAGCTCTGGGATGGGAAATATCTGGAGACTGGGAGGGCAGATCCTGGGTAGGGCAGGGTTGGGGGGCAGTGTTCCCTCTAAGCTGAGTTATTATGAGTTAGATCACAGTCTTTTAGCCTCCGGCTCACACATTTTTGTCTTAGCTCAGGAAGGATGGCTCCAGAGCAAACTAATTTATGCAGTAGACAAATCGCTCACTCACAACTTTAATGCCAGCAGCTCACAAAGTAGAAGTTGTGCTCACAAGACTCCACAGCTTAGAGGGAGCATTGCTGGGGGGGGAAGGGACCTCAGCAGTATACACTGCCACAGAGTCCACCTACTTAAAGCAGCCATTTTCTCCAGGGGGACTGATCTCTGTTGTCTGGAGATAAGTTGTAATAGCAGGAGAATCTCCAGGCCCCACCTGGAGACTGGCAACCCTACTTCCAGGGCAAGTTCCCAGCCAGTCATTGCCTTGGAGGGCTGCTTGTTTGTTTGTGTATTACTGTTGTGCTTTTACTATAGCCTTGTGATATATTTGTACATATTTGCACAATGCTGGTGGCACTTCCTAAATATTAGAAAATTTTTAAAAAGCATGAATAGTAAGGTACATACCCTTAAAATCCCTGCAGAAGCACCTAATACCCTGGCCTGTGGGGGCTATATGGTTACAGCTGATTTCCAGCAGAAATGGCAGTTGGGGGGACGGACTCCGTGGTATACAGAAGAAACTGGAAGCCTGAAAGTGACATTGCATCCCTACTGAGCTCCCTCTCCACCTCAGCCTCTGCCCTCTCCAGACATCTCCCCCAAATCTCCAGGAATTCCCCAAACTGGAGTTGGCAACCATAGCTGACAACCTTCTGGGAGGGGGCACTGCAGGCAGCCAAGGCAGAAAGCAGCATATGCTTTCCCTGACGATATCAGCATTGCTGTCTCAAGAAAAAGCGCACATTGGGAATTTTAGCTGTTTGGGGAGCTCTCTGATTCTGCAGTCCCTACCTTCCCCTCAGCAACAAAGGAACTGGGTCCAAGGACTGGAATAAAGAGGAGGACATTGTGGCTAATTCCAAATATGGTGCCTATCAACAAGATTTGCTCTATCCACACTACCATATTCAGGTCTCTAGAAGAAGCTTTTGACTAGAATAGAGATTTTAAAAAAAAAATTAATTTTTTTTTGTGAGCAGTGATGAAGAAGAAGATGAGATTGGATTTATACCCCACCCTTCACTACCCTAAGGAGTCTCAAAGCGGCTCACAATTCCTTTCCCTTCCTCTTCCCACAAAAGATCCCCTGTGAGGTAGGTGGGGCTGAGAGAGCTCTTTTGAGAACTGCCCCTGAGAGAACAGCTCTGAATAAACTTGTAACTGATCCAAGGTCACACCAGCAGCTGCATGTGGAGGAGTAGGGAATCAAACCCAGTTCTCCCAGATTAGAGTCTGTGCTCCTAACCACTACACCAAACTGGCTCTCACTGCATGATGGAGCATACCGCTGGGTACTTACTGCTGTTTGCCACAAAATATCTTCATCGACCCTAGGAGTTTTCCATAGTGACATGCCCCTATCTTTATTGGCTTCCAGATCTATTTCACTGGCTGCTCCATGAACCCTGCACGGTCCTTCGGTCCTGCAGTCATAATGGGAAACTACCAGGATCACTGGGTAAGTCAATCCTTATGTCTTCTATCTGGCACAAGCTGGAGCTGAGCCTTCAAAACGACACTCACAGAGCCTAGAATTGCTCAGACAAAAGGAAGGGCATGAATCATCAATCTAGGCCTTAAGCCCAGATTTCCAAGGATTTGGAAAATAAATAAAAGTGAAGGAGAGAATTGCCATCCCTTCAGGACCTGGCGGGGGGGATGAATGGCCAGTGCATTAATGAGCTGTAAACAAACAGCATTAATTCCTTGTTGGGCTGTGTCTTAATTAAAATCAGTTGCTTATGAAGTACAACAAATGTTGATAGTGATATATGAGCCACGGACTTATCTTGGGGCCTGTTTATTCCATCACTTATTCTGGGAAATCCTGCTCGAACTCACTTTCAATGTCTAATTTGCTTACGTGTTCAAGTGATGAATTAGAGGCCAGAGTATAGCGAAAGAAAGTCAACCAAAGCTGGCAAGATCAGAGGCTCTTGGCTCACCTCTCCATCATCCTGGGATAGCAGAATCCTTGGTAGGCAGAATTCACAGTTCCATAGAGAAAAATTTATGACCTGCAAGTGCCACAAGTCACAAAGGCAGAAAGAGCCGAATCACTGGAATATCATGAAAGTCCTTTTCTGAACAAAATTTCTTATATTAGGGTAACAAACATGAAATTCTTGATTGTGGGGGAGGGAGCCTTGGTAGGGTCTACTTTTCCAAATTATAAAAATATAATTGCAGTTGTCACATTCAGAATAAAGAGCTCTGGCTCCTGCTCATAGAAATTAACAAATAATGATATGGTATGTAGGCTCTCATTGTGAAAACTGATACTCAACTGAGAGACTCCAATATTCGCCGCAACAGAAAGTAGAACACAACTTTATTAAACAGACAGCCTTAACTAACTATACAGTCTGGGTTTTTCTTCTTGTCTCCCCAGGAAGTGCTTCTCTTTGACCCTCAAACCATTCAGCACCTCTTGAGCAATTGTCTCTGCCTCCTGCTCATATAAGTAGGGTTATGGAGGGTCCGATTTTGAGAACTCCATTATGAAAGCATTTAAAGGCATATTTCTCTGTGTCCCAGATGTATGGAGATTTTTTTATTATTATTTTAGCACTGGTTGAAGTTGGATGCTCAAAATGTACCCACATGTGATGTAAAGAGCTGGTGTTGGCTAGAAGTAGCATGACCTGGAAATATTAAGAAAGCTCATGTACCCACATGTGATGTAAAGAGCTGGTGTTGGCTAGAAGTAGCATGACCTGGAAATATTAAGAAAGCTCAGAAATATATACAGCCAGAGCATGGCTGAATTTCACCTGCACATCTCAAGATAACTGTGGGGCCTTTTAGCTATGCTCTTGGATGAGTTTCTCCTATTCCCACAAAATACTGTTATTTGATTTGCACCCTTACTGGTCAAGAAGAGGGAGGGGTATTTAGGCATGTACTACAATCAGAAGTTCTGTTTGGGAGCAAGTAAACTATTGTTATTTATTTATTTTGGAAACCCTCTTCTTTAGGTCTTCTGGGTGGGACCTCTGGCTGGTGGCATCTTAGCATCCCTGATCTATAACGTCATCCTTGCACCTGATACAAGAGGTCTTTCTGAACGGATTGAAGTCTTAAAAGGGACCTATCAACCTGAAGACGATTGGGTGGAGAAGAATGATCAGAAGTACTCAACGGAACTGGTGGAGAAGTTCTAACAGTCCTCCAGACTGATCAAAGGCAAAATGAAAATTCCACTGACAAATTTTCCACTCTATGCCCTTAAGGGCATGCTTGTCAGCTCTCAGCTCCCGTCCCTATTCCTCATGACCCCCAATATTCCTGTATGAAGTGATGAATTGCAAGCTTGATATCAGGTATACCAAGGGAAGAAATAGGACCCCCTATAATGTTTGTCTAGTGCAGATGAGTGTGGGTTGTTGCAAAGTATCCCAGATGTATATGATTAGCTGCCAAGGGCTGGCGATGGATAGTCCATACACAAAGGCCTCAAACACCTCTCTTTATTTATTAAGTGGGACCTCTAGTCTGCTAAACAGGTTGGTGTTTGCAGCATGTGGACTGGTGATACTTGGAAAGGCATACAGAGATCCCTCAAGAAAGTCATTTCTATGTTGGTCTGCCCCACCTGGTGGTCTTCCTCCCTCCCTTATCTCTGTGTCATCACTGCTTCCCTGTGGCTGGAACAGCCTTCCATTCTCTGTGTGAGAAATTTTTTTCCACACCCTTCCTTGAGATCCACTCATTTAACAACGCATTTACTTACTCAGTTCACACCTGTTGCACTTCCATTGTCAGCTGATTTGCCCATTTCCTCTACCCATTTGACAGTTCTGCTGTTCAGGTAATATGTATGGTAAGCCATTTCGGGCAGGGATCCTGTCACTTCTTCTGTACAGTGCATAGCATACCACTAGAGCTAAATAATGTTAAATAAATAAATATAAATAATACATAATGATTCTAAGCAGGCAGAAGCCTCAGACTTGCTAATGGAGAAGTACTGACGGGCATGTTCTGTCAGGCCTGGACCTCCCCTCCGTGTCACAATGCCAATGGCCAGTCACCCAAGAGGGAACTGAGCCATTAAGGTGGGGAAATATCACTCACTTCATTTCCCAGCTGGGCAGTGCCTACAGTGAATGACCAGAGGCTCTGGTGTCTGGAGCTCTTTCTCTAGGGGCTTCCTCCAGATAGGGACAGAATCATTCTGAACTCTGATTGGTTTACTGTGCAGAGGTGGGTAGGACTTCTCAGTCACTTAATCCTGTCTTTGCAACCACTTGGAAGAGAAACTTGGGGAAAAGATGTTTCCATGGGGCATTGTCCTGGGATGGCATGCAGCCACAACCTTCCTCCACTGAGCCTAGAAAATCATGTTGCTGCTCCTGAGCAGCAGTGGAGATGGAACAACTGACAATGGGTATCCTCAAATGGGGATTAGAGGAATGTGCTGTGGGTGCAAGCAAGAATCTGACATTAGCTGGTCCATACCCTCGGACAGTGTACACTGTTTAAAAAAGCAACCCTTTCCTGGGTTAAAAAAAAGTAAATTTTCATGGGAAAATTACTTGAACACAGAAAAGAGTAGGCCCACCCTGACATTCTCTAGATGCAGAGGGAGGGCACATGGACAGGCCAGTCATGCGAGAGGCCATTTCCCAAATAATTCCCAGGGAATGGCCTGTCATTTTTGTTACATGATCCAAATGAACCTGACAGCTGGTGCATTTGTGTCCAGAGATAAATGTCTGCAATCAGAATGTTCCTGTGTCCCTCAGCCATTTGGGCTGTCAAACAGGCTGACTGAATTTTTACTTCAGAGCAAAACCTGTCCCTAGGAGGATGGCACCATAATTAAGGGGAAAGCCCGTAAAGTGAGGGGTGAGAGACTGTGGGGGCACAGGTCATGGAAAAAAATTCTAGTGTTGGGCCAGTGTCAAAAGCAAGAGCAGTTCTCCCATTTGACGTTGATGGCATGGATCTTAGGAAGGGCTGTATTCATCCATTTCAAAGCAACGCTAAACCATAATAAGAAATTAAAAGAACAATTCTTACAAAAAAACCCTGTGCACCCAGGTGAATATTTTACTTCAGCTGGCCCATTCACACAATCAGACTTGGCTGCATCCACACATTATGGGATTTTGTGCTGTTAGTCAGCGCTTGGAATGCCTTGTCCGCATAGGAAAATCCAGTTGCAAATGATTGTGGCTCTGGTCACACTGCAAAGGTAATTGCGCTTTGTTCCCGCTTTGTTTAAATCGGGAACATTTTTCTTCACATTGGGCTGACTAGATGCAGCCAGCCCCTCTCTTACAGCACCCGCTTGCCTGCTGCTGCACCGTCCCTCCAGGCAATCCTGCTGGCCACGGGGGAGGCTCAGGCGGCTGCTGCTTCTGCCGACACTTGGGGGGGTGCCGCCGCCACCATTGCCCCACGAAAACAGACTCCGCAGGCTCCGCCGGCTCCGCCGTCTCAGCCATCCTCCTTGCCGGCCCCATCCAGGCTGCTGGAGCCCCCGCCTCTCGTTCCCGCCTCCAGGGCCATCTTTTGTGCGTTTTTTTTTTTAAGCTTCCGGTTTGAGTGCTTGACTAAACATGTGCTTAATAAATCCATTATTAAACGTTAAATGGATTTATTAAGCACATGTTTGCTCAAGCACTCAAACCGGAAGCTTTTTAAAAAAAAAAAGCACAAAGAGCATTCAGACAGTCCTAATAGCAATCATTGCGAAAGATGGGCTGTCTAGATAGGCGAAATCGCGCATTCAAAGCAGAAGTGCCAGGAAAACACTTGATTTTCCAGGGGTCAGGGAAACCCGGCATCATTGCGCGAGTGAGCCTGCTTCGGGGTGGGAGGCGGATTGGCACGTGTGAATGTGAAACTAGCATGCGCAAGTAAACAGCAGCGAATCCCGATCAAAACGGCAGTATGACCGGACCTTGTTATACCAGCAACATGTGGCAGTCAGTAGGGACTATGGAAGAGAAGATTTCTGAGGACACTGACGCTGGCAGGGAGATAACGATATAAAGAAGTGACAGATTAGCAAGTGCATCAGTATTTCCCTGTGGAAATGAGTATTGTGTGGGATGGGTAATCTCAAAAGGGACTCTACTAGAACACTGGAAAACTGGAGTGTTTTAGCCAGCTGTTGGAGTGGATAAAGAGAAAACATGATGAAACCATCAGACTTTGGAGGCACCCAATAAAGTTGATAGGCAATAGATTCAGGACAAACCAAATGAAGTACTTCCTCATCAGTAACAGAAGCAGCACTGTTCCTATTCTCTCCTAGGACTGAAAATACCTCAAAGTAGCTAGAAAGCTGCAGTCCCATTCCCTCCATTAACTCCCCCCCCCCATATGTCTAAGTTTGGTTTGGTAACAGTGATGCACTTCCTGGCTTGTGAGTTCACGAGTGTGTGAGTGATACAATAACAACAAAAATATTTGGTACATTGGCACTGCAGTCCTAAGTTGCTCCTTCCTAAGGCCATTGACTACAGTGGCCTTAGAAGGGGCTAACTCTTTAGACTGTACTGTGCGTGTGGCATTCAAATACCAAGGGGAAAATGATCAAATACCAAATACTGGTCATCAGATGGTGACTACCAAGCACTGGGTATCTCAGAATTCCATCAAGTGAATATGGGGACAGATTTGAGCTAAAGTGGACATGTGTATTTCAGAGCTAATCTCCATCTGTGCAATGAATGGTAATGATATAATAATGTGGCTCTGGACCGCTTGGCAACTAGAAACAGTATGAACAGATGATGAACTGAAACATCTATATAGATTTCATAAGACTCTCATTATTCTTATGCCAGGTCATCCATTGGTCTCATCCATTAATCATCTTTTTGACCCCAGCCCCTGATGCTTGGGAGAAAGGGTAGCTGAAAGAGAACAGTAGAAGGGCCCCTTGCCTCTTACACTAGTTCTTATACAAAGAGCACCATAAACATCCCTCCGCCTAAATGTCCCCATTATTATAGTCCAGTGAAATGCCCACTCTCATGGCTTGGATCACAGAAACTCCTCCCAGGGGACAGCTTTTCCATTTGCGGAAGAAGGGAGGGAGACTCCTTAAGCAGACTTCCAGCTGGCTCCCTACAATGGTCCTTCCGCTTCACTGACTTCTGGGTGGGTGTGTGGGGGCTACAGTGAGAAATGGAATCAGGGAGGTTGCCTTCCTCTAGCACAGCTCTACCAGCACCACATAGGATCCAAGCCCACGACTGTCAGGACATGCGTAGAACAGAGTTGGGTGACTTATCTCTTTTTTTAAAAAAAGACTGGCAATTTTCCTGTGCCTTTGTTTCTTGACACCCAGAGATCAAGCAAGCAAAACCTCCCCACCGCAATCTCCATGCCACTAAAAGCTTTGCCAGCTTAGTTCGTGTGTGTGTGTCAGGCTGCTGTAAAAAAGAACAAGGTCAGTAAAAGAAGAGAGAGAGAGCTGTTCTAGTGTGGAGGATATACCTGTAGATTGCAAGGTTTTCAAGAGGGGGAGCCTATGCCTGTATGTGCTGTTTGCACATACACAGTATCTCACTCATGGAGTCTCTTACAAGCCCTGTGGAACTGTAATAAGCCCCACAGGGCACAGAAGTTACTCCGCAGAGAGTTCCACCAGGTTGGGGCCAGAGCACTAAAAGCCAGATTTCTCTCGGGCCAGGGACCACGAGCAAGTTCTTATCCACTGAGCATAATACTCTCCAAGGGGTATACCAGGAGAGGCAGTCCCAAAGATATGCAGGTCCCAGACCATTAAAGGTAAGCACCAGAACCTTGAACCTGGTGCTCACCCAGTAACCAGCACAGCTCACACAGCACAGGTTGAATATGTGCTGATCGCAGGCTCCCAATAAGGACCCAACGCTGCTGCATTCTGGACCAGCTGAAGTTTCTGGGTCAATCTCAAGGATAGGCCCATGTAGAGCAAGTTACAGTAGTCCAATCCATGGTAAATGCCCCAATTTATTTATTTATCCCCAAATTTATTTATTTTATTCCATTTCTAACCTCCCCTCCCCTGCACAGCAAGCTTAGGGTGGGTTACAACACACTTAAAACATACAAAAGATAAAATACAATTTGATCCTTAACAATGCTAGTGCATAAACATGAAGTGGCATCAGCTACACAATTTAATGAGTCAAGAAAGACTCTGATGGTGTATAGCCACAGATGGAATAAGGCAGGTAAGTGAGTGGGTGAGGAGAACAGCTAAGCAAGCGACTTAAACAAGCAGCTTAGACATAGCAGGGAAGCCACTGTGGATAGATTAACGCCACCTCAACCATCGTTTTACGGGCCCTGCAGAACTGGATTAGATCTCACAGGGCCTGGATCTCACTGGGAGGGCGTTCCACCAGGCTGGCATCAGAGCCGAGAAGGCTCTGGCTCTGGTTGAGGCTAAGCGTACATCTTTTGGGCCGGGGATCACCAGTAGATGTTGGTCAGGGGAGCACAAGGCCCTTTGGGGGATATATTGGCAGTAGTTTAATTTTATTCCCGCTCCCATATAAGTGAATGGCAGTCACTCACTTCTATGAGCAAAACTAAAGGAGCACAAATCATGGGCACCATTAGAGTGATGCTACTCCAATTTGGGAAGGGGGATGGCCCAGCTTTGACTCCCCGCCCCTTCAGCTGAGTCCCAGGTGGCAGCCCATTTCTACGGAGTCCCCACAGAGCAGTCCACTTAAACTCTGATCCAGAAACCATTTCTTAGCACAGCCCAAGAGCATGATGGAATCCTTGGATTTGGCACCTTGATTGATGGGCCTGTCCCCCAATGAAGGTTTTCATATTAGCCTTCTATGACCCGGTAGTTGTCATGATTTACTATTTACTCTCTTCATACCACTCTGTCATCAAATGCTTGTACCTTTCTGTGTTCCGGCTGTTGGGGGGTGGGCGGTTTGACTTTCACAAACACCCTTGCTTGCTATAAATTTAGCAGAGGCCAAGATCAAATGAATCCAAGCAGGAGGGGCATGTGTTGAGGCCCAAAGAAGATCCAGCAGACTCTGGACGCACATTCTGCAGGCTCCTTCGATAGTTCTCCTGTGTTGCATGGAGCCAAGGTTTAGACTAGGGAATGATCCCATTCACTGCTGAGATGACTCATTCTATTCCACTGAGAGAAGCCCCTTCTGGAAGTGAACTGGGGTTTTGATCAGATTGAAGCACGTGGGGATAGAAGCACAGATGACGATAACAATAAAGCTGCCACACCAGAGCATCCCGGATCCTTGCTTATGACTTCACATTGTGCATGATAGCATGGATTTAGACAGAACTGTGGCACTGCATTGGCAAATTGACCTGTTTGTCAGTGAAAGAGGCATCAACTGTCAATCTGTCCCAATTAGTATTTACTGCTTTACCCTCCAGATGTTCTGCACTTACAAATGCAGGATTAAACCTTGACAGAGCTGCTATACGTCATTGTCAGTCTTAGCAGCAGCCTTCACGGTCACCTTGGGAAGGAAGTGGTGGGCCTCCAAAGTGCGTCCCTCTCCTCCTTCAACTGCATAAGAAGCCTCCGCATCTGTGCAATGGTGTCAGCTCTTTTAGCAATATGGCACCATATATCAGCTGTCCCTGCTAGCCTGTGTCTCTGTTGCTCAAAGTCTCTTTGAAGATCTGGAACTTGTCAATGCATATATATCAGAATATGCATCCGCTTGGCATCGTTGTGTGACTCCAGAGAAAGGCACTTGGGGCCCTCTAGTGGCGAGGGATGGAAAAGCCTGCCTACAGGTTTTAGTCTTTTGTCAAACCCTTCCTAACAACAGAAGGTGCCATGGAGGCTTTTTTACACTGAATCCTAGGAGGCTACACTCTTTCTACAACCTTGATTCGATCTGCTTGGTCCCATCTTTCTCCAACTGTTCGGTAACATAGCTGCCCTTGAGAATAGCCAGTCTTTGTGCAAAGCTCTTCGAGTCATGGTAAATAACAAAATTATAAAGCAGAGATGCCAAGACGGCACCTGATAAAGGCCCCACCCAAAATACCTGCAAGGACACAGAGAAAGAAATCATGATGAGAGAAGGCTAGCATCCATTTTAGCACATATTCCTGAAAAAGCATAGCTTAGTTCCAGTTATGGAGAACAGACCAAGTGACAGCCCCCTGGTCCAGTTGCTCTGGAATCCAGTTCACTCCCTAGCTTAGGAGTGTTCTCACAACTTCATTGGGGTTCATTCCTGCTGAAAACATGCCTCAAAGGCCAGATTTCCCCCCACGATTACAGTAATTTTTTTTAACCTGCTGAACCAATCAATTGACAGCTATGCAAGGATGTCTTAAAATGTATCAAAATGCTCTATACACTGCTCCTTTGCCTAGAAAGGTTTTGGCTGTGAACACCACCACACCACCACTTGATTGTATGGCTGGCTCCCACTTATCACAACTTCTGTCTCATTCTGGAACTAGTCACAGGTGGGGAAAAGGCTGAAGGACAAAAGTCCCAAGACTTGGAATAGATCGTCATTAAGGAGAAATCTCCCTCTCCACTCAGATCTTTGGTGCAACAGACCAACACATCTATTCCTCTGGAATGTATTACTGTTTATTCATACAGGTCTGAAAGACATAAATGGGTGTAATCATCAATCCAAAGGAATCAGCAGTATGGAACCAACAAGTGTTATTGTCTGTCCTGGGCAAATGGTTAGATCTTTTTCTTTTTTTTGCCATCAAGTCACACAGCCAACTTATGGCAACCCTTGAGGGTTTCCAAGGAAAGAGACATTTAGAGGTGGTTTGCCGTTGCCTGCCTCTGTGCCCTTTTTTCGCCATCTGAAGGGGTACTTTCGTCAAGCCTCAAAACAGAACACGGATGGACAGGCAGCACCTTCACAACGTATCAGTTCACAGTCTACTGCTGAACAGTTGCCATCTCTCCCACCCACCGTCAGACAACACAATGATCATCAATCACCACCCACCCAAGGCTACAGGAAAAAGGACTCTACATGGACCTTCCTGATGGATGGAGTGCTGCCATACTAGACCTCTGCATAGAACATTTTTGCTGCCAAGCCAAAACTGACATCATGAAGAAACACCATATCATCCGTGTTGAAAGAAATGCAGCAGCCCAGACGTCACTATCAAAAGAAGCTGACAAAGAAAGAGCAGTTGTCATCATGGATGGATCAGATTACATTCAAGAAACCAAAAGACAACTCTCCAATACCACGTTCTACAAATGATTATCCTTAGACCCCACTCAGGAATACCAAAAGGACTAAGCAGGATTATGAAGGAATTACACACACATACACAGGAACAGATCTTTATCGACACACCACAAGAACCTTGAACAGGCACTTTTTTTTATCTTCTGCCCAAAATACACAAACCTGGTAATTCAGGATTTCCAATTGTCTCAGGCATAGGCACCATCACTGTAGAGGTGTCTGGATATTTGGACACTACTCTCAGACCCTATGCTATCAATACCCCTATTTATGTGCAAGACACCACAGTCTTTCTGAGAAAAGTACAATCTTTTAACTATCCTCCAGGAAATATTATTTTGGCCACCGTGGATGTTGAGTCTCTGTATATCAACATCCCCCACAGTGACGGACAACAAACTATTACAAATACCATCTCAGACAACACCATGGCTGACCTTGCTACCAAGCTCTGCCAGTTTGTCCTCACCTGCAACCTCTTCGGATTTGGTGGAGATTTATTCCTTCAGATCAATGGCACAGCCATAGGCACCCACACAGCACCACAATATGCCAGCATTTTCATGGCTAACTTGGAACAGCTCCCATCTCTTGTACTTGAGTTTTTTTGACAACAGTTTCTTCATTTGCACTCATGGGAAAAAAGCACTGGAGAAATTTCACCAGGCCTTCAGCAACTTCCACCCCACCATCAACCTGACCATGAACCAATCCATGCAAGAAATACCTTTTCCAGACACCACTGTATAAATACATAATGGAAACACAAAAACCACCTTATACTGGAAACTTACTGACAACCAAACATATCTACATGCCTCTAATCACCATCCTAAACATGATACCAAAGGATAACCTGCCACAAGATCAGCCCAAATGAAACAACAGAACACCACTGGTGGTCACGTATAGCTCTCAGTTCAACCAGTTCAATACAACATTAACAACCTACAACCTAACTGAAGACATCGGGGGTGGGAAGAAAAAGCCTGATGTTGTGCAGCATCCCCAACACTAAGTTTAAGAAGGGGAGTGACCAGAGAAGAAATGAACGGGAGAGAGGTGAGTTCAGTAATTTTCAGGTAAAATTGAAGGGACCTATGGTAGGAAAGGATGTCTGTAATCTGAAATGTCTTCATACTAATGCACAGAGTATGGGAAATAAACAGGAGGAACTTGAACTTCAAATATTGGAAAGTAAGTATGATCTGATAGGTATCACTGAGACTTGGTGGGATGAGTCTCATATAAGCAATTGAAGGTATACCTTGTTCAAATGGAACAATAAACAAAAAAGGCGACAGGGTGGCACTATATGTCAAGAATGAATACACTTGCACTGAAATTCAGGATTTTGAGAGTTGCCCTGTTGAAAGTATGTGGGTAAGGTTAGAGCCGGGGGGAAAGAAGGGGATGTTGTTGTGGGGGTATACTACAGACCTCCAAACCAACCAGAGGAACAGGATGATGCATTTGTACAACAGCTTGCTAAACTTTCACAGAGACAGGATGTAGTGGTTATGGGAGATTTCAACTATCCAGATATTTGCTGGAAATCTAATTCTGCTAGACATGGAGGATCCCACAGATTCTTTAATAGTCTCATGGACAATGTCATCTCTCAGAAGGTGGAGGTGGGAACCAGAGGATCTGCTATCCTAGATTTAATTCTGACTAACAGGGAAGAACTGGTTGATGAGGTGAGTGTTGTAGGATCCTTGGGGAATAGTGACCATGTTAGCTTGGAGTTTGACATAGTGAGGGATGTGAAACCAGGACATAGTAGGACTCGTATCCTGGACTTCAGGAAAGCTGATTTCAAAAAACTCAGAGAAATATTAGGTAGGAGTCCATGGCTGAAAATGCTGAGGGGGAAATCTGCACAGGAAGGATGAGTGATGCTGAAAAATGAAGTGCTTAAGGCACAATTGCAAACTGTTCCAGTAAGAAAGAAAGGTGGGAGATGGGTAATAAAGTCGAGATGGCTGAACAAGGAACTCTCTGTAGAGCTGAGACTAAAAAGGGAAATGTACAGGAAATGGAAGGAGAGCCAAATTACTGAGGGTGAGTACAAGAAGCAGGCTCGATCTGTAGGAATGGTGTCAGAAAGGCTAAATTGCAGATGGAGCTGAGGCTTGCAAGGGATGCTAAAAATAACAAGAAAAAATTCTATGCCTATGTTCAGAGCAAAAAGAAGAACAGGGATGGGGTAAGCTCATTGCTAGGGGAAGACGGTTAGGTCTTAACAAGGGATGAAGACAAAGCGGATTTACGCAACTCTCACTTTGCATTAGTCTTTAACTGTAAGGTGAGCTGTATACAAACTGAAGAATGCGGGGCATATGAAGGAAGGAGGAACTGCCAGTCCAGAGTAAGTAAGGAAATGGTTAGAGAGCATCTAGCTGCCTTAAATACTTTCAAATCTCCAAGGCCAGATGGCTTGCATCCCAGGGCGCTAAAAGAAATTGCAGATTTTATTTCAGAGCCTCTGGCTCTAATCTATGAGATGTCTTGGAGTACTGGTGCTGTGCCGGAAGACTGGAGAAGAGCGAATGTTGTCCTGATCTTCAAGAAAGGGGGAAAAGATGGACCCGGGAAATTACAGGCCTGTCAGCTTGACATCAATACCTGGAAAAATTCTAGAGCAGATTATCGAACGCTCTGTCTGTGAGCACCTCGAATGGAATGAGTTAATTAGTAGTAGCCAGCATGGGTTTATCAAGAATAAGTCATGCTAGATCAACCTTATCTCCTTTTTTGACAGAGTTACTAAAATGGTTGACTCTGGCAATGCTGTGGATATAGTGTATCTAGATTTCAGTAAAGCATTTGACAAAGTTTCTCATGATATCCTTGAGGATAAGCTGGTTAAGTGTGGGCTGGATGGTGCAACCATTGGATGGATTCATGGTTGGTTGAAAATTGTACCCAATGAGTGCTCATAAATGGCTCTGCATCCACATGGAGGGAAGTCTTGAGTGGAGTGCCACAGGGCTCGGTCCTGGGCCCGGTGTTGTTCAATGTTTTTATAAATGACCTGGAGGAAGACATAGAAGGGATGCTTATCAGATTTGCAGATGACACAAAGCTGGGTGGGATTGCTAATTCTGAAGAAGACAGAGTCAGGATTCAAAATGATTTAGATAGGCTGGAACAGTGGGCTGTGGCAAATAAAATGAAATTCAGTAGAGATAAGTGCAAAGTCCTACACCTAGGCACAAAAAATCAAAGGCACAGATATAGAATGGGAGGGACTTGGCTTGACTTGGCACATGCGAAAGGGATCTAGGTGTTCTGGTTGATCACAAGCTCAATATGAGCCTGTAGTGCAATGTGGCAGTGAAGAAAGCTAATGCAATCTTAGGATGCATTAACAGAAACATTGTGTCCAGATCATGGGAGGTGGTAGTTCCACTCTATTCTGCTATGGTCAGGCCTCACATGGAGTACTGTGTCCAGTTTTGGGCACCACACTTTAGGAAGGATGTTGACAAGCTTGAGCGTGTCCAGAAGAGGGCGACCAGGATGGTGAGAGGGTTTGAATCCAAGTCTTGTGAGGAAAGGCTGAAAGAGTTGGGTATGTTTAGCCTGGAAAAGAGAAGACTTAGAGGGGACATGATTGCAGTCTTCAAGTATTTGAAGGGCTGTCATGTAAAAGATGGAGCAGATCTATTCTCTCTTGCTCTGGATTGCAGGACTAGATCTAATGGGTGGAAATTACGAGGGAGTTGTTACTGGCTAGATATCAGGAGAAACTTCCTAACCGTAAGAGTGGTTGAGCAGTGGAACAGTCTGCCTTGGGAGGTAGTAGATGCTCCTTCCCTGGACGTTTTCAAGTGAAGGCTGGACAACCATCTTTTGGGTATGTTGTAGGTATGTAGAGCTATCTTTCGGCTATGCTCCTGCAGAGTGCAGGGGGTTGGACTAGATGACCTGCAAGATCCCTTCCAACTCTAACATTCTATGATTCTATGCTGGTCAGTGATACTCCCCTCTCACAGGACCTGGAAGGTAAACCTTTCTTGCTCTCAGACAACCTCCAAACTTTAAACAACTTCTCACCCAAAGCAATACCCTTCCTGACATGGACTCAGACTCTGGGACTAGGGCCTGCAACAAACCAAGAGGCAAACTCTTTCCCTATATCCACTCTGGCAATGCGATAACCAGACCTAACAACACCTGCTGTACTATCTCAGGATCAGTCAGGCAGCTTTGACTCTTGAAGGCAGCTTTAACTCTCTCACTGGAATCAAATCTAACTGCCTCTGTATAGCAGCACTGGACTTCTTTGGTGGTTTCCCGCCCAAATACCAACCACGGCCAACCGTGCTTAGCTTCCAAGTTCTGACAAGATTGGGGTATCCTGGGGTATCCAGGTCAGGGCTGGTTAGATCTATACTCCCTAATTTTTCCCTCCTGTTTTGGGTTGCTAGGAGATGATGGGAAAAAAGGAAGGTTTTACCCAATGGTCAGGAAAGCTCTGGATGATGACCGCAGGACCAAAAGATCTAGCTGGATTCATGGAACAGCTGGTGAGGTAACTCTAGGAAGAAGAAATTGGAAAGAGGATTCAACACCTCTCGTTCTGGGCAACCTTTCAACAGGGTCATGGAACAGTCCAGACACAGGCCAGAACAACAGCCAAATATTTTAGAAGCTCCCCACAAAGGTCTCAGAATTGGAGGGGAGAGAGCTTGTCACCCATCCAAGGTCTTCCTCTTTCTCCTTGCCACTGTTGACCCAATTCTAAAGGGCCAGACAAGACGCTTTGTTGGCTGCCGCCACCACCCCATTCTTAGGGCCAAGCATCCTGAGACTTGCAAGAGTTTGGACGGGCTTCCCATTTCCCTGGTAATGCCAATTCCATCATCAACCTTGTCATGTCTCTTGTCTGGCTAGGATATTGGATAAGGGTTGTTGGCACCTCCATGGCATCACGGAGTAGGGTGACTGAACAGATGGGAGAGCAGGGGCCCATATTCCCCCCACCACAAAGGAGTGCCATGCCATGTAATTTCCCTCCTATTGCTCCATTGCAATGAGAACACCAGTTGCTTCGTCCCATCCCCATTGCCTCCCTTGCTCATAGGACCCCAGTACCATTTCATCTGACCCAGTGTCCTCAACTCACCCCGATTAAGTGTCCCAGTGAAACCGAGATGCCAATTATGACAGCGGGAGAGCCCGTGCTTCGAAGGCTGTCAGTGGAGGCAAAATAGCAGAGAACCATCTGGAGGGTCAAAATGATCTCAACCGCCACTGCTTGTCCAGGGCTGAGGTTGTTCTGCAGCTGGAGTGGAGGAAGAAGAGAAGGTGGAGGGGAAAGGAGCTTTTAAGGACTGCACAACAACTGTGGCTAAAAGCGGCTCCAAGGAAGAGCAAGACTTGCTATTCAGTCCTCTGCCGGCTTACTCAGAAATACATTCCCCCTGCCTTCAGGTCTACACCCATTCCTTCTCAAAATCCACCACTTTAAGTCTGGGCACAGTTGTCCCATTAGAGAGTCCTTATTCCTAGCATAACATGGTTAAATTGGATTGTAACATGAGTATCTCTGAGCATTTTGGTTTCACCACTAAGACTAAAAAGACCCTAAAACACACACAGTCAGTAGCTGCACAAATTCAATCTTCCTGTTAAGGAACAGCAAGATTTTCATGTACTGCACAGAAAGGATTCAGTGCTCAAACTATGGATGGAAAAATGTGGGTGGGGGGCCTGAATGACCTCTGCAAGTTCCACCTCTTGTCTTCCCTCAGTTGTAGCCCCTCCACTGGTCCTCATAAGCCCCACACCCTGCTCAGTTCCTATAAAGTGTTGCACAAATTATTCATATAGCATACATTTCATTATGGAGAAAAGGTCAATAACTCTCTTCCTTATTGTCCTCACTATGCTTTGTGAGAAGTGGAACCTCAAAAGGGGAACATACTTTAATGCTGGACTTACCCGATAGATTTTCCCCAGGGAAGTGATGTCAGTGGAGATCTAGAACAAACTGAGGGGAATGGCTGGGGGACATCTTGCTAGCTGCACAACATCTCAGCTGAGTTTCTGTCCCCTTCTTGCTTGTGGTTGAAAGGCTGGGTGTGGCCAGAGGCACAGCCTTTTGGTGTAAATCCAAGAGCTTTTGGATATGAGCTTGGGGCCACTGAATTCAGAACTGCCTAAGAAATGGTTTTGTGGCTTTTTCTGTTTTCCTTGTTTATTAATTGTATTTTGCTTGTCTGTTTAAATTAGGTACTTTTCTAAGCTGCCTTGGCACCTTACCAGGCAGAAAAGCAGGGTGATAAATTACCTAAATAAACAAGTATAGGGTGGACGGCTCAGGGTGACAGTGATGCATGGTGGATTATTCCTCTAACTAATCCAGCTTCCAGTGGCTAGTGAAATCTCTGCACCAGCCTCTTCCCTGCCCACACTATGACAAAACAACATACACACAGAGCCTCATTTTGTTCTAGGTTGCAACTGTATTCTCCTTTTACCTGCTCAACTCCAGCAAGGAATTTTTTCATTGCTTTCATTCCCCCTTCTGGAGTGTCATGGGACAAAGAGGCTGTCTAGGCATGCCCCTTGATTAAAGAGCAGAAGTTCTGATTACTTCCAGCCTGAACAGACAGAATCCAGGTCTCCTTTGTGTGGTTCCAGACAGCCATTTGACCAACTCCCTCCAGCCCTCAGCTCATGCCTGGGTCATTTTGGTTCTTTGCATTGCCCCAAACAAAAGAGAAGCTTTGAAGCAGTTAGTGGGACATTTTCTACTTGGTTGGAAAATCCCCTCGATCCATGCATGAAACAGCTGGGGATGCTTTGTTGTGCAAGATATTCTGATTGACAGGGGAAGAGTATCTGACCACATCAAGTGTGTGGGGAGAGAAAGATAGGCAGTTGCCAGCCAGCTAAAGAGAGATCCAATCTGGGGTCACAGCAGGAACAGGGTGAGCTAGAGGAGGAAATACAATAGACCATCGGATCCTGGCAGCCACCAATTAGGAGGCACTGTTGTGTAAATAGCCTATTGTTGGGAGTGGGTGTGTGATGGGTGTGTTGATTTACAGGCTTATTAGCAGGGCTTCAGCCCTGCTTGAGTTGTCTTATGTCCTGCCGAAATCACTTAATAAACTATGAGCTGATCACTGCTCACGTCTCGAACCCAGTATATTACAAGACCAGTCTGTGCTCCTCAGCCAGGCATGCCACCACAGAAAGAGATGGCAGAAAGATTCAGCCAAGGAAGGCTCAGGAGGTCTTGAATAGTGGTAGGGAGTAAGGAATGAATCCTTGGGGCCTTCTAACAGTAGCTAAGAGATAGGGGGCTACTGCTCCCCTATCACCCCATAATTCAAGCACTGAAGGTGTGGTTGCTTTAACTGAGAGATCTAGCTAGAGTAACCCAGTAGAACGCTCTCAGTTCTCGGTCTTTAACCACCTAGCTCTTTTAAAGGGTAAGCGTACAGTGTCTTGGCTTTTGGCCAAGAGGCATTAACATGGCATGAGATTTGTTAGAATCATCTCAGATCAGAATGCAGTGGCATATGTAACCAAGATTTTGGGTTTATTAACATAACACAGAATTGCAGCCACAGAAGTCAAATAATCAAAACACTGATTTAAGTTTCATATAATTGCACTGGCTGGCATAATAAGGTAAGTCGGCTATATCTTTTATTGCAACCAAAGAGTCATAGCAAAAGGTGTAAATGTTTTGAGTCAGCAGTCAAAGGTCTTGTTGTCTCCTTCCTTTCAGCAGAAGATGCAGTGGGGAATCCACAGAACACAGATCTGCTAACTCCAGACCGAGGGCCTCCACCAACAGGCTTGGCTGTAGAACTATTGGGAACTTGGCTATAAAAATTCAAGGATGGGTGGAGGAGGAAATAACCTGAAGTAAGGTAAACTAGACTCTGAGGAAGCAGTCCTGAGCACATCTACTCAAAAGTAAGTCCTGTGTTATTCAGTGGGGCTTACTCCCAGGAAAGTGTCTGTACGATTGCACTGTAGCTCCATTCCACTGGAATCCTGTTTTATTTTGCTATGACAGACTAACCCGGCTACCCTTCTGGAAAGTCTGAGACAGTGTGGTGGTGGAGTCCTTAAAATACTTGAATAGGAATGAGGAGATCTGCGTTCAGATCCTTGCCTAGCACCAGTGCTCACTGGGTGACTTTGAATCAGTCTCCCTTTCTCAGCCTAACCTCCCTCACAGGATAAAACTGAGGAAGAGAGAACTATGCAAGCCACTCTGTGCTCTCTGGAGGAAGAGTGAGATAAAATTCCAGTTGATGTTATATTCCGAATTCCATAAGCCAGTGTGGCCAAGCTTCTCCCCTGAGTCAACACCACGCTGTTCTTTGACCTTCTAGGCTGTCCACACACATAGAGCAATGCAGGAAAGAGCAACACACGGAAGTGAGTATGGTGGGGAACAAACTGGAAAACAAGTCTCAGAACATTGTTGAGTAGCTCTTTTTTGTGGCCACCCTGTGTATTTCCAGAAAAGGCTTCAGTAAACACTGGCATCTGCTGTGTGTTACACTGAATGGGGAAGGAGCATCTTGGCAAATTACCTCTTCACTAAGACTTACACTCTGGACACTCTCATCAGTAACATCACGGAGTGTTCATGCCTTTCCATGTGACTTCAGACACATGACTATTCTGAGTTTGCAGTCATGCTGTGAGTGGACCTGTAGGGCTGGGTCCCCAGATAAAGATTCACTCTGGACCATTCTGGGTCCCCAGATAAAGATTCACTCTGGATCATTCCCACTCAGATTCAACCTTCCATACTACCATACTATGAAACCAAATCAGGTGACTTCCTGTTATCATGAATAGGCCTCTGTGCAATAAGAGCCGGCTCACTCACTAGGCAAACTAGACTTTTGCCTAAGGTGGGCCTCCAAGGAGGGCGCCGAACTGCCCTGCTGTCCCCTGCCAAAAGCCCCCACCCCACCTAAAGCTTAGCCCCAAGAACTCTGCTGCCGCCCCTGCTCTCCAGAGGAGGAGGAGGAACGTGTTCCTGGTGCCTGACCCCGTGTAGCCCCTGGCCGCCACAGCACACCTCTAAACTGGAGGGGGGGACCGAGGGCCAGCAGCTCCTTGCCTGGTGGGGAGGAAGCACATTACCACCCCCACCCCATCCGCAGGGCCCGGACTTCCCTGCATGCGCCCATAGCTGATTCGCTGAGGTGGTGGCAGAGGACAGCAAGGGGGCGCCCCAGGGTGGGCACTGGTCCCCGCTTCCAGGCTTACCCAGGCTGGGCTGCTGCTGCCTCCTGGCTGCCTTGGGGGAGGGGGGTGGAGAAGGAACCCAGTGGCAGCTACAGCCTCCTGCTTCAGAGACACGCTGGATCCTCCCCCCTGCGCCCACCCACCGTGTTCCTCTCGAGTAGCCCCATTGGGAGCTGCAGAGGGCGGTACGGGCGCCTTTTTCCCTTCCTCTGCAGGCCTGAAGGGGTTAAGCTGAGGAGCCACCAGCCACATGGAAGAGCTGCGCAGCAGCAGCAACAGCCAGAGGCTGCTATGAGAGGAGGATTGGCGGGGGGAGAACAGATCTTAAATGGAAATGTTATTGAAGCAGATGAGGAAGGAAGGAAAGAAGAGAGAAAGAGAGAGAGAGAACAAGGGAGGGGGTGGATTCTCGAATCGCATCCAAACAGGACAGTAAACCTCACTGGAAAGCAGGGAGACCATATCCAACTGAACCGGACCCCCACCCCATCCCCACTTCCTCGGGTTTCTCTCTGATGCCGGCCATTTGCAGAGAAGCAGGGCGGGGCCAGACTCACGACGCCTCCCATGTGGTCTCTCCCCGGTTTTTTGGGGAGTGGCTGGAAATGGGCACCGGAGGAAGGGGAGCACTGCCCAAAGAGGCCAGCTCGAGAGGCCTCTGGGAAAGGGAGCTGAGCTAAAGCACTGGCTTGACTGCTTCAATAACATTTCCATTTCAGATCTGTTCTCTCCAATCCTCCTCTTATAGCAGCCTCCGGCTGCTGCTGCTGCTGCTGCTGCTGCGCGGCTCTTCCGCACAGCTGGTGGCTCCTCAGCTTAACTTCTATAGGCCTGCAGAGGAAGGGGAAAAGGCTCCTGTCCCCCCCAGGAGGAGTGTCAGCCATGCTGTCCCCCGCCACGCACTCTGCAGCTTCCAATGGGACTACTCGGGAGGAACGCAGTGGGTGGGCGCAGGGGGGAGGATCTGGCATGTCTCCGAAGCAGGAGGCTGGAGCTGCCGCCGGGTCCCTTCTTCACCCCCCTCTCCCAAGGCAGCCAGGAGGCAGCAGCAACCCAGCCTGGGTGAGCCCAGGAGCGGGGACCAGTGCCCACCCAGGGGCGCCCTCTTGCTGTCCTCTGCCACCGCCTCCTCTTCCTCTGCTTCTGCCTTGCATTATGGGAGACCTGATTCCCCACATAAGCTCCCTCGGTCCCCCAGCCACACAGGGAGCTTCACAGACCTTGGGAGGGGAGGGGAGGGCGGCGTTGGGTGGCGAATCAGCTATGGGTGCATGCAGGGACGTCTGGGCCCTGCAGGTGGGGTGGGGGTGGCAGTGAGCTTACTCCCCACCGGGCAAGGCGTTGCCAGCCCTCGGTCCCCCCCTCCAGTTCAAAGGCACGCCACAGCAGCCAGGGGCTGTGTGGGGTCTGGCACCAGGAATGTGCTCCTCCTCCTCCTCCTCTGGAGAGCAGGGGTGTTAGCAGAGGTCTTGGGGCTGAGCAGTGGCTTTAGGTGGGGGAGGGCTTTTGGCGGGGGGCTGCAGGGCAGTTCGGCGCCCTCCTCGGAGGCCCGCCCTGGGCAAAAGTCTAGTTTGCCTAGTGAGTGAGCCAGCCCTGGTTGTAGTATATCTATACCTAGATCTGTCAGTAGCTGGTAGCCTTGTGCAGCTGATACATATTCAGCTTTAGTGGTATATTCAGCTTTAGTGGTAGGTACTGCAACTATATCTTGCTTCTAACTTGACCAGCTTATAGCACCCCCTCCATAGAAAAATATGTGGCCGCTGGTAGATTTTCTTCTTCCAAGTCTGGCTTAGTGAGATCTGTCAGTAGCTGGCATAGCCACTGTCTTTCTTGCCAGTTGTTGTAGACTTGCAACACCTCTGTGTTCCTACTAAATAGGGTGTATTGTTCCTGAGAAAATTACTCAAGAATGCCCCATTGAAATCTTTGGCTCAAAGCACAAAGGTCACTGCTGAGGGTGTTTGCTCTTCTGGTTGAAGATATACTGAGGCCAGGGGGCGGCATCATTGTCTTAAAGTATATACTCAACATTTCAATATTTCAAAATGAACGTTACCTGCTGCAGCATGTTACCTGCTGCAGCATGTTAAAGGGCAGGCTGTAGACTGCATGGTGCTTTCACATTTGTGTTTGTCTGCATTTATGGACACATATATTAGAGTCAAAATGTATCCAGTCTCACTTGGGAATTCCACCTTTAAAGAGTCTGGGGTGGAAGATGAAGCCTGACAAATGGCAACTCTACCATTTCACATGATCGGTTATTTTTTTAAAAAAGACTGCCTGAACTTTCCCCAAAGGCAAAACAGTAACAGAAAATTATCTGTGCATATAGTTTTGGCATATGAGAGAGTTTTAATTCTGTGGATCACAAAAAGTTATGGTTGGTTTTAAAAGAAATAGGTATGCCACAATATCTGATTGTTGTGATGCACAATCTGTACTCTGGACAAGAAGCTACTGTTATTTACTTATTTATTTATTCCATTTTTACCCCGCCCTCCCCATGAACGGGCTCAGGGCGGCTCACAATGGGGCAACCTTGTGCCAAGGACAAAACAGCATAAAAACAAATAAAACTTTCCACATTAAAGTGCTCAGCAATTAAACAAACCTCAACCAGATGGGATCAGTTTCACAAAAGGCTGCCACACGATGTTATTCAGCCCCATCTGGCGATATTGATCACAGCGAGGCAAGATTGATCTTCTTCGGCTGTCCCTTACATCTACCTCAGATGGTAGTGATAGCGGTAGAGGTAGTGGCGGCTCCTACTCAAAAGCCTGGCAGAAGAGCTCCGTCTTACAGGCCCTGCGGAACTGAACAAGGTCCCACAGGGCCCTGATCTCCTCCAGGAGCTCATTCCACCAGGTAGGAGCCGCCACTGAAAAGGACCTGGCCCTGGTTGCAGCAAGCCTGGCCTCTCTGGGGCCTGGGATTACCAGGCGATGTTGTGTCCCCGACCGAAGTGCTCTTTGGGGCATATGTGGGGAAAGGTGGTCCCTCAAGTATGTTGGACCCTGGCCATGATGGGCTTTAAAGGTAAGCACCAGCACTTTGAAGCGAATCCAGTACAATATAGGCAGCCAGTGGAGCGCTTTCAGCACAGGCCGGATGTGCTCCCATCTAGGGATGCCCATCAACAGCCTGGCTGCAGCATTCTGCACTAGTTACAGCCTCCAAATTTGCACCAAAGGCAGCCCCATGTAGAGAGTGTTACAGTACTCTAGCCTCGAGGTGACCATGGCATGGATCACTGTGGCCAGGTCATCGCGGTCAAGGAAAGGAACTAAGTGCCGAATCAGCCGAAGATGGTAAAAGGCCAATTTGTCAGTGGCTGACAACTGGGGCCCCATAGTTAAAGCGGGGTCCAGGGGCACTCCCAAACTCCTAACCTCCGGCACTAGCACCAAAGGTGCCCCATTGAAGGTCAGAAGTGGGAGCCCCAACCCTGGACCGACCTAACCCAAGCACAGGACCTCCGTCTTCGCCGGGTTTAGTTTCAGCCAGCTCAGCCTGAGCCACCCAGCCACGGCTTGCAAAGCCTGGTGGAGGTCTTCTGGGTCAGAGTCTGACTGGCCGCCCAACATCAGATAGAGCTGGGTGTCATCCGCATTTTGATGACAACCCAGCCCATACCCCCAGGCAATCTGGGCGAGGGGGCACATATAGATGCTAAACAACATCGGGGAGAGCACCGCCCCCTGAGGCACCCCACATTCAAGCGAGTGCCTCTGGGACTGCTGCCCCCCTAGCACCACCCTCTGTCCCCGAACTTGGAGAAAAGAGGCAAGCCATTGAAGGGTGAGCCCCTGAATCCCCACGTCGGCAAGGCAGTGGGTCAGCAACTGGTGGTCAACCATATCAAATGCGGCCGACAGATCTAACAATAGCAGTGCCACCACACTGCCTCAATCCAGATGCCTCTGGAGGTCATCAGTTAGGGTGACCGGCACTGTCTCCGTCCCATGCCCCAGATGGAAGCCAGACTGAAATGGATCAAGGATGGAAACATCATCCAGAAAGCCCTGTAGCTGAGTCGCCACTGCCCTCTCAATCAATTTATCCAAATAGAGCAAATTGGACACCAGCCAATAGCTGGCCAATTCAGCCGGGTCCAGAGTTGTTTTTTTCAAGAGAGGGCGGACCATCGCTTCCTTGAGTGCCTCAGGGAACAGCCCCTCCAAGAGGGACTTGTTGACAATCTCCCTCAAGTCACCTCGAAACCCCTCGTGGCCCGCTCTGATGAGCCAGGAGGGGCACGGATCAAGGCCGTATGTGGTTGGGCACACAGATACCAGCAATCTATCGACTTCCTCCAGACTGAGCCAGTCAAAACATTCCAAACTCGAAATCGAAGACGCGCAAGGGGTCTCAAGTTCACTCACTTTTCCAAGTGTGGCGGGGAGGTCGCGGCGAAGCGCCAAGACTTTATCTGCGAAGTAGCTCCCAAATGCCTCACAGCCAATGTCCAATTCCCTACTATTTTGTCTGTTAGGACAGAATGTGGAGAAACAGAATGGTTTCCAGTTGGCAAAGGTGTCAGACAAGGATGTAGTTTATCTCCCTGTCTGTTCAATCTATATGCAGCACATAGCATAAGGAAAACTGGATTAGATTTAGATGAAGGTGCGGTGAATATTGGTGGAAGGAACATTAATAAGTTGAGATAGACAGATGACACCGCATTCCTGGCAGAAAACAGTACAGACTTGAAAAGACTACTGATGAAGGTTAAAGCAGAAAGTGCCAATGCAGGATTACAGCTGAACATCAAGAAGACAAAAGTAACGACTACTGGGGAATTACACAACTTTAAGGTTGATGATGAAGAAACAGAAACGGTTTTAAAAATTCTATTCCTTGTCTCAATCATCAGTCAAAAGGGTGATTGCTGCAACCAAGAAATCAGGAGAATGAGAAGGGCAGCCATGAAGGAGCTGGAAAAGATCCTTAACTGTAGCGATGTGTTGCTGGTGACCAAGATCAAAATAATTCATGCTATAGGATTCTCCATTACTATTTATGGGTTTGAAAGTTGGACAATGCAGAAAGCTGAAAGGAAGAAAGTTGATTGATTTGAAATGTGGTGTTGGAGGAGAGTTTTACAGATACTGTGGATCGCCAAAAAGACAAATAAGTGGGTTGCAGATCAAATCAAGCCTGAACTCCCCTTAGAAGCTAAAATGACCAAACTGAGCCTATCATGCTTTGGTCACATTATGAGAAGACAGGAGTCACTGGGGAAGACACTAATGCTAGGAAAAGTTGAAGGCAGAAGGCCTGAGATGGATTGACTCTCATAAAGGAGCAGGGCCGGCTCCACGTGTCTGGGCGCCCTAGGCAGGACAGCCTGGGGCGCCCCCCACTGGGGATGCCAACCTCCCGGTGGGGCCTGGAGACCGGGGCGGCGGCGGGGCGCTGGCTTTCCTGGAGGCTCCGTGGCTGCGGGACCCCCAGGAAAGCTGGGAAGGGGTGGGGGGGTCCAGCCTCTGCCCCCTCCCTCCTGGTGCCGGCTTTTCTGGGGGCTCCACGGCTGCGGGACCCCCAGGAAAGCCGGGAAGGGGGCGGGGGGTCCAACCTCCTCCCCCTCCCTCCCGGCGCCGGCTTTCCTGGAGGCTCCGCGGCTGCGGGACCCCCAGAAAAGCCGGGAAGGGGCGGGGGGTCCAGCCTCCGCCCCCTCCCTCCCGGCGCCAGCTTTTCTGGGGGCTCCGCGGCTGCAGGACCCCCAGAAAAGCCGGGAAGGGGGCAGGGGGGATCTAGCCTCTGCCCCCTCCCTCCCGGCGCCGGCTTTTCTGGGGGCCCCGCAGCTGCTGGGAAGGGGGCGGGGGTCTGGCGGCACCGGCGGGCGCTGGGTTAGGGCGGGGGCACTTTTCGGGGGGGAGTGGGGCCCCATGGGCGATCCAGCCCTGAAAAGAGGCCATATTCTTCAGTTTGCAAGACCCAAGCAAGGCTATTAACAATAGAATGTTTTGGAGGTCATTAATTCATAGGGTCGCCCTAAGTTGGAAGTGACTTGATGGCTATTATACACACATACAATTTTTATCCTGACCTTCCTCCAAGTTGCTGAGAGCAGTGTACATAGTGCTCATTTCTTCATCAAGGCAGAGTGGGGATTCGAACCCTGGTCTTCCAGATATTATACGATACTGGCTAATTGGAAAGATAATTCCAGAAGGGGGGCTGTATTTGTCTGTAGCAGCAAAATAAAACAGGAGTCCAGCAGCACCTTAAAGACTAACCAAATGTGTTCTAGCATAAACTCTCATGAGTTCACTTCATCTCTTCATCAGATGCACAGGAGTGTAAATCCATCAAACTGATGTACACACACACACACACATCCCCCTTTCTACTGAGTATATGAATCAGCCCTGATGGATTTCTGTCCAGCGCTTCTAATGAAGTCAGCTCTGATTCGCAAAAGATTATGCCAGAATAAATTTAGCCTTTAAGTTGCCATTGGACTCCTGATGGGAAAGAGTAGTTTCCTCCCTGCTCTGCAATGTTAGAGGTCCTTCCAGTGTTGCAGTTAGATAATTTTAGACTCTAAATTCTTTCAGTGGTAATATACACTTTAAGTGGGAAACAGAGAATGAACAGTTTCAGTCAAATTGTCACATCCCATCCCACCATCTCTACACTTTAAAACTACATGGCATAACCTGATTCTAAGCATATTTACTCAGAAGTAAGTAACTTTTTACTCCATGGGCTTATAAACTACAGTCAGCCTCGGGGATGGGGGGAATGGCTGAGCCCATAAGTAAGGGCCCCAGATTTCTGCCCCCTAGTCCTGCTCTGACAGCCCCACTGAATCTTTTCCAACAATCACATCCATTCAGAAGTTAGTGGCTGAGGACGTACCGTATTAATGCCTAAATTTCCTCGAATATTCCCAGGAGTCACAGCATAAAGTATGGCTGCTCCGGCAATGCCTCCCGCCAGCTGGGCAACCACGTAACAGGCAGCCTTTGCCAATGAGATGCGAGACCCGAACAGGAAGGCCACCGTCACCGCTGGGTTGACGTGGGCCCCGCTGGCATGCCACGCAATCTGGACAGCAGTGGCTGCAGCCAAGTTGAAAGTGATGGAGATCTGCAGAATGGAGGGGGTGTTCACTGGCCAGCGCAGCGTGGATCCCACGCCAAAGAAGACGTAGATAGCAGTGACCAGGAACTCGGTGAAGGCAGCCCGATAAAAGGACATGGAGCACAGTTCCTTCCCCATCTTGGCCAAGAACTCAAGAGTGTGAGGAGGACAGCTCTGATCCCTGCTTCTTGTTCCCTCCCTTGCTGGGTGAGGTCCAAGGAAGCACTATGTAAATGACCTAGATTGCACCATCAAGCTGGACCAGGAAATGTAGCGACATCACTGCAGTGCTTCCTGCCCACCTCCTTACATGACACAGCCCACATTCCTAAGAGGATGGGAATTCAGAGCCAACAAAATACTACTTTCTGTGTGTACATGGCGGCGGCAGCAGCTGGCCTCGATGACACCAGGCTTTGGTGACAGGGGACAACTTTCTCTCAAAGAGAGAGACACAGGGGCTTTCCAAATGGGGACAGGCTTGTGTAGTTTAGTTTCCCCACTCCTGCTGCAGCTGCTGATACAGGAGAGGGGCAACAAGGACTCCATGAGGCTGGCTTCCCTGCCCCCAGGCCCCTGGCAACAGCCATCCCAAACCCCACCCCTCCACCACTAGGCCGTTTCAGCTTTTTAAAGAGCCAGCAAACATTATTATAGTGATACAACATCATAACAATCTGTGTATCACGTTCATTAAATTCCCAGCTTTCATTAAAAAAAAAATGAAAGCCCATATGTAAGGGGAATGGCATATGTCTGTAATCAAAGGGGTTAGATATTTGCAGCCTGGGAATTCATAGACCGTGACATATAGATTATTATAATGTTAAATCACAGTAACAACATTCATTTGCTGATTTTTTTAAAAAAGTCCCCCAGGCAGGGCGGGGAGGGGATGACTGCTGTGTGGAGAGGGCGAAGAAAACTCTCCCACCCGCACGGCAGCCACCCAGGCTTTGCCGTCATCTTTCCGCAAACTTCACAGCAAAGCAAGTTTGGGAAAGATCAGATAAAAGCCAGGGTAACCCTGGGAGGTGCATGAATGTACCACAATGCCGTGGGGAAGCAGGAAAACGACCACTTCCCAACAGCATTGAACCTGGGGCAAATAACCCATGTCTCAATGGCTGCAGTAAGGAGGATTTGTGGGCACCCTCTCCGGTCTCTTGAGCCATTGCTAGGGCTGCCAACCCCCTGGTGTTGGCTGGAGATCTTCCAAAATTACAACTGGTCTCCAGCCAACAAAGATCAGTTCTTCTGGGGGGAAATGGCTGCTTTGGAAGTTTAGTCTCTATGGCTCTTGACCCTACTGGCCCCCCCTCCCCACCCACCCCTCCTCAAGCTCCACACCCAAAATCCCTAGATTGCATAATTTCTCAAGAACTCTCCAAAGCATGGGTGGGGGAAGAGATTAAAAGTGCCAGCTGATTCTTAGCCTCCCTCAGTTTCAGAATCAATGTCAAGCTAGGAACCAGGAAGGATCAGTTCCTTTGTTCCCCCAGATCGCAGAGTGGCTCTTCATCACGAAAGAACTTCCTCTTCTGAAATTTCATTTTAAAAGGACTACCACTGGGGCCCTTCCAGCTTTCTATTTCCAGCTCCACTTGGTCAATCACAAACTTTCACCACACTAGAACTAAATGTTGGCAATATAGAAACTGATCTTGAGGTTGTCTGAACAGCAACAATAATAACAATTGTTCAAACTGACTATAGAGTTGCAGCTATGTTGCACTGGTGAGAGCCAGTTCAGTGTAGTCATTAAGTGCACGGACTCTAATCTGGGAGAACCGGGTTTGATTCCCCACTCCTCCATTTGCACCTGCTGGATGACCTTATGCAAGCCATAGTTCTGGTACAGCTGTTCTTGAAAAAGAGCAGTTTCTGTCAGAGCTCTCTCAGCCCTACCTACCTCACAGGGTGTTTGTTGTGGGGAGGGGAAGGGAAAGGAGTTTGTGAGCCACTCTGAGACTCCCTTGGGTAATGAAGGGTGGGGTATAAATCCAGTCTCCTCTTCTTCTCTTCTGGAATGTTTGCAAGAAGTATGACTTACCATCAGCCAGAAATTCATGGGAACACAAACCATGGGGGATGATGAAACAAAGATTCTTTAGAACTTCCAATTATGAATAGATAAATACCTGGAGCATAACACCCTTGATATCACAATTGTAGACAAAATGAGAAATAGGATTTGGATCATTGCTACTGCAATCCCAGGTGACAGCAGAATAGAAAAGAAGGAACAGGAGAAAATCACCAAATACCAAGACCTACAAATAGAGTTAGAGTGCTTCTGCGAGAAGAAGGTTACCATTGTGCCATCTGTCATTGGAACCCTTGGAGAAGTGCCTAGAAGTCTCAAGAAACACCTGACATTCTGAGCACTGAGCAAATAACACCGGCTGTGCTCCAGAAGACAATGTTGCTTGGAACAGCAAGAATCCTGTGAAGATACATCTGCAGATCCCAAGAACTTGGCTAGATCTCAATTTGCAAAACACCAGCTGTGGTCACACACGCGAGATAATGCAGGGGGAAAGTGAGGCTATTTGCTTCATAGCAATTTGACCCGCATTTGCGTGATCACACAGTCTGTGGGAGCTGTGGGGCAGCCCGCCACTGCATGATCAGACACAAACCACAGGTGAATCGGGGGAGGGGTTTGCCACATATTTCAGATGCGCATAAACAGGGGATCAATGAATCACATCTCCACACTGAGGGCTTCCTATGGCAGTATGTGATTATGTGCATACTGGGAAGCGGGGGAAACGGCACAGAGTCGGGATGGCCTAATCAGACCATCTCGACGCCATGAGAGCGTGCTGGCGTGATCACACAGGGGAAAGTCTGTCCGTGGCCCGTAGCAACCCGTTTGATAGTGGACTTTCCCTAGTGCCTTTTAACTCTGCTCTTGCAGCGGAGCAAAGTGGGTTGCCGTCAGGTGCGGGGTGCTGGCCAGATGTTCACGTCTGATCATGCCCGTTAAATCTGCCTGGCATTCACACCTATGGCATGGCTAATTGTGCATGTGATCGCAGCCACTATCTACCAATCAAATATCTTACTGTGACAATTCATAATAACAACAACAACAATAATAAAGAACATTGTATAACCTAGAAGATAGATTCAGGTGTGTAGCTGTGTTGGTCTGAAGCAGCAGAATAACGTTTGAGTCCAGTGACATCTTAAAGACCAACAAAGTTTAAGACCAATAGACATTGTTGCTCTTAAAGGTGCCACTATAAGTTCTAATGCATAACCCAGTTAAAAAAACTCTTAAGGTTTGGTCAATGGGAGACTGAGTCACAATACCTCTGTGCACAACAAATACTTGCCATTGGCAATTGGACCTGCCCTGGCCATGGATTAGCCCAGGAAAGGACAGAAATGTTCACTGCCCTGGCAAGTAGCAGGGTCTCTTCCTTCTTCTTTTCAGCGCCAATGTAGCCTAATAACTCTCAGAGTACTCAATCAAGAGGATATGGGTGCAAAATAATCCCAGTTTAGTTCTCATAGTGGACGGGAGGTTTGGTCATACTCTACAACTACACCACATCCACCTGGCATGCTATTTTCCTGCTTCAGGAGGGCAATCCACCCTCGCGTCCAGGTCAGTAGGAGAATAATATGGGGTGAATAAGATGTCTCACATGATGTCAACAAGATGTCCAGGTGAAAACACAGACATGACATCAGTGCATCAGCTGACACGCTGGAAACTAGAGTTGCCAGAACATTGGCTGATGTTACATCCTCCCCTTGCCCCATTCCAAAGCTCCTGTGGGTGCCAGGCCTAGCATCCCTAACATCTGCTCTGTGTAGGTAGCTCTGCCTCAGAAGGATTGGACTACACAGTGCATCAATCTAATAGCAGCTAGCAGCAGCTGAATATGCTCTGGGCTGAGTTTGCGTCCTTCGCTTCTGGCAGGTGCTTGGCCTGGGATAGATAGCCTGGAGAATCAGGACTGGCCTGGGAGGTGTTTGTTTACTTAGGCTGGTTGGTTTATTTAAACTGTTGTATTTTAACTGGTTGCTTTGTTTTGATGGAAATTTCTTTAAGCCCCTTTGGGTTCTTTTGGAGAGGGGGCAAAGCCTTAAGGAATAAATTTTAAAACTTTAATTATCTATATACATAGCTAATGTTTAAAACCAGGCCTGCAGCTACCTAGAAGTATACATGATAAGCACCTATCTATATCAAATGAGACAAACCATTATAAGGCAACAAGCTGTAACAGAAAAGTCATCTGAGGACGCGGTCACACAGGCCAGATAACGCGGGGGGGAGGTGTGGCTGTTTGCCCTGGAGCAAAATAAAGCACGGTAGTCCAATAACACGGCACTCCAAGTCTCCGCGCTTAGGCTGTTAGCTGCCGATCACACGGCGATGCTGAAGCATGGCAAAGTGGCGTCGCACGATCACACAAGCGACGATCACCACTTCTGGATCAGACGGGCAATTTTTTTTCCAATGGAGTCCCCACATGCGCATGATCAAGGAATGAAGGATCGCGTCATGGGGAGTTGGTGCAACAGGTCGCGTTTGTGCGCATGCATAGTTTGGTGTTTGTCTGCATCCTATGGAGACTTATAAAAAACATCCAGTTTGTGATGGGATGTGGACAGGCACCGGATGCCATGGGATACTAGCATTCCCATGATCAGATGCCCACCTTTGCCCCACATTTTCCAGATACTAGTGCACTTTCCACGGTACTTCTTAACTCCTCATCTTCAGCGGGATGCCACGGGTTGGCCACAGGAGCACTACGCTTCCCAGATGTTGCAGTGTGATCACGCCCCGAAAATCTGGCTGACATTCATGCCTTCTGCATGGCAAATTCTCCATGTGACCAAGGCCTAAGGCCACTTTCAAGCCAGCTAGTTGGCAATGTAGGGCCGCCAACTTCCTGTTGGGAAATTCCTGGAGATTTGGGGGCAGAGTCTGGGAGGGTGAAATCTGAGGAGGGAAGGGACTTCAGCCAGGATGTGAGGCCATAAAGTCCATCCTTCGAAGCTGCCATTTTCTCCAGGGGAACTTCAGTCTAGAGATCAGTTGTAATTCCTGGAGAGCTCCAGGCCCCACCTGGAGACTGTCAACCCTATATCAGAGACTTCAGGGATCTCTGGACACATCTAGATCTTAAATTGATTTGATGCATTTTATTTAGAAGATGGAATCTTCTAAATAATTCTGAGACTGGTATTTTGATGGAGAGAGCTGAGAATTCTTAGAGCTCCCTGACATTTGCCTTCGTACAAAACTTCATTTCCTTGGGTTCCCCGTCGACAGGGATTGTCTATTAAACCAGTCTGAATCTCTAGTGTGGATATACCATTTCTGTGTCCTTGATTTCAGCAGCTCAGCTTGTTTGCGTTACAGACGCAAGAGGATTTTCCATCTTACAAGGCTAGCGGTTTTATTATCCACAAGCAAGGAGTCTCTCATATCTCAGAGCATCTGTTATACAAAAATGCTCTGAGGCTCCCCCATGCAGTTTGTAGCCTGAAAGCAGGCTGGGGTGTGTCACTGATAAAGTCAGAATAGTTTATCAAGGAAATACAACGCATAAAGTGAACTTTGACACCCTGATTATTTCTTATGCTTGCAAATGATTTAACTAAGTAGCAGAATACCAAGGCTCACATCAGCTATCAATGCCCACTTATACCCAAAACAATTTTAGAATTTGTACCAGCCAGGTGAGCCTCAGTGTCCCCACCAAGGGCCACAGGCTAAACCTAGGGTATCACAACACACCTGAAATGGCTTCCTGCAGGAGACTTGATTTCTTGAGGGTTATAAATTGTATATGAGGGCACCCCCCAAAAAAAAAATCCTCAGTCAATCTACATTTTTCTCACTAAAATAGACATTTCTATTCAGGATTCCAGAAGTAACATCAGATTTCACTGGGGCAACTTTCTTTGGAATGTTTACTTAGTGATCACATAATGCAGATATTCAAATCAATGCACTGGCTACCCATTTGTTTCCAGGTTCAATTCTAGGTGCTGATGCTTATCTTTACAGCCAATCACAGCCTGTGACATGTATGTCTATAGGACTGCTTCTTGCCTTATGAATATGTCCGGCATCTCCTCTCCCAAGACCAGCTTTTGCTATCAGTCCTATCCTGTAAACAGGCGCAGCCAGCAAGGGCCCGATCCCACTATTGACTCCCCCTTAGTTACAGCCTTCCTAAACATGGAAGAAAGGCTCCTCTTTCCCAGTGTTTCAATAGAACAGCAAGACTCAGCTGTTTAGAAAGGTTTAGTTAAAATGTGTTGTTTTAAAGTGTGTGATGTTTGTGTTTTAATTTCTTGCTTCCTGCCTTGGGTCACTGTAACAGGAAGGAAAGCAGACTTTCAGATATTCAACACCAATACACCAATACACCAATAATGTCAGCCATCTATCCATTTGGGGCCCAGTCTCAGTGTGGGACTACATGGCTACCACATGTGCACACATGCTTTTCTTTGACTATGCAAAGCAGTATTGGGCTGAGGGCAAACATTTCGGTATGGAGCAGTAGCCTCAGCAGGGTGTCTATAGGTACCACTGAACGTGCTCATGTGTTTCCTGATGCCTTCTTGCTTCTTCCCCAAAGCATCTGTTCCCTAAAGAAGAGGGCGAATCCACGCTTTTATTCACCACAATGAAACAGGAGGGGTGCTTCAGGAGATCCCTGGCGCAGCCACTTGGTGACTGGTCCTGCCTCCAGTGGTAGCCATTTTGTGGTGGAGCCCCCTAATTGCCCACAGGTTCAGCAAGGACCTCAATAGATAGATACACTCACAGCTTTACTACCTGAAAGACAGAAAATACAGGCTCAAAAAAGGGATAAACCACTCAGGAAGGTTGTACAGAACTTTCAAGAAGAGGAGGAGGAGGAGGAGATTGGATTTCTACCCCACCCTTCACTACCCGAAGAAGTCTCAGAGCACTTTACAATCCCCTTTCCCTTCCCCTCCCCATAACAGACACCCTGTGAGGTTGGTGGGGTTGAGAGAGCTCTTTCAAGAACTGCTTGTGGGAGAACAGCTCTGAATGAACTTGTAACTGACCCAAGGTCACACCAGCAGCTGCATGTGGAGGCATGGGGAATCAAACCCGGTTCTCCTAGACTAGAATCCGCACTCCTAACCACTACACCAAACTGGCTCTCTCTTCAAGTGGATTTGCATTCATATGGTGATGACATCCAGCTCTGTTGTTCCATTCGGATCCATATATGGCAGTTTCTTCCTTGCCAGGCCTGTAATCAACTAGATAAGAGTGCATAAATTAAATCAGAGGGGGTAGGCAGTCCTAATTCTGATACAGTGACTGAAATGTTTGTTACTATGAATGATTTTGCACTGCCCCAGAAAGAGCAGATTTGAGGATAGTGGCTGATTCAACAAACAATGCCCTTTCCAGACAGTGGCCTGGCTGTTGTAGCGCATGCCCCTGTTGGAGCTGACAGCCTTTGTACCTTCCAAGAAGATCAGGCTACTGGAATCTACTCAGTTTTGAAGACTGCTTGGAAGGTGCAACTGGTTCAGATTGTGGCAACCAAGTTGTTTTCTGGTGTTATTCACATGGAGCATATAACATCAATTCTACATGAGTTTCGCTCATTAACAAATTGCTTCTAGGCTGTTTTCAAAATATTAGCACTAATTTTTAAAGCCTTTTATACTCTACAGAGTAAGTGAGCGAGCTTTTCCCTTATGTATTTACCCACTCTCTAACAAAGAACTTTCAGAGTGATCCCTCTTGTAATACTTTGGAGACCACTGTGAAATACAGTTGCCAACAGGCCCAGAGGAAAAAAATATTCTGTCCCTTTAATAGAGATTTAGTTTAGGAGAAATGGACAGCCAAAGTTTTTCATGGCATGAAGAAAAATAGCATCCCATTAAGCCTCCAGTAAAGGGATAGGGCATTTTTCTCCAGGACTGTTGGCAAACCCTATCATGAAGTGGGCTGTTGATGGCAGCCCCCAAATTATGGAACATGCTACCTATTGATATTTAGCAATTTGGGGGCCTTTGTCTCCTGTAGGTATAGTAGTCTTCTTACTATTTCAGACTCATTTAATTTTTGTTCTCAGCCTTAAGAATCTTTAAGTTATAAGGAAGGCAATAGATTTTTTTTTAAATACATGAACAACCCTTTTTCTCTCCTCAGTCAAACAATGGTAAATTGTCTATGATTTCTTGTTGCTTGTGTGGTGGTGGTGGTGATTGTCTACCTATAAAATCTAAAATAAATATATAAAAATCAGATTTCAAGCCCTGCTACAACTTATGTAACAAAGAGGATCAGCCTTGTACTTTTTATGGGAACTGGTTCCTGGACTTTGCTGTGCTTTGTTCCAATGTGTAATATTTGAGAGATCTCAAACATTTCACACTGACTCATTCCCTCAGGTGACTAATAAAATCATCAGAGAGCAGGAGCAGGGACTTCCTACCTGTTCCTAAAGTGTGAGAAAGAGGAAAACAACAAAACCTAAGCCTGTAGTGTGGGAAGCTCAAACACATGAACCCTGGTGAGCTTTGCAGAGCATGAACCGGGCTGTGAACCCAAAGTTTATTTTAGTAGGAAGATTGCAACAGTACTCAGTCAGAAGAGGATAATTCCAGGTAAGACAGGGGATATTGTGACAGAATCCTCTCCTCCCACTTATAGTTCCCCCAAATCTGAACAGGTTGAGGGTTTTGGGTTTCAGGTAGGGGGGCCATCTCTGGTTTGGAAAATTCCAGGAGATTTGGGGGGAGGAGAGTGGGGACGGGAGGAATCTCAAGAGGGTATAATTCCATAGACTTCACCCTTCAGAGCAACCATTTTGTCCAGGCAAACTGGTATCTGAAGTCTGGAGATCAGGTGAAATTTTGGGAGCTCTCCAGGCCACATCTGGAAGTTGGCAACCCTAGTTTCAGGTGTTCCTGCGTCCTTACTGAAGTCTGTTAGCAGCTGGGCAGAACCTGCAGACTATGCATCAGGACTCATAAGAACATAAGAGAAGCCAATATTGGATCAGGCCAATGGCCCATCTAGTCCAACACTCTGTCACACAGTGGCCAAAAATACTAGGTGCCATCAGGAGGTCCAGCAGTGGGGGCAGGACACTAGAAGCCCTTCCACTGTTGCCCCCCCCAAGCACCAAGAATACAGAGCATCACTTGCCCCAGCCTGAGAGTTCCTATCTATACCTTGTGGCTAGTAGTCACTGATGGACTTCTGATCCATATGCTTATCTAATTCCCTCTTGAAGCTGTCCATGCTTGTAGCTGCCACCACCTGCTACATAACTATTCTAACCACTCAATAGGACCATGCTGAATGAGCCAGTCTAGTGCCCTACTTCGTAACTACATGCCTGACCCAGCAGGAACTCATTAGCATATTAGGCCACACACCCCATGTTACCAGAGGTGTGATCATCCAGCCACACCCACCTTTTGCTTCTTATTGGCTGATTTCAGACTGGCAGTTTGCAGCAGGGAGCCAGTTGTGGCAAAAAAGCCCTGGAACAAACTGTTCCAGGTTTTCCCGGTCACACGGGGCCAACTGATGCGGGAGCATACCGGGAGGAGGCACGCGGGAGCGTTGAGACTGCTGGCCCAGAGGTACAGCTGTAAATGGCTTTTTCTGGTAAATCGGATGGATGTCTATGTGTGTATGAGCGCATTAATGCATTTGCGCTCATGTGCTCGTACACACATAGGCATCCAGCCGATTTGGGGAGGATCCCGTTGCGCCAGCACCGCATTGGGTGGTAGAGCAGAGCACAGCCAAACATATGCGCCTTATGCAGTAGAGCGGAGCACAGCCGATCATATGCACCAATCATATGTGCTGGGAGCAACATGGGTTGCTCCCGGCTTTTCAGCTGAGCATTCACACTTCCGGGAAGCAGACTGACTTGGGATAAAGGCACTCTCTGGGATTTGCTACCACTTGTGACATGTATCTTTTAAACATGGGAATGAAGCTGAACAGCACGGGTTGCCTACGGGGGGGGGGGACTCCAGGCAGATGTGCCTGTGTGAACGCCCCCTTTAATCCACTCGGGAAACATGGCTGGAACGTGGCTATAGCAGGCAAATTGCCAGTCTGAACTCAACCATTCTGTTTACCTTGTTTGTTGTCAAAACCTAGGGCTTATTTTGTAGCAGGAACTTCTTTGCATGTTAGGCCCCACACCCCTAATGTAGCCAATCCTAATGAGTTTATGCGGTTGGGTGTGGCCTATTATGCTAATGAGTTCCTGCTGGCCATTGCCAACTTGGGAGCCAACTGGAACTCCATTCCTGTGTGTTCCTGCCCAAAAATAGCCCTGGCCTGACCCATGTCAGATCAGTCATGCAAGGGCGTAGACTTTTCAATTTCCAGCTGGTGCTGGAGCTGGGATACAGCCATTGTTATGCTAGATCCTTAAAAGAACTGGGGCCCAGTGACATCACAGGGAGTGGCTGCCATTGCCACTATCTGTGGAGGCAGGACCATGGGGGATGTAGGAAGGGGCTCCCCAGAAATTTAAGGGGGCCTGGACACCCCCTAACAATGCCCATGGGCTGGGCCAAACCTAGGAAAAGGTGGGAGCTGGCCAGTGGCTATAATGGCATCTCAGAGATCTCCTGTTGTGTCCTGTTTTTGAAATTCACTTTTAGAATAGTCACTTTAAGATCTGCAAATATACATACCGTGTGCATAGGACAAACTAATGCTTATAGGTTTGACACTAAGAAAGGCAACCAGAAAAAGCCTGTGAGAGAACATTTTAAAGTTTTCCTAGGCATTTATTTACAGGACTCTTGCTCCTGCCATATTCATAAGGGTGATTTAGCACTGAAATTTACTAAATTATGGCATCACAGATGCCTTCCTTTGGTAAATGCATGGCTGAAGTCTCTGAGCGAGGGCAGAATACAAAACAGTTGCTGTGCACTCAATTTCTGAACAATGTATACAGAGTAGTAGCAATTGTCTTACTTCAAACTCATATCCTACAAGTGAGTACAAGTACATTTTGAGGCAATTCAAAACAGTGCCCATAGCCAATTTAAGCTCTTTAGGTTCAACTTGTTAAACACATTTGGCTTCAACAAATAATCTTCAGACAGCTGAAATACAACTTTAACTCTTAATTAACAATGTAAACTGTGTCTTTTATTTACATTTTTGAAATCATAAAATATTCTCCTAATCCCATTACCCCCTTCTCCTGCTCCCACAAGCATTCTCTCCTGCCATATCCAATCTATCTTTCCCAACTTCCCTTCACCTCCCTACCCTAACAGTTGGCACATGTTGGTTTGATTAGTGGCAAACACATACAGATTGCCTCATCTAAGTACAACCCGCTTGTTAAAATGCAACAATTCAGAAACCCTGTACTTAAATGACACTGAATGCATTTGTTCTGATTGATGCTCTTTGAATGAACTCATTAGCTATTACATTAGGATCAAGTTCCTGAGAGATCTGTTTATGTCCATGAAGAAGAGCCATGTGATTTAGCCCTGCTTGTCTCATGCCTGAATGTAGAAAGTCTTTATCCTATGAGGGCATGAAAATTACTGCAGGATGTTGTAGGTATACAACAGGAATCTTCAACATCACAAAGGACTTTCCTCTTTCTAATCACATATTTATCCATGGCAAATTGAATAGAATGGTGGATTGAAAACAATTCAAAAGAAAATATCAGGATTCTGAAGGAGAAATTACATATAAAAAATAGGAGAGGGGATAGTCATGTGAATCATAGTATCAGAGAACAGAGATTATAATCTTAACCTGAAGAGGGTCAAGGTTTAACATAATACAAAAACAAATTTACCTAAAAAAAAAAAAAGGAATCTTGGACACAGTCTGAATATTCTGGCCAGTACATATTGGATGTTATATTGAGGTCCTTGGCAAATATGTGCAAAGGTCTGCTGCGAAAAGCTTTCCATGGAATGTGCAGGCCGGGTGCAGTTTCTAACTTTTTGTAACGGCATTTCAAATTTTCCAATTGTTTTATAGCTTTTTATCCAAACAGCCACTATGCACAGTAAGCCATAGTTCAATAATACTATTATATGCTTGAAACCAGTTCATGTTAGCTGTAGCTGCCTCGGTGCTGAACAATTGTCAATACACACCTACTTGACCAGCTCTTTAGAGTGTACAGACATTCCTCCTTCAAGAAATGACTTTTATCAAACTTGCATCTCCATCCCCTTTACATCACTCTCTCCAGACCCAGTCTGCCCAGGTCGCAGGTGCATTCTGAGAGCCTTCCTGGAAAGCATTCTGGGAAACCTCCAGGAATAGCCTGGAGACTTCCTAGGACCAACCCCCCCTTCTCTGTTTCCTGCTTGGAGAAGGGGCGGGGTGGGGGGGAAGCTTGACCATTTGGCTTACACTATTAGCATTTGTATATAGATACACTGGGAAGCACTTGGGCTGCCTTCCTATTCTCTGACTGCAGAAAATAAATTTTTAAAACTTCCAGCCAGAAGAAAAAGGCATCCTGTTGCACTTGCCAGTGTTCTCTCTGGGCTGCAAACAGGGCACAAGAAAATTTTAAAAAGGTATCTGATGTGCATCCCTCCTCCAAAAAAAATCTTGTTCATGCAAATAGGCTTTGTCATCGGGCTGCCATTTTAGGAATTACCCTTTTCTTCAATAGATACTACCTCATAATTTAAAAATGAAATGGAAATTGAAAGAAGAGCTTAGGAGTGGCTGAAGCAGTCCCCACCCGCCATGAACAAAATAACTGTTCTCAATCAAGTATATATAGACCCATCTCACACCTAGCAGAAAGTGACAGCAGCAAGCAAACAAGCAAGCTATTTCCACAAGAAAACATCATGGGCCCTACCCTTCACCAGTGTTCCATTTCCAAAACACAACACAATGTAATGAGAGCATAACTGAAAAGTAGAACACAGACTTACTTTTCCCCACAATGTAAATTGGAGTGAAGCAACTGTGTTGGGACCAACAGAGGTCTTTTAAGGCAGTGTATACACTCTTTTCTTTTAAGTAAAATTTTATTTTTATAAATATAAACAGAATCAAAAAAATAAATAAAAACCATATGACAGTTATAACTACACTGAAAGAAAAAGAAAAGAAAGAGTAAACATCCAATATATATAAAAGCTCAGTGTACTGGCACTTTCTGGCTCTTCCACTGCCTGTGCTGTGCGCTCCATCAGCCATTGGACTGTTAACTGCCACTCAAGAGTAGTGTGCCATTGGCTGGGTGCTGGGTTTGCTTCTCTCCCCCACCCATTGCCTGACTGGACACTCTTCCCTGTCAAAATAAACTGCACAAACAGCTGTCTCTCCTGATGAAGATGCTTCTACTTCTGCTTGGCTCCTCTGCAGCTGGCTGGCTCCTGCTGTGGGGTTAACTTTTCCCTCAGTGGCTGTTGCTAGGCAACAAAGTTTGGTTCTGTCAGTTAAAAGACAAAGGCAGTAGGCCCTTTCCAGGGGAACTCATTGGGGCCAGTCCTGACTAGGGTCGCCAGCTCCAGGTTGGGAAATTCCTGGATATTTTGTGGTAGAGTCTACAGAAGCCAGAGTTTGGGGAAAGGAGAGGCCTCAGCTGAATAGAATGCCATAGAGTCCACCCTCCAAAGAAGTTATTTTCTCCTGGGAAACCATTGTTGCCAATCTCCAAGTGAGGGCTAGAGATCACTCAGAATTAACAACTGCAGAGATCAGTTCCCCTGGAGAAAATGGTGGACTCTGTGTCATTATACTCTGCTGAGGTGGCCCCCCATGACAGCCAGGGTAATGTAGCAGTTAGCACTTCAGAGCAGGGTCTGCCAGACCCAGGTTCTTCCCATGGAAGCTGATTGAGTGATTTCAGACCACTCATAGACTTTCAGCCTAACTTACCTCACAAGAGTTGTTGTGCAGATCAAAAGGGGGAAAGGAGAATGATGTGAGCTGTTTTGGTCCCCACTGTGGAGAAAGACTGTATTTTTCCTAGGCAGAGGCTGCAGGGAGGGGAAGGAGATAGAAAGCCGAAGACAGAGGGGCAGATAATGGTGGGACCTCAGACAGGTATAATACCATAGACTCCACCCTCCAAACCAGTCTTTTCTTCATGGGGAACCATTGTTGCCAATCTTCAGGTGAGGGCTGAATTACAACTGCTCTTCTGATGGCAGAGATCAGTTTCCCTGAAGAAAATGGTGGACTCTGTGTCATTATACCCTGCTGAGGTTGTCACAGCAAATTGATGCTGAGTGTCCAAGGTCAGGGCACCCATGCAGAGCCTCCTTCTAGAGCTCATTGTATTTATTTCCACAATGGGCCTTTTTCCTAGTATAATATAATAAACAATGATATTGTAAACGGTAAACATTATATGATAGTAGTAACCATTGTTTTTACTATGTCTTCTTGCAATAAAATATTGAAACATTGGACCTTAAATGAAGGTTTCTTCTCTTTAATGGGACATTCATCCAGAACTGGTTAGAATTGGCTTGGAGCAGTAGAGCAGGGGTGGCCAAACTGTGGCTCGGGAGTCACATGAGGCTCTTTCACACATATTGTGTGGCTCCTGGAAGGATGGCTGGGGAAGGAAAGGGGGAGGCATGCCTCTCCGATCAGTCTTCCCTTCCTCAGCCAGTGTTCCCCTCCCTGGGTAGGCTTGAGGTGGGGGGAGCAGAGAAAGAAAGCAACTTTAACTTTAAATGCATTCTCAAAGCCCCTCCCCCAACTTGGAGAAAGCATTTGTCTATTCTCCAAGCCAAGCCAGCTGGTATGGAGTCATTGGGGGTGGATTGGATAACACAAAGTTAAAGTCGCTTTCTTTCCACCTTTCCCTTCCTCCTTCCCCCCCATTTATTTGCCTTCTTTCCACTTCTCCCTTTCTCTCTCTTTTCTCCTCCCTCCCTCATCCATTTGCTTTCTTCCCACCTCCTAGACAAATATCATTAGCAAACGATTCAATATCATTGAACAAATAAATATCATTATCAATATCTGTTTTTACCCCTTTTGTTTTTATTTTTGGCAGTCTCATTTAATGCTAATAAAAAGCAAATTTGCATATTTTTCAATAAAAATGTGTGTGCAATATTTGTTCATGTCTTGCAGCTCTCAAACATCTGACATTTATTTCATGTGGTTCTTATGTTAAGCAGCTTTGGCCACCCCTGCAGCAGAGCTTTTCAAAACTGGAGGATCAGCCTGGGATCTCTCCAACAGGAAATTTTTAAAAAGCATCTGATCTGCATTCCCCCCCCCGCTGCCCGGGGTCCTGTGCTTCAGCTGACATTCATTGTAACTGAGTCCCTCATGTGAGTTTGTCAATATTTGGCACTGGCTGTCTGGGGGAGGCTCAGCATTCCCCAGCAAAATCCAAGGGATGCTTCAGCTCCTCAGCACCCCCAAAGTTTATACCTATTGGTCAATGGGTGCACAACCAGACTCACAGTTAAGCACTTGGTGCTGTGATGGAGCACTGTGAAGGGGGAAAAGGAGCTTCCAGTTTCTCTCCCATCCTGCTTTCACCAGTCGAAAGGGTGGTAGGGGGAACTATTCCTTGGCTCTGGCTCCATGTGTCCTCTCCCCTCTTAACTCTTAAAATTGTTGTTGTTGCTGCTGCTGCTGTTGCTGTTGCTGTTTTAATTTATAGAACGTCCTCCCCCCGAAGGGCTCAGGGCGACGTACTATATTTATTGATTGATTGATACATATATCAATCAATCAATAATAATTACACTCAGTTAAAGCAGCTAACAGCTAAAACAACACAGTACAAATCATAACTAGTTCAGATGGCACTGAATACCAATGTATACCCTTTCCCCTACAGGAGAGGAGGGAGTAAAAAAGGCCAGGCTTGATGACAACCCATTGTTGTCCTCTAGCATAGGCTGGTGGACCATTTCTGTCTTACAGGACCTGCGGAACTGGACAAAGTTCCACAGGCACGGATGTCACTAGGCAGAATTCCACCAGGCCAGTGCCACGGCCAAGAAGACCTTGGCTCTGGTTGAGGACAGCCAGATTTCTTTCGGGCCAGGGATCACCAGGAGCAGGGCTATTTTGGGGCAGGAACGCACAGGAATGGAGTTCCAGCTGGCTTCCAAGTTGGCCATGCCTACAGCCTCCCCCCCGCCCGGGTTCCCCAAATGCCTTGCAAGCCAAGCAGATCCAGGGAGGGAAGGCAGTTTAAACTGCCTCTCCCCTTCGGGTTCCCCAGGTGCCTCGCAAGCCATGGAGCACTTGGAGAAGCCAAGCCGATCCAAGGAGGGAAGGCAGCCAAGCCAATCCAGAAACTGCCTTCCTTCCCTTGGGTTCCCCATGCGCCCTGCAAGCTGTGGGGCACCTGGGGAAGCTGATCCTGGGAGGGAGCTGCACTGTCAGGGGTGTGGCCTAATATGCTAATGAGTTTCTGCTGTTGAGTGTGGCCTATTATGCTAATGAGCTCCTGCTGGGCTTTTTCTACAAAAAAAGCCGTGACCAGGAGGTTTTGCCCCCAGAGTGTAATACTCTTTGGGGGAGTATACTGAGAGAGGCAGTTCTGTAGGCTCTTTTCTTATCCCAGCCCAGCCACACTGTACACTGACAGTGTGGCTGGGCTGAGAAAGGGAACGTGAGAGGAAGGGAAAGTTCCAGCCTGCAGAAAGCCCAGCACAGTCTTTGTCACACACTGTTTTTGCATGCATCTGATGAAGGAAAGGGAGAGGAGGAAGGGGGCTCTGGCTGCAGCCATGACTGGAGCAAGGTGGGTGGGTGCAGACCCCATTCCTGCCCTGTTCTCTGCTACTACTGTCGTAGCAAGGGTGTATTTTTGTACCCTTACATAGATGCAACCTATAATATTTTTACTTTTAAAACGTAAAAGAGAGATACATTTCCTGCTCAGTCAGAATATTTCTGTATTGTTTTTAAGAAGCATAAATATACACGTAACAATTATGTATGAATCTGTTCAGACTCTAACAGGGTTGCCAACCTCCAGGTGGGGCCTGGAGATCTTCTGCTATTACAATTGATCTTCCGACAACAGAGATCAGCTCCCCTGGAGAAAATGGCCACTTTGTATACTGCTGAGGTCCCTCCCCTCCTCAGACCCCACATTCCCCAGGCTCCATCCTCCAAATCTCCAGGTATTTTCCAACCCAGATCTGGCAACCCGGGTCCTAAAGAGAGTTAGGTATGTTGAAATTAATGCATCAGATCTGGCTGCACAGTTACAGCTACAGCCTAAGCTAATTTCCTAAGAAGTATATTCCATTAAAATATCAAACATGGATGAGATCAAAATTCACTGGGCACTATGGAGCAGGCATTTGCAGGGGGAAAAGGATTCTCTTTTAAGCTTAGCTTACCCAACACACCTATACTATAGGTGTGGAAGCTTAAAAATGTTTACTGCTTTCTAATTTCCTCATTAGCTTTTGACTGCCTTTGTTCCTGGTTCTCTTCAGGTGTCTTTCACAGACAGAGAAGTTCAGGAAGTAAAACTTTTCCTGATACGGAAATTGTGGCAAAAAATATTTAACTTATTAAAGTTTTGTGTGCCGGGCTGCTGTTAAAAATTAGGTAACTAGGTTATATATATAATGCACGCGCATGCCTGCGCGCACACAGACATACACACACTTCCTCATATCTGAGATAAAAAGAGAATAAGGTATCTCACTGTTTCAATTCCTGCTTTGTCATGCAGGTTGCATTAGCTCTGGATTTAGCCTGCCTTCTTAGCCTGATTTTCCTGCTATGTACATCTATTTTATCAATTCTTCCCCCAGACCAACAGGGTCACTCATGCCTCAGAAAGAAATTCTAGTACAACTGCCCCAGTTCATGAAAAAATGCTGCACAATGAAATCAATGCCTTTCCTCAATGATCAGGGAAGATGAAAGCTTAAGAGAGAACTTTTAAAATATGGGGAAAGGGAGATAAAAGGTAATATAAAAATGCAAGATGGAAGGGACTGAGGAATGTTAGGGGCAAATAGGGTTGCCAACCTCCAGGTGGAGCCTGGAGATGTCCCAGAATTACAACTGATCTACAGATAGCAAATATCAGTTGCACTGGAGAAAATTGTTGGGTTTTTTTTTTTTTTGGGGGGGGTGGACTGTATGGCGTTATGCCCCTCTGCGGTCCTTCCCCTTCCCATACCTCAGCCTCCCCAGGTTCCAACCCTAAATTGCTAGGAATTTCCCAACCCAGAGCTGGCAACCCTAGGGAGTTAATATTTAATTAAGTTAATATTTCTGGTTCCAAGTAAGCATGCATAAGATTGGGTTGCAAATGGGAAATAATTAGACTTTGACGGGGCTTTTTTTGTAGAAAAAGTCCAGCAGAAACTCATTAGCATAATAGGCCACACCCATCAGAGAAACTCATTAACATATTAGGCCACACCCCAAACAGCACAGCTTATTAGCATATTAGGCCACACCCCCATGTTACCAGCAGTGTGGTCATCCAGCCACGCCCACCTTTTTCTTCTTATTCTGTTTATCTTGTTTGTTGTCAAAACCCAGGGCTTTTTTTGTAGCAGGAACTCCTTTGCATGTTAGGCCACACACCCCTAATGTAGCCAGTCCTAATGAGTTTCTGCTATTGGGTGTGGCCTATTATGCTAATGAGTTCCTGCTGGGCATGGCCAGCTCAGGATCCAGCCTGTGCCTTCCTGCCCAAAAATAGCCCTGGCCTTTGAACAATGTGATCCTAAGCAGAAACAAGCAGTCTCCATAGAAGTAAGTCTCACTGGGTCAAATAGGGCTTACTCTTTAGTCATTTCAAGTTGCTTGTTGATATGGCAGGTAGCATTTACAACCCCTAAAAAAGCACTTGTATAAAATCCCAACTATCTGAGAGCTAAGCAGTATCTTTTAATCCTCAATAGGTGGGGAAAGCAGAATTAGTTTTCAGGCAATTCTAATATTGAAAGTTGAAGAACAAATGAATTAAGCAAGTAAATAAATAAATATTGCTGGCCCAGAGGACATACACACGAACCTGTGTTATGCAGAGTCAGACCATTTGCCTATCCAAGTTAATATTGTCTACTCTGACTGGTGGCGGCTCTCCAGCGTTTCAGGTATACGTTTTTCACATCATCTGCTTCCTGATCCTTTAAATTGGAGATGCCAAACACTGAGCCCGGGACCTTCTACATGTCATGCAGATGCTCTACCTCAGGGATCCGCAACGTTTCTGAGCCTGTGTTGCCCTACTATGAAAACCTGGACTTTGCTAGCTATGTGCAACAGGGACTGAACTGCAAGGTGATTTCAAGTGATGCCAGTTACAGCACACATCCAGGAGAAGCAAGCCTTCCTGTGAAAGAGTGTGTCTATGATGTCACCATTCCACTTTCCTGCAACGAGGTGGACCAGCTCCCTAGCCATGTATAGCATAAAGAAGTCAGCAGTGGCGATGCCAGGCCAAAAGACAGGGGGCTCAAACTCCATACAGAGTCTCCATTCTTACACATAGGCCACAGGTACTCTACTCTCCCAACCTAATACATCACCTAGTTGAAACTGCAGACATCAGACGAGAGAACAATGACTGTGGCCAGCACAGGACATAATCCCATCAGGTGCCATTGTCCAATCTAGTTTGCTATTAGGTATAACATTGCCCACTCCCCAGACCTTCAACCCCAGCACCAGTCAGCATATTTTGAGGGGACAGACTAACCAAGAGAGGTGGCCAAGCTTAGCCCACGCAACTTCCTAATAAAAGAGAGTGCCCAGCACTAGCTCTCTCTCTTGCTCTCTCTTGCTTATTTGCACTTTTGTCCCTTACCTGAACCCCTCCTACCCTTAGTCTCTGACTCTTGGCTGTGCAGCCAGAGTCTTTTCGTGTGCCTGCCAGTTCAGGACACGACCCTTACCCCAGCATCCCATAGTCCCCTCATTTTCCTGAGATTTGCTCCATCTAACTACGGAACAGGTAAAGTATTGCCAATCAACAAAACACCCTGCTAATGCAAATGTGCTATTTTCTTCTATCTACATTTCCTACATACTGTACAATTGTGTGTGCTTGTGCTGTTGTATGCTTGAAATATATTCAGTAAACAGAACCACCTTATACTGACGTCAGTCTCAGCATCTATTTGGTGTGTCTGGAAGAAACTAACCCCTGTATACATAGATGCGTGCCTGCTTACTTGCCTGTTGCCTGGTGTAAGATCATAATTCCCCATTTTGAATAACAACTCAAGGCAATTTGGCTAACACCTATGGACACTCTTGGCACTCCAACACAAGGTGACACAGGAGGCAGGTTCATCACAAAATTGCTGCCATAGAAGGCAAAGTCAACAATAAAGTATCAGAGAGTCAGGTGATATATAACTCTAGCAGTCTGTTAGCCGAACTGCTTATCTACACAGTGGCTGGACTAACTTATTTGAGTCACTGGTCTGTGTATACAAAGAAAGCACCTTTGTCCCAAGAAGCCGTTTCCCCAAAGAGAACACTTGACAAGGTTCTTTTTAGTACACAGGCAAACAAAACTGATTCACTCACACATACACACAAGTTCCTTTAGATACAGTAGAAATGGAATACAATTTGGGGTTTTAAACTAGAAGTATTTAGGAAGGGGAAAAGCACATAATACTTATCTGATCCTGTAGCTCGACCTTCCACAGTGAAGAATATAAGAATAGTTTCTAACTAAGGAAAACGCTCACTACACACTGTTGGAACCTGCCAACAAATGTGGGCCTCTTGGCTGCAGTCCAAGAAAGCACATGGAAGTTATCTATAGTAGACTCTTAGGTTACTTAGCTAGCTTATTGAAGAAGATGAAGAGGAGAGAACCCTAGAACAAAGGTTGCACCCTGTTTTATCAGCTAGTATTGGGGCTGGCTTGGGGTCTCTCTGGTCCGTCCCATCCCTATACCTATTGGCTATAGGATGTTGGGTACCCTCCTACTAAGGTGGGGCAATATTGAAAGTCTACACCTTACTACAAGGGAACATTTGGTCCAAGGTGCAAAGATGGGTTGTCATGGAAACCTTGGATGTGCAGATGACTCTGGCTTGGCCCAAGTGACAAAACAGGAAACAGTCTTAACACATGCAAATGCCAAGCATCCTGTGGGTTACGTGTGAGGTATAGATTCCTCAATGGTGGACAGGTTGTCATTTTTACATCCTTCTAGAGAATCATAATGGAGATGCTTTCTTGTTCCCAATGTCTGCTGGGTAGAGGTATGCGAGGTGTGTGTAACTTCATTTGCATGAAAGTACAGGCTGTGTGGTACCTTTCTAGTGCAGAGAGTCACATCCAACAAAGCATACATTTCTCCCAATGCAAAGACAACTGTGTATGCACCATTCAGATGTGTGTGCAGGTCAGAAAATAACAAATAAAAGGATTTTCAAAGTACATCTCCTAACAAGTCACTCGTCAACATTTCAGGCAGAAGCTCTGTTTAACAGGATGCTTTTAAAAATGAAAATATTGTTTAAAAATATTTTCTTGGATGCACACAGCTTACCTTCAGCCCCACTGTGAAGATCCTTGTGTTGTGGTAGCAGCTGCTGCCAATTAAAAAACAAAGCAAAACAGCACGGCCTGTTGAGCAAAAATTTCATCTGCCTCCATCCACTTTCTTAAAACACTTGATGGCCTCCAGGAAAGGTGTCTGTATGCACCTCAGTGCCCATAGGTGTCACTTTGGGGACCCCTGCTCTACCATAATATTGCAGACCCAGTGAGTGCAACCAATAGAAAAAAATTCCCCCCCTTTCCTGCCCTTAGCCAGCATCTGAATGGGATGGGAAGCCATATTGTGGGTACTGAAGTACGGTTGCTTTGTTTCCTTGATAAGCAGGTTTTTCCCAGAGATTTGTGTAAGTCAAGAAAATCTGGTGAGGTAGAAATGATTAAATGAGGGGGACTAAATAGAAAGAGGACAGAGTTCCTCTGCCTGAAGAAAGTTTATTTATTTTGGTCATTTGCACCCCACTTTTCTCCCCAATAGGGATCCAAAGGAGATTACAACAACACTGTGCTCCTCTCCTCCATTTTAACCTCACAACTACCACACAGTGGTTGATTAGGATGTGCAAGAGTGGCAGGCCCAAGATGAGCTTCCGTGGCAGAGTGGGCATTTAAATCCCATTCCCCAGATCCTACTGCAATACTCTTCATCACTACAAGATGGCAGAAACAACTTGCCGTGAAGGAATGGGAAAAGCTGTTTTCTATACCATAGTACAGGTGTCCTGTCCTGACCACGTGTCTCCTTACTAAAGAATGCCAATGGGACTCTGCTGGAAATTTTATAACATGTTCATTTGTTTAGGAGAGGGGGGTTCTGTTTGGCCAGGCTTCCTGGAGAATGAGTGCCTGCCATTCTCCAGTGCTTCCTGAACCATCATTCATTCGGTATATTAAAGGAATACATGCTGATCTGGAGAAGAGTTGTGGCTAAGTCTTAGGTAGTGGGAAAGACCCTTCTCTACTCTGGAGAGTTACTGCCAGTCAGAGGAGATGATATTGAGCTAAGTGATCTGAATACAGCTTCCTGCAGTCATTTTTGTAACCAGGCAGGGGCAAACAGCAATGCCTGGAGGCACCTTCTATATGCTATCATGCTTGAGTTGCAAGCCTCCTTTAATTTTTTTTTACCACAGCCACTTTAAACTGTTCTTTTCAAAACACCATGGGGAGTGTTATTTAGCTAAGATTCATTAAGGTCCCACTTTTACTCCATATCATTTGAGTAGCACAGCAAACGTTTCTCCCTGCTAAGGCTACCTCCAGATACGACTGTTTCTTTCCCACTGACCTTGATTACAGTAGCTGGCTGTTTTCATAAAATCATCCCTTCCGAATCAGAAATGCAGGAAGAGTGAGTCCCTGGCTGCTCAAACAAACAAAAAGTTTTGTGGCACTTTGAAAACTAATGGATTAGTTGTAGTATAAGATTTTTTTGGACTAGAGCCCAATTTGTCAGATACACCAAATGTATCCTCAGGCACAGAAGAACAGAAACGTAAGCAGTGGGGGGCAAAAGCCAACAAAATGCAAAAAGTAGGCTGAGTTCAGACTGGCAGTTTGCAGTGGGAGTCAGTCGTGGCAAAAAAGCCCTGGAACAAACTGTTCCGGGTTTTCCTGGTCACACTGTGCCGACTGATGCAGGAGCATACCGTGAGGAGGCACATGGGAGCGTTCAGACTGCTGGCCCAGATGCGTGGCTGTAAACAGCTTTTTCCTGGTAATTCGGCTGTGTGTGCATGTGTGCATGTGCTCATGCGCACAAGTGCATCCGGCCAATTTGGGGAGGATCCCATTGCGCCAGCACTGCATTGGGCGGTCGAGCGGATCACAGCCAAGCATTTCGCTGCTGCCTTATGCGCAACACAGGTTGCTCCCAGCTTTTAAAGGTTGACGTTCACACTTCCCAGAAGCGGAATGAAGCGGGATAAATGGGCTCTCAGGGATTTGCTACCACTTTTACCAGGTCTGCGGTGGCTCAAGTGGTTAAGACGCTGAACTGCAGGCTCTGGAAGGTCAGTAGTTCAGCAGTTCGAGACCCGGGTGCCGCATGACAGGGTGAGCTCCTGTCTCTAGTTCCAGCTCCTGCCAACCTAGCAGTTCGAAAGCAAGAAATTGCAAGTAGATAAATAGGTACCACTTCGGTGGGAAGGTAACAGCGTTCCGTGCACCTTGGTGTTTAGTCATGCCGGCCACATGACCACGGAAACGTCTTCGGACAGCGCTGGCTCTTCGGCTTTGAAACGGAGATGAGCACCGCAACCCTAGAGTCGGATTCGACTGGCTTTCGAGCAAGGGAATCTTTACCTTTACCTTTACTTTACCAGGTATCTTTTAAATGCGGGAGCGAAGTAGAACAGCACGGGTTGACTACAGGTGGGGAACGCCAGGCAGATGTGCCTGTGTGAACGCCCCCTTTAATCTGCTTGTAAAACGTGGCTGAAACGTGGCTATAGCGGGGCAAACTGCCAGTTTGAACTCAGCCATAGTCTGTGAAATTTGTAGGTGAAGCTCAATTTATACAAGACCCAAAGTGGTGCAATGTTAAAATCTGGGACTAGGATGTGAGGGTTCAAATCCCCACTCTTGCCACGGAATCTTTCAGGGTGAACTTGGGCCGGTCACTCTCTCAGCCTAACGTACCTCAGATGGTGGTGGTTGTAATGTAAGGATCAAATGAAGAAGCGGAGACTGATGCTGTCAGCAGCTTTCGGTCTCCATTGGGGAAGAAAAGCAGGGTATAAGCAACTAATTTAAGCACAGTGACAATTCTCGACAGTACTGATGGGTGAGAACACAGTTCTGCATGTGCTAAGCTAATTTAACAACTGCCATGGGACAAAGGACTGCTACAGGACTGGAGACCAGTGGTGACCGACCTCAGTCTTCTGCAGATGCAAGTTAGGTAGACTGCAATCGCATGTACACTTTTTTTCTTGGGACCTAACTCAATATGGTAATTCTTATCCAAGGCAAACCTAAACTTCAACAAATATATCGTGAAACAAACTCAGACTTCTGACTGGTTTCATGAATGGGAAAGTTTTATTAGTTCCATTGTCCAGCAGAGAGAGGCTATAGTAAGAATTAGCACTGCTTTATTGTTTACCAAGGATCTCTTTCTCCAAGCTATCCTCATCCTCTTCCTCTGTCTCACTATCCACTTTCCCCTTTTTATCAAGCCACTGATACGTGTAAAAGATAGCACCGCGTCTGGATGAAGACAAATTCAGCTTAGGCAGGGAATCACAGCTAGGCTGTGTGGGGTCCACGTTTCCTTGGTTCAGTGTCCAGAAAAAAGTATAGAAAACTAGAGCCACTACCACGAAGGAGGTTAGAAACCCCCCGGCAATGCCAGTAGTCAGTGGAATGATCCATCCCAGGAGACTCCTGTTGTACAGCGGCAGCGGCTTCTTCTCAATGATGAGCTCTAAATCTTCCCATGCTGTTGGCTCGGCCTGATTCTGGGGCCAGCCTCCATCTCTCCGCAGCCGTCCTTGCTCGCCTTTCTCCTCATTCTCTTCCAGGAGGAGTGAGGAGGTGAGATGCTTGACAGTCTTGTGATACTCCTCCACATTCTTCTTAATCTCCAGGTTCTTGTCCTGATTAAGGTTCTTGCCCAGCTCCTTTGAAACATCAGACCGCCCAATTTGCTGGATAGCTCGGGACAAACGATCCCAGTACATGGTGTCTCCTTCTGTTTGCAGCCACCGGCTCAGGGTCTCTTTGCACTCCTTGATGCTGGTGATGTCTCGCCGCCGTCGGGTGTGGATGGGGTTTTTACTCTCCAGGAGCCTATCCAGCTCTTCTTCCACATTCTGATCAGGGCCGGTGATCTGAACATAAAAGGCTTGGCATTCTTCTGGAGACAGAAGTTCTGATATACGGCCTATCATGTGGACCCCGATATCATCAGCTACTGTGTCATCACAAGAAGCAGGCAATGCCAGCAAGAAGAGGAGAGGGCCTACGGGAGCCAGCATTGTGCAGGTCTGTGCGGAGAGAGGGGGGGGGCAATAAACTAGAGAGGTTAGAGGAGGGAGAGTGTGTGTGTGTGTCTGTATAATCTTCATATCCAGTTATTTTCTGTAATTCCCTCTCTTTGTGACACGTGACTCTGGCCTCTTCATCAGGGCTACAGTTGAACCAGGGCTCAGCGCTGAATTTTACATTTTAAAAAATTTCTTGGGGAACACTACAAACAATAATAACCCTCCTACACACATACACCTTATTGCTCGTTTTTATCTAACACCCCCCCTCCCAGTACATGAAGACAGATTTAGAATTTGTTCTCTTTCCCCCAGTTTACTGGGTTATGTTCCGGAAAGGTAACCACAATTCCTCCGTAAGGTTTTCTAATATGCTTGTCAGATCCTGATTTGTTGTGATCATTTATTTAAGACCAAAAAGACAAATGAAGGTGGAAAACCTTGATCAGCGCCAACAACCTAGACACACCCTGGGGGCATGGGTTTCCCTGATCAGGCCTAGAAAGGTAAATGAGATATTAGAAATAACAGCATTCTTTCTTTCTACAATACAAGAGTACTGGAGAATGGATATTTGTTACCTACAGAGGGCTGGGTTTTTATACCAACCAATTTTGTCTTATTCTACACCTGGGCTGCGTTCACACGGGCAGTTTAATCCACTGTTGCCCCACCTCAAATTAAGCCAGGTTATTTTGTGGGAGAGAATCCTGACCAGACTCACCCATTTTAGCACACTTCAATGCCGTTTTACCCCTCTTTGCATGACCAGATGGCAGAAACCAGGGAGTCAGCCCGTCAGCCATTTTTTTAGACATTTGCCCTTAGGAGGATGCCCAGAAGTATCCCATGCTGGGATATGGGGTTCATGGGGCTGTTGGCCATTTTCTTTTAAAATTAAGTCCACAGAGCAATTGCACCAGTGGTGAAGAGACTGCTGGGAAATGGAGTCCACTGCCATCCTCCCTCTAATCTTTTCCGTTTACCCCTTCCCCAAATAATATTAAAAAGCTTCAGAAAAAGGGGTGTCTTTGAGAGTTTTTCAAAAGAAAACGAGGTTTTGAGCAGCCCCCCGGGGGGGGAGGTGCATATATACAGTCATGTGATCCTCGTTAACCGGGGGGGGGCGAAAAGCAAGAGCTCAGTGAGACCTGCCTGACTGCTTGGCTGTGCAACAGAGTGACAAGATGACAGAAAATCCATTTTTGAAGGGGCTCAAACCAACAGGACCGGATTTTATCAGGTATCAAAAAAACATGGGGCGAGGGGCAAGGGGAATGGAACTCGTATGACTCAGGCACAACAGACAGATGTTGCTTTCTGATCAAGCACTTTAAATCCATAAGGGAACAGCAAGGGGAATGGATCAAATTGCCCGTGTGAACGCAGCCCCAGTCAGGTCTATTTTACTTTTTGTAATAACTAGATGATTGGTGTGGAGCAATTTATCAGCAACCACTGAAGAGGGCTTTACAGGCCAAAATGCTTATGGTCTGGTGATTACAGAGTTTATTTGGATCATCTAAAAGTGATTGATTTGACATCATCATGTATATTGATATCTGGCAATAGTTCATAAGGGCTGGATTCTTTTTTCTAGGGTAATATGCAATGTTCCCCATTACAGATATATTTCAGCATCTTGTTCAGTGAATTAAAATTCAGTTCATAGGCTGTGTCTTACTATTGACACAAAGCACTTCCTAAAAGGGTTGTATTTTGGCATAATTTCACCATACTCATCCAGATATATCTTGGCTTCAGAACACCCTTTCCAGTGTAGAACATCTCCTTGTTTTATAACTACGTCAAATTTTAACCAGGGTTAAAAAAACAAGGAATCAGCTTAATAAATGGGACAGAATAACAAAGAAGAGCGACTGAGCATTGACAGCTCACCAGTCCCTTACTACTGAGTTTGCAGTTTCATTTCCTGATATCACGAGGTCAGGTGATTTTTAGGAAGCCTTGAGTTCATGCAGATGGAGCACTTAAAGAACGTGAGTTTAAATAAATAAATACATTTTTTAAAATGGAAGGGGAAGAAGTAGGATCAGGTATATTAAAGGTGGTAACATTATACACATCAGGATAGTAGACAGAGCTACTTGGAGGCTTTTATACTCAGCTGAAAGATCCTTGAGCCAGGTACAGTCAGTGTGTACACGTGCCCTTCACAGTGAAGACCCCTTTGGGGGTGAAATACATCGGTCAGATTGGCCCCAGTCCCCCCAGTGGTGAGTTATGCTGGGAGCATTGCAAATGGTAAAGCTGCAGTTTTCCTTTCTTCCATCAGTGCTTACCCAAGATTCATTAGAGAGGGGAGCAGGGGTCATTTAGGGCCGGAGTGCACTGGAGCACCGCTCCGGCAGCTCCACCCAGCAGCCCCACCGAGGAAGGCACGGGGAGGCATTTAAATGCCTTTCAACTCTTTCCCCAGCCCTTCCTGGCTTGCGCACTGAGGCAAGCGAGTCAGGAGACGGGGGGGGGCTCTAAAAGGCAGGCAAGCCAGGAGAGGGTGGGGGGGCTCTAAAAGCCTTTCTCGTCTCGCCCACTTGGATGGGTGAGACGAGGAAGGCACAGGGAGGCATTTAAATGCCTCCCCGCTCTCTCCCCAGCCCTTCCTGGCTTGTGTGCCGAGGCAGGTGAGCCAGGAGAGGGTGGGGGGGTGCTCCAAAGCAGGCCATCTGGGGAAGCAGAAAAGGGGGGAAGGCATCTTCAAAAGCCTCCCCTCCCCTTCCCTTCCCTAGCCGGCCTGCCAAGGTGGGCTGGGGGGGGAAGCAAAGAGTGAAGGGTTTAAGGTTTAAACCCCTTCTTTCTGGAGTCGCTTGTATTCTCTTGCCCCATAGAATATAATGGAATGATGACTCTAGAGAGAAGGGGTTTAAACTTTAAACCTCTTCTCTCTTTGCCTCCCCCCCCCAGCCCGCCTTGTCAGGCTGGCTTCAGAAGGATAGGGGAGGCTTTTGAAGATGCCTCCCTTAGGGGAGGCTGAACATTTAAGGAATTTGAGATGAATGATGAGTACTGAACATTACCTGACCAACTCCTGGAACAACGTATGTCTCCGTCAGAGGGCTCTAGATCCTTTCCTGTAGAACTGAAAACCCCTCTGAATGTATGATGTCATAGAGAGAGCATCTGGGGGTTCTACATCCTTTCTGCCTACAGAGAGAAATAGGAAATATAGGAAATATAAAGAGGCTTGATATATTTCTATGTGTTTATTTGTCTCCTGCCATGCAGAAGTTAAACAAGATAAACTATTCTCATAATTTTTATGCCTGTGCCAAGAAAAATTGCCCATGCTACGTGTCTGCAAATTAAAGGCCACAGGCTCAAAATTGAGGTGGAAAATGTGGCGACCCTACTTACTGTTCCCAGCACCAGCCAGAAATGAGAACCAGTATTTAATGTTAACATAGCCTTTTTGCGACAGCATATTAACAAAACAGGAGTCCAGTGGCACTTTAGAGACTGAACAGAATTTAACAGAGCTCACTTCATCTGATCCACGCAGTATGCTTCCGTTGGTTTGATGTATTTCTATTGACAACAGAGAGGCTGGAAGTGGTAGTGGGGAGAAAGATGATACAAAGAGAGGCTGGTTTAAAACAAGATCCAAATAAAAGAATGAACATTTATTGCTGCAGATTGCTTATCCATCTGGTGGACACGGAATTGTGTATTGAATTTCTTGGTCAGTAGGTGGCAGCACATTTCCAAGTTAAAAAAAAATCATTCCTTTCAAAATGGTCTGCCTGGACCTACACGGTTTACTCATTCTGTGAGGTAGGGTGCATGCATTTCAGCAATACAAACTAAACGAGACAGAGATATATCAGCTTGCCCATAGCTACGGTTGCCATCCTCCAGGTAGAGCCAGTTTGGTGTAGTGGTTAGGAGCACAGACTCTAATCGGGAAGAACCGGGTTTGATTCCCCACTCCTCCACATGCTGGTGACCTTGGGTCAGTTACAAGTGCTTTCAGAGCTGTTCTCTCACAAGCAGTTCTTGAAAGAGCTCTCTCAGCCCCGCCTGCCTCACAGGGTGTCTGTTGTGGGGAGGGGAAGAGAAAGGAGATTGAAAGCCACTCTGAGACTCCTTTGGGCAGTGAAGGGAGGGGTATAAATCCAATCTCTTTTCTTCTTCTTCCCAGTATTACACCTCACCTCCAAACTACAGAAATCAACCCCCCTGAAGAAAACAGCAGCTTCAGAGAGCAGACTTTATTGTTTAACATGGATTCTCAGAGAAGTTCCTACCCAAATTCTCTCCATCTACAGGCAGCGCTGCCAAATCTCCAGGAATTCCCTAGGCAGGAGCTGGCAAGCTTACCCCATAGCCCTATAGCACAAAACATGGCTGAGCAGAAATGGCCATCTGTCTAGCATGCATTACCTTTCCAAATAACTATTACTTTCCTACCAATCTGGATGGGTGAGTTTATCTGTCTGCCATTTCTGATTTCAGTTGCAGGGGCAAAGTTCTCAGTTAGTTTTAAATGTCTTCTACGGAGTATATCCAAGGGTAATTGCAACCCACCCCCAATACTGTATTTTAAGAACAGTTCTTTGTTTTTAATAAGCTATTACAGAAATATTTGTTTACTTCATTTATATGTCACCTTTTCTTCCCAGTGGGGACCCAAAGCAGCTTACGTCATTCACTTCTTCTGCATTTTATCTTCACAACAATCCTGTGAAGTAGGCTGAAATCAAACATGGGGCAGTCTCTCTCACGCTTTTTTTTTTAAGTACAGGGATGTGTACCTTTGTACACATACTTAGGTCCATTTTTAGCCACAGTATGTAGAACGAGTGAGTGGGTCAGAAATATAGGGGGGGAAACATGGTCTGAAATAAAAGGTGGCAGCCCCCCCACACCCTGGGAGGCACTAGGTTGCCAAAAGTGGGTTGGGAAACTCCTGGAGATTTTGGGGTGGAGCCTGGGGAGGATAGGGATCTCAGGTACAATGCCACAGAGTCCACCCCACCCCAGAGCAGCCATTTTCTCCAAGGGAACTGATTCGTTGTAATTCCAGGAGAACTCCAGGCCCCACCTAGAGGTTGGCAACCCTAGGGGTACACTTGCTGTCTGTATTTCTAGAAAGGGGTGTCTTTCACCATCCAGTTTAAGAGCTGATCCAGATTCAGCAGCCTGATATCTACATAGATTAATAGGTATGGCCAGCCTACAGTTAGAGAAACTTACCCTCCTCGTACAGTGACTGCCTCAGCATGAAGTCTGTACAGTCAGCAGTCCGCACTACACATGCTGGATGCAGTTCTCTAACTCACCTGATTCTACTCAGTCAGATGACAGCTCCTGAGGTCTAATTTTCCAAGCACCACACGGGTCTGATTTGGATTGGGACCATGGCGCAGGGGAAAGGAGGGGCTTTAGCTTTCATCTCTGTGTTTGTTTTTCTGTACCTGAAGTAGCCACAGGGGGTGCTGTTTTTCCCTGCTTGGTGGGGGTGGAGGACATGTATCGTCTGGCCTTCCACTTGCCCACTCTTTCTTGCCCACTCGTAGATAGAGAAGACTTGGAAGACCAGCTAACAAGAACACAAAGCCAAACTCCCCTTGAAAGTTGTGAACCTTACAATTCAGGCTTCTTGCTTCTTCCTAATGACGCCCGTAGAGAATTGTAGTTGGTTCTGAAGTTCAGGCTGCTATATGGAGAACTTCCTTCTTTTCTTTTAGCAGTAGGCCTACTTTACACCTTCCTGTAAATCCTGCAGAGAGCCCATTAGAAGTGTACAGTGGTTTCATTGTTCTCCCTTAGGAAGGCAAGAATGCACCCACACTCCCTCCTTTTATAAAGTTACTGCCTCGCTGTGGAATGAAAACAAATAATCCACATTTTGTGATGAGGAGAGGCCCACCAAGGGCCTAGTTTGCTCCTTTAATTTCATTCATAGACTCCAAGGTGCAAAGGGGGGCATGGAGGGGGGAATGGTTTATAAGTGAATTGCAGTGAATTTTTTTTGGTTTTGAGGTCGTTTTATCCCCCCCACCCAGTTGTTCTCCAATAGATAATAACGTACATAGATCCTAGCAAAGCAAAACCTTCTTGTTGCCAGCTTCCCATGAAGGCAAATTCCTGAAGATTTGGGGCCAGAGCCTGGGAACTGTGACGTCTGGGAAGGGGAGGGAGCTCAGCAGGGATGTGATGCCCTATAGTCAATCTTCTGAAGCTGCCGTTCTCTTCAGGGGAATGATCTCTGTGGCCTGCAGATCAGTCATTAACCCAGGAGGACACCAGGCCCAGCCTGGAGGTTGGGTAAAACGTGGAAAACCACCGTGTAACAACAAAAACAAAGCACACCATTCTGATCTACTACTATAACTTCATTAACTAATTAAATCATATACTTATAATATACAATAAAGACCCTAGTGTAACCTGATTATTATAGTGCACTAACAACAATGGTGTAGAATATGCAGATAAATATAACAATATTAAATCTTAAAGAAATGTCCAAAGTAACAAAGACGAATATGCAAACGAGGTTCAATGTTGTGGCTGTCTTGCTTTCAAAAAAAGAGACGCAGCAAACATCATGCAACATGCCTCCCAGGCAAAAATTGCGTGTTTCGAGGACTTCTTTTTTAGGCAAATTATTTCTCCTTGAACCTAAGCTCACAAATGCACAAGCCAAGAGATTTTCTAGGTGGCTTCTCCAGTTTTCCAATGGTGTACAGCGTCTCTTTTTTGAAAGCAAGACAGCCACAACATTGAACCTCGTTTGCATATTCGTCTTTGTTACTTTGGACATTTCTTCAAGATTGAATATTGTTATATTTATCTGTATACTCTACACCATTGTTGTTAGTGCACTATAATAATCAGGTTACACTAGGGTCTTTATTGTATATCATAAGTATATGATTTAATTAATTAATGAAGTTATAGTAGTAGATCAGAATTGTGTGCTTTATTTTTGTTGTTACACAGTGGTTTTCCACGTTTTACTCAACCTTGCCATGTTTCCTGTGTGTTTGTTGCCCTCCTGGAGGTTAGCAACCCTATTCCTGCATTATACCACCTCATTGGATACTGTGGGGAACAGACAACTGGCCTCTGAACATCTGGCATTCATTGCATCAGACCTGAACTAAACAAAAGGTTTTTTAATCATCAAAAATATGTCCTCTGCATCCCCTTAATTCATATAGGCTTGCAGATTTATGGCATTCAGAAGGAGGGGAATGATAAACCAGGGGAGCATCTCTCTACCTGGTCTTGGGACTGAATCCTAGACATTCAGAAGGGAAGACAGTATCAGGAAACATTAGGGAAGCCAGTGAACGCTGTTCTACAAAGTATGCAGAATCACAGGCTATTATTCAGAATTGTAAACTAGCATAAAGGCAGTCCAGAAGCAGTTTCTAAATGCAATAAATGAAAGCAGGAGATTACTGGATCCTTCTTCTTCAGATTGTAGGGTGTAATATTTTAAATGCTCTCATGAGAAAATGTCCCTGAATGTAAGAAATGACCCTGTCAAGGAGAAAGCTCTTTCCCGGCACCTGAGAACCTTTCACTGGATGTGCCAGGGATGGAGCTTGGGATCCTTCTGACTTGTACTCTATCACAGAGCCACAACTTCTCCCCTAACACTGAGTTGGGCTCAGACACTCACGGACTTCCTGCTCTTACTTGTGGGATTCCAGGCTGTGAAAGCTTCCCCAAGAGAACATGATTAGATCTTGGAGGTGGAGGACATTGTAATCTAGAAAAGGGCCTTGTTCTCTGTGGTCAAAGGGATACACAAAAAGGAACAGAATCTAGAGAGAAATTGTGCATAGGGATGGATTCCCCTTTCTATACGAAGTCCTGCAGCCAGAGGGCAGCAGGATTCCATCTCAGCTTTTGTCCCTTCCCTCCTCTTCTATAGTCGGTCCAAACAACATGCAAACAAACATGTGCATTTAACCCTTGATGTCTACAGCTTCAGGAGAGAGCAATTTTCAGTGAAGCAGCAGCATGTGTGGGGTGGGACATGCTTAACCCCTTCCTGCCCATCACTTTCCTGCTGCATCCTTGCCAGCTGCTCCTTCCATGGGGTGCCAGATGAGTGTTTGCAAGCATATCTTCTCATTTTGTCCCAAGATACATATCCCAAGTTATTAGGGTCTTGCCAAGTATTACTCCTCCCCTCCCAATGCCACAATTGGAGGGTTAAATGGACTGCATGAATAGCAATAGACATTATTGTGTACTCAGCAGTGAGCCACTGTAGCCCTGTTCCCATGTTAGAGTGAATGCATGTATATCCTATGTGTATGTGCGTACATGTTTGGAAGAAAGAGTCAACATAGGCCACTTTACAAATGAAGCCAGGGACCACTAATTGGATAAATGTGGGGTTTGAATCTCAGGTTGAGCTGTATATGCATTGATTGCAACATAAGAATTACACATTTATAAAGAAAAATCAAGTGTACATAGTACACAGCTTCCACTGTTCACTACAACTTGTGAATCGAGCTTGTATCTAATGAAGCAGGCTCTTACTAGAATAAATGTTAACCTTTATGGTGCCACAGGACTCTTTCTGTTTTGAGTTGCAGACAATTAACATGGTTATTCGTCACTGAACTCTATACTTCGGCTTCTCACTGAAAACACTCAAACAGGAGGAGACACATGTCCCACCAACTATGCAACTGAATATAAGATACACTATTGGCCTATTTATGTTGGGCAGGCTGCAGGAGCCTTTGCATGTGCAAAGTGGATCCTGGGGACCAAGGCATGTTTCCTATACCTTTACTCCAGATGCATTTCTCTCTGGGCACTGCAGAGGCAGGCCTTTGTTATGGAGCTTCCTTCTGCTGGAGTTAGACCAGTGTTTTCCAAGGACTCTCAAAGAGCATAGTGAGACAATAAGGTGCCTGACAGTGGAGAACTACCTTCACATTGCCCAGGGAGAACACATGGATCAAATGTACAGGATCCATGTACAGATCAATAGGCAGCTCCCCAGGGACAGTATGCACTGGAACTCTCCACTGACTATACAAACACAGCAGGTAATGGTGTGACGGATTATCTGAACCTCTAGGCATTAAGGTGCATATAATGTGGCCCACACTCACCACTCAGATTGTTTCTACTCAGACAGGCTGTGCCTTTGCAGGGGACATGCTAGAAGCAGGCTGTCTATGGCTGAGGTCAGACTGGCAGTATGAAGTGCGAGGGAGTCGTTGCAAAAAGACCCGGAACAACATGCGATCACACTGCACCGACTGATGTGGGAGCATACCGGGAAGGAGGCGCAAGGGAGCATTTGCACTGTTGGCCTGAACCTGGCAGAGGCATGGCTGTAAGTGGCTTTTTCCTTGCCTATGCGCATGGGCACATAGGTGCAGCAATACATACGGCAGGATCCCATCTCCTAAGATGGGATCTGTGAGGTGGAAGCGTCCCGCGGATGTGGTTGTGCGCTCCAGCATATATGCACATGGGCGTTTATGCATCTCCCTGCGGGAACAGCTGGCACACATTATCAACATGGGTTGTTCCCGGCTTTTAGCGTTTAGCATGCACACGTCTGGGAAGTGGGATCAACACGCTCTCCAGGGTTTGCTATCACTTTCACCTGGTACTTTTTAAACTCGGGAGGGAAGTGTTACAGGACGGGTTGAATACGGCTGGGGAACTCCTGACAGCTGTGCCTGTGTGAACCCGCCCCTTTAATCCACTTGTGAAACATGCCTATATTGGGCCAGTCTGAACTCGGCCTATGTGTGTGTCACCCTTAGTGGGCACTGCCAATGATATCAGACTATGCCCAAGAGGCTGGGAGGTATTCAAGAGCGTTAGATGCACAAGGGCAGTTTGCCCATGCACTGTTTGCTGAATCTGTGTCACTCTGGCACACCAGTCTACCCAGCTCCTGAAATACAGCATGGTAAACAACCATTCCACTCTAGTACGGCCCTCCTCCAGAGCACCTTTGGAAGCCTGGATTGCGCCTACTGTCTCATGCATGTTTTTACACTGTAAAGAAAGTACTCATTGCAGCATTGAAATACATCAGCTACTGGAAACGCTCAGATTTCACTCCAAGATGGCACCCTTTGGAAGGGCTGTGGCTCAGTGGCAGAGCATCTGCTTGGCATGCAGCAAGTCTCAGGTTACATCCCTGTCTAAAAGGACCAAGGGCTAGGTAATGTGAAAGATTTCCACCTGGAACTGAGAGCTGCTACCAGTGTGAATTAACAATACTGACCTTGATGGAACCCGTGGTCTGATTCAGTATAAGGCAGCTTCATGCGTGTTAATGCATGTTACTGAATCCTGCTGCAACACAGAAACCCCTAGGCTTCTTTATTTTAATTTATACAGGAAGCAGTTCAATTGTCAGCAAAAAGGAGTTGAAGGAGATTCTCCACGTTGCTTTCATTGTAGAGACATTCACATTGACAACAGATCACTTCTTTTACCAAGCTATAGCAAAATCTAATAATAGGAATAAATAAATGAGTCCAAGTCTGGACTGAAGCTAATGGGATATTTAAAAATTTTATTAGTGTGATACTGCTGAAGGCCATTGGGTCAAATGAGTAGTTTCATTTAAGTAAGTATTGACACAGATCTTTCACACTTCTCTGTACTTTTCTGGGATTAGTCCCTCACAGTGACCACTTGCTCCCACTGTGGTAACAGAGGGCTTTCAGAGGACATTTAAAAGAAATAATCAGTAATTGCTATAGCACTACAGCATTGTACTATTAAAGCATTTTTTTCAAAGCTCATAAAAGCACTCAAGTGGTACTGTGGGAAACCTAGCAGCTGCAAGAGGATGTTAGCTGGAAAACAGTGCTGATGTGGGTATGGCCTTTGCAAATGTGCATGGCATGACTATGCACTTGGACTGTGTTCTTTCTTTAAAAATCAGCATAAAGCCCTTCACAATCTAGGACCCACATATCTGAATGGCATCTCCCCCAATATGAATCCATGCAGCTCTTATGCATCCATTACATTTCTTCTCTCCATCCCTCCAGCCAGGGCTGTACACTCTACCAGTGACAAACCCCATACTTTGTATGTTGTTTGCCCTACATATGGAGCAGACTATCAGAAGGAATGATGAGGGTTACCTTGCAGCAGGTGTTTAGAAAGAACTGAAAACCCACAGCAAGGTAATCCTGTTTTAATAGCTTTTCAGTTATTTTTTGAAATGGGAAATCAATATTTTAAATAAACAAATACATATATGGCTTCTTCCTGATTTTGTAATTTGCACAAGATACATGCTAATGAATCAAATGCTAGCCTGGTGCCATCCATTTTTTTTACTTCTCCCCTCATGCTTGAGACTGATTGGCTGCCTGGGAGAATGAAACATTGAAGTACACACACATACTTATTCAGGTGTCTGTCCTCTGCTGTTTAAGAAAAATGGGAACAAGAATTATTCTGGAGCTGGAGGTGGGTGACTTTGTGACAGCACTGGAACCAGCCAATCAGCACACTGCACAGGTGAATCATCTGCATTCCAGCTCCTTTTAAGAAAAAAATAAACCTGGTACACATATTTTTGAGACACAAGTAGCTTGTTCACAAAGGAAGGAAACAGCCCCCACTGCAATTGCAGGGATATTGACCTAGGGCTACCTACAGAGCCACAGTCCATGTGGCTAATTCCTCTGGAAGTACAGATAACTTGGGTGGACACCACTGTTCATGGTCTAATAATGTTTGTATCCTTTTGCAAGCACAGAGAACAGCTGGGATGACCTATAAAGCTTCCTTCTCATGATCGGATCCCCTGATGATCAAGATCTTCAACTGCAGGTTTACCAGATGTCCCCCTTTTAGAGGACATGCCTTTTTTGATATCCATCCTCCTTTGGGCTTAAATAAAAACCTGATGAAAATGTCCTCTTTTGGGGTTGGGAGGTTAGGAATATTCCTAGTTAGTAGCAGTTATCACAGCCTAAATAGTAGGGGTATTTAAAATGAGATTTGTCATAGTGATCCCTCATTTGAAGCAATCAGCTGGGAAATATGTCATCTTTTTTGCTTTACAAAATATGGCAACCCCATTCAACTGTGTAGGACTTTGTCAACCTTCAGCCTTGTCTACGAAGTCCTTCATGCATCAGTATATTCATAGCTTCATTAATTTCTGGAAATGCCCTGAATATTCTTTTATTTGGTTTACTTTTATAAAGATTACAGAACAAAGAATACATGGTTCTCTACAAGCATATTTTTACAAGAATTATTCCAATAACTGATGTCAAAGAACAGACTGAACCATATATCTTCATCTAAAATATGAAAAACCATCCATTTTTCCATTCCTATGCCAGTTATCCCCTGGATATGACTTTGCTGTACTTTTACGGATTTAATAAGCTGGATCCCTGAGTATGCTTGTCAGAATTGTCACGGGGACCACAAAGACCCATAGCTTTTTGGTAAGATTAAAAACAAAACTTACCCCGCAGCTTTTCATTCCATGTAATCTCTTTAATACTGTGTAATACTTTTCTTTTTAAAATACAGTATTTTCTGAGGTAGACCATTACAGTTCAAACGCATTTTTTTCAGACATTAATAAGACATGAATTAAATACTTTCATGTACAATATGTTGCAAAATGAGGTAGAAATGGTTACAGAGGATGTACAAAGTCAAAAACGATTTATTTTTAAAAGTCTTCAAAAATTCCAGTACCACTTTTTGCAGGGGTAGGGGACAAAAAGAGGGGAGCAATCTTCCTGTGGTATGTATCTTTGATACCTATGAGAATTTCCAGTGAAGGTACCAGCATGATATCAGGAGACTGTCCCCCAGCTGTGGCCCATTTAAAATCAAACTCTACCAGTATCACAGAACCTTAAGTGTCCAAAAGTATTAATTTCCACACAACAGTTGGGCTTGGATGATGACCATATGGACACACTAGTCTGCTAGTGATTTGGTGATCACTAACTTTATCTACAGTGATGGTTTAAATTTGTCCCTTCAGGGAAGTATTTCAGAGGACTACTTGATATTGATGTGTCTGTTGAGATCCCCATGTGCACTATAGAAGATTCTAGGGAATACTGTGAGATGGACAGCCAGCTCACACGAAATTCTCCTCGTTGCCCTGCATGAATGCAAAGTGCAACTGCAAACACCACTCCCCTGCTCTCGTTGCAAAGGTGTTTTTTTCCAAGAAAGCCCACCTGGCATTACTAATCTTTACTAATCTTACAGAGGAGTCCTGATAAACACAGAAGGACCTTTGACTTCCCAAGAACACACAGTCCCAAAGTCACTGATCCACATCATGAGGAAAAGGTATGCCTTAATACATAGAAGGTGTTTTTGTTTGTTGTTGTTGTTTTAAAACAGTGTTGACTGCGTGTGACTTTGCACGTTATCTTAAAATACTGCAAATCTGGGCACAATGACCCTCCCAATATACTCCCAAGTGGGTTCCCCCTTTAGATTCCTTCCACTACCATCCAGGTGAAATTTCCTTTTTAACAGGTGAGGCAAGATAAATTTGTTTGGGATAAATTTCTGTAACTGGAGTATAGAAGCATTTGAATAATTTTTGGTAGCGACTCTATACTCCCCACCACAGATTTATGCGTGTTCAAATGGGCTGTTTCTGGTAGCATGCTTAAAATAAAATACACTGTTAAGCAACAGCCACAAACAGCATGTTACTAGTTACTGGTGGGTAGGAGACTTTGGCGTGTGAGATATATGCTATAACAGGCAGTGAAGTACTTGTTTTGAAGAGCTAACTTGTAGTAATGTGTAGTACCTAACTATATGCAAAAAGGAATGAGAGAGATACTAAGTTCACACAACAGGCAGCCAATGTTCCCGCTAAGCTGTGGAGTCCTGTGAGCAAAAATTCTACTTTGTGAGCTACAGGCATTAAAGCTGTGAGCAAGCAATTTGGCTACTGCATAAATTAGTTCACTCTGGAGCCCTCCTTCCTGAGCTAAGACAAAAATGTGTGAGCCAGAGGCTAAAAAACTGTGAGCTAGCTCACACTAACTCAGCTTAGAGGGAACACTGCAGGCAGCAGTCATACCAATTGTTGTTCCACAGCTTTAAAAGAAATGTGGACTTTTAAATAACCGTAGGCCTCCTGAAATGGCTCAGACACAAAGACACACACACACAAAGACACAGATGCACATCACTTAACAGAATGATTAAGAGTATTTGCAGCAATTAATGAAAAGGTTATTTTTGAGAGTGGTCCACTGTACAGCTTCCTAGTTGGAGCTACCAAACTGGGCCAGAAATCAAGAGCAGTGGAGCTGAAGTTGTTCGTGCTTACAGAAAAGGATACACTGGCTTAGCAAACATATACTCGAAAGTGTGTAAGCAGCCTGATCTGTTCTCCCTTTTCCATGAGCATTATGCAAATACACAGCCTTTCAATAGTAGTTGCCCCCCCAAAAGAGGAAGTGCTAAGTCTCCCCATCCTGAACTACTCTCAGGCTCTCCATTGGTACTACCAGAGTTTCCTTTGACCTCCTCCACCCCATGAAAACCTCTCCCATCACCCAAGAGAGCTAAATGGAAGATCCCTGTTCAGATATTGTATACCTGAATATTTAAATGCTGAGGTTGAGCAACTGGGCAAGACTGTTGTCCTTATAGGCCAGAAACTGAGTAGTCGGGGAAGTGAACTATGAACCCCAAACACCAGCAGTCTTCCATCAGTCCCTCTTAGTTCCTCCAACGGCACTTACATTTCCAAAGAGTCATTCCCACCAGATTCCCCTGAGTGATTTCCCCACCACCGTTTCCCATTTACAGCCCAGAGAATTCCCTTTCCTTCACAAATGCCAACGAGACAGTCTGGACCAGCATTTCTCCTATGCAGCCTGATCCTGCATTAGCCCCATAGCTGCTTTCCTGCCCCTTCCACCCTCCGTATTATAAGCATCCAAGTGCACTGTGGTTGTGTGGCGGGGAAGTAGCCAGCCCTCATGCTAATGAGGAGCGAGGCTCCTTCCCCCAGCCTTCCATGCAAGGGACACCCACCCACAGGGCCCAAGTCGGGGCAGATGAGGAGCAGGCACCAGTTACACACTTTGCACTGCTGCAGTGATGCCACCAGTGTTCCCTCTAAGCTGAGTTAGTGTGAGCTAGCTCACAGTTTTTTACCCTCCGGCTCACACATTTTTGTCAACTCAGGAAGGATGGCCCCAGTCCAGAGCAAACTAATTTATGCAGTAGCCAAATCACTTGCTCACAACTTTAATGTTAGTAGCTCACAAAGTAGAATTTTTACTCACAGGACTCCTCAGCTTAGAGAAAGCATTGGATGCCATCACCTCAGTTTGGTTCACACATGCCAGCAAATCAGGTGAAAAGTGCGGAAAGTATAGAACAGGGGTCCCCAACATGGTGCCCATTGGTGCCATGGAGCCTTCCGACACCTTTTCTGGCACTTGCCAAGTGTTCTTTAGGAAGTGGCTTCTGATTAACTATTGAAGACTCAATTGGCTGTGCAGGTTTTTAAAAATGTTGCTTCGGCATCAGCTACCACCACAGCAGAAGGACCTAGACTGTGTGACTGACATTAACCTGTGGCAATCATTTTGTGAATGCCTTTGCCTCTTGCGGTAGCCATTTTGTGGGAATCATTTTGTTGCTGCACCCACCATGCTGTGTCAGAATTCCAAACGTGACTGCAGGCTCAAAAAGGTTGGGGACCCGTCACAGACCGTACCACTTAAGACTGCAAACATTCAGCATTTGAATATATGTATTTTAAAGACCATGCAAAGATAAGGTTAAAACTGAAGGGAGGAAGATTTGGTTCTCTGGCTTTATTTTTGTTAGTTTTCTATTTGCAGGGAGTTTTTAATATAGGGGAGCCGTTCCAAATCTGTAGTCTGATGATGGTGCAGTCCATTCTGCCACCTCAGCAATTTGCAGCCTTCTTCCCAACTAACTCTCCTGCACCTGTGAACCAGGACAGAGATGCCAGCATCCATTTTAAGGAACAAGAGACCTAAAGTTTTCAACAAAAACAATACACCTGGATTTGTACTTTTCTTGAAGATTGCTAATCATTCAGTGAAAGGAGCTAATATTCCTCTTTCCTTCATTACAAACTTTCATCACAGGAGGGTATTGTAGAGCCATGTGAAGCCATGAGACACCCAGTGATTCAGGCAGCCTGTAACTCTTCTGTGCTTAGATGAAGTTTTCTAGCCAGAAGAGATCCTCACATTGTATTTCTAATTGTCATTATCATTATTTTGACAGAAATTCTAGATTTTTTAAAAAAGTACATACATGATTCTATTATGTGAAAAGTAAATTCAGTGCTCAAAACCTACCTGTATGTTTCTTTTTACTCTCAGAAGTTGCTACAGATAATTTTCAAACAGGTATTGTGTTATTTGGGCAATTTTTATTTTAAAGGGGTGTTGTCTTGCAACGGGTGATTTGGTTTCTGCAGGATAAGGCATAAATAATCAGCACTAGGCCTTTTTGCAGATATTCTACCATTTTGAGATTTTTATTTTTCTGGAGCGTAATCCAGAGCATTAGTCTTCAGCCTTCTCAGACCCAGAACCCCAGTCTAGGGGGGCAGCCAGAGTGATGACTTCACTGGTGTCAAGGCCAGGCTACTGGGCAGCTGGCCGAGAGAGGGGCAGGAAACACAGGCAAGTTCTAGAGGTGTGCCACAGGGAGACTCAAGGTATGGGTCAGAACCACAGAGGAATCTTCTCCCTCTGCAGAATGATCTCATTGTTCCATCCTGCTCCTCCTGTTTGCCTCTCTGTGACACAGAGAGACAAAGAGTGTGTGTGTGTGGTGCTTTTGTACCGCGGCAGCTGATCCTTCCAAAAAGCAGTTGCAGCAGCAAAAAAGAATGGTAGAGCGTTATAGGGGCTCACAACCCAGTAGGGCAGGAAGATACCAGCTGGATCTTAGGAAAAACTTTTTTACAGTAAGAGTTGTTCAATAGTGGAATCAGCTACCTAGGGAGGTGGTAAGCTCCCCCTCACTAGCAGTCTTTAAGCAGCGGCTTGGACTAGATGGCCTTCCAACTCTGTGATTCTATGATTCTAGGTGTGGCTCCTGACCCCCATCGGCTGAAACCCATGAATGCAGAACATCCAAGGGGGAAAGCCATGTGATTATTTGTGGGGCAGCTCAAATCAAAAGAAATTGGAGGATACAGCTCCCCATCTAGGCTCTGGTGGCAGAAGGGGGAAGGAATTATGGATGAGAGGGACTGGCTTGGGCATACAAGGTCAAGGGAAATACCCAGAGGGAGGAAACTTTGGGAGGGGAAGAATCACTGAGCCACTGAATACCCATGAAGAGTACAAGCCTCAGGTTTCCTTGCTCTTAGAGTAAGTGACGGTGTTGCTGGCGGAGTGCTATAAACCTTTAGTCTGAGTGCCAAGTGAAGGAATTTTTCCTCAGTAAAACAGGTAACACCTTTGCAGGTATATTCACCTGAGGTGACCAATGCTCCCTCTAAGCTCTGGAGTCATGTGAACAAAAATTCTACTTTGTGAGCTACTAGCATTAAAGTTGTGACTGAGTGATTTGCCTGCTGCATAAATTAGTTTGCTCTGGAGCCATCCTTCCTGAGCTAAGACAAAAATGTTTGAGCCGGAGGCTAAAAAACTGAGCTAGCTCACACAAACTCAGCTTAGAGGGAACACTGGAGGTGACACAGTTTCAGGTGAAACAATCCACTGGCAGCTTTCAGACGTCACAAACAAAAAGAGGCTTTACTTGTGATGAATGTAAACCTTGGCCTCTTGTTGTGCTCACACATGGCAGGCAATGGGAGACTTCTGGTTTCAGAAATCTTCAAAGTCCTCTCCCTGTAGATGATCTTTCTCACACATTCATGTTGTAAAGCAAACAGGGTTGGAATTAAATGGTTTCATCCTGGGTTAGAATCCCAGCATGTGGGGAAGAAACAAACCCCAGTTTGTTCAGGTACCTGCACTTCAATGTCAAGACTAACTGGAAACAGACTAAAGACTTCTAAAAGCAGGAAGTCTTAAGATAATGCTCTACCTACGAGAGAGGCGCTATGAAGCAAGAAAAGGTTTCCAACTCCAATTTTGCCTTGCAACGTTAATTTCTTCCTGACCAATGTTTTATGTCTTTGTACATATTTTGGCCCTGTTTTTAATTGTTTTAATGGTGTGTGTTCTACAGAAGGTATATTTTAATCGTGATTTTAAAATGTGATTTTATCAGGTTTGCTTTCATTTTGTTAGCTGCCCTGGTGGCCCTTGGGAGGGCAAGAAAGATGACATAAAATTTTGTAAAATGAATAAATAAAATAATAATATGTGGCTTTGAGGAATTTGCAGGGAGAATTGGGCAAATAGAGCCACCCCACCCACAATTCTCCCTTGCAACTTCTCCCATGGTCAGTTTTTTCCTGCCCTCTCCCATCTAGTCCTTCAGCTGGAAATAAGGCTGTCTGGGGGGAAGATGGCCCAGGGGGTACGGCTGTGTCTGATCAGTGGGAAGGGTTAAGAGCCCCCTCAAAAGTGCTGATCTCCCCTGCTAATGCCCGGCCTCCTTCGTATACCTGTATTGTCATCCACTGGCAAACACACTTAGGAAATGCGTATTTGCCCCAGAAATGTGCAGTTCTGTCCTTGGCCTATAATTCTGGGAAGTGCAAAGAGAAGTGCCCAATTTCAAGCTGCTTCCTCAGTAAAAAAAATAAAATAAATGCAGAGACTCCTGCTCTCAAGCACTTAACAGAATCATGTGGTCTTCAACATTTAACAGATTCTAAAAATCGGACCCAGTAATTAAACACCTTGAGACAAGTCAGAAAGATATACCAGCAGATGAGTATATCTTAAGTGGGCAGGAGTGAATAAATGAGAGATGTGAATTCCTATGCCAAAGAGGCGAACTTTTCCTACGGAAATGAAAGTGAGAAAAAAAAAATAGGAAAACATTACCACTACTTTTCTGGTGATGAGAGTTATACAATTCCAAAATAAAGTGCTATTGGATTTTCTTACTATAAAAAAATAAAAATCAACCCCCCCACCCCAAAAAATGTATGGCTGATTTTTTAAAAAATTGTGGCTGGTAAGAAACAAAACATCAAGGTCAGTTTGTTCTTGGAGAAGACTTCCGAAGACTGTGATCCAAAGAAGTACCCACCACCTTCAAATCAAAATCCAACTTTTTTTCTAAAGTATAATTTAATGGGATTGCCCTAATAGCCAGGCTAGCCCGATCCCATCGGCTCTCGGGAGTGAAGCAGGTTGGCCCTAGCTGGATGGGAGACCTCCAAGGAATACCAGAGTTGTGACACTGGGGCAAGCAATGACAAACCACCTCTGAGCCTCTCTTGCCTTGAAAACCCTACAGGTTGCCATAAGTCAGCTGTGACTTGACAGCACTTTCCATCACTACTACCAAATTTACTACACTGAAGATTTAGTGCAGCTCTCTTGATGACTTTTAAAGAGAGACTTAGGTGACATCACAGGTTTATGGCAGATGGGCACATTTTTAGGTGTGCATTTAAGGGCCAAACACTCGTAAAAGAGTCTCTGCAATACTCTTTTCCCTTACTTTTTTATTTTAAAAAAAGGAAAAGCAGCCATGGAAAATTAGGAACACGATGGAGTGTGTTTTGGGGAGACTGCTCAACCCTTTCCCTTTCTGCCATTTGTTTGTTCAAACCTGATCCCTCCCCTCACTGCTTTTCTACCAGCACAGGAAAGAGATTCAGACCAGTATCTCAGGTCCCTGTTAAGTGTTTCCTTGGTCTGCCCCTGTATAATGTGTGAAATGATCAGCAGCACTGAGTGCTGTGCTCATGTGAAAGAACCATTATTGACTAAACATGACATATTCCCAAATTTGCTCCGTCCCCTTCCAATAAGAGGTTTCCCTGGTGACAGTTCACACTATTCTAGCTGCAATTCATCAGTCTGCAAAGTGCCAAAGAAGGAAATATACACAACCTTGTGAATCAGCTCTTGGTTAGACTGTAAAGAGACTTACAAGGCAACCCCATGTGGAGTTACTTCATTTGAATCAATGGGTTTCGATTGGCGTATCTCTGCATGGGATTTCTCTGCTGGATGTGGTTGGCAGTGACTAACCTTGCAAAGGGGAATACATGTGGCTATCTTTTCTGCTAAAATAATGTAGCATTCAAATATGCAAAGGGCTTAGCAATGTGTGTCTCTCTGTCTGGTGTTAAGTGCTATGGCTTCTCAGATACCTAAATGAAAGCACACTGAAATCTTTCCATTTAGAAAAAGAATTTTCTCAAGCCTTGGACCCACTGATCTTTGTGCACAATTCTTAAGTGAGCTGCAGCGTTCTCAGTAGCCACGGAGAACAGCTACTTCATGCAGCACATAGATGTGCTTTGTGAGCTTTTAAGACTTTCGAGAAGCTGTGTCAGGGGAGGCCATTTACCACCATAGACTAATCCAGCACAACTCGGGTAAATGCAGGACAGGAAGAGTTATGACTGTCCAAGAAGACATTAGAAGCAACCAACAATGGCCTGTCAAGCAGAATTTTCTTGCATGGCTCCCAAGTCAATATTGTTTACTATTTACTATTGAGTAAAAACATTCCATTCTACAATAGCACCGCCCATTTTAAAAACAAATTTAAAAGTTTGTTCAGTGGCATAGGAACTGCATGCAATGTTATGTAACTTGTCACCAATAGGTGCTCACGGCTCTTGTACAACTACGTTCTAAAAGCATTTTCAATAACAGTTAAAGCTACTGGGGGAAGAACTGTGGTGTCACCTGCAAACATAAATGAGAACTGAGGACTGGGTACCTCAGTGGAACCAGGCTTGATTCTCAAGGGTGCAGGTTTTATCCCCAATCAAAGGTGTCCCTTTATTCCATTAAATTTCATATACTTGCAAAAGCTTCAGTATACAAGATCTGGATTCCACTATATTCACAACTGTGATGAAACTGTAATGCGAAGGCATGTGCTAGGGAACTGGAAAAACACCAGGAAATATTTAAATATAGGCTTTTTTGCAGATGCAATAAAGGAGGGGCCAACAGCAAGTTGGCCTCCTTTGCTAAGTAAAGTACTTCCCCTTCCCTTTTTCTGAAGTGAAAAATTAACATCACCACAAACCTGTTCCATACACTAGCTGAAAATTATGGATATGGCAATCAAAGGTCTCAATCCAATCTCTCACCAGCATAACTGAGAAACTGACAGATTTTCTTCCATGCTCAAAACATAGCCAAGTGAGACTGTTCCTAAACAGAAACATGAAAAACTCTTGCTTTTCAACACCACAGGTGCTGTTGCCAACACCATCCTTGAAACAACGTTAGTACACTTCTAGCTCGAGCTACTGATTCAAGACGATGCAGCCTTAGGGAGTGAAATTTAGATTGTGATTTCCTTTGTCCACAAAATTTGAAGTATGAATTGCTTTTGCTTCCATTAACTGGCATCTAGAACATGCAAATAACTCCAAGCATCTGCTGAAAGTGCCTGCATGGTCTGAGATCCATTAACACACAGGTTGTTTCTACACTGGTGTTTTGCTCCGCCCTGGCTATCAAACTGGAGTGGGTTCTTTTGGAGGATACACACAATGTCACCCTGGTTTCTCCTGCTTTGCAACAGTGCTTCCCAAACCCTGTTTGCTCTGATTATTTTTTTTAAAGATCATAATCAAAATGGGTTTGCCCACCGTGTGGAAAGGAAGAGGTAGATTCTTGAACATCCCCACCCACACTGACACTGTTTTCCCTTGGTAACCCCTCACAGTCACTATTTCTCCCCTTGCCATAATTTTTAGAAAGGCAACAAAAAGTCCTCCAGTGATGCAAGGAAATTACAGGCATGAAGGGATACCAAAGAAGAAGAAGAGTCGGTTGTATACCCTGCTCTTCACTACCCAAAGGAGTCTCAGAGCAGCTTACAATCTCCTTCCCTTCCTCTCCCTACAATGGACACCCTGTGAGGTAGGTGGGGCTGAGAGATCTCTGAGAGAACTTTGACTGGCCCAAGGTCATCCAAAGCAGGCTTCATATGAAGGAGTGGGAAAATCAAACCCAGTTCTCCAGATCAGACTCTGCCACTCTTAACCACAACTCCACGCTGGCTCTCTGTGTCAAAGAATACACAGAGAATAACCCCCTGTGGATGCTCCACAGCTGTGGCACAACAGGGAATCACCAGCCTGCAGAAGCAGCCACATTCTACATACTGAATGAAGAGGAGGGTCTGATCTTCATCACTGCAATTTTCGCTCCAGTCCCACTGACACTTCTATCAGAACTGTTAGAACACGGAACAGCATCCAAAGATGGCATTTATTTCACTCCTCTTCCCCAACTAATAGTCTATTTAAAGGTTCTATATAGTAATAATTTTCTGTAACAGAACTAATCTACACAGAGGGGTTAAAAAAGAATCCCACTGTTTCTCAGTCAGAGATATCTGCAGCAGCCTACAGATACTAGAATCCAGGCTCAAAAATATCAGTCACACAGACATGCAGCTCTGACAGGGGGGGGGAAAGACTTCCAGCACCATCCCAGAAGCAGGTCCAGGAGAACTTTAGTCCTTTATAGAGCCTCTCAGTGCAGTCTTAAGCAGAGTTTTACTCTTCTGTGCCCAATGGTCTTAGAAGGTTATAACTCTTTTTATGAGTACTTTCATAAGCAATGTTTATACTGGCCTTACTTGTATCCATTTGTTAATTTGAATGCCATAATCTACACTGGCTAAAATGGCTATTTGCATTTTAATGAACAATGCTCAGGAGTTCAAATATGAACCACAGTGAGAAAGGTTAAAGACAAATGAAGCCTCCCTTAAGGAAACATCCATATTCTACTTGCAAAGGTGGTGGGTTCTGCCTTGGCATGCACAAGAGGCAACAGGTTTTAACAGACTCCAACACAGCAAAGGGTCCAGACTATTGTACAGCAAGCTGACATGTGAACAACAGCAAACAAGAGCCTTTGCAGAATGTAATAGCACAGGGCCAGCCAAGAGATCCTTAATGTGAGTAGGGGGTTATTCCAGATACACAAGATATGATCTTCATCTGCAGAGTTACTGGAAGGACACCCTGTATTTTTATACAGGGGTGTCACCTTTTAGAGAAGAAAAGTCTTCAGTACAGTTTCACAACCTCTTTCACACCCTTTAAAAATATCACTGCAATCAGGAATATGTTATAAGTACTTATTTTGTCTCACGTTACACTTTGGGAAGCTTAAACATGTATTTTTCTTGGCTTATTACAGGACCAGATTGGAAAGCTCCTGTTACAGAACATAACAAAGGAAAATGCTCAGAATTTGGAAATGGAATAGAAAGGTTCCTTCAAAAAGTGGTACTAGCCATGGCTTTATAAACTACAACACTAATACTTCTTACCATTTGAAGACACGTTACTCCACCAAAATGCTATGGTAAAAATGTTTTCTTTAAAAAACAAATAAAAGTTATGGCATAACATATTGTGAAAAGCCCCTGAAATACATTCAACTTTCATCTTTGTAACAACTTCAAGTTTACTCTTGTTTTCCTTTAATATGGGACTCAAATGTGCATTAAAGTACATTTGTAATCCTTCCAGATCATTTTAATTTTCCTTGAGTTTTTTTCTTTAAACAAAAACATTCTTTTTTTGTTTTGAGGTAAATTATTTTTCCTGAGTAGTTAAAAAAAGAAAAAAAATCACTACATACATTACAAAAAAAGGCCTAGTACATTAAACGGTCTACATTTTTAAAAACAAAAATCCCAAAACCCCTTCCCTCAAAACCCATTGATGCCATTTGTTTTAATAACACTGCTCTTGATGGCTTTAAAGAGCACCTAGCATTTAAATTCCGCTAGGAATGAGTCTATTATGGTATGGTGCACTGAATGACCCATAGTGCCATACAAAAGGAAGTTAAGAAGCAAAGAGGAATATTCAAGAGGTACAGTATTAAAAAAGGAATAGGGAAGGGGGACAATACCTGGCTGAACACTTTACAATGCTGGTATGGAAAGGGCTGACTGGGAAAACAGATTAATAATAAATAGGTTATCCTGAGTTTATTGCGCAACTACTTTCCATTAACATAAGAGACCCAACAACCACCACACAGTCAAACTTTCAGACATTTTTAGAAAACAAACAAAAAAGTGTGTTAATCAATATATGGAAGGTCTTGCATTCAAAAAGTGTGACTTTCCTAAAGATGAGAATGACTCCTCACCCATCTCCGTTTCTCATTGGCAGGTGGCACACCATCTCTTGGAAACTGTAGCACTCAGCGCCACAAAGCTTCAACAGCTAAAGGAAATTTTTTAAAACCTCAAAGCTCCCAACAGCTTTCACTTAAGAGATTCCAAGTGATACAACAAGCAATGACCACTAATGTCGAGAACCATACATTTTATCCCATTCCATATACAAGTCCAGCTCCTTCTGAGAGACAGCAGGGTGGATCTTGCAGAAAATGCTTTCAAAATCCTTGTAGGAGGTGGGCTGAAGCTGGCCTGGCAGGCTGTGCAGCTTGTTTGCCCCAGCCTGCTGACAAAGCTGAAGGAGCTCGCTGCCCGAATAGCTCTCAGTGAGTTGTACAATGGAGGCCATCTCCCGCTCACTGAGACAGTAGTTTTGCTGGGCCAGAGCATGATGCAGAATCTGCCGCCTGGCAACGCTATCTGGTGGGGAAATGTAGAAACGCTTAGCAAACCTCCTCTGGGTGGCATCATCAAGGTTGCCAGGCCTGGTGGTTGTTGCTATGACAACCACATTCTGCTCGCCTGAGGTAGCAAGGTTATCCAGGTAGGAGAGGAGCTGGGACTTCAAGATGGCAGAGTCTTCCAGCAGGGATTCTACATCTGTGAGGAGAATGACAGAAGGCTGACGACAATTGGCCACAAAGAAAGTTGCCTGCAGGATCTTCTCGGCTTCGGCCTTCCATTTGGAGACCAAACCTGTCCCACTGAGCTTCAGCAGAGTAGATCCCAGCTGTGTAGAAATACACCTGCTCAGCAGGGTCTTCCCTACACCACGGGGCCCAAATAGCAAGATGGTTTTGGGTGGGCGGCTTACCCCAGTGTAAGCCCCTGGCCTCAGGATGGGCCATACTAGCTCTTCCTCTATGACAGCTTTGACAGAGACTTGCCCAGCGATGTCTGTCCACTGTACTGGTGGGCCACAGTCAATTATTTTGTTATTCACCAACTCCAAAATGAAAGGGTCCATTGCTTTTGGCTGCTCTTCTACTGTCTGGTCACTGTTGTCACTGCTAAATGTTGGTGGTTTGGGCTGCATCCTGAGAGAAAAGGAATCTCCTCCATGCTCACCATTGGCAGCTGGAGGAGTGAACTTCTCAAAACTCTCACTAGGTCTCAGTGGGGCCTCTCCAACATTGTAAGCTGGAGAAACCAGTCCTTTCATGGGCTGGCTGCTGTATTTCCCAACAGGCTCCTCTGAAGCCACTGTTGTCACGGCTACTCCCGATCCTGCTGGCCTTTTGCCCCCTTTGAAAGGCACCTCAGAGCTTCGGTTGAATCCATTCCCTCTACATTCACCACTGTCGGACATCTGATATGGGGACTTTGGTTGCTCATAGCTGTATTTTCGATACCTGCCTTCACTATCATCCTCACTACCAGCGATATCAAAGGCCTTCCTTTTCAGAGAGCTCCCTGACTCACCACTGAGTGGAGGCACTGTGAGGGGGCTCTGGTAGCTGTATCCAGGGACCACAGGGGGTCGAGAGGATGGGGGAATGGGGGTAGGGGCAGCAATACCTGAGGGTAAATATGAGGCTGATGGATGGGGAGGATGGATGGTGCCATAGCTAGGCTGGGGTGGGTAGCTGCCTGAGGCATAGTTGTACATAGGTCCTGAGGAGCTGTAGCTCGGAACAAGAGTTGTGGAAGGATGGCTAGGTTGTAGGAGGCCTGAGCTATGAAGGGTAGATGGGTGAGGAGGTGGAAGCGCAGAAGCGGTCTGGCTGCAGTAGCCTGATGGCAGGTAGGCCCCACTGTAGCCTGAAGGATACTCCTGAGATGCCCCGAGAGTTCCAGAAGTGGTGGGTCCCCCACAAGAGTTACTGGGATAAATCGAATCAGAGAGATTGCTAGCAACTACAGGAGAGGTGCCAAGACTGTTACCCGGAGTGACAGCAGGAGGAACAATCCCTTTGGAGCTGGATAATCCATCGTGCATTGGAGTCAGAGGGTAGGCCCCTTCTGAGGTGTGTGCCATTGGCCAAGGCTCCATCTCACCCTTCTGACCATTGAGTGGCCCAAAAGCGCCATCCCCATAGGTGTTGAGCACCGATGGCCTGTCGTAGGGGGAGTCCAGTACTCCAGAGTACTTCTCAGCATACCTCTTCAGGAGGTTGGAAGCAGTCAGAGCAGAGATGTCATCATTGGCCCACGCATAGTTGAAGCGCTGTCGGCTGCTGTGGTAGAGGTCAGACTTGTGGGCAGGTGAGGAGGTGGTGGAGGAGACATCAAGGTGCTGCTCTGGCCACTGATTCAGAGGCTGAGCATGCTCTGGTGTCCAGTGCATCTTTGACAGAGCTGGGGAAAGAGGAAGAAAGAAAGAAAGAATTAGATGTTGTCTAGTAGAAAAACACCCTTATTAAATAAGACTTGCAGATAACCACTGGTCTCATATTATTACTGATCACCTCTCCAGATTTACCAGCATACAAAGAGTGACAACATTAGCAACAGCTCTATTAGGCTGAAAATTGGTGACTTGTCCAAAGCCCTAGAGTGAGTTGCATGGCTGAAGACCTAGTGGTCAGTGAATTCCTTCCCACTGATCAACCTCCTTAAAGGAAACATTTTGGGAAAAAAATGCATCTTGCCATTACATGCAGACTGCAAGACTGCAGAGGCTGAGCCTTTAGGACATATGTCCAAAGCAGGGATAAAACATGGCAATAATCCATGACCACTAGCACCTTCCATTGGTGATTTACTGAAGCCATTGAGCTACTGCAACCCCAAGATTTCTTTCCTAGTTATTCACAGCCTGTTCAGATTCTCTCAGTGTAAGTTGGTCTGGCTTTGCGGAGAGGCTCTGTCTGCATCATTGTACAGTCATATTGAATCTCATTTATCACTTTGTTGCACAGGCCCTTTCAGAGGTCTACAATCTGCAATGGTTTTCAGCTCTGTAAACAACCTGGTGCTGTTCACAAACCCGGTGTTGTTCACAAACTTCTTCTAGAAGTCTCCTCCCACCACCCCACAGGGCATTTCTGAAAAACTGAATGGCTCCAAGTATTAGTAGTGATCTTTGGAGATGGTACTTCTTGCTTCCGTCCATTGCAAAAACTGTTTATTCTTACTCTCTATTACCAGTCCCTAATTGAATGTCCTTTTATTTATTTTAATTACTTCATTTATACCCTGCCTTCCTCCACAGTAGAAACCAAAGCAGCTTAAATTGTTCTCCTTTTCTCCATTTTATCCTCACAACAACCCTGTGAGGTAATTTAGACTGGCCCAAGGTCTCCCAGCAAGGTTCCATAGCAGAGTAAGGACTCAAACCTGTACAACAGTAATCCTCTGTCTTTGATGCCAAGGTTGTTAAAACTACTCAGGAGCCTTTGATGAGGGATTCATCAAAAGCCATAGTCAAAAAATTTTTAAAAAACGAACTACTGGATAATCTCTATCTATACATTTGCTGATAATCTCAAAGGTTTCGAAACTAGCTGTGCATCTCTCTGATTGGCTGCCATTCTGTAATGCCACCAAAGAACTTCCCTTTTTTGACTCCCCAGAACAGTTGTTGGCATTTTAAGGACTTTTTAAATTAATAACAAACAAATTAATAACAACAAACAAACAGAAGGATAACTGGATCTACATGCATTTGTGCTTTTATAAAACTAAATAAAACAAGCACAGTGTCTGAAGCATGAGGGAGAGGGTAAGATGAGATGGCGTGTCTCTGTCAACCAAACCGGCCCATGCAACTTTTAAAAAATAGTACATAGATTTGTCTTTGCTTTAAAAGCCTCAAACTTTTAAAATTAAAAGCACCCCCCCTCTCATTACAATTGTGTATTATTAAGGAGGTCTCATATAAAGAAAGCAATACTCTAATTTTTGCCACAAATAAGAGATGCAGAGACAGTATGGACAGCACAGAACTTGACACTTCCCAATAATGGCCATATTTGCACCGAAGAGAGGTAAATTTGCCAAATTCTGCCCATCAAAGGCAAAACTTAACAGTATGGGTTTCTCAGTAAATCTCCATTTCAGACAGTAGTATGTGGATTTTCCTGTATGTAATGCAAGGTTGTACTTATCTGTAACTGTTGGTCACCTGTGCAGTCCCACATGGGTACTGTGCATACACAGGCCTACCAGAGAATTTTTTGAAGCTCAATAAATGACAGAGGGTGCTGCATCCACTCCCTCATGCTGTTTCCTGCCATTTCCAATGTGATAAGGAGGGGACAGAGCTCCCTTCCCTCAGTTCCTCTTTGCTGCTGCCAAAGTGAGGTATAATTGTCAGAGTTAGGCCGTGGTCACACTGGCGGCTTGGTGTGGTATGGTGCCGTCTTTGATTGAACCAGTTGAAAGTATTGCGGGGCATATTGGCCACACAGTACACCCTGCTGCAGGTTACCCACTGAGACATCCAGTGCTGGCCCCAGGTGTCTGGGCGCCCTAGGCAGGACTGCCTGGGGCACCCACCCCACCGGGGATGCCAACCTCCCGGTGGGGCCTGGAGATGGCCCGGGACAGCCAGGGAAGGGGCGGGCTTAGAAGCCCCCCCTTCCCTCCCAGGGGCGGCGCGCGCGGCTCTCCCGGGTGTCTCGCAGTCGTGAGGCACCCGGGACAGCCGGGGAAAAGGCGGGCTTAGAAGCCCCCCCTTCCCTCCCAGGGGCGGCGCGCGAGGCACCCAGGAAAGCCGGGGCTGCCGGCATTGGGCAGCTCGGGGGCCTTTTTACGGGGGGGGGCATTTTGGCGGCCCTGGAGACATCCTGTAATAAAGCATCCACATTATTCTAAAGCCTCACCATGGAGTGCACTGCCAAAAAACAATCACAAAATTAATGTGTGGGCACAAGTGCACATATAGGTGATTAAAAAACAAACCAAAAAAAACCCCTCCCTAGTGGCAGAACGGATCTGCAGGTTCAGACTGCCAAATCCATTCTGTGCGCGCTCCCTGCAGTCAGACATCTAGCCATGCGCAATGACTGTGCAGGGAACCGAAAACACCACTTGTGATTTGGTGCCTTTTTAACCCATCTCCAAGTTATCCTATAATAGGATAAGTATGGCTGGGGAACGCCTGACAGATGCGGCTGTCTGACTGCACCCATTTGATCTGGAGGGAAGGAGTAGCTGTGTCGGGCCAAACTGCCCATGTGATCATGGCCTTAGTTAAGAGCTCACAATGGGGTAAAAGGGAGGAATGTGAGACTACACAGGTGACCACCTGATGAACAACAGTTACAAGTAAGTGTAACCCTGTTTTCATCATTGTGGCACCTGTGCAGTCCCACATGGGAGAGTAGCAATCTGACTCACCAGTCTCAGGAAGGCAGGTGTGAGCAGTTGAATAGAGACTGCAGTGCTTCCCACCGCTGCATCTCTCGTGGTATCTCTGTCAATTAAGCAGTGCTCTGCAAAAGTGTATGAGGAAGACCATGTTGCAGCCCGGCAGATGGAGTCAATGGAGAGACCATGGCGAAAGGCAGCTGAGGTTGCATTGGCAGTCTATTTTCACTAGTTTATAACACAATTTAATGCAGGTGACTGGAAATGGATTGCACCAACAGCTTCTCGCCCATGTTGGCATCCCATAAGGTTGTCATCTTTTCTGAAGGGTTTTGATCTGTCAAGGGAGAAAAGAAGGGCTCTATGCCCATCTAAGGAGTGGAGGGCTCATTCCTTGTTATCCTGTGGTGATGGATATAGCACCAGTAGGATGATATCCAGTCTTAGAAGGAATCTGGATGTTACCTTACGAACAAACTGGAGCAAAATCAAAAGACTATTTTAGTGTCCAATACTTTCAGAAAGGGAGGGTGTATCACAGTGCTATGGGGACTAGATGGACTGTGGATGGGAGTCCTCCCTGAACCAGATTTAGCAGGTATTCAAAGACTCTTTCAACAGGACATGTGATAGGTTCTAAGTTTTGGTTCTTAGTCCATGTACAGAAACTCTTCCATTTGGTGGAATAAGAGTGTCAGGTGGCCAGTTTCTAGCATTAAGCAAAACCTCTTTTACAGTTTCAGAGAACAGTCAGTTGCTCATTGAACGAGCCAAGCAGCTAAATGTGGGATGTCAATATATGGGTGCAGGAAGGGACCCTGTAGAACAAGGTTGTGTTCCTGGGGAAGAAGGCTGTACTTGCTGCTCAACATAGCCAGCAGTGTCAGAAAGCATGGTTGTTTCAACCAAAAGTGGGCTATTAAGATGGTTGACACATGGCAGGGAGGGGAATGCATATAAGAGGTCTCCCATCTAACAGATCTGGAAAGTATCTCCCAGGGAGTTTTTGCCCAAGACATGGGTGTGCAAGCATAACGGACTGTTTTATATGACCCTGAGGTCTAGCATATTGATGTAGTGGAGGCTTCTCAGGTGGACCATGTTCCAGCGACTAACACTTGCCCAATGTGGGTGCCCCAGCCTGACAAGAAGTTGTCTGGGGTGAGACTTCCAGTTGATCAGGATGGAATGGAGTTCCTATTGGGAGGCTGGCACCTAGAATACACCAATGGAAGGAGTGTATCACTGGTCTTGAAATGTTTAACCTCTTTGATTGGTGGTGACAAAGGGGGCTGAAAATCCTGATGAACTATAACTGAAGAGGTTACATGTGTAGCTGTGCATGGAGTACCACCAAAGTGGTGGAGACCATTGGCTGAAAATGTAATGTCTGGCAATGGACTATGTTTAGTCTGATTGCCAAGACCATTTTTGGCACTGGAAAAGCTATGGCTACAGTGGAATCTAACATGGCTCCTATGAATGATACTGTTTGTACAGGTTCCAAGTTTGGATTTCTTTGAATTGACCTGTAGGTGCAGTGCCTCAAGTACAAGGCACAAGTCTGCTTGGAGCTTTAGCTTGGTGCTGGATACAATCAGCCTGTCAACGAGGTAAGGGTACATTTCACACCCCAGCCTTTGCAAGTAGGCAAGTACCACTGCTACTACCTTGGTGAACAACATGAGTGCCACAGCTAGCCCCCCCCCCCAAAAAAAGGGCTATGTACTGGAAATGGTGGGAACCACATTGGAAGTATAGATATTTCTGATGGTCCAGTCTTATCTTTACATGGAAATACACATCTAGCAGATGTAGCATAGACATAACAGAGGAAAGACATCTGGAATGGATGCCTCCCTCTCAGATCTAGAATAGGTCTCACCTGCCCCATTCTTTTTGACCAGAAAGTATCCAGCATAGAACCCTGACTGCTAATCTTTTGCTGGCATTGTCATAATTGCTTTCTTGCTGAGGAGTTGACCTCGGCAATGAATTCTGGAGAAGGGATAGGAGGACTGGATGGTGATGTGCTGAGTGTGGGCTGTAGTTGTCAAAAGCCTTGCCTTGCAGGCTGTAGGGCTTGGGCAACTGATATATGGCTTTACCCTTTGCAGCAGGGAACCTTTTCCTCCATTGGATGGGAGTTGAATGGCAGGCATGTTGGAATATGAAGTGTGAAGCATCAGATGACCTCTTTCTCAAAATATAGAGTAGTATATGCCAAGACCACAGCCACACAACCTGGAAAATCTACAGCAACTATAGAGTAGTATGTTTGTTGTAGGGCCTAAGTCTAGGAGCAGAAGGCATAGAAGGGATCATGCTTAAGGTTTCAGCGGTAAGCTTGTCCCTCATTTTGAAGACCAAGAATTTTGTCACTTTGCACTTGTCATCAGGTAACCTCTCTAGGTGAGGTGCAATGCCACCCCATAGGAAGAGCTGATAGCAGGCCATGATACATTGATAACTGGCTATTTTGAAGTCAAGGGCACAGGAGGTGTAGATTTTTCTGCCTACGCCATGTAGTTTATGGCCTTCTTTATCAATAAGGACTTAGTGTTGATGAGTACCCTTATTTTTCCCTTGTATGTAACCTACAACCAAGGAATTAGTTGTGAGATGCTGGAAATGAAAAGGGAATTCTTCCTTCTTGGATCTGTATTGATTTTCAATATGCCTAGCGGAAGGCAAAACCAGTGCCAGTATAACCAGTGTTTCATTGTGACTACCTGTAAGCCTTTAATTACAAGAAAGATAATAGATCCTCTGTCTTTGTTGCATAACTCTAAATACTGGGTCCACGGCCCTCAAAGGCACACAGGATTCAGATTAGTTGTTCGTTTTATATATATGGAGATCCTCGCTCAGGGAGCATAAAGATGACTCCAGCATGGCATCATCAGGTGAGATTTCAGAAGTTTAGTCTGGCTCTCTGTTCTTGTAAGCAGGTTGATGGGAGTCAAAAGCCAGCTCACTTAGGGATTGTGCTTCCTCATGAGGATCTGACAGAGGATCCGAGTCATCTAGAGGATAGCAGCCTGCTTCTGGTTGATCAGAACTGAGGGGAGCATATGGATCCCAGCCCTGGTCATAACAGTCATGCTAGAGGTCTTTGTATGACAATCAGGATGATGTCATATACAAATCTATTGGATCTGACTGGACTGGTATATCTGAATGGTAAGTCTGGGTCTTTGTCGGACAACAGAGGATAAGGGTTCCGAGTCTTATATTTCACCTTCTGAGCCAGAGGGGGTGGGTACAGTGAACAACACTGTGGAAAAGGCATTCTCAGAACAGAGACTGTCTCCTTGACCAGTTCCAAAGAAGGTTTATGAGGAGCCAGTTCTTTAGGACGAGGAAGGGTAAGGGTGGACAACAATTTTTACTTGGGAGATTTCTCCAAGTATTTGTGCTGAGCCTTTTTAGGTGGTTGTTCGAAAGTACTATGCACTGGGGAAAAGGGCAGAGCTGGAAGCTTCCCCTGTATTTTTTGTTGGGCCCTTAGTACTCGGGAGATGGAGTGCCCTCATGAGCTTCAAAAACCTCTCAGTGGTAGGCCTGCAAGTGTACAATACCCATGTAGGTCTGCACAGGTACCAGGATGATGAATGTAATATATTTAGTAAGATACAAGTCTCTTTTTGCTGAAGCTACTCCTCTCCCCCACCCCCAACTTTTCTTGTGTTTTTGGTTATAAAGATCCATATAAAATTTTGATTTCATATACATCTGAAGAAGGAGCTGCAGTGGCTCAAGTGGTTAAGACGCTGAACTGCAGCGGTAGCTGAACTGGAAGGTCGGTAGTTCAGCAGCTTGAGACCAAGTGCCGCATGACGGAGTGAGCTCCCATCTCTGGTTCCAGCTCCTGCCAACCTAGCAGTTCGAAAGTAAGAAAATGCAAGTAGATAAATAGGTACCACTTCAGTAGGAAGGTAACAGCATTCCATGCGCCTTGGCATTTAGTCATGCCGGCCACATGACCACGGAAATGTCTTCGGACAGTGCTGGCTCTACGACTTGGAAATGGAGATGAGCACCACAACCCTTAGAGTTGGATTCAACTGGCTTTCGAGCAAGGGAAACCTTTACTTTTACATCTGAAGAAGTGAGATCTGACCCACAAAGGCTTATGCTTGAATAAACTAAAGTTAGTTTTTAAGATCCCACTTGATTTCTGCTTTACTCTGGTACAACAGACTAACACAGCCACCCTTTTGAAATTACGATAGAGATATTGGGTATTTTGACTTCAGGTGGTGGGATTTAGACACATATGAGTTTGCTGTAGGGTTGCCAGGTCCTACCAAGCTGCCGGCGGGGGGATCCAGCCTCTTCTCTGGGATCTCACCTGGAAGTAACATCATCACATTGATGAACAAAAACTATTCACACTGATGAACAAAAACTATTGAGGCAGACTCAGCATGGGTTCTGTAAGGGAAGATCTTGTCTCACTAACCGGTTAGTGTTCTTTGAGGGAGTGAACTAACATGTGGACGAGGGGGACCCAATAGATGTTGTTTACCTTGACTTCCAGAAAGCTTTTCATAAAGTTCCTCAGCAAAGGCTCCAAAGTAAGCTCAATAGTCATGGGATAAAAGTCCTTTTGGGGCTCAGAAACTGGTTAATTAATAAGAAACAGAGAGTGAGTATAAATGGGCAATTTTCTCAGTGAGGGTGGTGAGGAGTGGGGTACCACAGGGCTCACTACTGTATCCAATGCTTTTTAACTTGTTCATCAATGATTTGGAGTTGGAAGTAAACAGTGAAGTAGCTAAATTTGCAGATGACACGAAATTGTTCAGGGTGGTGAAAACCAGGGAGGATTGTGATGCACTCCAAAGTGATCTATTGAGGATGGGTGAGTGGGCATCAGCATGGCAAATGGGATTCAATGTGGCCAAGTGCAAAGTGATGCACATTGAGCCAAAAATCCTAGTATAAATACGTTGATGGAGTCCGAACTGGCAGAGACTGACCGAGAGAGATCTTGAGAATTGTAGTAGATAACTCAATGAAAATGTCGAGACAGTGTGTGACTGCAATAAAAAAGGCCAACACTATGCTGGGGAGTATTAGGAAAGGAATTGAAAACAAATAAGCCAGTATCATAATGCCCCTGTATAAATCGATGGTATGACCTCATTTTGAATACTGTGTACAGTTCTGGTCACCACACCTCAAAAAGGATATTATAGCATTGGAAAAAGTGAAGAAAAGAATGATAAAAGGGTTGGAACACTTTCCCTATGAAGAAAGGTTAAAGCATTTGGGGCTCTTTAGCTTAGAGAAACAATGACTGAGGAGTGACATGATCAAGGTTTACAAGATTATGCACGGGATAGAGCAGGTAGAGAAAGAAGTACTTTTCTCCCTTTCTCACAATACAAGAACTCATAGGCACTCAATGAAATTGCTGAGCAGTTGGGTTAGAACAGATAAAAGAAAGTACTCATTCACCCAAAGAGTGATTAACACATGGAATTCACTGCCATAGGAGGTGGTGGCAGCTACATGATTTTATCATGTCTGGGATGCTCCCAGCAACATCCTTGTTTGGAGGTGGGGCTTCCCCAGTTGGCTGGGGGTGGATCCAAGCTCCCCAAAGCATGGGAATCCCCCCGGAAACTGGGGGAGGGGGGTGCCAACCTAGTTAGCTGTGCTTTATAAGCACTTTCCTCACTCTCTGAGTTTAGTTTTCTTCTCTTCTTTTGTGTATGTGCAGCAGAAATTTTTCCATACGAAGAATGTCTTCCTTGACATATCCCACAAGGCAAATGCTCTTCAGATTCCGTACTTTCAGGGAATCCTTTCTTCGTTGGAAAAAAACTAAGGAAGGCCTGAACCTCTGCCACCCAGCAAGTATGTGCCATGTTTTTGGATGCACACTCAGGTCACATGAGGTACTCACCCAAATTAAGGGCGTGACCATGTACCAGAGATTAATGAATATTCTGTTTTTCATTTATTTTTACCTTCATTTCTATTGTGGATAATGTTTTCCATGTCTCAGCTTTTCACTGCTGGTTTTGTATCTTTTTAAACAGTGTCGTATGATCTTATGTGCAATGTATATAGTATTTATATGTACAAGTTAGCATCATTTATATTTGTTTGTAAAGTGCCATCAAGTCGCAAGCAACATGGCAACCTCAGCATGGAGCTTTCAAAGCAACTGAGAAGCAGAGGTCATTTGCCATTGCCTTCCTCTGCAGAATCTTCCTTGGTGGTCTCACTTCCAAGTACCAGCCCTGCTTGGCTTCTGAGGTCGGGCTATCCCATGCAGCGAGCATCATTTATACATGTAATAAAACAAGGTGAGGACCCGCAAAGACTTGCAGTGGAGGGGAAATCCTGTTTCCCCACTGATCCCTGCTTCCTTTTGCCATCTGTCTCAGTTTCCTCCCTTGCCCTTTCTGCCTGCCTGCTTATTCTACTGGTTCCAATTCTCTCTCCCCTACCCATTCCCCCACTGCAATGGGGGAAGAGAAATTCAATTTCCCCCATACCAGCCCTCGCTCTGGCTCTCATGTAGAGTTGAAGGACATGTACAGAAGGGCTTAGTGCCCTTTCAGAAGCATCAGGCACCAGGTCTGTTCCTCAGCCACAGAAACCCTTCTTTGATATATAGTATGCAAGGCAGAAGCCTCAGGATTATCATAGTTTGCCTTGACACCTCGTAATGGTAGCCATGATCTTGTGAGGCTTTCTCATGAGATCTCAGGGCTCTAATGCAATAAAACAAGATGGGGATCCACAAAGACTTGCAGTGGAGTGGAAATCCTGTTTCCCAACTGATCTCTGCTTACTTCTACCATCTGTCCCAGTTTCCCCCCTTGCCCTTTTTGCCTGCCTGCTTAATTTCCCCTTGGGGGAGGTAATATATCTTTGCCTGCTCAGACATCACTATCATTTTTAATTTCCTTTCCTTGCCCATTTTTTCTTTCCGATTTTTCTGCAAACTTGGGGGGTTTCCTGGGTTTGCAAAAGCCAAGGGTATTCCCATTGTGCAGATTTATTGAGTCACATAGGCAGGGCACAGGTGGCTACTATATATACAGAAGTTGACTCATCAGTGTGCAGCTATTGCTAAACAAGTGCATGCATTGTGTGGAGAAACAACAGTACATGGAAACATAAAACAACTCAGAAAGAAACAGAATCATAGTCTTGCTTTGCACAAGGTGAAACAAGATCAAAATGGAGATTTTTCAGCTTGAAATTGCAGGGATTAAAACAACAACATTCCAATCACCCCAATTTCATAAATACCAAACAGTACCTTACAGCTAAACATTAAAGGGAAAGGCTGGTATCTTTGGGCCAGCTGTCTCTCATGGAAGTCTATGCACTGTTACTGGCCTTTACATGACAGAACCCCTGAGAAGCTTCCAAGGTGGCAATCTGAGCATTCAAATTTCATTTATTTGACTTCTACAAATTATCCTTAAGGTAACCTATTAATACCAAACCACCATCCCTCTTATATTAATAGCTACCAGCTCTTTTTTGCCAATTTGGGGAGAGCATGTGTGGATATTTTTTTTTCCTTTCTGAAGGGTGTTCCTACACTGAGCGGCCGCCAACATTTTAGAAGCTGAGCTAGCTGTGCTTGCAGCCATGCCTCTCCATAAAAATGGTTTCAAATTCTGGATCACTTGCAGCGAGGGCAGCCAACCTGGCTTTTAGCCTAGCCAAGTGGCTCCAAGGTGCCCCCCCACCCCCATCCCCCTCCTGGCCTGGGCTCAGCTGCTCCACAGCCAGCAGGCAGAGGAATGCACATGATGAAGCAATCAAGGACAGAGCTGGTGGAATGCTAACCGCACATCACCAGTCATCCTCCCCACCCCCACTTAAGTAACTTTAATTGTGCCAGAGTGTTTTTTACCTCTGCCCGTGGCTTTCCCTTCCTTCTGATCTAATGAGCAGAGACATTTCGGGAGTCTTGCTGAAGGGCTTGGCAAATTCCAAAAAGCTGTGGAGAGCAAGGAGAGGGACCAGCCAGGAGCACCTACCACATTACACAGATAGACATAACCATTTCCTGCCAGTGGCACAATGCTTTTGTGGTCACCAGCCCAGCTCTTCTTGCACGTCCCTTAATTTCTATTGTTGGTGTGTCTTTCTGTGTATTTGTATTCTCTCAGACCTCCCCCTCCCACCACACACACACAGACATACACACACACCATTCACTCTCTTATATCCCTCCTCCTCTTCTCGTTCACAAAGGCCTCGGGGAAAGCTGAAGTGGAGGCAGGGGAGAGCTGCCATTCAGTCTTTAAGCCACTTTGTGGCCAGAGTACAATTAGATTACCTAATGCTTTAATTGACTTATAGGGCATTTGTCCTTCCACTCTGGATATCAAACTTACACAAGAGGATTTAAATGGCAAGTTTTAACTGGGCTTTCTCCAACATCCTGCCTTCATTTACTTGCCATTATATGAAAAGTACCATCATAAGTAAACATCTGCAGAGAGATGCATCCCTGTCCCCAGCTAAATAAATAAATACGAGGATTGGGGGGGACTTTAGAAAAAATTATAAGGGCCTTCTAGTAAACAGCAGCTCTGGACATCCAACTTCAAGCCTAGATTTGTCTGGGGGGGGGACTGGGGAGGGGGTGGCTGTGATGTCCAAATGGCAGCAGAATCCTGTGTTCAGCAGGAAGCTATTAAAGAGCAGAGAATTTCATAGCCCCTTGAGGATTAACAGAGAGATTTTAAAAAAAACAGTGAAAGGCATACAGCATGGAATGCACATGACTCTTGGTGGCTGCAAGACATTAACTTGTCTGACAGCCATAGAACTTTATGCAACATACAATTCACATTAGAAGAGACAGGTTGGTTAAGAGTGGAGGTCGATAACTGCACCCTTCTGCATTCCCTGATAAAACTAAACTGAGCCTCAGTAAGGATGCCAAAAAACCTGAAGTCCCTAGATGCTCAAGCTTCTACAACATGGGTACTGGAGCCCAGGGATCAGAAGAGTCTGATGCAGATCTAGCAGCTCAAACACTGAGCCAATCTCCCAAAAATCTGACAAACTAGAAAACGTTAATATTTTCCCCCAGGCCTGGGCTTAAGACTTGGCAAACTAAACTGATTCCCATTCATAAAATGCTACTGATCATACTTAGTTTGACTCCAGTTCAGCTGAGACATGTAGTTATCTATAGCTACACTTGTTCAATATTATACCATCTTTCAAGCATTCACAACTGGACTTTCCTCTGTAGACAAGACAACCCAGTTGTTAATGATTGCTATGATGCAGTGATCATGTTGTCCCTAATGACATGTGGATGCAATCTGGGAATTATAGTTTGCTTTCTCTCTGGGATTCCTAGGCCTGCTCACAAAACCACAAATATTAAAAGGTTCCCTATGGAGAATGATTGTTAATGTATAGTCAGAATATGCTTTCAGAGTTAGGAGACAAGAGACTACACCAGGCTGAACTTTTACCCTGATTCTACATGTTGGTTGATATCATTACCTATGGAAATACTAGCACATCACTAACTTCAAAATTTATAGTTCACTTCCTCCTTTCTAATGTTACAATTGTGAAAAAATGAATTAAAAATGCCACCATCTTAAGTGATCAATAAATGATCCAATAAATGAGATTAAAACAAAATACTCTGGTAATGGAATAGCATCAAATCTTTCAGAGAAAAATGCTAGACTCCAGTATAAAGCAACAGAAGGAATAGTCTAACCCCACAGTCTCAATTCTCAACCAAAGCCATCCTATATAGGACTAATGCGTGCCTTTACCTGGCTAAGGACCTCCTTCATGTGATGGAAGGAGCAGGTTTATATATAATGTAACGTGATCATCTGTGTACAACACAGATTAAGCATGAGCTTAATTCACCCTTTCCCCCAACTTCTTTGGAAGGAGAAGAATTGTGATTGTGGAACTACATGTACTGCCTACCCACACCTACACTACATACTATACTTTCAGGGGAGGAGCTGTTCTTCTGCATATGAAGTGTATCCTCAGCCAAGTAAGACCATGAATCATCCTTCAGATAGCCATACTTGACAGGAACTCAATCCTTGGTACATGAACCCTTTATCTTAAATCCTGGTTAGTTCCTCGGCTCTACTCCCTAAATCAGAGAGTTCTAGAGCCTAATCACAAGCTTTAATCCAGCCCATGTTATCATGCATTTGAGACCAACTGATTTTAACAAGACTGATGCATATTTAACTGTGGGGATAGATGCCAAAATCTACCAAACCATCACTTCTGATTATATAGCTGACCACTTTCTAATTCCTGTTGTAGGAAACTGGAAGCACCAGTTTGGTCACTGGGCAATATAGCAAGTATTCCTTGCAACACCAGATCTTTGTCGACTTATATCTTCAGGACCTCGTGTTTGCTGCTACTGAGACAATGATCCATTTTGGTCAGGATGAAGGAAACCCAAGGAACACAAACATCAGGTGCTGGTGGGTCTGTTTTTGAATGCATATTTCTGGGAAGGGAAGGTGTTCCCTCATGGTGGCCAAGAAACCTGAATATCAGCAGTACAGATAAGAAAACTAGGAGAACTATAGTAAGGACTCAAGACTCTACTCTGCAACTGAAATGAACAGATCCAGGAAACAATTTCATCTCAGAATTTTATTATTTGTTGTTTGCTTAAATTATTACTCTGTGTCTGTTGAGGCTTACTGCTCTCCATCTAATTATTACTGGAATTAGATGTTACATATTAAATTCTGCGATAGATGTTTTAATTCCTGTAAACCACTATGGGGAGCTAATCTTGGCTGAAAATTGGGGACTAAATATAATAAATACCTGATATTTATTTACATCAAATACATACATATATCTCACTGGGATTCAAGGTAGATTACACAAAATAAGGTAATACAATCAACAATATGGGACATCCAACAAACAATGCAATAGGATTTGATTTGAAGAAAAATGGAACTAACCAGAAATCTAAAACAAAGGTGAAGCAAAGCATAAATATTAACATGATGTATTACATGATATAAAAATTACATAGCAGGAACCTACTTACAGCAACAGATAGTACAAGCTACACACAGTGGTATAGTCCACAGTTCCTAACCCTTTACCCAAAGCTTCTTTCTGAACCATTTTGTTATACTACAGCTCTATTTACTGTGTAAAAAGCCCTCTTAAATAATTCAGTTTTGCATAATTTGTAGAAAGCCAGAGAGTGGGAGCCTTCCTGACCTCCTCAGGCAGGCCATTCCACAAAGTGAGGGCCACAACAGAGAATGCACATATATGGGCAGTTGTTGACTGCGTCCATTTCCAGGGTGGCACCTGCAGAAGGCCCTGCTCAGACATTACAATAATAAAAATGGAAATTCTCAAAAGTGAAGCTTTCCAAGGAATGATATAAATAACATTTGCAAATGCCATCTCTACATATTTGCACCTGTAGATTACAAACAAAAGACATTACGGTCCACAAAACAGCTTCAGTTATTTTTTGTGTCTCACTGAAAGCAATGACAGGACTTTAAATAAGCTGCAACTCAGTGCCCTGGTAGGCACACGGACTATCAACAGACAAGGACCTGGAGTTCTGTGCTGAGAACACAATTCCCAGGCACATGGGCCCTGATTTTGATTGGGACCACAGCACACAGGAAGAAACGATTTAAGTTCCTACCATGTTTTACAGTCCTGAAATGGCTCTGAGAGCTGCTATTGGTCTTCAGGTAAACTTATATATACCCACCAGTATATGTCAGGTATCCCAGTGGGGCAAAGAGTGGCTCTCTGGGCAGTTTCAGATTGGGTAAACAGTGGGGCAGCCCCTTCTCCCAATAAACTGTGGTTCCAATCCAAACTGGGCCTCTGCATGTGGAACTCCAGACACACGTCTGATCAAAAGTCCTTATAGCAGCCACTCATCTGCCACCTGGAGTTTGTAATGTGTGAGTTGGCACTTGTTCTATTAGTTTCAAGAGAAAATGAATCTCACATTTATTTTACCTGGATCAGGACCTGAGGGTTCAGTTCTCCCAAGTACACTGCAGACTGTCTGTATCTGATCTTCAGAACATTCAGTTCACTGGTGACAGAAAGAACTTATGCTTAGCCTTACTGAAACTCATTTTATTTTATTTGTTGCATTTATATCCTGTCCTTCCCTCAAGCAGGCTCAGGGCAGGTAAAATCAGAGTTATAAACATTAGAAGCATTGTCAGAGCAAACACTTAAAACATTCAACTTAAAAGCAAATTTAAATTAAAAACTAAAGATGGTGACATATATTTATATAATAGCCCCAACAGCTGGATAGATGGTAAGCAGGAGTCACCGCACTTAATGATACCAAGACTCCATATGGACAGATATAATAGGGCTGCTTTCTGCAGGGAGACCAGATAACTGGACATCCATCACTCCAACCAAAGGCCTGGCAGAACAGCTCTGTTTTACAGGCCTCGTGGAACTGTAATAGGTCTCTAAAGGCAGTTTTTAACCACACCAGACCAGGGATCTCTCCAGTCTTCAGAGCTAACTCCGTTTGACTGGGTATGGAATTTTCTTCTCTCACTAGACGATCTATCCCCTTTCTTTGGCCCTAATGGGAGTCTCTAACTACCCACTCATCCTTGCCAACTTTCCCCATATCTCCTGCATGTGTTAAACTGCTCTCAGTCAGGGCTGAATTCCAAGACTGTCAATATTTGACTCTTCTCAGCTAGGGCTGAAATCAGGCTGCATCTCTCCTCAGCATCCAGTTCAGAAATCTTCTCTGCTTAGCTGATGCTAACTAATCACATCTCTTGGATCAGCCTGCCACTCAAAGCTCTCTGGCTCTGTGAAGAATTAACCCTTTATAGTCCTTTATCTGTTTATCTAAGCTTTTAAAAGTGCAGTCCATCACAGCGTGATTAACCACTGGAACAGCATCCCAAGGGAGAGAGCTGAGGATGAGCTGCCCTTCTAAAAATGTTATGCTTTAACAGAACACACATGATGGTTTTATAATCTCTAATGAGTTCAGGCTGAAAACGGTCTCTGCTGTGCTTTCTTCCATTTGAATATGACCACAGATACATCTTTACAAAAAGATCCTCTTTTGGTTTTGAGATGTTCAGGGAAAGGTGAGTATATAAATATTTCAAATGAACAAATAAAACCCCTCTGATACCAAGAATGCCAAACAGAATTTTAGAAAAATCACATCTAAGGGGGGGGCGTGGAGGGAACAAGGTTAGGGTTATTATTGATGCAGACTAAAAGCAAAACAAAACCAAATCTAAAACAAACGAAATGTTGTTAAAAATATAAGAAAAAGGAGAGAGGGGAGACCAAGAGTGGAGGGGAATGGGGCCAGGGGGAGAGAGAAGTTGTCAAATATTTGAAATGGGAACGTGAATAAGCACTGCAGAGAAGGCAGATGTTTCAATGCTCTCCCTTGGCAGTGTGAGAAAATTACTGTCCAGTGACCAAATGGTATGTCAGTTTCCCACCCTCTCGGCTTGCCCATTATCTAAAGCGCAAGACAAAAGGAAGGGGGGCTAGTCAGGAGAGAATCCCATTGTCCCCTCACCCTCTAATTATGGAAATCTGGTTAATCTATTCAGGAGCAACTATGGACTGGGGGGGGTTGGGGGGAGCTCTTTTAGCTCAGGCTCGCAGCAAAAGGTTTCCAACTGTTCAGTTGAGAATACTTCTCTCTGTTATTTCCCGTAACAACAACACTGGTCACTATTACTAAAGCCATCAGAAGGCAAAGTGCTGCTTCTAGCAAGCAGACACAGCAGCCATTGTTGGGCCTATACACCACAGATACATTTTGCAAACAGTGGTCATTGGCACATCGTATATTCTACCCATATGCACATACATGAACGGCACTTGATAAAGGAGATGCATATCCCATGTGCATTTTAAGCCCACACACACCAATAAAACATAAATGCGTAGTCATGCTGCACACAGCACTCCTGCACTGAAGCGTGCAGCACTCAGACAGAGGCAAATGGATTTTTAAAAGATGACTGAGATCAGACCTGCCCCACAGCAGCAGATAAAAAAAGACACTAATTTCAAAACTCGTCCCTCTTGTTTAGCTGCTTAGGGAAAGGCATCTAACTTGCATCTAGAAATGAATGATGGGGGAACTCTCCTTTTGAACAGCACAGGTTAATGGTTTATCGCAAGCACTGTGACAGGAAATAGTGGGGAATGTCATATTAAGAGAACCCAAGTCAAACTGTTAAACTGTTTTAAAACTCATGCATTTCAGTGAAGTTAAACATATCCTTCAATCTCTCCCATTAGAATTCATAGCATTTAACTTGGCTAGGATCATTCCTTGTGTTTTTATTTTTAAATGTTCTTTTTATTAAATCAAAGAAAACAGTACATATGGTTATATGCTATCTGAAAATGTTCTACTGCAATGTTCATTTAAAAAAAACCCTAGTTCTTCACAAATCTTTCTGACAGTGCCTCCCTCTTTTAAGTCAGCTTGGTAAAAAGTGCTAAATTCCAAATCTTTTTATACCAGTCTTAATAGGACTTAGCAAATTTCAGCGCATACATAGTTTTTTCTGCATTATCTTGAGTTCCTTTTTATCCGAGGAACTCAGGATGGCTGACACAGTTCTTCCTTCTCCCATTCAGAACAACCCTGTGAGGTAGACAGGGATGAGAATGACCAAGTCACCCCAGTCAGCTTCTTGGCAGACAGGGATCAGAACCCCAATCTGGCACTTTACTCCAGGCCCGTAGCCAGGAATTTCTAAGTCAGGAGGCATTTTAATACTTTGGGGGGCACTGGCTAAATCAATGAAAGATAACTCACGTGCTTCAGCTGGCCCCAGAGAGGTGCAGTGCAGAGGGAAGGCAAGGAGAAGTACTGGCGCAGCGGGAGTTCATGGCAGCCGCCGCATCTTGCCAGAGAGTCAGGGAGGCTGGGCTGAAAGGAAGTTGGGTGGGGCCTTGGCAGGAAGTCAGGGGGCCAGCCCCCAAAATGCCCCACTGTGGCTATGGGCCTGCTTTACTCACTATACCACAGTGGTTTATATAGATGGATTTCAGTGCAATACTTCAAAAGGTCAACTCTAGAGGTTACAATAATAAAGCTTTTTTAGCCATTTTTTTACCATGGTCCAAAAGAAACTTGCCATGCATGTGGAGAGCAGTCCTAAGCAGGTCTACTCCAAATCCTACTCACGTCTTCTCTATGGGGCTCACTCCCCCAAAAGTAAGACTGTAGTTTGAGAGGAGCAACAGGACAGTGAGGTAAGGTCACTCAGCAATGAATATAATTCTTTTTTAGCAGAGGGGCAGGTTCAGGAAGCCCCTCCCCACAAAAGCTCTCTTGTATTCTCTCCATCCACCCAGTCCCAAGACATAGCTTGTGCAGCCCCCCCACACACACACACACCCATCCTCGACTGGTCCATCAGGATTCCAAGAATGTGTGAGAACTCTCCCAATCTTCCCCCAACCTGGCCCAACCACCTCCCACCTCCAACATTTGATCCTCCAGTGCTCAGCACATGCTTGCATCACAAAGCCCCCCTTCCCTATGACTGAGGTCATAACTCGACTCATCCTATCAAGCAGTGATGATGTCACGCTCACACATGTCAGTTAATCCCATGTTGCCTCCTTCTGAGGCTGAAAAGGTTGAAGACCACTGAAACACTCTTGCCCACGATTAGTTTCATAGTATTTCCAGCAGCACCAGAGAAATACGATGACCTAGACATTTTCTCTCAAACTGCCTTGTTTCTTGCAGATGCTCTGAGGCATCTGTTACAGGATACCAAAGCTGCATGCACTGTTTCTGTTCCATCTTGCAACTCCCATGTTGTTACCCACAAAGGGTGCAATCAGACATGTGCATATACTTTGCAAATCACACTGAGAGGGGAAGGCTGGTCATTAAAAGAAATTTTGCCAATATATTCCAACAAGCCATGACACTCTCCCCTGGCTCAGTGTTATTTGGCTGTGCGTGGCTTTGCATAAACAACATCAATTATTTACAGTGAACCGTTTGCTCACATATAAAATAAAAATAAAATGAAATATCTGCATGCTTGAAGCATTTATTAATGTAATAGAAATTCAATGGTAAGTACAAGCAAGGATCACGCCAATTCCCTTCTCCATTTTGTTCACTCCATGTTAAAAATGAGAACCAAAATCACATACACACACATCTGTAACATCTCCATTTACAATAATTAGTTAACCCTGGGGCAGTAATGAGTTCTTTCCATCTTGGAGATCATAGAAGGCTGTTAGACGTTTTGATTTTTGTGGAAGGGAATACCTTTCTCTTTAAAAACAACCTTCAGCAGATGCTACAGATAATTCTGTACCACAGACTTGCCCCATAACCATGTGCTTCCGGAAGAGCGTTGTTTTTCATATAAAAGATACTCTGGGATATGGTTTTCCACACTGAATTAATAAGTAATTGGTTCAGTTCAGACATCATACAAAAACAGGATATAATTAAATTAACAATGGTTAGTGTAACCATCTGAATGCGGGGCTATTTCACTAACTGTGAGTAGTGGTGGCCTACCAAACCAGGATCTGAAGCTGATTAAACAGGTAGATTCAACTATAGTAATTTATGGATGCAGAAACCCTGGCTTAATGCTTGTTTAATCCTGGCTTGTTCCTTCCTGATGCTCTCCCAGACTACAATGAGAAGGCAAGGAAACCAGCATTAGTCAAGGCAAGCCAGAATTGGAGTGATCATCTATGAGCGGAATCCTAGTTTCTGAAACTAACCATAATTAAAATAAACAATTGGTTCCATGTGATATCCAAGCTGACACAAAGCCTTATTAAACTGGAATCCAGATATACCTAAACTATAGGGGGGGATCTTTTAGATATTGATCTGTAAGAATATAGGGCATTATTTGGACTGCCAAAGTTATGACAGTTGGAATGACATCCTCACGTCTGAGGCGTACTGAAATGTTGATTTCCCCTTCATCAGCTATATATTTCTCAGAAGCCCATACAAAAATCACAATCAAATGCACACTTCATTGGTGTGTATAATTATATTTATTTATATATACAGAGTACAACATTAATTCTAAGTCATTTATGTATACTGGAAGATGTTTATGTATAATACATATTGCTCCTAGTCCCTGATGTTCAAAAGCTCCATGTTTATTATGACCCATGTTATCCTTGTCCAGAAAAGAAACTTCATTTTTAATCCCCCATACCCATTCTGTGGGAGCTGCAGTGGCTCAAGTGGTTAAGACGCTGAACTGCAGGCTGTGGAAGGTCAGTAGTTCAGCAGTTCGAGACCCGGGTGCCGCATGATGGGGTGAGCTCCTGTCTCTAGTTCCAGCTCCTGCCAACCTAGCAGTTCGAAAGCAAGAAATTGCAAGTAGATCAATAGGTACCACTTTGGTGGGAAGGTAACAGCGTTCCGTGCACCTTGGTGTTTAGTCATGCCGGCCACATGACCACGGAAACGTCTTCGGACAGCGCTGGCTCTTCGGCTTTGAAACGGAGATGAGCACCGCAACCCTAGAGTCGGATTCGACTGGCTTTCGAGCAAGGGAACCTTTACCTTTACCCATTCTGTGCTCCCTTTTATTAAATGGCATCTCTTGTAGACTTTTAATACTGTAAAACTGAACATCTTGTGCTGCCCACAGACAATCCTAGAAATTTAAAAATAATCGTAAACTGGAATTTTTTAGATAGTCACTGTCATGGCCAATATCAATTTCTGTGTCTGTCCAGAACTGTGGAATTTACACAGCATCTTAACCTGCCACTGACAGAACACTGGATCCAAAGGTTCTGTTCCTCTCACAGTAGAGCCTTCCTCCAGTGGAAGCAGCGTGTTCCTCCAATGAAGGCTCCCTGAGTCAGAGGAGGGCTTATTCTCCCAGAAGAAGGCTCCACTATGAGAGGAAAGGAACCTTTGGGCCCAGCCTCAAAATGTCACACATATATATTGTTAATCCTTCCTTTTCATTGTTAATCCTTTTCAAAAGACACCTCAGCTACTTGCTGACAACAGGGAACAATAAATTCCAACAGCTGATTCATGTGTTGCATTAAAAAGTACATCCTCCGGCCTATCTTGAATCTACTGCTTGACTCTGAGTTCTAGCATTTTGAGACAGGGAAAATCATTTTTCTCTATTGACAACAATACACTTTGCCCTGCATTCCACACTTGGCTTTTATGACATTTTGAGCTACTTAACCAATAGACTGGATTGCAGAACTGAGACAGAAACAAATCCAGAAATGTGACATTCTAAAGTCTGAGCTACAGAGAATCTACTGACCCACTGGTTGTTGTTGTTTTTTTAAACTCTAATTCTGTAAACTGGAGCTACAGATTTCTAGTTATTTTATTTAATTCTGCATTTACTCCATTTTTAAATATATTTTTTGAAGGTCAAAAGCCTTGGTGATATCCTGATGTTTATGTGTGCAAATGCATATATGTGTGACTGTATGGGTAATGAATAAAGTGATAAATAAATGCTTGAATAAATTAATAAATAACACAGAGACAGACATTTTCCAGCACCTACTTTTTTGAACTTAAGGTACTGTGAAGAATTTTATTCTTCCAGATTTTTGGTAATGGGTAATTGGCAGAAGGAACATTAACAATTGGAGATATGCAGATGGCACCACATTACTGGCAGAAAACAGTAAAGATTTGAAAGGACTGCTGATTAAGGTTAAAGCACAAAGTGCCAAAGCAGAATTACAGCTGAACTTCAAGAAGACAAAAGTAATGACTACTGAGGAATTACACAGCTTTAAGGTTGGTGGTGAAGAAACTGAAATTGTTCAAGATTTTCTATTCTTTGGTTCAATCATCAACCAAAAGACTGTCTGCAACCAAGAAATCAGAAGGAGATTGAGACTGGAAAGGGCAGCCATGAAGGAACGAAAAATGATTCTTAAGTTTAAGGATGTGTCACTGGCGACCCAGATCAAGATAATTCATGCTATAATATTTCCCATTACTATGCATGGGTATGAAAGCTGGACAATAAGAAAGCTGTCAGGAAGAAAGTTGATTCATCTGAAATCTGGTGTTGGAGGAGAGGTTTATAGATAGCATGGATCACCCAAAAGACAGATAAGTGGGTTCTAGATAAAATGAAGCCTGAACTCTCCCTAGAAGCTAAAACGACTAAATTGATGCTTATCTTGTTTTGGTCACATCATGAGAGGACAAGACTCACTGATAAAGACCATAATGTAGGAAAAGTTGAAGGCAGTAGGAAAACAGGAAGACGCAATATAAAATGGATTGAGTCAATAAAGGAAACCACAGCTCTCAGTTTGCAATTATAATTGTTGTTAGTTCTCATGCCCTTGTTTTGGGGGCTGTTGCTTTTATTGCTATACGGTTGATATCTGCTATTGAAATATTAAATTAATATGGGGGGGTTCTGTATTCTGTAACAGATTGTAAACCACTTTGCAGACTTTTCTTTTGTGGTAGAATACACATATTTTACCTAAATAAACTGTATAACAGAAAAAACCCTCTAAGGTATCAATGCCACAACTGTACATGGGATAGTAAGCAAAGTGTTCTCAATGGGATTTAACAATAGATTTTATTCACTGATTGTCAGGGGCTTAACTGAAAAGTAATTCGCCACTTGGGTATATATATAACTGGCGTAGCATGTCGCAAGGCTCACCTTATCTGGTCCATTGTGGGTGTTGTTTGTGAAGGCATTCCTGGTCACAGACCGAACCTTGTTTTCTATCCACACTCCTGCTCACTATGCACAATTTGTGCCACTGACCAGGGACTAACTACATGTTACATTTTACCCAAGGATGTCTCAAAGTCAGATTTATAGATGTCTTCTGGAGTTCTGTACTTCCCAGCCAGAAATAGGCCCAAATCAGATTGGGACCGTGATACACAGGGAGAAGGAACTTAAAGCTTCCACTGTACACCATTTCCCTGACCTGAAACAGCCCCTGGAAGACACTGCTTACACTGTTTGAGAACTATAACATACAGCCCCTCAGTACATGTGGTCAGCAGCTAGTTTTAGGGGGAACCTTCCTTGGTAAAGGTTGGTGGGTAGCAAATTCAGGATCAGACTCAAGTGTATAGTTAACAAATCTTATAGTGGAATGCTCCACAAATTCTCTCTTGGTTGGCACCTCAGGGTGAGCAAAGGTTGCTGCTGATGTCTATCCCAGTTACTGATTGCATAGACCTGAGGTCATAAGAGCATCCAAATATTGATGGTTTCATTGACATTTACCTTAACACTTGTTACAACCTGCTAAGACTTTATTATGGCACATTCACAGAAAGTTTATTTTGGGAGTAGGTGCACTTGTATCATGCATTCAGTGTAGGCTTTGGCTCAGTCTAGCCCCTTTCTATCTAACTAGTACACCTTTGTCCTGTTCTTCTTTAGAGGTGCTCAAGACAGGATAAAATTCTCCCCTCTTCCATTTTATCCTTACAATGACCCTGAGAGGTAACCTGAGAGAGAAAGGGGATTTGAGACACTTTAACCATTGCACCTCACTGGCTCCCCTCCTACAGTCACAGACATAAAAACTGACACTGGGGCCATCAATGTCTGTGGAATCTACAAAACATTCTTTCTGCTCTTCCAGGGCAGCTTCCTGCATTTCATAGAATCATTGAATCATAGAATGTTAGAGTTGGAAGGGACCTTGCAGGTCATCTAGTCCAACCCCCTGCACTCTGCAGGAGCAAAGCCGAAAGATAGCCCTACAACACACCTGAAAGATGGTCGTCCAGCCTCCACTTAAAACTGTCCAGCGAAGGAGCATCCACCACCTCCCGAGGTACACTGCTCAACCACTCTTACAGTTAGGAAGTTTCTCCTGATATTTAGCTGGTAACGACTCCCTTGTAATTTCCACCCAATAGATCTAGTCTTGCAATCCAGAGCAAGAGAGAATAGATTTGCTCCATCATCTACATGACAGCCCTTCAAATATTTGAAGACTGCAATCATGTCCCCTCTAAGCCTTCCCTTTCCCAGGCTAAACATACCCAACTCTTTCAGCCTTTCCTCATAAGACTTGGATTCCAACCCTCTCACCATCCTGGTTGCCCTCTTCTGGACACACTCAAGCTTGTCAGCATCCTTCCTGAAATGTGGTGCCCAAAACTGGACACAGTACTCCAGGTGAGGCCGGACCATAGCATAATAGAGCGGAACTACCACCTCCCGTGATCTGGACACGATGCTTCTGCTAATGCACCCTAAGACTGCATTAGTTTTCTTCACAGCCACATCACACTGCAGGCTCATGTTTAGCTTGTGATCAACTAGAACACCCAGATCCCTTTCACATGTGCTGCTGTCAAGCCAAGTCCCTCCCATTCTATATCTGTGTCTTTGATTTTTTGTTCCTAAGTGTAGGACTTTGCACTTATCTCTATTGAAATTCATTTTATTTGTCTCAGCCCACTGTTCCAGCCTATCTAGATTTCCAGCTGAGCACCACAGTGTCCAACCAGGAACTTGGACAGCTGTTGCCCAGTGATATACCCTAAAATTACTACATCATTCCCACTGACTTGGACCAAGATGACAGAAGCACACACAGATTTAAGAAACAGGAGTGACTGCTGGGCTGGAAGTCAATTTTTAAAGGGAAAAAGTCCCCAGGGTCACACTGCTAGAGAAAGAGGTAAAAAATCTGGGCCTACTTTTGTCTAGTGTGCTGCATACAATACACAAACTTGTGACTCTTGTTGACAAAGGAAAAGGATGGTTTTGCAATCAAAGTAAGGTCAATGTACATATGTTAAAAGGATTGAGGCTGACTTCAATGGCGCCCCTATTCTGCCCCTACCCTCTGGAACATCCACTGCCTGGAATCAGGTTTCAGCTCTTTTTGTTGTTTCCACGAGCCCTGTGGCTTTCTAATGTCCACTCTCTGTCCACTCATATATCAAGGGCAGAGCAGCTGGGCATCAGAATGACCGATAGGCCATTTCCCATCTGTGCTGTTTCGGTGTCCGTCCAGCAAACTGAAAAATTAATATGTATCCATTTGTATGTGGCGAGCAGCTGAGCATCACCCATCTGTCAGACTGACAGCAAATAATCTCAGCCAAATGTGAGCGGGAGAGAGATGAGTGAGCGATCTGCACACAACACAAGCCCCATGAACTCATCTAGGGCACTCCCTGGGATAAGGAACACTCACCCCTTTAAAACATTGTCTGGAATAAAGACTGGAAACACTCAACATGCATGGAAATAAAACCTGAGAAGGGACAGAAGAAAGTCTCTTTGTGTTTACCGATGTGGACATTCAAACTCTGAACCCTTGCAAGATTTGAGTAGTGGTTTTCAAATTCTCTTGGCTTTTGAGGACCACTTTCCACACCAACCTGTATGCAGAAGGATCTCCTAAGTTTTTTCAAGGTAAAAGCATTTTTAATGGAAAGTGCTGAAAATTGATAGTTCATATCAACTGAGGAATCCTCAATAGGCTTCTGAGAAGCCACTATTTTAGAATGCAATAGCACTGCAAAGAAACAGAATATTTTTATTTTCTACTCCTACAAGATCAACAGACAAGCCTCTCAGTTGACACACCTGAAGAAAAAATGGAAAGGAAGCTACCTTTCCATCACCTTTAGGATCTCTTATCTATAGGACCTCTAGATATTTAGATTCACACAGGCACATTGATCCTGCTGCCTTCTCCTACCACCCGGTTTCAACCAGGTGGTGGGAGATAGCAGCCCAGCCAAGAGTCATTTCATTTTTTTACTAGTGGCATGAGACTAGCGATAGTCTCATATCGTAAGACACATGCTGCTTTTAAGAAAATTTAAATGTAATACAATGTGAAACCTCTAGGGGCAGCAAAGAGGCGGGTGGAATTTGAATTACCTTCGGCTCGGAAGTGAAACATGGCAAAAATGAACACAAAACCAGACTCAGAAAATCCAGGGAAACAGCAACCAGAAAGCAAACTGAGGTGGGAAATCAATGCAGAATGAAAAAGAAAACCCGACTGACATGTACAATGAAAACAAGGCAAAACACCTTTGTGTAACAGGCCAAAAGTTTCTTCTATCCAATTCTTCAGGAGAAGGTTGTATGGGCAGCTGCTAATGATATTGCAAGGAGCTAGAAAAACAGCCAGTACAACTTAACAAAAAGGTGTTGTAAAGCTCCAAAATCACATTACCCTCCTGTCCTTCCTCCTTCCCAGGGAATCCTGGGAATTGTAGTGGTGGTGAGATGCTAGGCTTCGAAACTACAATCCCCAAGATTCCATGACAGTTAAGATGTTCCAACACCAACATAATTCTGTACAGTACATTTGAGCCACACCTGATTCCCTGCTGTGTTTGCAGTTCCAAGAATCTACCTTCTAAATTAATTATCTGCCTGGCCCCAAATGTTTGGGCCTGGAAATGCTATTTTTCCCACTGTCCTTACCCACAAGTGTTTACCCTTTTCTGAGGGAACCTCAGGGGAAGGCCCTGGCCCAGGGCCATAGCCAGGATTTTTTACTTCAGGGGACACTTAAATAAGTCAGGAGCGACAAGAGAGTAAAAGTTTTAAAAAGTGATGAGAGAGAGAAGGAGCTGGAGTATGCAGCAGATGTGCCCTGTGGCATGCCTTGCCTGAAGCCAGCCAGAGGTATACTGCCGGCAGGCAGGGCAGGGTGATGGCTTGGCTTGGCATAGCCGTGGCATGCGAGAAAAATAAAATAAACCGGCTGGATGGGAAACCAGGAGGCCTGGGCAGTAAGTCAGAGGGCCTGGCCCTGAGATGCCCCACTGTAGCCTTGGCCTCTATGCCCTGTTTGTTAACCCTCCAAGGAAACTGGTTGCCCACTATGGGATGCAGGATGCTAGACTAGCTGGACCACCGATCTGACTCAGTGGGACCCTTCTTATGTGCTTAAGTATTTACCCTGCCTTGAGTCTCAACAAGAAAGGTGGGCTATAAATGCAGTAAAGAAAAGAAATCAATTGCTCCTTTCCGAAAGCATCCAAAGGATTTTGCCATTACGCAGTAAAGCCTCAGGCCTACCCAACAGATGAGCAAACTGTCAATCCTTCTTAGCCATCCCATATTATTCATGTACAGGAGCCCATTTGTGGTCAGCACATTTCCCCACATATCTCTCAGTGGCCTAGACACCACAACAAAACACAAAATTGTGCATATTTCAATATAATATTGATAGCTGCCATTCCCATGAAGAGCAGCCTAGGAATTTCTTTATCAACATTCATCCCTTTGACGAGAATTTGGTTTCATCTACAAGTGCAGCTGAGAAGAGAGGTATCCCAACAAATCAGGCACCCTTTACAAAATGACCTTAACCGCACATTACACATCAATTTCTGCTCCCAGCGGGCATATAATAACTTTGTAAGGAGTTGAGACTTGCTCTTCCTCCTTTGCAAGGAGAAAATGTAGCAAGTGTGAGCGGTGATCTCCAGATAATCTATGACGGGGGTGAAAGCTCAGCCTTTGTCTGCCAGAGCTCAATTGACAAGCAGCTATTTAGAAAGCTAAAATGAAAGCTTTGGGAGGGAATCCCTGTCAGGAAAGTGGCAGATCAAGGCCAGGAGACAGGCCGCCCAGCACAGCTCAAATTTCCTCTCCTGTTTATCAATGGATGCACTCAGGAGATTCCAAAAAAACAGAGATCTATAAACAGCAGAAGTCGCCTTATTCCAGTGGGAGTGATTCTAACATGCTCAAAAGGAGATCTCAGAGCATGAGGCAGGCGTTTTGATGGAAGCGCAAGTGACTGAAATCTGGAGCAAAAATCCCTAATGTTGTTAGTAACCCTACATTTATGGAGATGTTTTGCCTTCAAGAACCCTTCCTTACACATACTATCTCTCTGCCTTTTTCTCTCTTTACCTTTGCAATGCTACCGCAGGCAGTTAGGATTAGATTGCATAAACTCCTCCCTAAAAAGGGTGAAATGAGCCAGAGAAGAACACGAGTATTACAAAGGCAGCATTTCATATAAGAAACTCCTCAAACACTAAGAAGAATAGTAACAATGTGGCAGAGAGCTGCTAACAGTGAGTTCTTGTGGAGAGCCTTACACCCCTGCCAAGGGCCTCATGGCTCCTAGGGAAACTAATAGGAACCATGTGTGTGTGCATGAGTGATAGGAGGCAGCAGACTCTGTCAAGCAATCTGGAGAAGAAATAAAGAAATCTTGTTTATTAGAAACCTGACTAGAGGCTGCTTTTCCTAAAAGCAGATCAAGAGGTAAACCTGTTCCTGGAAAGTGTTACACCAGGCTGCAGGTGAGGACTCCATATTACTGAACTCACATGCTCCTTCAAATGTATAGAGAATTTTTGGGGTGGAAAAGCTTTCAGTCATTTGAACCCCCATCTGCAGTCTGAAGTGATGCAGCCCAGAAACAGGGTCACCTCTTCATCTGCTGCTTGTGAGAGCTATGGCATGAGCATCCATCCCATTGTGCTGCTTAAACAGAATTCTGAGTTTCATGAATCTCTATTTGTTTGATCCAGTCCTGGGTATTACAAAAGAAAGTGGAGAGCCATGTCTGTATGCATACAAAGTACCAAATAAAATGCGCATTATGAACACAAACAGATTAAATGGGAACCACAGCCTAGGAAACGATGCTCAAGTGCTCCTGTGAATTTAGGAAGGTCATTTGCTGTGCTATCCTTGCGAAGAGGGCCACAATGTTAGTCACAAACTTACCCCTTCCTTTCACCCGGTTAGTAAATTTCTTCAGAAAACAGGACAAGGGTTTTTCCTTATCCTACTGACAATGTGTTTTTCAAAATGAGGACCTGCCTCCATGTTATGGGAATTTTGAATTCAAAATTGGACAGCAAATCAAACAGGTAATAATGCTAACTGTATTAACTGGATTACAGACTGGATTAATAGTCCAATTATTACCATATTAGCGCTAATATGGTACAGTAGTCAAACCAGGACTTTGGAGACACAGGTTCAAATCCCCATTCAGCCACAAAGCTTGCTGGATGGCTGATGGGGATGGAGCAGACTATTAGCCTAATCTACTTCTCAGCATTGTTGAGAGGCGGCATACTGTCTTCTTGAGCTCTTGGAAGAAAGGGTGGACTACAACTGTAACAGCTAGGTTAATTACCCTCAAATTACCAATGTGTCTACTTGAACAAGCAGTTATTTGTGTTTCTACACATACAATCTTGTAGATAAATAAAAATACTTGATGTACAAGAAAAATAATGTTTTTATTATTCACATCACTTGCAAATGTGGGGTAAAAACAAGATGCAATTAAGCCTATCCAAACCATCACTACAGTAACAGATGACATGAACTTTAATATAGATCCAACAACAACAAATCTGAGATCTGGACAGAAGAAGAAGTTTATGGATATATCACCACCCATGTAAGTAGTAATTTTCAATTTGCAGTTTGCTTTAAAACTTTGTGTACTGTTGTTAATGTTATAGATTGTGCCAAAGGCCATATAACAAGAGGTGGCAGAAAGGGATTTCCAAGATCCATGTCCAGGTTCTTCTGTCAAACCTTCTGACACCCTAACAGTATATGAATGTCTATGAATCCCAGTGCAACCCCACCAAAACTCCTGTAAAGATCGCAACCGATGAAAGCCCCAATATACTTTGTCTCTGGATAAGAGTACTTACGGACAACCTAATATTGAAATACCCTGTGGTGGATGTGGTCGCATAAAACAGAGAGCTAAAACGGTCCATCAGATTGTTCAGTCTCAACTCCCATAAAACAATGGCTGTCATATTTAATAACTTCAAGGAATACTTTCCACATCAGTTCTTGAGCATCCTGAGGCACATTCTACAATACATTCTTGGGCCCATGTGCACTCAATCCATGTGAAACAGTGGTCATGCCTATTTGGCTTTATCTTGTGTGAACTAAGAAAGCACCCTAGGACTACTGGTACCCCAAGCAATATTGGTAATGAATGGGAATGGGAACAGGGGTTTTCTCCCAGAGAATCTTGTCTGCCTCTGAAGAAATGTGCTCTAGTCCAGGAAGGTTTATGCTACAATAAAAACATGTTCGTCTTTAAAGTGCCACAAGTCCCCTGTTCATTTCATCTTGCATTTTTGATCTTCTTGTCAAGAAACTGAAAGGTTCTCTGGAACATGGTTGGAAAATCACTGCCATAAGGAACCCCAAGGAAACCCTGGGGAATGGAAACAGAACTTAAAGCCAAAGTTTTGCACAAAGGGCATAATATCACCTTTAGTGTGTTTTCTCTCAACTGTTATATTCCATTGACAGATACTGGGAGAAACAGACAATGTCTACAAGATGACTCTTAAATTCTGTTCCAGGCTCCAGAAAGGTAGCAGCAGCCATGTACAAAGCCATGATATTAAACAGAAATGAGCAGACAAATGGCAGGGAAAGTGATTCAAAGATAACTGCTACAGCACACAAAAAACCAACAGCCCCCCCCCTTCTGAATTGCTCATTCTAGCTTACTTGTGCCATAATGGGATGTTGAACTACCTTAGCACAGACAACAAAAGAGACACTGAACACACATTAATTAGTATAGGCTTTGCATTTAGTGTCTGAAAATGCACTGGTGCATTAGGGTAAATTGGTTGTAATACGGACCATGCAGGGCTGGCTCACCCGATAGGCGAACTAGGTGTTCACTTAGAGCACGGGCCCTGGATCGGGGCGGCAAACTGCTGCCCTCACCCCCACAGGAGTGGAGGAGCGGGTCCCACCATGAGATTGGCAGTTCCTGGCTGAAGGGACTTGACACCGGCGCCAGCAGGAGCAGCAGCAGCGAGATGTGCGGTCCACGGTGCCCCCCCAGCCATCGGGGCTGCTACTGCCATCGCTGCTTGAGGGGAGGGGGAGTGCCGAGAAGAGGTGGCGGGTTGCTGGGGAGGGGAGGGTCTTCCCGCCCGGTTCCGGACTCCATTTAAACCAGGGAGAAAGAAAAACCCGCAGAAATGGATGGGTCTACTCCAGCGCAAGCGGGTTGTGCCTAGCAAGCGAGGAGGCCCCCAGCACTCCTGACGAAGACAGGTGTGGGTTTTTCTCTGCAGGTAATCTGCAAACGCTTAAGCCTGAGCAACACGAATCTACGCGCCCTCCCCCCCGCCCTTTTACAGAAAAGAAATATCCTTTGGGAAGGGAAAGGAGCCTCTGGTGCCGAGTCTTCCCGGGGAGCTGGGCTGTCATTTTTAATTTTGGAGGGGGCGGGAGTGGGAGAGAGTCTGGGTCATCTTATTTCACACACGCCACCCCCCCAAAAAAAGATTTCACTTTATGGCTGCATGCAAATAAATAAAATTATTTTGATTTAGGTATGGGTCCTAAATTTGCCCCAGCCACTGCCAAGGAAACACGTGTCTGTTCAGGCTGGGGGAAAGAGCTGGTTTGCACGGCTGCTGGTCACAGGCAGGCGCCCCTCCCCCCCCAGCCAAGCGCGGGCTCCCCACCACCTTCGCCCTAGCCCTGGCCTCTCTGGGCACGCCTCCCTCCCCCCTTCAGTGGTGGCAGCAGCAGGGGAGAAGTGGTGGCAGCAGCTGTCTCCAGGCCCCACCAGGAGGTTGGCATCTGCGCCTCGCCTAGGGCGCAGAGACACCTGGACCCAGCCCCGGGGCCATGTCATGGACAGAGGCAGCTTTACAAGACTGCCTCCTATGAGAAGCATGCCCTTGTTGCTACATCAGTGCAAATCTTTCTCTGCCCTAGCCCAGCTACATACTATCAGAGGATTAGTGGGAACTGAATTTGAGTCACTATCTCCTGATGAATGATTCTTTTTTAAAAGGAAGACATACCTTTTGTTCAGTACAATATCCCCTATTTTCTACCTGATGTACAATATGCCCACCAAAGTGCTTACTGCAACTATGGAAAGAAGAGTTAGGTTATTCTGTCGCATCACCAGAAAGACAGAAGCCATACCGTCTAATCCAAAAACCTTTAAAGGAAAGGGTACTGCCTCTGATTTTTTCCCCTGAATTTGAAAGTTGTAGGCAGGCTGTACAAAACTTTGTTTGACTTGACGGTGTCAGAAACACGTCTGTTTATTTTGCTGTAAAGGACTGATACTGCTTCACCTCTGGAATTATACATCTGAACTGCATCTAAACTGGAAAGTGACAATCCTACTCTGGATTCCAGGGCTCTCATACCTGCTTGGCAGGAAGGGAGGAAGCAAGCAGCCCATTAACAGAGCAGTCCATTAACAGAGCAGTCCTAAGCAACATTACTCCTTTCTAAGCCCATTGTCTTCAATGGCCTTAGAAGGACATAACTGTTTAGGATTATATCGTAAAAGGACTGGAGATGGGAGAAACTGAATACCTGAATTCCACTGAGGGCAGGAAGAAAAAGGCAGAAGCTGAACACCTTCATTCTCTTCCATGAACCAAAAGGAAATCCAGGCCGATTTCCCACAAGTCGCTGCTCCGCCCTCGCTCTTCTCCCCCCCGATTGTATGTGTCAATTTCCAACTATTTGCTGCATGGCCACGTTTTGACCCGTAGCATCATCCGATTTCGCCTGCATCTTCTCGATCCTGTTTTTTTATCCTGTTTTTTGAGGATCAAGAAGATGCGAGCAAAATCGGGTGAAGCTGTGGGTCGAAATGCGGCCGTGCAGCAAATAGTGGGAAATTGACACATACAATTGGGGGGAAAGGAAGAGCGAGAGCGGAGCAGTGGCTTGTGGAAAATCGGTCCCAGTTTAGTATGTTAGAAGATGTTGGGAAATAAGAGGAGGCAGTGGTGGATATTCATTGGTTCATTCTGCTGGTGCCCTGATTTAATTACAGCATTAAAGCTAACAGATAAATTGTGATACTCTCTGGCTGCTGCCATTGAAGAGTCCAGTGGTGCATACCACCCCAGGCCTCTCGCCGGAGCAGCCCATCATGGTGTGTATTAGCAGACACAAGTGAATGTATTATGGCTTTCCATTGCAGGTTTAATCCTTTTCAACCTGCAGTTCCTTTCACAAATCCATAATTGAGATTTTCTAAGTTTAAAAAAAAATCATGTCTCTGAGATAGGTTTGTAGACATTGGATGTGGTAAGCCAAAAAATGGGAGGAGGATCCAAATTCAAGATTAGGTATTGCTCTTTTCACACTCCTCCTTAGCTCCCTTTAACCCCCCATGCTGTTCATGAATTAAGATGGGATTAAAGATTTGCAGAATTGTGATAATGACCATGGCACCTGGGAAAAGGACAATTGCGGCTTCCTCCCGTGACATTTTCCTGACCTGAAACAACCAGGGGGGACACTATTTGCATCAATGGGGGCTCCATGTGCTCTGATGGGGTACACCTGGGCTTCCCCAGCAGGGTAAAGAGCTCCCCATTGGGGCCATTTCAGGTCAGGAAAACGTTGGGTGGAAAAGGCTCAAGCCCCCTTCTCCTCACATGCCCAAAATTGGGCCCACATGTGCCAAGGATTAAGTTCCCAGCAAGGCAATGACAATAATATGTTAGGTTTGGTTTTTAAAAGTTCTGGAACATATTACATTTTTATCCTGTACCTCCTCTCAGGAGCTCAGAGCAGTACAGAAGATTCTCTCTTATTCATTCTCTCAGAAATCCTGTGCAGTTGTGATGAAGGAATACCTTTTTGGGGGTGGGGGTGGTAAATGCTGATACGCCAGCAAACTAAAACGAGCCCCATGGTTGCCATAAGAGAGTGCTGGATAAGTCACCTTCCAGGAAAGAAGCAAATGTGTCTCCAGGGGGCTGTTTCATTTCCATTGTCTCTGCAAATACCGCTCATGTCCTGCTTGTATGTTGATGGTATAGACTGGTAAGTGGCCTAAGGACCATCTGTCTTAATAGGTTTTTGTTTCCTCTGTCATTTGCTTTTTTAAAAAAAACAGCTCCAGTAATCAACTTCAAAGCTACCTTTCCACATGGCCAGGTGATGGCCCCAAATCTGCAAATGACACTAGTCACCTGCCCGCAAGTCTACTTTATCACAACTTCCAAATTCAACCCTTAAAGGTGCACTTTTTCGTAAGAGGAAGGGGACAAACCCCCCATATTGGGAAAACTGCTGCTCCTTGTGGTTCTAATCAGGACAGGAGTACATGGAATGGCTACAGCTCAGTGGCAGAGCATCTGCTTGGAAAGATGAAGGTCCCAGGATCAATCCCTGGCATCTCCGGTTAAAAAATCAGATAACATCAGATAATAAGATTATGTGAAGGAGACTCCAAGCCTAAGACCCTGGAATGACACTGCCAGTCAAAGTACACAGCATTGCCCTTGCTAGACCAATGGTCTGACTCAATGTGAGGCAGCTTCCAAGTGTGTGACTTTCTATATCTTAAGTGCCGGCTAAGCAAACTACTAGGAATGCAGAGCAACAGCAGAGGTTCTGTTTGGTTTCCTTTTAAACTGCTTGTGTCCACTGATGCTTTTATCTCTCTACTTTGACCAATGAAATACCCTTTTTAAAAAAGTTCCAGTTCTCTAAACTAGTACAGTACTGCAAGAGCCAGTTTGGTGTAGTGGTTAAGTGTGCAGACTCTAATCTGGGAGAACCGGGTTTGATTCCCCACTCCTCCACTTGCAGCTGCTGGATGACCTTGGGCAAGCCATAGCTCTGTCAGAGCTCAGAGTAGTTCTTGAAAGAACTCTCTCAGCCCCACCTACCTCGCAGGGTGTCTGTTGTGGGGAGGGGAAGGGAAAAGGGTTTGTAAGCCGCTCTGAGACTCCGAGTGAAGGGCAGGGTATAAATCCAGTCTCCTACTCCTCCTCTTCTTCTATAATTTCTCCACCTACCTTAAAGCTGTCCACCTGCCCATACGCCCCTGCACCACAGCTTGCCCATGCATCCTTCCCCACCAGTTTGCTCACTCCTGAGCCCTCCTACCATCTGTGCTCCCAGCCACATGCACTAACTGCATGCAATCCCTCTGTCGGTCCTGGGCAGCACGTGTGCCCAGAGTGTGGATGGCAGTAGACTAGCAAGCAAGAGGGCAGGCACAGGAAGGGCATACAATCAAGCAGCAGCAGCAGGCGCCACTTGCAGCCCAGGACCTAGCATTTGCCCCAGCTAAGGCTATGCCAACACCAATCCTGCAGATAAGATGGTGACAACCCCAGGCCACCCACTAAGATTCATAATTCATCAGGGGCTCGACATTATACCACAATGACACCACACAGATTTATTTTCAGGATTATGATGCCTCGTAGGCTTATTTGTAAAGGGCCAACAAACTGGCACTCAAGTCTGACAAGATGTTGGTTCCCAGAAAAGCCAATCCAGGTGCTGATGTTCAACCTGGTTTAGATGAGGTTTCATTCTACTTCCACTATCAGCTGGGAATATCATTGTTGACAGTTGCCTAGGTGGTGTCTGTGGCTCATAGGACATTCCACAAATTCTGATGGCAATTCTCAGTTGCAACCCTTCCTGAGAAAACCTCATCTCAATGCAGTTACCCCATGTTTTGGTAAAGATTACTATGACACACAACTCTGAGATTTTCTAGTCCCCAGCCACTTGCTCTGAGCCTTAATAGAGCTTTTGCTCTAATAAGAAACAACCTTGGGATGCAAGATTTATCTGCATCTGATGCTAAGCATATTTGTTCACCTCTTGCTTTGCATTTTTTACCCTCACTCCCTTTCACTGGCAGCAGATGCTCTTACTGTTCCAGCTCATTGCCTGTTATTTCTCTTTGGCTAGGCTGAATGCTTTGCTGGCTGCAAAACTATTTGGAAGATTCTCCAATATCCCATATGAACAAGGTGACTCTCAAACTCTGGCAACTATCCTACATTTTTTCATCTCTTATAAGCTGTATGCAGAACTGAGAGCATCTTTGGTTACTTCTCTTATAGTGTTCCTCTCCACTTGTTCTAAGACTACCATCTGCTTACTTTCCTGTCAGGTAATGACAGAGAAGGGGCCTCAGTGGCTCAGAGGTTAAGAAGCTGAGCTGTAAACTGGAAGGTCTGTAGTTCAGCAGTTCAAGACCCTAGTGCCACATGACGGAGTGAGCTCCCGTCTCTGGTCCCAGCTCCTGCCAACCTAGCAGTTCGAAAGCAAGAAATTGCAAGTAGATAAAAGGGTACCGCTTTGGTGGGAAGGTAACAGCGTTCTGTGTGGCTTGGCATCTGGTCATGCCGGCCACATGACCATGGAGAAGTCTTTGGACAGTGTTGTCTCTTCGGCTTGGAAATGGAGATAAGCACCACCCCCAGGAGTCGGATTCAACTGGCTTTCGAGGAAGGGAAACCTTTACCTTTACTTAATGACAGAGATGTCACCATGACAGTTGTCAAATACATATTTATAGCCCCAAAGCTTCGAGATAGTTATTTAAACCGTGGCTGATAATTACTGTGGAACTATTTCATTTGAGAGTGGTTCATAATTTTAGCTTTGTTGTTAATCTGTCAGTTAGTGCAATTTTGGAGACTATATGGATGTTTAGCTTGTGGGTTTGGTAATAATTACTTAATTATCATTTGGCATTGTGTGTAGAATAGCCAGGAGATCCTAAGACTGTCTGGCAGCCAGAAGTTCTACCTCTTTTAGCATTATGCACCACTAAGTGGTGTGCTAGACTTTTTTTAAGGCAAGAGATGTTTCAGAGGTGGTTTGCCATTGCTTGCCTCCACGTCACGACCCTGGTATTCCTTGGAGGTTGCCCTTCCAAATACTAGCCAAGGCCGACCCTGCTTAGTTTCTGAGATCTGACAAGATTGGGCTAGCCTGGGCTACCCAGGTCAGGGCTATGGGTTTGGTTTTTCATTTCATCTTAAGCCCTGTTTTTTTTATAATTCTGCACTTTATATAACTATACTGTCTAAAAGCCTATGAACTATACAGACACTCCTGTTAATAAATGGAGTCGAACTGAGTGTTTATGCATGGATTGGACTTTGAAGGACATTTTAAATTTGAAGTTGTTCAAATTACAGCAGTCACACTAGTAAGGGGGGGGGAGAATAAATTCTATCACATATCACCACTATGTAAAGACCCAAACTAGTTTGTTTCTTAAGCACAATTAAAAGTGCTGATTCTTAAAGCCTGAAATCCGTACTCTTCAGACATTCCACACTGAGGGTCCACTAAGCTGCAGGCATGGGACAGGAAATCACATGATGACAGAAATAGGGAGAGGTTAGGATGACATGATGACAGAAATAGGTTATGACCTCACCAGTGCCAAGTCCAGGACCATGGGCAGCTGACCAAAAGAGATGGGGACAGGAAATAGAAACCAAGTACCAGGAGGTATAACTTAGTGAGGAAGAAGTCATGGGTCAGAGCACAGAGGTATCCTCTTAATTACTGTGTGACCTCTCCTTCACCAATTTGCTACTCTTCTTGGTTTGTGTCCACAGGAAGGCAGGAGGCATGGCACTCTTGCCCTCTAAGTACGTGCACTTGGTACGTGCACTACAAGCAAGTCCTTCCAAAAGCAGCAAAAAGAGGTAACTTTATAAGGCTTCACAGCTCAGCCAGTGGAGCCCCATGACCAACCTGAGGGTACTGACCCCATGGGCTGAAAACCACTGCCATAAATTGTCTAGGGCTTGGATACCTAAAAGACTACTGGCTCCCGTACAGTCTTGCCACTGCTTTAATATTGTCTGCTGAGTCCCTGTTCCAAGCACCTCACCTTTGGAAGTTAGGCGGGCAGTTGCTGGAAACAGGACCTTTTTTCTGTGGTGGCACCCAGATTCTGGAATTGCCTTCCCAGATGTTTTAATCAGGTGCCTCCTTTGTAGTTGCCAATTAAAAGAAAATTCTTAAGTCTTTGTTGGCATTTGATTACCCTTTCATGAGCACTGCTGACTGCTGGGTTGGTTCCTACTTGTTATCTTATTTTATTAAGTTTTGTTGTGACCTGCCTTGGAGGACCACCCAAAGGTTTAAATAAAATAAAAAGTGTTGAATTGAAAAGGCAAGAAAAGCAGGAAGAATGCATTAGATGAAGAAATGTGGAAGATCCATAGCAGAAAGGTTGCCTGAAATAGTAGAGAGGTCATCTGTTAGATCCACTGTGTCATTGATCATCTTGGCTGCCGGACTGTGGTACTTGACATTTTATATCTGTGCCCCTCTTTTGTAACAGCTGCAAAAACCATGAAAAAAATGCAGGGAAAATTCCTTCATGTAGATTCCACAGGACTCAGATCATTATACCTTAGCACTGTAAAAGTCCTCTGAACCTCGTAAATGAAGCACTTCCATTTTTACTTGTGAATATTTCAATTGGTACAAGGTGTAAGCAGCCACGCACACTCTTTTTAAAAAATTCACCATTTCCAACACCCTAATGTCAACAGAATTCAAGCAACTTTTAAAAAGTAAATCCACACTGTCATTCCGTAACTAGTCCTACTGTTCTTAGGATCCGTATTCAGTCTGTCCTTCAGCCCAAGCAACCTTTAAAACTCTCCCAAGAAGCTACATTAGGACTGATCCTTCCTCTGAACAATCAGAAAGTTCATAACCAATGCTCCCTCTAAGCTGTGGAGTCTTGTGAGCGAAAATTCTACTTTGTGAGTTACTGGCATTAGAACTGTGAGTGATTTGGCTACTGCATAAATTAGTTTGCTCTGGAGCCATCCTTCTTGAGCTAAGACAAAAATCTGTGTGCTGGAGGCTAAAAAACTCAGCTTAGAGGGAACACTGTTCATAACAGTTCTATGACAATCAGAGCAGCTTAGTCAATAGCAAGGCTGGAACTCGCAAATTAGAGGTAACCAATAATGTTGTTGTTGTTAGCCATTCGGTCATACCGCTTTCTGAAGAGAAGAATCTGTAATGTCCTAAGAAGCTTTGGAATGAAAGGCAGTCTTCCTAAAAAAATGAACTTTACTTAAAAATAAGGGACATCTGGTAACTGTACCTCAGGGCATCAGCAACTCCTTTGGAAGGAAGAGTAGCTAACTTGACGGGCCCATCCCACCTGTAAAACCGGCCTCGCAGGCTGCACTAGCCTTCAGTAGGATTTAACCCTTACCATTCTAAGCCTTGACAGTTGCAGAAGTACACTGTACGTTTAGGCCAAATTCACCTAAACCAGCAGGCACTCAGGGTCAAACTAAATGTGCAGTTCTAAGAACATTTTCCTGGGAGTAAGCACTACGGAATAAATTCTGACTTACTTTCAAATAGACCTGCTTAGGCTTGTTCCCGAAATGTTTTAAGAGCTATGGAGCTGGTGCCACCCCATGTCTCTTATCTCTTTGTTCCTTGTAATGTCTAATTCAAACAGTATGAGACACAACATCACTGTGTCATGCGCCTCCCTGTCTTAAAATCATTTAGCTTGCCATGACCTCTGAAATCCAAAAGGGGCAGAGATGAAAGGTCAACCTTAAGGCCCAAAGGAGAACTGAATTACAAATTGCCCAATTGCCCATGTCTTCTTCAGAGGCAAAAAGTGAAAGTTCTCTAGTACATCAAAAAGTGTTTCCTAAGAGTTTTTAATTCACAAAATACTCACCCGGAATATGACTGCCAGCTAGGATTGCCAACAGACCTGGAGAACAGAAGCTTAATGGCAGGTTATTTACCTTCGTGTCATGACAAGCTTCAACTGTCCATTTCCATACATTAAGCCTTCACTGCAGGGACAGGACATTTTTCTGAAGGCCTGTTTGCAACCCTGTTTCTAAGCAACAGACACGCTCCCCTTTCTCAGTCTTGCCTCCACTAAATGGTTGCCCATTCATCATTAAGCATCTTTAAGTATCCTGGATGCACTGGGGTAGTTTCCCAATTCCTGGCAAGTCTTACCCTCTAAAAGTGAACATCAGATATTCTTCTTGCTCCATAGCAGAGAGCACCCTCCTCTCTGACAGGTCTTTGCAGACTGCCTTTGCATGAGCTCTCTGCCATGTCAGTTTTTTTATTTAGTAAGACATTGATTAGTAAGAACTTGATTAGTCCACAGGGGAGGGGGAATATTTATTTAAAACATTAGCCACCTTTCTTTCTTAGAGAGCTGAGCTCAAGGCAGCTTGCAACATAGCTAGAACACATAAAATACATTATAAACACTTAAAAAATTAAAATAATGATGACCCTTTCCCCAAACATGAAGCTTGTAGGTTTTAAAGAGAAGCCTGACTGAGCGTGCCCCCCCCCGCCCCCGCTGTGCTGGATTGTACCTGTCACCTACAGACAACATACACAGTTTGGCTACAGCTGAACCTGAGCAAGGGTTGCTTAGAAAACATATGATCATGACCATTTTCGATTATTTGAGATGCCTTGAAAAAAGGGCTCTGGAAACTATTCTGTGGTATATTTATGGAACACATTACAATGGAATGGTCTGCTTCTCCTCTGATATCTGTGTGAGTTGGCTTAGTCTCACAGGGTGGAGTTCTGTTAGTTAGTTCTGTTTGTTAGCTAGAACAACAGACATGAAATTTTCTTGTACTGAAACCAGTTGCTCACCACCCTTTATATCTCCTTGTTAAGAAACAGATGTTGTTTTGGGCACACTCATCTCTGCTGTATAAACCTTAGGGCAGGAACCTCAGTGAGTACCCAAGTCCTGACCTACAAGTAAAAGGGAATGTAACACATATGTTTTTAAAGCCCATCTTGGTAATGTCACTAAAGCCAAGCCAAGAAATGCATCAATCTAAAGAGCATTCTATTGTTTTGCTAGCTTTTATGCTACATTTTCCTGTTTTATAACAACATATTTCATTTAATAAACTATTCAGTATGCATTCATGGTCTACAGGAGAGACTATGTAGATTTTTTGATTATACACTTTCATAGACAAGGCACTGATGCCTAGGTTAGTAAGAGGAACCCAGAGCTCTGTCTAAGGTGGTTTCAAGCCATAAAGCATTTCTTCTACTTAGGCTTTATTTGAAATTAGGTGGGGGAATCCGGGGTTCCTACAATACTCTGGTATGTGCAGCTGTTGAGAAATATTCCTTGCTAAGTAACGAAATGGATGAAGGGTTTGCATTGAATGTTTTATTCCTCTGCAGATGCACTCAGAATTTAAAGCAGTAAAAAGCAGGGGGGCGGGACACACACTCAAGGTATATATTCTTAAATAACTGAATGTACTTCCTTCTTTGCTGTTAACTGCCAGAAAGCTTACTTTCTCCCTTTTTCAATCTTGAGAAAACAGTCTGTGTCCAAATATGATGTGTTTCCAAGAGATACAACCATCACTGCTAGGGATGCCAACCTCCAGGTGGGACCTGGGGATCCCCTAGAATTACCACTCATCTCCAGACTACAGAGATCAATTCCCCTGGAGAAAATGGATGCTTTGGAGGGTGGATTCTATGGCATTGCACTACACTATGATCCCTGCCCTCCCCAGGCTCCATCCCCAAATCACCAGATGTTTCCCAACCTAGATCTGACAACCCTAATCACTGCTGAAGCAGCTTCTCTACTATTTACACTCATTACACAACAGAGAGTCACCACACAAGAACATTGCCTGGCCCAACTATGGGTTACAAGATTCTCTTTTTCACATTAGGTAAAGGTAAAGGTTCCCTTGCTCGAAAGCCAGTCGAATCCGACTCTAGGGTTGCGGTGCTCATCTCCGTTTCAAAGCCGAAGAGCCAGCGCTGTCCGAAGACGTTTCCGTGGTCATGTGGCCGGCATGACTAAACACCAAGGTGCACGGAACGCTGTTACCTTCCCACCAAAGTGGTACCTATTGATCTACTTGCAATTTCTTGCTTTCGAACTGCTAGGTTGGCAGGAGCTGGAACTAGAGACAGGAGCTCACCCCGTCATGCGGCACCCGGGTCTCGAACTGCTGAACTACTGACCTTCCACAGCCTGCAGTTCAGCGTCTTAACCACTTGAGCCACCGCAGCATACCCTTTTTCACATTGCAAACCATTAAGTACCTTCCAAGAGCATTTCCAGAAAAGAAGGGGGAGCAAGGGGTAGGCACCATTTTTGGCCCAAGTGCTGCAATATATACACCTGAGAAGATGTTGGCATGCCAGTAAACAAAGAGAGAAGAGTTGTATTTGGCCAGACATGCTTGGAGCAAGCCAATCCCCAGCAGTGCTGCCAGCATCTCAGGGATTCATCTTGGACTCAGCTGGTGGCTGTGCAGGTGTGCGATGAAGTAAAGGGCAAAAATCATGCCTGTTGCTTTCTCCGATGGTATTGCCAGGGCCTCAGCTGCTTGGGTGGGGATCCAGCCCAGGATGCCAAGCAAAATGATCTGATGTGTTTCTGTGGACATATCTGCTGGGAGCTGGCTACCTTTGATCTGAAGGAAAGATATCAGGATCTCCATCAACTAACCTGTAACAACTGTACATTTTAGCATTCTAAACACACATGGAGCTGCTTAATACTGAATCACACCATTGGTCCATCAAGGTCAATATTGTCTACTCAGACTGGCAGTGGCTCTCCAGGGCCCTTTTAACCAGAGATGCCAGGGACTGAACCTGGAATTGAACCAAGGGAGGGGAAGGAAACGGAAAACAGTCTAATTTGCACAGACTGCCATACACTAGCCTCTATTACAGCACTGAAACTTGGACCCCAGTATTCCAGCTTCCCTTACCCCACAGTATACTCAAATACAACGGCACATTAAAGCACATAAAATATTAAATACTAAAATATTAAAATGGAACCTATAGCTAGCAATTTAACCCAGGAATGACCAGACACAGTAAGGGGGGGAAAGCCCCCATTCATGTCAGGTTTCTCTTCTGCGATTGTAATTAATTATAACCCTTTGCCTGCTGTGCACAAGGCAGGGAAGCAGTCTGTGTTCATTGTGGGCTATCCACCAATGACAACCAACTAGTCTCTGGGAATTTGCACACACACACTGGATTGATCCCCAAGGGAAAGAATTAACAACACATCTGAGCCACTCAACCTGCAGATAACAAAGCCAGAAAATTAACAAAAGGCAAAGAACAAGCAAGTGTTGGGGAGAAACTCCTCAAAGTCTCACACAAGCAGCCATGTTTTGACAGGCATTATGGCAACACTGATGGTATATCACTGGCATTAACTGTAATGGGCAATGCAGTGCATATCCAACTGCAATGGTAATTTTTAGCTGTAATTATTTACTACTGGAGTACATGGAGAGTGTTAGATCACCAGTTTTGTTTTATCAGAATAATAGCAATATATATGCTGCCAATTCTGGTATTACACCCCTACCGGGTGCTAGCTCCTCTTCAGGTGGATGTCCACCACAACCAATGCCACCAGATGGATTTGTCACTGTAAATCTGACTGCTGTTTTTCAGAAAGTATTCAAATTGCACAGAGAAACTCCACTGAAAGTGTGTACACCTCTGGTTACCATTAATTTTTTTTTTAAAGGATGGTGTCTTGAATTGAGCATAGCCTGACTGGCCAGCAGAGAATGACAGCCAGTGTAATGTAGTAGTTAGTGTCAGGCTAGGACAGGGCAGACCCAGCATCAAATCTTCACCCAGTCATGGAGGTCCTTAGGTGATTTGGGCCAGTCTTCTTGTTTTTCAGTCTAACCTACCTAACAAGGTTGTTACGAGGCTAAAAGTAAGGGAGGCATGTACATTGCCCCCCAAAACTGGAATTTAAGAATAGTGTAAATGATACTGGCTGCTCACTTCCATTTGCCAGCTCACCTGGAAAGCTAAGGTGTAAATTGTGCCCATATACTGAAGGTTTTCAGGACTGCAGAGTATGCTGGCGGGGTAGATGGAAACCCCTGAAGGCCACATGGACCACCACCCCCACCGGCCACTAGTTGCGTCATGTGCCTAATATACAAAATAGAATGGATACAACCCACTGGTTCTATTTAACAAAATGTTTTAATCATCTGTAGGAAAGATTAACTGTTCCCTGGAAGGCCAGATTCTGAAGCTGAAGCTCAAATACTTTGGCCTCCAAATGAGAAGGGAGCACTCACTGGAGAAGACCCTGATGCTGAGAAAGACCGAAGGTCAAAGAAGAAGGGGACAGCAAAGGATGAGATGGTTAGACAGTGTTAACAATGCAATGAACATGAAATTAAGCAAACTCCAGAGCATGACGGAAGACAGGAGGGCCTGGCGTGATGTGGTCCATGGGGTTGCGAAGAGTCGGACTCAACTGTGTGACTGAACAACAACAACAAAGAAAGATTAAACAGTGAGAAACTACAATCTTCTAAGCACTGAAAAGGTCCCAAATGTCTCAGTCCTGCACAACTTTAACAGTTATTTCTTGTCATACCATAAATATACATGGCAGTTCATAAAGCAACTTATAATATAGATTTTAATAACAAAAAGAAAACCACAGTAAAGCAGGGACAGGAGAGGCAATGAATGTCAGTTAACATGGTGACACATACTTTGGGGTCATTTCAACTGGCGATGCAGTCAAAGACACTGGACTAAATGCTTCTCAAAAAAGAAGGATCTTGAAGAGGAACTTGAAGGAAGAGGTATAAGAGGCATCCAAAGAGTCAACTTGCCACAAAGCAAGGATCATGGGTAGCGTACAAAATATAGCAGAAGATGTACATAGGAGTTGCTGTGCTCCAGAAGTGTGCTTAACATGTCATATGTCCCTAATCTTCTCAAGGCCCTAGGATGTGGAAAATCCATTCTGCTAGAAAGCAAGTGACGTTGCCTTTGTACAACATTGATTGGCTGCTGTCTTGTGACATCACTAACCACATAGCTGGCTACAGTATTTTAAAACTCAATTCTGGATTCATTTTGTCATTCACAATCGTTTTTAAACTTACAGGCTCGGGGGGTATTAAAGGCAGACTACATGCCTGATGATGGGAAAGTGAAGAATGGCAGCTGAATCAGCAGCAGAACTGCTTGTCAGGATGTGTGCCAGAGGCACTGTGAAAGTGTGGAGAAAATAGGATTTCTTTACAAGAGGAATAATGTCTGTGATTCTTATACATTTGTGCAACCCGAAAGTGGAGAAGACCAGCATGGGGATTTCAGGGCTTCACATGTTCTACGTAAATATCTGGGGATGTAAAGCGTGAATCAAAGCCACCTGAGCTCATGCTAAAAGTACTACAGCCTTTCCTATGAGTGCAGAAGAGATCCTAAGTGATCACTTACATATTTATATAAGCTTAAATCCTAAAGAGAAGGCAACTTTTCCCTTAGCACCTGAAGCCTTTTGTGCCTCCCCACTTGTACCCCGGTGGGTCAACGATGTGGGGTAAACTGGGGTTCTGTGGGGGAAAATTGGCAGCAATTGGTCTTGTTGCTCCAAAAGAAACATAATTCTATCAGTAGGACTGCTGTTATGCCAACAGAACAGTAATTCATACACACAAACAGACACAGAGACACTCTGCTGAGATTATGCATTACTCCCTTTGTTGTACAAGTTTTTGCTATGATAAAGTTAGAAACAGTTGCACTGGTATTGGTCCACATGCACCCCTATACAGAGATATCAATTCCTTTCTCCAGAACTCAAGCATAATTTCTCTGGCACAAGCTTGTTACACAAACACACACTCAAAACACCCATGCCATACCCAGTATCACCCCACCCATCCTATCTCATGAGCCATAAAAGAAAAAAGTATCTTTTATTTCTGAAATGATATAAATAGACCACATTATGAGGTTGTAGCCATGGCCCTGACCTCGATAACCCAGGCTAGCCTGATCTCATCAGATGTCAGAAGCTAGGCAGGGCCGGCCCGCCCCTGGTCAGCATTTGGATGGGAGACCATCAAGGAATACTAGGGTCGTAACACAGAGCCAGGCAATGGCAAACCACCTACAGAGTCACCATAAGTTGGCTGCAACTTGATGGCCAAAAAAAAAAAAAAGACCTAGGGCTGGACCTCTCTAAACCCTCTGGCCCCAATAACACACCACCCCCTTCTCCCCATTCCCCACTGCTTGAAGCTTGACTTCCCCCTGCGGGCTGATGCAAATATAATGCTGGATCCCCGTGATCTGCACTTAAAAGATCAGAAGTCAGTCTCACATGCTCCCTTCATCTCTTTCCATTTTTAACCCCCCCCAATTAAATGCAATTAAGCAGATCAGTTTTGTTCTCATAACTGGTTCAATTGACTTTTTCACAGGCTATAATTTTATTACAAAAATCAATTTTAAAATTGTGAATTTAAAACAAAACAAAACAATGCTCCCTTTATCTAATATAACACTATTGCATACCAAGTGGTGAGGTTGGATGTTCCACTGGTCCTTTCTGACCTTGGACTCTGTGAAATCTATGCAATTACCCAGGGGTAACAAAAGCATTGTGTGAACATGCCTGATTCACCATGGAGCAAAGGGCAATGACCTCAAGGTAGCTGTCATACATGAGCAAGGCTCAGACTGCGCCTACTGGTGAATAAGGCTCAGAACACACCCAAGACCCATCGCGGCAGAACTGACAAATCAGGTAGCCTAAAAATAAGAATAATCGCTGAAAGCATTTGCACCATTTCAAGCCCTGTGCTTTATAGTCCTTGTGTTCTGGATTACAGATAGATCCCACAGGTGAAGATTCGCCCTGGAATTAATGCACATTTGAGAGAGAAGCTCAAAAGGAAACTCATATTCCCAGAGCCCCAGGCTTCTCTCCCTATATAAGGAGGAAGATTGCTGCCTATTGGAGACCCCTCCCCTTAGAAGTGCCTCAGAGCACGACGTGTTCAATCTGGCTCATGTTAGGGCCGTTTAGGCCTCTCCAGGCCGCCTTTGTTCCCTGACTGACAGCTCTTTTCTAAATGCCACCTCTATGGGCTGAAAGGCCTGAAGTGCTTGTTCTGCTCCATTCACTGATGGCTTTTCCAGAAGAGACCAAGCCTTTCCCTTCCTGACCACTGGAGTAAGCTGTGCAGCCTGGATTCCTTGCACTCTACTCTGCTCCTGCCATGACTCACTGCTTCTGACTCCAAAAGAGGGTCTAGGAAGCATTTCACGTGGTACCCTCAGCTCCCACATGCATAGATGCTCATTCTTATGTGCCCGCTTCTTTACCAGCACACAACAGAGTTGCCAGCCTCTGCCTTGTGGCTGGAGATTTCCTGTGATAACAATTGATCCCCAGGCAACAGAGATCAGTTCACCTGGAGAAAATTATTGCTTTGGAAGGTGGACTCTATGGTATTATACCCCATTTAAGTCCCTCCCCTTCCCCAAACCCCACTCTCATCAGGCTCCACCCCCAAAATATCCAGGTATTTTCCAACCCAGAGCTGGCAACCTTAGCACACACTCCAGATAGGTGGGACTTCAGCAAGTTTTATTTTTAATGTTATGTATGATCCTACTTTTCTGCCACGAAGCACTGGAGCAGAACACTAGGCCTCCTACAGGTGTGTGGAGGGGACTCCCCTAGCCCTCTCCAGTGTGCTGCTAAGTCTAGGTTGAGCCCAGCCTCCAGGTAAGAGGAGAGGCCTTTGAAAGGTCCCCAATAACAGTACCCGGACTGCAGACCAGCTGAGCCCTTGGTGAGTAGTATTTTTATTTAAATTACTATAACTGTGTATAAACTTGCATCCATTTTATGTATTTGATTTAAGGCATTTATAAGCGGCCTTTCTAGCTTACAAAACTCAAGTCTGATTATGATATACATAGAACCAAAAACACAAAAAGTACCTAAGATAAATTTTAAAAACATGAACAAAAACTACAATTAACAAATGCCAATAAGCAGAGAAAACTAATCAAATGCTGTCCTGAATACAACTATCTTCAGCTGCTTCCTACAGAGTGAAACTGAGGTGGGGAGGTACACAGCCCTGGGGAGGTTATTCCATATTCATGTGGCTATTACGGAAGAGGCTGTCTCCTGTGTACCCATCAGACCATTTTCTTTGGCCAAGGGGACAAAACAGCCTCTCCCTGTGATCTTAATTCCTGGGCCAGAACATATGGAAGAAGACAGTCCTTAAAATATCCCGGTCCCATGCAATGTAAGGCTATGAATGTAAATCCATCTATGGAAGTAAATTAGCATATTATTGTTCTCTTTTGTTAGTCATCCACAGATGATGTCCTTACAGTACAAACCTCTTCTTCTTTTTGCTATTTTATCCTCAAAGCAAACCTGTGAGGTAAAAGTGCCTGGCCCAGGGTCCGCCTCTGAGGCCTAGTTCTCACAAAGGTGATAAGAATATAAGAACATAAGAGAAGCCAATGTTGAATCAGGCCAACGGCCCATCTAGTCCAACACTCTGTCACACAGCGGCCAAAATATACCAGGTGCCATCAGGAGGTCCAGCAGTGGGGCCAGGACACTAGAAGCCCTCCCACTGCTGCCCCCTCCAACACCAAGAATAGAGTGCATCACCTGCCCCAGACTGAGAATTTCCACCTATACCTTGTGGCTAATAACCTATGTCTACTCAATACCAAAGATGGGTTTCATATGACTGGATGTACCTGCATGCAAAATAATTCCCTCCACACACAAAATGAGACTGAGGAGAAGGGTTCTAGCCTAGCTTCCTTGACATGCTAAATTTTTATGCATAGGAATCTTTTTATAACAAAGATAAAAGCATTTAATCATGTCAGCCCTCACCTGTAGTCTGAGATGGTACAACCCAGACAAGTGTTTACCACTCAAATAAGAGCTACATAGCTGATCAGGAATTTCAGCCCTGATATCCTTAGTCCAAGTCCAACACTTTAGCCGCTACACCATACCATGACCCCCCTCCAGAGTGGGGGAAGAAGACAGTCATTCTGTAGCATGTGCTGCATTGCAAGGTGTGTTACAATCATGTGAATTATGCAGTGTGCTTTAAACATTCAGAGGCCATCATGCTCAGCATCCTGTTCCAGCAGCAACCAGCACAAGATCATTCCAGGAAAAGCACTGGAGGCACTATAAGGTAATCACTTCTGCTGAAACTCAAAAATAGAAGAATGCCATGACCCTGTGTTTTTATCAGCCACGTTTCCCGGTTATGTGGCAGAAAAAATCAAGTATTCCTGAATTGCTACAAGATTAATTTCATGCATTTCACAGTGCCTATGCAAATATTTCGTATTCACATATTCACATCATTACTCAGGGACTATGTACGCTGATGTTTCAGAGAAATAGTAAGAATTATGTAAAATAAGAACAAAGATGGCAATTTGCTTAATTTGCATACTTTATACAGGTCACAGAAATTCACTTTTCTTCTCACTTGGTTCTGCTGCCACAGCATCTTAACCCAGAAATCTAGAAAATGCCCCATAGTTTTGTAGAGCAACAACCATGCATACAGCTTCAGCTGAGATAGCCAAGTATGTACAATAGATCTATTATTTTTTCAGTGCAATTTATATCCTTAGTCTTCCAAATATCTCCTTGGCTCAAAGCTCCACAAGCTAATGATTTCCTCTTAGTGAAGTAAGCCTACTATTTTTCAGTTTCTTCAGATGCTCGCCTCAGAGAAAGAAATCTATTCAGGGTTCAGAGACCTTCTTTGTTTCCACGAATCTTGATGCATTATGTTAAGGTTACAAACAGCATTGTCAGCTCAGCTCTCTACAAAACAGTATAGTACTACTGGCGAGGCCATGCTGTCCTTCTGCGCAAAACGAGTTTTATCTATTTTCATCTGTTTTCAGCAGCTGCTCATTAAAGAGATGTCACCTTGCAAGAAGAGGGGATGCAAACCTAAAGCACAACACTCATTATAACTTATATATACAAGGAACGTGCAGAATTTTAAGACTTCGACTGGCATTCTGGGGGTTTTTAGTCTCCATCTCCACAATCACCTGTATACCAGCGATCTGGGGAACCATTCTCAGAGTTCAAATAACCAGCAATTTGGGTAAATGTGGCAAGCGTTCAAATTAACAAAGTCTAACTTCAGGTAAATATTTTCCTGTTGTGAATTCTGATACATCTAAATGTTCATAGCTAATTCCAAGCTCTATCCTCAGAACAAAAGCACACTCCCAATCACAAGCAATGCTTCCCTCTAAGCTGTGGAGTCCTGTGAGCAAAAATTCTGCTTTCTGAGCTACTAGCTACTAAAGTTGTGAGCAGGTGATTTGGCTACTGCATAAATTTGTTTGCTCTGGAGCCATCCTTCCTGACCTAAGACAAAAATGTGTGAGCCAGAGGATAAAAAACTGTGAGCTAGCACACACTAACTCAGCTTAGAGGGAACACTGCTCACAAGGGTGCCTGCTTCATAGCTGTACCATTGTCAGGAGCAGCTCTTCCTTTTACCATCCTAATTGCATCCTTTTCAGAGCTGTGTAAAACGTGTCCTTTTAATTCCTTAGAATTTTCTGCTTTGTTTCCCCACATATCTCAGATATCCATGGAAAGTCCACAGTGTGTCCTAGATATTCTTGCTTTGACTACCAACATGTAGGGCTTATGCAGGATGTCACTGAAAAGCCATTGCAGCAAGCTGGCACCCACCTATCATAAATTTGGTTATACAATACTGCTGGTTGCATCTCAGTTCCCATTCAGTTTTGCAACACTGCCTCAAAGACACAATTTGAGAAGAAGAAAAGAGCAAAGATGAATTTTAAGCACATGTGCTGAGCACAGACTATCCTGTAAAGCTCCATCTACAGGAGCAAAAAAAATGTTGCTTATTGATGATGTATGCCCAGATCCAGTTGTATTTTCGTAATTAGTTGCACTAAATATATACAGGAATGCACATCCCACTCAAAGTACTGCAGTGCTACTAGGTTTCCATCCTAGCATCCATAATTCTGATGCACCTCTGCATCTGCACATTTATGCCTAGTGCGTTGGAGAGTTTGTTCAAGGAGCTGTCTCTTATAGTTCCCTCTATAGAAAGTAAATTGGCAAAAAAAAGGGGAAAGATGGCTGTTCATACTAGCAGAACAGCAATATCGGTCAGAAACTGATGTTGGTGGATTACTGGGGCATCCTTAATCATCTTGATCTAGCCCCTATAGGGACATGGGAATAAGTGAGCAATAGCGGGATGACCTGGCCTGTATTCCCTGGTTGATATGGCCACAAATAATTGCTTTTTGTGACGCTGACAGAGGAAAGAGTTATATGCCTTGCCTTGTAGAAATGGCAAACTCAGTCTCACAACAGGAATTGTGACTAGTCTTTATGTCTATTCCAGCCCAGTATTTCTATGATGCACTTGTTCTGGGAAGAAAAAGAGCGCAGACTTCATTCAGGCTCACCGTTAATGCTTTGTAAGCAACATTCAGTATTTTTTCCTGGGTGTCAGTCAGACCACGTACATTGCAACAGCAACATGCTAGCTCTCAGAGCACGAGGAAACGTCATCCATTAATGCTCTGGGAAGGAAATGAAATCCCAAGTCAGGATCATAATTCAACCTTCTTCTTGGATAATATCCTCCAGTTCCAAGGAACTACATGTTTGCTTCTCTCTGTTCTGAAGACTGCATACCATATGGAAAGCATTTATACCAGCAGAATTGCCGATATTTCTTATGATCCTAACATTCAAGAAAATAATGCTCATGTGAGAGAGCCAGCACAGTGTATTGGCTAGCATTTCAGATTGGAAAATGGGAGACCCATGTTCAAATCCACACTCAGCCATGGAAGCTTGCTGCGTGGCCTTGGGCCAGTCACTTTCCCTCAGCCTAACCTACCTCTCAGGGTTGTTGTGAAGACAAAATGAAGACGAGGGAACAATGGAGTAAGCCACTTTGGGTCAAAGGCCACAGTCAGATGTGCCTTTAAATCCAACTCAGCTGCAAATGCCTAAGGATCTAAAGGGCATGGTCAGACAACATCTGGGAAAGGTCCTACAGCCGTCAGCACCCTGTGGAAGCAGAGTTAAAACACACTGGGGAGAGTCCAGTCCTAATGCTTGCCAACAGGCTACGGACAGACTTTCCCCTGTCTGATTGCTCAAGCATGCTCTTATGCCATCGGGATGGTCTGCTCATTCCATCCCGACTTGGAGTCGGTTTTTTCCCCTCATGGAGCAGTACGCGCATAACTTCATACTCCATAGGGAACCCTCAGAGTGGAGGTGCGATTCCTCATTTATGCATGTGGGAAACAAAAGTCAAAAAAACCCACTTGCCCAAATGTGCCATCTGATTGGGCAGTGATGGTCTGAGCCCGTAGCCAGGGCCGGCTCGCCCACTAGGCGAGCTAGGCGCTCGCCTAGGGCGCCGGCCCTGCAGGGGCACCAAAATGCCCCCCACCCCCCGTAAAAAGCCCCCTGGGCTGCCCAATGCCAGCAGCCCCGGCTTTCCTGGGTGCCTCGCAGCTGCGAGGCACCCAGGAGAGCCGCGCGCGCCGCCCCTGGGAGGGAAGGGGGGGCATTCTAAGCCCGCCCCTTCCCCGGCTGTCCCGGGTGCCTCGCGGCTGCGAGACACCCGGGAGAGCCCTGCGCGCCGCCCCTGCTGGGAGGGAAGAGGGGGGCTTCTAAGTCCCCCCCTTCCCCGGCTGTCCTGGGTGCCTCGCGGCTGCGAGACACCGGGGAGAGCCGCGCGCGCCGCCCCTGCTGGGAGGGAAAGGGGGGGCTTTTAAGCCCACCCCTTCCCTGGCTCTTCCAGGCGCTGGGCCATCTCGAGGCCCCACCGGGAGGTTGGCATCCCCGGTGGGGTGGGCGCCCCAGGCAGTCCTGCCTAGGGCACCCAGACACCTGGGGCCGGCCCTGCCCGTAGCTACAAAGGATGTGTGATCATGCAACGCTGTGTCAATTTCCACTGGGGGGAAAAGGCTCACTTCCCCTCCATACCAAATGGCCTGTCTGACCGCAGCTTAATAGTGAGAATAGTAGGGTATAAATGTCCATAAATAAGTTCCTGCCCATTTGCAGAATTCAAACTACATGCCATTCAACACAATACTCCCAATTATGAGGTCACTTGGTTGCCTTATCTCCCCTCGGAAATATATCCCCTCTGCTACAGAAAAATCATAGTAGGGACTGTGCAGAAGTATAGATAAGCTACAGGCAATGACCACAGATTTCAGTTAGCTCTCATTTAAGAATGGCAACATATTTTGTTCTTGTGTGTGTTTTAATAGCATCATGCAGTGGTTGACCAGGAGCAGGCAACTGGAACAAGCACAGAAATGTCCCACCCCAGCTGTGACTTTCAAGAAGACACATCACCTTCCAAACACTCAACCTCCCTAACCTCCCCTGCACTGATCAGGTTAGCAGTGCATCACCCCTGGCCCTTTAATTACACATCTCTGCAACCATTAATCCTGGTGCCATCAATTACTGGAGCTTTATCCCATTCACTAAAAAAAGCATTAGGGATCTAGCAAGCAGTCAAGTACTTCTCTGCTCTACCTGTCAATTACAGGGCATCTTGCGCTTCTCAGACCTATGTTGCTATGCACATTAGAGTGCTCAGTCTCTCTTTTCACACACTTACACACTGAGTCATTCCATTATTATTTCCCCTACCCCTTTAGCCCAGTCTGTTTCAACAGCACATCACACTCCAAAGGTCATTTGATCTTCACTGTCTTGACATCAAAGCAGACACTAAAGGAATACAACTAGATAATGAATATTCTGACACAAGCTTTTATTTTTAAAAAACAGGAATATTAAATGTTACTTTAAAAATCCACAATCAAATCCACACATTTGAAGGAAATATGTACTATGGCCAAAGCATAACACCCCTTAGGAAAACAGCATGCCCCAGAATATGCCAGCACATTCACAGTGTAACCTTAAACAGAGTTATATCTTTCTAAGCACCACTGACTTCAGTGGGCTTAAGAAGGGTATAAACGCTGTTTAGAGATTAAGCTGTGGAGTCTCCTAATCACGATTTAGATGCAATCTATTAAAATCAATGTGGGTTTTGCCACAGATTTTTGTGGGAGGCAAATTAAATTGTAAATGTGAACAAATTGGATACAATAATCATGACTTCTGTGTGCACCCATTTCCCACTTTTTCTCCCACCCCTCTCACTGTGTATAAAAGATGAAGGGGGGCAGAGTGGAAGAAACATATAAGGCCTACTTCTCTCCCTGATGTCATTATAGAATAAGAAGAAAGAAACATTGTCCAAATAAGCTCACTAACCCTGCATGTTTTTCTTTATTTTAATTGCCTATAGCAAGAATCTCAGCTCTCCTCTTCTTCTTTTTTAAAATTTATTTTTACAGGGTACATTTCTTGCTCTCATGTGAAAAATTCTGGAAAAGATCTAAAAATCTCAGAGACATCTTCAGGCATGCGTTATGCTGCACCTCTCCATGAGCAAAGAGTCTCATTTTAATAACACTCATTAACAGGTGCTAACTTTCAAAATATTCTGTTCTTACATGTCAAAAAGTGAAACTATTTCATTACATTTAACAAAGGCACTCATACAGCCACAAAGCTGGATTTTGCTGAAATAAGAAGATGACGCCCTGGAGGACTTGAGTTTAGTTCGTGGCAAGACACCCACTTCCTATTCTGAGAAAAGTTGATGAAGTATTCCTGGGGAGAAAAATCAGCATAGTTCTACACTTTTTCCTTTTAAAAAAAAAATCAATCCCAATATTTTTACATGAGGTATTTCCTGTCCCACTCCTCTCCCTCCTATTCAGGGCACTCATTTATTATTACCAAATTTGGCCAGACTACTGTCACAATGATCACTGCAGAGAAGTGCCCTTTGTTCAAGGAGAAAGAAGCCATAGTTAAATTATGGTTCAAAGTGTTCTTCTTCTCAAAGACCATGAGAGAATTGGTTTTGTTTGCAGAAGCTGTAAATGGAGAGAAGGAAAGGAGAGCAGCAGCATGGAGCAGTAATAGAGGCAAACCCTGTGAAATACTTAGCTGTGTATGCTCCAAATCCAAACTACTGTAGTGTAATACCTTTATATGGAGCAAGTAAAAGTCACAAAACAATGAACAAATTTCAGACTATCACAGCACTCCTCCTCAGGTTCAATGTTAAACAAAAGGGAGGGTCGATAAAAGGCTTTGCTAGTAAAAGGCATGATGGAAATCAATCCACAATATAAGACTGTCTTAAGATGGAGATTCACTCTTTGCAGTTTACAAAAACTAAATTAATATGCAAAGGATCTTGGGTTGCACCAAAGCATACTGGGGGAAAGAACCAATTCTCCCTTTGAAAATAAAAAGGCCAGAAGTTATTGAAAATCTAGGTCTAGTCAAAACACACAGCCCCCTCAAGGTGGAGTGTAAAAGCAAGGCTAAAAATTTGATTTTAAGTGATATACCAGCAATAAAAATTTAGTTTACTTACTTTAGGAAACAGCTACATTTTTAGAGCAGGAAAGGCAATGTTTAACTGGCAATTCTTTGTGATCTAGAAAGCAATGCAGTCAATGTCCACGGGAGGGACTTGAATGGGGCAATAAAGATCAGCTTGTGTTGATAAGAGGCTACCAGGAACTGTACTATCCAAAGACAACTCATCCAAGCTGCCTGGTCCATCTAAGTCACCCAAACTGCAGCTGATGACGGGATAAAACTAGGAAGTGTGTACAGTTCTGGCCAGGCAGTCTCATGAAGGAAATCAGAAAGCTAGAAAAGGTACACAAAGAGGGCAGCCAAAATTATCAAGAGACTGGAGTGTTTTTCTTCCCTGCACAGAAAGGCTACAGCACTGGGGGCTTTTTAGTTTACAAAAACCTTGACTAAATTGGGGACATGATAGAAACTAATATTATGAAAGGGGTGGAGAGGAAATGGGAGACTGAGGGCAGAATTGGTCCAGGTAAGTTACTACCACTACAAGGTGGCCTTCAGTCTCTGGATCTTATGTAACTGCTCCTGTTTCAGGTGCTGATTTAAAAATGATAGCACAGATGTCAAAAAGTCACAGGCATCTGGTAGTAACATATGATGACCCTGTACAGCCATCACAAGATATGCAAAAAAGTGGGCTGCATCAGCACACTGGCTTGAAAGGAAAGAATAGACATTAAATAGTTGTATCTAGCAGTGAAAGCAAGACAATCTTAGAGTAAGATATGGTGGCTGGACCAAACCTAGATAAAAGCAGATACCACATGGAAATCATGGGGGAAGGGACTAGGCTGCTTTTAAGAGTATGGAGGACAAAGTTTGAGTCAAGTGGCACCTTTGAGACCAACAAAGTTTTATGCAAAGTGTAAGCTTTCATGTACAAAACACACTTCTTCGGGCAAAACCGGAAAAGGGTGTATAAGAGTATATAATCATTGAGGGAACAGGAAAAGAGTGGAGCAACTAGCTACCAGGAGCCACAGGTGGCTCTTGATTGGTTGCAGGGAAGTAACCAGTATAAGCTGCCCTACATGAATCCTCTAGTGTATCTCACAGTCCAGAAGATGGAGCATTCCCAGACAGAGTACTAAGGGCTAACACTTTGCCTTGCCCTGAGATCAATGTTGCATTTGGATGTTACAATAAACCACAATCTAATCAACCCCTGGTTAATTTAAGGCAGCCAAACACCCCCAGCCCAGATTTCAAAATAAGGTAGTTTGATACATCCAGTTTGTACTTATTACAGTCTGTTGAGACACCATGGGGGAATTAAACAGCACCCCTGATTACAGTCACCTGAGCACAGAAACTGCTGTATTGGCAAGATGTCCTCCCATGTGACAAACATTTATGCACAGACTGGGATTTGCTACTGGACTAGCCTGAGCTTGTTGCAAAAACCACCAATTAAACAAACTATAGGCCCCGGTCACACGAGATGATTTGCCCCGCGAAACGAATGGGTTGAGGGCGCATCAAATGGGCGGGATCATACGGCAACATCTGGGAAGCATAGCGCACCCAGCACCAACCCGTACCATTGGCCAGAAGAAGCGGATTTAAAAAGTAGCAGCAAAAGGGTAATAAGCAACCAGAAAACGCGGGTCAGAGGGGAGTGTGGGATTGTGGAAGTGGAGGTAATCCAGTGCATCCGGCACCCGCATGCGTCCCATGCGTTTTTTCCAAACCTCCACAGTATGCGAAGAAATGTCAGAATGCGCATGCGCAAGATCCTTTTTTTTTTACCAATTTTATTTATACATTTTTCAATACATACACAACCAAAGAAAAGAGAAAACATATGAAAATCATTTGAGGTTGATCCTTTGATGCACTTCAACATCGCTGGTGTGATCACCAGCTATCGGCATCTGCACGGCATCTTGGGGACTGTCTGATCACGCTACTGTGCATCTTTTTGCCCCGGATCTACTTTGCCTCCCTTCAGCGGCGCAGTATCCCACTCGTGTGACCGGGGTCATAGATTATCACAATGTGTGAATGTAGCAAATTACCAAGATTCTCTCTACTCAATAGCTAATCTTTCGTGGGAAGTGGGCACACAACATCCACCCTTATCCAGGGATTACAGAAAAAAGACCCTGTTTGTCTCTTCATCATAAGTAGTCCAATATCCCCCTTTTCAGATCACAATAACATAGGTTCAAGAATCCCCCGTGGTCCAAATGCATCTAGTATTGTAGAACGATCATTCTTACTCCTAAAACAGAAAAAGGCCCCACAATGTTTGAGATTTAGTAGCTGGGAAATAAGTGAAAAGAGACAGTTTCTTAAGCAACATCATGCACTGTAGGGGGTCCCCACTCCCCACAGGATCAGGGACTCTCAAGGTGGAGGGGGTGGGAGAATATATAGTGTTACACCTCTAAGAAGGCGGAGGAAGAGGAGGAGGAGATTGGATTTATACCCCACCCTTCACTTGGAGTCTCAGAGCGGCTTACAAACTCCTTTCCCTTCCCCACAACAGATACCCTGTGAGGTAGGTGGGGCTGAGAAAGCTCTGACAGAAACTGTTCTTTTCAAGAACAGCTCTGACAGAACTATGGCTTGCCCAAGGTCATCCAGCAGCTGCAAGTGGAGGAGTGGAGAATCAAACCTGGTTCTCCCAGAGTAGAGTCCATGCACTTAACTACTACACCAAACTGGCTCTCAAGGGATGAATCAGAACTGTTAAGTCAAAGAGACACAGTGAAGTTCTCTTCCAGGAGGTATTTCAGATAAGTATGGTGGATATAGAGAAAGGCATGTGAGTGGCAGTGCTGATAATCCAGGGAAAGTTTCACAGAGGTATACCTGGAGGCAGAGCAAAGAACAGCTTCAGTGGTAACTGCACACAATACAACTGGACAGGAAAAGTCTGCTAACAGGAAGCAGAAGTCATATAACAAAGATACAGGAAAATGCAGGAGACAATCACAGTGGGGAAGAGTACAGCAAGGGAAAGGGCAGGTAAAATAGTTAAATAAAGCTAGACTGACAGCAAAAAGGCAAAGACTAATCACAGTGGGGAGGTGGGGCAAAGTCAAGAGCCAGCAAAGGTACTGTGGCTTCCCCAAAGAAATGAAGTGGCTCAGGAACCAGTCTTCAGGTCAAGTCCTAGAAGGTTCACAGTTGGATGACTGTGAGAAGCAGGAACACACAAACTTAAACCAATACTCCCATACTTGCCCCCCTCAAGAAGTTCTAACCAAGACAGCAAGCAATGGTTTTAGATTCTCTGGGCTGGCCCTCACCACTTAGTAAGAAGAGAAGTCTCCAAGCTATAGAAAGTAATCAGCATTCCACCACATACTCTCTTAAGTGAAACAAAACTAGCCAAGCTACTTTGCTACGTGTTCTGAGTCTATGGTTAGAACACTGATTACTGAGATCTCCTTGAGTCAACCTAATACAGCAATTTCATCTGCTAAATAGGTGGCAAACTCATCACAGCAGACAGAGTTTATCTGTAACTCTGGGTGAAAATAGTCTGCATTTACCAGACTATTCACCACTCAGAATAGCTTTGGCAAAATGACACTTTGAAGATGTGGTGCCAGTACAGAGAACAGTTTCAACTGCTGCTGCCACAGCTCAGTCTGGTGCAAGAAGGGGATCTTTGCCACGATCAACCACCTCTGAGTCAATCAAGCCACACTTGCACCATAGCTAACCTTCTTGCTTCAGTGGTGTTGGCTCATCTATTAACCCATGGAGACCAGAGTGGCTTCAATTATAAGACAGGACACCTGGATGCGATGAAGATGTGCTGACTACAGAGCAGCCTCTGACAATGTTATGGGTCCACCTGCATGCAGTATAAAGAACATGATCCCTGCCCAACTCTGATAGGTGTGAAAGAACTCAAGGAAGAAACTCATCCATGGAGTCACCTGGTGAATCTTACATACAAACCATATACAGATAAGTAGCAGTTTAGGGAAGAAGAGGGTTTGCTCCAAGGAGCAGGAAATGAAGGTAAAGGACCCAGCAATGCAAGGGAGAAGCATCTTGCCAAAAAAGGGCTACAGGGCATGTGCAATGCACATAAGCACTAGGATTAAGAAACAGAAGGAAAGAAAATGACAGGGGAGACAGCTTGGTCAGAACATCCATGTGAGTTAAGCCTAAACCCTTTCTCTAATGAGGATTCAAATTAAACAAATGCTTGTGGAAAACTAAACCAAATCATTCTCTGTCCATTTCACAGTTCTAAAGTTTTTGTTTTGAACTGTGGTGATTAGCACCCTGAATCCCAGGGCGGATTTCAGCAAATGCAAGGGTGGGGTGATTTTTGCCAATTCCTCCTTCCTCATGCAAAGCTTGGGGGTCCCCTGCCCCCCAGGATAAGCTTTTGGAAGGCATCCTGGACTACAGTTGCAGGAGAAGTGGTGAAAGTCCACTCTATAGACAGAAATCCCTTCTGTCAGTAGAAATTTTCCACGGGCTCAAGCTAGTATCCTCAAATGTGGCCACACCCTACATTTGTATAATAGCATTATGTTACTTGCTTTTTTGTTTTCCTTTCCTAATAATCCCAAACACTGAATTGTTCTTTATTCAAAAACAGAGCACTGCTGACTTGATCTTTTCTGAGTGTTGTCCACTCTGATCCCAAGATCTTAAATAGATGGTACCAAGTTACAATTTGTCCACAGATCTGTGAAATTAGGATTTTTATTTGATCTGACTGGGAATGCCTCCTATATTCCCTAGCACAGGGAACAATAAGGACATAGCAGAGTCACCAAGCCCTCCACTTTTAGGAAGGCCCAGATATTTTGTAAAACAAAGTCTACCAAAACGTTTTGTACTGTGTTGTTTTCAAGTAGAAAACATAGCTTCAATAAGTTAAAATTACTGCTGTGGCCATGATTTTTTTCCTATGGTTAACTGAACATTTTAACCAGCTAATTCCTTCCTAACCAACTCCACATGACAAGCTAAGGAGAAGAAACCTAAAGGAAACGCTTCCAATGGAAGCAAGGGGGGGGGGCAGGCACAGCCAGAAATAAAGCAGTTTGTGTCTCTAACAGCACCCTGGCCAAACTGGCTCTACAGGCAACTCTCTGTTGCCGCAAACTGAAGATGCTATTATTAAAAAATACCAACTCTAGGGACCTGCCAGGGAGGTGCGGAGAAGGGGGCAGAAAGTGGAAAGCCTCCCAGATAAGCAATTGTTAACATGATCCATATGGTACACAAGTTGCCTCTCTGTTTAACCAAAATGATAATGGCAAAAGGAAAGAATGCATGGGAAGGGGAGGGTGGGGGGTTCCTAAGAGAGAATGGAAGCCAGGACAAAGCCTGCTAGCTAAAGCGTTCCCTGGAGCTGAGTTAAAAGGAAACTCATTGTGAAAGAAGCTGCAGCTTTCTGCTTCTTTGCAGCTTAAGCGGCACAAACTGCACCCACCCCCCACTCCCCCAGCACGTCCAAAATGCAAAGCCCCCAAAACTGAGTTCCCCCATCACACGCTCACTTACAGGAGCATTTTAAAGGAAATTCTAGCAAGATGCCTTGTTTAAAGGATACCAACCAGAGAAAATTATCACAATGCATGTAACCCATCAACCGTACATTTTAACTGTAGTAATGCATCGTTCCAAACAATCAGGGGTGCAAAAGAACCTTCTTTTTTATTTTTATTTTCCTTTTGCCTTCAAGGATGTCCCTGAAAGAAAGAGAGAGAGAGAGAGAGCTTGCCTGTCCAGGGAACTCCTTTTCAAGGATACAATACAGTATCTGTCACGGATTCCCTCCAGAGAGCAGAGAGGGAAAGTGTAAACATGCCCTTGGCTAACTAAAGAGAACTGAAGACAAATGTTTAATTTAATAAACACACTATACCCTTATCACTATCCTGAACCTCTGCTGAATTAGAAGAAAGACTGAAAAGGCAAAAATAGGTCTGTTTACACCTTTGGTAAGTTTTAAAACGTTGCTTTGAGAACTCAAAGCTCAGGCTTTCTTCAACATCAAAACAGAAAATGAACCTTATCGTTTTAGGTTGTTGTGGGAGATATTTTAAGGAAAGTTTCCTTACAATATATCTACCTCTCTTCTGAGTGTAATCCTACAAAAATTAACTCACAGATAAATTCCCCTGAGATCAATGGGACTTACTCCCAAGAAAGGGCTGTAGAGGATTGCAGACCTAATTGTGTCCAGTCTTTTTACTTGGGGGGGCTCACTGAAGCAGTGTCTACTAAGTAAAGATTTTTAACACCATTTACAGCCTTACTTTCAATCTATATTTTTACAAATTCACCAATTACATATAAATACAATTGATTATCACCACAGCCTCAACACAGATGCCTATTGTGTGTCTGAAGGAAACACAGCCTAACTTTCATAAATTAATAAAGACATTGCTAGCCAAGTAAGAATGAAAGAAACTATTCACTCATTCTCTATTATACTCAGTCTCAAAAATAAACAAGTGTGACCTTAACTCACACCCCCACCAACTAAAGCTGGCCCCACCAATTAATCCACTAAACCCTCTGTTGATTAATCTTCCAGTTAACCCACTCAAAGTTTGTGGCCCCATTTTTATCTATCCAGTAACCCAAAAGACATCAAAAGAAGCCTTTACCCATTGGACTTCTGTGCCTGCATCTAACTACAGAAATTTGGAAACCCAATTGCCAATCTATTGAAAACAATCAATGGTGAAACATTCTTTCCAATCAGTACAGTTGGTGGACAGCAATTTCCAATGGGATGGCAAAAGAGAAGGAGGCAGGATCCCAAGCATTCCAGTCAGACACCTCAATCTGAAGACTGCTACAGTCATGCACACATTCTGTACATGCATCTGTATGTGTTTTTTAATGAAACAGTCATCTCCTGTATCTAGTAATGAAGACACAGAAGATCTGTTCTTTGCACACTAGTTGTGAAGATGACCTTCCCTCACACACACATGTTAAACAGAAACAAATGCCTGGGCTTTAAGCACACAACCATGCAAACCAGAGGCTGTGTTCTGAGCTCAAACTCTCTCAGGCCTTCCAGGGAGCAACCCAGAGGGAAAAACAAGACAATGATGAGTACATGTGCTGAAGGGTGCTGAATGCTGCATAAAGCAGAAAACAAACAAGCCTTCCACCTTACCTGTCCAGAATTTAACATCAGCAGCACTATCAAGATCATCCGCCTGACCTAATGGTGGAAATCTCTTAGAGAAGTCAAGCTCTTCCATGATGTCCTGCTGAAGCATACCTTTTCAGACAGTGAGTTGTTTTGATAGAGAAGGTACAAGAGAGGGGTTTCGGTTTCCGGCGTTGCGAATGGCGGCCACCTTTCGGGAAGCCCCCAGAGGTGGTTAGCCCACACGCAGTTTGGGGGGGTATTTGCAGGTTTGCAAGACCCTAGTGAGCCTTAGGCAAAGGCTCCAAACCGGGGGCGCTTGGGGAGTAGCCTCTTTGCCGGCAGACAGCCGGGAAATTGAGGCTTTCTCCCCGCCCCAATCGGCCCCGCTGCGGTGTGCCCGTAATGGGACTTAGCAACGCCACCGATTTCCAACAGGAGTGAGGAACAGCGATGAATTAAAGCAAAAGAAGAAACGGCAGGAACCGTGAGTTGGAGGTCTGAATTTGAAGCGAAACCCGAGCCCTTCCCCGTAAGCGAATAAGCGGCTGGGAGGAGGGGGAACCCCCCCCCCACTGAGAAGCGGGACTTGCATAAGAAAGCTAAGGGGGATGAAAGGGAAGAAGGGTTGGTGAAATTACCTTTGGGGTGCCATTGAAGCGAATGAGTTAGCGGGACTCCTGAGCGACGCGTCACGAACTTTTATAAAGTAAACAAATACAAGAAATGTCTGCCATGAAGAAAGTCCCTTTGAAAACTGAGAAGAAGGGAGGCGGGACTTCCGGTCCGGGTAATCCCCCTCCAGAGCCGACTGTCAGTCAACAGACAAGCGAGCTACTGCACCCTCTGCTGGTCCAAATACAGAAAATCAGCGAAACCTTAACTAATATGGAAGGTGTTCTCAACAGTCAACAGAGGCAACTAACAGAGACGTCAAAGAAGATGGAGGAGATCGCACAGAAATGTTTGGTCTCGTCGGAAGACATCGGAAAAGTGAAGAAAAGGGTCAACAAGTTAGAAAAGCATCAGGATGTGCAAGAAAAAAGAATTTTGATGTTGCAAATGGAAAAATCGAATCTGACTCTTCGATTTCAGGGCATTAAAGAAGAAGAGAAGGAAGATCTCAGATCTATACTTGCGAATGCCTTGGCACCCGTAACTGGCAGAGATCAGCGTGAGTTAAAAGAAGAAATGGATAAGGTCTATAGGGCCTACTCCACATTTACAAAAAAAAATAATCTGCCAGCAGAAGTGGTTGTCAAGTTTGTCAAGCAAAGTACCAGAGATCAAATCTTGCGTGCAGTTGCAGCGGTGCCCTTGAAAATTGGGGAGCAGACCATCAGAATATTGAAAGATGTGCCTTATGAATTCCGGATGAAAAGGAAAGCTTATAAAGGATTGACCACTTTTCTACAAAGAAGACAGGTCATATACAGATGGACCTTCCCCGAAGGCCTTTTGTTCAAGTACAAGGATAAAAGAGAGAAGATTGACTCCATCTTCAAGGCGCAGGAATTTCTGAAGAGACACGCCAGTCCAGAGGAAGAGGCAGCACTCGCAACGTGGACAGATTTGAGTAGTGAAGATGACAGCGGCCCAGAGGAGGGAGGTGCCGGAGCGGGAGAAGTGAAAACCAAAGGTGGCCCATCCTATAACTTGAGGGATACCAAAGGAAGACAACCTAAGAAATAACTGTTCGGGAAACGTCAAAAAGGAGATGACTAATAATTAACCCCAAAGGACATTACTAACCACTTTAACAGAGTTATTTTGAATTTTTGTTAGATGAAAAGAAGACTCTCAAATCACGGAGATTGCCAAAAACTGTATCTATATTGATTTAAACTAACCTTTATTAACAGAATACTCACTCCGCTCTTTTCTTTATCCCTCTATATACCCTACTTTTTTCTATTTATAAAAAGAATAAATTTCTCTCCTTTTTAGGAGGGTTTTGACAAAAAAAAAAAGAGAGAGAAGGTACAAGAGAGAGAGAGGGCTTCTTAGGCAACCAGAGCTGATCACAGTCATTGTTTTGAAAGCCAGCTTCCTTATGGCTCACAAGCGTGTTGTGCTCTTCCTCAAGAAAAACTGAACAATACAGAACAGGTAGCACAGCAGCATCCTGTGTAGGATTGTAGGCACAGTTCTGCCATGGCAACAGTGCATCCATGACCAGCCTAGAAACAACCAACCCCTTCTTTTTGCTGCAGTGTCAGGGCCTGGTGTTCGCAAGAGTGTCTAGCAAAGAGGCATGAGCCCTGATGGATCCAGAGGAGCTCAAGCTTGCCCTTAGGGATTCCACAGAGATCACCTGTCTGGCAGCCTGCTTAACACCTGCACTGTGGCTACATGTTTGAGCTAGGAGGCCTTCCAGATCACATTCTTGAAGGGTGTCGGCTGAGGCTGGAGAGAGCCAGTAAACCTCTGTTCAGCCCAGCTCCCCCTTTCCTCTCCTGCCCCAATCACCCTAACTGCCTCCGGCTGCACTGTGAGAGTGTGCAAAGTAATGTCATGGAAGATGAGAGAGATGCAGGCTGAACCTGACATTGTTTGAATCCACTCTGCACGGTGCTCCATGCAAGTTGAGCTAACTGACAGCCGACGAGCCCCACACAACCTGAGGAGATTTGCAGAGGCAATCAATAAGGAACGCATGCGCGGTGAGGGAGGCTCCCACTTTCAACTCCCTCCCCCTTCCCTCCCGCGAGCAAGATAGAGACCCCGGGCAGTGGCAAAGAAAAAGGGACCAGCCACTGCCACGCTGAATCAAAATTCCTCCAGAGATGGCTGCTTCTCTCGCCCCAGGGGTCACTGCAGACACAGCATCCAAACAAAGGGCGGGGGTTTTTCTGCGGCCCCCAAACATACCCGCGTTCGGCCCCCGTTCGCCAACCGCTGTGCAAGTCGGAACTGCATGAGCACGCACAGACAGAACCGGGATCATATTTTCTATCTCCCCCACATACACACAATTCCAACCCTCCGGGAGAGAATGCAACTACATCGCACTCGTGAAGAGTCCCTTCCTCCCCGCACAATCCACAAACACTGTAACTTGCACCTCTCTCTTTCCCAGATTTCCCCCCTCTCGGCACCTCGCCGTGCAACCTCTTCCACACAAACAACAACTCACCGTACACCTCCCCGTGGGACGCAACACTCATTGAGCACCGGCCGTGCCATTCGGCTTGCTTCCAGCCTCTGCAACCTTTGCGCTGGTTTGCAAAAGACCCGACGGCCACCACCCCTCCCTAAAAGGACTCAACCCCAAATAGTGACTATGCCCCCCGCCAGGAAACCTCCCCCCCCTTCCTCCTCCCTGGACTAATACAGCATGAGCAGCATTTCGAAAATCAGGGCTAATGAGGAGGTGCCCCAGGGGGCTTCCAGGGGGTGGCAGCAGCGACAGCCCCACCAAATAGCGGTCGGGCTTTCAATTAAGAAGATTTGAGCAACCCTGTCAGAAAGAGAGAGAGAGAGTAGAGAGAGAGAGAGAAAGTCTCCTCCCCGCCGCTCCCGTGCAGCGCAGCGAACACATAACAAGCTTTGTCCGTCTCCCTCCGCAATTCAGCCCTCCAGTCCCAGAGCTCTGCTGCAAAGGGAAAGTTCCCCCAAGTTCCTCCCTCCTCGACCCCAGGGCGCCCCTGCAAGCCGGCTAAACCCCTTCCCCACTGGATGCACCCTCCAGCAACCCTCCCGTCCCCCAGCCAGCGACCCGCTCCCTAGCCAGGGACTTCTCGGGTCGGGCCATCGACTGGGGCTAGGAAAACAATCGCCCTTTCCCCGAGGCTGGGCGCCCCCTCGACCGCCAGCCCCATCCCAGCGCCCGGTCCAAGCCAGCCCAGCCCCCGGCCCCCTCCCCAGCCCCAAAGGTCCGGTCTCGAGTTGCGCTCGGCCGCCGCTCAACTCACCTACTCATCCCTGCTTGTCCCTAGCGGAACCCGGCGCAGCCACATCGTCCGCGTGGCCCGGGCGCGGCGGCGGCGGTAGAGCTGGGGCTCGCCGCTGGACTCGGCATCCTCCTACCGCCGCCCGGCCGGGACAAGGCAAAGCCGGAGCTGGGACCGCTACCCCCGGGCTTCTTCGGGCAGCTGAGCTGAAGGCTCTGCCGCGCCTCCGCTCGCCTTCCCCCCGGACCCGCCCCCTGGGTCGACGCGCCCGGCCCACCGCCCGCCCCTTCCCAGCTCCGGCTCTATTGGGCCCCGGCCCAGTCCCCGCCTCCCGCGAGCCAAGCCCCCGCCCCGCGCTTCGGCTCGCAGCTCCGTCGGTCACAGCCAAGACGAGACGCACCGAACGTTCCCCAAAGTCGAGGAGAAAGACGGATCCTTCTCCCCTCCCCTCGGTAATTATACCCGTCCCACCCATGGAAAGTGCTTGTCATAAGTTGGCGGTGCACGTTCGCAAGCCTACTTCGTATTGTCACAAGTGCCATCCCCACAGTCGCAGAGTGGATCCGAATGCCTTCTCCCCACAAATAAACAGGCATTGAAAGCATAGGGAACAAACAACGCGCCCTTCTTAACCACCTCGAGGGTGAGTACAAAAGGGCGGTCAAAGTCTATTAAAAGGGTAATTAACTGCTTCAAGTGATTTTTTTCTCTTCAGTGAATGGCTTGAGGACAGAGGTGGAAGTGGATAAGGGACAGGCAGGCATCTTGCCCCACTGTTTTCCCACAAGACCAAGCACAATTTCTCCACATTGTTACTTTTGGGTGAGAAACTGTCTGGTCTCTGATTAGTGAAGAAACCTCTTGTTTCCTTTCTCCTGGTCTGGAAAGCTGTTCTTACAGTGGCTTTTGTTCTATCAACTTCTTTTATACAAGGTCCTCTCAGAGCAAACTTTGTGTCACCCATAGTTTGTGGTGACACAAGATCCATTCAAGCAGAATCAAGCAGTGAAGCTGTAGAGGGGACAGTGTGACTGTAGGCTGCCTATGAGGGGCTATAAGCTTGAGTGTTTCCCTGTACAGAAAAATCCTTCACATTTAAAAAAACAAAACCCACACCATTACAGAAAGGATTCAGCCTAGTTGTCTCCATATAATTTTATGTGTATCATTTTTAATAGAAGTCAACTGAAATATGAAAAACACCCTCTCCTTTGCTGCCTGAGTAGTACATTCCAAAAACATATTTACCCTTGAGAACAAACTGGCCCTAACTAGGCATTTGGGGCAAGGGATTTGGGGCAAGGGGGAAGAAAAACCCTGATGTTGTGCAGCATCCCCAACACTAAGTTCAAGAAGAGGAGTGACCAGAGAATAAATGAATGGGAGAGAGGTGAGTTCAGTAGTTTTCAGGTAAATTCGAAGGGACCTACGGTAGGAAAGGATGCCTGTAATCTGAGATGTCTTTATACTAATGCACAGAGTATGGGAAATAAATAGGAGGAACTTGAACTTCAAATATTGGAAAGTAAGTATGATCTGATAGATATCACTGAGACTTGGTGGGATGAGTCTCATATATGGAGCACAGTGATTGAAGGATATAGCTTGTTCAAACGGAACAGAATAAACAAAAAAGGAGGCGAGGTGGCACTATATGTCAAGAATGAATACGCTTGCACTGAAATTCAGGATTTTGAGAGTTGCCCTGTTGAAAGTGTGTGGGTAAAGATAGGGGGGGGAGAAGGGAATATTGTTGTGGAGGTATATTACAGACCTCCGAATCAGCCGGAGGAACGGGATAATGCCTTTGTACAACAGTTTGCTAAACTTTCACAGAGACGGGATGTAGTGGTTATGGGAGATTTCAACTATCCAGATATTTGCTGGAAATCTAACTCTGCTAGACACCGGGCATCCCACAGATTCTTTAATAGTCTTGCGGACAACTTCATCTCTCAGAAGGTGGAGGTGAGAACCAGAGGATCTGCTATCCTAGATTTAATTCTGAATAACAGGGAAGAACTGATTGATGAAGTGAATGTTGTGGGATCCTTGGGGAATAGTGACCATGTCAGCTTGGAATTTGATATAGAGAAGGATGTGAAACCAGGACATAGTAGGACTCATATCCTGGACTTCAGGAAAGCTGATTTCAAAAAACTCAGAGAAATAGTAGGTAGGATCCTGTGGCTGGAAATGCTGAGGGGGAAATCTGCACGGGAAGGATGGGTGATGCTGAAAAATGAAGTGCTTAAGGCACAATCGCAAACTGTTCCAGTAAGAAAGAAAGGTGGGAGACAGGTAACGAAGCCAAAGTGGCTGAACAAGGAACTCTCTGTAGAGCTGAGACTAAAAAGGGAAATGTACAAGAAATGGAAGGAGGCTTAGATTACTGAGGGTGAGTATAAGAAGCAGGCTCAAATCTGTGGGGATGGTGTCAGAAAGCCTAAAGCCCAGATGGAGCTGAGGCTTGCGAGGGATGCTAAAGATAACAAGAAAAATTTCTATGTCTATGTTCGGAGCAAAAAGAAGAACGGGGATGGAGTAAGCTCATTGCTAGGGAAGACGGTCAAACCTTAACAAGGGATGAAGACAAAGCAGAATTATTCAACTCTTACTTTGTGTCAATCTTTAACCGTAAGGTGAACTGTATACAAACTGAAGAATGCAGAGCATATGAAGGAAGGGGGAACTGCCAGTCCAGAATAAGTAATGAAATGGTTAGAGAGCATCTAGCTGCCTTAAATACTTTCAAATCTCCAGGGCCGGATGGCTTGCATCTCAGGGCGCTAAAAGAAATTGCAGATGTTATTTCAGAGCCTCTGGCTCTAATCTATGAGATGTCCTGGAGTACTGGTGTTGTGCCGGAAGACTGGAGAAGAGCGAATGTTGTTCCGATCTTCAAGAAGGGAAAAAAGACAGACCCGGGAAATTACAGGCCTGTCAGTTTGACATCAATACCTGGAAAAATTCTAGAGCAGGTTACTAAACGCTTTGTCTGTGAGCACCTTGAACAGAATGAATTAATTAGTTGTAACCAGCATGGGTTTATCAAGAATAAGTCATGCCAGACCAACTTTATCTCCTTTTTTGACAGAGTTACTAAAATGGTTGACTCTGGCAATGCTGTGTAGTGTACCTAGATTTCAGTAAACCATTTGACAAAATTTCTCACGATATCCTTGAGGATAAGCTGGTTAAGTGTGGGCTGGATGGTGCAACCGTTGGATGGATTCATGGCTGGTTGAAAAATCGTACCCAACGAGTGCTCGTAAATGGCTCTGTGTCTACGTGGAGGGAAGTCTCGAGTGGAGTGCCACAGGGCTCGGTCCTAGGCCCGGTGTTGTTTAATGTTTTTATAAATGACCTGGAGGAAGACATAGAGGGGATGCTTATCAGATTTGCAGATGACATGAAGCTGGGTGGGACTGCTAATTCTGGAGAAGACAGAGTCAGGATTCAAAATGATCTAGATAGGCTGGAACAGTAGGCTGAGACAAATAAAATGAATTTCAATAGAGATAAGTGCAAAGTCCTACACTTAGGAACAAAAAATCAAAGACACAGATATAGAATGGGAGGGACTTGGCTTGACAACAGCACATATGAAAGGGATCTGGGTGTTATGGTTGATCACAAGCTAAACATGAGCCTGCAGTGTGATGAGGCTGTGAAGAAAGCTAATGCAATCTTAGGATGCATTAACAGAAGCATTGTGTCCAGATCACGGGAGGTGGTAGTTCCACTCTATTCTGCTATGGTCAGGCCTCACCTGGAGTACTGTGTCCAGTTTTGGGCGCCACATTTTAGGAAGGATGTTGACAAGCTCGAGCATGTCCAGAAGAGGGCGACCAAGATGGTGAGAGGATTGGAATCCAAGTCTTATGAGGAAAGGCTGAAAGAGTTGGGTATGTTTAGCCTGGGAAAGAGAAGGCTTGGAGGGGACATGATTGCAGTCTTCAAATATTTGAAGGGCTGTCATGTAGAAGATGGAGCAGATCTGTTCTCTCTTGCTCCGGATTGCAAGATTAGATCTAACAGGTGGAAATTACAAGTGAGTTGTTACTGGCTAAATATCAGGAGAAACTTCCTAACTGTAAAAGTGGTTGAGCAGTGGAACAGACTGCCTCGGGAGGTGGTAGATGCTCCTTCGCTGGATGTTTTCAAGCGGGTGTTGGATGACCATATTTCAGGTATGTTGTAGGTATGTAGGGCTATCTTTCGGCTATGCTCCTGCAGAGTGCAGGGGGTTGGACTAGATGATCTGCAAGGTCCCTTCCAACTCTAACATTCTATGATTCTATGATTTGCCTTAGTTTTGCACATTATATGTTTGTTAAATAGACTATTAATGACAGAGTTCCATGAAATCCTGTATTTATTAACCTTTCTGTTATATAATTTATTCAAAATATTTATACCTGGCCTACCAATCACAGGGTTCTCAAGGCAGCCCGGCAGCCTATAACAATTTTACAAATATAAAAGCACTAAAAGTAAGTTCAAAAGAGATTAAAAGCAAAAATAATCAGAAATGGTAGGTAAAGAATCGAATATGCTACCTAGATAAACAAAACAGTTGTTATTCAGCACCTATTTATTTATTTACATTATTTATAACCTGCCTTTCTCAGACTCAAGGCAAATTACAGCATGTAAATCAATATGATCAACAGCTAATAAACAATAAGTAAGGTTTGGACTGCAGATGTAGAAATCTAAAAAACAAGGAGAAATCTGAAATGACGCTGAAACAAGGCATAAGCATTTAAACATGACACATTAAATAATGCAGACATAACAGGAGCACACATACAAGTGACCAAAGCATCTTTCTGAACCACTTCATTTCAGTACAGCCCTATTACCTGTGTAAAAACTCCATAGGTGCTAGGTGAATAAATATAGGTAGGGGCTTCCACAGGTGAGACTCTCCAGCAAAGAATGTCATGTCCCTTTTAGGCAGCCAGTGAATGTGGGATGCAGAGGAAGGCCTCTGAAGAAGATCTTTGTGCAGGTTTGCATGGGGAAAAGTAGGCCTTTGGATGCTCTGGTCTCAGGCCATTGAGGGCTTTAATGCAAGAACCAGCACTTTTTATTGTGCCTGGAAACAGACTGGTAGCCAATGGAGCTCTTTAGCTACTGTCAAGGTAAGTTCCCTTCTGTCTTTCCCAGTCAACAGCCTTATAGCTGCATTCTAGACCAACTGTAGTTTCTGAAGAGTCTTCATAAGCAAAACCCATGCAAAGCACAATTACAGTAATCTAACTTGAATGTAACCAGAGTATGGATAATTTGTTTTTCCAGTAAGGGTTGCAGTTAAAACAAAACAAAGGTGTTTAAAGGTGTCTCGTCCCCAGGCTGCACATGGATATCCATCTGCCTGGTTGGATCTAAGAGCACCTATATGCTTCTTATAGGAAGTATGCAGTTTGGTGTAGTGGTTAAGAGCTGCAGACTCTAATCTGGAGAATCGGGTTTGATTCCCCACTTCTCCACATGCAACCAGCTGGGTGACCTTGGGTCAGTCACAGTTCTCTCAGAACTCTGTCAGCCTCATCTACCTCACAGGGTGTCTGTTGTGGGGAGAGGAAGGGAAGGCAATTGTAAGCTGCTCTGACTCTCGTCTTCCTCTTCTTTTTCTTCTACCAGTAAAATCCTCAATCATCTACATTGGCAGCCAGCAGTACCTCAGACTTCTTTGAACTGAGGCTTGCTTTGCGTGTGTGTGTGTGTGCATGCACCCATTCCCATTCACTTTTCATCATAAAGATATCTGAACAGGCAGAAATGATTTCTGGATCAGGCCCAAGGAGAGCAAGGGATGATTTATTTTCTGAAATATCCATTTACCTTAACAGTGGAGTTTAAAGCAGCCGTGGTGGTAGAATATGCAAATATATAACATGACAATTGAGATGTATTCAGTTTTTAAAATAATTTCCAAAGTATCCAAGGCCAGATTCATAGTAGAGGTGCTGAGGGTCAGTCTCTCTCGGAACTGCTCTAAGGCCTTTCCCTAAATGTGCCCGTGAACAAATATAAAGTTGCCTATGCTGAGTCCATGTTGTCTACTCTGGCAGTGGCTCTCTAGGGACTCGGGCAGAGGTCTTCAGCATCACCTTACTACCTGATCCTTTTAACTGGAGATGATGGGGATTGAACCTGTATCTTCTGCATACAAAGCAGATGCTCTACCACTGAGCCGCAACCTCACCCCTCTTGTGAAAAATATGTCCCTACTTCTTTTATTTACAAAATATAAATAAAAGTCTGCAGGCAATACTCTACCATTTGACCAATACAGAGTACACTTATTGGCATGGACTACATTTACTTAGGTTGGGCTGTTTTGTGCACTCCCTCCAGTAATTGCTTGGCTAAACCTGAAATGATCATATGCTTTAGCAAGTGAAAACTGAAACATAAGTCTCTGAAACAACACAAAATACAACTCTTTTAAAATTATTATTGTTTATACAAATAATAAGCAGTTATAAAAACCATACCCTCCAGCTCCAAGAGACTGGTTGAATTCTGACTGGGAGTATGTATTGCTTAATAAATTAACGTATCACCAAAGAGCATTAAGAAACTTTTGATATTTCAAATAAATTTATGGAACATTGGGGTATGTTCATAATGTTCTGAAATGATAAGGCTTCAGAGGGAATTTCGCCTTCTGTTTTCTATGAGCTATTCTAACCAGTCTCTGTGTGATATCTATTACTTTGAGGAATTACAGAATTTATATTATTATGAATCATTGTTTACTTATTAAATAGCAGAAGCAGCTGTGAAATATTTTGTTATTTATGTGACAATGGGACCATGTTCATAACTTCTTAGGTGGTATCTATTTGGGCAAGTGTGAGGGAAGGCAGCACGATACAACCCTATCTCATCAGTTTGCAGAAGCTAAATGGGGTTGGTACTTGGAAGGGAGACCACCAAGGAAGATTCTGCAGGGGAAGGTAATGGCAAACCACTTCTGCTTCTCACTTGCCTTGAAAGCCCCTTCTTGGGGTCACCATAAGTTGGCTGTGACTCAGCTGCAGTTTACACACACATATGGGCAAGTTAGTCAAGATGTATAGTTTAGTGAGCTGGCAAATTTTATTTATATTCTCCTTGTCTCACTGAATTATGAATCAGGATATTCTTTATTTATAGCCCTTCAAATGAAATTTATTGTTACAGTCAACGACCAGTGCACTCAATCATTTTACATAAAAACATTTGAATATTTATAGCCCTTGTGTCTCACTGAATCAGTGTCTAGATATGTGTTATGTGTTAAACAAAGAGATCTGTATTTTGCATAGATCTATATTTATAAATAATAATAATGTGTGTCTGTGTGTGTGAAGTGCCATCATGTCACAGCTGACTTATGATGACCCCAGCAAGGGGCTTTCAAGATAAGTGAGATGCAGAGGTGGTTTGCCATTGCCTTCCTCTACGGAGGCCTCCTTGGTGGTCTCCTTTCCAAGTACAAGGCCCTGCTTAGCTTTCGAGATCTGATGAGATCTGGCTGTGCCATGCTGACTTCCCTCTCAGTGTAAGAGCTAGCATGGTGTAGCGGTTAAGGGTGGCAGACTCTAATCTGGAAAACTGGGTTTGATTCCCCACTCCTTCACATGAAGCCTGCTGGGTGACTTTGGGCCAATCACCGTTCTCTCAGAACTCCCCACCACACAGGCCCGTAGCTACCACAGGGCCTGCGGGGCCCGGCCCCCTAGTGGTTTTTATGGGCCCTGTTCCCTGAGCCTCGGCTCCCCCCTGGTCCCCTCCCCGATTGCCTGTCAGCCTGTCCACAAGGAGGACGAGAGCAGTGATTTCAGAGGTGGCAGCACAAGTAGCGGTGGCGGCGGCAAGTCAAGGCTGAGAGAGCTGCCCAGGCAGCACGCATAAACGGTAAAGCCCAGGCAAGGCAAGGAGGCAGGCAGGCACCTCCTCTGACCCAACTGTGCTTCAGTGTGCTGAGCCCACATATGGCACCTCTGTGGCCAGTCCAGCTGCTGCATGCCTCATCTCTCCCCTCCCCGTGAGGGAGCTGAGTGTGGAATTCAGGCTGCACCTGGTGCTGCGCCTTGGGAAGGGCACTGGAGCACGATGCTTCAGGGAAGGCCTGCCCTTGGGGGGGGGGCGAACTGCAGCCACTGAGCATAACTCCCCCTTGCCCTGGAGCCTTTGATCTAATTAGCTGGTGGGGCCCCCAAGCCCCCTCCCCAAAAAATCCCTAGCTACAGGACTGCCACCACAAGGTGACTGTTGTGGGGAGAGGAAGGGAAGGCAATTATAAAGCACTTTGAGACTCCTTACAGTACAGAAAATCAGGGTATAAAAACCAACTCTTCTTCTTCTCCTCTCTAATAATAATATAAATAAGGACATATAGGTATATTAAAAACATACAAACATCAAAATCGGTCAGCACAGAATGGACCCATAAATAATTATACCAAAACAGTGTTCACATTACCACATTGAAAACCTTTCAGAATACAAATGTTGTGTTTCTTTGACTTTTTTTCTGCTTCACAATTGATATTAAATGAGGGGTCAGTTTTGCAGTTGTTAAAAAAAATCCCAGCTCCTAAACCATACTTATGATAGGCAGTTTTTGTACTTTCCAATAGTCTGCATAAACTAACCTTGCTGCAATTATCATATTTCTAATAGCTTTGAGTAGCCCCACATTGCAAATCAAAAAATCCCCACAGGGGTAAGGTACATGTTTCTGCAAACCCGAAGAGAACTCCAGGTGTGCAGGAAAATATAAGAAGTAAAACAAAGTGGGGAAACTAAACTAAGCCAGTAGTAGTGGCACCTGTATATACGCAAATGTCACAAGAAGAAACACCTTTAGAGGCAACCCAAAAGGCACCCAACAGTCAAAGGAGATGGATAGGGAAAGCAAGAATAGTGTGGGTGGCGGGGGGAGAGGAGAGGAGGGGAGAGGAGAGGAAAGAGTGTGTGGAGTGAACAGGCAGGGGAAGGAAGGACCAGGTGGGAAGTTGAGCCAGAGGAAGGGGAGAAAAATGAGGCTGGGGAGAGCGGGATTTCTCCTCCTGTACGAGGTCCCCAGCTTGTAACAAATGTGCTGAAATCACAGGCTTAAGAACAAAATGCAACTTTTAACTCTGTGTCATGGCATTACACCACTTGTACTGGATTATTTCTGTTGGTTAAATCTGCGTGTGAAACAGACTATAAGTGAAGCAAAAAAAAATATGTGAAATTATGTATCCCTTTTTTACTGTTCATTCTCGATGTAACCAAAGGAGCCAGTCATGTCTTTAAAATGCAGAGCTTCAACGTGAGATGCGTTTTGGACTTACTTATTTAGTATATGTACAACAGTATCCACAATAAAAATTCGTAAGGCAGCTCACATCTCTTAAAAATAGATCTAGTCAATAAAACTCTACACAATATTAAAATAAACCAAAGGCATTGAAAATATATTACAGACAAAACAGCAGCAGCAAAGAAGGATACCCCCACTACCACCAAAAAAGGAAAGAAGACGCTAAACCAGCAAAAATCACCAATGGCCTGTGAAAAAAAGAGAAGCCTTTACCTGGTGCATAAAACAGTGCAGTCAACAGAGTTACACCCTTCTAAGTCCGTAGATGTCAGTAGACTTATAAGTGTATCACTTTGCTTAGGATGTCACTGTCAGTCTCAGAAGAGTAGGTGCAGCTTAAATTATTGCAGGAAGGGAATTCCTTAAACAAAGCATCATAGTTGAAGTATCTCTTGGCAGCCATCTCTCTGTGGAAAGCAAGAGCCACAGGTCTCTGATGAAGATGCCAGCATGGCTTCTCCACCCCAATATTCATTCTATGGTAGAGGCTCTCAAGGGATTGTGAAACTAAAGTCCTGTCTCCATAAAAAACAAAACAAAACAAAAAACACCAGTTACAAAGCAATGGCTCATATTCCAGGATCTCTGGATTTAAAATGTCTCCAGACATATGCATATTTTGCAACCCAAAATGGAAAAGATTGATTGGTTTGCTTCATTTATAGCCCACCTTTCTCACTGAGACTCAAGGAAGGTTACAAAACATTTTAAAAATTCAATCTGTTAGCATAAAACCTCTTAACAATGCAATAGGATTAGAACTACAGAAAAATATGTGAAAGCAATATACACAGAAAACTGCCTAAAGAAAGACATACTATAAACATGTAGACAGAAAAGGTTCATATGCATTCAGTGTGATGACCATGTATGAGAAGGTATGTGGAGAACAAATTTCAGGCTGTCCTTAACACAATGCTGTGGTTATTTGGAACAAAGAAAGGGTGGTAAAAATGGGAAATTACAATGGTACAATGGAAGAATGTATAATTAAAAGTTGTATTTGATAATGCTCCAGAGGGTATTCTGCAACTGTTTATCCATTCAATGTAGCTGGCAATTGTGGGGGGACAGGACACATAACTGTACTCGTAGTTTGTTTAAAGTAAAATTATTGATGCCATTAAAACAAGTCACTGTCTTTATTAACTGCCTATCATTATTATTAAGAAGTCACTGTTAATAAGATTTGAATAAATGCTGCTCAACATTTTAATGGCATGATGTTAATAAAATTAAGTTTTTGATACAATTAAAAATAAGTGACAGGTGCCCAAGCATGTGACAGTCACTCCAGTGCCTTTGCGTTTATTTGCAGAAGCACCGAGTGGGGGAAGGAGCTTTGCTTCTTAATGGTCAAATGGGTAGAATACTGCCTGTGCTCTTTCCCCAACAGAAAGAGAATGTTTCTCTATTTAGAAACATGTCTGTTCTGCTTTAACATGGAGTAAACTCAGCCAGCCCTCAAAGCTGCAAACAATATAAAGTAAAAAAGGGAATTATCACTAAGACAAAAACCTGAAATACTGCAAAATAAAACATGATATCAAAATAAAGCAAGAGCAGCAAACCAAAGAAAATTCATAACAGCAAAATCTGCCAACACCAAAACCACAAAAACAATAAAAATTCAGTGAAGGATCAGCAGCAAGGGTGCCTGGCCATCACAAGCTTGTCATATGATGATATTTCTTTATTTCTTTTTGGCCTGGTTTTGCTCGCTCTCTCCCCCTCCCACCACCTCTCCCTGTCTCTCCTAGAGCTCTAGCAAGATGTCCTCCACAGAGCCAGCTTTCCCCAGTTTGGACCCCCAGATCATCCTTTCTACATCTGTCCCCATGGGCCCTAGGACACAGATCCAAACAGGCTGGGAATAGTGACCTTCTCACAGCTCTGACCTGTTCTTGATCCCACCCGCCATTTCACTTCCCTCCTTAATCCAGCCACTGATCCCAGTTCTCACTATGATGGCACTTTTGAAATAAAACTGTAATATTCAAAAGGTGAATTTGAATTTTGAATCCAAAAACGTTGTGTTCAAACCCTGAGCTGCAAAATTGGAAAAATCAACAAATCATGAATCTAGTTATCAAGTCTTTTCCAAGCAAAATTGTGGAAGCTGTAGGGTTGGCAGCTCCAAGTTGTGAAATACCTGGAGATGGGGGGGGCCTGAGGAGGGGGGGTTGGGAAGCGGAGGGACTTCAGTGGAGTACAATGCCATAGAGTCCACTTCCAAAGCTGCCGTTTTCTCCAGGTGAATTGATCTCTGCCTCCTGGAGATCAGTTGTAATAGTGGGAGATCTCCAGCCAGCGCCTGGAGATTGGCAACTGTAGAGGACTGTATCCATGGGACTCATGAGGCTCCCTACCCATAGTGGACCACCATACCATGACTGAGAAATAAAGAGGGGTCAAAAAATCCTCTTTTATCTCACAGAGATTCCAAGCTGCCGCAGGCCCAGGGAAGATCCCTGGCCACACTATGGCATACATGCTCAAAAATAAATAGGACAATTCTTTCAGCACTGAAAGCATGGAAGAGTCTACAGATGTGGCTTTGCTCTCCCCACTGTCCATCATGGAAGGAGGAAGCAAATGAAACATCCTCCTTTGCCCTCCCTCCTCTGTTTCAAGTATTTACAAATATTCATTTAATTAAATGCTGGAGATCTACATCCACACTCTTTAAGAAGGTTTCAGATGAGTCATAGTTCTAGTCTTTTTAGCAGTAGGCTTTATATCCAGTATGTGATGTTTGTTGGGTATGAATACACATGCACGCGCACAGAGAGAGAGAGAGAGAGAGAGAGAGAGAGAGAGAGAGAGAGAGAGAGAATAAAGCAATGGAGGATCTTTTCATCCCCAATCACTAACCCCCTTTCTCCTTTCTTCTTTTAAAGGATATACACTTTAGGAATGGTTATAGTCGCATCACGAACATTTTCTAAAACTATTCCTACCAGTGCTAGAAAAGAAGAGTTTTCAGGGGCACTATGCACCTTAGGGGCTATGACAAGCTTTTGAATTTATTTATTGTGGGTTTTGTGACATTCATGAATAATACATCACTCTGTATTTATGTCATATGAAACATTCCCCCCTCCAATAAATTGTTAATAACCACAAGACAAAGATGCCAGCCCAGATTCTCATATACCACTGCAATTAAAATTAGTGGCCGCTTTGCCTTTGGCCTCGATGGACGAAGGATCAGGCTTCACATTTATGGGGTGTCTCCATGGAAACAGGAGGAGTAGATCCCCAGAAGGAAGGGCAGGAAAGAGAGGAAGAATTGCGCCGGAGGGAAAGAATCAGAGTCACCATCTACTACCAGCAGCATGAGTATGATGCTTCAGGGCTGAGCGGGCAGTTGGGAATGTTGCTCTTAGCCTGTGAAGCAAGTACAGAGTCAAAAAACAACAAACGGCAAGAGTGGATTTCAGGGGCAACTGCACAACCACCATACTCACTACAAACAATTTGGAAGCAGTTGAGTTTAAAGGCACAGAACCAAGGGAGGGGGCTTCCTAAATAGATAATAGGGAATTTGAGACCAAATCCACCCCAAAGGCTGAAATTATTTCTATTATTATTTCAAATGAGCAGAACACAACTGACTTGTATATACAGCACACCATATGCTTCAGGAAGAAACCGTATAACTAATAAAAGTGGAATCCAAACCACTTGGATTCCAAAGACAAACCATACTAACAGAGTACAGCCCAAAACACAGAACCTCTCTTTGGGTTAGGGTTGCCAACCTCCAGGTGGTAGCTGGAAGTCTCCTGTACACAGATTTGTTCACCTGGAGAAAATGGACACTGTGGAAGCTTGACCCTATGGCATTATACCACAATGAAGTCCCTCCCCTCCCCAAACCCTCTTCAGGCTGCACCACCCCAAATCTTGAGGTATTTTCCAACCTGGAGCTGGCAACCCTACTTTGGGTGGTGAATAAAGGTAGTTTGGATTTTCCCTCTTCAGGATGCATGATAAAGGGGAGTGTGGGATTGCTTTGCCACGCATCCAGACTGTAATTTTATTGTGCCACACAGCACTTTGGAAAGGGGGTTGGACAATGGAATAGTAAAATGTAGCTCAATCATGGAGACTCAGGGTTGGGAAGCTGGAAGTTACCAGGTAATGAGAGGGACACAAAACCAAGATATCCAGTAATGGACTGGTAAGCAGGAAGGCATGCAGATAATCAAATCACATCTTGAATTATTTTCTAAATCTACATTCATAAAAACAAGGACAAATGTAATGCCTGTTTTATCAGGTGTTGATTTTAATCCTAAGTAACCCAGAAGCAAAATGCTAGCTGGAGCACTACATGGAATTTAACAGATACTACACAAAGTTGCTGGAACAAATTGTGTGATTTTAACCATTTTATTTCTTATTTCATTTATCATTTTTATTGTGCCTTTGCATCTTTTTTCATATGCATATGGAATTTTATTTTGCAAAGCACCTTGATGATCCTACTTAGGACCATAAACTGGGATCTAAATTCAGATAAAACATTATTATTAACAGCATATCTTGATTTATTCCTATTGTCGTTTTTTAAAAAATATTCATTACAGCGCAGGTGCTGAACCAGCTTTACTATCAAAAAATTTCTTCCCCCTGCTTCCATTCCTCTCTCTGATCCCCCTTCAAAAGTAACACAATGATCAAAAAGTCTTGGCTGGTTAATTACCTCTCTGTTTGATCAGCCATAGACACCATCAGCAGAAATCCATGCTGACACCTCCCTGTTAAAACACCCAGTTGATCCCATGGGGAAGTTGACATTCCTCAAAGCTCATTAGTTGTTTAACAGCAAAAATATGATAATCCCAAGGTCCAGGATTTTTTTTTGGGGGGGGGGGGTAAAAACATGTGATATCAAATGATTCTCTTTTCCTCCTGGTCTGTTTGTTTACCTGGGGCTGACATATCAACAACTTTGTTTACATTTAAAAAAAAAACAAATGTGTGCAGCTGATAATTCCAGAGAAGTACCTGGATTAATCTATTGTAGCCAAATAAAAAAGTGGTACAGTGACACCTTAAAAACTAACAACATTTATTTCAGCAGCATCTTTTGTCAGAGCTCATTACTTCAGATGGTGAGCCAGAGACAGGTGAGCAGCCTTGTTTCCCATGGGGAGGGGGACTTATCAGACACCAAGAATATCATGAAAAATGAGGCCCTGGGTTGTCAAGAACATCATTTTTCCTTGCTTAGGATAGCATCACAGATCCCCGTTACATGACACCCTGAAATGACAGCAAAGGCTTGAGACGCGGGTGGGTCTGAGTGTCACAGCCCCTGACTCCCTACAAACATTAATGCTTTTAGCTGGAGAGGTTCCTAGCATGTTGGTCAAGGAACCGTCACACTTAACAGTCATTCCTGCTAATTGATGGCCCTATTAAGCATCACTTTATAGCTGTGCAGCTATTCAGGAAAGATACCTTGGGGTTACTGTTGATAGCTTAATAACAGTGCCATCCTAAGCAGAGTTATGCCCTTCTAAGCCCACTGACTTCAGTGGAATTAGAACAGAGTACCTCTGCTTAGGATGTCACTGTAAAACATCCAGCTGCAGTGCACTTTGGTGGGGAAAAGGCAGGCAAATTCTCATGACAGAGCCCTAAATGGCCTAGTTCCAGCATGAGAGGTCACTTCTACTGTTGTGTTCCATCATGATCTTTCAGACAGCCCAGAAACTATGTTGTCGAAGGCTTTCACAGCCGGAGTTCATTAGCTGCTGTAGATTTTCTGGGTCTTGGCATTATAGGACCTGACGTTTCTCCAGTAGCTGTGATTGGCATTCTCAGAGGTATAACACAGAAAGATGACACAGAGAGTACTCCATCTGTCCGTGTTATACCTCAGAGGATGCCAGTCACAGCTACTGCGAAATGTCAGGTCCTACAATGCCAAGACCACGGCCACACAACCCGGAAAATCTACAGCAACTAAAGCCCAGAAACTCTCTCTTAAATGTACCATCAGTGCAACATCAGGGTACATACAAGTTATGAAGGGCAATGCTTTCAGTGGTTGTCATTTGACTTTGGAACTTTCTTTCCCTAGAGACCTGCTAAAGCCCAAGCAGTGAAGTTATTTTTATTCAAATGAGCTTGTGGTGGCCAGCAGTGTTCTGTCAAAGCTGAGTTAATGTGAGCTAGCTCACAGTTTTTTAGCCTCCAGCTCACACATTTTTGTCTTAGCTCAGGAAGGTTCCAGAGCAAACTAATTTATGCAGTAGCCAAATCGCTTCCTCACAACTTTAATGCCAGTAGCTTACAAAGTAGAATTTTCGCTCACAAGACTCCACAACTTAAAAGGGAGCATTGGTGGCCAGTGATGGAAAATGACAGAGTTGAATAATTGAGTATTCCATGACCTTGCAGTGACTGTAAAACCCGTGACATACATAAATCAAAACCTCATTGCATACATCCAGCAGGCACCCCAAAATAGAATATTCTTCTCTGGCATCTCCTACTACAGCACTTAAAATATCCCATCATCTCTAAAACACTACAGTGCTAGCAGATATCTAGGTCTTCTTCCTTCTCCACCACTCCATTTTGTTCTATGGATTGGCTGCACTAGAATAACCTGGCTGCATTTGCATTGGGGCACAAATATACACTCCTAGCATGGACGCAGCAGTGAGTGGGAGGAGAATGGGCAGGAAGAGCATCTACACATACTGCACTCCTGCTGCCCCTCCACCCTGGCTTCTCTTTCCGTTCCTTGTTGTGGCTGTGCACCAACAGACAGGCAGTGGTGATCCTGCCAGGATGCCCTGAGGCCCAGAACCTTCCTCCCTTTCCCCTCCCTTTCCCTATCTCAGCTCAGCCATGTGATGGTACGTGCTTCTTGGTGGGAAAAGGGAGGGAACCCCTTTAAAGGGATAAACTGAGGCAGGGGTACGCTGCCCTGTGCCATTCTGAAAATAGCATTTAGTTGTGTGTGTATGTCCCCCCACAGTGGCACTTGAAGGAGCATCCACACAGACACTCCCCCACAACCACTTTGAACCAGAGCAAAGTAGGTTAATTTTTTGAGCTGGTTTAAAGGGGGAAGCTCCAAGTATGCCATGCTCCAAATGTGCATGGTGGTTGTGTGGACCTTCCCATTAAATGTAGGGATTTCCTGATCACCATTCAGGGAAAAATTCCCATATGGAATAGGCTTGAACTGACAGACTCTCAGGTTCAAGAGGTTGCTACAAGTTACTCCAGAATGGTCCAGTTGACACGAACAAAAGCACACTTTAAACTACCAGTTGTCAAAAGCTTTCTGACAAATAATAATCTGTTCCATCGCCAATGTCTCTTTCTCAACTTTCCTGGGTGGTTCCAGTAGGGAAGAAATCAAGCTGCCCCATCTTCAAGGTTAGCTGCATCAGCAAGCAAGTGCTGAGAATGGGCACAAATTCACCAAAGACTGTGTTGCAAGGACGGTGTTAATGTTTAGGACTGTAGTAGAAGCTCAAATAGAAGCAGTTAAAACAGCACCAAACCAAAACCGCACGGTCCATTTATACTGCTTTGTACTCATCAGTGTAATGAGGTGTCAAGGAAAGCTTCAATTTTAATACCCCAGCAAGCAACTCACGACAGGCTTGTTCTTTCGGTGTGGAATTTTGCCTACAAATAAAGATTAAAGGGGGCACCTCCCCAATGGCTGCATTGTTGTTGTTATGGCCTCTCAACATGAACGATTCCAAGGAATGCCACTCAGAGTCCAATGCACAAGAAGAAAACTCGAAGGCCCAAAGGATTATCCCTGCTGGAACATGTTATGAAAGCAATTAACAGATCCATTTCCCCGCAGTCGTAGTATTCCATTCCACATTCCCTCCTATACTTTCCACATAAATTGGCTGTGGTGGGGGCAGTGAGATGTTAGTTTAGGATTGAGAGAGTGTATATGAGAGACAGCGAGAGAGAAATGTAACTTAAGACAGGAATTTCTACACATGAGAGTTGGAGAATGGAACAAGAGTTAGCTGTCTGTAGTCAAAACACTCATTAATGTAGACTTTGGTGTAGTTAATCTCGCCTTCATGCCGATGAAGAATTTTGGTGCATTTTTATGTTTGAGAGATCAGTGGTGTTTAAAATACAGGTTTGTTTGTTTTTTAATTGAAGGGGGCTATTTTGTTCCCAAAGAGTTTGAAATTAAAATAGAAAAAAACTTTGATCTGACAAAATGAGCTTTGGCTCATGAAAGCTTATACCCTGGAATTTTTTGTTGGCCGTTAAGGTGCTACTGCACTCGAATTTTGTTCTGCTACTTCAGACTAACATGACTACCCACCTGAAATGGCAATTAAAATACTTGGTTATAATTCTAAAAGAGTTACCAACCTCTCCCCACCCTTCCCAGTACATTTCCCCACACGGCATTTCTGTTCTATTTTCACAAGCTAACAGTGGCATGTTCAGCCTCTCCCTAAATCAAAAGAAGCTCAGCTTGCTGTCACTCCGGGGCAAATCAAGAGCGAGTATGAATGAGCAAGTCTTCTGATTAGCACAAATCCCTGTAGAGTCTCCAAACTACTGAGGGTGGTTAACCGCTGTGACAAGCAGCTATGGGACAGCAAGGGCTCATGCATCACTTATAAATTTCCTAAAAGAGACAATTGCTTTCACATAAACAAAGTAATGCACTTTCAATCTACTTTCAGTGCACTTTGCAACTGGATTTTACTGTGTGAAATGGCAAAACCCACTTGCAAACGGTCTCTGGGGTGTATTAAAACGACATTATTTAGCATGTGTGAATGCTTCCGTTAAATGTCCAAAAATTCCAACTGGGAGGAAAGAGAGAAAGGACAGAGATGTGCCTGGACCAAGGCTGTAATCTGCTTTACATGGTGTGTTGGAAGCAGTGCCACACGTCACACAGCAGCAGGATGCTTACAGTGTGTGTATGGGGGGGGTAGGTACACTTTATCAGGGCCAGAGGTCCAGGGTAGCCCAGCCAAGCCACAAGTCCTACTGCTATGGGCATAGTCTGTTTATGACATTGGGGGGGGGGAGTTTTTTTCTAGGACTCATGGGATTGTATGTGATGGAACTGGGTCCTGAGTTAAAAGTTTTGATACTGGGTCCAAAGAAACAGAGTCTGGGCCCTGCTCAGCATCCATATCAAACCCAGTGTTTTCTGCAGGAAATATGCCAAATGCACCCATGTGTACATACTTAACATGCCGGGGCTGCCCTCTCCCAAAGTACATACATGAGCATTTAAAAACATGGGCATGCCATCTACATTTGATGTGTTTGCTGCAGGAAACCCCACTGTGACTGCTGCATGAAGCATGCAGGCCTCAGATTAGAACAGGAAATTACGCCCTGTAGATGTCAGACCAGTCCTGTTTTGCAAACATACCAAGCAGGGGTGGACTGGCCATTTGAATTACAGAGAAATTTCCAGGTACGCTCCTGTCTTAGAGGGCTGCTGGTAGCCAAGAGCAGTTAACAGTAGCTAAAGAGATCACAGGGTTGGTAAATAAAAAATACACAATAACAACCGTGATATAATTATGAAAAGTCAATTCAATTTTTTAAGTGTTTGATAAATATTAATACATTTCTGTGAAATTGCATACATGTCCTTCACAATAAGACTAATCCAATGATGAAATCCTCTTCTCTATTGCAGGAGACTGCCTGGTTCTCTCTACCTCAAGCGTTATCCAGTGCAAATAAAGTACAATAGCCAATAAAATGTTCTCAGTGTCCTTCCCATTCCTACATCCAACTAGCATGAAAATTCACGATTCCACGGACAGGACTGCTCAAGCACTTGCTTCAACAAGCTTCCTCAGAGCAGAACCCGTGCAGACTTCACAAATTCTCCTCCTAGTTTCTTGTTTACATCTTCACTCTCATGGGCATGTGCGCGCTCTTGTCTTAGAGGGCTGCTGGTATCCATGAGCAGTGTTCCCTCTAAGCTGAGTTAGTGTGAGCTAGCTCACAGTTTTTTAGCCTCCGGCTCACACATTTTTGTCTTAGCTTAGACAAATCACTCACTCACAACTTTAATGCCAGTAGCTCACAAAGTAGAATTTTTGTTCACAAGACTCCACAGCTTAGAGGGAGCATTGACCACGAACAAGCAGAGCCAAACTCCAGCAACTTTGCCAATGCCTCATGGGCCATGTGGCTCAGATCCTTCATCAGTAGTGATAATTAGCTCATCAGCTGACTCCTGCAGCACTGTTGCCACTTTAAGGGAGAAAGAAATGGGTCCTCCTTTGTTGTCCCACTGAACTGGGTGTTCCTGAAACACTGGATTGTTGCACTGCAGGCACTACTCAGCTTGGTTTCTCCAGGGCCATTTTCATGAGCTCCTAGCCCACCCATGGTATTAATCATGCTCTTCTAGCACGAGAGACAAGACACTGATCTAGGACTAGTTAGTTGCCTACACCAGGGTGATAGTGAAATCAGGGATAAGGAGAGCACCAGCCAGAGAGGGATTTCACAGTACAATAATAATCAAAGTTTTGGCAGTCCATTCTCCGAGGTGGGCCCCTATCTGCCAATTTATTTGAGAGCACCATGCCAGAGTGGCAAGCTGATGAATGGCTTACATGGCCTGAGCTAATTTTATTTGCCTGATTTATTAATCTTACATAAAATTATGTTGGCTGGGTTGATTTAACACTCCCTGTTCATATTACTACCCTGGCAGAAAACAGGGATGGAAAAGCTTCCAAGAAGTGTGCATACCCCCACGTGATTCACTAATATCACTCTGCTTGCCATTTGGGGGGAAAAGAGGAAAGTAAATGGGGCCTAAACTATTTATCTTTCCATCTGCACACGATCCAAATCTCCTGCAGATTTTAAATTTTCTCATTGCCAAAGCCCCCAAAGGAGGCAAGCCAGTTCTTTAAAAGGTCGTATAATTATCTAAACAGGTTGTAGTTGTTAACTACAGTTTTCTGGCAGTTTTCATTGCTTCGTTCATCATATAGATTATACTGTTTTTATAATATTGTTTTTCAGTGTTCCTGTCCAGCTTTGTTGCATTGTTTGTGTGTACTATACAGGCCCATAGCCAGGATCTCTTCATTCGGGGGGCCTTTAAATAAGTCAGGGGGCACTGAAATTAAAATAAAAGGATGTTTTTTAAGCCCTGGAAGCCCAGCGTCAGGGAGCTGGCCTCTGCCAGCACTCCAGCAGGGCACCCAGGCAAGGGAAGAAGAGGAGGTGCAGGAAGGAGAGGCAGAAGAGGAGGAGAAAGAGTGCCCTGGCCCAGCCTGGCTAGCTTCTGAGCACCGCCAAAATTTTTCGCCCCTACCTTGCCTGCCAGCCCACCGGCCTAGTTGCCTCCTGCCTCTTCCTCATAGTCCCCTGCCACTGCCAGCTCATGAGCCCCCCCCCCCCCATGTGCCCACGAAGCCAGGTGCTGCGGAGCACTCTGGCTGGGACTTCATCTCTCAAAAAGCAAGGCATGCCAGCATGGGCAAGGTTCCAATGGGACTGGCTGGGGCAGGGCAGGGCAGGGGGAGCATGAAGCTCCAGCCACTACTGGCAAAGTCCAGGCAGCTGATGCTGCTTGAATGGGAATGGGAGCTGGGGCTGGGAGCTAGTCTCTGTCTTCATTAGGGGTTGTGTTTGCTTTGAAACTGCCTTTGCAGCAGAACAATTTCAACACTAACAGAAGCGGGGGGGGGGGGAGTCTCAACAGAAGTGAAAGGAAAGAAGGGGAAAGACAGGGGGGAAAGGAGGGCCCCACTCCCCACACCAGAAAGAGGTTCTGCAGCCCCCACCATGCCCACTCATCATCCCATATTGACCGTTGATGCCCAGGCAGGCAGAGGCACACGCGCTTGCTCTGCCTGGTGTGGAAGGGATCGGTCAGAAACAGCAAGGTGGAGGTGGCCGCTGAGAGCAGCCCGGTCAGGGAAGAGCAGAGTGCCAGGGAGCGAGGCGAGAGAGGAGGGCTGCGCTGGGCTGCCGGGTGCTCTGCTCATGGGCCGGCAGGCAAACACTTTTCAGCCGGGGCCCGCCTGGTTGCCTGCCTGTTGAAGGTGATGGCGCACCCTGAGCATGTGCTGGGCCAGGCATGCCTGTCCAGCCCCTTCGAGGCCAGCAAGGAGGGCATGAGGAGGAGAGGCTTGTGACACAGCCCTGGGGCCCCTCCACGCCCATGGAGCCAGCCTTGCCCGGCTGAGGGGGGTTCTGGGCATCTGTCTGCCAGCTGTAGGTGCAGGCTGAGCAGAAGTCAGGGGGCCTCAGAAGGAAGTCAGGGGGCCAGGCCCCGGGAGGCCCCACTGTAGCTACGGGCCTGGTATTATAGCTTGCCAGCCTCCAAGTGGCACCTGGAGATCTCCCACTATTACAACTGATCTCCAGATGACCAATATCAGTTCCCCTGGAGAAAATGGCTGCTATGGAGGGCAGATTCTATGGCATTAATACCCTGCTGAGGTCTCTCCCCTCCCCAGGCTCCACCCCCAAATCTCCAGGTATTTCCCAACCCGGACCTGGCAACCCTAGTGTATTATACTGAGTTTACTGCATTGTTCTTAAATGTCGTGATCCAGTTTTATTCCAGGACAGTTGTGTGTTTTATACCAGGGGCGTCGAACTCATTTGTTATGAGGGCTGGAGCTGACATAAATGAGACCTTGTTGGGCTGAACCATGGGTGTCTTAAAATGTAATGCCAGGTAGTGAAGATACAAACTTTATAAAAGACACAAACACAAAGGTTTTTTTTTTACTTAAAATAAAAACATGCTTGAAAAATTAGCACTCCTGCAATATTTTGTTTATTTAACAGTGCCTGAAAACTGACACCTCTTGTGTACAAAAGCTCACAATGTCCAACCATTTCATGTTTTCCCCTGGGTCCTAGGGACAGAACACTGAGCATGAGATTTCTGTAATGAATGTCAATAAATCAAAAGTAGGTTGCAGTTTACAAATATGCAACTGAACAGCATACTCAAGTTTGCTACAGCAGACGTTTTGCTGCAATAATTCAGAGCAAGAGGTGTCAGTTATCAGAGACTGTTAAATAAAATATTGCAAGAGTGCTAGTGTTTTATGCATTTTATTTAAAGTTAAAAATAATCTTTAGTTGCATTTGTGTCCTTTATAAAGTTTATATCTCTGCTACCTGGCATTACATTTTATGACACCCGTGGCCCAGCCCTACAAGGTCTCATTTATGTCAGATCCGGCCCTCATAACAAATGAGTTCGACACCCCTGTCCTAATACTCTGCTCAGCAAAATCTGAAGCCCTTCCACTAGTTTTAAGTTGCTCTTCCGCCTGAGGAAACTTAAACTGTAGGAAGCCTTCAAAGTTTCCTGAGCAATGTAGTGCACTGGGATGGAGGGCACAAGTCTTTTGTAATCAAAACAACACAGAATCTTGTGACATCTCAGGGCCAAGCTATGCATGATGTTTGACATTCATGACTGGATCACCTGGCATGTCTTCTGGCTCTAAAGCACAGCCACTGGGACAGGACCCCTTAGTGCAACTTCCCTGTCCAAAACCGCCCTGCCAGACTGCATTTCATTCCAGGAGGGGAAGAAAAGAACCTGTGTGGTCACAGTCCCCTCCCCCCCCCCGTGCATGGGCACCCTGGAGGGACAACTAAAATCAGGAAGATGATGCAGGGGAAGAAGAGTTAAACCTCCTTTCCCCAACCTATAGTTACATACATGCCTATACACCCCACCACTGCACAGCTGCTGTTCATAGCAGGTCTACATGTTGGAGAATCCAACCATGAAGCCACAATGTTATGGGTAGTTAGTCCCTTGAAGACTAACACATGTGTTTTGACATAAGCTTTTGTGGCCTAGAGCCCACTTCCTCAGTTGCCTGAAGATAAATCGTATAAATGGCTGTCACTTTAATTGTGCAAACTAAGGGTGGTTGAACAACAGCCAGTTTGGATCATGTCCTGATCTCCAGTTGCAGTCAGGCAGCCAGTTTTTCAACGACTAGCTTGTGACCCATTCACATACTCCTTTCCACACATCACACTGCAGCAAGATCAGCTTCCATGCATGTACACTCACATAGCCCAACACGGTTTTCTTCCCCTCCTCATTCATTCCTGCATACTGCTTCACTCCACAACCAAAGCACAGTTCAATCAATCATCACGTCTATAAACTGCTGGCAAATCAAGATGGATGGATGGATGGATGGATGGATGGATGGATGGATGGATGGATGGATATTCCTACTGCTTGCTGTTCCTTTCTGTATCCCTTAGCAATGGAAATGGCTGCCAATCCACCTGGATTGTGAGGATTTTCGCATAATTTTGCCAATCACCATGGAAGATATAGGTCCCCCCATCTCTGTTTTTAACTCTTAAAATTAAAGAAAAATGTGCAACATGGTGAGACACCCCCCACCCCCGAACATTTTGAAATCAAGCATGCAGAAAAAAAAACCCATCCATGTAATGGTGGATAAGCAGTTTCAGAACATCCTTTCCTTGCACTTTCACATCATGAGCAAGGATTACTCCGATTGGCTACCTTCACATGCTCAAGCAATGAAAAGCTAGCAAGCACTGCAGCCGCAAATCAGTATGCAAGTCCCTCAAGCCATTTGCTGCCAGACCAAATAAACCTGGAGAACAGCTCACCTTAATTGTGGCCATCAAACCAGTTATATTCGACTGTCAAATTTGTGCTGAAATTTGCAGTGTTCCTTGTGTAAACATACATGGTTTACAGATCACCATCAGCACTCTTCCATGGAGCGGTCTTATAAATGTGTCTCAGGACATACAACATGAAATGATGGTTGTAATCTATATTGGGTTCCATTTTTAAACTAGATTGGTTAGACCTATGATGACATCCCAGTTCATAGGATCCTTGATTCTGCTAGAATTTGCTCTCCAGAAATATGGATAATTAATTCCAACAAGTTTTCTGCTATCATTTCTGAAAGTAAGAAAGGTTACATTCTGAGAGGCCCTTCCTTGGTGATGATGAGAACAGAGCCAAAGTGTTATGTTCTGCATACAGCCCTGTTTACACATTTCTGGGCTGAAATCAGACATTTCTGGGCTGAAATTATCCATCACATAAGCAAAGCCATTGCCTTTCCCAGCTACTTGGAACATCCTGAACCAATTCTCTTTCTGTCAAGGCAATATATAAGCCAGCTCCATTGCCTGCTGGAATGAATAAAGATTCTGATTTTTAAAACCTTTTTTTAAAGGTAAAAGAAGAGAAGTTGAGATTGTAACTCTCCCACAAGAACCTCCTTGGAGAGCACAAAGGAGCAGGGTGGGGTTCATCAGCCTCACCTCCAACATCTGGTTGTGCTTAAAATTCATGTAGCTATTGGGGGAGGGTTTGGCTTTTTTAAAAAAGCCTATCAGATGGATGAAGGAGAATGCCAGAGCTAGAGGCCCTGTAGGTAGAGAGGAGGACCCCCGAAGCAGCAGTGCTTGGGGAAGAAAAAATACAGCCACTATGAAGCTTGGTTGAAAAGAGGGGGGGAGATCCCAACAATGTATGTTAATTTCCCAGTAGCACATCACAGCTTGCTAAGTAGGAACCCTTTAAAGTTAACACTTCATTGCTTGCCTTAAAATATGGTTGCCAACTGATCTGGAAGGAAACACCCTGTGACCAATTCCTGTGCCTTAAACAGTATTTTAATATGCAGGAATCAGCAGACCACATGCCTTTCACAACACGGAGAACATGAAGGACGTGGTCAGCTAGTACTATCTCAGTATCAAAGAACCAGTAAATCATAGGAGAGGGTAAAAATGTTAGCAACCCCTACAATGAAAGTGTGGGCTTATTTTAATACAAATGAAATCCAGTTAGCAACTTCTTTTTTAAAAAATATGAATTTTAAGAATTTTGAACAAAGAATGAAAAAGAATAAAGATTATAACAATCATAAAGGAATAACTACCGATTTTTTCTATGACAGATATACATTTTCATGTTGCACTCTTGCTCTAAAGTTACAATAAGAAAAACACATTTAATTTCCCTCTAATCTTATTTTTTGCCTCTTAATCTTCAGAACCACAGGTTGTTTTTTGTTGGGGGGGGGTTCATGCAAAATGTTTATAAGAGGTTTCCAAATAGCAATAAATTTAGATAGTGTCTTTCCCTAATCAAAGAGGTAAGTTTGGCCATCTCTGCCAACTCCATCGTCTTCACCAACCATTCTTCTATTGTGGTAGTATCAAAGTTTTCCACTTTTGAGTGTATAACAGTCTTGCTGCCATAGTCATGTACAAAAACAATGTTCTATGAGTATTTTATAACTGTTTGTCCATTAGTCCCAGCAAAAAAAAGCTTCTGGTTTCATTTATATATTAAAATTTAAAATCTTCTGGATAAATAAATGTATTTGTATCCAGTATTTTTTGGCTTTGTTACATGTTCACCATAGGTGATAAAATGTCCTTTCATTCACACTTCCAACATTTATTCAAAACATTTTTATTCATTTTGGCTAATTTATCTGATGACATATACCAGCGATACATCATTTTATAAAAATTCTCTTTCATACTAGAACTTAATGTAAATTTAAGACCCTTCAACCACAAATTTTCCCATTGTTCAATTTGCATATTATGTCCAAAGTTTTTTGCCCATTTAATCATCAGTTCTTTTACCTGTTCTTCTTTCTCCAGTTTCAACAAAAGTTTACACATTTTAGCGATAAAATGCTCATAATTCTTACATTATTCTGGTTCAAATACAGTCATAGATTGCTCAGATCCATATAACCTTTTATCAGCTTGAAACTTGTCTAATAGTTGTGCATAGAAAAACCATTGACAGCTATATCCTTGTGCAGTCAAATTTTCTCTTGTTTTCATTTTACATTCCCCTTGTGGAAATTCTGTTATATCATGACTAGGAATAAGGCCTGTGGTGGAAATAAATACAACGGGCTCTAGAAAGAGACTCTGGGAGAGTGCCCCGGCTTTGGGCACTCAGTGACAATTTGCTGTGGCAATCTCAGCAGGGTATAATGACAGAGTCCACCATTTTCTCCAGAGGAACTGATATTTGCTACCTGAAGAGCAGTAGTAATTTTGAGTGATCTCCAGCCCACACCCAAGATTGGTAACAGTGGTTCCCCAGGAGGGAGTGGCTGGTTTGGAGGGTGGAGTCTATGGCATTGTACCTGTCTGAGGTCCCACCCCTCCTCAACACTCACCCTCTCCAGGTTTAACCCCTCAAATCTCCAGGAATTTCCCAACCTGGAGTTGACAACCCTATCTCCCTCCCAGCCAACCATCAACCTACCTTTAGTTTTCCATCTCCTCCCCCCTCCCTCCTAGAGAGCAGTTGTAATTTTGAGTGATTTCCAGCCCCCACCTGGAGACTGGCAACAATGGTTCCCCATCAGGGAATGGCTGGATTGGAGGGTGGAGTCTATGGCAACGTACCTGTCTGAGGTGCCACCCCTCCTCAAACCTCACCCTCTCCAGGCTCCATCCCTCAAATCTCCAGGAATTGCCCACCTGGAGTTGGCAACCTGATCAGGACTGGGCCCAATGAGTTTTCTCCCAAAGGCCAACATAGGTGTGGAAAGGGCCTTTTACAGACAGAGGAGAAAGTACACTTGCCAACTCTGATTAGGGAAATACCTGGAGATTTGGGGGGGTGGATCCTGTGGAGAGCAGCATTTGGGGTGTGTGTGGAAGGACTCAGCAGGGTATAATGCCATAGAGTCTACCCTCCAAAGCAACCATTTTCTCCCGGGGAACTGATCTCTGTCATCTGGAGGTCAATTGTAACACTGGGCGATCTCCAGGTCCCACCTAGAGATTGGCAGCCCTAGGGGAAAGTCAGCCGCACAGCGGGGAGTTGAAGAAAACGGTTTGATGGTCACTGGCCCACCTCGTTAGCCAGCCAGCCATGCTGAAGCTAAGCAGGAGAAAGAGCCTTTTTCCATTTATTCTGACAGGAAAGTGGCCATTGGGGAGGGGGTTATGGGCGGGGGAGGGGTTATGCTGAAAGTCCTTTGTTTTTTTACTCACAGAACCAAGCTTGGTTGCCTACCAACAGCCACTGAGGGGACAGTCCCTCACAGGAGTCAAGAGAACTGTCTTCCTCGGGAGAGAGAGCTGTCTGCCAGTAAATCTGACATGCAAAATCCATCTGAAGGGGGAGTGGGTGGGGAAGAGGAGCAGACCCAGCACCCGGCCAATGGCACACGAGTACTCTTGAGTGGCGGCTGATGGGCCAATGGCTGAGGGAGGGCATTTTACAGCCAATGGGAGCGCATGGAATCTTGCGAAACCAAAAGATAATTATTTATAAGGAGAGATATGTTAACCACTTGTCATTAGTCACCATTTCCCGTCTAAAGAAGGCTTCTTGTGTTGAAATCCACAAAGGTATTTTCAGAAAGACAGTTAGAGACTTCTGTTGGTTGGTCACTCTTAGTTTCCAGTAGTAGGCACACTCCCATCTCCTAAATGGTACATGAAAACCAAAAAGGTCTGATTCAATCTGAAAAGGGAGGTCATGAATTTTGGAACTGAAGCATCAAGAGATGTATTGCCTCTCACTTTGTCATTGTCATCTATGATACTACTGCAGGACAGGATGACTGGTGTCCACACTAAATAAATGTCAAGGTGTCCCTGTATTTTCCCCTGCTGTGTCACCAGAGGACTTTTGGTGTTTCTTTTAAAATTAATAATTACTATTGCTTTGCACGGAACGTTCCCTTGATTTCTCCAATTTTCTTGAAGAGATCTGTTATGTAATTACTTATGTGTTATGCAATGTAATCTAAACCAGAGTTTCAGGCACAAGCTCCATTGACTCTCTAGTATTCTAAACCCTGCAGTCGTATTGGCCGCTGTTGCATAGCAGACCAATCCGGAAAGACTCTGACCGATGGTGGGAATTAATCCCATTGGTCCTAAGCTCTCTGTTGTGATTGGACATTATGGTACTAAGGGTGTGTGGCCCTGCTAGTTCAAAATGTATATATTGCATTGCTCTCTGAAGGTTCTTGTTGTGTTGTGTGTTCTGAGCTGAATAAATGAATCACTTGTTTAAGAAACGCTGCCTCGATCTCAGTATATAACACTGGCAATGAGGATGGGACACAGTGGGTAGGCAGCCTCACAGAACCATAGCTGATCACTACAGCAGGCAAAGAAGTCACCTTGGCCCTCGGAAGCAGCCAGAGAACACAAGCACCTGCCGCTCCAGTGCAACAGCACGATGGCCACCAAGGGCCACTTCGAACCATTTGATTCGACTACAGAGGACTTGGACACCTATGTCGCCCAGTTTGAGTTCTACATTACAGCAGATTACGGACGCAAATACCAAGAAAGCCACCTTTCTCAGCATCTGCAGCAAGAACATTTTCAATGTGTCTAAAACATTAGTTGTGCCTGCAGAACTCAGGGACACTGCGTTCGGCGCAATCAAGGCCGAATTGCGTGAACATTTTTCACCTAAGCCTTCAGAGATCGCATGTCAGCACGCATTCCACAAACGGGACCAAGCTCAAGGCAAGTCCATTGCTGAGTATGTGATGCCGCTTCGGAAAGCAGCGCAACAGTGCAACTTCACAGACTTAAATGATAGACTCCGTGACAGACTAGTGTGCGGCCTGCAAGACAAAAAGTTACAACAACAGCTGTTTGCCACAAGAGAACTTACATTCCAAACCACTTATGAAGAGGCAATAGCAGCAGAAACTGCTGACCAGTCGACCAGAGATGTGCACAAGTCCAGAACACCGTCAATGCCCTGAAAGTTGCAGCCAGTGCATCAGGGGCTCCTGGAAGAGTCTGATAACGAGGACAACTCTGTCTACCAAACACAAAGAGGTGTAAGTGCTCCACTCACAGCTCAAAATGCACCAGTTGCAGTGATGATCACGAGCATCATAAGTGTCGGTTCCACAAGGCCCAGTGTCAGGATTGCGGGGAAATTGAACACCTCACCCAGGTCTGCCGCTCACCTAGAGACAAGACATCAACCAAGATGTCACCTAGAACATCACATAGTAGACTTTGATTGTCGTCAAGGGACACTACTGCAATTGCAGACTGCCACTTGATAAACAACTGCATCTACCACTCGGTGTGCAGCACTCAGCTCCAAACGAGAAACAAAATCAAAGTGAATGTAGTCTTCGACAACATTCCCTGCGAGATGGAGGTCAATTTGGAATCGGCGCTCACCATCATCTCAATGCAGACTCTATGCCGGCTGTTTCCCAGATGGAGCAAATGACAGCTCGAGCCTGGCGAGTTCCACCTCATTGATTTTCAGCCGCTTCACTCTTTCTGGGGTTACTTGTACTCGCCCTCTGCTCTTCCCCAGAAGCATATTGGATACCTTCCAGTCTGAGGGTCTGTGATAAAGGACAAAAATGGTAGGGACCTAACAGAAGTAGATTAGGAAAAGATGACAAGAATACACAGAAGAACTATACAAAAAGGACCTCAATGTTCTTGACAACCATGACGGTGTGATCACTGACCTTGAGCCAGACATCCTGGAGTGCGATGTCAAATGGACCTTAGAAAGCATTACGAACAACAAAGCTAGTGGAGGTGATGGTATCCCAGCTGAGCTATTCAAAGTCTTAAAAGATTATGCTGTTAAAGTGCTGCACTGAATATGCCAGCAAAGTTGGAAAACGCAACAGTGGCCACAGTATTGGAAAAGGTCAGTTTCCATTCCAATCCCAAAGAAGGGTAATGCCAAGGAATGTTCAAGCTATCACACAATTGCATTCATTTCACATGCTAACAAGGTCATGCTTAAGATCCTACAAGCTAGGCTTCAGCAGTACATGGATAGAGAACTGCCAGAAGTACTAGCTGGGTTTCAAACAGGTAGAGGAACTAGAGATCAAATTGCCAACATTTGCTGGATTATGGAGAAAGCAAGGGAGTACCAGAAAAACATCTGCTTCTGCTTCATTGACTACGCCTTGATTGTGTGGATCACAACAAACTATGGCAAGTCCTTAAAGAGATGGAAGTACCAGACCACCTCAGATGTCTCTTGAGAAACCTGTGTAAGGGTCAGGAAGCAACAGTTAGAACAGGATATGGAACAACTGATTGGTTTAGCATAGGAAAAGGAGTATGACAAGGATGTATATTGTCACCTTGCTTATTTAATTTATATGCAGAGTACATCACCCAAATTCCGGCCTGGATGAATCACAAGCCAGAATTAAGATTGCTGAGAAAAACATCAACAACTTCAGATATGCAGATGATACCACTCTAATGGCAAAAAGTGAAGAGGACCTAAAGAGACTCTTGCTCAAAGTGAAAGAGGAAAGTGCAAAAGTTGGCTTGAAACTCAACATCAAAAAAAAAGATTATGGCATCAGGCCCCATCACTCCTTGGCAAATAGAAGGGGAAGTCATGGAAGCAGTGACAGACTTCACATTCCTGGGATCCAAGATCACTGCAGACAGTGACTGCAGCCATGAAATTAAAAGACGCCTGCTCCTTGGGAGGAAATCGATGGCAAACCTAGGCAGCATAATAAAAAGTAGAGATATCACCCTGCCAACAAAAGTCCATATGATCAAAGCAATGGTATTCCCAGTAGTAATATGGCTGCGAGAGTTGTACCATAAGGAAGGCCAAGCGTCAAAGAACAGATTCATTTGAATTATGGTGCTGGAGAAGACTCTTGAGAGTCCCTTAGACTGCAAGGAGATCAAATCAGTTAATCCTAAAAGAAATCAACCCTGATTGTTCCCTGGAAGGCCAGATACTGAAGCTGAAGCTCAAATACTTTGGCCACCAAATGAGAAGGGAGCACTCAACTGGAGAAGACCCTGATGCTGAGAAAAACTGAAGGTAAAAGAAGAAGGGGACAGCAAAGGTTGAGATGGTTAGACAGTGTTATTGATGCAACAAACATGAAATTAAGCAAACTCTGGAGCATGACGGAAGACAGGAGGGCCTGGCATGATGTGGTTCATAGGGTCGCAAAGAGTCGGACTCAACTGTGCGACTGAACAACAACAACAACAAAAATTACTATTGCAATGTAGCCCAATAACATTGTAATAGTCTATTGCCATGATCTACCAGTTCCTCTGAATTCTCACATTTTGTAGCTCTGCAATGAAAAGGGCTAGATGACAGTTTTAGTCCATGCACCTTGCTCTTCAACCCCTGATGAGCTATACCTGTCCATCCAGTCAGACTGGCTACTTTGCAAATGTGGCCAGGGAGATGAGGGTAGTTGTACATAATCATCCTGGGCCCTGCATGCTGATGAAAAGATATAGCAAGATGGGACAGCACCCTGCAAGTACACAGCTCCTTACTGGCCAGCACTGATCTGCACAGGCATGGTCCAAATCCATTAAGTATCTGTAAAGTGCACTGCTGACCAATTAGAAGTTGTGTGCATGCAGGCTGCTGACCCAGCTATCTCCTCCCTCTACCAACACCCACCAATAAAAGCTTGGCAGATTCTCTCATTCTCAGTTACAAACCACCACACCACTTCACCAGCTATAGCTGGGTATTGGCAACTCCCATGTGAGCTGTCTACATCGCTGGCTTCCTACTTTAAACACAGGGGTGTCTTGGATGACAAGGTTCCTGGCCTTTCTAACAAGAAGTCTGGTTGTGCCTAATACAATGAACTGAGACTATAGCAGGCTTCCATTTTGGGTTGCCCAAAGAGAAACACCCACTTCTTGAGAGGTTCAGGATTACAGAGTTATCATGGGGAGATGAGGCCTTGCCTTTGTTTTTGTGACTTCTGTGACTTGCAATCCTGAGCAGCATTGTGCAGGAAGAGATTTAAAAATCAAAAACACATGCCCAAATGTCAGCCATCAGTAACTTCAAGACTTGGGGGCAAACTCTTGGGATCCTAGACTCAACTTCCCCAGAACGGTCTCTGTCTTGCACCAAGGCAAGCGACTGGAATGCTGGAGCACGATAACTGTGCAGTCAAGAGGGTTTCAATTAAAGAAGTGTATCATAATTTTCAACTGAATGGCCTGCTTGGCTCATGCATTTAACCTGGAGTGGTCTCTAAATACTAACAGGCAACTTTCCTGCATCAGGCCAGAGCCCAATGGGAACACAATGGAGTCTTGTTTCTGGTAACTCGAGATGCCTTATTCCTGCCTCTTTAATTTTAGACCCCAACATGCTTGCATTCCTGAGCACTACAATGGCAGATATTTATACCCTGGAATGCAGGGCCCAGTGCTAATTTAACAGGCCTGCGGTAACCAGAAGCTGCTCTCTTCACTGGGCCAGAGCAGAGATAAATCTGGAGCTGGGCAAGGTTTTATGGGGCTTACAAATCCTGGCATTTGTCCTTTTCTTCTCCCTTCTATTTCTCATAAAAAGCTGAGCTGACAATCCCTGTAAATTCACTGGCCACCTGAATGGACAAGGCAGCTGCTGCTAATGAGAAATGTGAAATGGCAGCGAACCTCAGTGGAGGCAAAATTGGAAATGTTGTGGCATGACTGGACAGCCGAAGGCAAGAGCAAGAGAGAGAGAGAGAGAGAGAGAGAGAGAGAGAGAGAGAGAGAGAGAGAGAGAGAGAGAGAGAGAGAGAGAGAGAGAGAATCTTCTCACAGAGGTGACATGAGAGTTTGCTTTGCTTACACAGCAGCTCTTCTTTGTTGCCTCTTCAGAATAGGGGTGGGAGCCTCGCTAATTGAACAGAGGAGACCATGATCATTGGCTTGTCACGACAGCCACGAGAGCATAAAAAACCGTTCGGCCTTCCCATATACTTTCTCTCTTTTTAACATAGGTTTGCCAGCCATTTGTTTTCCAAAAAATGTTTGTAATTGTTAGCACTTTTCAGTAGTATTTGTTCCAATCCATTGTCAGTTGCACTTAATCCCATATATTTATTGAATTTTAAATTTAATAAATTTGAATTTTTAAAATCATTTTTGGGAGGGTATAAAGTATACACAACTTTGGTGATGCAATGGAGAAGTAATCAACCTGCCTGAGGCTAGGGAGAAAACAAAGGCGACCTAAGAAATAAATGCTGGCTACAGACAATCAGTTGTGAGTTGGAAGCAAGAGGTGTTGCTTCCTTTCTCTCATTGTCACCACTGATCAATAGGTCTTATAGGTTTTGAAACAATATGATACAAAACTCTGTTTACCAAACTCAAAAGTTAGATGAGCCTCCACAATCCATTCTCCAAATGACTTCCAGTTTTCTGAAAAGATATAATCTGTCTCCAGTCAATGGCGCCAGTGGAGGAGGAGGGCTTGAGATGCTCCAATTGTGATGTCACAGACACCAAGCAACAGTACCTGAGACATTAGTATACTCCTTATATAATATTTGTGAGTTAAAGTTCATACCTGGAGAACCTGCACCACCAAATGGAATGTAAAGCTCTAGAGAGAGGGAGCAATATAAACCTAGCAAGGGGGTGGAGTGGGATTTGGTTTCTTCCAGGACATCAAATCAGAACCATTGTTTAAGGCATACCACAGAGCCACAGAGTTCCACCAAGAGTTCCTGCAGACAGAGATAGGAACAATCATGTTGGAGCATAGCCCCTTACACCAATTTACACAGGTCAACAAATTCCACCTCTGTTTGTAGACAAATGAAACAAAAAGAAATCACAGTGAGGTCTTTGCTTTCTGGATGGACCAAGTTTTCTTCTGGCTTTGCATTAGGGATGCCAGCCTCCATGTAGAACCTGAAGATCCCCCAGAATTACAGCTCATCTCCAGACTACAGAAATCAATCCCATTGGAAAAACTGATACTTTGGAGGTTGGAATCTAGGGCATCGTACCCCACTGAGGTCCCTGCCCTCCCCAAGCTCCATCCCCCAATCTTCAGGAGTTTCTCAACCTGAATCTTGCAATCCTCACCCTCCCCTCATTCCCTGCCAGTGGCCTGGCAACCCTACTTTGCATTATGCCCAATTTGTTCATATTCTAACAAGTCTACCATTTGGTCAGCTGTCCGCTTTGTCCCCTCTCATATTTCAAATGCTCTACTCTGCCTTTTTTCTATTATTTACAATATCACAAGCACATTTACCTGTTCATGCCTCCTCTTTTAGTTTAAAGGAGTTTAAAAACAGTTGTAAACCCACTCTGGGGACTGGGAAGAGAAGATGTCCAATACAGGCAGGACTGATGTCATCCACAGAGCCATGTGGGCATAAGTGGAGTCAAGCCAAGAAAAAGGTCGAATCTACATTTGCATTTTTAAATCAGTTTCGTGCTGTATTTGCATTTTTAAATCAGTTTCGTGCTGCTGTGACACTGTCTTTCTCTATGTTTGACGGCGTCACAGCAGCATGAAACTGATTTAAAAATGCAAATGTAGATTCGACCAAAGTCACCAAAAGGCAGCAAGAAGGTAGTCAGGAGCAGGATGACCATGGTGGAGGGCAAGCCCAGAAAAGCTAGAATCCTCAAAAGCCTGGAGCAAGGGGATGTGCTCTGCTAAGAGCAGGAAGCCTGCAAGAGAGCTCAGTCTGGACTTACCTTAGCAGATGCAGCTACTAGGACAACCCTATGGTTGTTGCTCAGGAGATGGTACTGTGCTGAAGAAAGAGTCACAATGTGTCCTGGATCAAAGGGGTATCAAACATCTGTCTCTCTGAGGGGTGCCAGAGAGAGAGATGCTGTAAAGCCCTCAACATCTGGAGGCAAGCTTATAAGTGTGTGTGTGTGCGTGTATGCGTGTGAGAGAACAACCTGATGGCCAGAGGATTTCTGCTCTGAAATTAAAGTGCTCAGAAGAGACATGGTGAAAACTGTGGTCTCCTTCTATTGGAAAAACTCCAGACCAAACAAGCTACATTACAATTCAATTACAATTAAAGTCTTCTCTCAACCGAATAGCCACCATGTCGGGAAACAGAGAAAAATGGCACTTATAAGCTTGCCTCCAGATGTTAAGGACTTTACAGCATCTTTTGTGGACATGACTGCACTACAGTATGGCCCAAACTTGATTCTTTGTCCAGTATAGTACGATGATGGGGCGGGGGGAAATCTTTTAGACATTGTCAGATTATAGGATATATGTTTTGGTTTTGGCCCCTTAATGCAGGCCTGGAAAAGAAGCATTTGCATTTATTACATCTGCTTTCCATCCACTTGTAACTAGGCAAGTTGCTGAGAATGGAGACACATGTAACAATTTGAATGTGGATGAAAAAAGAGGAAGACAAACTCAACCCAAAATATGCCAGATTAAAAACAAGTTGTCTGAAGTCAGACTTCATAGAACATCAACATGAGCTTGAAATAATCTTTAGTCATTTTACAGATGGAGTCAACAATTTTACATACAGAGTTGACGCAATAGGACCATACCTGTTTCGGCCTCCTCAGTGGTCAATAATATTATGATAAAGCACACATATACATCTCCAGAAGCAAATATATATAAATTGAAGCCAGGTGTTGCTTTCTTATATGCCGTGCAGTTGCTGAAAATTTATGGAATAAGCCATGGATAACTTCTCATGGTGATTGCATATGCACAACAAAATCTTCAATGATATAATAATCTGGTATGAAATTTCCCAAGTCTCTGGACGTGTGTGACATCAATCAAGAATTACAATACAGTGGCTACACTTTAATCTGGCAGAAGAGGTAGGAATGCCCTTTTAACAATCTAAAGCACACTTAAATAGATAATGACATGGTTCAGTGGTAGAGGACATACTCTGTATACAGAAAGTCCCAGGTTCAGCCCAACATTCTAGTTAAAAGGATCATGTAGGAGGTGATCTGAAAGACCTCTGGCTAAGACTCTGGAGAGCCACTGCCTTTCAGAGTAGCCAACAAGGACCCTGATAGACCAATCGTCTAAGGACTCAGTATAAGGCAGCTTCATCCACACATGGACAGTTCTTTCATCTCAAGCAAGCTTTGGAAAAAATCTAAATTTCTGATTTCCATTACACTAGGGGCAAAGCCAGGTTTAATGGCTACCAGCTGTCCAGTACTGATGATGCCACCAGTATACTTCCAACAGAGTTACCTCAGACCAGTTTTGCATCCATCCATCTGTCCATCCATCTTTCTTCTTTGAATGAGTGTATAAATGAATCAATATTCACGTTCAATATTAACTTTAAAAAAAACCTGCTAAAGATAGCCTGCCTGGAGGTGATGAAGAAGACTGAGAGCTGATTCTGTATTTGATTCGCAAAAATATCTGTGTTCAAGGAGAGTTGCAGACATTACATCCTGCCTTCACAGTGTGGTCACCTGGGACCCTCTAGGCCTAATTGGAAGGCAGCAGAATATGCCCCCTCCTGGATGTTATCAGCACTCATGCTGGTAGAAGCTGAGATGAGTTCTGAGAGGAGGCATTATGATGTCACTTTGTGACCTTGGGCTCTGACTGCATACAGTTTTATGAGCTCAGCTTTATATGAAACTAGGAATAAGGCCCGTTGTGGAAAAACACAACGAGCTCTAGAAAGAGGCTCTGGGTGGGTGCCCTGGTCTTTGGCACTCAGTGTCAATTTGCTGTGGTGACCTCAGGAGGGTATAATGACACAGAGCTTACCGTTTTCTCCAGTAGAACTAATCTCTGCCATCTGAAGAGCAGTTGTAATTCTGAGTGGTCTCCAGCCCTCCCCTGGAGATTGGCAACAGTGGTTCCTCAGGAGGAACTGGCTGGTTTGGAGGCTGAAGTCTATGGCATTGTACCTGTCTGAGGTCCCACCCCTCCTCAAACCCTACCCTCTCCAGGCTTCACCCCTCAAATCTTCAGGAATTTCCCAGCCTGGAGTTGGCAACCCTATCTTCTTCCCAGCCAACAATCAACCTACCTTTATCTCCTCTTCTGACTTCAGCTTTCCATCTCCTCCCCCCTCCTACCTGGATAGCAGTTGTAGGCTCCTGCTGAACAGGACCAAGCAGCCAGGGATAGTGAAATAATGCCATTCAGGGCATGAAGTCACCCTGAGAGTGCTGGCAGGCCTAGGGTTGCCAACAAAGACAGATTGATGCAAAGGAGGATGGGAAAGTCTCCATATCTCTATTTTGCCTTAAATTGTTTTTGATGCCAGCAGAGTGAGATGGGTGCCCCATAGTAAATTGACAATTCCTAAAGATTTTCCAAAACACTACTCTGTCCACATTCATTTTCTACACTCACAGTGTCCCCATGCCAGAGTGCAACACATCCCCAGCACTTTGAATTAGCACCAGAGCTTTAAGAGCTGTCCTGCTGTCACCTGGAGATTGGCAACACCTTGTTTGGAGGGTGGGGTCTATGGCATTGTATCTGTCTGAGGTCCCCCTCTTCCTTCTCAGACCCCACCCTCAGCAGGTTTCATCCCTAAAATATCCTGGAAATTTCCAACCTGGAGCTGGAAACCTATGTCCTTTCCAGGAAATCATTACCCTACCTTTATCTGCCTGTCTGTCTTCAGGTTTACATCTCCCCCCACCCTCGCAGCCTCTGCCTAGGGAAAAAGCAGTCTTTCCCTACTGTGGGAACCAAAGCAGCTGACATCATTCTGCTCTTCCCTGTATGATCCACACAACAACCCTTTGAGGTATGTTAAGGTAGAAAGTCTGTGAATGGTCCCCCAGGCAGCTTTTATAACATGAACCTGGAACCTGCACACTATCCTCTGAAGCACTCTCAGTAATGGGGTGACTGCTGGCACCTTTTCCAATCATTTTTAGCCTTGTGGTATTCTGTTTGTGGTGTGATCTGTCTTTTTTGTGGTGTGGCATGGTTGTGTTATTGGGTTTGTTTCTTTTGAAGAGGAAGTGATGTGTTATGGGTGAGGACATATTTTACCTCAGAATATACCAGGTCACATATGCAAATGGGGGGGGGAGTTTGAGTGTGAAATGGAGTGAAGTCCAATCAGCTTCCATATGCAAATGACATTGAAATGCTGGCCCAATCAGAGAAGAGTGGCTTAGGCTGCAGTGGGTGGGAGAGAACTCAGGCAACGCAGCCAGTGGATAGAGACAACTTGTGATTAACATATTACAGAGCCAACTGATTTTGACGGGAATAGACTGTTGCCATACGAAAATGCTTTTATATAAAAGGACAGGGTGGACTTTTTGATCAAGTTAATGACATGGCTTCACTAACGCCGCACTGCTCCCCCCCAGTCTAGCAAATAGCCACAACGAAGTTGCTACAAGTGTTTGTTGACACTAAGCAGAAAAACCAAGATAGCTGCAACAGTCCTCAGCATGCCCACAACATGCAACTTATTGTTGTGTTCTGGGATAGTCATATTGTTGCAAAGTGGAAGAGAACAGATTAAAGCTGGGTCCACTAAAGAAACACAAAGAGGTTGGCCATGGAGAACATTTTAAGGTGGTTCTCAGCCCAGCCACACAATCAGAGTCTGCTTCCAGTTAGAAATAGTCTGACTTCCATCTAGTGACTGATGATTGCTGTGACATATGGCATTCCATACATTTGCACATTTGAATGTGGTTTCTTGATTAAGGACTGGTATCTATAAACGCAGAACAACAACACCCACTGTTTTGGCAACCACTTTGGCAATCTATGCCCATGTAAATTCCTTGAAGATGCATGGATACGTCACACACTTTCTCCAGTAAGTACTGCTCATTACTGTCCGAGTGTCTGGGTTCAGGCAGGCACCTGGGGCAAGAGACAATATACATAGTCCAAACACAGTCCAGGGTCAAAGCACAGCTAGTCAAAAGTCCAAGCATCAAACCAGAAGGGCAAATCCAAAGAGCACAAGCCAGGTCATGGTCCAGAAGGTCAAGCACACAGAAGTCTACAGCCACACGCAAGAGCTGTGGACAAGTTGCTTCCAAACCGGCTCTCCCTTTTCTGGCTGCTTTTATCATGAGTCATTCAGGGCCTGGTGCAACTCATCAACCTACTTGTTGTATTCTATTAAACTATGTTAGTTTTATACATAGGGTTTTTAGTATTTGAAAATGTATTTGCATTTCCCCTTTTTCCTTTTACTGAATTTTATGGAATCTTATCTGATTGTATTATAGGAATATTGTTAACAGTTTTTAGTTTAACTGATCTGACCGTAACAATAAATACTACTCCTAGATCAACTTGCTGAGTCATCCAGGGACAGGTGCAAGTCATCCATTGCAGAGCAGCCTACAGAGCTGTTAACCCTGATCCTGCCATGACTCCAGCTCACAGGCAGAGGTTGACCGGTGCTGCCAACTGTGCACTGTAGTGCCACTCCTGCGCTGCCCTCTGGGCCAGCCTTCTCCGGCATTCCAAGGGCTCTGGTGACTCTGGGGGTGAGGCTGGTGGCTGCAGGGCCTCTGCTTCAGCTTCAGATCCCAGGCTGCAGGACTTAGGGCACGGCACGCTGACTTCAGCCTGAGATTCCCCATCTGTACCTGTCAGAGTGCTCACCTTGTCTGGCGAGTCTTCCTGCTGCATCTGAGGGCTGGGGCCAATTTTCTTCATCTCTTCCTCATCCGAGGAGGTGTTGGCAGATAGACCCGCAGCACTGCACTTAATCTGGTTTATTCATTTTTATGCTTGTCTTCGGCCCTTGAAGGAACTCAGAATAGTGATATCGGATCATAACACTTTATGGGGAAGGGATGCCAGCTCCAGGTTGAGAATTCCTTAAGATTTAGGGGTAGGATCAGAAAAGTTGGGGGGGGGGGCTCAGCAAGGTATAATGCCAGAGATTCCACCTTCCAATGCAGCCACTTTCTCTGTGTAATGCCAGGAAATCTATAGGCCCCACCTGGAGGTGGTCAAGCCTACTATGGAGTAAATTAGGCTGGAAGATAATGTCTTGCCTGATGCAATTCCAATGAGATTCTTTTACAACCAGGCAGGGACTTGAATCTGGATTTTTGTTTTCTAGAGCTCAGGACTTGAATTTGAACTATTAATAGTAAAGAAAACTGTTGTGTATTAACTGTGAATCAAGCTTATAGTTTACTGAGTTAAGCTTCAGGCTAAATGTGGCTCTTTCATCTGTCACATTACCATTGGCTGGTTTCTGCGAAACCTCTGTAAATATCCAACCACTGTGTGAGAATGTATCTAAGAGGGAACGGTCCTGATTGGCCTTTATCCCTGTGTTTTGATTAGTCTTTAACATGTTCTTGGAGTGGCTTTGACAGCCCGGGATAGTTTAAAAAGGGAGCTGTGCTCCACTTGTTGTTGTGTGTTCCTGAGTTGGTGTTGCCGTTCAATAAAGCTGAAATCACTTGTTGAGCTTATTCCATTGTTGAGTCTCATACTTAACAATTTGGCGACGAGGATGGGATGCTAGAGTGGGTAGGCAGCCCCACTGAACCGAGACCACAATGGCAGACGAGGACACACACCTGGCCGAGCCGGCTGAGGCTCCATGAGCAGTAGTGGCAGCACCGTCAGCCCCGATGGCCGTCAATCCAGCGTTTGAAGCATTTGACCCGGCGACAGAGAACTGGGACTCTTACCTGGCACGGTTTGAGTTCCACCTCCAGGCGAACCAGATCACTGATGAGGCGAGAAAGAAGGCGACGCTCCTGAGCTCCTGCGGCAAGGCTGCCTTCGACATTGCCCGGTCCCTGGTCGCCCCGACTGAACTAAGCACGGCAACATGGGCTGATATCACGGCCAAACTTAAAGGCCATTTCTCACCATCTAAAATCGCATGCCGGCACGCTTTTTACAAGCAGTGCCAAGGGCCATCTGAATCGATAGCCGAGTTCGTCACCGCCTTACGGAAGGCAGCGAGGCCATGCAAGTTCACCGACTTGAAAGAAGCCCTCCTCGACCGCTTGGTGTGCGGCCTTCAGGACGAGTGCCTTCAACAGTGTCTCTTCGCCCACACCCAACTCACGTATGCGGTAGCCTACACCGAGGCCATCGCCACAGAGGCCGCTGACAAGTCGACGCGAGTGGTTCGACAGTGGCAGACCCAGGCCAGCAAAGAGCCTGCAGTTCACCAACAGTCCGCCAGTGAGTCCGACAGCGACGCCGACGGCGTGTGCCAAACTCGAGAGACACACCCACCGTGGACCAGACCAAGAACTACAAAGACCCGTCCCTGCGCCAGCTGCGGCGGTAGGCATGACAGAAACCTCTGTTGGGCAAGGGAGCTGATCTGTCGCTTCTGTGGAAAGAGAGGTCATCTGGTCCAGGTTTGTCAAGCGGCCAGGAAATCGCCACCATCTTCGCAACGTGCAGACCCCAAGGTTCGCCCCCGAGATGATGGCAGGACACCCGACTGTCATCAGACCGACACCTACTGCTGCCCATCGACCGTCCTGGCAACCAGTGACAAGCCCAGTTGGAAGATCCACGTCACGCTCCGTCTGGACGGCGTACCCTGCACGATGGAGGTGGACTCCGGATCGTCCATCACGGTCATCTCCACACAAACGTTGCAATGCCTGTTCCCGATACGGAGTTGCCACCGGCTGTCACCAGTTTCGACCCACCTGACCGACTTCCAAGGAAGGCGCATTCCATTGGCAGGAAAGTGACCTTCTGAGTTGAATTCAAGGATCGGAAGGCTGAGCTGTCCCTCCTAGTTGCAGAGGGGGAGAGAGTCAGTCTGTTGGGCCTCGATTGGTTTGAGGCATTGGGCATTGCTATTACCGGTGTAAATAAGATTTGTGATAATAAATGGGACTCATTGTATAGAGAGTTTCCAAATGTTTTTGGGGAAGGGCTTGGTACATACACCGGTCCCCCGGTCTCTTTTGATCTTGACCCTGCAGTGCGTCCCATACGGCTGAAGTACAGAAAGGTACCACTCGCCCTAAAAGCAAAAATCGAGGCCGAGCTGGACAAATTGGTGAACCAGGGCATCCTCGAGCCGGTGCCCTATGGTCGATGGGAGACCCCCATCATGACGCCTGTAAAGGCTGATGGGTCAATATGAATATGTGCTGACTATAAATGTACTGTAAATAGAGCCCTTCAACAGCACTCTTACCCGGTGCTGGTAATCAGCCACATGCTGGCATCGCTGGGAGGGGGTAAGATTTTTGCCAAGGTCGACCTTGCTCAAGCGTACCAGCAGTTACCGGTGGACAATGCAACTGCTGAGACCCAAACGATCGTGACCCACAAAAGGGGCTTTCAGGGTCAAACGCCTTCAGTTTGGGGTGAATGTTGCCCCGGGTATTTTTCAAGGGCTTATGGAGGGGCTCCTGCGTGGGCTCCCAGGAGTAGTGCCCTACTTTGATGATGTCCTAATAGCTGGTGCTGACGAATGTGAACTGATGGCCCGCTTGAGAGCAGTGTTGCGTCATTTTGGTGAGTCTGAATTGCGGGTGAAGCATTCTAAGTGTGTTGTCAAGGTGGACCGAGTTGAGTTCCTCGGATTCCTCATTGATGCAGATCGGGTCCACCCCACGCCTGACAAAGTCACCTCAATAAAGAATGCACCCCCACCACGGTCAAAGAAGGATCTCCAGTCGTTCCTGGGGATCCTCAATTTTTACCATGCCTTCCTGCCACACAAGGCATCGGTTGCTGAACCCCTGCACGCTTTGCTCCACAAAAATGCAAAATGGGAGTGGGGAGAGCAGCAGGAGCGAGCTTTCACGGCTGTGAAGGAACTACTATCGCCGAGTGCGGTGCTGACCCACTTCGACGAGAACAAACTTTTGGTTCTTGCGGCTGACGCATCCCCTTACGGGGTGGGCGCCGTTCTCAGCCACCTGATGCCGGACGGATCGGAGGCACCGATTGCCTTTTATTCACGATCATTCACACCAGTCGAGAAGAACTATGCCCAGATCGACAAGGAGGGCCTCGCCTTAATTGCTGGAATTAAGAAATTCCATGACTTTGTTTATGGGCGGAAGTTCCTCCTTGTGACCGATCACAAACCACTCCTGGGCATCTTCTCCCCGGACCGGCAGATGCCGAGCATACTGTCCACTTGGATGTTGAGGTGGGCAGTTTTTGGTGTACGATTTTGAGCTAGAGCACCGCCTGGGGAAGGCTATCGGGCATGCTGATGCCCTTAGCCGTTGCCCCGCACCGCTGACTAACTGTGACTCTGAACCTGAACTGGACGTTCTGGCACTTGAGGAGCTCCCAGAGGCACCGGTTACCTCTTCGGACATTGCCGCTGCGACGGCTAAGGACCCTGTGCTTGCCCGTGTCCTTAATTGGGCATGGAGGGGGTGGACAGCTGGGAAAATGGCGCCTGAATTTAAACCTTTCTGTTCGTGCCAGAACGAGTTGTCAGTTACAAAGGGCTGTCTGCTTTGGGGGAGTCGGGTAGTGATTCCCGCCAAACTACGGGAAGATGTCTTGGAGGCGTTGCATGTGGGCCACCCTGGCATGATCCACATGAAAGCCCTCACAAGAGGATACGTGTGGTGGCCTAAACTGGACGAGGGCATCGAGGCCTGGGTAAGGCAGTGTATGTCATGTCAACAGTCCCATCCAGAACCACCACAGGCTCCCATCCAGCCCTGGGAGAAATCGAGGAGGCCATGGTCCCACCTCCATATCGATTTTGCGGGTCCCTACTATGGGAAAATGTTTTTAATCTGTGTGGACTCATACTCCAAATGGTTGGAGGTTGTAAATATGGGGTCAACTGGGTCCAGGGCTGTCATCAACGTCCTGCACAAACTTTTTGCGACTCATGGGCTGCCAGACTGTTTGGTCTCGGACAACAGGCCACAGTTCGTGTCAGCAGAGTTCAAGGGTTTCTTGAGGGACAACCTCATACGCCATGTGACTTCTGCACCATTCCATCTGGCCTCCAACGGCCAGGCCGAACAGATGGTACGGACAGCAAAGGAGTCACTTGGGCGCCTGACGTATGGGGACTGGAGCCAGAATATTGCCTCTTTCCTCCTGAAGCAACATATTACCCCGTGCTTGGCTACAGGGCGGAGCCCAGCTGAGCTCTTAATGGGCCGTAAACTGGCTACCCTTCTCGACCGTTTGCACCCTGACTTGGTCCAGTCCAAGCAACGGTCAGAGGCTCCAGAGCAGGGGAGAGTCTTTCTTGTTGGGGACAAAGTATTTGCCCGCAATTATGCGGAGGGTCATCGGTGGCTACCTGCCGTAGTCACCAAAATCGTTGGTTCCAGGCTGTATGTGGTCCGGCTTCCCAGCGGACGGGAGATTCACCATCACATAGACCTGCTCAGGGAGTGCTGGGCAGACTCAAGCCCAAACCTGAGCTGGTCCCCGAATCAGTGCCCAAACCTGAGCTGGTCCCCGAGCAGGAGGGGCCTCCCACCGAGGAGGTGAGTGCTGCTGAAAGGGAACTGGAGTCTGGGCAGACCCCAACTCCAGAGCCTGAGATCCCTGTTTGTGTTCCTCCTTCTCCTGCGAGAGAAGTTGAAAGGGTCCCCGAAGTGCGTGCCGCTCCAACTCCACCATTGGAGCAGAGACCGCTGCGCCAGTCGAGCCGAAGCCGAGGTGCCCCCCCACCTGAAAAATTATGTATGGAAGGGTAATGCTCCATCTTAGGGGGGAGGAATTTGTTGTGTATTAACTGTGAATCAAGCCTATACTTTACTGTGTTAAGCTTCAGGCTAAATGTGGCTCTTTCATCTGTCACATTACCATTGGCTGGTTTCTGCGAAACTTCTGTAAACATCCAATCACTGTGTGAGAATGTATCTAAGAGGGAATGGTCCTGATTGGCCTTTATCCCTGTGTTTTGATTGGTCTTTAACATGTTCTGGGAGTGGCTTTGAAAGCCCAGGATAGTATAAAAAGGGAGCTGCGCTCCACTTGTTGTTGTGTGTTCCTGAGTTGGTGTTGCCGTTCAATAAAGCTGAAATCACTTGTTGAGCTTATTCCATTGTTGAGTCTCATACTTAACAAAAACAAGACAGGGATCTATGGAGAGATGGGGGAAGGGGAAATATCATCCCCTCGAGCCCTTTCTTCTTTCCCTCTTGTTCTGCTTCTATTACTTCCATCCCCAATCCACCTGCTCTCCTGGGTTCCTCCCCCACAAACCCACCCAATCATCTTTTGCCCCCCTTTCCCCAACCTGCTCAATTGACTAATTCTCCTCACTCAACCATATTGGCATGATTTACTTTCCCCTGCTGATCCCTGGTTTTTAAAAAAGAAAGAAATTTGCACAACATTTTGGATTGCTAGGTAACCAGGTTATGCTAGGCAACCCAATATGTTGGCCAGGCTTTTTTGCTATGGGCTTCTTTTTTTTAAAGCTCCAGTTATTATTTTTCTTCAACTTTTGATATATTGGTTCTAACTTGAGGAGTCATCCCAAGTTTGGAAAAAACAGATCCTGCCTTGTGGCCTTTAATCCACACAGCAGGGCTACCCATTGCTATTAGAAATACAAGGCAGTACCTTTGAACATGTACAGAGAGAGCATTTTCATTACTCTGCCCTAACCACAACACACCTCAATATAGGTAGTATGTGGGGGCAGGGATTCCATGCTAAATATCAGACTTAAAGATAAGCCGCATTCTGCGCTCTTTCTTTGTTGGCTTTCTTAACCACACGCTGCCATGCTCTACCATATGATCCAGGATACAGACCATAGAGATAGACAGGATGTCCCTCACATAATGATAGGATATAGCAGGCAAAGTCTGTATGACCAATGACCACTGGTATTCCATCACCGTAAAACACTGGTCAAGAGTTGGAGAAAATGCCACAGAACTGATGCTGAGCTGAGTACTAAGCAATTTGTTTGGGTTACAAAAGTAGGTGGGTGTAGAACTAGTACTGAGAAACCTTCACCAAGGTAAGGGCCAGTCCTGAGCAACCTTCACCAAGGTACTCCAAGGGCCTACTTGTTTAATTCTAACATTCTGCTACTTGCAACTTGAGAATGAGAGTGTTCAAAAGCTAGTCTCGGTCTCCAGAAGTGAAAAGCGGGAGCTGTATTAACAGCATGGAACCCAGGCTGGTCAAAAGCAAACGACAGCTGGCTACATTCATGTAATAAAGTGATTTTCTCTTGAGGTCCCCATTTGACCAGTTCTGGCAGCCACCAGGACAGGCGAGATTCAGCCAGCTGAAGCTAGGAGGCAGCATCCCGCAGCACAAACTCCATAAATTATCTCCGTTGCAGGGCCACAGTTGTATATAACCCACGTGCGAATGATGGGAAGCCATTCAGGCGCCTGCAAAGAGGTTCAAACTTTTGCTGAGTGCGGGGCAGGCAGCTAATTGAGAGAGGAGCAGCATTAGCAGATAAGGGAAAGGGTCAAAGCCGCAAAAGCTAAATCCTTGACCTGTTATTTAAGAGGTCAGGTAGAGTTCAATAGACTACTCCAGGCCAATTCACTCAATTAAAATATTAAAAGTCCAAGTCAGAAGCGCAGAGATGGGAGCTAAATCTTGCTTCTCCACACAGGGTGTGGGGGGGGAACTAGGGATTATGAGAGCATTCCTGGCAGGCAGGCAGAGAAGGGGAGGGGAGAAGCCTAGAAGCTTTGCAATGGAGTGGGTAGGAGGTGGAATGGGTGGGACTTCAGCTAACATTAATTGAAAAAGCAAAACTCAGTCTGGATGTACCAGCACCCAGAGATAATGTTCATTGGCATTTCAGGAAGCAGACCAAATATTGTCCAGTGTCAGTGGGATTTACTGTTGCACATCGCATTGCGTCTTTGGACGGTCAGTAGTTTCATCCAGAATTTCAAATTCCAGCCCAATTTTTTTCTTTGAGTTTGTTAAAATCACTGCTGGCATTGTATTGGAATGTTCTCTTTTCCCTCTTGAAAAACCGAGTTTCCTTTTCTGGAAAAAGAAGGTCCAGAACAAAGAACAAAAGGATTATAAAAATGTATTGGGAAAAGTTAATGTGGGGACGGGAGTCTGTCATGGAAAGAGAGGGAGTGCTTCCAGGAACCAAACAGGCTGACAATGAAGGACCCTAATGTGTGTGTGTGCTGTGCATAGCACAAGCCTGAGGGCTGCTTTTCCATCCTTGGGAAAGGGTGATTTGGAGTGAAGAAGCTGCATGCAGGGGTGGGGTCAGTTCCCCCCAGGAAAAACAGTTATGGGGCTTTTGTTACATCCATGCGTGCATGTAACTGTGTAGCTAGGCCTTTGTATCCTTTGCTTTCCTTTTATACCCTTAGAAGCTTATTGATTCACAGATCTTGAGCAGCGGAAGATACTGCTTCTTGTTTGTTTGTTTGTTTTTTGATGCAAGGGCTAAAAAGACTGAGACAAATTGTGCAGTGGCTAGAGTAAACTTGGGATCCTTATCGCAGAGCAAAAGAGCCAGGGTTTCCAGAGTGTGGGGGGATGGTTTGTTGTTTAAAGGCTTAATATAGCGATCCCTTATATTCTCAAAGAACCTGCATTCAAGCAGGGCGTGGAAGGATGTATTTACCCTATTCAGGGCCGGCTGGAGGCATTTCTGCACAGATGCCAACCTCCAGGTGGGGCCTGGAGATCCACCATGACGCCCCCTCTTCCTCTCCCCCCCAAGGGGGGAGGGGGAGGGCAGGAAAGCTGCAAGCCATGGAAAGGGCGGGGGGTTAAGTCCCCTTCCCTTCCATCCAGCGCCGACTTGCCTGCGCACCCTGCAGCTGCGGGGCCTGCCAGCAAGCCAGGGAAGGGGCAGGGGTCCACCAGTGGAGCCAGGACATTGGAAGCTCCCACACACACACTGGAAGGGGCTCCTGGACTGGCTCCCCCCCGTTTCCGGGCACCCTGAGTCCCTTCCCACCGAGGGCCGACCAACTCCGGGCTTGGGAAGAGCCCCCTCCTCTGGCACTGTTCCACTGTCCTGTTCAGGCCCGCTTCCCAAGCCTGCTGCTGGCTGCCCTCCCCCTCAAGGCCCGCCTGAAGCTTCCCCTCCCCTCCCTGGGCCTCGCCGCCCAGACCGCTCTTCTTCGGACACATGTCTCCTCCTCCTCCCAGGCCCCGCCGGCCCCCGGCCCAGGAGGAAGTGCTCGCTCGCTTGCTCCAGCTGCAGGACATGCCCTCGGGCACCAGTCGCCATCGGGAGCACCGCCCGGGCTGCGCCCATCGCGCCGAGCCTCGAGGGTGCGGGGTTTCTTGGCCGTCTTGGTGGCTGTGTTGGAAGCCCCCTCCCCTGGGTCCACCAAGCGTGGAGGCAGGCCCGCCCATGGCCCACCCCCTCCCGGAACCAGCGCGGGGAGGGGACGCATCTTCCCAGGCACGCTGAAAGCCCCCCCAATGGCCGCGCCCGCAGAGAGAACCAGCAAGAGAGAGAGAGAGACCGGCCAGGTGGGCACCCCCTCCCTCCCCCGCACTTGCCCTCACTTTCCCATGCTTGTCCCCCTCCCCTCCACGCTTGCCCCCACTTGCCTCAACCCCCCACCCCTTCTGTCCCAGCACTGGCTTGCCTGTGAGCCCTGCAGCTGCAGTGCATGCTGGCAAGCCAGGGACAGGGTGGGGTTTTTTGGCGGGGCTTTTGGTGGGGGCGGGGGCCTTTTGGTGCCCCTAAGGGCTGGCATGCTCTAGGTGAACGCCTAGTTCGCCTAGTGAGCGAGCCGGCCCTGACCCTATTAAGGCCACAAGAGCAGATTCTGTCAGAATGGGGCCTATTAAAAAATCTCCCCTGTAAAACCATTCTAGGAACAATATTCAATCTTGCAAACAAGAAAGTTCTATAGTAAGGTAGAATGGTAAGATAGTACATATAGGGGGATAAAGATCTTGGGAAAGAAAGACCAAAAGATAGGAGTGAGCAAACTCTGCAGGCTCTTGGGATCAGACTGCTATAATCAATTTCTAGGACAGATCAGAGAAAAATTTTGATCAGAGAAAATGCTTTGGATTTGCCCATCTCAAAAATATCATTAAGTCATATAAAACAGCTGTTTTATTCAATCAGTCACGATGAACCTACATAGAAACTACATAAAAACTAAGACTGAAATCGTGGGGGAGAAATGTAAGGTGCAGGAAGGCTGGAGTGTGACTGCATGGCCACCTATGGATTCACAAACCTGACACAAGCATCTTCTCTTTTGCATAGCTGCAACAGTGGGGAAAACACTGGGGAAAATGCTGGCATTTGGTCTAGAGACTTCTGCCTTTTTTGCTATCTATTCAAGAGACTGCTGTATGTATTACAGCCCAAACTGTTATAAAAATCTGTGTTATAAATCAAGGGAAAAGAAAGTTTAAAAATGTAACTGAAAATAAACTCAGTGGTATGCAACTTTTGTTTATAGGATGTGGATAAAAGAAACTAATTTTTATGGGGTGAATGAAAAAGGCTTTCAGTTTCAAATACTGTACATATGAAAAAACATTTGAAAGTGTTAAGGAAATGTCATGAAACATATTCTGAAGTTGTTTGAGGGCAAAATTTGGAAAATATATGTGCTATTTGCAAATTTGGATAGTTTGAGCCTGAAATTTCACAAAATTAAAATGGAAATTTAAAAGAGATGATTTATGTCTCCTGTCTTCATCACCGACGGCAAGGGAGTGTTGAATGTGGGTGGCAAGGGTCACATTTTGCCACTAACATTGCAGTTTTAGGCACCAAAAAAATTACATTCTGAGACAAGTTTACACTTTGATTTTGACCATTCTAAATATGTAAAATTAATTACATTTGAATAGAAGCTGTCTTTCATTTTTAAGACTGACCATAATACCTGCATAGCTGAGGAAAGGTGGTGCACTTGACTGGAGACTGAAACCTGGGAGTGTTGTGTTTAGAAGTCTCCCCAGCCACAGACTCAGGGGATGACCATTTGACTCCCAGGATGCCATCTGTAAAATGGGAACAAGGGCAACATAGGCTTAATGTCAGGATATGCAAAAGAAAAGTGGTAACACGCTTGGCAACATCAAAATGCAATTTGAAATAATAATGAAAGTGGTTGTAATTTAAGTATAATATTTATAGTGCTTGGAATATCCCTTCACATTTTGCCCCACAACACTCTTGGGGATTAGAGTGCTCTGTGGTTTATAAGCAGCACCTAGTCAATAACAGAGCAAAATGGAATGCTCAGGAGGGCATTTTTGTAGAGGGAGCAAATGCGTGGTATAATTAAGCTTGCCAGGTCTCCTGTTATGCTGGGAGACATACCACCAGCAACCCCCACTCCCATTTTGTCAGCCAGCAGAAGAAAAATAAACCAAAATAATTATATCAGCCCAGTGGCATTATGTCGCTTGTGGTGAAAACCCAGAACTGACTTTTGTCTTTCGAGGATTTATTTGAAACTCTATGAAAGTTGTACGAGGGAGGCAGAGCTATAACTCAAACAAACAAACAAACAAACAAAATAAATAAATAAATAAATAAATAAATAAAAGTGATGGAACACCATTGCACTAGCAGTGCCCTTCCACAGCCCCACCTCCTCAGACTTCCACCGGTTACAGCTGCTGGATGCCACTGGCTGGCAACGCTAGGCATAATGGATAAGCTCAGAAGATGACTTGTATTAGGCATAAAGTTTCTCCTACACCGTTTGTCTTGTTGCCTTCAGTGGAAATGTTTGAATGTACTGTTCTTGTTTATTTTCCACCCGTTTTACAATGCCAGCCCAACTGCATTATTTTGCCTTAGTAGAAATCATTGCTATTGGATTCAGATGTTGTTATTCTATCTTGTAAAATGCTCACTGATTGACTGATATTGTTGTGTTTTCAACACAATCTGGTGGGGGGAGGCAAAAGCGCACACTTCCTGATCTCATGAGGAAGTACTCTGTAAGTGCAACTGCTCCATCTAAGGCTGCTGCTGCTGCTGCTACTGCTGCATAAGGCCCTAATCCTTCAAGGCAAGGGATCCCAGGGTTGCTTGGCCAGCTGATCCCCAGAACAACTGCCAGGCACCCCAAACAGCCTGGAGGGAGGGTGTACCCTGGGAAAGGGCTGTGGTAACAGCCTAGTTTGGGGGCTGCCAGTGTCCTTTCCTTCCCATCACAGGCAGTTCTCTTGGATACACTTCCCTGGGAGTATGCCCACATTGCATGACATAGGGCATGACATGGTGCATGGTGAGAATGGCCCTCACTTGGGTTGTCTCCATACATACACATTGCTGGCCTCGACTGTGGGGAGCAGCATTGTCAGGGCAATGCCTAGAGTTATGTAAGGGACATGGGAGTGTCAATGTGGGTTCCCAGACTGGGGCAAAGAAAAGTTACTTCTGTATTATTATAGCATCAGCTGGTTCACATTCATCCCAATTGTTCAGCATAGCTCTGCATTTGCTAATACCTATATCTGAGTCTCTAATGCCCCAGAAACAGACAATTGCCAAGCTTTTTTACAGATAAAACACAGAGAATACTCTCTGATCTGGATGTCAGTTGTAACGTAGGTACACCAGAAGAAAGGCCTAATACACCATGTGGGCTATTTATGGATTATTTTGACTCATTTTTCCATGGTGGGTATGGACAAGATCCTGGGATCTGTGAAGGCCACTACTTGTACCCTGGATCCTTGCTCATCCTGACTGTTAAAATCATGTAAGGACCATATCAACAAAACTTTAGCATCTATTATAAAGCAATCACCAACTCAGGGCACGTTCCCTTGGCCACTCCATATGCTACTTAAGAAACCATCCCTACAGAAAAATGAAGTAGCCAATTATTACCTGGTCTCTAATGTACCATTTTTAAGCAGTGGGACAGCAGTAGAGGATCAACTCCAGGTTTTCTCGGATAACTCATCTGCTCTAGACCCTTTTCAGCCTGTCTTCAGGCCAGGCTACGGGACAGAGATGGCTCTGCTAGCATTAGTTGATGACCTCCATCAGCGAGTAGACAAAGGCCAAGCCTCTCTGTTGTTCTTTTTGGATTTACCTGCAGTCTTTGATACAGGTGATCGTGCCATCTTGTTGAGGCACCTGGAGGGAGAAGTAGGTATCACGGGATATGCATTGAACTGGTTCGAATCATTCCTCATGGATCGGCCTCTCTTTCATTTTCTTCACTGACAACCTTAAAGTTTTGTAATTCTCCAGCAGTCATTGCTTTTGTCTTCTTGATGTTCAGATATAATCCTGTTTTGGCACTTTTCTGCTTTAACTTGCATCAGTAGTTATTCCGTATTCACTATTTTTTGCCAGTAATATGGTCTTATTTGCATATCTCAAGCAGTTAATATTCCTCTCCCACCCCTGGTTTTCACTGCGCCTTCATCTAAAACTAATCCAGCTTTCTTTATGATATGTTTTTTGTATCGATAGAAAAGACACCTTTGCCAATTGGAAAACATTCTGTTTCCCCATGTGTTGTCCTAACAGTAGCCTCTTGTCTAGAGTACAGGCTGTGCATCAGAACGATCAGATCTTGTGGCACATGTAGTCCATTGTCCCAATGGGGCAAATAGTGGCTCTCTGGGACCCTTTCAGGTGGTGAACATGGCATGGGGAGGAAGGCTTAAGCACCCTCTCCCCACATGCCACAGTCCCAGTCCAAACTGAGCTCACATGTTCCTGGGAAATGAGCTCCCAGCACAGAACTCTCAGACCACATCTGTCAACAAGCCCATGTCTGCCACATGGACTCTGAATGTGTGAATCAGCCCTCAGAGCCTCAGTGAATCCTAACACATGAGCTGCATTCCAGTGGCTTTATTTTCAACATGGACCATGAGATGTCTAAGCCTGGGAGAGAGTTTAAAATAGCATGTGGAATTTTCAAATGTTGAAAGTTTATGCAGAAATAGGATTACTGTTTCCCAAAACATGATTCTCCTCCTTGAAATACTCTTTTAAAAACAGAGATCTGGTACTGGCAAGGGATCTTCACGGTAGCCTGAATGGTTTCTTTCCTGTAATGTATAATCTCGCTTCCTTTCCCCCTTCCCCCAATAAAGAAGGCCATCCTGTTACCACCCAACCATGCCTCCTCATTCCCACTGCTCCCACCCCCCTCTCCATTAAACTGAGTTAGATTAATTGCTGACACATCTATATTCACCCATGTCCCCCTCTCCTTTTGATTACCCCCTGACAAAGATTAATTGAAGGTGCTGTAGGAGGTGAAAAGGCTGCCTGGGTATCTCTGTGTGCGTGTGTGTGTGCTTGCACATAGGCACATTAGGGTGTATTTAAGGAATTTTTGCTTGGGGATTTGGCGGTTGCTATGCATGTGGTGCAGTAAAAGAAATCTGATGTCCCGGATGCCATGTTTGGGAGACTGTTTTGGTTATGTGAAGCCTGTATTCGTCCACTATATAGAGGCCATGATCAAACTAGATCTGAATTTGAAATTGTGATATTATCATAGTTGCAATTAAACTTAACACAAGTGTTTGTCATATGAGAAGGAGGCCCAGATCAAGCATTTGTACAACATGTCTTTGTGCATCCAGCATCGAAAGTCTTCCTACTTGGGTGTTCTTCAGCCTCACAATTTCAACTCAGGCTGAGGCCATCTAAAACATCACCCAGAAACACCATGTTTGGACAGCAACAAACTGAAGGGTTCTTCTCCCTTTCATTCTCATACCATTTCAAGTGCCTTGACTCCCCCCCCCCCACACCGAGACTGGGACCAGTTCTTTTTGTGCACCTTTTGATGGTACATCCAAGGTATCCCTAAGCACAAGGCCTGTTTTCGTAACTGTTTGATGCCCCCTTACACCTACTTAATCTCAGTCATGATAACAATCCACGGGGGTATATGAGTACATTCTAGCACAGAGGACATTTAAGGAGGAAAATCAGACTAATATCTTCTTATTTATTATTTCAAAAATTATATCCCACCTTTCTGCCCTTACAAGGGCTGCCAAAGTAGCTAACATTTTAAAACATACGTATAAAACGGCATTATAAAACCATTAAAATAAATCCCCTCCCAAACATACCTCATTAAAACAACTTTAAATCAGTTTTAAAAACAGAGTTACACATAAGACAGTTAAAATACATACAAAACATAGAACATTGGTTAGGAAGGAGGGATCATTGAGGGGCTGCCCAACAAAACAAAAGTCTTCACTTGTGTTCTGCCATTTCCAGCATTTCCCATTATATTCTTTATTAGTTTTTGCAATGTCTTTGGGAGTAATATACCATCTAAAAGCATTTGATACCAATTCTCCCTTAATATTTGACATTCAGTAAATTTAATTTCTTTAGTCTATAAGATTCTCCACTGACTCATGCATATATTTTCTCCAAAATTTTGCATCCATTTTATCATACAGTTTTTTTACTTGCTCTGTTTCTCTATCATATTGCAATAACATTTTATGAATTTTCCCTAATAGGTGTTTTGGATCTCCAGTGATTAATTGTTCAAAGCCATTTTCTTTCTTAACTGATCCCCTTCCTTAGCTATTTCTTCTTTGAATTTAAATACCATTTGATAATATATCAACCACAGAATATTTTTTCCTTCATGTGAGCTTGGAATCATAGAATCATATAGAATCATAGAATGTTAGAGTTGGAAGGGACCTTGCAGGTCATCTAGTCCAAACCCCTGCACTCTGCAGGAGCGAAGCCAAAAGATAGCCCTACAACATACCCGAAAGATAGCCCTACAGCATACTTCCAGCCTCCGCTTAAAAATGTCCAGCGAAGGAGCATCCACCACCTCCCAAGGCAGTCTGTTCCACTGCTCAACCACTCTTACAGCTAGGAAGTTTCTCCTGATATTTAGCTGGTAATGACTCCCTTGTAATTTCCACCCATTAGGTCTTGCAATCCAGAGCAAGAGAGAATAGATCTGCTCCGTCTTCTACATGACGGCCCTTCAAATATTTGAAGACTGCAATCATGTCCCCTCCAAGGCAATCATGTCCCCTTTCCCAGGCTAAACATACCCAACTCTTTCAGCCTTTCCTTATAAGACTTGGATTCAAACCCTCTCACCATCCTGGTTGCCCTCTTCTGGACACGCTCAGGCTTGTCAACATCCTTCCTGAAATGTGGTGCCCAAAACTGGACACAGTACTCCAGGTGATGCCTGACCATAGCATAATAGAGCGGAACTACCATCTCCCGTGATCTGGACACAATGCTTCTGTTAATGCATCCTAAGATTGCATTAGCTTTCTTCACAGCCACATCACACTGCAGGCTCATGTTTAGCTTGTGATCAACTAGAATACCCAGATCCCTTCCACATGTGCTGCTGTAAAGCCAACTTCTCGCCAGGATTTTATTTTTCCTTGTCTGTTTATCATATACTCATAAATTATATGGTCAATTTTCTTTCTTGTGCTAGTTTCACAATAGACATCGACTGGGGATGTCAGTGGAGAGATTAGCAGATTTATTTTATTTCTTCATTGAAACCACATTCTAAATAGTCCATTCCTCAAAATATGATCACCATCTTGACTTTGAATAGTTTTTAATGATTTCTTAATCCATAAGTATTGTGGATTCCTTCTTTAGTATCAGTTGTTTCCGGTTTAATGTTCCTTCTATTCAGATTTATAATCCAATCTGACATCCAGACTAGTGCAGCTGCTTGGCAATACAATTTGATATTTGGCACAGCTAAACCTCCCCTTTTTCTTTCCTTATGTAATATTTTAAACCTTATTCTTGGCTTCTTCCCGCTCCATACAAAGTCGTTTATCATTTTCTGCCATTTAAAGAAAATCATTCTGTCTATATAGATTGGAAACATTTGAAACAGAAAAGTCAACTTTGGTAATATATTCATTTTAACAGTAGAAATTCTTCCTAAACATTAAATTTTCAGTCTTTCGCATCTTTGTAAATCTTCAGTAATGCTTGCCCAAACTTTTTGATAATTCTATCATATGTGGTGGACATGTAAGAAAGCAAGAAAATATTCGATAGAGATACACAAAGAAATGCAAAAAATATTAAAACTCAAGTCTGTAATGGATCCCAAAGATATGTTATTAAATATTTTACCAAGCAATAGTACAAGAATATACATTGAATTATTTAAGTATATAGTGATGGCGGCAAGAGCAATATTTGCAGTAAACTGGAAGGCAGAAAGATACCCAGATTTGAAAGAATGGAAGAATAAATTAAATGAATATGCGACAATGAAAAATTTAACATCTTATATACACAACAGAACAATTTCAGTTTCTCAAGAAAAACGGAAAGCATTTTTAATTATATAGCTGAAAATCTGGAATAAATTTTAATTCAAATAGAAAATAATAAAAAGAGTCAGGCAACATATGTTTGAAATAATAAATTATTAGATATGAAGATAGCTGGAAAAGATGAAGATATTTAAATAGAAGTACAATACAAGTATATGATTTGATTGATAATTGTATGATATAGATTATTGTAGTTTATGTTTTGTGTATAATCTAGATGATTGCAGGTGATTGTAATTGTAGATGAAAATAGATGATTGTCTATGCTTTATGTTTGATTTAGATGAATGTAGTTGACCGTAGTTTATGTTTTATGTTTTTGTGTTTGTAAATTGAAATAAAATATACATATATAGTTGGTATTTTTGCATTTGTGTATGTGCATGTGTGCCCATCCTTGGAAGTCATAGTGACTAATGGTAGGGCAGGTTAATATGTAGGGATGGGCATACACTGGGAAAATGTGGTTCAGTTCATGGTTTGTGGCATGCCCGGTTTGTGAAGCATGAACCGTCACAAACTTTTAGCCACCAAACAAACTGGTTCAGTTTCTGAGGTTTGTGATGCAGTAGAATGGCACCCTGGCATGCTAGAGACACCAAACTCACAGGGGATCTCTAGCTGACTCTCCTCTACCTGCCCTTCAGGTTTGGTGAGAATTGGATTTATGGGGTCTGAGTTATGGCCCCCCAAAGAATGTGCCCACAGGAAAGTAGTTTCTGGGGAAATGACAGGCACAGGTTCAAAAGTGACATTTTGACAGGTGCAGGTTCAGGAGGTTCAAGTGTGCATAGAATGGACTCTGTGCAAGCTAGAGACATTAAACTCTCAGGGGGTCTCCCACTGATGTTCCTTTACATGTCTTCCAAGTTATGTGTAGATTGGATTTAGGTGGTCCAAGTTATGGCCTCCCAAAGAACACACCCCTAGGAAAGTGCTTTTGGGGAAAATGTTAGGGACAGTTTCAAAAGTGGAAGCTACACACAACAAAGGCACAGGGAACCTATTGGTGTTTGACTGAAATATCCTGGTAAGTTTGCAGAGAATCTCTGCATTCCCCGGCACACAGCTGGAAACTCAGGAGTTTACTGACTGCAAAGACACTACATGGGAAATATTGCTAAGTTGCCAACATTTACTTGCTCATAAATATTTTCAAAATTCCTTTGAACACACATATATTTCAGTTCTGAAATTGTAAAGCTCATACAATTGAGATCATGGGTCCAATAAAGCTTATACTCCATTTTGTTATGCTTTCAGTCCTTTCAGTCTATCCACTATTCTGGTCTCTGTCAGTAGACAGACATTCATGAGTGCGCTACAAAAATCAGCTAGGATAACCAGTTTCCTGCTTCACACCTCACACAACAACATACCCAGATTTACACTCCACAAGGGAACTTCAATAACTTTTGGCTTTCTGATTACTGTGGGTTGGATCCAATTCCCTTCCTCTAAGCGGGAGCCTATGACTCTCTTCTGCTAAGCCCTCCTCCAATGAACAATGACTTTTCTTTTAATGGAGAAAGGCCTCCTCTGATGGAGAAAATTTTTTCCTTGTTGAAGGAAGTTCTCTGTTGGAGGAAGACTCAGTGGAGGAGAGTTATAAGGTCCATCCCTGTAATGCACATCTTTTCAAACAACTGTTTGTTATTTTTACACTTTACATTTATAGGTGTACGGTTTTTAAAAAAATAATTAACAGTACAGACTCCAAAAATGTAATTTTCAAGGTGGTGGCTTGCATATAAGGAGTCCCATTCATGGAGTAAACCTTATGGAGTGGGACTTTCTCATCTCTCCCCTGCAGCCCACTAAGCCCCCTTGAAATTTTATTCCTGAGGGTCAGTGAACCTTCAGGAGCAATATAGGGGGCAAAGTGGGAGTCTGCAGTCTGAGGGGGCGAATCAGTGGAATGTTGCCTCCTCTTCCCAAGAAGGAAATACCCTTAGAATCATAGAGTTGGAAGGGACCTCCAGGGTCATCTAGTTCAACCCCCTGCACAATGCAGAAAATTCACAAATACTTCCCCCTCCACACCCACCATGTCTGCAGTTCCATGCCCAGAAGATGATTAAAATAAATAAGTCTTTAGAACAGCGTGTTTGGATAATTTTAATTTTTTATATTTTTGGGCTCCTACCTTGTTCAATGATCTTTATTATAATTATAATGGTATGCTTTTACAGTTTTGCTGTAAGCTATTTGAAGGGGCTCACTGATGAAAAAGTAGGATAAGACATACATAAATATACACAATACCCATACAAATACAAGTATATACTTATGGAGCTTATTTCTTTCTCCAACAATTACATTCATATATTTTATGCTAAGTGGTAGAAGAAGGTCACCCTCATCTACCTCCTCCAGAAAGAATGAGGCCCTTTCCACTAATTTAACTTTAAAAGAATAAATAAAAGCTTTCAGGAAAATTAGCAACAAGGGAAAATAGACAAACACTAAGCAAGTATTGACAACTGTCAAAGAGAACATCAATATTGATTGACCAGAGAGGTAAATATTAACCAAGTCAAAGCTGAGGTCAATGCTTAACTCAAGGGATAATAAATTTACATGTGCTGGGAACACAAAGTATGTGTCTGTACGGCTACTCACATTCAGAACCTCTTCATCAGGCAAGAGAATCTGTTGAAAAGAAGCATAGTATATTCCACTCAGCTGGCATGTCCTTACTGGGACCAACAGCTTATCCTAGAGGATGTTGTGAGATAGATCACAGTTAGTTGGGGAAACCCTGACCATTTTCCAGTGGACTGGGATTCTTGTGAAGAATGCTGAACCCTGGTCTAAATCAGTAATGTACTTTTTATGCTCAAAAATTAGTGTATATACTCAAGTTTTCTTAACACAGATTATTTATGCCTTAAAACATAAATAATCTGTGTTAAGTAATCTTGATCATTTTGTAACAGTTATCCTGATTCTGCACACATGGTTTGTCAGTCCTAGCTTATACTGAACAAAAATCTATATATCTAATTCCCAAGTTGCCCCCTCTGTGCGGATATCTAAATCCGCACATCGGGGGCACCTGGGGGGCAGGGAGATTTTCTTGCGCACGTGGGGCAGTCCCCACGTGTGCAGAAAAATCTAAAAAGTTTTTTAAAATGTAAGGGGAATATCTAAATCCCCAAAAAAGTAAGAGCTGGCCGTTGCTGCCGCGCCGTCAAGGGATGGGAGGGCGGGAGAAGGCTTGGCAGGCCGGCCGGCCTCGCCTCTGCTGCTGGGGAGAGAGGAAGGGGGAGGCTTGGCGGGCAGCTGGCCTCGCCGCTGGGGAGGGAGGGTAAAGCTTGGCGGGCCGGCCGGCCGGCCTCCCCCGCCGCCGCTGCCGCCCTGCTGCTTGGGAGGGAGGGGGAGGCTTGGCGGGCCAGCTGGCCGGCCTCCCCCCCTCGCCGCTGTCGCCGCCGCCGCCCTGCTGCTTGAAAGGGAGGGGGAGGCTTGGCGGGCCAGCCGGCCGGCCGGCCTCCCCCCCCGCCGCCGCCACTGCCCTGTTGCTTGGGAGGGAGGGGGAGGCTTGAGGGGCCGGCCAGCCTCACCACCCCTCCGCTGCTGCTGGGGAGGGGGAATCTCGGCGGGCCGGCTGGCCTCGCCGCCGCTGCCGCTGCTGGGGGGGGTAGGGAGGGGGAAGCTCGGCGGCCGGAATACTCCCCCCCCGCGAGTATCGCGGGTCCCGCCTCTTGTGTATTACTATTTGTCAAAATATGAGACAGATGTTCTATAGGGCCTCTATACAGTGCAGGTAAATACATTTTTTAAAGGTACATGCAAAGAGTCTGTAACAAGCTGGTATTAAAAAGCAGCTACATCACACAGGAGTGCTTCTCACAGATGCAGCACTGGCTGCAGGTTGCCAACTGACCAGGGTTTTCCCCCTCTTCCTCCTTCTAGTCAGTGGTCAGACGATGAGTGTTTACGTATACTGGAGGGAATATGTCAAGAGTAAAGCCAATTTCCAGCAGTTTGGTTTAAGGCCTTCGCAACACTAAGCTTTGCAGCCAATTTTTAATAAAGATCATAGAACAAGGAGCCCAAAATATAAAAATATTAAAATTATCCAAACACACTGTTCTGAAGATTGTTAACTACTGGATTTCTCCCGGTGTCTTTTAACTCCGCTTCTGTGACGGAGCAGAATGGGTTGCCAACGGCTGCAGGGCGCTTCCCAGATGTTGTTGTCTGATTGCACCCTTTAAATCCGCCTGGCATTCACACATATGTTGGGTCTAATTGTGTGTATGATCGCAGCCTTAGATGAATTAGTATTTTCTGTTGGTGCTGGCTCTTGCCCCCCCTGTGCTCTATCCATTTTCTGTGTTTGTGTGGACCACATGTTTGGCTTTCCAAAAGTTGGCACTACTAGCTGCAGTTGTTTCTTGTTGAACTTACACATGAGTTTGTCATCATGTAATGTGATAAAATGTCACCCCATAAATGGGACATTCCCTGCATGACTCCACTGTCTTTCACATCCAAAAGAATTTCATACTAAGCATTGTGTACACAGCAATTAGTCCCTGGGCTTGATACTTACCATTCAAACTAAATTAAATTCTGTTCCCCTCTTTTTCCACAGATATACAACAACTTTGCTTCCGGACTTCATGAAAGAAATGTACAAGGATCCATAAAACAGTTGCTCTGGTACATTACTATGAAGGATTTTGTCATATCCTACTTCTCCAGTCAAATAAGGACGGATGTTCAAAAAGAAATATGAGGTAGTTTCAGAGGTAAGATGGTAAATTTTCAAACTCAGCAGCTATCCCACTTTGCAAAGACAAAAAAGTATGTGGGCTTCGGGATTTTCACACACACACACACACACACAAACACACACATATATAAAATCCAATAGCTCTGTGGCCTGGAGCAAGTGTGCTTTGGAGGCTTTGTTATTCCTTCAATTACAATACCAATACACCTCTATACTATATACTGTCATATCCCTTGATTTGAAGGATGGGAAAGGTCTTTGTTTGGACAGAGCGGATAGGGTGCAATAATTTAAATCAAATACTTTGGAATGAACCAAGAAACCGAGAAGGCCCAGTTGTGCTTCCAACTGACATGCATTTTACTTCTGCTCTGTTCCTTATATATTTCCTCAGGTTCAGGGTCAGCCTCCTGGGGATAGAGCTGGGGGGAGGAGGAACAGCCCATTTAAGAATATTTCTGAAAAACAAGCCTGGCTCAAGGGGCATTAGCTCTAGCGCCTACTCTGCCTGTTTTCATGGCTGATGCAGTGGTAGCCATGGCTCCAGCGCCCCCCCACCTCTGCCTGTTTGCCTGCATGGCTCATGCAGCAGTGGCTCCGGCTCCAGCTCCACCACCTGCCCGCCCACCCCCTGACTCATGAAACTGTGGCTCTGGCTTCCTCTCCTCCTCCTCTGCCTGCCAGACCACCTCCCTTACTCATGTGGTGGTAGTGGTGGCTCTAGCTCCCCTCTCCTCCCTCTTTTCTTGCCTGCTCACCAGGCTGGCTTAGGTAGCAGTGGCAGTGGCTCTGCCTCTCCCTCCCCTCCCTCCCTCCCAGCTCAGCCAGAGGCAGCTCCCTCTCCCTCCTTCTCTGCCCACTTACAGCCCAGGGAGACTCTCCTTTAAGTTGTCTGCACTTGCTCAGACAATGTTTCTCTCTTTGGATTGGATTTAAACCCCCTGATTTTTTTTCTTTTAGTTGTCATTTTTTTTTTTTTTGCAAGCCCAGGAAGTCCTCAAGCTTTGCAAAAGAATGCCCCCCATCTGAACCTTGCCCCATTCTTGGAGATTTTCTATCCACATGGAGCCCAGCTTCAGAATTAGCAATATGTTAAAACGTTCCAGACTCTGACAGATGGCACGCCTCGGTTCGATCTTTTCTGCACACTCAACTTACTCCTGATTATCTTAAGAGATGATCCACAAGCACTGGAATTGGGTTGGGCACAGTTCTTCCACGCATCTGATCTCCTTCTGTATTTCCAGTTATGGAGTCAGTTTATTTTCTTCCACATGTGTCTTAAATAATCAGGATTTTCAAAGGAGGGTGACATCATCATTGGAGGCATCATTGATGGCATAACAGCACCTCCTTTATATTTTGTGCATGCTCATATCCATATATCAATATCATGGCTGCATTTTTTAAAAGGCACTAAAATAATGATGTATCAATATACTGCTGCAATTATAGGTCAAGGAGGTTCTCTGAATTCCCAGCTTTCTTTAAAAAAAAATAGTAAGTCTCTATTTCCTTCCCTTTGGAGATATCTTCCAGAAAAAGATTGGGATAAGAGTGATCTCAAAGAATTGAAAGAAACCTGGGGGGAATCAAGAAAACTGAACTGAAAACTAAAGGAACAAAAATGTATGCCGAAATATTGGGATAAAACAAATAACCAGTTTAAGACTAACAATTTAATTTTTTAAAGAAATTAAAAAATATTTTAAATTACATTTTGAAAATGGTGTGGGGGATTTAACATACTCTTTGGTGTGATACACAATGCTCAGAATGTAATTTAAAATATTTTTAAAAACAATTAAAAATATTAGTCTGTAAGCTCATTTTGAATAATTCTTAACATGATGAATATGTATTACCATTCATGTATTACGTTATATACTATTTAGATTGATGCAGTTGCATCTATTTTAACCTTATTTTAGTAGATCCCCTCATGAAGCTCATCTTGAAACATGTTGGGATCTAAAAGGTCAAATAAACTACTCTCTCTTGCACCTGGTTCCTCCTTTTTTCCCTCCTACTCACCAGTGTGGTCTAATTTTCTTTCCCCGAACTGTAGAACCAACAAGATATTTGCACTGCAATATAAGATTTCTAATCTTGCATTATACTAAGTATGTCTTGTTTTAATTCCATATTGTAAGCCATTTTAGCTGATATTCTAGTACCAGAGAGATGAGAAAGAGATCTTTAAAATAAATAGAGCGCAAATTTCAAAGTAAATACCTTTATTCTATCTGATGACAATTTTCTCTTTCATGTCATAATACAAGTCTGCTGCATCTTTGTTTATTTGTTTTTGGATATAACTCCTGCTTGACAACCTAGGTCTTTGATACAGTATTGCTTGGTTCACAGCAGATGAATAGGACCTCCACAAATCAGCTACAAGTTATTTCTTTTTAATTAGGAGGAATTATCAAACAGTTCAAGACATTAAATTAAAGCCCTTTATACAGTGAGTCGTTACCCTTTAGCATAAAATAAATTCAATGTGTTTCTCTCCAGAAGATGGAGAATGTACACCTATCAAAGGCTTTGAGGCAACCAAGGGCAGTCTATCACCCTTCCAGCCCACCTGCTGAGGCCATGAGAAATATACTGGGGACTACAGAAATATGCCTGTCTCCTACACACCCCAGTAAAAAAGACAGATGCCCAGTCAGCCACAGAATAAATTTTTTACCTGTTATGTCAGCTGTTGGAACCCATGGTCACAGAGTACCAGATGCTCTGTTACAACCCCCAGAAGAACGTTTATGGGTTCTTTTCCTAATGCTAAACAGGAGGAATATGGAGTGAACCTGGCCACACACAGACCTCGCTGTGAACCTTGCAGCCCAGCAGAAAAGGCTTGAGGTCCAGATCTCTGGCATAAATGAAAAAGGTATTACTTGGCCCATTTTTCTAACCTTTTTTTTATCCTATAGGAAGTTTTGATGGATTAAAAAAGAAAATCAAGATTAAGATCAGGTTCAATTCTAATAAATAGGTGTCTGTAAGAGATTCCCAGTAATGACTACACTTTCAGGTGCCATTGAATTGCAGTCTTAATAGATTGCACTTTTGTGAATGGGAAGTATGCATAACTATGTGTGCCATAGCTTCTGGCCGCCAGCTGAGGAGAGCTGCCATACTGATCATCCTGCTTGGGGGACTGAAGGATGAAATTCCAGATCCCTGATTTCTCCCACAGGTCCTTAAAAAGGTGGGACACAGTAAACAGAAACCAAACCTAACGTGAAGGAGTCCATCATGTTAGGTTAGCTGTGCTCTGTCTGTCGCATGCTTATTCATAAATATCCTATCTGGTTGCCCTGTCTAATGTTTTTAATATCCCATTTTTTGATTTGGGGAGCATTTGAGAATAATTGTGAACATTTTGTGGGCAGCAGTGGATGAAATGCCACAAACCACTAAGTTAAAGAATCTTGTGTCAACTTTAAACATTCATAAGGTTTGTGTGGTGTGAGATGTTTTAAATATATCCATCAGATGCACAAAGTCTTTGCAGTCTTATTCATGCACCTGGCTCCTGTTTAGGGAAGCTCATGTTTAGGGAAGCTCATGAACAGGGTTGGCCCCAGGTGTCTGGGCACGCTAGGCAGGACAGCCTGGGGCGCCCACCCCACCGGGGATGCCAACCTCCCGGTGGGCCCTGGAGATAGCCCAGCACCCGGGAGAGCCGGGGAAGGGGCGAGCTTAGGACGCCCCCCTTTCCCTCCCAGGGGCAGCGGCGCAGCTCTCCCGGGTGCCTCGCAGCCGTGAGGCACCCAGGAAAGCCGGGGCTGCCGGCGTTGGGCGGCCCTGGGGGCTTTTCACAGGGGGGGTGGGGGGCATTTTGGCACTTCTGCAGGGCCGGCACCCTAGGCGAGTGCCTAGCTTGCCTAGTGAGCGAACCGGCCCTGCTCATGAAAAATAAAGAGAGAGGGAAAGCCGAACGGAATTGGAATGCCTTGCACTCAGTTGGGTAAAGCCAATGATGATGTAGACATATATATATGTCCTCCCTCAGAAGCACATTCTGTAGCCTCAGGGCTGCCACAAAGAAAGGCATTTTTTATCATCATTATTCTGGTGTATTGTGGAAGCAGGATTTTCAGCAAGGCCTTTCTTATAGATCATAACAAATGAGGGGTTAAAAATGGGAAAGATATTCTCTTGGGTCTGCAGATCTCCTACAGTGAGGGGCTTCAAAGGTAAATATCAGCACCCATAATTAGACCCAGAAGCCAATAGTTGCCACGACAACACACACTGAATGCACAGACCTATTATTTCCTATTCATTGTTTATAGGTGCCATCTTCCAAAGGAACACCTAAGATCCCTTACCAGTATTACTTCAATTTTGTCTAGATTTATTCTTAGATTGTTAGCCCTAACTTTTGTCTCAAGAAACTCTAAAGATTGCTGTTCCCCTCATTTCCATTAATGAAACATGGAGCTGGGTGGCATCAGCGTAATGATCACATGACACAACAAAGCTTTGGATGATCTCTTCTGTGGCTTCACAGAGATGTCAAGCTAGGCAGGTGAGTACTCTGATCCCAGAACAATAGAAACCACTCTTCTGATCAAGCATTAGGCAGGGTGATGGGGAGACGCAGCACCGTTCAGCAGTGGAGCACATGCTTTGCATGCAGAATATGTCAGATTCAGTCCATGCCATCTCCCTTTAAAGGGTCTCAGGTAACAGTTGCTGAGAAAAAGTTCCCTGCCCACTTAATTCTCCCCTGTCTTTCAAGTGAGGAAGGGAGGAAACACAACAGCCGGTGCTTTTAATATTCTTACCTCCTCCCTTGCTTACCCTTATTCCAGGTTTTTATTCTCAAGTACAGGTAGGATCCAGAGTTTTTGCCTCCCAAGTGTCTTTTCTACCCCTCTGCTCCAACCATAGAAGCCAACACCCCTCTAACAGGCAGAAAGAATGGACAGCACAGCCCTGGAGCACTTCACCTGCAGGGGAGTCCAGTTCTTGGCAAACAGCCTTCCACTCCTACCTTCCAGTTCATTGTTTTGTTGGTAAAGGAAGAAAGCCCATAAAATGCTTTTCACCCCAAACCAAAACATACGTTAGATTAAAACCACATGAATAAACAGCTGTTCTCTTTGGCTTTTTATGAGGGGCCTGTGGATTAGCTCATCTTAAAGCCTGCAGACTGCAAATCAGCACTGTTGATTTTAGCAGCGTAGCGTTCTGCTTGCGCCAAATGAGAGTCGGCAGCCGTGAGGAATAAATAATGCTATAGGGAGAGGAACTATTGACAGTCAATGATTACAAATCCTGTAGACACCTTCACATTGGGACCTATTGATGAGCAAGCTTGTTATCAGTCCCTGGCACCAAAGATCATTCAGAACTCCATCTGGCCAAGCAGAGGAGCAAATTCTTTGGCGCTGACACAAATGCCTTGGGTAACTCACCTAATGGGCCATTGATAAGAGAGCACATGGGAGCAAGAGAGGAAAACGTCTGACAAGGACAATCAATCCATTTTAATGGGTATTATTAATTTGCTGCAGAAAATTGAGCTTGGGTGACAAGGAGGCTGGCAAAACCTCGAATTCCAGCCATCAGTCACCATTGTTCACAAGATTTTAGCCAGGAGCTGGTTCATTAATCACCATACCCTCATGAGAACAAGCCTCCTGTTTTGGAAATATTGAACTCAGCCAAGCATATATAATTTTGGGAAATCCAAAAGTGCTGGCCATAGCTAAATAAGGTCATGAGCATTGTATTTCAAAAGTTTAAAACTTTGTACTACTAAAGAGTAGAGAAGTCACCAGAGTGAGATGCTGCCAGAAAATGATCTAATACCATCACTGTGAGCATGAAAATGGGAGAAATAATTATACGTGAGAAATTTTTATTTCTACAGTCTTGGACGAGTGGCATTATCTTTCCCTATAGATCTTTCCCATAGATATTTTACCTATTACTAATGGGAAACCAGAAGTGATCTTCAGGTCTCATGTACTGAGAACGGAATGTTCCAAAGAAGTCCTGAGCTCTAAAATGGTTCTCACAGATGATAGTGTGGTGAACATTCATCATTCCTGCTCTCTGTTTGCCATATTCTATAGTTTGGATGGAATTATCTAAACCAGGAAGAAGAAATGCTGATACAGGACTGGCATGATAGGCTAGTGAAGATGTGTTGAGAGTCTGCTGCTTTCCAGCTTTCTTAAAATGGTGGAACTGCTGCAACTATATCCTCTCCTGGGTATAATTCCAAGGTCCCCACCTTGGAACACAAAACTGAACTTGATGGCTCTCTAGTCCCTTCCCCACCTTATTCTTTGACTCCTGCATTTAGAGAGTTAGATCACACACACAAATATTACTTTAAACTCCAGTTCCTCAGTGTTCCCATTTGGCTGCCTCTTCAACACCTCTACAGTTTTCTTTAAAGTAGCACCAATATTAGGACAGAAACTAGGGCATTCAGATAATAGCTACAGAAATTATATGGTGGCAGAAAAACTATGTTGTTGTTGTTGTTCAGTCGCACAGTCGAGTCCGACTCTTTGCGACCCCATGGACCAGTTTACGCCAGGCCCTCCTGTCTTCCGCTGTCTGCTGAAGTTTGCTCAATTTCATGTTCGTTGCATCGATGACACTGTCTAACCATCTCATCCTTTGCCGTCCCCTTCTTCTTTGACCTTCAATCTTTCCCAGCATCAGGGTCTTCTCCAGTGAATGCTCCCTTCTCATTTGGTGGCCAAAGTATTTGAGCTTCAGCTTCAGTATCTGGCCTTCCAGGGAACAGTCAGGGTTGATTTCTTTTAGGATTGACTGATTTGATCTCCTGGCAGTCCAAGGGACTCTCAAGAGTCTTCTCCAGCACCATAGTTCAAAAGAATCTATTCTTCGGCGCTCGGCCTTCCTTATAGTCCAACTCTCGCAGCCATACATTACTACGGGGAATACCATTGCTTTGACCATGCGGACTTTTGTTGGCAAGGTGACGTCTCTGCTTTTTATTATGCTGTTTAGGTTTGCCATCGCTTTCCTCCCAAGGAGCAGGCGTCTTTTAATTTCATGGCTGCAGTCACCATCTGCAGTGATCTGGGATCCTAGGAACGTGAAGTCTGTCACTACTTCTACGACTTCTCCTTCTATTTGCCAAGGAGTGATGGGGCCAGATGCCATGATCTTAGTTTTTTTGATGTTGAGCTTCAAGCCCACTTTTGCGCTCTCCTCTTTCACCCTGAGCAAGAGGCTCTTTAGGTCCTCTTCACTTTCTGCCATCAGAGTGGTATCATCTGCATATCTGAGGTTATTGATCTTTTCCCCAGCAATCTTAACTCCGGCTTGTGATTCATCCAGGCCAGCATTTCGCATGATGTACTCTGCATATAAGTTAAATAAGCAAGGTGACAATATACATCCTTGCCGTACTCCTTTCCCTATGCTAAACCAATCAGTTGTTCCATATCCGGTTCTAACTGTTGCTTCTTGACCCTTATACAGGTTTCTCAGAAGACATGTGAGGTGGTCCGGTACTCCCATCTCTTTAAGAACCTGCCATAATTTATTGTGATCCACACAATCAAAGGCTTTAGCATAGTCATAAAACTATGTACTGAACAACTATTCATCTGAATGGCCAATCTTTGTCACTTATCAGAAAAGAGTCAAGATGCAATTTGACTAAAATAGCATATTCATCTAGCAGTGGGGGCAAAAGGGGGATGAAAGTCTGAGGGCTGAATATGGGCAAGTGTGCATAGGAATAAGGGCTCTGTCAAGCATCTGCCCCACAAGCAAAAATCAGTCGGGGTAAATACCCAAAGCAAGGGACATAGGTGGGCTGAAGTGCTCCATAATGGGGTCCCTATTGATCCAGCAATCCATAGGAGCAGAAGGCCAGACAAGGTAGAAAAATGGAAATAACGGGTTTCGGTTTCGGCGTTGCGAATGGCGGCCGCCTCTCGGGACACTCCCGGAGGCGGTTAGCCCACACGCAGTCAGGGGGGGTCCTTGCATGTGCGAAAGACCCTAGTGAGCCTTAGGCAAAGGCTCCGAACCGGGGGCGCTTTGGGGAGTAGCCTCTTTGCCGGCAGATAGCCGGGAAATTGAGGCTTTCTCCCCGCCCCAATCGGCCCCACTGCGTCGTGCCCGTAATGGGACTTAGCAGCGCCACCGACTTCCAGGAGTGAAGACAGCGCTATGATTTAACATAAAAAGAAGAAGTGGCATCGAATCGTGAGTTGAAGATCTATTTTGAAGCGTGAATTAGAGCCCCCCCGCGAGCGTTTAACCGTTTGGGAGGAGGGAGGAGTCCCCACCCCGTTTGAGAAGCAAGATCTAAAAAGGGAGCGCGAAGGGGGGCAGAGAGAAAAAACAGTGTTGGTGAAAGTACCGTCGGGGTTGTACGGAAGATTACGATCCTTTTAGCTTCCTGGGGGATGCGGCACGAACTTTGTAAAAGTAAACAATAAAACAAAATGTCGACAACGGGGAAAGTCCTGCAGAAACCGGAAGAGAAGAGAGGAGGGACTTCCAGTCCGATTAGCCCCCCCCCCGAGCTTGCTGTCAATCAACAAGAAAATGAGATACTGCGCCCTCTGCTGGAGGAAATGCAGAAAATCAACGAAACTTTGCTCAAAGTGGAAAGTGTCTTCATCAGTCGACAGAGACAAATATCGGAAACATCAAGGAAGATGGCGGAAATTGAACAGAAAACGAATTTGATTTTAAGTCTTCAGGGCGTAAAAGAAGAAGAGAAAGAAGATCTCGGATTTACCTTGATGAGTGTTTTGGCACCCCTAACTGGCAGTGAAGCGAAAGAATTAAAAGAAGAGGTGGACATGGCTCCCAAAGCCTATTCCGCTTATATAAAAGAAAATACTCTGCCAGTAGAAGGGGAGGCTGAGCATAGCAGGCAATACATCAGAGATCCAATTTCATGTGAGGTGGATATGGCGCCCTGGAAATTTGAAGGCCAGAAGTACAAGGGAAAAGAGAAAAGAAAGAAGATAGATTACATCTTTAAAAAGCAAAAACTTCTGAAGAGGCACGCCAGCTGGGAGGAAGACGCAGCACTCAAAATTGAGATAAGCAATGCAGCCCAGGGGAAAGAGGCGATGGAACGGAAGGCATCCAGGTTAAAAAGGACTCAATCCATAATTGGAAGAGACTTAAAAAGAAGACACCTTGAGGACTGTTCGTGTTGCATCTGGAAGGAGCTGTTTAATTACTAACCCCGATGGACTTTACTAACTGTATTAACAGAATGATTTTGGACTTTGCAGAGCTAAAAAGAAGATCTTCTAATTATGATAGATGCCAAAAATGGTATTGATTACTAACGAAAACTAACCCTCTTTAACAGAAAAAACTTCACTCCGTCTTTTTCTTTCTCCATCTGTCTACCCTACCCTTTTCTTATATAAAAAGAATAAAATTCTCTCCTCTTTAGGAGAGTTTTACTAAAAAAAAGAAAAAAGAAAAATGGAAATAACAATATAGTCCAAGTCAAGCAGGTTCAAACCATCTGGAACAGAATGAAGGATATGGCAGAGATCAGATCACTGTTGAAAAACAAAGTAATATAATGGTGGCTTCCAGAAATGTACAAAAAGCTGCTAAAGAACGAGACCTCTCTCTCCTTCCCAGGTTTCTAAAGCTTGGTCTAGACATGCAGCAGAATGAGTTTTTAATGAGGTGGTAGGGAGCTGCAGTGGTAGAATGGCCTGCAGAAGAAGGGTCATATTTTTTATAAAAGATCCCGCCCCCCCACATTAATAGTTGTCCTCCGTGGAAAACTAGTGCAACATTTGAAGGGCTAGCCTATAACCTCTTTTCCCCGATGGACTCAATTTTTATTTGCAGAGAGTTTTTACATGGGGAAGCATTAAGAAATGGTTTGGCCCATTCTACCACCTCTGAACTGCAGGCTCTGGAAGGTCAGTAGTTCAGCAGTTCGAGACCCGGGTGCCGCATGACAGGGTGAGCTCCTGTCTCTAGTTCCAGCTCCTGCCAACCTAGCAGTTCGAAAGCAAGAAATTGCAAGTAGATAAATAGGTACCACTTCGGTGGGAAGGTAACAGCGTTCCGTGCACCTTGATGTTTAGTCATGCCGGCCACATGACCACGGAAACGTCTTCGGACAGCGCTGGCTCTTCGGCTTTGAAACGGAGATGAGCACCGCAACCCTAGAGTCGGATTCGACTGGCTTTCGAGCAAGGGAACCTTTACCTTTACCACCTCATTCTGTCACATGTGTAGATTGGGCCTTAGTGGCTGAGGTGGCAATTGGTAGCTCACTAGAGGGAGGTCTTCTGGCCATAACCTCATCAGTGATCAGAAGGGAAATTTTTATCAGTGCAGCAAACTGTCCAGAGAGGAGTTGATTTGCAGATCCCATTTGGTGCAATTCTGGAAGTCAGTCAAATGCATGAATCGACATGAGGCAGCAATAAAAGGAGACAGTAATGGAGAGGGGGATCAAACCTGACCAACTCAATTGTCTCTTTCAGCATTTTTTTTTTTTTAAATCTAGTGAAGATTACAAGACTGGGCAAAAGAATGCCCCCCACCAACGCAGAGCCTCAATACCTAATAATAGCTCCCTATTAATCTCAGAAGGGCTACTGAATCAAATTCAAATTGAGTGTGAACTGGGGGAATTATCACTTAGCCTTTAATCAGCAGCAAGCACTGCATGTTCACACCAGATAATGTGGCGGCCAGGAATAATTAACGATAACAAAGACATTTGCAAGAAATGTGGGAGAGAAACAACTAAGAAAAGCCTTTATCTTGTTTTGCTTCAAGCTGCCTCATGGGAGTTAGAAGAGAGCACAGAGGCAGAAGTCTCAGGACTATCTATGGAAAGAAATGTATTGCCAGAACAGCAGGTGGAAGGCCTATCCATTTAGACAAGGAATGAGCAACTACAGGCCCTAGCACCAAAACCAGGCCTGCAGTGGTTTCCCATCTGGCTCCCAAAATCACTTTGCAATGCTCCTCAGTCGATCATTTCTGTGAGTGAAGCAAGAGAAGAGCAAACAGAAGTTCCTAAGAGAACTCTGCTAAAGCCATTCTTACTGTTCACTTTGGGGAAAGGGAGCTGTTACTTATTCGTGTAGTCATTCAGAAACACTAAGGAGAGTTGGAAAACTTGGAACCCCAAAATAAGGTCTGGACCACCACATATCATATACCCCCTTTGAGGGGACATATTCTGTGTGCTGGTCCAAAGCACAGTTCTGGTGTCAGATGCTCCAGAGTGTGGTGCCCCTAGGACAATCACACAAGCAGACACTGGGGCCTGGCTGCAACCCCAAAATAAACTTTGGACCACCCCAAAGGACACATCCCCAATCTCTGGAGATTGTGCCCTGCAAGGTGACATACAGTGATGCCCAGTCCAAACACTGGTTCTGATGCCACAAACTTCTATTCACAGGGCTTCCCCGAGGCCTGTGTTTCAAGGGACATTTGAATAAGGAAGTGCCCTCTGCACCCAAAATAAGGTTTCAACCCCCACACTTCATACACCCCCGTCTTCAGCAGACCCTCCACTTCAAGGGGACACATTTTGTGTGCTGGTCCAAAGCACAGTTCCGGTGCCAGTTGCTCCAAAGTGCACTGCCCCTAGGACAAACACACAGGGAGACACTGGGGCCAGGCTGCACGCCCAAAAAATATTTGGACCACCCCAAATGACACATCCTCACACTCTGGAGACTGTGTCCTGCAAGGTGACATACAATGATGCCCGGTCCAAACACTGGTTCTGATGCCATGAGTTTCTATTCGGAGTGCTTCTTGTACATTTGTTTTGCTGGGGTTCTTATACATTTTTGCTAATTTTGTCTGATGTCATTTACCATCGATACATCATTTTATAACATTCTCTTTAAGAGTAGAGCTCAGCATCAATGCATCCACATATTTCCCCATTGTCCCATTTGTATATAATATCCAAAGTTTTGGGCCCATTTTATCATGGATTCTTTCACTCATTCATCCTCTGTCTCAAATTTCAACAAGAATTTATACATTTTAGCAATGAAATGTTCATCAGTTGTACATAATTCCGTTTCAAATTCAGTCTTCGATTGTTCAGTCATTGGTCTGCTTTAAGCCTTTCTAATAATTGTGCATTAAAAATGGGCAAGTATTTCCTTCTGTTATCAAATCTTAATAATTGTGCATAAAAATTGGGAAGATCAAATCCTCTCTTAATTTCATTTTACAATCCACTTGAGAAAGATCTAATATGTCACGATATGTTAACCATTTATGCTCGGTTATCATTTCTTATCTATAGAATGCTCCTTGGGTAGAAAGCCACAAGCTGACCCCTGTCCTCCTGCCCCCCCCATCTTCTGTGCTGCCCAGAGATTGGTCCCTGTCACCCAGATGCTGATGTCACAGTGGCAGCATCACAAAGCCCCTGGGAGACAGAGATGCATAGAAAGGCTTGAGCCTTGGCAGTTGGATTCAAAAGCAGAGGCTGTCAACCGAGAGGCCCACCATTGGGCTAACGGTAAGCCATCAAGAGGGCCAATGGCGAGTTTTAAAGTGGAAGTTGGTGGGGAGAAAGATGGTTGGTAGGAAGTAGGCAGTGGCGAAGCAGGAGGTGGGTATAGGGTTGCCAGTCTCCAGGTGGGGCCTGGAGATCTCCCACTTTTACAACTGAGCTCCAGCTGACAAAGATCAGCTCCCTCGAAGAAAATGGTGGACTCTATGGCCTTGTACCCTGCTGAGGCCCCTCCCCACTCTTCCCCAAATCCCAGCCTCTCCTGGTTCCACCCCCAAAGTCTCCAGGTATTTTCCAACCCAGTCCTGGCAACCCTAGGTGAGTAGGAGGCTGTTGAAGACAGTTTTATTGGAGACTGCCTTGGACTGGTTTAGTTTTGAATGACTGGTAGTCCAAGTTGTTCATTGTGGCTTTTAATGGGTTTTTATAATTGCTGTTTTATCTGTATTGTTTCAAAGGCTCCAGAAATAGCAAGATCAGCAAAGGGTGTGCTGAAGACGCAGTGATCTGGGGTTTCCCTCCCCTCCCCAGCTCACTGGCACCCCCTCCTCCACTCACTCTGTCTCTCTCAGCACTTTTGACTGTCTTCTGGCCTGTGATCTCCACTCTGCCTTCTAACCCATTAACTCCACACCCCCCACTGGTTCTTGTTTCCTCTCTCCCACCAGTCTTACGACTCTTCTTTCCCTCTCCTCCTCTACCTCCACCATCCCCTCTCCCCTTCCCTTCCTGGCTTCCCTTCCCACTCCATCCCCACTAACCCCCCACCACTAACCCACTGACTTACCCCCCCAACTGTCCCTGCTGTTCCTGCTTACCATCCCTCCACTGGCCTCGCTGTTCCCTATTCCACTCCCGCCACCCCCCCAACCAATGGCTGGGGCGGTAGAGGGAATGGAACAGGGAGTAATTGGGGGTGGTGAAGGAAAGGGAACCAGGGGCACACCTGCTATGGACCTCCCATTCCATTGTTTTCCAAGAGGAACTGACAGAATGGGGGGCCTGTGGCTGACCCCATCCTCTTCCTCCCTCCTCCCCTGGGAGTGGGAACTCCACGGTTGCTGCACCAGGCAGTGGCCCTTTGCCAGAGAAGTCTTCCACTGGAGCCAGTGAGGTGAGTACTTTCCTTTGTACTGTGTTCAGCTCAGTGTCATAAGCAAATCGGCACGATCCCTTTCATTGCCACGGCACAGTACCTGGCTGTTCACCACCTGATATTGGGAAAGTTCTTTTAAAATGTATTTGTATTTTTTTTCTTGCAAAACCATTTATTTATTTAGAAAATCAGCTTCAAAGAACCAGAGACAATTTATTACTGAGGCGGCAGAGTGTCAAGGTGGCAGAGTTATTTGGCCCTTGAAGAGTACAAGAGGTGCAGCGCCTTTGGAATTCCTCCTATTGAGGAGAGAAAGGAAGTGTCAAGATCCTGTGAAGATATTATGCCCTCGACTGAACACACAAGCTGCCATATACTGAATCCGACCATAGGTCCATCAGAATTGGTGTTGTCTACTCAGACTGCAAAAACTCTCCACGGTCTCAGGCAGAGTGTCTTTCCCATCACCTACTGCCAGAACTTTGAACTGAAGATACCGGGGATTGAACCTGGGACCTTCTGCGTGCCAAGCAGCTGCTCTGCCACCATTTGGTGCTGAACATGATACAGATCCCAGAGGATCAGAGCAGATGAGCAGCGTCATTGCTGAAACAGCAAGTCAGTTCTGCAGCCCCTTTGGGATTCATCGTCACGGCTTCTGGGCAGGCGCACATTGTGTGTGTGCACACGCCAGCCACAGAGAAGATTTCCAAGTCATTCTAGTGACAAATAAACTACATTTAAAGAATAAAATGTGTCTGGGTTTCCGCTGTGTCATTATGGGTGAAAAGGGGCCTCCTCAAGATCGTACTGGCCGCGGCTTTTAAAATGGTGCTGATAAAGGCCCATTCTCTGCCTTGGGGTTCACACAACAGAGTGCTGGGCTAGGACCTGGGAGAGCCAGATTCATTCCTTATTCGTTACTTATTTGTGAATAAGGAAGTAGCAATAAGGAACCAACTTCAGCCTCCTCCAAACCAGTATCTTACTCAAATTTCTTTAGAAATACAAGCCTCAGGGAAGTGTCCAAATATTTTTAGGGGGTGCAGCCTGGCCCCAGTGTCTGCCTGTGTGTTTGTCTTAGGGGCAGTGCACTTTGGAACAACTGGTACCGGAACCGTGCTTTGGACCAGCACACAGAACGTGTTCCCTCAAAGAGGAGGGTCTGCTGAAGACGGGGGTGTATGAAGTGTGGGGGTCCAAACCCTATTTTTGGTGCAGGGGGCACAGTCTCCAGAGAGCGGGGATGTGTCCTTTGGGGTGGTCCAAATTTTTGGGGGGTGCAGCCTGGCCCCAGTGTCTGCGTCTGTTTGTCCTGGGGGCACCGCACTTTGGAGCCACTGGCACTTTGGACCAGCACACAGAATATGTCCCCTCAAAGGGGAGAGTCCTGTGAATGTGGGGATAAATGATATGTGATGGGCCAGACCTTATTTTGGGTGCAGAGGGCACTTCCTTATTCAAATGTCCTGTGAAATACAGGCCTCAGGGAAGCCCTGCGAATAGAAACTCGTGGCATCAGAACCAGTGTTTGGACCAGGCATCACTGCATGTCACCTTGCAGGGCACAGTCTCCAAAGAGTGGGGATGTGTCATTTGGGGTGGTCCAGATATTTTTTGGGGGGTGCAGCCTCGCCCCAGTGTCTGCATCTGTGTTTGTCCTGGGGGCACCGCACTTTGGAGCAACTGGCACTAGAACTGCACTTTGGACCAGGGCACAGAATGTGTCCCCTCAAAGGGGAGACTCTGCTGAAGACGGGGGTGTATGAAGTGTGGGGGTTGAAACCTTATTTTGGGTGCAGAGGGCACTTCCTTATTCAAATGTCCTTTGAAATACAGGCCTCGGGGAAGCCCTGCGAATAGGCATCAGAACCAGTGTTTGGACCGGGAATCACTGCATGTCACCCTGCAGGGCACAGTCTCCAGGGAGTGGGGATGTATCATTTGGGGTGGTCCAGATATTTTTGGGGGGTGCAGCCTGGCCCCAGTGTCTGCATCTATGTTTGTCCTGGGGGCACCGCACTTTGGGTGTGGGGGTTGAAACCTTATTTTGGGTGCAGAGGGCACTTCTTTATTCAAATGACCTTTGAAATACAGGCCTCGGGGAAGCCCTGCGAATAAAAGCTCGTGGCATCAGAACCAGTGTTTGGACCGGGCATCACTGCATGTAAGCTTGCAGGGCACAGTCTCCAGAGCGTGGGGATGTGTCCTTTGGGGTGGTCCAAATATTTTTTGGGTGTGCAGCCTGGCCACAGTGTCTGCGTTTGTCCTGGGGGCACTGCACTTTGGAGCAGCTGGCACCGGAAGTGCGCTTTGGACCAGCACACACAATGTTTCCCCTTGAAGGGGAAGGTCTGCTGAAGATGGGGGTGTATGAAGTGTGGTGGTCCAGACCTTATTTTGGTTTCCGAGCTTTCCACTTCTCCTTAGTGTTTCTGAATGACTACACGAATAAGGAATGAATAAGGAAGTGCGAATAAGGAACCAACTTCAGCCTCCTCCACTAGGAGGCTGAAGGGGGTATTTGCTTATTTCTTGGTACATGTGGTTTAGTGGATGCGGCAAAATGTTACCAGCCCTTGAGCCCAAGCCTAAATATGGCCCCTATAAAATGAAAAAGTTGCTCACAAGAGCTTCAGGCCCTTCTTAAAGTAGGAGGGAGGCTTCCATAAGAAGCACGAGCTGACTGACCTGTTGAAAGGATCCTAGGTTATGCTGAGCTGAGCTGCTCCTGCACAGGCCATTCAGCCCCAGATATCAGGGAAGGTGGGCACAGACTCACCTGTTGGGTCTTTCTGCACCACTGCCACACAGTCCAAGAGGAAGGGCTGCTTGACAGTCCTGGCCAGCAATAAGGAGTCCAGGCTCACCCATTGCCCAGCAGCCCCAGGCCCAGCTGATAGCAGTGTGGGAAAAGACACTGAGGGAGATTCCACACTAGACCTTAAATCCTGGTTCAACCCTGTCCCCGAATTTACATTCCACACTACACTCAAGTTCACCCCTGTAATTATCTCGGGTTATTTTTTGTGTCCACATTACATTGAGGTCACTCCGGTTTTGCCCCACACTTGTCCCGAGATAAATGCAATCCCCAGTTATCATGATAGTATGGACCAAGAAGAGTTAACATAAGGAAGACATTGAGTAACCTGCATCAATGGCTTTTCCTCAGACCTAGAAGCCAATGGTACACCCACTTTTGTATGCCACGACTACCCAGTTTAATGCCCCTACAATCACCCCAACAACCAAGAACAGAGAAGATGGTAAGTGTTGTGTACTGGGTTCGATGCATAGCAAAGACAGACACTCAGTGATTATCAGCCATAGTTTACTTGCACACGACACACATAACACAAATGGCCAAGATGGCCAACTATATACAGTCACTGGGGTGACACCCATAGGTCCCATTGGAGGGTTTAAACTTCCCGCCACAGTTCCTATTGGTGCTAACTAGGAGTCTCAGGATCCTAGTCCCTATTGTCCTTTGGAGCCAAGCTCCGGTTGCAAACCGCTGGTGCCTAGTGGTGGTCCATGGACATAACAGTAGGGCATGCTGAAGCATACGGAAGAAGGCAGAGCACATGCTTGGGAGCACAAGGCCTTACTTGAGGAAGGAAACTGGACTTCCATGGCCAGGATCAGCTCACTAAGGCCCATTATAAAACCCTCCAGTAGCTGTGTGGACTCTGCTGTAGTTACGTCTTTCCAGAATGGCTCTTCATGTGCTGTTGTAACTCTAGTTTCTTGGTGTCTCTGCTGAGTCTTGAACCTGGAAACTTGCTCTGCTGGACCTGCTTTTACTGGTGAAATGGAAAATCTGAGCCATGAAGCCCATGTTGGCAGGAACAGGACAGTCTCCCCATTCACAGTATCCAAAAGGCCTTCTTTCTGTATATGTCCCTCTGGTACCAGTTATGGTCTTCAGCTTGACACTGTCTAGTTATTCCTTCATTAAAGGTGGCTTGTCTGGCATCAGTGAGGTCCTTTCCTTTTTCTGTGGTTGCCCTCATTTTAGGGAATGGGCTCCCTGAGGAGGAGAGGGGAGCACTATCTGGGAAACTTTTAGGAGGCACTCTAAGCCTGCTCTATTGACCAGAGCTTTTAATGGGATGTTGGTTGCAGGCATTTTATTGTTTCCTATGACACTGTATTAGGCTTGATTAGGACAGGTGGGAATTTGGAGCTTTGTTGGCCTTTTATGCCTCAGTGGTTCCCCTCGCTTCCCTTGCACATCTCTGTAGTGTTTTTTCCCATTCTGCATACACCCACCCTTCAACTCAGGTTATCTTTTTTGTTATACATTGATTTTCATCCCTTCAGCTCTCAGTTTGCTTTCCGTTTTCTGTATCCCCAGCTTTTCTGCAAGTGGTTTTGTAGTGATGTTTCCCATTGTGTCGCTTCCAAGCAATCCAAAGCAGAAACATTCCCTTGGATTTTACCTCCCTGCCCTTTTCCTGCCCTTGGAGGCCACTCCTCCACTGCCCACTCCACCTAACACTTAAATGGCATCTCATTGGGAGAAAAAAGGACTAGGGGTGGTTTCCCTATGAAGAGAGGTTAAAATGCTTGGGGCTCTTTAGCTTGGAGAAACGATGGCTGAGGGGTGACACGATCGGGATTTATAAGATTATGCATGGGACTGAGCAGGTTGAGGAAGAGGTACTTTTCTCCCTTTCTCACAATACAAGAACTTGTGGGCACTCAATGAAATTGCTGAGCGGTCGGGTTAGAACAGATAAAAGGAAGTGCTTCTTCACCCAAAGAGTGAAACACATGGAATTCACTGTCACAGGAGGTGGTGGCAGCTACAAGCATGAACAGTTTCAAGAGGGAATTAGATAAACATATGGAGCAGAAGCCCATCAGTGGCTATTAGCCACAAGGTATAGATAGGAACTCTCAGTCTGGGGCAGGTGATGCACTCTATTCTTGGTGCTGGGGGGGGGGCAGCAGTGGGACGGGGCTTCTGGTGTCCTGGCCCCACTGCTGGACCTCCTGATGGCACCTGGTATTTTTGGCCACTGTGTGACAGAGTGTTGGACTAGATGGGCCATTGGCCTGATTCAACATTGGCTTCTCTTATGTTCTTATGTTAGGGGTGTGCAAGTTTTGTTTTCCGGCTGGGCTGCCCTGCCACCCAGTTTAAATGGGCCAGCTGGAGAAGGCAGCACGGAGCCATCAGGTCCCCACAGGCACAGCGAGTCTGGCTGGGCTGCCCTCTGGTGCCAGAGCGTCAGGAGAGGGCTGCGTAGCTGGGCTTGGTCTGCATGGTGGGAACCAATGGCTCCCTGCAGGTGCAGCTCCATGCTGCCTTCTCTCTCTCTTTTTAGAAATGACATAAGTCTAGTGCTAGACTCATGTTGCTTGCTTAAAAAAAGGAATGGCTCCCAGCTGCAGGACGTGGCCCCTTCTTCTGGGGGTGAGCCAGCTGCAAGCAAGAGCTCTTGCCCAGGGCTGGATCGCCCATAGGGTAAACTAGGCGCCCGTCTAGGGCGCCCCGGCCTGAGGGGCACCAAATGGCGCCCCACTCCCCCCCCCCGAAAACTGCTCCCCACGCCGGCGCCGCCAGACCCCGCCCCCTTCCCAGCGGGGCCCGCAGAAAAGCCGGCGCCGGGAGGGAGGGGGCGGAGGCTAGACCCCCCCCCGCCCCCTTCACGGCTTTTCTGGGGGTCCCGCAGCCGTGGGGCCTGCAGAAAAGCCGGCGCCGGGAGGGAGGGGGCGGAGGCTAGACCCCCCCCCCCCCCCTTCCCGGCTTTCCTGGGGGTCCCGCAGCCGTGGGGCCCGCAGAAAAGCCGGCGCCGGGAGGGAGGGGCGGAGGCTGGACCCCCCGCCCCCTTCCCGGCTTTCCTGGGGGTCCCGCAGCTGCGGAGCCTCCAGGAAAGCCAGCGCCCCGCCGACGCCCCCGGTCTCCAGGTCCCACCGGGAGGTTGGCATCCCCAGTGGGGGGTGCCCCAGGCTGTCCTGCCTAGGGCGCCCAGACACCTGGAGCCGGCCCTGCTCTTGCCAAAGGGAAGGCAAGAGTGAGGAGGAGAGCAGAATAAATCATGCCCTCTGGAGCACACCACTGCAGCAACAGCAGCAGCTGCTGCTGCTTCAGCTGCCCTGGCCGAGGAGGAAGGGAGCAGAAAAGCGGCGGCGGCAAGAGCCATGGCAGAGCTGAGCCAAGGCGAAAGGAGGAGGAGGAGGAGCAGAGGAGATAGCAGGGCGGGCAGCTGCTGCTTTCCCTCCCTCTCTGCTGCCTTGTGCATCTGGAGAGAGGTGATGCCTGAGCTGGAAGGAGGAGCAGGAGGAGGCAGGATCAGAGCCCAGCCAGGTGCCCGCTGAAGGAGCAGTGCGCAGCCGGAGGAGAAAAAGCTGGCCCAGAGAGCAGCACAGTGCCTGGCCAGGGCAAGATCCATCCCCTCCGCTTCTCCCAGGCTCTTATTTCACTTAGCTCTTTAAAATTTTAAATCCTCCCCACTCTCTTCTGCAAGGGAAAAAAACTGTGGTTGGAGGGATTGCGGGGGAGGGGGCAAACTTTTGCATTGTTTTCAGCCTGATCAAGCAAACAGTGACCACTAGAAGAAGAGGAAGAGATTGGATTTATACCCTGCCCTTCACCACCCAAAGGAGTCTCAGAGCATCTTACAAATTCCTTTCCCTTCCCCTCCCCGCAACAGACACCCTGTGAGGCAGGTGGGGCTGAGAGAGCTCTCTCAAGGACTACCCTTTCAAGGACAGCTCTGACAGAATTGTGGCTTGCCCAAGGTCATCCAGCAGGTGCAAGTGGAGGAGTGGGAAATCAAACCCGGTTCTCCCAGATTAGAGTCCACGCATTTAAGCACTACACCAGACTGGCTCTTCACTACATGAAGGCAAATGCCAAGTTGCCACTTGAAACATCAGCAACTGACTTTCATCCTCCCCATCCCGGCCCAAAGCCTCCTCCTGCTCCACTGATGTTTCAAAAGGCAGCATAGCATTTGCACATACACACATGTTGCTAACGATCATAGCTTGCAATGCCAGTGCCAGTGGGTTCTACCATGCATTCTGTACACTCAACATGTTTCCCCATGCTATGAGCCGTATTCCCTCTAAACTGAGTTTGTCTGAGCTAGCTCACAGTTTTTTAGCCTCTGGCTCACACATTTTTGTCTTGGCTCAGAAAGGATGACTCCAGAGCAAACCAATTTATGCAGTAGCCAAATCGCTCGCTCACAACTTTAATGCCAGTAGCTCACAAAGTAGAATTTTTGCTCACAAGACTCAACAGCTTAGAGGGAGCATTGGCTATAAGACCATGTGACTCTTTCCAATTTTCACTATGGCTGATAACACAGCAGAGAAATTCCCAGTGCTCGGCAATATGGATAATGGGGCTTCGCAGCTGCTTGTATGTTTCAGGAAAATTCTGCTCAGTTTCCCCTTTTGCCTGCTGTTCTTTCTAACAGTAAAAGGCATGCGCAAAACCTGGGCCACAAGGATTTAAATGGGAGGTGCTTGATGGACAGTACTGCTCAACTGCATGAATTTAAAAAACCTTTGGGTGCCACACCCCCATACACATCACAAGTGACGTTCCCTCCCCAAGTAAGAAAAACTGCAGTTTTTGGTTGCAGCTGCAGAATACACAGAAAAAAGAATAGTGCATAAGGAAGGCACACAGATTTGAAGTCAAGCTTAAAGGCTTGACTACTCAGATTCTCCACAGTAAGCTGTCAGTGCATAAAGGACCGTTGTTTGCTTTTTTTAATTATGTATTGTAAACCACTTTCAGCCATGGGTTGGGATATAAAAGTTGTAATACCCACAGATTACTTTGGTGGCTTTGTTTGAAGCAGAATTTCCCCCAGCCAGGCCATATGAGAAATAAATGGAGTGCAGTGAGATAAGGCACAGGAGGGGCCAGGATTTGCTTTACCCAGCCTTCCCGAAATTTAGGAGCAAGAAATCACAGGTGGAGGAATACATTCTTGAAAAATGTATTTCATCCCACTTGGGTTGGAGACCTCTTTTCTATTAAAGCCAGTGGAAGTAACTACTGGATCGATTTTATAAAAGGACCAGCAAGAATCCATCCGTTCCCTTCTGTTGCCATCTTCTGCCTGTGGGAGAGGACTTTTCTGCTTTGTTTGGCATTCTCTCAATGATCCCGCCCTCCCAAACCATGTTTGTATGTTTTGTATACATTTTAACACTGTTTTGTATGTATTTTAACTTTAATTGTTTCAATGATATGTTTTTGGGAGGGGACATTTATTTTAATGGTTTTAAATGTAATTTTATCATGTAGGTTTTAAATTGTTGGCCACCTTGGTGGCCCTTGTATGGTCAGAAAGGGAAGATATAAATTCTGTAAATAAATAAATAAATAAATAGTAATAATAATTCTGATACTAAAGAATTTTGGATCAAGGTTTTTTTTTTAATGAAGCAGGCTTTTTTAGAAAAAACACCTAGCTTTAACCAAAGGAGGATACTGTAGCAAACAGATCTGTCACATTGGCCAAAGAAGTAGACTAATAAATTGGAGTACGCAAGAAAATATTCCATGTCCACCATAAATGCTTCCTGGTGAGGTCTGGTTCCTGGCCTGGGCATCCAGGAGACTTAGTCTAATACCACTGTGGACCATCTCAGGCAATTTCCCAGCAGTGGGAAGTGGAGAGTTAAACTTAAGATAGGGCTGCAAATATGTCTTGTTCCCTTAATAGGCAACTGCAACAGCATTGACATCCTTCATGTCTTGGTTTCTGTCAGTAAAAGGCAAGGGGGGAGGGTCTTTTCCAGGGCTGTTTTGGCCTTTGATGGAGGATGCATTGGGGCCAGGCCCACCAGCAACCACCAGGTGACTTGCTACTGTCCAGCTTGCATGACTTTCCCAGAACTGACTGCTTACTACTGTTCAACAGCAGCCACCCCACAAAAGCCAGTGTGGTGCAGTGATTAGGGCTTTGGACAAAATCTGGGAGACCCAGTTTCAAATCCCCACTTCCATAGAATTTCATTTGTGACCATGGGCCAGCCACACACTCTCAGCCTAATCTACTTCACAGAGTTTTTGTGAGAATAAAATGGAGGAGAAGAGACTGATGTGATAAGCTGCTTTGGTTCCCCATTGTGGTGAAAGGTGAGTTACAAATTAAATGAATAAATAGTAAATATAATCAAAGGTGGGGGTAGATGAAAGGTTGGTTGATGAGTGGATAAGTGAGAAGGAGAAAAGGAAGCAGGGAAAGGTAAGGATATGGGGGCTGCCATAAGGAGAAAAAGAGGAATAGCATGGGCCGTGGGGATACAGGGGAAAGTGAGGTGCCTCCCACAAGGTATTGTGGGTTTCTTTTTGCATAACTGGGCCTAGCCTGGTGGCCAGCACCACCACACAGATTGGTCCAGCCCGGCAGCCAGCACTAAACAACTAGGCCTGATGGCCAGCTCCCCCACCTCAGCCAGGGTTTTCATGGAGAGAGGCTGCAGGGGGAGGGGAGGGGGGAGCTGAAGACTGGGGAGGGCAGATGAAGGTAGGTTGTCTGGTAGGTGGGAAGAAGAAAAGGAATCAGGGAAAGGGGAGAAGATACAGGGACTTTCAGGAAAAGGAAAGAGAGGGGGGGAAATGAGATGCCCCTCGCAGGTCCTTACAGATCGCTATGTGAAAGCATGGTTAGGACATGGGTACTGCAGAATATCACAGAAGTTCTGTCTCCTAGTTGACTCAACTAAGGTCACCAGAAAGAGTGGCACAGCAAAGAACGCACCCAGTTCTTCTGCTGTCTAGGTGAACATACCATACTCCAGTGAATTGCTTTTAGTTTTCACCACTTTGTCCAAGACATTATTAAAGCAAAGTATAGCACATCTGCTTTTTGCTTCCTGCCACATGGCATAAGCTGTGGGCATCTTGTATCTTAACTAATTCATCCTGAAGCAGACCAAGGTCAACTAGGGTGCAATGCAGAAATCAGAGTGATAAAAATTCTTGACAGCAGCAAGCAAGGCTCTGGTTTCCGTCAAGCCCCAGAGGCTTCTAGGGCTGCCATTGCAGCTGGATTCTGCATGATGATTCCAGGTTTGCTGCTTAATAAAGCACCAATACAGGACCGAAGGCAAAGGCATCACAGCCAAGAATTGTGGGTAATGGTTAGAATTTTGAAGTTTGAACATTATTTTTCTTTGTTTTATGACATCTTTGTGATGAAGGATACAAAATCATCCCTTTTTAAGAAACTGCCTTTCTAACCCAACCCCAGCATTCAGAAAACAACTTATTTTCTCATGTCTTGACTATCCTCAAATGGTGTATTTTCTTAATAAGCCCCACCAGGAAGGAAAATGCCTTGGTTGTCTATTTTATGTTGGCTGTTCCTATAGCTACCTATCCACTATGGATTGGTTTGCAACTGATTTTTATTTTATTTTTCAGCCTGAGCTTTTCTGCCTTCCAGTTGGCAAGCCTATTTAAGAATGTATACAAATTGGTTGTATAGTATCATTGCGCAATGTAGGATAGTATCTGTTGCATCAATAGAAACAGTAATAGAAGTGCCCCCTCCTCACTGTTCTGGAAATTTCCAGTATTTTCCCCAGAGGCTGAATACTCCTTGGACATATCACCCAAATACAGATTTATGCAGCTTTTCTCCCACTGTTAGAGTTCACTTTTCCCCTGAAGCAACACTTTGTAAAAAATGTTTTCTTTCAGATTTCTCTTTATGTAGTTGAAAAATATCCCACTGGACTATAGTTGTACATAATAAGAATGTGTGTTTGGATATAACCAAACCCACTATATATAGTTGTACATAATAAGAATGTGTGTTTGGATATAACCAAACCCACTATATATATATATATATATATATATATATATATATACCTTATATACCTTATTGATGTGTGTGTATTCAGGTCTCTGAATGGTATCTGAGATGTTCCAGATTCTCAAAAAAAAATTCCAGAAATATTAGGGATTAACTGGGAGTATCAGGAACCAGCATTTGAAGGCTCCTAGGACTGTTTTTTATTTTTCCTGGAGTGTCTGTGTCTTCTCTGGCTTGGTATTGGCTTGCCAGTTTTGTGTTAGATTATACACTTTTAAATTGTTTCTTGTTGACTTTGCAAAGTCGTGTTCTTTGCTCAAATTGCTTCATGTCAGGTTTATCTTTTATGGTTGATTCTTGTGTTTTACATTGCTCTAGATTCTCAGATTTTACATTTGTGGTGATTCTTGGGTTTGTATTGCTAGGTTCTCTGATCTTACATTTACTAGGCTTGCAATGGTGTCCCCATTTGGTTTGGTTCAGGCAATTCTCAGGTTGTACATTGGTGTGGATTCTCTAGTTTTACTTTCTTTTAAAACTTTTTTTCTATAGGATCAATGAAGGATTGCTGGGGGCACCTTGTTCAGTGGCCCATAGAATCGGATCTCCTGGTCCAATGTGGAGGTAAAGGACAGGCACCATAAGCTCCCCTTCAATTTTGATGCCAGTAGCTTTAAAAACAGCCCCTACACACACACACACACACACACTCCAAGAAAGATTCCCCATAGGGAATAAGAGAGCCCAAAAAATCAGACTCCCTCCACAGAAAACAGATTTGAATACCAAATTGGTATTTTGAACTCAGGCTACCTGATATCCAGAGCTTAAAAAAGCCTTTTTTTAAAAAGCTGTACATCCCTAGTACATACCCTGTACATGCAAACAGAAGTGGGCTTAGTCTTTCTATGGGTTGAGCCTGATTTTAAAATATATGTATAGTCCCCAAACTGAATGCCAGTTGCCTTTTATTCATCATCTCTTTCTCTGAAGGAGCTGCCACATGCTCTATGGGGGTGCAAGATCTCCAACCCCCAGCAGGCCTTGCCAGCCAGCACTCCAGTGACTGGTGGGAGAAAGTGTGACAGTGTGATGTCACTTGCAGGAAAACCCAGAAATGATGTTACACCTCTCTAGGAATCACAGGAAATTCAATAATAAAGACTTTTCAGCAGTTCCTAGAGAAGATTGATGCCACTTTTTTTGGGGGGGGGCGCCGCCACCCAATCCAGTCTCCAACTGGTTACCTGGCAATCCACTGACTTCAGGTTGGCTTCTTTCTTCCTTTTTTATGTTAGCTGATCAAACTTCATTCAACATTTTATTGTATTTTAAATTCTGACACTTTTCTACATACTTTTGACCTAGAGTTGCCAACTTTGGGTTGGGAAATTCCTAGAGATTTGGGGGTGAAGCCTGGGGAGGATGGAGTTTGGGGAGGGGACAGAGCTCAGTAGGGATGTGATCACATAAATTCCAACCTCTACGGGTGCCATTTTCTCCAGGGGAACTGATCTCTGTTGGTTGGAGATCAGTTGTAATTCCAGGAGAACTCCAGGCCTCATCTGGAGGTTGCAAACGTATTTAGACATGAAAACGGCTGAGAAGGGAGAATGGCATTGTGACTGACAGAAGAGCCAGCCAATCAGCATTGTGTCAATTTAGTTTCTTTGTTAAACTGTTTTCCCACCATGGCTTGATGTAAGTGAAAGGATTATGCCCTGAACACAGAGTCCTTCGGCAGCATGCTCACCAACAAAATTATGTCTATACGTTCCCTAAGAACCTACTACCTGCAATAAAGCTACATTCTGCATGTCAACCTTACCTCCCGTTCTGTTACATGCCAGGGAATGGGAGCGAGAGAAAGGGATGAGGATGAAGATAGTACTGGCTCTGGAGAAGACTGTTAGTAAAGCACAAAGATACATTCTAAAGTAGCTTTCCTGTCACAAGAATAACTGGGCTTTTTTCTCCTCCCCAATTCCAGTAGATCCCGCAGCTTTCATTGTGTGCTCATGTGAGAACAAACACATCCAATATATGCTCTGGTACCCAGTGCATAAATTCTAACACAGCTGAGTGGGCCTAGCTGTAGTAAGAATTGATTAAGATGTTGTAGGAGAACTGAAAAGTTTGGGCTGCTAAAATTCACCAGTCACACACCAGTGTTTAATACATATCTCCTCAACAATTCATGCAATTAATTGCTCATCTACAAGATTACCCAAATTCTGACAAACAGAAGCAGGTTTCTTCACAAGCCCTTACTTGATGGCTCACAAAGTGTAGGAATTGTTTCTAGGCAACTAGACAGAGAAAATGTTTGGAAATTAAAAGAAAGCTGATGTGTGAATCGATGGTCAAGGTTCTCTGAAGAGGTGGCATATTCTTCAAAACTTAAGAAAATATTGTGAAGTCGGATTTTTTTTGTGGGCTTATTAGCTAATCCACACAAGAAGAGAATTCCAGGAAGGGGATCCATTATGTGTGAAAGGTCCTGACTGAAGCTCTATTAAGTTATGAATTTCCACTCTCTCCAGTGGGGCTGCAATATTTTGGCATCATAGATGTTGTTTAAACAGAGCTGCCCATTAACCAGCTGCCCGACTTCATTGAGTGCTCACAAGTTCTAGTACTATGGGACAAAGTACAGAACAGATTTTTAAAAAACCTCTGTCATTCAGCCAGTAATTAACTTGTGGAATTCACTGTGACGGGATGTGGTAATGCTGGCTACTAGTTATTTGGCTTTGATAGGAAACTAGACAAATTCATGGAGAATAGATCGACCAGTGGCTAGCCCTGATGAAAGGAATCTTTGTGCTCACAGGCAGTAACCCTCTGAATACCACTGCTGGGTTTTTTTTTTTAAAAAAGAGAGTGGTTTAAGACTCCATGCCCTTGTGAAACAGGATGCTGGACTAGCAGGATGATTGGTCTGATTCAAGAGAGTATTGCTGTTAGATCTAATCTGGAGGCTCAGTCCACCACACCTGCCAGCTCTACTCACAGGATCAAATGAAAAAGCTCTTATTAGCTACTTTCCTGGTAGATTTAAGTCACTTGCAGTGCAACCCTAAAAATGTTTTTCTGGGAGTAAGTCCCACTGAATAGACCTGAATAGAATCCTGAGTAGACCTGCTTAGGGAGTGCTCTTTGAGATGCCCCCGATTCATCTAACTAGGATTCATCCTCTGGCCAGACCCATGGGATCAAAATTTTGGAAGTCACAAATTGGCAGTTCTTTTTAAAATACAGGAATTATATACAGCTAGGGATTTCTTTTGCAAGCAACCCAAGGAATCATATGCTATTCGCTGTCTATATTCACATATCACAATTTTTTTTAAATTACATTTATATCTTGTCTTGCTTCTGTCATGGAACTTGAGACAGCATCCACAGGACTTCCTGGAGGTCTGCACTCCAGGAACTGACCAGACCCAGATCTGCTTGACTTCAGCAAGGTGCCTTCTTGTGCTTTCAAACCAAAACAGAACCAGCTAATGTCTCAAAACAAGCTCGCTCTCTTCTCATTGAACATAATCTCCAGAAAGGACTAAAAGGATCACAACACTGACAAGAAAAGAATGAGGAGTCATGAAGACAGCCTCATTTCTATTTGACAAAACAATTCCTTATTTGCCTTTAAGGAGGGGGGGGATCAGTCCTAATGGAAGCCAAATTCGAGCTGAGATGCCGGTGGGGGATAAAAGGGCTGCAGCCATGTTTGGCTGCTGCTTGAAAGTGTAGGCCCTTATTGCTGGTGACATTTGAATTTGGCATTTGAAATGTTTCAGTTCTTTGTTTTGACACATTGATGTTTGAAGCAACTGCGGTGGGGAGTTAACTTTCCCTACTATAATTGCTGCCAGATTGAGACCCTTCCCTCCCCCCCCAACATGCACACACTCCTGCCGCCCAGAGTCCCCCAGGAGAGCCTGTCATGGGCTCCGTGGAGGTCATTAGCAAGTGGGGGGGGCAGTGTTCTGAGAGAATTCTGCTGGGGGGGGAAGAGTGAAGATGTTGGACAAAAGGAAAGCTGAAGAGTTTGGGATTCGTGGTTTACATCGCCTAGGCCTTGGGAGAACTGCTGAAAGACAGTGGTGGCTTTTCAGCCACAGAGGCAGATATGAGCAAGTTCCAACAAGCTGAAATTTATGTTAAGACAGTTTTCATGTTGGAATAAACAGAAACTAGGTCACAGCATCCTGAGTCTTCACATTAAGAAATCGGTCGCCCTGTTCATACAGGGGCTTCCACAATATTCTAGCATGTTCCCTAAGGGGTTCGTGATTGATGTGAGCTCATTCTGGGACCTCCAGAAAGTGACCCTTGGTCCAATTTGCTCAGTGGTGGATATTTAGGGGCCAGACTACATGTTTGGGTGTTAATAGACTTGAATCGAAGGTCCCTGGACCCAGTTCTTGTTCCCCTCAGCCACACAGCAGCTGCAGGGAGTGGCTTTTTAAAAAATAAAGCAGAGCCCAAACAGGCTCAGAAGACCACCATAGGGGGGGAGAAAGGCTCGTGCCTCACAGAGCCAGGGGTAGGGTTGCCAAATCCAGTCTAGGAAATTTCAGGATATATGGGGGGGCTGGTGAGAACCAGGGTTTGGAGAAGGGAGGGACCTCATTGAGGTATAATGCCATGGAGTCCACCCCCTACATCAGCTGTTTTTTCCCAGAGACAGTGATCTCTTCAGTATGGAGACCAGTTGAAATTCCAGGAGAATTCCACCTGGAGGCTGGCAACCCCAGCCAGGGGAGATTTGCCTCCACATGCAGCAGCAATAACATGGAAATAACTCCCCTCTCCTAGTGCTGTTTCCAGCATGGGAAAACAGCTTGGGAGGGAGGCAGAAGCCCATCCCCCCCACCGCAACAGTGTTTTGAACCCATTTGGGCTCTCCTTTATCTTTGAACAGCCATTCCTCCCAGTTGCTGTGTGGCTGCAGGGAACCGTGTGACCCAACTCATTAAAAACCCAAATATGTAGTTTAGCCCCAAGACAATTTCACTTCCATAGGCAGCACAATTTATTTTACTCTTTTTATCACTGCAGTCTGTCAATTCATTTGTCTCTTTAAAGTAGACTCTTCATTATCAAGAATAAGTCCGTGTGCTCTCTTTTGTGAACAGGTTTTTTTAAAGGCAATCACCACAGAGAAACAGTTCAGACATAAAATAAAACCCTGGTTTATTTAAAGTATGGTTCCCCTGTGAAATGAGGATTTGCAGACAATGGCTTGGATTTTGCAATAGATGTCCGCTGCCTGAAAGGATTTTTGTCAATGGAGCAGGACTTCCTACTCTCCTCCCCTCCCACTGCAGCCCAAAATGATCCCAGAAATGCTGTTCCTGGGAACAGGGGACTGCCCTGCCCCAGGAACAGTAGGAAGGGGGAGTCAGGTCTGCAGTGAGAGGTGTAAACGACAAAAAAAATTGCATCCCTCCTCCTCCATTAGCTGTAATCTACTGTGCAATCCATACCCTAAACAAACAATGTTTTTGTCACTTTTGCTTTTCCTCTAACAACTCCCCCACCCTGCCCAAGAGTTGGCTTGTAGTGCACTGAGAGTGTTGCCAGGGGACCAACCAGGTGTAGGCCATGCAACACTATACTTAAGACTAAATTAAGTTCAATTCAAACTTCAAATGATGTTTTCAGAGTTTGGTTTGATATACCTTAACCAACCACCACATATTCAGACAACCCTACAAATGATAGTCCAATTAAACCATGGTTTCACATAATGTCTGAACTGATCCTCTGGCATACAGTAGAGGTCTGGTGTGCATGGAGTAGCTGTTCTGCTGCACGTATCTTACAACCCTCCACTGGCTTACAAATTCTATTACACACAGGAAAAGCAGGGGCAAATTGTCTGCCATTTGCAGAAACTGCTGCTGGATGTGGGCAGACACAACCCATGCAGATGGGGCAGCAGGCTCACTAGATCATATATGCACAGACATACCAAAGTTGTGTGTGTGTGTGTGTGTGTGTGTGTGTGTGTGTGTGTGTGTGTGTGTGTTAGGTGCCATCAAGTCATAGCCAACTTATGGCAATTCCAGCAAGGGACTTTCAAGGCAAATGAGAAGCAGAAATGGTTTGCTATTCCCTTCCTCTGCAGAGTCTTTCTTGGTGGTCTCCTGTTGTGTACCCAGCAAGACCGTGCATGTGGCCGGGTCTGCACGTGGCCAGGCAAAGGGCCCAAGCTTTGCCCCAAAAGCCAATCACCCAAACGGATCCCAGCGCACACCTATCGGAGGGCTAGGATCTGAGAATGGACCTATGGGACTCAAGTGCACTGTAAATAGCATATCACAGGAGTGGGTGTATGTTGGGTGTGCACACAATGACATGTAGGGATATCAGCATGCTCTCTTCTGAAACAGGTGGCTGGTACTAAATGCCTGTGGAGACAGAATGCAGAATAACTTTAGAGACAGGGAGACAAGATCAAGAAGTCTGAAAACTGTTTTGCACACTCAACTTACTCCTGATTTTCTTGGCGGTCAATCCACAAAATACTGGAATTGGTTTGGCCACAGTTATGCCACATGTCTGCTCTCCATGCATATTTTCACAGTTGTCGTCTTGTATTCAAGCAAGGCCAATCAGGTCTCCTCACATGGTAGTGCCCTCAGGCTTGGTTAACAAGATTTGAGCATCAGCAGGAGCTGGATAGATTCGGGGGGGTAGCTGTGTTGGTCTGAAGCAGCAGAACAAAGTTGGAGACCAGTGGCACCTTTAAGACTAACAAAGTTTTATTCTGGGTATAAGCTTTTGTGTGCATGCACACTTCTTCAGATACATTGAAACAGAAGTCACAAATCATTACATATAGATAGAGTGTGGGGAGGGTGTTGCCAGGAATGGCTAATTAGAGTCAAGATGAATAACTGACTGAGCAATAGATACAGCTAAGATTGGATTAAGGCAGTTTGTAAGACCTGTGAATAGCAGCAAATTAGCATATTGTGTAATAAATGAGTTTACAAACAGATGTGAGAACTGAATGACATTAGCATGTGTAGTGAGATAAGAAACCAATACCTCTGTTAGGCTCTGGGGGTTCCATTGTCCTCAGTATTGTGATAACTTGTAACTCAGCAATCTCCCAGTCTAGTCTATTTCTGAAATTCTTTTGCAATCAAACAGCTGCTTTGAGGGACCCCTGGAATGTCTTGGGAGGCTGAAGTATTCTCCTACAGGTTTCTCGGTTATGTGATTCCTGATGTCAGTTTGTGTCCATGTATCCTTAGATGTAGGGTTTGCCCTGTTTGCCCTATGTAGAGAACTGAAGGGTACTGTTAGCATTTAATGGCATAAACAATGTTAGAAGATGAGCAAGTGAATGAGCCTGAGATGGTGTCATTGATATAGTTGGGTCCAGAGATTGTGTTGTCTGGGTGTATGTGGCAGCAAAGTTGGCACCTGAGTTTATTGTAAGCTCTGGCACCAGCATCCATATTCAAATAAGATGTTGTATTATTGTGGATGAGGAGTTGTTTAAGATTTGGCAGCTGTCTGTGGGCAAGAAAAGGTATGCCTTCCTCCCACTACTTGTGAAAGAGAACTGTCATTATTCAGTAGAGGTTGTAAGTTGCTGATGATGTATTGTTTTGAGTTGAGAGCTGTATGTGACCACTCATGGTGTTCTGTTATTGTCTCTTTTGGACCCATCTTGCAACAGGTTTCCTCTGGGTACCATTCTAGCTTTGTTAATCTGTTTCTTGACTTCATCAAGTGGACATTTTAATTCCAGAAAGGCTTGTTGTAAATCCCTCAGGTGAGAATCTCTATCTGTAGGACTAGAATAGAAGCAGCTGTAGTGTAGAGCCTGGCTGTATACAATGGATTGTCTGGTATGTTTAGGATGGTAGCTGGAGGCATGTAGTTATGTTTGTTGGTCAGTAGGCTTCTGGTATAAGGAGGTTCTATGGTCCTTTCCACACTTGGATCTCGTCCCTGGTTTTATCACAGTTCAAATGACAACACAATACCTTGCATTTATCCCTGGTTATAACAAAATCTGTTTATGCCAGGACAAGTGTGGGGCAAAACTGGATGGAGTGACCTCAACGTAGTGTGGAAACAGAAAATACCCCAAGATAATTACAAAGATGAACTCGAGTGTAGTGTAGAATGTAAGTTCAGGGACAGGGTTGAACCAGGATTTAAGGTCTAGTGCGGAATCACCCTGTGTGTCCATCGTGTATTTTTACAGTCATGTCCAGAAAATGTATTTCTTGCATAGATTGGTTCATTGTCAGCTTGATGGTAGGCTGAAATTTGTTGAATGCCTGGTGAAATATGTCCAAGGCTTCTTTACCATGTGTCAGGACAATAAAGCTGTCATCAATTACAGGTATAAGAGAGGTATGAGTGGGTAGGAGTTTAGGAAAACACTGCTCCAAGTCAGCCATAAAGATGTTAGCATACCGTGGGGCTATGCAGGTGCCTATGGCTGTACCACTGATTTGAGGGTACAAGTTTTCACCAAATTTGAAGTGGTAATGGGTGAGAACAAAATGGCAGCGTTTGGTGGCAAAGTCAGCTGTGGTATTGTCAGAAATCAAGTTTCTTATGGCTTGTAATCCATCTTTGTATGGGATATTGGTGTACAGAGATTCCACATCCATTGTGGCTAAAATAGCATTCTCTGGAAGGCTGTTCAAAGATTGTATTTTCCTGAAAAAATCTGTGGTGTCACACACATAGCTAGGAGAATTGACAGCATAAGGTCTTAGAACAGAGTCCAAGCATCCAGATATGCCCACAGTGATACTGCCTATGCGTGAGACAATGGGGTGTCCCAAATTGCTGAGTTTGTGTATTTTGGGTAGAAAATAAAAAGGTACCTGGTCAAGGTTCCTGTGATGTGTCTAAAAGGATTTGTTCCTAAATGTGCAGGGGTAATTCCTTCATAATCTTGTTTAGTTCTTTTTTGTATTCCTGCGTGGGATCTGAGTCCAGTTGTTTGTATTTGAGAGTTGTCTTTGAGCCTCCTGGATGTAGTCTGATCTATTCATGCTGACAGTGGCTCCACCTTTGTCTGCCTCTTTAATTATAATATCTAGATTGTTCCTGAAACTGTCTATGGCTTTCCTTTCAGCATGGCTGAGATTCTGTTGTATGCGATGGTGTGGCATTACAACCATCAGGAGGGGTCCATGTGGGGTCTCTTTTTTTGCAGCATTGTTTTGATGGCAGCTGGTGGTCAGGAGCTGGAACAAGAACACATTTCTGCCTAGCAATCAGAGCAGTTGATCCTGCAAGCCTCTGCTCTCAGCCCAAGGCTTAAATGGACTGAGGGGACAGCAGCTCCACCTACTCTGGAAGAAGTAGGGGAGACTCATCCATCCAGACTTAACTGGGGCTAGAATTCTGCAAAGGATTACACCCACCATGCTCTGGCCCAGGAGGTGGAGCACGAGCTTCCAGCCTGGTGCTGAGTCTTCACTGGGCTATCTCAGCATGAACCCTTTGCCTCTGCCATTCCTGCTGGGTGGAGGTAGATTCTGAGGGGACCGAGTCCTAGGCTGCTGCTTAGTTGCCCCAGAGGGAAGTTCTGGTGGAGGAGTTCCTCAAAGGCAAGTTCTGGAGGATCTCCAACTGCAAGTTCTTTGGGGGTCTGTTCTGGAACAGAAGAGCCAGGAGCATCTGCCCTGCATGGGTTTCCTGCTCTCCTGCGGGCCATGTCTCTGCCTCCTCAGGATCCTCAGAGGCTTCCGAGTTGGAGTTGAGAGTCCAGCTCTGTGGGGGTCGTGACAGTTGTGGAATCAGCTTCTTTTCTTCTGCACATGCCTTAAATAATGAGGATTTTCAAGGGAGGGTGCTGTCAGAATCGGTGGCATCATCAGTGGCATCACAGCACCCCCTTTTTCTTAAAAAAAAAGGCAATAAAATAGTGATATATCAATCTAGTGTTGTGACAATGATTTAAGCAGATGCTTTCCCGCACAGAGATATGCCTTTTCCCTCATATCTCCCCAAGGAAAGGAGCTAGAGATATATATTTTTAAATGAAAGCAGGGAATTCAGAGAATCTGCTTAAACTACCATTACAACACTATATACTGATGTTTTAGGGAGGAGGAGAGGGAGTGGTTTGATTATGACAACGGTCCAATCACTGAAAAGTGGGGTGGAGGGAGTGGGACAAAAAACCAAAAAACCAACAGAAACATTATACACAAGGGAAAAGGTGACTCAAAAATCAGCTTCCAGAAGAAGATTGGGTTAAAAGTGGTTTCAAAAGAACCAGAAAAAGCCTGGGGGATAACAAAGCAAAACAAAACCCAAAAAGCAAAAAGTAAAGGAACAAAAATGTGTGTGGAAATCAGGGGATAAACCGAAGCAGTATGGGCCCAGAAGCAACAGAAAATACCCATGAGGAAAAGCCCTGAGAAACAAAAGCCTCAGTTGAGCCAGTGGAATGAAACACATAGAGATGTATGCTTATAACAAAGGCAGGATTAAACATATTTTTAAAGAGCCCAAACACAAGCCACTTTATTGGAAACACATGGAGTATTTCGAAGTGACATCAAAGCTGTGGAGGAGTTTTACAGAGCAGCAACAGGCCAGATTAAGGGAAAGGCATCTGTTTTGCTGAGCCGGTCTCTCTCATTAGGCAAAAAAGATCCCAGTCACACTGCACTTCCCCCCCCCTTTGACTGCCTCCTTTCACGAGAGAGCAAACAAAATATAACCACATGGCTGAGCCCTGCGAAATATGACAGGAATGAGAGGATCAGGTTACAGACTGCATAATCTTTCTGCATGATTTGGATTCAGGCAGACCACTGTGTCCCATTCCTTCAGGCCCAGCTACACATGGCAATCAGTCATGTGTAATAACATGCAGCTGAGTATCCTATGTGTAGACTGGGCCTTCAAACACTCTGTTTTGCTTTCCTTTGGGGGGTGGGTGGGACATTCTTCACATGCATACAGGGTGAATTCTATAATATTTGAAGGGAAGAGGAGCACCTGAAAAACTTGAACATGAGCAGGCTCCTGGGAATGGTAGCAAATGCATATTCCCAGGGCACACCCTCAATATGATCTGACCACTTGGGAAATTCTCCTGAGCCAGCCCTGCTGAAAAGGATGGGAGCTGCCCAACAGTACTGTACATTGCAGGTACACCCTGTTAATTAGGAGAAAGTGGTGCCAACTCAATTTGGGATCAGAATGTCATGGACTACTGAGTGACATATGCTAAACACATCTACAAATTAAAGTGAGGGGGAGCAGGGGCCAGTTTACAAGATCACAGATGAGTGTGTCCTTGTATTTATTTGTTTGGGGAAAAAATATATGCCGCCTGATCCAAGATCTGCTTAAGGTTACTCACAAGGTAAAATACTACAATAATAAAATTCTTAAAACAACAAGCATAAAAGTTATCAGTATTATAACAAGTACTAGCATGGCAAAGAACCTGCTAAAGACAAGTACAAGTAGGCTCTTTATAGTACATAGATGAATATACATGTGATGGATTGATTATACGAATTCAATAAGCCAAAACACACATAGTTTCCTTGTATTATCAGGTATGTACGGATGCTTTCTACAAAGTTCATATCAGAAAAAACAGAGATTTGCATGTATGACATCCAAGTTACATGACCAGCACAGTACTTGCACATTGCTCAAGAAATTCAGTGAGACGTAGTGGCCAGAGTGGATCAAGGAGACTGAGCTATGAACCTGGGTGGCCTCAGGTCAATTTCCACCCCCTCTCTAACCTACCTCACAAGGTCACATGTTTTCTATTCACTTATTTATAGCCTGTACATCCACTAAAACCACAAGGGCTGTGGTCGCATGAGCAGTTTGCTGTGATATACTAGCATTACCTTTGTGGATTTAAAGCACAAGATCAGACCACAACATCAGCTTTCCATGCCCCAGTCATCGGCACCCTGTGTTGCCCCACTTTGCAAGTGGAGTAACCAGTCTGGTATTAAGGGATGCTAATGCATCCACCCCACATTTCTCAACATCTGAACCCTCCTGTTTCAAAGTTAAGCCATTTGAGAAGTCTGCCCTTCCATTTCTGCCTCCTTTGGTTTGTTTGTTTTGGATCAGGCAGCTATGTGCACAGAAGCACACAATTACCCCTGGCGTTGTCAATCACCGTGGCCAAGTAGTCATTCTGGATCAGGAGTCCTGGGGGAGTTGTTTTCAGGCAAACCCTCTCTCCTGTTTCTGCATCAGAGTCTGAGAGCATCCCATGATTGACACAAGGGTAAATGCACTGGTGTCAATGGGACTACTCTCATGTAAATTTGCATCCTCCATGCATTCCATGGAAGAGAGGCCAAGGGATGGAAGAAAAGAGGGGGTGGAGTACTTGGCAGAGAGACTGTGGAGCTGTCAAAAAGGAGCTGGAGCTTCAGACACACACTTATGCGCATGAAAGACAAAAAAAAAAAAAAAGAATGCCACCACAATCTGAACAACTGACCATAGGGTGAATGTGAAGTTAAGCCGGTTCAGGGTGGAATGTTTGATCAAAACTTCCCGCAACTATTTAAACAGCCACAAATAGAGGCACAGCCAGATTGCACCAAGCCTCCAGTGTGACCACAGCCTAGGAGTATTTTACAAGATCACTGCAAGTTGCCCTTTCTCTTTCTTTAATTGCTGTCACTTGCAGAAGTCTCAGAACAGGGATCTTGGCAGCGGGCTCCAGGCGGATGCTTGCTTCCTTGTGCCCCCTGCGCTGCGTATAGGCAGAGCAAAGGAATGGCCTGATCCCTGCTGCTCTGCAGTACCACCCTACAGAGGGTCAGGAAGTGCAACTTTTGAACCATGCAAAATCAGTTGATCTGAGAAATCAACAAGGTCCCAACTTACTAAATAGCTGCTGGTTCTGTTCTGGCCCCTCAGCCTGTTTGTAAGACCACCGATCTGCCTGCAAGACAGTGGGAATAACAGTAGTGACTAGTGAGGTGATATCATATTGTACATTCTGTATTACTAAATATTACCAGCACAGGATGAAATCTAGAGCTTCTGTTTTAACTGTCAGTCACACATCATGACCACTTCTAGCCTCAGGAAGTAACAATATACAGACAGGGATCCTTTGTGGCTTCCCCACATTAGTTAAATGTCTGGTCCTTAGAAATCAGCTGAAGCTCAAACCTGAGCATCTTTTGGAGATGTTGTATGATCTTTAAGGTCAATCAGGCTTATAGTAGCCATAATTAAGATAACTGAGACTCGGACATATTAATAGATTTTAGATTTCTAATAGGATATGGGATACATTCTTTTCCCAATGAACTCTGAGGCCAGCCCAAGAGGAACACTAAACACGTAAAAGCGTTTATGATTTCTGTATTTCCACTTCTGCCTCCCATTCTCCTCTTGAAAATGTTACTACTTATGGCACAAAAGCTATAGCTTTTGTTTCATTTTTTAAGAAATTCTGAGTAGCTGATCAACAAAATAAAATGACAATGTACAATATGTTTGCTTTGGCTCCTATAAAATATTAAGCAGCAACAATGTAGTAAAGCACAGTGGGGAATTCAGATGTGACGTGTTCCCTGCCTAAAGGGCTTACAGTGCAGGAAGACAGAAGGAGAATGAAGGATGGCAGGGTTTGATAAAGAACCAATGGGGATGGGTGGTGAGAGGAATTAATTGGCAGCCCGCAATGCAGCAAGGATGAGGCTGTGATAGTCCAGGAAAAGCATTACATAAGAAGTGGCTTTTGAGAGGGGATCTGAAACAGGAGGGAACTGACTGGACAAAGAGCAGGAGGCTGTTCAGGCAGAAGGAGCAGCATAAAGGAAGGCACAAAAGGAGAAGTGGGAGGAGGAAACAAAACAAGAACTAGGAGCCAATGACTAGCACTACTGGCCAGAAAATGTTCAAAAGAAACTTCAGCTCCAGGCCAAATTTAAGTTCTATTTGAAAACAATCGGAAGGCCTCAAAAAGACAGACAATTCCTTTGAAGAAGAGGTGATGGGACCAGTGTTCCCTCTAAGCTGAGTTAGTGCGAGCCAGCTCACAGTTTTTTAGCCTCCAACTCACAGATTTTTGCTTAGCTCAGGAAGGAGGGCTCCAGAACAAACTAATTTATACAGTAGCCAAATTGCTCACTCACAACTTTAATGCCAGTAGCTCACGAAGTATAATTTTTGCTCACAAGACCCCACAGTTTAGAGGGAGCATTGGATGGGACAAACCACTGGGTTGCTGTCCCTGAGAAGCAAACTTCACATTCAGCCAGAATTCTGCAAAAGGAGCCATGGGGGATTGAGACCATGGGACAAGGGAGCATTAACTCTTTCCTCCGTGACTTTTCCCTTACTGAAACTGCCCCCACCCCAGAGCTGGAATTAGCGCAACCTGCCTTTGTCCACCTTCTTTCCCTTACCAAGTCTAACTAGCAGGAGGGGGCTGGACAATTTTGACAGAGGAATAAGCATGGGGGGGAGAGTTAATCTCCCCTAGTGCAGTGTCACTGCCAGGTTGGGTGGGTTGCCAACTCCAGCTTGGGAACCTCCTGGTGATTTGGGGACAACACCTGGGAAAGGCAGAGTTTGGATAGAGAAGGGAGCTCAGCAGGTATGGGACGTCATAGAGTCTCCCTTCTGAAGCTGCCATTTCCTCCAGAAGAATTTATATCTGTGTTCTGGAGATCAGGTATAATACTCGGAGAATTCCAGCCCCACTTGGAAAATAGCAACCCTGGGACGACTGCAATGTTTTAAAAAGGCCCTGGAGCAATCTGAGTCAAGTGCACCATATGGTGCTGATAGAGCCTCAAGAGTTAGCTGACCCTGTCCTGGGCCTGAGCCGGCACCAGAGGAGCCATGGGGCTCAGTTTGCATCTGGACTTCAGTGCCCCCCCCCCAAGGCACCACCATCCCCAGGAACTCCTGTGGTAAATCCAAGGGCTTGTCCATCCCTGCTCACTGCCCTGCTCTGAATCACTTCCTCTTCCAGTCACAACACACATTAGGAGATCTGATCACGAACAGAGCATCCTTTGGGCCTCAGGCACAGCAGTGAGAGAGTTGTCAAGGCCTGAAATTTGGTGAATGTTGAGACATGTGCAAAAATCACCTTGAGTTGCCAACCTTTACCAAATTCCAGACATTCAGCATTACAGTTTTCACTTTATTTAAAACATCTATACACTCAGTTCCAGAATTAGCACCTATTACAGTGCTACCGACTTTTCAGCAGGCTTAGGGTCTGCATAGGGCTGCTCTGTTAATCATTTTTTCCCATTTCAGTATGTTAGAACTGCTCCGTAATTTGAATGGGGTAGGGTACAGTGCTGCCTGTGGGTCATGTTGAGATTCCTAAAACATTTTTGTTTGTTTAAAACATTTATTAGCCACCTTTCTTCCTCACAGAACTCAAGGTGGCTTACAAACATAAATAAAATCATTATAAATGCAATAAAACAATACAAATAAAACAATTATAAAAAAGATTAAAAGTCACAATTTAGAACTCCAGTTAGGACTGCCAATAAATAAGAACTAAATCCATCAAATGCAGTCCTAAATAATACTGTCTTCAGCTACCTCCTAAAGATCGACAGTGATGGGGGCCAGGTGTACCTCCTTGGGGAGGTTGTTCCATTGGGGCTGCCACTGAAAAGGCCCTTTCACATTTGCTTACCAGATGAGCTTCTTTGGATTGGTGGGACAGTCAAGTGAGCAATCCCTATGATTTTAATTCCTGTGCAGGAACATATTGGAGGAGATGGTTCTTCAGATACTCCAGTCCCAACCAACACCTTGAACTGGGGTCAGGAGTGGATTGGGAGCCAGCAAACATGCTGTAATGTTGGGGTCATATGCTCCTGGTAGCTGGCCCAGAGCAGCAGTCTGGCTGTAGCATTCTGCACTAGATGCAGCTTCCAAGTACTCTTCAAGGGTAACCCTAAGAAGAGTGAATTGCAATAAAGCAGTCTAGATGTAACTAAGGCATGGATCACTGTGGCTAGATCTAACTGACCCATGAAGAGATGCAGCTGACCCACCAACAGGAGCTGGGCAAAAGCACCCTGAGCCCCAGTGGCCAACTGCTTTTCCAAGGTGACTGCAATGTCAAGAGCGCTCCCAGTCTGCAAACCTGGCTTTTCAAGGGGAGTATAACCCCATCCGAGACAGAAGTCCCCGGTCTGCTTTTCTACTGACCCAGACAACCTCTGCCTTGACAGGGTTATGTTTCAGCTTGTTCACCCTCATCCAGCCCATTACTGAATCCAAGCACCTGTTCAGAATATCAGTGGCATCCTTGGAATTAGGTGGAAAAGACAGGTAAACCACAGTATATCCTCTGCATATTGGTGACACCTCAGCCAGTAGGTCCTGATGATCTCTCCTGGGGACTTCATATAGATATTAAATAGCATAGGGATAAGATCAAACCCTGCAGCACACCACAGCCAAGGTGCAGAGCAGGAATCCCCCAACGCTACCTTCTAAGAGACCAATGTGCCCCCCCCCGATAGGACGATGCCCCTTAGTCCCAGTGCTAAGAGGTAGCTAAGTAGGATACTCTGGTCAATACTACTGAAGATATTTAAATGGAAATGAAAATGCTGTTCTGTGAGCAAATTAATAGAAAACTGGCATAAAGATATAAAGACTTGTAAAACTGTACAATTTTTCACCCCATGTTACAACAATGAGGAAAACTGCCCAGCCTTCTAGACTTATGTAAAATATTTGCCCAACTCCTATATAAATAGTCTATTATTAGATTTGACAAAAAATCATGCCTGTGTTTGGAAGGTTAATTAATACAAGGCATTACAGCCTGGGAATCTGACATCACAAATTCATTAACCAAGATCCAGGCACGGTTCACCTTTATCCAGCTGAAATAAAATCTTCAGCAGCATGATACACTAGTGACCTCCCGACCTACAAAGGCCACCCCCTTCAAGGGTGAGTAGTAATTAATTTTTAGACTCCCAATAAGCTGTGGCCTAGAATTGGAAAATTCCAAGGACACAATGTGCATTATTGTTTTAGGTGCTGAAGCTGAATTGGGGGAGGGGAGGCAGATTTCAAGCATTAATATGGAAAAAAATGCAGTCCATCCTGGAAGGGCCACAAAGGACCATCAGGTTACCCTTCCAGGCCATAACAAACTGCATATTCGACCCTGAACCTTAAATAAGCAACAGGAAGTACATGTTTTCATGTACCTACACAGTAAATGCCCAAGAGGGAGCAAGCAGCAGGGGTCAAGCATTATCAGGCCCAAAGGCCATAGTTTGCATTGTGCCCAGTATGTAGTTGAAATTTCTCTAAATAGCATACTACTGGAATTCAGACTATAGTTCAATGGCAGTCTCAATCTCTTTCACACATGCAGAAGAATGGTGTGGTACAATATACTGCACCACTTCAGACTGCAGGTATTGGGTTTGAATGTCCCTTTGCATTTTAAAAAAAATCGCCAAGCAAATAGAAAACCAACACACCAGAGAGAAAGGCGCTACCTATGATTACCATGTTGACAGAGTGTAGCTATGCAGTAAAGTGCAGCACAAACTGTTTAAAGAATTAAGTCGGTTTATTAAGAACAGAACACACTTTGTAAGAAAGTGGAGGGAGAAAAAGAAGTCTGACTCCCTCCTAGCTAGTTAGACCATTAGACTTCCTTTTCTTTCTCCTCTTTCTTACAAAGTTTATTCTCTTCTTAACAAACTGACTTAATTTTTTAAACAGTTTGTGCTCCCTTTTACTGCATATCTACATTCTGCCAACATACCAACTTCAAGGTGGATCCTGAAATTCTCCCAGAATTACAAATGATATCCAGACTACGGAGGTCAGCTGCCTTGGCAGAAATGGCAGCTCTGAAGGGCAGATTCTTGTGGCATCAAATCCCCATGGAGCTCCCTCTCCTCTATAGGTCTCACCCCAAATGTCCAGGAATTTCCCAAGCCAGAGTTTGCAAGCCTACCTCATCATTCATGCAGGGGAATAGTGTGGCACTGAAGTGGCAGATCATTGAAATAATAGAGTGCACCTCACTTTAGATTGTAGGTGGAGGATCACAGTCTCTCAAAACTCCTTGTGGGGGGGAAATAGTATAGCAAGGAAAGAGATGGGTAGATGTCTTCATTCTGCTAGTTTTCTGTTGAGGGATATCTTTATGTGAAAGGAAAATTCAAAGCTGGAATCCCCTGTCTGTAGTCTAAAGTAGTATGGTCCACTCTACCACCTCATTTTACAGGGACAATGGTACCATAAGGCATGAGGGCTTTATCAGGTCCTTTATAGGCCCCCAACATGTTGCATGGCACCACAGTGCATTCATGTGCATTCCTGATTTTCAAAGCTTAGGAACTGATGCCACTTAGTCCTTTTTGCATACTTTGTCGATATCTTTATACAATTAACACTTTATTTTAGAAATTTATGCAGAGTTCCTTAAAGGTAAAGGTAAAGGTTTCCCTTGCTCAAAAGCTAGTCGAATCCAACTCTAGGGGGTGGTGCTCATCTCCATTTCACAGCAGATTTATTTAAAGAGGATGCAGCTCCCATTTAATGAAGGAGGATATGGTTTTCCTGATTTTAGTTTACACCATCAGGCATATCCATTAACTTGTACTAATTATTGGGATTGCTGCTCTCAGATGGACTATCCATTGTAGGCTATTTTGGAGACTTCTTGTCTGGTGCCCTTCTTTAAATGGAATGCATTAGGGTCTATTCATGCTAAAACAGATCCTGTTCCTCTTGCAATTTTTGCGGTTAGAGAACTATGGCACATGATGTCACAGCACTATGACTTTGATCCATTTTCACACTATGGGCCAATTCAGATTTAAGAATTAGGAAAGAAATCTTTTTAATGGAAGACTTGGACAAATAAAGGGATTTTTTACTTTGGACCATGACAAGTTTTCATTATTTTCTCAGCTGAGGTCTGAATATGACCTGTCAACCAGTTTAATGGCAATATTTACTATGCAACATCTGTTGGTTTCAAAATATGGCCCTAAAGCACTCTCGTGTTTCTATGCAGAAAATGAAACTTACAATATTTTATAAACATTTGATGTTGATTAATAAATATGATATGCAAAGTCTCAGAAATGAATGGAATAAGGAGACAGATAGCCCTGTTTTACCAAAGTAATGGGACGAGGCCATAAATTTTATACTGATTGTTTCTGTGGACCTTAAGCTGCAACTTATTCAGCAAAAAAATATGTTTAGTATATATTGGACACCAGGGTGCTTTTTAAAGTAAAGGACTAAGTAACATATATAATTGCCGGCGCTTTAACTTACAAGAAGCAACTCTTAAGCATATGCTTTGGACTCGTCCAATTAGTCGGGGTTTTTTTGGGGGGAGTAATTACTCATATCAATTTTGTATTAGAACATTCATTGATCTTTGAGGATGATTATGTACTTTTAAACTATTTGCCTGTCTCCTTGAGTTGATGGTCAACAAAAATGGGCCCTCTGTGCCCTTACTGTTGCTAAAAAGACTTATCTTAATACTGGAAAGATAAATGCCCACTTCCAGTAATCCAACGGGTTGAGCACCTTACAACTTCATCAACATTTGAACATATGGCATATAGATGACAATTGTGCACTAACATATTTTTAGATATTCTGAAAGCTTTTATAGATGCTTATCTATAGATTTGCCACCATTGTTATATTGCGGGGGGGTTGACTTCTGTTTGGGAAATTTTAAAATTCATTAAAATTATTTAAAAAACTGAAACCACTTGTAGGGCCAAGTGGCTGACTTACTGCTGGTCACTATGGCATGCCAGAGCATCAGTTTCTTCCCTCCATTTTCTCTAAGCCAGCAGTGTTGGTATCAAGCAATGAGAACAAGCAAGTGGAGTGCAATAAATGATTAACCAATAATACAGCAGATTGTTCAGACTTTGATAGGGGTGGAATTGATAGCTTGGTGTTTAAATTCAGGTAGAATTGATATTTTTGGTAAAAACTTGTGGGCGTCTGGAGGACCCTCAAACCCACTGGAGTTTGATACTTCTGCTCAAAGTAGCTCAAGGATTCAAGAAAGGGGTTAGACAATACCAGACGTGCTGTGCATTTGCAAGATAGTTGAAGCCAAAGATGATAAATAGGCAAAGACATTTCCTACCCTTTTGCTATTGCTCACTGAGCCCAGCTGGAAGCAGTGCTAGTTAATTCCTATTCATTCTTTTGTGTGTGGAGGGGGGTAGCATCATAAATCAATGGCACTTCTACTCTAGACACAAATCTCCTCACTGTACTGCTGGCCCATCCCTCCACCCCATGTTGAAAAGTACAGTTTATCGTTCCCCTCAAAGCCATCAAACATTTGTAAGGTACTCTGTTCGATACCTACAAATCAAGGCCCCCTGCTCTAAAATGATAATACAGATACACACCGAGCTCTTAAGATCATAAGGGCTGCCCAATCAGATCAGATCATCAGCAGTCCACATCAGTTAGAATGGTCTTTCTGAAAGGCTGCAAATTTGAAAGAATCAAAAATGTTATAATAGAGCCAGAATGGTGTGTATACACTTCTTTCTTTTGTCCTGCTGTTGTTTCTGCTCAACAGGTTCTGCAGGTTGCTGGAGCATTTCAAATACCTGTATGACCTGTTAATCAGAAATGATAGCAAAATGGTAGAAGTCATGCATACATTAAAGATAAATATAAACAGGACTATTTTGGGGCAGGAACGCACAGGAACAGAGTTCCGGCTGGCTCCTGAGCTGGCCATGCCTAGTAGGAACTCATTAGCATAACAGGCCACACCCAACAGCAGAAACTCATTAGGATTGGGTACATTAGGGGTGTGTGGCCTAACATGCAAAGGAGTTCCTGCCACAAAAAGAGCCCTGGATTTTGACAACAAACAAGGTAAACAGAATAAGAAACAAAAGGTGGGTGTGGCTGGATGACCACACTTCTGGTAACATGGGGGTGTGGCCTAATATGCTAATGAGCAGTGCTGTCAGGGCATGGCCTAATGTGCTAATGAGATTCTGCTGTTGGGTGTGGCCTGTTATGCTAATGAGTTCCTGCTGGGCTTTTTCTACAAAAAAAAAGTCCTGAATATAAAGATAACCTGTTAGCTGTCCCAAAAGGATTACAATCTTTCTCACACTACAGTATCTGACAGGACAGGGTTCCATAAAAGCAGTACTGCAAGGGTGTTTCTAGAAATTGTTGTGTACCAACTGAGGACCGCAGACGCGGTCGGGTTAGCATGTGGTCATGCAAAGAAAGAAAGCTTCACATCCAGAGACAATAGCCAGCCCGGATCCTAGAAGGGACCTATCAGGTAGTCAGGATCCGAGGAATGACCTATGGGATTTGGGGACACTGTAAATAATCCTATCACGGGTGTGGGTGGGTGTGGTTTGCAATGGGGATTTAAGCAATTTAGGTGCAGAAAAGAAATGTGGTATAGTAGTGAGAGCGCTGGGTTACGGTCTTGGAGATCTGGTTTTAATCCCCACTCCACCATAACACTCATCTCATTGCCAGTCACTCTCTCTTTCAACTTAATCTGCCTCACAGGACTGTACTATAGTGTATCATAGTGGAGAAGAAACGAAAGGTCAGAGTTATTAAGAAATCCTATCCATCGCTGAGTGTCCTCAAACCTCGCTTTCCTGCTGCTTCACTCAGTGTACAAGTCAAGACAGATGTTGTGCCCTTACTCTGCACACAGCAAGACCTTACAAAAAGCAGCAAAAAGCAGCACTCTCTGTAGGGGCTCATGGCCCAGTAGGTGGGACTCCTGAGACCCACCTGAGGGTTCCAAGCCATGGGCTGACTATTACTACTCTGTCATCTCTCTCTTAGCTGTCTTCTTTTTAATACCTAGACTGCACCTCTGCACCCCTTTCATACTTACAAGCCTTGCCATTCAAATCCTATACATTGCTGAGATTGGGCTGCCAAACTGAAATAGTCCTGTACAGCTACAATGGGATTCAGCCCGTAAAGCCCGTACAGCTACAATGGGATTCAAATCAATGCCAAACTGATGCCCATTTGGAAGGAGGCATGTCTGTGTGTCACTTAGTTTCTAAGGGAGGGCTTGTTGTTCAAGGCTGAAGGCATGGGATCTGTTCAGTTCAGCACGGTTCAATACAGGATATTTGTTTCAAGTGGAGGATAGAGAGATAGGTACAGGATATATCTATTGTACATAGAGTTATGGGATAGCCTTCTTAAATATATTCATGAAAAGTCCACCTCATGCCTATCAGGAACAGATCTGGAGCAACAGATCAAGGTTGCGCTTCAGCTAGGCCCTTGGGGGTACTCATCCATGAAAGTATCGTTTAATGGATAGAGCACAGAACTGTGATGAGGTGAACCAGGCTCAGTTCAAAGAGGATACTGAGTATCAGAGGCCACACAAAAGAAAAGGCTGATATACTAATTTGTGTGCAAACCAAATATTAATAAATACAATGCAAAAAGTACAGTGTGATTAGTGAAAACCACAGGGACTGTATTCACTAATGCTCACAGAGGTCTCCCCCACTTTTTTTTTGCTCAATCTCATTTCAGCCACAAAGCTTACCAGATAGCCTCTGGTTGGTATCTGACTCTCAAACTAGCCTGTTATGTAAGGATAAAATGGAGGGGAGGAACTCAGACACTCTTCGGAGGAAGAATGGGATAACAATGAATGACATAATCTTATTTTTGGCACTGCTGGCTGGCCCCTCTATTTATCCCTATGTGCAACAGAGTTAACAAGCAGGGGAACCACCAGGACTTGCGGGGGGCATCTTATTTCACACACACACACTATTTCCATTCCCTGAAAAAAAAAATATAGCCTCTCCCCTTTCTTCCCTCCTTCCCATCCACCAGTGGGGATGCCAGCCTTCAGGAGGGACCTGCGATCCACCGGAATTACAGCTCATCTCCAGACTGCAGAGATCAGTTCCCTTGGAGAAAATGGATGCTTTGGAGTGAGGACTGTATGGTATTGTACCCCACTGAAGTCCCTGTCCTCCACAGGCTCCATCCCCAAATCACCAGGCGATTCCCAACCTGGATCTGACAGTCCTATCCCCCCACCCCATCCCCTGCCGGTGGCCACAGGGGACCTGGCAACTCGATCATCAGGCAAGTTACCTTTATCTGCTCCCCTTCTTCAGCTTTCCTTCCTTCCCTCCCCATGGCAGACAATACCTGGGAAACTATGGGCCAGTTGCACAGTGCTGGCCACTGGCCTGGGCCAGATGCATGCTGGGCTGAGCTCTGTATCCCCTCCCCCACTATTTCCTCTTCCCCTCCTCTTGGCAACCCCCATATCCTCACCTGTTTACTTCTGTCCTTCTCACCTACTAACCAACCTGCCTTTATCTGGCCCCCATCTTCAGTGATATTTATTAGTTATGTACTTCATTTATACTTCACCATTCTTCACAATGGGGACCCAAAGCAACTTACATCATTCTCCTCTCCTCCATTTTATCCTCCCAACAACTCTCTGATGTAGGTTAGGCTGAGAATGTCTAAATGGCCCTACATCACCCAGTGAGCTTCCATGGCATCCAAACCTGGGTCTCCTAGATCTGAGTCAAAAACTCTTAACTGCTACCCTACACTGGCTTCCATGAGGTGGCTGCTGTTCAATAGTAGCAAGCAGCCAGTCCTAGGTAAGTCATGCAAGTCATGTGGGAGCAAGTTACGTTGTGGCTGCTGCTAGGCCTGGCCCTGATGGGTCATCCATTAAAGGCCAAAAGAGCTCTGGAAAGAGCCTTGCCCCCTTGCCTTTTAAGTGACAGAAACCAAGGCTTGAAGGCTGTTGATACTGTTGGGGATGCCTAGCTAACCTCACAATGGCCACTGGAAGGGCATTAGTTTCTTAAATCTATAGGTACTGCTTCTATTATTTATTTATTTATTTATTTATTTATTCAAATTTATATCCTGCCCTCCCCAATGGGCTCAGGGCGGCTAACAATAAGGGCACAAAGCCATGATAAAATAGTTAAAAACAAGATACAACAATATAAAATTACAATAAAGTGCTGGTGCTCTAAGAGTTCAAAGTTCTGAAATAGTTCTGGAAGATGGACCCAAAACAACGAAGCAGGTTCCAGGGCAACACTGCCTTCGGATCTTCGGCCCAGGGCCATCATGCCCATTTGAGAGGTGGTTTAAGCCCCTAATATATTTTTTCAAATACTTCCTGCAAACTCGGGGCTTTTTTTCAGATATGTAGAAAGATCTGACTGTTCATGGCTCCTGTCTCTAAATATCCATGTTGGAAATTACGTATATTGATAATGATAATGCCATCTCTGTCTTTATATCCGCCCCACAAAAATTTAAGTCATCTGAGGGGCTGGGTTGCACTTCTTGGGGGCCACCAGGGGTCCCTTGTTTAGTGGCTCACAGAAGTGGATAGAAAAAACAACAACACTGCTAATTGTTGCGAACAGATGTTTTTGTCATCTACAAATAGACAAGAAACAGGCAATAAAAATATCCAGCAAAAATACTTTAACTGGAAGGGAATTATTCCATTTAATTCGCTACTTCATTTCTTAAGAATCATAAAGAAACAAGTTAAATGTATTAAACATATTGCACTGCTGGTTAAGTTTGTGCACAGTTAGTTGCTGGTTAAGAACATGAGAAAAACATGGAAGCATCTTCCGAAAGGAACATGAGTGTTGTATGTTTTTACATGACAGTCTCTGATGTGCACCAACCCTGGCTATCTTATTAGGATCATAATGTTCACAGGGCCTAATGAAAGCCAGGGAGCAAAGCCTCCCACCCACTCCAGTGCTACTAAGCCACTGATCTGTGATTGCCTCTCTCTGCGAAAGGCGATCCATCTTCTTTATAGGGACTATCTGCAGCTGGCCCCATCTGTGACATCAAAAATACAATTATTGTAGCTAGAGTTCCCCCTTCCCTTTCTAAATTTCACCACGGCTTTTACATTTGTCTGCTAAATTACTCACCCTTCCCCCAACATGCATACACATGGGACCTGATGGGCTATCCTGCCTCTCATAGTATAATCACGGCTTTGGAATTAGCAAGTGTAATTTGGCACCACCAGCCTTTTGCCCACCCCAGGATAAAGAGAAATTGAAATTGATCATTTGCCTTTGTTGGTTAGGCAGCTGGAATTTAATCAGAAAAAACATATGAAATTCCATTTGCTTTTTTTAAAAAAGAGTGGGGGAGGGAAGGGGATGCCAAGATGATGGAGAAAGTGAACACAAAACGCCACATGTTTAACTGTGTGGTCCCTGTGGCAAGAAAAATCCATATACTACCATTTGCTACATAGAAATGTGGCAATGTTCCAGGTATTTCTCAGAGTGCAGCTTTATAGATCTCAGCCTCAATTACATTTTGTAACCTTTAGTGCAACCAAAGGAAGCAGGCAAAAGCCCTAAACCAAGCCTACACAGGAACACGTGTGCGCCCCCAACTGTCTTTTTTTTATGCTGCAAAGTCACTATGTTTGGTATCTGTCCATGACCAAGCAGTCCCAGTTTTTGCCTGTCAGAGATTCCTTTAAAAATGGTTAGTTTAGTGAATTTATTCCCAACTTTGCTCTGCAATGGATACCCAGAGTGGCTTGCAACATTGTCCCCTGCTCTATTTTATCCTCACCATAACCCTGATAGGGCTGCCAACCTCCAGATGGTGGCTGGATATCTCCCGCTCTTACAACTGATCTCCAGAGAGATCAGTTAACCTGGAGAAAACACCCACTTTGGAAGTTGGACTCTATAGCATTATGCCCCCAAACCCCTCCCTCCTCAGGTTCCACGCCCAAACTCTCCAGGTGTTTCCCAAACCCAGAGCTGGCAACCCTAACCCTGTAAGGTAGGTTAGGCTGAGAGTGCATGACTGGCCCAAGGTAACTCAGCAAACTTCCATGGCAAAGCAGGGATATGTATCTCAGTCTCCCAAATCTTTTTCTGATACTCTAGCCACTATACCCCCTTACACCCCCAGTGCAGATCTTTCAGCACCAGGGTGATACATTCTCAGTATCCCACCCTCAACAGTAGCCTGATTGCCACACTTTGGACCAACTGAAGTTTCTGGACTGTTTTCAAAGGCAGACACATATAGAGCTTTAGTACTCTCCAAAACGGTAGCAGGGTCAGGAGGGGGTAAGAGGGCATGTTGGGAAATTCCTGGAGATTTGAGGGCAGAGGTTGGTGAAGGTGGTGACTGTCTGGGGAGATCAGCAGGGGTGTGATGCCATATAGCCCACCTTCTGAAACTGCCATTTCCCCATAGGAACTGATCACTGTCATTTGGATATGTTGTAATTTAAGGAGATCCCCATGTCCCATCCGGAGATTGGCAATCTTATACTCACGTGTGCTCTTATTTTCATCTGTGAAACATGGAGGAAATTACAACTGGATCATTTCAAACTGAATTCAGTGCACCAGGCACATGACCTGCAGTGTTTGAACTCTTCTTCCCCCGGATTTTGCAGTTCCAAACAGAAAGCCAAAGCAGGAGGTTTCATGCCTCCACTGGGCTACCATACTTGGCAGGTTAGCTACACTGAGCTGGGGGAGGGACTATGCAAAATCCCCTAACAGTCTACAGGTTGAACAAAGCTGGGGACTCCTGATTAAAGGAGTCACTGGGGGATCTTCTACTGGAGTTTAGATTAGATATTGATACTGCTACAGTTGGTATCAGCAAATTCAGCAATGGAACAGGTTGTTGAACTGGCTGATACCTTTGCATTGGCCAGGAAAGAAAATCATCTGCAGCCCTCTCAGCTGGTAATATCCATTGATCTGATAAGACTGAGGGGTGGTTCAGTACATTAAAGGAGGGCAAAATATGTAAGCAGAAGATGCTTCCATTTCCTTCTCCTTCTTCAGACTTCTGACAGGTAACTTCTGCTCTCTTTTGGCTAAAGTGACCCTATCATTCATTCTTCTTCTAAGCTGTGGAGTCTTGTGAGCACAAATTCTACTTTGTGAGCTACTGGCATTAAAGTTGTGAGTGAGCAATTTGGCTACTGCATAAATTAGTTTGCTGTGGAGCCATCCTTCCTGAGCTAAGACAAAAATGTGTGAGTCTGAGGCTAAAAAACTGTGAGCTAGCTCACACTAAGTCAGCTTAGAGGGAACACAGGTACTTGTCTTTTTTCTCTTCCAGGGGTAACAATAGCCTAGGTAGGTTTCAACAGGCACAATGGCCTGGGGGAGGCAGTTAAACCCCTTCAACCCCTTTTCTGTGGCCCTGATCCAAATCAGAGTCCAGAGCAGCTGGTATTTCCTCAGGCATCATTTCTGGAAGGCCAGATTTTCCACAGTGCTCCTTCACACACAGACAAAAAAATCAAGCACAAAGCTAAAGCACAACCCAGGGCTTTTTTTCTTTTATTTTTTGAAAGTAGTGCTGGAACTCTTAAGAGGAAAATGAAGTTTTCAATCTGTATACTGAAAACTCATGAACTTTTAAACATTTTTAACAAGAATTTTGTCAAAGAGGTTCCGGAACTCTGTTCCGGCATGTTCCCCCTGAAAGAAAGCCCTGAACACAACCATACCCAGTTCTCAGACTTCCTCTGTCTCCATACAGTAAATATTCTCAATATCACAGGAAATACATAAATATGATTTTATTTTCCCTTGGGAGACTGAATGGGGACAATTTTCTATTAAAAGCATTTATAACCTTTAAGATCCATGACAAGGAGCAAAAAGTCTGTACATATAAATTGGAATTTCCAAAGAGGATGGGATAATGTGAAACAGAAACTGTGGGTTTCAGTGTGGGGGATTTTCTGCATTTATGTTTTATGTGGGGTTACCTTAGAAAATCATAACTGAAGGCTGGGCAGGAGAAATAGATTGGCAATAGTGGTGATGGAATTTTGTATGAGATGGAGCAAGAAAGCAGATGATGCTTTATTAAATGAAGGATGAGAAGAAATTATCTGTGTTGGCATTTATTACCCCTGTAAACACTTCTATGGTGTTTATTAGTCAGCTTCACAATCTTTAATACATTAAGGCACGACAGTTGCCGTCAGATAATATCTCTGCCGTGGTTCGGTAATTACACAATGCAAGCAAGGAACTTGGCATTAGGTAAGGAATTCAGAATCCTGAGAATCTCTGCTTTCGTTTTTCAAAAAAAACAAGTTCTTGGGTTGGATCCAAACATTTTTTCAGCTGGTAAAAAAAATGAGGAGGGGGTCCCCTTTGATCATGAGATCTGCATGGACAAAAGTCATGTGGGTCAGGGGCTACAGTAGAGGAGGAATTAGGTGAGATTACTTGTAAAAGCTAGCTGGATCCACTCTGTCACCCTGAACTGGACAGCCCAGACCAGCCTGCTCTCATGAGATCTCAGGCTCCACCCCAAAAATCTCCAGGTATTTCCCAACTCAGATTCAAACCTGGGTCTCCCAAATCCTTGTCTGGGACACTAACCACTACACAACACTTCATGGGGCAGCAGTTGTTGAGCAGTAGCAAGCAGCTGGGCCTGCATGAGTTATGCAAGTTGCATGGTGGCTGCTGTCAGGCCTGACATGCTCTCTCCCCCTACATTTTACTGACAGAAACAAATGCTTGAAGGCTGGGCACCTTAGCAGGACATCGGGGGGGGGGCAGGCCGGGCTTGTTACTCCCGGAACACCATTCCTGTGTGCTCCTGCTCAAAATGACCCCTGGTCCTGGGTAGTATTTGGATGGGAGACCATCAGGGAAGTCCAGGGTTGTGATGCAAAGGCAGGCAATGGCAAATCACCTCTGAAATTTCTTGCCTTGAAAACCCTACTAGATTTCCATAAATCGGCTGCCACTTGACGGCACTTTCCACCACCACAAGAAATAGCTGCCTGGATCCAGCCTGTTATGGCTGGAAAGGTAGTTTTGAAAAGGCTGACATCTCAAAAGCCAGGGGGAAGGCTGAATAATAGGAATCATAATGCTTTCCTCTGCATCTTCCATACCTGCTAGCTCCTTGCCATACCACAGGACCAGCAGTAGTAGAATAAATTATGCAAAATAAACATGTCTCTATACATTTCCTAATTTGCACAAGTTATGCAGGTCACAAATTCACTTAATCTTTGTGCAAGATTTTGAATGCTTGTGGGGTTTTAGCACACTACTGTTATTCATGTTAATGAACAATATAATTCCTATAATTCTATCCTACTTCTTAACCAATGGCTAGCATATTGTGCTTAATTAGGTTACAACATAACTTAACTACTCAGAAATGAGCCCAGCTGTTCAATGGTGTTTACCCTCAAGCACGAAATTGCAACTTTGATCTCTTTAAATGAAGACTGGAAGTCTTCAGTTGTAGAAGCTCTCATGCTTTTATCCTCAGTCAGCTTTTGTTGATTTCAATTTGAAGAAATTTCTTCTGGTTGAGCAGGGCCACTTAAAACTGTTCTACAAAGATTCTCAGGAAAATGTACTTCCCACATATAAAACCAGTTCAAATCTGCCACATGTGGAACCATTTTCATGAATTATGATCTCTTAAAATCTAAATTCTTGGGGTTGGGGAACTAATATCTTTCCAAGGGGCTGCAAGCTTAGCTTTTTAGTGATTTGTCACAGCTCTGATGCTATCTAAAAAGTGCATCAGCATTGAGAAATTAGTGTAATGGTAAAGAGACCTCTCCAATCCAGTATTACTGGTGGACAGAATGAGTCCGAGATCTATCAAGCACCACGGATATGGCTCACATCTGTATTTAAGATTATGGTGAAATGTATCTTGGAGTGAAATTGCTAGTCATGATTTATAAAAGGGAAGCGGGAGAGAGCTAAGTCGGCATGACGCTACCTTGCAGGATGGGACAAAGGGGATTATTGTCCCTGCCTCCCCAAATCCTCCGGCAAGGCAGCTTCTCAGCTCTGCGGCTCCATTGTTGCTGGAAGGTGATCGTCGGAGTGTGACAGATGTTTGGACTCCATTGTTTCTTCCTTCTCCCCACTGGCTGGGCTCCCTCTGACTTGCTCTTAGTCTCAGGAAACTTTCTATCAACCACCCAGCTCTTTAGGGAGAACAAGAGCATTCGCTTGGTTTCATCGTAGCCGAACACTATAATCTGGAATCTTTTACCCCTAAAATTCAAAAAGGGTTTGTGAGGCAGGGAAACAAAACAAAAGTTAGATCATCCTCATTCTGCAGGCTCAGACAAAGCCTTTACTTGGGGACCTGGCAAGAGAGCAACTGTTTCATAGAACAGTCACAGTTTTAAGTTGCTTTCAAAGGGTAGAAAGGGATAAAAACATCCCCCCAATACTTATTTGAATAACTTCAAAAAGGCTATTATGATGATAGGTGAAGTGTGGGTGGAGGGAAGGCTGGTATATTGTATTTGCAAGGATCCCTGGGGTATGCAGTGTGCATGCTACATCCCCGTGCAGGATCCTTGTCACTAAAGCTCTGGCCACCCACGGTCAAGTATTGAATGCACATTTTTGTTTTTTCATTGTAATACCACAACAATATGAACCAAGCTGTCAAAAGCTGCCACGGGGCCACCAGAGAAAGAGTCTTGCTGGCACACCTTACATTCAGAAGAGGAGAGAAACTTGGTTAAGAAGACAGGTATGTCTTACTACTAACTCCCAGCTGCTTTGGATCAAATGGTTTTAAACTGATTAATGTACTGATTGATTAGGTAAATGTTGTCACATAGAACGTCTGCCGTCCTCCCCAGCAATCTTCATCCTTTCCTCCCAGTGTTGCCAGGTCCCCCCTGGGCACTGGTGGGGGATGGGAGGTGTAAGGTTACCGGATCCAGGTTGGGAAGCTCCTGGAGATTTAGGGGTGGGGTCTGGGGAGGCCAGGGACCTCAGTGGGGTACAGTGCCATAGAGCCCAACCTCAAAACCATCCATTTTCTCCATGGGAACTGATCTCTGTAATCTGGAAATGAGCTGTAATTCCAGGGGATCCCTAGGTCCCACCTGGAGGCTGGCATCCCTATCGGGCTACAGTTATGAGCTTCTGTCCAGAAAAAGGAACCCAGATTGGCCTCTTCTGAGTAAATTGATGGGCAGATGATAATCATCAACTGCATTTCTTCTTTCTCAAATACACACAGGGAAAACCAGGAAGGACAGAGCAGGAAGCAAAGGGAACACTAAAGCCCAGTGCATGTCTTCTCAACCACAGAACTGGCAGGTCATCAAATAAATATGACTAAAAGAAAAGGGAGCAAGGAAATACAGGTGAAAGAGGATTTAACAGCACAATCATCCAGAGCTTACCACCCAGCTGAATCTAACCCATTCCCTAATGTTCACATAAGACATAACTATATTCCATATACCTAATATCTTTCTATTACAGTAGGGTAACATTCTGTTTTCCTCATTATAACGTAGATATAAGAAGTTGGTTGCTCTTTTTGCTGGTAAGATACCATTGCTGAAAATTTCCCACTCTCTTTCCTCAAAATGTTCCAAAATGTGCATTCTGCAGCATGTGTTAACATGCGGTAGCACTGATTTAAAAACAAAGCAACTGAATTAGAATAGAAGGCTGGAGGGAGGGGGGCAATCAGCATCCCTAAGTGTTTAGGTTTCAGCAGTAAATTGAAACAATGTAATTGCTGGAACAATAGTGTGCTCAAGCACTATTTTTCTTTTTTTTTCTTTTCTTTTTTTGGTGGGGGGAGTACAAAATAGCCAGATTACTTCAGACGGCTTGGACAGAAGAGTACGGAAGTCAAAAAGGGAACATAGTGCTGCTGATACCAAGAAAACAAAAGACACTGAAAAACCAATTTCTAACAATTATGTATAAATAAAGACTTGGGCAAGCTTATTTGTCTGACAATTGTATTAAAGTTAAATACAATGTTATAACAGAAGGAAGCTTTATAAAGTGGAACTTTGAACATATGTGTACAACATATCTTATGAAATAAATCTTAAACATATATATGTGAACCATGTCAAAAGACAAGCCACAACAAAATGCAAAACAAAATGCGAGTCAAACAAGGTTGCTTAACATCATATATAACACCTCAAAGTAAAATTTAGGCACCAAGATGGCAAGCAATGATTTAAACAGCAGGTATATCAATATCTTTCTGTAGATGGTATGACTTTCCTGCAAACTCATGTGTCCCCCAGGTAAGGTCACATTTCCAATCTTCATCAGAGTCAAGGATAAGTATTTTCATATGGAGCTCTCAAACTTCATGAAACACTGTATTTAACTTTAATATAATTATCAGACAAACAAGCTTGCACAAATCTTTCCTTATACATAATTGTTAGAAATTGCTTTTTCACTGTGTATTTTGTTTTCTTGGTATGGACAGAAGAGTCAGCAGTCTCTTCTGGAGAAGCATGAATAGTCTAAATGATGACACTGCAGACTCAGATCCAGACTATGAATGGCAGAGCACTCAAGTGCTTGAGCACTAACTCAGACCATACAACCTTGTACTAAGAGTGCATTAGATGTTTGGAGGGGAAAGATCTGGGTTGGGGCACAGACACCCTAAGTCTGTGGCCTTCAACCGTTCCACAGTGGGGCTCTCTGAACTGCAAGCATGTGACAAGAAGTCATGTGACATCGTAGTCATGTAATGTCTTCTTTTAAAAGTATAAGGAAAAATCCTAGATAAGGGATTATCTGATATGACTTGCAGTGTTATAGTTATTTCCCATTTTATTTTTATTTAGTGTGTGTATTTTTGTACACATTTATTTGACTGTGTGTATGAGTATATGAATACATATGAGCATGTAAGCGATGCGTATGCTTACGTAATGTATAGAGGTATAATCAAGGACATAATTTTGCACATGCACATTCATATATGCTCTGGCCACATTTATGAATATATGGACATACGTCAGTGTTTTTGAACATATATACATATGCAGGTTTGTCTCTATAGCTGCCATATCTTAAAAAGGCCCATTTATCTAAAATATTTTATTTTGTTCTTCCCCAAAACCTCAAGACCGCCTAGCAACCTACATTAAAAACTACAATCACACCTCAAAAACAAATCATGAAATAGCCCGCCTATAAAAACATCACCCATATAAGGATGCCAGCCTTCAGGTGGGGCCCAGGGATCCTCCAGAATCTCCAGACTACAGAGATCAGTTCCTCCGGGGAGAATGGATGCTTTTGGGGATGAACTCTAAGGCATTGTACCCAGTAGAGGTACCTGTCCTCCCCAGGCTCCATCCCCATATCTCCAGGAGTTTCCTAACCTAGGGGCCATCCCTCGCCAGTGGCCAGGGGGAATCTTGCAACCCTACCCATCTTAACCACCTCATACAAGATTTAGCTCTCTGTAGCACACAACAATGTCCAAATAAATATCAACAAAGGGCCCAGTGGAACCACCAGGCCTCTGCATCTGGGATTTGTCCATAGAGCAGCAAAAGGTGCAGAAAACCACAATCCAAACAGTTGAAGGACAGTAGCACCTTCCTTATGAGAAGGAACAAAAGCATTCAGCTTTCTAGTTCAGAAAATGGATGACTAGATATGGTAGAGATTTATAAAATTTTGAATGGTGTCAGAAAAGTGAATAGAGAGAATATCTTCTCCCTCTGTCCTTTTACTAGAACTCCTGGGCACCCAATGAAACTGAAAAGAAGCAGATTCAAGACAGCAAAAATGACAGTGGTTCTTTACACACTGCATATCAACTTGTGGAATTCACTACTGCAAGATGTGACAATGGCACAGATTTAAGACTGGTTTAAAAGGATGTTTCCTCGCACATAGGACAGCTATATCAATAGACATCAGTCATGGTAGCTAAATGAAACCTCCATGTTCCAAGGTAATATTTATTTATTTAGATAGTTCCACCCTACTTTTCTCTCCACTGGGGACATTGTCTTCCCCTTTGATATTTTTATCCTCACAACAATCTTGTGAGGTAGATTAGGCTGATAGAGAGTGACTGGCCCAAGGTCACCCAGCAACCTTCCACGGCAAGAACGTGGACTCAAACCTGGGTCGCCTATTTGCTGGGGGGGGGACGCATGGGTTGCTGCCTTCACATGATTCTGGTGGGTTTCCCAGAGATACCTCACTGGGCACTGTTGAAAACAGGAAGCTGAACTAGATTGGCCTGATCCTTTTTTATGTTTGTCATCTGTGGATGATTGCAAACATGGATATAAAACATTCCCAGGTTTGATTAGCCAGCAAGAATCAGCTGCATAACCTTAAATCCCCCTCTGCCCTTGGACTGCCCTCCGTTGTGTCCCTTGAGCCCACCCACCCACTCCCATGATCTCTGTCTAGAAAACGCCCCTTCGACAACATCCCCTTATTCTCCAGAGTTCTCTCCATCTGAGGCTACAAATCAGCCACAGCAACACCTGGCGGGGAAGGGCAGGCTCAACGAGGAGACCCAGGATGGGTGGGGCAACCTGACACAGCATCTCACAACTTCCTTGAAGAAAATGGGGGAATATTGATGGGGGCCAAGGTCTGGGCCTTGCTCCCACCGTCCCGCCAGCCGTTCTAGGGTGCTAGGATGGACAATGTGGGCTCAGAGATCAGCCGAGCAATCTTTCAGAACCCACCCCCATCTCTCCAAAAATTTATGTCCACGACATTGTCCGCTACAAAGAGGCTACTGTATGGGCCGGAGAGCTCATTAAAAAGGCAATACCAGGCAAGCACTGGGCTCCCCTCCCCCTCATAAATCTGTTAGTCACGCTAAATGCCTGCAGCCCCTGGGTTGCTCTCTCTGCTTCATGCCTTCCCTCCTCCCAAAGCAGCTAGGCAATGGGGCTTTGATTCATAGCAGAGGGAGGCCAGAATAAGCCACTTTTGTTTTATTATTCATGAGCAGTGCAGATCCCACAAGAGCATGTGTGTGTTTGTGTGTGTGTGTGTTTGTAGATGTTGGAGAGGGGCAGTTTCCAGGCATTGCCTTGCCGTTCTGCTTGGCAGGCTCCCCGCCTGGCTTCTGACTTTCAAGGAAACATACTTGGATTGTTTACTTCTGGTTTGGAATTTCATTGGCTCACAAAGACAGCAGATTGGGGGGAAACTAAAATCTTCCAAAATGACAACAATTGGCACCACAATTTGGCCTCAGTATGCCCTACTGAGCTGATGTTTCAGTAACGCCAATCACAAACAATTGCTGTCTCCTCATCTCCACTACAGCCAAGATCATGTACAGCAATGGGGCACCCAATCGGGCATTTCCCCTGCTCTCAGTTCAGAGATTGTATCATAAAGGAGAAATGTTGTGAGTATGCTGAAAAAGCAGGTATCTTTTCTATAGCCATAAATTGTAGGTCCAATTGAGCAGCCTTCCCTTTTGCTAATCCTACAACCACCACTCCCTGTAGCAATAAGCAGGTAGTTCAAGGGGTGGCAGTACACGATAACATTGTGGTACCTGTGGGCTATGGAGACTGGATGTGCCCTAGATCTCCATTTGCCCCTCCCCTTAAAATCTCATGTCAGGGCATTGGGTCTCCTGTCATGATTTGCCTACATGAATCTGTGATGCAGGAGCTGACCTGGGGCTAATGGTAGATTGTGGAAAGGTGTGACCAGAACAACAAAAAGTACGAATGCTTGCAGGAAAGGCAGAGCAATATGGAGACCTCACTGCTGATTGATCCACTTTCTCCTAACATACTATCTTGTCACTCAGCTGATGTATGTAAGAAACTATTGTTTGGGAGCATCCTGGAGGTACAACTGAACAGAGCTCTAATATTTGTGTGGTATAGCCAGAGAACAGTTCCTAGCCTCTAGATATAGGCCTAGATAAGAAGAGGAGGAGGAGGAGGAGATTGGATTTATACCCCGCCCTTCACTTGGAGTCTCAGAGCGGCTTACAAACTCCTTTCCCTTCCCCTCCCCACAACAGACACCCTGTGAGGTAGCTGGGGCTGAGAGAACTCTAACACAAACTGCTCTTTCAGGAACAGCTGTGCCAGAGCTTGTGACTGACCCAAGGTCACATCAGCAGGTGCAAGTGGAGGAGTGGGGAATCAAACCCTGTTCTCCCAGATCAGAGTTCGCACACTTAACCACTACATCAAACTGGCTCTCCAGTGGCCCGAAGTGGAGGTGAAAGGGCATAAATTGTGCTCTCAACCAAAGTCCCATCATCCATATACTTTATCATGCAGCTGCTCAGGGGTGAGTCGCTTCTGCACTTGGCAAGGGCTGCTGCAGCACTAAGGAGAACTGGAGTCACTCCTTTCTGCACTAACAGCTTGAAATATACTGGGTTCAGACACCTTCAAGTGATCAGCTCATAGTTTATTAGTGATTCAGCAAGAGAAAGAAGACTGAGAAAGCCCTGACCGAAGCCGGGTATTTATGCCTGAAAAGGTTACACCCAAAACACACCCCTCTCCCAACTATAGGCTATTTACACTACATTGTCTCCCAGTTGGGTTACTCTAGGATCCCTGTCACCCTACTGGTCCATTCTAGGATCTTAGTAAGCTATTGTTATGCATCCCCAAGCTAAGTCCTTTTGCCAGTACAGTTCAGGCTCAATACATAACACAGCTCACGGTAGCTTAGTCTGGAGAATCCAAGCAGTTGAGCCTTGAAGGTTAACTTTGTATTTTGTATCCCTGCCCTCTGCACTGTTCTTTTTTCTCCAGTTTATTTTTGTGTATGCATTCTGCATCTACAACCAAAGCCCAATTTTTTTTTTTGCTTAATTGTGGTTAACGTCACTTGTGACCTGTGGAGGGGGCATCCAGTTGCCACCGACTTGGCCAAGTGCATAAGCAAGGAATGGGGCACACTGCACTCTCTCCTTTCTCTGCTCTTCTCTCCTCCCCGCTCTCCCACCCCCTTTGGCTGGCTGCCATTGGGCTACTCCAGATATGCATGCCCAATAGAGGGATGCCAGCTTGGCGACTAGCTGGCTGGCCTTTCAGGAGGGGTGGCATCCCAAGGGTATTACATTTTAAAAAAAATGTGCCTTCAAGCCACTCCCATTGGCTGATTTTGCATTGGCTTTTCCCTCCATTGTTTTATCAAACCCACATTAGAACAGAAAAGGTGCAGCTCAAAACCACATTCAAATATCCTGGGGCAATGCTGTACTAACTGCAAAGTCACCCCTGAATGGCCATAAATCTGTGCAGAAGATACCATAAAACCCGATGATCAAAGAAACTGAAAGCGGCATGCAGTCTAGAGGGTACCATAAAATCCAGTGATCAAAGAAAGTGACAGCAGCATGAAATGCAGAGGGGAATTTCTGTTCCAACATGGGTTTGGAGGAAAAAGCCAATGCAGAATCGCCCATTGTTTCCAATGGCCAATCCTGTCATTCCTTTTAATACATTCTGTTATGTATTGAACTGTGAATCAAGCATATTCTTTCACATGTTAAGCTTGCTTCAGAATGTGGCTCCTCAGCTATCGCATTACTATTGGTCGGTTTCTGCGAAACCAGTGTAAATAGCCAATCACTATGTGATAATGTTGCAAAGAGGGAACAGTCCTGATTGGCCTTTATCCCTGTGTTTTGATTGGTCCTTAACATGTTCTGGGAGTGGCTTTGACAGCCCGGGAGAGTTTAAAAGAAGGAGCTGTGTTCCCCTTGTTGTGGTGTCCTGAGTTGGTGTTGTCGTTCAATAAAGCTGAAATCACTTGTTGAGCTTATTCCGTTGTTGAGTCTCATACTTAACACATTCCCCTCCAAGTTGCGTGCAGACTGGCTCTGCAGAAGGAGTAAAAGATCCCTCCCTAGGGTCCAATGTATAAAGAATGAAGGAGTGTGTCAAATGCCGCTGCCCCCGCTGTTAAGTATGAGACTCAACAACGAAGTAAGCTCAACAAGTGATTTCAGCTTTATTAACGACAAACACCAACTCAGGAACACACAACACACACAGTGGAGCACAGCTCCTTTTTAAACTCTCCCGGGCTGTCAAAGCCACACCCAGAAATAGTTAAGGACCAATAGAAATACAGAGATAAGGTCCAATCATAACTATTCCCGCTTTGATACATTATCACACAGTGATTGGCTATTTACATTGGTTTCGCAGAAACCGACCAATAAGAATGCGACAGCTTAGAATCCACATTCAGAATCAAGCTTAACATGGAAAAGAATAGGCTTGATTCACAGCTCAATACATAACAAATTCCTCCCCCCTAAGATGGAGCATTACCCTTCCAAACATAATCTTTCAGGTGGGGGGGGCACCTCAGCTTCAGCTCAACTGGCGCAGCGGTCTCTGCTCCAATGGCGGTGGAGCGGCACACACTTCGGGGACTCCTTCGACTTCTCTCGCAGGAGAAGGAGGAACATTAACAGGCATCTCAGGCACTGGAGTTGGGGACTGCCCAGACTCCGAATCCTGTTCCGCAGCACTCACCTCCTTGGCAGGAGGCCCCTCCTGCTCGGGGACCAGCTCAGGTTCGGGCACCGACTCGGTGCTTGAGTCTGCCCAGTGCTCCCTGAGCTGGTCTACGTGGCGGCGTATCTCCCGTCCGCTGGGAAGCCGGACCACGTACAACCTGGACCCTGCTACCTTGGTGACCACGGCTGGTAGCCACCGATGACCTTCCGCGTAATTGCGGGCAAACACTTTGTCCCCAACTAAGAAAAATCGCCCCAGCTCTGGGGTTACAGACCGCTGCTTAGATTGATCGAGGTCAGGATGCAGGCAGTCTAACAACGAAGCCAGCTTTCGGCCCATTAACAATTCAGCTGGGCTCCTCCCCGTCGTTGTACATGGGGTGATATGTTGCCTCAGGAGGAAAGAGGCAATTTTCTGGCTCCAGTCCCCATATGTCAGGCGCCCAAGTGACTCCTTCGCCGTCCGTACCATCCGCTTGGCCTGACCGTTGGAGGCCGGATGGAACGGCGCAGAAATCACATGGCGGATGAGGTTGTCTTTTAGGAACTTCTCAAACTCCGCTGACATGAACTGTGGCCTGTTTTCCAAGACCAAACAGTCTGGCAGCCCATGAGTCGAGAACAACCTCCTGAGGGCATTGATTCCTGCCCCGGACCCTGTTGATCTCATGGGCACCACCTCCAACCATTTGGAGTAGCTGTCAACGCAAATAAAAAACATTTGCCCATGGTACGGGCCCGCAAAATTAATATGGAGGCGGGACCAGGGCCTCCTCGTTTTCTCCCAGGGCTGAATGGGAGCCTGTGGTGGTTCTGGACGGGACCGTTGACACTCCATACACTGCCTTACCCAGGCCTCAATGTCCTCTTCCAGCTTCGGCCACCACACATACCCTCTGGTGAGGGCTTTCATGTGGACCATGCCAGGGTGGCCCACATGTAATGCCTCCAAAACATCCTCCCTCAGTTTAGCAGGAATCACCACCCAACTCCCCCAAAGCAAACAGCCCTTCGTCACCGATAACTCGTTCTGGCGCGAAACGAACGGTTTGAACTCAGGCACCATTTTCCCTGCCGGCCACCCCCTCCATGCCCAATTAAGGACACGGGCAAGCACAGGGTCCTTAGCCGTCACAGCGGCAATGTCCGAGGAGGTAACCGGTGCCTCCGGGAGCTCCTCAAGCGCCAGAATGTCCAGCTCCGGCTCGAGTTCTCTGGTGTCCAGTGGTGCGGGGCAACGGCTCAGGGTGTCGGCATGCTCGATAGCCTTCCCCGGGCGGTGCTCTAGTTCAAAGTCGTATGCTGACATGAAGACTGCCCATCTCAACATCCTGGGGGACAGTATGTTCGGCGTCTGCCGGTCCGGGGAGAAGATGCCCAGAAGCGGTTTGTGATCTGTTACAAAGAGGAACCTCCGCCCATAAACAAAGTCATGGAATTTTTTAATTCCTCCAGTTAAGGCGAGGCCCTCCTTGTCGATCTGGGCATAGTTCTTCTCCGCCGCTGTGAGTGATCGCGAGTAGAAGGCGATCGGTGCTTCTGACCCGTCTGGCATTAGGTGGCTGAGAACGGCGCCCACCCTGTAAGGGGACGCGTCAGCCGCAAGTACCAGCAGTTTGTTCTCGTCAAAGTGGGTCAGCACCGCACTTGACGAGAGGAGTTCTTTCACAGCCGTGAAAGCTTGTTCCTGCCGCTCTCCCCACTCCCACTTTGCGTTTTTGTGGAGCAGAGCATGCAGGGGATCCTTTTTTGACCGTGGGGGGGCGCGTTCTTGATGGCGGATACCTTGTCTGGTGTAGGATGGACTCCATCTGCGTCAATCAGGAATCCCAAGAACTCTACCCTGTCTGCTCCAACCACACATTTGGAGCGTTTGACCCATAGTCCAGCTCTTTAAACCGGCTTAGTACTGCTCTGAGCCGAGCCATGAGTTCGCACTCATCAGAGCCCGCCACCAAAACGTCATCAAAATAGGGCACCACTCCGGGTAGCCCACGCAGGAGCCCCTCCATCAAACCCTGGAAAATGCCCGGGGCCACATTAACTCCAAATTGCAATCTTTTGACCCAAAATGCCCCTTTGTGGGTCACAATGGTCTGGGCGTCAGCAGTTGCGTCGTCTACGGGCAACTGCTGATAGGCTTGGGCTAAGTCAAGTTTAGCAAAAATCCTTCCTCCTCCCAGTGAAGCCAACACATGGCTGATGACCAGCACTGGGTAGGAGTGCTGCTGGAGCGCTTTGTTCACGGTGCACTTATAATCAGTGCATATGCGTATTGACCCGTCTGCCTTTACGGGCGTTACTATGGGGGTCTCCCACCGACCATAGGGCACCGGCTCGAGGATACCCTGATTAACTAGCTTGTCCAGCTCTGCCTCGATCTTTGCTTTGAGAGCGAGGGGTACCTTTCTGTACTTCAGCCATATGGGACACACTGAAGGGTCTAAATCAAAAGAAACCGGGGGCCCAGTATACAATCCAAGCCCTTCCCCAAAGACTTCAGGAAATTCTCTATACAATGAGTCCCTTTTATTGTCACAAATGCTGTTAATACCAGAGATGGCAATACCTAGAGCCTCGAACCAATCAAGGCCCAACAAACTGACCCTCTCACCCTCTGCAACCATGAGGGACAGCTCAGCCTTCCATTCCTTGAACTCCACCAGGAAGGTAGCTCGTCCCGCCAACGGAATGCGTCATCCCTGGAAGTCGGTGAGACGCGTTGTTACTGGAGACAGGCGACGTCGGCTCCTCCTTGGAAATAAGCGCTGCCACATTTCGGTGGAGATGACGGTGACAGATGAGCCAGAGTCCACCTCCATCGTACACGGGACGCCGTCCTGCCGAAGCGTGACGTGAATTTTCCGAGTGGCCTTGTCACCGGTCGCCAGGACGGTCAATGGACAGGTGTCAGTCTGGTGGCAGTCGGGCGTTCTGCTGTCATCTGGAGGCCGAAACTTGGGGTCTGCTCGGCGCGAAAACGGTGGCGATGTCCTCGCAGCCCGGCAAACTCGAGCCAGATGACCTCGCTTCCCACAGGAGTGGCAGATGAGCTCTTTAGCCCAACAGAGGTCTCTGTTGTGCTTACCGCCGCAGCCTGCGCAGGGACGGGTCATCGAAGTTCTCGGTCTGGTCCACGGTGGGCGTGTCTCTCGAGTCCAACACACGCCGTCGGCGTCACTGTCAGACTCGCTGGCAGACTGCCGGTGAACTGCAGTCTCCTTGCTGACCTGAGTCTGCCGCTGTCGAACCTCTCGCGTTGACTTGTCCACGGCTTCTGCTGCGATGGCCTCGGCGTAGGCAACCGCATACGTCAGTTGGGTGCGGGCAAAGAGACGCTGTTGAAGGCGCTCGTCCCAAAGGCTGCACACCAAACAGTCGAGGAGGGCTTCCTCCAAATCCATGAACTCACATGGCCTTGCCGCCTTCCGTAAGGCGGTGACGAACTCGGCTATTGATTCGGAAGGCCCTTGGCACCGCTTGTAAAAAGCGTGCCGGCATGCGATCCGAGACGGTTGTGGTGAGAAATGGCCTTTGAGCTTGGCTGTGATATCAGCCCACGTTGCTGCACTCAGTTCAGTCAGGGCGACCAGGGACCGGGCGATGTCAAAGGCGGCCTTGCCACACGAGCTCAGGAGCGTCGCCTTCTTTCTCGCCTCATCCGTTATCTGGTTCGCCTGGAGGTGGAACTCGAATCGTGCCAGGTAAGAGTCCCAGTCCTCCGTCGCTGAGTCAAACGCTTCGAACGCCAGGTTGACGGCCATCGGGGCTGTCAGTGCTGCCACTTCTACTCGTGGAGCCTCAGCCGGCTCGGCCGGGTGTGTGTCCTCGTCTGCCGTTGCGATCTTGGTTCAGCGGGGCTGCCTACCCGCTCTAGTATCCCATCCTCATCGCCAATTGTTAAGTATGAGACTCAACAATGAAGTAAGCTCAACAAGTGATTTCAGCTTTATTAACGACAAACACCAACTCAGGAACACACAACACACACAGTGGAGCACAGCTCCTTTTTAAACTCTCCCGGGCTGTCAAAGCCACACCCAGAAATAGTTAAGGACCAATAGAAATACAGAGATAAGGTCCAATCACAACTATTCCCGCTTTGATACATTATCACACAGTGATTGGCTATTTACATTGGTTTCGCAGAAACCGACCAATAAGAATGCGACAGCTTAGAATCCACATTCAGAATCAAGCTTAACATGGAAAAGAATAGGCTTGATTCACAGCTCAATACATAACACCCGCAAACTAGTATCATCAAACTCACAGAGGACCTCCCCAGTCTGCCCCTCTACCTGCCCTCCAAGTTGTGTGCAGATTGGCTTTGGGGAAGGGGGAGAAGATCCCTCCGTAGCATCCAATGTGCAAAGGATGGAGGAGTGTATAACCCCCCCCCACAAGCTAGAAGTATCAAAATAGAAGCAGAAATAGGGATGGGGGGTGGGTGGGCAGAGATGACTAAAACCACATTGAGTAGTCTGTTTATTATTCCTGCCGAATCAGAAGCTGAAGAGCAAAAAGGTCCGGGGAGAAACCACTTTTAGATAGCCCAGGGCAACGCCATGATGACTGCGAAGTCACCTCCGAACAGCCATAAAACAATGCAGAATCTGGAACGAGCTGAGATGCAGGAGGAAAGTGAGAGTGGGCTGCAGTGTGGAGGTAGATTCTGCTTCGGACATGGCTGTGGACAAACTACAGAGGAACAGGCGAGTGCAGAATCGGGCTCTGCCTGTCAAAAGGCTGGGACGCTGGGACTGGAACAGGGGCTATGCCTGAAGGAGGAGGCACCCCTTGAAAAGGAGCAAGCCATAAAGGCAGCAAATCAAGCAAAGAATAAAAAATCAGGAGTAGGTGGAAAAAAACAAGAGTAGTGGCAATATTGCTCTTGCAATAATGATGCCAAGAGAAACAAACGTTACTTGACTCTGTGTAATTCTCACTGTAACTGATGGCTGCAGTCCTAGGTTTTAGTTCTGTGTGTGTTCCCTGGAACTGTGTCCCTCCACGTACGTAATCATGGCATATTTTGGTTCCTATGAGTATACACACACACACGCTTCCTTAAAATATATTGTTCTCTGTATCTAATAGAGTTTTTAAAATCACTCTTGGTATAGTCTCAGTGTTCAAATATCCCCTTTTTCTGTCTTGAGACTCCAGTAGATCCATATTTGATGGAGGTAAATCTTCATTTCCAGTTTCACATGTACATTTTTCCAAACTGTTAGTGCCCTGTATCTCCCTTATGGTTCTTCTTTGGTCTGTGGTCTGCTATGTCATCAGTCTGGCACCAAATATGAACTTTTGCCATAATACTGTATCTGTGTCACTTATCTCCATTTCAGTCTCCTTTCACCAACTGAGTCTGCAGCAATGGTGCTGAGATAGGCAGTTTGGTTCTCAAACGTCTACCCACTAGAAGTTGTGCAGGTGACCCTGTATCTCTTATAGGTACAGTCTGTAATCCAGTAGATTGTGCCCTGTTAACCGACAAGAAACTGAAAGGTCCTCCCAGAAGCAGGAATCTTCTGAAATGAATTAACTGTAGATGGTGCTTGTGTATTTAATTTTGTGGCATTCCGATAAAAATCCTGGACCTTGAAAAAATCTTTGTAATCTGTATTAACATCTCAGTGATATTTTGGATCTTTATATTAAATTAATCATTGGTTCCACATTTAGATTATCTGCTGATGCTTCCCAGAAATGCTTACTTCCATGCAGTGTTCCCTCTAAGCTTGAGTTAGTGTGAACTAGCTCACAGTTTTTTAGCCTCCAGCTCACACATTTTTGTCTTAGCTCAGGAAGAATGGCTCCAGAGCAAACTAATTAAGCGGTAGCCAAATCACTTGCTCACAACTTTAATGCCAGTCGCTCACAAAGTAGAATTTTTGCTCACAAGACTCCACTGCTTAGAGCAAGGGTGTCAAGCATGGCTTCCATCAGGCCCGCAGTGGAACTGGCCATCTCCTGCTTCCAGTTCTGCTGCTACTGCTGCATCATAGCTTGCTTCGCCAGACTCTCTTAATCACTCAGCCATTTCATGTTTTAACCTGGGTCCTAGTCTCAGAACTCTGAGCATGAGATTTCTGTGGTGAATGTCAATAAATGCTGCTTACAGAGCTAATGTTTTAAGCATGTTTTTATTTTCAGTAAAAAAAAAAATTGTGTTTGTGTCCTTTATAAGTTTATATCTCCACTACCTGGCATTACATTTTATGACACTCATGGCCCAGCCCAACAAGGTCTCATTTATGTCTGATCCGGCCCTCATAACAAATGAGTTCGACACCCCTGGCTTAGAGGGAGCATTGCTTCCATTCATCCACTCATAGAGAACTTTGCATTGCTGCACAAACTGCAAAGAACATGAACCCATTTGTTGAAATGTCATTTGCCCCCTCCCTTTCCTCCCTGGAGAAGAGGAGGACCATATAAACTGCCTTGAGCTCCTTCGCAATGAGAGGGGGGCATCTTATGTATTAGAGGCCAAAGGATAGCAGGGGACAAAAGAGCCGACAAACTTCGTATACACCTTGGATTGGATCCCATTGATTATTTCTGCTCATGCAAATTGGGCAATTTTTGTCAATTCCCCCTCTCTTTGGAGACTTTGGACTCTTGCCCTTCCTGGGGTCCCTGTCCTGCAGGAGAAGCATGAGATATGCATTTTTGCCCAAATTAGGAAGGGGGATTGAGGAAGTCATGTTCCGTGGGCAGAAAGATATGTGCCCTGCTCTTTCATCAAACTCAGGGAGCCTTATAATAGAACCAGATAAAATATGCTTGTGTAGCAGACAACAACAACAAAACCCTTTAAAACAAAAAATCTGCCAACAGAACTTGGTAAGCAATCATATTCCAAGCCCCCTACAAATGCCACTTCTGAAATACAAATCTTTACAGGCCTTCCAAAAGGTTGGAAAGGATGGGGACTTCTGATGTGAAGACGAAAGAAGGAACTCCTAACAGTTGCTGCAGTCTGCTTTTAAATCAACAAGTCTGAATCCAGGAACATCCCTGAACTCTTCACCTGATCACCTAATGACATAAGAACCTCATCTGAAATTGTCAGGACAATCCCAACCAGAACATCAACCTGACCTCCATCTTGTCTGGATGAAGTTCCAGTTTGTTCAACTTCATGCACTTGACCATAGAATTTAGACAATGGCCCATTCTGCATCTAGCATTCAGTCTGTTGTTTTACCAAACCCACACTGGAACAGAAAAGTTGTGGCTCAAAACCATATTCAAATACCCTGGGCCAATCCCATACTGACTGCAGAGTCACCCCTGAATGGCCATAGAATGGCCATAAATCTATGCAGACAGTACCATAAAACCAAGAGATCAGAGGAAGTGAAACACCAGCATGCTGTGTGGAGGCTACCATAAAATCCAACAATCAAAGAAAGTGAAAGTGGCATGCAATGTCGAGGGGAATTTCTGTTCCAGCATGGGTTTGGTAAAACAGCAGAGCAAATGCTAGATGCAGAATGGGCCAATGGGCCAAGAGAGCTGCATCTAGAGGTTTAGTTAATGACAAGCATAATTGGGTGTCATCAGTGTACTGATGACACCCAGTTCCAAAGCTACAGATTATCTTTTCCAGAAGCTTGATATAGACTTTTAAAAGAACTGATGGAAGGATGACCCTGGGAGATACCAAATCTTATACTGGTGACTCTTCCTGTCCATTAGTGAGTCAGTGAGATCCAGCAGATCTGGGACTGGATGCCTCCCACTCACTGCTGATAAAGTGTAGATAAATGGTGGGAGAGCGGCTCAAAAGGCAATTCAAGCCCCATGTGTGAAAATGGCCCTGATCTCTACCTCCTTTCTCCATCTTTATAACAATGGTTCTTGTAGGGAGGAATAAGGTTGTACGGCAGCACTGTGTGCACTAAAAGTGTCATAACAGTGGCACTGATGTTAATATTCAAGTTGAGACATTCAAGCTTAGATATAATGTTCAAGTTGAGACATTTGCCTCTCTTCATATCAAAACAGTCTGGACGGTATAGCTCCCAGTGGTGGGTGACTACGATTCCCAGACAAAAACAGAAGAGTTGTTGTGCTGTATACATTCTTATTACATACCCAATTCCAGAAATCATTACCATTTCATACTCCCACCACATAAAAATTAGAGTACCTTTATGCTTAGCAAACTTTCAGCAAAGGTGAGATTCTCCAAATTTTTCAGCTAATCTAACTGGAGTTATAGTGCCATTGTAAAAGCAATTTAAGACAATGTTCTCTATGTTAAGATAAATTTCCAGAATATAACTTATTCATTTACTCTCTAGGATGTATAACTTTCCCCAAATTTAAACTGTAATCCAATTTTATAGTATGAGACCCTCAAAAACTGCAATAAATTTGTGATGTAAAACTTTTTTTGGTGTTTCAGTCCCTCCAGTAAATCTTCAGATCTATTTAGAGCTCTGAATACATTCTGTATCTACAAAACAGAGAAAAAGAAGGGAAGAGATTGGATTTATACCCCGAGCAATTTACAATCTCCTTTCCCTTCCTCTCCCCACAACAGACCCCCTGTGAGGTAGGTGTGGCTGAGAGAGCTCTGAGAGAACTGCTCTTGAGAGAACAGCTCTGAAAGAACTGTGACTGGCCCAAGGTCACCCAGCTGGCTGCCTGTGGAGAAACGGGGAATCAAACCCAGTTATCCAGATTAGAGCCTGCCACTCTTAACCACTACACCAAACTGGCTCTCAATACCAAACTGACTCTCAGTACCACAGTTACAATGCCTTACTTGAAGGTATTGATACCCTTATTAAACCACTTTTATTCCTAATCTCAACAAAAGATAGTGTCATTCCATTATTATGGAGATCTACAAGCTGTGCTACCCACTGGATGCTTAAAATCTACATGAAACCCAACCCCTGTCTCCCAGTTATGCTGAATCCATCAACTGAGAGGCCCTGCTTTGGATGCCATGGCCCAGTGATGCCAGGGAAGGAAGTGATGGCAAGATGCAGAAGTGGCAGGCGTCTTACCATGGCACAGTGCCCAGCAAGCAAATGTTCTCACTTTTAGTATAGGCCTTTGTGGTGTAGTGGGTTAGCATGCCAGATTAGGATGTGGGAGACCCCACTCCACTACAAAGAGCACAGGGTGATGGAGTTGCCAGCTCTGGGTTGGGAAATTCCTGGAGAATTGGGGGTGGAGCCTGGGGAGGGTGGAGTTTGGGAGGATGCGACTTCAGCGGGGTATCATGCCATGGAGTCCAGCTCTAAAGTTGCCATTTTCCCCACAGGAACAAATCTCTGTCTTCTGGAGATCAGCTGCAATTCTGGGAGACCGCCAAGCCCCACCTGGAGACTGGCAGTGCTCCTGGATGGCCATGGGTCCACTGCACACTCTCAGCCTACCATCTCACACAGCACCTTTGATACGATCAAATGGAACCAGGGAAAGCTATCTGGGATGCACTGAGCTCTTTAGCGAAAGAGTGGGATAAAACCGTATTAAACAAATAATAAAGAATTGTTGATTTGGCTATGTCTTCATTATGTTAAAGCCATTGCTGGTTACCATTTAAATCCCACTGTGATCATTTAGCATTTTTGTAAAGCTGGTTTTATTAAGCATTTTTGTGTTGATTTATGTCGACTATGATTTATGTTTATTAAGCATTCATTTATGTTGGTTTTATTATTACGCCGTTAGAAAGCAGTCTTGAGCTCTCCTTTGGTGCCAAAAGACAGGGTAAATATTTCAACCAATCAATATGCAGTTACAAAAGGTTAATAATCATGCCAAAGAGAAGGAAATTCCTTGCCAGTTCTTCCCCTATTGAGCTGTTTTTAGTGAACAGCCACTAAACATCCAGAATTAATCCTGCTTGGGGTAGGATTCGTTGTATATCCAGAGACAAGACATGGGAGCGAGAGCATTCATACAGCAGCTGCAGGAAGGTGAATGTAGGACTGCCATCCAGCCTGCTGCACTTTGCCCATAACCTAGCCCTGACCTGGTACTCAGAAGGATGAGGTTAGAGGAGACACCTCCAGGGACCTAAATCAATCCCCCAACTTCCCTTCCTGCCTGAATTATAGTGCCCTTTTTTGTGATGGTGATGACCAAGCAGTAAAGGGTGGCTGACCTTGAATAAGACCACCAGACTTGCTTGCTGTTTCCACCACACCCTGATCAGAAGGTGAAAGATCAGGCCTTTAATTCCTGAAGAAGCTTGGCTATGATTTAGTGCATGCATCCCATGCTCTGCCCAAAGAATGGCTTCATCTTGCAAGTGCACCACCAGCAGGTGTTTTGGGACCAAGGAGAATCCAGGGTCTTGGCTGACTCCCATCTTGGCATGCTGTGGAACCTGTCAGCGTGCACAGTGCACGGGTACAAAGAAATGCGAAGCAGAGACTTTGGTTGCAAAGAAAGCCACACAACAGGGACACAAAGTGCGTAAGATTTTGTGACATATAAGTTTGCAGGCTTCCAAACAGCACTGAATTATACATCAGGACAACTACAATGGAAGTTTGCATACCTCCTCACCACGGGTGGCCAACTGGCAGTCCTTGGGGCAGCTATGCCTCCTGAAGCAACTGGTCTCTGGTGGCTCTACCACATTTTAACCAATATTTGTTGCTGTTCTTTAAAAAAAATGATCACAGCATCACTGGTAAGGAACAGAAGCAATGAGACGCCATTCCATATACATTTCACTGTTGTCGTCTCTCATGCATTCAGAAAAGGCAAAAAACCACCACCAGTCTACCTCTTGAGAAGGTGTCTCAGGATGTATAGTCCTCAAAAAAAAAACCCATCAGTGACTACACACCACCCATGTACTCCATATATGCACTCCAAACAGTATCTGATGCCAAGTGGGAGTCTGCAGTGGGAGGGGGAAAGTGGCAGAAATGACCACCATCCTCATCCGTAAACAGAAATGCTGTTCCATTGGAGGAAATGCACAGTTGGATGCACTCTGCTGCAGCCGCACCCCATGTCGCAGTACGAAGTGGGTTAAGGACAAGGATAAGGTAGGGAGCCACTCTCCCCTTAAATCACACTGTTCTTCCTGCTAGGGCCATGCACTGCAGCACTAGGCTATTCTGGGTAAACAGGAGTGGGTGCCATTACAATCGAGAGCATCTCAATCTGTGTGTCTTTGCAGGCTCCCGGCCAGGATGACACTGAATTTTTCTCATCCTGGTTGTTTCTCTCCAAAAGTCCCCATTTCATTTTTCCTTCTCTCTTGTGCAAGCCAAACCCTGTGCTACTTTATTTTTGTACCAAATCAGCATTTTACTTTATATGCACAGGCCATACATTGTAGCTACAAACAATGCTCCCTCTAAGCTGTGGAGTCTTGTGAGCGAAAATTCTACTTTGTGAGCTACAGGCATTAAAGTTGTGAGTGATTTGGCTACTGCATAAATTAGTTTGCTCTGGTGCCATCCTTCCTGAGCAAAGAGAACAATATGTGAACCAGAGGCTAAAAAACTGAGCTAGCTCACACTAATTCAGCTTAGAGGGAACACCAGGTACAAATGGCATATAATAACTGTATCTGTGTACACCATACAAATAACTTGACAAAATGATTCTACACAGCAGTAGCCAGTGACAACATGTAAACAAAATCTAAAAAAATTAAATGGGGAATATTTGCTCATCCATAGATCAAGGAAGACACAACTTCAAATGGTCGCATAGCGAAAGCTCCTGTAACCTTTAAGCAGGAGTTATGAGCTCATGTGATGAGGTCTCATTGACCTCATAGGAGCCCAGAGTGGAGGCTACAGGAACAGGGGACAAAGGGCCAGAGGGGCAGGCAGCATGACTAGACCAGTAGCCAGGGCTCTAAATGCAGGAGATTATAGCTGATCTTGATCCAGGGCTACAGTCCCAACTTCTCCACCATGTTGGTGCTAATGGAAGTCACTCTTCTCTTACTGGCTGCCCACACTTCCTATATCAATATGGCAGTTACTAGTCCAGAAGCTACCACATTAGACTGTATCTCCGAACTCCTGAACCCAGAGGAATGTCATGAGCTCTACATTCGGATTGCCGTTCCCCAAAAAGATGCCAAAGAACCGCTTGAGAAGGATCTATTCCCTTCGAGCCAATGGCAGGAAATCTCTAGCATGGCCCAGTGCAAAGAAACCCTAAACCATTGGCTGGAGATGGAAAGAGGTACGGTTGATTGGGATCGGCTGGCCCGAGCTCTCCGGCAAATTGGCCGTCCTGATGTCTCCAGGGAGTTAAAGAAGAGCCTAAACAAGAACAGGAGCTTGGAACCCAAATGGAATGTGGAAGACAACCACACAGTAGAGATAGTAAAGTCAGCCCTGCTTGTTCAAAACGAGGCACCCCATCGGAGAAGGCGCCACAGCCCCATCCAGAATCATAGAAAGGTACTTCCCAAGGAGATGAGCTGGGATATGAAAACTTTCTTCACACAGTTGTTCCCAACGCCTTGGTACAAACTGAGCGTACAGGAGTGCATTGGACCAGCCACCCGTATAATCCTTGTTAGTTTCCTCACAGGACTGGTCCTCTGGCTGGTTTCTGTGTATTATGTCATTTGCTGGAACTTGGGACAATGCCTCTTTGCCAGTGGAGTTCACTACAACACTCCCCCCGCTCGGCAGAACATGAATTTCACTATGATTTGGAATAACCAGCCTAGTGAAGATTCTTTGGATGAAGGGGAGGAAGAGCCAGACCCATCAGAGGATGAGCAGGCTACTGGGAATGAATTTTGACTCAAGGAAGGTGAAACATGCAGGAAAGTTGAATTCGCTAAATAAATTCACTCACAAATCTTCAGACTGACCCGTCTGCATATATTTACACCCAGCCTGATATCTTATGAACTCAACAGCAAAATCCAATGCTCTGTTGCACCATGACAGTAACGTAAGTAGGCTGTGACCATAGGGCATCTGTCCTGAGTGCAACCTGTGCAGGGAATGCAAAACAAACACCAAAGATCTGGTCAGGTAAATGCCCAACAGTGCACAAGTATTTTAACTAAATTCATGCCAGTTTCCCCTGAGGAGACACAGAACCAGTGATCTTCCCTTAGTAGAGAAGTAACTAATTACAGGGCTGCAGCAGAGAAAAGGATCAGAGGGAGAAAAATTCTCCCACATGCTGCTGCAAGGGGGCCCTCTCAGCCGGGGTGGTGGGAGTCTATGACACTGGTACTGGGGGGGGGGCAATGTTTCCATTTGTCCCCAGGGCCCGTTTCCCAGCAATTGATCTGCATTGCATCACTAAACCAGAAGACATGGTGCCAGAAGAAAGAGGTACCGACTGGCATGGGGCTCTTGCAAGCTTACTATGAGAATGGTGTTATGAACAAACAGCTGCTTTGTACTGTCCATGAGGATGAAGCCACCTTGAGGAGGTTTGTAGTCAACCAACTCCACCTTGTGGCTTCTCTGGGACTCTTGTCAATGCCAGAAGAGCAAGAATTGTGAGAGGGGAAGGGATGATAGATCTGCAGCACTAGGAAATCAGATGCCAAGAAGTCAATTTATGGGTTATCTGTCTGCATAGGTAGAGGTCTTGTTTCATACAGGACTGGTACTTAACCATATTTAAGCACCTTACAGATGCAATGCATAACCCTGTTCTTCACGGTGACATTTTCATTTCTGATATTATGTGTAATTCAATATTTAAGTAGTACACATTCAAAGCACCTTCTTGTGCCTTTTCTTATCATTTACAAACTACCGTGCTATTGTCCCCCTACTGTGCATGGTAAGGGGTGAATACGAGGGGAAAAGCAGCACTTTCTGCTATCTAGCATGTAACAGTTGGACTCTAACCATTAGAGTTTCAGACTAGGAGAGGCAAGTTTGTATCCTTACTCTGCCATGGGACTTTCTGGGTGACAACAAGGTTGTTGTGGGTGACAACAGGCCTGGAGAAAAATGAACAGTCCCTTTAACAGAGACTTACAGTCCTGAAAAGGGCAGATGAAGTTTTTCATGGCATGGAGATAAATAACATCATCTGGTAACTAACATCTCATTAAGTTTCTATTAAAGGGACAGAACATTTTTTCTCCAGGCATGTTGACAGCCCCAGAGTTGCCATGAGGATAAAATGGAGGAGGTGACAATGTGAAATACATTGTATGACATCCATACGTATGAAGTACATAGCAGCCCACTGGCCACTATGAGAAACCAGCTCTCTAGAACCACTTGAGTTATGTTTTTATTCTGCTTCACATTTTAAAGGATGCATACCTACTCAGGATGAACAGGCTGAAAGGCTAAATAAATATGTCAGCAAGTAACTGTGTACAAACCTATGTGGGCTTAATTCACAGTGACACTGCAGTCTCTTTGTTAGCGTTGCTATCACTACTAAAAGACTGGAGGATCACAGTGCCACACGCTCCTGAGTACTGTATACTTTATATTGTGCGGTTGCATACAATGGGTTGGACCCAGACTAATTTATCCACTCATGCAAGACACATCTGTCAGTGGAACAGAACTTTCCTGTCCCCCCTTCCCCTGATTTGGTACAATATACACACATAACCAGAAGTCATTTAGTAGAAAAAGAGGCGCAGGAGCTCATTAGCATACCTATCAGCATAACTCATTAGCATATGCCACGCCGTCTGACATCACCGGAAGTGTGTCAGAAGGGGAAGCAAAAAGGGGGGGAGGCATCTTCATATACCTTTTGGGATTTTTTGCTTGTTCTTTTATACTGTATTTGTTTATTTAAATTGTTTTTGTTTTGTTTTTTGTAAGCTGCTTTGGATCCTCACTTGTGGGGAGGGGGAAGTGAGTTAAGAAATACACTGAATTATTATCCTGGAAGGTTTGATATACTGCTTTAACTCAGTGTCTAATACCAGACCTGGGAGAGAATTCCAGACAGAAGGTAAATTCTGCTGCTGTTCAGAAGGGAAAGAAATGGGTTTAAAGGCCCTTTAAATTACCAGGACAATTTCCAAGGGGGTTGGCTAGTCTCGAGGGCCACTGATGCCCAGAGGCACTGATGGCCAGAAGCAAACAAACCTGAGTCCAGGGATTCTGGCACTGCAGCAAGGATTGCTTGGTTCAGACCTGGACTCCTGGTGCCACTTGCTGGTCCAAGCACAATGATCTTTGCGGTACAGCCGGTGCCACTGAGTCCACTCAACTCAGCTTGCTCCTGGCAGAGAGAGACACACACAGAGGGGCAGAGACACACATACAAACACACAGAGGGGCAGAGAGAGACACACACAGAGAGGAGCAGAGACACACACACAAACACACAGAGGGGCAGAGAGAGAGACACACAGAGGGGCCGAGACACACACACAAACACACAGAAGGGTAGAGAGACACACACACAGAGGGGCAGACAAACACACAAACACACAGAGGGGCAGAGAGACACCCACAAAGAGGGCAGACACACACACACAAACGCACAGAGGGGCAGAGAGACACACACAGAGGGCAGACACACACACACAAACACACAGAGGGGCAGAGAGACACACAGAGAGAGGGGCACACACACACACAAACACACAGAGGGGTAGAGAGAGACACACACAGAGAGGGGCAGACACACACACAAACACACAGAGGGCAGAGAGAGGGGGGGGACACGGGGGGCTGTGCAGGCCTTTCCATGCCCATCCACGTTGGTGGGCGGGCGGAGAAAGGTGCAGGCCTTTCCCTGCCCATCTGCATCTGCAGGCGGGCAAGGAAAGGCATGGGGGGGAGGCTTACCTTGCTGCTGGGAGCTGGGGCAGGGCTTCCAGGGCTCCTTCCTACCGGATCGCTGCTCCGGTGTGCTCTGGCAGGAAATGACCCCTGCACATAACACAAGTGGCAACTTGTCTCCCACTATTTCCTCTTTCCCTTTCCTGAAAGCCCCCACAGTCTCTACCCTTTCCCTGCCTCCTTCTCTCCTTCTAGTGTTGCCAATCTCCAAGCGGGGGCTGGAGATCTCCTGGAATCAGAACAGAGCTCCCAGTTACAGAGATCAGTTCCCCTTACGGTTGCCAGATTGAGGTTGGGAAATCCCTGAAGATTTGGAGGTGGAGCCTTGAGAAGACAGCAAGCTAAGAGGAGATACAATGCCATACAGTCCACCCTCCAAAGCAACCATTTTCTCCAGGGGAACTGATCTCTGTCATCTGAAAAGCAGTTGCCTGTCTGGGTGGTTTCCAGCCCTCACCTGGAGGTTGGCAACCCTAGTTCCACTGGATGAAATAGACGTTTTTGGAAGGTTGAGTCTATGGCTTTATACCCTTCTGAGGTCCCACCCATCCTCAAACCCTCCCCTCCCCAGGCTCCCCCCCCCAAAAGAATTTCTAGACATTTTGAAACATCTTTCCTTCCTCTTGGTAATTCCCATATCCTCTCCCTCCCTCATTCTCTCCTTCTTAGCCATTCACCAACCTCCCTTTTATCTGCCTACCATCTTCAGCTATATTCTTTATACCCCACCTTTCTCCACAGTGGGGACCAAAGCAGCTTACATTATTCTCTTATCCTCCTTTTTATCCACACAACAATCCTGTGAAGTAGGTTAGGCTGAAAGTATGTGACTTGTCCAAAATCACCCAGTCAGCTTCCACAGCAAGATGGGAATCTGAACCTGGGCCTCACACATCCTGCTCTGCTACACCACACTCCCTTTCATGGGGTGGCTGCTGTTGAACAGTAGCAAGCAGCCAGGTCTACTTGAGTAATGCAAGTCAGGTGGCATCAAGTCCCCCAGAAGTTGCTGCCAGGTCTGTGGTTGCCAACCTCCAGGTGGGACTTGGAGACCCCCCCCCCAATTGCAACTGCAGATATCTGACCCCCTGAAGGAAATGGCTGCTTTGGAGAGTGGACTCTGTGACATGATACCATGCCAAGGCCTCTCCCCTCCCCAAATCCTGCACTCCTCAGACTTCATCACAAAATCTCCAGAAATTTCCCAACTTAGAGATGGCAATTCTAGCCAGGCTTAGCCCCAGTGAGTTCTCCTTTTACTGAGAGAGACAAGCTTGAAATGCTGTGGTTGCCTTAGCAACAGCCACTGAGGGAATTTGTTGTTTAAAGCTACAGGCTTTCCTTATCATTTTTAAATTTTTGAAGCTGCCCAGTGTATTTTTGTTAGATTACACATTTTTCATCAAACCTAAGGCCCTTTTCAGGTTTGTAGAAAGATCTGTCTTGCCTGTTCACAGCTCCAGTCACCAGATTTAAGTATCCAAAGATATTGGGACTTCGCTGTTAGAATATAAGATATATATATATGGAGAGAGAGATATAGACAGCACATAGAATTGCCACAAGATAATAACCGTTGTGTTTCCACATTCCACCAACCCAGTGACAACCAAACTGGATGCCATGATGGCACTCTAGTGTTTCATGAGAAGGGATTGTATTTTATGTGTAGTGGTAGCAGCTACACATTTTATGTGTAGTGGTAGTGGACTATAAGGAAGGCCGAGCGCCAAAGAATAGATTCTTTTGAACTATGGTGCTGGAGAAGACTCTTGAGAGTCCCTTGGACTGCAAGGAGATCAAATCAGTCAATCCTAAAAGAAATCAACCCTGACTGTTCCCTGGAAGGCCAGATCCTGAAACTGAAGCTCAAATACTTCGGCCACCAAATGAGAAGGGAATATTCACTGGAGAAGACCCTGATGCTGGGAAAGATTGAAGGTCAAAGAAGAAGGGGACGGCAAAGGATGAGATGGTTAGACAGTGACATTGATGCAACGAACATGAAATTGAGCAAACTTCACCGGACAGCGGAAGACAGGAGGGCCTGGCGTAATCTGGTCCATGGGGTCGCGAAGAGTCGGACTCGACTGTGCGACTGAACAACAACAAAGCAGCTGGATCTGGAAAGGAGAGATGCAATAGTTGTGGGGAAAGGTTGTTTGTGAAATAGAGGCCAGAAGGTGGCGCTGTTGAAAAAGCAGAAGTATGGACAGAGGGCGTTGCAAAATAGGGCAGATCTTTACTACGTGAAGCAATATGTTGATATGTTACATTCCGTCTTCAGGTACTGGGATTCTCTGATCTAGTACTTACTTTTACCTTACACAGCTTTCTAACTCAACAGCTCAGGAAGACATATTTATAATAGGCAATAAGGCTGCTTAATATCTTTAGTCAGTTTTTATAGCTCTGTTCCTTGTATGTATTGTAGCATTTATTGTATTGTTTGTCAGTTTCATAATTCAGCTCTGTTTCATTATTTGTATGTATTTTACTGTTTTCTGTGAATTGTGCTTTTTCCTATAAATGAATAATAAACATATGAAGCAGCATCTGATCTACTGATAAATGTAGGTGATGCAGAGATGGCTAACTATTAGAACCCTGTTCAGGAAACATACCTATATGTGCAGGAAGAGAAAAGGAGTATACACACCTTAACCTTAGAAAAGGTCTCAGATGTGACGTAACCCACTTAGAACCTGCTGAGCCCAAAGGGAATGGATTATAGCGCACCACTCCCTGAGTTAACTCCTCTAAGCCATAAAGCTGCTCCAGTCCCTTTCCTTGCAATAAAAGGACGAGACAAGAGTAGTGGGTCCAGATTTCTGTATAGCAAGTATTACCTATGGGTGTGTCTTTACTTTGCTGTTTGTTGGTTCTTTTGCCTGCTGGTGGAAGAGATGTGCTTGGGGAAGGGACAGAATGGAGTGAGAGATAGTGACACAGTTCATTGTGTGGGTGGGTAGGGAGAGCCCTGGTGGTGATGGGAGGCCAGTAAGCCAGGTAAGGGGGAGCGGAAGGGACCACGGATGTTTGCGTGCTGTTGCCCTTTATGGCTCTTCTTCCAGCTGAAGCAATGTTAGTCACTGTATCAACAACCCATGAGGCTATAAAATCCCACTGCTAAACACCAGGTCAGTCACAGGGAAAACAGCAGCCTCCCAGAATTTAATCCTGGATAAGAGGGCTGACCCAGCATGTAACACTCTCTCCCAATTGTGTCTCCCAAGATACCCAGTGATACATCAACATAGGTCTGGTGGATGGGGAGGAGGTTCTCACTGTAAGGACTCTATCCCCCTAGCACGGTGCCCCATCCGAGACCATTATGAGTTCTGAGGCTGTGTTGGGATCGAGAGATGGGATTGGGATTCTGACAGTGTCCTGTTCATCCCACTGTCCAACAATCTCCCTGACTGACCTGATAGACCTGGGTTTGAGGGTAGTGTTGAGGACCCTTAGGCTGGTTGTCCTGGATTTCATGGCGTCTGTGACAACCATAGGCCTGTCTCAGGTCAAAACTGGTCCTACACATTGTGCAAGTCACACTCTTCATCTAATATTATGTTGTGGGTGAGAGGAATGTCATCTGAGGGTAGAAGGTTCGATTACATTTCTTTTGTCATGGATGGATCACTCTTTGCCCAGGTTTAGTCTTAACAGGGGTGGGGAAACCTATTAAAATGATCCACCCCCAGAGCCAGATAGATCTGAATGGCTTTCTGGTGGCTCTAGTGGATTTTCCTTTTGGCATGGTTGGTGCTCCTGTCTATGCCCTGATTTTCTGGAATGAGAAAATGACTCTGTTGAGTCTCCTAGACTTCTCAGTGGCTTTCAGTATTGATCATGGCATCCTTCTGGAATGCTTATTCAGGCCGGGATTGGGAGGCCCTGTTTTGCAATGGCTCCAGTCTTACCTGGAGGGTGTGTTTCTGAAAGTGAAGCTGGAAGACTGCTGCTCAGCCCCTCGCCCTTTTGTCTGTGGAATTCCCTCTTGTCCCCATGCTCTTGAACATCGACCTGAAACCACTGAGGGAAGTCATATGGAGATCTGGGCTGTGTTGTCATTAATCTGCAGATGACACTCAGCACTATCTTGCACTTTTTGGCTGACCCCAGGGAGGCTGCAGAAACCCTTAATGGTTCCTGGAGGCAGTTTCAGGGTGGATGCACCGAAGTTTAATCCCAGCTAAATGGAAGTGCTACTGGTGAGCAGAAGGTTCTGGATGGGTTACACTCCCCTTGAAGGAACAGGTCTGTGGTCTGGGGGTGCTCTTGGACCCAGGCCTACTGCTGGTTTAGCAGGTGGCAGCTGTGGCCAAGGGTGCATTTTTGCCAGCTTCAACTGGTTAGCCAGCTGCAGCCTTTTCTGGACAGAAAAGATCTGGCCAATGTGGTGCATGCCCTGGTGAGATTAGATTCCTGCAATGCACTCTATGTGAAGCTGCGATTGGGAAGTGTTCATTTTAATTCATGCAGATTGCTGTGGCCAGGATGTGAACTGGAGTGGGTTGTAAGTGTTGGAAAAATTGGCAAAATAGTTAAATATTCAGAGATTGCAATGGATCTTTGCTTCACTGAAGAGGAGGCATTTTCTTCTATGTAAATGTCCTTATTTCTAAGGAAAGGGTTCACAGAAAATCTACAAAACAGCAAAGACACCTAAGACTACATCTTTACACTTTGACCACTTGGTCAATGCAGATTCTTCTTCTTCTTGACCCCTAGAAGGAAATCACCTGAATGCATTAACCAATGATTGTTAGTAAGTAGGCTTCAGTTTCCCAGGCTTTCTCTCCATTGGCTCTGTGCCAGGTTCCCTTCCAGGTCAGTCTAAACAATAGCACACAAGGTAAACGCACATTAACCCTATAATGACTGAATTTTAGACCTTGCAACACATATTTCCAACAGTAAGGACCATATCACTCCAGTCTTGGCTCAGCCACACTGGTTCCCAATCTGCTTCTGAGCACAATTCAAAGTGCTGCTGGCTGTCCTTTAAAGACCAACATACCTGAAGGACCACTGTCACAGACTGAGAGTTTCCCCTCAGAAGGAAGCCACCAAAAGCCCCTTCTCAATAACTCTCTCTCAGAACAGAGCCAACTCAACTCTCCCTCTCTCTCTTCAAGCTTCCAGCCACCAACTGCCTAACTGACCAGACCTTTCCCCCCAACCTTGAATCCCTTCCATTGCCATGGAGGCGGCTCACCAATCAGAGTGAGCCTCTGACACTCCCTACATTCAGACTGTTTTCTCTAAGTTCATCACAACCACCTACTATGTTATTGAACCTACCCAGCCCTTATAGTCATCTTCCAAGGCCCTATTTCAGGTGCCCCCACTGTCTGAGATTAGGTGGGTGGCAACCCGGGAGAAGGCCTTCTTAGTCATGGCACCAAAACTCTGGAACTCTCTACCCAAGGAGACTCATCTGTCCCCTCCTTTTGCCATCTTCTGCCAGCAGGTGAATACTTTTTTGTTTCGTTTGGCATTCCCTCAGTGATCCCTCCTTCCTTCCCAATGTTTTAATTATTGCTTTTACGTTCCCAATGTATTAATTATTGTTTTTACGCTCTGGTGTCCATTATTTGAACAATGTGTTTTTTGTTGGTTTTAGTACTGAATATCTCAGTTTGGCCCAAGCTTTCAGGCCTTGGGAACTAAGAAGTGTTGGCCGCGGTCAGTACTTGGATGGAAGATTGGAGCTGCTAGGCAGAGGAGGGCAATGGCAAATGGCAATGGTACCTCCACTCATCTCTTACTTTGAACTCCCAATGGTTGGAATCAATATGAGTTGTTTGCAACTCAATGGCGCATTTGTCTTCTTTTTGTTGGTTTTAATGGTTCTCAAAATGTGTTTTAATTATGTATATTTTTAATTTGTTAGCCACTTTGGTGGTCCTTACGAGAGCACAATGGTGAGGTATGCATATTCTAAAATAAATAAATAAATTACTGGCAGAACAGAAATGCCTTGTTTTCCAGTCACCAACTGAATGGCTCAGAAAAGTAAAATGAAGGCCAACCCCTTTTCAAAATCATGAGATCTTTAAAGAAGCAGAAGAAAACACTTCCTGTTCATGTTTCTTTTCAACTTGGTTTTCAGATTTTGATTGATCCACAAAAAGTGTGTGTTTATGTATGCAACCCCAGCAAGGGGCTTTCAAGGGAAGCAAGAAGCGGAGGCAGTTTGCCATTGCCTTCTTCTGCAGAGACATCCTTGGTGGTCTCCCTTCCAAGTACCAGGCCCCTCTTAGCTTCCAAGATCTGATGAGATGGGGCTATACCATGCCACCTTCCCTCCCTTATATGTTTTACAAATGAATATACAAAATATCTGAATACAAACAATATATTCACAATTGAATTTGTGCTGGAGAATTTTTTCAACGGGTTTATTTGTATTTGCTTACAGCTCTAGCAGAACCAAGGTGTTCTCTCATTACAGGTATCAAATTAGCAAGCAAAGCAAGAAAGGTCACTATGCTTATCTTGCATACATTTGGGATTTGCATAGAAGTTATATTAAAGACCCGTGAGGACTCACCAGGACGATTTCATTTTCCCATTCCTTCTGCCCCTCTTGCCTTGCCTTTCCCACTGCCAGCAGTGCCTGAAGCTTCTTCTCTGCAAACTTCCCACCACCCCTCCTACCTTTTCACTCTTCCCCGTTTTTAGGTATTGAGACAGGAGACAATTGTCAAACGAAGAAAGCTTTATTCAAACATTGCTCAGCCCAGGACGGCTCTGGTAAGAGCAGCACCTGAACTTATACCATTCCACAACTGAACTATGGGTGCGTTTAGACAGCGTGCTGGAGCGGTTTAAACTGCTCCGGCACGATGCGTTTTTTTAATCTGGAGAATCGCGCTCAGACTAACCTCCTCCTTCCGAGCGCCCCGCCGTCCTCCTGCAGGTGGGAGGGGTTTCCCCTCTCCTTTGAGCATGCGCACAGGCAGCCCTCTTCCGAACAGGAAGTTTGGCCGGTGCGAAGAAGAGCGATCTCAACAGGTCCTTTTAAAGTTTAAAGGAAGAGTCCTTTTAAAAATGGCCTCCCCGAGATCCCGGACTCCTCTAAATGCCTAAACTAGGCACCAGTGAAGCTTTTCTTTTTTTTAACTAAGTGCGGAGCTCCGCTCAAGCGCACACCGGTAAGGGGAAAAAAAAATGGAGGACTAAAAACGGAAGCTGGAGGCAGCTTCCCAGAGGGGAGGGGGGGTTGAAGCACCCGGAAGTGGCTGGACGGAGCGATCAGACAGGGAAAAGTGCGGCTTGAAACGGAGAATGATGGAAAACACCACTTGGGTAAGTGGTGCCAAAATACTCCGTTTCAAAGGGGGTTTGCTCCAGAAAGTGACGGCTGGGGACGGTGGGCAGATGTTGGGCGTGTGAACGCGCAGGGAAAAGCCGTTTCTGAGCCGTGCTGAAAACGGCTCAAACGGTGCGTCTGAACGCACCCTATATGTAACAATAAATGAGAGGTCTGATTGGACCAAAGCAGAGCTTACTGATAGGTTACTGCTGGGTGGCTTCAGGACCAATAGAAGATCTTTATTAGACAGCCAATCATAATGACAGAACTAGGATACCTGAGGGCAATCCATAACTCACACAACAAGGAATAAACCCAGAACATAACACCCATATTCAGCTTCCTCTCCACCAACAACCCCTCCTCTTTCCTTCTGTCCCAGTAAGCTACCTACCTTGTTCTATTTCTCCCACCCGTAGTCGCTCTCTCTCACTCCCATCTTCTCCTCACCCTTTTTTGTTCCCCTCCCTTGTCTTCATCTTTCCCTTTTCCCTCGTCCCATTTTTTATTCCTCCCTCTCCAACTTTATCCTCCCTTCCTCCCTTTTACCTTTTCAGTCTGTCTCTTGCCCCCTTCCACATGCCCATACTGACACTAACTGAGGCTTGGAATCCTTGCAGTGTTCTCTGGAGGGTGCCTAGCAACCCCCAAAATGGCCACCAAGCTCTCACAATGTAGTCCTGTGAGATCTCAGCAGCATACTTTTCTTACAGGAGCAGATGTTACTTGTATGATTTGGGTGTTTTTTAAAATGCCTTTTAAACATTTCATACTGTAACACACTTTTTGCAGAACAAACTTTAATAAAAGTTTTCCAAGTGGCCTCCAGCAGAGATCTTAAAAACAGTTACTACAGTTAAGCGGTCAACTTCCACCAAACACAGAACCACAACCACAACCACTACACAACTAACCCAGAAATGAAACAGTACCAACCACTTTGCCATTACCAACCACTGGTAGGCATGGTTATATAACCATTACAATGTTTTTCTACAAACTGGGACTTCTCCAGCCTTGTAGAATAATCCTTCCTGTCTGTCCCTGGCCCCACTGTGTGGATTTTTTTTACATGATATTTTATTCTGTGTGTGTGTATATATATATATATATATATATATATATATATATATATATATATATCCAGATATTTTTATGCATATCTAACACTTCATTTTTCATATTCTCCTCTTTCTAAGAATCAAATTAAACTTTGAAAGCATATAAGTACTCTCTATCCTCGTTATCTTATTCCCTTTCTTTACCCGCTTGCCCAAACCGCTGCACAACTTCCTCTAATTCATGATCTAAACATTATTACATTCTTCTTTAAGTTATTCAAGACTTCTGTTCTTCTTTTACTGGATTCCCTCCATGCATCCTTATTTTATACTTATAATCTATCTTCTTCCATACCTATAAAAGAAAGTTGAACAGGGTTGCCTCTGAAACTGGGTGCTGCAGAGGAAGCCTCTGCAACAGGAGGAAACAATCCTCCCTCTTATCGGAGGTCTTGGGGGAGGCACACCCTTCCCCTCCTTGCTATGCCATTGGCTTTAACTATTCCATTCATATATGTCTATTTTCCATTATTATTATTCCCACTTGTCCTATCTACTAATTCTAACTTACTCTGTATACTAACATACTATCATATTAACTCTAACTTGCTTTATGGATTACATTCTACCTCTCTGCTTCAAAACATAATATCACAGTTCATACACTTCCATTCCTTAATTTGGTTACTGCCTCTACTAAATTTTTCCCTGTAATTTCATTATATGCAGTGAACATTTTATTTTCCAAATTAACCACGAGATGTCTCAGCGGCAACCATCTGTACGGAATTCCTTTGTCTCTGAGAATTTTCTCTGTTTCCTTAAGATGTCTTCTTGCAATGATTGCCTCAGCTGGAATGTCAGGAAACAGACCCACAATCGTATCCTCCAGGCTCAGTCCCTGCTTGTTTCTCGCAATCGCAAAAAAATTATTCTTCATCTGGACCTGTTTAAATTCGACAATAATATCAGGGAAAGTTTTTAGCAGCCTTTTTGGGGATATTTAGCCGGAAGGCAGAGCTGATGATCCCTTCAGAAGACACTGCTTCTCCTGCTCCTAGAAGAATCTGAGTCAGCCATTTGTTTAAAACTGCAGTGAGATTTTCTTTTTCACCAAAATTTACAGATACTCCACGGAGTTTAGCCTTCTTTTCTCTCAGTTTTATTTCCTGGAGTATGACCTTATTCTTGGCCCATATCTCAAATTCCTTAAATTCTTTAATGTCATCTGCATTCTTTTTTGCCGAGTGAAATGATGATTCAGTTTTCCTCTGTCATTTTCAGTGCTGCTGTAAGCTCATCTAATTTCTTATTTATAGGCTCAATTGTTTGTTTGAGCAGCCCAAATTCATTTTTTAACTGTCCAACCTCTCCACTCAGAGACTTTAAATCATTCTTGATTTCATTCCTTATCTCTGTTAAGGCATGCACTAACACAGCCTGTTCCCTTTGGTCAGGGTTACTCCCACCTGCCGCCATTTCCTCTAACAGAGATGCCTCTAGGTCTGAATCATCTAAGTGTTCAAGGTCAATATTACTCTTTTTGGAAGGTCTATAAGGAGGATTTTTAGTACCTTTCTTTGCTCTGGTCCTTCCCATACTTGGCATTGGTATTTGTTCTAAACTTGGCTGTATTTTCTGGAAGCAGAGCTCTAATCTTTCCATGGGAATAGCAGGAGCTGGAAGGGATGCAGCCAGCTGGAAGCTCAGCCCCCACGCCCCCCCACTATGTGGATTTGATGATCCAGTTCAGAATTAGATATAATGATTGATATGCAAACTAAAGACACATGTTGTGCATTTGGTAAAATGTGCTTCAGTCCAAAAAGCCTATGCCATAAATAGTCTTTAAGAAACCACAAGGATTCTTTTACTTTTTGCTATAATAAATGTGCACCCTGACCTGGATGGCTGAGGGAAGACTGAAGGAGGCATGCATGGTGGGTTTTTTTAAAAAAACTTTTTATGCATGTGCATAGACATCACAGCATGTCCTTGTTGAAGGAGGTGTGTGGTGGTTTTTTTAAAAAACTTTTTGCACATGCACATAGACGTGAAAGTGCGTCCTTGTTGATCCGCACATGTGTCGAGATTTTTTAAAATGGCGCCTGCTTGGGATGGTCTGACATCAGACCACACCGACAGGAGAATTGCGCACTGGTGGAATGATCACATGGATGAAAGTCCACAGTTGTCCCGCAGGTAACCGAAAACCCCAGATTTAAAGTGGTATCTTTTAAGTACGGCTCTGAAGTGCGGCAAAATGGGATGCCCATGGAAGAGGGATGTTTCCCAGATGTTTGTGTCTGGACATTACCTTTAGATCCATGAGGCAATCGTGCCTCATGCGGATCTAAAGAGCCATCTGATCGGACTCTAGGAGTGTTTGTGGTCATTTAGCATATCTGCAAACTTACCTGAAACAGCTAATTTGGGGTTTAATTTAAGCTTGGGTATATCCGAATGCACACTGATAAAAGAGAAGCAGTATACTGGCACTTTGCTGCCCACATGCATGGATTTATATGCATGTGCTCTCAAATAAAGATACATTTATCCTCATTCAAGGACTGAACATTTCAAGAACCAGTGGAGGGGGTTGAATTCTGAACAACTCCAGTGCCCCTGTGTGCACTCTAACAACATTTTATTAAAAGCATCCCCAGAATCTCTTCAGAAGCTAAGACAGGGACACAGTAGGGATAGCTGGAGCACATGAATTGTAGAGATAGAAAATGTTTTGCTTTTCCCTCCTGGGTTTTCTGATTCACTCACTGTGCCCTCTCCCTTCCCCCTACCACTGACCTACCTCTTTGCTGACATATGAGTTGCATAATGCAGTTGTACTCTCCTGAGTGGCTGCACTGTTCTCATGTCCTAGGCATTTTGCTGCATATGATTCTATGGGAGGAGAAAGGCACATGCCCTCTGTGCTGAGAGACATGGACTGCACTCAAACAAACAATAGTTAGGCATCCCATTGAAATCAGTAGTATCTCCAGTTTAGAAAAGAGATGATGAAGGGAGGGACATCACAGAGGTTTATAAAATTATGCATGGGCTAGAAAGAGTAGACAGAGAGAACTTTTTCTCCCTCTCCCAAAACACTAGAACTCAGGGGCAACCAATGAAGTTGATGGGCAGTAAATTCAAGGCAGACAAAAGGAAATACAATTAATTATTAAAATGTGGAATTCAGTGCCAGAGGATGTAGTGAGATAGCCGCAGGCCTAGACAACTTTAAAAGGGGATTAAACAGATTCATGGAGAATCAGTTTATCAGGGGCTACCAGCCATGGTGCCTCCACGTTTGGAGTCAGTCAACACATTAGCCTCGGAATACCAGTGCCAAGAAGCAACATCAGGAAAGGCCTTGACCTCTATGTTCTGTTGCTGGCCCTCCAGAGAAACTAGTTGGTCACTGTGAGACAGAATGCCAGACTAGATGGACCACTGGTCTGATCCAGCAGGGCTCCTTATCCATTCTTATCTTGTGCGTAAACTTGGGTGGGATTAAGTTGACATCCTCTAATGGTAATGTAGCAGTCTATATATGGAGCAATAGCAAAACTAGGAAGTACGGAAGCTTAGGTGCCAAATCTTGAAGAACCTGCTGTTATTACCTATCTGTGATCCAGGCTTGGCATCATATTAAGTGGCATATTATCCTGTGCTGATACACTCTCAAATATTATGCACTTTTGCAGTTTCACTGTGGTCTTCCTATTGCATGCCTACACTTTGCAAGAGGAAAACAGACACCAAGTGTATTGGATCAAGGAACATAAAAGCACATTGTTCCTCTGGGATCCAACTGCTTCTTTCTCCCAAGGCAAAGTAGCTTCATTCTGCTTGATAAGTTTGGAAATCTCATATGCAAATAAACAAGAGTCCAGTAGCTAAAATTAACAACTGACTTAAAGTCTCCAAATCCTACTCAGAGGTCAGAGCCTCTTTAAGCAACACTGCCAATTAAGATGTCTTTGCTAGCTAAGCCTATGACGACGTGCAAGCTGTCACCACTCTGGAGTCTAAATCCCCATTTCAGGCCCAAGGTCAATGCGCCTTTCCTACCTGGGGGTAGCAGGAGACTGTCAGGAAGTTTCCACATGCCTCAGCATCTCAGTGCATTCTACAATAAAATCCAAAGGGAATGAGCACAAGAACACAAATATTTGAATATTTGGAAGGGAGTCTCAACCAGGACACAGGGATTGAGTTAAGAACAGTAACTCCAAGGATTATTTTCTAAGGCAAAGAGCATTACTGGACCTCAACAAGAATCAGATCAGAATACATTTTCTATTTATCACTGTTTGTCTTCACCATTCAGTTACTGAACCATCCTTGGACATTCTGGCAAACTTTGAGACTAAATGTCCAATCTTGACCTTAAAGACAACAAGCAATGGAGAATTCACATGATACTCAGGTAAGCTTTTTCAGTTGTCCATTCTCTCTGAGAATTTGGCTCCTTTTGGCATGAGTTTGGTAAGCATGGCAATTTTGGTCTGAAATTATAAAAAAATTCTATGTAGCAACATACAAGGACATAACAAAACAATTGAAAAGTTTGTGTTTTAAATAAGGCAGTTTTAGAATGTAATAGGGATATCATTTGTTTATAAAGTTATCAAAATAATTGTGGATTGGGGTTTTACATTTTTACACCAAATTTGGTGATAGGGAAAGGGTTGGTCAATGTTTGGATTTTACAGCTATTACATTGTCAGTTACATTAACTTTTCAGGGAGCCCTTCTTTCTGTCTATTTTTCATTATTATTTTATTTATTTAAAATGTTTCTGTACTACTTTCCCTGTAATCAAATTAAGATACATTAAAAAAATCTAAAAACAATTCAATAAAGTAATAAATCAAATGCATAATAGAAGTGATAACATATTCAGCAAATCAGACTGTAGCCAATATAGAATAGTCAGATAAAACATAATCAAATGATTGCAGATGAAACAAAACATTTTGCATCCCTTATTCCATAGAGCAGGGAACCATAACCCCAAAGCAGTAGTTCTTGATGGCGCCAATCTCAACTAATGTAATGACAGCCCTACACACAGGGCCCGTGGACTGATGTCAGTGGGCATAAGTTTTCAAGAGGGACAGTTTTAACAAAAGGGGGGGGTCAAGGCTTGGACCTAAAGAAGCCCAGGACTCAGATGTAGCTTGTAACACCATGCTACACTCCAGACAAATGACTGAATCCAGACTTAAAAGAGAAACTAATTTGCCAAAACTTCAGGAACAAAATTATTAATATTTCAAGATAGAGGTTGAATTGGATGCAATGAAAATTGGTGGTTTTGTGAAAACATTGGCTATGTTCTTTGGACACCTGCTGGGTATGGCATTTGGCTTTTCTGCATCAATGATTTTCTCTAGTTATATACAGAATAGTAATAATAATGTGTTATGGAAGTGAGATGTGAACCACCAGGGAGATTGTTATAAAACAAACATATTAATTGGGCTTTTTCTCATAGGCATTTGATGGAAGAAATTAATAATCAGTCCTAATTCTTATTTTATTAGTTATTTTTTATTCATTCATTCATTTAAAGACTTACAACTTCCTGTTCCCCTTTTCCATTTTATCTTCACCACAACAACTCCCAAACCTTAGTCTGACACCCTAACCTGGTTTTAAAGCATTCTTACCTTCTGCTAAGAAGTTATATATGTTGGTAACTAGTTAATTTCCCAGGCCTAAAAACTAAAAAAGTTTCCCCTTAAATTATGCTACACAATGCTAAAAAGCTATAGCCACAATTGAGCTTAGATGGATGTAGCAAACTGAACAACCACCCTAGCAACTCATTCGACATCTTAACAAGGCCTCCCCCGAAGGCGAAATCAGGAATAAAACAGGGCAGAGGTTTATCAGAAACAGGGACCAGAAAAGAGGGACCCTTCAGCAGACAGACAAGCAAGCCTGAAGACTGAAGCCAGCAGGGAGGGAAACCACAAGATAAGTTACCGGGCTGATGAGCAGGTATCTAGAGGGAGTTTAGCAAGCCACTCTGACAAGGCCAGAATTGATTGGTACTAAAGTTGCCAACCTCACCCTGACCTGGGTAGCCCAGGCAAGCCCAATCTCATCAGATCTTTGAAGCTAAGCAAGGTCGACTGTAGTTAATACTTGGATGGGAGACTTCCTTGGAATACCAAGTCAAGAGGACAGAAGCAGGCTTTTATTCAGCTACTTCTCTGAATGTCCTCCAGGGCCCCCAGTAGGAGTCAGTCACCAGAGATTAACATGACTTCCGGGTGCAGACATACACACAAATACCAAAAATGGCAAATAAATAAATTGTGTACCTAAAGTTGCCAACCTCCAAGTGGGGCCAGCAGAGCTCTCAGAATCGCAACTGATCTCCAGACTGCAGAGAGCAGTTCCCTTGCAGAAAATGGCTGATTCATTGGGCAAACTCTTTGGCATTACACCCCAGTGAGGTCTCTCTCCAAACCCAGATCTCCAGGAATTTCCCAGCCCACAGTCAGCAACTTTACCTGCAGTGCATAAGCCTGATGGGAAAGCATTTACACACAGACCAAGGCAAGGGGATCTAATGGTCTGCCTTGGTGGAGGGAAGTTAGTAGGGTCATGCTGTAGAGTTAGAGATCAATATAATCTTCATATTGAGTGACTCATTGTGCAAGGCGTTAGTATGCAGTCCCAGGCAGAGCATGTCACTGAGCTCCTGAAAATGTTTTTGTGTGGTTGGAACAATACATGGTTATCTTTCATGCCTGTAACTAACTTCCCAGGGATGGCTTGTCTGGATCATTGGTACCATGCAACATGGCTCGTACGTCCCCATTCTAGTGTCGCTTCTCTCTCCAGTGGTGCTAGTTTGGGGACCATGCCATATGGCAACTCTGCAGGGGAAGCCAACTACTGTGGTGCCAGCCATGCAGAGCCCTGAGTGGAATCAGTGACAGCCATGCCACCACCATAGCATCTGAATTGCGCTTGGTCTTTTTTAGGCCTAGGTTCATTCTTTCTGAGAAAAACAACTCTGGATTTATTTGGGGACAGCTTCCCACTCTGAAGAACACTGATCTTACCGAATGCAAAGGGGACCAGTTTATATGCTTTGCCACCTGCATAGATGGGTGCTTAAAACAGAACTAAATAGATTCAGCTTCATATACTAAACTGTTTGAATGACCGATTCTTTGTATGGTTCAGCAGATTTTAGCCATACATACCTCCAAACATAACCCCCCAAACAGTATTTTCTCCCCTCTGGTATGGTTAAAGGTGTCAGATGACTACCAATACAGACTGATATTACAATTAGGCCTAAAATGTGGTCAGCTGAGAACCCAAGAGAAAATAAGATGTCCTGTCATTTTGTCTGCCGAAGAACCTCTACAGGTTTGCCACAGATCTCTTCAATGTGTGCCTCTTCTAGGGGACTCACTCCATTCCCACAAACTGTAGACCTTCACTATGTGAACTGAAAATGCACCCCCAAAATACGCCTGATACTTCCCTTGCCTGTGCATACCAGGGCAATACTGGTAGCAGAAGAAAACTGTTCTTCCTAAGTTTCGTAAGTCACCTTCAGCACCTTTCTAGGAGGGAAAGCAGGATGCAAATGTTTGTAAACAAATAAATTTCAGACAAACTTCTCTGCTATTATTGGTCTTCTCATTTAAAAAACCAAGTTCCCCCAGCATACAGTTTAAAAACCACTGTTCTAAATGGCTTCAACTTTTGCAGACCATGGAAATTGCAAGCATGTGACACAGTAATACAGCATCAGAATCACATGAAAGGACAGAGAGGATCCCTGCTTATACTAAAATCTTCACCTCCACTAGGTGTTCTTATCTGGCCATCCTGCATGTGTGCAAAGAGAAGCAGGGGATGAGACACCCTTTGCTCTCTTCCCATGTACTTTAGCAGTAGGTCTTTAAAAAAGAAACTCCCACGATGGCTCTGTAGGGGCTCATGATCCACCTGAGAGTGTCAGTCCATGGGCTAAAGATTAACCCCTTTGAAAACCATCACCAATCAGATCACATGGGCTCAGAACGACAATCTCCCACACCCATTAAATGTTCAGAAAAAAATCATATTGTGGAAGGCTGTTTGGGGGGGGGCAGGGGGAAACACTGTCAATCATTAACAGTGGGTGGCACTTGCAAATAATCTTCTTTGCATTGCAGATTCCCCAGTGTGTAACTGAAGAGGCCTGCAGAGCATAGGGGGAAAGGTCATTGCCATTGAAATGAGTCTCATGGGCAGTCAAGACAAGAGGCCCCTTTTGCTGTAAGCAGGCTGGATGAGTGATGCCAGCAGTGGAGAAGAGCAATGCACAAACACATCACCCACCCTAGATGAGTCAGACCCTGAATTATATTACGAGGAAGATGAAGATGAAGAAGAGGATGAAGACACCGATCATGAAGTTCTCAGGAGCATCCTGTCTGAAGAGAGTGAGAGTGACAGTGACAGTGATTATTCAGATATCAAGAGCATCCTGTCTGAAGACTCCATCTACCCCTTCTATGAGTCAGATGAGTCTGACAAGGATACTGATGCAGAGCTCACACTCTACTGCTGCTGTGTCAAGAACGATGCCAGGCGTCTTCAAGAGAAACTGGACAGTGGGGTAACTCGGGAGGAAGTTATGGAAGTGGACATCAATGGACGGGTAACTGGACACTCAACCTCCAGCACAGCATATAAGAGCTACTGGCCACAGGCTGAAACAGAAGGCATGGCTCAAATGAGATCAAGAACCTGAAGAGGTAAGTCAAACAGAGCAGAGGGTCAACAATTAAAACTTAATGTATATAGTATAAAAATACATGTACTTATTAGTAAAGAATTAAAAACATAAGGGCCCAATTACAACTCATATAAAAACACCAAAATCATACACACAAGGGCCAATGGACTTGACCTGACGCATTTTGGCCCTTGTGTGTGTGATTTTGGTATTTTTATGTGAGGTGTAATTGGGCCCTTGTATGTTTTTTAATTCTTTACTAATAAATACATGTATCTTTTTATACTATATACATTAAGTTTTAATTGTTGGCCCTCTGCTCTGTTTGACTTACCTCTTCAGGTTCTTGATCCCAGTTTCAGGATTAAGTTTGTTCCCCTTTTTTGTCCCTGGATGGCTCAAATGGGATACACACAAACTCAAAAGAGATATATCCCTAAATGGGATGCAGCCTCCACTTAGGAAGACAGAGCAACAGAGAAGACAGCGTATAGTTCAAGAAACTGTCCCTAACTCTGCAGTCACAAATGAAGAGTGATGGGTGACTCATGATGCCCCTAAACCATCCCAGCCATGCAGTGAGCTCAATTTGCCCTGCAGTAGATACCCTGTGAAAGGGTCCTCCAGTTGCCCTATTAGGTTGCTAGATCGACTCTCCTCCACCAATGAAATATAGTGAAATCTTGCCAGGTGTTGTATTTTGATCTCTGAATTCAAGATGGAGCACTTTGCCACATCATGGCCAGCTCCTATGCCGCACCAGGTCCATAGCTACATTGGCCCCCCAACAACCCACCCAGCCCAGCCCAGGGCCCCCAACTTCCAATTTTTTATTTTATTTATTGCACTCATCGCCACCACCAGCAAGCATCGTGTTGTCCTCTCTTGCCCGCTGCTCTCTCTGGGCAAGGCAAGCCCCGTGCCCTCCCACCCTCCAATCCCATGCCGCTGCTCTTTCTTGTTTTTTCCCAGCCAGCAAGGTGAGCCCTGCCTCCAATCTCACACCCCTGCTGCTCTCTCTTGCCTCTCTTCGGCTGGCAAGTCGAGCCCCTTGGGATGGATTATCCCATGCTGCTGCTCTGCTCTCTCTCTCATCGCTCACTGGCCAGCAAGGCAAGCCCCAACCGCCTTCATCCCTCCAATTCCCAAGCCGGCAAAGCAAATGCTGCACTGCTCGATCCCTCCCTCGGCTTCGGAGCCCATGATTTTGCTTCCATTCCTCCCCCTCCCTTCCCTTTTTATTTTCAGAGCTCAGCTCTACCTCACGCCTTTGAACGGAGAGGACTCCTCTCCCCCCCTTCCCTTTTTATCTGCAGAGCTCAGCTCTGCCCTCCCACCTTCGAATAATTAAATTATTTAAATTAGCCAGTGCCAAGTGCCCCCCAAGAAATTTAAATGACTTAGAAATTCCTGGCTACGGGCCTGTGCTGCACACTTTAAGTCCAGAGACAGTTCTCAGTTTCTGTGAAAAGGATTATATAGGGCACTCCTATGGAAATGTAAAACCATATAATAAGGGGCTGACTACATGCAATGGCTGCAGATCTCTGTATTAAGGCATGAGTTGCCATCAGATCTGTGTAAAGAAGAGGGAGGAGTCATTCAAAAGAGGGAGGAGTCTTTCAGAGTGGTGGGCAGGACTTGGTGCTGAATCTAAAGCTGAGTTCAAACAGTGGTTTTACTTTTTAGGTTTCACATTTCCTTTTGCTCTTGCTGAAAAAACACCACCCCTTTTTAATTGTATTGATTGCTACTTTGTAGTGCTCTTGAAGAAAGAGCAGAAAGCCCTCCAAGGCTTGTTTTTATGGCTCCGGGGAACCATACAGTTCCTGAGCTAGTCCACAGTCACGTTCGTAAACCCTAGACACAAAGACACACACAAAAAAACAGCCTTTGGGGCTTTTGTACAGCTCCACCAAATCCATCTAGTCCAGGAGCAGGATGAAAAGCAGAGAAGCACTTTTTGTGCAGTAGTTCCTTAGCCGATGCCATGTGGCCCACAAGCAAGCAGCTTTAGCCAGCAGTGGGAAGCCCCCCAGTTCTGTGTATGGTTTTCACCTTTTTCTTCACAGGGCTCCTGAGCTATTAAAAAACATGAGATAGCTCTGCGTTACCAACATGCAACGATGGGGAGAGCTGCGCCTGTTTTCCCAGCATCTTTCATGGAGCTTTCAGAAGCACAGGGGCAGTCAGCAAGCCCATTCTTATGAGCTACTCGCATAACTCAGTCCTCAACTGATATGGTTTAGTGTTTACACAAAGTGAACAGACAGGGGATCCTTCCCCCTTTTGCTATTTAGTTACTTCATGATGGGCCTAACAGTGGGATGGGGTGGCAGTGAGTTCTCCAACACAATAACCACCAGGACTGGGTATCTGTGTTCTGCTAATAGCCTCGCCACGGAAGCAATGGTGAGAATGTAAGGCCCCTGACTCTGGCGGGGCCGTAGCTCAGGGACAGAGCATCTGTGTAGCATGCAGAAGGTCCCAGGTTTATTCCCTGCATCTCCAGATAGAAAGGACCCGGTGGCAGGTAATATAAAAGACCCCCCGCCTGAGACCCCAAACAGCCACTCCCAGTCAGAAGTGACGCTACTGACCATGCCAAACTGGCGGTCTGACTCACTACAAGGAAGCTTCACGTGTTGAAACGTTCATGTAATGCCCACCACCACCTGTTTTCTGCTCTTGTGATTAACCAAGTAGAGAGATGCATTAAGTGAATGGGAGGTAAGGTCCAATAGCTAGCAGACAGTTCCAAGGAACCCAATTATAGGGGGAAGGCACAGCTCAATGGCATGAAGAGGCTGCACACAATTAGGAAAAGAACGAGTCATACCACCAGACAGATAAATCCAGGTGGTCAGCCGTGTTGGTCTGAAGCAATAGAACAAATTTAGAGTCCAGTGGCACCTTTAAGACCAACAAAAGTTTATTCAAGGTATGAGCTTTCGTGTGCACGCACACTTTTTCAGATACACTGGAATGGAAGTATATTTGAAAAAGTGTGCATGCACACAAAAGCTCATACCTTGAATAAACCTTTGTTGGTCTTAAAGGTGCCACTGGACTCTAAATTTGTTCTGCCAGCAGGCAGCTCATGCTACAGTTCCAAGCTCTAGCCACTCTGGCTCTAGTTAATCGCAAGTGGGCATGTGGGTTCTCCGCAGCTTCTTCTTCCACAAGCTCATAGCCAAGCACTGAACTTGGAGCCTTCAGTACACTGTGCTTGTGCAGTTCCACTGAGCTACAACTCCACATAAATGCCCTTTCATAATGGGCTGTACGATTGAGGTTCCTGGGCTCCACGCATGGGCACAGAGAGAGGGAAAGAAGTATGTTTCTGAGAAACTACAAAGGTCCCATCGTGGCTCACCTTTTGCTCTTTTGCCTGTGTTGGTCTGTGCCGCAGAAATTTTGCCCAGCCATAATTATTTTTGCCAGTGGGACACCCCAAAGGCAAGCTTTTTTAGGCCATGTGTTCATCTCCTGGGGGTGGCTCAGTTCCCCATCTCCTTTTTCCCAGTACTTTGCTCTTCCCCACTGAGCCAGGGCACAGTTTTGCAGTTGTAGCTTCTTTCTCCCTTGCGGCCGACTTGCAAAATGCTTGCTCCCCTCGTACAGAGAGGTGTCATGCTACATTAGCTGCACAGACACATAGGGGTCATGCTACATTAGCCGCACAGAAACATTGGCAGCCCATCAGGATGCAGACCCTTCATTGGGTCAGCCTGTAGACTATGAATCTTACGTGCAAGTTTCCTTCCAAGGGGGCCATGGGAAGGAAGTAGAGCCCATTGTGCGTAGAGAGGTAAGTGAACTGGGTTCTGTGACATCATGGTTTTCCTGCCATTGTTGTTCACTGCTAGACGCCTTCCATTCAAGACTAATAGGGACCAGCATCAGCATACAATACTATAGTTGATGGCTGGAAGTGGAGATGCTATAATGGGAATGGTTGTTGGTGTTGCTGCGTTAGCCTTGATTTTAACAGTCCTCGTGTGGCTTTTGGCTTTGCTGACGAGAAAGCATAGAACTGTGGTAATATTCCACTGGCGTTAATCCTGGTATACCAATTGCCAGCATTGCAGGAGGGCAGGATAAAGCAATCCAAAGGGGGTGGATGGGATGGTAAAGTCTATTTCTAGAGCTTTTAATTTTTTATTATTATTATTTTTAACTAGCTGAATCTTAACCCTGGTTCTCCTTTCCTCCACAGAATGGTCTGCTGGTGGCATGTTACAAAGGCTTCATAGACATTGTCATCGTTCTCAGCAAATGCCCCTACATAAATGTCAACCATCAGGATAACGATGGGAACACTGCACTCATGGTAGCTGCTCAGGCAGGTAGGAGAAATGCTGCATTCATGCAGAGGGCCACAGGGGGATCCAGGAACATGGCGGAATTAGTGGGAGTCACAACAGAATGAAACAGCAACTAATTAAGAAAGTTTTGTGATGCATGCAAGTAAACTGTGGAATTCAATAGTGTAGAATAATACCCTGAGAAATATTCAACCCAATATACATAAATGATTGGGTAAAAGAGCTATAAGTTATACATAACAGTATTCAGACAGCGCTGGGTCTTTGGCTTGTAAACGGAGATGAGCACTGCCTCCTAGGGTTGGATTCAACTGGCTTTTGAGCAAGGGAAACTTTTACCTTTTTATGCCAATGACAAAATGAGTGCAGATTGTCTATTGCAAAAAAATTCTTAATATACAATCTGACATTGTTTTGAATCCTTCGGCATTGGTTGGCAAGGAAGGATTAGTGGTTAAGTTTATGGTGCAAAGGCCAAGGTTCAAAATAGCTTCAATAGCCTGCTCCTGACAAAAATTCCATTTTCAACATGTGATAGGCAGACATTACCTATGGTATGACATGCCAGTTGCCATCTGCTCACCAACACTTACAGAGGCGGGAGGACCACTGACTGAGAAACTGAGTCAAGCACATCCAGATGTTGTCTACCATCTTGGTCCTCCTTTAGCCAAACTAGTGTTAGTGCTGTGTTATGCTATGTGCTCTGACACATTTTGCACACCAGTATGAAAGTGTGCATCTCTGCATACACATGCGCATACACATATAAGCAAAGTATATATTCTTCTGATGAAATTGACATTTCAATTCTATTACTATGAGATGCAAAGGAAATGCCATTCATTAAATAGTATTAGAATGCTGAGATACTGCATTATTAAGGAGAATAACCTTGTACTTTACAGTTTTACATGTACACCGAAAATGTTTTAAGAGTACACCTAAAAAAAAAAATCTAAGTGTGAATGCAGCAAACATGTTTACTAACATGTATCATAGAGCTACATTCATCAGTAGGGTTGCCAACCTCCAGGTGGTGGCTGGAGATCTCTCACTATTACAACTGATCTCCAGATGACAGAGATCAGCCCACCTGGAGAAAACAGCTGCTGTAGAAGGTGGATTCTATGGCATTAGACCCCATTAACCTTCTTTCCCCAAACCCCTCCCTCCTCAGGTTCCACTCCCCAAATCTCCAAGTATTCCCCAACCCAGAGATGGCAACCTTGTTTGTCAGGCAATTCTGATTGGCTGAAGCTGAGAAGAGAACTGTATACAATGAAGCTCCTATGGCATTTAAAAATATTTATTTATTTATTTGCATTATTTCTATGGCTCCTCTCCATAGAATCTGCTTAAGACAGCTTACAAAGTAAAACATAATAAGAACATAAATACCATAGAAGTTGTAACAATTAATACGCTGTTAAAACCCAGACATTAAAAGAAGTCTCACAAAATACTACTCAGGCTAGAGGCATCCTGTAAAAATGAGCTCTCTTAACTAAAAGCCTGAGTAGAAAGGAATCTATTAGCCTGGCACCTAAAAGATAGTAAGGTGGGCTCCGTGTGAGCCTCAAGGGAAATGACATTCCACAGGCAAGGAGCCACCACTGAAAAAGCCCCGTCTCCCCACTTGCTCATTTCCAAAGGGAGGGGCTTAGAGAGTAGTGCTTGTGAGGAAGATCAAAATGCTGCCACGTTTTCCTCCCCTAATGGATTTCCCAATATATATTTTTTCCATCATAAACACACATCTGGAAACCCATGGCAGGAGAAGTAGTTTAAGGACAATTCTGAACAAAAAACTGGCCAACAGGAAAAGAGTTAAGCATTGATAGTTCTGCTGAAAATCACAGCCTCCCGAGGCTGCTTTTCACCAAAGAACAATAATGCTGGTGCTTCGTTACATGCATTTGAGTGCAATATGCTGTTTGCCTCTGAGAGCTCCCTCCTGAGTGCCCACCCTAGGGCTACATGGATGTTTGCCTCTGTGTAATGTATACAGTCTCTTGGAACAGAGGAAAGGAAGGAGACGGGCAAGGCAGCTTTGCAAGTTTGCAGCTAACACCAACAAAACTTTAGCCCAGTACCTGGCACATGTTTCTTTGATTAAAGGCAAGGTATTTTAAAAAAATAAAAAGTGAACAACCTGTCTGACACATGAGGAGAGAGGTAAGACAGACAGCCAGATCAGCTTTTGAGTAGGTGGTATTCAACTTGCTAAACTCAGAGAAAGCATTTGCTCTGAGTCCTCTTTTACATACTTGAACTTAAAACATGATAGTGCAGGATGGTCCCCACTAGCCCATACTGCAAATACACCAGGGCATTTCCAAAGCATTCAGACAATCAAAGATTCAGAGAATTGAGGTGTGTTTTGAAGTAGGCATGGAACACTGGGGAGGAAGGGGAATTAATATGGTAAATATGCACAATTAAAAACCTGGAGAACACTGAGCTATCAACAGGAAGTGTTCCAATATATTATTGCAGAGAACATGACACTACAGATGTAAACGTATTTATTTGTTTTAACAAGTCTGAAGATTCACAATACAACCAGTTGTGGGAGAGGCACTTTATTCAGTCCACTGAGCCTTTCTGTTCCCATGCATGAGAAAAGGATTGCACCCATCAGCCCTATATGCTCACTCTGGAGAATGGTGCTTCTAATAGTCTGACAGTACAGTTCACTGCCATAGCTGCAATGTGGACACAAACAAAAAAAAGGGGACTTTTGGTGTGGAAATTGATACAAATACAAAAAAACACTGAAGTAGGCAAACTATCAACTTGTTAAAGACTCTTATAACAATTTTCTTTAGAAACTATACTATAAATTCATATGTAATTCTATTACACAGTAATATATAATGATGTTCAACGTTAGAAATCATTCTGTAGAAGCCCACAGATAATGAGCCAAAAATATACAGATGGGAGGCATATCTACTCCCCAGAGCTTCTAGTTTAAAGAGACTGTCTCACACCGCAATTTACAAACAATTAGCTAATCAGTCCAGCTATGCCAAAACATGATGAAACACAAATTGTAAAACGTAAATGAATCAGTCTCTGATAATCACTGTTATTTCCGTTGCAGAACTGTTGCAGTCAAAACAAAGAGAAAAGCAACCTTTGTGCTTCAAACTGAAGTCCGTCAGGAGATAGATGTTCAAAACATAAACATGACATGCCTCTCCGGAATAAAGGCCATTTCGTAGATTTCTTTTTCAAAAATTTATTGGAATAGGTTTGCCAGCCCCCCAGTCTGGGCAGGGTCTCCCCTGATTTTGTGGTCTCATCCTTGCCGACAGCTAGCTGGCCAGTGGGGGGAACCCCACCTGTAAATGCCCCGAAACACAAAGTGATGTGTCACCTGGAAGTGATGCCATCACGCTGCTGACATTGCACAGCGATGCTTTAGTTTGGGGGCAAAACTCTATGGTGAAATCAAGCTCAAACCACAGAGTTTTGCCCCAAAACTAGAGCATCGCCATGCGATGTTGGTGGCATGATGATGTCACTTCTGGGTGATGTCATCACACCCCATGTGTGGCAGAAGCTCCAGGAAAGGCCCATCAGTCTTCCCACTGGCAGAAAGTTAGGACCTGGCAACCCTACATTGGAATGACATTTTTTCTTGTCTTATATGGAATCCAATTCTTTGTAAAGAAGAGCCTTAATAAATGATCACCCTTATACCATGGCATAAGCCTGTTCTTCACCTTGAATGCAAAATGCTGTTCTCAGCCCTTTAAGAACAGCATTTTTCATACAAGGTGGAGAATAGGCTTATGCCAAGGTTTAAGGGTGATCATTTATTAAGGCTCTTCTTTACAAAGAATTGAGTTCCATATAAAATGTCATTCCAATGAAGTTTTGAAAAAACAGTTCTACAATGGAAATAACAGTGATTATCAGAGACTGGTTCATTTACGTTTTACAATTTGTGTTCCATCATGTTTTGGCATAGCTGGACCGATTAGCTAATTGTTTGTAAACTGTGGTGTGAGACGGTCTCTTTAAACTAGAAGCGCTGGGGAGCATATGCCTCTAATCTGTATATTTTTGGTTTTTATTTGTGGGCTTCTACAGAAAGATTTCTAATGTTAAACACTGTTATATATTACTGTGTAACAGAATTACATATGTATTTATAAAATAGCTGCAATGTGAGCAAAGGAGCAGAGCAGAATTCAGATCAAAGCAGCATATTAGTTATTCCATTTTGATGCATTAACACCAAACACATGCTGAATTTTATTTCTGGAGAATGTGTGAATTCACTATGCTGTTTTCTTCCTATCACCATGCAGGTTTCACCATTATTGTTAACTATCTTCTGAACTATTACCCAGCACTAGAGATTGAAAAGCGCGATGTCCGGGGTCTGACTGCACTCATGAAGGCCGCAATGCAAGGGCAGAATGACTGTGTCTCAGCCTTGCTCATGTCAGGTACATTACCCCTTATTTGTCAATTCAGGATTTAGGTCATTGAACTACTGCTGTGGTCCTTGAAACAGTAAAATCGATATTAAAAGTAGGCCAAGGTCACTGATTAGCACGATTACGTACCTGCCAAGTCTCAGGGGCTATTGGGAGATCAGTTGCCGATCAAAGACACTGGGGCAGTCTTCCACTTCCTGATTTGGAGGGTGTCAGGTACCAGTGGAAGAAAGAGTGGAGTGCATCCTACACCCATCCTGTTATTCTGCTGAGCAAAATGTGAAGCCTTCTTCCAGCCTAAGAAGTCTTCCTACAATGTAAGAGCCACTCAGTTTGAAGGAAGACTTCTTAGACTGGAGGAAGGCTCGTTGACCTGGGTGTGGGAGGGTGAAACTGTCACCCTTAACCAACTAGCCCCACCTGAGTTCTCAGTCCTTCACCAGTTCTGGACAACTGGGTGGGGAGGTTGCACTGTTCATTCACGATTCCTTTTCCTTTAGGGTGCTCCCCACACCAAAAATCACTGCCTTTGAATCTGTTGGCCTGTCATGGGATGCCAAGGAGAGTCTGGCTATCTGGCTGGTGTACCATCCACCTAACGCACCAGCAGATACCCTGTCTGGCCTGTTAGGTGCTGTTTCTGGCTGGGTGATGGAGCACCCTAAACTATTAATCCTGGAGGACTTCAACATTCATGTCAATGAGGCAGCGTTTTCTCAGGCCAAGGATCTCGTGTCATCCATGGAGGCTCTGGGACTCTCCCATTTTGTATCAACTCCCACGCATCAAGCAGGTCACATGCTGGATTTGATTTTGGGGATGGGGACAAATGTTGTTCTGATGACTGTAGATGCAGTGCCATGGTCAGATCACTTCGCCCTGAACATCCGGCTGAGCATACCAAACACTCCCTCCCGGTTTAGGCGGCGAGCATGTTTTTGCTCCTCCATGGCGCCGAATGAACTCTGAGTGGATTCAGGACACTCTGTGGGATCCATTGCCCCCTGGTGGCTTATTAGATTAGGTAGTTTCCGAGGTAGTTTGTCATTGCCTGCCTCTTCATCATGACCTAGGTCTTCCTTGGAGGTCACCCTTCCAAATACTGGCCAAGGCCGACCATGTTTAGCTTCCGAGATCTGACAAGATTGGACTAGCCTGGGCTCTCCAGGTCAGGGCAAAGGCTAAGTTGCTTTTATCACACTGAATCAATTCAAAAGCAAACACACTTCTCTAATTTAGACAACAAAAAGCATGAATTTGTTCAAAAATAATGTAAAGGGTTCACCCTAAAGAAATATTAGCTTTAAAAGAATCCCCAGATAATTAGGGTGCTTACCTCTGGTCACCACAGGAAAACTCATATTATATAGGTTGACCTGGGTGTTCCCTTGCTCGAAAGCCAGTCGAATCCGACTTTAGGGTTGCGGTGCTCATCTCCGTTTCCAAGCCGAAGAGCCAGCGCTGTCCGAAGACGTTTCCGTGGTCATGTGGCCAGCATGACTAAACACCAAGGCGCACGGAACGCTGTTACCTTCCCACCGAAGTGGTACCTATTTATCTACTTGCAATTTCTTGCTTTCGAACTGCTAGGTTGGCAGGAGCTGGAACTAGAGATGGGAGCTCACCCCGTCATGCGGCACTCGAACTGCTGAACTACTGACCTTCCACAGCCTGCAGTTCAGCATCTTAACCACTGGAGCCACCGCAGCTCCTCATATTATATTATAACCTCCAAATAAACCTCTTTATTCGGAAGCAGTCCTGGCACAGTACACCTGCTCCAGGTGATAGAAACTGGAGTCTCCCATTCCTTACTGAATTCTCTCTCCAGCCTTTTGGGTTGTCACTGGTGCCATCTGCTGACAGTTATGAAGCACAACAGTCCATTACTCTGTCTAAACTTCCATCTTTGGTTGTCATTATTTATTTTTTTACTTCATTTATGGCCCACTTGCCTCTCCAATGGGGACCCAGAGGGTCTTACATCATTCTCCCTTCTCCATTTTAGTCTCACATCAACCTATGAGTTTAGGGTTGCCAACCTCCAGGTGGGGCCTGAAGATCTCCCAGAGTTACATCTGAGCCCCAGATGACAAAGATCAGTTCCCCTGGAGGAAATACATTGCTTTGGAGGGTGGACTCTGCGGTATTATATCCTGCTGAGGCCTCTCCCCAAAGCCTGCCCTCCCCAGGCTCCCCCCATCAAATATCCAGGAATTTCCCAACCTGGAGCTGAATACACTATTGTAGCTTAGACTGATATTGGTCTAAGGTTACCCAGCAAGTTTCCATGGCAGAGTGGGGGCCCAGACCTAAGTCTCCCAGATCCCAGTCTGACACTCTAACCACTACACCACAACGGCAGTAGTGTGCGCTGTATCACTGCCACACACTTACAGTCTACAAAACAGATTCCATTGTTCCATATCCAGTGGACAGGCAGAGTATAAGTTTTTTTAAATTAATTGTATGGAAGACATTTTGGCAGCATCACATCTTATGTACACAACCTGTAGATTGGGCACAACTGGACAGGAAGGAGCAGTCTGGGCCGGAGACAAAACCACAACCCTCAGCAAAGACCTCATATTCCCTACAGAATTGCAGTACATGGAATTGCAGTACTCTGAGCTTGGGAACAGTCTGCAGCTGCTGTCTTGAACATAGCGAGGGCACCTTTTGCTTGAGCTCACAAACTAAGGAATACTCCCAAGGCAGTTTGGCTGACCCAGCTGAGCTCTGAGAAGGAGCTAGGTGTTTGAGCTGCCAGAGGGGTGAGTGGTATTTTTATTTATTTACTTTCAGCTGAGGTGCTTTAGCTGAGAAGGTACTGTGTCAGTGACTGTATTTGGGAGTGTGTGGGTGAGTTGTAACAGACTCCTGACTGCTGGAGTTAGGGTGTGAAAGGGTCATTGTTGCCTGTAATTAAGTGCTTGGGTGAAATTGAATAGCAGACTCCTGGCTGCTGGAGTTGGGGTGTGAAAGGGGCTTTGTTTGACCGTCATTAAGTGCCTTGGGTGATTTTGAGTAGCTGCTGGCCACGCCCTCTCCTGGGAGACAATTCCATTTAAGGCAGGAAGTTTGCAAGAGGCACGAGCCTCTGGCACGAGCCGAAGGGCGAGGCTCTTTGCCTGTGGCTCTTGGCCTAGGGGCTCTGTAAGAAGCCCAGGAAGAGCCAGAAAGCCAGGACCTTGGCTCCTTGGTAAGGTAAGTAGACTCCTACAACAGGAGCCATATAAATACAAAGGGTTTTAAAAGGGGGGTTATAGAAAAGTATTTGTTTAAAAACAATTATGAAGCCAGAATGCCAGCAGGGGGTTGGGGGCTATCCAGTGTTTTGCATGGAGTGTCACATGTATGACTATCTGCCCACTGGTCAGAAGTCTTGGGTGTGTGCTCGGTGCAAGGAGCTCCTGGTTCTCAGGGAGCGAGTTTGCTCCCTTGAGGCCAAGGTGGCTGACCTGGAGAAGCAGGGACAGTCAGTTAGGTGCACGGGGAAGACTCTCGGGGACTTGTTAGATATGTCCCACTCTGGATCTGGCAGCCCGGCTGCTGCCAGGGAGCATGAGGGTAAAGGGGAAAAGGGGCACCATGCTGAGGATAAGGGGAATGTGCCCTCAGAAGGGACCTCTTCTTCAGCTGGTGAACGGGTATCCTTTCGTACCAAGGAACTGTCCCTGGGAAGGGTGGGAGGGGGGCTCTTGGTAGTTGGTGATTCTATCCTTAGGCAGGTAGACAGCTGAGTGGCGAACCCGCGTACTGACCGTATGGTGACTTGCCTGCCTGGTGCGAAGGTAGCGGACATTACGCGTGTTTTAGATAGGCTGGTAGATAGTGCTGGGGAGGAGCCAGTGGTCGTGGTGCACGTCGGCACCAACGATGTGGGGAAATGCAGTCGTGAGGTCCTGGAGGAGAAATTTAGGCTGCTGGGCAGGAAAATCAAGGCCAGGACCTCCAAGGTAGCCTTCTCGGAAGTGCTACCTGTTCCACGCGCAGGGCCGGAGAGACAGGCACAGATCAGGAGTCTCAATGCGTGGATGAGACGGTGGTGTAGGGGGAAGGGTTCAAGTTTGTTAGGCACTGGGATGCTTTTTGGGACAAGAGGGAGCTGTACAAAAGGGACGGTCTCCACTTGTCCCGAGAAGGAACCAGGCTGCTGGCGCTCAAAATCAAAAAGGTGGCAGAGCAGTTTTTAAACTGAATAATGGGGGAAAGCCGACAGGAGATGAAAAGTCTCTGGTTCGGGATGGCTCATCTCAAAGAGATGAAGGGGTAGCTATTACTTTTGTACAAGGAAATGGATTACAATTGTCCACTGAGACTGTGGCTAATGATAGGAACTGCCTGGCAAGGTCTCGAGGCAGCAAGAGGAAGGCTGTGGGCTTAACAAACATGGGAAACTATAAGTGTTTATACACAAATGCTAGAAGTCTCCGAGGTAAAATCGGGGAGTTGGAATGCTTGGTGTTGGGGGGGAAATAGACATTGTGGGTATTTCAGAAACTTGGTGGGATGAGGAAAATCAGTGGGATACGGTGATTCCTGGTTATAAATTATATCGGAGGGATAGGGGGAAAGGGTTGGAGGTGGGGTGGCTCTGTATGTCAGAGAGGGTGTACCGTCCAGTAAGATTGAGAGGGTAAGAGAATTGGATTCGCTTCTGGAAATGCTATGGGTTGAAATAGTGGGTCCAAAAGGAGGCTTAACAGTGGGAGTTTGTTATCGCCCACCAGATCAAAAGATAGAGGAGGATTATAAAATGATGAATGAATTAAAGATAGCGGCTAGACGAAATAACTGTGTTGTAATAGGCGACTTTAACTACCCACACATTGATTGGGTCAATATGAGTTCTAGTCGGGAAAAAGAGATTGCGTTCTTAGACACTCTCAATGACTGTGCTGTGGAACAGATGGTCACAGATCCTACCAGGGGAGAGGCGATCCTGGATTTGGTCCTAAGTAACACCCAAGACCTGGTGAGAGATGTAAAAGTGATTGCACCACTTGGGAACAGTGACCATAATGTCATTGAGTTTAACATTTGTACAGATAGGGAGTTGCCCAAAAAGACTGACGCAACCACTTTTAACTTTAAAAGGGGTAACTTCTCTGGTATGAGGGGACATGTGAGGAAGAAATTGAAAGGAAGAGTGGAGAAGGTCAAAACCATTGGGGAAGCTTGGAGACTATTTAAAAAGACAATCCTAGAAGCTCAGAAAAAATATATACCGCAGGTTAGGAAAGGTACAAATAGGTATAGAAAAAAGCCTGCATGGTTAACAAATAAAGTAATGGAAGCTGTAAAAGGTAAGAAGGATTCCTTTAAGCGGTGGAAAGCTAGTCTTAGTGAGGTTGATAAAAGGGAACACAGACTATGGCAAATAAAATGCAAGTCTGTGATCAGGCAAGCAAAAAGGGAATATGAGGAGCATATCGCAAAAAACATAAAGACCAACAATAAAACTTTCTTCAAATACATTAGAAGTAGGAAGCCAGCCAGGGAGGCAGTGGGGCCCTTGGATGACCAAGGGGTAAAAGGAGTAGTGAAGGATGATAGGGAAATGGCTGAGAAGCTGAATGCATTTTTTGCCTCTGTCTTCACTGTGGAAGAGGAGAAGTGTTTGCCCACTCCAGAAGCACTGATTTCGGGAGGGGGTTTGAAAGACCTGAATCAGATTGCGGTGACAAGAGAGGAAGTCCTCCGACTGATGGACAATTTAAAAACTAATAAATCACCAGGCCTGGATGGCATTCATCCGAGAGTTCTGAAAGAACTCAAATGTGAACTTGTGGATCTCCTGACAAAAATATGTAATCTTTCTTTAAAATCTGCCTCCATTCCTGAGGACTGGAAGGTAGCTAATGTCACTCCAATCTTTAAAAAGGGCTCCAGGGGAGATCCAGGAAATTACAGGCCAGTCAGTCTGACATCGATACTAGGTAAATTGGTGGAAACTGTTATTAAGGAAAGAATTAGTAGGCATATTGATGAACAAAAACTATTGAGGCAGACTCAGCATGGGTTCTGTAAAGGAAGATCTTGTCTCACTAACCTGTTAGTGTTTTTTGAGGGAGTGAACAAACATGTGGACAAGGGGGACCCAATAGATATTATTTACCTTGACTTCCGGAAAGCTTTTGATACAGTTCCTCATCAAAGGCTCCTAAGTAAGCTCAATAGTCATGGGATAAAAGGACAAGTCCTCTTGTGGATCAAAAACTGGCTTATAAATAGGAAACAGAGAGTGAGTATAAATGGGAAACTTTCTCAGTGGAGGGTGGTAAGCAGTGGGGTACGACAGGGATCAGTACTCGGTCCGATGCTTTTTAACTTGTTTATTAACGATTTGGAATTGGGAGTAAGCAGTGATGTGGCTAAATTTGCAGATGACACAAAGTTGTTCAGGGTGGTGAAAACCAGGGAGGATTGTGAGGCACTCCAAAGGGATCTGTTGAGGATGGGTGAGTGGGCGTCAACGTGGCAAATGGGGTTCAATGTGGCCAAGTGCAAAGTGATGCACATTGGAGCCAAAAATCCTAAATATAAATACACATTGATGGGGTCTGATCTGGCAGAGACTGACCAAGAGAGAGATCTTGGAGTCGTAGTGGATAACTCGCTGAAAATGTCTACACAATGTGTAGCTGCAATAAAGAAGGCCAACGCTATGCTGGGGATTATTAGGAAGGGAATTGATAACAAATCAGCCAGTATCATCATGCCCCTGTATAAATCATTGGTGCGACCTCATTTGGAATACTGTGTACAGTTCTGGTCACCACATCTCAAAAAGGATATTATAGCATTGGAAAAAGTGCAGAGAAGGGCAACTAGAATGATAAAAGGGTTGGAACACCTTCCCTATGAAGAAAGGTTAAAATGCTTGGGGCTCTTTAGCTTGGAGAAACGACGGCTGAGGGGTGACATGATCGAGGTTTATAAGATTATGAATGGGATTGAGCAGGTTGAGAAAGAAGTACTTTTCTCCCTTTCTCACAATACAAGAACTCGTGGGCACTCTATGAAATTGCTGAGCAGTCGGGTTAAAACAGATAAAAGGAAATACTTCTTCACCCAAAGAGTGATTAACATATGGAATTCACTGCCACAGGAGGTCGTGGCAGCTGCAAGCATGGACAGTTTCAAGAGGAAATTAGATAAACATATGGAGCAGAAGTCCACCAGTGGCTATTAGCCACAGGGTATGGATGGGAACTCTCAGTCTGGGGCAGGTGATGCACTCTATTCTTGGTGCTGGAGGGGCAGCAGTGGGAGGGCTTCTGGTGCCCTGGCCCCACTGCTGGACCTCCGGATGGCACCTGGTATATTTTGGCCGCTGTGTGACAGAGTGTTGGACTAGATGGGCCATTGGCCTGATTCAACATTGGCTTCTCTTATGTTCTTATGTTCTTATGTTCTTATGTTCTTAAGCTCTTCCTTTGCCCTTCTGGATTTCACTCAACTGTGTGCCCAGACTCTTTTTTTCAAGCTAGGCCGTGAATGTGATGAGCAACATGCTCCAGCTGTTTGATCACAAGAACATCTCTCAATACAAATCTTCCTAATGTATGTTAAAAACTGGTGTGCATAATCACAATTTGTGTTCAGATCACCTGTTTGCCACATGCATAGTGCCAATGGGCAGGGGGGCCTATCCATGTAAAAATGGCCACGTGAATGAGATTTCATTAGCTCTCCATCTTCAGGTTCAAACAGAGAAGATGAAAATCACGGATTTTGGTCTGCCTGTAACTTGGAAACTGAAGGCTTGTTGTCTTGTGCAAGTAGCAGAGAAGGGACTTTGTTTCAAATAGCCTTTGAGGCTTAAACTTCATCTCCATTCCTTGCACAGCCCCAAGGCAAACTGAGGTTGCACAAGCTTGTAATTTACATTTTACCAACAGACCAAGACTCATGATCTCCATCTTGTCAGCTTTGAGCCCCAAAACTTGTCTATAAGCAACATGGTTGCCAGAAATGCAAAATGTGTGGTCAACCAGACATAAGCAAATATATAATCCCCTGTACCCAAATCACTCACTGTTCCAGTGATATTTAGTCCCAAACGATCAATCTATGAGAGGGCTTTCATGGTCCATACAATCCAAATGTTCTTACCTAACTTGTAACTTTTTGAATTTCCTCTGGCCCACACCTTACTGTCCCATTAACCTACTCAGTTTCTGCAACACTTGCACTTACCAGCTCCATAACCCAGAACTCTGTGTTGTTCTTTTAAGTTCCCTGATGCAACAGGAGGTAAAGCAGCTGCACTTTTCCATCCTGTTATTTCTGCAGTCCTGTTGTACACCCCCTCCACTCCACCTGTTATAATGAGCGGTGCTACAGCCAGGGAGACGGTAGACAACAGGACTGGAGGAGGAATGATCTCATTGCCCATTGAATACGTGTTCTCAGAAGAGCCTCCTGATCCTTCCCCCATAATCCTGTGCTTAACATAAAACCATTCAAGCTTCAAGGTGTCCTAACAGCTCTGCTATATGTATATAAACCTGATAGCCTTCAGTGCCAGAAACGCCTTCAGAGACTTTTCTTGCCTTCTCCCCCGCATGCAGGAGTTCGTGGTAAGGGCAGCCCATGTGATTCCGTGGTTGCCATTGTGAAAAGCATGGCACCATCAAAGTGCAAGGAACAAAACTGGATATTTAACTCATGATTTACTCCTAGGTGCTGACTTGACAGCCGTGGACCCAGTGAAAAGGAAGACAGCACGGGAGTGGGCAACCTTGACTGGACGTTTTGAAACCATTGTGCGGATCCGAACTCTTCTGCAGCGTCCGTGTGCTGAGCAATTCAGTAACAAGTACTCACCTGAATGGCCTGCACTGCCTAAACTGGTGGCACAGACCCTGGACAGATCCCGGGCCGAGTGCCTGTCGGAGAAAATCCTTGCCATGTTCACTATCAGGTTTCCCCGTGATCCTGAGCCCGATGGTGTTCTGGATCACATGGTGCGCATGACCACTTGCTTGGCCAGTCCCTTTGTGGCCACTGCTTGCCGAACCATCTGTCCCGACAGTCCACCAGAAGTGGGCAAGCAGAGAATCTCGGTGCCAGAGATCCTCAACGAGTACACACCAGACCCTGATGCCAAATCCATGGCTGGCGAATCCTCTTGCAACGGCCAACTCATGACACCAAACTGGGTTCTGGTGCCCTACAAACCCCACAGTACCATCGTGAAACTCCTCTCCCTTCCTTTCCGCTTGCATCGCAACATTGTTTACCCTGGTAGCATCCCAAAAATCAGACTCACCAAATCACCTGCCCAAAGGGCAGAGAAGCTGCCAGAGCCCTCCACATCCTCCCCGAATACACTGAAGTTGCCTCGGTGGCGATACCAGGAACTCCGGGAAGCGAGGAAGAAAGCTGAAGAGGCAGAGGGGAAGCCCAGGAAGAAGGTCAAGAGGAAGAAGAGGAGGGGGAAACCCAGAAAGCCATAATTTGGGGGGGATAGGAAACACAACAAACACCCATTTTGAAATCCAAACTATTTCAGAGGGCCACTTTACATATTACAAAGTCCTCATGTTTGTTGGATGGTGACATGAGAGCCATGAAACAGACATGTGGGAGTTTTGCACCTCCCAGACTCATGCGTGCCCTTTTCTCTTTGTGGCTGAGGTCCATGGGCAAAAGCAACTGCAGCCTTCTCCTCCATGCAGTTTTCTCCTCCTTAACCTGCCAGCCTCAAGCTACCATTGGCTCCATTGCAAAACGTACATGTAGCCACGTGATTTTGCAAGCCCTAATCCCATACCCTTCAGATTAGTTCTCTGCTCTAAATGTTCTCTTCCAAAAGTGTTTGGGGCACTGGGTCACATACCATTAGATGGGGGTGGTGGGGTTGCCAGATCCAGGTTGGGAACCTCCTGGAGATTTGGGGATGGAGCCTGGGGAGGACACGGACCTCAGTGGGGTCCAATGTCATATTGTCCACCTTCCAAAGCATCCATTTTCTCCAGGGGAACTGATCTCTATAATCTGGAGATGGACTGTGATTCCAGGGGATCCCCAGATATAACCTGTAGTTTACCCTTAAAACAGCATAAGTCCTGTCTGTCTCAGCATAAGACCTTTTAGTTCCCAAATGAATCCCTTTTTTATTTTAGGGTAAAGACCAATTTAACATTTGTAGAGCAATGAAGCTGGTTGGAAACTGCCTTCACCAAGGTGAGTACAAACAAACTCCTCTCTCTCTCCAGGCTGAGACACTCAAAAACAGTCTGCAGGTATGCTACAGAAACCAGCTTTGGGTGGTGAGCATCTGTGACCTCAGCAGAGTATCTCCTCCCCCAATCCCCAGAGCCATTTCACAACAGGGTGGCCCGTCAGGGGCTCTTAGCCGGCTCGTGAGCCACTGGTGCGAGGGAGGGAACAGGAGGCTGCTGGGGGGGAGTAGGTGGAGCCATTCTGATTGTGGCTTCAGGATGGCAGAAGCCACAATCTGCTGCAGTTAGGGCTGCCAGGTCTACTTACCTGGGTGGTGGGGGCTGTGAAGGAGCCTTCTGGGAGTGGGGGAGGGTGGGGGGCATTGCTGTGCACAACCTTGTTGGTGTGATGATGTCACACAGAAGTGACATCATCGTGCTGGGCACATTGCACAGCAACACTCTAGCATTTTGGTCAAAAATCTTATGGTTACCGGCAGATTGCAGCCCCTGAAATCAGGGGAAACCCAACCCCTAACGGAGGTCTGGGAACCCCAGCAGCAGTCAAGCAGAATTTCGCTTCAGTGGAAGCCTCACTGGTAAATTGGGCCAGTGGTACCAGCCTCACTGGTAAATTGGGCATTCATGCTGGCTCAGGGTTCTAAGGTGAAATTGCACACCATTGGAGGGTGCAGATGATCCTCTGTTGGGGCCTGCTGGTGGCCAGTGCTGTTGCCACATTCACACACACACACATCTGGTGGCTGTACTTTGGCTGATGACAGGGCGTTCTTTAGCAGTTTCTTCCACACATCAGAGGCCTAGTGCTGCCACCAAGCACACGACTCAGCAGTCAGGCCTCCCTTCCCCATGGACCACCCAGCAGTCGTCAGCCATAGGCCGCTGCCACCTTGGGGGCGTGCTGGCAATCTACAGTTACACTAGTCGCTGAGGCTCTGCCAAACATGTGGCCTCATGTATCCGGGGCCTGCTCCCCCATCAGATGCTCCAGCAGCCTTCAGCTTTGGGCAGCTGTTCCCACATGGGGGTGGCACAGCTTGCTGACAATCTGTGGCTTGGACACCCAGCACCACAACACCATGAATTGCTTGGTGGCCTTGGCCAGAGGTGGCTGCTGCTGCTGCACGAGCATCTCCAGCTTATTGGGCTTTGCCCAGCCTGGATCCCTCTGTGCACATGGCCTCGGACTGGGGCTGCTGACCAGTTGAGGGGGGGGTGTAGTTCAACTTCGCTCCCCAGTCACCTTCTGTGGTGGCTCAGGGGCAGGGAGGAGCTCACAACACCCAGCCGCTTCGCATTTTTACCCTGGGTTGAGGCTCACGGCATTGGTGGCAGGAGCGGGCTGGGGAAGGGGTTTGCCTCCCCTCCAGGCAGCATGGGAGTTTCTGCCCAGCACTGCAGCACTGGCTCTCCAGTTCTCCCATGCGGGTTTTCCTTCTCCTCTGCGCCTCTCCCAGTCCATGGGGCCTTGCAGTGAAGATGCACCAGCTTGGAGCTTACCAGCTGCTGTCCTTTATAAGGTTTATATCTCTGGTATCTGGCATTAAGTTTTATGGCACACATGGCCCGGCCCAACAGGATCTTTAAACAGATAAACACACATATGGCTCTTTTAAAAAACAACAACAATTAAAATGTAAGCAGCCTTCCCTATGCAAGTACAGAGGCAGCCCTAATATGTGACCAAGTATTCATCATCACAGAATGCTCATCTTATTGGGTTGTCAACTGTAGGTTAGGAAATGCCAGGAGATTTGGAGGTGAAGCCTGGGGAGAGCAAGGTTTGTAGAGGAGAGAGGCGGTATCATCCCATCGAATCCACTGTCCATACATTTTCTCCAGGGAAATGGATCTCTGTAGTGTGGAGCTGTAATTTTGGGAGATCTCCAGGCTTCTCCTGGAGACTGGCAAGCCTAAACATCTATCATGAAACTTTTGAAGTAGGGAAAGAAACTGAGCTCACACCATGAGCCACTATGACTTCTTTGAAGATTATATTCATCTTCACACTTTTAGCTAGGTCCAACTCATCCTTCCTGTCACTTCAAAACATATGTAGTCCTCACAGAATTCCAAAAAGACCCAATCACAAGTCTTTCATATACAGTATTATTCTCTCTGACACCATTTTTTGTTTGTTTGTTTTGCTAGCTCAGGGAAAAGCTACTGATCAATTCTTTACTGAAAAGAAAGATTTATTAAATAAGTCTTATTTTTTACTATAAGAGAACATATGCATGTGAACTTCTGCTTGTGGTTTGGTGCTTTTTGACCTAAGTAAGTAGGCAAGTTCACTTCAAAAAGGATGGTATACTACAGTGTAGGAGAACCTCACAGTGTTGTCACATCTTGGCTGATTTGGTGACGCTACCCCATACAAGCTTGCGTGTACAGCTATTATACATACAGATGGTTCTGTACTGGTTTCTGCTTAAGCTACCTCACATTTGTGGGTCTTGGCATGTGGATCTGTTCAACTGGACCTTAAAATCACCAGAGCTGGACCTTAAAATCCCTGGGCCCCAGACAGCACACAGTATGTTCATGTGTTATGATCACCACCACTGTTCTGGGAAGAGCACTGGATGATGCATTGCCATTGCACTATAGCTATCATTCGCCCCTGAATTATTCTTTGTGGATCAACCACTTCAGTGACAAAGAATTTCTATAGTGTAAGCAAAGTATAACTTCCAGTGATATGTGGATGCAGCCAAGGAAAACTTGCATTTAAATCCCTCCCACCCAACATGCCCGCACACACAAACAGGTAGAATGGACTGTACCACATCATACTGCAGATAGAAAATACTATATTCTTACGCTCCTTTATAAAGATCCCAGGCCCTGCATCTAGTTCCTGCCTCACCCTCTCCCTGCTGTGAGTTTGTTTTTTGTTTTTTAACTCCTGGAGATTTTCCCCCCCCACATTTGATCATGCCATTCCCCATGAGCAGCATGAAGTGATGTAGTTCAGCCCTCCGCTTCAACGTTCTACCATTTCATTCCAAGGGACATGTTGACCCAGTTGCCATTTCTCTGATAACACACAGCATTTTTGTGAGAATAAAATGGGATCATTTCATATGTGCTTCCCTGAGCTTGCTGGATAAAAGGCAGATATTTACATGCAATAAATAACGAGGTTGAAAACGCAGTTCTTTTCCCTGGTTTGTGTTCAGATATAGTGCGGTTAATGGGTGTTTCAGGGGCTGTTTCCACATGGGTATCTTTTCCCCATTTGGACAGTGGGATGCTGCTACTGTTTTGGGAAATATCCACGTCATGTCATGCCCAATCCAGGTATAACTCGTGGGGCTCCTCTATTTCCCTCCCCACTTAAATCCAGCTCATGGAGAAAGCACAGAGTGGCTGTGGGTGTCCATCTGTATTTGGTTTCCCCTCCTCTTTTAACCCTTTAAGGGCCTTTCTCTCTTTCATGACTTGGCTGCAATGTGGCTTTACACTGTAGACCAGCTGGAAAGGGGGAAGCCCCACCCCATGCAAATGTTGTCACGTCAGCAGTTCTGCACCAACATGAGGTAGGAGAAGGGGGAGTGGTACAGCAGTAGGAACAGCAGCAAACAGCATGCGGACACAATTTCTCCCCCTTTCACATTATTCACAGCTGTATTTGCTTTCCCCCAGCCACACCTTCCCTGTGCGGATGCAGCTGGTATCTCTGGTGATGTCCACAAAAGCAGAAAACTGTAGACAAAGAGGAAAGATGGGAACATCAAGGGGAGTCCCCTGGCTTAGGTAACAAGATGAGAGAGGCAGTGTCTGTCCACTCTTCTGTGTCTACAAGGACCAGTGCAAATAGAAGACAAAGGGATCCACTGATTCCCCCCCCAGCTCCACACACACACACACACCCCCGCCCTGCTGAAATACCCAGTCTTGATCTTGATTTTACAAAACACTGTTCAAATAAAAGTGGTTGCTCTGTGTGCATGGATGGGCTGACAAATGGCTATTGTCTTTTCTTCAAAGGATCTGTTAGCAAAGGGCTTCCAAAAGGACACTAGAACAATCTCATTCTTTTGCTTCTGGGAGGAAAGAAATTTGACCCACAAAAAGAACGACCACACAGAAAAGAGAAGTGACACCTTAAAGACTTAAAAGAGGAAAATCACACCTTCCTATCTGAGGAAGAGGGCAGTGACTTGCAAAAACTCATGCTGAAATGTTGTTAAGTCTTTAAGGTGCGACTAGACTTTTGCTTTATTTTGCCATAAAAGACTAACCTGGCTGTAAAGTACTGGGTTTCAGGCCTCATGACTCGGACGACGACATAAGAGAAGACGCGTTTATTCGTACTTCACATAAGACAAAGAACACACAGTAACGGCCGGAGGCCAACTATATACAGTTAGGGGGGGACGGCCCTATATTCCCATTGGCGGGTTTGAATCGCCCGCCAATGCTGCCATTGGTTCACTACTGGCGAGCTCAGGAACCTAGTCCCTATTGTTCTCAGAGAGCGAAGCTTGGCAGTGTTTCGCCAGCTCAGCCCTCTGATCTCAGGACACAACACCCCTCCCCCATGGTTCGTCCCCTATCAGGTGACGTAGTCTTTTAAGTATGCTGGTGGCCTCCTTTCTCTTAGCGAACGTCGGGGGGCCGGTACCGGACTGGCGGGGCCCCTATCGGTTGTTCCGCCCGCACACGGAGCTTGGGCCTCTGGAAGTCGCCGAGGCGGTGACGGTGGCGGCTGTAACGGTGGCGGCAGCGGCGGCGGCGACTCGGCTGCTACCGGGGCCAACGGTGGCGGCAGCGGCGGCGGCGGCTCAGCTGCTACCGGGGCCCCCTCCGGATTCCGTGGACTCTCTGGCGCTGGCTCCGCTGTCGGTGCTTGCGGTCGATCGGATGATGGGGCAGGGGCGGCATTTCCCGGTAACTCGATCTCTCTATCGGGGTCTTGACGCCTCCGGAGCTGGTCGATGTGTTTGCGGAGGACCCGGTCCCCATCGGTTAGGACCTCGTATGACACTGGCCCGGTGGGTTTTAGGATGCGCCCTGCCACCCACTGCGGCCCCGCTCCGTAGTTCCGGAAGTAGACAGGGTCTCCCGGTAGGAAGCTCCGGGCGCCTCCCTGTTCTCGACCAGCTTTCTCTCGGGGGCTCGGTCCGGGTGGAGTCTGTCTAATAAAGTGGTAGGGCGGCGGCCCATTAATAGTTCTGCGGGGCAGTGTCCGGAGATGGGGTTTGGGGTGGTGCGGTATGTGAGAAGGAAGCGGGCCAGCCGGAACTCCCAGTCCCCCCCGTTATGCGGCTCAGGGCCTCTTTGGCGGTGCGTACCGTCCTCTCCGCCTGTCCATTAGTTGCCGGGTGGAAAGGCGCGGATCGTATGTGCCTGATGAGGTTCCTTTCGAGGAACGCTTGAAACTCCGCAGATGTGAATGCTGCCCCGTTGTCCGACACGATTGTGTCGGGTAACCCGTGCGTTGCAAATATCTTCCGCAGGGCCCTTATTGCCGCCTTGGTAGAGGTGGTAGACACTGGGCTTATTTCCACCCATTTTGAATAAGAGTCTACCGTTACCATGAACTGGAGCCCCTGGAACGGCCCCGCAAAGTCTATGTGCAGGCGTGACCACGGCTTGTGGGTAGACTCCCAGCTTTGGGTTGGCGCTCTCGGTGGATTGGGGCGGACCTCCTGACATCGTGTGCACCCTCTGACCCAAGATTCAATTTCTGCGTCCACCCCGGGCCACCACACGTAGCTCCTTGCCAGAGCTTTCATTCGTACGATGCCCGGGTGGGCCTCGTGCAGCGTTTCTAGCACCCCTTGTCTCATGGGCCCCGGAATGATCACCCTGTCTCCCCATAGTAAACACCCTTTCAATGCGGACAGCTCTTCCCGCCTGGCCTTGTACGCTGTGAACTCTGGCCCTGTCTGTTCCGCTGGCCACCCCCTCACCACCCAGTTTAGGACCCGGGAGAGAATGGGATCTCGGGACGTGCGGGCGGCCACATCTGCAGCCTGAAGGGGGGTTTGGCAGCTCCTCCATCAGCAAGACAGCGGGGGCTGGGGCCGGATCTTCCCCTGTCTGCGGCAGCGGTAGGCGGCTCAAGGCGTCGGCATGACCCAGCGCCTTGCCCGGCCGATGCTCCAGTCGGTATTGGTAACCCGCTAAAAATAAGGACCAGCGCAACACCCGGGGCGACAAAACTTGCGGCGTTTGTTTGTCCGCCGCGAACAGTCCCAGGAGCGGCTTATGATCTGTTACGAGCGTGAAGGGCCGCCCGTACACAAAATTGTGGAATTTTTTACCCCCGCCACCAGTGCCAAGCCCTCCCTGTCGATTTGGGCGTAGTTCCGCCTCCGCGGGGGACAGCGTGCGGGAGTAGTAAGCCACCGGGACCTCCCTCCCATCCGGTAGCTTGTGTGCCAAGACTGCCCCGACCCCATACGGTGATGCGTCGCACGCCAGGATGACCGGGAGCTTTTCATCAAAGTGCGCGAGTACTGCGTTTGAAATCAAGAGGACTTTCACCCCCGAAACGCCGCCTCCTCCCTCGCTCCCCATGCCCAAGGTGTCGCCTTATCCAGCAGCCTGTGTAGGGGTTCGGCCACGGCGGCTTTGTGTGGGAGAAAGGAATGGTAAAAGTTCAGGAGGCCTAAGAACGCCTGGAGCTCGGCCTTGGACTTCGGGGCGGGGGCCTCCACGATGGCCTTCACTTTGTCCCTCGCCGGATGCAGGCCTGATGCGTCTACCCGGTATCCCAAGAACTCTACTTCCGGCACCCCGAGGAGGCACTTTTCCCGCTTCACTTTCAGCCCCGCGGCTTGGAAGCGTTCCAATACAGTTCGGAGGCGGGCGGCGAAGCTTTCCGGGGTGGTCGCGGCGATGAGGACGTCGTCGAAGAACGGCGTCACTCCAGGGATCCCTTTTAACAAATCGTCCATTAGATTTTGGAAGATCCCTGGGGCCACACTGACCCCGAACTGCAGCCTCTTCACCCGGAAAGCTCCCCGGTGGGTCACTATGGTCTGTGCCTCGGCCGTGGCCTCATCTACCGGGAGTTGCTGGTACGCCTGTGCGAGATCCAGCTTTCCAAATATGCGCGCCCCTGCCAGTGTTGCTAGGACATGGCTGACCACTGGTACGGGGTATGCGTGCGCCTGGAGTGCCTGGTTAATAGTGCACTTATAATCCGCGCAGATGCGGATCTCCCCGTTTGGCTTGACGGGTGTCACTATCGGTGTCTCCCATCTAGCATTCGGGACGGGCTCTAAGACTCCCTGGGCCACCAGCCGGTCTAATTCGGTCTCTATTTTAGGGCGGAGGGCCAGGGGCACGGTGCGGAAGCGCCGACGGATGGGCGTCACGGTGGGGTCTAAGTGGAGCGACACCGGGGGCCCTTTGTAACATCCCAGTTTCCCGTCAAAGACCTCTGGGAATTCCTTGCACACCGCCCCCCAGTCCCGCACCCCACATTTATTTACTCCCCCAATCGATATGCCTAGGGCCTCGAACCACGCCCGCCCCAGGAGACTCGCGAGATTTCCCTCTACCACCACCAAGTCCAACTTCCCCTCAAAGTCTCGGTACTGCACTCGGAAAGTGCCGACTCCCCGGATGGGGACAGGGTTCTTTTGGAAGTCCACCAAGCTTAGTGGCGATGGACGTAGAGGGGGTCCCCCTAGTGGGCAAAGTCTTTTTAAAGTGTCCAGGGAAATGATGGACGCCGCCGATCCCGAGTCCACTTCCATGCAACAGGGGGACCCCTCGATCCGCACGGTTACTTGGATCTTCGGGGCAGAGGAAAGGTTGGGGTTGGGGAGGCGAAGTACCTGTAGTGGTTGGTCGGTGAGGTGGTACAACTCGGCGACCTCTTCCGTTGTCTCGTGTGCGGTGGACGATGCGCGGTACTGGGGGACCGACGATCTCGAATTCCGGGAGCCCTTGGACCGGCAGACCCGGGCGAGGTGTCCCTGCTTTCCGCACCCGTGACAGACAGCGTCCCGGAACCTGCAGGATTTCCGTCCGTGGCCCTCCCCGCAGCTGGCACAGACGGCTCGGTTGCCGGAGTACTTGGCTTGCTCCCTGTTGGCCTGCTGGAACGGCGCCGGCCGGCGTTGTTGGGGTTTGAGGGCGAAGACCTCGTCCGTCTCTTCGTTTCCGGGGCTTGGGCTCCTTCCAACCACCTGCGCGGCCGCGACCGGCCGATCCCCTTCTGCGGCCTCGTGGGCAGTGGCGGCGTCGAGGGCCTCGTCCAAGGTGAGCTTCCGGTGTCCCACCAACTTGCGCCGCAGCTTGGAGTCCGCCAGGCCCCACACGAACTGTGTCAGCAGGTTGTCCTCCACCTTCGGAAACCCGCAGTCCACGGCTAGCGCCCTTAGCGCGGCTAGGAAGTTGGCAATGGATTCCCCTCGGGTCTGGACTCGCCTCTGGAAATCCATCCTCTTGGCCAGGAAGGTCGGCCGGGGGCTGAAGTAGCCATTTAGGACGTCCAGGATTTCCCCAAACGAGCTCTCCAAGGCCGTGCGGGGCACCAAGAGGCTCTTGGCGAGGCGGACGGTTTGGGTGCCGCAGGCGTTCAGGAGGATCGCTCGTTTCTGGTCGGGGTGGCGGATTTCGTTGAGCTCCAAGTAGCTGATGAGCTGGTCGACCCATGCGTCCCAGGTTTCTGGCTGCGACTGGTCGAAGTGCTCCAGTGTTACGTGGGAAGCGGCCATGGTTCTGTCAGGAACGGCGCGCGCCGGGGCGAGCGGTGCGGTGCTGCTCTCGGGGTCAGCGATGCGATGCTCGGCGGTGTCCGTTTTGTCGTTCATGGAGTCACAGAAGGCGTTCGAATCCCATCCTCGTCGCCACTGTAAAGTACTGGGTTTCAGGCCTCATGACTCGGACAACGACATAAGAGAAGACACGTTTATTCGTACTTCACATAAGACAAAGAACACACAGTAACGGCCGGAGGCCAACTATATACAGTTAGGGGGGGACGGCCCTATATTCCTATTGGCGGGTTTGAATCGCCCGCCAATGCTGCCATTGGTTCACTACTGGCGAGCTCAGGAACCTAGTCCCTATTGTTCTCAGAGAGCGAAGCTTGGCAGTGTTTCGCCAGCTCAGCCCTCTGATCTCAGGACACAACACTGGCTACTCCTTTTCAGTCACACAGAAAAGAGGACAGGATTCGTGTACATCTAATAGTTGCACAGAAGAGAGATTTTTTTCGTTGGCTTTCTTGTCATACCTTGAGGACTGTCTTCTCTGCAATGAATCTAGTCAGTTACTTGACTTATCCTCAGAGGCCTTCTGCATGATCCATCTACGTACAGTGGGTGATTACTTGAAGCAGGGCCTTTTCAGCACTGTACTTATGGAGTGTCCTGCCAAATGATGTTTGTATTTCCTCCTCACTATCTGTTAAGGTTGCCAACTCCAGGGTGGCAAATTCTTGGAGATTTGGGTGTGGAATCTGGGCACAGCAGAATTTGGGAGGGGAGGGAGCTCAGCAGGGATATAGAGCCACAGAATCCACCCTCCAAAGCTACCATTGTCTCCAGGGGAACTGATCTCTGTAGGCTGGAGATCAGTTGTAATTTCAGGAGATTCCAGGCCTCACCTGGAAGGTGGCAACTCTATGTGATTTGATGCATATTTTAAAACAGAGCCTTTCCAGGACAACTTTAGGTCTTGAACCTGAGGCAGTATACTGTTGGAATTTCACTGCAATATGTGGCTGTTGCTTTTTTGTTTGTCTTGCATTTCTGTAATAATAGGGGGTTTTTATAATTCTACCGGGTATCTTTGATTTTTACAACTTTAATTGTACTTCATGCTGGAGATCTGTTCTGGATGGAAAGGCAAGATTTCAACATTTTAAATAGGTAATCGAATACACGGGACACTGCACCAAATGAAATGTCCGCATCTATAAAACTGTTCAGTGTAAAAGAGTCTTTGTTCTCCTTTGCACCTCATTGCCCCAGGCTTGGGGGAAAAATATGGCTCTCCACATAAATAACAAAAAAGGGGATTAGACATACAGGATTCATTTATACCTCATCTTTCAAAATAAAATTCACAAGGCAGCTTACAACACATCATCAAATAACCAAAGATGTCAACAAATAATTAAAATACCAGCAATTTAAAACACTCTATTTCATCACTGTATCTTTAGTCTTTAGGGTGGGTTCCAGTCTGATGGTTTTAGGGAGGGAGGTCACAAACAAGGCACCGTCACTTTAAAAGTTCATAGTATTTGGACAGGGCCTTGTGTGCATTTTGTCATTTCTGTACAGTACCTGCTTATTTTATGTATATAAGAAACAATGACATCTATTATATTATTACAGCTAAATGGAGTCTCCATGTTCAGAACCAGTATGCCTCTGAACACAAGATGCTGAAGTAAAATATGAGAGAAATTTCTCGCATTCATAGCAAACAGGTGTCTGGTTGACCATTGTGGAAAACAGGGATCCCAACCTCCAGGTGAGACCTGAGGATCCTCCAAAATTACAGCTTATCTCCAGACTACAGACATCAGTTCCCTGGAGAAAATGGATGCTTTGAAGGGCGGACTCTGTGGCATTGCCCCCCACTGAGGTCCCTGTCCTCCCCAGGCTCCACCCTCAAATCTCTAGGAGTTTCCCAACCTGGATCCGGCAACTCTACCTCCTATCCCCCACCAGTGGCCAGGATAGGGTTGCCAGCCTCCAGATAGTACCTGGAGATCTCCTGCTATTACATTTGATCTCCAGACAACCAAAATCAGTTCCTCTGGAGAAAATGGCTGCTCTGGAGGGAGGACTCTATGACATTATACCCAGTGAAGTCCCTCCTCTCCCCAAACCCCGCCCTCTCCAGGATCTACCCACAAAATCTCCAGGTGTTTTCCAACCCAGAGCTGGCAGCCCTAGGCCGGGGGGAACCTGACAACCCCAGTGGGAAACAAGAGGGCTAGACTTGACAAAGTTGTGGCCTGATGAGGGAAAGCAGTTCTGAGCATACATCATGGCTGTCCAGCCTTGCATTGGTAGGACTCCCGCTAACAGCATAGTGAGGGCTTTTAGGTGCAGGAACTAAGCATGTTATTGGGTCCCACCAGCCCTCCACTCTCAGCTGGCACTTTTTGTGCACGTACAAAGCAAACATGTTATTCAAATTGTATCCATTTTTTTCTCGTCTCTGATGAATGCCCGCATTTTGGCCAAACAGGGCCAGACATTGTGCAGTATAGTGATTAGAGCAGGCGTGTCAAACATGAGGCCTGGAGGCTGGATGAGGCCCCCGGAGGGCTTCTATCAGGCCCACAGTGGAACTGGCTGTCTTCCGCTTCTTCTTCCAGTTCTGCTGCTGCTGCGTCATCGTAGGTTTGCAGCTTACAGATACACACCTGAACAGCATACTCAAGACTGCAACAGCACAGACATTTTGATACAACAATTCAGAGCAAGAGGTGTCAGTTATCAGACACTATTAAATAAACAAAATATTGCAAGAGTGCTAATGTTTTAAGCATGTTTTTATTTTAAGTGGAAAAAACCCTTTATGTTTGTGTCCTTTATAAAGTTTATATCTCCGCTACCTGGCATTACATTTTATGACACACATGGCCCGGCCCAACAAGGTCTCATTTACAAATGAGTTCGACAGCCCTAGATTAGAGTGTTGCCATAAGACCTGGGAGACCCAGGTTTGAAGGCCTGTTAGGCTGTGGAAGCTTGCCAAGTGATCTCAGGTCAGTCATGATCTCTCAGTGTAACTCACCCCAAAGGGTGGTGGCTATAAGGATAAAATGAAGGAGGGATAACAGTGTAAGCTGCTTTGGGTCCCCACAGAGGAGAGAAGCAGCATATAAGTATACAAATTAATAAATCACAAAAAAGTATAACAACCAAAAACTGAATAACATTCTTCAATACATAATTTACTATATTACAACATAGACAGAACAAATCATACTTTACAAAATACTTGTATACATTCACAAGACATTTAATATCATAAACAACATGGCATAACAAATGTTACCCTTTGGGGAAAGAAACTACATCCCTCCAGTTCCCAGATGAGGTCTTGGTAGCCTGAGTTGGGGTTAGGTCCTGGAATGAAGTGTGGGCCTCTGCTTCCGGAAGCTGCTTGAATCAGTCTGCCAGGCTATGCCATGGCCGTTCTCCTCCTGTTCTATGTGACAGCCAGGCTTGTACCTACAAACAGCACCCCCCATGGCTGGGAAGAATCACTGGCAAAGCATCTTCCTGCTCCTAGGATTGCCAACTCCAGCCTGGGAAATTCCTGGAGATTTGGAGGTAGTTTATGGAGAAGGAGGAGTTTATGGAGCAGAGGGAATTGAGCAAGTATGTGGTGCCATAGACCTCACCCTCTAAAGCTGCCATTTCCTCCAGGGAACCTGATCTCTGTAGTCTGGAGATTAGTTGTCATTTCAGGAGATGTCCTTGAGAGGCATTCCATGGTCTAGAAGATGCCACTCAAAAGGCCCTGCAATGTGCTGCCACCCTGCATACATCAGACAGTGGAACACAGAGCAATGTCTCTGAAGATGACATAAGTATACAAATGGGCTGCTTTCATAATTGATGACATGGCTTAGTGGTCCTTGTTTTCACCACTCTCACCCCCAAAACACTAGCCGCTCACCAGATTTGCAAAAAGACACTCATCTGTTGCCTATTAAGAGTTAACAATTCCCACTGTTCTACAAATTTTCCATTTGGACCATTAAGTTGAAAATGTCGAGACAGTGTGCGACTGCAATAAAAAAGGCCAACACTATGCTAGGGATTATTAGGAAGGGAACTGAAAACAAATCAGCCAGTATCATAATACCCCTGTATAAATCAATGGTGCTACCTCATTTGGAGTACTGTGTACAGTTCTGGTCACCACACCTCAAAAAGGATATTATAGCACTGGAAAAAGTACAGAAAAGGGCAACTAGAATGATAAAAGGGTTGGAACACATTCCCTATGAAGAAAGGCTAAAGCGCTTGGGGCTCTTTAGCTTGGAGAAACGATGGCTGAGGGGTGACATAACTGAGGTTTATAAGATTATGCATGGGATTGAGCAGGTTGAGAAAGAAGTACTTTTCTCCCTTTCTCACAATATAAGAACTCATGGGCACTCAATGAAATTGCTGAGCAGTCGGGTTAGAACAAATAAAAGAAAGCACTTCTTCATCCAAAGAGAGATTAACACATGGAATTCATTGCCACAGGAAGGGGAGGCTACAAGCATGGATGGCTTCAAGAGGGAATTAGATAAATATATGGAGCAGAGCTCCATCAGTGGCTATTAGCCACAAGGTATAGATAGGAACTCTCAGTCTGGAGCAAGTGATGCACTGTATTTTTGGTGCTTGGGGGGGCAGCAGTGGGAGGGCTTCTAGTGTCCTGGCCCCACTGCTGGACCTCCTAATGGCACCTGGTATTTTTGGCCACTGTGCGATAGAGTGTTGGACTGGATGGGCCATTGGCCTGATCGAACACTGGTTTCTCTTATGTTCTTATGCTCAAATGAGTAGCAGCTGTTTGTATGTCAGGGATTCCGAGCATGGTGCCCATGGGCACAATGGTGCCTGCTGAAACCTTTCCTGGCACCAACAAAGCATTTTTAGGAAGGGGATTGGGCCAGGGGGCTTTTGCCCAGCAGGACTTCTAACTGGCCATCTGAGATCTGATTGGCTGTGCAGATTTTTTGTAATATAGTATGAATGGGAAAATAAAGATTTTTAAATATAGGTTTTTTCCCTTTTTGATTATTCATATTTGTATTTTCTCCTGGTTTTATGGATTTCTCTTTTAAGTAATATTTTATTAGGATATAAGGAATGCCTGTTATACAGAAGACTTTACTCTTGTAAGTCTGTTATTGTTAGCAGACAAGATAATACATATAAAGTTCATGATTCTGTAGTTCTCAAAGACAAAACCTTGAAATGTCTGGGTCAGATAAGATTTTGGTCTCGTATCAGGGAAAAAAATCTTTTTGTTTGGGATATGAACATTTAGGTTTGACGTAGATATGTTTCTTTACATCTGACAAATCAAAAGCTTATTATTTGAATGACCATTGTCTTTTGTAACCAATTATGCCTTTTTGAATATTGTTTTCTTAATGATGTCAGTTCATGTATAAAAGATCATGTACTTCCTGAATATGCTCAGAAAGCAGTTTTTGATGGGCCATTTGGTGCAACTGTTTTCCCCTGTCTAATTGCAATTAAACACTAAGAACTTCCTCCTCGTTTCTGACTCCATTTCTTGACTAGAAATTTATTTGTACAACAGTAACAAGGATCTTCACTGTGTGACTGAAGTTGTATGCAAGAAAACCTTTTAAACAAAATGTTCATTTTAAAAGGTATTTTCTTTAGTAGAGCATCTGTCTGAATGCTGAAGAGTTACTACTAGAGTTATGCATGACCTCACTCCCTGACATTTTGTGGTTGGTTCCACCCCTTGCAGCAGCCATTTTGTGGTTGCACCTACCAGCTTGCGTTAGAATGCCAAAGGTGCCCACAAATTGAAAATGGTTGGGACTCCTGATATGGGTTGATGGACTTGTAAATTCATACGGGCTAGGGGATTTGCAGGGCTGCTCTAGTCCCTGATGTGAATTCTAGAACTTGATTTGAAATGAAGTGATTTGCAGTGCAATCCACTTTCCTGGGAGTAAGCCCATAGACTAATACGGGACTTGCTATCTGAGTAGGCCTGCTGAGGATCGCTTCCATGGTCATCTTTTTGCAGTAATTCTTTAATCCTTTACATTACAAAATACCACTTGTTTAAAACCAGTTTTATAGAAATCTAGAGTCTAATGTTATCTTCACCAAAAATATTCATTAAGTACTAATCTGGTTCCTGTCTCTAGGGTTCTTTCTATCCTCCTTCCCAGCTCCAAAAACACAGCTCAGCAGCAATGTTCCGTGATGGTGGTTACACAATGTGTAATGAAACACACATTCCCAAAGTTGTTATATGTGCCAAGCTGCAGTATTTTTTAAAAAATCCAGAATTTCCAAAGTATCTCCAAGCAGCTATTAATGCTAGTGTGAAAACAACCAGAATAGCTCTTATGGGAACAAATGATGCCATTGTATGAATCTCTGGAGACTTTTTTGCATCCGTATGACATTTATCATTCTAGTACTGTGTACTCACACAATAGGCCCACAAGAAAACATCCTATTATTTTCCAGCACAAATCAAAGTCGCATGTATATAGATACAGAATTTGTATTAATTTTTAGAGGCAATTGTGCCAATACAAGAGGCTAGTAGATGTGGCGCCAGGGTATAGTAGTACTTAAGAGTGTTGGAGAGAGCGAACTCAGCATGCCTGGATATTGGAGGGCGCTACAACACTCTCAGCGTGTATAGGTGTTATTTTCTTGAATGGGATGCCTCTCTTTGTCTTAACCTGGAAGCTGCCCTCTGACCCTTCCTCTTGCTTGCTTACTTTGTCCTCTCACTCTCGACACATGGCCTTCCATGGAGACACATGTCTCTGCAGGTCTCTCCTGTAGATACAAGGCCCTTATATTTTCCCACACACATTATGCCAGACAAGCTGGCCATTTGTGATAGGGAAAGTACTCGTCAGATTCAGTTTCTTTCTCTTCTTTTGACTGCAACCTGAATGTGAACGGGAGATACTTGAATAAATGTAAGTTTACCTTTTCTTGCAATACACATTTCTTGGGAGATTTCTTTACCGAACTTAGTATCATGCGTCTATGCCTGGGCAAACCCTGCTATAGTAAACAAATATCCCAATAACGAGTACTAGACAAAGAATAGTGTAACCTCGGTTCAAATTCTTACCATCCTCCTGCAGTCTAACTCCCTCACAGGATTGTTGTGAGGCTTCCGGAAGAGAGAGGCCTGTACATCACCATGAATGCCTTAGAGTAGGGTCCCCAGTGTTTTTGAGCCTACAGGCACATTTGGAAATCTGACATACAGTGAGTTCCCTTTCTCCCCCACTGCCCCCTCCCAAAGTCATACGATGACTTTGCAGAGTACCTGTAGGACCATCCAGTGAAGGACTGCTGGGACTTTACCCCACTTTTAGTATCTCTGAATTTTCTGTGCTGTTTTCTTCCTTGCCTAACTTCCCCAGCACAGCTTGCATATGGGATGGGGGCGTGCAACACATGGATGTGGGAAATATCAGCTCTGTACACACTGTCCTAGTTTGTCTTCAGTGTCTGGTGAGGAAAAGGAAAGGCAGAAGCTGAGTATGGGAATGATTGAGAGGATGCTAGACACTATTGTTTAGTCAGTGAGGCAGGGCCAAACAAAGAATTACCAATGGCAGCCTTTTCACACGGCTGCATGGTTTCCTCATAAAGCAGGGGGAAGGGGGGCTTTCACCTAAAAGGACTGCAGGAGAGCAGAGCATTAAACTGGACCAGTGTACCACATTTTTTCCTTCCTATATTCTCCCTTCCTGATTTCAATACCAAAAGAGAACCAGGAAGAAAGATGAGCGCCTGAAGCAACAAAGGGAGGGCAAGTAAGACACGGGAGGGTTCAGCATCTCTCTCCTGCATGCTGTCCTCACTGTTCAATGTTTCTTGAGATCCAGCCAAGCTGCAGAAGGTGGGATTATTTAGAAGAGCTTTTACCCTCCACACTGCCACCTTGTTTTTAATTACATGGCTTTGTTAGTTTTATGAATTTTTAAATTGTATATTGTTTTTATCATCCTGGTAAGCCACCTTGAGTGGGAAGTGCTCTAAATAAATGAATAAATGTGAAACACCTACAGACATGGTTAATGTCATAGATGAAGACGAAAGATACCAATCTAATTTGACCTACAGAAGACTGACAGAAAAATTTGTAGCACCTTAAACTCTACACGTTTACAGTAGCCTGAGCTTTTGTGATGAAGCCCGCTTCATTAGATGCAGTGAAGTGAATCCACAGACCTTTTCTCTGGTTTTCGCAGCAGCAGACAGTCAACTCTACCTCACTGGAACTTTTTTCTGGAGAAATTGTGAGATACCAACATGATCCTGTGATCTAACTCTCTAGAGTAATCAACCCCGGGCACCCTTTGACTCCTAGGCCTATTATACGGCTAAATAATAAGAGTTAAGAACATCTAACTTTAACATGGGAAGCAATAAAGATTTTGTTCTCCCTAGTTTAGACCATTTTGCCATTTACCTTTCCTATTAAATATTTGGACTTTACGTCTAATTAGAATTTGTTGAAATTCAGTTGAGTAATGGATTACAGCACTTTAGGATCAATTCAGAAGTTGACCTCAATTAATCAGGGAGCAGATGTTTCATCAATCGTAAGTTGTGTTTGATACCAGTACTTCAAAAACTGCTGGGCAGGCACTCTTCTCTCTTCTCTCACATGCACAGGGTGAAGGAACTTCTCTTGTAAGACAGTTCCTGCTGCAATACTCTTGGGCATTATTTAACAACAAAGATTTTTCCCCCTTCAGAACTATTATTTGTAGTCATGCAAAACCATGCAGGCTTTACTGATTCAAACTCATGCAACCAATTAACTTAAGTTTTCTTGAACCAGGTGATAGCCTGAGTGTGAGCTGCAGCTTTTTGGCTGCAAGCCCAAAGACACTTTGCTGAGAGTAAGCCCCACTGACTAACATGGGGACTTACTTCTGAGCAGATTCACTTAGGATCGTTCTCTTCATTATGCATTTATTACTACAACAACAACAACAACAACAACAACAATAATCCTGTCTTTCTTCCATGAAGTTCAAGGGGTTCTTGTGGTTCCCAGGTCTCCCATCCTGAACTGACTAGGTCCACACAATGCATAACTTCAGGACGGCTGACCCCATGAAGCTACTTTATACCAAGTCATGTGACTGGTGCCATCTAGCTCAAGATTGTCTGTTCTGCCAGCCAGACAGCCAAGAAAAAAATATCCTCTCCCTTTAATAAAAGCTTTTCCTGGCACCAGATAAAATAATCACCTCATAATCGCCACAGATCAAACTGATACTAAAGGAACAGCTAAAAGGACCAGTTTAAAAGTTGGCCACCTTGCTCTGACTGATGGCAGCTCTCCAGCAGAGGAAGGTCTTTGAGTCCCCTCGTTACTGGAGACTGTTTAATAGGAGATTATTGCAAAGGCTGAACCAGAGATTTTCTGTCTACAGATCACATGCTCTTCCACTGAGCCACAGTCCAACTGTACTGCCTTGTAGTTCTTTTATATTTAAAAAGTTAGAGCCTTCTTTTCCGTTTTCAGCTATTCAGAGTGGACTGCACAAGCTGTAAACACTATAACAGAATAACATAGTTAAGTAAATTAACAATGCAATCCTAAGAATATTTCCTGGGAGTAAATCTGAGTAGGATTTAGGCCTGCTAGGGTTGCTCTCTAAAAGCAACACGGGGGGGGAGGTGCACCATTAAAAAAAAACTCCTGTCTTTCTTGTGGACTTCACAAAGGCATCCGGTGGCCACTCCAGAAAACAATACAAGGTCCTCATTACATGATTCATATGACATGTATTGGGTCAGGAGTCCTGTGACGCAACTTTCATTCACACATGTTGTAAAGCTCCTCCCCCTCCAGCTTTAATGGCTTACCCTCAGCCATTTTGCTGGGTGTCTCTGGAATGTTTCCCCAGGCCTCAGAACAGGGGAAAGTGTTGTACCACCTTATTCTTTCGCCAGTTCCGAGGACTGCAGCTCTTGCCACACCCAGGGTTGGCTCACCCACTAGGCGAGCTAGGCGCTCGCCTAGGGCACCGGCCCTGCAGGGGCGCCAAAATGCCCCCCACCCCCCATGAAAAGCCCCCGGGCCGCCCAGCGCCAGCAGCCCTGGCTTTCTTGGTACCTCATGGATGCGAGGCGCCCAGAAAAGCCGGCGCCGCCGCTGGGAGGGAAGGGGCGGGCTTAGAACGCCCGCCCCTTCCCCAGCTCTCCCGGGTGCCTCACAGCTGCGAGGCACCTGGGAGATCCGCGCCGCCGCTGCTGGGAGGGAAGGGGTGGGCGTTCTAAGCCCGCCCCTTCCCCACCTGTCCCGGGTGCCTCGCAGCTGCGAGGCACCTGGGAGAGCCGCGCCGCCGCTGCTGGAAGGGAAGGGGTGGGCATTCTAAGCCCACCCCTTCCCTGGCTCTCCTGGCGCTGGGCCATCTCCAGGCTCCACCGGGAGGTTGGCATTCTCAGTGGGGTGGGCACCCCAGGCTGTCCTGCCTAGGGTGCCCAGATACCTGGGGCTGGCCCTGGTCACACCAGGGCTGCATCCTCCTGTCCAGGGCTGGCTCACCCACTAGGTGAGCTAGGCGCTCGCCTAGAGCGCGCCAGCTGCAAGGGTGCCAAACTGCGCCCCCCTGCCTCTTCCCTGGCTTTCTTGGGTGCCCCGCAGCTGCAGAGCACCCAGGCAAGCCAGCACTGAGAGGGAAGGGGCGGGGGTTAAAACCACCACCTGTTCTCTGGCTTGCCTGGGGGCCCCGCAGCTGCGGAGTGCCCAGGCAAGCAGGTGCTTAGTGGGAAGGGGCATGGTTAGGGTAACCACGTGGTTTGCCTAACCACGTGGAGCAGCAGCAGCCAGAGGGTTCTGGCAGCGGAGAGGGTTCCTGGGAGGTGAGTCATTCACAGGGGGCAGGGAGGGTGAGGGCGCAGGCATCCCAGACGGGTCTTCGGGAGGGAGGGGGGCGGAGGAGGAAGGCCAGGGAGCTGCGCTTTCCCTCCAGGCACTGTCTTGCCGCTTGGGCTGCCGCCGCCACACACACCCCGGTCTCCAGTGGGGTGGGTACCACAAGCTGACCTGCCTAGGGGCCCCAGACACCTGGGGCTGGCCCTGCTCCTGTCTTCTCCTCATTGTCCTTTCTCAGGAACTTGCCCTTCACGGTTCAAATACCCCTTCCTTTCTCTGGTCATACCTAGGCTCTCTCTGGGGGAGGGCAGTGATTCACTCCTCCCCCATCCCTCTGCTGGCTTGCTGGATGGCTCCTCCCCCAGCTGCCCTTCCTCTGAGGAAGCCTGTTCCACTGAGGAATAACTCTAAATAACTGGAAGTTCTTCTAATGTTTAGTCACAAATTCTTCTGATTTAACTTGAACCTGTTGATTCTGGTAAGATCTTTGGGGCAACAGAAAACAGTGCCATACCATCATCTATATGACAGCCTTTCAAGTACCTGAAGATGGCTATCATATCACCTCTCTGCCATCTCCTCCCCAGGCTAAACATACCCAGCTCCTTCAACCTTTCCTCACAGGAGTTGGTCTCCAGACTCCTCAACATCTTTGTTGCCCTCCTGTGGACACGTTCCAGCTTGTCTATTTCATTCTTAAACTGAGGTGCCCAAAACTGAATACAATACTCTAGGTGAGATCTAATCAGAGCAAAGTAAAGCGATACCATCACTTTGTGTGGCCTGGCCAATATACTTCTTTGGATACAGACCAAAATAGCATTTGCCTTTTTAGCTACCACATCACACTGCTGAGTCATGTTCAGTGTACATGCTACTGCCAAAAAAAGTCTCCCCCATCCTATAATTATGTATTTGACTTTTCCTACTTAAATAGAGAACTTTACATTTATCTCCATTAAAATTCATTTTATTTGCTTTAGCCCAGTTTTCCAGATAGATTGTAACAACAAAGAAGGAAATTGATGGAAACCTGTACAGCACCGGGATCACAAAATGTGAGGAGGCAATTAATGTGATTTGGGAGCAATGAAGTACTGTCAAAACTAGACCTGCTACTCCTGACTTCACCCTTATAAGAGCTAGGGTGGGCGTGCACTACATAAGCCATGAAACCTGGTAGATTCATAGCTTCCCTAGCCCAAGTTTCTTCAATCAGAAGAATCTGGAAATGTAATAGGGAAGATCTAACTCCAGAATCCTTCAGCCTAGAATTCCAGCCTGGAATGTGCCAGGATAAATTTCTTATTCCAGGACTTGGAGGCAGATCGAGGTTTATAAGATTATTAATAGGATTGAGCAGGTGGAGAAAGAAGTACTTTTCTCCCTTTCTCACAATACAAGAACTCATGGACACTCCATGAAATTGCTGAGCAGTCAGGTTAGAACAATTACAGGCCAGTCAGTCTGACATCGATACCGAGTAAGTTGGTGGAAACTGTTATTAAGGAAAGAATTAGTAGGCACATTGATGAACAAAAACTATTGAGGCAGACTCATCATTGGTTCTTTAAGGGAAGATCTTGTCTCACTAACCTGTTAGTGTTTTTTGAGGGAGTGAACAAACATGTGGACAAGGGGGACCCAATAGATATTATTTACCTTGACTTCCGGAAAGCTTTTGATACAGTTCCTCATCAAAGGCTCCTAAGTAAGCTCAATAGTCATGGGATAAAAGGACAAGTCCTCTTGTGGATCAAAAACTGGCTTATAAATAGGAAACAGAGAGTGAGTATAAATGGGAAACTTTCTCAGTGGAGGGTGGTAAGCAGTGGGGTACCACAGGGATCAGTACTCGGTCCGATGCTTTTTAACTTGTTTATTAACGATTTGGAATTGGGAGTAAGCAGTGATGTGGCTAAATTTGCAGATGACATGAAGTTGTTCAGGGTGGTGAAAACCAGGGAGGAGTGCGAGGCACTCCAAAGGGATCTGTTGAGGATGGGTGAGTGGGTGTGAACGTGGCAAATGGGGTTCAATGTGGCCAAGTGCAAAGTGATGCACATTGGAGCCAAAAATCCTAAATATAAATACACGTTGATGGGGTCTGAACTGGCAGAGACGGACCAAGAGAGAGATCTTGGAGTCGTAGTGGATAACTCGATGAAAATGTCTAGACAATGTGTAGCTGCAATAAAGAAGGCCAACACTATGCTGGGGATTATTAGGAAGGGAATTGATAACAAATCAGCCAGTATCATCATGCCCCTGTATAAATCATTGGTGCGACCTCATTTGGAATACTGTGTACAGTTCTGGTCACCACATCTCAAAAAGGATATTATAGCATTGGAAAAAGTGCAGAGAAGGGCAACTAGAATGATAAAAGGGTTGGAACACCTTCCCTATGAAGAAAGGTTAAAATGCGATGGAGACTGTCAAAAAATATGGATTGGTGGCGGGACTTAAGATAAATTACAAAAAATCTAAAATACTGCCAAAAAACTGCTCACAGAATTTGTTACAGAAGATACAAGAAATTAACCCGATGGAAATAGTAAAGAAAGTAAAGTAGTTGGGAATTAATTTTACAAACAAGTGTAGCTCATTGATAGAAGATAATTATAATGTGTTATTGGAAGAAATTAGAAAAGATTTGCAGAAATGGAAGAAGATACCTCTTTCGTTTATGGGCAGAATTGCATTGGTTAAAATGAATATTTTGCCCAGATTTCTATTTTTAGCACAGAGTATCCCGGTTCTGAAAAACCAGAAATATTTTGAAGACCTAAGTAACATCACAAGACAATTTATATGGTTGCATAAAAGAGCTAGAATAAAATGGAAAGTTCTGCAGGATAAAAAAGAAAGGGGTGGAATGAATGTACCCAATTGGTATATATACTACCAAGTGGCTGCCCTGGTTTGGATAAGAGAATGGTTAACGTTGGATAATGATAGGTTACTAAAATTAGAAGGCCATGATTTGTATATGGGGTGGCACACATATATTTGGTACGGCAAAGATAAAGTGCATTCAAATTTTGGTAGACATATGTTAAGGGGTGCACTAAATAAAATATGGTCTAATATAAAAGAAAGGTGGTATAGGCAAACTCCAGGATGGGTCTCTCCCCTCGAAGCATTTATAGCGCCATCATTGTTAACCATGAATAAGAAGGAAAGTTATCAAACATTGTTAAGTAAAAATAATAAATTGAAATCTGAGGAAAAATTAGCAAGGGAAAATAACCTATCTTGGTGGGAACAGGTAATGTTGCGAGACAGATTTCAAAAAGATGCATCAAGAGGGTTTGAAGATCAAAACAATCTTGACAAGATTTGGCTTTCGTCAAATGATAAACTAATACAGAAATTATATGGCTTTCTGTTGGATGAATACAAGCAGGATGAGATAATTAAACCAACTATGGTATCTTGGATGAAAGACCTAGGCGAAAATGTAGATATTGATCAGTGGAATAAGATCTGGAAATCAGTTAGATACATGAGAGCTATTACGTATAAAGAAAATGTATATAAAATGTTCCATAGGTGGTATTGGTCCCCGGATAAATTAGCCAGATGTTACCCTGGATATTCTAGCCAATGTTGGAAGTGCAAAGCTAATGTTGGGACCTTTTACCACCTGTGGTGGAAGTGTGATAAGATACAAAACTATTGGAGAATGGTGTGGAGAATGAATCAAGAGATATTGGAGAAAAATGTCACACTGAGACCTGAAATATTTCTGTTAAACATGATACCGAATGGATATAATCAACAGGAAGTGTATTTGTTAACATATATAATAACAGCCGCTCGCTTATTACTGGCAAAGAATTGGAAGATAGATAGAATACCCTCAAGAGAAGAACTAATAACGAAAGTGCTTGAGTTAGCACAATTAGATGACCTGAGTTTGATGTTACAAAATAAACATGAAAAGGTACACAATGAAAGATGGTTAAGAGTGTATAAGTGGTTAGATAAAGTACGAGATGTATAAGACTCTATTGTATAAGTATGCTGTATAATTGAAATGGAATGTAATGATGAGGAAATGAAATAAAAAGAGTACAGAAAAAAAAAGAAAGAAAGGTTAAAATGCTTGGGGCTCTTTAGCTTGGAGAAACGACGGCTGAGAGGTGACATGATCGAGGTTTATAAGATTATGAATGGGACTGAGCAGGTTGAGAAAGAAGTACTTTTCTCCCTTTCTCACAATACAAGAACTCATGGGCACTCTATGAAATTGCTGAGCAGTCGGGTTAGAACAGATAAAAGGAAATACTTCTTCACCCAAAGAGTGATTAACGTATGGAATTCACTGCCACAGGAGGTCGTGGCAGCTGCAAGCATGGACAGTTTCAAGAGGGAATTAGATAAACATATGGAGCAGAAGTCCATCAGTGGCTATTAGCCACAGGGTATAGATGGGAGCTCTCGGTCTGGGGCAGGTGATGCACTCTATTCTTGGTGCTGGAGGGGGCAGCAGTGGGAGGGCTTCTGGAGCCCTGGCCCCACTGCTGGACCTCCTGATGGCACCTGGTATATTTTGGCCGCTGTGTGACAGAGTGTTGGACTAGATGGGCCATTGGCCTGATTCAACATTGGCTTCTCTTATGTTCTTATGTTCTTAAGCAGGGCTGGTTCCTTCAGGTCCCTCCACCGGCATCCTCCAGGGTCTTCCACTGCCTTTGGTTGACAACATCAACTGGGGCTGTCAGCCCGCATCCATTGCCTTCAATCCATGAACATCCACTAGTTCCCGATTCAGCCCACCACATTCACATGCTCATTCACAGCAATATCCAGCCCACCCCCTAGGGATGGGCATGAATCAGAGAAGAAGGCAGGGTTTAATAGGGAGGAGAGGAGGAGTGGGGGAGGAGGAAGAAGAGAAAGAGAAGCAGAAGCAAAAGAAGGCAAAAAGCAGAAACAGCAGGAGAAGCAGCACAGGCATAAACAGAAGAATCAGAGGAAGCAGCAGTAGTAGGAGGATGAGGAGGATTTGAGTCCATGAGCCGGTTCATACCCATCCCCATCCACGGCATTCTCTCCGCATCCACTTGGTCCATCGGTAGGAACGGATCCCTCAGCTCCGTCCATTTCAAGGGACGGCACTCCAGCCCTGTATCTCTGAAGGGATGGGCATCCAAGTTCTGTCCATCTGAAGGGAGGGGCACCCCAGCCCTGTCCCTCACAAGGGATGGGCATCCACGCTCCATTGACCTAATAGGCCAGCACCCATGCTCCATCCAGCTGAAGGGATGGGCATTCAGGATTCCATTCGCTTACCCTTCCACTTTCCCTCCATACACATCCCCCTCCCCCAGTTGCACACTACGCAACCCTGTCCCTCTCTCACTAGCCGACTGCTGCCAGCTTCTGTCAGCCAACGTCATTAGGAGCTTCAGGCCGCTGCATTCTACCTGGCTTCAAGATGCCAGTTACCCCCACTTACATTGCAAGCCCTACCACTTTCACAGAAGAACTTGCCTTCTTGGTACTCTGGCAACCACCCAACTGTTGCCCTCTTCTTTGCATCCACTCTCATCTTGTCTTGTTGGCCTTGACAGCTTGCCTCAATCTGGGGGAGAAAGAAGGAGTAGGACTTAAAGGCCAGTTCAGCCCAATTATAACATCTTGGAATTGAATGAAAGGCAGCCCAAAGATCCATAGATGCTTCATAGAAATGGCCTCCAGGGGAGGAGGATATTTGTCAGCTAATGGGAACAGTGTGAGGTATTGATCAAAGACTGAAACACCCCTCCTCAATCCTGCTTTGGAGAGAGTGGAATCTATATGGTACCCAAAACAAGCAGCTTGGGATGCAGCAGCTTGGGATACAAAAAACTCCATATACCTTGTTTCTTGCTGATAGAAAGGTAAGGGGCCGGTCCTTTGCAGGATCATTGACCCCTTTTTTATGTACAGAGGAACTATTCTTGCATGCTTCCAAGTGGCAGCCATTTGCTTTCAAAAGATCAACTGCTATGAAATCAGGCCCAGGGGCCTTGCCTGCTCCCATTGGCTTAATTGGAGAGCCTATTGTCTCGGGGAGAAATGGGTGCCAAGAGTCATGGGGGGGCTCAACCAGAACTCATTCATGGTCAGGTCCAGGGGGCTTTGCAAAGATAGAGGTCAAATGATGTTCCCAGGTCCTAGGAGCAATCTATGATGGAATCCTGGACACTGCAGAAAGGTGACTATTAACCATGTTCCAGATGATCCATGACTCAGTATGATTGATCACCAAGAGAAGAACCTTCCAGCCTTTCCTTAAAGCAAGACACTTTTAAAAAAATTGTTAAAAGAAATGTAAACTATAAAAAATAGTGGATTTGCTTAGTAAAATACAGAGGAGAAGATACTATAATATTATGTTATTTAATTTTTATGCAAAATAAAACCAAGATATTATATATACAAACACTATCATAAGTCAAAATTGTCTTAATCCAGCCAATTATTTATATTACCATATTAAGAGCCATTTCCAAAATCACAGAATTCCAGATTCTCCTAAAGCTCCCAGTGTCTTGGGATTCTGCAGTATGTTAAATGTTAATAACTTATACATGACCTTAATGTTATTAAATCAATCCCTCTTTAAAGACCTAAGTTCAGATTTCTAAACTTTGATAAAGCCCAGAGTTTTCAAACATCCACAGAGACAGAGAATGGTGCTGGTGCTGACAAGATATTTATGCTTCATAGTAGCTGCAGTGCCTAATAAGAAAGCAAGCCACTTTTAATGCTTTATCAGAGTTCTAAAAGCATGCTTAAATGCTATGAGATCTGATAAATGGACATGTTGGTTAGTGTGATTTAAAAGATGAAATTTAGCCCTACTTCTTCTGATATGCTGTCTGCACTCATCATCAAACCAAGAACTACTTCGCACAGTCCTACAAGTCACTAACAGTTTTTTACAGACTGGCTTGACGAAATCCACAATACTAGTTCGTCCTTCTATCATTCCTACAATATCCAGTTTTCTCATATATTCCGTCAGCAGGAGCCTACAGTCCCTGGAATGCATCATATTAGTTGCTGCAGGGATTCAACCTGATGAGCACCTAAAGGGCCTCAAGGTTTTTCCTACTTGCAGTAGCTCAATCAAGGGACTGTATGACAATGAGCAATGCAGTGAGAGTGAAAGAACACATTGTAAAGAAAATGACTACCTCCAGAATAGTCACCCACCCTCAAGTCATGGATCTGAGGGAGCAAACCAGGATAGAGCAGCGCATAGTCAATGCCGCTAGGACCTTTATGTGTCACACAGGTGGGACTCACCTTCTGGATATAATTCTCTGTATCCATTTCAAATCACTAGGCTACGGTTTAATGCACAATTAAAGAACTGCTTGTCAGCAAAATCAGCCTAAGGGTCTCAGCATTCTTTTTCCAATGGATAAGCTGTTTACATCCCTCTCAAGAAATGCATTTCCTCCTAGGCATTTGGCAAGCAGCAGGCCTCCATTGGGCTCTTTCAAAAGTTTCTGAGCTAAGAACAAGCAGGAAACCAGGAGGGGATTAGCCCAGGGCATTCCAGAAACACCTCGGCAACCTCTGAGGAAATCCTATTGGATCTACATCATGACAAGGCAATGGACCAGGTCACCCTCTCCCTAGCAGACCTCCACTGGGCTCTTTAAGACGTTTCTCAGTTGATAACAAGCTTAGTGCTTTGAAAAAAAACATTTTGGGTGACAAAGACTTGTAAAAGTTAAATAATGTCTGCTCATCAATAGATGAAGCCAAAAAAATCAATCAATCAATCATGGAATTAGGATGGCATTTAGAGTTGTCCTAGTAACCCTCAATGACCCAGGAAAATGTGGTGGTGGAGTCCCCAGGAGTAGATGACATGGGGAAACTGGAGTCACCTTTCTGCCTCCCCTCCCCTTGCCCACCCCCTTTTCTTCCTCCTTACCTAGCCTAGGATGAGGGAGGAGAATGGACAGGAGCGGGTAGGAAAGTAAACAGGGGGGAATGAAAGCCCCATTGGATCTCTTTCTTTGTACTGTAATATTCTGTGCCTAGTTTCCCTGATGGTTGCCACAAGTATGGTTGCCACAAGCATAGTCCTCGTATGTTATTGTGATATCTCCTCTCTGTCAGTTTGATACCACAAAGCCTGTTATAAATTCCAATGATATCTTATTCAATAAATCTGGAATTATATGACTATCATTTTTTCTTTCTTACATTCAGCCTATCAAATTCCCTGTTTCATGGAAGAACTGGCCTAAATAATCCTCTGCCATCCACACCCTTTTCTTTGCATTCGGTGTCCTCCTTTCTTCTCAGCCTCTCTCTGGTGGAGAAACAGTGAGGCAGAAGGAATTTTTTGAGTCCTAAGGAGAAGGTCCACTTCCTCCTCATCCTCCCAGTTATCTGTGCCTGAGGTTAGCCGCGCTGACTTATCTTCCCTGTGGGCTGCACCCTCTTAACTAGGTGGCAGTGTCCCTGAGGCAACAAGTCCTCCTTTTATGAGGTGGCACTCCAGTGTCACAGTAGCTGAGGTCATTGCTGCAAAATGTGCATTAATCCCTCCACTCACACCTTTTATGCCATTTCTATACTTCAGCTTTAGCATGTTGACATATATATCACCCCATCCTCCCATTTGCCACTGTATCCTCCTTCCCTGCCACTTCTTTCCAGTTCCTTGGCTGCCCCTATTTAATGTATTTATTTTATTTAAAAAAATTGTGAGCCACCTTTCTGGAAGATGGAACTCAAGGCAGCTTGCAATATAAGCAGGACTTTATAAAAACAACAATGATAAAACCTATAAAAGTCAGAGGTGAAAAGGCAGAGACCCTAACGGCCTCATCCCTTTTTGTCTCCTTCCCACTCTCCAGCCAACCGACCACTATTTGTTCCTCTGTCTTCAGCTTTTCCCCCTCTCAATCATATTGGTGGTGAGTTCCCAGAAGTTGCTCCTGGGCCTGTCGTTGGCAAGGTCTCCTCCATCAGGGGACACGATGTTTGGAGGCTCTTTCCAGGGCTCTCTTGGCCCCCAGTCTATTCCTGCTCTCTCTCCCATCACCAGGACTGATCAGTCACCTCATAAGATCATAAACTGAATACAATGCCATTGCATATACAGAAAGGTGGCGACACCACAGCTACCTCACGGCAATGTCCCGGGGTGGTGCTCGTGATAGAGCCATTGAAGGGGAGGGTCCCCTGAACATGGTGGTGTATGACATGTGCTGGTCCAAGCCTTATTTTGGGGTGTAAAGGGCAAGCAGCCGAACCAGTTCTTTATCAAATCTCCTTAGAAATAGAGGCCTCTTGGAGGCACTCCAAATAGAAGAGTGTGATGTAGGGTTGCCAAGTCCCATCTTCACCCCCAGTGGGGGACTTTGGGGGGCATTCCTGGAGGGAGCGGGGCAGATTGGGGACGTTCCCCCATGCCAGCCCTATCTTCCAGCAGTACCAGCTCCCTGCACTCCCACGGAGATTGAGCGTGCGGGAAATGCTGGTGACCTGCACTTAAAGGGGCCCCTTTAAGTGCAGGGAGCTGGTGTCCCCCCCGTGTGCCCAATCTCCATGGAGATCGGGCGCGTGGCCCACAGCCACCCCCTCCCTCCTCTCTCTCAAGAGAGAAGGGAGAGGGGTGACTGTGGGTGTTGGGGATTGGGGGTGGGGCTCCCCCAGAGGCCAGCTGGCTAGCGGCAGGTAGAAGCCACAAAAAAACAGGGGACCCCTGCCAAACCAGGGGGGTTGACAACCCTAGTGTGGTGCCAGAACTAGTGTTTGGACTGGCCATTCCTGTCTGTCTCCTTGCAGGGGACAGTCCACAGAAAGTGGGGCTGTGTCATTTGGGGTGCTCCAAAGATTTGGGTGGTCATAGAGAGCAACTCTGTACATGCCCAGAGAGAACAGTAGCAAAAAAAATTACTTCCACTGTTCCAAAGCTAAACTCCAGCAGTGGTGATGCAATTGGGAATTTAACGTTGCGACAAAAGCTACAAAGGGGACAAGACAAAAAGCCGCAGTGGGGGAGTAACCAGTGAGATTGGGAGGCATCCTGAGCAGGAGAAGGCGAAAAAAAGGCTCACAAATGCAGAAAGAGGCACTGACTGTGGTCCAGATGCGTGTTTAAATGCAGAGCGGCAGGGAAGAGTGCAGCTTTTCTGCTCCCCGCACTGGTGACTGACTAAGGTGACTGAAGTCCACCCAGGCTTATATAGCACCGCAGTGGCAGAGAATTCCTGCTGCTGTAAGAGTCACTGGTCACCAGGAAAGAGGGGGCAGTGCTGCTGGCTGGCTCAGAGGGCGGCGATGGGCAATGAAACCCCTCCCCTCCCTTCTCCCCCGCAATGAAAGCTCATCAGCTGCGCTGACTTACCTTCCCTGTGGACTGGCTAGAGGCTGGCTGGGGTGGGCTGCTGCAACTGTGAGGGAAGGGAATCAGCAATGGGCATGCCGCACACGAGTTGGGGTGGGCGGGAGTACCCTATCTGGCAGCACTGGTGATGCCATGACGCAGAGCAGCACGGGCGCCTCAGCACCACACAACACAAGTTTTGTGAGTAGTGGCTTTGGGCGGGGGGGCTTTTGGCGCGGGGGGAGAATGGCAGGGCAGTTCACCGCCCTCCTTGGAGGCCCACCCTAGGTGAAAATCTAGTTTACCTAGTGGATGAGCCAGCCCTGGGTGCAGCCTGGCCCCAGTGTCTGCCTGCATAATTGTCCTGGGGTCACCTCACTTTGGAGCAGCTGGCACAAGACCTGGGCCTTGGACCAGGAAGTGCCATATGTCCCCTTGAAGGGGAGAGTCTCCTGAACATCATGGGGATGTATGTTATGTGGTGTTCCAGATCTCATTTTGGGTGCAAAGGGCACTCCCTTATTCAAATCTCCTTTGAAATACAGGCCTCTGGGAAGCACTCTGAATAGAAGCTCGTGGCATCAGAACCAGTGTTTGGACCTGGCATCACTGTATGTCATCTTGTAGGGGACAGTATCTAGAGCGTAGCGATGTGTCATACGGGGTGGCCTAAAGATTGGGGGGTGCAGCCTGGCCCCAGTATATACCTGTGTCACTGGCCTGGGGGCACTGCACTTTGGAGCAGCTGGCACAAAAACCACACTTCGGGCCAGGACACAGCATATGTCCCCTCAAAGGGGAGAGTCTGCTGAACATGGGGGTGTATGAAGTATGGGGATCCAAACCTTACTTTGGGTGCAGAGGGCACTTCCTCATTCAAATCTCCTTTGAAATACAGCCCTCTGGGAGGCACTCAGAATAGACACTTGTGGCATCACTGTATGTCATCTTGCAGGGGACAGTCTCCAGAGTGTGATGATGTGTCACTTGGAGTGGTCCAAAGATTGTTTTGAGCTGTAGCCTGTCCCCAGTGTCTGCCTCTGTGACTGCCCTGGGGGCACTGCACTTTGGAGCAGCTGGTACAAGAACCACACTTCGGACCAGGACACAGCATATGTCCTCTCAAAGGGGAGAGTCTGCTGATCATGAAGGTGTATGAACTGTGATGGTCCAAACCTTATTTTGGGATGTAAAGGGCAACCAGTTCCTTATTCAAATTTCCTTAGAAATAGAGGCCTCTTGCGGTGCTACAATCAGTGTTTGGACTGGGCAGTGCTGTATGTCATCTTGCAGGGGATAGTTCCCAGAGCGTGATGATGTGTCATTTGGGTTGGTCCAAAGACTTTGGAGGGGTTGCAGCCTAGCCCCAGTGTCTGCCTGTGTGATTGTCCTAGGAGCACCCCACTTCGGAGGAGCTGGCACAAAAACCATGCTTTGGACCAGGAAACATGATATATCCTCTCAAAGGGGAGGGTCCCGTAAATCTGGGAATATATGATATGTGATGGTCCAGACCTTATTTTGGGGTTCAGAGCTTTCAAACTCTCCTCAGTGTTTTTTTATAACAGGTTTTTATTAATTTTCCAAAAGCAAAACAACAAATGAAAAAGGAGAGTAGTACCTTGTAATACGTTCAGTTTAAGTCTCTCCTGTATATCTTAAAACAAAGAATATATCTAATAATAATATTTGCAACTATGTGTCATAGAGTATATAAATGTTTTCATTTTAAAATCATCTAAACATTTTATTATTATTTTCTATTGATAAAATCTCTTCAAGGGCTATTATTCTAAATTTTCATGATTTCCCAACATATTCTTTAACAAAGCCATTTCCCTTATAATCATTCTTACCAATTTAATTTTTTCATACAAGTCACCTATATCTATCTTTGCTATTAATAGAAAATAAAAATGGAGTATCCCTCTTTATAATTTGAATTCAGATAATATACTATAATAACTATTACTAAAATTTCTTTCACTGTTGCATCTCTCATTTGGAATCATAACAATACAACCCATTCTAATTAATTATACTTTAGTAAAGGGTCTCTAGTCCAATCTTATAGAGAGAAAGGTTGTGATTTCTAGATGAGGTTTAATACATAAATCTTAATTTTTTTCTCTTTGTCTGATATCTTCTCATTAATAGGATTTTGTCTTTGTGACTTTTGCCCTTGTAGACTGCATGGGTTTGCTTTAAGGTTTGCAATATGTAACCCAGGGTAATGTTTAATTGCCTGTTTTCTGTCTTCTTTTCTTTCTGGAATGACTTTTGTTTCAGTGGTTTGGTTGTTTCTGTAAATAACAATTTCTTTGATTCTGGAAGCAATGCTTCTGTTAAAGGTTTAGTTTCCTTTTTTATTGTACTAGTCTTTTTGTAGAGCTTCTTGTTCTGGCTTAAAGGGACATCCTCTTGCTTGTAGTTTTGTTCTGAGTCTGTCAGAGGTTGTTGTAGCAGTTTGTCTGTGTTGCTTGTAGATTTCCTTGGAGTAGTTTTTTTGACATAGTTCTGCACAGGTTTCTTTGATTGCTAATTTGATAGCGAGAACAATCATATCCTTAAAGTGATCCCATGAAAGCTGGGTCAGTTTAACATCAGCAAAATTGTCTAGATTGACCATCTTTAGTTCATTTTCTACTTGAGAATCCAGTGTTTATAGTCCCAATACAGGAAAAGATAGAAGTGATTTTCTCTGCCAAAAGTCTAGAAGCCAAACCACATTGCTAGATAAGTTGCTGTACTAGACATATTCACAACCAAAAATCTTTCAACACAAGTCAGATGGTTATTATTGTCCAATGTCTTCTGAGCCCAGAAGACTTCAGAGGGAAGAATGCTGTACCAGGAAGTTCTGTTACCATATATGGAAACTCCATTTTAAATGTCTCTGTTTTTTCCTGTCTTTTTAGTTAAAGTCCAAAGCATTTGTAATTCCAATAGAGTGTAATAAAATGTTCAGATAAAATTGTTTGTATCCCTTCCCGCTTAAAATTCTTTAAAGAATATCCACAACTTTTGCTAGCCATTTGAATCGGGGGGGAGAACGCTCCTCCTTTTCCTTGTCTTTATGGATGTTCAATAGGGATTTAATCCAAAGTCTATAGATCTTTGGTGTTGCTTTAATGTTGCTTTTTACAAGTAACGCTGTCTTCACCGGTGTTGGAGGTGAGGCTTGAGACCAGGCCTGTAGCCACAGTGGGGCATCTCAGGGCCTGGCCCCCCGACTTACCACCAAGGCCCCCCAACTTCCTATCCAGCTCAAGCCCCCAACTTCCATTTTAAAATTTGATTTGTGATGCTCACTTGGGGGGCGCGGTAGGGTGCCCCCTGACTTATTTAAAGCCCCCCCCCGAATAAAAAAATCCTGGCTTCACAAGTTCACAGCTTGTGCAGTCATGGCGAACCATGGCCGCACTCCTTTGTGTTTTTGCTTCGGGACAATCCAGCTCCTGCCCGCTCGCTAATGCTCGCAGGGTGCTCGGATTGTGTCCCTTGCTCCGGACCTCTCTCCGGGAGGTTTGGTGGAACTTGGGAGCCCCCAAAGTTCCATGAAAGCAAGGAAGAGTGGCGGGAGCTCAGAAGCGAGTCTGAGCTCCCACCGCTCTGCTGCGCCACAGCCCCCATCTCCTAAACTCTCCTCAGTGTTTTTGGATGAATTCCTGAATAAGACATAAATAAGGAATGAATAAGGAACTGGGAATAATGAACCAATTTCAGCCTCCTCCTTCCTCCTGCCCTACTGGCTATGTCAGGGCTTTGGCCGGGGTAGGCTGTCAGCTGACAGTCCCTGAACCTGCTTTCCACTGGCCCTGCCAAGCTGGGCTGCTGCTGGGCTTACTTGCTCTTGTGCAGGCTTCTCTGGCCCTGCCCTAGCTTCTGCTCTGGCTTGCTTTTGTTGTACAGGTCCCTATGGGCTGCGCCTGGAGTAATGGTGTCAGGTAAGGGCCCTGTGTAGTTGTCTGGGAAGCCTCTGGTCTCTCTGTCTGTAGGGGTGGGGCTGCTGGGAGCTGCATCTGCCATGGCTGAGGGAGGGCCTGTGGAGGGTCTGTTCCTGAGTCCAGAAATGCTGTGGGGCCTGATTCTGCTCCAGGGCATGGTACAGCAAGAGGAGGGGCTTCGGCTTTCCTTCTGTTCCTTTTCACGCCATTTTTTCCTAGCAAAAACATCAATGGGGGATCTGTCTGTCCAGCTGCTGGGGTCCAAGAGTCTGGGTCATTGGGGTGATTCAGCAAGGATCTTGTGATTTTCTTTGCTTGTTTAATTTCTGCAAGTCAGCCTGCTGTTTGAGACACAGGAGCTGAGGAGGGTTGTCTCCAGGGGAGAAACAGCCTTTAAAAAAAATTGGTTCAGTGGGGGTGCAGTGTTTTGTTTCAGTTGCCCAAAAACAAGAAGCAAGACTGCCTTGCAGGCCTAGGGATGCCAGCCTTCAGGTGAGACCTGGGGAGAATTGCAGCTCATCTCCATCCCCTGGAGAAAATGGATGTTTTGGAGGGTGAACTCTATGGCACTGGACTCCAGTGAGGTCCCTGTCCTCCCCAGGAGTTTCCCAACCTGTATCTAGCAATCCTACCTCCCCCATGTCCTCTTTTTGTTCTACATGTTTTGTGGGTTGAAAGTGGTTCTGCTCCACTGACACAGGGTTCTGCCTCAAGATCCACTAAAAACACCCTTCTCTGACTATGGACCTACCTCCCAAATGCTGCACTCCATCTGCTAGTCCCACTCTGAGTTATTGCAAGAGTTAGCAACAGTGTCTGGGAAATGCATGTCAGCCTCAATGGGCGCACAAGTAACTCCTCCCCCCCCCAACATTTATAACAAGGTTTCTACAGTCAGAATTATGTAAATTAATGTATGAATTAAAATCAAAAGACATAACAATTCTGTTGACATTCTTTTTTTAGACATTTGTAGCATTTGGAATTGTGTTGTCCACCTTACAACCCAGGGTCTGGCTTTCTTGTGAGTGAACCCTAGGTAACTGAAAGACTCAGTAGTCAATACCCAGTAGACACACACACCCTTTCCTTATTAGCCTTATGTAAAAAGTATTTTCTATTAGTGGAGCATCTGAATCTGGATTGGTTTCTTCTCGGTGTAACTGAAGGTTGGCATCCTTCAATGACACTGGGAAGGGACAAAAGTCCAGAGTCAGATTTCTTGCTGATGGAAAAATCCTCTCTATGTAGGGCTATGGAGTGCAGGAACTATTGTGTGGGTTGTACCGGACTTCATAATCAAGTTGTCACTCTAATTTATTTAGACAGTTTAAGTTTCTTAAAGATGTAATCCACACATGTGAGTGCACACCCCTAATTAAAACTGGTTTGCTTCATGCGTGCTGAAGTATAGTCAGGATTATGACTGATGTCTACATTGCTAAACAAAATTTGCAGTAAGTGGCCAATTCACAGAACCATTTTTAAGCTGCAAGCTTGGTCACCAGCTTCATTCCTGAATGTCAAACTGCTGTGGAGTGACAGAATTGGGGCCAATTAACTGTGCAGTCCTAAACAGACAGCTTTTCTTCATCTTTTTCCTATCAATTCTGGCACCATAATGCTTTGCTTTATCCCCAGAATTCTGTACATATATTTGTGCCTTTAGTTTTTGCTTCCTTTTTTCTTCTTGTTTTCTCCCCCCAGGGCCAGTTTTACTCAGATCTTTTCCCTAAAGCTGATTTTGAGTCAGCTTTTTCCTTGTGCATAATGTTTCTGTAGGTTTTCTTTGTCTCACACATGCCCACCCACCTCCAGCCCACTTTTTCAACGATTGGACCATCGTCGTCATCAAACCACTCTCTCTCCTCCCCTCCACCCTGAAAATGAGTGGTTTCATTTTTAAAGGCACTAAAATATCTATATAGTCTTGTAATGATAGTTTAAACAGGTCCTCTGAATTTCCTGTTTTCATTTTTTTAAGTAAATCTCTTGCTACTTCCCTTGTGGAGATATGCTTTTTTCCATATATCTCTGCAAGGGAAGGAGCTAGAGACTTACTTTAAAAAAAAACCTGGGAGTTTAAAGAAACTGCTTAAGCTATCATTACAACAGTATTTTGATATATCAATATTTTAATAGGGGTGGGGATATTTAGAGCCTGGGGAGGCAGAGATTTGGGGAAGGACCTCAGCAGGGTATAATGCCTTGGAGTACAACCTCCAAAGCAGCCATTTTCTCCAGTGGAACTGATCTCTGTGATCTAGGAGGTCCGCTGTAATTCTGGGAGATCTCCAGGTCCCATCTAGAGACCAGCAACCTTTGGCAAAGCACAGAAAACTGTGTGCAATGATTACTATAGCAGGAGTTTTGGAACAGATCTAAATATTCAGAAAGGGGTAGCGTTCTCACATAATGCTTGTGCAAGTTTGGGTGCACTTTCATATCAGACTCCTGGAGAATGGAAAACTGGCACATCCAGAAGATTCTAGCACGCGTGCACGCACACACACACACATCTGCCCACTCCCTGCATCTGTAGTGAGATTACTTTTTCCAAGCTCTTGTGGGTGCTAGAACAGAACCATCGGGGAATCATCTCCTAACACTCATCCCCCACAAAGGAAACATCCAAAGTTATAAACAAACATTAACTTTTGTTGTCATGCTCCCTAGGCTAGTCCCACAGGCTGTCTCTTCACACTGATCAGATTGCAGACATCAGTCTTATAGCAGCACCACGCTCTCTTCCTTTTTGTCTTCATGCACGTTCCCTGGATGACAGCAAGATTTGCCTCTTGAAGTAGCTGTAGTTACACTTGAGGATACTTGCTCTGTGTTTCTTGATTTTAGAAAGCTTGCAAAGACAAACTTCATCGTGTCCCACCCCAAACAACGGGGGGTGGGGTTTGACAGCTTTGATAGTACAGGCTACAAGTTGAACACTTGGATAAAACATCTTTCTGGAATCTAAATATTACCCAATTAGAATGTCAGATAAGCTCGCCCCCATCTTTCCTTTAAATCCTTTTGTAATGTCTGACTGACATTTTGTTTCTCCTCAAGTGTGCGTGTGTAGGAGTGGGTCCGGCTGCAGCTTTTTTTGCTGCCAAATGAGAAATTCTTGACAATGGTTGTAATAGCTCACAGTCAATGATGTATGTTTCTCACATCCCTAATTAGAGCAGCCAGCTCTAAACTGGGCTTCTGTAACTTTACATGTTGCATACAGGAGGAACTAATTCTATCAGCTGTGACTTCTCATTACTGGAGAAAAGCACGCCAGTTGTACATAACTTTTCATTGCATAGGAATCCGTATGCTCAATTTCCTAGGTACCAGGAGGTTAGAAAACCCTGCAACCATCCCAGATTTCCACCACCTCACAGCAATGTATTTTGTCTTGCTCTCGGGGGGGTATCAGAACTAAATGGAATTGTAACTGCTGCCACCAGCAAATCTGAGAATATCCCCTACCAGAAGGATTTTCACATCCAGCTCTCTGTATCTGGGTTGCTATTTAGAAGATCCTACTACCTCACCTATTGCCCTTTCATTTTACCACAAGCGTCAGACTAAGCAGGGATACAAATAAAAGGTGAAATCATACAATCCTCACGACATGGACAAAATGGACTCTCTACTTAAAGGTTTAGTCTTTCATGACTTACATTCTCAGAATCTCAACCTGACAGTGAATTCATATGCGCTGCTTGAAGCACTTTACAGGCCTCTCCTGTTGGTGTGCATGCATGGAAACCTGAAAGGCAGTTTTAAACGTATTTGATTCACCTCCATGCAGGAAGTCTTCTTTTTGATTGCATTTCAACTTTCCTGTGTTTTACAATGCATTTGAAATTTCAGTCTGAGGTAGGGATGCCAGCCTCCATTTGGGACCTGGGAATCCCCCAGAATTACAACTTATCTCCAGACAGAGGCCCTGGTCACACGGGCCAGATAACACGGGGAGGAGGTGTGGCTGTTCCCCCTGGAGCAAAATAAAGCGCGGTAGCCCAATCACACAGTCCCCCGAGTTGCCACACTTCCGCTGTTAGCTGCCGATCACACAGCAATGCTGAAGCGTGGCAAAGAAGCGGCGCAGCATGATTACACAAGCTGCACTGCTTTCAGTTTCTTGTTTGTGCACATGCGCCATTCCTGGGGGCGAGGCTGCTGTCAGTGTCTTGTTTGTGCGCATGCACAATTTGGCATTGGTGCACATCCTATGGAGACTTACAATATTCGGTTTGCAACGGGACGTGGGCGGGTGCCAGATGCCACCGGATACTAGCGCTCCTGCGATCAGACGCCCGCCTTTGCCCCATGTTTACTAGATACTAGTGCACTTTCCTAGGTACTTTTTAACTCTGCATCTTTGGTGGGACGCCACAGGTTGGCCACGGGAGCACTACGCTTCCCAGATGTTGTGGTATGATCGTGCCCAGAAAATCCACCTGACATTTGTGCCTTTAGTGCAGCAACTTCTCTGTGTGACTAGGGCCAGTTTTCCTGGAGCCAATGGGTGCTTTGGAGGGTGGACTGTATGGCACTGTACTGCACTGAAGTCCCTGTCCTCCCCAGGCTAAATCTCCAAGAGTTTCCCAACCTGGATCTGGCAGCTGTACCCCTCCATCCCCCGCCAGTGCCCAGTGGGGACCTGGCAACCCTAGCTGAGGCCTGGTCCAAAGAGGTTGTAGATGGCTGTGGTAGCCTAAAGCAAAATCCAAAAACAAAAGGGACACAATACCTTTTATTGGGACCAACCAAAATGACACAAAACAGTGTGCAAGCCTTTTGAATTACTCAGAATTCTTTGTTGGGCTGCTCTTTTTAAAAGGGTTGGAATAAAAAAGTCATCTCAGGCCATGAAGTGAAAACTTTTGTTTTCACAGGGTTACAGTGACTGGAGATGCTACAGCTGGTGGAGCTCTTTATTATAAGCCCTATTTAGAAAAAGAACAAATTGTTTGACCACGGACCATAGTAGAACAGCTAAAAATGATTATATATAACCACAAGCAATAATTGTTCTATCTTGGGTTACCAACAGGCCTAGAAAAAAATGTCCTGCCCCTTTAAGCTTAAGGTGTGGAAATGGGCAGTTAAAGCTTTTCCTGGCATGGAGGTAAATATCATCCCACTGATGCTCTATTCAAGGGACTGGGCATTGTTCTCCATGTCTGTTGGCAACTCTAGCTCTATCATGCCACCTTGAAGCTACAAAATGCTCCCAGGGATTTCACCTGACAATTCCAATGAGACATATATTACAAAGGGCTATTTAATGTAAAAGAAAGCATGACTGAATGTGTTGTTTCCATATGCTTTGCTATAGCTAATAGATTAAACAATTTTAGTAGTGTACTATGTACACCATACCAGCAACTATTGTGGTATGGGGTAAAAAATCAGCATAACAGGGCCCTCCAGGGCTAGAATATAGGTTTGCAGGGGGGGAAAACAAAACAAAACCAAACCTGCAGAGTAACCCCAAGCCAAAAAAGGCAAACACATGTCTGCATATGCAGAGAGAGAGAGAGATTTAAAGGAGTTTGGGAAGCACAGTTACCCCAAAATGCACACAGTGGCAATGGACAAATCAAGAAGGCAAGAAAGGGAAACTAGAACCTGGTATAGCTTCTCTCATCCACCTGCCTAATACTCCTCCCACCATCGTCAATCCAGCAGGATGGGAGAGTGATGAGACAAGCAGAAGGGGCTTGAGATGCCTAAAGGAGAATAAGACAGGGCCGGAGTCCCCAACATGGTGCCCCGGGTGCCACGGCACCTGCCAAAATCTATCCTGGCACCCGCCAAGTGTTTTCTAGAAAGTAGACCAAGGCCAGGTGGGGCTTCTGTCCAGCAAGGCTTCTGATTGATCACTGGAGATTTGATTGGCTGTGCAGATTTTTTCTAAACACTGCACTGATTGCAGGCTGTCACCACACCGTGAAAATCTTCACTGTGTGACTGAAAGAAAGCTGCAGCAGCCATTATGTGGCTGGCTGTGCCTCCCGTAGTGGCCATTTTGTGGCTGTGGCGACGACACTGTGTCATAATTCCAAATTTGCCCACAGGGTTAAAAATAAATGGGTACCCCTGAGGTAGGGGCCAAGTAGACCTCAAGGAGGAGGGCTTTCCAAAGGTGAGTTGCCACCACTGAAAAAGCCCAGTCTCTGATCGCAGTCTGCATCACCTCTGTAATTGGAGGCACATAGAGTAGGGCTTGGGAAGATGATATTAGCTTTTCCCTCTAGGTCCTCTTGACCACTATTAAAAATGTATTGTCAAGTTATAAAATGCCTGGCTGTTCTTAACACCATTTAATATATGCTAATTTGCCCATCTCTGTTGTGTGTCGAGTCTTTATCAAATATTTCTTCTCTCTTTGGTTTCTGCTATATTTAGCATCCACTAACTTTGCTGCTATTAAATGTTTGCCTTTTTCTCTAGTGGGTGCCCATGCTTTTAACAGATGCTTAATAAGCAGAAATTTAGCAGACAAAGCTTTGGGTTGGTTGAAACCCCATATGTGGGGGCTGGGTGGGTGGGCTTCATGCAGTGAATTTTTGCTTGGTGTGTTGCTGATAAAATCACAGGGCAATTTTGATATGGACCAAAGATGGCAGTTCAATTTACCTCATGATTTGGGGGGGGCTTTGAAGGATTCACTTAAGTTGATATGAAAAAGGGGAGGAAAGAAAGCTTGCACAATAATGTGACCATGTAGCCATCTTCTAAAGTAAAACTGCGGATGTCATGAGCTCTCACAGAAAAACACACTTCCACTGTCAAGCGAGGCAGTGATGAAAGATCAATTCAGAAATAGACCTCAGGCCAACTGACTCCACAATCAGAGGGTTGGCAGCCAAGATTTCCAAGAAGGAAGAAAGATGGCTGAGATGATTAGAGAAAGGTATTTCAAGTCACATTTCCTGCAAGGAGGAGACTTCCTTTTCCCGCCTGTGTGGCAACAGAGCTGCTTTTATCAGATCAAAACTGTTTATTTCCAGTTTGAGGGCCACAGACTCAACCAAGTTCTTTTCTTTCCCATTCAAGAGCCTGAAATCACCCATTGGCTAAAATGACAAATGGGCTTCAAGACTTGGTTGTGTATTGTGTTACGATAAACTCAAATGATACCTAAGGACCTATGTTTGGGAAAGGAAGCAGGCTTAACAACATACGCTTACCGCAAGGTCTAAAGAGAGGCTGTCTCCACATCTTCCCACAGTAGGAAGCCTCAGATGAGATTTTCCTCCCCGCTTCTTCCCTCCCCCATAATATTGATTATTTAAGCATATCACCTATTTATCCAGCTTCTGCATTGTATCAGCATTTGACTTAGGCTTCTTCTAAACTTCAAAGCTATATAAAAAATATGACACATGTCACCAAATACACTTCCAGATGGAGGAGATCTTAGCATCATGCATATTGAGTCAATACAACTGACATTCGTGAGCCTCATAGAAACAGTTCTGATCCATGAACAGATACAACTTGCCAACTGAAATTGCAGACTAAGCATGCACCCATATGGGGGAGGTTGACAACGTGTCTGAGCCATGGCAGCAGTAGGTGGTACAGAAATGTGTGGTAATGGCATCCCCACACATCCCAGTTCTTGCTGTGCTCCCTACTACCTTCCTCATCCCCCACTCCTCCCCTTTATTTCCCTTTGGATCTGTGCAAAAGTGCAGGAGCAATGGCAACTGTGTTGGGGGACACCCCCCCCAGGCCTAAAAACCCAATTCCTACCAAGGCATGCTCTAGCAGTACAATGTGGCTCAGCAAGGAAAGGGGGTACCCTTTAAAGGGATAAAGAGGATGGTGTGTGGCAGCCGACTGCCACACACCATTTTGAAAGCAGAACTTAGCTCTGTCTCACACCTTATTGTTGTGATGGAGGGCATGTCTATACAGGCACTCCCCATAGCCAATCCTAATATTATCTTCCAGGTGGAGCCTGGAGATCTCCCAGAATTCTTGACTATGCCTACTGGTTTTCATGACCTCTCTACACTGTGCTCAAGTACAACCTGGTTTGGATCGCAATCCTGTCATAAATCACAAACAGCAAACTGAACAGTTTATTCTGTCAGTTTGTGATTATTGTTTTAATGTTTATTACTGCATTTTAAATTTTTAATTGTATTTATTGTATTACTAATATGATGTGGGATCAGTGGGCTATAAATACAAATAATAAATAAATAATAAACATCTGAAAACTAATTTCTAACTGAGCAGGTTCAAACAGCAAATAGACCGCTGCATTTCTTTCTGTTATATACTTGTCCAGCATATGGGAGCCCAGTTAGAGAAGACGGATAACATTCCTAGTATGGAGGAGGAGTCAAGGCGCCCTTGCCCCTTCCACACAGGGCAAGGCTACCCAGGGATTTCAACAGGGGTGTCAAGGACAAGCCTAAGGCCACTGATCATCCTGTGAGTTACATTTGGCCAGGAACCACTGTCATAGAATGGGGCTCATTAGTCATCTTCGTGGCCCTCGGCAGTGAAGGGGTGCCACTTGGATTACACAGGCAATGTACTCAGTGAGGGGAGAGTGGAGCAAAGGGGTGGGTCCCATTGCAGGAGAGCTCTTAAGGCCATGATTGAGTGGAATTGGAGGTGGTTGAGGATAGAGGCAATCAAGTAGTTGGAGCCTGCACAATAGGGAAGTGAAACACCTATCCCTGCTGACTGGGTGTTGGAGCACCTCTGTCCCACAATGAAGAGTAATGAGTTACCTGATTTGGCACTAACTGCTTCACTATTGCAGGATACTCAATGGGTGCATTCAGACGGGCTGTTTGATCAGCTTTCGTCATGCTTCAGTAACGGATTTTATACGCATGTTCACACATCAACATCTGCGCACCGTCCCCAGCCATCGCTTTCCGGCTTAAAACCCCCTTTAAACCGGAGTATTTTGTTACCAGTTCCCTCTCTGGTGTTTTCCTGATTCTCTGGTTTCAAGCCACAGTTTCCGATGTCTGATTGCTCCTGTGGTGTCAAGCCACTTCTGGGTGCTTCAACCCCCTCCCTTCTGGAAAGCTGCCGTGGAAGCCTGAGGCTTACGCTTTTCACCTGCCATTTTTTTAGCGTCAGCAGTATGCACATAAGCAGAGCCCCCCTCCCGCGTTAATAAAACCAAAGTTTAAATGGTGACTCGTTTTAGCATTTAGACGAGTTCGTGATCTCATGGAGGCCAGTTCCGGGTCAAAAGTTTAAAGGGAAGTGTTCTGTTACAGCGGTTGGAGATACCTCATGCTTTTGGCGGGAAACTAGTTGTTCTGCACATGCGCGAAGATTCCAAATCTACAGATGACTGCCTATGCGCATGCACAAATTGAGGAAAAAATTAAAAAGAACCACCAACACATGCTCCCACGTGTCGGTAGTGTAGATGGCAGGAAGCAATGTGACTGTGCAGTGAGCTGGGATAAGGAGGTGAGTGTGATCACGATTATCCAGATTAAAAAAAAATCACATCAGAACCAGACCAGTTTAAACCGCTCTCAGCACGCCGTCTGAACACACCCAACATGAAATGGAGACCTCCACCTAGCCTATCATGGGCCCCTATACTACCAATGGCCCAGATAGACACCCCGCACACACCACTCACCACATTAGCTACAAGTGGGGTAGCCAATAGGCTTGGAGAAAAATGTCCTGTAAACAGAGGCTTGATGAGTGAAAATGGGACGCTTCAGTTTTTGATAGCATGGAGGTAAATAGCATACTCTGGTACATAACATCACCCGGTAAATAAGATTCCCTTAAGTCTCTATTAAAGGAACAGGGGTTTTTTTCCTCTAGAGAGTTGGCAATCCTAGCTACAAGCTGAAACATTTATCTTAATGTTAGATATGAGACTCAGGCAGCAGCTCTTAGAACAGTGAAATCAGCTTTATTTACAGAGGTAAGAACAAGATAGGACGACAGCAAAACTAGGGAGCCACAGGCTCCTTTTTAAACAGTCCGGGCTTGGTAAGCCACACCCATAAGTACAGAAAGGACCAATCAAAGTATGTACATAAAGACCAATCATGTTGTTTCCCTCCTGCACATATCTTGTATCCTGATTGGACAGCTGCGCAGAGCGTCCAATCAGTTGGCATAGATTTGGATACCAGGCTTTAATGGGAGCTGGAATCAAGCTCCTACATTTATGCATGTCAATACATAACACTTAACAAATTGAGTTGTCAGTCTTTGAACTTGCCCCTTTGATAGCAACTCGATCTGCAGGAGTTAGTTCCATGCTATGGAAAGTGTAAAGGTGTATCAGACCTGCAGGGCCCACTGCCTTCCTTCCATCTGTCCTGCCCATTGTCTGCCTGCAACCCCAGCCCAGGAGCCACAGCCAGAGAAGATAATCCTCCTTACTGCCTCACTCTCCAAGGTCTCTTTAAAAGCAGTGCAGCCAGCCTCACATGCCAGCTCCTGGGCTCCCACAAGACCCCTTCTTGTGAGAGCTCAGCCACTGTTTCTGGTGCCCTGCTTTTGCCAGAGCCATCATAAGGCACCAAACTCTCCTGAGAGGAAATAGTCTTGAGGTGGCTCATGAAGCCTCATCAGGCATGTGTGGCTTGCCTCACTATTTGTAAAGAGAGCCAGGGTAGTAAATGTTGGCAGAGTTTATACATGCAGAGGAACAGAGCACTGACTGTTTAAAGAAATTAACTTGGTTTATTAAAGAAGAAATAAACTCTTATACAGGGCTTTTTTTGTAGAAAAAGCCCAGCAGGAACTCATTAGCATAATAGGCCACACTCCGATAGCACAGCCTATTAGGTCACACCCCTATGTTACCAGAGGTGTAGTCATCCAGCCACATCCACCTTTTGCTTCTTACTCTGTTTACCTTGTTTGTTGTCAAAACCCAGGGCTTTTTTGGTAGCAGGAACTCCTTTGCATGTTAGGCCACACACCCCTAATGTAGCCAATCCTAATGAGTTTCTGCTGTTGGGTGTGGCCTATTATGCTAATGAGTTCCTGCTGGGCGTGGCCAACTCAGGAGCCAGCGGGAACTCTGTTCCTGTGTGTTTCCGCCCAAAAATAGCCCTGCTCGTATAGAACAAAGTAACGGAGAGAGACCTAACTAACTGACTAACTGCTGTGAGAGATAGGAATGAAGGGAACGATCCAGAAATCTTGCTTAAACATACAGTTTGGTAGAGAATGTGAGTTTAAACTATACAGCAGAGCAAACAATTGGAGTGCGAAATCTCCAAACACCCACTCATGAGACAAGAAGGACATAATTTGAAATTGTGCCCCTAATCTAGCTATGCTAACTAGCAGTCCTTCAGTTGTCCCCTATAGGCTGTGCTTCTGATCGTCTTCAAGTAGGTGCACTATAGACCTTGTATATTCCAGCAGTAAAGAGGTGAGGAGGCTATTTCTTCCAGCTCCCAAATAAGAGGAGGTGCAACATTGGTGAGGCAGAGGTGATAGAGCTTCTGCTGCCCTGGACAAGAAAACTCCATGAGCCACAATGGCAAACCTCTCTTACCGCCATAAAAGCTAGACAGGCCCCATTCACACGGAGCATTTGCCCCACTGAAGGCACAGGAGCCCCGCGCACTTTCCGTGCATGATCATACGAGCACATCTGGGAGGCGTAGCACTCCCATGGCCAACCCGCGTCTTCCCTCTGAAAACGCGGAGTAAAAAACTACTAGGGTCGAAGTACTAGCTTCCGGAAACCCCGGGGCAAAGGCCTGCGTCTGATCGCAGGAGCGCCAGTATCCCGCGGCTTCTGACGCTGGCCCATGTCCCAGGGTTTCCAGATGTTGTAAGTTTCCATGGGATGTGCACCAATGCTGAATGAGGCATGCGCATATGCAAGATACCGGCAGCGGCCCTCCCCCCCCCACGGCACATGTGCACTTCGCAACATCGCAGCTTGCGTGGTCTGCTGTGCCACTTTTTTGCCGCGCTGCAGCAGCGTGGTGTGATCGGCACTTGGAGCTGGAGTGTGGCAACCCGGTGGCCCGTGTGATCGGGCTACTGCGCCTTATTTTGCTCCGAGGCAAACTGCCACGCCTCCCCCCCACGTTTTCTGGCCCGTATGACCGGGGCCACAGGCTATTTTTCTCTTGGCTATAAATAAGGCAACTGTATTTATGAACAGTATCTTCAGAGGACTTCTCACTTGTTAGATGTAAGGAGTTATTCACCACAGAATGACACCCCTATTGCTTTTCTACTTTTCAATTATTTATATGTTTTAAAAGGGGGGAAATGCCCTGCAATAAAACAAAGCCAAATGACTCTGAGTCAGCATTTCAGAGGAATGAACAATCCAGAAACCTTGCTTAAACTTACAGTTTGCTAGAGATTGTGAGCCTAAACTATACAGCAAAGCAAAGCAAACAATATAAAGGATGGGTATAACAAGCAGAATCAGATCATCACTTTTTCATAAACAATACTTCTCTGGTTTCAGTATATTCATGACATATATCATTACATTTTAGAAGCTCATTATGCTTCTGTTTATTTATTTAGGAAAAGACTATGCTTCCTCTCTACCTCGTCCAGGCAGGTTCACAAGGTAAAATTAATACTATAAAGCAGGGCTGCTAGTTTCCCCCTAGGGGAGGGTGATTTTCTGCCCCCAGTTCCTGCTTCCCATTGCAGCTCCTGAAGCCAATAGGAGAAAAATAATGGGGAAAAGGTTGTTGGCAATGGCACGACATCACTTCCAGGAAAAACCTGGAAGTGATGCCAGTCATGTCTATGGATCACTAAAGACTCTATGGCTTTACCATAGAGTTCCCAATGATTCCACGAGAAGTGTAATGGCACATCTGGATTTCCCCCAGAAGTGACATTACGGCATCACTGACAGATTCCTGCCAGTTGTCAGCCAGTGGCAACCCTACAATAAAGTCAAAAAAACAAATACATAAGAATTATCAATAATAAACAAGACATACAAACAAAAATTAAAACCAAACCAGGGGCATAAATACCGTATAAAACAACATTCTGCAACCTAAAAAGACATGTATAAAGGAGCTCTCATTCTAGAAGCAGACCCTTAAAAAACTTTAAAGGAAGTTTCCCTTCCATTCAAAGGTTGAGTAGGAAGGCATATTTTGGCTTGGCATTTAAAGAACAGTAAAGAAGATGCCAGATGAGCCTCAACCGTCTGGACATTCCAAAGGCAAGGAGCCACCACTGAAAAAGCCATGTCTCACCATTCACCTCACCTCTGCAGGTCAGGGCACAGAAAGCAGAGCTTGAGAGAAGGATTTTTGTTCACAGACTGAACAGTACAGTGAGAAGTTCAATGACTACACCACCAAGCCATTTAGAGCAGGGGTGTCAAACTTAAGGCAAGTGGGCCTGAAGCCGCCCACCCACAGCTTTAATCAGGCCATGGCTCTCTTTTTCGCTCCCCCTCCTACCCTCACCCTTTGAAGCTTGAAGCTGCCAATCCCCAGCTCCCTCCATCTTCTCCTTGCCTGCTTTGGCAGGAAGCTCTTCTGGGCTTGCAAAGTTACAAAGAAAATACGGAATGGATTTTTCCAGTGAGGTCTAGATAGACTACTCTGGGATTGTTTCCAGCAATAGAAACAGTGCTCTGGGACTGGGATGACAGCCCCCAGAGTAGAATGACTGTCCCTAGCAATAGAACCTGTGTTCTGGGACTGGAATGACAGGGTGCAGAGTGGAATGACAGCCCCTGGGAGTAGCAGCAGTATTCTGGGAATGGAATTCCATTCTGGGGGCCCTCATTCCAATCTCAGAATGCTTCTGCTACTCCCAGGGACTGTCATTTCACTCTGGTGGCTGTCATTCCAGTCCCAGAGTAGTCTATCTGGGCCCAGAGACCTTAATGGGAAATCCATTCCACATTTTCTTTGCAGCTTTGCCTGTGCTGCAATGCATTTTGATGGAGTGGAGCTCAAGAAGTTTCACTTTCCAGTGTTTGTATAGTTGAAGCTGTTGCTTTTTGCTTTTTTCTCTTTTGAAGCTGTTGCTTGGTAGAGTTGTTTCCTTGCAAATACAGGGCTGATGTTTTGAACCAGCTTGTCTCTGCTGAAGGGGCCTGAGAACAGGTGCCTGAGTGAGTACTCTAACCTGGGAACCCACATCTAAAGGGGGACATTATACTGGAGAGCCACTGCCACTCTGAGTAGTCCTGGGTGGGGAAGGAGAAGAGCTTGCAATGCCCAGCCATTTTATGTTCCTAGGCTCAGAGCATTTTATATTTCCAGTTTATATTTTTAGTTTTTGCTGTAATCCTTGTGCGTTTTCTTGATGTTTTATTTTCAACATTGCATTGCCAAACCCCACTATTCCCCAACATTTAAATTTTAGGCAGGGATCTTTGTGGGGGGGGGGTTGGGGAGGTGTCAGTTTAATAAACACAAGAGTTTTAAGCATATTTGTATTTTAAGTATCTTTTATAAAGTTTATATCTCTGCTACCTGGCATTATATTTTTACGACATGCATGGCCTGATCCCATAAAGTCCTATTTATGTCAGATCCAGCCCTTGTAACAATTGAGTTTGACACCCCTTTTAGAGCCTTGAAAGTAAGAACCAGCTCTTTTTTTTAATAGAACCAATTTTCGTATTTTAGAACAAACAAACATACATGAGAGTATTCACGTCATCTTTGTGTCTACTAAAATACCTCATACATACATGTCTCTTCATCTGTCTTTCTACCATACAGCCAACTGTAATTCTTGCAACTCTGTATTTTAACAATATATGTTTACTTCTGTTTAAGCGTTGTTTAAGTATTCTACTATGTTTTTCTATAAGTACATTTAGATATAGGTTGGAATTTCAAAAGTACAAAAACTGATATACAGGTTCTCTTATCATTTCTTAATGCTTTGTCATTTGTTATAAACCTTTACCTAAGAATTTTAAAATTACTCTTCCCTTAAATACATTCAATGTGAGTTATGGTTTTTCCATATGGTTCTCCAACCAATCTTAATCAATTACACAAAGATCTCCTAAACAAATTTTGTTTATACAATTTGCTATACATTTTTGATATCATCTGTTATAAAGATTACCTGAACATTTTAACTTGATCTTCCTTTAAATATGTTTAGTATAAATTAGTTTTATGAGCATATATATATATAAAAGAAATTTCAACTATAGCCAATCTTAATCCATTATACATACATAGATTTTCCCTAAAATTTTATGAGTACACTAAAAATAAACTTAAGTATTCCTTAACCAATCTTAACCAGTTACATATGCCAAGAGGTTCCCTAACCCATTCTTATTTGTAAAGCTTAATTCTCTTCTTCTTTTACTGGTTTCTTCTCTTCAGCAAAGTCTTAATTCTGTGTCTCTTGCCCTTATAGGTACAGAAGCTTTATCTTAAGACTCACCATCTGTATTCAATTCTTGAAGTGGTTGAGGATTCCATAAATTCTGTTTTAGCATCTCTTTGGGATTTTTTTTTCTTTACAACTTTGAAGGTTTCAGCTTTTATCTGTCTTTTAATAGATTTATTATACCCTTCTGTATAAGTTTTATCTCTCTTTGTGTGTATAGTTTGTTCTGAGAAGTGCATCTATTTGCTTGTAGTCTTGATCTGTGTCTTGGCAAGTTTGGTGCTGGAATTTTTCCATATTGATTGTCGTTTCCATTGATATAGCCTCCCATTTGTCTTGCATTAAATCAAAAGCCTCCTCAACTGCCAGATTAACTGTGTCAGCAATTATGCATTTAAGCTCCTCCCGAAAAATCTGTGTCAAGTTAACATCAACAGAGCTATCTATATATACGTCATATGGCATTTTTTTGTATGCGTCTTGTAAACTCATTTTAATACAGACTCAACAGTCCCAGCTCAGTCCAGCAAACCAGAAATCTCTAGAATTGTTTTTTCAATAGCCCCTACAAGGCTGACCACATTTGCCAGATAGTAGCTGTTGTAGATATATTAACAACCAAGAATCTTTCAACATGAGTCAGGTATTCTGCAGTTTTATAATGGAGTCTGAACAGTGTAAACTTTTAGAGTTTCAACAGCTAGCCTGGTATTTTGGGGGACTGTTACAGAGTAGAAAGCTTAATTCTGAATGTCTTTCTTTCTTTCTTTCTTTCTTTCTTTCTTTCTTTCTTTCTTTCTTTCTTTCTTTCTTTCTTTCTTTCTTTCTCTTTCTTTCTTTTCCAAAGAAGGTTTATAATCTTGTTAGTGGCATATAGTCCCTATTGAAGTTATTTGAACTTTTTTTCTTTAAAGAGTCTGTATATAGTTCCAATAAGTCATTTAAATCCAAAAGAAACAGGGAAGAAAAAAAACAATTGAAGTCCAAAAAATAGCAGAGAAAACTCACTGATTATTCAAATTTATATTACAGGAACAGATATTAGAAGTTTAAACAACAGTCTTTGCATCCCCTTTGCCCCAAAGAGAGTTCAACACAGCTTTTCTTTACCAACTCGTTCTAGCTGCTTAGAAGAGGAAGGAGGGGGGATTTTCACCTCTCCTTTCCTTGTCCTTTTAAAAATTTAAAGGGGCTTAACCAAAAGGTCGTTGGATTCAAATCAAGTCCCTTGTTCGGGATCCCCTGAAAACTCCTCTAAAAAGAATTATGTGCCAGCTGTACCTGGGAGCGAAGCCCGGTAACAACCGTACTGCTGTGCTGCAGCCCCACTCCTCCAAAACTAAGAACCAGCTCTTTGAACTGTGCCTAGAAACAGACAAGAGCAAGAGTCCAGTATCACCTTAAAGACTAAAAATTTTGTTCTTCTTAAGCAGTGACTTCTTCATGAGCAGTAACTATGAAACCTCATACCCTGCCACAAATTTTGTTACTCTAAGGTCCTACTGGACTCTTGCTCTTTTCTACTGCTGCAGACAGACTAACACAGCTACCCATTCTTGATCTAAAAACAGACAGGAAGACAGTGTAGATCTTTCAGCACAGGAGTGATGCAACCTGTCTGCCCACCCCCTGACAATAATATGGCAACCACATTTTCGACCAACTGAAATTTCCAAACAATTTTTAAAGAAATGTGTTTACTCAGAAGCAAGTCCTTATGAGTTCCACAGGATTTACTGCCTGTGAATTTAAGACTACATTTTAAAACCATGTGTAAAACTTAATAAGAATATTACTGTGAAAGAGTTCAGATTATTGATTCATAGAATGTGGAGTAACTTTGACCAAAAAGCCATTCATGTATTCAGTCAACACAAGTGACTGTCTTGGGGAAAGACAAATTGGCATCAACCCATGGCACCTGGTGATGGAACTGAAAGTTCTCCATATGTACACTGTTCTTTTTATAGGCCCAAACTGCTGAATTATCCCTTGAGTTAAGGAAATTCCTTTTGTCATCTGTTTGTACAATTCTTAGTCATAGGTACCGCAGTGTTGGCATCTGCACAGTAGTGACAGATGGGTGTTAAGATAACATTTGATAGGATCAGTTTGTGCTTACTCTCCCAATCTGATTTATGAGAAATTATTGGGTTAGATCCAATGTCCTAGAACTTCCATTCATGCAAAAGGGACAGGAAGCCATATTTACTAGTTCAGACTTTCCATTGCAGACCCCTGTCCCATCACATCCTGAAGATTCCATCCTTAGGGCTACCAACCTCAACGTGGAGGGGCAAGAGTTCTCCTGAAATTAAGGCTGATTCTGCATTGGCTTTTCCCTCCATTGTTTTAAGACACCCACGTTGGAACAGAAATTCCCCTCTGCATCGCATGCTGCTTTCCCTTCCTTTGATCATTGAGTTTGATGGTGGCTTTCACACTCCATGCCACTTTCACTTTTTTTGGCCATCAGATTTTTATTGTACCTTCTTGCATAGATTTATGGCAGTTTTATGGCTATTCAGGGGTGACTTTGCAGTCAGTACAACATTGCCCCGAGGTATCTGAATGTGGTTTTGAGCGGCTCTTTTTCCTCCCAGTTGAGAAAATGTGGAACGAATGCTAGATGTAGAATCACCCTAAAACATCTCCAGACTACAGAGATCAGTTCTACTGAAGAAAGTGTCAGCTTTGGAAGACAGACTCTATGGATATCGCATCCCCACTGAGGTCCCTTCTCTCCTGTTAAGGCCTGCCTTGACACCTCCCAAACTCCACCCTTCCCAGGCACCACACCCACATGCTCAGGAATTCCCCAAGCAATAAATGACACCATACCCATCCTTGGGTTGCCAACCTCCAGCCTGGAGATCTCCCATAATTACAACTGGAGCAAATGGCTGCTTTGGAAGGTGGACTGTATGGCATTATACCTTATTGATTATCCTTCTCTCCCCAAATCCATGCTCCCCTGGCTCTGCCCCATCATGTCCAGGAATTTTCCAACACGGTGCTGGCAACCCTAACCCATTCCCAGAGGTGACTTTTTAGGGAGTGGATGGGGTTGCAACAGGAAGCAGAAGGCTAAAAAATATTCTTTGATACTGGAGTTATATTTGGAGTTCTTTGGATCTAACTCAGTGAAGGTAGGCCACAAGAATTCACCAGAATGACCATTTTCTACAATGATTTAAACAAATAGTGGCAGATATAACCAGAATCTAATGCAATTTTTTTTAAAAAATCTAATAATCTACATTTTTAAAAGATGTATTTGGATAAAACTTTATAATAAAACTTTTTAGAACTTTTCTCCTCCTGCCCTTTTTGCTCAAGTTTGTCCCTTACACGAATAGTGTTCCATGAGAGTCCTCTATCTTAATTTCCTCCAGTATACTTTTCCTCTGGACAGGAGAGCAATTTGAAATGCGCTCCTACTTATCTCTTTCAAATCACAAGCCCTGACACATTTTTAAGGACTAAAAGAATCTTGTGGCACTTCAAAGTAATGGATTTATTGAAGTATAACCATGACATAATTGTGATTTTATTTATTTACAAAATTTATATCCCTTCTTTCTCCTCAGTCAGGGCCAGGCAGCTAACAATTAAAATGGCATAATAAGTACTAGTAGTACTGCTGCCGCCACTGCATTTCTACACTGCCTTTCCATGTAGTTCAAGCAGGCTTACAATAATAGTTAACATTTTCAGTTAAAAACCAAAATAAAATAACAAACCCCAAACCTTTCCCTCCCTCCCCCCTTAAAAGACATAAATATAAAAGTTATAAAACAGAGGGTCACAGATTAAAACATAAGCCAGGAGGAGGGAACACCAGATGAAGCAAGAAAAGTCTTTTGCTAGTGATCAAAGGGGACAAATGAATGTTCCTGGGGAAGTAGTTCCATAATTTTGATGCAGCAGCCAAGAAAGCCCTTTCTCAGGTTGCTTGCCTGTTGATGGTAAGAGCCCCCAGAATCCTGGAGCCAGCACTGCGGGATTTACTGGCTTTCAGGTCTCAGTACCAGTTATTCTGTGAGTATAGGCTGACATATGGTTGCCAACCTCCAGGTGAGGGGCTGGAGTTGTCTCCAGACTACAGAGATTAGTTCCCCTGGAGAAAATGGCAGCTTTGGAGGGTGAACACTGGTATTACATCTCTGCTGAGGTCCCACTCCTCCTCAAACTCCCTTCTCCTCAAGCTGCACCCCAAAATCTCCAGAAATTTCCAGATCCAGAGCTGACAACCCTAAACCTTACTATTTGGACCAGTAAATTCTTCCAGATTTGCTTGGCAACACTAATGGCCCATTCTGAACTTTTAAAAAAGAAAGCAAAAGGGGGAGGGTGAGAATCTAATAGGTCATGAGGCGTTGTTTCACTGTTTCTGAACCAATGGGAGATCTTAAAGCATGATTGTGCAGGGCCCCAATGTGTTTTGGAGGAAGAGAGATTTTGTGTGTGTGTGTAGATCTGTGCTCCGCAATAGGAAATGCTTTATTAGCTGGGAGTGGTGGAGAAAAGCCAGGCAGGAAGAGGCAGTAATAAGAAACATTTTTAACTTCTGCTGCATTCACGGCTTGCCAAACCACTGCTTTCGGGTGAGAGGAAAAGAGCAGAGGGGGGCTGGAAAGAGGATCCCCCCCTTTCAATTCAGTGGCCTCTCTGACAGACTTCACTAGAGTTGAGTTTCCGACAAAAAAAATGAGAGGACACTGTTCCCATTAAGCTGGAAAACTGAGGAAAGTTTTGCAGTGTAGTCACAAAGGAGACCCATGAATCCATTTCAGGCTTGTCTTCTGTGCGCTGTGAGGAGCTGGCCCGTTCAACCTATAAACAGATCTCTCTAAAAAACGCTTCAAACTTTAGTACTGAAGAGAATTTCCCATCTAGGGAAGTGTTACCCAAGGCCTGCTGAAAGCAGGAAGACACTGGATACAGGACGTGGCCAGGCTGTGCCCTATTCCACCTACGAAGTCTCCTGGGTAAGTAGGAATCGTTGTTTCTTTCCTTCGACCTTTCTTGCTGGGGTGGAGGGAATAAGAACAGGGGGAGTCTCTCACGCAAGCTGGAAAAAATATTTTGAATTCCTGGAGGAAAGCACGAAATGTTCAGGCACCAGCCCTCTATAGCAATAAAGGAGAAAATTCCTAGGTACTAGCATCAAAATCTTAGGAATTAGCATCTTGATTTTTTTTCAGGCCTGCTACCTGAGCACCCTTCACAGACACTTGGTTATCTCCTGCTGATGCCAGCTAGCCGTTTCTTTCACAGTCTAAGCTCAGCGGGGAATTTCAGTGAAAGGCTAGGGCAAAACATTCCAAAGACAGTGGTAGGAAGCAAAATACATTCTCCAAGAAAAATGTGGGGTTTCTTTATTAACAATATTTCTAAGCCACCTCTTCAGAGTCCTGTTCAACCTAAAAAAAACCAGTATACTATTTTTACAAAGCCATTAAAAACAAGCTATGGGAAAACAAGGCAATTATTTCCATCATGGGAAATTTTAATACTTTTTAAATTTACCAGGAATGGTTTCAATAAATGATTCCCCAGTGGTGGGTCATGGGGTCCTACAGATGGGTTGGCAGACCTCTAGCAATGAAAGCTCAGCACTGTACAGCTGAAGGACATTACTATGTGGTGATTACTACTCTGCCTGCTGCTGAGAATTAGGCATGTCTGCAGCAAACTGATGTTTTACAGACATGCCTATCAAGCCTAGCCACAGACCAAGTGCTCTGCCACAGAGCCAGGGACCTTCCCCACAACCCACATCCCCTGTGCTCCTCAGTGCATTTCCAAGGATGTGTAAAGTGGTCCTGAAACTCAGATGGTGACTATTCTTTTCTGTATTAATAAAAGACAAATATGTTTCCTATCCCTGTACATTGCAGAGAGGAGAGAATTTTCATATATAATCAAGGCTTTTCAGCTACAGATATGATAACAGCCCAAAGAAGTTATTAGGCTAATACCGAAGGAGTACTCATCTTGACAAAACTTTACAGCCACACTTTGCAGGAGACAGTAGAGAAGGTTGTGTGTTGCATAGTCATTTCCTTTACTTTCTTCAGGGAATCTTTACTAGGTGTCTTAAAGTGTTTGCCTAAACAGCTCAATGTGAGGTATGTATGTGTTGCCTAGGCCAAAATGAAACAGGCTGGGAATCCTACTCTCTGCTGGACATCTGTAGAATGGCAAGAGGGAAGGATGATATGTGTCAGGAAAGTAGTGAATAAAAGAGAGATGTTCACACTTTCCCCCATCACCCTCTCTCCCCGCCCCCTGCCAGCACCTCTAACTCCCTTCAGGCAGTTTCACCCAAGCATGGATTCTGGATTCTTGATCACTGTGCTGCAGTTAAAAAAAAGGGAAGCTAAAGCACTCCACCATCCCCTTCCCACTTCTCCACTTCAAATCACATCTTCCCTCTGCCCCACTGAGAATCTGCCAAATGTGTTGGTGCAGCAGTAGTAAAAAGTAGGGACATGATCTAGCAGGTGGAACTCTGTGACTAACCTGAGGCAAGATGTCTCTCAAGGAGACTTCACTGCAATTACTGCTCTTCTCACTAAGGAAACCCTGGTAAGCTTCTGAGGAATCCCAAGATTTCCCAGGTACAGTTTGAAAACCACTGGGGTCCAAAAACAAGAGCCTTGTAATACCCTAACCAAAATAACACAGCATACAAGATTTTTAGTTCCCTTGTTCCCTAGAACATTTAATCAGGCTGGTTATTTTTTTAAAAAAATGGAGAAAGATCTCTCAGACCATGAACTTAAGCGTTTTTCATCAGCATCCTGTAGTGTATATAATGCTTTGCTGACTTCAGTGGGTGCACGGTGTGGCTGGTATCCTGTTGCACACTTGGCATGAAGAAAAAAATGCAAATAATCCAACTGCAAATCTGACAACCAGTAATTGATCACTGCACCCAGGTGATCAGATGCACAGAAACACACCATGGAAGCACCTCACTGAGGTAGCCAACAGAATTTGTTGGTGGCAATTTAATCTATGTGGGAGTTCTTTTAGTGTGAGGTAGGGACGACTGGGGCCTGGGAGCCAGATGAGTGCATTTGATAGTACTCATTTGATGTGGAAGAGTGGTGATGTCAGGCCAAACTGCTCGTGTGATTGCATGATACAATTCAAGCCCCCCTGCCCTTGCCTCCAATTGAAAGGCATTAAAAAAAATCAGGAAATCGGTGGATCTCCCACATGATCATTATGTTTGTTCTTAAGTTACAGATGAGCTCCTAACTGCCCAAGAAACCACTCCACCTGTCACTAGGGCCAGATTCATCATTAGATTTCTATAGAAGGCTGACCAGTTGGGCACTGTGCAAGGAGCTGCATGTTTTTGCAAAGTTTTAAGGTACACTGTGGAGGGGATCAGGATATAGTGAGTTTCACAAGACTGTCGACGTTCTCCATATTGAATTCTTCCACGGTATTTGTGACTAGTTATTTAAACAGCTGTGTGCAGTGTGTGTGTACATATTAGTTTAATTTTTCCCTTAAAATGTCAACATTCTAAAATCTGTTTATTAATCTGTATGCAGCCCAAGAACCATTCCTGGCCTGATTGCCATCCTTGCCACCCAAGATTAACAAAGGCGCAATTATATAATTCAGTCATGCACCAATGGTGGTGAACATTTTATTGCTGTCGTTGTTTACATACAGAGCCAGTTTGGTGTATTGGTTAGGAGCGCGGACTCTAATCTGGGAGAACTAGATTTGATTCTCCACTTCTCCACATGCAGCTGCTGTTGTGACCTTGGGTCAGTCATAAGTTCTTTCAGAGCTGTTCTCTCATGATCATTTCTTGAAACGGCTCTCTCAGCCCCACCTACCTCACAGGGTGTATGCTGTGGGGTGGGGAAGGGAAAGGGGACTGTAAGCTGCTCTGAGACTCCTTTGGATAGTGAAGGGCAGGGTATAAATCCAATCTCCTCTCCTCCTCCTCTTCTTCTTCTTTCTCATCCTACCCCAGTAGTTCAGGTAGTCAACAACATACCATATTTATTTTCACTACTTCTGTTTGAGGGAGGTGGAGCTGACAGATAGTGTTTTGTGCAAGAGATCCTCAGTGAACCTTGCGGTTCTCACATGTACAGTGACAATGCTCTACACCAGCGATCCCCCACATGATATCTGAAAGTATATTTTTCAGTGCCTAATTGCTTCATGAGTCTCCAGGATAAAATCCAAAGGAATGTAACAGAAAAAAATCAAGGAGCTTCACATTGTTCCCTATCCCTAGCAGCTGACCAACTAGCAAAGAGCTGAGCTCATCCTGGGCAAATGCATTGTAGCCATACACCCTCGGCTTAGCTGCTGATACAGAATGTCTTATGTCTCTGGGCTTTGCAACCTCTCTCCATGAATACTTGGACAGTAAACCCTCCCTGTTCTTTGCAAACTGAAACCAAGCAACATCTGTTTTCCAGAGCAAAGATCTGATCCCAGCCCCACGGCAACTGTTTTGTGATTACCCTGCCATGGCAGCCATTTTGTCATAATTCCTCTTTCCCAAAATTCTAAAAGTGCCTGCAGGCTTAGTAAGTTTGGATACCTCTGCTCCAGACATTACAGCACACCCATGCCAATATTTCACTTTGCATAAATTGATTGCTTTTAGTTGTGACATTCTGCCTCAACCCCAGGGGTCAGTGGCAGCCCTTGAGGTGCTAGACACAATTTCGGAGTTCTTTTCCATATGCACCTAATGGAGGGCTTGAGTGTGTCGTACTGGCTAATCTTCCAAGAGCTTGGAAGCTATTGGGTTGAGCCTCACTACAGCATAAGCATCATGCTATGGTTCCAGACAGTTTATGGCTTTATAGGTAATAACTAGCACTTTGGGTTTTGTTTGGAAAGAAACTGGTAGCTAGGGAAGGTTTTTAAAAATGGTGAGATATAGTGCTGGTAAGTTAAACTTCCTTTTGCCTGCCGGTTAATGTCTTCATTCTGGACCAGTTGATCCTTCCAAACTGAAGCCCCACCTCTGTACCTTTGTTCCTCACATTGTTATTTTTTAAGTCATCAGTGCTTTTTTTATCAACTCTATGGAGTAATGTATACAAGGTGATTTCTGTTCCACAAATGCACATTTGGTGAAATGGAAAGACCCCTTAGTGATCAAAGGTGATCTCAGTTTGGACGTGCAGTGTCCTTGTATGCTTTGGACTTTAAGTAAATCCAGTCGCTCAGTACTCACCTTATATTTTCATACATGCAAGTCCAGATCCATGTTCACAGACCCATTTATTTTGGCAACTTGGAAATGGGCATGCCAGTGTATGTTTTTCATGCTAATACAGTACATGCATTAATAAACAGATGTCATAATAAGCATCCTGTTATATTGGCAAGAGAAAATACACCTGCATGGCCATTCTCATTCTTAAAAATGCATCCTCATTAGGTTTGCCACTTTCGCTTATTTCAAAGAACTGTTTAACATTTAGTGTTAAGAGAAATACTCATAGGAAAGAATAGATGAACCATAATTGCAGGGAAAAACCATAACTTCAGTATAACACTCTGTTCTAATAAAGTACTGGTAATGTTCTGACATGTGCAATATGGCACTTTCTTAGGGTCTCACATATACACATGTGAAGCTGCCTTATGCTGAATCAGACCATTGGTCTCATCAAGGCCAATACTGTCTGCTCTGACTGGCAGCAGCTCTCTAGAGTCTTGACTAAGTGTTTTTCACATCACTGCTTTGTGATGTTTTTAGCTGGAGATGCTGGGGATTGAACCTGGGACCTTCTGTATGCAAAGCAGATGCTCTCCCATGGAGCCATAGTTGTACATTCACAGTCTGTTCCTTACTCTTGAGCTCTTCAGATGGCAACCGTAACCAGTGTAAACAATTAAGGACGTGCATGAGTGAAAAGGTAACTGGAGAATTGATCTTAGAGAGTTCCTACTTAACAAGCTGTTTTTCCCAGCACTTGTGTCCCATTGTGTTTTCCACTTAGCTAAGTATCGGGAAATGAACAACACAGAGGGGAATATCTGTTGAAAGAAGCCACTGAAGCTCTTATGCATCTGAGTAGGCTGCATATTAACAGCAACAACTCTGAGACAAGGGATATAAGAGCCTTGGTAGATCAGAACAGGTGCCAATGAGGTGATTCTGTGAAGGTTATAAGGGCATGAAGCCCTCTTTCTGCTCCTGATTTCCAGGGTTCAGTAATGTAGATCTATATGATTTAGACTGGCACCTTCTAAAAGCCATCTAAAATAATGGTGATCAATGCACATTGTGGCAGGGAGTTCCATAGGTGATACTGGTGTCTGACTTATGCTGCAATGCATCCCTCTGAGGCTAGAAAGATTTTAAAAAGAAATGACTTTTAAAATGTGACCTGAGATGTTCACCTTTTTTGGTGGTAAGCGATAGGCACCCTCTTAGACTGCGAATGTAGCACAAATTAATGCACACTTTGTTCCATTCCAGTCACCGGGCTTACACACTTGCAAGTGGGTGGTGAACTGCAGCTGTGGGAACTTCTCTAGCCCCTTACTTTGAAACAAGGCCAAAAATTGCCCTGGAAGTCACACACTCTGGAAATTTTTGTTTTAAAAAAGGAACCAAGTCATGAGTGTTATCTGGGCATTAAAAAGCAGAACCAGCAAACAAGCTCAAGGTTTTAAACCCTCAGCTTTTATGTAGCACTTCTCTAGTTGTTCAAAGTACTTAATGGTCATCATTCACACTGGTTATACCCAATAAGGAAGGCCTGCATTTTACATCTTATATATGGGGTGATGGTGGTGGAGGTCAAGCGATCAGTTGCCTAAGGACATACAATAAGTGCATGTTTGAGAACTGAACCAGGAACTTCCAACTGAAGCTCTTCATTACTATGCTACATCAGTTCTAAAATGTAAGAAGTACATCAGCTTGGCTTGTTTTTTTAAGAGTAAGCAAAAAAAATAAAATTAAGTGCTTCAAATCATAATAAATTGAAACAGAACCCAGAATCACAATGCACAAAGAAAAGATCCTGCATGAGATGAAATCTGGGGTCAGTTCATATGACTGAAATAGACATGCTGAGAATGCATATGAGTGAAATGATGCAGAAGTCAGTCTGTGAATAAGCAGTTGGTTGATTGCTTCAACATGTGGCCAGTGCGCAACTGTCCCTAAACCACATTTACCACATTTATATGTGGAACTTGACTTTGGTGCATTTGAGGCTATCATTTAACCACATCAGCATATCCCAAATGTTGCTAGCATCCGTTTGCCCAGAAAGCAATGAAATTCTGTACTGAAAGCCAGTTCTAGCTTAGAAGATTGACCGTGCAATCCTAAACAGTTAACACCCTTCTAAACCTGTTGACTTCAATGCATAACTCTGCTTAGAATTTCATTGTAGGGCACAGAAGTGATGTATAGGATATTTTTTCTAGTGTTCCATCCCTCCAAATGTCCCACAATTTGTGGGAACCAGGCTAACAGACCGAGCAGGACCATTGTAAAAGTGGAACTGGTGACTGGCTGCTGTCATACAAATAAAGAGGTTTTTCACTTGGATCCACCCCACTACTCAAGGATTTAGGATCCTGTGAACAGGTCCTCTGGATCAACTGTGGGAGCACCAGGGCAGTGGAACACCCCTTTCCCCCCTTTGTCTCCTTTTTATGTATATTTTAGTCTCACTTGCTCTCACTGGTTGTCTTCTTCTGTCACCTTCTTGTGTGTATATGCATGCTTGGCTCCACCTCCTGTTGCAACCAATTTGTGCTTGGGTGTGCCTCCTGTGAGAGTCATTTTGTAGTGGCAGGGCACCCACCGACCTGCCTCAGAATTCCAGAAGTGCCTGCAGGCTTAGAAAGGATGGGGAGCCCTGCCTTAGGTATTCAAATTCCATTAGTGCACAGTACATGAATGGGGTACCTGAATGGGTGGCTAATGTAACAGTTGCAGTGATGCCATGGTGGTAGTCTGTTTCCAAACCCTTCAACATTTCACAGATGAAAATAGGGACAAGGCTGTAGCACCTTTATTCTAATACCAAAGAGCCCACAATCCTCCTTTTATACATTGCTGCAGTAAGCTGTATTCCTTTATTCCGCAATATCGTCTTTCACTGTTTTCAAAGCTAAAAAGTCCTTTCGTTTCAAGTTAGTCTAGGAAAGCAAACAGTCTGTTGTTATTGATAGTTCAAAATGAGCCGTGTCAGCAGGTGAAGTGTAGGCTGTGTGATGCCTTAAGGAACATGTGTCTACACACATGTGCATTGTATATATATGTCCTTCCTTTCTTCCATCATGGGGCTTGAAGCCGCGTTCATGAGAGTTTCCTGGGAAGTCTCTCATCAACACCAGACTCCAACCTGCTGAGCTTCAACAAGCTTTCTGCATTATATCTACCTTCCAACCACACCACTTTACCTTCTAAAGACTCTAGAGAGAAAGCTGAACTCTGAAGAATGACAGCTGTAGCAACTCACACTAAAAATTTAACAAGGCATTCTCCAAAGGTGATTTAACAGGGATGGGGATCAGTACATAAGGACTGCTACTGATAAACAGGGACAGTTGGGGGGGGTATAAAGTACTGAGACGGATGTATAGCGGAGTGATTTCAGCTCATACTTTATTGTAGATAGTAGAACAAGAGATACTTAAGTGGGACTGATTGCCCGCTTATATTCCCATTCACAACCACACCCAACACACCCACCCACAACCCTGATAGGCTTATTTACAAGACTAGTCCCACATAGGTCCTTCTTTAGGATCCAGGCTTGCCGGTTGGCTAGTCCTAGGATCCTCTGCTTCTATTGTCTCTGGAGCGAAGCTCGCTCATCCTGCCTGGCCACATGTTGGCCTGTCCACGTGCACGGTTTACTTGAGTACATAACGGGGGGGTATGTAAGTGTATACAATTATGACACTTGCACCTCTAGCAGTAATAATTTTCTCCTACTCACCCATAGTGATCTGTGGAGGGACGCTGGAATCCCACCCTCTGCCCATTCTCCCTTATGACACACATATCCAAGCTGAGCCCAGCAATGTGAAGCAAATAACATGCACTGGAAACTTAGGTGATTGAGCAAATTTGGCAAAATAAGTTAATAATGGTGAGCCAACAGACTAATACCGATTCCCCACAAGCCCCAACAGACTAATACCGATTCCTCACAAGCCGCTGCTCCGCCCTCGCGTTTCCCTTTGCCCTGATTACATTACTCACTTTCTCACTACTTGCTGTGCGGCTGCATTTTTGCCCTGCAGCTTTGCCCGATTTCCCCCGCGTCTACTCGATCCTGTTTTTTGAGGATTGATTAGATGTGGGGGAAATCAGGTGAAGCTGTGGGGCAAAATGCAACTGCGCAGCAAGTAGTCGGAAATTGACTAATATAATTGGGGCAAAGGGTACCACGAAGGTGGAGCAGTGGGTTGTGGGAAATCAGTCACAAAGAACACTAAACCTAGTAGACATCCAAGTACATTATATTGATTACTCTCTTGTTATCCCTTTGTAATGGAGTTTCACTGCCTACCTTCATACCTCTTTTTCTCTGACATATCTGCACAAAAAACATCCTAGCGTGGAAGCAGCCCCCATTGGAATGTTCTGTGGCAATGAGTTCCATGGACAATGTGTTACTTGAAAAGGTATCTTGAACACATGAAGCTGCCTTATACCTTGGTCCATCAAGGTCAGCATTATCTACTCAGACTGGCAGCAGCTCTCCAGGGTATCAGGCAAAGGTCTTTCAGATAATCTACAATCTGGTCCTTATAGCTGGAGACACTGGAGATTGAACCTGGGACCTTCTGCATGTCAAGTAGATGCTATACCACTGAGCCACAGCCCATGCCCAAATATTGTTTGAGTTTGTCCCAAGCGTCATGCTTGTGAGTTTTACCCATAATTGTCTTGTTTTGACAGAGGGAAGTATGTTAGTTTCCTTCTCACCTGTTCACTGCCTGAGAAGAAATAGCCAAAAGTTTTTGGAGTTTTTAGAGCAGATTTATAGGACGATCTAATTTCATATTTCCTGAGTCTCTTCTCAAGAGCATATGGAAAGCGGTAGACATGAGGCGCCTCTTTGGCATATCCCCCAGAGACTTAGATGCAGACAGTGTCTATGAGAATTGAAGCTCTGGCCAGTTGTGAAATGAGGAGGTCACAGGTTAACTCTGTAATGGACAGGGAAGTCTGGGAAACAGCTGGAGCAGAGGGAGGACTGTAGGCCCACAGCTAGCCAAGAGGAAGAAACAGAGCAAAGAAGCAGAGTGGGAGGAAGCTTCCAAAGCCATTTCATTCTGAAGTCCTAGATAAATACTATTATTACAGTTTGTGGGGGAAATGTGGTTTGTTCTGTTCTAATGTATCCCTCCTGTTGCTCGCCCCAGATGAGGCTGCATATATAAGATGTTCTTTGGATACAAGAAATGAGCAATTGCCATTACTGAGGCCTCTATGGCAACATTATAGTTTCAGAAGACAGATCTCAGCTAGGTCAGTTGCCCTCAACCTATACTGCAGCCATTTTTGTTGTTGTTGCTTTTGGAAGGACATGTTGCATAATGAACAAGAGTACCAGATCTCCTTGCCTTTCTTTACATGCACAGGGGCAGCTGGACAGCAAGGCAAGGTCACTCAGGGGTAGAAAGGATTAGAGCTCAGACCTTGGCTTAAGCCTTGCTTTGGTACACCTCCTAGTGCTTGGCTAGTGTTTCTCATCACATGCACACTTTACCATCATGTGCACTTTCTTTGCAACCACACAGAGAAGAACCTTATAATGGTGAGGCAAGGTAACTCCATTATGGAAAAGATTCCTCTGTGGTTGTAGATTTTCTGGGCTGTATGGCCGTGGTCTTGGCATTGTAGTACCTGACGTTTTGCCAGCAGCTGTGACTGGCATCCTCAGAGGTATAAAAGAAAGATGGAATAATCTCTGTGTCAATGTGAGAAGAAGAATGGTAGTTTAAAAATATGGCATGGCTTCCAGTTCTGAAAAACACAAAATGCTCTACATCTTACAACAGCACTACAGATAAGATTAGAATTTCAACAGCCAATCCATATGCAAAAGAACCTCCTCAGGAAAGCTCTTCTATTAGCATGCCATAGCCTGGGAAACTACTACAAGATAATGATTTGGCCCTACCCCACCTTCCTGAGTAAATATAAATTACCTGCCTATGATTTTTCTTCTCATATTGACACAGAGAATACTTCATCTTTCTGTGTTATACTTCTGAGGATGCCAGTCACAGCTGCTGGTGAAACTTCAGGTACTACAATGCCAAGACCATGGCCATACCGCCTGGAAAATCTACAACAACTAATGAACTCCAGCCGTGAAAGCCTTCAATAACATATTCCTCTGTGGCTTCAACTCTTGACTTCTTCACCTGTCTTGTGTTTCTTGTCCATGCCTTGCTTGGTCTGCTGCATATCATCCTGGCCTTGACACTGTTGACCTCATAGCTGTGGTTTCCACTCATCCTGTAATGTGAATCTGGTACCATGTGACTTCTTGTCACATGCTTGCAGTATCGTGGGCCCATGCTACCACCTGAGAGTTTAAGAGGGTCACAGGCATGGAAAGGTTGAAGACCACTGTGTGAGGTTCTTCTACCAAGTGTAGGTGATAGAAGCTTCCTGACCAGATCACTAGGGAGAGGTATGGTGACATCATGGTGGCAGAGCTCTGGCCCCTGAGTCTTTACCTTCAAGCTGCAGAAGTTGGCCATCAGGAGTCTAGTCAGTAGTGCATAGTGTGTTGACTGTGGACCTGGTTGGCTTGGATGGTCCTGAGCAAAGTTAGCCACACTCCAGTGCGCACTGGTGCTAAGACTTATTGAACACATTGGGATTGGTTTCAGAGTAGGCCTGCTTAGGGCTGATCCCTGATACCACATCGTAGATGTGTCTGCCCGTAAGTAAGTTTCATTATGTTAACTCTTTGTGGATGGGTACAGATAGCAATGGTAAAGTTTATATGTCTTCAAATAGGTATATCATGACAGTATAAGCTTAATTGTGGACATTTCGTGTGTAACATGAAAGACGAAAGGTTATTTATACCGGCTGTTTTAGAATTGGATAACATTTTACTTATTTATTGTATGTGGCATATTTATGTTTGGAAACTGTTTTAATATTTTAATGAAAAGCTGAACATAAATATATTTAGGGTTTCCAGTTAGTAGGGTTGCCAACAACATGGGGGGGGGGAATCTCCTCTCCCTGTAATAAGGGCTGAATGGGGAAGTTATTTCCTTTCGTGCCATGAAAGGCTTCAGCTGCCCATTCCCACACATTAAGCCTCTATTAAAGGAACAGGACATTTTTCTGTAGACCTCTTTGCAACCCTAGATATACTGAATGAATGCCAAACCAAGCTGACCTTCCTATCTTAAAATTTGGTGCAGACAGGATGCCTTTTGTAAACCATCCTTCACATGTACAGACAGGAATCTATCATAATCTCTGTATCTGGTTATGAAGTACTGAACTCCATGCTGATAAATTCAGGTGGGTATCCAAAAAAGTATGCTGCTTGCACACGAAAGCTTATACTTTGAATAAAATTTTGTTGGTCTTAAAGGTGCCACTGGACTCAAACTTTGTTGACCTCCATGCTGATAGTAAAATCCACTAACAGGGATCATGAAGGAAGGGTGATGTCTGCACATGTAAGAGAACCCCACAGTATGTATGCAGAAATGTGAGACTTCCCCCCCCATCTTAAATTAATGCAAACTGTGTTAAATGTGAAGGCAATTCAGAGAGTCTGTATCACAGAGGTTGTCCCAAGTGTGTCTGATACAAATGTAGTGTTGATTCCCTGCAAACAGCAATTTGCAGATCAGAAAACAGCCTTCAGAATAGCTGATCCCTTTCTTCTTCAGTGCCAGTTCTGCCTCTCAGCACTTGCCGGCCTTAATCATGATTTGGCATTCATCTGCATTAATGACAACCAGGTTCCATCTAACTCAGGGTTTGTAAACCTACTTCATACTCTGGCTTCAAATCCTGGTTATAAAGGGAGCCTTGGTTAATATTAACCGTTAGCATCAGTGCAGATGTAACTTTGGCTAAGGCTGACGAGAGAAGGAAGGTTGGAATTTGTACTGGAGAAAGGAAGAGAGAGTTTGTACTCCTGATGCTGGCTTCTAATTTTCAGGGAGCCAGTATTACACCTTTATCAGACCATGATCTCAGTGTTCCTTTCTGATCTCGCTATCTATGAGCCAATGTTATTTGTGGCCTCTGTTTCCCCTCCATGATCAACAACAAAAGCAAGCTGTTTCCGGGGAGTTCGTGGCCCCTCAAGGCGGCTTCATGGCTGGAGCCATGCTGTTTTTGTCTCATTCTGATAGATCTTTGTAGTCTTGTAGCTCTCTGTGTTTGCATGTTTCTATTTCCCTCCATCGACAGAATCTAAACAATCTTGATTCCTGTCCCGGCTGCAACACCCTGGCTACATGCTGGAATTCTTGAATAGCAGGAAGCTGGGCCTTGGCTTGTTTGTGCTAGGAATCTGTAGACGCTGCAGAACAAAATAATTGTGGACTCCCAAGCCTCAAAACGTGTGCATTTAAAAAGGGGAAGGTTACATGAATTGGAAGGCAAACAGGTGAGAGCAAGACTCCACAGTGAATTTAGCTTGACATTTCTATTTCACAAGGAAATTAACAAACATGCTAGATAAATAAATTCCTAAAACCATCTTGTGAGAGGAACAGCTGGAACATTTTTGGATTCCAGCAAAGAGGACTTTTTTGGATCATTGATAAGCCTGCTACACCCACCCCTCCCCCTGGATACAGTCTCAGAAATCAACAGCTGGCCTAAGTTTATGGAGATAGATAGGACATGTTGGACCAAAGCCAAGCAGTGCAGTGCAAGAGAGGATCCATTCCTACAATAACAGCACAGGGCCATCTTTAATGACTCTTCCTATCAAAAACCAAGATTAGAAATCCATTTCTTACATTTGAAAAATGTAAAACTTGGTGCCTAAAATTCAACATTGGTTGCAAACAAGTTCAGAGCACTTCCTCCTATATCTGAGCCACGTTTACTAAGCTCCCAGACAACCCTCCAGTGCACCCTCTCTAAAAAGAAGTTAGCATGTGGACTGAACAGAAAGCAGCTGCTGTTCAAAAGCCTCCTTTCCTGTGCGCACCTGCAAAACAATTTCCTTTGTTCCTGTTTTTCTGCTAAACTGGGACTGTAGGAAATGAGACAGAGCAAGTTTTTCTCCCTATTTTCTGTAATAGAGAGAAACTATAACTCTTACCATCCAGGGTGCCTGGCCTTGTAAGTTTCACAGCTACTGTGATGTGAACAGTCAGTGAGATCTGAAGAACACAGTACATGTGCTCTGACAAAGCTTGATGTACATTCAGTATGCAGTGGGTGCTCCCCCTTGTAACACCTTTGGTTATTTAGTTTGTTATTTAGTTATCTGTAAGCTTGTAGCTTAAAAGTAAGCCAACGCTTCTGCTGTTTTCATATGCTATCCAAGTCAAAAATCTGGAGATGTCACCAAGTCATGTATATCCCCGTGTGAAAGCAAATCAAAACTTTGTCCCCTGTGGGCTTTTCTGCATGGGTTTTGGCTTCAGTTCTGGCTCTATACTGCTTTGGTTTATCCTGATTTCTGCATGCATTTTTGTGCCTTTAGTTCTGACTCTTTTGAAACCACTTTTACCCCAATGTTTTTCTGGAAGTCAGTTTTATGTTGGCATTTTCCTAGTGCATAATGTTTCTATTGGTTTTCTTTGTCCCACCCACCTGCAGCCCACTTTTCAATTATTGGGCTCTCATCTTCATTAAAACACTCCCTCTTCCTCCTCCAATTAAAAAAAAAAAAGAACAAGTCTTTATTCTCATCCCTCAGGGAGATTTAAGGAAAAGGCATATCTCCACAAAGACAGAAGACTTACTTTTTTAAAAAAATGAAAGCTGGGAATTTAGAGAACCAAATTACAGTATATATTGATATTTTAGGGTCATTTTTTAAAAAATAAGGGGGTGCTCTGACACGACTGATAAGGATAGCCCCCTCACTTGAAAATCCTCATTATTTAAGCCAGCTGCAGAAGGAAATACTGACTCCACAATGGTAAAAATGCACAGGGGGGCAGACATGCAGAAGAACCCTACCTAAACCAATTTCAGTGCTTGTGGATCAACTCCCAAGAAAATCAAGAGTAACTCGAGAATGTGCCGCAGCTGTGCATATTTCCAATTCTGCGTGTGTTCAACAAAACACTATGTGCACATTGCATTTTGGCAAGACAAATACTGCTATAATGTGAGTTTGAAAAGGGAGGGTTAGGATCTTTATTACTAACTAATTGCTTTGTTTCTGCAGAGAAAATGTTGCCAGGAGCTATCTTGGGTCTTTTCTTGGCTATCCCAAGTCTCCCAAGAACCACTGGTAAGAAACTATTGGAGCAAACTGAATGTGGGAGTTGCGTAGAAATGTGCCATTTGGGGCTGCACTAAGAGAGCACTATGTACAAGATATAGAGTATAATGATACTGTTGCATTACAAAGTATTAGTTAATTCACAGCTGGAGTAACGGGTCCAGTTTCATGGGGAAGGGAGAACCATGTATGTTGTGCTGAGCTCCTTTGAAGAAGGGCAGACAGGCAGTTCCAGTTATTACAGATTAAAAAGTACACAGGCCAGGAAGAAACGATAAGGAGGAGAACAAGACAAAGTGATAGAAAAGGACTTGGCTTGCATGACACACGAACAGGAAAATTTAGCAAGTCTGAAACAAGGAGGCATGATCACAGAGGAAAAACTGGTGTTTTGATCTGAAATGTTCAAAAGCAGAAAGAAAAACCAACCAAAACTTTATTAGGACCAACTAAAATGACACAAAATAGTGTGCAAGCTTTTGGATACTCTAGAACAGGGGTGGCCAAACTGTGGCTTGGGAGCCACATGCATCTCTTTCACACATATTGTGCGGCTCCCAGCAGGGCAGCTAGAGAAGCGAAAGGGAGGCATGCTTCCCTGATTGGTCTTCCCTTCCCTTTGCTTTCTTTCCACCTCTACCTCCCTCCCCCCATCTATTTCCTTCCTCCCTCCCTCCCCTCCCTTCCTAAAGTTAAATATCATTATCAATATCTGTTTTTACCCCTTTTGTTTTTATTTTTGGCAGTCTCAATTAATGTTTATAAAAAGCAGATTTGCATTTTTTCAATAAACACATGTGGGTTATATGTGTTCATGGGGAATTTCAGACAGATGATATAATCCAGAAGAGGAACAGTTCCCAAATGGTTTCTGGTCTGGCATTTCAGACAGAACTGTTTTAGAGCCGGTTCCCTACCGGAATATATTTGTAATTTCGTACAGAAACGCTTCTATCCCATTCAGGAAATGGGGCTGAAGCGTTTTACCTGTCAACTGCTTCCAAGTAGTCGTCAGTTTCTTCTCCTGGATCCGATGCACTTTTTTCCCGGCTTTTTTCGCCCACGCAGGTGATCTCCGGCTTTTTTTTTTTTTTTACATTAGCATTATAGCAACCCCATTGGAATGCCTGGAGTGTTGTGTTATAGCACTATAGCACTCTAAAGCGAATATTAAAAAAAAAAAAACAGGCACAGCGGGAAAACAAAGCGGTGCAGTCTGAATTGCCAAACTGCTTCTGATTCAGCTCTTTTCCGGTCGGGGAAAACCATGTGTGAAATGGCAGCTGTACCGGTTTACTTCAAGATGAATCAGAAACGGCTTCAAACTGGCAGAATCTCAGTAACGTGAAATTCCCTTGAGAGTCTTGTGACTCTCAAATATCTGACGTTTATTCTATGTAGCTCTTACATTAAACAAGTTTGGCCACTCCTGCTCTAGAACTCTTCATCAGGTGGGGGGAGGCAGATTTCTTGGGTCGTGACCTTAAGACCTTTTCTTGTCAGCATCCTGGACCCATGTAACTTCCTACAATGTCTTTGATCTGAAATGTATTTACTAGGCATTAAGTCCATTGATACAATGTATGGTTATATTTATTGTTGTACTTAATGTAGCATCATCTGTGTATACAGTCCTTTAAAAGGACAACATACACATTAGCCTTACATAGAACTTGGATACTGTTTTCCATACTCCTTTCTCTTTTCTATCCAAAGGCAACAAGGTGTCATTTAGTAAGGTACAGCAGATTGGAAGAGGGTTGTTTCCAGGAATAGGTGAACACCAGTATTTCTCATGAAAGAAGAAGAAAGGAATCACTTCTTCTTTTAGCAAGGTCCTACTAAACATGTTAATGACATTTTGATGACCAGGTTCTATTAGCTCATATAAGATCCAATAGTAATAGCTGGCAGTGCCAAAGAAATTTGCTGATGCCTCCATGGGGAACTGTGGTAAGCCCTCTGGTATTCTTGATTATTCGATTCTTTGGAGTTATATCCCACCTTTCTCCTTTAATCAAGGACTCCAAGCAGTATGTAGATTAGTAATGGCAGGAAATGAGGAGAGGATGAAGACCCAGGTGCAGGCAGGCACCTACAAGCAGCAATCCTAAGCGTCCTTACTAGGAATTAAGCCCCACCAAGTTCTGTGGGGCTAAGTCTCCAGGAGACTTAGACTTGCACTGTTCGAGAGCAGCCCTAAGCAGAATCGAACTCAAGACTACCCAATAGGGCTTACTCCCAGGAAAGTGTTCTTAGGGTTGCAGTTTGCCGGGAAGGAAGTGGCAAAGGCCTTCTCAACTCAGCAGACGGGAATAGCTCACTACAATGGCTTCAACTAATTGTGAATTGTATCTGGCATCTCCAACTTCTAGCTGGGGGCAGGCTAGACGTTCTGGGATGTGCAAAAGAAGTTCAGCATAGCCAAGAGAAAGTTCCAAATTGCCTTTCATCTAAATATCTGAATTATATTTATATCCTGCCTTTCCTCTAAGAAGCAAAAGGGGAATACATTGGATTCTCAGATAGTCTCCGACTAGAAGCCGGCTTCATCAAAGCTTCTGTATCAAGTGCTTGTGTGGCCCGCTTGATATGGCACCTTCCTTGTTAGCCCCTTCTTGCTGTGGAAGAGGAGAGGCTGCCTCCCAGCACACTTTTAAGCCCAAACACTGTGGAATATCTTGACTGTGGCATAGTTTAGTTGGGTTAGGTGGGCAATGGGGGAACAAAGGGTGAAATATCTGTGAAACAGCCTCTTCTCCTTTCTATCCTCTGCAGCTATGCTGTCCTGCACTTGTGAGGAGCATCAGTGTGCTAACAAAACTTGCTCAGGAATGGCATGTTTTGTAAGCAAACATCTGGAGCAGGGGACCATCATCACCAGGAAAGGATGTATAGATCCCAGTTCTCTGAACTGTAGAGGCGACATCACAGAGAACTTTGGCACAAAATGCTGCTCGTCCGAACTGTGTAATATGAATCTTGATTTACAGCTAGCAGGTACAGTTGCACCTTCTGATGCAAGGGTCATGCCAAGGAAGCAGAAGGGAGATGATGTTTCCTGTGATTTCTTGCACATGAAAGATCCCTAAACAAGAATTAGGAATCTCAGTGTGCTCACCTGCTTGGATTTGGGCAACTGGGAGGTCACAGCAGTTTTTTTTTAAAAAAAAATAATTAATGGTGAACTGTGATTGTTTGGGAACTCCCAGCCTTTCTTTAACCTATAGATGAGACAACCTTAAGCTTTGGCACTTTTATGGACAATCAAGTATGCTGCCACCCTAAAGTCTCTTGCAGCACAGATCCATACCCTGTTTGGGGGGCCAACTGGGTTGTTCAGAACATCATCAATATATAAACCAATCAGCCATTTTGAAAGATGCTGAATAGAATTAGTTTTGGTTGTTTATAGAAACATTGTACATTAAAATGTTCAGTTATAATGTAGCAGGACCCAAGTACCATAGACAATGGTACACTGAAATGGATTACTTAAACCACTCTCAGCATTATTTTTTCACAAGTTCTTCCATTGTTTTGTTATCAGTGTTGCAAAAACAGGCAGTCTCCTGGTACTGAACATATTGTCACCTCAAACAGGAAACAGGTCTTAAGAGCATTAGAAAAGTCCCACTGGATCAGACCATCTAATCCAGCTTCTTTTTCCCATGGTGGCCAAACAAATGTATGCAGGAGGCACCTAAGAACCACAATATTGTTGCCCCACCCTTAGAAAATGATACTCGATAACAAGCGCATGGAGAGGACATGTAGTTATTAATGCTGTTAGCCAGGAATGGACCTATATGCCATTAACTTGTCTAGTCTTTGCTTTCTAATTTTGTAGCCATCATTAAATCTTATGGCACTGAATTCCATTAACTATACCCCATTTGAATAAGTGTCAAACTTACTGCTCCTGGGTAAGGTGGTTGAGAGAGCGGTGGCCGAGCAACTCCAGGCCTTCCTGGATGATGTTTCCATCCTTGATTCTTTCCAGTACAGCTTCCACCCTGGCCATGGGACGGCTCTGGTCGCCCTTACAGATGACCTCCATAGACATCTGGATCGAGGCCAGTCAGCGCTGCTGCTGTTGTTCGATTTAACGGCAGCGTTTGATACAGTCGATTACGATCTTTTGGCCCACTCCCTCACTGTCGGAGGAGTTCAGGGCCTTGAAATGGTTTTCTTCCTTTCTCCATGGCCAGGGACACTGGGCAAGAGGGTCTCCCCATTGGTACCCATGAAAATGTGGCATGCCACAGGGGGCAATCCTCTCACCAATGTTATTTAACATCTACATGGGCCCCCTCACCCAGTTAGTCAGGGCACTCAGTGATGAGTGTTAGTGATGACACTCAGCTCTAATTGTTAAAGGACTGTCACCCGTCCTCCATTCCTGGAAATCTGGCTCAGTCTTTGGATGCCGTGGTTGGATGGTTGCGGCAGAGTCGATTGAAGTTAAATCCACTGAAGACAGAGTTCCTTTGTCTGGGTTGTGGGGATATGGAGGTGGGCACCAGGCTTCCTACACTGGAAGGGGCACCTTTGCTGCTGGCCCAGTCAGTGAAGAGCCCAGTCAGTGAAGAGTGCTGCATTCCTCCTTTTCTATGGAGGCCCAGGTTGCTGCAGTTGCCATATCTGCATTCTTCCATCTTATACAGATCAGGCTGCTGAAGCCCTATCTCTCCCCCCAGGACTTAGCTACAGTGACCCATGCAATGGTCAGTTCCAGGCTTAATTAATGCAACTCGCTCTATGCAGGCTTACCCCTGAAGCTGATATGGAAATTACAGCTGGTACAAAATGTGGCAGCGCTCCTGCTGACATTGAAGCCTGTGCAGGCTCATGTTCAGCATGTGCTTTGTCAGCTGCATTGGTTGCCAGTGTCACGGGCTGGGGTGCCACGCTAAGGGAGCCCAGGACAGGCCAAGGTCAAGAGCCAAGAAGACAGTGCAAAGTCCACAAGCCAAGCCGGGGTCAGGAGCCAGAAACACAGAGCCAAGTCCAAAATCACTAACCAGAAACATAGACCAAAGCCAAGCCGGGATCAGGAGGCAGGAACACAGCCAAGTCCAAAGCCAGGGGCCCCCAAGGTCTAGGTACAAGAGCCAAGCCAGAGTGGATGCTAATAGCATGAAGCTGACTTGCTTCCACAAAGAGTACTGTCCAGAGTGTGGCATTAAATACTGCTACCAATTAGCCAGTTGCATGATTGGTCAGGCTCCTGTTAGAACTCTGGGCTGGCTGAGCATCTCCCTTGTAGCCTGGCCTCTCTTCACCTGGTTGCTAAATTTTGCTGCAGTCGCTCCCTTAAAAGAGTCACACATGGGGTGAGTCAGGAGCACTTTCAGCTTACAGTTCTTCCTTCTTATCTGGGCCAGGTGTGAAGACTGCTGTTACCAGCACTTGCCAGCTATCTTCCTCTGCTGCTTCAAGAGGGGCCAGCTGTGGTTTCCGCAGGCTCTGTCAGCTCATCTATGTTCATGACAGCTGGTTGAATACCAGATCCACTCCGAGGTGTTGGTAATCACCTTCAAAGCCTTATATGGCCTTGGACCAACATACAACATACCTAAGGGACTGCCTCTTCCCACGTACGCCTCAAAGAGCATTACGCTCTGAGAGTCGACATCTCCTGGTGATCCCTGGCCCAAAGGATGTCCACCTAGCCTTGACCAGGGTCAGGGCTTTTTCTGCCCTAGCCCCCATCTGGTGAAACATGCTCTCTACTGAGATCAGGGCCCTGCAGGAACTTATTCAATTCCTCAGGGCCTGCAAGATGGAGCTGTTCCACCAGGCTTTTGTCTGAGGCAGTGGGCATCCACACATGCCCCCCGAGATTGCTGTCTCCGACCCACTGATAAACGGCCATACCTACCTACATCAATGGGCCAGACTCTCCCTACGGCAAGCTATGATTATTGATTTTATATGCTTATAATGTGTTTTAAAATTTTATTGTATTTATGGAAATGTTTTAACCCGCCCTGAGACCGTTTACGGGATAGGCAGGATATAAATGCAAAAAATAAACAATAAATAAATGCTATTTTTAAAAAAACAATTGAAAAACCCCAGTAGCCCAGCAGGAAGGATAGCTGCTACTGAGAAACTGGGGCCGGGATACTGAAACCTGCCATGGGGAAGCCCCCTTGCCACCGCACTGTATCAGCAGCTGCACCAGCAGTAGGGAAACCACACAAGCTTATTCCCACATGGTAACCACCTGTGAAAACCATGTACACAAACAACTGGCAGTGTGGACAGCAGCAAGACACCAGCCAACCTTCATAAGACAATCATAACATTTCCTGTAACATAGTCTTGGTTTTGATTTGTGGATTGTGGCCTCACCCACTTTATTTACATTTTTATCCCTGGTGATAGCACAAAAGCCCCACATAAGGTTGGGGAACAAAAACCATATAAGATTGGGGAACAAAACTCTTATGTTTCTCAGCTGAAGTGCCCATAACATAGCTGTATGGGGGGGGGGGGTCAGAGCAACATCTCCTCACACTTGCCCTACCTTCCAGCTCCATCTTGGGGGAGAAAGGCCTGTCCCGCTCCCAGCACAGATGCAAGTTACCTTCAACCAGGAAGTGTTAGTTGGCTGTCAGGGATCTCTTTCAAGTGAACCAAAATCTTTAAAGTGAAACACTGAGCATACAGTGCTGATGAAGAACCTACTGGGAATGAGTAAAGACAATATACCTGTATACCATGTATCAGCCATCTTAGGGTTGCCAGGCCCCTCCTGGCAACCAGCAGGGGAGGGGGGATTTACTGGGAGCAGCAGGGAGGCTCATCCAATGTACAGTGACATGTCTATGTCACTGCCCACATGACCTGGAAGTGATGTCATCATGTCCGAGATGTCAGGATCACACTCTGGTATTTGGGCAAAAACTATGGTAAATTTGACTTCTACCACGGATTTTTTGCCCAGTTACCAGATCGTCGCCCCAATGTCCCTGGATGTGATGATGTCACTTCCTGGTCACGTGGGCAGAGATATAGGCATATCGCTGCATCTCAGATGGATCTCACACTTATTCGGGGTAAGCTCCCCCCCTGCCCACCAACTGATCAGCGGCAAGGAGGTAGGACCTGTCAGCGGGGACCCCTCCCTCCATGGGCGGGAGGTCTGGCAACCCTAAGCCATCAATCTTAAACTTGTAGATAAAAGGGCTTATATAAACTAACACAGGCAGGAGATGTAGCACAGTGCCTGTGGAAGTACATTGTCCCTCGAAAACAGCACTAACCCAAATGACTTTATTTTGTTTTCCTCTAATCAGAGAAAGAACAGCCAGAAGAGACCCAATCCCATCAGAAACTTCTTCTGCTGATCCTGGTTCCACTGTTTGGCACTTTGATCCTTGCTTTATTGGTTGGGCTCTTTGTATGGAAGGTGGTCCAGAGCCGCCGGAGACAAATGCTACTAAAGTCAGATGAATGGAGGGACATGGAGGACTCCATATTAAAGGCATCTCTGACTGGCGACAGTTCCTTGGAAGTAAGCAAGTGTCAAAAATGCCTTTTCAGCCCTGGAATGGAAGTTCACCTGAGGCCACTAGAGGTCTACTATGTTTCTTTTGTTTTGTTTGGGAAGGAGGTCCTAGCAGTCCTTATAAAAGGAAGTAAGAAGAATCTGCCAGGAGGTTGGTCAACAACTCCAAGTTATAGGGTGATCCTTATACATGGCAACAATATTCCACGTTGTTCTTCTTGTTGCTTCCACTTGGGAGCATGCTTATGCAAAGGGAACAAGCTTTTTGTAAGGGAAAAGGGATTCACCTGGACAAGTGGAATGGATGCTACAGCAAGCTGGAAGAAATACTGTGAGCTTCACTGGGGAGGTAGCTCAGTAGGGACCACTGCAGTGTGGAATAAAGAGTGTGGGAGTTGAGTCTTGCCCCAGGGAGATGGAAATGCAGCCTCCACATGACTGAAAGTACCTTTTGGGTTCTGGTTGGCAAGATGATTTTCAGACAGTAAAGTGGAAGACAGCAGGAATAGAACCCATGTTTCCAGTTCCGCAAAGCAATACTCTAACTGCACCAGCCCACAAACAAGGAAACCATAACAGGACCTTTGTAGTCTCATAGGCTGGACTCAAATACCATTTGGTTGCAGAGCTAATCTGTATCCTATGCTTAGTAGAAGCTCTGTGACTGAAGAGTGGAAACAGTTATGTTTGTCACTCTGTTGACTTCAGTGGGCATATGTTTTCCTAAGGCATCTCTTTGCTGCTATATTTAATGTTATGCCAGCATAGAGACAGGATCTTGAGACGAGGAAATGTGGGATCAGGACTAAGGCTTCTTCCCCACCATGACCTAATCTCTCTTGTGTTTCTTCCCCCTTATACCAGAATATTTACAGCAGCAAAGAAATTGCATTGGCTTAAAGTTCCTCCATCTTAATTTGGAGTTTTGCTAGTGTAATGAATTTATCACCTGTCCTACCCTCATCCAGCTAGGATAGGACTGCAATCCTAGCAGGTTAATTTTAGGTGTGGCCATCTTCCAGTATCTCCTACCTTGCTTTCCATTCTCCAGAGTTTTACCACTTGTTTGATATTGTCTCCAGGGCTGGATGAATGATGACTGCACCACTGGTAGTGGCTCTGGACTTCCCTTCCTTGTGCAAAGAACCGTTGCTCGGCAGATTACCTTGGTTGAGTGTGTAGGTAAGGCAAAATCCAATGTGTGTACCGGACAGGGGCAGATTAAAGTCTGACTAATGAGAATGTAAGACAGGGTTAGATAGATTAATAAAGGACAGGTCTATCAGTGGCTATTTGACATGTTGACTAAAGGGAACCTCCACATTCAGAGGCAGCAAATCTCTCCATTCCAAGGCTAGGAGGCAGCATCAGGGGAAGGCCTTGGCCTGTATACCCTCTTTGCTGGCCTTCCAGGGCAACTGGTTGGATGCTGTGTGAGACAAGAGGCTGGACTTCTGGTTGAGGGCAGCAACAGTTCTGTCTTTGGCTGGCACCCTCCCCTCCCTTCCCCTTTTCTGAATTGTTATGAGTTCCCTCTCCTCTTGCCCAGAAACTGGCCTGGTTTCCAGAGCTGGGGTAGAAAATTTCCAGATTGCCATCATCGTGGACTTTTTATTCAGGTCTTTAGTTTTATTAAGTTGTCTGTAGAATTTTAGTGGTTAAGATGCTGAACTGCAGGTTGGAAGGTCGGTAGTTCAGCAGTTCGAGACCTGAGTGCCGCATGACGGAGTGAGCACCCATCTCTGGTTCCAGCTCCTGCCAACCTAGCAGTTCAAGAAATTGCAAGTAGATAAATCGGTACGACTTCAGTGGGAAGGTAACAGTGTTCCATGTGCCTTGGCGTTTAGTCATGCCGGCCACATGACCATGGAAACATCTTCGGACAGCACTGGCTCTTCGGCTTGGAAACAGAGATGAGCACTGCAACCCTAGAGTCGGATTCAACTGGCTTTCAAGCAAGGGAAACCTTTACCTTTACCTATGGCATTAGACCCCCCATGTACATTGCCCAGAGTCCGGCATAAGCGGGGACAGGGCAATATAATAATAATCATCATCATCCACTAAGAGAAAGATGTATCTATGAGCATGAAAGCTAGGAAGATCCTCAGAACCTCCTGTGAGCCACTTATTTGGCTATTCCCATTAAAGTTCACAGCAGGATAATGTTGAACAGTGCCATTCTAAGACCATTCATTAGAAGAGTGTATCTCTGCTTAGGATGGCACTGCTGGAATCTAAACTGAACTATAGACTCATCTCCCAGCTCTACAGATGAGTAGAAACATTATTGAAGAGTATTAGTTGCGTTATGGCCAAAATACGTATAACGTTGGTGATGGACAACTGGCTCTCCTAATATGTGATTTTGCCTCAAAACGTAGCTGTGGAGGAGGGGGACAGGGCTGTGGTGCTGGAGAAGTGTGCTTAATTCCACATGCCATTTCCCTGTTCAGAATTTCCCTTTCCCTCCTGAGTTACTTTTAGGCCCTTATGTTTAAAAAAGAAAACAACAGGTAAAACTATTATGCCTATATGGGCTAAAAGCAGGAGGGGGTCAGATTTAATTGTCTTTATACTTAATTCTGCAGTAATGACTTCTCCTCCCATAATTTTAGGTCAGTCCGTAATATCTCTTGCTTCCAGTCTAGAGCCAGATAAAGGAAGTTAACCTGACTGAAACCTTTGATGGCCTTTTAATTTCTTCATTCCATGGGTGATTCCTACTGATGGCAAGGGCACTGTCTGAATTGTTTGTCACAAGCAATAACTGCCAGTTTTGCATATTTGCACAAGTTAGGTTGAAAGGCCTACACAAATTTCTGTTACCTCACACTTCCGCTTGCAAGAGGGCAAAGATTCCTTGCTTTCTGCCATTTTTTGAGAGCTGGGCAGTTTCAGCAGAGAGGAAATCCAGGCTGGCCTCTCCTTCATCCATTCAGGCAGGAGTGGACTATTAATCCATTATGCCACAGCCCATGCTGGAGTGTATATTGACATGCTTCAAGTGTACAATTGCATACCGCACACAAATTCCAGGAGGAGAATAGCTTTTTAATGGAAAGGCAGGATGTGAATAAATATTGTACAAGTTAGCAAAATGCAGTGTGTCAACTGTCCCCCAAACAGGCAAAGGACGCTATGGGGAGGTGTGGCGTGGTTCTTGGCATGGAGAGAACGTGGCTGTCAAGATCTTCTCTTCCCGGGATGAACAGTCATGGTTCCGTGAGACAGAGATCTACAACACAGTGCTGCTGAGGCATGACAACATCCTAGGTGAGCAGAAATGACACTGTCCCTCCAGAAACATCGGCACAGAGATATCAGTGCCCTGACTGTCCTGACAGTGCCCTGATAGGACCACTGTTTCTCACACACATATGTCACACATGCATCCATATGCTTCACATCTGTCTTAATATTCCCAACTAGAAGCCAGAGGATAGTATCAGTCAGCACTGACAACAAGAAGAAAATATCAGCTACCCCTAGTGGCCTGCCAGTTGTCTTTTCCACACAAAGCAACACTCTCTGGAACTAGGAGCAAGACCAGTGCTGGTGACACACAACTCTCATCATACCTTCTGTGCCAGGGGTTGCCGGGGGTTCTGTGCCAGGGGAATTGCCTGGTCCAAGGAAGAAGAAGTAGAAGAGTTTGGATTTATACCCGCCCTTCACTACCCAAAGGCGTCTCAGAGCGGCTTACAAACTCCTTTCCCTTCCCCTCCCCACAACAGACACCCTGTGAGGTAGGTGGGGCTGAGAGAGCTCTGACAGAAAGTGCTCTTTTTCAAAAACAGCTGTGCCAGAACTATGGCTTGCCCAAGGTCATCCAGCAGATGCAAATGGAGGAGTGGGGAATCAAACCCAGTTCTCCCAGATTAGAGTCCATGCACTTAACCACTACACCAAACTGGCTGTCTGGAACCAGTCAAGGAACCAGTCAAGGGATCACAATAGGAGGAGGAGAAGAAGGAAAAAGACAGAGGGGGCCTCTGATGGAGGTGAGATAGCAGCAAATTACAGCCTAAAGCCAGGCTTCTCTGAAAGACCTGGCACAACCCCTAGGGTAGTTTGCAGAAAAGTCTTTATTTTAAAGAAGGGGATGAAATAAAGCAAAAAGATTTTAAAATGCTGAACTCTCATGAGGTTACTTCACAAGATCTCAGCAGCCTTGTTGTCTGCAGGTGTCAAATATGGCTGATGCAGTCACATTTTGAAATGTGAGTTGGGGGGGGATGCAGGATTGGGCAGGCAGGCAGAGCAATAAGGAAGATGGAGGGAGGAAGGGAAGAAAACTGGAGCAAAAAGGGGAAAGACAGGCTGGAGTGAGGGAAGGAAACAGGGAAAGGAGATAGGCCAGAGGGGCTGCTCAGGGGAGGGAAGGAAGGCAAGTGGAGACAGCAAGGGGAGGAGGCTCAATGGGAGTAATCAGTTCACTCCTCCCATGAGTCTATGTGGGTCCTCTGCTTGTATAAATCTAATAGCAGACATTTAAAGTTCAGTTAATACATTATCAATGGCAGGGGTCTTTTTGTACAAAAACAGCTGCAGGAGCTCATTAGCATATGGTATGCTAATGAGCTATTAGGCTATTAGCATATGCCATGCCCTCTGACATCACTGGAAGTAGAAGGGGAAGCAAAAGGGGGGGAGACATCTTCAAAAGCCTCCCCTTCCCTTCCCCAGCTGGTCTGGGTGGGGGAGCTAAGGGAGAAGGGGTTTAAAGTTTAAACTCTTCTCATGAGAGTTGGGCCACAGAAGGAGGAAAGAGGGAAGGAAAGAGAGAGAGTAGAAGGAAGGAAAGAGGGAAAGAAAGAGAAGGAAAGGGGAGGGAAAGAAATAGAGGGAAGAAGGAGGGAAACAGGGAAAGGAGGAAAAAAGAGAAGAGAAGAAGGTGGGAAAGAAAGAAAGAGAGAAGAGAAGAATGAGGGAAAGAGGAAAAAGAGAGAAGGAAAGGAGGGAATGAAAGAAGTTCGGCGGCAATTCGGCCCCATTATATCTTATGGGCCATTGAAGTCAATGGTGAAAACATAGGGTATATTCTGAGCGCTGGAGGGGAGGGGATTTGAGGGAGAGGCTCCAAACTCACAGGATAGATGATGGAGCCTCTCCCCAAGATAACCACCAATTTTCAAGAACGTTGGACCAGGGGGTCCAATTTTATGGGCCCCCAAACAGGTTGCCCCTATTCCTCCATTGTTCTCTATAGTGGGAAAAAGGTTACTTTTTTCCCACCATAGAGAACAATGGAGGGAATAGGGGCGACCTGTTTAGGGGCCCATAGAATTGGACCCCCTGATCCAATGTTCTTGAAACTTGGTGGTTATCTTGGGGAGAGGCTCCACCAGCTACCCTGTGAGTTTGGAGCCTCTCCCTCAAACCCTCTCCCCTCCAGTCCCCAGAATATACCCTATGTTTTCACCATTGACTTCAATGGCCCATAGGATATAATGGAGCTGAAATTGACATTCGGCTGCCTGAAAGACTCCCTGGGATGCCAGCTGGGGGCGGGGCTTCGCTCCTGAGCTCCCGGAGCTGTGCTCCGGTGCGCTCCCCCCAAAAGACCCCTGATCAATGGAATTAAAACCATGCTATCCAGTTAAAACCAAAGTCAACTGCTTCTAAATAGCACTTCTGAACTGCAAAGGGGGAGGCAGCCCTCACATCACTTGGCAACCCATTCTGCAAGGATGCAGCTACCACTAAGAGCATTTTGGCCCAAGTAGTCACTGACCTTACCACACTTAGGGAGGGAATAGAACGCAGGCTTTGATGGGAAGGTCATAGAGTCTTTCTGAGCTTATATGGAGACAGGAAGACCTTCAGGTTTGTAGGTCCCAAGCCTGTAAATACCGGACCCAGCAACAAACTGGCAACCAGAGCAGTTGATTTAGTACTGCTGTATAAGTTGATGCAGGCACCATCTTAGAAAATAAATCCCTTTATTTTCTATGACTGTATGACAGAGGAGAGGAGTGCCTCTTCCAGGATAATGCCTGCCAACTGCAGGTTTTTGCAAATACTTTTAGATGAGTTTACGCATTCATTGTTGTTTTTTAATTTGCTGGGCAATTAATCAGGGTCAATCAAAGGGTTTTTTTTAAATCATAGCCATGTGCATGGCCTATTCATGAGCTCTGCCCTCCTTTGCTACCCATAGGGTTCATTGCCTCTGACATGACTTCAAGGAACTCAAGCACACAGCTGTGGCTGATCACCCATTACCACGAGCACGGCTCCCTCTATGACTACCTGCAGTGCATGACACTGGATGTGGAGACCTGTCTGCGGTTGGCCTCCTCCATCATCTGTGGGCTGGTTCATCTGCACGTGGAGATCTTTGGCACACAGGGCAAGCCAGCCATTGCTCACCGTGACCTGAAGAGCCGAAACATCCTGGTTAAGAAAAACAGACAGTGCTGCATTGCTGATCTGGGTGAGTGGACTTGGGTTGCTGACCACGCCCTGCTGGCAGATCAGAAGTACGCTGCAACAATGTGGATGTTTTCTAGAGGAGGATGTCTGGAGCATTTCATACTCTTTTGGGGCCAAACTAGATGTGACAGTGTCCTTGCAGCCGCTGTGGGGATGCCCGCACCATTTAGAAATAATTTAAAACACCACAAGGAGCAACACGTCACTCTTATCCCCCTCTGCACCTTTTCAAGTGCCAAAACAGTCATGGGGAAGGTGCAACAATTTTGACACTTGATCAGGTGTGGGGGTGGAGAGACAAGAGTAACTCAGTCCGCCTCATAGTGGGCATTTTGAAGTTAAAATGACTTGTGATGGCCACAAGGATGCCATCATGTCTAGTCAGGTCTTCAGTGCAACCATATGCAGAGTTATCCCCTAAGAAGTCCATTGAAGTCATTGGGCTTAGGATATAACACACTGAGGCCATCTCTATACCTATACAGGAAAAGAGCACAGGTAGTGTTTTGAAGTGCTTATGTAATTTTAGCTTTATGTAATGTACTCAAACAAGCTGAGTCACATGCTTCAGGGGAAGGTGAAATAACCGTCATAGTCAGTATTGTGCAGGGGGGGAAGGAAATGGACCCCAAGAGGGCAAATCCCCATCAGCGTTGTCCCAAGGAAACAGTGAACAGTTATCTAGAAGAGACACTTAAATTGGAAGAAGTCTTAAATCGGCAGGAGGCATCAACCAGTGCTTAGTGGAACCAATGGGATACAGCCCATCAAGCAAAACTCCACCTCTTTCCCTAGTATAAAAACAAGTTAACAAAGCAGTCAGTGTAGCTATTTACACTGCTACAAAGCAGATCTCCTATGAAGAGATTCTATCTGCTGGTCTGCTGCTTGAGTGATCAAGACAGGTGGAGGTGAGCTGAAGTTGTGGTTCATGTGGATATATTAGATACATATTCAAGCCTCTCCCATTCAACATAAAGACCAACAATAAAACATTCTTCAAATACATTAGAAGTAGGAAACCAGCCAGGGAGGCAGTGGGGCCCTTGGATGGCCAAGGGGTAAAAGGAAAATGGCTGAGAAGCTGAATGCATTTTTTGCCTCTGTCTTCACTGTGGAAAATGAGAAGTGCTTGCCCACTCCAGAAACGCTGATTTCAGGAAGGGTGTTGAAAGACCTGAGTCAGATTGAGGTGATGAGAGAGGAAGTCCTACGACTGATAGACAACTTAAAAACTGATAAATCACCAGGCCCGGATGGCATACATCTGAAAGAACTCAAATGTGAACTTGTGGATCTCCTTACAAAAATATGTAACCTTTCATTAAAATCTGCCTCCATTCCTGAGGACTGGAAGGTAGCTAATGTCACTCCCATCTTTAAAAAGGATTCCAGAGGAGATCCGGGAAATTACAGGCCAGTCAGTCTGACATCAATACCGGGTAAGTTGGTGGAAACTGTTATTAAGGAAAGAATTAGTAGGCACATTGATGAACAAAAACTGTTGAGGCAAACTCAGCATGGGTTCTGTAAGGGAAGATCTTGTCTCACTAACCTGTTAGTGTTTTTGAAGGAGTGAACAAACATGTGGACAAGGGGGATCCAATAGATGTTGTTTACCTTGACTTCCAGAAAGTTTTTGATAAAGTTCCTCATCAAAAGCTCCTAAGTAAGCTCAATAGTCACGGGATAAAAGGACAAGTCCTCTTGTGGATCAAAAACTGGCTAATTAATAGGAAATAGAGAGTATAAATGGGAAACTTTCTCAGTGGAGGGTTGTAAGCAGTGAGGTACCACAGGGATCAGTACTTGGTCCGATGCTTTTTAACTTGTTTATTAATGATTTGGAGTTGAGAATAAGCAGTGAAGTGGCTAAATTTGCAGTTGACACGAAGTTGTTTAGAGTGGTGAGAACCAGGGAGGGCTGTGAGATACTCCAAAAGGATCTGTCAAGAATGGGTGAATGGGCATCAACATGGCAAATGGGGTCCAATGTGGCCAAGTGCAAAGTGATGCACATTGGAGCCAAAAATCCTAACTGTAAATACACATTGATGGGGTCTGAACTGGCAGAGACGGACCAAGAGAGAGATCTTGGAGTCATAGCAGATAACTCAATGAAAATGTCAAGACAGTGTGCAACTGCAATAAAAAAGGCCAGCACTATGCTGGGGATTATTAGGAAGGGAATTGAAAACAAATCAGCCAGTATCATAATGCCCCTGTATAAATCAATGGTACAACCTCATTTGGAGTACTGTGTACAGTTCTGGTCACCACACCTCAAAAAGGATATTATAGCATTGGAAAAAGTGCAGAAAAGGGTAACTAGAATGATAAAAGGACTGCAAATCTTTCCCTATGAAGAAAGGTTAAAACTCTAGGGGCTCTTTAGCTTGGAGAAACAACGGCTGAGGGGTGACATGATTGAGGTTTATAAGATTATGCATGGGATAGAGCAGGTTGAGAAAGAAGTACTTTTCTCCCTTTCTCACAATACAAGAACTCATGGGCACTCAATGAAATTGCTGAGCAGTCGGGTTAGAACAGATAAAAGGAAGTACTTCTTCACCCAAAGAGTGATTAACACATGGATTTCACTGCCACAGGAGGTGGTGTCGGCTTCAAGCATGGACAGCTTCAAGAGGGAATTAGATAAGCATATGGAGCAGAGATCAACCAGTGACTATTAGCCAGAAGGTATAGATAGGAACTCTCAGTCTGGGGCAAGTGACGCACTGTATTCTTGGTGCCTGGGGGGGGCCACTGCTGGACCTCCTAATGGCACCTGGTATTTTTGGCCACTGTGTGACAGAGTGTTGGACTAGATGGGCCATTGGCCTCATCCAACATTGGCTTCTCTTATGTTCTTATTCTGCCTTGGAGATGGATGTGCAGCCTTCACTAGATCAACACCCTGGGATCCTTTCCCCTCTAGTACCTTTATTCAGTTTTGTAATATTCTGCAGTCATCTGAATGTGGAATTATCACTGCGGTTCCACACAGCACTTAATATAACCCTGTATACCTCCTTCTCATCCTACTTTGCTCCTCCTCACATGCAAGAGCTTGTCTCACTCTTGCCCCCGCAGGAGGAGAAACACAGGTGAGGATGAGCAAGGAGCTGTCCAACAGAGAAAAGTAGTCTAGGATTAGGCTAGATTCAGATCCTCAGCTGCTGGAGAGCGGGGTAGCTGTCCACAGGTAAATGGGGATTAGAGAGCTTGGCAGCTTTGGTGTTGCATCTCCAACTTCCAGGTAGCAGCTCCACACTTCTCGTTGCATCAGTGGACACCCTGATCCTGGAAGCATATGTCATCTTCCAGACTAAGCAGCTAGAAGGAGAGCATTGTAATGCCAAGCAAACTCTCCTCCATTTGAGGATGGCTTCCATCCAGGGTTGCCATCATTGCTGTTTTGGGGTTGGTCACCCTCATGGACAATCTCTGCAGACAGCTATATCGAAGCAGGTTGGCACTGCTGATATTACTTGATCTCACAGTGGCATTCAACACAGTCGACCATGATCTATTGACTCACTGCCTCGCCAACACTGGAATTCGTGGGGTAGCCTTGCAATGGCTTACCTCATTTCTCCATGATTGGGGACAGAGGGTGGCACTGGGAAGGACAGTGTCCCCAAGATAGCCACTGGAATGTGGGGTTCCTCAGGGGGCACTTCTCTCCCCAATGTTGTTTAACATCTATATGCACCCCCTTGCCCAGCTAGTGTGGAGTTTTGGGCTGGGGTGCCATCAATATGCCAATGACACCCAGCTATTCCTGTTGATGGGTGGCTGGCCAGATACCATTCCCAGGAACCTAGCCAAGGGATTGGAGGCTGTGGTGAGATGGTTAAAGCAGAGTGAACTGAAACTGAATCCAGGGAAGATGGAGGTTCTCTGGCTGGGTGGGGGAGAGCCACAACTGGGTTGCCAGGTCCCAAATCTTGAGGGTGTGCTTCTGTCACCAGCACAGACTATCAGGAGCCTGGGCGTAACTTTGGACTCCTCCTTGTCCACAGAGGCACAGGTTGTGAAGCTGGCTCTCTACCTGTCTTGCCCTGACCTAGCCATGGTAATCCATGCAACGGTCACCTCCAGGTTAGACTATTGTAATTCAGTCTACATGGACCTGTCCTTGCACCTGACCCAGAAGCTCCAACTGATCCAAAATGCAGCCACATGGGTCCTTACTGGGACCCCTCGGACAGCACACATCCAATCAGTGCTGCATGAGCTGCACTGGCTTCCAGTGGAGCACTGGATCTGGTTCAAGGTTTTCTTTCTGACCTTTAAGGCCCTTAATAGCCAGGGACCCACATACATTCAGGATCACCTCTCCCAGTATTCCCCTGGAAGAGCATTATGCTCAGAAAATAAGAACCTTTTGGTGGTCCCCGGCCCAACTGTCCTTTTTCAGCCCTGGCCCCTTCCTGGTGGAAATCTCTGCTGGAAGACATCCGTGCCCTGCGGGAATTACTACATTTCCACAGGGCATGCAAGGCAGTGATGTTCCGTGGGGCCCTTGGTTGAGGACAGCGATAGGGCACTTTCAACCATTTCCCTATCCCTCGAAACCCCTCCACCATCTTATACTTGTACATCTATACTGTTTTATCTATTGATGCCTATTAGCTGGTTTTAATTTAGATTTTGAATTGAGAACTTGTATATCATCTTGTTGTGAGCTGCCCTGAGCCCTACTGTAGGGAAGGGTGGCCTAACAAATCTAATTTAATAAATAATTTAATTTAATAAATGATGGCAATTCTGGAGAAAATGGCTAGTGTGAAAGAAAGCAACCTAAGGCATACCTACACCACCAAGCCTCCAAGTTGTATCACTAGCATCACAAAATGCATGTATCCTCTTAAACACTCTGCATCCCTACATCAGAGACAAATTAAGGTCTAGAGAAATTAAGTACTTTGCCAGGGGTCACACAAGATTCGGCAGGATGCTGAATCTGGCTCTCATTGCAGAAGGACCTAAGTGATGGTCACTTTCCTAGGTAAGCTTTCTTCTAAAAATTGGCATCATTTTTCTCTTTCAGGTCTGGCAGTCATGCATTCCCAGAGCAATGACTACTTGGACATTGGGAACAATCCACGGGTAGGCACCAAAAGATACATGGCACCTGAAGTTTTAGATGAACAGATCCGTATGGACTGTTTTGAATCCTTCAAGCAGACAGACATCTGGGCGTATGGCTTGGTCCTCTGGGAGATAGCCCGTAGAACGATTGTTAACGGTAAGGGAAATGAACTGAAAAAACACAAAATATATTTTGGCTTATAATAATTTAGGTTGAAAAGTCAAACTTCACGTGGTCAGCATGTCCAGATTTTCATAGATCATAAATTTCATATTCCAAATATAGTAACATTGACTTTCCAATGATAGCATTTCCTTTTTAACAGCAATAACTATCTCTGAACAGTGAGGTTCCATTTAACTATCCCATACAATAGCTGTTTACCAAATATTTTCCACAGTCTATTCCCTCGAGGTGAGGACCTATTCATACCATCGTTTTGGTGCCAGGTAGCTGTAGGAGAAAAATCTTTCTATTTCAAGGGCAGTCTTAATGATTCTGGGTCTAGGAGGAGCCCCATAATCTCTGCCGCTCCCTGAGCACCCCACCACCATTGGGATCCAAGCAAGGAGTGGTCCTCACACAGTGTTAGGTGGGCTCTAGCACTGCTGCCATTCAGGTAGAGCAGGCGGGGGGGGTGTCAGGAGCAGTCACACTGCCAACATTGGGCCAAGGATAGCTGCCCTTGTTGCCCATTGGTTAAAACCATGTCTGGTTTGTGTTGAAGCCTAGCTTGTGGCAAGAGGGCTGTATGTATTCTTCACTGGCTGTGGGATTCAGGTTTTCATACGAAGCCATAAACGTTGCTGAAGTGATGTTTGCAGTGGTGTGACAAAACCTCCTGCATACAGGTGAGTTCAGAAGTTGGAACCCAGCTGGCCATACATTGGGAGAACATAAGAGAAGCCAGTGTTGGATCAGGCCAATGGCCCATCCAGTCCAACACTCTGTCACACAGTGGCCAAAAATACCAGGTGCCATCAGGAGGTCCAGCAGTGGGGCCAGGACACTAGAAGCCCTCCCACTGTTGCCCCCCCCCAAGCACCAAGAATACAGAGCATCACTTGCCCCAGACTGAGATAAAGCCAACAGAGGCCAGGTTCTGAAGTGCTTTTACTGCATCTCCCACACTCACATGAGCAGACCAAGACAAGGAAGTGCTTGTCAAGACAGACAGAAGGGTAACTGGCTTGCGGAACTCACCGCCTCAAGACATGATGATGGCCACAGGTTTAGATGGGATTTAAAAGGGTCCTGAACAGCCAAACGAAGCCTCCAGTTTCAGAGGCAGAATGCCACTGATTGTCAGATGCTGGGGAGCAATCAGTGGAGTACCAGCAGACCCCGCCTGTGGGCTTTTCTCTGCCATGTGACCAGCCACTGCTGGAAAGAGGATGCTGGCTTGGATGGGCCATTCATCTGATCCAGCGTGATCAGTATGGTGTAGTGGTTAGAGTACTGGTCAGATCTGGGAAGCTCAAGTTCAGATCCCCGTTCTGCCATGAAAATGTGCCAGTCACACACTCTCCACCTGGGAGGAGCTGTTACAATAAAAGGGAAGAAAATGACGTCAGGCACTTTGAGTCCCCATGGGGGAGAAAGGAAGGGGTATAAATGAAGTAAATATATATAAAAAATATTCTTATGCTCTTGTGAGCCTAACTGTACAATCTTAAACAGGGTTACATCCTTCTAATCCAATGGACCTCAGGGGACCTGGAAGGGCATAGCAGTGCTTCAGACTGCACTCTGAGCATCTTGACTATAAGCAGGAATTAAGAGGGAATTAGATAAACATATGGAGCAGAAGTCCATCAGTGGCTATTAGCCACAAGGTATAGATGGGAACTCTCAGTCTGGGGCAGGTGATGCACTCTATTCTTGGTGCTGGAGGGGGCAGCAGTGGGAGGGCTTCTGGTGCCCTGGCCCCACTGCTGGACCTCCTGATGGCACCTGGTATATTTTGGCCGCTGTGTGACAGAGTGTTGGACTAGATGGGCCATTGGCCTGATTCAACATTGGCTTCTCTTATGTTCTTATGTTCAGGAGAATTTCAGTTAGCCCTGTAGACAGCTGCTAGTCCTCATCAAGAGAAGTCTGCAAGCGGCAAATGTACAGGATTTACAATAGCAGCTGAAGCCCAGGACCAGACTGGGGGCTGGCCCATCTCCACTGCAGAAATAATCACTAATCACGCCTGTTAATACGATGGTTTTTGGCTGCTCTAGTTGGGGGGGGTATTCTCTCTTCTCTCCCCCCCCTTTTTCCACGCGAATGATTAGCTGTAAATTATAAACACTGTAATCTAGTGTCAGCGCCTGACTTGCTGATTAAAGGGGCCATTAGACTCAATCAGCACTTTGTTTGTTCAGCACTGATTAGGTAACCAGCAGCATCGGAGCTCCATCTGGCAACTGGCCACATCCATGGAATTTCCCATCTCCTCCGGCCAATGGGGGGGACAGTCAGCCACAAAGCCGGTCCTGCTCCTTTCTGAATAGAAATGCAGAGGCCTTAGTGGGGCACTACTTGCTTCAGTTTTCCTGTCTTGTGCTCTTAACACTTCCTCAGGAGAGAAGAAAGAAAATGTGCAGTGATGCTTGTCTGTAGTGAGGACAGGTGGTGGGTTGGCTGCATGGCACAGTGCAGGATGAGCAGCTCAGCTGAGCTCTGGAGCTGCACACGGCAGAGAAATTGATCCTGAGTAGTAGAAATGAGAGATTAGAAAGAGAGACTGCTGAATTGCAATTGGTAATGAAGCTCAAGACAATGCATCCACCTGGATTGAATTGAGACCTAGGTTTCCTGTCTCATTACCAATGCTGATTTCTCCACACCTATTACCCCTCTCATCTAAATCCAATCACACCTGCTATTGTTATTCACCTGCTATTGTCATTTGCCTGCTAATGTCATTCAGCATCTGAAATCACTCCACTTTCCAATAAATAAGACAGATGGACTCCCATTCTAGCTGTATCTGAAGAAGTGAGCAGTGACTCACAAAAGCTCATACCCTGCCACATATTTTGCTAGTCTTTAAGGTGCTATGGGACTCTTGCTTTTTTCTACTGCTACAGACAGACTAACACGGCTACCCATCTAGACCCTGAGTAGTGTGGCCCTGACCTGGATAGCCCAGGCTAACCTGTTCTCATCAGGTCTTACGGTTGGCCCAGGTTAGTATTTGATGGGAGATCACCAAGGAAGTCCAGGGTTGTTAAAGAGAGGCAGGCAATGGCAAATCACCTCTGAACGTCTCTTGACTTGAAAACCCTATGGGGTCGCTAGAAGTCAGCTGTGACTTGACTGGGAGGGGAGTACAGAATGCACCATCCTATGAATCTCATTTCTCATTTTAAAAAATAACCAAGGTCTGTAAAAGGATTGTACAGAGATGTGCATAATTTTAGAAGAGCACCCAGCGTGGAAGCGTACTCATCATGTTTTGGTCTGACATAGAGTCCTGATTCCCAGATCCAGCTAAAGGGGAAACTATTTATTTTTATTTTTTATTTGCATTCTTTATTGTCCTCCTTTCTCACTAACAGTTAAGGTAACACAGTGATTCAAGGTAATCATACAGTGCAAGTTGATGCAGTCAACAGAATGGGACATCCAGTAAGCAACATAATAGAATTAAAACTGCAAAAATCTGAAACAAAGCATTAACACAACATGTTAAATGATTCAGAAATTACATAGCAGGATAATACATGCGGCAACGGACTATAGATACTATAGAATCATAGCGTTTGAAGGGACCTCCAGGGTCATCTAGCCCAAACCCCTGCACAGTGTAGGAAATTCACAACTACCTCCCACCACACCCCCTTTGACCCCCTGCTCCATGCCCAGAAGATGGGCACAGTAGTACATAATAGTGTAATCCACATTCCTTTTCCTTTCATTAAAGCATCTTTCTGAACCATTCCTATTACCTGTGTAAAAATGCCCTGAATAAATCATTTTTGCATAATTTAAGGAATGCAAGATGAGTGGGAGCCTTCTTGTCCTATTCAAGCAGGCCATTCCATAATGTGGGAGTTAGAACAGAGAATGCATATGTACGGGCAGTTCTTGATCTTGCCCATTTGCAGGGTGGCACCTGCAGAAGGCCCTGCTCAGATGAGCAAAGCTGTTGTTACAGAACATATGAGATATCAGGGTCCAAGGCCATGAAGGGCTTTATATGTGATGGCCAGCACCTTGAATTGAACAGATGGGCATCCAATGAAATGATTGCAGAATGGGAGTAAAACACACGCTCCTCCTAGCACCCCATAATAACTGAGCTTCGGCATGCTATACCAATCAGAATCTCTAAGTTGACTTTGATCGATAGCACTGATTGGCTGGGAACCTGTAGGGCCACCAACCCACTTTCTCCCTGAAGTAGCTTTCCACCATTTTAAAAATGGAAGACAAATGTAATGTTAACTGAATATATATATACTAGGAATAAGGCCCGTTGTGGAAATAAATACAACGGGCTCTAGAAAGAGGCTCTGGGAGAGTGCCCCGGCTTTGGGCACTCAGTGACAATTTGCTGTGGCAATCTCAGCAGGGTATAATGACAGAGTGCACCATTTTCTCCAGAGGAACTGATCTTTGCTACCTGAAGAGCAGTAGTAATTATGAGTGATCTCCAGCCCACCCCCAAGATTGGTAACAGTGGTTCCCCAGGAGGGAGTGGCTGGTTTGGAGGGTGGAGTCTATGGCATTGTACCTGTCTGAGGTCCCGCCCCACCTCAACACTCACCCTCTCCAGGTTCAACCCCTCAAATCTCCAGGAATTTCCCAACCTGCAGTTGACAACCCTATCTCCCTCCCAGCCAACCATCAACCTACCTTTAGTTTTCCATCTCCTCCCCCCTCCCTCCTAGAGAGCAGTTGTAATTTTGAGTGATCTCCAGCCCCCACCTGGAGATTGGCAACAATGGTTCCCCATCAGGGAATGGCTGGATTGGAGGGTGGAGTCTATGGCATCGTACCTGTCTGAGGTGCCACCCCTCCTCAAACCTCACCCTCTCCAGGCTCCATCCCTCAAATATCCAGGAATTGCCCACCTGGAGTTGGCAACCTGATCAGGACTGGGCCCAATGAGTTTTCTCCCAAAGGCCAACATAGGTGTGGAAAGGGCCTTTTACTGACAGAGGAGAAAGTACAGGTGCCAACTTTGATTAGGGAAATACCTGGAGATTTGGGGGGGGGTGGATCCTGTGGAGGGCAGCATTTGGGGGGGGGGGTGGAAGGACTCAGCAGGGTATAATGCCATAGAGTCTACCCTCCAAAGCAACCATTTTCTCCCGGGGAACTGGTCTCTGTCATCTGGAGGTCAATTGTAATAGTGGGCGATCTCCAGGTCCCACCTGGAGATTGGCAGCCCTAGGGGAAAGTCAGCCGCACAGCGGGGAGTTGAAAAAAATGGTCTGATGGTCACTGGCCCACCTCGTTAGCCAGCCAGCCATGCTGAAGCTAAGCAGGAGAAAGAGCCTTTTTCCATTTATTCTGACAGGAAAGTGGCCATTGGGGAGGGGGTTATGGGCGGGGGAGGGGGTTATGCTGAAAGTCCTTTGTTTTTTTACTCACAGAACCAAGCTTGGCTGCCTACCAACAGCCACTGAGGGGACAGTCCCTCACAGGAGTCAAGAGAACTGTCTTCCTCAGGAGAGAGAGCTGTCTGCCAGGGGGAGTGGGTGGGGAAGAGGAGCAGACCAAGCACCCAGCCAATGGCATGCGAGTACTCTTGAGTGGCGGCTGATGGGCCAATGGCTGAGGGAGGGCATTTTACAGCCAGTGGGAGCGCATGGAATCTTGCGAAACCAAAAGATAATTATAAGGAGAGATATTCAGCACTTTAAAAGGGTAAACAGCTTACATGAAGCATGGGGCAAGCATTGGATTTGTTAACATGTATGACTGTCAAATGAATCGTGAAGACTTGGGGAAGTTAGGCTTAACCCACAAGAGGATAAATAACACATCAAGACATAATTTGTATATGTGTCTGTATGCACCCAAAGTTAAAAAGATGGAAACATTCAAAGTAAGTTACTTTATTGGTCCAAATAAAAAAAACTAGGTCTATATTGAATATTCTTATAGATTGCAAGTGGGAACCCGCAAGGATCTGTGGAAGGCATCTCATGACCCCCTCTCCTACTGTTTCCTCTTTCCCTTTCCTGAAAGCCCCCACAGTCTCTCCCATTTCTTTGCTTCCTCCTCTCCTTCAAAGGTTGCCAACCTCTGGATATGGGTTGGAGATCTCCTGGAATCATGACAGGTCTCTCAAATACAGAGATCAATTTCCCTTAGGGTTGCCAGACTGAGGTTGAGAAATCCCTGGGGATTTGGGGATGAAGCCTTGGGAGGGTGAGGTTTGGAGAAGGAAGCAACCTCAGCAGGGTTTAATACCATAAAGTCCACCCTCCAAAGTAAGCCATTTTCTCCAGGGGAACTGATCGCTGTCATCTGGAGAGCAGTTGTACTTCTGGGTGATCTCCAGCCCCCAGTTGTAGGTTGGCAGCCTTAGTTTCCCTGGAGGAAATGGTTGTTTTGGAGGATGGTGTCTATGGCATTATATCCCCCAGATGTTCCTCCCCTCTTCAAACCCCCACCCACTCCCGAATTTCTAGAAATTTCCTAACCTCTTTCCCTCCTCTTGGTAATCCCCATATCCTCTGCCTGTCTCATTCTCTCCTTTTCAGCCATTCACTAACCTACCTTTTATCTGCCTCCAGCTATATTTATTCTTGATTTACTTCATTTATGCACCACCTTTCTCCACAGTGGGGACCAAAGCAGCTTTCATTATTCTCTTCTCCTCCTTTTTATATACCTAACAACACTGTGAGGTAGGCTAGGCTGAAAGTATGTGACTGGTCCAAAATCACCCAGTGAGCTTACACAGCAAGATGGGGATTTGAACCTGGGTCTCACAGATTCTACTCTGAAACTCTAACCACTACACCACACTGGTTTTCACAGTTTGGCTGCTGTTGAACAGTACCAAGTAGCCAGGCCTAGTTCAGTCATGCAAGTCAGGTGGTATCAAGTGACCCAGAGGTTGCTGCCAGGCCTCAGGGTTGCCAGCCTCCAGGTAGGACCTGGAAATATCCCAGAATTACAACAGACAACAGAGATCTGTCCCCCTGAAAGAAATGACTGCTTTGGAGGGTGGACTGTATGGCATTATATCCAGCTGAGGCCTCTCTCCTCCCCAAACCCCACACTTCTCAGACATTACCCCAGAATCTCCAGGAATTTCTCAACCTGAATCTGGCCATCTTAGCCAGGCCTGGCCCCAATGAATTTTCTCTCAAAGGCCAAAATAAGGCTGGAAAAGCCCCTACACCCTCTCCCTGACTTTTTACCCACAGAAATGGAAGCCTGGGATACTGTGGTTGCCTAGCAACAGCCACTGAGGGAATCTGTTGCTTAAAGCTACAGACACTTCCATTTGGATTTTTGTTGTTGTTGGAGTTGGGGGGGGTAGATTTCACATTTTTCTGCAAACCTGGGGCCCTTTTAAGTTTTGTAGAAACATCTGTCTTGCCTGTTCACAGCTCCAGTCACCAGATTTAAGTATCAAAAGATATCCTGACTTTGCTATTAGAATAGAAGATAAGTGATCTGATGTGTATGATGGTTGTATTGATTCAGCAGCACCTTCCTTAGCTGATAAAACTTCGGCCTAATACCAAGATTGCAGTTACAAAATCTGTTTGGGGCTTGAGTCCTGAAATTAATCCCAGCACCACACTGTGGAGCTTCTATAGTTTTTGGGATCCTTCTCTGTTTCCAGTTCCCAGTTCACAGCGATGCTTGCCATGTTTCATTTGGACCTTCCCAGTGGGTAAAGATTTCTTTTGGAGGTGGAGGACCCCTTCCCCTTTCTGACTGACCCCTCCCCCCCAGGCACACAGCAAGACACTTCAAAGAAAACCATTCATTAATTCAAAGCAGACAAACCACCCCCAATAAAGGCTCAGATCAGCCAGACTAATCCCATCTTCACTTCAGATTAAATACTGCCCATTAACAAGCCTATTACATTCTCAGTTCTTAACCTTTAATTGTACACCTGTTAACTCTTTAAGTGCCTAAATGTTTCCTTCTGTACCACCACTGTTCTTTTTACTCCCAGTATCTTCCCAGCATCATATCTAACACCATGTATACAGGGATATGGTGGCTTGGAAATGCCCTATGAGTGGGGTTTTTGTTTTTGTTTGGTTTTTTATGGCGTTGATTATGTGAGTGTGCGTTAAGTGCCATCAAGTTGCTTCCAATTTATGGCAACCCTATGAATTAATGACCTCCAAAATGTCCTATGCATTATGCCTTTCATTTAGTTAGTAACAAGGCATAGATTGGTGCTGCCTTGATTACTGGGACAATCAACATTCAAAAGCACATTATCAGCTACAAATGGGTTAAATTCTTGAAGGGTGAGGACATAGGGACATATTTGTGAGTATGGATTAATTAAAAGGCCAGCTGCTGAAGGCTCCCAGATGAGCAGAGATTTTGGCCACTAGGTGGTGCCAGATGCACAAGGTGCCCAGAATATTGTGCAGGCAGTCCATTTGTTCTCCTGCTACTTAGGCCCATTAGGCACACACATTTTACTGCAGATTTTCCAAGCTTCAGATTCTGTGCCCACCTTCAGATTCTGTGCCCACCTTACACACCATTCTTTTTCCTCTGGTATACTTATTCTGCAGCTAAAATTTTAAAAACACACTTTTCTAAATCAGGGTGGAACATCACTTGTGACATGCAGTAGCATCCAGCAAGCATCTTCCATTTAAATCCTCGTGGTTTAGGTTTCCTGCATGCATTTTAGCATTATTTCCTTGAATGAAAGGGAACAGAAAGGAAGGTAGGAAACCAGTGTTGAAATTGACAAGCCTTTTTTTAAAAAAAACTGACAACCAGCTGGGAAGCCCTGTTTTCCACATTGCCAAGCACTTGGGGATTCTGCGCTGTGTTATTGGTCGTTGTGAAAAATGGGAAAGAGTCACACAATCTCATAATATGGGGAAACTTGTTGAGTGTACAGAATGCATGGTAGAACCCACTGACATTGGCACTACAAACTGCGATCATTGGCAACATGTGTATGTATATGCGTGTGTCTGTGTTAAGTCTGCTGCAACTTCACCATGTTTTGCACAGGGTTGCAATTTGTATGGGGGAGTCCTCTGGCAGAAACTCTGGAGAGCTTTTTTAGTTTTGTGCCACTAAATTGGAAAAAAATGGGGTATTTTTGCTGATGCCCTAACGCAGCTGCATAGTAACACAAATTTCCTTACTTGCAAATTTGCGTGGTTTTCTCTTTGTGGTTATCTAATTTGGTCCTGCACACTGGTCAGGGCTGTCCTTTGCTGATTGCACTCTGTCCTCCAAATGGATCGATCCCAAGTGATTCTTAAGTTTGGTGGTTTGCAGAAGGTCCATGTGGCTCAGCTATCATTTTAATGTTAGGCTTCCAGGGACTGCCAAAGTGGTTCCCCAAAAAACTTTGTATTCTCTCTCTCTCTCTCTCTCTCTCTCTCTCTCTCTCTCTCTCTCTCTCTCTCTCTCTCTCTCTCTCTCTCTCTCGTCAATTTCATTCTGCACTGAGGATCCCCCCCCTTATTTTGTTTGCATGCAGCACTGAAATCCATTTTTTTTTTTTGCACTGGAATCCCCCTTTCAAGTCAATACCAGCAGGAAACTCAACCTCATGCAGATCCGTTTAAACTTTCCCCCATCGTTTTAATTATTATTTATTCAGCGATCTGAGATTAGCAATAGTCTCATATCACCAGACTCATGCCACTTGTAAAAAAAATAAAAATTTAAAATAGCAAGGGGGAAATGAAGCTTGTACAGCAGTGAAGGGAGGATGGCGGAAGGTGCAGGGTGGGCAGAATGACCTCGATGTGGGCAGGGGAGTGATCTTCAAGAGGCGGCAAAAGGGGGGAGATCTGAGGGAATCTGTATGCTTTTCAGCTGTATACCTTCAGCTTGGAAGCAAAACAAGGGAAAATTCAGCACAAAGGCACTCTCAGAAAACTCAGGGAAACAGCGACTAGAAAGCTAACTGAAGGGAGGAAAATCAGTGCGGAATGACAAAGAAAACCCGACGGATATGCATGATGAAAGTGAGGGGAAATACTTGTGCATAATAGACTTTAGTTTGCAACAGCTTCAGGAAAACTGCATCAGTCTGGGCTGTTAAGGAAAAACTTATCCTGTGTGGCTTCACAGGGCCATAGGTCTGATGGGAGTTTACTTCTGAAGTCAAAACCTTCCCAGCAGAGACTCATTCACACTTCTGATTAAAAGGCCAGTGATAAGAGACCTCATGCCCACTCTTCTGCATAAAGTTGGTTGAGGAGCAGGGAGCTGTTCCATTGTTATGCTTGGTCAGTGTGAGTGGGTCAGAATTGTTAATGTCAGTTATTGTTCACATTTTGCCCTGGGTGTCTTCTTCTGGACTCCTGTGTAACAAATGTTGCAGACTTGCCCTTTTATACATTAAACCAGAGTTTACATATGCAAGGGAATGAGCAAGCAGAATACTGAGATGGTAGAATGTATTGTTCCTAGATTGCAGGTGGAGGGTCGTGTCAAAGCAGGGTTGCCAACCACCAGATGAGGGCTGGAGTTCTCCCAGAATTCCAACTGATCTTCAGACTAAGAGACCAGTTGCCCTAGAGAAAATGGCAGCTTTGGAAGGTGGGCTCTATGTCACTATACCCTGCTGAGGCCCCTCCCCAGGTCCCACCTCCAGATCTCCAGGAATTTTGCCACCCACAGTTGGCAACCCTTTGTCAGAGGCACAATTTCCCCCCCCAGTTAAAAACTCCACAGCACATTATTATCTATGCTTTGATAGTTTTCTAACTGGCTAACCTTGGGCCAGTCACTTTCCTTCAGCCTAAACCTACCTCACAGGATGGTTGTGATGATAAAGAAGTACTAAAGTACACTTTGGTCCTTAAAGGAAAGGGGGGGATATGATGGCTAGTAATGGAGCTTTTTTATGTGCAGGAACAAGGCAAGCTGCTGTCTGAACTGGTGCAGGCCTTTCTTCTGCCTCAGCATCCTAATTGCCTCGTTCCCACCTCGCGCTTCTGCATGTGTGAGCCAGGAGGCCTTTAAAAGGTGCTAGACTGAAGTGGTTGAAACCGGGACAGCATCACTTCAAACTATGTGAGGAGTGATCTTTTCAAAAATGTGACAAGCTCTCTGCATGTAGTAAAATTGAGCATAAGGACAAGAACTACACTACACCTTTATCCTAGATTTGCCGGTTTACTACATGCAGGGAGCACTCGGAATGATTGAAACCCTCCCACCCTGCTCCACCTTTAGCCTGAAGTGGTACAGTCTAGAATTCTGCCTCTTCTGTCTGCCACTTCATTGTGCAGAAGGTGGAGAGTGACTTTCACAATAGCCCTGTTCATAAGTTACAGAGAATGCATAGCCTATACTTGATTTTTCTTTATAGGTGTGTTAAGTAATTCTCATGGTGCATTTAATCATGTATAGCTGCAGGTTTGATTGAAGCCCCATATTTATCCAGATACTGGTCCTCGGTTTCATTTGTAAATTGAACGTGCGTTGGTGCTTTCATACAAACAGATGTATGTATGTACATGCAAGTTGCATGTGCATTCACTGTAATATATGTGAACAGGCCTAATGCTGTCCCTAAACATGGAGACAAATAAATATTGCATTCTGCACTTCAGTTTTTTACAACCTTTTCTGTAAACCAAAGGGAAATATGTAAAGAAGTCTAACAGTGCCATCCTCTATAAGCAGAGGTACACCCTTCTCTGTGTCCTCTGACTTCAGTGAACTTAGAAGGCTATAACCCTCCTTGGGACAAGTGCTATAAATCATGGCAAAGTGAAGAGAAATTGTGACCTAAACTTTAGCATCGTATAACATTAAGCGCCTGTATGAATAAAGTTAAATGGAGTATTTCGTCATCAAAAAGCCACATATATATAAGAGAAAAAAATCTTTAAACCTGAAGCTGCAGAGGGACAGAAACCAGGAGAAAACAAAGCTGGAACAGAGAGTTGGGAGGTCAGTGGTGGTGGAAAGTTCCGTCACCACAGCCGACTTATGGCAACCCTGTGAGGTTTTCGAGGCAAGAGACATTCAGAGGTGGTTTGCCATTGCCTGCCTCCACGTCACGACCCTGGTATTCCTCGGAGGTCTCCCATCCAAGTACTACCAGGGTTGATCCTGGTTAACGTCCAAGAATCTGATGAGATTGGGCTTGCCTGGGCTATCCAGGTCAGGGCTGGGAGGTCCGTGGTGGAGACCAAACAGAAAGTTATTCCAAATTAACCCCACCCACCAGCACACACAAATGAAAGGAAGGGCCTGCCTACCTATCTCTCCCTCCCTCCCTCTATGATAATAATCCTCATGGATTTCAAACTCTGTGGCACCTCAGTGGAGTGGGGGATTGCTTGGAATATGTGCAGGGACTATGCATCCATGCAAAAGCCAGTTTGGGCCCTAGTGTAGTTTTTCTATAAAACTGTGTACTGTATTCTGGATTTCCAATCAGCAGAGGAATTGAGCATGTCAGAGCCTGGAAAGTACCCTTACGTGTTACATAATTCACATTCTGTTTTTGGAAAAGTTGGAATACACATTATTTTAAAAGTAAGTAAAGCTGTTTCCATAGCTTGATGATGTGAGGAAGGTCACCGGTCCAAAACAATCCAGAATATTAATCACCATAATACAATATACTTTTTAAAAAAACAGACATAAGTAGTTCTCGCAAAAGTTATTTTGGTTTTTCCCCTAGCATCATAACGTGAAAATACAAAATATCCAAAATGTACAGTTATGTATGAATGGGGGGGAATGCTGGAGACTTCTTAAAATCTTTATCAAGAATGAGAAATATGACTCACTACAACCAGGAGCCCGCAAGGATTTGTGGAAGGCATATAATTTCCCTCTCCCCCACTATTTCCTCTTTCCCTTCCCTGAAATCTGCCATAATTTTTTTTTCCTGCCTCCTCTCATTCCTACTCAACAGCCTACCTACCTTTATCTACGCCCTTGTCTTCAGCTCGCCCCCCCCGCAGCATCCATCTAGGAATACTATGCCTAGAAAAACTGTGGCCCAGTTGTGGGTTGCCAGCCACTGGGCCAGGCCCACTTGCATGGTAGGGAACCCTAAAGAAGTTGGGGGGGGGCACTTCACTTTCCCCTGTGTTCCTCTCCCCACACGATTTCCTCTTTCCCTCCTCCTGGCAACCCCATATCCTCTCCTCTTTCCCTGCCTCATTCTCTCCTTCTCAGCCATTCACCAACCTACCTTTTCTCTGCCTCCCATCTTCAGCTATATTTATTATTTATTTACTTCATTTATATCCTGCCTTTCTCCACAGTGGGAACCAAAGCAGCTAACATTATTCTTCTCTACTTCTCCTTGCCCCCAATAACCCTGTAAGATAGGTTGGGCTAAAAGTAGGTGATTAGCCAAAATCACCCAGCAACAGGGGGATTTAAGCCTGATCTCTCAGACCCTACTCTGAAGCGCTAACCACTACACCACACTAGCTTTCATAGGATGGTGGCTATTGAACAGTAGAACACAGCCAAGCCCAGATCAGTCATGCAAGTCCTGTGGTATCAAGTCACCCAGTGGTTGCTGCCATGCCTGGCTCCAATGAATCCTCCCTCAAAGGTCCAAAAAGGCCTGGAAAAGAACCCCCCCCACAAACCTTTTATTCACAGAAACCAAGCCTGGAATGCTGTGGTTGCCTAGCAACAGCCACTGAAAGAATCTGTTTCTTAAAGCTACAGATTTTATCATTTTGTATTTTGACCCCCTTTTTTAAGATTTCTAAGTTTTCTGCAAACCTGGGGCCTTTTCAGGTTTGCACAAAGATTTGTCCATTCACAGCTTCAATCACTCACAAGGAACTCGCAAAAGTAGCCATCCCATTCCCACAAGTTTGCTTATTCTCCTCACCCACCACCCCTTCTCTCTCTTTTTCTTTCTCTTTTTCTCCGTCCCACTCATTCTTTATATATCTTTGTTTTTTTTCTTTTTCTCCCTTTACCCACACTTACAGTCACTTTCTTTCTCTTTCTCTCCTTCCCCTATCATTCTTCCTTTCTCCCTCTCCCACCCTATTACTCTCTTTTTCTCTATGTCCCCCATCACTTGCTTGTATCCTGCCCACTACTGGTGGGGCCTGTATGCAGCTGCTGGGGGTGGGGTCTCTCACACACCCCACTTTCCTCACCCTGTCCTCCTACCAGCCTCATCCCAGCTTTCTGGCCAGGGTGTCTCCAGACATGTCTGCCCAGCCCTGTTGCTGCCTGCTCTCTCACCAGGCCCTGTGCCAACCTGTGTGATCCAGCAGTGGGGGAAGGCCACCCAGAGTCAGCAACAGCCATAAAGAACCACCAGACTTCAGCAGCACACCCGCCTTTTGAAAAGCGATGGCAGGAGACGGCTGCCTGGTGTCAGCGGTAGCTGCAGAGGGCCACCCAGCTTTGGTGGAGTCCACAAGGGACTGCTTGATGCTGATGTGGCTGGCCCTGTGGTACCTGCTTGAGTGGGTGAGCAGAGGTGTGATCTTTGCCCCCCCCCCCCACAGCCCTCTCACACTGGCTCCTTTGCCAGGGCCTGTGACAGCCTATTCCAGCCCAGCAGCAGGAGAAGGCTACCCAGTGTGTATGGTAGCCATGAAGGGCTGCCCAGCTTCAGGGGTACATGATCGGCCTCTTGCAACCTACACCAGGTTCAGCACATACCAGCCTGTTATGGCCTGTTAGTAGGAGGGCACCACATGACTTCAGCAGCAGCTCTGAAGCATCACCTGGCTTTGGTGACGCTCCAGCCTCTTGAGAACATGAGGCTGCTGAGGAGAGGCAGAGCTACATTTGTGTGCAAGCACTGAGAGGTGAGTTTCCAAGGGGGTTATTTTTAAAAAATCAATTTTCAGTAAGTTTTTAGATTTTTCTGCAAACCTGGGGGATCCCCCAAGTTTGCAGAAAAATCTCCTTACTCTCCACCTGTTCCTGACCTGCAGATTTAAGTATCTGCAAATCAGGGCAGCATTGGCTATTAGAATATATAAAAGTGGGGACCCACAAGAAACTTCCTGGATTCCCTCACCCCCTTCTCCCTACATCCCTTCTATGTCAGTCTCGCCCCTCTTTTTCTCTCCCTCTACTCTGACAAAGCTCACCCCCCTTCTCCTCTCACCCCTTGTATGTCAATCTCCTGCCCCAACCCCCCTCTCTTTCCTCCCACTCCTCAATCTGTCCTTCTCTTTCTCTCACCTTTCTTTCACCTTCTTTCGCTCTCTCTCCCCTCTCCTTCAGACAATCTCCCCCTTTGCTTTCTCTGGCCCTCCCCCGCAGACCATATCCCCCTCTTCTTACTCCCACCTTGGGATTTGCATTGGCTGCAGCAAGGGCCCCAGGAGCCACCATAGCTGTGGCAGAGCCCCCGGAAACTGCCACATCGGCCACAGGGCTCTGGGAGCCTCGCTGACAGTAAGTACTCTGCACCTGCACATACAATGTTTTTGTTTGGTGCAGGTTTTTTTTAATGTATTTTTTAATGGTTTAAGATTTTTCTACAAACCTGGGGGAGAGAAATCTCTTTTCTGTCAGTGTAGCCCCAGTCCACAGATGGGGGCCACATTTGAGAAATGGCTATATAGATACTTTTATTTATTTATTTATTTGGTTCAATTTCTATTTTGCCTTTCCCGCAAACTGGCTCAGCAAGGGCCCATTGCAATCTCCAGCTTCTAACATTATATCAGACTTTGAAATTAGGGCTGTAAACTAAATGATATTATTACACTTCATGTTCTCATCCTAGTTCTATCAGTCAGTACAGTTTCTACACAGTCCTGCTGACAAGTTTTTTGTGAAGCATTTTCTATGCCATAAAGTTGGCTTGTGAGTGACTCTAAGGGTCCGGTCACACTGCCGTTTTGATCGGGATTCGCTGCTGTTTACTTGCGCATGTCTGTTTCATGTTCACACGCGCCAATCCGCCTCCCGCTGCAAAGCGGGCTTACTCGCACAATGCTTCCGGGTTTTCCAGACCCCTGGGAAAACTAGTGTTTTCCTGGCACTTCCGCTTTGATTGTGCGATTTCGCCTATGTGGACAGCCCCTCTCTCGCAAGGATTGCGATTAGGGCCATCTGAACGTTCTTGGGGTTGTTTTTTTTTAAAGCTTCCGGTTTGAGTGCTTGAGCAAACATGCGCTTAATAAATCCATTTAAAGTTTAATACTGGATTTATTAAGTGCATGTTTAGTCAAGCGCTCAAAACAGAAGCTTTAAAAAACAAACAAACGCACAACGACGGCCCTGGAGGCGGGAACGAGAGGTGGGGGCTACGGCAGCCTGGATGGGGCCGGCAAGGAGGATGGCGGAGACGGCGGAGCCTATTTTCGTGGGTCAATGGTGGCGGCGGCAGCGGCGGCGGCAGCACCCCCCCCCCCAAAGTGTCGGCAGGAGCAGCAGCCGCCCAAGCCTCCCCCGTGGCCGGCAGGATCGCCTGGAAGGACGGCGCAGCAGCAGGCAAGCAGGTGCTGGGAAAGAGGGGCTGGCTGCATGTAGACAGCCCAATGCGAATAAAAATGTTCCCGATTTAAATAAACTGGGAACAAAGCGCATGTCAGTTGCAGTGTGACCAGAGCCTAATACTCATTTTGTAATTACAGACAAATCATGGCCAGTAACTTTTTTGGTGCTAGACTTGCCTCACTTCTTACTGGCTGGAGTTTTCATCTCCGTATTTCCATAATCAGAATCAGGAATGCTGCTCTCTGTGGACTGGAGGATCCTATGACTTTCTTCAGTTAAGTATTCCTTCAAGGGAGAAAAACTTCCTCCTACAGAGAATAACTTTTTCTGATGAAGAAAGGCTTCTGCCATTGCAGAAAAGTTTTTCGTTTTTGAAAGAAGCCTTTCTCTGTTGGGATAAGACATGGAAGGAAGGAGTCATTGGATCCATTCCAACACTTACAATGCTAAGAGGGCCTTCCTGGTTGTTCCCTTCCTTGAACGCAACACCTTAGCTACAGTGATCCATGCAATGGTCACCTCGAGATTAGACTACTGTAATGCTCTTTACATGGGGCTGCCGTTGTCACAGATCCGGAGGCTGCAAGTAATGCAAAATGCAGCAGCTAGACTTCTGATGGGTCTCCCCTCGAGGGAGCACATCCAACCAGCCTTGAAAGCATTGCACTGGCTGCCGATAGCATACCGGATTCACTTCAGGGTGCTGGTTCTTACCTTTAAAGCCCTTTATGGCCAGGGTCCGACTTGCCTGAGGGACTGCCTTTCCCCATATGTACCCCAGAGAGCACTACGGTCAGGGAATCAAAATTGACTGGCCCTCCCAGGCACTAAGGATGCCAGGCTGGCTGTAATTAGGGCCAGGGCTTTTTCAATGGTGGCTCCATACCGGTGGAATGAACTCCTGGAGGAGATCAGGGCCCTGTGGGATCTTTTATAGTTCTGCAGGGCCTGCAAGACAGAGCTCTTCCACTAGGCTTTTAATTAGGCACCTCCACCATTAGTAGTTACCATCACTAGTCTGTACACTGGTAACAACTGTTAAGCCTGGTTCCTGGTGAATTATTGTCAGTCTGTGTGCACCGAACAAGATCAGTGTTGGAAGGAACATCACATGGTATGCACTCATACAGCACCGCCATCATTTTGATACTGGAACAGCATTGCTAGCATTTTAATATGTAATACCAGGGGTCATTTGGAGCAGGAGCACGCAGGAGCAGAGCTCCAGCAGTTAGAAGTACAGGTGGCAGTAAGCCCCGCTCCCAGCAGAAGCGCCAAGCAGCACATGTAGCATTCCTCCTGGGCCCAGATAGACTACTCTGGGACTGGAATGACAGCCCCCAGAGTGGAGACAGTCCCTAGGGGTGGAGCCTGAGCAGTGGGTATTGCCTTCTGACACACTTCTGGTGATGCCAGGAGGTGTGGCATATGCAAATAAGTTATGCTAATGAGCTCCAGCACCTCTTTTTCTAGGAAATGACCCCTGTATACTGTATTGTTTAATGAAGCATTTTAATGTTCAATGATTTGATTGTTTTAATGTTTTAATCTGTTAGCCGCCCTGAGCCTGCTCCGGCGGGGTAGGGCGGGATATAAATTAGAAAATAAATAAATAAATAAGCCCCACTGAATAACATGGGGCTTATTTCTGATTAGACCAGCTTAGGCTTGCTCTTAAAGTCTCCCAAATGATGTGCTGCAGATGTGCTTTCACTTGCTACTCATGCATGCATTGTTTTCTGATTGGAAACAAATACCCAGTGCCAAACTATTTATTTTCAGTGTTAATTTGCTTCAGGTATTTTTAAAGACTTCATTTTCCTGAACTTAAATCAGTTTATAAGTACATAAAATAATAAAACAGTAAAACAAACTACACAAACAATATACCTAATACAATGTGTGCCAGGTTTGAATTTACTTATTAGGCCCTCTTAATAACACAGGAGTAGCTATGTAAGTTTGTTGTAGCCAAACAAAACAGAGCTCTTTCTAGTTACAGTCCAAACAGCTTTTCAAAAAGCGAGACTGGGTCCAGGAGCAACCCAAGACTCTTTCCTTGATTAGATAGGTTATCATATAACAACATTTTCAAACTTTTAGGTTTGACTCTACAAAACAACTGGTACATTGCAATCAGCATACTTGTGTGCTGACACTTCATTGTGACCCAAAGAGCAATACCCCAGTGCTTAGCATTTCAGTTTTGCAGAGGTATCAAATTGCTGCCAATATACCCTTAAGGAACGAAGCTCAAGTGGTGTCACATCCAATTCCAGAATGTGTAAAGAGAATCTTGCAGCCTACTGATCCTTGCATGGCTTTAATATGACTCTTTTTCACTGTGCATGGCAGATTACGTCAAAACGTTTGGTTTAGTAATACAGGGGCAGGATTAAGATATTGATGTCAGCAAAGCACCCCTGTGACTTGTTTATGGTCTACCAAGTTTAAAGCAGCTTTCACACTGAGAAACTGTATCTGTTGCATGGCCCTTACAAACTTTTTTCTCAGGAGTGCTCCCCAGGATCGCTCGTCAGAAAGACATACTTTGCTGATAAGCATCAGGGAATTCTCTTGAAACATTATTGTCATAGATGACCATTTCACACACCATTAACGTGCCCTCTCTTTTGCACTGGAAAATTCCTGCCTGTCAAGCACTGCTGTATCTTTACTAGAATGTATTTGCAGCATGTGTTTCAAACTCTGCAAGTACATCTGCAGATGTGCCTGATTTGGTCCATAGTAGTTTGTCACCAAAAACAAGTTTCTTAATGCACACTACAATTCATATTGACTGTTGTGGCATCCAAAGTACTTCCTAGAAAGGAATGTCACCTTTCCTTATAGGTTGGATAACAAGATCAGGTAATGACAATGATTATGTGCACCACTCATAACTGAAATGTGTGCATGATTTCTGTAAACCTGTGTTTAATGAGAGAGAGACTAACATTTGCTGGATTATGAATTATGAGGCAAATAGCAATATAATGGAGATGTGGAATGGGGATGTTGAATGGTATGGCATAGCCTTGTTTCATCAAATCTCAGAAGCTAAGTAGTGTCAATTCTTGGATGGCGGAAGAATCTGCAGAGGAAAGCAATGGGAAACTGTTTCTGCTTCTCACTTGCCTTGGAAGCTCCTTGCTGGGGTTGCCATAAATTGGTTGTGGCTTGATGGCACATGCATGTATACCAGTAATAATTAGTGTCCTTCAGCATCCTTATCTGCTGATTTCAGCTTATTCTCCTGCCTGTCCCCTCAGCTTCATCAGCAATCTCCCCGTGCTGACAATTCGTTATTTCTTTGAATCCTTACATAAACCAGAAGCAACATGGATGGAGGAGATTGAGATGCCAAAAATTGCAGTGTCTCGCTTATATCTTTGAAATCGCTTGCTGGCCTAGCATCAGAAATATCAATGTGTTGCTTAGCATTGAATGTATGTAACTCCAGAGAGGTTGGATGTTGTGTATTCATCCAAGACCGCACATGCAGTCGGGCTCGCACGTGGTCAAGCGAACTCACGGAGTTTCGACTCGTAGGAACAATAGACCCTAGGATCCTGAAACAGACCTATAGGAGTACCCGAACCTGAGATGGGTCTTATGGGAGATGGTACATGGTAAATAACCAATCATGGGGGGGGGTGTTTGGGGTGTGGTTTTGTTTAGGGATTTAAGCAGGGCTTCAGTCCTGCTACTTTGTCTTTAGTCTTCACTAATTTCCAAATAAACTATGAGCTGATTCACTCAACGTGTCTATGAACCCAGTACATTATATTGTGGATTGTAAATGTGGATTTAAAATGAATGATTTAATGAATAATTTAAAATCCATAGAGCGTGCTGGCATCACTTTGGAGATGTCCCGTAAGACCCTAGGCTGCTTTCTACCTCTTGGGGCTCTAGTGGAAAGGGATCCCTTTTGCTAAAATCCATGCTCAGTGCTATAATAGAAAGAAACCTTTGCTTGGATGTTTCCTGCCCACAAATCATTTCTGACATCTAGGCTGCTTCCACATGGAGAGGTTTCCCTGTTATGTAGTCATTGCTGCTGCAAACACAGGGGCACACTCTGGCTGATTTCCCACTACAGCTGCCTCGGGGTTGCGCCGCTGTTTGCCCCGATACTATTTGTCAATTTCACACCCGAAGCCATGGGGCTGCATTTGACCCGGGGCTTCGCCCGATTTCCCCGCAGTTTCGTGTTCCTGTTTTTTGAGGATCACGAAACTGCGGGGGAAATCGGGCGAAACCATGGGTCAAAATGCAGCCCCACGGCTTCGGGTGTGAAATTGACGAATAGTATCGGGGCAAACGGCAGCGCAACCCCGAGGCAGCTGTAGTGGGAAATCAGCCACAGTAACAATACAGTGTCCACACTGTGTTTTCCTTTGTCATCCTCTTGTGCTCCCCCCCCATTCCCTCCTCTGTGTCATGGAGTCAGGGCTGCCAACAGAGGGGGACAAGATTTGGAGGGGGGCAAGTCAGCTGGAGAACCCTTGAAGCCAGTGTCATGATGCATCCACCCCAATGTCTGAGCACAGAAAAAGGCTAGACTTCCCTTTCTCCAAGACTGAAGCAAACTGGCCTAACAGAGCATGCTAAGCCCCTCAACTAATCCAGCAATGGAGCAAGACAGGCAACCCCAGCTGATAGCTGCTACACTAACTGTCGGCCTGCAGCCTGCTAACCAAGGTCATTTTCTCCAATAGTCTAGTCTTTCTCCCATCCTTTCCTTGCACCCAGCTCAACCACATCTTGCAAAGCAGTAGCTAGGGTGTTGCAGCAAGATAAAACAACCTTTCCCTCTCTTTTCCTTAATTTCTCTCCCTCTTTTCCATATTTTTCTTATTCATTTCTACCTACCAACTAATTTTTCCATGTCCCCCCCACACACACTTTATTTCCACTTCTTGGTCTCAAGACCTTCTCATCCCTATCCTACTTGGCGGCAGAATATATTTCAAAGTAGTAGTAGCAAACATTTGTTAATATTATGACCAGAAGGGGGAAGGAGTTAATATTTCCCCATGATCTAATAAAGTAGTAAAAGGACGCTTCCCCCCTCCTTCCAACTTTTGCATGCATGGTAATGGAACATTAATCTGTTTTAGTGGTTATACATGTGGAACAGAAGTTACAGCTCCCAGTTCAGGCACCGGGTTGTTAATCATTATTGTATTGGTGGAAGATCTAACAGCCCTTTGTAAAGGCTATTTTGCTGTATGACAAATGATGTACTCTTTTTACTATCATTATGTCCCACTGAGAAACAGCTGCGGATGGGAGACAGCCCTGCCTAGGACCCCCTGCCACCCCACAAATCACCACCCGAGCAGGAGCAATGCCGGAGGAGGACGACGCCCCTGCCCACAGGGCCCAGGCTGAGGACAATGCCGGGGCAGCAGGAGGACGGAAGCTGCAGGCAGGGAGAGCAAGATGCAGCCTGCCTCGGAGATGGTGTCCCAATGTTGTAGAGCTGGTGTGGGTGGAGGATGCGGCATGCCCCAGAGACCCACCCAGCACCCGAGCACATGACCCAGGAGTGGGGGAAGCGGAAGCCGGCTCAGTGACTCTGCTTTTAGATGGGGTGAGGCTCGGGAGCAGGCGGGGCCAGGGGGGATGAGAGGGTAATAAAAAGGGAAGATGGGAGATGGCTGGGGAGGAGGAAGACTGGGCTGGCTGGGGCAAGCGAGCCAGACATAGAGAGAGAGCCCTGTATGCACCAAAGCCAGGTGCGGAAGCCAGGACCCAGGATGGGTCAGGAGGGGTGTGGAAACCCCCCTGGACAACCTGTCTTCTGAGACTACTTCTCCCTCTTCCACTCCAAGACCCCCTTGGTCCCTGCCTCCCTGAACCAGGTTGGGAACCGCGGGACTCCGAGCACCTGAATACCCCAGGCAGTACCAGGGATGGCCACTGGGGGGTGGACCCTTGAGGAAGCCCAGGGGCATGACAATGTGGTGGAGAATGCGGGCAGCATTGAACCACTAGGAAAGCCCCACCCACATCTACCGACCCCCCACGGGTGGAAACCCCCAGCCGACAGGACGGCGGTTGCTAGCCCGCCGACCCGGCCAGGCTGGACTCATCCTCCTCAGACACTGCAGACTCAAACGACAGTCAGGCATCCATCAAGGCTCAAAGATCAAAGGAGGGGTCACAGTGACAAACAATATATCAGAACAAGGAAACACTGTGATGAAGTTGACAATAACATTTAATGACAATTATATATACCCATAAAAACTTTAGACATTCTAACATATTCGAGACAAAATCCAATATCCTCCAATTTTGTATATTAATAAAATAAAATAGGGAGAGCATTTGTCAGCTTATTTTAAAAGAAGGCTTTCAGCCAGATAGAAAAGAAGACTGTAATGTTACTCCTAAAATCTACTGGAGAGCAATTGAGCCAGCTATGTGAGATATAGAGAGCATTGGCCAGCCTATTTTGAAAAAGAAGGCTTCTAGCCAGATATAAAAAGAAGAGGACTGGTTGCTACTATTAAGAAATTATTTAGCTAGGTTGCTCCTTATAGAATTACTTGAAATGGAACTGTGAGATATTTTGAAGAAGAAGTCAAGCTGTTATAATTTGAAGAAAGTAGAAAAAGAAGTTAATGCTGCAACTATTTGAAGGAAGCTAAAAAGGAAGTCAAAATGTATCAAAAGGCTGACACCTTGTTACTTAATAGGACTACTCCTGAGGAAGACTATTGAAATGAGTGTATAACCGGATGCTCATTGAGGATATTGGATTTTGTCTTGAACATGTTAGAATTTCCAAAGTTTTTATTAATATACAAAATTGGAGGATATTGGATTTTGTCTTGAATATGTTAGAATGTCTAAAGTTTTTATGGGTATACATAATTGTCATTAAATGTTATTGTTAACTTCATCACAGTGTTTCCTTGTTCTGATATATTGTCCATCAAGGCTCGGCTGACCCCGGCAAGCCAGGAGACCCCTGCAATGGACCTGACCCAGTTTGGCCAATGGATGGCCGAGCACCAAGCACAGCTGTTACGGGACATTATGCAGCAGCAGCAACAAGTCCAAGCTGCCATGATGCAGGACCTACAGCAAGCTCTTCACACTATGGGACAGGCCATTACCAGAACAGGGGCCAGTCACAAGGCGACCAAGGGTCCCTGGCCCCCCTTGACCAAGATGGGCCTGGAAGATGACATCGAGGCATTCTTGGAGGTGTTTGAGCGGGCCACAGAGGCGGCTTGATGGCCGGTGGACCAATGGGCTTTCATCCTAGGCCCTTATCTGACTGGGGAAGCATAGGCCACCATGAAGGCATTGGAGAAGGCGGATGCCACTGACTACAAGAAGCTCAAGGCAGCCATCCTGGACAGATACAAGATCACCCCGGAGGCATACCACCAACGGTTCTGCTCCCTGTCCCTCCCACCAGCCAGCCGGCCCAGAGCGACCATAGCTGCCCTTCGAGACGCCGCCACTCACTGGCTGAAGCCGATGTCTGAGGATGGACACTGAATTGTAGAGCTGGTGATCATTGAACAACTCCTCCAAATCCTACCAACGCGTACCCACCATTGGGTGGCGTGCTGGAAGCCCACCCGCCTGGCCGAATCCCAGGAGTTGTGGGAGAACTACCAGGCGGCAGAGGGTAGGGACCCCCCACTCAGTCCAGAGCCCCCTTGCACCAGCAAGGCCCTGCCGCAAGGAGGGTGGGATGCTTCCACCCAGGGCAGCAATTGCCTCGGGGAGGTGCCTACACGAGGAGGCCGGGCCTGGCCTGGCCTGGAGCAGGCCAGACTAATCCCGTTTGTACCCCAGGGCCCGCCCAGAGGAAGTATCAGCCTGGGTCCAGGGAGCACCTCGCCCAGGTGGGCTGGAACAGAGATACAGCCCCCGGGGGCCCTGGCACCAGCCGGCATCGCCCCGTGTTTCACCTGCAGCCAGTGGGGGCACCTCAAGCAGGAATGCCCGCTAATGGAGTGTGACCTAGGGGAGGAATACTCCATGCAGGCAGCAGAGACCTGCAAACCCTCCCCGTCAACCTGAATGGGAGGCAGTTGGACACCCTGTTGGATAGCAGCTGCTCGATATCGATGATCCTCACCCACCTGCTGCCCCTTGGCCTGCCAGTGATAAGGTGGGCCACCATTGTGTGCTTCCATGGGCACACAGAGAGGTGCCTGGTCGAGGCCATCCTGCTGCGATACCTGGGGCGGGAGGAGGAAGTGCACCTGGCCTGTATGGAGAAGCTGCCCTGCCAGCTCCTGCTCAGCTGCGATGCCCCAGGCATTTGCAAAGCCATCGAGGCATGCCACAAAGACCAGCAGCCCCCGGGATAGCTGGGAGGAGTGAGAGACAACCTGGTGGCGGAGGAGGAGGAAGACCCAAGTGCTTCCCCAGGAGAAGCAGAGCCAGACGACCCGAAGGAAGGGCCCTCAAGTCAACCGTCCGACAAGCAGGACCTGATACAGAGATGGACAGAAGATCCTTGCTTTGCAGAAGCCCAGGATCAGGATGAAGGACTGGAGAAGCTACGCACCCAAATAGCGGCAAGAGACAGGACGATAATAAATCCCCAATGAGAGGGACGGTTCCCCCACATCCGGCAGCTGGGAGGGGTATGGTACCGGGTGGCCAAAGGCCGGATGGGCCCCATCGACCAGCTCCTAGTCCCCGCCGAGTATCAGGAGGAGGTCATGGGCAATGTCCATGACCACCAGTGGGCAGGGCATCAGGGCTTCAAAAACATGATGACTCGACTCCTAGCCCACTTCTTCTGGCCCATGGTAGCCAAGGACATCAAGGGCTTCTGTTGGGCCTGTGAGGTATGCCAGTGCATGTCCTCACGAGCCACTCCCAGGGCCCCGCTATCCTCTTTCAAGGTCATCTCGGGGACCCCTTTTTACAAGATAGCCATGGACTTTGTGGGGCCCTTACGACCAAGGGGCTCGTTATATCCTGGTTATAATGGATTACACTACATGTTACCCAGAGGCGGTCCCTCTTCCTAGCTTGAAGTGCACGGGAGTAGCTCGGGCCTTAACACATTGTGGGCCTTCCACGGGAAATTTTAACAGACCGAGGTTCACCTTTCACGGCCCAATTGATGAAGCAAGTTTGCAAGACGTTACACACCCAGCAGCTGTTTACATCCATCCACCACCCCCAAACAGACAGGCTGGTGGAACGGATGAACCAGATGCTAAAAGGGATGCTATGGAAGACATTGCAAGACCGCCCAACAGCATGGGACCCTGCTTATTGACCCCACAGGCCTCCACAGGTTTTGCCCCCTTTGAATTGCTATACGGGAAGGTCCCAAGGGGCATTCTCAGGGTGGTGGAAGAACAGTGGGCTTGGCCTCCCTCCCTGAGACAGAAGAGGAGGTGGGGGAGTATGTGACCCGCTTGCAGGAGTGGCTGGAGTGGGTACAGGCAGAAGCCCAACACAACTTACAGCAGGCTCAGCAGACGCAGAAGCAGTGCTATGACCAAGGTGCGGTACCCCAGTCCTTCTCAGAGGGCACGTTAGTGTTGGTCTCTCGGCAGGCCTTAGCTCGTGCCTCCGGGGATCCCTGGCAGGGCCCCTTTCGCATCAGCCGGGTGTTGGGCCCCCTGTCTTACGAGATGCAGTGCGGCCCACAGGCTAGGCACCAGAAGCACCTCCATGTTAATGATCTGAAGGGATGGGTGGCCCAGCCCAGCGAGGAGAGTGTGTGCTTGGAGGCCGCACCCCTCCTTGTTACAGGAGGGACTGCTGCCCTGGACTACCGACCCTGGAGACCCAGGACTTCCTCACCTCAACCTGGGCCTAACCCCCACTCAACAGACCCAGGTACGCCAAGTCTTGGAGCAGGTGCACGAGGTCTTTGCAGCCACACCTGGCTGTACCTACCTGGCTACCCATTACATCCCCATGCCGTCGGGCCAGGTGGCCTAAGCCCGCTGGCACCTGGCCCTCAGAAACAGTGGGATGTGATCAGCCAGGAGGTGCAGGATATGCTATGGCTGGGCGTCACAGAACCATTGCAAGAGTGCATGGCGGAGCCCGATGGTTCAGTGCGTTTTTGCGTGGACTATAGAGGGGTGAATAAGCTGTCATGCTTTGACACCTATCCCATGCCCCACGTCGACATCCTGATAGACCAGCTGGGGCAGGCCCGCTACATCTCGGCCATAGACCTGACCAAGGGATACTGGCAGGCAGTGTTTCCTCTAAGCTGAGTGTGAGCCAGCTCACAGTTCTTTAGCCTCCAGCTCACACATTTTTGTCTTAGCTCAGGAAGGATGGCTCCAGAGCAAACTAATTTATGCAGTAGCCAAATTGCTTGCTCACAACTTTAATGCCAGGAACTCACAAAGTAGAATTTTTGCTCACAAGACTCCACAGCTTAGCAGGAACATTGCTGGCAGCTGCTGGTTCACCCCCCCAACAGAGAGAAGACAGTGTTTGCAACCCCACAGGGGCTCTTCCAGTTCCAGCGCATGACATTTAGTCTTCAGGGGGCCACGGCAACATTCCAATGGTTGGTAGATAAGGCCCTGGCCAATTGCAAAGGGTTTGCGCAGGCCTATATCAACGACATTGTGATCTGTAGCCCAGACTAGCCCGCACACCTACAACATCTGCAAACAGTCTTGCAAGCACTCAAGGCAGTGGGGTTGCATGCCAACCCCAAGAAGAGCAAGTTGGGGTTCCAGGAATTACACTACCTTGGTTTCCTGGTGGGAGGGGGACAGTTGCATCCCTCCCTGAGAAGGTAGTCACAGTGGAGCAACATCCAAGACCCACGACCAAGCAGCAGCTATGCCAATTTCTTTGTGTTGTAGGCTATTACAGCAAATTTATCCCCCACTTTGCGTCCCAGCCCTCTTATGGATTGTCTGAGGAAAACCAAGCCAAATTGCATTTGCTGGGACGGGGCCCGAACCCAGGCCTTTGAGGTGTTGCATCGCAGTCTTTTGCAGGGACCAGTCCTCCAAAACCCAGATTTCATGCAGCCTTTCATGGTGCATACCGACGCATATGCCACTGGCCTCGGGGCAGTGTTAGCGCAAGGGGCCCCGGGTGAAGAACGGCCTGTGCTCTTCATCAGCTGCAAGCTACAGGCAGCTGAACGTAATTACCCCACCATTGAAAAAGAGGCGCTGGCCATCAAATGGGCAGTGGGATCCCTACAGTTTTATTTAAACAACAATCCGTTCTGCCTAGTGGTGGACCGCTCCTCGCTCCTATGGCTGGAGAGGATGAAGGACCACAACCCCAGGAACCTAAGGTGGTATATGTCTCTCCTTCCTTTCCAGTTTATGGTGCACCACCAGGTGGGATGGCAGCACCACGTGGCCGACTACCTCTCGAGGCTCCACAAGGCTGGTCGAGAGCTGGAGTCAAGGAAGGGTGTGTGTCCCAGCTCCCACCAGGATGTCCCACTGGGAAACAACCATGGACAGGAGACAGCCCTGCCTAGGCCCCCTCCCACCCCGCTGCTGCACAACTCACCACTCAAGCAGGAGCAATGCCGAAGGAGGACAACGCCCCAGCCCACAGGGCCCGGGCTGAGAACAACGCCGGGGCAGCAGGAGGACAGAAGCTGCAGGCAGGGAGAGCGAGATGCAGCCCACCTTGGAGGCGGTGTCCCGACGTCACAGAGCCAGCGCAGGTGGAGGATGCAGCATGCCCCGGAGACCCACCCAGCGCCCAAGCACATGGCCCAGGAGTGCGGGAAGTGGAAGCCGGCTCAGCGTCTCTGCTTTTTGATGGGGCGGGGCTCGGGAGCAGGCGGGGCCAGGGGGGATGAGGGGGTAATAAAAAGGGAAGACGGGAGATGGCTGGGGAGGAGGAAGACTGGGCTGGCTGGGGCAAGTGAGCTGGACATAGAGAGAGAGCCCTATATGCACCAAAGCCAGGTGCAGAGGCCAGGACCCAGGATGGGTCAGGAGGGGTGCAGAAACCCCCGTGGACAACCTGTCTTCTGAGGCCACTTCTCCCTCTTCCAGTCCAAGACCCCCTTGGTCCCTGCCTCCCTGAACCAGGTTGGGAACCGCAGGACTCTGAGCACTTGAATACCCCGGGCAGTACCAGCAATGGCCACTGGAGGGTGGACCTTTGAGGAAGCCCAAGGATGGGAAACATTGAAAATTAGATTTATAACAAATACCATATCCAGTCTTTCTCCCCAGTGGGGACCCAAAGCTGCATTGTTCTCCTGTCCTCCATTTTATCCTCACAATAGCCTCATGAGGTAGGTCTGACTCAGAGTGTATCACCCAACAATCGTCCATGGTGGGTTGGGCATCTGAGTATTAGAGACATCAGAGGTGCTTAAATGCTTTCTTATTACATGTTGTCTGTCGTGATGATAGCCTGGTTCAGGGTGTTCTAGTTCCCTTTATTTTTGGCATTGTAACTTCCATCGTCATTCTGGGGTTAGTGGCTTGTTTTCAAACATGTATCAGTATTTTCTGAATCATGCCTGCCACAGAGACCCTTAGCTTCACTTGCAAATAGCACACAGTGTGGGGGTGGGTTGTCTCACCTGGGATAGGATTTCCCCATGCCTTTCAATTTTGGCCATGCAGCACCCACAGTCATCCTGAAGCTGGTGGCCAACTTTGAGTCTCCTAGCTTTATTTTGATGAGTTATGCCTGCCAGTGTGGTGTCGTGGTTAAAGTGGATCTGGGAAATCCAGGTTTAGATCCCTACTCTGCCACGGAAGCTTGCTGGGGGATGTTGGGCCAGGCACTCACTCTCAGTCTAACTTACCTCACAAGGTTGTTGTGAGGATAAAATGGAGGTGAGAAGAATGATGTAGGCCACTTTGGGGGCCCATTGGGGAGAAAAGTGGGATATAAATAAAGTAAAGAAAGAAAGAAACATGGAAAGACAGGCCAAGTCTTTTATTACTGCAGATTCATAGTAACAGCAAGCTAAGTGATTTGATTTGTTTGTTTCATTATGATATTTGGTTTGGATAAGGGTCATAATTGGGGGGGGGGGGGGCAGATGGAATCTTTGTCCAGGAGTCCATGGTAGCTCTCAGCAGCCCTGCACGGGATGCAATGGGATGATGAGAATAAAAGAGCACTGATGTGGGCAGGTGTGAAAATGCACACCATCCATCTACACATTGTGCAACCTGCTTTGACTGCAACCTTTCTGAAAAGATTGTAGCAAACCAAATGTGGGAATAATGGAGGAGAAAGTGGGGTGACACCCGGAAGTAAGGTAAATCAAAGACAACATCCAGTAGATGCTTCCAAAAAAAAAAAAGATCCTGTTCCAGTTTAGTCAGCAGAGTGGGGCAAAAGTTTTGTGTGGAAGCAACCTAAAGCTTTTCGATCTGTCTCAGAAAATAATGAGTGTCTTTAAAAAGGTAACTGCTGGTTTTATTCACTTTTTGCTGTCTCTAATACAATGATTACAGGAAAGATAATTCTGTCTGAAATGTTCTAGCAAATCAGAACGTAAAACCCAGCCTCTGATTATTGGCTCGGGGTCTTTGTGTCTTCTTGAGATTCCTCTATATTTGTAGTGCCAACAGCGTAAGACATGAATTTTCACAGGACAAGCAGGACTTGAATTAAATAAGGTGTGCATTTTAAATATGTGAGTTAAAGAACACCTCTACACATTTGCTTACGTTGATGGTGCCGTGTACACTTTTGCCTGTCAATACGACACCCTTCATCTCATCACTGCACTTTTCCAAACATAAGAAACAGTGAATGTTGTATGTTAGAGTTATGCAGGACTTTTTTTGAGTGTGTGATGATACTCACTGGTATTGAGTACCAGCACCTTCGGGGGGGTGGGGCTCTCCCATGTCCTACGGGGAATAGGCAGCAATCACTGCAATCTTATATATGGGTTCTGGCACTTTTTAAATTAAAAAAAAGGCTTACATACACTAGGAATTAGTGGGCACTTATTTCGGGTGTGTAGGTGTCAAAATAAATTTAGAAAATTAATGCTTTAAAATTGCGCAATTGTATACACAATTATTTTTAATATTTTGATAGACAAAAAGTGATCTCTGATGTATAATCAAAGTGATTTCTGTCAGTGTTTTGTCAGTGGTCATGAGCACTCCAACTAGGGTGCACCTCCACTTCTGAAGTTCATAAGCACCCTCAACTGGGAGAGGTTCCTGCAGTGAGCTATATTCCAAGTATTTCTGAGGGTGCATTGTGTCTCTGCATCCTGTTGTGGGATTGTTGCCATCAAATTTCAGGGCAAGTATGGACTTTACCACAACATTGTCCCAAAGTGCAGTGTTTCCTCCACCACCACTATCACGCAGAATGAATGGCAACTATTCACTTATATGGGAGAAAAGAATGGACTGCAGGGGCATTGCTGGGGTGAGGGCTTTTTTACCTCAGATAAGGTGCAAGAGCCTTAGACTGTAGTCCTTTCCTGGGCAGAATTAAAGGACTGAAAGCATTGAAAAATAAGCATGTTTCCATTGGGCTGATTCCTGATTAAGTTGCTGGTTTCCACCGATTCTGCCCTTCCCACTGTAAACCCCCTCGGGTCATTCCTTACGGACCCTTGTCCTTCAGGGGGAAAGGGAGGGAGAGATTTTTGTTAGGCAGATGGAAAATTTGATCTGTATCCAGCCCATCATGTAACCCAGCGTGGTATAGTGGTTAGATGGTTGGACTAGAAACTGGGAGACCGATGTTTGAATTCCCACTCATGCCATGGAAGCTTGCTGGGTGACCTTTGGTCAGTCAGACTCTCTCAGCCTAACCTACCCCACAGGGTGGTTGTTGTGAGGGTAAAATGAGAGAATGATGTAGGCCACTTTGGGTCTCCATTGGGGAGAAAAGTAAAAGAAGTAAGTAAATAAATTCCCATCACCTGCATATTCCCACCCCTGGGTTCAGGCTGGAGTGAGACGGAACACAGAGAAATTTCTGCAGATGAGTAGACAAGTCAGGTGCACAACAATCTGGACGGCATTTCCTGCAACAGTTGTACACTTTCACTTTGGACTTCTCCCCTCTCACACCTATTTTTTCATCTTACAGGGATTGTCGAAGATTACAGACCTCCTTTCTTTGACTTGGTGCCGATTGACCCCAGCTTTGAAGAAATGAAGAAAGTGGTTTGTGTCGACCAGCAGACACCCACCATCCCCAATCGATTGTACTCTGACCCAGTAAGTGACCTGCAGCAAGGGCAAATGTCATTCAACTCCTGGGCAGCCCAGTGAACCAGGACTGCCTTCCAGCACTGTTCTCCATCCCTTCAAACAAAATGTCCACAAAATGAAAATTACTCACCCCGCCCCAGTTGAGTATGAACTGAGCATTGCATTGCACCCATGTAACCTACCTGAGGGTAAACTGGGTGGCTCCATTTGTGCTCAGAGAGAAAGAACATTAAGAGTCGCCAGGATAGCCAAGTTGCAGCCTGGAGAGTTGCTTTAAAGCTACCAATTAACCAGGAGACGCGGTAGGTTCTCCCACCGGCTGCTTGCTCCAGTCTGCCTGTCTCCCATCTCACCCCGCCCTGCTGTGGCAAGCAGAACTACAGCAGTGCTGCACAGGAGGCCTGGGAGGACTGAGGAAGCAGAAGTCGGGCAAAGCTGCAGCAGCTGCACCTCTTCCTGCATCAGTATCCTTGAAAGGACAGCACAGGTTTCTGGGTTGCAGTCTGGTTACTCTGTGAAATATAAATGTTTTCGTGAATAAATATAGATACACTGTGCAAAGATCCAATTTGGTATTGGATGTGAAATCCTGAACCCTGAGGATTTTCAGTTTTGATCCAGCCATGTTTTCTGCAAGAGGGTGGAGAGGTCCATTGTCATCCCCCCAAAGGCTATGCCAGGGTCATGGGTTCCATGTGGACAAAAACTATGTGGGATGCGGGCTTCCATGCGGAGAGAAGCCAAACAAGATTGAGCAGAAAAATTGGTGGGCACCAACCCTTAGTATTTATAGGTAGGAAGCCGAATATATATGAACAAGACCTGGTGCATCCTCAACAACCAATGGAAGATGATCAGAACATAAGTGCCCTGCTGGATCCCATCAATGGTCCACCTACTCCGATATCCTGTTTCCTACAATTGGCCACCCAGTGTCTATGGAATGTTCCTATCTTTTCTAGTGTGCATAACAACAATGGTTTAGCAGGACCCGCCCCCTTACCATATCTTTTTGCCTGGATCTTGGGGCTCACATAGAGAACTGAGCTGCTGAGCTGCATACCGAGAACTCATATTTATTGTACTACATTCATATGCCAGTCTTCTTCCCAGAGCTCAGGATGGTGTCAGGGCCGGCTCGCCCACTAGACGAACCAGGCACTCGCCTAGGGCACCGGGCCTGCAGGGGCGCCAAACTGCTGCCCATCCCCCTGTGAAAAGCCCCCCGCCACCGCCGTCTCCCCGCCACCACCACCAGCGAAGAGCGCCCCGGCGGGGCTCAGGAGGCAGCGGCAGAGCTTGCCCGCCCTCCCCCTCCCCCCTGGGGGGGGATAGAAGCCAGGGGCGGCGCCACCAGCGAAGAGCGCCCCAGTGGGTGCTCAAAGGCAAGCCAGAACTCGGCTCAAAGGGAAGAGGCGGGGGTTTAAAACCCACCCCTTCCTTGGCTTGCTGGGGTGCTCGGCTCAAAGGGAAGAGGCAGGGGTTTAAACCCCTGCCTCTTCCCTGGCTTTCCTGGGTGCCCCCTAGCTGTGGAGCGCCCAGGAAAGCCGGCGCTGGGAAGGAAGGGGTGGGGGTTAAAAACCCCGCCTCTTCCCTGGCGTGCCTGGGGCCCCCACAGCTGCAGAGCGCCCAGGCAAGCCAGCGCTCTGAGGGCAGGGGCGGGGGTAACCAGGTGCTGTCTGGTTGCTTGGGCCGCCGCCCCCCCCCGGTCTCCAGGCCCCACCGGGAGGTTGTTATCCCCGGTGGGGTAGGCGCCACAAGCTGGCCTGCCTAGGGTGCCCAGATACCTGGGGCTGGCCCTGGATGGTGTACATGGGAGTTGTCGGTATCTTGTCTTTACAACAGCCCTGTAAGATATGTTGGGCTAGGAGACAGTGAATGGTCCAAGGTCATCCAGTAAGCTTGATGAATGTGGATTGGAACCCAGGTCTCCCTAAACAAAGAACCTTGTCACTGTTCATGAAATAGGAGGGAAGATGAGCCTAAAGCCCAGCTCAGAACAAAAGGCTGAGTGTGTTGCAGTGGTCAGAGTGCTGGATTAGTATCAGGAAGACCTGGGTTTGAATCCCTACTCATGCCATAGAAACTCACTGGGTGATCTTAGATCAGTCACATTATCTCAGCTTAACCTACCTCACAGAAACAAAGTTTGAGTTCAGTGGCACCTTTAAGACCAACAAAGTTTAATTCTGGATATAAGCTTTTGTGTGCATGCACACTTCTTCATGTACACAAAAGCTTATACCCAGAATTAAACTTTGTTGGTCTTAAAGGTACTACTGGACTCAAACTTTGTTCTGTTGCTTCAGAACAACACAGTTACCCACCTGAATCTGCCTCACAGGGTTGTTGTGGGGATAAAATGGAGGAGGGGAGAATGATGTAAGCAGCCTTGGGGTCCTCACTGGGGAGAAAGGTGGAATACAAATGAAGTAAATAAATAAAATAAATAATGAAGGGTGGACATGGCCAAAGCTTCTCCAAAGTGCCCTGAGTCTTCACATGCAAAGAAGAAAGCAGCTGAGGTACAGAATGAGGAGGGCCTAGGCAACCTCTTGCCTTTCCCTAGAGCATGCACAGCCCTGAGATCTCTTATTCTAGGCCACAGAGGAACTGGTTTGGCTTGTCAGCATCCTGAAACTCTTGCTTTGGTAACTGTTTTGCTGCAGGACAGAAGTTTTTAACTTATTTATGTAAAACTTCATGAGGGCTGATTCACACAGTCAGAGTTAGACTTAAAGACATGGGTTGGTTAGATGCGGCTTGAGCATATGATGAAGAGATCATGTGACTGCCTTGCTCTTCATCTTGATCCAGATCTTTTAATGGCAAGGCCACATTTTAGAATCACGCTCATTTTCCAGAGCTCCACTTTAGTGTGCTAAATCAAGATCTGGCTGCATGGCAAAGTATAACCTTTTTACTGACTACTCAGGAAAAAAGTGCAAATTCTGCTATCAGTTCGTCCTGCCTTTACACTGATATTACATCAAACTGAAGCAAAATAATCTGCAGTGGCAGCATAGCCTTAATGTTCTGGATCTCATTTTTCCTGTTCGTAGTAATTAGACATGAAAATATCTCCCTAATAGGTTTGTGGGGTACCATAAATACTACTGTTGCCATCAAGTGTCATCAACAGGAAAAGTGTGAGGTGAATCTAGAGATTTTTCAGAAATTTTTGAGAGAAACAAAAAAAGGTTTCATAAATTCCCACCATGGGACCCACAAATATCTTAACATAGATTATTCTTCAGAGTTTGCTGTGTGTGAATTTCACCTGCCTCTCACTAGCACTAGCAGTTTGGTGTAGTGGTTGGAAAAGACCTTGGGAGACTCATGTTCAAATCCTTGTTTGCCATGAAAGTCACTGGATTATTTTGGGCAAGCTATGCTCTTTAGGGCTAAGCTACCTGACAGGGCTGTTGTAAGAAGAGAAGAACTGTGTATATGACTCTTGAGCATCTTGGAGGACGGGTGAGATAAAATGTACTAAATAGACATTGGGAGTCTGGCAAGGAAACCCCCCATAATAGGTGAAAGTTGGTAAGACTGAGGATTGGGGTTGCCATCAAATTTTGTCTAAAGGCAATTTTTGAGGTAAATTGTGAAGGGGAGCCCACTCAGGAGGAACATCTGAGGAATGCTGAGGGAAGAAATAGAGTTTCAGTGCAACTAACAATTTTTCAGTGGGAAATCTGCATAAATGTAATTGATACAATACAAACACAGGATTCAAGATACATGGAATGATACTAACTGGAAGTCTAAACTAGTTGAAAATTGCAGTTGTTTCTTCAGTACGATAATGTTTCCTTTCTCCTTCTCTCCCACCCCCACCCTTTGTGTTCCCCAGACTTTGTCTGCCCTGGCTAAGATCATGAAGGAATGCTGGTACCAGAGCCCCTCAGCCAGACTTACAGCTTTGAGGATTAAAAAGACACTGAAAAAGCTCAGCGACTCCTTCGACAAACCCAAACAACACTTCTAACTGCAGGCACTGGCTCTGCAACCAGGGATCAGATTTCTGACTTGTTGTCTCAGCAAAAAGTTCAAGGTCACCCTTTCTCCTTTCAGTGCAGGTCCTGCCCTTTGTCATTGACTACAGCAAACCATGTTTGAAATCTAGCCAAGAAGACCTGGGCTAGGGCCCCCATGTCAGGGAGTGATCCTTTGCAGGAAAAGAATCACAGAACAGATGACAGCCCTGCATTTTGCTTCAGGCATCTTTAATTTGTTTTCTTTAACAACAAAAAGGGAGGGAGAATACCACCCACCTCTCCCAGCACATACATTAATATAAATACCCTCCGGATCTGTAACCTGACGCCAACCCGTCTCGCCACCAACGCCTGCAAAATGGGAGGGATCGTACTTGGAAAAAGCACAGCCGCTCTGCCCAAAGGGGTGCTTCCTTGGAAACACCAATTAAGGTCCATTCATAAGCCAGCACTTAAACTAAGCCTATAGGATTTGTGTGCATCTCTGTACATCTATAGAGTGTGTGTGTGTGTGTGTGTATGTGTGTGCGTGCGCGCACGGACACATAAAGGAGAAAGCAAGAGAACAGATGTTAAGGCAAGTGCTTGCAAAAGGCAGATATGATTTGTATGCACACATATTCATGTGTCATGTGCCAGAGATGTTTGGGTTTGGTATGCAGATGCTACTGCAGTGTCCACTGAAGTGAGCATGTAGTCAGGTGTATTGAAAGACAGAAGTAGGCTTGTACAGGAAATGTATGTACAAGTGTGTCATTTTTAGTGTGCAAAGAATCACACAGAAGGATGTGTGTTACATGTGAATGTACCTTACCCCCTCACATAACCCACAAAATCATCCTGGGCTGTGGTAGATTCAAGGAAGCTAATTTGATTGTGTTACACAGCGTTTATGAAGAGGTAAGCCATTCAGTGGGACGTCAGAGCTGAAAGGCATCTGCTCCAGACTAGAGACTCCCCTGAAATCGCTTTTGCAAGAGACAAGTAGGGTGATTGGCAAGGGTGGTCCCATTTCCTGCTTGGCTTGCGTGGTGTATCTTTGATAGCTGCTTTGTGACATGTACACATACAGGTGAGTAGTTAGGTGAAATAACTGCTTGCATCCATTTCTGCCGTCTTCCACATTTTGTCATCCTTTTGAAGACTGGTTAAACCTCTGGGCATTATAGGTGGGTTAGCCATGTTGGTCTGAAGCAACAGAACAAAGTCTGAGTCCAGTGGCACCTTTAAGACAAAGTCTAATTCTGGTCTTAAAGGAACCATTGGACTCAGACTTTGTTCTGTGAGCACTATGTTCTCCCTGGCCTCTCTGTTCTCCAGACAGTGGAAAAAAGTGTCCAGAAAAATGCTTGCATGAAACAGACCTAAGAAACTGCAGTACCTATGTGGGCATCTTGTGGAACCACAGTTTGTTTTCTTTCACCATGGTTAAGCAGCATAGTTTAATTCCTGAACCATGGTGAAAGATTGGCCAGGACTTGGAACCTTGGCGTGTAACAGGTTTGCAAGCAGGCTGTGCATTGCTTTTGTGCCATGCAAATCACAAGCAAGGCCTTTTCTACTGCCTTCCTTGCCTCTCTGCTAGCCATTGTACTCTTACTTGCCAGTTTCAATCATGGCTGCCATGTATGCTTGAGATCAGCTAGAGTTAAGGAAATAAACTATGGTTAGTTTTAATCATGATTAAGTACTGTCTGTTTGGGGCTTAATAACATAAGAGAAGCCAGTGTTGGATCAGGCCAATGGCCCATCCAGTCCAACACTCTGTTACACAGTGGCCAAAAATACCAGGTGCCATCAGGAGGTCCATCAGTGGGGCCAGGACACTAGAAGCCCTCCCACTGTTGTTCTCCCCCAAGCACGAAGAATACAGAGCAGTCATGCTTTTATGGTCTTAATAAAATGAAATCCAAAACAATAAGGGGACACAGTATAGATTATAAGACTAACAGAATAAATACTGTGTGTATGCCATTCACTCCAATGTTAAAAAATTCAATAAATCATAACTATTGTATTAAAACCATGCAAGTGTATTCCTCAGTTTATAACCTTTGGCCAACTGGATCAAGATAAAAGATGCTGTCATTCCTGGTTTAGCATCCAATTGGCTGGGGAAAAGATTGAAATATGTGTTAGTTCCAGTTGAATTACAATGTGCTACTGATATTGACACACTCTGAAAAAGACAGTCCACAACAAGAAAGAACTTGTCAGTGGTCTTAGTGGCACATTTAAAACCTCTTATGACAACAAGCTGAAATGGAACTATGCTGTGATAATATTTATAAATGTTGCAATTGATGAAGGTCTTAGCCTCTGTATAGTATTATGAAGCATTAGAATTGTCATCGGATATTGGGAATGAAACAGGTTGTTTCCTTGATATTCGTTTCACTTTACTTCTCGCTTTTTGCATGTTGAATGTTATATTCAACATTTATATTGTTCTAAAATGCTTATTGTGAAGGTTACAAAGCATTGTAAAGAATTGAAAGTGTCATTGAATGTTAGAAAGAAAGCCGTTTGGCTTTTTGCCGCATGTTTCATTGGCTTTCTGCTTTTTGCATGCTTAAAATTGTGGATACGTATTGTTCTAAAAGCTATTTCATGTATGATTGTGAAAAAATGTTATAAACTGAGGAATACGCTTGCACAGTTTTAATACAATAGTTATGATCTATCAAATTTTGTAACATTGGAGAGAACAGCATATGCACAGTATTTAATCTGTTGGTCTTGTTATGGTATTACTTGCGGGGCAGCCCTTTTTTATGTGGCTTGAGCCTGTCTGAGGCAAACATACATGCACGGCACCCGTAAACATCTGAACATGGGCACAGTGGTGAGAAGTCAACCTTTTTGATAATGAGACTAGGCAAAATCAGAATTCCAAAGAAAAGACAGTTCAAACATAAAGCCCAAAAGGAGTGCAACAGTTGCAAGCCCCATGTTACACATTTGTCCAGTTACATAAAAGAGATTCTCTGTGGCAGACGCTGCCAGGGATGTGCTGAGCAGACTCATCCTTCATGCAATTGAACACATGCATCTGTGTGCAGCTTGTGAACATTATGCCCATGGATGAATACCACTATTTAATCGTGGGTTTTTTTAAATAAAAATAAATCAGGATGGAGTGTTGCAATATTTTAAACAATTCTAACACTGAACTAGATTTTAAGAGACAAAGGGAAGATGCTAATATCAACTGTAGAAGTCAGTGACTGTTCATTCAGCACAGTCAACACTATTATCTCCAAGGTATTAACCTTTCTGCCTTACATTTATACCTGCGTATAATATACCTGCGACGGGGCAGCTGAGTAAACCAGAGTGAAAGACATGTCATCTCATTTCACAAAGAAGACTCAGAGTTGCCTTAGAAATTGTCATTATTTTGCACAGAAATGATTTTGTATTTATTAAACTTGCACCCAAACTACATTGTTTTGCAAACGTTCTTATTTTGCATGAGTAATATTATTGGGGGGCAAATATTTCCAGGGGAAAATCACAAGAAAAGGGTCTCTATATGGGCTCTTTGCTGAAATTACAGGATTTTGTTTGTGAAGGAAAGAATATAGGGTAGCTAGTCAAATGTTCTGCAATAGGAAGGGGGAGAAATACAAAACAACAGTCAAATGTCCAAAAAATGGAAAATGAGAACCTTTTGAAATGCAAAGCAGGAAAATCAACTGCAATCCTACATGCAGTTAGGTTGCTCAAATCCAATTGAAGACAATCACATAATTATCTGCCTGCTCCCCTATGGCAAGTAATAATTACTTCCAGCAGAAAAAACTATAAAGGTTTATTCCCATTTTCTTTTAGGTAACTAACATAGGGATGATTGGACAAGTAGGCTAATAACTGTTTTTGTGAGCTAGTACATTTCCCAGGTTTATTTCCCGGCGGGGGGGGGGGGATAGGAATATATCCAAAGCAAACCTATAGCTCAGATGGAATGTGAAAGACTAGGGTTCAACAGCAGAGCATGTGCTTTGCATGTAGAAGGCCCTGTTTTCAGTCCCTGGCATTTCCAGTTAAAGCATCAGGTAGCAGGTGCTGTGGAAGACTTCAGCCAGAGACTCTAAATATCACCTGCCTCTCAATCCAATCAAGCACTTTGGGGGCAGAGTGTTCGGGGCCTGCTTTAGGGGGTTGGGGAAAGCAAGAGTTGACATTTTTTTCTATTAAATTTACTTGAAGGAAGAAAGTCCCAAGCTTGGGCAAGTCCTTTGCCACTGTCACAAGAGCACAAGGCTAAGAACTCAGCCTCTCGAGGGTTTCACAGGCAGTGTTTTTTGCAACCAGCCCACAGTTGACTATCAAAGAAGTTTGTCCAAAATATTATGACTGGTTCCATGTTTTATTTTCTGTTCAGCCTGGGAGGCTGTGAATTCCACATGAATCTGGCTGGATTTTTTATCAGACCATTGATGAACAAATATTTGCAGATCTTAAGCAACCAATCTCTTTGATAGCTCCCAAAGTAGATGTTGGACTCAACCACAATGATAACAGCATCCTGAAAAGCCAATGGAAGCTGTTGGATGGTATTCCAAGGTGCAAAAGTTCTTGCAGACTTTCATCCCACTCCATTTGCTCCCATAGCTGTGCTCTCAAAACATCTCCATCAGCACTAGAAGTTCTGCTGCATATTTTTTATTTAATCAGCAGCTTGCAGATGTGCATCAACATCTTGCATGTTTAATATCTTGGTGTGTCCAAAATAAGCTGATAGGAAGAAAGTAAATATAGATTATTCCACATGGTGGAAAGGAACTGTTCTTGGCAGAATGTAGCTACAGGCACAAGTTAATATGGAATGAATGGAAATTCTCCGGTCACCACAGCCACTGATACAGTTACAAGCAGTAGTGTGTTAAAGAACTGGGAAGTAAAATATAGATAGCTCCCATTTAATGCAAGTGTCCTCTTGTCACATCTGCCATATTAAATATAGAACAAAATGAACAGTTTTCCTTAGACAATGCATGTTTTTTCCTCCACATGTGTTTATTGAAATCTATATTATATTTGCATGTTGCCCTCTGTTTTGGGGACCTGCAATGGACACTTTCTGGAAAGCCTCAATTGTCCACAACTTTTCAACGCAGATCTACTGTGGCACGCTTTGCAGCACTAAAAGCAGTATTTTAAATACAGAGTCACACACACAAATACACATACAGAGTCACACACACAACTGCCACCCCTGAAAAAAAAGAACAGTTTAAGGGATAGGAACATTTCTATCTGGGAAACAATGCAGGAAGGCAGGGCTAAACTTCTGCCTCAACCTTGATTTACATCATTTCCACCCCCAAACTGTGGCTTCTTATAAAATTAAGATGTTGAGAGATCCAGTTATGGAGTTCTTGCATCTCATCTGCTTATACTGTGTTCATACTCACTACTTTACTTGTACTTATTCTCCTTATGGGTGCAGTGAGGGCTGCTTGTATTTCACAAGTATGTAGTCATACTGCAAGTAATAAACTTGTTAGCTAATGCAGAATTTGCCATCTTGAGAATCACAGCTTTCATTCTGAGAAGCAGCAGCAAGTTTCTAGCCCTTATGACTATTCAGATGAACTCCAAAACACGCAAATAGCACTTGCTGTACTCAATGGGCATAGCAGGACTTCTCCATAATTAAGGAACTGGGCTTCAATATCTGGCATTGTCTTCATCTCTCAATATAGGTAGCAGAAGCAAGCACAATCAGTAAACGTTGGGTTTTGATGCAGATTTTATTTATTTAATTATTTAGCCCAAGGGATACACAGCCTTGTGTATAACTATGGATTTTTGCAAGTCACATGTCCAACCACTGGAAATCATAGGAACAAAATCTGCCTAGTACCCTTTAGTAAGATCAGTGAAAGTGGCACAATGTGGAATCTTCTGAGTTCTCCAGAACTTTTTATTCAGTTGGATATTACAGGATCTTGAGAACGTTCATCTATTCCTGCTGGGACAGTTATCTAGATGTAGATGTTACGGCACAGGGTGGAGTTGGGTGTCAGGCAGCTTTGGCCTTCTGGGTAGATGAAAATGATAATCTACACTGTGAATACAAAAACCAGTGATGAATCAAATGTTTTCCTCACACCAAACAAAAACCACAGGCTGTTAAAATACTTGAGAACAAAAGGAAAATGTGGTAGTTCTGATAAGAAAAATGCTGGAGATTAATTTCATGGACCAGGTTATGGGTCAATGGGAGCCATATTGGTAATATTACCTAGAGAGCAATCTCTCCCTGGGTCTTTTTCCTTCAGTTTTTTCCCCAGTTCAAAGTAGATAGAAGTTCCAACTAACTGCACTGGTTCTGAGCAAAATCTGCCCTAGTCCCAACAAAACCATGAAATTCCCTTTAAACTGAGAGCTCAAAAAACTGGTAGATTGTTTTGTGTCATTTTGGTTGGCTTCAGCAAAGGGTATTACATGGATTTGGTTTTTGGAATTTCCTTCATACCAACACAGTTACATAGAACTATGGAAATCCTGTTGTTTGAGCTGCACATTATCCATCCAGCAACTTTTTAGGCCCTTATCAGTCCACTCCATCTAGAATGTCGGAATTTCCTCTTAACAGATGCAGGGGGGGGGATCACAGTGCAATCCTAAACAGGGCTACACCCATCTGAATCCACTGAAATCAATGGGCTTAGAAGAGAATAACTCCATTTTGGATTGCACTGTACATGATTCAAGAGGAACTTAACCAAAACTGTTGTTGAAATGACTCTTTCATTTCTACTCTCTGATAAAAGTTGTGATTTTGCAATATTTCCTGACATGTGTAATTCCCCTCCCCTCATTCCAGTAATGTTGCAAAATGTTACAAACCACCCAGAAATTGATCAGCCTATCAGATAACCACCCGTTATCTAAAGTCCTGTGCCATACACTAAGCGAATGATGCTGCATGCCATTTTTTCCCCGGTTAGCAATTTCAGGGCCTTCCTCATGATAAAAATGTCAAGTATTTCACCTTTTGAACCAAATGGAAGCAATTGTTAAACAATGAGAGCCATCCCATGAGCCTCAATTGGCTGATTAGGGAGGGCAGAAATTTTAAATTACACCCACCAAAAAAAAAAAAAAAAGTTTTGAAAACCAACTTAAAACAGTGATAGTTGCTTTTGTTTATGTGCTGAGCTTGAATTTCACCTCTTGACTTAAACACAGGCTCTCTAGGTTGCAAAGGCTATGCAACAACATGCAGGTTTTAACGTGTGGTCATTCTTTTTAAAAAATGGGGGACACACAAGATTGCCAATAACCTGGAGAAAAATATCCTGCCCGTTGAATAGAGGCTTAATGGATGTTTTTTACCAGGGGATGTTCTATACCTCCAGGCCATGAAAAGCTTTATATCCCCATTTCCATATGTTAAGCCTCTGTTAAAGGAGCAAGACATTTTTCTCCAGGCCTGTTGGCCACCCTGGCAACATATGGTGGCTGTAGTGTCCTCCATAAAGGTATAGGAAGTATGTCTATTGCTTTAAGACAAGGAAGTAATGCCAGAAGAAAAAAAGACCCTGCATTCAGAAGCAAAGATATGGAACTAAGCGATTTATTCAATAATGTTTTGTTTGTGTTTGAAATAGCTGAGGATGGCAGCCTCTTGTCAGAGTCTTGCTTGTCTATAGGCTAGGGATGGGCACCTAAAAAAGGGTATTTTTTGGATCTGGATATCAGCGAGCCAAATAAAATCAGTATCCTGGGGAGGTTCCCTTGGTTTTTGGGGCATTAGCCCATTGCCAGCCAGCTGGCCGGTGGGGGAAATGGCATCATCACATTGGGGATGTCACACAGGAGGGACGTTCTGGTTTGAATGCAAAACTCTAAGGTAAATTTGGCCTAAAACAATAGAGTTTTACCCTCAAACCAGAGTGTTGCTGCGCAGCGTCATTGACGTGATGTCACTTCCAAGTGATGTCATTGCATTGGGGACGTCTCAGAACACCCCTCAAATCTCCCCACCAGCATCACAAGCAACCCTAGTTATTTGGGTTCCAAATACTGGTTTGGTATTTGGATCCAGGTTTTTTAAGAAATTCTGATATTATTCAGGTCCATTATTGCCTATGGAGGGCTGGAGGGGCTGCTTTTTAAGCAAATGGCAGCTCTGCTGTTGGTGCCTGTCCAATAAATAACACCCCAAACAAGGTGCCCCAAGCCATCCTCCATTTTTTCCTATGTGAGAAAAATTCCATGCTTTCTCTAGGTCAAAGCATAGCCTAAGACACAAGAGCAAGCAAAGTAACCACTGGCCCAAACCTCTCAAAGCAGACAAAACCAACAAGCCCAAAGAACCAGTGCAAAACCAGGGTTTTTCAGGACTCATTTCCCGGTATCCCAGAAAATCCAGATACTACCTGGATGCCCAAATATATTCAGAAAATAGCAGTGAGGTATTTTTTGGATACATACCAGATATATCCAAATGCACATCCCTGCTATGGACTTTCTGTATGCAAGGCAATGGCAAAAATATTGCCCCATGTGATTGAGGGAAACGGGTCTTCAGAGAGAGAAACCAAGGCCATGGATATTCATATGCTAGGGTTCCCAACCTCCAGGTGGAGTCTAGGGACCTCCCAGAATTACAACTGATCTCCAGACTACAGAGATCAGTTCCCCTGGAGAAAATGGCTGCTTTGGAGGGTGGACTATACGGCACTGTACCCTGCTAAAGTCCCTCCCCTCCCAAACCCTGCCTTCCCCAGGCTCCACCCCCAAATTTCCAGGGATTTCCTAAATCAGAGTGGGCAACTGGAATGCATGATGCTGGACCAAACTCTTTTATTTCCCTTGGGTCAGGGCAGGAGCTAGAAGGCCTCCTGTCTCAATCTCCCATACTCCTTGTTTCCTGCATTGTGTCCTGACTGTTCTGCATAGTTCCATTCCACCACCTCACTGTTGCCATGGATTGAATCTGGAACCTTCTGCATGCAAAGAAAGGGCTCTACTACTGAGCTACCATCTTTTGCCCGATGAAAATTGTTCAGGAGTTCCAGACCTGGGTGAATTTGTGGGCACTACTGGAATTTTGAAGACAAGAAGCAGGTACAACCACAAAAGGGTTGCCATGGGGGGCTGGGACTAATCACAAAATATTGGGAGTTTCTGAGCCAAGCATCCAGAAACAGACATTTCTAAGTGTTTGCCTCTTGTAGATGAAGGCAATGCCTCCTGGACTCTTCTGTTCCAATAAGATGGAGGAAAGCCAGGAGTGGCTCTTTGCTTTAGGGAAGGAATATTCTGAGGAAAGAGGAAGTGAGCTGCAGGAAATGCATCAGCAGGCACCATGCTGGAGGATCAGTGCAGTAGTTCAACTGATATTGCCATCCTCAGTCAGTTAGGAACACCACTCATTAACTCTTGCCTCCTCTGGGAAGTGGAATATGCTTCTTTAGAGAGGCCCAGTTGCTACTCTGTGAACCACTGATCTAGCTATCTCATCATTAACACTGTTCTTTGCCATCCACTGATGTGACAGTATTCTGGATATGGAAGAATATTTCTGCAACAGCAATGGAAGGACCAAAACACCAATGTATTCAGATGAAATATCAAAAAATTAGTCTTCAATGGAATGGAATTACTCCTTTCATCTTACTAAAGATCCTATTTCTCAGCCACCCCTTATCTGCAGTCTTGATACCTCCCTTGGTTAGATTCCTGCAGCTGGACAGGCTCCCCTGCCTTTAAGCTTTGGAGGCCTGGTGTAACTCTGCCCAAGTGCACACACACATACAGACGAGAAATTCCACAAGTGAATCATGAGCTCAGTCTCCAGAAAGAATTTAGGATGGGGATTTTCTTTAAGTCTAGGAATGCAACTGCTCCAGCAGCACATATACTCCCCAAGGGACCAGTAGCACAATGCATGTGCACCATGGCTGAAAGAAGAAACAGAGCTCTGAACTTTGTTGCAACCAGCTGCATTTTAATTGGAATCCAACACCGTTCTGTGATGCATCTCTAGGGAGCCACTAGCATGGTCTGGAAAGGGCCCAAATAGGGGCCGTCAAGCTCACCCTCCTCTGCTAATCCTGCATTTAGCAGGTTTGGCTTGAATGATGGAGGCTTAAAATAGCTCATCAGCCATAGGGGTATCCAGTGTCATTGTGTCTGCATTTCATATGCAGCCAGCAGCACATATAGCTCCACCATAATAAAAATACTGAGTTTTGTGCTCTTTGTTGCTCCCTGAAATCTGAGTTCTCAGCACAACGTAATTGTAACACTGTATTTACACCAATATTAAGATGTGATTCGTAAAGCTTCACATAACAACAGCATAACAACAGAGATCTTAATTTCACCTCCCCACCCCACATACAGCCACATAGCAAAGAAGGTAGCCCCATCCAGTTGATAAAATTATATTTCATAATAAATGGGAATTGCACATGTGTTGCAATGAAAATGTGGCTTTGAGGTAATATAGAACTTGTCTCTGTGGCATTGCATCTGTGATGTCCATTCACCCATGCAAATCACCATTTGGTGTTACAATCCTGAAGGGAGGACTTGCACATGTACAGAAGAGCCAGGACAAAGTGGGTGGCCTTTATTTATTTCAGACATTTATACTTTGCTTTTCCTGATAGAAACTTAAAGCAGTAACATCATTCTCCTCTCCTCCATTTTATCCTCACAACAACCCTGCAAGGTAGGTTAGGCTGAGTTGTTATAGCTTTTTAAAAGGAGGACAGTTGAGATTTATTTTTTTAAAAAAAAAAAACTGGCTGTCAGCCCACAATGGCGCTTCAGTTCACCCCATGTAGATTAGATTGGTCTGATGTCTTGCCTGTCACTCACAAGGGGCAATTAATGCTTCAGCGACCAGATTCTTCCCCCCTTCGTCTTTCATGAACGAAACACCTCTCCCGCTCAGACTCCACGGCTGTTTTACACATCTGCACACTCACCATCTGGCACTTACAGACGTTACAGTGCATGACAAAACAGGAGTCCAGCAGCTCCTTAAAGGCTAACAAAGTTTATTCCAGAATTAGTTTTCATGAGTCAGAGTTCATTCATCAGAAGACACTCCACGCATCGCATCTTCTCTGCCCGTACACTCCCTGCAATAAAGCACACGCTGAACACTTGTCCTCCCGTCCCTACCCACACCCATGCAAAGCATGCAAAAGCGACACAGCCAACAACGAGCGCGCCTTTGTGCTGCCGCGCTCGCTGTACACGCACGCCCCCTCGCCCCCTTTGTCTGGCGACACTGATTAACTTGTCGGAGGACACCTTGCCGTGCCGTTCCGCCCTCCCCTTTAAGATCCGGCGCCGCCTCCCCTTTAAGCCGGCTGGGCTGAAAACAGTGTCGCTCTCGCGTTCCCCTTGTGTCTGATTGTCTCGCGCTGCTGCGGCGGCCGCCGTTGTTGCGGTCTCGGCCGAGCCCCGCGAACGAGGGCGAAAACGAGGCTGTCGCTACCGCAGGTCCTGTCGCGAGGCGGGCACCATGGCAGGGGTTTCGCCCGGCTCTGCTTCTCGGCCGTTCTCGCCGCTGCTCCGGCTGCTAGCCATGGGGCTGGTGCTTGGGAGCCACCGGGGGGCCCAAGGTGAGTGGGGCGCGGATTGGACCAGAACCTTATCCAACATGGCGGCGGCTGCTTCAATTTGGGGAGGGGCCTGGAATATTGGGGCGATCTCTTGGAGGAGAATTCGGGAGCCCTTCCTTAACTGCGGGTGGGGTGGGGGCTCTAAAGAAGGTGGCTGGGAAATTGGAGTCGACTCCTCCGCCAGCTTATGAGGGCTTGCATGTTGTCGCTCTGTTTCCCCCGGGCGCTTCCCTCAGTGGGAATCCTGCTCTTTGGGAACTGAAGGAAGGAACCCCCTCCCATTCTTTCAGGAACGCCGCTCAGGGGCTCAGGGCTCCTACCTGGGGAAGTGCGATGGGGGGGGGGTAGTGTCGGAGAAGTCACGTTGGCACGTATAAGGTTTGTGTGTAGCTTGGTTGAGAGGTGCATGCAGGGAATGGGAAAGGTATGGCGGATGCGTGATTGGGGTGGGGAGCCTACGAGAATTGCCTTTGACAAAGTACATGCTCTAAATGGAATGGCCTTAATAACGTAGGGGAGGTGGCGACAGGCCATGGAGCAATGGGAACTGAGTCGAGGAGGGTGATGATGAAGGATTAGGAGGCCGTGTCTCAGATCTTCCTATGAAAGGAGAGGACGGATGCTCTTCTGTGGCGTGTTCTCTGTGATGTATTTCGGGGAAGGGGGCGCACTGCCTGTAGGGCTGGCTGCTTGTAAGAATTACTGCGAGTTGGAATTTGTTCTTAAATAATTATCAACAAAAGCCCGTTTTAATCAATAACATTATCAGTCGTGTCCATAAATACGTAAACCATTTTAAAAAGGCAAATGATACTGGTGTTTTAACCTTTTTAACTGGCTGTCAGCCCAGAATGGAGTTTCAGTTCACCCCATGTAACCCGGCTTCTGGGACTGATATGATGCTTCATTTCACTGTAAAATTCAGCCAGACTTGATGACACAAGATCCCTCTTGACATCTCAACAAAGATGTAATCGCATAAGGAGCCAGTCAAAAATCAGTTTCTTATTTGCAGAAGTGTGGGTTTTTTTATAAAAAAGTGAGCCATTTTTGTTTAGAACAAACTGTACATTTACAAAAGTTCAGGTGGGGCTAGCCATCCTATTGCATGAGATGGTCTTTCTTGGGAGTATAAGTGATGTGTGATGAAACTCACACAAGGTTTATTCAAGAATGATGTCTGGTCAGAACTTGACCATAGAAGGACAGTGCCATTTTTACCTCTTGGAATCTGGAACTGAATTCATCCCAAGTTTCATCTTTGCCATTTGGTGAATGGGTTGTCTGAGTGGTTCACTTTGTGTTCAGACCACCAGCCAGTCTGAGATGAATTAAGACACTTCTCATTATGGATGTTCCTGGTGACTTGGGCGTGTGGCAAATTATACAGCTTATTACGTAGCAAAAGTCAGCCTAAATTTCACCCCGGCTGAAAGCTCTACAGAGGAGACTGATCTGTTTAGGATTTTTATCATGAATAAGGTATCAGGAGTAAATTTACCTCAGCCTTGAGGATGCAGAATTAAGAATGGCATTATGGAGAAGAATTTGCTTCTTGCTTCTCACCAGATGAGTAGGGGTAATAAGGGATGTGATGGAGTGCTAGGTGCTATAAAGGTAATATATAATAGCTTGCTGTAGGATTTGGCAGAGCTTGAAAGAAGACCTCACTATGCTCCTGGATGATGATGATCACGGCTATGTGCTTAATTTGTTGCAGTATTTATCAATTGCCTTGGTTTCTGAAGGCTCATAACCATTGGAAATAACACAACTTTTGAGAGATTTTGTTATTAGGACATTTCATGTAAATGCCGACTTATTGTTTTAGTGTTTTAATTAAAAAAAATTAAAGTCAGTTACTCTTGAAACTTTTGCCTTTAAAAGATCAACACATCACTGCCCTGTGTAGGTTAAGACCAGCAGTTCTAGAATGGTTTCCATTACTAGGACTGTTGTACCTTTTAAAAGAACAAGCAAAAAATCTTTCAGTCCAATCTTTAAAATTGTTTGTGTGGAAGTAAGTTCCACCAATCTCTATAGGACTTACTTTCTAATTAAGGTTTCACCCTAAGGCTCATATTGTTAGCATATTTACATATGGTTGCCCCTTACATCCTGGCTAAATTTATGTAAGGTTGGGCTTCTCATTAATTTTATTAGGTAGCAAGAATTCTAAATGTGGAAAAACCCCAGAAATTATGGTCACATAAAAAAGAGTGTATGCTTGAATGTGGAGGAGACTAACACAAGATTCTGTAAGTAACAATGTAGGTTTTAGGATGATAGTAATCTCTGATGAGTGTGACAAAAAACAGTGTTGATGTGATCTTTTGACCTTCTGAACCCTCCATTTCCAGCAAAGATGCTCGTAGCTGGCAGTTTGCTGTCTAGGTGTCTTTCTGATGAAGACTACAATAATCCTCTAAAGCAATTAGTTTTTACAGCTTTGGGTTGTTAAATAAAGCCTGCAACTACCAATGTTCCAGGGCAATGGACAAAAGTTGTGTTAGATGTTCTAATTGACTTTTCCAACTAATTAAATGTGAAGCTTTTTAGGAGCTAAACAGTTGTGTACATGGAACCCATCCAGGACTGAACCTGTCCATCATTGTCATGCTTCTAACTGCTCTGGAAAGTTCATATGATTTCCTTAGTTTTAGGGAGTTGTTCAGAAAATAAACAGGAACTGGGAAATTGACTTCCTTGCTGTTTGATGTTTTGTTTCAGTAGAGGGCCTCTGTTTCCTACAAACGCTGTGTGTATATTTTGACTAACAGTATTCCTTGTAAGGTGTGCATGCAGCACAGAGAAACGTGTGGGTAGGTGAAGGCCTTTTAACAAGAGGAACAATAAGCGGGAAGGACTGTGTGAAGCCTAATCATTTTATTGTCTTCAGCAGCCATAATGTTCTGTTACTGATAGTTTCTTAGAACAAGGTTTTATTCAATCCAGATTAGCACTGAATAGAACATAATTTATACTTCATGACTTTTCCAAGAAAGCTATCACTTAAATGGGAATTGAATGCACTGTCCAAAAAAAGTTTTGAACACTGTTGTAAACATCTTGGCAAGATGGAAGATATTCTTCCCCTTCCCTCCCCACTTTTAGCAATGGGGCTAAATGTCCAATTGTAACAGCACTGGGGAAATCGCTCTTGCGAAAGACTTCTGGTAAAACATAAATCCCATTATAAGCATAAGCAGACAGAGTTCGCAGGGTGTCAGTGAGTGAGAAGATTTCCTTTTTCATAGGTTTGTTTTCTACGGTTTTCTGTTGTTTTGTTCCAATAGAGCAAGCAACAGTGAGGGAATTCTCAAAGGCAAGTTGCATTTAATAATAAGGCAGTGTAATATAAGCCAAAGTAAGTAGAATGTTGGCAGCCTGGGCTGTGGCTACCTCCATGCGTATTGGCTAGAACTTGAAAGCAGAATTTATATATATATATATATATATATATATATATATATATATATATATATATATATATAGGAATGTGAGCATCAATTGACTAGCACAGCATAAGAGGAAGTAGTTGTAAATTTGATATATTTATCAAATTGAAGTTGACCTTTAAAGGTACATAATTTTTGGAAGAAGAGGGTATATGTCATAATTTGAATAGATTGTGGTAAAATGACTGGAAATCAAAATGAGCAGAAGGAACTTGACTCTGTTCCTAACCTACTATCTGTTACAGTGCCAATCTCTCCACTGCATTGCGAGTAAAATATTCTCCTCACAATTTTATGTTTGCTACTTAATTTAGGTACCCTTGATTTACCCTTTAAAACAGAAATCCGGGTGTTTTGTTTTGTTTTTTTACCTACTGTAGAACAATCAAGAACAGAGGAAGGGAGGATGTGGATGGAATTGTTTAATTGTTTTTGCCAGCTAATTATCCTTTAAAAATACTTTTCCCCACCACCATCACAGGGATGCCCCCCCCTTTCATTCCTGGTTGCAGTATCTAGTAGCTGTGTTTCATCTTCTTTAAAAAAGTTTTTTTTAAGTAATGTGGAACTTACATAACATGTTGTTAGACCCTGAGACATTGCAAGAAAGATGGGTTTTATCCCAGCATTGTGATAAAAAACAACTTCTATGTGCATGGAGTTGGAAAGAAAAAAATAATGTTATTCTGATAATAGAAAGTGAATAAGAAAGGTCAGCAATTGGAATGTGATTATGGTACTTAACATATGAGACAAGGACTTGGATCCAACACAGTCTTTCCACATACAGAATGATTCCTGCTCACAGGCTGGGTTTTTTCTCCTCTTCCTCTTCCTGCTGCAACTAAACCTCCTCTCCCCAATTCTGTCCCTGTGGGTCCCCAGCAAGCCATGCATGAAATAAATCTCATAAGAGTTCAAGAGCCCCTGTAGGGCTTGAATGGCTTGCCATGTTTGATTTGACAGTCAAAAAATATACTTGATCAAATCATAGAATCATAGAGTTGGAAGGGACCTCCAGGGCCATCTAGTCCAAACCCCTGCACAGTGCAGGAAATTCACAAATACCTCCACATCCGCAGTGACCACTGTAAGACATTACTGTAATACTGCTAAAATCATGGTGGCATATTTAAAACTACAACAGACTTGAGAAAAATTACAAAAGTAATATGAGACTAATTAAAATATAAACAATTATAATGAAATACTATATAACAAATATGCCAATGGATCTGCTTTCAGATATAGCAAATGACTGGTAGAAAAGAAATTGTACAGCAGGTTTTGGTTTGTTCTTCATTGCACAGTAGCTTCTGCAGCCCCCAAGGGCCTATTGGAAAGAAGAGGAAGGCTGAGAAAATGAAGGGTTTATGGAGAAGGCTGCAGAGCAAGGGATACCTGCTCTTAGAAAGCAATGTGCATTTCTGTGCATACCCAGGCTCCTGCAGGACTCAAGGCAAGGAGCTCTTCTTTTTCAAACGGCATCAAGATATAGTAACGAGGCACAAGAAGAGAAGAAGAGATTTATACCCCACCCTTCACTACCTGAAGGAGTCTCAGAGCAGCTTACAAACTCCTTTCCCTTCCCCTCCTCACCACAGACACCCTGTGAGGTAGGCAGGGCTGAGAAAGCTCTGACAGCAACTGCTTTTTTTCAAGAACAGCTGTGCCAGAGCTTGTGACTGACCCAAGGTCACATCAGCAGGTGCAGCTGGAGGAGTGGGGAATCAAACCCGGTTCTCCTAGATTAGAGTCCATGCACTTAACCACTACACTAAACTGGCTCTCTAAGAAATGAGTAGCTAGTTCTTGGCTTCATAATCAATTGATTGGCAAAGCATCTTAATCAGGTACTTATACAGGATATAGTCTGAAAATATAATTAAACATTTCACTTATTGTAAACTCCCACAGGCTCTGTTATAAGGTCGTACTGTCAAACAAATCAGTGTAAATCCAACTGAAAATGGTCTTAAAGTTATATTGTAGTCTTCAGAGGCTTGTGCTCAGCCACTCTAATAGACTGTTAGAAAAAGGAAAAGCTCTCCAATCCTGCAAAATGGCTACCATATTTGATAGCTACAGCTTGCTTCCATGGTGATTTTTTCCCAACCTTAAAATATCCCTTGATTTTAGTAATGAAGTATTTTTTAATTGGGGATGGAAGTTTCCTGCTTCAGTATTTAAAGGAAATTTCCCCAAAAAACGGAAAGTGCACTGCATTAACTTTGTGCTTTCGTAGTTGCAGAGGTTCTGTTACAGTGAGAATTAATATGTTGTCATAATTTACATCCTAAATTGTCCAGTGTTTTAAGTATTAGTATTTGATTTCCAGTTTAAGGGCTTCTTGGAGGCTGGTTAAGCCTGTAGCTTCAATTGCCTTAATTTGTTTTGTAAACTATAGTTGTTCATAGTCCAAGATTTGATATAAGCAATTATTATTTCCCCCTTTACTGTACTAATAGAACTATATCTTCTTGCCAGTTCACTTCTAGCAGTCCTCCTAAGATCAGGAATGGAGCAACTTCTGTCCGGATTTAGAGACAAGTAAAGGCCAGCCTAGCTTGATCTTGTCAGAGCTTGGAGCTAACGCAGGTCGGCCGACTCGGCCACAGTTAGTATTAAGATGGGAGACCACCGAGGAAGACCAGAGGTGCTTTGCAGAAGACAGCAGTGGCAAACCACCTTTCTGCATCTCTTGCCTTGAAATCCCCCACGAGGTGGAATTTCATGGGGTCGCCATGAGTTGGTTTTGACTTGATGGTACACTTTACCTTACTTAAAGGTGCTACATACTGGTTGTCACCGATTTGTAGTCTACCAGTCATAATAGTAGTGCCATTATGAGATGTATTTGCAAAAGATATATCAGATCAGTAATCCACCTAGTTCAGCATTCTGCTCCCTTCATTGGCCAGTCAGATTCCCCCAGAAGACCTACAAGCTGGGCACAGAGGTTGGGATCATAGATCTGTCCACAATAAATTTATCTAATCTCCTTTCAAAGCCACATCAGTTGAAGGCCATCACTGAGAGCCAGTTTAGTGTAGTGGTTAAGTGTGTGTGGACTCTGGGAGAACCAGGTTTGATTCCCCACTCCTCCACTTGCACCTGCTGATGTGACCTTGGGTCAGTCACAAGCTCTGGCACAGCTGTTCCTGAAAGAGCAGTTTGTGTTAGAGTTCTCTTAGCCCCGCCTACCTCACAGGGTGTCTGTTGTGAGGAGGGGAAGGGAAAGGAGTTTGTAAGCCGCTCTGAGACTCCCAAGTGAAGGGCGGGGTATAAATCCAATCTCTTCTTCTTCATCACTGTGTCCTGTACCAATGAATTCAATAAGCTACTTATACAATATCTATCCTGAATCTCTGTCCCATTGGGTTTCAAATTCTGGTATTATGGGGGAGATGTCCTTCTCTCTTAGGGTTTGGAGATGTCCTAAATCCTATTTGTGGCATTACTAAAAGGTAGTAAATGAGAGAGAAGTTGAGGTGAGTCTTGTCTCCCCACCTAGACTTGTGACATGACAAGTCTTGTGTTCTATCTGTGACAGCGCAGGTTCGCTTGAGCAGAAATGCATACCTGATAGGTCTCTTGAGCAAGATCAAAGCTTGCATTCTGTGGCTCTGAAGCTTACTGTTAGGCTTGTTTAAACAGCTTCTTTTGGGGTTGGGTCTGTCTCAGTGCAGAATGTCAGACACAGGCATGCCAAACAGAAATAAATCCACAACAAACTTGTATTGCTCCTTTCTTTCAGTGCATAAACATTTTTCTGGAGCTGTGTTGATAAAGATCTCTGAGTTAATTTTCCTTCTTCTACTTAGGAAGTTCCTTTTATGTAAGTGGATTATATTTTTTGCATATAAGGGGTGTCTTCCCCCCCCATTTAACTGCTGGAAAGTCTGATCTGATTTTTGTTTCTAAGTTTCTTTCATTGGACTTGTCCAAACATTCCCAGTTGCACTTTGAATTTTTGTGTGTGAAAGGAATGTGCACTGGCCTCTTAAATACCTACCAGTTTGTTTCTGAACATTCTGCAAGGTGAAATAATTAGCGATATTACAAGATTGTTTTTGGTTTTATTGATTGGGGATGAATTTTCCCTGTCACTAGTCAAAACTTTAACATGTTAGAACTGCATAGATTGTCTTCTAATCTGTTTAGGCTGTCCCTAGTTCCTTTCTCCTTGAAGGGGCTGTGAGAGAAATGTCTGTTTCAGGTAAAAGCACTGTCATCTAGTCTTTAGCAAATAGTGAAGCATGCAGCTCCATCAAATAGCATGTACAATATCTGCAGGCAAATACAGCTGTCATAGTTTCACACTGGCCATTTGGAACACCATCATGATATATAATATTTGCTTGGCTTACTCATAGTCTAGAAGCTCTCTGGCAGAGAACACCAAATAATTCAGGTATCTAGGAAATATAGTTAGCTGTAAATGTTTCTAAAGTATGTTTTCTTTTCAGAGTCTAGAGTATTAAAGAAAAAACAGCCTTTAAATCCTACACAAAAGTACTAATGAGAATGGTTAGAAACCCGAGTAGACTACTAGTGAGAGTCTAGATCTGGGGAGATCAAATCCCTGCTTACCATGAAACTCAGTGGAGTCTAACAAAATTAGGGTAGGAAACAAATTCCAAAACAGCGACTGTTATGAAAAGGCTTGTGCTGTTAGTACATATTCCTTGAGGTACATTTCCCCACTTCCTGCACACACTTAAGATTTAATGCTGCAACGTTAAATCAGTCGTGGGTATGCTGCCGTCAACATGTTGCCTTACTGAGAGGGAGGGAGAGGGAGCATGGGACCATTTTTGAGCTTATTTCAACAAAGGCTTGTAGAAAATTCACATGATCCACTGTGGCGAATAAGAACCAGACAGGGAAGCTTTTCTTGTTTTCTGTGCTTTCCAAAGGTATGCATAGGTTGGTGGCTTCGAGTAAATTTTAATGGACTAGAGATTTAAAACTCTTGGGATTCCTTACCTACAGATGCAGCATATTGCAGTGAATGATTCTGGCTGAGTGGTAAGGTCTGAAGCGGAAAGTCTGGCATAATTTTTGCTGCACAGTAACCTGGTTATACTTTGCAGATGGATTTCCATGCTTTCTACTTCAGTCAGCATTTGCTATGAAGCTGTGTGAAAAAGTTCTAGCTGATGGGGGGGCACCTCTGTGTGGTAGTCAAATAAATGCCAGTTAAATGTTACAGAGTCAGTGGAAGGGGATTTTCAAATTTTTGCCTTGGGGCAAAGAATATAGCAGGCCAGTACTGGCCAAAAGTGTATTAACATTCTGTGTACAAATAAACGTGCTGCTGTTTCCAATTTGTACTCTTTAGTCTATGCATGGTATTCTTTGAGTTTTGATTGAAGAAATAGGCATGTATGAGTGGGGCTTTTGGGTTCAGCCCTTCAAGATTGTTCTAAAATTTCTCACAGCAGCATAGTAATTACCAGACAGCTCAGTCAAGCATGCACAAAAATAGGTGGAAACAATTGGGTAACATGGAGCAAGGACATTTTCAAAGGTAAATGTTACAGTACCTAAATTCAAGTTCAGTATCTGTTTGTATGTTTATGTAGTGCAGTAATTTGGACAACCAAAATTTGCTTTGCTACTTCAAACTGGAAAAAAATGTCTAGCATGGGGGTACCATATCTACACAGCTGCTGGTACAGACAATGTGAATAAGGGTGCACATTTATAAAGCTTCAGATTGAAGCTGATGTACAGTATGCAGTAGCCGATTTACTGCTAACAAGGCACAAAAAACAAAATGTTACAAACTGCTTACCCAACATGGACTATTTTTCCATACATTCATACATAAAACATGAGTAGATTTACAGTAAATTGTGTGGGGTTTTTTCAGCAGCCCTGTGCTCCTGCTAGCTGTACATGCTTAACCTGGTTGCTTTAAAGTTCTGTTGGAAAGGATATCTATATAATGTATTTAACAATGTGAGGACAATAAAGGTCTTTGAAAGGCATTAACCCAGTGAGCAGAGATTGTTCCAAACCTACTATTTTATAAACTACATAGAAGAAATGATAATCTGTAATTTATTTCTTAGGTTTAGTGGACAGCTGTATCTTCTATTATTGATGTATAGCATTACAGGGTGGTTCCATCTGTTTTTTTAAAATGACCTGAACACTTTGGTGGACAGATGACATATCCAATAGCTTTAACTAACTTACTGGATGGACTGTTGTGAAAGGTCTGTCTGGTTTTTCTCAGCAGTAAGGACCTTCATTTAAATGCTAGTATTGTCATTTTGGAGTATTTCTGGTAGATGGGTTATTGTACATAGAGGAGTGTAATAGTGTACTGGATAGGATGTTGGCTTTAACTCTGGAAACTTGGGTTGGAATTGTCATGAATCAGCCAGGGCTCAGCGATAGTGAGGACTCCCCAGGAGAAGAGGAGCCTCGTGTAGCCAGCCTTGAGTTAATAGAAGTTGACTCCAGGAAAATGAGTTGCAGGCTTGTCAGGATTCACAGCCAACAGCTGGTGCAGAGCCACCAACACCCTCCAGCCCTGATTCAGCAGGTGAACCTCAGTTGGCCATTCCCATCCCACCAGTATCACCTACACCCTTAGAGCACCACAGACAAAGGTTGAGAACAGAGCTACCCACAAGATGGCAAAGTGCATGCCTCCTGGCCCAGCGCCAACTGCTGCTGGTAACAAAGATGCGTAGTTACAGGATTGCTTCTGAGTAACTGGTTGCAAGAATGACCCTTAGGTGTGGGGCTATAAAACGAGCCAAGAGAGGCTGTTAGGCATGGATGCTACACATACAATAGATGCTAAGCCACCAGCTCTGCTTTGCCTGACTTATGGACCCCTGACCTTGGACTGAACGACTCTGCTGTGCCTGATTACTGGGCTCCTGACCTTGGACTAAATGACTGCTTTGCCTAACTTCTGGCACCTGATACTCAAAGCCTGCAAGCCAATACAGGAATCCTGACTCAACAGTGTTCAGCAAGTTTCTATGTCGCAGTCTAATTTAGAAAAATTAAGTTTCCAAAAGATTTGCCATGGAGAAAAATTAATTTTTCTAGGCTTTTTAGAAATTGAAGTGATGGGTCTGTGTTTTTACAAACAAAATTGCAAACATACCCAGTAACAGAGACAGAGTTGCAAATTGCTGTACACGTGCTATCTAAGCACTTACATCTTAGTTTTAAAAGTCTCCAAAGGACAGCAAGTAGCAATTCACAAAGAGAGGGTTTCTTATGCTCTTCTCATGAAGATGGCAGCATCCTGTAGGTGGAGATATGCATCTTGGATATGAATGTTTTATATGTCTACATTATGCACTGAATTCTCTGATTCTGCACATAGTATAACATAAAGCTTCATACAAACTTTAAATGAATAAAGCTTTATAGGATAAGCATTCTCTCATTCTGAAAAAGAAACCCCCCCCCCTCTCTCTCTCTCTCTCTCTCTCTCTCTCTCTCTCTCTCTCTCTCTCTCTCTCTCTCTCTCTCTCTCTCTTTAATGGGTTGTTCCAATACACTTTATGTGGGGCTGCCCTTGAAGAGTGTCCAGAAACAATCATTAGTACAGAATGCTGTTGCGGAAATCCTGGCTAGAGTGGGTTGTAGGGACTGTATCTCTCCATTCTTGTTCTATCTACACTAGTTTTCAGTTTCCTTCTGGGTTCAAGATGCTGGTATTGACTTTTAAAACCCTATACAGGTTGTAACCAGCATACCTTAAGAACCATCTATTCCCATGTGGACCTCTGACCAGTATGGTCACCTTCATGGGCCCTGATTTAGGTGTCCTCATCATCTGAGGCTAGATGGCTGGCAGGTTGAGATGGCACCAAAACTGTGGTGTTCCCTCCTCGGGGAGATTTGTCTGCACTCCGTCATTAATTTCTACCAGCAGGTGAAGACCTTTTTGATTTGCTTGATATTCCCTTTTTGACCTCCCTTCCAGTTCATTTGTAATTGTTTTAGATCAATGTTTTGATTTAAAGGTTGGTTTTAAATTATTTTTAATTGTTCACCACCTTGTAGGCCCAAATTGGGTGGAATAATTTTTTAAAATAAATAAAGGCTTGTTTTAAGAAGCATTTCACTCACTCCAAAAGCAGTAATATTTCATAGAAATCCCTCTTAAAAATGGAATTTTCCATCAGAATCACTGGAAAAGGGCCTAGGAAAAAAAAACACACACCCCCGCCACTGCTCTTCACACCTGTGGTTCTTGTCACTTCAATTTAATCTTGTCTCCAAACTGAATTAACCTGTGGATTATGTCAAAGAAAATCTTTTTCATAGTGCTTGCCATGGTTGTTTTTAAACACAAAATCAAAATAATTGAATGCTTATGTTGTGAAGGAAGCTCACGATTTCTTCCGGTTTTAACAGCACCTAGAGGATGGGAAATGCCTACTTGTGTCTTATCTAGTGATGTGTTCTCATAAATGAGCTTTTATCAGCCTGCTTGCCAAAAACTAATTAACCTAATGACCACTGCAAATCCCAACTCTAAGTAGGCCTCTTTTCATAACAAAATGCAACCCTTTATGCCCAATATAGATCAAGTGCATAGTAATCTCTCCCCTCTTTTGGAGCAGCTGGTTTTTTATCTTTTCCCCAATCCTGAAATAGAAAAAAAAATGCTTCTGCTGACTAGCATAACTGTATCACTGATCTATGTTTAGTGTGAATTTCTCTTGAGAAGGAAATTTTTAACTACTTTGTTTAGTTTATAACCGCTTTTTAAATAGCTTACCTTTTGTATAACTCTTAGCCGTAGCAAATCAATATCCAGTTAGATGTTTCCTATTTCAAAATTCATCTCCTGTCTTGTAGCTTACTAGGGCATCTCAAACAAGAATAGGAAGCAATGTCCAGTTGAGGCTCCAAGGCGTGAATGTAATTACTCAATTGGTATTGAACCAATTGCCCTCTTAAGAGTCGTGCAGCCCCCCAAGGTCTTACATTTCTGTTTTCTCTGTCCAGTGCTATAATAGAGCTTTTGGTACCCTGCTGTCATGGAGACATATGTTCTTACAAGTAACCACTTACTGCAGCATCTTGGATTTTTCCTGGGAACTATAATTCCAGGTCTCAATCCAGACCTCACCCTGCTTTGCTTCTTAAATGTATTCATTATGTGAGAGGGTGTGAGGTGAGTTGGTTTCTTTCATTCATTCACCCAAGAATAATGGGCAGGGCAAACATCACAATTGTAGCATTGCTTCATGCTTTGTGTGCAATTGTGTTTGCTAGAGCTGTGTTCTATATTTTGCAAGAAGTACAAATTGCAAAGGGCAGGCACACATCCCTGATGGATGGGTATACGCTGATGTCAGGACTCGGTAATATATGACCACTGTGTCTTTAGGGATAGATATTTACCATTCACAAAGTTATTTTAAAATCATTCCCCAGATTTCCTTTATAAAATCTGCAAAGGAGCTTTCATTTACACTCCAGGAGACAAATATTGCTGTAGCCTTGACAAACCTGATGACATGTAAAAGGTTCAGAAACATCAACTCTTTTCAGAGTATAGTCCCTTGGCTGTTAAGTGGTACAGAAAGGAGGGAGCACATTTTGCCAGGACTCAAAAACTTTGTTAATGTCATTTAATGCTGCTGTCTGATTTTGCTTTTGTTTTTCTGTACCAGTTTGTATAGTTCACCACTGTTTTATTATATTTTAAATAATAATATGTATTTGGATATTTTAAATAATGGTGTGAGTTTTTGCAAAAGCCTGAACTGACTTGACACTATCGTAACTTCTTTATAAATTTGGAGGAGTTTGTTGTTAAGAGTGGGCAGCATTTACCCACAAACTTTTAGTTACTTCTAACTTCTTGCTTTAAACTGTCTGTGTGCAGCAAGTAGGTACACGCTCCTTATCCCCTCAGGGGAACAGGATCTAATGACAGTTGGAGAAAGTACAGTAGTGCTGTAAGGGCTCCCCACCCTTCTCCTTGCTATGATTAAATTAATCATTGTTGCCTGAGAATTTAGCTGCTTTTTTTCTAGGCACCTTGAGATAGAAATCAACTTCTGCTAGGAGGTTGGAGATGTGAATCTAATAGTTGTTTTATGTTCCTTTGAATAGAAGAGTTAAATGTATTCCCTGTAATAAGATACAGCAAGCAGCTATTGTCTGGGAAAACATCTGGTATTGCATACTTGTGAGATTTAAGGCAGAACTACATGTTATTTAGGCAAATGTGTGCTGCTGAACCTGTGTTTGCTGGCATGGTATGTGATGGGAGATTTGTAAGGGAGAATTGCAGGGAAGGAAGGGTGTTTAACCCCTCCTGCACCTGCTTACATTCTCCTACTAATGTGGACTACTTCTCACAGTCATTTTTTACCCATGAAATGCAGCCTGAGATCCTTTTGCATGGAAGAATCAGTGGCTAGCCTAGGCTAGCCCGATCTCGTCAGATTTTGGAAACTAAGTAGGGTCGGCCCTGGCATTAATGGGTGATCTCCAAGGAATACCAGGAGCGTGATACAGAGGCAGGCAATGGCAAACCAACTCTGGAACATCTCTTGCCTTAAAAACAAGTATAGCTCACCACCTAGTGGTACATAACACTAAAAGAGCTAGCACTTCTGTCTGCCAGACAATCTTAGGATCTCCTGGTTATACTACACAAACTACCATATGATAATTATTTAATTATTAGTGGATGGAAGTCTAAGCACTGAAGTGGGAAGATCACACAAATGCATAACACATTCCTCTTCTTCTAAACCATTCTTTCATTATCACCATCTTTGTAAGGTGGATCAGTACCATACACGTAGGTGAAAGGTTGAAGCTAAAGGCATACAGATTACCTAAGACCACCTAGTGAGTTCATGATGATGAACCTGCTAAGAAATGCCATCTCCCAAATGTTGTTGGTGTCCTTGGGACTATAATGAAGTGGCTGTGACGCTTCAAGATTACTTGAAAAAAAAATTGGCTACAGCCCTTTATCAGAATAAATAGAGAGTGCATTTAGAGGTAGCGTAGGCCACAACTGCATGTCATATACTGGAGATGCTGTTGTACCATAACCAGACTTTCATGGCTTTGAACAGTTGGTGTAGATTTCTATTATGTTCCTCTACAGGTTAAGTGATTGCAAATTTTAAAACTGTCATACCCTAAAACAGGCCCGTAGAAGGAGGCAGTCCTTTCTGACACCACAAAATAACAACTATTGCAAGCAGTTAGCTTAGCTTTGCAACTTTGTCAGGGTTATGCCCTTCATGCTGGCGGACATGACTGCTTCATGCCACCATTTGTATGAACTTCAGTGGCCTGCCGTAGCAGGCCGTGATTGAATCTCTTAGTGCCATCTCTAAATCTTCTCCACCTTTCAGATTGGTTTTAGAGAACTAATTGTAGCTTTGGATGATCAAACTATACATGATTCTGGAGTTCCCCCAGACTTTATGCTTTGTTCTAGGAATCAGCTGTGGAGGAGTAAGAATTTAGGGTCAAGGCACTGGAGAGGAGGGTGTTAAGTCTTTCCCTTGCATTGATTCTGTGATCAAAAATACCCTTTTCTCCAGGTAATTAAGGCTCTGAAGAGGAAAAGAGATTTACTCATATTGTGTCGTTGTCCCCACACACACGTGCAGGGGCTTAAAGCAGCCTAGGGTGTCATTTATAATCCAGGAAATGACATACGAGGGAAGGCATTGAGCCTCCCCATTACCCCAAAGTCATAACACTCATTTACCCCCCCAGCTCCTTTTTTTAGGGCCAAATACCACATCTGAGATTCCAGTCGTAGAAGCTCAGTGCAAATAATTTGGTCCACATGCAATATGTGTGTGTGCTTTTAAAAAACAAATTGATGATGTGTCTGAACAGCAGGCAGAATGTGGAACTTCTCGCTTCACCCAGGTTGCATTCTGGGTTTATCAGAAACAAGCCTTTAGGCGTAGATATCTGATCAATCTGTTCAGTGGCTTTCAGAAAATGAACCTGCCTGGTTTGAGTGTGAATAATGGGGAGCTGGGGGGGGGGGGTTGCATGTATGATGGAGTAAAGTTCCACTTGAAATCCTCATTCTAGTATATGCCACAGTGGGGACTGTACTTAGGCAGGCTTGCTCCTGTCAACCCTAGAGTGGCCTGTTGAAGCTGAAATTGTGGGAAGCCATGTGGGTGGGGGTGGTGCAGTATTCAAAAATATTGATCTTCCGGAGCAATAGATGAGACTCTTTGACTGTATAAATAAAGATGACATGGGATGCTTTTTTCCCTGTTGAAAAATAGAAGTAATTAAGCTCTTCAGCCATTTCCAACTCTCTTCTGCATCTGCCATTATATGGTATATATTAGAGAGATGCTTCTTTTAATGCTAAGTTGGCTGAACTGCCCTTAACTATAGGTGCACATTTCTGGCTGTTAGCATGCTTTCTCTGTAAAGCGCTATATATGAGAGGGGGAGGTTCTCTTATTCCTGTTGGCAATTGAGTTCATATAGTATTACGGGGACTTTGAATTGAATGAGTCATTCATTTATGGACTTAGACAGATGGGAAGTCTGAGAACTAACAGTAAATGCCTTCCATATTTTCTTGGCCTATGGCATTCAGAATGTTTTACAAATGTTACTAGTTCTTCTTTAAAGCCACTTGCATCTCTCTGAAACCTTGTAGTAAGCTGGAACTCTCTCTCAAGGGAAAAAGTATCACCCCTTCTGTTTCTGTGGACTGTTGGTCATAGAAGGTTTGTTGTTTTTTTCCCTTGGTCTCTGTAGCCTTACTGTGTCTATGCTCTGGTTGCACCCAAGCGAACTCCACATGTGAAACAGATGGTGCCTGCATGGTCTCAATATCAAACATGAATGGGGTCAAGCATCATGTCCGAACCTGCATCCCTGAGTCAGATCTTGTTCCTGCTGGAAAACCTTTCTTCTGCCTGAGTTCAGACCATCTGCGCAATACACATTGCTGCTACTCTGACTACTGCAACAAAATTGATCTTATGGTGCCCAGTGGTAAGTAAGGATCTACATAATTGAAGAAGGGAGTGCTCTGGGGTCATTTCCAGGCAATTAAAATTAGTTTTACTCTCAGTGCTGTACTCACACTAGCACTAATCTGTCATCAGTATTTTTCTCTTTATTTTTACACTGCCAGGTCAGAAAATGGTGCAGGGAAATGCTTTTGCTAATGATGACCATTAGACACAATAACCAATACATGTCCATGATGTTGATGCACTAGAAGGGTAGGGAATAATATGTGGCTTTCTCTTATTTTTCTCTGCTGAGCCTGCCCTTTTAAAGATGACTGTTTGGTGCCTTTCTAGCCATGTCACAGCTGAAACCAATCCAGTGTATCATCAGGAATCTGTAGCCTCACCTGGAAGATGATCCTTTCTTCTGGCAGGCTGTGGGGTAGAGAAGCCTGTCCGTGCCCACCCGAGTAACACTGTCACTGGACTAACATTATCTGCCACACCATCAAGGCCTAACTCACCCACGTGTCCTCTAAAGTGCTATGACATGTGCCAGCAATGCCCTTTGTCATTTACATTGATGGAACCGGATGGTCTGTACCCAAGACAGTTGTTGTTGTTCAGTCGCACAGTCGAGTCCGACTCTTTGCGACCCCATGGACCAGATCACGCCAGGCCCTCCTGTCTTCCGCTGTCCCAAGACAGTGAATGACTACAAATCAGATATTAAAAATGAAAACACTCAGAAGTTTTTTCAGCCACCCAGGATATTTGATATAGACTTAAAGGTTGCAGTACATCAGCAGAAGCGTTCAGGTGGAGATTCTAGTAGCTGCTGTTGGAATTCATATGCAGAATTGACAGCCATCAGACTTTGGATTGTAAAACAGCAGTCCAGTGGCGTATCCCACCCTTTGCAGCAGTTAATTAGTTTGTGTTTTGTATTAACCCTACTTTGCCTATCTATCTACAGTTGTGAGTGGTCTTCACCCACTGTGAGTGGATTGTTTAGTCTTTTGATTGAATATTGTTTTACACTGGGCTCTCTTTATAAAATACCACCACCACTACTGCTTTTATGCTTGTAGTCTGAGATACTGGGCCTTCTTGCCTTTTTGTAATACCTCCCCCCCCCCATGCAGATCCACACACATTTGTGCCCCCTTCTTCTGTTTGTACTTCATGTATATATTCATCTGCCAACTGAATGTAACACTTTTATGCATTCAGGCAAAGTGGGCTCACAGAAAGCTTATGCCACAATGAATTTATGCTGCTCTGAGCCCATTTTGGGGGGTAGAATGGGGTATAAATTTTCAAAATTAATTTATTACTAGTTTTTAAGGTTCCACAAAACTCTGTTCTGTCCATGTTACTAGTTGTATATTTGAGCCTTCCCACTTTGATGTACTGCCTCAGTGTAACTTTTGTTCTTCGATTGGTGAAGGAGGAAGATCATTGAAAATAGCTTTGGCTCCCTCTTGTGGTAAAGAGTTGCATTGTGGACCATATTTTTCATGCTAGACAGCCTGCATATTTGGGAGTTGAGTGACCTACATTTAGAGAACTTGAGCCAAAGTTAAGAGGGAGAGAGCTTTACATACAGTGGAAGTCTTCATTTGGCTTAACTGTTGCTAAACCAGCTAGGAAGGTATTGAAGGACTACTTCTGCACTATACAAGGGATATGTAATACAAGTTTAATATCTGCACATTCAAAATACGCTACTTTCTTAAGTATACAGTTGCTGTAAGATTAAAGTTGTGGTTGCTCTCTTAGTTCATGTTTGCTAGTATTTGACCTGTTCCACTAATACATGCATGTCAGAAGTTTGCATGTAGTTTTGCCTTCTCTAGAGGATTGTAACAGGAAAAACAACATCTGCCAAATGTCTTCCCATATTCAAAGGCAAAGGAGACACTGAGATTCTTAGAAGTGGTTGGGTCTTCTGAGTTCTGGAATAAAAAATCTGAAGGAGTTGCTTTTGAGAGGAGATACTGGAAGTGTTAGGGGAAAAGTCCACGAGATGCAGAACAGATATCTGTGTTCTTACATTGTTTCAGTATGTTATTTGTGGTCTGCGAATAAGAGGAGTAGAGTCTTAATACCGAAAGAGTTCCTTGTTCTGATCATCCACTGCTGCTAGAAGAAGGTATTTTATGCACTGTGAAAAACCAGGAACTGCATATTGTTTTTTAATTGGGAGAGTGATAACTATTATTGTAAGATACTGTATCGCTTATAAGGCTGGCTCTTTCTCTCCTCCAAAGGACACTGGAAAGATGAAGAAGCACCCTCTAGCTGGGGCCCTGTGGAGCTGGTGGCCGTGATTGCAGGGCCAGTCTTCCTTGTGTTCATCATTATGATCATAGTAGTTTTCATCTTTCACCACCACCAGCGGGTCTACCACAATCGTCAACGGCTGGATATGGAGGATCCCTCTTGTGAGATGTGCCTGTCAAAGGACAAAACCTTGCAAGATTTAGTCTATGATCTGTCTACCTCTGGTTCTGGCTCAGGTATGGAGATCTTATTTTTGTGTAAAGAGATATTTTAATATGAGACTACGGCATGTTGCTCTTCTACTACGTAAGAAGTGCAGTACTTTCCTTTTAAATTGACTATATTAAAGCATCCTTTTCAAGGGCCATTATTCTGAAAGAATTCTCAATCTAAAGGTCTGCAATTACATAACGACTTTTTCAGCTGGTCCCCGAGCTTTGTCACCAGAACTGTCAGGAGCTCCATAGCTCTACCTGTGAGTAGGCATTAGCTTTGAAACTGAAGGGAATAATACTTCCCACGCTAAAGAAGAACAGTAAGGGAGGGCTGTACCCATGCTATAGTCCAAAAGAATCAGCTGTCTCCACAACCATCACCATCCTATTGCAGCATGCTTTTAAAATGAGGCTTGTTCCAGCTGCATTTTTTGCTCCATATTTTACTGCAACAGTAATAAGTCCATGTTATCTTTCACATTATCTTGGTAATTCTTACAACAAGCTTTTAAGGTACGTCAGTGTTACCCTTATATTGTAGACAGTGAGCTAAGAGAGGGAAGCTACTAAAGCGATCTAGTGAACTCGTGGATGAAGAGAGATTTGAACTGAAGGTTTCCCTCACCTCACACTCGGACATGGGGCAGTGGTACAGACACTGGCACAGTCAGCTTCTTCTGCAAGTTTCTGAAACACAATGGTTCAGCTCTGTATATTGGATATTGTGCTAGCCCAGCTTCATTTCCTACGAGATCCTTTTCACCGTGGAAACTGTGGGACAAGTACCCATGCCACAGCCACTATTTTCAGGAAGAGAATCTGAATAGCTGAGCCAAACTGAGGTGACCAGAGATGAAGTTTTAGACCTACTGGGGAAATTAAAAAACATTAAGTCTCCAGGTCCTGATGGTTTACACTAGAGAATTCTTAGGGACCAAACAGGAGATAATTGAACTACTAACTCATATATGTAACCTGTCAGTTAAGGGTAAAGGTTTCCCTTTCTTGAAAGCCAGTCGAATCCGACTCTAGGGGGTGGTGCTCATTTCCAAGCCGAAGAGCCAGTGCTGTCTGAAGACGTTTCTGTGATCATGTGGCCAGCATGACTAAACACCGAGGCACACAGAATGCTGTTACCTTCCCACCGAAGCGGTGCCTATTTATCTACTTGCAATTTCTTGCTTTCGAACTGCTAGGTTGGCAGGAGCTGGGACCAGAGACGGGAGCTCATTTCATCATGCGGCACTAGAAAAGAGACAACTAAGGGGGGGGGACATGATAGAAGTTTATAAAATTATGCATGGGGTGGAGAGAGTTGACAAAGAAAATTTTCTCCCTCTCCCAAAACACTAGAACTCCTGGGCATCCAATGAAGCTGATGGGTGATAGATTCAGCACAGACCAAAGGAAATGCCTCTTTACACAGAGAGTGATTAAAATGTGGCATTCACTGCCAGAGGATGTAGTGATGGCCACAGGAATAAACAACTTTAAAGGGGAATTAGACAGATTCATGGAGGATAGGTCTATCAGTGTCTGCTAGCCATGGTGACTGAGGGGAACCTCCACATTTAGAGGCACTAAACCTCTGAATCCCAGAGCCAGGAGGCAAAATCAGGGGAAGGTCTCTGCCTCTGTGCCTTGTTGTTGGCCCTCCAGAGGAACTGGTTGGCCATTGTGCAAGACAGGATGCTGGACTAGATGGACCATTGGTCTGATCCAGCAGGGCTTTTCTTATGTTCTTACCTGGCTTCAGCAGTTTCTGTTTCTGCTGTAGTTTCCGGCACAAGTGATGTAGATACAGGTCTAAGTATTGGCAACAGGCCACAATTGTTGGGCTGCTCCTGTGACCAAGTTGTTGGTGGCTCTGAGCTCCTGTTTTTGTAGAAGTGGGTCCCTGCACAGCACTTTGCAACATTGATCCTTAAGCTTAGGAAAACTTATAATTTAGATTCTTGAGCAAGATGAAGTAAAGGATAGCTGAATCTCTATGATGCTGTTTAAACTAAACTGATCTATCTTATTACATTTTTGACCTCTTTTATTTTGCTTTTAGGTTTGCCACTCTTTGTCCAGCGCACTGTGGCTCGAACAATAGTCCTACAGGAGATCATCGGCAAAGGTCGTTTTGGGGAGGTGTGGCGTGGTAGGTGGCGTGGTGGTGATGTGGCTGTGAAAATCTTCTCTTCGCGGGAAGAGCGATCCTGGTTCAGGGAAGCAGAGATCTACCAGACCGTCATGTTACGCCATGAGAACATTCTAGGTTTTATTGCTGCAGACAATAAAGGTATTGTGCTGCCTTCGTGTTCCAGAAAACAACCGTTACAGGCTTAAAGTGTGTATGATGGGTGATGTGATTAAAGGAACGTTGTTATTATATTCAGAATTGTGTTAGAAACACATGATGAAGCCTCTCATGCCTGTTGGCTGAGTTGGTGGGACATCTCAAGTGTGTTGTCTTTTTTTGCCTCCCAAAAATTAAATAAAACATCCTCAGATGGTCTTTTTAACGAACCAATTTGAATATGACTCATGTTAGCTCTGGCAGTGAAAGACAAGTGGGGATTTGAGGAAACAATGATCTGGGAAGGCATAGAGAGATGAATGAAGGAAGGGCCATGAAAAAGGTGAGACCGGGAACAAACTCTACGAAGGACCGTAGTACCATGTGGGACCTGTAAGCAGGAACTAACAGTGAAGATCCCAAAACTGGCCAGTATTGAAATGACTTTGACAAACAAGACAATCAGCAGTTTTCAAAGTTCCATTTGTAGCATTCTTTCTTTTCAGGGTGAAGTGTGCTGAGACTACCCCTTGCCTATCTTTGCCACACTGTATCCTGAAATTCCTGTGAACAAAAGTTTGATTCATGGCTCTGAAATGTGTTGTCAACAGATGTGATGTGGCCATTGTTTCTTTCCTGGAGTATTCAATTACCAGCTCCAGAGCATCATAAAGTTCCTCCTCCATAAACTTCAGGGAGTAGTAAACAAAATGTACCTGAAGTAGTTGCGCTGTCTACAGTAAATGGCATTACAAAATCTGGAGCTGTTAATACATTTTTGTGTGTGTATACTGATTTTTGCTGCTTACACCTTCTGCTGTTTTGAAATGAATTCTGGAGTAAAAGTAGTTGTACTGCTTTTAAACACATGCACTCTTCCCCGTTTGTCTTGCCAACAGATAATGGCACTTGGACTCAGCTGTGGTTGGTCTCTGATTACCATGAGCATGGATCTCTGTTTGATTACCTTAATCGATATGCTGTAACTATTGAGGGGATGATTAAATTGGCTTTGTCTGCCGCCAGTGGACTGGCACATCTGCACATGGAAATTATGGGGACTCAAGGTAAGAAGCAGATGGTTCCAGATGCAAATTTTGTGGTGGTGAGTTAGACAGTGCGAGAGGCTCCTGTGATGAAAGACAGACTTCACCTGAGGAAGATGAAACAATTCCTTCCAAAGATTTAAGCAGAAAGGAAGTGCAAGGAAGTTGACAATGAGACAAGTAGGATTTAGGCCAAAGCTGGATGCATGAGAGAATTTAGGATTAACTAGCTGCAGGTAGTATGTGCTGTGAATGCCTGTCATAACTAGAATCTGCTGTCAGTAGCAAGTTCCTTCAGCTGGCACCCTTGCTAAAGTATATGCAGTGAGTCTGAGAAGTGGTTTCTGTGTTTCCTTCAAGATTATCAACCTTGATATACTGTATACATTGCAGGTTAAAACTGACTGAGCTTTGTGGCAGGTTTGGGGCTGCTTACCTCTCCCCCCCCTTTATAGTCAGTAAATATTGATTGATTGATACAAAGGACTACTGTGGAATCTTGCTTTGTTAGGAAAACCTGGGATTGCGCACCGGGACTTGAAATCCAAGAATATACTAGTGAAGAAGAATGGAACTTGTGCTATTGCAGACCTGGGTTTGGCTGTCCGCCATGACTCTGTTACTGACACAATTGACATCGCACCTAATCAGAGGGTTGGCACAAAGCGGTAAGGAACTGATGGGACCTGCCAAATGGAGTAGGGCTTTGATATTCTTAGCCTTGTGTGGTGAACTAAGAGAGCCATAGCTGCTGTAAATGTTTAATTGATGTGATTCTTTTTTTCCTCTTTCTTCTTGGCCCTTATTTGTCTTCAGTACTCAGGACCAATTTGGTGTTCTGATTGTTTCTACCCACTTACCATCCAGTCACGTTTGTCTTCATCCGTAACTTCATATCATCTTGAGTGTTTTGTTTTAAAAAAAAACCAGAAAGATGGCTTATTATATCAAGTATATTGAACATCCCTCCAAGATTCATTTTAACTGGATAGGAATCTTCGGAATCTTGGTATGAACATGCATTGCTGATCCTTAAGCAATATCTTTAGCAAATGGGCTTCTACACTGTACTCAGGTGCATTAACAGTAATAGGTCTTAACTATAATAGGTCATGTGGAAATGCTTGCCATATAAAATGTCCCTAGTAGATCGTGTAGCAGTTATTGTGTTTGGTCTTATTTGCTTCAGGTACATGGCTCCCGAGGTTCTTGATGAAACAATTAACATGAAGCATTTTGATTCATTTAAATGTGCCGATATTTATGCCCTGGGCTTGGTCTACTGGGAAATTGCTCGCAGATGCAACTCAGGAGGTAATGGGTTACTTTTTCTTCTTTGTCCATCTAAAAATGGTTTCTTTAGGCTTCAAGTGTTGGATTAAAGCAGTGTCCTTCAAGTGCATAGAAACCTCAGTGTTCTTTTAAAAAGAACAAGTGACTTGGGGCTGTGGTGCATTAGATAGGATGAAGGTGGTAGAGCACTATGGTGCAAGGAAGTGGTCCGGCTGATTCGGAAGATCCTGTTGTTCCCAGTGACTCAGCATTCTAATCAGAGTTCCACTAGTACTTTTTTGGTGGCGGTGTTGGAGTCTGTGTTCTGGGTCAAGTGTAAACAACTGTTCTGTTTTCCTGGATGCACCAATTCATTAACATGACGATATTAATCAAATTCTGCAGACATTTTCATTGTTACCACGGCCATCTATTTTTGGAAGTTCATCCATAGGTATAAAGCTTTTAAATCAAAACTCACAAATTCTGTAACCTTTGGTTCCCTAATTTCTTCTAGAGTAAGAGGCTCATGTTGTTGTTGTTCTTGCAATGACTGATCAGTTTTAGATTTTTTTTCCCTTTCATTTTCTTTGTCATGGATTGAGGAAATTTAATTACTAATGTGTTGGGTTGAAGTAGTAGATGGGTGGTGGCAGAGGGCCTGGACAAGGATTGGGATCCATGGTGAATATAAAAGTAGAAAGCACTGTGTTGTCTATCCATTGAAAACTAACTACCTCAGGGCAGCAGCTATGAGCTTTCCTGGTAGACCCCATATTACATGATGTAGAGCCCTTTTGTGTAGGATTCTTCCTGTTCTGCATAGGATATATAATGAACAATGTCTACTTTGCATTTGTGAAAAATGCTAATGACCGGAATAATAATCCAATCTCCTCCCCTCTCCCCCCTCCCCTCCCCTCCCCCTTTTCAGGTATTCATGAAGAATATCAGCTCCCATACTATGATCTTGTGCCCTCTGACCCCTCCATTGAAGAAATGCGAAAGGTGGTATGTGATCAGAAGCTGCGACCAAACATTCCTAACTGGTGGCAAAGTTATGAGGTAAAACTTGCCTGTCATCTTGAAGACTAAAAGAAGATACCATTAGTAGAATGGGCAATTCTGACAAATACAACTTTTGATATAGCATATGTCATGAGCCTAGGTCATGGAGGACCCTGTTGGCATTAAACAATTGTTCAGCAGCAGTGGTAGAAGCCATCCAGGTACAGGTTCCTTCTTGGAATGAATAGCTTCTGTTTTCACTGCCTTTAGTGAAGAAGCCTGTGATGTCTCCCTGAGACTGTGGGGTAACTAGCTAACCAATGTCTGTGCAGGCTTTGAATACTGTTCGCATAATAAGCATTGCTGTAGCTCTTCTTCAGTGTACAAAGTGATTCTTTCCAGTAGCCTAATGAGTTAGGTTAGGCAGCAGTTTTCAAATGCCCTACCTTCCCTCATTTGAATTTCCTGCAGTGAGGAAAGCCAAACCCTATGTGCAGAAGACAAAGCTTTTAGGTGCTAAAGGGAGTGATTAACCTTATGGATTTCATTACCCTTTGGATGATTATGAAGATTTGCTTTCTTTGAGGAACACTGCATGCTAAGTCTGGAGTGTGTGTGTATATATAGTATTATTTTCAGATGCCTAGATGGGATAGCCCAGGCTAGCCCAATTTCATTGTATCTTGGAAGCTAAGCAGCATCGGCCCTGGCTGGTATTTAGATGGGAGACCCCCAAGGAATACCAGGGTTGTGACATAGAGGCAGGCAATCACAAATCACCTCTTAATATCTCTTACCTTGAACACCCTACAGGGTCACCATAAGTCAACTGTAACATGATGGTAACAACAACAATGAAGATGGGAGAGTGGGCGTAATAAAACAATTATATAAACATTTCTACCTAGTAACAGAGTCCCAACTTAATAGGCTGTTTCAAGTGATCATTTTGAAACCAAAGAATGCAGAAGCTAAAGAATGCAGACCTAAACCCATCCTCAAAGACTGAGAAATGTTCCTTTTCATAAGGGAAGTGAATAAGCAAAGTCATGTTTGTATAGGGATAGTCTGTAGTATGCTGTGTTTTTTGTTGATGAGTAGAAAGTACTGCCACACTGTAAGCTGTTGAATGTAAGTAAGCTAAAAGAGCAATAGGCAAAGTTCCTGATGTCATTTCTCTCCTTGTGTTCTCAGGCCTTGCGAGTAATGGGGAAAATGATGCGAGAGTGCTGGTATGCTAACGGGGCAGCACGATTAACAGCCTTGCGCATCAAGAAAACTCTCTCTCAGCTCAGTGTCCAGGAAGATGTGAAAATTTAATCTGCAAGTCCCATTCTGAGGAAACTGCACAAAAGCTGCCATGCCAGAATTGAAATGTGGTGGTGAAGGCTACCTCATATTTCTACACAGCCTGCTGCTATCAACGTAACATGGACAAATTTGGCCTGCAGGTGATTAGGTGAGGAGGCAGGACTTCATAGACCTAGCTCTCTTCCTGGTTGAGGAGTGAAACACGTCTTTTTTTTTCCCCGAATGCCCTCCTGAGAATATAAAGAGGGACTTGTATAGAAAAATGTTGGCCACAACTGTAACTTTGGTTTCCCCAATGGAAATCCCTGTAAATTCTAGTGACATACATATTGGGGAAGGCCTTATGGCTTGGGAGAAGAAAAGACTGATTTGTGTACTCGGAGGGAGGGGTGTCTTGAGGACTGACATCAACATACAGCAGAAGTCTTGCGTACTCCCCCACCTGGCCACGTGAAGCTCTTCTCCCTTTTCTAGCTTGACACATTCTAAACCAGAGCAGCTATTAGTGTTCAACAGCATATGCACGTGCAAAGGTACGTGTTCCTACTCCCCTTAGGTATGTATTGTGTTCCCTTGTGCTCCTGTGCATGTGCAAATAATAGTGTCTTCTTATGAAGTGCAGGTGCTAGTGCCCTCTTTGTGATCATTATCACTTTCTTCTCAGTCGGGAGAGACAGAAGTGTGCCCTAACACTTGGTAGACCTACCAGGGGCACTAAATAAATTATCTCACTGCCACCCATCCCCTCATGTTTTTAAAGCAGGGGACAGCTTTTCTTGTGCTTGGCTTCAGGACCCCCCATAATGGCAGTGCTGAACAGCAACACAAGATTGCCTGGTAAGCAGAGCCGTTTGCAGAAGGAGTAAATGTTCGCTGTAATTGGAGCTTGTGCTGATAAGAGCAAGTGAGGCAAAAGTAGGGCTGGGGAAGGATGTCGTCCTTATAGGATCATCACCTTTCCACATCTCAAGGTGCCTTCAGCAGAACTACTCTAGCATTTTACATTTCTGGGTATAAAAGTGAAGCATCCATTGGAGAAACATAACTCAAAGGCTTCCAGGCAAGATTTCTCCATTAAGGAATGATGACTGCAAATGAGTCTGGGTTTTTTAACTGTGTGCGTGTGTGTAAATATATATACAGATATATATATATAGTCTCCCATATTCTGGAAGCAGTTATGTGTCACTTGCAGGGGAGGGAGGGGTGGTATGAGAACAGATTAACCGCATGTATTTTGTTTCAGTTGAATAATCGGGGGTGGTAAGATTTATTTGGCTGTCACATTTGCTTAGGGAACAGCCTGAGACTGTATTATGATGCAAATAATGCATCAATAACTCCATTGTGTATGGGTTAGGTCAGGTGTTTGTGGTAGATAACTCTTGAAGCCATAACTTTTAACTGGAGTGGTTTGATTATTTTTTAATTATTATTTTATTGGGAGGGCTGGGATTTTAACTTTTTTTACTATTCTTTATAAGAGAAGTAAAATTGATGATTACCTCTCGTTCTGTTTATAAAGAAATCACTGCAAAAAAAAACTTTAAAAAAATGCACACAGCTCAGTTTTACACTGGAACTGTTTCTGCTCAAACCATGAATCCTGCCTTGTAAGACAAAAGAGGCAGGACTTTTTTTTTAAGACTATAAAACATTCTGTGTTTGTGTGTGTGTGTGTGTGTGTGTATTCTCTCCTTCAGCCCTTCCTCAACTGTGTCAGTGTATAAAACTGAAGAATTGTTGCATTGTATTTTGGAGCCAAGTTTAATTGCTCCTTTTGGTTTGAAATGAGCTGTTGCTTCCTCCAGTCTGTGTTTTAAAAGATCTCAGGCGCTCTTATTTGTGGAGAAGTGTGTGGAGTTTGTGCTTTTGATTGTAAAATTTGCCTTCCTCTGTCACTTTGTTCTGATTGTTTCTGAGCTAGAGGCTACTGCTTATCTCCAGCAACGGGACACAGCTGGCTAAATCATTCCTGCATCTCAGATCAAAGATGAAAGGCACCTTGAAATTTTATCGAGATGACTTGGTCTACTTGGTGGCTAGTACTGGAAGGTGAAAACAATGCTTATGGATTTAAATATTGTAATTGGGTAGTTGGAGAAGAGGGTTACACAGGTGAGTATGAAACAAAGGGATAATTCTCTAACTAGATACCATTGAGTAAAACTCACTTTTAGAGCCATTCTCTTTGGAAGGTTTATTGGCCTTTGCAGTGTGAAGAGTGGTGTACATGTACAACTAACCTGTTGCTGAAAAATCTATCCTATTCATAGGCACATGCTACCCAAGGGGTTGAAGTGATACATCCTCTTATTTTAAGAACACATTTTCTGTTGTTTCCTCTGCCTTTATGGCATTGCAATCCAGAGCACTGAGAAATAAACTCCATTCAGATTAGCAAGACTTGCTTCCATGTAAGAGCAGTTTGAAATTTACATAATGGCTTATGCTAACATGTTCCCCTTGTAGCCACATGTAGACTAATACATGAAGAGATGACAGCAGTATTGTGTTGCACCTCAAAATCTAAAAGGTATAATCTGATTTAGACTCCTGCTCATATAAGGCATATATATGTCTGGGTCTCTAGGACAGAAATTTTTCTGTGTAGCATTTTTCATCATCCTTTGTCCAAAGAGTGTTGCAAGGTTGCAGCAAAAACTTAGGAGTAATTTTGCTCAATGCCAGTGTGCAGCTTCATTAAGGAGCAGTGAGACTAAATGTGTTAAACAGCCTAAAAAAATACTATGTGCTGCATCACTGCAAGGTAAGTCTCTAGTAGATGCTCATTTGGGACGTCCCAAAAGTTCGTCTGATCTGCCATTTCTGTACTGTAACATTTATCTGTCCAGTGACACGTGAGAGCTGGTTTATCAGGTGGGTATGCAACACTGCAAATTACACCAGGCTGAAAAAGGGCAGATTTTTCTGCCTCTGCTTAACCTGCTAAAAAAACCCACACAAACACTCTGGCATGGAAATCCTAATTCACAGGACTGTTGTTCTTATCCATTCCTCCATGAATCCAAAAGAGAAGGCTGCAGTTATTTCAAAAATTAAACCTGTAGCTGCTGTGATAAATTGATTAAAAACCATCAAATTTGTACTACTTGCCATATATGCATTCCCAATGTATTCAGAAATACAAGGGGGGGGATCACAACTGTGTAGCACTCTGCTTCCCCCCCCCTTTTTTTTTAGTAGCCCAACTTTATGCAGCTCATAGGTTCCAGCTAGGGAGCAAACAGATACTTCTTGCAAGAGTCTGGTGTGTCATCAAAAACCCAAATGGAAGAGAGTTTGTAGGGTGGATGTACTTAGATAACACAAGGATGCTCATGACATGATTATTTCTTATCCTCCCCAAGACCTCCGAAATGCTGCTTCTGGAGGTCATGGAACTCAACAAGAACATAAACCCGTACAGCTGGGGGGCTGCAGTGAGGAGAGGAGAACCTCCCCTGTCCCTTCTGTTGGCAGTGCTTCCAGGGATGCAAGAAATCCAATTGGTGCAGGAATAGTGCCATGCTGGGCCTCTTCAGCCATGTGAGCTCCCCAGCCTCCACACTGGCATTTTGGAGATCTTTAGGGGGCTCCTGGGGAGAAGGAAGGGGAAGGACATGCTCCGATGCCTTAGTCTTTTTTCAGATGTAGAAGGGCCACGTTCTCAGCTGGGGCTATTAGTCTCTGGCAAGTGGTACACTGGCTTCAGAACAGATCATTCTTGGTACTTGTCTGTTTCTTCTTCCCTTCTTTCTCCTCCTCCTCCCATTGGTTCTTTGACCTTTATACTTGTTTCAAGTTTTATATGTTTTATTAGAACAAGACTGTAAAATAGCCACTTAGACACTTTACCTCCTCAGTATGCAAATGTAAATATGTGTAATATAGGAAAAAATCTTTTGTTTTAATATAAGAATGAGGTTGTCCAATTTTCTGTTGTACATTATTAAAAAATTGTTTTTATTCACATGAGTTTTCTGGCTTTTTTTCCTGTTTTGGTTATTACTGTCCACTTAGCCAGAATCAAACTGAATATTTGAATAGCAGTTTTGGGAATTGCAAAGGGTACATGCATAACCAAGACAAGTCTGTTCCAGAGCACCTACATTCAAGTGAAAAGGAAGGGGCAGCAAACTGAAAACAGAATTACATTGAACTTGTGTGTAGTAATCCTGGCAAGAGTAGGAAGAAACTGTTTTGAAGACTTTTGCAGGCCGTGTGGTCCAACTGCTGTTGTGAGAATTGAACCAGTGCTAAATCGTCAGTCAAAACAGCTTCAGAAAAGACTACACATCAACTTAATTCCTCTCCTAAAATAATACTGCCAGAGACAGATTTGTGCATCTCCCAAGTATGTTCTGTGGAGAAATGGAAAGTTTGAGGCTACTATTCCTGGTGCACTAAATGCTGTGCTTCCCTAAATTTTGATCCTCTGGGCACAGATTTTTCTGGATGAAAAGTGGGAGTTCTGCTTCACTTTTGTGTGCCATTAGCTTCCAGAATAAGAGACAAGCATCCCCCTTTCAGCTGTGGGATACCCCAGTTAACATTCTTCTTGTTCTCCCTTTTGCCCAGTCTGTCAGAAGTGGCAAACAACTTAGTGGCTGGAGAACATGAGGAGTGTTGTACATTCTTTCATGTTTTAAAAGTACTTTGTACTAAGCAGTCTGCTGAGATCTATTAATCCCACTGTGTTTACCTATTTGTTAGGTACAAAGCCTCTGAACTTATGCCAGATTCCACCATTATCTGCTGGAAAGGAGTGACATTTAACCTCAACAAGAATATTATTGTACTATGCATAGAGCCATTTACAATGACCCTTTGCCGTGACCTGGATGGCCCAGGCTGCCCTGATCCCATCAGATCTCAGAAACTAATCAGGGTTGGCTCTGGTTAGTACTTGGATGGGAGACCACCAAGGAATTCTGGAGTAGCTATCAGAGAGAGGCAATGGCAAACCACCTCTGTTAGTTGCTTGCCTTGAAAACCCCATGGGGTTGCCATACGTCAGCTGCAGCTTAACAGCAGTTTACACTAGGGGTGTCAAACTTAAGGCCCGCAGGCTGGAAGCGGCCCACCCATGGCTTTAATCAGGCCCACGGCTCTTTTATTCCCCTCTCCTCCCCCTCCGGTCCTCACCCTTTGAAGTTTGAGGCTGCAGAAGTTCCCATCTTGTCTTTGCCTGCTTGGGCAGGAAACTCTTCTGGGTTTGCAAAGTTACAAAGAAAATACAGAATGGATTTTTCCATTAAGATCTCTGTGCCCAGACAGACTACTCTGAGATTGTTTCCAGCAATAGAAACAGTGCTCTGGGACTGGAATGACAGGGCGCAAAATAGAATGATAGCCCCTGGGAGAGTAGCAGCAGCATTTTGGGAATGGAATTCCACTCTGGGGGCACTCATTCCAATCCCAGAACATTTCTGCTACTCCCAGGGACTGTCATTTCACTCTGCTGGCTGTCATTCCAGTCCCAGAGTGTTCTATCTGGGCCCAAAGACCTTAACGGGAAACCCATTCCACATTTTCTTTGCAACTTTGTGCTGCAATGTATTTCAATGGAGTGGAGCTCAAGAAGTTTCACTTTCCAGTGTTTGTATAGTCAAAGCTGTTGCTTGATAGAGTTGTCTCCTTGCAAATACAGAGCTGATGTTTTGAGCCAGCTTGTGTCTACTGAATGGACCTGGGAACGGATGCCTAAGTGAGTACTCTAACCTGGGAACTCACATCCAAAGGCGGACATTACATTGGAGAGCCACTGCCACTTTGAGTAGACCTGGTAGGCATCTTGGGCAGGGGGGGAGTGTGGGACGTGTCCGTTATCAAAGACTGTTAAATAAACAAAATATTGCAAGAGTTTTAAGCATATTTGTATTTTAAGTTAAAAAAAATCTTTGTGTTTATATCTTTTATACAGTTTATATCTCTGCTACCTGGCATTACATTTTATGACACACATGGCCTGGCCCCGCAAAGTCCCATTTATGTCAGATCTGGTCCTTATAACAGATGAGTTCGAAACCCCTGCTTTACACACACACACACACACAGAGCAATATAAAATTCAACATAAGGGACGATAGGGATATAATCAAGGAAGAGTGTGCATTCTTTCCAGTTGTTTACGCTTAGCCTTAATTTCAGGACAGAAAGGGGAGCAGGGACTTCAAAAACAAGGTGGGTTTTGAGGGATTTATAGAAATGGCATAATGCAAGTGTTCTGGAATGGTAGCTAGTAAAAAGGGTGGACTTCTGGGAGGGAGCAGAACATCTTTACTTACTGTTTTTACAACCAAAGTCATAAACAGCAGACCCTCATCCCACATATGAACCACATCTTTGCATAGTTGAGAATGGTGGAGCTACAAAAAGAAGGAATGTGGGAGTGCATTATCTTCCAGCCCAGAGGGCATTCTCTATTCATACCTTGGTCCACTGACTGTAAATCATAGAATCATAGAGTTGGAAGGGATCTCCAAGGTCATTTAGCCCAACCCCCTGCACAATGCAGGAAATTCACAAATACCTCTACCCCGCACCCCTGTTCCATGCCCGGAAGATGACAAAAAATCTCCAGGATCCCCAGCCAAACTGGCCTGGAGAACAATAGCTTCCTGACCCCAAAGTGGTGATCAGCATTTCCCTGGGCCACAAGACCTAAGCACTGATGCAACCTTTCCTGCCCTCCCTCTCATAATCTGCCTAAGTTCACAGAATCAGCCTTGCTGTCGGATGGCCATCTAGCCTCTGTTTAAAAACCTCCAAAGGAGGAGAGCCCAACACCTCCTGAGGAAGCCTGTTCCACTGAGGAACCACTCTTAACTGTGTCAGATCCCCAGTTAAGACACTCCACAACACTAGTGGCAATAATGCTTTATTAGAGATCTGCTTAGTACAGGAACTGGTTGTTTGTCAGGACTAAAGAAAGTGCACAAAATTCAGAGGTTATAGGTAAGATTCAATGCACCCCCACATCCCATGCATACGTCAGCAATCTGCCCCTAGCATTACTATGACAACCCTGACAGATATGCAATGTCTTATCTATTCTAGCCTGGCAAAAGAGTCTCCCAGGCCAAATCCCATGAGAACAGGCTGAGGGGTGCAACTTGAGAAATGGTTATGGCTACTACATGCAAGCACTCAACTCACACACTCTCCCCTCAGGAATTCCCTCCCCCCTAATACATGGCAAGGTAAGCAGTGAAGCAAAATGAAGAGAAGTGAAACCAAAACCTTGACAAACTGTCAGGAAGTTCTTCCTAATGTTTAGCTGAAAACTCTTTTGATTTAATTTCAGCCTGTTGGTTCTGGTCCAACCTTCTGGGGCAACAGAAAACAATTCCACACCAATTGTCTTTACAGATTCTAAAGTGTCCGGTTTGATGGCATCCATGACTGCTGCTGTTCCATATGCCAGATTGTACATGAGACCATTACAGAATTGGCTTATCAAAAAAAATTAATACCCAGGTTTCTGGTCTGCTGTGGTGCCTTCAGCTGTGTCTCGGGAAAGCTCTCAAAGACGGGCTGAGCCGTTTTGTGTTGGGGAGGGGTCTGGAATCTACCAGACCCTAAAGACACCTTTGGAGGGGGGCTTGGAAGCTTGAGGGTGCCTTTTCAGAGGCATTCCTCTTGGTTGCAACCAGGAGTTGAATGCTCTGAAGAGAATCCTATGCCCCTGCAGAAACGGATGCCATGATTCATGGCAGTTAGCTACGGCTCCGGAATTTAACAGTGTGGACTTTCAGACTGAAAACTGCATTCCGCTTGTAATTTCTTGGCTTTGAACTGTGAGTTATTGCCTAAGATAAATTCTTCTGGCTATGTTTTAATTGCGGTCCCAGCTGCACAGCCCGAGTGGACTTGGAGGGGAGGGGGAGTTTGGCAGAGAGCTCCCCCAAGAGCGGCTCTCACATGAATTCTGAGTACAGAGATGGAGTCAGCCAAACTGGAATATTATTTGGATATAGTTGCTCAGAAGAAAAAAATATTTGTGTCTTGGACATTTTTGAATATCCCCCATATTCATTTTATTGGGAATAAGTACCTTCCTTGGCTTTGAAGATTTGTTACATTGCTTATGTGCTGGATTGCAGAATATATATTTATAACAATTCCTTTCTCCCTCTTTCTAGTATTTTAAATGGAAACGTGAGCTTGGGACTATAAATGCAGTTTTAAAAGAAGCTTTCGTTGTAACCCTGAAAGGTCTCTGGTGATTAATCATCCCATTATCTTGTTTAGACTACAGGAAGAGGCAGAGAGACTCGTTGCCAAGAAACTATGCATGCTTGTGTTTAATACTAGCCTTTAACTCTTGACTTCCCCACTTTAAAATAACAGCAAATATGCCAATACAAGAAGCACTGACAGACCTACAAAACAATTTGCAATCTATGTTTCAGTCAGCTATTGGACAGACTTACAATGTTTTGGCTCAGCTGACAGAGCAAATTAAAAATTTAAACACAGAAGTCATGGAATTGAAAAGGGAAATGAATGTTTTTCAAATCCAATCAATAGAAACGGGGGTTGAAGAAATGGAGAGAGCAGCATATGTGCTGAGATTTCAGAATGGTTCTGAGCAAAAAGGAGAACACTGGACAACCGTGATTATAGAAGCGTTGTAAAATGGAAGAAGATCTGATTAAAGATTGTATGATTAACTGGATGTAAAACTTAGGTTGTAATATTGTTTTTTCACAGTGGAGTAAATTGTGGAGAGTGAATCTGAAAATGACTAAATTGGTTCTTTTGAAAGAGAATTTGTAAGTGAGGTTCTACATATGGTATTTAACATTCAGGGGTGTCAAACCCACTGGAAATGTGTTATTTAAAGTTTTAAAAAATCTTTAATTGTGTTTGTCTGTGTCTTTTATAAAGTTCATATCTCCACTACCTGGCATTACCTTTATGACACACATGGCCCAGCCCAACAAGGTCTCATTTATGTCAGATCTGGTCCTCATAACAAATGAGTTCAACACCCCTACAATTAGACAAAATGTATAAAAATAAGCTAATTAGTTGCTGGTTATATATCAGAGACAGCTTTGTAGATTTTATTATCTTTTAAATCAGAATTCTATCTTTTTGAACTCTGTAATAGACAATTTTAACAAAAACCAAAGATAATTTATAATTTAGGTAATTATAGTAATTAGAATTTTATATGTAATTTTTTTAAAACCTCCAATAACACCTGTTGAACAAGATTTATCAGTGAAGATCATGGAAAACTGACTGTGATGCTAAAAAGGTAAAGGATAGAAGATTCTGCTGGGCGATGGATCCCTCTTTATGATTGGACAATAAAGAAATACAAATAAATTAACTTTTTAATATTATAATATGAAGAATCCTTTATAAACCCTTATAATCTCACAGTCTGTCATACTGTAATGGGAAATGATAAGGAGAGAAGATTTGCATGCAGAAGGCTTATTATTTACCTTTACCCCCTTCTATTCCTGTATATTTTTAAAAAATCAATAAAAATATATATTTAAAAAATTAATACCAAAGGGAATTCACAGTCGTGAAAACTGACTATACACTCCGGGCAATCATTAGGATACTAAATTGGAGAAAAGAATACTGCTAACTTTCTCAAGGATACCCATGTACACGACATCCAGAATTTTTCAGATGTTTCTTTGGCAGACTGGGGTGCACTGTGGGCCCTTTCAGATGAAGGGCAACTGGTCACAGGATGAATTGAAATCACACATCAATTTGCTAGAATTAAGAACTTTTAGGTGCACTCTCACCTCTTTTACAGTTCTTGCTGGAAAATGGTACCAAACAACACCAAAGTGGACTCCCTCAGTGAGGAGCTGAATGTAGACCATGAGTGATCAGTCAACAATTGCTACCTATTTCCCATCTTTGAGGAATGAGGCCAACCTGAAATAGATCACATCTAAATGCCCTCTTTTTTGCTCCAGAGTGTCATTAGATAGGGATTCTATTGGCGATACATTCCAGCTCAAATGAAAGGAGAGTGGACAGCTTGATTTACATTCTGTTTGCCCCACACTGGCCTCAAAGAGGTTCCCAACCCTTTGGGCCTTGTCCTGAGGTATACATAGGGTCCTCCTACTAGCAGAGGACCTGCTACATGGAGATTTTGATAAGAGTTATGTATAAATCTTTTGACAAAGTGGTTCTATGGTCTAGCCTTAGCTAAAGTAGTCTCCCAGTTCCACTTAGCTCAGGACATCACCTTTCCAGTTTTCTTCCCATCTCCAGCCTTGACATCTGAACAGACATTACACACCCTTGATGTTAGGAGAGCACTCCTTTTTTATTTAAACTGTACAAGAGAGTTCAGAAAAGATCGAAATCTGTTTGTCTGCTTTAGTGGCCCTAACAAGAAGCCTCAGTGCAAACGTTGTCTGGATGGGTCGTGTCCGCTATAAAAATAGCTTACAAAGAATCAGATGTGTTGTGTCTGACTGCCCTGAAAACTCACTCCACGAGGACCCAGACATCCTCAGCAGCCTTCCTGGCTAAGCTCTCCGTTAGATGACATCTGCAAAGCAGTGACCTGGTTGACTTCCTCAGCATTCGTCAAGCACTACTCCATCAATGTAGACACCTGAAACAAGGGTGCTGTAGGAAAAGCAGTGCTGCAACTGCAACCGATCTTTTGCTGACCAGCCCACAACCATCTCCTCCGTAAGTGAACTTGCTATTCTCCCATGTGGGACTGCAGAGATGCCATGGCAATGAAAGCGATGTTACACTTATCTGTAACTGTTCTTCACCAAGTGGCCTTCTGTGCAGGTAGACATCCCCCCTCCCTTTCCCCACTGCGGGTACTCTGCTGGCCTTTGTGACTCCTCATGGCAGCAAAGGGAGAACTGAGGGAAGAGCATTCCCCCCTCCCATCGTGTGCTCAGTCAGGGGGAAACACCAGGCACGAGACAGAGGGGCGGGGAGAGCACTCCTAAGCTCTTAGCTTTGCAAACTCATCCTCTGTGGCAGGCCTGTGACTGTGCAGACCCAGAAGACCAATCGATGAACAACAGTTAAAGGTAAGTGCAACACTGTTTTCTCATGCCATGAGCAATTGTATCCATTTGAGAATAATGTAAATCTGTAATCCTGTGCACGTTTACCTAGAGTAAGTCCCAGTAAACGCAGTGGGACTTAATTCTGAATAAACACGGTTCATGCTGCACTTTAACGCAATGATAGCTTGAGCAAAAAGTAGCTGTGGGAAATCTCAGGGTTTATTCCATTCCCCCAAAATCTATCTAAAGACTGGGAAATCAGCTCCTGCATATGGACTGAAAGCCTGTGTTCCCTTCATCCCTTGCTACCAGATGAAAATGTTCAAGGCTTAGCCTTCTCCTCGTGTAGTCTTTAGATAAGTACCTGCAGTAGCAGGTCAATGGGAGGAATAAGCTTTTTTTAAAAAAAAACTCTGTCAAAAGTTGTACGAAAGAATTGCCAGCAGTTGTAACAAGCTTATCTGGCTTAAAGCTGGGGGAAGTATGTTTTAATTATAATTTTAAAAAAATTCATTAGTTCCCCTTCCCCTTTCAGATCCTCTTTGGCATAAGGCTAAATAACCTGTTCATCCAGTTTTCTGTAATTAAAGTCCTCACCATGTTGCTAGTCCACATGAACATAAAATGTTTGAGGGAGGCTCCTCCTGTTTATCCCCTAATAACATTATGGTGGCTCACCTATCTTCAGGCACTAGCCAAATGGAATTAGGGGGGCTTAATTCAAATGTAAGCAGGAAGTTGCCATCTGGGCCTCAGTTCTGAACTATATACTGTTGAATATTGATGGAGCTGAACCACATGATATTTTAAAGAAAAGATCTTGCATACAAATGTGCATTATATTCCTTTTATCTTTGCTCCCAAGACTTCTTAAGAACATAAGAGAAGCCAATGTTGGATCAGGCCAATGGCCCATCTAGTCCAACACTCTGTCACACAGCAGCCAAAATATACCACGTGCCATCAGGAGGTCCAGCAGTGGGGCCAGGACACTAGAAGCCCCCTCCAGCACCAGAATAGAGTGCAACACCTGCCCCAGACTGAGAGTTCCCATCTATACCCTGTGGCTAATAGCCACTGATGGACTTCTGCTCCATATGTTTATCTAATTCCCTCTTGAAACTGTCCATGCTTGTAGCTGCCACCACCTCCTGTGGCAGTGAATTCCATATGTTAATCACTCTTTGGGTGAAGAAGTACTTCCTTTTGTCTGTTCTAACCCGACTGCTCAGCAATTTCATGGAGTGCCCACGAGTTCTTGTATTGTGAGAAAGGGAGAAAAGTACTTCTTTCTCAACCTACTCTATCCCATGCATAATCTTATAAACCTCGATCATGTCACCCCTCAGCCGTCGTTTCTCCAAGCTAAAGAGCCCCAAGCGTTTTAACCTTTCCTCATAGGGAAGGTGTTCCAACCCTTTTATCATTCTAGTTGCCCTTCTCTGCACTTTTTCCAATGCTATAATATCCTTTTTGAGATGTGGTGACCAGAACTGTATGCAGTATTCCAAATGAGGTCGCACCAATGATTTATACAGGGGCATTATGATACTGGCTGATTTGTTTTCAGTTCCCTTCCTAATAATCCCCAGCATAGCGTTGGCCTTCTTTATTGCAGTTACACACTGTCTAGACATTTTCATTGAGTTATCTACTACAACTCCAAGATCTCTCTCTTGGTCAGTCTCTGCCAGTTCAGACCCCATCAACATGTATTTATATTTAGGATTTTTGGCTCCAATGTGCATCACTTTGCACTTGGCCACATTGAACCCCATTTGCCACGTTGACGCCCACTCACCCATCCTCGACAGATCCCTTTGGAGTGCCTCATAATCCTCCCTGGTTTTCATCACCCTGAACAACTTCGTGTCATCTGCAAATTTAGCCACTTCACTGCTTACTCCCAATTCCAAATCGTTAATAAACAAGTTAAAAAGCATCGGACCGAGTACTGATCCCTGTGGTACCCCACTGCTTACCACCCTCCACCGAGAAAGTTTCCCATTTATACTCACTCTCTGTTTCCTATTTATAAGTCAGTTTTTGATCCACAAGAGGACTTGTCCTTTTATCCTATGACTATTGAGCTTACTTAGAAGCCTTTGATGAGGAACTGTATCAAAAGCTTTCTGGAAGTCAAGGTAAATAATATCTATTGGGTCCCTCTTGTTCACATGTTTGTTCACTCCCTCAAAAAACACTAACAGGTTAGTGAGACAAGATCTTCCCTTACAGAACCCATGCTGAGTCTGCCTCAATAGTTTTTGTTCATCAATGTGCCTACTAATTCTTTCCTTAATAACAGTTTCCACCAACTTACCCGATATTGATGTCAGACTGACTGGCCTGTAATTTCCTGGATCTCCCCTGGAGCCCTTTTTAAAGATGGGAGTGACATTAGCTACCTTCCAGTCCTCAGGAATGGAGGCAGATTTTAAAGAAAGATTACATATTTTTGTCAGGAGATCCGCAAGTTCACATTTGAGTTCTTTCAGAACTCTCGGATGAATGCCATCCGGGCCTGGTGATTTATTAATTTTTAAATTGTCCATCAGTCGGAGGACTTCCTCTCTTGTCACCGCAATCTGATTCAGGTCTTTCAAACCCCCTCCTGAAATCGGTGCTTCTGGAGTGGGCAAGCACTTCTCCTCTTCCACAATGAAGACAGAGGCAAAAAATGCATTCACCTTCTCAGCCATTTTCCTATCATCCGTCACTACTCCTTTTAACCCTTGGTCATCCAAGGGCCCCACTGCCTCCCTGGCTGGCTTCCTACTTCTAATGTATTTGAAGAAAGTTTTATTGTTGGCCTTTATGTTTTTTGCGATATGCTCCTCATATTCCCTTTTTGCTTGCCTGATCACAGACTTGCATTTTATTTGCCACAGTCTGTGTTCCCTTTTATCAACCTCACTGAGACTAGCTTTCCACCGCTTAAAGGAATCCTTCTTACCTTTTACAGCTTCCATTACTTTATTTGTTAACCATGCAGGCTTTTTTCTATACCTATTTGTGCCTTTCCTAACCTGTGGTATATATTTTTTCTGAGCTTCTAGGATTATCTTTTTAAATAGTCTCCAAGCTTCCCCAATGGTTTTGACCTTCTCCACTCTTCCTTTCAATTTCTTCCTCACGTGTCCCCTCATACCAGGGAAGTTATCCCTTTTAAAGTTAAAAGTGGTTGTGTCAGTTTTTTTGGGCAACTCCCTATCTGTACAAATGTTAAACTCAATGACATTATGGTCACTGTTCCCAAGTGGTGCAATCACTTTTACATCTCTCACCAGGTCTTGGGTGTTACTTAGGACCAAATCCAGGATCGCCTCTCCCCTGCTAGGATCTGTGACCATCTGTTCCATAGCACAGTTATTGAGAGTGTCTAAAAACTCAATCTCTTTTTCCCAACTAGAACTCATATTGACCCAATCAATGTGTGGGTAGTTAAAGTCTCCTATTACGACACAGTTATTTCATCTAGCCACTATATTTAATTCATTCATCATTTTATAATCCTCCTCTATGTTTTGATCTGGTGGGCGATAACAAACTCCCACTGTTAAGCCTCCTTTTGGACCCACTATTTCAACCCATAGCATTTCCAGAAGCGAATCCAATTTTCTTACCCTCTCAATCTTACTGGACTGTATACCCTCTCTGACATACAGAGCCACCCCACCTCCAACCCTCCCCCCATCCTTCTGATATAATTTATAACCAGGAATCACCGTATCCCACTGATTTTCCTCATCCCACCAAGTTTCTGAAATACCCACAATGCCTATTTCCCCCCCAACACCAAGCATTCCAACTCCCCGATTTTACCTCAGAGACTTCTAGCATTTGTGTATAAACACTTATCGTTTCCCATGCTTGTTAAGCCACAGCCTTCCTCTTGCTGCCTCGAGACCTTGCCAGACAGTTCCTATCATTAGCCACAGTCTCAGTGGACAATTTTAATCCATTTTCTTGTACAAAAGTAATAGCTACCCCTTCATCTCTTTGAGATGAGCCAGGGAGGAAGTAATGTGAAAACTCTGCACCTGAGATTCTGGAATGACCTTGGTCTTATCAAAATTTATAGAGAGAGCTGGAACTTAATTAGAGCTAATCAACTCTTAGTGTATATCTGTGGCAGGTTTTCTGAGGAAGTGAGCAGTGACTCACAAAAGCTCATACCCTACCACAAATTTTGTTAGACTTTAAGGTGCTACTGGCAGGGCCGGCTTGCTCACTAGGCTGCTGGGCTAGAGCGCCGGCCCTCAGGGGCGCCAAACCAGTGCCCCCGAAAAGCCCCACCACCACCCTAACCGGGCGCCCCTGACTCTCCCCCCCCGCCCCCGCCAGTCTGAGTGCACATCCGGGGCGCTTCACAAGCCCTGGAGGGGAGAGAGGTGGGGCGGCATGGCGGCGGGCGGCCAGTGGGGACTCTCCCCGCTGCCGCCAGTCTGAGCGCCCATTCGGGCGCTTCACAAGCCCTGGGGGGAGAGAGGTGGGGCGGCATGGTGGCGGGTGGCCAGCGGGGACTCTACCCGCCCCCGCCCCCGCCAGTCTGAGGGCCCATCCGGGGCGCTTCACAAGCCCTGGGGGGGGGAGAGGTGGGGCAGCATGGTGGCGGGTGGGCAGCGGGGACTTTCCCTGCCACCGCCACCACCAGTCTGAGCGCCCGTCCGGCAGGCTCGCATCTTCATTAAACTTCCAGGGGGGGGATGACTAAGGGTGGGGGGCATCTTCCTCCTCCTCCCCACCCCTGCCCACACACGCACCCCCCCAGGCACGCTGCCCTTCCCGCACCCTGGCAGCCATGCCCCGGCGCCTTCTTCTCCTTCTCTTCCTCCTGGAGTCTGGAGACCCCGCTGCTGCTGCTCGCCGTCCGCCTGGACGGTAAGCCAGGTGCCCCCTGGGCCGGGGGAGGGAGGGAGGGCGTGCGGGGAGCCCCTCCGTAGAAGGGGCGGGTGTGCAGGGAGCCCAGCAGCCAGGGGGGGGTGAGGCTAGCTTGTGGCACCTGGCGTGTTTCTGGAAGGTCTCCAGGCCCCACCGGGAGGTTGGCATCCCCTGTGGGTGCCACAAGCTGGCCTTGCCTAGGGTGCAGGAACACCTTGGGCCGGCCCTGGCTACTGGGCTCTTGCTCTTTTCTTCTGCTGCAGACAAACTCACATGACTACCCATCCTGATGTATCTCAATGTATATGAAAGCAATGGACAAACATGTTTAATAATTGATATTAAAAGTGAAGATTATGGTGAGACCTTTTTTGTCTGAATTGATGGACTTCAGTACGTATTGCACTAATCAAATGATACATATCAGAGTTTCTTATCAGTAAGTACGTAGTGGAACATTTTCTTTCAATAATTCTAAATGGATAGACAATGCATTCTGAACTGTAGCTTTAATGGCTACCCCACCAATAATATTAAAAGGAGTCCAGTGGAACTGTCAACTGTTTGTCTTTAAAGTGATAATAGACTCTTGTTTAATTATGCAACAGACTAACAGAGCTTCACCCCTGGAATTACTAAATTAAGGTCCTGAACTACGCCAGTGATTTTGCCTTGATGACACACCAACCGTGTGAACAAACATCCCTTTCAATGCGATCTGGCTGTTTGCTGTGCAGTGCTTTTGCACTTGCAGTCTACATGAGTATCAAACATGTGGATAATTACTGGTGTATTCTAATAAAGTTAATGCTTTAAAAATACTTGACTGTTAGAGAAAGTGTTTGAGTGGTCAAATGCCTCTCCCTGAATTTTGTCAGTTTTTAATGTGTCACCAGACTCTCGATTTTGAGAATTTTCTTCTGCTCAATTTCACCAGTTGCCTCACCTCTGTGCACATGTGCTCTGGCACAGAACCAGCAACTGCTCCTACTCTTTCTTATTTCAACTATTCCAGCCAGCCCCCTGCTGTGCCCCCCTCTCCGATCATTATAAATTTGCCCTCCCAATCCACCCCCCTCCCCCTAGTGCCTACCCCAATATGCTGGCTTCCTCCTTTACTGGTGACAAACCCCTTTTCCCGACCATTGTCTGTATAATAAGCCCGCCTTCCCTTCCATTTCTCCCGATCCTGTTGCGAACCTTCGATTCCTCCATAGCGAGAGCAGAGACTGGAATGGTGACCTCTTTTTGCTCTGAGGATCTGGGAGCATGAAGAACCCTTTTGAAATATCTCAGCCACACACGGGCACCTCCAGCCAGTCCCTCCCACCCCACCCCCACCCTGACCACATCAGGTTCCCGCAGGCCCCTCTGTTTGTCTTGCATCAATTTTTGTCCCTCTTAGTTCCTTTTAGCCTAAAAGCGTGAGGCGATTTGTGTGGATGTGCATGTCTGTGTATCTCTCCCTCTCTCTCTCCCTCTCTCTCTCCCTCTCTCTCTCTCTGTGCTGGACCATCGGGACAGGGTGGTGGTCCTGTCCCCCCTTTCCACTTGCTGCCACTTGCTGTAACTTATTGTAACTTATTAATAAAGCAGGCCCAAACGGTCTTGTCGACACTCCTGACAAGTTAACGAGTGTGGACGGCGGCTCAGCCCCAGCAGGAGCAGGGACACCTAAGGCCTGCTCTCCGCCCCGAGGCTTCCTTCCTCCCGAAGCTGGCTTTATGGTTAACAATCTAGGGGGTGTAACTCCCCTCTAGGGAGTTACTCTAGGGGGGCCTGAGGGGGGGTGTCGTCTTCCCCCTGCCCCACAGCTGCTCAATTGTCTCAAGTTAATAAATTCACTTCATCTAGTTCTGGCTCCTGTGTGGTACTGTGTGGTAACACATGGAATTCACTGCCACAGGAGGTGGCGGTGGCTACAAGCATGGACAGCTTCAAGAGGGAATTAGATAAACACAAGTGGATCCCTGCAAGAAACTTGCAGGATGGTTATCCAATTCCTCACACCTTTGCTTCCTCCCCTCTCCCCCTACCTCTCTCACACTCTTTCTCCCTTCTGCCCCTCCTTTCTTCATCTCTCTCCCCACCATGTATGTTACTTCCTCTCTCTTTCTGACCCGTTGTTTTTCTGCCTCCCCACTTCATCACTCTTTCGCTCTCTTTCTGCCCCCATCAATCTCCCAGCCTTCTGCCTGCTTCCTCTCCCCCTTCCCCCTACAGCAGCTGTGGCAGCACTCTGGGAATCACAATGGATCTCCCAGCTGCAGCGATCAATTCACCTCATGGCTGCCAGCTGCAGGTTGGGAAATTCCTGGAGATATGGGGGTGGAGCTTTGGGACAGTGAGGATTGGGGAGGCAAGCAGCCTCAGCAAGGTTTAATGCCACAGACTCAACCCTCCAAAGCAGCCATTGTATCCAGGGAAACTGATCTCTGTCACCTGGACAACAGTTGTAATTCTGGCTGATATCCAGCCCTTGCCTGAAGGCTGGCGACGGTAGTTCTTGTGGAGTTCTTGTGGTTTGGAGGGTGGAGTATATAGCATCATAGTGGTCTATAGTTCCTTCCCTCCTCAAATCCCACCCTCCCCAGGATCCACCCCTCAAATGTCCAGGAATTTCCCAGCCTGGAGTTGGCAACACAATTTCCTTCCCACCCAACAGCCAACCTACCTTTATCTGCTTCTCTGTCTTCAGCTATCCATCTCCACACTCCTCCCCCACAGTCTCTACCTAGGAAAATTACAGTCTTTCTCCACAGTGGGGACCAAAGCAGCTTACACTATTCTCGCCTCCTTTTTATCTGCACAGCAACCCTGTGAGGTGGGTTAGGGTTAGGGTTCGTGTGTGACTGATCCAAAATCATCCAGTCAGCTTCCACTGATCTGAACCTGGTCTTGCAGACCATACTTTGAAGCTCTAACTGCTGAACCTCACTGGCTTGCATAGGGTGGCTACTGATGAACAATAGCAAGCAGCCAGGCCTAGTTGAGTCATGCAAATCAGGGGGACCTGGCAACCTTAGACTACTGCCAGGCCTAGGGTTGCCAACCTCCAAGTGGACCTGGAGACCCCCCAGAATTACAACTGGACTCTAGACAGCAGAGGTCTGTCTCCCTGAAGAAAATGGCTGTTTTGGAGGGTGGACTCTGTGGCATTATACCCAGCTGAGGCCTCTCCCTTCTTCAAACCCAGCCCTCCTCACAGCGAACTTCAAAACCTCTAGGAATTCCCCAGCCTGGCACTGGCTCCCTCCCTGAAAGGCCAAAATGGAACTGGAAAGGGGCCCTCCCCCTCCCCCTCCTTTTACTGACAGAAACAGTTAGAAACCTCCCCCCAACATTCTAACCATTCACCGCTGATGTCTGCCCTGCAGAGGCCATTTCAAAAGGTATTAGGGGAAATTCAACTCTCCCAGAAGGGATTTTTTTTACTTTTTGGATTTTTCTGCAGACTTAGGAAGGCCCATGACTATGTAAGAAAAGCTGTTGGGGGAGAATGAACCCTCTGTTGGCAGAAATAAGTATCCGCACAGAGGGGGCCTCTTGGCTAACAGAATATAGGGGATGCTCTGTATTCTTGGTGCAACAGTGGGGGGGCTTCTAGGGTCCTGGCCCCACTGATGTTATTTTTGGCCACTGTGTGACACAAAGTGTTGGACTGGATGGGCCATTGGCCTGATCCAACATTGCTGTCTCTTATGTTCTTATTAGATAGGAACTCTCAGTCTGGGGCAAGTGATGCGCTGTATTTTTGGTGCTTGGGGGGGTCAACAGTGGGAGGGTTTCTAGTGTCCTGGCCCCACTGGTGGACCTCCTGATGGTAACTGGTATTTTTGGCCACTTTGTGACACAGAGTGCTGGAATGGATGGGCCATTGGCCTGATCCAACATTTGCTTCTCTTATGTACTGTTGGGCGGGGGGGGGCAGGTTCAGTTGGGAAGAAAGGGCTGGGTTTGAACGTGGGATGGAAGACATTGCTGTCAGAAACAGGCTGCAAAGAAACAAGTCTGGGGACACTTGAAGGATTAACAACTAAGGTTGCCAGGTCCAGGCTGGGAAATACCTGGAGATTTTTGAGGTGGAGCCCCAAGGACAGGAGGGGATTTCAGTGGTGTCTAAAGCCATCAGAGTCCCCCTTTCAAAGCAGCCATTTTCTCCAGGTGGTTGCCTGGAAATGAGTTACAATCCTGATATCCAGCCACCCCCTGGAGGCTGAGTAAACCAAAGAAGGGATCACAGTTACAGGAAATGTATCAAACACACACTTCCTGTGATCAAATTAGATTATCATTGAAACTTTTACAATATTACTAAAGTAATCCTAACATCTTCAAGGAAAAGTCCACCATCCTCAACGAGCACCCGGTTATACACTCATTTCAGCAATCTTCCTCGGAAGTAATCCTATTATATTAAAAGGTGTCAGCCTCTTGATACAGCTTAACTTCTTTTTTACTTCAGATTTTTACAGTGTAAATTCTTTTTAACTTTCTTCAGATCATCTTCTGGTTCCCATTTTATTTAATAGATCTTCAACTGCATTTTCCCTCCATTCTCAGCTTGTGGGGGTAGCTGTGCTCCCTTTGGCGCTGGAGAGAAGGTCTTGATCAACCGCTGGGTTTTGTAGTTATTGAAAATTGCCTTGTTTCCCTTCCCCAAAAGCTGAAGGTGCAACAGGGGTCTACTCCCCCCCACTGCCACTGCACTTTATCTGTTGAAACACACGTGCACACTTTTGAACATGGAGCCTGGTGACTTCTGGAGAACTCTAAAGCAGGCACACTTTTTGAGGTTATTCTATCTTCCATCTCCCTCTTAACTGGAAAAGCAAATACTGGTAGGTATTTAGTTCAAGAACACAGCTAGCAGGAAACCATCTCTTCATCCCCTGCTGTTCAAGTAAATTAATTTAAAACATTTATTAGCCACCTTTGTTACATTCAATAGGACACCTGGGCACATGAATACAAACAAAGCAAGGCCTCACTGGCTCCTATCGGATAAGAATGCAGAGATTACACATTCAGTCGTGGAGTTTTGTGCATTAATTCTTAGACTGCGGGAATTGCATTTTAAAAGTTCTTAAATTCAGATTTCTATCTTTGTGTATTATGACTGTCTTTTTCTCCCCCTCAGATATTATGCTTACTCTGCACATTGGTTTTAAGACCGTAATAATAAACTATACTAGAATAGATTCTTTTGAATTCTGGTGCTGGAGAAGACTCTTGAGAGTCCCCTGGACTGCAAGGAGATCAGATCAGTCAATCCTAAAAGAAACCAACCCTGACTGTTCCCTGGAAGGCCAGATACTGAAGCTGAAGCTCAAATACTTTGGCCACCCAATGAGAAGGGAGCACTCACTGGAGAAGATCCTGATGCTGGGAAAGACTGAAGGTCAAAGAAGAAGGGGACGGCAAAGGATGAGATGGTTGGACAGTGTTATTGAGGCAATGAACATGAAATTAGGCAAATTTCGGAGGAAACGGAAGACTGGAGGGCCTGGCATGATGGGGTTTGTGGGGTCGCAAAGAGTTGGACTCGACTGTGCGACTGAACAACAATACACCTTTGTTACGCAGCGAGCGTGGCTTACCATATAGATAAAATACATGAACTACATAGAAGTCAAAACGTAAAATCACAATCTAGGACTGCTTTAATCAAATGCAGTCTCTAATAAAACTTCTCAGCTGCCTCCTTAAGATGGGAAAGTGAGGGGCCAGGTGCCTCTCCCTGGGGAGGCAGAGATGCACCAACTCAAACTGAGAGGGAATACTGCTTGGAAGTATTCTAAAAACTGAAAAAGTCAGTCTGACGAGAGTGAACAGCAGTGTTCCCTCTAAGCTGAGTTAGTGCGAGTTAGCCTCAATGGGAATTGTGACTAAGTCCCATGACCAGTCATTTTTCCTTTGGGGGGGATTGTAAGCAGTCAGATGCCCTCTTTCAGAGGGGTAGTTTGTTTGCCAAAGAGCACTCTGGATTCACCCATGGCATGTTGTCTGTTCATACTGTAGAGCCCTGTCATAGAGGGGGCATCTCAGTGAGGACTGCAGCCAGTTTGATGCCCCTAGCATGCCAAGGGTTCATTCTGTAGATTCCGGAACCCATACTGAACAGCTCCCCGATGTCACATTCCTGGGGGCACCTTGTTTGAGGGGTCTGCCAGTTGCACACACACCCCGTAAATCCAGTCTTCATCAAACTCAGAGAGAAGGTAGAGGCGCATCAGGCGGAGGTCTGCTGTGTGAGTCTGACATCTGTGGCTTGCCCAAGGGCCCTCCTACAGATTCTAGAACCCATGCTGGACAGCTCCCTGAGGAGCGCTTTTCTGGACCCTCAAAGTCGAATCTTCACCAGACTTGCTGAGCAGGCAGAGAAGAGGAAACGAGAATGGCCACAAGTTTGATGTCTTTAGCCTGCACAGGGCCCACTCTGTGGACTCCAGCACCTGTGCCAGACAGCTCCCTTAGAAGCCCTTTCCTAGGGATACCTTCTTTCTGGGTCCGTCATTTGGACCCTTAAAGTCCAAACGTCACCAGACTTGGTGGGCAGGAAGAGGAGAGTCATCTGGAGATGCGCTGTGAATTCGGGGTCTCTGGGACCCCAGAGAGTGTCCCCTGGTTTTCAAACTGGTTCAAGCGCTTGAACCAGTTTGTTTTGTGAACCGGCCCAGTTGGATGGTTCAGTTCAGGAGCCAGCTCAGGAACTGTCCGGTTTGTGAACCTCAGCTGAACTGGCATTTGCCAGTTTGTTCTCATCCCTATTCTGTTCCTAGGGACTGTCATTCCGCTCCCAGAACACCTCTGCTGCTTCCAGGGGCCAGCATTCCACTTGCCCCTCCCTTTCAATTCCAGTGTCTGGTTCTGCAGCTGTCCTGACCTCCACGTTCCCATTACATGTCACAACCTTCTGGCAACTCTGTTGACCACAGACTCAGAGTACCCCCTCCATCATCTCTCTGTGAGAAAACCCAGCTCAGGGGTCCCCAGCTGTTTTGAGCCTGCAGGCACCTTTGTCATTGTGATGTCACAGCGTGGCCAGTTGCATCATCACTGACTTGGGCTTGCCCAGTGACTTGTGAATTCCTGATCTGATGCTGGATCCTGCTATTCCATACAGTCATTCTGAATCATTCAGCCCACAGGCTTTAGCTAGGTTTTAAAACTGTTTACATAGCTGTATGTTTGCCGCTATCAGGTTGTGCAATTTCATTTGGAAACCACCTTGAACACATGGAGTGTATTAAAAAAGCACCAGACAGACAAATCCTAAGAGAAATGGATAATAATAGAAGCTGGGAATAAGGAACTGACTTCAGCCCCCTGACAGTTAGGCAGGCAGGCAGGCACACAGTGCTCAACTGCCCTGACCACATCCTGACTGGGCCTCAGATTCCATGCAACTCACACACATTTCCAACCAGACATGCGAGTGTTGTACGCACAGTTTATGAAACACTGTGAAAGCATTTTGCACTCTGCCGCTGACTAACCAGGTTACACTTAGCAGGCACACTTAACACTTCCATGATATATGTTAAAGGCCATTTATGATTTTAACTACGTGAACAGAAATCAATCATTAGACTTTGGTTCACTTATGGCTATTGCATTCTGGGAAGCTGAAACAAAATGCTATTCTGCTATTCTGCTGAGGCATGTGGCCTTGGCCGACCGGCTACTTCTGCACATGTGCAGAAGACAATGAGCATCTCATAACCATATCAGCTGATATAGATACTTTTAGAACTCCAGGGCCTAGGCTAGAGAGAAGTTTAGTGTTCTGTCAGACATGGAAAATGCTGCCTGGGAAAACCCCCCCCCCCAAGTCTTAACCCAATGGGGAACAGGCGGCGAAATTTGACAAAGTTTGATGGAGCCAATAATTCTGCTTTATTCCTCTGATGTAATGTGAAATATAGAATGCTACGACTCCTGTTGTAATCTGAGAGAGGCTGGTTGGTCTCTGAGGGGACCAAACCCTGTTTATTTGGTTTCTCCCTATTAATTGATTAATAATAAAGACCTCTGTTAAGCTTCTTCCTTCACAGGACTGAGTGTGTGTGTATGTGTGCATTTCTCAGACGGGAACCGGAGAAACACAGGGTTCTTGCTCTACGATACATGGGGGCCCTGGGAAGCAGCAGTTCTGTGGGAGATGAGGGGCGTGGAGGGCTTGGCTGTGGGGCAGTGGGGCCGGAGAACGGAGGTCCAGCAGACAAGGACCGGCCTGTCCCGAGCAAAGTGGCCTGTTGAACCGTCGGCTCCCTACTTGTGGCCGGTGGCCTTGCCAGGTGCAAGCCCAGCCAGTGGGTACCAGATCGTTCCTCTTTCTGATTGAGTGACAGTTAGTGGGGAACAGGGAGGGACACCTTGGAAGGGACTCTTCTGTGGCTGAGGGAAAGGGTTACTGGTCAAATGAGGTGTGACATACAGACAAAGGGCCACTCCGTGGAGCTAATAGGGATGTTCTGTTCCTCAAATTATATATAGAGAGAATGGAGGCATACAAGAGGAAAACCAAAATCGAAGTCTTGCAGAACGAGATTCTGTCCCACATGGAGGACAAAGAAGAGCTGCAGGAAAAGCTAGAGAGGTGAGGAACCCATTTTCTCTGTGATATTATCTGACCTGAATTGCTATGTGGCTTTAAAAGCTGAATCATAATAGATTCAGATCTTGGTATGTAACCTAAAATCTTCTGATTAGAAAAACTTATAGCAGAACGTATATATTTTATCATTGCATTTTTTTTTTGTATCAGAAGCCTCTGTAGATGGAATGCTATTTAGAAGTTGCAAGGCTTTTCCACCGTGTTCCTATTTAGAGATGTACTTTTGTCAGACTCTTGAGTATAGCAAAATGAGCACTCATGGTCAAGACACGGGTACAGTCTCACCTTTTCCCTTACATGGGAGTTCGTGAAATGCCAAATTCCTGTAACTCACCCTATACAGGGCTGCCCTTGGCAACTGATCCAGAAGATGCGACTGGTCCAAAATGCTCCTCTTTGGGTATTTACAGTTGGAGGGCAGTATAGGTGTCGCTTATCAAACATGGTACAAGGACAATATAGATACAAATGACCACTCTGTGGGCTAATGCTGTTCTGCTCCTCATGTTTATTATAGACAGGAAAGGGTGTTTGAGAAGTTGCAAGCAGATTTTAAGGCCATGAGGTTTGAAAAAGAGCTCTCGCCCGGGAGAATTAGAAGCTCCTAGACATCCTAAAGAGGTGAGAAATGTATTGGGTACCCATTTTCTCTATTACAATTGGCATGAATTTTTTATGTGTCTTCCTAATTCCTTCTTTTACGCCCCGCCTTTCCCCTTGATGGGGGCCCAGAGCACCTGGCCTGGTTTTCTCCTCCACTCTCTCTTCACAACACCCGATAAGGTCGGTTAGGACAAGTCACCCAAAAATCTTACTGTCACGGGCTGGAGTGTGGGCGGAGGATAGTCCAGGTCCAGTCCAAGGTCAAAACCGAGAGGCAGAGAAACAGGAGCCCAGTAACAGAGTCCAGAGCACAAACCGAAAGTGTAGTCGTCAAAGCCAGAGTCGAGGAGCCGAGAGGTCAGAGCAGGAAACAGGAACTGGGAACACAGGTGAGATGGATGCAGAGTGTCGTCAAGCTGACTAGTTACTGGCATGAGGAACCAACAGGGAGTGGGGAGCTAAGTACCCCTCCGAGGCTGTTGTCAATTAGCAGCCAGCATGTGTGTCCTGGCTCCTGTTAGAACTCAGGGCTGAGGGACCGCCTGTTGCGCAGGCATGCCTCTCGCCTCCGGGATGCCAAGTCCTGCTGGCACTGGTCTCACAAACGGGCCACCGGTGGGGGCAAATCAGGGGGGCTGTCCGTTGTGCATTGTTCCACCCTAGCTGTTGCCAGAGCGGGCTCCACAGCTTCATTGGGGTCAGGTGTAGATTCTGCCAGAGCCGGGAGTCCATTGTCAGCAGTACTTAGGACTTCAGCTGGGGCTGGGAGCTCATCCTCGGCAGTACTCATGACACTAACATGGCAGAGTGGGGATTCGAACCTGGGTCTTCCAGATCCTAGTCTGTGTCTGCAACTGCCACAGCAAGCTGGCTCTCTGTTGTGCGGTAGTGAAGATGGTGCACTCTAAGCCAGGGACCCCATTTCAGATCACGGAAGGATATGTAGCATAGGAGAAAAACCATAATAACCGTAGTTCTGTCAGAGCTGTTCTTGAAATAGCAGTCCTTGAAAGAGCTCTCTCAGCCCCACCTACCTCACAGGGTGTCTGTTGTGGGGAGGGGAAGGGAAAGGAGATTGTAAGCTGTTCTGAGATTCGTTTGGGTAATGAAGGGTCGGGCTCCAGAATCAGTACAATCGGCCGTGGCCTGGAGGCCAAAGTTGTGATGTTACCCCCTCCCCAGAACAGGGGTCTGGCGCTCGATTGCCTTTGAACATCAGCATTCTACTGAGTCATTGCGGCCAATGGTCATGAACGGACCTCTCCTCCGTGAAATGTCCAGGTGGTGGTGGTAGGAGGGGTGAGGGGTCACTCCCTAACCTGAACCCCATAGGGTTTTCAAGGCAAGAGACGAGCAGAGGTGGTTTGCCATGGCCTGCCGCTGTATTACGACCCTAGGCTTCCTTGGTTGTCTCCGATCTGAAAAGTGACCCGGACTGATCCTGCTCATTTTCTGAGATCAGACAAGATCAGGCTAGACTTGGCCATCCAGGGGAGGGTGTTGAATTGGCCTAGCCCCTCCCCAAAGCCTACTGTACTAGTGGCCATCACTATATCTTGCAGCAGCCACTTCCACACATTAGCTGAGCATGCTGGGATGTTGGGGGGGGAGGGGGTTAGGGGCTGAATTTCAGGGAAGGCCACAGCAGGTGATGGTTCCTGCTAGCCGAGCCAATCACAGCCACTGGTGGCCAGTTTTGGGGGGGCAGCCACTGGTGGTGGTGTTCAACCGAGCTCTGTCCCTGGATCCCAGTGAAACATTTATTTATTTACTTGCATTTATACCCAGCCTGTCTCCCCAGTGGGCCCCAATACCCCACCCTTCACTCCTTGAAGGAGTCTCAGGGCAGCTTACCATCTCCTTCCCCTCCCCTCAAAGGACACCTTGTGAGGGAGGTGGGGGCTGAGAGAGCTCTGAGAGGACTGCTCTTTCAGGGACCGCTCTGACCAGAACTATGGCTTGCCCAAGGTCATCCAGCAACTGCAAGTGGAAGAGTGGGGAATCAAACTCAGTTCTCCCAGATTAGAGTCTGCTCTCCTAACCACTACACCAAATGGCTCTACAATACATGTTATTCTTTTTGCGCACGGGGGTGGGGGGGATGAAAACCATTCAGGCATAATCCTTTGTTCTGGTCCGCAGCTCATAGTTTGCAGAAGGAAGGGGTTATTTCTCCGAATTCACTCTGATGCTCCACGGAGTGCAGTTCTTTGCTCATCACTGGCATCTGGCGCCACCTAGTGTCAATAATTGCCATGCGAGAACATAAAATGGAGCCAACCCTTTCCCCCAATAAACATATGAGTAGCCCCTGTAGAGTTTGCCTGTTATGAAAAATGCCTGTCCGGGGTCTCTTATCTGGACGTGCCAAGGACTGAATCCAGGTCCTTCTGTGTGACATGCCGGTGCTCTGCCACTGAGCTGCAGCCCCACTCCGAATGAAGCTGGTGATACCTCCCCCCCGCCAGTATTGAGTCTCCAGCCAGGGAAAGCTTCCTGGGTCTTGGGTGAGAAATGCCACGAAATGCCCCCAGATGTGGAGTCAGACCATTGGTCAACGATCTAATCCAGCTAGCGGCGTTTTTCTAGGCCCTTGAGCAGAGAAAGTCTTCCCCAACCTCTGATGCCAGAAATCCTTTCAACAGGGGATACTTCCTACCTACAGAATGTGTGCTCCGCTGAGAAACAGGCGCTCCCTATTAGAACAAACAGACAAGTCAGAAAACTGATCCATCTAATGGAGGAGGAGGACTGTTTCGATAGCAGTGGCTCTTCTGGGTCTCCAGAAGCGAAAGAACAGCCAGGTTCTAGTCCAGGAGCACCATAGAAACCAACAAGATTTTTGGGGGGTGGATCTAAGCTTTCAGGAGCTCAAGTGGTTAAGACGCTGAACTGCAGGCTGGAAGGTCGGTGGTTCAGCAGTTCGAGACCTGAGTGCCGCATGATGGAGTGAGCTCCTGTCTCTGGTGTGCCTCAGCGTCTCGGCACACCAGCTATGTGACCACAGAAATGTCTTCGGACAGTGCTGGCTCTTCAGCTTGGAAATGGAGACAAGCACTGCAACCCTAAAGTCGGATTAAGTTGGCTTTTGAGCAAGGGAAATCTTTACTATAAGCTTTCAAGAGTCAAAGCTCCTTTTGCCAGCTACAAGCCGAAAAAGGTCTTCCTCTCTTCCCTGCTGTCTGAGATTCTCTGGCTCCAGAGGCCTGACCCTGAATGTGGAATGTCTGACATACAAATCTGGGGCTCTGCTGCTGAGCCACAGCCTCCCCCCCCCCAATCACACACAGAAATGCAGCAGTTGAAGTTTTTCCAGGTGTTGCCCTGTGTCACCTTATACAGCATCCTTAAAGGTTATGGACTATGACTGTGAAGCTGGGCTGTGCAAATAGTGTGCCAGGGAAATGGACTGAATGGTAGCCATGTGGAAGCACCAACCTGCTGGACAGACACAGGCGGGTGCCCAAACGAAGGGGCACTTTGTTCTGAAGCAATGTGCTTAACCGGATGTGGGCCCACGGGAGACCAGATGCCTCTTGCTCCAGCACCTCTGCAGCCAGATGCCAGACGGCAAGCCAGCCCCCCTGACCCTGCTCACACAGAGGACCAGCAGCAGTTCGCCGAAGAGAAGTCTTGCTCTCTGCCAAGGGAACCTGGGCATTTCTTCCCAGACGCCACAGAAGTCTCACTTCTCCATCACGCTGGCACCTTCCCCTCCCCCACACTTCTGCATATTGACATCTCTGGGTGAGGCCCCCCCCCCAAGCACCAAGAAGACAGAGCATCACTGCCACAGACACAAGAACATAAGAGAAGCCAGTGTTGGATCAGGCCAATGGCCCCTCCAGTCCAAGACTCTGCTACACAGTGGCCAAAAATACCAGGTGCCATCAGGAGGTCAACCAGTGGGGCCAAAAATACCAGGGGCCCTCAGGAGGTCCAGCAGTGGGGCCAGGGCACTAGAAGCCTTCCCACTGTTGTCCCCCCACCCAAGCACCAAGAATACAGAGCATCCCTTGCCCCAGACTGAGAGCTCCTATCTATACAGGTTCTGATCTGATTGCCATTTAATACTCATAATTCCTCACATTGATTAATAAATTAAGGCAATTTGGCTAATGGCTAGCACAGGCCTGGAGGTGCCAAGATGGAGTTAAAGCTTCACTTGGACTCGTTCAGACTTTCGTTGCCCAGAGGGGGCAGGGTGGCAGCGCCATGGCCACCGAGATGGTCTCTCTTCACCTGGCAGGGTCCCATGCCTTGCCGTACCCATAGACTCTTACCCCCTTTGTCAATTGTGGGAGGACATGAAAGCCAGCAAGACACCCCCCCAACTGCCTTGCAGCCCCACCATCCTGTGCCTTCTCTCCCCACCCTTTACTGGCCCCCACACCCTCTTGCAGGAAGGAGGCCATGTGTGACCAATGGTGCGATTACTCGACTGCAAATTCTCAGGCTTCCACATCTTCAACGTTTCTTTCATTGGTGGGACTTCTGCAGCTGGAAGACAGATGTGCAGGCCAGTCAGGGGTGGACTGGGAGGAAACGGGGGCCTGCCCCCACTGACCTTCCCCCCCCAGGAGCCTCTCTTGCCCACCCAGAGTCTCTCCTGCCCACCCTGCACCACACACAGCTCAGGAAGGACCTCCTTGCCCACCTGGGACAGGGCGAGAGCTGCTGGCTTGAGACAACAGTGACTGTTGCCCCCCTCACACCGACTGAGGAGTGCCCCACACTAGGGATACCCCCCAGGCCATTTGCCCAATGGAACTTTTCACAGTGGCCCTCATGCTCGGCCCACCCCCATCGCTGCCTCCGTTACTCATTTCTCCAGGAAGACAGAGACAGGACACAGTGAACAGGAAAGGCCATACAAGAATGTTCTGTGCTTAGTTTTACAAACACAACTCTTTTTTTTTTCCTTTGGTCCTGATGGCTCCCCCTTAATCCTCTCTCCTACCCAGTTGTTCCTTAACTCAGTTCCTTAGGTTCTTGGATTTCCTGTGTGGTAAGCCTCAATGGAAATTATGACAAAGTCAACATGACCAGTCATATTTCCTTCGGGGGGAGGGCTTGTAAGCAGCCAGACCCCCTCCTCCTTCAGAGGGGTAATTTGCTCACCAAAGAGTACCCCGGATTCACCCATGTCATGTTGTTTGTGGAGCACAGCCCGTCTGATGTCCCTAGCATGCCGAGGGTTTATTCTGTAGACTCATACTGGACAGCTCCTTGATATCACAATCCTGAGGGAACCTTGTTTGAGGGCTCTGCCAGTCGGACTCCCCAAAATCCATTCTTCATCAAACTTGGAGGGAACATAGGGGAGCATCAGGTGGAGGTCCACGATGAGCTTGATGTCTGTAGTTTGCACAAGGGCCTTTCCACAGACTCCAGAACCCACGCTGGACAGCTCCCTGAAAAGCGCTTTCCTGGGGACACCTTCTTTCTGGGTCCATCACTCGAACCCTGAAAGTCCAATCTGCACCAAAATTGGTGGGAAGGAGGGGGAGAGTCATCTGGAGATATGCTGAGAATTTGGGGTCTCTGGGACCTCGGGGAGTGTCCCCTGGTTTGCAAACTGGTTCAAGTGCTGGAACCAGTTCAGTTCATGAACACGCCCAGTTTGATGGTTCGGCTCAGGAGACAGCTCCAGAACTTGCCAATTCGTGAACCTGAACTGAACTGGCATTTGCCAGTTTGAGCCCATCCCTGTTCTGTTCCTAGGGCCTGTCACTCCACTTCCAGAACACCTCTGCCGCTCCCAGGGGCCTTCATTCCACTTCTCCCCGTTTCAGTTCCAGTATCCAGTTCTGCAGCTTTCGTGAGCTCTCATTACATGTCACACCCTGCCTGAGTTCCTTGCACACTTCTGACAACTGATGGCCACTGATTCAGAGCACCCCCTCCAGAGACTCTCTTTGAGAAATCCCAGCTCAGAGGTCCCCAACCGTTCTGAGCCTGCAGGCACCTTTGTCATTCTGACCCAGCGTGGTGGGCTGCACCATCACTGACTTGGGTTATTTGCCCAGTTCTGGGTAACTTCCTGATCTGATGTTGGCTCGTGCTGTTTCATGCAGTCATTCTGAGTCATTCAGCCACGGGCTTTAGCAAGGTTTTAACGCCATTTTACATAGCTTTATCTTTGCTCCCTCTCTCAAGGACAACATCAACATGGAAAGGGCCCCTCCCCCTCCCTTTTACTGAGAGAGTCAGTTAGAAGCTCCCCCCCCCCCGCTGCCATGTTCAAAATTCTAATCTTTCACCGTTGATCCCCCAACATTCTAATCTCTCACCGTTGATGCTTGCTGAGGCCACTTCAAAAGGTATTTGGGGGGATTCAACCCTCCCTGAGGGTCCCCCCCCACTTTTTGTATTCTTCTGCAGCCCCCAGGGAGTCCCTGGAGTCTGTAGAGAAAGCTGTTGGGGGAGAGTGAGCCCTCTATTGGCAGAAATCAGCAACCATGCAGAAAACAGACGTGGGCTATTAGACATATAGATATTTGTTTACTCGATTGGTCATTAAACTGCAGGACTCACAGCCAGTCGATGTCCCGTTGGCCATGAATACAGAGGGCTTTCAGAGTGGAACAGATTCATGGAGGAAAAATCCATCAATGGACAGAAGCCAATAATGACTAAGGGGAGCCTCCAGATGCAGAGGCAGCGAACCTCTGAGAGCCAGTGGTGAGAGGTAACGTCAAGCGAATGGCCTCAGCCTCTCTGCCCTGCTGTCGCCCATCCACGGGGACTGGTTGGCTGCTGTGTGCAAACAGGGCACTGTGCTTGGTGGACACCATTGGTATGATCCAGCAGGTTTCTTCTGAGGTCCTTCACGAAAAGGTATGTCTGTGCGTTAACTGAGCCATCTGTAACATAGTCGCTTTATAAGGTCACGAAATTCAGGTGCACGATTTAATGAGAATCAAGTTGCATAAGCAAATATAAGTCAATTCCAAATAACTATATGATTGATAAAGAAATGATAATAGATCACATTTTTGTTTGCACGTTTTGTATGTTTGCAAACTGGCATAAATTTTAGGATCCCTGGACTCCCTAGCAGCCAGTAACTAGGAGGTTCCCCCACACCAGCGGTAGCAGCGCTTGCGCAGGGCAAAACCCTTGATTTTAGAATGCCAGGAGCCAATTCTAGCAAGTTCAGGCAGGGAGGCAGCTTGGACAAGTTGGGAAAATGGGAAGTGGAAAATCCCTGAGGCCCAGGTGACTTGCCAAACTCCCCCCCACCCCCGCTTCGGTCAGCCATAGAGTCCTCACAGGGTCCCTGTTCAAATTTTAGAATATCTCAGCTCCCCAGTATCGCACGGGCTGTAGACTTCCCTGTGACTAGGTTTCCCCTCAAGGTTTGGGACACTTGAGCAGAACAGTAACTTGGCTCTCTGCCTCACAAGCCATAGAGCCCTTGTGGAGGCTGATTTCCCCTGGTTTTAGCAGACAGAGTTTTAAAACTTTGGGTGTTAGCCAGATTGCACGTTATTATCATTGGTTACAGCTGTACAGGGAAGATGCCATTGTTTCAAAAGCTTATTTTGCACCTTTGCTTCTTTAGAAATCTTTTTTTAAAAAATCTGTTTTAAATGTTATACTCAAACTGACTGTTCTGTTTGAATTTGGGGGAGGAGGTGACCATCACGACCCCTTCCCCACTCCGTACACTTTTGTATGTATCTCCGCATTGCCAGTGTGTATTCTGGTTTGCCTTTCATGCCAGTTCTGTATTATTCCGATGCTATTTGTTTATCCCTCTGCTTTCACAGTTAAATCTTTTTTAAATGAATGCTGGAATGCAGTGGCACCAGGCTGGTGTAGTGGTGAAGAGGGTGGACTCTAATCTGGGAGAACCGGGTTTGATTGCCCACTCCTCCACAGGCAGCTGCTGCTGGTGTGACCTTGGGTCAGTCACAAGTTATTTCTTTCGTTATTATTTGCATTTCTATCCCACCCATCCTGCGGGCGGGCTCAGGGCGGGTAACATCATTCAAATAAATACAATTTCATTTTAAAACATTAAACATTAAGACACAACAAAACATAATAACAATTCAAATAGAGCTGTTCTCTCAAGGGCAGTCCTCGAAAGAGCTCTCTCAGCCCCACCGACCTCACAGAGTGTCTGTTGTGGGGAGGGGAAGAGAAAGGAGATTGTAAGCTGCTCTGAGATTCCTTTGGGTAGTGAAGGTTGAGTTATAAATCTAATCTCCTCCTCCTCCTCCTCCTCCTGCCCTTCTTCTTCTTCTTCTTCTTCTTCTTCTTCTTCTTCTTCTTCCTCTTCTTCTTCTTCTTCTTCCTCCTCCTCCTCCTCCTCCTCCTCCTCCTCCTGTGGCTCAGGTGAAACATGTCTCCTATTCTGCTGGTCCAAATTGGTCAGCGGAGTCCTCAACATTTGCCTGGTTTTCGTTTCCCAGTTGCTGGACCTGAGCTACAACGAGCCGTCCTACATGCCGGAATCACTTTGAGCACCTCTGCCAGCAGCACAGGAGGATCGCCGTCCTCACGGCCGAGGCCTTCCTCATGACACCCAACATCTGGGGCATCGCTCTGAGGTAAGGAATGCAACAGCCGATGCTCTTCCACAGACTGCTCACTTCCGTGGCAGGGACAAGGCCTGCATGGTGATGGTGGTGGGAGGGGAAGGGCTGTCAAGTCGCCGCTCAGTTATGGCGACGACCACGTAGGTTTTTCAAGGCAAGAGTGGAACAGAGGTGGATTTGCCACTGCCTGCCTCTGCAGAGCAAGCCTGGGCATCCTTGGTGGTCTCCCATCCAAAGACCGACCAGGACTGACCCTGCTCAGCTTCTGGGATCTGACGAGATCGGGCTAGCCTGGGCCGTCCAAAGAAGGAGAAAGTCGGTGGAAAGCGGTGGCAGATCTCAACTGATTTGGGGTAGCCCTGTATTGTTTTCAAGGAATGAGATGAAGAGGGGCGGTTTGCCATTGCCTGCCTCTGTGTAGCAACCCTGGACTTCCTCCCATAGTCCCCCATCCAAGTACTGACGCAGAGCTGACCCTGCTTAGCTTCGGAGGAGATTGGGCTAGCCCAGGCCAGCCAGTGAAAGGAAGAGATGAGGAATGATGGTTGGCCATTGGCAGCCCCTGCGTAGCAACCCTGGACTTCCTTCCGTAGTCTTCCGTCCAAGTATTGAACCAGAGCCAATGCTGGACCATCCAGGTCAAGGCGGGAGATGTTCAGAGGTGGTCGGCCATTGCTGTCCTCTGCGTAGCAACCCTGGACTTCCTTGGTGGTCTCCCATCCCAGTAGTAACCAGATCCGACTTTCAGACCCCAGCTACAGTGGGACATTTGGGGGCCCTGCCCCCTTAATTAAAGGCCCTGCCCCACAAATAACCATGCCAGAAACCTTACCTTTGAGGAGAGATGACCCCCCACCCCGCTGCTGCCTGCTGCAGGGTGAGAGTGCCACGGTTTGCCCTCCGGCTTCCCTTTGTCTCTCCCACTGTGGAACTGGGGGGGGGGCATCGTGGGACCCAGGAAAAAGACAGCCCAGAGGGCATTTAATCACCTTCAGCAGGCCTTGAAATGTCTCCTGAGTTCCCTTCCACAGGGCAAGAGAGTGGCACTTTCAAATGCAGGAGTGGCACTTTCAAATGCATCTCCAACCCTCCCCCTTCCTGCCAGCCCAGTCCTGCTGTAGACCACCCAGTCATGGCGAGGCTTTCAAAAGCATTCCCATGAGCCTTTGGGAAACATGCAAATTAATTTCATTAACTGCAATCTAACTGCCCCCTTAAAAACATAAATGCCCCCCCAAAAAAATCCCAGCTACCAGCCTGCCGGCCTTGCAACCATGAGGAGGCTCTGGTAGGATGCGAGCATGCTGGGGGAAAGTCCTTTCTAGTGAAATATGCATCAGATGGCACTGTAAGGAACTCTCATCCCCAGTGCTTTGGGGGCCTCCTGTCAAAATCCCAGGAGCTGCAACAAGAAAGAAACTCCCTTCCCCTTCTGTCCTCGCAAAGAAAGGCTGGGCCCCGTTTGGCAGACAAGCCCCTCCTTCTCTTCTCTAGATCCAGTCGCTTACTGGCAGCCAATGTGTCTGCGGAGGCCTTTGCGGACCTGAAGCGGTTGGAGGTGCTGGACAGAACTGAGGACCCAGAGCCGAGCATCATCTCCCTGCCACAAGCCAGTCGCTGGGTCCGTCCCCAGGCAGGCACCTAGGAAGGGGGTCGCAGAGCAGGTGAGACTATGAGCCCACCCAGGACGGGTTTTAAAGAGGGTGGAAGTTTGTATCTCACAGGAATCATCTGGGTCTCCGGCTTTTGCGGGGATCGAGGCACTAAGTGCTCAAAACAGCTGTGAGCAGCTGGAAGCTAATTCACATCCAGTATTTGCATCGCCATCCAGTTGATCGATGTAGTCTGGGAATTCCATGTTTAGAAGTCATTAAGAACACCAGAAGAGCCCTGCTGGATCAGACCGGTGAGGGTCCATCTAGCCCAGCCTCCCGTCTGTCACAGTGGCCAACCAGTTCCTCTGGAGGGCCAACAACAGGGCACAGAGGCCGAGGCCTTCTGTTGATAAAGACATCGGAACAACCCTGCTGGACCAGACCAGGGAGGGTCCATCTAGTCCAGCATCCTGTCCCACACAGGGGCCATCCAGTTCCTCTGGAGGGCCAACAACAGGGCAGGGGTGACTTGGGTTATTTGCCCAGTTCTGGGTAACTTCCTGATCTGATGTTGGCTCGTGCTGTTTCATGCAATCATTCTGAGTCATTCAGCCACGGGCTTTAGCAAGGTTTTAACGCCATTTTACATAGCTTTATCTTTGCTCCCTCTCTCAAGGACAACATCAACATGGAAAGGGCCCCTCCCCCTCCCTTTTACTGAGAGAGTCAGTTAGAAGCTCCCCCCCCCCCGCCGCCATGTTCAAAATTCTAATCTTTCACCGTTGATCCCCCAACATTCTAATCTTTCACCGTTGATGCTTGCTGAGGCTACTTCAAAAGGTATTTCGGGGGGGGAATCAACCCTCCCTGAGGGTCCCCCCCCACTTTTTGTATTATTCTGCAGCCCCCAGGGAGTCCCTGGAGTCTGTAGAGAAAGCTGTTGGGGGAGAGTGAGCCCTCTATTGGCAGAAATCAGCATCCATGCGGAAAACAGACGTGGGCTATTAGACATATAGATATTTGTTTACTCAGTTGGTCATTAAACTGCGGAACTCACTGCCAGTGGATGTCCCGTTGGTCATGAGCACAGAGGGCTTTCAAAGCAGAACAGATTCATGGAGGAAAAATCTATCAGTGGACAGAAGCCAGTAATGACTAAGGGGAGCCTCCATATGCAGAGGCAGCGAACTTGTGAGAGCCAGTGGTGGGGGACAACGTCAAGGGAATGGCCTCAGCCTCTCTGCCCTACTGTCGCCCGTCCACAGGAACCAGTTGGTTGCTGTGTGCAACAGGGCACTGTGCTCGGTGGACACCATTGGTCTGATCCATCAGGTTTCTTCTGGGGTCTTTCATGAAAAGGAATGTAGGGACATTAACTGAGCCACGGGCATGATATTCAGGTGCACGATTTAATGACAATCAAACTGCATAAACAAATATAACTAAATTCCATATAAATATGTGATTGGTAATATAAATGATAATATTTCACAGTTTTTGATTGCACGTTTTGTATGTTTGAAAACTGCAATAAACTTTCGAATCCCCAGACTCCCTCGCAGCCAGTAACTAGGAGACTCCCCCTCACCAGCAGTAGCAGCCCTTGCGCAGGGGAAACCCCTCGGTTTTAGAATGCAAGGAGCCAATTGTACCATGTTCAGGCAGGGAGGCAGCTTGGACAAGTTGAGAAAATGGGAAGTGGAGAATCCCTGGGAGTTGGGCTCCTTCTGAGGCCCAGGTGCCCATGCCAAACTCCTCCCCCCTTTCCCAGTGAACCGTAGAGTCCTCGCAGGGTCGCTGTTCAGATTTTAGAATATCTCAGCTCCCCAGTATCCCACGGGCTATAGACCTCCCTGTGACTGGGTTTCCCCTCAAGGTTTAGGACACTTGAGCAGAACAGTAACTTGGCTCTCTGCCTCACAAGCCGTAGTGCCCTTGTGGAGGCTGATTTCCCCTGGTTTTAGCAGACCGAGGTTTAAAACTTTGGGATACTTGGAGCAGGAGGGGGGAGAACCCGCAACCGATCTTACTTTCCTTCCCCCCCAGTCCTTCATTGGTTACAGCTGTACAAGGAAGATGCCACTGTTTCAAAAGTTTATTTTGCACCTTTGCTTCTTTAGAAATCTTTTTTTAAAAAATCTGTTTTAAATATTATACTCAAAGTGACTGTTCTGTTTGAATCTGGGGGAGGAGGTGACCATCACGACCCCTTCCCCACTCCGTACACTTTTGTATGTATCTCCGCATTGCCAGTGTGTATTTATATTCTGTTTGCCTTTCATGCCAGTTCTGTATTATTCCGATGCTATTTGTTTATCCCTCTGCTTTCACAGTTAAATCTTTTTTAAATGAATGCTGGAATGCAGTGGCACCAGGCTGGTGTAGTGGTGAAGAGGGTGGACTCTAATCTGGGAGAACTGGGTTTGATTGCCCACTCCTCCACAGGCAGCTGCTGCTGGTGTGACTTTGGGTCAGTCACAAGTTATTTCTTTCGTTATTATTTGCATTTCTATCCCACCCATCCTGCGGGTGGGCTCAGGGCGGGTAACATCATTCAAATAAATACAATTTCTTTTTAAAACATTAAACATTAAGACATAACAAAACATACTAACAATTCAAACAGAGCTGTTCTCTCAAGGGCAGTCCTCGAAAGAGCTCTCTCAGCCCCACCGACCTCACAGATTGTCTGTTGTGGGGAGGGGAAAGGAAAGGAGATTGTAAGCTGCTCTGAGAATCCTTTGGGTAGTGAAGGTTGAGTTATAAATCTAATCTCCTCGTCCTCCACATCCTCATCCTCCTCTTCTTCTTCTTTTCTTCTTCTTCCTTGTGGCTCAGGTGAAACATGTCTCCTATTCTGCTGGTCCAAATTGGTCAGCGGAGTCCTCAACATTGCCTGGTTTTCGTTTCCCAGTTGCTGGACCTGAGCTACAACGAGCCGTCCTACGTGCCGAAATCACTTTGAGCACCTCTGCCAGCGGCACAGGAGGATCGCCATCCTCACGGCCGAGGCCTTCCTCATGACACCCAACATCTGGGTCATCACTCTGAGGTAAGGAATGCAACAGCCGATGCTCTTCCACAGACTGCTCACTTCCGTGGCAGGGACAAGGCCTGCATGGTGATGGGGGGGGGAAGGGCTGTCAAGTCGCCGCTCAGTTATGGCGACGACCCCGTAGGTTTTTCAGGGCAAGAGGGGAACAGAGGTGGGTTTGCCACTGCCTGCCTCTGCAGAGCAAGCCTGGGCATCCTTGGTGGTCTCCCATCCAAAGACCAACCAGGACTGACCCTGCTCAGCTTCTGGGATCTGACGAAATCGGACTAGCCTGGGCCGTCCAAAGAAGGACAAAGTTGGTGGAAACATGGTAAGGGCCCCTCCCCCTCCCTTTTACTGAGAGAGTCAGTTAGAAACTTCCCCCCCCATGTTCAAAATTCTAATCTTTCACCGTTGATCCCCCAACATTCTAATCTCTCACCGTTGATGCTTGCTGAGGCCACTTCAAAAGGTATTTGGGGGGATTCAAACCTCCCTGATGGTCCCCCCCTTTTGTATTCTTCTGCAGCCTCCAGGGAGTCCCCGGAGTCTGTAGAGAAAGCTGTTGGGGGAGAGTGAGCCCTCTATTGGCAGAAATCAGCATCCATGCGGAAAACAGACGGGGGCTACTAGACATATAGATATTTGTTTACTCAATTGGTCATTAAACTGCGGGACTCACTGCCAGTGGATGTCCCATTGGCCATGAGCACAGAGGGCTTTCAAAGCAGAACAGATTCATGGAGGAAAAATCCATCAGTGGACAGAAGCCAGTAATGACTAAGGGGAGCCTCCATATGCAGAGGCAGCAAACCTCTGAGAGCCATGGTGGGGGACAACATCAAGGGAATGGCTTCAGCTTTTCTGCCCTGCTGTCACCCATCCACAGGAATGAGTTGGCTGTTGTGTGCAACAGGGCACTGTGCTCGGTGGACACCATTGGTCTGATCCATCAGGTTTCTTCTGAGGTCTTTCATGAAAAGGAATGTAGGGACATTAACTGAGCCATCAGTAACATAGTAGTCTTTTAAGGGCATGATATTCAGGTGCACAATTTAATGACAATCAAACTGCATAAGCAAATATAACTAAATTCCATATAAATATGTGATTGGTAATATAAATGATAATAGTTCACAGTTTTTGATTGCACGTTTTGTATGTTTGCAAACTGGCATAAACTTTTGACCCACAACTGATCTTACTTTCCTCCCCCTCCAGTCCTTCATTGGTTACAGCTGTACATGGAAGATGCCATTGTTCCAAAAGCTTATTTTGCACCTTTGCTTCTTTAGAAATCTTTTTTTAAAAAATGTGTTTTAAATGTTATACTCAAACTGACTGTTCTGTTTGAATCTGGGTGAGGGGTGACCGTCACGACCCCTTCCCCGCTCCACACACTTTTGTATGTATCTCCGCATTGCCAGCCTGTATTTATAAGTCTGTTTGCCTTTCATGCCAGTTCTGTATTATTCCGATGCTATTCATTTATTCCTGTGCTTTAATAGCTAAATCTTTTTTAAACGAATGCTGGAATGCAGTGACACCAGGCTGGTGTACTGGTGAAGAGGGTTGACTCTAATCTGGGAGAACCGGGTTTGAGTCCCCACTCCTCCACAGGCAGCTGCTGCTGGTGTGACCTTGGTTCAGTCACAAGTTATTTCTTTATTATTTGCATTTCTATCCCGCCCATCCCACGGGTGGGCTCAGGGCGGGTAACATCATTCAAATAAATACAATTTCATTTTAAACCTTAAACATTAAGACACAACAAATCATAATAACAATTCAAATAGAGCTGTTCTCTCAAGGGCAGTCCTCGAAAGAGCTCTCTCAGCCCCACCGACCTCACAGAGTGTCTGTTGTGGGGAGGGGAAGAGAAAGGAGATTGTAAGCTGCTCTGAGATTCCTTTAGGTAGTGAAGGTTGAGTTATAAATCTAATCTCCTCCTCGTCCTCCTCGTCCTCCTCGTCCTCTTCTTCTTCTTCTTCTTCTTCTTCTTCTTCTTCTTCTTCCTCGTGGCTCAGGTGAAACCTGTCTCCTATTCTGCTGGTCCAAACTGGTCAGCGGAGTCCTCAGTATTGCCTGGTTTTCATTTCCCAGTTGCTAGACCTGAGCTACACAAGCCATCCTACGTGCCGGAATCACTTGGAGCACCTCTGCCAGCAGCACAGGAGGATCTCCGTCCTCACGGCCAAGGCCTTCCTCATGACACCCAACATCTGGGTCATCACTCTGAGGTAAGGAATGCAACAGCCGATGCTCTTCTGCAGACTGCTCACTTCTGTGGCAGGGACAAGGCCTGCATGGTGATGGGGGGGGAAGGGCTGTCAAGTCACCGCTCAGTTATGGCGACGACCCCGTAGGTTTTTCAAGGCAAGAGGGGAACAGAAGTAGGACCCAGGAAAAGCCAGCCCAGAGGGTATTTATTCACCCATCAGGAGGCATTGAAATGCCTCCTGAGTTCCCTTCCACAGGGCAAGAGAGCTGAGGAGAGCACTCAAGAGGGGCACCTTCAAATGCATCTCCAGCCCTCCCCCTTCCTGCTAGCCCAGTCCTGCTGTAGACTGCCTTTACTACAGTGTACAAGGAATTTTCAGAGGAAGGGTCAATAGTGGAAGATAGCCCAGTAGCACCTTTAAGACGAACAAACTTTATTGTAGCATAAGCGTTTGAGAAACACAGCTCTCTTCGCCAGCTGCATGGAGGGTATGAAGGAACTAGCCCAAGATATATAAGTGCAAGACATCTCCTTATTTCGCTTTGGGGCTTCAGATGGAAAGGGTGCACCTTGCAATAGGGAAAGAGCTTTGCAGCTGGGCGTGTAAGGGGGGGGTTAGGTTGCTTAAGTCAGTCAGTGGAAAGGGGGGCTTTGCTTTCCCTGGGTTCCCATACTGCAGTTCATTTTCCTCCCGTTTGTTTCATAGAATCATAGAATCATAGAATGTTAGAGTTGGAAGCGGCCTTGCAGGTCATCTAGTCCAACCCCCTGCACTCTGCAGGAGCATAGCCAAAAGATAGCTCTACATACCTACAACATACCCGAAAGATGGTCGTCCAGCCTCCGCTTGAAAACATTCAGCGAAGTAGCATCCACCACCACCTCCCAAGGCAGTCTGTTCCACTGCTCAACCACTCTTACAGTTAGGAAGTTTCTCCTGATATCTAGCTAGTATCGACTCCCTTGTAATTTCCACCCATTAGATCTAATCTTGCAATCTAGAGCAAGAGAGAAAAGATCTGCTCCATCTTCTACATGACAACCCTTCAAATACTTGAAGACTGCAATCATGTCCCCTCTAAGCCTTCTCTTTCCCAGGCTAAACATACCTAACTCTTTCAGCCTTTCCTCATAAGACTTGGTTTCCAACCCTCTCACCATCCTGGTTGCCCTCTTCTGGACACGCTCGAATTTGTCAACATTCTTCCTAAAATGTGGTGCCCAAAACTGGACACAGTACTCCAGGTGAGGCCTGACTATAGCAGAATAGAGCAGAACTACCACCTCCCATGATCTGGACACAAGGCTTCTGTTAATGCATCCTAAGATTGCATTAGCATTCTTCACAGCGACATCGCACTGCAGACTCATGTTTAGCTTGTGATCAACCAGAACACCCAGATCCCTTTCACCTGTGCTGCTGTCAAGCCAAGTCCCTCCCATTCTATATCTGTGCCTTTAATTTTTTGTACCTTAGTGCAGGACTTTGCACTTATCTCTATTGAAATTCATTTTATTTTCCTCAGCCCACTGTTCCAGCCTATCTAGATCATTCTGAATCCTGACTCTGTCTTCTTTAGAATTAGAAATTCCACCCAGCTTCATGTCATCTGCAAATTTGATAAGCATCCCCTTTATGTCTTCCTCCAGGTCATTTATAAAAGCATTGAACAACAACAGGCCCAGGAACGAGCCCTGTGGCACTCCACTCGAGATGTCCCTCCATGTAGATGCAGAGCCATTTAAGAGCGCTCATTGGGTATGATTTTTCAACCAACCATTAATCCATCCAACGGTTGCACCATTCAGGCCACACTTAACCAGTTTATCCTCAAGGATATCATGAGAAACTTTGTCAAATGCTTTACTGAAATCTAGATACACTAGATCCACAGCATTGCCAGAGTCAACCATTTTAGCATGCCAGTGCTCCAGGAATTCTCAAAGATTAGAGCCAGAGGCTCTGAAATAACATCTGCAATTTCTTTTAGCACCCTGGGATGCAAGCCATCTGGCCTGGAGATTTGAAAGTATTTAAGGCAGCTAGATGCTCTCTAACCATCTCCTTACTTACTCTGGACTGGCAGCTCCTCCCTCCTTTGTATGCCCTGCATTCTTCAGTTTGTATACAGCCTTATGGTTAAAGACCAACACAAAGTGAAAGTTGAGTAATTCCGCTTTATCTTCATCCCTTGTTTAGGCTTGGCCGTCTTCCCCTAGCAATGAGCTTACCCCATCCCTGTTCTTCTTTTTGCTCCGAACATAGGCATAGAAACCTTTCTTATTTTTAGCATCCCTCGCAAGCCTCAGCTCCATCTGCGTTTTAGCCTTTCTGACATCATCCCTACAGATTTGAGCCTGCTTCTTGTACTCACCCTCAGTAGTTAGTCCCTCCTTCCATTTCCTGTACATTTCCCTTTTTAGACTCAGCTCTTCAGAGAGTTCCTTGTTCAGACACCTCGGCTTCCTTACTCATCTCCCACCTTTCTTTCTCACTGGGACAGTTTGCAATTGTGCCTTATGCACTTCATTTTTCAGCATCTCCCATCCTTCCTGTGCAGATTTCCCCCTCAGCATTTCCAGCCATGGGATTCTACCTAATATTTCTGTGACGTTTTTGAAATCAGCCTTCCTGAAGTCCAGGATATGAGTCCTACTATGTCCTGGTTTCCCATCCTTCTTTATGTCAAATTCCAAGCTGGCATGGTCACTGTTCCCCAAGGATCCCATAATGTTCACTTCATCAACCAGTTCTTCCCTGTTAGTCAGGATTAAATCTAGGATAGCAGATTCTCTGGTTCCCACCTCCACCTTCTGAGAGATGAAGTTGTCAGCAAGACATCTGTGGGATGTCCCATGTCTAGCAGAGTTAGATTTCCAGCAAATATCTGGATAGTTGAAATCTCCCTAAACTACAACATCCTGTCTCTGTGAAAGTTTAGCAAACTGTTGTACAAATGCATCATCCAGTTCCTCCGGTTGGATTGGAGGTCTGTAGTACACCCCCACAACAATATCCCCTTCTTTTTTCCCTTGCTCTATCCTTGCCCACACACTTTCAAAAGGTTTCATTATTGCAAAGGGTGGGGAAAATTGGGATCGAATCCCCCTTTCACATACAGTTTATCTTTAGCTGGATTTCCCTGGATGCTGTCTGCTTCTTTGAGGTTTTTTTTCTTTCTTTTCATTTTCCTAGGTTCCCTCCCCCCACTATGGTAAGAAAATGAGGGATTGCTCTTAGGGGCTTGTTCCAGGTTTACACACTGGGGTGCCTCACTGCCCTCCATTTCAAACACCCCTCTACTTCTCTTCCTTGGGATGTCTGTGCCTGCCCCATTCCAGATAAGAGTCTGTGCTCCTAACCAGTGTTCCCTCTGAGTTAGTGTAAGCTAGCTCACAGTTTTGTACCCTCTGGCTCACACATTTTTGTCTTAGCCCAGGAAGGATGGCTCCAAAGCAAACTGATATATGTAGTAGCCAAATCGCTCACTCACAACTTTAATGCCAGTAGCTCACAAAGACAAATTTTTGCTCACAAGACTCTACAGCTTCGAGGGAGCTTTGTGTGTGACACCCAGATTTATCAGTTATATTTATAAGTTCCTTTCTTCAACAACAATTCAAAAATACCCAGAAACCTATTTTGTTCTTTGATAAATAAATCATTATTTGTTTAAACTTATCCCAGCAGTCAGAACAGTCCTTCCTCAGGGCCACATAGTCCTCTGACGTGCCCAGACGCAGGATCATTCTACCAAAATAGAGAGAACTGGAATTTTTAATTCCTGGTGGCAGCAGTAATCTACCAAGTTCATGTAAACAAAGTGTGGTTTAAAGGAAAAACAGTCTCCCCATTAAGGAGGATGTCACAGAAACGTTCCCTGTCTTTGGTGTGGCACTGAAGACGGCCGAAATGACCAAGTCTGGCCTGACGCTGATGTTCCTTGGATTGTCACTTTTGGGGGGTGGCCTCTCAACCCTCTCTGTCTCCCCAGGTGCGACCAGTACGTGAGCCAGCTAGACGAGATTCAGCGGCAGCTGGCGGTGGCTGAGGATGAGAAGAAGACACTGAGCTCCCTGCCATGCATGGCCATCCAGCAGAAGCTGGCACTCACCCAGCACTTGGAGTCCCTGAAGAGCCTGGAGGAGGAGCTGGGGGTCAGGCGGAGGCCCCTCAGAGCAGCCAAGAGAACTCTGGTGAGGACAGGAGGGGCCGCTGGACTCTCATGATAGAGGGAGATGGGGCGAGAGCTGTGGGAGGGATGATCCGCCTGCTGCCAGCATGGCACTGCCAGGGGGCACAGGAGAGCCTGTGACGTTCTGGCCCGTGCAGGTATTTTCCCCTCTCCCTCTGTGTGTGAGCCAGTTGTAGTGTCATATCCACTCCAGTGCTTTTGCAAACCAGAGCTAGCACCAAGCTAGCCCTTGTGGTTAGTGTCTGACAGCTTCTGGTAAGCCAGAGCCTTCTACATACCTAAAGGACATGCCTTTCCCCACATGTTCCCCTGAGAACACTACGATTGGGGTCACAAAACCATCTGGCCCTTCCGGGCCCTAGAGAAGCCAGGCTGGCTGTGACAAGGGCCAGGGCCTTCTCAGTGGCGAGTCCACACTGGTGGAATGAGCTCCCGGATGATATCAGGGCCCTATGAGACCTTTTACAGTTCTGCAGGGCCTGCAAGATGGAGCTCTTCTGCCAGGCCTTCGAGTAGGGAGCCGCCCTAATAAATCAAGACCCTGACCCCAAATTAACATAATTGTTAACATGGCAATATTAGACTTCAGATGCTGCTACTACGCACCATTGGTTACAAAGAACACTAGCACTTTACGCTGTTATTTTATGTCTGTATTATTGTATTGCTATGGTTTTATTGAACTTGTTTTTAGTGTTCTAAAATGTTCTGTAAGCTGTCCTGAGCCTGCCTTGGTAGGGACGGCAGGATACAAGTTAAATGAATAAATAAATTTGGGTTCAAGGGGAGTCCGGTCACAAAGCTGCCCTTGGGCCAGGCATGCACTTTCAACCAAACCTACCTCACTGGGTTGTTGTGGGGATAAAATGGGGGACAGGACAATGATGTTAGCTACCTTGGGTCCCAACTGGGGGGAAAGGTGAGGTATAAACTGAAGTTAATAAAATAACAAGTGAATTTGCAAACACGATTCTAGTTGAAGGTACCCAAGCCCTCCTAGTCTGCCGATCAGTGTATCGTCACCCACAGTTGCTACCAAATTTAATTTTGCTAGCAGAATAAAGGGGTGAGGCAGGAGGGGGCAGCCATGAAGCAGGACTGGAGAATGAGAGGGGAAACTAGGTAGCTCTGTGAGACAGAGGCAGCTTCATTGCCTGGAGCCCTTCCTGCAAACCGCCTCTGCAATGCTCCCACTGATCTCTGTAGGCTGGTGTAAAGTACTGGGTTCAGACACGTATAACGTGAAATCAGCTCATGGTTTATTTCAGGGTGGAAACTCAAAGACAGGAAAGCAGGACCCGAGGGTCCACTTAAATGCCGGTACATGCCTGGCCCACATACACACCCATATATACACCCACACTCGTGATAGGTTTATTTACAGTGCACCCATAACCATTGGTCCATACAAAGGTCCAGACTGACCAATTGGCCCATACTAGGATCCTCTTAGTCTATCGTTTCAGGTCTCAAAGCTTTGCTTGTTCGCTTGACCATGTGTTAGCCCAGTTGTGTGTGCGGTCCTAGTTAGTACACAACACCTGGAGAAGAGCTTTCCCCACATATTCCCGAGAGACCACTGTGCTCGGGAGCCCAGAACCGATTGGCCCTCCTGAGCCTTAAAGAAGCAAGGCTATCAACAATCAGGTTCCAGGGCAGCTCTGGTCTGGCAGAATGAGCTCCCAGGAGAGAACAGGGCCCTGCAGAACCTCTTACAGTTCCGCAGGGGCTGCAAGATGGAGCTCGTCCACCAGGCTTTTGGAGCTGCCACCACCATTCAACTTCATTAACAACTAGTTGTTGAAGGATAGAAAGCCCTGGAATCAGTATCAACTCAATACCTTATAGCCTGGCAAGAACTCAGACTGAGGTGGTAAATCTGACTATCTAGATGCTGAGACAATGCAGCCACCATTTATTAGTATTATGTTTACTAGCACTTGTTTGTACATGGTTTGGTTTTAACTTGATTACCGTTTTAATGTTTCTTGATGTTTTAATATATTTATATTTACATATATTTTGTAAGCGGCCCTGAGCCTGCCTGGCAGGGAGGGTGGGATATAAATCAAACAAACAAACAAACAATAAATAAATAAATAAATAAATAAAAACAGCTCAGGACCAGGCACATATGGTGGCAGCAGAAGCGCGGTGGCAGCCACTGTGCAAGAATCCAATAAGAAGCAGCTACTGGTCTGCCACCAAGCAAGAGTAGACCACCCCTGCCCAGCAGGCAGCGCTTTCTCTTCTCATGCTGTGCTGCCTGGAGCAACAAAGGATGAGCAGAGCGACAAGGTTTTTTTTCTCAAAACAAACTTCTTTGCCCATGGCCCTCCACTGCAGCCCCAGGACTCAAAGCTGCCTGCTGCCCACTGCCAGGTGCCATCTCCCACCCACCGCCCTCTTCTGGTGAGTCTCCAAGCTAGGGATGGAGGTGATGGGGTCAGGCCACAGGTGCCCTCCTTCTCTTCTCCCCCTCTCAGCTCTCTGCAACTCAGTGGCCTGCTGGAGCCCCTCGTGGGCAGGGGTGGTGCACCCTGGCTGAGCAGCTCAGGGGCCCGGTCTGTCCACACAAGTCAGAGCCTGTGCAGAGGGTGGCTACTTTAAAGGGGCAAGAGGCACCCGTGCCTCTTGGACCGGAGTGCGCATCCCCCTGCACGCAGCAGGTACGAGCTCTTTCTCCTCTGAAAACGCTGATCTGTACAATTCCCTCCCCCCATAGCTAGCAAGACCAAGTTTTATTCCGGTACTAGCAATCCAAAACAGTCCAGTGCCACCTTTAAGACCAAGTTTTATTCAGGTACAACCACTCCCTCCTCTGCGAGGGCAGATCTGTACGTCCCCGTCCCCCCCGCAATCCAAAACAGTCCAAATCTGGATATTAATATTTTTTTATTTAATAAAAGTTAGGAAATAATACAGAAATCAACCCTTATAAACATCTCAAACACAACTGTAAAGATGCCACTGTTATGGAGGAGGTTACATAATCTGATATTGATATAACATTATAGTATTTAGAGTTACATGAAAAGGAAATATTTTCAGCTACACGAGCTAATTTGTAATCCTAAAGGACTGCCAGTGTTCTTAGTACCTTTTTATAGCTAAATTTTGACAAACTGGTAAATTAACCTAAAGCTAGTAGCTTAAATATTGTCTCTGTTATGGATTCCCATTCAAGCTTATCTACATCTAGTTTTTCTAGAATCGGGTACCATTTATCCATTAGTATCCACGTTTCTTTTTCAACTGGGTCTGTGGTAGTAATCATATTGAGTTTCTCTAACAGAAAGTATTCCCATATCTTTTGCAGCCATTGTTGGATTGTAGGGGGAGTGGTAGATTTCCACTGTTGGGCTATTGTTACCTTTGCTCTTATTATTAACATGTTTATTAGTTGCTTTATTTTTTCAGGTGGTCTGTCTGCCACCCATAGATGAAGGAGCAGCAGTGTTGGATCTAAAGGTAAGGCATATCCTGTTAATCTATTTGTTGCATGATTTGTTCCCAAAATTTGGCAATGAGTGGGCAGTCCCACCAATTATGGTAGAAAGTGGCCTTGCTCCCACATTTCTTCCAATATAGAGGGGACGCTTGGGGATACATCCTGGATAACTTGGCCGGTGTTGTACGCTGCTTCCTGAATAGTTTGGGACTTAGAAATCTTAGCATGTGTTTGCCAAATTGTTTCCCATAATTCAGGTGAGATGTTCAGGCTTTCTGGTAGCACATAGTTTTATTGCTCTTTGTATCCAAAAGTATTTGGTGAAGCTTGGATATTAACCCTTTTTTCTGTTCTGGTTTCATTAAAAGTTTTTTAAATCCAGTAAAGGGCTTCCTTAAGTTGGTTTTAATTTGTGGGTCATCCATCAAGTGCTGAATTTGAAGGTATTAAAACCAAGCCAGTTTGGTTTTATGTTTCGCTTCTAGATCTGGTTTGGAAACCAAGTTGGTTTTGTCTAATAAATCAACCAATCTTGTTAGCCCTGCAGTTTTCCATGTGTTGTACAAATTCCGTTCTCTGGCGGGCATGAACCATTTCTGACCTGTGAAAGTACTGTACAAGTTTTGCTTTATTTTTAAACCAAATTTTGAGCATTGTAGATAAAAAGGGGTTGTTCAAGCCTTTTAATGTTTGATATGATTTATCCCACCATAACATTTCTCTGAAGCTGGTAAACTGAAGAAATGTTCCTTCCAATATTGTCCAGTCCGAAGCGTCAGAGCCGTGATATTGTCTCACCAAGGTTAGACAGTATTGCTGTCGTGTAATAGACGTGGAGGTCAGGGGTAGCCAAGCCGCCTTTCCAGAAGGGCCTGCACATTGTCTCAATCTTAATCCGTGGGTTTTTAAATTGCCAGAGAAACTTAATTGCATTACATTGCCATTTTGAGATCACAAATTCAGAGAGGAAAACTGGGATTGCTCTGAAACAATACAAGTATTTGGGAAATATAAAAGATCTAAATGTGCTGGTGTGATCAATCCAGGATAGGAAGTTTTAGAGTTCCATTTCCATAGCATCTGTTGGACATCTTTATCTATTTGCATATGGTTGAATTTGGCAAGGTCAGCCAGATTCAGGGGTATCTTAATGCCAAGGTAGGACAGATAGGATTTTACCCATTGAAACAAAAATGATTTTTGGATTAAAGACCTGTTGGCACTTGACAGATTTATTGGAAATATAGTCAACTTTGCTTGATTGATCTTCAGGCCCACCACCCCACCGAAATCCTGCAATGTGCACTGGATTTCCTGTAAAGAGGATTCAGGGTTCATCACATATATTGCTAGGTCATCGGCGAAGAGACTAACTTTAAATTCTTTCCCTCCAACAGAGATGCCTGTTATATTGGGGTTTGTATGAATTGCTGCAGCTAGGGGTTCTGTACAAATTGCGAAAAGTAACGGTGAAAGAAGGCATCCTTTGCCTAGTGCTCCGTTGTAGAGGTATATTGTTTGATGTACATCCGTTGACTTCGAGTGTTGTTCTGGGTTTCAAATAGATTGCTTTGATCACTCTGTGGAAGACTTCTCCAAACTTCATTTGTTGTAGGATTACTTGCAGGTATTTGAACACTACGGTATCAAAAGCCTTTTCGATATCAAGCATTAACAGCAGAGAGTCATGTTGTGATTGAGTTTTGCCAAAGTCTTCCTGATATTGTCCATTATATCACATGCTGGGATGAATCCCGTTTGGTCACTATGTACGTAGGCGTCAATAATATGGTTGAGCTGAGCTGAAAGAATAGCTGCAAAAATGTTATAGTGGTAGGACTTTGGGTCGATTGTGTCTCTTTCCTTTTTTGGCAGTAGTATCACATTTGCTGATGACCATGTGTCCGGCAGCATTCCATCCATCAAAACCTTGTTGTACATCTCCAAAAGTGGTTGCGCTGGGTCAGGTAGAAATGTTTTGTAATATTCTGACTGGAGGCCATCTGGCCCCGGAGCCTTGTTGTTTTTGAGCTTCTTGATGGTCTGTTCCACTTGTTTAAGTGTGATCGGTGCATCAAGAAAAGTTCAATCATCTTCTGTAATAGTTGGAATCACTGTTTCCGTTTCCATGGGCTGTTTTGAAGTGTGAAGAGAGGCATAGAATGTCTCCAGCAGTTTTACTATATTTTCTGGTGATGTCTTCAAGTTGCCCATCTAGTCTCAGATTTTGTGGATGTACCTTTCCGTTCATTGTTTTTTAAGTTTCCATGCCAGATGTCATAATTTCATTGGGCCAGTGTGTGTGGACGCATATTTTACTTCAAGATTGTTCCTAGTTATCTCAGCCGAGTCTAGTAGTTCCAGTTGTTTCCTGACGTTCAATAGCCTTTTGTATATTTTCGCGCTACGGGTTTTATGTTGTGTTTTGAATTTCCTTAGAATTGCTGTTATTAGTATTTGGGGTGAAGCCTGAGCAGTGGGTGTTGACTTACACACTTCCAGTGATGTCAGGAGGTGTGGCATATGCAAATAGGTTATGCTAATGAGCTCCTGCACCTCTTTTTCTATGAAATGACCCCTGATTATTGTTGTTGTTGTTATTATTATTATTGTATTTATATACCACCATCATAGATTAAAAACATCATTAAAACATACAGAACCAATGTGCCATTAAAGCCATTAAAACGTATTAAATACACTCTAAACAGCTTCCAAAAAAGTCAGATGGTGAATTTAATTGTCCTTGATCCCCTGTGTAGAGGAGGGCAGATTAGGGCCAGATATGTTGGTGACCATGGCTATCCTCAACCATAAGCCTGGTGGAACATCTCTGTTTGACATGCCCTGCGGAACTGTTCTAGGTGCCAAAGGGCGTGGATATCACTAGAGAGAGAGTTCCACCTGGCAAGAGCCAGTGCCAAAAAAGCCCTGGCTCTGGCTGAGGGTAGCTGGATGTCCTTGGGACCAGGGATCACCAGAAGGTGTTGATCTTCACCATGCAAGGCTCTCTGAGGGACATACCATGAGAGGCGGTCCCTCAGGTATACTGGTCCCAGACCGTCTAGGACCTTGTAGGTCGGAACCAGCACCTTGAAGTGGATGCTTGGAGCCAATGCACCTGGTGAAGCACTGGTTGGATGTGTGCAGTGATTGGGGTGCCCATCAGCACCTGCACGGCTACCTTTTAGACAAGTTGTAATTCCTGGGTCCACTTCAAGGGTAGCCCCACATAGAATGAGTTATCCAGTTATCCAGTAATCCAGTTGGGAGATGACCATTGCATGGATCATTGTGCCTAGGTCAAGGCAGGAGAGGTAGGGGGCCAGTGGCCTGACCTGGTGCAGCTGTAAGAATGCCATAGATAAGGAGGCAGCTGGAGTCACACCCAGACCCTTGATGGTTGATGTTGGTGGCAGAGGGATGCTGCCAAGAGCCAGGAGCTGATGGATTCAGTCTCAGCCAACTCCACTTCAACTATCCAACCACAGCCTCCAATCTTTCAGCCAAGTAAGATGGGACGGAGTTCGGCTGATCATTCATCAACAGATACAGCTGGGGGTCATCAGCGTACTGATGACAGCCCAGCCCAAAACTCTGCACCAGCTGGGTGAGGGGGTTCAGAGATGTTAAACAACATAGGAGAGAGAATTGCCCCTTGAGGAAACCCAAATACCAGGGGGTATCAGGGTGATCTGGGAGAGCCAGTTTGGTGTAGTGGTTAGGTGTGCAGACTCTAATCTGGGAGAACTGTGTTTGATTCCCCACTCCTCCACTTGCACCTGGCTGGATGACCTTGGATAAGCCATAGTTCTGACAAGAGCTGTTCTTGAAAAAGAGCCCCACCTACCTCACAAGGTGTCTGTTGTGGGGAGGGGAAGGGAAAGGAGTTTGTAAGCACCTTTGGGTAGTGAAGGGCAGAGTATAAATCCAATCTCCTCCTCCTCCTCCTCTTCTTCTTCTTCTCCTAGTGCTACTCTCTTTCCCCGACCCTGGAGGAAGGAAGTCAGCCACTTCAAGGCTACCCCCTGGACTCCCATGTCTGTGAGGCAGTGGGCCAACAAGTCACAGTCGATGGTGTCCAACACGGCTGTCAAATCTAACAGTAGCAGCAGCAGCACCAACCTGCCTCAATCCAGCTGCCTGCGAAGGTCGCCTGTGAGGGTGACCAAAGTCATCTTCGTCCTGTGGCCTGGGCAGAATCTATTTATTTAATTAATTAATTGGATTTATATCCTGTTCTCAGGCTCAGAGTGGGTCAGAACAGCTTGAGTAACAATACAATAATAAATACAGTACACACAAAATTAAAATTGTAAAATCAATAGCAGCACATATTCTATTTCTGGTGTCCACCAGCTCCTCCTCCCACAAGTGCAGGGCACATATGACTGACTGAGCCCATTCAGCGGATTGGAATGGGGCCGGAGCCGACGTGTCATCCAGAAAACCCTGGAGCTGCTCTGCCCCCACTCTCTGGCTGGAGAGCAAGTTTGGTGCAGTGGTTAAGTGTGCGGACTCTAATCTGGGAGAACCGGGTTTGATTCCCCACTCCTCCACTTGCACCTGCTGATGTGACCTTGGGTCAGTCACAAGCTCTGGCACAGCTGTTCTTGAAAAAGAACAGTTTCTGTCAGAGCTCTCTCAGCCCCACCTACCTCACAGGGTGTCTGTTGCGGGGAGGGGAAGGGAAAGGAGTTTGTAAGCCGCTCTGAGACTCCAAGTGAAGGGCGGGGTATAAATCCAATCTCTTCTTCTTCTTCTTCTCTTCTCTCCATTAACCTTCCCAGAAACGAAAGGTTCGAAACTGGGTGGTAATTCATGAGATCCAATGGATCTAAAGAGGACTTATTTAAGAAAAGTGTTACCACAGTCTCTTTTAACCCCCCGCCTGGGTAAAACCTGGAAATGAGGGACAGATTGATGATGTTCCTTAGGGAGTCACGTATCCCGTCACCACTGGCCTTCACCAGCCAAGATAGGCAATGCTCCCTCTAAGCTGTGGAGTCTTGTGAGCAAAAATTCTACTCTGTGAACTACTGGCATTAAAGTTGTGAGTGAGTGATTTGGCTCCTGCATCAATTAGTTTGTTCTGGAGCTATCCTTCCTGAGCTAAGACAAAAATGTGTGAGTGGAGGCCAAAAAAACTGTAATCTAGCTCACACTAACTCAGCTTAGAGGTAGCACTGACTGACAGGCATGGGTCCAAGAGGCACACGGTCAGTCTGACTGCACCCAGGATCCCATCGACCTCAGCTCGGGAGAGTTGGCTGAAGCAGATGAAAACTGAATCCAGATATGGCCAAGGGGCCCCTAGTTCTCTTAATGTATCAACAGTGATGGGAAGGTTGCGGTGGAGCAACAAGACTTTGTCCGCAAAAAAGCTTGCATATGCTTCACAGCTGGTGGTTGAATTACTTTCATTTTGGCCTCTCCTATTAAAGGAGGATAAATATCTCATTATTCTAAATAATTGTGCCACATGAGAGCTAGCGGACACGATGGAGGCCATGAAGAAAGGTAGTGTCTCTATCTACAAGGCCTTTATTGGTGGTGCTATTTTCAGTTGTCTATTGTTTGTGTTGTAAGCTGTCGGGGGGGGGGCGGGCAATGGGCATGACCAGGCAGGAAACGAAGGCACAAGTAGTTCAGACCAAGGGTGTGAGGACATTCTATCTACTGTTAGTTAAGCCATCTGGCTGGCTCATGAATATAGGTCACTGGACTACTCTACCATTAAGGCTTTTAGCGGAATTGCCAAACAGTGGAACTGATCTCTGTGGTGTGGAGATCCAGGTGTCATCCTGGAAGACCTCCAGCCTCTACCTGGGGGTTGGCATTGGCAACTCTAGTGAGAATGCTGAGAGCAACATAAATAGTTCTTATAATGCATGGCATGGAAGTAAACGGTTGAGTACTTTTAAAAAATCCTTAAAATGCTGTGTTTTTATTTGTGTTTCAGAAAGAGACTGAAACGAAACATCAAATGGCCCATCAAAAAGCAAAAAAAGTTATTAAACATGAACTAGAGGGCATAAGCACCCCAAAACCATCTGGGAAGAAACGGGAAAGAGTAGAAGTGGAAAAAGAGGGTGCCAGGGTAGTCAAACCACAATGAGGAAAAGCACCAAAGAAACTGGAAGAGGAAGGGAAAATCAAAAGTGCATATAGTAAAGCCCCACCCCAGGACCATCTCAGGGAAGGCCATAAAGAAAGAAAGCTAGAAGTCCTAAAGCTCCCAAAAATCAAGCTACCACAGTTAGGACTTCCATTGTCTGTAAGAAGGGATGTCCCGAACCTCCCCAGGAGCTCCCAAGACAAAGTCCCCATGCCACCACCGCCAAAAACCCACAGTCAAGCCCAGGGTCCCAACTTACCAAGATGGAGAAGAGAGAGGATGACAGCAACCCAGAGCCAGCCCAAAGGGGCCCACGAATCGATGGAGCAGAGACCCGGAAGAGTGGAGGCGAGAGGCCTAGCTGACACAGAGCCTCTGGCCGGTGGAGCAGGGGGGGAGGCAACAGGAGCCACCTGGGCATCTGCAGCTTTAACAGGAGGTGGGGCCGAGGGCAGGGGGGAGGACCAGGGATGAGAGATTAATAAAAAGGCAAGCGGGGAGAAGGCCTGGGAGGAAGACAAGTGTCCTGGCTGGGGACTGTGGTGGCAAGAGAAAGAGGCCCGAAACTGCAGAAAAGAAGCAGAGAAGCCAGGATGGGAAAGGGCGGTGCTGTAACCCCCTTGCAGATCCCATCATTCTGAGGCCTTATCCTCCTTACTGGCCAGACCCCTCTCGCTGCTGGACCCAACACTCAGGGTGGGAGATGAGGGAGCTGCGACAGGACACTCCAGGACTCCAGTGGCTAGTCCCATGGACTGCCAAAGATTTAGCAGTGATTCATTTGGTCTCTGGGAGGGGTCCATGCCCTGATGCAAGGAAGATCAGGAGGCCTTCTGAGTCGACTTCTGCATCGTGCCGCCACAGCAAAGCGACAGGAGGGAGCCCAGGAGGCAGGTAAATGCTGAGTCAACTGCTCTTCTCCTCCCTTCTCTCCCTGAGAGTCATGCCACCACAGAGGGGCGACTCGGAGAAGGAAGGGGAGGCATTTAAATCCCTTCCCTTTCCTCGTTGAGTCGCACTGCTATGGATGTGTGGCTCAGAGAGGGTAAGGGAGGGAGGGGGAGGTATTTAAAGCCCTTCCCTCCCCAAGTCACACTGCCATGGGGGGGTGATTCAGGGAGAGGAGAGAAGGGAGAGGAGACTTATAAATAATAAGAATAATTATACCCTTGACCGAAGAATGGTGCATTCCATTTATCTGGGATGGTTGTCTGCTTCATCTCTTAAAGTCCAGAATCTATTGTCATTTAAGTTTTTTATTGAGTATATCTGTCAGTCCACAAACACCCATTCATTTTCCATCTTATTGATATACTCATTTTCCATTTTTTACAATTATAATATCCAAACAAGATAAAGAAAAATTCACCTGACATTACTATTCCAACAACCTAAAATTTTTACTCTCATTTAATCCCTCTTCTTTTCATATGCCCCTATCTTACCCGTATCTTATAATTAATCATAATACACCTCATAATCTACAGTTCATTTCTACTTCATTTACTACTATTTTTCTTTCTCCATCTTCTTCTGTACCTGGAAAGAAAAGTTGAAAGGGTTGCCTCCAATTATGGGTGCTATAGAGAACAACTCTACAGTGAGAGGTAAACTTCCTCTCTCCCTGTATTCAGAGGTCTTGGGGGCGTGCTCTTTTTTCTTTTTTTGGCCCCCGAAGGGGAATCTTTTTATTTGTATTTCTAAAAACTACAGTGAAAGAGAGGGGGAACTACAAACTATGGGAGAAGAAAAAGAAGGCCACTAAAAGCCCAAGATTACAAACTGCTTATAAAATTTTGTTACTCTTGACAATTACTTTCAAACATGAAGAGTGTTCATCAGTCATCGCTTCCGTTGTCAAACCCAACTTGTCTAACTAGACAAAGAATAATTCCATAGCTAATCAACGAAAACATAGCCTTTAAAGAACATTGGCATCTCCCTATACGCTTCCGCCCGCCCCCCCCCCCAAGAGACAAAATACTATGGAGCCAAGATTCCTTCAGTCCAAACAATAATGCAAGTTTATCCTTTTCCTTCTCTGTTGTATCTTCTTTTCCTATTCGTTTCAGTATAACAGGCTCTGTTCATTTATTACATAAACCACATTCCTTTTTCCAGGGCTTTCCATCGCTTCCTTCAGATCATAAGAGTCCTTCCTTTAGTTGCTTCAAACGCCCGCTGATTGGAGAATCCAACCACTCTCTTTACAGGCAGATTTTGTGAAGTGAGGGTGGCCAAGGCTGACCCTTTGCTCCAAAATCGCTTTTTAATCTGCTTGCAAATCCATCTCGTATAAACTGAACATTAGAGTCTCCATACAGTCTCAATTTCCTCTATGATCGTAGGTTCGCTGCTTCTTGATACAAACACTGTCCCTTTAAAAGTGCAGCTACATTAAGAACCCTTCCCATCCAATACATCACTTTAAACAGCAGGGGGCAAATGATTTTCAACTGCAGGAAGAGTCTATGGTTAGGTCACTTGACCTAGCCTTCCATTCTCCTTCTTCCTGAGGAAAGCTTGGGTCCCGCCTCCTTCAATGCCTCTGATCGCCATGTTGGGGGCTGTTGACATTTACCGAACAAAGTTGCCAAAGTCTCAAAGGTCTGTAAGCGCTTATTTTTTGGAAAAATTCTCTGCTCTAGTCCATTGCCACTATAAGCCTTCAGTACTGGTGTTATCCAGCTTGGACCTCTTCTCTTTTGGAATATGAGAGAAGGCTTTACATCCAAACACCGTTAGGTGCAGCATGGATGGCTTGTGGCCAAACCATAACTCATACGGAGTGCAGCCTGTAGCTTTTGTAAAAAGACTATTTTGTATGCCACCAGGGCTTCACCCAAAATTTGTCTGGTAGATATGCATCAGGAAGCATGCTTCTTACCATTTCAATGAGGGTTCTGTTCTTTCTTTCTGTGACTCCATTCTGTTCAGGATTGTATGGTGCTGTTCTCTGGTGCTCAATTCCTTGTTCTCTGAGGAACAGTCATGTTGCACCGGCTATGTATTCTCCCCCGTTATCTGTTCTCAGCACTTTGGGTTTCTTGCCAAATTTGTTGTTCACCATTGCTACATAGTCCTTAAGTCTGCCCAAGACTTGTGTACGGTCCGTGAGCAAAAATATTACAGCATATCTCGAAAAATCATCCAAGACACTGACAAAGTATCTGTACCCCGCAATATTGGGTGTCTGCAGAGGCCCAGCCACATCTGAGTGAATGAGCTCAAGTGGCCTTGGACCTGTATTCAGCCTGCTTTGAAAAGGATTTTCTTGTACTTTTAGCTGGGATGCAATGGGTACAGTTAGCTTGGTTGCATTCCACAAGATCTATGTCATTTGTTAATTTTCTCCTTTCCATTTCTTTAATGGCTTGTGAATTTGCATGTCCTAGGTGACAATGCCAAAGGTAGACGCATTTGGCATGTGAACAGGATTCTGTGAGATTGACTGTTTGGTCCATCCCATCTGGCGCATGAGCATCAGAATAATATTCAGCTTCGCAATCTGACATTAAAGCATCACTTTCATTTTTCACACTGTAAAGGCCATTAAGTTTGTTTGCAGTAAGACATGTTTGTCCATTTTTTCGAAATTACGCATTTCCCATGTTCAAAATTCGCTTCAAAGCCATCTGTATCAAGCATAGGAATCGAGATGAGCATACTGCTAAATTCTTGAACCAACAATGCCTCCTTTAACAGAAATTCATGATGAGTACTATCTGCTGGCCTCAACAAAATGTTCCCTTTAAAATAAGCCTTCACCTCACTTCTGTTTCCAAGATGTACAATCAGGGCTATTTTTGTGCGGAAATGCACCAGAAAGGCATTCCTGCTGGCTTCTGAGCCCAGGGGGCAGGCACATGCAGCAAGCCCTGCCCCCTGCTCCCAGCAGCCCTCAGTCGGGCCATGAGGAGCAAGACGGAGGGAGGTAAGTTGCAGAGGCCCCCCACCTTTCCTGGCCCACGCTGAGGCACATGGGCCAGGGAAGGCCTGCAGAGCCTCCCCACCTGTCCCAACCCATGCCAAAGTGCAGGGGCCGGGGAAGGCCTGTGGAGCTCCCCCCACCTTTCCCAGGCCATGCCGAGGCACAGAGGCCGGGGAAGGCCTGCGGAGCCCCCCCCACCTTTTGCAGCCTGTGCCAAGGCGCAGAGGCCGGGGGAGGCATGCAAAGCTGCCCCACCTTTCCCGGCCTGCGCCAAAGCCTTGATGGGAGGTGAGGAAGCTGCAGGGGGTGGTAGGGGTTGATCGGGGGTGGGTGGTAGAGCCTCCCTCCCACCCCATCTCTTTGCCCTATTCCTTTCTTTCCCTCTTTTCTCATTTCCTTCTTTCCTTCTCTCTCTTTTCCCCTTTCCCTCCTTCCATCCTTCTTTCCTTCTCTCTCTCTCTTTTTCTTTTCCTCTTTCCCTCCTTCTTTCTCTCTTTCCTTCTCTCTTTCTTTTCCTCCTTTCCTTCTCTTTCCTTCTCTTTTTCTTTCCCTCCTTTTCCCTTCTCTTACCCTTTCTTTCTTTCTCTCCTTCTTTCCCTCTTTCCTTCTCTCTTTCTTTCCCTTTTTCCTCCTTTCCTTCTCTTTCTCTTCCTCTTTCCCTCCTTCTTTCATTCTCTTTCCTTCCTTCCTTCTCTTTCTCTTTCCCTCTTTCCCTCCTTCTTTCTCTTCTTTCCTTCTTTCCCTCTTTCCCTCCTTCTTTCCTTCTCTCGTTCTTTCCCTCCTTCTTTTGTTTTATTTCTTTCCTTCTTCTTTCCCTCCTTCTTTTGTTTTATTTCTTTCCCTTTCTTTCTTTCTTTCTTTCTTTCTTTCTTTCTTTCTTTCTTTCTTTCTTTCTTTCTCTCTCTCTCTCTCTCTCTCTCTCTCTTTCTCTCTCCCTCCTCTTTCCCTGCCTTTTCATCTCTCTTTCTTTCCCTCCTTCTTTCCCTTTCCCTTCTTCTTTCCTTCCCTCTCTTTCTTTCCCTCCTTTCTTTCTCTTTCTTTCCCTCCTTTTTCCTTCTCTCTTTCTTTCCCTCCTTCCCTCCTTCTTTCCTTCTCTCTTTCTTTCCTTCTCTCGCTTTCTTTTCCTCCTTTCCTTCTCTCTTTCCTTCTCTCTCCTTCTCTTTCTTCCTTTCTTCCTTCCTTCTTTTCTTTCCCTCTTTCCCTCCTTTTCCCCTCTCCTTCTTTCCCTCCTTTCCCTCCTTTCCATTTTCCCTCCTTCTTTCCTTCTCTCTTTCCTTCCCTCCTTCTTTCTTTCCTTTCTTTCTCTTTCTTTCTTTCTTTCTTTCTTTCTTTCTTTCTTTCTTTCTTTCCTTTCCCTCCCTCCTTTTCATCTCTCCCTCCTTCTTTTCTTCTCTCTTTCCTTTCCTCCTTCTTTCCTTCTCTTTTCTTTCTTTCTTTCCCTCTTCCCCTGCTTTCCTTCTCTCTTTTTCTTTCTTTCGTTCTCTGTCTCTCTTTGTTTCCCTCCTTCTTTATTTCTCTCTTTCTTTCCCTCATTCCCCCTCTTCTCTCTCTCTTTGTTTCCCTCCTTCTTTTCTTCTCTCTTTCCCCCTTCTTTCCTTCTGTTTCTTTTTTCCCTCCTTCTTTATTTCCTTCTCTCTTTTTCTTTCCCTCCTTTCCCTCTTTCTTTCCCTATTTTCCTCCTCTCCTTCTTTTCTTCTCTTTCTTTCCCTCCTTTTTCTTTCTCTTTCTTTCCCTCTCTTTCCCTCCTTCTTTCCTTCTTTCTTTCCTTCTTTTCTTTCTCTCTTTCTCTTCTTCCTTCCTTCCTTCTCTTTCTTTCCCTCTTTTGTCCTTCTTCCCCTCTCTTTTTCTTTCTTTCCCTCCTGCTTTCCTTCTCTCCTTTCCCTCTTTCTCTCCTTTTCTTCTTCCTTCTTTCTTTCTTTCCCTTTCCTCCTCCTTTCCCCCTCTCTCTTTCTTTCCCTCCTCTCCTTCTTTCTTTCCCTCCTTTTCCCTTCTCTTTCCTTCCCTCCTTCTTTCCTTCTCTTCTGATTTCCTTCTTTCCCTCCTTCTTTACTTCTCTCTTTCTTTCCCTCTTTCAGTCCATCTTTCCTTCTCTTGCTTTCTCTTTATTTCCTTCCTTCTTTCTCTCTCTCTTTCCCTCCTCCTTTCCTTCTCTCTCTCCTTTCCCTCCTTCCCTTTCCCCCTCCTTTTTCTTCTCTTTTTACTTCCCTCCTTCTTTTCTTTTCTTCCTTCCTTCCTTCCTTTTCCTTTCCCCCTTTCTCTTTGTTTCCCTCCTTTCCTCCTTTCTTTCGCTCCTTCTTCCCTTCTCTCCTTTTTCTGTTCCTCCCTCCCTCCTGCCTGCCTTTCTTTCCCTTTCCCCCTCCTTTTCCTTCTCTTTCTTTCCCTCCTTCTTTCCTTCTCTTTACATTCCTTTACAATGCCTGGGTGTGGGATGACAAACCCAAACCCACTTCTCATAGCATTCCCCAATTCATGGTTAGCCTTCTTCTATGCTTGCTCAATGGTGTGTGGATCACAAGTCCACTTCCACACCCACCAAGGCAAAATGGCTGACCACACCAGCCTGACATTGGGCCAACATGCCACAATGTCCCACATGCCGTATCAGAGCCTCTCTCTTCATCATCCCCAGATCATTGCCACCCAGGTGGATTCCAGATATCTCCACCTGATGGGCCATCCAGAAAACCATACTGTGGCCAGCAATCAGAATCTCCACACGGAAGCCACCGCACCTAAAACAAAACAACAGGAAACATAAGAAAGAACAAAAACTTACAGTGACATCAAAGACTGAACATAGATCTTGTGGGTCACTGAATGCCACCACCCCACTTTCTGTGTGGCTGTGCCAGAATAGCCCATGGCCGTAGCTGTGGACATAGCCCCAATTCAGAATGAATGCATGCCAAATGTGCCAAATAGAGGGCCATTATCTCAGCCACACTGGCAAACACACCAGTGCAAAGCCCAGACCAGACAGAGGTCCCTGTCGGCACAAGAGAGATATCTCATTCCCTTTTCCCTTTTGGACCTTCCTACGTGGATCACAAACGTGTCGCCCTTAAAAGAAATACCATTTACCTTCAGAGTTCTCATCATAGGGTCCAACTGAGATGGCTGTGCCAAATCACTGATCCGTAAAGCACCAAAGAACGCGGTCAGCGAAGCAACATGGAGCAGCACAATCTCAAAGCCGGAGCTACAGACTTGTGCCCACGCACCAAACAGCCCCTTTAGCACCACAGGGGAAATGGGTTGCCGTACGACCCACAGGGCACCGGCCTCCCATACCCAGCCTTGCAGCATTTCCTGTAACTTGAAGTCAGCAGTAAACTCAAGAAAACCATGAGCCTTACTATGGAAGGCCAAACCAGCCAACTGTGATCTAATAGATTTAATGGCCAAACCCTTACCTGCCAATATACACATTATTGTGGCAGATGGTCCGCCGGTATTTGCAAGACATCCTAAAGCCCTGGCTGGCCACCAAAAGCTGTCAACTGACGAGTTGCATGGCCATAAGCTTTCAGTATGCTTGGTGCAAGTGCCAAGTCGATTGCCCCCTGCTAGCCTCGACCAGCTGAGATGCCACAGTTCTGGGGGGGCATCCTCATTGGGTGCAAGTCAGTGTCTGGGGCCAGGTGCCGAAACCTCTCCATCTGTTGTTGAGACAGAGCATCCACCACCCTGTTATTCACCTCAGGGACATGCCTGGCGAGGAAAAAAACATTCAACTGCAAACATGGAAGTGTAAAGGGACACTCAAAGCTCATAACCCCGGGGAGAGTTAGAAGTCAAAGAGTTGATGACTTGAACCACCGCCAAATTGTCACGTCAGAAATGTACTGTACTGTTGGACAGCTGCTCCCCCCAAAACCCAAAGGGCAACCAGTATAGGGAAGGATTCAAGGAAGGTCAGGTCCCGACAATGTCCACCCGTAACCCAGGCCTCAGGTCATTCTGCAACACACCAGTAGCCCCTAAAGTACACCACAAAGCCCACTGATCCAGAGGCATCAGAGGTCACCGGGAGTCCCTCCTGCAAGCGCAAGTCATCCCTCCCAAAAAAACCCCTGTTAAAACTGCGCAAGAATGTATCCCAGACCTGAAGGCCTTTCTTCATTCCCCTATTAATATTCACCCTGTGAGATGGGCTCCAAAGCCCAGCCAGAGTGCCACAAAGGCAGTGCAAGAATGCACTCCCAGGGGCTCCCACCCAGCAAGAGAAATTCAGATTCCCCACCAGTTGCCGAAGCTCCAGGAGGATAGCCTTCTTTTTAGATAAAAAGGCCCTTGATTGGGGGTGTGTGGGTGGGCTATGGGCGCTCTTTGTTTCCTCCTTCTTTCCTTCTCTCTTTCTCATTTTCTTTCTCTCTTTTTTCCCCTCCCTCCTTCTCTCCCTCCTTCCCTCCTTCTTTCCTTCTCTCTTTCCCTTTCCCCCTCCTTTCCTACTCTCTCTCTTTCCTTTTCCTCTTTCTTTCTTTCTTTCTTTCTTTCTTTCTTTCTTTCTTTCTTTCTTTCTTTCTTTCTTTCTTTCTTTCTTTCTTTCCTTCTTTCCTTCCTTCCTTCCTTCCTTCTCTTTCTTTCCTTCTTTCTGTCTCTTTCTTTCTTTCCTTCTTCCCCTCTTCCATTCCTTCTTTCCTTTTCACTTTCTTTCCCTCCTTCTTTCCTTCTCTATTTCTTTCTCTCTCTCTCTCTCCCTTTTCCCCTCTTTTTTCCTTCTCTCTTACTTTCCCTTTTCCTCTCCTTCTTTCCTTTTCTCTCTCTTTCTTTCCCTTTCCCTCCTTCTTCCCTTCTCTCCTTTCCCTCTTTCCCTTTCTTTCTTTCTTTCTTTCTTTCTTTCTTTCTTTCTTTCTTTCTTTCTTTCTTTCTTTCTTTCTTTCCTTTTCCCCCTCCCTTTCCTTTCTCTCTTTCTTTTCCTCATTTTCTTCTTTCTTTCCCTCTTTTTTCCTTCTCTCTTTTCCCCTCCATTCCTTCTGTTTCTTTCCCTCCTTCTTTCCCACCTTATTTTCTTCTCTCTTTCTCTTCCACTTTCCCTTCTTCTTTCCTTCTCTTTCCTTCCCTCCTTCTCTCTCTTTTCTTCTCTCTTTCCCTGCTTATTTCCTTCTCTTTCTTTCCTTCTCTTTCCCTCCTTCCCTTCTTTTTTCCTTTCTTTCCCTCTTCCTCCAGTTTTTCCTTCTCTCTCTTTCTCTCCCTCCTTCTTTCCTTCTCTTTGTCTCTTTCTTTCTTTCCCTCTTTCATCCTTCCTTCCTTCCCTTTTTCTTTCTTTCCTCCTGTTTTCCTTCTCTCCTTTCCCTTTCTCTACTTCTTTCCTTCTCTCTTTCTTTCCCTCCTTCTTTTCTTCTCTATTTCTTTCCTTCTTTCTTCCTTCCTTTCTTTCTCTCTCTCCCTCTTTCCCTCCTTTTCCCTTCTCTCTTACTTTCCTTCTCTCCCTCTTTCCCTCCTTCTTCCCTTCTCTCCTTTCCTTCTCTCCTTTCCTTCTCTCCTTTTCTTCTTTCTTTCTTTCTGTCTGTCTTTCTTTCTTTCTTTCTTTCTCTCTCTCTCTCTCTTTCTTTCTTTCTTTCCCTTTTCCCCTCCTTTTCCCCTCTCTCTCTTTCTCTCCTTTCCTTCTTTCTTTTCCTCCTTCTTCCCTTCTCTTCTTTCCTTCTTTCTTTTCCTCCTTCTTCCCTTCTCTCGCTTTCTTTCTTTCTTTCTTTCTTTCTTTCTTTCTTTCTTTCTTTCTTTCTTTCTTTCTTTCTTTCCCCCTTCTTCCCTTTTCTCCTTTCCCTCTTTCCCTCCCTCTCTTTCTTTCTTTCTTTCTTTCTTTCTTTCTTTCTTTCTTTCTTTCTTTCTTTCTTTCTTTCTTTCTTTCTTTCTTTCTTTCTTTCTTTCCCTTTTCCAGCACCAAATTGTCACGTCAGAAATGTACTGTACCTTTGGACAGCGGCTCCCCCCAAAACCCAAAGGGCAACCAATATAGGGAAGGATTCAAGGAAGGTCAGGTCCCGACAAAGTCCACCTGTAACCCAGGCCTCAGGTCAATCTGCAACACACCAATAGCCCCTAAAGTACACCAAAAAGCCCACTGATCCAGAGGCATCAGAGGTCACCGGGAGTCCCTCCTGCAAGCGCAAGAATGTATCCCAGACCTGAAGGCCCTTCTTCATTCCCCTATTAATTTTCACCCTGTGAGATGGGCTCCAAAGCCCAGCCAGGGTGTTACAAAGGCCGTGCAAGAATGCACTCCCGGGGGCTACCACCTGGCAAGAAAAGTTCAGATGCCCCACCAGTTGCCGAAGCTCCAGGAGGGTAGCCTTCTTTTTAGATAAAAAGGTCCTTGATTGGGGGGGGGGGCTATGGGCGCCCTTTCTTTCCTCCTTCTTTCCTTCTCTCTTTCTCGTTTTCTTTCTCTCATTCTTTCCCTCTCTCCTTCTCTCCCTCTTTCCCTCCTTCTTTCCTTCTCTCTTTCTTTCCCTTTTCCCCTCCTTTCCTTCTCTCTCTTTCTTTCCTTTTCCCCTCTTTCTTTCTTTCTTTCTTTCTTTCTTACTTTCTTTCTTTTTCTTTCTTTCTCCTTCTTTCCTTCCTTCCTTCTCTTTCTTTCCCTTTCTGTCTTTTTCTTTCCTTCTTCCCCTCTTCCATTCCTTCTTTCCTTCTCTACTTCTCTCTCTCTCTCCCTCTTTTTTCCTTCCCTTTTCCTCTCCTTCTTTCCTTATCTCCCTCTTTCCCTCCTTCTTTCCTTCTCTCTCTTTCTCTTTCTTTCCCTCTTTCCCTCCTTCTTCCCTTCTATTTCTTTCTCTCTTTCCCTCCTTCTTCCCTTCTCTCCTTTCCCTCTTTCCCTTTGTTTCCTTCCTTCTTTCTTTCTTTCTTTCTCTTTCTTTCCTTTTCCCCTTCCTTTCCTTCATTCTTTCCCTCCTTTTCCTTCTCTTTCTTACCCTCCTTTCTTTCTTTCTTTCTTTCTTTCTTTCTTTCTTTCTTTCTTTCTTTCTTTCTTTCTTTCTTTTCCTTCTCCCCTCCCTTTCCTTTCTCTCTCACTTTCTTTCCCTCCTTTCTCTTTCTTTCTTTCTTTCTTTCTTTCTTTCTTTCTTTCCTTCTTCCCCTCTTCCATTCCTCCTTTCCTTTTCTCTTTCTTTCCCTCCTTCTTTCCTTCTCTATTTCTTTCTCTCTCTCTCCCTCTTTCCCTCTTTTTTCCTTCTGTCTTACTTTCCCCTTTTCCCTCCTTCTTTCCTTCTCTCTCTTTCTTTCCCTCTTTCCCTCCTTCTTCCCTTCTCTCTTTTCCCTCTTTCCCTCCTTTCTCTTTCTTTCTTTTCCTTCCCCCTCCTTTCCTTCTTTCTTTCCCTCCTTTTTCCTGCTTTCTTTCCCTCCTTCTTCTCTTTTTATTTCTTTCCCTTCTTTTCTTCCTCCTTCTTTCCCACCTTCTTTCCTTCCTCCTTTCCTTCTTTCTTGTTTTCTTTCTCTCTTTCTTTCCCTCTTTCCCTCCTTCTTTCCTTCTCTTTCTTTCCCTTTTCCCCTCCTTTCCTTTTCTCTCTTTCTTTCTTTCCCTTTTCCCTTCTTTCTTTACTTCTTTTTCTTTTTCTTTCTCTTTTTTGCTTTCCTTCCATCGCTTTCTTTCCTTCTTTCTGTCTTTTTCTTTCTTTCCTTCTTCCCCTCTTCCATTCCTTCTTTCCTCTTTCTTTCCCAACTTCTTTCCTTCTCTATTTCTTTCTTTCTCTCTTTCTCTCTCTCTTTCCCTCTTTCTTCCTTCTCTCTTACTTTCCCCTTTTCCCTCCGTCTTTCCTTCTCTCTTTCTTTCCCACTTTCCCTCCTTCTTCCCTTCTCTTGCTTTCTCTTTCCCTCCTTCTTCCCTTCTCTCCTTTCCCTCTTTCCCTCCTTTCCCTTTCTTGCTTTCTTTCTTTTCTTTCTTTCTTTCCCTTCTCCTCTCCCTTTCCTTTCTCTCTCTCTTTCTTACCGTCCTTTCCTTCTTACTTTCCCACCTTTTTCCTTCTCCTTTCACTCCTTCTTTATTTCTTTTCCTATTTCTTTCCCATCTTCTTTCCTTCACTCTTTCATTCCCTCTTCCAGTCCTTTCCTTCTCTCACTTTCTCTTTATTTCCTTCCTTCTTTCTCTCTCTCTCCCTCCTCCTTTCCTCTCTTTCCTTCTCTTTCTTTCTTTCTCTCTTTCCCTCCTTTTCATCTCCCTTTCCTTCCCTCCTTTTCTTCTCTTTCTTTCTTTCCCTCTTCCTTCTCTCTCTTTTTCCTTCTCACTCTCTCTATTTCCCTCCTTTTCCCTCCTTATTTTCCCTCCATATTTTCTTCTCTCTTTCTTTCCCTCTTTCCCTTCTTCTCTCTTTTCTTCTCTCTTTCCCTCCTTATTTTCTTCTCTTTCTTTCCTTTTCTTTCTTTCCTTCTTTTTCTTTTTCTCTTTCTCGCTTTCCCTCCATCCCTTCTTTTTTCTTTTTCCCTCTTCCCCTTCTTTCCTTCTCTCCCTTTCTGTCCCTCCTTCTTTCCTTTTCTCTATCTCTTTCTTTCCCTCTTTCATCCTTCTTTCCTTTGCTTTTTCTTTCCCTCCTGCTATCCTTCTCTCCTTTCCCTCTTTCTCTCCTTCTTTCTTTCTCTCATTCTTTCCCTCCTTCTTTTCTTCTCTATTTCTTTCCTTCTTCCTTCCTTTCTTTCTCTCTCTCCCTTTCTCTCTTTCCCTTTTTTCTTCTCTCTTACTTTCCCTTTTCCTCTCCTTCTTTCCTTCTCTCCCTCTTTCCCACCTTCTTTCCTTCTCTCTCTTTATCTTTCTTTCCCTCTTTCCCTCCTTCTTTTCTTCTCTCTTTCTTTCTCTTTCCCTCCTTCTTCCCTTCTCTCCTTTCCCTGCTTCTCTCCTCTTTCTTTCTTTCTTTCTTTCTTTCTTTCTTTCTTTCTTTCTTTCTTTCTTTCTTTCCATCTCTTCCTCCTTTCTTCTCTGTTTCCTTTCCTCCTTCTTTCCTTCTCTTCTCTTTCTTTCTTTCCCTCTTCCCCTGCTTTCCTTCTCTCTTTTTCTTTCTTTCCTTCTCTGTCTCTGTTTCCCTCCTTCTTTACTTCTCTCTTTCTTTCCCTCATTCCTCCCTCTTCTCTGTCTCTGTTTTCCTCCTTCTTTACTACTCTCTTTTCCCCCTTCTTTTCTTCTGTTTCTTTTTTCCCTCCTTCTTTCCCTCCTTATATTCTTCTCTTTCTTTTCCTCTTTCCTTCTTTCTTTCCTTCTCTCTTTTTCTTTCCCTCCTTTCCCTCTTTCTTTCCCTATTTTCTTCCTCTCTTTCCTTTCTTCTCTTTCTTTCCCTCCTTTTTTCTTTCTCTCTTTCCCTCTTTCTTTCTCTTCTTTTCCTTCTTTCTTTCCCTCTTTCCCTCCTTCTCTCTCTTTTCTTCTCTCTTTCCTTATTTCCTTCTCTTTCTTTCCTTCTTTTTCTTTTTCTCTTTCTCGCTTTCCCTCCATCCCTTCTTTTTTCCTTTCTCTCCCTCTTCCCCCTTCTTTCCTTCTCTCCCTTTCTCTCCCTCCTTCTTTCCTTCTCTCTGTCTCTTTCTTCCCCTCTTTCATCCTTCTTTCCTTTGCTTTTTCTTTCCCTCCTGCTTTCCTTCTTTCCTTTCCCTCTTTCTCTCCTTCTTTCCTTCTCTCGTTCTTTCCCTCGTTCTTTTCTTCTCTATTTCTTTCCTTCTTCCTTCCTTCCTTTCTCTCTCTCTTTCCTCTTTCTTCTTCTCTCTTTCCCTTTTCCCCTCCTTCTTTCCTTCTATCCCTCTTTCCCTCCTTCTTTCCTTCTCTCTCTTTATCTTTCTTTCCCTCTTTCCCTCTCTCTTTCTTTCTCCCTTTCCCTCCTTCTTCCCTTCTCTCCTTTCCTTCTCTTTCTTTCTTTCTTTCTTTCCTTCCTTCCTTCCTTCCTTCCTTCCTTCTTCCTTCTCTCCTTCCTTCCTTTCCGTTTTCCCCTCCTTTTCCCCTCTCTCTCTTTCCCTCCTTTCCTTCTTTCTTTTCCTCCTTCTTCCCTTTCCTCCTTTCCTTCTTTCCTTCCTTCTTTCTTTCTTTCTTTCTTTCTTTCCATTTTCCCCTCCTTTCCCCCTTTCTTTCCTTCTTTCCTTCTTTCTTTCCCTCTTTCCCTCCTTCCTTCCTTCCTTCCTTTCTTTCCCTTTTCCACCACCAAATTGTCACACCAGAAATGTACTGTACTGTTGGACAGCTGCTCCCCCCAAACCCAAAGGGCAACCAGTATAGGGAGGATTCAAGGAAGGTCAGGTCCCGACAAAGTCCACCCGTAACCCAGGCTTCAGGCCATTCTGCAGCACACCAGTAGTCTCTAAAGTACACCCCAAAGCCCACTGATCCAGAGGCATCAGAGGTCACCGGGAGTCCCTCTTCCAAGCACAAGTCATCCTTCCAAAAAGAAACCCTGTTAAACCTGTGCAAGAATGTATCCCAGACCTGAAGGCCCTCCTTTATTCCCCTATTAATTCTCACCCTGTGACATGGGCTCCAAAAGCCCAGCCACAGTGCCACAAAGGTAGTGCAAGAAATTCAGATGCCCTACCACCTGGGAGAGCCACCTGGGACTGTGAGACAGCCTCCAGTAACCGCAAAGTCTGGTTAATGGTGTCCAACTCTATCCCTAAGAAAGTCAAAGTGGATGAAAGCCCCTCAGTTTTCTCATGGGCTGGGGGAACCCCCAGCTTGCCAGCCAACTCAACGAAAGACTGGAGTGGATGTTGCCACCCTCCAGATTCAGCTTGTCCCACAAAGAGAAAATCATCCAAATAGTAAATGGTATACTTCATCCTTGCCTTTACTCTTAGAGCCCACTCTAAAAAGGAACTAAAACACTCAAAAGCAGAGCAAGAAATAGAAAATCCCACAGGAGAGGGCCCTGTCCATGTAATACTGGCCCTCCAAGCCAAATCCCAATAGTTCAAAATCATCAGAGTGTACCAGCAACAAGTGAAAAGCTGACTTAATGTCTCACTTCACCATAGGAAAATGCAGAAGCCAAAGAATTAATATACGGGATAAATATCCAAAAAGTCCATCACAGGAAACTGCAAAAGCCAAGGAATAAATATACAAGATAAATATCCAAAAAGTCCAACGCTTTTCCTAGGTAATTTTCCAGTGTTTCAGACCTCTGGTTCTTCCTCAGGAAAAACTGAAAGTACAAAATGCACTAACACTTTCTAAACAAATAGTTCAAAAAGATTAATCCTGATATTCCAAAAGAGCCCTTTTACATTAATAACATAATTACACTGTTATCACTGTTGCACAGAACTAGAGTCACTTTGAATCATACCAACTCCTGAGAGTCTCATTCCATCTCCTTTTAAGGTAGTGCTTTCCTATTACTTTGTAAAAGAGAATTCCTCCTTCAAATTTTACCTAAAAATTTAGAAACAGCACAACGTAGGGACCATAAAATTAATAAAACATATACTCACTCAGCATTGGGCAAGATCTCCTTAGCTCTAATCAGTACCACTTAAGGCTCCTTCAATTGATCAGGACCAAAACATGCCTCAGAGTATCCAGCCTACTGAGTCCATTTTATAGATCTAAATTGAATACAGCTGGTTGTTCCCTGCTGGCATTTAAAGTTTGCTGCATTTGAAACAAAATAATCAAAGTTGCCAACTCCGGGTAAAAAAATTCCCGGAGATGCCACACCTAATGAGTATATTATATGCATCTAAATTGGCTACAGCTAAACAAACAACTAAGTTGCTGTGATATTGATAGTTGCCAACTCCAGGATACAGAATTCCTGGAGATTTGAAAAACTGAATATATAATAAATGGAATCGCCTACTGGGTCCATTACATAGGTCTAAGTTGGCTACAGCTACACATCCCTTCCAAGCACCTATGATCCTATTACATGGAAAGTTGCCAACTCTTGGTTACAATATTTCTGAAGATTTGAAAACTAGAATGGGTTATAAATGGATTAGTTAAACTAGTCTAAAAATTTTGGACCACAAAAAACATAAGTCCAATTCAGAGTTTAATCCTTTTGGTTGAAGAGACCCAGTGGAATATATGTAGTGTGCCTCCCATCGTAAAAGTGAGTTCTGGAGATCCTTTCTGCCAGTTTCCTCTACAGTTTCCAGTACTGTATATTTGAAATCATCATGTTTGTGATTTTCCCCCCCAACTCTAGTCGTAGTTGCAATAACTTTCTGTATGTGCGTCAGAGGATGTTCAGGGAGAGGCACATAGAAATGGTCATCCTGTAACTGTTTCTCTATTTCATTTTTACAGTCTTAAGAACTATAAGAACTATAGTCTTAAGAACTTAAGAACTATCGCACCCCCTTTATCTGCTTCTTTTATTACTATTCCATTGTCACTACCCAGGGTTTTTTAAAATAATATCCAGTTCTTTAATTGAAAAGTTGTAGTGAGTTCTAGAAGGTGTACTTTCCATTTTTTCCAATGTATTTTTTTTTTTTACCAGATCCTCAAAAACCATAAATAGCTGGATCTGAGACGTTTGGAACAAAAGTAGATTTATTTTTAAAAGGGTTAATTATGGTAGAAGAATTACCAGACATTTTTTTCAACTTAATTGATCTAATCAATTTGTATACATCTATTTGGGTGCAGAGGCTATTGTACTTTAGGGTGGACACAAAACTCAGTCTCAAGTTAAGAAGTCTTTCTTCTTCTTTAGTTAGACTTTTTGATGATAAATTCACTATAAGGCTTTCTTTCTGCTTCTGGCCTTTAAAGAGTCGGTGTACTGTACATGTTTAGACCTGTCCCCAAAATGACATGCAGATGAAGAACCTTCATTGCCAGAAGTAGTATATTCATCCTCAGTGGTTTCAAAGTCTGAATTATCAGCCATGCCACTCTTTCATTTTTCCTAATACCCTTCTGGTCTAACCATTTGTACACTCTGCTGTTAGCATAATCCTTTCTATCCCTCTCAATTTTTTTAATTTTAGTTTCTTTACCATGTTTTTCAAATCCTTTAATTCCTCTTCCATTTGTTTGACCTTGGTCTCCAAACTCGATGGCGTCTCCGTCCCTTTAAATTTTAATTCCAGATCTTAAATGTCCGTATTAAGCGTATTAATTCCTCCATCAACCTGACCAATGATAAGCATCAGGTCGAAAGAACACTTGTTCAATATTGCCATCCATTTCTGTTTTAAATTTGTCATTCTCATTGAAAAGAACCAGACCCTTCTGGATTCTCAGTCCCCTTGGTATCCTGTCTTCATAACAATATTGTGAAAGGGAAGCCGCATGAAGCAGGACCTTTATTAGTCTCCATTTCTGTAATCTCAGTAATTGGCTCCCATCACGTTTATCACTGGGCATGTGGTCCTCTAAGAGTCTAGGACCCTTGGCTAATATTCTATCTCTATCTGACACCGAAAAAGTAAAACGGCCTGCATAGTGGGCCATTAGAACATTCAACAACAACAGTACAGCACACAGTAACAGGCAATGTATCAAATGATACCCACACTCAACTTTCTTGGGAACCACCCCCAGGAGAGAGACCCTCTCGTAGGAACCGGGGGAGACAAAAAGGAACCCAAAACTCTGCCCTCCCCACATTCCTTGGCTATCTTTTCCCTAACGACATGTTCCAGTCCCAGAACCGACTTCAGGTTCCTTGACATGAAGGCCTCCATAGATCTGTACAGGGAATCCTGAAACCATTACTAAAACCATCTAACAAATACAAACTCTCTACAGTATTAGGATAGAAGGCCAGCCACTTTTTAAGCTGAGTCAGGTTGATAGGGCTGGGGCCCTTTCCCAACACCTTGAGGGAAGGTACCGCTACCTCCTGGTCACTTGCCTACACCCTTCTGTTTTGCTTGGGAGTGAGACGTGAAGGCAGGTGTGACAACCTCCTGCATGAGGGACACTTGTGCCTGAACTTACAGGGTCTGCATGAGCAAACTCCTTGTGAGGTGAACTCCCAGCAAAGCAACCTAGGTAGAATGCCCTGACCACCCCCCCACAAGGGGCAAGATGTGGTCACACCAGCAGCCTTTTGCATAATGCGACCGCTGTCAGAGTGGTCTCCCAAAGAAGGCTTGTCAGGGGCCATCAGCTGGGGCCAGAGATGTTGATGCACCTGGTCCCATGGCAGAGCAGTGTCACCCAAAATTCTTTGTTGTACTGTAACCATGCCCACTGTTCCCTCTAAGCTGTGGAGTCTTGGGAGCAAAAATTCTACTTTGTGAGCAACTGGCATTAAAGTTGTGAGCAAGCGATTTGGCTACTGGATATATTAGTTTGCTCTAGAGCCATCCTTCCTGAGCTAAGACAAAAATGTGTGAGCTGGAGGCTAAAAAACTGTAAGCTAGCTCACACTAACTCAGCTTAGAGGGAACACTGACCATGCCCCTCCTAAAAATTCTGTATAAGCCCAATAAATGATGTCTATATACTGGAAGGAGCTGCGGTGGCTCAAGTGGTTAAGATGCTGAACTGCAGGCTGTGGAAGGTCAGTAGTTCAGCAGTTCGAGACCCGGGTGCCGCATGATGGGGTGAGCTCCTGTCTCTAGTTCCAGCTCCTGCCAACCTAGCAGTTCGAAAGCAAGAAATTGCAAGTAGATAAATAGGTACCACTTTGGTGGGAAGGTAACAGCATTCCGTGCACCTTGGTGTTTAGTCATGCCGGCCACATGACCACGGAAACGTCCTCGGACAGCGCTGGCTCTTCGGCTTGGAAACGGAGATGAGCACCGCAACCCTAGAGTCGGATTCGACTGGCTTTCGAGCAAGGGAACCTTTACCTTTACCTTTATATACTGGAAATAGGGTGCAGCCCTCACAGAGTGAGTCCTGGCCACTACATCCGCATAGATCAAAACAGCCATGCAACCAATTAGCGGCAGGGGCCCAGCGCTGTCACCGCTGTCTGTGACACATGCCACCTCAGATGAGTGACTCAGGGAGGAGAGGAAAGGGAGGGGGAGGTATTTATCTGTCCTTAAGTCACACTGCTATGGCAGCACGATGCAGAACTCCTCTCAGAAGGCATTTAAATGCCTCTTCAACTTCCTCGCACTGGGCGCAGACCTCTCCCACAGATCCAACAAACCACTGCAAAACCTATCGCAGTCCATGGGTAAGATGGCAGAACATGGCAGATGCCCAAAGACAACATGGCCATAACGCACCCAGAATTCTTTGATACCATCTCGTCCCTGGAAGAAAACATTGGGAAGAAACTTTTAGCCTCTCTCATGCCTATCTCAGAACAACTGACAACTATGAAAGAGGTAGCACAAATGGCGGAAACAGCTTTTGAGCAAACAAAGGCAAGGCAAGACAGTAAATTATTCTGTGTTCTTATTATAGGGTATCTAAAATGACTATAGTTAAAACAGTTAAAGGGTTTGGGGTTGGGGAGATTTTGTCCTTAGTTTCTGTAGATCTAACAAAGAAAAATACTGTTGGTTATGGAATTTGGTTATGGAATTTGGCCTCCACAGGAGAGGCCTTAAAGTTGTGTTGTTGGTTATGTATAACATTATGTTGTTGTATGTAGATGATGTATGTGTTCAAGCTACAACACAAGGTACAGGATTTTTTCTTCAACTCCAATTTTCTTATGGATTATAAGGAATTGTACTGTTGTATATTTCAATGTATGTTTACTTTTATTCCTAATAAACTTGTTTAAAACTAAAAAAAAAAACCAAACGCCAATTATCTTATGAGCTGATGCCATTGAAGAAGGTTAACATAATTACTGATCTTCTACTGATTGTAATCCTTAAAGGTAATATTGCTATCATTCCTTTTTTTAGACACGTTTCTGGAGTTAGGCCACTAATGTTAAAGACTGGAAGGTACTCCTTCAATATGGCTGATAAAAAATTAATCTCTCTCTATTGTAAAGGTCTAAATAATGGAATTAAAAACAAGAGACTTTTAACTGCTCTAGTTAAAATGCACCCTGATATTCTTATGCTTCAAGAAACCCATTTAAGAAATAGAAACACACTTGTTTTTAAATCATGTTGGTTTTCTATGCAATTTCAAGCGAATGGCTCCTCCAAATCTGGTGACGTAGCCATTCTATTCTCTAAACCACTTTGTTTGTAAAGCACAAGAAATAAATCCTCATGGGAGTTTCATTTTTTAAAAGGCCTTCTAAATAATGTACCTTATACCATTGCTTCTGTGTATGCTCCAAACAAAGGCCAATATCACTTCTTGGAAAATACCCTGGCTAAACTAATTCAATTCCAAGAAGGACCTATTAAATTAGGTGGTGATCTTCACTGTGTAGCAGATGCTTTTATGGACAAATCTAAAATTAAAGATACTCAAAAGTTGAACAGTTTCCCAAAAGGAAGAGAGACAGCATTATCAGCTTTGTTCACCCAATATAATCTATGTGATATCTGGAGACACCAAAACCAAGGAGTCAGAGATTACACTTTTTACTCACCCAGGCCTGACTCCTTTTCTAGAATAGTTTATATATTACCATCAAACTCTCTTATAAACAGAGCTTGTTCTCCAGATATTGGACTAAGGACACTTTCAGACCACGCCTGGGTTGAATGTGTTTTATCAGGTACGACTCAAGAACAAGATACTTGAAACTGGTCACTGAACAAATTCATTTTATTAAATCATTTGGCTTGCACAGAATTGGAGAAAGAGATTAATAACTTCTTCCAAATTAATACAGATTGCGGTGTTTCCAAAGAGGTAGTCTGGGATGCAGTGAAGGCAGTGATTTGGGGTAAAGCCATATTTATTACCACAGCCTGTAATGAGAAAAGAAATCAATTAAAACAGGACCCATTAACAAAAATACATTTACTAGAAGAAAAACACAAAAATACAGGTCTAAAATATATAGAGACACAGTTGTTGATTGAGCGGAAAAAATTGAAACCCATTGAAACAATGCAAATCCAAAAGCCATTATTATTTCTTAAGCAAAAATTTTGGTATAATCATCCCAAATCACTAAAGCTTTTATCTTGGAAGCTAAAGAAGGAAATTGCGACAAGAACAATAAGTCATATCAAAGATAAGCAGGGACAGTCACACTCCTCTGCAGATACCCTTCGCATTTTTTCTCAATACTGTCAAGGACTATACAGTTCAGATAACCCAAATCATGAGGGAATACAACAATACTTAAACACTAATCAATTAATCGGAAGAATTTCAGATAAACACCAACCGTACATGGAATCCCCAATAACCAATGATGAAGTCTGAAGAGCAATTAAATCATCCAAAAGTAATAAGGCCCCCGGCCGAGGTGGGCGGCTGGCCAAATTTTATATAGCTCTGTTTCTAATGGAAATGTGCAATTTTACTAAGTCATCGGGGGGAAAACCACCATCATGGGAACAAGCCAGGATCCTCATTATTCCTAAACCTGATAGAGATTTAACAAATATAAAGTCTTATAGACCCATTTCTGTACTAAACAATGACTACAAAATTTTTACTTCAATACTAACTAATAGGCTGAACCAATTTATAGGAGAGTATATTCATATAGCTGTTGTAGATATTCCGGGCTGTATGGCCATGGTCTTGGCATCGTAGGACCTGACATCTCACCAGCAGCTGTGACTGGCATTAGTAACCTGACCAATTTACCAAGAACAAAACATGCCAGAGAAGAAGAAGAAGAGGAGGAGGAGGAGGAGGGAGGAGGAGGGGAGGAGGAGGAGGAGATTGGATTTATACCCTGCCCTTCACTACCCTAAGGAATCTCAGAGCGGCTTACAAACTCCTTTCCCTCCCGCTCCCCACAACAGACACCCTGTGAGGTAGGTGGGGCTGAGAGAGCTCTGACAGAAACTACTCTTTTCAAGAACACCTCTGACAGAACTGTGGCTTGCCCAAGGTCATCCAGCAGGTGCAAGTGGAGGAGTGGGGAATCAAACCCAGTTCTCCCAGGTTAGAGTCCGCGCACTTCACCACTATACCAAACTAAGTACCATTATGCACAATGCAAAGCACATAATTAATCACACACCCATTGATCTATATTCCTTCACTCTTAACACTATGTTGACTTACCTTTAACGGCTTTGTGACCTGACCAATTTACCAAGGACGAAACGTGCAAGAGTCATACGTGTCTTTTAAATAGCCAGACTGATACTGTTTTTTAAAAAAAGTGCATTTAATACAGACGTATAAGAAAGGGCCACAAAAGCAAGGGAGGCAGGTTCAGTGGAAATATCCCCCCATACCATCCACCTCCACTCCCCCAGAAACCAAGGCGCTTAGAGCCAAATCAGCTTTGCAGTTCCAGCTAGAGAAGCCCAGAACTGAAGCAAGGGCCAAGCCAGGCCCCAGAGCAGGCCACACTGGAAATGTCGAGACAGTGTGCAATAAAAAAAGCCCAACACTATGCTGCTGATTATTAGGAAGGTGACTGAAAACAAATCAGCCAGTATCGTCGTGTTGATGGTGTGACCTCACTTGGAATACTGGGTGCAATTCTGGTCACCACACCACATTTGACTATATATGGATTTCAAAATTTGTATTGGTTTTAGGGTATTTTGCCTTTGTTCATGACCCAGATAGGGTGACTAATAAATTGAAATAACAACAACAACAACCAGAAGAAAGGTTAAAACGCTTGGGGCTCTTTAGCTTGGAGAAACGACGGCTGAGGGGTGACATGATCGAGGTTTACAAGATTATGCGTGGGATACAGCAAGTTAAGAAAGAAGTCCTTTTCTCTCTTTCTCACAAAACAAAAATTCGTGGGCTGAGCTGTCAGGTTAGAACAGATAAAAGGAAGTCCTTCTTCACCCAAAGAGTGATTGACACGTGGAACTCACTGCCACAGGAGTTGGTGGCGGCTACAAGCATGGATAGCTTCAAGAGGGAATTAGATAAACATACAGAGCAGAAGTCCATCAGTGGCTATTAGCCACAAGGTATAGATAGGGACTCTCGGTCTGGGGCAAGTGATGCACTGTGATCTTGGTGCTTGGGGGGGGCAACAGTGGGAGGTCTTCTAGTGTCCCGGCCCCACTGCTGGACCTCCTGATGGCACCTGGTATTTTTGGCAACTGTGTGACACAGAGTGTTGGACTGGACGGGCCATTGGCCTGATCCAACATTGGCTTCTCTCATATTCTTATGTTCACTGGAAATAAAAGCAAGGGAAGCAGATTCAGTGGAAATCCCCCCCCCACCCAATCCACCTCCATCCTCACAGAAACCAAGGCGCTTAGAGCCAATGAACAGCTATGCCGCCACTAGGCCAGGAGAAGGCCTGGAGAAGGAGGCTTAGCTTAGGGCAGGCAGCAGCCACCAGGACTTGCCTCTTTCCTGGGGTCTTTTTAAAAAACCACCCCTCTTCCCCCATGCCTGCTGTCTGAAGTTGAAGTTGGTAGCTCATTTGCATAGACTATTCCAAGCCATGACCTAAGATGTGGATCTGGACCACTTGTACAAAGGATACAGAAGCCCTGTTGACAAGTTACAGTAAATGTACATGCAATACAGTGTACCCTTGATTTTTCTTTATACACACATTGAGTAATTCTCATGTTAAATTCAACACACTTATAAATATATGGGTGATTTAAACCCCATATTTATCCAGGTACTGGGCCCCCGTTTCTTACAAATAGATACACACACATTTTCAGTGTAACTTGCAACAGGGCTAGAAAGATAACCTATTGGAACAGCCCAAGCAGAAGCTCAGGATATGCCAGTATGTGGGCATTAAAGCTATATCCCTTTCCTAAGTTCTTCATTGAAGCTCAGTTAAAAATTCTGGGCTTGGAGATGTTGTTTATTTTTTTGTTGTTCTTTGTTTTGAGCCATAATGCTTGTGCATCATATTCACGCAAATGACTCTGCACAAGGAATCCTAGCTATTTCCTTTTAACACTGGGTGGGACAAGGAGATCCCTCTGAACATCCTCTAAAGAAAGGCTTCTCCAAAAACAAAACAAAAAACCCTAAAGGCAAAAAGCATGCACAACTCAAAGCAGTCTGGGGGTTACTTCCGAAATACAAAATATTAGACCCTTGTGCAGTCCTCTTACAGCTGCTGGCCAGTTGTCCCCAGACACCCAGTGTTTGCGCTTGTTCTTCACTGAGACGCATTTGGCTCTTGGCAATGCTTTCATTCCTTGCTAAAAATTAAGACCAGCTGCTGAGCCTGGGCAGAGAAAATGCTTTGTGGAGATGTCAACAGAACTGCTAGGCCTCCTCCATGGAGCAAGTGATGCTTAGCTATTCATCTACCACCTTTTTATCCTGCCTTTCTTCCAAGGAGCTCAGGCAGCAGATTACTGTATTCTAACAACCACCCTGTGAGGTAGGTTAGGCTGAAGGACAGCATGACTGGCCCAAGACCAGTTTCATCCAACAACCCAATGGCTGCTTTCCACTGTAGGCTCTGAAGCAGTGACTGGCTTTGGTCCTATCATCTTTGTTACGGTCACTTTGCCACCCAAACCAGATACTGGAAAGACACAAAAAATACATAAATAGTTTGCATGCAGTCAACAACAGAGCCCAGGCATCTTGGAAATCAGAGCATCTCTTCACTATTTAAAACATATCTTCCCCCCCTTCTCCAGCTGCCTGAAACAGCTTAAATGTTTTAAACTAACAATCAACTTCTGAATGATTTAAAAATCATTCACTTTCAATCAGGCAGGCTTCGCTGGGGGCCTAAATGCAAAAGAGCATGAAAAATATTGATCCTCTCCAACATTATCGTAATCTCAATGGCTTTATCCCACCTAGATTTTTATGGGTTTAAAGGAGAGTGATTTTGGACAAGTCCCCACCCCCAAAATGTTATACTGTTCAAAGAGATCCTTAAAATACACAAACAGCCCACATATTAACTCTCCTAAAATCTCCCTGTGTATCTCTGTAGCACATTTCAACAACAATTGACCTAAAGACATGTTGTGCATATACAAACTGATAATCCATTGATAGCTGGCCAAAAAAAAAAGAAAAGAAAAAGAAAAATCAACCCTATGCTTACATTCCAAGCCAGAACTCAGCATTACTCACAATATGGCTTTAGGAGGAGACAGCTGTGTCAAGCCTATTAGTGCTTCAGAGATCTGTTGTTAAGCTAACTGTGGCAGACTCACAACAGGGCTCCTCTACAGATGTAACATCAGCAGCAGCTCACAATTCCAGGGACAACAGAGCCAGTCTGTACCACAATTGCTCCAGAACTTATTTGGCAGCACATTACCTTTGAATACAGAATGTCTGTTACTCACCTACTGAACTGACACAACTACACTTTGAAGAAATGTTAGCTTTTCTCAGTCCCCCCCCCCCACCAATCCATCCCCAGTTCTAAGAAAATATTCCACACTCCTTGGGAAAGTGGGGGATACTAAATAAAGTGGAAAACTGAATTCTCGCTATAAGACTGAATTAGGATTCACATCCCAATTTTAAAACACTGGACAGAGGGAGAAGGAATACTGGGGATCCATACCAAGTACATAGTCACCACCTGACGACTGCACCATCAGACGATAGCAAGCATCAATGAGCCATGACAGATTTTTTAAAATACTCTTCATACTTGGCATACACAGCCACCTGTTTGTTCATATACTCAGCAATACACAAGGGATGAGAATGAGTCCTTAGTGCTGGACTTGTCAGCAATAGCTGGGATGCTCATAGCACTCCTTTTAAACCTCACCTGTATGAACAAACCAGGATTAGGAACATTTCCATAGTAAATTATTCCCTCCACTAGCAAAATGAATGAACTTTTTTCAAATGCTCTCAGAAAGACAGCAAAAAGGGGCCACCCATTGATAAGACTGGGGTTTCTATATGCTTAGGTATGCAAAAAACCCGTTATAAATTCATAAAGAAAAACAATAGAGCCTGATGGGGACTGAGCATGCTCATGGGACTAGGAATGCTGAGAGCAACTGGGAGATCATTACAGGGTGGGTAAGAAAAGGAAAAGGGAGGGAGATGAGGCAACTGACCGGCTCAAGATCTTATGAGATTGTGGTATCCTGGAGAGGGAGATATGGGGGTGGGGTTATCCTTTCCCCCCTGCCCATTGATTTCTCACAGATACACAACTTGTTCATCATTAAAAGCAAACTGGAAATGCAGTGCAGAAACACCAACCATTTCATTATTTCCAGGTTCTCTGTAAGAAAGGGAGAATCAGCATTTATCCCATTCAGAGCATGCATACTGTAATCTAAACTGTATGAACCCCCAACATATTTTTATGATATGTGGATTTGAAAGTAAAATGTATTGCCTATGAGGGAGCCTTTTACTAGTTAAAAAACTAATCATCTGCAAGTGGTCAAGGACTTCGCAAAAGAAATTAAATCTGGGAGCAGGTACCCTAATTTGATAAGCAATCTCCATGCAGAAACTACACCTAAAATGGCCTTGTACAAAACAGCCAGGGTTATCACCTGAACCATCAGTTTTGCCAAAGGCTTGTATACAACTGCCTGGAGGGGGGGGGAATGTCCTATCCCATTAATAGAGGCTTAATGTATCAAAAGGGGCAGCTGAAGTTTTTCTAGGCTTGGAGGTAAATAACATTCCATTAAGCCTCTGTTAAGAGGACAAGACATTTTTTGAATCCAGAATACTGGCAACCCGACTTCTAAGTGGAGGAGGGTGGCTTTATGCTGCTTTTATGCTCTTGAGCATAAAATCCTCGATTCTCCAGACTCTTAAAAACTGGTGGTGGGAAGTACCACCAAGTTACAGCTGACTTATAGTGACCCTGGGGTTTTCAAGGCAAAAGATATTCAGTGGTGGTTTTTCCTTGCCTGCCTCTGTGCCACGCCTCTGGTATTCCTTGGAGGTCTCCCATACAAATACTAGCCAGGGCCAGCCCTGCTTAGCTTCTGAGATCTGACTGGATTGGGCTAGCCTGGGCCATCCAGGTCAGCAAATAGGAATCACACCTAACATGCCCAAGACCTGTGAAGTATATGCATGTATCACATGGTAGAAAGTGCTGTCAAGTCGTAGCTGATTTATGGCAACCCTGTAAGGCAAGAGATAAGCAGAGGTTCTTTGCCATTGCCTGTCTCTGCAGTGTAGCAACCTTGGTGGGTTGCCTGAATGTGTGAAAACGGGCAGCGGAAGCATTTCTTGGCATGGAGGTAAATCACTTCATCTGGTAAATAACATCTCATTAAGCTACTATTAAAAGTGCAGGGCATTTTTTCCCCCTGTAGACGCGGTGCCTTGTTTGCATGCAGAAGGTCCTAGATTCAATCCCCAGCATCGTCATTTAAAAGGATTAGGTAGCAGCAGGCCTGTAGTCTTGGTGGGGCATTGGGGCTGAAGCCCCACCATGGATGAGCCCTGTCCCACCCCGGGAGAATGCCAGACCCCCGTGTGCCTCTCCCCTACTGCCCTACGGGGGGGGGGGAGGAAAGAAAGAGCTACCCCCCACCCCACATGCTGTTGGGTAATCTAATTAAGTTCCCCACTCTGGCTACAGAACTGGGAAGTAGGTGATGTGAAAGAGCTCTACCTAGGACACTGCAGTTTCATTACCAGTCAGGGTAGATGATACTGACCTTGATAGGTCAAGGGTCTGACTCAGTAGAAGGGAGCTTCATGTATTCATGGGTACACTGGGACTCCTTGGTTGCAACTTCTTTATCTAGTCAAGGAGTCTGATGATGCAACAGAAAAAAACCTATTTCTGTTAGTAAACTGTTACTTATCCGCGACCTTTGTAAGGGCTTCTCTATGACTCTATGACTGTATGAACATTTTCCCTGCAATTGAGAAGAGTTGACAGCAGAGGGCGCTAAGCTACCACAAAGACATATTTTATGGCCTACAAGGAAAGGAACGTACATTCGAATTAAAATCTGTAGTCCCGTGACATATTTTTAACAGAATTTACTTTTCGGACTGCGACAAATAAATTAACTAAGTCGATTTCTTTCTTCGCTTATTTTAACCCTGTTCATACACACACACACGCATCCTACTAACGTATAGAGGGATTATTTAAAATGATTGTCTTTCTTTCCCTCCTCCCAATCTCAATTCCTTGCCACAAATTAGTACAAAAAAATTCTTTGAGGCCGTTTGCTTTTTTCCCTTTCAAAGCAATTGTGGGTTTTGTCTGTTTTCACAATAGCCGCCTTCATATTTAAGAAACAGATCCAAATCTGGTCTCCCATCCTCAGGTAGTCATGCTGCGGAAGCCCCGCAAACTCCTACGGAAAGGAGCATTGTGTCTCCTCGCTGAAGTTGGCCTGAGACAATTGAAACCAGCAAGTCCTGAAACAGGAGCGCATCTTCTGTTGCTCCAGCAGCTCTTCTGCATGCGCCCGTCCACACATACACACTCACCGCCCCCTTCAACCCGGGCCCTGCTGCTGGCCCTTGAGGAGGACTGTGGCTGTTATGTATGTGGACCGCCACCAGGAGCTTAGTCCCCAAACACAAAGGGGACCTAGGATCCTAGTCCATCACGAGTCTACCAACAGAACCTTGACGGGAAATTCAAATCTTCCAATGGGGACATGGGTGTGCCGGGTGGAGTGTATATAGTTGGCCTTGCAGGGGCATTTTCCTTGTCCAGTGTGTGAAGTACAATAAATGTGTCTGAACGCATGTCGTAGTTCAAGTCTTCCATGCGGCGAATTCAGTACTTTATAATGGCGATGAGGATGGGATTCCGATGAGCGAGCCTAACTCTCCAACCAGCGCAGCACCGAGCAATGTTCCAGAGGAAGCCATCGCGCCACACACTGCTCCCGAGCAGCACCGCACTGTGCCCGGCAATTCCAAACACCACTCCCCGCTCCGCGCTAGAGTCATAGCCTCTGCTCCAGGACACCTAGAAGCTTTTGACCCCACTCATCCCAAGCTTTGGGATTCATGGACAGACCAGCTTACCTGCTACCTCACCTACCATGAAGCGACTGACGCAGGCAAGAAAAGGGCTCTCCTCCTCAGCTTTTGCGGTGTGAACACCATCCGGCCCATGAAGAGCCTCCTGGCCCCGAAGGCAATCCTCAAGTGCATGTACGAGGAAATCATCGATGCCCTAACCAGGTATCTCACCCCCCAGCCAATGACGCTGGCCAAGTGGATGGAATTCCAGGGGTGTGTCCAGAAGCCTGGCAAGACAGCCACAACCTTCCTGGCCATGCTGCACCAACACGCCATGGAGTGCAAATTCACTAAAGTGGAGGAGAACCTCATGACCCTGTTTGCCTTGGGGAATCAGCAACGTGAAGCTCTGCCGGAGGATGATCGGCACCACCGACATCAACCTTGACGAGGCCCTACAGCGTGCCATCGCCCACGAGGCCTCCCACCGCGACTGACCAGCAGCAGCGTCCCATCTCGTGCTCCCTGACCTGGCGCCCGAAAACTCAGATGAGGAGGACGTCCATCTCATCCGCAACCCCAACCGCCGGAAGCCGCCAAGAACTGCCGGAGTCTCCGGGCACTCAGGAACAGCCACCAGTCATTCCACGTGTGCCAGTTGCGGAGAGGCACACGAGAGAAAGTCGTGCCGGTTCTGTGATGCCGCCTGCCACATGTGTGGAAAACAAGGACACCTCGCCCACATTTGCAGGTCCAAGGGTAACCGGAACCATCCCTTCCAGCAGCATCCACGCTGCCAGACCTCCACACACTATGAGGCCACCGAGGACATGGACGGTCTCTACCTCCTGACCAGCAAGCTCTCACTACAGGTACTGCACCTCCCCAACTTGCCCACAACCAGTGTTCCCTCAGTTTTTTAGCCTCTAGCTCACACATTTCTGTCTTAGCTCAGGAAGGATGGCTCCAGAGCAAACTGATTTATGCAGTAGCCAAATTGCTCGCTCACAACTTTAATGCCAGTAGCTCTCAAAGTAGAATTTCTGCTCACAAGACTCCATTCCTTAGAGGGAACATTGCCCCACAACCCCGAAGTTCCACATCTAGGTCATAATCGAGGGGTCCCCCTGCTCAATGGAAGTGGACTCTGGGTCAGTGGCTTCTATCATACCTGTGGAAACGCTGCAAAGACTTTGCCCAAATGGCGGGCCCCACCTGCAGCCCTTGCCTTTGAACTTGGTGGACTTCCAGAAGAACCTGGTTCCAATACAGGGTGTGGGGACTTTCTGTGTGAAGTACCAGGGATTTGAGGGTTTCCTGGACTTGATTGTTGTGGAGGGAAATTTAGTTAGCTTATTGGGGTGGGCATGGTTTGCACTGTTGGGCATCACGGTGGGGGGGGTGAATAAATGTGCACCACAGGACTTTACTGAGGTTTGCGGGGAATTTTCCGCTGTATTTGATGGGGCTCTGGGTTGTTACAAGGGACCCCCAGGTTGCCCCCATCCGCATGCAGTTCTGCAGCACCCCGCTCACCTTGTGGCCGAAAACTGATGCAGAACTGGACCACTTAGTAGCCCAAGGGGTCATCAAACCGATCTCCCATGCACCATGGGAGACCCGCATTGTTACCCCCATCAAGCCCAACGGCGACGTCCGCATTTGCACGGGCTATAAATGTACGCTGAATAAGGCCCTCCACGACCATGCTTACCCTGTCCCGGTTGTGAGTCATGTGTTAGCTTCCTTAGCAGGGGCTAAGATTTTCGGCAAGTTGGATCTCATGCAGGCATACCAACAGCTGCCAGCTGCCAGGCATGCCAACAGCTGATGAGGCCATGGCCCAGACAATTGTAATGCACCGAGGGGCTTTTAAGGTTAGGGGGCTGCAGTTCGGCATAAGTGTGGCCCCAGAGATATTTCAGCACCTGATGGACTCTTTATTGAAAGGGATCCCTGGGGTGATGCCGTTTTTCAACGATGTCCTCATCATCACAGCCACCTCGGACGATTTTGCCTCCCGTCTCCGTGCCATCCTTCACTACAGCGGGTCTCAAAGTAAAGAGGGAGAAGTGCCTCCGTGGGGTCCTGGGTCGATGCATCGGGCCTCCATCCAGCGAGGGACAAGGTAAAGGCCATTCTGGAGGCCCCCACGCCATCTAGCAAGGCAGAACTTCAGGCGTTCTTAGGGCTCCTGAACTTTTATCACGCCTTTCTACCACACAAGGCAGCTGTTGCGGAGCCCCTTCACCATCTCCTGGACAAATCAGCATCCTGGTCTTGGGGCCCGAGGGAGGCAACGGCATTCAAAGGGGTCAAAGTGCTTCTCATCTCGAATGAGGTACTGACGCACTTTGATGAGTCCCTGCCTGTAGTCCTCGCTTGCAACACCTTCCCCTATGGTGTCGGAGCGGTCCTGGGCCACCTTCTTCCCAGCGGCCGGAAGGTTCCCGTGGCCTACACAGACTTTGATGGCTGCCAAGCGCAATTACGTGCAGATAGACCGAGAGGGCTTGACAATAGTGTTGGGGGTGAAAAAGTTTCATAACTTTGTGTAAGGGCAACCCTTCACAATTGTAACTGACCACAAGCCACTCCTCAGCTTATTTGCAGCAGACAAACAAACCTCCCAGGTGAACTTGCCCCGTGTTCTCCGTTGGTCTCTCTTCTTGACTGTCTACAGTTACCGCCTGGGCAAGGTGATGGGAAACACCGACGCCCTCAGCAGACTGCCCCTTCCCTCCGGGGACGCTGATCCTGCCCCCACCCCTGGGTCCTGATGCTCGAAGGGCTCCCCGAGCTGCCCCTTCAGGAAGCAGACATCGCTCCTGCTCGCCCGCAACCCCTTCCTCTCCTGGGTCTCGGGCTGGGTGGTAAGGGGGTGGCCCACGTCTTCCGCTGGTCCTGAGTTCATGGCTTTCACGTCCCATAGGGACAAGTTGCCGGCTCTCAAGGGGTGTCTCCTGTGGGGCAACTGAGTCGTGGTCCCCACTGCTCTGCGATGAGTCTTCACTGCTCGCCCCAAGGCGCACCTGGGGATAGTCAGGATGAAGGCTATGGCCCGGAGCTACGTTTGGTGGCCAGGAATCAAGATCAAGGCCTGGGTGAAGAGATGCCAGACCTGCCAGGCAGTCTGCCCAAACCTGCCAAGCGTGCCCCCGCTGCCATGGGAGTCAACACACAAGCCTTGGTCCCAGTTACACATAGATTTTACCGGGCCCTTCCAGGGGCTGATATTCTTAGTAACAGTAGACTCGTACTCCAAATGGTTGGAGATCAGCCCCGTACCCACCACCTCCACAAAGGCCATCATCCAAGCACTCCGCGGGATCTTCTCCACCCACAGGCTGCCGGACACGATAGCCTCCGACAATAGGACTGCCTTCACGGCAGTGGAGTTCCAGGACTTCCTCCAGCGGAACCTGATCCAACACATAAGATTGGCGCCTTTCCACCCCACGACCAACAGCCAAGCGGAAAGGATGGTCTGCAAAGCAAAGGAAGCCCTCAGCCAAATCCCAGACAGGGACTGGGAGTTCCAGCTCGCCCGCTTCCTGCTGACACAGCAGACAATACCCAACCCCATCACCAGGCACTGCCCCGCAGAACTGCTGACAGGCTGGCACCCCACTATTCTGCTGGACTGCCTACATCCAGACCGGGTGCCGGACTCAAGGAGGCTGAGAGAACAGAGGGACGCACCCTGGGGGTTCTTCCCAGGCAACCACGTGTTCATCCGGAACTTTGGGAGGGGCCCCGCCTGGATCACGGGAAGGGTTGTCCAAGTCACTGGCTCAGTATCCCATGAGGTCTCTACGGAGAACGGCCAACTACTAAAGAAACATATTGATCAACTTAGGTGGGGACAACTCCAAGAGGCTGAAGTGCACCCCCCCCCCCAGCTTGAAGGACCAGGGCTCAACACCCCACGGGCCGGCACTCAGGCAGAAACCTCCCGCATGGAGGAATCCCCACCGGTCAAGCCCCCAGCCACCCTGCCAGAAACCGAGGAGCAGCTGCCCCCCCCCGCAGCCAGACATGGTCAGCCAGCCAGAGGCGGCCATAAACAACCCTGTGCCAGCCCTCTGGTGTTTCCAAGGAGAGTGCAGACCCCCACCTATCTGCAAGACTATGTGACATAGGTTGAGTGGAACTAAGGGGTTATGTATGCCCACCGCCACCAGGGGTCCACGGATAAGCAGGAGTTTAGTCCCCAAACACAAAGGGGACCTAGGATCCTAGTCCAGGGAGTCTACCAAAAGAACCTTGGTGGGAAATTCAAACCTTCCAATGGGGACATGGGTGTGCCGGGTGGAGTTCATATAGTTGGCCTTGCAGGGGCATTTTCCTTGTCCAGTGTGTGACGTACAATAAACGCCTCTGAATGCATGTCCTAGTTTGAGCCTTCCATGGAACCCAGTACAGTGGCCTTCCTGGTTTCAAAGGTGGAAGGGCTGGCGACATGTCAAGCATTGTACTCACAATGCATTCCTGCAGGAGGGATCCGTCTTTACTGGAAGAGGGTGGACCTCGTGTGAAACGGGGGTTGACCGCCATACCGAGGAGTCAACCGGGGTTGATTGGCGTGACGTGTCTTAACGTTTCGGAATTTCCCTGGAAGGAGGCGAAAGCGCGGAAGGGTCGCCTCATTTAAAAGGCCAGCCGCGAGATAAAAGTTCACCGCCTTTCCGAACTGCAACATCCCCACGCGGCCGGTTTCCCGGCTGGAGGCGGGGCGCCTTAGTGCCAGTGGGCGGGGACTAGCCGCAAGGGCGTGGCTTCCCCAGTTTTAAAGAATCCCCTCTTAGTCCGGAGAGGCCTTTCAACAAGCAGAGGGAAAAGAGGAGGCGGGTTCTAATTTGGGGAGGGCGGGTCCTCTGCAATGCTCCGCCCCCGCCTCCGGTAAGAGTCCATATAGGTCCCTGCGTTGAAACCGCCCCCTTCCCCTTTCCCCACGGCCTGGTCATGACCCTTCGGAGACTCCGGCGACTCCGGCCCGGGCAGCCAGAGCGGGAGGCTACGGCGGCGGCGGCGGCACTGAGTGTGGGAGGGCCAGGCGTCCTGGGGGACCGAGCGTCGGAGCTGGAACGGGCGCTGGCGGCCTCGGGGGGCACCTTGCCCCGCACCAGGAGGGTGAGTGAGGGGCTGCAGCCCCCAGACAGTGACGCGGGGGGGGGGAAGAGCGCTGGACCCGGACCGTGCAGCACGTCTGCAACGTCCGTGGCCGTCCACCACCGCGCGCCCCGCATTGTCTTCCCCCTTTCCCAGATCCCGATCCGAGGGCGTGCCTGATGCCGGACTGGGCAGCAGCGGCTCCCTTGCCAGTGTCTGTTCTCCCGCCACAAAGGAGAGGCAGAAGGGAGCGAGACCCACGAGAGGCTGTCGTCCTTATTCCACCCCACGGAATAAGGAGGGGGTGGGGGAACCCCTAGTGTTTCTTTGCCTGCTTTGCTTCCCATCGCTCCGTTCCCCTCCCTGAGTCTCGGGCCAGCTTTCTTTGGCGGTAGCAGCACTCCGCTGCCCACCCCGTGTCGATGCCAAAGCCAGGCTTGTCCGGTCTTCCGGGGCAGCCTCTTTTCAGCACGCGGCGATGCTGCGACCTGGAGCCTCCGGGCGAGACCGTGGGTCTAAGCTTCATATGTACAGTCGGAGGGGATGTCTGTTGGAGGTAACGAGTTCCGGTGGACTAATTCGGAGGCTCAAGTGTGGTCCCCTGTTGATGGTCCTGGTTTCTGCCCAGTTGCTTTTGACCTTTCCCCATTCGCCACGATTTGCCTGTGTGGGGTGGAAGTGGGGGACGACGACGACAAGCCATTTGCTCATTAATTCCTATTCATGCCCTTGGAAGCTTCTTTCATTCGCTGCCTCCTCTTAATTCACAGCTTATGACAAGAATAGTTTTCCTTCTGGGGATAGGCTGAGGGACCCAATAGGGTAATTGATTTTATGGCACTTCTCCTGCCTTTCACCTGTCCTAGAACTCGGGCACGCATACGATTCCTATCCAGACACTGACCACACCCAGACCTTCAGCTAGGATGCCATTCCAGGTGCTTTCCAGGTGCACCTTGAGATCCGCACAAGTACGTGTTTTGCTGATGGCACTTCTGGTGCTCCAGCACTGTTATAAAGGAATGGTCCACTGAGATAGTCTTGCCAAATAAAGCCATATTGCAAATGGGTGTCAAACGTTCATGTGACTCTTCCTGACATGAACTAGACCAGATGATCACTTGGTAACTAAAAGGCATTCCTGGAAAGCTGGGGAGATGGTAGGCCAGCTTCCAGTAGGACGACTGAACGTGGGTTGGGCTATGAAGTTTCTGCTCCCATGGTCCTCTGTGGAATATATTGATAACATGGTTCAGTATTCAGTCTAGCCAGGATAGCTTTGCATTGAAGACAGTGGTCTGGGTTTCTTTCTCATGGAGCATTTTGTGCAGTGTGTAAGCATTTAATCTGTGCTGGTTAGGGTGGCCTTTTGATTTTAAAAATGGGATTCTTTCTACTTTCTGTACTGCTGTGTTAGTAAAAATAGTGAGAGAAACTTGCAGGCAATTCTAGTATAACGCATGAAAGCACTTGTAAGAATCTGCGGCTCTCGGTTAAGATTTAGCAAAGGCTTCTTCTCATGTGTGCTTAATGTGAGTTGTGAAATTTGGGTTAAATGCAGTCATGATGCTTGCTTACATTAAGATGCTCATTTCAGAAGGAAACTCTTTAGCTTCTCCCCCAAAATGTCTCCCAAAATTCTAAGCTGATGATTCTAAGCTGACTGACTGTGCTTCCCATGCTGGTGGTTCTGCTTGACTGGCCACGTTCATGACTAGTGTAGGTGCTGCGGAGAAGTGCCTGTCACGCTCTAGGTTTACAATATAATTACTGCATTAAGATTCAGGTAGGCAGCTGTGTTGGTCTGAAGCAGCAGAACAAAGTTTGAGTCCAGTGGCATCCTTAAGACCAACAAAGCTTTATTCAAGGTGTAAGTTTTTGTGTGCATGCACACTCTTCAGATACAATGAAATGGAAATTATCAGTCTATACATATAGGTAGAGGTCTTCTTTGAGGGGGGGGATTCTGTGTAGATTTATCTCACCTGTCCCCAGACCAGAAAAATACATTCAGATCTACCAATTATATTACACTCTGCTATTTGTTACATTACAATCTACTATTCTAATCTGTTATTCCACATAAGAAAATAAAATAAAGTAAAGAGGACATATGGCCTTTCTGGGGGTTGGTGAAGCATATAAGGGCTGAATGAGGTTAGCATATGTAGTGAGATAGGAAACAAATATCCCTGTTAAATGCTGGGGATTCCATTGTTCTGAGTGTGGTAATAACTTGCAAATCAGCAATTTCTAGGCTGTTCCTGAAGTTCCTGTGCAATAAAACAGCTACTGTGAGGTTATCCATTGAATGTATTGGGTAGTTGAAGTGTTCTCCAACAGGTTTCTCAGGCTTGTCATACTTGATGTCGAATTTGTGTCCATTTATCCTTTGGCATAGGGTTTAACCAGTTTGCCTTATATAGAGAACCAAAGGGCATTTTTGGTATTTAATGGCATATACAGTGTTAGAAGATGGGCCTGTGAATTAGCCTGAGATGGTGCAGCTGATGTTGTTAGGTGCAGTGATTGTGTTGTCTGGGTTATGTGGCAGCAAAGCTATAAGGTCACCTCCATGCTTGAGAGGAGACTAATGGAGCATAATGGCAGGGTCTCAGTTAACTACTCTCAGCATTCCATAATTGAGGATACATCTGCCCATCTAGCTCCAATTTTGACATTTATTTCCTTCACTATGCCCCCTCCCCCCGGAATTAAACTCAAACAAATAGTAACCATTTAAACTAAGTTTGTTATTCCTGTTTGGTCCTTGAATCTGTTACACATCTTCCTTATGCTGTATGCTGATTTACTGCTCACTCTCTACCTGTATGTATGGACTTGTAACTTCCTTTTCATTGTATCTGAAGAAGTATGCATGAACATGAATGCTTATACCTTGGATAAAACTTTGTTGGTCTTTAAAGGTGCCACTGGACTCAAACTTTGTTCTATTACTGCATTAAGATTTTCAATCTCTGCGTACAACAGTGGCCCTGTAAGCCCTTATCTGGGACTTGCATTTTAACAAAGAAGCCATATAAATGGACCAACCTCACCTGAACTTCCCATCCACCTCTCCATAAATAAATGGATCCTCTGGTTATTTGTCACTGATCTCTTGTGCCTCTCATAGGGCAGTTACCTGAATGCTGACCCACTGGTAATCTCTTGTCAGTTCCATGATAATGAGAAGGATTAACTGAATGTTTGTTCTTCTCCAACCCCCAAATAAGGATATTGTTGCAGACAGGAGTAGACTAGGAAGTGAAAAAGGCCCTGGAGTAGGTCCCTGTGGCAGAGCAGCCCCTGTGGTGCTACAAGCCAGCACTTCAGGGGAACTCAGTGGTGCCAACAGTGGGCATTGGCTCACCCTTTGCCTCATCCCACAAAATGGCAGCAGTGCAGGAGGAGGCAGCTGGCAAGCTGACTCTGATCACCAGTGCTGTCTGAGCCAAATAGCTGCTGGCAGAGTAGACCACCAGTAGCCTTCTAGGGCAGTGGCCTACTAGGAGATGTTATTTTAAGTGAAATGACTGGTCTACCCCTGCCTACAGGCATTGTTACTCATGTTACCTCAAAATTTGGGTGTTCTTCCTTTTTAGTGCTAGCTTTTACTTTAATCACCTTTCTTTAGGATGAGTTGGGTTGGGCATGTGCGTGTGCTTCAGCTGCTGATCCTTCTTAACGGTGTGATATGTTAATGTGTGCTAACGCTGCAAATGAGTATTGCTAGCGTGAAGTGCAGGTGGCAAGCAGGAAGGACGCATGTAGTCCCTGTTGACAAGAAGAGAAGAGGTTGGATTTATACCCCGCCCTTCACTTGGAGTCTCAGATCAGCTTACAAACTCCTTTCCCTTCTCCACAACAGACACCCTGTGAGGTAGGTGAGGTAGGTGGGGCTGAGAGAGCTCTGACAGAAACTGCTCTTTCAAGGATAGCTCTTATCAGAACTATGGCTTGCCCAAGGTCATCCAGCAGCTGCAAGTGGAGGAGTAGGGAATCAAACCCAGTTCTCCCAGATTAGACTCTGCATACTTAACCACTACACCAAAATAGTTGTTCAATACATTCTATGTAAGCCGTCCTGAGCCTGCCCTGGCAGGGTGGGTGGGATATAAATTAAATAAATAAATAAATTATAGTTAAGCCAGCTCCTTGGAGAAAAATACTTCAAATCCAAACTGTCCAATTTGTTCTTTAATGCTCAGACTTGTTCCTAGAGTGATTAAATCAAATCAAATTTAGCAGTCAAGGCTGCTAAGAAAGATTTCTATGTGGCCTCAATTGCATCTGCTAGCTCACGCCCGGCCCAATTATTTAGTACAATTCGGTCGCTGACAGACCTGCCCCAGGGCAGGCGAAATGATAGGGAATTGGATATAGGCTGTGAGGCTTTCACGAGCTATTTCGCAGGTAAAGTCTTGGCGCTCCGCTGCGACCTCCCCGCTACAATTGAGACAGTGAGTGAACTTGAGGCCCCTTGCGCGCCTTCGGTTCCGGGTTTAGAGTGTTTTAGCCCACATACGACCTTGATCCGTGCCCCTCTTGGCTCATTAAAGTGGGTCATGAGGGGTTTCGAGGTGCTCTGCGGGAGATTATTAACAAGTCCCTCTTGGATGGACGATTCCCCGGAGCACTCAAGGAAGCGATGGTCCGCCCTCTCTTAAAAAAAGCCATCTCTGGACCCGACCGAATTGGCTAACTATCGGCCGGTGTCCAATTTGCCCTATTTGGGCAAACTTATAGAGAGGGCAGTGGCGTTACAGCTACAGGGCTTTCTGGAGGATGCTTCGATCCTAGATCCCTTCCAGTCTGGCTTTCGCCCTGGTCATGGGACGGAGACGGCATTGGTCGCCCTGGCTGACGATCTCCATAGGCATCTGGATCGAGGTGGTGTGGTGGCATTGTTGTTGTTAGATCTGTCGGCTGCATTCGATATGGTCGACCATCAGCTGCTGGCCCACTGCCTCACTGACATGGGGATTCAGGGGCTTGCCCTTCAATGGTTTGCTTCTTTCCTTCAAGGTCGGGGACAAAGGGTGGTGATAAGGGATCAGTGGTCCCGGAGGCACCCTCTTGAGTGTGGGGTGCCTCGCGGCGGTACTGTCCCCGATGTTATTTAACATCTATATGCGCCCCCTTGCCCAGATTGCCTGGAGCTATGGGCTTGCGTGTCATCAATATGCAGATGACACCCAGCTCTATCTGATGCTGGGCGGCCGGTCGAGCTCCAACCCAGATGACCTTCATCAGGCATTGCAAGCTGTGACTGGTTGGCTCAGACTGAGTTGACTGAAACTAAACCCGGTGAAGATGGAGGTCCTGGGCCTAAGTCGGGTCAGTTCAGTATTGGGGCTCCCCCTCCTGGCCTTTGATGGGGCGCCTTTGGTGCCGGTGTCGAGGGTTAGGAGTCTAGGAGTGCTTCTGGACTCCTCTTTAACGATGGAGGCCCAGGTGGCAGCCTTTTACCATCTTCGGCTGGCGCGGCAGTTAGTTCCCTTCCTTGACTACGATGACTTGGCCACAGTGATCCATGCGACAGTCACCTCGAGGCTGGGCTACTGTAACGCTCTCTACATGGGGCTGCCTCTGTTGCAAATCTGGAAGCTGCAGCTAGTGCAGAATGCGGCAGCTAGGCTGTTGATGGGTCTCACGAGGTGGGACCACATCCAGCCGGTGCTGAAGGCGCTGCACTGGCTGCCTATAGCGTACCAGGTTTGCTTCAAAGTGCTGGTTCTTACCTATAAAGCCCTTGATGGCCAGGGTCCAGCTTACCTAAGGGACCGCCTTTCCCCATATGTTCCCCAAGAGCACTACAGTCAGGGACGCAACATCTTTTGGTTATTCCAGGTCCCAAGGACATCAAGTTGGCTGCAACTAGGGCTAGGGCCTTTTTGGTGGCAGCTCCTGTCTGGTGGAATGAGCTCCCGGAGGAGTTCCGGGCCCTGTGCATGCTAACTCCCAAAACAACCCAGAGTGCATGCTTTTGACTTCTCCAGAATTCCTCTGGCTGGATGTTATAAACATTTTAAGAGAGCTCATTGTCATTACCTGCAAGGGCAGAAGATATTTTCAAAATTCTCAGGCTTCCCATAGGATACTAGGAAGTATTGCTGGATTTTGCTAATTGAAATAAAAATGTATTATACAGAGCAAATAGTACTTGTACTACTGTGCCAATTACACCTTTAGTAGCAGTGCTATGGGTTTTGGAGGCTTGAAGATATTTTTGTTTAGCTGACTTTAGCATATGTTGTCTACAGTGTGTTCAGATGAATTGTGATTACTGTTCATTAGAACAGTGGGGTGGGATAAGGCTGGAGACTGGTGACTGGTGTAGCTGTTTTGTTGAAAGTGGAACGTGCCACGAGTTAACCATTATTTGCACATGCAGCTATTTGCTGATGTTTCTTTAGAGGCAGGAAATCTTTCTTGTGATGCAAGGAATAATCCTTATCCACAGAATGTTCTCAGGCTTTCCTGAACAGACTGTTCGGAATTGGTGGTCAGGTGACTCAAAATTCTCATCAATGCTTTAAGTCTCATTAATTTCAAGTGTAGCTTGTGCTATGTGTACTTGGTTCAACTTTTCAAAATATGCCTTTTCTGAAAAGCACAAAGTTTTTTCCAGCTGAATTAACACTAGAAGAAAGGAGCAAGTTCTTCTCCTCCCCCTCCCACCATCACCTTGTTCCTTGAAGTCTTACTACTTTTTGCAAACTTGCTTTGTTACTAAATATTGTACTGCCAGTTAAGCTCCATCATATTCATCATAACTAGCTAAAACCATGTGTTTGTGTTAGTAAAAGTGCTAACATACAGTGCAGTCTTTTGCAGAGTTTCTCCCATCTATGCCCATTGATTCCAGTGGGTTTAGACTGAAGTAACTGTTACATTATGTAGTATTGCTGCTTCTCACATCTGGTCTTTTAAACCTCCTGCAAGGCAGGCCACTGTTCTCATTTTACAGATGGTAAATGCAGGGTGAGAGCATGACCTTATAGAATCATAAGGTTGGTAGGCACCTCCAGGGTCATCTAGACCACCCCTCTGCACAATGCTGGAAATTCACAAATATCTGTCCTCCACACACACCCAGTAACTGCTGTTCCACACCGAGAAGATGACAAAAAAACCTCCAGGATCTCCAGCCAAACTGGCCCCAAAGTGGCAATCGGCATTTCCGTAGGCAAGTAAAAATACCTCTGAATAGCACTAAGTGAATGAATGAGTCAACAGGACTTGAACCTAGATCACCCACATCCAGTGTCAGCACTATCTAGTGAGGAGATTTTCTAGGATGCCCTTAAAAATAAAGAACTTCAGTATGACTAAACCTGATTCTCCTTGCAGATGCATTAGCGGACTTATGCCTCTTCCGGGGTGGGTCCTGCCTATCCTTCTAGACCCAGCAAAAACAGGCTTGATCCTCACTTCTGCTTTCATCCCCTTTCTATTACTGTGAACTTTATGTTGTTTACAAAACTGGTATGCCACTTTTTCTGCTCAGACAGGATCACTAAGGCAGTTCACATTTAAAACATTATAAAAACAGATAAAGCCCAAACTCAAATGCATATTAAAAGCACATCAAACAGTAATTAAAACAAGACAGGAAGGTGGGGAACCTATGTAATCTATAGTGCAGGTGTAGTTTAACTTTCTGTACAGCATTGTTCTAAACCTGGGGTGTCAAACATACAGCCCATGGGCCAGAACTGGCCCATCCAGGGCTCTTAGCCAGCCCAGAAGCAATTGGTCATTACCTTTATTGCCAGACGATAAAGACTGTACATTTTGTCCCTGTATACTGTCCCAATGCTAGTGCGTTATGGGCGGTGGAAGTGGGAGGGTGGGCATCAGGGAGATACGGTAAGAGTGTTAATTTTTTTAAGCATCTTTGTATTTTGAGTGTCTTTTATAAAGTTTATATCTCCACCTGGCATTACATTTTATTGCACACATGGCCCAGCGCAACAAGTGACATTTATGTCAGATTCAGGCCTTGTAGCAAATGAGTTTGACACCTCTGTTCTCAACAATCTCAAAAGGATTGGAGGCCCCTCAGGAATAAACTTCTTGTTGCTTCTTGTGCTGGGTGTCAGCCTTCTTATAGTGCTTTTGCCAGTCTATTTGTTGCCCCAAACCAAAATCCTTGTAGTGAGTTTTCCATTGACATGTCAAGCTCATTTTCTTTCTGTTTCTTCTTTTTTTTTGAGGGGGAGTATTTTTGCATTTTTATGTGTGTGTGCACTCGTGCCTGGAAATCATGGCAACCTCTGGCGACTCCTACTGGGTCATGGAGGATGTTCAGAGAAGTGGCTTGATAGCTTGCCTCTGGCCTCCCGGCCCTGGTATTCTCTGGAGGTCTCCCACCCAAATACTTGCCAGGGTCAGCCCTGCTTAGCTTCCGAGGTCTGATGAGAACGGGCTTACCCGGGCTATCCAGGTCAGGGCATGCTGGGCCCATTTTCCAAGCACTTCTTTCTCTCCCCACAATTCCCTTTCATTGTGATGTTGACAGAGATAAGAAAAGTCTCCATGGGCCTAGTGTTCAGGTGAGTGGTGCTGTGCAGTATCATGTAACATCCCAATGAAAAGGAATTGTCAGAGAGGAGGAAATTTTGGCATCTTGCTTGGGGTAAGAGTAAAGTAGACTGGCTTTGAGGTTTGGTACCAGTGTGCCCGCATGGTGTAGGGGTGGAAGTGTTGAACTAGGATCTCAGAGACCCAGGTTCAAATCTCCACTCTGCCATGGAATTTTGCAGGGTGACCTGGAGCCAGTCACTCTCTTCTCTGCCTAATCTACCTTAAAGGGACATTAGGTTAAAATGGAGGAAAGAGCAATGTAAAGTGCTTGAGGACAGCAAGGTGTAAATGAAGTAAACACCAGAGTGCACATGTACCACTTCAGTTATGCACATGTTTTCTTTCTGTTTGTACCTTGTCCTGTTTTCGACTGCCCAGTCCCTTCTTTGTCCCATCTTTTCCATTTCCTCCTCACACGGGTGTCTTATGGCCTGGTCTGCGTGGGCAGAAAAGAAGAATGCTGTGATAAAAGCCTGAGGTGGCAGAGTGGACTGTATCAGTTCACACTGGATACAGGGGTTGGCATTTTAAATTGATCCTTCATGTAAAAAATTTCCCTGGTGGGTGCAGGGAAGGGGTGAATCTAGCTTAGCAAGGAAGAGGTTTTTGCCATTCTCCTGTCTGTCTGCTAGTAGTCTAGTTGCAGGAAGTGGTATCCCTCACGTAGATTCCAGTGCCTCATTCTGCTGCGCGTATAGATCCAACCACCCATACTTATTGGTATCTGTATTGGGGGGGGTGTATTTGGGGTACCAGAGTATAAAGATATTATGAAATGCATCTGTAGACAAGAAGCTTCTGTCAGCAAGAGGTACCTCGCAAAAGTATAAAATAAAAAATTTCCCCATCACCCTACTGATATCTAGCTTATCTAAGGGAAGGTATTGTGATACATATATTGCTGGGAGTTCTTAGAAACAAGACTAGAGCAACATGTTAGGGAGAGCTTTATCGCCAATGTAGCTTTGGCATCACATCTCTGAACTTTGCTGTGTAGGTTGATACAACATTGGGGGAAATAAGGACTCATTTCCTGTGTAGCTCTACATCCCATAATACTATCCTGTGGCTATGGTAGCTTGTTACTGCAGGCAGAGATAACAGCTGAGAAAAGGAACTCTGAATACTATGACTAGAGTGCCAGTTACAAAGAAGTTCCCGAATTACCAGATTACAGAAGTTGTTACCTCAATATGGGGGTGGAGGGGGAGGTGACGGAGGGGTGCCTGACGGTTGTTGAGGGATGACGTCTTTGCTGAACACCTTGGCTACTGAAACATGCCTGGTGTTCAGAACAGGAGTGACATAAGTGTGAAGGAACAGAACAATTGGGTGAGAGACGTATGCGTGGTGACAGTTTACAGCTTAATTTACTAAACCGTTTCAAAGCAAGTCTTCCTGCTGGTTCCAGAAATGTTCTGAGGTCAAGAGCAAACCTGTGGAAAGATTTGGAAACTATTTTGTACTAACTGATTTCTGACTTGAACATTTAAGTATTGAATTCCCAAAGCAAGAATTCTTAATACATTTCATTTGTGGAGATTTCTCTATTGGGCTTGCATTGATGTGTGACCATTGTTAAGCTCCCAGAGTAGTTACTGTAGTGAATTCAGAACCTGTCTCTGTTCTTCGCACTTCAGAAGCTGCAGGTTTCCTTCACTGTTGTACCTGAAGTGTAGTGTAAGAGTAAGAATGACCTTCCCTTTGAACAACCTCCCTTTATGTTTTTGAATTACTGTTTTAAGCATATCTCCCAGTTAGAAGGAGGCAAGTCAAGAGCCCCAACTCCTACAGAAATATAAAGTACAGTCCCCTCTGAGGGCAAGTCACTGCTGCATGAGCAGTGGTTGAAGCACCTGACAGTATCTGAAGCACAGATGACAGAAGAATTACCCACTTCTGTGTAAGCTGGTAAGAAAGGGCAGGACAAGAACAACGGTCCATGCAGAGACAGCCTCTCCTGTGGATGGGCTTGCACAAGCTTTTTTCTTGATATCCCTGCACAATTCATATCTAATTAGCAGTGGATTTTGCTCCCAATGGTTATCCCATACTTGCAGTGAATCGTGGAAGATTCTGTGATTGAAACTGCCTGGTGAGTTTGCTCCGAATCAGACTCTGCCCAGTCCTGGCAATGCTGAGCCCTCCAGTGCAATCAAAACTGCTGCCTTTTCCCCTCTAGTGGGCTCATTCCAAGTCTGTTTCTCAGTACCTGAACTGAGCTCTGATCAGGATAATCGGTAGGTGGATATAAGCACCTAGAGAACTCATTTTCACGAGTAATGTTAGCAGCAGTTAACTTGCACACATTTAGGATGAGAGGGGCAGTATCTTGGGAATATACTTGAGCCCCGAGCCTCCTCTTGGGGACTCACTGGTAGATCTGCCACTTGATGAAAGATTTACATCAGTTTCAGGGTGGTTCTTGTCATGGCAGCTTATACTGAAAACCAGCAACAAGTCTGGTGCAGATGTGCTGGGAAGGTAATAGTTGATGCCAGCTACCCTCAAGACTAATTTTGCATCATAGACCAAGAAAAGCAGCTTTATTTGGCAACTCTCAGAGTGATGCCTAGTGAGGCAGGGTAAATATGAGGTGACAATCTGTCACTTAATAAGGATTTCTCTTTAGTACCTGTTAGTGGCGGCTGGGAGCAAGAGTGGGGCATTTAAAGAGTTGCAGCCCAGATGGCTGCCGGTAGGGAATTCTTCTTGCTTCGGTGATGGTCCTGCCAGGAGTTCGGGGTTTGCATCAGACAAAAACATGTATGTTAACAGGTTCGAATTCTGGCTCGAGGAAGAGATTAAGTGCCTCTTCTTGCATGAGATTTTGTACTGTACTGTGAACCTCACACTGTAGGGTATCCATTGGGTGTATGTCACAGCAAATAGCACTCACATCGAGGCCTCTTCCCTTCCCCCCATTAAGAAAACCGAAGCCATGAGAGGTAAGAATCAGGTACGGGTTCTTCAGTGTTTAAAAGAGAAGAGCTGCCTTGAAAGATAACATCTGCCCTATGTAATTAATGTGCTATCCATGTATCTTATACCAGGAAATTGCAAAAGATTTCATGGACAGTTGAATTAGAGGGGAGGGCATGAAGCTGCACCTCCTGGCTTCAATTGGAAGTTGATTTCTGCCCTGTTCCCACCTACTTTATGCCTTCCATGGCAGGATTTGTCACATATAAAGAACAATCTTTAATCTTTTTAGGCAACTTGGTCAAGTTGCTGTTAGATTGTTCCTTTGATAACTGTTATTTGTATATACAGTTTTTTCCCCAACCAAACTCAAATGCTCAGTGTGGTTTATAGCAACTTAAAACAGATGTAGATTACACACACACAACATTTAACACAATCTGCCTTGTAACATTTTTTATTTTGCAAAACTTATATCCCACCTTTCTGCACTCACAAACAGTGAGGGGGGGAGTCTTGCTCATAGGATTGTAAGGCATAATTCACTGCAGAACTTGTGCCAAATAGGGTTGCCGACTCCATCTTGACAAATTCCTGGAGGCTTGAGGGGCGCCTTTTGAGTAAACTTAACTGGGATGTAATTCTATAGGGTGTTCTCTCTGCAGCTGCCATTTCTCTAGGCAAGCTGATCTCTGTAGAGGGTAAAATTCTAGAACACCTCCCAGCCCCACCTGGAGGTTAGCAGCCTCAGTGCCAGATAGGAGCAAAGCACCTGCTGCAATATGGGCAGGAAAAAGCATCCAGCTAAAGATCTGGCAATGGTTCATGCTGTGGAGATCCTGCCCATGAGAAGCCGTGGAGGCCATTTCCTATAGCCGACTTGCTCTCTAGCCTTTTGGCTTTGTATCAGCAGCTTGGTTTGGTGAGTCAGTTGGATAGTGAACGCAGCTTGCAGCATTGCCATGTTCTTGACCAGCTTTGGTCTGTTGCCTGTGATCCCTGGAAAACGCCAGCTGTGTTTAACTCGGCTGTAACCCTGGAAAAGCAGCCCCCACCCCTAGCAGGAAACTAGTCACTCTCCCAGCCAGGAGATGAAAAGCCTGTTTGTTTACAGAGCCATCAGTCGTTTGTGGGGAGGAGGGGGGTGGGGAATGATGTAGCCGAGGCTCATTTCACTTTCAAAACTCTGCAGCATGCAATTATTTGCATGCAGCTTTGACTTTGTGTCCAGGAATCGCCATCATCGGGGAGGCTTAAGCCTCCCCGCCTGTGCTGTTTCAGAGGAAGAGGTACCTTCCTTTCCTTGAGCACAGCTATGGCGGCCAGGAGTCCCATCCTCAACCGAAAGGATGTTTGGCGTGTCTCCCTCTTGCAGCCAGCCGCCTCCAGCTTGCTATTGGAAGCACATGTTTGCATAAGTGTCTGTGTTTAATTACGGATGGAGACAGCAGTCTTAGCAGGTCCATGGCTGTTCTTCTGCATGTTCCGGGCCAGGAACCAAAGCGAGGGTGGGAGTGGAAGGGGATAATCAAGTTTTTATGAAAGGCAAGCATCCCCTCTCAGCTGGCTGCCATTTGGAGCGGCTTCTGTCAGTTCTGGGTCTTGCTGGCCTCAGGAAGGCCCTTGCAAAAGCCTGTTTGTATATTCTTGGCATTATTTCCTCCCTGTGGCTTACTGTAAAGGCTCCCTTGGCCACAACTATCTGGTCAGTTGGCTCAGACTAGTGAACAGCAAAGAGGTTTGCTATTTGCACAGACTCTGTACATGGCCCTGACACACACTCGAGAATCTGACCAACAATGTGGAGTCTTCAGGACTGCAGCTCATCATCTCACAGTTGTGCCTTGCTGCAAAGACTCAACTATTCACTTGATTGGCCACACGAAGGAGAGTTTGGCATTCAGGAGAGGGAAGGCGTGTTTAGCTTCTATTTAGGTGGGCCCTGAGCAAAACTGGGAAAGTATGGAGTTTTGAAGTGAGGTATGAAGCTTTAGGTTCAACATGCCAGCCAGGCAACATAAAGTTTTCCTACGTCCTTGGTATCAGCCTCCAAGGAAATGTTTGAATGGCAAACTACCGTACTTGCACTGGGGTCAGTAGCCTTTCGTGACTAAAGACCAAAACTTTGTCAAAATTCAGAGCAAGAGATCGACAGTGTAGTGGTTAAGAGCAGCGGACTCTAATCTGGAGAACCGGGTTTGATTCCCCACTCCTCCACATGCAGCTAGCTGGGTGACCTTGGGCCAGTCACAGCTCTCTCAGAGCAGTTCTCTCAAGAACAGAGCTCTCAGAGCTCTCTCAGCCCCACTACCTCACAGGGTGTCTGTTGAGGGGAGAGGAAGGGAAGGAGATTGTAAGCTGCTCTGAGACTCCAGGTGAAGGGTGGGGTATGAATCCAACTCTTTTTCCACAGACTGCCCATATAAGAGCTCACTGGCATAACTGGAAATACTTATTACTAATGGCTGATATGCTGATAATCCAGAAAGTTTCTGTAGCCCAAACACTGGTGTTCAAGTGTCCTTTGTTAAGAAGTGACACAACCAACCAACATCTCACAGCAATGAACACATCTACACAGTAGCATCCTGCACAGTTGTTCTAATGCAGAGGCATAGATCAATGCATACTTTACACTTAAATTACTGGCAACTTTTCACTTTTCATCTCCCTTTCTGTAAGTCATCTCTATGAAACCCCGTGTGCAGGTGTGTTGTGCCATCAAGCTGCTTCCAACTTATGGTGACCTTGTGAATTAACAACCTCAAGAACACCCTGTCATTAATGGCTTTGCTCAGGACTTGCAGATTGAAGGCCATGACTTCCTTTATTAAATCAATCCATCTCATGTTGGATTTCCCTGTTCTACAGCCTTCAACTGTGTTCCTAGCACTGAGTTTAATCCCTTAGAAATCTTTGCCTGCCATTCCTTTCACAGGCTGGTTATTCTAGCATTGCACCCACCACTCCAGTAAACCTTACAATAAAGATTTACTTTATAAAGAGACATATTTGGTTGTCTTACTGAGCTACATCTGGCTCTAGAGCCATAGCCTGCAGGCTCTTGTACTTGCATACATACACAGATGCTGGGAAGTGGTAACCCTCAAGAAGTTGAAGGAGTGTTAGGAATGTCCACCAGTACCAGGAAACATTTCTGTGTGTTGATGGATTTTTCTTCTATGTTTTCTCTGAGCACTGAGTTTGGTGGTACGTCTGTTTAGCAGATTTAAACGGATTGCTATTTCCAGACATGGTAACTTAACCTACCAAGCTGTGCTTTTGGTAGTGTAGGGCAGTGGTCCTGTCTGGATTCGGGGCCCACTGAGCAGCAAACATGTGACCAGGAGGCCCATACCGTCAGCCATGTGATAGGAAGAAAAGGAATTGGAGTTATGGACTCACTAATGTTGAGGCCAGGATCATGGGCAACAGACCAAAAGAAGCTAAGGACAGGAGCCAAGCACTAGGAAGTCTTCACTATCGAGGAACAAGTGATGGATCAGAGCCGTGGAGGGAATCGCTCTGTTGCCTGCTGTTTGAGGCATGTAAGGAGGCATGGCACCCTTGCCATCTGTGCAGCAAATCTTTCCAAAAATGCATGCTGTATAGGGATTCTGTGACCCACTTGAGAGGCCTGACCCAAAGGACTGAACCCCACTCCCATAGGGTATACAATCAAATTATCAAGGAATGCTATGTTGAAGACTGAGTTGGGATACAATTGTTGGATTTCTTTTAAACAATAGCTGGTCATGTTAGGTGTTCATTGTATCTGGAAGGCATGCCCCTGAAACCATCTGCCAAACGGAGCCAACCTTGCCTTGAAATGTGCCTACATCTCATAACTGGGCTACCTCTTTGTGCACTTTCCTTGCCTTGATGTCTGGGGCTGTGGTCACTGGCTCCAGATTTTATATATTGCAGACAAAAGAAGCAGCTCCTGAGAGGTCTGGCAGGTATTTGGGGAGATCAGTCTTGGGGAGGGGAATCCTGGGAACATGCTTGCTAACAGTAGACAATCCCGTCTGAGCTTCTGTTTACCTTCCTGATTCAGGAATTAAAGTCCGGGGGTGGCCAGTACTGGCTTGCCACCTGTGATCTTGAGTGTACCCGGCCCAGTTGGACCTAGGCCCACCCTGGAGTTGTCCTGAATTTTCTTTATGTTGCTGATTAGTTGTCTAATTATATTTGGTGGGCTTTTTAAACTGCTTTGGGTCCCCCACTGAGGACAAAAGCTGGGTATAAAATCTTTAAGTACATTATTGGCTTGCTTCCTGAACAAATTCTTAACATATACAATGCTTTTTTAGAAGCGGGCAGGAGGTTAACAGTCAGGGACGGGATGGGAATGTACCCGTTAGGGGCAGGCGTCAGTCTAGGGCAGCCAGCTGCCAAGCCCTGCAGTTGTTATCACTGTAGGTGGCTTCATTGATCAGGCCAGTACAACTGGGAACCAGTGAAAATGCTTACAGAGCAGGGAGGAGAAGGGCAGGGACCTCCCCCCACACACACACACACACACTTCCTGGCTCCCTGGTACTGCTTCAGCAACCCACTGCTCACATTGAAAAGTGTCTGGCTTGCAGAGGCTTTTGTGGGGCTCAGAAGGGGTCAACTACCTCACTTTTTGCTATCTTCTAGCCAGGAGATGTTATTGGCTCCAGCATAAAGACTGCAGCTGTCCAGTCTCTGCAGTGAAATTGGAGGTGGTGGGGTATGTGTCTGCACTTCCCTACTGTTTGTCCCCTGAGCTCAAGAAGCTCTACTCCCCATAATGGGGCTGACGAGTGGGTGACCTTCCCTCTCCCCTTCAGCCCTCAGAGCCATCCTATCCTCTGGCTGGCTTTTGCTCCCAGTCTGCACTAGCAGTATGAAGGTAGCGATCATGTACAAGGTCACAAGAAGACAAGGCTTTAGAAAGAAGTATCTTCCTGCCTGACCCTTGGGTTGGTCTGGACCTTCATAGCTGCAGAGCTCCACTGGAGTCTTCTCATTCTTCCCACAGGTCCCAGTCAAAGCTCCCTCTAAGCTGTGGAGTCTTGTGAGCAAAAATTTTACTTTGTGAGTTACTGGCACTAAAGTTGTGAGTGAGAGATATGGCTACTGCATACATTAGTTTGTTCTGGAGCCATCTTTCCTGAGCTAAGACAAAAATGTGTGAGCCAGAGGCTAAAAAACTGTGAGCTAGTTCACACTAACTCAGCTTAGAGGGAACACTGGTCCCAGCATCTGTGCATGGGTCACCTGCTTTATTGTCAGCCCTAAGCCTTTCAGATGGGGTGATCTAAATCCTCAGTTCAGCATTGCTGTGAATCACTGTCATTTAGGGTCCCGTTCTCCCCAAGCAAGCTCTCCAGGTGAGGTTCTGACTTCAGAACTCTGCTTAATAAACCTGGGCTTCAAAAAGCTTGTGAATGATCCCCAGTTCTTGAAGAAGTACCACTTTGAGCTGGCACACAGCATTTTGAAAGCCTGGCAGTCATTTTAGGCTGGTGGAAACCAGGGTGTGTTTGTGTGTGGAGGGGTGTTTTGCACTTAGATGCACACTTCAGCTGACGTGCTGAAGTATCCACATTCAGAGTGTGAGCAGATGTTTACTTTCAAGCGTAATTCCAATTGCATGTGTGTCTCTTTAATAGAAACCTGCTGCCTTCTCTCTTGGCTGATCTCAAAGAAGACGTTGAGTTCAATGCAAGAAGCAAAGACGCACACGTTTGCACACATCGCACAACTTGGAAAACTTAATGACAATGCTCTGTCTTTTATTACCAACTGCTGTTTGTGACTCTGCCAAGATGTCTGACATTCTCCATGCTAAATGTGAACTGGAATGTGGGGCCTCCACCCACCTCTGAGGGTGGTGGGATATATTTATGCTAATAGATTTGGCTAATAGACCCTAGCCTCAGCTCCCATCAGGCACTGGGGCTACCCCTTTGCTTAAATACCCAACAATGAGTGGGTTTGTTCCGGATGGGCTGAATGATTAATTTATTTAAAAATTGGGCTTTGGGGTAAAACAAAGCCCTTCTCTCCCAAAGATTTTTCATTTCCCTGTGGCACTGAGCCATATGGCTTTTAAAAGCCTGCAATGTTCAGAACGTGACTTTAACTGTGCCTGTTTGACATCCAAATTGGTGGTGGGTGTTCAGGAGCTGCAAGAGACCCTTTTTTGAATTTGTAATCTCAAGTGTCTGAAACATTTGACTTCAGGGCTTCTGGGGGCGGGAGAAGGAGGGTTTTATGAAAAGCCACCCAAATGCTCAGGTTTATGCTGGACCTGGTAATTGGGTATCCTGTTAGTCCTAGAGGACATAACTCAGCAGTAAATAAGTCATTCACTTCCGGTCTCTGATCTTTATGCAGATTCTCAGGCACAGAGAAGGCTAAATCTGAAAAGTTCCAATGTACCTTGAAGGCACAGTCATTTATCAAGGCAAAGAGCTATGTGTGCCCAATGGAATCTGAATGGGTTACCCAAGTCATGTTAATGGGGTGGACACAGCTACTCCATTGAGCAAAGTTTTAAGCTTTCCTTCCTCCAGTTTAAGTGGTGCTTTCTGTAACGAAATTGGAGGAAGTTTACTTAGAGGTTGGTTGGAACCATGGCAGTAACACTTAACATGGGCACAGCACTTTTTTACCCTGAATTGGATAGCCCGGGCTAGCCCCGTCTCATCAGATCTTGGAAGCTAACTAAGGTCAGCCTTGGTTAGTACTTCGATGGGAGACTATCAGGGAAGTCCAGGGTTGCTACGCAGAGGCAGGTGATGACAAACCATCTGTTTGTCTCTTGCCTTGAAAACACCATGAAAGGCCTCTATCTAAGTCTGCTGCAACTTAACAGCCAAAAAACCCCAAATTGCACCTATTGGGTGCTCAAAGCCATTCATCTGTATTACCTTGAAGACTGTAGGTAGCCATGTTGGTCCACAGAAAAATTCCAAGAAGAGTACTGGTGCCTTTTCGTTCCGACCAACCAAACTATCATCACAATCAGCATTTGGGATCACCAGAACTCTTCATCGTGCTGGAAGAATTCTGGCCAACTCAGAACTTATTCACTATGTTGTGATATCTTGGTTCATCTTAATAGAATGGTATCACATTATTGTGTTTTGGCTCCCAACAGTGCTTTTCAACAGTGCCGGATCCCAGGATAGTCCCTGGGAGTGTTCCCTCTAAGCTGAGTTAGTGTGAGCTAGGCTCACAGTTTTTTAGCCTCCAGCTCACACATTTTTGTCTTAGCTCAGGAAGGATGACTCCAGAACAAACTGATTAATGCAGTAGCCGAATCACTTGCTCACAGCTTTAACACCAGTAGGTCACAAAGTAGAATTTTTGCTCACAAGGCTCCACAGCTTAGAGGGAGTATTGGTCCCTGGTGGGAGATATGAGGTCAAGAGATAATGACTTGCCTAAAGGTCTGCTGCTGAGGTGAAATCTGAAGTGGGGACTTAACAGCTCATACTGTTAAGACCATCACAAGCTGCATCTTGGGATTTTCCACTCTCTGAAGGCTTGCTCACATTAGATTCCAGTAGAGTGGGCATGTCGATCTGTTGTCATACAGTCTTGTCGCTCTTTGAAGATTAGTCAACTTACTGAAGCAGAAGCTTTTGTTGGCAGATGTCTGATGGAGGGGGGCTCTAGCCCACAGAAGCTTATCCCTCAATTAATCTGGTAGTCTTCAAGGTGCCACAAGAGTCCTTTTTGTTGTAAAAACTGCACAGGGGTGTTTGAGATCATGGCTTGTTTTTTGTTTTTTTCCATGAAGGGCAGTGTTCAGGAAATGGACTCTTTACCCTTTTGCCAAGATTAAAGTATAGGGACTTCTCAGAGCTGTAGAGAGCCTTGGCCAGGACAGGAGGGCGCAAAATCTTCCGATTCTGGCATATTTTAGGATCCAGCGTACTTGTAATTCTCCGGCCTCAAATCCCTGAAAACAGATCGCTTACGCCTGTGCCGTCCCTGGAGCCATAATGTGCTTGTCTTTCTCATTCCATTCTTGGTTAATAATTTGTTTTTTGTTTCTGTTGCTTCTTCTTCAGGGCAGCGGACTCAAATGGCGATCTCTCAGCCAGTCACCTGAGCAGCACAGGTATGTGGCTTTGTTCCTTTTTGGCCATGGGAATGGAGTAGGATCAGCAAATTCTGTTCTGGCTGCAGTTTTAAGACAGGATAGGCATGTAGCCCTTGCAGTTTACTTTCTTTAGCTGTCTTAATAAGAAAGCAAACACACACACCCCCGGACAAGCACATAATCATAATAAGTTCGCATCCGGCATTTCATCCTCAGGGTTAATTTGTTTCAGTGTGGCTTGTTAATCACTGGTCACAGCTGTGACACGTGCAGCCACCCTCTGGTGGCCTCAGCTCCGTTCATGGTCTCTGGGGTGTGAATGGCACACGGGGAGGGGCTTTAATGATGGGCCTTCCATTCATACCTCTGAATGAGGAGCTCCTTCAATCGCAACAATAGCTTGGCTGATTTCTAAAGATTGAGTGCAAATGGATCATCTGAGGGAGTTTTTGACATTTCCCCCTCCTGTGGCTTGCTTAATAGGGAGTAGAGACCTTGGCCTTTATATACATGGGTTAATTCCCAGAGCATTGTTGAGCCATTTTGGCCTTCCCTGGGGGTACTCCTGAGACTGACAGATGCTTAATCAGGACTTACACCCTCTTGCGGTGCTGAGATTACAGCTCTTGCATCAGGGGGCGGTTCCATGCTTACAGCTGCAAACAGAATTCCCCAAGATAACACACAGTCTACTTATCCTCTTGAGAACTGTAATTTAAATCTGTTTCTGTCCGTTTTCCAAACAAACTCCACAGCCAGATCATGGTGCCAGGCAACCTGCTGACAGTTTCTTCCATAGTGTTTTAAACACTTCACAGTCTTTGCCCTGATAATAAACTCTGCAATGTTTCATCACAATTATTCCCATTTTACTGATCGGAATCAGAGTAGGGGATGTGAATGTGCCCATAGAATTGGAACCCAGATCTGTAGCCGATAAGATCAAACACTTCATTCACTGAATCTGTTTGGTAAAGAGAGATCGGAGAAGCCTATGTTTAGTTGCACAGCCACTGATCCAGAGGTCAGTCCCTTAGCATGTGCGAACAGTAGTGAATCCAGGGTATAAAGGAAGTAGGCCCTGTAAAAAGTAATTAGTCAGCTGCTTTCATGGCCATGGTTGAAGTTTTATCACCTCCCCACTTTTACAGGAGATAAACAGAAATTGCCCATCCACATATCATCTGAATTGCTTTGGCAATTGGAACTCTCTGGATGGGCCTCTCTGCTAGGCAGAGGCTGGGTTAAATAGGCCTCTAGTCCCTGCCTGGGATTTAGTTGAGTTCTGCTGCGTGATCAGAAAGGCTCAAAGGGTGTATAGATATTGGCTTGTTTCAGGCTTGGGTTTAGAAGAAGATGCTGATAAAAGGAAACCAGAGCGTTTGGCAAGTGCAGTTATCGAGCATCATGCTTCAGTTCCTCAAAGTGGGAATATGATACCATCAGTGTGTCTCTTAACACAGCCATAGTCAAATGGTGGAACTTGTTGCCACAGGACGTGGTGATGGCTGCCAACTTGGAAGGCTTTAAAAGAGGAGTGGACAAATTCATGGAGGATGGGGCTATCACGGCTACTAGTCACGATGGATAACTACTCCTTCCAGTATTAGAGGCAGGGTATCGGTTTCAGGGGAGCACAGGGAGGAGGAGGATGCTGCAGTCTTCCTTCTCGTGAGCCTCCTAGAAGCAGCTGATTGGCTGCTGTGTGAACAGAATGCTGGACTTGATGGCCCTTTGGTCTGATCCAGCATGGCTCTTCTCATGTTCTCTAGGTCATTGTTTTGCTTGCAGTTTTCAGAAGGATTTGGCACCTCCTTTAGTTTTTTCTGAAATATCAACTTCTGCTCAGAAGGGAAATGTGGGTTCACAAAAGGTTTGCTCCTCAGGCACATCTAGAGGGGTAAAGAAAACATCTTCCCATATGCTCTATTTATAGAGCTACTTGGGTGTGATTTCATTTGTTAATGAAGGGGAAAGAAGCTTCAAGCATCGATACCTGGCAGTTGGGTAGAGGATGACCGGGCCCAGCCGTCTCGGAATCAGTTCAGTGCATCTCATTTAGTCACCATGTCAGCAGAAAGGCTCTGCCTTTGACGTGTGAGCCAGGGAAATCCTTTATGGCAAACCACAGTGCAGCATCTTCTGTGAAATGCTTCTCCAAGCCCAGAAACGAGTTATGATGTAAATCACACTGCAGGCTAGATATGCTGCCTTCTGTGTCTGGGCACAGAACAAGTAGTCTTACCCTCTGCCCCCTTCGACCCAGCTAAAAGTGTAGGAGGGTGAAAGGCTATACTTCAGTGGTAGAATCTTTTGCATCACTTGCTTAAGAAAGTAATCAGATAACAGGTATTGGAGAAGACCTTTCTCTACCTGCCCTTAAAGAGCTGCTGCTAATCAGATGAGAAAAGGCAGATCTAGATAGACCAGTGGTCTGATTTTTGGTATTAGGAAGATTCATCTATTTTTCACAGTTGATACCAAAGAGATCTTTAACCTCCAGTAACTTAGATTTGATGCCTGTTGTGGGGAAAGGAAGGGAATGTGATTGTAAGCTGCTTTGAGACTCTTTAAGGTAGAGAAAAGCAGAGCATAAAAAAAACAACCTACACTTGCGGTGCCAGTTTGGTGTAGTGGTTAAGTGCGCAGACTCTAATCTGGGAGAACCAGATCTGATTCCCCACTCCTCTGCTTGCAGCTGCTGGATGACCTTGGGCAAGCCACAGTTCTGATAAGAGCTGTTCTTGAAAAAGAGCCGTCTCTCTCAAGAGCTCTCTCAGCCCCACCTACTTCAAAGGGTGTCTGTTGTGGGGAGGGGGAGGGAAAGGAGTTTGTAAGCTGTTCTGAGACTCCAAGTGAAGGGCGGGGTATAAATCCAATCTCTTCTTTTTCTCTGAAAGGAAGAATTTCAAATACTATTTTCAGCCTTGCTTGTGAAACATCTTTTTAATTCATCTGTTAATTTAGCATCTTAGTTCAACACATCCATCAGCAGATACTAGCTGTGGTAATTAAAGGAAACCTCCATATACAGAAGGAGCAAATCTCTGAATACCAGTGCTAGGAGGAAGCATCGGGGGAGGCCTTGGCTTCCAGGGCAGCGGGTTGGACACTGTGAAACTGAATGCTGGACCAGAAGGACTACTGGTCTGATTCAGCAGGGCTCTTCTTTTTATTAAATTGCCTTTTCCCCAAAAAACTGCTAAGCATGACCTAGGCATCTTGATGTACTTGGGGCCAGTTAATATATATGTATATCATGTGGTTGTTTACACTTGGTACCTTGCAGCTGAATGTGCAGATTTTGTGTTTGATGAACTTGCTATCAGGTGATGAGCCTGTGTTAGTGAACTTTCCTGATTGGAGTGACTCAGGAGGACTGTTCCATGTTTAGCTTCCTTTCTGTGTCAGTTTAGGCAATTGTGCATATGTGAAGGTGGTTTATCATTGAGGCATCGGGATATTTCTAATTTTGGTCTACCTCCTTAGCAAGAATGGTAGAACATTACTGTAAAACGAGTCCATGCGGCTGCCTCATAAAGAATCAGACCCCTGGTCTATCAAGGTCAGCATTATTTGCTCTGACTGGCAGCAGCTCTCCAGGGTCTCAGCCTGAGGTCTTTCACATTGCCTCCAACTGAGCCACAGTTGCACTTGTAAAGCTAAAGGAGAGGAGGTAGCACAGAAACGATGCCAGAAAAGAAGGTCGTGAGATATTGCTGTCTGCTCCATTCAGGTAGCAGGTGAAGCAGAAGCTTCAGTAACTGTCTCCTCCCCTCTAGTGCAGTGCTTTGCATTTAAGGATTTTTGCATTGTTGCTTGTCAGTGGAACTCACTGCCTCAGGATGCTGCCACTGGGCTATCCGGTTCTGTGATCATGTGCATATAGGTCATATGCTAGCATGAGAGCTAGCATAGCAGATTGGAATAATCTGTGAAGACTCTGGTTCAAATGTTACCTGTGCCTCAAATTCACTAGGATGGGCTTCTACCATTCTCTCAGGCCCCCACCCCCAATCTGTTATACAGTGACGCTTGCGTTATAGGGGTTTTGTAAGGGCTGTAACGTGTGAAGTGTGTTGAAGCTGCATAAATGCTCAGCTCAACTTCTCTCCAATGGGAGTTCATTGAAAACATGACACATGAGAATCAATAAGTGTTTATACAATTCTCAGCTATAACCACATCTTGTATTCTGAGTGAACAGCAGAGAATCCTAGAAAAGATTCCTTACAGCTTATTAAATTATTTTGATATGTCACTTTAATGCAGTATATGTCACTTTAATGCAACTCACCCAGAATGTGTTCCATTAACGGACTATTAATCCAGTGTCTAATTTAAATCCCATAAATCTATAAAGGCCATTATTACACTATCAATATTTAAAGCTTTTTTCTAAGTGTTGCCATAGGAAAGTGTCACTGTGCAGTCTTTCAGAAGAGGGTCTGTTACGGTTACCTGCCTTGTGCAGCATGTCCAAAGGAACTCAAATGTGGCGCTGCTCTTCTGTGGTGACCCTTATGCTCCAACAGCAGGACTCCAGCAGGTCAATGGTTAACTTGCCAGAAGACTTCCTAACAGTTCCCCTGGATTAAAGTTGTATTGCGTCTGTACATATTAATACCACTAAAGGAGACTGATTTTGCTCTACTGCTGGCTGGGTTCACCTGCCTCTTTGATAATCAGGTTTCTGATCTTCTTCCGGCTGTGCTTTTGTGTCTGTATCCAGCCATTGTCATTTTGCCTATTTGGAGCCTTTGTGAAGAAGGGATGGTACAGAAGGACATTTATTTTCTTGTTTAGTCTTTTGGCTTAATATGGGAGCAGGTTGGGTGGAAATCTGAAAAGGACGGATTAGTGCAGTGTAAACACTTGAAAACCCTGGAGGGCCAAAAGGCCTGGTGTTGCTCTTTGCTTCTTGCCTGGCCTGTATTCTTTGGAGAACAATCACTGACATACAAGCAAGGGAGTCATTTGGCTCAGTCGTCTGGGGTAACAGCTGAGCCCAGCCAATGGAGATGGGTCCTCAAGTGGGTATAGAAATGTTACCCTCTTTGTGTCCTGTGCTGCTTCTGAGAAATCCCAGTTATGGACTTCTTCTCCATGCACTTTTTTTCAGGAAGGTGATCACACTGGAGAAGGAAGAAGCTCAAGCCTTTGGTTTCGAGATTCAGGTAAGTGCAGAGAGAATATCCCCATTGCTCTTAGGTTCCGGGAGACCCTCACATGAAGCTGTCTTATATAGACTCAGACTTTTGATCTGTCAAGTTTAGTATTGTCTGTTTTGACTGGCAGCAGCTCTCCAGACTCTTGAGTGGAAGTCTTTCACATCGACTCCTACCTGATTCTTTTCACTGGAGAACTTAATTTTTAAGATTTCATAGTTTCTGGGGCTTAGCATCACACTCAGCTTCTTAGGCCTGGGTAGCAAAGTTAAATGTTTGCCAAATACTGCACCAGCAGCATTGTATGATTTCAAAATCCAAAGTACCTACTTGGGGATGCATCCAGTTCTTGGGGAATTCTCTGTTTCTATGTTGTATACTTCTGGATCTTTGGTGCCAGGAGGTACCTCTTGTACATGCAGATGTGTCTACCTGACTACCGGTAATGAAGCCTGGATGCTATGAGGTTGTGCTGTAGCCATCTAATAAACCCCCCTTTTCTCCCTGCTCCATTTCAGACCTATGGGCTGCACCACCAGGACACCAAAAGTGTGGAGATGTTCACCTTTGTTTGTCGTGTACATGATGGGAGCCCAGCCCAGGTAGCAGGGCTTAAGCCTGGTAAGGGATGACATGACATGCTCTGGGTTTGAACCTTGTGCAACGGCTCACTTTGAGGAATGGTTGGCTCCAAAAACTAGGGAAATACTGATTGGGTTTCAGATACCTTGTCTCGCTTCAGTACCTTGCTGCATCCAACTTAGAACAGGAGACCTGCCAGAAGTAGGAAGCTCTGTACCACCTTAGCACTTCTCCACCCCAGTTTCCTCATTTTCTCCCCATATGTGACCTGAAGAGCTTTACATTCTTCTAAGCAGCACCGTTTGGTAGTCCCCAGCCTGAAAGACATCCACCTTGCCTCAGCCAGAGCCTTTTCAGCCCTGGCCCCTGCCTGGTGGAACATGCTTCTGGTTGAGATTAGGGCCCTGTGGGATTTATGACAGTTCCACACGGCCTGCAAAGCTGAGCTGTTCCACCAAGCCTTTGGCTGAGGTGGCAGGTGTCCAAGCGACACTGGCCTTCCCTGCTCAGCTTGATCAGTCTGCTCAATTCACTTCACCTGCCTTAGGGCACCACCTATACCAACCTGGCATCAGCGTCAGCTGACTTTGGTTTCTTAAAAGAATGTGCTCTCCCTGACATTATTGCAGCAGGCACAATAGTTAGTAATTCTTATGTTGCCATAAGAAAAATTTTAACTGGAAATGTTGCGGCTTTCATGAATTATTATTTATTGCCAAATTATTATTTATTGTCTTGTCAATGTTGTAAGCCACCCTGAGCCCACTTGCTGGTTAGGGTAGGGTATAAATTGAAAATAAATAAATAAAGCATTCTAGGGGAGGGGCGATTTAAACTATACAGTGGGGGGGAGAAGTGGAAATTGGTCTTCATGCTGCTTTATTTATCCTGGAATTCAAGGTGATGTGCACAGGGCTCCCAGTCGAGCACTGACCAGGTGCGGATGTATCATATGGTTCACCCTCCATCTTGAGGGAAATTGCTGCCTCCTTTACTTCTGGACGTATGCCCTGATGTTGCCTCCTTCTTTTTGAGCCTTAAGCAGCTCAGACCCTGAAACTACATAGACCAAGCCAGGCAAACATATGACAATTGGAGCCTGTGGCCTGGGGAACCCTCAGCAGGCACCAGAACATTAGTAGGCTGTGTCTGCATGGAGGTGTTCTGACAACGTTGCTGGCTGTATTTGCCCAGCTATTGCTGAACTGAAGGATGGGCCAGCAAAACAATAAGAGCTGCACCTCCCCGACTTCTAATGCTGCATCCCAGTGCTTGGGCAGAAGCCTGAGGTCAGGGGGGGGGAAGAGTTTTGCGGATGTGTTTGCCACCTGATTACTTCCCAGCCAAAGAGCCCTCCCCTTTGCCTAGATGCTCGGTTTCAAGAATTCCACAACTGCTCCACTCCCGGGAGAGCTGGTGATATTCCTAGGATCACATTTGCAGCAGGTGGAGCTGGAGGGGGTTCAGAGCGGCAGACATCCAGGTGCTTTATAGGGCTGCTTCTTTCCCTCTCCCCATTTAGTGCCAGAGGGGGTGTGTGTGTGTGTGTGTGTGTGTGTGTGTGTGTGTCCCTGCCTTTGCACTGTGGGAGGTTTGCAAAGGGCTTTTGGGTGAGCGTACCTGCCTCTCTTCTAAAGGCATGCAGGAACAATACAGAAAATGGTTTTGGCTTAACCTTCAACTGTCTGGCTTTTTTCTTTTCTGAAAGGAAACTTTCTAGCCTTTGTGGTTATGAAGGCTTGCTTAGAATGGTGTGGGTAGTGGTAGATTTAAGTTTGAGGAGCCGGAGAAACCGCTGAATAAGACTTGCAGTAGGTATAGAGACTGGGGCTGTCCGAAGATCTGCAAGGAGTCCAGAGTGGAATGAATTATGCAGAATTAAGAGATGGAAGTTAGCATGATCAATACAGTTTGCAGAATCTCATTCTTGCAGAATTTTGGGGGTATGTTAGCATATGACTTTTACCTTTGTAGTACAGGTTATCCTTGCCCTCCCTGTACAGACACTCCATTGTCTGGCAAAGAGAACTGAATATGCTGGTTTAGTCCTTTTTAAAGGTTATGAAAAGGGTACTGATGTCTCTGCTGCCTGGTTCACTTCTGTCCCATAGGAGACACAATTACTGGCGTGAACGGTCTCAATGTAGAGGGGATCCGCCACCGTGAGATTGTGGAGATCATCAAGGCCTCTGGCAATATGCTCAGGTGAGATGGGGGTTGTTCACACTGGGAGCTACAAGTCTCCCCAGCCCTCCCTGGCTCTTCCACAGCAATAACGTCATGGGGTCCAACCAGCAACCAGTCACCAGAGCTACTGTGTTTCTTTTTCCCCACCCCAATTCAGGTTGGAGACCTTGTATGGCACATCAATCCGGAGAGCAGAGCTTGAGGCCCGTCTGCAGTACCTCAAGGTCAGGGGTGCTTCAGTGAAATGCATGCATCAAAATATATGGGAGGGGGAGGATAGGATCACTGGATTTTAGGGGTAACGAGAAGGTGGGCTGGAATTCAAGACAAGAGTGAGTACAAAGTTGTTTTCTGACAGATGTATAGCCGTACAATAAAATGGTGGAAATAACAATGTTTTAATCTGATCATTTTGGTTTAATGCAATAAGTCTTCACAATAGTTTGCAAGGTTCAGTCTTTAAAGACTCTTTCTGTATTGTCATGGTAAACAAGACTCCTCTGTGGATGGCGGACATGGTGGGGTGTATCCAACAAGCTGTGGACTTTGCAGAGTGGAACTTACCCTCCTCCATCTATTGCTGTAGACTGTTGACCCTGTCCCCACAAATATTCTATTCCTGGCGACCCACAGACCCTTGATAATACCATCAGGGCAAAGGGAGCTCTACAAAGTAGGGCAGAAAATCTTTGTAGTCCCAAAGAGTTAAGTCTTTGGAACTACATGGTTAGGTACATGCGACTCACTCTGGTCTCCTAGTAAGCAAACTTTGCTCAGGTCATGCCCAAGGGGGAAATCACCCTGGCGGCAGACTGATACAGACCTAGCAGGGGCTGCTTCTTGGTCTTAAGTGGAACTTCTAAGTAAGGTTGATAACTCCCAGGCATGCCCCTTGCAGAGTTGGGCATACAGCTGCCAGGGCATTGCACAGTTGCAGAGTTCAGTATCTGGCTCACGGTTTGTCATCCTGAGAGTGACTGCCAGTATGAGTTCTGTCTCCATGGCTGCTGATGGGGGAGGGGGTGCCCAGTAACAGCTCAGGAGGTGGTGGTGGGGTAGCGGCGACTAGGTGAGGCTTTTGTACTTTCCTGCAAAGAGCTTCAGCCTTCCCCAAAGCCTTGCAGATTCTTTGAAAAACCTGGGAAGATTAAGCAACTCAGCAAATACGCATCCAAATGAAACTGAGCTGCAGAAAAGTGGTTTTATTCTTTGCGTTTGCAGCCATAGCTAATGGGCCTCTTTCCATTTCAGCAAACACTATATGAGAAATGGGGAGAGTATCGGTCACTGATGGTGCAGGAGCAGCGCCTGGTCCATGGTGAGTGGCCGGGGGTGGGGGAGGCAAGCAGCATCCAGAGCACCCATAGTTGCAGAAGCAGTTCCAAAATGGGCGGCAGTGTTCCCCCAGCTCTGTCTTCTGATGGAGCAAACCGAGTCCCTCCCAAGCATTCCCTTTATGACACAATCAATGCATTGCTAGGAGGAAGATATCAGTATCTTCACCACAGCCCAGCATGTTGGTCTGGGGTGGTGGAGAGAGGAATTGCATTTTCCCAGTAATATTTTGCTACTGAGTTATGTAGAATGTCTTTGCGTGAGCATTCTGGGCACTTAACCTGATAATTCTGATATATCACGGAAGGCCTGCAACACAGCTCAGCCTCCCAGTCTGTCTGTGACCCCTTTTAAATTCTGCTACCACCTTACATGAGAGCACTCCTCACAATCCCGAGCCCAGGAGCACTTGGGAGGCCTGTGAAGACTTGCACGGTGCCAAACACAGAGAGCTTCTCTCTTCTGCACTACGCTTGTGCTATTGCTGATCAACATTTGCTTGTCATCTTTTTATTATGTTCTTTTAGTAGTAGTTCAGCCTCTGTCTTCAGCAGACACAATTTGTAATTGCATTTTCTTGCAGCAATGCTCCTTCTCCCACCTGCTGACTGCACTCTTCAGCCTGTCCCATATTACGTGTGGGTGGGGTCTTGGAGCACTGATGCTGGGCTAAAGCGCCTGCTAACAATGAAAAAACATCCAGGTTTTCTTGTCTAACCTGGAAAGGCCTCTGCCTTCTATGTACAACTAAGTAATTGAAGGCTGGCATGGGACTGCTAGGGAACTCTGGTTCAGACTGGGGACCCGAACTATGGAGTGTCATGTGAGCCAAGTGGGAAAACCACTTCTCCCTCCGTGTCGGACTAAGGAGACCCCATTTCCAAACCCCACTCTGCCATGTTCAATTTGATACACCTCACAGCATGGTTGAAGGAAAAAGGGAGGAGCTCTGAAGGCCACGCAGGATGGGAAGGACCACCTCTCCCAATATGTTCCCTAGAGATCCTTATGTTCAGCTGACCAATACCTGCTGCTAATCCTTGTCCCAAAAGACATCCATTTGGCCTCAACTAGAGCCTGGTGGAACACTCTCTCTAGTGAGATCAGGGCCCTGTGAGACTTAGTACAGTTCCTCGGGGCCTGTAAAATGGGGTTGTTCCACTAGGCCTTTGGTTGAGGCTATGGATGTCAAACCACATCAGCCTCCCCTGCCCTACTCCGCCTCAGCTTGTGTTGTGCTATGCACTTTATTAAATGGTGTACCCACGTTCTGGTAAGCCAGCCCTTAGGCACAGATACAACATACACCATGGAGCTTGTTTGTTCACTTGCCGCCATGTATTGTATTACGGGTTTTATAGTTTTTAAACTGTATGTATTGTGTATTTTAACTGTTTTATCCACTTGTTGTGGTCCGCCCTGAACCTGCTTGCGGGGAGGGTGGGATAGAGATCACAAAAATAAACAAAAATAAATAAATGTGGTGAGTCTGGGAAAAACAAACATTCAGGCCTGCTTCTGTCTTTTTTTTTTGAGGTGGTCACATGTCCCCATACTTGCTCCAGTCATTCTCTGATTTCTCCTGCTAGGCATTGTGGTGAAAGACCCCAGCATTTATGACACCTTGGAGTCTGTGCGTTCCTGCCTGTACGGCACCGGGTTGGCCAAAGGATCCATCCCTTTCGGGATGTTGTTGCCAAGTTCAAGCAGCACTTACAGCAGCGTGGGCTGCGTCAGCACAGCCACAGACGAGAGTGAGGATTCTGTGTATCAGACTTGCTTCTTTGACTCTGCCGACTCCCTGGACGCTGTCCCTGCAGCCGCCCAGTTTGCACGGCCGCGGCCAGCTTTAACCCGTAGTGCCAGTGTCAAATGTGCCAGCAGCAATGGAGCTGCCCGCTTCTGGGACAAGTCATGCGACCAAAAGAATGCCACGGGGACACCACGGCCCAGGAAGAGCAAACACGGAAGCTTCCGCAAAAGACTCCTCAAGTTCATCCCTGGGTTGAACCGTTCTCTCGAAGAGGAAGAGAGCCAGTTGTAAAGGGCTGCGCACAGTTAGGGAAGTGAGACTGGGCCAGATAGGGGTCAGGCTGCTTCTCCTTTTTAAAAAATAATGGACTATTTATTTATTTATTTTTTTACCAGCAAGAGGAATTGAACCTCTGTTGGGGTGGTTCAAGGGGCTCTAAATTGTTACAATTCTAAGCAGGTCTCAAGGCCAATAGGCTTTGGCTGTGCTTTCCGGGAGATGGACACTGGAGTTGTTTAGGGCAGCTTGACTTCATGAGGAAACAAGCTGCTTGAAATAGGTATTGGTGAGAATTTGGGAGCAAATATGCAAGCCAGAGGGGGGTGGGGGTTAGGGAATCTCAAAAGGAAATATAGCAAACTGTAGGGCCAAAGAAGCACAAATGATCTGGTGTTCTGCATTTCTGGGAGGATTGCTCTGAAACGGCTTCCATTCCAGGAACAGGGTAGAGATATATTGAGTAATGCAACTGAGTTATTGTTGCTTTTTAAAGGGGTTAGATGACTTGTGGGAAGAGATGGCCTGGTCTGGACTCCTTAACCAGCAGGGAGGGGTTGTTGTTTTTTTAAGTGGAACCTTCTAACAATATTGGATGGACATGAAATGTTAGTTGTGGGCTCTGTTGTAGGACTGAAGGGGTGCTAGCAGAATTAGCATGTTGACCTAGGGCATGGAGGTAGCATTTGGGACTAGTGCTGGTGGTTTGTATATGGGAAGTTGGCCAGACCTGGGATAAGAACAGCTTTGGGAAGAGGTATTGGAACTGCAGTGGAGAGGCTACACAAGATAGCTAAGGGGCACTGGGATAATAGGGTTCAAAGAAGTGCGGAATGTCTGGCACCCTGATTACTTTCCAGTGAGTCCATCAAAGGTACAGAGCTGTACAGACCTGACCCAAAGGCCTTTTGGCTCAGCTGCTTCTAAACCACAGTTTTGAGCATTGGAACTCTTCGTACAGCAGGGCTTGTTGGCATGACCTGTGATAGCAACCTGCATTTTGTCACTTATAGCGACGGCCTTCTAATATTGAAAGAATCTGGAGATGTGGCTACAGTGTAGGGGAATCTCCCCACATACACTCCAGTCCCAGAATGCGTGTGGTTTTGGCTTCTGAGCTGCTGATCTCTCTGTAATCATCTCAGAGGAGCGCTCTTTACCAGCCACATCCTGCCTGCCGCGTCACATCCAGAGTCTGGATTCCGGCTCCCCCCCTCCCCCCAGCCGCCTTCTCACATTTAAAAAAGTCCAGATGCTCTTAAACTTTTTTCTTTTACTATTTATAGAGCAGCAGTTTTTTTCCAAAGTGTGGGGAAGGGAAGGCCCGTTTGTATGGCACGTTCTGTCTGTCGCCCTGAACAGTTTTGGAAGCCCCAAGGATGGAGAGCAGAAACATTCACAGAGAGGCACATCGGGCCTCCAAAATGTAAAGTGAAGGGTTCTTTTGTAATTTAACTTGTTAGGGTACTTCGGAAGATGCTGAGAATAATCCAGAAGCCATGGAAATTAATGTGGGTCAGTTTATAATATGGACAGCCTCTGTCAACCAATCCAGGCAGGGTCTTGGATGCTGTAGATCATGCACAAGCAGCAGGAGAGCCACAGGCAACTGGAAACATTAGGAAGGCCAACCAGGTGATTGCTAACAATGGTATCTTACTAAGTGAAGACCACTCCCACCCTAGAATTAATACAAAGAGGGGTTTGGGGAAGGTACCATAGACTTGGCTTGGGCCAAGTCATCTTGTCGGGGTAGAATTACTCTTGTAAAAGCTTTAGTTTTGATCACTCCCTCTCTCTGGCAAAAGGCACGGGTGGGAGCAGCCAAAGCGGGGGTGGGGAGTGGGGAGGTTGCAGTTGTAGCTGAAGCTTATCTCAGGAAATAGTTGCAGGAAAGCTGGGTGACGCAGGAGGGGGAGGGGAGAGATGGCGAGTGCTCCCTGTTAGATGCTTCTCAGAAGGAGGCACCACACTCCAAAGTGAAAGCAAGGCCAAGAGCCAGGCGGTTTAAGGGGTCTGTGTACTCAAGTCCAGCTTGCTTACGGATAAGCATGTGACTGAGTAAAGAGGAAGGAAAGGGCTGGCTGTTTTGTACAGATCATGCACACCGATGGTTTCAGATGTTGATTTTGGATAAGTGTAGTAAATGTTTTTTGCATTCAAGTAGTTGTGTCATTTTTGCATCGGTCCTTACACTATCTGTGTGGCATGGTGGCTTTACTTCATTCTTCTGGAAGCCAGGGCTCATGGTTGGTTCCTCCAAGTTACATATATGATGAGGTCACTAGAGCTGGGAAATTGTCAATGCTATGAAAATTGTCCAGTTTTTGGCCTACAGCTAATGGCTGCACGTTCTCCTGGGGCAGGTGGGTCAAGTCTCCTGTAGCTGTCTGGCATTGAGAGGGTTGCAGCTGCAGGGATGAGCCCTAGCAACTATGTAATGCTTCTGTGTGCCTTCAGTACTGCTGAGTCCAAGACTTTGCATCTCTATGGGCTCTACTTTGTCCTAGGATCTGAAGTGGAGAGTTTCCAAACTGGCTGCTTGTGGCTGTCCGTGTGGTTACCCTTAATTATATAGGAAATTGCCCTGCCCTGATTGCTGCCCCAAAATAACCCAGATTAGAGGCTGCTTTAGTTAAGTTTAGCTTGAGAGAAGGAGCAGGTGCCCTGTGGAAATGATGACCAAGGGTGATCCCCGAAGCTAGAGCAGCCACCTTTTTTTAAAAAAAAAATGTGGCTCTGCTCCTATGCCTTTTATAGCAGCCTGGCACACACATCGAGCAGGCATAGCTTTCCCATTGCCATTTCAGTCCCCCTGCCAAAAGTTACACCTGCTAAATGTGAGAGTCCTTACTCTTTTTTCTTTTCTTTCCTTTTTTGAAGTTTGGCAATGGCCCTGTGTTGCTGATAATCTAAAGATGTAAGGGAGATAATAACAGAACTGTGGCTATAACAGGTAAATGGAGTCTGTGTAGAGCCAGGCTTTCCCTGCCTTTTGACAAAAGGGGCAAGTCAGGATGTTCACATCTTTTGAGTGCTGGAACCTTTAAGCTGCCACCATCCCTCTGCCAAGCGGCGTGCTTCATCCCAAACTGTTCCGAGCAATTGCAAGACTGCCACAATTTCCCCCCCAAAAAATACAAGCTGCTGCTTAAACCCTGAGCCTGTGGAAAGTCAGCACCAGAGGACAGATCTCATGCTATTTCTGACAGGCTTGGGTTCTGGCGAGTGCAGTGGCCAGGAGTTGCATGATTTGTGGGTGTGCTCTTTGTGCTGGCTGACCGTTCTACATAGTTCGTAACATGCTTGTTTAGATATTTATGCACAGGTGTTTCCTCAGATGGTGGCACACAGTGGCTTACAGCACCATCCTCCACTCCTCCATTTTATCCTCACAACAACCCTGTGAAGGTAGGCTAAGCTGAATGACTAGTCCAAGGTCACCTAGCAAGTTTCTATGGCAGTGGGGGCGGGATTTGAACCCAGTTGATGGCAACTGATCATCTCTGTTCTCCCATTCTGTAAAGCATCTTTAAAAAGCCCTTTAGTTCCAAACAGGTCTTTGCCTACCATTCTCTTCACACGCTGGTTGTTCAAACATCCCACCTCTCTTTCCAATATACCTTGTAAAATTTCATTTTTTAATCATTGTCAGATTGGGCTATACAGCTGCAGGTTGTAGACCCTTGGCTATAGGGTGCCTCTTCCCCCGCCCCATAGGCCAGATAGCTTAGGAACACTTGCATTAAGAAAGAAAGGACTGGGATGGGGGGAGGTTAACCCCCCTCCCTTCCCCTGGAGCCTCAGCCTTAATCCAAGTAAGCCCACATGCACATACTCTGACACTCTTCATCTGCTTCTAGCATTTAAGAAACCCGCAGGCCAGCCAGTCATGCCTCTCTCCCAGTTGTGACTAGCTTGATCCTCTGCCACAGCACCCACGCGGGGGTCGGGAGCTTGGCCAGAATTCAAGGTCTCTGCCTGGCCTGCCTCAGTGCAGTTAAGCTTCAAGTGGTACAATCCCATGTGCACCATCTTAAGTTCCTTTCTGGAGATTCAAACATCGTGTAGGGAACTCCCAGGGGAGTTGGAGGTGAAGCCATTCATCTGAGGCTGACTAGTCTGCCGGTGGTGAAGGGGTTAACAGAAATCTTAATTTTGATTCCCAATTTGGGGGTTTTGCCCCTTTGTTGTGGACAGAACAGAATAGCAGGGGAAGGGCTGAAAGGCATCCCTCCAGCCCTGCTTTTTCACCTGCAAATGCTCCTGCCTTAAGAGCTAAGGGGTGGGAGCCTTGGGCTTCCCTCACAACATCTGGTTATGGGATGCTGTGAACACAACATGGCCTTTCTTATGGCCCAAGGTATTTACTATATTCATCCCTTTTTCCTCCCAAGGGCACCTGGTGAGCTGCCTAATTGGCTGTGAGTGGGCAGGGAGTTGTGTGTGGTTAAGCTTATGCTTTTAGAAGATCCTGGCTTATTACAATGACAACCCCCCCCGAATCTGTCACCTTGCTGGCTGAGACCAGCTGTTCTGCCGGCTTCTTGTTCTGAGAACTGCACACTCAGCTGGGAGTTCTTGAGCTCTTGACAAAAGCCCTTGCTTGTAAGCTCATAATGTAACTCGGGGGTGGAGGGGGACACACACACATCAGAAGCCCAGATTTCCAGGATCTTCCCCGTTGCCGCCACCACATAACAAAGCAAAATGCAGGAGTTGTACTTTTCAACCCCCTCACAATAAAAGTTGCCTCTTCAGCCAGCACTTACAGCTGTGCAGAAATCTGTAGAGGAACCTTCTTACTGCATCCTGGCAAGTGATTACCTCCCTGACCTGATGAAGGGTTTCTCAAGCTGCTATTAAAGGCAGAGGAACAGAACCCCTAGCTTCTTGATCAGTTGGCAACTAATTTTTTGGTCTCCAGTTCCATAATAAAGCTGTGCAAAGTCTGTACTTCTAAAAACGTAGTGAGATTCCTAAACTAGTTTGACACAGAATTTCAAAATCTAACCTCTGAAGGTTTTTATACCTACATCTATCTTGCCTGATTTTGCCCTCCCGATTGTTCATATAATTGCTCACAGCTGCACGTCAAAGTAGGCTCTGTTTGGAATGCTTTGCTCTTGCCAGATCAAAGTTCTGTCTTTGCCCACTGAGCTGTGATGCTCTGCCCCCTGCCAAGCAGGGCTGAGGGCTCCCAGCTCTCTTGAGCGCTGAACGGGTTGCAGCCCTCATCTTGGTCAGCTCTCCTCCTATAATACTGCAGTCTTTCATATCAGAAACCCCACTATGTTCAGTGGGGCTTACTCCCAGGAAAGTGTATCAGACTGCACCTTAGAGCCACTGCCCATTGTACACTTAAATTGGAAAATACCTACTGGGCTAAGTTTGATATATTTTTAAACATAACGTACATCTGCAAGAATTCTAAAACGGCATAAATGTTCCAGGATGTAGCTGTTTCTTACAGGGCTCCCTTAGCAAGAGAAGCTCTGCTCCCGTCCAAACTTTCCCTCCCATGCAAATAAAATAAACAAAATAGACTTGGAGCCCAGTGCACGGTGGGAATCTAGCTACGTGGCTTTTTGAAACAAAGAGCTGCCTAATGTTTGGCTTTAAGGGCTTCGTAATAGTCTTGTTTGCTTCCTTGAGCAGCTGGTGCTTCATTGGCTGAGGAGATTATTTAGGGGCTGGGGCTGGTGAAGCATCCGATTAGGAGAGCAGAAGGTGGGCCTGGTTGTTGCTGGGTAATTGTGGGCTCTGCTGCCGAAGGGGGCTGGGGCCTGAGTCTATAAATAGCAGTCACAGAGGTTGGGACAAGCAGGTGCTGCTGATAACACTCACCTGGTCTGGTTTCCATAGTGCCTGAGCACCTGGCAGTTTCTAGTCAATAATATTCCTGCAACAGGCTGAGTAACGCAAGGGGGGATTGAGGGAGGCAACAGTGGCTCTCTGGTAATCTGGAAAAATGGCCGACAAGGCTCCACTACCCAGGGTTGCCAGCTCCTTTCTAACAAGACTACTGTGCTTTGAATAGGTTGCCTGATGGGCAGTTCAGCAGATTAAACAGTTTTTGTTTTCATGTTTTTAGATATTTGTACCTCGCTCTTTCTCTCCGGGGGGTGGGGGGGGGAGTGCCACACAAGCTTGGAACATCATTCTCCACCACCACCACCCCATTTTATCCTCACCACAACAGCCTCCTGAGGTTTATCTGTATGGCATGGAACTATGTTAAAGCACAGAGGTTCTGCTAAGGGCGGGGGAGTAATTGTCCTAGTAAGGCTTTACATTTAGGCTGAGTTTCCTAGCTAGTTTACTTTGGGTTTGTTTGTTTTTTTGAAAAATTCTCTTTCATTGTCATTCCCCTGCCTAACCAGGGTGCAGCAGGACTACTGCCCTCTGTTGAACCTGACCTCACCAGGGGGCAATGTCTGTCTTCTCATCCTGGCAAGCATCTCTTATGTACTTGGGAGGCTCAGTTCAAAACCAAGGAAGGATCCTGGCCAGCCCCTTTGAGCCCTGGAACCTGACTTGCAAGAAAATTGTGATATTTAAGAGAAGCTGGGAGGAGGAATCCGAGTAGGCATGCCATTCAGTATAAGGGGGTGGAGCTGCTGAAATGCTTCTGTCTGAGGGTATAAGGGGCTTTCTCATTGGCCTTTTCCATTTATTTTTTTACAGTGAGGTGTTTCACTGTCTTTATTGCCTCTTTAAAGGGACATGAGCTGCTGTTCTTCAGGTTTTGTCACCACCCAAAAAAGACGAACTTGGCTATCCAGTAGACCCTTGCAACAAACAAGAGAAAGATGGAGATCCCTCTCTGTCCCTCTGTGATCCCAATGTAGTGCCTGCCAAAGTGTTCCCTAGAGCCCGTTTTCCGAAACCAAAGAGCCAGTCTCGGCTTTCACCCGCCTCAGCAGAGTGGGAGATGCTTCAGATGACCCCAGGAAGGAGATTCCGTTTTGAACAAACAGGGAGACCCCCACCCCTTTCAGAAATAGGTTGCTACCATCGTGGATGGTTCCAAGGCAAACCACTCTTCTAGTATTTGGTGATTGCCCTCCTTCCATCTGTTTTGTGAGTGGTTTTACCTCCCATGACCACTGTTTTTGTGGTGGCACACTCTACCTAGAAGTGTCCACCAATGCTCCTTCTAAGCTGTGGAGTCTTGTGAGCAAAAATTCTACTTTGTGAGCTACTGGCATTAAAGTTGTGAGTCAGCAATTTGACTACTGCATAGATTAGTTTGCTCTGGAGCTATCCTGCCTGAGCTAAGACAAAAATGTGTGAGATGGAGGCTAAAAAACTGAGCTAGCTCACACTAACTCATCTTAGAGGGAACACTGGTGCCCACAGGCTTGCAGCCCCCAGTTTCACATCTGGCTTGGTTCTGCTCCTGAGCTGTTTTCATTGGCTTTTTTCAAGCTTTCTGTGGGGAAACTGCAGGAAACAATGAACCCACTGCCGGTCAGGTGTGAAAACTGCACACCCTTACGAACTATGCCAGCTATAAACTGCATGTGCAAACTATGCCATCCCAAAGTAGTTTAACTGGCCCATCTTTACCTTGCGATTCTTATAAACTCCTGGAATTTTGCCAGAGTGCTGAGGTGGTGGTGTTAAAAGTTCCTGCACGAGTTTTCAGTGAGCATCCATAAGAAGAAGAAGAGATTGGATTTATACCCCACCCTTCACTCAGAGTCTCAGAGCGGCTTACAAACTCCTTTCTCTTCCCCTCCCCACAACAGACACCCTGTGAGGTAGGTGGGGCTGGGAGAGCTCTTTCAAGAACTGCCCTTTCAAGGACAACTCTTGTCAGAACTATGGCTTACCCAAGGTCATTCAGCAGCTGCAAGTGGAGGAGTGGGGAATCAAACCTGGTTCCCCCAGATTAGAGTCCACACACTGTCCCGGGGACAGAAAATTACGTTGATTTGGCTTTTGTAACACTATTTTAGCCAGTAATTTGTGCTGGGAGGTTAGTTTCTCTCCTTCCCCCATCCCAAGCCCATTTCTCAGGTTCTCATTTCTTAACATACCTAAACCCTCAATAGAGTTGAAATATTCCCTGAAGTTTCACAGGATCCTCTCTAGCAGCACTTTGACTGTGTACAGCTGCACTGATGCCCTTAAAAATATAGAGGTCAGTGTTGAGATCACCTTCACTTTTTTAAAATGAGTTTGAGCAGAGCTCTTCACCTTTCAGACAGAGGTTATGACAGTATCTCATCCCAGCTTCTGTAAGATTATTCCCAGCATCCATAGCTTACATTTCCTTTCTTAAATGCAATCTAGTTGGTGCCAAATTAAGTCCGCAACCAGGCAAATGGGGCAAGATAGCTAAGAGAGACTGAAGGACAAGTTACTACAAGGGTAATCCTAGAGCCAGGCTAGGATCTGGGAGACCCAGGTTTGATTCCTCCCTCCACCACTGTAGCTTTCTGGGTGCCTTGGGCCAGTCACACACACTCAGCCAAACCTGCCTCACAGGATTGTTCTGAGAACCAAACGGATCAACTCCATCCTCCATAAGTGCATCTAAATCCCTTTAAAGATCATCTAAATTACTGGCCATCATTACATTCTGTGGTAGTGGATTCCTAAGCTAATCACTTTCTGGGTGCGTTCAGATGGGCCGTTTACTCCACTTTCGGCACGCATCAGTTATAGATTTTATATCCACGTTCACACACCCAACATCTGCACACCATCCCCAGCTGTCGCTTTCCGGCTCAGACCCCCTTTAAAATGGGTATTTTGTTACCAGGTCCCCAAGTGGTGTTTTCCTGATTCTCCGGTTCTAGCCGCACTTTTCTGACGTCTGATCGCTCCTGCCATGTCGAGCCACTTCTGGTTTAAACCCCCTCTCCACTCGAAAGCTGCCCGAGGCTTCTGCTTTTTGCCCGCCATCTTTTTTATGCATTGGTGGTGTGCGCACAGCCGGAGCTCCACCACCACATTTAGAAAACCGACATTTAAATGGTCACTTGTTTTAGCATTTAGATGAGTTTGGGATCTCACAGAGGTCATTTTCAGGTCAAACATTTAAAGGGAAGTCTTTTGTTGGAGGGGTTGGATTGATTCGCCCTGGTGGTTCTGCACATGCGCCATGATAGTTTCCCCCCCTTCTATGGAGGGGCGCCTATGCACATGCACAAACTGAGGGAGGGGAACCACTGACACACGGTCCCGCGCATCAGTAGTGTAGACGCCGGGGAGCAAAGTGACTGCGTGGTGAGGCGGGATAAGGGAGGTGAGTGTGATCACGATTATCCAGATCGAATATAATCCGGATAGAAATGCAGCAGTTTAACCCGCTCTCAGTACGCCATCTGACTGCACCTGCCAAGTGACAAAGTAGTTCTTTTTGTCTGTCATGAATCTGCTGCCCATCAGCTTCATTGGGTGCCCTTGAGTTCTAACATTATGGGAGAAGAAAGTTACCTCTCCCTACATAATTTTATAAACCTCTGTCATTTCACCCCAATAGTTGTCTTTTCCTGAAACTGAAAAGCTGCTAACTGGTTAATCATTTTGGTTGTGCTTTTATGCATCTTTTCCAGTTCTGCAAGATAATGTGGTGGATGACCTTGTTGGATCAGGGCATCTGACTGGAACACGATTCAACTATTTTGTTGCTCATTTTCTTAACGTACCATCTTCTATCACTGTTGCAGCTGGTAGTTTCTTTAAGAAAGGTGGGGAAAGCTGAAGAGAATTCTTGAGTTCTGTCCAACCTCTCTTGCTCCTCATTCTCTTCATGCCCTCATCAAGGATCAAGTCATCCCTTGCTCTCCAGTGAAATGACGTGGGGAAAGGTGAAACTTCTAGAATGAGCCACGCCCACAAACAAAATTGCACTGTGGAGGATCATTTGTGGCAGTTCTGGCATGAACATTAAAATCCCCGTCACTTGGCTTTTTGGGAACTGTGTTACCAAGTGTAGGTGGCTGAACACCAAATGACTAATGTGAACAAGGAAATATGAATGAATGAATGAATTTTATTGTCACGGCATACAGCCAGCGGTATACAACCCTACGAACAAGGAAATATAGTTAGAAAAACTGTGAGTGTGTGCGCATAATGTATGAAGGAGTAATGGAAGGGATAGCTGTATCTGTTTTTGTTACATGCACTTCTGCTGTTCTTTTCTGGCCATCCGTTTTTCATTTGCCCATGGGTGCATTTAGACAGCGTGCTGGAGCGGTTTAAACTGCTCCGGCACGATGCGGGTTTTTTTTAAAACTAGAGAATCGCGATCACACTCACCTCCTCCTTCCCTCCTTCGGAGCTCCCTGCCGTCCTCCTGCAGGTGGGGGGGGTTCCCCTCTCCTTTGAGCATGCGCACAGGCAGCCCTCTCCCGAACAGGAAGTTTGGCGTGTGCGCAGAAGAGCGATCTTAACTGGTCCCTTTAAAGTTTAAATGAAGACTCCTTTTACATTGTCTCCCCGAAAATGGCCTCCCCGAGATCCCGGACTCGTCTAAATGCCTAAATTAGGCACCAGTGAAGCTTTTTTTCATTTAACTTAGGAGCGGAGCTCCGCTCAAGCGCACACCGCTAAGGGGGGAAAAAATGGCGGACTAAAACCAGAAGCTGGAGGCAGCTTCCCAGAGGGGAGGGGGGTTGAAGCACCCGGAAGTGGCTGGATGGAGCGATCAGACAGGGAAAAGTGCGGCTTGAAACGGAGAATCATGGAAAACACCACTTGGGTAAGTGGTGTCAAAATACTCAGTTTCAAAGGGGGTTTGCTCCAGAAAGCGACGGCTGGGGACGGTAGGCAGATGTTGGGCGTGTGAACGCGCAGGTAAAAGCCGTTTCTGAGCCGTGCCGAAAACGGCTCAAACGGCGCGTCTGAACGCACCCCATATGTTACTTTATATTAAGATTTTCAGTTCCAGGCCCCCAAAGGGCCCTTGCACCTTTCAGAGTTTCCTAGACAAGTGATTTTTGCCAAGGGCTGCTTCTTCCAAGGCCAAACTTCCTGAACCAGGCTGCTGGGACGGCAGAAAATGCATCTGGTAGATCCCGCCCCCTGCCCCCATTCTAAAAGAGGTAGTTGTAGCTTCTGCATGGAGTACTAACTGGACATTACCATTCTGATACTCAATGTCTAGCAGCCCCCCTCGATGAAACAAGACAAATGACCTAACAAAAGTCACAAGGGTCCAGTTGGAGGCAGGAAAGCTATGTATAGGCAAAAGAGGAAGTGGCGGCAGGGAGTAGAGCCACAGTGACGCTAGTGAGGTTGGGGGTGGGGAGAGTCAGCCTGACTCAAGCTAGTATGGGGGGCGCGCAAGAGGAGTGTCGGATGGCTTTCCCCTGAACCTATGTAAGTGGAAGTATTTGATTCTCCCTTACACAAAGTTATGACAATTCAGTACAATCTTTGTTCTCCCCCCCTTACAATATGTAAAGAGAGAAAGAGGGTCGCTTAAATTAGCTCATGGAGCAGGATATGCCATTCTGGGAATCCAGGGGGCTGCATTTATTATTTCACCTTCCCTCCAAGAAGCATGGGGCTACAACATACATGGTTCTCTCCTCCTCCACCAGCCTTTGTAAGGTAGGGGAGGCTGGAGGACAGCAACTAGCTCAAGGTCACCCAGTGAGCTTCTGAGTGGTGATTTGAACTTGAGTCTCTGTAGGCCTGCTCCAGTGCTGCTGCACTGGCTGCAGTAGACATGGCCTGCAGACCCCCAGTTAACTATTGCTACCTTTAGAGACCTGTCAGGGTTGGCAGTGTTGAGGATGTGAGCTTGGAGGCATCCAGGGTAAGATTTGTCATCCTGTGGGAGTCCTCTAGTAAAGTTTGTTGAGCACTTCAGTATAGATTTCTTCAGAATCCCATCCATGAAGAGGGTGACAAAAAGAGGCACGCCTCCCCACATATTAATATGTGAACAGTGGGGAGGGGGGATAGACTGCCCTTTAACACTAATCAAGAGACTGCACCTGAGTATGTTATGTAACGGAAGGAAATCTGCTTATTTTGTAAAGCAGGAGTCCCTAACTACAATGAGCCTGAGGAGAATTTTGAGAAAGGATAGTGACTGTGCTGCCACAAAGCAGCTGCCATGCTGGGCTTGTTCTAGACCTGAAGGATTGCCAGCTTTTTCTCCTGATAGGTCTACCATATTTTTTAACAACTGTGTGACAGGTGGAGCTATAGCACAGGGCAGGGGAATGAGTTAGGGAGCCTGGCCCTCCTGGCCCACGAAGCCTGATATTATAGTTCTGAGGCAACAAACTATATTTTTATTTCATTATTTATGGGATGAAATGGTGTGGGGGGGATTACATATTTGTACGAGCCTAAAGAAATTGTGTGTGTTTCTCCATCAAGTCGTAGCTGACTTATGGTGGCCCCATCTGGTTTATCAGGGCAAGAGACCAAGGTGGTTTGTCATTGCCTGCCTCTGCATAGCCACCCTAGAATTCCTTGGTGAACTCCATCCAAGGACTAACCAGGGCCAGCCCTGCTCAGCTTCCAAGATGTGACGAGATCGTGCTAGCCTGGGTCAGGGCAGAGAAATTATGTACAGGGCTTTAAAGCCAGACTGGCCCCCTCAGAAGAACTGCAGCTGGGTGACGTGGAGTCCGATGGGGAGCAGTTGAATTGGCAAATGAAAAGCTTGGATTTGGCTACAGTTGGATGCAGAAGGAAAAGTGGCACGGAGGGAAAGTGTGAAATCTGACGGAAAGAGTGAAACAATTGTTGAGAGTACAATGCAGTGAATACCATAGCTTTTAAAGGCTAAATACCATAGTTTTTAAAGGTGACTGCAATACATAGATAATATAAAATCTCCCTCTCTCCCACTTCCTATGTGTGGCCCACATCACAATGCCTCTGAAGAGTGGCTCTGAAAAGATAGAACAGAAATATTCTAAATAAATAAGAGTGACTTAAAAATGAAATAAAATAGGGATAGAGGTTTCACCTATGAGCACTTTCAAAGGGGGGGGGAATGCACATAACCCCCCATTCTTTCCCCTCTAAGAAGTGTGCGGCAATACTTGTATGCCATTTCCATGCCAATCAAACATAAAGTGGACATGCTCAACACCCCCCACCCTTTCCTGCTGTTCTGGGCAACACTCTGAACTGGGCATATTCCGCACTTGAGCATCCCTTCAGTTTCCACCACCAAGTTGTATGAATCTCAGTCATGGCCACAGACAGATCCTTAAAATTCTGATACCCAGATACTTTTTTTATATACCTAAATATGTTCATTGGGCCTTGTGCTTTCATGTACTTTGTGCATTCATTGAGAGACTATTTTTTTACGCACATAAAGAGACTTTTGTGTACAAAAACAAAGCTAAGTTGATCTGATAATGGGGAGTTTCTTATTTTGTGTCTGTATATAAGTGAAAGTTCACTTTACAAATATCCCTAATCCCTGCATAACTTTCTTTGCTTCTTGGAATTACTGGACATTTCAAAAGTTGATAGATACATTGTGCCACACTGGCCTCAGGTCCTGGCAATGGGATAAATTGGCATTGGAAACGTAGACTCCTGTTTTAACCTCCAGCTCATCAGAGATTAAACTTTTCCACTTTCCAGTAGGTTTGCCTATGTTTTTGACTGACTCCGCTCTTAGGCCTTTAGCAGTTGTCTCCCACACAGACATTTACAGTTACAGGCATAAGAGAAAAGTGGCAATTGTACTGGCAGGCAGAGGAAGTCTTCCCTAGGCAGGTCTGATTCGAGATACTCTAGTGCCTGGAAAAACTGAAATGGCACCTTCCTGCAGGGATTTGTCTTTGATAGAACTCAACAAAGATGTTTTTGTGTGGCTCCTGCTCCTTCAGATGAGCTTGTGGAGCAACTAGGTTGTACTCTGTGGGCTGGATCTTTCCATCTCCCTTTTGGACACCCTTAATGGCGCCCACAACTGCCCACCTCACCTTGCCTCAGAGTAAGGCCTTCTCTGCTTCAGTCCCTCTCCTCCCTGTAATCCAGACCAGTATGAACATCTTCATATATAGCCACACAACTGCCATGGCTTATCACCAGGCTTTGGGGATCAGGGTGAAGGATTATGAAATACTATTTTGGATGGCGTGCCTCCATTCCTCTCACATCTGTGATAGCCGTTTCTTGGCTCCACCCTCTCATACCTTGAACACAGAAGTGGGCTGGATAAAAAGACCAACATTCTGTTCTTCGTGAAGATAAGAGAATGTTCCTGGCTGCTCTGACCAGGGGGCAGGAGTTGAGCAACGATTTGTGACTTGTGAGACTCTGGGCTCTTGGGATACAGCTAAACCTCAGCCACTGCTTGTCTTCTGGTCAGCCTCTCAGAGTTGGGGGGGGTGTTTTTCCGGACTCTCCACCTGCATAGCACTGGCTCACAGGATGGGGAGGAATATTAAATAATCTCATGAGGGTGAGTCTTTGGCTATCCCAGTGGATGTGAACACAGCTCCAGTGTGGATACCTACAGCTTGTCTGGACACAGCTCTATTAGCCTGTGGTTCGCTGTGCCTTTTTCTGTACCCAGCATGTGCAGAAGCCAATGTGCATCTGCCTCAGTGGCTGTGTCATACCTGCTGTGTGTGTGTTTCCTAGCTGCTTGGTTCCCACAGCCAGTCAAGGCAGAAACAACAGTTGCGTTCCAGGGGGCTTGAGTTTTGTCAACACAGGCACAACTCTCCTGAGACGCAAACCGATTGTGACAGGCCGGCGGGCTCAGGATGATCTGGATTATGATGGTATGTGAGGCATGGAGGCAGCTGGATAGAGCACCAAGGAGCATTCCGCACCCAACGCCCTGGGTGTGCCTCAGTATCAAATGGAGGACAGTCTCTGAAAGAGTCAGGCAAGTCCTGGCTGCTGCTTTAGCTTCCAGCCCTCTGGTTAAAACACAGGAAAGCACAGGGCTAGGGTGGCCAGGTCTTTCCTGGCCACCAGCAGGGGAAGGGGGGGTAAGGTTGCTGGAGCTTGGGAGGACAAGGACACCTCAGGTGGGGGTACAATGACATATGGTCAGATCCACCCTCCAAAGCATCCATTTTCTCCAGGGGAACTGATCTCTGTATTCTGGAGCTGAGGTGTAATTCCAGGCTGGGATCCCTACAAAAGGCTCATCTAGAATTGGAGACCACGTATCTATCTTGTATCAGCATATCCTGAAGTGGGGCAGTTGCCACCAGGGGTCAGGGCTTTTGATGGGGCCCACTGCAACCATTTACACACATCTTGCCTGCTACCTACCTTCCCCCACCCCCGCCCTGGGTAGCCCAATCCCATCAGACTTCGGAAATTCAGCAGTGTCAGCCTTGACTAGTATTTGGAAGGGCACCCTCCGAGAAATACCAGGGCTGCGATGCAGAGGCAGGCAATGGCAAACCACCTCTGAAACATCTCTTGCCTTAAAAACAAGTCTAGCTCACCGCCTAGTGGTATATAATGCTAAAAGAGCTAGAACTTCTGGCTGCCAGACAATCTTAGGATCCCCTGGCTATTCTATCCGCAATGCCATACAATTTTATTACTTTTTCTCCACCTGCGCACAAGTGTTCCTGCTGATGTGCTCCTAGCTAAACATGCTGCCCAGCATTGTTGGAGAAGAGCATGCAGGTGGCACATAGCAGCAGTGCTCCAGGAAGCACCAACTACTTGCACTGCCTGGTGGCATCAGGCCAAGGGCATGTGGGCAGCTGTGAGTCCAGGTGGAGTGAGGGCTTGGGAGTGGGGAAGGACACACAGGCAAGGGGGGCATATGGGGGGGCATATGGGGGGTTGGAAAGGGAGGTGCAACTGGCTCCCCCTCCACCAAAAACCTGGAACTGGCCCTGGCAAACATGACTCTCTCTTCCTCCATTTTATTATCACAACAACCCTGCAAGGTAGATGAGTCTGCAAGAGAGCAATTCACCCGGGGTTATCCAGCGAGCTTCATGGCAAGCGGGGATGTGAACTTCTATTTCTCTAGTCCTTGTCTGTCATTCGAAGCACCACAACACACCGATTGCCAGCCTCATAGGGCTACTGAAGGCTCAGTATCTTTCACAGCTGCATAACACCAACAGCAATTCAGAGTTTTGACATTTTTCCTTGTCCTGTGATTGTTCATGCCAGCAGAAGTAGCAACCCACCCTGACCTGGATAGCTCTGGAGAGCCCGATTGCATCAGATCTCAGAAGCTAAGCAGGGCTGACCCTGGCAAGTACTTGGATGGGAGACCTCCAAGGAATACCAGGGTGGGGGCCAGGGCTATTTTTGGGCAGGAATGCACAGGAACGGAGTTCCGGCTGGTTCCCAAGTTGGCCATGCCCAGCAGGAACTCATTAGCATAACAGGCCACACCCAACAGCAGAAACTCATTAGGATTGGCTACATTATGATGGGTGTGTGGCCTAACATGCAAAGGAGTTCCTGCTACAAAAAAAGCCCTGGGTTTTGACCACAAGCAAGGTAAACAGAATAAGAAGCAAGAGGTGGGTGTGGCTGGATGACCACATGCTAATGAGCTGTGCTGTCAGGGGTATGGCCTAATATGCTAATGAGTTCCTGCTGTTGGGTATGGCCTATTATGCTAATGAGTTCCTGCTGGGCTTTTTCTACAAAAAAGCCCTGGTGGGGACATAGAGGCAGGCAATAGCAAGCCACCTCTCTGCAACGTCCAAGCCCCACTAGGGGTTGCCAGAAGTCAACCATGACTTCCAGGCAGACACACACAAATACCAGAGAGAGAGAGAGAGAAGTGGCAACCCTAGCCAGAAGCTGTCCCACTTCACAGCATTCTCTGTGTTGCCAAAGTTGCCAACTGCCCTAGAAAAGTGAGCTCTGCTCTGGTGCTTTTAGGAGCAGCTTGATTCTTGGCACATTCAGGGCACATATTCCTGACGGAAATATTCTCACCTGCACCAGCCTGCAAATCAAGCTGTTGCTAACAGCACAGAAACAGGTGCTGGCTGAAAAGCTGAGAACCCTAAATTAGGTGGTTAATTCAATGGGTGGAGGAGGGCAGCTTGTAAGCAACAGGCAAGAGCCAGTATAGGCCACTTTTGTATGCGGAATAATTTGTAAGGCTGACTTATCTGATAGTACATGATCAAGATTTGGGCGAAACGGTTGTTTTCAATGGATTTTCATCAACATTCACATGCAGGAAAGACTACTGCATGATAGTGAGAGAACATTTTTGATCTTCCAAAGATGCTAAAAATACTTCCCATTTCTAGTTGTTGTTTTCCCCCAAATATTTAAAAAATTCTCCTCTAATGACGGGAGGCCAGATCCTGAAGCTGAAGCTCAAATACTTTGGCCACCAAATGAGAAGGGAGCATTCACTGGAGAAGACCCTGATGCTGGGAAAGACTGAAGGTCAAAGAAGAAGGGGACGGCAAAGGATGAGATGGTTAGACAGTGTCATCGATGCAACGAACATGAAATTGAGCAAACTTCAGCGGACAGCGGAAGACAGGAGGGCCTGGCGTGATCTGGTCCATGGGGTCACGAAGAGTCGGATTCGACTGTGCGACTGAACAACAAAAATGACGGGAAAATGTACTGGGCTTCTTTATTATATGACGTTTTAGTGTACTGTTTTTGCCTTGTTAGGCTTCAGAACAGTTTTGTAAAGCAGTCAGAGAGAGGGTGACTGAGGCCCATCCACTGAGCTTACAGCTGACCAGATACTTGCATCTTCTGGTTTGCATTGTGCTGCCTCTCAGTGGCCTGAGTATCACACAGGGAGGGGCCATGGCTCAGGGGCAGAGCTCCTCGTGTGCATGCAGGAGATCCTAGGTTCAAGCTCCAGCAGCATCTCCATTTAAAAAGCTCAGGTAGTCGGCAATGTGGAAGTCCTCCTCTGGAGGCCCCGGAGAGCTCTTCTCAGTCAGGATCGACAATACTGACCTTGGTGAGACCAGTGGTTTGATTCAGCAGAAGGCAGTTGGATGCCTCCAACAGTACAACAGGTATTTCTAACAGTATAAACAAAGGGAGTCTGATGAGTGTTAGGAAAGAATTAAATCTAGCCTGACTAGTCATATGTGTCTGTGTGTATTTAGCATGTTTTCAGTTCTTGACATGACAGACACTGTATGCCTGTAAAAGGTAAAGGTTCCCTTGCTTGAAAGCCAGTCGAATCCGACTCTAGGGTTGCAGTGCTCATCTCCGTTTCCAAGCCGAAGAGCCAGCACTGTCCAAAGACATTTCCGTGGTCATGTGGCCGGCATGACTAAACACCAAGGCGCATGGAACGCTGTTACCTCCCCACCGAAGTGCTACCTATTTATCTACTTGCAATTTCTTGCTTTCGAACTGCTAGGTTGGCAGGAGCTGGAACTAGAGACGGGAGCTCACTCCGTCATGCGGCACTCTCGGGTCTCGAACTGCTGAACTAGTGACCTTCCACAGCCTGCAGTTCAGCATCTGAACCACTTGAGCCACTGCAGCTCCTTGTATGCCTGCATGCATCCCAAATATCTCTGAATGCCTATAAACCTGACATTTTTTAAAAAATGTGATTTTACTGAAAAAGACAGTGGATTTACCTTTTCATGGCTTCTCACCCCAAGGCATACCGACAGCCAGGTATTTATAAACATACACACTCGCTGGACTCTTAAGTTACTTGCTCAGTCCTTCCATGTCCTTGGAGTATTCTCATGCTACTCTTCCTCACCAGTTTGACACTTGAGTCCCCAGCTGGGACTAGATATTTTTATGGCCCCAAAATCCAAAGTCAGGATGTGCTTCTCTGCTGCAGCTCAGAGCAACACCAACAGATGGATGCACGAGACAGGACTGGAACCTGGGCCATTGTGTGATCATTCTATGTGCTTTGGCCCCAGCTTGCTAGTTAGCGCTTTTGGCACAGAAGTCTGCGAGGAACAAGCAACAGTCTGTCTGCCTGGGCGGGGCAAGAGCCTGTTATTCTGAAGGCTACAAAGGGACGCACGGCTGAGATTAGCTTGGCGCACTCTAGGTTCATCCAGTGTCTTTTCCTGCCTGGGTTTCCTGTGGGATCTTGTGCAATTCCTGCTTGGAAACTCCCACCTCAGTCTTTCCTGTGGCAGTGAAGGACTCAGGCTCTGTTTCAAGAACAGCTACAGCTCATGAGAAATCTGCAGCCCTTTCCCCTCTCTCTGTCTGGGGAAAGTATCTTCTTTTCCCTCCCTTTTTTGCAGGTAGTACAATAGCCAGCTCGGGTTCTAATGTATCCCCCTTGTTTGTGAAACCTGCATGCTTGTGGCAGGTGCCGCCTTTCCTGACCAGCTGCGCTTCACTTCTACAAACACACAGCGCAGGGCAGGGCAACAGCTAGGAAAGTCAGTAGTTAAGAAAAGCCAGGAGGCCCCACCCTGGCCACATTTTCAGGGCCTTTGAAGAGACAGTGGCTTTGGGGGGTGGGGAAAGCTGGCAACTGATTAAAATTAATTTTAGCTGAGGAGCTGCATAAGGAACTTTTGTTTAAGCAATTAGGTTTTTGTAAAATTGACTAGATTTGCATGCTCATGAAACCTACTGGTTTAATGCACGTGCGAGTTTATGAAAACTGAAGGAAATAACATGTTTCTGGACTAGGCTCACTGGCAGTCAGGGCCGCCTATTTCAAAAGGGCTTCCTCCCAACAAAATTAGCAGAACAGCAGCCCTACAATCTGCTCAGAATAAATGTCTTGCCTAGCTCGGGGCAGGGAGGCTGGCCAATCGTCTTTCTTCCTGGGGTGCCAACTCCTTCCTAGAGGTAAAGGAGGGAATCAGCAACGCTACTCACATATAAGCCACCATCCTCATGTCCAGCTCTGTTGCACTGTCTGAGAGGGGCTGGAAATATCAGCTTAGAAAAGGCGAAGAAGAAAAGACACAAGCTTGATTCTGATGTCACACAAAACCATTATTTAACTACACAAATGATGAATAGGATCTGTGAACCCAGCCCTGGTTTGACAAACTCAAGCTCCGATCACACACACACAATTAGCTGCGTGAGAGGGACGAATGCTGGGTGGATTTAATGGGCACGATCAAACGTGAACATCTGGCCAGCATCCCGCACCCGTCGGCAACCCATTTCACTGCGCCACAAGAGCGGAGTTAAAAGACACTGGGGAAAGTCCACTATCAAATGGGTTGCTACGGGCCACAGACAGACTTCCCCTGTGTGATCGCAGACAGCCACGCTGCCCAAGTGGCAGTGCAGCACAATTTTTTTAAAAAAAATTCTTTGCACATGTGCATAAGTGCATAGATGCATATCTGCTTATGTACATATGTGCATGCATATGCACAATGGTGAAAGTTGCAAAAACAAACCTACCAGAAGAAGGACGTCCAAATGACCCGATCGCAATCATTGTGAGAGATGGCTGTCCAGACAGGCAAAATCGTGGATTCAGAGCACAAATACCTGGAAAATACTTGATTTTCCCAGTGCCAGAAAAATCACTAGGGAACCAGGACTGTGTGATCGCTCAAATGCAGGTCAAATTGCTACGCAGCAAATAGCCCCGCTTCCCCCTGCCCGCATTATCTGGCACGTGTGACCGCAGCCACAGTTAAAAGAAGCCATGGCTTTGAGTTATGTCTCAACTGAACTACGAAAAGGTGCCAGCTCTTTCAAATGGGGTCTGATGGACCTGCCAGCACTTCTTAAATCATTTGGGAAAGGCTGCGATTGATCAATGGGTTTCATTAAACATCTTCTTGTTGCAGGCTGCAAGGATGAACCGGAAGGGAGGAAGCAAAGAAACTGTGTAGAACATAGAAATTGGGACTGTGGAAAGCCCTGACCCTCGCCCTTGCCAGTTTCCCTTGCTACCTCCTTATTTCCAAACTTTCCTCTACAATGTGGTTTTCTTTTTTCATGATAGTTGAGCTTCTTGGGATGCCTTCTGCGGAAGAAGATACTGAATTTCACATCTGCATAGCAAATCTGAGGATGGGCAGAACACCCAATGGAGTGTTCCTTGCAGGCCCAGACAAATTGCCCCATTCTCACCCATCAATATTTTGTCCTTATGCTGCCTTCATCATTTTTTGTTTAGTACGTTTTTATGCCATCCTTCTTGCAAGGAGTTCGGCGTGGTTTACATGGTCCTCCTCTCCTCCATTTCATCATCACAACAGCCTTGCAATGAAGGCTTGACTGAGAGAGACAGGCCAGCCCAAAGTCACTCAGCGAGGTTCACTGCCGAGCAGAGAACTCAACTCTAGTCTCTAAGCTCCTCCTGCGAAACTCTGACCGCTACACCATGCTGGCTCTCTGTGCCTACAAACAGAACATGTATCCTTTGTAGACAATATTGGCACAAACGAGGGATAAGAAGATAATGTCCAAATGGCACCTCCCTATCAAATGCTTAGCTGAAAACACACGCTCTCCCTTTAAACAGTTCTCCAAAGTGGGCAGAGGCTATAATGAAGTGATTCTGCTGGCGCCATCTACTGGACAGAGTAGCAAGTGCAACAGGGGACCAGGGTCAGCACAGCAGCCTTAAAGGTTCAGGTATGGCTTATTTATCTGAAATATTTATATTCTACCTTTCCCCCTCAGATGGATCCCAAAGAAGCTAGCAGATGTATAAATGCACATCACAGTAGCAGAATTTTTAAGGGTGTGTTTAAACCTGTAGCTATTTGCCGAACATTATCACCAACACAGAGCACAATATCAACAGACCATCAGAATTAGACCCATTCAACAAAAAGCCCTCTGAAAAAAGAGCTGGTTTGTAGAGTCTTCTAAATATCCACAAGGAAGGCTCATGATTCTCCACGAGCATCTGCGTGCAGCTGCCTTGTACTCAGTCAGACCATCATTCCAATGGAAGTCAGCATTGTCTACTCTGACTGGCAGCGTCTCTCCAAGGTCTTGGGTAGAGATCTTCTATGGGCGGGTCTGTACATAGATACTATTTGATTGTGTTATTTAATGGTCATTTTGGAAACCATTTCAAGTGAGTTTCTTCAGAGAGAGTGGGGTAGATCAATATTTTAAATAAAAAAAAACAAAGTATAACCAACATGCCATACCAAAAGCAGCAAAAGAATAACCAGTATAAAAATCACCAGCAATCCAGGAAAAGATCCAGTAGATAAGGCCTTTTAACTTGAAAAATTGGATTTTAAAACTGTAATGCTGAATTTATTGTATATTTAATTGTTGGTTGGCCAGGGAAGGAGTGGGATATGTTGAATAAATACAATCAATAAAAATAAGACAGATTTTCCATTGCAACTGAAGGACAGGAGCACTGGTGCTGGGCAGACCCTCTCTGGAGACAGCATTCCACAATCAAGGTGCCACAACTGAAAGACATATCCGAGGAAGCAAACCATGTCTCACAAAAAGCTCATATTGAAATAAATGCTGTTTGCCTTTAAGGTACCACTGGCCTTTTGTTTTATCTTGCCATAGCAGACTAACATGGCTGCGCTTTGCAAACAACTGAAAGGGCCCTGTCTCCAGTTATCACCCTCCTAACTTCCCAAAGGAAGAGTGCCTGGAAGCAAAGCCTCGGATGAATGACCTCAGTGAACAGTTAAGTTCAGGCAGGAGACCAGACACCCTGACCCCACAAGCACTTTTGATTGTGTCCAGAAACCTACTGCCAACCAAAGGAGATTTGTGGTCAGACAGCAATCTCACTGTTGTGTTCTGGATCAGCTGCAGTTTCCAAATATTCAGTAAAGGTAGACCCATGATTAATGCATTAGTTACCAAACGGAGATGTTAGAATAGCCTGGATCTCAATGACAAGGCAGGGTTTTTTCTCCTAGGAGAGCTGGCACATCAGCCAAAACTGGCAAAAGGCACCACAGACACCACCTGATCTTCAGGGAAAATGCAACCACATAGAGAGAGGAGACAGCCAGGGTGGTGTAAGGGTGAGCATGTCAGACTAGGGCCAGGGAAACCTGAGTTCAGATTCCTACTGGGCCATGAAATGCTCTGGAAAGCCTCAGGCCAGTCACTCCTTCTCCTTGGGAGGACAAAATTAGGGGGAGAGCATGTATGGTCTCAGAGGAAGTAATGTGCAGTAGATGATCACACAGCAATATACAAAATCCAGAGAAAAAAGCTATGAAACAGCACAAAGGCTAGTATATTAAAAGAACAATAAATACAAATAGAGTGTCATGAACCTTCAAAGAGTACACACAATATCAAAAGAGTTCAGTTAGTTCTATATAGCAGAAGTTTTCATAGGGATCATACAGGTGTTTCAGAGTTTCATAGAGGTCATACAGGTATTTCAAATGAAGGTTCCAGATATTAATAACTTCATTTCGGTGATCTTCAGTAATAACTATTACATATGCATCATTTCTATGAAAATCTGAGGTATGAGCATCTCAACAAACAATTCCCTTAGTAAAAGTATACAGTTCCTACAGGTGGGCAACCAGTCTCTATTCTTTGAAAAGGAAACAACTCCACAAACGTCTACCAGCTCAGAGGAAGGACAGGACAAAATATGCCACTCCCCGTCTAACTGTGCAGTCCTAAACACAGTTGCACCCTTTGAAGCCCAATGAAGTTCATGGGCTTAGAAGAGTGTAACTCTGCTTAGGGCTGCACTGTAAAGAAACACCACACTAACAGCATCTCCATCATCAGCGTATGAATGGCATCTTCTCCAACCGCTTGCAGGTGAAAATAGAGACACAGGTACCTTTAACTCCCCCCCCCGGCTGATTCCAAGAATCATGGACACCAAGAAATTGTCTGTTTCACTTTGCTGAAGGATCTTCCCTGAATTCAGACAACTCTGCTGATGCAGCAGCCTTCCCTTGCATTGATTTAAAAGCAAGCTGGATATTCGGTTAAAATAATTTTAAAATATAATTATTCCATCACACATTATCAACAGTTCAAAATGAACCCGCCCCCCCCATAACATGTGAAATTACAGCTCTCACTGTGTACTACTTATTACTGTGTACTACTTACTACTACTTAGCATACATATGTATTGATACATACACCTCAGTGGACATAGGAACTGAAGACAAAAATTCATTTATCCACCTCTTACTTTTTCCAGAGAGAAGAGGGGCTAAAATCAAAAGAATAGCCCCTTAGCAATTCACAGTAATAGCAGGTTTCATTCTATCCTAGTAGCTGCACAATCACACTTTATGGTCTAATTTAGATGTTAGCCAAGGATCCAGGGAGATGACAAGCACTCATCCAGTAAAATCTTCTAGGACCTCCCTGCCAAGAATAAGCATAGGAAGGAAACACCACAGTGTTCCTGCTGATGCTTACCAGTCGTGTTACCAATGTCTTGCCTGGTTGGCTGCCTTTCCCACTACTAAAGATAACACACTGAATAGACAAGAATGCCATAATTCATAAATGGCTTCTATTTAAATCCCGATGTAGTACTGGTTCTGACCACAGGAGGGCACCACAGTACAATCTTGTAGGAGCAAACAAACACCAAAGACTGAGCAAGACTTAATTTTGAAAGAGACGTATAGTGGAATCTTGCCCACAGGAACATATTTTTATGAGGAATGCAGCACTTTATTAAGTGCTGTGTGGGATCCCATTTTTAAGTCCAGTTGCAGCTGGCTGCAAAAAAAAAAGCCATTCAGAAGCACAAAACAAGCCTTGCATCAATAGTTTCCAATGAGATACTGCATGGGCAATCCAAAGGATTGCTCCATGGTAAAACGCTCTGCTCTTTTCTGCTTCTCTCCCCATACAAATCTATATCCCTAGATCCCCATGACCTGCCCCAACATCCTCAAATCAATCCATAGCCCAAAATATTATTGCTACTTGGACCAGAAAGTTCAAATTACAGCCCTCACATTCCACAAATGAATATGGGGCATAATCCACCAGACATTTGGCTTGGTCCAAATCCTTAAGATGCCTGAGCATTTAAAAAAACTATTTTGGGAAACACAGAGAGATCCCTAACAGGGGAACCCCATTCTTTGATCTGGCTCTCTGCTACTGGCACATTGTAACATGCTTTCGTGGGTTGCCGTACTAGAGCACATTAAAAAGCCACACTTCTGTGCTGAAAGGAGTTCTTCTTTTACATGTGAAAGGCTGGACGTGGTTTGCAGTGGCCAAGGATATATTCACACAAGCATAAATACACAGGATGACTTAAGCCACAAGGCTACGACAAGCAACTCTACTGTAGAATTTGCATCACACTTGGGAGCCAGTTCCCTCCACACCTGCCCGAGGCCCAATTTATGGCCAAGCTGCACAATTCATACTGCAAACAAGCAGCAGGGGCAGGCTTAGCCAATGGGCAACCGGTCACAATCCCCACCCCCAACGAAGAACCGATTCCTGCAGCTGCCTCTACTCAGGCCCACCCCCACCTGGAGCTTGGGCGGCTGGCTTCGAGGGGCAGCGGTAGCGCCTACCAGCCTTGCAGGGGATGAGGACCACCCCTTGCTTGGTCCCGGTGGGGGGAGGAGGGATGGTGATTCTAGGGCCCCATCCTGGCCTTTTGTCCAGGGCCCCAGAATGTCTTCCTCTGCTCCTGACAAGCAGACATCCGGTATAACCACTGCAGCAAGCTTGGTGGGGTCTAGCACAGACATATGAATGAATGCCTGGGGGAAACTGGAAACATCCAGGATAAATGTTTTGGGTCCCCCACCCTTCCTCCCCCCAGCCCTTTTTTCCCCTTCAATTTTTTCCAACAGAAACACTGAAATTTGGGGAAGTACTGAAGAAAAAAGCCCCTCCTATGAAATGAAATATTTTCTCTTTTCAAATGAGTGAAATGCTCTTAAAGACAAGATGGGCATGCTGTAGACATACAGAGCTCTTGAATCCAAGATGTATTTCTGCACCTAGAAGGATAACCAGGGAAGGAAGTACGCAGGGCTTTCATTGCTTCTCAACCCTTGCATGCCTTCTGTTGTCCTTTTGATCTGACTCTTCCATTGTGGTGACCTTTTCACCTTCCTTCAAACCACTGTGACACATATGGACCCAGAGATTGGGTAATAAGTAGCTTATCTGCGCTATTTTGCTGGAAGTGGGGGAAAAGGTTAGAAAAGATTTGAAGGAGATAGAGCAGAAACCGCACCAGCCTCAAGAGGAAAATGATGAAAGTTTTATTGGGAATTGGGCTCCATCTAACCAGATAACAAAAATAAAAGTATGTGTGGTAAGGGAGCATGGTTCTCTCAAGCACTGGGTATATTTGCAATTTTGCTTGTAGAAAACTAATATATTTATAATTTTTCAGTTCCATGCATATGTCAAATTTTATATGCTGAATAAGTTATAAAGTATGCATTTTATATTGTTAAAGCAGTAAAATTAGTTTAAGTTTGATAGGACAATATATTACATGTATCTCACTTTTACCCCAAAATGTCTGTCCCCCCCCTTTGGGGGGGGGGACAAAGGGGGGCGTTTCTGAGGCTTGCTTCGAAATTTCCAGAAATGTTACATCTTTGGTCTACAGAGGAGTCTGCACTAAGATATTCTCTGCCAAATCACCACCCTGGTTGTAGACAGAGGAGAAATTGCTATAAAAATGCAAAGTTTAGTACTGCACAGAGTAATCATCCTGAGCTTTCTTTTTGTAAAAAAAAGCCTCACTTTTAAGACTGCAAAGAGAAGCTGGAAGAATGGGTTAAGTCTTCAGTGCCTTCCATTCTCATAACAGCAAACACAAAGATCAAGTATGTATAAATGTTCATAATTTGCAACGTATATGCATGTGTATAATGTCTCAAGACTTAAACTGTCTGATCCTTAGATTTTAATGAGCTTAGCTATGCCTAACTCTGCATCAGGCTGAAATGTTTTTATTGCACAGTTTGGGTTTACCTTAGTGCAAGGTTCTGATTTGGTTTTTCGAAGCACATGCCTGGTTATAGCGATAGATTTTTGCAGTGCTTCCTCTTACCCTAAAATGCTAACTGTAGAAGGTGCAGACAGCCTGATTTCAACTGACCCTTGCCGACTTGGTTAAGAGCACTGGGTTAATACTGCACCCAGCATTACTATTGAAGAAGCCAGTTAATGCAGCTGCAACAAGCAATGCCTTCCAACTTTGCTTAACCTGGAAGACAGCCCCCTTGACTTGTCTGATCTGACCACCTGGATCCAGGACACACTAACATCGAGACTAGACTACTGTAATGCACTCTCTATAGGTGCAAATCAGCTCAGAGACTCCAGCTGCATATTCCAACCATTCTACAGTCATTCCATTGGCTGCCCATTAGTTACCAGGCTCAGTTCAAGGTGTGGGTCATCGCCTGCAAAGCCCTTCATAGTCTTGGACCACCTATCCCCTGCCATGACAAGTGTATTCATCTGAACAGGACCTTTAATAGGGGCCACCCTGCAAATGGGCAAGATGAACAACTGCCCACATACAGGCATTCTCTGTAGTGGCCTCCGCCCTATGGAATGGCCTCCCTCAGGAGGTCCACAAGGCTCCCACACTTTTTGTTTTCAGCAAACCATGTAAAACAGAACTGCTCTGGGGGCATCTTTATAATGGAATAGAGCTGCCGTGTAGCAAAATGGTTCAGGAAGACACGTCCACAGAGAGAATGGGACTGTGAACTAGACTCCTAAGATGTATATTACCTGTTGCTTAATGTTTTTATCTTGCTCTCACTGCATTGCATTATTTAACATGTCATGTTTACTACTTAAGCCTTGCTTCAGACTTCTGCAATGCTAGCCCTATCATATAGTTTATTAGATGTATCCTCACCCTATTGACTGTACTGACTTACATTATCTAATCTGCCTTGGTTCTCAGTGAGAAAGGCGGACTATAAATAACATAAATAAATACATTCCTACGAAAAATAGCTGGTGGTTAGAATTTCGGGCAAGTTGGCAGACACAGATGACTGCCCCCCCTTAAAACATTACCAGTTCATAGAATAATAGAATCATAGAGGTGGAAGGGACCTCCAGGGTCATCTAGTCCAACCCCCAACACAATGCAGGAAATTCACAACTACCTCCCCACCACCACACATACCCAGTGACCCCTGCTCCATGTCCAGAAAGTGACCCCCCCAAAAAAAAACCCTCCAGGATCTACAGCCAAACTGGCCTGGAGAAAAATTGCTCTCTGACCCCGAAGTAGTGATCAGCATTTCTCTGGGCGTGTAAAAAAGAGCCATGAGAACTAAGCACTGATACAACCCTTCCTTCCCTCCCTCCCTCCCTCTCACGATCTGCCTAAGTTCACAGAATCAGCATTGCTGTCAGATGGCCATCTAGCCTTGGAAGTTTGAAAACTTCCAAAGAAGGAGAGCCCACCACCTCCTGAGGAAGCCTGTTCCACTAAGGAACCACTCTGTCAGGAAGTTCTTCCTAATGTTTAGCCAAAAACTCTTCTGATTTAATTTCTGGTCCAACCTATTGGGACAACAGAATGCAGCAGGCTAGGATTACAAATAACAGCAGCATAACAGAATCAATTAAGCACATTATGCATACCCTCCTGAAAAAACCTGAACTATACTACTCATTTTCAAAAATAGTTTCTTGTCTTAGATCTATGCTATTGGAAACATCCTGTCGAAAATGACAGAAAAAAACAAGGTTTATAGCATTCATTCTTTATACAAATTTAGGACATGAATGCCTAAATAAATATAAATCAAACAGCAAGCTTACTATCTGGCACAGCAACAATAGGTACATAGACAAAAGCCATGGCTCACATGGAGCTGCCTTATACCAAGGCCGAACACCTCGGTCAATTTTGTCTTCTGTGACTGACGACAGCTCTCCATGGCCTGAGGAAGAAGAGGATTTTTCTTTCCCAACACCTCTTACTTGAGATCCTCTGGCTGGAGATGCTGAGGACTGAATGTTACACAGATGAAGCTTGTGGTCTGCTATTAAGAGAGCTCCTTATTCACCTTATGAAATGAATTACAAGTTTAATAAAGGACCCCGAGTGCACTCAAAAGCGGTTTTAACAATAACCTTTTCTTTTTTTTTTTTTTTTTTTTTAATAACTCTCCTAAAAAGGAGAGAATTTTATTTTTTATAAGAAAAGGGTAAGGTAGACAGATGGGAAGAGAAAAAAGAGCGGAGTGAGTTTTTTTTCTGTTAGTAAAGGTTAGTTTTATTTCTTCCAGTTGTCGGCATCCATCACAGTTGAAAGATCTTCTTTTCAGCTTTACAAAGTCCAAATCAATTCTGTTAGTAAAGTTAGTAAAGTCCACTGGGGTTAAATCAAATCTTTTCAGATGTTACACGAACAAGTTCTTTTTTAAGTCTCTCCAATTATCATTAAGTCCTTTGAACTTTAATGCCTCCCGTTCCGTCACTTCCTTCCCCCGGGCCGCCGTCTTCTTCAAAAATCCAAATTTTGAGTACTGCTTCCTCCTCTGTGCTGGCATGTCTCTTCAGAAATTTTTTAATCCATCTTCTTTCGCTTCTTTTTTCTTGTTGTTTCTGGCAGTCATTTCTCGTTGGCTCCATTAACACTCAAGTTGAAATTAGATCTCCATTACTTGCTAAGCTCAACACCCCTTTCTACTGGCAGAGTATATCCTTTTTTTAAAGGCGGAGTAGGCTTTGAGAGCCTTGTCCGCCTCTTCTTTTTATTTATTCGCTCCATTGCCAGATAGAGGTGTCAAGACTTTCGTCAAAATAAATCTGAGATCTTCTTTCCCTTCTTCATCCATAGCTTGGAACTTTAGCATCAAATTAATTTTCTATACATTTTCTGCCATCAACCTTGTTAATTCCAAATATTTGTTTTTGTAGTCTGATGAGAACAATTTCCATTTTAAAAGCGTTTCATTGATATTTTAGATTTACTCCAGCAGGTGGCGCAGTATCTCAGTCTCTTGTTGATTGACAGCTAGTTCTGGGGGGGGTTGACTGGAGCGGAAGTCCCTCCTCTCTTCTCTTCCGTTCTAAGCAGGATTTTCCCCAGCATCGACATTTTGTTTTTTATTTACTTTTTCAAAGTTCGTGCCACATCCCCAGAAAGCAACTAAAGCCGCAATCTTCTGTAAAACCCCAACGGTACTTTCACCAACATTTTTTCTTGTTACCCCCCCTTCGCGTTTCCTTTAAAAATTCGCTTCTTCGAAGAGGGTGGAAGCTCCTCCCTCCTCCCATACGCTTATCCGCTTGTGGGGGGTTTTAATTTTCGCTTCAAAATAGATCTTCAACTCACGATTAGATGCCATATCTTCTTTTCATGGTAATTCATCCGCTTTTCCTCACTCCTGGAAGTCGGCAGGGCTGCTAAGTCCCATTCGGGACGCACTACGCGGCGGGGCCGATTGGGGCGGGGAGAAAGCCTCAATTTCCCGGCAGTTTGCCGGCAAAGAGGCTACTCCCCTATGCGCCCCCGGTTCGGAGCCTTTGACTAAGGCTCACTAGGGTCTTTCGCAAACGCGAAGACCCCCCATTCCGTGTGTGGGCTAACCGCCTCCGGGAGCGTCCCGAGAAGCGGCCGCCATTCGCAGCACCGAAACCGAAAGCCAACAATAACCTTTTCAACAAGGTGCTCACAATATGTTGATGTATTTTTCACCACAAACTGGAGGTGGAGGAGGGTAAGTCAAACATAGATATGCACCTGTGTCTCTCCCCGCCTCCCCCCGCCCCGTGAAGGGGATTCAAAGGCCCATGCTCTACCAGAAGATGCTTTTCAATACCCTTAGCCAGCAAGGGGAAGACTCTGACAGAGGCAGAAAATGTTCAGTTGTAAAGCAAAATGTGACAGTGCCCCTTTTGGGATGCCCATGAATGGCCACGGATAGATTAACACACAACAGAAAAACAAAAGGCTCAGATTACATGATATCTATGTGAGCCATACACCAACATCATACCATCTCAGTGGCTGCTTCTAATGCTGGAACTGGGAGAAGCAACCCATTTGGGCAGCCCACATCTATCTATCTCTCTAGTACCTTTTAATCCCATCACTCCTCCAAAATGTGCATCGTTGTCCCTTATTCACTTTAACTTCACAACGACATTGTGAGGTAGGCTTGTAGTGAGAGATTCCCTCCCGCATCCAATTAGAGAACCAGAATTCGACACTTTTTTGCAGCTCTGCCTGCACAAAGTGTTTAGCACAGAGCTCTCCTCAATTTATCTTATTAAAAGCTGATTAACAACCTTTAATTCCAATAATATAAAAGATTAAGGGGTGAGTACGGTTCTTTGAATGTAACTAGCAGACCAGACAGAACAACAGCAGAAAGTTTAATCTTTTATTGAGACAAGAAATTAATTTCTACAGTGAGCTAGACAGAGCGACATATAAGCAAGAAAAAGTTAATCCTACAATTACTGTGAAAACAAATGCTTAACTTATCAAAGTACCTAGCATTGCCTTTTAGCAAGTAATAGTTTTAAAAGCAAATCACTTTTCACCTGCCTCACTGCTTTTAGGGATAATCAAAAAGGCCAGATTACCCACCAAGTAATCTCACCTGTTTGTCTTCTGAGACTTCCATTCAGAGAAATCAGATTTGCTTGTCATAGGACTGCATATTTATAAAGAAATATCAGTTCTTATTTTATCTCTAAATCTTGTCAGTCATAACCATGTGACATTTAGATAACTGATTTGTTCATAACTAATAAGAGATAAGCAACATGAGTGCTGATCAGCTAGCAGAATCATCTGATATTACCGAGATAAATGATTGGTTCTGAACTAGATAAGAGATAAGCAACACATGAGCTAATCCACGGGTATACATGAGATACATTTGGTAAAGCAAGGTAAGAAGGCCAAGCTCACCCTTTAGTCTACTTTTTCCCCCTGTAACTAGTTCAACCAGTGGCAGATTAACCATTAAGCAGACTAAGCACGTGCTTAGGGCACCAGGGCCAAAGGGGGCACCACAAAGTTGGGAAAAGGGTGGAAAAAAAATGAAAATTATATATATATATAATTTTTATTATTTTTAACAGAAAATAGACCGAAAAACAAAGAAAAACAGTAAAGATATAGAACAGAAAAACAGTTAGGTGCTGGAGTCTACACTCTACATTTACTATAAATCACATGCTTATTTCAAATCAATTTCATTTATATCACTTGTTGATTATTGTTAAGATGTAACCCTTAAGTTACCCTCATATTTTTGTAACCATTTATAAAGTCTCTTCCAGGTTTTTCATGTAGCTGTAGCGTTAATTTATCCATTTTTGCTGCATCCAACAATTTAAATATCAATTCTTCTTTTCTTGGGCCTTCTTCTTTCTTCCAATATTTTGCATACAAAATTCTGGCTGTAGTTACAACTTGTACAATCATATATATATATCTTGTACATTAAACTCTTGTGGTACAACATTCAATAAAAACGTTTCTGGTATAAATGGAACAGTTTGTTCTAGTATTTTTTGTAATATTTCATGCACCCATATCCAGTATTTTTTAACTACATCACAAGTCCACCACATATGGTAAGATGAACCAGTTTTAAGTTTTTATTTCCAGCATAAATTTGACATATTTGGATACCATTTAGCTAGTTTCTCTGGTGTCATATACCATCTATAAAACATTTTATACAAGTTCTCTTTATAAGATGACGCTTTGGTAAATTTTATGTTAACTTTCCAAACTTTTTTCCATTGGTCTAGTTGTATATTATGGCCTATATTCTGTGCCCATTTAATCATTACTTCGTTCACCACTTCATCTTGCATTTCTCACTCCAATAAAAAATTATAAAGTAATTTTATATGCTGCTTTGTAGCAGATTCAACAATTTTGTCTATCTTAGAAGGAGTAGTTTGAAATCCTGTCACTTTGTCCTTTACATATCTCAAATCTAATTGTACTTTTCCCCACCAATTCAAATTAATACCTTTTTTTATTAGTTCTTCTTTCTGTAACATTTTATTTTGGTCATCTAGTAAATCTTGATATCTCCACAGATGTTCTTTGGTAAATATCATTGGATTTGTAAATGCTTCTAATGGCGAAACCCATTTTGATATCTCATCATAATGCAATTTTTGAATTTGTTCCCATACCTTGCCAAGTGCTGCTCTAAGTAGATGTTGTTTAAAATATTTATGATTTTCGCTTTTTCTATACCATATAAATGCATGCCAACCCATTTTCAAGTCATGACCTTCTAATTTCAAAAGTCTTGTATCTTCCAATGTGATCTATTCCTTTATTCAGGTGAGTTCTGTCACCTTATAATATAGTTGCCAGTGTGGTAGTGCAAATCCTCCCCTTTCTTTGACTTCTTGAAGTAGTTTCAATTTAATTCTTGGTTTCTTGCCTTCCCATGTGAATTGCCTTATCAATTTTTCAAGCTCTTTAAAATAATTTGGATTAATTAAAATTGGAATTGTCTGAAATAGGAAAAGTAAGCTTGGTAAAATTGATAAAACTAGTGCAAATTGATCATGGTGCACCCTAGGGTTATCTTCGATTTTTTGTTGGCGAGGTGTAGTGTCATAGACTATGTTTAAAAGTAAAATGCATGTGTTTAAAAGTAAAATGATGGAGCCAAATTCAGTTGTCATGACAGTCATTTTAATGAGGGGGGGCACCAGGACTGGTCAGTGCTTAGGGCACCAGTAAGCCTTAATCCGCCCCTGAATTCAACTAATTGTCTAAAATGAAAGTCACTGGAAGCAAACAGAGTTCATGGACAGTTAAAAAGTGCTTGAGTTCTTGACTAGTTTGGAAACCCAGCAAGAAAAAACTTAGTGATGTCACAGCTACCACAACTGGCTCAGGTGAGAGAGGGTGACTGGCCCACTCAGCAACCTTAACAGATATTCAACCCAGGCCTCCCCTGCCTACTCCAATACTTGAACCTGAAAACCACAAATGATTTGCATTTACCAACTGCAATGTAGAAGCAGCTGACTGATCAGAAGTAATCTTGTGGCAGCAAGCATAGCCCCTTTTAGTTATGTTTCTAGCACATACTAGGGAGAACATGCTACATGCGATCATCTCAGTACATGCAATTGCCATTTTGTCTGAAGAGGGCAACATTCATTTATTCCAGCTTCAATATGTGAAATCAAAAAAGCCTGATTTTTCAACATATGTGTGTACCAAAGCTGGAATAAACACTCATTCAGACAAAATGGTGATTGTGCACATTGAGATGATCTTGTACAGTGCATGTTCCAGTTACAAGTAACAGCAGTGCCAGAAATATAATTACTAAAAAGGACTCATGATATCCAATTTCAAACCAAATGTACATTCTACATAAAAAGGGCCTGAAGGAGCTGTAAGAATATAAGAACAGCCCTGCTGGATGAGACCAAAGGTCCATCTAATCCAGCATCCTGTCTCACACAGCAGCCAAGCAGATCCTCTGGAGGGGCAACAACAAGGTATAGAGGCTGAGACCTTCCCCTGATGTTGCATCCTGGCTCTGGGATTCAGAGGTTTAGTGCTTCTGAATGTGGAGGTTCCCCTCAGTCACTTTGACTAGTAGCCATTGATGGACTTATCCTCCATGAATCTACATCCTCTGGCAGCAAATTCCACTTTTTAATCACTCTCTGTGTAAAAAAGTATTTCCTTTTGTCTGTCCTGAACCTACTGCCCATCGGCTTCATTGGATGCTCTCAAGTTCTGGTCTAGCATCCTGTCAATCTGGTAATGTCAGAAAGCCCACAAAAAGGGCATGAACATCAAAGCATCCTCTTCTTGTTGAACCCAACAGCTAGCACACACTGCCCCTGAGCATGGAGATTCTATTCTAACAATGTACTATGTACATTCACAAGATTTGAGCCACACATTTCTCATATGAGGATTAAACTGGTTTGTGTTGAAATGCCTGTAATGTGAATGTAAAACCTACACTTGGCTGGAATGCTTTATTTGCATTCTGCAATATTAGCAACATTCATGTGTCTCAAAATAGCATCAGAGAGCCTCGGAAGTGCTTTGAGCAACCCCATCTGTTTAACTGAAAGAAAACTGAGTTGAATGGAACTTACTTCCTAGTCCTTTTAAAACTATGTTCTTAGTGTCATGTGTGAAAACATTCTCCCTACAGACATTGGACACTATAAATGCCACTTGTTGGAAAGAACTACAAAAGTACCACAGGAGCACATCGCAAGGAACTGGAGCGCATAATTCAGTGCCCTTCTCTGGGCCTGAAGTAGCGCAGAGGGATCTTGCCTGCCTGAGGAAGTCAGGAAAGCTCCCACCCTCCTGGCTTTCCACAAGCTATGCAAAACTGAATCAGTAAAGAGGGCTGTTCTGCACAGGCAAAAGGGTAAAAGGTAAAGGTTTCCCTTGCTCGAAAGCCAGTCGAATTCGACTCTAGGGGGCGGTGCTCATCTCCATTTTCAAGTCGAAGAGCCAGCGCTGTCCGAAGACATTTCCATGGTCATGTGGCCAGCATGACTAAACTCCAAGGCGCACAGAACACTGTTACCTCCCCACCAAAGCGGTACCTATTTATCCACTTGCAATTTCTTGCTTTCGAACTGCTAGGTTGGCAGGAGCTGGGGCCAGAGATGGGAGCTCACTCTGTCACGCAGCGCTAGGGTCTCGAACTGCCAAACTACAGATCTTCCAGTCTGCAGCTCAGCATATTAACCTCTGAGCCTCAGGAAGAGTGTAGCGCTGTACAAAATGCCACACAAAGTTACTTGGACAAATTATCAGGGACTGTGCTCTATACCGTGTGCTGTTTGTTATACGTTGGATCCTACTGTGTCATTTTGCATCTTTTACTGTGTTAACACTTCAGCTTTGCTTCAGTTCTGTTTTTTAGACTTCAGGCTGGTTCTACAACCCAAACCCTAATTCACTGCTTATTAATGCTCTAACTTGTTGATTATATTGACTCTGTATAATCTGCCTTGAGTCCCAGTGAGAAAGGCAGACTATAAATAACGTAAATAAGTAAATACATCTTAAGTATGTTTTGCAGGAAGTGGGCTCCAATATATTCCAATGAGCTTCCTCTGTGGGCATAGAGCCATACCTGTAAGGCTGCTTTCCTTCCCTGGACTCTCACTGTGACTTAATTCAAGATGGGTAGCTGTGCTAGTCTGTCTGTAGCAGTAGAAAAGAGCAAGAGTCCAGTAGCGCCTTAAAGACTAACAGAATATGTGGCTTTTGTGAGTCACTGCTCACTTCTTCTTCACGTGCAACTTACTTGTAAGCTCTTTGCTGGTGAGTCTGTGTCTACATGAGAAGTAGAGGTCTTTGAAATGGGTCTATATGAACACAGGAAGCTGTCTTACACTGAATTCACTGCCACAGGAGGTGGAAGTGGCTACAAGCATGGGCGGCTTCAAGAGGGAATTAGATAAACAATATGGAGCAGAGGTGCATCAGTAGCTATTAGCCACAAGGTATAGATAGGGACTCTGGGGCAAGTGATGCACTCTATTCTTGATGCTGGGGGGGGGGTCAACAGTGGGAGGGCTTCTAGTGTCCCGGCCCCACTGCTGGACCTCCTGATGGCACCTGGTATTTTTGGCCACCGTGTGACACAGAGTGTTGGACTGGATGGGCCATTGGCCTGATCCAGCATTGGCTTCTCTTATGTTCTTATGAATTAGACCAGTGGTCTCTCAAAGTCAGTACTGTCTCCTCAACTCTCCACCTGGGCAAATGTTGCCATCTGCCAGGAATCGACCCACAAATAGGCAGAGGTCTTACACATGCCAACTACTACCTGATCCTTTCTGCTGGAGATGCCAAGGACTAAACTTGGGACCTTCTGCATGCAAAGCAGAGATGCTCTTCCACTGAGCCACAGCCCCTCCCCTGAACATTCCGGCTCAGGTGGGTTTTACACTTGAAGCAGAAAGAGCATGAAAATGCGGCCCTTCTAAATGCCAGCCTGTCCAGATGCTGAATTTGGGAGAGTGACACAAATCAGGGAACTCTGTGATCGCAGAAAAGCAGGGCTGAAAGACTACTGCCAGCCCTTCCCCCTCCTTTGAGCTAGTCCATCTTTCATGAGAAAAACAAAAGGACTCGCCATCCGACGCAGCTCTAGGACATGGGAGTGCCCCCCTTAGGGCTGCCAACTGCCCTGGAGAAAAAGAGTCCCATAACAGAGACTTCGTGCGATGTTATTTACCTCCATACCATGAAAAGCTTCTGCTGCCCATCTCCACCACTTAAAAGGCCAGGACCTTTTTCTCCAGGGCAAGTGGCATCCCCTGAGTAAGATAGCAATCCTGGTTCCTCATCGATATAGCACTGGGCTATCAGGATCCATAGGACTGCAGTATTACACCCCCTCCCACTGGACACTTATTCAGAAGTAAAACCCAGCGAGTTCAATGAATCTACTCTACAGGAAGTGTGCGGAGCGCCACATCCTGATCCCTCGCCGAGCATGCTTTACCGGGGCCGTTTTGCCCCCCGCCTGCATCCCGCGAGAGCAGTCTGGGACGACCCCTGCATCTGACCTGGGCCTCTTCTTCGCCTCCGGCCTCCTCCCCGCCCCTCGGCCACCGTTCTCGTCCGCCAGGAATCGATCCACAAATAGCCCCGCCGCCGACGCCGCTTCCGCCGCTCAGGCTGGGTCGGGCTGCGGCGGCAGCAACACAATCGGGGGGGGGGGGGGCGCCATGGCGCGCGCGCACTTTGGGCGTGTATTTCGGGTTCGGAGGCGTCTATTTTTAGCTCCATTGATGGCTGGGATTCCGACGACGTCAATGGAGCACGGCGTTGACGTCACGGAGGCTCCTTCTGGCCCGGACGGAGGGGCGGGATTTGCAGAAAATAAAGCGGCCGACGGATGGAGAGAGCAGCCGGGGCGAGCGCGTGGGGGGAGGCAACGGCGGTGGCAGAAGCGAGGGTCAGGCCGCCCCCCCGCCAGGAAGTGGGGGGTGGAGGGGCCCCGATCCCGCCGTGGAGGGGACGATGGGGGAAAGGAACCGCAGGCGCGTAGATGGAGGAGCGCGAGGGAGCCTCAGGTGAGTTGGGGAGGAGGCGCAGATGGCCGCGTTGGCGATCCAGAGCTGCTGAAGAGTTCTGGAGGACTTTGAGGCTTGCCCGCTGTTGCCTTCCGGAGGGGGGCTGTGTTAGTCTGGTGAGGCAAAAAACAGTGGGAGGCTTGTGGCACTTGAGAGGCGAACACAGTTTGGTTCTCATATCGGCTTTCATGGGCTTCTTCTTCCAAATGCTGCCCTGTGTAACTGTGGTTGGTCCTTGTAGAAGGTTTCTGGTTTGGGGTGATTGTATGGTAACCTGTCTTGGGAAACATCAGTTCCTAATTTAGAGGAGCGGTTGCCTTAATTCGCTGGAGCGGCCGCACCAAAAAAAGAAGATCCCTCGGTATCTCACTGCTTTTCCTTTTGGCTGTACATTTCTGCCTCCCTAAATGAGTCTTGAACATACAGGAATTGGGTGAAGAATTCTTCTCCTTGGTGTATCCAGAGGTAGAAGTGGGCTAGGACTATGAGGTTTTCCTGCTCTTTTTCTCCTTCTCTCCCTAAGCTCTTCATATGATGCTTACTCTTTTTAAACTGTTTTTCTCCAAATGTTACATCTTTCTCAACCCTGGAGGGCAGTAAGGGGTGCAGGACTGCTCTACTCCCCCTGTGCTCTCTCTTCCCTTTTATAAGGGGTGGGTGGGTCTTGCCTGTGCCGTTTTTAATCATTTCTAGAGTTGTTGGGCGTTAAGCTTTCCCTCCCCCACAAGGTTACTGTTCCAAAGATATCTGCCCATTTCCATATTGATTTCCTTTCTTTCTGCCCAAGCCAAGGCAGTTGCTTCTGATCTGGTAGCAAGGTTCAAAGATTGTTGCGGTCAGGGAAATGGAAATGCCTTTCCTCCCACTCTCCTTAATTGCAAATTGGAGTCTGCAAGTACAGTCTGTTTGTACTCCTTTCATCCTGTTTGCTCCTTCCCTGGCATCAAATACCATGTTGGACAGCCAGGATCTGAACCATTGTCTGTTTTGGTGTGGGCAGGAGACTGTGCATGCAGTGTAATGGCATGTCAACAGCCAGTCACATTTGGAGTAAAATTGAGCTTCTGGATCAAGATCGTGTTCTCTGAAATGATGCTTTGTAGAGTTATTACGTGTCAGAGGGTTCATCTTGCAAAATGCAAAAGTGAGAGCTGAGCACAGGGAGGTTGTTGTGGAATAGTCCCAGCCTTATTCTCTGTGTGTCTCCTTGGAAGGGCTGGTCTCAGATGGGCTACATCCACTAATACACATTCCAGTGCAACCCTGAGCATGTCTGGCTTAATTATTACAATGTTTATATCCTGCCTTTCCTTGTGGCTCAAGTTGAAAGTGAATCCCACTGAAATGGATAGCATTTAGACTCGGGACTGGAGCCAGCATGATGTCGTGGCTGGGTGAGGATCTGGGGGACCCAGGTTCAAATCCTTGGTCTGCCATGGACAATCACGAGGCAACATTGGGCCAGGCCTTCCCTCCCACCTAACTTACTTCAAAGGGCTGTTGTTATAAGGATGAAATGGGAGAAGGCAGAATGATACCTTTGGGCCCCTGTTGGAGAGAAACACAGGGTATAAATAAACAAAAATCCACACGGTCCATGTTGAGGAGGCAAGACCATCTTCACTAGGCTGGCAAGCAAGAAGCTCAGTCGCAAAAAAGAGAAACGACTTGACAGTGAGCATCTGAAGCCTCGGTGCTGATTACAGTGTGGCGTCTGTTCCTGGCCTAACAAAGGCTTCTCTCCCCAAACCCTCCTTATGACTGCCTCCAACAGGCTTACCTGCTTGCATGCTGTGTTCTTGTCACCTAATAGACATGCGTAGGGTTTAGGCAGGGTTTCAGAAATGCACAGGTAAGTTGGAAAGCAAGTCTCATTGATGTGAAGCTAAAAACCTGTCAGGAGTGGCCAATGAAGCCAAATGGGAGTGAGCAGGAGTTCCAGAGGCCAAGGAACATATCCTGATGTTCTTTAATTTCTCCTTCCTGGTGTCCCAGAGAACTTGTACAAAACAAGCTCGTTGCATGGTCTGCAAAATTTGGCTTGTCCTGCCAGAGAATGTTTAGTGCAAAGTATCCACAGCCTTGCAAGTTCACTTCAATACACTAAAAAAGTAATGAAGCTTTTCTATGATGTCTACATGGACTTTCTGCCTGGCTTCTCCTCTTATCCTGTTCCTGAATGGTTGTTTTTGGCCTAGAAATGGTGCATCATAAAGCTGACATGTGATCAAGCAAGGTTGGCAATTTTGCCCTGCTCCCCTCCCCTCCATACCCTCCCCTCTCCCTGCATGAAAATTACTGGATATTGTATCAGATGTTGGTTCCTTGTACAAAAGATCTTAATTTGACTGCCTGACAAAGGCTGTGTGGCATATTGGCTAGAATGTCCGACAAGACTGTGGAGACCCTTTCAAGTCCGTGCATAGACTTTAAGTGACTTGAGGCCAGACCTTCCTCCATCAGTCTTGCCTGGTCTCACTGGATGGTGGGTCTAATGGAATGGGGAGAAGAGAAACTATGTGTTACCCTGATCTTTTGTTAGAAGGATGTCATCTAAAGCAAGAAGGGCACAGTTGGGGTGGACCTCTAGGCACAGTTGGGGTGGACCAACCATTTAACTTGCAGGGTAGGCTCCTGGTGGGTCACTGACAGTCAGAAACCAGCAGAGCTGAGCCCCCTCCCCCCAGTCCTATCAGTGCTACAGCGGCCAGTTGGTTTGGACCCTTTAGCAGTGGCAGGGATCAACAGAAGCTAACCAGTTGTCTCCTCCTGTCCTGCAAAAGGCTGTGAATTAGAGTTTGCCCATCCCTGCCCCTAGGGTCTGGCTTGCAGCACTCCAGGAGCTGTTCAGCTGGGCTTGCTCTTAGGGTATTTGAACTTCCCAGTCCACCCTGGGCACAATTAATGGCACCAATTGTACCTGAAAAAGAAACAAAAGCATGTAATGCCTTTTTATTGACACAAAACATAATGCAAGCTTTCGAGTTCTATAGAACCCTTCAGCAGGCAGGTGTTAACAAAAATTTAAAAATGAAGGAGGGGGAAAAGCAAATTTTCCATGTCCAGATCTTAAGTCCTTGTCATGCCAGCTTTTGATGTTGGATACTAGCAGGCTCACAGTTAGATTGCTGGAGATGTTAGATTCCAGCATTTGCATTCTGGGAAAAAGAAGCAAATAGTGGAGGGCCATCTTATTTGGAAAAACAGAGCCCTGCAAGGTCCAAATTTCACCTAAAACCCATGTGAGAATCACGGTTCTTTGCATGCTGAGAGCTGATAGAATCACTTAGTAATCTTTACTTTAACAGTGGCTGAGATAAATTTGTAATGGTTCACTTAGGTTTGTCATATGGAAACCAAGCTGGATCATTGTTGCCTTGTGTAAGCTGTCTTTTCCCAGGTTGTTCCCGCCATGTTGACAAATTCCTTATTTTATTGGCTGAAATTAGGTATTCATAAAGTTGGGGGGGGGTTAAGTTGTGCCTGGCATTCTCTGGAGTTGTGATAGAGACCAATGAAACTATTTTATTTTCATTTAGTGGTCACATGCCAGTAGATGCCACAGGCTCTGGATGGAAGCCATACCAAGGATCTGCTATGCTTAGCAAAACAAGCCTTCCTATTTATGAGAAATTTGCTTGCAAGTATTTGAATCTGTTGATGGATTGGGGCCTCCTTAGCAGGCCACCACAGGAGTCTGTGAAGATTGCTTGTTTTAAAATGTTAAGACTACAAAAAGGGACTCCGATATTGTTTTATTTGTGAGAAAAGTGGCCTTTTAATAGTTCTAAAACGTGCATGAATTGGTTAAACTTGAGGCTTTGCCTTTAGTTCTGGCAAAACATATTCATAACTGTCCTAGAATAGGACTTAGCCAGTGTTGCTCAGAATTGCAGTAACTCCTTGGCACCGCCAACTCCCAGGGTTTCTTTCCAGCTTTGGCTATTAAGTGTGGTTTAGCAAGTTACAGGGGCTGGAAAGGGAAGATTCCAGGTTTTGAAGGGATTCCCCACATGGCCTATATATGGCAGTTGGCATGTCCTTTTGCGATCTGCTGACGTGAGCTTCTGCCCATCCAGCTGCTGACGTCCAGCGGCGGGTGGGACACCCCTTACGCTGTTTCTCTGATGACGCCCCTGTGGGCTTGGCTTCCCCTTCAACACAAACATGCGTGCGTTGAGCCTGCTGCCTGCCAAACCTCTCTAGCCGTTTCTGGCCCAGCCCCTGCTGATTGGAACCATCTGTGGGGATGGCCTTTCAGTGCAGCCAGAAAGCTGCCAGGCAGCCCCTGAAACAAGGTGCTCACTGCACCTGCAGCGGAGAAGGGATCCGAGTCCAATTCCAAAAGGATCCAAGGAAACACTCCTTCCTGCAACAAATAACTAGCCTGTGGAACCTCCTGTCACTGAATGTCACAGACAAAAATGCAATCGGAGGGAGGGGGGGAACCCTGGAGGGGGTTACAGATTACAAAAATAGTGTTGGCAGTCCAGGAATAGTAGCTGACCTGTTGGATCCATATAAAAGTGGGTGTTGAATTAGTTCTCCTTTAACAAATCCTGACTCCCATTCAATTGCTAGAGCCCACTCCTTCTCAGGAGCAGGAAATCTTCAAAGAGGGACGCAGCCAGGAATTTGTTTCAAATCTAGGTTGTGCGACCTTCAGTAGAGCCAAGTGCCAGGTGCCTTGGGAATGGCCAGCTCATTGGGAGACTTGGTGGCTTGCACACGGCTCTTGGCATGGCAAAGTGTGCCTAGCTTGCTTCAGTCATCGAAAGTAGACCACGCTCCCAGGCAGGAATTCCAAGCCCCTTGGCACATTCCTGTCCAGAACAGTCAGCAATAGGATAGGAGGAGTCTGTACTTTTTGCTAATCTGCTGTGCGCTTAGGCTGGAGGGAGTGGGAGGGGGCACAATTATCTGCTTCTCAGCTGTTCTTTCAGGTCCCTGAAGCTTCAGACTCAACCAGATGCCACTTTGCTTCTAGGCAGGATGTCTGTAAAGCAAATGCATTGAACAGGGGCAGGGACTGAGGGAGGGGAGGCAAGAGCTGTTGGCAGACCAGAATTCCAGGGACCCTATTTCATTGGGGGGGGCTAGCTTTTCATGTGTTGGAACAGTAGCATATGTGGAAAGATCTAGAGACTGAAAGTAAAGTGCCAAAGAGTCCAGGTGTTAAACCTGTTGGCTACACATGTTAAAATGACAAGCAGCATCTCTAGGTGAGCATCCGGCTGTATTAGTTATGGTATCCAGTTTCCTTTGACTGCTGAGGGGGGGACATAGTTTAAAGCACAGGCTGTTGACCAGGGTGCTGTGAGCTTTTGATGGTAAAATGCACACCCTTGGGGGATGACCACCTGATAAACTGCCTGTCTTCTGTTCCTGTTTTCTGCAGGTAATACTTTGTAGACTGATTCCCCCTCCTCCTTGCCCCTGCCCATTCCTGAATTTGTGTGAAAAACTTGAAATCCTTAACCAGAGCATGTCTGGGTTTCTCAGCTGGCAATCCCAAAAGGGTTTTCTCCAGCTTCATGACAACAGGCCAAAAATGAGCACACATCCCAGCTAGTATTTCCAAAGGTCTCTGCACCCCTGGCCTTGGCCACTGTGTACTGGGGTCACTGCCAGTAGATATTTAATGTTTCCATTCCCAGCCAGGGGACCTGCTAGCTTTTGGGGAAACTCCAGCAGTGCTTCATGTTTCATGGATAATCTCTGTCCTGGAGTCGAGCATTCTTGTCTCCTGTTCTGACTCTCTTGCCTCAGGCTTGGAGAAGGGACAAAAAGACAGTTTGCCAGCAGGACTCTTTCTCTATTCAGGCATTGCTAAGCCTGAAATAGTAATTCCCTTGATATGCACCCTATTACATCTACCTGCCTGCTTTGGCCGCCTCTTGCCTTTGCATAAATCACTTGGACCATTAGAATCCTCCCAACAGTCTTGGACTATAATAGTTTAGGCTGTTTCCATGGGATTGTCTTTGGTTTCTGATGGAGGTGCTTTTGCACTAGGGCTGAGCATCATTTAAGATAAGTGTTCTTGTTGTGCTTTTTGCTGTGCTGATAAGATGGCAAGGCAACCGTTGTGGGCTTTGCTTGGGAACATGCAAGCCTTGGCTGCAGCCACTCAACTCACCCAGCTACAGTTGAAAAGTCTTATGGGGCAGTGTCGGTAAGAGCACAAGGTTTGACTTGATAGTTCTGGGTGACCCTCATGTAGTCCAGAGCTTTGAACTAGTTCCTCAGCACTGCAAACTCAGCAGCAGCACTTGTGGAATGGAACTTCCCCACCACTAGCCTCCCACTCCCTGAAATCATGTTCCTGGTAAGACTATTGAGCACTGTGGGTGGCACAAGTGAGACAAGTCATAGCACACAGCCAGTTGGTTGGGGAAACTGCCTAGCAGGCAGTGATATCGACAAGGGCTTAGCATTTGTGCTACCTTTTGAGCGTTCAAATCATTTCCTCTGTATTCAGATATCTTCGCAACAAACCTGTGGGGGGCAGTTAAATATTGTCTCCATACTGCAAACGGGCCAGGGAGGCTGGTCTAAAGACCAACGAGTGCTCAGGTGAGATTTGAACTGAGACTTTCCTCGCACAAGCACTTTGCCATTTTCGATGGCTGCCTTCTTGTTTCTTCTTTCTCCAGTCTGGTCCAGAACGTTCCTTTGTCGCTCTTTGCACATTCACAGTCCACACTTGCAGAAAGCAGCACAGGAACTAGCTGTGAGTAAATGCCTCAACTTGCCCAGCAGCAGTTTCTTGCAGCCAGACCCAGAAGTCGAGCCCTAAAGAAGGATGACATCCGAGATGAGTTTCAAGTTGTTGTACGGCTGACGTTTGCTGTCTTCCAAGTGCTTTCTAAAAACACATGGTGGTTTGCAAAATAATTAAACAGTCCTAACCCCTCCAAATGCACCATTTAGCCCCGGGTTTGGGAATGAGAGTTCAAATCAAGGCCTTTTAAGTGATATCATTTGGTCCACGGATTCCGCCAGTGCCTGCTGCCCCTGTACAGTCACTTCCCAAGGGGCAGTTGGGAGGGGGTGGGGTATACGAGGCTGGAATGTTCCCCCAAGCCCTTTCGAATTGCAGGAGGTTCCAGGATGCACACTGGTTTTGTTCCAGGCAAACAGGCACTCCTGGCGGGCTCAGAGCAGCATGCGAGAGAGCCGAGGCTCCGCTGCAGCCACTCGGGGGTTCTGCTGTGTGCTCTGACTCTATGCCCCCCTCCCCTCTGGCCAGACAGAACAAAGAGGATGAACGGTGACTGGCAAAGAAGGGGAGTGGGGTGGAGGTGGGGGGATAGGAATAGCCCACTTTGGCCCAAACTCATCAGAGCTTGGGAGCTAAGCAGGGTTGGTCATGGTCAGTACCACCAAGGAAGACTGGGGTGGGTATGTGGAGGAAGGCAATGGTAAGCCACCTCTGCTCCTCTCTGGCCTAGAACACCCTATGGTTGGGGGGGTCACCATGAGGTGGTCATGGCTCAGTGGCATATCCGTCTTCATCTTCTATTCATGCAAAGTGGTTCTCAGCCAAAATTTTGTTGCTGATTGTTTAAATTTGCACTTGGTAACGATGGGCCTAATACCACTGAAAGATCCAGAAGTCCACATAACACCATTTGAATTGATTCACCACAATGCCTGTCTAAATAGATGAGACTTGCACAGTCCCCTAAATAGCAGCTAGGAGATACAGTGCCATGCCTCCTCTGGTAGCTTGTTGCAGACCACCAGAGCCGCCTCTGAGAAGACTCGGTTGCTTCCTTCAGCAATGGGCCTAACTAAAAAAAAAAAATCAGCAATGGCCCTACCTAAAAAAAATCTCAGTGGGGATAGGCAGGGGGGAAGAAGCATCTCGGAAAAGTTGCCTGGTGCAGATGCACATCTAGAAGCTTAGTGTGGACTTGACCTTGCTTAGTTCCAACCACCAAGCTCAAGTTTCTAACATGTAAGTAGGGAACAATTTGAAATCTTGTGTTGTCTTGGGAACATATCCTGAGTATCAGGCTAGCAAGCCATCATTCCTTTATACCCAAAATGTGCTGGAGTGATTTGCAGTCCTCTAGTTCTCTTCTGTGAAGAAGCATTAAATGAAGCATTAATTTCATCCCCAACAGAGAGAGAGATTTGGGGTAGCTGGAAAAAAAAGATACTGAATTTTTTTTATAAAAGTATAAATAATTTATAACAATACTTCAGAAGTTATTCAACTATAAATTGTCTGGTAGTGACAGCTGTACATTTGGATGAGTCTGAACAAATCTCTCTTAATAATACCCTTATTTTAAAAGACAGTCCCGTCCTCCCATCTCCATTTTTTATCTATGCCAAATGTGATTAACTCTTCCAGCCTTTTCTCATAGGTTGCTTGTATTCTAGGTTGTTTTTCATCATAGCTGCTTTCATTCTTTTGGAACGTGTGTGTTCATTCTGCAGCTACATACTGAGCATCCAGTTACATGATTACATGTTGCCACTGTTGTTGGTAACATGTTGGTTGAGAATGGAGCCCTGAGCAGAGGGTATCCCGTATGTGGATACAGCCTTCTGCCCCTGGGAACTGTACAGAGATTTGCTTGAGTATAAAAGAGAGGAAAGTATACAAGAGGAAAGAAGACTCACTGACCATAGTTAAGGCACATAGATCTGAGTGGTCCCGCCCCCCACCCCACAATGGCAAGCCATCTTTCCATGAGTTCAGGGAAGATCTTTACTCTTTCTTAGACATCAGTAAGGCTTACTTGAAATACCCCACATGCATTTCAATGGAACTTTCCATTTGAACTAGTTAGAGGACTGGGTGACTGTAGGTACACATACTGCTTTCAAACAGATGGTTTCATAGCTCTTCTTTGAAGTCTACCTTCTTATTTGTGTGTGTGTGTGTGTGTGAGATGCTACCCCTCTTTTGTCCTGGAATTGTCAGTAGATGCATTTTGCTGATCAAGTAAAGCAGGATTTTGGAGCCAAAAATCAATTTCAAAAAATTGTTTTGCTTTGTATTCTTTCTTCTGTGGAGCTCTGAAGCTGTTTCATCTTCACACGACAATCCTGTTGGTAGATTAGATTGAGAAATAGTCATTAGCCCCAAGTCTAAGGGATATGACCTCAGGTCAAGTCTGTCTGCTCGAGTCCAGTGTTGTTGTTGTCATTGTATGGCATTGTGTGTGGTATAGCCAGGAGATCCTAAGATTGTCTGGCAGGCAGAAGTTCTAGCTCTTTTAGCATTATGCTCCATTATGTGGCCAGCTAGACTTGTTTTTAAGGCAAGAGACGTTTCAGAGGTGGTTTGCCATTGCCTGCCTCTGTGTCATGTCCAGTAACCAATATTTCATAGAATCATAGAGTTGGAAGGGGTCTTCTAAGGTCATCTAGTCCAACCCCCTGCACAATGCGAGGAATTCACAAATACCTCCCCCACACACACAAACACCCAGTGACTCCTGCTCCATGCCTAGAAGATGGCAAAAAACCTCCAGGATCCTTGGCCAAACTGGCCTGGAGAAAAATTGCTTCCTGACCCCAAAGTGGGGATCAGCATTTCTTTGGGTGTAAGAAAGGGCCACAAGAACGAAGCACTGATGCAATCCTTCCTGCCCTCCCTCTCATGATCTGCCTAAGTTCACAGAATCAGCATTGCAGTCAGATGGCCCCCTAGCCTCTGTTTGAAAACCTCTAAAGGAGGAGAGCCCACTATGTTTACTTCATAGTCTGCCTTTCTTGCAGAAGTCTGAAGGCAGATGGGTGGTGGAAAGTGCTGTCCAGTCATGGCTGGTTTATGGTGACCCTGTAGGGTTTTTCAAGGTAAGAGAGGAGCAGAGGCCCTTTGCCATGGCCTTATTCCATGCAGCAACCCTGGACTTCCTTGGTGGCCTTCTACCCATGTACTTGCCAGGACCAGTCCTTCTTAGCTTCTGTGATCTGACAGGATTGGGCTAGCCTGGGCCATCCAGATCAAGGGTGAAGCAGATTACAGAAGATAAAAACCAGTTACAAACTTTCAGCAGAGATTAGAAACAACAGCAATATCCCTTAATAGAAACACTGTTCTCAAAAGTCCCATTCTGTACATTCTGCAGAACAAAACGAAGCACCGGTGCTCATCCCATAATCCCATCACTGCATAAGGAGCCAGAGACTTGAACATTTCCAAGGAGCTCCAGGATTCTGTGCTTCTAATCCAAGGAACCTATTCCAAGGCCACCCTACACAAAAAACAAAGCTCTAGCAGAGATTGGTTATTTCTGATTATAAAGGTGGCCACTGTCCAGCTTGGGACTGGACTGATACCTTGGCTGTCCATGAACAGTTATGCACACTCATTCTTGGGCAATCATGGTCTCATAACGATATTTACCAAGTGTGTGGTTCTGTCTTTCTTTTTTACAGGGCATCCTCAGTTCAGGATTCCTTAAAAAAAAAATTGGAGGCATCCGACTCTCATTCTTGGGCAATCATGGTCTCATAGAGATACATTTACCAAGTGGATTCATTCCATTCTTTTTTACAGGATAACCTCAGTTTGACATTCCTTAAATTTGGGGGCTTGCCCTTAAAAAAACCAATGAAGCTGCTGGAAGCATCCAACTGACGACCTGCATTCCTCTACACCAGCAGCTCTGGGATGCCGGCCAGGGCTTCTACTCAAACATGCAATAAAAACACATCTTGTTACGTAGTTGGTTTTACAAACATGAAGCCTTTAAGCAAATCCAGAGACTGCCAAGGCTAAAAATATTTTTAACAATAGGAAAATGCATCAATCTTTCCGGGTTCTGAGTTATTGGTGTCTTTTATGCTTTGCCTGCAAAATTCCACTTTGAGGGTGCAGTCTGATGTATCACGGAGTTGGAGAACTGGAACAGAGGGCTCTAGACAGAGAATCAATTCCCACAGGGAATGAATTTCCCCCCCATGGCTAAATTCTACAAGGCACTAGAGATCTGGGGGGGCAGCAATAGTGATGATCTTTAAGGCGGTAGATACTGTGAAATCAAGCTTTTGGTAGGGTAAACTTATCCTATTGCAGATTTATTCGGAAGCACATCCCAGTGGGTTTAAGGGTGCATAGGGTCGCTGCGTTTGGCAGTTATGAAAGGCACCTGGTTTACAATAAGCTGGCTTCCTTCCCCTGCCCCCCCACACCTCCAGGAGTGCTAACGAGTTATTTCTACATGACTTATCGGGAGCTTTTTCTCAAGGGAGCAAGAGGCATCTTGTTGGGTATTTGGGTGTAGCTATTCCCCAGTGTTATTCTTGGTTCGGCTATCTGTTCAGATAAATGCTTGGGAAATGATTATGTGGGCTTCCTGTTTCTTTCACTAAGGGGCTTAGGGTGCCACTAGGGAATGGCGGCTCTCCCAGGGCCACCAATGGGACTTCATAGCTATACAGCTTTTTGAACCTGCCTGGCTCATGCCGTGTAGTCCAGGGTTGGCAGAAGGTAGACTGGAGTCTGTTGACTACTTCTTGGTGGCTCTCCTAAGTGCTCGCTGATTGTGTTGGGTTTCTTGCCAACAGTGATGATCGAAGTCCATTGTCTGATCTGGCAAAGCGTTACCGTACTTAAGCAAGACCCTGAGTCTATTCAGATGAGGCTGCCTTATAGTGAGGCAAGCCATTGGTCCGTCTTGCTCAACATTGTCTACTCAGACTGGCAGCTGTTCTCCAGTGGCTTAGGCAGAGAAGAACTTTCCTAGCAGCTGCTTCCTAAGAAATATCAGGAACTGAAGCTGGAATCTGCCCCATAACGGTGTGTGTACAGCGTTACTAGGTTATCCCGTTGGCGCACAGAATTGCTTTACACAATTTAGTTATGCCTTGTTAAAAGAGTTTAGTTTGTTTTTAAAAGAAGACCCAGCAAGACTTGGAAGCCAGCCCACCCCTGTTCTAGTCTTCTGAGTGGGACAGGCGGCTGTGAAGACAGATGGCACACTGAGGCGACTTCAGAAGTCATAGAAATGTATCATTTTTTCCTTTTAAAATTATTATTATGACTTTATTGTAAAAGAGAAGAGCAGTAACAAATCCAAAATTTAATCAGCCCATACTATAGTTGCCACCTTCCAGGTGGCACCCAGAGACCTCCCGCTATTGCAGCTGATCTCCAGACAACCAAGGTCAGCTCCCCTGGAGGAAATGGCTGCTTTGGAGGGTGGCTTCTGTGGCATTATACCCCACTGATACATCCCAGTACGCATAATACTACATCAAGGATACTATTACATTAACAAAAATGAAGGTCATAGAGAATTAAAAAACACAGAAAAAATAAATTTCCAATTTAAAAAAAAACAGCTACATGTTAGCATAAACTAACCAGAATCTTTGTTCAGCTAGATCGGTTTGGCAATATGTTCAAACAACAACAAAAAATGACGATAGAGTAGGGTTAGGTTAGAAATGTTTCTTGTGAAGCTTGGAACTCTGGAAGGCAGATCCCCGGGCAACACAAGGGTGCCTTTATCTTTCCAGAAATCTTGCAGGACGTCAGCGGGCAGGCTTCACTGGAACTGAATGGAATTCAGTAATCCCGCCCCTAAACAGCCATGCTCCAGTTCTTTTGTGGGTTTTGGTTGTCACAGCCAATAGCATGGAGTCATGCAAATTAGTCAGTGAGGAGGGAAAATGATGATTAGTGACTTCCTTTTGAAGCTGCATTGTCCTTAAGAGGCTGGAGCTTCCTGAGCACACAACAGTTGACTGCACGGAGGAGGGTGGGATGGAAGTTAAGCAGTTTGAAGAGCAGTAGCCAGCAGGGCTGCTGAACTGTACAGGGCGGGTGGTCAGATAGTTTCCTTCAAACATCTAGTAGGTCTTTGACTATTTGGGCCTGCAGTGGACAGGCCCATTTGGGCATTATGATTTTCTTAGGAGTCTTCTCCTGTGTAGTGGAGGAAGACAGGATGCTAGCTAGGAGGGCTTTGGAAGAGTGTACTTAACCTGTTCATCTGTAAACTGCCATCTTTTAACCATGCTGCTGTACGCACCCTTGAGATGCTTAAAAATGCTCAAATTATGCTTTTTATAGCTTGCTTTGATATTGACTTTTTTTTAAAAAAAAAAATCATGTTTAACTTCATGAGCCACTCTGAGTAGCTCTCAGGACAGGTGGCATATAGATTTCCAAACTAAACTGATTCATGTGGAACTGGGACTTGCAACTGATCCAATTTAAACTGGAGCACAGGAGTCTGAACTTGTCTGTGCTGTGGGCTGCTGTTCCCGTCTCCTGTAGGGGACTATGCTGCAGAGGAGCCAAGATTTAAGCAGGGTTGGAGAGCTGGTTCCAAGGAAGAGGAGGAGAGTTTCCTTGGGTTGTGCCCCACCTCAGGAGGACAGCTCTTGTAAGCCTCATCCCATATTGCCCAGCCCAGCAGTGCAGATCCTTCTCCTGCACCCTCCTGGTCTCTGCTCCTATCTCCAGAGGTGAGGTGGGGCTTTTTCAGGGATGGTGCCTTGCCTTTGGGAAACCCCCCTCACAAAAAAGAAGGCTTTCCTGTTGCCTATTTGACTCTACTTTTGGCACCAGGCTAAAGCCTGTCTCTTTACCCCAGCCTTCTAACTGAAGGGTGCCATCTTTTCATTCATGTATTTATATCCCTCTTTTCTCCCCAGTGGTGACCCAAAGGGGCTTATGTTGTTCTCTCCATTTTATCCTCCCAACATCCCTCTGAGGTAGGTAAGGCTGAGAGTGTATGACTAGCCCAAGGTCACCCAGCGAGCTTCACTGGCAGAGGGGGGACTTGAACCTGGGCCTCCCAGATCCTAGTCTGACACTTTAACCCCTGCACCATGCTGTCTGTCTGTTGAAAGCTGTTTTATGGTCTGGTCCTAGCCTGTTTTATCGATAGCTGCTCTGTTTGTTTTATGTGCTGCTATGCTTGTTTATTGAGCTGGCTTGTTTTCTTGGCATGATTTGTTGTAATTGTCTCTGCCTTTAATTGTTTTACTTGTGAACTGTCTCCAAAGGCTCTGGAGAGGGAGGCACGCAAACTTCCGGAATAAATCAGAAAATAAAGGAGGCTCCCTGGAAGCTGGTGAAACACTTCTACAATGTGTTTATGGGTGGGACATGGAGGGGAAGCCACCCAGCCAGCGACAGGTGCGCCGAGATCCAGACTGGAGGCTGACCTAATTTTCTGGACTCCTGAGTCACCCGCATCTCTGGTTTCCCTTGCTTGATTGAGCAAGCTCACGCGGGGTTCCACCAAGGCTATTTCCCTCTAAACACGCCCTGCCGGCTAGAACTGGCAATAAAGGGGAAAAAAATGTTTCCTGCAGCTGAGCTGGGCTCTGCTTTTTATCTTAACAAAGATCAGTTTCCCGAGTGACCGCATTTTTTCCTCTATCCCTCAAAGGAGTTGTCCTTAATAAATTTGTGTCAGTGTTTATGCAATGGTGCATATCGATGTCTTTGCAGAGACCTTATGTTGTGCAAAGAATGGAAGCTTTCTAGGGTTGGGTTAAGAAGTGCATAGAGGGAGTGTTGTAAATGAAGGTTAAATTTAAAATAGTCTATTGCATCAAGACAGGAGGCGGCCAGCTTTTGTCAATGGTGATGGGATGGGGGGGGGGGAATCTGCTAAAACTGACTTTCCTGAGAGCAGTCACATTTTTTACTGGCTCCCCTTCAGTACTTTTTAACCAGCAGCCCAGTTTAAGGGAGATTCAAAAAGCAGAGCTTTCCCCATCGCTTCCTGTCTCCTGGTTTTCAGAGTCAGCTGGCAAAGACCTGGAGGGCCAGGCCAGTAATAGCTGCCACCTCCCACCCCATTTCTTGGTTAGGGTGAGTCTTTCTCTGGGCACAGACGCCGTTAGTGTAGAAGGCTTTTGAGGCTCCCTGGTGTCCTCGGCCACAGCTGGGGCTGTCGTGTCAGGCTCCCGCGACCGTCAGAAGCGGCGCCCCCCCCCTTCCTGGGACGCGCCTTCCTTTGAGAACTCTGTTTTGAAGCCGGTGCCTCTTGCAGGTCGGAGCAATGCCTGCTCCCAGGAAGAGGAGGAGCTGCTGGCTGTGGCGGGGGAGAGGGAGGAGGACCCTAGATGCCGAGAGGCAAGGGAGGCGGACCACTTGGCGGGCTGGGCGGGCGACTTCTCCCGGGACCCGGCTGGGCTGGGCAGGGCTGGAGGAGGGCAACGGGCAGGAAGGGGGCGCAAGCGGCACTGAAGGCTGACGGTGTGTCTGCATTGCAGAGCGGCGTCCCGGGACGTAGACTTTGCTCCAGAGAGTTGCGTGGTGAAGAATCCAGTGGGACTAGCGACGCCGGCAACAGATGGGTCCGCGAGCTTTGCGCTCCCGCCCCGCATCCCCGGCTTGCTGCATTCGCCCCTGCAGTTCCGTGCCTCGGATCCTGCCGGCTCCCCGTTTTTGGTTCTTCCTATGACACTTTCTCTCCTCCCCCGCTTAGGAAAAGGCTCTATTTTTAGCCGGGGGCAGCTCGTGCTATTTTTAGATCAAACAATTCCAAGGCGTGCGTCAATGGAACCCCGCGTGCGTCACCCGCGCAGACATTCCGACCCCTCCCCTTGCTCCGCGGGCGCCGGAACATTCCGCCCCTTTTTGCCTTGTATGGTGAAGGCTGCAGCCGGGCGCGTGCGTCAGAGGATCCCCCCGCCTTCGCTGCCCACCCCTTCGCCTGTGCGTCACAGAGAGCTTAAGAGAATCTCCTGGCCGCGGGCTGGTGAGCCCCACTGGCTTTCTCGGCGCCGGTGCGAGTGCGTGGCGGGCTCTTGTCGCTCTTCGGGCTGGAGCAGCGCGGCGGCGGGAAATCGCCAAGCCTCTCTCGATGCGCCTGAGGGAAGGGGGGCCTAAAATCCCAGCCCGCGAACGGACCGCACTGCCGCCAGACTCCCGGAGTGCGCCTGGGTACGTGGATTTCTCGCAGTTACTTGCCGTGCGGCGCAAGCATGCTCCGCGCGCCCTGACAGATGGAAAGGAGGGGACCGGGGTGGTGGTGGTGGAGGGAGTGGAGAATCAGCTGGATTGCATTTAAAGACCCGGGCTTGCGGGGGAGGGGCGGGGTTGGGGTTGGAGGGCCAGAAGGCTTCGGGATTCACGAGTTGTTTATTTTGAATGCATTTCTATTCAGAGTTCACTTTAGATTTCGAATAATTGTTATGCAAGAGGGGGAGTGACGTGGTCACTTTGCATCTTTTTGCGGGAAACTCGCACTTTAGAAAGTACGCTGGGCATGGGGAAAAGGAACTTCGGGAATACTAATAAAGAACAGTCGTTTCTGATAATGCATTAGGATGAATTTGCAGCGAACCTTTCCAGTCCAGCCGCACGGAATAACTTTTTAAAGGTTGTATCTAGAGTTTTGCTTGCAGCTCGCTTTACACGTGTTTACTCAGCGGTAAGCCTCTGTGATCTCCATATGCCTTACTTCCAAGTAGGTGTGTCTAGGACTGCAACTGTCGCAGAGTTAATCTGCCAGGTCTACCAGGATTTGCCCGCTCATCTTACTAGAGCAGGAACTTTAAAACATGGGCTGCAAGTGCATATTCACAAAAACGATTCCACAAATGGAATGGCATTGAAAGCATTTGTGCCCCCTTTATCATCGGTTTACGGTCAGCAGCTGCAAACTTTTAATAATCTGTTTGTTGCATAATAACCAATACATGAGACTACATCATACATATCATATAATAGAATATCCGTGAAATATCGCTGCAAACTGTTTTCATTCTTGTGCCTACAAGGAAAAATCTTGATGTCAAAAATAATCAGGAGGAAAAGAAGTTGTTATCTGAATGTGAGAAGCTGCGCAATGCATGAGGGGATGTGTGAGATGCTGTTGCAGGACCAGGGAAATGCTAATTCCTTTGGAAGCCTAAAAGTGCAAGAGAATCTGGCTAGGGGGCTTGGTTTGGGTGGAGCAAAATGATAATGGAAGCTTTCAAAGTCCACATTTGCATTGTAAAGGATGAAGTTGCAGTAACCTGAGCTTGTGGGAGTTTTGGCAGGTGTGTCCCAGTGACGCTAAGCTAAGTGGCAGAGTGGATTCCCTCCCCCCTCATCTTTTTCCTGCAGCCTTGATCATAGCAGCAGCGCAGAAGGGGGGGTGCCACCTCAGCTGGGCCAAAGTCTCATAGCTGGTCTTGTTAGCAAGAAAACAGTTTAACCCAATGGTTTGATAGGCAGCCTCTGTACGCTGTAGAGTACATGGCAGTGGTCTGTAATGCAAAATTACAGGTTTAATAAAGACCATCCAGCTCCAGATAGTGGAAGCGCTGGTTGTTTGTGTTGGTCCATATTTTAGAGTAAAAAAATAGATGAGGTCTATCTTATCAGATGAATCTCTGCCTTGGATTAGATGTTTGCAACTTATCAAGTCACATGGAAGTTGTTTTCATCAAGCTGAATGACACCTTCCTAGGAAAGGCTCTGCATATCTGGAAAGCTTGCAAGCTTTTACCCCCAAACATACAAGCAGCACTTTTGTTCCCAGTCAGCTTGGCAGCATGTCTCTCACCCCGTGGGGCCGGTTAGATGAGAGCTGTTGGTGCCAGGCTTGCATCTGCAAAATAAAGCCGGATCCTCTGGGGGGACAGCTGGTCTTAATTAGATTGGAGCATTTTGTTGAAATGGGTAACAACCAACAGAATCTGCACCAGTTTCCAATTGCAGGAATCACTCTTCTCTTCACGATGGGGGAGGGTATGTGAGTGTCTCTAGAAAAAAGAAGTACTAGGTATTTGGAGTGTCCCCCCTTGTCTGTCAAAAAGAGAGGATCATTTTAAAAAACTCAGAGTTTTGATTTGCAAAGCAGTTTTCTATCAGCTCTGGTGCTGAAAGGCATAAATCAGGAAGCTCTTCTGGTGGCTCCTTTTCATGTGGCTGTTTGGGGCTTGCAGTTCCTGGCATGCTCCAAACAACAGGTGCAGCATCAAATTCAAGCACCTGGCAGCCTGTTCCTTTGCAGCGACCAGGGTTCCTTTAGTTTCCTTGGTGTGCTAGACTTCAAAGGCTGACAGAGTCAACTTGCTACAGATTTGTCTTAAACAAACAGTGGCTGCTATTTGGGCAATGCAGGCCACGTCCTTTATAAAAAAAAACTGGCTTGAAAACTTAAATATCAGTGTGTTCTTTGCAGCAACAAAATGGAGATTTCAATCATAGAGTAATTATAGAGTAACCCAAGCAGCACCATAATTGTGGCACTTCCAAAGAACAGTTTGTCTCACTTGGGTTACATTAGAACCCGTTTCCACTAAATAAATACCCACTGAGAGAGTTATTGTTTAGTAAGTTAACACAAAGACAGTTAAACATTCTTTTAATTGTCCACCAAGCAGGGCTGGAAAAAATCTAGGAAACTGATCACTAGAGCATCTTAAAAGTTGGTGTTGGTACCTGTTTATTTACTTTATTTATTGTCTGCCTTTTTCACTGAGACACAGGGCAGCTTACAAAACCTACATAATCTCTCATTTTTCTTTAAAATATGGCTTCTTAAGGAACTTGAATAATAACCTGTTGATCCTTGTTGCACGCTCCTTCTCTCTTTTGGAAGCACACAGTGCACAGTAATCTGAGCAGCAGCTTCTATTCTTGCCCACAGAGTTAAGAATTCTTTTTTAAAAAACTGAAATTTTCACCAGTACACTGGCGTGTACAGATATGGGTCCATCTTTGCTGTTCTGACTCTCCAGCAGGGGGTGCTTTTGAGCACTACCTGATGCCAGAAGGCAGCAAGTCTTGGTACTGCGTGAGCCACGGTGAATAGTACCCACTGCTCTCCAACCTTCCTCTGAAAGACCCTGGAAACAGAAATCCTTAGCCCCTAGCACTAGAGAAACTCCACTGAAATCATGAGGATTACTCCAGCTGGGCTTCAGGAATGCAACATGTAGGGCATGGGTTTGTTTATTAAATACAAACCATATTTTTACCCCAAAAAAGGGAGACTAGCATTTGAGCGAGGCTGTAAAATGAAAAGACATCCCTTCCCCCATTGCAGAGTAACCAGCCCTAATGTGAATCACTTCCCTGTGCAAGTATCTCTCCAGGCTTGACAGATGCCAGAGCATCTGTTGCTTTTGATGATTATTATGGACACCATTAGAGTTAAAAAAAAGTATATTTGCAAGTTTTATATTTGTTTTGTTTTATGTGTTTTAATTTTTTTGTAAGCCCCCCTGAGCCTGCTCCGGTGGGGAGGGTGGGGTAGAAATCAAATAAATAAATATCTCAAAGGAGTGGATGCATCATTATAGCAAGCAGTGGTGTATCGTTGCCCTTCTTGGGTGACTTGGAGGACTGTGGGAAATGCAGAGGGGTAGGAAGCCATGGTTGTCTTCGAGGAGAAAGCCTCTGCACAGAACTGGGCTTCCGGGTGTCATAAGTTCCTTGCTGCAGAAGGCCTCATGCTAACTCTTGCATAGCTCTGTTACATGGTCTTTGAGGCAAGGGGGTACAAGGAACAACTTCGTATGCCTGAGTGTTTATATGCAGCATGCAACAGGTAGATGGATTCTTAGGTGGGAAACAACTCTTGCATCAGAGAGGGCCTGTTGTGTTGTGTATGGAGAAAACCAATTTGTGGGTACAGCGAAAATGCTAACTAATGCCAATTTTTGGTTCCATATTTTCATACTTGGGTACCCTTCTGTATGAGTACCACTGGGCACCCTTTGTATTGTATGGCCAGGGCCATACACATCACCAGTGGAAATGCACAATGACCAATGTTTTAAAAATTTGCCACTCCAGGAGTGGTCATACAATGGCTTGTAATGTTGCTAGTGTGAATTCAGTCATTTGCAGTAGGGTTGCCAACTGATAGGGACAGAAAACAGCCTGCTTTTTTTCAAGGAAAGCAGATACTGGAGTTTGCATGGCAAAAAGATAAAGGCATAGCTACAATGGATACTTCAGAAGGTGGCAACACTACTCTGTATTCCAACATGTCTATTCCCAAGAGCAAGTGATGCCGCGGGGAAGGTTGCTACTAAGCAAAAGTGTGTAAGCCCTCCCAAGGGAGTGTGTGAAGCTCCAGGCTTGCCTTGGAAGGTACAAACTTCTACAGAGTACAGTAGAAAAAGTGCACCTGCACCTTCTGTTAGCCCAGTTAATGCACGCCTTCAGAACATCACGAAGCATGCCTGTTGTCCTTCTCTGTGTTTGACAATTCTGTGGGGTCCTTTTCCGTGTTTGATGATTCTCTGGGGTCCACCTGTTTCCCTGCGTTGATCCAGACTGCTTTTCAGCTCTGGGAATCCTAGGAGTGAGTACCTTCTTTGGGCCTCATTCCCTGTTCTGAGGTAGAGGCAGAGTTACTACTAACTGTCGAGCCATTTGTCTTCATTTTGTTGTGGATATCGCCAGGGATGATCAAAACAGAGGGAGAGTTCCAGTATGTCTGACAAGTACCAGTAGTTGATCGTCCTTAGCTGCCAGAACTCTTCCACTGTATCCTGAGACTTAGATAACTGGCCTGTATCATGAAGCCAGCTGGATTTACACTGCCCCAGGAGATGGCAGAAGTCAGGCCTTCCTCCAGGGACAGAGCTAATAAATACCATGTCACAAGGAAGAGCATCTGTTAGCTGCAGTTCCTACAAGCTTTAACAATTAAGCTTCAAGTTTCTATTTTAGAAATTTGGAATAACTGGCCAACAGAGCAATGGGAACAGAAGTGTGTAACTGATGGATACGTGCACAGAGATGCCAAAGTAGAAAGATCAGATGGCTGTCCTTTGGGGAAAAAATGGGCTTGGAGCAGTCTACCCAATGGGCAGGCAGAACATGTGTTCCTGATGGCAAATGTATAGGGGTCACTGAACAATAAGTTCCTACATACCAATGGGACCACCTCTCCTGGTATGCCCCCCAGGGAGCAATACACTCAAGTGACCAACATCTATTGGAAGTCCCTGGCCCCAAAGCACATCTGGCTGTCCTCAACTAGAGCCGCGGCCTTCTCAGTCCTGGCTCTGACTTGGTGGAACTCTCTGCCTGTCAACATCAGGACCCTGTGGGAGCTATTACAATTCCGCAGGGCTTGCAAGGCAGAGATGTTTCACGAAGCATATGGTTGAGGACAGCAATGGTTTTTAACATTTTAATAGTTCTTAATAACTGTTTGAGTCACAATCTGCTTTCACCCCTCTTCCCCCATTGGTAATGTAAATGGGGGGGAGGCATTGTATGATAGTGCCTATGGTTATTGGGTTTTGGAACTGTATTTTAAATTATTCAATAGATTTTATGTGTTATATATGAATTTGCTGTGAACCACTTGTGGGCCATATACAAACCTAATATAAATAAAACAAAAAGTTGTTGCAATCTCTCTCTTGGAAGTAGAGAGAAGAATGGCGCAAATAAGGGATGTCCTCTGGGCACTTTTGATTCCCAAAATCTTCTGGGGTGGTCATTGCTGCAGAATTCTTGGGTTAACTTTTTCATGGTAATAGGTGAGATGCAGAAGAGCACAGAAGAAAACGATGCGCTTGCTGATCCCTTATTTTTGCAATAGAGTCATCCCTCTTGTCTGTTGCTCCTCCAGCTGCTTTCCATGTCCTCCAGGGCTCCCTGCTCTGCTGCAATGGCTGAGCACCATCTGATGCTGGGGAGCAAAGCCTATTTCTGCCTTTGGGATGTGACAATTTACTCACATTAGATCAGCTAGCAGCCAATTGGCTAATCTATGGCTGGTGTGGCAATGCATACCAGTCCATATATGTGGGTTTTGCTTATTCTACTATGATAGTAGGTCAAAGGCAGGGAGTCTTTCCTACCAAAGACATATTGAAAACTGAAGATGGAAAAATGCACTTGGTAGCACCAAGAAGAGTACCCTAACTTGTTTCCAGTGGCAGGGCTCTGCCAAGTTGGCTTGGATTTTGTGTGTCTCAACATTCCAGCATCCTTTACTGCCCATTAAAGTAGCAGCTCCTCAACTAATAGAACCTAGCCTTTAAAGGTCTGTGATATGAATGACATTATCATCTTGCCACAAGGGTTACTACTGTCTTGGCTTTCAGCTCAGCCCAAGACTCTGGTTACGTCTCCCCTTTTACAGGGCGCCATTTGTGGCTAAAATCCATGGCATTCCCTGAGAGCCAGTTATGGGCCACTGTCTTGATGATGGAAGCTCGTTTGTGGCGCTGCTCATTAGCTGCTTGATTTAAGATGTGCTGCCTTGCCAAGTCTTGGGAGATGGAAGCTGCTTGTTCCAATAGGGCTGTTTTTCAGCTAAATATGGAGTGCTTTGGGCCAGGGTGTGACTTAATGGGTGTTCTCCTTTATAACGTTCCTCTTTGTTACTTGCACGAAAAGTGCAGAGGGGGCTAAAGCTTGAAGCCGTTCCCTTCCACCAGTCAGTCAGGAAAGAACATAGTAGAGCTTCCCGTGTTGCTCTGTGCACATGATGCCCTTATGAAGTGTTGCTGTTAGACAATATTAATGCCCTGGATGGGGGCCCCCCAGAATACAGGATCACACTTCCCTCATACATCCAATCTGAAACTTATACACATTATTATAGTGCGGTTCTAAGAGCAATTTAGCCTGTACTACGAGAGTTTATGTGTTCCGTAGACTATACACTTCTTGATATATGTGTAGTTTAAAGGAAAATCTGGAATTAATCCAAACTGAGGATCTGGCTTTCAGGATTTTTTGCCTTGGACATAGGCACTCTGAGATACAGGGTGCTTTCACACATGCTAAAGCAGTTTCAATCCACTTCAGCAGCCATTTGGAAGTGGATTTTGCCATTTCATACAGTAAACGCATTGAAAGTACATTATTTAGTGTGTGTGTGTGTGTGTGTGTGTGTGTGAAAGCACCGTGTATCGAAACGGAACAAACAGGTTCTTGGTCAGTCTTTGTGCCTTGATAGACTTGGCTGTTTCTATGCTGGTTTTGGTTCTTTGGATAATTGTTTAGAACTCAAACTTCACAAGGAAGTGTTTTAAAACTGCTGCATCCACCCTCCTTTGTGATCCAGGTTGCCTTAAATTCCCACCCAGAACATTTACTTGATTCTTTGGCAATACTTCTGCCTTAACTGGCTGGCCTGTTCCCATCCTCATGAAACGAAGCTTAAGTAAACGGTATGTCCTTCCATTCCTCTTTCCTCTCCCATTGCCCTTTTGTGGCTCTTTGGTTTCTAGTTCCTTTATTTACTTCATTTATACCCGGCCTTTCTCCCAGCGTGGCTTGCGTCGTCCTCCTCTCTTCCATTTCATCCTGATAAACAGTTCCACATGGGGTAGGTTAGGCTGAGGGTATGCAACTAGCCGAAGGTGGCCCAGCAAGCTGCCTCAGCAGAGCAGCCATCCTGGGTCTTCCCGATCCTAGTGCAAGACTCTGAGCACAATACCACACCAGTTTCGCACTGGCCTTTCTTCCTCCTCCTCTCCTGACCCATAAAAATGCCTGTACTGGTAAAGAGGGTGGTGCTGACCACACAGTGTTATCCACAGTAACCCCACCAGCCATGCAGGTGGGCAGAGAGCCATGTGAACAAACACTCCGATCGACTTGACAGCACTTAACACTCACACACACACACACCCTAAACAAGGCTGTGTTCAGATGTACTGTCAGAAGCACATCACGTCCCGGCATATGAGGATTACTTTTACATCTGGGAGGTTTGCCTTGTCCTTGCATTTTATGTGGCAGCACACATGTCAATTATTTCCTATCTATGAAATGTTTTGGTCTTGTTTGAGGGTTGCCCGATTTGTACAATATGTGATGTCCCTCACATTATCTAGTAAACCAGTAACTTTGCATGGGACCACACTATAGCAGCCATCTAACTAATCTGTCCAGTTACGGTGTGTAAGAAGAGTAAGCAATTTTTTTAAAAAAGTATAAATGAACTCACTTATTTGGATGGCAGTAATAAACCATCAATAATTGTGATGTGCACTTCCTATGATTTCTTTGTGCAGGCGTCTGCTGTTTGACATCAAAATTATCATCAGTGGGGTGTCTGTTTCTGATGTCTAAAGGCCCATCTCTTCCCTTGAACCATGAGGAAAAGTGGGGAATAAACAAATGCTAATCAGTGACATTTCCTACTGTCAGGTTCCCATTCCTCTCGGGATTATGATCACCAGCTCTGCTAGCATCCTTTTTGGAGGATCTTATGACTGAGTATCCAGTAACGGGGCTGTTTTTCTTTCCTCCCTTTCCTAGAGATGCCCTGTATCCAAACTCAATATGGGACCTTGCTTCCGAGCGGAGGACCCTGTGAGCGCTACCCAGCAGACCTCTTGACCCCTGAGGTTGGCAAATCCACCATGGACCTGATGAACACAGAGATCACTGCTGCCACCACCTCTCTGCCCAGCTTCAGCACATTCATGGACAATTACACTGGTGAATTTGACGCTTTCCTCTACCAGATCCCCGCGGCAAACCCCACCACAACGTCCTTCAAGCTGGAGGATTTCCAAGTGTACGGCTGTTACCCTGGCTCTTTCAGCAGCCAACTGGATGAGACTCTGTCCTCGAGTGGCTCAGACTATTACGGCAGCCCGTGCTCTGTCCCCTCTCCTTCCACACCAACCTTCCAGACATCCCAAGGGCCATCCTGGGAGAACTCTTTTGGGGCCTATTCCCCCCCTCACACGTACGAGGGCATGAGGCCCTGGGTGGCGGGAGCAACGACAACAGAGCCTCCAAAAACTGGTTCTGCCCATCCTTCCTACTTCTCCTTTGGCCCCTCTGCTCACAGCCCTGGAATCCCCCCTCAGAGTCCCCTGAAGATGCAGTCAGCTGCCCACCAGCACTTGGTGGATGGAGACGTCTTCTCGCTTCCACAAACCTCCCCTTCAGTGAGTTTTTCTGCTTTGCCACTCAACCAGACCTCTCCAATCCTGGACAGCCCCAGCCTGATGGACAATTCCCTCTCTCCAACGAAGGCACGGAGTCCTGGTTCCAATGAGGGGCGCTGCGCTGTGTGTGGAGACAATGCCTCATGTCAGCACTATGGCGTCCGGACCTGTGAAGGCTGCAAGGGTTTTTTCAAGGTAAGCAGGGATTTGTCGTTGCTCACTTTGTACCCAGTACTTCCTGGTTCTTCCTCTGGAGTTCCGCAGTGGTGAGGTACCATTAGGTGAACATCCCCCAGCAGCCTGTACACTTATGCCAAGACTTCTGAGGTTTCAAGGCCTGCTAGGGAGGCTCTGCTGTTGACCATTGCAGAGGTGAGTCATCAGAGCATTCCCTGGTCTTGCCTAATAAAGGCTGTCATTGTGGAAGATATTATTCCCCTCACAATGGGTATATGGCAAGGACATTTTGGAGAGAGGAGGTAAGCCCACTAAAGACTAGGAGCCTCCCATCCCTCAAAGGTTCAGCCTTCAAAATCACCTAAGCTGGCAATTGCCAGAAATGATCCTTACGTTAGCTACAAATGGGTAGCTTGGCACCCAGCAATCCCACAGCCACCCTGGTTGCAAATTATTGTCTTGATCAAAATGGCCAGTTTGGTGTAGTGGCTAAGAGTGGCAGCCTCTAATCTGGAAAACCGGGTTTGATTCCCCATTCCTCTAAATGAAGTCTGCTGGATGACCTTGGGCCAGTCACAGTTCTCTTAGAGTTCTTTCAGTCCCATCTACCTCACAAGGGGCTGGTTATGGGGAGAGGAAGGAAAGGTGATTGTAAACCACTTCAAGACTCCTTCAGTAGAGAAAAGTGGGGTATAAGCTCTTCTTCTTGTTGTTTTGTGCCAGAAAAGAATTTCTTCATGGTATCTTCCAGACAGAAGATGTCACTCAGGTGCTGTAGCTCCCCACCCACCCCACTAGCTGCTTATTGTAAAACAGAAACTTGGGAAGGCCACATAAAAGGGAAGATGGCTCTTCCAACCAGACTATAATCTGATGGACCCCGGCAAGGAAGAAAATGCTCCTGTCTTGGGCTATTCATTGGTGCCAGCTTAGAATTCTGCAGAAGACAGTGCCTGAATAGAGCTGGCAGCTTCCTCTCTTCTTGTAGACCCCAGTGACTGGAGGCCAATGCCTCTAGTCATATGCATCCCTCCATCTCTGAATTCTCACTTGCCTGGCAGTTTGTAGAAGACTGCAAAAGGGGGCGACTCTTTCTCTGTACTCCAGCACAGAGGACTGTTGTTCCCCAAGACAGAGGGCTTGGGGAGGGGGCCTAATAGTGAACACCAATAATGGTGGGTCAATAAGCCAAATTAATGTTTGGACACCTGCATGTATCAGATGGGGACGTATTGCATGTGAACATAACCGCTGAGATTTCAGAAAGTGGTAAGCATTCCTGAATGCTTGTCTGTGCTGCAAAGGATTGCTGTTGCATCACCCAAAGAATCCTGTGAGGTGCAATCTGGTGAGGGTGTTGAGAGATCATAGCTCCCTTCACATGGCCACAGTTAACAATGAACATCTTTGATGCAGTCATGCCCGTAGGCCCACAGTCAAATTTCTGAGTCTTTGAATTCACTTTAATTCTTGCAATTGCTTCAGGATATGCAGATTGCTGCATAGGTCCTCTCAGCTTGCATTCTCAATATGCAGATTCAGGCATGGGACTTGACAGTGGCTGACAAATTAACCCATGATATGGGTGGGATTTCGAATGCAGCCACTCAAACATGTTCCATAAATGTGTGTTCATTGACTTGTGTGGGTCCTGCAACTGCTTGTTTCTAGAGGAGTCTAGTGTCTGATACATACTGAGAATTAAATTGCAGATCTGAGGGAGAAAACCATGGATTTCTAATAGTTAGGAAATACTTCACTTTTCTAAAATACTAGAAATGTAACTTCACAGGGCTGAGTATTTTGTGTGGGGTTATTGCACTCTGCAGGCAGAAGTGCTTGGAGAAACACTAATCTGGATCCAAATCTATGCATTTTACTGTCACTCACTGGGCGATGGTTACTCAGACTGGGTGTGTGCACACCCATGTGTGCCAGCCCTACATCATGCACCTTCATACATCCTAGTTGAGTTGAGACAATTGGAGGTCTTCGTACAGGATGCTTCAAGCTGTCCTGTGCCATGCTTGCTCGATACCACTTCTGCCTTTCATCACCACATTTCTGTGGCATTACAGTAATATTACCCACATGCGGAAATGTTTCGGCTCAGCTGTGGCTGGAAAGTGCACCCACGTGGAATATGAGATGTCTTCTGTCATGCCTTTGGGAGAGTGCCCTTATGAAACTCAAAACCATTTGTGGAAATGTTGCAATTAATAAATCACTGGTAGACAGACCTTTGTTCCTGCCACCATCAAGGCTGAAAATGTACGGTATTATCTCTGCGTGAGAGTGATGTCTACCCCTTAATTCTCTCCCCTAGCGCACGGTACAGAAGAATGCCAAGTACATCTGCTTAGCCAACAAAGACTGCCCTGTGGATAAACGGCGGAGAAACCGGTGCCAGTTCTGTCGTTTCCAGAAGTGCCTTGCTGTGGGAATGGTCAAAGAAGGTAAGGCATGTTCCATCCTCTTTGTGATACTTGGGCTCCGTTCTGGGCCACTCTCTTGGATGCACTTTAAGAATGAAGGATTTTGGTGACTTAATGATGTTACAAAACTGGACCGCAAAAAAGACCAGACCCTTGAACTCCTGCATTAAGTTATTTGCGGGAGCCGCCTTTTCCTGCTTTGGGTTCGACAAATCAGTAAGCTGGATTCACTTTTAAATCATAAACGTTAAATAGTGGGGCGGTCAAGGCTCCAACGATGAATTATCAGTGTGTGGCATAATCAAGGGGTGACTGATAATTCTGATTAGGAGTATGAACCCTTAAATATAAGGAAGTTTAAAAGAAACTGGATTAGATCCAAAGTCCCTCTTCCTTGAGTAGGAAGGTACTTCCATTAGCATGGAGAAGGGTGCTTTGGCTGCAGTTTCCCCTTCCTTTTCACCATAGATCCTCCCCATTGCATCCCATGTTTTGAGGGTCTCTGACTTTCAGGAGCTACTTTGCAGAGGGCTACGACAGGAAGGCAGAGGAGAGAAATCCACTTCATGAGCTGAGTTCTATTCACAGTCCTTTGGACCGAACCCTACAGAGATGGTCCCTAAAATACTTAAACCTGATACTTGACACTTAGTCCCATTTGGGGTTGCTGGAAACGAGAGGATAAGGGAAGCTGTCCTGTTTTACTGGTTTGCATGGGTTCTGCTTAACTGTAAATGGGAGCTCAGTTCTTTGGTGTGAATCCAAAGCCTTGCATGCCCGGTGCATGCATGCCAACTTCTCCCGTCTCTGTAGAACTTGTTTGTGAATGTCCCAGGCGTTCTTTCAAAACAAGGCGTTTCTTGACCTAGATACAATAATCAGAAATAATATGGTGCCTTTCCTGTAGCCCTTTTTGTTGACAGAATCAATGGCTGATTCTTCATTGCTTCTGGAGTTCATCCTGTGACCTTAGATCCCTTGTTCTCTCAAGCTAAACCAGTCTCACAAGGCTGTTGGGAGTAGGGAGAAAATGGGACCCTGCCATTCATGAATACTATCCCAAGGTTCCTTGAAGGAAGGGGTAAGATTTAAAAGCAAGAAATGGCTCTCATGAGCATTATAATGTGCTGACGCACAGCTGAGCAAAGTGATCTAAACTCTGCTGTGCTGTGGCTAGATTGTGCATCAGGTACGTGTTGATGCACAGCTAAGCGAATATCTGGACTACAACAGTTCCTAGTATAGTTGTCACTGTTCTGTTCTGCTTGTGAGACTTGTTTACCTATTTTGGCAAAAAAAGGCTATTTGCAGCCTGTTCAGATGCTCCAAAGAAGTGGAGGAAGACAGAGAGAGCACAAGTGCCTTCTCTCTGAGGAAGGATATGTGCTCTTCTAGTACAGGGACAGAATGTGCCTCTGGCCTGCCTTTAGTTGAGGGCTGGACAGTTGGAGAGAAGAAGAACAAGTCTCTTGTGCTGTCTTTTCCTGTGGCTTCCTCTCAGCGTACAAAGCTGCACTTGGGATGGCTGAATTGTGTGTGCCCAGTATCAAATTCCACACTTCCTAATGCGTCCACAAAGTACAGAACACCAGGGTACTCAGTGCCACCATGCATGTTGCTCAAAACGCTTAGTGTGTGGTAATTCCGTCAACAGTTGCTTTTCTGGCTCCTCAGGAAGGCTTTCACCACTAATCTTGTCAGTAGCTGTTGCTTTTCTAAAACTATGTTCTCACCTCTCCCTTTTTCCCCCTTCTTTCCTCAGTGGTGCGGACAGACAGCTTGAAAGGCCGTCGCGGTCGGCTGCCCTCCAAACCCAAACAAGCTCAAGATGCTTCCCCAGTCAGCCTCATCTCCTCTCTCGTGAGAGCGCACATAGATTCCATACCCAGTGCCACTAAACTTGATTATTCCAAGGTACTAATCCATGGGATTTTTTGCGGTCTGTGGCCTTGCAGTCGGTGATGGGGAGGGCAGAGATAGGTCAGGGAAAACATTCTGGGTTCTCTGTCTCAGTTCCAAGGTTCTGTGAAAAACTGCTTACTTGATGATGGCTTCAGTGAAGGTTATTGGGTTTTATCACTGGCTTTTATTGGATCTGTGATATATTTTATTGGGTCTGTGAAATATTTTAACATTTGTTGGTGAGCCAAATCAGAAGTGATATGCTAAGAGGCATATCTTGTGGCATGGTGGAGGGGACAACTTGCTGAATGTCCTCAGCCCAAATTCCAACGACAGTCCAAAGGCACAACCAGACAGACAGCTTTTTATCTCCAGTTCAGTGCTGTAGCTCACAACAGGTAGTCCAAGAAGTATCCTAAGGAAAGAGGGTTCCTGTTCACTTCAGAACACTCTGGACTGGCTGTGGAACGCTGGCCATGTGGACAGCACAGGTTGTCCTGGCCTGTATCAGCTGTGTGGTCCAATGAAGGAGGCCAGCACAGACTGCATAGGACAGACTCTCTGGTCATAAAAACGGGGTAGATGACTGAAGAACAGCTATGCTGGGTGTGGGCAAGATCCATTTAGTCCAGTGCTCTGTTTCAAACAGCTTGTTGTCAAGCGCTGTTGGAAAGCTCTTAAACATGAAGGTCTTTCCCAGCACCTGATATCTGGAGGTATGCTACATCTGAATAGTGAGGCTCCCTTTAGCTGTCATTGCTTATATCCATTAGTAGACCTATCATTCACAAACATTTCCAGTCCCCAATTATGCTGCTGTCTGTCATTGTGAACCAAGGGCAACCATGCATCTAAGTTTAATTTTGTATCGCACGCTTCCTCTTGTCTGGCCAGCATCTACTGCCTGGCACCTTCACTGGGTCACCCAAGAGTTTTAGTAGCTTTTCTTTAGATTTGTATTCAAATTTCCTTTTTTTCATGCAAAAACTTCTTCAGGCTCAGCCAGTGGCCTGTAGGCCAGGTCTAGCACCGCTGAAATATTTTATTGGAACATTGATAATCCTACAAACTTTAATGATGTGAAAAACTGGGGGGGGGATTTCACTCCTAAGATAACTCCCCCTCCCCCAGTTGAGGAGCATTCTATATTTTAATGTCACTTCTGCCTTTGGGCAGCAGACTCCTCCTCTCTTTTGGTGTGTAGCCATTCTGCAGCATGAAACCTGCACTGGTCATTTAAGCCTCTAAATAGATCTGTTGGGATTTGTATGTAATGTCCCAGCAATGTCAAAGCATCCATGTTCTACAGTTGTGAATCCATGCTGCTAGGTAGCACTGACTCTGATCTAGGTGCTAACTGTCCCTTAACAACATGTATATTCATGTTGAATGTACTCTCAACCCCCTATACTGCTGTTCCAAGAACACAGTGACTCCTGAGAATCCAGAAGTGTGCTGTTTTCTGATTCAAATCATACAGCTTTGGTGTCTGAATTTGCAGTCTTGCATAAATTCTTAATTCTTTTATTAAATGAGTGCAAACTATGAAAGAGCTATTGTATTTGCAGTATTTGCAACTCTTCCTGCTCTACAAAAAGGAAAAAAAAAAACCAACCGAAATCTGTTTTTGCTGTTTCAACACATTGCTTATTTTGCCCTGTCAGTTCCAGGAAAGTGTCTCGTACCAGTTTGAGAAGGAAGACTGTATGGATGTGCAGCAGTTCTATGACCTATTGACAGGCTCAATGGATGTGATCCGGAAATGGGCAGAGAAGATCCAGGGCTTCCTAGAACTTCCGAAAGAGGATCAAGACCTGCTTCTAGAGTCTGCTTTCCTCGAACTCTTCATTCTCCGGCTAGCATACAGGTAACCCGCAGCAACTTTGCAGCATGAAATCAATGGTCGTTTTTAGTTCCTAGAACAGATCATTTGGCCCAAAGCAAATGGTAGATGGATGCATCCATCTGGTTGTGTGAATGGTAGAGGATGGTCATTGGTGGCTGTAGATCCAAAATGGCAGGAGAAGTGTAGCCTCGTTCTTGGGTGTCCCTTAAATATATAAGTTGCAAAGGAGAAGGCAACAGAGGTAGGATTGTTCCATTATGGCCTTGCTTGTTCTGGAAGCATCCAATTCTAGGTTGGTAAGACAAGGCCAGTAAGATTACAGCTATATGGAATATATTTCTGTGGGTATGAGAAACTCTAGTTTAAAGCTCTGCTCTGTTATAAAATGCCTGTGTCTGCACTAGGGTTCCCAAGTACTTACTGCGAGCGGGTGGGGAAAACATGCTCCCTGGCCGGACCAGTCCTCCCTGTAACGTACCATGCCGTCGCCAGGAAGTGACGCCAGGCAACGCTCTGGCAATGGGGCTGAAAACTCAATGGTACCAGCCGTATTGCCAGAGCATCGCCTAGTGTCACTTCCTGGCGACGGCATCGTGCGGCACGTGTTTCCTTCCCCCAGGGATGGTCCTGCCAGGACGTATCCGTCCCCCGCCGGCACAAGGTAAGTATTTGGGAAGCCTAGTCTGCACCTCCAAACCTCTGACAATAGCTTTTCTCTGCCAAGTAGGAGTACAGCATTAATGGTTTGAGATTGCTCCAAAGCTCTGATAGAAGCCACAGTCTTCAGTACTATCATCTCTGTTTCATATCGTTCCACATCTCAGACTAACACCCAAGAGCCAGGTGTGCATTTGCACTCCATATTCTCTTGAGCAATGGGCTCAGTGCAAGCACTTTGAAAGGCTTGTGTTATGCATACATACCATAAGCAGCATATGGTCACGAAATGTCACTCTTGTCATCTATAGCATCTTCAAGAAGAGCCTGTTACTTCAATATGTCCCTTTTCTTTTCTTGGCTTCACACACGCAGTCTCTCACACCTCTGAAAGTCAAGAACCTCCATTTTTGTCTTGGGGTGGGGGAGGAGGCTTCTAAGGCTGATTCCTAAAAACTGGTGAGAAAAGCAGAAAGGAACTTGGGTTGGTGAAACAGAGAGAAACTTTATGAATTTATTTACGTCATTTATAGCTCACCTTTCTTGCTGGGACTTTTACATGTCAGCACAGCGCTTTGTAATATTGAGTACAGAGTGTTTGGTTGTTTTTGTTAGTTATGTGCAATAGAATACAAGAATTAACACCCTCCAACTGACCCATATAAATGCCCCGAGTTAGTAAAATCTAGTAGGAGAGGTTAAACATTTTATAACCGTAATTACAGAATTAGAAAACAGTGCAAACTACTTCATGGAAGGCAGGGATTGTTGATCTGTCCTCCATAGACCTGGAGTAACTGTTAGTGTAGCTTCAGACATCAACCTGGGAGTCCCAGGTTCAAATGGCTGCCAAACTATGAAGCTCACGGTGAGGAAAATGGGGGTCACTGAGGAGTTGTCCAGATAACTTCTGTCAGTGGACTGAGTTTTGTCCCTGGAATCAAAAGTTTTCAGGGAAACGGCAGCAGTGTGTTGCTTGTTGAGGTCAGCAGCAGTAGAAAGGAGAAAGCCAAGTACCACTGTCCTTGCCTCCAAGATACGTACATTGCTCATGGCAAGGCCTTGTTACCACCAGAACAATGCAACAGGTTTCCTCCCTGTTGACTGATCCTATACATTTCTTATGTTGTTCTGTTCTTTTGGCAGTGTGGATTCTTTTAAAGACAAACTTCCTCTCTAATGAAGCCACACTTTCTTCTCACAGGTCCAAGCCAGAAGAGGGCAAGCTGATCTTTTGCAATGGAGTGGTGCTGCATCGCATGCAGTGCGTCCGGGGCTTTGGGGAATGGATAGATTCCATTATAGAGTTCTCGCAGAGTCTCCATCGCATGAACATTGATGTGCCCTCCTTTTCCTGCCTTGCTGCCCTTGTCATAATCACAGGTAGGTGGACACATGGGCTTCTGGGATGGATGGAGCAGGAAGTACAGCTGTGGGGCAGGAGCTAAGAAATTCTGTCTTCTGATTACTGTTGTCCCACATACTGAAAACCCTTGGCACCATCTTTTTATTATAATGATCAGGACCTATATGCTTATATTCATGATGCTCCCCAAATATTGAGGAAAAGGTCCTCCAGATGAGCATAAATATTGGTGACAAGATACTTGACTGATTACCAGAGAGCAACTTGAGTTGGCAGTGTTAGTTGCCAGAAGAAATAACTTTATGGCATCCCATCTTAGGCATGTTTTTGTGATATGGAGGTGACATTCTGCTATGTACAGGAATGCCCTGAGTTTTGTACTCCTTATTAGTTCTCAGGCATATAACTTAAGGCAGGGCTTCTGATATAGGTGATGGTGTGCTCCAATGAGTTGTATGGCATATGGCTGTTCTGGTGGAGCACCTGTTGTGGTCCCCATGCTGGCTTGTGAATCACTGGCACAGAGTGTTACACGCTGTTCCCAGTATGTAAGTTTGTTTAAGAACTTGGTTGTTTCCTTCTAATCTCATTTCCTCTGTCTTTTTCTTTCCTCCCTGCTCCACCTCCAAACCAGACCGCCATGGGCTAAAAGAGCCCAAGAAGGTTGAGGACCTCCAGAACCGCATTGTCAGCTGCCTTAAAGACCATGTGACTTCTACCACCAATGAACAAGTGCATCCAAACTGCCTCTCCAAGTTGCTGGGCAAACTCCCAGAACTCCGCACCCTCTGTACCCAGGGCCTACAGCGCATCTTTTACCTAAAGTTGGAGGACTTGGTGCCCCCGCCCCCCATTGTGGACAAAATATTCATGGACACTTTGCCATTCTGAGGACTCGACTGGGGATGCTACCATGCTCCAGGTGCTTCTTTTTTTTTCTTCTCTACCGCATCCCTCCCTTGGTAAAGAAAAACTGGCAGAAGAAATTCCTTGCCATCCACTGTTTGGAGGGGAGGCTGCAGGAACATTTCCAGAGACATTGGAAGAACATTGGTGTATGCCAGTGGTTAAGGACTGAAGACCACGAAAAACCCAATGCCACCTCCCCCCGCTTTTCCCCCTTAAGCTTAGAGGCTACTTGGACATTCAGAATTGTCATGGAAGTGCTCTCTGAACCTGGGACAACTTCTTGGGTTTCTCTTTTTTTTAACCTTGGGGGGAAATCTCAGTGTGCCTTCTAGAGTTACATGCACAATATCCCTAATTGATGCTGCCTTTCCCCATGGCCTGCTAGTGGCTTCTTGTGCAATATAGCACTAAAATTCCATACAGCTGCACCAGTCGCCTTTCTGGAACACGTTCTGGAATGCTGTCTGTTTTTGCAGGCAAGGGACTCGAGATGCAAAGAGTTGCCTTCTCATTTCATTTTTTCCCACAAGTTGCCAGCCCTGGGTCAAGTCTGGCTGAAACTTCACTCCCAGACGCAGGAGTTGGAATTTCATCACCACCACACCACCCCCCGCACGGAAGCCCCTTGCATCCGGCGCTTGTTGCAGTGGGGGGTGTTACGCCGTAAATAAGCCCGCATCCACTGGATGGTTTTCTGCCCACCTGCTGCTTTTGTCAATTGCAGTCAAGTTTTTGTCGAATTCTTTTTTTGTAAAAGTTGTGTATATATCTATATATAAATATATGAGAACAGCAGTCTTGTAAATACAGGTGAATGAAGAGCAGAGGTTAGAATGGGAAGGGGAAGGGGCTCTTGTGCCTGGCAATTGTGCAATGCCCTACGCCTGCAGGACACCCTCTGTCTTTCTGTGTATATAAACTTTGTATTGTAAAGTCCAACATTTTTTTTTGACATTTATATTTGTCTATCCCTGCTTTCCAATTTCCAGTATGTGACTTTTCAATTATTAATATATATATTTAATATATTGAATAAAAAAATACCCTGAGTAGATGTAATTCTAATCCACTTGTTTCTGTGCTTGATCCTCAGAGATCCGTTTACATGCCAAGAGTAATTCAAGCTGTTGAAACTGGAGTCTCCTTTATAGAGAACTGGAGTTCCTCTCTTTCCCCATGCATCAGCTTTTCGTTATATTAGTGAGAAGCCTACCTTAGCTAAACAAGTTAAGACTTTGGGAGATGCAGCTTCCCGTGATGTGTGCACACAGGCACTGCCTGCGGCTCAGTTGTTGCCTCAGATCAAGCAGGTTCTTAAAACGCTATAAAACTTGCCCCACCTGTTTACCAGACAAAAGTGGGGTGAACATATGTATCTTGCATAATGCTCTCTTTCAAACATTTTTCAGCAGTCTATAGCCTAAGTGACTAATCTGAATGCAACAAAACGGCCCTTTCTTTCATTTCTGAAAAGGGCATTAACCCTTTTTGCACACATTTAGCAAAATGTTAAGACTTTGGCCTAGAATTTTGACATTTGACATTTTTCTTTTGAAATTCAGCTTTCAAGGTATTCTTTTAAAGAAAATTATACTTCTTTTTTGTTAGGTATTGTTTAAATATTAGTTTGCTAATCTTAATACTTCAGTGCTATTACTTTGTCTTCTGAAATCCCTAAACCACATAACATCTGTGCTCCATTAACCTGATTCCTACTCTTCCCTCAGATTCAAAATTATGCTTCAGGGTAAGAGAACTTGCTAGAAATCCCCTCCAAATTCATTTTATATTTAGTGTTGACAGTGTTAACTGCTAATACTGAAAAGTACACTTGGATGAATTCCAGAAGTCCCATATGGTGCCAGTTCCACTTCAAAGGTGCATTCAGGTTGGATCACAAGTTGGGCAATCAAAAACTGCTGAGGGTAACGTGCCATGTGTGAATTTGTAACCTGCTGTGTTAGAAAGTGTTAAGTTACCAGTGGCTCCCATTATATAGCATATATAATGCACATTTTCCTGCAGCAACAACAGTGCTGAAACTAGAGGCAATAGGAGTCTTGAGTAGGAACAGACTATAAAGAGGCATGTGGACTGGATGCCCAAAGTCCCTCCATAAGAAATCTTGGGGCAAGAAATCAGTCCTAGATTGTGTAGAAATTTCCCTGTGCTGTTGCAAACATAAGAGAAGCCAATGTTGGATCAGGCCAATGGCCTATCCAGTCCAACACTCTGTCACACAGTGGCCAAAAATACCAGGTGCTGTCAGGAGGTCCAACAGTGGGACCAGGACACTGGAAGCCCTCCCACTGTTGCCCCCCCCCAGCACCAAGAATACAGAGCATCACTTGCCTCAGACTGAGTTCCTATCTATACCTTGTGGCTAATAGCCACTGATGGACCTCTGCTTCATATGTTTATCTAATTCCCTCTTGAAACCGTCCTTGCTTGTACCTGCCACAACTTCCTGAGGCAGTGAATTCCATGTGTTAATCACTCTTTGGTTGAAGAAGTACTTCCTTTTATCTGTTCTAACCCAACTGCTCAGCAATTTCATTGAGTGCCCACAAGTTCTTTTATTGTGAGAAATACTTGCTCTATCCTATGCATAATCTTATAAATCTCTTCTCTAGAGCTGCTCTAGAATAGATTATGAGCAAATTATCTTCATCCAGCATACCAAATAAGGTAGTCATAAAGGCTGGAGTAAGAGAAAGTGGTCTGAGAGATGTCTGGCTCCCTACAGTTTGAACACTGTTGCCTCTGCTCAAAGAGGTTTTAGAAACAATGCAAAAACCTGTTTGTCAGAAACAAAACCAGGATGGATGCACACAGCACAAGCCAGGATTAAGTTGTTTTTCCAACTGCCTTTAACTCTCTGAAAGGTTAACTCAACTGATCTAGTCATTAATACAGAAAGGGATACTAAAATTCTACCCCTTAAGGATGAAAAGGGGTATAATTTCTTGTAATGTTTCCCCTGCCTATATATAGTAGATAAGCACATGAAAGAGGGTGCTTATCTCTGATGTAGTATTTGCTACATGTAAGTAAGTATGACTAGATACCAAAAAAATTGACACCAGCCTGAGCATTGAACGACTCAAAGAAACAGTACAAGATAGGAAAATGTGGAGAGAGCTGGCTCATAGAATTGCCAAGAGTTGGACGTGACTGAATGGCTAACAACAACAGGTAAGTCTGGGGTCTTTTTTTTCACAAAGATCACTTATATCCTCCTCTTCCTTCAAGGAACTCAAGGCAGCTGCAATGGTTCTCTTCCTCCTCCCCTCTTTTATCATTAACAATCCTATGAGGTAAGTGAGGCTTGAAAGTGACAGTCACTGGCTTAAGGTCCCTAAGTGAGCTTCTTGGTTGCATAGGGATTTGAGCATGGGTCTCGCTAGGCTTAGTCCAGCCTCCTTTTGTAAGATCCTTGGGTCCAGCTCTGCCTCATATAGGTGTCACACATTGTGGGAAACTTGCAGAAAGATACTTGCCATGCAAGATGGCAGACTTCAATTAAAATTGTAATGTGTCCACCCCCCCTTAGAAAACAAATGGCTATAAAGGGTATCAAACATTTAAAAAAACATAAATTATGTAATGAGCTGGAGGGGGATTTCAAATATCTGTTGTTTTCATTGTATAGTTTCCTCTGTACTAATAGGAAAAGAGCCAATATACTATGGAATAGGCACAAATATCCAATTCAAAACCGAAGCAGCTGTGATGCTCTTGATCAGCTCATGGAGCAAAATAATTACATGAGGAAGAGAAGGTTCTGCTTGAAGCAGCCCTTAGAAGGCAACTGCTCAAACTCGGTGCTGGGGGAGGTGTTTGCACAGCATCTGGCGAACCTTGATCTCCTACTACAATTTGTGAATAACTAGTTATCCAAACACATGAAGGTGTGGGTAATTATGTGCCAACAAGAGAGATTGGAATTCTCAGAGCATCTGTTTTAATTGTAAAAGTATCTTTTATACATTAATCTGCCAAAAGGTGGGGGGGAGTAGATATCAGGACCAAACTAGATGCCATTAAAACTTTCTGAAGCATCTGGATGTGATTGCTGTTGCAAACTAGTTGCTGCACATGGTGTGCCATTGATACGGTCCGGTGTGTTTACATACATCTTTGGGCTACACGTTCCCAGTTTGTTCAATAGGGGCCACAGGTGTCTTCTAGGGGAGTACTTTGATATTTTACTACCAATAGGCTGAAAGAGGGCAGTTCCCCCCCTCCATGGTCCCTGCTGTGCTGCCAGACTTATCTCTGCCACCCAAATAGCTTCTCTTTAATCCACAGCACAGGTGGCTCTGTGAAAGCTCTTGGCAGGGACAGCTGGGCATCCCACTCCCAGGGCTCCAGCCTCACCCCTGAAATGGAGTGCAGGAAGAACAGTTTGCTTCATTCTTCGTGGCACAAAGGATGAGTTCTTCTCATTTTGTATTAAGAGAAGTATGCAATGCACATGGTGTATGTATTTTCCTGCATGTAGACATAGGTTTCACATGTGAGATAATCAGTGTCACTGTTTACTACGAGGATATCTAGGTAGGAATGCTGATACAGTTGGCATTGTCCACATGTGGGGGTGAAAAGGAAGAAGAGCAGAAAAAGAACAGGGTTGATAACTGGTTTGCTTCTCCCCCTCCCCCTTTTATTAAATTTGGTCCAAACATTTCCTATGCACCTAGCTGAATCCCCAGTTAGATGCATAAAAACCTGTCATCTGAATGCCACAAAGACAGTCATTCCCTTTGCTCTGCTAGTCAACCTGACATTCACCATGATATTCCAGTTGCATAGCTAATACTGGATCCCTATGTATTGTGCACTGTGTGTGATTTGGTGGGTGCAGTGTGTTTTCCTCTCTCCTGGGTATCAGGCTACCTGAGATTATTCCTTAGGAATGCCCCTACATCTGGCCAGTTCACTGGCTCTTTACAGTGACTGTTGATACAACTAAATGGGCATGTGTACATAGACCAGAAGCACAAATCCCCTTGTGGGGTCTTGTTTTAAGAGTCCTGGTCTCAGTGGTACAGTTACTGCATGGAGTTTCATATCATGTGAAAACAGATTTGTTAGTTTGCAAAGATTACCACATTCATACGGCATGTCGAATTGGTAGCCTGCCTCCTCAGAAATCCACCTCAAGCATTATGTGATAATTTGTCATGAAGGTTTGGGCCTGTGACACTTTGAACACTTGTATTATGCTTACAGGGGCAAGAAGTCTAGACGTGAATGCCTGCTGAGGCTAATGTGGGACCACATGACTGCTGTTTGAAAACCCATCAGTTAAGATAGCTAAATATACGGAAGCAGGGAGTTTGGCATTGGACAAGTAACATACTGTGAAGTGACCAAGTCTTTAAAGCAAAGATGCTCCATCACCTACTGGCTCAACTTGTGGCCTGCTCAAAAGATGCAATCATCACAATCAAGTATTCAGCAAACTGTTCGCCTGTATCTGTTCTTACCAACTAGAGTGTGAAAAAGCCCCACTGCGCATGTGCGGTCATCACATGCTGCTTTGCTGCAGCTGTATGCTTCGGTGCCTGCTCAGAAGCTGCAAACAGTGCCATGCCACTACATTAGGCAGATTCTGTTCTGATCTGCCCAGCTTCTCAGCAGTCCCCATTCTTTCAGATGACCTACGATTTATACATCCACGGTTCTCCTTCAAAGTACTGGCTTCAGATATAGCTTCTACAGATTCCTTAGACAACTCCTGAATACCAAGGGGGTGGAGAAGTTCTTCTTAAAAAGTCCTTCACACCAGAATGGTGTAGTGGTCAGAGTGCCAGACAAGGATCTGAGAAATCCAGGTCCAAATGTCCACCATGCTGTGGAAGCTTGCTGGGTGGCCTTGGGTCACTCACACACCCTCAGCCTGCCATACCTCGTGGGGCTGTTGTGAGCATTAAATGGAGGAAAGAATTACAATCTAAGCCACTTGGTCCCCATTGGGGGAAATGGTGGGGTATAAATAAATAAATTGGGCTAAGGAGTCATGAGTGCCTGGTCTGTGGGGAATCCAAAGTGCTGAAGGAGCTCACTCAACAGTCCCAAAGCTAGAGCTGGAACTAGCAACTTTTGCAAACTGACCAAGAAACTGTTGGGGTGGGGGTGAAGAAGGATGTGGTAGGGAGCAAGCCAGCTCTATCTTGTTTCCGTCCTTTCCACATCTGGGTAATAGCCCACTCTCTAGTTAATGCTACTCTACTGGAATGTGTCCTCAGAATCCTTCTCTAGGGCTTTGTTCATGTTTGGACAATATAGACAAGCATTTCTCTTTCTCTCTTCTCTCCCACCATTTATGACAGGTTTCTATGTTTAGTCTGTGTTTTATTTCTGGCAAATTAAGCAGAGATATTCTCACAGCCATTAAATGTGGTCTCACCGCCACTTTCTCTTCCTGCCTCTCAAGTCCCCCTCACTGTAAGGGACATCCTGTATCTCATTAAATCCTGCCTCCTACCTCTGCCTACTGGACTTGCATAGGATCCAACAGGGCATCATTCTCAACCCACAAGGTTTCCCAAAATGGAGAACAGGTGGGAAAGACTTCCCCAAATGCAGGCCAATCCTTACCAGGAGACACACTAGACAGTATGTTCTTGTCTATCATTAGGGGCTCTTTGGACATGGAGGAAGCATACAGTCTTTGAGCTCTCTTGATAGGCATCTCATAAAGAAATTAATGACATCAGTACTTGGAGGTTTACAGGTGGTGAATGGTAATGGGGTAGAGAGATTCCAAACACCTGTTTGCTTACCTTGTGTTAAGGATAGTAAATTTTTTAAAATGTGAATATTTCCTAAGCTAGGGGTAATGATGGGATTGTTAACCTCGATGTGGGGTCTGGATTTCTCCCAGAGAAAATAGCAGATTCTGAGGATGGACATTTTGACCTCACATCACTTCTCTGCACATCCTGAGAAGTGAAAGACCACAAGGAGCCCAGCAGCAGTTCACTAACCAAGCCCTTGTTGGAATAGCTGCTGCATTTTGTCTAAGTTTGGGAGCTTGTTTGTTCCCAATGCTTTTCAGCCTCCCATAGCCAATGTTTTGCCACTGTTCCTACTCCAAATATAAAGAGGGGGGATTTTTATTTGGGGAGGTACAATCATTTTGCAGCAACTCCTGATTAGTATTTGGCAAGCAGGGCACCTGCAAGGACTTGTAGGGGCATCTGATTTAACCCTCCCCCACTATTTCCTCTTTCCCTTCCTGGCAACCTCTACAGCTTCCTCCATTTTCCTGCATCCTTCTCTCCTTCCCACCCACCAGCCAACCTACATTTATCTGCCCCATCATCTTCAGCTTTCCCTCCCTTACAGCATCTACCTGGAAAACCGCGGTGCAGTCCAGCTGCAAAGTAGGGAACCTGCAAGAACTTGCAGAAGGCACCTCACTTTTCCTTGTGTCCCCCTCCCTGCACTATTTCCTCTTTCCCTCCTCCTGGCAGCTCCCATATTGTCAATTGTCAGCTAAACTACCTTGATCTGCCCCCATCTTTGGCTTTCCCTCTGGCAGCCTCTTGCCTGGAAAACTCTTGCCAGCTGCAGTTACAGTTGCTAGGCCAGACCCAGTTGTGTGGGGAACCTGCAAAGACTTTCAGGGGGCACCTCACATTTCCATGTATCCCTCCCACACACACTATTTCCTCTTTCTCTCCTCCTGGCAGCTCATTGTATTCACAAGTCTTCCTGCCTCCTCCTCCTCCCCACCCATCCACCAACTTATCTTTTATCTGCCTCCCTATCTTCAGCTATATTTTCATTTACGTCATTTATACCCCACCATTCTCCACAATGGGGACTCAAGGCAGCTGACATCATTCTCACATTTCATCCTCACAACAACCCTGAGCAGTAGGTTAGGCAGAGAATATGTAAGTGAAGTCACCCATTGAGCTTCCACAGCAGAGTGGGAATTCAAACCTAAAAATCTAACCACTATACAACACTTGCTATTGTAGGGTGGCTGCTGTTCTGCAGGATCTGATTGAATCATGCAAGTTGGTTGGTATCAAGTCGCATGGTGGCTGCTTCCAGCCCAGGCCTGGCCCTGAGCAGTCCTCTTTCAAAGGCCAAACCAGCACTGGAAAGCACACACACACCCCACCCTGTATTTTACCTACAAAACCAAGGGTTGAATGCTGGCAATGCTATTGTGGTTGCCAAGCGACAGCCACTGAGGACAATTGTTTCTTAAAGCTACAGGTGTTGCTTCTATCATTTTAGGTTTATTTAACCCCAGATGTTTTGTTTTGTTCTAGATTTCAGATTGTTCTGCAAACCTAAAACTTTTCTCAGATCTGTAGAAAGTTGACTTGTCTGTCCATAGACCCAATCTCTGGATTGACAATTCGATGCATCTCTCTTGCAAAACTTCAACAGTCTAACTAACTACATCTTGCCCTGGGTCTGCTGTTTCTGGGCAGATTGAGGCTGATCTGGCCAAAAAAACTGGCAGCAATTCAGTGCCAATAGGTGGGTAGGATCAGCACAGGGAGCCCATGTGGAAACTCTGATGCCCTTGAACAGTAAGTAATATCCCCTGGGCGGCAGCTGTAAGGCTCACCACCTGTTGCACTGTTGATTTGTTCTCCCCAAAATAGGCTGGGAATCATGATCTCTCTGCTCTCCCCCACTGGCTGGAATAATTCCCTACCTGGCACAAAATCAAAGGCTTCCCAGTGTCCCTGCTGTAGTGGCAGTCTCTTTGGGGTAAGGGTTTCATCAGGTCGCTGAAAGAATGGTGTTTAAGTGCAGAGAGGAAGCAGAAAGAGAGTCCTGTCTCCTGCGGAATATGTGACTCACCAGTTCGGCCCTTTGCAGTTGCAAAGGGGAGGGGGCAGCTTCAAACTGCTCTGGGGAGAAAGGCCGCTTTGCTTGGAGGTAGTTGGCCCCTTGGAACTGTAACGCTTCCAGTCAATTATAATCCTCCCCCCTTTTTAAATACCACTGCTTATTTTCCTGGGTGACTGCTGAGTCTTCTAACTAGTACCACTTTCCACATTACAGACTTTAACCTTGAAAATGTTCCCAGGGTGAATTTACTCCCCCAGTTGTACTTTTTGCCAGAATATATTAAGAAGTGGCTGCACAATTCTGCCCCCTTAGGATATTGCCACCTGTATAGTAGTAAATAATGTCCCCAAAGTACAACCAATTACCACTTACAATTTGCTTTCTGATTTTTTTTTTAAAAAAGTACCCAGGGTACAAAACAGCCCCAGAAATCTGCATTTTGCCGTTGGAGTACATTTTTTTTACCTAAGCCCTTTTAACATATTGGTGTAAAAAAATACCCCATGCAAGAAAACACTGATCGAGGGTATCCTTTTTAAATGCTCAGGAGAGATACGGTCCTTCATGACAACCTGAGGATACTTCCTGATCACCAGTTCCTTGAGTCCATGGATCTCTGGATCATGCCCAAGGATTAGTCTGTCCTTTCCATGAGGTCTATACTGATGGTCTACTCATTGCAGCTGAAGAAGTGGGCTCTGCCTTGAAAGCTTAAACAGGAATAAAATCTTGTCAGTCTTTAAAGTGCCACAAGTCTCCCACAGTAGAAAAGAGCAAGAGTCCAGTAGCACCTTAAAGACTAACTTTTGTTGTTGTTCTTCTTCTTCTGGAGCAGTGACTCACGGGAGCTCATACCCTGCCACAAATTTTGTTAGTCTTTAAGGTGCTACTGGATCTTGCTCTTTTCTGCTGCTGTAGTTAGACTAACACAGCTACCCATCTTGACAAGACTTCTGGTTATTTTTGTTCCATCAGACTAACACAGCTACTCCTCGGGAACAACTGCTTCAACACACCCCAAACACAGCCCATTCTCATGACCTTGTGCATGACATTCACACTTTTTGGTCAGCCCAGGCTGACATTCAGTCATCCTGCCATGCTCTAAGCAAGTTGTGTGAAAGTTGATGCCAAGTCCAAATTGAAGCCAGCATAGATTTGATTTCTCACACATCTTATCCAAGGCTTTTCGAGAGGTTGTGATGGAGACTGAAACGTCCATCTGTGCTGGCTTCTGCATCTGATGTCCACATTCACACAGCCAGCTACACACGAAGCAGGGCTACTGCAATCTGACCGAAAAATATGAAAGCCAGCCATATATGCAGCGGGCATGCAAATAGTCTGTGAATCGAACCTAATACATTTCCTTAAAGATTTGAGCTGGGAAGGGTATGTGACTTGCTTTTCACTCAGGTCAATGTGGTGTATAGGTGTTAAAGTGTCAAACTAAGATCTGGGGGATCCAGATTCAAATCATGACTCTACCACGAAGCTCACTGGGTATCCTTGGCAAGTCACTCTCTCTTAGAACAAAGTTTGAGTCCGGTAGCACCTGTAAGATCAACAAAGTTTTATCAAATATATGAACTTTTGTGTGCATGCGCACTTCCTCAGATACATTGAAATGGAAGGTAACAGTTCATTCATATAAGTAGAGGGTGAACAGCAAATTAGCATACAAAATAATGAAGCTGTTTTAACAGATACAAAAACTAAATAGGAATAACAAGTTAAATTTATATGGTCACCCTTTTTTGGATTCAATTACAGGACAACACAGAGCAAATAAATATGTCAAAATAGGAGATGGATGTGTAAAAGTATCCTTCTTAATTGTGGAGTGCTAAGAATACCATGACACTGTTATCGATGCAACGAACATGAACTTAAGCAAACTCTGGAGCACGACAGAAGACAGGAGGGCCTGGCAAGATGTGGTCCGTGGGGTCGCAAAGAGTCGGACCCGACTATGCAACTGAACAACAACAAAGAATACCATGTTGTAGTGCTCTATTCGTCTCCTCTCAAGCATGTAGGTAATTAACAGCATCCTTAAGCACACAAAAGCTCATACCTTGAATAAAATGCTGTTGGTCTTAAAGGTGCCACTGGATTCAAACCACGTTCTTCTGCTTCAGACCAAAAAGGCTGCCCACCTGGAACTCTCTCTTAGAGTAATCTAACTCACGGGGTTGTTATGAGGGTACAAATTGAAGAAGGGAGGCAGATGTAGGCTGCCTAGAATTCCTTGGAGGAAAGGGTAGGATAAAAATGTATCAAACAAATAAATAAAAGGAGTCCAAGAATTAACCAGATTCATGTCCATCATAAACAAACTGACACCTTGAATAAAACTGTGTTGGTCTTAAAGGTGCCACTGGACTCTAACTTTGTTCTATTGCTTCAGACCAACACGGCTGACCACTTTGTTGAAGGCTGTAATCTGAAGTCAGAAACTGTTTTTTCTTGGCTTCTAAATACAGTCTTATTAATAGAAAGATTGTTACAACTTGGTAGCTTATATTATCTGTTATTAAAAATCTATTAATAGCTATCTGACGCAGTTCAGCAGATGACGTAATTCCCACAACTGTATCTCATCCTGAAATTCTAAAGGTAAAGGTAAAAGTTTTCCTTGCTCAAAAGCCAGTTGAATCCGACTCTAGGGGGCACTGCTCACCTCTGTTTCCAAGCCAAAGAACCAGCGCTGTCCAAAGACTTCTCAGTGGTCATGTGGCCGGCATGATTAAATGCTGAGGCGCATGGAGCGCTGTTACCATCCCACCAAAATGGTACCTATTTATCTGCTTGCAATTTCTTGCTAGGTTGGCAGGAGCTGGGGCCAGAGATGGGAGCTCACTCCATCATGCAGCACTAGGGTCTCAAACTGCCGAACTACAGACCTTCCCATCTGCAATTCAGCATCTTAACCTCTGAGGCACCACAGCCCCACCTGAAATGCTACATCTGTTTAATTTCTGCATGTTGCAGCTCATGATACAGGCACTAACTGCAAAAATAAAAATAGCTAACTTTTATACCCAACGAGAGTTAACACCACCAGAAAAGTTGAAGAAACTGGAATTCATGGTGGTGTGAATGGAATAACACTGCACTCTCCTTTTTTCTTTCTAAAAGGACTTTGGTGATTTCCTGATGGGTGCCTTTCTGAAGGGGCATGTTTTGCTCTCCCTTTCCAGGACTGCTGGCAAATGGCGCTCATTTTCATGCCTGTTGTCCAGAGCCATCCGGTCCTGCTTACAGAAAAAGGACAGCCCAGCCCTCTGGCGATGAGCTAACAAAGGAAGGGATGTAGATGCCTCGGATCCCCAAGGAAAAGGCAGGCCATCCATGGAGAAGCAACTCCCAAGTCATGAAGTGAGTGCGTGTGAGAGAGAGAGAGAGACAGAGAGATCGTTTCTGGGATAGAAAGCAGTTTAAATGAAGGCAGGCTCACCAGAATTTAGCTCAAAGATCCACTTCTAATGCCATTCTTGTGTGGTGACAGCCAGTGCGCTGTAGCAGTCAGAGTGCTGGACTAGGATCTGGGAGTCCCAGGTTCAAATCCCCACACTGCAGCAAAGCTCGCTGGGTGACCTTGGGCCAGTCATCCTCTCAGCAATGTGTATGAAAAGTACTAAATGAATACATTTCTTCAAATGGAACAAGGAAGCCGTGTTGGCTAGTGGTTAGCTTAAGATGCTGTCTCTCACAAATTATATGAAGGCCTGCCGGCCTCCAGGTGGGGCCTAGAGATCTCCCACTATTACAACTGATCTCCAGACAACAGAGATCAGCCCCCCCTGGGGCCTGGAGTTCTTCCGGAATTACAAGCAAGCTCCAGACTACGAGGACGGTCCCCCTTAGGAAACGGCAGCTTCAGAGGTTGGACTCCATGGCATCATCAGTGTCTGGCTGGCCTCCCTCCCCTCCCCAAACTCCACCCTCCCCAGGCACTGTCCCCCAGTCTCCAGGATCTTCCCAAACCCAGATTGGCAGTCTCAAGGATTTTAGACCAGTTACTTTCTCTCAGCCTAAGACACTTAACAGGGACCTCTGTATGCCCCCCAAACTCCTCGGGAGAAGGACAGGTTAAATTGTATAGATAGCAGACATGGTAAATATGGAAACTATCGGAAGATGTGCAGAGTGCTTAGAGCCAGATTGCCATGCCCACAGCATGCTTTTCTATCCCCTACACTGATGCTGAGCCTGGAGATGTCATGCATAGTCAGCTAGGGTTGCCAACTCTGGATTGGAAAATTCCTGGAGATTTTGGAGGCGGAGCATGGGGAGGTCAGAGTTTGGCTGGGAATATGAGCTCATCAGGGTATGATGCCTCCAAAGCAGCCATTTTCTCTGGGGAACTGATCTCTGTTGTCTGGAGACCAGCCGTGACTCTGGGGGATTTCCAGGCTCCACCTGGAGGCTGGCAACCCTGCATCACACATGAGGAAGAAATAGATGCTACAAACTGAGACAACCACTGAGGGACAAAGTACATGGAACACGTACAACAGAACCCAAACAGCTGTTTCAGCCATCTGCTTCTTTTTTCCAAATCACCATCATGTTCCTTCCTCCTTAAAAGTAATGCTTACTGGGGTTCTGTTTACTGTTGCTTAGAGACAGACCCTGAGAAAGCACAAGCATCTCCTACATATCTGGATCGGAGGCTGCAGGCGTGGCCAAAATATTGTACCTATAAGTGGGATTTTTGCTGCAGTAGCAAACGGGGACATAGCCTTGCCAGAGTGCAACCAGGAGATCTGTGCTCTATCTGGGTGAAGCAGTGGAGGGGACCGAGACAGATTCTCCCATTTATTCCTCTTCTTGTCATTTGTCTCCCTCCTCCATCTTCAGTCCTGCTTGTTCCAGCCATGGGAAGGAGCAGGACTAGGGGAAGAAGAACGAGGAGGAGAATGTGCCTCTTCTCCTGCATCAGCAAGGAGTTCAAACCTATAGATCACATTTCTGGGTTGCAAACTGACTACCACCTGAATAGGACGTGCTGCATGAATACAGCCAATCCCTAAAATGAGCTGGCATGCCAACAGGCATAAACAATTGTTGTGGCTACCTGGATGAGCAGCAGGTGAAATAATATCCTGACAGAGCTTCTGTGCCTGTGATACCTACTGAGGACCAGCATAGCGTAGTGGTTAGAGAGTCTAGGATCTGAGCAACCTAGGTTTGAATCTCCAGTCTGCCACGGAAGCTCAATGAGGCTCTGGTCACACTGCAACTGACATGCGCTTTGTTCCCGGTTTATTTAAATCGGGAAAATTTTTATTCGCATTGGGCTGTCTACATGCAGCCAGCCCCTCTTTCCCAGCACCCGCTTGCCTGCTGCTGCGCCGTCCTTCCAGGCGATCCTGCCGGCCACAGGGAGGCTTGGGCGGCTGCTGCTCCTGCCGACACTTTGGGGGGGGGGTGCTGCCGCCGCCGCCGCCATTGACCCACGAAAATAGGCTCCGCCGTCTCCGCCATCCATCCACCTTGCTGGCCCCATCCAGGCTGCCGTAGCCCCCACCTCTCGTTCCCGCCTCCAGGGCCGTCGTTGTGCGTTTGTTTGTTTTTAAAGCTTCTGGTTTGAGCGCTTGACTAAACATGCGCTTAATAAACTTTAAATGGACTTATTAAGCACATGTTTGCTCAAGCGCTCAAACCGGAAGCTTTTAAAAACAAAAAACAACCCCAAGAACGTTCAGACGGCCCTAATCACAATCCTTGCGAGAGAGGGGCTGTCCACATAGGCGAAATCGCGCAATCAAAGTGGAAGTGCCAGGAAAACACTAGTTTTTCCAGGGGTCAGGAAAACCCGGAAGCATTGCGTGAGTAAGCCCGCTTCGCGGCAGGAGGCAGATTGGCGCGTGTGAACATGAAACTGACATGCGCAAGTAAACAGCAGCAAATCCCGATCAAAACAGCAGTGTGACCGGACCCTGAGTACCCTCGGCTCAGTAATAATTAAATAATTATCATTGTATGGCATTGTGTGTAAAACAGTCAGGTCCAGGAGACCCTAAGATTGTCTAGCAGCCGGAAGTTCTAGCTCTCTTATTGTTATGCACCACTAGGTGGCAAGCTAGACTTGTGGGTTTTTTTTTTAAGGCAAGCAACATTTCGGAGTTGGTTTGCCATTGCCTGCCTCTGTGTCATGACGCTGGTATTCCTCGGAGGCTGCTCTTCCAAATACTAGCCAAGGCTGACCCTGTTGAGCTTCTGAGATCTGCTGGGATCGGGCTAGCCTGGACTGTCCAGGTCAGGGCACCTTGGGTCCGTCACTCTCTCTGACAGCCTTACCTACCTTACAGGGGATGAGGAGAGAACAGTTTTGCAAGTTGCTTTGGATCCCCTTTGGGGATTGATATTTAAATACATGAGTGGTAGAAATTCAGCCAGGGAAGCTGCTCCACAGTGCAAAAAGCTTCACCAGTTACAGTTTTGCTTCTTGTGCAGCAATAAAAGTCCAAATGGACCTACCAGAAAATAAAGGTGTTCTTCAAAGTGCCAAAGACTCTTGGGGGGGCGGGGTTCCTAACAAGACAGACCAATAAGCAGGATAGGATCCATGACAATTCTGTGGCAAAAGTCAGCCCTGGTTTTGTAGCTGATTTAAAAAAAAAAATCTATGCTCACAGCAAGCCTAATGTTTGTGTGTACCAAAGCATTATACCAACTATTGCTACAAAAATGCAGAGATGTCATACAGCTATATTCATATACATCTGTAAAACAGGCTTACCAGTGGCTTTCAGATGTATGTACGGAATTTATGCACCATGGATACACGCCAGCCACACTTATACAGGAGGAACCGCTGATATACCTCTCAATTATATTTGCCATGTTAATACATGGAGCTGCTGTAAGCAACTCTTATAAGACATTGGATCGCTCAGCTTCATGTAACCCTTTCTTCTGCATTTATGTGCCATAATTGTTTTATCAAGGAGTACAATAATGTGGGGACAGAGGCAACCTTTAGCCCTTTTGTATTTGTGAAGTCTCGGTAATGAATCTGTCTCCAGAGGTAGCCTATATCCTGAAAATCTTGTTGGTCTCCAAGGTGCTACTGAGGTGGAATCTAGCAGGAGATGGAGTGGGCTTTCTTTGATCTCATGCACATTTAAAATGGCAGCAGATTATCTCTGGGCCAAGGCAGAAGGGTAGCAGTATCCCATAGCTGGTCTGGCTATAACCAATTCTTTGGGTCTTGTGAGGCTTTTTGGAGTTGGACCCTGAATAATCCTAGGGTGTTCAGTTCTGTGGGTGTGGAATGTTCCATTCCTTCTCATTTCACAGCAAGCTAGCTGGGAAGGGGGAACACTTTGCATGCTGGGCAGTCGTGGGTATCTGCGCTCGGGACAGTAGCGGCATTGAGTCCTCAATGGAACAATGCGTGGGCGGGAAGGGACATAAAATCAGTTGCACGCACAGAGCTTTTCAGGGCTTTTCAGGGCTCATGTGCCAGAAAAGCACTGTGTGTGGTTGGTTACTGCAGGCTCTTGCCAGTGTACAGACATGGTGGGTATCAGGATTTAGACACAATGCTGAGCTGAAATCCAGAGCAGAGCTCCTAGAAATGAAAGATTGTGGCCCTCTGAGAAGCTCTGGAGAACAGAGACGCACCAGCCAACTGAGGGGAGGGGGCAGTGTCACTTCATTTGTATAAAGCATCTACTGCATGCAGTCCCCTAAGCCGAAGTCTAACCAATGCTGAGCCAAGTGGAATGGCTGAACCCCATGATTTATTCCTGCTAACCCATCCCAAAATAACATTTGCTTGTTTTACCTCCTTTCTCGATAGTGCTGCGCTGTGGATTCAAATTCAATAGACTTTGTTTTTACGATGACAATAGTATCCTATTGTCTTCCTGGTTAACAGGGAGTGAGGGATTCCAAATTTACACACACACGCACGTGTATGACAAGGTCATGGAATGACAATTCATTTCTACTCAAATGAGGCTCTGCCACTGAGATAGGCTCTTTTTCAAAGGGGAAGAACATGAAAGATGAGCTCTGGCCATGTCTAAACGCTTTTCCGTGAAGGGTGTGACCAGCACAGACTGTATATACTGTACTTGGAGGAAACCTGATCCTGATGAAAACATGAGTTTCAGCATAATTTTCATTCCCATTCAGAGCATGTTCAGACAACTGTTTTTCTTACCCTGATTCTGTCCAGTGGTCGCCCCATCACAGGAAGAGGTCCAGTTCCATCCACTGGAACGCCCAGCAGCGCAAATGAAAGGGGCATACTTCAACGCAGCCACTTGGTACCATGCCTTTTTCAGTGCTGCATGCCCCTCAGGCCTGGGGCAGATATAGACACTTAGCCATTATTTTGTTGACTTGATTGATCACAAAGGTAAGATCCCAACTGTACCATGGTTGCACAGGTCAGACTTCAATGGGGAGATGTTTCGGGGGCTTGACACATTTGGTCCTAGGAACCATCTCTCTCTTAGTAGAGCCTTGGACAGTGAGGCATTTTGGGCAATGGCACAGGGCCATAGCTAGAGTAAAGGCAGCAGGGAAGTGGACCAAATGCAAGAGATCCCAAGTTAGACCTCATGCTAGAACCAACACAGGACAGGGTCCTCCAGTGGAGTTGTTTCAAGTAATCTGGTGTGTGTATGTATGTGTGTGTGTGTGTGTGTGTCATCAAGTCCCTTCCAACTTATGGCAACCCTTTGAATTAATGACCTCCTACATGTCCTGTTGTTAACATCCTTGCTCAAGTCTTGCGAACTGAGGGCCATGGCTTCCTTGACTGAGTCAATCCATCTCATGATGGGTCTTCCTCTTTTCTTGCTGCCTTCAACTTTTCTTAGCATTATTGTGTTTTCCAGTGACTCTTGTCTTCTCATAAGGTATGACGAAAGTACAATAGCCTCAGTTTAGTTATTTTAACTTTTGGAGAGAGTTCAAGCTTGACTTGATCTAGAACCCACTTATTTGTCTTTTTGACATTCCATGGTAGCTGTAAAACTCTTCTCCAACATCACATCTCAAATGAATCCACTTTCTTCCTGTCAGCTTTCTTCATTGTCCAGCTTTCATACCCATAGTAATAGGGACTACTGTGGTACAAAGTATCTTGATCTTGGTTGCCAGTGACACATCCTTGCATGTAAGAGTCTTTTCTAGCTCCTTCATGGCTGCCCTTCCCAGTCTCAGTCTCTTTCTGATTTATGGGATGCAGCCTCTCTTTTGGTTGATGATAGAGCTAAGGAATAGAAAATCTTGAATAATTACAATTTCTTCAACATCAGCCTTAAGGCTGTGTAGTCATTACTTTCATCTTCTTGATGTTCAGCTATAATGTTGCTTTGGCACTTTCTCCTTAAACCTTAATTCCTAGTTATTTCAAGTTTACTATTTACTGCCAGTCATCTGCATATCTCAGAATGTTAATGCTCCTTCCACCAATTTTCACTCCACCTTCATCTAAATCTAATCTAGTTTTCCTTATGATGTTTTCTGCATATAGATTGAAGAGACAGGGAGATAAAATATATCCTTGTCTGACACCTTTTCCAACTGAAAACCATTCTGTTTCTCCATATTATTTCCTAACAGTAGCCTTTTGTCCAGAGCACAGGTTGCTCATGAAAACAATCAGATGTGGTGGCACACCTATTTCTTTCAAAAAGCTTTGCTGTAATCTAGAAAAAAAAGCTGATTTTCTTCTGAAATTATTTTGTAGGCTCCAGTAACCAATGTAAATTTGCAATATGTTCTCTACTGCCTCTTCCTTTTCTGAACCCAGCTTGAACATCTGACATTTCTCATTCCATATATAGTGACAATCTTTGCTGTAAGATCTTCAGCATCACTTTACCTGCATGAGAAATTAATACGATGGTCCAATAGTTGTTGTAGTCTTAGACATCTCCTTTTTTCAAAAATGGAATGTAGATTGAGCATTTCCAGCCTGTGAGCTATAGTTTTGTTTTCAATATTTGTTTGCACAATCTTGTTAAGATTTTGATGGACTCCAGTTCTGTGGGTTAGAATTGCTCTCTTAATAGTCCATCTAATCCTGGGAATTTGTTTCTCCCAATTATGCTCAGTGCAGCTTTCATTTTCCTTTCTAAAACTGTAGGTTCATCTTCAGAAGTAATTGGGGGGTTATTAAATCTAATACGTACACAGCATGGAAATAATGACTGCTGGATCTCCTGCTATGATGTATGTGCAGGAAAATTTATGGATAAGATGTCTCTAAATAATATTTAGATGCTTCCTTGTATACACTCTCTATACATGGGGCATTCTTAAACTCTGAAAGGGTCTAAAATGAGATGGCAAAATGGGCTGTACCACTTCCAAATAGAGACAGGGCATTCCAGTTTTAAATGCTTGGAAAATTAAAAGGGGGGGGACATGCACAAATAAAAAACTTCTTTTCATACGTTACAGAGTACTGGTGGAGATCCCAGACCTAAACTTTATGCTCTGTACTTATTTATTTACTTTTACAGCACATATTTCTCCCTGGTTGGGACCCATCATTCTCTCCTCCATATCCTCACAACAACCCTGTGAGGTAGGTTAGGCTGAGAGTGTGTGACTGACCCAAGATCACCCAGCAAGCTTCCATGTCAAAATCAGTGTCATAAGTCAGCCAGGGCTCAGTGATAGTGAGGAATCCTCAGGAGAAGAGGAGCCCCGTGTAGCCAGCCTTTAGTTAACATGAGTTGACCAACAGGGAAATAAGCTGCAAGCTTGTCAGGATTCACAGCCAACAATGGGAGACCACCTGGGAATACTGGGTGCTGTAGGCTTGCTCTTACCTGGATAGCCCGGGCAAGCCTGATCTCATCAGTTCTCAGGAGCTAAGCAGGGCTGACCGTGGCAAGTACTTAAAAGGGAGACCTCCAAGGAATACCAGGACCAGTACACAGAGGCATGCAATATCAAGCCACCTCTCTGAAACATCCAAGCCTCACTAGGGGTTGCCAGAAGTCAACCATGACTTCTAGGCATTCACACATAACACACATACAGAAAATACTCACCAAAAAAAAGGATTCACTGCCAACAGCTGGTGCAGAGCCACTGACACCCTCCAGCCCTGATTCAGCTGGTGAACCTTAGTCGGCCATTCCCAGTCCATCAGTATCACCTACACCCTTAGAGCACTGCAGATGGAGGCTGAGAACAGAGCTACAGACAAGACAGCAAAAGAGTTACAGACAAGACAAGCCCGATGCCAGCTGCTTGCTGATAACGAAGATGAGTAGTTGCAAGATTGTTTCTGAGCAACTGGTTGCAAGCATGACCCTCAGGCATGGGAGAGAAAGGCTGTTAGGCATGGACCCAATGCGTACGATAGATGCTAAGCCACTGACTCTGCTTTGCCTGACTCCTGAACCTCTGACCTTGGACTGAACAACTCTGCTTTGCCTGACTTCTGGATCCCTGAACTTGGACTGAATAACTCTACTTTGCCTGACTTGTGGGCCCTTCACCTTGGACTGAATGACTCTGCTTTGCCTAACTTCTGGCAGCTGATACTCAGACCCTGCAAGACAATACAATGGGGATTCAAACCTGGGTCTCCTAGATCCTAGTCTGACATTCTAACCACTACACTACATTGACTCTCTTTAGTATGTGAAATTTTCTGTGTGTACAGTACAAAAAAGATCTTATCCCAACCCTTTGCCTGTTCAGTGCCTTTGCCTGCTTTCTAGGCACAGGAAATTTTAATGTAGATTGATATTTAATGCAGGATGTATCCAGCTCATCCTCTTTTCTGTTGCATGTGCTGAGGAAGGTATTGGTCTATTGCAATGGCTTGGATAGGTTTCGGTTTTTACTATCTAAGAATATGATCAAGAATCAGTGAACTATGCAGCCACCCTGAAGATGTGCAGCCATCCCCTCCTGGCTGGTGAAAGTAGTTTGCCTGATGGGCAGTCTGATGTCATCAGATTCATTCTCAGGGGTATTTTTGGGCAGGAACGCACAGGAACGGAGTTCCGGCTGGCTCCCAAATTGGCCATGCCCAGCAGGAACTCATTAGCTTAATAGGCCACACCCAACAGCAGAAACTCATTAGGCTTGGCTACATTAGGGGTGTGTGGCCTAACATGCAAAGGAGTTCCAAGATAAACAGAATAAGAAGCAAAAGGTGGGTATGGCTGGATGACCACACTTCTGGTAACATGGGGATGTGGCCTAATATGCAAATGACCTGTGCTGTCGGGGTGTGGCCTAATATGCTAATGAGTTTCTGCTGTTGGGTGTGGCCTATTATGCTAATGAGATCCTGCTAGGCTTTTTCTACAAAAAAAACCCTGTCCATTCTCATCCTTGGAAGGTGGAGTGGTCACATGCTCCCCTGAGGAAGCAGTTCCTGGGGAAAGTGTCACTTGACCCATCTGATCTGAGCAATTATTGGCCAGAATCTAATCCTTGTCTAAGTAATATACTGGAGCAAGTGGTGGCTCCAGAATTTTTTTAATGAATCCTGTTAACTAGACTTATTTAATCTAGCTTCAGTCCAGGAACTGCCATGGTCATGGTAGCAGGTGAATTCCATTGAATGCAGTACATGAGGAACAGGTCCCTGTTAATTGTAAATTTGTAAAAATCTGTGATTACTAGCCACTGAAGAAAAACTTGAGATTAAAACATGTTTGGAACCCAATATGGATCTTTTCAAACAACTGTATTAATTTGCACCAAAATGTTCCAGTTAAATGAACATATTTATAATGAAGGGGACATTCCACCCCCCACACACACCATCCTCTGGGCCTTCTATGGGCCCAGTAGGCCCAGGCAAGCCCATTCCACCCCCCACACACACCATCCTCTGGGCCTTCAATGGGCCCAGTAGGCCCCGGCAAGCCCGTTCCGCCCCCCACACACACCATCCTCTGGGCCTTCTCAGAGCCCGGTAGGCCCAGAGAAGCCCGTTTCACCCCCCAAAAAAAACATCCTCTGGGCCTTCTCAGGGCCCAGTAGGCCCAGAGAAGCCCATTCTGCCCCCCAAAAAACCATCCTCTGGGCCTTCTCAGGGCCCAGTAGGCCCAGAGAAGCCCGTTCCGCCCTCCCACACCATCCTCTGGCCCTTCTATGGGCCCAGTAGGCCCAGAGAAGCCTGTTCCGCCCCGCTTCCCTTCCTTTCTCCCCTTTCTTTTCTTCCTCTCTCCTTCTTTCTTTCACTCTTCCCCCTCTTTCTTCCTTCCTTCCTTCCTTCCTTCCTCCAACCTTCCTTCCTTCCTCCAACCCTCTCTCCCTTCCACCCTCCCTCCCTTCCTTTCTAGGGCCCGTTGTCTTCCTCCACAACGGGCTTTGCTCCCTAGTTTAGAATAGCATAATAGGTCACACCCTACAGTCATTAGCATATTAGGCCACACCCCTAACAGCACAGCTCCCTCCCAGGATCAGCTTCCCCAGGTGCCCCACAGCTTGCAGGGGTGCATGGGGAACCTGAGGAAAGGAAGGCAGTTTCTGGATCTGCTTCCCCAGGCGTCCCCAGGCGTCCTGCAACTTGGAAGCCAGCTCAGAAGCCAAGTCAGAAGCTAGCTGGAACGCCGTTCCGGTGCGTCTTTACTCAAAAATAGCCCTGGGTATTTCTATGCCACTTTTCTCTCCACTAAGGCCTCAAACCGGTATACAAAGAAACAGGAAACTATTTAGACAGGTGGGGAGAAGCTCTCTAGCACAACTCAAACACCTGGACTTATCCTAGATTGGGGTCCCCAACTTTTTTGAGCCTGTAGTAGGGCTACCAAGCTCTGGGTGGTGGCTGGAGATTTTCTGGGGTCACAACTGATCTCCAGGAGACAGAAATCACTTCACCTAGAGAAAATGGCCACTTTGGAAGGTGGGTTCTATGGCATTATACCACAATGAAGTCCCTCCCCTCCCCAAACCCCGCCTTCCTCAAGCTCCACTCCCAGAGTCTCCCGAAGTTTTCCAACCCAGATCTGGCAACCCTAGCCTGTGGGCACCTTTGTGATTCTGACTGTGTAGCCGCTACACACTGTAGTAGGTGCAGCCACAAAATGGCTGCCATGGGGGGTTGAGCCAGCCCAATATGGCCTACCTTCAGTCACACAGTGACTTATGCTGTACTGGCAGCTATTGCCACAGGAACATTTTTAAAAATCTGCATAGCGTATCAGAAGCCTTGCTGGAGAAAAGCCTCATCTGGCTCCACCCACTTTCTAAAAACACTTGGTGGGCACCAGAAAAGACATCAATGAGCATCATGGTGCCATGTGCACTACATCGGGGACCCCTGTCCTAGATCCACAGTGCTGGGTGACCCCAGGCCAGTCACAGGCTGTGGGTCATGGGCTAAAAAACGAGGACTCCGGGCCAGGTCAACAGTTCATGCCGCTAGCCACACCCAGGCTAAGCAATTGTAACAAAAGAAGAACATAAGAACAGCCTAGGTCTGCTTCAGACAGCAAGAAGATGCTGCCAACCCTCCGCTGCCTGGTTTGGGGTCTGGGGGTGGTAGAGAATGACATCTCTATGACATGGGAAGGATACAGTTTTTTTACAGAGAGGTTAAATAAGGCGAACAGATGGCAAAGGCGGAAAGAATTCTTTGCTGAGCAAGGGTCTCTACCCACCCCGCCACCCAGCGCCCAATCCCCTGAGCTTCTCTCCTCCAATCAGTATTCCAATTGCAGACAAGCTTGTCATCAAAAGACCCTGCTTCTGCCTCTCCTGACTGTTGCCTTGCTTGCTAGTTAGAGCAATATCCTCTAGAGGAAATGTTCCCCACCAGCAGCAGCTTCACACCACTCTCCATCTTTTGCACTGCAAGTGGCTCTTTCGGCTGAGGGTGGGGGTGGGGAGATGGTAGTCACTGTGCTAACAAGGGGAGCATTGACAGGGCCTGAGATAAACAGCTGGCCACCCGCCCTCTCTGGAACAACGGGCTTTCTGTTTGGTATTGATCGCTAATTTCCAAAGCTGTACAATGGTAAAAGGGAATCTGACGTAAAGGCAGGGATGGAATCCCAGGCTGTTCTTTTTCCAGGCCTGGATGCCACACGTTTTTGGCTGTGTGGGTTTAGGAAATCCTTGGTCACTCTGAAGACAAGGGCCTCCTTGCAAGGCTGCTGTCTGAGTTCCCGATTCATCAGCCCCCTTTTGTGTTTTCGCCTTGTTATACAACCCACCCCCAGCCGGCTGGGCCAGAGCAGGGCTTCCTTTGTTGGAGAGCAGGGTGTGCTTGTTGTGCGTGTATGGGTGCGTGTGCTGCAGGTCTGAGATTCTCAGACAAGATTCCAAGCCCTGCACCTCTGATCTGCACTCCACTCAAGGATAAAGCTGCTTCGTGGGAAAAGCTCGTATTCAAGGCACTGATTCCAATTTAAAAGTGTTCACAGACGTAATTCATGGTTTCTTTTCTATTATATACTGGAAAAAACCAACATATAGGGTGCGTTCAGACAATGTGCTGGGAGCGATGTAAATTGCTTCAGTCCAATGCGGGGTTTTTTTAATCCGGAGAATCACGGTCACGCTCACCTCCTTGTTCCAGATCGCTGCGCAGCCATATCAGTCCCCACCGTCCACACGCGGGAGCGTGCATTGGTGGTGTTTTTTCTCTCTCAGTTTGAGCATGCGCACAGGCAGCCATCTCTAGAACTAAATTTTTTGTGCGTGCGCAGAACAGTGATTTCCACACTTCCCTTTAAACTTTAAATGAAACTTTTACCCCAAAACTGACCTCCGTGAGATCCCGAGCTCATCTAAGCGCTAAAATTAGGCACCATTTAAACTTTGCTTTTATTAAATTAGGAGCGGAGCTCCGCCCATGCGCACACCGCTAAGGCATAAAAAAAATGGTGGACGAAAAGCGGAAGTCTGAGGCTTCCGTGGCAGCTTTCCAGAGGGGAGGGGGTTGAGGCACCTGGAAGTGGCTCAACGCCTCAGGAGCAATCAGACGTCAGAAAAGTGCAGCTAGAACCAGAGAATCAGGAAAACACCACTTGGGTAAGCGGTATCAAAATACTCTGGTTTAAAGGGGGTTTGATCTGGAAAGCAACGGCTAGGGACGGTGTGCAGGTGTTGGCTGTGTGAACGCGGATATAAAATCCGTTACTGAAGCATGCCGAAAGCGGACTAAACGGCCCATCTGAACACACCCATAAAACAAAAGTATTGATAAATGTAAGAAATCCAAATAAAAATCTAAGAAATACAGCCAACAGCCTAAGAAATATAAAAGTATTATAGAACTGAAATCTAGGTAATAAAAATAAATGAATAAATAAATAAAAATGCCTCCGTTATCGAAAGAGCTCTGAGGCTCCAGACAGCTGAGATGCTTGGGAGTGCTACCATTCAGAATTCCCCAGTGTTTTTTCATTGTAAATAGCATTGGCGGGGGCATGGCCGAATTGGACCGGGACTGTGGCATGTTAGCAGGGGGAGTTAGGAGGGTATAACTGCTTAGGACTACACAGTCAGTAGGGTTGCCAGATCAAGGCTAGGAAAATCCTGGATACTTGGGGGTGGAGCCTGGGGAGGACAGAGACTTCAGTGGAGTACAGTGCCACAGAGTCCACCCTCCAAAGCACCCATTTTCACCAGGGAATTGATATCTGTAATCTGGAAATGAGATGTAATTCTGAGGGATCCCCTGGTCCCACCTGGAGACTGACATCCCTAGTAGTCAGGGCTAAGTTCACTTGGGGTACCATATTCTACTTTGCTTCTGCTCTCTGCCTCGCAAGAGATCCCAGAGTTCTTCTGAACAGCAGATGAGATGGGTCCGAATTACTCTGGGTTTATACATTTTCAAAGGGAGAGCAGCCCTTGCTTCTCCACCCCATAACATTTGGTGTGGCAACCTATTTTGCACTGAGTGCAACCTAACCAGCCTCTGTTTTATAAGACTTCCTCAGTTCCATCTTACAAACTGCAGCTGGAGCATGCCCACCCTACATCTGTTTCTCCACCCTGCCCCCCATTTGATTTATATTTTTAATTGCAGAAGAAGAGTTTGGTGTGACCTTGAAAGCTTGCTCTCTACTCTGTGAGATGTTGGTTCTAGTAAAGATAATATCCTGAACTGGATGGTCCAGGTTAGCACGATCTTGTCAGATCTCAGAAGCTAAATAAGGTTGGCACTGGTTGGTACTTGGACTGGAGACCACTGGGGAAGTCCAGGATTGCTATTATTTGTTTGTTTGTTTGGATTTTTAGGTTGCCCTTCCTTGCAAGCAAGTCTCAGGGCAGCTTACAACAGAAAAAGGACATACAATGAGTAATTTAAGATTAAAACCAAGAATAAATACATAATACGCGCAGCACCAATGATTCATCAACTCCCTGTGCAGACGGAGGTAATGGCAGGCCACTTCTGTTTGTCTCTTTCCTTGAAAACCCCATAAGGGGTCATCATAAGGTGGCTGCAACTTGAAGGCACTTTGCCACCACCAGTAAAGATGACATTACATAGGTTCATGGTCGTGTTTGGGGGCTGACATCAGAACTGTCATCTATTCTATAACATGTATGACTTGCATGAATTGTATGGGACAAAAGTTATTATAACTAGATAAGGATGAGAAAACTTGTGCTCCTAGAAAGCATGTTCCACCATGAATTTGGAGTCGTCATCACCTGATATTTTATTTTATTATATGTTGTTATGTATTAAGATGGCCATGGCACTGCTAGTCGGGCCGTGCGGTCTAGCAGACCTTCGGGTCTAGAACGATGGACAAGTCAGGCCGAATGCGGGTCAATAGGCTCACACGGGCCCTAGTTTGGACCTATGGGGACCGGGTAGTGTAAACAGAACCTATCACTGGGAGTGGGGGGGGTGTTTGGAGTGTATGTGTTTACGGATATAAGCAGGTCACAGACCAGCTAGTTTGTCTTTTAGTTTTAATCTACCAATAAACTATGAGCTGAATTCACTATGCCACTACTCGTGCACTTTGTCCTCGGCCGAGCGTAACTACGCTTAGATCAACAAAGAGGTGCTATTGCCATGATTAACTATATGGGTGGCCCTTCACCATAGTTACAGACCACAAGCCACTATTGGGCCTCTTAGCCCTGGACTGGCAAACTCCCCAGATGCTGTCGCCGCGAGTGCTCCGGTCCATTTTCCTGGCCAGGTACCAAGACACACTGCTCCACAGGCCTGGCAAGGCGATGGGCCATGCCAACGCACTCAACCGCCTCCCTCTGCCCACCAGCGACCCCGACCCCTCTCCAGCGCACCAGATCTTGCTGCTTGAGGACCTGCCCAACAGGCCCATCCAGGTGCCCAAGGTCTCCTGTCTCACCAGCAGGGATCGCGTGCTCTCCCGAGTTCTGGACCTGGTGGGAAGGGGTTGGCCCACTGGCCGAGTGGGCCCCGAGTTCACCACATTCTCCTCCCAGCGGGATGAGCTGTTGGCTCACAAAGGCTGCCTGCTCTGGGGCAGCAGGGTGGCCATCCCCACTCCCCTGCTCAACCGCGTACTCACTGCTTTGCATGAGACCCACCCAGGAATCGTGCGCATGAAGTCTCTGGCTCGCAGCTATGTTTGGTGGCCAGGCATGGACGGAGAGATAGAAGACCTAGTGAAGCATTGCCAAACATGCCAGGAGACATGGCCAGCACCTCCAGGGGCTCCAGTGCGACCCTGGGAATCTTCACACAAGCCCTGGGGCCGCCTGCAGGGCCGTTCTAGGGACAAATATTCTTCATACTGGTAGACTCGCACTCGAAATGGCTAGAGGTTATCCCGGTCCCCACAGAGTCATCCTGGACAGCTATCCGAGCCATGTGGAAGATCTTTAGTACACATGGCATCCCCGACACTCTGGTGTCTGACAATGGAACGGCTTTTACTTCGACTGAATTCTAGGACTTTGTGCGATACTATGGAATTCAGCCATGAACGGACAGGCAGAAGAGATGGTAAAGAATCGCTCCTCCAGATCGCCCATGGGGACTGTGACCACAGGCTAGCCACATTCATGTTCGGTCAACGGATGACCCCCCACACCTCCACCAGCCACAATCCAGTGGAACTCTTGATGGGTCGGCATCTCATGACCCGGCTGGATCGCTTGCACCCAGACCAGGCCCCGGACCACAGCCCAGCCCCCGAAACCCAAGAAGCACCCCGTGGGTTCTTCCCAGAGGACCCTGTCAATGCGAAAAACTTCTTGTGGGGACCGCCGTGGATTCCAGCCAGAGTAGTGAGGGTAACAGGACCTCTCTCCTATGAACTCTCGACCGAAGATGGCCAACTCCTCTGAAGCCACATGGACCAGTTTTGCCAATGCCTTCTTCCCTTGGAAAACCAGGTGGACAGAGAGGCCGAGGACAGTGAAGGAGAGCCAGAGGTGGACGAGCGCACATCGGAGCCTACGATCCCTGACACAGTTCCAGCTCCCATTCCTGACCCTACTCCTGGCCCTACCCCAATGGCTGGGGAAACACAAAACACCACCCCCGAATTACCCACAAGGTCTGCCAACAGGAACGGCAACTCCTGCAGGCCCCTGACGGAGTCAAGCCACTCAAGAGTGGAGACGTCCAGAGTATCTCAGAGACTATGGGTGATTTCCCACTAAAGCTGCCGCGGGGTTGCGCCGCCGTTTGCCCCGAGATTTTTAGTCAATTTCACACCCGAAGCCGCGGGGCTGCATTTTGACCCGCGGCTTCGCCCGATTTCCCCCGCAGTTTCATAATCCTGTTTTTTGAGGATTACGAAACTGTGGGGAAATCGGGCGAAGCTGCGGGTCAAAATGCAGCCCCGCGGCTTCGGGTGTGAAATTGACTAAAAATCTTGGGGCAAACAGCGGCGCAACCCCGCGGCAGCTTTAGTGGGAAATCACCCTATGTGTGTTAGTACTTTGGAACTATGGGGGAAGGGGTGTTATGTATTAAGATGGCCATGGCAGCACTAGCCGGACCATGTGGTCTAGCAGACCTTTGGGTCTAGAATAATGGACAAGTTGGATCTGAACACGGACCAATGGGCTCACGTGGATCCTAGGTTGGACCTATGGGGACCGGGGAGTATAAATAGAATCTATCACTGGGAATGTGTGTGTTCATGGATATAAGCAGGTCATGGACCGGCTAGTTTGGCTTTTAGTTTTAATCTATCAATAAACTATGAGCTGAATTCACTATGCCATGCATCCGAACTCAGTACGTTGCATTTGTGAATCCCATATTTCCCTTGTGGAGCTCAGTATGGACTACATTGTTTAGTGTTGCCAGCATCCAGGTGGGGCCTGGAGATCTCCTGCTTTTACAACTGATGTCCAGCTGATGGAGATCAGTTCCCCTGGAGAAAATGGCTGCTTTGAAGGATGTATGCTATGGCATTGTACCATGCTGAGGCCCCTCCCGTCCTAAAAGCCCACCCTCTCTCGGACCCACCCCCAAAGTCTCCAGGTATTTTCCAACCCAGAGCAGGCAACCCTAACATTGTTTCCTCCACCACATTTTATCCTTACAACAACCTTGTAAGTGTAGACAGGCTAAGAGAGAGAGTTGGGTCAGTACGGTCATCCAGTGAGCTTCATGGTTAAATGGAAATTTGACTTCACTGCCAGTGGATAGTGTGATGGTCATGAACATGGAGGCTTCAGAGTGGGAATAGACAGATTCATGGATGAGAGATCCTTCAATGGTTACTAGCCATGTTGACAAAAGGGAATCTCTATATATTCAGAGGCAGCAAATTTCTGCCTACCAGTGCTAGGAGGCAGCATCAGGGGAAGGTCTTGGCCCCCATGGCCTGTTTGTCGGACATCCAGGGCAATTGATTGGACTCTGTGTAAGACAGGATGCTGGTCGCTTGTGAGATCTGAGCATTTTGTTGTTAAAATAGTGTTTGGGCATTTTATACTCCGTACATCACATCTGTAGCTGATGATCAGCTGGACCTGGGCATGAGCAAACAGCACTTTTAACTCCCATACCACCTCTAAGAGGTCAAGATGTTCCATGGAAAATCCAATTATATTTATAAATTTGTGCATGGTCTTCCAGAATGGGCACGTGGGAGCTTGTGCACATCCAGAATAATTCCTGAAAATGCTGCTGTCAGCAGTCCTCAGAAAAGTATGGTAAATGACTATATATTACTTCAGAGTGCTACAATCCCACAGACCTAAAAAATAACCATGCAATACAGATTTGTTATTATTCTCTGAAGCTTTAAGCCTCCGTCCTGGCTGGCTACCCACTTGCTCACAGTGGGTAGGAAAGTACAAAAAACAACAAGCAACATTGTGGTCAGGCTGCAGCCAGGTAATAATAATCTGTGTTTTATTACTGAGCTCCAGTCTAGCATACAAATGACCTTTCAATGTGCTTACAGGTTATGAAGATGGACACTTTATGTCATGGCTTTAACAATAAAAAAGCATTTGGAAGTCAGATCTCCTTGGGAGAAACCCTCCCCCTCAAAAAACATTTCAGCAATACTGTACATGAATATATTGATTGTCCACTGCCTCATTGGAAAGCAAATTCTGCCACCCTTTCTCTTCTATGTGCCATGTAGGGAAGGAGTACACAAGAACCCATTGCTAGAAGGACACGTGTCCAGTTGTGGGAATGTTGGGATCTGAACCTGGGGCAAATTCAAATGGATTTTCTGGTTACAGACTATCTTTCCTCTGTAGGATTCATTAGGGTAAGTAAGGGATATGATCTCCTCTATTGAGGGTACCACATTTGTCCTTGATACAGACCCTCTGGGAGATAGTAGGTTCTCCCACCTGCCACAGTTATTTATTTCTACATTGCAGACATCATCCCTTGCTCCACTGAAAAATAGTACCTTTTCTCAGGAGACAATGTAGCTCAGTAGTAGAGCATCTGCTTTGCATGCAGAAATGAGAGATCTCTACTTGAGATTCTGGAAAGCTGTTGCTGATCACAGTAGACAGTACGGACTTTGAAAGACCAATGGTCTGCTTCAGTGTAAGGAAGCTTTTTGTAAAATGGCATCTATGCTTTCGTATAACACATAAACAACAATGAGATTAGGGTGAGGTATCACATCCCTCACAACTTTTTTGAAGAATGCACGTGATCATCTAATATGAAGAAAATCTAATTCTTTGCTTGAACAAGCAAGCCCATAGAACTCCTTCCATTTGTTCATAAGTAAAGCCCTTTTATTGCTGTTGGATCTCAAGCCTGAATTAATTTGGAGGCTAGTGGCTGAGTACTTTCAGTTGTTTCAAGCACACTTCTGTTTATGTGAGATTTCTGACAATTTCTCTGTCCCTGAGGAGGAATGAACCACCAAGATCTGCAGCTAGAGGCTGATGGGAAAGCTTCTTTCTGTGAATGCTGTTCCACTTGTGGTATTTAGGATGAACTGCTTTAAAAACAGTCCCTGGAGATGCATGATGTGGCCAATTTTTATGGGGATGCATTGAAGTTTTGCTTGCAAGTTAGAATGCCAGCATCTCACATAGGCAAGAAGGGATGGTTTTATTTATTTATTCATTTGATTTGATTTTTATCCCCCGCTCCCCCACACACAGGGCTCAGGGCGGGTTACAACATATAGACACATACAACAATTGAAAGGATTAAAACATAACAATAAAACGCAATTCTATACAATCATAGCATAAGTTTTAAGATGGCTTCAATGTGGTTAAAGTGTGTTTAAAGTTTCCCATTGCATGTGTGTGCTCGCTGTTCTAATTTATTAGCAAGAGGCAAAACTCCCAACAGTAGCAGCACGGAGATGATACCTGCCACAGTGCCAATAGATGGAGCAGGTGGGTGGAGCAGGGGGAGACATGGGAGAAGCATAACATGTGAAATGGTGATAATGCCTGTAACGGAATGGATTGGGACCAGATCCTTGAGTAATTATTAAGGAGCTTTATGAAGCATTTTAGGTACCGATATTTAGGATCCTGAGAACAGTAGTTTGTGGGTATGGCAAACAGTGGTTAGAAAGCACGTCAGAGGGAAATTGATCTCCTTCAGGTATTCTTGAGAACGTGCCTTAAAGTGCAATGCGATATCTTGGTAGATGGGTGTGTCCACAGACCAATGACACAACCCAGCTAAAGTTAAGCAAAAACACAGGAGGAAAAGGTTGTTTTTGTTTGTTTAAGTTGGCAGCCTTAATTCACAGTTACTCCCATGCAGGACTTGTAGTAGTGTTGATGTTCTTCCACTTGGGGAGAATTACTCTACTGCAGGATTCTTGGCCTGTCACAGATCAAGCCGGAACTCTCCCTGGAAGCTAAAATGACTAAACTGGGGCTATCATACATTGGTCAATTTATGCAAAGACAAGACCCACTGGAAAACACAATAATGCTAGAAAAAGCTGAAGGCAGCAGGAAAAGAGGAAGACCCAAGATGAGATCCATTGACTTCACCAAGGAAGCCACGGCCCTCAGTTTGCAAGACTTGAGCAAGGCTGTGAATGACAGCATGTTTTGGAGGCTGTTTAATTCATTGGATTGCTGTAAGTCAGACGCGACTTGACGGCACATCACACCCATACATACAGATAGATATCCTTGGTACTTACTCAAGACTACACCCAGCATGAAAAAGAAATGACTTTCTCAGTTTTACAACACTAATGAAAACACAGCTTTACATTAATTTCACCTGGCACTGACACTGGGCAAACCCTTCTGTGCAGATCATTGGACACTAACAGTGGTGATCTCATTGCTGCATCCCCACATCACTGGATATTGCACTCTCGTCACTGCATAGAGATCATTTGTAATCGGATTTTCCTGGGCAGACAGGGCAATCCAGTTGCAAACAATCGCTATGGCACAGCAAGGGCAAAAAATTTAACGATGTGTAGACACAGCCATGGGAAGACAGCCACTGCCCATAAAGATTCCATACAGGCTTTTCACTGGCGAGATGCTCTGCAGGGGAGCAGGAGACTGGATCAACCTCATTTAGGTGAGCAGTTGATCCAGTCTCCTTGCACTGGCCCTGTAACCCCAGACTTTTTTGGCGATAGTCTAGAAGCAGCTGGGAGTAGCAGTTTTCGTCAGGACAGTATGTACCAGGAAAAGGGCACGTCTTCCTCTTCTTACACGGTGGAGAAGCAGGCCTCCAAGATTTTCTCCCTTCCACAGCTGCAGCTTATATTAATTTATAAGCCAGTCAAGGCTAAATTTATCAGCAGGCGCAAATATGACATTGCTGAGTAACCTTGGTGAGAAGCCTTAGCTGGCTCCTTTGCTTCATGACTTAAATTGATGCGGCCTCCTTGCTCTGCCACTGGTTTTCTGCAACAGCAGCAGCTGGAGTGAAGAGTTAAAACCAAAGCTCTGTGTTTCAAAGATCTGTTCTGAGGGATTAGAATTCACATAGATGTAGAATTTAACTCTGTTGCCTCCAGGCTATTGGTCCCTCTTAGTGCTCCGAAATGTACCAATGGTTGCTTGTTCTACGTTGCTGAGGATTATTGGTCACATGTACATTTCCTGTACACAAACAATAAAGCTAATAATTATCTTTTCCAAGTCACTATTGAAAGAATGGTCACATGACTAGGGTCCTATGCTTGCCATCTGTAGCGCTCCAAAATAAAAAACACCATAAGAAAAATGACATCTTACATGTGTCAGAGCATTATCTCTCCTTTATTAACCCACACCATCCTTGTAATTGCACTTAACTGAAGCTGCTTTTTGCAAATTATGTTGTATCTCTTTTTTTCCATGGCTGCATCCACTTAGCGATGATCCTCCATTTCCATTTTGATGTGAGTGGAGAGACATTTGCACTGGCAACAGAGGATCCATACAGGAGTTTTGTGCATACCTTCTTCTAGTCAACCACAATTTCCCTTGCAATCTTTCCCCGCTGCACCAAAGAGGGCTTTTTTCAGGCTTCTAAAAAATCAGTAATTGGTACTATACTGTAGCATTATGATATTATACCAATCTACTGATTCCTCTGAATTCCCAGCTTTCAATTAAAAAGCATAGCCCTTTTTGTTGTGCAGATATAAGAGGAAAGGTGTGTCTTGGAAATAAAAAGGGCTACAGAGACTTACTTTTTAAAATGAAAGCACAAAATTCAGAGGAAATGTTATGACAGTAGACAGTCACAATGTTCCAATGACATAGAGATCCTTCTACAAGTCACTTGTTTTAAATAAACCCCCAAAATCCAGGGGGGAAACAGTGGCCTTGAGGAGATGAAGCAAGGAAAATGAGGCCAATATGGGCAGGATCATCAAAAATGCCCATTTTCCTCTCCACATGCATTGACTGCGATCTTTCCAAAAATTTCATATTGAACGAGGTTTGGGAAAAAGCAAATAAGGGGAAACCTGGAAAGTGAAGGATTTGGGGGTACCATTATGGGGATGCTCATAAATAAGCCACTCCAGTTTAGATTCCAAGCTGAAGTAAAATCTCTACAATGAAAACATGTTTTAAAAAAACAGGTATAGGTGTATTTACACTAAAGTAAAGTGGTTTATAAAGTCAGCCTCTCTTTCCAAAGAATCTTAGGGCCAGTTGCTCTGTTGAGCAGCAAAAAAGGCACAGCCTGCTTCTGTGATTCTAAGGCTGCGTTCAGACGGCCAGTCAATCGCGCCATGAGCCCTCCTAAAATTTTATCCCGTTTTTTTTAATCCAGCCTAGCACGACCAGACGCCCCCCCATGAAATAGCCTCACCGCGCGTTGTTCCCACCGTGATTTGTCTACACGGCATCCACCGAGGATTTTTTTAAAAAAAGTTTTGTACATTCGCATAGGCAAGGCTGCGCCTCCTTGGAGAACTGAGGCGATCGCGGAGGGTTTTCAGCAAAGTCCCGGTCCTCCCCCTTGCCATCATGATCAATGGAGGGACTATTTTGCAAATTAGAACAGTCCTTCCCCCCCTCCATCTCCCATCGTGGTAACATCTTGCCCCTAAAAGAAATAAGCATGAATATTACATTCCTCGTAGCGCTTATCGCTGAATGCGTTTCCTCGTTAAAGCGCACATGGGGTTTCAATTTTTTAAAAATCGCGCCCCCGTCGGCTCGGTCTGACGTCAGACCGAGCCGACGGGAGCATCGCGCGCTAATGGAGTGACCAGACGGAAGAAAGTCTGCAGTTGTTGCGCGGGTAAGCGAAAACCCTACATTGAAACTGCTACTTTTTAAATCAGGATTGGAGGCGCAGCAGAACGGGATGCCTATGGGATCGGAATATTTCGCAGATGTTTCTGTCTGGTCGTGCATTTTTGATCCGCAAGGGAGTCGTTCCTATGGCAGATCAAAAGATCCGTCTGAACACACCCTAAGACACCATGCTACGTAGAAATGGACAGAAGCTTTTTACTCTGCTCAAGAAAGCTCAGGAAGGAATAACTTGTTGTAAATTGTATTTCGCTACAATAAACTAACACAGATGCGTCTTTGAAAGTACCCCACTATTGCAGGAGAGGCCCCCAACAGGATAAATAGTGCCCCATGGGGCCATTTCAGGTCAGGGAACCAGCATGAGTGTGAACTGAAGCTCTCTCCCCCCCATGCTCCACAGTCCCAATCCAAATCAGGCCCACATATGTGTAGAGTTCAGTTGCCAGCACAGAACATACATTTGACCACATGGTCTTGAGGGGTGGGGAGGGACATAATGCCTAATCTTTAGTCTCTTTCCGTAAGAAAAAACTGAAATCTTGTGGCAACTTTAAAGACTAACTAAATTTTATTTCAGCATAAGCTTTCATGAGTCTGACCCTTCTTCATCAGATACATACAGTGTACAATCATTCTGAAGACACCTTTATAATTAAGGATATAAATGGCAAGGGGAGAAAAGGGGGAACTGTCGACCTTTCATAAATCCAGTTGTACATCATTCAGGTGTGAACGCTGTCAAAAGAACTGGAAAAGAAGAGGCTGTTGTTCAGGATTGGGCCCAGCCCTGACAGATGAGGAGAGACGTCTGAGGGGTCCCAATTTCTCACAGAGTACGGTCAAAGCAAGATCCCATTTTTCATAAAAAGCAATAAATCTGCTCAGAGGGGATGAGGATGAACTGGCTAAGAAGGAGAAATGTACATTCAAATCTATTCTGCACAGTTATCTACAGGAGCCACATCTTTCTTCTTTTTCCCATTTCTGCAGCCATTATCAGATAACAAGCTCTGAAGGTACCTTCTTCCCTTAAAACTCACCAGCTTTAAAATCAAAATCTAATCTAATTGTATAAGAATTAAAAGATATGTATTTATTTATTTGCATCATTTATTGACTGCCCTTCAGTTCTGGCCCAGTATGGACTGACAGTTACCGGGAAGCATTCAAGCAAAGTAAGAGACTCTGCTGGAAGCCCTCCTTGCTAACAGTCTCCTTGGTCACCTACTGCTCAGAAGGGAGATCCAAATGAGCCCAGCCTCCAGCTCTCCTCCCTCATAAACCACTCACAGGAGCCGGCTGCTGCTGCTCCTCCTCCTCTCACACTGTACTCAAATGACCGTGAAACCTGTCTGACCCCCACAGCCAGGTTTAAAAATATGCCTCTTTTGCAAAAGCCATAAACACTTTGGCCTGACTGGGTCATATATTCCGGGTTAGGCAGCTCCAAAGTTAAAAATGCTCTTGGGTTTGGGAAGGGATAACTTTGTATGTAAACGAAAGAGGGATGAGAGGGGATGGCAGGAATTTGGAGTGCTTTTATATTGGGTTTGGGGAAGGCTAGTTTGTGATGAAGGTGAATGACCATCCAAAATGAAAATGCCCCATTTATTATGTCAGTGAGAGTCATAAAAATATAGGGGGATAACAGTGAATGAACAAAATGCCAGCAGTGTTGTTGGCTAAGCCAGTGATGTTTCCACTAGTCAGGGGTGGATCACCAACATCTTGGACAGCCATTTTTAGCTGTCTTTTTTCCCTTCACTGACCCTACTGAGTGGTAGCAGGGGTAAGGAGCTGTCCCTGGAGTTCTCCCACTATAGCGTAAGACTTGGCAGTCCTGCTTGCACCATCTCTACATATTGTGCTAGGAGGCAACATTCAGGGAAGGCCTCGGCCTTTATGTCTTGTTCGTTGGCCCTCCAGGACAGTTAGTTGGCCACTTACTAAAGCAAGATGCTAGACTAGATGGCCTGATCTAGCAGGGCACCTCTTGTACTTCTAATGCCGTACCTGCATCCAGTATTATGCTGTTGTACATCACACACACACACTCCCCTTTTGCTAGCACACCAACATTTTTACAAGAGGATCTTGCAGGGCATTTGACACTCAGGTCAAAAAGGTCCCCTACCCTTGGTCAGTCAGCATCTAAATCAGAGTTCCTTTTCTGAATTGCCTCTTTTTTATTGTACCCTTTAAGCATTGGACTGATTTGTACATGTGGATTATATATACCAGTGGCTGCCCAGTTATGCATATGTGCACCACAAAACAATAATCAGTTTAAAACTGATTGAAATATCATGACTTCACCCAAGGAACCCGGGGACTGGAGTTTGATGGGGATTAGGGATGGCGTAGCCCTGACCTGGATAGCCTAGGCTAGCACAATCTCATCAGATCTTGGAAGCTAAGAAGGGTTGGCCCTGGCTAGTATTTGGATGGCAGGCCACCAAGAAATACTAGGGCTATGAAGCAGAGGCAGGCAATGGCAAACCACCTCTCTGAATCTCTCTTGCATTGAAAACCCTGTGGGGTCATCAGAAGTCAGCTGTGACTTGACAGCAACCACCACAACAACAAAGGGATGGCATGAATGTTGAAGCAAACGTGTTTGACTGTGTATATCAAACATGCGCTGGCCACTGGTTCTCTTTGATTTGGCACTAAATGACCTGAACACCTGCCAAACAGGCTTGAATTGGGTTTTGGCAAGCTATACATGTGCAAAATCACTATCAGTCCAAAGAGATCAAAAGCCGTTAATGTCGCTGAGGTTTACTTAGGTGAACACCAAACTGTAGGATTTTTTAGACAATTTATTTATGACTGATGTATATGATTTAAATATCTATTTGATAATTGCCTGCTGCTGAGCAGAGCAATGGCATGGTGGGGGAGGGGGGCTGAACACCACTGGGCGGTGTGAGCATGTGTGTGTGTGTGCAAAAAAGCCAGTTGTGCTGCATTGCACTGTTAAGAAGGAACAGATGAAGCCACCTACTGAACATCAATGAACAGGTCAATGATGAGCAGTCCATCAAAAAATCAACTCTCAGTTCACAATGGGTGAAAAGGATGTGATCCATACTGACAGGTTTTCAAGCGTCCCTAATAAGGAAGCTGAGAATTTTGTGTTAGAGATCTACAGCGCCCTAAGTCCCTACTTGCCCCCCTTATAGTTCCTTGGAATTCTGCAGAAGAGAAAATAAAACTCCTCCTGTAAAACGTGTGTCCTGGGTCCAGACAACTTAACTACTGGCCAGTATCCAATGCTTTATTATTGCACAAGGTGCTTGAGCCACCTTGTACAGACTGTCTTATCTAGACATATGTTAATCTCAATTCAGGTCCATTGGGGACTAAAGTACCCTTGGTTGCCCTGATTGACATTTTTTTTGCCCATGAGAGTGACAGGGAAAGTATATCACCACTGATTCATTTAGTCTTTCAGTACCATCAGCCATGGTACCATTCTGGTTAGACTGGCTGGTTTTGAGAGTTCCACTGCTACTTGGCCAATTATTTCAAGAAAGTGATGTGAGAGGGCTACTGCTGGACCCCATGGCATTTATGAAGGTCTCTCACCCAGGAAGCTTGCTTGGTGCCTGTCCTTTTAATTTTTACATGCCAGATTAAGATGTTTTATACTGCCCTAAGGCTTTTAGCTTTAACTTCTTAAATTTTTCCTGACTACCTTTTAGTTATTAACCATGTGAATATTTTATTATCTGTTTCCATGACTACATATCATTTTAGCATTTTTTATGATTGATCATTATTTTTATAGATTTATGCTATATTTATGCTTTTACTGCCCTTTCATTTCTGACTGCTATTTCTAGCTTTTACTAGTTGTGGTTATTATAATTTTATTGTTGCTTGTCTGGCTGGTTCATTGTTTTTTTATTGGTTGTGTTTAAGGATTCTAATTGTTTTATATTGTTTGCTACTTGGAGTAACCTTGAACATTTTTTCCTAGAGAGGCAGCATGGAAACATGCTGAATAAGTATTAAACCTACTTATGTTTAAGTGGATCCCTATAGAGTTTAGTTTGTCTGACATTTCTGAAACTCAGGTTTCAGTTTCCTCCCCTATGTAACACCAAACATCTCCACCAAATAAACTTTTGTACAATATTTGAGCCCTTTGCAAAAGATTGCAGTGCTGTGACTCGCTCAAGGCTTCAGAATTCTAAGTAAAGTTGAAATGAATTTGGTAAGAAAATGACATTGTAAAATGTATATATGAATGATCATTTTCAAATCTGCTTCTGAAATTTAGAAAAATTGCCAGATTTCCACTTGATTTGAAGTTTTGATTTAGCTCTCTTCAAAATGTTGCCTTGCAGTAGTCATTCTGCCTGAAGATGAGATTTGGGTAAGCTTTTAAACAAACAAAAATAAAGATGTTCATCCATCAAAAAAGAAATAATGTCCTTTCTATTTTACGCCTCTAGGCCATGGAGGCTACAAGGTTTAGATCCCAAGATACAGTGGGACCCTTTGGCTCTTAGCCCCAGGACTGAAGGTGACCTACTAAGTGTGGCATGACAGAAGCCTCTCATATTCAAATATGATGCAATCAGCAGCTTATTATTTTTGGGTCTGACATACAAATCAATTATGGTATCGCTTTACTCTGCCAGGCAATGTGCCAAACTATGCACAGAGGTGGTAACAGCTGTAATCCTATGTGTTCTCTTTCCAAAATATGGTGCCACATGTGAAGCCAAGCCCACCTGAGTCAGCAGAATGTGGGGAATACATCCCTGCAGTGCTGAGATTCCTCAAAAGATGTCATTGCTTGGGCCTTGTATCTGTGGAAAGGAACAGTTTTGTGGCTGGGAACACACTGCATACAGAGTGCAAGCAAACTCTATAAGCTGCCCGGGTTTCTCATTTCTTCCTCCCCTCCCCCTTACTTAAGCTGTACACACAACAATGGGCAGTGCCCAAATCTCTCCAAAGGGAGACGAAGACTGCCCTCAGCTGGCTGGAATGTGGTATCTTTGCTCTTGTGGCTTTAGCAAGGCCATCCACAAGGTGTTTTTCTTTTAAGGCAACCAGATCACAAAATTACGCACACATTGGTCAGATTTCAAATATGGGCATTTTGCAACAGCCGAAAGAGAAGGAGGATTTGTTGTGAGCAACAGAGTCTGCCTATATGTAGCCTCAACACTTGTCTCAGCCGCTCCTGGCAACCACAGCTCCTGGGCATACCACATTATATAAATAGCCATGGCAAGACTGGGTGTGAATGCTAGATTTCAAACATGTGCCAAGGGATGGGTTTCAATCACTCTGTGCCAAAGTGTGAAAAATGTGACTGGAGCCGGCACCTGGTCGTCAGAGCAAGGACTGGGGAGACTTCCAGGTTAGGTGGAGCGGCTGTCAAGACCTGAATGAAAGTAAATTTTTTAATAGGTCTCCCTTTGTTGAAGGCTTTGAGAACTTCTATGAGGTTAGGAGCCAACTTGGGTCATATCTTGTCTCGCTAATTCTTTGGCAGAGGGTAATTGAAACCCATCCCTTGGCACATGTTTGAGATCACACTCAGCCTTGCCATGGCTATCTATAGTGCGATATGCCCCGCAGGGAGTATCAGACTAGCCTCTTCCACAGTCAAATCTGGGGATCTAACTTGTCTGTCAAGTGTATAATTTGGAAGCTGAGAGCAAAGTGGGGTACCTGTTTGGCATTGCGAAGCATATCATGTGAATGGGATACCCATGCACCTTCCACCTTGGGGTGTTTGCAGGTCTAAAACAGATTGGTTCTTTAGCTTAAGCCACTTTATATGAAACTGTCATGTCAATCATGTTTGCCAATAGTCACTCATCTCGTCACTGATGCTGAATTACTTCCAAGGTACCATAATACTTAGCAATCGGGCCTGAACCACAGGCCTGTACCACGGGCTCAAGTGCTGGGAAAAAAATTTACCTGTGAAGATGCTGGTTAAAAAGTGGGTGAAGGATACAGGCCTGGATACAGGCCCAGAGGCATGGCCGGAATATCAGGGATTTGCTTTGGGCTAAGGTGGACTGGGTGTCTGTGCCGATGCAAGGGGATCTTCTGTCAGGATGGTCCACCTTTGTGGATATTTGCAGAACTCTTTGCTCTGAAAAAGGGTGACTCTGATCTGTATTTATAACACTGCTATAATTAATCTGAAATATAAAAAGTAGGGCTGCCAACAGGCCTGGAGAAAAATGTTCTGTCTCTTTAACAGAGGATTAATGTATAGAATGGGTAGCTGAAGCTTTTCATGGCACAGAAGTAAATAACATCACCTCATATATAACATCCCACTAAGCCACTATTAATGGGACAGGACATTTCTTCTTCAAGCAGCTGGTAACCCTAATAAAAAGTCACATCATAGATGTTCTTAATATACAGAGGTTTGTGCTTTGTTTTTGCAAAACGAATTTGGATATATCCAGCATTTGAGTCTCACTTTGAATCTTGTTGCAGCCTCTAGAAATCTATACGGTGGCTACTTCGTGGCTACGGGCTTCACAAGTGGAGTTAAAATGTGAAAGGGACGGCACTCTCCTTGTTAAAGAGGAGCAATACCCTACTTCTGGCCTAGTTGTTCAAGTGAACATTCCATTCCATAATACAACTGGCTTTTTTCCTTTCCCAGATGACTTCTTCACCATAAAGAGTATAGCTATTTGTTTACACTATAGGAAATAAAGCCAGTACCTCAGAAAGCCCCAAAGTTAATTGATTACTGCCTGTCCCTTTAAAGAGGCTTAATAGATATTATTTACCAAGTGATGCTATTTGCCTCAATGCCATGAAAAGCTTTGCCTGTCCATTTCCACTACGATTGGGGTCCCAAAATCACTTGGCTCTTCCAGGCCCTGGAGAAGCCAGGCTAGCAGTGACAAGGGCCAGGGCCTTCTCAGTGGCAGCTCCATACTGGTGGAATGAGCTCCCAGAAGACATCAGAGCCCTGCGGAACCTTTTACAATTCTGCAGGGCCTGTAAAACAGAGCTCTTCCACCAGGCCTTCGATTAGGGAGCCACATCCATCTCCCTAACATCAATATTACACCAACTTGAATAGCCTGTGCTCCACCAATACAACCCAGACCATGTTGCCAGCTGACTGTCAGATGCCCGCCATCGTTATATTGTGCTAGCACTCTATGTATTGTTTTAGACCTATTTTATTGCAATTTTATTTATTTGATTTATCTTGTTATAATAACTATGTAAACCGCCCTGAGCTTGCTCCAGTGGGGAGGGCGGGATATAAATTAAATAAATAAATATTAAGCCTCTGTTAAAGGGACAGGATGTTTTTCTTACAGGCCTTTTGGCAACCTGATTTCATATGGTTTCAGTGATATGATCCTCTTGGGGCAATTCCTTATCTACCTAGTACATTTTAATGCTTTTGCTCCCCAAGGAGCTCAGGGCAGCGTACCTGGCTCTCTTCTATTATATTCTCACAAGAACCCTGTGAAAGAGGTTCATTTGAGAGTATGTGACTGGCCCAAGTTTACCCAGCAAACTTCCTAGCAGAATGGGGAACCTGAGTTTGCCAGGTTCTAGCCTGACCTTCCATCACCTCACCCCATTGTTATGTGTAGCCAACATGGTACAGTGTGTAGAATATCTGGCCTTGACTAGTGAGACTTGGGTTCAAATCCTGCCTTGTTCAGCAAATGCAATCATTCAGCCTAACCAACCCCACAGTGTTCTTATAGATATAAAATGAGGTGCAGAAACTCGCTGTGTGCTCCCCTGAGCTCCTTAGATAAAGGATATGATAAAAATGTGACCTGAATAGCATAGGTATGCTCACCAGGGAAAATCCTCACAATGCAGTCCTAAACAGGGTTACACCCTTCTAAATCTACTAAAGTTCATGGGCTTCAACTTTGTTTAGGACTGCACTGTAGCTCATGTTGGGCATCATGTGCCTCAAGGAGTCTGTCCTTTTCAACAACCTGGCCACCCTGTTCTGTAGTAGCTGCAGTTCCTAAATTCTTTCAGAAAGCAGACTCATAAAGAGCACATCTGGAAATCACCAGATGTGGAAGACCTTGCCTTATATGGGGAGTACGACTAGGCCATGCACTGAGCCCTCCATCCTATGATCCTGTATATTAAGCCTAAACGTAGGAGTCTCAGGAGCCCGTGGTGCCCTGGCCAAGACTAGGATCAGGCAGCATTCATGTGGTTTGTATGAACCAGAGCCTCCAAGCCGGGAGTGATTTGTACGACCTCCATGACTTGTGTAATCACTGTTTCAAGCCAGTGTTCATGTGGATAATATCCCCTGTGTAGCAGTGCTGATTCACACAAAGCAAAACCCCACCCACATAAGCACTGCCTGCTGTGAGCTACGCATACAGGGAAAAGCCAAGGCATTTGCAGGGAGGGGGGAATCAGCTAGCTAACATGAACAAGCTCTGTGACATCTCAGATTAAGTGGTTCATATACAAGCATAGGAGGGATTCCAGTCACAAATTAAAGAATTCCTGTCCTCCTTTGCTGCTGGCCACCCTACCGAGAATGGAGTCAAATGGCCAGGATTATTCATCTGATGACTACAGTTATGATACCCTGGTCAATTGACACATTCACAACTTGTCAACTGAGTTTTTTTTTGCAAAGCAGATCCCTCCCCCCCCACACACTAAAAGCAATTGTTCTCATTAAGAAAAAAGCTCCCTTTTCACAAGATTATCTCCACATGAATGGGCTGGTCTGAATCCACCCCAGCAAATGCCAACTGGCTGGAATAGCAGACCACGACTACCCTGCAGAGCAAGACTCTGCAAAATAGGTGTGTCAAAAGCATGTGATCAGATAGCACTGGCTTTCCTCTCCACCTTATTTGTTTTCCTTGCTTGCCAACTGTTGGGAACACAATTGAATACAAACACAGGGAAGGTTAAATGTGAAGAGGCTCTCTTCAAAGCACTGGCTCCCCCTGTTGGACAAACTGAGCTATTTATCAGCTGTTTCTCTACAGTTTAAAGGAGTGCACATGGCTGAGTTTTTGTCTTGCTGAAGCTGTGCAAAGTGTGGCCTGATGCAACAGAGGACAGGGGCTCCTGTGTCTTTTAAAGCTAGACAGGTGAGGGATGTTTGGCAAAGGCAGTGGAATGTATAAAAATCTGACTGGACCCAAAATTCCCCTTTGACACCGCTGTCAAAGATGCAGGAGCCTGGTTTTCTTTGGCCTCTGAAGCCCGATCCCAAGTTATGTTTTCAAAAGAGCAAAGTGCTGCAACCTCAATGAAGCTAAGCAAGTCTGGATGGGTCTGGCCGCTGCCTGGACAGGAGATGGCCTGGGAGGCTCACCTGCACCACTTTCTGTTCAGTGATGGGGAAAAGGTTGGCTATGAATTGAAGACACCAATGGTCATAGACATTCATGTTAGATACGTGTAACTTTATTAATCACAAAGAATAATTACCAACAATACAGTAAGTAACTTTATTTTAAACGTAGCTAAGGAGTAACAACAATCAAGAGAACTTGTCAACATTCTGTCGGCCGTGCTGCACCTGCACTTTCTTACATGGCACCGCCACTTTTCAATGGTTTTAGTTGTAGTAGTTGTAGTAATTGGAATTTTATTGACTTGTATTTTATGTGTGGACTGATGTTGGTTTTATAACTGCTTGTACGCCGCCCTGAGCCGCTTCGGCAGGAGGGCAGGATAGAAGTCTAATAAATAAATAAATAACTGCCTTTCCGCTGCTTCCCTCAGCCGCTCCCTCAACTGACAGGGGTGTTTCTTTCCCTCCAGTTGCCACCCTCTCAACTTTCGGAGCTCTCAGCCCCTTTCCTTCATGGCAAGAGCAGCCCGACAAGCTCATATGCACCCCCAGCCTGGAGTTTACACTCCCTGCAAATTAGCAAGTTGAATGTTACCCAAATGCATATTCAACAAGAGCCATGAAAAAAAGTTGCAGTTGTTCTTTCCTTTGTCCCGTGGGCCTGAATCTATTAATATACACTGTACAAAGTCGACACACTATCTGTATAAATTGCTGTCTTGCATTCCCTGCTACGGGAAGTTGTTTGTCAACTGGACAAGGTTAACAGCCAAAAAACTGGGGTTACAACCAAGCCCACACCAATCCAGCAACAGTTGAGGCGTCTGGCAGATGACAACTCAAACCCCAATACGAGCTTCCTCCTCAGGGCTTCAAAAGATATTTGAGGGCCCTTCCGATAGTGAGCTCAAGCTGAATTCATCACCAGAAGACACTGAAGGGTATTTGAAAGGCAAGCTGCTACTGATCCTGTAGGCATCATCATGGAGGTGATGATCCTAGTATGCCCAGAGTCCAAAGGAAGTCCAAGATCTCCTATAGCTATAGGCCACAGTTTGATCCTGGATCCATGATGCTCCTGAGCATTTGTCTGGCAGTCAGCCTTCTCTCATGCTGAGGTGGCAAGCATCAAGCAGACCCACAGTGTACCACAGAATGCCCCCTAAGAACATAAGAACATAAGAGAAGCCAATGTTGAATCAGGCCAATGGCCCATCTAGTCCAACACTCTGTCACACAGCGGCCAAAATATACCAGGTACCATCAGGAGGTCCAGCAGTGGAGCCAGGACACTAGAAGCCCTCCCACTGCTGCTCCCTCCAGCACCAAGAACAGAGTGCATTACCTGCCCCAGACTGAGAGTTCCCATCTATACCCTGTGGCTAATAGCCACTGATGGACTTCTGCTCCATATGTTTATTTAATTCCCTCTTGAAACTGTCCATGCTTGTAGCTGCCACCACCTCCTCTGCATTCAGCACTAAACCCCTTTCTTTCCAGACTCCAGTTTACCATCTCAACAGTCCTTCCCAGACAAACTCAGTGGTGTCTATGGATTTCAGTCTGGAGAATCTGAGTTCTGAATTCTGGTTCCAGAAGCCACAACAGTGAAGGTCTTAAACTCAGTGGACCCAGTGAGAGCAGCAAGGAGGATTTCAGTAAACTCAAAACACAGAATGAAGATTTCTCCTGGTGTGGCCCTATGCCACACAAAGGCATACATAGCTGCTCTACCTCACCCCCTGCTTCCTCCCAAACAAATCCTCACAAATGTTACTTTATTAAAAACATAGGACAATTAGCAACTATACAGTAAATAACTATTTTTGATTAATTAAGTAATAATCAAAAGAAGTGCCTTTCCTCTGCTTCCCTCAGATTTGCCCTCATCTGGGAGGTTTTTTCCCTCCAACTACCATCCCATCAACATATGGAGCTCTTAGCTCTCCCCACCAGGGTAGCTGTCCACAGAAGCTTGCAGGGCCATATATGAAACATGAACTGTTAAATATACATCCTCCACACTAGCTGGTTTTGAGTACTGGAAATTCTTGCAAGCTATTGTTTTAAACTTCCACTTCCTCCTTGAATATGGGTGATTTATTGACTTCAGCCAAATCCTTGTAGCCAAGAGATTCATAAACTAATAATCTGACAAGTTTGGGAGATTTGCTGCGTTACTTCTCAACTAATTTTCTGCAGAGTTCTGTTTACTGAATGGCCTTTTGCTCTTTTAGGACTTATTTATTTATTTATTACTGAGATTTTTTTTAAACGCCACCTCCCCAGAGTTCTGTTCAATGGCCAGAGAACATGTATGCTGGCCACAGCACACATCACAATGCCCTGGGTGGCTGCATATGAGAAACCATTTTCCTTGTAGAGCACTGGCTTTCCTGTCACTCCAGGAGGAAGTTTATTATGGGGGTTGTGGGACTGATAAGGAGTTAATAGCCATGGGGGTTGGGAAGGCCATCCCTCTTTCTCATCCACTCACAGAAGAGGTAAGAGGGAACAATTTCCCTCCTCACTGCAGCTTTGCAATCTGATTGGCTACTAGTCCACACACGCTGTCAAGGCAGGCTTTGACAGGGGTCATGGAAATAAAGTTTTTCCAGGGTCAGAAAGGACTACTCAGTGGAGGGGAAAGCTGGCAAGATTCACAGCCATCAATGCCTTCTGTTGACAGATCCCAGGATCCAACCCATCAGTTGGAGTTAGCAGCAGCAATAAAGGTTGGGTTTTGTTCACATAACGCAGAAAGCTAAAATGGTAGCCATCTAGTTTCCTTGGGTTGCCTCGGGTCCTTCCATTGCACTTGTGGCTCAGTCTTCCCCAGGTGCAAGAAGTCTTCCTCCAGCAAAAGATTCTCTAATTTAAGTGGGCAATTTGAAGCCTCATTATTTCAGCACTATTGGATGCACAACAGATGTTCATCAAATTAGTGCAGGCAAGACTGTTGGAATATTATTGACTTTTTTACAGAACTGGCAAAAGAGGTATGTTTTGGATGCACAGAAATTAGTGGTGACCTGTCAGTACCTTCAAGATAAAAGTTCTATAATTCAGTTATTTTATACTGGACTTTCCTCCATGAAATCTAGCTATCCTTCCGCCCCTCTTAAGGTACATACTCTGGAAAATTTCAGACTGATGGAACAGATTATCTTGATCTTACGATGAGTAGAATTCTCATGTATTACGAAGGTAGACCATTAAGAAACCCAGGTGCCTTTAACTATACTGCCATTCCTAAATCTGTATGAAAAGAAAAGAAAAATGGCTCTGAACCAGTACTCAGATTTGGGACAGAATATTTTGTTTGTGAATGGTGTGGAATGCCTCACACAGATCCTAAATCAATGTGTTGTAGTGAGTGGTGGCTGAACAATGTATTAAACACGCTTATTCAGAATAAGTCCCAGCCTTCCTGGTATACATACTTAGGACTGCAATTTTACAGCCTAATCTAACTATGTTTATTCGGAATGCCAATCCTATACATGTTTACTTGTAAGTAAGCAGTAAGCACTATTGCACTTAGTGAGATCTAAGAGCCAGTGTGATAGCAGCTGGACTAGGATCCGGAAGGCCCAGGCTCAAATCCTCCCCTTCACCACCTCGGGGAAGCTCACAGAGTGATGTTGGGCCAATCATTCTCTCAGCCTCACAGAACTGTTGTAAGGACAGCATGAGGGACAACAGTTTTAGAGGGTAGCCAGGTTGGTCTGCAGGAGAACAGCTAGAAAAGAGTCCAGTTGCACCTTAGAGACCAACAAGATTTTCAGGGTATGAGCTTTCAAGAGTCAAAGCTCCCTTTGCCAGATTGGAGTCGGAATATAAATGCTGGAGTCCTTGTATTCCAGGCAGAAGGTGGAAGGATGTTGCAGAGAAGGAACTCGGGATGCAGAGGTACACTTTGCATTGTGATCAGCTTGATTAGAGCAGAGGGGAAATGCTTGGGGATAGAAAATTAGCATCTGTAATGAGGTAGGTGAGAACCCCAGATTGGATGCCACTCAATCAGCTACTGGGAAAGAGTTAAGGACAACTACGAACAGCGCTAGTCTTAATGGCGCAACTGGACTAAAGCCAAAAGGAGGCTATCGTACTTTGGTCATGTTATGAGAAGACAAGAGTCACTGGAAAAGACAATAATGCCAGGAAAAGTCTAAGGCAGCAGGGAAAGAGGAAGACCCAAAATGAGCTGGATTGACTCCATAAAGGAAGCCACAGCCCTCAGTTTGCAAGACCTGAGCAAGGCTTTTAACGGTAGGACATTTAGGAGATCATTAATTCACAGGGTTGCCATAAGTCTGAAGTGACTTGACAGCACTCAACACACACTTGCATAAGAGTCCTACGTCCCAATTCAACCCTGGGGGCCCATTGTTCTGAACTTGTGAATGAATTCCAGTTCAGCAATCTTGCATTGTAATCTCCCCTTGAAGTTTCTTTGTTTGAAGACTGCCTCTCTTAGGTGAGCAATGGAATGACCTGGAAGGTTAAAATGTTCTCTCACTGACTGTTGGGGTTTTTATTATTAGATTGATATCCATTTATTCTTTTGTGTAGGGACTGTCCTGTTCATCCAATGCAAAGAGTGGAAGAGCATCGCTGACATTTGATGGCATACATAACAGTTGGAAGATGAAAAAGTGAATGAACCTGAAAACTATGTAAGCTGTCCTGCGGGGTTCCAGGACATACATGATTCTCAGGTTCATTCACTTGTTCAATTGGGGGGGAGGCAACATCTGGGGGGTCTTTTTCCTCCTAGGAACAAAAAAAATGACAGTACTTCCAGGTTTTAATTTAATATGTTTTCCTACATACTATATAGTCATGGAATCTAGCATCTCAAGGGTAAAAGAAAAAAACCTCGTGGATACAGAGCAGAACATATCCTCAAGCAGCCCTTAGTGGTAACTAAGCAACTAAATTGTCTCCTAGGTGAGAACAGAAATCAGGCCATGATGGAGCTAATTTATGTCACAGCATCCACGACAGAACACAGAAAGTCCTAGCAGCTCAGCAACCAATGAGGAATTCACAGCTGTTGCTGGGATGGCAGAATTGGGTTGCTAACTTCTAGCCTTGAAGAATGAGTCTGTATCTTCAGCATCTGCATGGCACAGAGTTTAGTTGATATCAGCTGGCTTTCCTCCAGGCAGCTATTAAAAGGATAAGACATTGTCAGGGAATTTGCGTGGAATTCTGTAAAGGAAATATACTTAAACCTTCCAAGGAGCACATGACAGTATAGGATGTCTGCTATGCAGGCAAGCGTTTGAAATTCTTGCCTAAAGCAAATACACATTCTGATTCACACACACAAGTAACTCCTTTAAATGGGAATGCACAGGATACCAGTAGAAAGCAAACAGAAAGGCTCCCATTCATCTGTTGTTTCACAAAATGTGTAAAGTGGAACTATTCAGGAGGGCATTTTTATAAAGGGAATAGGAATGTGGTAAAACAGTTATACAGGAGGGTACATTCCATAAAGGTAACAGGGTTGTAATTTCAGGCTATTTTCTTTTTTCACTCCCCCTTCTTTGTTGTTGTTGTTCAGTCAGACAGTCGAGTCCAACTGTTTGTGACCTCAGGCACCACATCACGCCAGGCCCTCCTGTCTTCCGCCGTCACTGTGCTCTGGAGTTTGCTTAATTTCATGTTCACTGCATCAATAACACTGTCTAACCATCTCATCCTTTGCCATCCCCTTCTTCTTTTGCCTTCAATCTTTCCCAGCATCAGGGTCTTCTCCAGTGAGGGCTCCCTTCTCATTTGGTGGCCAAAGTATTTGAGCTTCAGTTTCAGGATCTGGCCTTCCAGGGAACATTCAGCGTTGATTTCTTTTAGGATTGACTGATTCGATCTCCTTGCAGTCCAAGGGACTCTCAAGAGTCTTCTCCAGCACCATAATTCAAAAGAATCTATTCTTCGGCGCTTGGCCTTCCCTATAGTCCAACTCTAACACATTTTATTGGACCTGTAACACTGTCTTTATTTAATTGTTAAGAGAACAGTGAAATTGTTTCTTGTATGTGTTATTCTGGTTTCATCTCATTGTTCTTTACTTTTTCTGTCCATTTTGATTATATTAATCATTGTATATATTCTACTGGTATTTGCTGCATTGTTTTTATAATCCTGTAATCTACCTTGGATGGTCTAGGCTAGCCCAATCTTATCAGAACTCAGAAACTTAGCAGGGTCGGTCTTGATTAGTGTCTGGATGGAAAACCACCAAGGAAGTCCAGGGTTGCTACACAGAGGCAGGTAACGGCAAACCACCTCTGTTAGTCTCTTGTCTTGAAAACCATTTTGGATCACTGTAAGTCAGCTATGAGTTGAAGGCACTTTCTACCACCAATCCACCTTCAGACTAGGGCTGCCAGGTCCCACTTAGCCATCAGTGGTGGGGGGGGGGTTGTCAGATCCAGATTGGGAAACTCCTGGAGATCTGGGGATGGAGCTTGAAGAAGTCAGGGACCTCAGCTCACCCTTCAAAGTATCCATTTTCTCCAGCGGAGCTGATCTCTATATTCTGGAGATGAGCTGTAATTCCAGGGGATCCCCAGCTCCCACCTGGAGGCTGGCATCCCTACTTCAGACTCAACAAGAAAGACAGATGTTAATTAAACAACCAAATATCTGCTTCAAGACTAGGCAAAGACAACTTCAGTATCACAAACAGGGAAGATAGATCCAGGTGGTCAGCCATATTGGTCTGAAGCAGTAGAACAAATTTAGTGTCCAGTAGCACCTTTAAGACCAACAAAGGTTTATTCAAGGTATTAGCTTTTGTGTGCAAAGCACACTTTTTCAAATACATCGGAATGGTAGGTGAGGTTCAAACTTATAGAAGGGGACTTAACAGCAAATTAACCTGTAACATGATGATGTTTAAGGTATGCAAATAACAAGCTAAGGTTATAAGGTCAACAGTCATACAGAAATAAATATGTCAAAATAGCAGATAAATGTCTAAAGGTGTCTTTTCTAATTGTGGGAAGCAAATAGAGAATCTGCGTTCTCTCCTCCCAGGCATGGAGATCACCTTACAGCACTTTTTGAGGTGGATGCAGTGTCATGTCAGCAAAGCATCCCAATATTCCTTGCATTAAATTCAGTATTCTTTTTTTATATATATACTTTTGTATTGCTTTTCACTACACAGCTACAAAGGAAGGGGGGAAAGGGGATACTAAACTAAAATACAAAGCTAAAGCAAGGATCATGTTACATTAATTACATCGATATCATGATGGTCTTCCCACATGTAAAAATTAAAAGGAATGTTACTGTCTAATATCTTTTCAAAGCCAAACTAATACAAGCATAATTAGCCAGAGTAGGTGCATCCTAGTTTCTTATATATCAAAAGAGAGTAAGGCTTTCAGCATTAAGGTACACATCACATCATTATCTCCTGTGTTTGTTCTTATCATAGTTAAACTATGAGGTGTTTAGGAGCTGCTGCTCCTTTCTCCGATTCAGAATCCTCTGAGGAATTGCCCGAAGTGCTTCCACCATTTCCCAGTCCATGTTCTCTGTTTTCTTCTGCTTGGTTGCTGTCCTCTGCTGTCCCTTTTTCTTTCACAGTTGTTTGATGTTGCTCCAAAAAAGTCTTTGCTTTCTGAACAGAATCAATCTTCTCTTTTTTCTCTTTATAGTTGAAGATAAATCCTTCTGGAAATAGCCATCTGAAGGGAGTAGAATGTTGCTATTAAAAGGAAGTTAGATTTTTATATTGCTTCCTCCGTTTTCTTATCTCAAATGGAATGTCTTTTAAAACTCTCACCTCTTCACCTTTGATTTTCAGAGTTATCCCATTTGTCGCTTTCAGAATTATATATCTCGTTGACCTCTTGGAGAACTTAACAAATACTTCACTGGACAGCTTATTTTTCTTGATGAATTCTGGATAGGTTCAGTAAACCATATCCATATCACTTTGTACAGATTTTGCTTTAAGATCTGCCACTGGAGCCAATGCTTCACTTAAAATCTCTTTTAAGTTCTCCCCCTTCTGTTCTGGGATACCCTGAAATCTCAGGACCTATAGTGATTTTTCCATTTGTAGACATTACAGCTGCTCTTTGTCGGAAAACCTTTCTTTTTCTACGACCTCCAGCCTCTGGTTAATCAAGTTTGTCTTAGTGTCAACTTTTTAAAGCACCTTGACTGTTTCTTCTGTCCTTGTCGCTGTTTGTTTCAACTGGTTCTGGAGAGCATTAAAGTTGTTGTTGAGATTAGTCATCTGGTCCAGCAGAGGGCACAGCACTGTAGCCAGCATGTTTGGAAAATCGGTGGTTACTTCCAGTTTGGGAGATGACGTTGCTGAGCTGGCAGCTCCTGGAAGAATTTTCTTCCTAACCGCCATTTTATCTCCTCGCATCAACATTGTTTACACAAGAGAAGTCTGGTTAAGTCTCTGAAAGTCTATTGTTTCTATACGCTTTGTTCTATTCTGCATGATACTTGGCTGGTTGTCGCTATTTCCACTCAAAACCGTCTCTCAGCCCCTTGCATTTGCTCATAAATCATAGCTTATTCAAGGGGGGATTAGCTCCTCCCCCTCCTCTGAATCAGCTTGGGGTTTGGGGGCACTTATCCACTTAAACGCTTGATTAGTTACATGTGAGTTCGCACTAACAGTTCATTCCGCGGGCTTGTCCATGGGTGGGGGGCCATTCAAAAGCGCTGGATCACTTGCTCACTCAGCCCAGTGTGCACCTCTGCCTCCATACTGGTTTTGCAGTGGCAGAACCTATTGGGGCAAAGAGGAGCCTCAATTCCTTGGCTGTCACCTCAGAAGAGGCATCCCTCACACCCCAGGCAATGAGCCCCCTGCGAGGGCTCTGGGGGCCCCCGGAATTGTCCAGGACCCCTCCCATCCACCACGATTATGGGGCGCTCACATCAGAGCGCGATGGAGTGCACCCATCCACCGAGTCGCCAAGACCGGAAGCCCCTCATTACAGTCAGTATTCTAATATACTATTCTGAAAAAGAAATACACTAAAATACAAATACGGAAGGAACTACATTGTGCCACAGCCTGAGACTGGGGTTGCCAAAGGCCTCAAGGGGAAAAAATGCCCTGCCCTTTAATAGAGGCTTAATTAATGTTATTTACCATGTGATGCCATCAAAAGTTTCAGCTGCTCATTTCCATACATTGTCTCTATTAAAGGGACAGGACATTTCTCTCCAGGTAACCCTGATATGGTGGACCCTTCTTGCTTTGGTTGGTGACACATATTTTTCATGGCAGGCCTCTGAGGTCCTTACCATCTCCATAACAGGCAAATGATCAGTCTGCATCCCCAGGGTGAAAAAAAGGTTTAACAAAATGTTTGCTTTTTACTGTCAGGCTTGCATAGAACACCACCAGGAAAAAAACCCTGACCATTCTAAACTGGATACCAGCTACCTTTTAGATCAAGTATATGCATAGAAAACATGTTAAGGGCTGAAGTGTTTGTGTATTTACCAGGGATCAAGCCCCATGGAACACAACAAGGCCAATTTCTGAGGAAATCTGCATTGTAGAGGTGTGCAAAAAAACAAACTATGTTTTTGAGGTTCAGGTACATTGAACCTGAAAAATATTATTTCCTGAGAGTCCTGAATCCCAATACCAGTATGGCATTCAGATTCGGTAAATATTTGGGATTTTTGATTTTTTTCCAGCTCCATTACATCCTATAATGGAGAATTGAACTGGGGGTATCTGGGTCTATGGGGGGTTGATTTTTGAGATAGAGGCACCAAATTTGCAGCATCCCCCCAAGTTTCAAAAAAACCCAGAAGAAAGTGCCCCCATCCTACATTGTTTCTAATGGAAGGGGGAAAGGCGTTTAAAGGGATTGCAGTCCCTTTAAATGCCTTCTCCAAGCCATGCAGCGAGTGAACTTTGAAGGCATTTAAGGGGCTTGCAGTCCATTTAAATGCCTTTTCCAAGCTGAAAGTTCACTCTGAAGGCATTTAAAGGAACTGGGACCCTGTAAATACCCTTTAACTGCAGCTATCTGACGATCTTGAAAAATCCCAAATATTTTCAGGGCTGCCATATTCAGATAGCTAAATCAGTAGCCCATTTGGTAACCGGCTGAAAAAAATACCTGAAAAATACCAATAAAGTAATTTTCTGGTATTTCATCAGCTTGGTTTATACCAAGCACACACCCCTACTGCATAAAGATGAGGCACCCTGCATCCAGACTAGGGGCAAGTAAGCCCACCCCACCCACCCCAAGTATTCTGTTTGGTTTTGGTGAAGGTAATCTATCAGATAAATTATGACAGTGATTTATTTGTTCTCAGCCACATTCCCAGGGGAACCAACTCAAATGACGCACCAAATCTATCAAATCTAATACTTTCAGTTCTGAGTCAGGATTAAGCACATAAAGAACTGGATTCAATGCAACTGTACTGCAGCATGGTTTGAAACAAAAATTGGCCAAAATTTCAGAGGCAGGCCTGCACTTCCCTGGCTTGCTGGTCCCAAGATGGAGCCCAGCCAGGCCTGCCAACCTCTGAACTGGTTTCTCTATCTTTCATGCCCCTATCATTTCAGTTTGATCTGCAGCAATTATTGTGCGATGTTACCAAACTCCATCCCAAGGAAAACTTCAGCTGCCCATTTTTGCATATTAGAGGGCAAGAACTGTGTTTTCCAGGCTGGCCAGAAAATGCAGGGCCATCACACGTATCAAGCTACTGTATGTTAGGCAAATTATTCCCAGCTAGAAGTGTAGGCTCCACGTCATGGCTTCCTTCCTCCTCTGCTTTCTGCTCCCCAATTTTGTGGCTCCTTTCTTCTTCTGTCAGCTCTCCTCTTCTTCCTTTCATCTCCCAACATTACACTGCAACTTCACCTGAAGGATAGGACTGTAACCTTTTGCTGCACTCCTTTCAATTCCACTGGCAGGGATCAAAGGAGAGCAAAAGGAGTCACTGCCCCAGCACCTTGCAAATCAAGAGACTGAGAAGCATCCCAGAGAAAATTTCACCAACCAAAAGGAGCAAGAATCCACAAGGTAAACCAAATAGGGTGAAACTACTTAAAATATCTAATAAGTCTAAATACTAAAAGAATCAGCAGGTGCTGGGGAATTATTTTTAAAATCGCAAGGGGAGACCTGGCATCCTTCCCATTTCTAAACTGCCCCAGAAATCTAGATTATGGTTTTCTACAAAATATACCTGAAAGAATAAGACATTCAGGTGAAAAATAAGCTCATAAATATTCTCTATCATACTTGTGAGGGTATATAATCTCAAGAATCAGGTGAAGACATCAAGGCATTTACCTAACCATGAAGGAAGTACAGCTGAGCTGCTATTTACTCAGAAGATTGCGGCTTGAGAACTTTGGAAGGGAAGATTAAATTCTGAGCCTTGAGAAATTTGTTCAAATGGGGTTCACTGAAATCTGAGCCCCCCAGCTTAGTATCCTTGCGGATCAAGGAAAGAACCCTAGATATTATTTGCATATCCAAATCCAACAAGGATTAGATGGGAGCCAATTATGAAATGTCAATGGACAAGTTTTTCTAACAGAAAGTGATCTTCTTCTTACACGGAGAGACTCAGCTTGGATAGCCCACAGAGTGGCAGCACATGATGGACAATTGTGAGAGAAATTAGAAATGGCTAATACGTAGAGCAAAGGATGAATTGGGTTTCCTGAAACATCACTTGTGCCACGGATGGAGGTGTTTCTGACTGTATCAGTCAATTCTTTATTGACTTGTCTCCAGTAAGAACCTCTCATAGAGTGGACCTTGCAGCACAGGACTTTCTCACTTCCCCCTCCCATTGCAGCTCTCTGAACCCCCTGAAATTTTTTTCCGGGGGATCCTCCAGAACAGTATAGAAAACAGAGTAGGGAACTGTAGTAGAAGGGGCAATCAATGGAAATCACATACATTCTCTTCCAAAGACACAAGCACTCCTAACACTGCCTGGGCTGGATACAAGCCAGTCTGTACTTATCTTGATTATGGGTCAAAGAGGTTTAGTTAAAGGATTTACCTTTTTTCCCAGTGGCAGCCACAAAAGGAGGAGTACAGGAGGGCTGGCAGTGGGATGATCAATATCAAAACTCATGAAATAGAACCCCTCTCCTTTTTCCAGGCTAGTTGTATAACCTGGTTAGGAAGCTATGAGCGATGTCATATAAAGTATATATTTAAAAGCTCCAAGAATAACATCATCAGCTGGGAATAGCTAGGCATTTTATTACAAATGATAGGTGAAGGCAATGTTAATACATTTAAGTTATCTTCTTGGGTATATATACTGCTAGGCTAGGAAAAACAAATTGTCATTAGGGAGAAGTTGGGATGGACACTGAAAGACTATCAAGGCCCTCATAAAGAAAATCTAAAGAAAGGGCAATATATGATGCAGGGCACTTTTTATACAAAATGCTTTTTATATAGCATTTCCAGATGTATAATAGGAAAGGATCTGGTCAATCTTACATCCACCCAAGCAAAGTAGTGTGATTGGCTACTTCTACCAAGAGCTCTGGCACTGTGATAAACAGCCATTGACTCTGACAAAAAAACACTTTGCTTCTACAGAAGTTAGAGTAAGAACTATGGACCATTTATCAGGAATCATTCCCTTCATGACCGGGGGAGGAGCAAGGCTGTCTTGCCACTGTTAAAAATTTTGTTTGCAAGGTAATTTCTTTCTGTCAGACCTGTCCTATAAACTGTTCTTGTTTATTCTATAAACATAAAAAGTGGTTCTTGAGGTGGATTGAAACAGATTCCATAAACGGGACAGCCAAACTATCCAGGTCCGTAGCTTTAATATGTGTATGGGGGGGCGTTATTTGCCAAGGGATGCTGTCATGATCTGTGTAGGACTGGGAGACAAGGCCTAGAGACCTAGGCCCTAGGAGACCTGTGTGGGAGTGGAAAGCAGACAGCCTACAATCCCCACAGAGCTTAGTGACAGTTGTAACCAATCAGTGTCCAGGGATTGTGTGAGGAGATTGTAACTTAAGCTTTGTGAACTGTGGAACTGCATTCTTTTCTCTACTGTGGTCTTCCCTCTCACAGAGTTAAACTGAAGGGACAGTCTGGTCTGAGAGAAAGATCCCTCACTTGGGACAGAGTGAGTACAGGCACAGACCTGGTATAAAAGGCTGTGGGCCTTGAATAGTAACCAGTTAAGAGGAATAGGTAGTCATGTTAGATTTGATTTATTTACCTACTAGGAAGGGAAGCCCGTTGTGGAACCGAGACAACGGGCGCTAGACAGGCCCCCTTCCCGCGAAGAAGGTGCTGGAGGCAGGCGTATCTGGCGGCCATTGGGGAAGGAGCTCACCCGCCGTCCCCAGCCTCCGCTGTCCCTCTCGCTGAGACTCCGTCTCTCCGGGGCTGCAACGTCCCCCTGGCACTGGCCCTGCCTCGCTCCCCGGCCAGCACCGTCGGCTGGCATCGCAGCCTCCCTTCCCTGGCTCCTGGTGGCGGTGTTCGCTCGCAGCGTTCGCCTCCCGCCTCCCAGCCAATGGCACACCAGCAGTCTTGAGCGGCAGCTGGCGGGCCAATGGCAGCAACGCAGGCAAGCAAGGCAGCCAGTGGCAAGGGACCCTGTCTCTGACTGACAGGTCCCTCAGCCAACTGATTCCGGCGCGCATTTTCACCATATAAGGTATGACGAAAATCCTTTTATATATAAGGAAGGATATATTTTAAGCACCTTGTCTTGTTTTCCTTGCCCCATTACTGTATTAATAAACCATTTGTTTAATTGTTCTCTGCCTGGTCATCATGCCTATAGTTCTCAGCTTAAAAGGGGCTTGGGAGGGTACTCTGGGCCTTCCCAAGGGACCCTAAGTCCATAGTGGTGGCAGAGGAAGGTGGCAACCCACAAGGGGTCATGACATGGTGGTTTTTAGTGGTGGGATGTGCCAGATGTTGATCTGGAGAGGCAGAGCATAATCAGTTTATTTTTAAAAAAAATTCTCCTCCCCTTAGTCTGGCTTCAGGAAGCCACATTTTTTTAAGGTGCAAGTAAGACCAAGAAAAAGGTCTAATAACAGTGTTGTAAAGGGGTTTTATTTATTTCTAGCTGCTGGGTCAACTGGACAGAGAGGCTAGAGTTAGGCAGTGTATGTTCCTCTGTTCTGGGAGACAGAAGCCAGAGGACACCTCTGTGCCTAGAAGCAAGACCAGAGCAGGGGCTGCTGATCAGATGTCTCAGGAGAAAGAGACAGAGAGATAGCAACCCCAAATGCAGAGGTCTTGTGTCTCCAGCTGCAAATTAAACAGATGGAACTTGAGAAAGAGGAGAGAGACAGGGCAGCCCAGAGAGAGCTGGAAAGGGAAAGAATGCTGTGAAGGAAGAGAAAGAGAGAGAGACAGGGCAGCCCAAATAGAGCTGGAGAGAATGAGGATGGTGCACGAGCCTGAAATGACAAAGTTGAGAAGAGAGCCATCTTCACTTCCTCCAGATGCTGATGTACAAGCGGACAGAAGGAAATATCCTCTGTATAAGGAAGGGGATGACATCGAGGCCTTCCTTCAGAACTTTGAACAGGTCTGCATAGATTACAAGATTCCTGAAGAACGGTATATGGAAAAGTTGAGACTACAGCTGTGTGGAGTCCTGGCTTCAGTGTCTGGCCAGATGGAAGGCGAAGCGAGGACCAGTTATAAGCTCTTCAAATGATGAGTGTGTGAGAGAGTGGGGTTCACCAAAGAAGGGCCCCAAAAGCACTTTAGGGAGATCAGGCTGGAAGGTAAAGAGCCCTACCCACAGCTGATGTACAGGCTGGGAAGAGCCTATGATTTATGGGTAGAGGTTGCTGAGGCCAAGACCATAGATGACATCAAGGCCCTGATGTGCATCGATAGGTTCCTGACTCTTCTTCCAGAGCATATTAGGCACCCCCTTGTGGGCAAGAGTCCTTCCACTCTCCAGGAAGCAGGACAGTGGGCCGAGAGACTGGCTGAAGCCTACGGAGGGCAGAGGTACAGCACCCCTCACGACTGGGGTAAGAGGGAGTCTCCTAAATCCCCACCTCGGTCCGATAAGCTGTCAGAGATGGAAGAAGAGCCACCACAACAGCAGTGGAATGTTCCCTCAAATATTGAGGTGAAGTCACCATGTGAGGAGAGGAAAGTGCTCCAGTATTTTGCCTGTAACCAATTAGGTCACATCGGGAAGCAGTGCCCTAAGGATAGAACCAGTGTGCACCACATGATGCTGGAAACCAACCAAGCCGTTCCTCCTGTATTCAATCCAGAGTATATTCCCAGGGCCACCAGAAGAAGGTCTGGGTGGATGGCCAAGAAGTAGCAGCCTGGCGAGATACTGGTTCCCTCCTAACTACAGTGCATTGCTCGCTAATCAGTCCCAAGTACCTCCTCCCAGGAGAAAAGAGGCGGGTAAGGTGTCTGCATGAAGCAGAAAGGATCGTGCTCCCTGTGGCCCAGCTACCAATCAGCTACGAAGGCTGGAATGGATCGTGGAAGGTAGCTGTGCACGATTATACCCCGGTAGACATGTTTGCAGGGGAGGATTTAGCAGCACACAGGGGTCTTTTGGGGGGGAGCATACCAGAGCGCCACTCCGGGAGCTCAACAATGGCGGTGGCAGCAGGCCCCGCCCCCCGCCGGCATCCCCGGGTGGCGCAGGAGCGCTGGGCCTGGGGGACGCAGGAAGAGCCCCCCTGTAGCATCCCCAGGCGGTACAGAAGTGCTGGGCCCAAGGGACGTGGGAAGAGCCCCCCCCCTGCAGCATCCTTGGGCGGTGCAGGAGCGCTGGGCCCGGGGGAAGTGGGAAGAGCCACTCTGCAGCATCCCCGGCCGGTGCAGGAGCACTGGGCCTGGGGGACATGGGAAGAGCCACTCCACAGCGTCCCCAGCCAGTGCAGGAGTGCTGGGTCTGGGGGACGTGGGAACAGCCACCCCGCAGCGTCCTGGCTGGCGCAGGAGCGCAGGAGCGCTGGGCCCGGGGGGTGGGGAGAGCCCCCCCGCAGTGTTCCCGGCCGGCGCAGGAGTGCTGGGCCCAGGGGATGGGGAGAGGCCCCCCCCTGCAGCGTCCCTGGCTGGCGCATAAGAACATAAGAACATAAGAGAAGCCAATGTTGAATCAGGCCAATGGCCCATCTAGTCCAACACTCTGTCACACAGCGGCCAAAATATACCAGGTGCCATCAGGAGGTCCAGCAGTGGGGCCAGGGCACCAGAAGCCCTCCCACTGCTGCCCCCTCCAGCACCAAGAATAGAGTGCATCACCTGCCCCAGACTGAGAGTTCTCATTCTATACCCTGTGGCTAATAGCCACTGGTGGACTTCTGCTCCATATGTTTATCTAATTTCCTCTTGAAACTGTCCATGCTTGCAGCTGCCACGACCTCCTGTGGCAGTGAATTCCATATGTTAATCACTCTTTGGGTGAAGAAGTATTTCCTTTTATCTGTTCTAACCCGACTGCTCAGCAATTTCATAGAGTGCCCACGAGTTCTTGTATTGTGAGAAAGGGAGAAAAGTACTTCTTTCTCAACCTGCTCAATCCCATTCATAATCTTATAAACCTCGATCATGTCACCCCTCAGCCGTCGTTTCTCCAAGCTAAAGAGCCCCAAGCATTTTAACCTTTCTTCATAGGGAAGGTGTTCCAACCCTTTTATCATTCTAGTTGCCCTTCTCTGCACTTTTTCCAATGCAGGAGCGCTGGGCTCAGAGGAAGCAGGAAGAGCCCCATCGCCGCGTCCCCCAGGCCCATACAGGAGTGCTGCGGCTCGGGCAATGCCAGGAGAGCCCCGCCGCAGGCTTCCCCAGCCCCCGCTGAAGCGGTAAGTACAGGATCCGCAGAGGTGGGGGTGGCTGGGGCTTAATTGTGGGGTGGTGGGCGAGCCTCCCTCCCTCCATCTCTTTGCCATCTTTCCCTCCTTTCCTTTTCTTTCCCTCCTTTCCCTTCTCTCTCTCCCTTCTCTTCCTTCCTTCCTCTCTTTTTCTCCTTTCCTTCTCTCTTTCCTTCTCTCTTTCCTTCTCTCTTTCCTTCTCTCTTTCCTTCTCTCTTTCCTTCTCTCTTTCCTTCTCTCTTTCCTTCTCTCTTTCCTTCTTTCTTTCTTTCTTTCTTTCTTTCTTTCTTTCTTTCTTTCTTTCTTTCTTTCTTTCTTTCTTTCCCACCTTCTTCTCTTCCCTTTTTCCTCCTTTCCCTGTTTCCCTTCTTCCCTTCTCTCTCTTTCTTTCCCTCCTTCTTTCCTTCTCTTTCTTTCCCTCTTTCCTTCCTTCTTTTCTTCTCTCTACTCTCTCTCTTTCCTTCCTTCTTTCCTCCTTCTGTGGCCCAACTCTCTTCGTTCCCCCCCCCAGGGCAGCTGGGGAAAGGGAGGCTTTTGAAGATGCCCCCCCTTTTGCTTCCCCTTCTGACATCACTTCCAGTGACATCAGGGGGCATGACATATGCTAATAGGCTAGTAGCTCATTAGCGTACCATATGCTAATGAGCTCCTGCAGGTCTTTTTCTACAAAAAGACCCCTGGTGGCGCATATGACCGTGGAACCCAGAGTCCATGAACCGGAGCTGGAAGAAAAGGAGGCCAATCCAGGGGAAGATGTCTACCAGCAGTTCTTAAAAGACCTTGAAGATGTTCTTGAGGAACCCAGCTGGCAAACCAATGTCTACATAGAGGTGTTAACCCATCATCATTCTGAGAATCAGCAGCAAGGTGAGCACACCCCAGCAACTCTTCCAGACTCTGTTGCAGAGCCGATGGTGGTAGAGTCTACTCCAGTGACTCCAACTACATTCCAGAAGGATCAAAAGGAAGATGCCAGCCTGGAAGAAGTCCATATCAACTTTGGTTCCATGTTTCCTTCTGGTTTGGGTGACTTTCCACACAACTATGCTGCTCAAACCAGTGAACAACAGCATCAGCAACCACCCTTAGAACATAACTCTACTGGGAAAACTGAATATATGGCACTTCCAAACCCCTTTGAAAGTAGTTCCACCGCTGGAGCAGAAAAGCCAAGAGTTCTGAAGCAGCCTGAAGAGGAAGTGGAGAACAGGAGACTGACTTGGGCAAATGACCATCAGGATGGAGAAAAAGAGAGCCAGTTGTTCCTCAAGACTGAATTTGCAGTGCCAGTACAAAATTCCATTAGTGGTAACCACAAAGTCAACCTGACACCAGCAGGAGAAGGAATTTGATGAAGAATCTGGAGAGCTTTAGTAGCATGCCAGATCCAGTGGATTCCTACTACTGTGACAAAAACATTCAAACCTAGGAAAGCATCTGCACAGGCCAGTCTGGCTTTGAAAGACAAAACGCCTAAGTCAACTAATAAGAGAAGGAACACTTCCCACTTTAAAAACAGGCCTAAAACTAAAGGTTATGAAAGTGACAGTGTTTCTAGTACATGTGAACCTTACAAGAACAATAGGAATAGATATTCATCTCAGAAGGAAGAAGTTGTCCAAGCGAAAGTATTCATTAAAAAGAATCAGGAGCAACTAGAAAAAATAATTAAATACAGTAGATCATCAGAAATGTCCTCAGCACATGCTAGGAGAATACTGCAACAGTCTAACAGAAATGCATGCATAGCAGCACCAGAAACAGGCAGCGATCTTTTTGTGCTTGAAGCTTTGAGAGACACCATTTTTTCTGAAGTAGCTACATTGATATCTTTTTTATATATAATACACTACAATCTATAGGGAAGGGGGCAGGGGAATACAACTAAAATCTATGACAAGCTTCCTCAGTGAATTACAATTACTTATAATTCCTGCATTAACAATAAGAACAAAATTTCAAGCTTCTATACTATAAAACATAATTACGCTAAGTTTAGGTGTTTTATAATCCATTATATTCTGGTTATTTCTTGTGTTTTGTCTTCTTTGCTTTCAGTGGCTTAGGTGCTGCTGCTTCTTTCTCAGACTCTGAGGTTTCAGTTGTACTGCTGGAGTCACTTGAAGTGTTATCCGTTTCTTCATCACTTAATTCCTCTTCTTCCTTGTCATCTTTGTTCAGTCTTAGTTGCTGTTTCAAAAAGTTTTTGGCCTTTTTGACAGAATCGATTTTAATTTTCTTATCATTAAATTTGAAAACAAGCCCCTCTGGAAAAAGTCCATCTGTAAACAATTGATTTGTTTTGAAGGAAGTGGATTAAGTCTTTATATTGAAGTCTTCATTTCCAGATCTCAAATGGAATGTCTTTAAGAATTTTAATTTCTTCCTCCTTGACTTTTAATGCTTTCCCCGATGTGGCTTTTAAAACATTTTCTCTCATAGTTTTCTTGGAGTATTTCACATATATTTTGCCAGGTAACTTGTTTTTTTTTATAAAGTCTGGATATGTGCGATAGACCAAGTCCATATCGTTCTGGAGGTCCTCTTGTTTGAGATCTGAAATTAATGCAATTGCTTCGCTCAAGATAATTTTTTTAAGGTTTTCTCCCTCCTGCTGCAGTACCCCTTGAAAACGTAGAACATGCATGGATTTTTCCAATTGCAGTTGGAGTAACTGATTTTTGTCCATATTTCTTTCTTTTTTTTCTTCTTCCATATTTTGCTCAGTATCTTTAGTCCTTGTTTCCACTTTCTTGATCTTTTGGTCTGTCTTGTCAGCTCTTTTTTCCATATGCAAGAACTGCTTTTGAACAGAATCCAGCTTACTGTTGATGTTAGACATCTGCTCCAGCAGAGGGCGCAATGCTGAAGCCAACATATTAGGAAAGTCAGCAGTAGCATCTTGTGACTGGGTGGGATTGGTATGGCATTTCCTGTTGGAGGCTTCTTTTCTGTCAATACTCTCCTCCCTCTACCAGCCATTGTTTATGTAAAAATAAAGTTTTTATTTTTAAAGTCAAGTTCGTCTAAATTCAACACGTCTTGGATTAGATTACACCTTTCAAGCTCAGTAAAAGTCCCATGTGGTTAATTTCATTTTCTATCTCTTTTTTGTATCGCTTACAGACCGTTTCAGTTTGGGGGGATTGCTGACCCTTCCCCACCCGCTGCTCCTTCTCGGATCAATCTAACAGGCAGGGACCTTGTCGCTTAAGACGACGTTTGCTTGACTCACTGTTAAGCCGCTATTGTTCACTGCAGGAGTTAGATTCACTTATGTTCTTGTCCACTTGTCCGGAGGTTGGCTCTGGTCGCCATGCTGGCTCCATGGCATCAGGACCTCTCGGGGATGGGCAAGCCTCAATCCCTAAGCTGTCGCCTCGGGAGAGGCTTGTCTCAGCTCCCCAGGCTGGGAGTCTCCTAGAGAGACACTGGGGGGTCTGGAACCAGCCAAGACCCCTCCTGATCACCCCGGCTTGGCACATCTCCATCAGGAGATCGATGAGATGCGTCCAAGTGCAAGCCACCGTAAACCTCACCCTCATTTTCTAATTGAGCTTTTTCATGAACTTCAGATGCTAAATTCAGACTATTTGAGACAAAGAGGGCTGTACGCGTAACAGGATATAGTAGCCAAGCATACATCTGAAGACAAGACAACACAAAAGCAGAATGTCCAAAACCTCTGAACTCAACTGTGTGGTTAGGATGCAATTCAGAACTTACTCCCAGCAAAAGCCTTGCTACTACTGATGATGAGACATTTGAGAAGAATTTTGACCCAGGAGGACCTGCAATGAAAAGCAACCTGACGTTGTATTCCCTTTAATGTTGATCAGAATATTGTTTTACTGTTTTATTGTTGTTTGTATATGCATAAATGGCAGAACCAGCACAGATCACTATTATGCAGCCTTTAGACACTGTTATATATTTTAAGCACCTTGTCTTGCCCCATTACTGTATTAATAAACCATTTGTTTAATTGTTCTCTGCCTGGTAATCACGCCTATAGTTCTCGGCTTAAAAGGGGCCTTGGGAGGGTACTCTGGGCCTTCCCAAGGGACCCTAAGTCCATAGTGGTGGTTGAGGAAGGTGGCAACCCACAGGGGGTCATGACAGATGCACAGAGAACTGTCACATAATGGGTTGGAGCAGTAATTGTCCACTAATGGCAGGCACTTCTGCCAGTGCAATGGAACTACCTCCCCCCACCACTGCTCCAGCTTGAGCTCCCCAGAATGCTGGAGACCCTCAGATATAGCATGAGGGGCAAACTGAGGTTCACAGTGGGAAAAGCAATCAGCAAAAAATTCCCTCTTCTGCTAGTGGAAAATTACTGCTGGATCCAACCCAACGTTATCTAAGCTGAAAGCTACCAGAACCTTGTAATCTATCATTGCTCTGCTGAAAGCAAAACAGGTAACCTGATACCTTATCCCTTTAAATAACATAAAGAGAAGGTCCTGCATAAGTTATCCTATGGAGCTGAAGATCTGGGGTTTATGGATATCAGCCAACTTTGGAAATTCCACCAAATGCATTTTATTTTTCATGCTTCTTCTGGCCATGATCTTCTATATATTACTGGTAACTGCTCAAGAAAAAGCTATGTTGCCTGAAGTTCAGCAATATTAACAGCAGATTAACTGGAAAATTCAATGTGAAAAGAACCTAGAGGGCCTTGGATATTAATCCCTAGAATAATGAGACTGAAGCCTAGATTTTTCTCAAAAAATGGTCCAAGCGAAAGGACCTATCCTTCCTCCCCTAGAGCTACTTTTGCCTTTAGAAAAAAAGGAATTAATCTGTCTCTTATTGTTCGACCTCAAGTATGCGAGGTCAGGTTGTTTGGTCAAGGGCCTGGTGAATGTGCTCTGAACGTGTCTGGAAGTATTATGAATCAACATAAAAGGTGTCCTGCAGGATCAGACCAGTGGTGCACCTAGTCCAGCATCCTGTTTCACACAGTAGCCAGCCAGTTGCCCTGGAGGGCCAACAGGGCATAGAAGCTAAGGCCTGCCCCTGATGTGCTCTCCTAGTACTGATATTCCAAGGTTTACTAATTCCAAGTGTGACGATTTAGTCATTATGGCTAGTAGCCATGTTTCTGTGGAGAAACGGCATGAACAAGGATGGAAGGGAAAGTGATGTCAGTGTGATTAAAAAAGAAGGGACAGACTATAAGACCAGGAATACATGCAAGTTATTTTTTTTCTGTTTCCACCGCTAGATAGATGAGGGCTGCATACAAATATTGCACTGTGATCAACTCCTGACCACTGTGCCTGTAAACATTCTCAATATTATTTGCTTCAGCATTCAGATAATGCTTTGGACTTGTACTTCTGGCTTACAAACACTGTTGATTCTGTGCAAAAGGGGGATTGGGTGCAATTTTTATGACCTCATTCATAGTAACATATTAGGGCCCCTTGTCCAGCCAGCTCCGACTTTGACCTACATCTGACCTTGTTGTGCAAGAAAGGCACCAAACTGGCAGATTTTGGAACTAAGACTGGAACAGGCACAGGGCTGGCTGTCACATGTGGGACTAATGCTCACATCCTGCTTGAGAAATAAACACACACACACACACACACCACTCCTTGGCAACGCACCTATATTTATCAGTAATTACATGTTACCTGAGCTGGGAAGCCTGAGGCAATTTTTGTGCGCGTGACACAGGGACGTTCCTTGGGCACAGTTCTGGCTCAGAGCCCAGCCGCATGGAAACATCAGAACAGACACGTCCCTCTGTCACAGTTATTGGCATGGCATCCTGGTGTCTTTTCAGTGCAGCACTTGGGCTACAGCATGAGAGGGAGAGTTTCCACCATTTCCTTATTGCTCCTGTGTTTTTGCCAGAAGACATTCAGAATATTTAACAGGTGAAGCTTTGCACCCCATCTCTATGGGAGGCGGCGTTCCACCTGCTATTAAAGAAACTGGAAAGGGTTCAGTAAAACAGGTGGCAACCCAAGAGAAAGGAGAGCACCATCTCCTGCTGGAACCTTTGGGAAAGGGCAACAGCACTTACCAGAGACTACAAAGGAAGGGAACGCTTCCAATTCAAATGGATTCTATGCTGTTCAAGGTAAAGAGTATATGCTGAAGCAGATGCAGCCTTGGTATAGATATGATTATTCCCCCAGTTGGTTGCAAAAGAGAAGGAAGTTGTGTGTGAGTGAAATATGAGTAGTGGTCATTATGCATCATAGAAAGAATGTTGTGCTTGGACATGAGAGAGCTGGGTTCAGATCTCAACTCAGCCTTTAACTCAGCTGCCTTCTTATAAAATGGACACAATTATGATCTGTTTCTCTACAGGTTAATGAGGAATAAAAGATATTATATAGTATATATCTATATAAATCAATCTTTTTGGTATTGAGATTACAGAAAGAAACCCAGCATTACAGCAACAATGGAGAAGAGTGCCTTCAAACAGGTCCAAAGTTTCCCCCCCCTCACCTTTTCATAACCCCAACTAAACCACACATGTCTGAAATTTTAGACTAAAAATAAAGGGACTCTAGAGCAGAATAAATTGATCCTTGCACATTTCATTTTAGGAAATAAACATGAGAGTATCCAAAATGTTTATTTTCATTAGGAAAAGCTCACTTTTCCTATAAAATATTTCCCCCAATCATTTAGTTTTAGCTCCTCCTAGATTAGCAATTCAGGTTTTCTAGAATTTCCCACTGGTTGGAATTCATTAAAAGATTCTTCCAGGACAAAATTTGGACAGAACTCTGATTAACTTTCCTACAGTTTTGCTGACAAGTGGGAAAGAGATGAGCTGTTGAAGCACACATTTGGACTTCTACCGTGCCATACAATGTTACATCTATTTTAAAAAAACCAGACCTAGCCTTACCACCCTTCCATATGACAAGACACTTGCCTGGAAGAGAAAACTCCTCCATGGAAAAGCCCCATCTAGAAAGAGCCAGGAGTAATGAGAAAGGCATTCTGAGTGAGGTGACACTTCTCCATGCTGAGGGTTTCTTGGGAAAGGATTTGGCAGACACACCGGGGCAGTGGAATAATAACTAGGTCTGCATTTAGCAGTGCCCTTGACTGTAAAAAGAACGGGCGAGTAACCCATACCATAAATGTCCAGACACAAAGTCATTTTGGACCACAGACAAGACATCTGAGATGCTGTAAGCTCACTCACACATAATGCACTTCTCTGTGAACCCTGGGCAAGTTCAGGCTGTAACTGACAAGGAGTGTGTGTGCGCGCACACACATACACACCAGTGAATAGAAGAGTATTGGTAACAGAAGACCCGCCATTTCACCTTTGGGGGAAGAATGGAAGTTTGTAAGCTGATGTAACTGATAGTTCAGTAATCGTCTTGGAAGAAGGAGGACAAATATTTCGAAGAGGGAGACAGAGAAGTACTCGGCTAGCTTATGTAATGGGTCAAGGAATGGGGCTGATTGGTTATATTTAAAGGGAAACAGAGATTCAATGTTTGGCTGAGCCAGTGAAATAAAAATGGTAGTAGTAGGATAAGTATAGCTGAAAGTATAGAAGAGTATATCTACGTGGCTGCCTTAAGCATTTGCTCTTCTTAGGGAAAGAGGGGAATTATAAATCTATATGTTATGGTCTCCTAATGGAGAATTCTTCACACCCTCAGAAAACTAGAATCCCCAGGATTCTCTAGAGAAAGCCATGACAGTTAATGCAGCAATGCAGGTGAGACCAAACACTCACACTATCAGTCAAAATCATATTTATATTGCTTTTTCAAGGTCCTTCACATACATTATATTGTCATCATTGTTGTAATAGCTATGCAAGATAGGCCAGTATTACCATCTCCAGATAAGCAACCAAGTGCCATTCCTTGCCACCTTGGGGGCCCTATTTGGATGTAAAGGTAGCATAGAAATATTTTTGAGAGTGGCTTGCCTCAGACTACCTAGTCAGTCTTAATGCATAGAAAAACATTTCCCAATATGGCAATAAAGTTCTACAAAATTATTTATTTATTTATTTATTATCAAACTTATACCCCGCCCTCCCCGCAAAGCAGGCTCAGACATTGAACCTCTTGCTTTCTAAAGGAAGTAGTTCTGTTCATGATAGGTACAGGAATGCTTGCAAAGGATAAATAAGGGTCATAGTGTGGTACTGTTTCAAAGGACAAATAGGTTAGGTGCTTGGATACAGGATATACAGTACTAAGCCAATGCATATTTAACTAATATGAAGTTAGCATTTGTATCGCCATATCAAGTGTACAAATATACATCATCTTGTTGCACCAAACCTATAAAATAGGTATTATCTCTATACTGAAGAAGGAGGAAAGGGCTAAAGTGGAAGGAGGGGCTTATTTAAGGTCATCAAATGAGTTGCAGGGGGAAGTGGGATTTGAATCAGGAAACTCCCAATTCATAGATCAGTGTCTTAGCCACCACAGTATAGTGCCTTAGACATGAGTTGGTTCAATGAGTCTTATTCTCATGTAACTATGCAACCCTAAAGTACAGGCACAGCATCTAGCTAAAAGCAAGGCAATTTTATTTTCAAGCCAATCTTCGCAGGTCTCCGGAGAGGCAACAAATTTTCTAATAGAAACTAGCAGCTTTTTTTAAAAAAAAAGAACTCCGATCCTCAGAATGTTACATTCTGTATCAGTACTAGTTTCGGTGTTTTGTAGTCATGGAGCTGAAGAATCCAGAAAGATCAGAGTATCCTTTCCTCCAGGCCACATACAGCAGACATTTTCTGTGTCCAGCAGCTGTAATGCAGCCCTCTGGACACACATGCTGCTACCTGGGCTTAGCTTTGCTTTTCCCCTCACAATTTTCTTCTCTAATTTATTGCCATAACTCTTTCTGAATTGGAAATTCCAGTTTTATTTTTACCTCACTTATCACAGCAGGCAATCGAGTTGGTTTAGAATGAAGGAACATTTTGCACCTCCGGTGTTCTCCACTGCTGAACCTTCTGTTCGGCCTTGGGCCACAGGCAGATTAGCCAGAGCTGAATATACTATTATGCAAGGACCCATTCCCTAGCAGACCCCTGAGAAACAGCAATAAATACATCTAGCCTTGAGGGGATCCCAGCCACAAAGCAGCCTAAAGAGCTCAGCTGGGCTTTTAGGCTGATCCTATATGGCAGCTCTGCTGACTAGCTCGTTCTCAAAGAACTCGGAAGCACACTTTTCAAAAGCCTGTGCAGCCCCAGGCCAGCAACACTGACAGGCAGACTCCAAAGACAGACTACAAAAATTTCGTCAAAATTATCTTGGCAGATGAAAGCTCATGATTTTCGGCAAGGTCTATTTGCCCAGAGAGGGAAAGAGTTGATAGCATTGCATCACTTATCAGATCATGGTTACTAACCACAATTTTTTTTTTTAAAGCCCTACCCCCAATTGTTTTGCAGTGGTTTCAGCAGTCAAAATGCTTGCAAATATATATTGATAAAGACAGGGAGGTGAAGTTCATGATAAGATCATCAGATATGTAGACATAAAACTACAACAAACTGAAAACATGTTTTCATTCACTTTGTAGTCCATAGTACACAGCAATGTTGTAAAAATCTTTAGATTTTAGTTATTAAAAAGGATAGGGTTTGGTTTCTGGGTGCTGCATTAAATCAGTACTTAATTGTTTGCCGAATATTATCCAATTTTTCTTCAGCTCTCCTATCATCATAACTGAAAACTGGTGCCAGGTTATCAGGGCTTGGCCTATCAGTACACTTGAGTCCATTTGACAGGCGTATACTATTTCACACCTCTTAGAACAACTGCAGGCTAGCTGATCTGGCACAACCCCAGGTTCTGGCAGACCCTCCACCCTGGGTACAACCAGCTGTTCAGTCCCTTCTTTTGTTTCCTAGCCTCTGCTACAAGGATTGGGATGTACTTGGGTCGTACAGCAAAAACCCTGTTTATATTGCTGGCAAATATTTGGCACATTAATGAAACATGCATAAATAGCACCAACTGCCACCACCCAGGGACTCCCTCATCTTTCTTTACAGAGATGAAAATACCTCAGTGCAATGGCTGGGATCCTATGAGATCTACAAACAAAGCTGAGATCATAGAGAAAGACCTCCTCACCTTTACCTCTCTCTGCAGCCTACTGAGCCAACCTGGGGGTCAAGGGAACCTTCATGAACAGCACAAGAAGAGGAATGAAGAGAAAAATCAACAAAAAACCACCACCCCACGCACACACACCTTCAGCCATCAGAAGCAACCGACAGGGCTGAAGTCATGGACGTCCACAATAAAAATGTTTGTAATACAGCTAGAATGAGTGAATGCCTCTAATTTATGTATGAGTTTTGGAGAAAGGTCCCATTCTTGGCCCAACTCCATCTACTTCTTTGGAGCTGTCCGAAATTTTCAGAACACTTGCCTTCTCTTTACCTGCAAATATACAAAAACATTATCACATCCTGTAGATGCACATGCCTTACCTGTGGTATCTCCACAGACATCTCTGCGGCCACTTGCTCCCATTTTCCCAGTATCAAAGCAAATGCTGGCCCCCCAAAAGCCATTCAAAATGGTCTGGTACCATGAACAATAAGAGGGATGTTAATGCACCAATTTTGTACCTCACCTTTTGTTTAATATCTAATCAAATATGTGATGATATTTCAGCGGAGAAGGAAAGAACTTCAGCAAAACAACAACTATTACAACTTCAAGTGGAAAGATCCTCATATGTCCTTAGATTTCAAGGGGTCCCAGAAAAAAAAGATGAAAGCCTCAGACAGATCTTATGTGACGCACTGGCTCCTCTGATAAATTGCGAACCAGAAACATTACAATCGGATATAGATATGGTCTACTGTATCCACCCTGAGTTTGTTAAGAAAAATAATCTTCCAGGGGAAATTTTTGTGAAATTCTTAAGAAGATCAACAAGAGATTTTATTTTGAAAGCAACTAATGGGACAACCTTAAAAATCCAAGGAGAAGAAATAAAGACTTTGAAAGACATTCCATTTGAAATACGGAAAAAGAGAAAACAATATAAAAACGTTACAACACTACTGCAAGAAAATTCAACTCCATATCAATGGCTTATGCCAGAAGGACTGACTTTCAATTATAAGGGGGAAAAAGAAAAGATTGACTCTTTGGCTAAAGCTAAAACATTTCTGGAACAGCAACAAACCCCAGAGAAACCAAAAGGAAAAGTAAAGGACAATAATGCTACGGATATAAGCGAACAAGATGGGTCAAGCAGTGGCAGTTCCTCATCTACATCGGTGTCTTTAGGCGATTTTATTGACTCTGATTCTGAATCTGAACTAGGGGTGGCTGCTCCTAGATCATTTAAAGTCAAACTCCCCTTTGAGAAGAAGCGTAACCAGAAAAAGAAGTCAAAGTGAAGATCTGAGAATCTACTTTGTTCTTTACCTGAGATAATGCACTATTATGTTACTTTAACCTGTATTTTGACCAGCACTATTTTACTATACCTATTTTGTAATCATATCTATAGGGAATTCCTAAATTCGAATGTAGACTTTTAAAGTTCCTTGCCTACTCTGTATTTTAGAGTATAGTATGGTAGTTTGTAGATGTTAGGTTGTAGTGAAAAAAGCAATTTTTTTTTTAAAAAAAATATGTGATAATATTTGAGCAGGAATCTTGATGATATCTGCAGAATTTGTTTTCAGAACTTAGAATTCCTGTTTGCAACCTCTTATTTTCTAAGAGTTCATTCTGAAAGGATATACTACATGCAACAGCCAGCAGCTTTTACTTGTCATCTTGGAAAATATCATGATATTCTCATAGCTCAGCCTCCAGTTTTCTACAGATGTGCTGTTTAGCCTTCAGGAATATAGTACATTCAGCACTAACATCTGTATCCTCACCAGTTCCCCAGAAGGGCCATACAGCCTCTTTATTTTATTTCTTAATTGGAATAATAGATTAGAACCGTAGATTGTAATGTAATATAATGAATAGTATAATATAATGGCATTTGGAACAGTAGATTGAAAGTATTTCTCTGGTCTGGGAACAGGGGGGATAATCCTACACAGCCAATTACCCCACTTCAAAGATGCTGTAAGGTTGCCTCCATGTTTGAGAAGAGACAGATGGAACATAATGGCAGGATCTCAGTTAATTACTCTCAGTGCCCCACAATTAAGGATACATCAATCTCCAATTTAGACATATTTATTTCCTTCACTATGTTCCCCCCACCCTGCACTGAACAAAATAATCTGTTAAACACCTTCATTATGTTATATGCTGATTTGCTGCTCACCCTCTACCTATATGTAATAACTGGTCATTTCTATTTCATTGTATCTGAGGAAGTGTATGTACACACAAAAGCTCATACCTTGGAAAAAAACTTTGTCAGTCTTAAAGGTGACACTGGACTCTAACTTGTTCATCATAACCTGCATGTATACTAAAAAAGATCTGCATAAACTTATGGTTTCAGTCCTTGTACACCATTAATTATTTTGTTTCATACCACTCCCATCCTTGCTCCTGTCTTCTTTGTTCAATGCCCTGATGCATATCCTTGCAGCAAGAAGCTTGGCAATGGGTCTCTGTGGCTCCTGTGTTTCTACTGGTAACTACAAGAATCTTCTCATCTCACTTTTGACTGCACACTCCTGTAGTCAGAGGTCACCTCTCATCTTTATATATTTTCTGCATATCAAGTACTTGGCATTTTCACATAAAGTCATAAATCCTTGATCTGATGACAATCTTCTAGGTAGCCTTCTGGTTCTACAGCCACTGTTTTGAGCATCACAAAACCTAACTCATCAGTGTTCCATTTCAGTGTCTCTAACTCTCTTTTCCTGGTGAGAACACTTCTGTATTCTTTGAATGTTTTGGCTATTTTCAGCTTGTAGTTTGGAGACCCAGGTAAATGGCCATCTGCTGCCTGGTCAATGATACACAATGATAAACAATGATACATAGCGTTCTTTGAAAATTTGGGATCTGCTTTACCAGACCAGATTAAGAAGTAGGAAGATTGAATGTATTATGGATTATGTTTGGTTGCAGTACCTGTTCCTTAAGGAGACACTGTGGAAACAGGATTTTTACCAGTGCCCCCTTAACAGGATCGCTTTGGCTCCATCAACATCGGACTTTGTTGCTTCATTGGAAGGACTGCTTCAGATAGGAATTTCATTAGGGCTTTGAGGTATCTTCAAAAATTGGACTGACACCAGAGACATTTAGTAAAATATTCTTCATTCATAACATTTGTTAATGGTGCATATACTATTTTTATAAATTCTTTGTTATTATATTCACAGGTTTCTGGTCTTTTGTTAATTTTTTCCATACCATGAATCTCCTCTTTGCTTTCTTAAAAATGCTTGGACAGTTCAGTTCTTCCCATTGTATTTCTCTAGTCTACTCTGATACCTGTTGTAGAGGTGTCACCATATTACCTTCAAAGATAATGTGAAAGAACTTAGTGATCTCTTTAGAGAAATGAAAAAGGTGTGAACTGCATTGAGATGTTCTAAAAAATGTTATAGAAGAAGATTTATACCCCACCCTTCACTCGAAGTTTCAGAGCAGATTACAAACTCCTTTCCCTTCCCCTCTCCACAACATGTTCTGGATATTTCTGGAAATATTTACCCTTTAAACATCCTGCCTCCAATTTGTATTCTCTTGACAATTTTAATAATGGTGCTTGTGTAGTCGCCATTTTAGCAATACTATGCCATAGAAACAAAAGCACAGTTTTTAAAAATTGTGGATCTAAACAGACAGCATTGCTACAATCACCTATTTTCCAACTTCAGGGAAGATTTTTGGCAGGCTCATCATGATCTTTTTTCCCCTCGAGATGGTATTGTTTATTCACTCCATTTATACCTCACCTTTCTCCCCAGTGGTGACACAAAAGTAGCTGACAATGTTACCCTCACAATACGCTTGTGCGGTAGGTTGTGCTGAGTGCAACCCATAGCACTAGGATTGCAGGGCTAGAGGGCACACTCCACCCAGAGCGGCTACCATGCCAAAACTCACCAAAGATGGACAATATGTTGTGATCAGGAAGGAGAGAGGATTCCTTAAGGTGTCTAAAATTCCCTAGAACAGGGGCAGGATAAAAAAAAAAAAAAGATACGTACCGTGTGTTTTATTCAAACAGAAAATTCACACAAAATGTAAGAGAAAAGAAGAAACAACAATGGAAATGGAGGGACAAAAACTTTTACAACGCATGACCCTGATAGACAAGGAGACTAGAGACGCCAGGCCGCCAGAGCCCGTATCAACAAGAAGAGCCTTCTGCCGCGCTACGCACTTCTGCTTCAAACTTTTCCAGTGTCGCACATTCACCTTCCGCTGAGGACAAAAAGTCCACCCGCGCGCGACAAAACGTCTGGGCTATGCGCAGTCTTATGCTAAGAAGGGAAGCTGCGTCAGCAATTCGACAGAAATCGAGTTTCTGCCTGTACCAGTCGAAAAAATGGTGATGCGTTCCCAATAGCAGGTCTGGAGCTCATGAGTTCTGGCCTTCCCCCGCCTCCCCGAAACAAAACAGTCGTTTTTAAAAGAGTACTCCTACAGACATTGGGCGTTGAATATAGCAGTAAACACAAAAGCAAGGGGATGTGCTGGGAGGGCATGTGCTTTTTGCTTGCAAAAGATGCCAGATTCATTCTCTGGCATTTCAGGTAACAGGTAATGCGTTTCTTCCCAGCAGGGATCCATAGCGACTTAAAACATTCCCCATTTTATCCTCACAACAGCAAGTTAAACTGAGTGTGACTAATACAAAGTCACCCAGTGAGTCTCCAAGGCAGAGTGGGGATTCAAACGTGGGTGTCCCACCAGATACTAGTCCGACTCAGGAAGAATTTCCAGGTAAAGCTGTCGGGAGAGACTTTTCGGCTTGAGATCTCAAGTGGAAATGTTCCTAGCACGACACAGAAAGTAAGCTTTGTTCAGTCGCACAGTCGAGTCCGACTCTTCGCGACCCCATGGACCAGATCACGCCAGGACCTCCTGTCTTCCGCTGTCCTCTGAAGTTTGCTCAATTTCATGAAAGTAAGCTGCCGCTCCTTTAATCAGCAGCTACGAATCCTCCCAGTTGATAGCTGCCCTCCCCAACTATAGGTGGCAGCCGAGAGCTCCATCGACATCCAGAACCAGGAAGTTGCTGTCGGTATATTCCCTTCCAGGGCTGTAGCTGCGGTTTGTTTTGTTGGAACGTACTAAGAGCAAATGGGGGGGAGACCCTGAGGTCGAAAACTATAAACAGCGGGAAAGAGGGAAAATGCATTAATAAAATGTGGTGAGTAGGTAAATCGTTGTACAGTAACAAATATTTATGACACAAAAGGAACAACACTGCCTTTTTCCAAGTAGGCAGGTTGACGATTTTTGAAGGCCTCTTTTCCATTTTTGCGTAGTTGGGCTGGTCCAAGTGTTAGGCTGGATCATCTTGAGAAGCAGCAGCAGCTGGGCCAGGTGAGCCTCTTATTTCTACCTGGAAAGGGGGTCCTTGTCCTTTGACAGACCCCCCTCTCCTGCGCGGTGACCCCACCTCTGCTATAGGGAAGCATACAGGCCTTGATACTGTTGGTTGTCTTAACTACCAAATGGCCTCTCCCTCATTGAATCCCGGGAACATTCGGGGACATAGCCGGTCAGACATTCTCAGCCTAACCCTACCTCACAGGATTGTTGTGAGGGTAAAATGGAGGACCGAAGAATGATATAAGCTGCTTTGGGTCCTCATGTAAACTACCATGTTTCTGGTTGCCTGGGTTTGATCTAGCCCCTGTAGCTTTTTCGTTTAAGAGCAATATATTCTGAAACAGCTAGTAGGTGATCATGTTTAACTGCTCGCCACAAAAAGCTTCACTTGCTGTTTTCTGCATATTAGAGCCTTGTCAAAGGGACTGGATCGCTTTTTCTGGCCAGTTGAGACAGTTGATTTCAATCCTGTCTTTTACAGTGCTACTGAGAGAGAAGGAGTGAAAGAGATGTATTCTCACTTCAGACCCCAATTCAAATGATCTGAATTGGATATAGCCTGAGCCTATATGCATGTTTACTCAGAAACAAATCCCATTGATTTCAATGGATCTTACTGAATAACAGTGTGCATTGGTTTGCAACCTGAGGTCACTCCATCACTGGAAAACATTTCCATCACTCCTGTATTCTGTTTATTTCAAAACAAATAGTAATATGTTTGAGTATGCCTGTCCTAAAGAAACATGAGAAGAATTTTGCTGTTGGTCATGTTTGACCATTTGTTGATCTTAATTGCTGGCATGGAAGTGGAAATTCTGTTGATCCCTTTGTGCTGTGTTTTACCCAACATTAAGCATTAAGATAGAGGTTTACAAAATTATGCATGAGATAGGGAAGGAAGAGAAAACACTACTTCTCTCACAGTACAAAAACTCTTGGGCACTCAGTTTAGAACAGATAAAAGGAAGTACTTCTCCACCCAAAGAATAATTAACACTTGGAATTCACTGCTGCAGGAAGTGGTGGCAGCTGCAAGCATAGACAACTTCAAGAGGAGATTGGATCCACATATGGAGGAGAGGTCCATCAGTGGCTATTAGCCACAAGGTATAGATGGAACACCATGTCTGGGGCAGTAATGTTCTGTATTCTTGGTGCTGGGGGGGGGCAACATTGGGAGGTCTTCTGTAGTTCTGGCCCTGCTGGTGAATTTCCTGTTGGGACCTGTGTTTGGGCCACTGTGTAACACAGAGTGTTAGACTGGATGGGCCATTGGCCTGATCCAACATGGCTTCTCTTATGTTCTTAAGGAAAACGCTTCTGCTAATCCAATCACAAGGGGTAATCCACTGGTGGTATTTCCAAATGAAGTGATAGTGTAGACCACTAGGGGGCAATGTGCACACTTGTTTAGAACATAAGTAGAACCCTGCCAGATCATACCAGTGGTCCATCTGTTCCAGCATCCTGTCTCACACAGTGTCCAAACAGTTCCAGTTTGGTGTAGTAGTTAAGTGCACGGACTCTAATCTGGGAGAACCGGGTTTGGTTCCCCACTCCTCCACTTGCACCTGCTGGATGACCTTGGGGCAAGCCATAGTCCTGGCACAGCTGTTCTTGAAAAAGAACAGTTTCTGTCAGAGCTCTCTCAGCCCCATCTACCTCACAGGGTGTCTGTTGTGGGGAAGGGGAAGGAGTTTGTAAGCCACTTTGGGTAGTGAAGGGCAGGGTATAAATCCAATCACTTCTTCTTCTTCTTCCTCCTCCTCCTCCTCCTCCCCTGGATGGCCAACAACAGGGCATACAGGCCAAGGCCTTCCCCTTATGTTGCCTCCTGGCTCTGGGATTCAGAGGATTAGTGCCTCTGAATGTGGAGATTCCCCTCAGTCACCATGGCTAGTAGCTGTTGATAGACTTATCCTCCATGAATCTATCTAATCCCCTTTTAAAGCTGTTTATTCCTCTGGCCATCACTACATCCTCTGGCAGCGAATTCCACATTTTAATCATTCTCTGTGTAACTAGCTTGCTCTCTGACAATAACAGTGCAATCCTGAGCTTAAACAGGTCTGACTTTGCTTATGACTGCACTGTAGAATCAATATTTGGATTTCTATAACAGACTAATTCCTAAGGCTAGGCAACAGAACTGTTACTTACTATCTTCTTTTAAGTTAGGGGCTCTCAAAGTGTCTTCAGCAGTGGTTGGAGGTGTGGCCACAAAAAATACATGGTTTGCTTTCCTCACTGATTCTCCTAATTGTGAATCCTTCACTTCGTCCCCTGTTTTTTGCTGCCAAAGTCCAGAGCAGGGGACCCATTTAGCAACTCTCCTGTCAACTGCACCTGTCTTTTTACAAATTAACTAAGACCATTGCTTGCTTAAAGAAACCTTAAATTGTATGTGTTTTAATCTATGAATCAATTTTCAAAAAGAAAAGGAAAGCTTTCTTTCTTGGTTCTTAGGTGATGCATACAGGTGTAGAAGGAGCTCTTTTAAAATGGTACTTGTCACATAGGAGCCAAGGCTCAGTAATAGAGCATCTGACCTTCACAAGCAGAAGGTCCCAGGTTCCATTTCTGTGATGTCCAGTTAAAAGGACCACTTAGTGGGTGATATAAAAGACCTCTACCTGAGACCCTGAAGAGCTACCTTCAGTCAAAGTAGGCAACTCGGGCACTGATATACTCAGTATATTACTCAAACTGATTGGATATAAGGCAGCTCTATGTGCAGTTTTTAAGTACTTGTATTGGAAATAATATAGAAGAAGAGGAGCTTTTTATACTCCACTTTTCTCTAAGGAGTCCCAAAGCAGCTTATAATTGCCTTCACTTCCTCTCCCCACAACAGGCACCTTGTGAGGCAGGTAGGCAGACTTGAGTGAGTTCTGAGAGAACCGTGACTGGTCCAAGGGTTATGTGGAGGAGTGGGGAATCAAACCCAGTTCCCTAGGTTAGACTCTGCTGCTCTTAACTACTGCACCACACTGGCTCTTTACAAATATGACTGCTCCGGGAAATAATCTACCAAAAGTCTTTAAAACAGTTAATGGACTAGATATCAAAACCATAAAATTAAATTTGGGATCTAACATAATTAACTGATGTTGTAATTACAATACTTCAATATGATACTGGTGCCTTCTTTGCATCAACTGAGGCTGTGGCAAAGAAATGAACTGAATCCAGCTCTTTGGTCTGTCTTGATCAGATCCCCCCCCATCATATGATTTTTCACTAATCAAAAGATCACCCTTTTCTGTAAAACCATTATTTTAAATAACATAATATTTTGGTATTGGATACTCCTGCCATTCTCAGTGTCAGTCATACTATTGTTTAACCTTCCTTTGCAAAAGCCAAGATGAACTGTCGTTCAGAGGTGCTGGAGGTGTCGGTGGAGGGTCGTCAAATCGAAGAAGCTATGCTGGCTGTGTTGCATACCATACTTCTCCACCGCAGCACAGGGAAGTTCCATTACAAAAAGGAAGGAACCTACTCCATTGGAACAGTTGGCACACAAGATGTTGACTGTGACTTCATTGATTTTACCTATGTCAGGGTTTCTTCAGAAGAGCTGGACCGGGCATTGAAAAAGGCTGTTGGGGAATTCAAGGTACAGTGTTCTATGTCTAGATGTTATTTTATTTTTATTAATATCCTACTATTAGTTTTTCTTGGACTAGGGCTGCCAGCTGGCCTGGAGGGGAAAAACGTCCTGTTCATTTAATAGAGGCTTAACATGTGGAAATGGGCACCTAATAATATCCCATTAAATCTCTGTTAAAGAGACAGGACATTGTTCTTCATGCTTGTGACTTTTAAAAAGCTAATCATTCTAATGACTGAGGTTATGTATGGAGGGAGTACTAGTAAACTACAAGAATCCCTGGAAAGTACAAACATTCCTGTTTGTACTCTCAGTATAGAAAGAGCCCTTGGATACTCACTGCAGAAGAAACTTTGTCAGTGATAACCTAGCCATCTAGTCATTGGGTTTTGCCCCACCATGAGTTTATCCCTAATTGCCTCATGTTTCTTTTCACCACAAGATTCAGTGGTAACCAACCATTTATGTGGGCAAAAGTAAAGGTGAAGTAATTGGGATCAGGGTAAACTTGGTCATTGGTAATAGGGATCCAGATGGTGACCCCTAACTTTTCTGACACTGATTCTCAACTTTCTGTAACACTCTAACATGGCCAAGAATTTCTCTTTTGAGGATAACTAATTATATCACATATCTTTCTGTAACTGCTTTTTTTAAGAACCATCCTTGAGCATTTATTACATTTGTCACCAGGACTGCTTGGAGGTGTTTCAAAACAAGTGTTTTGAAATACGTCTTAAAATGATTGCTAACTCATTTCTGTGCTACATCTGACAGTTGGGAGAATGCATAGTAATATTAAATCTCAGATATATGTTGCAGCAACATTTATAATTAGAAAGATTTAGGACACCCAAGAAGGGCTCTACACATTTCTGCAAGCACCCACATTTTGGTTAACTATTCAGTGGAGGAAGCTTAGAAATCTGTCCTCAAGATCTCGTATTGTGATATGATGTACTTAAATAGAGTAGACTAATTTTTCTTGTTTATTTTCATTCATATCACTGAATGTTTAAATTGAGCAGCAGATGAGAAAGAAAATGGGATTCTGGGCACAGTAGAGGGCAATGGGCAATTATGGTTGGGGGGTTGTATCTTGTGTGCGTGTGTGTGTACATGTGTTTGTGCACCTGAAAGTCATGGTGACTTCTGGTGACTGACCCCTACTGGGGGCCTGGAGGAGAATATTCAGAGAGGTGGCTGAATAAAGCCTGCCCCCGCCTCTCACCTCTGGTATTTCAAGGAGGCTTCCCATCCAAGTACTTGCCAGAGTCGACCTTGCTTAGCTTCTGAGATGTGACAAGGTCAGGGAAATGGACAACTATGGTTATAAGGCAGAGATTGGGTTTCATAGTGTTGTATGGTATGAAGTCATCATCCTGGTCGTTGAAGACTGGGATCACAGTCAAACAAATCCCTTTTTAGCAAATATGGTCTTGAAACAATCCTGCATCTTGTTTGATTCTCCAAGTTCTGGGAAGTTGTCACATTATCCGTAAAAGTGGTCATGCAACTATGTTTAGTCCTTGGTGAATGCATGGCATGATTTTTGGTGCATGGATCAGATATTTCTGTGTAGCATAAGGGATACCTGGAGAATCAATCTTCAAATGCGGCAATCTTAAGCATACTTACTAGGGAGGGAGAAAGTCCCATTGAATGCCGTGGGATTTAATCTGAGTATACATTTTTAGGATTGCACTATAAATCACACACTGGGGTTTTATTTTCCCAGGATGCTCTGCGAAACTCTGGCAATGATGGGATAGGCCAGATCTCACTGGAGTTTTATCAGAAGAAGAAGTCACGGTGGCCTTTCTCAGATGAGTGCATCCCCTGGGAAGTGTGGACGGTCAAAGTGAATGTGGTGAGCCTGGCTAATGAGCAGGAGCGACAGATCTGTCGTGAGAAGGTGGGTGAGAAACTCTGTGAGAAAATCATCAATATTGTGGAGGTGATGAACCGGCATGAGTACCTACCCAAGATGCCCACTCAGTCGGAGGTGGACAATGTGTTCGACACTGGGTTGCGGGATGTCCAGCCCTACCTGTATAAGATTTCTTACCAGATCACTGACTCACTTGGGACCTCTGTCACCACCACCATGCGGCGCCTCATTAAGGACACTCTGGCACTCTGATGCCCATGAGAATGTGGACCTGACATCGTTGGAAGGCAACACAAGCAACTGGCTTTCTGTCCTCACTCAGCTTCAGAGTACCAAATCCATCCATCCTCCCTGAAAACACAGGAGCCTTGGCGCCCAGATACTCTGTTCTAATTCATTAATCTCCAAAGCCATCCGAGGCCAGGATGGAAACAACCCTGACTTTCAGGCCTGCCGCTTCTCTAGATCCTCATAATAAAGAAAGGAATTCTGGAGTCCTCCATCAGTTCCCTTTTCTTTGCTTCATTAGATGGACTACAGTTATGTCATTTTGTGAGAGAAAACTGTGTGCATGTTTAGTGATAATTACCCTTAGTAAGCCTATATGACATCTCCAAAGTTGGTGCTCTCCATGAGTCCTAAAATTATATTCATAACAGATGCCTTGATTTCTTAACTATACAATCTTTTGTAGGTCTGCACAGGCTGGGATTACTTTCCTTGACAAAATGGGTGCCTTTCTTTCTGCTAGCTCAGTCTTTATCCTTACCCCACCTGTGGCTTTATAGGAACTGAACCTTGTTATAAGATCATTGTCTTTCTGTGCATGATTTTCAGGGAAGCAATGTAGCAAGGACCTGTGTTTTTCTTGTGAGTATTGGATTTGAAAAGGCGCTGAGTCTAATAGACCTGTTCAAAGAGTCATCTGGTCTTGCCAGTCCAGGCCTAAGCAAAGCTAGTTCTCTGCAGAGTTTAGAAGAGTAGCAGTTGCAGTACTAGAAACAATAAGGCTTCTCCGCATTTAGTATTTTTTTCCAGTTTAATGTTATCTGTATAATAAACAGTAGCCTGGAAATTAAAAAAACAACAACACCTGATCTGTTCATACCATACAGAAGTAGTTTCAGAAAGAATATGTTGGAAAAGTGCCAAAATTTCCAAGTAGCTCTGCTTGGATCACTTTTATGTATACTGCTTCAAACAATTTCAGACTATTTAAACACATTCAACCTAATATACATCAGACTTATATAGTTTACCAACAGCTTCAGAAGTTAGTTCCACTTAGTCTACAGAACTGAAGCTTGGAGAAGCACTGGTGGTATTGGCCAGTGGTGTACTGCTGGTAATCCTGAACAGAGCCTGGAAGCAGAAGAGATGGGGTCAAATCAACGGGGTCATATTTTATTTCAAAAGAGGAAATCTCAAAAATTAGGAGATCACTTGAAAGGGAATAATGAAAAGGTCAGATCTCCCCAGGTCACTTGAAAGATCGTTCCAATCATTATAATTAAAGATGTGATGGCAAAGTGGTTAACAAGCAGATGGAGGAAGGAAGAAAAGACAAGAAGGCAGACTTTAAAGCGTTTGTCCAAATGAGATGAAAAAGGAGGACAAACACATGTAGACTGACATAACTGTATTGCTGTCCTTGTTCTGGAGGAATGGTTAAGATGGGATCATTTAATTTTTTAAAAGATTATTCATGCAGTTTGAGCTGATTTAGATGGGTTTGGGCTGGTTTACTTTTTAATTTTGTTCATCCTGTAGAACTGAAGTCTGGGAAAGCATTTGCCACTAAGGATTTTAGCTGTTTTAAAAGCCCATTCAGCTGTTAAATTAATTCAGTGATTTTTCTCTCAGCCTCAGTTGTCTCATGAGATTGCTATGAGCATAAAAAGAGAAACCCTCATACGTGCTGCTACTTTGAGGTCCTCAGAAAAAGGCTGAGATACAAATGTAAGAGATAAGAGACTGGGTTTCAATGGTGAAAGTTATAGTTGTAGTGTGAAGTCATTATACATGAATACATGAAGCTGCCTTATACTGAATCAAAGCATCTGTCCATCAAGTTGGCTACTGTCTACTCAAACTGATAGCGGCTCTCCAGGTTCTTGGGTCAAGGTCTTTCACATCAGCTACTGCCTGGTCCAGTATAACTGGAGATACGAAGGATTAAACCTGGGACCTTCTGTATGCATGGCAGATGCTCTACCAACTGAGCCACAGCCCCTTTAGCACTGAACCATGGGTATCAAAACCTGAAATCACAGCAAAACACTTTGTAGCAAGCATTGTCTTAAAACAATCCTGCGTCTTGCTTGATTTTTTTATCCCTATTTTCTCCCATCACTCTGGGGGGTTAATTTTTGTCACTTGAACACCCTGTTCATGAGTATGATGGTTGGTAAAGGACATTATGGGGTAGATATACTCAAGAAGTGTAGTGATGATTTGAGGAAGGAATTGTACCCTGTTTCCCTGTTTGGAAAAATAGCACCACTATTCTGGAACTAAAGCAAAGGCTGGTGACTTCCCTTCTGTTCTGGTATGGATTGGATCCTGTACCTTTAACATAATATCATAAATTTGTCTTGACAGACTGAGCATATACATGTTGGATACATCTACCTAGAGTTGCCAATGTCTAAGTGGGGCCTCGAGATCTCCTGGGATTACGCCTGATTTCCACACTTACAGAGATCTATTACTCTGGAGAAAATGGCTGCTTTGGAGAGTGGACTCTAAAGTATTATACCCTGCCTTCCCCAGGCTCTACTTGCAAATCTCCAGGAATGTCCAACGTCCAAACTCAGAGCTGGCAACCCCACTTTGCAGTTAAGTGGTTCTGTTCTTTATTGGGAACACGCACTGCTAACATAGGGATTGTAATACCACATCCCAAGAAAGAGAATGACCAGAGTATCCCCGATTCTACCTGCCGTATAGCTGACAATGCCCGGAAATCCCAAAAGCATCCCCAGTGTTCAGAATGTACGGTCCTGTCCCTGACTGACTGGGGAGAGGGACACAAAGATGCAGTACTAACCGAGCTGAGTCACGGTTTGAAAGACAATGCTTGCCCATTGTCTGGAAGCAGACTTTTGTGTGCGTATGGCTCCAGTTCTACTCCAGGAAAGAATCACCTTCTACGTAGAGTTGCTGACTTACTCACGAGCAACCCCCGCGCACTTTAAGAGCGCTGAATTTTAAAGCGGAACTAGCATTCCTTTTCTAGTTCTTGTTTTCCTTGTTTCTGATAGTTAGCGGCCCCCGCGCCCTCAAGAAATAATGAAACCTGCCCAAGCAGGCAAGGACAAACTCATGATGTCGGCTCTCGTGAGGACGGCGCCTTTAAAAAATTGCCTCTGCCCCCTTTCGTACTTTTCATTGGCTATCCCAACCCCAATGGGAGGATATTCTTTTCTCGCCAGTTACCAAGTAGATTTTTTAAATAAAATAGGTAGTTCTGGTGAAGAGCAGGCCCTTTGGCAAATAGGATAATGTCTCATAGCACCGCCCCTTTTTTTCAGGCGTTATATAGTCCTGCCAGTAGACAGGTGACAAGGATGGTATCCAATAAACTCTAGATAGCCAAACGCTTCCGACCAATAGAAGTTTCAGGTTCCCTGATCCCGCCTCGGCTGCAACAGATCCAGGCTGGCGCTGGGACTGTTCTTTCAGTCAGCCGGTGGCCGCCATGTTGGGGCTCGCGGGTCGCTGCTGTGCCTCTTCGGCCGCCTCCCTGCTGCGGGGAGCGCGGAGCGTATCTAGCCCGCTCCAGGACCTGCTGCTGTTGCGGGGTGGCGCTGCTGGGGCTGCCGCCGCGGCTCGTGAGTGCGGGAAGGCAGCAGAGGGCGGGGTCACCTTGGGGCCTAATGGCGGGAGTGGAGAAGGGAAAGCCGCGCGGCCTAGAGCGAGGGGTGCGGGAGGCGGCTGTATGGCTGTCATCATCACTGTGGGTAACCTGGATTCTTTAGTGGCAGGCCCTGGTCATTCATTGTTCTGAACCTTCCTGGTTTTTCCAGTTTCGAAAGTTTGGAACTGGGGAGACGTGGGTGCACATTTCCCCCCGCCGTGAAGTGACCTTGGGCCAGTCACGCTTTTTTCAGACTCGCCTCCGCTGACAGGGTTGTTGCAGGAATAAAGTAAGAGAGACACAGTGTGCATCGTCCGACCTTTGACCGTCCCACCATTATTTTTCAGTCTCCTTTCCTTAGATTAAGATCTTTAGATTTCTGAGTTGGAGGAGAATGTTTCTCCTCCAAAATGCTTTGAGCCAGAATGCTGGCTAAGGCGTCACGTCGTGTGCAGGAATGAGTGTGATGGAGAGGTTCGCTTTGGAAGCGGCCTGGCGACTCTGCAGGTTAGGCAGAAAAGAGATTTTACAAGAGGCCATGATTGCGGAAGGGGTGAGCTGTGAGTTGGGTAGTTCCAAGCGCGCAAGACGTTTGGAGACTAGAAGCTTTCGGCAACCCTCCAGTGGTGGGGGAGGACTCGCGGAACTGGAAAGACTCGGTCCCATGTATGAACTCAAAATGGCATGCCTTGCACAGCTCTAGGGCCCCTGAAATTTTCTTTCCTTGATTCCCCCCCCCCCCCCGTTCTGGATAACCTTGTCTATTTTCATGTGTAAAAAGCTCATCGAAGGCCCAATCTTAGAGACCAGGTTATGGAGAAGGCGAGAATAGTTGCAGGGCACATATAACTGTGTTCCGCCAGGCTTTTCGTTGAGGAAAGCAACGGTTTCCTTATTGGCTAGCACCCTTCCCCCCTTATTGGCTGGTAGGCCAAAATTGGAATAAAAAACATTATAGGACGCCATCTTGGATCTTTTATTCTGAATTTAAATTTTTATTAAGCTGTATATTGAATATGTTGTCAAAGGCTTTCATGGCTGGAGTTCATTAGTTGCTGTAGATTTTCCGGGTTGTGTGGCTGTGGCATTGTAGGACCTGACCTTTCGCCAGTAGCTGTGACTGGCATCCTTAGAGGTATAACACAGAAAGATGTAGTACTCCTTGACACAGAGAGTACTACATCTTTATGTGTTATACCTCTGAGGATGCCAGTCACAGCTACTGGTGAAAGGTCAGGTCCTACAATGCCAAGACCACAGCCACACAACCCGGAAAATCTACAGCAATTAATATATATTGAATGTTAATGTTTTGTATATTTTATGGTATTATCCCTCTTTGTTCATTGCCCAGAGCCCGACACAAGCTGGGATAGGGTAATTAATAAATTTAATAAATAATAATATGTTTTGAAGGGTAGGCACTGCATTAAAGGAAGAGGCTGCAAGGAGTATTCCTTCCTCGGATATAAGTGGTTCTTTGTGTGTGGCAGAACCTGTAACCTGCCTTTATCACTCCACAAGGAGAGAATCTAGTACTTGATAGCTGGTCAGGCCCTTAGCCAAGATTTTTTAATTTGGAGGGCCTTTTAAAAGGTTGAGGGGCACTGAAATCATTTTTTAAAAAACCTCCCGTAGGCTGGCTGGCCCCTGCTAGTCTTCCCATGTGATGGCTGGAGGAAAAGGCACCACGTTCCAGTGGGACAAAGCAGTGCTTGCCCTTCCCCCCCCATGACTGCTGCCCCCCCCCCCAGCTGAAGCAAGGAGCCGTGGAAGGAGGTGGCAAGTGCCTCTGGAAAGCACCTTCCACCCCATCTGCAGCCTGACTCTGGAGGGCCCCCCCCCGCCAGCCTCTGGGACCCTGCCCTCCCATGTGGTGACTCACTTCACCTCCCTCCTCCTGCCTCCCGGCCAGGACAAATGCAAGCAGGCAGGTGGTGCGTTCCCTGGTGGTGGCCACAGAAGGGTACGTGCAGCATGGGTGCCCTGCTCCACCCTTGGCTCCTTGGCAGGAGCCCCCCATGGCGCAGCTCTTGCTGCCTCCATTGCCCCCAGCTTCCTTTCTACTCTCAGAATAGTACTCTGAGTGAAATTCCCACTGGTCCTAGTTCGCCTGCCAGCTTCCTGTGGTGCTGATTCTTCTCCAAGTGCTGGCCTCACCTGGGAGCCCTGCACTGCCAGCTCCAGCGAGTTGAGGGGCCTGGGGTAAATAGGAAGTGGGGGGGCTTTGACAGGAAGTTAGGGGGCTGGACCCCAGGGCACCCCACAATAGCAATGTGGGGTGGATTTGAAGGTCCTGAAGTAGCAGACAGGTTGGTTTGTGCAAAAATGGACACCAGCCTGTATATAGGGTGATGTGTGTTTTCATGCAAAAGTCTTTATGGACTTTCAGATCACGTTTTTTGAAATATTGGAGTAGGGGCCTTCAGACTGTGTTCTGGGGAGCTAAGGGTTCTTGGAAGCTGTTGGTAGCAGTTGAGCAGTTATCTTAAGAATGCACATCATTGTTGCATATCTTCCCCTTGATGCCTTAACTCTTAAGGGAATTTTTTTGGGTGTTTTGAAACCTGTCCGGTGCTTTGTGTTTCCTAGAACTTTCGTTAACATACTATTTATATAGAAGTTCCTTCACTGACAAATCTACATGGAATGGTTCCTTTAGGGTGAGAAGTAGAAATGTGTCAGCCTGTTAAGCTCTGCTCTCTTGTGATTTTTCACTCCCTTGATAGGATGTTGGGGATTGAAGTTGCTCTGTGGCCTGCACCTAATTGCTTGTTTCTCTGATGTTCTGTTCTCTAGGCCGGAACTATGCAGCGCAGACAGCTCCTGCAGCTAAAGCTGGAGCTTCCACTGGGCGTATTGTGGCAGTCATTGGTGCAGTGGTGGATGTCCAGTTTGATGAAGGGCTGCCACCTATCCTAAATGCCCTTGAAGTGCAAGGCAGGGACACCCGGCTGGTGCTGGAGGTGGCACAGCACTTAGGTAAGTACTGTACATATTAAATATAACTGGAGGGAGGGGTTTTCTTCCTTTGATGATCAATAAAAGATGACTTTCGTTCTTCTGAGCTTGCTGAAGCCTCTTTTATTATCTGAGAAGAAAACAAATTCCCTGATTGCCTTATGTCTTAGGGACCTTAAGACCTACGGACTAGCAGAGTTGAGTATTCTCATGCAGTCCGCATACTGTGTTCAAACTTCAAGTGAATGCAAAAGAGAGATGGAGGGAATGAACATCCTGTTGCCTAAAAGTTCCATACTAAGGAGCAGACCATGACAGGTTTAGAAAATGTGGCCTGTCCATGGTCTTCTAACTTTGTTCAGGTCTTAATTGTATCCAGTAGAAATGAGTTTGGAGTCTAATTTACTTGTTTTGGAGGTGCTTGAGCAAAAACTTGTTTTCCATTTCATAAAGTTCTTTGAGATTTGTTAAGCTGTATCACATTGATGGTGGGATGTTCACATTAAGTAGCATATATATTTATATTTTGTGTTTTTAAAATGGTATTTGAGGTTTTTAACTCATTGGTTTAACTATTGGGGCTGAGCCCTAAGGGAGGGATTGATTGCTGAGTGCTAGAACCATTTCCACTGTGCAGACCTAGTGGAAGTGCAACTTATACAGTCATTGTCACTTCTGTTGCAGGTGAGAATACTGTTCGTACCATTGCTATGGATGGTACTGAAGGCTTGGTAAGAGGCCAGAAGGTTTTGGACTCAGGTGCACCCATCAGAATTCCTGTGGGTCCTGAGACCCTTGGAAGAATCATGAATGTAATTGGAGAACCAATTGATGAAAGAGGTCCAATAACAACAAAACAGTAAGTTTGGATTTATATGGTTAAATGATAAGCAAGAGTTATTCTGAATGGCATGGTACCTGATTTTTTTAGTGTTGATTCTATTTTCATGAGATATCTTTTGATAAATTCTGAAGACCTGCCATAGTTACATCCTTCTGCTATGGGAAGTATTATTTTGTCATTACTAACCTGTTAATTGCATTGGTTTTCTAAAGTCGTTAAAATATATGCTAATAGTAGAATGATAGAGAATTTGTAATGCAGCAGGTAGAGTACAGGAATTGTATTTATATGTACATCATCATCTTACTAATGTTGATAGATGATTGAGCTCTTCTCTAGACAATGGAAAACTGACCTGATGAGTTAGAGCATCCAGATCATCTTGACACAAAATTTAATTTTAATTCATAAGCAAGTCATTGTCGTTCTTGCACCATGTCTTATTGTACAAAAAACACACACCCTAATGCAGTATTTTGAGGTACTTTTTTACACTCTCAAACATGAGACCTTATAGTTTTTAATTGAAAGCTGAGGTTCTAGCCATCCTTGGCAAAATGAAGTAGTGTTGCCCATCCTATTCTAGAGTAAAGCAGAGTGCTAATTAATCCCCACAAGTTTTAGTTCTGCATAGTTAGTTATTGAGAGCTGTGTAAGCACTTTCTGGATGTCTCAGAAGGGGCATGTTAACACAAATCCATCTGTCTCTTACAGGTTTGCTGCTATCCATGCTGAAGCACCAGAGTTTGTTGAGATGAGTGTTGAGCAGGAAATCCTTGTCACTGGTATTAAGGTTGTGGACCTCCTTGCTCCATATGCCAAAGGTGGAAAAATTGGTAAGCTCCCAAAGAGGACTGTGGGGATGGTCATGGAATAGGGTGATTTGAAGCTCCTCCTTTCCAGCAGTTTGGGATCCTGTTCACGAGAAGTTAGAAATTCTGTGTTTGCTTAGCTTCCTTCAGTGATGAGTAACATCATGACTTTCGTTCTTCTGAGATTGCTGAAGCAACTTGTTCTGTCTGAGAAGGAAAAGGGTATGGTGGGGAGGGGGAAGCATTTTCAGAAGTCTGGTGTACTGAATGGTCTTTCTCTCTCAGGTCTATTTGGTGGTGCTGGTGTGGGCAAGACAGTATTGATCATGGAGCTGATCAACAATGTTGCAAAAGCCCATGGTGGCTACTCAGTGTTTGCTGGTGTCGGGGAAAGAACTCGTGAGGGAAATGATTTGTACCATGAAATGATTGAATCTGGGGTCATCAATTTGAAGGATACCACATCCAAGGTGAGCAACCTAGTAGGGTTGTCCAAGTATAGTTATTGAACTCTGTCCTCAAAAATACAAAACCCTTGTTCCTTTTTGGTTGGCAATTAATAAAGGCATTGTGTGACTTTTGGCTTGGACTTTTGCAGTGGATTAATGTGCCTAACCTACTTTTGTCCTACAGTGGGTATGGTATCATTTGCTTTAATCTGCCATCTGAGGAACTAATGTCCAGTTCTTTTTTTTTAGTAGTCCTGCTAATAGGCCAAGTACTAGTGACCAAAGTAGAAGAGATCCCTTTGCTAGCGTATTTGTTGCAACAACTGGCTGAATTTGTTTTTCAAGGGAATGCTTTTCATATAGTGCAGTCTGCAGTCCTATAGTCAATGATGTGCCAGGTATGGTATTGCACTGTTATCTAAAACCTCTGCTATCTATCTCCTGTTCCTCCAGGTCGCCCTTGTTTATGGGCAGATGAATGAACCACCAGGTGCTCGTGCCAGGGTTGCACTAACTGGGTTGACTGTGGCAGAGTATTTCAGGGATCAAGAAGGCCAGGATGTGCTGCTCTTCATTGATAACATCTTCCGTTTCACACAGGCTGGATCTGAGGTATGGCTGGATGTAGTGTGTTAACCTCAGGCTTAAATTTGATCTTGGTATCTTAATGGAAGAAAATAAATTAGTGACAAGGAATGTGCTTAAAAGGTTGGCAGTGGTTGCCAAGGGTTCTCTAGTCCACCCAGGGCTGTTTGCTCATTCTTAGGAGAAGAAATGTACAGCAGTCTTAAGCTGTATTAGTGAAAATGGGATGTGGCTTAGCAGAAAGATAGGATGGAAAGTCTGTTTTCCATTCTAGTGACTGTGGACCTGTCCCTGGTAACTTAGCCATTTGTCTGCAGAACTTTTTTCAATGGTTTCTTTTCTCAAGTAAACTTATGTGGCTGGCAAGTACACTAGAGTCTAGAGGGATAATATACATTCTTTCTCTTTCAGGTGTCTGCCTTGCTGGGTAGGATCCCTTCAGCTGTGGGCTACCAGCCTACTCTAGCAACTGATATGGGTACCATGCAGGAGAGAATTACAACAACCCGGAAAGGCTCTATCACTTCTGTGCAGGTATCCTACAGTCTCTTTCAGAGGAGTTAACCCGCCCCTACTTCCAGTAATAAGTTACGAACAGATAACAGAATTATACGCTGGAAAAGTCTGGTTACCCCCATCCCAGGCCCTTTATATGGCAGGGAAACAGCAAATTTGCAAGCAGATGGCCTTAAACCAGGGGCTTCAAACATACAGCCTGTGGGCCAGAACTCTTATTTGGCCCGCAAGCAACTGGTCGTTACCTTTACTGCCATATGCCAGAGGCTGTACATTATGTCCCTGCATACTGTCCTGGTGCTAATGAGTAATGGGCGATAGAAGTGGGAGGGCAGGTGTAAGGCAGGTACTGTAAGGTAATACTGTAAGAGTGTTAATGTTTTAAGCATGTTTGTATATTGAATAAAAAATATCATTAATTGGGTTTGCTCGTGTCCTTTATAAAGTTTATATTACCTGCATCTGGCATTATATTTTATGGCACCCATGGCAGAGCTGGACAAAGTGACGTTTATGTCAGATCCAGCCCTTGTAGCAAATGAATTCGACACCTCTGCCTTAAACCTTCTTGTATGGTTCTTCTATAACTTTTTCTCTACTCAGGCTATCTATGTACCGGCTGATGACTTGACTGACCCAGCCCCTGCAACTACATTTGCCCATTTGGATGCCACCACTGTGCTGTCTCGTGCCATTGCTGAATTGGGAATTTATCCAGCTGTGGACCCTCTAGACTCCACCTCCCGGATCATGGATCCCAATATTGTGGGGCTGGAACATTATGATGTGGCCCGTGGAGTGCAAAAGATTCTGCAGGTGAGAGAAGGTAGACTGGTGTGCAGAACATGAGCTTAAAGGCATTAAGAATGCATTCTGGTCTTATTTGGTTAACACCTTCTGCAATATGTCTAGAGCAGAAGATCTTTCACACTAGTGCCAGCTGCTGCCCAAGAAGCAAAATTTAATTGCACTGTCATGTGTCTGGCTGTGCTTTCATGGACGAGATCTTACAAACATGTTTCTTTCTAGGATTACAAGTCCCTCCAGGATATCATTGCTATCTTGGGTATGGACGAGTTGTCTGAAGAAGATAAATTGACAGTGGCCCGTGCCCGTAAAATTCAGAGGTTTCTTTCCCAGCCCTTCCAGGTGGCCGAAGTCTTCACTGGCCATGCAGGCAAGCTAGTGCCCCTGAAGGAAACCATCAAGGGCTTTCAGCAGATCCTGAAAGGTAAGTAGTGGTCTTTTGAATCTCTTTTTTGAATTTTGCTCATAGTTGCTGCTGCAGCTACCACATCCATTGCTTCTGCACTGTTTGAGCAAAAAGCGTCCATATTTGGGGATGAATAGCTCTTGGCAAGTGGTTTGTAAGCCAGTTAAGAATTTTTACACTGGGTCCAGGTTGGTGGCAGTAGTAAATCACCATCTATAACGTGTTTACAGGTTGTCACAGACATATGATTGGCACAGTTCTTTGTTCTTATCAGAAAAACTGCATGATGTAGGGGAAGTAAAATTCAACTTCATAGCAGTGGGCAGTGCTGTTCTTAAATGAATGAGTCTTCTTCTCTCCTCCTCGAGTTATTTATTTATTTATTTAAAAATATTTATTAGTAGCCTTTCTATTTTGCAGAACTGAAGGCTGCTTTAATTTATATCCCGCCCTCCCCATGAAGGCAGGCTCAGGGCGGCTCACAGTCATATATATAAAAACATCATGCAACTATTACAACAGATAAAACAGCTAAAACCACAACAAAATGCAAAGTGTTAGCAATGCAGTAAACAATGGCTGGATTCTTTCGGCATCCAGATATAACAGTCACCATTATCCAGGTCCTTGCCAGGCTGTCAAATATTGCTTTGGTGCTGATGCTACTTTAGTGCTGATGTTAGGGTCAGGGCCACGATGTTACTGGCAGCCCCATAATCAAAAGACTGGTGGAAGAGCTCTGTTTTGTAGGCCCTGCAGAAGGAGCACTCCCAAACTCCTAACCTCTGTTGCTGGCACCAATGGCACCCCATCAAAGGTCAGGAGTGGGATCCCTAACCTTGGTCCGCTCCGACTCAGGCACAGGACCTCTGTCTTCGTCGGATTCAGTTTCAGTTTCGGTCAACTCAGTCTAAGCCAACCAGCCACGGCTTTCAACGCCAGGTCCAGATCTCCTGGACTAGAGTCTGACTGGCCGCCCAACAACAAATAGAGCTGGGTGTCATCCGCATACTGGTGACAACCCAGCCCATGCCTCCGGGCAATCTGGGCAAGGGGGCACATATAGATGTTAAATAGCATTGGGGAGAGTACCGCCCCTTGTGACACTTCACAGTTAAAAACACATAAAAGACCACTGTTTAATCCCCTGCTGTTTCCTGACTTTTGCTGTATCCTTTCTCTTGTGTAGGAGAGTATGACCATCTTCCTGAGCAGGCTTTCTACATGGTGGGGCCCATTGAAGAGGCTGTGGCGAAAGCTGAGAAGTTAGCTGAAGAACATTCATGAGTCTCACTGCTGCTCTATCACTGGTTCATGTTGTCCAGTTTCCTGTTGGGGAAAGCCATGTAATATGTCTAAAAATTATTTAAAGTTTCCAATAAAAATGTCTGGTGAGATTAAAAAGTGTTTGGTAGCTTACTGAAGATAGCTAGGAAAAGGAGAGCGAGCAGTACTTTTGCCCCAGCTTGAAATAGGTTGAGGTTAGCTGCCTGGCAGCGGTTAGTCAAGAGATCTTGCAACTTGATATTGGAAACTGTTCCAGCACACCCTGCAGAGGGCATCATTAGCTGAGCTGGCGAAGAAAGCACTCTAAAATGTATACCTGTGCCCTGTCAGGTAGCTCTGAAGGTTTTCACTTTGTGGGAAGGGACAACACTGGAGAGAGACTAATACCTTTCTCGTTAACAAGATTACATTGCTGGCACTCATCCAGCCTCTCATCTGAAAACTGGAACTTCTGAGTGAGGTGAGGAGCTAGAAAAGACAATTAATGCGTCTGCAGTCATCTTGCTTTCTGAATACCCATTGATAACACTGCAACTGCAGAAAACCTACCCCAGCATGGTTTTCTCCAGTTATAAAAGGCATTTTACTCTCTCCCCTAGCCTTTCATACTGCTCCCTCCTTCTCTTCCCCACCCTGTTAAGTGAGAGTAAATGTTGCTGTACTTGGTCTTCAGAACATTTTATCACTAGGAAATCTGTCCAGATGATGGGGAGCAGAATCCCTTGCATCCTGCTATTTCTTGCTGAGTTGTACTGCAATGTCTCCTTGGGATTGGTTCCCCTAGCCTATTTAATAGCTCCCAGTTTTGAATGTGGTAGGGAGAGACAACTTGTAGGTAGGGAGGGACAACTAGCAGTCACTGTTGGAAGTGAACAAAGATTATATGGAGGTGATGTGTAGCAAACATATCCAGAACTGTACCTAAGACAAAAGGATTTAGAGAAAAGGGCTAGAAGGTGGAACTATGGGTAGGAGATGGAGAAGTCCCACCTGCAGTTTATCCTGTGCTTTACAGTATAGAAGTGCAGTCAGGTCATAGGTCTATGTTACGTTGCTTTGATGCAGGCTTGTTCAGTAGCAAGTATGGCAAATTTTCTAGTAATCCATATTGTCCACTGCTGCTCTTGTTTCCAGTCTAGTATCTGAAGATGCACTTTGCTTATATTGAATACAGCTTGCAACAACTGATTCTCGCATAGCTACTCTGAAAGCCACCTTCAGAATCTTTCACCTAGCTGTTAGAAGCCAGTAATCTCTGACTGGACCCTCTAGGTAGTGCCTAGACAGGAAGGGGTTTTTTTCATGCTAGCAGCATTACTATGAACTGTTTCCGAAGTGCGAAAGAATAAGTAGCTGTCTTTCAGTACTACTGCTTAAATGCTTTACTGTTTATGCAGTATGTGTGAACTAGAAGGCAGAGCTGTTCAGTATGTTTCCTACCTGATTGCTCTTACACTCCTCTGCTGCGGCATCTCAGTGTCTAAGGCACGTCACTTCCAGAAAAAAAGATTGGACCTTTGAAGCAGCCACAAGTACGCGACACTCAAGCTGTTCCTGGACTTATGGCTGGTATTTCAGTTTTTTATTACATTTCAGCATGGAGCTTGGTTTTGATTGTTCTGTTAAACGGCTAACTACTGGACAACAGCTAATGTTCATCACAAACTCATGAAACACTCCTCTGTCAAAGCAGAATCTAGTACAGCACTTGTAGGCCATTTAATATGTTTATCAGAAGAAGCTTGCCTTGGATCGATTAGTCATAGACTAATGGGTTATATGATTTGTAACTCCATGGTTCTTAATAGAAATAAATTACAAATGGGGGCGGGGCTCCATGATTTCAGGCAGCCCTTCTCTCATTTACAATGGCTTCTGGTAGAAAAGGAATGTCCCAGGTCCCCTTATTCTCTCTGTCAGGCCTCGAAAAAAGTGGTGCACAGCAAATAGAAATCAAATTAATTTGGAGCTGACTGAAGGTCATCAGACACAGGGGTCTCATTGAATATGCTGCTTGATATCGCTGTATTGAGCATAAGCACTGTCTAGAGTGGTTTATATGTCCTCATTTTTTCACTTGGGGCTTGAACATTCTTAATTTTGCATGTGTGGTGCATTAAAAGGGTCAGAGCTGTTCGGTCTGACTCGTCTTGAATGGCACCATTTTTGTTCAGTGTCTTATTTCCTTTTTAAGAAGAAATCCATGAGGGGGTCTGAGGGAAACAAAGGTAAGGCTTGAAGATTACGGCCTCAGTAACTTCTACTTAAATTAGTTGCATCAAACTCAATTAGAAGCCTCTCAAGCCTGTTTCCAGAGACATTCCTGTATCTTTAAACCTTAGTTCTGTGTACAGCTAATCACATGCTCCATTGCTGATGTATTAACCTGTCTCCTTTGAGTGATGAGAGAGTACAGGCTTCAGTGGATATGGTTTGTCCAAGACTGTCACTTGCGTTAGAATCTGTAGTTCATTTCCATGCTGCATGTTGGAGCCTTATGAACTGTAGAGTGGTGACAAACATGTTCTGTGTTCAGTAAGATTCTGATTAACAGAGCCAGGTTCCACTTCCATTTGCCATTAGACTTCCTGGGTAGCCTTGGGCCGGGTAACTGTCTCTCAGTCTTACCGCCGGCAACAGCTTAAGATAAAATGAAGCAGAAGAGAATTGGATACACCATCTTTGAGCTCCTTAGGGATTAAAAATGTACTAAATAAACACTTGACTGACTTTCCCATCAAAAACTTGGTAAGTGAACTCTGAATACCAAATCCTCTAACCACTACTTCTCCAAGTATCCAGGTATTGATTTCCCCCTTGGTTCTGTTATGACTGCTAGTATCTGTTTCTGCTAGTGCTTCACTGTTTTTAGGAGCTGCCTGACGAGGTAAGGATGCTCTTGGTATTAATGCCGAAACCTGTATGGCCCTATTGGTGTTGCTGTCACCTGGAGCTCAGTTTAATAAGTTTCAGCATCTTTAATGAACCTTGGCCTCAAAAGAGTAAGAATAATACTGTGGTGGCTATGAAATTAAAGTAATATGGGATTAATTCAGCTGAATCCTCCTTGGAGAGCTGCTATCATTGCAGTGTCAATTTCTCTAATTTACAGTTCTGTTTATATCTGAGGGGGTGTAATAGAACAAACATAGACAAAACATAAAACCACGGAAGCCACTTGCTTGGCCAAGTTTACTACCATAACTGTTAACTAATGACTGAGCCAATACAATTTTTATTTGCATGGGTTTGCCACAAAGTGCCCTCTACTGGCTATAAAAAGGAATATCACTCCAGCTGCTGGTTGCTTAGCTCCACTACAAGCACGGTTAGCCTGATTGTATGTATGGGGCCATTTTTATGGAACATCATATGCCTCTGCACAGATCTTCTCAGCTACCATACACCTAAAATTTACAGCCTGATCTAAAGTATGTATATTCACTAGTAACTAGTCTTGCTTCCAAGAAAAATGGATGAATACATTTTCCATTGGGCTGCCAGATCTTTGTTGTTCAGTTTTTGAAGCGTAAGACTACAGAGCCAGTGAACTCAGGAAAAGCACCTGATGGAGCAGGAGGGCAAAGTCTAGCAGCATTTGATAATTTTTTTAAAAGAGAAAACAAATAGGGCAGCAATTCAACTAAGAGAAAGCTTAGTCCAATGTTTACTTCATCCATTAACAGAGCAATCCTATGTAGAGTTACTCCAGTATAAGGCCACATCTTAGAGTTAACAGCATAAGGCCCCTTGTAGCTCTGTGTCAACTTGCATAAGAATCACTCTAATTGTGAATTTAAAATGCATTCTTTGTTTTTAGCAGGTGACTGTTTATATCATAACACCTATGTTTAAAAAGGTCTTCCATCCTCTGTGGGGGAAGGAATGTTTCTTTTATGAAGTCTTGCCATCTACAGCATTTGTTAAGTACCAACAGAAAAAATAACATGTTAAAACATTTCTCATCTCTATTTTCATCAGGCCATCTTTTCCAGTGATCAGACTCTTCTAAGTGATTTCAGCATTTATATATTTGTTTGTTTGTTTGTTTAGATTTATATCCTGCCCTCCCCACAAGTGGGCTCAAAGTGGTCACAACAATAAAATTACACTGCCCGCTTTTCCACTCAATTTTCAAAATATTATAGCTGTCTTGCTGTTTACCTCTTAGTTGCTTGCTTGCTTGCTTGTTCTCTCTCAGAGCAAAATCTGTTGTGGTTGGGAAAACATGCTGGAAAGGGGGATGAGGTGGTTTAAACTCTAGAAGGGAAGACTGTAGAGGAGCCCCCTCCAGTCTTGTCAACTGCTTGAAATTCTTGAAGAGATTATCTTGCAGTCTTACAACAACCCTGTAAGGTATTTTTTCCATAATGAAGGGAAGGGGGGCTGAGGCAGAGAGAAGCTTACTTATGGGCAGAGGAAGGATGAGAACAAGGGGCTACCTGGCTAATCTTTCAGCTGCTATAATAAACTTTCATAGCCTGTCCCCTTTCTTCTGGCTGAGCTTTAACTGGAAATATTGAGAAATCCTGAAAATTGGAGTAAAGCCCTGAGTTTTAGCAGCCCTAATTCAACACAGGGAAAGAGATTAGCATCTTAATCCCAAAATTAACCCTGAGTATTCAAGGTGGACAACATTCTAGGTCACTTGGAAATATTCAGGTTTATGTGTATTCTGTACTTCCGCAGTTGGTACCACCCCCAGAATTCAGCACCTTGAGAATCCTACACGAAAAAAGTCTCTAGCCTTTAAAGCTACAAAGATTATCGGTAGTCACAGTGGTGGGTTGAGTAGGATTTCTGGTGGTCCAGACTTCAAGAACATAACATCTCTCTGTATTCTCCCTGCTAGGAAAAATAAAATGCAAAATGAGCAAACCTGTGTACATTTATTTACTGTATAGCCCACCTTTCTCAGACTCAAAGCAGATTATGCAGTGTAATTGATAATAGTCCATACAAATAGACATAAGCACAGTGAAGGCCAGTACAATCAATACTGAAACCTGAATGAGTATAGTATATTAGGCATGATACAGAGTGTGGCTATAGTACAGGAAAATGGTATTGTGGGAGCCTTCCTGACCTCGGGCAGACCAGTCCACAAAGTGTGGGTCACAACACTTCAGCCAAGACTGGATTTCTTTTTCTCTTTTCTGGTGGTTATTAATCCTTTAGTCCCCTACCACCCACTATTCAATATTATCCTCAAATGCCCCCATCCATCATTTAAAAATTACGACATTACAAAAAATCCAGGTAAGGCAATTTTATTGATATAGGTATATTTATGATATATGCATATGATACAGAGATCTTAGGCATCTACTCAGTGAGACCCTTGTGTCTGGTGGACTTCAGCCATCTCCTTAGGGTTTGGCTTTATGCCACTTCTTTCAAGGTGTACATTTATTTTATTATTTCTATTTGTATCTTGCCTTGCCAGACATGCTGGCTCAAAGTGGCTAATGGTTAAAATAACGTAAACTGTACAGAGTTAAAACAATTAGAGAATACAAGACCAAGTTAAAACAGCAACAGTTACAAATAAAAACTGACAGATGATGGCGATAATCCAAATCACACCCAATGATAGGAGTAGCATCCAGCAAGGTCTCAGGCCAGAAGGTGTTCCAGGGCACATTCATCAGTGGCGGCTCCTAATCAAAAGCCTGGTGGAACAGCTCTGTTTACAGGCCCTGTGGAACTGTAAAAGGTCCCACAGGGCCTTGATGTCCTCTGGGAGCTCATTCCACCAGTATGGGGCTGCCACTGAGAAAGCCCTGGCTCTGGTGATATTCAGCCTGGCTTCTTTTGGACCAGGGAGGGTCAAGCGGTGTTGCGACCCTGACCTCAATGCTCTCTGGGGCACATATGGGGAAAGGCAGTCCCTCAAGTAGGCAGGCCCCTGACCATATAGGGCTTTAAAGGTTAAAACCAGCACCTTGAACTGGATCCGGTACGCTATAGGCAGCCAGTGCAGTGTCCTCAGCGCAGGCTGGACGTGGTCCCATATAGAGAGAGCCATCAGCATCCTGGCTGCAGCATTCTGCACTAGCTGCAGCCTCTGGTATTTCCAGGACCTGGGCTTTCAGCCTCAGGATTGGATAAGTACTATAAAACAGCTCTCTGCTGGCTGTCAGCAAGGACTGCCTAAAATCTCACATCTGCTTCCCCACGTGCCCCCAAAGTTCTGAGTGCCATATGTAGATTTCCCTCTGAACCGACCACAAATCAACTTCACTGAGCTGTAGTAGGACAAAGCAAGGAAATCCTCTCTGTAATTTTATAAGCCTCTAGCATCTCTCCCTCCTTACGTTTTTTCCCCCTGAACGAAAATCTCTGTTTGCATTACCCTTTTCTTGTAAGGAATTATCATTTTAGTTGCCTCTTTAAAACACACACACCTCCGATTGATGCTAGTTTTGTGGGATCTTGGTGGTGAATTGTAAAGAATTTATTTTAGGTCTGTGTACACACCACCCGTGGAGAGGAGACATTGCTGCCACTGTTCCTACCCTGTGGCAGTTCTCGTGTACAAGCGAGCGGTTCTCTAAGAACCAGCCGACTGGTGCAAAATCTTGCCTTGGTTCAAACAGATCCATTTCCCTCTGCTCTGCCCGACGCTGGAAGATTGACGCCGCTCTTCAACGCCCTCTTCCTGCCTGAGGAAACCGCTGGCTCGGGTGGCTGCTTAACCGCGAGGGCAGCACAACCCGACAACATCGCTCTGCCGCTCTGGAAATGCCTCGGCGATTACAGCCGGGAGACTCTTGCCACGTGGTCCTACTGCGCCTCCACTCCCCTATAATTAGCAAGATGACGAGGCCTGTGTTGTTGCAGCGATCAATGGGAAGAGGTCAGGGGGCTCGCTGTCTCTGGTGCCGCAGAACAGGACAAAAAGCAACGTCGGGGGTTTTTCCTTTCGAGCTCCGGTTTCCAAAGACTCATCTAACTGAGCAGCAGAAGAGAAGGGGGATTGCGCGCCCTCCGCGAATCGCTCTCTTTCCCTAGTTGCAGTAGAGATGGGCCGGAAGACGGGACCGGCTTCCGACACAGTTTTTCCTGCCCCTGGGGGACATGAATATAGGCTTCCACCGACACACTCTACCCACACTGACTGTGTTATAGGGAGCCGTTTGTCCTCCTGTCCGCCGTGGGCTTTTCCCGATTGCGGTCTCTTGCTCTTTTCCTTACTGGGGGGAGGGGGGGCTCTGATGGTGCAGGAGAAGGTCTTTGCATGCGGGAAGTCCCGAGTCCAGTCTTTGGAATCTCCAGTTAAAAAGATTTCAAATAGGATGGAGACGTGTCTGTATCTGAGACCCCGGAGAACCACTGCTACTCACAGTAGACCACACTGACCTTGAGAGACCCAAAGGGCCTGACTCACAAGAAGGCAACGTTGTGCCATTGGGAACTCAAGCCTGTGTTTTAACCCAAACCCATGGGGCTATAGGAGGTGGGGCAGGGTAGAGATGGAGGTTATCCGTTTTTGTACATTTACTTGTATTGAATGGAAAGGGGCTGATATTGGGAAGAAGATGAGAAATACACAGTTCCCCCCTCCCTTGGGCTGCCATGGTTCCAGTGCCTCAAGAGCAGGCCCCTAGCCAGGATTTTGTAATTCAGGGGGCCTTTAAATAAGTCAGGGGGCACTGATGTCACTAAAATAAAAAAAAACCTCATTTTTACAGTGTTTGCACTGCTTGCCTACCTGGGGAAGCAAGCCACGCTTGGGGAAGGGGCAGTGGTGGGGAGTCCTCCAGGTGGCCCAGAGAGCCAGGGGGCTGGATGGAAGTCAGGGGGCCAGGCCCCGAAATGCCCCACTGTAGCTATAGGCCTGCTCAAGAGCCTCCTTGCTGTGATGCAGAACAAAAGTTAAGGGGTGGGGTGGAGGGGAGGCCACCAATGCTCCCTCTAAGCTATGGAGTCTTGTGAGCAAAAATTCAACTTTGTGACCTACTGGCATTAAAGTTCTGAAGGAGCAATTTGGCTACTGCATTAATTAGTTTGCTTTGGAGCCATCCTTTCTGAGCTAAGACAAAAATGCATGAGCCAGAGGCTAAAATACTGTGAGCTAGCTCACACTAACTCAGAGGGAACACTGGAGGCCACCATTCCCCCTTGAGGGGTTTCCTTACCAGATTTGGATCCCCTGGAATTCTGCTGCCTCAAGCTCCTGCTTATACCATCCAATAGATTAGGCAGGGCTGTTAAGAGGAGGAAACCCCCATGGAGATTCAAAGTCTAAAGCTGTGTCTGATTCTAGTCACAGTGTGCCTGGATCTCTATTGGATACCTGGGCCATCTTTCTGATCTCACACTCAGTACACTCCCCGGGGGTGGGGGTGGGGAATGCAATTTAAGTAACTTCTGACACAACTCAGAAGATCAACTGATGCATCAAGAAAGGGTTCTTTTGCATCTTTTAAAAAATTCTGAGAGCATCACACAAAAAAGATCAAAATATCATCCTGAGTCACTGCCTATTCTTAAAACCATTTTTGCCTACAGCATCTGGGGGACCAATTGCCAGACCAAGTATTATCAGAAAGGAATAATTTTATAAGTGTCTGTTATCAAACATAAAGTCCTAAAAAGTGGCTAATTACTTATCTCGTGACTATGCTGGGCAGTTTGTGAGCTGGACTCCAAATCTACTTCAGGTATTCTCTTTTTTGAGGGGGGGTATTTTTTCATATTATGTGTGTGTGTGCGCACACCTGGAAATCATGGTGACCTCTGCTGAATGACCCCTACTGGGGGCATGGATGATATTCAGACAGATGGCTGGATAAAGCCTGTGCCCCTGCCTCCCGGCTCTGGTATTCCAAGGAGGTCTCCCATCCAGGTACTTGCCAGAGTCAACCAAGCTTAGCTTCCCAGATCTAACCAGATCAGGCTTGCCTGGGCTATCCAGGTCAGGACCTCTGCTTCTATTTTGACAGGATGCTGGTCTTCTTCCTGGTCCAGCATATGCCTTAGTAATGTAATCTGAGTAAGGAATTGGAACACTGCAAAAATACTATCCAGAAATGAGTACTACTACAAGATGACCATTACAGGGAAACATACTGGCTCATTAGGGGAAAACATTGGTTCGAAAGCAATGATAGGTTAAGAACTTTATTAGGATCAACTAAAATGTCATAAAGCAAATCTTAGAGTTACCCAGGACTCTTCTTATTTACTGCATTTTCACCCCTCCCCTCTTTTCAAGAGCTTAAGGCAGCAAGCATGGTGCCCTCATTTTTTTCTCACAGCAATCCTATTGTCAGAAGCCCTAACTTAGTCAGCCAAACACCATGCCTTGTGGTTCAAACAAGAATAGCGTTTATTATAAAGCTGCAATAGAAAGGTTACTGGAGCAGATACATTGTTCAGAATAACTTGGTTACACAAAGCAGGCGGTTATACAGGGAAGGGGGTGAATGGGGACCCCCCCTTCTACCAATCAGGGAATAACATGCGAATGGGAATCGAAAGTTACTACGCTAATGAAAGTTCCCACCGCCCCCATTATTCTCAGCAAAGCTGCAGCTTTGAAAGCGATAGGAAAGCTCGCAGCTTGACTCCTCAAGGTCAGAATGTCCAGTCTACCAGAGATAGGGGTTGCCAGAGCCACATTCCATTCTCACACACCAGGCATAAATCAACACCCCTACGATCCCAACCTCCCACCCGTCACGCCACCATGGCGCCCATAGCCATCCTCCCTCCCCTCCATCCATCATGGCAGGACTACCTGACATGCAGCCCCCTCGAAAATAACTCTACCCCTTTGGTTTGTGGGGGTACAGCTTGTGAAAAGCACGGATAAGCCGGGGGGCCAGAACATTTTCCGCCCGTACCCACTCCCTCTGTTCCGGCCCAAAATCAATCCATTCTACCAGATAAAACAAGCGATTGCGAGAGATCTTAGAGTCCAAGATTTGTGACACTTCATAGTGAGGTTCCCCCCCCACCAACAGCGGAGGCGGGTTGGGTCGTTGCGGTCTCCATTTGTTCTCCTCAGGTGCCCGGCGTAGAAGCCTTACATGAAAAACAGGATGAACAGACTTTAGAGATTTAGGCAAGGCAAGTTCTACAGTCACATTGTTAATAACTCTCACAATCTCAAAAGGTCCAACAAATTTCCAACCGAGCTTGCGACTCGGTTGAATGCGACGCAAGTTTTGTGTGGACAAATAAGCAAACTCCCCACACTTAGGAATCCAAGCTAGACTGCGTTTCTTGTCGGCCTGGGTCTTATAGGCGTTCTTAGCCTCTTCCAGAGTCTTGGCTAAAGATGACCATGCCATTTGCAATTGCTTGCACCAGTCTCCAGCATCTCCCGCCGGGAGGTCGGGAGAATTCAAAAATGGCAAAGGCGGGGCGTCATATCCATGCACCGCCTTAAATGGGGACATCCCCGTCGACGAGTGCTGAGTATTATTGTAACAGAACTCAGCCAAAGGCAACAGAGAGTGCCAATTGTCCTGCTGAAAGTTTGTAAAACACCTTAAATATTGTTCCAGAGTTTGATTCACACGTTCAGTCTGCCCATCGGATTCCGGATGGTATGCACTGCTGACCCCCTCTCCACCCCAAGCAGTGACATTAATTCACTCCAGAAACGTGAAACAAATTGAACCCCCCTATCCGAGATCACTTTAGCAGGTAAAGTGTGGAGCCTCACAACGTGTTGCAAGAACGCTGAGGCCAGTTTCCTGGCAGAGGGGACGGAGGCAAACGGAACGAAGTGAGCCTGCTTAGTAAACAGATCTACTATCACCCAGATGACAGTATTCCCCCCGCTAGGGGGTAAGTCCGTAATAAAGTCCATAGAGATCACTTCCCATGGACGAGCCGGCGTGGGGAGGGGTTGCAGAGCTCCTGGGGTTTTTCCGGGTCTAGGTTTACTCATTAAGCACGTTTGGCAAGCCGACGTGAACAATGAAATGTCTTTTCGTAGCCCGGGCCACCAAAATTGTCGTTGTAGGAGCTGGAGAGATTTTACAAACCCCGTGTGCCCAGCCAGTTTTGATCCGTGTGCCCAACTCATCACCTCCCCCCTTAGGGAACGGGGAACAAACAGTCTGTGATTTTTAGTCCAGCAGCCATGCAAATCCTGAGAGACTCCGTCCTCCCCCCTCACCTCCTCCCTATCAGCGTCAGACATGGCTGTAGAGAATTTCGCCACCCAGTCATCGGTGGGAGGGGTTGGGGATGGAGGGGAACTTTTGGCTTGCTTTCGGGTGGTTACTGCCCCTCCCAACTGGGAAGGCGTAAAGATCGAGTCACGAATCTCCTCCCTTTTGCTGTCGTGTTGTGGGAGGCGTGACAGTGCATCAGCAAGCGAGTTAGATGTTCCCGGGAAGTGGTGCAGTGTAAAATTGAATTTGGAGAAGAAATCAGCCCAACGCAGCTGTTTGGCGTTCAAGGAACGGGGGGAGCGGAGAAGCTCGAGGTTTTTGTGATCAGTCCAGACCTCGAAAGGAACTCGCGCCCCCTCTAGCCAATGGCGCCAGGTAGCCAATGCTAAGCGGATCGATCCCGCTTCTTTTTCCCACACCGACCAATTCCGTTCAGTATCGTTAAATTTTTTAGAAACATAGGCAAGGGGGTGTAATTTACCATCCTCCCCCTCTTGGAGGATCGCCCCTCCCATAGCAACGTCAGAAGCGTCTACTTGTACAATGAATTTTTTAAGTTCATTCGGGTGAGCTAACACAGGCTCCGACGTAAAAAGGGCTTTCAGTTGGTCAAATGCCCGTTGGCATTCCGGAGACCATTCTAGTTTGGCCCCGGGTCGAGTGTGGTCGGGCGACTTCCCTTTTGTTTTCAGTAGGTCAGTTAAGGGGAGAGCCACCTGAGCAAAGTTCGATAGGAACGATCTATAAAAGTTCGTGAATCCGAGGAACCCTTGGAGTTGCTTCCGGGTTTTTGGTGGCTCCCACCCTACTACATCTTTTATTTTGTCAGGGTCCATCTCAATTCCCTTTTGGGATATGCGGTAGCCCAAGAAAGGGATCTCCGTCTTGTGAAATTCACATTTAGACAGCTTAGCAAAGAGTTTATGCTTGTGCAACGTTTGTAACACTTCCCGCACCAGTTTCATGTGAGATTTCAGGTCAGGGGAATATAAAAGTATGTCATCAAGGTAAACAAGGACCCCCTTGAACAAATACTTGTGAAGCACCTCGTTAGTCAAATTCATGAAGACCCCCGGCGCTCCCTGAAGCCCGAACGGCATGACTAAGTATTCAAATTGGCCCAGGGGGGTGTTGAACGCCGTTTTAAATTCATCCCCCTCCCGTATTCGGACCCTGAAGTAGGCATCTCTGAGATCTAGCTTTGAGAATATTTTCCCCCCAGCCACCGCAGCCAACAAGTCTTTGATTAGGGGCATGGGGTAAGCGTTTGTGTTGGAGACTGCATTCAAGCCGCGATAGTCGGTGCACAGCCGCAACCCCCCGTCCTTCTTTTTTCGGAAAAGCACGGGAGCTGCGAACGGGGAGGATGCCGGCCGTATAAACCCCCTGTTCAGGTTTTTGTCAATGAATTTTCTCAACTCCACCTTCTCCGAGGGGCTCATAGAATACAACTTCCCCTTGGGTAGTTTCTGGTTAGGCAAAATCTCAATTGCACAGTCTGAGTTTCTATGGGGGGGCAATTCATCAGCTTCCTCCTCCCCAAAGACAGAAGCCAAGTCGCGATACTCTGGAGGGATCCCTTCTAGTTCCGCTTCTGCCACCCCCACCATCACTAGGGCTTGCCCCCCCGTTGTGGGTCCCCACTCTTTCTTCCACAGGTGGGACTGGCATTTCTCGGAGATGAAATTCACTTTCCCCTCCCCCCATAAAACGTGTGGATCGTGATTGAAGAACCACGCGCTCCCGAGTACCAGGGGAAAGCGGGCAGACGGGGTAACAACGAAGGGCCTCTCTTCCCAGTGATGCCCAATCCCCACCCTCAAGGGCACAGTCTCGTATTTACAGGGTTCTTTCATGGTGGAGCCATCCATCTGCGTAAAAATCAAGGGGTCGTTTAGTTTAACAACTTTTGCCCCCAGTCCCGTCACTAGTGTGGGGTTGATAAGGTCTCTCCCACACCCAGAGTCAATGAGAGCCCGTACTCTCACATGGGTCAATAGACCCGGGTCCATTAAAGTCACCGTGAGAAAGAAAAGAGAGGGGGGTTTGCTCACCGGGGTTTGCGCCTGGGAGTCTGGGACCTGCTGTTCAGCGCTGTTCACAGCAGGTCCGTCTCGTTTCCCTGCGGCACGGTCTCGCCATCCGATGAGTCCGATGCCTCGCTGAGCGGCTTGGCTTGCAGGGCTTTCGCCCCCCTTGGCTTTGCCACCGGCTTTGGCGTGGACGTGTCGAACTTTTTCTTGACTCCCTTGGACGCTCCAGTTGATGCAGGGGAGCTTGGGCAGCTCGCGGCGAAGTGGCCCCCTTCTCCGCACTTGAGGCATAAACCTTGCTTCATTCGGAGTTCCCTCGTGCCATCCTTCGGTTTTGGGTTCGGGGTGGGGGTTTTCCCCGCGCGGCCGGCGCGGGGCCCCTGTTAACCATCGCTGCTGCATCATCCAATTTGATGGTTTTAAGGCGGTTCTCCATAGTGATGGCGGCTTGTATCCACCCAGAGAGTGTGTCTGGGTCTTGGGTCTTGGTGACTTCTCGGCGAATCTCCGCGTTGAGTCCCAACTTATAGTACTCCACGAGGGTCCCATCTTGCACCCCTCGGATTTTGGCCGCACACCTACGGAACTCCGCCGTGTAATCCCTCACCGATCTCGTACCTTGCTTGAGGGCCCGGATCGTTGCCTTTGCCGCTTTATTGGAGTTCACGTCCTCGAATTGCTCTTTCATGGCCCACATAAAAGAATCGATTTCTCTCAGTTCACGCCCATCAGCCTGATGAAGTCCCACGTACCAGTCAGCGGCCGCTCCTTTCAGGTGGGCTGCTATGACATCGACCATGCGATCTTCGCGCTGGAATAGGTGGCCCCAGGTTTCGATAAATCTTTCGGCTCTCACGAGGAAGAACGGAAACTTTTCTGGGTCTCCATCAAAGTCTGCGTCCAGGAGTTCCGCAGGCTTCGGTGGCAAGAACCCCCATGGACGAGGGGGTGGCTGCCCCGGTGGCCCCTGCGGCCCTGGTCCCGCTGGTTGCGCCGGAGGGCCGGCCGGCACGTTCTGCTGGTCTTGACCCGGCGCCGGGTGTTGATCCTGGGGAGGTTGGTCTGGTGGTTCCTCTCGCCTTTGTCGCTCTCGCTCTTCCCGGATGCCCTCAGCGATCATCTGTGGGATGCGGGCGAGGGATTCATCTAGGAAGCGCATCAGGCGGTCTTGGCTCGGTTCCCCACTCCACCTCTGCCTCACCACGGCACCTTCCAGGCTCTCGGAGTCTCGGCCGGTATCTTCCAGGGCCCCAGCCGTGATCAGTCTGCGGACCGATCTTTCGGGGTGGCTTCCCCCCACCGATGCCCGCGGGGTTCCAAACCACGTTTCGTGGGTTTCGGCCAGGGGTTTCACCCAGTCTCGTCTACGTCCGACTCGGGTGGTCACCCCCCCATAGGCGGCCCCATATGGATCCCCGTAGGGCCCTCCGAAGTCGTACTCCGGACCCCATTGTCCCGGCACATACGTGTCAGGGGTCTCTTTGGGTACATCCTTCCCGGGAGGTTTCTTCTCCTCTTTCTTTTCTTCTTCAATCGGGAGAGTGTCTTCTTCACCGCTGCTCATTTTGGAGTCGCGGGTTTCGGACCAGTCCCGAAAGTCGATGATGATTCTGAACAAACTGTCAGAAGCCCTAACTTAGTCAGCCAAACACCATGCCTTGTGGTTCAAACAAGAATAGCGTTTATTATAAAGCTGCAATAGAAAGGTTACTGGAGCAGATACATTGTTCAGAATAACTTGGTTACACAAAGCAGGCGGTTATACAGGGAAGGGGGTGAATGGGGACCCCCCCTTCTACCAATCAGGGAATAACATGCGAATGGGAATCGAAAGTTACTACGCTAATGAAAGTTCCCACCGCCCCCATTATTCTCAGCAAAGCTGCAGCTTTGAAAGCGATAGGAAAGCTCGCAGCTTGACTCCTCAAGGTCAGAATGTCCAGGCTACCAGAGATAGGGGTTGCCAGAGCCACATTCCATTCTCACACACCAGGCATAAATCAACACCCCTACGATCCCAACCTCCCGCCCGTCACGCCACCATGGCGCCCATAGCCATCCTCCCCTCCCCTCCATCCATCATGGCAGGACTACCTGACACCTATGAGGTAGGTGAGACCAAGAGCAAGTGACTGGCTCAAAGCCAGATAGTAAGCCTCTTGACAGATTACGGATTTGATCCCAGGTATTCCAAATTCTAGTCCAATGTTCTAACCACTGCACTACGCTGGTTCTTTGTACTGTTTATTTATTTCATTGATATCCTGCCTTCCTCCCCAGTGGGGACCCAAAGTGGCTGATGTCATTATCCTTTTCTCCGTTATCCTCACAACAACCTTGCGAGGCTGACAAGAGTGACTGGCCTGAGGTCACCTAGCAGGCTTCCATGGCAAAGTGGAGATTTGAAAGCCTAGGTCTCTCAAAGCCTAATCTGACAATTTAACCATTATTTTACAGGGACTCTCAATTATCCTGTTATCAATTTTTACCATCACAACAATACTAGGTTAGTTAGGCTGAGTGTGTCTGTTCCAAGGTCATCCACTAAACCTCATGGCAGATTTTGAACCTGGGTGTCCTCACTAAAGAACAAAAATGAGGAGGGAGGGAGGAGGAGAAATAAGATGGTTCTGGGCATGCGGCAAAAGCCCACAGTCTGCAGCCTGTCACAGTTGTAAGATGGTGTACAGGAGATATTACACAACCTTAACTAGTTAGATCCATGCTGGTGCACAGCAGATTTCAGGCTGCAGCAAGAGTTGCTGGGACAAAATGATAATGTTGCAGGAACTACAAGAAAATGGCATCTCAACAGTATAAAAAAGCTGGAATGAAGAATGTATTTTCAAAAAAAATCACATTGCAGTACAACCTACCCCAGATCTCATCAGCCTTAGATCCATCAGGTAATGACGCACTGAAGAGGGTCCTTTTGCATATTTTTGTTCACTGCAGAAGTAACATACGAGGAAGGTAAATCAGAATTGCATCTAGAGTTGGGGCCTACTCTCAACATTGTGTCATCAGCCTGTAATTGTTAGAATATTTAAAATTTAACATATATAGAAGGGAGGGAGAGGTGATATATGAATGAGAGCCCCGAGATCTTTAGACCCAGGGCTCCCAAAACTGGGCCAGTGTGTTAGACCAGGAAGCAGAAGTCCTGTGTTCAGCTTCTAACACAAACTTGTAGATCACTGGTAGATCACTCTCTCTACATTTAAAAGACTTGTGATGCGCTTTTCACAGCTAAAATTGACTGCACTGGCTCCACTGCACAAAGGCACCATTTAACCAAGTTTCAATGTGATTTGTTCTTCAAGAGCTTCTATATTTCTTGCTGGATCACTGATGCTTCACACTGTGACTGTTACTAAAAACAATTAAAACAGGTACTTGGTATCCATACAAAAGACACAAATCTCTTTGCTTAAACCATAAATGATGTTTGCCGTGTACTTATTATTATGCTGCTATATTATTATGCTGCTATAACTATCATAAGGTCAACAGAGTTCTCACAGTAAGAGAGCCAGATTAGAAGTGGCAGACCTGAGTTCAAATCTCCATTCTTCCATGGAAACTCACAGTGTGACCTTGGGCCAGTTACATGTTCAGCCTAATCTACTTCACAGGATTGTTGTGAAGACCAAATGGAAAGAGGAGAGCCATGTGGTCTTCCTTGGAGCTGTTTGGAAGAAAGGGTGGGGTAAAAGAATTATGAACAAAACAAATTCTATGAAAATGAACATCCTCTCTGCAGTTTAATCTCGACTATATTGCAGTTGGACTTTCTAAGAATTACTAAGAATTTTGCCTTCTCCTGGAAACTGACTGCCACAACTATAGGTACTTCCTCTCTATCACATTTCTAGCCTGCCTTTCCTCCAAGGATAGCTAATGGTTCTGCCTTCCTCCATTTTATCCTCCCAACAACCTTGTGAGGCAGGTTAGGCTGAGAGAAAGGCAGAGTGGTCCGTCCAAGGCCACCTATTTTAGCAAGTGTTGGAGCTCAAGTCTAACCACTGTGCCAGTCTGGTTCCTAATCTGGATAGGTCGAGTAGATTTTAGACCCACCTTTGAACTTCACAGGGAAATGAGGGGAAGGTCTAGGTTTCTTTTTTAAAAATGCATTTGTTTTGCACTTTTTTTTTTTTTTTTGGTAAAACTCTCCTAAAAAGGAGAGAATTTTATTCTTTTTATAAGAAAGGGGGAGGGTAGACAGCTGGAGAAAGAGAAAGATGGAGTGAAGTTTTCTCTGTTAGTAAAGGTTAATTTTAGTTAGTAATCAATACCATTTTTGGCATCTATCGCGATTCGAAGATCTTCTTTTAAACTTTACAAAGTCCAGAATCACTCTGTTAATACAGTTAGTAAAGTCCATTGGGGTTAGTAATCAAAAAGCTCCTTGCAGATGGTACACGAACAGTCCTTAAAATGTCTTCTTTTTAGGTCTCTTCCAGTTGTAGATTAAGTCCTTTTCAACTTTGATGTCTTCCAATCCGTCGTCTCCCTCCCCTGGGCTGCTGTCTTCTTCTCTGCCAATTTTGGGTGCTGCGTCTTCCTCAAAGCTGGCGTGTCTCTTCAAAGATTTTTGCTTTTTAAAGGTGTAATCCATCTTCTTTCTTTTCTCTTTTTCCTTGTGTTTCCGACCTTCAAATTCCCAGGGCGCCATAATTACTACATATGGAATCGGATCTCTGTATATTGCCTGCTGTGTTCAACATCCCCTTCTACTGGCAGAGTATCTTCTTTTATAAAAGCGGAATAGGCTTTGAGAGCCATGTCCACCTCTTCTTTTAATTCTTTCGCTTCACTGCCAGTTAGGGGTGCCAAAACATTTATCGAGTTAAATCCGAGATCCTCCTTCTCTTCTTCTTTCACGCCCTGAAAACTTAGAATCAAATCCGATTTCTGTTCTATTTCCTCCAATTTCCCCTGTCGACTAATCAAGACACTTTCCACTTTAAGCAAAGTTTCATTGATCTTCTGTATTTGCTCCAGTAGAGGGCGCAGATCCTGTTGATTGACAGCTAGCTCTTGGGGGGGGCTACCCGGGCCGGAAGTCCCTCCTCTCATCTCTTCCGGTTTCTTCCCCGTTGTCGACATTTTGTTTTATCATTTACTTTTATAAAGTTCGTGCCGCCTCCCCCAGGAAGCTAAAAGGATCGTAGTCTTTTATACAACTCCAACGGTACTTTCACCAACACTGTTTTCCTCTCTGCCCCCCCTCGCGCTCCCTTTGTAAATCTTGCTTCTCAAAAGGGATGGGGACTCCTCCCTCCTCCCATATGCTTAAACGCTTACGGGGGGGCTCGAATTCACGCTTCAAAAACGATCTTCAACTCACGGTTCGATGCCTTCTTCTTTTTATATTAAATCGTAACGCTGTCTTCACTCCTGGAAATCGGTGGCGCCGCTAAGTCCCATTGCGGGCACAACGCAGCGGGGCCGATTGGGGCGGGGAGAAAGCCTCAATTTCCCGGCTGTCTGCCGGCAAAGAGGCTACTCCCCAAGCACCCCCGGTTCGGAGCCTTTGCCTAAGGCTCACTAGGGTCTTTCGCACAGGCGAAGACCCCCCCTGACTGCGTGTGGGCTAACCGCCTCCGGGAGCATCCCGAGAGGCGGCCGCCATTCGCAGCGCCGAAACCGAAACCAGCGCATTTGTTTTGCACTTTGAGATAGCTTTCCCAGGCAATGCAATAGAACTGCCCTGTGTTGCAAAATGACTTTTGCTCCAATGCAGCTCTGATAATGCACCAAATGCCTTAATTCTTGCCTCACAGTGGTTCAGTTTGCATTTTTACAATTGCCCCTGCTGTCAAATTTGACTTCCTCTGAGACTTGCATCCACTTTTGTGGAAACTGGCCATTTCAATCATTATTAGCATATGATGTTTCATGCTCACCAGTCACCTACTTGCCCAGCCCTGGAGAGTTGTAGATTACCCCAAGACCAGCCTCTAACACAGATGGTTCCCTTGAAAGAAGGGAGAACAGCAGAGCTTTCTACTCCTCTCCCTCCCCACCGCATTTAAGGAACAGGATTGCTTGAATCTAGTTTAGGAAGGATCTAATCTAGGGTTTAATTTAAAATAGATTCAGAGGACAATCTTAAACAGGTCTGCTTAGAATCCTAGTTAGGTCTATTCAGTGGGGCTTACTCCTAGGAAACCATTCTTCAGATTGCAGGAGTGGCTCCCAAACTAGTTTTTAGTGCCAGGGCTCAACACTCAACTAAGTGAAATCAGGAATAGAAAAGGAGACTGCCTCTGAGCAAGTACAGAGTCACTGGGTCTTTACTCATGAGGAATCATGGCCTCTCCTGCCCCAGTTTAGATGGGAGAAGCAATGCTGGCTGTCATAGGCTGGCTGTCATAGGCTAGAGCTGCAGCAATTATTTCAAGAAATCAACCACTGGTCAGATCTACTTCAGCCTTCAGGAAGACTCTGGTTTCTCTTCAGGAAGACAGACTCACATGACTGCCAATGGCAATTGTCCACCCATGAAATATGGCCTTCTCTGGAGTGGAACGCAGAAGATGGAAGGACACCATAAGCATTGACATGCAACTTGTGTCATTGTTGTTCTTACAAAGATGACAAAGAATCTAAAGAAGTGGGTTGAAGTCAGCAGGGATGTTATGCTTGAATAAAATGCTTGCTGGTCTTTAAAGTGCTGCAAGACTTCTATTAATGTTTGCTGCAACCAACTGACACTGCTTGCCCCTCTGGAATAATACAATCATAATTATTTATTTTTGTTCCAGCTTGGGGAATCATTATTTATTTCTCTTCCCCATCATGAGCCTTCCTTTCTTCTTTAAAAGAACTCAAGGCAGCTGACGACACCCACAAGTTGAAAAGATTCAGTTGATCGCAAATACCAACAGAAGAGGTCCTTCCATTTCTTCCACCCCCTCTGTCACCTCAAGGTTGGTTCAGGGACTCTGTTTGGGAAAGGCAATACAAACTGTGGCTGGTTTCATTAGGACTTTGGATAGGACTTCATAGCCTGAATCAGAATACTCGTGACCTGAGACAGCAACATAACCTAAGGAATTACCACAGCCTGTATATACTCAGCTTAGCCTGGGAGCAGAATGCAACAGTCAGTGAAATTGACAGGCATTATGGAAGCCCCTGGGCTGGCCAGACCTGAGAAGAATATTGGGAATCTCACCCTATGCCCTTATTAGTTACCAGAGTAATCTCTCTTTGCTTACTATATTTCAGCTGCTCAAGCAATCTCAAACTGCAGAATGTATCTTCCAAAACTAGATCCATAGCCCTTATCTCAACAGGGGTTTTCCAGTTTCTTTCTCCCTCCTCTGCAGGCTAAGCTGTTGAATATGAGATACAATAGCTGGTAACTTATTTTTTTCCTCAGTGTCACTGATCACTGCAAAAGAAAGGGTACTGGGCCAGCTATAACCCAGTTATCAGATCCTTTATGTCAGTGGTTCCCAACCCCAGGAGTGCTGCAGAATTATTGCAAGGGGTTTTTGAATTCACATGCCCACTAAACATTGTCATTTTAATCTTTTTGTCATTATGTATTTTTTCAGCCAATGGATAACTACTGCCAATCAAATCAATCAACAGATAACCACTCTTGTGGGGAAGGCCTACATGTTTTTAAATGTTTAAAACAAGTTCTCATACTCAGGTTGAGAGTCACTGCTTTACATGACAGGATGATGGAGGGGGGTAATTCCACCAAGTATTAAAGGGTAGCCTGTAAGAACCATGGGGCAGCCCCACTTTTGTTCCATGCAGTGATGCTGCCAGAGACAGGCTTTGGAAAAGTAATCCAGGGTGGTGGCTAACAAAAGCAGGCTCTTCTGAGCATAATGGTACATAGTAAGTGTGCATAGAATTTGACTGAGCCATGTGTGTGCTCATCTGTGGAGATGGGATGAGACCAGCTGGCTGAATGTTCATTCTGTGCTTTGCACTGGAAGCCTACATGGTCCAAAGCCCCCCCCCCCCCGCTGCCAGTGGGGTTCCTAACTGGCCAGAAGAAAAATGCCATCTCCCATGTCATTTACCAGGTGATGTCCTGTTCCTTTAATGTGTGGAAACAGGCAGCCTAAGCTTTTTATGCCTTGGAAGTACATAACACGGAGAGCACCTTTTTTCCCCTCCAACCTGGTTGGCATCCCGACTCCTGATTATATGCATCTGGTCTAAAACTAACTAATCCTGCCCCAGAGTTAGACTTTTCCGTCACATCAAGGAATCTAGATGTCGACTCTGAAGCCACCATCATAGACTGTAGGACTGAGAAAGGTCCCCCAAGACCGATTTTATCCTGATTACTTGGAAGTACGCCTCGCTGTTTTTCTTTTCTTCCCAAGAAAATGCGTACAGGGAATTGCAGCGCTCGTTTCCCTGAGATACGGGGGGCGTGGGAGGGGAGGAAACCTTGGCACAGAGCATAATATCTGACGGGACATTGCTGCTGCTTCCCAGCGCCCTCTTCATGCCTTGAGCTACCCGGGATGCTCCAGGCCTGCAGCAACCGCGTGACAGAGTCTGTTGGAAACAACAAGTTCCTCGCTGAGGCGGCGCGTCTCTCCCCCCGCCGCCCCGCCGCCGGATGGAGAGCCCCCTGGCTCCCAGTTTCGTCAGGACTCCGTGGAGGGAGGTCTGGGTAAGGATTCCCCCCCCCTTTTATTTGCAAGCTTCCCAACGGCTTCCTTTTGCCTGCAAACGGCTCCTGCACCTTTAAATAATTCATAGCGCCGTCTTCGCCTCTGCCTCCTGCATGGGGCTGGGGAGGAGACAGCCGCAGCAGCCGCCTGAGCCTAGTGACATCAGCGCGAGGGCTTCAGCAGCCACCTGCTCCCAGCCAGAGACACAGGGGAAGAGAGATCCTGCGAGCTGGGATTCCCCCCCCCCATCCTTTTCCGCCGCCGCCGCCTCCCACCCCAGATCTCTTCTCTACCCATCCTTTGAAGAAGCCTCTCCAGCCAGGTAAGGGGTACAGAGTGGTGTATGGATCGCATGGGTGGGGAGCCCCAGAGGATCCCAGCGAGCTGCTGATTATATCCGATCCAGGCGGAGTCTGGGACTCCTTGCTTCACCATCAGGAGGGTTTCCCCCCCTTCTTCTCTTCTTGCAGTTGCAGCAGCTGCTGTACAGAGTCTCCTGGGTCCCAAAGCCTGAAATATTCTGGGCGGATTCTAACTTCCACGATGCTTTAAGAGAGGCGATCTTGCCACTGTGAACGTGGGTGGGCACTGTCTCCTCCCACTTTGTGTGTGTGCGCGCGCGCGCGCGCGCGCGTGTAAAGTGCCGCCAAGTCACACAGCTGGTTTATGGCGACCTCAGCAAGGAGCTTTCAAGGCAAGTGAAATGCAGAGGCGGTTTGCCATTACCTTCCTCTGCAGAGTCTTCCTTCGAGGTCTCCCATCCACCTACCGACCTTGCTTAGCATCCGAGATCTGAGATTGGGCTATACCATGCTATCTTCCCTTCCCTTCCTCCCACTTTAGAGAAGGGGAATTCAAGTTTGAGGGAGATGGAAATGGGTTACAGCCTTAAAAGGAGGCATCAGGGAATTTTAGGGTTCTTGGGATCCTGTTTCTAAAGCCTGGATCAGAGATTTTTACCCATGAATCCATTGTCTACTGTCCACCAAGTATGCAGTATTATCATCGAGTGCTTCCAAAGCCATGAACTAGGGCATAAAAATACTGTTCGGGGCAAGGCAATTTTATTTATATAGGTATAATTATATTTGGGATGTGGAATGGTATAGTATAGCGCAGTCTTGTCAGATCTTGGAAGCCAAGCAGGGTCGGTACTTGGATGGGAGACCGTCAAGGAAGACTTTGCAGAGGCAGGCAATGGCAAGCCACCCCTGCTTCTCACTTACCTTGAAAGCCCTTTGCTGGGGTCACCATAAGTCGGCTGTGACTTGATGGCACTTTACATACCCATTGTTATGTTCCTATGATACACAGATCTCAGGCATCCCTTCAATTAGACTCTTGTGCCTGGTGGTCACTGGCCAAATTCTTCAAGTTAAGCAGTATGGCCCCTGTTGCCTCGTTGCCTAGGCTAGCCCAATCTTGTGAGATCTCAGAAGCTCAGCAGTGTCAGCGCTGATTAGTATTTGAGTGGGAATCCACCAAGGCAGTCTAGGGTTGCTACACAGAGGCAGGCAACAGCAAACCACCTCGGGATGTCTCTTGCCTTGAAAACTGTACTGGGCCACCAGGAGTCAGCTGTGACTTGACGGCAAAAAAAAATATGCCCCATTAAGAATTACTGGTCTAGACAGAAGATGTGATCCAGTGGCTAAAGCAAGGACTTCTAGGTAATTCTGTTAAAAGATCTCTGCCCCAAGAGGATGGGGCATATCACCTTAGTTCAGTAGAAATTTGTCCCAGAATGCTGCCCTCCATGATTAAGAACATAGGATTGAGCGGCCTCAGGTGCAGGAGTCAGCAGAGTTGGAACAGGGATCTGATTTTTGGAGAAGGGGAGGAGTGGGTATGAGTGGTAAGCAATGCTCCCTCTAAACTGTGGAGTCTTGCGAGCAAAAATTCTACTTTGTGAGCTCCTGGCATTAAAGTTATGAACGAGCGATTTGGCTGCTGCATAAATTAGTTTGCTCTGGAGCCCTCCTTCCTGAGCGAAGACAAAAATGTGTGAGCCAGAGGCTAAAAAACTGTGAGCTAGCTCACACTAACTCAGCTTAGAGGGAACACTGGTGGTAAGGTGAATCCCAGGATGGCTATTGTCTTGCCTCAGCTTTGGAAAAGAAGCGTTAAAATAAATGTCGTGACTCGTGAGCCTATACTCCGAGCTCCGTTGCTACAAACTGCTGCCTTGGTTTTCCCCTGTAAATTGGGACAACCCTTCTGTACTCCATGCAGTGGGTGAGTGCGCTTCCTGAACCTGAAATTTTGGGAGTCTTCGGGCAGAACATGGGAGGGGATGAGGCTCTTATCAGCCAGAAAGAAATGACGCTTACAAACTGAAAATGCTGCCTTCGACTTTCATGGGTACTCTGTGCAAAATGAGAGTGGCATTTGCTGTTAAGGCAATTGTTGCTTTTTCTTTTGAGGGAGGCAGATAATCATTGCCTGATCTTGCTGTCTCCAGGAGCTGCCGTAGAATATTCTCCTGTTTTTAGATATGTTCTGGACTCCTTGCTATCTTGAACATATTTTTCCCCTTCCTGAATTTGTGTAGATTGTGTACACAGATGCACAGCCTTTTGGTTGTAATATGCTTTCACCGGATGTAGCTGGTTGCATCTTGAGCCCGATCTTTCTTGAGCAGCGCCATAGGTTTGTCAAGGCCAAGGTCACAAGTTTTCTATGAGCATAACTGAATTGTGTGCTCCCCCACCTGGGCATCTCTTCATCAGCAAGATGACCTGCTGAGCAGCAGCAGAATTCTAGAATTTCCCATTTCCTCAGGGCTCACCAATCGAATTTTTAACTGTAGCTCATAAGCCAGTTCCTTTGAGTTGTAGATGAGAGGCTCCTTGCTTGAATTTCAGTATTGAGAGGCATGTAAATAGAGCTGTGAGTGCTCCACACACACACAATCAAAATCTGTACCAAGAAGATCCTGAATATTATCTCTTTGAATGATATACATCTAATTCCTATTTTGCATATTCCTGTATCTAATTTTTTTTAGTTCATCTATCCCACCATGTCTGGCCTTCAAGGCAGTTTACAGAATCCATAAAAAACTATACAAGAAAATAGCAATACACACTTAAGCTAGTAGACAGATGCTGTTTCAGTGCCATTTTAATTGTACATTTTAATATTTTGCACAACTTATTTGGTTTTGCTTGTCCTGGGGAGGATCAAGAAGCTGTCCAGGACACTGAAGCCACTGGAAATCTTTTTGCAGCCATCCCCTCCACCTTCAGCAAAATCAGCAGTTAAAAGCATTGTAAGCATAATGCTAAAAAAAAGAAAAACAGAAACAAGATTCTCAGGAAGCTGAATTTTTTTATCAGTACAAAATATTGTGCTTGCTTTGTGGCTCTGGTAGAACTGAAGCACTCAGACAGGCCTACTTATAAATGGGAAAGAAATGAGGCATCTTAAACCTTTTCATTAAAAATTAATACTTTATGTGATACAGTCAGTCATTGTATGTGTTTAAGCAGGAACCTGGAATTTGGTGTCATCCACTGAAACTGATGGGCAGTAGTTTCAGAACAGACCAAAAGCAGTACTTATTCACACAATGCATAATTAATATGGGATTCACTTTCACAGGATGAAGTGATAGCCACAGTAGCTTAGATGGCTTTCTCAGGGGACAAGATACATTGACTGAGAATCTCTGTCAGGGGCTATTAACCTCAATGGCTATATGGAACTTCCATGTTCAGAAGCAATTGCTGGGGTGCAAATAGTAGGAAAGAGCTTGTTGGTGAACTTCCCAAAATCATCTAGCTGACCATGACTTGAAACGGGATGCTGACTTAGATGATCTGATCAGGGTTCTTCTCATCTTGGATTTCATATCAGCTGGTATTTACTAGTGGAACTGTACAAAACCAAAGAGATGCACTCTGTGGGATAATGCCTTGACAACTGTGCATAATTTACCAATGGTAGGGAGGCCTGAGGCATATTTGTACCTCACTTGGAGAGGAGGGAAGGCAAAAACTACTCCTGCATCCCTTCCAAGACATTAGCAGTGCAATCCTAAACAGAGTTGGAGTCAGTGGGCTCAAGCTGAGTGTGTGTGAGTGGCCCAAGGTCCCTCAGCAAACTTCCATTGCGGAGTGAGGATTTGGTCTCTCGGACCCTAATCTACTACCCTAACTATGACACCACACTGGACTGTACCAGTCTTCAAAGAAAAAATGGATTTCGTCCTAACAGGAGATGACTAAAGCAGAGATTTTAAAAAGTGATACTCCCCCTTTTTTGCTTAATATGAATTTTATTAGGGTTTTTATACAAGGAAATAAAAAAGACAGAACAAAAGGGGAAAAAATAAAAGCTAAACAGCAAATCTACTAACAGAGTTAGAAACAAGAAAAAGGAATAATATCTGATTTCCTCTGTTACAGAAAGAAATTTACATATTACAACCTTAGTCTGAATTCAGACCAACCTTTCTGGGTAGGCTTATTTTATTTGCCTCTAGACTCCTGTTGATTTTTGCTGCAACAGACTGACCCTGCAATCCTAAACAGAATTACTTCAGTGGGCACATTGGCTGAGGAACTCTGGATAGGTTCGCACTGTAATAACGCCCGGTCACTTACTATAAATAGTTATTACGGATTTATAAATCCGAAGTAAAATTTAAAAATGGCTGTTTGCATGGCGTCACCTTTCTCCCTGCTGGGAATAATTAACCAGTCTGTCCCGCTCCGAATTGCTCCGGCGTTTCTCTGTCCTTGCGTATGACTCACAGGCAGAGAAAAGGATCGCCCTGGCTAAAGGCCTCGGGGAGGGTGTGTGCGCGGGTGCCCGCCCGCTGCCGCTACTTAACTGGGTGGAAAGGGAAGTGTTTAGCTCCGGCAGCTGGGCAAGGGTGGGGAAAAGGAGGGGCGCCTTCACAAAAGCCAAACCATCTGTCTCTGCTTGCTCCCTCGCCCCGCCAGCACCTTGCAGCAGAGCCGTGCGACGCACGCAGGCTGTAATGGCCTCTGGGATTGTTTGTTTGTGTTCTGTGTGGGTGGCTGGCTGGCTGCGTGTCTGTCTTCCATAGATTCTGGGAGCGAGTGCGACACACACCGGTGGGTGGGGGAGGGGGGGAGTTTCCACGCCAATCTGGATCCGTCCACCCTGCCTCTTTTTTAGCAACCACCCACACCGGCCCCCCTACTTGGCGTGTTGTTTGTGTCTCTGGCCGTTTGCAATACACGGAAAGAGTCCGTCTTGCAAGCCTGTTTATTCTCCGGGAAGCCGAAGCGGGTTCCCAGCCGTCGCCCTCAAATCAACCTTCCTTTCCCCTCCTCTCCTCGACCCGCCTGTATCTCTCGAGCCTTCTACGGAGCTCGGAAATAAATGGCAGCGCTTGTCGTCTGTCCCTGGGAGAAGGACGTTTGGTTTGTCTGCAGCTGACTGCGGCGTGGGCAGCTGGCAAAGAAAGCGCCCTGGCTGGCAGAAAAACAGCGGATCAGGCCAACAGGGAGCTGCTAGGGCAGCAAAAAGCTCCAGGATTACACCTCCAAAATGCGTGTGCGTGTGCGTGTGTGTGTGTGTGTGTGTGAGAGAGAGAGAGAGAGAGAAGCCTTGATCCCATTCCTAAATCTCAGTGTGATCCAACTGGGCTTCACCTCGGCCTCTGTTCAACCCCATATTTGGCTATGACTGGATAAGTATACAGTACTTTCCCATCTGTGAAACGGGCATGTGGTTGTCCTTTGGTGGAGTGCTTTTGAGAATGGATGCCTCAAGAAACTCTTGTTATCAGCCATAAACTGGTAGCCTTTCCTTTAAAAATGATAAAATCTGATCCTTGTCACCCTTGAATTTTGGTTTGAATTTTACAAAGAGGCAAGGTAAGAGAGAGCCAGTATGGTGCAGTAGGTTAAGAGTCAGACTAGGATCTGGGAGAACCAGGTTTGAAACCTGGCTTTGTCATGGAACTTGCTAGGTTACCTTGGGTCAGTCACACACTCTCAGCTTCACCTACCTCACAGGGTGAGGATAAGATGGAGGAGAGGATAATTATGTAAGCCACCTTGGGTTCCCCCTGAGGGAGAAAGGTGGGGAATAAATGAAGTCAATAAATAAATACCATGACATATAACACACTTAAGAGTTCAAAACACAAAAATCTGGTTTGTATTTTATCAAACATTTGCATCTCACCTTTCAGCAAAAAACATGGTAGCTCACACTAATATAGTGTAAAGCAACACTGTAACAATTTGATAAAATGAAAACAAGATCTCCACATTCCTTACAACAATCCTGTAAGGTTTGTCAGTATTATGATCTCCAAATTGCAAACGTGGGAAAGAACTTAAGAGGGTATTGCATGTTAAACTACAGAGACCACCTCAGGTGAAGGCCTTGGCCTCTGTGCCTTGTTTGTTTGCCCTCCAGGGCTAACAGGATGCTACTCTAGGTGGAACATTGGTCTAATCCAGCAGGGCTCTTCCTGTGTTCTTATGCATGAATTGAAATTTAAACCATGGATGACTCTGTTCAGTTTTTTAGACATTATGTTATACTAGCAGATGAGGGGGTCTTCACTCAGAGGACCAGGATAGACCTAGAGGATTTGCACAATACCAAAATTGAATCCAGGTCACTGCTTCCAGTTGCCCTGACCCCAGAGATTTCCTTTTCATCCAGCTACCTGCTGCCAGCATGAGGTCAAGAAAGGACAGAGTAGGCCTTTTAAAAAGACTGGCTTCTCTCCTCATTCATCAGCCTAAGGAAACTTGTTGCATCTTGTCCAGTTGCTAAGATGCTGGGGAAGTGATGCTGCTCTCCCCACCCAGTCTTCTTGACTCTTCGCTGTGGTTTTGTTTATTGAGCCTTTTGACACTCTTGGCATGGCTGTCGCTGTTGAGCAAATGGATATGTGAAGCGCTGTAGTTTGGGAGCAGGTTAATCAGCAGGGCTGCTGAACATTTCTGTGTACCCAGGGGAGTTGCAAAAGCCCTTCTCTATCTTGACTCCTGGTGCCTACAATGTACCGGGGGCGGGGGGGGGAGTCTGAACAGCTGTCACCCAGAGGCCTCTGCATACATTCAGTAGTATTTTACTTTAGAGAGAGAGAGTTGCCAGCCATCCCCTCTATTACAAGAGGTTGCAGTTAGCCGAGATAGATAATCAAGGATCAGGGTGGGGAATTGGTTCACGCATCCTTGTATATTGCTTGATTTCTCATCACTCAGTTACTTAACACACTGACTTGGAGCTGAATGTGTGAATGAACTCCACTGAAAAACATGTTTTGTTCTGAGGTGAGTTGAAAGTTCTGTTTGTGGTGTTTGACCTAGGATGGCTCATTGCTGTATGCAAACCATTGCTTGATTTTATTCAGTATTATTTTTTGACAAGCTGGGGACCTGCAAGGAGTCATAGTGGGCAACACTTTGGAAATTCCATCATCTCCAAAATGTCCTTTTCCCATATTCTCCAAACTCTGGAGGGCATGAAGAAGCTGATTTCCCTATCCCCTGCCTTTCACAAATGTCCTCGACATTCAGTGCTTCTGGGGCATATTTGGACCTCATCAGGCCATTTTGTTCTTTGCAGGGGGATCCTGTAAGTTAGTTTACAAAGCCATATTTTTTCTACCTTGTCTGCAAATGACCTGATTTTGCAGCAGGTTCAACTACTTTGTGATGAGATATAGTAATTGCAAGACCCTCAAGGACTTATGTGTGTTGGTGTCATTTCCCCCTCCTCCATTATTATGCTTCCCTGATATCTCCAATAGCCTTCCCCCTTTCCTTGCTTCCTCCTCTCCTTTCCACCCACCAGCCAAACCTACTTTTATCTGCCCTTGTCTTCAGCTTTCCCTCCTTACTTGGCAGCCTCTCCTTGGGAAGACTCTGCATGGTTCCAGTCACGGTCTGGTTGGCCTAGGTGCACAGTACCAGTTGCCAGGCCAGACCCACGTCATCAGCAAGGAACCACCAAGGACTTACAGGAGGCACCTCACTTTTACCCGTATTCCCTTCCCCACATTATTGCCTCTTTTCCTCCTCTTGGCAGCCCCCACATCCTCACCTTCCCTTGCTTCCTTTTCTTCTTCACACCCACCAGCCAATCTTTAAATGCCCCCCATCTATATTTATGTGATTCATTTATTCCCCACCATTATCCACTATGGGGACCCAAAGCAGTTTACAGCATTCTCTCCTCCATTTTGTCCTCACAACAACTAGGGCTGCCAGGTCCCTCCTGGCCACTGGCGCGGGATGGGGGGGGGACTTACCAGGAACAGGAGGTAGAATGGGGGTTCTCCCAGATCCTAGTCCAAAACTCTAAGTACTATACCACTCTGACTTTCATGGGGGCTGCTGTTGAACAGTAGCAAGTGGCCAAGCCAAGGTATGTCATGTAAGTCATGTGATAACAAGATACCCAGTGACTTGTGCTGGGCTTGGTACCATGAGTCCTCCTTCAAAAGCTGAAACAGACCTGGAAATGGCCCTTCCTCCTCCCCCTGCCTTTTACTGACAGAAACCAAGGCTGAAAGGCTGACAATACTATTGTGGCTGCCTGCCAATGGCCACTGAGGGCATTTGTTTCTTAAAGTTACAGGCACTGCTTTTTGTTATTTTGATACGATTCAACATCCTATTTTTTAAAAAAAGATTTCTGACTTTTCTGCAAACCTGGGGCTTTTCTCAGGTTTGTAGAAAGGTCTGTTTTCTCTGTTCATGGCACCAGTCTCTGGATTTAAGTATCCACAGATGTGGCCACATTGAGAATCAGATGTATTGATGATATCCTGCCTTTCTTCTCCCACGGAACTCAAAGTGGCATACAGAAGTTCCCTGTTTCTCACCCATCATATGGTTTCCAGTCATGTGCTAGGACTTGTGCAATGAACATACATATTTATTTATTTTATTTATTGCTTTCACTTTTACTCCGCCCTCCCCACCTTCAAAACCAGTTTGCCCAGTGCAATAAACCTTCCCAGTAGAAGTAAAATCACAGTTTGTCAATGATTTGGGCTAGTTCAAGGTATTATCTCACTTCTCTTATGGTGCCCCATCTGGATTTGAGTAGTGTGGATTGAGCCAACGAGGAACAGTGTGGATCCAGGAAATAATACCCATTGCCTCCCACATTGCTGGTGGCTGGGTATGAGCCAAGTCCCTGTGATACGTTGGCACCTGCCTTCTTTATTGTGCTGGCCAAGCAGTCACTTGGGTAACTTAGCTGGAGGATCTGCCTTAGATACAAGCAGAAACACAGGTCCTCATAGCTTACAGGTCACTGCTTAGATGTCAATGTCCAGCTGTTTGTTAGAAGGCATGATGGTTACCTGCCCTAAACTCATATTACCCATGCTGGAAAGGTTAATCCTTCCAAAGGAAAGGGTTGACTCAGCAATCAGGGGTCTGGACTGCATGAGTGTGTAATTCCATCTTCTTGTACCAGTTCCCATTTAGATTTTGCTCCAGTCTCCCAGAATCCCTTGTTGTTACCCTGCCTTGTGGCCATTAGCCCTCCTCTCCCTTTTGCCCTATATTTCATGGGTTGTGTCCATACCAATGCTTATAAATAGTCAAATTTACATTGGCCCTGTGTGATGCACAGTTGGCTCATATTATGCATTCTGGCACAATCACTGATATAGATGCTGCTGCCCTGGGATCCATATGGTCCCTGACCACTTTTGGTGTTGACAATCCTTGGTTTTCAAGGTGCAAAGAACTTTGAATCCCCTCATTCATCTTTTTGCCTTTTACCAGAGAAAAAGTAACACACAGCTTGTAAACTCTCTGTGCAGGGGCTGTGTCATGGCAATGTTCTGTACCAAAAATAAAAAAAATGTAGTGTACTAGATATTACTGTGCTAGGATGTTTTGAAGAGATTTGCATTTGAAGAGGAATTTGGGATTCCAGGGTGCAGAGCTGATGGGGAAACACGAGAAAAATGGAGACCAAGGAAATAAAACTCTGTCTTCTTTGCAGTCCCAAATCTTTTCCATGGTGTTATTTTTGTTTAAATTTACCACCATTGCATGTTGTTCCTCTTTCAAGTAATTCAGGCAGTTTGCATCTATTTTATCCTCACAACAACCCTGTGAGGTAGGTAAGTCTGAGAGATGGTTTGCCCATGCTAAGTCCTGTGGCTGAGTTCTGGGATTTGAAACCAGGCCCGGCATTATATCTTACATTGTACTGGATCTTGCATACCTTGTCTCAGGAGTCCTTACAAGAACCCTTTATGGTAGGACCGTATTATTACCCCCAGATTACAAACAGGCACGTAGGAGAAGAACTGGCTTCCCAGTTCTGATCCTTATTCACTCACTCTTACCATTCTGGAATTCACAACCTGCAAGCAGATCTCTTGGATCCAGTACAAGCGTACCATTCCATTCTAGTATAGATCCAAATACACTGTCAGGATAGATGTTCACCATTAATCATTCAGATACTCAAGCTTAGGGATAAGCTCATTCATTTACAAAAGCAAGTTCTGTGCTGTGCTGATGTCATCCCTCCTTTACCTTCCCAGCCCATTGACGGCTTACAGCATGGGCAGGCTTATAATTGTGGGATGGGAGGGGGAGCACTGGGGCTTTCCTACATCTGTTTTGCCTTAGGTTTCCTTCTGTCTTGCCCTCTGCCAGCCAGCCTCTCTAATCTGTTCCATCCCCCACCGCTGTGCTAGAGCATGCATGAAGATTCCTGCAACTCTTTCTACAACCTACTTTTGCCTCCAGCAAACCAGACAAGCGAATCTCTCTTCCTCCACTCATTGGGTCAAAGGGAGCTGAGCACTTTCTACTTTTGCCTAATGGCTCTGTCTGCTGTATCCCAGAGCTCCCAGCAAAGGAGCCTGATTTGGAGGTGCTGGGCAAACTGGGATTAACTGCAAGTAGTTCTTGGCTTCCGACGGGAAGATGGGTGACAGTGTTTTCACTGCTTGGACTACATTATCTGTAGTCCAGGATATGGGAAGAAAGTATTCAGATCATGCTCACATGACTAAGGCATGCATTCCTAAAATGGTCAGAAGCCTCCTCTTTTCCTTTCTACAAGGTCACCAGGGTCCTGTGCAACTGGGATTGCATGTCAGTTTTATGAATATATAAACAGACACCACAAGGACTTGGAACAGATGGGGTATCTTAAAGCCTAAACAAGTTAATTCCAGCATATATTTTCGTGAGTCACAAAAACTTATGTTGAGATAAATTTGGTTAGTCTTTAATAATGTGCCACTGGGCTTCCATTTACATTTTCTGCAACACACTAATACAGCTACCCCTTCTGGAATTACCATAGGGACAAAAGGCAAGTATTATTTCTCCAGACCTGGTACAGACTTGTAATATGCCTCCCCCCATACACATCAAGAGCCCATCCCATACATCCAATCTTATGTGGCATAAAAGGAAAAATGTTTTATTTCTGGAAAAAACCCATAAATATAGATCATATCATAGTAATGGGCTTGTAACCTGGAATGCTCCCCCAATCTTTGGGCAGAAGCATGGGGTGGGAGGAGGCTGGGGCAATTTTCATACAGAAGAAGGTATCCTGCCTCAGCTCCTCTGTGTACATTTCTGTCCTCTGTCACATTTCTTACCAGAATGTTTGGTGTCATTAAAAGTTTTCTTGCATGTGGACCTTGCAGTTTAATACACACATAGGTCCTTGTGGGTAATGGCAGGGCTCCAAATATCACACCTCTGTTGGCCCTGCCTCTGGGTCCTGGTGCAATTCTCCCCTTTTCCCTCTCATGCTTGAGCCCTGCAAAAGGACAGAGCCACACAGCAGACACATACACCACAGTTAACAAATGCAGGAAACGGTATTCCCAATGCATTTCAAGTAAGTAGTTCTTTGTCAGTGAAGTGTCACCCCCCAAAAAACCCCCCAAAACATAGCTACCTGAAAATAGTAGATAAAATCAGGTTTGCCACCCCCGGGCTGGGAAATACCTGGATATTTGGGGGGTGGAGCCTAGAGAGGGCAATATTTGGGGTGGGAAGGGAACTCAGCAGGGTACCGTGCCATAGAGTTGACCCTCCAAAGGAGCCATTTTCTCCAGGCGAACTGATCCTGGTCATCTGGAGATCAATTGTAATAGCAGGACATCTCCAGGTGCTGCCTGGAGGTTGGCAACCCTAGATAAAATGGGGGATCCAATTATTATCAGTACATGGAAATGCCAAAACCACACTCAAATATTATTGAAAAATTTCCCATTCCCTAAATGCATGCCTGCTTCCTGGACAGTGTCCTTTATGGGAAATGTAGAAGACAGGTTAGTGCTGGGTGAGTGACATCAGGTCTTCAGAATGTGCCGTGTCTCAGATTTGGACCAGTATTCTTTCTCTCTTTTTTTAGTGCTAAAAAGTTTAATTGGCTCAATGCTGGGATTTTCTTTTCAGCAGCCTGGCTGACCTGAAACAGGTGATTCAGTGTTAAAGCCTGCCACCCTGTACTCAGCCTTAAGAAATAAGACTAGTGGGAGCAGGCCTCATGGCAAATTTACAGTGTAATCCTAAGAAGAGTTACACCCTTCTAGGACTGTCAACTTCAGTGGATTCAGAAGGGTATAATTCTACTTAGGACTGCACTGTTGGGTTCTCACAAGAAATCAAACATTGTGTATTTGGCAAGAAGTGTGGAGTACAATTTTTTTTTTAAAAAAATGGCATACTGATTGTACCCTTCTAGCCATCTATTCTATAGTAACCTCACTTAAGTCAATTGTGCTACTCTGAGTTTACTGGTATAGGGTTGGTGTGGTGGTTAAGAGTGCCCATTTGGTGCAGTGCGGACTCCAATCTAGGAGAACCCATGCCTCCACGTGCAGCTGCTGCTGTGACCTGGGGTCAGTCATAACTTTTTTCTGAGCTGTTCTCTCAAAGGCAGTTCTCAAGAGAGCTCTCACAGCCCCATCTATCTCACATGGTGTCTGTTGTGGGGAGGAGAAGAGAAAGGGATTGTGAACTGCTCTGAGACTCCTTTGGGTAGTGAAGGGCAGGGTATAAATCCAATCTCCTCTTCTTGCCGGCTCTGGATTGGGAAATACCTGGAGATTTTAGGGGTAGAGCCTGGGGAAGGCGGGGTTTAGGGAGGGGAGGGACCTCAGAAGGTTATAATGCCACAGAGTCCAACTGCCAAAGCAGCTATTTTCTCCAGGGCAACTGATCTCGATCATCTGGAGATCCACTGTAATAGCTGGAGCTCCCCAGATACCACCTGGAGGTTGGCGACCCTATACTGGCACCTGTCTAAAACTTTTGGTGCTGCTTGATGATTCCAACACTTTTGATCCCAAAACTGTTCTTTCTTTAAAAAAAAAAAAAAAGCCTTGTAAGGAAGGGGTTGCTGGATTTTGGGAAGGAGCCATTCATAGAGTCACTCTCCCTATTATGGCTAGGGTTGCCAACTCTAAATTGGGAAAGTCCTGGATATTTGTGGGTTGTGCCTGGGGAGGGTGGGGTTTGGGTATGGGAGCATGCTCAGTAGGAATGTGATTCCATAGAGTCTGCCCTTATAAACTGCCAGTGCCTCCAGGGGTACTGATCCCTGTAGTCTGGAGATCAGTTGTGAATCTGTGAGAACATGCCCCACCCGGAGGCCGGCAACCCTAACACAGCCTCCCTGCCCACAAGCAGAGTAGACTTATGCTTTTTGAATATAAATAATTGCAAACAGCTTTGAAGGATATGCAGCCCCATCAGAGAAAGCCATGAGCATGCGAGGAGATGAGAGCCTGCCATCTCCCTCCGCTTTGAATGTTATGACCTTGATGAGAAAGTGAGGCTGTACTTGTCAGTTTGTGCCTCGGTTTCCCCACCTGCAGAGCATAGCTAAACCCTTAGCAATTATTAATAAAATGAGAGTCCTTTCAGCGTGTGAGGTGGGAGGCTTAGCAGAGGGTAGATAACAAAGATGAGTTGTTTTGCTGTGTCTGGCTGACTCAGCTGGCTGGATTCAGCACAGAATGGAGCTAATTGGGAACTGAGGAAGGTTTGTTCTGTTCCCCCCCCTCCAGCCTCTGGTATCCATAGCCCTGTTTCCCATAGATTCTTGATTTTCCTCTTGCCCTTTCTGATTCTGGTTTGGGCACATGCATGTATATTTCTAGCACTCTTCTGTATTGGTGGTAGGATTTGTGTGTGAGTGTTCTCCCTGTGTCCTCCAGCCACCCTCTGATTCCTTTCTCCGCCCCCTGGCTCAGTTCCTCCTACAGCTACAAGAGATGTACTTTGTGGGCGCTGGTTGGCATAGGCCTCTGTATCTCAAGGAAGGAGGAGCTGACAGGTAGTGGCAGCTCCAGTCTCCTGATTCCACAAGCAGCTGGAGAAGCTGAAGTTGGCAGCAGGATCTGTCCCAGAGAGTCGTTAGGCCCAACATCCAAGTCTTCCTTCTTGAAGGCTTGCCAGAAACTATTCTGAGTATCCCAGTCCTGAAAGATTTGTCTCCCCACCCCCAGTCTGTGAATTGTGTTAATCCCAGGGTTACATCCATCGGAGTGCTGCAAAAGTGAAGCCACCATCCACAAAACTGGGAATGCAGCTCTCATGTTTATGATAAATTTGGAACCCAGTTGAGGGAGATCAGTGTTATCATTTGTGTTTTAAAATGTGTTGTGAAGATGGAGATCCAGATGGTCGAAGGACAAGAAAGAGGTATGAAGGCAATCATTTCTGGGGTTGACATTAATTTGAGAGGAGGAATAAAGGGGAAAAGACTAGCCTTTTGCAGTATAATGATGTTTCACTTTTCCCTAAGCTCTTTTTTGCAGCTACAATTTTATAGAGGTTCTTCTACTACAAAACCATTTGGATTACCCGTTACAGAGAAGCATGGCAGGAAGATATGCCACAGGTTGCGTAGGTGAAGGCTCTTATACGGCACTAATGATGGGATTTGGCTGAAAGACCTTAACTCACAGGTACAACATATTCTTTCGATGCAGAAAATCCCAGGTCTGATCCCCAGAATCTCAACAGATTTGGGGTAAGCAGGGTGGGACCTTCTGTATGCAAAGCAGATGCTGTACCACTGAGGCACAGCTCTTCCCTTCGGGAGCTTAGTAGTGTAAGGAAAGACACCCCACATTGCTTTTGAACCAAAAGTACAATCCTAAGAATACATACTAGCAGTAAAGGCCTATTTTTCCCTCATCTCATGGTATTTTTGTTAACCTATGATAACAGTCCCAGAGACTATTGTCTTGGCAGCCTCATCTTTCTTGTAACAGCTTTGTTCCATCAGGGAACCCCACCCCCACCCCCTACCCATGCACTTCTGGTAAACTGTCGCTGCAGTCCCATCTTACAGATCCCCTGACAATTCTTTAAAACTTTCTGTTCATCCACACTAACCCCCCCTGAACTACGCATCCTGGCAGCTAAATCTCCCTGGCCTCACTGGTTGGCTTGCCAACTTCCCCTCTACTCTTCAGTTAGAGCCTTCCTCAGCTTTTCAGAGCGATGACATCATATGTGAACTTGAAAAACCTTTAAAAGTCATCACCTTTGCCTTATTTACTAGAAAACAATCTTTTTTATCTTCATCCTTCCTTATTTCTCTGCAGTGGCAGGGAACATTACTCCAGCTTGTTGCCACTCACACAATACTCTTCAGGTTACCTCTGTGACCACTCATCCTGGTTAATTGTCCTTGATAACTAGGCATCCAACATTCTTGGAACTTGGCCACACCAACCACAAATCTTACTTTTAGCAACCATACATCTCTAAGGTGTATACCATTGTCATATAGTGGGCCTTTCTACACCTTCCTTTCCCATTGCTTTAGCAAGTGCCAGCAATAATGTAACAATGCCTCTCTCATACACCACCTCTTTCCATGCCCCTACCAGTGGTCCCTAAGCACTTGCTTTTCTGCATCTGTCTCTACATAGCTTGGGCTTTGAAACATGTTCAGCAGTGACAGACACACACAGGGTGCAGTCAGACGGCGTACTGGGAGTGGTTTAAATTACTCCAGTCCCAATGCGCTTTTTTTAACCTGGAGAATCGTGATCACACTCACCTCCTTGTTCCAGATCACTGTGCAGCCACATCACTCCCCACCGTCCACACGCAGGACCATGCGTCGGTGTTTTTTTCTCTCTCTCAGTTTGGGCATGCACACAGGCGGCCATCTGTAGAATTAAAATTTTTGCGCGTGCACAGAACACTTCAACCCAACTGCTGTAACATTTCCCTTTAAACTTTAAAGGAACACTTCCCTTTAAATTTTTACCCCGAAACTGGCCTCTGTGAGATCCCGAACTCGTCTAACCAACAAAACTAGGCACCATTTAAACATTGTTTTTAATAACGCGGGAGTGGAGTTCTGCCAGTGCGCATACCGCCGACGCTAAAATAAAATGGCAGGTGAAGAGCGGAAGCCTCAGGCTTCCAAATGGAAGTGGCTCGACACCGCAGGAGCGATCAGACGTCAGAAAAGTGTGGCTAGAACCGGAGAATCAGGAAAACACCACTTGGGGACCTGGTAACAAAATACTCCATTTTAAAGGGGGTTTGAGCCGGAAAGCGACGGCTGGGGACGGTGTGCTGATGTTGGGTGTGTGAACGTGGATATAAAATCCGTTACTGAAGCATGCCAAAAGCGGACCAAACGACCCATCTGAATGCACCCACAGAGAGTTAGTTCATCACACATACATTCATCACTTGATTTCTCTTTTGATCATTTGATTTGCACCTTTAATGTGAGGAATGACTGCATTTAAAAGCATTTTTTTTACATTTCAATCCCTTACAAGGAATTGTGGGGGGGTACACATGATTTCTCTTAATCCCTGTTATGCTCACAACAACCCTGTGAGGCCCGGTATCACTGGCCCAAAGTTACTCAAGAGTCAAAGTATGCATGACACTGGAGTTTCTTGACTGGAACATGAGACTAAGGGAGGTGGGTATGGCATGGGGTTGGCAGTGGTAGACAAGTTGGTGCCAAGCCCATTCTGTGCACTCTCCCCAGTTGGGATGTATCCCATCATGGACTACTTTAACTGTGTGTGTGGGGGGGAGGTAAATACTCCTACTGCACTACCCCTGCTTTTTTTTAGCCAAATGCAGATGACTAGCCAGAGTCATGTAGTGCTTCATTTTGAACCAAGATCTGGGAGGCCCAGATCTGAATCCCCAGCCTGCCATGGAAGGTTGCTGGGTGACCTTGGGCCCATCACGCAATCCCAGCCTAACCAACCCCACAGGGTTGTTGAGAGGATAAAATGGAGAAGACAATAATGTAAGCCACCTTGACTTCCCATTGGGGAGAGAGGCAGGGTGCAAATTAAGTAAATAAATAGCGTGTATTATAGCCCCTAGTGAGCTTTATGGCTAAGTGAGGATTTGCACCCTGGTCTAAGTCCAGCACCCTGGCTGCTGCACACATTCTGTCTGAGGGCTACGAAAGTTCTCTCTGTGGATGTTTCTAAAAATGGTGTTTGTGCCAGCTTTTCAATATCCAGCCTGACAAAGCATTCTGGAGAACTCGAAAACATGTGCCATGTATTGTGTTATTTCGGGTGGTCTTAACGAAACGTGTTACATGTCTTTTGTTTTGTAGATTAGATCAGGAAAGAACTCCACCACCCCCAAATGGGATCGCACGGTAGGCTAAGGGGAGTTTCAAGCGGATGGGACTCCCTAGCCGGCCTTGAGACACAGCACGTTTTCATGGTAGAAAGCAGCCGACCCGACCCCCTCCCCTTTTCTCCAAGCTCTTTTTTGTGCGGGGGGGGGGAGAAAACAGTGACCGAGCCTCGCCCGCCGCCTTTTTCGTCCTCTTTCGCCGTCTTCAAGAGGCGGCGCTGCTGCCGAGTCTCCCTACGCGTTTTGACGTCGGGCCTTAGGACCCCGCGGCGTCTTACTTTCGACACTCGCTCCGGCGCTCGCTGCCTCCCTCGCTCGTTCGTTGGCTGGCTGGGGCTTCCTGGCTGGAAACGACGGCGGCCTTGCCTGGTGCTGCATCGCCCTGCTTCCCCTCCCCCACCATCAGTCTGGTCCGGTGCCTCCCTTTCGCCCTGCCGGTCATGCTACGCCGCCAGGGCCGACCTCCTCAGGCCATGTGAGGGGCCGGCTGACACCTCTCACAGGTGAGGAGGAAGGAAGGAAGGGAGGGGGAGGTGAAGGTGAAAAGACTGTTTCGAGGACGCTGGGGGAAAACCCAACTCGCCTCCCTAAGGGGAGCCCTGTTTGGGTGCGTGACGTGGCCCTGTTTTCCGTTGGTAGTGGGGGGAAGCCTTGACTGCGGATCGCGGGGGGGGGGGGGGAGCGGCAGTTCGTTCTCTTAAGATTGGGGGGGGCAAAGTTTCATCCCGTATATGAAGGGGCGAGAAATCTCTTCCCTTCCCCCATCCGGAGAGGCCCGAGTACAGAGTGCACCGGGGGCGGGAGGGCTCTTGGTTTGGAGAGTGGCCGTAGAGGCGAAATCTCTCGTTCGAAGTGCGGAAGTTTATGGGGAAGCCCCGGCCTTGAGGTTTCATGGGGGCGGGACACCTCCGTTTGAGAAGCGGGGAGGGGAGGGGGCGGCTCTCTCTCTCTCTCTCTCTCTCTCTCTCTCTCTCTCTCTCTCTCTCTCTCTCTCTCTCTCTCTCTCCGTGAAGGAGTGGCGGCGGCGAGCATGGTTTTGGGGAGGGGTAGCAGGAGGACGAGGCGAAGAAAGGATGAAATGAGTGTTGAGAGGGGTTTGGATTTTGTTTCTGAAGGAAAAGGGCGAAGGCCGTATCACAACGATAATGTAACAAGCCCATCTCATCGCCCACGAGATGACTTAAATCTTTTATTTCGTTTTATTCTAGTCTATCTCCAGGGAGCTTGGGGTGGCCGACGTCATTCTCCTCTTTTCTGTTTAAAACAACAGTCACTGGTTAGGCTGACAGTGAGTAGTCCCCCATTGCCAGTGAGCTTTGTAGCAGAGTGTGGGTTTGAATGCAGGCCTCCTCGCTCCTAGGTCAGTACTCTGATCATACTTGCCCTGCCTGGCACACTTTGTTAACAGTGTAAGGAGTGGAGGGAAAGAAGGTGTTGCCTTCCCCTGAAGTGTGTGTGTGGGGGGGGGGGAGCTGTATTTTGATTGCAAAAGGGTTATAGGCAGTTCTTAGTTAATCTGGAGTGATCAGTCTTTGTGAGGATTCCTTGTGATCTGGGGGAGGAAGAGTACAGGTTCTGGAGTCCGGGGAAATGGGTTGCTCTGGTTATCAGATGCCTAACGAGGGATTTGTGGGCTTTCTTCAGACTTCACTATAAGAAGGCTAAGGTTATCGCCCCTCCTTGGATCATAATGCAATAGGACCGGATATAGGAATTCTGATTTCCTGTTAAGGATCTTTTCCTGGTGATGCAACTTGTGAAGAAAATGGTTTGGAAACAGAGATGCATGAAAAGAGTGATGTAGAGGAATATAGATCCAGGTGGTTAGCCATGTTGGTCAGAAGCAGTAGAACAAATTTAGAGTCCGGGGCACCTTTATTATGGATATGGTGGCTGGATTTTTCTTAGGCGATGTGAAAGACTGTTGGGATTCTGTTTTCTGGTATACGCTTGTGCGTATATGCTCATGTGTGCACATGCGTACCCTGGTTGATTCAGGAGTTCTGAATCTCATGTTTGGTGCTACTCTGGTCTGCATAGTTGTTGGGGAAGGGGTAGGCTTATGTATAATTGGTGGAGATAGTTTGTGATACTAGAGATCCTTTCCATATATGGCTTGTAACATTTTGTGCCTTGATTGTGTGGGAATGGTTTCTGATAGGAGTCCCTTATGTATTTGGGAAGCTGAGAGGCTGAGATCTTTATCCTTGTAGTAGAAGAGCTGTGAGTGTGGTTTCGGGAAATGATGGCTAGAGTTGAGAGAGTCCTTTGTGTAGGAGGTGGGTTGTAAGCCCAGGGAATCCCTGGTGGCTGGCTTTGGGTTGAGTGAGAGTGCTCTGGGCAGTCCTCTTCCCCTGCCTAAATATGCACACTGAAACAGTCTTCTTCCTCTGCTCCCTCCCCCATCCTTGCCGGAAGTGGCTGGGAAATAGCAGCTTTGTTTGTTGTTTTTTGAAATGTCCTTTTAAATCAGATTTGGTTTCAGTTTCTAGCTCTCACTGAGCTCCTTGGCTAGATTAGCCCCCGTTCTCCAACAGCCAGTTGGCATGAGACCCTGCAATTTGGGGTCACTGACTTCTTAAAAAAATTGTTACACAAAATTTGAAGTGATAGTCATTTAAAATAATTTTAAAAGAGATCTAAACTAGAAAAATGGCATCCATGTCTTGGACAAGTTAATAATGTTTGTAAGTGTTCATATCCCTCCTTTTGACATCTGCTATCACAAATCAAACAGGACAAACTGTTTCCTTCCCCTTTTTTAATCCTAGAGTTATTTTTTAAGGAAAAATGTGTATACAGCATTTAGGTTGCCCTAAGAGGGGTAGGCCATTAAAATGTGCTCCCATTTGAAATGGAGATAAATGGAAACCTTTGTCATAAGGGGTACTTGTCATAGGACATCCTGGTTTGTGTTCTGTGGATGAACTTACATCCACATGTCAGAATTACAGATAGCTCTCCACTGCTGCAAACTGTGTGCCAATTTTTCAAGAAGTAGGGGGGAGTTGCGCATTGATTGTATTAAGAGAAGATGCTGCGTTTTTGTTAAACTTTATTTTGGGGTGTGTTCTACAGAAGCCAAAACTCCCAAAGTTGCTAAGAAAAGTATCTTGCCAGGTGAGGGTAAAGTAATGTCACCTCTACCCTGTGAAGAAAACCATGAAATTGTCAAATTGTTTCTGACCTTTCATTGCTTGCAAATTTACAATTAGATCTAATGGGCCCATGTGTTAAACACAGCATTGTGTTTTGCAAGGAGTCCTCTGTAACTGAAAACCGTAACTATTTACAGGGATGTCGATGGTTCTTTTCATTCTGTATTCTGTACTTTTACTAGCAATTATTTTTGTGTGATCTGACTATAGCTATAAAAAAATGACTGACTTGTAACATACTCCAAATCTCCCTTTTTATAAAAGGAAAGTTTCAATAAAATACTATACAACCTGGCATTTTGAGGTGGGAAGTTAACAATATCCAATACGTAGATTGCCTCTTGGTGCCTCTTACCCTCTGTTTCCTAAAAATAATATAATGGGGTTGTTTTGAGGATAAGCATGAACTTCAAAAAAAGTAATTCTACATTGATGAGTGCATGTTTTACTTTCGTTTTTCCAAGAGGTTGTTGATTTCTGGTAAGGAAGGGGAGGGCAGGAGAAGTCTGGAGGGTGTGGGGTTCCAGGCAGGATTGAGCACACAGTCTGAATCGAGTTCGGATAGTTTAGGGTAGGAAGTCTCTAGCTTTTACGCAAAGCAGCCTTATCTTTGTGGGGGGAGAGTGAGAGCATCTGCCAGTCTCAATAACCTGCTCACTGAGGATGAATTAAGAATGGGACAGGTCATGATCAGACAACGGTGTGACCCATCTAAATAAACATGGTACTAACTGCTCGTGGATGCTGCTGCCCTACCCACTTGGAGTACGGGGTCTGGATAGGATGGATCAGGACAGAACTATTCTGTTTGTGTGGTTCCTTGTCAGTTTTCCTGCTAGAGAATCCTTACTGTCCTCTTCCTTTCCTCCCACTTTTGAAACATCTTATTCTGTGGGGAGTGTGAGAGAGGCAATGGGGCCGAGATACAAAAGTGACTGACTATATCAGCTTCTCAGCATTACCCCTGCATGTGTGGTTCCTGTGTAGCTTTAAATCATCAACCCACCCCCTCCCCTTTAAACTTCCCCCCTGTAGCTGTTGTTGGCTGCAATTAATTCATCCATTTTCCTTGGCTTATTTCCTAGCATGCTATTCTGCCTTCCCCTTTAATTACAGTGTCTTCTCAGCACCTCCTTTCACCTCTGCTAAAGCCCGGTTTGTCCCTGTGCTGGAGCAGCAGCTGGGTTTTCCACTGTTGCCTTGACCCTTAAAGGGATATTATAAGCCGTTTTGTTGCTAATGTTGAATGCTGGACTTCTTATATGTTGCTCGGGTAGGATCCATTGCTTTTTGATGGAGAAATGGCAAGTGCCTAAAGTGGCCTTAGTACAAACAGCAGGGATGATTCTTGATGATGCACACTGAGTTGGGGGAAGGGCATTTGCTGTGCTGCCATTAGTAGCAGCATTTTCCCCCTGCAGTTACAATAGCCTTCCAGTTTAGGTGGTGGAGCTTGGCATGACATTGCAGTAATAGGGGGTTGCTTATGTGGGTGAGAGAGACAAGCTTCCTGATGCAAGAGTTAATGAACCAGTGAAGCAGAAGCTGTGTCTGAAATTATTCTTTCACTGACATTTAGTACATTTGCATCTGTTTTGGATGTATAAACTGGATCTTGACAATGATTGCTAGCTGGGGAAAGGGGCAAGGGGATAATTCTAAACTAGATAAAGAATTTATGATCTCAGGTTGACAGAGAAAAGAAGTGTTTCGCATTTCCCCCCATCTGTTTTTTGGATGGCCTTCATTCAGAATTGTTGCTTGTTTCCCTGTTGGTGAAACTGTTCTAAGACCTCTCTTTGTGGGACAGCTTGGAAACATTGTTCAGATACAGATTCTAGCACATGTGAGTGGCCCATGAAGGTTATGACTTGCATGTGGTCAGTTCATCTGTGCCACTGGGGAATTTGACCACTATTGCAGTTTTGAAAAGAAGAACCTGCTTTGCACATGATGTAGCCTCAGACTTCAGACCACTGAAGGGAGCATTGATGAGGTTCATAAAAATTGTCAGTTCAATAAGTTAGGTGGCTTGTTTATGAGTAAGTGCTCTGCAGCCGTTAAATCTGAGGGTTAGCCATGTAATAGCTAATTCTGCAGAAGTTAGTTTCACAATAAATGTCATATGAGGAGGAGGAGATTGGATTTATACCCTGCCCTTCACTACCCAAGGGAGTCTCAGAGCGGCTTACAAACTCCTTTCCCTTCCCCTCCCCACAACAGACACCCTGTGAAGTAAGTGGGGCTGAGAGAGCTCTTTCGAGAACTGCTCTTTCAAGGACAGCTCTTGTCAGAACTATAGCTTACCCAAGGTCATCCAGCAGGTGCAAGTGGAGGAGTGGGGAATCAAACCCAGTTCTCCCAGATTAGTGTCTGTGCACTTAGGCACTACACCAAACTGGCTACTCATGTGCTACTCATATGTTTATATATAAGATCCCACTGGGTACTTCAAGATTTATATGTATCCTGTCCTTCCTCCTTGCAGCTCTGGGAAGCATACATCCATATCTCTATCTCCATTTCATCCTCATAAGCACGTTGAGAGAGGGGACAGCCTGAGAGAGAGAGAGTGAATGGTCCAAGGTCACCCAGCAAGCTGCATGACAGAATGGAGATTTGAACCTGGGTCTTCCAGATAAAAGTGTGGCACTCTAACTGCTATACCACATAGGGCTTTCAATGGAGTTAAGTTCAAGAAAGTCATGTGGAGGGATTCCTAGAATAACCTCTGTTTTTCCCCAAAATGTTGTATATACTTTTACTGATAATGCAGTAGAAAGAATTAGAGGAGTAATTGTATTCTAATGAATGAGTGCATCCTGTAAAGCAAGGAATGGAGTACTAGTCCTGTAGCAAACTGCTTGGGAATTTGGGGGCAGTGAGAGAGGACTGTACCCAAAGCTGAGAATATTGTCCTATGTTTTACTGACCTTGCCCAGATCACTTAACCTCTGTTTCATCTCCCACCTGTTGTAAACTTTCAGGGAAGGACTTGTCTTTCATTTATTTTTAATACAAACAAAAGTGTGGTTTTCCCCAACACATATTTTCACTTGTGGAAATTGATGATACAGATGCAGTTACAGCTGGGAACAGAACTAGATTCAGTCAAACCTGAGAGATTGCTTGCGGGCTTGAGCTATTAGTGGCAAGTCTTTTTTTCTTAGGTATGAGCCCCGTGTCTACCTTGTTGGAAGCAAAAGTTGATCCATTGATCTGATCCAGTAAGGCGTGTCACGTATGTTTCTTGACATGTAGGAGGACTGTTGCCATGTATAAAGATGTGCCAAGTATGTTTCATGACATGCAAAAGTACTGTTGTCATACTTAAACATACAGCAGTATACTTTCTGCACCACTGAAGTATCTTGAGTATTCCAAAGTTCTTGTTTGTTTTCCCATGATTCCTTGCAAGCCATCACTGATTGTATTTTCTATGCTCTGGGAACAGCTGCAAAAGTTAGTTGCTTCAGGAAGAAACTTTTCTCTGTAGTGAGACTCCTGTGGAACAGTAGGACACATTCTGTTTTTCTAACATTCTCCAACGCAAACAGATCAGTAGAAAAGTTCTGTTGTGTCTTACTTTCAAGTGACTAGTCTTCCCACACTTCAGTTAATTTAGATATTGAAATGAGTTAAAGGTATGGTAAAACTGAAGTAATGGTTCATAAGAACATGCTTTTGTGTTCTGATCATACCCATGTGAGTAGTAGCAGCCTCTGCTTCCATTGGGGAGTGGCTGTTCTGTAGTAGATCATCTTATTGACATGCAGGAGTTTCCCGATTCAATCCCTGGCATCACCAGCTAAAGGATCAAGGTGGTGGATGATATGAAAGATCTCTGCCTGAGAATCTGGAGAACTGCTGCCAGTCTGAGTAGATAATACTGACCTTGATGGACCAGTTGTCTGGCTCAGTGTAAGGCAGTTTCATGTGTCTTATTTATTTATTTATTTATTTATTTATTTATTACATTTTTACCCCGCCCTCCCTGCAAGCGGGCTCAGGGCGGCTTACAAGGGGCAGAGCCCATATTCTCGCTTTAAGGAGTAGGGCTTTTAGTGACTACCTCTCAAATTTCCTTTGACTGGAGTTTTTAAAAAACTGTTGAGAGTGGAATTTTACATAATAGTTGACGTGCTGACTGGAACTGTCTGAACCTTGTATTGGGCCTGATTTAAATGCAATGGTCGTGGCACAGGAGAACTTACCTGTGTGACATTGCACTTGTCCAACATCTAGTTCAAACTGGGCCCTCAGCTGCTATGTTCACAGTAGTATACCACAGATCTGTAGCATGCCTAAAGGTCTGGTTTAAACAAGATACTAGGTGAAAGCAAAACTAAGCTGTGCTGTCCCACCAACATTACATTTTAATCAGGCCTCTGGCATATTCCCTAACAGCAGGCTGTGTGAGAGAGAAGATGGAGCAGGTGGAGCTGAGCTTTCTTTGTAGTGCTCTCCTCTCTGTTAGGAAAGTGCAGCTTAGATCAGGGGGAAGCCCACAGCCAGGGCTCCTTAAACTGTGTCCTTGATTCTGTGACTAGAGCAGTGGTTGAGAAAAAGTGAATCCAGATGTGTGGGTAAGAAATGGTTTATAGCCTTGGGTGGAAGTGAAGCCAAGTGGTAAGTGTCCAGGCTGAGGCTTCTAGATTCAAGATATAGAAAAGTGTGGCTTCATTTTGAGTATCCTTGGTGTCATGCACCTTCTGCTTATGAAAAAGTTTACTAGGAGGGGAGGGCAGTGCATTGTCAGACCAATATGAATCTGTAGCTTGAGCTCTTCCATCTCTCTTCATTCAGCCACGGGTTGCCTTCATTGGCAGCTATCCAGGCCTGCCTTGAGAAATTTTTCTTTAGTTTCCATATCAGACACGAAAACAAAAGGGGGAACATTAGACACTGGCAGAATTGCCTTGTTTGGGAGCTGCAGATGACCCACTGGATGGGCTAGGCCCCATTCCAAGAGTTTACATCCTCTCTTATTGTCAAATGTCTGTGAACAGCACATCTATTTTATGCATTAATTTCAGTTACAGGAAATGCTGGGATTTCCCCCCCCCAGCATTGCAGGGAGACAAAAGTTCATTTGCATTCCTGCGGGATAGAAGAATGACTAGCTAAGTGGGGGACAGTGATGCCTTGGTAAAGTTTGTGTCACCTGATGTGGCATTTACACATGGTACTTTACAGTCTCATGCTGGCATGTTTAGCCTTACGAAGAGCCATGGAGCACAGCAGAGACACCATCGTTGGCTTCCTCACTAAAAGGTTATAAGGAATAAACTGTATGGATGGCGATCCTCTCTCTATAGTAGTTGTTAGCTGTTTTCATTTATACACTTGCCTTTCTCCTCAATGGGGACCTGAAGTGGCTTACATTGTTCTCCTCTCCTCCATCTTATCCTCATAACAACTCTGTGAGGTGGCTAAGAGTGTGTGGCTTGGTCCAAGGTCACACAGCGAGAGCTTCCGAAGCAGAGTGGGGATTTGAACCTGGATTTTCCAGACCCTAGCCCACACTAACCACAACACCGCATTGGTTTTACAGAACGGTTTGATCCCTAGGTTTCCTCTCTGAGGAGCTTACTTATGTGCCTGTTTGCAATACAAATGCACATGTTCATATTAGAAACAGTTGTGTGGTCACATTGCTACATCCTGGCAAGTCAAGGATAATCTGGTAGTTTACAAAGACTATATTTAAATAGACCCCAATATTTAGGATGTGGTGACTGAATGGGCATCAAGACTTAGCCGAACCTTGTCTAGTCAAGATGAGCAGGTCAACCTCTTGCTTTCCCTTGTGCTTTCTTTGCATCAGCGTAAATAGAAAGACTCCTGTTACATTTTCAACAGAGTTGTTGAAGAGGTAGGTATTCAGTTGTGTCGTTTCTGATAATGGGCCTGGGTCTTATCAGTAGGGCAGCTAGCCACAATCCCTTTTTGAATATGCTATCTACTCTATTGTTGATTAAGACAGTCAGTGACCTGCTTGTCTTGCTGATTTGGAGAGCTGGTATAGCATAGTAGCTAAGACTGTGCTATGAACCAGGAATCCCTCTGTTAATGCACTATGACCTTACTAGATAGATGTAGGCGAGCCACAGGGATACTTTTCTCAGGCTTTTTCACACACACACACACATTTGAATATGAGAATACTACTTTACATAGTTTTGTGATAAGGATTACTGTGATAAGGTATGTGAAGCAATTTGACAACTGAAGAGTTATTTAAATGTTAAGCATTAGTATTTTTGTAGTTGTTGGCCAATGGCTGATTAAAGTGAAATGAAGGAGACTTGTACAGCTCTATTGGAAGAGTGGTGTCTGATCTGCATAGTGGTTTCAGTCCTCTATTCTGTTTCTTTCCGTAGAAATGGAGGCAAACAACCATTTTAACTTTACTGGCCTTCCTTCTTCACCTGCTGCCTCAGGACTGAAACCGGCACCTTCCTCAGGGGACAACATATACACAAATGGATCTCCCATGAACTTCCCCCAGCAAGGGAAAAGTAAGTTTGAGGCAGGAATGAATGTTGATTATGGGACAATAATTAAGATTCTCATATCCATGGGGGCCCCTTTATGAGCAAAGCATTTGGAGCTGATGAAATCTTGAACATCTGGGCTTTTCTTTTTTAAAAAGATGATTATTTAGTACTAGTCATGGAGAAAAGCTTGGGAAAGTAGGCAGTATCTACTGTCTCACTGGTAGTCACTTATACATCATTCTTCCATCAGACTGGCAAAAAACCAAACAGTTGTATCTCAGTTTAAAGATGGCATAATTCAGTTAAAGCAGGATGGAAAGAGCTTGTTCAGAACTTCAGAAGATCCAGGATAAATCATACAATGCATCAGTGCGCTATCTTGATCTCACCTGGCATAAGGTTTTCATCAGTGTTGCTGCTTCCCATCAGTATGTTGGTTATTTAATTAGCACCACTTAAAAATTCACCTCTTGTGAACTGGAAGCTGCCTGGAAGAGTAGGGAAGTTGAGAGTGTTCCCCAGAAAGGAAACAGGTTAATGGGACAGCACCGTGATCTAAAGGGAGGATGGCACTGACTCTTTTTCTCTTGTGTGGGGTATGGAAGTGTGTATTTTATCTTGCAGCTTTTATCTAGAGCCTAGCTTTGTCTCTACCACAGGCATGTAGTGAAGGTGGTGACAGTAATGTGCTCATTAATATAATATCTGTTTTTACATTCTTTGTCCCTTCTACAACTCTGTGAGGCAGGTCATTCAGTGGAATCCTAAACATGCTTTCCTGGGTATAAGCTCCATTGAATAAGCCCAAGTAGGTGCCTGAATAGACCTGCATAGGATAGCTCCCATTATCTCCATTTTACAGAGAGATTTCTTTACTAAATAGAGAGGTTTGGATGCAGCCTGAACAAGACATGTTATTCTGTTTCACGGGATTGTTATGGAGATAGCCTCACTTAGATTGCCCTGAACACCTCAAGGATGGTCAGAAGGATACAAAGTTGGTAAATATTCACTGGACCATGTAGTAAGTCACCCTTTTCTCTCATCTGAGCCAACCCTCTCTGCTTGCATAGTCAAGGGCTAGTGACAAACAGCAGTTGTATTTCTGGCTAAATATTAGAAAACAATACTGTTTTAAAAGGATCAGTCAGACAAGCTGATTTACTGTAATGTCACTGCATTAAAAAAATGCCCATGTTGAGAATGTTATGTATGTGGACAAGGCCTTATTCCATGCATCCCAGTCAGCTGGGGTGGGGGAGCTGAGAACTTTTGCTTGCCTAGATTAAAACATTAAAAAGCCTGAAAACAAATAAGATGGGGCAGAGGGAATGGGGATAGTTCGCTCTACAGTTTTTTCTTGGCCTTTTGTTTCTGAAATTTTGACATATTTAGAAGATCATTTTTGGGTGACTTTAAGCTGTGAAATCTTGTTAGCTTTGAACAAGGACTGACATGCTCACCTTTGTAACATAGTAGAAAGGTGTGTCTTCTCCTTGTGTATCTTTATGCTATTTTTTTCTTCTTCCTGTCATCCTTTAATCAGTGGGAGTTACGGCATTTTTGAATCTATGGGAATTAGAGCATTCCTGTCCTATTAATTCTGAAAGGTATTAATTCTGAAAGATTTTGAAAGACTTTATGGTGTCTTCTACACAGAAACATCTTAAATAGATGAGCGCTTTTATGGACAGCAAACCAGGCTAGGTCTGTGTAGCTAAGAAAGCAAAGGTTTCTTGAACAGCAGGAGCAGCTATAGAAGTGGACCTTTTAAGCCTTTTGTCCTGTGTGACCAGACAGATAGGATTTTGGAATGAATATTGGGAAGAAGTCAAGCAATTCTTACAGAGGATAAAATCACATACAGGAACCGTATTTTATTTTGGGTCTGGGTGGGAAAGAGAAAATTTTGTGGATGACCTTGTGAGTTAGTTTGGTCAAGGTGATTATTGCCATCTCATTTTCCCCAAAGTTTATTGCATCCTCTCTGTCTCCCACTTTCCTTCCCCTGTCTATAAAGGGAGATAAGCCAATCAGATAGAAGCAACCTTTCCTTTCAATCAGTATTCCTAGCACTTAATTGTGAATTTAATAGCTTTTCTTTCTTCCTTCCCTCCTGGTAGGTTTGAATGGGGACATGAATGTCAATGGCTTATCTACTGTAGCTAATGCTAGTACTTCAGGGACCCGCTCCTCGGCCACCTCCCACCTCCACCACTCCTACGACTATCTCTGGAACTATTCTCAGTACCCATCCGGCAATGGCAACAACCTCAAGGAGAGCCCACTGTTCTCACAGTATCCACTGAATGGTGTTGTTGGAGGCAATCGGCAAGGCTCACCAGGACACACCACCAATCTGAGGGGGGGAGGTGGGCAGGAATTTTGGGCCAATGGCACGCCAGGGGCCATGGGTCTGAACTTTGATTCGACAGAGCTCTATGACTCATTCCCTGATGATCAGAATTTTGAACTCCTGCAAAATGGCCCATCCAGCTTCTACACATCATCTCAGCCTTCCCCCTTGCTTAGCTCGGGCAGCCAGGGTTTCTCTCCACAGCAAGATGAACCAGGAAATGAGGAGCCTGTGAAAGAAGCTGCATCTACTGTCTCAGAAAATGGCACCAGCCTCTTGGGCAGCATGGAGCTGGAGAGCACACAGCCAGGTATAGCAATAAATGATTCCCAAACTTTTTATTCAGGAGACTTAGCTTTGGCATATGACGACTGTCACAGAACATGCTTGTTTGCATTAATCACTGAGCCTACTATGGTATTGGACAGTATCCCAGCCAGTGCTCCCTCTAAGCTGTGGAGCCTTGTGAGCAAAAATTCTACTTTGTGAGCTAGTGGCATTAAAGTTGTAAGTGAGCGATTTGGCTACTGCATAAATTACTTTGCTCTGGAGCCATCCTTCCTAAGTGAAGATAAAAATGTGTGAGCCTGAGGCTAAAAAACTGAGTTAGCTCACACTAACTCATCTTAGAGGGAACACTGATCCCAGCCATACTGAGTCTTGTTGCAATGTAATGATCTCAGGGAGGAGAGTTTATTTCTCCTGCTTTCTCAAAATTCCTCACTGTTGAAAATATGGTGGCTGTTTGTCTATTTCATGTCAGAGGCCATATTCCTAACTAAGAAAGACATGCTGGACTGCGTGAATGACTCTCCCTGTTCCACATGGAAATTCTACTAGACTAAGAAAAGTCGTTCACACAGGTTGCACTAGCAGTAGGAATACTGAATGTGAGTGCAGTCTCAGAATATGGTTTTCCACAGTCTTTAATTTAGCACTGAATCTTTCTGCTCAAATGATGCAGCATGAACCATCTTCTCTTTAGTCATTTGACATACTGTCTCTAATATCTGACTACTCTCCCATAAGATCCTCACAATCTGCTAGTGAATTTTCCACAGACATTGAAGTATACCGCTCCAGTGTGGCATAAAATAGCTTTCACACAGAAACTGCTTGGTAGCTTCACAAAACAAAATCGAATTCATGACTTTCTTTATGGTTAAAGCTTAGAGGTGTTGATGCTTTGAAGGCATTTATGTAGGAATGCACATCTCCATACTCTGAGTCTGATGTAAGCTTTTCAGCCCTTGTCTCAGTGAGTTTCCCCAAGCAATGCCTGGGACAGGGATGGTCAGTTACATAGGTTCTGTGCTGGTTGTGGTTTCCTCTTTGAGCAGAGTTGCCACAGCCACTTTTTTGGAGGAATCAGTCAATTAACTGGGAAAGGTGGGTAAAGAATGGCAAGTTCATGCCAGCATCCTTTCATGGATTTCCTGGAGATCTTGTAGAAACCAGATGAGAGTGTCTTATGCTGGTATTATTTTTACATTAATTACATTGTCCTTGAACAGGAACAAGCTTGATAGGCGTGAGTGAGGCAAAACAAACTGGAAGAAGAATTTCTTATGGTTCAGTGTCAAAGGACTTTGACTATAGGTTAAATGTATAATGCCAACTTCTGGGTGTGATGTGTGTGGTCCTTAACTCAGAAACCAGTGGCCAAAACTTCCATTCAAAGAGATAACCTCATAGGCTTGTTGGGCCGGAACTCAGTGGGGCTTTGAAGCCCTGCTGCTTCATGTTAAAGGTTATCATGATGTGGAGAGGTCTGCACTCATTAAGACAGTGTTTTTCAACCTTTTTGTGCAAAGGCACACTTTTTTCATGAAAAAAATCACGAGGCACACCACCATTAGAAAATGTTAAAAAAAATTAACTCTGTGCCTATATTGACTATATATAAAGTAATTCTCTTGAATAGGAATCAAATAAACACAAAGAAATTATTTTATAATTACTTTATTATGAAATAATAATACTTTATTTTATAATTGTTCATATGTTACGGATGAAATTGGAATTTTTCCCACGGCACACCAGACAATATCTCACGGCACACTAGTGTGCCACGGCACAGTGGTTGAAAAACACTGCATTAAGAGATGTAGTGTAGCATTACTTGGGTCAGCTTTAAAGGTACGTTAGTTAATTTGTTCTCATAGCTTGATATTGTAGAATAGTTAAGTACTTAAGCAGAACAGTTAGTACTTTTGTTCCTAAATAAGCAAAGTTTCATCTTTTAGTGTTGCCTGAACATCTTTCTTTTCCCAGCACTCTGTTGACTTGGTTACAACACTTAATTCCCAGGTTTACTCAGAATCTTTGTCTCTTCTTAATTCTCCATGATGGATGGATGGCTAGCATAGCATTTGTGCTGATTTAGGGTGGTGGCAGCTGAGTGATGCTCTGCATTACAGACTTCTCTTTAAAGAAAGAATGTTTCGAAGTTTTTGGGGAGGTGTAGTAAAAAAACTCTCCATGTTCTCCTATTTTTGCATCCATCCTACTTGCCTTGAGAAACTGAGGAGTCTCAGTAGAGGTGCAGTGGAAACCTCACTACCCCTTTACATCCAGTGCAATGAATGGCAGTGGGTATAATCCATATCATGGGCTCATTACTGTTGGACAGAGTCTCTTCTGAACCTACATGATAATGATAGATGAGGATGTCTCTTGAGAGTTTTGAGGAAGAATACTGTAGATCTCTTGGCTTTACGGGCAATAAAAAAAACTTCAAGTGGCTTTATTACTGGGCTCATTCAGTTTTTAAAAAATTAGACTCACCGTTGACAGTGGGAATGTTTGTAATTCTTCTGGCAGCCTGACTACAGATACATTGTATTATTTCTCCCCCTTTATCTTCTGGATCAGATCTAAAAAGTGCACACTTCCTCTGTACTAAGCTAAGTTGAATTGTACTTTTATTATAAAAAATAATTTCTATCCAACCTTATCATTCCCTTTTGGGGATCCGCAAGGTAGCAAGCAGTAATAAAAATTAATAAACAAAACCTAAGTAAAACAACAAATACCATTAACATCAAAATAATAAAGCAGCAACTGTTAAAACAAGCAGAAAGGTCTCATTAGTTCAGGACAGCAAATGAAGATCACTTTCTGAAGCTAGGTAAAATGTACATTGAAATAACAATTCCTGGCAATAGTTCATTTTCTTTGCAGCCTCATATGAAACTGGTGGAAAAAAGTTGGGTGCCTTCTGCATGTGCATGTCACTATACTCCAAATCTCTGGATTATCTTTCCTAGGTCGACTGAATTATGTAGTAGTTGCTTACTGTGGTAACATTTAGTAAGAATTTTGAATGCACTGCAGTGTTGTATAGATGATTTTCCATCTTTTTCTGTTTGTTTTATTACCTTTTGGGATCCTAAATTGATGTCTAACTATTTTTGAATAATTGCCTGGAAAATGTAACATGATATCTTTAAACCAAATTCTTCTAGACTTGAAAATGTGTGGCTACAATGGGTCTTCTCCAGTTGTTGAGCCACTCAGCCAAGAAGCCTCTGTCTTAGTACCTGATGCTGGAGGTGGCTGTCTGGAAGATGCTTCACGGATACCCCCTCCCTTGGAAGACCCTTTGGAGCCCTTTGAGTCACTGGACAGAGGTAAAGGAGGTGTGGTTTCATGGCTTTTCAGTTTGATCTAGTGATTCCCTCCTGGTTTTTAGAATGGATATTCCTATCAGTTGTAGCAGTACCTATATGCCATTCATTGATGGAGTATCTCTTGATAGAGAATGTCTTCTAAAGTTTATATAAATTTGGCTAATGGCCTCAAAAGATCATGGGGCTGCTGTTTCTTTGCTGATCACATTCAGTTCTGTGCCCTGTGTTCAAATGGCTTGTATGGCATGCACTGTCATTGTCACTGGTGTGCAGACACTACATTACGATTATCTTTGTGGTCTGCCTTTCTAGACACCTGTTCTCCCTGCCTAGATAGCTACATACAGATCTTAAGCTTGTTTGAAACTTGTCTATCCTCACCTTATTGCTGCTTGTGGCTGCTTTCCAAAGCAAGGCTGTGGGGTTAGATAGGTTGGTTCACATAGCAGAGGTCTCTCACTGTCTGGCAGGAATGATGCCTAGAGGTATTCTTTCCCTCTTGAATTTGCCCTTGAGGTGTGGTTTCATGTAGTGCTTAATGAAGGCACAGATAGTCCCGGCACAGGGATTTTTGTGATGTATACAACAGTGAACATATGGCAGAATGACCGTGCTTTGGGAATAGCTGAGCCAGATTCATGCCCCAATGCTTGTGTTGTGGAGAAAATTAAATGATGGCTCACTAACACCACCACTATGTGAAGTCCTTTTTTTCCAGAAGCACCACTGTTCTTCTCGAATTCTTTGGTGTCAGATCTTGTTTCAGAACTTCAAACTGTGTGTATATAGCTGCAGTATGGGGCTTCTACTAGCCCATTTTATAAGGCAGTTCCATATATTTTACATTTTGAACACTTGTAATATACCTGATTACTATTATACCTGTTTCTGAGCTATTATTTTTCAGAATTTATTTTTTTCTTAAAATGAGAGTTTACAAAGAAGCATGTAAAATCAGTGTGTGGCCAACTGGTTTAAAAGCTTGGCATCTGGCCTGCATTCAAATCCCTGCTGCACTATGGTCTCACTGTGCGGTACTGAGTGAGCAGCGATCTGTTGTTCTCTTCTTTTTTGTAATATTACTGTGCCTAGCAGAGTTACATCCTTCTAAGACCATTTAAGTCAGTGGGTTTAGAATGTTGTAATTCGGCTTAGTATTTCACTGTTTACAGACCAGCCTCATTGTGTTCTAAAGTGTCCCAGAAATCTTAAGAAGCGGTTATGTGATCCTTACTAAGAGTGATCTGGGCATGGCTTCACTGGATTGGATGGTATGTAAATGTTTGCTTCCAATTCCTGATTGCAGACCCTGGGACAGGAGACCTCTATGAGATGGATACGTCTGAGCTGGTGAGCGGCAAGTCTCCTCTGGAGGACCCAACTGACATCTCTGCCTTGGATTGTCCTGGCAGCCCCTCTCTGAACCATTCTGACTCCTTCAGCCTATTGGCAGATGATAGTCAGCCTGACACCTCGCTTTTTGGAAGTGCCAATTTGCCGCCTGTTCTTGAGGAGTCTGTTTTGCAAGGTGAGCAGGCTATAAACATGAGGAGGCATTATGGAAGGAGTGTGGGAGGGTAGGGAACAGCCTTCTCTTCTCCCTGCCACTTTCTAGTACCTGGCGTCCCTGTAGGCCTCGGAAGTGAGAAGGGAGGGGTGTTCGAGGAGCCCCTGGTCCTTCTTCTTTCTCCAGCTGTCCTCCTTGTCTGAGTGACCTTACTGAGTATCTTTGGAAGAGCTTATGAGATCCTGTAGTATAAATTATTTGGCAAGTTAGACTCTTCCAAGCAGTGACAATAGAAATGTACAGGTTCTGGGCTCAGGAGGTAGAAGCCTGGTAAAGAAGGGCCAGAGACTTCTGCTCTCTCTCTCTCTCCCTCTCTCTCCCTCCCTCCCTCTCTCTCTCTCTGTGTGTTTCATCAGTACCCTCTTTCCACTGCAGAAGCCCACATCATGCCGCATATTGTTTCTGGCAGTCCTTTGAACCCCGAGAACAGTCTTTCAGATGGCACAATGGGCTAGCGGCAGGTCAGGGGGAATTTGATAGAGTTCCATTTAATGAGTTCTGCTTTGTTAATTGATCATGGGATGCAACCCTCTGAGAGCAGTAGATCATGTTTTTACAGTTTGTTTGTGAAAGAGAGCATAACTGAAGATTTCTGTACCCATTATGATATTTTTGGCTTTGGAGAAGCTTCACATTCAATAATTTGGAATTTTGTCACTCTTGAGAAGCTGAAAGTCTGCTTTGGGATGTAAGTGTAAAAACTACTCCCCTCAACAACTGCAGAAAAGAGTGCATAAATCCCCAGGTATCTTCTGAACCAAAACTACAGAATTGTGACTTCCTAGATCAGAACCTTTTCTGAGCGCTCCTTTTGTGGTGAGTTCACGGATGGATTCAGAGGACCATGTGGTTCATATAATGATTATGTTTGTCATGTGGTAGCCTGATGGTTTAACAAATGACAGGAAGAAAGTCCCCAAGTGATGAAAAGAAACTATGTCAGCGGATTGTTAATGAGCAGACTCCAATCTAGCAGTGTTCACCTTGAGAAAGTTTGCTTAATCCCTAGGCAGTCAGTAGGGGTTAAATAAAAGAGGTTAAAGGCTATTTTGTTAGACACATATATTTGAAAAGATCTGTTATTCTTTTAACTCTGGGAATCTGTGGCTAGATACTCAGTCCACATTTATGATTCCCCAATAACATAATTTCTTCTCCTCAACTCTTAAAAATCTTCTGTAATTGTTAGTCCCAAACTCTTAATACACAGAAGCAAAACTTCATTCTCTCCCTTTCTTCAACACGCATATGAGACCTACACCAAATACCTACATCAGATACTCTGGCCAGAATAGGGTCTACCTGGGACTGAGGAGCAATATAGTAATACTATCCTTGTTCTGCTGAATTAATTGTAAAAGTCTGGGTGTGTGGATTCACAAGAGAAAACTGTAAGTCCCCATCCTCCCAAGATGTGTCCCCTTCCTGGGGAGGGGTGTAATTCCTTCCCTATGTGATCCCATTTACTGGTCTCTTCTTTTGTTGCTGCAGACAGCAGCCTGGAGTTGACAGGTGTGAGTGAAGTGGAACAAGAAGACACAGAATTTCTGGGTTCACAAGCATCCCTGGAACCAGAGAGTCTAGATGCCACCTTGGAAGAGGTAGTCAGCAGCAGCTGCCTAGAGGCCACTGCATCTCTGATAGGTGGGGGCACCAAAGAGTCTTCAGCATTCAACATGTCAGCAAAAAGTGAGCAGACTCATTTCCACAGGCCTTCTAACTACCTTGGGTACATTTAAAAGATTACTCAGTAGTTGACAGTGTTTGTAATCATTGTTCTTTCTGATCAGGTGACCTTCCAAGAAGACGGATAGCCACAGCAGATGAGGTGCGCTACCCTTTAAAGCATGGGTAAGTAATGTCATCTGCTTGATGTGAGTGGGTTTCTGTTCTGTGATCCAGGCATTATACGTTCCAGTGAAAGAGGTAGCGAGGGTGAAAGTACAAGCATCCAGTTATAACAGGTGTTTCCATGTTCAGGTGGCGAAGGGAAGTACGCATTAAGAAGGGCAGCACCCGCTGGCAGGGAGAGACCTGGTATTACGGGCCTTGTGGCAAGCGAATGAAGCAATTTCCAGAGGTGATAAAGGTAAAACCTGCTTCCTGGAGAGACAGGGGTCGGTAGCAGTTGGTGAACAGAGACACTTATTTCCTCTTGTTGTGACTTCTCCATTTGGCTTGTATTATGCTGCAGCCGAGGTGGTTTTTGACAACTTTTGTCGATCAGTAGTAATGTTGCCACTTCCTTGGCCAGACACAGTTCCTGTTTCTTCACCAGCTCCAAGGGGGCAAGAAGGTATTCTACAGGAGTGGTTTCTGTTTTGCTGGAGTATCAATAACTCAGTCTCCTGCAATAGTAACTAGAACTCCAGTTTTCCTCCACTGCAAATGATTAAAGAGGGCAAGCAGCTTGACTGCTTTAGAATTGAAGCTTGCAAGTGCTCCCGCAGAAGGCCTCTCTGTTTTGGTGCTGTTGTAGAAACAGGTGCTGCCTTCCAGCTGTTCATTTTGGCATCAAAGTGAACGTGGGAAATAACTGTTGGTGAACTTTTATTGCTTTCATAGCATAGTGTAAACTGTATTAAAGCAGTATAAAGCCCAGCATTATTCAGTTGCCTATCTTTATCTTTGTTCAGTCATCCTTCATCTCAAAACGGCCATCTTCTGAGACTCTTGGGTTCTTGCTTTTCCCTCAAGCTTTATTGATGTTCCTCAGCTTGTTGTTCCTCAGTCTGTTCCCCTAATGGCCCCTTTCATATTGTTCACTTCTCTCACTATCCAAGCCAGTAGGAGCCATTGATTTTGCCAGTAGAGCTGCTATTAATAACTGCTGCAGGAGGCGAGTACACAGAGCATCAGCTCAGAAATAGAATATGTTCGTTCATTCCGTCAGGCAACATGTTTAATATTGTAAGGCCTACAGGTGGGCAATGTTCAGCATGTATATCCTGATCCAAATTATTCAGCCCCTTCCCCCCAAAAAGGTTGATAAGAGATTCTTTTTATCAGCTCCAATGGGCGTGCAGCTCCCCACCTTCAGCCAGAACCTGTCTCCTCCCAAGAGGCTGGGCCCCATATGTTCTCTGACTTGCTGACTTTTTGGAAATTTATTCCTTTTCTAGTACCTGAGCAGAAACACTGTACAGAATGTCCGCCGTGAACATTTCAGCTTCAGTCCTCGGATGCCAGTAGGAGACTTCTTTGAAGAGCGAGATACACCTGAGGTAGGTATTAGTACAGGCCAGAGGTTTGGAAGGGACCATTGGCATCAGGTCTCTCCAGCCCTGCTTTTGTTGGAATCATATGGTCAAAATAAATAGCAACCGCATCAAGAGGAACAACAGCGCACTTAGGATTTTACAAGGGAGTCTCCATGCAGTGTGAGTTGTCTGTGTATTGTGTACTGGACTTAATATCAGACCTTTTAATTCTAGCAGGATGGCACAATTTAGTTCCCCTGAAGCACCAGGTGTTTTGAGACACCAGTGCTAAAGAGTGTATTCGTGCCAGTCAGTTGTTTTGATCAGTTGCAGTAATGGGCTTAAATTAAGGGTGGGAATGTACTGGCTGGATAGTAGGAAAAACTTTTTTACAGTGGAATCAGCTGCCTAGGGAGGTGGTGAGCTTCCCCTCACTGGTAGTCTTTAAGCAGTGGCTGGACAAACACTTGTCAGGAATGCTCTAGGCTGATCCTGCATTGAGCAGGGGGTTGGACTAGATTGCCTATATGGCCCCTTCCAGCTCTGTGATTCTTTGATTCTATGAGTTGTAGAAAATGGATGTTAAGCATCCTGTCAAGCTTTTAAAAATTATCCACTTCTCGACATCAGACTAGGATCTGATAATGTATTTATGGAGTAGGAAGAGGCAGCATTGCTGGCACAGGCTAGTTCATGAGGGAGAGCTGAAAATCTGCTGCAGAGAAATGGAAGTGATAGAGGAAGGGAAAGATCAGTTTCTGTAGATGGTATCTCTTTTCTTTTTTCACAGGGCTTGCAGTGGGTAAAGTTGACACCTGAGGAAATCCCCTCACGTATCCAGGCCATCACAGGCAAGCGTGGCCGGCCTCGCAATACTGAGAAGGCCAAGGCTAAGGAAATGCCCAAGGTGAAACGGGGACGAGGCCGTCCTCCCAAAGTGAAAGTGCCTGACCTTCTGAGCAAGACAGATGCCCGGGTTCTGAAAAAACTGGAAGCGCAAGGTACCAGCTTAGTCAACGCTTTTCTGCATGCCTGTAGCCTTCACAAGGAAGAGTTTTAGTTTGTGGCAGGAGTCACTTGTTGATCTCTAAGGCAAGGCTGTTCATTCTGTGCGTCAAGAAAATTCAACTTTTGCTCTCAAAATAAATAAAGCAAATCAACATGATGCATGCAAATCTGCTTATTTTGCAAAGAACTCCATTTGCATGCTTTTTATGGAAACTGATGTTTGAGTTTTTGCAAAATTTGGAATTTCTTGTCAAGGAGCGGTGTGGCAGCAGGAAGAGTGGAACGGCTAAGCAAGGGGCATTAAGAGTACATAGGTAAGAGACCATGACTGGAGACCATGAAGGGTGGGGTAGATAGCTATGCAGAGCATAGGAGTAATGCCGCTACAAACTAGAAACCCTTGCAAAAACTGTCCTACTTTTCTATATGTCTCCACAATCATGAAAACTAGAAATCTGTTTTTAAAAAGAAAGCTGATGAATCTAAATACAGCTACAGGTCCCTGTAGATTACACATGGAAACAGCCCAGCTGTAAGAAACTATGGATGTTTGGATACTTCATCAGGTCTAGCTTGTTGTCCATAGCATTAGATAAAGGAATCTTGCAGCCCAGCTGAGATGCTGTTGTCCACAAGACTGTAAGTTTCTTAAAGGTTGCATTGAGCTAACAAATGTGACTGTTAGGAAGCAACACTATATCTGGTTATCTTGAATACAGCAACTAAGCCCAGAACTTTGTTAATGCTGCCTTTTAGAATGGGGAGAGTTGACCTTGAGGATCACTGATTTAATTATGGCCTTGATGGACTGTCTCTACTCCTTTCGTTTGCTGACCTATATTGGGAACTATCATACTAGTAAACTATACAAGAGCTGATGGATAACAGAGGGAGCATCCTTTATGACTTTATGAGGAAGAACCATAAGAACATGAGAGAAGCCATATTGGATCAGGCCAATGGCCCATCCAGTCCAATGCCATGTGTCGCACAGTGGCCAAAACCCAAACCCTGTTCGATCGGGCCAATGGCTCATCCAGTCCAGTGCCCTGTGTCGCACAATGGTCAAAACCCTGGTGCCATCAGGAAGTCCACCAGCGGGGCCAGAACTCCAGAAGCCCTCCCACTATTGCCTCTCAAGCATCAAGAATACCAGATGGAGATATATATTTGCACACAGCTAAAAGTCTTTTATTTGCACAATGTATGTGCATCACCACAGTGCTTGTGAACCTTGAGTCCCCAAAAAATGTCCTTTAGAAGGTTGAATTTGAGCATCCAGGTCTTTGTATTGAACAGCATATCCATGTCTTTGTATTGGACTGCCATGGTGCTGGGTTGTACCTGGATTCATAAGTTTCCTTAACAAAGATGTTTTGGCATTGGGATTTAGTTTGTGCTTTTGGATTCCCTGACCACCTGTGTTCATCCTTGCAGTTGGTAATAAATGCTGGACAGGATCTTGATTTATATCTGGCTAGAATTTGCAGAGTTTTTATTCCTGGGAACTAAAGGAGGCTTATAATGAAGCAGATATCAAAGAGAGATTGGGCATACATGGATATTTATTATCCAGGCTGGAATACTGCACATACTGGAATACTTGAGGAAGGGGATATAAAACTTTGACTACTGAGTTAGAGATAATCTCTCAGAGTGAGGGTGAGACTTTCTGGATAATACACCACCCTAAACCTGCCTCTTTTGGTGACATGATATCTTACATTGAAGCAAATGGGTGTTGTTAGTTATGGAGCGCAAAGTTTAATGATTCTGGCAGTTCTCTGTTTCCTTACCTCTTTTTTGTCCTGTTCATATTTGCAGAGGTACTCAGTGATGAAGATAAGCTAAAGATGAGCAAGATAAAGAAGAAAGTGAGGCAAAAGGTATTTGCAGGAGATCAGAATTGTACATCTTATATTCTAATCCCAGACTTTTTTTTTTCTGTGCGGATACCTATTCCTTCCAACAGGGGCCTCACTGTCCCCCAACAGCTTTTCCTACATAGTCAGTAGACTTCCTGGGTTTGTAGAAAAATCCAAAAAGTAAGGAAATCCCTTCAGGGACGGTTGAATTCCCCCCAAAAGCCTTTTGAAATGGCCTCTGCAGGGACCTGACTCCAGGCAGCAACGGTGAGAGATTAGAACGTTGGGGGGGGGGGGGAGAAGAGGCTTCTGACTGGCTCTGTCAGTCAAAGGGTGGGAGGGAAGGGCCCTTTCTTTCCCGGCCTCTTTCGGCCTTGGAGGGAGGGAGGGGGGGAGGGAGCCTTGGGGCCAGGCTGGGGGATTCCTAGAGGTTTTGGGGTGGAGTGCAAGGAGGACAGGATTTGGGGAAGGGAGAGGCCTCAGCTGGGTATCATGCCACAGAATCCACCCTCCAAAGCAGCCATTTTCTCCAGGGAGACAGATCTCTGTTGCTCACAGATCTCTGGAGTTCACCCTCCAGCAGGCCCCACTTGGAGGTTGCCAACCCTAGGCCTGGCAGGGTTGCCAGGTCCCCCCACGGGCACTGGCAGGGGATGGGGTAGTGGGGCTGCCAGCTCCAGGTCTGGAAACTCCTGGAGATTTGGGGATGGAGCCTGGGGAGGACAGGGACCTCAGTGGGGTACAATGCCCCTCCAAAGCATCAATTTTCTCCAGGGGAAGTTATCTCAGTAGTCTGGAGCTGAGCAGTAATTCCAGGGGATCCCCAGATCCCACCTGGAGGCTGGCATCCCTAGGCAGCACCCTCTGGGTGACTTGATGCCACCTAATTTGCATGACTCAACTTGGCCTGGCTGCTTGCTGCTGTTCAGCAGCCACCCTATGAAAGCCAGCAGTGGTGCAGCAGTTAGAGCCTCAGAGTAGGGTCTGCAAGACCCAGGTTCAGATCCCCATATTGCGGTGGAAGCTGACTGGGTGATTTTGGACCAGTCACATATTTTCAGCCTAACCAACCTCACAGGGTTGTTGTGCAGATAAAAAGGAGGTGAGAATAATGTAAGCTGCTTTGGTCCCCACTGTGGAGAAAGACTATAATTTTCCTTGGTAGAAGCTGTGGGGGAGGGGGTGGAGACGAAAAGCTGAAGACAGACAAAGGCAGATAAAGGTTAAGTTGGCTGTTGGGTGGGAAGGAAATAGGGTTGCCAACTCTGGATTGGGAAACTCCTGGACATTTAAGGGGTGGATCCTGGGGATGGTGGGGTTTGAGAAGGGGAGGAACTTCAGACCAGTATAATGCCACAGACTCCACCCTCCAAACCAGCCATTTCCTCCATGAGAACTACCATTGCCAGCCTCTGGGTGAGGGCTGGAGATCACCCAGAATTACAACTGTTGTCCGGGTGACAGAGATCAGTTCCCCTGGATAAAATGGCTGCTTTGGAGGGTTGAGTCCATGGCTCCACCCCCAGAAGGGAGAAGGAGTGTGAGATAGGTAAGGGTAGAGGGGAGGAAGCAAAGGTGTGAGGAATGGGATGACCATCCCGCAAGTTTCTTGCGGGTCTCCACTTGTTCTATATAATCTATTCTTATTTTGCCTTGATTTTATGTTTCCATAGCTTTCTCTACTGTCATAAGGGATAGAAATATTTGGTCCAATGCAATATTCTCAAGAATGCCAAATTCCATGCTATAGTTAAGTACAATACTCCACAGTTAATTGCTTGGTAAATCCAGGCCATGTGTATGAATGCATGGTAGCATACTGCTGGAGCTGTTACTGGTGTTAAGCTGTTGAAAGGAATGTCGCAGTATAAGGTGTACAGGCAGTCCAAATTTCGTTGATCTGTTCTTAGTAAATGTTTTGGAAACTGATTCTGTAAAGATGAAACAATAGTCATTTCTCCCCTCTCCCTTGTATATGTATGGGAAGATTCTCTCCTGAGTAGTATTGTTCATGCTTTATTTTTTTTCTAGGTGCAGAATAAGCAGAAGCAGGAAGTCAAAGTACCTACTAAGCCCAAGGAGGCCAAGGTTAAGGAAGTCAAAAGAAAGCCCAAAGTGAGTCATGATTGTTAAGGGGCTACTTGAGAAAGTGAAAAGGTGGCCAGATTTTGTATAATCCCATATTAATCTTGACATGTTTCCCTCCCCAGCTAAAGAAGGAGAAGAGCAGCAAGCCAGAGAAGAGCAGCAAGCCAGAGAAGAGCAGCAAGCCAGAGAAGAGCAGCAAGCCAGAGAAGAGCAGCAAGCCAGAGAAGACTAAGCTAGAGAAGACTAAGCTAGAGAAGACTAAGCCAGAGAAGACTAAGCCAGAGAAGCCAAAGGAGAAAGTGAAGCTGAAAGAAAAGATAAAGCCCAAGGAAAAAAAGGTGGCAGCACCAGTCAAGGTTCCTCGGAAGGTGGACAAGAATCTTCTAGCTCAGCGGCGTCAAGAAGAACGGCAGCGGCAGCAAATGATTCTGGAAGAGATGAAGAAGCCTACTGAGGACATGTGTCTAGGAGATCACCAGGTAGGATGAGCTGCTTGACCACAGTTTTGATGAGATAACCAAGAGCTCAACTCTGTTAGACATATCTGAATACCTCTTGCAAGTTCTTTAATGTGATCTTACTGATTGATTTTTATATATTTATACCTTGATTTTCTCTTCAGTGGAAACCCTAAGTAGTTTGCAACAGCATTCTCCCTGCATCCATCTTATCCTTACAACAAACACTCTATGATGCAGGTTAGGCTGAGTGAGTGTGTGTAACTGGCTCAAGCTCATCCATCATGATTCCATGGCATGGTGGAGATTTGACCTGTGTCTACCAGCTTCTGGTCCAACACTCTCACTGCTGCACCATGCCAGCACTTAAAATGGCATCTTAAAAGTTATGGACTGGAGATTATGCTGCTTGGTACTACTTACATTTTTAGCTGTGATAATTATTTCTGCTGGAAGCATGTCTAACTTTGATTTTTGGAACCTGACGGGTAATGGAGGAAGCTTATGGGTTCCACATTAGTAAATTAGTTTGAACAAGAAGGGGGACCTGTGATACTCATGGGGGGGAAGCTCCATGGGAGGAGAAGGAAGCAGCCACATGTGAGCCTTCTCCCCTGCCTCGGCACCAACGGCAAGACCTGTGCCCCGCCAAACTTTCTCCTTCCCCCTCCCTTAGCAGCAGTGGCGAGGCCTGGCCGGCCTGCCAAGCTTCTCCCCCTCCCAGTGGCAGCGGTGAGGCCTGGCTGGGCCGCCAAGCTTTCTCTCCCCGCCCCGGCAGCAGCGGCAAGGCCTGGCCGGCCTGCCAGCCAAACTTTCTCCCCCACTGGCAGCAGCAAGGCCTGGCCGGCCTGCCTGCCAAACTTTCTCCCTCTGGCAGCGGCAGCAAGGTCTGGCTGGCCCGCTAAGCTTTCTCCCCCTCCCCCCAGCGGCGGCAGCAGTGGTCGGCCTGCCAAGCTTTCTCCCTCCCACCCCCTCCCTGGAGGCAGTGAGGCAGTTCCCTCAGAGCTCTTTTACTTTTGGGGGGATTTAAGTATTCCCCCTATAGTTTCTTATATATTTTAGATTTTTCTGCACATCTGGGGATTTAGGTATCTGCACACAGGGGGTACCTTGGCTATTAGATATGTAGATTCTGTACTCAGCGGATATTTGTCCATGTGTATTATTTATGTACACATTCCTTTAATACTGCTTATTCTGCTTTTAATATTCAAGTTGATAGATGAGATAAATGTTTTGATGAAGGGGAGGTGACATGGATAGTCATTAGGGTCAGGAAAATGTGGAAAAGCCTTAATTTTTACAGGGAGAGAGCAGTTCAGGTTGCTGAAGCCCTACCCATTGATGATGTGGAAGCTGTCTTCTGTCTCTACCTAACCGTAAGCTATTTGGCACATCAAATGCTGAAAACAACAATTTTGCACTTAATTTTCTCCAGCATCACATCTGGGACAGCATACCTGTGTTTTGATGTCATGGTATAGTGTGTTCTGCCGCCTGTCAGAGCAGCCAGTGATGTGGGAAGGAGAGAAGTCCCTTGATTATCAGTCCTAATTAAATAATCCCTATTTGTTGAAAAATGTGGACCACTTTCTGGATTTGCCCAGTTAAATCTTAGGGCTGTTAGCCACTGGTGATAGGGAATAAAACTGTGAGCCCTTTAGTATCAGTCAGTTGTATCTAAGAAGTCCCTTCTACTAAGTGAGCAGTTTTTCTCTGTCCAAAGAAAACACCAGACTTTACAGAAGTAAATCCTTCAACTTGTCTGTTATCTTTGAGTCACTGTGGTTTTTGTTGTTGTTTTTAATTCTCTCACTGAGTTCCTGAGATGGGATTCTTGGCAACATTGGAAAAATGTATTCTTATTTTCCACCTTATTCAGGGTCAATGTAGCACCAGCTTAGGTTGTTACAGCTCCTTCCCAAGTCAAATTACAGCATAGGCAAGACTAGCTATTTTGTTCTGCTAGGTCATAAATCTATACTTTCTGTACTGATGTTTTGTCTTCCACCCATCTTTTCCAGCCTCTGCCAGAATTTTCCCGCATCCCTGGGCTGATACTGCCTAGCCATGCCTTCTCAGACTGCTTAGCCATTGTGGAGTTCCTACACAGTTATGGCAAGGTTCTTGGCTTCGATGTATCCAAGGAAGTTCCCAGCTTGAGCACTTTGCAAGAGGGGCTTTTCAACGTCGGAGATAGTTTGGGTGAAGTGTTGGATCTCCTGGTTAAGCTGGTGAAAGCTGCACTCTGTGACCCTGGCCTGCCTCCCTACTGTCAGGTAAGGCTGTTTGTCATGTTCATGAGCAGTCATATAGGCTGAAGTACCTCGCATATGCATTCTTAACATACAGTTATCAACACTGTGTTTAAATATCTAATGTATGAACACTGTTCTTGGGCAGGCCAAGTTCTGAGCAAAGAGGAGCTGAGTTCTGTCATCAGTATAGATGCGTATAATTTTTAAAAAGGTATAATTTGGGCTATGTTAAGGCAGTGGGTAGATGTGAAACCCCTCTGTCCCTAAATGCTGGAAATTTGTTCAGGTACCCTCTAGCTCCTGAGATATCAGTAGGTGTTTCCCACAGACTTGCATATATTTCTTCACAACCATAAAAACGATGGAAAGATGACAGTCTCAGGAAGCTGTGTTTTGTGCGTACAGTGGGGACCAGCCCTTAGGAGGGGGAGAGAAGAATCAGCCACCACTTTATTGATTGTAGGTTCCTCACGTCTTGGCACATCATAGGCTGGGTGCAGTGGGTGCAGTTGACATCCCACCTGTTGAGGCAACAGAGGGTTCGTATTAGGATGGGAAGAAGTGGAAACCACTGTTCCTAGCCATCCCCATTCTCCTGGTGGCATGGCCAGTGTGTCACCCCCAAGGTTGGCTGTCCTGTGCCCCCCCCCGAGCCTCTTTAGGGGACTCCCTTTTTTGTCATGCAGGGAACCCACCCTGTGCAACGTGCACTATGTTCTCCAGCTGATGCCTAAATGCCAGCAACCAGTTATACTCTTTTTACCAGTGCATACACAATTAATATAATCTTAGGCCCTGGGGTTTTCTCCTTCCCCCACAGCAAATCAGCTCATTAGCTCTGGGTAAAATTCCTCCCCAGCCCTGTTAATCAGCAACCAAATGCAGTCATAGCAAAGGATGAGTAGCTAGCCATACAGAAAATAAACCCCTCAGGCATGGTGTGGGAGGGTGGAGAGAGTAAGGAGATTTCAAAGATAGATTTCCACTTTGAGGGTCCTCAATTATTATAGGAAACATTGGGAACAACTGCACTGACTACTTCTCAGGTTCAGAATAAGGATGGGTAGCTAGCCACACAGAAAATAAACCCCTCAGGCATGGGGTGGGAGGGTGGAGAGAGTAAGGAGATTTCAAAGATAGATTTCCACTTTGGGGGTCCTCAATTATTATAGGAAACATTGGGAACAACTGCACTGACTACTTCTCAGGTTCAGAATAAGATACATGCTCCTACTCTTCCCTGGAGACGATTTGTATTGATAACTGGATGTTATAAAAGCTCGCACATTCCAGTTTTTAAAAAGAAATTTCACATCAAAAGTATGACCTGATAAGATTGCTGATCCAAACAATGCAATTGGTGAGATAGCAAGCAATGAAGCTTATTTTTCCCACACTTTTCTAGAATGGAGGAAAACAGAAGCATTTGTTTGTCTGGAAAAAATGTTACTGCAAGATGCCTGCATTTAACACAGTTGAGGGGAACAACAGTGTTTTTGAATTTATCTCAAATCTCAGACTAATGTCCTAATGACTCTGGTGTGGCCAACATCCTGTTCCAAACTGTGGAATATTGTTTCGAATGCATCCGTCAAGGTTCCAGGGAATATTAGTTCTCCTTCAAGGAAAGACCAGTTTTCTGGCCAGGTTTATATTCCCACTTACTCTGTGGGCAGGACCACGTAGATGACATTGAATCTCTAGACCTTCTAGTGGGAGGAGGAACCTCCCAGTTCTGGTCCTCTCTGTTCTACAATCTCTGACTTTTTGAAGAACTCTGTGGCAACAGTGCAGTGCCCTTAACCACAGCATACTCTCTTAAACTTTACTCAGCTTCATAATACCCGCCTCAACCCTGTTATGTGTAGCTAGTTAGGAGTGAAAAATAAAAATTCCTCCATGTCAGTTTCCACTGCTTCATAGGCAACTCTGTGGTTGCTTCCCTTCAGCCGCCTAGTCACCAGATGAAGTGGCCAGGTCAACCTAGTCCACTAACCTCCATTGAGCAGGAAGGGAAGCCCCCAGATAGGCCATTGGTGCAGAGGGGCAGCAGGCACCAAGAGAGATGTCAATAACAACAAAGCACAGAGGCATAGAGATAAAGGTATCTTCAATGCTTGCTAGCCGCAAAGAGGAATTGACCACACCAGAGCAGGGTATGCACTGCTGACCATTGAATTCCCGCCCCAGCCACTTGACGTCCGCCTCAACCTAACACACGGTATCTGAGGTTTTACCAGGCAATGCCTTCCCACCTGCAAATATATTTTTGTAACCGTAGTAGGTAGATATTTATCAGGGGTGGGGTGTGTAATGAAAACTGCTGTTCTCAGGATTTTGAATTCTGTCTATAAAGTACCACATTCCTACCACATTCCATGGTACACTGTATATTGCATATCTGCAGTGAACAAAAAGCTCAAGTCAAGTCCCTCTTTTCTTGTATTATTCCCACTTTTGGTTTGTTAACACTTATGGCAGAAAATCTTGCAAGGTTAACTGAAAGTTTGGTGGTGCCTTAAAGAGTTAACAAAATTTATTGCAGTTAAAGCTTCATGAGTCAGAGCTCACAAAAGCTTATGCTGGAATAATTTCCATTAATCTTTTAACATGCTATTCTACTCCTGTGTAATTTCACTGCAGTATGACCTAGCAAGGGTGTTATTTGCTTGTTCTCAGTTGGACTTTTTTTGAGGGTGCTTTGGTCCAGTCAGCCTGATAGAGGAACGTGAATGTTATAGGTGCCTTTATTTCTTTCCTTGGTTTGTACTTATTGCTGACATCAAAGAACTGGGACAGTACCTTGTGTGTGTGTGTGAAAGACTTTTTGTGAAGTGACTTTGGTGATTCTTTTCTTTTTCTTACCAGTCACTGAAGATCCTTGGTGAGAAACTTTCTGAGATAAACCTGAACCGTGATACTGTGTCAGAGATCCTTCGTTGCTTCCTCATGGCTTATGGGGCAGATGAGGATCTGTGTGACAGCTTGCGCACTAAACCTTTCCAGGCACTGCCCCCAGACAGGAAGGCTTCTGTCCTGGCTTTCTTGGTCAACGAACTTAACAGCAGTGTCCTTATTATCAAGTAAGTGGTAGTAGACCGGGGAACATTCTGAATTGTGTCTTAGGGACACATTTACATAACGATCTGCTCTGTATTACAGTCCCACGATGCTGTTACCATATGCATAGATGGGAAAGGTTACAAGGACGCTAATTCAGCATCTTTAGGCCCATGTTTTGTGAAGATTGAAGGCATCCCAGCATGCATCTTGTTTCCTGACTATAGTGATCTAACTGGCAAGCAGACAGGAACTCCTTGTGCTGTAACTTCCTTGCTGAGTGCTAGTAACTGTCTTGCATCAGCACACAGCAACTCAAATTTTAACAATATGAAATGTGCTGAAAGTCAGAGTTGGTTGAAAGAGATTCCTATCCAGTCCTGTGCGATTAATAAAGCACTTCTCTCATGTACATTCCTAATCCTCTATATCTCCCTCTCCACAGTGAAATTGACAAGACTCTGGAGAACATGTCCACCCAAAGGAGAAACAAATGGATGATTGAGGGCAAGCTGCGCAGGTAGCTACCAGTGTGTTTAACTTTGGCCCAGTATAATCTGGGTGACTGAAGAAAGCTCAGAAGTTTGATGTGTGAGGTAGATAAAACTTTTAGTTGAAGGTGCATGAAAATATATTTGGGCAGAGATTAGATTAGCACAATATTCCTTGTGCTGGGAATCCAGCTGTGACCATATGATTATTAATTGCTTCATCTTCTACTGTCTGGTTTTCCGAAGGATGGGGGATAGGAATAAAACCCTTCCAGCTTTGGTCCCCTTGCTTTGTGGGTCATCTGAAGAAAATTCTTGGACACCAGTAGGGAAATTAATGCCATACTGTGTGAGCTGACAGGGGCCCCTATAGTGTAACTCCTGCCCTGAGTGAACATAATAGAAGTTGTTGCTTTAAAGCATAATGCCCCTTCCATACTAGGCTGAAGATTGCCCTAGCCAAGAAGACAGGCCGGCCTGAGTCAGAAATCAGTGGCTTGGAGGAAGGCCGGTGGCGGCGAAGCTCACGAATCACGGAAGAAAATGAGGACATGGAAATGGAAGAGGAGGAAAGAAGCAGAGTGTACAAGACCCGAAAAGATGATGAGGTGATTTCGTGACTAATGTTGTGCCACTGAACGTCTTCTTTATTGATGAATAACAAGTTTGGAGGGGCCTGTGGGACTAGAGGGACACAGAATAATTGAAACTGGTGTAACTTCCATTGGACTGCTTTAATATGGTGCATGCCTTGTATAAAAGTAATCCCTGCATGAGGATGTTCACATAATGGTAAATTTGTCAGAACAGCACACACAAAAACACACCCCCCCGTTCTTAAAGCTTGAAGTGAGGCTGTGTTCACTGGGCGTCTTCATCCCTTCCTGTACAATAGGAGAAAGGCCTCTCAGTGTACATTGCTATGCCATTGGTGGTTACATGTGTCATATGGGTTTCCTTCTTACACGCTCCCAATTGATTCCTGCATACATGTTTTTGTCTTTCCAAAGCATGTTAAGCCAGATCAAGGAAGTAAAACGCTTAACTTCTTTGCTTGTCTCTTCAGAATGACACTCCAGTTTCCAGTGTGCCTGAGCTGGAAAGACAAATTGAAAAGCTTTCTAAGGTAAATGTTTGGGGTTGGAAAGCTGAGTAAATATGAACTGAGAAGGAAGCTGTGGTTTCTGCTAGGCTTTGTAGGTGGTGGCAGTGATCAGTTCTACATTGGGGATGGGCAGTAGGAAAGCTTTTGGTCGTATGTTGCTGCCTCCTTTTGTCACTAGAGCTTCCTCTGCTGATGATCTTTAACATCTTTGGTTCTCTTCTTGCTGCAGCGCCAGATGTTCTTTCGCAAGAAGCTGCTGCATGCCTCACAGTTGTTGAGGGCTTCATCGCTTGGGCAGGATCGATATCGACGCCGGTATTGGGTTCTGCCCCACCTGAGTGGGATCTTTGTAGAAGGCTGTGAGGTCTCAACAGGTATGATGCATCTACAGTGTATCTTTGTTTTTTGTTCCTTAAAAAAATGTCAGGAAGGCCTTACAAATCCCATCTTTTAGTTTGATGAGGAAGAATAAATTCCTCTCATGTCTCTGAAGCAGGACTGCTCCTTCTTCCTTTAGAAACTGTGCTCACAAGGAAGGGATTAGTTATAGCTGGTAGGATAGATAGGTCAAGAACTAATGTGATAAGTTCGGAGAAGAGCCATGGGGCAATCTGGGATTACAGGCAAAAAAGAATCGAGTAGAAGTAGGCAATGTCTCTTTTTGCCCTTTTGACTGTATTATGCTTTCAAAATTGAGCGATTGTTTTTGGCTGATTATATTAAGGAATGGAAAGCAGCTATGATTGAGGAGCTTTTGGGGGGGGGGAAGCTATTCCAGTGGGAGGACTGTTCCTGAAGGTGGTATATTAGCAAACTGTACTTTATACTGCAGTCTTCCCAAGGCTTCTGTGCAACTCAGAAGGGGCACAAAGGTAACTGGGCATTTGGATTGTGTGATGCCTCAGCAAACCTACTTTATATATATTTTTAAATAGCTCCAGTAGCTCCAGCCAAGAACGTGCTGGAGAAGGAAGAGGCTTTAAAGGAGGAGGAATATGAGCGATCACCAGTCAAGAAGGAGACCACTGAGACACCAGTCACTGATCACATGAACTGCACAACTTCATGGTCATGGAGCCGGCCATGGAGGGACAATGTGGGGTCACTGCAATCAGAGGCGCTCCATCCCAAGTTGGATGAGTCCACACCTGTGCCCATCAATGGATATTTGGAGGACTCCATGTCACTGGGCCAGTCACAGCATGACCTCAGTCAGTCAGCCTTCCTGTCCTGGCTTAGCCAGACACAGCAGGCATCCTCGCTGTTCAACAGTTCTGTGCTCACCCCAGATAGTAGCCCTGGGAAAGGGGACCCAGTCCCTTCAGAGGAACTGCCAGACTCTGCTGCAGAGGATGAAAGTGCCACAGAAACCCAGGTTGCCTGGTTCAATCTGCTGCCCAGGGCATCCTGCAATGACTCTCCAGTTGCTACCTCCATTGACCACCCCTCTCCAAAAGCTGCTCCCCAGCTGTGCAAGCCTCCTACCAGGGACCAGCCAAAGGCCTCAGCCCGGCAGGTGAGAACCAGCTAGAAATCTCTCCCTGCTAGCTCCCAACGTTGACCTGAGCTGGAGCAGCTGATAAAAGAGGGAACTTTGGGGGAGGGGGCACAGGTACAAGGAACTGGCTTTGTTCTGTTCTGGGTTAAAGGCAGGGCTTCTTTTTGTGGAAAAAGAGGTGCTGGAACTCTCAAGAGGGGAATGAAATTTTCATTCTATATATATTGAAAACTCATGAACTTTTAAACATTTTAAAAATAATTTTGCCAAAGAGGTTCTGGCACGTTCCCCCAGGAAAAAAAGCCCTGGTTACAGGCCTTGTTCTGTCTAGGATTGGAGACTTCTAGGGTTGCCAGTTCTTTACTGTGTTCCAGCGGGGATCTGCTCCTGCCTTCTTCCTGGTTACCACAGAGGTTTTTCTCAAACGCTAGAGCATCCCCCCGCAACATGCCCTGTGCGATGTGTGCTGCACGATGACATCATCGTGGACAGGGCTGCTTGGGGGTGGGGCTGCCTCCTGGCCAGCTGAGCAGCAACGGATTGGGCCCCCCGAAAGCAGGGAGGAAACTCACCCCTATTGGGTGGGATGGCAACCGTACAGACTTCGCATCCTGAGAGAATGTCTTTATGTATGGGCACTTTCAGTGTAACAGTTGCAGTTTGTACCTGCATGACCATGTTTGGGGTTTAGGATGGGAACTCTGCTTCTAACTCAGACTGCATCTCTGATCTCTTCAGGGTAGCTGTTGGACCCTCCACTCTAGTTGTCTGTATGAACTGTCTTTCATAGAGTTTGGGAACATTTGATATCAGAGGGGGAACACCTTCCATAGTGTTCACAGAGAAATTAAAGGAAGACAGGCTTTTTATTTGGAAGGGTTTGTTAACTATGAAAGGAATTCAGCAGTAGATTGAGCTTCCTAATAAAATGGTGGGACCTTTAAGAAAAGTGCAGAAGAGGTATCTCTGAGGGCTGGTTTAGATATATGATCTTCTCTTTAGAATGGTAGCTTGGTGTAAATGACCCATGGCATACCTTGCCAATCTCTTGTCAGCTGTAGGAGATCTAGTCTTTCTAATATCCATCCTTCCTGGTGTTGGTCTCTGGCAGTGATTATCATTTTGGAAGCATATTATGATCTTTCATTTGAGGCCTCCCCCCAGCATAAGAGCCTTGTGACATGCTATTGCTTAGCCTGATGCGTCCTTATTTTTCTCCTCCCCTGCAGCTGAATGGCTTCTCCTCAGCCAGCTCAACATTGCCACTACTGGCCTCCTCTCCTCTTCATTCTGGCTCCAGGAGTCACAGTACTTGCTCCAGAGCCAGGGACATCCCCAGTAAGGCCCAGGAACCTCTAGGACAGCCCAGACGACGGGGGCGCCCCCCCACTAAACTCTTCAAGCAAATTGAGCAGAAATACTTGACACAGCTGACAGCACAGCCTATCCCCACAGGTAAGACCAACACACATACTTTCCACTATATAATTTGTACCTGGGGGTGCAGTGGGCAAGAATATATTGGATATGGTTTGAAAAAGGCCCATTAAGAAGGACAGGGTGGCTTTTCATTTGCAGGAGGTGCATTTGCTGTATTTTCCAGATAGCCTTCTCCTCATGGTGCCCTCTCTTAGGATTGTCCACCTGACAGCAGTCTGGTCGTAGGCTTTTTCTGTTGCAAGTCCAGTCCTGTGGAATGGCTTAGCAGAGTGGATACAAAGGGCATCTTCACTCGCTACGTTCAGGAAAGCATGTAGAACAGTTCTATTTCAGAGGGTGTTTGATGGAGATCTGTTTTGGCAGATCTGGCTTCATTTTTAACTTGTGTATTATTTAAATCTTGTCAATGGACTATTATTTGTGGGTGCTTGTGTGTGTGTGTTCTTGCAGCTTGTTATGATGCTAAGCCATCTTGAGTCTTAGGAAAAAGGCAGCACATAAATACTTGATCTATACACACACAAACACACATGCATGCATGCACACAACTCCTGTATCCCCTAAGTGATTCCCACACTATCTCTGGTTGCTAAAGCCTCAACTCTGATGCAAAATCCAGGGGAGGGTCAACTTCAAAGAACAAGTTCCTAATCCTCCTGCTGGTAAATGAGACCACAAGGATGCCCCACTATTTTCTGAGATGGAGACCGGAATGGAGCCTTGAGAAAGAGTTCCATCCACATTCTTACAGTTTGTGGTTTTCATGAAGTGTGCCAAGTACCACAGCCTGCCTTAAAGAGACCTGGAGGTAACAGGAAGACCTTTGAGCCCTTGCTGAATCGCCTGGCACTGAATATTTGTGGGGGGGGAGCAGAGGAGAGGATGAAGCACACAGAAGGCTTCTCAGCAGCATCCTCAGAGTGGCTGGTATCTTGATCTTACACCGTGGCATTTCTTAGTGCAGTGCTCTCCACTTCCACTGTGGGGCTTTTCAACCTTGCTGTGGTGCCTCCTGCATTCAATGGGGACTTGCAGGCCACAGCAACAACCATCTCTGCCACAGCCTATTCCATCTACGTCCCGCTGTTCCCCTGCTTCTCTAGCCCCAATAACAACATCCTTGGCACCTGCAACCCTCACCACCCCTGTGGAAATCTACTCAAGCCCAGGAAATTAAAAATCTTTCCGGAGCTTAACCAGTGGACTGAGGCTGTGATTCTCATTGAACCAGATGCTCCCAGTGAAAGGGACTCTGAGCTGCTGAATGCAGAAAAGGATAATGTGGACAACATCCTTAGCCAGCTCCAGAGGGGCAGATGAAGAGATAGACTGTCTGAATCCATCCTGGCTCATGAAGCTGACTCTGGTTGCTCTAAATGGTATTGGCTGCTCCTGGGGACTGATAGGTGCCCTTGTTTGTGCGGATGTGTACACCCAGCAGTGGTCAGACTTGGCTTGTTTCCACTGGAGCCCAGGGCAAGGTGGGGAGTTCCCAGGGTGGAAACAGAGGAAGAGGAAACCTTATTTCTCTGGCTTCCAGCCTCTATTGGAACCTCAAATCCCATACCAGGTGCAAATCTTAGATGCCTCGGTTGGGTATGTTTGGCTTCCAGTCGGAACATGAAGACAGAACCATCTCTAAGTCTTCCACCATAATCTGCCCTTGCTGCCCAAAAGGCTCCTTCTTTCTGGATTTCCTAATAACATCTCACAGTGCTGCGAAACTGTTAACCACTTCATGAATTGTTTTGTTTAGTTAGATTTAGAAATTTAGTTTAATTGGCTCTAATTGGATGGTGCAGTAGGAAAGTTTTGTCTTCCTGCCCAGCATGGAAATTTGATTGGTCTTACTAATGGTAGGGTGAGATAGTAAGTAGAGGTTTGGGTGGGAGGGTGGTTGGTTTGGGTATTTTTAACCTGTCTGATTATTTTATCTTTAGACCATTGACTGTAATTATTATATTTGTAAACTGGTAAATTCTGTTACACTGTGAGTTGCGGTGGTGGGAGGGGATAGGGAGACTGAGAGAGGGGAACTAATAACATCAACCAGAGTTCAACCCTCGACTGGAGATCCCAGTACTCCAGGGCATAGGGAAGTTTGGTGGTGGGGAAAGGTTATGGCATGGAAAGAGTCTGAGAGGTGGACATGCTCGGTCTCTTTTCAACATTTGTCCCATCCCAAGACACATTGGTGTGGAAGCTAGGTTGTTAGACTCCTCTTCAACATTGATGTTGTGCAATGCCAGATCCATAAATAGTAAGACCAGAACGCTGCAAGGTTAGTTATATTGCAGTGCAAAATGTGGATCTGGCTTGTGTGACTGAGACCTGGGTTAAGGAGGGTGAAACAGTCGCCTTGAAAAAACTTACAACCCCCACCCCCACCCCCCAGGTTTCTCAGTCCTCCATCAATCTCGAACTTGGGGGCGGTGGTGGGGTGGGGTAGCACTACTCACCTGGGAGGCTCTCCTTCAAACCACTCCCCATTTCAAAGATCACTGGTACTGGTGGTGTTGAACTGTTCTGGGATGCTGAGGAGAGTTTCACAATCTGTCTGGTGTACCGACCGCCTGGCGCACTGGCAGACAGCCTTCTGGGCCTTTTAGAGGTGGTAGCCGAGTGGGCCTTGAGGTTCCCGAAATTTTTAATTCTGGGAGACTTCAGTGTCCACGCATATGCTGCTGCTGCCTCTACTGAGGCCTTGGACCTGGTGCCTTCCATGGCAGCACTGGGACTCTCCCAGTTTGTTTCAGGCCACAAATATAAAGCAGGCCACACACTGGATTTGATCTTTGGCATGGGGATGGATGTGGATCTCACTTTGACCATGGTCAGACCACTTGGTTTTGAAGGCCCGGCTGGGTGTTTCTACCCCCTCCTATCTAGGCGGTGAGCTTATTTATGCTCACCTACGGAGACTAATGGATCCAATTGGATTCCAGAATGTCTCCCAGCGCCTGATTAGATGAGCTGGTAGGGGATTGGAACTTCTGTCTCTCTGAAGCCATCAATGAGGTTGCCCCTGACATCCTCTACATTCTCGTTCTAGACCAGCTCCCTGGTATATTGTAGAACTTAGGGGGATGAAGCGAGAGCTTAGACGACTTGAGCGAGTTTGGTGGTGTTCTTGTGATGAAGTTACAAGAGCATCTTATAGGACACTTATGGAATCCTATGAGATGCAGTGAAAGTTGCAAAGAGAGAATTCTACTCAGTCTCCATCGCATCTGCTAGCTCTCGCCCAGCACAATTATTTAGGGCGATTCAGTCTCAGATGTCTCTTACAGAGAGACACCAAAATAGATGTAGAAGTTTGACTATTAGTACTGAGGCATTTGCGAGCTTTTTTGCAGAGAAAGTCTTGTCACTTCTCCATGACTTACCTGCCAGTGTTGATACAGTATGTGAACTGGAGGCCCCTTCGGCTGTCTCTGGATTCAGTTCTTGATTCTTTCAGCCTGCTCTCCTCTGCTGATGTTGACAGGCTCCTGGGTTCTGTCAGGCTGACCACGTGCCCCCTTGATCCATGTTAAAGCTAGCTGTGGGAAGATATGGGGCGCTCTGATGTTCATTGTTAATCTGTCCCTGGAGACAGGGGTCTGTCTGGAGGATCTTAAGGAAGCTGTGGTAGTACTGCTCTTGACAAAGCCATCGCTGGATCCTTCAGATCCAGCCAATTACCGCCCAGTCTCAAAACTACCGTTTCTGGGTAAGGTGATTAAGAGAGCAGTAGACAAGCAACTACAGACTTTTCTGGATGACACATTGGCATTGGATCCATTCCAGTCTGGCTGTCACCCTGGCCACGGGACGGAGACAGTGCTGGTTGCCCTAATGGATAACCTCTGTAGACAGCTGGATTGAGGCTGGAGAAGAAGAACCATTCAACACAGGCAATTACAATCTTCTGGCCCACCACCTTGCCAACATAGGAATTCGTGGGGTAGCCTTTCAGTGGCTCTCCTGATTTCTCCAAGGTTGGGGACAGAGGGTAGTGCTGGGCAGGGATGTGTCCCCTAGGAAGCCCCTGCTATGTGGGGTTCCACAGGGGGCACTCCTCTCCCCAATGTTATTTGACATCTATATGTGCCCCTTTATCCAGCTGGCATGGTGTTTCGGGCTTGGATGTCACTAATATGTGGATGACACCAACTGTATCTGTTGTTGGATGGCCACCTGTCTGCCACCCCTCAAAATCTGGCTGAGTGTCTGGAGGCCATGGTGGGATGGTTAAAAAAGAGCAGATTGAGACCAAATCCAGAAAAGATGGAGGTTCTGTGGCCCTTGTCTCTTGACAAGGCACCTTTAAAACCGGCACCATCCATCAAGAGTTTGGGTGTGGTTTTGAATACTTCCTTAACTATGGAGGCCCAAGTCATGCATATTGACAAACTGGCATTTTTCCATCTTCGCCAGGTACGGTAATTGGCCAGGTTGCACCCTGACCTAGCTACAGTAATCCATGCAATGGTCACCTCGAGATTAGACTACTATAACTCTGTCTGTGCTGGCCTACTCTTGAGGTTGACCCAGATGCTCTAGCTGATCCAGAGTGCGGTGGCACAAGACCTGATGGGAACATCACAGATGGCACATATTCAACCAGTGTTGCGCCAGCTGTACTGGCTTCCAATGGACTACTAGATCAAGGTCTTGGTATTAACCTTTAAGGCCTTGAGCGGTTTGGGACCAACTTATCTATGGGTCTGTTTCCACTATGTTCCGGAAGAGCATTATGCTTCACAGGTAACAACTTACTGGTGATCCCTAGCCCCAAGGAGGTCCGGCTGTCCCTGACCAGGGCCAGGGCCTTTTCGGTCCTGGCCCCAACCTGGTGGAACTCTCTGCCTACTACTGTCAGAGCCCTGTGGGACTTTATGCAGTTCCACAGGGCCTGCAAGGCAGAAATGTTCTGCCAGGCTTTTGATTAGGGACAGCAACGGTTTTCCAACATGGCTGGCACCCACACCCACCCACCCCCAACAATAGAATAAACCAAAAAGAACCCAGGATGCGACCAATTTTTTCCCCCAGAACTCCAGTTTTTCAATTGTTACAGTTGCTAGTGACACCATCTTGAATTTGAATCTGTTTTAAATTGGTTTTTAATATCATTAATCTTATGACATCTGATGTTTTTACACTGTTTCTAAGGTTTAACGCCATGTTGTAAATTACCCAGAGCCCCAGCTGGGATGGGGCCATTAATAAGTCTAATAAATAATAATAGCAATAGTAATAATAATAATAATAATAATCAGTGGTAAAAGGCTCTACGTTAGCTTGCTTCTTCTGTTCCAGAGTTGCAGAGTGGCTGGTGGTGGCTGCAGGATCCGGAAGAGCTGGAGGCTGTAATTCAAGCGCTGCATCTGCGAGGGATCCGTGAAAAAGCCCTGCATAAGCACCTCACCAAGCACAAAGAGTACCTACGGGAGGTGTGTGCCCGAGCTGCCAATGGTAAGCACTCCCTTAACTGTGGGCCGGAGGGACACAGTCAGCCCAGTATTTGTGTCACTGCATTTCTGTTCTTCTTGACTGAGTCTCTCTCTACTTGGCTTCCCACCTAGATCCCATCTTCCAGACTCACCCCGAGGGTGCTGGCCACCCTATCTCTCAGGAGGCCTTGGCCCAGTGGTCAATGGCTGAGCGAGCCTTTGAGATGGACCTTTCTGTTCTTCAGTGGGTGGAGGAACTGGAGCAGCGGGTGCTGATGGCTGACCTACAGATCCGAGTATGTAGCACAACAGTGCAGAGATTCTGGACCCCTTTTGGCACCCTTTATGTTCTTAGTGTGATGAGGGTGGCTTATGTGGCTTATGCCATTCTGGAGGTGTCTGATGGTCTGGAGACCTGCTGTAATTACTCAGGCCCTGCATGAATGTATAATCTTTTCATGGGTTAGAAAATCAAGAGTTATCATATTGAGAAAATAATTCAGGCCACCTAGAAATATTGCTATGAGCCGTAGAGGGATTAGTTTACTTTTGTCCTGCTTCCTGTGGTCTTCCGTGATGTAAGTTTTAGATATAACTGTGATGTAAGTTTTAGATAGCTGAGCTGCAGACTGGAAGGTCTGTAGTTTGGCAGTTCAAGACCCTAGTGCTGCGTGACAGAGTGAGCTTGCGTCTCTGGCCCCAGCTCCTGCCAACCTAGCAGTTCGAAAGCAAGAAATTAAATAAATAGGTACCGCTTCGGTGGGAAGGTAGCAGTATTCTGTGTGCCTCGGCATTTGATCATGCCAGCCACATGACCATGGAAATGTCTTCAGATGGTGCTGGCTCTTCGGCTTGGAAAGGGAGATGAGCACCACCCCCTAGAGTCAGATTTAACTGGCTCTGCTTATGAAACTTTAATGCAATGCCATGTAGGTTCCTGGAGGGAGGGTGTATGGTTTAAATCTGAATTGTTTTGCTTTCATTTTGTCTTTGGTAAGTTTGGCTGTCCTTGTGTGGGCACCACCTGAAAAGCAGATCCAAGTTGCAATGGCTGTTTGTGGGTGGTACTTGAACTGCAGACTTTCAAATGGTTTTGGAGGTTCCCAGAGTATGCTGTAGCCATCATCTTCCCAACACCGTTGTCACAGATTTTTTTTTCCTTTGCCTCTCCGACAGGGCTGGACAAGTCCAGATCCTGACTCTCTTCGAAGTGACTTGCGGTACTGTGAGCACAAGCTGGAGCCTTTGGAAGATATAACTGTAAAAAATCGGCGTGAGGGACCAGCCCTGCAGCGTGAAGCCACCCACCCCCTAGACTTAGCAGTGCTTCGGCTGGCAGACATGGAACGGAACCTGGAGCGGAGATACCTCAAAGAGCCCCTCTGGCCCCCACATGAGGTGGTGGTAGAAAAAGCTCTGCTGAGTAATCCGAGTACCCTGGAGCTGGGAGCCACAGAGATGTAAGTGAAAGTCCTTCACTGCTGACTGAATTTCTCTTGGCTTTGAGAACCAGTGTGTTTATTCCTGCCTCTTGAAGTGTGTGGTAGGGCCCTTTTGACTGTCTAGAGATAAGAATTCTTATTACTTCTGTAGCCAGCCTGAAGTGATAATGTGAGGGAGAAGTGCTGCAGTGGTTCTGGGAATGAGCTCTGGTAGGCAATAGAAAGTAGTACACGTATATGTTATGGTGAATGTCCAAAATCTGAAGAACATTGACTGGTAAATGGGGCTTAGTGGAAAATATCAGAAATCTCTGTGTCATGAACCTCTTTGTAATTTCTGCCTCTGATGCATCCTTCAGTTGTAAATTATGCAAATTAGAATTACATTTAAACTAAATACATGCATTTGGCTGTAATATTTAGCTTACATTTTATTCACTTATATTAATAAATGTATATGCTGCTTCTAACTACACTCAAAGGGCTGGCGAAAAAGTCATTAGATTCCATTTAGCAACCAAGTCAGTGGCCCAAACAGAACAAGTGTTGCCAAACATCAGAGCATAGTCCAAAGAGCAGAGGCAGAAAAGGCTCATTAGAATAATGCCTTACAGTTTGCAGACTCTGAATCCCATCTGGAAGGTTAATCTGTAACGAAGAGAGCCAAAGTTCAAACAATAGTGATGTGGATCTCCCAGACGGAAAGTATGCTCAGTAGGAAGTGCTGTAATGATCTAAGTGGGTGGGCAGGTCTGTGTTGGGAGAGGTGGACTTGGGTGGTGAATGGCTTTAAAAGTTAAATCCAGAATCTTAGATTGTTCTTGAAGACAAATCCTCAGCCAATGTAGCTTTTGTAAAATTGATATTGTGTGTGCATACTGCCCAGTACCTGACAAAAACTGGCTACTGTATGCTGCATGAGTTGAAACTTCCAAATAATCTTCAAGGGCAAGTTTACATAGAATGGTACTGGAGTCCAATCTGGAAGTTACAGAAGCATGGATCGGTGTGGCTTGACTCACTAACTCAAGAAGAAACTAAAGTTCCAGAATAGAGACAGATGGTAAAAAGCACTCCTAGCAACTCATACAGTCTGCTTTTCAAAGAGGTGGCTAGGTCCACAATCACCCCTACGTTCTTTACTTGATCAGATTAGGGTCAGTTTTGACTTTATACAGATTCATAGGTAGGATATATTCTTTCCCAATCAACATCACTTCCATCTTGTCTGAATTCAGCTTTGGCTTATTCACCTCACCCACTTCACCACGGTTTCCCAGACGCTGATTCAGGATCAGGACAAAACTCTCAAGCAGTGGTGACTGGGGTAGCCCTGGTGGGCCCAATGGCAGTGATGGGGGGAAGGAATAAAGGCCATGGGTATCACGGGAGGAAGAGATCATGGGAATGTAGTACTGAATCTTGGGGAACACCACAAGATAACTGCCAACTGTTGGCTCAGCTCTCTGAAGGAAACTCTTGACCAGAGTAGAGGTGGATAAATCCAAAATCAACCAAGGACAGTACCAGATGCTCCAGGACCTGGCTGTGAATGAGACAGTCAGATGTCAGTGAAACCTCACTTGGTAAACAAAATCAGCAGGAGTTCTTTCTTTCCACTTGAAATTGTAGAATCTACCCAGTGCTATCTGTGCCCGTTAAATAGCACAAAACCCAGATTGAAAAAGGTCAAGGAAAGACCCATTTTCCTGTGGGTTAGTTTAAGAAGCCAAGACTAATGTCTGCATATCAACTTCCATCATGTGAAGCTTTTGCCTCACATAATGTGAGCTTGTGGATAGAAGATAAATGTAACAGATGATAAAATGTAGAGGATTTAGCATAGGCAAGTTCAGAATTGAGAATGTTAAGATCTCATAACAATCTCACCACTGAGATTTAGGCGGTATACCCAGAGCCTCCAAGCTACTAATTTCTTTTGCCAAGCAAGGCTGATTTCTCTCCTACACGCTCCAAAATCTGAGAGTTTTTTCCCCCTTCTTCTTCTGCAGTACGTATGAAATCACACCCCGGATGCGGACGTGGCGCCAGACACTGGAGCGATGCCATAGTGCTGCCCAAGTGTCCCTCTGCATTTATCAGCTGGAACGTTCTATTGCTTGGGAGAAATCGGTTGTCAGAGCGGTAAGAAAAGAACATTGGGCTAGGGTTAGAGTTGGATCTTTTTTTCTTTTTTTTCCGGTATTTTTTAAGTGCATGTGAGTGTGTGTGCACCTGGAAGTCATGGCGTCCTCTGGTGACTGACCCCTGCTGGGGTCCTAGAGGATATTCAGAGAGGTGGCTGAATAAAGCCTGCCCCTGCCTCTAGTATTTCAAGGAGGTCTCCCATTCAAGTATTCGCCAGAGTCAACCCTGCTTAGCTTCCGATCGGGTTTGCCTGGGCCATCCAGGTCAGAGCCATTGATCTTTCTTGTGGGCTTGTTTGGAGGCACATGTGTGTCAAGTCTGTGCCAGGAGAACTATGGAAAGATTGCTGCATTCCAAAATTTGGGTGGGATATATCCAGCTGTGAAGGAGGTAATTCTTGGGACTTCTGATACTACAGTAAAGGAGAGGGGAGTGGTCTCAGCTTTGGCCCTGAATATCCTTTGAATAGGGTTTTGGCTGGCTTGGAGCGGGTCCTCACCGCTGCCCATTTCCCCTATTTTCAGACTTGCCTAGTGTGCCGAAAAGGGGATGATGATGAGAACCTGCTGTTATGTGACAGCTGCGACCGCGGCTGTCACCTCTACTGCCACCGGCCCAAGATGACCGAGGTGCCAGCTGGTGACTGGTTCTGCTCCCTCTGCATTGCTCAGGTGCTGGCTCCACAGGGGCCTTAGTCTGGCTCACCCCAAGCTCCATGGACTGTTTCTTGATCCAGCAGGATTTCCTCTTCCTCACAGTCCGTTCTATGTATAGTTGCGGGGGCGGGGGGGAGAGATGCATGTTCTGTGCATGCCTGTATGGATTATCCCTCACAGATTACACTGGATTTTTGGGTACTCTGCCTTAGGAAAGTAAACCCAGGTATTCAGAAAAAGTCCCAGAAAGGCTAGCAAGTCCAGGTATTAATAAAAATACCCCCCACACACTATTTTTCTATATTGCAGATGCAAGGAGAATACCAGGACGACTATGGCTCTCTCCGGCGGGGCAAGAAGCGGAAAGCTTATAGCGCTGGTGCTTTTTTGGGGAATGAAGAGCCCAGCCCTCGCCCCCGGGCAGCAGCATCCCAGCAGTGCAGTAACCTGGCCAGTGTACCATCCCGATACTCAGGCGAAGGCCTCTCTCCTTCCAAAAGAAGAAGAGTGTCTACACGAGGCCAGTGTGCTGACCTTACCTTCTGCGAGTAGGTGTTCCCTTGCAGTTGGGATCACAGGGAGCCATTATGGAGAACTGGGGGGTGGGGGTGGGAAGGGAGACATTGTGGAGAATTGCCGGGGAGGGGGGCATGGAGAGTGTGACTGGTTGGAGAAGGAGTAGAAACAGTTGCTTCTAACTGTGAGAGGAGTTCATCCCTAGTTGGCTTTGCCCTGCAAAGTCCTTGAGTGCTGCTCCTTGGAAGAGCCTTTCAATCTTATACTGACTACCTGACTACAGTCCTGTTGTCCCCTTACCATGTCTTGGCCCTGTTTTGTCAGGATCATCCTAATGGAGATGGAGTCACATGAGCATTCCTGGCCCTTCTTGGAACCTGTCAACCCGCGATTGGTGCCTGGCTACCGCAAAATCATCAAGAATCCTATGGACTTTGCCACCATGAGGGCACGGTTGCTACGGGGCGGGTGAGTACGGGGAAAGAGGTAGTTCATAGCTGGGCCCAACTCTAAGGCATTTTGCAAGCCAAACTTTGTAAATGCAAGAGTAAATTCAATAGCTGACTCTTCAGTGCCCCAACTTAACAGTGGGATGAGGTGATGCAATGGACAGAATTAATGTGTGGCAAAGCCCAAGCTCAAGACACTTGAAGATTGTAATGCTTTTCAGAGAATTGCTGGGATATCATGAGCACAAAACCATTTTCAGTAATTGCACTTTCAATTGTAGCTTGAAACAGTTTGAAGGTTCTTTAAAAACAAAAGATCCTGCTCATCTGGGCATACTGCTGGGAGTGGTGTTTTCTGTTTCCCAGATTCTTAATTAGGAGCTTAAGCTTCCTTATCCCCCCCGCCCCCCGTGTTTAGATAAGGACAAGTGGAGTCCTTAATTACTGGGACCAGTAGGAGGGGTAGACACTGTGCAAACTGGCTCCGTTCCTTTGATTGGGCCTTGCATGCTGGAGTATGCAGCTGAATGTGCTTCATTCATGATGGTAATGGAGAGGACCACAAGCAAACGCTTCCTCTATTTGCCTGCCCTTGCTGTTGGTAATGAGCAGGCCTAGCCTGTTACCAAATTTCTTGTATTCGCCCATTTCCTAATTATGGGTGCAGATACCAACGGTGGTTTGAGAGAGGGAGACAGAAGTGTGGGGAAGCAGGTGGGCTGCCTAAATCTGCCTGTGGAAAGAGACCAGAGGCATCTTCTAGAATTTCTGTAAGAAGTTGTTCCAGATTCCATCATAGTTGAAATAGAGCTGATACTAGTAATTTGTCCCAACTTTGTAGGCAGTGTAGGGAGGAGGAATGCGGGATTAGGGATAGACCTTTAGAGGTGGGAGATTCCAATCTATGAGAGGTAGGCGGAAGGGGCTAAATCCAGACCAGCCATCAGTGCAGTCCCCACTGGTCAGTGCTGGGCTTCTTGGACTCTCCTCAAAGCTGATTGCCCCTTTGCTTCCCCAGGTACACGAGCTGCGAGGAGTTTGCTGCTGATGCTGTCCTGGTGTTTGACAACTGCCGGACCTTTAATGAGGATGAGTCGGAGGTGGGCAAGGCAGGGCTGGCCATGCGCAAGTTTTTTGAGAGCCGGTGGGAGGAGTTTTATCAGGGAAAACATGAGACAAACCCATGAAGCGAGCAGAATGGAGAGAGGTGAGAGGGGCCCATGGGGAAGCCCTTTCCATTTACCCTGCGCTGCACACTGTCTCATCTGGAGTTCATCCTGCTACCTGCTGGTCTCTTGTTTTCCCTTCTCACAATGCCTGGACTTGGATTGGCATTTAACAGTGGGGCAGCCTTCTCCACTGCCTGGATCCTCGGAAGCCCTTCCCCCCCCCATCTCTTCGCTCCAAGCAACACGAACTCTCTGACTGTCTAAGCCAAAAAATAAAAGAGAGAGAGAGAGAGAGAAATCATTTTTTTCAGATGGAAAAACCACCACCCACAACCCCACCTTAGCTGGGGCTATTTAATAATAGCAATAGTTCTTAGTGAATGTGTAAGAACACTTTTTCTGTGCAGTGTCAGTACCATGCATTAATGGCCAGTAACATGGACGTTAAGTTTTCCTCCTTTTTAGAGTTGCGTTGAAACGTGTAAAAGCAGATCACTCCTGCCTCTGGGAATGACAACCTTGATGACACTGAAACATGCTGCTTCTCTTCCCCCACCCACCTTGGATCCCAACTCTCGTCTCTCCCAATTCTTGCTTCCTTCCTTACCAACAACTACCATAGTTGTGACTGATTCCTTTATTCTCCAGACTTCTTTCTGAAGCCAAGGGTCTGGTTTGGAGCTGCAGCATATTGAGGGAGAGGGGAAGAGTGGGGGGGCCAGGGAGCTGTGCTTTGTTGAGTGCAAGGTGGGCTTTCTCTTGAGGGTCGTGTTGTAACGCGCGGTGTCCCTTCGAGCCACATGTTCCTTGTTTATCCAGGACCTAGGACTTCCCCTGAGCAGTGATCCCCTAGGTTCAACTCTTCTCCTGTATGTGGGGTCTTTATGTTCCTTGCCTCAGTTAATCCAGATCAATATCCCCATTTGCGTGTGCATGCTCAGAATCGGCTTATTCCCGATTTTGTTTCTAAGGGAGTTGAACAAAATGGGAATAATCCAGAACAAATGTCCAGCAAGGTAGAGGATATCGACTAGATCATATTTTTTGCTAGGCAAACCAAGCAGAGTTAATCTGGATGAACCTTCCCACTCCACGTGGAATACTTCCAACAGGGGAAGCTCATGTATTGATTGCTGCACCCCAGAGTAGGCCTTTGTATTACAAGCTCATCTTCCCTCTGTCTGTGGGTGGTGTGCTGTACTGTCACTAGGCTACAAAAGACCATTCCTAAACTTGCAGGAGTGGGGGTGAGTGGGTCATGCATTTGGGAGGGAAGGACTGTATTTTGGGATTGCTCCTCAGGAATTGTGGAAATTGTGTCATGGGTTCCTGGCCTTATTGAGTGCTTCTCCCCCCCCCTTCCCCGGTGTTGTTCCTCAGGGATGGCTACTGTCTACGAAGATTGATCCGAAGTCTTGTCTTTGTGCCTGTGTGTGCGTGTGTGTGGTGGGATTGCTTGTTTCCTGCCTGGAACATGACTCCCAGTCTAATGTAGGTGTTTCCTCCCTGAGAAGGATGTCGGATTTAACCCTGTTATGAAGGAAAAATGCAGTCCTTCCATTCTCAAATGACTCACCCAATACCCAGTTTGATAAAGGGCAAAATGTTTGGGAAGAGTTTCTCCTCCTGTTGCCTGGTCATGAGTTAACCCTCTGGGGTCTAAAGTGCTGCCAACTTCAGTTGTCATGACAGTGATTTCAGTCTAAGTGCAACTTTAGATATTGCACACAAGTGAAGACAGAAGTCCTTCCTGTATAACAAGCAGTGTAGTTTGTGTGGACAAGATGTGCAAGTTCCTGCTTAGTGAGTTTATACAGAAAGAATGAAAAGATGAAGATGCTTATGCTGATCCCGTAACCATTGTGTGATGTCCACTTTCGCCCTCAGTCTAAAGATCTGGAGCTGCTGTTAGGGCTTTCCTCTTGTTTTTGTCTACACTTTCTATGTACTTACTAATGGCCTGTTTACACTCACACACACACACGCCGCCTCTCTTAATACTTCAGCCCTTCTGCTGATCTCTCCGTCAAACCTCCCTGAGGAGGAAAGCATAATCTTTTATCAGTACTGACTTTCCTGTATGGGCAAAGTAACTGTTAACGCTTGTGACAGAGCCACAAAAAGCAATGTTTGTTGCAGCCTGAGAGCCTTACAGTTCTGGAAGGCCTTGGCCCAGCCACTGTTCAGATGGGGCATTTGATTCCAGCAACTGTGGGAAATGATTGAACAGCGTAAGCCATTTCCTGGAACTTTACACAAGCTCCACATGGATGAATGGGAGCTGTGTATGTGACATCAGGCACAGGCAATCTGGCTTTATGCAGGAGATTTTCTGAGGGATTGTGGCCACATTAAAGAAGAGAAATTCAATGAAAAAGCGAGCTCTAAATGATGTTCTTCCAGCTCATTCATGCTTGGATGCCAGACACCTGGCCAGACAAGACTCCTTGCGACTGAATCCAGATCACCTTCCTGTTATGTTATATCTTCTCTCACTGTTTGTTATCAAAGCATGGGAGATCAAAGCAAAACATTTTTTAAAAAAAATCTGGTTGTCTTGGTAGCAGCTTATTTCCCCCCTCCAAAAATGGTCGGTAAAGTAGCTATTAACAAGTGTGAGAGAAACTTGCTATTTTATAGTTCCTAGTTCAGCATCTCTCCAAAAGTCACCTCCTTGTGGAATGTGAGAGTCTTCTATGGCGTTTTGTATTCCAGGTAATAACACGACCTCGGCATGCCTCTCACTCTGTTGTTGAGCAGTGGTTTCTAGGGAGACTGCTGTCTGGGGAAACAGGTTCCCCTGACCTGTGCAGCACACTGACATTGTGGGCTTAGAGATGCCTAGGGTCAGATTCCATCCAGCTGTCTGCTGTCTTAGAACGGGGGGGGTACTGTTGTTGTTGGTTCTTCTTCTCCAGTCTCTGCTGCAGGATGCTGGTCCAATACTCCCTGTCCTGGGAGAACCCCTTGGTTCTTTCACTTCCCCTAACTTTGAGTGGATCAGAGGGGTGGAAAGCCACACCCTGAAAACCTGAACTCCCTTGCTGCTTTTCATATCCAGCCTAGCTCCTCAAACCATTGTAATTACGGGTATCACTTAGGGGCAGATAAACGGCTGGCAGGGTTTCATCAGGAGATGGCTTTCCTCCCCCATATCCAGCTGTGCTACACCTGGGTGAGATTTCTGTGTGTGCGTGTGCGCGTTTGTCTGTGTCCCAACCCGCGTCGACCAATCCAATTGCAAGAGCACTGATGTAAGTAAAGTGTAACCACAGGTGATGTAGCCTGGAGACTGAAACTCCCTTTCTGTGCTTCCTCCACCCCAATCTCACTTCTCCCTCCCTCAGTTGTTTTCAACAAAACGTAGCCTTTTTTTCTATCGGATAACCTCAAACTTTATTTTATTTTAAATTTTGGGATTTTTTTTTTTTTGCTTTTAAATAAAGAGGTAGATTTGAAGTCTATTTGAAACTGACTTTATATTAAGCATAAATATTTATATTTTATCTAAACTTGTGCTGTAACAAACTTCTTTTTGGTGTTTGTTTGTTTTTTTAAGTGATTTCTTTCTGCTGTGTTTGGGATTTTTCTCCCCTTTTCAGTCATGGGAAAGCTGTAGCTTTGCAAGTATTGTTTGTTGGGTTTGTGGACATTTTTTGAGGGGAGGGGGTTGCTATAAAAATGTTCACATTTTTAGATGCAAACCCTTGTACCATAAAACAGTGAATCCAGGTTTGTCCTAATCTTTGTCTTCATTAGGGAATACTCCATGATCTTATCAGTTTATAAACTCGTTGGGTTTTTTTTTAAGTTACATGGATTTTTTTGAAACGGAGTTTAAAAATTACAACTAGAATTGGCCTTATTCAACTGCTGGCTTTTCCTTCCCCTCTTGGTTTATTATCAGAAAGGAACCAACCCATTCACCATCCTTTAAGATGCTCTGAACAACAGGAAGGGGGGATGGGGTGGGGGAATCAGACTTTTTATATGAATAACCAAATGTGTTTGTTTTAGTGAATTTTTGATAATGTACAGTTTTTTGTGAATTTAAATTGATTTCTTTCTATATTTTTAGGACCAACCTCATTTTTAATAAGGTTTAAAAGGAAGGGAAAAAAGTCTAGAATTCCTGTTTTGTTTCCTTGTGATGTTTCCACAAGTACAGATGTTCGAGTGCTTGTCAAGTTTCAAAGAATAAACAAAAAACCACCCACGTTTGATAGAGAAGAATGTGCTTGAGGATGTCGTCTTTTCTCACAGGAGTCTGATACAAGCTGGATATTTACAATTCTTGGGTGTCCTCTCGATCCTTCCGTCCTTAGCAACATGTCCCCTTGCCTAGTGAAATAATGGCCAGGGCGTGTATACTCAGTTGCCTCAATTCAACATCAGTATCCCGAGTATCTTTATAAGCTTTGATATGGAAAATGAGAATTTCCTAGTTCTTAGTGCCAAAGAGAAACTGGAAAGCACATTGGCAATGCTAACTGTATGGCCAAGGAGCAGGTGTATGTGTGTGTGTGGGGGGGGGGTTACCAGTGAGCAGGGCTTCAAGAAGGTCCTTTCCTATGCCTGACAAACAAATTATGTGAAATGAGAACATTACATGATGGAACTTCTTGTGGTACAGGCTTTGGGGATACTGTATGATCTTGTAAAGGGAACATAACCCCAATGTTGCCAGTGGAAGGTTCCACGCAAGGTCCGATAGGGGTGGAGTAGCTGCTGCTGCCTATTGAGAAAGGACTTCCTAAAACATTGAATGTTTGTCAAGTACTTAATCACCTTTAACTGCATTGAAGAGGGAAGATTTTCACAGGGTAAAATTATATAGGCTGCCTCCACATGTAGATTTTTGCAGGGAGCCCCCAAATTAAATGGGAATGTCTGCAGTTCATGTTTATTGTGAGCACAACATGGGCTTCCCCATTTAAGTAGGATCAGAAATAAAACTGCTGTGAAAAGAGAACTACAGGGTGGCCACAGGTGGAAAGGAGCTACACTCAGATTCCAGAATAACACCAGGCAGCTTGTTGCTACATGCCATCCACCCACCCACCCCTTTGGCCCTATAAAGGGCCTTTCTTTTTCCCTACTGAGCCATGTTGTAGGCTATGGCATGGCTCAGCAGAGAAAGAGAAAGGGGGGAGGGGCTTCCGGTGCAATTGCTGCCACATTTGAACAGACATGAAGAGGCAAGAAGGGAGGATTAGGGGAGCAACAGCAGCCTGGGAATGGGACAGGTGGACACTGCTGCCATGGTTGGGGGTGGGGGTTGTATCCTTGTGTAGATGTAGCCTTAGTATCCTCTTTTTGAGGTGTGCTACCTTTTACAACCCTGTTTATGCCATGTAAATTTCAAGAATTCTTTTGATGCAACCATTTTTGAATTGGTGAATCAGCCCTCAGGTCAGAGGTGGAGTGGTGGAATACAGTCATTTGCATATGTTAATTCATTTTTTAAAGCAGACTATTTCACTTGATTTAGCTTGGTGCAGGCTTGATTTTAGAGGGCTTGAAAGTGAGGTTACTTTTAAACTTAATTAGAGCAACTGTCATTTGCTATATTTGAAGTCCAAGGGCAGCAGTTCATCTGGAAGTAGGACTGGTCTAATGCAGCAGCAGCAGCACACACTATCGTTCTTAGCTGGATTGTTTCCCATGCATTTATTCCCAAATCAAGTGTTTTAATTTCTATTCTAAAACCCTGGTTACTAGCACCTGCTGTTGTCACTTGGCATCTGAAGTCACTCCACTGTCCAAGGTATTAAGGACCAGTGGGACTCACATTCTAGCTGTATCTGAAGAAGTGAGCAGTGACTCATGAAAGAACTAGGGAGGGAGCCAGTTGCTTGTGGGCTGGATACGAGCTCTGTAAGGGCCAGATTTGGTCCACAGGCCGTATGTTTGACACCCCTGCTTTAGACAACATATGGCAACATTTGTGGTGTAGAAAAGGCCAAATCTTGCAACTGCAAGGAGTTTTGTCCTTCCTTTCAAGGCTACTTTCTCAGCATAAGGGGTTAGGGCCTTGCTCCTTTAGAAGTGGGGGAGGGGGGGTTGTATTCAGTTGCACATTCCACACTTGTGTGTAATGCGCAGTCCTGACCATGTTATTCAGGCCTTGATCTTAGGAGTGCAGGTACCCACTGAGTCTTCAGATGCAGGTGGTTGAGACAAGTGACCAGTGCAGGGGGTGCAGAGTAGGGCTAATCAGCCTTGCATTCCAGTCTCTTCTCCTGCTGGTTTCTTAAGCAGGGCCTGCATTTCTCCAAGTCAAGAAGCAATACATGAAATGTTATAATTCCCATAAGCTCCTTATGTTTATGAGCCAAATTTCTTCTGTTGTAAAGGACAAAAGGGTCTCATTTTATACAGTTTGCTTCATGCATACCATCTGGGGTCATGGTTGCTCAGAGCAAATACACCGGGGTGGAGTGATTCCTGCTGCCTTTACCATTTTAACACACCCAACCAACAACCCTTTAAGGATGCAGTAGGGTAGCACATATGCATTAAGGCAGTGATTTTGACATTTTCTGTAGATAGTGCTTTTCCTATTCATCCTGTTGGAGGAACCACTGTACATTGCACATCTTTTGGGTTCCATGGTAGTGTTCACAGAGAGCACTGGCTCGGCCTGTGGGAGTGCCCTGCTCCTTCACAGAAAAAGTATAGGGTACATCCACCACTGTGGCTGCATGTTGCAGGGCAAGACTGCTAGTGTTTTATAAGCTGTCACTAATTGTGACCTCACTCAGTAGTCAAGGAAGAGGTTCCTGGAAAAGAGTGGGATTGACTAATGTTAAAGGATAACTAATCTGTCTGACGTAATTTTGAAAATAATTTCAGTGCAATAAACAGAATTACCAGCATCCCCCTAGAAACCTGATTGCCAGCACAAAAACCAATCGCCGGGGGGGGGGGAGGACTCAAAGAAGCAATCAAGCCATAACTGTTTTTTACCTTTTTATTTAAAAACAAAAATTGCTCAAAATGAGACCAGTCAGAGCTCTATAGAGGGGAAGGTGTACGGGGTTGAGAGAGAGAAACAGGCCTGGCTGTAGCATGGAAGGTACAAAACTATAGAAACTTCTCAATTAAAAAAAAACCTGTACAAATAGTCCTAGGTACATAAATAAAACAAGCAGGTAAAATTAGTGGAGACGTGAAGTGGGGTGAGGGTTCAAGAACTCTCACCAGATCTGTAGCAAATGGAAGCACGGAAGGGAAATCGCCTTTGAGAGTTCTAGTTATTTCAAAATGGAGTTTGGCGTTTCTTGAGTCAGAAACCGAGCCAGAGGTAAGCTGGTGCTCCATCCCCATTGTGTTGAGCACGGAAAGGGTTGACAAAAGACCTGTGTACAAGACTCCATGGCAAGTGTGTAATTTCAAAGGAAGTTAGCTGAAAGGCTGCTATGTATTTTAAAACACATTAGACATAACCTGCTGTAGACACAAACCAGCATGAGACAGATATTGCTTAGGGTGGGTGAGTATTGCTTTTAATGGCAATTTGCTACAGGGCAAGGCATTGATGCAGCCATCAAAACTACCAGCAAAAGGGGTACACTGTTCCAGAGCAAAGGGGCAACCAAATGGTGATGGTGTCAAGTTGGCTGAACCACCATTGTGTTGGCTGCAACTCAACTCTGGCCTCTCCTGCTAGGGAAGGGGAAGACATGCAGGAAGAATATCAAGTGCTGCCTTCACAAGTGACCATGTACATATTCTGGTACCTTATAAATGTTCAAAACTCTGTTCTTTCAATATTTTACGGCCACTGAAATGCTAGATCTTAATCACGTGAACTGTTTCAACTCCTCCATTGCCAAAGTGAAGCTTTTGGAAGACAAAATATTGATTCTGTCCCTTCTCTTCCCCCCCCCCCAATGAAATGGTGCTCTTTGTTGGTATCCTCCATGGAACAGCAAGACCCCCTGGCACTCAAAAGGAGTAGAAGACGACTGGAACTGGAGTCTTGCATGCCCTGTTGGAATGGAACTGGAGTATGATCTGATTGCTAGCCGGCCTGTTCAGGATAGCTTGTGGCCTGTGTTGCTGTATTACACACTGGTTTTTCAGCTGAGGAACAGGTGTTTGGCAGGAGCATCATTTCGCTTTTGTCAGAAATGTCATTCCAAGGAGTGCCACTTTACAGTCTTTCATTTGGGAGAGTGTGGCTTAGAGCAGTCACCCTAATCTGTACTGATGGCCCATTTGGCTGCCTGTTTGCCATTATCAGCCAGATCTAAGTGCTTGAGGAAGTTTTAACAGCACCATGGTACTAAATATAATTTACAGACCAGTCTACTTGTAACCTTTGGTTATTTTTAAAAAACAGATTATGACACTAGGTAAAAACTGCATTCCTTCTACCATCTTGGCAAATACCTTGTCACTGGCTATTAGGCTGTTGCCTTCACTTTGATGCCTAGAGACTGAAAATTAGAAATGAATTTTTATGAGCTAAGTTGCTGGGGGCCAATGACACCCCCCTCCTGACCTCCTGTGAATTCCATAGCTGGCTAAAGCTTTTATGAGGGTGTGGAGTCTTAAAGCAATCATGGTGGCTAGTTCCCTTTACTAGTTCTTGATGGTTCAAGCATTCCCAGGATGGGTCATCATAAGCCACTGTCTTGCTTTGGCAAGTCTGGTTTTGAAAAGGCTGTGGCCCAGTGGCCTGAAATGATAGCCAGTGCCATTCCTAGACCTCCCTTGCATTTGGAAATCTTTTGTCTCATTTTCCAGTGTAAGCAATGCAGCCGCAAAGGCTTTGAAGTGCAAGGGCTGAACAAAAAAAGGAAGCAGTTTTATTATCAATTCTTGCCATGGTCAGGGTCCCACGTGGTGGCCATAAAACTATGCCCCCACACTTGGACAAACCATTTCCATTCTATCAAAATCAACTAAGTCAGCATAATTCATTTTACAAAGGTGGGGGAAGCACAAGGTGGTACATTAACAAACTTCCCAATAACTAGCAGCAACACAGGGTTTGTGGGTTTTTTTGTCAAAACAAACATTCCCCTTCTTTCTTCCCCCTTAAACAAAGCACAGGAGCCCAGAAAAGTTACATAGGAGGGGGGTGGAGGGAGATTGTCCCTTGGAGAAGGTGCAGTTTGCCGGTTCAGGATATGCCAATGAACTGCAAGTACATGTGAGGTAGATGTGGAGCTAACAATGATGTAAAACTGGAATTGGTGAGCATAATGATGAAGGGAAGTTCTGAACCGGGGTGTTTGTTTTTAATAGCACCACCAACTTCCAAGGAGGACAGGTTTTGATGTGGTAGATGGAGTTTCCGGGTGATGGAGCTTGCTTGTCTTTAAAAAGACCGACATTTAAAAGGGACTAGAGATTTGAGGCTTAACCACAGTCTGCCGGGTCTTAAGAGGCAACTGGCTGCTTCCTCCTCCAGTGTGCTGAATGGCTGGATGGGGGCAAAGCATGATGCAGGAGATGCAAGATGGGTTTTTGCAGAGGGAAGTTGGGGCAGAGAGCAACAGGGCCTTGTGGCTGTGAATTTGGACAGGGCTCAGGAAGGGAAGCTGACAGGAAAAGGCCTTTACTGGATGGGAAGTTTTAAAGTGCAGGGAGCAGTTCCCCCACTGGCAGAATGGGATAGGGGAAATCAAGGCACGAGATTAAAAATCTAGCAGCTCAAGAGATACGCACTCCTACGCCCCAGCTCCTTGCATTCTGTCCCCACGCTGAGGTACTCTGGCTTCCAAAGCATGGTTTCAGCTTGCTGCAAGTCACTCACTGTTGACATCCAGAATGCAGTAAAGAGCCGTAATTATGACTTCCCTGTCCTGTGTCAGCGCAGCTAAAAGCACTGGGAAACAGTTCTGGGACTAGGGCTCAGGTTAAGAGCCAACAGTAATGATAAAGCCTAGTGCCTTCCTGCCTGCTCTTCTTTGAGCTGTTTCAAGCTGGTCCCTGCAGCCAACTGGGGGTCTAGATAAGGTTGGTGGGAACCTAGCACTTGCCCAACTGCTCTGCTTCCTTCCAGACATGGAAGAATGGGGTGGAAGTGAAATCTGATCAATAGTAAGGAGCAGTTTGGCTTTAATATGTGGGGGGGCAGGGGAGAGGAAAGCTAGGAAGTGCATTAGGGGGAAAGGGGTGGGCATGAGAACAGGGCTTAGGACCACAAGGAAGCTTGCAGTGATGAAGTCTATGGCCTATATCTATGCCCACTGCACACACTCTTGCTCATGCCTGCACGCACACCCTAGCATCCACCCTTGCACACATCCTTTCCTTACCCCCCCATTGTCACAACTTCATCTTCACTTCCTGCTGCTGCTTTCCTTCTGTCTCTACCCGCTCTCCGTCCTGTTCTTCCCTTAACACCTTTGCCACTGTCCCATCTGTCCTTGCTTCTCTTCTGTTCTCTTCTATCATATTGCTCCTTACTAGGCAACTGTATGTGGCATCTTAGACCCTCTGCCTGCTCACGGAGCCTATGATCCTTTTCCGTATCTTCGGCAAATGGGAAAGGGAAAAAATGACAACTGGATGCAGGGTCATCAGAACGGAAGCCAAGGTCGAGCCTGTTCTCCACTCCTCCAGTCATATGCCGAGATCACCCTCTGGACCCCCAAGGACAAGAGCTGATGCAGACACTACCAATTGGACAAGTTGGAGGTGGGGGGTAAGGAATGGAGCATCATGCACTGTTGCCCAGACTCCTATCTTCTGCCAAGTGATACCCCCACCAGGAACGTGTGTGGGGGGGTGCTTTTGCTAGTGCATGCGCACGCAGGCTAGACACCAAAACAGATGGAACAAGTCTGCAGAGAAACAAATTGCAAAGAGACCAATATGTAGGAGGTGTCTGTGCGTGCGTGCAGACTCAGGATAACTCATACGCTCCACATCCAAGCTTGCTGCACTGTCCCAGGAAACGGGAGAGAAGCTTTGGTCTGCTCATGTGGTATGTATCACAAGGTATCCTGCATAAGAATGGGTGTGGGATTCTGAACAGGTGACAGCAATGGGGTTACAAGTGTGGCACTGCATTGCAGGATATCATGTTCTGCACAGCTGAAATTTGCACACCTGGGACTATTCAGCATACTCATGTTCTGTGGCTTGGGACAACTGTCATCTACATGAAATCCTAGCTATATAGCAGATCCATGTCTTTGAGGACACTGAGTGAGAAAAAGATGCAGAAAATAATGCAAGTTTCTCACATTAATTTCTGACATGCAACTTGAAGCTCTGTTTTAGGATAAAGCTTGTATTTAATCACAGCTGAATTCCAGCACTTGTTTTCTCACTGTAAGTATGCAGATTAGGTAGCCAGTAGATATAGATAGCAGCTTCCTGATCCAAGCACACACAGTGGAAAGAAAATCTGGCCACCAATCTAGTGTTTTTACAAAATGCTTTTCTCTGACTAAGAACATGGTGCTAAGAATGTCAGCACTGATAATGTGTAGGAGACAGAATTCACATTCCCTGCCCCCACCTTGCTCTCCTAAATAAGACTAAAACTACCAATCCCAGCTGTGCAAGCAAAAATATTGTTACAAAGGGTTATAGTTTGATCAGTAGAAAAGCAAAACTCTGATTTATCAGTCAGAGACCTGAAGCTCTGTTGGCCCAAGCTCATTCTAGCCATAAGCCGCCTAGTTGCACATAGCAACTGATAGCTTCTGAGGGGTACTATGCATCACCATGGGCATCAAATGACACATCCCATCAGTTCAGTGGGGCTGGTAAAGAGTATTGCAGTGTAACTACAGATCTGTGACTTTCCAATTGCTCTGAATGGCGCAGTCCTCTAAATTTTATGGGACCAACCCCCAGGTAAGAATCCAGAGTTATAACCCACTCCTGTTGGATTGCACCATAGGTTTATTGGTTTGCACTCTCTTTCTGAGCACTACAGAGATTGATTCAGGGTGTTGTCTTAACTGGATTACTCTCGGGAAATGGGATAACATTTGCTCAATGCTTAACAATGGTTAGTTTTCCTTAACCAGGATTAAGTAATATATATGAGTACCATGTGATGAAGGACTGCCTGTAAAGCAGAAAGTAAAAACATGGTTTCAAGCAAGTTTACATACCACAGTTTGCATTAACCATGACTGAGCACTGTAGTAAGTGAACTACAGTTCTAGCAATTTCCCCACCTCTTTCTTTCCAAGATGACAAGCAAATCGTGTTGGTATTTGCTATATATGGTCTGTAGGGACCTACAGCCTAGTTCTCTATACAGTGGGAATCTTAACCAAGATTAAGACAACTCACATGGTTAGCGTTAATCATGAGTATGCATACATTACCTGCTGCCACAAAAGGAGTATAACATAAATAAGAGTCAGATTTTTAAAAAATCACTGGATTAGATAAACATTTACCATTCTTAGGCACAAGTTCCAAATTTTGGGCACTAGATCTGGGGCTGAATAAACACATTCCTCCTGGGGAACCAGGATTAAAGGTCTCGCATTTTCCCAGTTCTGCTAATTTAAGACCAGAAGCTTTTTCCTAAAAGTGTGTGCAATTAAAATCATGAATACTGACAAAAAGCAGGAGACATATTCACCCTCAGTTTTTTTAAAAAAATAATTCATATTTTCCAGAAAATATGAAGTTTTCAAAAGGACTGTGGTATATTAAATCTAATTGTTTTCAGCATCATCTTGGTTCCATTTTCTTGTGGTCCCCCCCCCCCTCCCGAATTTGGGTTCTATTAGCCACTTGCTTGCTATTGCCCAGCATCCTAACAGGTCAGGTGATTCTGGGCTCACGGACTTCTACAAGGACATTTTCTTGCACAAATCCCACTGAAAAGACAGGGAGAGGCAAGAGAGAGCTCAGGTGCTCTGGAGTAGCTCCCATTCATTTCAGTGGGGTGCAAGAGAACTACTTGGTATATTGTGGGCCATGATTCAAACAGCTGAATGGACATGCTCTGCCTATGCAGAGCCGCTCCTGCACATATATACACACCTCTCCTAAAAGCAGCCAACTCCCTGTTTGTGATACATTAAGGAACCTTGGGAGTGGATCCTCATGCAATGCAAGGAACTGTTGCTAGGTGACACCCCCCCCCAAAAAAAAAAATACCTCCAAGCAGCAAGCATTTGCATACACCTCAAGTACTCTTTGGATTACAGTCCGGATCCTTGGAACGCACTGGTTACCTCCTGTGCCAGCGTATATTAGATGCCCAAGGAGCTATATGTCAGAACTGCTTTTTTAAAAAAAATTGCAGTTGCTGGTGTCTTAGGGATGCGATGAAATCAGCAGAGGAAGAAAAATAAGAGTGTGGGATGCAAACCGCTCAGAGTGAGGCTTTCCTTGTACTGATTGAAATGCAGCCATTCTGATGAATGATGACAAAGGGGAAGGGAGTTGCTCTACCCATCTCTTAGGAGCAATGCCCTCTTTGCTGGGCATTAAAATGGCCACGGGGTCAATTGAGATCCTATTTTAAAGACTCTTTCTGCCCATTTTCCACTCCCAAATTATTACATCTGGAACGACAAAAGAAACTTCAACCCTTAGATTCACAATGGTTTCAAAACCACGTAGACCCAAATGAAGGCACTTGAGTGTAGCTCAGAAACTTGTAGGGAAACGATCAGGCTGAGTCGATTCAGGCAGCAAACGGATGTCAGGCATGGATCTCAGGATACTAAGAGTTCTCGAGCAGTGCTGGGCTCTGAGAAGTTAATGGGGGGAGTTGTCTCGCGGGAACTCCTCAGACTTGTTCCCCTTCTGCCACTACCAACTAAGAGCTCCTGCAGCAGAAGGGCAACCACGACTAGGGAGCAATGCAGGGTGGGGGTGCGGTGTGTGTGATGATTAACCCTTAATGTTCCAAAACCTCAAGCACTCTTTGTTAGGAGATAAACCTGATCCTACTCACAATCAGGACAGTACTAAAAACTCTTTTGAGAATGAAAAGGAAAGAAAAATAAGGAAACCAAAGTGTCCTGAGAAATACACAAACCCAATTAAGCAGGAATCCCTTCTTCAAATACCACCCTGTAACACACACACACATGCACGCACGCACTCTTGCTCTCCGTGGCTCACATGACACCCGTATGGCCTCTGCAGTTAGTCCTCCCTGATTGTCAGTGGCATAAGAGCTATTTTCTCATAGGTGTTTGGGGAGGGAAGGTGGGGTACCAAGAAAGGAGAGAGGGGAGAAGGCAAGGTCTGCCGTGAACACAAAGCAGCTTTCAAAAACAAAGTGGAAGGGACAACTTCATGCCAGCCGGGTTGGGGAGATTTTATGACGGTGGAGAAGGTAAGACTTTTTAGCACCATTAGGTTGGGGAAAGTGACTGGGGATGGGGTGGGGAAAGGAGAAACAGGGAGGAAACATGCAGAGGTGTCTAAAGCACTTGGTACCTTCAAGAGGCTCTCCAGAGAAACGCGCTGTAGGAAGGGACGGATTATTGCACATAAGTCTCCTGCTATTGCGAATCTGGGGAGCCAGCAACCAAGGGCTGGGGGCAGGGGGACGTGCATAGTAACTAGGATCTCTGTTTGGGGTGGGGTGGGGGAAGCACAGCCATCCCCTGCAAGGTGCTAGATGCTCCCTGGTTTGTTTTGTTTAAAGCAACCAGAACAGACCTCCCCCAGTCCCCGCCAGTCAGAAGTTTCATCGCCTGCCCCCCCCAATGGGCTTGTCAAGAGAATAGATGCACTGCGCACCTGGGCTTGACAAGCATGCAGGAATTGGAGATGGGCATACGGCAGCACAGTCCGGACCGCAGGCGGCAGAAGGCACTGTGTGTGTGTGTGTGTGTGTGTCCCAGGGGCGAAGCGCTGCAGCTGGCAACATGTCCATTCAATGTCCAAGAATCCAGACGCAACGACACATCACTGGCAGCAGATTCCTCAATCAGTTTATTGTTCCCCTGATCCAGGGCGTGGGGGAGTGGCGAGGGGAAGATCCATGTGGAAGCAAAGAAGGATCCGCGCAGAAGCTCAAATCAGAGTCCAAAGCATCCAGCAAGAACCGGTCCCATTGGACAGGGCGGAGGGCAGAAATCGAGGTCTGAAGCAAACTCTGTTTCTCTCTCTCTCTCGCTTGCTCTCTCGCTCTCTTTTGGCTGGGGCAGAGTTTATGCCAAAAAATAAAAAGGTCTCAGTTCATCAGACGCCACCAGCCACATCCTCACCCTCCATCCTGACAGGTTTCATTTAAAACCCCTCTTGCTGCCATTCAAAGTTCAACTTTTTTTTTTGTAAATTTCCATTTTTTGTTGATTTTTTTGTAGATTTCCTTTTTTGTTTTTTGTAAATTTGTCTTTTTTAGAAAAAAAAAATTACCCTCTTGAAATAATAAAATAAATCCTTTCAAAGCAAAATCCCTCCCCCTCCCATCCCACCGAAGAAGAAGAAGAAGAAAAAGTCTGCATTGATTTTTATCCTACTGCTGCAAGGTGGGGCTTTTCTCAGAGTGTTTTCTTACAAAACAACGAAAAATATTCAAACACTTTTGCATATCTGTCCTTTTAAAAAAAGACTTTTTAAACAACAAAAGGAAACAAAAACAAAACAAAAAATTCAAAGGAGCAAACATTTCCTCTCAGAGGTGTGGAGCAATCTTTCCAAAAGAGAGAGGAAAATTATATGTATATATATATACATATATATACATATATATTGTTCTTCTCTAGGGACTCTGTGGCATCCAAAGCGCTTGACTTTGCTGTTAAGAAAGTAAACGTGGAAGCACACATGCAGACACGCCCCAAAATGGTTTCCTCATATTAAAATAGTCCTTAGTCCATCTGTACATTTAAGGGTGGGGAACATTATTTTTTCCATCCCCACTCTAACCTCCTTTGGTTCCTTGGTGTCAAAAGTCTATTGTGGTTATTTTCTTTTTTTTAAAAAAACCCCAGCAACTTTTTTCTTTGCAGGAAAAAAACGAAACAAAAAAACAAAAATGGTTCCATCTTCTAAATGCAGCACAAATAAAATTAAAAAAACCAAAGTTGTCTCCCTTGAAGTGATTGCTCAGGGCTGAGCCACTCGATCATGCTAGAAGGATGAAAAACGGAAGCAATTACCAGGGCGGGTGGCGGGGCCAGGCTGGACCCAGACGTGATCTGCGCTGGCACAAGCAGAAGAGGATCTCTTGCAGGGGGGAGTCCCATCCGTCCTCCTTCCGCTGTGCCCACTGAGACCATCCCTGCAGGTCTCCGGCCCCAGCCCTTCTTTAAAGGAACAGACAGGATATGCAGCATTAAACCATAACGAAAAGCAGATCTGAGCACAATCAAGACTCTCTCACAATTTTATTCCGCCCCCCCCCTCCAAGGAGCTCAAGCGAGGGTGGGCATACACGGTCTGCTTCCCATTTCGTACGAGAACGCTGTGAGGTAGACTAGGCTAAGAGAATGTGGGACCAGCCCAAGGTGACTTGTTGGGCATTGTGGCTTGAATGGGGACTGCAGCCTCTCTTAACTACTTCCCCACGCTGGCTCTCGGCCAGCTCTCCCTGTTTAGCAGTTGCGGACTACACCCACCCACTCAGGCAGCAGCAGGCTGTGCCATGGACTGAAGCAACAGGGTGGGTTGGGGGAATAATCTCCATATATTCAAGCACAACTGACTGGGAAACTGGATCGCGTGTTTCTTCCCCCTTCTAGTGGGGCCGGGTACCTGGACAGAGGGCACTGCCACCTCTAAGATTGCAGCACAGAGTGATCCAAAACTATTTGCGCCTGTGTTCTCAGCATTTCACTTAACTAGATTTTTAAAATCCTATCCTTCCTCCAAGGAAGCTCATGTGCACGGCACTTCTCTCTCCCATACCCCCATTTTACTGTCACAACAACCATGTAAGGTAGGCTGTGCACAGAAAGATAGTGCCTGGTCCACGAGCACCGAATGAGAGGAATGGAGATTTGATAGTCTGACATCCTGACTGCTATATGTCTTGTGGATTCAAGGGAGATGCTGGCAGCCTTAATTTCCAAAAACCAGAATTGCCAAACTCAGATCTGGATGGCAGCTGGGATGCTGTTCCTTAAAACGACAATTTCTGCAGGAAATGCTGAAGGGACAAGGAACATGAAGACATAATATACAAATGTACGTGCACCTGTCTTTCACATGCCTCCTGAAAGAAATGCCAGTATAACACCAGTGGCTCCTGCGTTTCAGATCCAGTTTCCCAATCAACCACCTTGGTTCATATCGGAATATCCCTGTTACTCCAGCTTTCGGCTGAACAAGCCAGAGGAAAAGCAATAGCTCAAAATACAGCCTGACATCAGATTTCCATAACAAGTATGTCCCAGTATTGACGGCTTCTTTCCACGGCTTTCTTTTGAGGGCCGTATGCCACCCCACATCAAACCCCCTCCCCCTCAGCCTTACCTGTTGTTACTTGTTGTACTGATATGAGTAGGCATGATCCGATGGGGACTCCACTGTCACGTGGCTCTGCTGGCCACTGTTCTCCTGTGACAAAATACCCAGCAGAGGATCTAGGATTACAGAATATCCTTCCCAAAAACTTTTCCAGTCCTGTTATGCTGGGCAAGGTTGAGCTGCAGAGACTCCTCAATTCGGTTCGAACTAAGTGGCTGTGTTGCTGCTAAGGGGCCCTTTCGGAGACCTGCCACGCTGCCAACTGAGGCTGAGTCAGGCACCCTGAGCAAGGGGCTAGGTGGATTCCCAGGCGCCACCACCACTCTCCTTGTTAGGGTGCTCAGCTGCTCAGGCTGGCACAAGCAGAAGAGGACCGCCTGCAGGTGGGAGTCCCATCCGTCCTCCTTCCAAACCGAGGCACAGCCTGGGGCATTTCTAGCAGGACAGGAAGGGGGAAGATGCTGCTAGCCGGTTAGTGGCAGCTGAGGAAGAACTGGCTGAGTTTCCTGCTTTTCTGCCCACAGGTCTCTTAGCCTGACAGCCAGAGCCTAGAGGTAGCGGGAAGATGTTTGCAGAGGCGGATATCTGCTCTGCATTTAGAAGCCGTTGTTCCCTCTTCTCCTGTTTTATCTATGGCTGTTGTATTTTTCTACTTTTATATCTGGTCCATGGGGTCGCAAAGAGTCGGACTCGACTGTGCGACTGAACAACAACAACATTATTGTATTTCAAGTTGCTTTGAGTCCCCGCTGGGAAGAAACACAGAGTGTAAATAAACAGGTAAAAACGATCCCTTTCCTGCAGTGTCAACAGCTGCTGAAGTCTGGCCGAGCCCTCCTCTTAAAAGGCCACGCCTCTGCTCAGTCCCAGGCTCACAAAGGGGCAGAACCAGCTGTTGACACTGGGGTGGAGCCCTTGGCGGCCAAGGCTGGGCCCAGTCCTAAAGAGACTTTTGCCCAAGCCTCTAGGAATGATAGAATCAGTGGGTCCAAGCAATGTTAAAAAGTGACCCCTGTTAAAAATCATTTACCAACCAGCATCCTATACGAACTCAAGCTGGTCCACCAGAGGTTCAAGTAGAAGAGATGTTGTTCTAAGACTAGAGGGCAGTGGTGAGGAAGGAACTTCATAAAAGTCCCAAAAAAACATGACATGCTCTGTTTCCACATGGGGATTTCCCCCCACATGGAATATAGGAAACCCAAATATTAAATGGGAACATTCAAGCCCTATATGGCCAGGGTCCAACATATCTACGGGACCGCCTTTCCCCGTACATACCCCAGAGAGCACTACGGTCTGGGTCGCAAAATCGTTTGACCCTCCCTGGCCCACGGGAGGCCAGGCTAGCTGCCACTAGAGCTGGGGCATTTTTGGTGGAGGCCCCTACCTGGTGGAACGAGCTCCCAGAGGAGATCAGGGCCCTGCGGGACCTCTCTCAGTTCCGCAGGGCCTGCAAGACGGAGCTCTTCCGCCAGGCATTCAGTTAGGGGCTGCCGCCGTTGGAGTGCCCAGCCCGTAATGCCACAACGGAGCAGCTGCCTGAGCAGGAACACCTAGTACTTACTACCAAGCTGGGGCCACTTGGAGTTGGCAAGTGAGGAACACCAGCTCTTCAGATATGGCGAAACATTGGCCTAATGGTTAACAACCGCTTGCATCTTTGCACTGTATTTGTACTGTAATGGTTTTATACTTGTATTATAATATGTTTTAACTGGTGTATTTTTAAATATGTTTTATGTATGTATTTACATCGATTGTAAGCCGCCCTGAGCCTGGTTTGGCGGGGAGGGCGGGGTATAAATCCCATAATAAATAAATAAATAAATAAAAAGTTATGCTTATTCTGAGTGTAACTTGTGAGTTTCCTGGGTTTCCCCCCCTTTAAAGTGAGTCAATAACAAACCTACTTTGAACAAGTTCAAAGGGGGAAAATGTGAGGCAGCTGCAAGTGGACTGTTCACCTGGACCCTTCACCCGTCACCTCCATGGGGCAATTCATGGCTTGGCTCTGCCTCCCCCCTTCAGCTCTTTAGAGGACTTTTCTCCACTTTCTCTTCTGAGTCATCCTGTAGCCATCCGGGGCCCAGAGCACCTTCTCATTTGCACCTTTGCACAGGCATGTGGCAGAGGACACAGAAGCACAAAAAGCATACCAGCGCAAGACCCCCGCATGAGCAGTAGATTCGTCTCAGCTAATATACAACCTTGTGGTAATGATGCATTGACATGAGTGTGCAGGGTTATGTATCAATGCTATGCAAGGGAAAGCAACACCAAGAGTGCTGCAGTTTAAGCAGAAAGACGGGAAAGACATGCTTACCTCAACTGCAATGCTAGAGGAAGGCACCGGTGTGTACTGGGGGATGTAGGCTCCTTGCATAGCTGCTGCCGCTGGCATATACTAGAAGAATAGACAGAGAAGAGATGTCAGAAGGGTGGCAAGAAATATGGGGAGAAGCTCCCCAATGGTGGCGGGGTGGGGGGAGAAATAGGGTCCTTACTGTGCCAGCACTGCTGAGAGACAGATGGCCCAGCTGCTGGGTTAGGGGCCCCATCATGGAGGTGGGCTGGATGGAAATCGCATGGTCCATAGCTGGGGTCAGCACTGTCCCCTGCTCAGCAACAAAAATAGCGAGAGGGAAGGAAGGGGAGAGAGATGTTAGCAAGAAAAGTAGGGCAACAAAGGGATGTGACTATCAAACGCATCGGGATTGGGGCAATTTGAGCCAGGAGATCTAGGAACTAAATCAGCCCTTCTCCGAAGTGGCAGGCTGCTGCAGAGGAAGCGTTCAGAACAAGTCTGCGCAGTGCTCTGACAGTGCTGTGTCAGAAGGAAGTGCTAACAACTGCAGGCACCCTGTAAGACTCAAGTGATACGTTTCTCTCCCCTCGCCCCTCTGTCTTTTCTGCCTCCCCTCATGCTTAGCCCGCAGTAGGGAAGAGCGAATGGTACATCTGGGATCAGGGTATCCAGCAAGAGTATCAGGAAAGTTTTCGTAAGTGATGCTCAACTCACTTCTCTGAGTTCTTCACTAGCACAACCCCAAACCATGAGCACATTTGATTTTTAAAAAATTATCCTCTGTTGCTTTCTGTCCTGCACTCATGCACAAAACAGTCCAAACCGACAAGGCCTTTCTCCATGTGGTTTGAGGAAAATGTCCCTAAACAAGGTGCACAGAATTTGGGGGGGGAGCGGGTCTCACCGTGGGCTGCATGAGGTACGACTGATGGTGCATCCATGATGGGCTGTGAACCTAAAAGCAGTACAGTAATAATAATATTTAGCGTTTAGATAATGTAGTCCACACATGCTGATCCTTACAGCAGCCCTGACACATACGCTATGCTGTTATCCCCCCATCACTGATGCAAGACAGGCTGAGGACAAAAGATACCAGCTGGCCTGTTGGTTTGTGGCAAAGGTGAGCGCCAGACAGATGGAAACTGTCACTGTCCTCAACCAGGAAAACATCCTGGCCCTGGTCAAGGACAGCCGGATCTCTCTCAGGCCAGGACCACCAGTAAGTTTTTAAATGTCGAGCACAACACTCTTGGGGGGGGGTATACCAGGAGAGGCCATCCCAAAGACACGTGGGTCCCAGACTGTCAAGGGCCTTAAAGGTTAGCACCAAAACCTTGAACCTGATCCAGTACTCCACCTGAAGCCAGTGTAGCTCACGGAGCACAAGCTGAATATGTGCTATGTGTGGGGTCCCTATAAAGTATTTTATTAGGACATATGGTCCAGACAAATAAGTGTATTCATTCTTACACACAAAAGGAGGAAGATACATCCTCAGTTTCTGCATTCATTCCCAGCAGAGTGATCCCCTTGATTTCCCCTCTCATGGCTACATAAGGCTTAGCTTGTCTGTATGTGTGGGCGCGCAACAGATACCTGGTAGGAGGAAACGGGTGATGGAAGGTAGGGGGAGAGCGCAGTCTGGGCAATCATCCTGTTGGGAGCCAGGCTGTAGGGTGTTGTGTAGAACCTGCAATGGGGAAAGAAGGGGGGGAGGAAGAGTCAGAGTTAAAGCCCTTCGCAAAGATTTGGATTTCCCATATGCTTGTGTGCAGGAGTGATTCTTCTGGGTCTATTTGAAGATGAACAAAAAGGCTATCTCCTAAAATATTCTTGATTAGGAAGTGAAGGCAGAGTAAAATAGAGGACATACCCATTCTGTAGCGCTGTTGTAGGGTCATAGGTCAAGGTCATCCCACCCTGCATGGAAACATCAAATAGAATAAGGCCTAGTTCACATGGGGGGACTTGTGCCTCCTCCCATTCTCCTGAATCACCAGGATCCCAACTCCAGCATTTCTGCCAGTCAGTGAATATCCTCCTATGGACAAGCTGCAACTCTCATGCTAGCTAATGGAAAGGCTGTACCCACAAGCGGCCTGGCAGGAGAAATAGTGCAGCCAACCAAAGAAAAACTCGCCTAACTTCTGGCTCAAGTGCCAAAGAAATCCCTCCGTCTACCAGTGAAAGTGTTGGTATGCTTGCAAGGCAAAGGAGGAAGGAGGTGAGGTCTGTACTTGCCCAGACACACTGGGGGCAACCTGAGTCCCAGGGGCACTGCTAGCACCCCTGGGTGGAGAACCAGATGGGCTCGCTGAGCAAAGAGGTCTGCCGTGCCACCATTAGGCATGTGTTTGGGGGGCTGTCCTAGTTCTAGCTCTGACCTGCCACAACCAGTGACCCACCAAACTGAAAGCAACCCACCAAGCATGAATATAAGGGAGCCCGCCAGGCGTGTGTGACAACCATCCCATTCTGCAATCCCCGAAAAGCAGCAAAAAGTTCAAATGAGAGGTCCATCAATTGCCATACATGGATGATGAGCTTCTTCCAAATGCTGATGCCCTCCTGCTCCTTAATAAGTCTTATCCCCTCCCTTGTACCCTCCTATCCTTTTACCCTCCCTGTCCTGTAATGTTAAAACCAAATAAAAAATTTTACACACACACACACACATATATCCTTTCCCTTACCGTGTCACTTTCCCGTGGCCAAGCACGTCCATTCTGCACATATTTGCCCTGATTCTGACGCTTCTTCTGGCCGCCATCAGCAAACTTGCACAGCAGTGGATCTGGGGGTGCTGCAGAGGGAGAGGGAGAGGAGGCAGGGTCAGCGCTGAGACTTGCTGTCTCTCAAAAATCCCTCTGACACCATTACTCTCAGTCCCAGCCAAAAGGACGCTTCTTTCCAGCGGGCTTGGGGCCCCCCCCCATCTCCACTTTGTGCTCTCCCCCTTAAGAAACCTCAGTTCTTCTGATACTTTTCAGCCGTCTGCTATCCCAATTCTGCCAGCTTTAAATATGTGAAGGCCCCCTGTCATGGCTAATCGTCCTATGTTCCTTCTCTGATTCCTGAGGGGAGTCCTTGCTCGCCAAATCTTGTACAGATTTCGAGAAATAATGAACCTTCTGCAGTTGCTAAACAGCTCTGAGCCAGGCTATCAGCCCCGCTCAGGACAAGCTTTAAGGGGGTGCAGTTCCAATACAGCACAGTCACAGGACTAAATGGTGTTTCCGGTATTAAACTGAATTGCCTTCTGCTCCAGTTGCTGATGCTGGACGTCTAGAGCTCCACCAGAGATGTACCCATCCTATCTGTACCCTATATGGAGTCATATCCAATAGTGGCTTTTAATTTAGTGCTGGGAGTTTGGGGCTTGTGGGCCACCCTGGTCTCTCTGGTGAGCACTCTCTGTGGTTGTTGGGAAATGTTCAAATCCATTTGCGAAGCAACAGATCTGGGGGTTATTGGGAGAGAAGAGACGAGGTTAGCAGCACTGAGACCTTCTGCCACAACTGGGTGAAACAAGATCACCACAGCACTACACAGTAGTCCTGAAAGGCTAGCCAGTGTGTACCATTTGTCTGTGGGCAGACTGGCCATGTAGCTCCACACGGGATCCTCTGTCCCATATCTTCCAACTCCTAGACAGCAGGTTTATACGTGCGGTAATAGTAAATGGTAAAGCTTATCCTGGACCGCACCAGTTCAGACCGTATGTACGTCTGCGTGGAAGACTGCATGCTGGAATGCTCCCCATAAAAGAAAGGAACATCCTTGCATATAAAAAGAGGTGCAGGGGCTCAAAGCTGATGGAACAACGGCAACAACTTTTTTTCTTCATGGGTCTGACCTGTTCACGTTTAAAATGAGGGCAGGTCTGGTTTTTACAACAGAAGGGGAATGCGCGTGAGTGGAAATCGATCCACTCCTGGAGGCCCACCTTCCCCCACTGTAGACACATTCCCCCCCCCAGCCTGGCTCCAATGCTGGACGTGAAGCTGGCTGAGCAGAAAAGTGCTTCAAGTGAAAGAGCTCAGGGAGGTAAAGCGGGACTGGAAAAGAAAGACACTCTCTCATTTTCAATGTGAACGAGGGAGGCGCAGGAATAAAGAAGAGGATGCCCCCTCCTCAGTCCTGCCTACTGAGCACCTGGGCTGAACCCTTCTCCCTCATCTGTGCTGTTTCTCTAAGTGGAGAGTCTTTTGCCAGGAGAATTCAAACATGCAACCTGCCACCTGTGCTCTAATGGCCCTATTACATGACACCCTGGCCCTTTATGCACGCACAGCTTACTGCAGAGAATCTGAGCAGACAAGCCTTTAAGCTTGACTTCAGTACGCACCTGCAGTACTGTGCCTGCAGTACGCACCATGTTTCCCCCCTCTGGCATATTTATTCCACAGCCCAGAATAAATACACTGGGTTTGAACTGGGCAGCATCAGAAGGCAGCCCAGCCGGGCTCGCTGTGCATGTGATGAGCCGATGGCTCCCCACAGGTGCAGCTCAGCACTGCCTCCTCTGGCTGCCTGGCTGAAACTGGGTCGCGGGAGAGGACAGCCCAGCTGGCCTTGCTGTGCACGTGGGGAGCCAGTGGCTTCTGGCATGCTCAGCTCAGCACTGTGCCACCTGGTTTAAGCCAGGCGCCGGGAGGGGGCAGCCCAGTGGGGAGTCATTTATTTTTGTTTATAAATGGCATGAGACTAGCGATGGTCTCCTATCGCTAGACTCATGCCGCTTGGGGGGGAAATTAAATGTAGGTGGGGGAGTGGCCTATGAGGGATGGGGACAGTGTGGGGATCTGAGGGAATCTGTAAGCTCTTGACTTACCTTTGGCTTGGAAGCAAAAGCAAGGGGGAAATTTCCATAAAACCACCCTCACTAAACCTGGGGAAACAGTGAACAGAGAGGGAACTGAATGCTGAAAGGAGGAAACAAGATGCAGAACGAGAAAGAAAACCCGACAGACATGCATGGTGAAAGTGAGGCAAAACACTCGTGCATAAAGAGCCCCTGTCTCCAGATTGTCCCGCAGTCTGCCCCAGATCCTCTCAAGCAGAGATGGGCTAGGAATTCCTAGGTGAAACTTAGATTCAGATCAAGGGAACTTCTTCCATCAGGACCACAGCACAAAGGGAGAGGGGCTTAAGCCTTCCTCACCATGCCATTTTCCTGACCTGAAATGGCCCTGAGGAGTGATTTGCCATGTTGTAGAAACTTATATGTTCCGATGGGCCACATGTAAGTTTCTCCAGTGGAACAAACAGTGACTCCCCAGGGCTGTTTCAGGTTGGCAAAATGGTGCAAAGGAAAGGGGTTAAGCCCCCCTTCCCCGGATGCTATGATCCAAATCCAAATTGCCCCCTACACATCTGAACCTGAGTTTCAGCCAGGAACTCATAGAGTGTGTCTACTTGACAGAACCCAGAGACAGATCCAGGAACACTGCATTGTGTAGTTAAAAGTTCTAATGCTAGATTTAAATGTGGGGCAAAAGAACTTACCCATGGGACTCTGCACTCACCCAGTATCCAAAGCAGAAATGTGTGCTTAGGCAGCATGCCAGCACAACATACACAATGGCGAGAGATCTTTGGTGTGTGGATGAAGCTCTGTGTAGGGGGCAACCCAGTATAAATGAGGCCCAGCAGCACCCATTCAAAGGCGTACAGGGGGAGTCTTTGCTTCACCAGCATCACATTTAAAATCAGGCCTAAAATGGTACAGTCCAGGGAAAGCTTTATCACTTGATTTGGCTGCATGTAAACTTGGCCCTGAGCCTATTAGTAAAGGCTACATGATTGACCCTAATGCTGATTTCTGCCACGGAGCTCCCTGCCTCGCCAAGACCAGGCCAACCCACGTGCCTCCTCAAAGCCACAGAACTCCTCACCTGGGACCCCTGGGGGCGTCTTGATATATTTGCCATTGAAGTGGGTGATGATGGCTTCACATTTTTCTGTGGACTCCATCCTGGGGTGGAAAAACAGTATGTAAAGGTCTGTGGGGGGGAGGGGGGTAGACAGAGAGAGGGGACTGAACCTTTCCTATAAGCTGTCCTAACTAAGTGTTCCATTGTCCTTGTGTCCATCCCTGGCCGGTTGATTAGAAGCATACTGGGCATTCCACAATCACAACTTAGTTCCAAGGACAGCGTGGGCCCTGTTTGAAGGGAGAAGGACCACAGTGTGCAGGGAGAGGAACTGAAATGGCCTTGGAGATCTGCTATTTGTCCTTCTAGGAAAACTCATACGGAACTGATCACTACACATAAGAAGCAGGACGGACATGGAGGAGATGCGAGGGAGAATGCAATTCTCCTGAGTTAGACCCTCAGCCTCACCACCTCATAGAGAGTTGCAGACCCCTCACTCCTGTTGGCAGAAGCCACGATCACCCTGGGCTTCCACCCATTTTATTTTTTTACTACAGAGAGTTCATGGGATCATGTTGTTGGAAATGCTGTAAACTGAAGGCTACCACCTTCTGCTGTGCCTGTAACAGCCCCATGACAGGGAGAATGTCAACAGGGGAAAACTTTTCCTTGCATGGAGGTGCAGTGACAAAAAATGCCCTCCCTGCTGAATTTCTACTTGTCATGCACACAAGCCCTGCCAAGAAAAGGAAGTTACTTAGGTGGAGCACTGCCAGCACACCTAAAATCCACGCACCGGAGGATTTCTTCCAACTGTTCTCAAGGGTTCATTTTTTACAAAGTGATCCTGTGAGCATGTACAGATGGAGAAGTTATACAGAAATCAGTGGCCCACGTGGCTTTTCCAGAGCCTAATCCATGAAGGGCTTTTGCTAAGAGAGCCCATGATACGATGGCACTGACTCACACTGTGAGTCGTACTACATCATACTGCTGGGTGGAAGACTGGCTTGCAAGAATCCTCTGCAAAGTGTAACAGGCTGGCTTGGAGCAGCGAGAAGAACAGACACGATTCTCACTTGCAGGTTCATCACTCCCAATTTAGCAAGCCATCCTCGTGTGACCTGCACTAAGCCTCAGGAATAAGGCAGCGTATATAAACTGTAACATATGAATAAGTCCCCCACCCCCTTCTGGGCAGATACCACAGGGACAGGGGCCCCAAGAATATTCTCCATCTAGCCCTGCCTCCCCATATACTCTCCATGTGCAAGGAAGACTGGGGAATATGTATAATTAGTCCAGCGTGAGAGATAGCACCTTTTTTTGGCCATCAGGTCACAGATTACTTATGGCAACCCTGTAGGGTTTTCAAGGCAAAAGACAGTCAGAGGTTGTTTGCCTCCACATCATGACCCTGGTATTCCTTAAGGTCTCCCATCCAAATACTAGCTAGAGACAACCCTGCTTAGCTTCTGAGATCTGATGAAATCAGGCAAGCCTGGGCCATCCAGGGAAGGGCAGAGATTGCACACACCCCAGCATAACTGCACATTCTGTGCACAATGGAACATTTGTCTAAGTCGCCCCCCGCACACATTTTTTTAAAAAGCTATTGTGGCAAGAAACGCTTAAATAAAGGAGTGTGGCCCATCCGGGTGTGAGGTCCTAGTGTTACATTGGTACAAAGGGAGCGTTATGATCACAGGCAAATGATTCCACATCTATTATGAAAAGCATATGGACATACTGCATAAAGGCAAACATATCTACACATGCAACCACCTCCATATGACTTGTGCAAAGACCTATACCTCAGCAGGCCTATGAATAAAGATGCCCAACCCAACATGCACATACAGAAACACACACTCTTACCTGGCAAAGCCAACTCCCCGGCTGGTGCCGCTAGCATCACGCAGGATGCGTGTAGAGATGACCTGTCCAAATGGCTTCAACATGGACTCCAATTCAGCCTCGTCCATGCCCAGAGGCAAATTTGACAGGTATAGGTTGGTAGGATCCTGCTCCTGTTGCTATAGAAACAGGGAAGTCAGGCTGTTGCCTAGCAATAGTACATCTCATCCCCAAGAACTCACTCCTGCCGGACTGTCCTTTCTCTTTAATGTAGAAAATGCCGGCACAAAGCCATTGTACAACTTTTGCTGCATAACATGTGGAGCTACACTGGGACTTCAAAACAACTGGCTGTTGATCCAGAACAGCAATAGTAACACAACACTGGGATACATTTGGAAGTACGCTGCTGTCTTTGCTCTTGCTTGTAGCAAAATGGCTGGCTGAACCCAAAAAGCAAAACTTAAGCACATCAGAGTCACATCAGCACCATGGGATCCTGGAAAGTGCTCACAGCAAACAGGCCAAGCATTGCCATGCCAACCCCAGATTCTGTGGTGTTAAAGGTGCCCTTTCAATGTCACAGCAGCACTGCAGAATAAACCCAGTGGAAGACAAAAAACCTCTGGCACTGCAGTAAGGGAATCAAAACATACTTGCAAATTGGCCATGGGGAAAGCCTTGCTTGAGCTGGATGTTGTTGAGGGGAACATACTATGGTTACAATGCGGTGTTTTTAAATTATAGTTTTAGCCTAGAGACAGCCCTGTCCTTCCATCCTCATACTATTGAGGCAAACAGTGATGTCCCATCATCCCCCTGCAGGACATATTATGAGTACTGGGATCCTACCTTGGCCATCTGGGCCTGCACCCCACTAGCCTTCAGTGCAGTCACGGCCTTCTGGGCTGCTGTGGGGCTGTCAAAATCCACAAAGCCATATCCTGTACAATTGAAAACACGACAGACTTTGAGGATCTTGGTTCTGAGGCACAGCAGCTGTTCATACACAGAACCCCTCAGTAATGCCCACAGTCTGCTTTGACAGGTTAGAACCCTTTTCGGAGTCCAACCTATGGAACAGAATCCTCGCTCCTATGACACTCCCCGCTCCTTTTCTCCTCATCCTTCCAGTTTCGTTCTTTATGGCACAGTACCCCTTAGCATACCACTGCAGTCAGCATGAAATTTTGGGGGCCAATTTGAGGTGACATTACGGGGCAACTTAGCAAACACGGGCAGGAGAGAAAGGGAGGGAGGGCCTGTCATATTCTCAGACCCTTAGGGCTCTTCCCTCTTCCCCACTTCCAGGCTCCCTCCACGCTGAGCTGAGTTAAGCTAAGCGGATGCTCCTCCATCCCTCCCCCCTCAGCAATGTCTGGCATGACAGGAATGTAACTCCTCCTCCACACTCACATACCACCCTCAAACACAGATAACACATCCCCACAGGACCTCCCAGACTGAACCTGTCCTCCCCTGGAAACTTGGCTCCGGGCTTCCATCCTGGTCCTCTCCTCTCTTCCACTCCCACTTGGTTTTCAGGGTTAGAAGGCCCTGAGACTGCAGACGGAAGGCAAAAGATATTTCCCAGGGCTTGGACTGCAACCCCAAGGGTAAAGAATGAACTGAGACAGGCCAATTCCTACTTCTTCCTCTCAAAAACCACAAGCAGAACCGAAACATCCTAGCTCTGGGGCCAGCCCCCTCACTTTCTTCCCAGCACACCCCACTATGCAACATTGTCCTCACACAGCCAAATATTGGATCCATCATGGAGCACTCACCTTTGCATTTGTTGGTCGTTTTGTCTAGAATGGCCTTGGTGGAGACAATTTTGCCATACCTATGAGTGTGGGAAAGACATAAAGGCAAGTGCAGGAATTCAACACAGTTCCCATAGTAACCAACATGCCGAAATATACCAAAATGCTTCCTTCTCCACAAATATGTAATCCAATAAGCTTTGAGAGCCTTGGAAACACAACTCCTTAGCTGAGTTTCTGAAACATGAGGCACCAGCCCTCAAACATGATTGGAACTCCTGCTCTCTACCCTGGAAGCCTTTATCCAATTCCAGAAATGGGAAGAAATTCCACCGTCCACAGCATCTCCACTTCACCCATTAACAGTTGTTGGGGGTTTTTGCAGCTACTAAAGGCACAAGCGCCCTGAGCTGGAGAAAAAAGTGGCAACCTTTCTTAGGGTGCGGTCACATGGACCTTTTGATCGGGGTTGCCGATGTTCCCTCGCACATGTAAATTTCACATTCACATGTGCCAATCTGCCTCCTGTGCCAAAGCAGGCTCACTCCCGCAATGCTCCCGGGTTTTCCTGCCCCCTGGAAAATCAGGTATTTTCCTGGCACTTGAGCTTTGAATGCATGATTTCACCCATCTGGACAGCCATCTTTCGCAATGATTGTGATTAGGGCCGTCTGACCGCTCTTTGTGCGTTTTTTTTTTTTAAGCTTCCGGTTTGAGCGCTTGCATAAACATGCACTTAATAAATCCATTTAACGTTTAATAATGGATTTATTAAGCGCATGTTTGCTCAAGCGCTTAAACCGGAAGCTTTTTTTAAAAACACACACACACAAAGATGGCCCTGGAGGCGGGAACGAGAGGCGCGGGCTCCGGCAGCCTGGATAGGGGCTGGCAAGGAGGATGGCGGAGACAGCGGAGCCTTTTTTCGTGGGGCAATGGCAGCAGCAGCAGCACCACCCCCACAGTGGTGGCAGGAGCAGCAGCCACCGGAGCCTGCCCCATGGCCAGCAGGATTGCCTGGAGGGACGGCACAGCGGCAGGTGAGCGGGTGCTGGAAGAGAGGGGCTGGCTGCATCTAATCAGCCCAACCCGGAAAAAATGTTCCCAATTTAAACAAAGCGGGAACAAAGAGTGATTACCTGCCGGTGTGACCGCACCCTTAGATTCAGAATCAAATTCTAATTATAGGCCATTTCCCACTTCACATGACAAAAGACACTTGATGCTGATTTATCTCACAGTGAACACCCATAAGATCTGAAAGGGAACTATATGTAAATATGGATGGCATGTGTGAGACAGTCACCCCCAGCATCCCAGCACATGGCTATTAGGTTCTCTTTCTTCAAATGTTAGAGGTGTTTACTAGGAAAGATATGTGGTTGACAAGTGGCAAACCTGTTGAGACGGCTGACTGAAAACAGTTTCCAGGCTAAAACCTTGTCCTCAGCTGCCATAGAACTGTAACATCTAGCAGATTAGTGGTTAATCCAAGAGACAGAAGTCTTGTGGGTAGGTCACAAGGTTGCCAAAAGTGAGGTTCAGTGATGACACAGCACAAACCTGTCCAGCAAATGAACAGCGGACAGGCATAAAGCTAGTGTATGAGACGGAACCTCAGGTATGATACAACAGCCACAGCCTTACGGTTTAGTTTGTAATATACTTGTGTAATTTGTAGATCCATGATCATACAGTGCAAGAATCAAATATAACAGGTATGTCCAACAGGTAGATCGCGATCTACCAGTAGATCACAGAGGGATCAGACAGGTATGTCCAACAGGTAGATCGCGATCCACCAGTAGATCACGGAGGGATCCGAGGTAGATCACCAGCCCCACTTGGTCTCCTGGTTTGCTGGACAGGTGTTTGGGTTGTTTTGATGATTGTTTGGTGGTATTTGATTATTGGTGCCAGTATGATGAATTCTTATTTTTACTTTTAGAACTGCATGTGTGGTTTTGGCATCATCCAGAGGTCTTCAGTTCCTGTTGATCTTTAATACTTTGCGACAGTGACAGTTTTGGACCAGATTCAGCCAGTGTTTATACCAACCTAGCACCCCAGTGCAGAAGGTGCATTATAAATGGGGTGGGTGGGTAGAACCCAACTTTAGTGGGTTAAAATCTAATTTGAAACTAATTTGAAACTTTATTTTCATGGTGGTAGATCACCGGCACTTTTGGCCAGAAAAAATAGATCACTACCTGTTTGAAATTGGACATGCCTGAAATATAAGATCCCATGCAGAATTTTTAAAATCCGATGTTCATGCATCAGTTTAATTAAGATGTAAAACTCCACCTCAATAAAAGAAAGAAAGAAGGTCTTACCCCCATGTATGTGTAGATATGTTTGAAAATGAGCAAGCAGTCCTCAAAGAAACCACCAAAGCAAGAGTTTCCAAGACACAGGGACTGGGGTTTGGTGCTCTGTATAAGTTCCTGTTCCCCTCTTGTACAGCATAATCAACTACTGGGCCACATTGTATAATCAAGATTTTAGACTTTTCTTGGCGCAGAAGTTTGTTCCCCGCTCCCCCAAAAAGCACCAGGAGCTTGGCATACAATGTTCTAGATTTGAGACTGTCTCCCACGGACAGGAGCAGAAGGTGGCAAGAGAGGATTTCACGGTGCTACCCTTTGGTGTACCGGCATCCCACAGGGGGCGATCCTCTCCCCTATGTTATTTAGCATCTACATACACCCCTCACTTAACTGGTCCGGAGGTTTGGGCTAAGTTGTCACCAGCACGCTGATGACACCCAGCTATATCTGTTGATGGACAGCTGACTGGATGCCACCCCAGAGGTTCTGGCCGTGGCTGGTTGGCTGCAGCACAGCAGCCTAAAATTAAATCCATCAAAGACAGAGGTCCTGTGCCTGAGTTGTGTGTGGGGGGATGCATTTGGGAATCCAGCTCCCAATCCACGGTGGGGTACCGTTGACATCATCACCAATGTTGAGGAGTCTGGGCATGATCCTGGATGCCTCGCTTTCTACGGAGGCCCAGGTCACGGCTGTTGCCAGAACAGCTTTTTTCCCTCTTTGGTTGGTCAGGCAACTGGTTCTTTATCTCCCAACCTCACCACAGTGGCCCATGCAATGGTCACCTCCAGGCTGGATTACTGCAACTCCATGCTGGGCTGCCCTTGAGGTTGACTTGGAAACTCCAGCTGGTTCAAAATGCAGCAGCACGCGTTCTCACAGGGATGCCTATTGGAGCACGTATCCAACCAGTGCTCCACCAGCTCCCAGGGAAGTACTGAATCCAGTTCAAGGTTTTGGCCCTAAGGACCTCTGTTTAGCCTTGGCCAGAGCCAGAGCCTTTTCAGTGGAACAGTCTCCCGAGTGAGATCCAGGGCCTGCAGGATCCACTTCAGTTCCACAGGGCCTGTAAAACAGAGACGTCCTGCCGGGCCTTTGGTTGAAGCAACAAGCGTTCCACTATTCTGGCTTCCCCTGCCTTATCCCCTCTTTTGACACAGCAGCCTATTCAATCTTTGGGGGGGGGGGGGTTGCCCACTGCCCTTTTTAAAGCTCAGGCATTTTATAGACCTCTGAGCCATCTTGGGCCATTTGTTAATTTACTGTGCTGTAGAGTGTTTTACTCTTTTATTCTTTTTATTGTGTTTTAAATTTGTTGTGAGCCACTCTGAGCCCTGCATGCAGGGAAGGGCGGGATAAAAAAAATCTAAATAATTAATAAATAAATAAATAAATAAATAAATAAATAAAATCTTAATGACCACCATGATAAAGAGAAAATGTATGTGTTTATATGTACCTTCAATGGGTACCAGCCACCCTGGCATTCTTAAAAGCAGTCCTGCCATTGCGGGGAATCATCACGGTGGCGTGGTCAGATTGATTCTTCCAGCCAAAAGGGTCTGTAACTCTTAGCCCCCTTTCCCCAAGGACTGGCATTCCTTTCTAGTATCATCACATAAACTGCCGTGTGGCGAATTTGCTGTGTGCTTACTCAGAAGAAAATTCCACTGAGGTTCACTGGGACTTACTCTCTAGTATCATAACTTTAAATAGCTCTGGTGTATTACAAAACCCCAGCACAAATGTACCGTGAAAAACTGGTTTACCCTTTAAAAACAGCGCACTCTCTCCCCACTGTCAAAAACATCAGAGTCCATCTTAGCTGCCCTCCAACCTCACCCCCAATGCTTCCTGCTAACCCAAAGCAGGATTTCCTGCCCAGCGAAAGACAAGCCCAGGAAATCCGACCGGCGCCAGGAACGGCCAAGTAGTGGCGCCTCCCAGCCAGGACGCAGAGGAGTCCAGCTGCAGGGTTTCAGAAAGGGATGGCTCCTACTGAATGCAATGGCTGTGCCAGGAGGACCGCAGGCCTGAGGGAGCAGTGGAGAAAAGGAGACTACTGCTTTCTGCAGGTGGGAACCAAGAGACACGCAAATAGTGACTGAGAGCGACAAAATTAGGAATGTCAAGCAGAACCCTCTGCTCCCAGCCACTGCCAATATTCACTTTTAGACCCAGCCCCTTCCCTTCCCTGTCTCCTTCCTCTGCTCAGAGCAGCTTCCAAACCCCTCCCCCACGCTCAGTCCGGCACTCTCCATTCCCCTTCTGAAGTAGGCATGTTTGTCGAGTGTGGCTTTAGGGGCGGATCCAGCATTCCAAGCCGGGGTGAGCTGAGGTAAATGGAGAAACAGCCCCCTGCCCAGCTACCCCTCCTGGTCTCCTAAGCTTCAAGCACCATAGCCTGGCTCAGTCTCCTTCAGGCCAGGACGGCTGAAGTGTAGAGGACACACCATGGCAGGAAATGTAAACACACAGCCTTCCCTACGTAAATGCTACACCGTATTTAACCTCAGACATTTTTTCCCTTCTCCCAAATTTCCTTTACGTGGGATATAGATATCTGCACACCACCTCATCAGATTGCTCATGATATCAGAATGAGGCCAAAGGATACTTGTTTCCGGTCATGGCTGGGCTATTATGGTAATATACAGGGACCACTGGCACTCACAAGGGCCCACGAACGAGTCAGCAGGATAGTGCCGTGTAGGAACAGCACTAGAACTATGGAACCCCATAGCGAGAGCAGGGAGAATCGCTGCTGTTGTTAACTGGAAGATGGGGGGAGGTGGGAGGTAAGCAGCATGGCCATCCCTTAGAGCTGTGATGGCGGGAAACGGACTCTCAATAAGTATCCAGGAAGTCATATCACGCCCATGGTAGTGGGTTCTAGAACTTGGCTGCTTTTTCACACATGTTAATTGCTCCCCTTTACCATAATGCAAGCTGGTAGCCTGCAGCACTGAAGTGGAGGATTGGAGTCAGACACTGTGTTACCAGCTTCCAACCTTCATCAGAAAAATGCAAACAGCTGGAAGGAAGCTGCAGTTCTACTGACTGCAGTTCTACCGACAACACCATGGTCTCAGATTAGGCCCCTTTTTGTCCAATTAATAAGAGAACATAAGAAAAGCCATGTTGGATCAGGCCAATAGCCCATCCAGTCCAACACTCTGTGTCACACAGTGGCCAAAACCCAAGTGCCATCAGGAAGTCCACCAGCAGGGCCAGAACTCCAGAAGCCCTCCCACTGTTGTCCTCCAAGCACCAAGAATACAGAGCATCACTGCCCCAGACATAGTGCTCCATCTATACCTCATGGCTAGAAGCCACTAATGGACCTTTGCTCCATAAATTTACCAAGTCCCCTCTTGAAGCTGTCTATGCTTGTAACCGCCACCACTTCTTGCAGTTGTGAATTCCACATGTTAATTACTCTTTGGGATGTTCATTATCTATCTGTTTGGGTGATATCAAGTCACTTTTTGCTTCACCTAAAATTTAAACTCACCCTGTTAGTCCATCCAGGTGTCCCACTGGCTGCTCATTTGTCTATGTGTGTTCAACAGACCTTGGTTTGTGTTCAACCAACTACCGAAGGATAGAGCACTGATTTTCTCTGTGCTCCCCTGCCCACAAGTTCTTTTCAACCCCTGGAAAGATTATTCCTGCATGGGATCCATAAGGATGAACACCCCTATAGGCTGGAGAAGAAGAAGAAGACGAGGAAGAGATTGGATTTATATCCGGCCCTTCACTACCCGAAGGAGTCTCAGAGCGGCTTACAATCCCTTTCCCTTCTCCTCCCCACAACAGACATCCTGTGAGGTAGGTGGGGCTGAGAGAGCTCTCTCGAGAAATGCCCTTGAGAGAAGAGCTCTGAAAGAATTTATGACTGACCCAAGGTCACACCAGCAGCTGCATGTGGAGGGGTGGGGAATCAAACCTGGTTCTCCCAGATTAGAGTCTGGGACTCTACACTACACGACACCAAACTGGCTGAAATGAGGGGAAAACAGATAGTTCCCCCAACTCCCACAGCTGCTCTTCCACTTAGATCCTGTGACCCCAGGTGGAAGAAACTGGTGGAAGGGAGAGCGATATGGAGAAAACCACCACTCTTTTTGTAGTTCACTGGGTGTAACTAATGTATTTTGGGAAGCTTGGACATTGTGGCACACTCTGAGAACCCCGCCTCACAAGGCCTGAATAGGTCAAAAACTTGGGATATTGCCACTCAGATGGGAGCACGTGCAGGGAATAAATTGTCTCGTTGATCCTTGGATCTTTTAGCTCCTACCACATGGAGACACCTTCCTTCCACATCTCTACAGCCTGGACACTTACGGTTGGCACAGCTTGACAAGGTCCTGGTCTGTGGTACCTGGGTGCAGACCCCGGATGTACAAGTTGGTTTTGCTCAGCTGGTCCCCACCGCCACCGCCACCGCCTGGCCCACTGCTGCTGCTGCTGTTGTTGTTGCTGCTGCCACTAGGACTTGGGGGTGCCATCTGCTGAGCCACTGAGACATAAGGCTGCTGGTGGAAAGAGAGAGAGAGAAGGGGGACCCAAATGAGCTACTGTAACTTTTGTTTCCTTTTTTTCTTTCTTTTTTCCCTTGAATTGGCTTCAGTAAACCTGAATGGAACAAGTGTATGGCATGGATCTTTTTATCCCTCTGCACTTCCTGAAAAGCTGCTTCTGAGAATTGTGGGGGATCCTTGAGAACACTGTGAGGGCCTGTAGCTCAGAGGGGAATGGTCAGACACCACGCCTCTCCCCTCCTGGGTGAGCCATTTTGCAGTCTGAGTAATAGTTCAGGTAAAGGAAACAAATTCTGCTAGTGTAAATTAGGATTATGGGAGGGATGAGTCTATTCTGGGTAAGAATCAAAAAAATTCAAGGGTGAATAATAAGATTGTTCGTAAAATGAAACTTATAAGCATATGGTTGGTAGCAAAGTGAGATTTGTGGAACCTGTATTACACCCACCCAGCTTTTGTTCCCAGTTCTTCCAAAAGCCTATGTGTTTGATCTGCTGTCACTTTTTATGTAACGGACCAGGACTGCTTCCACACAGATGATTTGCTCTCCCTCAGCATTCTAACCACAGCAGGGTTTTTTGGAGCATCCCTATAGCTTCATCCTCCCCCTATTCGCGTTCCACATCTTCATCTCTTTTGCTCCAGTGTTTCCAGAACCTGCTCTAATTCAACATTCCTGGAAACATCAGAGTCAAAGCATGCAAACCCACATGTGGATAGGAAGGCACAGATTTCCAAACCTCCCCACCCACATTCAGTGTCATTTTCCTGCCCATCTCCTCATCTCCCCCACTTCTCCCCTGCTACCAGAGGGCTCCCCCTACATTTAAAACAAAAACCAGTAGCAAGTATCTTGCTATAAAACAATAGTAATATTCCTAAAAAAACTGAAGACTTGTGTGGGGTATCTGTTGCAAGGGGATGGTGAGAGAAAACTAGAGAATAGCCCTGCGCGGATGCTCCATTGTTGTTGCTAAGGCCTCTGTATTCACAGCAACAGTGAATCCACAGTGGGGAATTGCCCCCATGTGAAAGACACCCAGGATGCAACTGCAAGATACACATGCAGAATGCCTCGTGAAGTGGGACAAGGGGACTCCTTCTCTCTTTCTGGCACAAACTTTCTGAGGTAACACATCCTCTTTTAGATATCCTTGGGGGGAAATACACCATTGCTCCTTGTAAGAACATATGCCCATTCTTTTTAAACAACAGGCAAGATCAGAGAAACCTGACCCACATTATTTCAGACAGTTTCAAGTTCTTTTCCCCTCTCAGAGCAAACATTCCCTTCTGCCACCCTTCCTGCTCTAAAGAGATCCCTTGTCAATTGCCTTCAACCCCTAAAGTGGGGAGAAGTAAGGGGGTGTCCTCATTCAGGATGGTCGGAAGTTTCACCCTCCTGAGGGATCTTAACCCCTGAATCCAATAAAAGCTCCACAACACTGCCACCATCCAAGAGGGAATCCAGACGAAGGGAAAACAGACTCATTGTCATTGGTCACGACACCTTTGATGTCATAATCATACCAGTCAACAAGCAAATCTGATTAGAACATTCTCATCTTAGCATCTTTTCCGACAATTCTTTTCTTCTTGCACTAAACACATGGCCATTGCTCTAATGATGTGCAAGATCCAGCCACCTTCCCCCTAAGAAGCATTTATTTCTCAGTACCTAAGCAGCAATATTGCATTAATGGGGAAATGATTATTCTCTCATTGAAATGTTTATTATTGATTGCCATATTGTAGTATATTAGTGCCTCGGTATCACAAGCACATTAGATAATGCCTATGGCATCACAAGCACCAAGAGACTGAACGAACTCACTCTCTCTTGCCTGTATGATTTTCTTCAAAAAGTCTTTGCTCTCCAACTATACCAACAAGTGCAGAGCATTTGTATGGTCCCCTCATAAAAAGTTATCATGCTATTATCACTACACCGGGGTTAGCACAAGAAAATTCAACAATCAGTTGTTCTTGCCAGGGACCCCTGGGAAGTGGGAACTGAAGTCTTAAGACCTATGGATTTCTATTTAAACTTCCTCAGCACTGAATAACAACTACCAGGATTCCTTGAGGAAAGTCATGACAACAGAATGAAATTAAATATGCTGTTATAACCTTAGAAGAAAATCTGTTAGTTCTGCTTAAATAATATGGAAAGGTCGCTGAACACTTAAGGAGGAAAAATTAACACAGGAACCCCATATCCATATTTAAATGAACTCAGGGTGGTGGGTGGGAAAACAGCCTCATCATGTACCTTAAACAGCTGCTTGAGCTGCAGAAATTAAGATCTAAGAAATTAAGGTGACTTTACATCATACGTAAATAAGCATTTTCATCTAATATCTGTTGATCAAGCTGCTCAGGCACAGAGCAGAGCCCAGTATAAACACTGGCAGCCTTATTCATATACTTCAACCCACAGTACTGTATTCACCCAAAAGGAAGATGACCATAAGTGTAAAATAATCTCCCTAAAAGTAACTTGTATGGAAATTTAAGACAGCTCCCTCTTTTTCTTGACAGTACATGTGGGGAGAAAGTCTTCTTTTCAGGTAAATAGTATTTTTATTTTTATCTTCCCAAGACTGCTTGCTCTTGCTGCCTTTTCTGAGTGTTTTCTCCACCCTCTCTTGCCAAGATTTCTGTAGCATCTCAGAACACTGCCCCATTCCTCCGGGCGATTTTCAAGGTCTTGTGACTGCAAGAAGAAGAGGGAGGAAGTCTCAAACACAGACTTGTTGAGCATTTCAAAGTTCTTTCTCTGCTCCAGGGCATGTGTGGGACTACTAGACGCACATGTGTTTGGCTCTGCATGGGGACGCTCCATTCCCAGCATTCATTTGTAAAGTGCTGCTGAAGTCACTGAGTCTGCCCTGCCCACTGGGACAATTCTGGGTGGGGTATTCCTATTGCAAAACTGCTCTGCTATTTGGCAGGCCTGGCTCAAAGCTCAAGAGGCCTAAGGCTGGGATAACAAGGGGCTTCAAAGGGCATACAGAGGACTGACAATGGAGCTGTGCTTCAGGGGAAATCCAGAGGCTGGCCTGTTTATATTTGGTGCTCTCTTCTTTTCATTCATCTGTCATAACCACCATCATATCCTGTTTCTTCGGGTAGGAATCCACTAGTACAGAGCAGAGCTTCTACATTGTTCACTACCTTTTACTTATAGGGCTGGAAAAATGACTTTTTAAAAACTTTGTTGTTATTATTAGAGTGCCTTTACACCTATCTTTTCAAGCACTGGCCACTCACTCCAGAATAACATAAACAGTAAAATACTTCATTTCTGTATTTTTTGCACTACTACTTCAGGTTGTTCTAATCCCCCCCCCCCCAACTGATTCTAAATTGAGCAGAGGCTCCATTTTAGATATCTGTAAAGGGGGAACCCTGTAAATTGCCTTAAATCAATTTTCCCATTATGTAATTCAATATATTCTCTAAGCAAAGACATAAAAAATTGGCTGCTATAACTATTAAAGTATATTGATTTGCAACTAAACAACCTAAGATCATAAACCTTTGGACATACAGTACATTTTTTTTAAAAAAGGTGGACAATTGTGAATTTTTGGCATTCTTTTTTCATATGTTGGAACACTCCGTATGATCACTTGATCAATGACTACAGGCCTGAAACAATCTCAAGGTAGAGGATGGTAGTTACAGGGTGGGATATAGTTTCTCCACAAGGCAAAAATAAAGATACAATCTACAGCAACAGAAAAGGGTCCAGGAGCACCTTAAAGACTAACAAAATTTGTGGTAGGGCATGAGGTTTCGTGAGTCACTGCTCACTTCCTCAGATGAAGTCACAGCAGTGACTCACAAAAGTTCATACCCTACTACAAATTTTGTTACTCTTTAAGGTGCTACTGGACTCTTTTCTATTGCTACAGACTGATCAACATGGTTACCCATCCTTTATTCCCACTGAGCACTATGGGAGCATGTTGTGATGCAGTGGCCCAAGAACTGTACTAGGATCTGAGAGACCCAGGTACGAATCTCCACTCTGCCACTGAAGGTTGCTGGATGACCTTGGGCCTTGCTGGGTGATCATGGCTTACATCATTCTTCTCGCCTCCATTTTACCCTCATAACAACCCTGCAAGGTAGGTTAGGCTGTGTAATTGGCCCAAGATCACCCTTTGAGGTTAAGTTTTAAACGTATCCTTTCCTTATATATAAAAGGATAGTGGTCGCCTGGCATGCCCAAATAAGGTGAAAATGCGAGGCAAAATATATTGGCTGCGGGGGCTGCCGCTCATAGTTGGGGCCTGGCCATTGGCTGGCGTGCCTGGCTATGTGAGCTTGGTCCCGCCCACACAGCCAGCATGTCACCGCTTCGCCCCAGTCTGACTCCAGCCGCTGGACCGGGCGGATGCTCCGGCGGCTGCACTGCTGGCCCTGGCTCGAGGCCAGCCTCCCTCACCGCGGCGCCTCCCCCCCGGTAAGCAACTTGGCCAAGCCGCACCTCGCGGTGCGCCTGTAGCCAGTGGGGGGAGGCGACGGAGCTGGCTGGCCCGAGCCAGGAGACAGCCTACCTTCCTTGCTGCTCCGAAAACGCGGGGCTGCATGGGGGGGGGCGGGTCTGGCCTCGCCCTCCATGTGCCAACAGACGGGGGGGGGGTCAGGCCTCCAGAGGCGGTCCAGCTAGCGCCCGTTGCATCGGCACACGCAACGGGCCTTGCCACTAGTGAGGAAATATTTCAAAAACTGCAAACTCCACTTATGCCTTAGGCTACTATAAAGCAGGGGTCACCATTAGCAGACCTTTCCCTTCAATAAGCTGGTTCTGAGTAGTGAAAAATATCTTGAGCTGCTACGCCCCCTTCCCCATTCTATTCTGTCACAGACACAAAACATAAACAAGGAAAAGTACCAGAAATGAAGCTCTCAGCTAAGCATAAAACAAAAGCAAAACTTAGAGCAGATATTTTTGTGATATTTCTCTGGGTCCAAGGAATGCATAGGCACCTGGCGAGCTACCACTGGTCTAGAAACTGTTCCCATCAGCTCAGTTCCGGCCCTCTGGGGCCCTCTGGCTATTCCCCTCCATTCACAGTTCTGTTGCTGTGGTGTAAGCGAGGGTTATGCCCCCTGCTTCTGGAAGAAGCTAGATGGTCTGCATAGGCCTGATGGGCAGCAGTGAAGTAATATGAAATAGGAAACTTCAACTGCCCCCTGCAGGTCCTGTCCTTCTGGGTAATTCGGCTGTGCTAATCTAAACTTGTGGTCTCACACACAAGTATCCACTGGCTTTTCCACCATTCTGCACTTTAAAAATCAACCTTTTCACATGAAAGAATAAAGCATGGCTCCAAATTTAATTCGGGGGGGGGCATCCCTCAACAGTAAAGTTGTGTCTACCCCAGCCGCCATTCAGTTTCCATTCTATTTTCTCCCAAGGGGCTAACTATATTAAAAGTGGGGAGGAAATCTCCAGGACAGCCCTGCGGCCAAACTGGTCTACTTGAAACCCAACCATCGTCAACTGGAGCTGCTTTTTCTTGTTCACTCACATTTTTAATTAAACACGGCAGACCTTATGTCACTTCATACCTTTACTTCATATACAAGAAATACTCTAAAGCGTAACTGTGAAAATACGCTGGTATCCTGTCGTTATATATATTTATCTTTTGGTTTCGCAAGATTCCATGCGCTCCCATTGGCTGTAAAATGCCCTCCCTCAGCCATTGGCCCATCAGCCGCCACTCAAGAGTACTCGCGTGCCATTGGCCGGGTGCTGGGTCTGCTCCTCTTCCCCAGCCACTCCCCCTGGCAGACCAGCTCTCTCTCCTGAGGAAGACAGTTCTCTTGACTCCTGTGAGGGACTGTCCCCTCAGTGGCTGTTTGTAGGCAGCCAAGCTTGGTTCTGTGAGTAAAAAAACAAAGGACTTTCAGCATAACCCCCTCCCCCGCCCATAACCCCCTCCCCAACAGCCACTTTCCTGTCAGAATAAATGGGAAAAGGCTCTTTCTCCTGCTTAGCTTCAGCATGGCTGGCTGGCTAACGAGGTGGGCCAGTGACCAGCAAACCATTTTCTTCAACTCCCCGCTGCGCAGCTGCCTTTCCCCTAGGGTTGCCAATCTCCAGGTGGTACCTGGAGATCTCCCACTGTTACAATTGACCTCCAGATGACAGAGATCAGTTCCCCGGGAGAAAATGGTTGCCGTGGAGGGTAGACTCTATGGCATTATACCCTGCTGAGTCCTTCCACGCACACCCCAAATGCTGCCCCCCACAGGATCCACCCCTCCAAATCTCCAGGTATTTCCCTAATCAAAGTTGGCACCTGTACTTTCTCCTCTGTCAGTAAAAGGCCCTTTCCACACCTATGTTGGCTTTTGGGAGAAAACTCACTGGGCCCAGTCCTGATCAGGTTGCCAACTCCAGGTGGGCAGTTCCTGGAGATTTGAGGGATGGAGCCTGGAAAGGGTGAGGTTTGAGGAGGGGTGGCGCCTCAGACAGGTACGATGCCATAGACTCCACCCTCCAATCCAGCCATTCCCTTATGGGAAACTATTGTTGCCAATCTCCAGGTGGGGGCTGGAGATCACTCAAAATTACAACTGCTCTCTAGGAGGGATGGGGGAGGCGATGGAAAACTAAAGGTAGGTTGATGGTTGGCTGGAAGGGAGATAGGGTTGTCAACTCCAGGTTGGGAAATTCCTGGAGATTTGAGGGGTTGAACCTGGAGAGGGTGAGTGTTGAGGAGGGGTGGGACCTAAGACAGGTACAATGCCATAGACTCCACCCTCCAAACCAGCCACTCCGTCCTGGGGAACCACTGTTACCAATCTTGGGGGTGGGCTGGAGATCACTCAAAATTACTACTGCTCTTCAGGTAGCAAAGATCAGTTCCTCTGGAGAAAATGGTGGACTCTGTCATTATACCCTGCTGAGACTGCCACAGCAAATTGTCACTGAGTGCCCAAAGCCGGGGCACTCTCCCAGAGCCTCTTTCTAGAGCCTGTTGTATTTATTTCCACAACGGGCCTTATTCCTAGTAAAACATAAGCCAGAGCTTCAAAAATCTGCAGATAGATTGTAAGAAACTTTATGTACCCACAGCAACCACAGCATACCAAGAACAGACCTCCAATCAGCAACTAGGGTTGCCAACTCTGGCTAGCGATTGGGGGGGAGGGGTGCCTGGCCAGCTCCTCTGAGTCCTCCTGTTCCTATGAGATCACTTCCTCCTCCCAAAGCGTGTTCTGTGTGAAGTGTATTGCCCCATATCGCTATGAACATTTGGGAATGGCTTTTTATTTCTTTAGCCTCTCTCCTCAGTACGGGAGTGTTTCTTTGGTCATAAGCAAGTGAAACGATTAGATGAAGGGGAAGGGAGGGTTGCTAACCTCCAGGTGGTGGCTGGAGATTTCCCATTATTACAACTGATCTCCAGGTGAGAGATCAGTTCAACTGGAGAAAATGGCTGCTTTGGAAGGTGGACTCTATGGCATATCCCGCTGAAGTCCTTCCCCTCCCCAGGCTTCACCCCCAAAGCCTCCACATATTTCCCAACCTGGAGCTGGCAACCGTAGGGGTGGGCAATCTTCTTGCTATGGACAGCCATACAAAAGAGAAGATGTAGACCACTCTCTTCTCATGCACCCATACAAAGAGGAGATCACGGCAGCAGAACCAGTAGCAAATGTAGCACAACTACTTCAGGCAGCACAACTACTTCAAATCAGTGGCACAGCCCTGGGCACCCGCCTGGTTCCACAGTATGCCAACATTTTCAAGGCAGATCTAGAACAGCTTTTTCTGAATTCCTACCCACTGGCACCTCTCTTTTACTTGAGATTCATGGATGACATTTTCATTGTCTGGACCCATGGCAAAGAAGCCCTCGAAAGATTTCACCAGGCTCTCAACAACTTCCACTCCACCATCAATCTAACTTTGAATTACTCCTCACAAGAAATAAACTTCCTGGACACCACAGTTCAGATGTATGAGGGATATATAAGTACCACATTATATCAGAAACTGACAGATAGGCAAATATATCTACATGCCTCCAGCTACTACCCCAACCACATCGAACAATCCACTGTCAGTAGCCAAGCCTTACGCTATAGTCGCATCTGCTCCATCCCCTCAGACACAGCTACTCACTTGAAGGATCTACAGTAGGTATTTTTGCAACTACAATACCCTCCTGATATGGTAAGAAAGATGACTGGAAAGGCCAGAATGATACCCAGGGACAGCTTGCTACAAGACAACCCAGAGAAAATGACAACAGAACACCACTGGTGGTCACATACAGCTCATAACTCAAGCCAGTTCAAAGTATTGTTAACAACTTACAACCCATGCTCGGTAGTGACACTTCCCTCACACAGGCACTGAGGAGCCGAACTTTTCTTGCTTGCAGATAGCCTGCTAAGCTAAAATGACTTCTCACTCGCTATGATAAACTACTTAACAGTAACATGGACTCTGGTACTAAGACCTGCAACAAACCAACATGCCAACTTTACTCTCACATAGATCCTAGCAAAACCATTACTGGATCTAGCAACATCAGCCATACCATCACGTGTCACCCTCTACGTTGAACAAACCTTCCACCCTCTACATTGGACAAACAGGCCAGTCCCTACAACAAAGAATAAATGGACATAAGTCTGACATTAGAAATGACAACATTAAAAAAAAACGTGGAGGAACATTTTAGCCTTCCAGGACATTTAGCTGCTGATTTAAGAGTAGCAGTTCTCTTAAAAAGGGATTTCAAAGGGAGATTAGAGAGAATTGCAACTGATATTGAAGCTCAAGGCAATGCATCCTCCTGGACTGAATCGAAACTTAGGTTTCCTGTTTCATTACCAACGCTGATTTCTCTACGCCTACTACCTCTATCACACCTAATCCAATCATGCCTGCTATTGTAATCTGGCATCTGAAATCACTCCAGTCTCCAAGATATAAGAACAGATGGACTCACATTCTAGCTGTATATGAAGAAGTGAGCAGTGACTCATGAAAGCAAATACCTTGCCACAAATTTTGTTAGTCTTTAAGGTCCTACTGGATTCTTTTCTATAGTACCAAATGTATGAGTCAATCCATCATGGTGAGTCTGTCTGAAGTAAGGGAAGGACAGCCACTCTAAGCCAGCATTCCTTTTGCTAGTATGCACAGCTGACAGGTCAACTGCAAAGTTGGGAGCAAGATGCTGGGAGTCCTTTTTTTAAAAAAAAAAATTACATTGGTCTTTATCCTTAGTGTTTTTAAACTGGTTAAAAACTGTTCATGTTTCGGGCTTGGTTAGTCCCCTGCTTTCCAGCCTCATCAGGTAACAAGAGTTTCATCTTCCTGGGAAGAAATCTGATTTTATTACCACTTCCAACTGTCCTTCCCATGATTCAAGAGTTAATATTGGCAAAGACAGCTTGAACAATATGCCCACTGTGCATCCAAACTCACTCCTTTTCGGAAAGATGTTCAAGGTGAGCTGAGACCAAGAGCAATCGGGAGGTACATCACACTACAGAGCAGTTCAAAAATTCTTGAAGCAAATGGATCTGAAGAGCTTTCCCTTAATAAAACTCACAAAATTTCATTTTCTGCACTTGAAACCCTGACTTCTTCCCTACTGCCAAATGCTATGGCTCTATTTGTATCTAAATAAAGTCATAGGTTTTAGGCTCCCCAAGATGGAGAATGCATGATGATTCTTCTTGGTCCACAACTTACTACTGGACTCTATTGCTCACTGGACCTCACTGTCCTCTAAACTCCAAGAGCTGGCTGCTTGTTCCAACTGTTAGAATTTCAGTAGAAGTAAACAGGATCCTATTCTTGCCTAAGTGGGCATTCCTTGTCAGGAATGGTGGGAAATGATTGCTAAATCTCCAACATGCCCAAGCAGGTCAGAAAACAGAGATGTTATTCAGCAGGCCTGCCAGCACTTCCTATCTGAACCATTAAGAGTGATCTATTCTCTGTTTTTGTTTTGTGTTTTTTTTGCTGCCAAGTGTGCCTCCTAGAATCCTGGTCAATTTAAGGATACAAACTGCTGCTAACTGCTGTAAATAAGGGCAGTTCTACAGGACCTGGCCTAAAAGTTCAAGCAACAGTGCTTTGCGTGAGGTCAGCTCCTATGATAAACCTTGCAAGAAGTCAGCTGCAATTTGATTACAGTCATTTGTTAAGAAGCAAAGCAGAACTCTGAAGTGGAGGAAGAATATCTATTTTTCAGCATTCAAACATGCAGTTGCAGAAGTTTTTGCTTTCAGAATGCAATTCACGCAAATGCATGGAACACTTGCTTTAGCTTTATTTCTTGTACTTTTGGGTTTCAAGCTTCATGGGCCTTTTTAGTTTGGGGAGTGGAATTTTGACTTACCTCGCTTGCTTTTGGGAAAAAACCTAGCAACTAAATATCATATAGTTTGCTCTTGATGCTTGCCAGCATGTTTGAAGAGTGTAATTTTTGGTATGTGCAAGTCTAATCACTATTTGTTGAGCTCCCTAAGGGCCAGTCTACCTGTAAACAGCTGATGGTAGACAAAAATGCATTGTTTAGGTGAACTCCAAATAAGTAAATGCCTCTGAGGTAAGAGAACAGAGGTGGGCACGTCAAAAACCTAGTGGGGTTCTCTGAAAACAAGCAGGTGTTTGCCAGTTGGCCATTGTGGCCAAGCCAAGACAAAGCTGGCTAATAACCTATGTAGTTCTACACAGTTTGTGACTAGATGCTGCATACCAGCTATGTTTTGTGTCCTATAGGTGGTTGACAGTCCCCATTTTACCAATTCGGGAGAGCATCATGAACACGAAGTTTCTCAAGCTCCTTGCAGGCTGCCTGCTGCCTGTGTTTGGCTTCTTGGCTCTGTGTTTGGCTTCTTGGCTCTGTGTTTGGCTTCTTGGCTCTGTGTTTGGCTGAAGCTCTGACTCTGCAGCATCCCTTCTGCAAAAGGGCATTTATTTAGGGGGATTTTTTTCTTGAATTTGGATTTGACCCTCCCTATGTGTTCCGCCCTTCCTTTGAAAAGGGGTTGTGCAGCCATGTCATCATAAACGTAGTCAGTTACGGAACTGCCTCTTCTTTTTTTGCGCATGTGCATTATAACATCATAACAATGTAAAAAAAAAAAAAAAGGCTGGATGTATTGTAGGGATCAGCATGGTTGCCGCCATTTCAAATGTTCCCCCTCCTCCTTAGTCACCAACTAAAAAAATTGCTGGCAATCATCAGTCTGAATACACAATGTTATTCGATAATTATGAAGCACACTAAATGTGTTGTCACGTACTTCATCAGCGATGGAACTTCCCTTTTTGTGTATATACAGTAATATTATAACATTACAATATAATAAAAAAAAAGGCTGGATGTAAACTTTAACTAGCATGGAAGGTGTCCTCAGCAGCCAACAAAAGCAACTGACAGAAACGTCTAAGAAGATGGAGGATATTGCGCAAAAATGCTTGGTCTCGACGGAAGACATCGGAAAAGTTAAGAAAAAGGTCAACAAACTAGAAAAACATCAAGATGAGCAAGAAAAAAGGATTTTGATGCTTCAAATGGAGAAATCGAATCTGATGCTTCGTTTTCAGGGCATTAAAGAAGAAGATAATGAAGATCTCAGATCTATACTAGCAAATGCCTTGGCACCAGTAACTGGCAGGGATCAGCGTGAAATAAAAGAAGAGATGGATAAGGTCTATAGGGCCTATTCCACCTTTACAAAGAAAAATAACCTGCCAGCAGAAGTGGTGGTCAAGTTTGTTAAACAGAATACTAGAGATCAAATCTTGCGTGCAGTCTCAGCGGTGCCCTTGAAAATTGGAGAGCAGATTATCAGAACTCTGAAAGATGTGCCATATGAAATTCGGATGAAGAGGAAAGCGTATAAAGGATTGACCAACTTTCTACAAAAGCACCAGATCACGTACAGATGGTCGTTCCCGGAAGGCCTAGTGTTCAAGTACAAGGATAAAAGAGAAAAGATTGACTCTATCTTCAAAGCACAAGAGTTCCTGAAGAGGCACGCCAGCTCAGAGGAAGATGCAGCTCTCGCAACTTGGACAAGTAGCGAAGATGACAGCGGTCCAGAGGAGGGAGGTGCCGGTGCGGGAGGTGGGAAAGCTAAAGAGGGCCCATCGTATAACCTGAGAGACACTAAAGGAAGACAACCAAAGAAATGATTGTTCATGAGACGTCTGAAAGGAGTTGATTAATAACTAACCCCAAAGGACACTACTAACCTGATTAACAGAGCTATTTTGGATTTTTGTTAATCTAAAAAGAAGACTCTTCGACCGCGGTGACCGTCAAAAAATGTATCTATACTAACTTAATCTAACCCCCATTAACAGGATACTCACTCTGCCCTTTTCTTAGTCCCTCTATATACCCTACCTTTTTCTATATATAAAAAGAATAAATTTCTCTCCTTTTTAGGAGGGTTTTTGCAAAAAAAAAAAAAAAAAAGGCTGGATGTATTGTGGGGAATAGCATGGTTGCTGCCATTTCAAAGGTCCCCTTGCTTCCCCTTAGTTACCAACAAAGAAAATGGCTGGTGAAGATTCCTACAAAATCCTATTGAAAATAGTACTCCATTTGCGATCATCGCACTGGATATACCAATTAATAACAGTGCTATTCAGTAGGTATGAGTATGCTAAATGGAAACACTGCACACGTTGAATTTCCATGACTATCAAATCAATTATATAATTCCATTATTTTTAGATGTTTACAAGATTGAATTGTCATCGAAAACACATTGGGAGCTATAGGGAAAGAGAAGATTGGGAGAATGAAGAAACAATACATCCACGAGGAGACAAAAACTGCCCCCCACCCCCCCAAAAAAAAGAAAGGAAAGGAACTTAATGGAAGGGTAATTGCACGAAGAAGGCTACATGAAACCTCACTGCCCATTTTGTCCCAACACTATAACACTGCTATATTACGATGATAAAAAAGTGTTGTAATGCAATCAACATGACACTTTTAAAAAGATAGCGGATCACTCAGGGGACAACCTGGGGGGCAGGAGGGGGGTAAACATGCGACTCTGACGGCACAAAAGGGCAGCAGGGAAAAAAATCTGAAATCGGGTATTCCTCACTGGAAAACGGCAAGTTCAGATCCAAAGGGGGGGAAATCTCAGATAAAGAGTATTCGGGAAAACACAGAATAGTTGGGTGAGAGCCAGTTTGGTGTAGTGGTTAAGTGCACGGACTCTTATCTGGGAGAACCGGGTTTGATTCCCCACTCCTCCACTTGCACCTGCTGATGTGACCTTGGGTCAGTCACAAGCTCTGGCACAGCTGTTTTCTCAAGGACAGTTTCTGTCAGAAGTTCTCTCAGCCCCACCTACCTCACAGGGTGTCTGTTGGGGGGAGAGGAAGGGAAAGGAGTTTGTAAGCCGCTCTGAGACGCTTTTGGGCAGTGAAGGGCGGGGTATAAATCCAAACTCTTCTTCTCTTCTCTCTCTAAATTTGGATCTACTCCTGGGAAGATAAAAAGTTGTGTGTAAAGTTTTATAAACGTCAATTATTTAAGAATGCCAATGTGAAGGTTTGCACTTGTGAGGAAATGGCCCTATCAGGCCATTTCCACACTTTGTGGCTAGTTGTTTATATGACTATTCTAGCTTTTCATGGAAAGCAGACTCCTTTAGCAGAGTTCATTTTGCCACCAGGAATCAGGACACATAAATTCAAGCTCCCCAGTGGAGAAGGAGACAATGCAGTTGTCTCCTTCCTATCTAGGTCCCTTCTTTACTCCTGTCACCAACTCCACCCACATACCTGCTGTGACAAGCAAGAATCCTGGTCAGCTGTAAAGCAGATATAAAAGGGGGGCAAACAATAGGACCAAGGAGAAAACAGGCAAAAGGTGTTACAGCTGCCCATCAGGAGACTTCAAGGGCTATGCCTGGTAGCTGACTTGCAAGACAGCAACCCTACCTAACTGGGTCTCCCAGACATCTTCCAGTACTGTCTGCCTGCTTGGACCCAGGATCTGTTTGGAAGGCTTTATAAGGTATGCAGGAATGCAACCAAGATGGCTTCCAAACAATGAGATTGCTAGGGAAATGAAGATGTTCCTGAACAAATAAGCCCACAGTGAGAAAATTTAAAAAAGGAACAAAAGATGTGCATAAAGTAGGATTGACTTGAGTTAGGCCATTCTCATAAGCAAAGTTTCCAGAAAGTGACAGTGTTCACTGTGCCAGTGATGCATTCCTAATTTGTTATTGATATCAGCCACCATAGGCATTTTATTGACAGCTTTATTATTTTTGTGTTTGAAACTATAAAATCCTTACTTTTTTTAAAAAAAAGTAGGAAGGACAACAGAAGGGGAGGAAGGTTCATCTTCCTAGTGACGAAATACTGAACTTTGAGAACAGAGAGAAAATGCAATATCCTTTCAACAGAAGCACTTTCTCATTTCCCTGGAACAAGGGGAGTAACCCACACCATTCACCATTTAAATATAAGGAGAGATGGGGGAGGGGAGAGACAGAGCACGGGAGCCTGGAAAAACCTTGAGAAGTACATACACATTTGCTCAATTTTGGCTGCTGGGGTTACATTATGCAGTGTAATTTGGAGGGGGTTTGGCAGGGCTCAGAGAGGAGGAGAAAGAATATGGGCCACTAAGCTTGGAGAAACATGCTGGGGCTTTAAGAGGCGGTGGAAGTAAAAGGGGGGGGGCAGACAGTACAGCAGGGGGTGTGACCATGAGGAGGAAGTGATTCACAAGCTGCTGCTGCTGCTTTCAGCTCAGGCAGAGCCACAAAGACCTGAACCTCTGGAGGCTTCAGCTGGAGGCAACTCCAAGGTCCTAATGCCTGTCTAGTTCCAGTGCGTCTCCCCCCCCCCCCGCACACACACACAGCTGACAGCAGCTGTTGATTTCTGATGAGTGTGATCTAGCAGCCACAGGCATCTACTGCCCAAATGGCAGAAACTTAGCAAAACTGCCAAACAACAGAACAATTTCTGGAAATCTGCAAAACGTTGAGAATGAACAGTGAGATACCAGCCCCCTTGGAAGGGGATGCTTAGCCAGGAGTTGGTTGATTGTGATATAAGGAACTGTCTTATGCTGAGTCACACCCACACCCCACTTAGCCTGTAGAATCACAGAGTTGGAAGCAGTGTTCCCTCTAAGCTGAGTTAGTGTGAGCTAGCTCACAATTTTTTAGCCTCTGGCTTACACATTTTTGTCTTAGCTCAGGAAGGATGGCTCCAGAACAAACTAATTTCTGCAGTAGCCAAATTGCTTGCTCACAACTTTAATGCCAGTAGGTCACAAAGTAGAATCTTTGCTCACAAGGCTCCACATCTTACAGGGAGCATTGATTGGAAGGGACTTCTGGGATCATTTAGTCCAACCCCCTGCACAGTGCAGGAAATTCCCAAATACCTCCCCCCCATACCCCTAGTGACCGCTGTTCCATGCCCAGAAGATGAGAAAAAAAACCCCTCCAGGATCTCCAGCCACTTGGCCTGGAGAACATTAGCTTCCTGACCCCAAAGAGGCAATCAGCATTTCCCTGGGAGTGTAAGAAAGGGCCACAAGAACTAAGCAGTGATGCAACTCTTCCTGCCCTCCCTCCCATGATCTGCATTAGTTCACAGAATCAGCATTGCTGTCAGATGGCCATCTAGCCTCTGTCTGAAAACCTCCAAAGAAGGCGAGTACTGTCACTCCTTACTGAAAGCAGGTCTCAGAGGCTCATTAAGGTTCTGGTCCAAAGTCTTTTTAGCCTCACACTTTGAAATCTTTCAAACTGGCATAGCACTAGCTGTTTCAGTGTAGCACCAAAGTTCATGGGGTATATTGTACCTCTAAAACCAGGTGACTCAGCACCAGCATCGACCCAGAGCCCGCACAAAGCACACCTTTTTGCAGAGTACATCACACTACAGCTGATGTACAATCACATGTCTCACATTTGGGCACCGCTCAGTTAAAAGAACCTGCAAAAAAAGTCTTTAACTGGATATTCTAGGGATCAAACTAAGGCCTCGTAAAGAGAGAAAATGAACACTGCCCTTGAGCTGTAGCTCCTCCTCAAGGTGATCCACGTGACACCAGCACTGCATGAATGTGCATAACTATAGGGGATAAGCTGTTCAGCACAAAGTAGATAGCACAGAAATGCCACAATCGCTACCCCTCACAAATGTTTTCCAGAAATATAGTTGGAGGTTACAGTGCAATGGCTTTCTCTCTCCACACACACTGACTTTGAGCACTCCTTTAGATGAGCTGGACAGTCCTTCCCTTATATAAGAAGTTTTAGGTTTGACCACATTTGAGTGTGCAGCATAGCCTAGTCTAAGAAAAATTCATAAAATGCATCTGTGAGCACTATGGGGATCTGCTGGAAATGAACATAAGCAGCTGCATCATACTGAGTCAGCCTATGGGTCCATTCAGCCCAGCACTGCCTAACCCTCAATGCCTCTCCGAAGTTGCAGGCAGAGGTCTTTCCCTAGTAGGGATTTCTGACCTAATAGGGCTATTTTTACATTGATGCTGGGAAAAGACTGCCAGCCCGGATTAGACAAACAACCCAAGCCAGCCCCCCTCTTAGTTACAGTGTCCAGGACTACATACTTTGAAAGGGTCAGTTTAGAGTAACCCCTTCATTCTCCATAATTTACTCTTAACTTTTGACTGTCAGAGGTTTAGGGATAACCTGAGCATGAGTTTGCTGATCTCTGGAAGTCTTGCCAAGTGTTAATTATTAAGAGGGGGGAAGGGGGAACCAACTTCACATGTGTCACTTTAAGCACTCCTTCCATCTGTTAGTGTGTTCTGCATGAAAGACACAAGTGCATTTTGTATTAGGTCTTAAAAATTGATTGACAACAATGCAGCAAGGCTGATCTGTAATCACATTTCAATCTGCCTCCAATATTTATGTCACCTATGAACGTGCTCTATCTGAAGTGCATTTTTAGCCCTCCACTTGCCATTTCTCCATAGAACTATGTACATTTGGGAATACCTTTGTATTTATTTAAGCTCTCCTCTCTGAATAGAAGTGTTTCTTTGGTCATGATCAACAGTCACTATAGCTTTAAGAAAAAGTGCCTCCCTATCAATAGATTTCATTACAGTAACTGTGGTCTGCAGAGCCCTTGGGAAAGGGAAAGAATGGAGGGGAACCTCTTTTAAGTTTAGCAAATAGAAAAAGGTAACATGGCATTAGCAAGAGAAGCCACTGTGCTTCCCAGGCACTGGTTTCGCTTTTCAAGAATATCCCTCACACTCCCCTAAATAACAAAGTTTGAGTCCAGGGGCACCTTTAAGACCAACAAAGTTTAATTCAAGGTATTAAGCTTTTGTGTGCAAGCACACTTCTTCAGGTACAGAGAACAGAATCTCTTCAACCATTACATATTGGGGGGAGGTTTTTTTGTCAGGAAGGATCAGTTGGAGTCAAGATGCATAAGAACTGGGTGATAGTAGCTGCGGTGGCTCAAGTGGTTAATATGCTGAACTGCAGGCTGTGGAAGGTCAGTAGTTCAGCAGTTCGAGACACGAGAGTGCCGCGTGACGGAGTGAACTCCCGTCTCTAGTTCAAGCTCCTGCCAACCTAGCAGTTCAAAAGCAAGAAATTGCAAGTAGATAAATAGGTACCACTTCGGTGGGAAGGTAGCAGCGTAAATGTTTTCGGACAGCGCTGGCTCTTTGGCTTTGAAACAGAGATGAGCACCGCAACCCTAGAGTCGGATTTGACTGGCTTTCGAGCAAGGGAACCTTTACCTTTTTAGCATACAAATACAAACATTAACATGTAGATGTGAGAATGACCTTAGATATGAGAATATACACATAGATGTGAGCATATATTTCCCCTAAATGAAATATATGTTTTAAAAAATATAACCAAGTACTCTGTTTTCTTTAATGCCCATAGTCATGTCACATATTTATTTTTATTTAAACATTTATATCCCACTTCCTCCTAAGTGCTCAAACTGGCTTACAGAAATAAAAATACAATAACATAAAATCACTATACATTTTCTATTTAAAACACCCTAGAGACTTTAATTCAACAATCAGTCATACATAACATTTCTGAATCCCCTTCAAACAGCCATCCCTAGATACCCTCCCCAAAAGTCACAAAGAACAGATGCCATACAATGCAATCCTAAACAGTTAGCATACTGACTTCAATGGACTTAGAAGGGTGTAACTCTGCTTAGAACAGCACTGATAGTTTGAGATTCTTTGCCCTTCTCCTTCCTGCTTCCTTCCACGCCCCAATCCTGAACTGCTCCAAGGTTTTTGTCTCTTGAAAAGACTGTCTGCACACCAATGCTAATTTAAAAAAAAATCCTGACAAAGTGCAGTAGAAACAAAATTGCTTCGCTCTACGCTGGTCCTGCATGGTTTAGCAGTACCAGTAACATATTTTTCTATCTCGTACATTTTTGCCATGCCCTTTCTGCAAGGAGCTCAGGGAGGCCTACAGGGTTCTCCTCATTTTGTCCTCACTGTGGGGTAGGTTAGGCAGAGTGAGAGTAATTAGCCCAAGGTCACTTACAGAGTTTCACGTTAACAGGGCACTGCAGGCCAGCAACTTGGACCTGCAGGTTGGGAGAGGGCCTTCTCCCACACTGGCTGGAAGGGAGTTGTGGTGACAGTCAAGACAGGAAAAGCGTAACCTGTGACAGTGTACATTAACAAGATCCTCAAGCGATAATTAAAACACTTTAAAATGCACATACTGTTTGGAGCTTGGATACAGGAAACCTGGGGACAAGTACTGCCTCAGACATGGACTCATTATGTAGACTTTAGTAAGTCATCTTTCTCAGCCTTAGCTCTCCCTTTTCTAAAATGAAAATAGTAATGAGGGTCAGTGGCTTCACCAAGCTGTTGCAAGCAGTGTTCCCTCTAAGCTGTGGAGTCTTGTGAGCAAAAATTCTACTTTGTGAGCTACTGGCATTAAAGTTATGAGCAAGCGATTTGGCTACTGCATAAATTACTTTGCTTTGGAGCCATCCTTCCTGAGCTAAAACAAAAAAATGTGTGAGCCGGAGGCTAAAAAGCTCTGAGCCAGCTCACACTAACTCAGCTTAGAGGGAACACTGCTTGCAAGGGCAAGTCCAAAGAAGAAAGCAGAGTTAGGCTATTTTCACTCATGGATGTTGAGTTACTGTTCGCACCGCAGCAATAATTCACAATTCACAACTAGATTGTCTTGTTCCACACAGAAAAATCCATTTGCAAATGGTTGCTATATCCAACAATGTGTTTGTGCAGCCCAAAAGTAGTAAGGGGGTAAAGCCACAGGAGGTGCAGTGGCTCAGTGGCAGAGTGTCTGCTTCACATGCAGGTGGTCCAAGGTTGAATCCCTGGACTCTCCAGCTTAGTGTCAGGAAGCTGATGATGTGAAATACCTCTATGTAAGGTCCCGGTGAGCAGTACCCATCAACATCAACAATACTGACTGTGACAGATCAAGGGTCTGACTCAGTACAAGGCAGTTTCACACGTCAGCTTGCTACTGTAAGCAAGAGCCGCTGTGATGTCGTGCTTGGAGACTTGGACAACGATCTGAGAGATCCAGGGATGATTCCTCACTCTGCGATGGAAGTTTGCTGGGTGACTTTGGGCCAGTCACATGCTCTCAGCCAAACCCACCTCACAGAGTAGTTGTGAAGATAAAATGGAGGAGGGGAGAATGATGTAAGCTACTTTGGGTCCCCATTGAGAAGGAAGGTGAGTTACAAAAGAAGTAACTACATAACTAAATAACCATGTATGTCAAAAAAGCATACTAAAAATCTTTCAAATATCTGTTCTCAAAATGCACCACTTTGTCCTCATTCTCAGTTGAAACTGATGACCTCTGCTACCTCCCCCCCCCACATAAGAACATAAGAAAAGCCATCTGTTGGATCAGCCCAATGGCCCATCCAGTCCAACACTCTGTCACACAGTGACCAAAAATACCAGGTGCCATCAGGAGGTCCACCAGTGGGGCTAGGACACTAGAAGCCTTCCCACTGTTGCCCCCCATCAAGCACTAAGAATATAGTGCATCACTTGCCCCAGACTGAGAGTTCCTATCTATACCTTGTGGCTAATAGCCACTGATGGACCTCTGGTCCATCTGTTATCTAATTCCCTCTTGAAGCCATCCATGCACCACCACCTCCTGTGGCAGTGAATTCGACCTAGAAAAGCACACTAAATATATAAAGAAAAACTAGCCACTGCAAATTTGCACATGATAAATTAGTTTGCTTATATGAAGATATAAAATTACCCATCACCTAGCAATGAGGCTAATTTAATGGTTCTTTTTTGCACATAGATGAAAGGCAAAATGCCCTATCTAAGTGATTCAATATCTGCAACATACACTCTTCAAATGTAAGCCATTCATATTTGCATGGGGCCTTGGTAGGCTTGCTGTTCTGCTATTGGGGATAGGGGACTGCCCATTTTTGGGGTTCCTGCCCACCACCAGCTGCCTGGACAGCAGGAGGAACCTCCCCCCAAAAGTGACATCACTGGAAATAAATGCAACATGCCTACATCATCCAGAAGTGACCAAGGCACATCAGTGATGTCCAGAGGTGATGCTCTGGTTTTTAGCCAAAACTCTATGGCTTGAGGCTGATTTTACCATAGAGTTCTGCCCAAAAAAACAGAGTGTTGCCCCCCGATGTCACCAATGTGCCTACATCACTTCCCATTCCTGGAATATCCCCCCATCCCCCTGCCAGCGTTTCAGATGGAGCAGGCAACCATAGTCCTTGGAAAGTGTAGTTCTTCTAAGCAAGTACCTTCCAAGACAGATTCAGGTGGGTAGCCGTGTTGGTTTGAAGCAGCAGAACAAAGTTTGAGTCTAGTGACACCTTTAAGAGCAACAAAGTTTTACTGAAGGTATAAGTTTTCATATGCAATTACACTTCTACGGTATCTGAAGAAATGTGTTTGCACACAAAAGTTTGTACCTTGAATAAAACTTTGTCGGTCTAGGTGCTGCTGGATTCAAGTTCTGTTTTTCTAAGACAAAATTACAGTTCTCAGAGTTCATGAGGAAGGAGGCATGATAGTTAGACTATTTTCAATCAGGATTTAATTAGCAACACCAACATACCTCCATCTAAATAAGATGAGTTTTAATCACATTATTCCTCACAGCACACACTAGATCAAGTACCAGTTTAATTTCATCCCTTTCCCCTCCCCCAGTTGCCTTCCCAGTTTTAATCCAGGTATGGTAAAAAGTTTGGTCACAATTTTACTAATAGTGAAAAAGAAAAACGGTGAGTTTTTTTCAAATTTGCAAAAATAATCATGCACACTGCATACAAAATTCAAAAGAGAATACATATATGTTCATATTTATGTGCCCTGGCTCAGCACTGCATACACTGCAAAACTGCGAAGCACTTACCAACTGCAAAATAGCAGCAACGTCTGCCCCCCTGGACCATTCTTTGGAGACCAGTGTGGCCCCTGCGATCACAAGACTTGAAATTGGCCATCTCCTGGGTGACATGATCTCAGTGGTCCTATCTGACTAAGAATCTATCAGTCAAACTTTTAGTTATGTAAGTTTATGCCAATAAAATAAACATGAATCACAGCTCCCACGCCAGGATGAAAGTTGCCTTGCTAAATCACTCCCTAAAATGACACTCTGATGAGTCACACCCAGACGGACAACGACCTACAATCTCACACAAGTCTCTGACTGTTTGTGGGAGAGAGAGAAAGTAGTGAGCAAGCTGTCCTCATTAGAGATTTTGGCCTGCGGAAGAAACAGCTAGTGACATCATAGGTTCTTGCAAGATGCCTCAGTGGTGATGCCATCAGGGTGTGGTGTGGTTGATACCATGACATTCCAGGATTCTGGTTTCTCATTTCAGTCCTACCTACCTCTGGGGACAACAGATCTCAATCTAAGGCTAGACCTACAAGCTATTGTTGCAATGCAGTATAACTACAGGCCAAAATTGATAGTGTTCCTCATCCCAAACTGAGATTGAATATTTCCAAAACAACATATCCATTTACAGAGTTTTGCTCTCTAAGCTAAGCCCAATGTAAAACAAATCAGGTTTTTTTTGTACCTAGTGTTTCAAACATCATAAGAACATAAAAAGAGCCCTGTTGGATCAGACCAGTGGTCTATCTAGTCCAGTGTACTGTCTCACACAGGGGCCAAACTGTTATTCTGGAGGGCCATCAACAGAGATAGAGGCCCAGGCTTTCCCCCGGTGTTGCTTCCTGGCATTGGTATTCAAAGGCTTACCGCCCCTGAATGTGGAGGTTCCCTTTAGTCACCAGGGCTAGTAGCCAATAGTCCTATACTCCATCAATATGTCTAATCCCCTTTCAAAGCCATCTATACCTGTGGCCATCACTACATCCTCTAGCAGTGAAATCCACATTTTAATCACACACTGTGTAAAAAAGTATTTCTTTTTGTCTGTCCTGAATCTACTGTCCAGCAACATCGGATTTTCTTGAATTCTAGATCTGGGGAGAGAGAGAAAAAAGTTCTTTCTGACCATTATCTCTACCCTATGCATAATTTTACAAACCTCTATCCCACCTTTGTCATCTCTTTTCTAAACTGAAAAGTCCCAGACTCTTCAGCTTTTCCTCATAGGGAAGGTGCTCCAATCATCTTGGTTGCCAATAATCATCTTGGTTGCCCTCTCCTGTACTTTTTCCAGCTCTGCAATAGCCTTTCAGAGATACAATGACCAGAACTACACACAGTATTCCAAAGGTGACCGCACCATAGATCTACAGAGGGATTGTAAAATTGGCTGTTTTATTTTCAATCCCTTTCCTAATAACCCCCAGTATAGAGTTTGCCTTTTTCACTGCTGGGCTAACACTTTTGCTGCACTACCTACTATGACCCAGAGGAGTCTTTCCCTCTTAGTAAGTTCAGACTCTATTAGCATATATTTGAAGTTGTTTTTTTGTTCCAATGTGCATCAGTTTCATATCTGGTTTTGAACCCAATATCTTTGAGCTGCGAATTCAGATTTTCTGCAGCAGACAGTGAAGGCCAACTTTAGTAAAGATCGAGATCCTGCTGTCCTTCATTACCAGCTCCATTTCTGGACACCTGGTTAGCTAGCATACACTTCTATCCTATTCATGTACACCAGACTGCAAACATACCATTGTTCCTGTTTTTTTTGCATTGACTCGCTTAAGAAGAGCTTTGCAGGATCAGTCTCATCTAATCCAGCATCCATTCTCCAACACTGGCCAGTCTGGGAAGCAAACAAGTAGGTCACAGTAGATGTACCCACCCCATTTGTTTGCCTCCAGCACCTGGAAGTCTGAGGTCCACTGGCGCAGGACTTGGAGACTCCATTTTGAGTTCATGACAGCTACATGACCTATTTGGGCCATACTTTTATAAGCTTGTATTTCAAGCCATCTATACTAACATCTATACTAACAGGCGCTGTGGTGGCTCAAGTGGTTAAGACACTGAACTGCAGGCTGTGGAAGGTCAGTAGTTCAGCAGTTCGAGACCCGGGTGCCGCAAGACGGAGTGAGCTCCTGTCTCTAGTTCCAGCTCCTGCCAACCTAGCAGTTCGAAAGCAAGAAATTGCAAGTAGATAAATAGGTACCACTTTGGTGGGAAGGTAGCAGCGTTCCGTGCGCCTTGGTGTTTAGTCATGCCAGCCACATGACCACGGAAACTTCTTCGGACAGCGCTGGCTCTTCGGCTTTGAAACGGAGATGAGCACCGCAACCCTAGAGTCGGATTCGACTGGCTTTCGAGCAAGGGAACCTTTACCTTTATACTAACAGCCATCACAGCTTGCAATAATAATAGACTCCATTAATTACATGGTGGGTGCAGAAGTACTCCCTTTTGTCATGAATCTGCTATCAATCACTTTCCTTCTGTAACATTTGTAATTTGGTTAACTTCTGCCACATTTCCCCCAAAAAACTGTTTAAACCAAAGCTGTCCACTTGGCATCAAACCTTGGCATATCTTAAGACCCAGAGTATAGACCAGCCCTCCCAGTGAAGAGTTCTAGAATGTCAAGTTACAGGCTTTGGCCTTTGGACTGTTCTAACCAACCCTTCTTCTAAAGTCCTTTAGCTTTTGTTTAGGATGCTTCAAGTCTGCTGGGATGTGTCATCCCAGGATACTCTTGTTATAGAGTGGAATCTTTAACCAGTCATACCTGAGCAATGGGGACATATTACAGTAAAGCTTTCCAAATCACTTTCTAGGCATCCTGTATCTCAAGCAGCAGCACCTCCATTTCTACAGGAAAACTCTATGGAGTTCATATACAGTGTCCCAGCACCACTACACAGGAAAGAACTAGGAATATTTTACCTATACACAGCCCCATAGACAGGAATTCTTTCATGGGAGGTGCCAGGAGAGCTAGTTAAATTAAAGTTAGAGGCAGGCAGGGCAGCGGGTGGTGAGCTCATTCACCCGCACCCCACAGCCAGGTACTTCTGGGGGGGGGAGCAGTGATGTGTGCCCCAGACTCCCTCCTCTCCAGCCAAAGGAGGGAAACCGCCCTTCGAGCCGGCGCAGCAGTGGCCCAAAGCAGCGTGGTTTAAACAAGTTACTTAACTTAAAAATTAAACAAAAAAGGGAAGATTGGGGTGGGGGGCATAGCAGATGCAATGGGGGCGCTGCCTGCTGCACCCCTCGCTGGCTACAGCCCTGCCTATACAGCAGTACATGCAACCTGTTCCTTCATATTAAATAACCAACCAAAGAAGAATATTCTACACTGGCTCTTAAGTACAGTGAATGTAAGGACAGTAAAAAAGTAAGCCCTACTTAAAAATAATCTTCTAGCACATGCAGAACAAAATGACAACAAAATTAGTATGGGAACTGTAGAAATACATATGTAGAACAAAGACTACCCTGGAGGGAGCTAAGGTTGGTTAATACACTTGGTGGATGACTTCTAGGGGAAGAGGTCCCTTCCACAGCAAGATAGGAACCCTCATCCACCCAGAACTAGAAGGTAGGAGGAACATTTTCTTCAAGGATTTTTAAGGGAACTTTCAAAAATCTATGCAGCATATAGCGACACCTACAAGTAGGGATGATGGGAAATGCACAAATGAATCTCCTTCATCATTTTTATTGGTACGTAAGCGGCAACTAGGACCCCTAATTTGAACTGGGGCTGCATGTGAAAGGGAGGGAAAGAGAAGGAGCCAGACAGACCCACAGCTCTGCCAGGCCTTGCACCCTGCTCACACTGGCCAGAAGCCACCTTCCCCTGGCCAAGCAAGACTTGCACCAGCCAGGGGCTGCCTTCCCATTGCCTGGAAACATGTTAAGTAGAGAGGAACAGGCCTGGGATCCTTAGAATGCTGGTCCTAGATGTTCCCAAATATTTCCAGAAACATACAGGATCCAGATCCCAGTATTCCCAAAAGTACTGCTCTGGATACATGAAAATACTGATAAGGCATTTTTGTGGTATATATTCAGAAAGGATATACCCAAGTGCACAGCCTGTGAATTAACTGGGATGGAAGGAAACCTGTGTCAGAATATACCATCATTTTCTGTGTAAGGGTAGTTGTGGAACTCTGATGGGGATGACGGGCTTGATGGCATCGGTTCCTGCTCTTTTAGCCTATTGCAGCCACAAAGAACTAGGAAGGCTGTCAAGTGGGATAAACATTTGGGTAGTTTAAAATGCCCTGGTACAACAGGACAGGCAGAATTGCTCCCTCCCTGCTCACTGCCAAGGTTGCATTCAGACATAAACCATGGTTTGTTTAAGATGTGGTTTCTGCAAAAACTACCAGTTTGTTTTAAGTATCAAATGTTTGTGCATAAACCACAACTGGCTTCCTCTCTGCTTCCCACTGGGGAAGACATGTACTCTACACTGTCGTATCTATGGCTGAGGCAACTGCACGGGGTGGGGCGATGAGCCGGACTGGTTTGTGAATTCAGATGTCACAACAAACCACAACAGAGTACAAACTGTTGTTAACAAAACAAGCTACAAGCCTTAGTTTGAAATCCTGGTTTGGTGCTACTTATTTATTTATTTAAAACATTTTTACCCTGTGTTTCCATCCAATCAGGGTCCACAAGGTGGCAAACATAAATTAATTAAACAAAATACGGTTAAAATATAAAACTCAACTAAAAACACGTAAGCAATACTAGAAGGAGGGCCAAAAACCATTATTGAGCGTAGGCCAGACAAAACGAAAAAGTCTTCGCTTGCTGGTGAAAGAAACCAATAGAGGGAGACAGATGAATCTCCCTGAGGAGAGAGTTCCAATGTTCCGGTGCCATGACGGAGAAGACCTTTTCTTGGATCGCCAACCACCTAGCCTCAGATGGTGGGGGTAACCAAAGCCGGGCCTCCGAGGATGATCGGAGTTACGGAGTTAGGTTCATGTGGGAGAAGGTGGTCCTTAAGATATGCTGGTCCCAGGACATGAAAGGCATTAAAGGTCAATACCCACTGCCGGCTCGCCCAGGCGCTCGTCTAGGGCGCTGGGGCCCACAGGGGCGCCAAACCGTCCCCGCCCCGCCCCCCGTGAAGCTGGTGCTCCGAGCCCTTCCCTGGCTTTCCTGGGCGCGCCACTACTGCGGCATGCTCAGGAAAGCCGGCGCTAGGGCTGGGAGGGAAGGGGCGGGCATTTGAAGAGCTGCCCCTTCCCCGGCTTTCCTGGGTGCGCCGCAGGTGCCACGGGCCCAGGAAAGCCAGCGCTCCACCACCACTCCCGTTTCCAGGCCTCACTGGGAGGTTGGCATCCCTGGTGGGATGGGCGCCCCAGGCTGTCTTGCCTAGGGCGCCCAGACACCTGGGGCTGGCCCTGTCAATACCAGAACCTAGACCTGAGTCCACCAGAAAATTGGAAGCCATTATAGATGGAACAAGACTGGACTGATACAGTCCCTACAACCCACTCCAGTCAACACTCTGGCCAAAGCATTCTGTACCAACTGTAGCTTCTGAACAGTCTTCAAGAGCAGCCTCATGTAGAGCATATTGTAGTAATCTAATAGAAATGTTGCCAGACCAAGAACCACAGTGACAAGACCTTTTTGTCCAGGAAGGTCTGCAGCTGTCTCACCAGCTGAAACTACTGAAAGGAACCCCTGATCACAGCTGCCGGAGTCCAGGAGCAACCCCAAGCTACAAACCTGCTCCCTTAAGGGGAGTGCAACCCTATCCAAAACAGGATAACCCATTTCCCAAGTCAAACCTTCCCCTACTAGCAGCACCTCTGTTTTGTCAAGATTAAGTTTCAGCTTGTTAGCTTTCATCCATTATAAATTTGGGGGGCTGGGTTTGTTATACGGTCTACTCTGAGAGATCACAACTAGGCATTGCCAAGAGGCTTGGGGAAAAACATCTTGACCCTATAAGAAAGGCTTAATGTATGGAAATGGGCATCTTTTCATGAAACAACATCACCTAGCAAATAAACACACCATTAAGCCTCTATTAAAGGGACAGGACATACTTTCTCCAGGCAGTTAGCAACCCTAATCACAATTAACAGAGAGCTGATCAAACTACAGTTTATAAACCAGGGTTTATTGTGACATCTGAATGCATCCCAGAATGCAGCAAGTGGGAGACAGGACAATGACAAAGCCAGAGGAGGACTGAGCAGGAGAAGTCCTGCCTACCACAGCACATTTAAAGTGACGTACGTATTCTTTGGCTTCTGACCTGGCATTTCCAAGGCCAGCAAAGAGTTACAAGGGCCCTGACTGAAAGTAAAGGGATTCTTTTGAGAAGTGGGGAACAGCCAGCAGCCTCTCCTTCAAGCACAGGAATGTGTTTCAGCTACAGCTGAGAAAATCATTACTGTTACCTCTGAAGCCAGTCTTTCGGAATAGGGTGTTAAGGACATAGGCAGAGCCTTGTTCAAGAGGGCTTTCCCAGTGTGGAAAAACAGACTGGGAAGTAAGATATGTTCCCCTCCCTTCCATTCTCACTATCAACTTCCTCTTTGTTGTTTCTCCACAGAGGACCTTGCCAGGACGGGAAACAAGGGTAGGCGTGCGTGCTTTTATGCATACATGTGCAGAGAGGCATGATTTTATATACCTTGGTTATCCTAGGTATAATTTGGGTGCGATGATAACCCTTATAACAACCTTGGAATGTGGGATGGTATTATCACGGCACATAGAAGCTGGAGCCAGGGAGGAAGGGGTGGGGCAGGCGGAGAGACTCTTATGGAGCCCTGCTAAGCAAGCCTGCTCAGAAATCTCAAAGGGCTGGGACCCATGTTGAGTTGCAGCCCATGTCCCCTACTTAAGGCCAACTAATGAATCTATATTTTGCAAGAAGTACTAGACAGATTCACAGAAGAAGATTCCATGAATGGTTATTAGCCATATTGCCTAAACAGAACCTCCACGTTCAGAGACAGGGTAACTCTGTTCCAGTATGGAGCAGTGTAATGGTTATAGTGTAGGTTGCCAATTGCCTGGAGAAGAAAATCTCCCGTCTTTTTAATGGGGGCTGAACAGGGATGTCATTTACCTCAATGCCGCAAAAAACTTCAGTTGCCCATTCCCTCTATTAAAGGCGCAGGAGATTTTTCTCCAGGCCTGTTGCCAACTCTGTTAGACTGTCAGACTAGGATCTAGAAAACCTGGATTCAAATCTCCATTCTTCCATGTAAACCATTTGGTGACCTTGGGCCAGTCATTCAGTCTCAGTCCAACCTGCCTTACAGAGATTTTGCAAGGATAATATGAGAAATGAAGCTTCTTGGAGAAAAGGCGAGATATGAGATATATGGACAGGATAACAATAGGGGTAGGTTTTGGCCCCTGTGCCCCTGCTTTTGGGCATCCTGGTGTGCCTGGTTTGCCACTGTAGAAAACAGGAAGCTTAACTAGATGCAACTTTGGTCTGATCCAGCATGAACTGTTCTTATATATCATTCCAGAGTTGATATTTCTATCAGGGACTTCCTGATTCATAGCACAGTTTCTTTGCTGCTGCATGCTATAGAATCTTGCAGTAATTTCCCCCCTGTATTATTTTCTATATCTTTTAAAAAATAGAAACAATAATGATTTTTTAAAGGAAGGCTTACAAAGGCAAGGTTACAGGAAAGGCACAATATTTTTTTAAAAAATATATGAAACTATCTTATCGAGACGTCTCTAATCTAGTTCTTGCTGGACACAGGTTATGCCACATGCTGACTGCCTGTTTAACTTATGTCTGTATTTTATAAGCCTCTCTGTTTTGGACACATCTGTATTACAGACATACCTGCCAACACTGGACATTCCTAAATCATAAGATATGAGTTCCTGCCTGCGATTTAGAAGTCCACAGTCTTCCTAACCCATACTAAAATTAGCTAGCAATGCTGGAAGCACAATTAGTTTGGAAATTCTCCTATGCAAGGTCCACTGAAATGTATAGTGCTTACACAGGAGCATTAGTTTTGCATTTGTGCAGCTCCCATTCATTCCAATGGGGCCTGCAGAGGAGAACTTCCCAGTAAACTGCACCCCAGGTCAGTACTTGTATTGTGTTCCTTCGAACTAGACTGTAGTGTAGACTCTGTGTTGAAAATAATATGCACAGGGACAGCTCAAAGTTTTTCTTGGGGGGAAGAGTGGCTGAGCACAATGGCATCCCACAAGCCTCCACTTGCAGGCCTACTTACACACAAGTGCACACCCTTCCAACCTGGAGGAGAGAATGGAACACGACTGGCAGCTCCTTCAAGCCCTGTCAGCCCATAACGACAATGGGGCTGGAAGGCCAGCAAGAAAGGCAAACCACGCTGGGGCCTCAAAGAGTGGTCCAACCTCAGTTGATCAGCCAAGCTGATCAGACAAGAATACCCTCCCTTTGTCATACTGTAACTAGTACGCTGAAGTGTGTATGTATTTTGTTCTATTCAGCTTCTAAGCTCCTGTAAACTGTATGTTTATATTTCTTATGATGTGATCATCAACCTTAACAAACCTTAAGCATGAAACCTGAGGCTCCCTTTTACTTCTTAATGATATATCAATTTTTATCTTTTAATATACCTGTCTATCCAGGCCTCTCTTCTCTCTTTCATCTTCTTTTGCTATCCAAAAACTGGCTACAGCACAGAAGGTACAAGCCAACCCGTAACAAGAGGCAAATCTTGCACAGCAGCTATTAGCTGCTTCACGAACATGGATTTCCAAAACTGCTCAGTGACTACATAGAGAAATTTGGGCAATGCTCATAGTTTTTTGTTTCCCATTAACTCTCCAGACCTCTGTCTCTCTCCTTTGCCAACCTCAGCTTCGCAACAGAGTGGTCAAGAGAAAGGGCTGGGTCCTACAGATTTGGTCTGCTAATGTAGCACCCTTCCTATGGCACACAGTGCCTTTCTCTGATGCAAGAGTATTGGAAGAGGTATTGCTGTTTGTGGAAGAAAGGAATAGGATCCAACCCCAAAGCCTGAAGCACTTCAGGCTGCAAGAGTGACAGTGGCGGAAAAGGCTTATTGTAGCATCTTGAAAGACTGGCAGATTTACTGAAAGTATCATGGACTATCAGGTGCATTTTATGTGTATTGATATACATTTACTCGTGATCCTTGTTTTATTGCTGCTTTATCACAGCTCCAAACCCAACAGTTTACATTCAGGAAAATTAAATTCTACACGTTCTTGCCCAAGCACAATAAATTATGCAAACTACACACACTATGCAAATAGTTAATTATTTGAATCTAATAAATGAACCTGATTTGACTTCTTAGATTGGGGGCACAAACTCTGCCCAGACTTGGCAGGTACCTTCTGAATTGATCTTATAAAGGAAGCAGAGACTGATGGGCACAGGCAGTAGGTAAGCCACACAATGGACTGGTTGGGGACTGAGAGAAACAGGAAACTGGGAAGACTGAACAGGACTCTGCTATGGAAGATTTGTCTGAACTCCCTTTCTTTAATCTCACAACGTTTCTACAAACGTTCACATGTCTCAAAAACATTTTAAATTATCACCAGTCAGTCAGTCAGCCAGCCAGCCATTGGCCATTACAAGTTTAAAAGAACTACGAATAACATTAATAAATATAACAATAAAACTAAGATACACAAATTTACAGTCAAAAGAGATTAAAATAGGTTAAAACTGAATAAACTACAGTTTCAAAATTATCACCAAGGATACCACCATGGCTCCAGTTCAACCTCATTGCTTTCCTCCACCAGAGAAACCTTTCCCTGCTTCAAAGATACTTATACACCTTCAACTAGAACACAAAGAGGACACCAGCATTTATACAGCTCTATGCTAATAATGTCGGATAGTCAATAATCTGCTTGGTTACTGCAAACATTTGTTCACAGGTGATACCAAAATCACATGAAGGCTGAAATGCACCTTCCTGGCATTTAAAACTATACATTAAAAGCCACATGAAAGTTATTCACATTAATAACCCAAGATGCTTAAAGTGACCTATGTAAAAATGCTGTCAGCAGACAGTGACTTTGACTTTTCAAGTTTTAGTTATAACCATGAGTTCTAGAACCATTATTTTTTTCTTTTTCAGCGAAGAAACCGAGATTTCCTAGTGTATATTGGATATACACTCTTCACATCATCATCACAGTCAAGCGGTAAAACAGCATTCCTTCAGTGAAAGTCTGCAGCCTTCTGCTCTTTCTCTTTCCATTACTGGGCTTTTCATACAAAGGGGGCTAGGAGCTCCCCACTGGGAAATCTCTGTAGCAATGTATCTATGTTGTCCATGATCCAAAATGCCACACACACACGCACTCAAATTTTCCACAGAAACTCTGGTTTTAGAACCCCAGAAGTGCTCTTTAAACTCCCCTGAGTTAAAGAAGAAATTGGAGATCTGGCACATCAGCATTTTCAAAGGAATCTGCTGCTGGTGCATGTGTGGTACTAATCTCCTTTATACTACTCCTGAGCCAGTCTACTTTCTGGAAATCAGGAAAGCTGAAATTGCAGTTTGGGGTTTGATAGCAACAGCTTCTAAACATAAAAGCATAAGTATTCCCCTTCTGGATAAACCAAGGCCCATTTAGTCCCACATTCTGTTATTTAAGAGCCTGGCTAGGGGTCATAGGAAGTTTGCAAATGGCATGTGAATACATCAGACTTCCATTACTGCCTGTCCTGAGTACTTTAAGGCACACTGCCCCGGAACCTGGGAATTCCCTACTTAACCATCCCCTCCTCTCCACCATCCCTATTTCTTCACGTCATTTCTATCAGACCGTAAGCTAGTCTTTCAGGAGTCTGTCTACTCTGTTCTCGATACAGGGCTTAATAGCACCTTATGCAAATAAGAATACGAATATCATGACTAACATCCATTGGTAGACTTGTCCTTTAAAAAAAACAAAACCATGAGAAACAGCAGCTCTGCTAACTGTGGTCTGTACTGAGTTAGATTATCTGGAGAGGGCTGGTAGATGAAGGGGCTCTCCCTCAGGGAAAAGACTGGACAAGGAATCTTTTTGGTCAATTTCCAACTCTTTGATTTTATGAAATTCACATTCAGCTTTAGTCCAGCATGTGTCATGTTAAGTATGCCCATACCATGAAGAAGCCAAGGTCTGGTTTTAAGTGCAATATTGCTTATACTCTTATCTGCAATAAAAATGGGCTGTAAAAATATTTTAGAAAACTGTTGATCAGATTTCCATATGGAAGTCTATAACTGCTTCTAAGTCAGTGCATAAGTTTTCTTCTGCCTGCGAGTGGTTTCTGCTCTGGTTCCTGACACACAGGCATAGTGCACAAGTCTCTGCAGGATCAGAGAAATAACTAGATGGCTACCATAGATCATTTCACTTTATAGATGTGTTTTAAAGTGAAAACAAGAAAAATACTTCACAGGATGCATACTACTTATTTCAGCTGCGATGCTGTGTTCTGGGCTTAACACAAGGCAGGGCCCAGTCTCATCTAGTACTACTGAAATATACGTGGTACAGTAGTAGAGGGCTGAAACAGGTTCAAATCCCTGCTCATCATAAAACTTGCTGCATGACCTTAGCCTAGTCACCCTCTCTCAGCCTATCCTACCTCACAGAGTTGCTGTGAGGATAAAACAGGAGGGAAGAACTATGTATGCTGCTGTAAACTCCTTGTAAGAAAAGTGGTACAAAAATTTACTAAATGAATAGGAAATAAGAGTATAAACTACTAAGTGGTGAAATATATAAACAGATTATGCAAGCTTAAAATTAGTTTAGGATATAAACATTTTAAATAAATAAATAGTATTGAGGGCCCACCCTTTGTTTTCCAGTGAACCGTCCGCAAAGTTCCATTGCCAAATATGCTACTCATCCACACACCTCTTTTGCTGGTGGGGCTGGCCATTACAGAGCCAAATGGCACCACCGAAGGCAGCAGATTCTGAGCATCTCTAGACAGTAGTATAGTTATTATTGTGTGGTTTTGATTATTCTAAGGCTGCAAAGTTACATTCATTATTCAGATTAACTGTAATTTTTTTACATTTGGATTGGCTCTTGGATTATAATTTTTAATGTAAGTATTTACAAACACTGCAGGTATAAACATATGCAGCTGACAAGTCAGACCATGGAACTATGTAGCTCAGTATTGTCTGCTCTGACTGGCAGCAAGCTGTCCAGGACCTCGGGAAGAGAAAGATCTTCCACACAAGATCTTTTTAACTGGAGATGTCAGAGGCTGAACCTTGGACCTTCTCTACATGCAAGGGAGATGCTCCACCATTCAGTCACAGCCCCTTCCCACTAAGGAAAGAAAACAATGTCTTAAGAGCCTGTCCCCAAAAGTAAGCATCCCTGTCTTTAAAAAGCACTCCCCTATAAAAGAGAAGAGGGTGCCTCTTCTAAGATGCCTCTTTGAACACATGCATATATCACCTAAAACAAAAAGTATAAATTTATTTTCTTTAGAACTATGGCCTTTTCTCGTATACAAATGCAACTGATTCATCAATCAGTTGGCTAGAATACATATGACTAATCAGCTGAGATTTAACTGGGTAACAGCCCTAAATTCTTTCAGTTTTTATCCTGCCAAAAGCTCAAAGCAGGCTACAACAAAACCATGCCCCTTAAAGCATACAAACAAAATTTCAAACTTTTTGGGCTCCAAGCCTACAAAAGCACAAAGTGCTAAAGATCTCAAACTAAAAAGAACGTAAGAACATAACAGAAGACATGCTGGATCACGCCAGTGGCCCATGCAGTTCAACAGTCTGTGTCACATGGTGGCCAAAACCCAGGTGCCATCAGGAGGTCCACCAGTGGGGCCAGACTCCAGAAGCCCTCCCACTGTTGCCCCGCAAGACCAAGAACACAGAGCATCACTGCCCCGGACATAGTGTTCCAAAAAGCCTCAACAGAGATGTAAAATTGCTATTCAAACCCATTCACTGTTTTTGGGACAGGAGTAGAGCTGTACATTGGATTTTCTGCTTTGGGTTCCAAAAATGTCTCCAGCCAGCCAGTCATTATTCTCAAGCCCAACTCACCTCCCAGGACACTGAATCTAATGAAGGCAAGGAATAACCTCATGTACATCAACCTGAGCCCCTTGAGAGAGTGGCAGAATACAAGTGAATGAAATTAATCTTAAACTATATAAGGCACATGGGCAGTATCATTAAATCAATGTGTGGGAGAATGTCAATTGAGCTTTTACAACAATATGGAAAGCACACTTGAATACATTTTCAAACTGTTTTCTTAACAGTCCTGAGAGCTAGAAATTTTCTTTTAAAAATGTGATGAAAGCCAATTTTCCCAGAAAGCCATATTTCATGCAATTCAGAGGATACATGATATATGAAAACAACCCTGAGAATTTCTGGCTTGAACTCGTGAGTTGGGAAACTCTGAGGAACAGCGTCTTGTTTTGTTTTTCAAAGCAACTTTGAAATCTGACACCAATTACGTACACACTTATTGGCCATTTGTGTGGTTTGCACACAGATCGTTGATCTGATCTCCACAGCTTGCATGGTGTAGTAGATGGAAGACTACAATATGCAGATGACACCAAGCTCTATATTTCATTATCCAAGCCTCCAGATGTGTCCACCTTGGTTCTGAACCAGTGATTTGAGGCTGTGGTCAGGTGGCTATGCAGAATAAACTGAAGGTGAATCCAGACAAGACAAAAGTAATGCTAGTTGGGAAAGCTGACACTCAAGAGCGACTGAATCCACTTGTCCTAGATGGAATGGCATTGCCTTTTTCAGAGCAGGTGAAGAGCTTGTGGGTGCTCATGGACTCTGGCTTGCTGTTTAAAAAGCAGGCTGGCATGGTGGCCTGGAGCACCTTGTATCACTGCATCTGATTCACCAACATCCTCATTTCCTAGACTCAACTGATCTGGCCATCCTGATCAACACTTCTGTAACCTCACAGCTGGATTACTGCAATGTGCTGTATGTAGGGTAGCCATTGAAGACACCCTGGAAACTACAACTGGTACAGAACGCTGCAGCCCAACTACTGTCAGTACTGCCAGGAACAAGTTGCCAATTTTGAAACAACTACATTGGCTGCCAGTTTATTTCCAAGTTCATTTCAAAGCCCTTCAGGACCTGGGAATCTCATATTTGAAGGAGTATCTCCTTCTATAACATTCCTGTGCACCAACTTTGGCCATCAGCAGCCATCTGTTGACCAATGCTCCCTCTAAGCTGTGGAGTCTTGTGAGCAAAGAGTCTACTTTGTGGGCTAGTGGCATTAAAGTTGCGAGTGAACAATTTGGCCACTGCGTAAATTAGTTTGCTCTGGAGCCATCCTTCCTGAGCCAAGACAAAAATGTGTGAGCTGGAGGCTAAAAAACTGTGAGCAAACTCACACTAACTCAGCTTAGAGGGAACACTGCTGTTGACTATCCCACCACTTAGGATCTGGCTCCCGCTCTGTGGAATGAGCTCCCTGAAGAGGTGAGGGGGGCCCATGGAGATCTTCAGGAGGTATTGCAAGGCCTGCCTGTTTGCCAGGCTTTTGAGAGGATTTAAGATCTCATCAAATCTCAGAAGCTAATCAGGGTTGGCCCTGGCTTTTATTTAGATGGAGACCATCAAGGAATACCAGGGTTGTGACACAGAGGCAGGCCATGGCAAACCACCTGTGAATGTCCCTTTTCTTGAAAACCCTGTGGGGTCACCATAGTCAGCTATGACTTGATGGCAAAAAAAAAAAATGGCATGTGTCTTTTTGGGGGAGGAGGAGGGCTTTGGATGTTGCTATTTTATCTTTTTTTTAGCTGGGGATGTTTTATCTATTACTGTAAGCTGCCTTGAACCAACAGGAAAGGTGAGCTATAAGTGTTTTAATAAATGATAAAGAGTAACCAATGTTTCTGTTTCTCAATTATACTGGAATGGAGGAATCAGTGAGGAGAACGACAGTTTGTGAGAATGCTGTAGAATTGGCCAAGAGTATGAATATATATGGCTGAAGACAGTCAACAATTTACAAGAACAGAAAATCCTTTGAGACAGGCATGGCTTCCAAGAGTATAGACCAAAAGTGTGTGCATCACATCCTGTGCATCGCATCCAGTTCATAAAAATCTGCTGGGCACACGAGTTGGAGAAGTGGAGGGTAGCCAAATCATCCTCCCAATTGTTCAGCCCCTCAAGGGTCAAGTGCAGCAAAGTGGGAGAAAAGCCACATCTGGATCACCACCTACAATAGACAGAAACATAGAGCAGCACCCTAGTACAGTCAGCTCACCCAAATGTAACACAGGGAAGCCAGCAGTGTCATAGGGCTGCCAGAGCCAGAATCAGGAAAAGTCCATTCATAGCCCCCAAATCAGGTAAAGACCCAGCGATAGCCCTCAGGCTAAAAAATCTGCCTACCTCTGGAACACACACAGACACGAGCTCTTGGAAGACAAAAGTGGCATGAATGTGTGCACCATGAGTAGTGGCTCTTCTTTCAATCTGCCTGTAACTTTCGGGGGTGGGGGCGGGATTATGACCAGTCTGACTGAAGACTGGCCATGAAATCTGGTTCCAAGTGTGCATAGTTGTGCTCCAGTTACTATATTGACAGTCCTTCCCAATCATGTTCTTTGTAGAGTAAGCCTATATTCAGCCTCTGCAAGAATATTAAAAACTTTACATTTTCTTGAGCAAAAAGATCTGGCCATGGTGGTGCATGTCCTGGTTACTTCGACATTGAGAAGTGTTTGAAAACTTCAGCTGGTGCAGAATGGAGCAGCTAGGATGTTGACTGGATTAGGTCATAGGGACAACATCACTTCTGTCTTGGCCCATTCAAGAAGAAGAAGAAGAAGAAGAAGAAGAGGAAGAAGAAGAGGAGGAGGAGGAGGAGGAGATTGGATTTCATTACCCGGAGGACTCTCGAAGAGGCTTACAATCTCCTTTCTCTTCCCCTCCCCACAATAGACACCCTGTGAGCAATGCTGTGGAGTCTTGTGAGCAAAGAGTCGACTTTGTGAGCTGCTGGCATTAAAGCTGTGAGTGAGCGATTTGGCTGCTGCATAAATTAGTTTGCTCTGGAGCCATCCTTCCTGAGCCAAGACAAAAATGTGCGGGCTGGAAGCTAAAAAAACTGTGAGCTAGCTCACACTAACTCAGCTTAGAGGGAACACTGCCTGTGAGGTAGGTGGGGCTGAGAGAGCTCTTTTGAGAACTGCTCCTGAGAGAACAGCTCTGAGAGAACTTGTAACTGACCCAAGGTCACACCAGCAGCTGCACGTGGAGGCGTGGGGAATCAAACCCAGTTCTCCCAGATTAAAGTCTGTGTTCCTAATCACTACACCAAACTGTCTCTCCCAAGCTGTTTCTGGGCACAATTCAAGATGCTGGTGCTGGACTTTTAAAGCCCGATATCAGGAGTGGCCAAACTGCAGCTTGGGAGCCACATGCAGCTCTTTCACACAGTCTAATTTAATGTTAATAAAAAGCAAATTTGCATATTTTTCAATAAAAACGTGTGTGTAATATTTGTTCATGTCTTGCAGCCCTCAAACATCTGACATTTAGTCTATGTGGCTGTTACATTCAGCAAGTTTGGCCACCCCTGCAATGGTTTGGGACCAGCATACCTGAAGGACTGCCTGTACCCCTATGAACCTACCTGGCCACTATGGTCAACTTCGGAGGCCCTGCTTTGCTTTCCCCCACCTTCTGAGTTTAGGTGGGTAGCAACCCAGGAGAGGGCCTTCTTGGTAGTGGCACCAAAACTCTACAATTCTCCCCCAGAGGAAGATTTTCCTGTTCCCTTATCTTTTACCAGAAAATGAGGACTTTTTTGTTACATTTGGCATTCCTTCACTGATCCCTCCTTCCTACCTAATGGTTTTAATTGTTGCTTTTGTTTCATATGTATTTTAGCTCTGGTTTTGTTTTAATGATGGGGGTTGGAGGATTAAAATGTTATTTTGTTGTCCGTGTTATAATTTGTTAGCTGACTTGGAATCCCTTGTTTGGGCAGAAAAACCAGATATAAATTCTGTAAAATAATATAATTCACAACATAGTATCCCCCATTACTATGTATGAGTGTGAAAGCTGGACAATGAAGAAAGCTGACAGGAAGAAAGTGGATTCCTTTGAAATGCGGCGTTGAACGAGAGTTTTACAGATATAGTGGCCCGCCAAGAAGACAAATAGGTGGGTTCTCAACCAAATCAAGCCTGAACTCTCCCTAGAAGCTAAAATGATTCGATTGATGCTATCATACTTTGGTCACATTACAAGAAAGGAAGAGTCACTGGAGAAGACAATAATGCTAGGAAAAGCTGAAGGCGGCAGGAAAAGATGAAGACCCAGCATGAGATGGATTGACTTAGTCAAGGAAGCCACGGCCCTCAGTTTGCAAGACTTGAGCAAAGCTGTTAAAGGACGTTTGGGAGGTCATTAATTCATGGAGTCCGCCATAAACTGGAAGTGACTTCATGAAACTTAATACACACATACAAAATAAAATAAATTAAACATCACCCCAGCCCTCCCCCCCCAAAAAAGAGCTTTCAACTCATAGATGGTCTATATTAAATGTGCTCATTTCCAGATTTATTCAGAATTCAAATATGAGTTGTTTCAGAATTTGAGATCTTCTTTGACAGACAGCAGTGTGCTGGCAGGAAGAGAAAGAAAGATTATGGGTAAGAGTTATCTACTAGGGGAGTTGTAAGAGAAGGGCACAGCAGAAGGGCCTGAAGGTGGAATCACCCCCTGAACACTGGAATAACCTCCTGATAGTGCCTGACTGTTCTCAAACCTCTCTCTCTGTCTAATGACTATGGCCTTAAATTTGCTTTTTGAAAGCAAAAATGAAAGATGAAATTCTCAGTGGTATGCCCAACCATCTAATGCCAGATTTTACAGATGAAGAGGAGGAGGAGGAAGAACTGGTTTTATACCCCGCTCTTCACTACCTGAAGGGGTCTCGGAGCGGCTTACAATCACCTTCCTTTCCTCTCACCCACATCAAGGCACCTTGTGAAAAAGGTGCGGCTGAGAGAGTTCTGAGAGAACTGTGACTGGCCTAAGGTCACCCAGCTGGCTTCATGTGGCGGAGTGGGGAATCACACCCAGTTCTCCAGATTAGAGTCTGTCACTCTTAACCACTACACCAAGCTGGCTCTTGATGGAGTATTAGTAACAGCACTACCCTCTAGTACAGAGATGCTTTCTCAGCTGACGAACAGACACCAAGGTGTTGGTACCTCACTCTTGCTAATGATGAGGGTCAAGGCAGACATATCTGTGAACAGGAGCAGGTGCACGGGGGGGGGGGGCTGCACAGTGAGCTCTGCTCTCCCCATATATAGCCTATGGATCAAATCCCTATTGCCTCTTCCTGTTCTCCGCTCCCACATACTTCAGGAAGGATTTTCATTTTGTTTCTTTTCTCCCTTTAACCGTGTAGCATGTTTACCTGATTGAAATTGGTTCAACACCTCTATATAAGATTACACATTTAAAAAAACACTTTAAAATATGTTCAGAGAGAGAAGGGAATTGGCTTTCTGAATGACACAATGGCAGGCCAGTAAGGGCTGTGTTCAACCCAGTTCTGAAAAGGTGTGTGTTGGGGGGGGATACTAGCCAATCAGTGTTGTGCAGATCTATCTTATGCCAAAAACCAGAAGAACAGGTTCTCCCTGAATATGATCTGGATTCAGAAGGCTGTACATATATCTGAACTGCAGTGAGCATACTTCCATAGCAAGCTCACCACTGAAACTATGTGTCAGTTTTCATCCTGTGTGTGTGGCAGAAGTGTTCTGAACACCGTCACATATGTTCTTCTATACTGGGAGAAAAAAGTTGCTCTGCCAGTTTCTGATATCAGTTTGAATATGAAAGGTAAGCTGTGGCAGGCGCCTATCGGTTAGTACTCATGATGATGATCATGATAGTTCAATGCATTTCACTTATGTTCTATTTCTACAGTTCTTACACTAATCCTGCAAGGTAGATCAGTAGTATCATCTCCATGTTACAACTAGGACTCACCCAGAGAAAGAATAGCATATCTAAGGCCACCTAGCAGGTTCCTGGCAAAGACAAGATTCGAGATAGGGACTTCCTGACCTCAGTGTCTTAGAACACTACACCATGACAGCACTCTTCAAACCACTTTCAGTCTCTGGGAGCACTTTTTGTAATTGTTTTTATAGTGCAAAGTTTTAAAAAAATATATTTGGGAATGGATTGAAGGACAGGCACAGCATATGTACTCGTGATAGTTTAAACTTCTTTTAAATTGGGCAATCCACCTGAAGCTTGAAGGCACTCGCAATACAGAGAGCCAACTCAACTTTTAACTTTCAGGACACATCAGGGTACAAAGCAGGTCTCACACCCAGCTGAAGACTGCTGTGAATCCCCACCCCACCCCCCATCTCCATCCTGAATTGCAACTCTGGCATTCTGTTGCCTAGGCTTGCCATCTGAAAAACTGAGGCCCAAACCAGACAATGTTCAGGAGATGCACGAACAACCTCCCAACCTCTTCCTCTTCATTTTTGAAAACAGAAATACAGCTTGGGGGAGGGGCACGCAGTGTTGGCAGGAACAGCAGCAAGGGCCATTTAACTGTGGGCTATCTCCCCAGCTGCTTTCCCACTTTTTTTTGCCATCAAGTCACAGTGACCCTGTAGGGTTTTCAAGGCAAGAGGTGTTCAGAGGTGGTTTGCCATTGCCTGTCTCTGCATAGCAAGCCTGATATTATTTGGTGGTCTCCTATCCAAATACTGACTAGGGCCGACTCTGCTTAGTTTCTGAGATCTGATGAGCTCATGCTACCTGGCCTATCCAGGTCAGGGTTCCCACCCACAGGGGTCAAGATAGACTTCCCTTGTTGGTGGGAATGCAGTTGAAGGCAAGAAGGTATCAGCAAAATGGCTTATGGGGGCTGCTTCCACATGTCAGCAGTTCTGCCTTGTGGACTCCTTGCCATTGCAAATGCAGAGGGCATTTAAAATGGCAATGGAACATCACAACAGGGAGATTCCCTGTTCTTTCCTGCTCTCTTGACTCCATCCTCCCCTTCTCTACCACAGGAGAGCCTATTTTGTCATTTTTTAATATAGGCACTACATATATCGATAAGTTGTTATGAACTCTGTAGTGCCTACTACCAATTTTTTTTAAAGCTAGCTAAAAGCCTGCCAGTGGCAGCAGATGAGGGTAACGATGGGTGTGAGGGGATGGAGGTGGAAAATGGCCCTGGATGTGGGTGAGAAGGTTCAGAAATCTGCACCTTCCTGTTGACTCTGCAGGCAAACCCACTTTGACTCTGATCTTTCCAGAAAGATTGAAGGAAAGGAGATCTGGGAAACATCGGGGCAAACCTGTGAAAGCCGCAGAGCACAACAAAAGGGACACAATGGGAAGATGTGTCATGTGGATGCTTTGAAACACCCAGTTCCCGCCTGAGAGCCAGGATGGAGCAAATTCTCCATGTGGAAGCCGTCAGTGACAGGGCTTAGCATTTATACCACATCACATTCACAATAAATTCACAACATTTTACTGTTCAGTAAAAAACCAGCAACCAGGGGTGGGGGGTGTCATAAGATAGTTCATGTATCTCCCATGTCTAGTTTGGTTACGAGAGGCTACTTCATTGCACAGACCCAGGGGATAATGCTGGTGTCCGTAATGCAGACTGAGGCTCTGAGGTTAGCTACAATGCTCCGGCAAACAGCGATTTGATTTAGATTATAATCAGTCCCATTCACTTTAAATAAGGCTTTTCTGCAATGGAGAAGTTGCAGCTTGCAGCCACACTGTGAAACACATCTTTCTATATGGATTAAAATAGGGCTGTACAACATAAGACTCCAGGTACTTATTGAGCATTTCAGGATGCAGCACACAGAACTCCTACCACTCCACAGGAATTACTGAACCATCTTCAGGGCTAAGAAAAGATGGTCTAAGTAGGGGCTGATCTATTGCAAGTCTCCACATCAATTTCTCCTCATTACATCTCTAGAAACTGTCCACGCAACAAGGAGCGCAGAAGTTGCAGTTTACCAGCTGGGGGAGGTGGGAAAGAGAAATGGGCTCAATCAACAGAAAAAGAGACTTGTATGACAGGGATGAGGGAAGCAGGTAACTGCTGCACCATGCAAGAAGAGTGTGGAGAGCCAGGAGTGGGGTATGGGAAGGGGGCTTAAATGAGGGGCTTGTGAAGGGATCTGAACAGCCAAGATGTAAAACAGTAGCACCTTTTACTACCATACAGTGAAACACTGAAAGTGTGGGTCCTGGGCATCTGCGGAAGCTGGCCTTTCATCTCATCTGATGCCCCTAAATTGAAGGAATAAAGCACAAAAATGACTTTCTTCTGGTGCCCATGTTGTACTGCTTGGATGTCTTAAGCAGCATAGATCTGATTTCACTTTTCAAGGTTATTCGCTTTATAAAAAAAGGTTTCTGGCTTTTTTGCTGAAGCTGAAAGCTTTCTGACCAACAGAATGCAAGTGTGCTGCATGGACTGGATGCTAATTCATGGGCCCCCTTGACTCCCATGTTAGTAATGATGTGCCTTTCTGGTAGCAGGAGGGCACTTTCTTCCAAATTAAAACTGGAGATGTGCTTCATGCTCACACTCCAAAAAGATGCACTTTTACTGTCTGTAAAACGAGAAATACCTGCCCTGGGAGGAGCATACCTGTTGTGTTTCTGCATGAGTCAGTGTTTTCTGTCTGCCTCCTCTAAAGATAAACAATTCTTCTGTGACTGACTTTTCTGTACTGAGATTCCATTAGGTGGCTGTAGGCAAACCACTGTTCTCTCAGCCTCAACCCCCAGCTCATTTGCAACATGAGGATCACAGGCTTGTAAAAAGCCCATTGCTTGCTCACTTGTGGTGAGTTAAGCATTCCCTCCAGGTGAACAGAAACTTAAACTTGTGTACCACAGATGAATTCCACTGGGTAGGCAGGCTCGTAATCTTGGTGGGCTTCTTTGCAAGGCTAACAATAACACCACAGGGTTGTGAGGATGACAGAAATGTATGTGGAGCACTTTGAACACTCTCTACAGCACAGCATAAAGTAATCAGGTTTAAAAAATGGTGTGCCACCCCAGACATTCAAGGCAGCTCAAAGTAACATGAAAACTAGAATCACAACATATATAGAGATACTAAATATCATTATTACTGGTCTGCATTGATGAATCAGCAACTATCACCCCAATGGCCTTTGCTTGAAATCAACCTCCCTAGCATTGAAAAACATTTAAATATATCACATAACTTTGTTTTTATATCTTTCCCCCCAAAAAAATCTAAACTGACCAAGAAACTTAGTGGAGTATAAACAGCCAAGTTCCATCAAAGAGTATTTCCACTCCGTAGAGAAGACTAACTGCAGAGAGTCAGCAAATCATGATGCACAGAATTCCCTTTACTTCCGGATGTATGCAGTCTTCCCCTGCTCTCCCCATCTGTATCTGCCATGGATTCAGAGAGATGTTGATCTATATAGCCTTAGGAGAAGTAACTAGGGTACTAGCAAAGCAGTCCACAGTTTACAGGATGGAATATATAGCTTCCACAGCCAGAAGGCAAACCTATAAGATGCAAGACCTAAGATACATACTCCCAAAGTACATTTAAAGGGCTGGTTCTCATGTGACATTACTCTCACACATGCAGTTCTCATGTGATTCTGGGTCACAGTCCTTGTGCATGCAGGCATCTCTCCCATATTCACATGTGAACTAATAGCTATAGTAACTTCTTGCCATCTAGGATGTGTATTTTTGATCACTGCACGGTTACAGAAAATGCCGAAGCCATCACTTGTCCACTATAAGCTCCCGTGTTATACAGCTCATGCATACATGGTTATACGCAAAGAACAACCCCAACAAAACGTGAGAACTGACTCAGAGATACACTGAGTAAAATCCATAATCGGCTTAAGCCAGAGATCTTGTGCCAAGGCTGGTTTAGTCTCATTGGTTGGCTCTTCAGTCTCAAAATACAACACATCAAAATCCATGCTTTTTGCAAGATATACATGTAGAATTTTGCAAGCTGAAACAAAAATTCTTCAGTTCAAGTATCCAATGTACCATACAGCCATCAAATGACTCCCCTTTACCTAACCATGCACAATTATCATTATTATTATCCAAATTCAGCTACACATGCTACATAGATAGTAGTGATCATACAAATAATGGACATACATACGAGACTGTGAACACATACCACCACAACAATAGAGTACCTACTCACTAAAGCACACATGTGTGCACATGTACTGAGAAACACATTCCCTCCCTAAAGTACATCTCCTCTGCTCACTGTTGACAGTGCTTCTATCAAACTTTTATCAGCAAACCAGTACCAGATCCATGAAACAAAATGCTAGTCCAAAAGAAATCTGCACTGGAAAACTGCAAATCCAGTAGTAGTAGTAGTAGTAATTTAGAACACACAGAGAGAACTCACACGCACAAGCAAGCAACCATCCAATACACACAGCTGGATGCATAGGGAGGTACAGATAAAAATATATACACACACAAAACATGCAAAGCATTAATTTTACACAGAACCACAAATTATATTAATTGTCTGCATTGCTGGCAATTTGTCTTTTTGGGACATGCTGATGTCTATACACATAACCCCCATGGATAAAACCATGTCCTGCTCCTGTCACTAATACACAAGTTCAGCTCTCATCTGCCTGTTTCTACACATTCCTGTCAGTCATTGGTCAGAATAAGGAAATGTCATCCTAGTTCAAAGAGAAGTTGGCAGGGAGGCACAGAGAGATTAAGATGGCTAGAGATCCTTCAAGGGCTGCAGTTGCCCCTAATATGGAGAAACACAATTAATTACCCAAATTTGGCCTTTGCCCTCCTACCTGGGGCTTTTGTCCAACTCCATTACCACAGTGAACACGATCTGCACATTCATTGTTTAGCCTTCAGCTCCACGGAAAGAGCTGAGGCACAGGAAAATCAAACAGACCCCCCCCATCCCTTTTACCTGACAACACAGGCATATGAGCAGATAATCAATCAACAATAACAAACATTTAAAATTTCAGAAGTCTGGGCTTCTAGTTCCTAAATCTCCCTCTTTGTCCCATTTCTCAGCTACAGCTAGAAATTCAGCCCCAACACTAGATCACGCTTCTTGCCACAGGAAAAACTAATCCACGCCCCATCTTAAAAATAAATAAATAATCCAGGAGGCCACCTTGCATTTTGCAAACCTGGCAGGGCCCTTCAGTTCCCAACTGACAGCCCTGACGAGGAAGGAGTACCAGGCAGAATCCCCTTTTTGCTGTAGCTCCTCTGCTGCAAGCTAAATGCCCCCTCGTCTCTCCAGCACGTTCAGTATTCTTGTCTCTCCCCAGATGTGGGGAGCAGAAAGGGTGGTGGAGATGGAGGGGAAAGAATCCTGCACGGCACATGCTGCCTCAGAACACGTGGATGCCACAGAAACCACATCCTGGAACCCCACCCTTGGGGGGGGGGAGCTCACAAGTCTCGGTCCCCCTGGAAAGTCAGGAGAGGGTTAAAAAGCAAGGCCTTGGTCTGATTCTGGTTTGAACCCCACGCCTGGCATTTGAACCGCCTCCTGTTTCCAGCATCAGAGACCACCCAGCCTTCTTCTGGATGCATACCGTCTTTTCCCTCCGCTTGCCAAAACCCATAATCGGGGGTGCAGGGATGAACCCCACAGAATATTAATGTCTGAGAAGATTCACTAAGTGTCGTGATTTACTTGCCTGTTGTTCTCGTCTATCCAGCTTATTTCAGGGCCCCGTTTGCTCCAGACCCAAACTCGCCCTTGGGAACGCTCTGGCCTTGGCGAGGGGGTTGGTGGTGCGGGGATGGATGGGGGGTCACCAAGGGAACAGAGGCCAAGATCAGCCAACCCGTGAGGTTTGTTTCCCTGTTGGGAAGCCTAGTTCCTAGCCTCCCAATCTCCCCAAATAATGGGTAGAAGCCTGTCCCCCTTACACAGCTGGAATATTTAGGGTGGGGGGACAGGCCACCCTTTCCCCCTTCTTCTTTACTTCTCCTTCTCTGAGCCAAGGACGTTTCCAAGATCTTGGGAATAGGAAGCGGGGGGGGGCCTGGGGGAGCCTGGACTGGCTTCCTTACCTTCTTGTTGCTTTTGTTGTAGCCAAAAGTGGCGATCCCTGCACGAGGAGGCACAGAAAGGAGCATTTTCGCTTTAATGTTAGAGAGCTTGGGAAGGGAGGGGGGAGAGGGGAAGAGAGAGAGAGAGAGACACACACACACACACACAACAGAAAAGAGAGAGAGAGAGAGAGACAGGGCTTCTAGCTTACGTCACCAAGGCAAGCCAGCCTGGAATCCAGGGCTAGGCTGGCTGTTTTCCGCAAGGTCCTAGTGCCTTCATTGAACAATCCCGTCAGATCACTTAAAGAGCTGGAAAACAGAAGTCACATACAGAAAAGTAAATCAGATAAGTGAAATCCGATTGACCCAGCAACCTTTATACAAATGTCATCCTTGCACTGAATTTGAGACATCAGGAAAAATAACAACTTTGCAAGAACGAGCTATGAAGTTCACCAAGTGCACAGCAGCCCCAGAATGGCATAATCTTGTCTCTTGGGCAGTTGTCACAGGATCCAACAGAAGAACTGCCTATACTACACAGCATGGTTAGCAGGTGTCCCATTCAGATCTCTGCGAAAACCCATGTTCTAATTGCTGCACAAAAATCTGTTGCTATTTTCAATCTCCTGAGGCAGCTGGTATTAAAATGTCAGGATAGACACTCACTCCCTATAGCCCATGGTAGCCCAATCTCACAAGAACTTGGAAGCTAAGCAGGAAGGGCCTGGTCAGTATTTGGATGGGAGACCTCCAAGGAATACCAGTGTCGTGATGCAGAGGAAGGCAATGGCAAACCACCTCTGAACATCTCTTGCCTTGAAAACCCCACATGGTTGCCATAACTTAGTTACAGCTTGACAGCACTTTCCACCACCACCATAGACACTCCTAGAATAGGACAAAGGCTGAAATGAATGCCTGGTTGCGTTTAGCTCAGAGCCCTCTTGTGGTTTAGTGTATTCCTGGATACAAGCAGATACCTGTACATTGTACCCTCAGTAAAAGAGAGTAGAATCTCATTGTCTTAAATTCTAAACTCCTAATCTGGCTTTTAGACTGTAAAACTGTTTCCCAAAATTTGGAAAGCAAATGCATACTTTTTTCTGAATTAAAAACTGGAGGCACATTTCATACGTAAACCAAATAAAGGGTAGCTTGTGTAAGAATGACCTACCCTCAAAGGAGTCTTCCTTGTGGGCTTCTGCATGATTTACTATTCTTAACACACCTCCTTATAGCTCTGCCTCCTACTAACTGGGAAGCTGTCCTGAACAGAGACTCATGAAGACACACAACAGGCAGTCTCCTCTGGGAATGAGTCATTTTGCTGATCTTTACATGTGGAATAATTAAAAGCTTCAGGGCAGAGATATGATAGAATTATCTATTCCCAGCAAAGGCTGATTGAAAAGAGGCACAGCCAGTGTTGTGAACTCATATAGAATACAAGAGGCAACCTCTTCTGTTGGTGAGTAACTCTGGGCGCACATTATTTAATGAAACATATTTCTCATGGCACACTATTGTGCCTTGTCACTTAGTTTGGGGAATTCTATCCTAGAAAAATAGCAGCGATCCAAGAAGCTTTCAGATGTGGGAAACCTTTATTTGTTTGCTTATTAGTCATTTAGAATATTTATAATATGAATTTCCACCATCAACATAGCACAAGGTTAACAAAACAATGTCAGATATATTCTTTTACACACATATGCTTTGGAAGTTTGATGCACATTGCAAAAACAACTGGGAGAACAGGAGAGAGGAGATGTTATAGCATGGACATTTGATACATATGACATACAATTTGGAGTTGGGAGTAAGCAGTGAAGTGGCTAGGTTTGTAGATGACACGAAGTGGTTCAGGGTGGTGAGAACCAGGGAAGACTGAGGTGCTCCAGAGGGATCTGTTGAGGTTGAGGGTCCGGTCACACTGCCGTTTTGATCGGGATTCACTGCTGTTTACTTGCGCATGTCAGTTTCACATTCACACGCGCCAATCCGCCTCCTGCCGCAAAGCGGGCTTACTCGCGCAATGCTTCCGGGTTTTCCTGACCCCTGGAAAAACTAGTGTTTTCCTGGCACTTCCGCTTTGATTGCGCGATTTCACCTATGTGGGCAGCCCCTCTCTCACAAGGATTGCGATTAGGGCCGTCTGAACGTTCTTGGGGTTGTTGTTGTTGTTTTTTTAAAAAAAAGCTTCCGGTTTGAGCGCTTGAGCAAACATGCGCTTAATAAATCCATTTAAAGTTTAATACTGGATTTATTAAGCGCATGTTTAGCCAAGCGCTGAAACCAGAAGCTTTTTTTAAAAAAAAACGCACAACAACGGCCCTGGAGGCGGCTACGGCAGCCTGGATGGGGCCGGCAAAGAGGATGGCGGAGACGGCGGAGCCTATTTTCGTGGGTCAGTGGTGGCAGCAGCGGCAGCAGCACCCCCCCCCAAGTGTCGGCAGGAGCAGCAGCCGCCCAAGCCTCCCCGTGGCCAGCAGGATCGCCTGGAAGGACGGCGCAGCAGCAGGCAAGCGGGTGCTGGGAAAGAGGGGCTGGCTGCATGTAGACAGCCCTATGCAAATAAAAATGTTCCCGATTTAAATAAACCAGGAACAAAGCGCATGTCAGTTGCAGTGTGACCAGAGCCTGAGTGAGTGGGTATCACCGTGACAAATGAGGTTAAACATGGGCAAGTTTAAAGTAATGCACATTGCAGCCAAAAATCCTAACTATAAACATACATTGCTGGGGTCCGAACTGCTGGTAACTGACCAGGAGAGAGTTCTTGGAGTCATGGTAGATAACTTACTGATGATGTCGACTCAGGCCACATCTGCACTGTCATTTTTGTTACTCATTTATTCCTATTGCTTCAGGGTTCCTCCCCCCCACCACAATGTGTTTTGCTCTCTCTAGTAGTCCCAGAGGGAGCAAAACACATGTAGGAAAAGGGGGGGGACCCAAAGCAATAGGCACAAAAGAGGGACAAAAATGACAGTGTGGACGTGACCTCAGTCTGTGACTGCAATAAGAAAGGCAAATGCTGTACTGGGGATTATTAGGAAGGGGACTGAAAACAGAACCAGGAGCAAAAAGCCCCTGTATAAATCTATGGTGCAACCTCATTTGGAATACTATGTACAGTTCTGTACATCGCACCTCAAAAAAGGTATTATAGCACTGGAAAAGGTGGAAAAAAGGGCAACTAGAATGATTAAGGTGATGGAACACCTTCCCTATGAAGAAAGGTTAAAGAGGTTAGGACTCTTTATCTTGGAGAAACAACAATTGAGGGATGACTGGCAGAGGTTTACAAAATTATGCATGGGATAGAGAAGGTAGAAAAAGAAATACTTTCCTCCCTTTCTCACAATACAAGAACTTGTGGGCACTAAATGAAATTGATGAGCAGTAGGCTTAGAACAGATAAAAGGAAGTACTTCTTCATCCAAAGAGTAATTAACACGTGAAATTCACCACCACAAGAAGTGGTGGAGGCTACAAACACAGACAGCTTCAAGAGGGGACTGGATCAACAGATGGAGCAGAGGTCCATCAGTGACTATTAGCCACAAGGTATAGATGGAACACATGTCTGGGGCAGTGATGCTCTGTATTCCTGGTGCTTGGGCGGGCTTTTGGAGTTCTGGCCCTGCTGGTGGACCCCCTAATGGCACCTGGGTTTTGACCACTGTGTGACACAGAGTGTTGGATTGGACAGGCCACTGGCCTGATCCAACATGGCTTCTCTTATGTTCTTATGACATCAATCCTAGAGTTTATGACTTGAAGATACACAAATGCCTACAACTCTGATGAGTAGTGGTTTTTCAAGGCCCTTAAGTAAAGGGTGGATGAAGATCAATTATTCTTTTAAAAATACAGATTTTTAAAAAAAATTAAACCTTTTCAGCCATGACAAGATTTTGTTTCTAAAATAAAGCTAATTTAAAACAAAGTCCAAGGTTAATGTAAATGTACACTTTTTATAACTGAATTTTATGACCCTTTTATTAAAGGCTGCTTTACTTTGTAAACAAAGAACTGAAGGGAAAACATTCGTTTTCGTACAGCCCGACAGTTGACACATTATGGAGTGATGCTGGGGCTCAGGGAATGGTTAGTCACTCCAGGTGTCATCCACTAATCCAGGGGTGGCCAAACTGTGGCTTGGGAGCCACATGTGGCTCTTTCACACATATTGTGTGGCTCCCAGCAGGCTCCCCATCTGAGCCTGCCTTGGTGGGGAGGGCAGGGTATAAATAGAATGAATGAATGAAAAAATAAATAAATAAATAATTGCTTTCTCTGATTCTCTCTTTCTCTCTCTCTTTCTGTCTCTCTTCCTTCCTTCTTCCCCCTCCCTCCCCCATCTATTTGCTTTCTTTATCTCTCTTTCTCTATTTCTTTCCACCTCTTTCATTCTTTCTTTCCACCTCTCTCTCTTTGGCAAATAAATATCATTAGCAAACAAATATCATTATAAATATCTGTTTTTACCCCTTTTGTTTTTATTTTTGGCAGTCTAATTTAATGTTAATAAAAAGCAAATTTGAATATTTCTCAATAAAAAGTGTGTGTCATATCTGTTCATGCTTTTTGGCTCTCAAACATCTGATGTTTATTCTGTGTGGCTCTTATGCTAAGCAAGTTTGGCCACCCCTGCACTAATCCACTGGCTGAGCTTTCACTCCTCTCACTACAACTGCTTCCACACACAGGGGATAGGAAGGGATGCCCCTGTTGGGGAAGCAGCAGTGAGTAGAATGGTATGGAGCAGGATCCATTTCTGCCTAACCACACTCCATCCTTCCCCTCTTTGCTTCCATCGCAAGGACAAGTGCACTGCCCTCCACATGGCTCATCAACTCACCTTCGCTCTCCCAGCTGAGCAGTGATGCAAAGCTGTACCAAAGCTCAGCTCCGAATTTTAAAAAGCCTTTTAAAGTGCTAGAAGAGCGGGGAGGAAATGCAAAGCTGAGCACTGACATTTTGAAGCTGGTGCTCAACTCTGCCTCCCTGCCCATATTGCCTGGGGGCACAGTGTCCTCATAGATGCTACACCCTTCCTCTTGCAAGCCAGATCAGAGGAGGTTTTCCTTAGATAAGGCCCAAAGAGGAAAACCCAAGAGTCCCACAAGTCATGTTCAGAATGGATGCAATGTCAAGTGCATGCTTCCAAACACGGAAGGGGCATCATCCCACTGTCTATACAGGAACAGAGTGTGGAAGCAGACAGAGTCTAATGGTAAACCTGCTGGCTCCTGTGCTGATACTTGAAGCAGCAAAGCCAGGCCCACTGACATACAAAATAAGGGTCTCTACAGGGTATTCCTTAGGAACGTTGAGCACAGCTGAATGTCAGTTAAAGGGAGTGGAGAAGAGAGGAACAGCCTGCTCCAAGTTCCTGGCAGCTTAGGAGGACACTGGAGTGGGAGATTTTTAAGGATGAGGTGCCCCCCCCCCAATACTGTTTCAGATCATGAAAATGGTGGGTTATGGGGAGGTAGAAGCCCCTTCCCCACACATGCTACAGTCACAGTCCAAACCAGGCACACTGTGTGCACAGGAACTGAGGGCCCACAACGCACTTGTAACTGTTACCACAGGACACCAGACCCAACCTGCGCACTCCATAATGTGTAAAGCAGCAGTGAAAGGAACACTGGAAAGAGAAAGCACTTTCTGGTGCTGATTCCAAGCAACACCTGTCTAGTATCTGTTTAATTCTAGAAATCCCTGGGAGAGATCATGACGGGATTTGGAGGAAAGTGTTATCAATATGCGGGTGACACCCAGCTCTACTCTTCCTTAACAGCAGGATCAGGTGGGTCTGCAGAAGTCCTGAACTGGTACTCGGAGTCAGTATGGCAATGCCACGGATGAGGACAAAAAAACTGAAGCACAGTCCAAACAAGACTGCTCAAGGACCGAAGAGTTAACCTGTCCTGGAGGAGGTTGTGCTCCCCCTGAAGGAGCAGATCTGTAGTTTCAGGGTGTTGCTAGACCCTGGCCTATAGCTGGAGGCGCCGGTCTCCTCTCCTTCATGTCATGTAGGGCCTTTTAACAAGCTTTGACCAACAGGCCCAGCTATAGCCGTTCCTCGAAAAGTGTTAATACACCACAGTGATTCATTCTCTGATTAGATCCAGGTTAGAGTACTGTAATGCACCATACATTGATCTGCCTTTGAAAACTGTCTGGAAATTTCAGCTTGTTCAAAAAAATGACAACCAGCATACTGTCAGGGGCAAAATACAGGGAATGTATCACCAGGTGCTGAAAGATATGCACTGGCTGCCCATCTATTTCTGGGCACAATTCATAGAATCACAGAGCTGGAAGGGGCCATGCAGGCCATCTAGTCCATCCCCCTGCTCAATGCAGGATCTGCCTAGAGCATCCCTGACGAGTGTTCGTCCAGCTGCTGCCCGAAGACTGCCAGGGAGGGGGAGCTCACCGCCTCCCTAGGCAGCTGATTCTATTGCTGATCTACTCTTACTGTAAAAAGTTTTTTTCCAAATATCCAGCCGGCACCTCCCCGCTCATAATTTAAACCCATTATTATGAGTCCTATCCTCTGCTGCCAACAGGAACAGCTCCCTGCCCTTCTCTAAGTGACGGCCTTTCAGATATTTAAACATAGCAACCATGTCCCCCTTCAACCTCCTCTTCTCCAGACTGAACATTCCCAGGGCCCTCAGCCTTTCCTCACAGGGCCCTGATCATCTTCATCGCCCTCCTTTGCACCTGCTCCATTCTATCCACATCCTTTTTGAAGTGAGGCCTCCAGAACTGCACAGAACACTCCAGGTGCGGCCTGACCAATGTGGTGTACAATGGGACAATGAAGATAGATCGAGATGGGTAGCCATGTTAGTCTGCCCGTAGCAATAGAAAAGAGCAAGAGTCATAGAATCATAGAATCATAGTATTGGAAGGGATCTCATCTAGTACAACTCCCCCTGCACAGTTCAGGAAATTCACAAATAACCCCACACACCCCAGTGACCAATGTTTCATACCCAGAAGATGACGAAAATTGGCCTGGAGAACAATAGCTTCCTGACCCCAATGTGGTGATCAGCATTTCCCTGGGTGAGTAAGAAGGGCCACAAGAACTAAACACTGATGCACCCCTTCCTGCCCGCCCTCCCATGATCTGCCTAAGTTCACAGAATCAGCATTGCTGACAGATGGCTATCTAGCCTCTGTTTGAAAACCTCCAAGGAATGAGAGCCCACCACCTCCTGAGGAAGCCAGTTCCACTGAGGAACCACTCTAACTGTCAGGAAGTTCTTCCTAATGTTTAGCCAAAAACTCTTTTGATTTAATTTCAACCTGTTGATTCTGGTCTGACCTTCTGGGACAACAGAAAACAACTCCGCACCATCCTCTATATGACAGCCCTTCAAGTGCTTGAAGATGGTTATCATATCACCTCTCATGAAAGCTCATACCCTGCCACATATTTTGTTAGTCTTTAAGGTGCTACTGGACTCTTGCTCTTTTCTAATGAGACTATGTCATCACACAATTCAGATGTTATGCCTCTGTTGATGCACCTCAGGATCACATTAGCCTTTTTTGCCACTGCATCACACAGACTACTCATATTTAGTTTACAGTTCACCCAGACCCCAAGATCTTGTTTGCACACAATGCTATTCAGAAGTGTGTCCCCTTTCCAGTATGCATGCTTCTCATTTTTGTTAAACTGATATAGAACTCTGCATTTATCCTTGAACTGCATCTTATTTACATCTGCTTACTTTTCCAGTATGTTCAGATCTCATTGAACTCTATCTCTGGCCTATTTATTACGCATGCACAGCTTACTGCAGAGAATCTAAGCAGTCACACCTTTAACCTTGACTTCGGATTCTGTGCCTGCAGTTCGCACCATTTTTTTCCTCCAGTGATTCCAGCTGGGTTGCTCAGGAGAGGGCTGCCCAGAGCTTTGCTCTGCCTCCTCCCACTGCCTGGTTTAAACCAGGCAGCAGGAGAGGGCAGCCCAGCCAGGATCACTGGGCCTGGGAGCCAATAGCTCCCTGAAAGGACAGCTCTGTGCTGCCTCCTCCCCAGGGCTGGCCCACCCCCTACGCAAATTAGACTTTCGCCTAGGGCGGGCCCTGGATGCGGGTGCTGAACTGTGCCGCCCTCCCCCTGCCAAAAGCCCCCCGCCCCCACCAAAAGCCCTGCGTCATGTGCCCATTGCTGACCCCAGCCACCACTGCCTCTTTCATGACTGAGACATCCTGCACTCGCTTCCACTCTGGTGCTCCTGACCTCTCGCTGCCGTATGCTGCAGTGCCCGCCGAGGGGGAGCCCAAGCCATGTGGCGGATGCCAGAGAGGAGCACCGGGGGAGACGGGGGTGAGCTGGCAGCAGAGAGAGGGAGAGAGAATTCAGGAGGGGGCTTGGCATTCTCCACCAGGCAGGCGCTTCTCCTTCAGGACAGCCACTGGGCAGGAGGGAAGAGAGCGGCCTGGCAGGGCTTCTGCTGCATTTGCATTCTGGTGCAAAAAACCCTGGAGCCAGCCCTGGTCCCGTGTGCCCTGAAGGAGTTGAGGGCTGTCCCCACCCACCCTGGCTGATCCCTGGGTCACATGTTGGCCCTCTCTCGTCTCCCTGATCCTTCCCACACCAGTCCCTGCAGCTCAGCCATGGCCTCGGCGCTTCTGCACATGGTGCTGATCACCAACTGCTCCTCGGGCATCAGGCTGCGCATAGCCGTGCAACTGGCGCAGGATTCAGGCAGGTGCTTTCGAGGTGAGGCCGGGGCGTCACAAAGGGGGGCGTGCTGGGGGAGGGGGAGGTGCGGCTCTCAGCTGGCTGGGCGCTCTCTCCAGTAGCCTATGGTTGCCAATTGCGACAGCTTTCTTGGTAGGGGCGTGTCACGGGACAGCCACCCCACTCGAGGGGCATCTGGGATTCGGAGGACTCCCTGTTCTCAAAAGCTAAATGGCACTGGTAGGGTGGGGCACTGTTGTACTGGAGAGGTCTGCTTTGAAATGCCATTGTCATCCTCCTAGTGAGGATGAGTTCAGTGGAAGGGAAGAGAACTGAAGATGTGAGGGGGTCTCAGGCAGTGTTCCCTTTAAGCTGAGTTAGGGTGAGCTAGTTTCCAGTTTTTTAGCCTCCCGGCTCACACGTTTTTGGCTTAGCTCAGGAAGGATGGCTCCAGAACAAAGAAGAAGAGATTGGATTTATACACCGCCATTCACTCGAGGTCTCAGAGCGGCTTACAAACTCCTTTCCCTTCCCCTCCCCACAACAGACACCCTGTGAAGTTGGTGGGACTGAGAGAGCTCTGATAGAACTGCTCTTTCAAGGACAGCTCTGAGAGAACTGTGACTTGCCCAAGGTCATCCAGCAGCTGCAAGTGGAGGCACGTAATTGGAGGGGTGTCGTATGAGCCCCTTTTAGACAGTAGTAGAAATCAGAGTATGAAGAAGTACCTACACACCAAGTTCCAGGTTTCTGGATGGTCTGGAATTGCCTTAATCTTTAGGGGGCTTGTGCCTAGACAGAGTCATGAAAAAGTCTCCCTTTCAAATGTTTCTAGAGATCAAAGGTGCCTCTAGAAATAAGGGGTACTTTGGGCCACATGTGTGTAAAATATAAGACATGTAGCTTCTCCTAAAATACATTTATGTTTGAAAATTGGGGGCACACTGGGGGGGGCGCCAGAAGGTAGTCTCACCTAGTGTGCAAAAACCCTGGAGCTGGCCCTGCTCCTCCCACCACCTAGTTTAAACTGGGCAGCAGGAGAGGGCAGTCCAGCCAGGAGTTTTTTTCCCAGTGGCATGAATCTAGCGATAGTCTCATATCACTAGACTCATGCCGCTTGTAAAAATATTCTTTAGAATGTCAAAAAACGACGGACACACCGATGATTGGCAGAAGGTACGTGGACGGAACAACCTGGATGTGAGTGTGGGAGTGCTCTCTGAGGGGCATGAAAAGGGTGGGGGGGAATCTGCATGCTTTTGAATTACCTTCAGCTTGGAAGCAAAGCAAGAGAAAAACCAGCACAAAAGCACTCTCAAAAAACCCAGGGAAACAGCAAACTGAGCACTGAATGGAGGAAAAACAATGCATAACAAAAAAGAAAACCCAACAGACATGCACTGTGAAAGCGAGGCAAAACACCCATGCATAGTAGGCTGTGTTTCCGGTGTGGAGGAGGAGGAGGAGATTGGATTTATACCCCGCCCTTCACTCGAAGTCTCAGAGCAGCTTAAAAACTCCTTTCCTTTCCCTTCCCCACAACAGACACCCTGTGAGGTAGGTGGGACTGAGAGAGCTCTTTTAAGAACCGCTTTTTCAAGGACAGCTCTTGTCAGAATTATGGCTTGCCCAAGGTCATCCAGCAGCTGCAAGTGGAGGAGTGGGGACTCAAACCCAGTTCTCCCAGATTAGAGTCCACACACTTAACCACTACACCAAACTGGCTGTTAGCTACTCCTCCCAATTTGGTTTCAATTTGGTTTCATCTGCAAATATAATTAGTCCCTCCACCTTCTCATCTAGATTATTTTAAAAAATATTGAAACGTACCGGACCCAGAACCGAGGCCTGTGGCACCCCACTGGATTCCTCCCTCTAACCAAATGAAATGTCACTGAGAACTACTCTTTGGGTGCGGTTCTCCAACCAGTTCCCTATCCACCTAACTATCCTACAGTCCACACTCCTCCAGTTTACTCATCAGAATATCATGAGGAACCCTGTCAAAAACTTTACTGCATTTCAGGTAAACAACGCTGCTGGCGTTTCCACAATCCAGTAGGCTCACACTCAATCAAAGAATGAAACAAAGTTGGTCGGGGAAGAAATCTGTGCTGACTTCACTGTATCACCAAGTTGTCCTTCAAATGCTTGCAGACTGACCCTGTTAAAATCTGCTCCAGTATCTTCCTTGGGACGGAGGTCAGACTGACTAGCCTATAGTTTTCTGGGTCATCCTTCCTCCCTTTTTTAAAGATTGGGATGACATTCGCCCCCCTCCAGACTTGTGGCGTATTTCCTGTCCTCCAAGAGGTCTGGAAGATGATGAACAAAGGCTCCACAAGCTCTCTTGAAAGTTCTTTGAGCATTCTTGGGCCTGTGAGATTTGTAATCATCCAACGCAGCCAGATGCCTCTCAGCATGTCAACCAGCAGCCTGGATACTGTGCCTTGCCTACTAACATCTCTAGATAAGCCTGTTCTCTTCTTCAGGGGAAAAACTGAGACAAAATAGGCATTGAGTCTTTCTGCTTTCTCTCTGTCCTATTTTCTCCATTTTTACCCAACAGTGGGCCTATCACCTCTTGTACCTTGCATTTGCTTCTTGCATTGCTGAAGAAACTTTTCTTGTTGTAGCAAGCCTCCCTGGCCAACCTCAGCTCACTCTGAACTTTGGCCTCTCTGATGGATGACCTACAGTGCCGAGGAACCCTCAGATACTCCTCTTTATAGGTAGGTCCTTCCTTCCATTTCTTGAACATTGCCTTCTTCTTCCTTAGCTCATGACAAAGTTCTCTGTTCATCCACATCGGCTTCCTGGATCCCCTACCATGTTTTCATCTTGTCGGAATACTGATGGCTTGAGCTTGCAAGAGTTCTTGTTTTAGGAGAGCCCACCTTTCACTTGCTCCTTTGCCTTCTGGCATTCTTGTCCACTGAATGACTCTCATCATGCCTCTGAGTTCATTAAAGTCTGCCCTACTAAAATCTAACATACACGTTTGTCTACAAACTTCCTTGGCTCCCCACAGCAAAAGTACTTCAAGGAGGACATAATCACTTCCCCCTAAGATCTCCAACCACCTTCACCCCAAATACCAACTCTTGCCTGTTGTTTAACATCGTCAAGTATGGCCAAATCCCTCTTAGCTTCTTCCACCATTTGAAAAAGTAAGCTGTCAGACAGACAAGTCAGGAAGTTGCATGACCCTGGATGTTTAGCAGAGTTTACCTCCCATCCCAGCACACATCAGGGAAGCTGAAGTCACCCTTAACTGCAAGGTCATGTTGCTTGGATACACTGTCAAGCTGTTCAAAGAGGGTAGCATCCACCTCCTCACCCTGGTCAGGCAGTCTGTAGCAGACTCCAACCACAATACTGTTTGTTCTTCCTTCTCTTATCCTCACCCAGATACTTTTCATTGGGCAGTCACCCACCTCCTGCAGTATTTCCTGACAAACAAACCCTCTCCTCACATGCAGTGCCACTCCACCTCCTCTTCGACCCTTTCAGTTTTTCTTGAACAGTCCATATTCATCCACCACTACATTCCAGTCATGGGAATCATCCCACCAAGTCTCTGTAATGTGTACTAAATCATATCCCTCTGTCTGCATTAGAAGCTCAGTTCTTCCTTCTTATTGCCCATCTTTTGGGCATTGGTATATAGGCACTTGAAGCCCTGCACTTTCAGCTCTATTTAACCTGACCTTCCCAGGTGGGCCTCTGCTGTCTGCTCTCCTTCATTGACACTCCTATGTCTCCTTCCCCTTGTGGTGTCAGCTTAAAGCTCTTCTGATGAATCTCCCCAGGTTCCTGCCACACACATTCTTCCCAAAACTGATAGGTGAAGTCCACTGTATGCTACTAGGACATCTTCCAGAAAACGTTGCCCATGGTCCCAGAATCCAAATCACTTCAGTCGCCACCACAGCCGTTCACCTCCATTATCTTCTGTTCTCATCACATTTCCTCTTCCTTTGACTGGAAGGACTGGAAAAAAAAAAACACCTGTGCCCCCATTCTCTTCAGCTTTCTCCTAAGAACTTCATAGCCAGCCTTAATGCTTGTGATGGAGTTCACAGCCATGTTGTTTGTTCCCACACAGACCATCACAAATGGATAATGATCAGTAGGTTCGATCAGTTTTGGCATCTGGTTTGCAATATCTTTAATCTTTGCCCCTGGCAAGCACCTCTCAGGGTAGGGGATCATGCCTGGAAGCATGACATTCCATACCCCTCAGCAGAGAGTCACCAATGACCAATACTTTCCTTTTCCTTCCAATGCCATTTTTTGTAACCTCCTCATGCCCTCCTTACTCTGTCTTTTTTGTCCTTGTGGTTCTTCCTCTGCCAGTGTTTCCATCTCAGTCACCACTGCAAGGGCCTCGAATCAATTCCTGCACTCCAATGGCACTGAGTACCATCTTGCTTGATACCTCTGGGTACATGCCTTAGAGAGGAGTTTCGTTAGGGAATTCAACCACTCTGTTGTCCCTTCGACCAGTCTCTGCATCCCTATGCAGGGCCTCATGACTTCTGTTAACGAAACCCTCCCCTTCCTTGATCTCATGAAGGGTAGCAAGCCTTCCCTCCAGGCTCCAAACCTTCCCTTCTAAAGGCCCTAACCTGACAAGTGAAGTCCATCTTGTGCTCAGGGAGGAAAACACACATTGCACACTCCCTGCAGACTGAAAATGGGTACTGGGCATTCATCATCACCTTCAAAGTGGATTCCTTTACCCTAGAATTTCCTTCCTGTGTTGATGCAACCTGGAACTTACAGGCCTGACCTAAAGTCCACTGAATCTGTAACACGTATAGGAATGTAAAAACTTCTTGGCTTCTTACAGGATCCCCAGGCCCAATCCTCTGGCTAAGAGCCACAGGCCAAAAGCCTTTTGGCTTACACCTCTGACAAGAAGGAGCCTTAGAGTTCAATGGCCCACAGTCCGACTCTCTAAACAGCAACAGCAGAGGGTGAGGCCAGCAATCAACCCCAGGCAAACAGCAGGTAGGACCAGCAATCAAGCCTAGGCAAATGGACCCTCCTAAATTAGCAACAAACCAGACAAAAGAACCAAACAAAAAGCACTCCCCAGCAGGCTACAAGCACACACTCAGACACTGTCCTCTCACACTGCAACCTCAGTTAATGCTCCCCAGCAGTTAGGAAAGGCAAAAAAACCCACTCACCTCGCCAGCAGTTCTCTCCCATGCTCATTCTCCCAAACCAACTGACTCCATTCTAAAGGCCCTAGACACCTGAAGGACCATCTCCTCTCATACAGTCCAGCCCTCCAGTTAAAATCTGCCTCACACTCACTGTTCTTCATGCCCCTGTCTTCAGCAATGAGGTGGATGGTGATCACAGACAGGGCTTTTTCAACAGCAGCACCTTGCCTGTAGAATGTCCTTCCCATTGAGGCTTGCCTGGCACCCACCCCACTCTCTTCCAAGCCAAAACACTTTTTACCCAGGCTTTTAATTAAGGAGTTCTCTCTTAACATCACTTCTATAGTCTGGGAGCTGTTTTATAAGACTCATTTGAAGGTGCTCAATTTCTGTACTGTTTTATGCTCTGGATGGTTGCTGTTTTTTAATTAAGTTTTTAATTGTTAACTTTTACAGTGTTTTATGTATTTACAAGCAAGTTACTTGTAGAGGTAGCATGGGTATTTTCTAAATAAATAAGTCATGGCAGAATGGGCCTGCTCAGGCCCAGTTCCACTCTGCCCTTGAAGGTTTTCCCAACACCTGGAGAGGCTTCTCTCTCTCTGTCTCTCTTTCTCTCTCTGTCTCTCTCTCTCTCTCTCTCAGGTAACCACTGGTGCCACCTGACCTTTGCAAGGAATTGCCTGCTGGGAGCATCAGGACTCCCAGCTTCCCTTCCAAGTTCTGAGGCCTTGCCTCTGTGTCACCTGCTGCCCAGTGCCTGGTCACTATGGGGACCTTGTGTACCCCTGGAGGAATAGCTACTTGCCAACTGACTGCCTTCCCACTGGCGCTCCTTTTAAAATAGCATGTCCAAGATGGTGGAGGTCTGTGTGGCACAGAGAACCACTACCAGCATCAAAAGTTACAAAGTATTTATTAAAGAGAAAAACTTCACAAGCATACTTATCGCACAGCACCAGATTGCACAAGGGATTCAAAAGGAATGGGTCAAACGAAAATCCTCTGTCCTTCTCTCTATACATGCCCTGTCAGATGTTAAAATATAGGACAGGTTCTTTAGGTTAGGATGTTGTAGATCTCTGCAGGGTTCCCATGACCTTGCAGCTTCTTCAGCTCTTCAGGCCAGCACATAGTTAATGGCCACCTCCTCCAGACCTCAATTAAGAGTTCTATGTACTCTGATGGACTCAGCTCCGAAGAGTGCTTCCTCCTTGCTCCCCTGAGTTATCACCTCTCTTTCCCCACCCACTGACTGGGTCAGTTGAGTCAGAGAAGCTTTTCCTGGAGATTCCTTCCTGAAGTTCCTCTAGTATTTAACCCCAAGTCTCTGTTCCCTGCTTGAAGGGGAGGGGGAGCTTGTCCATCCCCTTGTCTAGACCTATTAGCATTTGTTATGAAGGTGGGCTGAGGTGAGACTGGAAAGTCATTGACTGACTTCCTCCTCCCTGCCTGTTCTCTGCAGGGGGTAGTGGTGTTAATACACAAAGTGAAAGTTTTGCTCATTTCAACCACCCAAAAACCCCCAACATTTCTTCACATAAGTAAATACCAAAATCTCTTAGACTGTAGGTTGTAAGAGAAAACTGATTTGGGGCCATAAGCATTAAGTTTTCTAAAATGTAACAATGTATTGCATTTAATAAACTCAGGGCGTACCCCCAGATAGTATCTAAGGCCTTTATGCTTTTATGATGATTAGCAACCCATTAGTATGCTCTTGGAAGTATCTAAACAATAAATCGGAAAACAGCTATTCAAACTGGCCTTTTTAAAATCAGGACCATTGCCTTGATTAAAATCAATTCACTCTGAGTTGAGGTTTTTCACTGCTCTGCTACTTGAGGTCTTGTTGAACTAGAACACAAATGACTAAATATAGGACTTCCTGTATTCAAAGCATTCTCTACCATGGAACTATAGCTCATCCCTAATTATTTTAAAGGTACAAGCACTTGCCCAAGCTTATGGGGTGTTGGGAAGTTGATTTGCTGCTAATCTCAAGGCTGCCAGTACCAAACTGCTCATTTGCTATGAAACCTAGTACAGAATCCAATAGCTAGCGTACATTTTGGATAATCTCAGTATTTGTTTAACAATATAATCCGTGCTCTTCTGTTCAAAGCTATAACTCTGACAGCATGCAAACTGCATCTGAAAATGACTTTAGAGTTTAGGATGACATTTTATGCCATGCACAAACTATCAGCCATGGCTATTTCTTCCGTTGTTGCCTTAGTCATGTTCCTTTTCCTGTTGCTTCTTGTTCAACCACACACAAAAATCCCAGTTCCATGACAGATCATGTGTTCAAAACAACCACCTTTTCCACTACCCAAAAAAGGCTACACTGGGGATCATGGGACCTGCATTGGCAAAAGACATATGGGACGGAGGTTATAGTACCGTGCAAGATTGAGCGAAAAAGCTGCCTGGATCAAACTCCTTGTTCATAAGATAAGCAAACAAGTCACATTAGCCAAATGAGCACTTTTTGAAATACAATACAGTGCAGAATCTGACTTCTTAAATTTATTAAATGCCAGATTTGCCATAGCCTTAGAGAGAATTTCACATTCCCTTTCAACAGCAAGCAACAGCCATAGATTCAGATGGGTAACCGTGTTGGTCTGAAGCAGCAGAACAAAGTCTGAGTCCAGGGGCACCCATAATACCAACAAAGTTTTATTCAAGGTATAAGCTTTCATGGGCATGCACACTTCTTCAGATACCCACGTCTGACTAATATTACTAAATCTCATAGCCCAGGAGATGTCAACAGGATTATTCATAAAAATTCCATAAGAACATAAATACATCCAGTATCCTGTTCACAGACCTGAAGGGCCAACAAATAGGGCATAGAGGCCTCCTAGCACTAGTATTCAGAGGTTTGCTGAATGGAGGTTCCCTTTAGTCACTATGGGTAGTGATTGATAGACCTCTCCTCCATGAAACTATCTAACTTTCTTTTAATTCCATCTATGTTTGTGGACAGGAAGAAGATATGGCTACACCAGTGGGTAGGAGATAAAAGGAACAAGGTGCAAAGTTGAGAGTTTTATTAGATCTTCTAGATTCCCCAGTTTCACTAATTGCTTCATCAGGGGATCTTATATAAAAACTTCTTGGCTCCCGTCTTGAACAATGTTTGTGGTCATCAGTACATTCACTGGCAGTGAATTCCACAGTTCAATTACTCAGCAAGTAAAGAAGTATTTCTTTTTGTTGGCCCTGAACTTATTTCCTAACTTAATTCGGTGCTCCTGAGTTCTAATATTACAGGAGAGAGGGAGAAAAAGCTCTCTATCTGCTTTTTCTACCCCGTGCACAATTTTATAAACCTCTTTCATGTTTCCCTTTAGCCATTGTTTTTCTAGAATGACTCTCCAACCTTTCCTCAGAGGAAAGATCTTTAACTCTTTAATCATCTTAGCTGCCCTCTTCTGTACTTTTCCAATTCCATAATAACTGCACACTATTTCCTAAATGAGGTGACACCATTGCTCTATACAGGCACATTATAATATTGACCTAATAATTCCTAGCAGGGAGTTTGCCTTGTTCATTGCTGTTGCTTACTAGGTCAACATTTTGATCAAGATTTCCACTACAACCAATATTCCCTCTAAGCTGTGGAGTCTTGTAAGCAAAAATTCTACTTTGTAAGCTACTGTCATTAAAGGTGTAAGCAATCAATCTGGCTACTGCATAAATTAGTTTGCCCTGGAGCCATCCTTCCAGAGCCAAGGCAAAAATGTGTGAGTTGGAGGCTACAAAACTGTGAGCTAGCTCACACTAACTCAGCTTAGAGGGAACACTGACTACAACCCAAGCTCTCATTCAGCCTCAGGCTTAGCCAGTTCACATCCCAGCAGCACATATTTAAAATTAGGGTTTTTTTGTTCCAATATGCATCACCTTACACTTACCCATGTTCAACTTCATTTGCCCTGTTATTGCCTACTCACCCAGTTTACAGACATCCTACTTTTCACAATTTGCCTTGGTTTTCACCATCCTAAAAAAATTGTTATCAGCTGCAAACTTGGCTACTACACTGTTCACCCCAATTCCAAATAATTTATGAACAAATTAAATAGTACCCATCCCAATACTGATTTGTGTGGGACCCCACTGCTCACTTCCCTCAGTTATGAGAACTGTTCTTTTATTTCTATTCTCTGCTTCCGACCATTTAACCATTTCCCCCTAGGAATTTATCTGCATATCTACGTACAGAAAGCATGACTCAGTACATATCCAACACTTCTTAAAAGATCTAAATTGCAGAAGAAAATGATAGCAGGTAGGGGGGAAAATTAGGTCACTTGTCTGCCATTACTGATCTTCCTAATGAAAACTCTCTGATAAACACCTAAGAAACCTCAAAGGCCCTCTAAATAGACTACAAACTAATATCATAAGATATCTACCACATTCTGTCCAGGGAAGCTTCTCCCACATGTGACAAATGCCAGTTCATAAGAGAGATGAGCCTCTGCAGAATGGCTTGTTCCTTCTTATTATGGCACTCCAATACAGCTAACTGGGTCATGATAAACCAGAAAGGAAACAAGTTCCCTATATACCAGGGGTCTATGAGGAATTGAAGGAAGAGAGAATAAGGTAGAAATTCCACACATTCACCCCAGCTCTTCCTTTCCAGGATTCTATAAGCTCTCAGGGCCAAACTAGACAAGGTGGCATCCTCAAGTTTGTCATGGGGGCCTCGCCACCATTTTAAAGCCTAAATTGGGAGATTTAAAAATAAACAAGGGCCTGATCCTGACCAGGCCCACAGCATGGCAGGATGAAGTGCTCCTGTTCCCCTCCCAATGCTTTTTCAAGTGTTGAAATGTTCCCTCCCCAGCCATCTTGGTACATTAAAAAGTTGGGGGGGGGGCAACAAGAACACCTCATCCAACCAAGCCGCAGGACCACTCAGGAGTGTGCCTTCACAGCATTTTTAAATTGACCACCTCAGGCTTTAAAAAGGTGGCAGAGTTCCCCTTTTTTCTCACTTTGACTGGTTACAGGTACTCTTACATTTTTTTCTAGAGCGTATTCAGTCCCGATCAGGATAATATTTCAGGTATTTTAGCTTTGGATTAATTTACAAAATCATGTTTTCTGAATAGGCAGAGATGCTTACCTTGTCAGTAGGTGGCCCAGTTTTTCAGCTTTCATCATCTACTCAGCAACCAGCCAGCTTAATATTACATAGTGATGGTAACACCAGCATGTTCCTAGAAAACCAAAACCATAGTAGAAGGTTACAGGGTAAACATCACCTTGCCCCTCTGTCTTTTTTCCATGTATACATTTGTTTTATGATGGTGAGCAGCAACATTCACCCTCTTTGCCAGACTCAGAAATAGGGTTGCCAGTTTTGCCACTTGCCACTGCCCCGTGCTGTGAAAATCTTCACATCGTATACTAATGCCTGCATATTAAGGGCCCTGGCCACACATGCCGGAAAACGCCTGGGGGAGGCGTGGCTATTTGCGCCGTCGCATTCTGATCCGCCATTAGGCGATTAGATGCAACAGTGGCACACCAGGGCTTCCTCCGTTGGCACACGCAGCAAAGAGGATGACCTGGGGGAACAGCCACGCACTGGCACGATCACACTGCGGGAGTCCATATGCAGCCCATGGCAAACCATTTGCCAGTAGGTTGTTTCAGGTACCTTTTAAATGTGCATCTTCAGCGGCATACCACAGGTTGGCCACAGGTGCGCTACACCTCCCAGATGTTCTGGTGTGATCGCGCATGGAAAATCCATCTGACTATCATGCCTTCCGCAGGGCAAAAGCTCCTCCGTGTGACCGGGGCCAAGCTTCTCTTAACAGCCACAGGAATAAGCCACGTCAAATATTTTCTGATCAGCAGGCAATGTTAACTCTCCCATAAAAAACATCCTTGGAGTGTGGGGGGATCCATACTTCAATCATTATTATACCCAGTGCTGCTTTTTTTGTTAAAAAAGGTGTCATTACTCATAAATAAATGGAGACTCAAGACAAATCACACAACACATGAGCTAGAGCTCATTTTAAAGCCTACTATGAAGCGGTGATGGCTGCAAAGAAAAATGTTTCTCTGCCACCACCAGATCTGCACAGTGTAGACCTGCAGAACACTTCAGGGTGGTCACTAGGGTTGCCAGCCTCCAGGTGGGGCCTGGAGATCTCCTGAGATTACAACTGATCACCAGGCAGCAGAGTTCAGTTCACCTGGATGAAATGGCTTCTTTGGAAGGTGGACTCCATGGCATTATACCCCAATGATGTCCCTCCCTTCCCCAAACCCCACCCTCCTGAGGCTCCACCCACAAAATCTCTGGTATTTCCCAGCCCAGAGCTGGCAACCCTATCAGGGGCCTACTGGGAGACGATCTGCTCTACAGCCTGCTGCGATCATTTTGCTTGGCACTTTGCGGACAAAATCTCTCACATCCATTCCAACTTGAACTTTACATTAGCAGCAACAGGATTGCATGGTCCCAGGATGCCAACTTGTCCAGTTGTGTGGGGTACCTTTCAGCTTGTGTGGTCTGAGAATGTGGACAGGAGTCTTGGAAGCGGGAAACCTACCACTTGCTTGTGCAATCCTTGCCCATCCTGGCTGTTTAAATCTGCCAGGGAGAGATAGCAGACTGGGTCCACGAGACAATAAACGCCTCCCTGAGAGAGGGGTAGTCACTCCTGCCTTGAAGTCGGCAGTGGTGCGTCCACTCCTGCTGGACCCAGCAGAGTTGAATGACTACCACCCAGTCTCAAATGTACCATTCTTGAGCAAGGTGACTGAAGGAGTGGTGGCTGGCTAACTTGGCTAACTGAATGAAGCAGACTTTTTGGATCCATTCCAGTCTGGTTTTGGTCCTGATATGGGGCTGAAACAACCTTAGTCCACCAGAAGATGTGTTTGTTTTGTTTGGCATACCCCTAATAACCATTACTGGTCCTACTCCCTGGTTCTGTTATTGTTTGTTTATCTGTTTTATTGAGTTACTAGGAATAAGGCCCGTTGTGGAAATAAATACAACAAGCTCTAGAAAGAGGCTCTGGGTGGGTGCCCTGGCCTTGGGCACTCAGCATAAATTTGCTGTGGTGATCTCAGCAGGACACAGAGTCCACCGTTTTCTCCAGGGGAACTGATCTCTCTGCCATCTGAAGAGCAGTTGTAATTCTGAATGTTCTCCAGCCCTCACCTGGAGATTGGCAACAGTGGTTCCCCAGGAGGCATTGTACCTTTCTGAGGTCTCACCCCTCCTCAAGCCCCATCCTCTCCAGGCTCCACCCCTCAAATCTCCAGGAATTTCCCAACCTGGAGTTGCAATCCTATCTCCTTCCCAGCCCACTATCAACCTAACTTTATCTGCCTCTCTGACTTCAGCTTTCCATCTCCTCCTCCCTCCTTGCAGCTGTTACCTAGGAAAGGTACAGTCTTTCTCTGAAGTGGGGACCAATGCAGCTCACAGCATTCTCCTCTCCCCCTTTTGATCTGCACAACAGCCCTGTGAGGTATGTTAGGCTGAAAGTCTGTGACTGATCCAAAATCACTCACTCAGCTTCCACAGCAAGAACTGTGGTCTGGCAGACCCTGTTCTGAAGTGCTAACTACTATGCCACACTGGCTGTGGTATTGCCTGGTATCACAACTGAACTCCAGACAACAGCTCTCTCTCTTCCCCTGGAGAAAATAACTGCTTTGGAGGGTGGACTCTATTGCATTCTATTCAGCTGAGGCCTCTCCCCTCCCCAAACTCTGGCTTCCATAGACTCCACCACAAAATCTCCAGGAATTTCCCAACCTGGAGCTGGCAAACCTAATCAGGACTGGCTCCAATGAGTTTCCCACAAATGCCAAAGTAGGCCTGGAAAGGGCCTCCTCCCCCCACCCTTTTACTGCCTAGCAACAGCCACTGAAGAGAAAGTAGGGTTGCCAGCTCTGAGTAGGGAAATACCTGGAGATTTCGGGGGTGGATCCTCTGGACAGCAGTGTTTGGGAGGGGAAGGACCACAGCAGGGTGTAATGCCATAGGGTCTACCCTCCAGAGCAGCCATTTTCTCCAGGGGAAATTATCTCTGTCATCTGGAGAAAAATTGTAACAGCAGGAGATTTCCAGGTCCTACCTGAATGTTGGCAACCCTAGGGGAAAGAGAGCCGCACAGCGGGAAGATAAGAGAATGGTTTGACAGCTCCTGGCACATCACAGTAGCTAGCCAGCCATGGGGGAGCCAAGCAGGTGAACCTTCTTAGTCAGGAGAGATAGCCATTTTGGCAGTTTATTCTGACAGGGAGGGAAGACTGGCCAAGCCGGCAGTGAGTGGGAGAGAGGAGCGGATCCAGCACCCAGCCAATGGCACGCGAGTACTCTTGAGTGGCAGTTGACAAGCCAATGGCTAATGGAGCACACAGCACAGTCAATGGGGGAGCTGGAAAGTGCCAATACGTTAAGGCTTTTATACATATCAGATTTTATACCTTTAAATGTTGTTTTTAATTGTTCCAGTGTTTTAATATTTTTATGTGTGCCACCCTCCAGAGCAGCCATTTTCTCCAGGGGAAATGATCTCTGTCATCTGGAGGTAAATACAATCCAATGTATTTCAAAAAGTGTGCATGCACACAAAAGTTCACACCTTGAATAAACCTTGATTTGTCACTGGACTCTAAATTTGTTGTACTGCTTCAGACCAACATGGCTGACTACCTGGAACCATGTTCTAACTAGTTGCTGCTACTGTATTTCAGGCCTACTAGAGTCTTCGCCAGTCTTCGTGACAGCTGTTGCTTCCCCTCCCCCAACAAAAAAGAGAACCTCCCAACTAGTGTCCACCAGACCACAATGCAACAGATTTTTTTTTCCTGCATGAAGGCACAGAGAGGCAAAATTTGCTTCCATCCCTCATTGCAGGAAATTCCTACTTATTCCCTGGCCTTCGTAGAACAGCAGGGTGTCCATCCTTTCCTTACCCTCTGCTGTTTCAAGCAGCAGGAACACATTAATCACAAACACTAGGAAAGTGAATGTCTCTTCCATCGTCTGCTGGAACAGTAAAACACAGAGCTTAGGGTTGTCAGGTCCAGACCTTAAGAAGATTCTAGCAGTTTCATTGTGGGGGAGGGGGGCAATGCTTTCCCCATCAAATTGTCAGAGTAATTGGGGCAGTCTGAAATGACAGAATTTTCTTTCTATTCATGTTGTAAAGATGTTGGATCAGCTCAAGATCCTGACCTGATAACCTAATTTATACAGCTGCCTTAGAGTATGCCTGAATTGTGTACATCCTTGGAACTTCCTCCCTGTTCACCTGGCACAAAATCTTTTTTCCTCCCAAAATTTGGGTTGAGCTATCTCAGTCTTGCCCACCCTGCGCCCCCACTTTTAATACTTTGGTTTTTACTGCCCCCTGCCTTGACATGTTTTCACCTACACTGGTGCAAACTTTTATGGTCATTTTAAAGTTTGGCACTGCTGCTTCATGGTCTTAGTTTATTATAATTTTATCTGCTGGTGAGCCTTTTAATGGTTTTACTTTTGCATCAACATATTTTTAAATTGGTAGTTTTAGCCTTTTATATCTCTCTTTATTGTTTTATTGGAAGGCACTCCAAGAATATTTTTTTCAAGAGGTGGGAATATAAGCATTTTAAATAGGTAAATAGCTCACTCCCCATCGAGCCATCCTTGCAGTGCCAGAAATATAGGATTAGAGCAGACAAATAACCAGGAAAAAAAGGCCTAAGCATTTTACCTTGACACAGAAAGTACTCCACCTTTCTGTGTTATACCTCTGAGGATGCCAGTCACAGCTACTGGCAAAACGTCAGGTCCTACAATGCCAAGACCACAGCCACACAACCCAGAAAATCTACAGCAACTAATGAACTCCGGCCGTGAAAGCCTTTGACAACACATTTTACTTGGATTGTGTATTTTTATTAATATTTATTCAATTTGTTAATCGCCCTATCCCAGCTTATGCTGCGCTCTGGGTGATGTACAAGAGGGCATAATGCCATAAAAATACACAAAACATTAAAATTCAGTATACAATTTGATAAAAAGTAAAAGAACCAGAATAAAACAATCCAAGGTGGCATCCTGTAAATTTTCTATCCCAATTCTGGACTATCTGGCCATTTTCTGGGCAGGGGAGAAGGAACTCAGAACAAAAAATGCAGAGGGGGGGAGGGAGGAAGAGTGCCAGCCAATGAAAAAAACCAAAAGCCTGGTAGAACATCTCTGTCTTACAGGCCCCGCGGAATTGCCCTGGTGCCATTTGGTAGAGAGTACCAACAGGTCAGGGCCAGAACCGCAAAGGCCCTGGCCCTGATTGAGGCCAGCCAGACATCCCTAGGGCCAGGGCTCACCAGCAGATGGTTATCAGCAGAGCGCAAAGCTCTCCCGGTGTTATGTCCGCTGACCGCCACTAGGCACCAGTGGTATGCAACCGGAGCTTGGCTCTGAAGGACAATAAGGACTAGGATCCTCCTAGTTAGCACCAACAGGAACTATGGCGAGAAGTTTAAACCCACCAATGGGACCTGTGGCTGTCACCTGGGGACTGTATATAGTTGGCTGTCTGGGCCAGTTGATGTTATGTGTGTGTTGTGTACAAGTATACTATAGCTGATAATCACCTAGTGTCTGTCTTCGCTATGCATCAAACCCAGTACACAATACCCGGGGACATACTGGAGGAGACAGTCCCGTAGATACATTGGTCCCAGACTGCTCAAGGCCTTAAATGTCAATACCAGAAACATTCAGGGGCCAACTAAATAAATAAATAAAAATGGCAAGGCCATACTCACTACAGCCATACTTCAAGTTCTACGTTTTTTAAAGTGTACACCTTAGGTGAATAGAATCTGGAATCTACCCAGCCCACCACCCATCCACCAGAAGGGCTTTTATTTCAAGAACAGCAACCTCTACTGTAGGCCCAGTGTTGTGTACCCAGGAAAGACCGCGCATGTGGTCAGATCCACACGTGGTCAGGCGAAGGGCCCAAGGTTCACCTCCACAGACAATAGCCCGAACGGATCCTAACGCGCACCTATCGGAAGGCTAGAATCCTAGAAGGGACCTATGGGATTAGGGTGCACTGTAAATAACCTGTCACAGGTGTGGGTGTGTATTTGGGTGTGGTGAAATATAGGGATATAAGCCAGCCTGTGGACCAGCTAAAGCATCTCAAGATCTGACTGTACTCAATAAAGTATGAGCTGTAATCACTCTGCAATGCATCAGCCTCAGTACTTTATACCGAGTTAGCAAAGGATAGTAGCCTGAGGTAGGTGCGTTCGTGAGCAACTGTGGCTTTATCAGGAGCATTTCTGACACTGGGACAGTCTCCTAAAAATAACACAGAGCCTCTGGAAGCACAGAAATCACCATAAGCCCATAGAAGGGGTGAGATTATTATGCCCCACCATCAACTCACCATGAGGGTGGAGAAAATTCCTTTGCCACAGTGGTGAAATTATCCATAAACCTCATCCCAAAACACCGAGAATTATTTCATTCACAGCAAACAAAGGGAGACCCCCCTTCTCTTTTTTTTTTTGCTACGAATGCACCCAAGTTTGCTTAGTCTAGAGGATGCAATTTCCAACAGAGGCTTGCCAGTAAAAGACTTGTCCTTCAGGGTGAGATGCAAACATGGGCTTAGATTATAGATTCAGGAGGAGCTCATGAACGCAGCATCCCTAGTCAATATTATCAGTCCTTCCCCGCCTCAAAGGCCCCACTTATTTAGAAAGCCTCGGGTAAACAGAAAGGAATGTGTGCTGACTGCACACCCCGTCAGAAATTAACATAATGCAGGCTACTTTATGTATATTGCTGTGTTCCAAGTCTTGAATATGCATTGTTTCTTCCTCTCAAGTATTATCAGCCAACTTGCATGAGAATACAACAGAAAGTGTTTATTATTTTTTAAGGTAACTTATTACCCCACAGTTCTCTCTGGTAGGGGCCCAAAGCAGCTTACAAATCAGCTTAATTAAATTTTTAAAAACATTTAAAATGATCGAAATACAATTAAGAAAAGAAAAACTACATCCTAAGCAGGTTCTGAATTCAGTGTTCAGCTCGCTCAATGGCCGTGAAATAACAGCCAAGAGTACTCTGGCTGCTGCCGAAAGGCTTATTCCTTTTTGCCACCCTTGGTGGCACTGCACTGCAAGGAGGAAGGAAACACAAACACAGCTGACAAGTTGTTGTGTAGCTAGCAAGTTGTGTAGCTGGCAAGTTGTTCTCCAGCAATTCCCTTCCCTTTGCTCTCACCTTGCATTATTCTTCATAATTGTGAACGTATATTTCCATCCAGCCTGAGGGAGTCATTTGCTTTCCAGAAGGCAACAGGAAAGAGCAGATACAAAGTGCTAAGGATGCAGCAAGGAGATTTCCTGTCAGTGTGTCACCATGGGATCTCCCCCTGCCATACAGAGAGACACAGCACACCATGTCCCAGAAGGCCAACTGCTATGGTAGGCAGATCCTTAGGCAGGTAGACAGCTGGGTGGCGAACCCGCGTACTGACCGTATGGTGACTTGCCTGCCTGGTGCGAACGTAGCGGACATTACGCGTGTTTTAGATAGGATGGTAGATAGTGCTGGGGAGGAGCCAGTGGTCGTGGTGCACGTCGGCACCAACAATGTGGGGAAATGCAGTCGTGAGGTCCTGGAGGAGAAATTTAGGCTGCTGGGCAGGAAACTCAAGGCCAGGACCTCCAAGGTAGCCTTCTCGGAAGTGCAACATGTTCCACGCGCAGGGCCGGAGAGACAGGCACAGATCAGGAGTCTCAATGCGTGGATGAGACAGTGGTGTAGGGGGGAAGGGTTCAAGTTTGTTAGGCACTGGGATGCTTTTTGGGACAAGAGGGAGCTGTACAAAAGGGATGGTCTCCACTTGTCCCAAGAAGGAACCAGGCTGCTGGCGCTCAAAATCAAAAAGGTGGCAGAGCAGTTTTTAAACTGAATAATGGGGGAAAGCCGACAGGAGATGAAAAGTCTCTGGTTCGGGATGGCTCATCTCAAAGAGATGAAGGAGTAGCTATTACTTTTGTACAAGGAAATGGATTACAATTGTCCACTGAGACTGTGGCTAATGATAGGAACTGCCTGGCAAGGTCTCAAGGCAGCAAGAGGAAGGCTGTGGGCTTAACAAACCTGGGAAACTATAAGTGTTTATACACAAATGCTAGAAGTCTCCGAGGTAAAATCGGGGAGTTGGAATGCTTGGTGTTGGGGGGGAAATAGACATTGTGGGTATTTCAGAAACTTGGTGGGATGAGGAAAATCAGTGGGATACGGTGATTCCTGGTTATAAATTATATCGGAAGGATGGGGGAAAGGGTTGGAGATGGGGTGGCTCTGTATGTCAGAGAGGGTATACCGTCCAGTAAGATTGAGAGGGTAAGAGAATTGGATTCCCTTCTGGAAATGCTATGGGTTGAAATAGTGGGTCCAAAAGGAGGCTTAACAGTGGGAGTTTGTTATCGCCCACCAGATCAAAAGATAGAGGAGGATTATAAAATGATGAATGAATTAAAGATAGCGGCTAGACGAAATAACTGTGTTGTAATAGGCAACTTTAACTACCCACACATTGATTGGGTCAATATGAGTTCTAGTCGGGAAAAAGAGATTGCGTTCTTAGACACTCTCAATGACTGTGCTGTGGAACAGATGGTCACAGATCCTACCAGGGGAGAGGCGATCCTGGATTTGGTCCTAAGTAACACCCAAGACCTGGTGAGAGATGTAAAAGTGATTGCACCACTTGGAAACAGTGACCATAATGTCATTGAGTTTAACATTTGTACAGATAGGGAGTTGCCCAAAAAGACTGACGCAACCACTTTTAACTTTAAAAGGGGTAACTTCTCTGGTATGAGGGGACATGTGAGGAAGAAATTGAAAGGAAGAGTGGAGAAGGTCAAAACCATTGGGGAAGCTTGGAGACTATTTAAAAAGACAATCCTAGAAGCTCAGAAAAATATATACCTCAGGTTAGGAAAGGTACAAATAGGTATAGAAAAAAGCCTGCATGGTTAACAAATAAAGTAATGGAAGCTGTAAAAGGTAAGAAGGATTCCTTTAAGCGGTGGAAAGCTAGTCTTAGTGAGGTTGATAAAAGGGAACACAGACTATGGCAAATAAAATGCAAGTCTGTGATCAGGCAAGCAAAAAGGGAATATGAGGAGCATATCGCAAAAAACATAAAGACCAACAATAAAACTTTCTTCAAATACATTAGAAGTAGGAAGCCAGCCAGGGAGGCAGTGGGGCCCTTGGATGACCAAGGGGTAAAAGGAGTAGTGAAGGATGATAGGGAAATGGCTGAGAAGCTGAATGCATTTTTTGCCTCTGTCTTCACTGTGGAGGATGAGAAGTTTTTGCCCACTCCAGAAGCACCGATTTCGGGAGGGGGTTTGAAAGACCTTAATCAGATTGCGGTAACAAGAGAGGAAGTCCTCCGACTGATGGACAATTTAAAAACTAATAAATCACCAGGCCCGGATGGCATTCATCCGAGAGTTCTGAAAGAACTCAAATGTGAACTTGTGGATCTCCTGACAAAAACATGTAATCTTTCTTTAAAATCTGCCTCCATTCCTGAGGACTGGAAGGTAGCTAATGTCACTCCCATCTTTAAAAAGGGCTCCAGGGGAGATCCAGGAAATTACAGGCCAGTCAGTCTGACATCGATACCGGGTAAGTTGGTGGAAACTGTTATTAAGGAAAGAATTAGTAGGCACATTGATGAACAAAAACTATTGAGGCAGACTCAGCATGGGTTCTGTAAGGGAAGATCTTGTCTCACTAACCTGTTAGTGTTTTTTGAGGGAGTGAACAAACATGTGGACAAGGGGGACCCAATAGATATTATTTACCTTGACTTCCGGAAAGCTTTTGATATAGTTCCTCATCAAAGGCTCCTAAGTAAGCTCAATAGTCATGGGATAAAAGGACAAGTCCTCTTGTGGATCAAAAACTGGCTTATAAATAGGAAACAGAGAGTGAGTATAAATGGGAAACTTTCTCAGTGGAGGGTGGTAAGCAGTGGGGTACCACAGGGATCAGTACTCGGTCCAATGCTTTTTAACTTGTTTATTAACGATTTGGAATTGGGAGTAAGCAGTGATGTGGCTAAATTTGCAGATGACACAAAGTTGTTCAGGGTGGTGAAAACCAGGGAGGATTGTGAGGCACTCCAAAGGGATCTGTTGAGGATGGGTGAGTGGGCGTCAACGTGGCAAATGGGGTTCAATGTGGCCAAGTGCAAAGTGATGCACATTGGAGCCAAAAATCCTAAATATAAATACACGTTGATGGGGTCTGATCTGGCAGAGACGGACCAAGAGAGAGATCTTGGAGTCGTAGTGGATAACTCGCTGAAAATGTCTAGACAATGTGTAGCTGCAATAAAGAAGGCCAACGCTATGCTGGGGATTATTAGGAAGGGAATTGATAACAAATCAGCCAGTATCATCATGCCCCTGTATAAATCATTGGTGCGACCTCATTTGGAATACTGTGTACAGTTCTGGTCACCACATCTCAAAAAGGATATTATAGCATTGGAAAAAGTGCAGAGAAGGGCAACTAGAATGATAAAAGGGTTGGAACACCTTCCCTATGAAGAAAGGTTAAAATGCTTGGGGCTCTTTAGCTTGGAGAAACGACGGCTGAGGGGTGACATGATCGAGGTTTATAAGATTATGAATGGGATTGAGCAGGTTGAGAAAGAAGTACTTTTCTCCCTTTCTCACAATACAAGAACTCGTGGGCACTCTATGAAATTGCTGAGCAGTCGGGTTAGAACAGATAAAAGGAAATACTTCTTCACCCAAAGAGTGATTAACATATGGAATTCACTGCCACAGGAGGTCGTGGCAGCTGCAAGCATGGACAGTTTCAAGAGGAAATTAGATAAACATATGGAGCAGAAGTCCACCAGTGGCTATTAGCCACAGGGTATAGATGGGAACTCTCAGTCTGGGGCAGGTGATGCACTCTATTCTTGGTGCTGGAGGGGGCAGCAGTGGGAGGGCTTCTGGTGCCCTGGCCCCACTGCTGGACCTCCTGATGGCACCTGGTATATTTTGGCCGCTGTGTGACAGAGTGTTGGACTAGATGGGCCATTGGCCTGATTCAACATTGGCTTCTCTTATGTTCTCATGTCAGATCCTAATTTCTCTCAGTATGCCCGTAACAGAGCATTACCCTTGGGTACTAGGAATCTCCCGGTGGTCCCCAGCCCGAAAGAGGTCCAGCCCCGGCCTCCATCTGGTGGAACTCTCTGCCAGAGAACATCTGTGTCCTGAAGGATTTATTGCCTTCTTCAGGGCTTATAAGGCAGAGATGTTCTGCCAGACTTTTGGCTGAGGACAGCGAGGGGAGAGCAAGTGGTCTGGCGCTCTCAGGTCCCCCCCCCTTAGCTGCCCCCTTGGAAATTCTGGGTAGTTCAGTTTTTTATTCAAATTATTTGCCACATTGGAATTACTTTTTGCTTATGACTTTGTACTGCATTTTAACACCAGTTTAATTTAAATTAGGGCCGCAGTGGCTCAGAGGTTAAAATGCTGAGCCGCAGACTGGAAGGTCTGTAGTTCGGCAGTTCGAGACCCTACTGTCGCATGTCAGAGTGAGCTCCCATCTCTAGCCCCAGCTCCTGACAACCTAGCAGTTCAAAAGCAAGAAACTGCAAGTAGATAAATAGGTACTGCTCCAGTTAGAAGGTAACAGCGTTCCGTGCGCCTCGGCATTTAGTCATGCTGGCCATGTGACCATCTTTGGACAGCGCTGGCTCTTCAGCTTGGAAATGGTGATGAGCACCGCCTCCTAGAGTCAGATTTGACTAGCTTTCGAGCAAGGGAAACCTTTACCTTTACTTAATTTAACTTGGATTGTTGTGTTTTTATTCTGTTGTGAGCCACCCTGAGCCGTGTTTGTAGGGAAGAGCAGCCTAAAAGTCTAACAAATAAATAAGATGCCTTCTTCCAGGAGTATCTCCATTTCAAGAAGGCTACAACTGTAGACTTGAATTCCCGCCTCCTGAATCTCTCTCTTTCCCCACTTAGGGCTGCCACCTCCGGGTTGGGAAATTCCTGGAGGTCTGGGGTAGGGCCTGGGGAGGGCAGGGTTTAGGGAAGGACCTCTGCAGGTATAATGCCCTGGAAGCCTCTCTTCCAAAACAACCATTTTCTCCAGGAGAACAGAATTCTGTGATCTGGAGGACATCAATTGTAATTCTGGGAAATCTCTAGGCACTACCTGGAGGTTGGCAACCCTACCTTCAATCCACCCCCTCCGTTTTTTTGTACCAAACACCCAGCCCAATGAAGAGTTTGGGAAATAATAAGATTGACACAAAGATAATAAGATTGGCATACCATGAAGGGCTGTATGGTTTAGTAAGAACCCTTTACAGGGCTTAAGGAAAGCACTATGGAAATACTAAGTACTATGAGAGCCGTCTTATAACTTACCCTTAATGTAATGTTAAAGCCAAAAACTATATCCCCAGTGGTGGTTGTTGGTCATTCTGACTCATTCCGTTGCCACTGTATGCCCACTGTGACCGATTCCCCACAAACTGTGCCACCCTACCTCTTCCGTTTGCCCCTGTTGCATTGGTCAATTTCACACTATTTGCTGCACGGCTGCATTTTGACCCGCATCTCCCCCGATTTCCCCCGCATCTCCTTGATCCTTGTTTTTTGAGATCGAGAAGATGCAGGGGAAAGCAGGGGGAGATACGGGTCAAAATGTGGCCTCACAGTGAATAGTGTGAAATTGACCAATGCAACCAGGGCAAACGGAAGAGTGAGGGCGGCACAGCTGCTTGAGGGGAACTGGTCTGTGTCTCACTCTCTCTTGAACAAAAGTGTAGTAACAGCATTTCCAACATGCGTGTGGGTGAGTGTGGGACAGTTACACCCAAAGCCCACAGAAACGCTCCTTGTCCTCCCTCCCACTTTGCCAGTAATCAAGTAAATTTCAGATCTTTAAAACTGAGATGAAAGAAGGACCAAGTAAGTAGAACTTAACCATAATACATTAACTGGCAGGTAACAGTTCTGCAATATATAAATGAGGCTCAAATACTCTAGGCTGTTGAGCAGGATGTTCAGCAACTGTTGTGGAGTTGATGTAGCACAGCGGCTAAGAGAATGTGCTATGACCTAGGAGGTTCTCAGATCACAGCATATTTCTACTAACAAACTTAGTAAGTGGCCTTTGGCAAGCCACACTCTCTCCAATGCAGCCAGTGTGGTGCTGTGGCTGGAGTAGGAGTGGGATCTAGGAGGGCTATATTCATATCTGTGGGAAGTTCCAGGTGCAATGTCCCTACCTCAGCCTCCAGACTTTGTGGCAAGAGAGACTACATGGCTAGATAGGCACACTGACCTTTCTTCCTGTGTCTACTCTTCTGCCACTGTCCCCTTTGAAATGTAGACTGTGTTCTCAGGGACAGTTTCCCTTCCTTCCATTCTCACTCAGATGAAGACGAACTCTCCCTGCACGCACCAAGAGAGACGACATGCTGTGCTCTCTTGGAACCATGAGGCAGATGGCCCTCTTACCATCTGCTTCTATCCTTTAGCTAGTAAGTTAGTACTCTATCCTGCCTCTGCTCTTTCCTATTCAGTGTACTTCTCAAATAAAGAGAAGTATTTCTCTGCTAAACCTGCAACATGGCTCTGTAACCTGGTAAAGTAATGCTGCTGCATTTGTAGCTTTATTTAAGCACTATTCTAACTAGTGATAACTGGACTAACCACACCACTTAACCTCAATAGGTTATGGGCCCAGCACAGATCTGCACCCTGCCTTGGAATCTTGCTGGGTGACCTTGGGCCAGTCAGACTCTCTCAGCCTAATCACCTTACAAGACTGTTGTGACAATAAAGTGGAGGAGGTGGAGAATGATGTTGTAAGCTACTTTGGGTTCTCATTGGGGAGGCAAAGTGCAACATAATCTACCTAAATCAGTTGTAAAGCTTATAACACAAAAAGGCATGAAAGGCCCTCTAAATACTAAAAGCACAATATAAATGCTAAATAGTATCATTATTTCAATCAGGATCCGCTGGGCTCAAACTATTATCTCTCTTATCTCAAGGCCATTTCTATTACCAAGTAAAGGTCAGAAGACAGCCATGCTTACCTCCATGTCTGAAGTGAGGATCTGCCCCAGGCACAGTATTCCCCAGTGGCCCTGGGTAATACAACAATGCCTACAGCATTATCCTTTCTCTGCTTGCCTAAGAAAGAGATTTCCAGTTGTGTTCCAGATTCTTGGCTCTATTTAACAGTGGGCTACAGATTCTATGTGGTCCCATCCAATGCTCCCTCTAAGCTAGGGAGTCTTGCAAGTAAAAATTCTACTTTGTGAGCTCCTGATATTAAAATTGTGAGCGAGCAATTTGGCTACTGCATAGATTAGTTTGCTCTGGAGCCATCCTTCCTGAGCTAAGGCAAAAATGTGTGAGCTGAAGGCTAAAAAATCTGTAAACTAGCTCACACTAAGTCAGCTTAGAGGGAACAACGGTCCCATCTGTTCCTGCCCTCCTGCATTCCGCTGAGCCTGCTTTGTGCTGCTTCCATAGCATTACAAATTTTTAGTGAGCTGGTTGGATGTTAAGTCTCGATCCTCCTTAAGGACTAGGTCTTGATCTTTCTTTCCTTAGCCAATATTCCTTTCAGTCAAGAACTGGGGATGATTTCCCTTGCATGTGCCCCACTTTTCCCAAAGGGCTGATAACTCCAGAGTGAGGAAGGCAAACTCATGGCAACCCCTGGTGCCAACTCTGTTCCCATACCCACTGAAACTACACTGACCATACCATCAAGGTCTCAAATTTACTTGCTCATCCTCCATTGAAATATATGTCATCTCATGCCAGTACTACCTTTCTTCTATTTATGCAGTGTAAACAGAGAAAATGTAGAGTTGGCATGAGATGACATATTTCATTGGAGGATACACAAAACACTAAATGGATACAAATCTGTTGTTTTAAAAAAGCATGATTTAGTAGCCAGTGGTAGAAAATTTCAGTCTCTCACGACAGCCTGCTGCTGAGCTGTAAGTCACCATTATTCAACAAAAGCATTCCATAGGAAGAATCCAGCATGAAACTGCTGAATTAAAATTTACCAGGAGGCTTGACACTTCTCCCTTTAGGTTCAGCCAGAAATTCTGGGTTCCTCTTGTGCTGCAGGTTTTAAACAACCTTAGCAAATCCAATAAGATTGTGTTATCAGCTATTATTGCTGTTGTGAATGGTCAGTGGCCTTAAGTTATATTATTTTAGTTTCACACAGAAATGTTACAGATTGTACCACTGGCATTTCACTAGCTTTTGATCCCTCCGTTGACTTTTTTTCTTCTTTTATGGCCATGTATATATATACTGTGGGGCCGCAGTGGCTCAGAGGTTAAGATACTGAGTTGCAGACCGGAAGGTCTGAAGTTTGACTGTTCGAGACCTTAGGACCGTGTGATGGAGTGAGCTCCCATCTCTGGCCCCAGCTCCTGTCAACCTAATATTTCAAAAGCAAGAAATTGCAAGTAAATAAATAGATGCCGCTTCAGTGGGAAGGTAACAGCATTCTATGTGCCTCAGTGTTTAGTAATGCTGGCCACATGACCATGGAGAAGTCTTCAGTACAAGATCGGAAAACGTGGAGAGAGTTGGCCCATAGAATAGGTAAGAGTCGAACATGACGGAATGGCTAACAACAACAACATTAAAGCTTAGCAATAAGTCTTTGAAGTGCAAGAAGCCACCCTCCCTTTGCTGCAACAGACCAACACAGCTGAACTGCCTCTCTGCCACTTCATAACACAATTGACCGGGGGGCAGGGGGGGCACACAACAATTATGTTTATGTACATAAGAATGATAGTGAGGTTATGCTAGAAAGCTCTCAGGCTTTAGGAACAAAAAGTATGTCAACATATTAAGTGGCAATCCTCTACGTACAATTACTTCCTGGTAAATCCCATTAAAATCCATTGGACTGATTCTCAAATAAATCAATGGGACATACGCCCAAGCAAATACAGTTTGCATAAAGTTAGTTGGATTTATTTTGTGGGACTGGATAACTCATTTCTCCCGTCTGCAGAAATCTGGTAGTTACAGATGCCACCACAGTTGGAGACCAAAAACAATGGAACAGGGAGTTAATCCCATCCAGCTAGTTGTGCCTAATTAGCTCTAGCTTAAATAGCATTATAAAAGCAAAAACTTCTGACCCTTCAACTGAAATGTAATAATCCCACAGGACTGGTCTTCCAAGCAGTGCTCAAGTTATTATTATTGTTTTTAAAGAATGCCAAAACATTGGAAGTCACATTGGATCCGAAAGTGATGCTCCCTAGTCCTGGATTTATGAGCTGCAATTGTTGAGTGCTGGTTGAAAAGCACACTGCATATGCTCAGAGAGCATTTCTTCTTTAGCATTCCTGGTTCCCTCACACAATCCAGAACTGTATCCTGACACTGAAAACAAAGTTTCTGGGCTAACAAAGCCGTAGTGAACCCTTGCTTCAGGGCAGGTATCTGGTTTGCTGACTTAAGGATGTCAAGAGGAACTTTTTACCCTGAGTGGAAAGGGTGGGATCCAGCTCTGGAGGAACAGCTAGGCTGCAAAGGCCTTTTGCTGGCGTCATAGTCCCTGGGTTTTCCAGCTGGCAGGGACTGCTGTAACTGCAGATGTGCTGGATGCCAGCCCAACCATCCAGAAGGGAGGGGGTAAAATGGTTGGGAAATATGTGGCCAGTTTGTCTTGGCTGATTGACAGTTTCTGTCTAGGGATGGGGGTAGAGACGAGAGGATCCTGTTTTGCAGCGACCCCCAATGGCTGATTTCAGGAGGTTTAGTTCATGGCCATTTGAGAAGCTGGCCCTCTAAAGCCATTTACAGAGGGAGTGACACAAAAAGTACCAGAAGCAAATCCACCACTATTTGATCTAATCCCTTTACACAGCTTTTAAAACTTGAGTCAATCCAGTTCGTTAGCTGCTCTCTCCAAAAAGCTGGATGTCTAAATATATTTTTATTTGGGGGCATTTCAACAAGAAAGCTGTTGAAATGAAACTGGAGAAAGCGCTGCTAGAAGAAAATTAATACAATATTGTGTTGTAAGTATATGCTGCAGTTCTGTTGCTTTCTACGGAGGGCTCGCCGTGTTCTGTTGTGGTCTTGTACTATCATGGCTGCTTAATTCATTCATGAGCCCAGGGTGGTGTACTGGTTAGAGTGCTGGACTACAGTCTGGGGAGAATGAATACATAATGTGCTTGTCAGGTCACAAGAGACCCATGGCAACTCCATCCACTGGGTGTTCAAGACAAGAGAAGACCCAGGCTTGAATCTCCACTCTGCCATAGAAGCTTGCTGGGTGACTTTGGGCCAGTCACCTACCCTCACCCTAACACACTCCCCAAAACAGAAAAGAACAAAGAGTCCAGTAGCACCTTAAAGGTGATTCAAGGAAGTGAAAGAAAGCAGTGATTCAAGAAAGCTCATACCATGTCACACAAATTTTGTTAGCTTTTAAGGTGCTACTGGACTTTTGCTCTTTTCTACTGCTACAGACATACTGACACAGCTACTCATCTTCATCTGCCCCTTACAAGGTTGTTATGAGGGGATAAAATGGACTAGAGGACAACCTAATAAGCTGCTTTGAGTCACCACTGGAGATAAAGGTGGGGTATAAAGGAAGTATATGAAAAAAGTTTAGATTTCATGAAGTATATACAAAAAGTTTAGATTTCAAATAATGTGGTATTTATTGTGTATTTACATTTTTTGCAAAATATTGTTACTCCCCTGGGACATTTTAATGGAAAGGCAGAATTAAGAAAAATCTTTTAAATTCATAAATGACATTGAAAAGCCGACTCAAGACTACATGTTCCTGCCAGGGATGGAGTTTCCAGACAAATTTAGAACAAGGAATGCAAAGAAAGCAGCTGGCATTAAAAGGCACAATGATCAGTCATTTAATCTTTTTGTAATGTACCCAGAGCGGAACGTGGGTCCAGGCCAGCCATGTGCTCAAACCAGTTCCAGCCGGTCCGACACGTGGCTGGACGAAGGGCCTGAGCTTCGCTCCTGAAGGCAATGGACAGTAGGATCCAAACTCCCTGCCAATCGGGGAAGTAGGATCCAGGAGGTTAATGCAATCAATGTGCATAATCCAATCACGAGTGTGTGTGTTGGGGTGTGGGTTTCTTGGGGGATATAAGCCAGCCGGCTTAGGTTGTCTTGTTCTCAACCTTGAAATAAAAGTATGAGCTGATTTCATTCTATGGATTCGTCAGTCTCAGTACTTTTCACTTTTTTTTTAAATGCATCCATAATATTAATGATGCTAAAATCTGTTATCATTGAGTGGTTTCGAGACTGCAGGTGGGAGGAGAAAGAAGAGTTTACTTGGTTCAAGGATTGACCGCAGACCCAAAGTAAATCAGCCTCATTTGACCTTCTGCTTTTAGAAGAGAAGAAGAAGCGATTGGATTTATACTCCGCCCTTCACTACCCAAAGGAGACTCAGAGCAGTTTCCTTTCCCTTCTCTTTCCCTTCCCCTCTCCACAACAGACACCCTGTGAGGTAGGCGGAGCTGAGAGGGCTCTCTCGAGAACTGCTCTTTCCAGAACAGCTCTGAGAGAACTGTAGCTGACCCAAGGTCACACCAGCAGCTGCATGTGGAGAAGAGGGGAATCAAACCCGGTTCTCCCAAATTAGAGTCTGCGCTCCTAACCACTACATCAAACTGACTTTTAAAAGCACCTTGTTCTATAGAAATCAGCAAATTAAACTTTTGATAGGATGGAGAGAAACATTCTCATTTGCTAGCAATTGTACATTGCGCTGCAGCCAAAAACACAGCTACAGGAGATGGCTGAAAAGCTGGCAACCATAACTGATTCAACATTTTATTTTCCACTTTGTATCTTTTCCTAGAAGTGAACAGAGTTCAAGAATTCCGCCCACACTTCTCTCTGGCTGGGGGTAGGAAATCATAACCCATAAACTGCCCCTATTCTGGCAAGGAAGTATGATGCTTAACTGAAAGCCAAGACCATTGAGTTCTTCCATTCTCTTTGGTACCATAGATTTCACTTTATGTTTTGCCAGCACCTGGGAATATTGACATTTTAACGCTGTACCAGCTAGAGAAGAAGTCAGAGTCTCATATCATGTTCTGGGAAGAGACTTTTCTCAACCTCTGCAAAGGACAAATTCTATTATAAGCCAACGAAATTGAGCTACTTTTAAAATTTTAGCAACTTCTAAATCACTCCTTCAAATAACAGTGAAGAGAGGTGCAGCATTTAATGAGCATTCACAACAGGTCCTTCACTCATAGTATAAAGCCCAGTATTGCAATCTGCACAACAGATGTACATATAAAGTTAAATGCAGATTCATATGGTCTTTAATTATTACTGTTTTCTCAAATGGCAGGTATGCATTTACTTCATTATATATTCAATCATCATCATGTTAAAACACACACAATTTTTCAAAAACAATTGCAAAACAGCTCTAGGGATTGGGAGGGGAAGACAATATGCTGTTGACGACACGGGTACTAGCCAACTGACATCCCCCACTATTACCCTATCCATATTCAAACTGAGCCAAGCTGCAAACTTGAACAACCAATTTTTCAGAGTTCACCTCAGAGGGAGAAAAGGTATGTTTTTACGGAATTAGGTGATTTACCAAATTCACCTCAAAGTTCTAAGAATAATAATCCAGCTTTATCCTAAAATGTGTTTAAGATAATATGCAACTGGGTATAATCTCACTATGGGGTAAGATGAGGTGGCTGCCTCAGGTGACAGATTATGCATGACATTCAAAACTAAACAGACAGATGTGAGCCACGGACTCAATCCAGGAAGAAATGAGCCACTGTATTAATGAATATGTGTGGGAGCTGCAAAAATGTCTTGGGAGTGACCGTATTTACAATAATCACATTACCACCACCCCAATTCGTGCCCCATCTCTTTTCTCCCCAAAATTATTTCCTAATGCTGTTCTACTCAGTAATATTTCTATTTAGTCTTATACTTTTTGCTTTCTATTAAAAATAATTATGATGAAAAGTCAGTTCTACAAATTCTGTCACACTTTCCTGAATGTGGCCAAGAAATCTTTCTCAGGATGAGGCTATGCTGATGGAAGAAGGCTTCATTCTCAGTGGCAGGGGTCACAAAGAGAAGGAAACAGGTGTAGTCCCAACAAGAGCGCTACTCTTAACTTGCCCCTCTTTGCCTTCATAGCAGTAAGTGGCTACTATTTATTCACATGGAGAAAAGTAAAGGACAGCATTGCAATGGGGGGGGGGGGGAGCTGCCCACCAAGCCAATTGTCACTAAGAGGCATGCCATAGGAATAGCAAAAAAAAAAAAACCTTCCTACCTGAAGGCAGCTCTGGGTTCAGAAGGGGATGTGAAGAAGGAACACAGCTTCCTGGGTTGGGAGGGGTGTTATTCATCTCCTTTCTCAGGGCCTGGAACTCAAGGCCATATCTGTATTCTGGAACTAGGGCAACAGAGCCAGGTTTTGTAAAACTCCTGCCTTTGTTCCAGATCTGCACACCCCCTGTCAAACTTCACAGCCCTTTTGCTAGTGCTTGCTGAACATGATAAAAACCTCCTCATCTGATTGTGTCCAGCAGATGGCGCCATCATATCACACCCCTCAGCAAGAGCACCTCTTCCCTCACTAGAGCATGTGGTGAAGCTGACTTGCTGAGATTAGGAAACATGAAATGCTGAGTGTTCGTATTAAAATGCCTTGGGAAGGGCCTCTCCCTTCTGTAACTGGGAGAAGCTGTCAAGCCAGATGGAAGAGCCGTCTCTCATCTCCTCTAAGGAAAAGGCTGTGCTGGAGACAGCCCAGCAGTACCCTTGATTTTTAGGCAACAACACTTTGCTAACAAAGAGCTTTGCTATATATAAAATGGTTTGCATTGTATTTACTGTACTTTTCTCACCGCCTTGCAGGTAAAGCCAAGGCACGCATACACAAGCACCATGTGTTCATACAAAACAGTAAAAACCGAAATGCAAAGTAACCTAATATGCCTAAATTAAAAGTTTTTTAAAAAAACAAACTTTAATTTTTAAAAAAATTAGGACTTAAAAAATGAGAACCAAGTCAGTCCAATGCATTTCTATTCATTAGGCCAAACACTGGAAGCTAAATGTAGGGTCAGTATGGACAGTTCTCAAAATCCAAAGTTTTGGTACTGGGGAGAGATTGGGGCTTTTCCACACACTTGACTTACTGATTTTCTTGGCAGTTGATCCATAAACACTGGAGTCAGTTTGGGCAAAGTTTTTCCATATGTCTGCCCACCCTCTGCATTTTCACAGCTGTGGAGTCAGTTTATTTTCTTCCGCACGTGCCATAAATAATCAGGATTTTCAAGGGAAGGTGCTGGAGTCATCTGTAGCAACATCGGTGGCATCGCAGCAGCCTCTTTTCCCCCTTTTTGTGCATGCTTATGTTGATACACCAGCTGAATTTGAAAAAGATCAAAAATTAATACTTAGGGCTGAAGAGAAAGAGCAGGGGGCTCCACTGACACACAGAAGGGAGGGACATGAAGCATTCCCAGGACAGGACTGCAGCTGCCTGTTACGGAGGGTCAGTGCCTGCCTGTCTTTGCAGAGGGAAGCCTAAAAGGGGATCTGCTCCGCCACCCATCTGTTTATGAACCGTTTGTGAAGCGCTATCTCCCTTTGAAACCGTGCGGCTTTTTTTCTCGCACCAGAAATGGCTACCTCCACACACACCAAGGGTTCTGCATGTTTTTAAAAAACATGGCACTAAAATATCACTGTACCATTGTAATTAGATGCTGAGCAGGTTCTCTGAATTGCCAGCTTTAATTTTTATTTTTTTAAAAAAATAAGTCTCTATCCTTTTCCTTAGCAGAGATAAAGAAAAGGGGAGTATCTCCACCAGGGAAGAAGCTGGAGACTTACTTTTAAAAAAATGAAAGCTGGGAACACAGAGAACCTGTTCAAACTAAATTTTGTGTGTGTATGTGTGTGCGCATGCTTATATTGTTACAAGGTTTTTTTAAAAATCGAGAACAAAACCACTCATTTTCAGGGAAGGAGGGAAGCAGAGAGAGAGTGGTCTGATGATGGCGATAGATCAATCATTGAAAAAGTAGGTGGGAGGAGGGTAAGAATGGGTGAAACCAAGAAAACCAATAGAAATATTATACACAGGGGAAAAGGTGACTCAAAATCAGCTTCTAGAAAAGGGTCAGGATAAAAGTTGTCTCAAAAGAACGGGGGGGGGATGGGGGGACAAAACAAAAAAAGAAGCAGAAACTAGTGTACTGGCTCGCAGGCTCCAAGTATTGCCAGGGTCAGGCAAGGCAAGGTGGTTCAGTCCAAGGCCAGGGTTTCAGAAGTCAGGCAAGGTCAAGTTATTTGGTCCAACTGTGGTTCATCTGCTGAACCAGGGCTTGAAATCACAGAATTTGGGGGTGGGGGTTACAGAATTCTGGAACTACACATAGTTCTGCTGTCTTCCTTTTTAAGTGGAAGCTGAACATTCAAAGAAGGGCCCTGGAATTAATTTTATTTATTTTATATTTAAAACATTCGTTAGCTGCCTTTCTACTTTGCAGAACCCATGGCAGTTTTTTACTCCGCATCTTTGGCGGGAAGCCGCAGGTTGGCCACGAGAGTGCTATGCCTCCCAGATGTTGCAGTATGATTGCACCTGGAAACTCCGCTATTCAATCGTGGCTCTCCCACGGCAAATTCAGCGTGTGACCAGGGCCTAAAAAAGTCAAATGCAGTCCTAAATAAAACTATCTTCAGCTGCCTCCTGAAGATCAAAAGTAAAGGGGCTAGGTGCCCCTCTCCAGCGAGGCTGTTCCAGAATCCTGGGGCTGCCACTGAAAAGGCCATCTCTCACATGCCCACCAGATCAGCTTCTTTGAATGGCAGGGCAGTCAAGATGGCCTCTCCCTGTGATCTTAGTCCCCAGGCAGGAACACATGGGAGAAGAATACTTTTAAGACCAAAGTTCTACCCTCTGCTCAACTATACAATGTGGCCTGTTGTAAAGAGCCAGTGTGGTGTTGAACTAGCACCTGGGAGACCCAGATTCAAATCCTCATTTGTGCCATGGAAGTTCACTGGGTGACCTTGGGCCAGTCACACTCTCTCAACCTAACCTACCTCACAGAGTTGTTGTGAGGATAAAATGGAGGAGGGAAGAAGAAGAAGAAGAAAAGTAGGGTTTTATATACTGCTTACAACAATCACCTACCCTTCCTCTCCCCACAACAGGCACCTTGTGACAGAGGCTGAGAGAGTTCTAAGAGAACTGTGACTGGCCCAAGGTCACCCAGCAAGCTTCATGTGGAAGAGGAGTGGGGAATCAAGCCCAGTTCTTCAGATCAGAATCCGCTACTCTTAACTGTGACACCACGTTGAGGAGAATGAGGTAAGCTGCTTTGGGTCCCCACTGGGGAGAAAGGCAGGGTACAAATGAATTAAATAAATAGACAAAATAAAACAACAGCTGTCCAACTCACCCCTTATAAGATATGTGGACCCAATCCAGCCAGACCTTGTTGAAGATGTTGAATCCACACACCCTAGAAGCCCAAATATTAAAATCTTCATAAACCTGGAGATGATCAACAGTGCAGTCCAGAACTAAGCAAACACTTAAACAGGCAGCCCACTGTTTTCAAATTTATTTATTTATTTATTTTATTAATTTCGATTTATATCCCGCCTTGCCTGCACAGGCAGGCCTTGCTCATGCACAGGACTCTAGGTACTGGTGCACTTTGTTTTCCAGCATTTCAGAAACAAAGTTTGCATTCTCTTAAATTTTCACAGAGCACAGAATAGAGTCCACTAGGAAAAAAATGCACTGGACATAAGGGATGTTTTAAAAATCTGCATTGTCCCACAGTATCCTAAGAGCTATCCAAATCTATGCCGAGTTGAGAATGTACTGATGATGTCACATGCTTAGACATTCCTAACTCTGCACAGGCTCGGGCTGTGAGGTATCATGTGAAAAATCTATCATCTCCACCACTTCTACAAAAACTAGAGTTTTATTTTAAAAATAAGGTTTGTTGTCCTCATTAAAATCTCAAATACATGGGCAATATCTCTGGAAAGCCTCCCATTCTTACCTTTAATCCAGTCCTTAGAATTACAAACTTTTACTTGAAGTATTTCCTAGATGATCACTGTCCTAAATTGATCTTCACCAAGGCCTGTAACAAAATGTTAATTATACTGAAACGCAGAAGAACCACTGCCCCCTAGTGGGACATCTAAATATAGGCTGACTTGCAAATGGTTTTATCAGGATGATTAAGAAAAACACTTCTAACTGAATAGTTCCAGATAGTTCTTAATATTTTTCCTCTGGCTCTTTCTATTGTGCTTGATCAGCTGGCCATGGCAAGATTTGCACACAAAAGAAGTATTGCCTTCGGTGAAAATATTTTAGCATTAATCTACAAATACAGCAGAATTAGGTGGTCTTGAAGACCCTCATTCCATGCACCCTGTTTCACATATGAAAATAGGAACACTCTTGTAACACTCCATTCCCATCCTGTAACAAGGATGCAGCCAGTCTTCAGTTCCTGAGGATGATGGTTCTTACTGTTAACGTGTACACACAGACACTTGAGATGAAGCACCCATTGCCCACTCAGATACTGAATTTCTAAAGACTCTAGGGGAGAGAGCTGAATTCTGTAGGCCAATAACCCCCACAACTCACACTAATACTAATTTAAGAATGCATCCTCCAACAGCAAAAAGAGGAACAGTGATTTATCAGAGGCAGCTATGAGAAAACAGGGAATGGTCTTTAGTAAGAAGGGGATGTGAGAACATATATAAAATTGAAAAGTACTGAGACTTACTAGTGATTTCAGCTCTCACATACTTTATTAGATGAAGAACAAGACAACTAAGCCGGCTTGCAGGCCGGCTTTTATTCCCAAGTGACCCACACCCCAAACATACACACACCCGGTGATTCGCTATTTACATTGATTGGATTAACTCCTATTCCTCCATTGGAGGGAAGTCAGGATCCACTAGTCCATTGTCCTTCGGGGCGAAGCTCAGGCCCTTCGCCTGGCCACATGGTGGACCGGTTAGAACCAGTCCAAGCACATGGCTGCCCGGAGCCCATGTTCTCAAGTGGATACATTACAAAAATCCATCACGAAAGTGATTAGAGATATAAAACCAGGTAAAGTACTTTTTCCATAATTTGAAAGGTGAAAGTTGTGTTCTCATACATATATCTCTAGACGTTTGTTTGCATATTTTTATGACTCACCTGGAGTGGGATGACCAGCTGTGGGAGAGAATACAAGAGCTGTCCCTCCCCCCACCCACTGGATTTCTTATTTCTTGTTTGTTGATAGGCCAGAGTCAAATTCAACAAAAAAAGGAATACAAGCCCAACCCAAACATTGAATTAGGCACTTGCTCAACCTTCATGATAGGCCAGAGTTGCCCTCAATAACTTTTCCTATTTTTCTTTCTCTACCTTTTCACTCCTCCCACCCGCAATTGGATGTTCTGATGCTTTCTTCTTAAAGGGCCAGGAGGCTTCATCCTTATAATTTCCCTTCTCCCTCCCTTCTCACACTTCCACTAGCTTCAGATGCTCACATACACTTGAGGCTGAAAAGGAGAAAAACTACAGCTATCTTGACAGATCGTAAACTCTCACTGGAAGAAACCTCCATCTTAAACAAGGGAGGTAACTTTGCAGTCACCCCCACAGAAATTCCTGTGGAAGACATCATCACAAATGTAGAAGCTGCCATTCATCATCTACCTGAAGAGGAAGCTGAAGAGATAAGAGGGGAGACAGCAAGGTTTCTACGAAAAGCAAAGCTTCCTACCAGTAATATAACACGTAAGGAGAGAAACGCTATCAAGACCCTCAATGTGAATCCAGACATCATTACTCTACCAGCTGACAAAGGCAATGCCACAGTGATCATGAAAACGGAAGAATACAAAAATAAGAGTAGAGAACTTCTCGACCCCACCACATACAAAAAATTAAAACGAGATTTAACCTGCAAGATCACCAGGCAAACGAGCTCGCTGATCAGGAATTCCTCACTTCATCCCAACACACACAAAAATTATGCAAGATAGAAGCACAGCCACCACGACGGTATGGACTCCCTAAAATTCATAAGGACTCAGTCCCACTCCAACCCATCATGCATGCTATTGGTTCCCCTACATATGAATTAGCTAAATATCTGGCCAATCTTCTACAGAACAACATCGGAAAAAACACAACATACATCAAAGATTCAACACATTTCATCAACAAAATCAGCCCTCTGAAACTCAGCCCACAGGACATACTTGTCAGTTTTGATGTGGCATCTAAACTATGCACTTCAAGCAAATGGCTACACCAAGAATGAAATCAGAAGAGTGATTAAACCAAAGATAAAACGAAACAACTGAGGAAAAACAGTCTCCCATAGGAAAGTGTTTTTGCCATATATCAAAGGAATCACAGATCAGATGGGAAAACTTATGAAAAAACACAACTTACAAACCACCAGAAAAATACAACAGATGCTATGATCAGCAAAAGACAGAAGAGACCCCCTCACTTCTGCAGGAGTATACCACATACCCTGCAATTGTGGACAGATTTACATCGGGACCACACAATGTAGCATCCAGACAAGAATAAAAGAACATGAAAGACACTGCAGACTGAGCCAATCTGAAAAATCAGCAGTGGCTGAACACAGCCTAACTCAAACAGGACACAGTATCTTATTCCAAGACACTGAAATGCTGGACAACACATCCATTTACCATGTCAGGTTACACAGGGAAGCCATTGAAATTCATAAACACAATTTCAACAGGAAAGAAGAGAGTTTAAAAATAACTAGGGCATGGTTTCCTGTCCTGAAAAACATAAAATGCTCTACATCTTACAACAGCACTACAGATAAGATTAGCATTTCAACAGCCAATCCATATGCAAAAGAACCTCCTCAGGAAAGCTCCTCCATTAGCATGTCACAGCCTGGGAAACTCCTACAAGATAATGACTCAGCCCTACCCCACCTTCCTGAGTAGATATAAATTACCTGCCTACCATTTTTCTTCTCACATTGACACAGAGAGTACACCATCTTTCTGTGTTATACCTCTGAGGATACCAGTCACAGCTGCTGGCGAAATGTCAGGTACTACAATGCCAAGACCACAGCCATACAGCCCAGAAAATCTACAACTAATGAACTCTAGCCGTGAAAGCCTTCGACAACATACTACAGCTGTGTGCTCCGTCAGGGTTCTGCCATAAATTCTCTGGCCTCATGAAACTCTGTGCCAGTGGAGAACAAGTAGGGTGGGACACCATTTGGAGATGGCACTTCCCTTAGGCAAAGCAAACTATGAGGCTCAAGGCAGGGATGAAAGGCCAATAGCAATCACAGGTTACAGGCTAAGTTGATAGGCTTTCCATGAAGTCTGATTTATATTATTTGGTCAGGCTTTGCATTATGGTCCCTGATTGTTTGTGGTAAGTCTTGCCTCCCTATTAGAGCAACACCATTCCTTCTAAACGATCTTAGCCATTTCTATTTTAACTGTTCTCTGATGGCACAAAGCAACCAACTATTATTCTCACAAAACAACAGAGAGTGGAAGAGCAGGCAGCGTGGGACCACTAACGTACTCAAAGTTTGAAATTCACAGCACTGACTTGCAGTTGTGGCTGGTGCACGGTGGGGCTGGGGGACACACACATCGTTGATTATAGAGGAATTTTAAAAACTTCTCTCACCATTTTTCCTAAATAGGTTTTTACTTCAAAAAGGAAAAACATAAAAATCAGACCTAGGTTTTTTAATGCACCCTCCCATGCCTGGATCAACTCAGCGTCCATTATCTTCAAGTGTACCACAAAAATCACACCACACTCTCTTTTGGTCCCTCATCAGGGCAAATGAACAAGGAAACAATCCACAAATAATCATTATCAGCAATAAACTCCCATTTCCCCCCTGTTCCTTACCAAACACCCCAGTAAAGGGCCTATGGTTGCCAGCCTTCAGGTGGAAGCTGAAGATCTCCAGGGGTTTCAACAGATCCCCAAGCAACAGAGGTCAGTTCACCTGGAGAAAACGGCTGCTTTGGAGGGTGAACTCTATAGCATTGTATCCTACTGAGGTCCCTCCACTCCCCTCCCCAGGCTCTGTCCTCAAAACCTCAAGGTATTTTCCAACCCAGGGCTGTCAACCCTAGCAAAGGCCCAGTCCCAGGCTCTTCCAGAGCAGCACAGCAAAGCAAAACCACACCCCATTGACTGTAATTAGCCCACACTTACTTTCCACTGCTATAGTTGCCTACTGGGCAGTAGGTTCTACTACCCTTGTGAGTCTCTGATTAGTCAATAAATTGTGTAAGAGTCCATTGACCCAGGCTATCAATGTTACCTTATTTTAATATGCCTCCACCCTCTTCCTATAGTTTTGCACTGGGTAGCCATTAGCTTTGGTCCAGAAAAGATCCTGTACCTTTAAGAGAAATGGTGGGAAAGCCCTCTAGAAGAAGAAGAAGAAGAAGAGATTGGATTTATACCCTGCGCTTCACTACCCAAAGGTGTCTAGCTTGAATATAGGGTTGAATTTGGCTGAGGTAGATGTAAAGTACTGGGTTTCGGGCCTCATGACTCGGACGACGACATAAGAGAAGACGCGTTTATTCGTACTTCACACAAGACAAAGAACACACAGCAACGGCCAGAGGCCAACTATATACAGTTAGGGGGGACGGCCCTATATTCCTATTGGCGGGTTTGAATCGCCCGCCAATGCTGCCATTGGTTCACTACTGGCGAGCTCAGGAACCTAGTCCCTATTGTTCTCAGAGAGCGAAGCTTGGCTGTATTTCGCCAGCTCTGCCTTCTGATCCCAGGACACAACACCCCTCCCCCATAGTTCGTCTCCTATCAGGTGACGTAGTCTTTTAAGTATGTTGGTGCCCTCCGTTCTCTTAGCGAACGTCGGGGGCCGGTACCGGACTGGCGGGGCCCCTATCGGGTGGTCCGCCAGCACAAGGAGCTTGTACCTCTGGTAGTAGCCGAGGCGGTGACGGTGGCGGCTGTAACGGTGGCGGCAGCGGCGGCGGCGGTTCAGCTGTCACCGGGGCCCCCTCCGGATTCCGTGGACTTTCCGGCGCTGGCTCCGCTGTCAGTGCTTGCGGTCGATCGGATGCTGGGGCGGCCGCGGCATTTCCCGGTAACTGGATCTCTGTGTCGGGGTCTTGCCGCCTCCGGAGCGGGTCGACGTGTTTACGGAGGACCCGGTCCCCATCTGTTAGGACTTCGTATGACACTGGCCCGGTGGGTTTTAGGATGCGCCTGGCCACCCACTGAGGCCCCGCCCCGTAGTTCCGGAAGTAGACAGGTTCCCCCGGGAGGAAGCTTCGGGGCGCCTCCCGGTTCTCGACCAGCTTTCTCTCTGGGGCTCGGTCCGGGTGGAGTCTGTCTAATAAAGTGGTAGGGCGGCGGCCCATTAATAGTTCTGCGGGGCAATGCCCGGAGATGGGGTTTGGGGTGGTGCGGTATGTAAGAAGAAAGCGGGCCAGCCGGAACTCCCAGTCCCCCTCCGTTATGCGGCTCAGGGCTTCTTTGGCGGTGCGTACCGTTCTCTCCGCCTGTCCATTGGTTGCCGGGTGGAAGGGCGCTGATCGTATGTGCCTGATTAGGTTCCTTTCGAGGAACACTTGAAACTCAGCAGATGTGAACGCTGCCCCGTTGTCCGACACGATTGTGTCTGGTAACCCGTGCGTCGCGAATATTTTCCGCAGGGCCCTTATTGCCGCTTTGGCAGAGGTGGTCGACACTGGGCTTATTTCCACCCATTTCGAGTAGGAGTCTACCGTCACCATGAACTGGAGCCCCTGAAACGGCCCCGCAAAATCTATGTGTAGGCGTGACCACGGCTTGTGGGTAGACTCCCAGCTTTGGGTTGGCACTCTCGGGGGATTGGGGCGGACTTCCTGACACCGTGTGCACCCTCGGACCCAGGTTTCAATTTCGGCGTCCATCCCGGGCCACCACACGTAGCTCCTTGCCAGAGCTTTCATGCGTACAATGCCGGGGTGGGCCTCATGTAGCGTTTCTAGAACCCCTTGTCTCATGGGCCCCAGGATGACCACCCTGTCCCCCCATAACAAGCACCCTTTTAAGGCGGATAACTCTTCCCGCCTGGCTTTGTATGCCGTGAACTCTGGCCCTGTCTGTTCCGCTGGCCATCCCCTCACCACCCAGTTTAGGACCCGGGAGAGAATGGGATCTCGGGACGTGCGGGCGGCCACGTCTGCAGCCTGAAGGGGGGGTTTGGCAGCTCTTCCATTAACAAGACTGCGGGAGCCGGGGCCGGATCTTCCCCTGTATGTGGCAGCGGCAGGCGGCTCAAGGCGTCGGCATGACCCAGCGCCTTGCCCGGCCGATGCTCCAACTGGTACTGGTAGCCCGCTAAAAACAAGGACCAGCGCAACACCCGGGGCGACAATACCTGCGGCGTTTGTTTGTCCGCCGCGAACAGTCCCAGGAGCGGCTTATGATCGGTTACGAGCGTGAAGGGCCGCCCGTACACAAAGTTGTGAAACTTTTAACCCCCGCCACCAGTGCCAAGCCCTCCCGGTCGATTTGTGCATAGTTCCGCTCCGCGGGGGACAGCGTGCGGGAGTAATAAGCCACCGGGACTTCCCTTCCATCCGGTAGCTTGTGTGCCAAGACTGCCCCGACCCCATACGGTGATGCGTCGCACGCAAGGATTACCGGGAGCTTTTCATCAAAGTGGACGAGCACCGCGTTAGAAATCAAGAGTACTTTAACCCCCGAAACGCCGCCGCCTCCCTCACTCCCCAGGCCCAAGGTGTTGCCTTATCCAGCAGTCTGTGCAGGGGTTCGGCCACGGTGGCCTTGTGGGGGAGAAAGGCGTGGTAAAAGTTCAGGAGGCCTAAGAACGCCTGGAGCTCGGCCTTGGACTTCGGGGCGGGGGCCTCCACGATGGCCTTCACCTTGTCCCTTGCCGGATGCAGGCCTGTTGCGTCTACCCGGTATCCCAAGAACTCCACCTCCGGCACCCCGAGGAGGCACTTTTCCCGCTTCACTTTCAGCCCCGCGGCTTGGAAGCGTTCCAGTACAGTTCGGAGGCGGGCGGCGAAGCTTTCCGGGGTGGTCGCGGCGATGAGGACGTCGTCGAAGAACGGCGTCACCCCAGGGATCCCTTTCAACAAATCGTCCATTAGATTTTGAAATATCCCTGGGGCCACACTGACCCCGAACTGCAGCCGCTTCACCCGGAAGGCCCCCGGTGGGTCACTATGGTTTGCGCCTCGGCCGTGGCCTCATCTACCGGGAGTTGCTGGTACGCCTGCGCGAGATCCAGCTTTCCAAATATGCGCGCCCCCGCCAGTGTGGCTAAGACATGGCTGACCACGGGTACGGGGTATGCGTGCGCCTGAAGTGCCTGGTTAATGGTGCACTTATAATCCGCGCAGATGCGGATTTCCCCGTTTGGCTTGACGGGTGTCACAATCGGGGTCTCCCATCGAGCGTTCGGGACGGGCTCTAGGACTCCCTGGGCCACTAACCGGTCCAGTTCGGCCTCTATTTTCGGGCGGAGGGCCAGGGGCACGGTGCGGAAGCGCCGTCGAACGGGCGTCACGGTGGGGTCTAAGTGAAGCGACACCGGGGGCCCTTTATAACACCCCAGTTTCCCGTCAAAAGCCTCAGGGAATTCCTTGCACACCGCCCCCCAGTCCCGCACCCCGCACTTATTCACTCCCCAATCGTTATACCTAGGGCTTCGAACCACGCCCGCCCCAGGAGACTCACGAGATTTCCCTCTACCACCACCAAGTCCAAGTTCCCCTCAAAGTCTCTGTACTGCACTCGGAAAGTGCCGACTCCCCGGATGGGGACAGGGTTCTTTTGAAAATCCACCAAGCTTAGTGGCGATGGACGTAGAGGGGTCCCCCTAATGGGCAAAGTTTTTTTAAAGTGTCTAGGGAAATGATGGACGCCGCCGATCCCGAGTCCACTTCCATGCAACAGGGGGACCCCTCGATCCGCACGGTTACTTGGATCTTCGGGGCAGAGGAGAGGTTGGGGTTGGGGAGGCGAAGTACCTGCAGCGGCTGGTCGGTGAGATGGTACAACTCGGCGACCTCTTCCGTCGTCTCGTAGGCGGTGGACGATGCGCGGTGCGGTGGAGCCGACGATCTCGAATTCCTGTGGCCCTTGGACCGGCAGACCCGTGCGAGGTGTCCCTGTTTTCCGCACCCGTGACAAACAGCATCCCGGAACTTGCAGGATTTCCTTCCGTGGCCTTCCCCGCAGCTGGCACAGACGATCCGGTTGCCGGAAGGCTTGGCTGGCTCTCTGTTGGCCTGCTGGAACGGCGCCGGCCGGCGTTGTTGAGGTCTGAGTGCGAAGACCTCTTCCGTATCCACATTCCCGGGGCTTGGACTCCTTCCGACCACATGGGCGGCCGCGGCCGGGCGTTCCCCTTCTGCGGCCTCATGGGCTGTTGCGGCGTCTAGGGCCTCGTCTAAGGAGAGCCTCCGGTGTCCAACCAACTTGCGCCGCAGCTTGGAGTCCGCCAGGCCCCACACGAACTGCGTCAGCAGGTTGTCCTCCACCTTCGGGAATCCGCAGTCCACCGCAAGCGCCCTTAGCGCGGCCAGGAAGGTGGCAATGGATTCCCCTTGGGCCTGGACTCGCCTCTGGAAATCCATCCTCTTGGCCAGGAAGGTCGGCCGGGGGCTGAAGTAAGCGTTGAGGACATCCAGGATCTCCCCAAACGAGCTCTCCAAGGCCGTGCGGGGCACCAAGAGGCTCTTGGCGAGGCGGACGGTTTGGGTGCCACAGGCGTTCAGCAGGATCGCTCGTTTCTGGTCGGGGTGGCGGATTTCGTTGAGCTCCAAATAGCTGATGAGCTGGTCGACCCATGCATCCCAGGTTTCTGGCTGCGACGGATCGAAGTGTTCCAGTGTTACATGAGAAGCGGCCATGGTTCTGTCTGGGAAGGCGTGCGCCGGGGCGAGCGGTGCGGTGCTGCTCTCGGGGTCAGCGATGCGATGCTCAGCGAGCGGTGCGGTGCTGCTCTTTTCGTCGCTCATGGAGTCACGGAAGGCGTTGAAATCCCATCCTCGTCGCCACTGTAAAGTACTGGGTTTCGGGCCTCATGACTCGGACGACGACATAAGAGAAGACGCGTTTATTCGTACTTCACACAAGACAAAGAACACACAGCAACAGCCAGAGGCCAACTATATACAGTTAGGGGGGACGGCCCTATATTCCTATTGGCGGGTTTGAATCGCCCGCCAATGCTGCCATTGGTTCACTACTGGCGAGCTCAGGAACCTAGTCCCTATTGTTCTCAGAGAGCGAAGCTTGGCTGTATTTCGCCAGCTCTGCCTTCTGATCCCAGGACACAACAGTAGAGAAAGACAAGAAGGCAAGAAGACAATTGATTAAAGAAGGAGCAGACAGCCTACAAGCCATGGAGTGGTAGGAAGTTCAGTAATGCTTTAGTTTTACTTTCCTTAACTGTAAGGGAAGTAAGCAGCAAGGAGCTGAGCTTGGTGGGGTACTGCCCCTTTTGCTCTCATGGACCAACAGGTGCCCTTGCTTGCTTGGTTAAATCTGTATTCATAAAAATGCACCCTTTCCTTAATGGCATGGTGGCTTGGGGCAGTAGATGCATATTTTATATTTCTGTATCCTTCCAGTTTTAGTATATCTGCTGCCAAAGCGAGCACAGTAGGTGCATTTTTTCCCCAGTGCCTCTTAGCTTTGTGTGCCTGAGGCAAATGCTTCACTTGCCTTGCCCTTGTTACAACTCTGATATGAGGTCCCCAAAATGAAATGGCTTATATATTTATCTTTCAGGAAGTATTATGCTGGAGGGGGTTGTGCTTTTCCACTCACTTCTTTGCCTTTTTGACTATCATTCCTCATCTGGGAACTGATCTCACTCTTTAGCTTCCACAACTATGACAACTTGCAGCACTGACCTTGGGTCAGCCACAGTTCTGTCAGGAGCAGTTTTCTCAGAATTCTCTTAGCCCCTCCTACCTCACAGGGTGTCTGTGACTGTAAGTCACTCTGAGACCCCGAGTGAAGGGTGGGGTATAAATCCAACTCTTCTTCTTCTTCTTGTTGTAGCCGCAAAACGGACTCACATCGAGAAGGAGATAAACTTAGAGTAAGAAAGCAATGGGACTGAAAGCAGCTGAAGTTACATCCACCTGTAAACCTGAATCCCACACAGTACTTACAAGTGGGTTTCCACTCTCCTTCGGAGAGAAGAATGAGGCAAAATAGGCATTAATTCTCTCTACCTTTGCTTTATCCTCTGTCAAGCTTTCTCTGTTTTCAACCAATTGCAGACCTGTCACCTCCTTCACTCTCCATTTACTCCTCCCTTAACTTAAAAACACACACATGCACACAAAAAAACTCCCAACCCTTATTATTGTGAACTTCCCTGGCCAATCTTAATTCATTCTGAGCATAACAACCACGCTACAGTGCTTAGCAACCTGCCAGTACTGGTCTATGGTAACTTGCTCTTCCTTCCATTTCCTAAATGTAACCTTTTTCTCCATCACCAGAGAGCTCTCTGTTCATCCACGTCAGGGTTCTTGGATCACCTACCATGTTCCATCTTGTTGGAACACCAATAGCTTGAGCCTGCAACAACTCATGTTTTAAAAAACCCACTCTTGTCACTTTTCCTTCCAACACTCTTCCACACTGAATACTTCCCATCATTTCTCTAAATTAACTAAAATCAGCCCTACTAAAATCTAATGTATGTCTGACTACAAACACTCTTAATATCTCGTAAGAGGGAGAATTCTAACATATGATTATTTCTCCCTAATGTGCCCATCACTTTTACCTCATCTACCAGCTCTTCCCTATTAGTTAAAATCAAATCTAAATCCAAGGCCAATTCTGCATCTAGCATTCACTCCACATTTTCTCAACTAGGAGGAAAAAGTGCAGCTCAAAACCACATTTAAATACCTCAAGGCAATGTCATACTGTCTGCAAAGTCACCCCTGAATGGCCATAAAACAACCATAAATCTATACAGACAGTACTATAAAATCCGATGATCAAAGGAAGGGAAAGCAGCATGCAATGCAGAGGGGAATTCTGTTTCTGTTCCAACATGGGTTTCATAAAACAACGGAGGGAAAAGCCAATGCAGAATCAGCCCAGGTCACCTGTTCTGTCATTTGAAAGTGGAAGTTATCCAGCTCATGCATTTTTGTCTTAGCTCAGGAAGGATGGCTCCAGAGCATGCAGTAGCCAAATTACTCACTCACAACTTTAATGCCAGTAGTTCACAAAGTAGAATTTTTGCTCACAAGACTCCACAGCTTAGAGGGAGCATTGGTCCCATGATACCCTCTCCAACAATTCCACAGTGGGAGGGAGAGGGAAGCCTGAGGGCAAGCCACAGTGCTGCTGCCTGTGGCGGGCGGGGGTGTCTCTCCTCAAAAATAAGGTTTCTACACACACACACATGCACATATACAAACCCAAATAAATACCCCCCCAAATAAGGTTTCTGGCATAGCTATTTGTGGAGTGGGGCTTTTAAGGGGGTGGGGTGGGGCCCTAAAATGCCCCACTGTAGCTATGGGCCTGGGGAGAGTCGCTGAGTTGTTGTGACCTCCCCACTGCTGACATTCACTTTGGTCAGCTCCCCTTCCCTTTGGGTCTTCTTTCTCTCAACTTTCCAGAGATATCATTTTCTCCAGCTCAGATGAGAAAGATCTTGTGCGCCCAAGCTCCATGCTATCATTCTCATGACTGCCTGGCACAGACACTGCTGGGAGAATGCGGCAATTGCAACCCCACCAAATGGCCTTTTGAGCTCCACTCCAGCCCTGGCTTCATTAGCCTCGTAGATTGAATGCCCTCTCTGGAAGCACCTCCAGACCCTTTGCAGATCAAACCAAGCAGCTGGAACCTTCTCGGGCTTAGCTCAAGGGTTTCCCCCCTTTTCACTGGGCTGCGAAGTCCAAAATTCCATCTATTCCATTAGGGAGAACGGAGGAAGAAAGCCAGGCCTGGCTGAGGAAGAGCAGAAGGAGAGGCCTTGGCCACTCTGCAAAGCCTCCGCAGACCGGGAGCAGCTAATGCACCCCCTTGTTGCCTGTGCATGGGGGTGGAGTGAGGGGACAGTTCCACTGACCCTCCCTTGGTGCACCACGGATTGAGACTGAGAAACATCGTCAGACCTGAGGTGTGTGGAGGACACTGGTTTGCCATAGCGTAAAGGTCAGTCTTTTGCTGTCCTAATGAAACAAGGAGAGATGCTAGGACAGAAGGACTGGAGTCTAGCCAAGTCTTCTCCCACTCTCCATCAAAGAAACTCACTTTTTGCGCCAAGAACATTCAACCCAGGAGTCTACACTGAACCTATATGTCTGATACAATACTTGAAAACAAGCTGTATATCTGTGTGCGTGCACATACATATATATGCTATATTCTAAACCCCAGTCCCAGGGGAGTTTTCTATTAGTAAATGGTTTTGCATTGTTTTTTACATGAATATATATTGCAACATATTTATAACCTTGAGGACTAGAAGCCATATATCACATACCCATGACATTTCAGGATGAAGTTTTCAAAAATGAACAGTTGTGGTTGTCGACTGTACTGACTTAGGTAATTCTGCCACTTACAGAACAAGACTGTTGTTTGACTGTAATGGTGAGGTCTCTGCTCTTAGGAGGCAAGGGCCCACTAGACTACAGAAAGACAGTACCCAGGGAGAGACGTTCTGTTAACTAACATAATTTAAAGTCCCCCTGTACAATATTTGCTCTGTCATGAGTATGGAACGGAAAGACTACAACTTTCACGCAGCTTGACATGTAGCTGCAGCAGAAAGTAACATAGTTGGGGCACAAGTGTGACTTGATTCACTATCACGACGTTTGAGCCCAGTGGCACCTTTAAGACCAATAAAGTGTTATTCAAGGTGAAACTTTTGTGTGCATGCACACTTTGTCAGTCACAGTGAAATGAAACCCACCAGTCCACTCCACATACAGAGACAGAAGGTAAGCCGCAAATTAGCATAATTAAGATGTTTACAAGGTTCACCATCTTTATACTGGGTCTTAGGCCAGATTTACATGTGTGGATTTTCACAAAACTGATGCTGGTCAGGTCTTGTGTATGGCTCATATTATTCCATGTGTCTGTTTTGCATTCATCTACACAGCAGGTGAAGGTCCAGTGTAGTGTGGATGCTGTGCAAGTGACAAGGTGTGGTTTCACTACGAGATGCAGCATCGTTCCTGTTTAGTACAACAGAACGTGTATTTGAATCAGCTCATCCAGCATGGCTTTATGGAGAAAGAGGAGCATCTGCAGAACCCAAGACTTCCAGGGTCTTTTCTTCTTCTTTATGTGGGGTATGTCCAGGAGGAAGGATATGGGCAAGAGGGCAATGAAAGATGCAGATCAAAGGTGAAACGCAATCCACCTGGAGCTGGAAACATCCAGCAATGAGGCAATAGGAAGCTGTGATTTGGACTGAAGGAGTTGGGAATCTGAGGCTCTAAAATACCAAACGTCTCTGAAAGCTAGATACAATCCCAGGTGAAAGAAATAGCAAAGCCTTCCCCCCCCACACACACATCTACAGCCCTAAGACAGCTGGTTGTGCTATAAAACTGTTAATTTGGACGTATATGTTTTTAAAGAGGATTAATAAAATTAATGCTTGTCTTCTGATTAGAAAAATCCCCAGATATTCATGCAGAAGAAAAAACATTCTTTAAAGGATTATCTACGCAACAACCATTTGAAACTGGGTATGCCCATACAAGAGAATCCAGGTGCAAATGATTGCCATATCACAATGATACCACAATGTCCAACAATTTGTGTAGGCAGCCACTGGTTACAATTTTACTGTATTTATGTCCTAACATGCTTAAAGCTCCTGTATTCCACTAGGTGGGTTCCAGTCAATAACTGGGGAATATGCACTTGATCATTTGGTAGTCCCAGAGGAATGTTAGCTTGCAGCAGCAGAATGAAACAAGGTGTGCAGTGGCATCTTAAAGTCTTACCATAATTTATTTCATTCTTTTACTCTTTATGTGCCACTGGACTCCCTGTTTTATTCCAGCAGCTGGGTTTCCTAGTTCAACCACAACCACTCACCCGCTTTCTGTTCCCAAAAAAGAAGCATTTGCTTTCTGTTTGAAAGTCAATCTGTTATCTGTACCATCTAGACTTGTTGCTAGTGGGATGGCTGAATGGGCTTACCTTTGAACAGGAAGCTGGACCAGGCCCTTAGCCAGGATTTTTTAAGTCAAGGGGCATTAAAATTTCTTTGGGGGCAGTGGCTAATCAAATTAATCCTGGGGAGAAGGCTGTGATGTCCTAGGCTGGATAGGAAGTCAGGGGGCCTAGCCCCAAGATGCCTCACTGTAGCTATGGGCCTGAGTTGGACAAATCTTCCTGAACTCTTCCATCCAATTTGGTGAATCTTCCTAGGGCTCCTGGTGGAGGCCTGCAGAGTCAACCCTTTATTAAGGACAGATAGGCTGATGATTGCAGAGGGGGAGTGTTTCTGCTCGCCCTTATCCTTCGTTTTTTGTCTATGCCTTCAAAGTCAGCCAAATATTGCCCACCAGTTATGTGTATTAGCCCATTAGGGGCTCGATTAGGCATTTGGCCAGTTCCTGCAACTATACAAGCCGGTGAGTTATGAAGAACTTGGAAGGTTGCAGTGCATGGTTTCTGGGCCACGTTCAGCATGATAGAATGCAACCTGTACAGACCTGCTCCAAGGTGGTGTATCAGTTTGCAGCAATTCACCCCAGCAAGACAGGAACACTTTAGCTAAAGACTTAGGCCATAATTGAGTCTCTCGTTCCATTTGACAAAGAGGTTGTGTGCACATAGCCTGAGTCTGGTCTTACCAGAGCCTGGAGAAGAAAAGGACTTGAGCTGTCTCTGTCCCCTCCCTTGGATCATCAGGGACTGTAGCCGCTGGAAACAGGATGTCAAATGGCCTGGACAAGTGCCATATCCCAATATAGTCTAGGAAGGCTTTTCTGTTACCAAGTCTTGCTCCTGACTAGGGTCTGACAGATGTCACTATTTGCAGCTGGAAAATATTAGGTTAGATTGGCTAGTGACATGAGGGGGTGAGGCCAGGGTGGACCCCCATCCTATCCAAGGCTGCACAGCCAGTCAGCCCTGTATGTGATCCTATCACTAGCTTGATAAACTGTTTTTTTCCTCATATTTCTTCAGCATGTGGCTTTACTGACCTTGCTTAATCAAGCATGGCTTGGGCCATATGCTGGACTTGCAGCATAGGCTGGTCTGAATTCCACAAATAAATTAACCCTTGAGGTTTAGCCACCTTAAACATTTGGAGAGGTGACTTACAAGTTTTTAAAAAGAATTGGACTGATCAAGCTAGAACTGATGGACCAGGTGAAGGGCCATTTGAACATTTCTCCCCCGCCCCCCACCCCCACTGGATACTGTCCATGGCTTCATGTTATTTCTGCAGGTGGGAGGAACACTGCCTTGGCTGAGGCTACCCACTTGGAGATGGTGACTTAGAGATTACCAAGACATCTATAAATATGGAGCCAGCCAGATAGGCTGAAGCAGCAGCTGAGGATCTGTCCCAAGTGAACTTGGAAAGCATGGTGTGAGAACGGCAGGCTGCTATGCTGGCTGCAGTTTATCGCAGCTTCAACTAGAACCATGTGCTCTTGTTCCTGAAAGCAGACAAGCATCCTGATTTATTGCAGTTTAGGGCTTCAGCTGAGTGACAGAGGAAAGGGGAAAGTGCAGCTTTTTCGAGGCTCTTCCTTCTTAACAAGCAACTTGTGGTCATGTACCACCACCCTGCTTGGAAAGAACCTGCTTCTTGAGAGGTTCCACAGAGGAACTCAACACCCATGTGGTGACTGATCACACAGGGTACACAATGCAGCAGCTCCAGTCTCTCAGACCTTCTGTTTGGGATACTAGCAAAGAGGGACAAAATTTTAAGTGTTCTTGTCTGTACCAAGCTGCCATATACTGAATCAGACCATTGGTCCATCAAGGTCAGTATTGTGTACTCAGACTGGCAGCTCTCTGGAGTCTCAGGCAGAGATCTTTCACATCACCAACTATCTGGTCCTTTTTAATCGGAGATGCCTGGAATTGAACTTGGGATCTTCTGCATGCCAAACTGATGCTCTACCACTGAGCCACAGCCCCTCCTCTACATAGGATTACTAGAAGTTGATGCTTCTGAAGGTCCACTGCATTTTTTTCTACTTTTCATAATAACATTTTCTGTGCTGTTTGACATATCATGTCTCTCCTGGCTGTTTCTCTCCAGCAAATACCAGATATATAGTTGCTCCTGCAGCCTATTTACGTTTTCTTGGATCCAGTAACTCAAGAAGGGCATTCACGTTAGCCAGAAGCATGTCCTTGCCATCTGCAGTATTGGAAGGGAGGTTTAAAGGGACCCCTTACTCACTGAGGTTCTGCTCCTGCCCCCTCCATGAAATAGACTCTCTAGAACACATATTTTTCAACTGCGTATACCATAGGGTGATCCATATGGAGACTATTAGTCTGCTGTTAGAAAGGTTTTCTGGCAGATCAAATAAAATTAAACTTTATTACCTCCTGTCTGACAGGTGGCCAGATTTTGTGCCCAGGTTTACAAGGAGCGTAAAATGCATGGCAATTAGATTTTTCAATCTTTTATTTAAATTATACACAAATTTTATGGCTGTCTTATTTTATCTCTATGTTATAGTCAGTTTTAAAATTTTAAGTACGCCACTGTTGGTTTTATCTCATATTTATTATTCAGATGTTTTTATGTAAAATGATTGAGTGCACTGGTTGTTGACTGTAACAATAAATTTGACTTGACACATCATGTCTGATAATTTTACTCCTAGTCCCACTGCATTGCTTATTTGCTATCTCATGCTGTTTGATGGCATTGTTTTACATTATGTAGTATGCCTTGAATCCCAGTGAAAAGGTGCACTATAAAATAAGTAAATGATACACAAGTGAATGGATGTAACCCAATGTCAAGTAATTAAAGAGTAGCTGTTCTCTGGAGGCATAGTATTTGAAGCAGAACTTCCCTTTCAGGATTTTGCCCTTCAGTATTGTACTGATGGCACACATTTCTAGTTCCTGTTTTACCTGTCTCTGGTCCTGTACCTCCTATTGTAACAATCCTCTTTCTGCTGCTCCCCACCTTCAAATGTATGAAATCCCCCCATATATGCCCAGTATATAACAGTGCAATCCTAGAAAATGACACCCTTCTAAGCCCATTGGGTGTAACTGTTTAAGACGGCATTATCAGTCACTGGAACAACAAGCCTCAGAATGAAGCTGTACAAATACAAAGATCCAAACTGAGATACGTTATACCCCCTGCTCAAGCTATTTGTTATCCTTGTGGTTTGAAGAAGGGTACCAAAAGTCTTGCTGTGCTTCAGCCATGGATGCAAAATTCTGTCATAGCTTTCCAACCAAACCTAGGGACTAATGTGAAGAGTAATGTTGTTAAATCATATGATAATGCAGGAAGACAGACTGTCTGCAAAATCCTAAGCCAGTATACTTAGGACCACTGAGCTTCATGGGCCTGCCTGGGAAAGGTGCTTAAATTGCATTCTGAAATAGTTTCCATGTGATTCTATGAAGAAGAAGATGAAGAAGAGTGGGAATTGTACTCCACCCTTCACTTGGAGTCTCAGAGCGGTTTATAATCTCCTTCCCTTCCTCTGCCCACAACAGACACCCTGTGAGGTAGGTGGGGCTGAGAGAACTCTGAGAGAACAGCTCTTGAGAGAACAGCTCTGAGAGAACTGTGACTGACCTAAGGTCACCCAGCTGGCTGCATGTGGAGGAGTGGGGAATCAAACCTGGTTCTCCAGTTTAAAGTCTGCCACTGCTAACCACTACACCAAACTGGCTCCATTTCCAAAACAGCCATGTGTCAATCATGAGCCTTATTTCCTTTTAGCAACAGCTTTAACACTTTGAAGTTTTCCACCCTGTTACAAAAAGTCACAAACCCTGAAGCAACACAATATTCCATCACTGTTGTGTAACCCAGCTGATACTCTTGCAGGTTTTGTAGAGCAAGTCTTGCATCTAGATACAGAAGCTTGGATCCTATGAATAAGTTCTGTGTGCAGTAGATAGTGTCTGCAATAAAAGTGCACTTCCTCTTCTGCTAAAACTTGCATTTGCACAGGGGCGCATTGAAAACCATTGATCTTGTGCACATGTAAGTTTTTGTGGTAGACAGAGTGTATGTCACAGCAGAGACTTAGCACCCACAGAACTCATTCAGAACATTCAAGTCCAAGTGTTATTTTTCCCCAAATTATGAAACTTTCAGCAAAACTACTGAACAGTTCAAACTTCTTAAACAACAGACTGTTTAATAACATCCCAAACAACACTGTTTTAAATAGATTTGCTTTTATTGATCATGTTAGCTGTATCCACACACAGAGCAGAAGAAGCTACTCTTCTTGGATTTTTGCTACATTCACAAAATAAAGCCTTTCTTTAGAGAATGTGTCAACTAGATCTCGTTAGAGAACTGTGAACAGAGTGACTGTGGCAAATTAACACAACTGCCTCCTGCTCTGTTAGGATGGGCTAATGAAGTGACTGTTCCTTGATTACACTGGGCTGACTTTTAGCACCACATAAAAAACACACAGGTTTAAAAGGGTCAGCAGATGCAAATCGCTCTGATATTTATTCTGTTACTGCTGCTTCACTAATTACAGATCTCAAAGGGGGGACAAGATGTAGGTTCTTGCTAGGATAATTGTGGAAAGAGATGGGATCTTGAGGTGTGTTAATAAAGCAATTCTTAGGAAACTGATAATGTGCAGCAACATTTGTCAATGCAGGAATGTCAGAACACCACCGGACATGGCAATGTGTTGTCATCTGCTAAAATATAGGTTTGACTGTCCTCCCTCCGGGCCAGCAGGGGGCAATGGTGGCTACAAATTATATACAAAAAGATTCCTATCAAACAGGAAATGTCCTTGCTTCAGGCATCTGCACAAGCAGGCATCTTGCCTGGTGCAGAAAGACTAGGCAGCTGTTCATAATAGGCAAGGGGGCACTCAACAAAAGATCTGATGCCTGGGATACTGGCATCAGAGGATGTGGCTGGTAATGCCATCCATAATACTTGCCTTGAAACAAACTGATTCTTTCAAAGAATCATTACAAGCCTTCATCTAAGCATATTTTCCTGTGTAGACAAACTCTTGAGAGCTAACCCTAAGCCAGATGTGTTCTGATTCTGTAGACAGCTAACTTCATCCACCACAGGAGATAAGACAGTAGAGGCAGAAAACTGATATGTGGTCCTATAATTGAGTATTTAAGTAAAATCTCATTTCATTCCAAAACTGGGATAGGTTTCAACCTGCAATCCAAAGGACTTATCTGGGCATTGAAAATCAACAGCAGTAAATATGGCAAGAGTCTGGAGAAGAAACTTCCTTTTCCTTGCACTGCTCTGAAAAGTCTGCTTTCCCAAGTGAAGAATCCCATCTGAACAAATGTCATTGGGCTTCAGAGGTTATCAGTTCCCCCTGAGTTTCTCAGGCACATCAAGGCCCGAATGTGTTAGCAATTCGCCATCCCAGAGGGCAAAAGCAGGTACCACAGGGCCCTGGAACTCAGCAGGCATGCTGTGGATAAGTTCAAGTTTGCTTACATCAACCAAGCTGAGGTTCTTGCCATCATAGTCCAGCAGCACACCCACTCTCTCTGGGTGGCCGATGTTACTGATAGGAGTAGTCTCATTGGCAAACATGGCACTCCAATGGCGGTGAGCGCAGGCAAAGACCCAGGAGCGATCATCCACACCAATGCAACCTTCCCGGGAGATATCCAGATCAGCCACTCCTATGCGAAAATGCTGTGATCGTTTGACTGTCACTTCCCAGTAATGGCATCCACTAGACACAGCAGTATCACCCAGCACTACAGCCCAATCCCTGAAGCGTTCGAGGTTCTGAGGAACTTTGGTGGGGTCAATCCCAACCATGCGGTACATAACACCGGTATCCTTTTTGAACAGATCCAAACTGCTGTGGGAGGTTCTTTCATCTAGCTTAAAACTGATCTCTGCAACAAAAAGAAAAAAAAAATTGTGATTTCACTGCACCCTGAAAGAGAATGCAGAAGGCAAACAGAACTGTTTTACTGTATGATCAGCTGGGATTTCACCTACACTGTATTTAAATATTGCCTTTTATATTAAGAGGTAACTGCAATGCTAATTTCTAGGTCATTGACCTGATCCAACATTGGCTTCTCTTATGTTCTTATGTAACCTGCTTATAACAAGAAAAGGTGATGTATGTATTATAAATAAATATTGCAGACAGATGAGACTCAGCCATTCACTTTGAAGGACAGAGAGTGGGACTGTCCCTTGTTTAAAGAAATGGCAGCAGATTTGATATTTTGCATAGAAATAACAAAAATTCTGAAGGAAAAAGTGTACTTTACTTTTAGATTATACATCTACATGTCACGGTAGGGATCATCTTAAAAGTAGCATTCTTTAAGTGTGTGAAGAAGAATGCCTTTTTCTAAGATTGTGTCATCCACCTATGGGTTTTGTAAACCTGCATATATATTTTAAATAACTTTTTAGAAAAATTTATTGCTCAACCAGTTGGGGGATGGGTTTTGTAGTTTTTAATTGACCTAACTAATTTATGACTAAACACCTAGTAAACTGGTGTTTTGTAGTTCTTCCTTTTACTAAAATACTAAGCAGATACGCAGCCTTTATGTGGGTAGATGCAGAAATGTCATAAGCAAAACAGAGGAACTAATAATCATGTTCTACTTCGAATCAGTACTCACAGGCCTGGGAGTTACACATTAACTGATATTTTAATGAACTGGGCAAGGAAATCAGTGAAGGTATTAAAAGACATAATTCTCAGAAGTGTAATAGGGTTAATAGAGCTGCAAGGTACAAAATGGTTTACAAACTTTCTTGGATAACTGTTTGGGACTCTGGTCTATACTGTTGAGTATAGCTTATTGTAAGTAGGAGACTATTTGTATCTTCTGTACTGCTTAATGTGTCATGTTAATACTCATGCTGTGTTTCAGTTCTTTCTGATGGCTCCAGACTTCTGAAATTCTAATGCACTGGCTACTGAGTGTCCCATTTTGTTGATCATACTGACTTACTATGTGTAATCTGCCTCAAGCCCTGTGGGAAAGGTGGACTATAAATAACATAAATACAAAATAAAAAACTATTCATACTAACTTGTAAGTACGGGAGGGAGCATAAATTATTTTGCTAGCATATCACAAAACATACTACCCTAATTTTCTAGTGAATTTAGTTTGTTGCAGAAGATACTTGAGTGCAAAAGTATAGATCAGATTGTTAAAAAACTACATCTGACTACTGCATGTTCTGCCTATTGTCTCGGGAGAAATAAAGCAGACACTGAACTGAGTACAGACTGCAGCAATATTATGAAATTGATCTAGTTCCCTCCTCCCCATATTTTACAGAAAAAACACCTTAGGAGAACTAATGCTTGAGAATCCCACAGTGGAAGATGCAGGAGTGGGGTGGGTGACCTGATAAAACTTCCTCTTTATGAATATAGAATCCTTTGTTTAGCTTCGGGGGGGAAGGGGACCAGACCATGAAAATCAATGTAATAGATTGCAAGCACCAGAAATCACCATGATTAGACTGCCATCTATTAGGCTTTGTACTGGCTAAAGTCTATCTTTTAGAAGGAAACATCTCTTGTTGTTCTTGTTGTTGTTCTGAATCCTGATATACACCAAGGACCTTCCACTGATAATAGTTTCTTTGGGCAATAAGTACACAATTGCTTCTCATTTTTTATGGATGCTCAAATTGTCTTTCATCTAAGCAGAAATTTTGTCACAGGAATATCATGTTTTATCAGTGCTCAAATCACAGTGTTGTTGGAAAACACAATTTTCCTAAGTGCTATGAACACTAGTATAATTGTTACTTAGAGCTTAGTTACACTATGCCTAACAATTTGTGCCATGTTGCAGTTTGTTAAAGATACTCACCTGGATGACTAGTCAAATATGAGTGTGTTCAATCTGTGTCTTTATTATGAGCTGCACTACAAACACTTTTTCCTGGAGCTTTCTTGAGTAGCCCTGCCCTGCACTTGAGCACAGAGCTCAAGGAAAAGATAGAAAGCAGCACATTTGTGCCTCCCCAAATAACACACAGACCTCACACTATAGAAGGCTTTGTGAATGATCACTGTGGTTAAAATATGATGGGGCAGTGATTAAGAGAACATCCAGACAAGCTCTTGCTGTTAAATGAGGGTCAGAGGACATCGCAGCACTTCTAACTTTTTATCCTCCAACAAACTTCACCTAGAGAGTGTCCTTTGCAAGAGATCAGTAAGCACCAGAAGACTGTAAGCAGCATCAGAACATATGAAGTTCAACTCTGCTTAAATAAAACCTAAAAGAGAAAACTGTGCTTCATATGCACACAGACAGAACCTCTACATACCTTTTGCAAGAGCACAGCTGTTCAACAACTTGAGAGGCAAAGATACACTTTGCACACCTTCTACTCAACTCTAGATTAAAAAAGGACTTGAGACAGTGAGCCTGTCATGAATTAGTCTCAATTTTGGTGGCTGTCAGGTCTTATTCAAGGATTCTGGAAGTGTTAAAAGCTCCAGTGTGTACATTTTTTTCAAAGCACCATATTACAAATACAGTTTAAATGCTGATCAGATTTACTTATTCAATCTCACTGAAGTCAATTAGATGTTTCTGAGTAAATCCATTTAAGACCAGGTTAGCATTTCCAAGTGCACTTCAAAATGTGCTAGCATATTATCCTACGACCAGCTGCACTTACTAAATTTCTTCCTGATACACAGTTACTGGTGATTCAGCTGCTTTGCCAAGACCCTTACTCTTTTCAGTATTAAATGAAGAAAAATTATATTTGCTAAATTAAAAAAAAATGAAATTGTGGGACCACTCTGAAGTACACATTGGGCACAGATAACAAAAGAGGATAACCTCAATCTCTTATTGGCAAATGAAGTACATCATGGAAACAACAAAACAAATTTAGAGTCCAGTCAAATATTTTATAAAGTGTGCATGCACACGAAAACTCATGCCTTGAATAAACTTTTGTTGGTCTTAAAGGTGCCACTGGACTCTAAATTTGTTCTACTGCCTCAGACCAACACGGCTGACCAAATGGAAACAACAAATCACAGACTTGCTAATTTTATAATCAGAATCCTTAATGAAGCAAAATTAAGGATTAGGGCCTTGGCAAAATTCCTGTAACTACGATAGGCAGAAATTCAACAGATGTTGCTCTTCCTAGTACAGGATACTTAAATTTTGCCTATTGTCAATTGGCCGTTCTTCCCCTATTAAAGGAAGAAAAGGCTTGCCAAAACAAAGGTGACAGTCCAGGGAACATTTCCAAGGGTTATCACGTAAAAGCAGGAAAACGTAGACACAAGCACAGAAATATCGGTTGCATGTTTGTACCATAGCGGCCTTGGGGAGTCAGAGGCTCCTCTTTACTAAATTCCTAAGAGTCCTACCTCTTCGGGGTGCTCCGCCTGAAAAACTGTTTCCCACCTTGAACACGGCCAAACCTCGCTGCCTCAAAGCTCTCAGCATGGGCGCTGCCATCTTGGAAATCGCGCGGTCGTATGACGTAAGAAACGCCTCGCGACGAGCCGCCTAAGATGCGCTAAGGCCACCATCTTGGAAAAGGGCGTGCTATGTATATTCTTTGACTAGTTTCCGCCATCTTGAAGCCAAACAAATTTTTCAGCAAGCAAATTCTGCTTACGGGGCCACCATCTTACCATACGGCGCGCTGCTTTCCGGAAGCTGTTCGCTCTTTCAGAGAAGCCATTTTAGAGAGAAGTTGTGTACGAGTGGCACAGGGAAGCCGTCATTTTGTTCTCTTTAGCCAGAGCGTGTCAAGCGGCGGATCTCTGGAGGAGCTGGTGGTGGTTTGAATTTGTGACAAGAATCTATTTATAATTGAAAGTCAAGACAACTTGGAACTGAGGGCTTTTCTGTCTTTTAAATATCTGCAGGCAAGAGGCTGCAATCCTCAAAACATCCTGAAAGAAAGCTTCATTGAATTCAGTGAGCCTTTCTTCTGAGGCGACACTTGGTTGGATTTGCTTCCTAAACCACCGTTAGTACTTCGTACTGGGAAAAGCTTTGCTTTACGTCCCTTAAACTTTGGCGCAGGATGTTTGAATGGTGGTAATGCCAGTCCAAGCGTCATTTTAAAGACTGAACAAACGTTTAACCCATTATTAGCTTTTGTGAGCTAGAGCCCGCATCTTTATGTGCACTGTAGTCAATCTCCTCAGTGAAGATACTCATAAATCTGATGAAGTAAGTCTTAGGTCGTAAAAGCTTACATTTATGTGGGTATTTAAGATGCCATAAGACTCCTGTGTATTTTTGCCGCAGTAAACTAACACTGCTGCCCCCCTGAAATTATAACCTTGTCACATGACCTTGTGGGGCCCCACAGTATGCCAGCTGCAATGTTTAGTCTGCATCTGCTGCCTTTTAAGCTGTTTTGCATGGCCTGAGAAGGTCTCTTGGGCAAGTTGATATTTATGTAGAAAATTTCTTTGGTGTGTCTCCTGGGATTGGGGACTCTCAGGGGAAAACGTGAAAAAATCATTGATACACAATTGGAAACACACAGTTGGAGTCCAGCGAGTTAGGTGAATATCTGTTTAATGCATTAACAGCATCTCAGCAATTCCAAAATTGTATTCTGTCATAACCAGGAAGGGCAGACAGTCTTGTACCTCAAATGACATTACATATATAGTTTATACATTAAAGAATATGCAGTTGGTACCAAGCAGTTAACATCATACAAGCATCATTTGACTTTAAACCTTACTATTGGTCTCTCATGTATTGTCAGTGATTACATTTGCTTATCTGCACTTCAGAGCAATGGGAACATTAGGGAACACTGAGAACCTGACCTTAGTGAAGCTAGTCCCTCTTTCCCTTGTTTCTGGGGAGCTAGCTGATAAGGATTATGATTCACTTTCAGCTTCGCTCTTGATGTCCTTGCAATTTCTTGAATACACATTCCATTCTTATTGCATCCTAATTCTATCCACAGAGGCCTCTAATAATGCTTTTCCTTAATATATATAGCTTTGTATACAAAAGGTGCAGTTATAAAATATATTCTACTATAAGCTTTTCTAATCAGAAGATTCTAGATTACATACCAAGATCTGGATCTATTATAATTAAACTTTTGAAGGCACAGTGACAGCTGTCAATATATGTATAAACATGTCAGAGGAAATGTCAGACCCCACATTCAGAAATCACATTTTTTCCCTTGTCCTACATCATGAAAGCATGAAAATCATTATAATTAAGAAATAATTTTAAGAAACAGCCATTGAAAAGACCTTGGCCAAAGCACAGAAACGGGATAAAACATTTAGCAGCCTAAAATAGTCCTGAAGCTAGATACATACAGACTAAAGTTTTAAAAACAATTTCAAGTGGTGAAGTTAGTCCTGTGCTGTACTTTTTTAAAATGGAGGATGATGTTGCAAACTTTTAAAGGCTCTGTGTCCTGTCACAGAAAGAAACTCCTGAATGTCTTCTTCCCAATATACAATTCTTCTGTATCCCACAGTTTTTTTCATGGGAGCATTCAAATATGCAATACCATCACTAGTTACCCAAAGTGGAACAGTCTGTGAAAAGGCTTTACCAGTTGATTTGCTGCATATTTCGCAGGGCCTGCAAGATGGAGCTCTTCCTCCAGGCATTCAATTAGGGGCCGCCGCTGCCGTAGAGCCCTGGCCTGCGGTTTTTTAACATCGAGCTGATGCCACAAGAAATGAGCAGAAGAACATCTGAGAACATCTGGGAAGCGGAAATCCATTTTGAAAATGTGCCATCTAAGTTAATTTTTTAACTGCCGCCAGCACTTTGTCTTTGTATCTGTTTTACCTGTTGTGTTTTAAATAATTGTATGATTTTAACTGTATTTATGTTCGTATGGAAACTGCCCTGAGCCTGCTTTGTGGGGAGGATGGGGTATAAATTTGATAGCTAAATAAATAAATATAGGAAATGACACTGTAACTGATATACTGCGTGTGCAGAACTTGGATTCTTGTAGCACTTGAACATTCTGAAAATCGCAGTTGCGATCAAGTGCAAACTCCAGGATACACAGATTTCTGTGATGGTCACATGAGTATGCCAGCCTGTAGCAGCATAGCTAAAAGTCAGTGCATGCTGACTGAATCACATGCATGTCTGTATATCTGCTGTGAGGGAAGGCAGCGTGGTATAGCCCAGTCTCATCAGATCTTGGATGCTAAGCAGGGTCAGTACTTGGAAGTGAGACCATCAAGGAAGTCTCTGCAGAGGAAGATAATGGCAAGCCACTTCCGCTTCTTGCTTGCCTTGAAAGCCCCTTGCTGGGGTCACCATAATTTGGCAGCGACTTGATGGCACGTTACACACACACACACACTTTATCTGTTGGTGAAGGAAGAAGGACTGGGCTTTGGGATTTCTGTCCCTCCCTGACACCAAAGCATAAAATTTTCAGTACAGTGCTTCCATTTCTCTTTTTTTAAAAAGCCAGGTAGTCTGGATTGAGAAGAATAGGCAGGTGAGCATTTTCTCTGTTCACAGGGTCACTATTAGCTAGCTGTGCAAATGTTAAAAGAAGGTGGTTGTTAAAATTAACAGTCACTTGTGCAAACTGTGATTACATTCAACCTGCTATAAACATTTCCTTAGGAAGATTAAGATATCAGTTGGCAGCACTGGAGATTCATCCGTGCAAGATTCATACGATAATAAAGTAGAATTATTGATAGAACAACAAACTATCTCTGTATGCACACAGAAATCTTTTATGTTCCAGTTGCTGGAGTCACTGCTACCAGTGTACAGTTTGCACTTGAATGGTGGTAGTTCAGTGTTGAACTACTGCTGCAAAAGAGGTGTGTGTCAAGTTGCTTCTGATTTATGGCAACCCTATGAATTAACAACATCCAAAACATCCTATCATTAATAGCCTTGCTCAGGAAAATTTTGTAGTACAGTATATTGCTATATATACTGTATATATTAGTGTCACGGGATGGAGTGAGTGCCTGTCTCGGGTCCCAGCCCCTGTCAACCTAGTGGTTCAAAAGCAAGAAACTGCAAATAGATAAATAGGTACCACTTTGGTGGGAAGGTAACAGTGTTTAGTCGTGGTGTTTAGTCGTGCCAGCCACATGACCATGGTAACATCTTCAGACAGCTCTGGCTCTTTGGGTTGGAAACGGAGATGAGCACCACGCCCTAGAGTCGGATTCGACTAGCTTTCAAGCAAGGGAAACCTTTACCTTTACTTTTTATATTGCTATTTCCGCAGAACTGTCTGAAAATGACCAATAGCCCACTTTTCTCCCCAGTGAGAGTTCAAAGTGGCTTACAACATTCTTCCCTTTTACATTTTATCCTCACCCCAATCCTGTAAAGCAGCTTAAGCTGAGAGTGTGACTGGCTCAAGGTCACCCAGCAAAGGGGAGACTTGAAGATGGGTCTCCCAGTCCCTAGTTCAGCACTCTAACCCAGGGGTGTCAAATGTGTGGCCTGTGGGTCAGATCTGGCTCGTGCAAAGCTCAGAACCAGTCCCCCAAGCAACTTTCTTCTCCTGCTTCATTTCTAGGGTTGCCAGCCTCCAGGTGGGGCCTGGAGATCTCCCACTTTTGCAACTGCTCTCCAGCTGACAGAGATCAGCTCTCCTGGAGAAAATGTCTGCTTTGAAGGGTGGATTCTTTGGCATCATATCATGCTGAGGCCTCTCTCCTCCCCAAATCCCACCCTCTCCCAGCTCCATCCCCAAAGTCTCCAGGCATTTTCCAACCCAGAGCTGGCAACCCTATTCATTTCCAAGGCTGCTACTGCAGCCACATCCTAGTTCCCCCCCCTCCCCAGCTCCTTCATGGGCTCTCTACTTCCTGTTTTGTGCCTCTTGCCTTCTTTAAGACCAACAATGTTTTATTCCAGGTATAAGCTTCTTGGGAGGGAGGGAGGATGGATTATTCTGACAAGCACAATGTACACTGAGGAAATTATTTTGGTTTATGGTGAAAAGTTTTTTTAATTGAGTTTCTCTGTTCCTATTTGCTTTAAAAAAGACCTTGATTAGGAATCAGAACACTTGGATTGGTCCTTATATCTTGGAGAGTGGAGTGATTTCCGATGCCAAATTAAGGTTGCCATTCCCCCCCCCGGAGGGGGGTTCTGCTTTTAGGGCCCCCAATCCGCCGGCCCAGATCTGGCCAGCGAGGGGAACCTCGCTTCCAAAGTGCCATGTTTGGGCCCAGTGCGATGATGTCACCCAGAGGTGATGTCATTGCACAGGGCATGTTGTGGGAGGACGCTCTATCGTTCAAGGAAAACCTCTTGCAGAAGAAGAAGAAAGACCCGCCGCCAGCAGCCAGGTAAGACCTGGCAACCCTATACCAAATGATAATAGCACACATTAGTAACAATATACTCCAGGAGAATGCATTGTCTTGAGCTTCATTATCAATTGCAGTTCATCAGTTTCTCTTTCTAATCTCCCTTTAAAATGCCTTTGTCATAGCACTGCTAGGCCAGCAACTGAATGTTGTGGTTTCTAATGTCAGACTTATGTCCATTTATTCTTTGCATCCTCCTGGACTGAATCCTCATGTATATGACACCCAATCCAATCAGGCCTGCTATTGTCATTCATCTGCTCTTGCCATTCAACATCTGAAATCACCTTTATAAAATTTATGTCTCTGGTACCTTGTGCTACATTTTATAGCATGCATGGCCTGGCCCAACCAAGTGACATTTATGTCAGATCCAGCCCTCATATCAAATGAGTTCGACACTTCTGCTGGCTCTTATAGTATAATTATTTATAATTACTCAAGTCCTCCTGGGCAGGTGTAGCTTTAATACATAGTACCACTGCCTATATTCCTTTACTCAGTTCAAGGCATATGAGATAATAGATCCATTTCTTCTCAGCCAGGGGCAAAGCAGAGGAAAAGAGCAGTAGTGTAGTCCCCACCGAAACTGCAGAAATTAGGTGATTTACTGCTGAAATGAGTATGGGAATAAAATTTCATTGTTTGAAGGGAGGCATCTCTGTGCTGAACATTTTCACACTGTTAGGAACTAAGCTTCTGAAACCCAGTCTTTGGCTACCATAATCTGAATGCCATGGGTCCCCAAATGTTGACAAATAATTGTTGTACTCATTTCAGTTTGCTCATGTGAGTTGTGAGTGGTTTGTTACACATTCTAGTTTGTATTGCTATAGTAAATTTAGGAATAATCATGGCCCAAATCAAAAGAAACAAAAGGCAATTACTCATGATTTGTATGCCTGTCTCTGTTTTACCCAGATTAATGCTTAATCCCAAAGCAGGACAGGTAGGATTTTCACCATCCTAAGCAGGATGAATAGCCTAGGCTAGCCTGATACTGGAAGCTAAGCATGGTCAGCCCTGGTTAGTCCCTGGATGGGAGACCACCAAGGAACTCTACGGTTGCTACGCCAGTTCAGGCAATGGCAAACCACCTCTGAAAGTCTCTTGCCTTGAAAACCTTATGGGGTTGCGATAAATTGGCTGCAACTTGACAGCAAAAAACAAAAATAAAAAACACAACAAAACAGGGTGAGGGCATTCCCATTGCAAAGGATTATGAAGTGCACAGGGAAACAAGACATGCTAATTCAGACACGGTAAGTGTCTCTTGTACTGTGGTACTCTGCTCTAGATAGCTGTATTGTAATGCTAGACCTCAGTGTTGTCAACAGCGGTCAGAATTACTGAGATAATTCCTTCTGTTGTTCCTATTCATTCTGATAATATGTGTCACTGGTGTTTCAAAAGAAGATATGTGAGATGTAGATAGTGGAGATGGGATTGCTAGTGATCAGTTGGATGAGAAATGAGGCCCACGTCAGTGCACTTAACATCACAATAATAATAATAATAATTGTATGGCATTGTGTGCAGAATAACCAGGCGATCCTAGGATTGTCTGGCAGACTGAAGTTCTGGCTCTTTAGCATTATGCACCACTAGGTGGCGAGCTAGACTTGTTTTTAAGGCAAGAGGTCTCGAGGTCAATGCAGCACACTCTCAGTTTGCATGCCTGGAACAGGATAGTCCTGCATCATGACACCCTTGTCTTGGCTGAGACTCTTTCATGCTAATAGTACCTATTTGGGGACTGATGCTGGGCAACACAAAGAACAGAATAAGGTGGCAGAGTCTTGAGATGGGGGATTAGGCTGTATCATTTGAGACCACAGGTGGAAGATAGCACTTCTGAGTGCTCCTCCCTTCTTACAAAACAAAAAACTCCCTGCAGACGAACACTAGCACAGCAGGTAAAAGGCTAACTGCACAGTTTGAGGGAAATAGAATGCCCACAAAATGTTAGCAATGGTCAGTCAAGACATCTTGCCTCCTCTTTTCTGTTGTCAGCTTTAAAATGGCTGCCCAGGTCTTACTTTCCCAACCTTTGACTCCATAGGACACTAATGAAATGTGACAGGGACATATGACCACTGCAGGGTGTGGGGCGGTGGCTTTTGTTGCCACCCTTTCATTGACAGGATTGTTCTGGCTCTTTGCAGCAAGTCAGCAAGAGCTCGCCAAAGAAAGGAGAAATGAATAGAGACAGAGGGAGCATTTGCCAGCGAGAGGTCAAAATGAGGCCTTGCTTTTGCTGAGCCAAGCGCTGACGTGGCAGAAACTGGGAGAGGGGCTCTACTGAATTGTCAACACATATCATGTAGCGTATGGAACCTGTAAAGATCCTGTACTTTTTTTAGGTAACCACTCAGACAACAGCCCAGTTTTCTATCTACAAAGCATTTTTTTCTGGTGTTAGGGGGAGACAGAGCAGTGATTTCCAAAATTCAGATAGCTGACTTCCTCTGAATCAAAATTAGACGTGTGCTTCACTTTTACAAATCAACAGGTTAATTTTGAGAGTGTGTGAGAGTTAGAACCACCTAAGCTTTAGAGGAGCCTCTCCCTCTGTACTTCTGTTTAGAGCATGTCTCTGGATTAGATGAAGGCAATTCCAAAGCAGTGATTCCATACAGAAATGCCAGGGGCAGTAACATCTCTGCAGCGGAAGTGACTGGAAGGTTCCCCTTGAAAAAAGCAGAGGTGCAACAGAATGCCATGGGATAATACGTATTAATTAGGTAGAGAATCTGAACTAATTAGCCCTCTAAGAATAGTTCTTTTAAACTATTTGGTCCCAGATATCTCCATAATCTATCAGATAAGGTTGTTTGCAAGCCTTGGTTTTGATAATACTAATGAATGAATTGTGATTTCTCACCAGCAATCCAGGCAGAAAGCTTTCAGAGAGTTGCTATCTTTAATTGAAAAAGAAATAATTCACTTTATCAGAAAATACAAATGTGAAAATTAACCCTATAGCAACTGCAAAAACAAGTGCCAATAAAATAAAATCTCCTAGAATTTCTCAACCATAGTTGAATAAGTAACATATAAAGCAAACCAGATTTCAGATGATTATCTTAAACTGCTTTTGGGAATTTTTATGTAAACCCAAGTCACACATACAAACAGAAATCTCACTTAATATCTTCTGAGAGTTCTATCCAGAGAAGTCTAATTTGTTTATCACATCAACACCTGCTTATATATGTATATATAAAAAAGCAATCTTATCTTATGCTAAATCTTTCTAATGTAAACATATGATCATCATCTCAATAAACAATTGGTTCTTAACTAAGGTTGAGATAATGGACTATATGTTCATCTTTTTCAAGCAAGATTAGAAAGCAAACATTAAAAGCCAATAATGGCAATCATTAGTAAAGGTAAAGGTTCCCTTGCTTGAAAGCCAGTCGAATCTGGGTTGCGATGCTCATCTCCGTTTCAAAGCCGAAGAGCCAGCGCTGTCCGAAGACGTTTCCGTAGTCATGTGGCCAGCATGACTAAACACCAAGGCGCATGGAACGCTGTTAACCTTCCCACCGAAGTGGTACCCATTTATCTACTTGCAATGTCTTGCTTTTGAACTGCTAGGTTGGCAGGAACTGGAACTAGAGACGGGAGCTCACTCCGTCATGCGGCACTCTCGGGTCTCGAACTGCTGAACTACTGACCTTCCACAGCCTGCAGATCAGCGTTTTAACCACTTGAGCCATTAAAAGCCAGTAAATCTAATATCTCTGTAAGTGCTTTAATTAACTATCAGATATAAAAGAAAAACCTTATGCAGTCAGATTTGAGCAACAGATGAACCGATACAAGTTCACAATTACATGAAAACATGCAAGATCAGCAAAGAATGCTGTGATTTAGTCAAAATCCTCCCACAAGAATTATCTGTCCAATGTGAGCCTGACTGGACACTCTGTTGCTGATGTAAAAGTCACCATTCTTCAACAAAATAACTTCAGAGGGAGGCTCCAGTGTGAAACTGCTGTATTAGAATTCATCAAGTAGTTTGGTAGCATCTCTCAAGGTTTCTTTTTTTCTTTCTTTCTTTCAAAACAAAACAAAAGATCAAGGGGAAAAAACTCAACATCCAGCAACCAAATGGAATAAAAAGAAAAGGGGGGGAAATCTATGAAATAGAGACAAAAATATAACAACAGTGGTGGCAGATCTACACATAAGTTTCTATAAAAGTTTTCTAAAGATCTCAAAATAGGTTCATACACAATTGTTGTCTATATGCCATATATTCAAATATTGATTAAGTATTAAGGTCTTCAATCCACTGATTTACCAGAAATGGGCATTTACCTAGTCAGTGTTGTAATACAACCCTTTTAGCTGTAGTAAGGTCACAGAGGGTCCATTTTCATTGACCATGCATTAGCTTCCAAGAAACCAGCAGATGGTTTAAAAATATGTAAACATCCTCAAAAAAATTAATGAAAATTCAGAACTGATGTAATTTCTTCCCAGAAAACCTGAATGACTAGACACACCCAAATCATGTGTTTAAGGGATACATCCTGTGAGATACAATGCCAGCAGCTAGACACTTTTCTCAGTCCTTAGTTAAAGAGTCGCTGTGGTGTCTGGTATATCCTAAACATAATTTTTTGCTGAATAAGTTGTAACTTGAGATCCATAGAGACAGCAGGTATAAACTTTAAGGCCATATCCCAATGTTTTGGCATAATGGGGCAATCTAGTTCCTTATTCCATTTATTCCTGAGACTATCAACATCAAACAATGGTCCTTTCTGCATTTGCCTGCCACTCTGGATTTTCTCAGTGTTCATGTTGAGTCAATTTAAGTCCACAGCAAAATAGCATCCAAATAACCTGGGGCAACAGCAAGTTGAAACTGGGCTGACAACTGAAGGGAGGTAATATAATGCAGAAGGGGGGGGAAACTCAGAATAAAAAGAAGGTTGAATTATATTTTAGTGCAGAATTGCTTGTAGGACACCGCAGTTAACATGGGTTAAAAGGAGAGTGCAGAAAGGGCCATTAGTTATACAGAAATATTGCAGGTTTTGTCTTCTGCATCAATGAAATCAGAGTTTCCAGGAGCAAAAGGGGACTCTGAGACACTTAATGGTGAAAGGTTATGTTTAGATAACAACAGGTGTTGCTTTTGTAAATATTGCCATTCAACAGAAGTTGACAAGTCATATGTAGACCTCAGCTGAGAAAATGAAAAATTCATCCACATAGTCTATCAACTGATCCAATGTAAAAATCCTCCTGTCAGTCCCTTCCATAAAGAAGAAATTCTTCCCAATTTTTTGGTCTGGACTTAGGGTTTCCAGGTCCTCCCTGGCCACTGGTGGGGGATGGGGGGAGGGTTGCCAGATCCAGGTTGGGAAACTCCTGGAGATCTGGGGAAGGAGCCTGCGGAGGACAAGGACCCCCATGGGGTTTAATGCCATAGAGCCCACCCTCCAAAGCATCTATTTTCTGCAGGGGAACAGATCTTTGTAGTTTGGAGATGAGCTGTAATTCCAGGGGATCCCCTGGACCCACCCGGAGGCTGGCATCCCTATCTGGATTGACCCCAGGCCCATAGCCAGGATTTGTGGCTTGTGGGGCAAAAAAATTTCTGGTGGGGCTGCCATTATTTGCCATTATTTCTCTGTCTGTACACAACTGGCAGGAAGCAGGGGGAAAGGGGGACTCCCCAGGTTCTTTATCTTTAAAGAAGCATCTCAGGGTTGTTGTTTTTTTTAAGAGCACAGAGCCACCAGGAAGGGGAGCAAAGTCCCTTCCCAAAGCGAGGAAATCACTTGTCTTGGTGTGTGTGTGTGAAGGACCCTCTCCCAGGCTCCAGCTGAAGAAAGACGTGGTGTGGGTCTAGTTCTGCAACTGGCAACAGAAGGAGAATCACATGATGCTGCCTGACAAGCTGTCCCAGCCCCACAGCCAAGCCCAAGCCACATGTCTTTTTTAAAGTCTTTTTTTTTTTTTTTTAATGGTCGGGGTGGGAAAGTAAAAGCAGCTGCCAAGTGGGGATTCTCGAGTCTGCTCTCAACTCTGGTTTTTACAAAGAACTAAAAAAGCATTTTTAAAAGGTTTTTAAGGGGAATATCTTGTGGGGCTGTGCCTTTAGGAAAGGGGGCAGTGCCCCAAATAGCCCCACTGTAGCTACAGGCCTGATCATCCCATAAAGTTAATTTAGAATGTGAAAATGGATCAAATTGATATTGTCGTGACATTATGCACCCCCGTGGCATCAGACAAGAAGCCTCCCAAATTCTTAACAAGGATCTGAGATTCCTTAGCCATTGTAGGTGTTAATCATTTTAGCCAATTTAGGCAGATAGTAGCTCTCTATAGACATTTTGTGCATTGAAATCAATGCACACAGAGGGACAGTATGCACCACCAGCATTTTCTAACATTAATCATGTGGGAGTCCCTGCATGTATGCATAGACACATCATGCTCACAAGCCAGTGATCATGCATGGACTGGTCAGTGTACTTATGCCCACTCCTCACACTCATGTGTTAAGGGTTTGTGTTATCACCAATTGCTGCTCTTGTGAATAGTTTCCATACTTGTCCTGATTATGCTTTACATAATTTCACCATTTGGTACAATTTTTCCTGCAACTGTTGAAGTGGATTCTAGCCCACAAAAGCAAATGCTAGAATAAAAAAACGTGTCAGACTTCAGTGTGCTGTGAAACCCCTGCCTATTTTTCTTGGAAAGGGTAGAGAATCATGCAGAGAGACTGTGGGTAGCCTCTGTGTGCGTGGGTAATTTGAGCACTCAGGTGTCAAGGAAAATTTCCACTGCATTTTAAAGCACAAAGTTGTTTTGTGTGTTTTTTAATTTCTAGCACTCTGAAATCCAATCCATATCTACCCTAGAAGGCCACGACTTGAAGCAGGAAACAGCTGGCTTCACATGGTTCTTGTACACCCAGCCCAATAGCTACATGTGCACTTAGGGTTGCTCTACATTAAAGCAAGCAGAGGGTTTGAAATAAAGCACATTTTTTCTGCCATAGAACTCCTGTTTACATGTACATTTCAGAGGGCATTTGATAGGCAGAACTACACAAAACTTGGACAGGGCTCCCAGCTTTGTGTTTGGCCCTTTCCACATGGCTTGGAAGTTCTGTTTTTTCTGCAGCTATCAGTTCATGCAGCGGCAATTGACCTTCCAGATGGCAGCTCTCGCTGCATTTTCCCTGCCCCAGTTCCCTTGGGGCACCACCATTGGGGTGGGAACTTTTTTCTGAATTTTTTAAAAACTAGCTACAAACATACCAGCATACCATTAGATCGATATGACAATTGCCAATTTTACAAAGAACTTAAAAAAGCCCCCCTAGGGATGGGATGTAATTGTTTAAACTGTATTGGTAATGATGTTTAACAATGTTGAATGTACTCCAATAAAATTTTGTTTCAAAAAAAAAAAAAAACCCCCCTAGTACTATGGCAGGGGGTGGGGGAATAGCTTTCACAGGGACTGGGGTGGGGTGGCTGCTGTGTTGGTGAGATCAGGAAATTCTAGTCTTTCCTGCTCACACGGCAAGCAGCCTAGCTTGGCCGCTCTCTTCCCGAAAACACTGCAGCAGAACAGGTATGGGAAAGATCACACAAAACTCCAGGAAAACTTGGGTGGTACACAGAAGCACCACAAAGGGAAAAACACTTCCCAGTAGCATTGAACCCAGGGAAATCACCCATGTGGAAACAGCATTTTTCTCATAATGGTAATGCAGGGGCTGGAGATACATTGGCAAATGGGGATAATATTCCGTGTCAGTTCTATGCTGAAGTCCTCTGCCCCCCCAAAGCTGGGCTGTTGTTCACTAAAACAGCTGCAAAACTGGAAGTAAGCCTTTGTGGGCAAAAAATAGCCTCAGGGAGTGCAGCAGGAAGGATTAAGCATCCCCTTTCTCCTGCCTGTCATTTATTCCCTACTAATGCTTCCCACTCCTGCCAACCTAGCAGTTCGAAAGCAAGAAATTGCAAGTAGATAAATAGGTACCACTTCAGTGGGAAGGTAACAGCGTTCCGTGCGCCTTGGTGTTTAGTCATGCTAGCCACATGACCACGGAAATGTCTTCAGACAGTGCTGGCTCTTTGGCTTTGAAACGGAGATGAGCACCGCAACCCTAGAGTCGGATTCGACTGGCTTTCAAGCAAGGGAACCTTTACCTTTACCTAATGCTTCCCCCTTCAGATTTTCTCACAAATGTGGCTTTGGTAACATTTTTTTTAAAATCATGTGTACTAAGGACATACATGTCTAGGGAGCCACCTACATGTCAGCTTTGATGCCTCAGGGCACTTCCTCACAAGGTCTTTTCCGCATAGATCACTCAAAGCTGCTTCATCTTCCGCTGCATGCAGGGTTACAGTAACTATATTCTACTTGTGAATTTTGTACTGTTCTCCAAGCATAGCTGGATGAGATGCTGATGAAGTGGCAGAATTTTGAGGTGACAGAATGGATTGTATCAGTTTGAACGGCACATGGGGAATACCACTTTTTTCTCTCTGCAACCCTGGAATCATTTTTGTGTGTGAAGCAGGATTTCTTCCCCACTTAGAGAGGTCCACCCCAAAACATAGACATGTAATATAGACTTTCCAAGGAACTGGAGCCACTGCCTTCAACACTTGCTCAATCTACCACAAAAATCATGAACCCTCCACAGATTCACCAGCCACCTGTCAATGACCAGAATTTCTAAATCAGTCAGTTTGGTGTAGTGGTTAAGTGCATGGACTGTAATCTGGGAGAACTGGGTTTGATTCCCCACTCCTTCACTTGCACCTGCTGGATGTCACTGACACACTGACATCATTTCTGAGTGATGTCAGCATGTCATGCAACATCCCCGCTCACCCCCAGAATGCCCCCCAAATCCCCCCACTAGCACAACGAAGGGACCTGGCAACCCTAGTGTGATTCATCCACACCAATCCACTCTCCTTTAAATCTCAAGTCTGTTTCCACTGACCACTCCTTTCCTTGCATTTTAGTCCCACTTAAAGACCTGACCTTCCACAAAGACACACATGCACCCCATGGTGCTGAGGTTCGAGCATAGGGAGTAACAACTGGAGACCCAGGTTCATAAGCCCCACTCTGCCATGAAAGTTGCTGGATGATTTTGGGCCAGTCACTCTCTCAGCCTAATGTACTCTGTACAGTTGTGAAGACAAAAACATAGCTGAGAAGAATGATACTTGTAGATTGCTTTGGGTCCCCATTTGGGAAGAAAAGCAAGGTACAGATGCCTAGAAAATAAATATGGTGCAACAAAATCTCATTAAGTCTGTCAGGTGGCTTAAGAGTCTTGTTTTATCTTAGCCTCTTGCATCCCGCCTAGGCTTGCCAATCCCCAGATGGGAGCAGGGGATCCCCCAGTTTTGGGGGCTCCTGTTCACCACTGGCCAGCTGGCTGGCAAGGGAAGCCCCGCCCCCCACAGCAACCATCTGTGGCCACTCATCTCCCTCCCTTCCTGGGTAATTTAAAGGGCCCTCCAGCTGACCAGCAGGAGCATGTGGCCCGCCAATCAGCTGGAGGGCCCTTTAAATCCTCAGGATGGGAGGGAGAGGGGCTGCTGCTGGCCACTCGCCTGAACTCCACGTGGCAAATTCACCACATGGAATTCAGGAGTGGGCAGACCCCGCTTGCAAGCAACCATTTAAAGGGAAGCTTCCCTTTAAATGGTTTACTGCAAGGGGACGCCACTGGCACCCTCCAAGGGGCTGCGCCCCCAACATGCTGATGTCACTTATGCATGATGTCATCACATTGGGGACTCCCCCCAAAGTCCCCCACTGGTAAGAGGTAAGGACCCGGCAACCCGAAATAAAACACTCAGCACCTTCTCTCACTCCAACAGCTATATTCCTCCTTCCTCCCATGGGTTTCCAAGCGCAGTTCCCACCATGCGTCCCATTGCATGCACTTCAACCTTCCGACTCCCTCCCTCCGGTCCCTTATACCCCACCCCGCAGATACACTCTGGATGGAATTCCCATTCCTATACTTCCTTTAAGGCCTGTTTCCATCAGCAGCTCCCCACTACCACCACCTTCACACATAATGACTTTCTCCCTCCCTCCTTCTTCCATCTCTCTTCCAAAAGGGCTGCTTCTCTGGCATCACAGGGGAGAAAGAGTGAGAGAGGCAGGCAGAGGAGAAGAAGGGGGTGACAACAGTGGTGAAGGAGGTGGCTTCTGCTGCTGAAGCGAGGGGGGAGGCTCAGCATGCATGCATACTGACAGGGAGGTGGAGAGACCCCGTCCCCGACTCTGACAGGAGAAGGAGAGGGACTGGTGGCTGCACTGGCCCAACTGAGAGAGAGAGAGGAAGGGGGGCACCCTCCAGCCAGCCAACCTGACATGGGTCTTTTCACTACTCTTGCAGCCACCACCCTCCCTTGTTTGCAGGCTGGATAACATTGGCACAGTAATTAACATAGCAACAGTGCGTAACCTGATTAAAGAGCAGATAAAGGTTTATTTATGAATTAATATACTTGATAAGAAAGAGGAGAGACAGAGATAGGTTCCTAACTACATCTCTAGCTGAGAGAGGTGTGGCACTTCCTAGCTAAGTGTGGCACTTCCAAGAAGAAGGGGGAAATTTCCATAAGAGTGGCAATCTGGAGACAGACAAGGAATTTATTTTTTATTTAATTATTTTTTGCATTTATACCCCACCCATCCTGCGAACGGGCTCAGGGCGAGTTACATAATTTCAATAAATACAATAAAAATTTTAAACACATTATAAACATACAACATCAGTAGTCACACAGCTTGCTGTTGGGAGAATCCAGCCCATTGATGTAAATAGATATGGCCGGTTATCAGTGGGTGGGTGACACTTGAGAGAATTGAAAGTGCTGACCTCACTATCCTATCAAATTGTCTTCTTGCTGCCCTCTGCAAAGTCCTCTTCTTCTTTGTACATCAGACATTACCTTTTCCAACAGATAATAGACCTGGACGGGCCAGTTCCAGCCTCGGGGCCGTATGTTTGACACCCCTGACTTAGAGCATTTCTTTAACCCTTTTGTGTTTATCCTTGTTTGAACCTATACCAAGTCACACCATTGGTCTGTCTGTCTAGCTCAGTATTGCTTTCTGTGACTGGCATGAACTTTACAGGGTCTCGAGCAGAGTAAGCACTTTCCCAAGTCTTGCTACAGGAAGTGCCAGGGATTGACCCTAGGACTTTCTGTAAGCAAAATATGTGCTCTACCACTGAGCTATGGTCCTTCCTACATTAAGTAAAAGCCTTGCTCGAAAGCCAGTCGAATCCAACTCTAGGGTTGCAGTGCTCATCTCCGTTTCAAAGCCCACATTAAACAACATGTTTAATTACATACTCTGGTGGCTTTGCCTCTATGAGGGGAGAAAGAAAACCTTGTTGCCTGTCTAAATTCATTTAAATGTATTCAGTCACCTAGCACTGAAGGTGAGCAAAAATAACTTTCCAAACAAAGAAACAAAAACCCAGCCCAGCTGCAGTCCTCGCACAGGCACCCATCCAGGACTTCTTTGATCACACAAAAATGATTGCAGCTGGCAGCAGGGGTAACTGTGACAACTCCTTTCAGATTTGCTCCTGGGTTAGGTTCAAAGGAACTTGTTACCATAACGTCCTTGCTGTCAATGTATGCCAGAGAGTCTTTCCGTACATACATATCCTTGTTTTTAGGATTTAAAAAAAAAATTCTTTAGATATCTGCTCCTTTTGACTCTGGATGGTTGACAGTTAGAGTGTCTGTTGACTGGACCCATTTGACCTCTTTCAAGGGCAGTTGTGAGCTGACATACTTACATGAATCGATGATGCTAGTTCTAAATATTTGGTGCTTTTGGGGATAGCCCATGACCTCTAGTGCCTGCCCAATTCTATTTCTGAATGTTTGGCTGTTTCATCTTGAGGGGGATATTGACTGAATATGAGGGCGGAAGGGGGAGGAGGAAAGTGGGGGGGGGAGAGGACCTGGAAAGCCACTAGAGGACAGCAGCATAGCATCTTCCCCTCATTCAGATCAGAGGGAGACTTTTAGGGGACGGACACTATGGGCATCAGGGAGGTAAGGACATCCTTTTGCAAATATTGGAGGTGGTCAGAAATATTGGAGGTGATCAGAATGTTTGAATGACTTTTTCATTCCTCTGCCTCCCACCCTTCTGTCATTGCCATCCACTTCTCCGTTCCTGTGACCAACCATTTAACCATCTGTCCATGTACTTGTCTGTTGACTACCCAATTTTGTACAGACCTTGTGATCAACCCTGTCTATCCATCCATTCTGCCTTTCTATCATTAGGCCAGTTTCTCCTGTTCTTTTAATTTTCTCTTTGATTCTAAAGTGCCTACTTCTGAATTTCAGTTCAGCTGACCTACCTATGTTGAAAGATAGAAGGACTGATTAGTTCTGTATGTTGTGAAGTGAGACGTGGAATGGTATAGTATAGCCCAGTCTTGACAGATCTCAGAGTAAACAAGGTCAGTACTTGGGTGGGAGACTACTGAGGAAGACTTTGCAGAGGAAGGCCATGGCAAACCACCTCTGCTTAATCGCTTTGCCTTGAAAACCTTATGGGGTTGTCATAAGTTGGCTGTGATTACACACACACATGTTGTGAAGCAATTGGAAAGAGAAATTATTTGGTACTCATGCCCACCCACCACGCTAATATCAGTATGTTCAAAATCAGGACAGATGGATGCCATTTTAAGATGCTGCTGTACCTGATCTCTCTCAGAATATTTTTTACTCTGGAAAGCCCCCCCCCCCCCGAGAGAGGGGAGAAAGGGCCTGCACAGCCAGCTGGGTGGCTCACTTGCCACACAGGGCATGTCCTTCACCTCCACCATGTATAGGGTTACCAATCTCCTGGAAGAGGCTGGAGATCTCCTGGAATCACAACTGTTCTCCAGGCAATAGAGATCCATTCACCTGGAGAAAATGGCTGCATTGGAAAGTGAATTCTATGGCATTATACTGCATTAAAGTCCGTCACCTCCCCAAACCCCACCCTCTTCAGGCTCCACCCCCAGTCTCCAGGTATTTCCAAACCAGAGCTGGCAACCCTAAATGTGGGTATGAAGAGACTAGTCCAAGTGCATCCTTCGCCTTGCCAGGGCCACTCTGCACTTGAGGCCTTGCTTGCAACCTGCTGGAGGGGGGGAGCAGCCCTACAGGCCATTGGCCCACCAGGACTTTTCCCAGTTGCCTTAATGGCATTCTGCCCTGCCCAGTTTCTTCTATTGGTTAAGCTGATAAGATGCTGAACATGGCCATGTGCTCCCTGGGTTTAATCATGTGCTCAGCAATAAGTTAACTGGGAGATTTAGAGTAAGGCACTCCTTCTAAGCATCCTTTCAAACTGTGTTTCAGCAGAGCATTCTTGAATAAATGGCTACAATCACAGCCCAACTGGACTGTAATTAGAGTAAATAAGAAAAATGTCCTAGTGCTTTGAGCCTTGAGAGGTATACTTTAGGAAATGTCTGACAATACACATGCATTGTCTGTCGTGCCCCCCACCTTATGGAATGGCCTGCCTGAGGAGGTCAGGAAGGCCCCCTCACTTCTGGCATTCTGCCAGCTATATAAAGCAGAATCGTCTGGCAGAACATTTTGTAAAGATAATGGTGGTGGAAAGTGCTGTCAAGTCACAATCAATTGATGGTGATCCCTAAGAGTTTTCAAGGCAAGAGATGTTCAGAGGTAGTTTGCCATTGCTTGCCTCTGTGTCACAAACCTGGACTTTTTTGGTGGTTCCCCATCTAAATAACAACCAGGGTCAACTCTGCTTAGCTTCTGTGATCTGTTGAGATTGGGCTAGCCTGGGCCATCCAGGTCAGGGCATAAAGATAACAGGGCTATATTATAATGGAATAGTTCAGGAAGGTGCTTTATATAAAGGAGATGCGACTTTGGACTATACTGTTGTGTACAGTATGTATTATCTGTTACAGTATGCATTATCTTGCTCTCACTGCATTGTGTTCTACTTGCGTAATACCATTTTTTGCATTTTTAAACATATTTTATACTTATGTTTTGTTTCTGATTTCAATAGTTTTAGTCCTATTGCATTGCTTTTTGGATATGTCATCCTGTTGATTCTGTTGATTTACTCTCTGTAATCTGCCTTGAGTCTTAGTGAGAAAAGCAGACTATAAATAATGTAAATAAATAGACAACCCGAGTCCCAATGGCTCATCCAGTCCAACATTCTGTGTCACATAGTGGCCAAAAACCAGGTACCATTAGGAGGTCCACCAGTGGGGCCAGAACTCCAGAAGCCTCCATTATTGCCCCCCAAGCACCAAGAATACAGAGCATCATGCCCCAGCCCCCAGACACAGTGTTCCATCTATTCCTTGTGGCTAATAGCCACTGATGAATCTCTTTACTCCAAAGTTTATCCAATCCCCTCTTGAAATTGTCTATGCTTGTAGCTGCTGCTACTTCTTGTGGCAGTGAATTCCATGCATTAATTACTCTTTGGGTGAAGAAGTACTTCCTTTTATTTGTTCTAAGCTTAGTGCTCATTAATGTCATTGCGTGCCCACAAATTTTGTAGTATGAGAAAGGGAGAAAAGTATTTCTTCCTCTACCTTCTCTATTTCATGGATAATTTTATAACCTCTGTCACCCCTCAAAGAGACCTAACCTCACTAACCTTTCTTCATAGGAAAGTGTTCCATCCCTTTAATCATTTTAGTTGCCCTTTTCTACACCTTTTCCAATGCTATAATATCTTTTTTGAGGTACAGTGACGGGATCTGTACACAGTATTCCAGATGAGGGGCATTATGATACTTCGATGCAATGCACATGAAATTAAGCAAACTCCGGAGCATGACAGAAGACAGGAGGGCCTGGCGTGATGTGGTCCATGGGGTCGTGAAGAGTGACTGCGACTGAACAACAACAACAACAAATATGATACTGGCTGATATGTTTTCAATCCCCTTCCTAATAATCCCCAGCATAGCATTTGCCTTTTTTATTGCACTCGCACACTGAGTCAACATTTTCAGTGAGTTATCTACCAGAACTCGATGATCTCCTGGTCAGGTATCAGCAGTTCCGACCTCATCAATATATATTTATATTTAGGATTTTTGGCCCCAGTGTGCAATGAGCCTCATTTGCCATGGTGATGCCCACTTGCCCAGCCTCGACAGATCTCTCCGGAGCGCCACACAGTCCTCCCTGGTTCTCACCACCCTGAACAACTTAGTGTCATCCACAAACTTAGCCACTTCTCTGCTTTCTCCCAACTTCAAATCATTAATGAATAAGTTAAAAAGCACTGGACCTAGCACTGAGACCTTTGGTACCCTACTGTTTAGTGCCTCCCACCATGAAAACTGCCCATTTATACTCACTCTCTTTTTCCTGTTAATTAACAAGTCTTCTTATCACATGATTGCTGATTTTACTTAGGAGCCTTTGATGAAGAAATTTATCAAAAGCTTTCTGGAAGTCAAGGTAAACAATATCTACTGGGTCCCCCTTGTCCACATGTTTGTTCACCCCCTCAAAGAACTTTAACAGGTTAGTGAGGCAAGACCTTCCCTTACAGAATCCATGCTGATTCTTCCTCAGTAGCTTTTGTTCATCAATGTGCCTGATAGTTCTCAGCAATCATGTGATAATAGCTTCCATCAATTTACCAGTATCAACATTAGACATTTCCCAGATGTCCTCTTGAACCCTTTTTAAAGATGGGGGTTACATTAGCTACCTTCCAGTCCTTGAGAATGGAGGCAGATTTTAGTGATAAATTACATATTTGTCAGGAGATCAACAAGTTCACATTTGAGTTCATTCACAACTCTTGGATGTATGCCATCTGGGTTACTTCACTTTCCTTTGTATCCCCCTTCCCACACTATGTCCACTTTTTCTTCTCTTGACAGTTCCCGTATCATCTTTCCTTCCTTCCTTTTCTTTTCCCCACCTAAACAACAATCTTTTATCTGTTCCCCATCTTCAGCTGTACTTGTTATTTACTATATTTATACCCACCTTTCTCCATAATGGGGACCCAAAGCAGCTTAGATAATTCTCCTCTCCTCCATTTTATCCTCACAGCAACCTTGTGAGGCCCATTAGCCTGAGAATGTGTGGAATGCCCAAGTCACCCACTCAGCACCATGACGGAGTGAGGGTTCAAACCCTGATCTATCAGGTCCTAGTCTAAAATTCTAACCACTACATCACACCGTATGGCTGCTGTTGAACAGTAGCAAGCAGATCAGCCTGAGAGAGCTGTGCAAGTCAGGTGGTAGCAAGCAGCCCCATGGCTGCTGCCAGGATTGGCCCTGATGAGTTCTCCCTCAAAGGCCATAGTAGCCCTGGAAAGAGCACTATCTTTCACTGACAGAAACTAAGACTTGAAGGCTGGTTATTCTGTTGTGGTTGCCTAACAATTATCACAACAGGCTATTGAGAGGCCACTAATTTCTTGAAGCTGCAGGCACTGTTTTTTATGTTTTTTAGATTTCTGAGTCTTCTGCCAACCTGGGTCTTTTCTCAGGTTAGTATGCAGATGTGTCTTGTCTGCTCATGACCCTAATCTCTTGATTAAAGTTTCCAGAGATGAGACCACACTGATTATAAAGGTTATCCAATAACTTATATTTAATGAGGATAGGTTGGAATGCTAGGGTGGTATTTCCTGATAATCTGTCTCTCTCTTATATTGTTAGCCAAATTGCCTTATTTTATTAATAAATATGAATATTAAATGACAAAAGGCATTAATTATAGATCATAACCTATGTATATGGGAGTTAGAGTTCCCAGAACCCAGGAATAGATGTTGAGGCTAGATTACTAAAGCAGTGATTCTTTACTGAAGGTTCTTCAAGCATACAAACATAAAATCAAGAATTCACTCACATAACACAGAGCTAAGAATATAGAGTAGAAAAATACAGAAACATTTGCATGAGCTGGAAATATTGTTGGTTGGGTGATACTTTACCTGTCCAGTGAGACGAGTTGACTCTGCAGTGAAAATGGGGTGAAATAAGGAAAGGGGCCATGAGTTGACCAGCAGTGCACATGGAAAGGTCTCAAACTGCACAGGAATGCAATCAGCAAGATAGGGTGTGGTTAGGAAAGGCAAGAGCAAAAGAGTGAGAAAAGGCACAAGGCTCTCCTTATGTACCTGGAAATGTGACCAGAGGCAGGGGCTCATTTGGTCACTTGGTCCCCAGGAGATATTAACAACACTTAAACTAAGAATGGGGCAGAAAAGGGATTAATGGTTGGGCAATTGTAAACTTCATGTTCAGCAGGGAGTGACACCTCTGGGGGAAGGGGGGTGAGACAAAGGAGAGAAGTAGAAGAACCAATCATGTTGCAGGGCTGGTGCTTTGGATTATTGACCAGATGTTTCACAGTGGCGTCATCTTGATGAGTGACAGGAAAGCTTGATTGCTGGTTATTGTCTGTAGCTGGGCACATCCTTTTGTCTTAGGCTGGAGAGGAATGCATGTTTCTCCTGGTGATGCTAACACATGAAGGGGGGGAATGCCTGTGTGATGGAGAACGGAGTCTCTCATGGCTTCTGTGCAGGAACATCTTGTCCCTTTTGCAGAGAATGGCTTCCTTCTGTGATCTGCTGCTGTTTCTGCATGCATGGAGGTCAGGGCTGCTGGTCTGCATCCTGGTGCTGGCATGGCTGAGGAAGCGCAAGAGCAGGAGACTTCTGTAGTCCCAGGTCCACATTTGGCTTGGCATGCTTCTTAGGGATGCCATTGCCCTGACACACTCTTTTCACAGTTCAGCAAAGCAGTCATATTTGAGAGTCTTTAACAATGCCATCTGGAGTGGCTGCATGGCAACAATATGTTATGCCCACATCCAGTGAGCTTTCATTATTCCCTCCACTCCAGGAACTGCGGAGCCGTCAATTCTGGTGCTGCTTGTTGGCAGAAGCATCTGGCACCCTCATCTTTGTCTCGGTAGTGCTGGGTGCTTCCTCCCCTGCTGGTCCTCAACAAGTGCTCCCTCCCCCACTCCAGCCAGCCCTTGCAGCAGGGCTGGTCACCATCAGCTTGGCACACTGCTTTGGCGAGGTCAGTGGGGCCCAGGTCAACCCAGCGCTCACTGTGGCTTTCCTGTGTACTCGCAAACTGGATGCTCTGCATGCTGCAAGCTATATCTTGGCCCAGTGCCTAGGTGCCATCCTAGCATCGGGTGCCTTCTTCCTCATACTGCCTGCCTCAGCCATTGGGCAACTGGTTACCAAGGTGAGTGAACTGCACCCTTTTTTCACTTCAGTTATCCAGAGAGATGTACCCTGTCCACTCTAGCCAGCAGTGGCATATAGCAGCTGAGCCAGTCCTATCTCATGGTGCTGTGCTGGGCCACTGGAGGTCTCAAATCATAGCAGATCTTGTACAGGGACTACAGGAGTCGCAAGCTGAGGTTCAGTCACTGCATGATCACCCAATTTTGACAAAAGGAGGGAACTGTAAGAAAGCCAGTCGTATCAGCTAAGGAAATCACCTGAATCCAAAAGGCTAATGGTTTAGGGTAATGCTCCATGACCTCTACAGATGTTTCCAGGTCATCCTTTCTTGCTGTTTTGGATAGCAAACTCTGGACCACCATAGCCTTTTGCCTTACTCAGTCACTTTGCTTCTCCCTGTCCTCAGCTGACCAGGAGCTGGGTCTATCCCTCTGCTGCACTTTCCCCAATAATCCACAAGCATTATACTGACCTTCAGCTCCCTCCCGTTGGCCGTTCCTAGTGCTCCCCTCTTTTTACAGGCTCATTGGCTCCACTGTTGCCCACAAAACATTGCATGGGCTGGAAATGTCTCAAGGAACAAGGAAAATGGTTTGAATTGCACAAAAAAATATTTTATGAACATGAACTCACCATATGCAAAACAATGCTTTTTCTTCTTGTTTTATCCTGTTTAAGACAAGGGTACACAGTTATAAATCCAGTAAGCTGATCTGAAATGGTAGCCACCTTGAAAGGATCTGAAACAACATCACAGAAGTTATCATTTTGATAGCACAATTTATAATAATGGTCCCTTCCCTCTGCTCCAATTTGTAATGTTGTTATGGGGACTGGAATTTCTTTTTCCAAAATAGTTATTGATCCCACTTATTCTCTTTCAAAAGAGGAATTTCTCTTTAATTTATCTTTGTGGTTTTCTTGTATACCACATAGTGATTATCTATATGCCCTTTTGTAAATTCAGCCTTTGCAGGATTTTTGATGTTACACACTACATGGTGGTGCTCTTGAAGGAGAATAGAAAAGTTTGGGGAAACTGCCTGCCTCTGAGCCATCTGCAGAGTGAAATTCTGAAATTCTGCAGAACCTCCTTTTCCTACTCCTCCTCTCTTCAAATTTCTTTCTTTTTAAAATCAAAATAGAATTTATTTGAAACAGACTCCAAAGAAATGGATTGTTGGATCTCAAGGAGAAACTGCGCAAAGAGAAATTAAGAGACTATCTCATAGCATAACAACACTACCAATTTGAGACAATTTGTTGTTAGTATTTGAGTTCTTTATGATAAAACAAAACATGAATTACATACATTAAATCTGAACCCCCTCTTTGCATCCTAAATGTTAAACCCTGCATCCTTTCACTTACTTCAAAGTGAAGACAGCTACATCAAAAACGAGTACCCATAATTTGTTTCTGATGGTAAATTGAACACACAGTACCATCAGAGAAGTATATTACTGCCATTTGTTCAAAAGCCAATATATCAGTAATTATTCCATTATGTTGTTCACATGTAAATAACCAGGAAATTACCCTTCAGTGACTTGGGATGCTCCTTGCTGGGTGGGAGACCGCAGCCTCTCACTCTAGCCCTCCTCGCCTCTCTAACCTGTCTTTGTTGCCTTCATTTCAGGTTAGCAGTGAAGCAAATGCTGGACAAGCCCTGGGAATGGAGGTTTTCTCCACATTCCAGCTGGCTCTCACAATTTTTGCTGTAGAAGACCATCGGCGGCGGCATGAGTTGGGGGAGCCCAGCATCCTGGCTATTGGCTTCTCCATAGTGGCAGGAGCCCTAGCTGCGGTAAGAGCCCCTGCAGATGAACAAGCTGCCTCTTTAAGGTGCTGGCTGGGAATCTTAAATCCACTGAAGGAAGGTCCTGAGCCCAGCAGCAGTCAAGTTGGTGTCATAGTGCCACCACACAATCTGAACATTACTTTTTCAGCTATGACAGATAAAAGAGTCCCTCTTGCCTCTATGTAGTAAAATAAAGAAGTAACATGGGAACATAAGAAAATCCCTGCTGGAATAGACCAGTGGTCCATCTAGCCCAGCTTCCTGTCCCACACATGGGCCAGCCAGTTCCTATGGATGGCCAACAGCAGGGCATAATGACCGAGGCCTTTCCCTGATGTTACCGTCTGGCACTGGGATTCAAAGGCTTACTGCCTCTGAATGTGCAGGTTCCCTTTAGTCACGATGGTTAGTAACCACTGATAGACCTACCCTCCATAAATCTATTGAATCCCTTTTTAAAGTTGCCTATGTCTGTGGCCAGCACTACATCCTCTGGTAATGAATTCCACATTTTAGTCAATTGCTGTGTAAAGAAGTATTTCCTTTTGTCCATCCTGAATCTACTGCCCATCAGCTTCATTGGATCCCCTTGAGTTCTAGTATTTTGGAAGAGGGAGGAAATGTTGACAAAGAGAACTCTCTCCACCTCATGCATAATTTTATAAATTTCTATCACACACACTCCTTAGCCATTTATTTTCTTAACAGAAAAGACCCAGTCTTCAGCCTTTCCTCGTAGGGAAGGTGCTCCAACCCCCTAATCATCTTGGTTGTACTCCTTGGTACTTTCCCCAGCTCTGCGATGTCCTTTTTGAGTTATGGTGACCAGAACTGTACACAATATTCAAAATGAGGCTGCACCATAGATCTATACAGGGCCATTGTAATATCAGCCATTTTATTTTCCAGTCCCTTTCCTAATACTCCCTAACATAGTTTGCGTTTTTCACTTCTGCAGCATGCTGGGTTGACACTTCCATCGAGTTATCTACTATGATGCCAAGATCTTTTTTCCTCTCAGCCTCAGCAAGTTCAGAATCCATTAGCCTATACTTGAAGCTATTTTTTTTTGTCCCAGAGTGAATCACTTTACACTTACCAACACTGAACTTCATTTGCCACATTATCACCCACTCATCCAATTTGTGGAGATGCTCATCGAGCTCTTCACAGTCCACCTTGATTTTCACCATCCTGAATAGTTTTGTGTCATCTGCAAACTCGGCCACTACATTACTCATTGCTACATCCAGGTCCGTTATGTACAAATTAAATAATATTGGCCCCAATACCAATCCTTGTGGGACCCCACTGGTTACTGGTCATCACCTCAATTTGACTCAGTTCTTCAGACTTTCTTCCTGAAAATAGTGGCTGTGGCATAGGTACATTCTTTCCACAGTGATTTGTTGTTGTTCAGTCGCACAGTCGAGTCCGACTCTTTTTTTTTTTTATAGCAAAACTCTCCTAAAAAGGAGAGAATTTTATTCTTTTTATAAGAAAAGGAAGGGGTAGACAGATGGAGAAAGAAAAAGGATGGAGTGAAGTTTTCTCTGTTAAAATGGGTTAGTTTTAGTTAGTGTTTAATATCGTTTTTCGGCATCGATCATGGTTAGAAGATCTTCTTTTTGACTTTGCAAAGTCCAAAGACACTCTGTTAATACAGTTAGTAAAGACCATTGGGGTTAGTAATTAAACAGCTCCTTACAGATGCAACACAAACAATCCTTAAGATGTCTTCTTTTTAAGTCTCTTCCAATTATGGGCTAAGTCCTTTTTAACCTTGATGGCTTCCTTTCCTTCACCTCTTACCCCTGGGCTGCTGTCTTCTTCACTGCTTATCATAGTTTTAAGTGCTGCATCTTCCCTCACGCCGGCGTGTCTCTTCAGAAGTTTTTGCATTTCAAGGATGTAGTCTTTCTTCTTTCTTTTGTAGCTTTCAGATTTCCAGGGCACCATAACCACTTCGCAAAAAATTAGATCTCTGATGTCTTGCTTGCTATGCTCGACCCCCCCTTCTACTGGCAGAGTAATTTCTTTTATAAAAGCGGAACTGGCTTTGGGAGCCATATCCACCTCTTCTTTTAATTCTTTCGCTTCACTGCCAGTTAGGGGAGCCAATACATTCGCCAAAGTAAATCCGAGATCCTCTTTCTCTTCTTCTTTTACGCCCTGAGAACTTAGAATCCACGCTTTCTGTTCAATTTCCGTCATCTTCCTTGTTGTTTCCAATATCAGTTCTTGTCGACTGATGAGAACACTTTCCACTTTAAGCAGGGTTTCATTGATTTTCTGCATTTGCTCCAGCAGAGGGCGCAGAATCTCATTTTCCTGTTGATTGACAGCAAGCTCTGGGAGGGGGCTACTCGGACCGGAAGTCCCTCCTCCCTTCTCTTCCGGTTTCTGCAGGACTTTCCCCGTTGTCGACATTTTGTTTTATTGTTTACTTTTAAAAAGTTCGTGCCGCCTCCCCCAGGAAGCTGATAAGGTCGTAGTCTTCTATGCAACCCCAACGGTACTTTCACCAACAGTTCTTTCTCTCTTCCCCCTCCGCGCTCCCTTTGTAAATCTTGCTTCTCAAAAGGGGTGGGGACTCCTCTCTCCTCCCATACGCTTAAACACTTGCGGGGGGATTCAAATTCACGCTTCAAAATAGACCTTCCACTCACGATTCGATGCCACTTCTTCTTTTTATATTAAATCATATCGCTGTCTTCACTCCTGGAAATCGGTGGCGCTGCTAAGTCCCATGACGGGGCACGACGCAGCGGGGCCGATTGGGGCAGGGAGAAAGCCTCAATTTCCCGGCTGTCTGCCGGCAAAGAGGCCACTCTCCAAGCGCCCCCGGTTCGGAGCCTTAACCTAAGGCTCACTAGGGTCTTTCGCACATGCGAAGACCCCCCCATCTGCGCGTGGGCTAGCCGCCTCCGGGAGCGTCCCGAGACGCGGCCGCCATTCGCAACGCCGAAACCGAAACCAAGTCCGACTCTTCGCGACCCCATGGACCAGATTACGCCAGGCCCTCCTGTCTTCCGCTGTCCGCTGAAGTTTGCTCAATTTTCCACAGTGAACACAGAAGCAAAAAATTCATTGAGCTTCTCTGCCACCTCACCATCTCCTTTTAGCAATTTTCCTTTATTCCTTCGTCATCCAAAGGCCCAACTGCTTCTCTGGATGGTTTCCTGCTCCCGATGTACTTAAATAAATTTGTATTGTTTGTCTTGATGGTTTTAGCAACCTGTTCCTCAGATTCTCTTTTTGCACGCCTAATTATTGACTCACATTTCTTTTGCCAGAGCCTGTGGTTCTTTCTGTTCAATTCATTAGGGCGGACTTTCCACTTTTTAATAGAAGCCTTTTTTCTTTCTATAGCTTCCTTGGCCTGCATTATTAACTATGCAGGCATTCTTTTGGAGTTGGCAGTACCTTTCCTAACCTGTGGAATGCATTTTATCTGGGCTTCAACTAATATGGTTTTAAACGGCTTCCAAAAATCCTCTAGGGATTTGACTCTCTTGAGTTTCCCTTTCAGCTTCTTTTAAACTACTCTCCTCATTTTTTTAGTTTGTTTTTTAAAAATTAAATGTTACCATTTTGGACTTTAGGGGTAACTTTCCATTGACATGAATGCTGAACTTGATAGCATTGTGGTCACTCTTCCCAACTGGTGCAACAACCTCTACATCTCACACTGGGCCTTGAACCTGCTCAGAACCAAGTCCAAGATCACTAACCCTCTGGTTGACTCTGTGACCAACTGTTCCAGTGCACAGTCATTTATGATGTCTAGGAATCACATTTCTACAGCATAACTTGAGCATATGTTTACCCAGTCACTGAAGTCTCTCAGTATCATGACATCATGAAGTCTCTCAGTATCATGACATCATGTGCTTTAGTCACCCCCTTATGTCCTTCCCTATCTCAAGATCTGCCTCAAGAGTTGATCAGGTGGGCAATAGTACACCCCCACTTTTAAGTAACCCATAGAGCACAGTATTTCCACCCATATTGATTCTGTCGAGGAGTTAATTCCCCTGATGTATTCTTATTTGATTCCATGCCCTCTTTGATGTACAATGCAACACTTCCACCAACCTGTCCCTCCCTGTCCTGCCTATAGAGATTATACCCAGGAATGACTATCCCATAGATTTTCCCCATTCTACCATGTTTCTGTATTTAAAGTTTCATTGAGCATTAAGCACTCCTGCTCCCCTATCTGGGCTCAGAGACTTCTAGCACTGGCATTTAGACACCTATTGGGTGCGTTCAGACGGGCCGTTTAGTCCGCTTTCGGCACGCTTCAGTAACGGATTTTATATCCACGTTCACACACCCAACATCTGCACACCATCCCCAGCCATTGCTTTCTGGCTCAGACCCCCTTTAAAATGGAGTATTTTGTTACCAGGTCCCCAAGTGGTGTTTTCCTGATTCTCTGGTTCTAGCCGCACTTTTCTGACGTCTGATAGCTCCTGCGGTGTCAAGCCACTTCCACTCAGAAGCCCAAGGCTTCCACTCTTCGCCCACTATTTTATTTTAGCATTGGCAGTATGCGCACAGGCGGCACTCCGCTCCCGCATTATTAAAAACAATGTTTAAATGGTGCCTAGTTTTGTTGGTTAGACAAGTTCGGGATCTCACAGAGGCCAGTTTCAGGGCAAAAGTTTAAAGGGAAGTGTTCCTTTAAAGTTTAAGGGGAAGTTTTATAGCAGTTGGGTTGAAGTGGAAATTGCTGCAGCGCACACGTGCAAAAATTTTAATTCTAGAGATGGCTGCCTGTGCGCATGCCCAAACTGAGAGGGAAAAAAACCCACCGACACACACTCCCACGTGTGGACGGCAGGGAGTGATGTGGCTGTGCAATGATCCAGAACAAGGAGGTGAATGTGATTGCGATTCTCCAGGTTAAAAAAACCCCACATTGGGACCGGAGCAATTTAAACCGCTCCCAACACGCTGTCTGACTGCACCCATAGTGTGTTTCCCTCTCCAGCAAACGTTCACTTCCCTTGACCCCTTAGTCACCATACATGGCTGTCATTCACCATCCTACCCTCACTCCCAAGTTCTGTTATGCTCCTATCGATATAATACCCTGAATGTTTACATAATCATCCCTTTGGACTGACTTGCCCCAAACCAGATGCTCCCCAGCTCTGCCACCTTTTTGATATTAACTGCCAGCAGTCTGGTTTCCTTTTTGTTCAAGTAAAGACCATCTCCTTTGTACAGGTTTGTCTTGTCCCAGAAAGGTCCCCAGTACCCAACAAATCTAAACCCTTCCTCCCAACATCACTTTCTCATCCATGCATTGGGATCCCTCATCTGTGCCTGTCTAGTTGGCCCTGTACGTGGAACCGGTAGCACTTCTGAGAATGCTACCTTTGAAGTCCTGGCCTTTAACTTTCTGCCTAGTAACCTATTTTTTTTTTCCAGGACCACACATTTCCCAATGTCATTGGTGCCAACATGTAGTATGACTGCTGACTCCTCCATAGCACTATCTATTAGCCTATCTAGACAGCATGTGATGTCCAAATCCTTTGCACCAGTCAGGCAAGTCACCTTGAAGTCAAAACATCTGTCACAGACCCCACTCTCCATATTCCTAGTAATTGAATCACCCACTACCAAAAGCCCACCTCCCTGCAAGCCCAGAGGGGTATCCTTGGTATGAGATGATATTGGTCCATTACCCAAGGATAGGGTCCCTTCTAAGATATCATATTCCTCCTCCTCAGACTGACACCTTCCGACCTTGAGACTCTCAGTCTCCACAACAGCAGAAGAGCTATCAGTAGAGGAATGGGAGTGTTCTGAAGGTCTCTTCCCCAGACCTCTCTCTCTGTCTCAGCTGCTCCAGGTCAGCAACCTTAGCCGCAAGGGAATGAACCTGCTCCCTGAGAGCCATGAGCTCCATGCAGCGAGTACACACCCATCATTTCTACCCAGTGGGTACATAATCATACCTGTGGCACTCTCTGCAAAACACTGGATGGCCCTTGCTCCCCTGTTGGCTTGCTAACTGTTTAAAAGGTATTTTAGAGAGAAATAGGGTGCTTATCTGAACTTGTGTAGATTTCTGTAGCAGAAAGGATACAGCAGCACACCACCCTCCTTGCAGATGTGAAACTTGTATGTCTCGGGAAACTTGACTAGAGGGGTTCTCTTCTGCTCCCCCTCAACCTCCCCCACTGAACTCCCAAGCTCAACTTCTCTCTTAGTAGCCCTGTTTGAAGCACAGTTCACAAGCCCCACAGGGATCCAACATGTCTTTTATAGGGTCAGCCTGCAGGGCCTACATGAAAATTGGAACACACATTTCTCATCAGCTCTCCATTCTATGAAATGAAATTAATTCCAGAGTACTCCGGGGTAGAACTGATGTTGTCTTGCTATGCACTGTACATTTTTGACAGATATGCAGAGATATATAACTATCTTTTTGGAGGGACTGTGGCTTTGCAGAGTACATGCATAGCCTGCAGGAAGTTCCGAGTTCAGTTCCCAGCCTCACTGCTTAAAGAATCTCTGCTAATAGGTGTTGGAAAAGCTTTCTTCATGAGAGTGGCTGCTAGGTAGAGTAGACAGCAGTGTTCCCTCTAAGCTGAGTTAGTGTGAGCTAGGTCACAGTTTTTTCGCTTCTGGCTCACACATTTTTATCTTAGCTAAGGATGGATAACTCCAGAGCAAACTAATTTATGCAGCAGCCAAATTGCTCACTCACAACTTTAATGCCAGTAGCTTCTGGCTCACATATTTTTATCTTAGCTAAGGATGGATGGCTCCAGAGCAAACTAATTTTGCAGCAGCCAAATCACTCGCTCACAACTTTAATGCCAGTAGTTCACAAAGAAGAGTTTTTGCACACAAGACTCCACAGCTTAGAGGGAGCATTGGTAGACAGTATTTAAGTATGTGGTCTGATTACATAGGAAGCAGCTTCATATGTTCAGACTGAGAAAAAGATAATGTCTGAATGTTAACATATAGCCAAATATTTTGACTTTGCATCCAGATCTGCTAGAACAGAAGGTTTAATCTCAACACAAATGGCTTCTGCATCCTTCTTTCACAGCAGCTAAACTGCAAACATTCTGGCAGCTTTACTTTATAGCTATGGAGGGAGCATATGAGGGTGATATTCCTCATTCCTGGCTTTCATTAAAGGAAATTATAAAGAGACACAGAAGCATAAACCAGCTTCAGAGGAGGAATCCCCTTGCATCTCCTGTCTGAGTCACTGGGCTGGTCTTTCTTCTCTCGAATCTTTAACAAGTGGAGGATATACTCTATAAAGCTTGGGTGTGCTGCTGGCTCACAGCTGCTGTATTTCAATGAGTCACCTTCTGTATCCCAGACTGGCCCATGATAGTTTGCTGGTTTGAGGGGGAATGGTGTTGTCATTATTGTAAGCTGCTTTGGGTTTCTTCAAGGAGATAAAGAGGATATCAATATTTAAATTAATAAAATAAATAAATATAGCAATCTTCTGTGCACACATGTATAAATGACACTGTCTTGATAACACTGAGGGGATATCAGATTTTGTGTGCTATGCAGAGCAATATCTTAGTTCTCAGGGCAGCAGAAAATAATAAAACATTTAAAATAAATGTTTCCTTGCAGTGCAGAGAGTTGCACATGAGTATGATGTTTAGCTCTGGTACACAAAGGACTGATGAGTCAGAATGGAAATCAAAATTTGCACACAGAATACATTTGTTTAAAAATCTGTATATTTAGAATAGTGTTTTCAAATGACATAATGTGAAGGTTATGGTTATAGAATCTAAAAGGCACACATACCTGGTACTGAATGCTAAAGGAGTCATTAGCTCGCTAAATACTTGTGGGTTTTTTTGCCATAATCACTGGTAACATATGACAGCCCCGTAGGGTATTCAAGGCAAGAGGTGGTTTGCCATTGCCTGCCTCTGCATCACAACCTTGGTAGTTTCCCAGCCAAATACTAGCCAGGGCCAACCCTGCTTAGCTCCCGAGATCTGACAAGATCAGCCTAGCCTGGGCTATCCAGGGCAGGGCAGGCTAAGTAATAATAGTAAGAATACTAGTTAGGATGAAGATACTGGCTGTAACTATGAATGGCAAGTAACTCATGAAACAATCTGTTGAAGAATGGAAATGGAATATCATCACTGAGTATGCCAATATGATATCTCTCCAGGGCATATTCTCTGGGGGCAGCATGAATCCAGCCCGATCACTGGGACCAGCTGTAGTAACAGGAATCTGGGAACATCACTGGGTGAGTGGATGCTGGAAACACAGCTAAGAGATGAATGGCACTGTGTTCTCCTGGCCCATATGTTTAGTTTGCCCTTCTCTCCCCACATGTATTGATTTAGGGGCCAGGAACAAGCCCATTTGGAAGCTACAGGCACTGTGAAAGACCAGCTGAGATGTTATGTGTGCTATGAATGGAGCCTCCAGTGTATGGTTGCCAGCCTCCAGGTACAGCCAGGAGATCTCCCAAAATTACAACTGAACTTTGGACTGTGGAGACCAGCTCCTTTGGAGAAAATGGCTGCTTTGGAGGTGGACTCTTTGGCATTATATCCTTCTGAGGACGGCCCCCCCCCCCCCGCAACCAACCACCCCCGGCACCACTGCCAAATATCCAGGAATTTCCCAGCCTGGAGTTGATAACCCGGTTCTAGTGTCTTCTTTCTTTAAAAACCACACCTGGGTGGGCCCATTCCCACGGAGAACCCAGGTCTCAAATGGCCCTACTGAGCGTCTATTTGTGTCAATGGGGAAAACATACAGAAATTCATTTGGGTCCTGCAATATTTATTTATTTATACTATTTACAGTCTGCCTTTCTCACTTGGACTCAAAGCAGATTACGCAGTGTGAGTCAATACAATCAACAAAATGGGACATTCAATAGGATTAGAATTGCAGAACTAATCAGGAATCTAAAAAACAGAATTGAAGCAAAACCTACGTATTTAGATGACACATTAAATGGTGCAAAAATTGCATTATAGGATCCTACTTACAGCAAGCTATACATAGTAGTGCTGATCACAGCCATTAATAATTGGCTGATTCAGTTGTGCATTGTTTGTGGAAAGCCAGGAGAGTGCAAGCCTCCTCAGGCGGGCCATTCCATAAGGTGGGTGCCACAACAGAGAAGGCACATGTATGGGCAGTTGTTGATTTTGCCTGCTCAGATGAATAAACGTGTTGCGGTGGAGCATAGGTGTAGTCTCACAGACGTGAGGGTCCAAGATCATGAAGTGCTTTGTACATGATAGCCAATACCTTAAATTGAGCCTGGTAACTGATGGGCAGCCAGTGGAGTGATTGCAGAATGGGAGTAATATGCATGCTCCATCTAGCTCCCAATAATAGCTCAGCCATGGCATTCTGTACCAATTGAGGTTTCCAAATTGATTTTGAGGGGACACCACTGCATAGTGCATTACAATAGTCTAGATAGGGTTCTAGCCCCCAGGTCTGGGCAAGGGTTTCCCCACTTTTGGGGGCTCCAGTTTGCCCCCAGCCAGCTAGCTAGTGGGGGAAGCCCTGCCCCAAGCCCCACCCCCAAGAGTGACACCCACCCACCCACCCCTCTCCCTCCCTTCCTGCCCGATTTAAAGAGCTTCATCTGATCGGCGGGGACCACGTGGCCCGCTAATCAGCTGGAGGGCCCCTTTAAATCTAGCAGGAGGGAGGGAGAGGGGTTGCCGTGGACTGCATGCTTGGCTCACTAAAAGACACTTTAAAGGGTCTTTTTGCAAGCAGGGTGGGGGCTGTGGCATGCAAGGCTGGAGGAAATACCCACCCACCCCCAGAACACCCCCCAAATCCCCCCACTGGAGCAACAAGAGGACCTGGCAAGTGGCAACCCTAAGTCTAGATGTTACTGTGGAGTGAGTCCAGATGACCAGATCAGCCTGTCTGGGTAAGGGGCCATGTTTTGGGCTAGGCTGAGTTGAAAGAAAGCATTTTTGCAGCTGCATTACCTTACCTCTCCAGTAATAACATTGGGTCCAGTATAACCCCAAGGCTCTTAACTGTGTCTCAAGGTTCAGCTGAACTCCATCAAAAGTGGGAAGTACAATGTTCTTCAAGATCTCTGCCTTCCCTATCAATGTTACTTCTGTATTTTCAGGGTTTAGTTTTAATTTGTTCACTCTTAGCCAATTTACCACAGCAGCTGGGCAGCAATTTAGGACCTCTACCACATCACTAGGAGATTTGGATAAGGATATATAGAGCTGGGTGTTATCTGCATATTGATGACAAGCAACCCCAAAGCTATGAATGATTTGTCATAAGGGCTTTACATAGAGATCGAAAAGCATGGGGGATAGAGGACTTCCGGTAGTGGGAACACGTAATGGCCACCTGAGTCTCGTGCTCCGCTCACCCTGATCCTCCTCCAGCCCCCACATCAATCTAACGTGAGCCTACAACCCTAATTTTTATGGGGAAAGACAATCGAAAACCCAAACAACCTAACTTGTAAAAACATAAAATTCTACAGGATCTTATTCAGCCATATGTAAAGGAATTGAAATTGGGCCCCAAGACAATGACGGTAAGCAAAATGGCATCAGATGGCAATGTGAATAACAAAAAGCTGGCCCCGGTCATGACAGCAGATTTAACAACTGCGCTCTCCAGTATTGAAAAAAAATTCTTAGATCATATATCAGCCATGTTCAAACCGTTGTATGAAAGGTTTGATAATATGCAAATGGAACTAACAAATACCAAGAACATGGCGGAAGGAGTACTACAAAGAAGCATTCATAACCAAAATGACATACAGCAAATCCAAATAATGGAAGATCTCTTAGCAGAGAAAATGTTACGTCTTGATCTCTCTATGCGACAAGATAATCAAGTTCAGAGGGCTGGGGGAGAAAATCAAAGAGAGAGGTGATTTAGCGAGTCATGTATCTTCCTGGCTAGCACAGATAGTCGCCATCAAGGGAGATCAATCATGAACTGTGACCAAAGCTTTTCGTCTAGGACCTACTTCCCTACTAAGAACAAGACCAGCCCGTGACATTCTGATTACTCTGTTAGATATCAGATATAAAAAGAAAATTCTGTTAGAAGTGAAGCAAAAAGGACACTTACCTTACCACAGATCCAATGTAGAAGTTTTTCCCAACCTGCCGCAGGAAACAATGTTGAAACAAAAAGAATTGAAGCAGATAACAAGCAGCCTGCTGGAAGAACCCACTGGTTCGTCAAGTAAATTACCATGGCAAACAACACAGGATTTCATTGGTGGAAGAAGGTTTCAAGCTACTAAGAACCCTAAACGTAGAACTTCCAATGGACTATACCAGACAAAGCAACAAATGCCACTATTCCTCATCAGAATCTCCACCATCAGAATTGCAAGCGGCGGGATCTCCTGCTTCGGAAGGATAAGTAGTCACGCTTACAGGGAGCCAAGATTCTACTGGAATAATCGGCAGTTAAAATAAAAGTTTTAAGAGTGCTAGTTGAAAGCTTTAAAAATTGAGTTTGTTAGATCCCATTTGACCCAAATCGTTTCAATGTTAAAATTTGTAAGTCTATATTAGATTACTGTGTTGATAACGTTCCTGTTTTACTGGTTTTAAATTGTATTCTCCTTAGTAGTGGGTTCCTCCTGCAAACTACTTCTTGTTTTTAGGTTGAAGTGCTTAGCTTGTCATAAATTTTGTTTCTGGGGGTTGGGGGGGGGAGAAGGGGGGTTTCTTAGTATTACAGTTAGAAATTATAAATTCCTTTACTCCCTGAACTTGAAAGCTGGGTAGTGTAGGGAACGTGTGTTCAACCCAGCCTCCCATTTACAGTGTTTTAAATGGGAGATCAGAGAGTGACTCTTAAAGGAGACAGTGTTACTGTGCATATAGAGATAAAAATATAGCCAAGGTCTCCCTCAGTATATTAGTAGAGTGTTAGAACTTTATATACCTGTTTTGTAAGAGGTTATACATTCTTTGTTTTGTTCTTCTCTTTTTCTTTTTTCCCTTTCTTGTACTAAACTTTGTTACTTGGTACAGAGCTGCGGTGGCTCAAGTGGTTAAGACGCTGAACTGCAGGCTGTGGAAGGTCAGTAGTTCCGCAGTTTGAGACTCAAGTGTGCCGCATGACAGAGTGAGCTCCCATCTCTAGTTCCAGCCAAGGGCGTAGACTTTCCAATTTCCCAGGGGGGCTGGGGCTGGGCCAGAGGCATTGCTGTGCTAGGTCCTTAAAAGAACCCAGGCCCAGTGACATCATAGGGAGGAGCCAGTGACATCACAGGCCATTGTCACTATTTATGGAGGCGGAGCCATGTGGCACTCCTGGCTCCTATTATCTCCAGTGGGCCTTCAAGTCTCTCCCATTGTTTGTAATGGGCAATCCTGTCATTTCTTTTATACATCCCAGTTAGTTGTCCCTTTGAAACTGTACCACACATATAGAGTGTACATTCCTTGCCAATGTTCCTTCTGGACTGCACACAGGGCAAAAGGAAATTTTAAAAGGCCTCTGATCTGCATGCCAATCAAGGATAATGATGTGTGGCATAAACATGAGTTAAGTGTTCTCCCTGGATGGTGTACATACCAAGAACATATCTGTTGCCATTTCCCTCTCTTCCTGCTCACCACTCAGGGAAACAAAAGCCCTGTTTACATATTACAGTGAACATATGTACATCTTGCATGGACATACATTGTTAGAAAGAGGTAATATACTTTTGTGTTACAAATAAAAGCAGCCCGCCTGCATCCTCCCCCCCCGCCCCAATGGCTCAGAAACAAAGCACGGCATGGGCAAAATCCTCTGCAAAGAACCCTGGAGAACCACTGCCAGTCTGAGCAGACAATGATGACACTGATGGTAGAGAGACCATGCTTAGCGTGCCAAAGGATAAAGGTTTAAACCGAGGAGGTCAAAGAGAACAGCTGTTGGAAAGGATCTTTCTCTGTCTGAGCCTGTAGAGCTCACCTGCATCAGAGCAGACCATGCTGAAGTAGATGGACCAATGGCATGAAGACCAGTGTGGATTGAAGAGACCCATGTTCAGATCTACATTTTGCATGATACTTACTCGGTGATACTGGGACAGTTAGATTTGAGTCCAGGAGCAGCTTAGAGACCAACAAGAGTTTCAGGGAATAAGCTTCCAAGAGTCAAAGCCCCCTTCATCAGGCTGGGTGATATTGCCATTGTTGTGAGGTCAATATAAGGGAAGGGAGACTGGAGGAAGGGTGGAATAAAGAGGGGATTGACAGACAACATGTGAGCAGCAGAGTCCATTGGGATGGAAGAGGAGTTTACAGGAAAAAAATAGCACCAACTGATGTGACCAAGAACACAGATCTTCCCAAACTAAAACATCATAAATTATAGCCTGAACATGAACCTATATTGTAATGCATTAAGTGATGTAGTAGTGGTGACAAAACCTCTAGTGGCATTTAGTTGAACTTCCTGGACAGACAGATGTATTTTCGGTTGCCACTGGCCAAACTGGTCTGACTTTAGAGTGTTGGGACAAGCAGCAAGGCTTGAGGAAGGGGATGTAGATCCATGGTTATAGAAAAGAAGGGGGCTAGGAACTGAGAAAGCAAAGCAGTCCAAATGAAGCACAACACAAAAAGCTGTACATAGTTGAGAGGAATTAGAAAGGATTGGAGATGCACAGTTGGTGTGAAGTACATTTGAGAAATTATAGAAACAGCATGGAAGTTTCTTAGTTGGGGTTAGCTACAATGCTATTGCAAGGTCCACAGAAACCTGTATGACATTTTCAGACATTCTTTCTCATATATTTTAATTGCTTATCCCCTTCCTATAACAATTCCTCATCAGTCTAACAGAGGCATCCTACTGAGGTCTATCCAAGGGGGCTTCCTCCCAGGATTGGACTATAAAGAGCTCTACTCAAATCCTTAACCACTGAGCTTGCTAATACTTTCTCTTCTTTCAGTTCCTTAGATCAATTTGCCCAATCCCCCATCAAACTCAAATCTTATTGGCTCTTGCAACTATGAGTAAATTATTATTACACTTCTATCACATGGCTCTTTCCTAATGATTGTGGCTCCCAAGAATAGGTTGAAGATGATTGCCTGGGAAGCCCCCACACAGCACCATGCCATGGACCCAGATGGCTCAGGTTAGCCTGATCTCATCAGATTTTGGAAGCTAAGCAGAGTCAGCTCTGACTAGTATTTGGATGGGAGATCTCCAAGGAATACCAGGGACATGATGCACAGTCAGGCAATGGCAAATCATCTTTGAATGTCTGTTGCCTTGAAAATCCTACAGGGTTACCATGAGTTGGCTATGACTTGCTAGCATTTTACATCACACCAGGGTAAGTGCGCTTTAATGCCCAGAACCATTTGGGCAAGGTGTAATGTATAACTACTGTCAGTAGCATGAGATGGACCCACAGCTCAATTGGCTCTCATATCACTGCCATAGCATACAAAATAGTAAAACACTCAGTAGCACCTTTAGGACAAACAAACTGTATTGTAGCATAATTATTACGGTAACACAAGGGTTCTCAGAAAGCCACACACACTTTTCCAATCTCACCCCAGTGCCAGTTCCAGTCCTCAAACTCACAGAGAAACCCAAACACTCTCATTTTTGGTAGAATGACACCTCCCCCTCCTCCACCTGGATGGTTTGGCACATGTAAGCCAATGCCAGAGGTTTGCATGCACCAAGTCACACAGCAGAACCAGAGCTTCCAATTTCAGCACTGGAGCTAGGGATGCCAGCCTCCAGGTGGGACCTGGGGATCCCCTGGAATTACAGCTCATTGCCAGTCTAAAGAGATCAGTTTCCCTGGGGGGGAAATGATGTTCTGGAGGGTGGACTCTATGGCACTGTGCCCCACTGAGGTCCCTGTCCTCCCCAGACTCCATTCCCAAATCTCCAGGAGTTTCCTAACCTGGATTGGGCCACCCTCCCCTCATCCCCCAGAGGTGGCCAGGGGTACCTGGCAATCCTAACTGGGGCTATTTTAGCAAGGGAGAGGGGGGAAGCTGGGGGGAAAAACATATAGATTGGGAGAGAGAAGTGAAAGACAGAGGGAAGGGAAGAAAGTCAGACTGCAAGGGAAGCAGCCTTGAGTGGGGGTGGGGGAGCTCACCAACGTTTCCAGCTCTCACACATCTCAAGGGAAAGGGAAAGAGAAACAGAAAGAGAGAGAGGGACAGAAAGCGCAGCCCCCCTTCCCCCCATTACAGGAGAAAGTGAGCCCAGGATTTTCTGTATCCTGGAGCAATGTGCTCCGTGCAGCACAAGGGTTCCTGGGTTTTGTTTTCTCCTGCAGCCTAGTTTAAACTGGACTGCAGGAGAAAGCAAGCCACTCACTGATGGCAGGGGCAACCAGAGGCCACAGAAGGGCCCCCCACCTTCCCCTCCCTCCATTCTTGCCCAGCTCCCCTGCTTGGACTTGCAGGATGGCTGGGTGGCTGCAGCCCTGGGCTCCCACCCAACCCACCCCACCCCACCTGAAACAATCCCCCACCTACTTACCCTTCAGGCTGGTGGCTGCAGCAAGCAGAGGCAGCATGTGCTGCCTCGAAGCCAGCCTCCACGTGCTGCTCTCCAGGCGAGCTGCTGGGAACTGTGGGTGGAGCTTAGCTTCCAGGAGGAAGCAAGCCCCCACCCCTTGACTTCCGTCCCATTCCTAGCCCAGCCAAACAGACTCAGAAAGCGGAGGGGAAAACCCTCCGCTTTCAAAATGGGGTGGGGGACGGGAGGGGGGTAGCAAGGCTCTGGCTGACACCAGTTGCCTCCGGGGGGGCTCAGTACTTTCGGGGAGGCCTGAGCTCCCCAGCCCCCCTGAAGATGACGCCTATGGTTCCAGCTCCTGACAGCCTAGCAGTTCGAAAGCAAGAAATTGCAAGTAGATAAATAGGTACCACTTCAGTGGGAAGGTAACAGCAGTCCGTGCACCTTGGTGTTTAGTCATGCCAGCCACATGACCACGGAAATGTCTTCGGACAGCACTGGCTCTTCAGCTTTGAAACAGAGATGAGCACCGCAACCCTAGAGTCAGATCCGACTGGCTTTCGAGCAAGGGAACCTTTACCTTTACCTTTACAGAGCTACAATCACTTGGTGAATTTTATACACCTACTCCTAGCTATATTTAATCATCAATTGTTCTGGTGCAAAATCTAATTGATAAACTAAAGAATTTTGTACCTGTTCTTCTTGTTCTTCTTTATTCATCTCAGGCAGATTACAATCCATATAGCTTCAATATTTTTTACAGATGATAAAATCAATCTAAATTTGAAAATTTGAGGTTTCATATCCAGTACATACATAACATTAATATACCTAATTTATTAAAACAAATCCAGTATAGGGATCTGGTGCTTCAATTAATTACTATCTAAATTATTTTATTGAGGTTTTTAAGATTTTACTGTATCTGTGTTAGTATAATAATTGTAAGGTCTATTAATTAATTTCAAAATTAACTCAATTTATTCATATTGTTGAAAAATATAATTAATTGATTCCTTTTATTGGCTTTGTGAAAGACCACCTGACTCTAACTTACAAAATTCTGATGCAAAAAATAATAAATTATTAAATTAATTCTACAACTTATTTCACTGATCTTTTCACGGTGTACTGATCCTGTAATAAAGTGCCAAATCTTTAAAGTTAAGTTTGATTCTCCTGATTTGATATAAATACTATAGAGCTGTTAGCAATTTGATAATTCAGTACTTCTACAATTACTAGTACCATGATTAATTTCATTTTCACTTAAAATACTGATAATCCTAAGTATAGGGTACTTCTCAATACTTAACTCTAGAAAATATATATTACTCTTAGCTGTTGAAGGATTACTATTAATCTCCCATTTTTAAGAACCTGGCACATCCACATAGTTTGTCACAGTGCAGACAAATCTCAAGATCATCTCATCTAATGTTCGAGGCCTAAACAATCCCATTAAAAAACATAGAATTCTAAACAATCTGTTGAAATTGAACCCAAGCATAGTTCTACTTCAAGAAAAGCATGGGGGATAGAATTGTGCCTTGTGGCACTCCATAGGACAGGTCCCACACTGATGATAACTGATTTCCAATATCAACCCTTTGAGTCTGATGCAGGAGCACCGTCTTCATCCCATAGCTTGGCCTGAAGCAAGACTGAAAAGGATCTCTAGCAGACGAGTTATCCAAGAAGACCTAGATGTGGTCTGCTGCTGCTCTTTCAGTCACTTTGCCCAGAAAGGGAAGATTAGAGTTTAGATGATGTGGTAGTAATTGGCCACATCATTTTTCTTTGATTTTTTAAAAAGAAAGTAGTGGATGGATAATTGTCTCTCTTAAAGGCTGAGGGAAGGTGTTCTAAGTTAGTGACTGATTTATGATAGATATGAAAGGTTTTTTGATATGGTCTTTACATTATTTTAGCAGCCAGGATGGGCAAGGATCCAGGGCACAAGTAGTGGGCTTCACCAATCCCAGGAGTTTGTCAACATTCATCATGGAAACCGGGTCAAAATGGTCCATAAATAGACTTTCTTCTGATATGCCCATGTTACAACTGATATTTAGATCAAAGCATATTCTCGATATTTTGTAAGCAAAAATCTTGGCAAAAATAACAGCTAATTATTTCTTTCTGAGACAATAAAGGTTTGTATTTTAGTGTCAGCAGGTGCTCAGCTACCTTACACAATTGGGAACTAGCTCATGCTATAGCAAGAGAGTAGTAACATTTCTATGCCACCATTACCACTGCTTTATAGTTCTTCCAGTGGGCTCTATAGCATAATCTATAAAGGGGTGGCCAAACTTGCTCAGCATAAGATCCACATAGAATAAATGTCAGATGTTTGAGAGCTGCAAAACATGAACCAATATTACACATACATTTTTTATTTTAAAATATGCAAGTTTGCTTTTTTATTAACATTAAATGAGATTGCCAAAAATAAAAACAAAAGAGGTAAAAACAGATATTATCAATTTATTTGTCCAATGATACTTATTTGATGCTGATGATATTTATTTGTCTAAGAGAGAGAGAGAGAGGTTGAAAGAAAGAATGAAAGAGGTGGAAAGAAAGAGAGAGAGAAAGAAACAAAGAAAGCAAATGGGAGGGAGAGAGGGAGAAAAAGTACAACTCCCCTTTGCTTCCCCAGCTGCCCTGCCCTTTTCCAGTGAGGTGTCAAGACCACTTTCACATTTGCCTTGAGTAGATGGTGGTTTGACCATGCTCTTGAATCACTAAACCTGAAATCAAGCTTTCCCTCAACAGCTCCGTGCAAAAAATTAAATCCATTGTGTGACCTCTTTTGTGTGTTGGGCCCATCAGAATTTGATAGAGGACTAAGGCAGTCAAAGAAGCTATAAAATCCTGGGCTGGTCCTGGCGAGGTGTCCTTGGCATGAATACTGAAGTCCCCCAGAATGATGTGATAAGAGTCTCCAGCACCACCTCTGCCAACTCGTAGAGGGTGCCCACTGGGGAATAAGATTGCCGGAAGACAAGAAGAATGCCTAATCTATTCTTAGTCCCTAATGTAAGGAACATAAAGTCAATGCCACTAATAGTTTGCACTGGCAGTCTGCGAGCCATGAGGCCATTCCAGATTGGGGATACAGTACAGGGGGGAGGGAATTTCTTTCCCCCTTGTGTTATAGGTGCAATTGGGCCCCACCACTGTGGTTGGTTTTTAGAGGAAAAAGATAACATGTTGGAGCTTTGTTCACAGAACTCCTAGTGGCTCTTCTGGTTTGGCCCTGGATTTCTTGATTTGGTGTCCCCTGCTCTAAGAGCTCTCACTCTGTGGACTGATTTCCATGAGACATAGGGTATGAGAAGGTGGAGATCCTAGACCCAAGCTATGAATGTCACACTCATAGGTGATTTATGTGTTCTCCTCTCTTCCTGTGCTGTCCCTGCTCCAGATCAGACAGTAGTGCGTTGCAGAAGGAACTTCAGCTTTGCCCCCTACATTGTCACCCTTAACAGAAATGGTCAGCGGGGGGGGGTTTTCTATTTGGCCCATTGCAGAAAACCATTTGCCATTCTGCAGTGGGCCTAATAATTCCTTCTCCGTATCATTTTTAGGATAACAGTGCAGGGATGAAGGCTGAAGTTCCTTCTACATACATGATACACTCTGATCCAGAGCAGAGACATGGGTAGAGCATACAAATCATATATGACTATGATAAAGTCCACAGGCTGTGTATATAGGGTTGCCAACTCTGGATTGGGAAATTCCTGGAGATTTGGGGGTGGAATAGTGTTGCCATGTCCCTCCAGGCAGTCAGTGGGGGATGGGGGGGTGGGCTTACTGGGAGCAGGGAGTTTCATCACACATTTCAGTGATGTGCCCACGTGACTTCCAACGTGATGCAGAAGTAACATAGCCATGTTGGGGACATCAGAGTGACACTCGGGGTGTGTGTGGCAAAAACTCTATGGTAGAATTAGCTTCTACCATAGAGTTTTTACCCCAAAACCAGAGCGTCACCCTGACATCCCCAACATGCCCACATCACTTCTGGGTTATGTTGAAGTCACGTAGGCACATCACTGGAATGTTGGGTGTTCCTCTCTTTTTTTGGGGGGGTATCCCCAGAGGCATCCTGCTGGTCAGCTGATCAGCAGTGGAGAGGTGGGGGACACCCACCCTCACTGGGGGTCTGGCATCCCTAGGGTGGAACATAGGGAGGGCAGGATTGGGAAGGGGGTGATCTTAATTGGTTATAATGTCATAGGCTGTGGTAACATGGCAAGGTAATTGCAATTTGTTCCCACTATAAATTTAATTGGGAATATTTTTTTTCGAGTTGAGATGATCACACATCCCTCCCCGAACTGCAAGCATTCTGCAAGGAGGCCCTGGGCACCGTCTAGATGCAGCTGGCCTCTCTCTCCACCACCCGCTCACCTGCCAGCCCACCTGGCATTTCCTTCCCCACCCACCCACCTCCCCTCCCCAGCAACTGCTGGCAAGCTGGGCACGCTCCCTGGTGCTGGGGGCTCCTTCCTAACGCCGCAGCTTTGGGGACTCCTGGGGTGGGCTCTGCAGCCCACTCACCTGCCAGCCAGCCTGCCCACCTGGCACTTCCTTCCCTGCCTGCTGGCTTCCTCCCCCAGCAACTTTCCACATCGCCTCCTGCTGCCTGATGCTGCTGGCAAGCTGGGCAGGCTCCCTGGAACCTACCTCCATCCCTCCTAATGCCACATCGGGGACTCCTGAGACCAGCAGGACCACGAGCTCTGCACTGGTTGTGCACCTGAACATTTAAATATAGAATTTATTCAGCTCAGGATTGCTCATGCGCTCAAAGGTGGAAGCGGGGGGGAGGACCTCATTGCGTGAAGAACAGTCAGATGACCCTAACCGCAATCATTGTAAGATATGGCTGTCCAGATCAGCAAAATCGCGGATGCAAAGCACAAGTACCCAGAAAGTACTTGATTTTCCTGGTGCAGGAAAAAGCAATAGAGAACCGGGAGGATTGTGCAAGTGAGCCCAATTCGGCATGGGAGGCAGATTGGCCCATCTGATCAGCAAATTGAAATGCGAGAGGGAACAGCAGTGAAACCTGATCTAAACAACCATGTGACTGCAGCCATAGAGTCCACTCTCCAAAGCAGCTGTTTTCTCAGGAAGTGAGCTCTGTAGTTTGTTGTAATTCCAGGAGATCTTCAGACCCCACTTGGAGGTTGGCAAGCCTATGTGTGTGCTCCCTCCCAGGGAACTCCATTTTGTGGAAATTGAACCTGTGCTTTCAGACATATTGACTGGACCTCATTCTACATACTGTTGCTTATCTTGTCCTCATATCATATTGATTCAGGTTCCTCTGAATGAAATCGATCCACGTCCCTCTCCCTGTGTCACACCCCTCCTGAGCCCTTCCTGTATCATATTGATTCAGAATCCATTTGATGCAATCGCACTCATTTTCTCTTTTCTTCTGCTTAGGTGTATTGGCTTGGTCCCATCCTGGGCGCTGTCCTTGCTGGAATGTCTTACGAATTCTTCTTTGCTAGCTCTGCTTCACGGGACAAGCTAGTCGCCTGCCTGACCTGCCATGACATTGAGATTGTGGAGGCAGCCAGCATGTCTCGTTCTTCAGTCTCTGCTTCTGCACACACCAAACCTCCCTGCAAAGGGGAGCACAGCACTGAATAGGAGACAGCAACATCCTATTTTCTTACCTTCTCATAACCCTCCTCTGTCAGTGGGTCCTTGCCACTTCACGCGGTTGCTTCCTTTCTGATATATGGCATGCTGGGGTTTGATATTGAGGTGGAACTGGGTTCTGAATTCCTAAAGACAGCACAACCCAGGCACTGAATGCTTCCAGGAGTCATGCCTTCGTTCTGGTTCTGGGTTTCAAGACTTGGGGAGGGGATCCTACCAGCGTTAATCAAGGAAGGCCTGGAAGCCAGGAGTCATGGTTTCTCCCTGTCCCTAGCTAGGATCAATTGAACTAAAGAAAGAGGAACTGGGAACAAGGTTTCCTGGTTTCTGTTACAAGCTCAGGCATAATATTTGCAACAAGCAAGCTAGAACTGGGAATCGGGTCTCCTGAGTTCTAGTCTGGTTTGTTGTATTCCCCCCCCCGCCCCCGGGCCTATGTGTGTCTCATTTGTCCCCTCAGTGAAACACTAAACAGAGAACATCTCCAAAGGACAAGCTGGGCCCTTTGTTCTCTTTGCCACACGGGTGGAGTTCAACAACAGGCCTCGGCCAGCCCCCTCTAAAACCTGATGCACAATAAAGTAGGGAGAGTGCAATTGAGCAAGTGACGCGGGTGTTGATTCCCCTCCCCGTGCCTCGAACAACCTGGGCCTGGTGAAGTGCTGAACCCAGCAAGTCCCATTGTCGTTGCCACTTTCAGGCCTGGCAGTTTTTCCCTGAACTGCCCAATCACAGAGCAGGCTGCTAAATCCCTTGGAGTCCAGAGAGAATTAAAGCTGGTTTAACCAGCTCTGACTAAACCTCCACTCCAAAATGCTGTGGTGACAAATATCCCCAGAGGCCTCCTTCTAAGCACAGAGGGGCCTGGTTATTTTTTCCTCACCCCTTTTCTGAGTGATTAACCCCTCAGACTCCAGCTCCAGGCACAAGAGGGTTGTGTCCTGATTGTCTTCCTTTCCCAAAATACCCAGAATAAAACTTTCTTTGTCTTAAAAGTGTCACTGGACTCAAACTTTGTTCCATATCTGTATTCTTCTACATGGCTCCTACTTGAAATGTGTCCCTAATTTAAAATGTGCCCATACCCCACATTGCATAGGACTGAAGGCAGTGCAGAGAATAAAAAAGATTACCTGTTTTGCATACAAAGGAATCCACAGTGGTATTCAAAGTAGAGAGTTAAAATATCAGGGATAGGAATATAAATACTGGAATTAAGAGATTAATTTCTACTAACTTGCTTAGTTTGTTTTCAGAATACTCCAGTTTGTATACTGTGTTCTAAGTTTTCTGATAGTCAGTTTCATCTGTTGTAGCAGAACCAAAAAGGAGTCTTTGTGGCTCCTTTAACACTAAGAGATTGTAACTGAAAGTTGTAACTGAAAGAGTCCAGGAGACTCCCTTTTCTCAACCGTTTAATTATTTAGAAAGTGTTTTAAAAGGAGTAGTGGAGTGGCAGAAAGAGTATATTGGGTAAGTGGTGGACAGTTTGTGGGTGTACAGCTGAGTTCAGAATGTTAATTATGTTGACAGGCCAATCTTAAGCATCATGTTTTCTTGAGGACAGAAGGCATTGTTGGAGAGCCAGGCAGAACACCCAGAAGCTCTTACTGAGTGATAGAGACTTTAGGAGAGATTGCTTTCGTGTTTTCAGACTAGGATGACCACCAAGAAGGGTGAGAAACTTGAGTCACTAATGCCAGTGCTGGGACAAATATTGCTGATTCGGGGAGTCTCGACAGATACCAGTTAAAATGGTATCATGTTTGGTTTAAAAAAAAACAAACAGTTTTACCACATGGTACACAGCCAGTGAGACATATGGAATCCCAGAGTCCAGATAAGCCTGGGAATTTCCAAGGTTTGTCTGTTTGCATTGGTACTAGGGAAGTTAATTGGATCATCAATGCAGCGCAGCAGTTTGTGGGTTATGGTTGCCCATCTCCAGGTGGTGGCTAGACATGCTCTGGGATTACAGCTGATCTGCAGGTGACAAGAGGTCAGTCCATCTGAAGAAACGGCTACAAAGGTATGGCATTATACCCCACTGAAGTCCTTCCCTTCCCCAAACCGCACCCTCCTCAGACTCTGCCTCCAAAATCTCCAGGTATTTCCCAACCTGGAACTGGCAACTCTCCCAATGTGGTGAGAGGTCTCCTACCAGCAGCCATTTTTGCCTGCTGGGTGGGAGGGGGAAAAAGCGATATCAGCAGCATCACTACATCACTTCCAGGGGAAACATAGGGTAGCTCTAGAAATTACTGGGAATTCTATGGTTTTACCATAGAGTTTCCAGGGATTCTTAGAGCTACCCTGGAAGTGGAACAGAGAGACTGCCAATGTCACCCCCCCATGTGCCTGCCCTAACCCTCCGATTGGTTGCCAGGCAACCCTAATGGAATCCTACACCCAATCGAGTTAGAGAATGTGGAATCCAGATTCCCAAGAATTCTAGTGGCTGTTAAAAAAATGGATATCAAGAACACAGCCAACTCCATACATAGGATACAAATAGCCCTAGACTGGGTAATAAAAGACTGCAGTCTTAAGGACACTTTCCTGGGAGTAAGCCCAACTGAATAATATGGGACTTACTTCTGAGTAGACCAGCTTAGGCTTGCCCCCACAATCAGAGATGATCCAAAGCATCTATTTTCTGAAGTATTAAGATTGAAATTGCTTAGGATAGAGTGTGTCCTGGACACATTTTTGGAGAGAAACTGGAAATCAAGCTGGGGTGGGGGGAGGGATAGTTGTGATGGAACTGTGGGAATTCATGAGGTAGGGTAACATGAGGTTGTATGTTGAAGTTAAAGTAGGAACACCTTCACAGTGACATATATCACCAACATCCTTCACTAGGTTTTAAAGCCAATCACATGATTTTTTGGTAGCTTAGTCTTGCTGAGGGCCAGATTATACATGATGTTTGGGATCTGTAATAGGATTGGTGACATGTGATTTAGGTACCAAAAGCAGCCATAAGCAGGCAATGTAGACTGGGATTATTGTATTTGGGATGGGGGGACTTTAATTCTTCCCTCCCTCTGTGCCACTATCCCCATCAAAATTGCCCTCCATTGGATGTTTTAAGCTCCAGTAGGGAAAAAAAGACTGGTACCTACCGCCATCATTTTTCTCTCTCCAGTGTTTAAAACCTCTATGTAGGTTTTCAAGGCAAGAGACTAACAGAGTTTGTCATTGCTTTCCTCTGCATAGTAACTGTGGTCTCCCAACCAAATACTAACCAGGGCCAAGCCTGGTTAGAGGTCCATCAGTGGCTACTAGCCACAAGGTATAGATAGGAACTCTCAGTCTGGGGCAAGTGATGCCTGGTGGGGGGGCAACAGTGTCCTGGCCCCACTGCTGGACCTCCTGATGGCACCTGGTATTTTTGGCCACTGTGTGACAGAGTGTTGGACTGGATGGGCCATTGGCCTTATCCAACATTGGCTTCTCTTATGTTCTTATGTAACCCTGCTTAGCTTACAAGGTCTGATGAGACTGTGCTGGCCAGGGCCATCCAGGCCATCCTAGCAGGAGCATTTTAATCAGGGAAACAGTCCTGTGGTGGTGGTGGTGATGGTGGTGAGAGTTAATCCCTTCTCCCTCAGTGCTGCACATCTCTGATCCATACCCTCTCTGTGGCTGCTTTTTGTACTTAAATTACATGCCCACAGATCTCATCATAGATCCCCAGTGTAGTTTGGCCCTTCAACTCATTGATATGGGAGGGTAGACTCACAGCCATTTTCTACATGCTGAAATCCACAAAGCCTGACCTTTTCCTAAGGGACTCGCATGTGGAAACAGCCTTTTCAATGGTCCTGATCTCAAAACACCAACAGTAAATCTTAGTTTAATCCATTTTTGGAAGATTATTCAGGATGTGAAAAATCAGACCAGAGGTTATATTTCAACATGTCCAGATCCGCTGGGGGCGGGGGATTCCAATTACATCAATAGGAATTACTGATTGTTGAATGAGTTTAGCGTTGTTGGTGCAAATTTCTTTATCTGTATTGCTTTTAATGTGTTGCTAGACAAAAACTGTGTGTGCATTAAGAGCCATGAAGTTCCCAGTTACTGTATTCCAATAAAGATGAAAATTGAGGTAAAAGTTTCTTTCAGTTAAGCAGCACACACTATAATTGGGGGGTGCTCAGAAAGTCAACAGCTACTATGCCAGGTGTGTCTTGGAGATATGTTGTCATAGAGCTCTGCTGCTCTGCAGCCAGCCACCAGCACAGCAATGCCATGGACCCCCACTGGAGCATACCCAACACAACCCTCTTCACCAATGGAGGAGGTGAGCCCAAGGGTGTGGCAGGAGTTGGTGGCTATCTAAACTGCCCCAGCCTGGAGGAAAATAAAGTGATGCTATCAAACACTGCTACGTAGCCCATATGTGCTCTTGGAATGGAAGAGGCAAAACGCCCCCACAAAGATGTGGTCCTACCTACAAGCTCTGGTGTACCACAGGATGCCAACTACGGCCACAGTCAATTATACCCCTCACCAGCGGCAACTCAGTCTCCTACCCTGCACCAAATCATAGCCCCTGCCAGCACTATATAAGCCTGAGCCAAAGTGTCCCATAGCTGAGATAACAGGGCAGGCAGTACGAGACTCTGTCTCTGAGGTCTCTGCTTGTACACTGGGAGCACACAATGTTTAACCTGGTCCTGGGAAATACACAGGGGGGCATTTAGCATATATATCCAAGGGGAACAGCAAACCTTGCCAAGTAACTAACATCTCATTTCAGAGCCCTTACAGGTACCCCATCTGTAGAGATGCACACCAAAGGAGCAGCTACACACTGACAGGTGAGCAGTGGTGGGATCTAGAAGGCTTGCCTAGAAAGTCATCTCCATCTCCCCCTTCCCTCACATGCATCCTGGGTGCCATCTTGATAATGCAGGCTCCTATAGCCTGGGTGATGATGCAACTTCCAGAAATACCTGGAAGTGACATCATCACTCCAAGGGCAATGGTCTAGCACTTGCCCCAAACTTTACGGAAACTAATGCTAGAGTTTGGTGCAAATGCTAGCGTGTTGCCCCCTCGGCAATGACATCACTTCTGGGTCACAACAGAAATTACAACATTGCACAGGGACGACAATCACAGCCCCTGTTTTGCCGGCCAGTTTCCTCTTGCTGTCGAGCTGAGCGGTGGCATGTGGCTGCAGCAGTCAGCAGGAGATCTTCTGTCAGAAGTGGGCATATGAGAAGCCTATGGTAAAACAAGGCATGCGATGGGACATACTCCCAGGAAAATGTACCTGGGAGCACTGGGTATGATGCCAGAGAGTATGGGGCAGGGATGTTCCCCCTAGGTGGGGGATGGGACGAGGGCGAATGGCAGCTAGGGTTGCCAGGCTGAGCCTGGAAAATGGGAAGGAGGGCTGGGGACATGGGGCGACATGCGACATTGCTGACATTACTACATCACTTCCAGCTACAATGGTAGCTCTAGGAATTGCCAGCAATTCTATTGTTTTACCATAGGGTTTCCAGCAATTCCTAGAGCTACCCTTTTGTCACTTCTGGATTGTATCATGAAGTGACATAGTGATGTTGGCTATAGCAGGAGGCCTGACAAGCCTACTGGCAGCTGCTCCACCAAGCTTAGTAGTACTGCTGGCCAAGCAAACCTTGGCACCCATTCACTTGCAGGATCAGTGCCCTATGCAGCAGCAAAAACAGACAGAACAGAGAGTTGACGGGTATGTACACATAGCAGATGGGTAAGTGTTATTTGGATGACTATGGCATGCACCTTGGATGGAGTTATCCTGAAAATGGAGCCCCTTTCTATGGTGGTGGGCCTATGGTGGTGAGACCCAGTTGGCATGGCTGTAGTGGTCATGACCACTGTGCTATTCATCATTATTGCATATAACTTGGTTTGGCATCTCTGCTGGCTGCTTTGAGCAGCTCACATGGGGGAGGGGTTGGTGGGTGGTCCAAGGGGAAACATGTCTGCTCTAGTAAGGGGGGGCAAGTTTTTGGGTCTCACAGTCCCCCACAGCACTGCTGGCATCTAAGAAGCCATGCAGGTTGGCAGTGTGGGTTCTCAAAGGGCACAAGGGTGCAGCACAAAGAGATCATGCAGGGGTGTCTCAGCCAACAGGATGGATGTCCAAGCAGCCCATCAGCCAGGCCATCCTGTTCCCCCTTAGGAGTTTGAGGGAACATATTTTCAGCTCTGAAGTTTTTGCCTGCCTCTGTCCTCTCTCCATATGGTGATGAAACCAGAGCACTGGGCATGCTATCCTAGTGCCTTTCTGCTGTGCGATGCCTTTCTTTGCAGTGTTCTAGCTTGGTTCCATAAGGGGGGGGCAGTGGCATTGGAGGTGCAGTGGGGTGCCTCTTTTGTATCCGGCTTCTTGTCCCAGTGGATAAGAAGCTGATCTTGAGTGCAGGGGCTATGGGTTTGAGATGGATCTCTGCCTGCTCTTTTTCTTTTCTCTCAGGGGGAGGATGTGTGTGGCTTGGAGGAGGGATAGTTGTGCATGGGTAGCACTTTGTTCCCAGTCAGACCCTTGCCAGTGTGATAGGTGAACATCCTGCTTGCCCTGTGGGCTACATGTCTCTTGGTCGCTGCCATTATTTGTAAAACTATGAAGCAAGCATTGGACAAGACCAGAGAATCCAAAAAGTAAAACGGCACTTCATTGCATCCTTTGCCTTCTAAAATTACCATCCTCAGTGCTAATCCCCATCCCCATCACATCATTGGCCGAAGGTGGTGATGTGGCAATTCTCTGTTTAGCAATTTGCCAAGGAAGCATTCACCACTTTGCAGCTGGATCATACAGTGCAAAACAAAACATCTATCAATCATCTGCTAACTCATTTTCAACCTCATTAATATTGCATTAATAAAGCAGTAATATAATCATTATGTTCACTGTAAAAAGGGAAGGGGTGATAGGAATATGCAACAACCCATGCAACACTAAATTCTCTGCTGTTCAGTAAGGCTCTCCTTAGCATTGGATTACCAATTCAGCTAGAGAAAATAAGAAAAAGTAACATTTTATGGGGTGGATTCTCTGTTGCTGAATAAGGCTCCACTTAGCAAAGGATTGCTAGCACAACTGAGAAAATTTATAAATGGAGCATAGAATGGGGTGGATTCTTTGTTGCTCAATAAGGCTACCTTTAGTGATCGATTGCCAATACTAATAAGAGGGGATTTTTTTAATTGTGGGGAGACAGCGAAATACACAGGTGCATTCAGGAAGCTGACAGAAATGTTTAGATTTGCTGCTGAATACACCACAAACACTTGAAAAGGTAATATTTGCAAATAATGGGGACCTCCAGTCACTCCCCAGTTGCTCTCTCCTTATAGCATTCTATTGCTGATTTTGAGTTCAGTGGCACCTTTAAGAGCAACAAAGTTTTCAAGGGATAAGCTTTCGTGTGCATGCACATCTCTTCATGTTCTCAAACTTTGTTCTGTTGCTTTAGACCAACACGGCTACACACCTCAATCTATTGCTGATTCTGTGATTTAAAAACAACAACAACAACAAAAAGGCAAAATAAAGATTTTTGTAAAAGTTGGCAAGGAAGGTAGGGGGGAATGTGGGAAAGAAGTGCATGTATATTCAGCTGGGGGAAGGCTGGGGAAGGTTTAGTGGGTGCACATGGGCAGCTCTGGGTGGTGTGTGAAAAAACTCAAAGACAGAATTTTGCATGATGACTGATGCCAACAGAACCGGCATGAAAAAAAATCAGCATATAACATTTGGTGATTTGCTGCACCTGTGTGTGCCAGTCAGAGGGACATAATCAGGTGCCGTTGCCTATTGGTGGGTGTTGCTGGGATTGCTATGGACTGTGGTGCTCCCACTACATGGTCTACACCTTGCAGAGCGGTGCGTATTCCCCCTGAAAAAATTTCCATAGGAATCAGACCACTATGGCTGCTGTTACATTAGCAGCTGGCCGCCACAGCAGCCCTCAGGATTGGGCTGACAACCCATGCTTGGGAAATCACATGAAATACCTTGCACAACAAGGCTCTTCATAGATTGAAGCCGTCTCCTTATAGGCTAAGGGCACAGTGTTATAAACAATGGACACTGCCCAGCCATATTTCAGCACTTTGCAATCCTGCTGATTTCAAAACACCTTGGTTAACTTTCCCATTGTAATAAATGGGATTTGAAAATGCTTCATTTTGATGCATGCCTAGTACTTATAACAGTCCATTTAGTCCTTTAACCAGTTTTAATATATGATGAATAAATCTGATAGTTCACAGAATAATGCTTTCATTCCTAGCTGGAATATAGGTCATACCCACCATTCAAAGGGTGTCCATTTGCATGCTCTTTGTGCAGTAGAAAATTCTGGAATTCCTGTTGCGGTGGGGAAAAGAGAACTCTGGATGAATGTAGTTTTCTGGAGACTGTGGTCTCGCTATGAAACAGTATAATATCAATTAAAATCAAATCAGAGGCATCTTGTATTTCAGGGAAATCTCTAATACATAGGCTCTAAACCACATCACCCAGAAGAAAGTTCCATTGCTTTCAGTAAGATTTACAGCTGGTTATGATTATATCAGATACATATTCCAGACCCATGTTATGAATGCAGCACATACATACCTGTTCTAAGCATGTGTATGCTGTGATGAAAAACCTTGTGGCAAGCTCTAAGTGCCCTTGGAGCATTTCCACTGCCTGTGTGTATCTATATCTTCCAAAGATGCTAGCTTTAAGAGATGCACCCAACAAATGTGAGCCATATATCTCTCAAAATGGTGGTGTGTTCAGCAGCTCTTATTCTTGTAGCACGTGTTTAGGATGAGGTTGCTGGCCTCTCTCTTTCTTACCAGTTTGATTCACTTAGCAGACGCCACTAGCCTACACTTGATTTGTTCAAGGAATGCCGCAAGGTCTACAAAATTGTTTCCTCTGAGCATATTCTTCAACATTGCTTGGATCATTTCAGGGAGTGGAGTGCCAGAATCGTGCTAAAGGGTGTTGCTTGCATGCCGAATCATATTTGAGTGCCCGCACATCCCTGACTCATGAACCATGATTGTACTCATGCACAGAAACAAGCACCCTCCCGACAAGTACCCTCCCGCCCGCCATTCTGCATTCAGCCTGAAAAGCTTGTTGCTATACAGGCAGCAAGCCCGCTAGATTTGTCACACTGAGAAGAGCAGCAGAACTGCAGACAGAAGAGCTTAAAAAGCATCTCCATGATGCCAGGGGATACACTGTGATTTGTAAAAGCCCATCTTTGAAACTTTCCCAGTAAAGAGAGTGGCAATGTACTCTCCACACTAGATGCTCCCCCCCACTCTCACAATACCTACACTATAGAGATCACCCGTTCCAAGGCATACGTGATTCATCCAGCCCCAGCAGTTGCCAGCGAGGAGCCTCAGAGAAAAACTTCTTAGCTGGAAAGATGGGACACTCAAGGGGAGAGGGACAAAATCAAAGCTCAGAAGAGAATTGGTCTATGATGGATCAAAGTTCTGAAGGCAGAAATTGGGGAACCTTGTTTCCTGAGCCTTTATAAGGATTGTCACAGCTGCCCCCAGCCAGGCAGTGAAGCAGTTAAGATTCCCCAGTTAGTTGCAGTTCCCACCTCCTGGGCTGGGCTAGGAGGCCTTATAAAGCTCATAGCCAGCAGTAGAAAGCAGTGGGCTTAGGTGGGGGGAGCAGCAGTGAGCGTGAAGACCTGTCCTGCTGTCACAGCACTCCTCCTTTGCTGTTCTCCTGTCCCATCATGTGGGAGGCTCGCTCGTCCTCCTTTTGGAGGGCTATGTTTGCTGAGTTCTTTGGCACCATGTTCTATGTGTTTTTTGGCCTGGGGGCTTCACTTCGCTGGGTCGTCGGCCCCCTTAACGTTCTACAGGTGGCACTGGCCTTCGGTTTGGTGGCCGCCACCATGGTGCAGTCTCTAGGCCACGTGAGTGGTGCCCACATCAATCCAGCGGTCACCATGGCCTTCTTGCTGGGCTCTCAGCTCTCCCTCTTCCGCGCTGTCTTCTACATGGTGGCCCAGGTGCTGGGAGGAGTGGCTGGGGCAGCCGTGCTTTATGGAGTCACGCCACCAGCGCTGCGGGGTAACCTGGCACTCAACACGGTAACTGGATGCAGAGCTGTATGGGAGTGCGTTTGGGGGGGGGGGGCTGAAAACTGAGGAAGTAACATTGCTATATTCAGGAGGCCTGTGTGATGGTTTTAAAATATGGATGATAAGAGACGATCTCATGGGTGCCAAAAGAGGGAGAATGATATTTAGCTTTCTGTGCCTAGATTAACCTTTAATCCCAAAATCTAGAAGGGAAGTATTTTTAGTTTAGGGCCTGGAAGCAGAACCTAAAAAGTTTAATAGATTTTTTTGTGTTAGCTTTCCCCTTGTGTTGGTTCATCGGCGTGGCTGGTTTCATAGCTGGGTGGGAGCCAAATAACAAAAAATGTTATATGTACATACATCTATGTATGTCAACTGGAAATGGGGAGAGAGAGAGAGAGAGAGAGCACGACAGAGCACAAGTAAGAATGTTGTAATTTTATAATTGTGGCACTTTGAGAGTGTGCAACAGGGTGATGAGGGAGAGAAAGAGAAAGACACCCTTGCGGTCAAGTTATTTGTTTGATTGTTCGTTTAATAGATCTATATCCTGCACTCTTCCGAATATGCCTGAGACAGCAATTTCATTTATAGTCTTTTGTGTGAATTGCAGATGTAGAGCCATGTTCATCTGTCGCAGCAAAAAGAGACAGGAATCTTATACTGCCTTAAGAATACCAAATTATCACTCTAGCGTAAGGCTTAGTGGACTAGCACCCACAGTCAGATGCAGGCTGACAAAGTGGGCTCTGAGTCCATGAAAGCATATGCTAGAATAAAAACTGGTTAGTTTTTCAAGGTACCACAAGAATCTTGCATGAAGGTACTGTGGTAGCCATTCAGTAACTGTTAATCAGATTCACTGACAGTAACAGTGTAAATCAGCTCTGATCATGTAAATCAGTCCTCTTGATATTTGGAAGAAAGACGTGTTTTGTCCTTGCTGCCAGTCCCCGAGCGCTGGGACCAGAACTTGGGTGTCAGCTTTGACCTATTAAGAGCATCTTCGCCCATCAGGCTATAATGTGATGTTGAAGCTCCTTCCTGCTGTGAATGAGAATGTTGCTGATGGCACACGGATGATGGAGAAGCAATCTTGCAGTCAACAAGTCCAAATGTACCTGTCTGGGTACATTTTAATATTTGCTTAAGAGGAAAAAAATATTTTTGAATCTTTGTGTATGTTATAGAGAGAAACACACTGCCTGCTGGAAAAAAATAAAATGTTCTGTCATTGCCCACTGATGGGAATTAGCACTGCTCAGAAGCCTGTCACAATTTCTGTGCAGTTCTCTTCCAGAGGCATCAGTGTTATCTGGTCTTAAACTTCCTCCAGAGACTATGTGCATCTTTATGGCCACTCTGTGGGCATCTTTATGTAATGTGGTTTTTTTGTGCATTATAGTGCTTCATATCTTCAGTTTAGGAAGTGCTCAATTCAGGTATGTTGTATTGAAGTTAAGGGTAACTGGGCCATAGATATAAAGAATGGGTACCCATGCCCTTTAAATAAAACTTTATATGTGTGATCAGGCTGAAGGTTTCAAATCAGGATGTGAATGCACTGAGTACAGAGAATAGCAAAGAAGATAGTTAACTGCTAAGGGGGGATAGGATTTAAAAAGGGCCATGGACAGGGTAGGGGTGTAATGAAATGTAACATTAGATCTACAGTCACTGCATTCCCACCGATCACCCACCCCCGTGGGCTGAACCCAGCATCCTTATGCTACATAAAAGACAACAATCCCAGTGATGTTTCAGTTGCTAATTTTATCTCCATTCACCCTGAGCCTGCCTTTGCGGGGAGGGCGGAGTATAAATTGAATAAATAAATAAATAAATAAATGTCCTAAGCAAATTGCCCACTTTTAAAAAATGTGTTTAAAGTGCTGCTCCAATTGTTTTTCAGTTATTTTTCCATCAAAAAGGACACTCCATAGTAATAAAATCTGAAGAACTGGATTGGAGTAGGGATGCGCAAACATCCACCAGTTCAGCTTATGTCCTGTTCACAGGTTGTAAACAAGGAGCCAATTTTTTTCTTAAAAAAAGAAAGAAAAGAAATCTGGAACTTCAGAGATCATGATAATGGATCACAAGAATGTTAGTTCATAATGGCACAAAAGCAATTACTGATTTTAAAAAACCTTCCAAAAGTCTTCAAGTGGCATGGCGTGTGAAAAATGCAGGGAAAGTGGCGGCTTGCTGTGTGGATTCAGCCACAGATAGTTATATCAGTCCCAAATTATATAAATCAGTTATAAATAAATGCTATGCTTTAAAAAAATCCAGTGTCCATCTAAGCAGATTTTAGTCAATGGCCACCAATCTGTTGGGATTGGCGTTAATAGTGCATGTTCAGTTCTGAAAAAAACTTATGCAACCCTGTTTGGCAGGAGTTTGTGGAGGTTTGACATGAACCAACCAGACAGGGTGATTGGCTCATGAATGACTGAAACCTTCAAACATGGTAAGTTTGAGTTTTGAACATATGTGATGTGAAATGTGGCATCCCTGGTCTGGGGATGGAGGGAGAAGATGTTTCTTGAGAACGCCTAGGTACCAGCCTGTCAGCACTGTGCACAACCAGCTTCTACTGCAAACATGCAGTAACATCTTTCATGGAAGAGATGGTAGTTTATCTGACGAAAAGGCACAGTGAGTGTTCTTCCACAGTATTTCCCCCACTCAAATAATATTTCATTTGTATGCACTTTAAAGCAAGGAATAAAATCATGTGGGTGAGGTAGGCCTGAAGTAATATCTGAGGTGTGAATGGTGAACAGCAGCAGCCTATTGGAATACGAGGTCTAGTCTCAGTGAAAAGGAAAGGCAGATGTAGCTGGGGGTTATTTTCTGGGGAAAATGACTAGAAGAGCATTGAAAGTGGAAAGGATGATAAAGGTTGCTTCCATATGGGGGTTTTGTTCCACATTTCCTCTCCTCCCCCAAAAAACTGCAGCAATTCTTTTTGGGATTTCTGTGTGACATCTGTGTTCAGTCATCTGCTTTCCAGATTTTCCCTGGCTTTGCTGAGGTTTTTTCCCCCAGACATGCTTTGGTATGATCTTTCCAGAAAGACTGTGTCAAAAATTAGTCCAGGAAATTCATACCCTACTGTTCAGTGTGTGGACAGGAAGATACAACTTTCATCCTCTCCCACATCCAGCCTCATTTCCACTGGAACCTGCCACCACTCCACCAGCAGCAAGTTTTTATTGGGTATTTTGTAATCAGCAGATGCATCACTATTGCATAATTATTTTAGAACTATACAGCTACTGTCTTTTAAAAAAATGAGCAACAAGCGGGGGAAATGGCAGGTGTGAGGAAATATACTATGGAGGATACCTCCATTGCTCTGGTGCTGTTGCAAATATCGCTGCTTTCACAGCAGCAACAAGAGCAGAACAAGGAGTCATTCCCATGTGGAAGCAACCAAAGACTTGAAAAATAATCCACAGAATACAGTGGGAAGGGTAAGGAAGTGTAGCATTGCCAGGGTTCAGCTAGACAGGCTAGAGAGTATCTTGCAGCGCACACCTTTGGTCATCTGTAGATGATTATTCCAGATACTTCCTTCTGTGATGTTTCAGCTTGTGATCTTTCTTTGGGTGGATGGTTGAATTAGATGGACTTTTGGTTCCTACCAGCCTGATTATTCTTCTAAAATGCAAAAAGCCAAGGCTAGCCCTTAAAGAAGAAGGGCATGTCAATATTAATATTTTTTTTCCAAATTAACTAGTGATATACACTATTGCATGATTTTTAACAGATGGGGCTCTGAAGCTGAGAGACAGTGGCATGGCTGGGGTTGCCAGGTCTGTCCCCTCTGGCCACTGGCAGGGGATGGAGAGGTGGGGTTGCCAGATAGAAAACTGCTGGAGATTTGGGGGTGGAGCCTGGGGAGGACAGGGATGTCAGTGGGCTCCAATGCCTCAGGGACCACCCTCCAAAGCATCCATTTTCTCCAAGGGAACTGATCTCTGTAGTCTGGAGATGAGCTATAATTCTGGGGGATCCACGGGTCCCACCTGGAGGCTGGCATCCCTAAATCTCTACCTTAGGCTGGAGGAGACTGTTCAACTTAAACGACTCTTCCGTTGGAGCAAAATCCACTCAAGTCCTTGGAGGAAGGCTCCTTAGGTGGGAGGAATGCTTCAAACTTTGCTTAGTGGGTGGTAGGATACAGACTGCAGTCAAAATCAAGTGTAGCAGGCTTGAACTTGGGACCTGTGGATTGTTTGCTGGGGATTCAACTGCCACCGAACTCCAGCCAAAGGAAGGAACTACCAAGTCTCTTACTGGCAAGAGGGCAGGACCATTAAAGTGATAACTCCTTGCCTCTACATATGTTTCCAAGATCAGAGGTCTGAGCGTCTCTCTTTTGCTGCTGGTTAGAGACATCTAGCTTCTTTGTTGTCTTTCTAGCTGTTTCCCTTTTACTTTGCTTAATCTCTGCCTTGTCCTAGCCAGCCTCTGATTTGACTGATGAAACCGTGTCTGGAAAATAGTGACGTTTTCATAGTGACCAATGAAAATGCTTTGCCTGTAAATCTTCCCAGCTAATTTTTTAACAGCACCACAGACATTTGCTGGGCATGGGATGGGTACAATTAGAATCAAATTCAGCCTGGGAAAATGAACAAGATGGGCCTCTGGGCACAACTTCAATAATTATGCAATTATAGTTTGATTGGTCCTATCAGCAAGGGACAAAATCAAGTATTGACTTCTGTCATTCCCTTATAGCTCGCTCTCTTTCTGTGTGTCTCCCTGGCTGCAGATACACCCCAGTGTAAATGTAGGCCAAGCTACCATCGTGGAGATCTTCCTGACCCTGCAGTTTGTCCTCTGCATCTTTGCCACCTATGATGAGAGACGCAATGGGCGCATGGGGTCTGTCGCGATGGCTGTGGGATTCTCCCTCACTCTTGGACATCTCTTTGGGGTAATGATGTGTCAGAAATCTGAATGCCATCAGGGCCAGCTGTAATTTATTTGCATAGTGAGGCATGGCTAAACTAACAGCCAGTTTGCCTCTCAGATCAGCAGTCTGCAGCCATGTTCTCACCACACTTCCCACCTATTTGTGACATGACAAATCACTCAGCTGCCTTGTGTCTTATCTGTACTATACCTTGCTGTTGAGATCCCCAGGCAGGTATTTAGAACCTGTACAGCACAACATGTATTGCTAACGCTATTCAACTCGCCCCATCAAAGTGGCCATGTCCGGGAACAGTGGGACAATGGTGTGACACTCATGGAGTGACTATGAGGTGACAACTAAGGTTTCTACAGCCTTCTATGATTTGCAGATGGTATGCCAGCCTGTGGTAGGATTCTACGAGTACTAGGTTTCTAAATATAAATTCCACCCAGCCTTTAGTTAGGGATGTATTGGAACGGTTCTGCTATCCTGTAAAGAAAAGGGTACTTTCTCCCCCAGACTTACCCTCTTTCTGGCATGTAGCCCTCTTAGGAAGTTGAGGGCAGAACAGTGCCTTTTGCCCTCTCTTGTCTCAGAAACCATGCCACCCCTCTCACCTAGTGCCAGGTCCCAAGCCAGAAAATTTTGGTTGGTGGGGCAGGGGCTAGGGTGCTGGGGCAGGGGAGTTGGGAGTGGGGAACTTAATTAGACTACTAATTAGATTAGATTAGTTCCCTAGGAAGGTCCCCTCCCTTCCCTTCCCTTCCCTTCCCTTCCCTTCCCTTCCCTTCCCTTCCCTTCCCTTCCCTTCCTGAACCCCCTGCAGCTTCTGGTCAGTTTCACTCCCCTCTGATCAGCTGTTAAGTTGAGGGGAGTTAAACTGACCAGAAAGGGCAGGGCCACTTTCCTTTCCTTCCCCAGCCTCCCCTCTGCTGTGGGGGGTGGGGCAGGAGAGAGAGAGAGAGAGAGAGAGAGAGAGAGAGAGAGAGAGAGAGAGAGAGAGAGAGAGAGAGAGAGAGAGAGAGAGAGAAGCCATGGGGTCAGGGAGGCTGGGGAAGGAAAGGGAAGCCATCCTGCTGCTTCTGGTCACTTTCACTCCCTTGGATCAGCTGTTAAACCTAACAGCTGATGGGGGGAGTGAAACTGACCAGAAGCAGCAAGGCAGCTTCTCCGGAAGAGCTGGTGTGACCATGGAGAGGCAGGGGTAAGAAGAGTGGTGCAGCGGGGGTCTGGCATCCTCCCAGGGTGGGGCAGGGCTCACCTGTGGTGGGGCTCTGCCCCCAAATGCCCCACAGTGGCTATGGCCCTGCCTAGTGCCACCCCAAGGACTGACACCAGAAGGGAATCTTATCATAGCACTGCCAAGTAGCCAAGGCAGTGGGTAAGGAAGTATGTGAGGCTCTTTAGTTAAATAGCTTTATTACTACAAGGCACAAACTCATTGGTAACTACAAGACAGATCTAGGTACAGCTAAATAAGGTAAAATAATCTGAAAGGAAGGTTAGGAACATGTGGTCTAATCTTGGAGGCTGGCTGCTGATTGCATTGTGCACCCCCCCAAGGGTCATGCACACAAGCATCCTCCTGCATCACTTTCCTCTATCATCTCTCATGACAACCATCAACAATGCTACCAGCAACAAGTACCACACACCCATACACATGAAGGAATAGCTCCCTTTTCAGTTCGCATCCACATGGGCTCTTGGGTATTAGCCAATCTGGGTGCCAGGTTCCTTGGCTCAAGCCCACCAGAACATGGTCACTCCAATGTGGAGGTGTTAATGCATCAAAGAGCAAGCATGTTTTCCCTTTGGGTTGAAAACAACCTTGTCTATTCAGTGAAGCCTATCTTTCCCGTACTCTGCCATTTTGTGAGATGCCATCTCAGCCAGTCATTTCCATAACTGTCATAGAATATCTTGCCCATCTGCTGTTCATCCATCTCAAGGGAAAAATTGGACTGACTTGGGGCTCAGAGGCATGGGGTGCCTGGAATACAGGGAGAAACCCTCTCTCCATCCTGACCCTACTCTCTTGCAGATATATTACACAGGAGCTGGCATGAATCCTGCCCGATCTTTCGCCCCTGCTGTTATCACCCGCAATTTCACCAACCACTGGGTAAGCAAGAGGTTTATGGGGGGGAGTAAGATAATAGGCTTAAATGATCAGATGTGTAATGGTTGTGAAGATGACTCGGACGTGACTTAATTTGACTCAGTTTCCACCAAGGCCCTATTTCTTACATGGCACAGAAGCCTCCTTTCCTGCAAGAAAACCAGATACCAAGGTCTACTACTGGGGTCTCATTCCTCAGGACAACTCTAGGTACAATGCTGTGATGGGAAACTGAGGTTATTTGGTCTAGAACAAAGCAGTGTTGGTAATTAAGCACTCTATGATGCTGTGTGACAGGTGGCAATAGCAAAAGATTCTCATGGCAGCAAGTTCTAGCGATATAAACATGGAATCACAGATTTTTGGATAATGTGCAGTTTGGTGTAGTGGTTAAGTGTGCGGACTCTAATCTGGGAGAACCGGGTTTGATTCCTCACTCCTCCACTTGCACCTGCTGATGTGACCTTGGGTCAGTCACAAGCTCTGGCACAGCTGTTCTCTCAAGGACAGTTTCTGTCAGAAGTTCTCTCAGCCCCACCTACCTCACAGGGTGTCTGTTGTGGGGAGGGGAAGGGAAAGGAGTTTGTAAGCCTCTCTGAGACGCCTTTGGGCAGTGAAGGGCGGGGTATAAATCCAAACTCTTCTTCTTCTTCTGTAACAATTCACTTCCTGAATTTTCTTGTCCAGACAGGAAAATCTAGGAGGTGAATGATTATAACATAATAACCAATGTTCTGTGCATCCAGCCTACCAGGAAAGGAGTAGGGCAAATTAAAAATTATTAAACAGAAATGTTGCAACTTAAAAGAAATTAAACAAAAAACTCAAACCTTGTTCTTACCATGTACTAGCTATTTTCCCCCCGAGATATGTCTCAGGATATTCTAGAATTCCTGGTGCAGCCAATACCTAATCCTGAATGGTATCCTTTATTCTGCTTCTTCATACTGTGCCACCTGTTGTTCATCCAACCAATCTGGCCTCTGAAATAACCGAATACTTTCTGAGATGAAATTCCTCTGTGTGGAGTTTGCATGTGCAAAGAGCAGCACAAGAATGTTCTGGAACAAGGAGAGACCATCTGAAAAGGAAAAAATGTAGCAAGTGAAATGTCTTAGGATAGGGACTTCAGTGATCGCCATCTTTGGAATTCCCCTCCCCAGGGAGGTTCATCTGATTCTGTGTATCGTTGTTTTCCCCTGAGGATAAAGACTTTTTGTTTTGTTTGGCATTCCCTCACTAACTCAGTGTTTATGTGTTTTAGTTAATTGTTTTAAATACCTTGTACATATCTGTATTTTTAATGCTGTTTTTAATATTTGAAATGTTTTAATGTTTGCCACCATGGGGACCCAGTGTTTGGTTAAAATGCTTTAAATACTTTAAATAAGAAATGCTTTAGAAATGCTTTAAATAAATACAAAAATAAACATAGTGCCCAGGTACCATGGCACTCATAAATATGTTTTCTGGTGACCACTTCCTTCTTCCTCAAACCAAAGAGCCAATCCTGTCCTTCATCCAACTCACTGGATTAGGAAGTACTTCAGAAGAGCCCAGGGGGCATCACCTATGTATCAATGGGGACTCAGGAAGCACCTGGCCACCATTTTGTGGCAGCCTCCCACTCAGTGTTCTCAAAGTTTTCAAAGTAACCCCAATAAAAGCTGAGAATCCCAAAGACAGTTATTTTTAAAAGAGTTGAAAGAAGCTTGTGCAGACACATTTCTTTTGCTGCATTGGTTCCCACAATGTTTTTATAAGTATGGCAAAATTTGGAAGCAAGATGAAAAATTGCAAAATTAGTTTAGCGCAAGCAAAAAGTGGATGAGTTTGAACACTCTGAGTAGCTGTCCCTCTTAAACTATCTTCAGCCCTCTGGGGAAAAAGTTTGTCTCCAGTCTCAGACATAATTCTCATTTGATACCGAATAAGGTGGAAACAAGCAGATGAGTTCCTAGTGACAGATGGGTTCTGCCAATGCAGATCAGTGATGTTAAGCCACAATGTTAACCTGTGTTAAGAAAGAAAGAAAAACCTTCAGGCAAGTTTTTAAAAATCCACTAGAACTGCAGGGAAAAGAAAAAGTTATAACTTTCCCATGGTGCATTAATTCTTTATTTGAATGGAGTTTCTTCACTCCACCCTCCAAGAAAGTGACCCCCCCCCATTTGTAATGGATTAATATGTTTCCACCACTTCATTTTATTGCACGTTTAGATCTGGCCACAGAGTCATTTTGTAGAAATAAGGTGTTGCATTGACCTGGTAGCATTTTGGACTCTACCACTAGACTTCAAGTTTGTAGCAGGGATCATATATTTTGATAGTCCCCTCCCCACAAAAAGTATCCTGCATGTAATAAACTGGGAGGACATCAGGAAGAGGGGTGTGATCAGTCTTTTACCTTGATGTGCTACTTTTATTTTTGCATGCAAGAAACTTTTTTAAAAATATGAAGCAGAATTTTAAAATGTTGCCCCCCTATTATTGTTCCTGTTTGGGAAACCCACATATGTTCCAAGAAACATACTGTTTCCCCCAAAATAGGCCAGCTTGGAAAATAGCTTGGGGTGGGGTGCTGAAGCCCATTGCTGTATGCAATCAGACTTATTCTGTCTATACCACCTATTCAGTTTAACTGCTCTCTTGGCAGACATTTTCTTTTGTACAGTGCTATTTCTATGTAGCTTTTAAATTTATTTAATTTACTTCTCAACCACTTCTCTCAACTCATTGCTCCCTTTCCCATGTGTTTCTTCCTCTCTTTAGGTGTATTGGGTTGGACCCATAATCGGTGGTGTATTGGGCGGCTTCTTGTATGACTTCATCCTCTTCCCCCGGATGCGTGGCATCTCAGAGCGCCTGTCTATCCTCAAAGGTGACCGGCCAGCTGAAACGAGTGCCGCCCCAGAGCCTCCTGGGGAACCTGTTGAGCTGAAGACGCAAGCACTATAAACAGTGACCCAGGGTGATCAGACCATAGCATACATACCCCTCCTCTGGGGAGAGAGGGGGCAGAAACAACTGGCCCAGTATACAGACTGTTATTGCTCCTGGCCAGTAGGAAGTGATGTCTTAGGAGACACAGATCCGAAGGGACAGTTTGTTATCCGGTCTCTCTAAAAAAACAACAAACAACACACACAAAAAATCACCAAAAAAATCCCCCCAGAACAACAAAATGGGGAGAGTGGGTGGGATGGGGAGTGGAGGGGATGTCATTGCCTGATTTTTAAATAATTTATTTTGCGGTGAGAAATTTTGGAAACAGTTTTGTGGGAAAAGGTATAGGAGACCCAGTTCCTCCTGATCTTCCCCTTTGAATTCCTGCAAAATGCCAGAGTTGCCTATCTGTGTGTAGTTACCCGTGTGTAGTCTTTGCCAATTAGGTACTGGTTCTGTGTGTATGTGTGTGTGTGTGGGGGGGGAAGAGTATAACCCTTTTCAGGCCTCATGTTTCTGGTGCTGGGATTGTAGGTAGCAGGAGATGGCACGACATGCAGCCAGCTTAGTATGCACATTCTCCATTTTGTCTGAAGAGGGCAATGTGTATATTTTGCAGCTTCAGAACATGTGAATGTATACCCACCACAAATCAGTTTTCAAGTAGCATGTACAAATCTGCAACATGTCCGCATTGCCCTTTCCAGACAAAAAAGGGGACTGTACAAAATGAGATGATTATGCATGGTGCCTTAACCCAGTATGCGCAATTAGAGCACTTGGCTTCATGGCACATGAAAAGGGCTGATAAAAGTAGGCTTCAAACAGTATCCATTCCTACCCCCAGCCAAGTTACCTTCTGCATCTCAGGGTGCATCTAAACAATACATGTCAAGCAAGCTGAGTCAGGGTTCCTCCCCCCGTCGCTCAACCCATCTCACAATCACATATATTTTCTGGGATTCACCTTAAAAAATTGCTTGGTCACTCATGCGTGGCTTGGAGGACTGCAGTGGGTGGAGTAGCTTCCACCTTCCCTCGCACATTGTTTTCTGTAGTGGATTCAGCTGCAGCCCCCCATCTGCTGATGACACGTGTATTGTTTAGATGCACCCTCAGTGCTCTGCAGTCTGCTCTTGAGTTGTGTCCTTCCACTAGCTGTGCTGTCTAGCACAGAGTCGAAAGACCACACCACTCCATCACACATTATCATTGCCCTCTTTCATCTCCCTCTCTCTCTCTCTCTCTGGACCAAATAATCTGGCCCCTCCCTGGGTTGTCAACCTTCAGGTGATGGCTGGAAGTCTCCTGGGTTTATAACTGATCACCAGGTGAACGAGATCAGTTCACCTGGAGAAAATGGCCGCTTTGGAAGGCGGACTGTATGGTATCATAGCCCTTCCCCTCCACAAACCCTGCCTTACCCAGGATCCACCCTCCAAATCTCCAGGTATTTCCCAAACTGGTAGCTGCCAACCCCTCCCCTCCCTCGTCTCTGTGGCTGTCCTTGCCATGCATAGAGGCCTAGCTCCAGAGTTCTGGGGGAGCACCAGAAGTTAAAAGGAGGTGTGTCCTATTTTTCCCCAATTCCAGTCAGCAGCTGCCTTGAAGGTCTTGTATACGTATTCAACTTAATTCAGAGTGATAGAAGGAGGGGAGAGAGGGGGTACTGTGTGTATGCTTCCATGTGGGAAAATGAGTGCTTTTGCATGCTTGTTTAGTTATGTGTGTACACATATATATGAGCATGTGAGAAAGAGAAACTGCGAAGCGTGACTGGCATCTTGGGGTTTGATTCACTGGACAATTTAAAACCAGCACACTATTGCCTTCACCCGCCTCCCCCAAAAGAGTGGGGGGGTCCTCATTCAGTATCTGGAGTTGAGAGTCAGACCTTTAGGGACTGCCTCTTTCACCCTAGGATGGGATGATTAGGGTGATAGTGTTCACTGTTCAGAAACTGGAGACTCTTGTGGAGAGACATGGCGTCTGATCAGTAAGAGTAAAGCTTTTGAATCTACTCCCGAATTAATTTTTCTTCTTCTTGGTGCAGTCTCAACATTAGATACATACAATTGAAGTATACACAGCCTGTGTAGCACAGGCTATGTGGGGCTTGGCCCAGAACAGATCTCCACACCAATCATCATAGGAGGATCAGTGTAACCCAAGGGTAACATAATAACAATGCATAGCACTGATAGAGCGTTCAAGGGCACCTCACAGACAGCATCTCTATAACAGCCTTTGTTGATAGCCTTTGAAGGCAGGGTTGAGAGGCACCTGTCTCTTTCTCTCTGTTGAGGAAGGAGGCTTAATCCTCAAGTGCAAATCTTGGGTGGGTAAGTAGTGCTGTTAAACTGGCAGAGGACACATCTGCAAGAGACACATGTTGCTGAAAAATTCTAACCCCTATGCAAGTTCATTGTTATGGTTTTCTTTTAAGATGTAAAGCTTGTGATGGCTTTGCCTGAAACTGGTTCAGAATAGCCTGAGCCAGGAATAAGTTGTGCAGACTTGTAGAGATTTCCATTTTCTGTTCCTCTCCTGGCCCCTCCCAGATTCCCCCCTCAGTACTTTGGACAACTCCTCAACTGTCACCTTCTTTCTCCCATCTACTGAAAAGCGACTGTTTGGGGATAGCTGTTTCCATCTTGCCTTTCTCGTAGTGTTCCTTCTTTCTGAAGAGTCGAGTTAGCTATGATGAAGATTTCCTTTAAAAAAGCGAAAGCCTTATCCAAATTAAGACAATCAAAAAGAGCACAAACTCTGGCAAAACAAATGTTAAGATGACCCCCCCCGCCCTCCCCAAAAAAGAATTGTGAAGAGGATGCTGTTAAAAACATGAAAACAAACAATTAAAGCTTCTTTAGATACCTCAGACTTGGAGCATTAAGTGACTAAGGATTATGAAAGGTAGGGAGTTTTCAGAGGCCCAGGATTAAGCAGGAGAAAGTCTCCCTTTTGGATGGATAATTGTAGGAGTTTCAAAGAAGACAATTTGCGTGGAGTTCCTTTCCTCTCTCCCAAGTCTTCTGGCATGCACAGATGACTTGAGGGTGGGATGGAAGGCTGTTTTTCATCCTGCTAAGCTTTGGAGTAGGTGAAACAGCGCAAGAAGCTTGCAGACTGAGAGACACCTCCCACTCTTTGGTGCGTGAGCTGGAGAACTCAGGAGCTGAAAGTTCAGCTGGTGACCACAAATATTTATTCAGCTACTGAGTCCTGTCTTTCAAATGTAAAATGATTGATTTTCTACTTCTCTCTATTGAAGTATTGGGAAGAGGCCAGTATAACACCCATTTCTGGAATGGAATCTAGCAATTACAGGCCTTGTCCCTGGGATATCGACTAAAATAATTGTTAAGATGAGCATTATTAAATATGTAAAAGAACAAGCCTTGCTTACTGAGGAAGAATCAGCATTGTTTTTGCAAATGGAAGTCCAAAGGTTCCTCAGTAAAGTTAATAGAAATAGAATAAGAAGCCAGGCCCTTTAATAGGCTGGTAACTAGTGGAAGAACAGAGAGCAGGGGGTAAAATTTTTGAAAAAATGTATAGAAGAGGTGAGTGGTGGTATAACCAAGTCTGAAGATGCTATCGAATTAGCCAGGATTGTGAACACTCAGACTGCAAATAGCACTGAAAAGATCTCTTTACATTAGATGGCTGAGCAAGAAAATGGAAAATGAGATTCAGTTTAAGAAGAAACGTATAAACACTGGAGCAAAAATCCCAACTGGGTCAAATTTCCCAGAACACAAATAGTATCTGAACTGCATGTTATGACTAATCAGGAAAGATACCTTGGAATTATGGTGCTCAATTTAAACACTAACAGATCTTAATCAGAGTTACACCCTTCTAAGCCCATTGGCTTCAGTGGACTCAGAAGGGTGAAACTCTGCTTAGGACTGCACTTTTAGCCTCATACTCTTTACAGGTTAATCTCCTCCTTAGGGTAGCCTACAGTAGAAAAAGGTGCAATTAAAAAAGGCAATCAAATTGATCAAGGGGTTGGAGCACCTTCTTTATGAGAAAAGACTAAAATGTTTGGGTATTTTTGGTTTTAGAAATGACACAAACTTGAGATGGAACATGTTTATGAAATATAGGCATGTTAATGGCTAGTAGCCCTGGTAGCTAAATGGAGTCGCCTAGTTCAAAGGCAGTGCGTCATTAAATGTCAGTTGTAGAGAAGGAAACAATGGGAGAAAGCCACTGTGAGCTACACACAAGCATCGGGCCAAAAACTTGAACAGGAGGCTGGGCTAGATAAATCCTTGGGCTGACCCATTTGGCTCTTCATCATGGTACTAGATGGACCTTTCCGTTTCCCCCACATGGCAATTCTTATGCTCTTTATTTACCTCCTAGGGGAAAAGGATGTGCAAGTACAGATCGGTCTGTCTACTAAGCAGACAGTTCCATAAGGAACTGTACTGCATGAGACCCGCAAAGATGGGAAAGAACTATCGAAGTGAGAGCTGATGAATTCAAAAGAGAGGGGGAGCTGGAATCAAGTATTTGTGAGCAGTTGGGGATGCAGATGTTTCCACCTGAAGTGATGTTCAAAGCACGCTTATGTTTTCTGCAGTGTTGACATATCTGGGGTGGATCCTTATTTCAGATATATTGGTGTGAATTGATTTTTGGAGTCTCTCTGCTAAAACTGCTATAGTAAACAAAAACAAAAAACTACTGGTGTGAACACATCCATCACCAATCCAGAAAAGTTATGTACCAGCATCAACAGAATGACATCACTGCAATAGCTTCACTCCTTTAGGGTCAATGGAGTTACCACTAGTTTGAATCTGGAGTCCCCTCACAGCAGTAAAAGAGGGCTGCAAGTGGAGCCAATGGAACTGAATTTTGCATGAATATGGCACCACTGGAATGAAACCTGCAGTGTAACAATCCACATTAAGAGCCACTCCTCAGAAAACAAAATGCTTAACAGTTGGTGTGAATCCAGAGTCACTTCACTAAAGTCAATGGAATGACACCAAATCTGCCTCAGACTATTAGCTTTGCTGGATTTCCACTGAACTCAAATCGGATCCATCCAGGTGCTTTGCTGTGCATGAGACACCAATCATTTATCCTTTGTTGTATCTTGCTTTTATTTTTTTCCTGCTGGATAACAGTGGGATGAGTCACCTTTCTTAATGGATGGTTTAACTTTCTCTTTCCCTTTGCTCTTCTGCTGGAAATAATTAATCTAATTAAATGCTGTATTTTATTTTTGGTAATAGCGCTGCATCAGGGAAATCAAATGAATTGATGTGAATAAGGTTTTTATTTCCCAGTTAAGTGTGAGATCCCATTGTCTCATGGGATATTGCAGAAAAAGAAGCTCTGGTCATGTATTCTGGCCTAAGTCCCATAAATTCCTATCACATGTTCCCAAACAAGGAATAAATGCCATCTGACCATAGGGCTGTTGGAGATCTGGAGAATAAGGATTCAAAATCAAGGTTCTTTAATTCTACTCACAACTTAACAGTATAATGCTCTTTCCTAGAAGTAAGCTGCATTGAATAGATCTTATTAGGATTCTGAGTAGACGAAAGGTAATAGACTTGGTGCTCTTTTCACATCAAGACATCCCGCCACAATTAAAATTCTACAGTGCACAAATGGAACACAACTTTCCCACTGTAACTCCTCAGAATGCTATCCCCAGTAGCACCGGGCATGATGTGTGTGTGGGAGTCTACAGTGGAAAGGGGGGGTCAGCAAAAATCATCCCTATCCTCTGCTGAAAGAAGTGCCCTTGTGCCAGCAAAAATAGGCTGTAGGATGTGATCCATTATTTTTATCCAGGCAACTCTTTGCTTGTTGGTATGTTGTACACTGAAACCCTCCACATTTGGAGGACATGGTTGCTTTGGTCAAATACAAGATGGACCATACAAAGATGATAAGAGGTACACTTGTATTTACTGCTATGTCACTGATGTCCTAGAAATTTCCCCCTATTTCAAACCTGCTGCCAAGAAGCATGTTGGAGATCAGCTGCTGCAGGGTGAAAAACAGTTGATACTTAACAGTTACTCCATAGAGAGTCCTAGTACAGCCTCCGTTCACAAGGGTGAGGGTGCAAATTTATTCACTGTGGTCTGCTCATTTTGTAGTCCACAGCATTTAAAAACTACACTACTGTGCTCCCCCTGCAACGAAATTTAAGATCTGGGAGAAAGATGGCCAAGAAAAGGGCTATGGCTCAGTGGCAGAACATTTGCCTTGAATGCAGAAAGCCTCCCTGGCATCTCCAGTCAAAAGGATCTGGTAGTACGTGATGTGACAGACCTTAATCTGAAACCTTGGAAAGCAGCAGCCAGTACAGACCTTAATAGAACAATGGATGGATTCATTTGTTCATGTGTTTCATACATATAACCATTATAGATCTTTGATGTGGATTATAGCTCTCTGATGTGGATTATCATCCATTCTCACCAGAGATTTCACTGAATCCTCACAAAACTACAATTTACAAGACATTTTATAGGAGGTCATGGCAAGAAAACCAGTTTTTCTGTGTGCGGTGTACATATGTCTCAGGACAGAGGCTTGACACAAACACAAATGTCTCTTATGTCCATGCAGCAGATGTCAGTTATTACTGGTACAGCTTGTCTTTGGTTCCTTTTCCAGTTTGGTCAGGACAATTAATAAAGCCCCTTCTTCCCCATTTCTTACGTGATTTAATACACTGAGCAGGCCCATTAAATGTACAACAGAGCGCAGGTGGGCAGAAGATCACTCCAGAGTTATCAGTCACTTTCCCAGCAATTAATAGTAGCTCTCCGCACTTCCTGAACTGCTGCTGTAATCACTTTTTTACCCTCCCCTTTGAAACTACTGCAGCAGTTTCTTTCCTCTTTTTCTTTCATGTGAAAGAGAAAGAGGTGCATGTGCACCCCTCTCCGGGGCTCCAGATGGAAAAACAAAAGCATCAGCCCCCTTTTCCTTCTGCCTCTCCTCTAGGGTAGCCAGGCACAGACAGGCAACCAACTAGAGATGGGGCAGATGGGGACTTATGCTATGGCAGGGCAGGATCAGTGTTCCTGGCATGATGATATAACTTCTGGTGCAACATGAGAGTGATGTCATCACATTGGGTGGTGACACTGGGTGGTTTCATCACAGAGTTTTGTGCAAATGCTAGACTGTCACTCAACATGATGGCATCTCTTTTGGGTTGCAACAGAAGTTGCATCATCCTGCCTGGGACGCCAATAGCACCCCCCACATCTTTGCCTGCTATTTTCCTCCTACTGAGCAGCAGTGGGCAGTGGTGGCAGGGAGCAGGAAATCTCCCATCACCAAGAGGAATGTGGCAACCCTGCCCCTCTTTCTCCTTTACATGTGCATACATGGACCCTTGCCCTGGATGGGACAGGAACATGCCCCTTCCCCCTTGTCAAAACTCCTATTAGACTCTTCCAGGGAAAATCTAGAGATAATGGTATACTTGCTTCCTGCATGGCAAGTTAACATCTGGGGTAGGTGGTGGTGGTTTCCTTTGGGAAAACAGCAGAAGCAAGGCTGCCATTTTTTAATACTGCAGACCTATTCTTTAACACTGTGATAGAAGCAACCTTTTTGTGACTGGCTGTGCCCATCAAGCTACCATTTTGTGACTAGTAGCTTTCAAACCTTTTGACAAAATGAAGGAGCTCCCAGAAGCATAAAGTGTTTCCAACCCCAGAGAGCCACAGCTACTTTGCATTAGGAAACAGACACACATTATGGGTTGCATGCTACTGCCATTTTTCTGGGGAAAGTAGATCTTTCTGTACCTCGTCTCCCCAGCAGCCCCTGGGATGCCCCAAAAGGTATTAGTGATGAATGGATGATCACTACAGAAAAACAAAACAAAACTTATGAAGGCTGGGGAGGAGGTACAACATGGAAGGGAACTGGGTGAGAGTGCCTCTTTATTTTATTTATGTAAAACATTTTATGTCACTTTCTTATATCACCAAGGTGGTGAACAATCAAAATAATTAAAACCAGTTTTAAAAATACATACATGTAAAACAATTAAAAGCAACAATTAAACAAAACACACTTTATCCTCTTCTATATCAAGTGAATGGAAGTAGGCTACAAAGCAAGATCTTCATATCAGCTGTATGCACACAAAGAATGCCATCATCATGGGGGATGATATCATAGTACTTCCCCTCCACAAATCCCCCGACCCTGCTATTCTTTGCAGCTCTCCCATCCAACTACTTGCCAGGGTGGGCCCTGCTTAGCTTCCCAGATCAGTCTTGCCAGGTCAGGGCAAACTTTTTTCTTAATAGTTATAACTTAGCCACGTTTTCACCTAAAATTCAAAAAGCTTGTGCAACTTCCCACCAAAATTTGCCATAATAAAGAGACCAACAATGTTTAGGATTTTCACTTAAGTTTTTTGTGTGTGTGCTTTAGAATGGTACGACACTAAAAAAAAAAAAGGGTCGCCCATCAACGGCAGAGCAGCTGCCACGGCTCTGTCATAAAAAGAACTCGTAATACAATAACCGTTGATCAGAATCGCGGACAGCTGAGTTAATCCCAACTCCCTTTGCTTGCAAACCAGCTATCCTAGCAATTGCCTAGCGAAAAAGAAGTGCGAACAAAGCCTACACAGGACTTAAAAAGGCACTGGCAGGCTCCAGCTAGAAACCTTCAGCAGCGCGCATAGAAGCAATCCGGAACTTCCGCTCTGAGACACAAGCCGATCTACTCGTAGGCGTCGGAGGGCGCCCCAAAATTAAGCCCGACTGCATAGTAATTGCACTGTAATTCACCTGAAATTTGTAGACAGGCTCGAGATAGCTCCTGTTGTTTGTTTCGTTAGGTGACATATATCCTTGATATGCCATCACAGCTTCCGTTGTTTTATTTTATTCTCAATCACCGGGTCAGGAAAATTCAATATCTCCTTATTACGGGTGAGGGAACTGTAGATTTTGTATATATTCAGAAGCTTCAAAACTCCACACATATACCCTGTCCTCTGAATTTACACAGAAGAGCAGGCGAGGAGGGTAAAATTGGCTAATGGCTGGAAACTTCGGCTGCGCACATTCCCTCAAAGACAGCGGGAGTGACTTCCAGGTTAGTATGCTAGCGCCTCGTGTTGTAAGGGTTTACACATTTAGTTGTGAGAAAGCCCTTTGGCTCTTCCTGGATTTATTTCAAAAGAAAGAAGTGACTTGTGAAAGCTCCTCCCTTGCCACAAATGTCGCTCATCTTTAAGGTGCTACTGGACTCTTGCTCTTTTCTACTGATAGGATCAGGCGGTACTTCTTTTTGAAAAGCCGCCTGCCCGTCGTTGCCCCTTTAAGGCGGTCGGGAAGATTCGCGCGCCATTTGGAGTTTGGGAGGCGCTTGTAATTTTGGGCGCCGAGCTGGAGCAATGAATTACTCTTCGCGGTCCACAGTGGGGACGGAACCGAGTTCTCGGTAGATGGAAAGTCTCGTAAAGTGAGTTAGTACACGAGTGTAGTTATTGGGGAAATGGCATTTTAGGGGGTCTAGTCCTGTGGAGGAGCTCTGACCTGGATAACTAGGCAAGGTCGATCTCATCAGATCTCGGAAGCTAAGCAGGGTCAACCCTGGCTTCTATGTGGGTGGGAGATCTCCGAGTAATGCCAGGATCATGACCCCGAGGCAAACCGCCTCTGAATGTCTTTTAACAGGGTCGCCATAAACCACTGGTCAGTGGGCGGCACTTTCCACCACCTACCTAAGAGTAAGTCCCATTGAATAGGATAGTGGGGGCTTCTCAGTCAGTATTCACGGGATTGGGTTGCGCACAGCTGGACAATGCTGTTAATAAGGAAGAGTGGACTCCGGACTCGGTTGGGCTTTATTTCGTGTTCTAGGGCTGCTTTGTAAAATCGACGTCTGTTAGTAGCCGTGTTTGGGAGGCGGCGGTGGTGGTAATGGTGGGCGTGACGGACGATTAACAGCAACCCTGGCTGCTTCCGTACGTAGGTGGATGTTAATCATTATAGCAGTCATTCACTGCTGGGTTTCCCTGTGCGGACAAGATGAACCAATTGTTGTCGCTCGCGATAACTAATGATGCTTGGCTGCAGCCATTCTTAGTCAGCAGTCAATCCCATTCGGGGGGGCGCTCTGACTCTCGAAAACTCATATCCTGAAAATCTTTTTTCTATTTTGGTAGTGTGTGTGTATGGATGTGTACGCACGCGTGCCTAGAAGTCACGGTTGACTTCTGGCGACCCCTAGTGGGGGTTGGACGTTTCAGGGAGGTGGCTTTGATATTACTTGCTTCTGCCTCCTGGCCCTGGTATTCCTTGGAGGTCTCCCTTCCTTCTAAGTTCTTGCCAGGGTACTTAGCTTCCGAGATCTGACGAACTCGGGCTTGCCTGAGCTATAATTCAAGTCAGGGATCCCGAAAACCTTGTTGCTTATGGACTGTATCTAGCTGCTCTACTGCAGACCAACATGGCTAACCCTCTGAAACTGCACTCAGTCGGGCTTACTTCTCTGTGAGCAGCTTTAGGAGTGTGATTTGTAAAGCTTGATCTGTTTCTGCTTACTCAGAAACAAGTCCTACAGATGTCAGTGGGACTCACTCCCAAGTAGGTATACAAAAGATTGGAGCCTTAAGGGGAAATGGGAGGGTAATTGCAGAATAGGTGGAAATGAAACCTCCATGTTCCTCTGAATACTACTTGTGTATGTGGGTGATGGAGCTGCAGTGGCTCAAGTGGTTAAGACACTGAACGGAAGGTTGGTAGTTCAGCAGTTCGAGACCTGAGTGTCGCATGATGGAGTGAGGTAACTAGCAGGTGTGGTTACCAACCCACAGGTAGGGTCTTTGAGTTCTGAAATTACGACAGATCTCCTTGGGGAAAATGGTAGCTTTAAAGGGTGAACTCTGTGGTATACCATGAAGTTGAGGAGAAACTGAAGTCCTTCCTGAACAACGTCTGAATTTCCCAAGCCAGAGCTGACAACACTATTAGCTTACCACCACTCCGGGAAACAAGCCGCTGAACTAGTTGGATTTCTAGTCTGACCCAACAGGGCTCTTTTTATGGGTTGCTGAGAGTGTGCATGTTGGTATCTGGAGATTCATAAGCAGTAGGGGTAACGGATGGACTATGAAAGAATCTGCTAAAGCATAGGGAAGTGGATCTACTGGCTTGTCCAGTGTGGTGTCATGGTTAAAATGTTGAACTAGGTCTGGGGAGATTTGGGCTCCCGTATCTGCTTATTGTAAAACTCACTATGTGACCTTGGGCCAGTATTTAACTCTGATGCTACCCCACCTTGAATGATTGCTGTGAAGATAAAATAAAAGATAAAAGCAGGTCTCAGAAGAGGATTCCTCAGAAGAAGAATCATAAATGAATGCCACCCTGAGTTTCTTGAACAAAGGACAGGATTAAAAACATGGAGTTTTGCAAGTAATGGCTGGGGTTGGTTCTTGTTAGTAAAAGTGTTTGCAGATCCTGCTGCTGAAGTACTCTCCTCCTTTTCTTGATGATTGCAAAGGGGTAGCTGTGAGTCTTTTATAGCAAAATAAAATGAAAGTGCAGTGGCACTTTAAAGACTAACTTCGTTTATTTTACTATGAGCTTTTTTGTGTTGCCACTCACTTCAGATACATATGGAAACATATCCCTTTCTGCCTTCTGTTTCTTGAGTGACCTGTGTGTTAAACTTCCCAGGTATGGCATGGCATAATTCATGGCTGTGTTCCCCTGAAAATATACTTTGCACAGGAGGAGGGAAGCCTGTGTGTATCAGATAAATCCAGTTGACCTTCTGTGGCCTCTCATTGGCTGATGCGCTGCCTGTTTCTGCCGTGGACAGGCTGGTAACAGCCTGTCAGTTTTGAAACCCCAGGGTGTGCTTTTATAAAGCAGTGGCAAGTCTTTTCCTCTTGGTGATTACAATAGGGGAAGGCCTCTCTTAAGATACAAATCTAAATACAGAAGCCTGACTGCTCCATATTAAAGCTTTCCAAGGTTGATTCCAGGTAAGGATAGTATATTGTTGTCTAGTATTGTGTGTGATACTCAAAAGGTATATGCTGTGATTTAACTCAACAGGGCACAAACTCCCCATTGAGAACCCACACACACACACAAATGTACAGTTGCTAGCTATTCCAGCAGCAATTCAGTGTCTTTTTGGTTCTTGTTTGGGAGGAATCTAGGTGTCCTGCCTCTGGATATTGCTTTCTGTGTGAGGACAATGCAATTTCCTAGCACTCAAAACACAATGTTTCTTCTCTGGGCAGATGTGAAACACCACAACCAGTACCACCAGAGACACACCATCACTGTATCCATTGCAGTAGACAATGCTGTGTGGGATATGGTTACAGCATACTGTAACTGGCAATGGGTATTAATTTTTTTTGTATTTTTATGTGTTTGTTGTGTTTTTTATTATCTTTGGGTTAAAAATGGGGTACTTATGTTTGCAACTTTTTGAAATCTTAAAGATTTTTGCTGTACTCTACAAAATTAGTATTTCCCTGCAGTGCTACTTAGATGTAAAAATAAGGTTGCCTTTATTATTCTGGAGGGGAAAAATGCCTTGCCCTTTACTTCAGGTTTAATAGAATGTTGTTTACCTCTGTGGCATGAAAAGATTAAACTCAATTTAATAAAAAGATTTTTAAAAAGATTAAACTGACCGTTTCCACACATTAAACCTCTATTAAAGGACATTTTGCTCCAGGACTGTTGGCAGTCCTATCTAAAATACTGTTGGCAGTCCTATCTAAAATACTAGCAAATTTGTTGTGTATGCAGTCAACATCGTGCCATCAACGAAGAGCCAGAGCTTGAGTACCTGAGAACAATGGGACTGAGGTTCCTGGCTCCCGCGTAGGGGGACCTATGGGAACGGCGGCGGGAATTCAAACCCGCCAATGGTACCAGGGGGCGGCCCCTCCCCAATGTATATAGTTGGCCTCCGGGCCGGTTATCAGTGTCTCGTGTTGTATATATCTGTTATAATCCTCACCCTCTGAACAGCACCACCCTTCCACTTTGGTGTAGTGGTTAAGTATGTGGACTCTAATCTGGGAGAACTGGGTTTGATTCCCCACTCCTGGGAATCTGGGTGCTGCTGGATTACCTTGGGCAAGCCATAGTTCTGTCAGAGTTGTTCTTGAAAGCAGCAATTCTCTCAGAGCTCTCTCAGCCCTACCTACCTCACGGGGTGTCTGTTGTGGGAAGGGGAAGGGAAAGGGAAAGGAGTTTGTAAACTGCTCTGAGACTCCAAGTGAAGGGTGGGGTATAAATCCAATCTCCTCCTCCACCTCTAGTTTTATGGATGCTGTGCCACTTGTGTACAAACAAACAGGGTGTATCCTTACTTAACTCTATTAGGGTTAAAGGAAAAATGTCACTTTAGAAGCCTTTTGAAAAGGCTGTTGGGGTATGTTTCAGCCAATACCACCAGTTCAGGGGTTGAACTAGATGGTCTCTGATGTTTCTTCTAATGCTGTAATGGCTGCCTGGTCTTCTGGCAGAGCCACAGAAAGCATGCTGATGAAAAGGGACAGAAGAGCAAGGGGGACTGAAGGGACCTCAGTACCTGAGAAAGAATAGGCATGGCATAGTGCAAGGTGTAAGCATGCAGAAGATGAAGCAGTCAAATGCTGCCTTCTGTGGATGCATGGTTTTGAATAGGCAGGAGAAGTGCAGGACCTATAATTATATCAAAGACTTAATTTGTTTTCAGGCAAAACATTCCCTGCTTCTAAGGACAGCTTTCAGTACTCTTTTATGACAAATGATAGCCAGTGGCGTAGGTAGTTTCGTACATTCAGTGATTGTTTCTCAGATACCTGAATCTATTTTTCAGCTAGTTTATCTAGTATAGTGTAATGGTTTTGAACAGAATTTTTGCCATTTGTTTTAAAAGAATGTTACCCTTAGTGGGTTTTCCCCTTCAAACTATGCATCTCAAGGAGCCGAGCGAGGTGCTTAAGGTTTTCAGTGCTTAATGGTATCAGTTAGAAAACAGTTTTTGATTCACAATTGTGCTGCCTCCTTCCTTCCTCAGCTAAGCCAGTTTTAACACTCAGTTGGGGGGGGCAGTATGACTAGCCGCTCATCTTCCACGCCCACCGCCTGCTCCCTCACTGTATTGTTTGATATGTAAACAGAACGGATAGTGGTTGTCTCGGTCCCAGTCTCACCTCATGTTGCTTTCATGGCTGCCCTGAGCAGCACAGGTGGGGCTGGTGGCTGCCCTTCGGACCCTCTCATCCTGTCGCCTGTGATCAGGACCCATTCACTCACTGCTGTTGGTGCGGGGGGGGGGGAGTTGGTGGTTGCCTCATGTGGTGGTTTCTGAGAGCTCGTGGGAGCATCATTTGATTCTTTAAATCTGCAGCACTGTCCTGGCCACGTGCACTGCTTGCCTGAAGGCACGTGTGGCTCAAAGCTATGCCTAGTTGGATGGAAGAAACCAGTGCACACGTTGTGGTTGTTTCTGTGCACTGGGAAAGGGTAAGTGTGGCATGGAAACTTTGGCAAGGCTGAGGCTGATAATCTAGGATGCCCTCTTCTATGGAAATTGGGGAGTTAATTCAGTTGACTTCTGCCTAGGCTTTTGGCTCTGGTTTGGGCTCCCAACTGCAGTGGCTTGTTCCCGAGTTTCATTAACAAATGCAATATCACAGTATACAATATACAGCAAATAAGCAAGCACTGCACAAATAATGCAGACCACAAGTGCTCAAGAAATTGTGCACAAAGATCAGTTTATATAAGAGGACCACATATATCAGTGAAACCAGAATACGTCGTATAGTGTGCAGGTCCATAAATAGTACAAGTCCATAAATGATAGACAAAATGAATAGTGCAAGTCCATAAATGGTACACAGACAAAATGGACGAAGACTCCAGATTTTGATCTTCATTTTGATAATTCTTCTTCACACTAATTCATACAGTACTCATAGTGTACAGAAGACTCTTAGAAGGAAAAATCCTTAGTATAGCACTCACAGTGTATAAAAGCCTTCAGCCCAATATTGCAGGAAAATATTCATTCCTATTATAGTCATTCAAAGCCGGGCATCCGATCAACAATAGCACACGCTCTGCAATAGGCTGGGTTGAAGGCTTTTATATATTATTCCCGAGTTTCTACACAGCATCATTGTCCATCTGTTGTTTTTTTCCCATGGTTTCTCTGTGACCTCTCAAACCACCTTTGCTGTGATATTTCCTGATGGTACATAGCTGCAGCATGTTTGCAGCAGGTGGGAAGGATGCTGAACTTCAAAAGGTGCCACCTGTTCAGAACCATTTTCCCTCCCTCAGTCTTGCACAGCCACCACTTCCTCCCCTGTGCTATTGTGATGGTCTTAAAAAAAAAAGCAATAGCTAGATCACATGATAGTGTATGATTGATCATTTATGTTCTGTGAATTCCCAGCTTAACCCCCCCAAAAAACAAAACAAAACTCCAGTCCTTTTTGTGCCAAGACACACCTTTTCCCTCCTGTGTCCATAACAAAAAGAGCTAGACACTTTATTTTTTCTGAAAGCTGGGGATTCAGAGAACCTACTAGATTGTTATAATGTTGTAGTGCTATAACTATGCCCCCAGTGGTGTGGGAGGCATGGCAGCTGCAGAGGAATTGGGCAGGGAAAGGACAAGGAGACCCACTATTTGGAAACCCTGTTGCTGATGCAATTGCAAAGGCAATGGGAAAAAAGCACAAAACTGATGCTGTGTTGAAGAGTCCTTCATGTGCCTGACACCTACAAACCATTCTGTGGATGTGGCTATCCTACTCTTCTCCACAGGTACCCCACTGCTCCTTTAAGAACAGGATTAGAATAGGTGGTACATTCACCGACTGCATGAAATCCTTGTTCTAATTGGTCTCTTGTTCCTGTTCTGCCTGTGTGCTGCTTTCTAGCTTACAACTAACCAAGGCTGTTTGGAGTGGGCCCTGACCTGGATAGCCCAGGCAAGTCTGATCTCGTCAGATTTCGGAAGCTAAGCAGGCCCAGCCTTGGCAAGTACTTGGAAGGGAGACCTCCAAAGGAATACCAGGGACGGGGTGCAGAGGCAGGCATATCAGGCAACCTCTCTGAAAAACATCCAAGCCCCAATAGGGGTCGCCAGAAGTCCACCATGACTTCCAGGCATGTAAGCATGCACGCGCACACACACACACACACACCCTTCTCTAGAAAAAGGCTGGTTGGAGTGGGAGGAGTGGATAACAGGTATTTGAGCATTTTGCAACTGCCTATAATAAAGTAAGCCCATGTGGCATAGTCATTAGAGTGTGATACAAAGATCTGGGAGACCCGGGTTCAAATCCTCACAGTACCATGAAGCTTGCTGGGTGGCCTTTGGTTAGTCATGCTCTCAGAGCTATTTCATGGGGTTGTTGTGAAGATAAAATATGGAGAGGAGAACCGTGTATGCTGCTCTGAGCTTCTTTGAGGAAGGGTGGGATAACAGTGCACTTGACACTAGTGTTTTTAAATTCAAATTAAAGAGTAGAAGGGAGAAAATAGTGTGGTGATCAAAACTAGAGTGGTTTCTCTGTATTTCTTCTGCCTAGTTGCTTCATCTTAACTGCATAAATTGATATGGTCATATCATAGTGTGGGTTGCTTTATCTTTACAACTGCAGTTAAGTTTAGGGATAGGCACAAACTGGCTCATGAGCCAAAATTCAGCAGGAACTTGGGCCTGTTCAGAGCCCCCAAACCAATGTTCAGGGAAGGCATTTCCTCTGAACATTTACTGAACTTTTGTCCCATTCACCTTGGCTGTTTGGGGCCATTTAAACCTAGCGGCTGAACAGTGCAGGTTTGCAACTGAGATGTTAGGCTGAAATGGCTGTAAGCCATTTCAATAGTCAGTTTTGCTTTTAAGTAGGGGGAAGCGAAACAGATGGGTTAAATAGCTGCCAGCCATTTAATCCTTCCTGGGCAATTCCTCCCCCTTTCACCCAGGTGCAGCAAGCCAAGGCTGGGAGGAAGGGGGAACTGACCTCACCAGATCAGTTTGGGTGGGGGCCTTTTGGCTCGGTTTGGGGTGGGCCCTGAACCAAATCAGATTTTTTAGGTTCATGCCCATCCCTAATTGGATGACTATTTTGTTTTTTTTAGGGATTTGTTTCCATGGTTTGTTCAGAATATTTGTTTAGAATATTTATTCAGTTAAATTGTGGGCAACTTAAGGGTATATGTAGATCTACTGCTTTGCAGTGGTTCTGCAATCAAGATGTACAATCAAACTTATATGACACATGTCCCCCTGCCCCCTGGGCTGAGCAGGAAAAGGCATTTCAGAGTGAGGAGATATACAATGAGGCAGAAAAAGCAGTGTACTTTGCAACTTAAATGCTTGCCCTAGGACAGTTGCTAGTTTTGCCCTAAGCTCCATTTTCATTTCCAAGTTTCTTGTACTCATTGTTGTAGAAATGGTAAAAGATTGGTTATAAATGATATGCAGTGGGATGTTAGGGCTGCACACCCCTGAGAGGGAGATTATGAGAGGTAGGGTGGGATTTTCCTTGCAAAACCATCTGAAAACGAAAACAGCCAACACACATCCTCCCTGGCAGCAGAATATGTGAGTTAATGCCCTCCCAAAGAGAAACACTGGAGGAGGAAGGGAATAATATTACTCCCCATGCAGTTCAAGAATTCAAGTGGCCATACATCTTCCTAGCATTATGTTCATGGTAAATAGTAAGAGGCAATAAGTAATTTGAGTGACAGCAGGATGTGGAAGCCCTAAAGGAGATCTATTACTTGATGCCCTTCATGTGGCTCTGTATGTGTACCAACTGCATGCTCTGCAGTTGGCCTTTGCAGAGCACGTGCTGAGCTGCCAACCAGGAAGGTGTTTGTTACCTGGCCTTGGAATACCTCCTGCAGTGCTGATTCTTAATGATTTTTATGACTGAATGAGGTCATTTCCACCTCTGGCTGTGATTGGCTTAATATTTTCCAGCTAAAGGGTTTTTTTACTTTGTCTTGCTAATTGCACTGCATGAGAGACAGTATGGTGCTCTGAACCTTCTTTGAAAAGGTGGTTGATCAGTTATAAACTTGACAGCCACTGTGACTTTCCATTGGGATGGATGCTGAACTTAATAGTATTATGGTCACTGTTCCCAATTGGTGCAACAACCTCTGCATTTCTCATCAGGTCTTGAGATCCATTCATAGAATCATAGAATTTTAGAGTTGGAAGAGACCTTGTAGGTCATCTAGTCCAACCCCCTGCACTCTGCAGGAGCATAGATGAAAGATAGCCCTGCAACTTACCCGAAAGATGGTCGTCCAGCCCCCACTTAAAAATGTCCAGCGAAGATTCAGAACCATGTCCAAGATCACTACCCCTCTGGATGACTCTGTGATCAACTGTTCCAGTGCACAATCATTTATAATATCCAGGAATCTAATTTCTACAGCATGACTTGAGCACATGTTTACCCAGTCGATGTGAGGGTAGTTAAAAATATCCCAGTATCATAACATTTAATCACCTCCCTTATTTCCTTCTCTATCTCAACATCAGCCTCAGGGGTTTGATCAAATGGGCAATAGTACATTCTAAGTAACCTTTAGGGCCTAGTTGGATTGAGGTAGGGTTTTTTAATGCTATGCCCAAGGAGCATAGTTTGTAGAACAGAGAGTTGCCAGAGATTGAGTGAAGAGGACTTGGACTGATAGGTGGTATAGGTACAGAAGTTGTATAAATACTTTCAAACTGAAGAGATCTGAGAAGAGCTATGGTGTTGACCATGCCCTGTGAGGGTGCCCCACATGGCCACAGTTTTGTTTGGAACATACAGGAGGGCTCTTCCAGGCAGCCTCAGACAGCTCCATTGGTAGAGATGGAGGTTTCTTGCTGTCACACAAAACACATCTTCACATTCACCTGGCTTTACTAGTACACAGCAGTACAGGCAAGAAGATGAAAGCAAATAAGGTCGTCTTATATAACAGACTGCTTATTATATAACACCTGACTGTCTCAATAATTTCCTGCTGACCAGAACTGAGTTTCCTCGGGAACATGAATTCCAGACATGCTCAGAGGAGCACTACTTGGATCAATGTAGTGCATTGTAGGAATTGCGGGCACTGATAGCCACCATCCTGTTCCAGGGTGTTTGTGTGTGTGTGGAGCAAATTCTAAGATATCCTGAAAATGAATATGTTGACTCAGTGTTTTATTGTCACCCGGATCCCTGTCTTTTTTCGTTTTTTCCCAAGACAGCTGCCTCCTTCCATGTGTTAGTTGCCTACCTGTGATAAAAGTAGGGAAGTATTGCATAGCTTTTGAAGAGCAGCTGAGCGAGTTCAGCACCCTTGTAAAGAAGGCTGGTTATTTATTTGAAAAATATATATGCTGCCTTTATGCCCCAAGGGACCATGAAGATAGCTTGCAAAATACAATAGGAAACACAGGCTGTTCCACACGTGTATTTTACCTTTGCATGTACATGTTACAACATTTCTAATTTTTCTTTCTGCAACTTGTTTTCTCCATGTTGGATCAATGTCAGGGTTTCATTGGTTTATTTTTTTTCTTTGCATTTGTTTTTCAGAGCACTTTTAAAGAGCAATTTTATTTTCAAGCTTATTGCAAATTGGCTTGCTTCCATGTGCGAAACATTGGAATCCTTTGTTGCAGTGGTGATCTACATCCCCATTGAACATCCTCCACTGTATCCGTGCCCCCTTTCTCTCCCCCCACGTGCAATTTTTTTTTATAGTGGAGATAGAGATAGTGTAGTTACTATGTTAACGTATAGCTAAGTGCTGTTATTTTCAGATGATCATACATGTAATAATAGGTTACTGCATTCTTTTAAAGGCAACCATTCACCCATTGACAATTTTTAGTATTCTTATTCTGAGTTCAGATTATTTTGAATTTTTTCCTGTAACCTCTGAGCCCACCCCACACCCCCAAGTCATCCCTTGGTTAATATCGTACCAATGCCATTGATGTTCACTAATGTTCACTACTATGATATGTTCAAAAAGTTCCTACTTTCCTGCCATTGCTAATTTCCTTGTCTTTCCCCCCACCTTTGTTTTAGTAATCCCATTCACCTTGGGCTACCTTTACTATCCTTTCACCCAGAGTCAGATGTAATTTTTAGTACTATTAGGCTTGTGATAATGTGCTAATTTAAATAGCTGTCAGTGGGGAAAAGAATTCACATTATTTTGCTGTGCATCTCTCTCTTGTGTTTATTGCATTAGACTTTCATCAGCATGTTACTCAAAATGATGCAGGATAATGCATGATAGGTAGCCTGTTGCACTGGTCTTTTTTTAAAAAAAGAGGTGGGCTGAAAATTATCACAAGGACACCTACCCACCCTTGGAGGGGGAGTGCAGAAGGTTTGACAAGTGACAAGTTAGGTGATCAATCTTGAATTAGTGCTAGTGTACAGTATCCAATTAATTCAAAGAAGCTGGTGGGCAGTAGGTTCAGGACAGACAAAAGGAAATACTGCTTTAAACAGATAGTGATTAAAATGTGGGATTCATTGCCAGAGGATGTAGTGATGGCCACAGGAATAAAAAGCTTTAAAAGGGGATTAGATAGATTCACGGAGGATAAGTCTATCAATGACTACTAGCCATGGTGACTGAAGGGAACCTCTACATTTAGAAGCACTAAACGTCTGAATCCCAGAGCCAGGGGGCAACATCAGGGGAAGGCCTTGGCCTCTGTGTCCTGTTGTTGACCATCCAGAGGAACTGATTTGCCACTGTGTGAGACAGGATGCTAGACTAGATGGACCACTGGTCTGATCCAGCAGAGCTCTTATGTTCTTATAGCTAATGTGCCTGCACAAATAAAAAAGGAGGGAAGGTGATCTGACAGGAGTGATGATGACATCACTGTCACCCTTGAATTTTAAAACTGAATTTTGTGTATATAAAAACCACAAATTTAAAGCAGGAAATGGTACAGAAAACAGAACTAGGTACAGAGTGCTCAGATCTAAGCCAATTCAAAAACCTGGAGATCAGCCACACAGAAAATCGGGAGTAAGGTCAGTATGTGGAACAGGCCACAATCTAGAACCACACTCATGTTTAGAACAGCAACAGTAAAAACTTCAAACATTGAAATGTCCTCAAAATATTTGAACTGAGGGCCAGACTAGACATTACGTGTGCCACAAGTTGGCTCAGGGTTCCCCCAGCCTGACTTTTGTCCTTTTCACAGATGCTGGGGAACTAATATTCCCAAGTATGCCAGGCCTTGATTTGGCTTAGGAGCCTCCCCCATGTCATTTTCCTGTGCTAAAATGGCTGCAGATCATGGCTGATTTGCTGTGGAGAAAGTGGCACACAGGGGAAGGCTGAAGCCCCTCCCCCCACTCCATGCTCCCTAGCTAAAAGGGGGAACTATTGTCTGACTTGTGGCAGATGTAACATCTAGTCTGCCCCTAGGAAAGAAGTTTCAAGGTTTGAGTATTACTTTGAACCAGAATGCTAGCAGTTCTAAAAATGGTGGGCCTGAACTCCCAGTGTCTAGTAGGAAGTGAACCGTTGCTACTCTTCAATTTCCTGAATAGCATACTGCATGGTTGGACTAGGCAGGCCTGATTCTCAAAGAGTTAAAAGACCTATTTCTTCACTAGTTCAGACTGTTGGTAGGAGCTTGACATGATGAAATGCTTCCCTGCCAGTGTGGTGGTGAGACCTATGTGCAGAACACTTAAGGTGTCAGAAAGGAAGTTAGGCTCAAACACTTTTCCTTGGTAGCTAGCTTTCTATATGGAGGGAATTATTTCTTCTGTGGGGACTAGGTCCTCCTAAATGAATAAAGCAATATTTGAACTTCCTGAACTGTGACAGAAGGAACAATGATTAATTCTGCTGGTATCCTTCTACTTTTGGCTCTGGACCTGGTCACAGTCATATTTAGGTTCCCAGTGATCGATCCTGCCTGCCAATTGTTTGTGTTCTGGTGCCAGCAATCCACAATGATGGGGAAGGGATAATAAGGTGCTCTTGCTCTCTGGCCTATTCAAGGCCTTGTGCCTGGAAGGGTCAAAAAAGAAATGGAAACTTTGCTGCTGGTTCTCAGGCCTGTATCACACTGGGACGATCACAAAGTTGAGTTTCAGAAACCTTTAATGGCATAAAATGTAATAAAATGGAGAACAGTCTTACATAAAATGGGAATAACTATCACAAATATTGTGAGCTGTTTGATATGTTGTCTTCCAGCTCAGCAAGACAACAGCCCAACCATAAGGATTCGTCCATCTTTCTGTTGTAGTATATGTAAAGGTAAAAGGTAAAGGTTTCCCCTGCTCGAAAGCCAGTTGAATTCGACTCTGGGGGGCGGTGCTCATCTCCGTTTCCAAGCCGAAGAGCCAGCGTTGTCTGAAGACTTCTCTGTAGTTGTGTGGCCAGCATGACTAAACACTGAGGCACATGGAACGCTGTTACCTTCCCACCTAAGGGGTACCTATTTATCTATTTGCAATTTCTTGCTTTCAAACTGCTAGGTTGGCAGGAGTTGGGGCCAGAGACGGGAGCACACTCCATCATGCGGCACTTGGGTCTCAATCTGCCGAGCTACAGACCTTCCAGTCTGTAACTCAGCATCTTAACCTCTGAGCCACTGTGGCCCTTGTAGTATAAGGATAAATGTTAAACTCTGGTGGCATTTTAGGTCTGAATTTGACATGAAACATATTCTAACTGAATGCTGTAGAGAAGTTCATACAAGGCTGCATTTAGTATGTTCTATGAGAAAGATACATATGAATGAACCATCAGATATTACATTAATAGCATCCTGGATACAAGGTCGCACCTTCAGCTTTTTGATTGCAGAGAAAGTTGATGCTTTCTATACATTTTCTGCTCCCCTGCTACCTGAGTTGCATATTATAACCTCCTAGAGGCGCAAAAGTAGGTTACAGTCCTGCAGCAATCTGAGTAAGTGGACCAGTTACATAAATCAGGTTATATGATGTATTATCTTCTAAGAATCTGTGTGACCAAAGTAGTAGCTGGAAAGTACTGCCAAGGAGGGGGAAAATACTTTTTTAAAAGGCATCTGGAGTTTTACCAGTGGTCAGCAGACCTGTGATTCGCAGCAGCCTTTCTCTGCATTTTCTCTTGCAGTCTCCTCTTTTTTTGGTGCTTTTTAAAAAAGGATTCCAGTTGCACGTGTGTTTGGGGAGCCTGTATGTGCATGAAGGTGACTGGAGCCAGAAGGATTTGCTGGTAAAATAAACCATGCAGGAGTAGTGTACTGACAGGTGGGATGAAGAAATCTCTGCTTATCTATCTAGAGGTTATCTATAAGCTGAAGGAGTTATTTGTCCTTGGTATGCTGGGATGCTTTTTTGGACTGAGGGGTCCTATGTCCCGTTGTCTCCATGAATTTGATTTTTGTGTTGGGTTCCAGTTTAGAGGAGGGTGGGGGTTGGCTGCTAGGGAATTTAGGTTCATAGTGTTTGTAAGTGCTGGTTAGATTATCTGGAAATGTTCAAACAGCCCCTGCTCTTCATACACAGAAACCTGTCTGCTGTCCTGTGTGAGACAAGATGCTGTGAGGGGTTCTTCAGCAGTAGGATTAGCAAGCCTGACTTGGACTTTAGGTTTAGACACCGTCATTATTTCTTATAGGTAGCGAGGATCAGCTTTCTTGCTTCCTGTCCACAAAGACAGAGTAAGTGTGAACCCTGTGGCAGTGCTGCTCAGTAAGGGAGTTTTACACAGGAACCAGTGTTGGGTGTAGTGGAAGATCATAGCAACCCCTCACCTTTCAGTTAGTGACTTTGATATGGCATTTCAGTGGCATTTTGAAAGTGGCAAACTGATTTTGTAAAATTGTTATTTCTGTAGAAGAGCTTATGGATGCTTCCTTTGCTCATCACCAGAATTAAATTTCTGGTTAGCACTGGTAAAAATCTATATGAAAAACCTGGAGTTTTTCAAAACATGGCTATTGGGGAGATATTGGGGAGCCTGAATGTATGTTTGGTCCTGTTACAAGAGCTAATGTATGGGATTAAAAAGAGAACAAAAAGTCACCACTCAGTGGGAGAACACAAATTGTGTGAATCTAGTGTAAGATAATGTATTATGGTTAAAAAGGAGCTAAGTCATGTTTGCCTAACAGCTAGAGTACTTTGACTCTGAATTTAAATGATCACAAAACATTATCTGAGGTACCACATAGTTTGGTTTTGTGGCTGCCTCTGACTGGGCATTACTCACCATGGGAGTATCCCTTTAAACAACTGTGTAGACTATTTATTTAAATTTTAATCTTATTTATATTGTATTGATTGCAGATGTTTTAAATTGTCTTTGATGGTGTGATGTGAGCCGCCCTGAGCTCACATAGCAATAAATAAATAAACCCAATGTAGACTAAATTTTGTACTTTTGTGTGTTCACAGCATCACTTCAAACACTTGTGTGGACACCAGGCATTTAATCTGTATCTGCTCAAAGTTGGAGACAAAATGCAAGACCCTCTCATAACATACAGAACTGTGTAATACAAATTTCTAGCATACTAGTATATCCCAGGGCTTCTAGAGTTTTACAGACTTGAACATAAGACTTTTTTGTTTCATCAAGTTGACCCCTCACTTTGTGAACAAACCAGCAGTTATATGTGGTTTACGTGTATTTACCTGTGTTTTCTGTTCCCACAGGCTCCCCTCTTTCTTCTAGCCTGAGATTTATGAACTTGTACATGATGAATTGTGAACTTTTGGCCACATGCAGTGCTCTTGGCTTCCTGGAGGGGGACACATATCACAAAGAGCCGGATTGCTTAGGTGAGAGACCCAAGGTGTGGGAGGCCTGGGGTTTGTATGTCACAAGCTGTGACAGGACCACCTAAGCGAAAGAATGGTGGTGGTGTGTGAATGCAGCTTTAAGGAAATTGTTGAAATCAGGAACTTCCTGCTAGCTGTCCTCCCTTGTGTAGTAAACACAACAAGACACTGTTACTGCCTTGCTGTCACTGTTGTGTGACCAAGAAACAGAAATGAGGTGGACTATATGGGTAGGATTCTCCAAGGCAGATTTAACCACCACGCCAATGTTGTCTCAAGTAGGCAAGGCCTTTGAACGTGGAAGGGAAGCTAGGAGCCCTGATCCTCCCAGTGGAAAATCACAACAACAATCAGATGGTGGTGGTGGTGGGCTACCTGAGTGTGGAAGAAAAGCCCCTCCAGGGAGTTGGGAATCCCTAGGAGGGCAAGACGGAGTAGGGCCTGCAGGCAGGTTCTGCCACAGTTGTCAAGAATGCAACTTGGAGACACCATTGGTGTGGTGGTTAAATCTGCCTTTGAGAATTCTACCTGTATAGTCCCACCTCAGTAACACCCCCCCCCCAGGGCAGGATTCACTGTGTACTCACTGCTTTCCTGCTGAGGCTTTGCAGCAGTAGAAGCCCTCCTTCCATGCACACTGCCTCTCTTATAAACACAGACAAACATAATAGTAAATTTCCAGCAGTCTGTCTTTCTCAGAGCAATCAGAGTTGGAGTATGTTGAAGAAAAAGTAGGCAGGTTCTTCTTGGTGGTGATGAGGAGTGTATAGCACCCTGATAGGGGTGGGGGTGCAGGAGCAGCGTCCCTAAAGTTGTTGCTTCTGCAAGTGTGAGGCAGGGTCAGTTCTGCTTGTCTAGACTATGCTTGCCAGGATGGATAAATGGTAGTACAAAAGGGCTATGTGGGCAGTGGAATGGGGGAAGGGATGTGGTGCTCGGGCAAGGTTGGGGATACGGTTAGGCAAAGTGCAATAGGATGGCAAAGGGCTGGAGCCCTCCTTCCCCAAGCATATGGATCCTGAATTTCATGGGCTTCTATTAGTTAGGATGCAAATAATGCTTTAGCTGTCATTTGAAAATACAACAGGGAGGACAACTGGAGAGAGATAGTAGGCTTCACTCTCTAACCAATTCTATATGTGATCTTAAGGGAACCAAAGAAGCAGAAAGCCTTGAGAAATGAAGGGGAGACTTGTTTTCAACCATTCCTCAGAAATCTTTACTCTGTATTTTTGCTCACTCTGTCGCCATATTTCTAAAAGTTAGACAAATAGAGATCTTCCTTCCTGCTAGCAATTACTACCACTTCTTTAGGAAAGCTTACTTGTAAAACAGGTCCACGGCTACCTTCCTCACCTGTCTTCCACAGCATGGTAGAACATGTGCTCTGTGTGTGTATATAAAATCAATGTAAAGGATTTTCGTTGGCAAGGTGGGACAGACTGAGCTCCTAGGGAACTGCTGCCAGTTAAGTTAGATGATAAAGTGAACTAGATGGACCAACAGTCTTACTGCAATGTCTCCTTGTTGCATTAACATTTTTTCCTGATGTAAGTTCTTTAATGGGGATGTTGCTCAGTACCAGAGCATAGGCTTTGCATGGAGATGTCACTGCTTTGGCATCTACAGTTAAAGGACTGCAGGTGACACAGGTTTTGGAAAACATCTTTCTCTTCCTGAGCCTTTGGGAAGCCACTGCCAGCCAGAAAAGACATTATTTAGGCAAATGGACCAGTTTGACTTGTTATAAGAGACTTTCACATATGTTAATGTTTTTTTCCTGTTGAACATTACATGATGAGAATTCTGTCTATCGTTGCTTCCAATTCACCCCTCTTCTCCCTCCCATGTGGCTTATACCCCTCCAGAGAGCGTGAAGGACTTGATCCGCTACCTGCGACATGAGGATGAGACTCGGGATATCCGGCAGCAGCTGGGGGCAGCCCAGATTCTCCAGAATGATCTGCTGCCAATCATTATCCAGTATCCTGAAGATAAACAGCTCTTTGATGCTGTTATCAGGTAACTGTGATGGAGACAGAAGTGGTATGTTGTCTGCCGAATATCAAAATTTTAGCATGATGCAGATACTATGTTGTCTAACTACATGCCTTATTTCCAAATATCTCATTGAATGTAGAGCAGTCCAACAATCTAGTTCAATATAAAGCCTTAATTATGAAAAACAGATATTGTATGGACTTACAGTACATAAATTAAATTGTGATATAATTTTCAGGTGGCAGTTTTCTGTATCCTCTTATAAAGGGACTTCGAAAAGAATAATATGTGAATGGTTTACAAAACAGTTGTGGTTCATAGAATGTTTTTTCCTTAATATTCTGCAATTTTTTGTGATTCCCCCAGCAACCATGGTTCTATGGTAAACTTCTGCTCTTACATATTGAGCAGTAGAGAAAACACCTACAAATTAATATGTAAACTGCATCTACCAGTAGGTAAAGTGGTGCCTGTGAACCAGGTGAGGTCCTGTTGGAAAGTGTATGGATGAAAAGGTCATTTTCCACACTGAGCCTGCTTTATTTATCTGGCAGACTAGTCCAAAGGTCCAGAGTTATAAAATTTCTGTGGACTGGATTTCATTAGATCTACAAATCATTCTATTCCCCTGATCTTGTTTCTATGTTTTTAGTACTGTATTTAATTCAATTGAAAAAATATGAGTTTCCCTTTTTATTAAATATTGAAAGCAATCTGTATGATGAACATTCAGTGCCCCAAGGTCTTCCTTTATCTCCTTTTATTAACCTTTTGTAATCCCTTGATTCAAGATATTTAATTCTTGACACCTAGACAAAGTTCTTTTTTCTTTTCTTTAAATGATGATTGATGCACGGAGGTTAGTTATACTTCAACTAGCCTGTTCTCATTTTTATGCTCCCCCCCACAGGCATCGTCCTTCAGTAGAACAGGCCATCCAGTAGTATCTTCAGTGCTGCTTGGTTATGGTAAAACAGATTCAGCCAAAACTAACTGAGCTTCTGTTTTTCTCCTAGGCTGATGGTGAATCTAACCCAGCCAGCTCTAGTTTGCTTTGGCAAACTGCCCCAAGATGCCAGCTTCCGCCATCACTTCCTGCAAATAGTCTCTTGTCTGCAGGCCTACAAAGAAGTGAGTGGTTAGTGCTGCTCCTTCCCTTGTTGCAGTCCATTCTGAGGCCAATGAAATTGGAAGTGCATCATGTTTGAACAGTGGCGCTTCCTGTACTCATGGAAGTGTGACAGGCACTTTCAGTAACAGTGTCTCAGCAGCAGTGTTTTCCCACATCCAAACCGAAGACTGTAAAAAGGGCAGGGGGCCATTAGCCTTGCAAGGTCGAGGGCCGATGTGAAGATCATGGAGAGCTGGGAAGGGTGGGACCTAAGTAGGGCAGACTATGATAGAAAGACGTGGTTAGGGATTTTTGTACCGACAATCTGTCCTACCTTCCTTGTGATCCTAATATGATTTCTCCCTCTTCATAGGCATTTGCTAATGACAAGGTCTTTGGGGTGCTGAGTGAGAAGCTGTATGACCTGCTGCAGCTGGTGAGTGCCATGCTTAATCGCTACCAGGATTACTGGTACTTGGTGTACTGGTTAGGAGCGCGGACTCTAATCTGGGAGAACTGGGTTTGATTCCCCTCTCCTCCACATGTGACTGCTGGTGTGACCTTGGGTCAGTCACAAGTTCTTTTAGAGCTGTTCTCTCACGCGCAGTTCTCGAAAGAGCTCTCTCAGCAGCACCTATCTCACAGGTTGCCTGTTGTGGGGAAGGGAAGGAGCTTGTAAGCTGCTCTGAGACTCCTTCAGGTAGTGAAGGGTGGGTATAAATCCAATCTCTTTCTTTTCCTCCTCCTCCTCCTCCTCCTCTGCTTCCTCCTCCACCACCACCACCTCCTCCTCCAAGCAAGGGACCAGGAAGGAGTTGGAGCCAAGGACTCTGACCGGCTGTGGTGGAGTCATTGGACAGCACTGGGTTTATTTAGAACACTTTTATGCCACATTTCAATAAACACAACTTCTAAAATTATAAAATAAATCAATAGAACACACACACGTACCACACAAGAATCAAGGAAGAGGGCCAATAACTGTTAATGGGAGTATGCCAAACAAAGCAAAAGTCTCCACACACCGGCAGAAGACACCAATAGTGGGAGACGGGGTGGAGGGCTGTGAGTGGAAGCAGATGAGAAGCAAAAGCTTTTCTGTTTTTGCCCACGCCATGGCAAATTACATTATGATCCATCCCTTCTTGCTACCACCCAGGACTGGGAACAGCGTCAGGAAGAGGATAACCTGTTAATAGAGCGCATCTTGCTGTTGGTGCGCAATGTGCTGCATGTCCCCGCTGACCCTGATGAAGAGAAGGTACTTATGTGAAGGCTGGTCATCTGGTATGATTAAATTGATACTGAGCTCGAATTGTGTGTGGAAGTGATACAGTTCAAGCGTTCAGGTTACTCTTTTTGTTCTTTCTACCATTGTTTTGTCACAACTGCTAGTACATAAACAAACACTTCCAGTTCAACATCAAAGTGTCTTATATTGCTTCTTCAATTTTCATTCCCTCCTTAGTTCCTTTTTTTTTAAAGCCTTTTGTGTTGTTCTTGTAGATTTTTGCCAGTAATAATACTTTGGATTTCTTTAGCGCTTTTGCAGTGTTCAGGCTGTATTGGATTGTATCCAGTGATATGTCAGCAGAAGATGCTGATGGTGAATGGATTTTTCCTGTGTTGTCCTATCAACAATAGAGAATATGTCCTGTTCTTAACAACTGCAGTATCCCAGGCATTTCCACTTTGGTATCACTACAGAGAAAAAAATTGTTGATGTGAGAGCCCCAGTGCTTAAGGCTCATCTGTTTTCTCCTATAGAACATTGATGATGATGCCAGCATCCATGACCGCATGCTGTGGGCCATGCACATAAGTGGTATGGATGACCTGCTCAAATTCTTGGCCAGCTCCCAGAGTGAGCAGCAGTGGAGCTTGCATGTGCTGGAGATCATCTCTCTTATGTTCCGGGACCAGGTAAGCCTATGAAGGTGCTGGGGTTGAGAAACTCAGTTGGGAAGTGTGGCAGAGGGACCTGCTGGATTGTAGTGTCTGGTAGAGAAGGGGGGCTGCTTGCAATCCCTGCGTGAGAATTGGAACTAAATCCTCAAAATCTTTGGGTGATTCTGCAGTAGACCTTAAACCCTGGTTCAACCCTGTCCCTGAATTTATGTTCGACACTACACTCAAGTTCACCCCTGTAATTATCTCAGGGTATTTTTTGTTTCCACATTACATTGAGGTCACCTCGGTTTTGCCCCGCACTTGTCCTGGCATAAACAGATGCTTTTATAACCAGGGATAAATGCAAGGTATTGTGATGTGAGTTGAACTCTGATAAAACCAGGGATGAGATTCAAGTGCGGAAAGGACCATAGGCACTCAAACCTGGCACTGGATGTTGCTCTTTCTCATTGTGCTATAGCAGGGGTCCTCAAACTTTTTAAACAGGGAGCCAGTTCACTGTCCCTCAGACCGTTGGAGGGCCGCCGCGTTCGCCCCTCCCCCCACCAGCCTGCTCGCCCCGCTGCCACGTTCGCTCCCTCCCAGGGGTCTTTTCGTAGAAAAACAGCTGCAGGAGCTCATTAGCATATGGTATGCTAATGAGCTATTAGGCTATTAGCATATGCCACACCTCCTGACATCACCGGAAGTGATGTCAGAAGGAGAAGCAAAAGGGGGGGAGGCATCTTCAAAAGCCTCTCCTTCCCTTCCCCAGCTGGTCTGGGTGGGGGAGCTAAGAGAGAAGGGGTTTAAAGTTTAAACTCCTTCTCACTAGAGTTGGGCCACAGAAGGAGGAAAGAGGGAAGGAAAGAGAGAGAGTAGAAAGAAGGAAAGAGGGAAAGGAAGAGAAGGAAAGGGGAGGGAAAGAAAGAGAGGGAAGAAGGAGGGAAACATGGAAAGGAGGAAAAAGAGAAGAGAAGAATGTGGGAAAGAAAGAAAGAGAGAAGAGAAGAAGGAGGGAAAGAGGAAAAAGAGAGAAGGAAAGGAGGGAATGAAAGAAATTTGGCGGCAATTCGGCCCCATTATATCCTATGGGCCATTGATGTCAATGGTGAAAACATAGGATATATTCTGGGGGCTGGAAGGGAGGGGTTTGAGGAGAGGCACCAAACTCACAGGGTAGCTGGTGGAACCTCTCCCCAAGATACCCACCAAGTTTCAAGAACATTGTATCAAGGGGTCCAATTCTATGGGTCCCTAAACAGGTTGCCCTATTCCCTCCATTGTTCTCTATGGTGGGAAAAAAATAACTTTTTTCCCACCATAGAGAACAATGGAGGGAATAGGGGCAACCTGTTTGGGGGCCCATAGAATTGGACCCCTGGTCCAATGTTCTTGAAACTTGGTTGGTATCTTGGGGAGAGGCTCCATCAGCTACCCGGTGAGTTTGGAGCCTCTCCCTCAAACCTCCCCTCCAGCCCCCAGAATATACCCTATGTTTTCACCATTGACTTCAATGGCCCATAGGATATAATGGAGCTGAAATTGACATTCGGCTGCCTGAAAGACTCCCCGGGACGCCGGCTGGGGGCGGGGCCTGGCTCCAGAGCTCCCGGAGCTGCGCTCCTGTGCGCTCCCCCCCCCAAAAGACCCCTGCTCCCCCCACCAGCCTGCTCGCCCCGCCGCCGTGTTCGCCCCCTCCCCCACGACCAGCCTGCTCGCCCCTTCCTCCTCCTCAGCTCCTGGGCGCTCTTGCCGCCCAGGGCTGCTGGAGGAAGAAAGAGGCCAGGGGGGGGGCGGCAAAACACTCGGCGGGCCGCATAAATGTCCTCCGCGGGCCGCATGTGGCCCGTGGGCCGTAGTTTGAGGACCCCTGTGCTATAGCAATCACTTGCAACTGGATTTTTCTGTGTGGACATTGGTTTACTATTTTGGACCCTTCAACACATGGGTCAGAACGCAGGTGGATCAACACCACCTATGGGGTTGAGAGCTCCCACAGCTGCCATTTTGGGGTCCCTTTTGGAAGGGCCTGCTGCACAGGCAGTGAAGGTGGTACGCCTCCTGCCTCTCTGCAAGCAGGCTGCATGGAGCAGCAGGACTGTGAGGCGAGGTTACATGGTGGAGAAGACTGCTCCATAGCTGTGACCCTTGACTTGTTCCTCAGCACAGTGCAGTTTTGATCCCTACTCCTTTGGTTTTGGCCTTTCCCCCCCTGAGGTCATAACTCAGACTCCACCTCTTCCTCTCGCATAACTCTGATGTACCATGATTTCCATTCATGTTTACAGTGTAGTGAGTCCCTGGTCAGGAAAGGTTGAATACCACTGATGTGCTGGGAGGCATTGCTCCCGGGAGCTGCATGAGCTACTTCTAGATTACGAGGCACTGAAAACTCTTTGTCTTCAACAGAACCCTGAGCAGCTGGCATCTACTGGGCAGACCCGCTCGGCCAAGGAGCGTGGGACAGACATGGCAGAATTGGAGGTCCTGAGGCAGAAGGAACTGGCTGAGAGGAAGGGCCGCATACTCCAACGAAGCAGCAGGTGAGGCTTGGGTGGCTTGCTGGGGGCTTGTAGATTGCCCCTGCCAACGTGGCTTATCCGTGGGTTCACGTGTTGACGTCCAAAGAACAATTTGTTGTTGTTTTTTATAGCATATTTCTAACTTGGGTTTTGTTGGGAGGGATATGTTCGCATCTGGGGAAGGTTTGCCAAGGAGACTGAGTGAGAAGGTTGCAGAGAGGAGGATTTTATTGGCTTGCCAAACTCCCTGCCATTTCTCCATGTGCCCCTCCTCCCACCCAAATCTTGGCCATGGTTGGGAAAGAAGATGAACGCAGTTTGATTCAGAGTATGGGGAATCCATACCTCATTCCAAGCCATATCCATTCCGACTGCTTCCTTTGACTGAATCTGGATTGGCCATCCTGTGCCCTATCAAAGCAGGTTTTGGTTAGGCCTTCTTGTGCATTTGGTCCAGTGCTCCAAGGAGAGACTGCTATCACATATCCATTGTATTCCATATGTGTGCGTGCTGTGTGAAAGTGTGAATTGGTTCTTGGGTCATCTGAACTCCCAACATCTGCCTCTAGTTGTGCACCACTTCCAGTCCTGCTCAGTGCCCCTGGGCAATTTGAGAGTGTGCCCCAGAGTCCTCTGTGGTAGTACAGAGAATTCTGGGGTATACACCACCTTTTGTCCAGCTGGCCTCAAGCTGCCTGCCTTTCTGCTCTCCACTGAGGTGGGATGAGGGTTCCTGTGCCAACAGGTAAGAGAGGCTTGGAGGGAGCAGATGTGACCCTCCATCCATATTGGTCTGGGAGCCAGTTGTGGTTAGGAGCGCAAACTCTAATCTGGGAGAACCAGGTTGGATTCTTGATTCCCCACTCCTGCACATGCAGCTTCTGATGTGACCTTGGGTTAGTCATAAGTTCTTTCAGAGCTGTTCTGGAAAGAACAGTTCTGGAAAGAGCTCTCTGAGCCCCCCTACCTCACAGGCAATGCTCCCTCTAAGCCATGAAGTCTTGTGAGCAAAAATTCTACTTTGTGAGCTACTGGCACTAAAGCTGTGAATGAGCAATTGAGCTACTGCATAAATTAGTTTGCTCTGGGGCCATCCTTCCTGAGCTAAGGCAAAAATGTTTGACCTGGAGGCTATAAAAAACTGTGAGCTAGCTCACACTAACTCAGCTTAGAGGGAACACTGCTCAGGGTGTCTGTTGTGCGGAGGGGAAGGGAGAGGGATTGTAAGCCACTCTGAGACTCCTTCAGGTAGTGAAGGGCAGGGTATAAATCCAATCTCTTCTTCTGTGGCCTGGATTAATTGTCAGTCAAGGCTCTATGCCCTCCCGTTTCCACACTGGGTTCCTTCTTTGCCTTCTGCACTCAACAAATCAATAAATTCTTTGAAGCCCTGAAGCCTCAGCTAAAATTAATGTGTGCAAAAGTACTTTGGATCAGTTTTGGGTACAGAATAATGGATTTCCTTGGAATACCACTGAATCAGGATTTTAGAATTACATTCTATAGCGTGCCACCTTTAATTTACTGAGGGACCGACTATCATTGCGAGCACTAAATTGTTAACTGTTTATCGTATGATTGTTTTAACTTGCTTTTAAATGTTTTATGCTGATTTGGCACATGGTGCTGATAACTGTGAGCCGCCCTGAGCCCGTTTGCGGGGAGGGCGGGATATAAATGCAATAAATATTAATAAATTAATGATGTATTTTCAAAGTAGAGTGTTCATGTTTCTGGATTTAACACAAGGGTCTGGGACTAGATTTTATTTTTATTTCCTGTTACGGAGTATCTTGGTTCTGAAATTGCAAAGGTGACACAGGTTAGGATTATGGTATGTAGGTCAATGGGTGATGGACACGTCACAGATTTCTCATGGCCACAAGATATGCTTCGACCAGATGTGTCCTGTGTTCAGAACTTAATTCCTAGGTACACATGGGCCTCATTCAGATCAAGATGATGGAGGGGCGGGCTTAAACCTTCTCACCCCCATTCTATTTTCTTGACCTGAAATGACCTTGAGGACCCCCATTTGTCCTTTAGGGGAATCAATACATGCAAGTTTCACCAATAGAGCCCATAGTGGACTTCTGGGGCCTTTTCAAGGTGGAAAAACAGTGCTGGGGGGTGGAGGTTAAGCCTCCTCTCCCTGTATGCCATGTCGTGATCTGAATTGGGTCTGTGCCTGCCGGCAATTTAAGTACCAAGTGTGGGACTTCAGGTGTACATTTGATCGAAACGTGCCTGGCAGCCCAAAGGGTAATGTACTCTGTCCCCCAGGACCTAAGAAAAGTTCAGGACTGGGTTTAGAAGGACAGTGGAGCGTTAACAAAAAGATTTCTGATTTGAAAGGGAGGAATGAGTGCTACCTAACCATATCTCTATATGTTACCTCTTTCAGCCTTTCATTCCAGAGATGCTGTTCTCCCCGTGGGTATTTTCTTTCTGATCCCTGTTTGTTTCATTCTGTCTCTGGTTCTTTAGGCACTCTCGATTTGGTGGCTGCTACATCATCCAGGGCTTGAAGTCTATTGGAGACAGAGATGTTGTCTTGCACAAGGGGCTACATAATGTAAGTTACTTGAAGCCCACTGTGTACAGCGCTTGTGGTGGCCAGCGTTTTCTTCCTCTCTGGTGACCCAAAGGGTAAAATCACCTCTTCAGGGGCAGCCAAAGAGCCACTGCTGCCAGACCCTTGGAAATACCCCCTGCTCATAAGGGGCTGCTGTTTTATTCTCTCAGTGCCAGACCCCTTCCCCTGACAACCACTGGAGTCTCAGTGGCAGCGGGAGAGGCAGGGAGGGTGGAGCTCTGGCTGGACTCTGCCTCCACTCGCAAGCAGCAGCTTGGGCTGCCAAGTGGCTCCCCAGACTTGTGTCTTTGTTTTAAACACTCTGCCCCTTCTTTTGCACTCCTCCCTGGATTCTTTCACTCTCCCTCCCTCCAGATCTGTTGAAACAAACTGGATTAAGTTAGGCAAGAAAGGAGAGTGGGTGATGGGGCAAGAGATCCTAGCACCAAGTGATCCTAGCATCATTTCTCATATCTTGCTTGTTACGTCTTTCCATCCTGCCCAGGTGAAGAACTATACCCATGACCTGGGGAAGGAGGTGCGGCGAGTGCCAAAGAGACAGCAGCGTGCCCGTGATGATGAGGGTACCCCACGCCGCTCAGCCCTCAGTGTGCGTGTCTTCCTCAAGGAGTTCTGCACGGACTTCCTGGAGAACTGCTACAACCGCCTCATGTATCTGGTCAAGGTGAGGACAAGGTCTAAATCCTGCATGGTGCTCGGCAATTGCTAAAAGTGGGGTGTCCTGAAAGTGAGCAGTCTAGAAGGAGGGAGGAGTGCTGGTGATACCTGAATGTGCTGGGATGCCTCTGGATATTTGTTCATGATCACTCATATGCACTTGGCAAGAGCTGGGCCTGGCAAAGACTTTATCTTTTATGTTAATTTTGTTGACTGCGGATTTCTCAGGCACCGAAGGCAAATTGTGGTCAGGTGATGCCTTAAACTGTCTTCTCATTCCCCCATTCCAGTGCTCAGATTTCCTGTGTCACTTCCACATCCACAGAAAACATTGCATACACGGCATCTAAATCAGGAAGAACCTGAGTTGGGAGGTGGGGGTGGTGGGTTAAGGTGGGGATCGGGCTGCCCAACCCGGTGCACCACTTGTGCCAAACCAGAAGATGAGGAGTCTGGGGGTGATCCTGGATGCCTCACTCTCTATAGAGGCCCAGGTCACCGCGGTTGTCAGGTCAGCCTTTTTCTATCTACGACAGATCAGGCAATTGGCCTCCTACTGCTCTCTCCGGGACTTGGCTACAATGATGCAATGGTCACTTCCAGGCTTGATTACTGTAACTCGCTTTACGCAGCTTGCCCTTGAGACTGATCCAGAAACTCCAGGTAGTGCAGAAAGCGGTGGCACACCTGCTGACAGCATTGCCTGTGCAGGCATGCATTCAGCCAGTATTGTGCTGCTTGCATTGGCTACCTGTTGAGTACTGGATTCTCTTCAGGATGCTGGTATTAGTCTTTAAAGCCTTTCACAGCCAGGGACTGACATATCTGAAGGATTGCCTTTCCCCATATGTGCCTCGTAGAGCCTTGTGCTCGCTGGATCAACACCTACTGGTTATCCGCAGCCCAAAGGACGTCTGCCTAGCCTTGACCAGGGCCAGAGCTTCTTCTGCCCTGGCCCTGGCCTGGTGGAATCAGCACTGACTGGCGATCAGGGCCTTGCAGGACCTTTTATCATTCTGCAGGGCCTGCAAAATGGAGCTGTTTCGCCAGGCCTTTGGGTGAGGCAGCGGGCATCCATCTTAGTTGGCCTCACTGCTTTAGTCCCCAATCTACTGAAATGCTCTGATTTCACCTATATGAAACCTATAACAATCCTTTTCTCTTTATGTAATTTGCTGCTACCTTTGAATTTTACTGTTTTAATTATTTTAATGTAATGTAATTTTATTGTAATGAGTCTTGACTCTGCTTGTTGTGATCTGACCTGAGCCCGTTTTGGGGATGGCAGAATAAAAATCCAAAATAAATAAATAAATTTAAATAACCATGGCTTCTGCAAACCATCATTTGCTTCCAAGGCAGAGTTTGAGGCCAGTTCTTGTTTGTCGCTTGCATGGCATTGCAAAGTTGAGACCATTGGCAAAGGCCCACGTCCCCAGGAGAAAAGAACAGTAATTCTGACTAAGAGGAAAGGAAGGAGATGGTTAAAAACCTTCTCCTGGAATTTAGAGTTGCAGAAGCTCTTTGGAAGGATGACTGTCCAAGAATCTGCAATCACAATATTCTTGTCTTTCATTCTCTTTTCTTAAAGCTGTTTCTAACCTCTATGTGGGATGAGGTTTAGGTTAGGGGAAAGCTTAGCAATTAGCGACATCTTTCAAGTTAGAGGGGCAATTCGGAGTGTTCAGTATATAACCTTGGTTATAAATAAACTCAGTATCCTGTGCAATGCTGCTGTCTCTTGTGGAATTTTATTGCTCCCTAATGTTTGTCATGGGGCTGTAGTGGCTCAGAGGTGAAGACGCTGAACTGCAGACTGGAAGGTCGGTAGTTTGGCAGTTTGAGACCCTAATGCCGTGTGATGGAGTGAGCTCCTGTCTCTGGCCCCAGCTCCAGTTCGAAAGCAAGAAATTGCAAGTGGATAAATAGGTACCACTTCAGTGGGATGGTAACAGTGTTCTGTGCACCTTGTGTTTAGTCATGCCAGCCACGTGGCCACGGAAAAGTCTTTGCATAGTGCTGGCTCTTTGGCTTGGAAATGGAGATGAACACCGCTCCCTAGAGTCAGATTCAACTGGGAAACCTTTAATGTTCGTCATAAACTGACAAATTGCCAAGTACTACTTATACTTTAGTGGGGTTTGAGGGGGCACCGTTTTTGAGCCTTAAGTAAACTCATAATTGCGGATTTTCTCTGGTCTCTCTACACTTTATTTTTGTTTTTCCACATCCCTCTTCAAAAATGTTTCCTTCCACAAAATGGCATAAATTGTGCAAAGGGGGAACAAACTTTGCATCCTTGCTGTTTCCTTGGTATAACACTTAGCCTATAACTGTACTGAATCTGAATACTTCTTGGTGTGCAGTTTTCAGGACTGTAATGGAACCCTAAAGAGAAGAGGGCTGTAGAATCACCTGCTCTCTTTCAATATGTGTTCTCTCTCTCCCCCCCCCTTTCCCAGGACCACCTCATCAGAGAGAAGGCCCAGCAGCACGATGAAACCTACTACCTCTGGGCCATGGCTTTTTTCATGGCCTTCAACCGGGCATCTTCTTTCCATCCTCAGCTGGTTTCAGAGACTGTTGGCGTCCGGACTTTCCACTTCATTGAGCAAAGCCTGACAAATTACTATGAAATGATGCTTATGAATAAGAAGGAGGCTACATCTTGGTCTAGAAGGTGAAGGGGGGCAGATTTTGTTGCTCTTCAGAATGGACTTATGGGTTACTCGTCGCTGTTCTTGCTTTGAATGAGGCCTGTCCTGTCACTTCTCTGTACAAAGCCGAAGATACTTTTTGCATCATGTCCTTCCATTTCTTGTCTCCCAGGATGCATCTGGCTCTAAAGGCCTACCAGGAGTTGTTGATGACTGTGCATGAAATGGACCATTCACAAGAAGAAGCTGTGCGCAACAGCAGCCATATCCTAAAGAGTGAGGCTTTTTAAAGTTATAAACAAATACACACTAAATGCACTTTAGAATGAGCAGGTGGACAGAGGACTAGAAAAGAACTCTTCTTGCTGCTACTGCATTTATTTGTTTAATTCATGAAAATGTATGTGCCACCTCCAGAGTAAAAGCCACACAATAAAATCTTTAAATAACAACATTAGACATTACAATAGAACAAGTTTTTACAAACAAACTAGGAATGTAAAAAACAGCATAAAATCATTCAGCGGCCTAAAATTATATTCATAAAATGAGCTAGAAGCAGACTGTAGGGATAGCTGAACCTCTCAGTGAAAAGCTTCAACAAAAATAATTGCTTTGGCCTGGCATCTAAAGAACAGTGAGGTGATGAGCCTCAAGGATCAGGGCATCCCAAAGACAAGTTGCCACCACTTGAAGAAGCATTGTGTCTAGTGGCCGCCCACTTCCCCCTCTGCAGGCAGGGGCAGAGAGAGCAGGGACTGTCGGGAGGATCTTAAGTAGTGGGCTGGACAGGATGGGAGGAGGCAATCTTACAGATGGGGAAATGCTCAGGAACCCCCTCACCATTCTTTCTTCTGTCTAGGATTAGTCTGTGTTTGGATAAAATTAATCATAAGTTCTCTCCCCTCCCCACCCCAAGACAACATTTTTTACGTGATGGAGTATCGTGAACTTTTCCTCACCCTCTTCCGTAAGTTTGATGAGAGAAAGCAGCCCAGGTCATTCCTCAAAGACCTAGTGGAGACCACTCACCTTTTCTTGAAGATGCTGGAGAAATTTTGCAAGGGGAGGAACAATGTAGTGGTCCAGGTATTTTGGAACCCTTTCTATGTCCTTCCCATTTTGGTGGGTAAATGTCTCTTAGGAAACGCCCCAGTTCTAGTTCATTCTCTTAAGCAGCTTCTTGCTACAGTGGCTGGTATCATGCCAATAGGTAGCTGTACAGTGGCTGGGCTCAAAGACCTGAGAGCCAAGGTTTGGACTGGCAAAACTGCTCTCCCCTCAGATCTTGGCTACTTCACAAATCCATCTTACTATAATGTATACTTCCATACCCTGACATGGCTGTTAAAAGCTTGCGGTAAGGAACCACTGAAATACAAGAGGCAAAATAAATAATCAGAATCTGTTCAAATAGTTAAACCTACGGGAATAGTGGAAATGGCCTGAGCTCTTCCTTGTAATAATTTTCCAAACCAAAGGTGTCACGCTCTTCTGAAAAAATATTGATTCATATCTATGGCTCGCATTTTATAACTTGTGTTTCCACTTTGGCATTCCACAGTTAAGCAACACTATTCCATCTACATAACACACTTAGAAGTGATAGCAGCAGTCAAAACAACTTCTGATACGGTATCAGGCCTCTTTTTGCATAACAGATTGGGGGGCTCCATCTTTGGAACCATTACTATAAAGACCCTGGTTTCTCTTATTTCATCTATTTGGTGGACATTATTTTTTGATAAAGCGATTTGGGGAGTCTACAATGTTCTGTTTCTCTAACAATGTTCTGTTTCTTTAACAAGCTGTCTCTAAATATAAAATTGTTTTGCTGCAGACCAAGAAGACCAAGCGGAGAAAAAAGCCCCAGGCTTGTCCTGCCACCTCGAACTTGCAGCCCCAAACTCCCGAGGAGCTGGACGAAATGTGGCCAAAGCTGGCTGAGCATCTCAGTAAATGCACAGAGGTAGGATGACAGTGAAGATGGAGGGGAGAAATTAGACTTGGTGCAGGGGCCAAGACTTCAGAAAAGCTGGAAACAAAATCTAGAAGTGCCTTTTTTAGTAGCTGTCAGAGGTTTGCTTCATTTTGACACATGCAAGTTTCTCAGTCATGTAGACCTTTTCCAGAAGGAAAGTTACTCAAAGCAAAACACAATTAATCTCTTAGGGTGGTGATGGTTTCCCTCACAAAGAATGCTTTTAGATAGAAGTCAGTAATACATTTAAATAAATGACTGATGAGACTAACTTTGCACAAACACAAATTTTGATCGTAAAGAAATATTGTGTGCATGTATTGTACAGACAATAGAGTTGTTGTTTTCCTTTTGGAATCTTTAGTCTTCATCTGCATACAGTCTTAAATAAGCCCACAATAGCAAAAGGGAGCATTTTTGCAAAATACCTTAATGTTGGTTTGATAGTATTACCGAATGGTGTGATTCCTAGGATGGTGACTATTCTGAGACTGTTGATACATGGAACTCATATCTCCTATTTTTTGTCATCCTCTTCCCAAAGTCTTCATTTCTCCAAAGAGAGATTGGCAGTTACAATGTTGGGATAGAGAAGGTAGAGAAAGAAGTACTTTTCTCCCTTTCTCTCAATACAAGAACTCGTGGGCACGTAAATAAATTAATGAGCACTAGGCTTAGAACAGGTAAAAGGAAATACTTCTTCACCCTAAGAGTAATTAACACCTGGAATTTACTACCACAGGAACTAGTGGCAGCTACAAGCATAGACGGCTTCAGGAAGGGATTGGATAAACATATGGAGCAGAGGTCCATCAGTGGCTATTAGCCACGATGTATAGATGGAACACTATGGCAGGGATGCTCTGTACTGTTGGTGCTTAGGGAGCAACGGTAGGAGGGCTTCTGGAGTTCTGGCCCCATTGGTGGACCACCTGAGTTTTGGCCACTGTGTGACAGTGTTGGACTAGATGGGCCATTGGCCTGATCCAGCATGGCTTCTCTTATGTTCAGTGTTCATACAATATTGTAGTTTGAGAGTACTTCCATTAGGTTGCTTTTATAAAACATTTTTGTTCTTTCTGTCCCTCTCTGTCCTGCATCAAACCCAATTTAACTCTCTTTAAACATTGAACAGCCCATGTAAATTGTTGAGATTTCAGGGCAACCTTTTTTCAGAAGGCTTCATAAATCTGAGGTCAGCAGACCTGCAACTTGGACCCTAGTTGAGATATTCTTATGACTGGGTGGACACTTGTGGTATCATCTTGGATAACTGGGAAAATCATTGTGGACTGGGGATGGAGTAGAAAAGTGTTTGCGTGAATCAGCATTTCATCTTTCTCTTCCAAAAATTCTTGATGCGTCTTCATCCTTCGTCGGGATTCATGAAGCATCTCTTCCTCCACCAGGGTTCTGAGCCTCTTCCAGAGGATGTGGTCCCCTTTGATGCAGCATCAGAAGTTCCCCTGGAGGAACAGCGAGCTGATGCCATGGTACGAATCCAGGATAGCCTACTGGCTGGCCGAGCTCCTGAAGCGCTGTCCCTCTTGCATTCAGCTAGGTAAGAAAGCAGCTTGAAGGTGTGTCAGTGCTCTTATATCTGAGGTGGAAAGCCCAGTGGTCTTTACACTGCTATCAATGTCCAAAATTCAGTTCTAATGAGGATTATGAACCAGGCTTGAGCCTCAGGGGACTGCAGGAAGCCCTGCTTCCTAGGTGAAGGCAGGACAACAGCCAAGAAGGCGACACTTCTCTCTGCCCCCTCTTGGAAGACCTACCTGTCCCAGTGGATGGGAGGAATCCCTTGCCACTAGAATCCCAGTCCAGTCCAGAAGGTGGGCTGGATTCTGTCAAAAGTTAGTCCATATGGGTGACAGGTTGGTCAGGAACAAAACCGCAACCCCCAGGATAACATGCTACCACCTGTCCCCTTACTAACCCACTAGCCAGAGACCAAGGGATTCAGTCTCCTCCAGCCCTCCTGGGTCTAAACAAGAAGTCAACCCTGTAAAATGGGATTCTTGCAAGATGATTCCCCCCCCCAGCCCAATTACTCTCGTCACTGTAGCCAATGGCCTAAAGTACTGGATTCAGTTTGAAGTCCCCAAACCCAAGAACACCATAAAATATAATTAATAAGGTTTATTAAAGGAACATGCAAGAATATACGATGTGAGAGCAGTGAAAAGCAAGGATAAAATAATAAAGCTAAATATCTAACCTAAGGCTCTTTCGTAAGCCATTGGTCTCTAATCCAGATTTTACCAGACCCGACTGAGTTCAAACGGAGTTTTAAAGTCTAAGGCAGGTGTTCCAGCCAGCAGGACTCGCCTGGTCCAGAAGCAAGAGGTGACCCAAAGGCAGATTGAATCCAGACAAAGGGCAGAGGCTAGAATGAAAGATCTCCCTTTATGCCACACAATGTTAGTTGGTCTGATTCTAGTTAATCAAATATGTTGCCCTCAGCCAGTCAGGTGTGTTGCTAGCATGAGACCGTGTACTGTGCAGCAGTACAGGACCCAATTAAGTAAGCTGCTGTCCAAGATGGAATGTATAGGCAAAGCTCCCTCCCAGCTCTCTTGGACTCAGAAGCTCTAGGCCCCATTACTTCATCCACGTCCGTGTCAGACTCCCATGTCCTACTCCTCTTCTTTGAAAGTGTAGCCAGCATGACCTCAAGTTCTCAGAGAGAGAAACTTTTACGATTTTTGCTAGGCCAGAAGCCTGAACCAATGTTTCTGAAAAGCTAAGGGACTGCTAGGCAAGCCAGTCTCTGTACAGATTCCACTATTTGTCAGGTGCTGATGTGCACAGGTGCTGATGGTCACACTGCTTTCCCTTCCCTGATGATGGAAGAGAGACAATTATATCTCCTCCCCCACTGCCCAACCCATTTGGCTGTAAGACTCCACAGCTCCTGTAAATAAACTTTCCCAGCATTAGAAATGACTAATGGGGAGAAGGAAGTGAGGGAAAGATCTTTCAATCCTTGCATCCACAGATTTATTTATTTATTTGATTTCTATCCCGCCCTCCCGTAGAGTGGCTCAGGGCGGCTTACAACAGTTCTAAAACCAGCATAAATACATTTATAATACAATAAAAGTACAGACAAATACAGTAAACACCCATTTAAAAGTGGCAATGTCATAAAATAAAGTGCAAGTGCAGCACGGCCGATAGAATCATTTCTGCTGAAACACCCTGCGAAAAAGCTCCGTTTTCACGGCCCTACAGAATTGCTGGAGGTCCCGCAGTGCTCTGATCTTGCTGGGGAGCTCATTCCAGAGTGTCGGTGCCGCCAGGGAGAATACCCTGGTCCTAGTCACCACCAACCTGGCATCCCCAGGCCCAAGGAGGGCCAGGCAGTTTTGTGTTCCAGATCACAGTGCTGTCTGGGGAACATGTGGGGAAAGGTGGTCCCTCAGGTAGGCAGGCCCCAACCATAAAGGGCTTTAAAGGTCAAAAACAGCACCTTGAAGTGAATCCAGAACGCTATTAGTAGCCAGTGCAACGACTTTAGCACAGGCTGGATGTGCTCCCGCATAGGGAGGCCCATCAACAGCCTGGCTGCTGCATTTTGCACCAGCTGCAGGTTCAAGAGTTGCCCCAAGGGCAGCCCCATGTAGAGAGCATTATAGTAGTCCAACCTCGAGGTGACCGTAGCATGGATCACTGAAGCCAGATCATTGTGTTCAAGGAAGGGGACCAACTGCCTAATCAGCCGAAGGTGGGAAAAGGCTGTTTTGGCAGCAGCTGCTACCTGGGCCTCCATTGCCAGGGAAGCATCCAGGAGCACTCCCAGCTCCTGACCCTCGGCGCTGGCACCAGCAACGCCCCACCGAAGGCCGGTAGAGGGACCCCTAACCCTGAGCCACTCCGATTCAAGCATAGGACCTCTGTCTTCATCAGATTCAATTTCAATCATCTCAGCCTAAGCCATTTCGCCACGTCCTGCAACATCCGGTCCAGATCTTCCGGGGTAGAGCCAGAGTGACCACGCAACAGCAGATAGAGCTGGGTGTCACCTGCATATCAGTGACACTCTAGCCCATGCCTCCGGGCAATCTGGGCAAGGGGGCACATATAGATGTTAAAAAGCATTGGGGAGAACACTGCCCCTTGTGGCACTCCACAAACTAGTGGGTGCCTTCAGGACAGCTTCTCCCCAAGTGCCACCCTTTGTCCCTGACCTTGGAGAAATGAGACGAGCCATTGCAAGACAAGCCCCCGAATTCCCATGGTGAGGTGGTGGACAAGCAACTGATGATCGACCATGTCAAATGCCGCCAACAGGGCCAACAACAGCAGCACCACCATCCCACCCTGATCCAGATGCCTCCGGAAGTCATCTGTGAGGGCAACCAGTACTGTCTCCATCCTGTGACCTGGGTGGAAGTTGGACTGGTAGGGATCCAGTGTGGAAGTGTCATCCAGAAGGCTCTGCAACTGTATTGCCACCGCCCTCTCTATTCATTTGCCCAGATAGGGCAAATTGGAGACTGGCTGATAGTTGGCCAATTCGGATGGGTCTAAAGATTTTTTTTTTTTAGGAGAGGGCAGACCTTCGCATCCTTGAGAGCCCCTGGGAACAGCCCCTCAGAGAGGGACTTGTTGATAATGTCCCTAAGGGTAATTAGCCAGGAGGGGCATGGATCAAAGCTGCATGTGGTTGGGCATACTGTTGAGATCAGTCTGTCAACTTCCTCTAGGCTGAGTGGACTGAAATAATCCAGAATGGGAAATTGCTGAGATTGTGGGATCCAACCTACTGACTCTTGACTGGGGTGGGTACTGTTCAGAACTGATAGTGATGTTTTATCCGTTTGTAAAGATTTCTGTTGGGTCTCTTGTCCAGAGACAAATGGGATTAAACTGCAGTATGTTTGTAAGAAAATACTGTTTTTGCAGCCCTCAACCCAGTCATAAAAACTTGAAAGAAATCTGAAGTAAACATAGGTTGAAGTATTTTAAACCTTCTTAGTTGGCTGTTTAAAGCTCTGGCTTCAGTTTATTGAATGGAAAATTTCTAGCCATTGGTTCAACTGCTGAGATCTTATGGATATTCATGAATAAGAACATAAGAGAAACCAATGTTGGATCAGACGAATGGCCCATCCAGTCCAACACTCTGTCACACAGTGGCCAAAAATACCAGGTGCCATCAGGAGGTCCACCAGTGGGGCTAGGACACTAGAAGTCCTCCCACTGTTGCCCCCCAAGCACCAAAAATGCAGAACATCACTTGCCCCAGACTGAGAGTTCCTATCTATCCCTTGTGGCTAATAGCCACTGATGCATCTCTGCTCCATATGTTTATCCAATTCCCTCTTGAAGCCGTCAATGCTTGTAGCCACCCCCACCTCCTGTGGCAGTGAATTCCATGTGTTAATCACTCTTTGGGTGAAGAAGTACTTCCTTTTATCCAAACAGCACTGTATCAGAGGCAATCAACTGTTAGACTGTGTGTGTTCAGGAAAATAAATGGGGAATGGAGCACAAAAGTACCCAAAATGTCAGGGGTTTTCGGTATCTTCCTTGTCTAAACCTTAGCAATAGAGAAAGCATCGAAAACAGATGGCTTTCCAACTGAATACTGTAAAAAAGTTGAAAAAGATCTTTTAGTTCTGTTCAAACATTCATTAAGCTTTTTCAGAAGGAATTCCAAAAACCTTGTCAAGTGCCCCCAGTTATGAAAAGATCATCAACTTCTTACAGACATGTTTGTGTCCTGATACATCAGGAATGTTAGCCAGAATGGTAAATAATCAAATTTCTACGAATAAAGGTCAAATGAAAGTCTGTTGGTCTACGAATAACATTGTTTCTTTTATTTACAAAATGTGTATCCTGCCATTGTGCCCCCACCCCCTTGGGGCTAGCATAGTGCCTAAGTAACATGAGTAATAATATTTCCTGGACTGAATATTTTCACAAACCTATTATGTCTAAAAATAATGTATATTTTTGTTTATAATCTGCCCTTTTTTGGTGCTTGACTTGTGGGGCGAGGGAAACCCTGCTCTTCTTGCTGTGATCAACTAATCCTGCCATGCCTGTTCTATTCCCTAAGGGAGGTGTGGCCTGAAGGAGATGCTTTTGGATCTTCCAGTCTTGCTCCGGATGAAGAAGTTGAGCTGCTGAAGCGTATCTTCTTTGCCAACCTCCCTCGTGAGTAACCACACTCCATATACGGGTAGAGCAGAGACAGGAATAGTCAGAAATATCTAGTAGGGGCTCCTAGGTATCTATCTGCTGTTTTCTAACACAGCTCAATGAAAGCCAGCATAGTGAAGTGGTTAGAGTGTCAGACTAGGAACTGGAAGGCCCAGGTTTGAATCCTCACTCTGCTGTGGAAGCTCTCTGTGGTGCCTTGGGCCAATCATACACTCTCTGCCTAACCTCCCTCACAGGATTGTTGTGAGGATAAAATAGAGAATGGGAGAATATTGCAAGCTACTTTGGGTCTCCATTGTGGAGAAAAGTGGAGTTTAAATAGAAGTACCTAAAAAGTGGCTTGCCTTGGTGGCTTCCAAGGTTGATCTGTATGGGTATGAACAGTGCTGCCTCACGGTGAGGTGGTCTTTGGATCTCCTCCATTGGCTTTCCTGCACAATCTACCTTCCCTCTTCCAAAAACATCAGTACACAGACATTTGAATAGTTGGCCCATTGCAAAATCTTTTTTTAGCAAGTTAAGGACTCTGTAAAGTGCAGTTTGTAGCAAGGTGGGGGCTCCTGGTTCTTAGTTTCCCCTCGTCCAAAACACACAGCATTCCCTGGCAGTTTGGAAAGGAGAAATGTGGAAGTCTGATTGCAAGTGTGCCATCAGATTCAGTTTAGAATGCCAGTTCTGAGCTTTAAAGCTCTTCAAGATCTGGGACTTGCATACCTTGGAGTCAGTCTTGGCATCCACACTGGTTATGTTTGTCAGATCAGACCCTGCTTGCATTTATCCTCAGTGCATGAGATCAGAACACCTAGCACTAGAAGCAGTGCCTTTACAGTAGTGGCCTCATGGTTATGGAATGATCTTCCTCTGGAGCAGAGGTCCCCAACATTTTTGAGCCTGTAGGCATATTTGGAATTCTGACATGGCATGGTGAGTGCAGTAACAAAATGGCTGCCGCAAAACGGCCACTGCGGGTGGTGTCAGGTGTAAAATCAAGTAGATCCAGTCATTCTTGCACAAAGAAAGGTTTATTAGGATTAACTTGCTAAAACCCACAGTAGGAGGTCATTGTCAGGAATGGGGAGCAAAGCAGAGCCGGCTAACTTATAGTGTGATGCAATGAAGCGCCTAGCGAATAAAACTTGAGCACTCGCGCGGGAACTCCCGGCGGGAGAAATACTTCATAAGCGGGAGACTACTCCCCCCTCCCCTTGCCTTCCCAGGACTGGAAAATTCTCAGCGAAACAAGAATAGTCCAAAGCCTACATTCAAGGCCACCGTGATAAGGAAAAGCGGCAGGGAAGAAGCTCCCACGTTTCAAGCTGCATAGCTACGCAAGCGCAAAGCGGGGTAGAAACATAACACAATGGATGCAGTGAGAAACATCAATTTTCTGACATTCTGCCCCTCCCAAAACTCCACCCACCCACCACTCAGGAAGGAGCGAATAGGGGCCCCCAGGTTTATCAGGGTATCGAGCGTGAAAGTTTCTAAGGTGATCAGGTGCACTGATATCAGAAACTTTCACCCATTCCCTGTATTGGGGCCCAAAGTGTACCCATTGCACCAGGTACATAAGTTGTCCACGAAGTATCTTATAGTCCAAAACATCAGCGATCTCATAGTGCTCTTCACCGTCAACCATCAAAGGGGGGAGGATCCAACGTCTCAGGATGTTCTTTAGTTGGGGGAAAGGCCGGCTTGAGAAGGCTGTAATGGAAAATTGGATGTATTGCTTTAAGAGACTTAGGCAAGTCTAGTTGTACAGTTACTTGATTCACACATCTTAGCACTCGGAAAGGACCAATATATTTCCACGCCAATTTTCTGGATTGTTGCGCTAGTCTTAGATTCTTAGTCGAGAGATAGACAGAGTCTCCCGGTTGTAAGTTCCATCCCCCGGCCCGTTTCTTATCTGCTTGTTTTTTATATTGTGCCTTGGCCTCATTCAAAGTCTCGATAATTAGGGGCCAGGAGTCACGGAGAGTTTGACACCATGTCGAGGCTTTCCCACCAGTCTCCCCAGGTTTTAAGAAAGGAAGAGGGGGCTGTCATAGCCCATGGCAGCTTTGAATGGTGACATTTTCGTGGAAGCATGCCATGAATTGTTGTAAGCAAACTCCGCTAATGGCAACAAATCTACCCAATTGTCTTGTTGATAATTAGAAAAACACCTTAGATATTGTTCTAACGTCTGGTTCACTCTCTCCGTCTGGCCATCAGTCTCAGGGTGATAGGCAGTACTAAGCGCACGTTCAATACCCATTAGAGTCATTAGCTCAGACCAAAATTTGGAAACAAATGGAACCCCCTATCGGAAACGATCTTGAGGGGCAATGCATGCAATTTGGCAATGTGTTGAATGAATGCTTTGGCCAGGCCTTTTGCTGTTGGCATACTGGGGAATGGTATGAAGTGAGCTTGCTTAGAGAATAGGTCCACTACCACCCAAATAACAGTCATATGTTTAGAGGGGGAAGATCAGTGATAAAATCCATAGAGATTACTTCCCAGGGTCTGCTCGGGGTGGGTAGTGGTTGTAGGAGGCCTGGAGGTTTTCCTGGTCTGGCTTTACAACGATTACACGTTGGGCAGGACTGTATATAACGAGACAACTCTTGCTTCATTCTAGGCCACCAGAAGCTCCGTTGCAGAAGCCTTAAGGATTTTATATATCCAAAGTGTCCCGCAGCTTTTGAATCATGAACTGTGCGCAAAACCTGGGCTCGGGTAGCTTCTGGAACAAACATTTTATTTCCCTTGTACCAGCAGCCATTAGGATCACACTTTACATCATCCCTGGCTTGTAACTCACTCGTCTCTGGTGGGGTGATGTCAGATAAAAACTGCTTTTCCCAATTCAATGTCTGGATGTGACTTATAGGTGCCTGTTTAGCTTTACGGGTTACAACTGCACCAACTAATTGTTCCGGGGTGAACATAGATTCCCGAACTTCGACCCTCTTAGAAAAATGCTGAGGAAGGCGAGAGAGAGCGTCCGCTAAATGGTTGGCTTTCCCTGGGAAGTGGTGCAGGGTAAACTGAAATTTGGAGAAAAACTCAGCCCACCGGAACTGTTTGGCATTTAGATTCCGGGGTTTTCGCAATACCTCAAGATTTTTATGATCAGTCCAGATTTCAAAAGGTATTCGGGACCCCTCTAACCAATGTCTCCATGTGATCAAGGCTAAACGGATAGACGCCGCTTCCTTATCCCAAATGGGCCAGAATCTTTCTGTGTCATTAAATTTTCTCGACACATAAGCCAGGGGTTGTAGTTGCTTTTGAGCATTCTCTTGCAAAATCACCCCACCCATAGCAGTGTCTGATGCGTCTACTTGCACTACGAATTTCTTTGTTTCATCAGGGTGGGCTAGTATGGGCTCAGACGTGAACAATCTTTTAAGTTGTTCAAACGCTTGCTGACACTGCGGAGTCCAGTCCAACGGGGCTCCTGGTACCGAAGCCTTAGGTCCCCTCCCTTGGTTTTTAAAAGTTCCGTGAGGGGAAGGGCTACTTGGGCGAAGTGTGGCAGGAATTGACGGTAAAAGTTGGCGAAGCCGAGAAAACTTTGGAGCTGGCGCCTGGTTTTGGGGGGTTCCCATCTCAAAACGTCCTGGACCTTTTTTGGGTCCATCTCCAACCCCGCGGAGGATATGCGGTATCCCAAAAAGTCAATGCTCTCTTGGTGAAATTCACATTTTGACAGCTTAACAAACAGTTTGTGTTCTAAAAGCTTTTCCAATACCTTTCGCATAAGGGTAGTGTGGGATTCTTGATCCGGGGTATAGACCAAGATATCATCTAAATAAACAACCACTCCTTTGAATAAATAGGGGTGTAACACTTCATTGATTAAGTTCATGAAGACCCCTGGTGCCCCTTGTAACCCGAAGGGCATCACCCGGTATTCAAATTGCCCCAGCGGGGTATTAAATGCAGTCTTGTATTCATCCCCCTCTCTAATACGAACCCGAAAATAGGCATCTCTTAAGTCCAGTTTAGAGAACACTTTCCCTTTCGCCACCTCAGCCAGTAGGTCTTTGATGAGGGGCATCGGGTAGGCATTGGTAGCAGACACTGCGTTAAGTCCCCGGTAATCCGTGCAGAGTCTGAGCCCCCCATCCTTTTTTTTACAAAATAAGACAGGTGCTGCAAAAGGGGATGATGCTGGCCGAATGAATCCACGGGCCAGATTTTTATCAATAAATCGGCGAAGTTCCTCCTTTTCACTTGGACTCATGGCATAAATTTTCCCCTTTGGTAACTTTTGACCCGGAAGGATCTCAATTGCACAGTCGGAGTTACGATGGGGGGCAATTCATCTGCTTCCTCCTCCTCAAACACCCGGGTTATATATTGGTAATCCTCAGGGATGCGGTTAAGTTCCTCCGTTGCCAAACAAGCTCGTGGAGGTTCATTGCATGGGGGATTTCCCCACCCGGGGTCCCAGTTGTGATCTGTACATTTTGGGGAGATAAACCGTACCTCCCCTTCTTCCCATAAAATATACGGGTTATGTCCATGTAACCAGGGGCTACCCAATACCAAAGGAAATTGGGCTTGCGGAGCTATTACGAATGAGCGTAGCTCCCAGTGGTCACCAATGCCTATTCTTAAAGGAACAGTCTCAAATTGGCATGGCTTTTTCATCGGAGACCCATCCATCTGTGTGAAAGTTATTGGGTCTTTCAGGTGAACCACAGCTGCCTCCAACCCCATAACCATAGAAGGGTTTATGAGATCCCTCCCGCACCCTGAGTCAATGAGAGCCCGGACCCGAATGTGGGTCATCATTGCTGGGTTCATCACGAAAACAGTCACAAAGAAGAGAGAGGGGTAGTTGCTCACCATTTTAGGCGCCTCTGGTGTTGGGTCCTGCTGTGTAGCGCCGTTCACCAACAGGACCATCTCATTTCCCTGCATCTCACTCTCCTCCTCTAGCATCAAGGTATCCACTTGGTCAGGGCTAGCAAACAGAGCCCGTGTGTTGCGCGGTTTGGCGGTACCTTTTCTCGGGGTAGAGGTTGCCCACCTTCTAGGCTCTTCTTGTGGTAGAGCTCTATTGGGATCCCCTTTCGGGCAGGCAGCGGCGAAATGCCCTTTCTCCCCACATCGCAGGCAGAGCCCCTGTCGCATACGCTGGTCCCTCAAGCCACTTGGGGTGGAAGTTGGTTTGGGTCTGGCCTGGCCCGCCGCAACACTTGGACGATTGTTACCCAAGGATAGATCCAGCTTCATCATTTGCAAGCGACTTTCGGCCTTCTCGGCTTCCTCCATCCACCCCTGGAGGGTACGAGGTTGTTGAGAGCTGAGAACATTATTGCGGACGTCAACTGCCAGTCCCATTCTATATTGTTGGGCCAAGACTGCATCAGTCCAGTCTCGAATTTTTACAGCATGCCTTTGAAACTCCCTGGAGTACTCCCGCACTGAGAGTTTGCCTTGTCTGAAAGTGCGGAGGAAGGCTTCAGCTTTTTGGGCCGCCCCCGGATCTTCAAAGCGGTTTCTCAAAGCCCACATGAAGTCATCCACATTCCCCAGCTCCTCCGCCTCCAGATCATGAAGGGCTACATACCAGCTAGTAGCACTTCCCCGGAACCTGGATGCAATAAACTCCACCTGCTGTTCTTCATCTGGGAATACATAGCCCCATCTTTGTACAAATTTTCCAACTTGTAATATGAAAAAGGACACAGTCTCTGGATCTCCATCAAAAGTGATCTCAAGCATGTCTTTGGGGCGGATTACCGGGGGGCCGGCGCCATGATCGGTACCGGCTGCATGAGGGGTGCTGGAGCCGGAGGCTGAGGTGGAGGCACAACTGGCGGCTGGACAGGTCCTGGTGGCCCTGGCCCTGCTCCCGGTACTGGGGCTACTACTGGAGGTGGGGCTGGTGCTGGCTGGCCCGGCCCTGGCCCTGGTGGCGCGGGTTGGCCTGGCCCTGGCCCTGGGGCCGCTGGTTGGCCCGGCCCTGGACCCGGCGGTACTGGTTGGCCTGGCCCCGGGCCCGGAGGAGGAGGAGGTGGCCGTCCCGGCACCAACGGTGGCGCCGGGGCTGGAGCCGGTGCAGGGGCAGGTCTGGGTTGGGTCAGCGGATGGGCTCTAATAGCTTGGTCCATCATCTGGGGTAGGGACTGCATTAGTTTACTCATATCCCTTACCAGCCGTCGGGTATCCTCCTGGATAGAATCCATGCGGGCATCAGTGTCCTGGCTGGACCCCGTTCTGGGAGATCCCCGGGACACCCGCCCTTGGGGAAGACCAAAACTACCTCTGGGATCCAGGAGGCTGTCACGGCTCTGGCTTCCCGGCATAGTCCAAGTGGTCTGGGTAGTGTCCAGCAGGTTCTTAGTCCAATCGCGCGATCTGCGAAATGTCACCCCTTTATCCCAGGGTGTTGGGACTCCTGGCACATAGGTTCGTGGAACCGCACCACCCTGACTTGGTATCAGCCCGGCCGGGCTGTAGATCGGGAGTGCGTACGTGGCTCCAATTGTGCCAATCGATGGTGGGGTAGCCAACACGGCTGCTGAATAGGCAGTTGGTGTCGGCACCACTGTAGTTGTAGTCACAGGAACCACGGTGGTAGTCGGAATGGTAACCACTGGAGCAGCCACAGAGGTAACGGGAGCCGTGGCTCCCAATGCAGTAGTCACTGGAACGACACCTGTGGCTCCCGCCGTAGTGATCGTTGGAACTGTCCCGGCGGCTCCCGAGGTGGTAATCAACGGGACTGCGCCCGGGGCTCCCTCTCCCGCCCCGCTCATCGTGGTGGATGGCGGTCGTCGACGGTGAGGGAAAGATGTGGATTCCTGACAATTTCTGTCAGGTGTAAAATCAAGTAGATCCAGTCATTCTTGCACAAAGAAAGGTTTATTAGGATTAACTTGCTAAAACCCACAGTAGGAGGTCATTGTCAGGAATGGGGAGCAAAGCAGAGCCGGCTAACTTATAGTGTGATGCAATGAAGCGCCTAGCGATTAAAACTTGAGCACTCACGCGGGAACTCCCGGCGGGAGAAATACTTCATAAGCGGGAGACTACTCCCCCCCTCCCCTTGCCTTCCCAGGACTGGAAAATTCTCAGCGAAACAAGAATAGTCCAAAGCCTACATTCAAGGCCACCGTGATAAGGAAAAGCGGCAGGGAAGAAGCTCCCACGTTTCAAGCTGCATAGCTACGCAAGCGCAAAGCGGGGTAGAAACATAACACAATGGATGCAGTGAGAAACATCAATTTTCTGACAGGTGGCAGAGCCAGCCACAAAATGATTGCCACAGCTTAACTTTGGTGACACAGTGCAGATCCTTGTGCTATGGTGGCAGCTGCTGCTAAAGCAACATTTTAAAAAACCTGCACAGCCAATCAGAAGCTTTGCTGGGCAGAAGCCCTAACTGCCTCCACCCACTTCCTAAAAACATTTGGTAGGCACCATACAAGGTGTTGGGAGGCGCCATGGCTCCTACAGGCACCACACTGGAGGCCCCTGCTCTGGAGGGTTGAGGATGTTCCTTCCTCCCTATCCATGATTAAGAAAGGCTGCAAGAGCATTTTAGTTCAGCTTACTTTTGGGGCTGGGGAGGCTGGATGTCTGATCGTTAGTGCTGCTTTGTTGAATTGGAGGTTGTGTGTGTTCATTTGGTATCGCTTTCATTTTTCTTGTGCGTGTTCTTCATTTCCATTGTCTCTTCATTTTCATTTTCATTTTCATTGTGTGTGTTCTTAAATGTCTTGTTTGTAAGCTGCTTTTGAGGTGGCTTTTTAAACATCTTAAATAGCCATAGTACTGGTACTGAAACAGTTTATATAGGTAAAAAGAGGGGTCAGAATGGCAGCTGCCTCTCAATTTATAACAAAGGCCAGGTTACTCACAGATACCTAATTCATCTCTAGTAGTTACGTTGCTTCTAAAATATGTTCAAGCTGTAAAAATAATGTCTTTGGGCATGTTTATTTATTTATTGAATTTATTGGTTGCCCAATCCCTGCTATTGTCAGGCTCTGGCCTATGTACAATATCCATAAAACATCATTAAGATATCCATACAACATCATTAAGATATCCATACAACATCATTAAGATATCCATAAAACATCATTAAAACATTAAGAACACATATCCAAAAAAGAGAGAGAGATGGCAAATACTAATTTATCTGATTTTGGACTGCTGGCTACTTCGCAGGTGGGGGAGGTGGGGAAGGCAAAATAAAGATAAACAACAGGAGGAATGAGAAAGGGTGCCAGACAAGAAGGAAACCGTCTCTGCCCTCAACCAAAAACCTGGCAGAACATCTCTGCCTTATAGGCCATGCAGAATTGCCTGAGGTTCCAAAGGGCCCTGGCGGTATTTGGAAGAGATTCTTGATTGGGCCAGCTCAGCACTGTGTACTGCCACAGGTGGTGTGAGCGCTGCACAGGAGGAGATGCTGCCTGGATTTTAAATGATCTGTCTTAGTGCTGGGCAGCAGTAAAGAGTATATTAAACCTAACAGCATCGCTACCCCCTTCCCTACTTTTGGAGAAGACCAAAGTGCTTCCTTAGACTCAGCCAAAACTACCATGATACCTTAGTACAGAGATCCCTGCTGTGGTGCCTTTGGGTGCCATGTTATGCACCCACACGTTTCCTGGTGCTTGCCAGGTGTTTTAGAAAGTGGGTAGGCCCAGGTGGGGCTTTTGCCCAGCAGGTCTTCTGATTGGCCATTGGAGGTTTAATTGGCTGCAGATTTTTAAAAACATTGTTTTGGCAGCAGCTGCCACAACAGCTCAAGGAATCTTCACTGTGTGACTGAAGGTTTGCTGTGGCAGCCATTTTGTGGCTGGCTCTTGCCTCCTGCAGCAGCCATTTTGTGCCTGCACCCACCACCCTGTGCCAGAATTCTGAAGGTGCCCACAAGGTCAAAAAGGTTGAGTTGTCAGGACATAGTATCTTTTGAAAGGTACTGGTAAACACAGTATTATTCAAATGTTATACGTCTCTTCTGATGTACACAGGGCAAGCAGCGCCAGATGAACCCGAAGAGGCAGCTGAAGAAGAAGAGATTGCTGAGGAAGAGCTGGCATCTGTACGAATATCAGAGAAGGAGTTCAGCTTCCTGGACTACGTGAAGCGGTATGCAGGTTTTAAGGCTTATATGTGTCACATGCCATATTTCTGTTCTCTCATGTCCTATGTGCTTGAAAGTTTTAAAATATCAAAAAGCAATCCTTCTTTTTGCATTCCTATACCAGCCACTTTAGTATGTCCTTTCCTCAATCTATTGTTGTTGTTGTCATTGTTGTCTTTGCCAACATTAAGTGCTAGAAACTTAACAAAAAAAATCTGAGATTTCTTAGGAAGTTGAATCCTGTGCCTAATACCATTGTCTATTTTCATGGAATTGCTGCCCTGATTTTATGGCTTTCTTAACACTAAGCATGTCTCATACCTGTATCCTTGAGTGCAGGTTTGCTAGTGCTAATGTGGTCAAGGCTTACATCCTTCTCTTCAAGAACTACCAGCAAAACAGCACCCACACCAACCACTGTGTGGTGAAAATGCTGCACCGCATTTCTTATGACCTTAAGATGGAGGCTCTGCTCTTCCAGCTTTCCGTCTTCTGCCTCTTCAACCGGCTCCTCAGTGATCCTGCCTCTGGGGCTTACAAGGTGAGGGCCCTGTTAGAGGTATCATAGTTTGTGTCAGTTTTCATCTATAATTGGAAACTCCAATTAAAAGGAAAGATTACAGAAAGACTACTGTGGTGATGATATAACTGAGGTCTAGATTAACATACTGGCTACGAGAAAGGAAAACAGGAAGTGTCCAATTCAGATTTCCCCTCCACCTCTTAAGTGACTTCATCAAGATTCTACTCTCTGTTTCAGCTCTTTTTTGCAATATGACACTAATGCGTTAACACTGTTGTCGTAAGGGTGCTTTTGCTGATCTTTCCAGCATTCCACGAATGCAGGTCCCAGGTTTGTAACGTAATAATAAGCAGGGCTCTTTTTGTAGCAGGAACTCCTTTGCATATTAGGTGACACAGCCCTAATGTAGCCAATCCTCCCAAGAGCTTACAGTAGCCCCTGTAAGAAGAGCTCTGAAAGCTCTTGGAGGATTGGTTACATTAGGGCTGTGTTGCCTAATATGCAAAGGAGTTCCAGCTACAAAAACAGCCCTGATTAATAAGTAACCATCCTTCGCATTTTTGTTAGGCCTGAAGAAGGAAGAGGTGGTTAATGGAGTGGTGTGGGGAACGTCATGTTTTCTACCTAGATAACAAGGTCTAATTTGCAGTCCCAGCACCAAGAGAAGGGGCGAGGCTGGCATCCAGGCCAGAGTCCCTCCATAATCCCCCAACTAACTACTAACTCCATATACAGTTTGCTTGAAATAATACACGCTTACACACAGTTTTCAGAAAGAGGGAAAATAGGCCACAACTTTATTGATTACAGCTGTAGTATGCTTTGGCACAGCATGGGGTACCGGGTCCTGACCCTGAACTGACTTCCTGCCAGTTGATGATCCATTGTACGCCTAGGGATGACAGGTTTTTGGATACCACAAGGGCAGATGCCCTGAGGTGGTCTCCCTTGCTACCTTGGTGTGAGGGTACTCCCCGGCCATGCCCCCAGGCTGGGAGTACCACTCGCCCCTCACACCAGAATCCCTTAAGAGGATCCTCAAACTCAGGAAATGGGCACACAGGCTGGCTTTCCTGATAATGGATCTGACCCCATGCTGATACCGCCAAGTTGTGACAAGGAATAAAATGATGTGAAACAAAATGCATGCAACCCCCCCAACAAACTATGGATAGTTAAAGGGATGGGAAGGTGGGCCAAGTCATCTGATGCCAAGTAATGGTGAGTGGGGTGGTGCAGCGCCCTAAATATTAGTCGGGCGTTCCCACTCAACCAGATGCCCAGGATTCTGCTGATAGGGCCAGCATCCGGTCAGGCAAGCCCCAATTTCCCACGCTTGGTGCTGGCCCACCCCCTCCAGCTGGCCTGCCATGGACACCGTCTCTCTTCCCCTCCCTGCAGTGCTGCAAACAGGCCCCCGGGGTGAGTCAGGGTCCTGGCTTAAAGCGGATACTTTCAGAAGCATCTGGAACACCTTTACAGTTTTTTCCTTTGTTGAGAAGATGTTGAAAAGAATGCAGAATCTGCCACTGCAGTGCACTGTGTATTGTGCTCTTCAAATAATGAGCCCCTCAAAAGCCCTCAATCGGCAGATCGCTCTCTGTGTTAAGTAGCACAAAAGGCTTAAAATGCTTTCCTGAGCTCTCAGAATGCTCTACAGTGCGGGCATATACTTCTCTGTCCTCTCCCTCCACCCATGAGATATTCTTATAGCATGAGCTGTTGAATCTTGAGGTTAAAAAAAAAATTTTTTTTAAAAATTTTCTCTCTCCCTGCATTCTTAGGAGCTGGTGACCTTTGCCAAATACATTGTGGGCAAATTCTTTGCACTGGCATCCAGCAACAAGAAGGCCTACATGGAACTGTTGTTCTGGAAAAATTCAGCTGTGGTACGGGAGATGACTGAGGGCTACAGAATATTGCAGGAAGGAGAAGAGTGAGTTTATAGGATCCTGGTCAATAACTGCAGAATCCCTACCTAATAGTAGCTCTTTGCCCTATAGTACATTCTTTCTCAAAATTGCCATTGGTGCTACAACGAATGTCCAAAATCTGGCAAACATAGACATTCACAGTCAAGTATTGACCTTCCCAGACTGAATTTTGTGAATGTCAGAAAATTCAGAGGTACGATAGTGAATTTTGACAGCCATCTAAATGGGAGTTTGAGGGCATTCATAAATTATTCTGGGACTGCCAGTAGTTGCAAATGGCAGCATGCATTGAATTTTGGTCATTTCTTTGTTACATTTAGCACTGTTTAGTTTGTCTGCTTGGTCAAAAAGAAAAAGTTGATCAGGATTGTATCTCTGTTGGAGATACATACATATGTACATTGGAGGAAACAGGTTGGAAATATTATTGGTCTCTTCCTTCAGTTGTTCATTCCCCTCCAAAACAATGTCCCAGGAATGGGTGGGCACTCCACCATGAGGTCAAACAAAGACAGATGCCCAAATAAGACTGAAATGGTTCACAGAAGAGCTTGCAGTGGCCCTTTGTTCCCACGTTACCCTTTGGCACACTGTCACTAAACCTTTCTCAATACTGTCTCTCTGGCCACAAACAGCTCAGACTCTCGTAAGGCATACCAGTGGACTGAAGCTGAGGAGGAGGAGCTCCGGGAACTCTACTACAAGTACAAGGAAGTGGAAGGTACCAACTCAGTTTCTGAAGGGGCACAGCTAGGCAGATACAGATGCTGTGATCTAGGCTCCATATAAGAAGCCTTGATTTTATTCTCTGGCCCTGCAAACTACAGCTGGGGGAAAGAAGGGGTGGAGTTGAGACAGAGTCAGGAAGTGGTTCTGGTGAGGAAGAACTATGGCAGCCAAGATTTCCAGATCCCAGAACTGTGCAGGATTTATAAATAGCCACTTGAGTGGTCAAATCAGTGGGTAAGAATTTGTCATCTGGGATGGAAGTTTTAACAGTTGTTGGTTCCCTGTTAAAGGGCTGCAGGACTACTAAAGCTGTGCATGTGGAAGGAGAGCTATTAGAATGCATTGCCCATCCCTTTGTGGAGAACATTTTGCTTCTGTTTTCATATATGACAGTGGGGTGTGTGTGTCAAGGTTTCCATTTCTTCTGGGGAGATGACTGAGGGCTACAGAATATTGCAGGAAGGAGAAGAGTGAGTTTATAGGATCCTGGTCAATAACTGCAGAATCCCTACCTAATAGTAGCTCTTTGCCCTATAGTACATTCTTTCTCAAAATTGCCATTGGTGCTACAATGAATGTCCAAAATCTGGCAAACATAGACATTCACAGTCAAGTATTGACCTTCCCAGACTGAATTTTGTGAATGTCAGAAAATTCAGAGGTACGATAGTGAATTTTGACAGCCATCTAAATGGGATGACACCATTTTTCCCCCTGGCAACAGGAGAAGATGTGCTTAACAGCATCCTGGCACACCTGAAAAACAGCAACCGGACTCGTAAACAGGTGGCTAAGCAGCTGGTCCGCTTGGGGTTAGCAAGCAGCATGCGAGACTTTCCTCATGAGCGGTAGATAATTCTTTTTTTGAATTCGGGATGGGTGCTGAGTCATCTCCTCTGGGTTTTCAGTGTTGGGCTGTGCACTGTGCAGACCTCTGCAGCCTTGCTTGCTGAAAGGCCTGGAGCGTGGCAAGAGGTGAGTCCCAGAGTCGTTGATGTTGCTGTGCTTTCTTTTACAGAAAGGGGACCCGCATTGTCCTGTGGACACAGGATCAAGAGGTAGAGCTTCAGCGGCTCTTTGAAGAATTCCAGGGCACGGATGGTGAGGCTGGGTGGCTGAGAAATCCTGGGTCTTTCTGAACACTAGGGGCGGGCAGTGATGGAAAAGCTGGAAATTGCCAAGATTTAACAGCTACGAACACAAGCTTTTCTGCTCTTCTGGCAGGATTACTTTCCAACCATCTTTTCCTAATGGTGACTAATTTTAACCCTTTTGGTTCACTTCTGCTGTTTTCTTCCCTACCTTTCTTACCTGTGTTTCTGATTACCATGAAATGAACACTGTGAAACGTTGCTATGGAATGGAATGGACTTTGGGTAGTGGTCTTTTCTAAGGGGAATAATCCACTGTTCTTTAAATCCATGTGCCGTGGGGGGGGGAGAATAATTTATCCTGGTGGGGGTTGAGCTAAGCTGGCTGGTCATATTTAGCCATACCCGACCCAAGCTCAGACTCATTTCTGTTGTCCCTGTCTCTCTTCATTTGGCAGATATCCTGGGCAATGTGATGAGGCACATCACAGCGAAGCGCTCCAAGGCACGCATTATTGAGAAGCTCCTCAGCATGGGGCTGGTGTCTGACCGCAAGGAGCTCTACAAGAAACGCAAGCGCAAGCCTGGGTTCCTTGATACGGTACGGTGCCTACCCTCTATTCTCTGTGTGTGTTTGTGTCTGCATGACATATGTACATGCTCATGACTATTGCAGCCGAGGGACGCCCAAGCAAGCCATGGAAGAGAAGGGGTTTAAACCCCCTTCCCTTCCATCTAATCGTTGGCTTGCTTGGGCGTCCCACGGCTGTGAAGTGCCTGAGAAAGCTGGTGCTTAGATGGAAGGGAAGGGGGTTTAAACCCCCTTCCCTTCCTTGGCTTGCCTGCACGCCCCACAGCTCTGAGGTGCGCAGGCAAGCCGTCTGTTCTTGGGAAGGGAAGGCGGTTTAAACTGGCTTCCCTTCCTTGGCTTGCCCACGCACCCCGCAGCTGCAAGGCACACGGGCACGCCGTCCCTTGGAGGGAAGGGAAGGCAGTTTAAACTGCCTTCCCTTGGCTTGCCCCCACCCCCCCCACCTGAAAGTGATTCAGGGCCCCGAATGACCCCAAAATCCACTTGGATTGCCGAAAGTGGCATTCGGGGGTCATTCGGGGGCCGAATCAGATTTGGCCAGATTCTGCCGAAACAAATTGGGCCGAATTTTTTTTTTCTTGCACAACCCTACAAATTGGAGTCAAGATACATAAGTACAGCTAAGACTGGAATAACACAGTTGGTAAGGTCTGTGAATAGCAGCAAATTAGAATACAGATAATAAAAAAGTCAACAACAAAGGTGAGAACTAATGTTGAGTCCAGAAAGATATATGTAAGGCTTTATAAATTTTAAGTAGCTACATCTGGCTTCAATGGAAGTTGGCTGATATGATTGGATTCTCATGTCCTTTATGTGTTGAGGGAGGGAGATGGTGGGGTTTTATGTCTGCTGCAGCTCTATACTGTGGTTTACGCTTGTCTGTCTGTCTTACTTGCTTTCAGAACAATAGCACGTTCCCTGAGGACTTTGGGGTGCCTGACCTAGATGAGGTTAATGATGATGAGGAGGAAGAGGATGATTTGGACAGTGAGGATGAGGAGGAGCCAGCCTGGGGGGATGGTGACAGTGATATGTGCCACAGACTCCTGGATGGGCAGGTGAACAAAAAGGGGGCTGCTGCCTCTGACAGGGACACCCAGGAGCTCATACAGAGCCTGCAGCAAGAAGGTGAGAGAGCAGCAGAGCATTCTCCTTAGAAAAGGCCACCTAGTAGCAGACAAGGAGGTGGCAATGCAGGCAATACAGAAAAGGAGGCAGTGGTCCCCAGTGTTATCTGCTGACACAATGTCATGGTACTAATGGATAGCAGGTTCCAAATTTTTTGTCTTTGAGAACCTGCACAGGTGCACGAGCCTTCTGTAGATGATGTTATGCATGTTGAAATCAGTTCATATAGAAAGGGGGAACAGGCTGAAATATGCTGGCTCTGCCACCTCACCTACACACAGTCAGCAGCTCAGGAACATGTAGTATTCCTGTCATCATGAATGTCTGAAAAAGTACCATTCTCACAGTTCACATACACACAATTTGTATACGTATAAACCCTATCTTGCTAGTTGGTGGCTGTGCATAGGTGGGACTTGTGTGCTTCTGCCTGCTTCCTCCCCACTTACCCTCTCCATGTGCTGATTTCAATGCAAGTAATAAGTTCTGCAGGGGCTGCAGTTTGAGTAGGTGCAGGGCAGATCTCTTGAACGTTTCTGTCATTCTTGCATGAATTCTAGAACATGCTCACTGCAGCTGTACACTGCAGGGAAGATGGGTGGTAGCTGGTAGGGAACCCCAGGATTATCAAGAACAGCTTAAAAATTAGATCTGTTAGGAATCAGTGTTGGGACAGTCCTAGGAAATGACCATCTGAAATATCAGGGAATGCTGTTTCCAGTGAAAACTTGCTTATCCTTTAAAATGGAAAGGAGAGGCCTTGCTTGAAGTCATGCACCTTTACGAAGCAGGCTTCTCTAGGACTGATTTTGCACAAGGAGCTGTGCTGCCATCATGCCTCCCTTTGCCCCATTTCCATTGGTCAATTTCCCACTCGAAGCTGCAGGGCTGCAGTTTTACTCACGGCTTCGCCCAATTTCCCCCACAGTTTTGTGATCCTGTTTTTTGAGGATCACAAAACTGCGGGGAAAATCTGGTGAAGCCGCCCTGCAACTTCAAGTGGGAAATTGACCGATGGAAATGGGGCAAAGGGAGGTGTGACGGCGGCGCAGCTCCCTGTGCGAAATCGGTCTAGGTGTTAGCAGCAGCCCTGTGAAACCAAACTAGTAACAGAGCCTGTCTGTTTTTTGAACAGTGCACACATTTTTAATGAAATACCTATCTAGAATAAGTACTGATTTTTTTACTTGGAAGTTGTATGGTTTGAAATCTTTTCAACTCTGATCTGTACTGATGATTCATTGAACATGATACATGAGGTCCATGTCTTATTGCAGTCTTGTGGGCCTCTTTTTGCATGCCGATATTGGTGTTGCCTCTGAGTTGCCCTTCAGCCCCCTGCCTACCACAGATGCTTCTCTGTTTGACATTTACATAGGGACTCTGCAAATGCAATGGAATGAAGCTGTAGGATGGATGGACTTTTGCAGGCATGGGACCGACTTCAGAATGTGGTCTCATTGAAACCATTCCTTGCAAACAGAGAACTTATATTAATGGACTATATTGCATAAAGGGGCTTGAGATCAGGCTGGGCCTTCCCTGGGCCTCAGTATAGTGTTACCATTTCCTAACTCTTTGTCACCCCATTCTTTATCCAAGGTCATTGAGGGGAAGGGGTTTCTCTCCCATCCATCTCCACTTTTGTCTCCACAGGCCTGTCTGGTCCTCTGCTGTGGCTCCAGAGCTGCCTGAACCGAACAGCTGATGACAGGGAAGAGGACGGTAAATGGCCTGGAGTTACTGTTTCTTAGTTCTGTGCCTCGTTCTTAGGAGGGTGAGAAATGGAGGGTGAGAAATTGTGGCTTAATGAGTGCATTTTTAAATGGGCAGAGAGCTAAATGCTATGTCTTAGTTTTCCTCCAAAGGCAAGAACTGAATATCCACTATGACTTTGTATCTTTTCCTGGTACAATGGCCAGAACTTACCTGGATGGGTTACTTATTTCCCCAGGATGTGCCCAACCCGTTCCTTTGGTGCCACTGTCTGAAGAGAATGAGGATGCTATGGAGCATAAAGGTTTCCAGAAGCTGCTACAGAACATCAGGATACGAGCCCCAGCCAATGAGCAGGTAACTACTTTTTTTTTTGATGGAGAAGAAAATTAACAAGAACAGGTGAGGTGCACGGAACAGATTTTTATTGGGATAGTATTTTGTGATTATCTTTTGCTTTGGGGTTGCTTCCCCCATTCCCCTGAAGGGCTATTTTAAATTGTTACCCATTGTCCAAGAGGTGCACTGATGCTCACTTCTGGTTCTCCTTTCCAGATGCCTAGCTGGAATTCCTGCTGAAAAATACTATTCAACTGACTATTACTCAGATGTTTATTTCCTGCTTTGGGAATTAGATTGCTAGTTGTAGTTTCCAGTTTCTAGGTGCCTGGCAAAGCTCAGAATGCATCCAAGGTTTTAGCATCAGCAGAGCTAAGAAGCACAAGGTTCCTAGATGTTTGGGTACAGCCTGACCCATGAATCCCAGGTTTAATCCCCCCTAGTGTGTGGTTTCTTTCCTTGCAGTGTGTTAGAACCTAACTTCACATTGTGCTTTCCTGGAGTCCTCCTTGGATTCTGGAAATCAGATGTGTGCTGTGAGTGCCTTGCTTGGAGCTCGATTCCCACGTGAGAGAGAGCCAATTTGGACTGAGGACTATGGCACTCAAAAAGAAGGGAAGAGCAGAAACTGTGAGGATTCAGGTTGAGAAAATGGCCCTGGGAGGAAGGTTCAATCTCCTCTGCTTGCACATTGCTGTTCTGATCCAAATCAGCCCCGATACACTGGGAATTGAGTTCTGAGCATAAACTTACATTGCAGTGCATGGCTGATTGTGTAGTTAGGCTGTTAGGGATGCTGAGTGTTCAGTGTGGGCACATGTGCAGAGTATAAATTCACAGAATAAAATCGTTGGTTAGAATTTAATGCTGCAGTAATGGAGGGAGGGGATGTGTCTTTGGCTCAAGATGAATTATGATAAGGAATCCTTGTTGTCACTCTACCTTGAGATGAAGCCAGATCTGATGCTTAGTTTGGTTCAGAGGACTCCTCACTTCTGGAGAAGCAAGGTTTTTATGATAGAATTTATGTTATATTTCAAACTTGTACCATGATTTATGTTTTGCAGCTTTGCAGCCAGCAGCCATATGGCATTCTGTTTCCTATGTTCATTTATTGAGGGATTGAACAGTGTTCTTTGGGCTTGGCAAACTCATTCCTCAGAATGAATGATAATGGGGGGGAGTGTTATCATTTTGAGCGTGCGCACCCACCCAACTGCAACAAGTCTTTCATATAAAGGGGGCCAGAAGGTGTAAGAAGCAGAAGATGCCTTCTTGTGGCCAGAAGGTGACAGCACTTCTAAAAACCACACAATTTTTTTCGTTTTACTTCCTATAGGAATCTTTCTGGCGCATCCCAGCCAAACTCAGCCCGGAACGGTTGCGGCAACTGGCAGCTTCCATTGCCCTGCAGGGATTGGCAGATGAGACTAAAGAACATCTAGCTGGTGAGGCATATACAAAGGCTGGGCGAGGATTGCTGTGAAAGCCCTTTTTGCTGAAGCTGACCTAGAGATGGGAAGGCCTGGGGGTGCGGGGGTGGGGCATTGAAGAATCTGGCAAAAATATGTTCTTTTCCCTTGAAGACTTTTCCAGAATTTCCAATGGAAAAATTGGGAAATGTTGAGAATGCCGGGAGGGAAAAAAAAAACCTTCCTGTGAAATATCTTTTCTTTGAAATTAGTGGTGGGTTTCAGATAAGGTTTTACTCAGTTCAAAACATAGCGTGAAAATGGTTACGTCAAGTCATTATTCTGATTTCTTTGCCTCACTGGCTTACTGTCCCTGGCCGCTGCCTTGCTGACCTACTTTCCACCCATGCTGCTTAAAGGCATCCTAGTCACCCACTGTGGCTCCTGCCTTCTCTTTTTCTACAGCCTCACCTTCTGATAGTTCTTCATTCTTTCAGTGCTAGTAGTCCTTGCCTGTAGCTTTTCTAGTTCCCTGGCTGAACCATGAATTTCTTATTGCCTGACCACCTTTCTGCTTCAGCCGATAGCTTCTTGTTTTCTATACCCTGCTGGTTTGCCTTCGCTCATATTAGCCTTTTGCTGCTCTCAGAACTTGGCTTGTCAAAATTGTATCACTGGAGTTGAGAGTGTTGGTGAACAATCTGTAACACTCCGCCAGAATCTGAAAAATGCTTACAGAGACACAGTAGACATTTTTAGGAAACTTGTGTGCGCACACATGCAGAATTATGTCCTGCTGATTTTCCAAGTCCAATAGGGTTCTGGTGTGTATGACAGTAAGTAACACCCAAAGCAAGAAAATCAAGTGGCTTCAGGTCTCAAATGTAGACCTCCTCCTAAGGCATGTTCTTACACTCTGCTCCCAGGATATGTGTCTGTTGCAGCCACACTGGCAGATTATAATGCTGAAAAATAGTTGCTACCATATTTATATATCACAAGATTTTGGTTCATTTTTGCAGCTCTGCATCCAACATGGAGCAGGATCAGAAGTATTTGCATTTAGAAGTCTAAACACTTGGTGGAAAAAAACAAAAAATGACCATCACACTCTGATAAATGCTGGAGTCCAAGCGCACACTTTAGTTGTTGCAAAAATCCATCCCAAAATAATGTATTCATAATTTCCCAGATGTTGTGGGATTAATCAATTTCGTGATCTCGTTCCAAATGTACAATTCTTGGCTGGCATTATGCTGCCACAAAGTATCTTGAGGGCATGCCGTAAGAGTTTGTCCTAGGCTTTTCTTTGTAAGTTTTATTTCTTGTCATGCATCTGAATTTGTGGAATTGGTTACTGCCTTCTGATAGTAGGTTATGTTTCCTTCTCTGAAATGAGGTTGGGGGAAAGGGGTTCCTCCATGCCTGGAGGAATGAAACGCACTTGGAGTATTCCACACTTATTAGATCTGTAACCCATCAAGCCATACTCTGCCCACCAGCACTGTCCCTTCTTGAACTGGCCTGAAATGTATATTTGGGCTGCTTACAGACAGAAGAACTGATGGAACAGAAATCTAGATCAGTGACTGAAACCACATGTGTTGGTTGCTTTAATAAAAAAAAAATGTTTTGTGGGCCATGCTGGGGTAGAGATGACTCAGCATTTCCTAAGTGGTGCTGGCCATAGTCCTACAGTGGGTAAATAAAGCCCACAGATTTTGAGAGCCTGTTGGCTTTGCTGTTCCTGGTGACAAATATGTATTAACATTCTCTCTACAAACATAAGAAAAAAGATACTCATCATATGGTTGTGTGCTTGGGAGACTTCCTGTTCTGGGGTGCTCTGGCCCCTTTTATAGACCTCTCTGTATTTGAATTGATGTGGAATGCTAGGCTAAGTGAATGCATGTGGGAACCAGCTTTCCTCCACCATACTGTAGCTCTGTGCAAACCAGCTTGCAGGGAATGCCACTCTCCTTTTTGTTTCAGAGGAAGACGTTCTTGAGACGGAGGAACCAAGGAGCATGATACCAGAAAAGTGAGACTTAAGGATGGCATCCATAAGGGGATTGTGGTGTAGGGGCTGGAGGAGAATCACAGCTTGATTGGGGAATGCTGAGAGCAGTGTCCCTCAGAGGAAGAAGACTTCAGCAGCTATAGCAAATGTGTCTGAATTCATTTTTGCTTTTCCTAAAATACACATTTACCCTCTCCTTTAGAATTTTGCTTTCGTTCCTGTTGGAATGTTCCTCTTTTCAGAATCCTTGGAATTAAGCAGTTCTACCTTTCAAGCGCAGGATTACACAGCCAAAATCATAGACAGGAGCACAAGACTGTCTGCGACTCGTCTCTTCCTGTCTCTGTCAATGTAATGATTTTGCTGCCATATGCTGAGCAGGAGCAAAACACCAGCAGTAGGGAGCCGCTGTTTATCTGTTAGGGTGTGCTGCCAGGCAGAGCTGCATTCAGCAATTAGTTACTGGTGCTGGAAATGCTCTAATGTGTCACTCTGGCTTTTCCTTTGTGATCTGATTGGCTTGTAGAATTATACAATCTAACCCCTACTATATGAGATGCTATCACAGAGAACTAGTGTGACATTGTGGTTAACATGCCTGCATAAGATTAGAATGAATTGGGTGGAAATCCCCACTCTGCCATGATGTTCATTGGGTGATCCTGAACCATTAGTTGTCTCTTAGCCTCTCAGGGTTGTTGTGAGAACAATATTAAGGAGCCTTGGGCTTTTCAGTTTAGAAACAACAGGGGCATGATAGAGGTTTATAAAATTAAGCATAGGGTGGCATCCAGTGAAGCTGATAGGCAACAGGATCTGGAAGGCAAATGGAAGTGCTACGTAATGAATTAATAGGGGTGGAATTCATTGCCAGTAGATGTAGTGGCCACAAAAATAGATGGCTTTAATAGTGGATTAGCCAGATTCATGGAGAATAGGTCCATCAGTAGGTACTAGTCATGGTGAATAAAGGGAACCTCCATGGTCATAGAGGTTGCAAACTGCTGCATACCAGTGCTAGGAGGTTCTATCAACCAAAACACAACTACAACTGTAAAAATTAACTAAGAAAAATCTTTGAAAAATAATTTTATGTTTTATACAAAGTTATATCATATGAATTGGTAAACAGATAGATATAATACAAAATACAAATTACCAGATTACAAAATACAATACAAAATACATTCAGAAAACAAAGTGCCTTAATAATTCAGATGCTTTATATCCATGATGCTCCTTTGTGGTATTTTCTGTATTGTATGAAGGAAGTGGTATTAGGCTTTGAACTCTCTTCTGTGTCCTGTATGTTGGCCTTGGTGGACCACTGGTCTGATGCAGCAGGGCTCTTCTTGTGGGGAAGGGGCCACACCTGTCAGCCTAAGTTTGTTGGAGGAAGATAAAAATAAAGTTAGTATCAGTATCTGTGAACCAGGAGTTGCACAGGGGGAAATCATTAAAAATTGCTTGGGACGAAATGGATACTAAACAGTTTCTAAGGAAATGTAAATATTCCAGATTTTTTTTGCTTTTTCAGTGCAAATCTCTGTTCTTTTCAGAGGTTATACCTTTATGTAAAAATTCCTTAGTTGTGGGAATGAGGGAAGAAAAGAAAAACATGTCTCTTGATTTGAACAGTCATGACCTGGGACAGAAAAGATTGGGTCTGAAGCAATGAAGGGTTAGAACCTGTGGTTTCTGGGCTGCATATTTGCCATCAGCCCTTTCCCAGGCCCTTTTAACAATGAATAGTCCATTTTGCTCTGTAAAGGGGACCCAAAGTAGTTATCACATCATTCTGCTCTCCACCATTTTATGCTTGGAACAGCAACCTTATGATGTAAGTTAGGCCAAGAGGCTGTGACAGGCCCAACGACACCTGATAGTCTTCTGTGTCAGAGCAGGGATTTGAACCCAGTTGACCCAGGTCCCAATCCAGCACTCTAACCACTGTCCCAGGACAGCTCACTTCCTTTGGGGTCCACAAGTGGTGAAAATATCCCAAAGCTCCTTATCTTGCTGCTTTTCTGTTCAGGGAGGAGTCCATGCAGCTCCCTTTGGGACCCAAGAGGACCCGTTTGATCAGCAGTGATGAGCATGAGAGCGACAGTCAAGGTATCTGTAATTTCTGCAGTCCTGCTAGTTCCGTGTATGTGTTTGGAAGGGGAGTGCAGCTGTGTGCCTTGAATGAATAGCTGGTGTGCTATGAGGTATAAATTAATACACCTAAGGTTCATGTATGTACTTTTCCCCTAGCGTAAGCCCCATGGCATATGCCTGCACCAGTTACTGTCTGGCCTTGCTTCCTTCCAGTCAATCACTTATGAAGACAGGGGATTCAGCCATCTTTGCATCAAGCAGTGCTATTATGTGTTTTCAGTGGAAGCTATCTATTGTGTCTCTGCATGAGTTTCTGCACTGCACTTGCTTTCTTCCAATCAGGAATACGTCTTCAATCAATCAGGAGGCAATCTTCCAATCAGGAGGCATGCCAAAATGCTGCAAAGACACAGTCCTTATTGGGCCTGCAGGATGAGGCACTCTTGTTCTTCCTCCCCTGCACCTTTTCAAGTGCTGAAACTTGTCTCCCCAGTGGATGTTTCACCAATGGCAGGGGCAAGAGTGGCTTGACCTTTCATGCTGCTGTCATGATTAAGGCTGAGCCTTTGCAGCATTTTTAAACTGCCCATTTTAGGCTGTAAAATGGTGGCATTGTTCCTGTGGCAGATACCGTCACCTCTGGTTCAGTCCTGGATGACTTGGCCAGCGACTGTCGAAGGACTGTAGTGAGGATAAAATGGAGGCAAATATGCCACTCTGTGCTCTTTGGAGAAAGGGCAGGTTAAAAGTACTCTAAATAGCACTGTATTCCCCATAAAAATTCACAGGCAAGATCCTACTATCCTCCAAACTATGTCAAAGAAGTCCAACATGGTTTCCAGATATAATCAGTATACACATTTCCAGGATCCTTTTCAAAAAGAAAAGAGGTTCTTTTCAAGCTAGATTAATGTTGGAGATGCATTCCATTTACAAAAACTGTAAGCTTGGTGCCCATTTACTCCCACAGGTCTTTTCTTTTTGTGAATGTAACAGAAGGGCTTTTGAATAAACATGCTCAAAGATAAAGTGTTATGAAACTAACCAGTGGCGATGACTATATATTTTCTTGAAAAAGGAATCTGGAAACAGGTGTACTGAATATATTCGGAACCATGTTGGACTTCTTTGACATAGTTTGGAGAACTTCTTTGATATATCATGGACTTTGGTTGACATTTTTTGTGATTGAAAAGGACTGCTTAGAATATTGCTTGCTTGGGATTTTTCCCTGTTATAAAAGTTATGAATGAGATATTCTGTTGAAAGGTGTTGTGTTACTACTACTGATTTATAATATAAAATTACACTTATAGTTTTCATAAAATACTTGGAACAACCTGTGTTGGCATGGTTCTAGCTGACCGATCAAATATGTTGTTAAGCAGGTTACCGGAACCAATCAAGTATGTTGCTAATGGGTCCTAATCAACCAGGTGTATTGCCATCATAAGATCATGTACTCTGCAGCTGTACTAGGCCTAATTAAGCAAGGCACCATCTCCCACCCAGAGGTTCTTGCACTAATGCGATGGAATGTGTAGGTGAAACTTCTAGGCCCAGTGACTTCATCAGCACCTTCTTTCTTCATCTTACTCTCTGAAACATGACCTTGGGTTATCAGAGAGAAGCTGGTATGAATTTTTGCAGACCTCAAGTCTGAACCAATGTTTATGAAAAGACAAGAGGCAGGTGGGTAAGACAGTCTCTTGACACTCCCACCCCCCATTCCCTTTCTCTGGCAGCAACTTCACATTTCTTGTTCTGTTTGCTTTAGCCTGTATTTACCAGTGGTTTATTTGTGGTAGCTTAAACTCCAGACTCTTTCTGGCGTTAAGAGGTCTCCATGCCCTGGAGCCTCTGCCAATGTGTTTCATCACGGAACAGCAAGATCTTGCATCCCTTTCCAGATTTGTCCAGGTTTCTGGGCTCCTGATTTCAAAGTAAATGGCTTTTCCCTGGCTCAGCTTTTTTCAGAAATATAGAGGAATCACAGCCACAAAAAAACCCAGCTGATGAGTACAAGAAACTGTGATACTATGTGCAAACAATTACAAGTTGAGAAATAATTGAACAAACACTATCCAATAATAAATAATATTTCATTTTCTTTTATCTTTGCTGATTAAATATTAATGAAATAGAAAAGTATAAAGGTACTAAATATAAATCATGTACTACACATTTACATTAGAAAAATCAGATGAAATTGTAGTATAATTAGTGACAAATGAAAAGTCCTTTATATAGTGTCCAGTCCAACAAAAGTATGTCAAAATCCAAACCAAAAACTAATCCAGAAATTATGCCCAAAGAGTCCAGTCTAGAATCTAATCCAAGAATGAGATATCCAGATTAACTGCAGCTCGCTGCAGGTTGTAAAACCTTTCTTCAGCCAAAATCCAACGATGGACTGATCTCCAAGATCAGGGGAAATGCTCCGTTAAAGATGATCTATGTGACATTATAAAAATGCTAAGGATTGTAAAAAGTCTAAAGAGACATTACAGAATTTTTTTTTAGTTAAACATATATGACAGCGTTACATGCACCTTGGTGTTTAGCCATGCCGGCCACATGACCACAGAAACTTCTTCGGACAGTGCTGGCTCTTCGGCTTTGAAACAGAGATGAGCACCGCAAACCTAGAGTCAGATTTGACTGGCTTTCGAGCAAGGGAACCTTTACCTCTACCTATATGACATTATAAATAAAAAGTTCATTCACTGACCCCATACATGGGATAATGCATATATATCAAACAGAATACAGAGACTGAAAAGGCTGTTCATACAAACATTGAATTCATCATTTCTTCTGGTATGCTGACTGCATACGTTCACCAATTGCATATAACTAATCATTACTATCAAAATATCATAGTGTTCTCTATGATATTTTAGGGACACGTTATCAACTCAGTCCAATTAATGGAAGGGATATGTAAAAACTGCTATCACTGTTGATAAAAATGTATACCTTACTGTATATTCTTAAGATCCAGTATACATAAATTTAAACATCACAAGTAACAAGATAATTCTAAGGATTGATTGAGACCCCGTGTAATCTTCAAACACGAAGAAGATCCAATTCAAAAAGAACGACTGAATCGGGGCTAGCCCATCTTGTGGTTATTGAAGTTTTTGTGTTTTTGAAGATTTTTCACTTGTATCATTTAGCATTCTTTATGCTTATTTGTTAGCAATTCATATATGACTTCTTTCTGCTGCGCTTTGTCTATGACATTAAGATGGTATTCGTAATTCTGATCTGGTGTACTTAAATATAATTTAGCATCACAAATTTCCATTCTTTAAAATTCCTTAAATTCAAAATTTATTTTTTAATTCGTATATCAGAAAACATTGCTATAATCATTTTGACTTTACATAGGGTTTTTTTACAGCCTATGTAAAGAATTAGTAGGCACATTGATGAACAAAAACTATTGAGGCAGACTCAGCATGGGTTCTGTAAGGGAAGATCTTGTCTCACTAACCTGTTAGTGTTTTTTGAGGGAGTGAACAAACATGTGGACAAGGGGGACCCAATAGATATTATTTATCTTGACTTCCGGAAAGCTTTTGATACAGTTCCTCATCAAAGGCTCCTAAGTAAGCTCAATAGTCATGGGATAAAAGGACAAGTCCTCTTGTGGATCAAAAACTGGCTTATAAATAGGAAACAGAGAGTGAGTATAAATGGGAAACTTTCTCATTGGAGGGTGGTAAGCAGTGGGGTACCACAGGGATCAGTACTCGGTCCGATGCTTTTTAACTTGTTTATTAACGATTTGGAATTGGGAGTAAGCAGTGATGTGGCTAAATTTGCAGATGACACGAAGTTGTTCAGGGTGGTGAAAACCAGGGAGGATTGTGAGGCACTCCAAAGGGATCTGTTGAGGATGGGTGAGTGGGCGTCAACGTGGCAAATGGGGTTCAATGTGGCCAAGTGCAAAGTGATGCACATTGGAGCCAAAAATCCTAAATATAAATACACGTTGATGGGGTCTGATCTGGCAGAGACGGACCAAGAGAGAGATCTTGGAGTCGTAGTGGATAACTCGCTGATAATGTCTACACAATGTGTAGCTGCAATAAAGAAGGCCAACGCTATGCTGGGGATTATTAGGAAGGGAATTGATAACAAATCAGCCAGTATCATCATGCCCCTGTATAAATCATTGGTGCGACCTCATTTGGAATACTGTGTACAGTTCTGGTCACCACATCTCAAAAAGGATATTAGAGCATTGGAAAAAGTGCAGAGAAGGGCAACTAGAATGATCAAAGGGTTGGGACACCTTCCCTATGAAGAAAGGTTAAAATGCTTGGGGCTCTTTAGCTTGGAGAAACGACGGCTGAGAGGTGACACGATCGAGGTTTATAAGATTATGAATGGGATTGAGCAGGTTGAGAAAGAAGTACTTTTCTCCCTTTCGCACAATACAAGAACTCGTGGGCACTCTATGAAATTGCTGAGCAGTCGGGTTAGAACAGATAAAAGGAAATACTTCTTCACCCAAAGAGTGATTAACATATGGAATTCACTGCCACAGGAGGTCGTGGCAGCTGCAAGCATGGACAGTTTCAAGAGGAAATTAGATAAACATATGGAGCAGAAGTCCACCAGTGGCTATTAGCCACAGGGTATAGATGGGAACTCTCAGTCTGGGGCAGGTGATGCACTCTGTTCTTGGTGCTGGAGGGGGCAGCAGTGGGAGGGCTTCTGGTGCCCTGGCCCCACTGCTGGACCTCCTGATGGCACCTGGTATATTTTGGCCGCTGTGTGACAGAGTGTTGGACTAGATGGGCCATTGGCCTGATTCAACATTGGCTTCTCTTATGTTCTTATGTTCCCAATACCCTTCCTAATAATCCCCAGCATAGCATTGGCCTTTTTTATTGCAGTCACACACTGTCTCAATATTTTCAGTGAGTTAACTGCTACGACTCCAAGATCTCTCTCTTGGTCAGTCTCTGCCAGTTTGGACCCCATCAACATGTATTTATAGTTAGGATTTTTTACTTCAGTGTGCATCACCTTGCACTTGGCCACGTTGATGCCCACTCACCCGTCCTCTACAGATAGATCCCTTTGGAGTGCCTCACAATCCTCCCTGGTTTTCACCACCCTGAACATCTTCATATCATCTGCAAATTTAGCCACTTCACTGCTTACTCCCAACTCCAAATCATTAATAAACAAGTTAAAAAGCAATGGACTGAGTACTGATCCCTGCGGTAACCCACTGCTTACCATCCTGCACTGAGAAAATTGTCAATTTATATTCAGTCTCTGTTTCCTATTAATTAGCCAATTTTTGATCCACAAAAGGACTTGTCCTTTTATCCTGTGATTTTTGAGCTTGCTTAGGAACCTTTGATGAGGAACTTTATCAAAAGCTTTCTGGAAGTCAAGGTAAACAGTATCTGTTGGGTCCCCCTTGCCCACATGTTTGTTCACCACCTCAAAGAACACTAATAGGTTACTGAGACAAGATCTTTCCTTACAGAACCCATGCTGAGTCTGCCTCAATAGTTTTTGTTCATCAATATGCCTTCTAGTTCTTTCCTTAATAACAGTTTCCACAAACTTACCTGTTATCAACGTCAGACTGGCTGGCCTGTAATTTCCCGGATCTCCTCTGGAACCCTTTTTAAAGATGAGAGTGACGTTAGCTACCTTCCAGTCCCCAGGAATGGAGGCAGATTTTAATGAAAGATTACATATTTGTCAGGAGATCCACAAGTTCACATTTGAGTTCTTTCAGAACTCTCGGACATATGCCATCCGGACCTGGTGATTTATCAGTTTTTAAGTTATCTATCAGTCGTAGGACCTCCTCTCTCGTCACCTAAATCTGACTCAGGTCTTTCAACACCCCTCCGGAAATCAGCGGTTCTGGAGTGGGCAAGCACTTCTCATCTTCCACAGTGAAGACAGAGGCAAAAAATGCATTCAGCTCTTCAGCCATTTCTCTATCATCCTTTACTACTCCTTTTACCCCTTGGTCATTGAAGGGCCCCACTGCCTCCCTGGCTAGTTTCCTGTTTCTAATGTATTTGAAGAATGTATTGTTGCTCTTTGAATGTATTGTTGTTCTTTACGTTTTTTGCTATATGATCCTCATATTCCCTTTTTGCCTGCCTGATCAAAGACTTGCATTTTATTTGCCACAGCCTATGTTCCCTTTTATCAACCTCACTGAGACTAGCTTTCCACCGCTTAAAGGAATCCTTCTTACCTTTTACAGCTTCCATTACTTTGTTAACCATGCAGGCTTTTTTCTATACCTATCTGTGCCTTTCCTAACCTGCGGTATATAGTTTTTCTGAGCTTCTAGGATCGTAGTTTTAAATAGTTTCCAAGCTTCCCCAATGGTTTTGACCCTTTCTACTTTTCCTTTCAGTTTCCTCCTCACATTTCCCCTCATATCAGAGAAGTTTCCCCTTTTAAAGTTAAAAGTGGTTTTGTCAGTCTTTTTGGCCAACTCCCTATTTATGCAAATGTTGAACTCAATAACATTATGGTCACTGTTCCCAAGTGGTGCAATCACTTTTACATCTCTCACCAGGTCTTGGGCATTACTTAGGACCAAATCCAGGATCACCTCTCCCCTGGTAGGTTCCGTGACCATCTGCTCCATAGCACAGTCATTGAGAGTGTCTAGAAACTCAATCTCTTTTTCCCGACTAGAACACATATTGACCCAATCAATGTGTGGGTAGTTAAATTACCTATTACAACACAGTTTTTTTGTCTAGCCACTATCTTTAATTCATTCATCATTTTATAATCCTCCTTTATCTTTTGATCTGGTTGGCGATAACAAACTCCCAGTGTTAAGTTTCCTTTTGGGCCCACTATTTCAACCGATAGCATTTCCAGAAGCGAATCCAATTCTCTTACCCTATCAATCTTACAGGACTGTATACCCTCTCTGACATACAGAGCCACCCCACCTCCAACCCTTCCCCTCCATCCTTCTGATATAATATATAGCATGGAATCACTGTATCCCACTGATTTTCCTCATCCCACCAGGTTTCTGAAATACCCACAATGTCTATTTTTTCACCCAACACCAAGCACTCCAACTCCCCAATTTTACCTCGGACACTTCTAGCATTTGTTTAGAAACACCTATAATTTCCCATACATGTTAAGCCTGCAACCTTCCTTTTGCTGCCTCGAGACCCTGTCAGGCAGTCCATATCACTAGCCACAGTCTCAGTGGATAATTCCAATCCACCTCCCTGTAGAAAAGCAACAGCTACCCCGTCATCTCTCTGAGATGAGCCATCCTGAACCAGAGACTTTTAATCTCCCCCAATATTCAGTTTAAAAACTGCTCCGCCACATTTTTGATTTTAAGTGCCAGCAGCCTGGTTCCTTCTCGAGACAAGTGGAGACCGTCCCTTTTGTACAGCTCCCTCTTGTTCCAAAAAGCATCCCACTGCCTAACAAACATGAACCCTCCCCCCCTACACCATCATCTCATCCACGCGTTGAGACTCCTGATCTGTGCCTGTCTCTCCAGCCCTGTGCGTGAAACAGGTAGCACTTCTGAGAAGGCTACCTTGGAGGTCCTGGCCTTGAGTTTCCTGCCCAGCAGCCTAAATTTCTCCTCCAGGACCTCTTCTCCAGGTTGTTCAATGGATTCCTTCTAGTTCCTCTTCTGGGCAAAGTTTCAAATGGATACTTGCTGAAGGGACACATTGCATTTTGATAGCCCCTTTCTGGCCACATCAGGTCTGGTTCTCAGACCTTCTGAACAGGTCGAGGGAACATTATGTTCATCTTCCCCCAGCCTCAGATCTTCTGCATCAGGGATCTCTCTGACATCGCCAAGCTTCATCTGATGGCCTGGCTCCTAAACCCTCCCCAGGGATATTTTATCTACAAAGGATGCAGGTGTCCCTTGAGGACTACAGTAATTTGTATGTTATTCTGCCCATGGAAAGATCACTCTGCATCACCCTGAACTTTGTCTCGCTGGATTGTTTTAAACTTTGTTATGATCATGCCGGCATCTCTTGTCCGCATCTCATTCTACCAGGTCTCAAGCTTCTTCAGCTGCTTTCTTTTGTGGTGTTCCTGTGCAAAGCACCTTACATGGTCCTCTGCTGACATTTCCCTCTATCTCTGCACTGTGGGCGCAGAAGCCCAAAGGAGTCAGCTGTTGGGAATGCTGTGCTGCCTTTTCTCTTTGACTGAGGGACTCTCACCCACCTCCTGGCTTGTTACTTGTTACTCGTTACTGTCCCAATGTGGGACTGCACAGAAGATGAAAACATAGTTGCGCGTACCTGTAATCATTGTTTGTTGAGTTGTCTTTTGTGCAGGTGCACATTTGTTCCCTCTTGCCCTGCTGTGAGCTCTCTGGTGTCTTTCTTCTGGGGTTTCTGGCAGTTCAGGAGAACTGAGAGAAAATGGCACCTCTCCCTCATGGCATGCAACATGCTGTGGGGGAGGAGCACCTTTCCAGTCTTCAGAAGCTAGAAAGTTCTGAGTTTCTGAGGCCAGCCTGAATATGTGCTGTCCCAGTGTGTGCCTGTACAGAAGACAACTTGATGAACAACAGTTGCAGGTAATTGCAACCCTGGTTTATGGTTTATAATGTAATTAGGCAGGGATGGACCACAGTAGTAGTTTGCCCATCCAGTTTCACATGCTCTTTCTTTTCCTTAACCTCCAGGTTTTCCCTAGACTTGAATGTTCCCTATTTGTTTTTGTTAACTTTCCAGTCCCTGTAGTTGCAACCTTGGAATTAGCAACAGCACAGATTTCCAGTTCAGTTGTTGGTGCCAAGTGCTCTATGCCCCCTTGCTCTTAGATAAATTTTTATTTCTCTTTGGCCCTGCAGGCTCCAGTGAGGAGGATGGGCCACGTCCTGCTGGCAAGAGGAAGTGCCTGCGAATTGAGGAAGAGGAGGACGATTAATGGAGCAGAGTCTTTACTGGGCCCAGGAAGCCAATGACACCCACACAGCTCCAGCCTTGAGGCTGCAACCAATCACTTCAGACAGTGGAATCTTAACTGGACCAGACTGGCAGTTGTCAGATTTCCTATATTCTCAGTCCTCATCACTACCTTTTTTTTTGGGGGGGCGGGATGAGATTTTGAGGAGGGATGCAGAATGATTGGACTCTGAATACAAACCAAACAAGACAGCTAGACCTAGCGGCTTAAAAATGGTGAAACACCATGTGAAAATAAGAATTGGGCTTCTTTCCATGGTGCTCTGCTGTGGGTTATAAGTCTTAATGCAGGCTGAATCTGATACATGATGCATTCTCTTTTTGAACTTGTTCCATGTTTGTAGACTAACTTTTATTTGCACCCAGACTGGCAGTGCTAGTGTTTGTGCAGTGTCATCCTTGCAGATTGGGTTCCCTTGTATCCTAAGACTCCTCTGCGTGTGGATCTGCCTTGCTCCCTTCCTCTTCTTGGCATTGTCCCTTTTGCATTTCACATGTTGCCTTACAATGTTTGTAGAAAAATGTCCTGTCTCTGTCATTTGTGCTTCATTCTGTCCTCAGTTCTCCTTCCCTGAAGATGAGTGCTGGAGCAGGAACCACACAGTGTCATTTAGCATCCTGTGTTAGAGCTGACGAATGGCAAGGAGGCCTACCCAAGAGTTGCAGCTCCATAGAGAAGAGGCATTGCCCACGCTTTCCTTTGCACCCAGATAGCCATCCCCCTGCAAGATGCATTCATTGCCCGCTGCTTGCACCTGTTTGTCTGCCGCCGCCTTGATTCTCAGCTGTTGACTTCATTGTTTGGGTTGTTTGTGATGGAGGCAATGCCAGAGAAGAATAAAGGGAAGCCTCCCACTGATTTCCCAAGCTCCCCACTTTTGCCTGTCCAGGGATCTCTTTCATGTCTGGCAGTGTTTCTGTGAGTTTCTTGTGGTTTTTTTATATTTAAATTTTAAAATCTTTGGAATAATTCTGAAAAAATAAAATGGTCTGAAGGATTTTCTGTCTTGTGCCACTTATCTACTCAAGGGATTCTGGAAAGGGAAGGGGGGAAATCTCTAAAAGGTGAGGAGCTCACTGGTTTTCTTAATTCAGTTAGGAGCAGAATACTGGCATGTGTCCTGGTTCTCTACCGAGCAAAGTTTGAAGCCTTCCTCCAACTTAAATAGTTCTTCCTCCTGCAGAAGAGCCAGTTACATTAGAAGAAGGCTTCTTAGGCTAGAGTACCTTCCTCCAGAACAGGAGGAAGGTACAGTATATACTACTGGCTTCAGTCTTTCTTTGGGTACTTTTCAAGACCCCTTAACTTTCTCTATATAGCTCCTGCCCACCCTAATCCAAGCATGTTTTATCTGTAAGATAAATAAGGTGTTTTATCTTAACCTGCTAAAACTGGCAGGTCTGTTTGAGCATCAGCATAGCCCTTACTGTAGTTCTCGAGAGGTGCTTACCAGTCAGAATAGATAACTTTCATTTTAAGGCATTTGCTGATCGAATTGAATTGATAATATTGACTTGGATCTGGGGTGGATTGGCCATTAAGGCCACTGGGGAAACCTAGTGGGCTGAAGGCCTTCAGGCTACCCTGCCTCTGGGATGGCCCTGCGAGATGTGGGTAGGAGCTATTGCTAGCTGGCCCCCATGAAGGTTTGGAGCTGCTACTGCAAGCTGACAGCCCCCGCCCTGCACTAAGGCAGGCAGGATCAGCCATGAAATGGATCCACTTCAAGGTGCTGGTTCTTACCTTTAAAGCCCTTTATGGCCAGGGACCTGCATACCTGAAGGACCACCTTTCCCCATATGCACCCCAGAGAGTGCTGAAATCAGGGATCCAGAATCGGCTGGTCCTCCCAAGTATTAAGGAGGCCAAGCTGGCGACGACCAGGGCCAGGGCCTTTTCGGTGGCAGCTCCATTCTGGTGGAATGAGCTCCCAGAAGAGATCAGGGCCCTGCGGGACCTCCTACAATTCTGCAGGGCCTGTAAAACAGAGCTCTTCCACCAGGCTTTTGGAGCCGCCACCATCACTATTACCACCACGACCACCATTGTTGTTAATAACAACAATTGACAACTTATGGTGAAAAACCCTGACCCACTGGACCCTCAACTACTGCCTGAGCCAACCCCCCCCCTTATGATTTATGACATCTGAGCAGACCAATATGGTGATGTTATAAAGCCTAGCACTTTATTATTATATCTGATTTTAACATGGTATTTTAATATTGTATTTATATTCATTATTGATGTGTATGTATGTATGGACTTTTATCTGCTTGTATAAGCAGCCCTGAGCCGGCCTAGGCTGGGAGGGCGGGATAAAAATTTGAATAAATAAACAGTGCCCCCCCTCCGCACACTATGCACAATGTAGGTGGGCATGGTCAGGGCAGAGGCCATGGTGATCCCACTCCATCCTTTCCCCCGTTTAGTGGGGTGGGGGCAAGGCCATGCCTCCTTCCCTCCCCCAACTGGGAGATGAGGCTATGGGTAGACCAGGGGGCAGGCCCTTTCCAGAGCTGGTGTGTTGTTGTTTTGTTTTGTTTTGTTTTTTGGCTTCTCCGTCTTCTCCTGGATAGGCCAATGATTTGACTCTGGAAGGCAGCTTCGTGTGTTCAAGATGCTATACTCCAGGACATTCCTATGCAAAGCTCAACTGTATATAAGTACACATTGGTAATAAGACATACAGACCCTTGAGTTTTCCATAAAAATGTCAGAGACATGCCTCCCTGTATTTTGTGGCCTTTTGGGCTCACTGTATTTTACCTCTGTCCCGTGAATAAATATTCTGTGTAATCCCTGCCAATTGAGGAAGTACGCTCTAGTCCAGAAAAGCACGTCACAATGAATCTGTTAAGGGCCCCAGACACCTTTCTTTGTCGTTGATGAAACAGCCTAATGTGGGTCCCTCTTTCGAATCTGCTGACCTTAGGAGAGCTGCTCCTTTTGCCGGGGTTCATTTTGCTTAAGACTATGAAGCAGTGGGAAGCAAAGAACATTTACCTCCTTTGGCTGTTAGCCAGCACTGGCATGGTAGTGAAAAGTGTTGTCAAGTTGCATCTGACTGAGGGCAATTGGCAACTCCTCACAGGGTTTTCAAGGCACGAGACAAACAGAGGTGGTTTGCCATTGCCTACCTCTGCATAGCAACCCTGGACTTCCTTGGTGGTCTCCCATCCAAGTACCAACCATGCTAAGCTGATGAGATCAGGCCAGCCTGGGCCATCCATATCAGGGCAGAAATGACACATGACTAGTCAAACCTGATTGAGAGGCCAGTCAAATATTCCAGAATTAATTTATTAGGCAGTAACAAAGAGGGCTTCTTTAATGAAAGCTAGTCAACAGCAGGCCCTTTCAGAACCTTTACAGAGTGCCAAGCTAGTCCCACACAGGCCTAGGTGAAGAGAGTCCATTGCAGTTACTCTGGGGAGGAGTTGCCCACCTTAGCATCTGCGATCAGTGGCAACTGCTTGCTTTGGGTCTGGCTTCCTCTTGAGTTCTGTGTCCATTTGCAACAGAAAACTAGTAAGGCAAGTCCGGCTGGGCTCAGGAGAGGTTACAAGTTCTCCAGAGAGGGTTGTAGAGTAAGAGGTAGCTGGCTCCTAAATGCAGGCTTTGCTCTTGTGTGACCCTGACACCTGCAGAGCAAGGAGCGCTCCCTCCTCCGTCAGATTACTCTTCTGTGCAATTAAAGGGGAATCATTTCCATTCACACAAGGGAATTTTTGTCTCCATAGAACATTTGACAGTGGTGAAATAAAGCAGTGGCCAATTGACTAACCAATCAGCATTCCTATCTTAATTTTAGCTGTTGGGGACCCTAGGCCATTGACTTCAGTTGTGCAAAGGGGGAGCAGCCAAGTAGCAACTCTTGGTCTCCCCCTGCCCTTTTAATTTATTATTATACCCTCACTGTTCTCACTGAGATTCAAAATGGATTACAAAATATGAGAAGCAATTTGATCTGAGAACAAGAACAATAAACAGTGCTGTAGGACTACAGTTACAGAATAGGAAAACAACCCAAACAAAATGTCTAAGGTATATAACATACCATAATGCAGAAATTGCATTACAAAGGTAGAGGGCACTGGAGAAAAAAGGGAGGTGGTATGCAAAACAAATAGAAGTGTTGGAGACTTCCTGACTGTCTTCAGCCGGCCATTCCACAAGGTGGGAGCCACCACAGACAATGTCCCTGAATGGGCAGTTGCCAATGTTACTTCTTTGCAGGGTGGGACCTTCCGAAAACTTTGCTTGGGTGAATGACAGCAGTCATGGTGGGGTTCATAGCAGGAGAGGGGGTCCTGCTGGTGTGTGGGTCCAAAGCCCCAAAGGGCTCAGAACCTTGAACAGAACCCAATAACTGATTGATAACCAATGGAATATCTGTAGAACAGGTGTGACATGCACATTCCTCTTTGTGCCAAATAGTAGCCAGGCTGTGGTGTTCTATACCAACAGGAGTTTCTGATTTGTCTTTAAGGACAGGCCCATGTAGAGTGTATTAGCTAGAGTGTGTCTAGCCTTGAGGTAACTATGGCATGGACCCATGAGGCCAAGTGAGCCAAATCAAGCTTGGGGGGAATTTCTGAGCTTAGTGAAGCAGAAAGTTTTGTCCGTTGTTTTTTTGTTGGTGGTGTGGCTGCATTAACTTGTTGCTCCAGCAGTAAAGCTGGATTCAGTATAATCCCTAGGCTCTTAACTGAATTGGCAAGTGTCAGCTGGACTCCATCAAGAGTGGGAAGCACAAGGTTCTTCAGGACCTCAGCCCAACCAACATAGCCTCTGTCTTGGCAGGATTCAGTTTCAACTTATTCTTATCCATTGAACCATCGCAGAGTTGGGCACTAGCTCAGGACCTCTATAGTGTCACCAGGTGATGCAGATAAAGAGATGCAGAGCTAAGTGTCATCAGTATATTCAGGACATCCTGCTCACCCCTATGGGCTTTTCCCAATGACTTAGTGTCTCTGAATTCCCTCGTTTCTCATTGTTGTTTTTACTCTACCTTGGTTCTGTTTCACTGCAAAAGATTTACCACTAGACAAGTCCTAGACAAGTTAAGCAGCTCAGTCAAAAAGAGAGCAACTACAAAAAGAAGCTCCTGGGAGGCTGATGAGGGAGGGAGGGAGGGAGGGAGGTTATTTGAAAATCCAGGCCAGAATTTGTCAGTGAAGCTGGATGTTGCAATTAGGTCTGCTGATAAGGCCGACTAGCCAGAATATATACAAGCAACAAAGGAAAAGGTTCTTAGCGCGTGTCCTGAGGCTTTATGTGCTTGCACCTTCTCTCCAAGTAGGTAAGCTGCCCTCTCCTGCAGGTGGGGCTGGTGGGATACGGAGGGAAAGGCAATACTTCAGATACAGGCGGAGATGGTGTTTGGAGGGGGTGGTAGAGGAGCAAGCAGCTCCCTGTAGTCCCACAGTGAGGATCACCATCTGCAAACAGTTGCAAGTTAGTGTGATACGTTTCTTTTTAGCAAGTGCAGGACACACATCCTGCTAGACCAGAGAGGTCTTTGGATAATCAGTTTTGCTGGCCCTGGGCTCTTGTGACTTGGCTGTTTGACTGTCCTTTATAGCAAGTGCTGTGGTGGGATTCTGGAGGCCTTACTTGGTCCCAAAAAACAGGCAACAGAAAAAAGGCATCACATCTCATCTTAAATTTCTGGTTTTGAAGAAGCTTCCTATTCCCTATATTTTGTTAGAATAGCAAAGTAGCTTCATGTGGGACTCTGACCCGCCTAGCATGCAACCTTTGGTATGTAATATTGATCTTTTAGCACTTCTCATTCGTTTCTCTCTCATCACCCTTTCTACTCCCAAATCTAGGATTTGCACGACCCGCAGTTTGTCCGCATGTTATCTCTTTACCCCTCAACTCTTTGTGAATGTACAATTCACACTGGCAAAGACCCTCAGAATCATTCTTTATAAACACCCCAAGCCTACCCTAAGCAGAAGGGGCTGCAGCCTGCTCTTTGAAACTGAACTGTTATCTGGCTGGCTAGCAGATTTGCTCCTGCTGCACTGTGACAGGCTAGAGCTATTTCCTGCCAACAGATCTATTCATCAACAGGCATTGTTATTGGTTTATTAAGGGACAGATTCAGTGTTCCCCACACTGTCCAAAAACTGCATGGAACATTGTAGGAAAGTTAAAATTAAAGGGATTGAAAGCCTGTTTCCTTTCCTTCTCCTTTAACCCTCCTCCCGGTAACTATGGGTAGGGAGCCCCATTTTGATCAGTAAAACCAAGCAGAGGTTGAAGGGTTAAACCCCTTCCCTGCAGTGATCAGGGCTAAGTATGCATATTATGGCCTTTTTCAGATGGATGGAAAGCCCACACTTTTGGGCCCCGATCCATGTGTAGCACTTTTCCCCTCAAGCAATCTAGGAGGTGGAGCAGAAGCAGCCATCTGGGAGGTGGAATGAACTATAGCTGCTTTCCAAGTGCCAGGGGAAAAGCTAGTGCAAACATGCCTTTAGAAAAACACACGGGTCACTTACACATAGGTGGTTTGTTCCTGTTTGGTTGCTATTGGGAAGTGGGGGGGTTTCTTCGTTCTCCACAGGATTGTGGTGCTTCTGTGTACTTAGTGAGTTTTCCCCATTTTTCTGGCAATTTCCCCCAAAGATGCTTCCCTGCAGTGTTTTGGGAACTATTGCAGCAAAACTGAGATGGTACCATGTGGATGGGATGGTTGGCCACAGTTCAGATCTTCCCACCCACATCTGCACCATTTCTTCTGCCTCAACCTCCCTTGGCAGCTGTTCCCTCTCTGCCCACAGAGAGCTTTTATGTTTGTTGTTTTGAATTGGCAATTGAATTTCATTTAGCATTATGTTATAACAATCTGTCAGATTCTCTGAATTCCAATATTTCATTTAAAAAAATCTAGACCCTTTTGTTACAGAGATGTGTCTTTCCCTTGTATCTCCTCAGTAAAAGGGGCTAGAAACTTCTTAAAAATGAAAGCTGGGGATTCAGGGACCCTGATGTCTGTGTTTTTGTCAGTCAGTTGCTATATTCCCTTTAATCCCCCCACCCTATCACAATCTACTAGTTCTTCAGGATTCCCAACTTTGAATTTTGAAAAAAATCTCTAGCCCTTTTCCTTGTGTAGATCTGCAGTGAAAAGAGCCAGAGGCTTCCTCTGAATCCCAACTTTTCATTACAAAAAGAAAGTAACCAGAAGATAATAGCAAGAATGTAATATAATTGTGTTGAAACACAATAGCAATTAGTTTTTTTAAAAAACCCTGAAAAAAGTTCTCCAGTGGTACAGGGTGGGAGGAGGAGGAGTGAGGACAGAGGCAAGGAAATGGTGCTGATGTGGGTGGCACCTTTGAAAATGCACACCTTCCCATTCACATGGCTTGCTAACACACCGGGACAACATATTTTTCCTGGAAATATCCAGGTTTGAGAGCAAATGTACTGAGGACTCCAGGAAGCCTGGAAAGTGGGTGATTTTTGATGTGTTTGTTTACTTCATTATTTCTGCCTTTCTCCCCGTGGGGCCCTAAAGCGACGACACTGTTCTCTCCTCCATTTTACCCTCACAACAACACTGAGGTGGGTTAGCCTGAGAGTGGGTGAGTGGCCCATGGTCACCCAACAAACTTCAGAGGTGGAGTGGGGATTTGGGCCTGGGTCTCTCAGATCCAAGTCCAAAACTGACCACTACACTAGCTCTTATTAGTAAACAACATTGTGTGGATGCTCAAAAAAACAAAACCAGCTGCATTTTGGAAGCCCAGTTGGAGAAAAACTTCCATGTGCATACAGCCTTAGAGGGAGAAAGCACATATACGCCAAAGAAAAGCAGATAGCCAGTATGGTGTAGTAGCTAGATGGCTGGACATGACGGGCTTCCAACCCCTCCTCAGCCATGGAGCTCGGTGAGTGACCTTGAATCAGTTGCACTCTCTCAACCTAACTTAACTCATGGGATTGTTAAGGAGATAAACTGGAGGCAGCCAGTGATAGATCTGTTTTAAGTTTGGGTTGAATATCTATATACTATTAGCCAGGGCTATTTTGGGGGGAAAAGAGGTGCTTGAACTCTCGAGGGAAATTAAGGTTTCAACCTGTATCCTGAAAACTCATAAACTTTTTTAAAATGAATTTTGTTTAAGAGTTTTCTGGAACTCTGTTACGGCGCGTTCCCCCATTAAAAAAAAGCCCTGCTATTAGCCATGTGTGACTTCCATCTGTGGATACTTAAATCTGCAGATCGGGGCCGCATGAAGACTAAACAGATTTTTCTTCAAACTTGGGGGACTCCTCAGGGTTGCAGAAAAATCTGAAATAAAATATAAAATCTATGGGGGGGGGTGTTAAATCCCCCCAAATACATTTGCATTGTCTGCGTGTGCACAGACATCTCTCTTGCTAGAGCAGAATGGAGCTGCTTCAGGCCAGCCACAGCATCATGGGATGCTGGCAGCTGCTCTGGGCCCAGCAGCAGTGGAAGAGGACTTTGACAGCCTCTTTGGCCAAGCCACTGCATCAGAGGATACCAGCTGCCAAGGTGGGGCCAGCTGCCACGGCAGAGAATACTGGCCCAGGTGTAGGTGGTGCAGCTGTGGGCTTGGTGATGGGACAAGGTATGGGATTCCTCTCTCCTGCAGGTCTCCCGGCCCGCACCCCATGAGCCATAAGGAGAAAATCAAGTGTGGGGAATTGGCAGCAATTGGAGGGAGGGATTCCCCCCCCCTGCTAGTATTGCGGGTTTTTACTTGTCTGTTATAGATTCTATTTAGATCTCACTGTGTACAGCTGCAGAAAGACTTTATTTTTCTCACTGGACTATTCCATATTTTCACTTTGGTGTTAGTCCAACTGCTTCCAAGGGTAAACTGGTCTCCCTGCTGCAAGGAGGACTGCAGCTATCTCAGAAAACATAGGTTTCTTCTAATCCAGTGCTCATTCTGGTAATGTCTTTCTGTTTCAACAGGGCCAAGGGGAACTTCCTAACATGTACCAGCCATTTATTGTCTTTATTTGGGGGGCCCTTCTGCTGCCCCACAGATTGGATGGGCACTCAGTCTCCCTGGCTAACCTATCAGGGAGCACGTCTGGAACTAACCAGTCCCCAACTGTGTCCACGGATGCTCCAGGCCCTACACTGCTTAGTTCCAAATCCTTCTGGTCCCACTTCCCCCAAAAGGGTGTTTCCTGTAAGGACCTGATGCCTGAAGCCCTAGAAAATTTTGCTGCCGTACCCCAGCTGTCCCAGATCTTCATTCAAACGGCACTGGCACTTGCTCTGCAAGTTGGAGGCTGTACTCAGCATGCAGATATCTTGGTTCTGCGTCTCTACAGGGAGCTGGGGAAGGCAGATGCAAATGCTCTGTTGTCTGTGATGGCAAGATCTCTGGGAACAGCTAAGAAGTCTGGTTGGAGCAAGAGCACTGCTGCTTTGCAGTTCAACCTGGACCAGCTGGCATATACGCAAGCTCGGCGCTGCAAAGGTCTGATGCGAATTGAAGGGTCTGTCTTGCATGGCCAGGTGCACAGTGTCCACAGAGGCTTTTTGGCAGCTGCAGCAGCTTGTGACCAGAAGAGAAACAGTTGTGCCGGCGTGGCCTCCAATGGTACTGGTTTCTACCAAGTGGTAGAGCGAGATGGCAGCTACTTCCTTCAGCACTATGGTGCCCGTTCCTGGCTACATCAGTGTCAGAAGAGTGCAAGAAACAGGCGTTCTGCCCCAGAGAACTGTCATAGTGAGAGGGAAAAAAAGGTACATGCGATTGTGGAATGGATACCTGGGGTCAGCACCTATTACAACTTTGGTACCAGCATCTACTACGCAACCCAGAACTGCAACTATCTGGCCAAGGAACGTGCTCTGGAGGGTGCCATGGACCTGGGCTATGATTTATTGGCGGCTTTGACAGGTGGGACAAGTAGTATTGCCAGGCTGGGTATTTCTGCAGCGCTAAAGCCTGTGGTAAAAATTGGTGTGCGTACTTCTGTCAACTATCTCTATCCAGAGAAAGAGCTTGATCCTATTCCGACCAACTACTCTGGCCCAGTAAGAATCATCTAGCTGATTCTTCTCCCCACCGCCCCGATCATGTGTCTCTCTTTTAGATGTTTGCTGTGTGTTCCTATTTGATGTTTTAAGAACATGCATGGTAGGAGGAAATAAAAGGACCCTTGTTTGCTCTTTTGACAGTTTGTGAGTTCCTACTTAGTGGAAGATCCATCACACATTTTCTGTCTTCTTATTAACTATCAAGTCCACAGGTTTGGGAGCAGAAATCTAGTGTCCTATAGTGAGACCCCATTTCCTCTTGTGTAGACTTGGTTCCTCTTTAAGTCTTCCTAGCTATTACATTCTTCTTGCATGTTTAACTTGTACCTGAGACTCTGTACTACAGAAAGAGGCTGGTACTATTTGGCTTCTGCAAATCTAGTAGGTTCACATTGTGACATGTATCTACTGAAACAGCGCCATATCTGCTACTCCCATTTGCCTCACCCTGGCCAACTATTACCAAAATCAGATACAATGGAAAGATGTGTGAGCTATTATGGTAGTACACAGATATCAGAAATAAACTATTTTAAAAACTAACACAAAGGATCACCTCTGGACAGAATGTTTTAAGAAGAGGTTGGAGAATACAAAGGTAATTCAAAGTAATTCCTGAGTCATCTTAACCGTACACAGAAGTCAATCCTCTATGAATACTCTGATTATGATTGGACACTACTCTAGAGGAGGGGCTGTAGCTCAGTGGTAAAGTACTTGCCTGGCATGCAGAAAGTCCCAAGTTCAATCCCTGGCATCTCCATTTAAAAGGACTGGGCAGTAAGTGAAGTGAAATATATAACAACATGCAGTTATGATAGTCAATTGCAAAGTACCTTTTGATAAAAGGCTAGAGTTGGCTTCCGGTTTCGGCAACTTGCTGGCAGGTGTGCTCCATCGAGCTCTGATGAGAACAGCCTGTGATTGCAGTGGATGGGAGGGGTCCCGGATAATTCCGGGGGGCCCAGAACCCTCAGAGGGGGCTCGTAGCCTGGGGTGCGAGGGGTGCCACGAGACCAGTAATAGAGACAGAGGTGCACACCGGAGTGAGCGAGCAAGCGATCTAGCGCCTAGAGGCTTTCCCTACCATTCTGAAGCAAGCCTGGAATGAAGCGTGAGTGTGCATCTTCTCAAATTAGTCAAGCACTCAAGCGGATAACTATCCCAAAGCCCCAAGGTAATGCAGCGGAGGGGGGAGGAGTTAATCCCAGCCTGGAAAAAAGTTATTGAGAGAGTGAATGTGAGGGGCAGAGAGTGACAGTTCTGACTGGAAAAAGGTTAATCCAGCCAAGTAATGTGCAGAATAGTAAGAAGCGTACTACTTAACAGACTCTCAGAGACTTAAAATAATTTTTCTCTGTGTGTAAACAATGTTGCATCGGGCAGATAAAATGGCGGCTAGGACAAGACCTTCCCCAGGAACTGCCAGTTCAGCGATGCGTCCTTGAGACTGGAAGTAACCACTGACTTCCCTAATACGTTGGCCACAGCATTACGCCCTCTGATGGACCAAGTGACCAATCTCAACAAGAATTTTGATGCTCTCCAAAAACAACTGAAAGAAACCAGCAAAAGAATGGAACAAACAGCAAAAATGCTGAAAAAAGTTGAAGCCAAGTCAAATGTGATAGATCAAAGACTGGAAGTAGTGGAAAAAGAGAGAACCTCTGATAAAGAACAGCTGTTAAGAACATAAGAGAAGCCAATGTTGGGTCAGGCCAACGGTCCATCCAGTCCAACACTGTCACACAGTGGCCAAAAATATCAGGTGCCATCAGGAGGACCACCAGTAGGGCCAGCACACTAGAAGCCCTCCCACTGTTGCCCCCTCAAGCACCAAGAATACAGAGCATCGAATGCCCCAGAGTCCCTATGTACACCTTGTGGCTAATAGCCAATGATGGACCCCTGCTCCATATGTTTATCTAATTCCCTCTTCAAGCTGTCCATGCTTGTAGCTGCCACCACCTCCTGTGGCAGTGAATTCCATGTGTTAATCACTCTTTGGGTGAAGAAGTACTTCCTTTTATCTGTTCTAAACCGACCACTCAGCAATTTCATTGAGTGTCCACAAGTTCTTGTATTGTGAGAAAGGGAGAAAAGTACCTCTTTCTCTACCTGCTCTGTCCCATGCATAATCTTATAAACCTCAATCATGTCACCCCTCAACCATCGTTTCTCCAAGCTGAAGAGCCCCAAGCGCCTCAACCTTTCTTCATTGGGAAAGTGTTCCAACCCTTTTATCATTCTAGTTACCCTTTACTACACTTTTTCCAAAGCTATAATAGCCTTTTTAAGGTGTGGTGACCAGAACTGTACACAGTATTCCAAATGAGGTCACACCATTGATTTATATAGGGGCATTATGACATTGGCTGATCTGTTTTCAATACCCTTCCTAATAATCCCCAGCATAGCATTGGCCTTTTTTATTGCAGTCATACACTGTCGCAACATTTTCAGTGAGTTATCTACTACAACTCCAAGAGCTCTTGGTCAGTCTTTGCCAGTTTGGACCCCATCAACATGTATTTATAGTTAGGACTTTTGGCTCCAATGTGCATCACTTTACACTTGGCCACATTGAACCCCATTTGCCACGTTGATGCCCACTCGCCCATCCTCGACAGATCCCTTTGGAATGCCTCACAATCCTCCCTGGTTTTCACCACCCTGAACAACTTCGTATCATCCGCAAATTCAGCCACTTCACTGCTTACTCCCAACTCCAAATCATTAATGAACAAGTTAAAAAACATTGGACCAAGTACTGATCTCTGCGGTACTCCACTGCTTACCACCCTCCACTGAGAAAAATGCCCATTTATACTCACTCTGTTTCCTATTAATTAGCCAGTTTTTGATCCACAAAAAGACTTGTCATTTTATCCCATGACTACAAATGGAAAAATCATCGTATGTCCTGAGATTTCAAAGTATCCCAGAGCAAAAAGGAGAGAATTTGAAAGAGATTTTAAGCTAAGCATTGGCTCTAGTGGCAGATCTTAAAGAGGAATGTTTACAAAATGATATGGATATGTTGTATCAGACCTATTCAGACTTTATTAAGGAAAAAAACCTGCCCAGGGAAGTATTTGTGAAGTTCTCCAAGAGATCAACAAGAGATAAAATATTGAAAGCGACTAACGGGAGAAGAAAGAGTTCTAAAAGATAATTCCATTTGAGATAAGAAAGAGGAGGAAACAATACAAAAACCTGACATCTTTTTTACAGAAAAACTCCATTCCCTACAGATGGATAAAGCCAGAAGGACTTATCTTCAACTACAAAGAGAAAAAAGAAACTATTGACTCTGTTGCAAAAGCAAAGACATTTTTGGAGCAGCACCAACCAACAGTGAAAGGAAAAGGAAAAGCAGAGGATAATAATGTAACAGAAGAAAAGAACGAACATAGGTCGGGAAGCAGTGACAGCTCATCAGGCAGCCCTTCAGAAGAAGGCTCCAAATCCGAGAAAGGAGCGGCTGCTCCTAAACTTCTTAAAGTCAGACTGACTTATGATAAAAGCAAACACAGAGGGAAAAGATATGATTAATAGCTCAATACTGAAAGCCTGATTTCTTTTTATTAATTATAAAATACTAGGATGCACCTATCTTGGCTAATTATGCTTGAACTAGTTTGATCCTGAAATTGTAAATCTTCATTCCTGAAATTTTAAGTGAGGGGGAAGCATCGAGACAAGTTATGTATATCGTAATACAATCCTTGCCTAGCTTTGTATTTTAGGCTAGATTGCCCCACACCTTTTCCTTTTGTAGTATGTAGTGAAAAAGCAATAAAAAAGTTATTAAAAAGATAAAAGCCTGGAGTTATGAGTCACAGGATAAGAATTTTTTGATAGGATGGTTTTTTAAATCTATTCTCAGGATTTATGAGGTGTGGAAGAGGATGCAACTGCTGTGTGTATTTTTACATCACAATTAGAATAATTATGCAAGCACTTGGCTTCTTTACTTTTGAACTGATTAGATGGACATTCAGTAATCAACCATCAAGTCTTATGAAGGTCTCAAAATAGTTTTGAAGTCAGGAGACTGGCAATGTACTTTCCTATTGACTTATATATATGTTGATCCATGTTGTTATACAGGTTGTAATTTCATTGATTCTTCCTGTCAAAGGCCATAGCTTAGGAAGAGAAAGAATACTGGAAATAATCACTGGCTATGCCGATGGTGTCTCCAGGAAAAGTTTGGTTTTTTAGACCATGGCCTGCACTTTTGAGATGAAGCACTTCTGTTGGGAATGGTTTGCACTTTACAAATGTAGGGGAAAATGTGTTTGGCAAGAGCCTTGCAAACCTGATAAGGAGGGCTTTAAACTAAATCCTGTGGGGGAGAGAGACAAAAAATTGAAGGTAGTATGATGCCAATTACTAAAGATGTGCGAGGAAGGGCATATAAGCAGGGGGCAGGACCCATTAATTTGCAGGTAAGAACAGAAATGAAACACTCAGGGCTCACAAACCATGGATTCCATTGTCTCTACACTAATGCACAGAGTATGGGAAACAAGGAGGAGGAATTTGAAGTCTTAATATTGGACCTAATAGGCATTATTGAAACTTGCCACGATGAGACTCACAACTGGAATATTAGGAATGAGGGGTACAATTTGTTTAAAAAGAATAGACAAGGAAGCAGGGAGGAATAGCATTATATGTCAATGATGTATATACTTGTAAGGAAATACATGAATCTGAGCATGGAAGATCAGTTGTGTCTCTGGGTAAAAACAGGAGGAGTAAGAAATAATAGTGATATTATGGTGCCGGTCTGCTATAGACCAGTAAACCAGGCAGAGGACTTGGATGAGACACTCCTAGACCAGGTAACAAAATTTTTAAAGAGATGGGACACAGTGGTCATGGGAGATTTCAATTACCTTTATATCTGTTGGAAGTCAAAGTGCGCTAAAAATGAAAGGTCTAATAAATTACTGACTTGCTGACAACTTCATGTTCTGAAGGTGGAGAAGGAATAAGGAGTCTACTATCTTGGCCCTGACCTGGATAGGCCAGGCAAGCCTGATCTTATCAGATCTTGGAAGCTAAGTAGGGCCAACCCTGGCAAGTAGTTGGAAGGGCGACCTCCAAGGAATACCAGGGCTTGGATGCAGAGGCAGGCAAATATCAAACCATCTCTCTGAAATGTCCTAGCCCCACTAGGGGTCACCAGAAGTCACCATGACTTCCAAGCATGTAAACACACATGCGCACGCGCACACACCCACACAAAAGGAGTCTGCTATCTTGGACTTAATTCTCACCAATAGGGAAGAACAGGTTGATGAGGTGGAAGTAGTAGTGGGCATCCTGGGTAGTAGTGACCATGTAATTTAAGATCTTGGGTATGGGAAAAGCTGTATGTAATCAAACATACAGGTTGGACTTTAGAAAAGCTATTTGGTAGAATCCCATGGCCAGAAATACTCAAGGAGAAGGAAGTTCTAGAAGGGTGGGAGTTTCTTAAAAGCAATATATTGAAGGCACAATCACAGATGATTCCAGTGGGAAGGAAAAATGGGAAGTCCTTGGGGCAAGATGAATTGCATCCAAGGGCACTAAAGGAACTTGCTGATGAAATTTTGGAGCCTCTGTCCATTATTTTTGAGAATTCTTGGAGAACAGGTGAGGTGCCAGAAGACTGGAGGCAAGCCAATATTGTCCTCATTTCAAAAAGGGGGAAAAGGAGGATCCAGGTAACTACCCACACTTCAGCTTGACATCCATACCTGGAAAGGTTTTAGAACAAATCAGTCAGTTAGTCATTGAGTATTTAGAAAGGATAGCTGTTATTACTAAAAGCCAGCACGGATATCTCAAGAAAAAGTCATGTCAGACTAACCTTATCTTCTTTTCTGAGAGTTACTAACTTGTTGGATAACAGGAATGCTGTGGACGTAGTTTATCTTGATTTCAGTAACACTTTTTATAAGGTTCCACACAATATTCTTGTTGACAAGTTAGTAACACGTGGGTTGGATCCTACTACTATAAGGTGGATCCATAACTGGTTGACGGATCACACCCAAAGAATAGTTCTTCATCCTCTTCAAGAGGAGTGATAAGTGGAGTGCCTTGTGGATCTGTCCTGGGCCCTTTGTTGTTCAAAATTGTTATAAATGACTTGAATGAAGGAACAGATGGGATGCTCATTAAATCTGCAGATGATACCAAATTGGGAGGGGAAACAATACACTAGAAGACAGAATCAAGACACAGGATGATCTTGACAGGCTGGAAAACTGGGTTAAAATTAACAAAATGAAGAGATAAATGTAAAGTTCTGCATTTAGGTAAGAAAAACCCAGTGCATAATTATAGGATGGGGGCAGGCCCGTAGCTATGGTGGGGCATCTTGGGGCCCGGCCCCCTGACTTACTGCCAAGGCCTCCACCCGACTTCCCATCCAGCCCAGGTGCTCCCTTGGAGGTGTGTGCAGGGGTCTGTGCGAGGTGCCCACTGATTTATTTAAAGGCCCCCTCAATTAAAAAATCCTGGCTACAGGCCTGGATGGGGGAGGCTTGTCTTGGCAGTGGTACTGAGAAAAGGATCTAGGGGTCTTAGCATACCACACACTGAACATGACTCAGCAGTGTGATGCAGTAACTAAAAAGGCAAATGTGATTTTGGGCTGCATCAACAGTAGTGTTCAGTTCATGTGAAGTGATCACTTTGCTCTGCTCTGGTTAGACCTTACTTGGAGTACTGTGTTCAGTTTTGGGCACCACAGGTAAAGGAGGATGTTGACAAGCTGGAATGTGTAGAGAGGATGGCAACTAAGATGGGAGACTTGGAGACCAAGTCCTATGAGGAAAGGTTGAAGGAGCTGGGTTTGTATAGCCTGGAGAAGAGATGACTGAGAGGTGATATGATAGCCATCTTCAGGCATTTGAAGGGCTGTCATATAGAGGATGGTGCAGAGTTGTTTTCTGTTGCCCCAGAAGGTCAAACCAGAACCAACAGGATGAAATTAAATCAAAAGAGGTATTGGCTAAACATTAGGACTTCCTGACAGTGTGGTTTCTCAGTGGAACAGGCTTCCTCAGGAGTCAGTGGGCTCTCCTTGGGAGGTTTTTAAGCATAGGCAAGCTAGCCATTGGACAGCAATGATGATTTTGTGAATTTAGGCAGATCGTGAGAAAGAGGGCAGGAAGGGATGAGTCAGTGCTTGGCCCTCGTGACCCTTTCTTATATACCCAGGGTAATGCCGATTGCCACTTCAGGGTCAGGAAGAAATTTTCCTCCAGGCCATATTGGCCCAGGGATTCTAGGGATTTTTTGCCTTCCTCTGGGCATACAGCAGGGGTCATTGGGGGGGGTAGTTCTGAATTTCCTGCATTGTGCTGGGGGCTGAACTAGATGACCCTTCAGGTCCCTTCCAGCTCTCCAATGGGGACCCAAAGAAGCTTACATTATTACCCTGTGAGGTAAGTTAGGCTGACAGAGTGTGACTGGCCCAAGGTCACCCACCAAGCGTCCTTGGCATGAGTGGGAATTCAAACCCAGATCACCCAAATACTAGTCGGACACTCTTAACCTTCTTACATTGGTCTCCCCTCAAAATCAACTTGGAGATGCCAGTTGGTGCAGAACACCACAGCTTGGCTAATATTGGGAGCTAAATTCAGCATGCATATTACTTACATTTTGCTGCCGCTCCATAGGCTGCCCATCAGCCTCAGGGTTTTCCTTTGGCTTTTATAATTATGAAAACACCCATATTCATTCATAGATCAATAGCAATAATTGCACACCTTGGTATTCCCTTAAACACCATGAAATCTAAAGTTGTGTTTGCATTAACAGCTCATTTTATACATCACTGCCTTGGACTGGCACATGCGGGGGGGGGAACCCTTCATCCCTTTTCATTCCCCCCGACACCTCTGGCAACACTTCGCACAGTTCTCGATCTCCCCGCCCATGCCCAGCCACCACACGTAGCTGTGGGCCAGTGCCTTCATTCGCACAATCCCTGGGTGCGTCTTTTTGAGGGCTCTGAGGACCCGCTGGTGTAGAGGCGCTGGCACCACTACCCTACTTCCCCATAACAGGCAGCCCTTGTGAGCTGACAGCTCGTCTCAACGGGAAGAGAATGCAGAGAACTCAGGGCCCACCCAACTGGTGGGCCATCCCCTCCCCACCCAGTCAAGAACACGGGACATCAGGCGGTCCTGAGTGGCGTGGCGGGACACATCAGATACCTGGAGGGGTCTGTCGGGCAGGTCCTCGATGCGCAGGATCTGGTGTGCAGGCACCAAGTCAGGGTCACAGAAAGGCAGCAGCAGGCGGCTGAGGATGTCCGCATGTCCCATCACTTTTCTGGGTCTATGTAACAGTGCATACCTGAAGCCCGCTAGAAAATCAACCAATGGAGCACTCTGGGGGACAGCATCTGTGGCGTCTGGCGATTGGGGGCCAGAAGGCCCAAGAGGGGCTTATGGTCAGTAACGATGGTGAAGGGCCAGCTGTAGAGATAATAATGGAACTTCTTGACACCCACCACGATCGCCAATGCCTCTTTGTCGATTTGAGCGCAGTTGCGCTCCGCTGAGGACAGGGTCCTGGAGTAGTAGGCCACTGGGACTTCCCAGCCATCGGGCAGCTGGTGTCTTAAGATAGCCCCAACCCTGTATGGTGAAGCATCACAGGCGAGGACAATGGGGAGCACTTCATCGAAGTGCGCCAGGGCAGCATTTGATGTCAGCAGTTCTTTGACGGCCTGGAACACCGTGGCTTGCTTCTAGCCCCCAAGCCAAAGCATTCTTGTTGAGCAGCCGGTGCAAGGGCTCTGCGAGGGCAGCTTTGTGGGACAAGAAAGAGTGATAGAAGTTCAGCAGCCCCAAGAAAGCTTGAAGTTCTGCCTTGGATGACAGAGGTGGCGCGTTGACTATGGCGCTGACCTTGTCTGGAGTTGGATGGATGCCCTGTGTGTTGACCGTAAACCCCAGGAATTCAACCCTTGGCACTCCCAGCAGACATTTTCCCTGCTTCACCTTCAGCCTGGCCGCATGGAAACATTGCAGGATGGCACGCAGTCTGTCAGCGAAGACCTCGGGAGTGGGTGCAGTGATCAGAATGTCATCGAAAAATGGCTGGACTCCAGGGATCCCTTTAAGAAGACAGGCCATGAGATTCCTCAGGGTGACGCTCACCCCAAATTGTAATTGCCACACCCCAAATACACCCCTATGTGTGACTATTGTCTAGACCTCTGCCATGGCATCGTGCATGGGAAGCTGCTGATAGGCTTAGGCCAAGTCCAATTTTCCAAAAATCTTTGCACCTGCCAAGGAGGCCAAGACATGGCTGACCACCGGGACCGGGTATGTGTGGTCCTGGAGGGCTTTGTTGATAGTGCACATAGTCCGCGCAGATGCAGACATCCCTGTTAGGCTTGACAGGCATCACTATGGGGGTCTCCCAGAGTGCGTGCAGCATTGGCTCCAGCACCCCCTGGGCCACTAAGCGATCCAGTTCCCCATCTATCTTCGGCTTGAGGGCGAATGGGACACTCCTGGCCTTTAAACAGATGGGCCGCGCTGTCAGGTTGAGGTCAAGGGACACAGGCGGACTGGTGTAGCGTCCTAGCATCCCATTGAAGATCACTGGGAACTCATTGCACACATCCCGGAAATCAGATGGTCACACGTGGTGCACCCCTGTCACTCCCAGTTCTAAAGATGCGAACCAAGACAGAACCAGTAAACTTGTGAGCCTCTTCCACCACCAGCAACTCCAGTGGGCCCTTAAAATTCTTGTAAGACACCTGAAACTTGTCCCACCCCTTCACAGCCACTGGGTTCCTTTGAAAATCTCTAAGGGTGAACATAGAGGAGGGTTTCCGCAGGCGGGGTCCCCCATGAGGGCAGAGCCTTGCTAGCATCTCTTTCGAGATGATGGAGAAGGAGGACCCAGTGTCTAGTTCCATCTCACAAGGGGACCCTTCTATAAGCACAGTCACATGGATTTTATTAGGGGCATCCCAGGGCAAGCTTAGTACCTGATCATAGTGGATGGTCGTTGTGTTCAGTCCCGTGGACCGGTGTGCGGTGGCTTGTCTCTGGGGACCTCTGGAGCGGCAGGCACGGGCTATGTGGCCGACTTTTCTGCAGGACCGGCAAACTGCGTCTCTGAAGTGACAGGAGCGGCATTCATGGTCCTCCCTGCAGCTGGCAAACGGTGTTTGCTGGGTGGACCTTGCAGGGCAGTTGTTGGTGTGTGTGGTGGTCCTCACAGGGTTGGTGTTGGCGGTCGAGGACTGGAAATCCCGTTGAGGTGGGCAATGAACTTGGTGTATTTCATCCTCATCTGAGGAGTCTGAGGTCATGGATGTGCATGCCTGGTGTGCCGCATGTGCGTGGTGCTCCCGGTGCAATTGTTCATATGTGGTGGCCTCATGTAGGGCCTTCTTGAAGGTCAGCTCGTCCTGGCTCGTGAGTTTATGGCGGATCTTCGGTTCCCAGATACCCACAACCAATTGGTTAAGGAGAATATCCCCCAGGTCTGGGAACCTGCATTTGGTAGACAATCTGCGTAGGCCTGCCAGGAAATCGGTGGCTGCTTCATTGGGTTTCTGATGACGCACAAAAAACTCTAAGCACCTCACCATTTTGGTCGACTGTGGCATGAAGTGGTCTGTGAGCACCTTGACCAGCTCGTCATACTTCACCTCAGCCAGGGATTTGGGTGCAAAGAGGTCCTGCACGAGCCGTAAAGCTGCAATTCTGCAGGAGATGAGCAGCAGCAATTTCTTCTTTTCCTTGCTGGTGATGTCTTGGAAATGGATGAACTATTTGAGTCTCTCCATCCACGTTTCCCACAGTTCGGGGTGAGCGGCATCGAATTCTGGAAGATTTCCCTGAGCGGCAGCCATGACTCTCGAGGTAATGCGATCCGTGGAGGCCTGGAGCTCTTCGTTGCGAGTAGCGGAGCGTGGCTTGGAGCCCTGGAGGTTGTCTTCACTGTGCAGCGCGGTGCTCAAGTCGGTGTTGGAGTCAGGCTCGCTCATCGGGATCCCATCCTCGTCACCAGTGAAATATACTGGGTTCAAACGCGTAGAGTGATCAGCTCATGGTTTATTGTGATTTCAGCTCCAACTCAAGGCTCGCTCATCGGGATCCCATCCTCGTCGCCAGTGAAATATACTGGGTTCAGACACGTAGAGTGATCAGCTCATGGTTTATTGTGATTTCAGCTCCAACTCAAGACAAACTAGCTGGGTCCAAAACCGACTTTTATCCATGCAGCGCACAACACCCAACACACACCCCACTCCCGTGGTTGGCTATTTACAGTGTAAGAGTTCCTCATAGGGGAACTTTAGGATCCAGGCAAACCTATTGGTCTGCCCTAGGATCCAAATTGGCTATTGTTCCAAAACCCAAAGGTACGCTAGACTGCATGGTCTTGCTAGCACAGACGTGTCCAGACATGTCCATATCAATACACAACACAAACTGAATAGCAATCTAGGTTTGCACTTTCACAACTTTGGGGTGATTTATTGCAGTCTCACTTGCCCTGCTGTAATTTCTATTAACGTTTTAGGCTGTTGTTTTACACTTATGTATTATATTCGTGTATTCCATTGTGGTGCTGCGCTAATCTGTTGCAGCAAAACCAGAAAGGAGTCTTGTGGCACTCGCCCTCCAAGAAATCTGACATCTTTATCCCACTTTTCCTCCAAAGAACCCAGGGAAGCATACATGGTTTCATTGCCTCCATGTTGTCCTCACAACAGCCCTGCAAAGTAGATTAGGCTGACAAAAGGATAGCTGGCACAAGGTGAGCAGGCAATGGGCTTCCTGGCTGAGTAAGGATCTGAACTTAAGACTTCCAAGGCCTGTTCCAACTGAACCATTACATGACGCTGTCTCAAATGCTCTTTTAGTCAATAAAGTAGCATTAGGCTCCTTTTCGTTTAGGGAATAACAGCTGGCTCCCCCTTGCATGCTGAAATGATTACTTAAGCCATCACAGAGATAACAAAACTAGCATTATCTCCTTGAACAACACCCTTTCCGATGAAGAGCGTTCACATATTAGGGTTGCCAGTTCCAGACTGGGAAATTCCTGGAGATTTGGGGGTGGAGTCTGGGGAGGTTGGGGAGGGACCTCCACAGGGTATAATGCCATGGAGTTGAAAGCAGCCATTTTCTCCAGGGGAACTGATCTCTGTTGCCCAGAAACCAACTATAATTCTGGGGACCTGCAAGGGCCCACCTGGAGGTTGACAACCCTGCCACATATTCTATAGTGCTTAGTAAAACCTGGTCTACACATGCAGCAGAATCTAGTGGCAGAATGGACTGTACAACATCAAGCTGTCCACAGGTGAAATACCTGGAGACTTTGGGGGTGGATCCGAGAGAGGGTGGGGTTTGAAAAGGGGAGGGGCCTCAGCATGCTACAATGCCATACAGTTCACCCTTCAAAGCAGCCATTTTCTCCAGGGGAGGTGATCTCTGTCAGCTGGAGATCAGTTGTAAAAACGGGAGATCTCCAGGCCCCACCTGGAGGCTGGCAATCATAAGTGAAGGTAACATTGTAGTTCCCCTACATTAATAATCTCCTATCACTGGACGACTAGGACCGCATGATGAAGAGCTACGCTAGAGTGTCCCCTTTATAGTCTTAATTTTCAGGAACTTTATACGTGGAAGAGCATTAGACATGTGCTTCTTCGCCACCTACAGTCTGATGTGGTGCAGCTCATTCTACCACCTTCGAATTTCTCCAGCTAACGCTGCTACGCGTGAATCAAAAACCCCCTCCGTTATCCATAGGCGTGAAGTATTCCTTTAAGGCCTCTAGAACTTCTAAATAGATAAGCCTAAATTCTCATCCAATCACATTTCCCCCTCCTCCAAGACGCGACGAAGCCCCGCCTCTATAGCTGACGTCATTCCTGGGAAATCGAAATATTCTGCGGTAGAACAGGCTCTTCCTTCTAATGGTCTCTCCTCCGTCCGTTGCTGAACGCAGCTCCAGACTTTTCGTCCAATCAAGCGAGGAGTGGGCGGAGTAATAACTAATTTGTGGGCGGGATGATCTCAGGAATAGCAACTGGAAGGAGGGGAGCGCCTCGGGTCTTGCTGGGCAGCGGTGTTTGCACTGGTAGGAAAATTAATGGGTGTTAGATTGGGTCTGCACGAAGGATGGTGGGATAGGCATCTAATGGTCGGGGGTGGGACCTGCGCATAGTGGTAGTTTCTGGACAATTTCAGAGAGAAGAGACTTGTAAGGTGGATCTATCTAGAGAGTGGGTGGGTACGCAGTTACTGTAGGTTCCATTGGTCAGACGGACGAAGTTGACATAGGGAGGAGTTGAAACTGGGGAGGGGGGTGGTCAGAGCGCCTAGTGGCTTTGAGAAGTTGGTGTTGCATTGAGTAGGGGGTTGGACTAGATGGCCTGTATGGCACCTTCCTACTCTGTGAGTTTATGATTCTAGTAAGGGGCTCAAGAACCTAGATTTTTAGGTACCCTATTAGAAAGATGTCAACATCACTTGCAGCTTTTTCCAAGACAGATACTAGACTGCACTATATTCTATTTCATTAGTAAAATGTCATCTGGAACTTTGGTCAAGATTAATATCTCTACTGAGGAAAACAGATTACCCTACAATGCATGTATGCCTTATTTTGCCTTATAAAGCCAGTATTTGCAATGGGTTCTCAGGCTTAAAAAAGACAGCTAACATTTCTGTGCTTGAAGGTGCACGTCTGTTTTTTATTTATTTATTGGTGCCCTTGTGAGTTACTGCTCTGGGTCTGCCTTTTTATCTAATAAAAGATAGACCTGTACAGAAGTCCAATGTACTGTCTCCTCCAGAGAATGCATCTCTGTGTTGGGAGTATCTGACAGCACAAGCCAGCTGGTTTAGATCGGCCTGCAGTAATTTTTCCTAAAATTGCACTGTGTGAGTAAGCAGGTAGCATCTGTTGCTAAAGCACAGCAGAAGTTCCTTGCTTGCACTTGAGGCAAACTGAAAGTAGATAAGGCCAGAGCAGTGGTTCATGCAGAGACGTGGTACCCAAAGTTCTCCCAGAAGTAAGTGTTGGCAGGCACATAGTTGGGAGTTGTGGCTTTAGATATTTAAAGATGGGGAACATATTTCTATGCATTTTTCAGTGTAAGGTATGCTTGTAAGCTTCCATTGCAGAGTGGGGATTTGAACCTGGGTCTCCCAGAGCCTAGTCCAGCATTGGGTCATGATTAGTCTGTTGTGAGTTTTGCCCTGACCTGGATAGCCCAGGCAAGCCGGATCACGTCAGATATCTGAAACTAAGCAGGGCTGACTCTGGCTCGTATTTGGAAGGGAGACCTCCAAGGAATACCAGGGCTGGGACACAGAGGCAGACAATACCAGGGCTGGGACGTAGAGGCAGGAACGTCCACTTGGCCTCAGCCAGGGCTTTTTCTGCCCTGGCCCCAGCCTGGTGGAACATGCTCCCATTTGAGATCAGGGCCTTGCGGGACTTACATACCGTACTGTAGGGCCTGTAAAACGGAGCTGTTTTGCTAGGCCTTTGGTTGAGGTGGTGGGCGTCCAATAAAATTTTGTTTCCCCCCTGCTGAGGTTTACCATTTTTAATGTGGCCCAGATTAAGAAGAAGAAAATGGCACCAGCTTGAAATCTATGTATATGAATAGTGTTTTATACTGTTTTAATTGTTTTTATATTTAATAATGTATTGTACTTTTATGATGTCTTGATTTGTTCTGTGATCTGCCCTGGGCCCACTTGTGGGGAGGGTGGAATATAAATCGAAAAAAACAAATAAATACTGAGCCACTTCTCTGAAAAGTCAAAGCCCCACTAGGGGTCGCCAGAAGTCAAACAGAATATATAAATAGTCTGTTGTGAGTTTCTACATCTTTCATATGCAATGTCTCTTGAAATCACCCCCTAAGAAATACCTGCTCTGTGCTCTCTTTTTATGGTGCCTTTTATATACAGTCCAGTATCTCTGAAAAGAATAGCTCAGCCTTCTGAAAAAGGACATCTGACGTTCAAAACCAATACATAATATTTAGCATTTATATACAAATGTACTGTGAAGAAGATTTAGTTTTTATATCTCGCTTTCCTCTGCCTTAAGGAGTCTCAAAGTGGCTTACAATCGCCTTCTTTCCTCTCCCCTCAACAGGTACCTTGTGAGGTAGGTGGCTCTGAGAGAGCTCTGAGAGAACTGTGGCTGGCCCCGGGTCACCCAGCTGGCTTCATGTGGAAGAGTGGGAAATCACACCCAGTCTGCTGCTCTTAGCCACAACACTACACTGGCTCTCAGTGGCCAAAATAGTTTGATTTAAAAAATAAAATCTCACTTGAACACTAATAGTTGTTTCACAGAATAATTTCTGATGTAATTTGTCTTAATGACATTTTTAGACTTTGCTTTTATTCATACAGAAAGCTTATAAGCCACTTGCTCTGGGGGTCTCATGAGGTTTAAAAGAAACAAAATCACAAAGATAGCAACAATACAATGACAATTGTAATCATAAATACAAGACAAGAGTCCACTAGCTGCATAAAAATGGCATAAAGCAACATTCAGCCATCTAAAGTGTTATCATAAAGCAGCCATCAGGCGAGACGTAATCTATAACAATAGTTTTAAAAAGAACCTTTCAGCTGTGTTAGGTTTGACTTGTTCAACCTAGGTAATGTTTGACTTGGTATTAAAAGCAAGGTAAGGTAGGTGACAGGGGAACCTCACATTTGAGGGCATTCCAGAGGTGAGGTGCCACCACAGAAAAAGCCTTGTCTCTGGATGCTGCCTGTCATCTTTTGCTGGCAAGAGCATACAGAGAGAGTGAGCAGAGGTGGAGGATCTTAAGTGATGGGCTGGACTGGATGGCAGTTCTTTAAATACCTCGGTCCTCCCAGATGGTTTAGGGCTTTAAAGATAAGAGCCAACATTTTTAATTTTGCCTGGAAACTAAAGATTTTAAGACCAAAGTTTCCAGTCTGGATCAGTGTTCTTTTAATTGTATCCTTTCTGTAAGTTGTGTGTTGACAGAAATCTTGTTGTATGAAGCACAATTCTAAAAATTACTACTCCTGAGCCAGGGTGGTGGTGTTTATTTCACATACATTTTATTCTGGTAGATGATGGGTATTTTGTATTAAATTGTATTGTATTCAATTATATCGTTTATTCTTAGAGGTTAATTTTAAGGTAAGGAGTTGTTGCAAAGATGGTGTGTATTGTAAAATATTGTAGTTATAATGGAAGAATAAGCGTTGGATTCTGTGGCAAATACTCTCACTGTGACTTCACTGGTTCTGTCACTGGGACACCCAGTTGATGTTCTTTTGGAGTATATTATACATATCTCTTGAGAGTCCCTTGGACTGCAAGGAGATCAAATCAGTCAATCCTAAAAGAAATCAACCCTGATTGTTCCTTGGAAGGCCAGATCCTGAAGCTGAAGCTCAAATACTTTGGCCACCAAATGAGAAGGGAACATTCACTGGAGAAGACCCTGATGCTGGGAAAGATTGAAGGTCAAAGAAGAAGGGGACGGCAAAGGATGAGATGGTTAGACAGTGTCATTGATGCAACGAACATGAAATTGAGCAAACTTCAGCGGAAGACAGGAGGGCCTGGCGTAATCTGGTCCATGGGGTCGCGAAGAGTCGGATTCGACTGTGCGACTGAACAACAACATACATATCTCAATAAATAAGAACCATTGTGAAAAAACTGCCACATAAATTCTAAGTGGCCTTTTCCATGATCTGCCTTTAATTGAAAGATGAGATGCAAAAAGGTGAGAAAACACCTGACATTTATAAAATAGCTGAATTTGTACCAACAAGGGAACGTAGAAAGAAAGGAAAACTATACGTCAAGGTGGATTACAGTGGTAGACTTGAACCAGGGATCCTTGTTTAGTCACAGGCATTTGCTACAGTGGGTTCTAGTCCACATGGAATAAAACCTTGTTAGACTTTAATGTGCTCAAAGACTTCTGTTTTTTCCTGTAGCAAACTAATGTGGAATTACTGCCATTCAGCCCTGAAGCTCACTCTACCCTAGAGCACAGTTACACACTCTCAAACTAACCTGGCTTGTGAGGATGAAACAGGAGTATGTCAGATACCATGTGCACTGTCTTGAAGGAAGGGTGCAATATGCATTTACATCACTCTGGGCTCCTTGGTGGAAGAATAGGATTAGAATAACTAAAACATTGAAGGAACTAAACACAGCAATTACTCCTTGCTTATAGACTCTCATAACAGACCACCAGGGAAACAGGTACGACTTTCACTGTGAAGATTTCTGTAAAAAAAAAATGGGGAAAAATATGTAAGGGTCTTTCTTTCAGCTGCAGTGAACCCAGCTGAAGGAAACACTGACATGATAGGAAAACTCTAATTAACAAGCCACCCCAAGGGTTGCTTTATTAGAATGTATTTGGTGGTTCACAAACTGTGGGATAGGATCCAAAAGCGGGTTGTGAGTTCCTCACAGGTGGGTCATGAGGCCAGGAGAAGGAAATGGGATGAGCAGGAAAAGAATGTTGAAGTATGCCTAATCTGTGAAATGGTTATGCAATGCAGCTTGTTGCTTAGTAATGTTATACATTTGTAAGTAGTTAATGAAATATAAATTATAAACCTGTTCACTATTAATGGATGTGTCTTATGTTGGGAAGGGGGAAGTAGTGTGAAGTTTCTTTGTAAGGGGGTCCCAAAAACTATATTAAGGTTAGAAATGGTTCCAAAAACTACATTAAATTTATGGTTGGGTCCCAATTCAAAAAGTTTGAGAACTACCCAAACAAATAAATACTAGTACATTATAGAGTAATAGATTTTAAACACTGAGAGGTTCTTAAAGGCTGACCCCTCTCAAATACTAAACATTTGGGAGCCAGCTTGGTGTAGTAGTTAGTGTTAGACTAGGATCTGAGAGACCCAGGTCCAAATCCTCATTCTGCCATGCAAAGGGGTGGCCTTTGGCCAGCTACACACTCTCAGTCGCACATACCTCATAGGGTCGTTGTGAGGATAGAATGGAGGGCAGAGGATGCTGTTAGGTCACTTTGGTCCTCATTGGGGAGAAAAGTGAGTTATAAACTATGTCAATAAGTAAGTGGATTCTGATTTCTGTGAGATATGGTTGCTTAGGACAGCAAGATAAGAATCAATATATTTTATGAAAAACTGTCCTTGACTGAAACCAAGCACAATGTTCCTAGTTAGGATGAGGCTATCTGTGAAAAATCACAGAGCATCCTGCACTCTGACCTTCTTATTCTTCTGTGGTGATTTTCACAAAATGGAAATTCTTTAGCAATACCATTTTGCTTGGATTACAGGAATATAGGTAATTAGCCCTACTGAAAATCGCTTTTCTGCTTGTGCAAATCAATTGTTGCCTAGCTGGCAGTGATGCTTGGTTCTGTAAATACCCTTGATGACTCCGTATTGTTTTGGTCTGATTCTGCCTGTCTCTTCTTGGTTTCACATCCCCCTTTGCCAGTTTCGTAATTGCCTGAAAACTGAGACAGTATAAGCCAAGAAGAAATCTATCATGCTTTCCAGGGCTGAGCTACAGTTTTTTGTTTCTTCTGTGTTTATTTTAGTCTTTCCCCCCTTTTTTGCAAATGTAGCTGCCAGAATCACTTTATTAAGCAGCAGAACAGTATGCTGTGAGGGGGCTTAACCCTCCCTGCTGCCATTTTCTCTCTGGGAAAAAATTACTTTTAAAACTACTTTTTCTCCTAATGGAGAAACCCAATAGGTACCCTTAGTCGTCCCCGTCCCGTCCCCCCCCCCAATTGGGGGTAAACTCAGGTGGATTTTCCCAAAAGAAAACCAGCAGGGGAAGGACAGAGTTGCCTCCTCTTCACATGCTGTGTCATCTCTCCTTATAAATAATTATCTTTTGGTTTCGCAAGATTCCATGCGCTCCCATTGGCTGTAAAATGCCCTCCCTCAGCCATTGGCCCATCAGAGTACTCGTGTGCCATTGGCCGGGTGCTGGGTCTGCTCCTCTTCCCCACCCACTCCCACTGGCAGACCAGCTCTCTCTCCTGAGGAAGACAGTTCTCTGGACTCCTGTGAGGGACTGTCCCCTCAGTGGCTGTTGGTAGGCAGCCAAGCTTGGTTCTGTGAGTAAAAAAACAAAGGACTTTCAGCATAACCCCCTCCCCCACCCATAACCCTCTCCCCAATGGCCACTTTCCTGTCAGAATAAATGGAAAAAGGCTCTTTCTCCTGCTTAGCTTCAGCATGGCTGGCTGGCTGGCTAACGAGGTGGGCCAGAGACCATCAGACCATTTTCTTCAACTCCCCGCTGTGCGGCTGACTTTCCCCTAGGGCTGCCAATTTCCAGGTGGGACCTGGAGATCTCCCACTGTTGCAATTGACCTCCAGATGACAGAGATCAGTTCCCTGGGAGAAAATGGTTGCTTTGGAGGGTAGACTCCATGGCATTATACCCTTCTGAGTCCTTCCACACACACCCCAAATGCTGACCTCCACAAGATCCACCCCCCCAAATCTCCAGGTATTTCCCTAGTCAAAGTTGGCACCTGTACTTTCTCCTCTGTCAGTAAAAGGCCCTTTCCACACCTATGTTGGCCTTTGGGAGAAAACTCATTGGACTCAGTCCTGATCAGGTTGCCAACTCCAGGTGGGCAATTCCTGGAGATTTGAGGGATGGAGCCTGGAGAGGGTGAGACTTGAGGAGGGGTGGCACCTCAGACAGGTACGATGCCATAGACTCCACCCTCCAATCCAGCCATTCCCTGATGGGGAACCAGTGTTGCCAATCTCCAGGTGGGGGCTGGAGATCACTCAAAATTACAACTGCTCTCTAGGAGGGATGGGGGAGGCGATGGAAAACTAAAGGTAGGTTGATGGTTGGTTGGGAGGGAGATAGGGTTATCAACTCCAGGTTGGGAAATTCCTGGAGATCTGAGGGGTCGAACCTGGAGAGGGTGAGTGTTGAGGAGGGGTGGGACCTCAGACAGGTACAATGCCATAGACTCCACCCTCCAAACCAGCCACTCCCTCCTGGGGAACTACTGTTACCAATCTTGGGGGTGGGCTGGAGATCACTCAAAATTACTACTGCTCTTCAGGTAGCAAAGATCAGTTCTTCTGGAGAAAATGGTGGACTCTGTCATTATACCCTGCTGAGATTGCCACAGCAAATTGTCACTGAGTGCCCAAAGCCGGGGCACTCTCCCAGAGCCTCTTTCTAGAGCCCGTTGTATTTATTTCCACAACGGGCCTTATTCCTAGTTTTAGATAAAACAATACTAGTAGCAAAACTTGCAAAAGATGAAAGTCATAATTGTGCCCCTCCCCACTTTCCAATCAGAGATCCAGTCCAAATTTTCAGAAGTGAAGGCTCAGAACTGACTGTGAAAAACAGCTATGTGTGCATTGACTAGCACTCCAGAAATTTGTAGCCTGGGCTGGTGTTGCGTTTGATGTGCTAATATTGCACATGCTGCTATTTTTCTTCTTATTTACATTACACTTTTGTCCCTTATGTTGCATGCTGAGGGGCACAATAAGGGAAGGGGCTGAGGCAAAGCCTCTGGTGCTGGTGGCCCTGGAGGAGAGGAGAAGTAGAAAGGCCTTTGCCTGAGTCCCAGCTCTTGTGGGAGGGGGCAGAAATCATTTGCTGGCCTCCCAACCTTTGTAGCTGCCTGCGGATTACAGGGGTATAGGAGGGCAGGCAGAAGGAAAATACCTGAGGCTCTCTCACAGACCCCCTTATAGCTCTTAAAGGATAGAGTAATTATTTTTAAAAAATACAAACATGATTTAAAAAAAATGGTTTTACATTTCAGCTCTAGTCAGTTTCCCTTTTAGTAAGAGCAGGAATTAAAAAGAAATCTGAACTTTGTGCAGGCACTTGATTCCTTAAAATTGGATTTGTGTCTCTTCTATGAAAGTTATGAAAGTTTGTTGGGTAGTGATATAGTACAGTATTCAGTGGGAGCCAGGGAATGGCAAGTCACCACAAATCACCCACTGATCTACCTGGATGACCCCTCATTCCTATTTTATGCCTAGGAACAACTAGCTAATTGTCCTCCAGTTATGGGAACAATCCTGCATATTCAGTGGAGTTTGCTCCCAGGAAACTGTTCTTATGTTTGAAGCCTGCTGATAGCAAACAATGTGGATGTTTATCTTCCATGTCATGGAAAACAATAACCTGACCAGTAACTCCCACCAGCCCTTACTTCTAGTTAAAGTTACTTGTTTTTTTGTGGGATGACAGGGAGAAGGGTCAGGCTAGAACAGAAAGCAACCCTGAGAAAAAACAGAAAGCAACAATGAGGAAAAATAAGTGCTTTGTGTAGTTGATTCTAACCAGTGCCCAACTCAAAATCTCATAATTGCTGCTTGTCTTAAAAGAGACCCTGTTTGAGGTCATGGGTATTATTATTATCTAAAAATAAACAATATTATAATATTACTTTCTAAAATAGCAGAAATATTAAATTTTTAGGAAATATAGAGTGTATTTTCTGAGGCTGTATAAGGATTCTATTTGAATTAATATGTGTTATGGTTATAGTAACCAAAATATGCAGTTTTAATTAGGAAGTGTACAGATCACTGGAACATTTTGATTTAAATCTTAATTAGTGATTCATGGTGTTTTTTCCTTGGTAGTTTAAGATGTTTTAGTTAGGTCATTTGTACATCACTTCGCCACATACCCTGCTCAAGGTGGCTAACCAGAAGAAAAAGGGAAGGGGATGAATAAGGATTACCCCACAGGAGTTAAACCATGTAGATGTATATAAACACAGTCTTGTACTGCAATCCAGCAGAAATGAACCCATCTAAGCCCATTGATTTTAGTTGACCAACAGTGCAATCCAAAATACACTTTCCTGGGATTAAGCCCCATTGAATAGCCCTGAGAAGGATTTTGAGTTGACCTGCTTAGATCTGCTCTCTTAGAAGGGTGTCGCTCTGCTTAGGGCTGCACTTACAGGAACACAAAAGCAAGCCATCGACCACCACTAGATGGGAAATGCAAGCCAGGATGATACAAATGAGAGAGTTGATTCATGATTATAGGCTAATTTAGTATGTCTGCTTGTGAATTTGATTGAGCTCAGTGGAACTTTTCTTTAGCATCATTGGATTACTCTGTCACTTTTCTTCTTCTTTGGAAGTTTGTTTAAGACGCATGCTGGGTGACCTTGGGCCAGTCACATACTCTCAGCCTAACCTACCTTACAGGGTGGTTGTGAGGATAAAAGGGGAGGGGAGAACAGTATAAGCTGTTTTGGGTCCCCATTGGGGAGAAAGGGGTTGAATGAAGTAAAACAAATTAAATTTCATGTTAGAATGTATTTAAAAATGATGGGCACAATCTTTTCCAGCACAGGGATTCCTCTCTTCCTCAGCCAGACATAAGTTTGTTTTTTGTTTGTTGAAATCCCTTTAATGCAAAATATACCTTTAACTATTTCAATGTATCTGAGGAAGTGTGCATGCAATAAAACTTGGTTAGTCTTAAAGGTGCCAATGGACTAAAAACCTTGTTCTGCTGCTTCAGACCAACACGGCTGCCCACCTGGATATATCTTGAACTGGCATTGATGTATTCTCCATGCATTTAGGACTTTCTAAACAGTCTCTTGGGTCACTTGGTTTCCTGCAGAAGGGCTTGCTGCCATGTCCTGATGTTCTGACTTTCTTCTGCAGTGGGAGTCCAGTATCATACCCCAACATGGCCCAGTGGCAACAGATCCGGATGCTGGACAATATCCATCGGGAGCAGGTGCACCGTCTCTACTCAGATGACTGCTTGCCAATGGAAGTGCGGGAATACCTAGCCTACTGGATTGAAGATCAGAACTGGTAATGCCACTTGGTCACTGTTGAAAAAACCAGTGAGGAGGAGAAAAATAACTTACTTCCTTTTCTTTCTATGTGTCTTGTTCAGGGTTCAGTTGCTCTTGAGAGATATGTAGGGTGTTTGAGCGGATACAGGTAGAATCTGTAAGCAGCAAACCCAGAGCCTGCATGATCAGGAAGCTGGGAGCCCTTAACTGGCAGAGGAACAGAGTGGAACTAGTCAGAAGAACCCATACAATTCTTGGTTACTACAGCTTGTGGCTGAGAAATTAAAGCTGGAGCTAGACTTGGCCTTTACCTAGCAGGGTGGTCAAATGGAGACTTGTTTTGCTACTGCTTTCAGCTGCTGAATTGTTAGCTTTAAAAGGACCTTGTTGGGGTCTAGTGTCTCTTTAGAGTGGGATTGCATGTTACTGCTTTTGTTTGGGGGTATTATTTTGCTCTGCCAAGTGCGTCTGGAGGTGGGCATGTTCTCCAGCTGGACCAAGGGAGTTTCTTTGCAGCTACTTAAATGTGTTGGGGATAGAAGTTAGTATATGCTTGGCCTTCTTTAAGAGGTTGATCCATAGTGGCAATGGAGCACCATTGGGTTTTATTTCTCAAGAGGAAGATTCCTTGAGAAAGAAAGTTCAAATGGAAAGAGAAGTTCCCATAGATACAATCCAAGACATCTAGGTGCGCTTAAGGAGGGGAAAGGATTACTGCATCCAGCCACATCTAGAAAAGAATCTGTGTATCTTAGCATAATATATTAATGTTTGGCCTGGCAAACTAAGTCATGATTAGAACTCGGGGCCTGATTACTTGTGACATACTTCCCCATGTCCTCTGAGTTAATGTGATCCTCATGCACTTGCACATCTCTCCTGGGACTTTATTTCCCAGGATTTTGGGGCTCAATTCTGATCAGCATTGTGATACACAAGGAGAAAAGGGCTTCGATCTGTCCCCCTCCCCCTCCCCCCCGGGCTGTTTCAGGACAGGAAAATAGTGAGGCGGGGCTAAAACTGAGAGGGGAAAAGATCTTGGGGTAGTAGGGGGTAGCTCAATAAAAGTGTCAACCCAGTGTGCTGCAGCAAACTCTATGCTAGGGTTTATTAGGAAAGAGACTGAAAATAAAATGGCTGATATTATAATGTCCCTGTATAGATCTGTGGTGTGACTTCATTTGGAATACCGTGTACAGTTCTGGTCACGGTATCTAAAAAGGACATTGCAGAGCTGGGACAAATACAGAGGAGTGCAACCAAAGTGATTAGGGGGTTGGAGCACCTTCTCTGTGAGAAAAGGCTGAAGACTCTGGTATTTCTCAGTTTAGAAAACAGGCGACTAAATGGGAACATGATAGAGGCTTATAAAATTATGCATGGAGTGGAGAGAGTTGACAAAGAGAACTTTTTCTTCCTCTCCCAAACTACTAGAATTCGAGGGCATCCAATGAAGCTGATGGGGCAGTAGATTCAGAACGGACAAAAGGAAATACTTCTTTACACAGAAAGTGATTAAAATGTGGAATTTGCTGCCAGAGGATGTAGTGATGGCCACAGGGATAAACAGCTTTCAACGGGGATTAGATAGATTCATAGGGGATAGGTCTATTAGTGTCTACTAGCCATGGTGATTGAGGGGACCCTCCACATTCAGAGGCAGTAAACCTCTAAATCCCAGGGCCAGGAGGCAGCATCAGGGGAAGGCCTTGGCCTCTGTGTCCTGTTGTTGACCCTCCAGAGGAACTGATTGGCTACTGTGTGAGGCAGGATGCTGGACTAGATGGACCACTGGTCTGATCCAGCAGGGCTCTTCTTACGTAGCTTCTTCTCTTCATGTGCCATAGTCCTGATCTGAATTGGGCCCTATGTCATCTGGAAATTGAGTTCCTAGTGGGCAATTTGTTAGTATATTGCCGGTTGATGGTTCTTTTGGCATACCCAGACGTGACTTGAGGACTGTGTGTAATGAAATTAGGCCCTTAGATACTAACTCTATGTCTCATTTTCTGATTCCTAGCATTCCATTCACTTGTATGGGGATTGTTTTGTCTGACCATATCCATATCCTTATTTCTTTATGTCCGCACCAAAACTTCATTCTCTCCTTGCTTCCCATGCATTTCAGGAGCCAGGTGGTACAGTCTGACTGCTCACAGGCCTGCTGGCTTTTCCAAACCATGCTGGCTCTTCTGGATGAGCAGCTTGGGCGTCTTGTGTGGCATGAAAAGAACAATTCAGACATGGTCATTAAACACAACTTATGGCGTTCAAAACACAGCCTACGGGTATTTATTTTTAATTTATTCATTTTATTCCATTTGTATCCTGCCCTGCCCCACAAGCAGGCTCAGGGCGGCTCACAACATATGGTGAAACAATAAATAATAATTCATAAACACAACAACCAATTCATCCAAGGCACAGAACTGTATGTGTGTAACTGCGGGAGGAAGAGTGCAGTGCTAATTGAGTATTGGGACTGTCAGTTGATTAGAGCATGTTTACCTGCCACTATCTTACCGATTAATTAAATTTAAATTTTGCGTTTGGCACAAATTTCAGTACCGCTGCCTTTCTAAATCATGGAGGAAACTGTCAGCGGACATGCAATTTATTTTTTAAAAGCCTCTACAACTCATTGTTAAAAGCAAAATCCACCTTTAATATTTTTCCCTCATCTTAGAGTATTCTACCCAGACCAAAACAACACTAAAGGGGAATTACTTAGGCTTGGGCCCTAGCCTTTTTTTCTGCTTCTGCAGAGTGTTTTCTGTTGCAGAGGCGGTACTCCATTACGGAGTGTGTTCCTCCAGTGCTAGGCACCTTCTGCTCATTGTAAGATGCTAAGCAGAAAGTTCTTAGTCCCAGACTCTAATCTTTTGCTAAGCTTTATGCAATGTGTGGAGGGTGAGAGGACAGGATTATAGTGGGGAATACAGTAACACGTTTTGAAGATTGTGGATGAGCCAAGTTTTAATTTCTTCTTGCAAATAGGTATGCTTGGTTCACATCCTGCTTGCCACTTGCCAGCAGGTAGCCTGTAGTTCAGCTATTAATTTGGATATGTCCAGTTATCATGATCACAGTTTTCTCTTGCACATTTGCACTGTTTTCTTTGCAGCCTTTTCCCCAGGCCATCTCTCTGCCACTGCCTCCAGTATGAAAAGGTCATATAGTAAAAAGGAAAATCTCATGTGAGATTTTAAAAATCACATGTGAGATTTTTTAGTTGATGTTTACTACTTAGGGGTCTCTGTGGGCCTTTGGTGTCTGCCTGTGAACCAGCTAATCTTGCAATCTTTTCTTACAATCACTTCTCAAATTCATACCACTGATTTCACAGGTGCAAAAAGCAGACAGTTCAGTCTGGCTAATGAAAAGGGTCATTTAATTAAGAGGATTTGGTTCTTGGACTGAGCAAAAACAGACACATGCTGCAACAGCCTGGCTCTGTGGCACAAACAGCTATTGTGTGGCTACAATGGTATTCAGGGCTGGGATGTGATGGACTTAACCAGGATCCATCAAAGTGATCTGCTCAGAGCTTGCCTTGCATGTAACAGAGAGAATATGAACAATGTAAGTTTACTTAGTAATTGCAGTTTTATTTTGTTCTGCATATTTTAAATTGTGATTTGTAAGCCACTTAGCGCCAAGAGGAAAGACAGGATATAAATGTTTGAATTAAGTAAATTTTGTCATTCTGCTATGCTGTTATTTCCAGGACAGGTATGCAGAACATCCAGAGAAGCTGGCCAACCTGATTGATGGTTTGTTGAGAGAGGAGAGGGCTATTCTATCAGCAGCTGCGGCTACCTCTCCGGTAAGGGAATGGTGCTTGACATGTTCCTAATGAGCCTAACCATCTGTTCCACTTTGCATCTGTCATGTCACTGTAATCTATTGCTCCTTCCGTATTTACTTAGTTATTTGATTTGTATCCCTCCTCCCCTGCAATGCAAGGCTCAGGGCGGGTTACAGCAGTATGATAGAATACTATAATACAGTAACAATACAAATATTATATCAGCAATTATTAAAATCTTAACTACAATATCATTTATAATATCATTTATGGCGCCACTTAAAATGGGTATTCCTGAGTCAGCACCATATATGTGCCCTGTAAAGTGTTAATCAAATATGTACCCCCCCCCCCCCGGCTGAGTGTAATGGTAGGAGGAAGAAAGCAGAGGTATATGAGGAGGGAAGCAGGAGGACTGGGGGATTTGGGTATTCCTGCACAGCCCAGAAGCCCGTCAGTCTGGAACTATATTGAAAATGTTTTCAAACGGATTTTCACAACACCAAGGACTAGAAAGTTGCATTTATATAGTGAACGTAGCTGACATTTTCTGGTATCTGTAGCAAACAAATCTTGCACATGTGAAGCAGGAGAAGACAGACAGTACTGGGTACACCCCTCTCTGCTCCTTCTGGTATAATGTTTCGTGGCGCTCTGTCATCCCTGTAATCTAAACATAAAAACATAAGAGAAGCCAATGTTGAATCAGGCCAATGGCCCATCTAGTCCAACACTCTATCACACAGCGGCCAAAAATACCAGGTGCCATCAGGAGGTCCAGCAGTGGGGCCAGGACACTAGAAGCCCTCCCACTGCTGCCCCCTCCAGCACCAAGAATAGAGTGCATCACCTGCCCCAGACTGAGAATTCCCATCTATACTCTGTGGCTAATAGCCACTGATGGACTTCTGCTCCATATGTTTATCTAATTCCCTCTTGAAACTGTCCATCCTTGTAGCTGCCACCACCTCCTGTGGCAGTGAATTCCATCTGTTAATCACTCTTTGGGTGAAGAAGTATTTCCTTTTATCTGTTCTAACCCGACTGCTCAGCAATTTCATGGAGTGCCCACGAGTTCTTGTATTGTGAGAAAGGGAGAAAACTACTTCTTTCTCAACCTGCTCAATCCCATGCATAATCTTATAAACCTCGATCATGTCACCCCTCAGCCGTCATTTCTCCAAGCTGAAGAGCCCCAAGCATTTTAACCTTTCTTCATAGGGAAGGTGTTCCAAACCTTTTATCATTCAAGTTGCCCTTTCTGCACTTTTTCCAATGCTATAATATCCTTTTTGAGATGTGGTGACCAGAACTGTACACAGTATTCCAAATGAGGTTGCACCAATGATTTATACAGGGGCATTATGATACTGGCTGATTTGTTTTCAATTCCCTTCCTAATAATCCCCAGCATAGCGTTGGCCTTCTTTATTGCAGCTACACACTTCCTAGACATTTTCATTGAGTTATCTACTACAACTCCAAGATCTCTCTCTTGGTTCGTCTCTGCCAGTTCAGACCCCATCAACGTGTATTTATATTTAGGATTTTTGGCTCCAATGTGAATCACTTTGCACTTGGCCACATTGAACCCCATTTGCCACGTTTGACGCCCACTCACCCATCCTCAACAGATCCCTTTGGAGTGCCTCACAATCCTCCCTGGTTTTCACCACCCGGAACAACTTCGTGTCATCTGCAAATTTAGCCACTTCACTGCTTACTCCCAATTCCAAATCGTTAATAAACATGTTAAAAAACATCGGACCAAGTACTGATCCTTGTGGTACCCCACTGCTTACCACCCTCCACTGAGAAAGTTTCCCATTTATACTCACTCTCTGTTTCCTATTTATAAGCCAGTTTTTGATCCACAAGAGGGCTTCTCCTTTTATCTCATGACTATTGAGCTTACTTAGGAGCCTTTGATGAGGAACTGTATCAAAAGCTTTTTGGAAGTCAAGGTAAATAATATCTATTGGGTCCCCCTTGTCCACATGTTTGTTCACTCCCTCAAAAAACACTAACAGGTTAGTGAGACAAGATCTTCCCTTACAGAACCCATGCTGAGTCTGCCTCAATAGTTTTTGTTCATCAATATGCCTACTAATTCTTTCCTTAATAACAGTTTCCACCAACTTACCCGGTATCGATGTCAGACTGACTGGCCTGTAATTTCCCGGATCTCCCCTGGAGGCCTTTTTAATGATGGGAGTGACATTAGCTACCTTCCAGTCCTCTGGAATGGAGGCAGATTTTAAAGAAAGATTACATATTTTTGTCAGGAGATCCACAAGTTCACATTTGAGTTCTTTCAGAACTCTCGGATGAATGCCATCCGGGCCTGGTGATTTATTACTTTTTAAATTGTCCATCAGTCGGAGGACTTCCTTTCTTGTCGCCGCAATCTGATTCAGGTCTTTCAAACCCCCTCCCGAAATCGGTGCTTCTGGAGTGGGCAAGCACTTCTCCTCTTCCACAGTGAAGACAGAGGCAAAAAATGCATTCAGCTTCTCAGCCATTTCCCTATCATCCTTCATTACTCCTTTTACCCCTTGGTCATCCAAGGGCCCCACTGCCTCCCTGGCTGGCTTCCTACTTCTAATGTATTTGAAGAAAGTTTTATTGTTGACCTTTATGTTTTTTGTGATATGCTCCTCATATTCTCTTTTTGCTTGCCTGATCACAGACTTGCATTTTATTTGCCATAGTCTGTGTTCCCTTTTATCAACCTCACTAAGACCAGCTTTCCACTGCTTAAAGGAATCCTTCTTACCTTTTACAGCTTCCATTACTTTATTTGTTAACCATGCAGGCTTTTTTCTATACCTAGTTGTGCCTTTCCTAACCTGCGGTATATTATTTTTTCTGACCTTCTAGGATTGTATTTTTAAATAGTCTCCAAGCTTCCCCAATGGTTTTGGCCTTCTCCACTCTTCCTTTCAATTTCTTCCTCACATGTCCCCTCATATCAGAGAAGTTACCCCTTTTAATGTTAAAAGTGGTTGCTTCAGTCTTTTGGGGCAACTCCCTATCTGTACAAATGTTAAACTCAATGACATTATGGTCACTGTTCCCAAGTGGTGCAATCACTTTTACATCTCTCACCAAGTCTTGGGTGTTACTTAGGACCAAATCCAGGATCGCCTCTCCCCTGGTAGGATCTGTGACCATCTGTTCCATAGCACAGTCATTGAGAGTGTCTAAAAACTCAATCTCTTTTTCCTGACTAGAACTCATATTGACCCAATTAATGTGTGGGTAGTTAAAGTCGCCTATTACGACACAGTTATTTCGTCTAGCCGCTATCTTTAATTAATTCATAATTTTATAATCCTCCTCTGGTGGGTGATAACAAACTCCCACTGTTAAGCCCCCTTTTGGACCCACTATTTCAACCCATAGCATTTCCAGAAGCGAATCCAATTCTCTTACCTTCTCAATCTTACTGAACGGTATCCCCTCTCTGACATACAGAGCCACCCCACCTCCGACCCTTCCCCCCTATCCTTCCGATATAATTTATAACCAGGAATCACCATATCCCACTGATTTTCCTCATCCCACCAAGTTTCTCAAATACCCACAATGTCTATCCCCCTCCCCCCAACACCAAGCATTCCAACTCCCCGATTTTACCTCGGAGACTTCTAGCATTTGTGTATAAACACTTATAGTTTCCCACGTTTGTTAAGCCCACAGCCTTCCTCTTGCTGCCTCAGGACCTTGCCAGGCAGTTCCTATCATTAGCCACAGTCTCAGTGGACAATTGTAATCCATTTCCTTGTACAAAAGTAATCTTTGAGATGAGCCATCCTGAACCAGAGACTTTTCATCTCCTGTCGGCTTTCCCCCATTATTCAGTTTAAAAACTGCTCTGCCACCTTTTTGATTTTGAGCGCTAGCAACCTGATTCCTTCTCGGGACAAGTGGAGACCATCCCTTTTGTACAGCTCCCTCTTGTCCCAAAAAGCATCCCATTGCCTAACAAACTTAATCTAGCACCAATGCCTTGTTTCTCATGCCTTTTACTGCATTTTCCCTTTGTGGGTTTTCAGTTACTGTAATACTTTGCCAAAGTACCTCTGGAGCAGTGGTTTTAGAACAGTTCCAGAGAAACCAGGGATCCAGCAGTGATAACATCCTTAATGGCAGACATGCCTCCTGTCTCGCCAACCACTGCCAATCATCCTCTGCAATATGAAACCACACAGGAAACTGGTGGGCATATTCTGGAATGCACTTTCGGTTCATTTAAAGTGACTGAGAAGCCATTAGGTTTTAATCTGCACTCTATGTAAACGAATCTTAGAATGTACCCTGGAATTTTTGGTGATGGTCCATGGTAGGCAAGTCGATATAAAAAGGATTCCTTGAAGGGAGAAAGTTTGATAACCACTGCTCTGAAAGGAATCCTGTAATGCTTCTTTACTCAGCATGTAATTTAACTATGGAATTCACTGCCAGTGGATATAGTGATGACCGCAAGCATAAATAGCCTTAAAAGAGAGTTAGATGGATTCATGGAGGAGAGGTCTGTCAATGGCTGCTAGCCGTATTGACCTCCCTTGACAGAGGCAGCAAACCTCTGAATCCCAGTGCTGGGGGGCAGCAGCAAGGGGAGGGCCTTGGCCTCTGTGTCCTGTTTGTTTGTCCCTCCAGGGCATGAGGTTGACCCCTGTGTAAAACGGTTTGCTGGACTGGGTGGACCAGTGGTTTGATCCAGCAGGATCTTCGTCCTGTGTTTCCAGATTCTTACTGTTTTGTTTAGAATAGAAATCTGGCTCTCTGCAATAATTAATGTACATATTACTTCCCTGTGCAGACAAGGTTGGAGCCCCCGCCTGATGTGGCCTTGATCACTGGCCAGGAAAACAACATTGAGGAACGGCTAGCAGAGATGAGGAAGACAATTCAGGTGAGAGTGCGGGCGCTTTAATGGAAGTTGGTGTGGAGCTTTTCTGTGGGGTGGGCTGGAGCCCCTTTCCTAATTGCACCTGCTTCTGCCAGTCCTGTACAAGTCTATGGAGGGGTGAAATTGGCTTGACCAAACAGGCAAGCAGTGTCTGGTGAAATCAATTTCCCTTTTTTAAGAGAAACTTGGGAGGTGGGAGAAAATCCTGTTTACTATTCTGAAAGGCCCCTCTGTTTTTGTTCTAAAATCATTGACCATTGATAAGTTTTATTTGTGCTGCATGCCCAGTGTCATTGCTGGAAACATAATAGATTGTCACTGCTTTCCTTGAGCTCTTTGCACTGATCCCTTATCATTCCTCAAACATTGCCTGGAGCTGCTGTGTAGCACAATGCCTGTTATGCCCCCACTCCCAGGTATGCAGCTATATTTGATGGGAAAGGGGGCAGCAATAGTGGAACGGCTAACAGTAGGGCAGACACATTCCAAATTGGGCCTGAAGTTTACTGAACTTTGAACCTGATTGAGAAGGGACAGGACTTCTAACTGGAGGAGTTTATTTTGAATCCCTCATTTCCAAAATTCTCTGGCATTATTTGTATGTGTTGAACAGAAGAGAGGAAGGAAGGAAACACTTTAAAAACAAAATGTGTTATTTAAAATGCTTGATGAGGCATTGCTGTCAGGGCTTTGCACTTTCTTTACCATATAGTGGGCATGCTTCCATCTCTTACTGACTCCTTTAAAAATAATAATGAAGGAATGCTTTAGAAACTTCCCTAGACACCAGAAGGAATTAAGTGTGTTACTCATTACTGGTGATGTCACAGATACTATCCAGTGAGAACCCCAGATATCTTTCATGACCAATATTTTTTCCCATCCAAGCTGCATCATGTTGAAATACGGCTGCCAGGCCATTGCCTCGCATCTCTGGAAGCCCTGGTGACAAGGCAAGGGGTGGAAATGATGTCATCAAACATATTGACATCACTCCTGGGTGAAAATTCAGAAATGGCATCAGGTGATGCTCTGGAATTCCCCCAAATTTTGTGGGAATTCCAGAGCATTGCTGAATGCGCCAATGTAATTTCCATCCTGTTTCCCCTCCCTGCATTTCTTCTGCCAGCCCATGCAGGTAGGTGGGCTGAACTGCCAGGAGGTCGCCTGCCTAACGCAGGCAAATCATAGGCCTATGCTGAAAGTCTACAAAGGTCTTTTCCACACTTCGATCTCGTCCCTGGTTTTTTCAGAGTTCAACTTGTGGCACAATACCTTATCCCTGGTTATAACAGCACCCATTTATCCTGGGACAAGTGTGGAGTGAAACCGGGGTGACCTCAGTGTAATGTGGAAACAAAAAATACCCTGAGATAATTACAGGGGTGAACTCGAGTGTAGTGTAGACTGTAAGTTCAGGGACAGGGTTGAACCAGGATTTAAGGTCTAGTGCAGAATAACCCAAAGAAGGGGTGGGGTGGTAAGTAAGAGCCTGCCTTGGAGGTTGACAGTGAAGCCATTGAGCTTTCCTCTTGTCAGGTGGAACATGTGCCTTCACTGTGGATGTGTGTCCTCTGTACAATGATAGGTCTATGATTCTGACAGTGCAGCCCTCAGCAGAGTTACACTGTTCTAATTCTGTTGAAGCTGGTGGGCGTAGAAGGATGTATGTCTGCTTAGGATGGCATTACGAGTCTCCTGAAAATTACTCTTTAGACATATCCTGAATCCCCATTTGTTTAGATGCCAGCTGCTAAACTGTCCCAGTTCTGTGGTGCAGTTTTCCATGTCTGTGCCGGTCCACAGATTGTGGCCTTGCCACCCGTCTTGTTAGTTGGCGAGTTATCCCAGGCTACCCTGCTTTTCGAGCATGCAACAATCCCTGGTTGTTTTTGGCAACTTTCTGTTTCTGCATCACTGTGCCCCCCATGTTAGAAGTGGGCAGCAGGAAGCAAAAAACAGGGTCCAAGGTACAGATGGGCTGTGTAGGGATTCTGGATGGCAGACAGGAAAAATGTGACAGAATCAAGAGGCTTGGGTTCAGCTTAACTCTGCTTGGGGGTTGTGGGGGGAGAAGTGTACAGGCATCTACATTCATTCTCCATGACTGAGCATGTTCTCTGGTCTGCTCCACAGGATCTAAAAAATTCCATAGAGCAACTTGAGGATTGGCAGGGGATCTTTAACTTCCGGTTTGCTGCATTCAGGATACTGGGTGAGGATGTGGATGTGGCGGGGGCGGGGGGGCGGGGGGGACACAGACAGAAGCATCAATATGGCTGGAGGAGGGGCCCTTCTCTCATAGTGTTCCTGATGGGTTCAGATAAGATGCTCTTAACTGTTTCCCTTATCTCTTTGCATAGTCCCCAGTTCTTACCAATTCTTCCTAGTAGTCTCATTTCCTGCACATGTGCCTAAAAGTGCTGAGGAATTGCTGCAATGTCATTGTTTCCCCAAACCTGGGTTTTGTTAACATCAGGGTCTTCCAAAGACGTTCCGTTTTTACAAAATAAATTGTACAAATCCCTCCTTTAGAATTTTTAGTATTTATGAATATCTAGAATTGCTGAGTTTAGAGGCTGTTATTTCATGGCCATGTTACAGATTATGTAACCCAGTGTTGGCACCCAGACTCCTCTCCCAGCTCACAGTGTTCCACCCTTTCCCTCTTGGCTTTGTAAACTGGTGGCAAAAGAGATGTGACCCACTCTTTGAATCCCAACTCCAGTCTTAGGTTTAAGAGAAGAGCTGATGCTTTGTTTGGTGGCTGGTTTTGGGGATGTCCTGTTCTTTTTCTCCTCTAATGCCAGTGTTGGATTGGTGTCCCAGTCCACAGATCCTCCCGTGCAACAGCAGGTGCCATACCTGTAACTGTGTTGAGCAAGTAGTCCTGGGATGGAGTGGCTTCAAAGATAGGTTCAGATGAGCAGTAAGAACAGGTATTTTTTAACTTACTGGGAAATGCTGCTCCAGGTGGTTTTCAGAGCAACAGACAGTCACAGTCGACATGTTTGAAAATTTGGGAAGAAAGTGGTCATATGTCTAATCACTGTTAGTTTGCACAGGCTAGCACGATCTGTGGTAGTGAAAAGCAATACCATTGCCCCAAAATACCAGCAGAAGCTCAGAGCACTCCAGGAAGCATCTCCTAATGAGAGGCATTCTGTTTTCCTCATTCCCTTTTCTAGTTGTGGAGACATGTGGAGTTGCCCTTAATAAATCGTGGGGAGCTTCTGCTGGGTCCTTGGGCTGAGGGTGTAGTTTTCCTTTTAAATGCAGAATTTTTCTGTTTGTTTTTTTGCAGAAAGAGCAACACCTCCTGATCCTAATGTCAGGGACAAATGGAAAGAGCTGCAAGGCATGATAAATCATTTGGACCGTTGCCGCAAGGTAAACCTTAGCCTTCACTATGGAGAAGATCAGTTGTGAGGTTGCCAAGAACCTTCTTGGGATCCTTTACTAAAAATGTGCATGTCCTTCTTAATTACCTCACTAAAATGGACACTCCAGTGATGTTTTTGCTCGCTGCTCCTTGTCCTCAGCATAAGGAGATCCAGTCTCATCTGTGAATGGTCTCTTTGTTTCAGGATGTGCTGGCCAGAATCCAGGCACTGCTGGGCCGCTCGGACACTCTGAGGGACCTGTTGCTGTTGGAACTATCTATGTGGCAAGATCGCCAACGGAGGGCGTGTATTGGGGATGTTTGCGATACCAGTTTACGACAACTAGAGAAGTGGTAGGCATCATTCCTGCCCCACCCCAAACAGATCCAAGGAAAAGCCAATTCCTTATCGCTCTTGAGAGAGCAGTTCTTGATTTGACTCAAGTGTTACACTATAAACTGTTAGACTTCCTGATAATTAAATAACCACACATTGCGTTTCAATGCTGTTCAAAAGCCCTTCATGATCTGGTGAATCACTTCCTTGAAGGGCCATCTTCTCCTCAATAGCTGTCAAAACAAATCAAACCACGTTTTACATCCCAATTCTTCAACAAGTATTCTTGTAAGTCTTTCCAGTCTCCGAAAAAGGTTTCTGTCTTCTTCATTGTTTAATTTTCTTGTTAATTTGTCCATTTCTGCCATAAACAACGTCTTTTTAATCCATTCCCATGTTTCAGGTACTTTATCTTGTTTCCAACATTGAGCAAAAGTCAGTCTAGCTGCTGTAATCAAGTACCATAGTAGTGTTCTCTTGGCTACATTTATTTCTTCCATTTTAAGACCTAACAATAACATCTGTGGGTCTTTCTTAAAAGTACATTTCAAAATTTTTTGTATCTCATTGTGGATCTCAGTCCAATACTTTACTGCTTTATCACATGTCCACCACATATGGTAAAAAGACCCTTCATGTTTCTTACATTTCCAACATTTGTTAGACATACTTTCATTTATAATAGCAATTTTTTTAGGTGTCATATACCATCTGTACATCATTTTATAACAATTCTCTTTAACATTTACACAAGTTGAAATTTTCATTGACTTTTTCCACAAATATTCCCAAGATGTCATTAATATCTCATTATTAATATTTACCGCCCATTTTATCATTTGCTCTTTTACAATTTCGTCCTCAGTATACCATTTCAATAAAACCTTGTACAGTTTAGAAATCATTTTTTTACCTTTCTCAAGCCATACAGTTTCAATTTCAGTGTTATTTTCTCTAAAACCATATTCTCTTTTATCGGTCTTAAATAAGTCATAAATCTGTCTATACTTCAACCAATCATATTCAAATTCCACATCAAATCTATCTTTTAACACAAAGTTTTTCCCTTCTAATTTTAAAAGACTTTTATAAGGTAGCCAATCTAACCCTTGATTTCTTGAATATGGATTAATCACTTCTGCTGGTACTATCCAAAGTGGTCTTTCTTCTGAGAAGAATTTTCTATATCTCATCCAAGTCTCGAACAGTGATCGTCTTATGAAGTGGTGTTTGAAAAATTTATCTATTTTTACTTTTCCATACCATAAATATGCATGCCATCCAAACTTGTTATCATGCCCTTCTAGAGCCAATAACTTTTTATTTTCTAAATTAATCCACTGTTCCAACCATGTTAAACAGACGGCATCATAATACAGTCTTAAATTTGGTAGTTGTAGACCTCCTCTTTCCTTTGCATCACATAAAATTTTCATTTTAATCCTTGGCTTTCTTCCTGCCCATACAAATTTCGATAGTTCTTTCTGCCACGTATCCAGTATTTTCCTTTGTTTTAATATTGGAATAGCTTGAAATAAAAACATCAAACGCGGCAAAACATTCATTTTTACAGTTGCAATTCTTCCCAATAACGATAGATTCAAGGTATCCCATTTCTTCATGTCTTGTTGAATCCTGTGCCAAACCTTTTCATAGTTATTTTTGAACAAATCAATGTTTTTCATGGTCAATTCAATTCCTAAATATTTAGTCTTTGTAACTACTTCACATTGAATTTTCTCTTGAAGTTCTGTTTGTCTTTGTTTCGTCATATTTTTGCACATCACTTTGGTTTTACTTTTATTAACATAGAATCCCGCAACTGATCCAAATTCTTCAATTTTTTCCATCAATTGTGGTATTTTGTCGATTGGATCTTGAATCATAAACATTACATCGTCTGCAAATGCCCTGTATTTATATGCAAAACCTTTCACTGTGAGTCCTTCAATGCTGTTATCTTTTCTTATCGCTGTCAATAATATTTCCAATATCCAAATAAACAACAACGGGGATAACGGGCAGCCTTGACGTGTTCCCTTTTGAACTTGGAAGAAATCTGTTCTTTCTTTATTTATATTCAAAGCTGCTCTCTGTTCTGAGTAAATTGCCACAATCATGTTTAGAAAAGACTGTCCTATATCCATTTTTTCAATAACTTGCAGCATAAACTCCCAATTTAAATTGTCAAAAGCTTTTTCCGCATCTAAAAAGAGGAATCCAACTTCTTTTTCTGGATGTTTGTCATAGTATTCGATTGCATCAATCACCACTCTTAAATTGTCTCTAATCTGTCTATTTGGTAAAAAACCAGCTTGTTCTTCCGCTATAGTATCTTTCAAATATTTTTTCAGTCTTTCCGAAATAATTTTCGCAAATAATTTGTAATCATTATTTAATAGCGATATTGGTCTATAATTCTTTACTTCAGTTAAATCCAAACCTTCTTTGGGTATCAATGAAATATTTGCTTCTTTCCATGAATCTGGGATCCGTTTAGTCTTTCTTATCTCGTTCGACAGAAGTACTAAGATAGGGGTTAGCTCCTCCTTAAATTTCTTATAAAACTTTGCTGTAAAGCCATCTGGACCTGGAGCTTTGCCCAACTTTGCGTCTTCTATTGCCATTGTCACCTCTTCCTTTGTTACTAAACCATTTAATAACTCTTTAATTTGTTTTCCCAGCTCTGGAACTTCAATAGTCTCCAAATATTTCTTAATTTTCTGTTGGTCAATTCCTTTCTTTTTGAACAGTTTGGCGTAGTATTTGAAGAAGACTCTTTTTATACCTTTCAAATTCATAACATCCTTTCCGTCTTCAGTAATTTTACTTATAAAATTCCTTTCTTTTCTATTTTTCAATTGCCACGCTAAAAATTTTCCTGGTTTATTTGCACCCTCAAATGCTTTTTGCTGTAATTTCTTCAGATTCCAATATAATTCTCTATTTAGTAGAACATTCAATTGATCCTGCAGAAAGTGGATCTCTTTAATAATCTTTTTCTTCCCTGGCCTTTTCTTTAATTCCTTTTCTTTTTGTCTAATTTTTTCATGAAGGTCGTTTTGTTGTTGCATCCTTTGTTTTTTATCTTTAGAATTCAAAGAGATAAGCAAACCTCTCATTACTGCTTTATACGTGTCCCATACGACTTGTATATCAGTACCTTTATTTAAATTCAGTTCAAAAAACTTTTCGTTTCTTTTTTTAAAGTTTCATTAATTAATTTTTGGTCCAATAAGTCCTCATTAATTCTCCAATATAATTGTTTAGGTTTTTCTTTAGATATCCAAAGTAAAGGGTTGTGATCTGAGTTGGTTTTCGGTAAAATTTCTATTTTGTAGGTTTTTGGCGCCATATCCTCTGACATCCAAATCATATCGATTCTAGAAAAGGAGTTATGTCTGTTAGAATAAAATGTATAATCCTTTGTCTTAGGGTTCCACTTCCTCCAAACGTCTTCTAGTTTCTCTTGCTTCATTAGCTGGAAAAATTTTTTGGCAGCTTTCCAACCGCCTCTCCACTTGCTTTGGACTTTCTGTCCAATACATTGTTCACTGTGCCATTGAAGTCTCCTGCAAGGACTATTTGATCATAATTTAAACAGTCCAACTCTTTAGTCAAATCATTAAAAAAGTCTCTTTTGCCCCATTGGGTGCATATATATTTACAAGCAATGTCTTTTTTCTATTCATCATTAATTCCACGCCAACATATCTTCCTTCTTTGTCTGAGAAGATTTGTTTAGGTTTCAATTCTTTGGTAATGTATATCACTGTTCCTTTTTTCTTATTAACTGCTGATGAATGAAATTCTTCTCCCAATTTTTTATTAACCAAATATTTATTATCTTGTTTTCTGATATGTGTTTCTTGCAAACAAATTATGTTACATTTTTGTTTCTCTAGCCAATGATTCACTAATCTTCTTTTGCTTGGTGAATTTAGTCCATTTACGTTCCAAGATAAAAATTTGTAATCCATAGTTGTTTTGAATTAAATATCTTTGAAATCATCAAAGTTGTTCTCTTTGAATCTGTAGATGTCTCCTTCCGTTTTAAGAGTAAATCTCACCGAATTGTATGTAAATGATAATCCATATGGAATCTCCCATCTAAACCTGATACTCATTTCTTTTAACCTATCTGTTAGTTTCTTGAATTTCTTTCTGTCTTGTAAGATCGATCTCGGAATTTCTCTCAAAATTATTATTTTTTTTCCATTAATTTCCAACGGTTGTGTAAATTGCTTCTTGAAAACGTCTTCCTTCATTTTAGTAGTCACAAATTGAACAATCACATCTCTGGGTAATTGCTTTCTCTTGGCATACGCTGAATTTACTCTGTAAATCAGGTCAAAGTCTGGATCCAAGTCTCCAACATCTTCCCCTATGTAAGTTGTCAATGTGTTAATTACTAGGGCCCGTAAATCTTGATCTTCCTCCTCTTCGATTCCTCTCAATCTCAAGTGGTTCTGAGTGGCCCTATATTCCATCATGGACTCCAGTCTTGTATTTTCTGACAGGGTTCTTTTAACTTTCTGTTCCATTTCTTCTGATTTTGTCACCAGACTTTTAACCTCTTTTTTAACTTCTTCTGTATCTTTTTTTATCCCTGCCACTTCTGTTAGTACCAGTTCTTTTAACTCTTCCATATTTTTTTCTGTACTTGGACTTGTACTTGTTCTATTTGCTCCAGTTGTATTTGCAGCTGTTGTTGCAACTGTTGTTGCAGCTGTGATTCTATTTGCTTTCCCAAACTCTGCACCACTTCAGTCATCCGTTTCTCCATCGCTTCCATGGCAGCCTGCCACTCTTTTTTTCCTTTGCAGTCATTCTTGGACTAGGTGATGAGGCAGCCCTTGGTCTTGACCTCAAATCCGTCTTGAAAGCGAGTTCAGGGCTAATCGATCTTTATATTAGCAATCCTCAAGCCAAATCGCCACCTTTATAGCTTCTTCCAGTGCTTTTTCAGCTTAAAAATAACTTTTTAAAATTTAGTCCTCCTCAAAATGGCGGGCGCAATTTCTCTATGATTTTCTGGCTAGAGTAGGCTCCTTCAGAACTTCCTGTTTATCTGTCCGTCACTGTAATCCAACTTCCGGTGCCACACTCTAAAACGTCCGTCTACTTCCGGCACAGCAACATCGAAAACATCCACTCTAGCCTACTTCCTGTATCATAGAATCACAGTCAGTTTCGTTTCTGCTACGCAAAGTTTAGTCTTAGCTGACCACAGGAATGCAAAACAAAGTTACTTTTCAGCCGTTTTCTCTAAAGGAAAGCTTTCTTTTTACTTTTAAATCAAGCGGATTAGTTCATTGAAGCTTTTTACACTTATCCGAACGTTTAGATTTTGCCTTCTTCTTTAAACCGGTAAGCAATTGTTCATTTGTTACCTTGCTTGTAATCTCGGGTTTTGCAGTGCTTCTTCTGTAACCGATGTTAAGCTTGATGTTAAAGAGGCCGGTAGATGACGGATTTATGCTGAATTCTCAGCCCAGCTGGTATCTGTAGTGCTGATTTGCAACTGCCCTCTTCGCGGAGGGAGATCAAGGTGTAAACAAGCCTCCTCCGAGGCTTATCCACACCGATCTCAACCCCCTCTCAGGCTTGGCTGCGTGCTTGCCACTCCCCCACCTGGGAAGTGCTGCGTTGGGCCAGGTAAAGCCCAAACTGTCGCCAGATACTGCTGTCCACTCTGCTCAAATCGCAAAGTGTGTCAATTCGCCATTTTAACTCCGGCCGGAAGGGACCATCCCTCCACTCTCAACAATATAATGGGTTGCTGTGGATCAGCCTCCCAAAAGGTGTGATGTACGCACTCTCATGGCCTTTTGGCTAGGATCTAAAATAGGGCTATTTAAGGGAGCTTATGAGGCAGCTTGAAAATTATAGGTGGAGACTTTGGCTTATTGGTTAAGTTTTAATTGCTTTTAATACATGATTATTTTTGTATTGTTATTTATTGTTGTTTCCTGCCATGGGCTCCTGACACTGTCGCAAGGCCAAGTACATTAAATGCCCTAAATAAATCAGTCCTTTAAATAAGGCCACACCACCTTTCCATGAGCCTAAGGCTAGCACAGAACAGAGCAGAGGGTTCTGGGAGAACGGCTGGTACGCTATGGGAAACTGCCTGAACAATTTAAGTCTCTTTTGATCCCAAAGTAGATTCCCACAAAGGAAGCAACATCTCTGCATGATTGATTACTCTTGCCTTCTCAGTTTAATCAAACCCTGTGTGGGCAGGTTTGACCAGTCTGTGCATCGGGTAAGATTTGGTAAGTCCTGATGTTACAGTTACTTGCCATGAGAGAAGGCTGTCATGGTACCCCTGTGACATAGCAATAAAGGGAGAAGAGGGGAATATGGGTCCTCTCCCCTCTCGCACTTGCACACAGACCTCTAGCTGGTAGGGGTGTGCCAAAAAAAAAATCATGTTTTTTTCCAATTCAGATCTATTGGACCTAAAAATATTGGTATTCCTGAATATTCCGGAATACCAGTATTGGTATAGTATTGGTATTTGGGTAAATATTCAGGAATCCCAAATTTATTCAGCTCCATTATACCCTATGGGGACCGTCCCCATAGGGTATAATGGATAATTTCACTTGCTGAGTCATGCCGCTGCTGCAGTGCAACTCAACAAGTTCAGAAGGCATTTAAACTTTAAATACATTCAGTTCACTTGCTGAGTCGTGCCACTGCCACAGCGCAACTCAACAAGAGAACTGAAGGCATTTAAAGTTTAAACGTTTTCAGTTCATTCACCGAGTTGCGCTGCTGCCAGAGCACAACTTGCCAAGTGAACTCAGAAGGCATTTAAAGAGGCTGTAGTCTCTTTAAATGCCTTCTAGCTGCATCCAAATAAAGGCTGGATAATACCAGCTTTTATTCTTGCATGGCTATTTTGGTAGCCAAATCAGACTGTCTAATGTGTATTTGACTGAATAAATACCCAAAAAATACCAATATGGTGTTTTTCAGGTATTTATTCAGCTTGGTATATACTGAGTGCACACCCCTGCTAGCTGGTGGCAGAATCTACTAGGTTTGGGGAGGGGGAGGGCTAATCTGTCTATGTACTTCCATCAGCTCGAGAAAAATGGGTAAGCATAACAAAGGTTTGCTTCTGCAGAGGACTGTTCTCAGGTCTCTTTCTGCTTGTGAATCATGCTCAGATCAACAGCTCACATAGAAGAACTGAGAGGGTAATTCTTAATTACAAGGCTAGCAATGAAAACCATAGCCCAGCCACAGACAGATGTATAAGCAAAGTACAATGTATGTGACTGCAGGGTATTCACACTAATGATACAATTTAATGATATGAATAACTTATTGTAAGATAACAAACATACAAGTATCTTATCCCAATGGGGAGAGAACCTTAAAATAGTATCAGTCCCAATTCACAATACTATATACAGCTAAAGGTGAGCAAGGTAGTAACAATTCTTAAAATTCCTTTTTTAGCTGAGATAACAATTGCAGTTCATAACTTTTGTTTCAGATAAGGTGGTGACACTCCCAATTCACAACTCCATTTTCAGATAAGATGAGAGATGGGTTGCCGGCTTTGTTCCTGTTTCGAACAGATCTTCATCAGAGATCCTTTTATCTGTAAACAAAACACACTGCCAACTGACAATTCAACATTATAACATTTACAAAATATAATCGCAAGAATGACTAAAAATACTAACCATACAATACCAATTAAAGTGCTTCAATGCATTGTCAAGTTTAATTTAATAGCCATAAAATGCTCACATACATAAGGCAGTTATATAATCATTTAAAGTCTTGAAATCACTTGGGAGGAAATTAACAAGAAACAGCTGCAAGCCTCACAGAGAACAGAAATCTCTTAAAGATACAGTAGATCACTCTGCAATGACATCAGATATATGAACTCAAAACATATTTTTCATTTAAGCCTTTTGGAAATAAAGATTGTAAGGTATATATCCAGTATGACTCTAGTTGTTTCAAATATATAGATGCATCCAACTTACAAAAGTTATGAACTGCAGTTGTTATCTCAGCTAAAAAAGGAATTGTGAATAAGAATTGTTACTACCTTGCTCGTCTTTAGCTGCATATAGTATTCGAATTAGGACTGATACTGTTTTAAGGTTCTGTCCTCAATGGGGTGAGATACTTGTATGTTTGTTACCTTACAATGTTATTCATATCAGGGGACTTCCGGTCGGAGAAAATGGCGAATTGACACACTTTGCGAGTTGTGCAGAGTGTACTGCGGCATCTGACGACAGTCTGGGCTCTATTTGGCCCAGCGCAGCACTCTCCAGGCGGGGGAGTGGCAAGCAAGCAGCGAAGCCTGAGGGGGGTTGAGATCGGTGTGATAAGCTCCGAGGAAGCTTGTTTACACTTTGATCTCCCTCCGTGAAGAGGGCAGTTGCAAATCAACTCTACAGATGCCAGCCGGGCTGAGAATTCAGCATAAATTCGCCATCTACCGATCTCTTTATCATCTGATCATCTGATTAACATCGTTTACAGAAGAAGCACCGCGAAACCCCGAGACTACAAGCAAGGTAACAAATAACCGATTAAGCGCTTACCTGTTTAAAGGAGATCTGTGATATTGAAACGTACGGATAAGCGTTGGAACCTTTAAGGAACTACTTCGCTTGAATTAAAAGTAAAAGAAAGCTTTCCGTTAGAGAAAAAGGCTGAAAAGAGACTTTGTTTTGCATTCCTGTGGTCAGCCAAGTCTAAACGTTACGTAGTAGAAACGAAACTAACTGTGACTCTGTGATACAGGAAGTGGGCTAGAGTGGAGGTTTTTAGGAGGCTGCTGTGTTTGAAGCGGATGGACATTTTATTGTGTGACACCACCTTTACCGGAAGTTGGATTACAGAGATGGACAGGTGAACAGGAAGTTTGAAAGCGAGCCTACTCTAGCCGAAAAATCATAGAGAAATTGCGCCTCGACATTTTGGGGAGGACTAAAATTTAAAATGTTATTTTCAAGCCGAAAAGCGCTTAAACAAGTTCTAAAGGTGGTGGCTTCATTTGGCTTGAAGATTGCTAATATAAAGTCTGATTAACATTGAAGTGGCCTCCAAGACGGATTTGAGAACAAGCACCCAGAGTTGTTTCATCACCCAGTCCAAGAATGACTGCAAAGGAAAAAGAGTGGGCAAGCAGCTATGGTAAGCGATGGAGAAACGGATGACGGAGAATCTTGGAAAACAAATAGAATCACAGTTGCAACAACAATTGGAGCAAATAGAGCAAGTGCAAATCCAAGTACAGAAAAAAATATGGAAGAACTGAAAGAACTGGTACTTGCAGAAGTGTCAGGGATTAAAAAAGATACAGAAGAACTTAAAAAGGAAGTCAAAAGTCTGGTGACAAAATCTGAAGATATGGAACAAAAGGTTAAAAAAACCTTGTCAGAAAATGCAAGGTTGGAGACCATGATGGATTACAGGGCTACTCAGAATCACTTGAGATTGAGAGGGATAGAAGAGGAGGAAGATCAAGATCTACTGGGCCCTAGTAATTAAGACATTGACAACTTATATAGGGGAAGATGAAGGAGATTTGGATGAGATTTGGATGCAGACTTTGACTCTGATTTACAGAGTAAATTCAGCTTATGCTACAAAAGAAAGCAATTACCCAGAGATGTAATTGTTCAATTTGTGACAACAAAGATGAAGGAAGACGTTTTCAAGAAACAATTTACACAACCATTGGAAATTAATGGAAAGAAAATAATAATCTTGGAGAGAAATTCCGAGATCGATTCTACAAGATAGAAAGAAATTCAAGAAATTGACAGACAGGCTAAAAGAAATGAATATTAGGTTCAGATGGGAGATTCCATATGGACTTACATTCATGTATCAACTCGGTGAGATCAACTCTTAAATCTGAAGGAGACTTATATAGATTTAAAGCGAACAATCTGGACGATTTTAAAGATATTTAATCTAACACCATTATGGATTACAAATTTTTATCTTGGAACGTGAATGGATTAAATTCACCAGGTAAAAGAAGACTGGTGAATCATTGGCTGGAAAAACAAAAATGTAATATAATTTGTTTGCAAGAAACACACATAAGAAAACAAGACGACAAATATCTGATCTGACTAATAAAAAATTGGGAGAAGAATTTCACTCTTCAGCAGTTAACAAGAAAAAAGGAACAGTGATTTATATTTCAAAAAGATTTGGATCCTAAACAAATTTTTTCCGACCAAAGAAGGAAGGTATGTTGACGTGGAAATCTGTATGGATAGAAAAAAGACATTGCTTGTTAATATATATGCACCCAATGGTGCAAAAGAGACCTTTTTCAATGATTTGACTAAAGAGTTGGAATGTTTAAATTATGACCAAATTGTTCTTGCGGGAGACTTTACATGGTACAGTGAACAACACATTGGATAGAAAGTCCAAAGCAAGTGGAGAGACAGTTGGAAAGTTACCAAAAAAATTTCTTTCAATTGATGAAGCAAGAAAAATTAGAAGATGTTTGGAGGAAGTGGAATCCTAAGACTAAGGACTACACGTTTTATTCGAATAGACATAATTCCTTTTCTCGAATTGACATGATCTGGATGTCAGAGGAGATGGCGCAAAAAACTTATAAAATACAAATTCTACCGAAAACTAACTCTGATCATAATTCTCCCTACTTTGGATATCTAAAGCAAAACCTAAACAGCTATTTTGGAGAATTAATGAAGATTTACTGGATCAAAAACAAATTAATGAAATTTTAAAAAAGGAAACGAAAAGTTTTTTTGGAACTGAATTTGAATAAAGGCACGGACATACAAGTTGTATGATACATACAAAGCAGTAATCAGAGGCATGCTTATCTCTCTGAACTCCAAAGATAAAAAGCAAAAGATTCAGCAACAGAAAGACCTTCATGAAAAAATTCGACAAAAAGAAAAGGAACTAAAAAAAAGACCAGGGAAGAAGAAAATTATTAAAGAGATCCACTTCCTGCAAGATCAGCTGAATGTTCTTTTAAACAGAGAATTATATTGGAATTTTTAAAAAATTACAGCAAAAAGCATTTGAGGGTGCAAATAAAACCAGGAAAGTTTTTGGCATGGCAATTGAAAAATAGAAAAGATAGGAATTTTATATCTAAGATTGTTGAAGATGGAAAGGAGGTGATGAGCCTGAATGGTATAAAAAGAGCTTTTTTTAAATACGTTAAATACTACGCCAAACTATTCCAAAAGAAAGGAATTGACCAACAGAGAATCAAGAAATATTTGGAGACGATTGAAGTTCCAGAGCTGGGAAAGCAAATTAAAGAACTATTAAATGGTTTAGTAACGAAAGAAGAAGTGACAATGGCGATAGAAGACGCAAAGTTGGGCAAAGCTCCAGGACCAGATGGCTTTACAGCAAAATTTTATAAGAAATTTAAAGAGGAGTTAAACCCCTATTTTAGTACTTCTGTCAAACGAGATAAGACAGACCAAGTGGATCCCAGATTCATGGAAGGAAGCAAACATTTCATTGATACCTAAAGAAGGTTTGGATTTGACTCAAGTAAAGAACTATAGACCAATATCGCTATTAAATAATGACTATAAAATTATTTGCAAAAATAATTTCAGAGAGATTGAAAAATATTTGAAAGATACGTATAGCGGAAGAACAAGCTGGGATTTTTACCAAATAGACAAATTAGAGATAATCTAAGAGTGGTGATAGATGCAATTGAATATTATGACAAGCATCCTGCATCCTGAAAAGAAGTTGGATTCTTCTTAGATGCGGAAAAAGCTTTTGATAATTTAAATTGGGAGTTTATGCTGCAAGTTATTGAAAAAATGAATATTGGACAGTTCTTTTTAAACATGATTGTGGCAATATATTCAGAACAAAAAGCGGCTTTGAATATAAACAAAGAAAAGACGGACTTCTTCCGAGTCCAAAAGGGAACACGTCAAGGCTGCCCTGTTATCCCCGTTGTTGTTTATTTGGATATTGGAAATATTATTGACAGCGATAAGAAAAGATGACAGTATTGAAGGACTTACAGTGAAAGGTTTCACCTATAAACATAGGGCATTTGCAGATGATGTAATGTTTATGATTCAAGACCCAATTGAGAAAATACCACAATTGATGGAAAAAATTGAAGAATTTGGTTCAGTTGCGGGATTTTATGTTAATAAAAATAAAACTAAAGTGATGTGCAAAAATATGACGAAACAAAGACAAACAGAACTTCAAGAGAAAATACAATGTGAAGTAGTCACAAAAGACTAAATATCTTGGAATTGATTTAACCATGAAAAATATTGACTTGTTTAAAAACAATTATGAAAAGGTGTGGCATAAGATTCAGCAAGATATGAAGAAATGGGATACTTTGAATTTATCATTGATGGGAAGAATCGCGACTGTAAAAATGAATATCTTGCCGCGTTTGATGTTTTTGTTTCAGACTATTCCAATACTAAAACAAAGAGAAAATACTGGATTCGTGGCAGAAAGAATTATCCAAATTTGTATGGGCAGGAAGAAAGCCAAGGATTAAAATGAAAATTTTATGTGACGCAAGAGAGAGAGGAGGCTTACAACTACCAAACTTAAGACTGTATTATGATGCCGTCTGTTTAACATGGTTGCAACAGTGGATTAATTTGGAGAATAAGAAGTTATTGGCCCTTGAAGGACATGATAATAAATTCGGATGGCATGCATATTTATGGTATGGAAAAGTAAAAATGGATAAATTTTTTAAACACCACTTTGTAAGACAATCACTGTTCGAGACATGGACGAGATATAGAAAATTCTTCTCGGAAGAAAGACCACTTTGGATTGTACCAGCTGAAGTAATTAATCCGTATTCAAGAAATCAAGGGTTAGATTGGCTACCCTATAAAAGTCTTTTAAAATTTGAAGGGAAAAATTTTGTGTTAAAAGATAGATTTGATGTTGAATTTGAATATGATTGGTTGAAGTATAGACAGATTTATGATCTATTTAAGACCGATAAAAGAGAACATGGTTTTAGAGAAAAGAACATTGAAATTGAAACTGTATGGCTTGAGAAAGATAAAAAAATGATTTCTAAACTGTACAAGGTGTTATTGAAATGGTATACTGAGGATGAGGTTGTAAAGGAGCAAATGATAAAATGGGCAGTAAATGTTAATAATGAGATATTAATGTCATCTTGGGAATATTTGTGGAAAAATCAATGAAAATTTCAACGTGTGTAAATGTTAAAGAGAATTGTTATAAAATGATGTATAGATGGTATATGACGCCTAAAAAAATTGCTATTATAAATGAAAGTATGTCTAACAAATGTTGGAAATGTAAGAAACATGAAGGGTCTTTTTACCATATGTGGTGGACATGTGATAAAGCAGTAAAGTATTGGACTGAGATCCACAATGAGATACAAAAAATTTTGAAATGTACTTTTAAGAAAGACCCACAGATGTTATTGTTAGGTCTTAAAATGGAAGAAATAAATGTAGCCAAGAGAACACTATTATGGTACTTGATTACAGCAGCTAGACTGACTTTTGCTCAATGTTGGAAACAAGATAAAGTACCTGAAACATGGGAATGGATTAAAAGACGTTGTTTATGGCAGAAATGGACAAATTAACAAGAAAATTAAACAACGAAGAAGACGAAACCTTTTTTGGAGACTGGAAAGACTTTCAAGAATACTTGTTGAAGAATTGGGACGTAAAACGTGGTTTGATTTGTTTTGACAGTTATTGAGGAGAAGTGGAAAGAGACTCAGATCTTTGAATTGTTACCATTAGTAAAAGAAATATGTTTAGTAGTAAATGTAATTGTACAAGAGAAATATCAAGGGGGTTGGAGCAGTGCGGGAAGCCTTGTTTGGGGGGAGAGGGAGAAAGAAAATGGATATGTATTGGTTTGGTTAAATTGTATGAACATGTGATATATCCAATAATAAATTGTATTTAAAAAAAAAAAAATGTTATTCATATCATTAAATTGTATCATTAGTGTGAATACCCTGCAGCCACATACTTTGTACTTCGCTTATACATAACTCTCAATTATGGCATGCTGGAGAAGCCACACCTGTGGGTGTAAGAGTGAAGTGCACCATTCAGTTTTAATTTAGAAAAAAAATGAAGAACTGTGGTCTAGCTTGATGTAAGTCAGCTTTGTGTGGTCACTACAAAGGGGAATGCCTATTGTAATCAAGACAACCTCCAAAATTATTACTGTTCCTGTGACCTTATTTCTCAATCAGGTTTGATGAATGGATCTTCTGGGCTTGGTACACTGCTTGTGTCAGGCCTGTGCCCCCCTTTTGGTGTCCCTGCTATCCTTTGTTCTATTTTGTGTATCATCAGGTACACGGGAAGTGCTGAAGACTTGTTCCATTTACTCTGGCTACTACAGACCCTGGATGAGCTGCATCAAAAGATGACCTATGAAGGAGACCCCCTGCCACTACAGGTGCATCAGTTAAAACAGCGGCTGCAAGAGCAAATTTTCTGTCTTTTAAAAAGGTACTAAGGCCAGGCAAGACATATGTTTGGTGGAGGAGGAAAGTGCGGACTTAACATGGTAGCCACTGACATCTTTCTGCTCTGTCCCCAGTGCTTTTGTGGTGGAGATTCAGCCTAAAATGCCATTTCCCAGTCGCCGGCCTCTGTTGCTGAAGACCAACAACAAGATCTCTGTCCAAGTCAGGTAAGAGAAGTAGCCCCTTTCTTTTCCCCTGGTTGCGTTCAGCTTCTTCAAAAACAGTCCCAAGAGAGAACAGATTTTAAAATGAGAAAGTTGTCAGCAAAACATCTTGAAATGAAGGGAGAGGGAGATTCAAGTATTAAAGATGTCAATGAAATATTTTTCTGGAGAATTGTTTTTGTGACAATGATTGGGAATAAACATGAATCAGGCTGAAACAAGTCTTGAGGATTTTAAACAAGTTGAGCCTGGAACAGCTCCACAGTGTGGCAGATAGCAACCCAACCGGGGGCATTTCAGCTCAGGAACATAGTGGGAGGGGTCAAAATCCCCTCTGCCTCCCTGCACTACAATCCCAAGCTGAATTGGGCCTCCTGCAGCCCTTCATTGCATCTAGTTTCAGCCTGCTTCACTCACAAACATTCAACAGTCACAGTAGAACTGCATGTTTGATTTTATTCCTTCCTTGCACACAAGGGTTTTTAATCCAGTTTTGATCCACAGAGCTTCCTTTTTAACCTCACAACAATCCTATGAGATATTTTAGGCTGAGAGAGGAGGGCTAGGCTAGTGAGCTTCCTGGCTGGGTTTTACCAGTCTAAGTCCAGTGTTCTTAACACTTCACCATTTTGCTTCTTGGATAATGGCCCACCTGTGTAAGAAACATGGCAGTTCCATTGTGAGGGTTTTCTCCTCCCCCTGCCCCGGCCTTTAATGTGTAATGTGACTTGTGCCCTGGCATTATCATGCGTAGCATTTCCATATTCTCACTAGAAGCAGTTGCTTGCATGGCTCAGCCAGAGTACTGGTCTGGGTGGGGTCAAAATAGTACTGGTCAAAATAGCTGTATCACTGAGTTCCGTTTTTCCATTAGCAGAGTAGGTCAGTAGAGTATGGGACAGAGGGATTTATTCTTCATGCTGTTTCTTCTGGTCAACTGACCTGCAGGACTGCAATTGGGTGGAGGGCACAGAATGCTGTAGTGTGAGGGGTAAGTTGCCTTCCTCTAGCACAACTCTGCTTTCACTGTTTAGGATTCAAATATCTTCAGTTCAGAGGATTTGGAAGTACGTGATGTGAAGCACCTCTGGCTGAGACCCTAGAGAGCTTCTGCTGGTCAGATTAGACAATACTGACCCCGACAGACCCAATAGCCTGATAAGGCAATTTTGAGTGTTGTTGAAATAGACTGTGTCTTACTGTGCTTCTGTTTAGGCTCCTGGTCAAGCTGATGGATCAAGACCACAAGATGGAGGTGAAGATGGAGATTGACAAGTATGTTTTCTAGTTGAACCTATTGGCTCCGATTGCCCCATCCCTCCTATAAGTACAGGGCTGGTGACTGTAGCAGCACAACTGGGGGGAGGCTAGAGCATCCAGTGATCTTTTCTCTTCTTAATTTCTTGCAGGGATTCTGCTGATTTGGTGGGGTAAGTGACAGCTGAGAGGAGGCAGCAAGGTGAAGGTAGACTCATCATTTTCTAATCTGGCACAGGCATGGGGTGGGATCCAGGTCCCCTCCATTTTAGCAAACCAATGAGAGTGGTGTGGATATTGGAAGCTGATTGTCTAGGACAGGACTAATTGTATCACAAGCTTATCTGCATAAAGGAAATCTTTGCCATTTGTGGCTTGCAATTTCACTTATTCATGGTTGGATCACATGGTGTTGAATTTAGCAGGGAATTGGGTTGTTTGCTTCTAGGAGGCATCAGATGTTTATCTCCCAGTGTTCATGGATTTTGCCATGACTCATGAGAACTCACAGGGGAGGGGGAAATCTCCTGCTCCCCACCAGTCCCTACTTTGTTTTGCCTCTGTGTGTCCTTCCTTTGTCACCTTGTCTCAGTGAGGTTGATAAAAGGGGACACAGGCTGTGGCAATTAAAATGCAGGTCTGTGATCAGGCAGGCAAAAAGGGAATATGAGGAGCATATCGCAAAAAACATAAAGGCCAACAATAAAACTTCATTCAAAATACATTAGAAGTAGAAAACCAGCCAGGGAGGCAGTGGGGCCCTTGGATGACCAAGGGGTAAAAGGACTACTGAAGGATGACAGGGAAATGGCTGAGAAGCTGAATGCATTTTTTGCCTCTGTCTTCACTGCGGAAGATGAGAAGTGCTTGTCCCCTCCAGAACCACCGATTTGGGAAGGGGTCTGAAAGACCTGAATCAGATTGAGATGACGAAAGAGGAAGTCCTACAACTGATGGACAATTTAAAAACTAATAAATCACCAGGCCCGGATGGCATTCATCCGAGAGTTCTGAAATAATTCAAATGTGAACTTGTGGATCTGCTTACATTAATATGTAATCTTTCTTTAAAATCTGCCTCCATTCCTGAGGACTGGAAGGTAGCTAATGTCACTCCCATCTTTAAAAAGGGCTCCAGGGGAGATCCAGGAAATTACAGGCCAGTCAGTCTGGCATCGATACTGGCTAAGTTGGTGGAAACTGTTATTAAGGAAAGAATTAATAGGCACATTGATGAACAAAAACTATTGAGGCAGAATCAACATGGGTTCTGTAAGGGAAGATCTTGTCTCACTAACCTGTTAGTGTTTTTTGAGGAAGTGAACAAACATGTGGACAAGGGGGACCCAATAGATATTATTTACCTTGACTTCCAGAAAGCTTTTGATAAAGTTCCTCATCAAAGGCTCCTAAGTAAGCTCAATAGTCATGGGATAAAAGGACAAGTCCTCTTGTGGATCAAAAACTGGCTTATAAATAGGAAACAGAGAGTGAGTATAAATGGGAAACTTTCTCAGTGGAGGGTGGTAAGCAGTGGGGTACCACAGGGATCAGTACTCGGTCCGATGCTTTTTAACTTGTTTACTAATGATTTGGAATTGGGAGTAAGCAGTGAAGTGGCTAAATCTGCAGATGACACGAAGTTGTTCCGGGTGGTGAAAACCAGGAAGGATTGTGAGGCACTCCAAAGGGATCTGTCGAGGATGGGTGAGTGGGCATCAACATGGCAAGTGGGGTTCAATGTGGCCAAGTGCAAAGTGATTCACATTGGAGCCAAAAATCCATTGATGGGTTCTGAACTGGCAGAGACTGACCGAGATCTTGGAGTTGTAGTAGGTAACTCAATCAAAATGTCTAGGCAGTGTGTAGCTGCAATAAAGAAGGCCAACACTATGTTGGGGATTATTAGGAAGGGAATTGAAAACAAATCAGCCAGTATCATAATGCCCCTGTATAAATCATTGGTGCGACCTCATTTGGAGTACTGTGTACAGTTCTGGTCACCACACCTCAAAAAGGATATTATAGCATTGGAAAAAGTGCAGAGAATGGCAACTAGAATGATAAAAGGTTTGGAACACTTTCCCTATGAAGAAAGGTTAAAACGCTTGGGGCTCTTTAGCTTGGAGAAACGACGGCTGAGGGTGACATGATCGAGGTTTATAAGATTATGAATGGGATTGAGCAGGTTGAGAAAGAAGTACTTTTCTCCCTTTCTCACAATACAAGAATTCGTGGGCACTCCATGAAATTGCTGAGCAGTCGGGTTAGAACAGATAAAAGGAAGTACTTCTTCACCCAAAGAGTGATTAACACATGGAATTCACTGCCACAGGAGGTGGTGGGAGCTACAAGCATGACAGTTTCAAGAGGGAATTAGATAAACATATGGAGCAGAAGTCCATCAGTGGCTATTAGCCACAAAGTATAGATAGGAACTCTCAGTCTGGGGCAGGTGATGCACTCTATTCTTGGTGCTGGGGGGGCAGCATTGGGAGGGCTGCTAGTGTCCTGGCCCCACTGCTGGACCTCCTGATGGCACGTGGTATTTTTGGCCGCTGTGTGACAGAGTGTTGAACTAGATGGGCCATTGGCCTGATTCAACATTGGCTTCTCTTATGTTCTTATGTTCACCCAGTGGTCCAGTTGCCTTGCAGCTGGTCCAGTTGCCCCACTCCTTTTGCCCTCCTCAGTGTACCTGATCAGTCATCTTTTTTCCTTCCTGTTCATCCCAGTTGGTTTTTTTAATTACATATTTCCATTGTGGCAACACAAGATGTAATCCAGAGGACTCTGCACACAAGAGGGCCACTCTTCACTATTAGGAGTGTAACAATGTGGTTGGAAGAGCTCTGTATCCAATGATGTGGCTCCCCACCCTGCTGTTTAGGTAATATTTTCAAAATGTATAGATAGATGCATACATAACATTTCTCAATTGGAATATTTTGAGTTCTTGGCACTGGGAGATGGTGGACTACTTCTGTGGTTGATTTACTTATATTTATTTTATTGTGATTATAACCTGCCCTTCTACCAAAATAAGCTACCCAGGGTAGTTTATCAAAATTAGAACATTAAAATGCAGAATTATAAGCCACACATCACAAAACATTTAGCAGCTGCTTAAAATGATAGAAACCATCAACCCACTTAAAACTTGGCAGAGCCAGCAATAAAACTAAACACAAAACCCCCTTCATATCAGCAATAAAAGTGCTACATAGCAGTGTATGAATGCCATCAGGAAAAATATTAAAAAACACTTTTCTTTTTTTCCACTTGAAGGTTTCGAAGATTCAACATCTTGCCATCGAACACCAAAACCATGGTGAAGGACAGGCCCCAGGTGGAGGGCCTCGTCTGTGACTTCAGTCACATTGTAAGGGTCTGGTGAGAGGTCTGGGAAAGGTTTGGGTGTACTGGAGGGTGGGTGGGGAACTCTACTTAGGTTATAGAAGAGGGCCTGAAAACTGGAACTTTACCAAGTCCTAGCTTTGGAATGACCTATTGTAAGGCCACATTTCAAACTTTGGCCCAAATATTTTTTTTCCCCTGGCCTCTGGCACTACCACCAATTTTTAATCAAACTCTGGAAAAAGTTTTCCATCCTTTAGTTCATAAGAAAAAGGAAAGGAATGCTTTTGAAGATGAGAGAGAGAGAGGAGTTTGGGGGTAAGAGAGCTTGTCCACTGCATTATGAGACTCTGCAGTCACCTATCCAGAGAGAGATGGAGACCGAGGACTGAACTCTAGGCAGAGTTTTGCAGTAGCCTCTTAAGATACACAAAGAAGTCCAATAGCAAAAAGTCCAACACGTCTAATACATTGAAAAGTCACTGTTCCAAATCAAGTTAGGAAGGAAGATTTAAAAAGGAAGTGCCGAATGCTTGTAAATCACCCCGCTATTGTTGCAGTCCTTGGCAGGACCCTGAAAGGCAACAGATGTTCTTCTGTATTTGCATGGCTTTTCTTATGTCCTTCACTTTTAAAAGCTTAATTTTTTTATACCAGCCTAAGGGCTAGAACTTGGGTGCAGTAGGGGGGCTTCTTGGAAAAGTCCATGCCTCTACAGCATTCCCCGTTCTCTGACTACTACAGCACTCAGTGTGATCCACTCTCTCCTTGGAGTTTGAATGCTGTTTATGTGCTGTGTACCTGTGACAGCATTAGTGCCCTTATGTTTTTTTTCTCTTGCTGACTTTTGCCATATGGAAAAGGAATTGGATTGGAGGGGAGGGAGATCTTGGTGGAAGGGTCTTGACTCCTGTCCAGTTTCTTTTGCAGCAATTTGGTACATGTCTCTTGTTCATAGAGTCCTCAGTCATAATCCAGCTTCCTTGCTTGGGCCTTGTAAACTTCCACCTTGATAGAGGTGCCTCTTATTTGTATTGCTCTGTTCATGCGGGCCACTTGTGGTCTGGATTATATAAATTGAGAAGCATGAGAATAGCTTTTCCTGGTGGTAAGGAACTGGATCCCATGGTCTTTTGTTGCTTCCAACTCTCTGTGATGCCTCTTCTGTTCTCTTGGCAGATGCTGAAAGAGCAAAAATCTTGTGGCTCGGGGAAAGGCAAAGGTGGTAAAGGTGCCAGCGAGGTAGGTTTGCCTACTAGGGAAGCAGTGAGCCCCTAGCCATTTTTTCTGTGTTGAGTGAATACAGGGGTATGGACCAGTACTGTGGTAAACTGAAGGGTTGTGTCCTGTGCTTGCTTTGGAAAACTTAGGATACTGCTCCTGTACGTTCTTTCAGTACACTGGTATATTGGGGGGAGGGGGGTGCTGCAAGGCCCAAAGGATAAGGGGGCTACAGGGATACCCCTGCCTCTCTGATCTGTGGACTTCAAAGCACAGTAACAACTATGGGATTTTTGAGCATAGCATATTACAGGGATTTTCCACTTCCAGTTATTATGTCATGTAGCTAGTACCATTTCTATCCTATATTTTATCCTGTATTATCAGGAAAGTAGCTTGCAGATTAAGAGCATCGTACATCTAATTCCCATGGCTGGCCCTCAATGTGCAAATGTGGTGTATCTTTCTGCAAAACAGAGGTAAACCCCAGCTTTGCACAGACACGAAAAAGGGAGTTAGCACCCCCCACACACACCCCTGCTGCTATATAGCAGATGAGGGGGCGGGGGGGAGGGGTGGCGATATTCGTGCGGGAGGCTTACTCCTTTAGGGCACTCCCCCTGTTGGAGATTGCGGGCATTGAATGTGTCGGTCTGGTGCTGGAGGCCGAGGAGAGTTTGGCGATCTGCCTGGTGTACCGACCGCCTAACGCACCGGACAGTAGCCTGCCGTCCCTGCTGGAGGCCGTAGCAGGCTGGGCGCTGGAACAACCCAGGCTTATGGTTTTGGGTGACTTCAACGTCCATGCCGATGACGCAGCCTCTAGCCAGGCAACAGACCTGGTGGCATCCATGGCGTCGCTAGGACTTTCCCAGTGGGTGTCGACCCCCACGCACCGGGCCGGGCACGTGCTCGACTTGATCTTCATGGTGGGGATTTCAGTGGACCGGATGACTGCGATGGCAGTTCCATGGTCGGACCACTATGCCCTGAAGGCCCGGGTGAATGTCCCACCCCAACCCTGCATAGGCGGCGAGTGGATTTTGGCTCGCCTGCAGAGCCAAATGGACCCGATGCAGCTCCAGATGGCTCTGCGGGATCCGATGCCCCCTGGCGGCTCGTTAGATGACCTGGTGGAAGACTGGCACAGCCGACTTTCCGCAGCCATCGATGAGATCGCTCCCAGGCGCCCTCTGCGCGCTCGCTCCAGGCTAGCCCCTTGGTACTCCCAGGGGTTGCGGCTTATGAAGCAGGAGCTCAGACGGTTAGAGAGGCGGTGGCGCTGCGCTTGCGACGAGGCAACGAGAGCATCTTATAGGACGTTTATGAGATCCTATGAGATGGCAGTCAAGGCTGCAAAGAGGGAATTATGCAGCTACGATTGCATCTGCAAGCTCACGCCCAGCCCAATTATTTAGAACAATTCGGTCTTTGACAGCTCTGCCTCAGGGCAGACATAATAGTAGGGAATTGGAAATTGGCTGCGAGGCATTTGCGAGCTATTTTGCAGATAAAGTCTCAGCGCTCCGCCGTGACCTCCCCGCCACACTTGAAACAGTGAGCGAACTTGAGGCCCCTTGCGCGTCTTTGGGCTTGGGTTTAGAATGCTTTGATCGGCTCAGTCTGGAAGAAGTTGACAGATTGCTAGTATCTGTACGCCCAACCACATGCGACCTTGATCCGTGCCCCTCCTGGCTCATTAAGGCGGGCCACGAGGGGTTTCGTGGTGCCTTGGGGGAGATTGTCAACAAGTCCCTCTTGGAGGGATGGTTCCCCGAGGCACTCAAGGAAGCGATGGTCTGTCCTCTCCTGAAGAAACCAACCATGGACCCGGCGGAATTGGCCAGCTATCGGCCGGTGTCCAATTTGCCCTATTTGGGCAAATTGATCGAGAGAGCGGTGGCGATCCAGCTACAGGGCTTTTTGGATGACGCTTCCGTCCTTGACCCATTCCAGTCCGGCTTTCGCCCGGGGTATGGGACGGAGGCAGCACTGGTCGCCTTAACGGATGACCTCCGGAGGCATCTGGACCGAGGTGGTGTGGCAGCACTGTTGTTGTTAGATCTGTCGGCTGCATTTGATACAGTCGACCACCAGTTGCTGATCCGCCGCCTCGCCGACGTGGGGATCCAGGGGCTCGCTCTCCAATGGCTTGCCTCTTTTCTCCAAGGTCGGGGACAGAGGGTGGTGCTAGGGGGGCAGCAGTCCCGGAGGCACCCGCTTGAATGCGGGGTGCCGCAGGGGGCAGTGCTCTCCCCGATGTTGTTTAACATCTATATGCGCCCCCTCGCTCAGATTGCTCGGAGGCATGGGTTGGGTTGTCACCAATATGCGGATGACACCCAGCTCTATCTGATGTTGGGCGGCCAGTCAGACTCCGACCTGGAAGATCTTCACCGGGCTTTGCAGGCTGTGGCTGGGTGGCTCCGGCGGAGCCGACTGAAGTTAAACCCTGCCAAGATGGAAGTCCTGTGCCTGGGTCGGGCCGGCCGGGGATTGGGGCTCCCGCTTCCGACCTTCGACAGGGCATTGTTGGTGCCGGCGCCGGAGGTTAGGAGTTTGGGAGTGCTCCTGGACCCCGCATTAACTATGGGGGCCCAGGTGGCAGCCACTGTCAAGTCGGCTTTCTACCATCTTCAACTGATTCGGCAGTTGGTCCCGTTTCTCGACCGCGAAGACCTGGCCACGGTGATTCATGCAATGGTCACCTCGAGGTTAGACCACTGTAACTACATGGGGCTGCCTTTGGGGCAAATCCGGAGACTGCAGCTAGTGCAGAATGCTGCAGCCAGGCTGTTGATGGGCACCCCTAGGTGGGAGCACATCCGGCCTGTGCTGAAAGCGCTGCACTGGCTGCCTATAACATACCGGATTCGCTTCAGAGTGCTGGTGCTTACCTTTAAAGCCCTATATGGCCAGGGTCCGGCATACCTGAGGGACCGCCTTTCCTCATATAGGCCCCAAAGAGCACTTCGGTCTGAATCACAACATCGCCTGGCGGTTCCCGGCCCTAAGGAGGCCAGGCTGGCGGCCACGAGGGCTAGATCGTTCTCAGTGGCGGCTCCTACCTGGTGGAATGAGCTCCCGGAAGAGATCAGGGCCCTGCGGGACCTTTCACAGTTCCGCAGGGCCTGTAAGATGGAGCTCTTCCGCCAGGCGTTTGAGTAGGAGCCGCCGCTTCTTTTCCCCCCTCTTTGGCCGCCGCCCCGCTCCCTCCCACCGCTAACTTTACCAACTATGGGATGGAGGAAGGGGATAGCCGAGTTAAGTCCTTCGGGGCCCGCCAAGACCAACACTGCTGTGCCTAATGATTATCCGAAGCCATCGGGTTAGATAATAGAGGAATCATAGAGCACTTTATGATGTGGGTATGTTTTAGTATTTTTAGATGTTTTAACCTGTTTTTCTGGCACTGGTTGCCCTTGTAAGCCGCCCTGAGCCCGCACGCGGGGAGGGCGGGGTAGAAATGGAATGTATAAATAAATAAATAAATAAAATATTTGCACTTCTGCAGATGTTAGAAAGAAACCCCAACTGACTTGTGAACATGTTAAAACATAAAAAGTAGTGATTGGCAGCAGGGGGAGGAACTGGCCAATTGGGAGGGCAAGGAGGAGAAGGAAAACAAATGATTGGGTAGACACGCAAGATGGGGGGGGAACATTCATATTCAAGACGGGAAGAACCAGGGATGTGGGGGATTTGATTTCCTATCCCCTGTGAGTCCTTGTAAGTCCCACTCTTGTACCATATAATCACAACTGTATTTTAATTACATTTTTATCCTGCCTTCTGTCTGTGAAACCTACAAGGGGGTACATCAAAGGGGTCTTCCATCAGGGTACTGGTAAGATAGCTTCAGGAAGGTTGCTGCATGGGGTGCCTTCAAACCATGCCCTGAGTTAGCAGGCAATGTCAGTTGGGTGTGACCCCCTCCCCTCTTTCATTGCAGGGAACATTGCCTGTTACAGAGGAGCTGCATGTCATCACGTTCACACTAGATTATTGCTACCAAGATCTCAAGTGCCAGCTTCAGGTATGAGGACCACTAAGAGGAGGAGTGAGGGCTATTGGGAGGGAGACGATGCTTTTATTAGCTTGGTTGCCTGAAGGCTGCTGTTCCTAGGGGATACTGACATACTTGATTCCTGATGGGGGAGATTGTTTCTGATTACTTATGAGGCACCAAGCTCACTGATATGATAACGCTACTCTTCTGCTAGAGTTGCCATCTGCTTTCTGCTTTTCATCATGTGAGAAAGTTGAGTGTTCTCCCTTGGGGCCACTCCATTGCCAGGGAAAGGATTTTATTTCTTCCCATCAGGTAACTATCAAACAAAATGGTGTCAACCCTATTCCTTGTTGCCCGTGGAGTTCAGCATCAGTGGGCACAGAGATAGCCGCAAGCATCAATGGCTTTAAAAGAAAATTAGATTTACAGAGGATAACCGAGGTGACTAAAGGGAAACTATTATGTTAACAGTAAACTATTGAGTACCACTTTTAGGGTGCAATTTCAGGGACAGGCCTTGGCCTCAATGCCCTGTTGGTCCTTTAGGGCAACTGATTTGGCCACTGTGTCAAACAGGAGGCTGAACTAGATGGACTACTGGTCTGATCCGGTAGGGCTTCTCTTTTTTTGGGGGGGGGTATTTTTGCATGTGTGTGTGTGCCCGTGCCTGGAAGTCATGATGATCTCTGGCAACTTTGACTGGGTCACAGGACATTCAGAGAAGTGGCTTAATAGCCTGCTTCTGGTTTACCGGCCCTGGTATTCCCTGGAGGTCTCCCGTCCAAGTACTTGCCAGGATTGGCCCTGCTTAGCTTCTGAGATATGACGAGATGGGGTTTGCCTGGGCTATCCAGGTCAGAGGCTTTTATATTCTTAAGATACAGAGTAACCATCTGTATAGTTTCGATTGGTATGATAAGGATTACATATGGTCTTGTCACTTGATGTCTTAGTTGGGAGTCATGGCAGGATTATGCTAAGAAAGCCACAGAGCAAGGCTTTGACCAGATATTTGACCACAGAGCAAGGCTTTGACCCCTCTTTATTTGGCATATTTTTCCAAGATATCCTCAGTGTGGAAAGGATTATTTTTCTGTTGCCTGTTTTGGCTTCTGCCAAGTTCTCTTTAGCATTGAACACAGTGGCAGCTCCCTACATTCAAGCCCTGGCCAGATGCTGTTTTTCCAAGCCAATGCATGACTCCTATAATTGAAAAACTTTATCTCCTTGATGAGCAGAATACTGTTTTTGCTGCAGGAAAGTAAGATGGCAGGGGGAAAATGGGAGCATCAGAAGTATGCACCAGGATGTTTTGCACATTAAACAGCCAGCGGGTAAAAGCATGGTTGGCGGTGGTGGAAGGTACTGTCAAGTCACAGCTGACATGGCAACCCTGTAGGATTTCCAAGTCGAGATGTTCAGAGGCGGTTTTTGCCGTTGTCTGCCTCTGTGTAGTGGCCCTGGTCTTCCTTGGTGGCCTCCCATGCAAGTACTAACCATGGCTGAGTCTGCGTAGCTTCCAAGGGCTGATGACTTCAGGCTAGCCTGGGCCAACCTAGTCCTTTAATCTGGCATTGTGTAGGCATTATTCAAGCACTTTGCCCTTCGAAGAAAGCTGTAAGAATCTTTGTAACCAGGTTTATGACGCATCTGTGAAAATGAAAGAGACCAGTGATTTGTATACTTTTTGAATTAATCAACCAAGAAGCACAACATCTTCCATCCTTGTTTTCGGAAGAAGAGACATCGAAATGATTGAACAGTCCAGAGACTTTCGTCAAAAGTTCACCCATTAATATTATTTTGGACACTATACATGTTTATCTATTGTAGACATTTTGTACAAGAATTTCATGGTAGATATCGAAACATTGTCTAGCGCATTTTTCACAGTTTCTTTTGATCATTTTTGCCTCTGAATTGTGTGGTTCAAGGCAGTGCTGGTTCCCAGTCTTTAGCCTCTGATGTTTCTCCATTAGACATCCACTTTGCCTGTGGTGATCTTCTCTAATGTCAACCAGGCATCCAGCGCCTGGGCCTCCATCTTGTGGTGCAATATGCTTGGGGCTGACCCAAAGGTAAGAAGCAAACACGTCCATCTCCCTGTGCCCCAATTTTATAGGCTGTGTAGGACTCCAGGCCAGCAATTTGCTGCCTCCATTGTTCCTATCTATCTCAGCTGGGTTAGCCTATTCAGTCCAGAATATAAACATATTAGGCATGATTTTTCTTCTTTACTTTCTCTTGACAGTTTGGCTTCCACATTTTAACTTTCTGTTAGGGTTACAGGCTGTTCCCAATGGCAATGTGTTGATTCAGTGCTTTTGAGCAGGTCCCCGGTTCCATCCATATGGCAGGGTCCAAAGAGTGTATCTGCATAGCTGGCTTGCCCAGTAAGCATGAGGATCTTTCAGAAAATAGCTGTCTGTCCTTAAGGTGCTGCAAAGTGTGCAAAGACGTAGAGGAGGGTGGTGCCATCCATCTCTGAAGCAGCCATTAGAAAAGAGGGCTTGTATTGTATCACTCCCATAGACAAAGCTTATGGCCTTCCTCCAGTTTAAGTGGTGCTTCCTCTAGCAGAAGAATTGCTTTAGAGGGGGAAGGCATCTTAGACGGGGGACTTGCACCAGTCTAAGCTAAGATACACACCGGTATAGAGAAAATATATTAATCCAAGATAATAGTCACCGTCCCAATAAATTTTGAACAGTAGAGGCCTCTGTCAGGAGAGTGCTTCAAGCCAAATGGAACTTGGGTTAAAAGAAATTACTTCTTTATGTGCTAAAGAGTAATTGTGCTCATTAAAAAGAGACAGAGCCAATGGTAGGGTTGCTGTGGCTGCTAAGCAGAAACTGCTAATTGAAAGTACAGTTTCAGTAACAATAACTGGGAGAATGAGGAGCCTCTTCAGTAGTCTGAAGGATGCAATTGCTTTCCAGAGCTGATTGGGACTGACTTCTTAGTAACATCCTTAGGATCAGGTCACTGCCAAAGGGCCTTGTGGGATTATTGCAGGGAATGTGGCGCTTCATTCGGAGCCATATGGAACCACCATTTTTAATTCTGCTTCCAGCTGACACCAAAAAAGCAACACCTTAGCAGTATCTGGACCTTTCGTGGAAAGCAGCTCTCATTCCCTTTTCGTGGAAAGCAGCTCTCATTCCCTTTTCACATTACCATTCTAAATCAGATGTTATTCACTGTTAGCCCGATTTCGAGTAAAGCAATACAGGGATGGGGGTTTCATACAGTGAATTCCCTTCCGTTAATGAGCCGTCTCTGAAATGCTGTGGTCATTTCAAACAGTGCCGCTTTTTCCCCTGCCCTTTTTCACCACGCAGTCTTCCTCAGACTTTTTTTTTAACATTCGAAGTTGAGTGCTATACCGCTAAACAGATGTAGGACTTCAGTGTTCTAGCAGCACCACTGAGATGCCTTGACTCCCTTGAGTCCATAGCGCTCAACTCAGAATGTTAAAAAAAGTCTGAGGAAGATTGTGCAAGGAAAAAAAGCAGCATTGCAGGAAGTGCTATGGACATTTTAAACAGCATACCACAGTGATTCAGAAGCTCAACGAAGGGGTAGGAAATGGAAGAAAGCAGTTTTCCTCAAAAGCAGCTCAACCACGCTTTGCTAACCCAACACAAATGGGTTTGTATGAACAGGTAAATAAATTCCGCCAGCAGCCAGTTACTAAAACGGGTCTGTCTGAAATGGCAGGGAAAAATCCATTAGCAACCAGTTATTAAAACAGAATACAAAGGCAGTTTGAAAGGGGTCTCTGTTCCTGACTTTAATTCCTTTGTGTATGTCAGAAGAGTGTCAGATGATCCACAGCTGTGTGGCACTGTGGAAGTGTGTGTATGCAACAGTCTTATGTACATATGTTGTTCAGTCGCACAGTCGAGTCCGACTCTTCGCGACCCCATGGACCAGATTACGCCAGGCCCTCCTGTCTTCCGCTGTCCGCTGAAGTTTGCTCAATTTCATGTTTGTTGCATCGATGACACTGTCTAACCATCTCATTCTTTGCCGTCCCCTTCTTCTTTGACCTTCAATATTTCCCAGCATCAGGGTCTTCTCCAGTGAATGCTCCCTTCTCATTTGGTGGCCAAAGTATTTGAGCTTCAGCTTCAGGATCTGGCCTTCCAGGGAACAGTCAGGGTTGATTTCTTTTAGGATTGACTGATTTGATCTCCTTGCAGTCCAAGGGACTCTCAAGAGTCTTCTCCAGCACCATAGTTCAAAAGAATCTATTCTTCGGCGCTCGGCCTTCCTTATAGTCCAACTCTCACAGCCATACATTACTACGGGGAATACCATTGCTTTGACCATGCGGACTTTTGTTGGCAAGGTGATGTCTCTGCTTTTTATCATGCTGTTTAGGTTTGCCATCGCTTTCCTCCCAAGGAGCAGGCGTCTTTTAATTTCATGGCTGCAGTCACCATCTGCAGTGATCTGGGATCCTAGGAACGTGAAGTCTGTCACTACTTCTACGACTTCCCCTTCTATTTGCCAAGGAGTGATGGGGCCAGATGCCATGATCTTAGTTTTTTTGATGTTGAGCTTCAAGCCCACTTTTGCACTCTCCTCTTTCACCCTGAGCAAGAGGCTCTTTAGGTCCTCTTCACTTTCTGCCATCAGAGTGGTATCGTCTGCATATCTGAGGTTATTGATCTTTTCCCCAGCAATCTTAACTCCAGCTTGTGATTCATCCAGGCCAGCATTTCGCATGATGTACTCTGCATATAAATTAAATAAGCAAGGTGACAGTATACATCCTTGTCGTACTCCTTTTCCTATGCTAAACCAATCAGTTGTTCCATATCCGGTTCTAACTGTTGCTTCTTGACCCTTATACAGGTTTCTCAGGAGACATATGAGGTGGTCTGGTACTCTCATCTCTTTAAGAACCTGCCATAATTTATTGTGATCCACACAATCAAAGGCTTTAGCATAGTCAATGAAGCAGAAGTAGATGTTTTTCTGGTATTCTCTTGCTTTCTCCATAATCCAGCGAATGTTGGCAATTTGATCTCTAGTTCCTCTACCTCTTCTAAACCCAGCTTGTACTTCTGGCAGTTCTCTATCCACGTACTGTTGGAGCCTAGCTTGTAGGATTTTGAGCATGACCTTGCTAGCGTGTGAAAAGAGTGCAATTGTGCGATAGTTTGAACATTCCTTGACGTTGCCCTTCTTTGGGATTGGAATGTAAACTGACCTTTTCCAATCCTGTGGCCACTGTTGTGTTTTCCAAATTTGTTGGCAAATTGAGTGCAGCACTTTAACAGCATCTTCTTTTAAGACTTTGAATAACTCAGCTGGGATACCATCACCTCCACTAGCTTTGTTGTTAGTAATGCTTTCTAAGGCCCATTTAACTTCGCTTTCCAGGATGTCTGGCTCAAGGTCAGTGATTATACCATCGTGGTTGTCAAGGACATCGAGGTCCTTCTTGTATAGTTCTTCTGTGTATTCTTGCCATCTTTTCCTAATCTCTTCTGCTTCTGTTAGATCCCTACCGTTTTTGTCCTTTATCATGGCCAGCTTTGCATGGAACGTTCCCTTGATTTCTCCAATTTTCTTGAAGAGATCTCTAGTCCTTCCCAATCTATTGTTTTCCTCTATTACTTTGCATTGTTCATTCAGGAAAGCCTCCTTATCTCTCCTTGCTGTTCTCTGGAAATCTGCATTCAGTTGGGCAAATCTTTCCTTTTCCCCATTGCCTTTAGCTTTCCTTCTTTCCTCTGCTATGTGTAAAGCCTCATCAGACAGCCACTTTTCTTTTTTGCATTTCTTTTTCTTTGGGATGGCGGTGAGTGCTGCCTCCTTTACAATGTCACGGACCTCTGTCCATAGTTCTTCAGGCACTCTGTCTATCAAATCTAGTCCCTTAAACCTATTCTTCACCTCTACTGTATATTCATCGGGGATGCGATCTAGGTCAAATCTGAATGGCCTTGTGGTTTTCCCAACTTTCTTCAATTTAAGTCTGAATTTTGCAATGAGTAGCTCATGATCTGAGCCACAGTCAGCTCCAGGTCTTGTTTTTACTGACTGGATAGAGCTTCTCCATCTTTGACTGCAAATTATATAGTCAATCTGATTTCGGTGTTGCCCATCTGGTGATGTCCATGTGTAGAGACGCCTCTTAGGTTGTTGGAAAAGGGTGCTCGCTATGACCAGCGTGTTCTCTTGACAAAACTCTGTTAGCCTTTGCCCTGCTTCATTTTGTTCTCCAAGGCCAAACTTGTCTGTTATTCCGGTTACCTTTTGATTTCCTACTTTAGCATTCCAGTCCCCTATGATGATGAGCTGTTAGTTCTACGAGCTGTTGTAGGTCTTCGTAGAACTGGTCCATTTCAGCCTCTTCTGCAGCAGTGGTTGGGGCATAGACTTGGATTACTGTGATGTTGAATGGTTTGCCTTGGATTTGGACTGAGATCATCCTGTCATTTTTGAGACTGTATCCCAATACTGCCTTTCTCACTCTCTTGTTGACTATAAAGGCCACACCATTTTTTCTACGGGATTCCTGGCCACAGTAGTAGATATAATGGTCTTCTGAGTTAAATTTGCCCATTCCTGTCCACTTTAGTTCACTGATTCCCAAGATGTCGATGTTCATTCTTGCCATCTCATTTTGACCACGTCGCTTACCTTGATTCATAGATCTTACATTCCAGGTTCCTATGCAGTATTGTTCTTTGCAGCATCGGACTTTCCTTTCACCGTCAGACACATCCACAACTGAGCGTCCTTTCGGCTTTGGCCCAGCCGCTTCACACTTTCTGGGGTTACTCGTACTTGCCCTCTGCTCTTCCCCAGTAGCATATTGGACACCTTCCGACCTGAGGGGCTCATCTTCCGGCGTCATATCTTTTAGCCTTTTGTTACTGTCCATGGGGTTTTCTTGGCAAAGATACTGGAGTGGGTTGCCATTTCCTTCTCCAGGGGATCACGCTTGGTCTGAGTTCTCTGCTGTGGCCTGTCCGTCCTGGGTGGCCCTCCACGGCATAGCCCACAGCCTCATCGAACCACGCAAGCCCCCTCGCCACGACAAGGCAGTGATCCATGAGGGAGCTTATGTACATATAGGCCATTCCAAATGACTGTTTCCCAGGGTTGTCAGCAGCCTGAAGGAAAATGTCCTGCCTCTTCTATACAGGCTTTTAATGTGTGGAAATGAGCAGCTAAAGCTTTTCTGACATGAAGGTAAATAACTTCACCTGATAAATAACATGGGTTAACCCTTTACCAAAGGGACATAGACATTTCCCCCCAGTCCATTGGCAACTGTATTGAGGAAAGGTAGGGTATAAATATTTTAATAAATTAACTAAGAAATACTATCTCCCTACTGTACTGTGTTCTGTTGCTCTATTAGAGGACGGACTGTGGCTCAGTGGTAGAGCAATCTGCGTGGCAGAAAGTCTCAGGTCCAATCCCCAATATCTCCAGTTAAAAGGACTGGACGTTAGTGATGTGAAAGGCCTCTGCCTGAGACCCTGGACAGCCACTGCCAGTCTTGAGTTGACAATACCAGCCTTGATGGTGGTTTTTGTTTGTTTTGCTGTCAAGTCTTAGCTCACTTGTGGCAACCGCAATAAGGTTTTCAGAGCAGGAGACATTCAGAGGTGGTTTGCCATTGCCTGCCTCTGCATGACAACCCTGATATTCCTTGGTGGTCTCCTATCCAAATACCAACCAAGGCTGACCCTGCTTAACTTCTGAGATCTGACAAGTGGACTAACCTGGGCTAACCAGGTCAAGGCGACCTTGATTGATCAGGGGTCTGATTACAGGGCAGCCTCATGTATTCTGGTACGAGAGGGCATGAATTTAATGTGAGTCGACATCAGAGGATTCCCTCTTGGGAGTGTCCTAGGTTGCAACAAGGTAGAGACAGGCATGCAGCCTGGTTCTCTGGTTCTTTTTTGGATATGACCCTCACCTCTTGTCACGGTGCTCTTTGCATATTGTGTACAGAAGGAGCGAGAAACAGGCCCCTTTGAGGGTCTGCCTGAAGTGCCACCCTTTAAGAGCCAGTTTGGTGTAGTGGTTAAGTGCGCGGACTCTAATCTGGGAGAACCAGGTTTGATTCCCCACTCCTCCACTTGCACCTGGCTGGATGACCTTGGGCAAGCCGTAGTTCTGATAAGAGCTGTTCTTGAAAAAGAGCAGTTTCTCTCAAGAGCTCTCTCAGCCCCACCTACCTCACAGGGTGTCTGTTGTGGGGAGGGGAAGGGAAAGGAGTTTGTAAGCCGCTCTGAGACACCTTTGGGTAGTGAAGGGCGGGGTATAAATCCAATCTCTTCTTCTTCTTCTTAATAAATTTACTCCTGTGTAGGCTTGCTGAGGTGAGTCCATTGCTCAGTGCTGGAGCCTCTGCTTGGCATGCAGAAGGCCTCAGGTGCCATCCCTGGCATCTCCAGTTAAAAGGACTAGACAGGCAGTAGGTGATGTGAAAGATCTCTGCTTGAGACCCTGGGGAGCCGCTGCTGGTTTGAGTAGATAATACTGACCTTGATGGACCAATGGACTGATTCAGTATAAGGCAGCATCATGTGTATTGGTAAACCAACAGGTCCCATATGAAAGTGCCCTGTGAAGTTGCTCACATAGCTAAGTTTGTGCGTTAAAAGGGGTTTTGTTCAGTTTCTTAGTTTGCCATCCTAAGAGGAGCCCTTTTAAGCACATTGATTTAAATTAAAAGACTGTGATTCTGTCTAAGATGACTGTGTTAATTCCAGATTTCCTTTTAAATTATGCCCTGTTTGAACTGTGTGTTCTCTCTCCTCATGCATTCTCCCCTGATTCATTTCTCTCTCTCTCTCTCTCTCTCTCTCTCTCTCTCTCTCTCTCTCTCTCTCTCTCTCTCTCCCTCTCTCTCTCTCTCTCTCTCTCTCTTTCTTTCTTTCCTCCTCTCAGAACCAGCAGTTTTTTTCCAATCCACCAGCTGCCACTTGGGCTAAGTTGTCAGAGGTGCTCAGCTGGCAATTTTCAGATGCTACTAAGCGAGGCCTCGATGTGAACCAGCTGAAAATGATCGGAGAGAAACTCTGTGGTAATGTAGGGCAAGTGCAGGGGTGGAAGAGCCAGATAGAAATGGTTTTTGGGTCAGGGAGTTTGTGACTTAGCCCAAGGCCAGACTTAATAGGAACTGTTTCAAGTTCTAGCTGCACTTGGCAGTTCACTAGGGTGAAGGGGAAGTCAGTGGATGGCAAGAAATTGGGGTTCAGACATGATTGTCTGATCCTTGGAGCAAGGGCTTTGGTCTTGCCCCATAGAAGCAGTGGCAAAGGGTGGACAGTAGGGGTGTGCAAAAAAATATACTATATTTTGGATTTGGGCACATTGAACCCAAAAAATATTGGTATTTCCTGATATTCCCGAATCCCAATATCAGTACAGTATTGGGATTCAAGAAATAATCGGAATTGCTGAATTTTTTGGCTCCATTATACCCTATCAGGACCATAGTCAACAGTCCCCATAGGCTGTAATGGAGAATTGTTCCAGGGGTATCTGGGGCTCTGGTGGGGCTGTGTTTTGAGGTAGAGGCACCAAATTTGCAGCATAGCTGCTGGTGCCTCTACCTCAAAAAAAACACAACACCCATGTTTCCAAAAGATTGAACTGGGCATTCAATTCTGCAGGTCACAGAAGAAGGTGTTCACATCCTCCATTGTTTCCAATGGAGGGGGGGAAAGAAACTGTCCCTTTAAATTTCAGCTTTCTCCAAGCTGCTCAACTCTGCAGCGAGTGAACCATGCCTTTGGAGTTCACTTACCATGAAGTCACATGGCTTGGAGAAGGCAGGCATTAAATGGACAGTCCTGGATAGCGGGAGCACCACTGCAGATCCTGCCACCGCTGCTGATCCTGCCGCCACTGCAGGAAAGCCAGGGCGGCCGGCGCTGGGCGGTAAGGGGGGCTTTTCATGGGGGGGGGCATTTTGGCGCCCCTGCAGGGCCGGCGCCCTAGACGAGCACCTAGCTCGCCTAGTGGGCGAGCCAGCCCTGTTGGCAGTCCTGCAGCAGGTAAAAGAGTGGTGTGGGAGAGAAAAGCAGCTGGGTTTTGGGCTCTTTGTTCCTGGAGGTACCAGGAAAGGGCAGTGGCGAGGGCTGAAGAAAGATGCTGGCAATCTAGTGGAGTGGGGGGAAACAGCCTCTCCAAGCATCCCGTGGGCTAATCTGGGCCTGTTTGAATAGAGACTGAGGAGGATTCTGTCAGGAAGAGAGGAGCAAGATGCTAAGCTGGAGCTGCAGCAGTAGTAGCCTCGTAGCACCGGGGTAAGAGGGTTTGGCAAAAGCCTGGGAAGAGAGCATGCTATAAAAGGGGCTTTGTGCTGAGAAGTTACACTGAATGATGGCACACACACCCCACCCCACGCACTTATGTTGTGGGGAGCACTTATCTAGTGGGGACTTGCATGGAGGGGGAGCAGATATGTGGAGAAGGCAGGCATTTAAAAGAACTGTCCCAAACCGTACAACACTTGCCATGGAGTCATGCAGCTTGGACAAGCCAGGCATTTAAAGGGACAGTCTCTTTAAGTGTCTGCATTCTCCAAGCCTTGCTTTAATTGCGGCTGATCAGCTGAGAAAATACCGGGGGGGGGGTGTTGGCTCAGATAAATTGAATGCACACCCCTAGTGGATGGAGTAACTTCTTTAGTGAATTTGGAATTGCAAAAGAGACCAAGGTTTCTGGATTGCTACCTAGGAGATTCTGGGACTGAGACATGAAGTTGTTTAATTTTCCTTAAAACATTGTAACTCCATTTTCCTAATCAAAGGATGGGTTTCCCCCACCTACATAGTTTTTTACCATATGCCTTTGTGTAGAGTAACAATATGAAAACTACCTTAGTGACAGCAAATGTGGAAGCCAGTTGGGTGATAGTTACTTGGGATTCATTAATATGGATTTATTTGTACTTATTCATTAATATGGAGTTAGTCCTAATGTTCTAACTTTCTCTCAGCCCAAAAGATCTGGAAGCACAGGGAGATGTGGGTTGGGACACCAAAGAAGTCTTGCTTCTAAGGAGAAATGCATCCCTATGTATCCAAACAGTTATGTGACTCATTGCTTGTCCTTCCTTCCCATTAAAGGGTCCAAGGTAACACCACAAAGCACAATCACCTGGGCCCAGTTCTCCAAGGTGAGTCTGTCATCTTAGCGTAACCCTTTCCCTGTCTTCCTCTAATACCCACCTAGTAACTTCCTTCTTTTGATATGTCTCCTGTGATGGTTCTACAGGAGACTTCTTCTGGAGACACTTTTTCCTTCTGGACTTGGCTTGATGGAATCTTAGGTCTGATCCAAGAGCATTTGCTGGAACTCTGGAAGAATAAGTAAGTAGTGAGATGTAGAGGGGTGGGAGGAAAGGGAAGGGAAAATGTCCCCTTAGCTATTTTAGGTGCAGAAAGATTGGGTGGGAAAGTGTGTATTAAGTTCCATCAAGTTGCTTCCAACATATGGCAACCCTATGAATTAAAGACCTCCAAAACATCCTATTGTTAACTGCCTTGCTCAGGTCTTGAGAACTGAGGGCCGTGGCTTCCCTGATTGAGTCAATCCATCTCATGTTGGGTCTTCCTCTTTTCCTTCTACTTTTCCTAGTATTATTGTCTTTTCCAGTGACTCTTGTCTTCTCGTAATGCAACTGAAATACAATAGCCTCACTGTAGTACTTTAGCTTCTAGGGAGAGTTCAGGCTTGACTTGATCTAGAACCTACTAATTTGTCTTTTTGGCTGTCTGTGGTAGCTGTAAAATTTATCCAGCACCACATTTGAAGAGAATTGGCTTTCTTTCAGTCAGTTTTTTTCATTGTCCAACTTTCACACCCATACATAGTAATGGAGATTACGATGTTATGAATTATCTCGATCTTGGTTGCCAGTGGCACATCCTTACACTTAAGTATCTTTTCTAGCTCCTTCAGGGCTGCCCTTCCCAGTTTCAATCTCCTTGTGATTTCTTGGTTGCAGTCTCCCTTTTGGTTGATGATGGAACCAAGGAATAGAAAATCTTGAACGATTTCAGTTTCTTTGTCAACCCTAAAGTAGTGTAATTCCCCAGTAGTCATTGCTATTGTGTTCTTGATGTTCACCTGTAATCCTGCTTTGGTACTTTCTGCTTTAAACTTCATCAGTACTTGTTTCAAGTCTTCACTGTTTTCTGCTACTAATGTGGTGATACATGCATATCTCAAATTGTTAAAGCTTCTTCCACCAATTTTTACTCACCTTCATCAAGATCTAATCTGTCTTTCCTTTTGATACGTTATGCACATAGATAATAGAGATAAAATGCATCCTTGTCTGACACTTTTGCCAACTGAAAACCATTCTGTTTCTTCGTATTCTGTTCTCCTAACAATAGCCTGTTGTCCAGAGTACAGGTTGAGCAACAAAACAGTCAAATGTTTTGGTACACCCATTTTTTTAAAAAAAGCAGCCATAGTTTTCATGCTGTTAAAAAGTTTTGCTGTAATCTAGAAAATGCAAGCTGATATTCTTCTGAAATTCTCTCGTATGCGCCAATAACCAATACGATCTCTAGTACCTCTTCCTTTTCTAAATCCAGTTTGAACATCTGGCATTTCTTGTTCCATATATGGTAGCAGTCTTTGTTGTAAAATTTTGAGTGTTACTTTACTCATGTGAGAAATTAATGCAATAGTCTGATAGTTGCTGCAGTCTTTGATGTCTCCTTTTTCAGAAATGGAATGTAGGTCAAATGTTTCCAGTCGGTGAACCATTGTTTTGTTTTCCATATTTGTTGGCGTATTGTTGTTAAGATTCTATTTCTGTGGCTTAGAATAACTCTATCAATATCTCATATACTCCTGGTGACTTCTTTCTCCCAATTGCTCTTATTGCAGCTTTCTAAAATGATAGGTTCATCTTCAAAAAAGGTTCTTCTTGGAAGGAATACATCGTCCTTTCATTTCTTGTATATAATTCTTCAACATATTTTCCCCATCATTTCTTTATTTTATCCTGTTCAGGTAATGTATTTCCGTATGGATCTTTCAGTGTGCCCAACCGTGCTTTAAACTTCCCTTTGATTTCTTGGATCTTTTGGAACAGATCTGGTCTTGTTCTTTTTTTGTTGTTCTCTTCTATTTCTCTACACTGGTTATTATAATTGTTCTCCTGGTCTATATGTGCAAGTTGCTGGAATGCTGCATTTAGATTTTTGATTCTATTTCTGTCACCTTTTTACTTTTGCTTACTTTTAAATTAAGCAATTTTAAGAGTTTCATCAGTCATCCATCAAAGCTTTTAATTTCTTTTAGCTACAGGAATAGATTTTGTGCATTCTTCCTTGCGAATATCTCTGGTTTCAACCCATAGTTCTTCTGTTTCATATTCACAAACTTAGTAATGCAGATCTCCGGTCTGTTCTTTACATGGTCTTTAAACTCCTCAAGAATGTTGCTTAGATTATATTTTGGCATGATGAATGTTTCAGTGTTTGAATTTTCTTTAGCTTTATTCTAATTTTTGATATTAACAATTTATGGTCTACCATAATCAGAGAATAGAGTTTCTCCATCTTCAGCTTCCCATTATATATTCTGTTTGATTTCTGTATTGGCCATCCAGTGGTGTTCACATATACAATAGTCTGTTCAGTTGCTTGAAACATGTAATGGTAGTCTTTGCAGAATTCTGTTATTCACTCTCCGGCTTCATTTTGTGCTCCTTGATTCTGTTTTGTTTCCTACTTTTGCATTCCTGTCACCTGTAATTATAAGCACATCTTGTTTAGGTATGTGATCACTTGCTTCCTGGATACTTGCATAAAAGCTTTCAGTTCCTCATCAGCATCTGTAGTTGCGGTGTAAACTTGAATGAAGGTTATATTGACAGGTTTTTCATGAAGTCTGATTGATATTATTTGGTCAGACTTTGCATTAGAGCCCTGCCTGCTTGTACAATGTCTTACTTCACTATTAGAGCAACTCCATTTCTTCTGTGTCTTCATTCTCTGAGTAAAAACAATTCAGCACATCATCAGCAACTCACAACCTCTACTGGATAATGACAGTTCTCTCTCACAAGTACTAGGGGACAAACCTTTTCTTGCGCACAAACAGCCCACCAATCTTAAACAAATCCTCACCCACAATAATACAACGTCTAATTTGAACATGGACACCAGTACCAGAGCTTGCCATAAACCCAGATGCCAGCTTTGCTGCCACATACACCCAGCCAACTCAATAACTGGACCTAATAACATGAAGTACACCATCTCAGGCTCATTCACTTGCTCATCTTCTAACACTGTATATGCCATTAAATGCCAACAGTGTCCGTCAGTTCTCTACACAGGGCAAACAGGTCAAACCCTATGCCAAAGGATAAATGGACACAAATCTGACATCAAGAATCACAAAACTGAGAAACCTGTAAGGGAATGCTTCAGCTTCCCAAGGCACTCAACAGGGAACCTCAAAGTAGCTGTTTTATTGTAAAGGAATTTCAGAAATGGACTAGAATAGTAGACTGCTGTATTATAAGTTATTACAACACTCAGGATAATGGAATCCCCAGGGCTTAACAGAGATATCAGGTTCTTATCTCACTACACATGCTAAGTCACTCATTCTCGCTTATACCCAGAATTAAATCATGTTGGTCTTAAAGGTGCCACTGGACTCAAACTTAGTTCTCACAGCTGTTAACTTTTTTATTATCTGTATGTTTATTTGCTGCTATTCACAGGTCCTACCAACTGTGTTTATCCAATCTTAGTTATATTTATTGCTTACTTATGCATCTTGACTTTTGATTAGCCCTTCCTGGCAACTAACCCACCCCCAACCTCTCTCTACCTATATGTTATGTAGTGCTTGAGGAATTCTGTTTCAATGTATCTGAAGAACTGGACTCAAACCTTGCTTTATCACAAATTTAGTTACTGATGTCCTCAAGGGACAGACTTACCAGCAACATAGTATAGAAATTCTGCTTTGCCTGTAAGGCTTGTCTCATTTCATCCATATAGCCAAGTGGTGGGAACTTTCTATAACAGGCTGCATTCTTGTATTTGTATGCTAATTTGCTGCTCTTCCCAGGTCACACCAACTGCTTTAATCCAATCTTAGCTGTGCTTATTGCCCAGTTACTTATGCATCTTGACTCTAACTAGCCCTTCCTGGTAACTAAACACCCCCACCCTCTCTCTACCTATATGTAACGGCTATGGAATTCTGTTCCAATGTATCTGAAGAAGTGTGCATGCACACAAGAACTTGTACCCAGAATTAAACTTTGTTGGTCTTAAAGGTGCTGCTGGATACAATGTTTGTACAGCTTTGTTGAGAAAAAAATAGGCTTCAACTATCAAATACTTAGGAAATACTATTCTTAGCAATAAACTTAAATAACCTGGTTATGGAGGAACATTTCTACCTCTGTCATTATGGTGAGCTGAGGAACAAGCTTGTATAAGCCATTGTAATGGACCCCAGGTTGTGGAGGTCCAAACTATTCTCTGGGAACTAGCCATTCTCCACAGGTGGTTGCACTGTCTCAAACCAAGCAAATAATACAAGTGCCCATAAAACCCAGGCAAACCTGCCCAGAGCCTTCTCTAGAGGACAGTGGACTACTGCTTCCCCCCCCCAGTGGTTTGGGGAGACCTGTGCTTCCCTGAAGGAGCCACTGATCACCTAGCAGGCCTCCAGCAGGCCCCACCACCCAGGTACTAGCCCTGTGTCCTGCTATGGACAGCCACAGCCCTGCCATTATGAACAACATGGAGAAGAGGGTACCAAGGAGGGACTGAGACTGGAATTGTCAGGAGGAAGTTGTGTAGGGTGGAGCAAAGGGAAAATGATGGTGACATGTGGCCTCTCTTGGTATTTTTTCTCTTCTTTCTTTTTGTCCCAGTCTCATCATGGGATTCGTGAGCCGTAAGCGTGAGAAGTATTTGCTGAAGCAGAAGCGGGCAGGTACCTTCCTGCTGCGGTTCAGTGAGACAACCCGGGACGGCGGCATCACCTGTACCTGGGTGGAATACAAAAATGATGGTGCGTTCTTGATCCTCTTGTGCCATGCCCCATTTCCCGCCATACTTTGTCTAAGGCATTCTTTGGTGAGGGCATGCATGAACCAGGCTGAGAATTTTCCAAAATGCAGTGGTCTTTATACCCATAACTTTTATACTGTGTCTGTCCAGTGCAGGCAAATAAGCTAACATAAACTTCATGGAGCCACAGGAATCTCTCTTTGCCTTTTGGCTACCAACTTGTGTGCAAACTTTACAGGGTCCCCAAAGATCCACTCGGTCGTGCCCTACACCAAGACCGAGCTGAAGTCCTTAGCACTGCCTGACATCATTCATGACTACCAGCTCTTCGCAGAAGAAGACATGCCTGAGAATCCACTCAAGTTCCTCTACCCTGACACTCCCCGGAATGAAGCTTTTGGTCCTTACTACAGCGAACGTCGGGAAGGTAGTAATGCATGGTAGCTTCTTCAATGCCTTTCTCATGTACAGTTTTATGATGTCCTGTTTTCATACATACAAACAGAGCTAGGGGTATTCTGCTGTTCTGTAGTTGCTGAGTGAGGGTTTAGCATCCTAGGATTTTCACTGGGGAAATGGGGTTCAAATAGCCCTTTAGCTTATATGACTGCCAAGATGAAGATCTACAAAGCACCTCAGTATTCACTGTGTTTTACAGAGCAAAGATGAAAGGGAGGTCCTTGCTCAAAGGGGCTTTGCAAGCATTGGGTGAAGATGGCTGTAACACAAAGAACAAGGCTCTCCATTGATTTTCCAGCTGTAGTGCAGGCCCAGTTTTGCAACTGTGAAACAGCTCATTTGCATACCAATGGATGGCCTGCCAGCTTTAGGGGTGTGCAAAAAAAAATTGTTCTTTTTCAGGTTCAGTTAGATTGAAGCTGAAAAATATTGGTATTCCCAGTATTCCCGAATTCCAGATACTAGTATGGTTTTCAGATTGGGGTGTTCTTGGTTTTTGAGTTTCTGAATTTTTCAGGTCCATTATTCCCTAGGGGGAAACTTTCCAGGTGCTGTGAAGGGTTGATTTTAAAGATACAGGCACCAAAATTGCAGTGGAACTGCTGGTGCCTGTCCTTTAAATAACCCCCAAGTTTCAAGTTGAGTGGACCAAGGGGTCTAATTTTATGGGTCCCTGAACAGGGTACCCCTAGCCGTTCTCCCATTATTTCCTATGGAGGAGAGGAAAAGGGGGGAGGGACCTGCAAGCTGTTTCCAGGGCAAAGAGTCCATGCCTGTAAGTAGCCATCACTGAGAACCAATAGTAAGTCCAACAGAACCATTGCAGAACCCAGTAGGCCTTAGCCAATGTGCCAAGCCAAACAGAATCAAAATTGAACCAAGGAATCTCTGCAGTGGAAATTTAAGGAGGAAATACTTTTGCAAGCCCAGCAGAACTAATGACAGTGTGCAGAAGCCTAGAAGAACTCAGGATTAAGGGTGTGCACAGAAAAAAAATCAGTATTTTTTTTGGGTTCAGGTATACCAAATTCAGAAATATTGGTATATACTGATATTCCCAAATCCTAATATTGGTGTGATATTGGGATTTGGGAAATGATTGGTATTGCCAAATTTATTCAGCTCCTTCCCTCCCTGAGTCATGCCACAGTGGCTGCATGCCTCAGCTAGTTAAGGGAAGGCATTTAAAGAGACTGCTTAGGCATCACTGTGGTGTGACTCAGGGAGGGAAGGGAAGGTATTAAAAGTTTAAATACTTTCCCTCCCTGAGTCACGTGGTAGCAGTGGCATGCCTCAGCAAATGAAGGGAAGGCTTTTAATGCCATCCCTTCACTCACTGCAACTGTGGTGCAACTTGGGGAGAGAAGGGAATGCATGCAAAAGCCAGGCTGCATGTGAGGAACCTGGAAGCAGTGTGAGTTCACCTGGAGGGTGGGTGAATTTGTGCCTCTTTGGCAAGTGAAGCTGAGCCCAAATAAAAGCCAAATAATATTGGCTTTTATTCGGGCTCAACTAGATTGATAGCCAAATCAGATTGGAATGTAATGCAATGCAAACTCAACAGAACCAAGGTCAAACCAAAGAATCTCTGTAGTAGAAACTGAAGGGGGGGGGCATTTTGGTAAGCCCAGCAGAACCAACTGCAATGTACAGAATGCCCCAGAATCAGTGCCGCTCTGGCAGTGCAAACCCAACAGGACTAATGTCAAACCAGAGAATCTCTGCAGTAAAAACTGAAAGGTGGCAGCGGCAAGCCCAGCAGAACCCAATGCCGCTATGGCAGTGCAGGCTCAATAGGACTGATGTCAAACCACAGAATCACAATAAATCCAAGCGGGGGGGGGTGGTTTGCAGGATTTTGCAAGTGCTGTGCAGAAAACTCTGAAGGAAACACAAAGCAGTGCCAGCAAAGAAAAAAAAACACCTCTTGAAACTGACACAACATCACACCTGAAATTGACAAAAGCAGCCTGGGAAGTCCATAGGACTCCCCCCCCCCCCCAACACAGAAACAAAGCCAGGTGGGGAAGAGAAGAAAAAAACAATCTCTGGAAGCCTGCAAATGCTGATTCCCAATCTTCCCAGTAAATTCAGAATATTTCTGAGATTTGTGGGGACCATTTGTGAGGGGGGTTCTGAAAAATTCCCAGCTATATTTTGGATGCCCAGGTATATTTTTGACTCAGGTGTATCTGAATGCACACCTCCAGCCAGCTTGTTCTTCCCCCTGTGCTTCAAGCAGGCTGTCTGCCTTTTTAAAAATATATTTTTTAAAAACTATTAATTCTTCATACTATTAGTTACAAACACACACACACAAATACTTTTTCAGTGTGCAAGGAAGAGGCACTAGCTAGTAAATACTGTCTATAGCTTGCTTTTGTTGCCAACCTGTCAACACTGGAGAAATAAATTTATCTGTTTAATGCAGTGAGGGTGCGTCTTAAGTAGCTTCTTCTGGTCCAAAAATATTTTTTTATTTCCAGTTGAAGTTGGTCAGGTAAGATTGAACATATGTGAGCCATGTCTTGTGAAATTCTAGAAAACCAGGGACATGTGAGGGAGGGGGCTGAAGTAAGTTTCTTGTATTTATTGTCCATCTCTCTCAATGAGGATTACAATTATAAAATTATAAAGCAATGTAACAGACCAGTACTTACAATAAAGAGTGCTATAAAGTAGAAAACGACGATGTAAAGACACAATGCAGCCAATGAATAGTGCAGTATGGGTGCTGGGGTGGAGGGGAGGGCCATTGTTCTCCATAGCCCTCAGCCAGGGGTCTTTTCGTAGAAAAACAGCAGCAGGAGCTCATTAGCATATGGTATGCTAATGAGCTATTAGACTATTAGCATATGCCACACCCCCTGACATCACCGGAAGTGATGTCAGAAGGGGAAGCAAAAGGGGGAGGCATCTTCAAAAGCCTCCCCTTCCCCTCCCCAGCTGGCCTGGGTGGGGGAGCTAAGAGAGAAGGGGTTTAAAGTTTAAACTCCTTCTCATGAGAGTTGGGCCACAGAAGGAGGAAAGAGGGAAGGAAAGACAGAGAGTAGAGAGAAGGAAAGAAGGAAGGAGAGAGGAAAAGAAAGAGAAGGAAAGGGGAGGGAAAGAAAGAGGGGGAAAGGAGGGAAACAGGGAAAGGAGGAAAAAAGAGAAGAGAAGAAGGTGGGAAAGAAAGAAAGAGAGAAGGGAAGGGAAGGAGGGAAAGAGGAAAAAGAGAGAAGGAAAGGAGGGAATGAAAGAAATTTGGTGGCAATTTGGCCCCATTATATCCTATGGGCCATTGAAGTCAATTGTGAAAATATAGGGTATATTCTGGGGGCTGGAGGGAGGGGTTTTGAGGGAGAAGCTCCAAACTCACAGATAGCTGATGGAGCCTCTCCCCAAGATACTCACCAAGTTTCAAGAACATTGGACCCCCTGGTCCAATGTTCTTGAAACTTGTTGAGTATCTTGGAGAGAGGCTCCATCAGCTACCCTGTGAGTTTGGAGCCTCTCCCTCAAACCCCCTCCCTCCAGCCCCCAGAATATACCCTATGTTTTCACCATTGACTTCAATGGCCCATAGGATATAATGGAGCTGAAATTGACATTCAGCTGCCTGAAAGACTCCCCAGGATGCCGGTTGGGGGCGGGGCTTGGCTCCTGAGCTCCCGGAGCTGTGCTCCGGGCGCTCCCCCCAAAAAGACCCCTGCCCTCAGCTATCACTAGCAGAGTAAATTGCTGAATTGTGTTTGCATGATGAGCTATTTCAAGGGCCTTTTTCAATATGGGTAACTGCCTTGTAGACTTTTGGCATAGTATACTCCTCTAGTATAGTATATGCAAAGCATTATTCATGGATATTGATCCATGATACTGATCCAAGCAATATGTGCTTGCATTTGGCTGGAGAGGGGAACTAATGTAGACGGTACCATCTTCCACCCATACACTCCATTTTTGTTTCCTTTTTCAGGTGACCTGACAGAGCAGAAGAAATATCTGGGTCGCCGCTTGATCAGAGTCTCCTCTAGGTGAGCAATAGGGATGTGCAAAAAAAACCAAAAAACTCCACGGTATTTTTAAAAATTTGAGTGTACTGGACCCAAAAAATATTGGTATTTCCCAATGTTCCTGAATCATACTGATATTGGGCACCCAAAGTAAAGGAACATCATTTATACATCATTTTCTGCATTCTTCCCAGTGCTATAAATATTCTTTTTGAGGTGTGTGTGGTGTGAGTGGTCCAGTGAAGTTGCACCATCAATTGTATAAATGTTGTTCCTTTTGGTCTTTTAGGGTTTCTGTGTGGCACTGTGGCATGCTTGCACTGCCACAGTGCCACTTGTTCTGGAGTGTGCCACTTGTTCTCATGGCAAACAAGCACCTCCCAAGACAGTTCACTTTCCCTGAGATTCTCTGGGAGAGTCTGACTGCTGATGCTGCCTGCTTGCCTGCCTTAAGTGCTGCTGACTGGGTTTCCCCATTGGAAACAATGGAGGTAATGGGGGTAACCTGTTTGGGTGTCCATAGAATTAGGCTCATTGGTCCAATTGCTTTCAGACATGGGGGTGTATGTGGGGAGAGGCTCCTGAAGCTACCCTGAAAATTTGGAGCCTCTCCCTCAAACCCCCTCCCCCAGAGCTCCTAACAGCACTGTGGGGAAAAAGTAACTTTTTTCCCACCATAGAGAACAATGGAGGTGATGGGGGCAACCTGTTTGGGGGCCCATAGAATTGGACCTCCTGGTCCAGTGTTCTTGAAACTTGGTGGGTATCTTGGGCAGAGGCTCCATCAGCTACCCTGTGAGTTTGGAGCCTCTCCTTCAAACCCCCTCCCCTCCAGCCCCCAGAATATACCCTATGTTTTTGCCATTGACTTCAGTGGCCCATAGGATATAATGGGGCCAAATTGCTGCTGAATTTGTTTCATTCCCTCCTTTCCTTCTCTCCTTTTCCTCTTTCCTTCCTTCTTCCCTTATCTCTTTCTTTCTTTCCCACCTTCTCTTCTCTTTTTTCCTCCTTTCCCTGTTTTCCTCCTCCTTCCCTTCTCTTTCTTTCCTTCCTTCTTTCTCTTTCTTTCCCTCTTTCTTTCCTTCTCTCTACTCTCTGTCTTTCCTTCCCTCTTTCCTCCTTCTGTGGCCCAACTCTCATGAGAAGGGGTTTAAACTTTAAACCCCTTCTCTCTTCGCTCCCCCACCCCCAGGCCAGCTGGGGAAGGGAAGGGGAGGCTTTTGAAGATGCCTCCCCCCCTTTTGCTTCCCCTTCTGACATCACTTCCAGTGATGTCAGGGGGCATGGCATATGCTAATAGCCTAGTAGCTCATTAGCATACCATATGCTAATGAGCTCCTGCAGTTTTTTTTCTACAAAAAGACCCCTGTGTCTAACATTTTCCCTATCGTTTCAAATCATTGGTTGTTTCTGTGGGCAGAGGAAGTGCTTAGTGTAATGATATGAAGACTTGAGGTAAACTACATTACATAAGGCTGACAGCAACCCAGCATTTATTGCTTTATAACATCTAGTTCTGTCCATAGTATCTTAAGCCAGAAGTCAAACAGGGCTTTCTGTGTTCAAGGAGCAGGGCTGTTCTTGTCCCTCCTCCATGGGTGCTCTTCCCTATTTATATCATTTATCCTGATAGACTTGGGATTTTTTTTGGAGCAGAATTCAGTTTTCTTTTTGTACTAAATTGGAAGTGTACCCATCTGCCCACTATCCATCTAGGCAACAGGATGAGGCCCGCGTTCTGGAAGTGAGCCCAGAGGAGCCCCGCATTCTGGAAGTGAGCCCAGAGGAGCCCCGCAACCTGGAAGTGAGCCCAGAGGAGCCCCGCATTCTGGAAGTGAACCCAGAGGAGCCCTGCATTCTGGAAGTGAACCCAAAGGAGCCCAGCATTCTGGAAATGAACCCAGAGAACTCCCGTGTTCTGGAAGTGAACAGTGAATTCCTCCATGCTAACATGGATGCAGTCAATGCCTTATTTGGAAACTTTATGCTTGACAGGGATGGTGAGTGATGGTACTCAGGGCAACTTTGAAGGTAGAATATGATAATGGGTGCAGAGTTCTCTCCTGGGACTACAGTTGCAGTGGGGCATTTCAGTTCTCCTCAACCCCATTCTCTACAACAGAACCCCTTTTTCTCCCTTCAATGCCTAGCTGATGTTCTCTTTCTCCCCATTTTTTTCTCCAGACCCCTTCCTTCCACCACCAGGCGAAGAGGAGCAGTTTGATTATCCTGAGCTCTTTAAACTACCGATTGAGATGCCAGAGCTGAATTTGAATGAAGATGATCTCTAGTTTACAGGCTTGTTCACAGGCTTTCAGTCAAAAACATTTTCATCAGTAGGGAATTACGATGCTGGCTTCCTACTGTTGAGGATCCATTTCTATCCATCCAGCAAATAAAAATGACTTTTTTTGTGTCCAGCAAAAAGTAGGGGCTTTCTTATTAATCTTCTTGAGGAAGATGCTGAATTGGTTGGGAATTTGAGCCTGTATGGTTGCCTTGAAGTTCTGAATTGAATGGTATGGGAGGACCAGGAATGGTAACATGCAGTGTGATCCTGTGGAGAGTTATACCCTATGGCATGGGTGGCCAAACTTGCTTAATGTAAGAGCCACATTGAATAAACACCAGACGTTTGGGAGCTGCAAGACATTAACAAATATGACATGTTTTTACTGGGAAATATGGAAATTTGCTTTTTATTAACATTAAATGAGACTGCCAGAAATAATAATAAAAGCAGTAAAAGTAGATATTGATAATGATATTTATTTGTCCAATGATATTTGTTTGCTAATTACATTTAGCTTCCCCAGCCACCCTGGTGGGAGCTGCACAATATGTGTGAAAGAGCCACATGCAGCTCCTGAGCCATAGTTTGGACACCCCTGCCCTATGAGGACCATTATAGTCAATGGTCCCCATAGGCTATAATGGAGAATTGATCTGGGGGTATCTGGGGCTCAGGGGGGCTGTTTTTTGAGGTAGAGGCACAACATTTGCAGCATAGCTGCTGGTGCCTCTGCTCAACCCCCCCACCACCAATTTTCAAAAAGACTGGACCAGAGGGTCCATTTCAGTGGGCCCCAGAAGAAGGTGCCCCCATCCTCCATTGATAAAAGGCATTTAAAGGGATTGTGCTGCTCCACAGCAAGAGTCCGAATGCATTTAAAGGGCTTGGAGCTCCCTTTAAACACCCTCTTCTAGTGGCGAGTTCACCCAGAAGGTGTTTAAAAGGATTGTGAGCCCTTTAAATGCTTTCCAAGTGAACTCACCACATGGTCATGCAGCTTGGAGAAGGCATTTAAAAGGACCACAATCCCTCTCCTTTCCTTTTTCCCAGTTCCCCCCTTTTTCACTTCTGTGCCTCCTGCCACCTAATGCTATGCCTTGGGCATGCCCCCTTGGGTGGACTCCTTCCCCTGGCCTCCCTCTACTGGCCCCATAGGCCGGACCAGCAGGATTCCAGCCCCCAACCCCAGTTGGGGCTCTCCTTCCCTTTTTGAACCATGGCCTGCTGCTACCACATGCAACACCGAGGACTCACCCCTTTGGGTGGGTTCCTTCCCCTGGTCTCCCTCTACTGATTCCATAGGTCAGTTCTCCCCACCCCACCCTGCTTCCATGAAAAGGTGTGCTCCTTCCCTGTTTCCTGTCAGCCCATAAACTATGGGTCTCCCAGGCTGTTGGCACCCACTTGCTGGGCTCTAGTCAATCTCCTAGCCACCCATCATCTCCTCCCTAGACTGTTCCATCTCTACTGCCTTCAGTTACTGCTCCAGAACGTCCAAACCTCTCCATGATTTTGATCACGAGCTCCCAGAGGCGCCCCACTTTCTCCATGGAGTCCGTCTCCCCTCGCCACCACCTTCTCAGTATCCTGGATACCCTCCTCCTCCTAGATAGCCACCTCTTGCACCTCCAAACATTCCCTTTAAATGGCTTTTGCTAGCCGCATCATGCACGGGTGAAGTCCAAGCAGCAAGTAAACCCAGAGGTGGGGTTACTCACTGTTTGGACTTCACTCGTGCGCAGCTTGACTTGGCTTGCAGAAGCCATTTGAATAGAACACCCCTTTAAATGGCTTTCGCAGGCCATGCTTGTGCCAGCATGTCTGCCACACGAAATCGTTCCCACAAAGCTCCACAAAAAACAACCCAATCACGTGAACCAAGGCTTGCGAACCACAAACTGGGCCCAGTTTGTGATGAATTTCAGTTCGTAAATTGGTTCGTGCCCATCCCTATTGGTAATCTTATTGTTCTTGTTTATCCATGCCTACTTGCTTGTTTTGTCTGCCTTCTCAATTTGTATATATTTGCAAATTAAAATTATTTTACAAAACATTTAGCCTTCAGCACTGTCTTTGCATCAAACTGACCTCTTAAAAATTTCCTTGGATTTTCCCAGGAGCTGGAAGGCATAAAACAAAGCTTACGTTGGTAAGTGGAGCTTGGTGCTGGCAGCATTCTTGGCCACTACTGGAAGTTTCACCTATCCCTTCTCTCCGTCTGTTTGGGACTAGCCCTTTTCAGTGCCATATCCCATCTGTGTCTTGGCTTGCTTTATATTTGGAGTAAGAGGCAAACCATGTGGAGACAGGAAAAAACATTTAAAATGGGTTTTTGTGCTTTATTTAATAATTGGATATTGGCCTCCATACCAGATTTCAGTTTCCTACCTGTTGTGAAAACTAAGAAGGGGTCTTGTGCTACCTTGGAAGACAGTGTTTCTTGGCATGCTAAATAAGCAATGGGTGGCACAAGGGCAGAGGCAGTGGCCTGTGCATGGTCTTGCCCCTAAGCTGTGCAGTCTGTTTGGAATTGGCAAGGACAACTTGGGAAGAGTTCACCTTTTTGACATGTGCTGTTGTCACTCAGCTTAAAAACTGTGCCCCCACCCACCCAACTTTCCCCAGTCAGTACTCAGCGGCGGCAGTGGTGATAGGGGGAAATGATTCCTCTGTGTACTCTTTCCCCCCAGTTCCTGCCATCGTGGAAAGAGTTATCAAAGGAATATTTTTATTAATATTTTAAAACAGAAAAGAAATAGATATTGTGTGGGGTATTTAAATTTTTTATCATATCGATATCCCGCATTTCATTTTCAGAAGAAACTCATGGTGGCAAACAAACACAGATTGGTAAAAACACAACAGAGGAACAGGGGGTGGCATTTTTCCTTCCCTCAAGAAGAGAGAGGCAAGGGCAGGCTGCTGGGGAAAGGAGCCTCCCCTTTCCTTCTGTTGGGATGTGTGGCTAAACTCTGGCTGACACACAGGACTGTCAACCTCCAGGTGGGGCCTGTATTTCTACTGGAATTAGATCTAATCTCCAGGCTACAGCAATCTGTTCCCTTGGAGGGAAATGGCAGCTTCAGAGAATGGACTCTGTGCCATCACAAGCCTTGCTGAGCACCCTCCCCACCTCAAGCTCCAGCCTTCACAGGCATCATCCCCAAATCTCCAGGAATTTCCCAACCCAGAGTTGGTGACCTCGTTGACAGACAATACAATGGATTTTACCCTACTACAGTTTTACCTGCTATTTAATTGATCATGTGTTTGTTGGGGAGCATTCAGTCATATACAGAGAATCCAGGCATCAAAATATGTGTGTGGCTGAGCATTTTCCTTCATATCTGCTTCAGCTGCAATTTGCCGTTTTTCAAGGCAGATAAGCAGCCTTTTGGATGAGTGGCTGTAGTGTTGGTATCTCGGAATGCTACCACCCTGCAAACCTAAACTGATGCAATCATGCCAGCATCTTCTCTACATCCACACATTCCAATCAAGAATGCTGGGATCCATTGTCTGGGTAAGAGTATGAATGGAGTTTATAATTTTGATTCCAACAGTCCCATCTATGTGGCCCTGTCTGTCGCTGGGGCTTTTTTGCATGCTGCCCTCCATCAGCAGCTGTTTTTCCCTGCCATGCCATCAGAGGGCTTTTGGTGAGCTTTTAAAATCAGTAGTTGCTAAAGCAATTACCTATTTTTGAAGTACGCCAAAACCCACAGCATGGGAAAATGGCAGCCTTGAGAAGGCTGATAGCAGGATAATTGTGCCAGTGTGGGTGGGGCCTTGGAAAAGCACACCTCTTCCTCCAGACTGTGCTGAGGCAATCAGTGTGCTCTTTCCCAAAAGATCAGAGCAAAGTAGATTTGAGAAAGAGGACAATGCTGTGTGGATGCTTTTACTGTGGATGTTCAAATTTAGCAAAATGTCAATGTGGAAACAGCCTTTAGCTATTTGGGCTGCAGAGCCTCTTGCTAAGGGTAAAAAAGGAGAGCACAAAAGTTGACTTGAAACGTAACATCCAAAAAACTAAGATAATGACATCCTGCCCCATCACTCCTTAGCAAATAGAAGGGGAAGTCATGGTTCCTGGGATCCAAGATCACTGCAGACGGTGACTGCAGCCATGAAATTAAAATACACCTTCTCCTTGGGAGGAAAGCAATGGCAAACCTAGACAGCATAATAAAAAGTAGAGACATCACCCTGCCAACAAAAGTTCATATGGTCAAAGCAATGGTATTCCCAGTAGTAATGCATGGCTGCGAGAACTGGACCTTAAGGAAGGCTGAGCACCAAAGAATAGATGCTTTCAAATTATGGTGCTGGAGAAGACTCTTGAGAGTCCCTTGGACTGCAAGGAGGTCAAATCAGTCAATCCTAAAAGAAATCAATCCTGACTGTTCCCTGAAAGGCCAGATACCGAAGCTGAAGCTCAAATACTTTGGCCACCAAATAAGAAGGGAGCACTCACTGGAGAAGACCTTGATGCTGGGAAAGATTGAAGTTAAAAGAAGGAGGGGACAGACAGCAAAGGATGAGATGGTTAGACAGTTATTGATGCAACAAACATGAAACTGAGCAAACTCCAGAGGACTGCGGAAGGCAGGAAGGCCTGGCGTGATGTGGTCCATGAGGTTGCTAAGAGTTGGACTTGACTGTGCAACCAAACGACATCAACAACTTTAGAGACATCTTCCATCCCTCTTCCTGTTCACTGTTCATTTTGGGAGGACATTCAGCAGGCAGAGGCCTGAAGTGAGCAACTGGCTGCAAATGTGGGACCCCTGCAACCAAGTGCTTACCATTTGAAGCAGCACATTTATGACAGACTAAGTTTCTTGTGATGGTTATCTAGCTGCTGAAAGGAGCCAATACAAGATAGTTGCTCTTGAATGAGGGACTGATTCCCCACCACTACCACAAGATACAGAAGCAGAGTCCTAATAGGAATATATACCCTCAGGAAAAATTGGGAGATGCTCCATAGGTGGCATACAATTCCAAACAGGCACATGCCCCAACTTCAATGCTTAGCTGAGGGCATCTACTGCTGTTGTGCAAATGAGATAACAACCCATTTCCACTTTAAGAACTTTACTGGTACAAAATATAAATAATTCATATATAAATATAAAGAAACCATCCCTAAAAAGAGGGCTATGGTATTGTTTTTTTAAAAAGGTGATGGGGTGAGGTTCTATAACAAACCTGTCCATTAATATTAAACATTGGCATAGGCCTTATCACTGGTAAAGCAGTGCCCAGCAGACATCAGGCCATATAAATAAATATATAAATAAATACACTAAATAAATAGAAGTATACCATGAAACCCTCTCCGCACACATAGCTGGTTTCTCTCCCCTTGGCCTGGTTCACTGGAGATTTCTACAGACAGAAAGGATTTCCATCCAGGGAGTACTACTTCTCCCCTTCTACTGCAACCCAAAAGACCCCCCCAAGCGTTGCTTCTGGAGGAGAAACTGGCCCCCAGAAATGGCATGAAAGGAGTCATAGGTGTGTGTGGCAAAAAAAATAAACCCTTTCCATATGCAGAAATCCTCTGTGAGATCCAAGCGTTATTGCTGAATCTTCATGTTTAAAGCTGCACTGTGAGCAAAGACCCTTGCCACCACAACTGAGAAGGACTGCAGACGCCACAGGGTGTGTTGCTGGAGTGGTCTGAGCTCCCAAGGGTTTGTGTTATTTTTGCTTGGGGAGATTCTTTCTGTGATGTCTGGATCCTAGAGAAGACCAGAAAATTAGGGTTACATGTGTTTTATATCCAGATGGCTACATCTGTAAGAACAATTCTGTTATGCAGGTTCACTGAGGCCTGACTAGATTTGTTTGTTAATAAAGTATTATCACAAAAACCAGTACTGATAGGCCTTTTTAATGGAAAAACAAATCCTCCCTTTCCCCTCTTTGAAGAGCCAAAATAACAGAGGCAAGGAAAAGAAGGGGGCTGGCTAAGCTTTTCCTGTTGCCAATGAATGTAGCAAGACAAGTCAAGATGCTGGGGACTGAATCTGGGACCATCATGCAAAGCAGATTTTTTTGCCAGTGAGCCACAGCCCCTCCTGTGGCTTGTACAGCTCCATTACATAACTGGATTTTAAAAACTACATCCCTCTAAGGTTCACAGTGCTCACTAACAGTGGGGGAAAGGCTGCAAAGAGCTTTAAGTGGTATGTGTGAAATCTACCAAAGAGACTGAAGTAGGTCTATCCAGCCACAAAGAGTATTCTAAAACATCCCATTTTCAGGTGTCTGGGCCTGGATTGTTTCAGTAGCTCTCTGAACTCTTTAACAGCCCTGCTTCATGACACTTGTATTCCCTTTACCAAATAGTAACCCGGTAGACATTATATACTCAGACTTTCAAAAGGCTTTTGACCAAGGCACTTCACCAACGACTCCTGAGTAAACTTAGCAATCATGGGAAGGGTTCTGTTCTGGATTAAAAATTGGTTAAATGACAGTAAATAGTAGGAATAAATGGACAGTTCTCACAATGGGGAGAAGTAAGCAGTGGGGTCCCACAAGGATTGTTATTAGGGCCTGTACTATATAATTTGTTTAATAAATTATCTGGAACTAGGAGTGAGTAGTGTAGTGGCCAAGTTTGCAGACAGCATAAAATTATTCAAGATGGTGAAAACCAGGGTTGAGTGTGAAGAGCTCCAAGAGGATCTCCACAACTTGGGTGAATGGGTGACAGTTTGGCTAATGAGGTTCAGTGTTGGTAAGCACAAGGTGATGCACACTGGGACAACAAAGCCCAGCTTCAAATATAGGCTAATGGGGCCTGAACTTGCTAAGACTGAGGGCCTGGTCACACTGACATTTTGATCGGGGTTCGCTGCTGTTCCCTCGCGCATGTCAGTTTCACATTCACACGCGCCAATCCGCCTCCCACCCCGAAGCAGGCTCACTCTTGCAATGCTGCCAGGTTTTCCTGACCCCTGGAAAATCTAGTGTTTTCCTGGCACTTGCAGTTTGAATGCGCAATTTCGCCCATCTGGACAGCCCATCTTTCGCAATGATTGCGATTAGGGCCGTCTGACTGCTCTTTCTGCAGGTTTTTTTTTTAAAAAAGCTTCCAGTTTGAGCGCTTGAGCAAACATGTGCTTAATAAGTCCATTTAACGTTTAATAATGGATTTATTAAGTGCATGTTTAGTCAAGCGCTCAAACCGGAAGCTTTTTTTAAAAAAAAAAAAACGCACAAAGATGGCCCTGGAGGTGGGAATGAGAGGCGGGGGCTCCAGCAGCCTGGACAGGGCCAGCAAGGAGGATGGCGGAGACAGCGGACACGGTGGAGTCTGTTTTCGGGGGGCAATGGCGGCGGCAGCAGCACCCCCCTCCAAGTGGCAGCAGAAGAAGCTGCTGCCCGAGCCTCCCCCGTGGCCAGCAGGATTGCCTGGAGGGACAGCACAGCAGCAGGCGAGCGGGTGCTGTAAGAGAGGGGCTGGCTGCATCTAGTCAGCCCAATGCGAAGAAAAATGTTCCCGATTTAAACAAAGCAGGAACAAAGCGCAATTACCTTTGCAGTGTGACCAGAGCCTGAGAGGGAAAAGGATCTTAGGTCTGTAGTAGATAGTTCAATGAAAATGTCAGCCAGTGTGCAACCAATGTGCTGCAGCAGTGAAAAAGGCCAAAGAAGAAATACTTATTTAAATACTGAGTGATTAAAATGTGGAATTTGCTACCAGAGGATGTAGTGATGGCTGCAAGGATAGACTGCTTTAAAAGGGGATTAGAAAAATTCATGGTGGGGGAGGTGGGGTTTCAGCGCTTTAAAGATGGCAGTGGCTTCTCGCAGCACCAAGAAACGTGTGCCATGAATCAGTGGATAGGAGGAGGCGCGATCGTCCGCGCTTCCCACGGAGTCCTTGTTGATGGACTCCTAGCCAGGGGGCTTTTAGGAGAGCCCTTCCCCTGGCACGCAGTCGGCGAATGGGGGCTACTCCCTGCCTCGAAGGTCCTGCCCTGATTCCCAGAATTGGATTCAAAGTGACCGCCCTGTCAAGTGTTTGGAAGTGCAGCGATTTAAATCTGCGTAGCAAGATCCCAGGGAAACCTGATGGATTGTCTTGAAGATTGATGAGTGAGTTTTTAAAGTTGAAACAAGACATCAAATTCTTTAATGCAAAGTCTCCCCAGTACAAGAGGGAGGGGGAAGGGGCGCCCTACCCCTCCTAAGCGATTTAAAGAAGTGGAACTATGGTGGGGGAGACTGAGCACATAGAGATAATGGACTACAACAGAGAGTTTTCCAGAATTTTAAAAGCGTTTTACCAGACCTTCGGGACTCTGGCATTTCACCGGCAAATGGAAACACCCTTCGAAGATGGCGATTATGGCGCAGGAGGAAGCAGGACCCATTCTTTCTTCAGGAAGAGGCTGATTGATCATGTGACCTAGCTGGACTAGACCATGTGGCTCTACAAGAATCATAGACTCTTCCTGATTGGTTGGGTGGAAGCTGGTCTTCAGGATGCATTGAAAGGATAACGGAGAAGCGGCAGTGCAAGGAAACAAAAACAGCAAGGACTCTTCTAACTTTAGAAAAGCATTTAACAGCTTGAAAAAGGACATAACGGACTAGCCAACAACAACAAAAAGTGTGGAGATCTATAGAGGAAGAAAGACAAGAAGACTGACTACAAAGAAGAAGAAATGAACTTAATGGTTTGATATTTGTCGAAGAGAGAGGGTTCCAAATTAAAAATATCTGAGGGGGGTGGCAAGCGCACAAGGAGGGGCCATGGTCTTTTTAAGTCTGTAATCATGATTTAATGATGGAAATATTCTTTGTTGGGACAGATAAGCTGATATTGATTTAGAAATGATTATTATTGAATACGCCTCATCTTAGAAAAGTTGTGTAAGAATAATAAGCAAATTTATAAGCATAGTATAACTTCCATCACTTGGGCTTTCAGTTAGGTTTTCTCTTCTTTTTCCTGTAGTTTGTAGAAATTCCCCTCCCTATATCTTTGTTGTAATTTATAGAAAATGGAAATAAAAAAATCCCCTACAGACCCCCCCCCCCAAAAAAAAATTCATAGTGGATAGGTTTATCAGTGCCTGCTAGCCATGGTGACTAAATGGAACCTCCACATTCAGAGGCAGTCAACCTCTGAATCCCAGTGCCAGGAGGCAACTTCAGGGGAAGGCCTCAGCTTCTATGCCCTGTTGTTGGCCCTCCTGAGGAACTGGTTGGCCAGTGTGTAAGAGAATACTGGACTAGATGGACCACTGGTCTGATCCAGCAGTGCTCTTCTTATTTTCTTAACTCTTTCCATCCCGTAGACACACCTACCTTCTGAAGAAGGAACGACAGCTTTTTCAAGGCAGATTGTAGGTCATTGATGTTTTGTGCTGGAAAATACAGTCCCAGAAGATTTTGATAGTGGCGAAGTCCTTGGCTGATCTTCTTCAAGCAATACTAAAAGAAAAAGAATAGGAACATTTTTTAAAAAAAATGCCAAGACCAAGCCTTCTGTAAGTTACACAATTTTGTCTGGAAACTGTTCCCTAATTCTAGATTGTGAGTAGAGTCTGTGAAAGCTTACTGAGAAAAGGAAAGTGTTCTGCACATCTTCAGAGGTGTTGTCATCTTTGTTACTGAGATATTCAAGGACTGAGCCCTGGCATTCAAGGCCGACTCAGCAGAAGTCTGAACCACTGGTGAAAAGACTTGAGGGTTAAAGAGCTCTTCCTCTTCTCTGACTGCCTAGTGCTAGAAATCTTGCTATTCTGTTTCATCCTTCTTTCAGTATTCAGACAAAATCTTGAACAAGAGCTGAAGCGGATTACCCGAGACAGGCATTGTGCAATTCCCTTCTGCTTCAGACTGTGGGCTGTCTTGTTCCCCAGCAAAAGAAAAGGCAGAAGCTAGTGGTTGTGAGGGTATGCAGCCAGCAGGGGCACAGAACAATGTCAGGTTTAAGTTGCTCATCTGTTTATGGCCGTATCTGCATTTGCATTTTAAATCAGTTGTGTGCTGCTGTGACAGCGTCTTTCTCTATGCTTGTTTGAAGAGTTGTTTGGAGAAGATTCTTTTAAAGCAGTGTGGAGGTGCAATGACAGTGGAGCCGCCCCAGAGGGCGATAAACAGATGTGGACATGTGAAACTATACTAGCATAACTGAGGTGTGAAAATGACACCAAATGTGGACAGCTTTTTTGAAGACGGAGTCAAAAGGTGGGGACACTGGTGGGAAAGACTAATGCAGATATGGCCACAGTCCCACAAAGATTAAAAAGCCACTCACACTGCATGGAGTGTGTTTTTAGGGTTTAATGTTGTAACTGGATGTGTTCTTTCTTTTTTCACTATGGCTATACCGCTGTACAACATTCACTTCCCCGAACTAGAAATAGAATCTGGCAGTCAAGTCTTTCAACTCTGTCATTCGTGGTATGCTCTAAAACACTGGTTTTTAAACTTGCCATTTGCACGGAACAACTTCCACAGGGAACCCTTGAATGGCCACTGAGGAATTTGCTGCATGTTGCTAAGGATTCTGGAATGTATCCTAAGAAGGTATGCTCTTGCTCAGAGAAGGCAACAGCCAGGCTAGTTGAGTCTCACCATATAACCTATTTGACTCTCTCCATATAACCTATCATATTGCCATACATCCCTTCCTACAAGGAGCTTAGGGTTTACATGATTCCTGCTTCCTTCTTTTTATCCTCACAAGAACCCTATGAGGTAGGCAAATCTGAGAGGGAATGATTGGCTGAAAGACATCTAGTGCGCTTCACCGCAGACTGGAGAGATGGACTCCTTGGCAACAGTTGATCCAGCGCACCATGCCTGCACCAGACTCTCTTATGTGAATGAATGTTAAGGCACACCCAACAATTCCCCATGGTTGCATGTTGCAGGAGAATATCTACAGTGGAGTACAACCGTGCCTGCCATCATTCATCTCCTCATGACTTGACCCTGCCTAAATTGCTATCCCCAGCATTGCCCAAAATGCTATTTCAAAGCTATTAGTCTATACCTTGTAAAAATGTTTGAGAGAGGTGAGCTACAAAGCTATGCAGAGCTGTAGTCATCTTTATACTAGCACAGCTAGTGATCAAAGCACACCAATACAAATCATCTAATTTTACTGAGCATGTGGATTTTTGTTATAATAAATCAACATGACTGCCTGATGTTTAAAAAAAAATGGTTACCTTTTTATTATCACTGTCCAGGGACTCTGGATCACAGTGGTCTTCACACTCAATCTTCTTGGGAAACAAATCAGGCACAGTTGTCTTCTAGAAGAAAATAAAGTGTCAGGTTCCTTAGTCAGGTCACGCAACACAGGGCTTCTTCAGAAGAAATCTGTTTATTGGTGAACCAGAACTAAAGACACATGTACAGCTTGTGTCAGGAATGCCCGGGAACAATAGGGCCACCTAAATTATACTACAATCAAACACCCCCTGAATAAGCTGAAGCCAATGAGTATAGTTCGTGCACGCGGGCTAAGCAAGCAGGAGAAGCAAGTAAACAATTTAAAAGCTGTTATTTCCCAGCTTAGGAAGTCTGCAGCTGGAGCATCTACGAGGTCATACAAATGATAACATACAGACAGTAGGAACAGTAATGTTCAGAGGCTGATAGACTGAGAGTACTTCCTCCACATTCCATCCCCATGACAGGGCTACCTGACATAAAGCAGGTACTGGGTGAAAGGAAGTCTCACTCCCAGACCTGAAAAGCCAGCCTCCTGCTGGGACAAGTCAACGACCCCTGCCGTGTATATCGCCTGCTTTACCTTCAGTTGGTCCCAGCTCTGATTTCAAGCTTTTGATCCAACATCTCCCAGGCACCCAAACAGGAGTCCGAATCCCAGTCAGACTGCCCACTTCCACAGCTCCTCCTCCTGCTTATATTACAGTTGGGTCCAGTAAGAGACAGCCCATCCAGCCTGCTCAGTATTGGTTCTCTTAGGAAATTAGGTTGAGTGGAAACTTCTTTCCAAGAACTAAAAGTTCTCAGCCATCCTGTCACTTGCTGGGGTAGAGTTCCATTTGGAGCATATCTTGGGGGCACTGTTTAACAGAAACTAGCATTGGGTCAAGCACCCCCCCCACCGGCGTGTATGTTCTCGTTCTTTTCTCTCTTTACTTTGGCATATATATTTCCTTTCCTTGAGAATCTAATGCCATCTTTCTGTTGTTTCGAATTGCTACTGTCACATCTTCTCTACTGAGATCACACATATTATTGGTACTTAATCAGACTATCCCTTAGTGACCAAGAAGATTTCCAGGGTATAAGCTTTCAAGAGTCCAAGCTCCCTTCCTCAGATGGGAGGGACTATCCCACATGCTCTCTCACACAAGTCCGTTGCACGTCATACGAAGTCCCCTGTGTGGCCCATGCTGTGATCTGAGGATGAGTCAGAGGACTATTTTATTATTTATTTATTTATTATATTAGACTACAAAGTCTACAGGTGGTTGCAGGTGCTGAGTTATCCTCTCCACACCCTTTCTGATGTTCAAGGTACAACCTATTATTACCCTTCTTCCCGTACAGCAGTAAAAATAGATGCTAACACTTCTAACACTTGATGCTAACACTTGAGACTTCTGTTAGAGATTCCCCCAGCTTCTCTCCTGCCCCACGGTTTTCTGAAAATTTATGAAGAGGACATCTTGAGGGATAAGGTTAAGCACTCCTTCTCCTCCAGCTCACTTTGTATCACCCTTTCCTGAAGGTACTTTTCAAAGAAAACAAAAGGGGCCATTGACCATTACATCTGCATGCTTTATCACTTTGATCCTAATAACCAGTTTTAGCAAGAATGGATAGGCCAGTGGATTTTTTTAATCATGCTGTATTCATGGGACTTAGATTGAGCAACATTACACTAAGAAAAACAAGAAATCTACTCCAAACATGAATAACCAAAGTTAAGCATCTCACCTTCCACCCAGTAACACTGTAACCTTAATGTTCATTATTCCTCAAAACTCTTTTTATAACAGGGTAGTTGGTGGGTTTTTCCCCAATCATGTGAAAACAAGAACCAGTGATGCTGCAATATTAGAATACGAAGTAAAAAAACAGCAATTACATCACATCCCATGGTTTCAAAATGAAGATGGCATATGAGACAGATCATTATGAATGCTTGCAAAAATGTGCAAGAGAAAATTCTGAAAGGACTTTAGAGAAAAAATTAATTGCAATTATTTTACTAACTTTTGGATTTTTCCCATCACACATGCAGAATCTTCTTTATCCACCCCTGTGAGGGGACTGGATGCTCTAATTCACATAGTGAAAATGAGTAAAAGAGCCAGGGCATAGTAGTTGTTTTGAATGAAGTCACATAGAGCATTTTCATTTGTAAGCTCCTTGCAGCAGGAACTTTTGTCCTTGCTACTTTGTAAAGTACTAGACATACAGATGGCATTACATAAATAAAACATAATGATGATGATGATGATGATGTGATCTTGCATATGCTGTGTCAAGACCCACTTGACCCAATCACTGTTCCTTGCTTCTCGTAAAAGAGCCTCCTCCAAACTCCTCTCCTAGTTCACACCCATTCCTTCCCAACCCCTACTGTCCTCAAACTTCCTAAATCAAAATGGGAGATAAACTTTGTTTCTCACCCTATAGCCCAGGGTCAGATCCACTTTTGGGGGGGATCCCGGGAAGACAGTGCCTGGGGGGGGGGCCCTCTCCTCCCTATCCACCACCAGGCCCCCCACTCATGCCTTCCTTCCAGCCCACCCACATCCTCACTCTGACCGTAGGTTCTTTGCCTGATGGTCCTTGGTGATATTGATGACCAGCCCGGAGCAAAGAAGTATTCAACAATTTATATCCTCAGTACCCATAGGTTCAGCCCACATGGATGACGTAAAGTTAACATACTTTTAGCAGAAGAATATCAAAATAAAGAGAACAATTTTACCCTGAACTCATACCCTCATTACCCTAGACAGTCAAGAATGTTATGTGTCAAAATTGTTCTCATTCAAAGAATCTCAGAGCCTTCAGCAAATAAACTAAGTGTTTAAACTTTATTGTGACTTTCTTAGAAGCACAGATGCCTGCTTCAGCAAGTATGTTGTAGGTCAGAAGCTACAAACCTTCTCACTAGGAATCTTTGACACATTATGAGGGTGAAATGATAGGCCTAGAGAAATGCAAGGTATTTTTTTCAGAGCAGAGTGCATTGTCAGGCAAGAGAGGGGCTTGTAAGATGACAATAGCTAAGCCTTATGGGAGAGGAACCAAACAGAGAGGCCTCGGCTAATCCAGGCTGTTATGCAGAAATGCCCCAAGCTGATTTATAATTCAGCCACATGGAATACCACCACTGTGCCTGTCAGGACTGCTACCATTGTACACCACCTGCATATCCTTTCCTGGCAGCATGTGGTTCAGGGGCTCTGTGGCAGTGGGCCCTACCAGAAACCCTAGGCCCTGGCAACTGCTCCACCTCAGGGTATGCTGATGCCAACCCTGCAGCGGCTCCTTCTCCACACAAAAAAAGCCTGTTGTAAGTGTCCTTCAGTCACTATCTCCTGCCTCCTGGTATGGACGAATTTTAGTTCTATTTGATCTGGGAAATATTTAATTACTATGGCCCCAACAGATGAATTCTTCTAGCTTGACCTGGGGGCTTAGAACCTGAGAGTTCTCCCTGATTCTGTGATCCATGCTCCTCTTTGAGACTTGGGCCCATCCTGTCCAACTAAAGTGAGGAGTTCTGTTTCTACTCACCAGTGCCAAAGGCTTCACTCCCAACTTCCACAGCTGCTGAATTATCTCTTGTGAGACACTTTTACAATGCTGCCAGTCAGTGCCATGTTCCCTGGGCTGAGGCATCCCTCTGGAAGCTTCAAATAGCAACAGGAGGCAAAGAAGGCTGATTTGCCAATGGGTCCTCAGGCTTTTCATCTCTAGTAGCATTCAGATTGAGCCTGGAATGATGCAGGAGGACCAGGTTTGAGACTGGGAGTTTGAGGAACCAGGCTCTCTATTTATGGTTCTGCCACAGGTGGTGACTCAGGCAGGCAGTGGGGATTTCCCTTGGGGCCTGGCAGGTGGGAGTGGGACATTGCAATGATGTCAGGGAGCAGAACTAAGCCCAACAGGTCCCATTCACCGTGACACTGTTGAGTCCACTGGAAAAGCAGAAGCAATACCTCTCCCTGGGCTCTCCAGTGTGGGTAACCTCAGAGGGCAGCTCATTTGACTAATCTGAGCTGAGACGCCAGAAGCTCCAAGCAGAGTGGGCCAATCACAAATCCCCCTTTGCTCTCCCTAACCGTACACACACAGAGATCCTAACTATTTTTCTTCCCTCATCCAAGCTGTATGTTGAAAGAAAGAATGAGAACAGACAGGCCTGTAACCAGCGGGGGAGGTTCTGTGGGCAGCATCCCCTATTGAATCTTCAATGCCCCCCAATCTCCCCCCCCCCCAATTTTCCCCTTTAAGTCCCCTAATTCCCTTTTTGTCCAGCCAGGGAACCTGCAAAAAGCTTGTCTGTTCCCCCTGCTTTTTCTGCAAAAATTCTCTTTTGTACTCTTCAGAGGACTTTGCCCGCTTCCCTTACAAAGGGCCACCTGCTTGGGGGGAGGGTCTCCCTTCTTCCTCTGGAGCAGCCCAGTATCCTGGAGGTGAGGCTCCATGCTGAGGCACTATCTTGCCCTGCCTTCCACGCTTCTCCTTGCCCCTACCAGTGGTGAGCTGGAAAAGGTTCACTCAGGCGCAGTGGAGGGAAGGAAGAGCTTGCCACACTGGCCCGAAGCCGGCCAGGGTAAGGAGCTGCTACTCCTCTCCCTGCCCCCACTCCTTCTCCCTCCCTGCCCCTTCAATTTAATTTACATGTAATTTATCTTTTAAATTTAATTAGTGCCCAGTTCCCCACCCCCAAAAAATTCCTGGCTACAGGCCTGAGGATAGACAACCCGAACCTCCTGAAGAAGGGCCTCATTTCATGACCTTACATCATGTGGCAGGTGTACACGTGAGAAAACACTCACCTTCAGGCATTATAGCCCTCGCCACATAGAGTTTTAGAAGAACTAATTTAACCTGTTGAGCTCTTTTAAAAACCAATGTATCACAGCCTCCTTTCTAGAAACGGGCAAGCCAGCAGTAGAAACTCTTGCAGGAAATTGGCAGCTTCCTCTAGAAAAGAGTAATGCTGCAGTGTATTACCTAATCCAATCCAACCAGACACAGGAGAGATTTCTTCACCCCTTGCAGAGGCTAATTATAAGGAAACGAGGTCAAAACAGCCTCTCCTGTGGGCAAGTTTTTTAGACTTATAGCAATCTTCATTTTTCTCTCTCTCAAGGCATATAAACAACTGTCTTGCAGAACACTAGAATATCCTGACATACAGCTTGAAAATTACCTTTCTAGTTAATTAGACCTTCCACAAAACTAACAGTAGAATCTGCATAAAATCCACAACAAAAGCAGGCATCTCTTTTATGCATAAATATTTTTAATTGGGAAAATGTCAAACAGAATACCAAAATATGGCCAAGAAAAAGCAGTGCAAGAATGTATATGCACAAAACCAGTCACAATACAATTTACAAAAGGTGCAGTTGTGCAATAAAAAGTGAATTTTTGTTCAGTTGTTCAGGGGTGCGGCTTGCAATCCATGATCAAATTGGAATAACAGCAAAGGAATGATTGCACATTTATTATATTAGAACAAGTGGGGAAACCACAAAGACTTGAAGAGGAGATCTCATTTCCCCCCTCCCCTACTATTTCCCCTTTCCCTTCCCTGAAAGCCCTCATAGCCTCTTCCTTTTCCTGATTACTTGTCACCTTCCCATCCCCCAGCAAACCTACCATTATCTGCCCCTCCCCCATCTTTGGTTTTCCCTCCTTCCCTCCTCCTGGCAGCCTGTACCTGAGAAAACTAGGGCGAAGTACACAGCGCCAGCTGCTGGGCCAGACCCAGTTGTGTGGTGGGCATCCAGCTCTATCCATACATCAATGAAGGAAAGAAAAACCAATGAGTGAACAAAGACACATCATCATCTCCATGGCTCTCCATAAAAATAGAGCATGAGACTAGTCCTCCAGGTATGGCAAAATGCATGATTCACCTGCATTTTCTCAAGGAGAGACCATGGTCTGCAGTAGGCTTGTTAGGCGTAGGATTCCCATTGGTACAATAGTTTGCACAAGGTTTTTAAAATTATACTACATCTTGAAGTTAACATATTCCATGTTATTTCCCCCCTAGGCTATGTTTTGTTGGTTTTCATTTGCTGTTTCAGTGCATATTATAATATGATGTTGGCTGATCAGGAGCCAAGCAAGAACTGTTACATCACATGGGGCCATCAGAGTTGGTTTCAGTGCAAACTATGCTGAGGTTTAATTGCTGCAAATATAAGAGTGTGGGCCAACATGGACTATGACGTCACAAAGTTCCACGTACTAATTTTTTAGATGTTACTTTTTGATGCCTCCTCATTAAGAAGTTGCATCGATTCCTCACACAGTGATGTTATTGTTATTTCAGCATGCTTTGAATCTCAAAACACCTGGACTCAAGAAACTGAGTTACTTTGGTACAGTTGACTGGTAGAAGAGAACTACATTGCTTCATGTAGCCAGTCAGTTCTTCAGTATTCATTTCCTAGGACAAGAAGAAACCATCATCAATGTATCTAATCCTCAACACAGCAAAATCTGTCGATACTTAAATCCAGAAACTGGATCTATCAACAGACAAAACAGATCTTTCTGTGAACCTGAGCAAAGCCCCGATTTAAAAATATATATATATATATTTTAAAAATACAATGGGGATTAACACCCCCACACACCATAACAGAAGCTGCAATCATAGTTGTAAGAAACAAATTACTTCAGTGGCCATTACTAGTCTGCTACAAAGTACTGCAAGTTGAAATCTTGGTTTCTGTCAGTAAAAGGCCTTTTCAGGACTGCTTTGGCCTTTGAGGAAGGACTAATTTAGGCAAGGCCCAGCAGCAACCACTAGGCCACTGATACATGCAACCTGCGGGGACTGGTTGCTTGCTACTGTTTAACAACAGCCCACTGTTATGTCTTAACAGTGAATGCTGCCTATTCTTTACCATGTAAAGCTTGAGTTTATGTACAGGATCATAAGATGTAACATTCCTATTGGCCCTTCCTGTGGAAGTGTTTAAAACAACCAATGACTGTGTAAATATGTTGTATGGAGAGAACAAAGCTGATTGGCTTTATCCCTGTAATCTGATTGGACCTTAACTTATTTGGGAGTGGCTTTGACAGCCCGGGAGAGTTTAAAAGAAGGAGCTGTGCTCCACTGTTTTGTGGGTGTTTGATGGTGTGTTCTAGTTGGTGTTTGCTGTTACAAATAAAGCTGAAATCATTTGCTGAAATCAAGTCGTTGTTGAGTCTCCATACTTAACAATTGGCGACGAGGATGGGATGCTAGTGCGGGTAGGCAGCCCCGCTGAACCAACGCAGTAACAGCGAACGAAAACACTCACCCAGCCAAGCCGACTGAAGCTCCACAAGCAGTGTGGTGGCACTGCCAGTCGAAATGGCCGTCACCTGGCGTTCGAAGCATTCGACCTGGCAATGGAGGACTGGGACTCTTACCTGGCGTGGTTTGAGTTTCACCTCCAGGCAAACCAGATAACTGACGAGGCGAGGAAGAAGGCGACGCTCCTGAGTTCCTGCGGCAAGGCAGTCTTCGACGTTGCCCGATCCTTGGTCGCCCCCACCGATCTTAGTGCGGCTATGTGGGCTGACATCACAGCCAAACTCAAGGGCCATTTTTCGCCACAGCCGTCGAAAATTGCATGCAGGCATGCTTTCTATAAGCGGTGCCAGGGGCCATCGGAAACAATAGCTGAATTCGTCACTGCCTTGCAGAAGGCAGCCCGGGCTTGCGGGTTCACCAACCTTGAAGAGACTCTCCTCGACCGACTGGTGTGTGGCTTATGGGACGAATGCCTCCAGCAGCGTCTCTTCGCCCGCACAGAGCTTACGTACGCAGTGGCCTACGCCAAAGCTGTTGCCGCAGAGGCCGCCAACAAATCAACCCGGGAGGTTCACCAACGACAGCCACCGGGGGTAAAGAACCTGCCATTCACCAGCAATCCACCAGTGAGTCCAACGGGGAAACTGATGGCGTGTGCAGAACCAAAGAGACACGCCCACTGCGGACCAGACCGAAAACAACAGCAACGTGTTCCTGTGCCAGCTGTGGGGGCAAGCATGAGAAAGACCTCTGTTGGGCGAAAGAGCTGATTTGTCACTCCTGTGGCAAGTGAGGTCATCTGGCCCGAGTTTGTCGGGCAGCCAAGAAGTCCCCACCGTCTACACGATGTGCAGACCCCAGGGTTCATGCTCGAGACAGCGACAAGGCATCCAACTGTCATCAGACCGATTCCTGCTGCTGTCCTTCAACGGTCCTGGCCACCAGAGGCAAGCCCAGCAAAAAGATCCATGTGACGGTTCATTTGGATGGTGTTCCCTGCGCCATGGAGGTGGACTCCGGATCGTCCGTCACTGTCATCTCCACAGAGACGTGGCAGCGCTTGTTCCCGAGACAAAGCCGCCGCCGCCTGTCGCCAGTGTTGACCCGCCTGACCGACTTCCAAGGGCAACGCATTCCTTTGGCGGGAAAAATGATGTTCCAGGTTGAATTCAAGGACCGGAAGGCTGAGCTGTCTCTCCTGGTTGCAGAGGGTGAGCGGGTGAGCTTGCTGGGCCTCGATTGGTTTGAGGCACTGGGAATCGCTATTACAGGGGTTAACCAAATCTGTGAAATAGAAAGGAACTTATTGTATAGCGAGTTTCCTGAGGTTTTTGGGGAAGGGCTCGGTAAATACACTGGTCCTCCAGTGTCCTTCAACCTAGATCCTGCAGTACGGCTGATCGAGCTGAAATATCGCAAGGTGCCTCTCGCTTTAAGGGCAAAGATAGAGGCAGAGTTGGTTCAACAAGGGATCTTGGAGCCTGTTCCCTATGGTCGATGGGAAACCCCCATTGTAACACCAGTTAAGGCTGATGGGTCGGTGCGCATATGTGCCAACTATAAGTGTACAGTAAATAGAGCTTTACAGCAGCACTCATACCCAGTGCCGGTCATCAGCCACATCTTGGCATCACTGGGGGGAGGTAAAGTCTTTGCGAAGTTGGACCTGGCACAGGCTTCCCAACAGTTGCCTGTGGACGACGCCACTGCAGACACACAGACCATCGTCACCCACAAAGGGGGCTTCCGTGTTAAATGCCTACAGTTTGGGGTGAATGTGGCCCCCGGTATCTTTCAGGGGTTAATGGGCGCCAATCACTTTTTATTCACAATCTCTCACCGTGGCAGAGAAAAACTACGCCCAGATCGACAAGGAGGGCCTTGCCCTTATCGCGGGAGTTAAGAAATTCCATGACTTTGTGTACTTGTGACAGATCATAAGCTGCTTCTGGGCATCTTCTCTCCAGACAGACAGACTCCCAACATCCTTTCACCAAGGATGTTATGGTGGGCAGTGTTCTTGTCCGCCTATGACTACGAGCTGGAGCACCGTCCAGGGAAAGCAATTGGGCATGTGGACGCCCTTAGCCGTTGTCCTGCTCCTGCTTCGGCCATTGACTCTGACCAGGACTCGGACATGTTGGCCCTGGAAGAACTCCCAGAGACACAGGTCACCTCCGCAGACATTGCCACTGTGTCAGCAAAGGACCCGGTGCTCGCCCGTGTGCTAAATTGGGTGTGGAGGGGGTGGCCGGTGGGAAAACAGGGACTGGAGTTTAAACCATATACTTCCCGCCAAAACGAACTGTCAGTGTCCAAAGGTTGCCTGCTTTGGGGGAGTCGAGTGGTGATTCCCTCAAGGCTGAGGGAGAGAATCCTGGAGGCCCTGCATGCTGGGCATCCAGGGATTGTTCATATGAAAGCCCTCGCCAGAGGGTACGTATGGTGGCCTAACCTTGACGCGGACATTGAGGTGTGGGTAAAAAACTGCATGGCCTGTCAGCAGTCGCACCCAGAACCTCCTCAGGCACCCACTCAGCCCTGGGAAAAGGCGCGGAGGCCATGGTCCCGCCTCCATGTTGATTTGGCTGGTCCTTACCATGGGCAAATGTTTTTTCTTTGTATTGATGCATTCTCTAAATGGTTAGAGGTTGTGCACTTAAGGTCGACTGGGTCTGGGGCTGTGATTAACGCACTCAGGAAGCTCTTTGCAACGCACAGGCTGCCGGACTGTGTCGTCTCTGACAACGGGCCACAGTTTGTATCACCCGAGTTTGAGGGGTTCCTCAACGACAACCTCATACTCCATGTGACTTCTGCCCCATTCCATCCGGCCACCAACGGACAGGTGGAACGGATGGTTCGGTCAGCCAAGGAGTCACTTGGGCGCCTGACGTGTGGGGACTAGGGGCAAAAGATCGCCTCCTATCTCTTGAGGCAGCATATTACACCTAACTCTGCAACAGGGATGAGCCCTGCAGAGCTCTTAATGGGCCGTAAACTGGCTTCACTGCTCGACCGCTTACACCCAGATCTCGACCAGTCCAAACAGCGGTCAGAGACCCCGGCCCAGGGGAGAGTTTTCTCTGAGGGGGACAGAGTGTTTGCCCGCAACTATGCGGAAGGTCATTGGTGGCTACCGGCCATAGTCACCAAGGTTGCGGGGTCCAGGTCGTATGTGGTTCGGCTACCCAATGGCCGGGAGATAAGCCGCTACATAGACCAGCTCAGGGAGCGGTGGGCTGACTCAAGCACCAAGTCCCAGCCTGACTCTGAGTTGGTTCCCATCGGGCAGGAGGGGCCTCCCGGAGAGGAGGTGAGCACTCCCAATGGGGAACCAGAGGCTGGGCAGACCCCAACTCCAAGTCCTGAGACCCATGTCCTTGTTCCTCCAGTCTCTCCTGTGAGAGAGGTTCCTGAAGTGTGTGCTGCTCCACCGACAACGGAGCAGAGACCGCTGCGCCAGTCAAGCTGAAATCGTTGTGCACCCCCCTACTTAAAATATTATGTGTGGCAAGGTAATGTTCCATCTTAGGGGGGAGGAATTGTTATGTCTTAACAGTGAATGCTGCCTATTCTTTACCATGTAAAGCCTGAGTTTATGTACAGGATCATAAGATGTAACATTCCTATTGGCCCTTCCTGTGGAAGTGTTTAAAACAACCAATGACAGTGTAAATATGTTGTATGGAGGGAACAAAGCTGATTGGCTTTATCCCTGTAATCTGATTGGACCTTAACTTATTTGGGAGTGGCTTTGACAGCCCGGGAGAGTTTAAAAGAAGGAGCTGTGCTCCACTGTTTTGTGGGTGTTTGATGGTGTGTTCTAGTTGGTGTTTGCTGTTACAAATAAAGCTGAAATCATTTGCTGAATTCAAGTCGTTGTTGAGTCTCCATACTTAACACTCACCACCAAAAAAACAGTGTGGTGTAGTGGGGAGAGTTTCAGACTAGGATCTGGGAGACCCACGTTCAAGTCCCCTCTCTGCTAGGAGGCTGAAGTTGGTTCCTTATTCATTCCTTATTCTTTACTTATCCATGAATTCAACCAAAAACACAGAGGAGAGTTTGAAAACTCTGAACCCCAGAATAAGGTTTGGACCACCATAAATCATACACCTCTACATTCAGGGGATTCTCCCCTTATAGGGAAGATATGCTATTTCCTTGTCCAAAGCCCAGTTCTCTTGCTAGCTGCTCCAAAGTGGGATGCCCCCAGGAATACCACATAGGTGGACACTGGAGCTGGGCTGCACCCCAAAACAGTCTTTGGACCATCCGAAAGGACACATTCCCACACTCTGGAGACTGTCCCCTGCAAGACGACATGGAGTGGTGCCCAGGTCAAACACTGGTTCTGGCACCACAAACTTCTATTTGGAGTGCCACCAAGAGGCCTTTATTTCAAAGATTTGAATAAGGAATTGGAATGACCTCATGTCCTCTGAACTCCAAAATAAGTTTTGGACCACCAGACATCATGCACCCCCACGTTCAGGAGACTCTTCCCTTTGAGGGGACATATGCTATTTCCCACTCCAAAGTGGGGTGCCCCCAGGACATTCGCACAGGCAGACATTGGGGCCAGGACACACCCCAAAGCAATATTTGACCACCCCAAATGACACGTCCCCACACTCCAGAGACTATCCCCTGCAAAAGGACATATAGTGGTGCCCAGTCCAAATGCTGGTTCTGTCACCAGAAGCTTCTAACTTATACAAAGTGGGGTGCTCCGAGCACCAATATTTTTGAGATGGTACGTGGTCCGAATACACCTTCTCATACTAAATTGTTGTAGTATAACCAACATAACTAGATCTCTAGTTTCCCTTGCCATAGCTATACTAGCTCCAGACTTCCAATCATAACTATGTTAAGTTTTTAGTGTTCTGTGTGAAACCATCTGCCACTTGGAAAGGTGTTTGGTTTTTTTTTACATTTTTGACGGTGCCTCACCAATTGTGAAGAGAACAGTATAAAACGTATAAAGTCAATTCATCTAACACTGATTTTTGCTGTATTATCTGTAGATTTATTTTTTCCAATCAAAACTGTCCTTCTCCTTGGACAGTGTTTGCTCTGATGGTGGTGCCTATGGTAGCAGTAGATTTCTGTTGTTGTTACAAAGGTATGCAAAAGCTACCTCAAGTTGGCATAAACCCATGTTCTACACACCTGGGAAGTGGACTTTTCTTGCAAGTGAGCCTTGAAATACCCAAGGAGCACTGGGCTACTGAGGAGAATGTCGAGGAGGATCCAGGTCTAAACTATTGCGTTTTAGGGTCAAAAGAGTATCTTTACATATCCCTGGTCACTGGTGATCCTCATGCCCTGGAAGCTCACAGTACAGTTAATTGCAAGCCCAGTATGGATGGACTGTGAAATAATATGTAATCAGAAATTTGACCTGCAAATTTGTTTCCCATAGTTTTGATGAAGTGTCCCTGGAAAGCCCGGGAGGGAACATTAACATTCATCACTGCTGCACAGCAATAATACGGTTGGTAAGTGGACATCTCTACAGAATAGTAAGGAAGACAGCTTCTGTGGCTTCTATGCCCATCATATAGATGCCAGTTGCCATTTTTTCCAAATTTGTGGAAGCTAACAAAATGTTGTCCTATGTTACAAGTTATGCCAACAGTTTTGTATGTAGAGAAGAGAAGAGATTATTGAGTTTTCTGTGTACTTGATGTGCTATGCTGTTGGGGGGGGAGAAGGGAAAGATGCATTCTTATGGTTTTTTTTCAATTTGACTTTATGAGGAAATATATAAGATGTGATTTTTTTCCCCATGGATATTTGAAAAAAATAACATATTAAATGTTGGAGATTTTCGTTTGCAACATACTTATGCTATGCACTGAGATCTCAGCTGGGAAGTTGTTTCTGTATGGACTTTTGACTGCAAATGTGATAATCAGCATACATGGTAGTCCATTGACAAATAAATGAGAGCCCAGTTGATGTGTGCCTCTGCATTTCTTTAGTGATTCTGAAACGAATATTGAAAGGGTACTTTATGTACATGAGAATGAGTCATCTGATAATGTCCTCACCACAATTGTAAAACATAACAGTTGTAAAATCCAGATAAAAGGATGGGAGGAGTGTTTTGGAAAGAACAGTCAGGATGTAAAGTGGCAGTGTGCTGTGTTAGCAGCCTGATTGGGACATAGGTGTGGAACATTAGCATCTATGGTGAGATGAGAATCTATTAAGCCCTGGAGGATCCATTGTTCTGAACTTAGGGTTGCCAGGTCTACTTACCTAGCTGGCGGGGGACTCCCAGTGTTTTTCCGGGAGACCAGAAGTGATGTCGGGCAGGCCCTGACACAAGGACCTCACCCAGAAGTCACATCATTACATTGGGGACGGACAATGCTCTGATTTTTAGGTACAACTCTATGGTAAATATAGTTTCAAACCATAGAGTTTTGCTCACAAACTAGAGTGCCCCCCAATGTCCCCAACATGATGACATCACTACAGGGTGATGTCATCATGTTGGGGCCTGCACTTCCAGTTTTACCAGAAGTCACCTAGTAAGGTCAGTTGGGGGCAGGATTTCTCCCACCAGCCTGGTGGCCATTGGTGGGCAAGAGCCCGCAAAACCAGGGGTTCCCCCACTGGGGGACTGAGAACTCTATCTGAACTTGTGAATGAACTTAAATTCAGCAGTCTCAGTTTGTAATCAGTACTTGGAGCTTCTCTGAGTGGTGTTATTCCTCATTCAGCAATGGAATGACCACCACCGTAAAGTCTGTCTGTGTGATTCTCCTGGGGGCACCTCACTGGGAATGACACTTTTTTCAAATCTCCTTTAAAATATAGGCCTGTTGGCAGTACTCCAAATAGAGGTCTGTGGTGCCAGAACCTGTGTTTGGACTGGGCACCACTGTATGTTGTCTTGCAGGGAACAGTCTCTGGAGTGTGGGGATGAGTCTCTTGGGGTGGTCAAAGATGACTTTGGGGTGCAGCCTGGCCCCAGTGTCTGCTTGTGTGATTGTCCTGGGGGGACCCCATTTTGGGGGCCAGTTGTCTAACCTGGGGCAGTGGCTGGCACAAGAGCTGGACTTCAGACCAAAGAACACCTGATGTCTACTTGAAGGGAAGAGTCCTCTGAAAGTGGGGGTGCATGATATATAGTGGTCCACATTGTATTTTGAAGTTCAGAGCTCAGTGTTTTTGGTTCAATTCATGAATAATTTATTTATTATTTATTTATTAAATTCAATTTCTTAACCACCCCTCTGCACTTACATGGGGCTCAGGGCAGTTTACAATCATTAATTCAGTAGATTATAAAATCAATTAAAACTATAAAAACCCAATATTAAAACATTCAAGAACTTTTAAGCATTGAAAACATTTTAAAACAAGATGGCAGTGCTAGCATTCAGTCACGAGGGAAGCGGGGGTGCCAGGCAGATGTAAGGAACCATTGCTGGCCTCAATCAAAAGCCTGGTGGAACATCTCTGCCTTACATGTCCTGCGAAACTTTGATAAATCAGGCAAGGCATGGATGTCATTCGGCAGAGAGTCCCAACAGGCTGGGGCCAGGGCAGAAAAGGCCCTGGCCCTGGTCGAGGCCAGCAGGATATCTTTGGGGCCAGGAATCACCAGAAGATTCTTTTCTGCAGATCTTAATGCCCTTCAGGGGACATATTGGGGGAGGTGGTCCCAAAGGTACATAGGTCCCTGGCTGTTTATGGCTTTGAAGGTAAGGACCAAAACCTTGAATCTGATCCAGTACTCCACCGGCAACCAATGCAGTTTGTGCAGCACTGGATGTATATGTGCCCTCCGTGGGGTGCCTGTGAGGACCTGCACTGCTACATTTTGCACTAGCTGGAGCTTCCAGGTCAATCTCAAGGGTAGCCCTATGTAATGTGAGTTACAATAATCCAGCCTGGAGATGACCGTTGCATGGATTACTGTGGCAAGGTCAGGGTGAGTCAGATACGGGGCTAGTTGTCTAACCTGGCGCAGCTGAAAAAATGCCCGCTGAACAACACTGGCAGTCTGGGCCACCATAGGTAGAACGGGGTCCAAGATCACCCCCAGACTCCTGACAGTAGGTGTCAGTGTCAGAGGCACCCCATCAAGGGCTGGGAGCTGGCTCCCCAGTCCTGAATCAAACTCCCCCCTGCCCCCCAGCCACAGAACCTCCATCTTGGTTGGATTCAGCTTCAACCAGCTTTGCTTCAACCATCCCACCACAGCCTCCATACCCTCAGCTAGATTTTTCAGGGCAGAGTCTGGGCAGCCACCCATCAGCAGATATAGCTGAGTGTCATCAACATATTGGTGACACCCAAGCCTGAAACTCCAAACCAGCTGGGTGAGGGGGTGCATAGAGATATTAATCAACATTAGGGAGAGGATTGCTCCCTGAGGCACTCCACATATCAGTGGGTGTCTAGTTGACATCTCTCCCTTTAGTGCCACCCTCTGTCCCCGACCATGGAGAAACGAGATCAGCCATTTCAAGACTGTCCTGCGGACTCCTATGTTGGCAAGGCAGTGGACCAAAAGATTATGATCCACCACATCAAATGCTGCTGTGAGATCTAACAATATCAGCAGCACCAACCCGCCTCATTCCAACTGCCTGCAAAGATCATCCTTGAGGGCAACCATCTCATGGCCAGGGCAGAATCTGGACTGGAATGGGTCCATTGCTGATGTTGTGAATAAGGAAGGAATAAAGAATGAATAAGGAACCAACTTCTGCCATGGAAGCCTAGCCTACCTCACAGTTTGTTGTAAGAATAAAATGGAGGAGCGGAGAATAATGTAAGCTGTTTTGGATCCCCTTGTGGAGAAATGAGGGTATAAATGTAGTAGATAAAAAAATATAGCTGGAGATTGGGAGTAGATGGGTGGGTCAGAAGAAGAGAAGGAAACAGGAAAAGATAAGGATATGGAGGATGGCAGGAGGAGGGAAACAGGAAATAGTGGGGGACAGGATACTGGGGAGACTGAGGTGCCCCCCACAAGTCCTTGCAAGTCCCCCCGCCTACACACACACAGCTGGGCCTGGCCCAGCAGCCAGCACTATGCAACTTGGCCAGAATTTCTCTGGGGACAGAAGGCCAGGGGTAAGGAAGGTAGAGATGGGAAGGGGCACAAAGGAAGGCGGGCTGATGGGTGAGGAGGAGGCAGGAAAAGGAGGGAGGCTATGGGGTCTTCAGAAAAGGGAAAGAGGAAATAGTGGAGGAGGGGGAAATGGGATCCCCTCTACAAGTCCTTCAGTGTCCTCCATTGGTTGCATTATATGAGTTAGTTTCTGTGCTTAAAAAGGCATACCTGTCATCCAGATTTCTGTCTCAAGTAGTTTCCTAAGAAAAACTGATAGTAAATTTCCTTCATTTTTCATAATTTCCCCTCTAAAACCTTTAGCTATGGCTTTTCTGCAGCTCTATATATTTCTTTTCTAACTGTAATACCACCACAAACAGCCCCTCCCCTCCCCCACTCCGAGGGGAAGCCCCAAGAGTAACATTAAAAAAGATGAACCATTCTGAGGTCTGTTGGCCAGGATGTGGCAAGATGAGAAAAGAAAGAATGAATGACTTTTTGACAGTAAACACAGAGTCAAATGTTTTGGAGAGACCAAAGATGAGACGATGCTGCTCTTGGGAAGTTAAACATACCTTCCTGTGCATTGTGACTTATTCATCAACCTGCTCCTTCTTAGTCAACCCCTTGCTGGGAATGGAAAAAATGGATTAGCCACAGAAGAGTATTAATACCAGGTCTTTAACCTCAGAGGTCTCTAGTCGGGCCCATAGATACAGTGTGGTCTCTCAGGCCCCCCAAGTTCAATTTTTTATTTTAAAAATTTTGTCATGCTCAGTGTCGACAAGCTTCGCACCGCCCTCAAATCCCATACCGCTCTCTCTCCCCTCTCACCGGCTGCAGCCATGGCAGCAGCAGGTGGGCAATGAAGACAGTCTCCTTGGGTGGGCTCGCCGCTTTCCTGCCCTGGCAGCCTGCCACTCAGCCACGTGGAGAGGCGGGAAGCAGGGCTGTTCGCTTGGGTGGGTTAGGGTGCCCCCTGACTTATTTAAAGGCTACCTGAATAAAAAATGCCTCCTGGCTACAAGCCTGTTTCTACTCTGCACATTCCAGTTAAATAGCCAATAATCTGTCTGATACAGGATAATCAGGAGTAAAATACACCAGGCTGTTTGGCAATTAACTTTGATTATAAGCTTTATTTTAAATGTATTTATTTTAAACTAGGAATAAGGCCCATTGTGGAAATAAATACAACGGGCTCTAGAAAGAGGCTCTGGGAGAGTGCCCCGGCTTTGGGCACTCAGTGACAATTTGCTGTGGCAATCTCAGCAGGGTATAATGACAGAGTCCACCATTTTCTCCAGAGGAACTGATTTTTGCTACCTGAAGAGCAGTAGTAATTTTGAGTGATCTCCACCCCACCCCCAAGTTTGGTAACAGTGGTTCCCCAGGAGGGAGTAGCTGGTTTGGAGGGTAGAGTCTATGGCATTGTACCTGTCTGAGGTCCCACCCCTCCTCAACACTCACCCTCTCCAGGTTTGACCCCTCAGATCTCCAGGAATTTCCCAACCTGGAGTTGATAACCCTATCTCCCTCCCAGTCAACCATCAACCTACCTTTAGTTTTCCATCTCCTCCCCCCTCCCTCCTAGAGAGCAGTTGTAATTTTGAGTGATCTCCAGCCCCCACCTGGAGATTGGCAACAATAGTTCCTCATCAGGGAATGGCTGGATTGGAGGGTGGCATCTATGACATCGTACCTGTCTGAGGTGCCACCCCTCTTCAAACCTCATCCTCTCCAGGCTCCATCCCTCAAATCTCCAGGAATTGCCCACCTGGAGTTGGCAACCTGATCAGGACTGGGCCCAATGAGTTTTCTCCCAAAGGCCAACATAGGTGTGGAAAGGGCCTTTTACTGACAGAGGAGAAAGTACAGGTGCCAACTCTGATTAGGGAAATACCTGGAGATTTGGGGGGGTGGATCCTGTGGAGGGCAATATTTGGGGTGTGTGTGGAAGGACTCAGCAGGGTATAATACCATAGAGTCTACCCTCCAAAGCAACCATTTTCTCCCAGGGAACTGATCTCTGTCATCTGGAGGTCAATTGTAACAGTGGGAGATCTCCAGGTCCCACCTGGAGATTGGCAACCCTAGGGGAAAGTCAGCCGCACAACGGGGAGTTGAAGAAAATGGTTTGATGGTCACTGGCACACCTCGTTAGCCAGCCAGCCATGCTGAAGCTAAGCAGGAGAAAGAGCCTTTTTCCATTTATTCTGACAGAAAAGCAGCCACTGGGGAGGGGGTTATGGGCGGGGGAGGGGTTATGCTGAAAGTCCTTTGTTTTTTTACTCACAGAACCAAGCTTGGCTGCCTACCAACAGCCACTGAACGGACAGTCCCTCACAGTAGTCAAGAGAACTGTCTTCCTCAGGAGAGAGAGCTGTCTGCCAGGGGGAGTGGGTGGGGAAGAGGAGCAGACCCAGCACCCAGCCAGTGGCACGCAAGTACTCTTGAGTGGCGGCTGATGGGCCAATGGCTGAGGGAGGGCGTTTTACAGCCAATGGGAGCGCATGGAATCTTACGAAACCAAAAGATAATTATTATAAGGAGAGATTGGGCAAGAGGTTATCAGCATTCTCTCAGCCCACTGACTCAGGCTCATATTTATTTATTTATTTATTATATTTATACCCCACCCTCCCAGCCAAGGCCAGGCCAAGATACAGTGAAAAGGCTCTTCTAACCACCTCCACCTCATTTTGAGGTTCATCAGTGGCAAAGCCCTCCCCTCACTATCCATCTCAGCCACTGACTCATATATGGGTTAGAACCATATATGAAGTCACAACCTTGTTTTGCTCGTAGGCACTTTTGGAATTTTGAGAACATGTAGTGGGCACCACCACAAAATGGGAGATGACTGCAGGGCCAATCACAAAATGACTATCATGGGGGAGGCAATTACAAAACATTAGGAGGTTCCAAGCCAAACATCCTCTTATGTTGGAGGCAGACCTCTCAGAATGACAGTGCTTTGGGTAGGGTTGCCAAGTCCTACCTTTTCTTTAGCGGGGGGAGTCCTGGCCCTCTCCAAGAGTTCTTTAGCATGTGTGCAAAGTGCACGCACTGCAATGATGTCACCCAGAAGTGACGTCATCGCGTCAGGCACGTTGGGGGTAGGACCACTATCATTCAAGGGAAAACATAGAGTTTTCCCTCAAATTACAGTGTGTCCCTCCACAATGTGCCCAATGCAATGACATCACCTCCAGGTGATGTCATCATGCCGGGTATGTCTCTGTATTCCTGGCACTTTGAGGGTGGGGCTCCTCCCAGCAGTCAATTCGGGCTGGCAGATAACAGACCCATCAAGCGGGGGGGGTTTCCACCACCCCTGAGGGACCTGGCAAGCCTAGCTCTAGATGTCTGATGACTGATACAAGTACATCCAAAACCTTTATACCACACTTACTTACTTCATTTGTACCCTGCCTTTCTCTCCCAATGGGTACCCAAAGCAGCTTACATTATCCTCCTGTCCTTCCTTTTATCCTCACAACAACTCTGTGGGGTAGGCTAGGATGCAAGAGAGTGATCGTCCCAAGGTCACCCACTGAGATTCATGGTAGAGAGGGGATTTGAACCTGGGTCTCCCAGATCCTAGTCCAGCTCTCTAACCACTATAGAGGGGGTCTCAAAGACTGTGCTTCTGAGTATTTGATAGTGCTTAATTTATATGTTTCTTGACCTGGATAGCCCAGGCTAGACTGATCTTGTCAGATCTCAGAAGCTCAGCAGGTTTGGTCAGGCTAGTATTTGTGTGGGAGACCTCCAAAGATTACCAGGGCCATGACACAGAGGCAGGTAATGGCAAACCACCTCTGAAGCTCTTGCCTTGAAAACTCTACAGGGTCATCATAAGTCAACAGTGTCTTGATGGCACTTTCGACCACCAGATTATGTGTACAAAGGTAGGTGCCACACCTCCACATGGAAACACTGCACCCTCCTCTCAGATTTGGAGATAAGAGTGGGCTACCTCTGATGACCTAGTGCTGAGTGGGAAGGTGCTTACATTCCAAGCTTCCATACATGAAACAAGAGGCACTCTCATGGACCTGTAACACCCTTTCTGCCCTTCACATACAACTGTTTCACACTGTTGAAAGCTCTTCTCCACCTGCTGCATGCTATATCCATTTACTCGATAATAACCTGTCCCATACTGGCTTCTGAAGCTGATTTTAAAAGTAAATGAATATTTAAGATAAAATTAAATCTACAAAAGCTTTGACTTGCTACTTGAATTACAGGAGAAAAGATAGGTGTGTTCCTTAATGAAATCCACAAATCCTACCCATATACACCCCAACTTCTGGTCTTAATAAATCACACTCCAGCTTTGCTCCTTCAGGGTGTTGTATACATTATATATAAAACATATACTGTATTATGGAAAGAGAAGAAAAAGGCTTATTTTTTAAAAAATGAACTGTTTTTATAACGTATGTCAAAGTTCTAATTTTAGAGAAATCCATATTTTCAGCAGGGATGCAGTTGGTCTAGGCAAGGGAGACCAAAGAATCCTTTAACAGAGCCAGGAAGCCAAATTATGGCACCCCCCTCCTGGGATGTGTGCAGCCTGTCACAAAATGCAGGGTGGGATCTGAGCCTCTGTTTGAACAATCAAGAAAGAATCCATCCGGTTATATCTGGGGTCTAGCCAGATCTAGCAAACAAGAGTGGTAAAGGAGGAAAAATTGTCCCAGAATAAGATTTCAAAATGAACTTTACTTATGCTGTGTGCAACTGTGAACAACATAAAGCCTTAAGGTTCATACATATGTATTTAAATAGAATTATATGCATAGTATTTTAAAAGCACCACCTCCAAAAGACAATAATACAAAACAGAGATGATGATTTGTCAGAAATTGGTATCCCAAACAGGGATATCTCTGGAAAACAGGGACTACTGAAGCCCATATATGGATTCACACTGCACATGCTCAGAAAACTTTAAAAAAATAATTGGTACCTGTCTTTTATGGTGGAACACTAGCACTGAAAGTACTCTGAAATCCAGGATCCAGGCACACTTAAACCCCATTGTTAAACCAAATGACAGACCAACAGATTATCCCCCTTTCAAGTCAATTGTTGTTGTTCAGTCGCACAGTCGAGTCCGACCCTTCGCGACCCCATGGACCAGATTACGCCAGGCCCTCCTGTCTTCCGCTGTCCTCTGAAGTTTGCTCAATTTCATGTTCGTCGCATCGATGACACTGTCTAACCATCTCATCTTTTGCCGTCCCCTTCTTCTTTGACCTTCAATCTTTCCCAGCATCAGGGTCTTCTCCAGTGAATGCTCCCTTCTCATTTGGTGGCCAAAGTATTTGAGCTTCAACTTCAGGATCTGGCCTTCCAGGGAACAGTCAGGGTTGATTTCTTTTAGGATTGACTGATTTGATCTCCTTGCAGTCCAAGGGACTCTCAAGAGTCTTCTCCAGCACCATAGTTCAAAAGAATCTATTCTTCGGCGCTCGGCCTTCCTTATAGTCCAACTCTCGCAGCCATACATTACTACGGGGAATACCATTGCTTTGACCATGCGGACTTTTGTTGGCAGGGTGATGTCTCTGCTTTTTATCATGCTGTTTAGGTTTGCCATCGCTTTCCTCCCAAGGAGCAGGCGTCTTTTAATTTCATGGCTGCAGTCACCATCTGCTGTGATCTGGGATCCCAGGAACGTGAAGTCTGTCACTACTTCTACAACTTCCCCTTCTATTTACCAAGGAGTGATGGGGCCAGATGCCATGATCTTAGTTTTTTTGATGTTGAGCTTCAAGCCCACTTTTGCACTCTCCTCTTTCACCCTGAGCAAGAGGCTCTTTAGATCCTCTTCACTTTCTGCCATCAGAGTGGTATTGTCTGCATATCTGAGGTTATTGATCTTTTCCCCAGCAATCTTAACTCCAGCTTGTGATTCATCCAGGCCAGCATTTCGCATGATGTACTCTGCATATAAATTAAATAAGCAAGGTGACAATATACATCCTTGTTGTACTCCTTTTCCTATGCTAAACCAATCAGTTGTTCCATATCCGGTTCTAAGTGTTGCTTCTAGACCCTTATACAGGTTTCTCAGGAGACATGTGAGGTGGTCTGGTACTCCCATCTCTTTAAGAACCTGCCATAATTTATTGTGATCCATACAATCAAAGGCTTTAGCATAGTCAATAAAGCAGAAGTAGATGTTTTTCTGGTACTCTCTTGCTTTCTCCATAATCCAGCGAATGTTGGCAATTTGATCTCTAGTTCCTCTACCTCTTTGAACCCCAGCTTGTACTTCTGGCAGTTCTCTATCCACGTACTGTTGGAGCCTAGCTTGTAGGATCTTGAGCATGATCTTGCTAGCGTGTGAAATGAGCGCAATTGTGCGATAGTTTGAACATTCCTTGACATTGCCCTTCTTTGAGATTGGAATGTAAACTGACCTTTTCCAATCCTGTGGCCACTGTTATGTTTTCCAAATTTGTTGGCAAATTGAGTGCAGCACTTTAACAGCATCTTCTTTTAAGATTTTGAATAACTCAGCTGGGATACCATCACCTCCACTAGCTTTGTAGTTAGTAATGCTTTCTAAGGCCCATTTAACTTCGCTTTCCAGGATGTCTGGCTCGAGGTCAGTGATTATACCGTTGTGGTTGTCAAGGACATCGAGGTCCTTCTTGTATAGTTCTTCTGTGTATTCTTGCCATCTTTTCCTAATCTCTTCTGCTTCTGTTAGGTCCCTACTGTTTTTGTCCTTTATCATGGCCAGCTTTGCATGGAACGTTCCCTTGATTTCTCCAATTTTCTTGAAGAGATCTCTAGTCCTTCCCAATCTATTGTTTTCCTCTATTAATTTGCATTGTTCATTCAGGAAAGCCTCCTTATCTCTCCTTTCTGTTCTCTGGAAATCTGCATTCAGTTGGGCAAATCTTTCCTTTTCACCATTGCCTTTAGCTTTCCTTCTTTCCTCTGCTATGTGTAAAGCCTCATCAGACAGCCACTTTGCTTTCTTGCATTTCTTTTTCTTTGGGATGGCAGTGATTGCTGCCTCCTTTACAATATCACGGACCTCTGTCCATAGTTCTTCAGGCACTCTGTCTATCAAATCTAGTCCCTTAAACCTATTCTTCACCTCTACTGTATATTAATCGGGGATGCGATCTAGGTCAAATCTGAATGGCCTTGTGGTTTTCCCAACTTTCTTCAATTTAAGTCTGAATTTTGCAATGAGTAGCTCATGATCTGAGCCACAGTCAACTCCAGGTCTTGTTTTTACTGACTGGATAGAACTTCTCCATCTTTAACTGCAAATTATATAATCAATCTGATTTCGGTGTTGCCCATCTGGTGATGTCCATGTGTAGAGACGCCTCTTAGGTTGTTGGAAAAGGGTGCTCGCTATGACCAGCGTGTTCTCTTGACAAAACTCTGTTAGCCTTTGCCCTGCTTCATTTTGTTCTCCAAGGCCAAACTTGTCTGTTATTCCGGTTACCTTTTGATTTCCTACTTTAGCATTCCAGTCCCCTATGATGATGAGGACATCATTTTTTGGTGTTAGTTCTATGAGCTGTTGTAGGTCTTCATAGAACTGGTCCATTTCAGCCTCTTCTGCAGCAGTGGTTGGGGCATAGACTTGGATTACTGTGATGTTGAATGGTTTGCCTTGGATTTGGACTGAGATCATCCTGTCATTTTTGAGACTGTATCCCAATACTGCCTTTCTCACTCTCTTGTTGACTATAAAGGCCACACCATTTTTTCTACGGGATTCCTGGCCACAGTAGTAGATATAATGGTCTTCTGAGTTAAATTTGCCCATTCCTGTCCACTTTAGTTCACTGATTCCCAAGATGTCGATGTTCATTCTTGCCATCTCATTTTCTTACCTTGATTCATAGATCTTACATTCCAGGTTCCTATGCAGTATTGTTCTTTGCCGCATCGGACTTTCCTTTCACCGTCAGACACATCCACAACTGAGCGTCCTTTCGGCTTTGGCCCAGCCGCTTCACACTTTCTGGGGTTACTTGTACTTGCCCTCTGCTCTTCCCCAGTAGCATATTGGACACCTTCCGACCTGAGGGGCTCATCTTCCGGCGTCATATCTTTTAGCCTTTTGTTACTGTCCATGGGGTTTTCTTGGCAAAGATACTGGAGTGGGTTGCCATTTCCTTCTCCAGGGGATCACGCTTGGTCTGAGTTCTCTGCTGTGGCCTGTCCGTCCTGGGTGGCCCTCCACGGCATAGCCCACAGCCTCATTGAACCACGCAAGCCCCCTCGCCATGACAAGGCAGTGATCCATGAGGGAGCTCAAGTCAATACCAGCAGGAAACTAAAGCTTGTGCAGCTCCTTTTAAACTTTTCTCCCATCATTTAACTTTTTTTATTCAGCAATCTGAGACTAGTGATACTCATATTGCTACATTCATGCTGCTTATCAATTTTTTAAAAGAAAAATTAAAATGAGGGGGAAATGAAGCTTGTACAACAATGAAGGGTAGAGGATGGCAGAAGGTGAAGAGTGGGTGGAACAACCTTGATGTGGGTGGGGGGAGTGACCTCGAGGCGTGGCAAAAGGGTGGGGGAGAAATCTGAGGGAATCTGCATGCTTTTGAATTACCTTCAGCTTGGAAGTGAAATAAGGGAAATATTGGCCCAAAATCACTCTCAGAAGACCTGGGAAACAGTGACCAGAAAGTGGACTGAGGAATGAAGGGAGGAAAATCAATGCAAAATGAAAAAAAAACCCTGATGGACATGTATGGTGAAAGTGAGGGAAAACACCTGTGCCTAATAGACCTTCTTCTCATTCCTGTTCTGGCTTAGGCCCCCCCTCCCCCAACAATTCTGCAGAATCTGAGATTCTTGTGCTGGAATTCACTGGAGTTCTGATGTGCCGGACACAAGACTGGCTCAGCGGAGATTCCAAAAGTTGCTAAGTGAAACTTACAGAGATCAGGGAATGCCCCTTCCTGTTTTCCTGAGGATCCCACATTGCACAGAAAGGTACTGCACACAGCTATGAAATTCACATGACACATTTCACTGTCCCTGACCAATTTACAACACTCTGGCTTTCCACGTGTCTCTTTTGTTTGAAAACACAGTGTGTCTGAGCACGGGAGAGGAAGTGAAAGCAGTAATTGTTTGAAAACCACAGGATCTTTTTTAGTGCTAGGAATTCCTTCTCTTCTTGCATCATCCTGTTATTGCAAAAGAACTAGCTGAACTGGTGAGCCACTTCACTGTGCTGCTTCTTTGTGGTAGGTCAGACTGTTCACATAAATGGCCAGCGTACAATTTTTTTTTAACCTTTTGGTGATTTCACTACTTCAGTGCTTTGCCTGAATGCAACCTGAGCACAAGGTATGACCATGCAGAAGCATCTTCACCTATAGTTTAATGTTGGCTGCTTGACAGTGGGAGATTGGTTCGCCTGTTATTTTTTAAAGCAGCTGGGGGGTGTCAGATTAGGGCACCCCATACTTTCCCCCTGCTTTATTTTCCTGATGTAGATCACAGATACCCTGCAGTGCCTATTTGCCTCATGGGTACTATTTGTGTAGCTGTATGGAAACAGCATTCCATGCACCTTGGTGTTTAGTCATGCCGGCCACATGGCCATGGAAACATCTTCGGACAGCGCTGGCTCTTCGGCTTTGAAACAGAGATGAGCACCGCAACACTAGAGTCAGATTCAACTGGCTTTCAAGCAAGGGAACCTTTATCTTTTACTTATGGGACTTCTTCGTGCACTCGGTGTTATCACATAGAGTTTGCTAAGAACTTTGATTCAGGAACTTATCAGGCTAGCTTTTAGGTGTGAAAGTCCTATCCCTTCAGAGATGCAGTTCAGAGTGTGCATGCCCCAAAGGGAGGAATCATCCCTCCCCTCTCAGTTCTGTCTCATCAGCTAGAGCAGTAGCAGTGTTAGGGAACTTCTCTTCAGAGTTTTGGTCACTGTGGGGTATCTCTTTTGTTGGTTTTAGTCCAACATGATCATATCTTTCTACCTTTTCCATCTGTTCTGCAGTCTGCCACCCCACACCTACACCACAGAAGACCACTTTCAAAAGTGTTACAGTGAGGGGGGGAGCTGACTTTGACTGAGCATCCTGATCTTGCACCCAAGTGAACAGCATGCCACTGATCTGCCAGGCTCTAGGCCACCATCTGGGGAACAACTCTTTCAGGCTCTAACAAAAACTCCTTCTTCCTCAGCAGTATTGTCCCAATTCAATCTGTCCCAGCCTCCTGCAGTTCCTTTTCCCTTTAAAAAATTTGTAGGAGATCCTGATTACAGATCTCCCACACAAGATCTGATTTGCCCCTAGAACCAGTTCTCCAGCAACTGCTTGGGTCAGTACAATGCATCACAGTAGCTCAGCTCACCCCCTACCATCAGTGGGATGGGAAGTGATGACCACCTAGGCCTGTGCTGATGCTGGATATACTGGAAAGATGCCATTACTAAGTGTACATTCCACACTGGAGGCTACATGGTTGTAATGTATCCATCAGAGAACATGTGCTCAGTGTAAAGTACTGGGTTTCGGGCCTCATGACTCGGACGACGACATAAGAGAAGACGCGTTTATTCGTACTTCACATAAGACAAGAACACACAGTAACGGCCGGAGGCCAACTATATACAGTTAGGGGGGACGGCCCTATATTCCTATTGGCGGGTTTGAATCGCCCGCCAATGCTGCCATTGGTTCACTACTGGCGAGCTCAGGAACCTAGTCCCTATTGTTCTCAGAGAGCGAAGCTTGGCTGTATTTCGCCAGCTCTGCCTTCTGATCCCAGGACACAACACCCCTCCCCCATAGTTCGTCTCCTATCAGGTGACGTAGTCTTTTAAGTATGTGGGTGCCCTCCGTTCTCTTAGCGAACGTCGGGGGGCCGGTACCGGACTGGCGGGGCCCCTATCGGGTGGTCCGCCAGCACAAGGAGCTTGGACCTCTGGTAGAAGCCGAGGCGGTGACGGTGGCGGCTGTAACGGCGGCGGCAGCGGCGGCGGCGGTTCTGCTGTCACCGGGGCCCCCTCCAGATTCCGTGGACTTTCTGGCGCTGGCTCCGCTGTCGGTGCTTGCGGTCGATCGGATGATGGGGCGGCGGCGGCATTTCCCGGTAACTGGATCTCTGTGTCGGGGTCTTGCCGCCTCCGGAGCTGGTCGACGTGTTTACGGAGGACCCGGTCCCCATCTGTTAGGACTTCGTATGACACTGGCCCGGTGGGTTTTAGGATGCGCCCGGCCACCCACTGCGGCCCCGCCCCGTAGTTCCGGAAGTAGACGGGGTCTCCCGGTAGGAAGCTTCGGGGCGCCTCCCTGTTCTCGACCAGCTTTCTCTCTGGGGCTCGGTCCGGGTGGAGTCTGTCTAATAAGGTGGTAGGGCGGCGGCCCATTAATAGTTCTGCGGGGCAATGCCCGGAAATGGGGTTTGGGGTGGTGCGGTATGTGAGAAGGAAGCGGGCCAGCCGAAACTCCCAGTCCCCCTCCGTTATGCGGCTCAGGGCCTCTTTGGCGGTGCGTACCGTCCTCTCCGCCTGTCCATTGGTTGCCGGGTGGAAGGGCGCTGATCGTATGTGCCTGATGAGGTTCCTTTCGAGGAACGCTTGAAACTCAGCAGATGTGAACGCTGCCCCGTTGTCCGACACGATTGTGTCGGGTAACCCGTGCGTCGCGAATATTTTCCGCAGGGCCCGTATTGCCGCTTTGGCAGAGGTGGTAGACACTGGGCTTATTTCCACCCATTTCGAGTAGGAGTCTACCGTTACCATGAACTGGAGCCCCTGAAACGGCCCCGCAAAGTCTATGTGTAGGCGTGACCACGGCTTGTGGGTAGACTCCCAGCTTTGGGTTGGCGCTCTCGGGGGATTGGGGCGGACTTCCTGACACCGTGTGCACCCTCGGACCCAGGTTTCAATTTCGGCGTCCATCCCGGGCCACCACACGTAGCTCCGTGCCAGAGCTTTCATTCTTACAATGCCGGGGTGGGCCTCATGTAGCGTTTCTAGAACCCCTTGTCTCATGGGCCCCGGGATGACCACCCTGTCCCCCCATAACAAGCACCCTTTTAAGGCGGATAGCTCTTCCCGCCTGGCTTTGTATGCCGTGAACTCTGGCCCTGTCTGTTCCGCTGGCCATCCCCTCACCACCCAGTTTAGGACCCGGGAGAGAATGGGATCTCGGGACGTGCGGGCAGCCACGTCAGCTGCCTGAAGGGGGGGGTTTGGCAGCTCCTCCATTAGCAAGACTGCGGGAGCCGGGGCCGGATCTTCCCCTGTATGCGGCAGCGGCAGGCGGCTCAAGGCGTCGGCATGACCCAGCGCCTTGCCCGGCCGATGCTCCAACTGGTACTGGTAGCCCGCTAAAAACAAGGACCAGCGCAACACCCGGGGCGACAATACCTGCGGCGTTTGTTTGTCCGCCGCAAACAGACCCAGGAGCGGCTTATGATCGGTTACGAGCGTGAAGGGCCGCCCGTACACAAAGTTGTGAAACTTTTTAACCCCCGCCACCAGTGCCAAGCCCTCCCGGTCGATTTGTGCATAGTTCCGCTCCGCGGGGGACAGCGTGCGGGAGTAATAAGCCACCGGGACTTCCCTTCCATCCGGTAGCTTGTGTGCCAAGACTGCCCCGACCCCATACGGTGATGCGTCGCACGCAAGGATTACCGGGAGCTTTTCATCAAAGTGGGCGAGCACCGCGTTAGAAATCAAGAGTACTTTAACCCCCGAAACGCCGCCGCCTCCCTCGCTCCCCATGCCCAGGGTGTCGCCTTATCCAGCAGCCTGTGCAGGGGTTCGGCCACGGCGGCTTTGTGGGGGAGAAAGGCGTGGTAAAAGTTCAGGAGGCCTAAGAACGCCTGGAGCTCCGCCTTGGACTTCGGGGCGGGGGCCTCCACGATGGCCTTCACCTTGTCCCTCGCCGGATGCAGGCCTGTTGCGTCTACCCGGTACCCCAAGAACTCCACCTCCGGCACCCCGAGGAGGCACTTTTCCCGCTTCACTTTCAGCCCCGCGGCTTGGAAGCGTCCCAGTACAGTTCGGAGGCGGGCGGCGAAGCTTTCCGGGGTGGTCGCGGCGATGAGGACGTCGTCGAAGAACGGCGTCACTCCAGGGATCCCTTTTAACAAGTCGTCCATGAGATTTTGGAAGATCCCTGGGGCCACACTGACCCCGAACTGCAGCCGCTTCACCCTGAAGGCGCCCCGGTGGGTTACAATGGTTTGCGCCTCGGCCGTGGCTGCATCCACCGGGAGTTGCTGGTACGCCTGCGCGAGATCCAGCTTTCCAAATATGCGCGCCCCCGCCAGTGTTGCTAAGACGTGGCTGACCACGGGTACGGGGTATGCGTGCGCCTGAAGTGCCTGGTTAATGGTGCACTTATAATCCGCGCAGATGCGGATTTCCCCGTTTGGCTTAACGGGTGTCACAATCGGGGTCTCCCATCGAGCGTTCGGGACAGGCTCTAGGACTCCCTGGGCCACTAGCCGGTCCAGTTCGGCCTCTATTTTAGGGCGGAGGGCCAGGGGCACGGTGCGGAAGCGCCGTCGGATGGGCGTCACTGTGGGGTCTAAGTGGAGCGACACCGGGGGCCCTTTATAACACCCCAGTTTCCCGTCAAAGACTTCGGGAAATTCCTTGCACACCGCCCCCAGTCGCGCATCCCGCACTTATTCACTCCCCCAATTGTGATGCCTAGGGCCTCAAACCATGCCCGCCCCAGGAGACTCACGAGATTTCCCTCCACCACCACCAAGTCCAAGTTCCCCTCAAAGTCTCGGTATTGCACTCGGAAAGTGCCGACTCCCCGGATGGGGACGGGGTTCTTTTGAAAGTCCACCAAGCTTAGTGGCGATGGACGTAGAGGGGTCCCCTGACGGGCAAAGTCTTTTTAAAGTGTCCATGGAAATGATGGACGCCGCCGATCCCGAGTCCACCTCCATGCAGCAAGGGGACCCCTCGATCCGCACGGTTACTTGGATCTTCGGGGTGGAGGAGAGGTTGGGGTTGGGGAGGCGAAGTACCTGCAGCGGTTGGTCGGTGAGGTGGTTCAACTCGGCGACCTCTTCCGTCGTCTCGTAGGCGGTGGACGATGCGCGATGCGGTGGGGCCGACGATCTCGAATTCCGGGGGCCCTTGGATCGGCAGACCCGTGCGAGGTGTCCCTGCTTTCCGCACCCGTGACAGACAGCATCCCGGAACTTGCAGGATTTCCTTGCGTGGCCTTCCCCGCAGCTGGCACAGACGACCCGGTTGCCGGAAGGCTTGGCTGGCTCTCTGTTGGCCTGCTGGAACGGCGCCGGCCGGCGTTGTTGAGGTCTGAGGGCGAAGACCTCTTCCGTGTCCACATTCCCGGGGCTTGGACTCCTTCCGACCACATGGGCGGCCGCGGCCGGGCGTTCCCCTTCCGCGGCCTCGTGGGCTGTTGCGGCGTCTAGGGCCTCGTCCAAGGAGAGCTTCCGGTGCCCAACCAACTTGCGCCGCAGCTTGGAGTCCGCCAGGCCCCACACGAACTGCGTCAACAGGTTGTCCTCCACCTTCGGGAATCCGCAGTCCACCGCGAGCGCCCTTAGCGCGGCCAGGAAGGTGGCAATGGATTCCCCTTGGGCCTGGACTCGCCTCTGGAAATCCATCCTCTTGGCCAGGAAGGTCGGCCGGAGGCTGAAGTAAGCGTTGAGGACATCCAGGATCTCCCCAAACGAGCTCTCCAAGGCCGTGCGTGGCACCAAGAGGCTCTTGGCGAGGCGGACGGTTTGGGTGCCGCAGGCGTTCAGCAGGATCGCTCGTTTCTGGTCGGGGTGGCGGATTTCGTTGAGCTCCAAATAGCTGATGAGCTGGTCGACCCATGCGTCCCAGGTTTCTGGCTGCGACTGATCGAAGTGCTCCAGTGTTACATGAGAAGCGGCCATGGTTCTGTCTGGTAAGGCGAGCGCCGGGGCGAGCGGTGCGGTGCTGCTCTCGGGGTCAGCGATGCGATGCTCGGCGAGCGGTGCGGTGCTGCTCTCGGGGTCAGCGATGCGATGCTCGGCGGTGTCCTTTACGTCGCTCATGGAGTCATGGAAGGCGTTGAAATCCCATCCTCGTCGCCACTGTAAAGTACTGGGTTTCGGGCCTCATGACTCGGACGACGACATAAGAGAAGACGCGTTTATTCGTACTTCACATAAGACAAGAACACACAGTAACGGCCAGAGGCCAACTATATACAGTTAGGGGGGACGGCCCTATATTCCTATTGGCGGGTTTGAATCGCCCGCCAATGCTGCCATTGGTTCACTACTGGCGAGCTCAGGAACCTAGTCCCTATTGTTCTCAGAGAGCGAAGCTTGGCTGTATTTCGCCAGCTCTGCCTTCTGATCCCAGGACACAACACTCAGAACAGCCATGTGCTCAGACTGGTTCCAACCAGTCCGACATGTGGTCAGGCGAAGGGCCTGAGCTTCGCTCCAAAAGACAATGGACTGTAGGATCCTAGCTCCCTTCCAATCGGGGAGCCGGAATCCTAGGAAATAACTCAATCACTGTAAATAACCCAAACATGGTGTGTGGTTTGTGTTGGGGTGTGGGTTCCCTTGGGAATAAAAGCCGGCCTGCGAGCTGGCTTCTCTCATCTTGTTCTTGAACTAATAAAGTATGTGGGAGCTGAAATCACTCATCAGTCTCAGTACTTTTCAATGGTGGAGGCCTAGCCTATGGTTCAAACATAAATACATGTTGGAGAGTCAAACAAGTTTCCTGAGTGCATCTAACCCCTGACATAACTGCTGTGGGTTATAGTCATAGGAGCCCCAGAAAGAAAAAGTATTAAGTGTACAGTAAACTCACACTGGAGAAGACTCTTGAGAGTCCCTTGGACTGCAAGAAGATCAATTCAGTCAATCCTAAAAGAAATCAACCTTGACTGTTCCTGGAAAGCCAGATCCTGAAGCTGAAGCTCAAATACTTTGGCCACCAAATGAGAAGGGAGCATTCACTGGAGAAGACCCTGATGCTGGGAAAGATTGAAGGTCAAAGAAGAAGGGGACAGAAAAGGATGAGATGGTTTGACAGTGTTATCAATGCAATGAACATGAAGTTAAGCAAACTCTGAAACACAATGGAAGACAGGAGGGCCTGGCGTGAAGTCGTCCCTGGGGTCGCAAAGAGTTGGACTCAACTGTGCGACTGAACAACAAACTCACGCTGAGCTGCAGATCAGAAGGTCTGTAGTTCAGCAGTTCGAGACACTAGTGCTGCGTGACATAGTGAGCTCCCGTCTCTGGTTCCAGCTCCTGCCAACCTAGCAGTTTGAAAGCAAGAAATTGCAAGTAGATAAATAAGTACTGCTTTGGTGGGAAGGTAACAGCATTCCATGCGCCTTGGTGTCTAGTCATGCTGGCCACATGACCATGGAAACGTCTTTGGACAGCGCTGGCTCTTTGGCTTGGAAATGGAAATGAACACCGCCCCCTAGAGTTGGATTTGACTGGCTTTCAAGCAAGGGAAACCTTAAACAATGAGAATGAAACCAGGGGGTGGGGTATCGCTGAGGGCAATGGTGGATGCCTGATCTGACCTCTCCATCCTCATCACCCCCATATCTCACCAAAAACTGAGCTGACTCACAAATATCACTTCCAAATGATGGGGAAGTAAGGTGCAATTGCCTCAGAGGCTCCAAAGATTGGTATTAACCTACTCCCCCCCCGAGAATGCTGAGGTAGGAGCAGATTCCAGTGCAACTCAACAAAATGGTGACCAAAGCGAAGACTATAGCACACAAACATCCAGAAGAGACCCTGATGGCAGAGGTCTTACAGATCTCATTACAAGAAGAAGAAGAAGAAGAAGAAGAAGAAGAAGAAGAAGAAGAAGAAGAAGAAGAAGAAGAAGAAGAAGAAGAGGAGGAGGAGGAGGAGGAGGAGGAGGAGGAGGAGGAGGAGGAGGAGGAGATTAGATTTATACCCTGCCCTTCACTTGGAGTCTCAGAGTGGCTTACAAACTCCTTTCCCTCCCCTCCCTTTCCAGGCATTCCACCAGAAGTACTTCAGACTTGCAAACTTCTAAAACCAGTTATGACTAAATTATAAGAAGTGAATTACAAATGGATCATCCCAGGAAAACTAATGGTAACTCATCAAGGAAAATGAATAAACACCACTGGTGAAGAGAATGGAGCATTTCTCCTATGAACTCTACAGCTGGAGGTTGCCGCTGATTCAACAAGAAAATCTCACAAATGAAAACTGTCTTTCTCTACCTCACCGCAAAAGTCCAGCAAGATCACGATCCAAACCTCTCCTTGATCCGCCAGGCAAGCTATACACAGAGTCTGCTGCAAGAAGTCATCTACTGGAGACTTATATTATTTGCTATGATAAGAGTGTCAATCTCTAACCTTTCTCTGTATTTACCTACTAATTTATGTTTAATACATTATAAAGTATAATTTTGATTGACAATATCAGTGGGGGGTGAGGGGAGGATTCAAAGTTCCCACAGCATGTGAGTGCTTCATTGGAATCCTGTGCTTTTTGTTTGGTCTGACAAAACATGAGATCAGATGACGGGAAGAGGTTTTACAAGTAGTTTTCTTTAAAAGTTAGGTTGTAGTTTTCCAGTACATTGGGTACAGTAGATTAGTACATAGTTAATTTTTTGTTATAGTGCCAATCTAATTGAAAAGGGCAGAAGGTAGAGAGGTCAAACTCCATTGAATTAATAACTGCAAAAAGCAAACTAAAGGTTAAAGGTTTATTATCGATTCAGAACAGAATATATTAATTCTGTCTTTGAAAACCTAAGAATACTCGGGTGTGAGCTATTTGCTATTTGAACTTGTTGTTCATATCAGTTGGTTAACTTCAGAAACAGTTTTGCTTCTTATAACAGTATGGCTAACTCATATAATACGATGTCCCTGAATGTCCTGGGCCTGAACAATGAAATTAAACAAAAACGAATTACAGCTCAAATCTGGAAAATGAGACCTGATATCCTCTTTATTCAAGAGTCACACATTAGAACTTCAGATTTCTGAGTACTGAAAACATCTTGCTTCATGGCACAATTCCAAGGCCCAGGTCATCAAAGGTCCATGAGGTTGCATGGCCAAAACCCTCTGCTTTGAGCTCTTAGACCCTCAGGGCCACTTTATATTCATCAAAGGTAAATTGGATGGTCATCTAGCCACCTTAGGATCTATTTATGTGCCAAACTCAGCCCAGATTCAATTCATAGATCAGACCTTGGCCACTCTTAAAACCTTTCAAGAAGGTGACATTATACTTGGCAGAGATTTGAATTACATAGCTAATAAACTATTATATAGATCAAAACCCAGAAAGTCATAGTTGAATAATTTTGAACACAATATAGAACTCAGTAACCTGTTCAAGAAGCATCACTTCTACGATATCTGGTGGATACTCTACCAACAGGAAAGAGACTACACATATTTTTCTCTACGATTCGGGTCCTACTAAAGAATAGACTATATTCTGATTTCACATTCATTACTTAACAAAGTTGTGGATGCAGAAATTGGTATGAAGGTATGGTCTGACCATGGCCCAAAGTACTGTAAAATAGTAGTTTTTGAACATAAGACTCCAGAAAAATGATGGGTGCTAATTAAGTCATTTTTATTGCAAGAAAAATCTGAGAGAGAAAATAGCCCATCATTTGGAATTAAATGAATGGAATTAAAAATTATTTTAAAGAAAATAAAGACTGCAGAGTGTCACAGCCAATTGTATCAGATGCCTTAAAAGCTGTCACTAGAGGTCAGTTGATCTCAATGATTTCTCAGCTAAAACAAGAGAAAGATCAAAAGGTTAAAAGGTTATTAGAAAACATTAAATATCTAGAAGACCAATGTAAGAAAACAGAGAGTAAATGTATCTATAAAAAATTACTGAGAGAATGAAAAATAGTTGAATTGACAGAAACGTCAACTATTTAAAAAACCCTGGTTTTTACAAAACAAAAATTCTGGCAAAAATCACCAAAAGTGGTGAATGAAGAACATCAAAACAGTGGTGAATTAAGCTTTAGCCCTAGACTATATTGATCAACCAGTTGCCAAATATCTGGTTAATGAATTCTCTAGGGTCCTTATTTTTATATATATCACCCAAGATTCACAAGCCAGGGTTACCCATCCCCAGGTCGTCTGATAGTATCAGGAGTAAATTCCATACTGGAACCATTGTCGAATTACATCAATGTGTTCCTCCAGCCCTCGGTGCTTAAATTCCATCATACTTTTAAGATAAAGAACCTAAGAATACCTTCCAACACTGTGTTAGCTACTCTAGATGTCATGGCACTCTATACTAACATCCCTCTCAAGGAATCACACTTATGTATTGCCAATACCTTGAATCAAAGAGAATCACTTCAGCCCCCAACTCATTTTCTTTTGGATCTTGTTGATATCATATTTGATAAAAGTTTTTTTTCAGATTGAGAAGGATTTTTATTTGCAGATTAGATGTGTGGCAATGGGCAGCACATTCGCGCTGATCATGGCCAATTTATTCATGGCCAATTTTGAACAAAAATGGATAAGAAATGCCACAAACAATTCTTTTTCTAGAAATTTATTTTTCTTTAAAAGATATAGTGATGATTTGTTTTTATTTTTTATGATGTTTCTAAATGTCAGGACTTTGTTAATTGGCTCAACAATAGACATTCCAGTATCAAATTCACCTCACAGTGTAGTACAACTGCCATTAACTTTTTAGAAACCATGGTGTATATATCTTCTTCTAATTTATTGGCAGTTAAACCTTACACTAAAGTTTCAGACAGAAATTCGCATCTGCATTTTAATTCTTTTCATGTAAAACTCCTCTGATATAACCTTTCATATGGGCAGTACTTGCGTGCTAAGAGAAATCTACTCAGGAGGAGCATTTTAAATAACAGTGTGACAGACTGAGTAAACAATTCAGACAGCGTGATTACCCATAGCGCCAGAGAGCGTAGCAGTTTGTTTGGAGAGACTAATCCTTCTAGTAGTTATAAAACAAATGTGTTCTGTGCTTTCAACTATACCTCTCTGGTGGATTCTATTTAAAAAAATTATTTTGAAACACTGGCACATGGTTAAGGATATTCCTGGTTGTACAGATAAACTCACCGGCTTTAGAAAATTGAAGCGCTTTCACAATACTTTGATTAGAGCTGATGCATTACCACATAGTAGGTTAAATCCAATACAAGCAGGACAATTTAAATGTGGGAGGTGTTCTGTGTGTTCTCAGGTATGGGAAACCTGGCATCTAGAATTCCCATATGTCAATTATTCTAGTGATTTATTTTTTTTGCAAACAGCTCAAAAAAAGAGTCATTTATCTCATAGAATGTAGCTGTAGGATCAGGTATGTCAGTATGTCTTTATGCTCAATTCAAACTCGTATTACAGAACATAAATAAAGATCAGACACCAACATATGGAATCCCCTCTGGTTCAACATTTTATGGACATGGGCCATAATGATAATGACTTTCGTTTTGTAATCCTGGAGATTTTGACTATAAACAAGTATAATAGAATTGATATTCAGTGAGTCTTGCTTCAACATGAAGCCTTTTGGATCCATTGTTTAAAGACATACCATCCATCTGGTCTTAATCAAACATTGGAATTATCATTTTTTTATGAACTGATTTTTTTTCTTCTAATCTAATTACAATGTTTGCCAGGAAACCTTTCTAACAGCAGACTAATAGTCTCCATACGGATCACCCTATGGTATACACAGTTGAAAAATATGTGTTCTAGGGAGTCTATTTCATGGAGGGGACAGGAGCAGAACCTCAGTGAGTAAGGGGTCCCTTTAAACCTCCCTTCTAATACTGCAGATGGCAAGGACATGCTTCTGGGTAACATGAATGCCCTTCTTGAGTTATTGGATTCAAGAAAATGTAAATAGGCTGCAGGAGCGACTATATATCTGGTATTTGCTGGAGAGAAACAGCCAGGAGAACTGAGACTATTCGATTGTCTTTCCACGTCAGTCACTCTCTGCTTAATAAGTGATTTTGCCTGGTCTATACCAAGATCCAGAAGGGCTTGGGGAGAAAAGCCTAATTTCTGGATGGAATTCAAGACTGCTCTATGCCAATTGGACTGAAATTGGTCCTGTAAGATTAAAGGGAACAGGCCCTTGGGGTTTATATTTCCTGTTACCCATTTATAAATCGAGAGAATATGAATTCTAGCCTCTGCCTGAAGCATTCCTGTTTCCAATCTGACCCAAGTGTTTGTAACACACTTAGGTACTTGTAATAATGCTCTAAGGAATTTAGACTGGACTCTCTCTAGTGGGGTAAAGGAGGAAGATGGTGGCCCCAGGAATGTTTCATAAATCAGTTGGGCCAGTGACTTAGCTTTAAACAATCTAAGAGCGGCCAGAACATAGTGTCCCCCATGAGACACTATTTGCTGTTTTCTCTCCTGCATCAGCTGCATAACTACAATGAATTGTACTGGTGCTGGAAGCTTGCAATACTACACCCAGATATTTGAAGCTGGAGACTTGTTCCAACTTATGCCCCTGGAGTTCCCATTGTCTGATCTTGGGGTTTTTCCCGAAAGCCAGAACCTTAGTTTTCTGATAATAAATTATAAGATGTTCAGTGTCACAGTAAAGGGAGAATTTTCTCAGAGCCCATTTCAGCCCTATGGGAGTTCTGGAGAGGATTACGGCATCATCCGCGTATAGTAACATATGAATGTTCCGGTTTGCTAGTTTAGGGGGATGAAATCCAGGATCTGACATAAAATTTGCCAGATTATTGATGTAAAAAAGAAACAAAGAAGGGGCTAGGAGACACCTTGCCTGACTCCCTTAGAGGTTTGGTCAGGGTCAGTCAGATTTTTAGTACCAGTTTGCTCTTTAGTTAACATATGTCCCTTTAAATCTACCTGGAGACGGCTTCTCTGTTTTATGGCCAATGCCAATCAGTTCATGTTGAGGCAAGATCAGATCAGCAGCATAGAGAGAAGTTCCTTGTATAATGGGATACTCTTGGCCCACCTTGTGAAACTTTGTAATGTTCTCTGAAACTTTGTAATGACCTAGAATGGTGAGTTTGTTATTTGTGTTGGTTGTACTATCTGGCAGTTTGGCCTGAGATAGGCACATTTCAGAAACATTTAACAAACGGAGTAAAGGGCTGGCTCACACAGGCACACCTGTCAGGTGTTCCTCAGCCGTACTCAACCCGTCTTGTAACGCTTCCCTCCCGAGTTTAAAGTGGTAGCAAATCCTGGAGACCGCATTCATCCTGCTTCAGGGACGTGTGACTGTGAACAAGCTGATCCAGTAAGGGATGAGCGTATAAGCACATACAATTGGATTACATTACAAAAAGCTGCTTACAGCCACGCCCCTGCCCGGGGCGGGCCAACAGTGTGAACGCTCCCTTGTGCCTCCTCCCCGGTATGCTCCCACAGCAGTCGGTGCAGTGTGACCAGGAAAACCCAGAATGGTTTGTTCTGGGTCTTTTGCCGTGACTCCCTCGCGCTTCAAACTACCAGTCTGACCTCAGCCTATGTGTGTTCATCTATTTGTAAATCAACATTGTTAAGACCTTTGATCTGTCATTCTTATAGAATTCAGAAGTTGATTGAAGTATTCTGAGATTTTGAACCTGATGATTTACAATATGTAGGTATTATTTCTGTTGTCCAATCTGCTTTGCAGCTAGTCAAAAACTTGTTGAAAATTAGCTATTAATATGTTATTTTATTTTGCTTATGTGTTAGCAGGATATTCTGGAAGAAAATATCTGAAGATTGTAATCCAGAGACTTCGTAGAATGAATGAAAACAATACACAATACTTTTATATATTATTTATTGATTCTTTAGTTACTTTTTGTATAGATTGAAAATTATCAGACCTTATTAGCATTGTTATACACAGTTATCTTTTTCCTTGAGAACACAGGTGGTAGGTCTCACCTCTCCAAGGATCTTGCTCTCATCCTTGAGCTCCACAGACTGAAGGTATTCATATAAATTGGACAAGCAAGTCCCATAGGTACATCTTCTGAACATGCATTCCTCCCGGCATCTAACCCAAAGAGGATCTGGGCCATTTTTTCTGCAAAGTAGCAAATTGATCACAGCAAGCTGTCACATGGTCAGAATCCAGTTCCCTGAGGCTATGATACAAAAGCCCCTGAACCACATAAAAGAGCTCAGCTGGACAATCACATGTAGACATAATAGTAGTGGAGACACATAGCCTTTCATTGCCATCACCACCACAGAATAGGCTACAATATGGACTCTGGGTCATGTTCAGTCAGCTGTTTTCTGATTTTTCCACCAGCAGTGCTGTAGCAATTGTCTCTCCCATTTCATTACCATTATTTCCCTGGTAAACCAGGGAGACAGCTTGGCTCTGTCTGGGGCAAGTGGGTAGCCCAGGCCATTTTCCTTTTCTGGAGAGCAGCCAGGGCCTCCACAGAATCATCAGCTGCCCATATGGGAGAATCCCCAAACACTGACAGGAAACCATCAGGATCTATCAGGCGCCTGAGGTGTGGACCATCTTAATGAGTCCACCAGCCCTGCAAAGTAAGGAGGATGCAGTAAGTCTATTGGGCCTATCTTTTCCCATCAGCCTCAATTTAAGAGAGAATGCGATTAAAATGCTTCACAAGTGGCACCCCTCCCCAGTTAGACTGGCAAGAATGTATCAAGGCATTATTAACTATTGTTGTTATTCTAATGAACCCCATTCTTATTTTACTCATATGTGGTAGAAATGCATTAGAGCAAGGAAATATGTGGTAGAAATGCATTACAGCAAGGAACAATGCTTTCAAGGGATCACAAAAATATTGATGGTACACCAGAATTTTTTTTTCTGAATTATGTTGGGTTCATTCCAAAAAAGTTTTAGATGTTAACTTTGTATGTTATAACAGCTGCCAGAGTAATATTAGCTAAGCTATGGAAACGGGAAAATACCAACGAGAAGCTCCTTATATGTGGAATTTTCTGCTCTCAAAACAAGGGGGGGGGACACTTTATTGATTTTATTTGGCAAAGAGTTCTGGGCTGCACGGTGCAAACAACATGAAGATGTATTTTTCTTATTTTTTTTCTTTTCCCTTTCTGATTTATTGTATATATGACATGCTGTTTACTTGTATATCTTTTAAATAACAACAATAATTTTAAAAATAAAATCTTGTCAAAACTGTGTATATAATTGAGTCCCTCGCTACATTGTACAAAAAGTCAGTCAGTCATTTTAAAGACCATTGTTCAGTTCTCATCCCTCACTGGCTGATCACATCAACTCCAGGTCTGTCATTCAAAAGGAGGCAGCAGAGGTTGTAGTGAAACAACTTCCCTTTCTGTGGTTTTGCTTTTCATCACTGGAATCTGGAGGGGAGGAGGAAGAACACAGAGGCGAGCAAGCTTCTGGGTGACTGGGTTTTGTGGAGAAATACTGCACCTATGTGCAGGTTGGACACATGAGGGAGGAAGTGGAGCTTCCTGGATGTGTTGCTCATTGACAACTCTTCCTCCATGGACTTGCCAGAGTCACATCACTCAACAATTATGACCTGAAACAGCTTGCTTGTTTATTGATCACATTTGCCTACTCCTAGACCTCAGAAGGGCCACATGCGACACCTGGGTTTATCAAGAACACAACTTTATTAAAAGAACTGCAGCATACCTCATTCAAACTCCTCGCTCTTTACAGAATGCTGGGGAAAGAGGCTGATTCCTTCAAATTGTCAGAACAGGTACTAACTGTGTTGGAATATAGGTGCCCAGCCAAAGAGGTCAAAATGTGGTTTTCCACACTGTGGTTCCCATTGGCCCACCATTCTGTGCGGTAAAAGGTGGGACTTCCCCACCCAACAGCTTGATTCACTGCACCCTGAGTCCTCTGTCAACCCTATGTAGCAAGCCCTGCCCTCATTTTAAAAATATATTTATGTACTGCGTTTATTGCTTTTCCCTGCCTTGGGTCCTTACTGTCCTGGGAGAAAGGCAGGATATGTAAATTAATAGTCTCAAGGAAGCCATTTTGCCTGGCTTGGTTTCCCCTCCAGGCTGCTCTGGGTTCTGCCACGAGAAGGGGTCAGCTTAGCTTGGCTCCCATCCTCATCCTGAAGTAGTTCTGATAAACTGCTGTTGCAGCCCTCTCTTGAGGAGGTATATAATATCCTCTTGGAAGAGGTCAACCCCAGTTTGGCAAATCCCATTGTGGCAAATTACAAATCCCCCAAGAGTCCTTGCCATAGCCACAACTGTTATGCTGGCCTTATGTAGATCTTTGTCAACATCCACTGGGCTGGGCATCTGACACTGCATCACACTCGTGTTTGTGATGAGAAACAGTTTGGTGTAGTGGTTAAGAGTGGCAGACTCTAACCTGGAGAAGCAGGTTTGATTCCCCACTCCTCCACATGCAGTCAGCTGGGTGACCTTGGGTCAGTCACAGTTCTCTCAGAGCTGTTCTCTCACGGAGGAGTTCTCTCTGAGCTCTTTCAGCCCCACCTACCTCACAGGGTGTCTGTTCTGGGGAGAGAAAGAGAAGGAGATTGTAAACTGCTCTGAGACTCCAAGTGAAAGGCAGAGTATAAATCCAATCCTCCTCCTACTACTACTACTTGAGAGAATTTTGGACCACCCAGTTCACACAGCAGACACGGGTAAAGTCATGGCTGTCCTTTGCCTGCAGAGACAAACTACAGCTGTTTGCAGTGGTGTGTCATTTTCACCACTGCAGCTGGTGAATTGTGGGCTGGAACTGAGTTCATCCTTCTGAGGACCTTTCAGCTGATCACAGTGGGGTCACTTAAGCCAAGCTGGATGCTGTCAGGTAACAGCCGGGCGTATTTGGCTGCCCAGAATATGATGTTAATCTGTGTATCTGGAGCAGCACCTGCATGCAGTCATGGGTAGTTGCTCACTGAAGCAAACAAACAAGCCTGTGAGATGACAGTGGAATGATGTACCTGCCAAATCAACAACTAAGTGATGCAACAGGTCACACATCCTTGATAAAATCTCTGTAGCACCAGCAATCTACACCTTGAAGTTGGGATGCAGAAAGGCCTGCAACTGTAGTTGCTGCACCAATTCAAAACATAAAGGTAGCATATTGCAATGGCATGGGACCATTTGCCAACAGCCCTTTGTCTAATAATGATGTCCCAAACTGGAACTGCATAACAATGTCATTATGATGCTGAAAAAGGTAGCCATGCTCAGACCCTTGTACAAGCATGCATGACTCCAGGACACAGACAGGGCATACTTCTAGATTGGTAGCAGCCTAGGTGTGGTTAATCCACCCACTCTTACCTTTCAAGATCATTTTAGAATGCCACATTTTAAGACCGTCTCACTGTACATCCAAGTAGTGATTTGCCTTTTGTGCTGGGAAAGGGGACATTCTGGAAGAGCAAAACACAAAATGTAGGAACGGACAAGAAGCAAGCATAGGACTGCAAGAAGATGTATGTAGCAATTATATAATGGAAAGGAGCTGAAAACTATCAATTTATGCTTAAGAATCTTAGCACTAGCACTTTGCTATGTTTTATACTCATATTGTTATGATTTTATCTAACTTTTGTTTTAGCTGTATAATATCCTATGTAAGCCACCCTGAGCCTGCTACAGTGGGAAAGGTGGGGTAGAAATTGTATAAATAAGTAAATAAAATAAATTAGGATAGCTAGACTGGTTTGGGCCAGAAGGGTTTCAAAACCATTGCTCCATTGAGTGTGACGAAGCAGAGTTCAGGCAGAAATGGGGTGAAACCAGGCTGAAGCTGTAGGAATGCAGTGGAAAGGAGAGAGGTAGAATATGGTTGATTAAGGATGAAGCCAGAGTATGCATTTCTTGAGTTATACAGCCTGACAGAGTTTGCTGGTTCCCCACTTCTCCAGTTACTGCCTGAACACTATTTTACTAGCTGAACCAGAACATACTCATTGGCTGGCACACCCAGGATCAGAAATTAGAGTTGATTGTTTGAATTTGGCTTTTTGGAATGGTCCTCCTCTGCTAAGGCCTCATGGGATTCTTCTGAGACTGCACATCCCACAAGATATGAAAAAGAGAACTGAGGGTATAGATATACTGATGACAGTTAAAATTGTATCTCAGCCAACTTTCCAGTAACATACAATTATGCAGCCTTTGTGCAATACACAACTATTCAACAGGCAGAATGGAAAAATAGTTTATTCTCAGCTAAATATGGGACATAGTTGGTTAGAGATAGTTTTGGTAAATTCAGACAAATGGCCACCTAACTGCCAAAGTGCATTCCTTTCAAACCATATGGTCTGTTGTCAGTCAAGAAGCTGCACATTATTTTATTGTATCATATATGAGCTCAAAGGATTAAGAACGTTTCCACAGGTAACTATCAGAAATGAACTGAAAACCAAGATTTTGCCTTGGATAGAAGTCATGTCTCAACACTGCATGAGAACTTCAGCATAAATTAAAGAAATTAATTCTCCTAAGGTAGTCAAATAATAGATTTTTGTTCTGTTTTCTAACACACAAAGCATAAAATCCAGTTAGAGAAACCTATCTGCAAACTCTAAAAGTAGTTTTGGATGTTGCAGAAGTAAGTAAAAATTAAGTGTCAATGACTTTGTGTTTGTGCTTCACTGCTCAAAGCAGGAGTTCATATTCCTCCCATTCTGAGGAAGAAACATACATACATACATACAAGTTTCAAAAGCTCTCCCCTTTCCCTCATGTATATGAGAGCCCTCACGTCAGATGTTACAAAGTACTTCCAATCCCATTTCTTGAGCATTCAAAGCTGTCCTAGCTCTCTGGAACACTGCACAATACTGAATGTTTAAAATGGCAGAATGTGATGTTTCCCCTTCACCGTGTTCTAGTAAACTACCATATGATAGAAACAAAAAAGACCAAAAAGATAAAGCAAAGGAGGAGAATGCCTCCAACATTCCATGGCTCTGCAATATGACCAAATCATAGAACTGTAGAGAAGATGGAAGGTCAGTTAGAGAGTTTTAACACTTGCACAGGACTCAGATGTTTCTATAGACAACCAACCCTTACAGATTAAGTCCACACCATCCAAACATTATGGGCTTGTTCCCCAGTTGTTACTTGTTCTGTATCAGAAATGTTTACAATAATAACTTCAGTCTTTCAGTCCTGATCACTGGCATAGCAGACGTAGGGCTGCCAGGTCTCTCACACTGACAAAAGATATCTTGTCCAACAGCCTTGGTTCTCTCTTGGTTGCTGATTTTTATCTTTTTGCAGGGCAGCACCTTCAGAAGGCTTTTCTCAGATGAGCATAGCTGTTGTTGTGAAACATAGTAGGAGAGGCAGTCCTGCATGTGTGCAGGACCAAGGCCATTAAGGTCTTTGTAGGCGATAGCTAGAACTTTCAATTGAATCTGATAACTGATTGGTAACTAACAGACTGTCTACTGAACAGGAGTGATATACACATTCCACTTAGCACCTAAGAATAGTTGGGCTGCAGTGTTATGTATGAACCGGAATTTCTGAGTTGTCTGTCAGACCCATGTAGAGTGTATTGCAAGTAATTCCTGGCTGTGCCATGAAGCCTGCTGGGTGTCTTTGGGCCAGTCACTCTCTGAGACCAACCTACCTCAGAGGGTTATTGTAGGATACAATGAGAATGGGAGAGCCATGTCTGCAGGTCTGAGTTGCTTGGAAGAAGGGTGGTACATAGATTAATCTGAAAAAGTAAGCACTGGCTCACAAAGTTTATGCCGCAATGTGTCATGTCTTATGCCGAAAGGTTTACCTGCCATATTCCAAGTTACATGTAGTTCAATTAAGCTTTTTTCAGACTTTTCACCCAATGCATATGGTGGCTGCAACTTGAAGCAAAAGACTAGCATCTTAACCTTAACCTCTCATATTATTTTTTCTATCGAAAAACTGGCCCTGCGCACCCACAGGAGAAAAGCCACAGATAACCAACATTGTTTCCTCTGCAGGGGTAAAAATAGTATGATTTATAGTACAATTCAAAGTATGTCTACCCAGCATCCTACTCAGGTCTATTCAGGGGAGCTTACTCCCAGGAAAGTGTTCCTAGAATAAGGCTGAGTTCAGAATGGTAATTTGCCCCGGTAGGGACCCAGGTCAGCGACGACTCAATCCCGGAGTAAATGGGGCGTTCACACAGGCACATCTACCTGGCGTCCCCCACCTGTAGCCAACCCGTGCTGTTGCGCTTCACCACCAGATTAAAAGGATACCTGATAAAACCCGTAGCAAATCCGAAAGCCCGCGTGTGTCGCACATTTCTCCGCTTCTGGGGAGTCTGAACACGCAGCCGAAAAGCCGGGAGCAACCCGCGTTGGGCAGAAGGCAGCAGCGGTGTGATTGGCTGTGCTCCGCTCCACTGCCCAATGTGGTGCCGGCGCTGCGGGGTCCTCCCCCAATTGGCAAAATGTGCTTATGTGCATGAGCGCATGGGTGCTCATGCGCACATACACCCATACACCCACAGCCGAATTAATGGGGAAACGGCGAATATAGCACACCTCTGGCGCAGCAGTCTGAACGCTCCCACGCGCCTCCGTCCCATATCTTCTGGCAGCGGCCCCCGCTGTGTGAACGGGAAAACCCAGTATAGTTTATTCCGGGGCTTTTTTGCTACGACTGGCTACCGGAGCAAACTGCCAGTCTGTACTCAGCCTAATACTATACATGTTCCAAGTAGTTGGAGCCTCAACAGCTTCAGTGTGTAAAAAAAGTCAGATCAAAGAATCACACAACTATATGTAATGTACATTTCCAGCATAAGTAATGGACAGCTTGAACCAAGGCTACCCAAAAGCAATTTTCATGAAGGAGTACAAGAAAGGAATATAGCAGAGGTAACTGCAGAGATGGAAGAAATACGAAGAAGTAAGAAGGATAAAGAGACTGGGGGAGGGAGAGCTACAGAAAAAGTCTGAATGCCTGACATTATGTTATTTTAGCACAAAAATTCCCAAAGACCTTGACGCTTCCAAATATAAGAGGGGTTTTTCAATTGTTGTTGATGTCATGCTAATAATACAAATAGAATTAAACCTCCCAGGGAGTGGAAGTTGTAAAGAAAGGTGGAGTGGATGTTGTAAAGAAAATTATAAGGAACCAACTTTAGTCACTGCTGTGGGGAAGAGAAAGGGGAAAATCAAAAGAGGACAGGAATGTAATCACAGAGGAATAACTGTTTCCTGTCCAACAAAGCCCCAGTAAACAAGTCACAGGGACTGGGGACTGATCAGCCACAGGACTTGGAGGCTCTTACCACAGATGATTTTATCAATGGGAGCCAAGGTGTCATACAATGAAGATACTACTAAATATTGTTCTGAAGGTGTTAGGTCCTTAGATTATATTTACACTACAGTGTTGTTTAACAGTTTCTGCTTCTCTGTGGGAGCCCTGGGAACTAGAACTGTAGTACTCCAGCCCCTAAACTTCTCAGAGAGTCAGTCAAACCCCATCAAGGGTGGGTTGCACTATCCTGTTCAGAACTTCTGCTTTATCAACCACTATCACAGCTGTCTTTATTTGGACCACCAGGGTCATGTAGAACAATCACATGCCACTGCGGGAACTACAATTATAATATCCCCATCAAGTAGATATCCAAATTATATTTAAAAATCTCAAGTGATGAAGAATCTACCACCTCACGAAGGAGACTGTTCCAGTGTCAAACACAATGCGCTGTCAAGAAATTCTTCCTCAAATTTACCCGGGACCTCCTTTGCCGTAATTTATGTTCATTAGTCCAAATTCATTAGTCCAGCACAATTGAGAACATATCTATCCCATCCTCTACATGGCAACAGTTTAAGTATTGGAAGGTGGCAATGTTATCTCCTTACAAGCATCTCTTCTCCAATGCAGATTCCCCTTCAGCCTCTCCTCATGGGACATGGTCTATGTTGGACTCTTTCCAGTTTATCAACATTTTCTCAGCTGTGTGTTGCTACAGTAGCAACGTGTCAGGGGGGTTGAGTTTTGACAGTACAGTTATTAATGGTTGATTATTTCTTGCTTTCCTCTTTTGCTTTTATTGTATTTTTAACATGTTTTGGACTTTTGAAGCTGTCTTAAATCCGGTGAATCCTGGTTTTATTTTAGAATATATTAGAACTTTTCCTATTTACCAGAGAGATTCCTTTTTCTGGTATGTGACAACCCTGAAAATTACTGTCCTTATTTTATCCTTATTTTTGCCCTTTGAGGATGCTTTATAAAATGTTGTTTGTGTGAGATGCCAGTTTTTTCAGGTTTCAGCTTCTTCCCAGGATCTAGAGAAGGTAAACGTCTGAGTATGATAGTGGTCAATGCATTTTTTTCTAGAAGAGTGTGCATGAATATAAACACATGCCCATGATCACTAAGGCATCATGCAATGTCTGGCTTGCCATTCTGCAGCTGCTAAGGAAAAGGAGCATAATCAGCACCAGTGTTCCCTCTAAGCTGAGTTAGTGTGAGCTAGCTCACAGTTTTTTAGCCTCCAGCTCACAGATTTTTGTCTTAGCTCAGGAAGGAAGGCTCCACAGCAAACTAATATATGCAGTAGCCAAATCGCTCACTCACAACTTTAAGGCCAGTAGCTCACAAAGTAGAGTTTTTGCTCACAAGACTCCACAGCTTAGAGGGAACATTGGTCAACACTGTTTTGCTAAAGATACACGGTGTCTAATCAGTGTCTGGGCCTTATATGATGCCTTGAGATCACTAAGAAAAGTAATTTATTTCTCATTCCATAAGAAAAATTATTTGAAACATTTATTGCACCCTGCTTTTCTACCCAGATCAGGGCACGTGGTGGTTAACAAAAGAATGAGTACAATCTTGGATTGTTGCAGGACAATTTACTTTCCTAGTACTGTGCAAAACAGGCTAGTTCAGGTGAGACTTTCCTAAGAACATAAGAGAAGCCAATGTTGAATCAGGCCAATGGCCCATCTAGTCCAACACTCTGTCACATAGTGGCCAAAATATACCAGGTGCTGTCAGGAGGTCCAGCAGTGGGGCCAGGACACTAGAAGCCCTCTCAATGGGATTGAGCAGGTTGAGAAAGAAGTACTTTTCTCCCTTTCTCACAGTACAAGAACTCGTGGGCACTCCATGAAATTGCTGAGCAGTCGGGTTAGAACAGATAAAAGGAAATACTTCTTCACCCAAAGAATGATTAACATATGGAATTCACTGCCACAGGAGGTGGTGGCAGCTACAAGCATGGACAGTTTCAAGAGGGAATTAGATAAATATATGGAGCAGAAGTCCATCAGTGGCTATTAGCCACAAGGTATAGATGGGAATTCTCAGTCTGGGGCAGGTGATGCACTCTATTCTTGGTGCTGGAGGGGGCAGCATTGGGAGGGCTTCTAGTGCTTAGAGGGACGCTTTTTAACGACGGCTGAGGGGTGACATGATCGAGGTTTATAAGATTATGAATGGGATTGAGCAGGTTGAGAAAGAAGTACTTATAAACCTCGATCATGTCACCCCTCAGCCGTCGTTTCTCCAAGCTGAAGAGCCCCAAGCGTTTTAACATTTCTTCTTAGGGAAGGTGTTCCAAACCTTTTATCATTCTAGTTGCCCTTCACTGCACTTTTTCCAATGCTATCATATCCTTTTTGAGATGTGACCAGAACTGTACACAATATTCCAAATGAGGTCGCACCAATGATTTATACAGGGGCATTATGATACTGGCTGATTTGTTTTCAATTCCCTTCCTAATAATCCCCAGCATAGCGTTGGCCTTCTTTATTGCAGCTATACACTGTCTAGACATTTTCATTGAGTTATCCACTAGGACTCCAAGATCTCTCTCTTGGTCCGTCTCTGCCAGTTCAGACTCCATCAACGTGTATTTATATTTAGGATTTTTGGCTCCAATGTGCATCACTTTGCACTTGGCCACATTGAACCCCATTTGCAACGTTGACACCCACTCACCCATCCTCGACAGATCCCTTTGGAGTGCCTCACAATCCTCCCTGGTTTTCACCACCCGGAACAACTTCATGTCATCTGCAAATTTAGCCACTTCACTGCTTACTCCCAATTCCAAATCATTAATAAACAAGTTAAAAAGCATCGGACCGAGTACTGATCCCTGTGGTACCCCACTGCTTACCACCCTCCACTGAGAAAGTTTCCCATTTATACTCACTCTCTGTTTCCTATTTATAAGCCAGTTTTTGATCCACAAGAGGACTTGTCCTTTTATCCCATGACTATTGAGCTTACTTAGGAGGCTTTGATGAGGAACTGTATCAAAAGCTTTTTGGAAGTCAAGGTAAATAATATCTATTGGGTCCCCCTTGTCCACATGTTTGTTCACTCCCTCAAAAAACACTAACAGGTTAGTGAGACAAGATCTGCCCTTACAGAACCCATGCTGAGTCTGCCTCAATAGTTTTTGTTCATCAATGTGCCTACTAATTCTTTCCTTAATAACAGTTTCCACCAACTTACCCGGTATTGATGTCAGACTGACTGGCCTGTAATTTCCCGGATCTCCCCTGGAGCCCTTTTTAAAGATGGGAGTGACATTAGCTACCTTCCAGTCCTCAGGAATGGAGGCAGATTTTAAAGAAAGATTACATATTTTTGTCAGGAGATCCACAAGTTGACATATGAGTTCTTTCAGAACTCCCGGATTAATGCCATCCGGGCCTGGTGATTTATTAGTTTTTAAATTGTCCATCAGTCGGAGGACTTCCTCTCTTGTCACCGCAATCTGATTCAGGTCTTTCAAACCCCCTCCCGAAATTGGTGCTTCTGGAGTGGGCAAGCACTTCTCCTCTTCCACAGTGAAGACAGAGGCAAAAAATGCATTCAGCTTCTCAGCCATTTCCCTGTCATCCTTCACTACTCCTTTTACCCCTTGGTCATCCAAGGGCCCCACTGCCTCCCTGGCTGGCTTCCTACTTCTAATGTATTTGAAGAAAGTTTTATTGTTGGCCTTTATGTTTTTTGCGATATGTTCCTCATATTCCCTTTTTGCTTGCCTGATCACAGACTTGCATTTTATTTGCCATAGTCTGTGTTCCCTTTTATCAACCTCACTAAGACTAGCTTTCCACCGCTTAAAGGAATCCTTCTTACCTTTTACAGCTTCCATTACTTTATTTGTTAACCATGCAGGCTTTTTTCTATACCTATTTGTACCTTTCCTAACCTGCGGTATATATTTTTTCTGAGCTTCTAGGATTGTCTTTTTAAATAGTCTCCAAGCTTCCCCAATGGTTTTGACCTTCTCCACTCAACCTTTCAATTTCTTCCTCACAAGTCCCCTCATACCAGAGAAGTTACCCCTTTTAAAGTTAAAAGTGGTTCCGTCAGTCTTTCTGGGCAACTCCCTATCTGTACAAATGTTAAACTCAATGACATTATGGTCACTGTTCCCAAGTGGTGCAATCACTTTTACATCTCTCACCAGGTCTTGGGTGTTACTTAGGACCAAATCCAGGATCGCCTCTCCCCTGGTAGGATCTGTGACCATCTGTTCCATAGCACAGTCATTGAGAGTGTCTAAAAACTCAATCTCTTTTTCCCGACTAGAACTCATATTGATCTAATCAATGTGTGGGTAGTTCAAGTCACCTATTACGACACAGTTATTTCATCTAGCCGCTATCTTTAATTCATTCATCATTTTATAATCCTCCTCTATCTTTTGATCTGGTGGGCGATAACAAACTCCCACAGTTAAGCCTCCTTTTGGACCCACTATTCCTGTAGAAGAAGCAAAACTACTGTGTAATAATTCCATTCAGGAGGTGATATTTTTTAAAGATATAGTCTGTCCTACACTGACTCTGTCACCTTCATTAGGTATCTTTTCCATGCATTGTTCGTGGTCCCCCACCTTTCAACAATCCCAGCCCAACTGCATTTTCTGCCTTATTAGGAATATTTGGTGTTAGATTAAAATGTTATCATATCTTGTAATCCATTTACAGGTTGACTGAATATTTTTTAATCATATATAATCTGCCTTGGGTCCAAGTGAGAAAGGCAAACTATAAATGATGATGATAATCTTTAACCAAAAAAGGAATAGTTTTTGGTTTTAAACTATCATGAGTATAAAGTGTTGAAGATTAATTGAATACAACATAGAGCAGGTTGGGTAGAACCTTCAGCACTGTGCAATAATGGCAGTGGGGAAGTGAGACTCCAGTTTGCTATGAAAACAGTGAGAAGGCAAACATGTCTGTTTCATCTCTGAAATACTGATGTATATCTGATTGATATAACTGGGGTAAGAAACACTGTGTGGGATTAATGTATAGAGAAATTAAAGTTGTACACTTTTCCCAAGGGAAAAACTGTTGTGGTTTTCCCCTCATAGAACATTCTCTGTTCCTAGACTGATTTGTCAGGTTCTTTTAAATAATCCTTCTCTTATTCCTTTAAAAGGAGCCTGGCACGCAGAGATTAAGTATTCCCCTTCACTTTAGTGCTACACCAAAAATGCTTTATTTCTTCATATTAGGCTGCTAACTGCACAGAAGCAGGGCCAACAAAAAGGTGGCAACCCTACATATAAAAACCGTGGGGGTTTATGGGAACTGGTATAGGCCTCTGCAAAAGCTGAGTCAGGTAGTGCTGTGGAGTTCAAATCCAAATTCTGCCTTGAAATGCATCAAGTGACCTTGGCCCAGTCACTCTGTCTCAGCCTTACATGCCTTACAGGTTTGTTGGGAAGACAAAATGGAGGACAAGAGAACCATGTGCTTACTTGAAAATACGTGGAATAAAAGTGTAGTAGACAATTGTGTGTGCATTTGAATTGGCATCACACTGATGAAGAGCAATACTCTTGCTAAAACACTATACAAAAATAAATGCATGTGGAATGAATACCCTTCTTTGTTCCTACTTTCCAGTTTCTTAAGAGATATTTATGAAGCTGCCGTACTGTTAAATTGGTGGTCTGATTTGCTGTTAATTTGCTGTTGATTGATTTCTTACTATTTATGTCTGATCTGCCTCTGATCTTTTTTGAGAAACATGAACAAATATGTGGCAGAACTTGGTTTAGATGGAGACCTGTGATTTTCTGTTCTTTATTATAATCTCTAAAATTGGTAGGGCCTGCATCTCAGCAGAACAGACTTTGATTGTGACCCCGAAAGCATTGCAATTCAGCACTACCTGCTTTGCTTTGACCTCAGGTAATGGGTTGAGTGGGGCTCTACAGATTGTTTGCATTCCTTGGTGATAGGGTGTACCATCTTCAAGTCTAAACTTCCATAGATTAAGGTCGGGCATGTCTCTGTTGCTATCTAGTGATGCTTAACCTGCCCCATAATCCAAGGTCAGTAATAGTTTATGATGCTTATAGAGGAGAGGGTCTCCTTATTGTGACATGTATGGCATTCTTCATTCACACTAATCTTAGCAATGCATAGCCATGTAAATTTTGGGGTCTGGGGTTTGCCATTCTGGTGGTTGTGTGCCCATCTGTCTGGCAGCCCAGAGATCTCTGATTATTGTGTACACTGTGTTGATATCTGCTCTGAGCAATTTTTCCCCTGTGCTATCTAGCTGAAGAACCAATAAAGTAGACTTTAGTGCAAGCTTCTGTGTCTTTTGCCTGCTGGGCTGGTCCCCTGCCAGTCTACATTTGGCCCAGAAACCCAGAAAATAGTCCCAGAAACCCAGAAAATACCATTTTGCTTTTCTAAGCCACACTCTGTGATTCTTTCTGCTTAAGAAAGTATACACATTTTTAGATGTATAATATATACATAAAAAGGGTGTAATAATCAATTACTAGTTGTGATTGTCTTCTTAACTGAAACACTGCTACTGAAATCAAAGGGTTTAGTTTGAAGTAACTGTGTAAAGGATTGAACTGACAGTTTTCCATTTTGTATCTACCCCTCTTTAATCAGCTATTACTAAAGTAGTTATTATGCATAAAGTATACTAATCAACGTACTCCTTTTTCACAGCCTCTAATGGATCACATTTATTCCAATGCATCATAAATGGATCGCAATGTTGAAGAAATATTTCTTGTGTCCAAGATTCTCACCGCACCCTCTAGCACTTCTACACTGTTATTTTATCCATGAACATCATAAACCAGATTTTAAAATTCAGTAATTCAAGCTTGCTTTTTCCATAACTGTTCCTTGTGTTGTTTTTGTAAAGAAAGGTGGGATAAGAACCCAAAACAAATAACATCGCTCCCCCCTCTTTCGTTATTCTAACAAGCACAAAAGGCGATCGTCACCCACGTGGAATCTATTTTCAAACTGGATCGTGGAGATCTGACGTAGTTTCTCGGACAGTTACGTAAAAGGAAGCTGTAATGTGTAATCACGTTAAAATACAATGATTCATTAAGACAGGAAAGTACAATTGTTTTTTTGTGAGACTTTTAAAAGTGGTTTTTAAAGAAAGGGCTGACCAGAACAGCACCAGGCAAACAAAACCCTAAACGATACAGCAGGAAAAATGCGAAAACACGCACACACATACACAAAGGACAGAACAACCCATTTGCTGGGTAAAACAGTAGGTTGGGGTGCTGTTGTTTTCCTGATTCTACACTTAAACCCTTCCTGAGCTAACAGTCTTAAATCATTACCTTTAAAAACGTAAATGAAAAAGACGCAACCCCATCAAACGAACCCCAAGCAAATTTGGGGGAAACAAGAGCTACTCCTCGTCATATAAAGCCTATTCCTTTAAAAAAGGTCTGCGTCACTGCCTCACAATTTCGTCCCTTCCGCAGTTCCGTATTCCTCACGCAGCGTCAGCCCTACATCTTATTCTTGCTCTGATTGGCTGTAATTTCCAAGTCGCCCTGTCATTGGTCAATAGTCGCCAACTTTTTCCCACTAAGGCTCGCCTAGGCAGCTGAAGCGGAAGTAGAAACGAAAAGGATTGGAGTTACTATAGCGGCAGCGAAGAGGGTGGAGGCGGAGAAAAGACGGCGGCTGAGGGAAAGGAACCCGGAAGAGTAAAGGATTGTGGGTAATCTCCTTCCCCTTTCAATCAGGGAGAGTTAGGTCATTTGCAAGAGGCTGTGGGCAGTGTGGGGGTGCTTAAAAATCCTCGCGAATGATTTAGTCTCAAGACACGGAACAGGAAGTTTTAATTACCTCCCTACTACATTTCTCTTTCCTGCGGCAGGTTCTGGGTAATTTGTCCCTGTAGCGCAATGGATTATGGGTGTCATCTTTTTAATTGTACACGTTCTTGTTTCTTCATTAACTAAGGAGGACCTGTTGCTGCTTAATGGTGAAATGCTGTGCATATTTACTTGGAAGTAGGCCTCAGACTTCATTGGGACCTACTCCAAAGTAAGTTTGCAATCAAAAGACTGCCAGCACTTTTCATTAACCAGAGGTTTTGCTCTCCTTTTTCCATTCACTTGTAGGATGCCTTCTTGATGTGGTTTCTGTTGATAAAGATGCCCAGTTCCACTTTGTTTTGTAGGCTGTTTTGATATGGGGACAATTAGCACTAGAATAGAGTTATCAAGAATGTCATTTCAAAAATTCTGAATTAAAATTGTAGGCGCACAGCACTTTTAAGAAGCATGGCTAGTATGTTTGGATGACTGCTACTTGCCTTCAGATTGGAGATGGAGGCCAGTCCCGAACAGTAACTCTTGCAGAAACACACTGGGTGACCTCTTATTGTATTTGCATTGGGAATGACTGGATGTTTCACTGATAATCAATGCAGAGAGTCAGCACAATTACCCCTGCCCCCAAACTGATTGGAAGAATGCAGGGCCAGAACAGTCTAATCATGTAGAGATTAAGGTTGCCTTTGTTTCTAGGTGTCTTTGACATACAGTTTGAATTTCCTGTATTGGTGTTCTGCCTCTATGGGGATAATGCAGAAAAGCCTGCCTTCTGTACCATAAACACACACTTTAAAAACTGGAGTATCCAATACTGGTGCCTACATATCTTTTCCTTCTGTCCCCCCCCATTCTTCATTTTACAGTGCGAATAGCCATGCTGTATGTGGAAATCAGGCAGTCTGGACAGAGAAAAAGCCTATCCTGTTCTTGTAATACACAACTAGTGCTATCCTAGGAACATTTTTCTGGGAGTAAGCTCCGCTGAATAGACTTCAGTACAGCTATTGGGGAAAATGCAGTATGTAGGGTATTATTTTGCCTGAAAAAAGAGGTTGTGGTCCTGTTACTTAAAATCTGTCTCTGTTTGGTGAGTTAATTGTTGTGTGCAGCCATGTCAAATAAGATTTAATATTGTGTACATGTAGTGGCAATGTAATGATCAATCTCCTTATAGGAGATTTGCATTTTAAGTTCCTAGAAGAAGAATCAGTCTAGAATTGGCCAGGAGTGTAAAAATGCAGCATAATTACTGTTTGGAAAATTAAAGGATGTTTGATGCATGTCAGCTGTGCCATTCTTCAGGAGCAGGGTGATTGATGCATGTCAGCTGTTTTTAGTTCTGTATCTCTTTTCTTTTCTCTTAATACTTTCTGGTTGTTTTTTATCTCTTTGTTTTAAAATCTCCTTAATAAAAATTCATTGGACAAAAGTTAAATATATTGCTTTGGTATAAATGAAATGTGTTCAGTAAAGGAGAATAAAAATGCTCACTGTGCTTTAATTCTCTTCTCCTTTTATGTGAACACAACAAACACAAGAAAATTCATCCACTGAAAAACTTTTACGCATACTTTAACTTGTCATAACCACATCAAGCTCCAGCAACTAAACACATCCATTTTAATCATTAATAATGTTCTCAAACTTGGGACTGAGTTTACACCACCGGTGTACTCAAATCAATAGCTGACAAGTTTGTTACTCTAAAGCAGCTGAGTGGATGAAACTTTGTTTTCTGTCTTGAAAGCTTAAAATGATTGATAGGATGGATCCAATCATTGCTGCCTTCCTATACTATGAAACACCAAATCTGTTCCTTCATATGATAGTGATAATATCATTATCTTAGCAAAAGTTTATCTCTTGAATTCCTTTCTTTGCCTTAAAAGTGGACAGCCACCATGAATTTTGAAGGCCTTGACCCAGCGCTTGCAGAATATGTGCCTGCCCTCCACCCTGCTTTGGATCCCCACCTCAACCCTAGCCTACTACAGAATGTGGAGCTGGATCCCGAAGGGGTGCCACTGGAGGGTATTCCTGTGCCTGACTCAGTACACATCATGGAAGGCATGTACTCAGAACTCCACACTGTAGTCTCTGAAGTGGGTGTACCCGTCTCCTTCTCACACTTTGATCTACACGAAGAGATGCTCTGGGTTGGTAACCATGGGGTAAGTGGTGCTTATTATGTATTTTACTGATTTGTTAAACCCAAAGTTGGCTATTGTATGTACTATTTACTACATAGTTGAGAGTTGTTTCAGATTATATATATTTTAAAATTAGCCTTGGGGTCTTTTTGGTTTACAGCATGATCCATGTGATTTTAACTTTGCTAAATTCAGTAGACTAATTCCATGTACTTTAGTTTATCTAGTGTGGATTGGGCTGAAGATTTAAAGCTGCCAGATCATTGGTCTGCCTAGCTTAGTATGACTGGCAGTGGTTCTCTATGGTCTTGAGAAGAGCAAAGACTTTCCCAGCAACTTTTACTTGAGATCCTTCAAGTGGACCTTCTGCATGCAAAGCAGTTCTCTCCCTTGACCCACTGCTCTTCCCCAAAAGCTGCTTATTACCTTTTCTTGAAGGTATGTTTAATGAATTGTAAAACCTGAAGACAATAACATGATTTTGAAATCTGACTGCTTACGTTTACCTCTCATTATGTTTATCCTGTGGTCGGATTAACTTTTTATTGCAAACCCAGTCCTAGCTCAGAATCTAGACAAAGGTGATTCTGTTGTGTGGCTGAAAGCTTGATGATGTAGCTGCTCTGCCAGCTGTTCAAAATTTACTTTGTATTGTTCTACTTCAGAGGAAGGAATGGTCCCCAGATATTTAATTGGTTGATTACAGTAACATTTCTGAAATAAATTAGATTTGTGTCATTTGATAAACATTAAGGTGTATAATTTCTGTCTTATTTCTGTTGATCTTTTAATGAGAAAGTTTTTCTACTTCATTTATCATCTTTAAACCTTTTATTATCGTTTGAAGGCAATGCAGCTGATATTCGGCACCCTTGTCCAAGCATTATGCTTTGAGAGTCCTTTATTAGTATGTAGCTTAGGGTAATCTAAGAACAGAAATTTTCTCCTCATCGAATTTCTCTACAGTTGCATCCAAAAACTTCTTTCAACTGTATCAAACCTTTTTGGCATCTGAAATAAGAAAAAATTATGTGTTCGTAGAGTTGCCATTTGCCCACTTCCAGTGGAACGTCTCCCACTGCGAAACCCTGACCCCTGCCATGAGACAGCGGGGCAGTGGGAGAAAATGTTAGAGACACTCTAGGATTTTGCCTCCTAGTCTCTAAAGTAAGACTAAAGACCAAGCTAGAACATCACCCTAAGCCTTAAAGGTATACATGTGCTGGCTCTGTGGTGATTTTCCTGCCCTACTTAGCTACGGGAGAGGGAAAGAGGAGGTGGGTTCCATTCTCCTCTCATGAGAGCCCTGACCCTGAGGCACAGCCTACTTCCCAGTGCCCACCCAGCCAAAGTGATGTTGCTAGCCAGCCATCACTGACTCAGTGTACCGGTGTTCCTGCTGTGCCTTCTCACTCATTTTGTAAGGTGCTGAGTGCAGTTTGTAAAGACTCCTCGTTGGTTCTGTTGCTATGGGTGCATTTCTCATCTCCATCACTATTGGTAGTCTTTTTAAAAAGCCAGCAAGGAAATTTCTTCATCACCACTTATCTCCCTATTGACTTTTTTTTTAAAGTGTACAGTTCTTCCCATCCCATTTAGATGCACAGAAGAAATTGAAATGCAATCCCCCCCACACCCTTCATTGCTAGATTTCTTGCATTCTATTTCCATTTTTTCCCCTTGTTTTCTTGCAAACCCTCCCCCCCCCCGACAGTTTCAGCTGGGCTGCCATTGGCTGGTCTGGTACCTCTTTTTGCAGGCTGGAGGAGGGAAGTGCCTCACCCTGAGCTGGCTGCCTTTTTCACAGAGGTATTCTTCCTGAAGACCTGTTTGCAAGTGCAGTGTGCATTGTTTCAGACTATGTTGCTCCATTATCTGAAGCGCCAAGTGCTAGCTAGGCATGACTGCAGAAGTATCTGCCAGTGCAACATAAGTGGGGCTGGGGGTGGAGGGACATGATTAGAACTCTTGGGAAAAGAGAGGAGCACCCTCCTCCAGTGTTGCTTGTAATTTGTTGTCCTTTTTGTGATTTGAGCCTTAGGAGGATTGGGCTGCACATCACTGCATTCTCCATCACCCCCATCAGATTACTTCCATTCCCTTAGCAACGGAGACCCTTCTGTAGAAAGGGAATCTGTAAAGGAATTTTAACCACAATCAAGCCTTCTGAGCGCTTCTGCTGGTTGGCTGGGTCACTGTGGAGTAGGAATGAAGGGTTAACCAATCTGTACAAATGGGAAGGAAAGTGCATTGGAGAAAGTTTCAAGTCACTTGTGTGAAAGGTCAGTAGCCAGCCAGGCCACCTGCCTCTTATATGCAGTGACCTACCAGGTAAGAGAGCAAGGGAGCCAAGGCTTCCAGTTCCATCTCCTTCCTCTTGTCCCTGCTTGGTCTCATCCCTTCTGCTGCAGAAGCTTTGGTGTTCAGGGTTAATGTGCTTAAAAACAGACAGCAGGGGTGCTGGCTAAGGCTCTACTTATTAGGAAACTGTCCCTTGGCACTTATACTTCCTGCAAAGGATGGTGCTGCACACTGGTGTGTCTTGGCTCTACATCAACCCTGCCTTTCTGAATTAGATCTGCTATTATCCTAATCTCAGTTAGTGCTTGTTTCCTTTCTGCTTTCCCAAAGTGAGTGGCTTTTAGTGGACGTTGGCTGTTACTTATTTTATCCTTTCATCCTACTGTTCCCCTCCCCCACCTTCACTTAACCTTCTCACCAACCCTGTGTAGGTAGGCTGAAAGAAAGTGACTGGCCTGAGCTTTTGGGCAGAGTGAGGAGTTGAACCTAGGCTTTCCAGATTCTGGTCTAATATCTGATCATATTATCCTTTATTTGAAAGGTGAATCTATTTGTAGGCAAGAGCACATATGCCTTTCTTCCCTTGGATCTCTCCTCTATGTGGCATTTCCAATTCTGAATATGTTAACATGTGAAATTCTTGGTGGCAATACATTAGGTTGGAGATAAATGTAGATACATTTAGCCCAATATTACTCTATTGGAAGTAGTTTCAGAGTTTCAGCTTTGAAAATGGTCCCGGTGTTTCTTTTTTAATTTTTTTTTTACATTTCTGTAATGGATCAAACTGGCTGATTCTGTTTTGGCCTTTTGGGGGGAGGGGAATCCAGCCACTTCTGACATTCCGTTGACTTGGCAAGACTTTCTCTGTGCCTTGTCTGCTGATTTTGTTTCTGCTTCTGATAAATCTGGGATTGAGAAATTCCCCCCCCCTTTACTTTTTGTACTCTTTGAAAGAATTCAGTCTGTTTATAGGGCCAAAGAAGCTCGGCATATTAGATAAAAGCTGTGGGTTGCTGCCACATATTAACTGGAGGGAGGACTTTGCTTTTGAGCATTATTGGGTGGGGTTGGGAGGAGCAGGGTCTTTGTTTCAGAGCACTTAAACTAAACAGCAAACAGTTATCTGTAAGAACTCCTTTGCTTACCAATTATATAGATTTCTCCTCACAAAATACTTAGCATTTATCAAGCTCTTTCAGTGCTCACTCTACACACATAAGTCTCAGTAATCCTAATGGTGATCAGGTAAGATAGGCTTCTTCCCATATTCCCCTGCCTAAGGTAGACTTATCCCCGTAATGTAAATAGGAATTGAGAGTGCCTTGCCTACAACTACCTAGTGCAAGATATGGAATTGCAAATTGCCCCAATAGGAAGCCTACATGTAATGTAAGGTGGGGAACAGTAAGTGATGTAAGGTGTAAAGGTAAAGGTTTCCCTTACTCGAAAGCTGGTCATATCCAACTCTAGGGGGCAGTGCTCATCTCTGTTTTCAAGCCGAAGAGCCAGTGCTGTCCAAAGACTTCTCCATGGTCATGTGGCCAGCATGACTAAATGCCAAGGTGCATGGAACGCTGTTACCTTCCCACTGAAGTGGTACCTATTTATCTACTTGCAATTTCTTGCTTTCGAACTGCTAGGTTGGCAGGAGCTGGGACCAGACGGGAGCTCACTCCGTCACACAGCACTAGGGTCTCGAATTGCCGAGCTACAGAGCAAGACCTGAACTACATAAATTACTTAAAACTCTATATTTCTGCTGTGCAGTTCTGTGTAGAAGAAAAAATCTGAGCTGAATTTCATTTTGCTTCATTGGCAGTTAGATATGGCTAACAGAGTTCTGGAGAAGGTAGTATCAGTGTATATGTGCAAGAAATCTTTTAATAATTTTTCTGAAATTAAAATACTTTCCTACTGGGACAGTCTGGAAGAGGTCTGTGTTTGGAGTGTATTCCAATGTAGTCAAAAACCAAGAGCAAATGAAAGAAGATCTTATGGTAACTAAAATGTGCAGGAAGAAGGACCAGTACTTAAGAAGAGCCATGCTGGATCAACTCAAAGGCCCATCTAGTCCAGCATACTGTTCACACAGCAGCCAGTCAGCTGCTTCTGGGAAGCCCACAAACAGGATGACTGCAACAGCATCGTCCTGCCTGTGCTCCCCAGCAATGGATACAAAGACACATATTGCCTTAGTTCTGAAGGGGGTAAATATCATTCGTGAGGAGCAGCCATGGATAGCCCCATTCTCCATGAATTTGTCCACTCCCTTTCTAAAGCCTTCCAAGTTGGTGGCCATGATCACATGCTGTAGCAATGAGTTACATAAGTTATCTGTACACTGTGTAAATAAGTGCTTCCTTTTGTCTGCTTGGAGTCTCCCATCTGTCAGCTTCAGTGGATGACCCCAGGTTCTCTTATCTCCACACCACACAGAATTTTGCAGATTCCTATCATGTTTCCCCTTACTGACCTTTTTTCCTAGTCTAAACAGCCCTCAGCATTTTAACTGGTCCTCATACGGCAGCTGCTCTAGCCCCCTGATCATTTTGGGTGTTCTTTTCTGCACCTTTTTCAGTAGCCAAATATTAAATGGCTCTGGGGGCCTCTGATTGACTTGGCTGTTTAACTGGACCTGTGTTCCTCTCTCTTCAGTCCCTCCCATGTGACAGAATCAGATTTGTGGTGAAGCCTTGTGCATCTTAATTTCAGGGTCATGCCACCTCTTTCTTTGGCCCAGCACTGGAACGTTATTCATCTTTCCAAGTACACAGCAGTGATGACATCCGACAGATCCAGAGCCTGGAGAACGGGGTGCTCTTCCTGACCAAAACCAACCTCAAATACATGTCCAGAGGAGGCCTCATAATCTTTGATTATCTGTAAGTGGCTTTCCCTAAGGGATGTTGGGATTTGGAAGATATTGGCATTGTGTGAGTTGTTGCTCTCTATCCAAAGTGTGGCATCTAAGGAGGCCACTTGAGTTTGTAAGAGTGCAATGAAAGCTCTAAGAAGCTCAAAAACATATTTGCAGATGTGTGGAATATCCCTGTGTAAGCTTGAGAAAAAGGCTTGTATTTCCTATCCCTTCTTTCTTCCAGAAAAGTGTGGGCAGATTTTGTCATAGCATTTCCTGTTCCTTTTTTTTGAAGTCATCCCATGAGCACGTGGAGGTGGGGAAATTATGTCAGAATAGGTTATCCAGAGAACATTTCCTGGGATGATCCCTGTAATGTAACTTTGTGATGTAACTTTTCTATGTGTGTGCTCACCAGGTCAAATTGAGAAAGTGATGTGAGTAGGGAATTGGACCTGAATGTCCCTCTTTCTCTTCTAGCATGGATGAAAGTGAAGATATGCATAGCCTTCTGCTGACTGATCCCACCACTTTGCTCATTGGGGGACTCACCAACCATGTGATAGAGATAGATCTTAGTACAGTGCAAGAAACCCAGAAGGTATACCAAAATATCAAACACTTCCTCCCTCATTTTATGTCATTTATTTAGATTACCTGGAATTGGAGGTGGGTGTGTTTGTGGTTGCCACAAACCTGGAGAAAAAATGTCCTATCCCTTTTCGAAGGGTTTAGCTTGAGAAATTGGGTAGCTGAAGCTTTTCATGGCTTGGAGGTAAATGACAATGCCTGGTAAATAACATCCTGTTAAACCTCTATTAAAGGGAGAGGACATTTTTTTCTCCAGGAAGCTGGGTACATCATGTCTGGTTTTATACAAAAGCATCTCCAGTGAATGAATGAGTGTTGTCTATTAATACTATCAAATGGTCTCGGAGAAACTGAGAATCTAGGAAAGAGATCTGCCTCAAATCACAACTTGAGTATGCCGTGTCAGAAGGAGGTTCTGGTCCTCATTGTGTTCGTTGATTCAACCACTCATATTACAGACAATTCAGAAGTGCTGATTTTTTTGCTTCCCATCATAAAGAAATGTCCTAAAATATCAAAATTGAAGGTCTTGTTACCATAGTTGTGATTCTGTTAATGAAAAAAGGGGGGGGGGGAGACAAAAGTTGAAATTTCAAAGTAAAAACATGTCCATTTCTGACCTCATGCCACATACATAATCTAAAAAAGAAAATCAGACCCCAAATCTTACTTTTCTTTCTTTAAAAAAAATGGAATATATATATATAAAATTACATATGCTATATAGTTACATTTACAATTACATTCAATGTATATGCATTTAAATGTGAGTCTTATTTAAAAGGAAATCAACTAGCCATGCTAATAAAATATATATTACCTATGTTCTGTAACAGAATTCTTCAGATAGTTAATCACTAGTCAGACTAAGAGGAAAGAGATTTTAGCAAGAATGCTCCTCTAGTCTTTTGATTAAAAATTACTGTAATGTGTCAATTTGCTGTACATCTGAACCATTTTTGAAAGCAGTGATTTTGATCATTATAAATATTTCTTTCATTTTATCAGTCCATTCCTGTGTTTTAGAGAGTACATCCTGTTTAAGAGAGTATGTCCAATGTCTTGCAAAAACAATTCTAGCTGTCATAGTCAGATTTAAGATGATACTTCGAAGTCTCCTGGGAAACACTGGTATATAGTTAAGTAACAACATCTGTATTCTGAAAGAAAAATCTGATGTTCGTTCATGTTTCATCATGACTCCAAATATTTCCCAAAATATTTTAGCCTGTACATGTGCCCACCACATGTGTATAAAATCGGCACTGGGAGATATGCAGTATCGACAGGAACCCATACAAAGCTTATATACTTTTGCAACTGGCAAAGGTACCAATTATGTAACATCTTGGTTAGGTTCTGTTTGAATAAGAGACAAAAAACATTTCTAAAATGTGTCACTGTCATTATTTGCTGAGAAGCAACTCTTTGAAATGGACTTCTACAGGTTTTCCACTTTAATAGGAGTCCATTTGAAAGAGCTGCTTCTCAGCCCCTGTATAAATTGATGGTGTGACCTCATTTGGAGTACTGTGTACACTTCTGGTCACCACACCTCAAAAAGGATATTATAGCATTGCGAAAAATGCAGAGAAGGGCAACTAGAATGATAAAAGGGTTGGAATACTTTCCCTATGAAGAAAGGGTAAAGCTTTTGGGGCTCTTTAGCTAAGAGGAACGACGACTGAGGAGCAATGCTCCCTCTAAGCTGTGGCGTCTTGTGAGCAAAAATTCTACTCTGTGAGCTACTGGCATTAACATTGTGAGCGAGCAGTTTGGCTGCTGCATAAATCAGTTTGCTCTGGAGCCCTCCTTCCTGAGCGAAGACAAAAATGTGTGAGTTGGAGGCCAAAAACGGTGAGCTGGCTCACACTAACTGCTGAGGAGTGACATGATCAAGGTTTACAAGATTATGCAAGGGATAGAGCTGGTAGAGAAAGAAGTACTTTTCTCCCTTTCTCACAATACAAGAGCTTGATGCATTCAATGAAATTGCTGAGCAGTCAGGTTAGAACAGATATAAGGAATTACTTCTTCACCCAAAGAGTGATTAACTCATGGAATTCACTGCCACAGGAGGAGGTGGCAGCTACAAGCGTGGATGGCTTCAAGAGGGAATTGGATAAATATATGGAGAAGAGGGCCATCAGTGGCTATTAGCCACAAGGTATAGATAGGAACTCTCAGTCTGGGGTAGGTGATGCTCTGTATTCTTGGTGCTTGGGGGGGGGGCAACAGTGGGAGAACATCTAGTGTCCTGGCCCCACTGGTGGACCTCCTGATGGCACCTGGTATTTTTGGCCACTGTGTGACAGAGTGTTGGACTGGATGGGCCATTGGCCCCATCCAACATTGGCTTCTCTTATGTTCTTATGTTAACAATGATAGTGACTCGTTTTAAAAATGTTTTCTAATAAATAGCGATAATGTAATTCTAAAGAACCATTAAAGAAATTTTTTTGCTGCCATTGAGATAGAAACATTTAGCATTTTAAGGCACAAGGCAGAATCCAGAAATATTCTGTGCTGCACTCCATGTTGATTTTTTAAAAAACTATTGTAAGAATTTAAGCATGAATTAGTTTGATTTTTTTCTGTATCTTAATTCAGTTTAATACAAATAAACTAGAAAAATATTCATGGGATAAGAGGTGGAATTTAGCTCTAACTTTGGTGCTCCCCCTGCTTTTGCCCTGCACAGCTTCTGTGTGTTCTGGATAGCATGTTGTATGACTGTCTTTCTCCTACCTTGCTGTTCATTTTAGTACACTGTGGAAGTGCCTGGAGTCACTATCATGAGGCAGTCAAACCGTTTCTTCTTCTGTGGCCACACTTCAGGAAAGGTAATCTTTTAACTACTTGAATGCAGTACACTGGATGTTTGAGAGTCTTAAACAGCACCAAAGTGAGACAAGATATATTAATTGCCTGAGAAGTCCAGCATCTCCATCCAGTGAATAAATCACAAAGTTCCCGCAGTTTTTAAGTAATTCTGCCATTTTTCTTTAGCTCCTAAAGCATTCCAAATGGGTGAAATAGATCTGATAGCTCAGAGGTGGCCAAACTGCGGCTCAGGAGCCACATGTGGCTTTTTCACACATATTGTGCAGCTCCTGGCAGGGTGGCTGGGGAAGCGAAAGGGAGGCTTGCTTCCGCAATCGGTCTTCCCCTCCCCAGCCAGTGTTCCTTTCCCTGGGTAGGCTTGAGGTGTGTGTGTGGGGGAGCAGAGAAAGAAAGCAACTTTAAATGCATTCTCACTTTAAATGCATTTATCTCTTTAAATCTCTTCTCCAAGCCAAGCTAGCCAGCATGGGGGCAGGGGGGGCTTGGAGGACATATTTAAAGTTGCTTTCTTTCCACCTCTCTCTCCCCCATCTATTTCTTTTCTTTCAATTTTCTTTCTTTCCACCTTTCTTTTTTTCTCTCTTTTCCCCCTCCCTCCCTGTCTAAAGTTATCAATTTAATGTTAATAAAAAACAAATTGGGATTTTTTCAGTAAAAACATATATGTAATATTTGTTCATGTCTTGTGGCTCTCAAACCTCTGACATTTATTCTATGTGGCTCTTAGTTAAGCAAGTTTGGCCACTCCTGTGATAGCTGTATTGGGCTTGGGAAGAAAACTGGCTTCAGGGACAGCTGGCTGGCAATCTGGGAGAAGGCTATGGGCCAAGATTTATTGCATCTCCCTCTGTTAGAAGGCAGCAATTCCTTTCAGCTGTTTGAGGGAAGAGATTCCTTAAGCTGGTATTGTTGCAAAAAGCATAACACCCTTTAAAAATGGGGTGCTGCCACTTTCTAAATGAGATTTACTTGCAGTGCAATCCTAAACAAAGTTACACCCTTCAAAGCCCATTGACTTCAGTTGGCTTCTCAGGGTGTAATTTTGCTTAGGAAAGTACTGTTGGTCCCCCACTGGATGGCAGACAATAAAGCTGTCAATGAGAATCAGATGGATTGGGCTTGGGTACTCCAAAGGTAGTCACATGCGATGCTAGATACATGACTCCTGTGCCTCATGTAATAATACTGAGCATTTGCATGGTAGTCTTGATGGTCAAAATATTTAAATAGATTATCTTGATTATCCCTACCACTGTCCAGTAAGGTAAGCCAATGCAGTTACGCCCATCTTTGCATATGGTGGGGGAACCTGAGTGGCTTGCTTAAGGCCACCTAATGAGTTCATTGTAAGAATTTGAACTGCAGATATCCCAGATCACAGCATATGCTCTTACAGTACCTACCTTAACTTTGCAAGACGGATGGATAGAAGATAGGTTAGGGAAAACCTTTGGTTGGATTCAAAGTTCAGTTTCTGTTCATGGAAGGTTGTTCTGCTGATAGAATGGTACCTTTTTTGCCCCTTCCCTCCCTCTTCAGCCCATGGAGTGCTCCAAAATGGTCCCCTGTCTCCCTGAGAACAGCATTTTTGGGAGCTCTCCAGGCTATGGTGCGAGGTAGAAAAGCACCACTCGGTTAACAGAATTTCTTTCCATTCAGAAAATTAGTCTGGATCCAAACATCCCCTTGACTTAAAAGGAGTCTATGATTAAAAATTTCCCAGCTGGTTCATTTGATGCCATTTATTTTTCTGCCAAGGTCCTTGTAAGCAGCTCTCATAGAATATCTTTTGCTTCCCATTAGGTGTCTCTGCGTGACCTTCGCACTTTTGCTGTAGAGCATGAGTTTGATGCCTACTCAGGTAGTCTGTCGGATTTTGATGTCCATGGCAACCTGTTAGTGACATGTGGCTTCTCCAGCCGGATGAACGGCCTCGCCTGTGATCGTTTCCTCAAAGTGTATGACCTGCGCATGCTACGAGCCATCACACCTCTGCAAGTCCACATTGACCCTCTGTTTCTGAAGTTTATTCCTACCTACACATCTCGCTTGGCTATCATCTCCCAAACAGGTAGGAAAGTGGGCAAATGGGTGCTTTGGCATCAGACCATGTCACTGTATATGCTGGCATTTCAGAGTCACATCCTGGCAGTGCCTCCCTCAAGAGGTAACCACAGAGTGTGAGAATTAAGTTATTTTGGGGGAATGTTTACACTGAGTACTGGGAGAAGCCATGTTCCTATTTTGCTCTCTTCTTTTCCCATCCCATCTAGGTCAGTGTCAGTTCTGTGAACCCACCGGATTGGCCAACCCTGCAGACATCTTCCATGTCAATACAGTGGGCCAGCTGATCATGAGCTTTGATGTGTCAGCCAGCAAGCAGGCTTTGGTCTTTGGAGACTCAGAGGGCTGTGTCCACCTCTGGGCTGACTCACCTGAAATCACCTTTAATGCCTACTCCCGGGAGACTGATTTTGCCTTGCCTTGCATTGTGGACACCTTGCCCCACCTGGACTGGAACCAGGACCTCATGCCCTTGTCACTTATCCCTGTGCCGCTAACCACCGAGTCCTTGTTGTCAGACTGGCCAGCTGCCAATTCTGGCCCTGCACCCAGGTAGAGCAAGAGATTTTTTTTAAAAAAAGAAAGGTCAGACCAGTTTGGAAGCTGAGGGGGTTGCTTCCTATCTTTTAATTTGCTTCTCATTTCACTGCTTTTTTTTAAAACTACATTGCATTATAAGTGTGTGTGTTTTCTCTTTGTACTCATTTATGAACTGTATTGTAAATGACTGTAAGGGTCTAGTAGGGATGTTAAAGATGTGGTTGCACCTGAAAATTAAATAATAGTCTCTTTTTAAAGTTTGGTAAAATCAGTGTCCAGAAATGGAACTAATGGATTGGATCCCACAGATCTAACGGCTGCATTTTTCTCTGGTGCAAGGAGCCTTCTACTGATGCAAGAATCTTTACAAGATCTAAGTTATTATCAGGGCATTTGAATTCATAGGAGAGATCTGAGAGGAGCATTCTTTTGAGAGCCAGTTTGGTGTAGTGGTTAAGAGTGGCTGTCTCTAATATGGAGAACCGGGTTTGATTCTCCCCTCCTCCACATAAAGCCGGATGGGTGACTGTGGGTCAGTCAGAATTCTCTCAGAGCTCTCTCAGCCCCACCTTCCTCACAGAGTGCCTGTTGTCTGAGAAGGTGATTGTAAGCCGCTCTGAGACTCCTTCAGGTAGTGAATGGCGGGGTATAAAACCAACTCTTCATCTTCATGCCTCCCTCAGCAAATTTTCACCTTTCTTTATGAAGCATCTTCCACTTTTTGAGGATTATAGGTTGAAGCCATTGTTCCTTCTAAGCTGAGTTAGTGTGAGCTAGCTCATGGTTTTTTAGCCTCCGGCTCACACATTTTTGTCTTCGCTCAGGAAGGATGGCTCCAGAGCAAACTAATTTATACTGCAGCCAAATCACTTGCTCACAAAGCAGAATTTTTGTTCACAAGACTTCACAGCTTAGAGGGTGCATCGGTTGAAGCCACAATTTGTTTTGTAGACGAGCCCCACCTGTTGACCCAGAGATTCTTCGTACCATGAAAAAAGTTGGCTTCATTGGATATGCTCCAAACCCAAGGACCAAGCTTCGAAACCAGGTAGTTATTGCACCAGTTGTCATTTGTCTTTGTACTTCCTGAACACCAAGGGAATTACAGTTCATCGAAACATAGAGTTGGAAGGGGTCATATAGGCCATCTAGTCCCACCTGCTACTCAATGCAGGATCAGCCTAAAGCATCCTTGACAAGTGTTTGTCCAGGTGCTGCTTGAAGACTGCCAATGGGGGGAGCTCACTGCCTCCCTAGGCAGCCAATTCCACTGCTGAACTATTCTTATTGTAAAAAAAATAATTCCTAATATCCAGCTGGTTCCATTCCACCTGTAATTTAAACCATTATTGTGAGTCCTATCCTTTGGTGCCAACAGGAACAGCTCCTTGCCCTCTTCTAAATGACAGTCTTTCAAATAATAATGTTCCCCCCTCAACTTTCTCTTCTCCAGTTCTTTGTGGTGGTCAGGATACATCCCTAAAGATGCACTTTACCTCACAAGGTTTGATATTTTAGATGAACGCAAGGGAAGTCATTTCTGCATTCAAATCTGAATGTTTATTTTGCAGCAGAGGAGACGGTTAGTTTCAGGGAAGTTAGACCACTTCATCTGAGTTGGCTTTATAGAATCACCATGTCCTGTAACTCCTGAGAACAAAACAGAAAGTTGCAAACAAGTGTGCCTGTTTATTACATAGAATAGACCTGACCAGGAATGGAATAAATAAAAAATTCTACCTGTTAATAGACAAATGGTGCATAGCAGAATTAATGACCACTGAAGAAGGCTTTTAGAGGCCATTGATTATAGAGTTTGTTGTGGCTGTTTGAAAGTGACTTATTAGATATCCTTATGTTTGTCATTATCTTGTTTAATAATTTTTTAGTACAAGGGGAAAATGCTGTTTTGAGGTGCTATTGTTTTAATACCCTATCTTTATGTGAAGGGGCGCCTGATCTGCAGATATCTAAATCCGAGGATCGGGCCCATTCGCATAGTAGACAGATTTGTCTACAAACTTGAGGGACCCCCACGTTTGCAGAAAAATCTGAAAATGGGAAAATTGAAGGGTGTGTGTCTAAATCCCTCAAAACAGAGCATGTGCAGGCAGTGCTTGTGCTGTGAGGGGAAGGTGTTACCTGGCTTTGATGTCGATCCTGGGCCCAGCACTGCTCTCGCCATTCCAGCTCCCAACATTGCTGTCATGACCCCCAGGCCCAGTGCTGTTTCTGGTGTCGCCACCACAGCCCCTAAGCCAGTGCAGCTCCCTGCATTGCCACTGTCACCCCTGAGCCCGATGCAGTCCTCTAATGCGCTGCCAGCCTGCTGCAGCCAGGGCAAGCCTAGCACTGTCCAGAGACACACCAAGAGGCCAGCCCACCCTCTCCTGGGGTGGGGAGGAAGCAGCAGGACAGAGCACCAAGACGGGGGGGGAGATGGACAGAGTATTGGCAATGGGGTGGGGGAGGTAAGAGTAGCATAGGTGGGGGTGAGGGAGAGGGGATGAAGGAGAGGCAAGGGGAGGTTGGCTGGTTGGCCCAAAAGGAAGTCAAGGTGGGGAGGGGGAGGGGTTTCGGTTTCGGCGTCGCGAATGGCGGCCGCTTCTCGGGACGTTCCCAGAGGCGGTTAGCCCACGCGCAGTTAGGGGGGGTCTTCGCATGTGCGAAAGACCCTAGTGAGCCTTAGGCAAAGGCTCCGAACCGGGGGCGCTTGGGGAGTAGCCTCTTTGCCGGCAGACAGCCGGGAAATTGAGGCTTTCTCCCCGCCCCAATCGGCCCCACTGCGGCGTGCCCGTAATGGGACTTAGCGGATTTCCAGGAGTGAAGACAGCGCTATGGTTTAACATAAAAAGAAGAAGTAGCATCGAATCGTGAGTTGAAGATCTATTTTGAAGCGTAAATCGGAGCCCCCCTGCATGCGTATAAGCGTTGGGAGGAGGGAGGAGTTCCCACCCCCTTTGAGAAGCAAGATCTACAAAGGGAGCGCGAAGGGGGCAGAGAGAAAACAAAGTGTTGGTGAAAGTACCGTTGGGGTTGCATGGAAGACTGTGATCATCTTAGCTTCCTGGGGGATGCGGCACGAACTTTTAAAAAGTAAACAAAAAAACAAAATGCCGATAATGGAAAAAGTCCTGCAGACACCGGAAGAGAAGAGAGGAGGGACTTCTGGTCCAGACAGCCCCCCCAAGAGCTTGCTGTCAATCAACAGGAAAAGGAGATGCTGTGCCCCCTGCTGGAACAATTGCAGAAAATCAACGAAACTCTGTTCAAAATGGAAAGTGTTCTCATCAGTCGACAGAAACAGATATCGGAAACAACTAGAAAGATGATGGAGATCGAACAGAAATCGAATCTGATTCTAGGTTTCCAGGGCGTTAAAGAAGAAGAGAAAGAAGATCTCGGATTTACCTTGACAAATGTCTTGGCACCCCTAACTGGCAGTGAAGCGATAAAGTTAAAAGAAGAGGTGGATAAGGCTCCCAAAGCCTATTCCGCTTTTATAAAAGAAAATACTCTGCCAGTAGAAGGGGATGTCGAGCATAGCAGGCGACAAACTGGAGATCTAATTTCATCTGAAGAGTTTATTGAGCCCTGGAAGCTTGAAGGCCAGAAGTTTAAGGAAAAAGAGAAAAGAAAGAAGACGGATTTCATCTTCAAAATACGGAAACTTCTGAAGAGACACGCCAGCAGGGAGGAGGATGCAGCATTCAAAACTGGGATAAGTGAAGAAGACAGCAGCCCAGGGGAAAGTGGTGATGGAACGGAAGACTTCAAAGTTAAAATGGACTCAATCCATAACTGGAAGAAAATTAAAAAGAAGATACTTTGAGGACTGTTCGTGTAGCATCTGGAAGGAGCTGTTTAATTACTAACCCCAATGGACTTTACTAACTGCATTAACAGAGTGACTTTGGACTTTACAATAGTTAAAAAGAAGATCTTTTAACCATGATGGATGCCAAAATTGGTATTGGTTATTAACCTAAATTAACCCTCACTAACAGAAAAAAATTTCACTCCATCTTTCTCTTGCTCCATCTGTCTACCCTTCCCTTTTCTTATAAAAAGAATAAAATTCTCTCTTTTTTAAGAGAGTTTTACAAAAAAAAAAAAAAAAGGTGGAGAGGGGGGAGAAAGAGAGATGGGGTAGAGTGATAGGGAATGGGAGGGCAGAGAAAGAGAAAGGGGGAAAGGCATACAGATAAGGGGAGGGGGGAAGAGAGATGGGGTGAGACTGACAGAGAAAGGGGGGGAGATTGACAGAAAAGAGGGGAGAAGAAAGGAAGCAAAGGTAGTGGAATGGGATGCCGCCTCCTTGTAAGTTCCTTGTAGGTTCCCACTTGTTGCTCTATGTTCGATTAACATTTATGCATTAATTTTTATTTTGTTATTATTTTATTGACATTTTATTTTCAGTATTAACTTTGTTCATTTTGATTTGGTTTTTCTCATCTGGCACTGTTCAGACTGTAGTGGGCTTCTGTTTGTATTGACACAGGGTTTGGCTTTTGAGTGACTGATGGGGCTGTATCTCAACTGGTCTGCGGTTCAGTTATTTTATTATTGTCGTGTGTTCTTTTATGTATTTTGGTACTTCTTAACAAACCCATTCATGCATACAGAAGTGGCACATACATTTGTAAACAAGCAAAATCAGCTTCTGTGTGGTATGGGCCTGAAATGGGGTACATGCACAATTTTTTTTAGCGTGTGTATTCTGGCTTCAGGGCAAATACAAACAGGAATGGAGACAGTGCACACACTGTGCCCAGATCTCAGCATGTTTCTACCTTTTACAGATTCCTTATCGACTGAAAGAACTTGACAATGAGTTTGACAGTTTCAACCAAGTCCCTGAATCTCCCATTGGACGGGAGGAAGAGCCATATGTCTACATGGTGGCAAAGAAATACAGGAAGGTCTGTTTTAAATGCTTCTCGTGGTGTTGGATATTTTGGCAAAGAGACAAAGAGCAGACGTGAAGGATTTTCAAAGGACGAACAGCAATTGGGGGGAGGGGAGGTGCCAAGTATGCCCACGTGTAAAAAAACAGTGCTCTTCACAATAAGCACTGCAGAGTCCCCAGTCTGACCACAGTGCCATCTGCCTGTTAACTGGATTTGTGCTGAAGGGTGCATTCTGCCTTCATGCATGACAGTATTGTACTGAAAGGTGCATTCTGCCTTCTTGCATGACAATATTTGTCAGGTAGAAAAGACTAACTGAAGGGGACAATGGGGAAGCAAAGCCTTGCTTACAGCTCTGTCCTGTGCAGGGTAGCTTCACCTCCTTTGTACAAGCTCAAGAGCAAAAGAAACAAATGGAGGAAGTTGAAGATATTTATGCTGTTGTCATGAACTTGAGTGGCAAGAACAATACCAAAATAGGAATGACGATCTCAGCACCGTTTTTCTCAGTAACACCTGGAGAAGTCAGATGTGCTGTTCCCAGTGCATTGAGAAGTGCATGTATAAAAGAACAAAAGACCTTTGGGTTGCTTCCCCCACGTTGGAGTGCTGTTACTCATTACTTGTATAATAAGCGGTTGTATATACAAGCACACCATTATGCACATGTATGTTTTTCTGGCTTGATTTGCGTAGGTCACCATTAAATATTCCAAGCTGGGCTTGGAGGACTTTGACTTCAAACATTACAACAAGACTCTCTTTGCTGGCCTGGAGCCCCACATCCCAAACGCTTACTGTAACTGCATGATCCAGGTAGGCACAACGTTGTTTTCTCTCTGTGCTGCATTTCCCCTCTCTTGTGTACTTGTCACCCCTTTCTCTGGTAACCACTTCCTCCTCCTCCTGTCCATCCTCAGGTGCTGTATTTCCTGGAGCCCGTGAGGTGCTTGGTTCAGAATCACTTGTGCCAGAAGGAGTTCTGCCTGAGCTGTGAACTGGGGTTCTTATTCCACATGCTGGATTTGTCCAGGGGGGACCCTTGTCAGGTAAACAATGCCTAGATCTGTGGTAAGATGCTGGTTCAAAAGGTGTATTGAGAGCAGAGGCAAAATAGTGGGGAGCCAGTGAATACTAAACCTGATCTGGAGTTGCATTAGAACTTTTTGGCAAGGAAGTGGGGATGGGAGTGGGCAGGAGATGGGGGCTGCTTGTGTTGTGATGGGCCATTTAGTGAAGCCCCTTGGGGAGGGGCGGAATGGTTGTTCGTCACCACACTTTTCCATCTGCTGCTGCACTCCTCCCCCTTCCAGTGAGGACAGCACCTCACAAAGAGGATGGAATGGAACTGATTTGATGTGCTTATATGGGAGGATGGAGCAGTCTTGGGATCAGTCCACAAGCAATTGTCTTCACCTTCCCTTTTCAATACAGCCATTTATTCTGTCTGTCCCAGGGCAGTAACTTCCTCCGCGCCTTCCGCACCATTCCAGAGGCAGCTGCTCTGGGGCTGATCTTGGCCGATTCAGATGAGGCAACAGGGAAAGTGAATCTTGGCCGCTTGATTCAGAGTTGGAACCGCTTCATCCTGACCCAGCTTCATCAGGAAACTCAAGAGCAGGAAGGCCCTCAGGCTTACCGGGGCATTGGCTGCAGGTAGGGAAAAACATGTCCCTTCATCCTGCTTTCATCTGTCTGCAGTGGGCAGAATGGAATTGTACAGTGAGCCATTTCTCTGTTGGAATACACCTTTCTCTTTTCCTGGTTTGTTCTGGGTTTAAAATAGACATTTCTGGATTCCAGAACTTTCAGTCTCTCTTGATCTTACCTTAGATGCAGCCTAGCCATATTGCAGGTAATCACAGCTAATGATGTGGGTTTAGCAGCTTAGATAACAATCTGGATCCCAGCCAGTGGCAGAAAGAATGTATACTTGACATCCTGATGGGGCTCTCTATGTATTGTCTATTGCTTTATCTATATACCTAATTCCCAAGTTGCCCCATGTGTGCGGATATCTAAATCCACACATCGGGGACACCTGGAGGGCAGGAAGATTTTCCTGCGCGTATGGGGCAGTCCTCAGGTGTGCAGAAAAATCTGAAAACTTGGAAAAAATACAGGGGGGATATTTAAATCCCCCCAAAAGTAAGAGCGTTCCCTGCACATGCGCAGAGAACGCTCTGGGAACTCTGCGGCGGGCCAGTGGTTGGAAGTCGCTCAGGCCTCGCCGCAGGGTTTGGGGGGAAGAGAGGAGATCGGCGGCAACAGCACAGGCAGAGGAGATTCCCAGAGCTGGGGCGGGAGGAGATCGGCGGGCCCGGCAGAGGAGGAGATCGCTGGAGCCGGGGGGGAGGAGGAGACAGGTGGTGGCGGCAGAGGAGACTGCCAGAGCTGGGGGGAGGAGGAGATCGGTGGGCCCGCTGGCAGCTGGTGGGCCTTGCCGCTGGAGCTGGGGGTGGTGGTGGTGGAGGGGGGTGGAGGAGACCGGGGACAGGGGGGAATTGGCGGGCTCAGTGGTTGGCAGCCACTCAGGCCGTGCTGCTGGTGTCTGGGGACGGGGGTGGGGGGAGGCTTACCTCCTGCTGCTGCTTCCTCCTCCTCCTGCTGTGTGTGGAGCTCTTCTCCCCCCACGAGTATCGCGGGTCCCCTTTCTTGTATCGTCTATAGCCTAGACTGACCCTTGAGGAAAATCTTCTCTTTTCGTTATTCCACCATAGTCTGCTTCAGAGGAGGAAGTTTTCTTTATTTTCATTATTTTTCTTTTTCCCCAGCCTTCCTGTCCTGTATGATAAAGCATGTTGTGAGCACCAGTCTCAGAAATACCCTGTATACATGAGTGGGTATGCTTAATTATACCTGACTTTGTGCCTGCTGATAAGTGACGTAAGAGTGCTGAAGGTCAGAAACTGAACTGCAGGCTATCTGTAAAACACACAGGGCAGATGCTACCAAAAGCAGCTACCAAACTGAAAAGCATTGGGTCCCTTCCAACAATAAGTGTGACATTGTAAAGTAGCAGGTGCTATAAGGATGTTTCAGCATTGCTCTTCCAAATGTTAAACACAAAGCTCAACTGATCTAGTCTCCTTTTTTCTAGCAACTTTGGATCTTCAGGGGATTCAGTCATTGGGCAGCTTTTCAGCTGTGAAGTGGAGAACTGCAGCATGTGTCGCTGTGGCAAGGAGACTGTCAGAGTGTCTTCTACGCTTCTCTTCACTCTCTCCTACCCTGACAGCAATGGTATGACTTCTAGGGATGCTACAAAGGGCTTGGGCAAGCATGGAATTAAAAGTGGTTGCCATGATGCTTTAAACTATAGGCAGCAAGCACTGGAGAGCTGTTGTGAATCTCACCGTTTTCCAGTGGCTTCTTTCAGGCTTGTATGGCTGGAATCCCTTGCTTAGAAAAGCACAGGTTGGAGCCTTGTGATAGAGGCATTCTTGCAGCAGTGGAAACAATTGCTAGGGAAGTTACAAGTTCGTTAATGCCACTCTTAACAGTCCTGTCTGACTACAGATCCCTTCCTGCCCGTATGACATAGTGTAATTGGTGGCTGTATTCTCGTTTTGGTTATTTAATTTCTGTAGCACTTCCTAACATAAAACCGTGCCTTGCAATTTTTTGTCTGTTCATTCTCACAGCAACCCTATGTTCATACTCAGCACTGGGTCCAGGCAGCTATTTCTTGACACCATTTATTTATTTATTTGATTTATACCCTGCCCTCCCTGCCGAAGCAGGCTCAGGGCAGCTTACAAAAATAACATAAAAACAGTTGTCTAAACCATCTAAAAACAAATCAAAACATAAAGTGCTAGCTGGTTGTAAACTAATACATTAGAGAAGGTGGTAATGGTTACTTTCCATCAGGTCTCGATCTTTATCGACTGGCACAGGCTGTAATGGTGGCGTCAGACACCTCTTTAGTGGTGGTGGTGGCAGTGGCAACAACTCCTTAGTCGAAGGCCTGGTGGAAGAGCTCTGCAGAACTGTGAAAGGTCCTACAGGTCCCTGATCTCTTCTGGGAGCTCATTTCACCAGTATGGAGCCACCACCAAGAACACCCTGGCCCTGGTTGTTGCCAGTCTGACGTCTTTAGGGCCTGGAAAGGTGAGTTGGTTTTGTGACACTGAACGCAGTGCTTACTGATCTCTGATCACTCTGGAGTTAATTTTCTTTAGTGCACGTTTGAATGGTTAAGTTTCACTTTCTAGTTAGATCTTTGGGACAATGAAAGTTACTCCCCCCCTTCCCTCGTCCCCAGATAAAATCAAGGATTGCGAATTTGCCCAGATCTTAAAGAGAAGCATCTGTCTGGAACAGAATACACAGGCTTGGTGTGAAAATTGTGAGAAATATCAGCCCACGGTAAGTGAGGAAGAAATTATCATTCACAAACTGATTTCCAAACCACAAGCTGTGGCATATTTGTGTGTGGAAAGCTGTTGCACAAGGCTGTGTCAGTGAAGTCTGCTGAGGGAGAGCAGGCTGCACCCGTGATAGAAGGCTCCTGAAATTCTGAGTGCTGATTATATGTTTCTGGTGGTTATAAATTTCTGGTGACCAGATTGTGAAGCTATCACAGCTTATGTTTTGCAGTTAAACTCTTAAGCTGATAGCACAGATGGTGCCATGTCCAGGTTCTGGTCAGAGCCTATTTGCACTGGTGGGGCTGACATCATGGACAGTTTCAGCAATCTGGGCCTTAGGTGGCTCTGCATGCAACCCCTTAGCCCAGACTCACAAACAAGGAACAGTTTGCCACCCTGACTTGGATAGCCCAATCAAGCCCAATCTCGTCAGATCTCGGAAGCTAAGCAGGGCCGACCCTGGCAAGTATTTGGATGGGAAACCTCCAGAGAATACCAGGGCCATCAAGCCACTTCTCCGAATGTCCTCCATGCCCCAGTAGGAGTCTCCAGAGGTCACCACGACTTCCAGGCACGGGCATGCACATGCACACATGCCAAAAATGAAACCTCCCCCAAAAGAAGCAGTTTGCCAACTCACGCTTTTATTCAGCCTTCCATTGACAGGGTTTCTCCTCCAAGCCATTACAGGAGCCCCAGGGTAGTTAATTTTGCTCCCTTTCTCCAACCGCCTCAATTGCTCCTTTCTGTTGTTCTAGTTCCACCTTCCATGGAGCCAGCCGCACAGCTTTTCTCCAGGGCCACTCTTAAGTTCTCCTCCAACTTATGGCCTTCAGCTGGGACCATGGGGCGGGGCTTCCACACGCACGCTTCTTGCCAGGCCCACCACCCTAATGGCACACCCTCTTCCCAGCTGGTGCCCCTCTGGCCAGACACTTGCAACCGGCCTTGACCAGTGTTCCCTGTAAGCTGAGTTAGTGTGAGCTCACAGTTTTTAGCCTCTGGCTCACACATTTTTGTCTTAGCTCAAGGAGGATGGCTCCAGAGCAAACTAATTTATGCAGTAGCCAAATCGTTCATTCACAACTTTAGTGCCAGTAGAACTTTTGCTCACAGGACTCCACAGTTTAGAGGGAGCATTGGTCTTGACCACCTTGGAATGTGAGTCTGTGGGCCTCTCACCAGTGCCATCCCTTCTCCTCCCACTCCAGTACCACTGATGGACAGTGGGACTTTCATATGAGTGAAAGATAATTCATCAGTTTTAACCTCTGGTATCTTTCTCTGTAGTGCTGCCACCAATTGGTAACCATATTCTTTTAAGATGGATCATTTGTCTCACGAGCTATAATGAGTTCCTAGTAGCTGTAGGATAAAGCCACCATAGTAATGCCAAGTTGTCATCTGTGCCACTTGCCCTTCTGTCATGTAACATGTTGTATTTTTGCCACTCAAGGTCCAGACACGCAATATCCGCTGCCTTCCTGATGTTTTAGTCATTAACTGTGAAGTGAACAGCTCCAAGGAAGCAGAATTCTGGAAGATGCAGGCAGAGGTATTTAGGAGTGCCTATGTTTTCCCTTTCAGTTTGCAGTCAGTCAGATGCATTTCAAGACATCCTTATCATGACCCATTCCTGAAACTGGAATGAGAAGTCGTCAGGGGTTGATGCTGAATGAAGCGCTACACATTTGTATGGCCATCTGTTAGATTTATAGTTTTGGTTTCTCTTTTCTCGACAGTATGCCTTTAAGAAGTTGATGATGAAGAAGGGTGGCCTGGAACTCTCCAAGAGTAGAGAAATCCCTTTTGGGGAATGGTAAGTTAGGATGGCTTCTTACCTGGTGATCAGAAAAATCCATTTCTGTTTTCTCGGATTCAGTACCACTACTGATCTTCTTTTGTTTAAGACTTCTGGTTTAAAGACTGGAAGGCAGATGGGACTTTAACCACAGTCTTGTATGTGCTGCAGTGTGCACTGGGAAGGGGTACTGAAGGAAATCTCAGTAGCAAGACAGAACAAACTGAATAACATAGACCATTATTTCTGGTGTATCCAGAACTTCATACTTAAAAGATTTAAAAGTCCATATTGGGTTATTAATACTCTTGTGAAAATTTTAGATTTCTTAGTGGGCCTGGGATAACAAAAGCTAAATTGTAGATGTATCTGTAATTTGTAGTAACAAGTGGGAACCCACAAGGACTTACAGGAGGCATCTCATTTCCTCCTCTTCCACTATTTCCTCTTGTCCAATCCCAAAAGCTCACAGAGCCTCTCTCCTTTTAGTGTTGCCAACCTCCAGGTGGGGCCCAGAGACTTCCTGGAATCACAACAGATCTCCCAACTACAGAGATCGGTAGCCTGGAAGGATGAGGTCTGGAGAGGGAAATGACTTCAGCAGGATCCATTGCCATAGAGTCCACCCTCCAAAGCAGTTGTAATTCTGGGAGATATCTAGCCTCCTCCTGCCGGGGGGTGGGGGGATGGTGCTCTGGTTCCCTTGGAGGAAATGGCTGTCTTGGAGGATGGAGAATTATACCTTTCTGAGGTCCCCTCTTCAAACCCCACCCTTTCCAGACTCCAGTCCTCAAATCTCCTGAAATTTCCTAACCCTAAGTTGGCAACCCTATCTCCTCCAGCCAGTCTACTTTTACCTGCCTCCTGTCTTAAGCTTTCCTTCTCTCCCCCCACCCAGCAGCCTCTACCTAGGAAGACTGTGGCTCGGTTGTGTGGTGCAGGCCACTGGGCCAGGCCCACTTGCATGGTAGGGAACCCTCAAGGACTTGTGAGGTGGCACCTCCATTTTCCGTGTATCAACCTCCCCACATTATTTTCTCTTTTCCCTTCCCCCTGGCCACCCCCATATCCTCTCCCCTTTCCCTGCCTCATTCTCTCCTTCTCAGCCATTCACCAACCTACCTTTTATCTGTCTCTCATCTTCAGCTACATTTATTATTTATTTACTTCATTAATACCCCATGTTTCTCCAGAGCAAAAGCAGCTTAGATTACTCTCCTCTTTATCCACAACTACCCTGTGAGGTAAGTTAGGCTGAAAGTATGTGACTAGTCCATAATCACCCAGTGAGCTTCCACAGCAAGATGGAGATTCGATCTCAATCTCCCAGACCCTACTCTAAAGCTCTAACTGCTATACTAGCTTTCATACGGTAGCTGCTGTTAAACAGCAGAAAACCACCAGGTCTAGGCTTGCCAGCCTCCAGGTGGGACCTGGAGATCTCCCTGAATTACAACTAAATTCCAGATGGCACAGATCTGTCCTCCTGGAGAAAATGGCTGCTTTGGAGAGTGGATTGTGTGCCATGTTATCCAGCTGAGGCATGTCCCCTCCCCAAACCCTGGCCTCCTCAGACTCCATCACAAAATCTCTAAGAATTTACCAACTGGATCTGGCAACGCTAGGCCTGGCTCCAATGAGTCCTTCCTTAAAGATGCATTAACAAAAGCATTGTGTCCAGATCACGGGAGGTAGTAGTCCCGCTCTATTCTGCTATGGTCAGCCCTCACCTGGAGTACTGTGTCCAGTTTTGGGCACCACATTTTAGGAAGGATGTTGATGAGCTTGAGCGTGTCCAGAGGAGGGCAACCAGAATGGTGAGAGGGTTGGAATCCAAGTCTTACAAGGAAAGGCTGACAGAGTTGGATATGTTTAGCCTGGGAAAGAGAAGGCTTAGAGGGGACATGATTGAAGTCTTCAAATATTTGAAGGGCTGTTATGTAGAAGATGGAGCAAATCTATTCTCTCTTGCTCCGGAATGCAAGACTAGATCTAATGGGTGGAAATTACAAGGGAATCGTTACCGGATAAATATTAAAGAAACTTCCTAACTGTAAGAGTGGTTGAGCAGTGGAACAGACTGCCTCGGGAGGTGGTGGATGCTCCTTCACTGGATGTTTTCAAGTGGAGGCTGAATGACCATCTTTCAGGTATGTTGTAGGGCTATCTTTCGGCTATGCTCTTGCAGAGCGCAGGGGGTTGGACTAGATGACCTGCAAGGTCCCTTCCATGATTCTATGAAAAGCCAAAATTGGCCTGGAAAGGGTCCTGCCCCTCCCTCTGCCTTCTATTGACAGAACCAAGCTTGGAATACTGTGATTGCCTAGCAACAGCCACTCAGGGAATCCATTACTTAAAGCTACAGGCACTCCTTTTATCATTTTGGGTTTGGGTTGTTTTTTTTTAAAGATTTCATTTATTTGCAAACCTAGGGCGTTTCCCTGGTTTGTAGAAAGATATGTCTTGCCCATTCACAGCTCCAGTCACCAGATTTAAGTATCCTTAGATTCCACCAACTTGGCTATTAGTATATAGATGATGATACCAGTATTACCTGAGGGGTTCATCTTTTTTTTCCTTCCTCAATCTGATCTTGGCTAGCTATTAATTGTGGGTGGCTTTTATTAGAGCTGGGCCTGCTAACTTTTCAGTGGTGCCACATCTGGCCATCATCAGCCACTTGTCTCCCTACACCCTGACATCACGGGATCATGTCCCACTGGAAAATACCACAAACACACTAGCCTCCTGTACACAACCATTCTCAGGACCCAGAACTGTCAGACTGAGTAGAGCATCCTGCTTCTGGGATGCAGTCATTGCGCCCATTCCATCATAACTTTTTTTACCTTTAGAAAGCAGTACCATTGGAGAAACTAAGCAAGTAACAATTCTCAGTTGTTTTAATGGATACTCTTACTTTGGGAAAGTGAATATTGAAAAAACCCTCCTTCTTCCTTTTCTGTGTTTGATATCTGTGGTTCTTCACTCCATTTTTCTGCAGGCAGACTATAGTTGTCATAGCTGAAAAATGGAAAAATGTGTTTGTTTATTTATTAGATTTATACCCTGCCCTCCCTGCTGAAGCAGGCCCAGAGCAGCTGTTCTGTTTTTATGAACAGTCTACGTGGATTTTTCAGGAAAGATGAACAACTGGTTGTTAGACTCCTTACCCAGCTACTCTTTCTCACATATCTTTCCTGCCAAAATCATAGAGCGTTTTGCATTTGGATGTAACTTTTTCATGCTTATTTTTTCACACAGAGAGAAAATTCTCTGGTTCATTGTGTAAATGGCCAAATGGTTGATAGTGTCCATCCCCTCTTCATGAAATGCATGGCTTGTGTCCTTTCAGTAATACTAGGAAAGCCAAGTACTTGACTGAGCTGAAAAAAAGGCTCTTGGAACTTCAGTCATCCTCATGAATGCTTCCTTCTTTGTCTGTGATACTACCAGTGCTTGTGCTTGCTTTGCTTTCAGGAATGAACTAGGAGTTGCAGAAGGGGGCAACACTTATACTTCCATTGAGGAGCTGAAGAACATCTGGATACCTTATTCCATAAAAATGAAGCTGTCCAAGAACAAGGAGCTGGAAGTTTACAACTGGGATGAAAGCTCTGAAGTAAAACATCTCTTACTAACACAGAAAGTGACCCATAGCACCTGATGGTGGGGACGGGGCATGTAGAGGAAGAGAAAACAATACAACCCAGATGTTTAAATTCCAAATATGGCTGCAAAAGGGTGGGGGGTAAAAGAGGATCCATGAAGGGAGAAGTCCATCAGTGGCTCCTAGCAGTGACAATTAATGGAAACCTCCACATTCAGAGGTAGAAAGCCTCTGGATACCAGTTCCAGGAGGCAACATCATGGGGAGGCCCTGGCCTCTCCACTCAGTTCGTTGGTCCTCCAGGGTAACTGATTAGCCACGGTATGAAACAGGATGCTGGACTAGATGGACCACTGGTTGATCTTATGATTTGTAAATGCTTTCTCAGTGTCATAGACCTCAGGGATTTGTCACAAAATCTTTTTTGTGTGTGTATTTTGTGTGTGTGCGTGTGCATGCGCTTGCATGTCTGGAAGTCATGGTGACTTCTGGCAATCCCTACAGGGACTTGAACGTTTTTCAGAGAGGTGGCTTGATAGCCTGCCTTTGCATCCTGAGCCCTGGTTTTCCTTTAGAGGTAATTCCTCCAATTACTTGCCAGGGTCGGCCCTGCTTCACTTCCAGGATCTGACAAGATCGGGCTCGCCTGAGCTATCCAGCTCAGAAGTCTTCAGGAAATCTTCTGATCGATTTCTGTCCACAACCAAACAATCCTTGGAAGGAGTTAAGCAGCAAATGTGGAAGAATTTCCAGGGTGAGGTCTCCATGCCCCCCTTGGTAACTTGTATCATGGCTTGATTATTTGGTGGGCTGTTTCCCCATAATGAGAGAGACAAGTTCCCCTTTGACCACCATATGCCTCTTACAAGCACAGTAACATATGGAGTACAGATTCAGATCCAAAATAAACAGAGTTCCCATCTATTACCCATTTGCGTTGCTTTTCCCACTGATGCTCTCAAAGCATTTGTTGAAAATTTCACAAAATTGCAAAAATTACATTAGTACAAAATGATGATGAGAATCTTAATGGTGTGATAGAAACCAAATGGCAGGAGTAAGGCAAACTAGAATTATTGAAATCCAGTAAAAGTTCAGAGCATCATCCCAAACACATTTTTCCTGTACTTATGTGAAAGCTACGTATCAGATTGTAAGCCAAGCCAATATTATGGGGGGTCTGAGAACAATAGGAAAGATTTCTTAACAGGGATTTTTTAAAAGATGCTGTGAGGTAGCCCCTCAAGGTAGCCCATGTAACAGGAGAAGTAAGTATATGTCCTGTGCTGGAACAAAAGCCTTCGTCCATTTTTGTGCTGAGTTCTGATTTCAAAGGCCAAGGGCTGGCTGCTGGTGTATCCTTAAGGGCAGGCCAGTTTTCCCCCCATGTTGGGAAGAACGGGGGTTCCTTGGGCCCTTCACCTTTTCCCAGAGCTGCAGCCCACTGATAGTGCCACCTTCTTCTTTGCAGCTGAGTGTGCTGGATGATCAGGAGTCGACTTATGTCTATGATCTTATGGCAACTGTTGTGCACATCCTGGATTCCCGCGCCGGGGGCAGCCTAGTGGGGCACATAAAAGTGGGGGAGACCTACCACCAAAGAAAGGAGGTGAGTCAGTAAGGGAAACCTGGACAGCTTGCTGGTCTCTGCCCATTCTGCTGCCCTTGAGAGTTCTTGGATCTCATCAGTGATGCCCCAGACTCTGGAAGAATCCTCTTTTGTCAAGGCTTTGTTCTGTTACTGTTTATAACAGAGTCTCCTTCAGTGTAAGTCTTTTGTTTGACGGTGACTCATAGTCCATAAGTGAAGAGTTGCAGTCCATAATGCACATATGTCCTCCTCTTTGCTCAGGGGGTCACGCACCAGCAGTGGTATCTTTTCAACGACTTTCTCATTGAGCCTGTGGACAAGGTAAGAGTACCGTGCTCCGTGTCCCTTCTCTTTCCCAAAAATCTAAGTTTCACAAGAGAACTCTGTTTCTACACATTCATATATAAAAGGTTTTTTTTTAAAAAAAATCAATATGTTAATTTTACCTGTTTTTTTAATAAACATGGCATCTCCAGTTTATGCAGAACCTTTTGTCGTACTGTGGGGTGGAAACAAAGCAGCAGAAGTGTTACAGGGAAGGGGAATGTGTTTGGAGCCTGCCAGCAGAAGTCAAGTAGCAACAGAGAACGTGGAGGTTTTACTGACTGAACCCTAGAGTGTCTTGCAGACTGTCTGGCATCAGGTGCCAGTTTATACACACCTGCAGATTTGCGGAAACAAATATCCTAAAAATGTCTAGTCCAAAATCTCCTCCCCCCAAAAAAAAAGAAAGAAAGAAAGAAAAAGAGTCAGTATGTATTTTGCCATTGGATTTAGAGGTACAGCCTTCCCAGTATTTTTAATCCCACTTATTATGAGGTTGTCTCCCAAACACCCACTACAAGAAGCATTCTGGGGAATAGCAGATTAAACCCACAAATACATTTTTTATTTCTATTATGATGGAACAAAGCTGCATATTTTCCTGCATTTCAATAAGAGTGCAGTCTCAAGCGGGAGGGAGGAGCAGATTCCAACATCAGTCTAGTTATAGAGCAAGATTGCACATAAGAGGAAGGCAGGTTTTCTCATAAAATTTGATCTAGGAAATCCCACCAAGCTTGCATATGCTGAGTACAAGGCGGATACTGTGAAGACCCCAACAGGCCAAGCCTTGAGGCTCTTGCAACACATCCTAAAGGGAACATTAGCCTGCCTGTGGCTGCTCCGCTGACTAAGCTGCCACATCTTCGCTAACACAGTAGCACAGGTCGATCCTACTTGTCTTCTGCACAGAACCTCCCAAGTCCACATTGCAACACATGTCCAACTTGCACCATCCTTATTGTCTACATTCAAACCACTTTTGTGTCTCATAGAAGGAGAAAAGCGGGTGAAATTATTTTAAACAAAGAAGCCCATGCAGTTTGGGTCTGTGTAAGAGTTCAGAGTGCAGTAGTGACTTACCCAAGGAGAACTATTTTCTGTGTTTATTTATTTATTTATTTGGTTCAGTTTCTATCCCTCCCTTCCCACAAGTGGGCTCAGGGCAGGTTACAGTATTAACATAAAACAATAAAATCAAGATTAAAACTATAAACTTAACCATTAAATGATGTCGATCAAACTACATCACAGCCATAACAATGGTACCCTAGTATAAGGCTAGATCCAAAAAGAGATTCCAGATTATAAGTACACTACTGTGGATAAACCAGGCAGTTATCATTCAGTGTCCTCGAAAACTGAAGACCACGGTACAGATGGTAACAGAGAGAGAACAGGATGGTAACAGGTGGGGCCAGATGATATTTGATGCCTGCTGCCACACCCGAAAGCCTGGAAGAAGCCACTTTGCTTTCTTTTTTTTAATGAAATTGTTATTGAAGCATGTTCATGATGCTTGTGTTTTGTTGTTGCTGTTTCACTTATTTATGTATTGTTTTACTTCTTTGCTTTTGGATTTGCAGTGTGAGGCTGTGCAGTTTGACATGAGCTGGAAGGTGCCTGGTATCCTTTATTATGTGCGTCGGAACCTCCACTCGAAGTACAATTTAAACAGTGAGTGAGTGTGTACATATGTGTATGGCTGCCTGGAAATGGTTGTGCAGAATTTTACAAATGTTACTCTATGACTCAAGAGACCCAAGGTCACCTTCATGCTCTTGCCACAGACTTTCTATCTTTCTCTCAAATGCAGATGTCTGTCTTTATTAGTTATGGGCATTACCATGAAAGATCATCTAATTCACTTTATAATCAAGCAGCACATGTGGACAAAGTCAATTAACCCTTAAGCCCATTCAAAACTGCTTGGTTTAGTAAGATTCCTCCACACACACATATACGTGCACAAAGCCAGTGGAATTCCTGAGCCAGGACTCCACTACATTGTTCCATGGTCTGTGAAATATGGAATGTCATTGCTTGTAATGCATTGCACAGCGACATCCCAGCATACGTAGGCCTTGCTGGCACCATTCACTGAGATATGCCTGAATGAGTACTTTAGATGTGCCTCTGTCTGTTTCCAGCAGCAAGCCTTGCAATCACACTGCAGAATAGTATCAGCTGGATTGGCTCAAGATACCTGGCTGTCCCACTTCCTTGTGAACCAGTCAGTTTCCTACGTCCGGCCCTGGTTACTAGTCCCAACAATATATATTCATGTATTTGGCACACCCATTTGATAAACAGCTGTCTCTGTTGTTGTTGTTGCTGTCAAGTTACCATTGCCTGCCTCTGCATATTAACTGTGGTATTCCTTTTTTTTTTTATAAAAACCCTCCTAAAAAGGAGAGAGTTTTATTGCTTTTTATAATAAGAAAGAGGTAGGGTATATAGATGGATTAAGAAAAGAGTTGAGTGAATTTTTCTGTTAAAGGATTAGGTTCAGTTAGTAAAAATACCGTTTTTGGCAACCACCGTGGTTGGAAGATCTTCTTTTCATCTTTCAAAAGTCCAAAATAACTCTGTTAGTAAGTTAGTAAAGTCCCTTGGGGTTAGTTATTAATCAGCTCCTTTCTGACGTTTCATGAACAGTTATTTCTTAGGTTGTCTTCTTTTTGTGTCTCTCAAATTGTAAGATGGGCCCTCTTTAGCCTTCACGTCTCCCGCTCCAGCACCTCCCTCCTCTGGGTCGCTGTCCTCTTCGCTGCTTGATTCCGACCAAATTGCGAGTGCTGCATCTTCCTCTGTACTGGCGTGTCTCTTCAGAAATTCTTGTGCTTTGAAGACGGAGTCAATCTTCTCTCTTTTATCCTTATATTTAAACACCAGCCCTTCGGGGAAGCTCCATCTGTAAATAGTCTGATGCCTTTGTAAGAATGTGGTCAACCCTTTATATGCTTTCCTTTTCATACGGATTTCATAAGGAACATCTTTCAAAGTTCTGATAGTCTGCTCCCCAATCTTCAAGGGCACCGCTGAAACTACACGTAGAATTTGATCTCTGGTAGCTGCTTAGTGAACTTGACAACCACTTCTGCTGGCAGATTATTTTTCTTTGTAAAGGCGGAGTAGGCTCTATAGACGATATCCATCTCTTCTTTTAATTCTTTTGCTTCTCTGCCCGTTAAGGGTGCCAAGGAATTCGCCAGTATAGACCTGAGATCCTCTTTCTCTTCTTCTTTAATGCCCTGAAAGCGGAGAGTCAGATTAGATTTCTCCATCTGCAACATTAAAATTCTTTTTTCTTGCATATCCTGATGCTTTTCTAATTTGTTGGCCCTTTCTTTATTTTCCTGGTGTCTTCCGTCGAGACCAGACACTTCTGTGCGATCTCCTCCATCTTCTTTGCTGTTTCCGTTAGTTGTTTTTGTTGACTGTTGAGAACACCTTCCATGTTAGTCAAAGTTTCGCTGATTTTCTGAATTTGCTCCAGCAGAGGGTGCAGTAGCTCGCTTTTCTGTTGATTGACAGCAGGCTCGGGGGGGGGTGTTGCCCGGACCGGAAGTCCCTCCTCCCTTCTTTTCCGGCTTTTGTGGGACCTTTTTGAACGCCGACATTTTCCCTGTTTGTTTACTTTATCAAAGTTCGTGCCGCATCTCTCAGGAGACCAGCCTGCTCTTGATCTTCAATGAAACCCCAAAGGTACTTTCACCAACACTTTTCCCCCTTTACCCCCCCTTCGCTTTTCCTTTGTAAGTCCCGTTTCTCAAAGGGGGTGGGGATTCCTCCCTCCTCCCAACCGCTTATGCGCTTACAGGGGGGTTCGCGTTTTCGCTTCAAAGTAAACCTCCAACTCACGATTCGATGCCAGTTCTTCTTTTTATTTTAATTCATGTCGCTTATCTTCACTCCTGGAAGTCGGTGGCGTTGCTAAGTCCCACACGGGCACAACGCAGCGGGGCTGATTGGGGCAGGGAGAAAGCCTCAATTTCCCGGCTGTCTGCCGGCAAAGAGGCTACTCCCCAAGCGCCCCCGGTTCGGAGCCTTTGCCTAAGGCTCACTAGGGTCTTTCGCATGTGCGAAGACCTCCCCAACCGCGCATGGGCTAACCATCTCCGGGAACGTCCCGAGAGGTGGCCGCCATTTGCTCCGCCGAAACCGAAACTCCTGCATATTAACTGTGGTATTCCTTGATGGTCTCCCATCCAAATATTAACCAGGGCTTCTGAGATTTGATGAGATTAGGCTATCCTCCAGGGAGTTTAAAAAGACTTCTAATCCTGCTTGTAATATTCCTTTGGTTGGAAAATGGTGTTTGTTCTGAGCATTCTCAAACTCCCTCACAGCTCTCATGTACTTCTGCTTCTCGACTTCCTCTCTGGTTCTCTTCTGAACTGCCCTTATTTGCCAAGTGATGAGGCCTGACTAATGTTGAGTAAGGAATAGTCTTCCCAAGAAGGAGCATGAGAATAAGGTGGGTTGTTACAAGGTACTGATGCACCGCAGGAACTGAAGGGGACAGGCAGGGAGTACCTCTTGTGAAGAAGTGGGTTGCAAACCACAAGGAAGTGGAAACTCATTTGGCTGATGATGAAAAGGAAAGAGCAACATTTGTGGCAGGGGAGAGAAACCACTGTTTTCAGGCCAAAACTCTTTGCTGGTGGAGGCGGAGGCAAATTCGCATAAACCTAGAAGTCCAAATTGTGAAATGGAAATCAAATGTATGTGGGCTGCGTGTGCTCCTGAAAGTCTGGATTTTTCAGCATACATGGACATTTTATTGCATGATTTCTGGCTGTCAGGATCCTTTTGCAATAGTGCTGTAAGACATCTGCATACCTAGAAAAATCAGAACATGAGTGGTTCATGTACCTTCAGCTCTGCATTTCTGTATGCTCCTGGAGTTGTGTGAGTTACTCTTGGCATATTCAACCTTAGTGTTGTGTGCTCAGCACACAAGAGACGAAGATATCCTTGCTTAAGGGTCTGGTATTAATAAGAAAAATCTAACCAATTTGTGCAGTATCATGAGTCCTATAGCTCAATGTTATCAGCAGGATTTCCTTCAAAAATCCATCTGGTGGGAGATTTTGCTTTGCTTGCTTGGTGCTAGTAGACCCTTTCCAAGGGTATAGCAAAGCAAGAATGCTGCAGGGCTTTTTAAAGACTTGATGATGTCCTTGATCCCATTGGTGCCCCTGATGGAACGAGGTTATTGCTTAAAAGTAGTGTGTGCTCTTACCCTCTCAGGAGTAATTGTGTCCTAAGGCTTGCAGCAGCTGTGTTTTTTGGGGCAGCCATACCCCAGGATTTAAACACACAGGTGGAGCTGACCTAGTTCTCTGCAGACACCCACCTTGCATGAGAAAAGGTAGAACTGACACGGTGAATATTTTCTGCCTTAAACAAATAAGCAAGCAAACTCAAAGTCTTGAAAGAAGCCTGAAGATCTTTCTTGATTGCAAAAATTCAAATAATCCTGTTTGTTTCTTTCCCTTCATCTTTCCTTTCTCTTGAAACTGCCCCATTTCTCCCTTGCCATAGAGGAAAAGCTGAAATTTCGTTGCTGGGTTTTTTTTATTATGCTGCAGTGTTTTTAAAATATAAATATCTGTATTCCTCTTCTTTTAAATTTGGACATAGTGTTGGAAGTGCAGGGCACAAGGGGTTTTTTGGTGATTGAGATGTAGAGTGCCTTAAACACTTTCAAAAGCACTATGCAGATGTGTGTTGTTATTCATAATAGTAATTGTATCTTAGATGGCTTTTTAAAAGACATATTCAGGAAGAGGTCTATCAATTACTATCAGCCACACTGACTAACTGTTGTCAAGTACTTCTGAACACAAAGGCTCCAAGCTGTGTGTTCAGAGGTAGCTGACAACGCCAGTTTCTGAGAGGGGGAAGCTGCAGGGGGAGGGAACCAATCCCTGTTGGTGGGATTCCTGGAGGCCACTGTGTGACACCGGATGCTGGCCTTTAGTCTGCTCCAGCAGGGCTCTTCCCATAGATTACCTTGCTGCAACTCTTACAATAACCCTGTAAGGTTGGTCCATATTGTCTTTATATTGCAAGAATGGATGACTGATTTCACACGGATGACTTTCTGATCAGCCATTAAGGTGAAACAGCACCTAATTTTCTTCCGCTTCCCGAAGCAAACAGATCTGAATGTTGTTTGGATTTCACACAAGTGCCTCACTTCTGAAGGGAGAAGTGTTGTTGGGACTCCCTCTGGGACATACTCTGCTCCCAAATTAATCACTCATCCAAAGAACTAACGGAAACTCTAAAGTTCACTTTTGTTGGAGTGTGACTATAGGGTGTCTTGAAGAGCACCAGCATTTCAAAAATGTACTGTTTACATCATTGGGTCTTCTTCCAGTGGGTCTAAATGATTAAGTTTTTCCTGTCTGTCAAAGAGTTTTTAGGAATAGGGTGTGATTTGTACCTGGAAGGAATGTGTACCTGCAAGGCCTTCTTCCTTGGGGCATCCAAGTGGTGGGAGGCCCGTATTGTTGTTTTTTCTGCAGACCATAATCCCAGAGAGCATCCATGAACAGGGTGGAGCCACTGACCGAATTTCTCTTCTCTCTTTCAGTTAAGAACCCCATTGAAGCCAGTGTACTGCTTGCTGAGGCCTCCCTCGCTCGCAAACAGCGCAAATGTCATGCCACTTTTATCCCACTCATGCTGAATGAGATGCCACAGGCCGGAGACCTGGTTGGACTGGATGCTGAGTTTGTCACCCTCAACGAGGTAGAGGTTGCATTGGGCTGTGTAAAATGAGTTTTACAGTTTCCAGACAAATAACAGACTACAAAAAATGGTGTTAAAAGATAAACCTCTTAATTAAAATCCTGGGGAAAATGAAATGCTTGGGCCTGGCACCTAACAGAGATTAGCATAGGCACCAAATGAGCCTCAAGGGGAAGGTTATTCCATAGGCAAGGTGCCATAACTGAAAAGCACAGTCTCTGGTGTCCCCCTGCCTCACCTCTGAGGGTGGGGGCACAGAGAGGTGACAAAAGGTGCTGTGTGCCATGGAGGAGACCTGAGCCTCCAGCCATAAGCCAGGATCCAGCAGCACCCCTCCCCAAGTGACAGATCTGTTCCTTTGCGAGGGCCACATGAAACAAATCTATTTGCACTTTTAAAATCCACAACAGGAGGAAGCTGAGCTTCGCAGTGATGGGACCAAATCCACTATCAAGCCCAGCCAGATGTCAGTGGCCAGGATCACATGTGTGAGGGGGCAAGGTCCCAACGAGGGCGTTCCCTTCATCGACGACTACATCTCCACACAAGAACAGGTCTGCAGCCATTGTTATCAGGGTAGCAGTTGGCCCCCTCCCATTGAACATGAAGAACTTCCACGTTAAGTCTAGTATCTGTCTGTCTTCATCACTCGTTCACCATCCTCTCTTCATCTTTGCAGGTGGTAGATTACCTCACTCAGTACTCGGGCATAAAACCAGGTGATCTGGATGCCAAAATTTCTTCCAAGCACCTCACAACTCTCAAATCCACCTACTTGAAGTTACGCTTTCTCATTGATGCTGGAGTCAAGTTTGTGGGTCATGGACTGCAAAAAGACTTCCGGGTCATCAACATCATGGTGACTGCCATTTTCTCCCTTCCAGTCTGGTATATACCTAACAGCTGAAAACTTTGAGTAAAATGGGTGGTACATTTCTGTGCTTATAAAGAAGGTGAAGGTCTGCAGGGGCAGAACAATAACAAATGAAAATAGTTGAAGAAGGGGGACTCTAGGCTGTAGCCCCTAAGTTTATGAATTGTGAAGGTCATGGGTGATGAGAGGAATTCAGCGGCAGGGCAGCATGCATAAACTAGTTCTAGGAAACAGAGGGAATTGTGTATGAACAGCAGTGTTGCTCCAATAATAAGGATGCGTTTTATGTTTGTGTTACATTTGTATCTTATTTTTATTTCCATTACTTTTTCTTTAGTGTGATTTCTTCTCCAGCTTACTGAAGTTTACTGTTTATTTGTGCAGTTCCTGCAAGTTTTCTTTGACTTTGTTTTTTGAGCAAGGATAAAATGCACAAGTCCCTGCCTCCACCTCCCTAATCATATAATCTAAAATAAATAAAATACAACAGGATTGGAACCAGAATGTATCTACAAGCAGCTCATCTAATTCTAGCATTTAGGACTGTGATCCTAAGAATGCTTTCCTGGGAGTAAACCCTGTTGATAAAATTGGACTTGCTTCCCAAAAGACTTGCATAGCTCTTCGAATGTGATTTTAAAGTTGTATTTTGGGGGATTTGGGGCTGTCTCAGGAATATATCAGGAACTGCTCCATAAAACTGGCAGACAAGTTTTCCTGAAAAGACAATTTGCCCACTGTTGCTTCCCTTCCCTTCCTCTGCAACATGTAATGGCAACTGGGTCATCTCTCAACTCACACAAGACCATGGTGAGGCCCAATTGGACGGGCCAATGCCAATGCCTGAACTGAGTTGGACCTCATACATCCCCAAATCTTCCCTCTGCCATAGGCTGCTGCAGGTGTGCAGGGGTTCCAAAGTGCAAGAGTCAATATGGAAAATGGCTCCCATGAAGACAGAACACTTCTAAACTAGGCTGTTGACTCTGAAGGTAAAGGTAAAGGTTCCCTTGCTCGAAAGCCAGTCGAATTCCGACTCTAGGGTTGCGGTGCTCATCTCCGTTTCAAAGCCGAAGAGCCAGTGCTGTCCGAAGACGTTTCCGTGGTCATGTGGCCGGCATGACTAAACACCAAGGCGCACGGAACGCTGTTACCTTCCCACCGAAGTGGTACCTATTTATCTACTTGCAATTTCTTGCTTTCGAACTGCTAGGTTGGCAGGAGCTGGAACTAGAGATGGGAGCTCACCCCGTCATGCGGCACTCTCGGGTCTCGAACTGCTGGACTACTGACCTTCCACAGCCTGCAGTTCAGCGTCTTAACCACTTGAGCCACCGCAGCTCCTTTTGTTGACTCTGAAAGCTCATGCCAAAAGCAACTGGTTAAAGCAGCTGGTTAAATTGTCTGACGCTATCTGAAATAATGTAGTCATCAATATGTTGTTGAAGGCTTTCATTAATGACTCAGCCCTACCCCACCTTCCTGAGTAGATATAAATTACTTGCCTACCATTTTTCTTCTCACATTAACACCGAGAGTACTCCATCTTTCTGTGTTACACCTCTGAGGCTGCCAGTCACAGCTGCTGGTGAAATGTCAGGTACTACAGTGCCAAGACCACGGCCACACAGCCCAAAAAATCTAAAACAACTAATGTGGTCATCCTTTGGTTTTGGTTTTAAACTTGTTTTTCAAGGTTGTACATTGCCTACAGCCTTACATTGTAAGGAACCCTCGATTTATAAATCAAATAAATGATAAGAACAACAACAACAATGCAAGGCACTGTTGCAGCTCTATGCAGAATTAGACCCCTTTAAGCCTGTTGTTTCCAGTGGACTTAGAAGGCGTAACGCTGAAAATGTGCCTTAATTCTTTTCCTGGCACACTTTTGAGACCATATTCAGTAGTCGCTATTCTTCTAATCTAGGATTTCTGTACATCAAGGCCTCTATAGCAGTAGAAAAGAGCAAGAGTCCAGTAGCACCTTAAAGACTTAACAAAATTTGTGGCAGGTTTATCTGAAGAAGTCAGCAGTGACTCATGAAAGCTCACATACCCTGCCACAAATTTTGTTAGTCTTTAAGGTGCTATTGGACTCTTGCTCTTTTCTACTGCTACAGACTAACATGGCTAGCCATCTTGATCTATTTGTTTTTTGATTGCCAGCAATTCAGCTATTGTTTTGTCTGCTTAGTAGGGGGTCTCTAAAATCTTCAGGACTGCTGTTGCTTCCACATGGAGTTCTTTGCCTCCCAAACTGCAGTGGTTCTTTTTAGGGCTTACACACAACATTCTTGTCTAGTCATCCTGTTCCCCCAGCGTGGCTGTTTCCCAAAACAGCTTTTGTAATATCTCTCAAACAATACTCTCCCTAAAATGGGTTTGCGGAAAGTGTGGAGGGGAAGGTGCTGATATCTGCACCCTCCCCCACCTACATCCAGTACCGTTTGCCTGTCATTTCCACCCTCCATTGTCAAGCTTTTCACCTTTTTTAAAAATAAGTTGGTAGTAAATACATCACTATAGTGTTAAAAGACTATTGCAGTATAGAAACTACCAATTTTTAAAAAGAAGAAATGGGAAATTATGCCTGTATAGAAGCAAGCTATATATGTGTTTGTACTATCTGCACTCATAACAAGATATGCCTATCCCTGCAGGTGCCCAAGGACCAAGTCATTGATACTGTGTACTTGTTCCATATGCCCAGGAAGAGGATGATCTCACTGCGCTTCCTTGCATGGTACTTCTTGGGTCAGTAGAGACTTCCTGCCATCAGAATCAAATACAGTATCTCTCTCAGTCAGCTTGATCTCCCTTTGTTAGAGAACAACACATCCCTCTCCCCACTCCAGGATTCCATGCAACACAATTCCCTTTGTATAATTGTTGTAGGGCTCAGTATTGCATTGATCCTTCATTTGTTAGTTTAAAATATTTCTATCCTACTCCATATGTCCAGTTTCTTATTTGAAAATTTGGATGTGGTGGGCCAAATGGAGACATCAGCAGGGCTGTGAGCCAGGAAAAAATCATGGCTTGGTTAATATCAAGGTCTGAAGATAGGTGTCACGGTACCTCTCTTTTATTTTGTGTGGTTAGGTGTGATGTAGTTTTAAATTTCTTGTTGTTTCTTTCTCTCACTCAAAGTATCTATCGTTGCCACCAGGAATTTAATTCCAGTCTTTAATTAACCTTTCCCACAGTATTGTGCCCAAGCTCTAAGGCTCCTTCGTTGGACTATGTGGTTCTGAGGATGATACTCTTATATTTTAAACAGCATATTACTCTGCGTTAACAATAAACAAGATAAAACTTTATTGGTAAAAGAAATGTATTGATTACAAGATGTTTTATTAAATTGCCAGTAAAATCTTAAAATACTCTGACTATATTAGATTTTGCCTAATATGCCCCCTTAAGTATATGTTCCTCTTCTTTTAGAATCTTAATGCCTTTCACAGCATTTCTATATTATTCTAATGAGACTCATTGTAGATTGACCACAACTGACAGCTGCTGCCTTCTGACTTCATAGTGAACACTCTGCCTTCTCTTTCTCCACACACACACATACTTCCTAGCTCTGCCCACACACTCTCAGTCACCAACCAATAACCTCACTCACTAATCTCCCTCTTTCACCCCCCTGTTCTTCTGACACTTACCAACCATTTAAAGGAACACACACATATAACTTTAAATCATTGCCATAGGGTTTATTTATTTATTTATGTAATCTCAGAGTAGGAAGGGACCACCAGGGTCATGTAGTCCAGCCCCCTGCTGAGGCAGGAATTACAGCTATAATATCCCTGACAAGTAGGTATCCAGTTGATACTTTAAGACCTCCAATGATGAAGAATCTACCACGTCATGAAGCAGACTGTTCCAGTGTCAAAACACACCTCGCCATCAAGAAATCTACTTTGCAGTAGTTTATATCCTTAGATTCCTGTCATCCAAAACTACTGAAAAGATACCCACCGCATCCTCTTCATGGCTTCCCTTTAGATATCAGAAGGTGGCAATCGTATCACCTCACAAGTGTCTCTTCTCCAGTGGAGAAATTCCCAGTTCCTTTAGCCTGTCCTCATACAACATGGTCTCCAAACCCCTCACCAGCTTTGTTGCCCTACACTGGATTCCTTCCAGCTTATTGACATTCCTCCTGAACTGTGGTGCCCAAAACTAGATACAATACTCCAGCTGAGGTCTAACCAAAGCAGTGTATAGCAGCACCAATACCTCACATCTGCTAGTGCAGCCTAAAGCCTCTTCAGCCTTTTTTACTACCACATCATACTGCTGGTTAATATTAAGTTCATGGTCCACTAGAACCCCCAATGCTGTTCAGAGGTGATACTACCCAACCAGGTTTCACTCATCTGATGTTTATATAAGTAATTTTTATTACCCAAGTGTAACTCTTTACATTTTTCCCTATTAAATGTCATTTTATTTGCCTGGGCCCATTCCTCCATCCTATCCCAAGTCCAGCTGTATCCTATTTCTACCCCACCCAATTTAGTATCATCTGCAGACTTGATGAACACATTCTGAACTTCCTCATCAAAGTCACTCATAAGGACATTAAACAGTGCTGGGCTCAAAAGAGAACCCTGAAGCACCCCACTTGTCACCTCCCTCCAGGCTGATGGGGAACCACAAACTATTACCCTTTGGGTACAATCTACCAACCAGGCCTTAATCCATGTAACAGTAATGGTGTCTAGTTCATATCTCACCAACTTCTCAACAAGAACATGGGGCATCATGTCAAAAGCTCTACTAAAATCCAAATAGACCACATTCACAGGATTCCCCTTATCTGCCAAACCAGTAATTCTCTCAACATGACTTATTTCTAAGAAAGCCTCATTGTGATTTAACAATCACATTGTGTCTATCCAAATGTTCACAAAGAGACCCTTTAATAATATGTTCTAAACTCTTTATTGGAGTCTATGTCCAACTAACCAGCTGATAATGTCCTAGATCATCTTTTTTCCCCTTTCTTAAAAATAGGTACAACATTAGGCTTTTTCCAGTCCCCCTGTACCTCCCCCATCCTCCAAGATTTTTCAAAAATTAAAGAAAGAGGTTCTGAGATGACATCTGGCAACTCCTTCAACATCCTTGGATGCAATTCATCAGGTCCTGAGGATTTGTATGAATTTTAAGCAACCAGGTGTTCCCAGAACTTATCCCTACTTATTCTGCATTGAAATCCTTGTACTTGATTATCTCTGCCCTTCCCTCCCCACTGTATACTAGTTTCCTGTACTGGAAACAAAACAAAACAAACTAAGAAAAGGGTTTTTTTGTGGCATTCACTGTTACGAGGACAAACTCTTTGCCCTAACCAATAACATTTTTCATTGAGGCAGAGTTGTTTCCCCCCCTTTCCTATAGTGAGGATTCACTAAGAAAAGGGCAGAACCACATTTGTCTCATACATTTCAACCCTTTCTCCGCAGACTTGAAGATCCAGGGGGAGACTCATGACAGCATCGAAGATGCCCGCACAGCACTCCAGCTCTACAGGAAGTACATGGAGCTCAGCAATGGTGGCTTAGAGCCCGAGGAGTTCCGCAAAGTGCTCAAGGGCCTCTATGAGAAAGGGAGGAAGATGGACTGGAAGGTCCCTGAACCAGAAAGCCAGAGCAGTCCTAAGAGTAAGGAGTGACTTTTCTTACTGTGAGCCTGGGTAAACGTTCCTCTGGTTGGACCAGTGTCTCTGCCCACAGGTGTGTGAAGGCATCCGGTTGCCTCCTTTGGCGTGCTCCCTTTTGCCCCTTTGAGTTCTGTATACAAATGCCTGTAGCCACAACTACATATCCATCTTTGCACCTGTAAGTTTTGCACATCTTCATATAACTATATAAAATGGGTGGGCAATATGTGTTTGGCATGTATGTTACAGCTTCAGCACTGAAGGACAGAGCTCCAGAACTTACTGCTCTGGGTACTGCTGTAGCCAGTGTTCCTCTTCATTATTTGATCCAGGGAGGAATCTGGTGGAAATGTTTGTGCCCAACATCTTTTTATGGTCTGGGGTTTTTTTTTGCTGCTTCAGGGATGCCAGCATCTCTGAAACGTTTTCCATATCAGTTGATTCAAGATACATTATGTGGTTTTGAACCCCTTGACCATTATCCCTGAAGAGCCTGCAGAGTTTGGATGCTCAGCTGCTATTTTGGTTTGTCAAACAGCAGGAAGGCAGTGTTTATTGATTCTCCCTACAGCCTCCCATTTTGACCCACATCACATTTTCAGGGATCCACTGACCCACAGAGGGAACAGCTTCGTGGAGCATAGATGATGGTAGCAGGAGAGGGGAGGCAGTAAAGCTCAGTTTTTATAGCACTGCTCTGCTTACACTACACATGATCCAAGCAGTGGTTTGTCTCTCTTCAGATTCTGCTCTGTGATGCTGGGGCATGACTTCTTCCTGCAAGTAGCGTAGCTCCTCTCCTAGAACTAGAATTTCAGGCCATGCTCTCCTCATGACTCAAGGTTGTTGTGTTCTTGCTTCTCTAACAGGTGCTGCTGTGTTCTCTACCGTGCTGTCTCTCTGATCCAAGAAGACCTCTCTGCATATGACTTTTTGCCTGTGCTTTGGAGAGGATGATCTAACACTCGATCCTTGGCTTGTGGCTATTCCAAAACATGGATCAGGATATATACATTTATGAGAAGGGAAAAGACAGTCGTTAAACATCAGTCTGCACATTCCTCAAGAGCCAAGACTTCTGCTGGGGTATGGCTCTCCCCAATTTACTGGCCAAACTCATAGGTCCCAAACTAAGAGAGTACAGGAGGTGGTTCCCTTTGCTGACCATATAGGGGTGCAATTTCACTGGAAGCGCTGGTCTCTAGGTTTGGATGCTCTATTTATGTATAGCACAAGAGAGGAATTGCTCATCACCCATTCCTGCAGTGCACTCACTCTCTGGTTATTCTAGCATATGTTTTATCTTACAAAGGGCATTGTGAACCTTGCCTGTGAATGGCTCAGTCACCTTTTCTTCCCACACACATCAGTTTATCGCCAGAGTTTTCTTTTCATATCGGGAAACACCAACCATATCAGCTTTCAGTAACGATTCCTGTTCTGTGCCCACAAGCAAGTCCTAAGCGGGATGTCATGTACAGTCACCTTTCACACCTCGTCTGCTCTAACCATTGGCACTTCCTGTCTCTTCTGTGGCTGGTCTGCAGGAAATAGCAAAAAGCTGGCTGAGGTTGCAGGGATGGCACCTATTAAGCTTCCAGCTGAGACCTGCTCTTTGAAACCACCCGGAGCTGGCCTTTACCATCCCTAGAAGCCCTGTGACTTTACAATTCTTTCCTTTTTTCCTCTGTGAGTTGTGGTCATGGGATCTTTGAAATGAAATCAAATCATAAAACATTAAGTCAGTTTTCAGACTTTTCCTTGCTTGATGTTCTGTTTTTGTTTTATTACATTGTACTGGTATAAGCAGAATGCTATTTATGTACATAATCCCATTTTTTTACTCCTGGTAAAATGGAAGCATTGGTGTCCCATCCCCCATATTGAATAATTAACCAGAGGGACAGGTTATCATACCAGTCCTCATGAAATTCCTGGGTTCAGGTCCCAGCTCTGTCATGAATTTTCCCTGCTATGCAGGTCTTTGAAACTAGGCAGCCATTTGTGTGTACATGTAAAATGGATTTCCTTAGTTATGAATTGTGTGTAGCAGTTTCCAGCATTAATGTCTTAGGGCCCAATATAGAATACGGGACAGTGTTTATTGGGACACTGGAGTAGAAAGCAGTTCATTAGGGAAAGGGTAGAAAGCAACTAAAGCATCATTAATATAAATAGACACAAACTTCACTAGGTACTTCTGTAAGCAGTATTCAAGAGCTTGCCATTATTTGTGATGTATAGTTGCTCACAGCACAAATAGAGTCTGAATTTAAATCCTGGGTCACCAGTCTGTGGCACAGGCAATGGGAATTTGTGGAGGGGCACCCAGCCTGTGCCAAAAAAGATCCTGTAGTAGCTTTCCATTGCTGCCTGCTCAGTGACTCAGTCAAAACAATACCAGAGCACTTGAGGCTATATAGGTATTGCAGCAAGCATTCCAGAAGGAGTCTTCCTTTATATTTTGGGTTTGACTTGCCATGTTTTCCAAAACAGATTGGCCCCCACCAATTTACATTATTCATATGCTTTGATTAATTAATCTAGATGGTGTTGAAATGTTGAGAGTTTCTTCCTGTGATGGAGCAACTTTTGTTGTTGTTATATTTTGAGATGTACCTCCAGCATATCAAAGATTGCTCCACTGTTTCCAATAGAGCAGGAAACAGAAGTTGTCCATAAGCTGGCTCACACCCAGTTGTTCCTTCAATCACAATATACTTCCTCTCAGATGGATAAGTGCTCATATGAGTAGCGATTGTTAAGAAACAGTCATGTCATTATAGAAATTCTTTTCTTGTCCCATTTGCCCTGAGTAAATAATAAAACGTTTGAGAAGCACAGTTAACCTACCCATTAGCCGGTTTCAACTGTGCAAGTGATATAAAGTCCCAGGCCTCATGGCCAAAAGGCTTGAAACAAAATCCCACCTCCAATATTATCCTTGTGAAAAACAAAGCTTTTCCAATTTTCCAGTTTGTAGTGAGACATGGGGGGGGGGGGAGAAAGGAGGAAATGCAGTTGATCATATTTAATATGAAGATGTGAGTGTGTCCGTTCCTAGTCCAATAACTTTCCCCATCTTTGGATGGTTCAGTAAACAATGCAGAGCTGAAGTAGGAGGTGAGTGTTTTTTTCTGATTTGCTTGTACCAAGTTGATACTCTTGTTCCCCGAATTTATTAATAAAAAACACCTTTTCCCCATTCTGATGTTTACATTCTTGTACTTCTGAATGCTTCAAATGGTTGAATACTTTGGTAATGTTGCTGGTCAGAGGCATAGTGGGTGCTTTATTTACTCAAAATGAAGATAACCTTGAATGTAAGACAAATCCCCCCCGGAAAAAGTTTACACACATTATTTTTAAAATTTCAGTTCATACCTGTAACTTGTATGCAAATTTAAGATGATCCTTCTATTTTCTTGATGGCACTCCTGGGAGAAAACCTAGTTTTCCTTTCAGATAAGTAGGTTGGAAAGACCCCCTACAGATGGAGAAAGGATATACTTTCCGGAGTCTCTCAAATGAGACCCCTGCTATGGAGGAGAAGTAGCTGTCTAGGAGTCTGGTTGCTCTATAATAACTCTCAGAGGTGTTTTTAATCAGAATCTGCCAGGCCCCTCTGTGAAAGGGGATGGTCAGACTCCCTCAAGGGATCAGGTATGTGCCAACCTCTTGCCTTCATGTAGTTTTAAAAAAAACCATGAATAAGGACGTTCTTTTCTACCTGTGCCCATGCAGCTATTTGTGCAACGGGAACCTAATCCAGGGCTAAGTGTATTTTGCACAGGAACAGAGAAAGCACTGTGTGTGTGTGTCTGTGTGTCTGTGTGTGAAGTGCCATCAAGTTGCTTCCAACTTATGCTTATGGCTTCCAACTTATCAAATAATGACCCTGAAGACGTCCTATCATTAACAGCCTTGCTCAGGTCTTGCAAACCGAGGGCCTTTGTGGCTTCCTTGACTGAGTCGGTCCATCTCATGTTGGATTATCCTCTTTTCCTGCTGCCTTTAACTTTCCCTAGCATTAGGGTCTTTTCCAGTGACTCTTTGTTTTCTCATAATGTGACCAAAGTACGGTAGCCTCAGATTAGTTATTTTAGCTTCTAGGGAACATTCAGGCTTGATTTGAACCCACTATTTTTCTTTTTGGCAGTCCATGGTATCCATAAAACTCTCCTGCAACACCACATTTCAGAGGAATCTACTTTCTTCCTGTCAGCTTTCTTCATGTCCAGCTTTCACACACCCATACATAGTAATGGGGAATACTATGGTAAGAATTATTTTGATCTTGGTCACCAGTAACACATCATTACATGTAAGGATTTTTTCCATTATTGTGGATGCTAAAACCTTGGCAATTGTTTGTGTTCACACAGATGCTGTAATAAAATGCTCCAGGAAGAGTCAGGTGACAGGGATTTGAGTTCTTCTGGAGATGGTCCATTTGGATTAGATGCTAAATGAAGGAGATGAATGCTGGTCATAAAAACTCTTGAGAGAGGGCTACATGACAGATTGGGAGAGTTTGGAGTATCTCCCACAAGAGGCAGGGTTCCTAGCTCTGGATCGGGGGGAGGTTTTCATCTAAGCAGACAAGAGGTTTAAAGGGTGGAATCTCCCTTTCTTCTGGGTTCAAATACTTTGCCCGGATGCTATGATCTATGCTTAGACCCAAACTCCTCTGCAAAGGGGCCGTTGGGACTAGGGAGTTTGGGGATGTGTTTGCTCCATCTAAGGTAACTGTCCCTTATTGTAACTTAGCTAGACTTATGTTTCATCTTTCTTCCCTTAAATTTGTACCTGCTAGGCCTGACCACTATTTTCCATCTATGTGCTCTAGTTTAATTTTAGTAATAAAGCTTCTTTCCTGTTTAAGAAAGCAGATTGTGACTCGGATCCTTTTCACACTCTGAAGACTGCTGTTACACACTAAGGACATGCTTGCATAGGGGGAGCTAAAGAAATTGGATGCTCTGCCCTTTGTACTTGCACAGAGGCAGCCTTACCAGGGTTCCCCAAGGCACTCGTAACTTGATAGGCTGGGTTTTATATCTTGAGGTGGTGGCATTGAAGAGGAACACCCCTTTACATGCAAGCAAACATGCACCTCGCATGTGAGAACACGCAGACCCAGGCAGGTTTGTTGCAGCGCCTTCATCTCTGCCATTTGCAGTCTCAGTCTCCTCCTGATTTTCTTGGTTGCAGTCTCCCTTTTGATTGATGATGGAGCCAAGGAAAAGAAAATCCTGAAGACTTTCAATTTCTTCATTGTCAGCCCTACAGTTGTGTAATTTCCCAGCAGTTCTGTGTTCTTGATATTCAGCTGTAATCTTACTTTGGCACTTTCTGCTTTAGCCTTCATCAGTAGTCATTTCAAGTCTTCACTATTTCCTGCCAGAAATGTGGGCCGAGGACAGACTGGCAATTTGCCCCGGGAAGGGACCCGGGCCAACAACGATTCAATACCGGAGTAAATGGAACGTTCACACAGGCACATCTGCCTGGCGTCCCCCACCCGTAGCCTACCGATGCTCTTGTGCTTCACTGCCGGATTAAAAAAACACCTGATAAAAGCCATCGCAAATCCAAAAGCCCGCGTTCGTCGCGCGTTTCTCTGCTTCCGGGGAGTCTGAACACGCAGGCGAAAAGCTGGGAGCAACCCGCGTTGGGCACGAGGCAGCAGCGGTGTGATTGGCTGCGCTCCGCTCCACTGCCCAATGCGGTGCCGGCATTGCAGGGCAAAAAAAAAAAAAACCGGCAAAATACGCTTATGCGCATGAGCGCTCATGCGCACATACACCCATACACCCACAGCCAAATTAATGGGGAAACGGTGAATATAGCATGCCTCTGGCGCGGCAGTCTGAATGCTCCCGCGCGCCTCCATCCCGTATCTTCCAGCAGTGGCCCCTGCTGTGTGGACGGGAAAACCCGGTAAAGTTTAATCCGGGGTTTTTTTGCGACGACTGGCTACCGGGGCAAACTGCCAGTCTGTCCTCGGCCGTGGTATCATCTGCATATCTCAAATAGATAATGTTCCTTCCACCACTTTTCACTCCATCTTCATCTAAATCTAATCCAGCTTTCTTTATTATATGTTCTGAAGGTAAACTGAGGATACAGGGAAATAAAATACATCTTTGTCTGACCCCTTTGCCAATTGGAAATGTTTGCCAATTGGATATGTTTCTCCATAGTCTGTCCTAACAGTAGCCTCTTGTCCAGAGTACAGGTTGCAAAAAAATCTTGTGGCACACCCATTTCTTTTAAAACAACCATAGGTTTTCATGATCCACACAGAAAGGAAGCCATTGATCCCTGAAGGGGGTGGATGCATCTTTGTCTGGTGTCTCAGATGTGACCATTCCTCCTTGAGTGAGCCTGCTAGGAGTTTAGCCCCTTGACAGAGTCTAAATTCCTTATGGGATTGCTCTCGGTTTTACTGATACTCACAAACCCCCTTGCCCATGTTAAGGTGTGCATCCAGGAGGGGAAACAGAATGCCATATATTTCAGGTTCTGGAGCACTTCAGCTTTCTTTCCAGTTTATATGGTTGTAAATGTGTGAGCTATTCCTGTTGGTGATCTTAAAAGCTAAAGGGATCTTGGAAGGGTTTTAGGAGGAATTGGAGGTGGCTTGGCTTGTTTCCCTTCACTTGATCCACTCCCCCATTTTATCTGCAGAGACCTTTCTGCATTGGACATGCAGCAGTTTGGATTGCATAGGTTGGATATTGTAACTCTGCATATGCGAGAGGATCTGGGAGAGAAAGGATTAAGAGAATTCTGTCACTCGGGTACAGTTGGTCCCACCCTCTCATCAGTTAGATGTTGAGCATCTTTGGCCTTCGTTTGCCTTCTGTTTTCATCTTATATAGGAACTCTTTTCTTCTCTCTCTTATCTGGGCTTGGAGCTGTAGCAAGTTAACTTTTTGAAGTTAATCTGTTCACAATAAATTGAGTGTGCCTACATGAATATGTCATGTAAGATATACTTCTGTTTTTGAAAGTGAAATTTCTTTCTCTTGTTACCACTGGAGTCTGATCATCTTTGTAATTTGTTTGAACATCATTTTTCCCTTAACTGGGAAACACGGAGGATCGAGGATACTGTGAAAAAGCTGTGCTTCCAGGGCAAATGATGCATTTAACCCAATAGACAGGAGACTAGACACATCTGCATTTGAGTCAGGCACTGGATTTAAGGGCCTTTTGGGCTTCCATGCTGCTGAGTTTGGTGTTTTGCTCTGTAATCATTCAGTTTCCCCATCCTTGTACCCTAAACAGTTAAGTTACCTTCTGGGTCCCTGCCTGAATGTGCTGTCTCTCTCTCTCTTTTTTCTGTTTCTTCCATCCATTTATTTTAATTGACTATGCTCCCTGCCAAGCCATTGGCAGGATTTTTTTTTGGCTGAGGGAGCCTGAATTGTGCCTGTCATCTTGACTGATCCCCCTTCCTCTGCTTTGGTCAGTATATTAGTTGTTGGTGAGGGGGTATTCTGCAAGAAGCGTTGATGGCCTAGGGATGCTCAATGCCACTTCTGCGATCCAGAGGACCTGAAGATTGTCACCAAGGACGTATGCAGTGGCAGCCACAGTTGGTTTTTCTGCAATTTGAGCTTCTCCACAAGAACCTCAGCATGATCGCTGCCCATCAGAACATGACAACTCCTCTGGTGAGTCTCACTTTAGCCCGCAGCCCCCGCTTACCCCAATTTAAGGCAGATTTTCAAGGAGGAGGAAACTGGATGAGGGGGCCCTAAGGCAGTTACTTGGATAGGGCTTAACCTCATGGGTAGCAGCTTATCCCCAACCTGCTTTCCATAGGGCATTGTCGGGATGAGATCAAGATGACAGAGTATACATTTACTGCTGCCTGCTGGAGAGCAAAGACTGAGTTAAAGAAAGCACAGGGGATTCTTACGCTCCGAGGCTTGAAAGTTTCCATCTGTGGGCATGTGTGATCAGGGATTTATTTCATGATATATTAAACTGCCACCATACATACCTTGAGGCTAGGTCCAAGTACTTAGGGCCAGTTTTTGATATTGACTATATCCCATATGCTTGCTGCTTCAAATTTAGACCTTTCTGTTTAGTGACAGACAAAAGCACCTCCTGTAAATGTGGTAGATAATATTTTGGGGGAGGTACCAAACAAAAACCTTTTGATTTGGGAGTGTTTCATTTATTATTATTACTTTTCAGTTGTGCCGGCTGTATCAGAATTAATTCACGTTTTCATGTTACAGCCAGAGGCTAATTCAATTGAAAAATTGAATGGAGATTTGAGAAATTTATTGCTAGCTTATGAGGGCTAATGAGGGCTAATGAGACGCTCTACAAAATTGCTGTGACTTCCCTTGCCCATCTCTGTTCCTGTTTTGTATCCCTAGTTAAATGTCTGGGACCTTTCATACCATAACTTCACTTTCTATCTGCCATGACTGCTCTTTGTTGTGGGCCGGTTGGCAGGAATTATTACTACAGTCCCATGGGTTTCAAGAGACCTGGTTTCAAGCGGCAAGCCCAGTTTTATATCTTCAGTTAGCCAGTCAGTTCACATCTGTAAAAACATGACAATACCAAGCTACCTCACAGGGCTTGCATGACGACAGACAGACAAGGAGAACACCAGTTTACAAACTGACAATGCCATGTAACTGAAGAACTGTCACTACAAATATAATGCTGGGTGGGTGGTGCCAATCACAAAGGCAAAATAAGCTATGGAGTTTCTGCACACCCTGGGGGACTCCTCACATATGGCAAAGAAATGGCACTGTAACTTAACAAAAGGGGGTTAGCATGGGGACTGGGTATGCTCAAGGAGGGATGGAAAATTGAGCGCAGCTGGGAGTCACTTAAGGGCAAAAAAAGGGGAGGAAGGGAAATTGGGCAGTTTAAGCCCTTGAGAATTTATAGAATCCTGGAGAGAGGGGGATTTTTTGACAGGGACTCCCAAATTGGTTTCTCCTTCCCCACCCTTCACTCAGAGTCTCAGCAGCTTACAATCTCCTTTGCATCCTCGCCCTACAACAGACACTCTTGTAAGTTAGGTGGGGCTAAGAGAGCTCTGAGAGAATTGCTCTTGAGAGAACAGCTCTGAGTGAACTGTGATTGACCCAAGGTCACCCAGCTGGCTTCATGTGGAGGTATGGGGAATCAAACCCAGTTCTCCAAATTAGAGTCCACTGCTCTTAACCACTACACCAAACTGGCTCTTGTGGGCTTCCAGTTTATTGTAATGATTATTGAATACAGCTGCAATTACCATATTATATCTTTCTAGGAAAGGGCAGTTTATAGAGTTAACACATGATAACTATCACTGCAACACATTGTATAAATTTGCCTCCCATGCTGATTGATTGCAAGAACAGGGCCTGCAAATTATCCTTAACATTTCAAGAATAGGGTGATGAGGTCTCATTTCGCATTCCCAATTGACAGCTATTGTGAGGGGCACTGGTGTATAAGAAGCAAGCAAGGACTAGAAAGTTGATTTGGTTCGTAGAGCAAAAGCTGCAATTAGGAATCATAGACTGTAAGGTCATTGGCTAAGCAGCTGCTATTGTCTCCTGTATTTAGAATATTTCTACAATGCCTCTTCAGAGTCCTGCTCAAGAGGTGGCTTACAATTAAAAACCACAGCATTAAAAACAAGCCATTAGAAGCAGTATAGGAACTATCTATAAAACAGAAACGAACCCTTAAAAAGCTGATAAGATAAAGCCTCTAAGTTTGAAATAACTGTAACACAAAGCAGTTGACGTGAATGTGTACAAATGAATGGAAACCGAACACACATGATCACACTAAGCTGCCCAATGTTAACTCAGCCCAGGAAACATCAGAGGCAGTGTTGTCTCCTCTGACTGGCAATGGCTTTTGTGGTGTCAATTTAAGGTCTCCCTCCTCTCCAGCTACCCGATCCTTCTAACTGGAGATGCCAGGGACTGAAGCTGAGGCCTTCTGCTTGCCCCACTGAGACACAGCCTCTCCCCTACATTGGGAGAACGTAGATTCAACATGTAGGACTTTCTTCGCTATAGATGATAGTGCCCAGAAGTTAAGATCTCATGCAAGCGGAAACACAAGAAGCGGATGCAAAACATTTGATTTAGTACAAGTAGTTGCCGCAGTCTTTTTCTTGCATTTCCACTTGTGGAAAAGATCTAGGAGAAGCGGAAATTTTGCACTGGATCCAATCCAATGCATTTATATTTTGGAGGAATGTGATCTTCATGCAACAGATGGAACCCAATTGCCATTAGAACGTTATGTCTCTCTTGTTTTACTGTAAGCTGTTTTAAAGGCCCTTGACAGATAGAAGAGAAAGTTACAGGTTTGAAAATGAACACATTCACACAAAGTGCTTTGCCACAAGCACACTTTAATACACATTGTTGAGCACAAAGCTACCCTCCACAACATTCAATGCAAACCCCAAAGTGTATGGCTAAGCATGTTAACCTGAATTATCTGATTATTGCTTGACATTTGAGGACAGACACCCCACCCCACCCCGCGCCAAAAAAAGCACTTCTTCACACATCACATAATTGTGGGGTAATTATGAAAATGTAGTGCCATAAGACATGGTGATGGTCACCTTCAATGAAGGCTTTACGTTAATGGAGGAGAGTGTGAGCCATGATGGCTAAACTGAAGCTCCATTTTCAGGGTAAGTATGCTATTGAATGTCAGTTGCTGGGAGAAAGAGATAATGGCCTCATGCCCTACCTTCCTGCCAGAAGCAAGCTGGGGAGCTGCCTCCTGGAGGAGAGTGATCCAAATGCACAGTCAAATAGACCAAAATCTAGTTTATTGGGTATCTCATGTAGCCACATGAATAGACTCAAGTCCCTTTGATGAATGACTGAGAGAGTTCATCCATAGTGATCTTTAGTCCATTGCTTTGACTAATGATGGAAAAGAGGTGATTCTTTACTAGAAAAACCTCTAACAAAGGGAAGGGAACAAAACTAATAAAACTTTTCCTGGGCTTGCAACTATGCTGGAAGGAACCCATTATGAACCAAACAGGAGGCTATCTAGAACACCTGGCCTAAAAGCAGCCTAAAACTATAGTTCCTACTATGCTCTGTCTTAAAGGTACAGAACAAATAAGGCTTTACTAGTACAGACATTATTCTAACTACATTATTTTGCTATGGCAGCACACCCTACTTGTGGGCTTCCTGGAGGCATCTGGCTGGCTGTTATGGGAAACACAATGCTAAACTAGATGAATCACTAGTATGATCTAGCAGAATTCTTTCTGGTATTCTTGTGTTCCCTTGCCTGTAAGTATCATATTCACACCTGACATGGCCTAATCTCTTCACAGATTAATACATGGAAGGTCTGGAATCTTTTCTAATTCTATGACTAGGTATAGTGATCAGGAAGACTGGTTACTTTATAAGGTATAGACTGGTTAAGGCAGGGGTGTTGAACTCATTTGTTACAAGGGCCGAATCTGACATAAATGGGACTTTGTGGGGCCAGGCCATGGATATCATAAAATGTAATGCCAGGTAGCAGAGATATAAACTTTATAAAAGATACAAACACAATTAAAGGTATTATTTATTTAACTTAAAATACAAATATGGTTAAGATTCTTTGGTGTAGTGGATAAATGAGTGGACTCTAATATGGGAGAACCGGGTTTGATTCCCCACTCCTCCACTCAGAGCTGCTGGATGACCTTGGGCAAGCTATAGTTCTGTCAGAGGTGTTCTTGAAAAGAGCAGTTTCTGTCACAGCTCTCAGCCCCACCTACCTAACCGGGTGTCTGTTGTGGGGAGGGATTTGTAAGCTGCTCTGAAACTCCGAGTGAAGGGTGGGGTATAAATCCAATCTTTTCTTCTTCTTTCTGAAATATTTTGTTTATTTAACAGTCTTTGATAACTGACACCTCCCAAACCTTCCTCCCCCTTAAAAGATGCCTGCCTAAAATTGAAAGATGGGGGAATAGTGGGATTTGGCAATGTAATTTTTAAAATAACATGGAGGGGAAAAAACACAAGAATCACAGCAGAAACTAAAATACAAACTAAAAATATAAAATGCTCTGAGCCTAGAAACATAAAATGGCTGGGCACTACAAGCTTCTCCCCCCCCATATTCAGAGTGGCAGTGGCTCTCCACTGTAATGTGCCCCTTTGGCTATGGGTTCTAGGTCTGGCTTGGAAAATACTTGGAGACTTTGGGGGTGGATTCAGGAGAGGGTGGGATTTGAGGAGGGGTGGGGCCACAGCATGGTACAATGGCATAGAGTCTACCTTTCAAAGTAGCCATTTTCTCCAGGGGAGCTGATCTCTGTCAGCTGGAGATTAGTTGTAAAAGTGGGAGATCTTCAGGCCCCACCTGGAGGCTGGCAACCCTAATGGGTTCCCAGGTTAGACTGCTCACTCAGGCACCCATTCTCAGGACCATTCAGCAGAGACAAGCTGGCTCAAAACATCAACCCTGTATTTGCAAGGAGACAACTCCAGCAAGCAGCAGCTTCAGCTATACAAACATTGGAAAGTGAAACTACTTGAGCTGCAAGCCTTTGAAATATATTGCAGCACAGACAAAGTTGCAAAGAAAATGTGGAATGGATTTCCCATTAAAGTCTCTGGACACAGATAGATTACTCTGAGCCTGAAATGACAGTCCCTGGGAGTAGCAGAAGTGTACTGGGATTGGAATGAGGGCCCCCAGTGGAATTCCATTCCCAGAATGCTGCTGTTACTCCCAGGGGCTGTCATTCCACTCTGCCCTGTCATTCCAATCCCAGAACACAGATTCTATTGCTAGGGACCATCATTCTACTCTAGGGGCTGTCATTCCAGTCCCAGAACATTGTTTCTATTGCTAGAAACAGTACCAAAGTAGTCTATCGGTGCAGAGACATTAATGGAAAAATCCATTCCGTATTTTCTTTGTAACTTTGCAAGCCCGGCAGGGCAAAGACAAGATGGAAGGAGGTGGGAACTTCAGCAGCCTCAAGCTTCAAAGGGTGAGGACAGGAGGGGGCAAGAAAAGAGCCACAAGCCGGATTAAAGCCATCAGTGGGCCACTTCCAGCCTGTGGGCCTTAAGTTTAACACCCCTGGTTTCCAAGCCCAAAAGCACAGCCATAGTTGTGCTTGGCCCAGAACCCACCAAAGAATAGGGGTCTATTTTACTTAGCTCTCATGACTGAAGAGCAGTTATGTACACAACAGAGGTGACAAGTGCCAGTGGAAGAAGAGGAAAGTGGATCCACCTCATGTGATATTGAAATTACAATATGGCAACTTTAACTACTAAAAGGGGCCAGTATGGACCAATAACACTACCAGTTTGCATCCACATTACTTGCTAACTAGTACTCAGATACCTCCTCCTTCCTCTGGTGCCACCATAAACTATGAACCTTGGCCATATTCTCAACCCTTCTCCTTAATTAGTTATCACTAAACATGAGTGAAGAATTTTCATTGCGACACTGTGTGTGGTACAGATATAGTGACTAAGTAGGTACTTAGGTATACTGTATTTCTACCCAGCTTTTCTCCCCAGCGGGGCTCCAAAAAGGCATACAACATTGTTGCTGAGGAGGAGGAGAATCTTGTGAATTACATTAAGCTGAGAGAGAGTAACTGGCCCAAGATCACCCAACGAACTTGCATGGGAATTTCAACCTGGTTCCCCCAGATCCTGGTTCGAAACTACCCCACATTGGCTTTCCAATTCAGTGGGAATATTTCGCATGTGCTCAGATCCTTCATTGTTTTCCTGTCTCTCCAGCAGTTGTGTGTGCTTGAGGGGCAGGGCTGTCCTAATGATGTTATGTTCCTGCCCCCCACGTACATAACCTGAAATTCTTGCTGTCTAGCTGTCTGATTCTGTAGTGATACCAGTCCAATGCTCCCTCTAAGCTGTGGAGTCTTGTGAGCAAAAATTCTACTTTGTGAGCTACTGGCATTAACTTGTGAGTGAGTGATTTGGCTGCTGCATAAATTAGTTTGCTCTGGAGCCATCCTTCCTGAGCTAAGACAAAAAATCTGTGAGCCAGAGGCTAAAAACTGTGGGATAGCCCAGATAAACTCAGCTTAGAGGGAACACTGGATACCACCTAATTCTCCCCACCCCTATGCTGGATTTGCCACTGTAGGTTTATTTGTTATAGAGAAAACTCATTCCTTGGTTGTCCCTAAAGGATTTCCCCTTTCCATCTAAAGATGAAGATTAAAGTTTATCTGGGGGTTGAGTGTAGGAAGTTTTATGGAGGTAAGCTACTATAAAGTCTCAGTGATTACACCAATTATTGTTCAAACTAATCACAGCTTTAAGGGGAGTGTGAAGCTGCTGCTGCTGTGAGGAGCCAAATGGTGAATTTTGAGTCTGAAGCTTTCATAAGCAAAGATGTGCCTAGTGGTCAACCATGAACCCATCCTGGGCTCTCATCCAAGCTGCTTTGGAGGCTCTCTGAAGTGATCTCTTAATTAAGACTGAAAATACCGGTGAGACAGAAAGATGGATCAGATGCCAGGCAATTAGTTTAAAAGCTTTGTGGGTATTATAGATCAATAAAGGAGCTAGTTTTACTGAGGATTCTTTTTTAAATTAGTAACTCCTGGCTTTTCCAGAAGAAGGGACTTTTGGGAATGAATCAAAAAGAATTGGCATCATATAAAGTCCTATCCCAACCTAAGAAACAGACAATCTTCATTTGACAGAGGGATTGGAAAGCATAGGGCCTTTCAGCCCTGTATTTCAAATACTCCTAAAGGACAGGAGCACCACTTCAAATTCAGTGGCGAGAGAGAAGAGGGTGCAATCCCAGCAACATTTTCTTAGGTGTTAGAACCACACTAAATAATGTGGGACTGATTTCTAAGTAGATCTGCTTAGGCTTGCTCCTTCCAGTAAGGTCTAAGATCTGGATTGTAGGAGCATGGAAGAGTGAATTGTGGGGAAAGTTGTCGGTTTGAGGAAACATTTGTTATGATTATTTTATATTTTGTAGTAATTTGGTAGTGAGGACAGGAATTCGGTCTAGTCTAGACTCCTTTTAAAAATTCAGACTGGAATGCCCCAAACCTTTCTGCAAACGTAGAATTTAAATATATGACACATCCAGGAAAAGCAAGCAGGTCTCATGACTAACACAAGTATTTTCCTGGTTGCTGTCTGTGCTCTGTGCTTAGTGTGACCCGCAGAAGCTCTTGCTTTTCTATGAAGTAATTCTGAGATCTCCAAGGCAAGAAAAGGGCAAAGGAGATAAAATGATTGTTGGGAAAGGGAGATATCTGGACAGTTGTTCATAAATCATGGTTTGACATGGGAATGTTTCAGAATCCATAATGTACAAGTGAGAACCTGCAAAGAATGGGAGGAGAATGGAAATCCCATTTCCTTCCTTCCAGGGGTCTTTTTTTTGGGGGGGGCGCACCGGAGCACAGCTCCCGCAGCTTTGGAGGGCAGAAAGGCTCCCGCATGTCAGTTTCGGCCATACAAGCCAATTCCAAAGTCTTTTGGTCCAGCCGAATGTCAATTTCAGCCCTATTATATCCTATGGGCCATTGAAGTCAATAGTGAAAACATAGGGTATATTCTGGGGGCTGGAGAGGAGGGGTTTGAGGGAGAGGCTCCAAACTCACAGGGTAGTTGTTGGAGCCTCTCCCCAAGATACCCACCAAGTTTCAAGAACATTGGACCAGGGGGGTCCAATTCTATGGGCCCCCAAACAACTTGCCCCCATTCCCTCCATTGTTCTCTATGGTGGGGAAAAAGTTACTTTTTCCCATGGTGCTGTTAGTAGCTCTGGAGGGAGGGGGTTTGAGGGAGAGGCTCCAAATTTTCAGGGTAGCTTCGGGAGCCTCTCCCCACATACACCCCTACGTCTCAAAGCAATTGGATCAATGGGCCTAATTCTATGGGCACCTAAACAGGTTACCGCCATTATCTCCATTGTTTCCAATGGGGAAACCCAGCCAGCCGCACTTAAGGCAGGCAAGCAGGCAGCCACCCAGCAGTCAGACTTTCCCAGAGAATCTCAGGGAAAGTGAACTGTCTTGGGAGGTGCTTGTTTGCCATGAGAACAAGAGGCACACTCCAGAACAAGTGGCACTGTGGCAGTGCAAGCATGCCACAGTGCCACACAGAAACTCCAAAAGACCAAAAGGAACAACATTTATACATGTGTAAATTGATGGTGTAACCTCATTGGACCACTCACACCACACACACCTCAAAAAGAATATTTATAGCACTGGGAAAAAATGCAGAAAAGGGCTACTGCAATAATAAGAGGAGGACACTTTCCCTGTGAAGAAAGGTTATAACGTTTGGGGACCTTAGCTTTGAAAAACAATGACTGAGGGGTGACATTATAAGTGGTTTACAAGACTATGCATGGGATAGAGCAGGTAGAGAAAGAAGTACTTTTCACCCTTTCTCACAGCACAAGAACTTGTGGGCACTCAATGAAATTGCTGAGCAATCAGGTTAGAAGTTAGAACAGATGAAAGGTTTTTTGGTTCTTACAGGTTTACAACTTTAAAAAGTTCTGCTGGTTGCTGTTGCTTGGGGGGGGTTGGTTTGTTTTTTTCCTGTCTGCTCCAGCCTCCATATGTTTGTCAAATTCCATCTGGAAGCTGTTCATGCCAGCCACCACCACCACCACTACCTCCTGTAGCAGTGAAATCCTTGTGTTAATCACTGTTTGGGTGAAGAAGTACTTCCTTTCATCTGCAGTTGCCCTTTTCTGCATTTTTCCCAGTGCTATAAATATTTTTTTTGAGGTGTGTGTGATGTGAGTGGTCTAATGAGGTTGCACCATCAATTTATACATGTATAAATGCTGTCCCTGTTGGTCTTTGGGGGTTTCTGTGTGGCACTGTGGCATGCTTGCACTGCCACAGTGCCACTTGTTCTGGAGTGTGCCTCTTGTTCTCATGGCAAACAAGCACCTCCCAAGACAGTTCATTTTCCCTGAGATTCTCTGGGAGAGTCTGACTGCTGGGTGGCTGCCTGCTTGCCTGCCTTAAGTGCTGCGGGCTGGGTCTACCCATTGGAAACAATGGAGGTAATGGGGACAACCTGTTTGGGTGCCCATAGAATTAGGCCCATTAGTCCAATTGCTTTGAGACATGGGGTGTATGTAAGGAGAGGCTTCCGAAGCTACCCTGAAAATCTGGAGCCTCTCCCTCAAACCCCCTCCCCCCCAGAGCTACTAACAGCACCGTGGGAAAAAAGTAACTTTTTCCCCACCATAGAGAACAATGGAGGGAATGGGGCAAGCTGTTTGGAGGCCCATAGAATTGGACCCCCTGGTCCAATGTTCTTGAAACTTGGTGGGTATCTTGGGAGAGGCTCCAACAGCTACCCTGTGAGTTTGGAGCTTCTCCCTCAAACCCCCTCCTTTCCAGCCCCCAGAATATACCCTATGTTTTCACCATTGACTTCAATGGCCCATAGGATATAATGGGGCCGAATTGCCGCTGAATTTCTTTCATTCTCTCCTTTCCTTCTCTCCTTTTCCTCTTTCCTGCCTTCTTCTCTTCTCTTTTTTCCTCCTTTCCCTGTTTCCCTCCTTTTCCCCTCCTCTCTCTTTCTTTCCCTCCTTCTCCTTCTTTCCTTCTCTTTCTTTCCCTCTTTCCTTCTCTCTACTCTCTCTCTTTCCTTCCCTCTTTCCTCCTTCTGTGGCCCAACTCTAGTGAGAAGGGGTTTAAACTTTAAACCCCTTCTCTCTTCACTCCCCCACCCAGGCTAGCTGGGGAAGGGAAGGGAGGCTTTTGAAGATGCCACCCCACCCCTTTTGCTTCCCCTTCTGACATCACTTCTGGTGATGTCAGGGGGCATGGCATATGCTAATAGCCTACTAGCTCATTAGCATACATACGCTAATGAGCTCCTGCAGCTCTTTTTCTATGAAAGGACCCCTGCCTCCTTCCTTGCTCCTCCTGCTCTCCATCATCTCCCCCCTCCTTCTGCTTGTACTGTCCTCCATCTCTGAGGCCCTGAGATTAATGGTAAAGTGGATGCCCCCATGGGCATCAACAACACATGAACCATAACTTTTTTCTTTTTTTTTTCTTCTTCAAAGAATTGTGCATGTGCAAACGTTGCTAGAGAAGTGAGACAGGCTTTTTACTCCCACCACCACCACCACCACCACCACACTGGTGTTTTAAAACCAAATTTAGAGTGAACCTGCTCTAATTTCGCTAGCCATACTGGCATCAGGGCAGATTAGAAAAACAGCCCAATTAACACCATTGAGAACTTCTTCACTGATACGCCTGGAGCTATGAAGACTCATTTGTGCTAACCAAGAATCCTCTTTTTCTACTCCTGCTCAGAGTCTGGGGACCTCCACCTCTTCACCTCGCAACTGGAAAGGAATTGGGATCTCTGTGCTGGTAGTCGCCATGCTGGCATCCGTGATCATTGTGGCTATCCTGATGCTCACTCCAGGTGAGTGTAGAGATGTAAAATTTTTGGAAATTTTTTGGGGAAACAGAAATTTTAAGAAAAATTGCAAAAAATGCTACATTAGCACTTCTTTTTTTCTTTTCTAGACTGAAAGTCATTCTGTGACTTTAGGAACATAAAATATGACTATGGGCAATTTTTCTTGGCATGAAATTATCACAACTAGCATATTAAAAATATAGTCTATCCAAACAATTATTACAAACAGGATTTACTTTTTAAATAATATTTATTTGTAATTGTAAGAAATGGAGCAACAATCTCCTGAACCGTTTACTAGTTTATGTGGAACAGTAAAAAAAAACCTCCACAAAACAATTTTTAAAAATCCAGAAGTAACAATTATTAATATTTCCTCTCCACAGTATTAAATTAAAAAACCCATTCTCATAAAAAGAATTGAAGAGGGGGAAAGTGTATAGAAGGGAGTGTGGGACTAAGGCCCTTTCCACACTAGACCTTAAATCCTGGTTCAACCCTGTCCCCGGACTTACATTCTACACTGTACGCGAGTTCACCCCTGTAATTATCTCGGGTTATTTTTGGCTTCCACATTACACTGAGGTCACCCTGGTTTCACCCCACACTTGTCCAGGGATAAATGGATCCTGTTTTGTCAAGGACTTTTTTCTCCAACCATGGCAAACCCGGTGCAGAATGTGGTCTGGAATTATTGACTTGGTCTTGATCCTCCCACAAAACATGCAGTTTCGCTGATCCGCCATCTGTCGACACCTGTGAGCCCTTTCTGAAGCGGGAGGGTTCTCTCTGCAACATGATTCTCCACTTCTGGCATGAAATTTAATCAGAATCATTTTCTGAGCTGTAATTATCAGTTTCAGTCTCTGCTTCTGCAGTTACTCTTTTGTGTCTGTTATTATCACATTCCATAATCAATTTTTTTTCCTTTTCTTTTTTCAATTTTCCCTTTTTTTTTTTGAAAAAACCAAAAAAGGCTTCAGGGAAAAAAACTGTCCCCCCCCCAATTTTTCCAGTTTTTCCCCGGGCCTTCATATCTCTAGGTGAGAGCAGACATCAGCAAGGGAGGGTGGTGCTTTCCTTGTTGGTAGATTTAAACAGCATTTGCTCTCTGGTGATTAAAAATAATAAAGTTTTTTTTTAAAAGTCTAGCAATCTTCCTCACAAAATTCTGCCACCGCCCTCTCTGATGTAGCAATCTGAATAAAGTGTGCAGTGTAAGTAGATAAATGTGTTCCTTTATAAAATGTTACATGCAGAATGCAAGAATTTCTTTTAATTCTTTAGCATTCAGTATTTAAAGTGATGAAGATCAGAGACCTCAGTCTGTAAATGGTAAATTGTGTGTATTAGTGTATGTGTACAGCTGTAATTTGGATTGTGGACAAACAGAAGGGGAAAGAAATTGAACTCTACACACACATCCCAACTTGTTTCACTAACTGAAACTGGATTTCCTATGCTGTTAATACTAAAAGTTATTTAGTTTTTGAATTTGTTATTAAAGTTTTAGAAGCACAAGTTTTAGAAGCACATGTCTTTTTTCCCTATGGAACTGCTAATAAGTGCAGGGAGCATGGTTTTGATTACTAAAACTGGGTGGCACTTGAAGGATTAAATCCTTTTCTGATTCCAATTGTTGTTGTGAGCATTTGCTTTTCACAGACTGATAGAGATCTGTGATCACAGTCATGTCTGTTTTGGCTCATGGTACTAGAGACAACACTGCTAGTCAAATACTAACTCCTCTCCTTCTCCATCTAGAAGACACCCTACTAGGTTTCCGCACCCCACTGACTCTTGCTGACCTGGACAGTGATGAATTCAAAACTCATCACCCCCAGCTACACTGGGTGACAGGTGAGTAGCTTTGTTATGCTGCCATTTACAATGGATTCCTGCAAGGAAGGGCAAGGCAGCTTAACCCTTCATCCTGCACCCAGTTTTATCAATCAAAGCTAAGGCCCTCACTTTGCTGTTAGCATTCTAAAGGGGGAAATGTGTTTTGAAGGGATATGTGCTTTTTATTTCTTTGAAATACTAATAGCAAAGCAGAGCAGCTGATTTTGATAAGTAAAACTGAGTGGAGATTAAAGAGTTAAACCTCTCTCCCTTTCTTTCATGAACCTGATGTAAGCTAAGACTGTGTGAGCCTGTAACTTGCACTGCGATTTGGATGGAGATGGGTAGACTTCTGGGTTTTTGTAGTATTCTTCATTATGGTGACAGCAAGACTTGAAGCACAACTTATTTCAGAGTGCTGATTTTCAGATTATCTTCAGAGAATCTCTGTCTTCTGTGAACTGAGAGTATGACCAAGAAAATGCTCGGATACTCTTTCGTATATGCATTTGCAGAAGAAAATCAAGATAATTTAGTGAGGAATGAAGCAGGATGAGTGGTGGTCAGCCAACTATCTTTCAGGCATGCCTATCTGCCATTATGGATTTTCTCACTGAGGGACATATGCTAAGCAATGCTCCCTCTAAACTGTGGAGTCTTGTGAGCAAAAATTCTACTTTGTGAGCTGCTGGCATTAAAGTTGTGAGCAACTGATTTGGCTACTGCATAAATTTGTTTACTCTGGAGCCATCCTTCATGAGCTAAGACAAAAATGTGTGAACCGGAGGCTAAAAAACTGTGAGCTAGCTCATACTAACTCAGCTTAGAGGGAACATTGATAAGATTCCCAAGAAACCCAGAGGGTCTCCCATAACACAGTTTCAAAAATACATTTCAGAATATTATTGGATCTCTTTCCATAATATATCTCTCCTTATATGTTTGGTTTAGCTTCTTTTCTTTTATTTGGGCAGATGATGAGCTATTGGTGCTGAGTAACACAGGGACCATAATGAAGTGGCACATGCCCCAGAAGAACTACACCTTGTTAGTGGAGGACAGAGATTTGGTAAGAACACTTGTTTTCATTCTCCTTATATTCCATTGATATTAACAAAATCTTGGGAGGAACATCTCTATGGAGTTAAAAGTGTGTGCCCTGGCCTCCAGAGCTAGATTTCTTTCTACCCATTTTTCTCCTGGAATGTGAAATCAATGGTACTTATCCTCCCACAGTGGGGAAGGAACAAGAAAAGAGAGTAGAACTGAGGTCGGGATCTATGAGAAGAAAGCCCTTAGGAGTATTCTAATCACTGGAAGTACTCCAGTTGCTTCCTATAATGGAAATGCATTGGCCAACTGTTTTGGGAAGGAGGTTTGGCAGTCATCACACAATCCCAGAAGCAATGCAGGTATGGGGCAAAAGGCCTAAAGGACCCTGGGCTGGGCCTGAATATGTGAGCAATAGGGATGGGCATGAACCAAGAAACGAACCGCAGCTCAGGCACAAACCATGCTGGTTTGTGGTTCATTTTGAACTGGTTCATTTGGTCGCATTGTTCCTGAATCCAAAAATGAACCGCCTTTTTTCCATGGAGGTTTGTTTGGTTCATTAGAGCAGTTCGTTCTCCAGACAGCCTGGCGCCGATTCAGTCAATTCCTAGGCAAGGATAGACTTGTGGAGAGCCTTAAAAACACCCATAGCAGTTGTCCATAGCTTGATTGCCAGCTCTGGGAGCCAACCACAGAGCTCCCATTCTGACTCCCATGCTGACTCAACTGCTTTCACTTTGCAGCAGGAAGAGAGAGGTGTTAGTCATTGTGTGAGAGCAAATTAGGAAGGATTGCTTGTTGCGTGGCTGAGCTGAGCTTTCTTGGGGGCACCTGCTTTGAGGGGCTATTACTCAGACATCTCAAATCCAGTCTTCTCCAAACTTGGAGGGCAGGTGGAGGAGTGCCTGCTGAAGATTTTCCATGAGTTTGGCAAACTCATGCAGGTGCTGTCCTACCACCTCCCAGCCTCATGAACCAAACAAACCACAAACCAGTTCAGGAAACAGAAAAAGTCTGTGATTTGTGGTTCGGGTAATCAAACGAACCATGAACCACCATTTTCCCAGTTCGTGCATATCGCTAGTGAGCAGCATTAGGGCTGGGACTTGCAGGAAGACGGGGAACCACATCAGTAATAATAATACTGCTATCTTGGATTTATACAGTGCTTTCAATGGTCAGATCACTCCAAATATATTATCTGGTTGTAACTCTTACAACTGCTCTGTAAGGTAGGCCAATATTATCATCGTGCCTATATTTCAGATGTGGCATTACGGCTGACAAAGAAACTGGCATACTTACAGCCACTTGGTGAGTTAGACTGAATTGTGAGACTTGTTCAGATCTCATCTTTGCTAGCCATTGCACTGTACCAGCTTCTCAGACAGCATCTGGCTAGTGGACCTGTGGGAATAGAAGAGCGAAGCAAGCTGTAGGGAGAAACCCACAAACCCAGGAGCCTCAAAATCAAATGTAGACAGGCAATGGGATGTTTATATTAAATACTCTTGGAGGGTGTATACCAAAAAAATAGGATGTAAATATTGTAAGAACTAATAAAGAAATATTTTTTGCCTGTGTATGGTCTGAGGCAGGAGCCGGGCAGAGCAGGCCCTAGTTCCTTGTTCCTAGAGCCACTAGGTCCTACAGGGAGACTACAGGCCATCTCATCTGAGATGCACAGAAAAGGCCAGAAGTCCTTGGTGCAGGGAGTCATGTGACACTAATAAGCCAATCCAGTGCCACTGTATGGTATAAAACTGCTGCTGTCCTTCAGACTGTGCATCCTGACTAAAGAAGGCCATTATGGAATCCCTCTGTGCAGACCAACAGATGGTGGATGAATGGGTGGACTTGTCTGCCTTTGGGTTTGACTACCTGTTTGTCTGGATCTTCCAAATATTTAAGGTTGCCTCATCCTGTATGTAATAATTCAGATTATCTCGCATTCTTTCCTTCTCCTTCCATAGCATTTCTTGAGAGCCAAGAGGTTCCAAGTGTCTCCTGATCTCCAGTTCCTGCTTTTGGCTTGTGATGTACAGCCGGTAAGCTATAAAGAGATGAGGTTCACTTCCAAGCTGTTTCATTAATTAGAATTATCTGAGGCCATGGGAGTTTTTTTTTCCAGGAAAGGGTCAAGATTTATCACCAATAAAAGTTTGAAGAAGCTGTTTGGGACTGAAATTGGCTGCCTTTCCTTGTTCCTGTCTCATAGATTTATAAAACATTTGAACATGCAGAAATGCTGAGTCACCGCTCTATAGTACCTCTTCATGCCAGCTTCAGGGGATCAATTTTGTTTTTCTTGCTTCTTCAGTCTTTCCTGCAAATATCTGGGTTTCCTATTAGGTGCAGTATACTCTGCATCTTCCCTCAAACACCCCGTGTCAATGGAATGACAGACACTGTGGTTGCTTCCACATGAAGGTTTTTCTCCATTTTGGCTTATAAACTGTAGTGCTTTGGTTCTGGACCATACATACAACATTTTTGCTTGGATCGTGTTCCAGTTGTCCTCCATGCAGTCTTTCACAAACTGGCATTTTTTCCTGATCTTTTTGGTAAAAACACAGTCCAAGACTGTTATCATCTGGATAGAAAGATGCATATTTGCAAAGTTCCTGCTGACACTAATGTCATCTTCCTTCTGTCAGTCCTTCATAGCTGCCATTTTCACCACTGTGCCATCAGAAGTTTTTTTGAGTTTTTAAAAAATCAATAATTGCTAAAGTGCTATATTATAGTGCTATAGCAATTACTAATTTTTAAAGGAATGCCTGAAAAAAGGCCTCTGGGGGCATAGCATGGGACAAATGCAGGTCAAAGGGCAGCTGATGGAGGAAAGTGCACTGAAAATTCCCATGTGGAAGCTCCATTGCCAAAGAAGATGCCTCCACATAGGCAGCAGCAATATATACAAAACAGAGAATCCTTCCCATGTGGATGCTGCCAGCGATAGATGGGGCTGGGGTGGGGAGAAGGCCTTACTCTGGCACAAACCATTTTTCTGAGGATCTTCAACCCACAAGTGTAATAAACTGTAACTGTCATTTCAGGTCCTAAAGGTAAGATCCTGAAAGGGATTGATCAAGGGAGACCACCAGGGTTTTTCTTCTGGGGGAACGCAGAACCTCTTCGACAAAAATCTTTTAAAAATGTTTAAAAGTTCATGAATTTTTAATATACAGATTGAAAACTTCATTTCCCTTTCGAGAGTTCCAGCACCTCTTTAAAAAAAAGCAGCCCTGGAGACCACATATACAAAGCCTGGTGAAGTGAATGCTTGTCTCTCCCTCAATAGGCTTGATTTAATCACAACACATACAAGAGTTAACCAGGAATAATGCAACAATCTAAACAAAGAGTCTATTGCAAATACACATGTTTATGAATGCTAATACAATGACTTAAAACCTTTTCCCTTTGACTCCAAAACAAACAGGAGTTTTGTGGCACCTTAAAGCCTAACACATTATTATTCTAGCACTAGGAAGAAGGCCCGTTGTGGCAGTAAAGACAATGGGTGCTAGCCAGGCTGCCCGGCCGCAGCTCCCCTCGGGCCTCCCCTCCCCATCTGAGGCCCCAGGGGGGCCAGGCTGCCTGGGCTCGCCTCCTCCCTGAACCCCACCATCGGGCCAGTGTGAGTGGGGTGAGGTGGTGTGGGGGCTCCGGAGGCCTGTCCGCAGCCAGCGGGCAAGTGGGGAGAGGTGATGCGGGGGCCTTCAGAGGTGTTTCCCTGCCTGTCTGGCTCAGTGAGGATGGCGATGGCAGCAGATTCGGGCAGAGCCCCCCACGCTGGAGCACCTGCCCCTGGCCACCCGGCTGTGGCTCCCCTCAGGCCTCTGCCCGCCATTGGAGACCCTGGGGGACCAGGCTGCCTGGCTTTGCCTCCTCCCCGAACCCCACCATCGGAGGCCCCAGCAGGCCAGGGTGAGCAGAGAGAGGTGGAGCGGGGGCCTCCAGAGGCCTGTCCCCGCCTAGCCAGGGGGCAAGCAGGGAGAGGTGATGTGGGGGCCTCTGGAGGCCTTTCCCGGCCCGTCTGCCTTGGCGAGGACAGCGGCAGCAGGCTTGGGTGGAGCCCCCCCCCACTGGAGCGCCTGTCCCATTCATCGTCTGGCTGCACGCAGCCCAGGTGGTGACCTGCGCTGAAGTGAGGACAACCGCTGCGGCAGCACTATCAGGCTCAGGTCCCCGGCTGCTGGAGTGTCTGTCCCGTCCAGCAGCTCCCAGGAGAGTGAGGTGGAGATGGCAGGTGCTGCCTTTGTGGGCAGGACCACGGCAAGGGAGGCAGTGACGCAGCCAGTGGAGACAGATGCCCTGCGATTGACACACCAGGGCGCCAACCAATTCTGGAGTGTGGAATGTTCTAGAGAAGTGCCACCACCATTTGGCTTTTATAATATAGGGAGATAAGAGTTTGTGGGCTAGAGATTTGTAGTTGGCTCTAGTTGGTATTAAAACAAAAACTTGTTAGCTTTCAACATATATCAGTTATTCTGAAAGGAAATTGAATGGGGGGGGCAAGACCATGCCATTGCTTCCCTGTTGCATCATTAGTAAAGGCAGCCTCAGACAAAGGGAGGAGGAATGGGTGCCCCAGAATCCATTACACTAATATCAGTTCTCTCTCCCTGCTCTTTGAAGGTTTTTCGCTATTCCTTCACCGCTCAGTACCTGATCTATAACTTTGGTACCAGGTGAGTGCTACATGACTAGCATCATCCTAAGATGCATTCTTCAAGCAAAAACTAACATGTCCATATACTTTCAAAGTGGTTGTTCAATAGTGTTTACCTTAGTTCTGTAGAGTTTCTATATACAAGAGCATACACATCCATAGTAATGAAGGGACCAAATGGACTAGGATATGCATTTTGTTCTAAATCACTTCTGTCAATGAGCCTGTTTCCATGACCATTTCAGCCCACAGCGGCCATGGGTCCTAGCTTTTGATGATATCCTAGATTGCTTCATCCCATCATGTCAAGCTGGATGTGTGCATGTGCTTCGCTGCAATGTACTGAAATGATTACCTTAAACTAAACTTTCTCTGTGCTAAACTTTCTTATCCTGTGGCTTTAGAGTCCCCCTCCAACATACATCCATATATAAAATCTTTTTTCTTAATAGCCTTTCAAAATCTATTACATTTCCCATATTTAATGGTCCAATATGGTGTTTTCCAGTGTTATGCCTGGAAAAGAAAATCTAGAGAATTTTTTATTTTTAAGTTTTTTTTGGTAATCTTTAAGAACATAAGAGCATAAGAGAAGCCAATGTTGGATCAGGCCAATGGCACATCCAGTCCAACACTCTGTCACACAGTGACCAAAAATACCAGGTGCCATCAGGAGGTCCAGCAGTGGGACCAGGACACTAGAAGCCCTCCCACTGTTGCCCCCCCCAAGCACCAAGAATACAGAGCATCACTTGCCACAGAGTTACTATTTATATCTTGTGACTAATAGCCACTGATGGATCTCTGCTCCATATGTTTACCCAATTCCCTCTTGAAGCCGTCCATGCTTGTAGCTGCCACCACCTCCTGTGACAGTGAATTCCATGTGTTAATCACTCTTTGGGTGAAGAAGTACTTCCTTTTATCTGTTCTAACCTAACTGCTCAGCAATTTCATTGAGTGCCCACGAGTACTTGTATTGTGAGAAAGGGAGAAAAGTACCTCTTTCTCTACCTGCTCTATCCCATGCATAATCTTATAAACCTTGTTCGTGTCACCCCTCAGTCGTCATTTCTCCAAGCTAAAGAACTCCAAGTGCTTTAACCTTTCTTCATAGGGAAAGTGTTCCAACCCTTTTATCATTCTAGTTTGGAACACCTTCCCTGTGAGGAAAGGCACTCAATGAAATTGCTGAGCAGTTGGGTTAGAACAGTCCTTCTTCACCCAAAGAGTGATTAGGGAATTCACTGCCACAGGAGGAGGAGGAGGCTGCAAGCATGGACAGCTTCTAGAGGGAATTGGATAAACATATGGAGTAGAAGTCCATCAGTGGCTATTAGTCACAGGATATAGATAGGGACTCTCAGTCTGGGGCAAGTGATGCACTGTATTCTTGGTGCTGGGGAGGGCTTCTAGTGTCCTGGCCCCACTGCTGGACCTCCTGATGGCCCTTGGTATTTTTGGCCACTGTGTGACAGAGTGTTGGACTGGATGGGCCATTGGCCTGATCCAACATTGGCTTCTCTTATGTTCTTATGTTCTTAGTTGCCCTTTTCTGTACTTTTTCCCGGTGCTATAATATTCTTTTTGAGGTGTGACCAGAACTGTACACAGTATTCCAAATGAGGTTGCACCATTGATTTATACTGGGGCATTATGATACTGGCTGATTTGTTTTCAATTCCCTTCTTAATAATCCCCAGCATAGCGTTGGCCTCCCTAATTTGCACTAGGTTAGTGGCTGATTTGCACATTACAAAATTTTCCACTCAAAGGCACTGTTACACAAAATCCATTCATACGCTGTAAAATTCACACAGAAGAATTTTTCATCCAGTAGAGCATCCTTTTTCAGACAGTGGCCAATCAGTTGTCCTGAAGTACAAACAAACAGAGCATAAAGGGCACAGCCTTTTCCTCATGCTACCTCCTGAAGCTGGTGTTCAGTGGTTTGCTGCCTATGTATATGAAGGTTCCTTTAATCATGGATAATAGCCATTGATGGACCTGTCTTCCACGAATCTATCTTGCATCCCCTTTTAAAGCTCTCCTTTTAAAGCCATAACTGTGTACACAGTCCATGAATTCCACTATTTAATTACTAACTGAGTAAAGAAATATTCCCTTTTTTACTCAACAAATAATTAAATTGTGCAATTAACTACAAGAGGACATAGCGAAGACTTTAAAGGGGAATTCAAAACAGGTTCAGGGGGGACGTGACACAGCACTTTAGGCTTGAATGTTGTAACACACAAAACAGCCTTAGATACATGACCTAGTTTCTTGACCACTTCAGATCTCTGGATAAATGTCGTCTTACCAAATACAGATGTAGTACCTATGCTGCAGTTCCTCAGTTCTGATTCACAGCCATTATTCTTCATTGCATACAGTTCCAAATTCTGACATATGCTTAACAGAAACTCTTCCAGTATGGATTAATAATTCATAGACCTAATTTATCACATCATCTTGTTGTATTAGTGACATATATTCAGGGCACTGTACCCCAATCCAAATTCCACCCAAGACAACCCAAATTCTGTATTCATGTATAATTCATGCAGAACACATAAATCTGTTCATTGTTGTGTTTAGATTGTTGTTTTATACAAATAATTGATCGAAATTCAGCATAAAAATCTAGGTATTGCATCTGGTATAATTTATGCAAATTAAGTAAACTGCAATATATTTACTTATTTTGCAAAATTCTTGTTACTATGGGTAGGAACAAAAAGATAATCAAGTCACTGGAGCATCATTCCTTATTTAGCTTTTCATATCCCTGGGCCAGAAGACTGACAGCCATCATTATAGTGAACACAAAAAAACAGATTATGCTTGCCGTGCTCCCCAGGTTACCCTATTGCAAGGGAAAAGACATACTATTTTCCTTTCCAGAGAAATCAGCCATCTAGACGTACCCAAGACAGACACTACACACCTGCAATATGCAGCTTGGGGAGCCCAAGATAACCAGCTGGTAAGTCCCACATATTCCTCACTCTATTTTAATACATACAAGGGGGTTCTCAGCTTGGATGGTGCGTTGTTGGTATGCTTTCAATATGCAGCTGACAAACTGCAAACATTAATTGTTTGAATCAACTGACTGATCATCTGGAACTTTAAGGGAATTCTTTTTTAAAATATTTGAGGCTAATTTGATTCTGGTATGCCACTGCTCTAAAAAGAAAATATTAAAGATGGCCTTTCCTTCTTTTTAAATTTTTTTTTACATTTTGCTTTTCTAAACTACAAACCTACAGGGTCTGGGGAATGGATGCAACCTAAAAAATAAGAGTAGCAAGAATCATTAATACAAAAGTTTTAAATTGTTGATACTTCCCTATTACCACATAGTAAAAAGGAAGAATTAGTTATATAAAAGTATAAAGCAAAACAGTCACAATCATACTCCTCTGTAGTGTGTACATTCTAGCTTTAAAGTTATGAATTAAAGATAAACATCAGGCTATCAAGATTGATCTATTTTGTTTTTTTCTTTCCTCTAAGCTTCTTTTTATCAAAATCCAGTTTAATTTTTAGAGGTTTAGGGGCAGCAGACCCTAATTCTGCTTCAAAATCAAACAATTCTGTCAAGCTGTTCGAGGTGGTCAGAACTTTCCCCATCTTTATCTTCTTCATCTTCTGCATCTTTGTTATCCTCCACTTTCTCAGATCCATCTGTTGCTTTCTGTTGTTGCTCTAAGATCTTTTTCACTTTAAGCACAGAGTCAATCTTTTCTTTTTTGCCATTGAAGTTGAAGATAAGACCTTCAGGTACTATCCATCTGTATGGACTGATATTTTCCTGTAAGAACAGTGCTAAATCTCTGTATTGTCTCCTCCTTTTTCTGATCTCAAATGGAACATCTTTTAAACTTTTTCTCCTTTAATTTTCAGGGTTATTCCATTTGTCGCTTTCAAGGTAATGTCTCTTGTTGACCTTTTTGAGAATTTCACATATACTTTCCTGGGTAGCTTGTTTTTTTTAATAAATTCTGGATATGTACGATAAACCAGATCAATATCACTTTGTAGAGCTTCCGCTGTTAAGCCCACCACGGGAGCCAGTTCTTTGCCTAAAATCTCTTTTAGGTTCTCTCCTTTCTGCTCTGGGATACCTTGAAATCGCAGTACGTACGCTGATTTCTCCATTTGAAGAAGTAACAATTGCTGTTTCTCAGAGATTTTTTCTTTTTCCACTACCTCCAGTCTTTGTCCAAATTCTTTTGACTTAACGTCAACTTTTTTCAGCTTCTTAAATATCGTCTCTGTTCTTGCCGAGGTTTCTTTGAGTTCTTTTTGCAACATGTCAAACTTGTCATTGAGATTGGTCATCTGGTCCAGTAGCAGGTACAAAGCAGCAGCCATCATTTTAGGAAAGTCTGTGGTTACTTCCGGTTTAGTAACTGGAGATGATGAGCTGGCAGTTCCTGCTGTAAGTTTCCCCTTAGCTGCCATTTTTTCTGCTCGCTGTGTCATTGTTTACAATAAGATAAAAGTTTTTAAAAGTCTCTGAAAGCCTGGTAATTTATTGCTTTCTTGCTAGTCTGCACCACTCTCCATCAGATTTTCACTCCCTTCAAGCTGCCCTCTTGGTCCCTGCTTTAAAGTCAGTCTTATCGGGATCGGGTATCCCTTTCCCCCTTTCACTTGTTTGGGGCTTTGGTGCAGCTTTGCTGCTGTTGTTTAGATGATTGCTTGTTAGAACGTGGATCAACTCACATTTTTACATGCGCTTCTTCAGAAGGTAGGGAAGATCGTTTTCTTTGGATCGCTTGCGTGCTCTGCCTGGTGTGTGCCTCTTGGTGCCATAGCTGGCTCCGTGCTGCAAGGACCTATTGGGGCAAAAGGAGCCTTGATCCCTTGGCTTACACCTCGGGAGAGGGACCTCGTGCGCCCGAGCTATGATGGAGCGCACCTGCCTGCAAGCCACCAAAACCCGGAATCAAGATGGCCTTTCGTTCTGTCAATGAAAGTTAGCTTTTATTTGTTGAATTTCAAGCTTGCAAACCTATCCATGATTTTTTGCAGAGAAACCCTACTGAGCACTTACAGTACAATCCTAAGGAGTGTTATACTCTTCTAAATCAACTGAAGTCAATGGGTTTAAAGGCGGCAACTCTGTTTAGGATTGCAGTACAAAACACTTCTTTCATTATTCCCTAGAATATGCCTAAACTAGGGCTGCCAACTGGAGAAAAAACGCCCTGTCCCTTTCACAGACACTTAGTGGGGTATCTTTTACCAGATGATGTTATTTACCACCATGCCACAAAAGACTTCAGCTGTCATTTTCTACACATTAAACCTATATTATTTATTTAAAACATTTCTATGCAACCTTTCCACCCAACACAGGGTCTCCAAGCTGGCAAGCATTAAAATATTTTAAATATAATATTTTAAACAATTAAATAAAACATATAAAGACACAAACAAAGTCTAAAGAGCCCTTGTTCCTGAGTACAAGATCCTGAAGGGGGTAATGGCTGGTAATTGAAGCCGGGGAAAGTTGGTTATCTTGTCTGTCACGTTGCTCTTTAGATCGCTTCCCAGCCTCTGGTTTTTGGAACAAAGAGAAGCTCTAGATGGGCTGATCCATTCACCTTTCTGATTTCTTCCATTCTCAGGTGTTTATCCTAGAGAATGACATTTACTACCAAGCCGATGTCTCCAGCCGAGCCAAGCGTATCACCTCATCCGGACACCAAGGAGTTATTTTCAATGGAATCTCTGATTGGCTGTATGAAGGTGAAAAAAAAATTGGAGACAGCAGAGCAATATTAAAGCTGCTGGAGGCCCTGAGGCAGCTATAATTTTGATGGACTTCTTGGATGAAGGGAATGGGAATGACATCCCATTCCATTTGTACAGGCACTTGTAGTGGAAGGCTCTCACTTTGAGCAAAGGAACTTTATCTTGGTTCCTATAGTTTCCCTTTCACACTGTACTACCTGTACATGGTGATTAAATTCCCTTTACCAACCACTTATATATTCTCTAGAGCTTAGGAACTCATAAATATATCATTCAAGGTTTCCTTCAGTTTCAGAGGTGGGGGAAGACCTCAAAAGATTGATAATATCAAGGGACTAGACCATTTTCTGGATACACTCCATAATTAACCTATTTCTAGGTGAGAGTCTGAGAGATGCACAACTTTTCTGAGAATATGGTGGTTTCCTTTGTGCATTCTCTATGTGAGCTCTGAGTATCTAGTTCAGATTGGTGGGGGGACTTGAGCAGCTAGGGCTTTTATGTTTGGTATTCATATCTGGTGTCCCTCGCTCCCAAGAGGAGATCCTGCAGGCAAGCAGTGCACACTGGTGTTCACCTGATGGTCTGCAGCTAGCCTATCTTACCATCAACAATTCTCTGGTGCCCAGAATGGAACTGCCCCAGTATCTAGGAGGAAACTACCCAGCCAGCCAGCACTATCCCTACCCAAAGGTGAGTTCCACTTCCATTCTCCCATGCAAAAAGAAGGAAATAGTAGTCACAAGGACATTTATGTGCAGTTCCTAGAGCATCAAACCAAACTACCTTGCCTAATTTTCTCTATGCCTCAGCCTTTACATATTTTTCTTGCATCATTGACCAGAGACAGGTTTTTTTCAGTGGTGGCGCCTCATCTTTCAAAAAGCCCTCTCCCGTGAAGCTTTACCCAGACTTTTAACTAAGGGTTTTACCTCCTGGGGATCATTTTACCTACAGCATTTTAGACTCCTCAGTGTTGTGTTTTTTGATGTTAGGACCTGGATGTTTTAATGACAATGGCTTTTTTTGTAATGGTTTTGTTTTATTGTCTTAATTTTAAGCCTCCTTGAGCCAAGTTGCTGGAGTGGTGGCATCCCCCCCCCCAAATAAAATAAATAAATAATATTTGTAGAGCTATTACATAGAATGCCTTACCGTTTGTCCCTTCTCACTACCTAATCCTGTAACGCTAGTATCTGGTCATAGCAGTCCAAAGCAGAATCTCTGCAGGCCTCAGTGCAAGAATTTCTGAGTTACCCTGTGCTGCTTCTCCCAAACCTCTCTTTGCAGCATCCAGTGCAGCAGTACCGAAATCAGAGCCTTCCTGACCCTGGAGAGAGAACAGCCTCTTCAGGGTTCCTTGCTTCTGTCTGCTGTAATCACTGACTTTCTCCTACTGTGTAGTAGAACCCTCAGGGAATGGGTAGTGGTAGAATTTGCAATTCAGAGACATTCCTTAATATTTTATACTTTTGAGGCGTTGATGATTTGTGGGCTTGCCCTGGGATCACACAACTTCAGTTCAGAGACCTGTGCAAGATGTTTATATTATTTATTTATTTAATTTATTTGTTAGATTTATACCCCGCCTTCCCCACCGAGGCAGGCTCAGGGTGGCTTACATAAAATATTTGAAACAATTTAAAACCATATAAAAATCTCAAATGCTATACATAAATTTTACATTTATGACAGTGAACAATAATCCAGTATTTTCCATAGCAGGCATCAGTTAGTACAAGCATTTAATTGCTCTTCTTGTTAAAGTTGAGTTAAACCATTCCTCAATCTGGTCATCATTATAGAATATGGTTTGCTCACAGCATTCCAGCACCTTTCTCACAGCTTGTGTTCACACTGGCATTGTGTGTTGTTTGTACAGCCTTGCTCCCCTAGCACATTCTGATGTGTCCTTAATTTCACGCTGTCATGATTTTTTCCCCTTTCTCTTAGGCTGGCCAACGCATCCCATCAGTTCACCTTTTCATTGTGAATCTGTCTGGCCCACCTGGCACACTGGAGTTGCTTCCTCCTGAATCCTTTCAGGGCAGGTGAGTGGGGGGGGGAGGTGTTAGTGTTGACCACCTGTGATATTTTGCTGCCCTAAGTCTAAGAAGCTGTATGATGGTCGAGAGAGCTCATTAAAACTTGGCACCCTTGAAAATATGTGATTTTTAAAATGTACAGATTAAGAAGGAATAATAAACAGGGATTTGGCAGCAAACAGCACCCTCATGAATAATCTGTGCAGGCTCCAGAAAGTGCCCAGTAGGCTCTTGCCTTTCCCAGTATCTCTCAATATTTTAATTTGTATTGTTCCATCTATTTAAATGACCAAAATGAATAACAGAAACAAAAATCCATTGACAGCTATCAGTCCCTAAAGACTTGCCTGAATACTTTTTAAAAAAGATTCTTGCATTACTTCATAAATGCCTGCAGGCTGATACATTGACAGGCCTCCCTAAGGAGGGAATTTGAAATACCAGAACTACGATCAGGAAAACTGAGCTAGGATCTCCCAACAGCACCTTCATGATCAGAGGTGACCCTGAGCTTCTTGAAGGCCGAATACATATATGACCTTGAAAACACTTTTCAGCACTTCTCCTGTGGCTGAGGTACATATGGGAAAGCAGAAATTAAATGCTAAACGTGCAAGTATTCAATTTCTAATTGTGAAAAACAGATTGTTTTATATGTGCTTGTACCAGGCTTATGATTATTTATTTATTTATCAAATTTATACCTCGCCCTACCTGCCAAAGCAGACTGTACAGAAAGGCTACTTTACAATCACATTTCAACCTTTCTACACTTCACACTACCAGGGCTTTTTTTGTAGAAAAAGCCCAGCAGGAACTCATTAGCATAATAGGCCACACCCAACAGCAGAAAATCATTAGCATATTAGGCCACACTCTGGCAGCACAGCTCATTAGCATATTAGGCCACACACCCCATGTTATCAGAAGTGTGGTCATCCATCCACATGCACCTTTTGCTTCTTATTCTGTTTACCTTGTTAGTTGTCAAAACCCAGGGCTTTTTTTGTAGCAGGAACTCCTTTGCATGTTAGGTCACACACTCCTAATGTAGCCAATCCTAATGCGTTTTTGCTGTTGGGTGTACCTTACTATGCTAATGAGTTCCTGCTGGGAGTTGCCAACTCAGGAGCCAGCCGGAACTCTGTTCCTGTGCGTTCCTGCCCCAAAATAGCCCTGCACACTACTATGTGATTTCGGTCATAGGATGGGAGAAGAAAGATGTCCTGGGCTCAGATTATATATAGGGCTTTAGCAGTCAGACTCAGGAAACCTGGACAGCCTACGCCAGACTGGCTCTATCTTAAATGTCTAACGTGCAGCCTTTAAGGTGACTTTTGGTTAAAAAAAACACAAAAAACCTTGCTTTCCACATGCCTTGGTGAACAAAACAAGCTGGAAGCACTCGTTGCTTAATTCAATGGCGGCTTAATGAGCTTGAGTTGCTCCAGTTGAGCATTGAGACACAGTGGACACAAGACCGCTGTTAAAGAAAGAAATTGCAAGTCTAAATTGTCTCTTATGTTGGTTCTTCCTGGAATATGTTGGTGCAGGAGTGGTCATGTCCTTTCAGTTTGAAAGGGAGGGGTCAGAATCCCCCAAGGCAGGCTGCCTGGGGGCCAGATGTCCAGTGAGGTCAATATGATGGGCCCAGAGTCCAGGATGAACAACCTGGCAGTGCAAGATGAGAAGCTTTCTTTTTAGAGCGCGTTTCTGAGTTAATGCCAGCAGGGACACTAGCCAGGTTCAAAGTGTCTTTTATGCAACTCTGGACCTCCACCCTCCAGTAGCTTGGCTGGGGAGAGTCCTGCGCAATGACTCTAAGGTGTTTGAGGGTGTTATTTCATTTTGTTTCAGGAGAGGATTCTGCCAGATCAGAAACAGCTTACTTCTTATTTGCCACAGGAATGATACAATGCAGAGTGGGGCTTGGAATGACTGCTGCTGCTGTGTGAATGGCTTGGGCAAGGGCTAAGTTGGGCATTGAGGCTGTTTGGATTGCTTCCTGATCCTCCGCACCCAATTTTTTTTCTTCTGTTCTGTCCCCAGAGAGTACTACATCACCATGGTAAAATGGGTGGCACAATCCCGGCTGGCTGTGCGATGGTTAAACAGGCCACAGAACATGTCTGTGTTGAGCTTGTGTGAGGCCACCACAGGGGCCTGCACTGAGGTAAGCAGCGGGCCTTGTGACTCTGCGCTTGGAGGCCAAGGTACCAAGGAGAGAGAGGCTGCTGCCACACTAAGTGGTTAAGTCTGGAATGGACAGTATTAGATCACCCAATTTTAGAGAATTCAGATGATGTTGTCAACCTAGGGTTGCCAGCTCCAGGTTGGGAAATACCTGGAGATTTGGGGGGTGGAGCCTGAAAAGGTTTGGGGAGGTGAGGGAATTCAGTGGGGTGTAATGCCATAGAGAGCAACCTCCAAAGCATCCATTTTCTCCAGCTGAACTGATCTCTGTTACCTGGAGATCAGTTGTAATACCAGGAGGCCTCCAGCCACCACCTGAAGGTTGGCAACCCTATGTCAACCAGTTGTATTCTTCTAGTGTCGGTGGCTGCCTCCCCACAGGGATTCTCCCACCCCCCACCAATATGGAAAAGAAGCCACCCCTCATGAAAGAGGAACAGTGACACCAGGCTCATTCCAGGCATGATTCCTGGTGCTCTTGGGGCTTTCCCCTTTAACTGGGAGGCAAAAATAAACCTGTTTTCCTCTGGGTTAAAAGGGAATCTTTAGCGTCTGTGTGGTGACTACTTCCATCACCACTGGGAGAGCAGAGCTAAACTCCACTTTCAAAATGGCATGCAGCAGTTTGCTGTCCAGGGTGCCAAATCTGGGTTAGTACATTCCTAGAGATTTAGGGGTGGGGCCTGGGGAAGGCAGAATTTGGGGAGGGGAAGGAGCTCAGCAGGCATGTGATGCCATAGAGTCCACCCTCCAAAGCTGCCATTTTCTCTAGGTTCCTGTGGTCTGGAGATCATTTGTAATTCCAGTAAAACTCCAGGTCCCACCTGAAGGTTGGTAGTCTTATCACTGCCACATTTTATTTCTCCCCTTTAGTCCTTGAAAGGCTTTTCCCCCATTCCCTGCTGAGTCATGCTTTAGCATTACAGCATGGCTTTGTGGGGAAAGAGGGTTTCCAGGCTGCGGGGGCGGGGTGTCTGATGTGGTCACTGTCACGCCTGCACTTTTTGCACAGGTACAGCTGAGGGAAAGGGGAGGAGCAGAGGTGTAGCTGCAAGTGGGGCAGGATCCGAAGGGCGCAGATGCCTTTCCTGCTCACTCTTGTGTCTCTTGCCGCTGCTGTTGCCATGTGGCAAGGGTGTGTTTTCACACCCTGCTGTGAAAGTCACCTGTGTTGTTTTTTATCTCATGGTTTATGGTGACATTTTTACTTAAAATACAATAGAGGAGAATTTTTATAATCAGAATCGAACACTGGAGAAATTAATTCTAAAATGATGGTCATGGGACTTGGGGGAAAAAAATATTACTGAGCACTAAGTTTACCTGAAAAGAGAAAAGGCAGTAATTAAAGCCTTAATGAGGGGGAGAAAAAACTGATTGAGGATACAGGGCAGGAGCGAACAGGAAGTAATTAGGCAGGGAGAAGCTGGAGAACAAAAGAGGGAAGAAAGAATTTAAAGGGGAAGCTGCAGAGCTTTTGCCAAACATGGAGGAGGGAACTGCTCGATTTTATACAGACTATATTGTTATATTAACTGCTGTGTGGGACCCAGTGTTAATTCCGCTTGTAAGTAATTGCAGAAAAAGGATAATTTAAGACAGCCAAAAGTCATGGTGTGGAAGCAACCAGTGCAAAGAGAAAAAAAGCCACGTTGTTGTTTCCACAGGTCTGAGCCAAGAGGGCTCCTGGAGGTAAGGCACAAGGTGCTTAGAGTCAGGAGGACCCCCCAGGAATGCCCTCTTTGTGCAAATTATTTGTCTTAAGTATTTGTACTTAAGCCCTCTTTGTGCAGATTATTTGTCCCTTAATAGATCAGCCCTGTTCAGGATGAGTGGGTGGATGTCTTCTGCTCTTTCAGAGTGAAGACATAATAGGCTGTGGTTCCTTTTAATGCTTTTATGTCTATCCTCTAGGGGTGAGCACAGGATGCAGTAGTGCAATCTTTTATGTGATGTGCAGTTTGAACCAGAGGCTCTGCTAACAACCTTGTGTGTTTCCTTTAGAAATACAAAGTGACCTCAGATGCTTGGGTGGACATGCAGGTAACAGACGACATCGTTTTTGTTTTCTTACTGTTGGTAATCCAGGTCAGCTGCATGCTCATAACTTAGAGGAATAGGGTTGCCAGCCTCCAGGTGGGGCCTGGGGATCTCCCACTTTTACAACTGATCTTCAGGTGATGGAGATCAGCTCCCTTGGAGAAAATGGCTGCTTTGAAGGGTGGCCTCTATGGCATTGTACGATGCTGAGGCCCTTCCCCTCTCCAAACCCCGCCCTCTCCTGGCTCCACCCCCAAAGTCTCCAGGTATCTTCCAATCCAGACCTGGCAACCCTATAGAGGAACAAGAAACTTTCTGGTATTAGCATATGTGGCCACTTTACACTTTGAAGTGCAAAACACTGGTGTAGTTGTCACATACTTGTAAATGTGGACATTATATGGGTATACTAGATAAAGCCGGGATTGGATGCATCCACTCCCTAATAAGCATAACGTTCAAATGGGTATCTGACTTCCAGTAGGCAGGAGCCTATCAGATACCACATTATAGATAATATACAAACATTCTGGATGTACGTGCATACATCTGTCTGTAAGAAAGAACCAACATGTGTTTCTTTTACAAATAAACTGGAGGCCACTACCTGGGTAAATGTGGAGCATAAATCACATGTTCGGCTGTACTTGCATTTTATGCAATGTAAGAATTACAGAATGTACATACAAAGAAAAAACCCATGTACACTGTAATGTGTGTACACGTGTTCACTGTAATGTATAAGCAGAGCTTGTGTGACAAACCTGGGTTTGTAAAATGGCTGTCCCAGCTGAAAGAATATTTGAGCCCGGTGATAAGGAATGTACTTACCTTCTTTGTCCTGGGAGATGTAGCTGCGCTGAATGTCTCTGGGGAGCAGAACTAACAGGGTAGCATTGGTTACCTTTCTGGAAATCTGGCTGTTATGAAAAGAAGCAACCCCCGTCCCTAGTCAGCTTATTGTGCAACACAAAACTGTAGATGGAAATGCCCTAGAGTTGCCAACCTCCAGGTGGCACCTGGAAATATTCCACTATTAAAATTGATCTCCAGACGACCAAGATCAGTTTCCCCTGGAGAGAGTGGCTGTTTTGGAGGGTGGGCTCTGTGGCATTATATGCTACTAATGTCCCTCCCCAGCCCAAACTTTCCCTCCCTAGTCTTCATGCCCAAAATCACCAGGTATCCCAGTCCAGAGCTGGCAACTGTAATTTAATGCCCCAATTCAGATATGACAGTTGTCATCCAAGGTTAGACTTGAATAGGGGCTGTTATGAAAGGGGGCATCTTTTATTTATTTTTTTGAACAGTGGTATCGTACCAATTTGTTTAAATCCTAAAGGAGAAAAATAGTATATCAACTGGAAAAGACAACAAAGAGCAAAAATAATGTCCTTTCCACAGAGAGCCTAGAATAACCAGAGCTATGTATATTTTATACTTAGAAACAGATGAATTCTGTGCCTTGAATCAAGGATACAAATTGAGTATATTTATATGCCTGCTTATTCTGCATAGACTATGATTCATTGGGGAGCTGTGCAGAAGGAAAAACTAGTGAAATCCTGCCTGCTGGAAGTCAGGTTCAGAGTTTCCCAGCTTGTGATCAAAATGATCTCTATGGCAATACGGACTAGAAACTTGCAAACTTGCTTTCTAAAAAAAATTGAAATCTCAGGTTCTCAGGATACTGGAGCCTATCAGATACCAAATGCACCTTTGCACTTGGCCAGACTTGGGGGTGGGGGTAGAGGGAGAGGCCTGCCCCCTCCCTTAAGGATGTTCCAGGTTCCTCCCTAGAATTTTTTACTTACTTTAAACAAATAAAACTTTCTAGTCCTTTTACTTGCATATTCTCTACCCCATTAGTCTTTGACCCATGAAAGTGATCTACTTGAGATCCTGGAGAGCTGGTGGTCAGAGTACTCAGCTTGAAAAACCAAGGACCTGACTTACAAGGCAGTTTGATAGCTTGTGTGAGGCAGGATAAACCCCAGCCACGTCCCATAAACTGGGATAGCTTTTAGTGCAGCCACAGCCTTGTTCTTCTAACAGCAGGGGATGCCAGTCTTTTCTGAAGATGCCGAGACTCTCTTTCTGCCAGTGCCGGTGAAGCAGGGGGCCCGAGGAGAATTCCACCACGTCACCATGCTTTCTACAGAGGTAAATCTTAGCCACCTGGTTGATCTAGTAGTCCACTTTTTAAAAGATAAAATTTTCATCTAGAGAGACTACAGATCTGGCAGATCAATTCCCTGTAGGCCAACCTAAGCCTCCCAGCACATGCAGTGGGCCATGAGATATTTTAAATTCTATTTCCACACTAGGGTTGTCAACTGTCCAGAAACAAACCCAGCCTTGCTCACTTCTCTTTCTTTGAAAAAGGTTCAGTATGCTATGCAGAGGCAGGCAATGGCAAGCCGCCTCTGTTAGTCTTTTGCCTTGAAAACCCTATAGGGTCACCATAAGTCAGAAGCGAGCTGATGGCACTTATAGGTGCACAGTTTGTTAGCCGGATTGCACGCAATTATTAATAATAGTGGGAGAAGATAATGACATATCAATAGGCAATCGGCTGCGAGAGTGAACACCTGTGTATACAGAAGTCCAGCCCCGCCGGGAGGTGTTGGAAACAGACCAGGAGACTTTATATGGTTGAAAAATAAAGTCTTTTACTGAAATTCTTCACAGACAAACAATACACAGTCTCGCACACAATTACTCAAGTCTAAGGAAATACAGAGAGAGATGCAAGCACATTTGCATTAGCAGGTAAATCGTTGGTGGGCAATACCTACCAGTCCCGTTGTGCAGAGTGTTCCTCAGGAAAAATGGAGGGGAAGGAAACTAGAAAAATGGGGAACCACGTGGCCTGGCCAGCAGGTAACATGTGGGAACTCAGGCTGCAGACCTAGAGTTTAAAGATGGAGGCAAGGGTTGGGGATAGCAAGCTGGACATAAGAGGGTCAAAGGTTCGATAGGGGTCGAAGAGCAGAGACAGAGCCGGTGGTCAGGCATCTCCTTATATGCAGGAGGGAGGGGGCTGGTCACAACCCCTGGTTCCACCTCCTGGTAAGTCCGTCCCTGAAAATACCCTATTGGTTGGAAGGTCTTGGGGAGGTGTAACTGAGGAGTGGTCAATATTGAGAGCTAGAAGCTTAACTCATGTCTGACACCTGGTAGCAGCTAGGATGAGTCCGATTCCATTGTCTTCTTGATGACTTTAGCCAGGCTGCTGATGGCCATCAATTAGTTGCCAGGCAACAATGAATAGTCTCTGCCAGGTCTACGTGAGGTCTTGCAGGTGAGGGGGGAGGGAAAGAGGCTGCCTGCCCGAGTTAGAAGGAAATCTTAATGGCGTTTTTTGGAGTTCTTAGTCCTTGTATTTCATCAAGGCATGGTGCTGTGTATAGTGCAGACTGGGGCTGTTCCATCCTCCTTCATGAGGAACAGGCTGGTAACCTATGCTGGGCACTGGAGCTGCTGGGGAGGTCAGGAGAATATCTCTTGCCTAGGTGCAGTCTCTTCTGGCATCGTGGTGGGGTTACCATGTGGTTCAGTCCCTTGTGTATACACTGGCACAGTTTATTACAGTTCATAAAGAGGCTCAAAAGCCTTGCAGGGCAACAAGTATGCAGAAATCTGCAGATGAAGCATTTGGTGGCACAGAGTTTCATTTCCGGGTTGTTAAAGGGAGACTACAGGGTTTGGTTGGCCACCTGACTCCCACCAGAGATCAGCATTGTAAGCAGAAATTTAACTGGCAAAATGGTTCATGGCATGGGTAAGCTAAGTTGAAGGATGCTTCTGTCTTTCTGACTATCCTATAACTTAAATGCACAGGAGCTCTGCCAGGAATAACCATGGAAACCTTTTGGTGTTCTCAACCAGAGAGTGTCCTGAAAAGCATGAGCTACAGCTGGCACTATATAAGACGAGTTTTGAGCTGAAAATACGATTGGATGAAGAGAGCCAGTATAGAATAGTGTTCAGAGTGTTGGACTAGGATCTGGGAGACTAGGTCTGAATTCCCACTCTGTCATGGACGCTTGCTAGGTGACCTTGGACCAGTCACTCTTGGCCTAACTTCTTGTTGAAAGGATAAAAACAGAAGGATAAGAAAATGATGTAAGCCACTTAGGTCCCCATTGGGAAGAAAAACTGGGTATAACGAACTAAATAAATAAATGATTCCCAGAGAAACTGTAATGTTGAAAGATTATGCAGTAGTGAGTATTCAGGGATTCTAAGAGTTGAAAGAGTTACAGGCATTGTAAATAATGGCTTTGTCTGCTTACTGAATTTATTTATTTGTTGGTTTGTTTGATTGATTGATAGATTGATTTATACCCTGCCCTTCTCACCAAGGCAGGCTCAAGGCAGCTTGCATAAAATGCATATATAAATATCATTAAAAACATACATAAAACATACATAAACAATCAGTGTCCTTTTTCAAAAGTGCTGGAAACAATTAAAGTGCAGAGCAGAGATTCCTAAATCCAAACGTATCTCTACTTAGGTGTTAGTCCTGGTGGTATTCTCATTAAAAAATGGATATCCTTCCTCTCCAGAGATGTATTTGCGGCAGCTCACTGCTAAAAGAACGTGTAGAATAGCTAAGTCATGATGACTTAGATCTTTATGAGGCAGAAACCAAAAAGAAAAATATATCATGCAAAGGCAGTCAAATCCAAATGATCATTAAGGCCTTCAGGAGGTAATGTGTCTAATGTGAAAATCCAAAAGGCCTCCCTCTGAAACAACAATTTACCAATATTATGAGATTGATAAGGCCTAGACTTAATCTTCCCAATAACGAAAAATTTGAATTCAGTGGGTTGTTGTTTCAGAGAGAGGACTTTTGGATTTTCACATTAAATACATTATCTCCTAAAGGCCATAATGATCATTTGGATTTGACTGCCTTTGAGTGATATATTTTTATTTTTGGTTTCACGGCTAAAAGGATACAACAAAACCAAACTGTGCAGGGGGTGAAAACAACATAAAACAAACGAAGAGTAGCCTAAAATGATATCCATAAAGCTGTCCTCAAGGGTAGAAGAAGAATGTGAAAACAGATTTTTAAAAGACGGAACCCCACAGTGACTAAAAAGACAAGTTTCAGCCTGGTGCCTGAAGGACAGGAAAGCAGGTGAGGTGCTTGGCAAGCCTCAAGGGGAAGGATGCTCCAAAGGCAAGGGGCCACCTCGGAAAAAGCCCTGTTTGATTAGACAGCCACCAGTCTTTTTGTTCTTGGAAATGGGATGCTGGAAAACTGACAAGACTGTTCAGCATGGAAATTGGGCATGTATGCCGTGGCAGGAGGTCTTGCCAGCTTTTGGAAAACGCGCCCTGCCATTGTGCCCTTTCATAGAAGTAAACTTTAGCGGGTGAGAATGTTTACCTGCATGCCTGGAAGAGCTTCGCTTGTTGATTTTGTACAAATCCAGTTGCTGCTAAAAGCACAAGAGCAAGTCTGGCCAGGGATCTTTCTGGTCATTTGTCAGCTTTTGTTCATTGGGAAAGCAGCTCAGGCATGTTCAGGTCAGTTTTCTTATACCTTGAAGGCCTCCTCTTCAAGAACAGTCCACACGTTCCACCTTGCAGGCTTGCTACCTGTGACTTATTTCAACGCCCTGTTTCGTGTGAATAGAAATATTCACAGGATAGATGATATGACCTGTAATTGCAAGAACCAATTCTATTAGAAATCACCATCCTTATAATGTATTAAAGAACTGTTCGTGTTCTGACGCATGCAAGAGGTCATTCCCTCACGATGTCCTGGAGGGTTCATTGTTCTGGAGTTCTTCAGGTGGCAACTCAGGTCTGTTTTTGTTTTCCTTTACTGGTCCTTCTTCTAGCCATTGAAGAGCAACCCGGCGTCCAGGCATTTCCTTTAGTTACTTGTTTATTTGACTTTATACATAAGGAACGATCATGCACCTTTAGAAGCTTAGAAAGTGAAGCTTTTCCTGATATGGAGATGAAACAGTGGGAGCCTGCTTTGGTTCTGCATGGCAGGCACACACACACACACATATATATATATATACATACACACACACACAGGGGTCTTTGGGGGGGGGAGCACCGGAGCACAGCTCCAGGAGCTCAGGAGCCAAGCCCCGCCCCCAGCCGGCATCCCCGGGAGTCTTTCAGGCAGCCATATGTCAATTTCAGCTCCATTATATCCTATGGGCCATTGAAGTCAATGGTGAAAACATAGGGTATATTCTGGGGGCTGGAGGGGAGGGGGTTTGAGGGAGAGGCTCCAAACTCACAGGGTAGCTGATGGAGCCTCTCCCCAAGATACCCACCAAGTTTCAAGAACATTGGATCAGGGGGTCCAATTCTATGGGGCCCCAAACAGGTTGCCCCTATTCCCTCCATTGTTCTCTAGGGTGGGAAAAATTAACTTTTTTTATATATATATATATATATATATATATATATATATATATATATAAAGTAACAGCACTCGTGGGGAAAATGTGTGATTCTCACCACATTTCCTTTTTCTCTCTTGCCAGCCCAGTCGCAAGGAAAGCAGCGTGCGCCTCCTGACCTCTGGAGATTGGGATGTGATCAGGATCCTGGCCTACCAGGAGCACAGCAAGCAGCTGTGAGTCCCTGAAACCAGGACAGGGAGGGTTCAGGGCTTAGTGGCAGAGCCTCCGCTTTGCATGCAGGAGGCCACGGGTTCAGTCGGGAACTTCCCTTTTCTGCCTGAGGCCCTGGAGAGCTGCTGCCTGTCAGCGTAGACCATGTTGAACAGTGGACTGGTGGCCTGACATTAGGCAATTTCATAGGATCCTTGCTTGTAGCAGTTCCTCAACAAGTGGGGGGCAAGAGTGTCTAACTGAATCTCTCCTGATTCTTAGGTACTTCCTAAGTGCCGAAGATGGTCCCTCCAGCAGACACTTGTACAGGTGAGTAATCCAGCCTGCTTCAAATCAATTACATTCTTGCCATAGTGAGCCAGTTAATCACAATAATAATAATACTTGACCTTTTATATGGCATATTTCAAGTATTAATTCAGCTCACATATGTGTTCTGCCCATTTTTATCTTTGCTTGAAGAGGCTAAGGTATAGGGTTACCAACTACAGATTGGGAAATTCCTGGATGTTTGGGGACAGTGGAGCTTGGGTAAGAGAGAGAGAGAGAGAGAGAGCTCAGCAGGGATGTGATGCCATAGAGTCTACCCTCTGATGCTGCCATCTTGTAGTATGGAGGTCAGCTGTAATTCAAAGAGAACCCAGGATCTCCCCAGTCCGATACTCCAACAGTACAATCCTTGCAAGAATTCTGCAGGTTAGATCAGCGTTATCCTCATTTTGCCTATGTAAGGCTGAGGCCTAAGGCTATATAGTGAATTCATGACTGAGGTGAGATTTTTGGGGGAGTATTTTTGCATTTGTGCTTGTGTGCCCATTCTTGGAAGTCATGGCAACCTCTGCCAACTCCTAGTGGGTCATGGAGGACATTCAGAGACGTGGCTTCTGCCTCTGGCCTCCTGGTCCTGGTATTCTTTGGAGGTCTCCCATCCAAATACTTGCCAGAGTCAGCCCTGCTTAGCTTCCAAGATCTGATGAGATTGGGCTTGCCAGGGCTATCCAGGTCAGGACATGGCTGAGGTGAGATTTGATCACCATCTTTGATGTGTTATTTACATGAGAATGGACGAAATAATTATTAACCCAACACAGCTATTTTCAGATTCAAGGTGGCATACAACTGTTACCAGAAGCTAAAAAGAAATATCGAATGTATCTTCCCCTGCCCACCACATGAAAATCTGAACTGGGCCCTAATCTTCACATGTTAAACTTCAGGCCCTCTGGCCTTTTTGCAATGATAACATGCTGCAACCTAGTACTATTTATAAAGAATGACACCTGAGCAAATCAGAGATTTCTGAGTGAAATATGGAAACCCTCATATGAGGACAGTTTTAGATTATGGTGGTCAGGAAAGAAACAGTCACAGGGAAGATGGAGATACAGGTTATGGGAAAGAATTCTTCCTCATACCACCTACACGGACCCCTAGCAACAGTCCACAGGTGGGTTAGTAGTATTATCACTAGGTAAAGTGGCCAGCTTTTCAATTGACTCCTCATAGAATCATAGAGTTGGAAAGGACCTCATCTAGTCCAACCCCTGCACAATGCAGGAAATTCACAAATACCTCCCCCTCCACACCCCCAGTGACCGCTGTTCCATGCCCAGAAGTTGAGAAAAATCTCCAGGATCTCCAGCCAAACTGGCCTGGAGAAAAATAGCTTCCTGACCCCAAAGTGGCAATCAGCATTTCCCTGGGCATGTAAGAAAGGGCCGCAAGAACCTAAGCACTGTAGCTGTTCCTGTGGTACGCAGAGACTACAGGTGATAATGATTACCTTCCTGTTAGGAAAAGTTTCCACTGCAGATTTCTGCATATTGAGCTGTTACTGAGAAAGAGAAAGCTAGTCTATTTTTTCCTGGTCTGTCAGCAGCCCTTGTATTCAGTTGCTTGCAGGCTATTCAGCCAAATAAAGACACGAATGTGCTATGAGGAGGGTGCATTTGAGAAGATGCTGTTGTTGTCTGCTAGATTTCTAAGCCTTGTCTTCACATCTGCATCTGGTTTCATCTTTGAGGCCTCATCCTCTGGGATCTTGGAAGAAACATAATTTGAATGTTTGCCGATGCCTGTTGTGATAATATTTATTCATTACATTTTTACACACACACACACACCCCGGCTTTAGCCCTTGTTCATATTTTCATGAGGGGAGGAGGATACATTGCTTATTTCTTTGTAGCTTTTGGCAACAATTGTGTATGCTGCATTTTAACCTCACAACCATCTAGTGAGGTAGGCGCAGCTGGGAGAAAGTGTCTTAGTCTCTAGACAACTCTGTCTTTTTTAATCATTGATGTTAAGGAGACTAGGGCTGAGAAGGCCAGGAAGCTGCCTCCATCTTAAGAGGCTCAGGGTGCACAAAGGATCTCTGAGCAAGAAGAGAGACTCAGGCCGTGGTCACACGGCAAGGAAATTGCGATTTGTTCCCGGTATAAAATAATCGGGAATATTTTTCTTCGGGCTGGGATGATCACATATCCCTCCCCGAACCAGAAGCATTGCGCAAGGAGGCTCTGGGCACTGTCTATATGAAGCCGGCCCCTCTCTCTCCACCGCCCACTCGCCTGCCAGCCTGTCTGGCACCTCCTTCCCCCTGCCCGCCTTCAGCAACTTTCTCCGCCACCTCCTGCTGCCCGACCAGCCCCGGCTCCACGCTGCTGGCAAGCCGGGTCCTCCTTCCCTCTCCTCCTAACACCGCAGCTTCGGGTCAGCCACCCGCTCGCCTGCAAGCCCGCTCGGCACTTCCTTCCCCGACCACCTCCCCCTGCCCGCAACTTTCCATTCTGCCTCCTGATGCCCGCCGCAGCTTCACTCCTGGGGCGGGTGGAAGCTTTCTCCATGCTTGATGAGCACATGAATGTATAATTTTTTAAGCACAGGATTGCTCAAGTGCTCAGCCAGAAACTGTTTAAAAAAAAGAAGAAAAAAACCTCACTGTGCAAAGAACGTTCAGATGGCCCTAATCGCAATCATTGTGAGAGGTGGCTGTTCAGATGGGCGAAATTGCACATTCAAAGCGCAAGTGCCAGGAAAATACCTGATTTTCCAGGGGGCAGGAAAAGCCGGGAGCATTGTGGGAGTGAGCCTGCTTCGGCGTGGGAGGCGGATTGGTGCAAGTGAACATGAAATTTACATGCGCGAGGGAATAGTGGCGAACCCCAATCAAAAGGTCAGTGTGACCACACCCTTAGTATTTCTCTCTCTCCTTTTTTCTGAATAGCATGGACCTTGTTGGCTCCTTCAGCCGCACCTGTGTGACCTGTGGCCTGCGACTGGGCTGCTCCTTTGTGGACATCTCTTTTAGCCCTGGACTGGGACATTTTGTACTGTTCTGCAAAGGTGGGTCTCTACAAGAATACCCACTCATGTTTGCCAAACAAAGGGGCACATATATTATTTCTGTAGCGTGGGACTCACTCACAGGGTATTAAGGTACTGCTGCAGCAGTTAGAAAGCTGAGATTTGGTACATCCTCAGTACCTTGTTAGGGAAGTCTGAAAATGGGATATATTTAGTTCTCTCTTGTAATATCTGAAACATCAAAGCTGCTTCCTAACAACCGTGTTGGGTCAGTGAGAACCACAGAATAGAAAATGGCATTTGGGCTCCCTTTGCCAGGCAGCTTGCCCTGGCAAGCTGAAAGAGGTAGCCCCCAGCTCCTTTCCCCCAGGAATCTGGATGCAGCAAGAGTGAGATTAAACCACATTGCAGATCTTTCAGTAAAGTTGTGACCCTGTTCAATCAAGCTCATGTGCTGCATGGTCCTTCCTGGATTCAGGGCATATATCAATGCAAGCTGTGCTGTCTGGAGTATTGGGAGTCTATCTTTGCATGTGTATTTTGATGGATATACACTCAGGAACGTAGATGCAAATACAACCATGTGTACTGCTGCTATTTACACTTTCATGTTTGAAAAGAGGGAGGTCCCAGTCCTCCTAAGGTTCACAGTCCTTTGCCGGTAAATGATGGAGGAGTGCTGGTGGTCTTAAAGCAAGAAAACTGGAAATTGCACCCATCTAAACCCTATCTGCATACAGTTGTGTGTAATGGCTTATGCTGTTCCATCCAGCATAGGCTAGAACTGCATTTCTTTCTCTCTACAGGGCCTGGAATCCCTCAGGTCTCTCTTCATTGTACAGCTAACCCACATGGTAAGTATGAGACCTAGGGGGTGCTTAATTTTTATTTGAGATGAGCAGATTCTCGCAGGGTCATTTCATTTTGGTTTTATGCTTTTTTCTGTAATCTGTTGTATTTTATTAATAGTGTCAACTGCCTTGAGCTCTGTAAGGAAGAAAGGTAGCTAATAAATATTTTAATCAATTAAATAAATAAAATTTAGGGTTCAATCCTTCTCTGCTTTGGGGGATTTGATCTAAAAATCTTCTGTTAAAGGTTGTGAATTTCAGTGCGGCAGAATCCAAGGATGGAAGAGGGATCCACCCTTTGCCTTTCCCCATTCCCCTCCCCACCAGTGTCTGATAACTGTATTGTTTTGTATTTCCAAGCTGAGGTTCTCCTCCTTCTGCACTTCTTAGTGGCTCTCTGCACAATTTAATCTGCAAGAACTTCTTCTGTTACAGTCTTAAAACTGTAACATAAACTCTGCATATGATTTACAGTTCAGTAACCACTCTCAGAAATAATTGTTTCTGTTTAAAAAAATCTTTAACATATTTGACAAACTTGTTTTTTCATCGGTGAAGACATTAAATTCTGCAGCAATAAAAACCTAAAGAAAAGATATTTTAAAAAGGAAAAGTAGAGAAAGGAGAGGGATTTTTTTAGACCTCCAAGCTGTGGGAGAATCATGTACAACAGAAAAACATACACAGTATTCTTTATGTCTCAATAAAAATATTATTTTATTTGAAAAAAAGAGACTGCAATGTTAGAAGTCACTGTTAAGACTAGTCTGGAGAATTAATCTGATTGTGTAGAGAAGCACTGGCTTTTAAAGACTGGCATCCACAAATAACTTTAGAGGGTGAGTGGGAGGCTTTTCCAACCATTGCCTATCCAGTTGATGTCTGTTTCATTTTCCCCCATCCCAAGACTTTCTTCTCCTAGAAGAGAACCAACTCTTGCAAGATAGCCTTATGCATAAGGAAACACCCTTAGTAGAACTCCGGACCCTCCGCTTAGCAAGCTACGGTAAGTGTGCAACAGTGCCCCCCCCCGCCCCCCCAAGCTGGCTGACATCGACCCAAACTCTTCAGCTGCCTGGGAAGGGCCTGGCTTGATATCATCATTGGAGGGCAGTTTCTGGTGGAGTTTAGAGTCATGGGGATTTGGTTTAAATTGTGGCTGAACTGGTGGTGAATCTGTTTTGTAGCGATCTAAACAAGGCCAAGAATCTTCAGGTCTGAAGTTCTGCTACGCTTGCATCGATCAAGGCTGCTTCCACACAGAGGTTTTGCTCTGCCATTTTTTTTTTTATGAGCATCCACATGACCTGACATCTTCTATTCGTCCTGTTTCCTGTGATCTTTCCTGAACAGGTTTGCTGCAATCTTTTTGAAAAGATCACAGTCAAAGCTCTTTTAGATGCCACTTGCATGGGAAGGTGTGCATTTTTTCAGATCCTTCCCATGTTGCTGTTTTCACTGCAGCAGCTATTTGCCACTTCCAATGAAAGGTTCTTTTCAAGGCTTTCTTTAAAAAATTGGTCATAGTTATTTAATTCTCAGCTTTAATTTTTTTTAAAGTCTCTAGCCCTTTCGATTGCATAGTTATAAGGGGAAAGATAGTGGCTGCACATTTTTCCTTATAACTGTGATCAAAAGGGCTACTCTTTAAAAATGAAAGCTTCTATAGCTACTACTGGTTTTTAAGACACTTGAAAATGCTCTCTGGTAGCAGGGGAGGAAATGGTAGCCACAGTGGGCTGAGGCAAGGAAAGTGAAAGAAAACTTCCATGTGGCCGCTCTGTTTCCACTGCAAATGCCTCCGCATTCATAGCAGCTGTGAGAGCTGCATGGAGAATCATCTCTGTGTGGAAGCAACACAGGTTTCCATATTTAAAACAGGGCAGCAACTTTTAATCAGTTGCATAGACAGGGAGAATGTTAGGTGCTGTTTCTCCCATTAAGGAGCTGATGTGTGGGGAAACAACTGAGATTCTTCATCCTATGACACTATCAAAGGCACAGAAACCCTGTCCCAGGCTGAATCTGGCAACCTGGGTCTATGTTACAGCAAGAATGCTGGGACTGTTCAAAAGCTGAGAGGACCTGATGGATGAAGCACAAGAGAAGGAGTTGGTAGTGATCCAGTGTGGTTGGGGACAGAGGCTGTTTCTGGTGACAGGGAAGTAATTTGGAATATAAACAAGGACAGTGGCTGTGGTCATGATAAGGCTGCTCTGAGGCAAAGTTGGGGTTTAAAAAGCATCAGTGTCAGGGAAGAAACAGGGTGCTATTATAGCTTCTCATTGTGAGTGCCAGGGTCCATTGGGAACTATAAAGGACCCATGATTCTGAGGCAGAGTCAATCAGGGTCAAAGGTCATAAGATTCTGGAAATTTTGATGTTTTGGTGATTTGTCATGAGGAAGGATGTTTGAGTAGGGCAGGTCATGGGGTCACTGTTCCATACTCACAATTCTTTTTGTTCTTCTTTCCCTCACAACCCAGACTTGTCTGTTCGTGTGACCTTGCCACCTCCAAACCAGTGTATTATCTGTCCATTGCTACTGATGCTGTAAGTGATACCCCTCACCTGACTGTCTTAGCCACACCTCCATGTCCTAACTCCACATTTGTGCAGCTATTATCCTATCAGCAGAGACGGCAGCTGGCTAGATGACCTCTGGGAATGGTGTATCAATACTGCTAGAGTGAAGACAGAACAAAGGAACTTTAACTCTCAGTTGAAGGGGATTCCTCAATTGGGATTGGCACAGGCAAATGGACCTGCCTTTGCCTGAACTACCCTGTGCAATCCAAAAATAAGCACTCAAATGATAGCTCATACCATACGGAGCATAGCTCTTCCCCCCCCTTAGTTGATTTTACAGAGATGAAGGCTTGGCTCAATGAGTAAGGATGGCTGCTTCTGTGCTCATGGGGCTGAGGGTTTGAATCCCCAGCCCTCCTTGCCTCTGCTAGTGGTTTGTCCAGCTTGTCCTTTCAGGGGTATGCCTTAACTGGCACTTCCAAAGTCTCGGGCAGCAAATGTGTGAAAGAGGTGCTGCCAGTCCAAAAGGGTGGCATGCCAGACTCAAGTAGACTACAGTTGATGCCCCCTGAGCCCACCACCATTCCCTTTCTTTTTAAAACAAAACAAACAGTCCTACCAGAATGCAGGACCTAACTATTGCTCTCATCCCAATTACATGCTAACATCTGACAACTTAGTAAAATTTCGTGCAGTCCTTCACTTCTGAGGAACATCAACAGGCATTTGCTCATCTGAAATTAGGAAGTAGTGCTTCCAGGTCAAAGGAGATGGGGATGGCTCTAAAGCGAGTTTGAACCCAAGAATCTGTTGGGGTGGTGGTGGCAACCAGTGGTCATAGCCCAGCTCCTCTTGGCCATCAAATCCCTCCAGCTAGCTTAAATATCCCTCGCTGCTCTCATCTTGCATAGCAACTCATCTGAAATGACCATGCTGCCTTTATGTATCTCACGTATTTCAGTATGCATATTGATATTCAATAACATTTCACTGCTGTCCAAACTCTTGGTATTTGACATATGCATCCAGGCTTTGTTAGGCTTGTTTTAGATTGTTACCCAAACTAGACCCAGAAAAGGGGAAATTAGTTTTTAAAAGGGTTCCAGAAAAGAATAATGCAAGACCTTGCAGCTTCTGTAACCCAGTGTGATTCTTGGTAGTGGTACCCCAAAATAAAATTATGAAGAAAGGGAGTGGGAGTCACAAATGTCGTTGAGAGATTTACAGAACCTTATTCAAGATTTTGTAACAGTGGCTCTAAATGTTGCGGTAGAAACAGCAGTAGCAAAAGCAATAGAACAGAGGAACTATCAAAATTAGATGATATCTCAATGTAATTGACAAAAAAAAGAAGAAATTAAAAAACAAATAGTAGAAAACAAACAAGAAATCACCACACTTGTGAATCAGACAAATAAGATGGAATCAAAAGTGGAAGAACTGGATGTCCAACTACAAATTCTGGAAGATGCATTAATGAAACTTGAGATAGACAAAGCTTCATATATGTTATAATTGCAAAACCTCCCAGGAAAAAAATGAAGAAAACCTGAAACAAGAACTACCTCAAGCCTTAGCTGAATATCTCGTTATGGAAACAAGTAAAGAGATGGACCAAGAAATATATTTAATCTATAGAGTTAACTCAGCATATGCAAGGCGTAACAAAATGCCTAGAGAAGATCATGTGAAGTTCTACAAAAGAGAAATAAAAGACAAGATACTTAAAGCCACTAATGAGACACCTTTTAATATGCGCGATTCAGAAATTACAATTCTGCATGAGGTGCCTTGGAGGGTTAGAGAAAAAAGGCAAGAATATATGATCCTGGTCAATCTCCTGAAAGCAAACAAAATACAATATAGATGGCTGTTGCCAGAAGGAATATTTTTTGTCTACAAAGGAAAAAGGTTTAAGATCAACTCCGTCCATAAACGTGAAGACTTCACAGATAGGCATGGGAAAAATCTTGGATGGCAAGAGGAAGACTCAAATGATACAGAAGAAGACTTCCAACAACAAGATTTGGGAGCAAAAGCAGAAAACCCGCAAAAAACAAAAAAGACAAGAAGGCAAAGGAGGAATATCCACCCTTCACATATAGTTACAAGACAACAACAGAGAAACAAGAGGAAGGTGACAGAAGAAGACAAAGATGAATAAACAAAAGTTAGTTACTATCATTTAACGTAAACGGTCTAAATTCACCACAAAAGAGGGCAAGAATCTTTCATCAAATTCAAAAACTACAGGAAGACGTATTTTGTCTACAAGAGAACCATATAAAAAAAGATCAACATCGCCTAGAAGTAAAAAAATTGGGGAAATCTTGCATTGCGGCAGATAAAAAAAAGAAGAGAGGAGTGGTCACATATGTCAAGGAAAGTTTACATCCAGAATTGTTGTACAGTTCAGAAGATTGGAGACTCCTTATAACACAAATCCAAAAACAAAATAAAACAACATTGATTGTGAACATCTATGCACCCAATCAAAACCAAGATTTTTTTTTTTAATTAGTAAAGGAAGCAGTAGCCAAACAAACATTTGATGACATTTGTCTGGTAGGAGACATTAATGCTGTCTTGGACAGAACAATAGATAGAAAAAAACATCAAATAAAACATAAATAAGGAAATGAACTCCCAAAGGCTTTTATAAAAATGGCAGAAGAGTTTTGCCTGATAGAGGCCTGAAGGACCAGGAATATAAATAAGAAAGAATTTACCTACTGTTCGGCTAGACATAAATCCTGGTCCAGGCTGGATATGGTGTGGATATCAATAGGGATGGCAAATGATATTTGGGAGGTAGAAATCTTACCAGCAACATACGCAGCTCATAACCCAGTCCTGTTGACTTTGTTGGATACACCGAAAAGAAAACGGTGGACAATGAATACAAATTTGCTTAAGGATGTAAAATTTATAGTGGAATCAAAAATAGAATTTCAAAACTTCTTTAAAGAAAATATTCAACCAGAAACACCTTCTGAAATAATTTGGGATGCTTTTAAGGCATATATGAGGGGATGGTTCATTAGATAAAATGCTTGGAAAAAGAAACAAGAAAGATACAAGTTTAACCAGATTCAAGAAAAAATCAAAAGAGAAGAGAATATAATGAAGAAAACTGATTCAAACATACAACAAGCTAGAAACAAAATTAAAAATCTGCAACACCAGTTAAACTGCCTTCTGACCCAAGAAATAGCAAGAAAGATTGAATATACAAGGCAGTATCATTTTCAAAATGCGAATAAGCCTATGAGATGGCTTTCATAAAAACTGAGAAAAGAAAGAGAAAAAAAATATAAAGAGCCTGAAAAATGAGGAGGGAGAAGAAAAACATGACCTTAAAGAAATAAAAAATGTGGTGGAGCAGTTTTATAAGAAACTATATAAACAAGAAGAATCCAAACAAGAAGAAATCAGAAGATTCTTCAAGAAACATACAGAGAATTTTTTTCCTGAAAATCAAACAAAAGTCCTAAATGAACCAATTTCCATCTGCGAGATAATTGAAAAAATCAAAAAGATAAGAAATCACCAGGACCGGATGGGATCCCATCAGAATTCTATAAGATTTATGAAGATCAGGTGATCCTGCCCTTGAAAACTATAATACAAAACATAATAACCAGAGAGAAAACACCTGACTCATGGAAAGAAGCTTTAATTACATTAATACACAAACAAGGTACAGAGAAAAATGAAGTACAACAATATAGACCAATCTCCCTACTTAATGTAAACTACAAAATATTTGCACGTAATCTTGCTGTTAGATTAAGGAAGGTGCTAATACATGTTATCCATAAAGATCAGGCAGGTTTCCTACCAAAGAGACAGATTAAAAACAACGTAAGAACAATTTTGGATATTTTGGAATTCTACGAGCAACATCCAGAAAAAAAACATGGCTTTAATATTTGTTGATGCAGAAAAAGCTTTTGACAACATAAAATGGAATTTTTTATTGGACAAATTAAAAAGATGGGAATGTGGGGAGAACTTTAAAATGATTAGAGCAATCTACGATAAACAATGGGCCAAATATAATTCCTGCCACTTTAAAAAAAATGAGTTATATCTGATCATGCAAATTTTGACCGCAGCAAGGATTATTTTTGCTAAATTGTGGAAGAATGAGAATATACCTTCTAACGACGACTTTCTCTATAAAATGTTGGATGTAACGGTGATGGAAAAATTGACATTTCATTTACAAGGCAAAGATGAAGAAATGTTTGATAAATATTGGTCTGAATTCTATACATGGTTCAGTAAGTTTAACTTTGGATAAGTAAATCAAGTGAATTTATTTTAAGTCTATATAGAATAGCCTGGCAATTATATTTTGGCTAAATTTTGATTGTAGTGCAATTAACTTTTGTTTTAATTTAATGAATGGAAATCTCTGTAATCTATTAGTATGATATGATGATGTAATCCCAGAAGTTAAAACCAAAATAAAAAAGTCATTAAAAGAGAAAGAAAGAAAGAGAAAGAAAGAAAGAAAGAGGGAGGGAGGGAGGGAGGGGGAGTGACTGTAAACACAAATAACTGAATTGGATACAGAATAAAATAAGAAGGAATACAAATATAAAGAACCTATAATAGGCACCTGAGAACTAATAACTTAAGTAATTACACATGCACACCTGCACCAACATGCACACACATATAAAAAGTAGGAGGGAGGAAACTAGGAAGTTTTAGGAAAGAGACATATGACCTTACATCCTGGGCTTGAGGACTGGAGAGGTCCAAGGGCAGACATAGCTGAGATCCAAGGAGCAGAGTGAGGAGCCGGCTAAGCAAGGAGAAAAAGCTTGCACAGTGCAGTGCGGGTTCTCAGCAGTTCTGAACGGCAGAGATCTGGACCGGGGATCTCTGGTTATGGCATGGGGTCCTTCTTTTATGGACAGAAGACTCCCACGGTAGGTGGAATTTGGGCCATCCTGGCTTTCGATTGAGTCATGATAAAATTTTTGAATCTCACTGGCTAGTTTAAAGTTAACTGCTGTTAAACTTTGGCAGGAAAAAGTGGGGGAAATGCCTTGATTAGGCTATTGTGAGTCAAATCTGCATAGACACGAAGAGCCTGGGTGAGGCAACAGCTCAGCTCAGGTGGGGTAGCCATGTTGGTCTGAAGCAGCAGAACAAAGTTTGGGTCCAGTGGCACCTTCAAGACCAACAATGTTTTATTCTGGGTATAAATTTTCATGTCTTGACTGGAGGAGGGTACAGGCCGGGTCCTCACATAGACATAGATGTCTGTAGGAATTGTTTGTAGTTTGCGATTCGAATACAATTTTATTCTATTGAATGGAGCCGGTTTGGAAGGGCCATACCACGAGGCAGGCAGGATAGAGACTCTATCCTTGCATCTTTATAAAGCCAGCTCTATTGGCATGGCATTCATCACCACCCAAATGTCTGCATCCACTTAGACACTAGGAAGTGCTTACCAAACAACACTGAGATTAGTGCCTCAGCTCTTAGAATGAGAGCCCTGTTGTGCTTAACTGTCAAGCGGTCTTACTTATTCAAGCAATCTTACTTATTTCATTGGTTTCATTCGTTCTCCTTTCTCTTTCTCAGCTCCCCCCCTACAGTTGTTGTCAACTGAAGCTACATTGCTTACATTTTTCACAAACTGCATCCCATCCTTCCCTCAAAAGGGAGCCAGTTTGGTGTAGTGGTTAAGAGCGTGGATTCTAATCTGGGAGAACTGGGTTTGATTCCCCACTCTTCCACATGCAGCTGCTGGTGTTACCTTGGATCAGTCACCAGTTCTTTCAGAGTTGTTCTGTCAAGAGCAGTCCTCGAAAGAGCTCTCTCAGCCCCACCTACCTCACAAGGTGTCTGTTGGGGGGAGAGGAAGAGAAAGGAGATTGTAAGCCACTCTGAGACTCCTTCAGATAGCGAAGGGTGGGGTATAAATCCAATCTCTTCTTCAGTCCTACAATTTATCCTACAAATGCTATTTTTAAAAAAGTCATTGTGCTCATATGTGTATTTTGATTAACTGAAATGTAGTCAAACTGAAAAACTGGCTGGCATGGCATTAAAACTATGTGACATTTAAAACTGATGGTGCAGGGCCTATTCAGAAACTGTTGTTTCACACAGGGAATCCCAGAAGGGCTTTCTCTTCCTGCCTTCAACCACTGTCTTTGTGGGGGGAAAGGTTCCACTTATGAGCTGTTGGAGTCATTTTGATATTTTTGCTCCAGGCCAAAAAACTATTTCTGCACAACTTTAATCCTTGACTGCCATTCTTGCAGCCCGGAAACTCCAGGAAGCCAGCAGGCCACAGAGGAATTCCATCTTGACTGGGACACTTCTCTCTCCAGCTCCTTGGGGGCCGTGGTGGTTCAGTTTGATGGCCGAGGCTCTGGAAACCAAGGCCTCAAGCTCCTGCATGAAGTCAGCCGCCAGCTGGGCTACTTGGACATCAAGGACCACGTCACGTTGATGCAGTAAGTCTGCTCAAGCCCTTTTGCTTAGGCAATGTTTACATGTTGCTTTATACTTCAGCCACAGGATGGCAGTGCTGATCCTCCTATAAGAGTTCCCCCACCTTTTATCGGGAAGGGACAGGGGAGGGGGAGGTCTGTGCTGGCACCCTGCCCCTGGAGAATACCACAACTGGGATCTACAGTTGTGTGCTTATCATTGCAAAGCATCTCAGATGCCAACTGCAGGGTTGCCAACTGCAGCTTGGGAAATTCCTGGAGATTTGAGGGCAGCACCTATGGAGGGCAGAGTTTGGGTAGGGAAGGGAGTTCCGTGGAGTTATAATACTGTAGTGTCTGCCCACCAGAGTTGCCATTTTCTCCAGGGGAATTGATCTCTGTGGTTTGGAGATCACTTGCAATCCTGGGAGAAGTCCAGAACTGAAAGTGGGGGTTAGCAACCCTAGGTCTAGAGTAAGGTGTTCACATGCTGAACAACTGCAGTTTCATCTTGTAAGTTCCAAAGATAGAGGAATACATGGTTTATCAAGGTCAGGAATCTTAGCCCCTGTGAGCAGGTAATGTATGCTGACTCCCAAGCCTCATCGGTTACAAAGTTGAGAGACAGAAAAAAATATATGCAAGAATTTTTCTTGGCTCTTAAATTATTGCTGGTGCAGATGTCTGTTTTTACTGATTGCACTTTTAAAGGTATTGTCCTTGTTTTTGTGTATTGCATTGCAGTATTTTCATCTGATTTTTGTTGTAGGTTATTCGCAGAAAAACACATGACTGAGAGAGATGTTTCAGCTCTCTCATACTAAACTAAATTCCACTAGTATGCCTTTCAGAATGCCCAGCTCATTGTGAACCAAGAGGCAGCCTTCCAAACCACTTTTTAGTATGCTAAAAGCATTTCAGATTTCTAGTGCTGTTCTAAGGATGTTTTCCTGGGAGTGAGACTCACTGAATAGGCTTGAGTATGATTCTGTGTAGATCTGCTTAGTGCAATCCTAAACAGTGTTACACTTCTAAGTTGACTGACTTCAGTGAGCTTAGAGGAATGCAACTGTTTAAAGACTGCACTGGTTTTATCCTCTGCTGCTGGACAGAAATGATAACCAGGGTCCCTGTTTCACTCTGCACTGGGATGCCATGGGAAACTGCCTTCTGCTGATCCAGACTCTTGGTTTATCAGGGCCAGGACTGTGTACTCTGACTGGCAGAACCTCCCTGAAGTCTCACATCACTGCCTATCTGACCCTTTTTAACTGGAGTCCAGAACTGAACTTTGTGGACTGAATCTGGGACTTTGGGGAAGGGCCATGGCTCAGTCGTAGAGCGCCTGCCAGGCAGAGGGTCCCAGGTTCCAGTTAAAAATGGTTAAGTAGGCTGTGATGGGAAAGATCTCTGCCTGAGATTCTGGAGAGACACTGCCAATCACAGTAGACATGACTGACCTCCTGGATGAATCAGTGGTCTGATTCAGTATAAGGCAGCTTCATGTGTTCATGTGTGTCTTATGACTTCTTGCAAGCAAAGCAGCAGCACTACCACTGAGCCGTGGCTTCACCCTGGAAACAATGTACATGTTCTGATTGTCACATGCTCATAGCAATGAGGAGGCAGGGGGAAATTAAAGAAATGTTAAAGGTCTTAAGAGTCTTAAGTAGCAGAGGAGGGCTTGGAAAATGGAAACCTTCGTAGCAAATGCAGGGGTAAGAAGGAAGGCAGCGATAGGTTACAGAAGGTGTCGGGGGGGGGTTGCACTAACAAGACCTCTCCTTGTATTGCAGGCTGCTACTGCAGCTTCCTTACGTGGACCGCAGGCGCACAGCAGTCTACGGAAAGGTAAGCATTGCCCCTGGGCACCCAGGTGACCTGTGGCTACTTTCAGTCTACATGCTGAATTTGTATAGTGCATGCACCCTACTGGACATGGCGTTTCCACTGACAGCCAAATTTCTAGCCCAGGGGGCATTTTGAGTCCTTCATGGGCAGTACAGCGTACCCCAAAGGATGCTTCCTAATGACAAGTCCTCTTGCATTTGTACTGCCCACATGGGGCTTTGAACAGGAAGTATTTAAAGGACAGAGCTAAGATAGAAATTAAAAACACGCACAATTAACTGAGTTTCTAGTACCAAAGCTGCATTTGAAGGAGTAGGCCCAATGATACAGAAAGCATTACATGGGGGGGAGGGGTTGGTTTGTCTCTCTGTGGGGCAAATCATTCTTTGCTTGACATTGGCCACCATCCAAACCAGCTACATTCAGTTTGAAACCAGTCGTGCCAATGATAGTGCACTGGGACATTGTTTACTAACAATATAGTACTAACATAGACTCTAACTGGGATAATGATCTCCTACTCTTGGGTTTTTAGTATAGTGTGGATATACTTTTCTTTCTCCCTAGATGTTAGTTCCCCTCTCCTCTTTTTCGTTGTAGTTTTAGTTGTCTATTACACAAAAGCAATAAAAAATCCCCTTCAGGGGGCCAAAAAAAAAAAAAGATAGTGCACTGGGACAGAGATCACTTGCATGCAAAAGAGAGGTACTTCCTAGCATGGTACTACTATGGCCAGTTTGGTGCTGTCCGTATAGTGTTCTTTGCAGTGGTCTTTCCACTTTGCTTGGTGTTATTAGCACTGGAATTGTTATGCTCATCCTTGCACAGCTTGCGAGTGTTACAGGTCCACCTGTCATTTGCAAAAGCGCCATGATTGCTGGGAAGAAACCGACTGGTGGAAGCATCTTTAGAGATTCTGCCTGATCCATGTTCACCCTGCTTGTATAGGAATTTGAATGGCTTGTGTCTATAAAGCTATTGAAAGAGCAGCATTGAGCAGAACAAACTTGCTGCTCTCTCTCTCATTTTCTGTGCTGGGCAAAGAGCAACAGCAAACAATAGAGATTGAATGGTAGTCTTAGTACCAATTGTGAAAGCAGCCATTATTGCCATTGGGAGGAAGCAGAAGGTCAAACACGTAGACACAAGTAGGGTTGCAAAACTGAATAATCTGCACCTCGCCTACAAGTCAACTTAACCTGCATTAGAGGCATGAGTGTTTGATTCTTTGCTGTTTCGTTGTGTGTTTTTTTTACAAGGCCTATGGGGGCTTTTTAGCACTTAAGCTCCTGGCAGTAGCGGAAGACCTTTTTAAATGTGGAGCAGCTGTAGCACCCATCACTAGCTTCCGCTTCCATGGTGAGTAGCAGCAAGGTTAGTGGATTGCCTGCACTTGTAAAGGAAAAATGAAAAGGAATCCAAATCTGGACTGGTTATTAAAAAAAAATAATAACCCTGTGTAAACCTGTAAGTTTACATTTGTATTTTCATGATTCCTAAGATCTCTCACCCATGATTCCTGCTACTCCTTCCATAGAAACGTAATTCTGGATTAAAATAAAATGAATTGCTTGCCAACCTGGAGAAGCTGAGGCAGAGAGTGAGGTTTGGAGACAAGACCTTCAGGGACTTACCAGCACAGACCCCACTCTTGCCCTGACCGCTGCTCTGCTGTTGTGAGAGTCTCAAGGTTGGAGGGTGTCAGTCTGCGGAGGAGAGATGTGATCCCTTAGAAGGGACTCCTTCCTAGGCTGACGGACCAATGTCCTCTTGTACATAGGATACCCCTCTGGGGTTGGGGGGAGGTGGGCCTTTGGTAGTGGGTGATTTGATTATTAAGAATATAGAGAACAGGGTCTGTGACAAACATTTTGGCTGCATGGTGACTTGCCTGGCTGGTGTGAAGGTTGTGGACATCGTGCGCTGTCTAGATAGTGTTGGGGAGATAGTGTTATAGATAGTGTTGGGGAGGAGTCAGCAGTCATGGTGCACCTTGGCACTAGTGACATTGGGAAATGTAGTTCTGTGGTCCTGGAGGAAAAAAATAGGTTACCAGGCAGAAAGTTAAACACCAGGGCTTCAGAGGCAGCAATCTCAGAAGTTCTACCAGTTCCACACACAGGGGCTGCTAGACAGACACAGATCAGGGGTCTCAGGAGGAAGGGTTTAGATTTGTTAGGCACTGGGGAACTTTCTGGGACAAGCCAAACCTGTACAAAAGAGATGGTCTTCACTTGAACCAAAAGGGAACCAGGATGCTGGTGACTAATATCAAAAAGATGACAGAGCAGCCTCTAAACTAGTCATGAGGGAAAGCCTGGGGCTGGGGAGAATCTTGTTCAGGACAAGTCAGTACAAAAGGATGTTTGCATAAACACAGGGTAATAATGATAGGATCATAATAGAATTTGGGAGTGAGGGTAGGATGGCAAAGGAGGGCCATGTCTGGAGACAAAGGGGCCAAGGGAGATGGAAGTTGCTGGAGGCAGAAACACATTATAGGTGTATATATGCCAATGATAGAAGTCTCCAAGCCAAGGTGGGGGAGTTGGAGTGCTTGGTACTCAATGACAATTTAGATATAGTAGGTATCCCTGGAGGAATCTTGGAAGCTATTTAAAACAACACTAACTGAAGACCAGATAGAATGCATTCCACTGGTTAGGAAAGGCACTGCCAAGTCTATAACACCTGCATGGTTAACAATGCAAGTTGAGGATGCTATAAAAAATAAGGAGGCTTCTTTTAAAGATTGGAAGGTCTGCCCAATGAATTGAAAAGAAGGGACCACAGGCTCTGGCAAAAGAAATGTAAGCATTAGGTATGCAAAAAGAGAATCTGAGTAGCAGGTTGCTAAAAGCTTCAAGAAAAATAACACAGATTTCTTTAAATACATCTGGAGCAGGAAACCAACCAGAGAAGCAGTTGGTCCTCTGGATGACCAAGGAATAAAGGGATTGCTAAAGGAAGGTGGAGAGATGGCAGAGAAGCTCAATGAACTTTTTGCTTTTGTGTTCACTATGGAACGTGTGAGGCATGTACCCATGCCACAGCCACTATTTTCAGGAAGGGAGTCTGAAGAACTGAGTCAAACTAAGGTGAAGACAGATGAAGTTCTAGACCTACTGGGGAAATTAAAAATCAGTAAGTCTTGCATACACCCAAGAGTTCTTAGAGAACAAAAATGTGGGCTAGGTTACGTATACGAGTTAGTAGATCAACTATCACTAAATTCAGCCACTGTAAGACTGGAAAGTAGTAAATGTTACACCAGTTTTTAGAAGGGGGTCTAAAGGGGAACCAGGAAATTAGAGGCCAGTCAGACTAACATCCATCCCAGACAAATTAGTAGAAACTGTATTCAGGGATAGGATTATTAGAAACATTGAGGAACAAAGCCTGTGGAGGGAAAATCAGCATGGCTTCTGCAAAGACAAGTCCCACCTCACCAGTCCTTTGAAGTTCTTTGAGAATTGAACAAACAAATAGACAGCTGTGACCTGGTAGACATTATATACTTGAACTTTCAAAAAGCTTTTGACAAAGTACCTCACCAAAGACTCCTGCATAAACTTAGCAGTCATGGGAGGATGGATTCTCTTATGGATTAAAAACTAGTTTAATGAAAGGAAGCAAAGAGAAGGAATCAATGGACAGTTCTCACAGTAGAGGGGAAGGCACAGTGGGGTCCCACAAGGATCACTACAGGGCCCCGTAATACTTCATTTGTTCATAAATGATCTGGAACCAGCGGTGAGTAGTGTAGCAGCCAGGTTTGCACATGACACAAAATTGTTCAGGATGGTAAAACCCAAGGATGGCTGTGAAGAGCTCCAGGAGGGCGACAATGTGGCAAATGAAATTCAGTGTAGGAAAGAGTAAAGTGGATGCACATTGGGACAAAAAATCCCAGCTTCAAGAATAGGCTAATGGGGACTGAACTTGCTGAGATTGAGAGGAAAAAAGATCTTGGGTCCATACTAGATAGCTCAATGAAAGCATCAACCCAGTGTGCCACAGCACTGAAAATGGCAAACTCTTGTGTTAGGGATTGTTGGGAAAGGGACTGAACATAAAATGGCTGATATTACAATGCCCCTGTCTAGATCTATGGTGCAGCCTCATTTAGAACACTGTGTCCAGTCCTGGTCTCTGTATCTCGAAAAGGACCTTGCAGAGCTAGGGAAAGTACGGAAGACGGCATCCAAGATGATTAGGAGGTTGGAGCACCTTCCCTAGGAGGAAAGGCTGAAGGGTATGGTTCAGTTTAGAAAAGAGACAACTAAGAGGGGACATGATAAAGGGTTATAGAATCATGCATGAGCTGGAGAGAGTTGACAAGGAGAAATTTTTCTCCTTCTCCCAAAATACTCGCACTTGAGGGTATACAGTGAAGCTGATGGGCAGGACTGACAAAAGGAAATATTTCTTTACACCGTGAGTGATTAAAATGTGGAATTTGCTTCCAGAGGCTGTTGTGATGGCCACAGGCATATTTAGCTTTACAAGAGATTATGCAGATTCACGAAGGATTGGCCTATCTGGTGACTAAAGGGAACCTTCACGGTCAGAGGCAGTCAACCTCTGAATCCCAGAGCCAGGGGGCAACATCAGGAAAAGGCTTCAGCTTCTGTGCCCTATTGTTGGCCCTCCAAAGGAACCGGTTGGCCACTGTGTCTGACAGGATGCTGGGCTAAATGGCCCACTGGTCCTATCTAGCAGGGCTCTCTTATGTTCTAACCCGACTGCTGAGGCTTGTCAAAGCACAAATGCCCCTTATCGCTTACTTTGGGGCACTGTCGTTGAGACTGTCCCATAAGGAGATGCTTCTTGGAAGAGGTCAGCCCGATAGTGCCCTTAACATTCTGTCCTCTCTCTCTTTCCACAGCTGCCACTTTTTCTGAACGCTACTTAGGGATGCCAGCCCGTGAGGACGCAGCTTACACGGTACGGGTGCCCAAGAGGTTCTCTTCATCTCTGTCTCATCCTTCCCCCTCTTTGCTGTGCTAAACGTAGTAAGAACTGAGAGGTTTTGTCTCCCAGACACCATTTGGAGTGCTATTTATGCAAGAGATTCCTTCCTCAGTCAACAAACTGCATTGGCCTGCAGAGGTATGACCTGATTTCATCCCAAAATGGGGCAGGTTTTACTTGCCTAGTGTTTCCAAGGGGAGACTGATCCTAAGTTAATTTGATTTATTTATTTTATTCCAGATTTTAAAATTACCATCCTGCTGACTAATCCAAAGGGTTCTTGCATTCACTTACAGTAAGAAGATAACAAAGATCCAAACTAAAGGATAAACTTCAATACATCCAACCCAAACGCTGCAGGGAAAACTTACACAGAAAGGTCTTTGCAGATTTCCTAAAGATTATATCCTAAGGACAGCAAGTATAGATGACAAAAGCCAAATTCATCCTGAAAGCAAATGAATACTAGTCCAGCCCCAGCATTAGGTAACACACAGGTCAAGCTCCTAAAGAAAGATTAGTGCCTATGTGCTACTGCTTCCCTCTCTAATGAATCATTGAAGAAAGCAGAGTCCGGTCACTGTCTGGATGGGAGACAGCCCAGGCAACCTTTTTGGCAGATCAGCATGGTGCAGTGGTTAGTTTCAGACCAGGATCTGGCAGACCCGGGTTCAGATCCTCCCTCTGCCATGGAAATTCGCTGGGTGGCTTTTGGCCAGTCACATCATCTTAGCCTAACCTACATCACAGGGTTGTTGTGAGGATAAAATGGAGGAGGGGAGGATGTTGTAAACCACTTTGGATCCCCGTTGGCAAGAAATGTAGGGTATGAATGATGCAAACAAACAATAAGCAAGTACTTTGGGTTAAAAAGCAGAATACATAAAAGATCAACAGAAGCAAGAAACTGCATTTAAAAAAATATATGGAATCAGATTCAGGTAGAAGCACGAAAAGGCTAGGTTTTAACTCTTTCTGTGCCACCCACTCCATTTCCTCCTCTAGGTGGCCTCTGTACTGGAGGAAGCCGTCCGCCTGAAGGACAGGAACTTCTTGCTTGTACATGGAACTGGAGATGGTAAGGCTGAACGTGGATCCACTCTGCTGATAATGTTCAAGGATGGTAGGAATTGTTGTGCTTTTAATGGAGCTTCTCAAACCATGTTATTATGAATGGCTGTATGTCCTCAGTTCTGTCCATAGGAAACACCAAGAGGAGCTAAAGTGAGAAAGGAACAAAAATATAGACTCGTTCTGTTTTGTTCCAGGTATACACATAAGAACTGTACACCTGAAAATATAAAATGTGAACAATCCTGAAGAAATCTGTGTTTGTAAACACATACATCATATATATGTAGGTATTCATAAGGAAATTTGGGTTGGATGTGGTTCTCTGGCATGTCTTAGATATAAACCCAGGCTTGCCATCGTGTGATATGTGACAGTGTCCTCTTGTACCATTTGTTCACATGAACAATAGTGGGTTTGGACTTGCACTTTCCTTTCCTAGGAAATTTTTGTCTATCACAAGAAGAGCTAAGATAAACTCTAGGATACCACATAAAGATTTACTGTGTGTGTTTCTCCTGGCATCTGTCAATGCTGAGACTACCAGGAGAGGAGGAAGCAACCAAGCATCCCTCCATCATGCCTGCACAGAACAAAAAAGTCCCATTGACAGTATCTGACTGATACATTGTAAGCTTGGCAATCTATTTCTGGGGCTGGAGGATATTTTTACCCGAGGCCATCACACCTTGAAGGAGGAACAAGAGACAGAACAGCAATAGCAGGAACATGTATAGGACAGTGGAGAAGACACTGAGGCATGGCAGCCAGCTTTATATGTAGGTGTTGCTAATTTGTGGATTCTGTGTGCTGCCTAGTTAAAAACATCTTTAAAACAAAATGTGTGAATATTAGCAGAGTGGGGCCTGCTCTGAAAGGGAGTCCATTCACTGGACTAGATTATACTTTTCTTGGTAGAAAGAAGATCAAAGGTGAACTCTAGGATATCAGCACATGATTTTGTTTCCCATGATGCTCTTTGTGGGCATGTGGGCATAACTTCAGCACTTGCCTTTACAGCAGTACCTGATCCTGAGGACATAGCCCAGACCCCTGGGATTGCCACACAGCACATCTTTGTCACACGATCTCTCTCTTGGTCACATCCTTTTCTCAAAATCCTCCTCCTTTGTTGTGACACCTTTGGCAAAAGTTTTTAGTTCCCCAACTGAACCTTAAGTCCATGAAACTAGAATGAACACATTCTTCCCATACAGGTAGCCATAGGGGGACCTCAAAACGAAATCAGTGGCACCTTAAAGATGAATAACATGTATTTTCCATTTGTGTACAGCTTCAGTACATGTAATTTCCCTTTAAAAAACTAGGATTACATTTGGACATATGAAAGCTGGAAAATATGTGCATTGCCCTATCCACACAAAGTAGTGAGTGTGCATATTAGGACCATTGTACGTAGCACACACTTTCATTCTGTGTGGTTGGGACACCAAAACAAAATGTCTGAAAGGAAGTATACGAAAACTGCAAATGTGCTAACTACATGGGTGGGATGGAGCCACTTCATCTGAATGCAGAAAGCAGCCCTTGGTAACATTGGGTGTTCTTAGTTCAACTTTAAGCCTCACGAAATGGGGTCTGCAAGAGGGAGCTTCCTGACATGTCACCCAGTACACTTTCCCTCTCTTTCCTCTGACAGCCACAGTGCATTTCCAACATACCGCTGAGCTTCTCATCCAGCTGTTGGCTGTGGAGTCTAACTACTCTACTCAGGTAGGATATATTGGTAAGGAAGGACCAGTTCTCTCTCACTGGGAAACCTAGTTTATCTCCTCAATACCAGTGAATCAGACAGTTGTAATTTTCTTTTCATCTCTTCTTGATTCTGGGAGACCTTTTGAACCTGTTTGATTCTCATACTTACGTAGGCATGTGCTGACAAGTTGCAACTGACTTATGGTGGTGACCCCAGCAAGGGGCTTTCAAGGCAAGTGAGATGCAGACATGGTTTGCCAGTGCCTTCCTTGGTGGTCTTCCATCCAAGTACTGACCCTGCTTAGCTTCTGAGATCTACAAGATCGGGCTTATACCATGCTGCCTTCCCTCCCTCATAATAATTTCTATTTCTTGTCTTTGTCAGGGGAGGCAACCTTTTTTGGCCCAAGGACCAAATTAGAATGAAACATCTACCTATGGAAATGTTGGTGTGCTAGCAAACAAAATGGGGTGGGGAGATGAGGGTGATATTTGGCCAGCAGCACCGCTAGCAAGCCAGGATTTGCCTAAGATTCAGCTGGTGGCTGGGCAGGTTTTGGAGGCTAGGACAGTCACAACCATGTAGGCTCCACTGAGCCCCACAGGGCTGCCAGTGCCTTGATTGCTTTGGTGGAGATCTGGCCCAGAATGCCAAGCAAAAGGCCACTGTTGACACACATACTGGGAGTTTCCTACTCATGCTCTTGAACCTATATGAGCTGGACTACAAATACAGATAAATCACATGGTCTAAAGATCCTGGGACAGTTCCACTTCACTGAGGGAAGCCAGAAGTTTTCCTCATTTTAGAAACCCTGGCATGTCAGAAAGAAAACCAGATAAAACCTGTTCCTGGACCTGCTAGTTTTTCTCTGAGCAAAGAGTTTTTACATGTGGGAAAGCATTTAAGCATAGTTTCCTACACGCATTCCAAAAAAAAGAATTCCAGGAACTAAGTATAAAGTGCCATATCTGCTTCTGTAGACTGACCCAAAAATTGTGGCAGATACTTAGTTCAAATCAATTTGTAAAATCAGGTCACAAACAAACATACTTTTAGCCCACATAGCGTTTGCCTGTCCAAGCCTCGAGATGCTCTGGAAGTTGTCTAGAAGGAGACATTCTGCCTAGTGTATGTTTTCCTACCCACCATTAATCTATGAGGGGAAAAGCCACACCTAGTATAACTCCCTCTTCTTTGCTGCTGCTTGAGGCACTGGGGCCTGCCCTCTTGCGGTCTGGATGGACAGAAAGCCCTAAGAGGAGTGAATGGAGCCAAACTTTCTCAGACTGGTTTGAACTAGCAGCTTCTGCAAAAGGTGGGAAGAGAAGCACACTCTGGTTTGGCCTGCTTCAGGTAGGCCCCCTCAGTGGAGCATAATATAGTGGAATCGTGGGAATAGCATTTGTAGTAGGATTGTGCTTTACTTCACCTTCCTCCCACTTTAACAGTGGCTGACACAGCTTTGCCTTTGAGAAGACCCAGCTGCTACCACAATGAAGCAGTAGATGAAGTGAGCACTTTCCCCTTTGCCTTCCTTATTCAAAGAGAGAGCCCACAGGAGGCCAAAATGGCTGCCTTAGGCCGTCTTATCTGTTTTGTTTCTTTATAACCTGGCATCTTTTTTTACTGAGCTGTTTTCTTGTGTTGGTTGCTTCCTATAAGTTCTTACCAGCATGAAATAACACACAGCTTCTCTTTTTTGCCTCAAAAGACAGCAACAAAAACATGACTAAGCGCAATGTGTCTGTTTACCAGATCTACCCAGATGAAGGCCACACCTTTTTGGATACCAGCCAGCGCCACCTCCACCAGACGCTTTCTGCCTTCTTTCAGGACTGCTTCAAGGACTCAAAGCAGGAACACCTGATAGCTGAGGAAGATGAGGGCTCGTAGTGCTTTTCCAATGAGGGATGCCAAATGTAACAGAATGCTGTGACGGCCCTTGGCAGCAGTCTGTGCATCCCAACGACCAGGCCTGTGTCATACTATGCAAGCACACAACTGGAATTGATTGCAGAACTGAGCATCTTGAAAAATCTCAGTATAGTCTTGGGGGCGGGGGGCAAGTTACGAGCCCTTAGGGTGGTTTGAAAGCGTGTATTAAAACCTTCAGGAAATCTCAGTAGTCCATAAGGCTGAGGATCAGCATTTACTGTAACCAGAGGATGGGATCAGTGCCCCAGCATATTCTTTTGACCATTTAACCAGCAATCGTAAGTAGAGTAGAGACCAAAGAGCACATGACCTTGGAATTCTGTGACTGAACACCGAATGTGTTATTTGGTTCTAAAAAGCAACTACAGGCAAGACCAGGGTGGATTGGGGACAGGGTGCTGGGGAAGGGGGGGTAATACCCTCCTTGTGCTGTTATGTCAATCATGAATACCCCTCCCTAGGCCACTTGAATCCCCACTAGCATAAAAGACAGGCACAATATGGGCACATGCCTTTTTCCCTATGGAGTTTAAAGCAACCGAGGGAGCATTTTTGATCCGGGCTATTGTACACGGGGAGGAGGCTGATTTCCCACTACAGCTGCCTCGGTGTTGCACCGCCGTTTGCCCCGATACTATTAGTCAATTTCACACCCGAAGCCGCGGGGCTGCATTTGACCTGCGGCTTTGCCTGATTTCCCCTGCAGTTTCGTGATCCTCAAAAAACAGGATCATGAAACTGCGGGAAATCAGGCAGCCGCGGGTCAAATGCAGCCCGTGGCTTCAGGTGTGAATTGACCTAAATCCTCCTTCCCCACCGTTGCTCCCCTGATAGGTATTTTCTCCCTTCACACTGCTGGTTTTCTTTTTCTTTTTTAAGGGCCAAATTACACAACTGGTGATTCAGTCCTGGTGTTCTACATACCAGGTAGTTTAGCCCTAATTTATATAGCAGGTGTATGCAACTTTGCTGTGTTGTATAATATATACAACTTGCAGAATTAATTTGTTCTTGTCCTCTGAGAACTCGAGTCCCAGGCACACAGGGTCCAATGTGGGTCTGGACTTATACACATGAGAAGAGGCTTCAGCTTTTCCCCTGTGCCACTTTGCCATCCTGAAATGACCCCTGGATTGCTGCTCTTTGCCCTGTTGGGGTCTCCACGTATACTGATGGGTGCGTGAAGGTTTCCCCAAAGGGGCAAATTGTGCTCCCCTGACATTTCGGGTCAGGAAAATGGCATGGGGAGGGGGGTGAAGCATAAACACCTGGGAATTGAGTTCACAGCGGGGAACTTTCAAGTGCATGATGGACAGTCTTTGTAGCAGACCTGGGCCTAGTCCAAGGACTGTGTCATTCAGCCCTTCATTGTGAACTAGGAAGTCCCCTGACTGAAATCTCTGGACTCTTCTCTGAGCTCACTGCTAGATGGCTTTATGAGAGCCCCACCGCACCCTGAACAGCTGCCTCCCTCTAAAAAAATGAGGGTGATCATACTGTCCCACCTCACAGAAGCATTGTAAAGATTACTGGGTTAACACATACAAAGCATTTTGAACACTCTGAAGTGTGATATGAACTCTAAAAGCTGTGTTTATTTTACTTCACTTATACCCCACTTCTCCTCAGTGGGAACCTAATGTGGCTTACAACATTCTCCCTGTCTCCATTTTATCCTGACAACAACCCCTGAATGGTAGGTTAAGGTGGGAGTATGGGACTGGCCAAAGATCACCCAGCAAGCTTCCATGGCAGAGGGGAGATTCAAACCTGGGTCTCCCAGATCCTACTCCAGTGCTCTACCCACTACACCAGGCTGTCTTAAACATCATTAACGTTCTTTACAAAAGCACATGGAGCCATATAGTACAGCTGAAAGTATCTTCCCCTCAGAATTACTTGGATTTCTTGTGGTAAGTGTGGCATGCTAGTTTACATTTGTGGAACAGACATATCATATCCTTCATGCTGTAGGGATCCTGAACTGGGCATGGTGACCAGGTGGCTTCCTGTTCTTCTAAGAGTAGTGTAGAAGAGGATGTTGCAGCAAGTCTGGGTGTCACAATTCCCTCTTGGAGTAGAAAGCTGGAGATCGGGGACCAGTGAGCCTTGATTATCAAGGGCCCTGGTTCCTTTCATGCCATGAAAGTTCTTGTCATTTAGTTCACAGAAATGAAGCAGCTGAAGCTTTTCCCTGCACCAGACCCTGGAAAAGCTTCAACTGCTGCACAAGAGACATGTGGCAACACTGGAGCTCTGGGCTTCAGCCACCCATTCCCAGGAAGCTTTTTGACTCTGAAACTCCTCCCTGGTCCACAAGCTCTCTGCCTCCTACATGCCACTCCTAGGTCCATCGAGCAGGACTCAGTAGAGCCCTAGCGACCCTTGACCCAGCCTGGTATTCAGCCAGATCTAGCAGCACCAGAAGCAGCAACACCTGGAACTGATACATACCTGAGAAGCTGAGGGGGAAAACTAATCAAGGTAACTTTGCTTAAATCTTTTGCAGAGGATTTTATTCTTTTCTTTCTGTAAACACAGAAATAGCACAGAACTGACATGTTGGGGATGGGTTTCATTCTGAGAGGCACATGTAGTTTTCCCTAAATTTGTTCCAGGTTCCTTCGTCGCCTTTGGACCCCTCCAAATACTTCTTTGTAAAATTATTTGGCACTGCCACCTTTTAATAACTCTGTTCCTGCCTTGGGGGGGGGAATTAAAACTACAGATTTTGCTGCACTACAGATCTCACAGAAGAGGCAGAGAGTCCCATAGGCAAAAAGTCCCGTTTTCATTCATTTCTTCAGAACAATCGTATGGCTCCATAGAAACCGCCCCCCCCCCAAAAGAAAGCAGATAGCCTCATCCATAATGTGCATGTCCCCTTTCAGACGCAAAGGGGGCTGAGAGGTGAGAAATTTTCAGCAGCTAAGATTTCTCATGCCAGAGTTTGCATAGGTAGGAAAAGTATGAATTCCCCAATTTGGGAAGGCAACATTAAAGATTTATGTGGCGGAAGGGAGGGTAATAGCCTTGTGTTCAGATTTGTACAGCATCAGGTTCAGTTTTGCGTGTATTTCTGTAGTATAGCCTCTCCAGGTATAATCAGCACTTTATTTCCTATATACATGGTTCTGGTTGACATGCATGTTAATAACATCAAATGATAATTTGGGTGAATTGGCCACCACCAATGTAACATTATGGATAAATTTGCATACCATACTTTTCTACAGAGTGGGTTCACATGTTCCATTCTTGGTCATCAAGAGTACACTAATGAAATACTGGGTGCGGTCAGACAGCGTGCTGAGAGTGGTTTAAATTGCTCCGTTTCTGACCGGATTATATTTGATCTGGACAATCATGATCACACTTACCTCCCTTATCCCACTTTACCATGCAGTCGCTGTGCTCCCCGCTGTCTACACAACTGACGCGCGGGAGTGTGCATGGCCTCCGTGAGATCCCAAATTCATCTAAACACTAAAACAAGTGACCGTTTAAATGTCGGTTTTCTAAACGCGGTGGCAGAGCACCGCCTATGCGCACACCACCAACACATTAAAAAAATGGCGGGTGAAAAGCGGAAGCCTCGGGCAGCTTTTGAGTGGGGAGGGGGTTTAAACCAAAAGTGGCTGAACACCGCAGGAGCAATCAGATGACAGAAAAGTACGGAGAATCAGGAAAACACCACTTGGGGACCTGGTAACAAAATACTTGGTTTTAAAGGGGGTTTGAGCCAGAAAGTGATGGCTGGGGACGGTGCGCAGATGTAGGGTGTGTGAACATGCACATAAAATCTGTTACTGAAGCATGCCGAAAGTGGACTAAACAGCCTGTCTGATTGCACCCATTGATTCAGTGATGTACATGCATGTGTGAACCGGGCTTCAGGACTAAATACATATGCTGGCCTCTATAGGAGATTGAAGCAGGGTGCAGTTTCAATTGGAGACGTAGTGACTAAGATGGAAGTTACAAATCTGCTAGTTTTCATATAACTCTGCCCCCCCCCTTCCTGTGTAGGTTACTCTTGATCCTGGAGCCCCACTCAAAAAAGCTGATGGTTGAAGTTGTCTGTAAAAAACAACAGGCAGGTTGGACCTAAAATGTTATTCTGGATTACTTTCCAAACATTTTCTGATAATGAGGGCTAACAGATCTTTCAACCATTTTTTTGGAAGGGGTTCATCATTTTAGAGAGCCTGTGTGGCACAGTGAATAGAGTGGCAGAGTAGGATCCTGGGTAAAACCCTGAGTTTGAATCGCAACTTCTGCCATGGAAGTTTGCTGGGTGACCTTGGGCCCATCACAGAGAAATATGGGGAAAGGGAGAAGGGATGTGCTGAGCCACTTTCCGTTGCAGGTAGGGAGAAAAGCGGGATATAAATAATAATACTTTAAAAGGTGATAAGCAAATGCTAGATTCTTCCTACCGTTCTTTCAGTACTATTGCTAACTAATCAATTTTCAAATACTGGTAATTCTCCTTTAGACTAATCAATGATATCTTATTTAGCCATATTGGCATAATAAAGGTTGAAACTGGCTGATTTACCTTTCTGTCTTGATATGACAAAAATGTATTGCTTTTCACATGTTCTTGTAGCCTTACCATATTCTTACTTTCCTCACCATTATGATATCTAATGTATCCTCTGTATTATATTGTTTTGTGGAAGAACAATGGTAACAATTCTATGTTTTTTTAAAAAAGTTTATATCATAATAGGATAATAGATTAAGAACAAAAAAATCCAATGGCTACTTGCAAGCAAACTTCACTGAGAAAGTTACACAGGAAGAACTCAATGATATCATTGAAAAGTCAGTCACAAATCAAAAAGCCTTATGAATAACATATATTACAGATGCTAATCAGATATTTCAAATTATCTTCTTCAGATAAATATGATTATTTTCTCCAGATACAAAATATGCTTTTCTTTCTTTCTTGTATGAAGCCACCCAAAACAATTCAACACTTGCTTGGAAACTACCCTTCATACCACCAAAAATAAAATATAATAATTTCTTCATCATATACAAAACCATGAATATAATCAGTGAGACAGCACTGGAATGCTAAATTCACAAAAGCAAATAACAAGCTAGAAAGCCACATAATCATCAGTCAAATGAAGAGCTGAAGATATCCGTTTCTAACAAGGCCACTCAATGCAAGGTCGCAGCTGTAAAACAACTGCTGACCTATGCCTATTTAACAAACATACTCATCTTAAAGAGGCCAAAACAAGTCAGATAAAGAATGAGAAATCCAACTGGCCTAGGGATGCAAGCCTGCAGGTAGGACCTAGGGATCCCCTGGAATTATAGCTCATCTCCAGACTACAGAGATCAGTTCCCCTGGGGAAAATGGATGCTTTAGAGGGTGGACTCTGGCATTGTATCCCACTGAGTTCCCTGTCTTTCTCAGGCTCCATTCCCAAATCTCCAGGAGTTTCTCAGCTTGGATCTAGCAAACCTAACCTCCCCCCATCCCCTGTCAGTGGCCACCCAGGGGAGACCTGGCAACCCTAAACTGATCATTCAGATCTCTAGGCTGCATAGTGCCCAAACCATGGCCCATTGCGCACGCACATCTTACTGCAGATTTTCATAGCAGTAAGCCTTTAATCTTGACTTTGGAGTCTGTGCCTGCCATACACACCATTCTATTTCCTCTGGTGTATTTATTCTGCATCTACAATTTAAAAAACACACTTCTGAATCAGGGTGTAACATTACCTGTGATGTGTGTGTGGGGGGATGGCATGCAAAGGTTTTTCACCCCAAATCTATACAGTTGCCCTATTGCAGCTGTGCAGTGGTATCCAGCAAACACCTTCCATTTAAATCCTTGTGGTTCAGGTTTTGCGCATAGATTTTAGCGTTCATTTGTTGAATGAAAGGGAGCAGAAAGGAACATAGGTAAAGGGGGGAAACCCACTGTTGAAACTGCCCAGACTTTTTCTGAACCTGACAAGCAGCTGCAAAGCCCCATTTTCCATATTGCTGAACACTAAGGGATTCTCTGTTGTGTTATCAGTCACTGAAAAATGGGAGTCACACAATCTCATACTATGGAGGAATATGTTGAATGTACAGAATACATGGTAGAGCCCACTGATCCCAGCATTGCAAGCTGTAATTGTTGGCTCTGAGTGTGTGTGTGTGCACACCTGTGCAAAGTCGGCTGCAAGTCCACCAAGCTTCACACAGGGCTGGAATTTTTATGGGTGAGGAGTCTTCTGGCAGAAGCTCTGGAGAGCTTTTTAAGTCTTGTGCCACTAAATTGAAAAAAAAAATGGGGGGGGGGTATTATCACCAGTGCCCTAATGCAGCTGCATAGTAATGCTGGTTTCCTGCCCTTCCTTGCAAATGTGTGTGGTTTTTCTCTTTGTGATTCTCTACTTTGATCTTGCACACTGGTTGTGATTCTGGCAGTTTTTTAAAGCCTGTCCTGTGTGATTGCACTCTTCCTCCAAGTGGATCAATCCCAAGTAATTCTTAAATTTGGTGATTGCAGAAGGTCCCTGTGGCTCAGCCACCATTTTAAAGTTAGGCTTCCATAGATTAGCAAAATGGTCCCCCCTCAACTTTGTTCATTAAGCATTAAATAGAAAAAGATTTTCAGAGCTTTAGGCTTCCCATCCCAGTGTCTGTCTCAAGTCAATTTCATTCCACTATGATGATCCCCCCCTTTATTTGAGTGCAGCACTGAAATCTTTTTTTTTTTGCACTGAGGATGCTACCGTTTGCTTCCTCTCCAATCCCTCTTTCAAATTGATACCAGCAGGGAACTGAACCTCACACAGCTCTTTTTAAACTTTTCCTCGTTTTAATTTTTTAATTCAGAGATCCAAGACTGATGATAAACTCATATTGCTAAACTCATGCTGCTTGTCAGAAAAATTAAAACAAGGGGAAATGGAGCTTGTACACCAATGAAGGAGGGAGAATGGTGGAAGGTGCAGAGTGGGTGGAATGACCTTGATGTGTGTGGGGAGCAATGCTCCCTCTAAGCTGCGGAGTCTTGTGAGAAAAAATTGTACTTTGTGAGCTACCAGCATTAAAGTTGTGAGTGAGTGATTTGGCTGCTGCATAAGTTGGATTGCTCTGGTGTCCTCTTTCCTGAGCTGAGACAAAAATGTGTGAGCTGGAGGCTAAAAAACTGAGCTAGCTCACACTAACTCAGCTTAGAGGGAACACTGGTGGGGAGTGACCTTTGAGGGGTGGCAAAAGGGGGGGGGGGAAGTCCAAGGGAATCTGTATACTTTTGAAATACCTTTGGCTTGGGAGCAAAACAAGGGAAATATTGGCACAAAAGCGGTCTCAGAAAACTTGGGAGAACAGCAACCATAAAATGAACTGAGTGTGGAAGGGAGGAAAATCAATGCAGAACAACAAAGAAAACCTGATGGATATGCACAGTGAAAGTGAGGGAAAATACCTGTGTATAATAAGCTTATGTATCCAAAAAGATTCTCTCTGAAGTAAAACATGATTAATATCACAATGACTATGTCTACAACTCTACGGTCTTTTAGTAACAAAAAAGCAAAAACTGTTAGAACTATGGTTCATTTAAAAAACAATAGGTTCAAGTGGCACCTCTATAGACTTGTTTTTGAACTTACTGCAGTGTTTTGTAATTCTAGTTCTCAAAGGATGCCCTGTCTTACCTATGTACAGGAGGTGGGATAGACAAATCAACACAAATTATATGTGGCATTACAACTGGAGAAATGTCTTAGTCCATATATGCCACCTGTAACAGGGTGTTCAAAACTTTTAAACTACAAAGCCTGGGAGCAATTTACAGAATTCCCATATTTGGAATATCCCTTGGGATTCACAGTACATTCCTAAATCCTAAAATCAGTGTATAACAGGGCATATCCAACTGGACAGGTTCTGTGAAAACCTGCTACAGGTCATCTTCCTCATCCAGGTATGCCACTAACTAACTGCCAGTGTTTCAAAATAATTCATTTGATGTTATACATTAAGGGAGAAAATTCCATGGAAAAGAACAAGTTCTTCTCTCTTGGAGGTCTATTATTTTTAATAATTCTTATCTTGCTTTCTCATTAGCTCATTTCAGCTGCCATGATTACCTTCAAATGATAACCCTGGGCCAAAAATTGGGATATCAAGGCCTGATATCTATATGGAGAAGAGGCTTTACATTTTATACACAGAACTATCAGTTCTTACGTAACTGGATAGAATGTTGACTATTATGTTGTAGTTAACACTGCTGGACCTCGTGATGGCACCTGGTATTTTTGGCCACTGTGTGGCAGAGTGTTGGACTAGATGGGCCGTTCGCCTGATTCAACGTTGGCTTCTCTTATGTTCTCTTATGTTCTTAAGAGTCCCTGTCTGTAGATTTTTACAAGGACTTACCTTTAAATGACCTTCATCTAAATATACAACTGTATCCAGATATGTCACTTCCACATCACTGCAACAATGGGGAAATTTTATGGTAGAATGAAGATTATTCATCCATTCTACAAATTCCTGAAGTCTAGATTCTCCCTTCAAGACAATAAAAATGTCATCGATAAAATGTAAATACACCACTACATTATCCACAAAAAGACTGGAAGACCGAAGAATGTATGTGTCCTCCAATTGAACAAGTCTGCCATGGTGGGAGCTACAGGGCTGCTCATGGCTACCCCTAGAATCTGGTAGAAAAATGCATTTAAAAAAAAATAATTCTTTCCAAGATCACCTCCAAAAGTTGCATCAAAAAGATGCGGGTGGAAACAGATTCCTCCTTTTATTCAGGAAAAATTCTGCCACCTCTAGTGTCTCCTGATGTGTTATGTTAGTATACAGAGAGGTTATACCAATTGTGATACTGTCACCTGGACCAAAAGCCAAACCATCCACTTTAAAAATTAAATCAGTGGAATCTCAAATGTATGATTTCATGGTAAGTACAAAAGGACCGCCCTAACCTAGACAGCCCAGGCTAGCCTAATCTAATCAGATCTTGAAAGTTAAGTAGGGTCAGCCCTAGTTAGTATTTCAATGGGAGACAACTAAAGGAATATCAGGGTTGCTATGCAGATACAGGCAGTGGCAAACCACCTCTGAACGTCTCTTGCCTTCAAAACCTCTAGGGGTTGCCATACGTCAGCTGTGACTTGACGGCCAAAGGGAGAAAAACAACAAAGACTAAGACAGTGATCAACAAATTTGGCCTCACGTTCCAGGAACAAATAGATCAAAATTAAAATAAATAAACAGATTAAAATTAAAATACATTAATACATTAAATAAAATAAATATTGAGGTCTTGCCTACCAAAGCTGTTGTATGGTTTGCCTCCGTACTTGTAGCTGGCCTCTCTTGTGCCTTTTCAAGCAGTGCAAGAAGCTGCTTCTAAGCAAATAATAAAGTGTTTCCCACAAGCAGTGGTAGGAAAAGCTGTGCTTGTTAAATGTCTGTCTATTGACTACAAAATGTGCACAGCCTCTGTCAGGGAAAAAAGCAGGAATGATAAGGTGAAATACTCAGTTTCATTAAGTATTTGAGTCTGTATGCCAAAATTCCAAGTGCTATTTTGATGATTAGGATGCACATTTGGGGAATAACTTTGAGTTTCTGATGTGTGTGTGTTAGTGTTGCCATTTCCAGGCTGGGAAATACCTGGAGATTTTAGGGATGGAGCCTGAGGAGCTGGGGAGAGGAGGGACTTCAATGGGATATAATGCCATAGATTCCAACTCCCACAGCGGCCATTTTCTCCAGGTGAACTGATCTGTTGCCTGGAGATCAGTTGTAATCTCAGGAACAATCTAGCCACCAGCTGGAGGATGGCAACCCTAATATGCATGGATGAGACTCAGTAGTCACATAATTAAGTACTAGAACTTCAGCCCCATACTGTTGCTCTTGGAATTCATACACTTCCTGAGTTCTTCACAATAAATACTTTCTGAAAGAACTTGTGAGGGATATTTTGAGCTGTACTTCCCAGTCAGGACTATAGAGTGGTTCTGGTTCTGGTATAATGAGGCCTGAAGTGGATATAAGGAAGGGGTGGGAATTTTTTCACTCATATATGATTGGAAGAGAGTCATCTTAATCTGAATGTCAATGTTTGAAAAATTGCCATATTTCAGTACACTAAAACAGGAGTACTGTGGCACCTTAAAGACTAACAAAGCCAGTTCCAGCTTCAAGATCTGATAAGGTGAGCTCTGACTCATGAAAGCTCATGCTGGAATAAATTTTGTCAGTTTTTAAGGTGCCACTGAACTCCTAATTAATTTTACTGCTGCAGATTAACGTGCCTACCCATCTGGATTTATTTCAGTACAGTTTTGAATTTATGTTGTTTTAGCAGGGAGGCCTACTCTTGTCTCCCTGCCCTGTCTTCTCTTAGGTTTGCATCATTGTATGAAAGGATTTCCCTCAGCACGGGTACAATCAGATTGCTAGTTAACCAGTTGTCATTGAGTGACCCTTGACAATTACAGTACTGTAGGTACTAGTACACATAGAGCAAGGGCATATATTGGCAAACAACATCTGTAACTTAACTCTGGGAAATTGCTTTGCTTTTCTCCCCTCATTGCTAAACCATTTTCCCCTTCTCTTGGAACGATGTGCTAACTCTCATCTTGCTGGTGGTGCTCCCTTCCTTTCCACATGTGATTGCTGCCAGACACTGACCTTTAATATTTCCTGCTTGGTGGGAAAAAGAGCTTATTTAATTTCTGAGCTAACGGATAACCGAGTGAACCATTAACCTCTCCACATAAAGGAACATGGCTTGCAAAACTACCTTGTCAAGGACAAAAGCTACTGGCACTTCCTAAATGAAACTTGTGAACTTTTCCCAAAATAAAAGATAATTCACACACACACACAAAACCGTTTGACCCTCCCTGGCCCAAAGGAGGCCAGGCTGGCTGCCACTAGGGCCGGGGTGTTTTCGGTGGCAGCCCTTACCTGGTGGAACGAGCTTCCAGAGGAGATCAGGGCCCTGCGGGACCTTTCTCAGTTCCACAGGGCCTGCAAGACAGAGTTCTTCTGCCAGGCATTTAATCAGGGGCTGCCGCCACTGGAGTCCCTGGCCCAAAATTGCACGATCAAGCAGCTGCCTGAGTGCCTATGAGCTGATTCACATCGGGAACACCTCGTGCTCATTACCGAGCGGTTGACGTCGGAGTGGCAAACAGAAGGACACCTAGCTTCTCTGGATACCTTTTGAAGCATTCGATTCAATGGTTTTAACCGCTGCCAGTATTCTGTATTTTGTAGTTGTATGTTCTATTTGTATTTATATTTTATATTTTGTACTGCATTGTTTAATCGTTGGGGTTTTAACTATGTTATTTATTGTATTTTTATGTCAACTGGAAGCTGCCCAGAGCCTGCATCGCGGGGAGGGTGGGGTATAAGTGTGATAATAAATAAATTAAATAAATAAGGCAATCCTGAAGGCCTAAAAAGAGCCTTGTTGGATCAGACCAAAAATCCCTCTAGTCCAGTATCCTGTTTCCAGCAGTGGCTCACCAAATGTTTCTGGAAAGGCCACAAAGAAGGCAAGGAGGTAAGAACCCCATAGCAGCAGGCATTCAAAGGTATACATCTTCTTGAAAGGGAGGTTCTATTTAGCCCTCATGGCTAATAAGAATAGACTATGCATCTGAAGTTAACTCAATTCCCAGACATGTTAGAGGATGTGATTCAGTTAGAGACAACAGAACATGGAGAGAGGGGGCTTCAGCCTCCCCTTTCCCATCATTTTCATGACCTGAAATGATCCTGGAAGGCTGCTATTTATCCAGTGCCGGGGGGGTGGGGGGGAGGTCACATGTAGCCATTGCCACTCCTAAAGGAGTTCCATCACCTCTTTAGCCAATGAGAACCACACTGTCTCTCCAAGCTTCAACCCCTCAAAACTGTGTCTTGTTAATTAAAAAAACTTTATTTGTAAAGACTTTTTGAGTATGACGAAACAATTATATTAAATGCCATTTTATTCAATTGCTACTTCTGTCAGACTTTCTGAACAATTATCATGAGGAATCATTAGCATACTGAGTCTCCCAATTACATACTGGTTGTGTCCACACATTGTTGAATATGTGCTATCGATGTGGTATAGCAATAATTCACAACTGGATTATCTTTTCCAGGGTGGCCCAACCACTAGGCAGAACTAGGCAATTGCTTAGGGCACCAGAGAGCTGGGGGGGGGGGAATCAGCACAAAAAGAGGCTTGCCAGGGCAAGTAGCAGTCCAAAGCAGCACCCTTTGCCCCAGTGGCCTCATCCCCCCACCCTGTGTTTCCCTGTTCTGGCAAAGGAAGGAGTGATGTAGATCAGGCAGTGCTTTCTCTGCCACACAAGGCTCTGCTCCATCTCTCCAGTGGCTGGGAGTGTCCCTGGCCTAGGCTGCAGTGGCTCAGAGCACACCAGATAAGTGGTGGATAGTTCAGCGCATACTTGGCCAGGTAAGTGGTAGGGTGGAGGGACCAGGGGGACCAGGAAAGCTGCAGACCTAATCTGCCAAAACCTCTTGGGCCAGCTGGTCTCTTCCACACCAGAAAATCCATGTGCTAAAGATAATTACAATATCCAGCAATGTGTTGATGTTGCTTTAGTTATTCCCCTACTTATTTTAGGGATTGTATTCTGCAACACAGAAGAGAGACAGATGGATCCATGTCTGGTTACTAAGTTAAACGGGAAAGTAACCACTGTGTTAATTTCACCTTTTCTCATGCAAATTGATAGGGAAGGAGGATCTTGGCCAGGTCTGTTTTCGTGCATGGTTTTAGGTTCTGAGATATAACCATCCTCTAAATACAGAGAATGAGAGCACATGTTGTTTTTATGCAATAAACTCTGGCCCCCAGGAGCTCTAGTTAATGATGTCACTGATCCAGACCTAAACAGAGTCTCAGAGCTGCACTCCTGTCCTGCAGAGAGAGTGTTATGGCCAGGGTCACTGCAACTGCCTGATCAGATGTTGTTAATGTCTAATGTGATTTTCAAGTCCCTTTGAGTGGGCCTTTACTCCAACGTAATGAGAGATATTTGTACACACTTTTCTTGCGAAACTGCTTTTCCCACTGTCCTCCGAAACCCATTGATGTAGGAACATGCTGCTCTCCACTGCTAGTCTGGACTAAGATTTCTGGGAAAAGATGAACAATCCTGTCCCAAGTTCCCACCTGTTGCTTTCCTATGGGCAGAGGCCCAAGCAAGCCCCACCTACTCAAATGCAACACAATCCACCCACCACTGATCAAACAGCCCTGTGAGAGCAAAACTGCTCCCATTAAAAGCCTGAATGCTGCAGTTCTCACATATAATCAGAGATGACTGTTTGGGCAGGGAGCTGTTGGTTTTAATTACTGTCTCTGCACAGCTGTGGCAAACTGGGCCTCAACGACAAGGACTTTAAAGGAACTGATAACAACAGTTAAAAGCTGCACCTCCCAGAAAGTGACAAGATTTGAAGGCTGATGGTGCTTCCAGACGTTGTTCTGGACAGGATTGCAGTGACAGGAACAGGTATTTTTTAAATGTTATTGTTTCAATATTTGCTGTGTCTTTATTTGCTTACATAATTTTTCAGCTACTTTCCTGGGGATTTGTGGGACTGAGCGCTGAGTGAGGTAGTTAGTGGCTTGGATCTTCTTGTTAATTTCTTGGTGTCCTTAAACAGGCTGATATAGCTACAATGGGGGGAGGCTCTGCAGGGCTGTTGTAAGGATTAGTGACATAATCTATGTGGTGTGCTGGGCAATATGAGTGCTATTAGCCTTCCCCCAGTGACCTATATTTCCTATTAACTTAATGTAATAAACTGTGCCATCTGTTTAAAGCAATCTTCTACACTTAAAGTATCTGCTACAGCAGTCTTCAGCTATCAAACTGGACGTTGAATATCAGCTGTTGTCAGACCCTGGGACTTTTTGCTCTCAGAATTAATGGAAGAGGAATTCTGGGGAGCACTTGAATCAGGCTGCAGTTTGCAACTGACACAATAACCATTGCAACAGATAAAGGGGATGACAGATGGTCTCCCGCCTCTTAGTGTTACAGTGACTGAGAGTGGGCAGGTTTGGCTTCTGCTCCCTCCTGGCACACAGTCGCGTCACAGAAGGGTCCATAAACCTGATGTAATAGAGCCAGGTTTGGGGAGAAGCTCCCTGCTCCCACTTTATTTGAGGAGGGGCTGTGGCTCAGTGGTAGAGCATTTGTTTTGTATGCTGAAGGTCCTGGATTCAACCACTGGCATTTCCAGTCCAAAGGTTCAGTAGGTGATGTGAGAGACCCCTGCCTGAGACCTTTTCATCTGCTGCCCTTCTTAGAACAAAGGTATGACTCATTCTAAGGCACCTTCATGTGCTCATGTGATTAACTGTTCAGAGATCCTGGCCAGTATTTGTTGTTGTGCAGGAACAGGCACATTTGGACGGTTGGATATGGTTACTTAGCTGTCCTTGCTAGAGAATCCACCTTCTCTCTGGAACAGGTCTGGGATGACTTTGGCAGTAGAAAGTGCCAGCGTTGCAACCAATTTATGGCAACCTTGTAGGGTTTTCAAGGCAAGAGATGTTCAGAAGTGGTTTGCCGTTGCCTGCCTCTGTGTAGAAGCCCTCAGCTTTCTTGGTGGTCTCCCGTCCAAGCGCTAACCAGGGCCGATTCTGCTTAGATTCCAAGATCAGATGAGAGCAGGCTAGCCTGGGCCATCCAGGTCAGGGCTGGGATAACTTCATACAGATCAGAATTGGGTGGGGTAAATTCTAGTGTTGCCACTTCAAACTCAAAGGTGGTCACTACCAAACCTTTCCAGATATTTAAACCAAGGTAAGTAGGGAGTTGAACAAATCGGGAATACTGGGAAGTGCCAGAAAGTTTTTTGCTGTTCAGGTCAGAATCCTTCATGCTTAACTTCTGGCTACCTGTTCCTTAGGACTATAGGATCATAAGAACAAATGACAAAGCTTGGCACATTTTGGGCAAGAGTACGGTTAGAATTAAGGTATATTGTGAACTTTATAGCAAATACGTTTGTCAGATAATGATTTATCATTATTTTGCCATTAAGTCACTGCCAACTTAATGGCAACCCATTAAGTGCTTCCTGTCCAAAAAAAGAGAAAAATTCCTGGCTACGGGAAGCTAGTATGTCAGTGAAAAAATCAGGACATAAGTATTCTCTCTGATGTGCTAGCTTTTTAAAGCAGGGAGGCATATACAGCTGTTCCAATGATGCCCACAAACTGCTGCTTCTGGGGACCATGAGAAATTACATTAGGGGATCTGCAACAGGTAGGGCAAACAAGTAGAAACTGGTGATTTTAGTCTGAATACAACTGATACATTTATCCCTGCTTTGTGACGTCTGGCACGAACTGCTTCCAAAAAAGAGGGAAAGCATAAAGGCATACTTTGATCAGCTAATTTAACGGGTTTAACTAAAAAGCAAAGGTTTGACTGAATCTGGTTTCCTTGGGTTGTTGGTTGCATTCAGAATTGGATACGTGGATATTGTTTGGTGCAATAGAATAGAGGGAGAAAATACAGACTATTCTACTTGTAATACAGCATATTTTCTAGGTTTATGCCAAAGATGTTTCTCCCAACAAATGACAACAACATTTTGAATAATATGAAGAGGCCAGCGTTCTCCAATGTTTCCACCATAAAACAAATATATGTTAAACAATGCACTTGAGACATTTCTTCTTTTGCAGACAATTAGTGGTAGGGCTACAACTACTGCACATAAACACTCCAGTGTGATTTTTTATGAATAACTACATGCATATGGAACAATGGAATATACAACAGAGAGTCCACAAAATTTGCTTTTGAATTTGTATTAGAAGAAATACATGAAAAACACGGTGGGGAATACAATCACTTTAACTTATTGCAAGCAGACAGCAAGAAGTAATGTTAAGGCTTCCACTTGTGTGAGGATGCTTGTATCTTTTGTGGACTCTCCAGCCCATTAGCAGTGTGATAGTGCTTCCCTCTATGCTAGGGTCACCTAGGGTTTGCCAGGTCTGGGTTGGAAAATACCTGGAGACTTTGGTGGTGGATCTGGGAGAGGGCGGGATTTGGGGAGGGGAGGGGAGGGGCCTCACCGTGGTACAATGCCATACAGTCCACCCTTCAAAGCAGCCATTTTCTGCAGGGGAGCTGATCTCTGTCAGCTGGGGATCAGTTGTAAGAGCAGGAGATCCCCAGGCCCCACGTGGAGGCTGGCAACCCCTAGGGTTACCATATTTTGAAATGAAAAAAGAGGACATATTTCCCAACTGACTACTTCCACTAAGTGATCACTATGACAAATCTCATTTTAAATACCCCTACTATTTAAACTGTGATAATTGCTACTAACTGGGAATATTCCTAACCTTACAACCCCAAAAGAGGACATTTTCATCAGTTTAAAAAAAAAGAGGATGGACACATGTCCTTAAAAAAGAGGACATCTAGTAACCCTGCTCTGTGCAATGAAAAGCATTGCCTGCAGATTTCTGCACATCAAGCTAATGTGTGTGAAATCAGCAGGCATTCCCCTTGGCCTGTGGCAAAGGCACTACTAGCACCTTCAGACTCCATGGTTAATTGTAAAGATATTGATGTGGCTGTTCTTTAGGTCTTCTGATTTGGGTTAAGAGAAAAACACTACCTCTTTGAGCCAGTCTCTTTGCCTTATCAGGCACGCCTGCCTCTAGGGTTACCAACTATGGCTTGGGAAATTCCTGCAAGTTAAGCGTTTACCAAGGCAAATTACATAAAGAGTACAATCAGTAGGATGAGGGGTACCTAATAAACAAAGTAATAGGACTAGCATTGCAGAAATATGAAACAAGGTGTAAGCATTAAACATGACAGGTTAAAAAATGCAACAAATGGTGTTATGTAACATAAGTTATACATATTTGTAGTGTACTCCACAGTCTCATAGGGTTGGTGACAACTGGGAGGGGGGAGCGCACAGGGACAGGCAGATCTGGCACCACTCCATACTGGAGGCACAGTATCACTTTGGATGAATACCAGAAGTAACATCACATCACTGGCATGACGTCAAGGTGACACGCTACCATTTAGTAAATCCAGAGGTTTGCCAAAATCCTAGAGAGTCACCTTGCTGGCAACGTGCTATTACTTCCAGTATTCACCATAAATGATATTGCTAGGGTTGCCAACTCTGGGTTGGGAAATTCCTGGAGCCTTGGGGGTGGAGCCTGGGAAGGTGGGGGTTTGGGGAGGGGAGGTGCCTCAGTAGGGTATAATGCCATAGAGTCCACTCTCCAAAGCACCCATTTTCTCCAGGGAAGCCGATCTCTGTAGTCTGAAGATCAGTTGTAACACCGGGAAATCTTCAGGTCCCACCTGGCACCCTAGATGTTGCCCCACCGGCATGGTACCTTTGGGGGGGAAAATCCTCCCACCAGCCCTGACAAGTTAGTGGGCAACAAAAAAAACAGGAACGGTCTCCCTAAACAGCCCCTTTCTCTCCATCAAAATGTCTGCCTGAATCACTCTGTTATAATGCAGCCCTGTTCTTTTATAAAGATGACCTCCTGAACAGTTCTGTTTTACATAGTCTGTGAAATGGGGACCCAAAGCAGCTTACATTTTTACCTTCCATTTTATCTTCACAACAACCCTGTGAGGTAGGTTAGGCTGAGAGTGTGTGACTGGCCCAAGGTCAACCCAGCAGGCTTCCATGGCAGAGTGGGGATTTGAACCTGGGCGTCCTGATCTTCTTAGTCCAACATTTGAATGACTACACCACATTGGTGGGATGTTGCCTGGGGAGGGCAGAGTTTGAGGCAGGGATGGAGCTCAGTGGGGATGTGATATCAATTCTAAAACTTGAGTTTCTCTTAGACTCTGTGGCACCTCCAAAGATGCCATTTCCTCTGGGGCACTGATCTCTGCAGTCTGGAGATCAGTTGTAATTCCAGGAATATTTCAGGCTGCACTCTGAAGCCACTAACCCTACCTGCTTCTCACTTTGAGAACCGTGCCACCACTATTAAGGCTGTGCTTCCTCATCAGAGCTCCATACTGTGTTCTTTCCATTGCAGGCCCCTGTTAATGGACCAGAGAGCACTGTGGTTCCTTCTAGCTGGAGCATGGGGGGTCCTGCTATCTCTGAAGAGCGTATATAGTTTTGTACCGGATGATCCTCCCAACTTTCTCACTGATGGAGTTATGCAGGGCCCACCTGAAGATGCTGCTCAGGAGCAGGGTTACTACCTGCAACAGCTTTTTGGGCAGTACGGGGAGAATGGCACCCTGTCCTTCGAGGGCCTGACGCGCCTGCTGCTTAGCCTGGGACTAGGGAAAGTGCAGGTGGTGGCAATTGAGCATGATGCACTGGGCCACGGACACGTCTCCCATCTGGACATCCTGGAGGTCCAAGAGAACAAGCACTTGCACTTCCATTCATCACTGGAGCACCTCCAAATGGTTGAGCATAGAAGCAAGGTTCAAGCAGAGGGTGTTACCCCCAGGTAATCCGTCTGCTTTCGGAAATGCACGCGAGGAAAAAGCTACTCTTGCCGAGTGCAGCATCCTCTGTTGTGAACCAATGCACAGTGACTATCAATCATGCCTGCTTTTGTTGAGGAAGCCGGGTAGATTGATGCATATTTTGATCTTGATTTGCAGCTAACCTCTTTCAAGGATGGTCTTGGTATCTGATTTGCTTGCAGCCAAATTACAATCTCTCAATGATTCAATAATTCCAATTTTGCAAAGTTATCAGCAACCTTCTGGGGTTGCACAAACAGTTCTGTTAAACAGCTCAGGTTTTGCAAGGCAACTTGTCAAGGAGGGCTGGCTGAGGACTTCACTTTGTTCCAGCTGACTCAGCTCTGCAATTTTTTTTAATTGGCTTGGCTTAATTAAATAAGAAAACATTTTATTACTGTCAATTACATTTCAGAATAAAAGCAAATCTGGAGAAGCTAGATAAGACATAAAGGAGAAAATAGTTTACTCTTTAAACCAATTAGAACATAAGAACATAGAAGAAGTCATGTTGGATCAGGCCCATGACCCATCCAGTCCAACACTCTGTGTCACACAGTGGCCAAAACCCAGGTGCCACCAGCAAGCCCACCAGCAGGCCCAGAACTCCAGAAGCCCTCCCACTGTTGACTCCCCCCAGCACCAATAATACAGAGCATCGCTGCCCCAGACAAAGTGGCTAATAGCCACTGGTCGACCTCTGCTCCATATGTTTATCCAACCTGCTCTTGAAGCTGTCTATGCTTGAAGCCACAAACACTTCCTGCGGCAGTGAATTCCAGGTGTTAATTATTCTTTGGGTGAAGAAGTACTTCCTTTTATCTGCTCTAAACCTACTGCTCATTAATTACATTGAGTACCCACAAGTACTTTCTCTGCCTTCTCTGTCCCATGCATAATTTTGTAAACCTCTATCATGTCACCCCTCAGTCATTGTTTCTCCAAGCTAAAAAGCCCTGACCTCTATAACCTTTCTTCATAGGGAAGGTGTTCCATCCCTTTAATCGTTTTATTTTCCCCCCAGTCATTATTTTATTTATTTTCACCCTTTAATCGTTTTAGCTGCCCTTTTCTGCACCTTTTCCAATGTGATGATATCTTTTTTTCGGTGCAGTGACCAGAACTGTACACAGTATTCCAAATGAGGCTGCACCATAGATATATACAGGGGCATTATGATCCTGGCAGATGTGTTTTCAATCCCCTTCTTAATAATCCCCAGCATAGCATTGGCCTTTTTTATTGCAGTTGCACACTGAATCGACATTTTCAGTTATCTATCAGGACTCCAAGATCTCTCTCCTGGTCAGTTACCACCAGTTCTGATCTCATCAAAGTATATTTGTAGTTAGGATTTTTGGCTCCAATGTGCATTACTTTACACTTGCCCATGTTGAATCTCGTTTGCCATGTTGACGCCTACTTGCTCAGCCTTGACAGATGATTCTGGTACACCTCACAGTCCTCCGTGGTTCTCACTGCCCTGAACAACATAGTGTCATCTGCAAATTTAGCCACTTCACTGCTTAATCCCAACTCCAAATAATTTATGAACAAGTTAAAAAGCACTGGACCTAGTACTGAGCCCTGCAGTACCACACTGCTTATCGCCTTCCAACGTGAAAACTGCCAATTTGTACTCACTCTGTTTCCTGTTGATTAGCCAGTTTTTAATCCACAAGAAGACTTGTCCTCTTATCCCACGACTGCTGAGTTTACTTAGAAGCCTTTGATGAGGAACTTTATCAAAAGCTTTCTGTCATATTGTCTTTAATTTGACAGGGGACTGAAGATTAGGATATCTGCTAACTATCCATTTAATCAGTCTTAACGGTTTCAGAAATGTAACCTAAAACTGCATCACCTTATGTTCTTTGGGAATGATTATTTTGCTTTTCCTTCAGGAATGGATTCCCTCAGATGGGCCCTTTTACCCCAGCATCAGTACCTCCTGCACTCCTTGGTATCAGTCATGTCACCAAATCAAGTTCCTGGCAAACAACAGAGCATTCTGGGAAGGGTGAAACCCCTTTCAAATCCCCCCATGGACATTCTGACCTAAATCTTCTGGAGAGGGTCATTGCCCTGGATCATTCTGTCTATAACCACCTGCATGAGGATGTAAGTGAGAGGCAAGCTGGGAGATTCTGTCTATCACATTTTTATCCTGTCTCTTCTCCAGGGAGCTCAGGGTACCATACACGGCCCTTCCATCCTCTTTATTGCTCCCAGAACAAATAAGTAAAGTGGGTTAGGATGAACAAAGGAGACTCCCCCAAGGTCTCCCAATGAGTTTCATGGCTGAGTGGATAGCTGAACCTGGGTCATCCAGATATGGTTGCCAACTCCGGCTTGGGAAATTCCTTGAGGTTCGGGAGCAGAGCCTGGGCAGGATGTAGTTTGGAGAGGGAAAGGAGCTCAGTGGGGACGTGATTCCATAAAGACTGCCCTCCAAAGCTGTGATTTCTTCCAGGGGAACTGATCTCTGTAATCTGAAGATCTGTTGTAATTCCAGGAACAATCCAGTCACCACCTGGAGGAGGGAAGCTTTCCAACTCTGGGTTTGGAAACTCCTGGAGATTTGGAGGCAGAGCCTGAGTAGAGGGAAGTTTGAGAGGACAGAGCAGAGATGTAATATCTTCCTCCAAAGCTGCCATTTTCTCCAAGGGAACTGATGTCTGTAGTCTGGAGATCAGTTGTAATTCCAGTCTCCACCTGGAGGTTGGCAACTCCTAGTCTGCCATTCAAACTACTACACTGCACTGGCTCACTAATTCTTGCATTTACTGCAAAAAGAGTATTGGAGGTAGCTCAAGGGCTGCAGTAAGGTGGGAGGTGTCAGGGTTTTTAAAGCCTGCTTGAAGGCCATATCCTCTCATCCTGGACAGGTGGCTACAGGCTGTGATTGCTGATTTAGGGGATGAGCCTTGATGTTTGCATGTTCTAAAGATAAGCCTCGCCATTCGCACAACAGAATTGGAGCTGCTTTTTCCCTTCTCTTTGAACTGACTTTGTGAATCAATGAAATAATGACTGGATTTCCAGGCCTTACTTTACCACCTTTGCTTACGCCCTTCTGTGTTTTTTCCCTTGTTTTAACTGTCCACAGTGCCTCAATGTATCGCAGTTGTTGGTGAATTTTGGCTTGAATCCTGTCTCCAAGATCACTCCAGAGCAGTTCACTCTGCTGTGTCCAGCTTTGCTCTACCAGATTGATAGCCGGGTTTGCATCCAGCACTATGATGAGGCAGTGTCTCCTGACATGATGGGAAGCTCTCTCTGGCCTGGTAACTCTTGCTGCTTCCCCCAAAATGTGGTCCATGAAAGAATCTATGCCTTTGCCCTAATCCCCTATTTACCAGCTTCGTGTTCTTTGCAGGACATTTGTCTGTAAAGATGGAAACACGAGTTATCTGGAGTAGACGCTGGTATCCAAAGATTTTGATTTTTTTTAAAGGAAAAGCAAGTTTCTAGTCCTTGTGATTTTGACAAAAAAGTGTGGGAAAATTTGGTTGAAAGCTCAGAAATCAGAGTGTAAGGGGACTGGGCAAGGTATCCAAAGCTTAAATAAGAATGCTTTGTTGTCTAAATTTTTATTAATGCTTTCCCTATTGATGGCTGTGCCTTGAACTGGATAGCCCAGGCGAGCCTGATCTCATCTTGGAAACTAAGCAGGGTCAGCCCTGGATAGTACTTAGATGGGAGACCTCCAAGGAATACCAGGGTCATGATGCAGAGCAGGCAATGGCAAACCACCTCTGGATGTCTCTTGCCTTGAAAACCCTATAAGATGTTGTCATAGGTCAGCTGTGACTTGACGGCAAAAACCACCCCCCCACACACAAGGATGGCTGCCCTTTGTCCCTCATACCTCCAGATGGTCCTTTCCCTTCAGTTTCCATGCTCCTTCCTCTGTTTACTGCTCCTTTGCTTCCTAGAGCATTATCAGTCCTTTGGAGAGTCACATCTGGGAAGCTGATTAAATTAAACATTTACTTGGGTTATATAATATATTCTGTTAGCTTTTCTTGGCAAAGAATCTAGGATGTGTTGAGGAAAAACATACATTTTATTTATTTGAAAATGTATACCTTGGAACAGGGACACATGATTCCCATGGCAACCAAGGTGTCCTAAACCCACTTATGTCAATTGAAATTTTAAGGCATCCAGAACTATAAGCCTAGGGGATTTCAAGAGAACATTTTGCCATTTAAGAAGTCTATTAACCAGTAGGGTGGTCAGTACATACAATTTCTATTCCATCACAAAGAAGGGTATCAGCAGCCATCTTCAACAGGTAAAGCTGCCATGTTCACAGATGGGGCTTCAAAAACGTTAGTGCTTACAAAAATATCCAGAACCTGATTTTGAGGACCCTTCCTGGATCTGACCCCAGAATGCCCCTTCTTCCCTACTCATCTTAGTTCATCCTGTCAGCTATTATAGCTCATCCCTGAACCTCTGCCTTCCCCTCCTCCAGCACCCGCACCCGTTCTTTGTTTGGGCTTGCAGGAGTTAGGGATTCACTACTTTAAAATCTCCCTTTCAATATTCCCTGTGCCTCTGTGACCCTTTGTGACCCAGTGCCTTTGGGAAACCCCAAGCTTTGCATGTTCAGATATCTGTTGCTAATAATCCTTGCAGGACTGTTTGTGCTCCTGCTGCTTTAGGGGGAGGAAACAGTCTCTAGAGAGAGGAAGTTCTGTTGCCTTTGATCCATACAGATAGTATGCGGGGACAGGGGCTCAGCACATGCACTGGCTGCAAAATGTAGCCATGCACATTGTCGCTTTTAGTGCTTCTGTCCCCACTCCCCAGCTTGTTCATGCTGTCTTGTTTCCCACAGGTTTAGGCTGGGGATTTGCAGCCATCACCCTCACCAGTCTGCCTGCAGCATTAGCCATTGTCCTTGTCCCTCTTCTAAGTGGTGAAGTCTTTCAATTCCTTCTCAGTTTTCTTGTGGCGCTGGCTGTGGGGACACTGTCTGGAGATGCTCTGATGCACCTCTGGCCACACGTAAGTACGGTTTCCCTTGCATGCAAGCATTTGAGCCTTATGATTTTGGAACAGAAAGCAAAAGGGAAGCATTTGGAATGAGCATTTGACCAATGTATGGATGTTTCTGCAGGGTGATGACACCCCATTGTCCACTCATTGCCACTGTGACTGCAGAGGCAATGGGGATAGTCTCCATATTTTCACTGGTATTCCCTTGTGCCTGACAATCCCCCACAAACATAACTGGAGGGACTTCAGCTGGCTTCTTTTTTAAACCATTTGTAACTATATACTGATTATAAAAAGACCAGTAATTGCTGTAATTTATACCCACCAGGAGAGACTGGGCTGCTGAAGGGTGCTGAATCTGATTCAGACATGACTGGGAAATATCTGGACTTTCCTGTTTACGTGGCAGCAGACCTGGTTTTGGTCATCTACTTATGGATTGTTTACCCTGACTTGAATGTTATTGGAAGATGGGTCTCCCCCCCTCCCCCCGCTTCCTCACAGCATTGTGGTGCTTCTATGTAGGGCTTTTTCTATCACTGCAGAAATCTTTCCCAAACGTGCTTTGCTGTGATGTTTTGGGAACAAGTGCAGCAAAATCAGGCTGACATATAACTTTCCCTTGTGGACCAGATAGTCTAGATAGTCTCAGTCCTGCCCCCTCAATGCCATGTCCCCCTCTTTAGAACATTGTGGTGGCCCTTCCCTGCCCAGCCACCAGAGAGCTTTTTTGTTTTGTTTAAAATTTTAAACTGGCAATTTAACTTCATTGTAGAGTTATAATGTTAGCTGCCTGTCAGGTTCTCTGAATTCCCAGCTTTAATTTTTTTAAACTTTAGTCCAGGGGTCCCCGAAAGGGTGCCTGCTGACACATTTCCTGGAGCCCGTCAAATGTGGGAGAGCCAGGTGGGGCTTTTGCCCAAGCAAGGCTTCTGAATAGAGATTTGATTGGCAGCCCAAATTGTTTAAACTGTTGTTTTGGTAGCAGCTGCCACCACAGCACAAGAATCTTCACTGTGTGACTGAAGGTAGGCTGTGGCAGCCATTTTGTGGATGACTCTGCCTCCTGGGGAAGCCATTTTGTGGCTGCACCCATCACACTGTGTCAGAATTCCAAAGATTCCCATGGACTGTAAAAGGTTGGGGACCTTGCTCTGGCCCCGTTGTTGCAGAGATAGCCTTTGTCCTTGTATCTCCACAACAAAGGTGCCAGAGGTTCTAAAAATATGAACACTGGGAACTCAGTGATGGACAGATTATTATAAAATTATGATATATCAACTGTTGATTTAAAAAGACATCTTTGGGGGCAGGTGGGGAAATGGTTGCTAGCATAGGGAGGAAACCTGCCATTTGGAAGGCCTGTTAGTACTGTACTGTATTGGCAGCTGCCTCAGCAGTGGGGAAACCACACAAACCAGTCCCTGTGCAGTAAACAACCTACTTCCCATTAGCATCAGATCTGGACCATGCGTGGAAGTCACCAAAGATCAGAGCAAAGCTGGTTTGGGAACTACTGGAGTAAACCAGGGGAAACTGCCACAGAAGGAGAATGTGTGGAGGACAACGTTATATGGATAGTCTGGAAAAAACCCTCTCCAGTTTGAGAGCAAGGCTGGAGAAAAAGACCTTTCTGAAAACAGCCTGTGTGCTTTTAAAGCTCAGTTGAAGCAAGAACCGCTTTAAGTTTCATGTATGAAAATGCCCTCAGCTTCTTTCCTAATGATTGCTGTGGAGTGAATAGTCCACCTCCAAAGTGCGAAGCAATTCACTTTGGTCTATGGGGTGTTGGTGCTTGTACAATCAAGACTCCCCCCCCAAACCTGAAATGGACTCAGGAAGTCACTATTTGTCTAGTGGGAAAACTTGGGTGCATTCCTGTTGGTACAGATAAGATGGTTGAAAATCCATATATGAGAACTGAGTTTCCAAAAAGGGCAGAAAAGATGGGCAGGAAGTGGCTGCTGTACCCCGCCCCCGCCCCCGCCCCCGCCCCCGCTACCACCCTGAAACTTTTTCTCCCCAGACCATCTTTCTTCCAGTTGTGCTCTGATACCTTTACACACCATGCTGGGGCTGAGTGTTGTTCAGATGCCTTGTTCATGATCTTCCTGGAAATGTCTGGAGGGAGTAAACCTTTGAATACCAGGGCTAGGTGGAAACACCAGAGGAAGGCTTGGCCTCTCTGTTGGCCCTCCAGGGCAACTGACTGGCCACTGTGTGAAGCAAAATGCTGAACTAGATGGACCATTGGTCTCATCCAGTAGAAGTCTTCTTATGTTCCCATGTCTTGTTACCTATGCCTTGTTACCGACTATGGGCGACATTATGCTTGTCTAGATGGAGCTTTGGTATGATCCAGCAGAAATTTTGTCATATCTTTTTGTATCCAAAGACTACATTTCTCTGGTGAACTGTTTTCATCCAGGCACAAGTAAGATCCCATGGTCTGTTACCCTTGAACCAAGATCTCTTAGCAGATGATGCAGTACTGAGGGGCCTGTGTGTGCTGGGAGGCATTTACCTCCTGTTCCTCATTGAGAATCTCATGGGAACACTGAAGAAAATTCCCAGAAAGCAGGTAAGAGGGGCAGGAATCTGGGCAGTTTACATGCTGGCTTGGAGACTTTAGCAAGGATTTCAGCACAATGTTTTTAAAACAGAAGTTGCTCTTCCCATCAGTGCCTCTGTGTGCTGAGCTGGGAATCTCATATTTGTTTGCTTGGGTTTGTGGAAGAATGCTCAGCTGCCACATGACAGAGGCTGTGTCCACACGTAGACTTCTCTGTGCCTGAACCAGAAAAGGCTTGGAAAAGTGGGATAGAGGGGAGGATTATGCTGTATCTAACAAAATTGGCTGTAGTCCATGAAAGTATATGCTAGAATAAAATCCTGTTAGTCTTCTGCGATGCCACAAGACTCCTGTTTGTTTTTGCTGTGACAGACGTGCCAGCCTCTAAGACTGAAATAACACGTAAAGCTCTGGAAAATTAAAATGCATTTGTAAGTCAGTCGTATTGCATGGCCATTGATCAATACAGAAACCCAGTACAAAGTGCAATCAGAAGTGATTTTCTGTTTTCTGCACATTCACATCAACTGCAGGAGAAGGACTGAAAAGCACTTGAAATGACACTGTAGCAAATTTGTTCCAGACAACAGCACATTTTTACACAGCCTACCATCATCAGTAGAGGGAGGCAGCCCACATCCCTTGTGTGTCACATTGCTGCTGTTATCCAAGAGTACCGCAAGCACCTAGTCCCTCACTGCTACCTTTAGAATGAGACAACTTTCCACAGCATCTACATGTCTCAGTACTACAGCTAGAGCAGAACTGAGTCTTATTTCATGAGGACCAAGTGGTTTAAGATGCCAGTGGTTTCCAAAACGTCTACATTCAGGGCATAGTTTTCAAAGCAACCCCACTGGGCAAAGATCCTCTGTATGTTGCAGGGAACTCTGAGGGTGGCACTCAGTTATACAGTCATTTGTCTAGTGAATAACCACTTCTGTGCCAGTACCACCGCACCTTACCTAAGCTTAATAGCACTTGTTTTCCTTCCTCTAAAGGGCACTGCTGGAAAGCCATCTGACCGATCTGCTAAGACAGAGGAGAGCAGCCATGTTGGAGTTAGGGCAACACCTCACGGTGAGTTGTGGAGTCTGGTTTGTTGCCTGCTTTTAACTCTTTTTAGTATCTTCTTTTTGACACACTACATTCGATTAGGGGCTTTTTTGGTCCCATTCAGATGCAGGGCTAAGTGCGCCAAATGGGGTCCCACAGAACTGGGCAAATTGTGTGATTTGTTTTCATGTGATGGGTAGTTATTTACTTAGATACTTCTAACCTTGTTTGTCTCCCCAGTGGGGATATCAAGCAGCTTACAAAAATGCATTTTAAATAAATAAGCAGAAACAAGTGCAATAAACTGAAATAAAAAGTACAATAAGGCTGCAGTTACACACACTAAACAATACATTTTCAAAGCACTTCCCAACTGGATCTTCTCAGTTCACACAGTAAAATCCAGTTGGAAAGTGAACTGAAAGTGGATTGAAACTGGATTATTTAGTGCGTATGTGACTGCAGCCTTAAGGCTGCTTCCACACAGATGTTTTGCTTCACAATGGCTTCCTTTACAGCAGCACTTGTTTTGGGGAGCAGCCACATGACATCATCCTCTATTACTCCTGTTTCTGTGCTTTCCCACACTTGGCAGTGATCTTTTCCAAACCAGGCTTTGTGTGATCCTTTCTGGAAAGATTATAGTCAAAAATACCTTTGGATACTATGTGGGCAAGAAGGTGTCCATGCCATGCATGGCAATTATCTTGTGGTTTTGGGGGTGGCCAGGTAAGGTCCACTGATGTTTCTCTGCTTGTTTTGGGTTTCAGGTGCTGAATCTGAGAGTCTGACAATGCCTGAAGGAGAAACTGGGACTCTCTTCAGTGAAGTCCAGGACTGTGCTGTCCAAATCCACAGCTCGGAAGAATATGGGGCCAACTTGGAGAGCCAGGCAACAGAACTACATCACCATGGTCATTCCCACAGCCCATCTGGCAACCTCAGTGCTGGGATTGCAGACATAGCATGGATGGTTATTCTAGGGGATGGGATACACAATTTCACAGATGGGTTGGCCATTGGTAAGGAATTTGTAATAAAGGATTAATGAATTAGGTTTATTCTGGCATCACAGGGAAGAAAATCCAAACTTTGTAATACATAGAAATGTAAATATTGTATGTCGTATGGTGTTTTATATGCTTATAATAAAATAACAATTCTTAAAAATCCAAGCTTTGTAGGAAGGAAGCCTAAATTCTGGGCACAATTACCCAAAAAGGACACTTTTAAGATATTTGAAAGTGGTCTGTGAGAGGCATCACTTTTCTGTGGTGTGCACATTCAGGATTCTTTCATCCCTGTTTCACTTCATGTCAAACAGATTATGTGGGTTTTAGAAGAAACACAAAACCCTGTAATAGCTAAGTGGTAATGCACAGTTTTGTAGAGTGGTAGGAGTGTGCCCATGACAACCAGTGACCTCTCTTTCAAACTGGCTTCAACTCTCTAAGAAGCACTTTGGTTGTAAAGTCTTGCTGGAAACTCTGGCTTGAGATTTAGAGGCCTTTGGTCTTCATAAGATTGTGCTTTCTGTGCTTGGGGTGATACTTACTGATTCTGCTGCATCAGCTGCCTTGCATTATATAGTGTGATTGCAGTGCTTGTGTTTTTCCCCAGCATTTATATATTTTGAAAAGGACTGGGATGGTTATGTCCCATGAGCTAGAAAGGAAGCTGCACAAGACACTGTCTTGTCGCACATTTTCAGGAAGACCTGCCCAAGGCTCCTTCCACATAATCATAGGAATAGTAGAGAATCAGGAAGCCATCAAGACTAATTTGCATAATTCAGATTGCCGAAAATTAAAGACGGACAGCATAAGGGTTACAGTAATCTGGATTTTCCCCCTCTAGGAGCTGCCTTCTCTGATGGAATCTCTAGTGGTTTAAGTACCACAGTGGCTGTATTCTGCCATGAATTGCCCCATGAACTTGGTAAGTGAGAGAAATTGAAAAAGGAAAGAAATCAGTGTTCAGTGCAACATCCTTCGTAATGCATGCACACACATTCAGGAAAGCCCCTCAAATCCCGTATCTCCTTCTGCTTTTTGCCTTCAGAATTTCTAACCATTGGGTGACTGATATGATTTAATTTTGTAAATATTTTAGGCTGTTTATTTTTGCACTTACCTCTTGTGAGTCACCCCAAGTACAGATCTTTCTGCTGACCAATATATTAACCTGCCAAAATAGACCTCCTTTGTTTACTTGTACCTTTATCAGCATGGCTACTGCTTGTTTCCAGAAAAGGCCCACATTGGTGAAAATCTTTACTTGTATCCAAATAGGCAAGGGAATAACCTCATACACAGCAGCCTCTTGGTCATGCCAAGACAGATCCATGTTAAGGGGATCAGAGACATAAGAACACCAAGTTCTCTGTACTCACTTTCTCTATCCCTTGCTTAATTTTATAAACCTCTATCATGCCCTCACTTAGTCATATTTTTTTCTGAACTGAAAAGCCCCTAATCTTCAGTCTCACCTGAGAGGTATTCCGAAACCTTAATCTGGTTGCCGTCTTCTGTGTTTTTTCCAGCTCTGTATTGCTTGGTTTTGAGAACGGGGGGAGGGGGGAGAATGGTTTTGTGCATCCCAGTCTTGAAAGATGTGGCCCTTTTACTTCTGATATTCTTTTTCCTTCGCAGGAGACTGTGCAGTCCTGCTCCAGGCAGGCATTCCTCTCCGGCGAGTGCTGTTCTTCAACCTGCTGTCTGCTTTCCTGGCCTACTGTGGTACAGTAGTGGGGGCCATTGTCAGCAAGAGCTCTTCAGATATCACTTCATGGATCTTTGCTATCACAGCTGGCATTTTCCTCTATGTGGCCCTAGTGGACATGGTAAGGACCACTGCCTCTTTCCAGACTTCCCTTGTAGATATGGCATGAGGTCCTAGTCTCTGAGATCACAGAAAGTTCTAAATAAGCTTTATGGCTTTGCTAGTTTTCCACCCTGTTGTTCCTTTAAGGATCTGGGAGCGGCATTTTGTCCTTACAATAATCACATAAAGCAGTTTGTGAAGAAAGAATGATCTGCCCCTTCCTACACGGAGAACAGAATAAGGATTTCTCACACATTATTGGCACTACAGTGACTATTTTGGTTTGCTGTGGCCAATAGTTAAACCTGCTTGCATGTAAAAGGCCACATGGGGTAAAACTACATGAAAAGCCCTCAGGAATGGCTGCTGTTGGAGGGTAAGGCAAGGAAGATGTTGAGAGAAAAGGGGCATGCAAGATGTTCCCGACAAGTGTATGATCTCAAGCTTCTGTTTAGTGAAAGCCTTTAACAGCAGCTGGAGACACAGAAATCAAGCAACACTTTCCCCAGCTTTTTCTCTCTAGGTCAGGAAACAGTTCAGGTGCTAAATTTCTGCATGTTAGGTTCATGTTAAAAAGCAAAAAGATCGCAGAAGGTTGCACTTGGTGAAACTTTGAAGTGAGCGGAGAACCAGCCCTATATACTTGTTGGAATGTCTAACGAGGCCGAGGAAGCCCGATTCCAATCTCCAGTCTGCCATGTACCGCAGTGGGTGACCTAGAATAGCATTAAACCCCACAGTCTTTAACCTGAGCCTATCATCTGGCTTTTCAGTCTCACAGGGTTGTTGTGAGGATAAAATAGAAGAGGCTCAAGGCAGGAATTTAGAAAATGCTATGGTTTAATCAACCTTTGACGGTCAGATGAGCAATTTTGTGGGTTTGCACTTAAAATGAAAAGTGTTCTCACAGCTACTCTTTTCTAGGCTAGCCTTATCTTGTCAGATCTCCCTTACTGGGTTGTTATTAGGATAAATTAGAAGGTGCATACATGCTGCCTTGAGCTTCTTAGACGAAGGGCAGGTTTATGTTAACTAAAGCCTGAAAGCATTCCCTTGGACTCTGCAGGGTTTTCTAAAAACTCTGGCGCAAGGAGAAGTGTCTACTCCATGTCGCAGAGAAGTGGAAAGAGAAAGAGCAGTTGTTTCTGACAGAAGGGTGAAGTAACACCCCAAGGCCTCTGCTCCTAAATTGCCCAGGGACTCAGGTAGCCAAAGATTGTGATGTGGTTAAGATAACTGTACCATCTGCTTGTTACCGCTTCCAAGGACAAATCTCCTTTAACCTGCAGGCTGTTTTATTGTGGGTCCCAATGGGATAACAGGCTGTTTTTGCTTCCTTTTAGCTGCCTGAGATGCTGCAGAGGCGCTCTCCCAGGGGTAAAAGAGGCTCCTTCATACACTTTGTCCTCCAGAACCTGGGCTTCCTTCTGGGAGGTGCCCTTATGCTCTGCATTGCCATCTTCGAAGGCCAGATCAGTTTCCATGTGGATGGGTAGCACTTTCTCAACATGCAGCACCCAATCATAAGGAAGGAAGTAATGGTTCATTCCAGTACAAGCGCCTTCCCATATTATCCTGAGGGATGATAAAATTGACTGTATTTTCCCAAGAGGATGCCCATTTGTGGGAAAACTTTAAGAGGAAGATCAGTAGCACCATCAATACATCATTCTATCTACTTGCCTCAAAATTTGGCAACAAGCCAATGGTATCCCTTCCAGTACCTCTCCCACAAAGGGGAATATGATGAAACGCTTTGTACTTGAGGCACAAATTGTGTGCCTTTCACAATGCAAGGTGGAGGGGGGGGAGATGTAAGACAGCAGCTATCTCATGGAGCAACTCAATTTGGATATAAATTGTAGGCTCCCAGTGCACTTTAACTGAAAGGCGTTCAACAGGAGAAGCTACCTTGACTTTTTTGGGGGGGGGATGTAAAAAAACAAATCTGCAGCATGGCTATGTTTTACAAGCTATCTGTATCATGAACGCAGTTTTGAAATTCATTCTCATTTAACCAAGTGTACCAATAAAGAAGAATAAGGTTTCGGAACTCTTCCAAGTGGACATTCATTGCAGGCATAGCTGCAGCTGAAACAACTGTTCCCTCTCCCCCAAGTCATATACAGCCATATCTGTTCTCCTGTGATATGAAAAAACTGGAATTCCACAGGCACGGGGAGTGGAGAGCAGACCTAACCCTTATCTTATGCTAGAGTGAAAATGGGAAAGTGGTGGTGGCACGTAAGACTTCTTTGAGTTCTCCAGTGTAAGGCTCTGAAGGAGGGCTTATTTTTTAAGGGTTGCTAGGGAAGCCATATAGCAATTCAGACTGCACCCAGCAGCTTTTACAATGGATCTAGCCTAGGCCATTTGGGGTCAGCAAAACATTTTTGACCATTCCTTTTTTAAAAAGCTCTGGGAGGTCACAGAAAGACTACTTCACTGGCCTTCAGCACATGCAGAGCTGGGTAGAAGAGGTGCAGGTCAGCACTGAGTCACCTAATGTACTCAAGGACCACTTCACAATTTTAGAGTGAGGCTCACAGATGTCTGCAACCAATTTTTGCAAATTTTGAACTGGACAAGGCCAATAACTTTGGCTCTCTTCTTATTTAGACCAAAACAAAGGGAAATGAATTCCTTAAATGGCAGTCTTCCCCTTGTTGCACCACAGCTGGTTATTAACACTGGCTTGTGGCAGAGAGCACCTGAGGTAAACAAGGAGACAAGTTTGACAATCTCTCCCATATACCATCACGTTGAGCTCCTTAAAAGAAGGGCAGGATACAGAGGTACTAGACAGAAAGTACAGAATGGGGGGAGGGGGCGCAGATTGGGATTAGGGGTTATGCTAAGGAATAAATGAAGGACCCAGGCAAGCCACCAGAGAACAACCCCCCCCCCAAGGAAAAGGGAACTTGCCTGCTCTTAAATTGCTTGTTCATTAGATTTTTTTAACCCAAGTAAGGGCTACTTTACCCCTTCCCTAGAGTACCTCAGTATGCCACAGAAGAAAGGGCTACTTCTCTAGAAACCAATACACTCATGTACCAAAAGAAAGCAAGTATACACAGAACCATCTCTGTCCCTTTAACAACCCCAAAACTGTGATGATCTTGGCTCACCATACAGAAAATACAGACTATCATCCCCACCATCGAAGGGAGATTAAAAATAAAAGGGCCATCACCACACACAAAACATACTTTGGCAACGTGGCTCAGATCTTCTTCCAGGAACACTCTATAGAAACAGGAGACTCAAATACCTATGGAATGACCCTGAAATATAAAATATATTACTAGGCCTCACTGCCATGCATGACAGACCATAATCTTTTCCTGAAAAGGGTGCAGAGGTTAAACTGGGAATTATATTAAGTTTTTAGAGGCTTCTGAAGATCAAAACTGTGCTCCAAGCTCTATCCTAGACTGATAATGTATCTTCCTGGTCTTCAAAGCTCCCAAAATCTATAGTTTTGCAATAGTAACATTATCTTGCCTTACCAAGCCAAGCCAAGGTGAAGTGTACCTTTAAGGATAGGAAAATGATTTCTGAGGGGCATCCACTACAGAATAAGGTTGAAGAACAAATTATTATTATAATAAAAAATAAGCTACCAGATCATGTTGTCAGAACACAACTGTCACTTGTGCTCTCTCCCCATACTTCACCCCCCATGTGGTGTCAGAAAAACAAGTCAGAGACAGATAGAAGCAACAGCATTTTAATAAACATAATTGATTCAAAGCCACAATATGAATAACAGGACCTGGTCGCAGCATACATTGTAGAAAATAGATCAAGTCTGAATGCTTTGTTTTTAATTTAGCTTTTAAGTTCCTGTTCAACCCCATCCCTTCTCCCACCCCCAAAAGGTGATGCAGAAATTCCGAAAATGCATATTATATATTTATATATATATATAACATCTGAGACAAAAAAGTAACCATTCACTGGATTCACATAAGGGGCTTATACAAGGTGGCTTCCACACTGTGCCCAGGAAGGGGGTGTATTGGGGGGGTGATGGATGGCTTGTGGTAGCTCTCTAATTTTCCTTGTTCTTTCCATACATATGTTCATTTAGATGTTTTAATATAATGCATTCATTTCATGGAACAACCAGGCAGAGGGAAAAGAGGGTTGTCTGTTCTTTTCTTGGAAGGAAACGCAGACTTGTCAGAGGTTCATTTCCTGACAGAAACCAAGTGCTTCATTTTGTCAAGAGGCCCCTAATGGAGGCGGGATTAGGGTGGGGAGGTGAGGAAACCACTAAGAAAGGAATGATGCCAACAAAAGCACCTGCATCTCAAGCTTTTGGACTCTAAGATGGGACGTAGAAAAAAGATTTACATTTTGATTGTACATTGGAACACAAGGGGACTCTCTGCTGCATTTGGGTTGGGACTGCATTAGCTTGGGTTAGGAGTTGGGGCTGCATCGGGAGCTCCTACCCACAACCAACCCTGCAAGCCATTTTGTGAAGAGAGCCTTTTTTGTGCTTTAAACCAGTGTTCGAAGGAAGATCGTGTGTCTGCAAGCAGGAAGGCAGGCCTGTGAGCTGATTGAATGTGTCCTTTTTTTCAGTCTGTTCTAAACATTGGTCCAAGATTCACAATACTAACAAGAAAATGGTGCAAAGCTAAACCTCCCTCAACTGCTGTAAGTCAACAGGCCTGGATGGGGAGTATTCTGTAGGCAGCACCCCCCCCCCGACTCAGAACACCGTTACCTGTCCAACAGCACTCCCTCAGGCACCCTTTCATCTTGCAAACATGTGTAACAAAGGCATCTAAGCCAATAACAATAATCCTCCTTAGACAAGCACCCTCCAATTAAGGCCCCTGCTCTCAAGGAGGGCAAATGTGCCTGCGTGCTGGTTTTGATCAGCAGGTTGTAGGTTTAGTGCTCTGAAGGAGAATGCACAAGTAGCTTTCTTCCCCAAGGTTATCCAACCCCAAGCTGTTAAAACAGCAAGACCAAAAAAGACAAAGCAAGCCCCTCAAGTACAAGCAGTTGATCTAAGAGCTAACCCACCTTCACCCCACCCAACCCCATTTACATTTGCTAGTTTATCACAGGATAAGAAGAAACACAAACCCACACAGAGCAGGAGAAAGTATTTCCACTATTGCTGCTGCTCCTCTCCGTTCAGATTTCTTCCTTGCACAGACTTTATGCCGACACAGAGATGAAGAGCAAGAAAGGGTTCTACGGTGTCCTGCTCCACTTCATCTTTATTGCAAGAGGTAGGTGCAAAGACCTGTTTTCCTCCTGTCCCCCTAAAGTTCTGAAAAGTGAACAAATTTCACACCCAAACTTCCACGTTCATGCATAGCAATCTAAATACCTTTAAATTACTACACAGCTGTTCTGGATTGGGCTCTTGAAGGGGGAGGGGGAAGAGATCACAAAGTATAAATGTTTGGATTTTGTTTTAAACGGACCGAGAAACACAAAACCAGGGTGAATTCAGATGACAATCAGAAGTGGTAAAGCCACCAAAGGATGATATTCCTTTTGTATTTTGAGCAAACGGAGCCAACATAAACAGTGAGAATTTAGTACAACATCCTACCAGTTTAAACTGGCCACAGGTAAAACCCCATATAAGCTATACAGCTAAAGAGTTGGTGATGGCAACCCAGCCATGGGGACAACTCCTGTGGCAAGCAGGATATACACCAGCTTTTGAAATGTGGTGACAATGGTGGAATGCAACCTCTGTCAACAATGTCCATGTTTACATGTAATTACAGCATCTCAAAAGGGTGTGTGTGCATGCACAGACATATTGTCAATACTAAAAGCCCATGGTGACTTTACCTCACCTGTTCATCTGTCTATATCCTGAGGCCACCCTCAATTAAAACATGCTGAGATTTCTCTTTCTCACTCCCAGACATACATACACACGTACATACATACAACATGTGTATACACACAGGTTAAAGTGCTTGCACTTGGGGCAGGCAACTTAGGTGGAAAATGTGAGGTGTGGTGAGCTCTGCCTGCCTTCCCAAAGCCCACTCTTTCCATGCAGGTTATCCTAATGCTGGTCCTCCGTAGTTGGGATCTCTGAGGCTGTGATCCTGGATGGGGAGAACCTTACAGACAGGGAAAGAAAGCCAGGAATATCAAAGCACACTCACTGCCTTTTCTTACTGTAATGCTGAGTACAGATCAAGTGATACTGCATCCCTGGGACAACAGGGCATGCAGACGATGCCTGAATGCCATAATGAGGGAAGGAAGGGACACCCTAGAATCTTTCAGCAGAGTTCTGAAGTGATGCCTCCCTCCCTCCCAGCTCCCCTGAAAGACAAGACACAGCAGCAAAAGCAACGTCTAGCTCTTTCAATTTTTTTTAAAAAATCATCAACTGGCCCTAATGCAATTAATATAATGCTGTGGAGATGCTAATTAAGGTTTCAAGCCTTGCCCAAAATGTGCAGATAAAATTAACAAACAGTACATTAAGCTGATGCCACACCACCATGTATACTCTTCTCTGAATGCCTTTGGACCCAAAAGATGTGAGAAGCAGTGGAAAAATCCATTCCACTTTGCAGAAGCTCCCACTTAGGAACCGCAGTGACAGGTCAAAGAGAATACCGTATTGCCTCCTCTTCATTTTAAGTGGAAGTTGTGCAGACTTCCCCAGGGAACCCGCACCCTCCCCTCCAGAGTTTGCAAGATCGGCCCTAGAAGCCTCCTTATTAAACAGTAGCCTTCGAAGAGCCCTCCATGATGGAATTCTGGAAAAAATGGTTCAAAAGAGTTCCAGGCTCTTTCATTCAAGACTATGTTTTTGAACTACTTATGCCATTGTTAAGAGTAAATTTCAGCCTGGTATTTTATGTTTCCACTAAAGGCAGGCTCTACAGAAGATTTCTGTTGAGCTTTAAGAGACAAGCTGGAAGTCTCCTACTGGTAAACAGGCAGTTATCCCTTAACAAAGCAAGAGAAAGGTGCACACTTAACTCCCTGCAACCTTCTTCTGCTCAGCTATGTGCACTGCCACTAGAAAGAATGGTTAAGGTAAGAGGAGGAGAAGAACAGTAACAACTGAAATCAAGGTTTGTGGTTCATGCAGACAGAACACGATCCGTCTAGACCATCCTCAACTACAAAGGTCACCACAAAACACCAGGTGTACCCATCACACTACAAAAACCTCAGCACAATTAGGATGCCCCTTGAGCGACACACACCATTTGTGCATCCAAGTGCAAAGTAACAGGCCTTTTTTTTTTGTAAAAAAACAACAACACTGAGAAGTGGGGTAGAAAGATAGATACAAAAACAAACAGCGCTGGAATAATCAAAGCTACAAAGAATGACCTCCCCCCACCAGGAGTGAAATCAATGGTCATAAAGGTCTAATCACAATCTTTCCCATTATAGCAAAAAAATGCAAACAAAACTTAAGCCAGTGCAAGCTATATAAACAGGCTGCAAACTCTCAACACAGCAATTTGATTTCCCTCCCCATAAACCCACCCCATCCCTTTATTGCTGCTCCCAAGAAAGAAATGTGTTTGGAGCACAGGTAGTTTTTGAAGTGTCTGCAAGATTAGACCCAACATGTATTGCTATAAGACAAGCACACACCAAGTATGAAAGGCAGCCAGGGCCACTATTTGGGCATGTTTGTAACGAACAGAATGCAAGGAAATCAAAGCAACTCCTGCTGTTCTTCAAAGAATCACCACCCCAGCGCTCTGATCTGGTGACGTTTGTTGCAACAGAACCATTAACAATAATACAAGTGTACCATGGCTCCACCTCAAGACACCTCAGAAAAATATGTGGATTAGGAATGGAGTTTAGGTAACTAAGGCAAGAAAGAAAAACCCCCTCTGTACATGAGATTGTCAAAATGGAACCCCCTCTCAGTTTCAAAAGAGGCTACCAAACCTGACAAAAGTGGGAAATTAGGCAAGCTATAGGCTTCAAGACAACTGAACTGCAGAAAACAAAGCATCTGGCTTGTGTAACATATTGGCATGTATCATACAACTCCATTGGTCAAAACCTTCCTCCAGCCTAAGGCACTTGCCTCTAACGGAAGAGCCTCTTAAGCTGGTGGAAGCCTCCCTAGACTACAATACTTGCCATTCTCCCCAAGCAATGTACCATTGAAGAAACCCCACTTATTCTGTTTTCTGAAACACTTCAATTTTTATTTTTAATTTTAAAACAGGTTTGTAAAGTCTCTACAGTCCAACGAATTCAAGGAAGCTGCAGTAAATTATTGTGACCTGGAGCTTGTGGCCAATTTCTGTGTCTTATTGCAATAAAAGCACTGAGGCAGGGAAGCCCAAGAGCAAATGTACTGCCCACCAGGATGGAGGCTCAGGGCAGGAACTTACTATCATCTTCCATTTGAGGAACTGTGAACAGCAGGGGCAATAACGAGTTTAACCACTGGTTTTATGGACTAGGGCTATCTTTTCTCCACTTTGGAATGACAAGTAACAGGTAACCAGATTTTGTCCTATACTCTAAAAACCAAATGGGATCTTTCAGTAAACTGTGAAATGAAGAAAATTTTACACTCTGCTCTAGCTATAGCTTGTTTCTCTACCTCAGCACATTCCCACCAGGCCACCAGAAGAAACACTCATTTTCTACGTGTAACAACATTGATTGTGAGGCCTCAAAACAAGGAGAAGGGCTACTGATTTTTTTTTTTTGGGGGGGGGGAATGGTAGTAGGAAGAAGAAATGTTCCTCTGAAAGGAGTTATGTCACTGCTTCTAGCTTTCATGTCTCTAATAAGATAGCCATCTAGGCTCATATATAGGTGTACTGCTTCCTTCTTATGTTAGTTCACCTGTTACAGAAAAACTTCCCTCACTGTACTCAGGAAAATTATGCCAGACAAATGCAGGAAGGACTTATCCTGAGGACAAAGGAAACAAACTCAAATCCCCCTCCCATGCTCCCCAATAATGCTTTGAATAGTATTGAGATACAAGCACACAGGGATGAAATTCTGGCAAAGGGAGAGCACGAAAAGCCCAAATAGTGCTCCCTCCCCCCTCAAGGAATTCTGCAGCACAGGAATCAGTAAAGCACAGATGTCCTTCATTGTAAGGCTATGGTGGCTGAGCTGGCAGTTACTTGGGGAAAAAACTAACAATTGCTTCTCTTGCTCCTTTAGGAAGCACTCTCAACTACAAAGCTAAGACAAAGGTGGAACGGCATAGCCCTCACTTTCTGTTCTCATCTGAAAGGCTACCCTTTGGATGACAAGAGCATGATGCAGATGGGAGGGGGAAGATACTCTTGTCTCTCACCTCAAGGGAGCGGGCCCTACTTTCCCAGTGTACGCTCCCCCCCCCCAATTCAAATGGAAACACGGAGCGCCCTGGGACTTTCTGCTGTCAAGATAAACACCTATATGTTAAAATTAGAATTGCAAATACTCATGTGCCATAGACATGTGCCTTCAGATACTGGCTTCATGGACAGGCACCTATCTGTATTTTTAAGAAGAAGCCACAGAAGCAGTCTTTAGCAAACTGAGAGTTATAAACAGGAAACATTTCTAAAATGGGCAGAGAGATTCAAACACTTAAGGTGAAAATCTGGCTATATATAGCTAAATATGCTTCCTTAACTATTGATAAAAATAACATTCACCTGTACCAGAGGGAATAGTGAAAAGATTAAAACATTTTGCAATTTAAAAAATTTCCTATACTATCTTGTCTAGCACAGTACTGTTTCTATGCAAGAGTTGAGGAGTTAGCTAAACTAAGAAAGCTTGGCAAATAACAAACACACTACACTTGCATCATCCTCCAAGAACAAAAAAGACTTAATTTTTGGTTTGAAAAGAGGAGGATAAACACTAAAACAAACGACAGCTCATGAACTGGCACATAGCTATATTCAGTGCAATTTTCAAATTGTGTACCTCCACAAAACAACTATGCTATCAAGTCACTACTAGGGGTGGGAAGAGAGAGAACTGCCATATATTGGGTAGCATCACTTTAAACATACCTGCAGAAGCAGCCTCACATTTTTCTGCAAAATTTCCCTCTTTCCTCTCAAACTCCTGGGAGTTTGCAAGGCAAGAAAGTTACAGAGTTGCCTGCATGTTGAAGAAAGGAAGTGTCATGGTTCAGCAGAAGAGCTCCTGACAATGTGGTAACCCATGTGTAGAAATTAAGGGCAAGCAGCAAAGCCATGTTGCACACAAGATACTCCAACACTCAAAAAGCCTGGCAGAACCTTGGATTCCTTCCGTTAAAACCCTGCAGACATTCCAGATTTCAAAACTGCTACCTAAATCAACATGACTCCCAAACCTGTTAAGTACACTCCCTAAGCAAAACAAAAACAAAACATTTCAGCCATGATCAAGGCAGGTAAGACACTAGAGTGGCATCAAGAAGCTGTGAAATAAAGCTCCACCATTCAACATCCTTGGGATAGAATAGAGGAGGAAGCTAATATAAACTAAAGCTATTCAGAGGCTAAAACAGTTACATCCAGTGCGCCTAACTGTGGGGCAAAGGGATATCTAAGACTAGGAAGAAAAGACCAGGTAACTGTTTCTCTACATGACACCTAAAAAGTGACATATGCAGACTGTTAATGTAGATTTGAATCGTGTGTGCTTTATAAGGCTTTAACATTCTAAGGGTTGCTCACTTTATGAAGAAAGCAAGGGTTGTTTTGTGTACAATATATGTGACTTTGGTGGAGTGCGTGTGAGCAAGACAGAAAATCCTATTCACCACTCAATGTTCCTTTATGAGAGGGGAAAAGGAAGCCACAATGTGGAAAAGCCACATTTCTTTAGACCCAAGGATATTTTCACATGGCAGGCTTTCCTGAGGTGTGGGCGCTGAACTGCAAGCAGTTTTCTCCAGATTTCCTCACATCACTGTCCATTTGTTGTCCTCGCATGGTTTCCTCATCATTCTGCCATGTTTTCTCAAATAATGAAGAAACCATAGAAAAACAACAACTGACTATGACATTGTGAAGATAAGAGAAAAGCCACTGCAGTTCAGCCAGACAACCACAGAAAAATCTTCATGTGAAAGACCCCCTCAGTATTCCAGAGAGCTAAGAGATGCATCTCCACGGAGCTTTGAGGCATGATGCATATTCCTTGAGCACACGGCCCACCAACCAGCTGTCCTTAAAAAGGGCTGACCACCCACTTCATATATTTATCCACCACAGGAAGCACCAGCGTCTGGAATGATCAGTGTAGTTTTTCAGAGCCTTATTTGGATGAGAGGAGAGAAAGAGAAGATATGGGGGGAAGCCTGTAGGAGATCTTTAAAATGTCCCAGTCATCTGCAAAGAAGTGTCAACAAGCAGCAGATACACTTTAACATTCAGACCACTTTGCAGGGCATCACAGAAGTCTTTCCCAACTAAAACTGGAATTCAAGACACACACACAAACCCAAGCAGCCATTTTGGTGAGTACCTTTCAAGTGGATCAATGAAAAAAATGCCTTTCCAAAAACTAAAGAACTGGCAGCAAACAATATTGTCTCGTCTGACTGTACTGCTGCTCCTTCTAGTTTTTAAAAATCAGCTGTAGCCTTTGTTTTGAAAGCCAACTGTGCCAAAAAACGTCATTGATTAATTTATTTTTTAAAATCCCAATGCAAATAGAATGGAATGGCAAATTTTAATATCATACCTTAGCAGATGCAGTATTCTAAAGTCTGCACCAAAGCCTCAAGAAGAATGCCTCCAGATACACAAGCATACTGTTCATCTAACCTATCTTGAACAAAAGAAGAGGGGCACATTTCACAAGGGTCCTCTTATCCTCCCCTCCTGCCACTTGCCACCTGAGTCTGGACGTCAGCCTCCACATGTTCAGTTTCACCACAAGAACTGGCCTTTTCTCTTTTTTGGTCAACTCACAACACTTGCCTCGTTCCCTCCCTCCCTCCCACCCACCCACCCTGTACACTGTTCACTCTTATTTTCCTCCCACCCTCTACATTGCCTAAGAGATCCCCAACTGGCCAGACAAAATATTAGTGCAAATCCTGGAATTAAGGCAATGCCCAGAGAAAACAAAACTGTATGTGTGTTCCTTCCTAACACAAACAACATAGGTTTGTTTTTAGGAATGTACCACAGGGTGGGTGGATGGCCAGCCCTCTCCCCTGCTATGATACTAGAGAACTGCTGGAGGGGATTGTTTTCACCTGTTTCACAAAGCTGGTGTGTTTAGAGGAGGTGATAGATAGAAAGATGCTGGCAGAATCACAATGCAGAAAAATCCAGCCAATCTGACAGAACAAAATTAAACCTACCATCACCTCTGAGATCAAATAGACTGATCCAGTGCCAAACTACTGCACCGCAGGCAAGACAACCATGGGGAAAATAGCAACATCCCCTATCAAGTCACTGAAAAACCAACACTACTTCATGATCAAGACAACAGATAAATAGTAGACACTTTCCAGATCTCAGACCAATTCATTCTGTTTACTGAGGTAGTCTCTATTCCTGATAAAGCACCTCCACTTTGGATTGCACTCTGCACTGATGCAGGTTTAGATACCATTAACCACCAAGGCAGCATCTCTTCAGAAGCAACAGAGACAAAAACCTGAAGGCACTCTCCTTTCCTGATCTTTAGTAAGATGCCAGTTTTTTTGCAAAAAGATGTCCCTTTGCTTTCCAGTTATCGCCATAAGAAGTGATGTGTTCTGGCTCCCCCAGTTCAAAAGCCAACTCTGACCAGAGATGTCACTGGCTTTTATTTGCTAAACAGTGCAACACTCATGGAATGATAACCTTCATATTTACCCATTACTGTACCCAAAAAGCAATAGGGAGGCCCTCAGGCAGAGTATCTAATGCACAACTGTGCTGTGCCATCTGTGCTGCCTACCCAGTTGTCTGAAGGGGTCTCAAAGCCTTTCCACCTTCTGGAAATGCTAGCTGCATGGGGACTAAAGAAAAACACTTGAGGTTGTTCATGCAGTATTAAAAAGGTTTCTATTTTGGTCATGGGAGGGGAGGGGGTCAGTTTCCAAAGTTTTGAGAAGGCGAATCAGGCACAAGCAGGCATAATCCAACCTCCCTGTGCCATTCTTACCAAGAAAAATAGAGCAGGACTTTTAGAAAGAGCCAAGTGTGGCTGAAATTGCATACTAATTTTTGTCTAGAAAAAAGTTTACTGCCACCCACAGTGCACACAAGGTTCAGCTAGTCTCAAAGACTTTCATGCATTTTTTTATATTCAAGTTGACAAACTAAGATAAAATTGGACTTAAAGTAAGGCTATTTTTTTCTTTTTCAATCCCTTTTGTTTTTGCACCAGAAGTGAATTTGAAAAAATGCTCACAGAACATAAACACACACACACACACGCGTGCGCACTCACACACTGGAAAAACCAACACACAGAAGAGGAAGAGTCGTTTATACCTGACTGGTGATGAGGTCTGTCCTATCTTATTCAGAAGAAATGTTTATGTGCATAATATACATAGGTGCAGCATTTACAACTTGCTACAGATGCCATAAAAAGGAGTCCTTAAAGATTTATCCCCCACCCCACCCCAGATCACTTTCTTCCTATTCTAACACAGGCTTTTCTGTTGATTCAATAATTATGATTATTGTGAAGCCACCGCTCCAAGGTTCACATAACATCCTTGCCACTATTAACATTTTTTCTTCTTTTGGGAAATCTCTATACATCCTCACCTTCTCTCTGCATGGAGTTCTTAAGCAATTAATGGTGTTGAAGTCAAGTTTTTAATTTACTACACGCCTAGTTAGTGCTGGACAATCCAGAAGATCTCAGCCCAGAAAAACAATTTTAAATAACTGAACAATCCTGCAGTTTCACAACCGTGGTTATTTAAAATGCAGAATTCCCTTTCCCCACCCACCCCTTACCCTTTGTATTTTTCCTTGTTTTTTGTCTAAAACTCAAGAGAAAGATGAGTTGGGCTTACAGTATGAAGTGATTTTAAAAGAAATCAGTGCTGCTATCCTCCTGCCTGATAATATGGTCCCTTCGGCATGGTTGGAGGAGTGGCTAATTAGGGCTGAGATTATTTTTACTAACAGCTGAATTGTTACAGCCAGCAATGTTCCTGCTCTCAGGGAACCCTCTTCTGCATTGATTTGTCTGCCAGAGAACCCATTCACATTGGCCACAGAATCCCTGAACGCTTCAAGGAATCCTGGGTTATGTTCTCAGACATACTTTCTGTTCAATAACGGATGTCATCAGGCTTGTGGGCCTAACTGCCCTGCCCAAACTGAGAATTAATGCTAGGGTGCTCAACTGCAGGGGAGCATTGGATACATCTTAGGAGAAGGCTGGCAGTAGTAAGCAGGGACACTGCCAGTCCACCCGCCTTGATCTTCTCATCAAGGAACAGATAAGCTTCCCCAGGGCTCCAGGAAACAATCTGAAAACAACTTTCCTAAACATTAAAAAAAAAAATTCTGTGGAGCTGTATTTTGATCACTAATTCAAAGTTCAATTTTTAGGAAAAGTACCATTCTGATCATAATTCATCTCTTACCGTAGAGCCATAAGGGGGTCTATATCCCATGATTTCATACTCCTTTGGGGGGCAAAGGGAGTTTAAACATGAAAGCAACAATAAAACAATAACATTTCTCCTAGTTCCCAGGAACTTGGGAACATTCCCCCACCCCCAGATCCATAAAATAAAGTAAAATAAGTGAACATCATCATTTTTTTATCAGGATTCGTTATTTCAAATCAAATGAAGTGCCCATTTCGGAATATAATACCAATTTATAGCTTCCCAGTATTTGCCCTCTACAAGGACATTTACATTCAGTGTTTGTCAATAGTTATATGGCTCAGCTGGGCTCCCAGAATGGGTGGCCCATTTATCTAACAATGGCAGTGCAAATACACTTATCAAGCTGAAATGTATTTGTGCTGTTTTTTTAAACACAACTTCCCTTTGTTCATTAATTCTCTAGAGACATGAAATTAATTAGAAGAATTCTCCACCCTCCCTCCCACCCCACACAAAGAAAAAGAACAAAAAACTCTCATCCTCCTGATCCCATTTCCCCTTGCTGGCCTTTTTCCTATGGGTTGCTATAAAAGGGGGAACTAGACCCTCATGCTTTTAAAACAAAAGTGCTTATTTACTTGTAAAGCAAGTGCTTCAGAGAAAGGTGGTTGGAGAGAAACTTCCTTGTTTGGCTGAGTTAAGGGAGGAAATTCACTGACCAGTTTTTAAACATGAAGATAGGAATGGGGGAGGGGTAATCTATTTTGAAGTCAAAAGAGAAAGAGACACAGTCAGACCTATGTTCTTCCTAAGGAGGGTGGCAACTGGATCAGATAGTAAGCAAGAACCTGTTGTAACTTCTGCTCAGAGAAATGGCATCCCACTTCCCCCAACCCTGCATAAAATACTGCACATCCTTCACCAATGTGCTTGCAGAATACTGAAGCAGGCAGATGGGAGGGGGGGGGACAGAAGAGAAAAGGAAGTTTGCCTCCAGCCCTCCTTTACAATGCACTAGGGAAAACCAACTTTCATCTTAGCACAATAATGCAAGTTATTACCACCAGACACTTTGATTATTACTTAAAATTGTCAAGCTGTGCTGTCAAAATGTACATGTTACAGCATTAAAAGAGAACAAGACTGGCAACTACAGCAGAATTGGCCAAATTTCTCCCACCCACCCACACCCAACTCCTACCCACCACCTTTATTTAAAAAGCAAGCAAGAAAAAAAGATTTAGTCACGTATGTGCTGCTGGAATTCTTTCCACTCCATTTTCTTCATCATCATCATCACAATTATTTGTAAAAGAGAGATAAAAGGTACAAAACTGAACATTAAAAAAAATGCATGATGCTACAGAACTAAGAACGCTGAAGCCCTTAAAGAGATCACATTGATTGTCATATAGTGAAGGTTTAATGTTGTCATGTGAGAAAAGGAACAGGTTATCAGCTAGTATGTATTGATTAAAAAAAGATCAGGTGTCAGGTTATTTTTCCTCAGGTAAGAAAAAGAAAACCTGCTACAATCTTAATAAAACAAAATAAAAAAGCAAGCACATCCATATACCACTAAGGCTAGGAGATTCCCTTGTTTGAAATGACCTTGGAAAACCTACCACCATTTTAAGCTTCTCCCCAGGCTGCCATTTCTGAGGTTTTTTTAAATGTAACTGGACAGACATGTAGATGGATAATACTTGATGTTCACAGACTTGTGCTACTGAGGGAAGTCCCCCCGTTCCCCCTGCCACCAGTTTTCACATTGGTCACATTCCTATCTTCACAATCATCCACCTAACACAGAAAAATTGCCTTAAAGCCCATGAAGCAGCTTTTCTGTTTCTCAAACAGTGATGTGTCATGCTCCCTCCGGCTACCCAAAAAAAAAAAAGGGGGGGGGAGGACCAGCCACCTAATGCAGGTGAGTTGCAGACCCCACAGTAGCATCTGGAGGAGGAAGCAGAGGACTGGGGAGACAGGTCTTCCCAAATCCTGGCACGACAATAATTAGTGCAGGGCCCCTCCTCCCTCCTTTCTGTAAATACCTCAAATCCCAGAGGCCCTTCCAGAGATTTTATGGTCTTTAAAGAAGGATTAATTTTAGCCCTTGAAAAAGAATGTGACTTCAGACATTTTTCTGTAGCTTCCTTTCCCGTGTCTCCCCCATTCTTCCTCTTGTGTGGTAGAGGCAAGAGAAACACACTTAAAAGGCTGAAATAAAATTAGACAATGTAGAAAAAGTTACAAGTTGCCAGTACCTTAAAAAAACCCTACCATGTAAACAAGGTTTTAGAATTATTTCCACCTCCCCCTCTATAGAGTAGTGAAAAGGACCTTTCGGTATTAAACAGCAGGGGGTGGCAGGTGGGAGAGAGGGACCTTTTCATTCAAGTTTTGTTCATATCTATTCCCACGTGAGGTATTTGGTGTAGAAAGGTTAACACTTTCTTTCAAGGTAGAGAACTTGGAACTACTGAGGGCAGAGAAAACTAACTCAACCACAGTGCAGCTAAGAAATAAATGGCCAATTTGCAACAGGCTGTTGCTGTGCTATTTGGCAAGTGCATTTTCCGCAAGTGCCGTAAAACTTGATATGCTCACATTTAGCAGCTGCAAAAGTGAAAAAGATCTCTCAAAATTCCTTGGGCATCAAAGAAAGAAACAGCTAAGCTAGTAGCGCCCTAGTCTTTGTGGAAGGCTTTGTTGAAGAAAATGGCTGGGTTCATTAGAAGACTAGAACACGCTACCTTAAGGCCCCCGATTTTTGCAACCTATCCATATGTAGCAAACTAATGAAATATTCAGCTCGCGTTTAAAGAGCTGACTCAGGATGATAAGCAGTGGTCTGTCGGGAAGACAAAGTACATTTGGTGGAGACTGAACAAAATGGAAATAAAATGAGAACTGAGAATATGTTCTTTGGGGGGGGGGGAATCACTGTTCACCAAAGGACAAGATTGCAGCTTCAAATATTTGGCTCTAGTGGGTTGGCTTTGGTAAATTATACAGTGCCAAAAGGGTTTCCTCATTTTCAGATTTGTTTTTGTCTTTCTCATCTGGATTAACCTCCTCTCTGGCAGACACCCCCCCCAACTGGCTGGTTTCCAAATTCCCCCTTTGAAAAACTGACCAGCCCCAGGTAAGGGAGGCTATGGAAATGGCTATGGTACTCATTCAGTATCACAAGGACAGTGTAAAACCACCACCAACAAAAAAATTGGCTTTCAATTTAAATTTTTGGTTAAAGAAATTGTAACTTACTTATTTTTTTTTTTTAAAAAACCAAACCTGTAAAATTCACAATGAATCAGGATGGTTAAAGTATACAGTTAGTTCATATTTTTTTTCCGTAACAGTCTAGCAGATTCCAAAAGAAGACAGGGTTTAAGGGTATAAATGCTAGTTGTCTCAAAAGGTACTCTACTCCCAATGGCTCACTGATTCAAACATGTGATGTCTTGGAATAATTCATTTTGCGAGTCTCTTACTCTGCCAGCTGCAGTCCAAGAATCAGTGCAGCTCTCTAAGACTGGGAAAAACTGCTGGATCAAAAACAGATCTGCCCTCATCTAATTGCTACACCCCAATCTTTGGCTTTGAACATACATGAGATATGGTGAATTTTTGTTAGTTTCTACACATGATAAAATTTACAGTACGAAAAAGAAAAAAAAACAGTGCACACACTCAAAATGCACAAAGCCTGCATTTTTATAAATATAATTTTTAAAATAAAAAACCCCCAACACACTAACCCTATAGACACAGGTACAAACACACACAAGTGTGAGCTCCCTAATGAAACCTGCTGGATGGCATTCTGGGGGGGGGGGGGAATAATTATAAATACAAGTGTAGGATTGTAGGTTAGTTTTTGAAGTGCATTGTTTTCCTTAAAAAGGTGATACTTGCAGAAAGCTATTTTTTTTGCTTGTTTCTTTATAAATAATTTCTTTTCTTTTTTTAAAAAAAGCAACACTGACTTGCCTAATGTGGAAACACTGCACAACACAGAAAAGTGGGGGAAACCCAAGAAGGAAATTCTCTTTGGGGATCCAATGTTTTGGTACCTCCCCCCACCCTTCGGGGAAAAAAAGAAAAGCCTCCAGAAAGAGAAAATCCCTAAAGTGCCTGATATGGTAGGGATAATTCCGGCAGCGCATACGCAAGTTTTCAGAGAGGACCACATTGGCTGGGCAACAGCTCCCATTTTGCATACAAAGGAGTACAAGCTGCCTATGGTATCAGAGTGTCCCAGGTACAGTAGTTCTCAATTCAAGTGTTTTCACTGGAATCAAAAGGGGTAAGCACGACAAACACAAAACAGGGAAAAAAAATATCATCACAGAAGGAGCAGTTATAGTGGCACTTTGCCAGGTGCCGCTGCCCATCCTTGGTGGTCCCCTTATTTGTCAAACCCCTAATGCCAAATAAAGCATGGAAGAAATTCAGGCTTCTGCTCCCTGCTTAGCTTCCATTGCCTACATAATAAATATTATCGGTCAGGGACATAACAGCAAAGGGGTCCATACAGATAAGAAAGCCTTGGGCTGTTTTACTTTCAGCAGCTTTGAGCTTCCAGTACAGCCCCCCCCCTTTGAAAACTGTGCCCTCCTTACTCAGCAAAACCACATGAGAAATTAATTTGGTTTGGACTTTGTTCAGTTCTCAGAAGCATCAAACCAGTGGGGACTGAAGTTTAAATGGGTGGCCATGTAACATATCCAATGGAATCACAAGTTCAGAATCTACGGACAATACCCTTGGGCGAAGGGCAGAGGCAGTCAGAACTGAAGCAAGTTTTTTGGATTTCATAGACTATTAAAAAAAAAAAGACAGAGCCATCCATTCTAAGGAATTCCAATCCAACAAGTCTAAATTTTGAATAAGGCTAATGATTTTTTTAAAAAAGGAAGAATACCAAAATATTTGCATGAACAACAGGAGATCTGCAACCTGCCTGCTTTCAGTGCCATGATGATAACTGGTGGCAAGGGTTCACATGCAGTTGAATTTGAGAACCACATCACTGCCTGTCAGTTCTATTTAATGGCAGGAGTGGTCAAACCAGAGTCTATATAGGAAGCAGAAGCTGAGATCTTCCTCCCCCCTCCCACAGTACCCAGGCCATTTTGAAAGGTCTGTCCAGTCTTGTTCTCATTTAAAGTGTCCTATATTTATAGAATTTCTAAATAAATAGATTAGATCACCCATCATGGTTTTTAAGCTACTCCGAGTAACAACCATCTAAGCCGATGGCATTGTGCCTATCCTTGGTGTAGGGGCAGCTGTTTCCGTTAGGCAGGGCACTGCAAGCTGCTGTCTTGGCAGCAATGCCGCAGTTCTTGAGGAGGTTGAAGCTGAAAGGGCTGATGGCGTCTTTAGGTGGAAAAGGCTTCATGGTGGAAAGGATAAGTGCCAGGCAGTCGGCAACGTCCTTGTTGGGGGCGCAAGCCAAGGCTGGGGTATGGCCTGTGAGACAAAGAGAAAGAAAGAAAGAAAGAGCCTCAATCCCACCAAACCAAACTTGGGTAACTTAATGCTTTTCAAATAAAACTGGGCCACCTTGAGAAACATGCTGGATGTGTCTCACAAACTACAGGGCCCATAAAGATTGATCAAGTTCAACAATCCTTGCCTGGGGCTGTTTTCTCCTCTCTCCTTCCTTTCCTCCATAGCAGCACAGAATTGCAGCGCAAGGGCACTGGCTCTGCAACCACATTATTACAGAGCAGGACAGTGATAGCCCAACTTTCCGTCCAGTCATCTGCTCCCCCTTCCTTATGAGATCAGCACTGTGAGAATGCACAGGTTTTAGGGGACTATTATTGCTTGAAATGACAATGAGTTCCTGCACTGAAAAACCAGGCAGTCCAGTCAAATCTAGTCAGGTGGCCACTGCTGATTTGTATATATTGGTAGAATGCAGTTGAAGTTAACATAATTTGTGTTTGCTTTTGAGATAACAATATATAGACAGAAATCACAAGGATGGACACACAACAAATTCTGCATCCATATTTCATATTTATAAATGTATCACATTTATATCCTCTGCCTTTCTTTTACCATGGGACTCAAAGCAATGTACGCAGCGTTCCCAGGATGCCTCCCTCCCGGCTTTAACAGAACATGTGCCTTCATGTCCCACCCTGAGATGACGGCTGTCACAGCCTCCACATTTCTCTGTGTTTAGCCTAGAACTGTGATTCTTTGGATTCTGCCACAGAAGCCCAAACGTATCTCAGTGGTGGGTATTACACAAGGGGTGGAATGTTATTCATCTCTGCTATTTAAGAAATTAATTGCAAATTAGCTATTCTGCCACTATCTGTGGACAAAAGTTGTCTCTAGTTGGCTACTGCAGAGACACATTTTCCCAGTAGCTGCTAATTTCAGCCTGAATTTAGTGATAATTAAGACTTCTAGGCAGCTATTAGAAGAGTAGGCAATGCCAGGTAAGAGACAGTGCTCGTCGTTATGGGAAGGCTATTTCTGTTACAGGTTTACAGCAGTTGCATTTAGAACGAAGACTGCTGTGCCAGGAGCCACTTCCAAACACCAGCCATATGGCCAGTGACTGGTTACAGAAGCTAGCCTTCAAAAGGATGCTGCTCTCAATTCTTGCAAGCTCTTAGGATGTTCAAAGCAGGCAGCCTGAGTCAGGAAGACCTTACTGGAAAGAAGAAATTTGTTTCCAACTTCCACTTCCAAAATTTGCAATATTCTCAATACTCTCACACATAAACGAGTCCCTTTTTGTAAATTCATTCAGCCATGAGAACAATGGAGACAGTTAATGCTCTAACATTGAGAGAAAGGGGAAAATGGATGCAGGGGAAGAGAAATATTCGGACTGTCATGCATCCTTAGAACCTGAAGCTCAGCTTCCCTGTCCTGGCATCCATTTGCAAAAGAGTATGAGGGAAACTTTCTGAAACAAAGAAAGAAGGCAAGCCAGTATAGTTTTGCCAGTTTATACTGTCATGAAGCTCCAAACATCCCCATGTTTCTTGAAAAATCCTGGGTTTTAAACTAATGTATATAGTGGCAATGTAAACTTGTGACCTCTCAAGTTCCAAATACATACAGAACAGAACAATTTTTTCTCAGAAAATGAAAGACCATACTCCTTTTCTGGCTAGGCTGCATCAAACAGATACGACTAACTTCCCAAAGAAAAACAGAGACCCAAGATCCCAACATTAAGAGTGAACAGAAAGGAAAGGGGGGAGGAGAGGAGATAATCTTATTCAACTTCAAATCAAGGCATGGGCGAACAGTTGTGCAACAATGCCAAATCCTCCACCACCAACTGAACTAGCCATATTCTTCAGTTTGAGAGAATACATTTTGCCAATAAACTGCACTGTAACTGAACCTAAACAGTTACGGAGAAGAGTTTCCAGGAATGAGAAATACGCACCTTCTTCGTCCACAGCAAGCACAGTGGCACCTCTGCTCAGCAGAGCCTGAACAACAGAGGCCAGTCCGTTTCGAGCTGCAATATGGAGCGGCCTGCAGACAATAGAACAAGGAAAAGAAAGGGAGAGGGAGAGAGGTGCTAACTAGATTAAACTTATATTCTTGGGCAGGCTGAGGGGGAGACTTAACTGAGAGAAAGTGGACAGGGTGATTGATGAAAAGGGTCACAAGCTTGGAACTCAAGCAACTCATCTGTGGGAATCTTTATTTTAAGAAGTAGAATAAGATTCAATACACTATGCTCTTGAGTGCCTTATTGTGGGAATGGCTGGAGGGTGTTACCATAGTTGAAATCCTGACCTCCTTCCAGACAGGGGTGTGAAAATGCCCCCCTTGCCATAGCAGCAACTGAAAGTGGCAGAGCTGTAGGTGGGAAGGGCACTTATATGGCCCATCCTGGCACCACTTGCTCTGCTGCCATTTCCACTCCTCCCTGCTGCTCTTGCCCACTGTGCAGACCCCTCCCTCAATCTGCAAGCCACTGCCCCCAAATTGCTACAGTGTAGCTTGGTAAAGGGAAGAGGAAGACTTTTGAAGTGCCAAGAGGGGAGTAGTGGGGTGGCAGACAGAAAACCCACAGCCACACTGAAGTTTCCTTTCTACTTCAGAGAAAGGTAAGTTTATATTTCCTCTGGAGTTAAGACAGAACAAAAATGGGAGCCAGGCAACATCATGCACAGACTGTGCATTCCCCCTTACTGTGGGGTCTTCCTGCTGTCCATGTTCCTATGTGGAAGCAGCCATGGTCCATGACAGGCTTTTCAGTATTATTGAGACCTCCTGATAAATAAATATACTTTCACCAATTCATTATGAATCACTGTCTGAGAAATGCTGCAACCAGTGTTCCGTCTAAGCTGAGTGAGTGTGAGCTAGCACACAGTTTTTTAGCCTCTGGCTCACACATTTTTGTCTTAGCCCAGGAAGGATGGCTCCAGAGGAAACTGATTTATACAGTAGCCAAATCACCTGCTCACAACTTTAATGCCAGTAGCTCACAAAGTAGAATTTCTGCTCACAACACTCCTGTCGGAATCGGGCTCTGCTGACTGTTATGTTGACTAATGTTTCCATTTGTTTCATTTGTTTCCGTCTTTGTAGTGTACTTTCACTTTTAGGTTGTTACGACCATTTGGTCTCATCCCTTTCTAGCCCTCTCTGCCATAAATTCTGAGGGATGGGAGAGGTAGGTGTGATTGCCATATATCTGTGTGTATGTTAGGTTAGCTTTGCTTGTAACAACTTTCCCATGAGAATGGGCCCCGAGATGTCTGGCCCTCAAAAGCCTCTCATCCTTGGAGAAACATCAGTTGCTGGATAATAAGCTTTTGTAGTGCTGGGTAGTATGAAGGGGGAGTGAAAGAGGGGAGAGAGTGAATGCCCACTGCATGACCACTGCATTGTGGGATACTGACCTATTGCCGATACAGTACCTAACCCTTGATCTGTTCTTTAAATCTCGTAAAAGACTATTGGACTGAGAGTGAATTAACTCAAGGGCCTGACCACAACTTAGAGGATGCATTGGCTGCAACTCTCTTTCTAGGCCCAGCTGCAATTTCAGACAAATTGGAGAGAAATCTCGAGTTTCACAAAGATCCAAACCAACTGTCCCCTCATAAGACTGAAAAAAGCAGCAAATCACTTTAGAGAGCCCCGCTTGGGACCGCAATTTTATGGGAAGATCAGGAGTACAAATGCGGGGCACTGGGTCTTTTCTGTGGCAGTGTTGCAGCCCTGCCATTTTCTCTCCAAGGAGGCCTGCCATGCTATGAACATTTTGTACTTTTAGACTCCAGGTTAAACCTCTTTCCCATCTAGTTTCCAGTTTTTGATACTGATGACTATGGTGTCTGATACTGGTATTGCTTTACCTGTAGTTTTATTTTATTGTCCTTAAAGTTAAACATCATTGGTTTTATACTTCTAACTTAGATGTTAACTAACTTGCACATGAAAGCCAGAAAGGCAGTACAGACATTTCTTATGAATAATAAGACGTCCCACAGTCACTAGTGAAACTGAGCTTGGAGAAAATTTCATTACTATCTTTGAATAGAAATAATTAGGCCTTGCAGTATCAACTTTTAAGGGCTACGTACCAATTTAGCAGACATGCCTTTGCCCAGAGAACACTGGGTACTGCATTTTGGTGAGAGTGCTGAGAATTTTCTACAGAAGATCCGCAACCCTCCCACTACTAAACTACAGTTCCCAGGATTCCACGGAAAAAGGACTGAGTGCTAAACAGATTTAATTCTGTAATACCTTTTATTCAAATAAAACTCAACTGTAGATGTTAAATACAATCATTACATCCATTTTCCTGTCTCTCATTAAGGCTGTAACTGATGACCCAGATGATACAATGTCCAGCATCACAGAAAGTTCCCCCCACCTCAGAGAGGACCCCTCCGGGGGGGGGGGGGCCTTCACTTCCTATGTCAAGAGAGAAATTACATTTCACTCTCAAATGAGGAGACATCATTGGGTTTGGGAGTGGATTTGCTCCACATGATGCTTCTCCTTGCTTCATTTCTATAACCTTTACAGTGCTACTGGATAGAAAAGAAAGCAAACTTGTAGGGATATGAGGAAAACGGGTTTTCCACTTCCACCAGCTGTGCAAATACTCACATCTGCAGAGCACTGTTAGTTGCATTGATAAGGCCAAGGTCTTGGGTTTCTCCCAGAATCAACAAGGCACACTTTTCATGACCCTGGAAGGAAAAGTAGATAATTTAAAAGACTATTTCATTTTTAGAACTGATGCCTTTTTCCCAAACCTGGGAGAAGTCAGATGATGTGTTTTCTCTCCTCCCACAAGCTATTGGTTGCCACGACCACCAGACCAGGCATGCTGTGATCACTGCTGCATGCTACAGTTAAGAGGAAATCCAGAAACGGCAAAGGGGGCTGCAAGTAGGGATGGACACGAACCACAAAAATTCAGTTCAGTTCTTGGTTTGTGGGTGAACCATGAACCGAACCACCAATCTCATGAACCCAGTCGGCTCCCATATGAACTGAACTGGGTTCATGAGGTTTGTACTGAAACAGCTGAGCTCTGGGGGCAGCCTGTTCTATGTAGCTCAGCCGTTTAAAGGGACTTTCAGGGGCTGGCTCCTCAAGAAAGCCCCTTTAAACAGCTGAGTCACAGAGTTCTGTGCAGACCAGTGGTTTAAATGGGCTTTCAGGGGCTGGTTGCCAAAAATCACCTTAAACAGCTGAGCCACTTGGAGCAGTTTGCTCCCATGGCTCAGCTATTTAAAGGGGCTTTTCTTAGGCAGCCAGCCCCAGGCTCAGAGCCCACAGCTCTTCATGGGGAGCAGAGTGCAGTGGTTTAAATGGTTGGGAGCCATTTCAACCAAACAGCAGAGTTGTATTTTGTGAAGAGTGAAAAGCAGGGGTTTAAACCCTTGCTTTCTGCTCCCAATGAACTGCCACAAACTACATCAAAAGTTGTGGAAGTTCATGACAGTTCTTCAGTTCGCAAACAGTGCTTCACGATCTAGCCAAAATTCATGACAAACTGTGTCCATCCCTAGCTGCAAGTAAGAAGGAAGGAGGGTGTGCATGTGTCCATAGCATATCTTCTAGTTCTGTAATCTGCCTTGACCCTAAACAAGAAATGATTTAATCAAGAGTGAGCAATGAGAGTGACTCTCAATTACTCAGCACCTGGCCTGTACTACCAAGTAGTGATACCATACCTGTAGTCATTAGGTGCAGTTTTAAAGCTGAATCAACCCTCTGCAGCTGCAAAGCAAAAGGCAACCAACAGGGGGAGGGAAGTGGGAAAAGCCACAAGGGATTCTTGTTCAAGGGATCTTATAGTTGGCAGAGGAAGTGGATTCTAGTAATTCTGATTTTAAAACAGCAAGTTCCTAGCCCTCATGGTCTGCAGGGCAGGATTCTGCCCTTCCTTAATGCCCCCAGTTATCCTGTACCCTGTATACATCTATAGCCTCCCTAATTCTTCTGACAACACAATTTTCCTTGATAACTAAGAATATAAATCCTGCAGAAATTCAAATGTGTTGGAATAAAGCAAGCTCAACTAATTTAACAGTCATCTTATCCATCATGTATTTGGGAGGCATAATTTAGATTTGTTTTGAGTGCAAATCACAGTCCCTGCCACCCATTTCCCAATCCAAATGGCAAAAGATCCATTCCTAGCTTAATCTGAGGGTTACAAAAAAAAAATAAAAGTAGCTACAGAAGATGCCTTATGCAGGCCCATCCTTGAACTCTTTACCTTACTGCAGGCCAGGTGAAGAGCTGTGTTCTTGTTGACATCCAGCACAGTTAGATCCGCTTTTGCTCTGTACAGCAGAAACTCTTTAACAGTGGAAAAAGATATAGAAAACAACAATTTAGGACTTCTTATGATTTCATAAAACATAATTTCCCCCAGGATATATCTCACTTTGTGATATTTTCTTGCACTTAATTTTTAAGTGGGTGAAAAATGCTCTCATGCCCATTCCATCACATCTTACTACTTTCTCTTATCAAACAGTGTTGGAGGAAGAGAGGGTGATGCTGATCAAAAACACCCGATGATACAGTTTTGCACCATGCCAAGTCTGCAGGCATGCTTACTTTTTTAATTCATTAGCTACCTTTCTCTCTTGTGGAACTCAAGGCAGCTTACAATATAAATAAAACATTATTAGAATACAATTTTAAAAACACAATGAAACAACAGTCATAAAACCCCAATAAAATCAACAAGTTTAAAGCTCCAATTAGGGCTGCCAATAAAAAACTAAAGCAATCAAAAACAGTCCTAAATAAAACTGTCTTCAGATGCCTTCTGAAGATTGACAGTGAAGGGGCCTGGGCACACCTCCCTGGGGAAGATGTTCCATACTTCTAGGGCTGCCACTGAAAAAGGCCCTCTCTTGTTTGCCCACCAGATGAGCCTATTCAATTGGTGGCACAGCCAGGAGAGCTTCTCCCTGTGATCTTAATAAGCCTAGCCCATCTCTGGACAACTTGCATGATTAGGGTGTCTATGGACCTGGAAACAAGAATCTGTAAAGGTGCCTGTCCCCAGGAAGAATTCAAGAACAAGACCCTGGCTTGCATACTTTAAAATGCTTACAAGCCAGTGGGGAGAGAGTCTGCATTCTGATAAGCAGGCAGTTTACTACTTTGGTCACACTGCAAGTAGATCTCAGGAACAGATAGGATCTAATGGCATGAATATGGTAGGCACAGGGGCAGAGGATTCACCACACACCGAGAGCTGCTGTCCGGCCATTTTCAGCAGCCATCATGAGAGGGGTCCTTCCCAGTTGGTCAGTCATGTCTACCTCAGCCTGGTGGCGCAAAAGCAGCTGTAAACCATGGATGTTGTCTGCAAAGGCAGCAGCGTGAAGGGGGGTCCTAGAAAGAGAAGAGGAAATGCTGTTAACAAACATGGACTTGACAGAGCACCAACTTTTCAATTGTTTCTGTGTGTATGATGGTGCGCATTAGGATATTCCCAATATTACAGCTTCTTAACAGTTGAGAGTGCAACTCTGGTTCATTTTTATGCGGGGGTGGTGGTGGTGGTCTGTCATCTTCCCTGAGGGTAATTTTTCCAAGCACTTAATATAACACTAGAAAAATGCTCTTTCCGCCGAGCCATCATGATGGGGATTGCTGTAGTTGCACAAGTCCCATGAGCATCTACTGGACAGTTCTGACATTACTGATAAACCAAAACGCAGCTCCTCTCTGCTTGATCTTTTCTGTTCATACCTCCATGTAACTACTTTTTATTGTGCCATCCAAGTAGACGTTACACAAGATAAAAAGCAGCCTCCTGCACATACCTCCCACTTCTTAATGCTTAAAGACACAAAACATTTGCTATTGGCTGCCACAAAAGCTTGGAGCACAATCAAGAGGGTACCGAAACTTGGAGCATAATCACATCACATGAGAGAAAAAGGAGGAGATAATGTGTTTAGTGGCAGCCAAAGAGACAACAGGATTGAACCAGAGGCCTGATCACCAGATTAGAACTCTAGTAACTAGGCTGTATATTTACTCTCATTTGACACTAGAAAGGTGCAAGAGATGGGGCCTCAGCTTCTCCTCTCCCAGCAATTCCCCTACTTTCTATGCCACTTCATGAAGGGAAGTGTCCTGTCTAAGCACTGAAGCAACACAGCCAAGGAGTCCGGCAATGGCAAACAACAAGACTGCACACTCACTCACCTTCCTTTGGCATCTCTGCTATTAACAATCTTGGCACCCAGTGCTTCTACAAGCATTTCAGCAGTGCCATCCTGGTTGTTAATTCTGCAGAAGGAAGGAAACATACAAAATGAATTAATGTGGCCTGGCTTAATTTTATTCTTCATGGTGTTAAAAGAGAGGAAAAGCTGAGAAAGGTGGCATGTTTTACACACAAACAAAGAAGAAGGGCTGTAGCTCCATACCAGAGGGCACATTTTTCAAGCGGAAAATCATTAATTCAATATCATGTTAAAAGAACTGCAGGGAGAAGGGCTACTTATTACTAGGGATGGGCATGAAACCAGGAAAATGCGGTTCGTGTCAGCTTGTGGCCGAACCATGAACCGAAGCAGTTCGTGGGCCTGCAAACTCTGCTGAAAGGGACAGCAGTCCCTTTAAACAGGGGTTGCAGAAAGCCTGAAAAACAGCTGAGCAACAGGGAGCAGCCTACTCCCCACTGCTCAGTTGTTTCTGCGGGGAACCTAAAGCACAGGTTTAAAGACTCAGAGTCCCTTTAAACTTCTGCTTTCTGCTCTATCCACGAACCGCCATTAACTGCTTTAGAAGTTCGTGATGGTAGACTTCTCACAAATTTTTGTTCATGAACCACAACAGGGCAAAATGTATGATGAATTTTGCTTCATGGTTTGGTTCGTGCCCATCCCTACTTCTAACCAGAAAAGACTAGTCCAGATTGACAAATGGCCTGACTCAGTATTAGGCAGCTTCATCAGTGTGTCTCCCTCCTCCCTGATTTCTAAGTAATTTAAACTCTGCTGTCATAACTGCAGGCAAGTTAAAAGAACAAAAATGTACTGAAGGGGAAAAGGGGGGGGGAGGTAGCACAAAGACGTACAGTGTGCACAGTGAGGAGCATTCTTGGTAGCTTTCTCCCAACAATAGAACTCCCTGCCCCTCAAGGTCATCCAACCTAACCTGAGCATCTTCTAGATCTTCAGGTGGCTTTTAGCTTAAGCCAGGAGAAAGTTTGGGACCTTTTAAAGTGTTTTAACATGATGAAATTTTCTTCTTGAGCCTCCTGGATGAGGAAGGTTATAAATCTAAATACAGAAAGTGATAATACCCAGGATACCCCCTAATTGGGGCAAAGGCCCCTCTACCACTCCCAGAGTTGGGGATACCTGGCCCGATGTCTGAATGCAATGGTGAAGTGGTTGAGGAAGAACAAACTGAAGCTGAATCCACGTAAGACACAGATGTTGCTGGCCGGGGGGGCCGCTGCTTTAAGTAGGATTTTTCTTCCTACCAGCGATGGTGTGCAACTTTCACTGAAAGATAATGTTAAGAGCTTGGGAATCATGTTGGATCCTTGCCTCCTGTTGGAGAAACAGGTGTCTCTGCCTGTGAAAAATGTTTTTTCCAGGTTCATTAAGTTAGGAAGTTGGCTCCCTATTTGCTGATGCCTGATCAGGCCATATTGATTCATCTTTCAGTAAACCCAAGACCAGATTACAGTAACATGCTCTACATGGAGCTACCCTTGAAGACAATCCAGACATTTTGTTATTAAAGGCTAGCTAGCAGGACTATATCACTCCTATTCTGAAGTCTCTTCACTGGCTGCCTATTTGTTTCCAATATGGTGCATACCTTTAAAGACCTTCATGACCCAGGACCCACATATTTGAAGGGCTTCCTCTCCCATGTAGCAGCTTTTGTTTTTTCCAGCAAGGTCCATTGTCAGTGCCCCTTCTAAAGCAAGTTCTGCAATGGCTTGAGCATGGGTTCTCTAGTGGCTGCCCCATGCCTGTGGAACAGTTTTCCGAAGAAATCAGAGAGCTTCTGGGGCAGCTGGAGCCTGGGCCAAGGAGGAATACCCTACTACTAGGGCATAAGGTGTTTTAATGTGTTTTATAGTTGCCATTTTAATGTTTAATTGTTTCTAGACTGTGGTTACCTGCTTGGATGCTGAGTTACTCTGTAGAAAGGAGAGCACGTAAGAATTTTAAATAAAAAATGAAGCAATTCTCAGGCAGGACAAAGGAAATGTAAACTGGAAACTAGGACAATAGAGCATTCAGCTATGAAGAACTGCTACCTTTCCTTGCATAGCCTGCTAACCCTAGGAAAAATCCTTAATTGCCACAACTGACTCACCATTTTGCTGGTGGTGAGGAAAGGGCTGCATTATGCCCTCTAGTGGTTTCCATAAAGCCTACATCCCCAGGATAAACCTCATTTTTACCTAGATCCAGATGGTCAGCTGTCTGAAGCAGTAGAACAAATTTAGAATCCAGTGGCACCTTAAAGACCAACAACCTTTGTTGGTCTTAAAGGTGCCACTGAATTCTAAATTTGTTCTCTTTTTTGCCTGCTATCCAAACTCAAGATTTCTCACACCTACAATATTTAGCACATGTCTGTTCTCCAAATATTCTACATGTCTATTTTCCAAATGAAAACCTGCTTTATTCTCCTAGCCAAAGAGCCATGGGAACTGTGATTGGATCTCCAGCAAAAAAGATTCTCAGCCCATCAGAAGACTACAGTTCCCAGGCTTCTGCATATAAGACTGTTAGCCACAACTTTTTAAAATAATTGACAATGTGCTATATTGTGTAGACCGGTCCTTGCACCAAAAGGTCTTTGGAACTAGAAGCAGTTCAGCACAATCATCTATCTTTAGAAGCACTGCTTCGAAAGGACAAAATTGTTTGGGATGGTTTCCGTAGAAAGCATACAGCCCAGGGCCTCACTACCAGAGCAAAGTCTACCTTTGTTTCTCCTCTCCACCCATTAATGCCATCTACCAACTCCCACCATATTTCACGGGCCAACTGAGACTTACACTGCACAGTGCAATGGAGTAAAGGGGTTTCCTTCTAGGTATGCAAATGGATTGTGTTCAAGTAACAATTCAAGACAATCTTCATGCCCTGGCAAGGAAAGAGAAGAGGCAGGCAAAATGATTAGATTACCCTCTAGCTTCATGAAATTAAATACCAGCAAAATCAAGAGATTCATTCACCCATCCAGTCGTTTTTCAAGTTCTAGAGAATTCTTTTGATAGCAACAAAAAGGCATATGTTGGGACTCGGTGGTCACGAGTTTCTGCACTTCCCCCTAATGAGAGCAGCTGTAGCAATCTGACCTTCGCTTTGAGGAGGCCTTACTCAGTAGCTACAACAGAGACTCTGTTCTCCACACCCAGAATCAGAATACACTGTATCAGTTTGCATAAATCTGTGCAATTTATTTTGATGACATGGTTTTTAGCATTCCTGGAATTTGGAGTTTTAGACAAAGGACCAGGATGATTGAAGGACAGCAGGGAGGAAGAGAAGGGGCAAGCAAAGCCATGGGGAAGTACAGACAAACTTAAATGGAAAGATTCCTCAAGGACAGAGCCTCTGATAACCACAACATACCAATCCACTTGGGTGGGCTCACAATATGCTACAGGGAGGGATACTGGAAATTATACACAGCCCTCTGAGTTCTTACCGCTGTACGAAGCCCAGTGCATTGGTGAGTAGCCACTATAGTCCACCACAGAGTCCAGAGGGTCAGTAGAGAGCGCTGCCTGCAGCAAGGTCCTCAGGATTTCAGAATGCCCACACACCGAGGCAAAGTGGATCGGGGTCCGGCCCTTGAAATCCCGACACAATACAAAGGCATCATGGTCCAGCAGTGCTGCAAGGCAGTCTTCACAGCCAGTGACAGCCTGGGAGCAGCAAAGAACAGCAGCTAATGAGAGAATGTGCCCAACACAAATACTACTGTGACAGTACCTGTGTAGGTAGGCATTTCCCTTTGACGGAATGCCCTTTGGAAGGTGAGGCCAGTATTACTGGCCCAAGGTTTCAAATGTACAATGTCTGACTACTGAATGCTTTGATTTCAGTTTGTAAACTTTTATCATAATGACTGAAGACCCACATAGCCAGCTGTCTACAGGGCTATGTTGCTGACCTGTGAATCCACAAGCAATGCTTCCACTCACCCCCCGGTGCAGTGCAGTCCTGCCTCTCCTGTCTGCTGCATCCACTGTGGATCCCTTCTCTAGTAAGAGGTGGACACAGTCTACATGGCCGTTCATGATCGCCAACATCAATGGGGTTCTGTTAAGAAAGCGAGAATCTCTCAATCACAGAGAAACTAAACATTCACACACCAAGACTTGTGCACCCTTGGTTTTAGAGAGCTTCAAAATTTCCAGTGCTAGGAAGGCCTTGAGAGCTGAAATCAGAAGAATGAAAAGCAGGTCTGCCTTGGATACTAAATCGAGGTTGCAGAAAGGAACTGGACGCTTAATGGTCAGAATGGGAATGGCTGCAAACCCAGAAACTGAATTATAATTCTAACTCTATGAGATATTTAGGATATGCTCTGTGATTAAATGACATACAGGAATTACAATCCTTAGTTGCTATCATCAACTCTGGGAGGGTGATGAAAATAAAGTAGTGGAACATCTGCGTTAGGATGACAAAGCTCCTCAACATGACCCAGAAGGGACTTACCCTTGTTTGTTCAATATGCTTCATTTTATTCATGAATATGGCTCTCTCCTGCAGGTGAGATGTACTCTAAGTCGGAATGTATATACTTGAAACTAAAAAACCCCTGAAGCTCTGCACTGAAGTCACCCACATTCTGCACCAAGTAAACCTCAGTTCTGCAAATGTGCACCATCTCCCTTGTTCTGCATAACCTATTCTGCCATTTTTTCTAATATGCAAACTTCATGCCGGCTTTGCCACTTAAGAAAAAGAGCCAAGAGCCAAGAAAGAGAGACCCTTCCTTCTCCATCTACTAGAAACCTTGTTCAATCCATCTCTCTAGCTTCAGAGATTACAGCAGGCACTGCCATATTTTCAGACATAAATTTTGCACCATAAAGTCTAGAAACCTGATCCTTCTGAAAATGAAAGGTGAGATTCTCAGGAATTTTGTTCTCAACACCATCTTCTGCAAATTTTCTATACTATTGTGGTGCTAGTGGCTACACACAGAACTATTTGTCATTCTTTATACAGCAGCTTGGGATCCTTAAAAAAAAGGGGGAAAAAAGCTGCTATCAGTCCTGCCTAGTACTGCGAACAGAAGGACCTCCACCCCAAATACGGAGGGATTAGGGTACAATGCAATGGAAACTCACTGCCCATGGATGTCCGTGACATCTGTGATGTCGACTCTCTCCCCGCTGTCAATGAGAAGATGCAAGGAATCTGTGTTCCCATAGGCAGCTGTAAGAAATGTAAGAAACGTAAGAGGAAGAATTAAGAAACTACATACAGATACAGAACTGCCATGCCTCCAAGGACTCAGGGCGCTCAAAAGCTTGTTTGCAGGATCAGGCAGGATAGCAAAGAAAGGAAATGTTCTGCTCTCACCTGCAGCATGTAGGGGTGTCCACTTCTTTTTTTTCTCCTTCACAAGAGCAGAAGCACCATGGCTGGTGAGCACCTCCACACACTCCGTGGAGCCCCTCTCCGTGGCAAGATACAAAGCTGTCCGCCCCTTGTGGTCCCGCACATCCAGGTTCACCAGGGTTTCGGCAAGTGTCTTCAGGGCTTCACAGTGACCATTATAGGCCTGGAAGCAGCACAAAAAAGAATTAGCTTGCAAGGATCTCAAAGCCTTTGGCCCAGACTGTTACTCCCCTGACTGAAATTAAACCCAAGTACATGCAACTGGAATGAACACACATTCTTCTCCTGTTGATTTCTGCCTCCCTTAGTTGTCTCCTTTGCCTCAACTGACAGACTGCAAGCATCTCAGGAGAGGGAACTCTCTTCTCATACTCTGTAGAATGACATGCACACTGACGGTGTAATAACAAAAAGAACTGGTTCCCCTCTTTGTTTGCCTACAAGACTAAGCAAGGAGGATTGAACATAGGTGCTTGTGCCCTGATTCCAGGCTCTCTTCTCATTGTTCCAGAACAATGCTGGCACGCAAAAGATAATCACTGCAGTTGTACAAACGAGCTTACTTCACGATACAGTAAGAGCACAGAATGCTGAAAAATCCAAGCTTGTGACAAACACTTACAGCTAAGTGCAAAGGGCTGACTGGAATGGTGCTTTCCACATCGTCCAGGCAGTTAAAAGACATTTCCAGGAGCTACAATAAAAGAAGGCACAATATCTGTTCCCAACTGTGCACATACGCCAGCTCTTCTTGCTTCTACATCCCTTAGAACAACAGTGCCAAAACACTACAAAATCTTTACTCAGCTATCCAAGGGAAACATAGATCAGAGTTCAGAACTAGAAAGTTCATGCAAACATTCACCACCTAATTGTACCTCCAAAGTCATGACCACTTTGACAACTTACCAGTTCAAGGTTCTGTCTGTTGCCATAGGCAGCTGCATAATGGACAGCGGTATAGCCCTGCTTGTCCCGGAGAGATGGGTCAGCACCATTATCCAATAAGAACTCTAAACAACTGAAAGAAACTATTAGATTAGACCAGGGGATAAAGGAGGGCATGAAGCTACTGTGCAAACCTAGACTTTGGCTATGTTATGAAAACGCCCCACAATGGCATCATGAAAGAAGCCACACTTTTCCGCAACATCAGGGAGCTCCTCTAGCAAACCCCGTATACTTTGATAAAATAAGGAAAGGGATATTCAGAAGTAAGTGACAATAAAACACCACTTTCGGCCACAATTAACGGAGCTGGGAGGAGGAGGAGGAGGAGGACATTGAAACACTGGACTTTGCATGAGAGTCTCGGAGGGTATTGATGGGAGGGTTACTCCTCTCACCCTGTTCCACAGGCAGGGCTGTGCCGAAGATCTTGCAGAGCCATTCATTTTCTGGTGGGAGGTGGATCCCTCCATGTTGTGCATCAGTGTAGGAAAAAACTGAATGTTTGTTAACTAAGAAGTATCTAAACAGAAGATGATGCTTCAGTTATGTAGGTGCAACCTACTACTTTTTTGATGTTCTTACTTTAGAAGGATGAAGTCAGGGATCCTAACAGGAACCCAGCTACAACCTGGTTAGGAAAGGATATGCTCCACTTCAGTGATGCAAAGAAACTTGCCTGGTAAGTCGTCTTCAGTTGGGTGAAGAGAGTACTTTTGTAGGGGGTGACAAAAAATATGCCATTCCAGGCAGAAAAAGCCCAAGGAGCCTACTGGGAAAGAACCTGCTGGATCACCCGCCTGCTGAATGCAGCTTCAGTGTAAATTCCTAGCTTGCAGCATCTTAAGAACATAGAAGAGGCAGCCCAGGTAGATGCCCTACAACTCTCTTTCAGGGGAGAATTTGTGGAAAAAACTGCTGAGGCTGCAGCACCTCTGATGAGATGGGCAATAATCCAAGAAGATATCAGAAGATGCTGCGTTTTATATGCCATGGAAAAAATTACAGGTTATTCTTTATCCTGCAATTGTGGCTCTGGAGACCATCCTCCCATGGATGAGGAGTGAAGACAGACAAAAAAGGGCATCTAACGATCAGAAGGACGCCATGCGTTCGATAAAAATTTTAACGGCAGTGCACACATCCAATCTGTGCCACTCCATTTCAGGAGGGAGGTTTGGTGAGAGGAGAACGATGGGAGCACTACGCCTCTCTTTCTGCAAAAAGGAGAACTCATCTTGGATGACGGTGAGATCGACTGGTAATACTCTGCTTTGAAAGATGATGGACGATTCCTTTCTTATAGAGGGAAAACAGAATTCTGATAAGTGTTCTGGCTAAGGCCATGGCAACTTCCTCAGAGAAGACCTAGATAGGACGGCATCATGGAACTTTCTTATCCAGTCTGGTGGGAAATGCGCTCTGGCTGCTTTGGATGGATTCCAGGTGGATTAAGGTTTACGAGCAGATAAGACAATTCTTCTCATGATGGGCTAGGAGCCTGTGAATTTGCAGACCTCAGATGGTTGTGAAGACGTGCTGCTTCCCTTGCTGGCTGGAGGGAGAGGGCTGGGGAAAGTTCTCTAGGTAAGGATGTATGTGGATTCCTTGTAGGCAAAAGTCGTATAATCACTTGTGGGGTTGAGGAGCACCCTATACGGATGGTGTAGCTGGTTATATGGGAACCAGAACTATTGTTTGTGATGGGAATGAATGGGAATATGGAAGCTGTCACTGGAAAATGGTTGTCAGGATCTTCACTCCGAACTTCCTCTCCCTCTCTGGGTTTTTCAGATCTAGGATTGCCCTCCAATCTGTTTTCTTAGGGCACTACAGAGCAGGTACCTGAGAATCTATACATCGGAGGCACCTTTTCCACTGCTTGAATACTGATGAGATAAGCTATCACTTTTAAAAAATTATCCAATGTTTCTCTGGTTTGGAGGGGTAATGAATCTCTCCATAGCTTTGTGAATTACCTTGGTCTTCTAACTGTACTGGATCACCTGCTGCACACACCAATCTGCGATGGACCTGTTCCATGCAGGATAGTACCTCAGCAGGTGCACCCCTATTGGAGGCTGTGTGGCATGCCTATAGGCTTCTGTCTGATTCTGTGTCAAGTGGTCTGTGCCAGCTTGGAAGATGAGGTGGTGGGTTTCTTCACTTGGACCTAGTAGTACGATGTCTACTCAATGGCTGGAGAGGTGCCCACTTCAACAGAATGGCTGGCTGGATCCAAACAAAGGGAAGAGAAGAGCAAAGCTGCCAGAGCTAAATCCTGCTGGTTTGAAAGACCTCCATCAAGGCTATTTGAATATAGGCACCTCTGTGGTGCCACCCCTGCTCTGTGGCTCCATAAGGCAAGCCCTTGTGCACCTATAGAAGCCACGTGACTTCAACAGCATCTGAAACAAGCCAAGTGGCAGCTGAAAGGATCTTTTATGTGCCTTCTTTGTCGTAATCCTTGATTAATCTGTTTTGCAGATGGACAAAAAGTGAATCTCTGAAAATTTTCTGTACTGGGGATCTGCCTCCCACCAGAAACAGAAAGTCTATAAGATCTTCAGCTCTGCCCAGCTTGAGGAGTAGGATGGGAGGTGTAACCATCACAAGGATACTCCTCTCCACTAATGAAATATGCTGCTTTCCCCTGCACTACTAGTACCTCCAAGACACTGAAAAACGGGGCAATAATAATACTTTTTACTCCCTTCTCCATGTCAAATGGACATTTGAGGCACTTTACAAAAATTCAATTAAACAGTTTCAGTAAGAGGAAAGGAAATTGTACATCAACAACGGATCGTCGAAATGTATGCAAATTTGAGGTAAAAGGAGCAAAGAACATCTAGAGCTGAATTATTCAAGTCACAATAGTGTGATCCCCGAACAGTGACTGGTACTCAAGCAGAGGGCGACAGGCAACCAAATTTCCAAAGTAAGCCCCTAACCACAGCCAAGCTTTGTACTGTCCAAGGTGCTTAATATCCAGCAATGCAGTGTTAAATCCATCCTGCCACCTCTGATGAGAACAGGACTGTGGCTGAAGCAACAGCTGAGCTCCTAAAACTGGATCCCCCTCAAAAGGATGAAGTACTCACAAGATTGCCTCCTTCAGTCGCGACTCCTTCAGTGGCTCCTCATCAGTGTCATGGCTGTTTCCTGAATGAATCTCAGCTCTGCAAGAGAAAAAACCTAGGTTAGTTTTGCTGAGATACAGAGGAAGAAACGCAAAAGATGGGAAGTGTACACTTCACTATCATATTTAAAGAATACCCCACTTGGGAATCCAGTACAACTCTGAGTGAAACACCACTCATAATTTAGGTTATGTTTAGCCAGAATTACAAAGCAGATCAGACATCCAGGCCTCAAAGACTGCTTCTGACTATCTGAAAATTTTAGACAGGCCAAATAATATCTGAAAACAGTGAGCCAGATTTCACAATTCACAAGCCTCATGTTCATGGCACTTAGGACTGGGGGTACGGAAGACCAGTAAAGAGGAAGGTAATTGTGTTGGCTCAGGAACATACCACTGTGCAAGTCAGAGGTCGACTTTAATTTGTGGGGAATCTTCACAAATGGTTATGGTGAACAAATATCAAGAACTTGACTGTAGTCTATCCTAAAACCAAAGAGCAACTCAAGAGCCCCAAACAGTTATAATTTTACAGAATGAGTTCTCCCTTGTTACAGTAGAGTTTGATTTATGAATTTTAAATATTTGGGGCAGATAATGCCATGATCACTAACAGTTCAGACACCATTTGGAACCCTCCCTTTCTAAATTATTGTTACAGCATAACAATGCAACAGTTTTTCCACTGATAGCTTTAGATTCCATATCCCTAAACCTAGGTGCCAGAAAGCAAGCTATTTCTATCACAGGTTTTTCTGGATAGGAAATTTCGTCTTGACAGTTGCCACAAAAGAAAGATATCCCTCCTACCTCCTATAAGTGTCCGAAGCAGCAGCATAATGTAAGGGTGTGCAGCCTTTACAGTCAGCTTCATTAATACTGGCTCCAGCAGTGACAAGTGTCACCGTACACTGATAGCTGCCATTAGCGGCTGCGTAGTGCAAAGGAGTCCTGGATAAGAGAAGGAAAAGGAAGCTTGAAGCATCACTTGCTTACTGAGTAGCTCAAATGCAAAAAGCCATCCATGCCACTACACTAAACCAGAATCTTGAGTCAATACAGCACACCTGACCCTGTGCTGGACCAGCGCAAGGCCAAAGTCAGGCAGCAATCCAATGAAGTCTAGGCTGTTAACAGACTGAAAGAATGGAAAGTCTGAATCACATCTATCATTATATAGTGGTGTTAACCAATAAGGAACTTTATCAGATTACACTGTCCATCTTCACAACAACATTCCACAAGTACCATTTTACATTTACAGGACAGAGGCAGAGATTATCAAGTACATGATAGAGGCAGGATCTGAATCTAGATCTCTTCATACACAAAGTCAGTGCTGCACTCATTGTGCCAATGACTCCTGCTATGCACTGTGTGCCAATAAAGATAGAGAATCCCCTTCAGTGGGACAGAGACATAGGTGTAAAGAAGCAGCATTCACATTCTAAAAATGTCCCTATGCAATTTTCAGTAATGCTGTCCCACAGGCCTTCCTTGCCTTTCAACAACAAATACAGTGTCAGAGTTTACCTTCCAAACTTATCTCTCCTCCTCAAGTCAGCTCCGCTGCTCAACAGCAAGTTAAGACATTCAACGTTCCTACAGGGGAAACCAAAGGGAAAGGAGTCACAACCAGAAGAAACAAAGAACGACTGTAGGGCACAACTGGGCTGCTTGAATGCATGGTTGGATATTTATGTTTCATATTCAAAATGGTAGCACTTGGTAGCCTGAGTACACTTGTACCTGTATGCACAGTTTCAACAAGGAGTCTCATATTTCTGTGCAATTTATAAATTTATCATCTTCAGGTATGCTGCCACAAATCTGTTTGTGGGTGGGGCCCATCATTGTACCAGAGGAAATAGCTATGATCTGAAAGCATGCTTCTTAGGCACATTATATTATTGTGGGCATCCCTTATCCATAAAGAAAGACAAAGCCCCTGTTCTCTATGCGACTAGAGAAAATGGCTATGCAAGGGGAATTCTCCACCCCAAAGTGGCTGATAGAGAATTAGAAACATTCTTAATAGTAACTAGTGATTGTCTAATATTCATTCTAAACCAGATGGGATCAGAACAACTCCAGTTTGATTACAACACTACTTGTGCACTCTCAAAGTAACCAAATATTGTTGAACCTGGAGAATCAGCTCTCTTCTTGTTAAACAGAAATGGCCAATGCTTTTACCCTGTTCTTTACTGGACTTAAAAGTAGCTAGTGGAATAGGAAATAAAACTGAAATACACACTCTTCAGGGAAATTGTGCCAAAGTAACAGGTGGGATTTAACACTCACCCTCCGGAAGCAGCAGCATGGAGGCAGGTCCTCCCGAGGTTATCTGGCGTATTGATATCAAAGCCTGCAGACAGCACATGCTCATTGCTAAGTGAGGAGACGATGCTGTACAACTGACCTACGAGGGAGGGAAGTAGCAGGAAAAACAGAGATTTGGGCAGGATTATTAGTTTACCATAAATCCAAGAGAAGACCCCGTGGAAAGCCTACTGCTTGCAATGGAATTCATATTCCTGAAAATCTCAGGGAAGCTCTTTTCTCATATAGCCCTTCTCCGCTGCTGGCCCTAACTGTTACAGAGATCACATACAGACAAGCCGTATCTGAAAGAGGTTCAAATGTTCTGCAAATGAGCCTTCTGTGTCATGTTATCTGTTTCAATTTACCCCAGGATAAAAATAAAATACTGCCCTTCATTTATTCAGCTTCTACTAGATGGTTCCTTACCAAGATTTTTGCAATTTTACAAAACCCACATAATCTAGATAAGAAGAAAGTGTACACAAATTGATGCAAAATGAACCATTGTATACATGCCTTCTTGATTATCACTTATTTTGAGCCCAAAATGTCTGTTTTCTTTGTTCATGTGTGTCCTTGAGTACAGATTAAGAACAACCCTAGTATTAGACAAGTAGCACATATTACCCTGGCTTCAATACCAAATATTTCCCCCATCACATACACTGCCTCTGAGAGCTGGATCAGCCAGGACACATTTTTCTTAACATCTTGTCTAGGTTGCTCTGTGATGCCTCTACAAATGAAGGGAAGTATGTCCATCCCCCTCCATTTGGGTTTTACTGTTTCTTTGAGAAGCGTGGACTATAAAAGTGGTAAGTAAAAAAGTGCAGGCATTAACTGAAGAAAATGCAACCAACTAAAACTGATACTTCTATCTATCCTTCAGCTCTGACCTGGTTGTCCCAGGCTAGCCCGATCTTGTCATATCTTGGAATTTGGATAAGAGACTACCAAGGCAGTCTAGGGTTGGTACAGAGAGGCAGGCAATAGCAAACCACCTCTGTTTTGTCTCTCGCCTTGAAAACCCTATGGGGTCACCATGAATTGGCTGCAACTTGAGAGCACTTTCCACTAGTGCCACAAGCCTTCCTGGCGGCCTGTACTGGATTCAGGCACATGCAACAGACAGCATCATGACTCTTTATAATCCCAACCCCACAGCAAGAAGACGATCGAGGGCATGGCAACCAAGTACCTGAGGAAAGTAGCTTACGACAACAGTCTGAGAATCCAAAGAGAACAGCTAAGTGCAAGGGGAACATGTCATGGATCCCACGCCTGGAAAAATATGAGAAATAAATGTGATTGGAACACACACAAACAGCACACAATCTCAATGTAGTAAACATGACTGTGAGCACGCACAGAGGGGACTTAGTGCACCAGCTACTACACTGTTCCTTTTCTGGTCAGGCATTTAGTTTTGCATGCTGTCACTGGGAACGAATCATGTCCAAATTATTACCCCCAATTCACAATTGCTACTCCACATAAACATGCATACAAAAGATGCAAAGTATCACAACTCCTTTCTACCACTCCTCAGCCATTACCATTATGTGTGCAAAAGAGCAGTTGTGTTACATGTGGGGAAAAACAACCCCTATTGGCTCCTGGCTTTTCAGAACTTTTCAGTCCAAGAGAGAAAAGTACACAACTGATTGAATCACCATCACAGGAACAAGTGTGCTTTGCCAAGGCTGTGCATTCTTAAGAATGAAGTTAAAGATCAATATTCTGTCCCTTGGTTATAGGCAGTAAGTATCACAATAACTGTACCTTGGTCAGTTTATGATGAATGAATTGTTTATTATTATGTCAGAAGCCATGTTGTAATGTTATTAGTTTGATCACTGAGGAAGGCCAGTCTGGAGCTGAAATGTATCTGCTCAGGGTCAAGATATGTCATCTTTGAATACCATTATGGACTGGCAATGATAACTGTGGTTATTGTAAGAGCTAATATCCATTTTTAATCAATGGTGAAATAAATACATGTACTTTCATATATTTGTTAATTTTTAAATTGACACACAGTATTATTTGGCCTGTATATTTATGTTTCCTTAACCTTTTGGTACTCAATTAATTTTACATGTGAATTAATCCATTACAAGTGCTCTTAAACATACCCCTGATATAGTCTCTCCTCTCAACAGACACCATCATTCCTCACCTTGCAGTATCAGCACCATTCGTCATCAAAGTACTAATTAGCAGCTCATGGCCGTATCTAGCAGCAACGTGGAGGGGGGTATTGCCATATTTGTCAGCGCAGTCAATCTCACTGCCTAGAGAGCAAAATCCATTAACATCTTTGCTTTTTAGAAATGATCAGAAGCACATCTTGGTCTAACAGGGAGAAGAACTGAAGAGACTAGCTACATTAAGGGCTGGAACCCAAACGTCCCCATTCGTAAATTCCTTTGGTTGGCTTTAGGTAAGTCACTTATCTTTGAGCTGAGCCTACTGGAGCAGAATTAGCAATAGGCAAACTGATGTGCCTGTACTTCATGCGACAATGCTTTGAACCCAATGGGACTGTGAATGGCCAGTGCCTGTAAAGCATGCTGCAGGCACATGGCAAGAACTCAGCAAGCTGGCTTCCTTCCCAGTCTGATTAGCTGAATCCAAGGAAAGGGAGGACCAGAAGCTGTCTGGGCTGCCTTGTTCAAAGCCAAATCTGTCACTGCAGAGCAGACAGGATTCAGACTCAAGAGGGAGGAGTACTTCTTCCACCAGAAAGGATGAGCTCTGAAAAAAAATGCGCCTGGCCCTGCTTTTGGAGCAAGTGGAAAGAATAAATCCCACCCTGGGATAGAGCAATTTTTTATTTTTATTTTTTTTATGAATATCGCAGCTCACTTTTTCTTTTAGTTTTAAAAAATGCTGTTCATGAGATTTTGTTTTGAAAGCAGGACATTGTATTACAAAACACTTTGTTTAAAATATACAAGAATTAACAGATGTAAATATATTACAATTCACACAGCTGCATATTAATCGTCTGCATGGGCAAGCAAGATGTCTCTATGGGCTAAAAACGAAGAACTGCAAAGTAAATCAGAGGAAGAAAGGAACATTGCAAGGTATCAAGCATAGGAACACTGGCTCCACTTACCATTTTGTATGAGAATCTGAGAGCGTGTAAACCGTCCATGAATGGCAGCCATGTGCAAAGGACTCTTCCCTTCTTTACTCTGCAAAGATCAAGGCAAATTAGGAAGTAAATATGATCATACCACCAAGAATATGAACTTGCCTTCAATCCAACCAGCCACTGGCATTTTAAAATAATTTTTTGTTCCTGCCACCTTCATCTAAAGCCCATCTGTACACAGCTTTACTGGCCATACCTGAAAGTTCACATCGGCTCCATTGTTGACGAGAAGTTCCAGGCACAGGGCCCCATTGGTAGAGACAGCAGCAAAGTGCAAGGGGGTGAAGCCCTTCTCATTGGGCTGATTGACGTTGGCGCCATAGTTGACCAGTTCATTGGCCACAGCATCCTGGCCCATGTAACAGGCAATGTGAAGTGCAGTGTTGCCGAAAGAATTTGGTTCATCAATCTAGAAGAACAAATATGTGAATGTGCTATATCTGGTGCTGTGCAGAGTGCTTGGCCAGAAACAATGACTCCAGTGCTGCTCTAGCCCATGACCACAGGTTCTCTTACGAGAGCTGTCACTGTGTAACCCAGTAATTTACTTAGCAAGGAAATTTCATTTAACTATCATGGCAAATAATCTGATAAACCTGTTCGCGTTGTTATGGTTTTGCCTATATAACTTTATAAAGCTCTGTTTCTACAGGTGGCTCTCATATGTAATTAACAAAACAAAGGTTGGTGGATTGTTGAAATGCATGGAAATCACCCTGTCCAAAGCACCTGGCTTTGCTGAACCTCCAGAAATAGGCAGTGAGGAGGACAATTTTACCCTTCAGCTTTTCAATGCGAGGGGCAAGGGACATTCACACCTCTCCCCCATCTTTCCAACCAAGCAAAACCTATCCAGTTTCATGGTTTTTGCTTTGTTTTGATTTTAAGCTCAGGGAAGAATTTAGTATTTTTAGTGTGTGAAGGATTCTAGTTAATGAAGTTTCTCCTCACCAAGCAACAGATGCTACCTCAGCACTCCCAGTGAGATTAATACCACTTCAAAGAAGCCGTTTTTATCCTCAAGCTTTCTGTGACTCTGAAGTTACCTTACTAAGTATTAACACACGAAAGTCACTTTTCTTGTGTACTCTGCAATGATACCTGGCATCTGGTGTAAGCCTAACATACCATCCAGCTGGGCTTTGCACAAAGCTAACTTCCTTCCTTAGATATGGGATCTAGCAACTTCGCATGGAAATAATGAGGCTTAAAATACCAAGAAGTTTAGAGAACTAAATTTGCAAGAAACACAACAAAACAAGAAATTTGGGCAAACCGTGTGTAAATAAATGTACTCCCTAACCTTCTGGACAAATGAACATACAGAAGTTCAAGATTCCAAAACATTTAGGAAAGGCAGGGCAGGGCTTCTACCACATCCCACGGAAAGAACCTGGTCACATCCACTGTATTTTAAGCATTTTCAAAGTTCTCTCTCATATCACCAGCTGCATCCCGATCCAGCCCCACAAAATTGATCTACCAAGCTATGTCCTAAATGCATGCATAATGCACTTCGGTGTCGTGCATCCCTCTCACTATGAAGATGTCCATCACAAAGCAGCCTTCCAAGTTTCCGGACACCAATTTTTGTAAGAGAACACCCATCTGCTAGCCTGCCTATACATATTTACAAGCCACAGAACTGAAGATGCCTAAAATTACAGGTTTCAAAGTAAGCAGAAGCCCAGCCACAGTATCCACAAAACTTGCCTCAACTCCAAGCCTCAGCAGGTGTTTCACAACTTCGATCTGGCCACTGGCTGCCGCTGTATGCAGCAGTGTGTAACCCTTCTTGTCCTTGCACGTGACATCCGCTCCTCGGGCCACAAGCAGCTTCAAAACTTCCAAATGCCCTGGAAGGAAACAGTATACAGACACAAAGAGGATTGTTAATTCCTATCTAGCTCTGCTTCTTCTTTCCATTGCTACAGTGGATGGATTTTCTTTCAATCATACCATTCTACAATTGAAAGTCACCTTCTTTGTTGCATTAAAAAGACCCCTAAGCAACTATTTCACCATTTCTATGGAGTAACCTTAAATAATCAGTTAGGTTTATCAAATTATTTACTGAATCTTTATGTGCAAAAAATGGTGCTCCAAACTGCAGGGAAGTCACCTGAACTGCCAATGAATCACCAAAATGTGGAAAAATGAAAGAAATCTCCAAGTGACTGGTAAATCAGATAACACAATGGAATACTTGACTTTCACAAATAAAAATTTACATTATATGCTACTACATTTAAAAGCACTGTGCAATGCCTAGTCCAGGAAAAGGCAACTTTTTTGTCCAGATTCACAAATCCTCACCCCACAATATTTATTTACCTGTGGAGAAACTGGCATGCCCCCAAACAAATGTGGGAGAGCAACCGTGGGTTGCACTTGGCAAGATACACTGGGAGAAAATGGAGTTGCCAGCACCTCAGAGTCTCGCCATGCCTGTCTGACAGAAGCACAGATCTGGGTGGGGCATAAGCTTTCTCCCATTCCCAGGCAGCCCTGCTGACACCTCAGGGGTTCATCTCAGTGGCTTGAACAGAGAACCAACACTGTGTGCAGGGGCTGATGTGCCGCTGCCAGGGGCTGCCCAAGGCAACTGCAAAGCAGAAACTAAGGATAGCACCAAAGCAAGCTCCAATTAAAACAGGCATCTTCAGGGAAGCAAGATGTGAGAATACTGTAAATTATACAAGTAAGGAAGAAGAGTACATAGGAGATAAGGAAAAGACCTTTGGGAAAGGAAGGTGACATTTCTGCACTGGAAAGATTCCTAAAAGAGGGATTTAAGTAACTGTACCACCTACCAACACTTAAAGAAACATACAACTCATTTTAGAATAGGGCTTGCCTAGACATGCAGAAACCCATCCTCTGCTGAACTGAATCAATCTTGTGTGTAGTATGTCACATTTGCCTATTTCTTGCATGTAATTACTGTGTTTTACGGTTACAACTATTGGTAGCTGCCTGTCATATGCGGTAAACCACTGTTGTTGTTCAGTCGCACAGTCGAGTCTGATTCTTCACAACCCCATCGGCCACACCACCCCTTCTGTCTTCTGTCATCCTCTGGAGTTTGCTTAATTTCATGTTTGTTGCATCGAAAACATTGTCTAACCATCTCATCCTTTGCTGTCCCCTTCTTCTTTTACCTTCAATCTTTCCCAGCATCAGGAGCTTCTCCAGTGAGTGCTCCCTTTTCATTTGGTGGCCAAAATATTTGAGCTTCAGCTTCAGTATCTGGCTTTCCAGGGAACAGTCAGAGTTGATTTCTTTCAGGATTGACTGATTTGATGTTCTTGCAGTCCCAGGGACTCTCAAGAGTCTTCTCCAGCACCATAGTTCAAAAGAATCTATCCTTCGGCGCTCGGCCTTCCTTACAGTCCAACTCTCACAGCCATAGATTACTACTGGGGATACCATTGCTTTGACCATATGGACTTTTGTTGGCAGGATGATGTCTCTACTTTTTATTATACTGTCTAAGTTTGCCATAGCTTTCCTCCCAAGGAGCAGGTGTCATTTAATTTCATGGCTGCAGTCACCGTCTGCAGTGATCTTGGATCCCAGGAACGTGAAGTCTGTCACTTCTTCCATGATTCCCCCTTTGATTTGCCAAGGAGTAATGGGGCTGGATGCCATGATCTTAGTTTTTTTGATGGCGAGTTTCAAGCCAACTTTTGCAATCTCCTCTTTCATCCTCAGCAAGAAGCTCTTCACGTCTTTACTTTCTGCCATTAGAGTGGTATTGTCTGCATATCTGAGGTTCCCAGCAATCTTAATTCCAGCTTGTGATTCATTCAGGCTGGCATTTCGCATGATGTACTCTGCATATAAATTAAATAAACAGGGCAACAATATACATCCTTGCCGTACTTTTCCTATGCTAAACCAATCAGTTGTTCCATGTCCCGTTCTGTCACTTCTTGACCTTTATATAGGCTTCTCAGGAGACAGATGAGGTGGTCTGGTACTCCCATCTCTTTAAGGACTTGCCATAATTTGTTGTGATCCACACAATCAAAGGCTTTAGCATAGTCAATGAAGCAGAAGTAGATGTTTTTCTGGTACTCCCTTGCTTCCTCCATAATCCAGCAAATGTTGGCAATTTGAGCTCTAGTTCCTCTATCTCTTCCAAAACCAGCTTGTATTTCTGGCAGTTCTCTATCCATGTACTGCTGAAGCCTAGCTTGTAGGATCTTGAGCATGACCTTGCTAGCGTGTGAAATCAGTGCAATTGTGCAATAGTTTGAACATTCCTTGGCATTGCCCTTCTTTGGGATTAGAATGTAAACTGACCTTTTCCAGTCTTCTGGCCACTGTTGTGTTTTCCAAATATGCAGGCATATGGAGTGCAGCACTTTAATAACATCATCTTTTGAGACTTTGAATAGCTCAGCTGGGATATCATCACCTCTGCTGGCTTTGTTGTTAGTAAAGCTTTCTAAGGCCCATTTGACTTCACACTCCAGGATGTCTAGCTCAAGGTCAGTGATCACACCATCTTGATTATCAAGGACATTGAGGTCCTTCTTGTATAGTTCTTCTGTGTATTCTTGCCATCTATTCCTAATCTCTTCTGCTTCTGTTAGACCCCTACCCGTTTTTTCCTTCATCATGGCCAGCTTTGCATGGAATATTCCCTTGATTTCTCCAATTTTCTTGAAGAGATCTGTAGTCCTTCCCATTCTATTGTTTTCCTCTATTACTTTGCATTGTTCATTCAGGAAAGCCTCTTCAACTCTCCTTGCTGTTCTCTGGAAATCTGCATTCAGGTAAATCTTTCCTTTTCACCTTTGCCTTTTGCTTTTCTTCTTTCCTCTGTATTTGTAAAGCCTCATCAGACAGCCACCTTCCTTTCTTGTATTTCTTTTCTTTGGGATGGTGCTGATTGCTGCCTTCTGAACAATGTCATGAACCTCCGTCCATTGTGGTAAACCACATGCATGACTAAAACAACCTTTTTCAAAAAAGTGGTTGCCCTGCAGGAAACACAGCATTCTTTAATCAATTCTAATTTATTTTAAGTAACAACAATTAAATGGATTGCACTTAAGAATACATGAAACTAGTTTACAATGGGTCAGACTGTGGATTTATCTAGTACAGAAGACTGACAGAAGAAAAGAACAAGAATCCAGTAGCACTTTAAAGACTAACAAAATATGTGGCAGGGTATGAACTCTTGTGAGTCACTGCTCACTTCTTCAGATACAGCTAGAATGTGAGTCTATCTGTCCTACTTATTGGGCAGTGGAGTGATTTCAAATGCTGAATGACAACAGGAGGCAAATTACAATAGCAGGCATGACTGGATATAGAGTGACAGGCAGTGGCTTTCCAAGGTCTCAAGAAGAGAACTTAAGAGTATATCCTTGTAAGGTATACCCCTGATCTACAGCTCCTAAAGGAAAATGCTTCCATTAGTGAGGGAGAAAAACAACAACAACACCCAATCTTAAAACTGTATGAAATGTCACAGGATTTGTAGTCTGTTGTACCATGGCCATTAGAAATAACAGACACACATACAAAAATAGCGAACACAATTAAATGTGCAAGCTTCCCCTACACAGACAGAAGCACAACACCCTCCATTGACTGAAGTGCAAAAAAGACTAATAAAGTGTTAATGGCTCCAGATAATGTTAACAGCTGCTGAGATGTTAACAGCTGCTGATGGACCTTAATGACCATTCACGTTATTAGGTTACTCTGGGTTGCTGGGAGGGTGTGTTACACCAAACACAAGCGACTGCAGAAGGGCAGTGAGTGCAGCAAAACTAAGATTCTTTGAACTGTAATCATCGGTGTATTAAGGAGAACTTATTTGCATAATCAGGGAAGGAATCCATTGGAAGGTTGCGCCTCTAACAGCAATAATAATTCTTAGCAGGCTGTGACAGCCTAATCCTTGCTGAGGGTGAAGCAAACACCTCCGAGTCCGCAGCCTGTTCTGGCAAAGGCCCCTGAATGCCCAAAGCCCTGAACTCGTACTTCCGATTAGAATAAGCCTCATAACCAGCATCTGCCTGCTGATATTAGGGCAGTCCCTGGCCTGTTCCTGGGGCTGGCTGCCCTTTGCTCTTTATCCCACTGGGTCAGTCTGCCCTCAGCAGGGGGCTCGGGTCCTGCTCCTGGCCATCAGCTTCTTTTCTCCCCAACACACTTCCTGGGGAGGTGCTTTACGTATGCTTCCGGCACTGGGCTGCCTGTGCATCTGCACAACAGCTGCACTTCCAGCTCAGCTTTAGTTACATTTGGTTGCCCTGGTTGTGCAGTGGAGAAAGCGATGAGTTTCAGAGTGCTTCAAAAACACCTTGCTGGAGCCTTACAATATCTGGTATCATTTTTCATGGGAGGCTGAGGCTACGAGGCTTGCTTACAGTCACCCTGTGAAGTCATGGCAGGAGCAGAGTTGCCACTTTGGCGATGGCCTTGACATCTTCTAAGGGGACAGAAAAGCAAAGTAGCCACCCCCTTCCCAGCCCAGCTGTCTTCTCCCCCTCCCTCCCCCAATCTACAGTCTACCAGAAGTTCTGCTTTAAACACCAGGTGAATGAAATGAGCCAACAAAAGGACCTGGGAGAGAACGGGGTGGTGGTAGTTTTAGGAGGAGGTTAGCCATGGCTGCCTTGTCTCCCACTCAGATTGCAAAGTGGCAGTGAGATTTAAGGTAGGAGTGAGATTTAAGCTAAGGCTTCTTCTGGCTCACAACTATAGTGCATGCCAACCCCTCAGGTGCTTAAAATTCTTTGCAAGGTATTTTTCCAGAGTATTTTGTACCTTACCACATACCGCCTTACCAGAATACTGGTATATGGACACTGCAACCACATGTCAAGAGTCCTCATAGAAGGAAAAGAAAACTTACCAAGGAAGGCTGCCCAGTGTATAGGCTGTCTCTCCTTCTTATCACATGTGCTCAGATTGGCCCCTTTATTTAAAAGCAGGTTTACCATCTAGAAAGAGGTAGAGAAGAAGGATGCTCAGAAAGTAAAGCCAAATGTGACACCAAAGCCAAACAAAAGCCACCGTTTACATGGTACTCCATTGCTCTGTGCGACACTGCCAGAACCCACACTTTTCTCCTTGGGACGGAGCAACTCTGGCTATGTGTATTCATACAAGCTTGCACTCTGTCCCCACAGAAATACAAAAAGCAAACAGAAGCAGCTTGAAGGGAAAGCTCTGGGTTCATCCTAAAGCCTGTTTTTACTACAAAAGAGAAGCCTGCTCTTTACTGTGTCAAGTTTCATTTCTCATCAAGCCTATCTCTGTGCAAGGCCAAAACAAAATAAACATAAACTCAATCCCTCCCCCCAAAACCATCAATGCAACTTTTCCTGACATTTTGATAGGAAAATTATGCTACGTTCCAGTTCTGAACCAAAGGACTGGAATCTTGAGCTTAAGATCCACCCTTCCAAGTTCTGTTGCTGGAATAAAGTATGTAGATTCTGCCATTTTGCAGACCAGGTTTATTTAACATTCTTTAGTTGCCCAATGCTTGCAGCTTCTGGAACAAAATTCTGATTTTTTTATTCTAGTTTTTTTTTAATAATAGAGCTGCAGAAAAGGCTGGAATGTTGTCAGTGCACATGTGGGGGGGGTGCAGCAAAAAGGTGGTAGACAGACAGCATTAAACACACATGGTCACGTATGTTCTTCAAACACACACACACTCTCTCTCTCCCACCCAAGTTTCTGTTCTCTAAAAGAAAAAGCCATCCAGGTTTTGTCACACATGTGAATGTACAGATCTAAGCTAACGTGGTTTTCATGCTATGTAACCTTCCTTCCCTGCTCATTCTTACTTTATAGAGGAGGAATGCATTCTCAAATACTCCCTTACCTCGATGTGCCCGCTGTGTACAGCATGATGCAATGCTGTGCGGCCAGTGCGGTCTGCCACATTAACGCTACTGAGTAGGGGAATGATGGCCTCAGCACACTTGGTGGCTCTGTTGGCAGCAGCAACATGCAGTGGTGTTTGCCAATACTTGTCACGAGCGTTGACATCTGCCGAGTGCTTTAGAAGGAGGTTAAGTGCCTTCTGCCAAAGATAGAAAACAGGTACAGCTTTTAAGTCTGGCTGAGCGGGACAAAATGAGGGAACATTAGACGAATTAAAAAGCCCTATGAGTGAGGATAGGACTGTACTATGGGGAACAACAGGGATTTTAAAACAGTCTAATTACCTGCACCTCTTGGGGGAAAGAAGTATGCTAAGAGCACAGCTCCAGAGACATTAGAAGGGCTGAACTCTATCAAGATAAGAGATAACATTGCATGGTAATCCAGCAGCACTGGGACAAGACAGCCACAAGCCTCTTGACTGGCAGGGGCAGGACTGAGCTAATGGCTATCTTTATGTCACTTCAGGCTACATCACTGCATTGCAGGGCATGCTAAGATTCACTCAAAACTCTGTGGTAAAACCCACAGTTTTGGGTGAATCCTAGAGAGTCCTGCAACGCCACTTCCAGTTATGTAGCTGGAATTAACATCAAAGCACTGGAAAAATTATCATTTCTCCCCTCCATTTCCTCCCTGCTGCCCTACTGAGTGTCACTGGAGGTTCCCCCACCACTGGCAGCCAAATGACTGTTCTTGAAGGATGTCATCCAAAAGGGTGACAGTGTCAGACCCAGCACGATATACTGCTAAGGCATATAGGTATGAATTCCCTCATACATTCACCTTCTTAATGACCTTATGAAGATCATTTAATCCAAAACTAGTGTAGACCACCTAAGAAAACTCAGAAACTGGATTGGTGCTAATAATTTTAAAGTCCTTAGTGGCCATGACTCCTGCCTACAGAGCACTAAATAAAGACTCTGGAGTGTGTAAGCAGCTAAAAAGTTTAACAGCATGAAAAGTTTTCCTCTTGCCCAGACTTCCAAGATATCATACATGTTGGACTCCAGGTATCAGTAAGTCAAGTTTCTGCACTGAAATGAAGTTAGACGGAAAGCTTCAAAACTTGTATGACCAGAAGAATAACCAGAGGTAACAACAATCTGTGGTGTTATAGCCTAGGGTGATGCATCAGTAACCAAGAGCTTCCCAACACACGGCAACATGCTCAGTTTCAGAAATACAGTCCATGTTGCTTGTGTAAAGCTTGAGAAAACTGACCTCTAGGTTTTGGTTCAGGCTGTAAGCAAAGGAAAACTGCTTTTCTGCCACTGATGGGCTCTCTGGGGACTTCTAGAGTGATGCTGGCAGTGTGCCATGTGATCTTGTTGTTAATTAATGCTCTTCAGTGACTCTCAAAGTGTTGACAGGAGGCAAATGTAGCCCACTGGCCTACATTTCGACACTGCTTTCCCTTTTGTTAGCATACGGTAATATCCAACAACTCACCCCACTTTACAAGCTCTGCATGAGAAGGAACAGCCCCTCCCCTACCAAGCCAGCCATCAATAAAGAAAAATGCTGATGCCTTTTTAGAGCAGAGAGTGAATTAATTGAGCCAGCTTTAAGTAGTGCTTCTCAGCTGTTGGAAATGGCCTGAAGTTGTGATGCCAGCAGGAAAAGGCAATTACACAAGTTAACAGACTCTGGTGAGGAAGAATGGAAGCTTTTCTAGCAGAACGGTCTCTGGGGAGGCCAAACCCAGCACAATTAATGGCCTAGACTTACTCCATAATCTTTACATGTGCGCTACTTGATGCTTTTATGCAGAAGTCCAGCAAGGTCTTACAACAGCACCTTTAACACCCAGAGCTCCTCTGTTATCCATTTATGTACTTTATCCTACAGCAACACAATCTGCTCTTTCACTGAACACAGGTTTAAGGTCATAGTCAATGAAGGGGAGGGAGTGTTCTACAATTCTTTGTCCACAAGACTGTACTGGAGAAGAAGATAATTTACTGGATCATCTTGATCGCTGTGCATGTGTGTGTGGGAGGGGGTCTGCTTTTTAAAGCAGGATTAGAACAGGTTGTTTACCTGTAACTGCTGTTCTTCAAGTGAATCATGCTGAAAAGATTCAAGCATGTACAGGATAAGTTTAGCGATGGTTTCAAAGTTAAGCTTTAAAGGATTTTTTGACGCTAACTCTATCTTCTAGGAGCACTCAGAAGCAACATGCACGCTCAAGAGAGGGCACAGCCATGCTTCCTGAACAGCTCTTCTTTCCAAGACACAGAAGTAAAAAAAAAAAAAAAGCACCTGTTACAGAAATGAGCAGGTTATGTGACTGCACAGATGACCACTCAAAGAACACCAGTTACAGGTAATGGTCTCTGTGCGTCACACTCATGAGATAAGACTAGCAAGCTGACCTACGTGGAGGTGGAAACAGGCATGCCTTATTGTAACACGGTGTTCTGAACTGTTTGACCAAAGATTGCTTTCCTTCACACTTCAATACCTAAGGCTGTGACCAGTTGCTGCTGGGCAGACATCTTGAATGGGCATATCATCCACGAAGGCCTAAAAGCTTGCCATGATTGAATAGCCAGAAGGACAGTCTGGCAGTGGATGATTTGCTAGCTGGTAGCAGAGAGAGATGCCAGAAGATGTCTGCTTGCTTACGGACTGAGTGGAGATTCTGAATCCTTTGTGCTTGCCACAGACGAAGAGGTGATGATAAGAAAAGCAGCTGTTCTGCTTAAGTGGAAAGCAAGAGCCCAGCAGACACAGAGGGAATGCAGCACTCTTTCAGCTTCTGTAGAGGGTTTTTAAAGATGACAGGTAAAACTAAATATTGGTTAAGATGGAAAGAGGCAAGTATCTTGGGAAAGAAGGTACGATCAGGATATAAAGAAGGTAGAATCAGGATCACTTTGTCTGATTAAGTTAGAGGGAAGGTGACCAAAGGGCACAGAGTTCACTTGTGTGACAGGTAGAATTATAGCTACATGGAAGACTGTATGAAGGTTACAGGAGGCCATAGGTTCAAAAGGTATTTCAACACTGGGGACAAGACCAACTGAAGGTTCCAGAGAGGACAAGTTTTTGGAACTGTATAATAAGGACTCAATAATCCTTTGGAAAACTATTTAACAACTGGCTGAGAATAAACAGAAGATTCTGCAAAGGCAGAGCGGTGTGCAGAAATAGCCATGAGATGCACAAGTAATTAGGCTACTGTGAAACCTTGATCACACAAGGCTAGTAAGAACTTCAAAATGGAGCAAAGTTCAGATAAAGGCAGGAACATAAAAACAAAAGAGTCTCCACCCTGAGGCATAAGAATGTCCCAGTGATAGAATTCAGCAGGATTGCAGTAGAGTAACGGTTGAGGGAATTCTGTGTGGTGAGTCTCAGTTTGGTGACATCCAGCTAGACCCCAGTCTTGAGATAAGATGTTCCTACATTCTCTGGCCACATGCAAAAGCTGCTTTGAATAGAGCCTCAGATCCTAAGAGGGTGAAGCTAGTATTTGGTCTGGCAATTGGGGAGAGGGGTCAGAAGGAGGTTGAAAGCTCTATCTGAACATTCAAAGATGGAAAAATCATTGTCTGACCTCAAGGGTTTTTGTTTGTTTGTTTTGTTTTTTGCAATATTCAGTTTCTGGACCACTAGTAGGCATGAGTTGCTCAGGCATGGGTTTTCCTGCCAGCTGGTAAGCTTCCACTGGGACCAAAGACATCTCAGGCCAGAGAGGATGAGGCTAATGAATGCTGAGGTGTCTAGCAGGTCCTTGATCTTGAGGTGGCTGCTGAAGCAGGGGTAGTACTACAGCTGTTGTGGAAGCTATGCTCTTATGTTCCTTATCCTTTTTCTTCTTTGGCTTCAGGGACAGGAGCTGCAGCTCAACAAGGTGCTGGGGCTGGTGGTGCCTACTGAAGATCCAAGGTTAGGCTCAAGGCTGCTTAATGAGTCAACTTCAAGGTGAAGCAGGGACAAAGGATCAAGGAGAGTCAGGAAGCTGAACCAGGAAATGATAGGGACAGTACAGGTAATTTCTACAGGCTTTAGTAAATGTAAAGACAGTAATGAAAGGAATCAATCTGATGCTGCTCACTGAGAGTCAGGAGGTACTCTGCGTGATTGCCTATAGTGGACAACTTCCCCCTGTAGAGGAGACTGCACTTAAAGGTAGTCTTCTGCACCATACTAAAGGAGAAAAAAATGTAGCGGGGGAAGGGGGCATAGGAAAAAGAGAGAATCCAAGGAACCTTCCCCTTCCCATGCCTTTCCCAATGGAAATGCAGAAAAAGATGTGCTCGAAGGGTAGGATGAAAAAAGAAGAAGAGGAAAGACAATATTTTGACAACAACAAAAATCTGGGTGAAAAAAGGTAAAGTTTGGTTTTTTTTGGAAGAAGTGGCCTAGCTTGTGACAGAAATTCTTTGTGATGTCTCTGCTGCAGTGGAGGAAGGACCAAATTGAAAGTGTGACACAAACACTCTCTGAGCATGCTCCTAGAACAGAGGTCTTGACTTCTTTGATCCTGTGGACATCTGTGGAATTCTCATACAAGGTGGAGTGCACAACCACAAATGGCTGCAACAGTAAGTAGAGCCAACCAAAATATGCCAAGGTGCGAGGTTACACATAGTACCTTATTTATCTGTTTGACTTCTAACCCACATTCCCTTGCATAGCAAGGCTCAGAGCAGGGTACAAGAAGTTAAAACAATCAGATCGTTAAAAAATATCATACAGTAATAGTCAGAGCTAAAATCAGATGGTGCTAGGCACTAACCACACAGTATCCGAGTGAGGTTGTGCAACTGTGAGGTTTATAAAGCTGGTTCACTATGCAATGAGTAGCGGAATGGGGGGGGGTGAGAGCTGGGGGAGGCCAGGTTAGATGGAAAACCTTGCACCTCAACCATATGCCTGGTGGAACATTTCAGTTTTACAGGCCTCACGGAACTGAATAAGGTTCTGCAGGGCCAGGATCTCATCTGGAAGGGTGTTCTACAAGGCTGTGGCCAGAGCCAAGAAGGCTCTGGCCCAGGTCGAGACAAGACAAATACTTTTGGGGCCGGGGACTCCCAGGAGATTGTTGTTCATGGAACGCGGTACTCTCTGGGGGGCGTACCAGAAGATGGTCCCGTAGATATGTTGGTCACAGACCATGTAGGGCTTTGAAGGTTAAAACCAAGACTTTGAATCTTATAATAAAGTATTCAACTTGGAGCCAGTGCAGCTGGTGGAGCACCAGTTGTATATGGGCTCTAAAAGGAGTGCTTGTAAGCACGCACGGAGCCGCATTCTGGACTAGTTGCAATTTCGAGGTCAGTCTCAAGGGCAGTTCTGCATAGGGTCTAGCCTGGAGGTGACCACTGCGTCGATCACTGTGGCTGTCAGGGCAAGATAGGAAGGAAACCAGTTGCCAGACTTGGCATAGATGGAAAAATGCCAGTATGGCAACATTTGTGATCTGGACCTTCAGTTGAAAGGGATCAGTCCTAAGCTCTTCATGAGTGGCCTTGACATCAGTGGCTTGCTGTCAAGGGCTAGAAGTTGGCATCCCAACCTGGGATCTCCCTGGCTCAGCCACAGGGTCTCCATCTTCGATGGATTTTGTTTCCACTGACTCTGCTTCAAAAGCCCCACCTGGATCCACCACCTTTCTACACACACTTGGCAGATCCCAGGAAAGTGTCATCAGGTACCACATTGAGGACCCATCCTAGAGGCTGGAGCCAGCACTGAAAAATCCTTTTATGTTTAGTGCTATAGGTTTCTCTAAGCATATTCTGCTCATGCTCAAATACCATCACAGTGTGATATGCAAACCACTAAGAGCAGAAATTTGCACTGATTTCAGGAGATACTGTCCCACCCCCAGTCCCACATTCTGAAGAATAAATGCCAAATGAGGATATCTGCAATGTCTTGTCAGGCTTGTAAAGAACCACTTGCTAGCCTAGTTGTTCATTTATTTACAAAAAACAATAGCCTGGAGCTCAGACTGCCAAGGTGTGTGATTTCAGGCTGAATCCATTATTGAAATATAATGTATTTTAATAAAACAAACAAAAATCAGCTATTAAGTACAAATTATATCTAGCTACAACAGACACTGAAAATGTTTTTCTGATACTGTGCCATCCATGCTGGCTTAGCTACTCTGGGCCACAGGGCAACAGCAGAAGTAGTAGTGAATGAGACTTCTGGAATATTTCAAAGCCAAGAATTCTTAAAACTGCAAGTCATGGCTCTGAAAAATAAAGTTTTTAAAAGCTGCTGAGAGCCCAGATTGGCTGTTGCATTTCCGCATGAACTACTCCTTTCAAATCACTTTCTTTCAATCGGCCTCTGCCAAGAGCAGGTAATTCTACAAATCTTTGATCAGAGCAGTATTCTTGATCCAGAGGCTACCTGTCCATATGAGCAACTGCTCTTTGCATGCATAAACACAAGAGCAAGACATTATTTCGGAGTGCAAAACTGAAACGTGCCTCTTGTTTTTTAATCAAAAGAAGTGTGTTGCAGCTACCAAGAGTTTGGGAAACAATGCCCTAGCAGATGCAACTGAAACCCGATCAACGAAACTTACAAATGTATGATAAAGCTCCTGGAGCTGACAAATATCACATGTAGGCTCTGCTGATATAGTGCAGTGACTATATTCTGATACCTCTTGTGTGCAGTCACAATACTGTTAACACAACAACTTACTGGTTTTCAGTATGATTCAAACTAGGTACCATCAATACGGGATGGGAAGGTCGATGAAGTTGCTTAAAATGTGGCTCAGTTCAGTCTGACACATGGGCATGGCTTTGTTATTTCAAGAGGGAGAATGCCAACAGGTCAAAGCCAATGGATCAGTACGTACCTCATTGCGAGAAGCTGCAGCACGGTGTAACGGGGTTAGCCAAAGGGTATCCTTTGCATTAACGTTAGCACCTGTCAAAAAAAAGAGGTGTAATCCCACATAGGACACTAGCTAATACAGACAAGTAAATGTTTCTTCAGGTTTTGAGAAGGGTATTCAACATTTGGACCCATTCTATTTCATGGCCTTGCTAAAAAAAATATGAGTAGCAAGCAATGCTCCCCTCTAAACTGTGGAGTTTTGTGAGCAAACAGTCTACTTTGTGAGCTACTGGCATTAAAGTTGTGAGCAAGCAATTTGGCTACTGCATAAATTAGTTTGCTCTGGAGCCATCCTTCCTGAGCGAAGGCAAAAATGTGTGAGCTGGAGGCTAAAAAACTGTGAGCTAGCTCACACTAACTCAGCTTAGAGGGAACACTGGTAGTAAGGTATTTCTCCCTCCTTCTACCTGCTCATTAGGATCCAGTTACTATCTCAATGTTACTCTTTTCAGAAATGTTTTCTCTTTTGCACAATGCACCCACAATGCTACCACTTCGACAGGGAGGTGGGTTTCTGAATTTCTGTCTCCCAGTGTCTTTTCCCTGAATTAAAAATCATCAGGTACACAGCTGCTTTTACATCTACTGGAAAATATATGTCAATGTGACACTTCCATTATCATTACTACTAAGGGCACCCCCAGTGGCTTAACTGAAAAGACAACCTTTTCTTTTCACAGGACTAGCTCTTAAGCACAGAGAAACAACCTTACTCAGAAGTCTTACTCAGAAGTCTTCACTACGGTATTAGCAACACATCAGGAGCCCTGCTTGAGGATCACTTTAAAAACTTAGGGAGAGGGAGTTCCATTCCCAGCATTCTGTTCATTGTCCCAGTCTTCATCCATTTAAAAAAAAAAATGGTTTCCACAAACTATGTTATAAGCACTCGCTACCTATCTTCTGCCACTGCCATTAATTTGGGGACATTTAGAACACATTTAGTGAGAACCATCTGCTTTGGCTTCACTGTCCAGAAAGCTGAGTCTGCCCCTACATCCCACAGAAAGAGAGATGCAGTGGAGAGAGCCATGAGCTTTAAAAATAGCCTCACTAAATGCAGTCAGAACAGTTCTACAAACCTCCAGGATCATGACTAGTAATAATAATTATTACTAGCAGCAATCTGCTACCGATAGCATCTTTAATGTGAAAAGCACTAAAACATCTTATGGTGTCTCATTCACTCTTGCAACCATTCAAATAACAGGTTATTTCCTCTTTTAGAAGATTTCAAACCCAGGATGAGGCACAGTGACTTTCCACAGGATAAAGCCAAATAGGGATTTGAGTTCAGGTCTACCAGATTTAAATCCAATACTATCAAGCAACAGGGATTAAGTAGGCATTTTCAGCATTACTCATGTCTGAAACATAATGCTCTCTCTCATCTCCAGCTTCTCCTGATAATTTGGCTGTCTTTATACAAGCCTGAACCATTCAGCCACCAGTTCCTTTAGGAAATAATGTACAGACTCTGTGGGCCATGATGCACCGTAATGGCTCGTCCTGAGCTGGGCTAGCCACTGTTTCCTGAATCTCAGGCTGAAGGTGACTCCTATTTTCCCCATAGATTTTTTCTTCGTTCTGGAGAACATTTGCCCTCAAAGGCTACAATCCCTTCATAACCTGAATGTCTTCTGCTTTCAAATCATATGAGGCTGTTTGCCAATTAGAATGGACACACCTATACTTCTTACCTGATAGTATTAGGAGTTCAACAATTGGAGAGTCTCCCAAGTATGCAGCTGCATGCAAAGGGGTTCGTCTTTCTTGGTCCTGATGTGAAACAAAATGATACAGTCATTAGAAGATGACCAAACAGAATGCAGTATCCATGTCCTTTGCTGCCTAGGTCCTTTCTCCCTAAGAAAACACCATATTGCTGTTCTTAGATCTGCTATAAAATCTTTGGGCTTATCTACCTAAGAATTTACTGCAGCTCAAAGCTTGTATTGCAGGGTTCAAAAATGTTCCCAGACACAAACAGGAATTTTAAAGCTGGTGTGTTGTTAGCCCCAACCTCAAAATTCTTTTGCCTCCACACAGAAATATTTGCTTGTAGAAGCAGTTGGTGCCACAACATTCAGCTTTTAACACTGTGGATAAAAATCAACATTTTTGTGAAAAAAGATTTTATTTAAATTTATTTTTGTATTAAGTTTCAATTATAGTAGTTCTTTTAATTACTTGGTTAAAATGAGATTGGTACTTTATGCAATTTTATAATCTCTTAAACTGAATTTATGAAAATTTGCTTTTCTTTGCAAAATAAAAACTGTGGGGAAAACTTTGTAAATATTCCACTGTACAACAGTTGGTGCATTTTTATTAGGTCAGAGAATAGCAAATTGCCACAGACATTGCTCACTGATGCATCTGACAGATCTTTTACTCCTATGTTATATCTAGTTAACCACCCAACCTCTGCAACCAGCTCAGTGCAATAAATAAATAAAGTTATAGCAATAAATGCACTTTTATTAAGGAAATTCTTGGTGCAAATCAATTTCTCTCAGCAATTTAAACCACAAACACAAAATGTGATTTAAAATCAATCCACCACGCCTTTCAGAAGACTTATCTGCATGTCTTATCCTACTGCTTTTCTTCGTTGACAAACTAAGAGAAATGCACATAGCATGTCTGATCTCTCTACCCGGTAAGAGTGACATATACTTTTGTGTGATTAGTGCATACAGCTTGTATTGCTTTTGAATGTGACAGTCTGTTCTTAAATGCTACAATTTTAAATTAACAGTGTAAAAACAGGATAATTCTGACAGATCTGTCACACATAACTTTCTTTGCTTTCTTTTAGATGCCAGCTCTGTGCATAAAAGTGTTTATTTAAGGGGTTCTTTTTAACACTACTTTAGCCTAGAAACTGTTTTAAGCTATCTGTGGTTTGTTTTTATTACTTATGTTTTTATGTAAGGCTGTGTTTTAATACCTTCTAACATTTTGTTTTTAGCATTTTTATTTTGTAAGCCACCTCTGGCAGGTTCCTGGAGAGATGGCATAAAATATTCTAAATAAGTACATAGCCCTAATTTTTTGTTTAATTAAAATAATCTTGCAGATACCTGTTATAAAGAGCTCTAAGCTTGCAGAAACCAGTAACTGTGTAAAACAGTTTTCAAAACTTTAGAAGTTTCTATAAAAAATAACGTTCCTCTGCAACCACAAAAAGACACTGGATATGTTCTAGGAGACACTCTCATGGGGAAAGGGTAGCATAACAGCCCTGGCCTGACCCACAAGTTAACTGAATATATTATTCTCCAAATTCCCTTGCAACGTGTTAAGAATTCTGTTATAGAAATGAAAAAGGTTACTTGGCAGATGAATATTTATGGCAAGGATTCCCTGAAGATAAAAGGTTCAATCACCTCTTTAAACAAAATAGCACATAGATACAGAAAATCCTAGATTTACCTATTATGCCAGTACTAATTCCAGTCAAAATCGGTTAACAGGAAGAGCAAGGCAAGAAAAAGCAAAGGCAAACTCAGGCAACGTTATAATGATAATGGTCTACTGCAGTATTAACTCAGATGCCATTCATTTTGTACCAAAAATACATGACCCTCTTCCGAGGACAACAATGTGAATTATACAAACACAACTGCCTGTAGTGCTAACTCAAATGTCCAGGCACATTCTGCAAGTCAGCACCTAAATCAATTTCAGCCCAGCAGTGACTCGCAAATTGTAGGCAAGCCCTTAGCACTAGCTGTTAGTAAAGTAATTTAATTTCCCACCGAATCCACCTCAGCTTAAATACTGAAGAAATGCCTTCTGTAAGAACTGACTCATGATTAAATCTTTGTAAAGCATCAGTCTAGATCTAAGGTGCAGTAGATTGCAGATCAAAGCAGAGTCAGGTTGTAGAATCCCAAAGAACACATAGGCTTCAATCTTTCCAGATCCATCAAGGTGCAAGCACATGACAGGAAATGAAATGATATCACAGTCATGGTACAGGAGGAGGAAGAAAAGGAAGCAGAGTTAACAACCTCATTGGTGGGATAGGGCTCTGTGTTACACAGATGGGGGAAGAGAGAGAAGGCAAAGGAGAGCTTCTGTGAGGGTCCTCTGAAATAATGGTGATAAAAAAGAATCCTTACTACCATGGAATAACCTTGCCTTGCCACTCTGCTGCTCATGTGTGTACAGAGGCAGGAAGCATGGTTTCCTTGCTCTCTATGCCTCAGTGCTAACAGTAGGCCTTTCCAAGAAGCAGTAAAGAAAACGGTGACTTTACACAAGAGCTCCAGCAGGTGGGGCATTCTGAAAATATATCAAGAGCCTCATGTGCCAATTTTCACATTTCAGTTGCAAATAATTAGTATTATCTTCATATAACATTCCTTAACACAGAAGATATCAAGTTGCAGGCACAGGATACCTTATATTTCTTTTCTGTAAGGCTCTTGGTCAAGAATGGCGTGTCTGAAATAGGGGTGTGCATTCGGTAAAACCAAACCACCACCCCCGAAAAATTCCTTTTCAGAATTTTTCAGGTATTCGGCAAGCCAAATCAAAATCTCTGATCTGACCTGGCTGCTGAATACAGAATACTCAGCATTATTCGGAAGTGCCAAAAACAGGCTTGGGTGTGTGTGTGTGTGTTAAACTTTAAAGGGCTGCACTTACCTTCTCTTTCCTGCAGTTTCTCTCTCTTTCCCACCCTTTGCTCTGCGTTCCAGAAGGGAGGGGGAAGAGGGACCTTAGGTAAAGGTAAAGGTTTCCCTTGCTCGAAAGCCAGTCGAATCTGACTCTAGGGTTGCGGTGCTCATCTCCGTTTCAAAGCCGAAGAGCCAGCGCTGTCCGAAGACATTTCTGTGGTCATGTGGCCAGCATGACTAAACGCTAAGGTGCACGGAACGCTGTTACCTTCCCACCAAAGTGGTACCTATTTATCTACTTGCAATTTCTTGCTTTCAAACTGCTAGGTTGGCAGGAGCTGGATCTAGAGACGGGGGCTCACTCTGTCATGTGGCACTCTTGGGTCTTGAACTGCTGAACTACTGACCTTCCACAGCCTGCAGTTCAGCGTCTTAACCACTTGAGCCACTGCAGTTCCTAGAGAAACCTTACATACAGCCAATCACTGCAATGCATTTGCAAATGGCACTGCAGCTTGCAAGGCTGTTGTTGCTGCTGGCTTTAAATTTGCCCAACTACTAGCTTGCTTTCTCAGGGACAGGAGGGGAGAGGAGCACTGGCCAATAGGATTACAGGTAAGGGTGGACACACTATTCTTTGTCCAGTCACAGAAGTTTGTTCTTCTTTTTTTTAAGTCTTCTCTGTATTGTTGTGATGATTCTGTGCTTAAGTTCTGCCACTGAGCACTAGCACTAGAACACTGCACTAGTTCTGCTGCTGACCTTGCAAACATGCCCCCCATATTTCAGAGATTCTCAGATTTGATCTTAGTCCTGTTGGGTTTTGGCACTGCTACAGTAGCACTGGTTCTGGTGGGCACACTGCACTGATTCTGCTGCTGGCCTTGCAAACATGCCCCCTCACACCACACCTCACTTAGTTTCTACTAGAAATACTCTGGAATAAACCGCTAGGCTACTGTTTTATCTGCCTGCCTTTGGAAACAATGGAGGATGGAGGCACCCTATTTGGATGCCCCTAGAATTGGACCCCCTGGTCCAAACTTTTCCAAACTAGGGGGTTCTTCTGGGGAAAGGCTCCAGCAGCTACAGTCAAATTTGGTGCTCTACCTCAAACACCCTCCCCCCAGCCCACTGAATATTCCTTAGAAGATTTTGCCATTGACTACAATGGCCCCACAGGATACAATGAAGCTGAAATTTTTTTTTGTATTCCCAAATATTTCCAGATAACAATACATTACCAGTATTGTATTTGGGTATATTCAGGAACACCAAAAAAATTCAGCTTTATTATACCTGAATCCCAAAAATACCGACCCCCCCCCCCCGTATACTCCTAGTCTGAAATATGAGAGGGCTGGATCATACAGTTGCATGAACAGAAGGAGCTCAAGCAAAAGGATTTCTCCACCCACAGCATTCAACCCCATGTACACAGAAAATCTCTCTGCTGAGGGATCCTTGTTTGCAAAGTGTCATACAGCTGCCTTCAGGCATGATCTTCTAAGAGCAGAGCAGCCCTGTAGCCAGGATACTTGCCAGGAGGGGGCTTTGGACTGGTGGGAGCATCATGGGGCCCCCCACGTGGTGACATCACTGAGTGACTCTCTTCCTCTCTCTCTGTTTGGAGAATGAGGAGAGCCAAAGAGGAGGCAGCCATGCTTGACATAAGCCACTCAAGCTTTCCTCCCCCCCATCACCAGCCAGCAACTTGGGCCAGAATGGCCCACATAGGCACCTCACTGCGTCTGCAGCAGCCAGTGAGTTGGGCCTTCAGCTTACCAAGAGCCGATGGCCCATTTTGCTGGCTGGTGAAGATAGGGGGTGGGGGAAAGAAAGCTTTAGCCATGGTGGGCCTTCGCCCTAATTGCAAGGGGGGGGGGCACAGCCCCTAAAGCCCCACTGCTGGCTACAGCCTTGGAGTAGAGCCATGTGGTACCTAAAGGGCTGGGCAGGAGAAGATGTGAAAGATCCTGATGTGCAAGTTCTTCCTTCTCCCATTATCTGTAGGATCCAATTCCATACAACCTTTTGCTCCATTTTTCTTTCCTCCCTCCACTGAGGAGTTCCCCCACAATCTTTCTTCTTGTTCTTCCTGCCTACCTACTCCTACCTCTAACTCACCTGAAGTTCCAAAATATGACAGAAGCCATTTTGGATTGCCCTGAACTGGATGGACTAAGCTAGCCCACTCTTATCAGATCCCAGGGGTCTTTTCGGGGGGGAGCCCACCGGAGCGCAGCTCCGGGAGCTCAGAAGCCAAGCCCCGCCCCCAGCTGGCGTCCCGGAGAGTCTTTCAGGCAGCCGAATGTCAATTTCAGCTCCATTATATCCTATGGGCCATTGAAGTCAATGGTGAAAACATAGGGTATATTCTAGGGGCTGGAGGGAGGGGTTTGAGAGAGAGGCTCGAAACTCACAGGATAGCTGATGGAGCCTCTCCCCAAGATACCCACCAAGTTTCAAGAACATTGGACCAGGGGGTCCAATTCTATGGCCCCCTAAACAGGTTGCCCCTATTCCCTCCATTGTTCTCTATAGTGGGAAAAAAATAACTTATTTTCTCACCATAGAGAACAATGGAGGAAATGGGGCAACCTGTTTGGGGGCCCATAGAATTGGACCCCTGGTCCAATGTTCTTGAAATTTGGTGGGTATCTTGGGGAGAGGCTCCATCAGCTATCCTGTGATCTTGGAGCCTCTCCTCAAACCCCTCCCCTCCAGTCCCCAGAATATACCCTATGTTTTCACCATTGACTTCAATGGCCCATAGGGTATAATGGGGCTGAATTGCCACTGAATTTCTTTCATTCCCTCCTTTCCTTCTTTCTTTTTCCTCTTTCCCTCATTCTTCTCTTCTCTTCTCTTCTCTCTTTCTTTCTTTCTTTCCCACCTTCTTCTCTTCTCTTTTTCCTCCTTTCCCTGTTTCCCTCCCTCTTCCCTCTCTTTCTCTCTCTCTTTCCTTCCTTCTTTCCTTCTCTCTACTCTCTCTCTTTCCTTCCCTCTTTCCTCCTTCTGTGGCCCAACTCTAGTGAGAAGGAGTTTAAACTTTAAACCCCTTCTCTCTTAGCTCCCCCACCCAGACCAGCTGGGGAAGGGAAGGGGAGGCTTTTGAAGATGCTTCCCCCCTTTTGCTTCCCCTTCTGACATCACTTCCGGTGATGTCAGGGGGTGTGGCATATGCTAATAGCCTAATAGCTCATTAGCATACCATATGCTAATGAGCTCCTGCAGCTGTTCTTCTACGAAAAGACCCCTGTCAGATCCCAAAGCTAAGCAGGTTAGCCCTGATTAGTTCTTAGATGGGAGACCACCAAGGAAGTCCAGGGTTGCTACTTAGAGGCAGGCAATGGCAAACCACCTCTGTCTCATGGTTTGAAAACCCTACAGGGTAAATATAAGCCAGGAAGATTAATCTGTCTCCCTCTATTGGTGTCTTTTGCCAGGAGGTAAATATTTTTTTGTTTTATTTGGCACACCCCCAATAACGGTTACTCCTCCTCCATGCAGAGTTATTTATGTGTTGTTAATTGAATTATTTTATATTTTTAACTGTATTTTAATTGCTTCAATGTTTTAATGGTGTTTTTTAAACATTTGCTGCCTTGTAGACCCTGAGCAGGTGGAAAGGCAACATAAAATGTTTTAGAGAAATACAGGCAGTTGGCTGCAACTTGACAGTGCTTCCTACCATTTTGGATTACCTAGGCAATCCAAAATGGTTGCTGAGATCTCATCAAGTACTCTTGTGATACCTGGGAATTTTATTTCCACTTTTACTTTTTAAATATAAGGTTCTCCTGTAAACCTGGTGGTTCCTTCAGATGTGCAGAAATGTTTCCTCTTTCTGTACTTGGCCCCATCTTTTCCTCTCTAATTTCCCTCAATGTCTGAAATGAAAACGTTCAAGACTTTGCGGGAAACAGTATGTGTGTGTGGGAAAATCTTGTGAAATTTCTCTTTCCAAATGGCTCATGAAATGTTTCTTTTAAAAGTTTTTTTTAATTATTATACAACCACTTTATACAACTCTAAATATCTAAAATCCAAGATTCAAATGTAATATTATTAACTGCATCATTGCCACATTTAACTGAATTACTAAATAAGAACCATTCTTAGGATATGATATGGAAAAAATACTTTCAAATGTTGTATAATATAGAATATCTTTATATACTTGTGGCAATCCTCCGTCTTCTGCATGAAATCTATGATACTGACAATTATCTGAAAAAACCCTCCTCCCAGAATAAGCATGTAAGAGTGGAGAAGCTTCTTTGAAATTTGTACATATCTTCCATTTTCTGACGTCTATGAATCTCAAAGTACAAGTTCAGAATAAAAAGTCATGGATCTTTCAGACACTGATCCTAATAGATTAAAAAAACTTGAGCTGTGCTATCATTTTAAAAGGCTATAATTTACTGGGATGGAGCGGGCTATAAGCCTAATAAATAGGTTGACAGCTCCAAGTTGGGAAACTCCTGGATATTTGGGGGTAGACCTGGGGAGGAGAGAAACCTTAGTGGGGTACAATGCCATAGAGTTCACCCTCCAAATCATCCATTTCTCTAGGGGAACTGATCTCTGTAGCTGAAGATGAGCTGTAATTCCAGAGGATCCCAAGGTCCCACCCTACTAATAAAAAGGGACAGCTAATTTTGACTATGTATAGTTGCTAAGACAGTTACTGGTATATCAATTTTTACTGCTAGTTCTTAAGTACATTAAAAGGTAAGGTGTTTCTTCTATTTTTCCTCAGAAATGAACACTGAAACATTCCATGAGGGTTCCTCTTGCTCTGAGGAAGGGAGGGAATCTTGAATTCGACGATTCCCTTCTATCCATCAAGGAGACAGGACTAAAATCTGTCTGATCATGTTATAGAGTTTGATGTAAGCCCTATGAAGTAGTGGTGATGGCAGCAAAGAAATTTTACTTCTCTGCTACTGTTGCATCTGTTGGTTCAGACCATCCCAATTGTTTTTTTTTTTTGAAAAACAATTTATTAGGATATAATAAAAGTCCAAACATACATCAAAACCTAAGTTATTATACCTCCTTTCCTCTTTAAACCCCTTTCATGATTTCCCACAGTGCTCCAACCTCCAGCCCAAAACTTATATCGTCTTCCTCCCTCCTTTTCTCATTGATTATTTCTACAGGTAACGTATCTTCCAACCGTTATTCTTATATATTTATCCCCCTTTTCTACTTTCCTTAATTTTCAATAGTTATCAAAGCAAAGCAAATTGTCCTTTACATCCCAGTATTTCTCTAGATAGTCTTTAAAATCTTTCCAGTCTGCAAAAAATTCTTCTGCCTCCAAGTTCTTAAGCTTCCTTGTCATTTTGTCCATTTCAACCATAAAAAGTAATTTCTTTATCCATTCCCCAATTTCGGGGACCTTGTCTTGTTTCCAGTATCGAGCATATATCATTCTGGCTGTTGTGATCATGTACCACATCAATGTTCTTTTTGCCATATTAACATCTTCCAGTTTGAGCCCCAAAAGCAGTATTTCTGGTTCTTTCTTAAAACTACATTTCAAATGTATTTCAGCCCAAAACATTTTTGCTTTGTCACATGTCCACCACATATGATAAAACAAGACCTCCACTTTTTTATACTTCCAACATTTGTTTGACATGTTACTATTCATATTTGCAATCTTTTTTGGTGTCATATACCATCTATACATCATCTTATAGCAATTTTCTTTTAAATTATTACATGTTGATATTTTCATTGCATTTTTCCATAAAAATTCCCAAGACGACATAGATATTTCTTTGTTCATATTAATCACCCATTTTATCATTTGCTCTTTAACTGTCTCATCTTCAGTATACCATTTTAACAATATTTTATACATTTTAGAAATCAATTTTTTACCTCCCTCGAACCATACCATTTCAATCTCATTATATTTTTCCCTAAACCCAAAAGCTTTTTTATCTTTTTTAAACAAATCATAAATCTGTCTATATTGTAACCAACCATACTTAAAAGCCAAATCTTCTTCCATTTTCATTTCAAACGTTTTCCCCACTAATTTCAACATATCTTTATATTGCACCCAGTCTTCTCCTCTATATGTCGTAAATGGTCTTACAACCTCCGCCGGTACAATCCAAAGCGGTCTCTCATCTGAGAAGTACCTTTTATATTTAGTCCATGTATCAAATAATGTTCTTCGGATATAATGGTGTTTAAAAAAACCATCCATTTTCATTTTCTCATACCATAAGTAAGCATGCCAGCCAAATTTACAATCATGGCCTTCTAATGCCAACAATTTCTTGTCTAACGTAATCCATTGCTTCAACCAAGTTAGACAAACTGCATCATGGTACAACTTAAAATTTGGTAACTGGAATCCACCTCTCTCTTTTGCATCACATAGTATCTTCATCTTAATCCGTGGTTTCCTCCCAGCCCACACAAACTTAGATATTTCCTTTTGCCAAAGATTAAATACCTTTACATCCCTTACTATTGGGATTGTCTGAAATAAAAACATCAACCGTGGTAAAATATTCATTTTAACCATCGCAATTCTCTGCAATAGTGACAAATTCAATGTATTCCACTTTTTGGTATCCTGATGTATTTTAGACCAAAGTTTGTCATAATTGTTCTTATACAGGTCTATGTTCTTCATTGTCAACTCGATACCTAAGTATTTAGTTTTTTTCACAACTTCACACTGTGTCAGCCTCTGTAACTCCACTTGTTTTTCTCCAGTCATATTTTTACACATCACCTTAGATTTACTTTTGTTTAGATAAAAACCTGCTGAGTCTCCAAATTCTTTAATTTTCTCCATTAGCAATGGTAAATTCCGTGTAGGATCTTCAACCATAAACATTACATCATCTGCAAAAGCTCTGTACTTGTAAGAAAAACCTTTATTAGTTAAACCTTTAATTTCTTTGTTTTGTCTGATTTGTCCCAACAGTACTTCTAATATCCATATAAATAGTAACGGGGAAAGAGGACAACCTTGTCTCGTCCCCTTTTGTACTTTGAAGTAATCCGTCATTTCAGTATTAATTACCAATGCTGCTTTCTGTTCAGAGTAAATTGCTTCTATTATATTTCTAAATTGTTCACCGATGCCTATTTTTTCCATCACACTGTACATAAAATCCCAATTTAAGTTATCAAACGCTTTTTCTACATCTACAAAAAAGAAACCAACTTCTTTTTCTGGGTGCTTATCATAATATTCAATAGCATCAATCACCACTCTTATATTGGCTTTTATTTGTCTATTGGGTAAAAAACCTCCTTCTTCTTCGATTACATCCTGCAAATATATCTTAAGCCTTTCTGAAATAATTTTCGCAAATAATTTATAGTCACTGTTCAAAAGAGAGATTGGTCTATAATTTTTCACATTTGTTAAATCTTGTGTTTCTTTGGGGATACGCGAAATTGTAGCTTCCTTCCACGATTCTGGTACTTTTTTTTGTTTCTCTTATTTCATTTGTCAAAAGTTCAAAGAATGGAACAAGCTCCTCTTTAAATTTCTTGTAGAACTTTGCGGTAAAACCATCTGGTCCTGGAGCTTTTCCTAACTTTGCCTCTTGAATTGACTTGCATATCTCTTCTCTTGTTATTGGGCTGTTTAGCATTGCCTTAATCTTCTTCGATACTTTTGAGATCTTGATTTTCTCCAAAAACTTTTTTATTTTATCCTTGTCTATTGACTTCTTTCCAAAGAGGTTTGCCCAATATTTAAAGAAAGCTCTCTTAATTCCATTGCTATCCACAATTTCTTCCCCCCCTTCTATAATTCTATTTATAATTTTATTTTCCCGTCTTTTTTTCAATTGCCATGCCAAAAATTTACCAGGTTTATTTGCCTCTTCAAAAGATTTCTGTTTTAACTTTTTCAGATTCCAATGCATTTCTTGATTCATTAATGTATTCAGCTGTTCTTGTATAATCTGAAGACCATCCCAATTGTTAACATGGCATCTGCAGAATCCTCAAACTGAACCTTCATTGTATCAGGACCAGAGAATTAGTTGTGATACTTTTGCAAAGCTTTTTGCTGATGAAATATCAAAAATATGCTCTGATTTAAATACTGACTGTAACACAGATCCACCAGAAGAATTGCCTGTTCTATTTATGGACCACTTTGTCTCAGTTTCCATGATGGATGATGTTAAACTCCTAGGATCTATGAAGGCCACACTTGTGTCCTGGCTTCTAAAACCTGTCCTTGACTTCTAAAACCATGTAAAGACCACCACAACAAATCTTTATCTATTTATAAATCAATCACTAACTCAGGGTACCTTCCGTTAACCACTCAAAAAGACAATTATCTGTCCACTACTAAAAAAAACCAACCATACAGAAAATGACATAGCCAATTATTGCCCTGTCTTTGATCTACCCTTGCTAGGTGAAGTGATTGAGAAAGCAATAGCAGGCCAACCCCAGGTCTTTTTGGATAACTCACTTGGTCTAGACGCTTTTCAGTCTGGCTTCAGATCAGGCTATGGGATGGAGTCTGCTCTGGTGGCTTCAGTTGATGACCTCCATCTAAATGTAGATAAAGGTCAGGCCTCCCTGTCGCTTCTACTAGATTTATCTGCTGCCTCTGACACAGTGGACTATGCCATCTTGTTAAAGTGCTTGGAAGCAGAAGTAGGCATCACGGTTGTGCACTGGGCTGGTTTAAATCATTCCTCATGGAGCAAACACAAAGAATTGCCATTGGAGACCAGTTGTTGTCACTGTAGGACCTATCCTGTGGGGTCCCATGACACAATCCTATCTCCCATGCTGTTCAGTCTTTATGTAAAGCCCTTAGGCCAAATTATGCATAGCTTTGGGATTGGCTGCCATCAATATGCAGATAATACACACACACACTCTTATCCAAATATCCTGGTGATGCAGTAGAGGTCCTGAGTTGCTGCCTGACTGCTGTGGTTAAACAGCTAAGAGTGAACAAATTGAAACTAAACCCTGGAAAACGGAAGTCATGCTGGTGAGGAAGGCAGAGGTCTTGAAGAAGTTTATACTCTCCACTTTTGAAGGGGTTCAGCTGACTGTTTTTGACTCAATTGAGAGCCTTGAGGTTATACTGAACCCAACATTATTGCTGGAGAATAACTCTGCCTAGCTTGAAAAATGGCCCCTAACCTTGATACAGCTGATCTGTTCACCTGTATCCATTCCATGGTGACATTGAGACTAGACTATTGTAATATACTATACAGTGGTCTTCTCTCAAAATCAATTCGGAAACTGAAGTTGGTGCAGAATGCCATAGCTCAGCTATCACTGGGAGCAATATGGAGCATGTGTATTATTCCAGTTCTATAGTCACACCACTGGCTGCCCATCAGTTACTGGGCTCAATCCAAAGTTTTGGTTATCACATACAAAACCCTTAATGGCCTTGGACCCTCATATCTGTGAGACCGTCTCTCCCCCTATGCTCTGCAACGACAGCTTCGCTCATCTGAGCAGGGCCTTCTGCAGGAGCCAACCTGCAAACGGGCAAAACCAACAACTGCCTGTACACATGCCTTCTGCACTCCTTGTGGAACAGCCCGCCTGAGGAGGTGAGCAAGGCTCCTGCTCTCCAGGCTTTCCACAAACTATGCAAAACTGAATCAGTCAAGAGGGCTTTTCTATGCAGGCAATAGGGCAAGACGGTACAAAATGGTTCACAAAGTTACTCAGATATATTATTAAAGACTGTACCTATACTACTAGCAGTCAGGAGATGTGGCAGGCTTTATTCAGCTACCTCTCTGAATATCCTCCAGGCCCCCAGTAGGGGTCAGTCACCAGAGGTTGCCAGTGCACACACACTCACATATGAAAAAGTACAAAAAATATATTAAACATCCGGGGAGAACTTCTCAGAAAATGTGGATACACTAGTATAGGATAATGTAAATCCGGTTATGAAAAGGGTAGAGTCTGACTTAAGAAAGCAGTGTAAATTCAAAGGCAGAATCTGACTTAAGGAAAGCAGTCTAAATTTAATCTATTGTGGCTGGGCAGAACTGCTGTCGTAAAGATGAAGGTACTCCCACAATTCCTGTTCTGATTTTTCCTAAAAATCTTCTATCCAAAATCCAGGAGACACTTGAACAATTCATCTGGAGATACAAATAAGCTAGGCCTCTAGAATATCATGTGGCTTAGCTGTACCACCAATGGAAGATAAGAACATAAGAACATAAGAGAAGCCAATGTTGAATCAGGCCAATGGCCCATCTAGTCCAACACTCTGTCACACAGCGGCCAAAATATACCAGGTGCCATCAGAAGGTCCAGCAGTGGGGCCAGGACACTAGAAGCCCCCCACTGCAGCCCCCTCCAGCACCAAGAATACAGTGCATCACCTGCCCCAGACTGAGAGTTCCTATCTATACCTTGTGGCTAATAGCCACTGATGGACTTCTGCTCCATATGCTTATCTAATTCCCTCTTGAAACTGTCCATGCTTGTAGCTGCCACCACCTCCTGTGGCAGTGAATTCCATATGTTAATCACTCTTTGGGTGAAGAAGTACTTCCTTTTATCTGTTCTAACCCGACTGCTCAGCAATTTCATGGAGTGCCCACGAGTTCTTGTATTGTGAGAAAGGGAGAAAAGTACTTCTTTCTCAACCTGCTCGATCCCATTCATAACCTTATAAACCTCGATCATGTCACCCCTCAGCCATCATTTCTCCAAGCTAAAGAGCCTCAAGCGTTTTAACTTTTCTTCATAGGGAAGGTGCTCCAACCCTTTTATCATTCTAGTTGCTCTTCTCTGCACTTTTTCCAATGCTATAATATCCTTTTTGAGATGTGGTGACCAGAACTGTGCACAGTATTCCAAATGAGGTCGCACCAATGATTTATATAGGGGCACTATGATAATGGCTGATTTGTTTTCAATTCCCTTCCTAATAATCCCCAGCATAGCGTTGGCCTTCTTTATTGCAGTTACACACTGTCTAGACATTTTCATTGAGTTATCTACTACGACTCCAAGATCTCTCTCTTGGTCAGTCTCTGCCAGTTCAGACCCCATCAACGTGTATTTATATTTAGGATTTTTGGCTCCAATGTGCATCACTTTGCACTTGGCCACATTGAACCCCATTTGCCACATTGACGCCCACTCACCCATCCTCGACAGATCCCTTTGGAGTGCCTCACAATCCTCCCTGGTTTTCACCACCCTGAACAATTTCGTGTCATCTGCAAATTTAGCCACTTCACTGCTTACTCCCAATTCCAAATCTTTAATAAACAAATTAAAAAGCATCGGACCGAGTACTGATCCCTGTGGTACCCCACTGCTTACCACCCTCCACTGAGAAAGTTTCCCATTTATACTCACTCTCTGTTTCCTATTTATAAGCCAGTTTTTGATCCACAAGAGGACGTGTCCTTTTATCCCATGACTATTGAGCTTACTTAGGAGCCTTTGATGAGGAACTGTATCAAAAGCTTTCCGGAAGTCAAGGTAAATAATATCTATTGGGTCCCCCTTGTCCACATGTTTGTTCACTCCCTCAAAAAACACTAACAGGTTAGTGAGACAAGATCTTCCCTTACAGAACCCATGCTGAGTCTGCCTCAATAGTTTTTGTTCATCAATGTGCCTACTAATTCTTTCCTTAATAACAGTTTCCACCAATTTACCCGGTATTGATGTCAGACTGACTGGCCTGTAATTTCCTGGATCTCCCCTGGAGCCATTTTTAAAGATGGGAGTGACATTAGCTACCTTCCAGTCCTCAGGAATGGAGGCAGATTTTAAAGAAAGATTACATATTTTTGTCAGGAGATCCACAAGTTCACATTTGAGTTCTTTCAGAACTCTCGGATGAATGCCATCCAGGCCTGGTGATTTATTAATTTTTTAATTGTCCATCAGTCGGAGGACTTCCTCTCCTGTCACCACAATCTGATTCAGGTCTTTCAAACCCCCTCCTGAAATCAGTGCTTCTGGAGTAGGCAAGCACTTCTCCTCTTCCACAGTGAAGACAGAGGCAAAAAATGCATTCAGCTTCCCAGCCATTTCCCTATCATCCTTCACTACTCCTTTTACCCCTTGGTCATCCAAGGGCCCCACTGCCTCCCTGGCTGGCTTCCTACTTCTAATGTATTTGAAGAAAGTTTTATTGTTGGCCTTTATGTTTTTTGCAATATGCTCCTCATATTCCCTTTTTGCTTGCCTGATCACAGACTTGCATTTTATTTTCCACAGTCTGTGTTCCCTTTTATCAACCTCACTGAGACTAGCTTTCCACCACTTAAAGGAATCCTTCTTACCTTTTACAGCTTCCATTACTTTATTAGTTAACCATGCAGGCTTTTTTCTATACCTATTTGTGCCTTTCCCAACCTGCGGTATATATTTTTTCTGAGCTTCTAGGATTGTCTTTTTAAATAGTCTCCAAGCTTCCCCAATGGTTTTGACCTTCTCCACTCTTCCTTTCAATTACTTCCTCACATCCCCTCATACCAGAGAAGTTACCCCTTTTAAAGTTAAAAGTGATTGCGTCAGTCTTTTTGGGCAACTCCCTATCTGTACAAATGTTGAACTCAATGACATTATGGTCACTGTTCCCAAGTGGTGCAATCACTTTTACATCTCTCACCAGGTCTTGGGTGTTACTTAGGACCAAATCCAGGATCGCCTCTCCCCTGGTAGGATCTGTGATGTTGCAAGATTATTGCAAATATGGCATCGGTCTAGAGGACAACAATTCATTATGTCATATTGAACAACCCAGGTTAACAACTCCATTGAAAAATTGAAACTGATTAGTCAGAGATAACAGGTAATGTACAGACAGACTTCAAACCCTATCACAGGAGGTCCTCATAATACGCCGCTTTGGATAAAAAATACAAAATAGCATTCTTAGGAATGTACTCTAATGCCACTTATTGGTAACAAACATTTCAGCAAGTTAGATACATAGGAACTTTTCTGAGATGAGAACAGGTGGGTTTAAGTCACTTTATTGATTTTGTGAAGGATGGGAAAAATCTGTCCCTGGGAAAATTTAAGAGAGGGTAAAGAGTAATGCTTTGATGGGATATCAATATCAGCAAATCAAAACTTCCATCGGTCTAGTACCTAGAAAAGTAGATGTGTTTCGACCCCTGAACAAACTGGAAAATTTATTACTCCATTCAAATTCTTCTTATGGGTTATTGTTAGAATTAGACCTTAAAGAATCAACTTACAGGAAAAATGGTAGAGGGATTTGATTCTGGAAGTAAAACATTTTAAATGGGAAAATATTTAGAGACATTCTGAGTACATTGATGAACTACAGAGAAAATGGCCTGAAGCTCCTGTTTAGATGGTATGGGAGATGTCTAATAATACTTCAGATCAGTGTTGGAGATGCCATCAAGTGAAAGGTTCTCTGTATCATATTTGGTGGACATGTCCTATCACAAAACAGGCAACAGTTATCAGATCTTCTGGTGGGGACTAAAGGACAGCTTTCAGAAATATGTTCTTCAGAGAGCAAAGTTCAATGTGCTGAAAACTTGCAGTTTGGATACTGTGTTCCAAGTGATCTGCAGCCACAATCAAGCATCCATATTGTCATATCTGTCTATAATACCACTTAGAATTGTGCAAAGCTGGCATAAAAGTATAGCCCCTAACACTGAATAGATATCACATCTGACAGTGCCCCAGCACAGAAGACAGCATAACCCAGCTGGCAAACTCATCTTAGGCTCAACAGATAAAGCATATATAATGCTAAATAATATGCTAAATAACCTTGGTTATATAGCTTAGGACATACATCTTAACATGATGAGGGGGTTTGTGTGTCAGTGAAGCTGAGAGCAATACTGTAAAGGGTCTAAATTCCTAGCAGAGTCACTCAAGGTGGAATGTTCACAGTTGAGGCACCAGACTAAGATACATCCATCCCCTTTAGGGATCAACAGCCACATCAGCAGAAGAGAACAGACAGTTCCAGTGGTGATGGGGGAGGAGGAATCCTTGAGGGATAGCTACGGGGCAGCAGCATTAGTGGAAAGTGACCCTGGCAGAGGATCTTTTATAGACAATGGCAGTGCCACCTCAGCTAACCCTGGTTAGCACTGGGCAGAGAAAGGCAATGATAAGCTACTTCTAACCAACTCTTACCTCAAAAAAACCCTGATGAAATCAGTGTGCCACAGTATCTGATTGTTTTGATGCACAACCTATACTCTGGACAAGAGGCTACTCTTAGGACAGAATATGAAGAAACAGAATAGTTTCAAATTGGCAAAGGTGTCAGACAAGGATGTGTTTTATCTCCCTAAACCTTCAATCTATATGCAGAACATAGTATAAGGAAACTGGATTAGAGTTAGGTGAGAGTGGAAACTGGTGGAAGGAACATTAACAATCTGAGATATGCAGATGACACCACATTCCTGGCAGAAAACAGTAAAGACTTGAAAGGACCACTGATGAAGATTAAAACAGAAAATGCCAAAGCAGGATTACAGCTGAACATCAAGATGACAAAAGTGATTACTGCTGGGGAAGTATACAACCTTAAGGTTGATGATGAAGAAATTGGAAATTATTCAAGATTTTCTATTCCTTGGCTCCATTATCAAACTAAAGGGAGACTGCACGCAAGAAATCAGGAGATTGAGATTGGGGAGGGTAGCCATAAAGGAGCTAGAAAAGAGCCTTAGGTGTAAGGATGCATTACTGGCAACCAAGGTCAAGTTAATTCACACCATAGTATCCTCCATTACTATGTATGGGTGTGAAAGCTGGACAGTGAAGAAAGCTGACAGGAAGAAAGTGGATTCCTTTGAAATGTGGCACTGCAGGAGAGTTTTATGGATACCGTGGACTGCAAAAAACAAACAAACCCATGAGTGGGTTCCAGATCAAATCAAGCCTGAACTCTCCCTAGAAGCTAAAATGACTGAACTGAGGCTATCACACTTTGGCCATATTACAAGAAGACAAGAGTCACTGGAAAAGACAATAATGCTAGAAAAAGCTGAAGGCAGCAGGAAAAGACAAAGACCCAACATGACATGGATGGACTCTGTAAAGGAAACCACGCCCCTCAGTTTGCAGGACCTGAGCAAGGCTGTTAATGATAGGATGTTTTGGAGAACATTGATTCATAAGATCTACAATAGTCAGAAGTGACTTGATGGCACTTAACACACACAAACAATCACAGAGTTTAGACTTTATTTAGCTTTTCAAGTAATTATGGCCTTCTTTCTAACTATCCACTGCACTACTCATCTACTACCCCCCATGCCTGCTTCCTCACTGAAATCTCTCTGGTTTTCCCACACACACCACAATCCACCTGTTATATACTACCTGTCCCAGCCCTTGGCCAATTATTGCTTGCCCACAGAAACCAGACAAATAGCAGGAGCATGCTTTTTGAATTAATTCTTATTTTTCATTCCCTCAGTTGGGAGTACAGTAAAGTTCAAAACTTCGGTTTCCCTTTCTCCATCAGAGCCAAACCTAACAACAGAGACCATCTTACTCAATGGGGATGCAACATACATACATTTTGTCTTCCCCAGAAGTAAATGGTTTCATTTAACTCAGCTCATCTTGCTTGCTTGGTTGGGTCAGTTAGATTCATCTGCTCTGTTGGCACTTTCATGCTTCTGCTATTTGAATGTGGTAAACTGTGTCCAAGTTGGAGAGCTGTTGGTTTCTACCTCCTAAAGCAGAGAATTGTTGTCTTTCTGAACTGTATGATGTGCTAGGAGCAACTGGAAATTTTGCTTCCTACCTCAACAGGCTGAGGACTGTGCCTCGTCTATCAAAGACCTGTCTTAAAACTAAAAGAGCTTGTCTTTTAACAATGATCTTACCAATTTAGGCCTCTATGTACCAGCAGAAACACCATTTTTTAGTTAAAGCTCCTTTTCCTCCTACTAACATCCTTATTCCTAACAAAAAGCAATCACATGGCCATCTTAAGCCTTTGCTTGTATGCAAAACAATTCACCTGTTCCTTTCATGATCCTTTACCGCAGAATTACGCATTTCTAAAGGTATTTTGGTCCAAATCCTTGCAAAGAAAGAGTCTCAAATCCAAATACCGTAACAGTATTAAACATGGGTGTTCAAAACAGAATAGAACAATCCAAAAGACACCTATGTTTAGTACTATTACAAGCATTTAGATTCAGAAAATCTCTTTTTGGTAAAGGTGATTAGTTGCAAATAAACCTTTTAAAAGAGATCAGAGATTAATGACTTTTATATAAATAACTATCTACTTATACAAAAGGCATTACAACCTCCAGCCTTTACGGAAAATACTTCCCCCAGTACTTACGCTTGGTACTTTTTCTTTTGGATTCCTTACATCATGCTCATGTGATCAAAAAGCTAAAACAGTAGATTTACCACATTCCTGAGTCTTGGGTGCTACCAACAAGCTCTCATGCTGTACAAGACAGGCAAAGGTGCATATAATCACTAGTCTTCCTTATGTGTCATACTAAGACAACCACTACACGCACCTGTGTGAAATGAACCAAGATGAAATGAAGAGCCAATTAGTGCCCCATAGTCTATACAAAAACAAGAAGAACAACACTGTTAACACAGGCTGTTCTCACCCAGAGGCCAAGAGACTAATCCAGAACTCATACCGTGCCAAAAAGAACAGCTGACTCTGGCGCCATCCACTGCTCTGTACAGCTAGACCAATACATCTGGTACAGCTGATTCACAACAAAGTCAACATTTACTGATTTGAGCCTGGCTTGTATACCTCTTCTAAGTATGCAAAGTGCTTCACAGTCTTTACCCAAGCCATAACAGCCCTATGTTCACCATTAAAGCACTTCTTACAAACGAGAAACCAAGGATGAGAAGCAACAAGTTGCTCACAGCAAAACACCCAGAGAATGATTAAGCAGGATTCTGAAGCCAGGTCAATATCCAATCACAATGGGCAAATACACCAATAACTGGACAAGCTTTGAAAGAAGGAACTTTAACATCTTCCTCTAATAATGGGAGATAGTGAAAGCGACACAGTGACTGGATGAAGGCTATGCAGTAAGTTATTATCAAAGCTCCAGAAGCCCTCTCCCCAAACTCCACCCACACTGTGGAAAATCATACCCAGATGGCAAGAAACAGGGAACTGTGATTTTTCAGATAACACCATGTTCACATAGTATTTGAAACAGTGCAAGAAAATCTGGTGCTCCAACACTTACCAATACATTGATATTCTCCTGCTGACCCAACAATGACCGCACCTCCTCTATATCACGATTAAAGATGGCTTGGACCAGAGGAGGCTGTAAAGGATGGAGGGAAAAAAGTTGTAAAATAAGCAAGAGGAAGCAGGGAATTAGCCAAAAAAGCATCAGTGATCAGCCAGTGATCAGTCTGCTCTATCACCATCAACTAAGAGTGGCAGAAATGCCAAAAAGATTCTTCAGATTTCAGAAAGATACAATTCCTAGCTCTGCAAAAGCCAGGCTTGTACTTCCAGTCTTGTATATACAAAGCCAAAGACTAATTCAGAGGCCTAATATACTTGAAGAGTGTGCCATGAAACTCAGTTATGTCCCTCCTAACAGACATGAACATGGCAAGATTTGGGACACTTGCTATAAGAAATAAAGAGATCTGCACAGACAGACTGTAACTAGATGGAGGTGAAAGGCCAAATTAAGTCAAATCTTATGGACAACCATTCTTATTTTTAAAACAATTACGATCAATCAATTCTCCTTAAACAAAAGCAGTAAGACCACAACAATCCAAATAACCATTAAGCTCATGCTTTGCCGTTCTGCTCAGTATTGACCCACTGAAATTCTCTGAATTACCCACAGCATGGAGTGGATGGAGAAAGGTGAGACATATAACCAAGTGTTCAGAGCTTGCATATCCAAGTCTCTCCAAAACTGCCTTTCACAGATGATCGGGGCTTGAAAGAATTATTCTGGATTCCAGGCCCATTTTTTTCTACATAGGAACAGGGTTAACGAAATTTGGCTTTGCCTGGTAGCCAAGCCATTATGTGGTTGCCACCAATTCTTCCTCTTTCCCAAACACACCGGTGTGCAAATATGAAGGAGGGTGTAAAGTTGTGTTGAGCGCTGTGCAACTCATACTACTACCTGTTTGCTCCAAAGAGCAGTGCAGCATCAGTCCCTGCCTCAAATTCTTTGTTGTGTGCCAGGGAGAAACTCCTGCTTGTTCCAAACCTCAGTGTAATGTGCTCCCCAAACACACACATACAAACAGAACTCAAGGGAGGAGGAGTGCGTGTGCTGCAAGGAACTGTTGAGGTCAGGGTTGCCTGGGTTCATGCTCCCTAACTGGAAAGGTCACAAGGAGGAGACTAAGGCACAGTTAAGTGGCTGGTAGGTATATTTTTGCTTCCTTTGTGTTCTAGCATGGGGAATTTGCTCCCTTTTGTTGCTTCCTGTTCTGTGGTTATGAGCATAACCCCTAAGGGGATCAGAAGCATCAGTCCTTTCAATTATGGATACCTGGCTTGTACTCTAGGAGCACACTGCTTCATGTAGCAGAGGCAGCAAGCTAGCCATCAACAACAGGTACACCACAGAATCATAGAATGTTATGGACCTTGCAGGTCATCTAGTCCAACCCCCTGCACTCTGCAGGAGCATAGCCAAAAGATAGCCCTACATACCTACAACATACCCAAAAGATGGTTGTCCAGCCTCCACCTGAAAACGTCCAGGGAAGGAGCATCCACCAGCTCCCGAGGCAGACTGTTCCACTGCTCAACCACTCTTACAGTTAGGAAGTTTCTCCTGATATCTAGCCGGTAACGACTCCCTTGTAATTTCCACCCATTAGATCTAGTTTTGCAATCCAGAGCAAGACAGAATAGATCTGCTCCATCTTTTACATGATAGCCCTTCAAATACTTGAAGACTGCAATCATGTCCCCTCTAAGTCTTCTCTTTCCCAGGCTAAACATACCCAACTCTTTCAGCCTTTCCTCATAAGACTTGGATTCCAATCCTCTCACCATCTTGGTTGCCCTCTTCTGGACATCAGGCAACATAAGTTAGGGAGTGACAATGCTAGCAGTTAGCAGCTCATGCCACCACCTTCTTCCAGCTTCCAATGCTGGCTGTCTCTCCTTTTCTATCCTCCATTGGCTCCTTAAAGCCCCAGTTGCTGCCATGAGCAGAGCGCTTAGTCAATCAGGACAAGCACTGAGCTCCCTTGGCCCCAACAATCCTCTGCATGGTCATGGCGTCTGAACCTTGACTCTTGGGCATTCTTCTATCAGCCAGGATTCTAGAACCAAACTCCTCTGATCACCATCAGCAATTGGATGGACTGATGGCCTGGCCACTCAAAGTGTGCCAGGAGCATTTGCTCCTGATATGCAGATTTGTGAAGGCCTGCACAGAAACTTCTTTGTACACAGAAATTGCAGACAGGATTGGGGAATCACTACAGCCTATTTCTGTGAGCAGAACACAAACAACTTGAGGAATGTGATACGGGTCTCTTTGTATAAAACGGACAAGAGGGTTCACTACTGTCTGTTTCTCCTTGTTCCCCCACTTCCCTTTTGCGGTGTCTCTGCAGCCCCAGTATAAATTTTTCTGTTGACCAATGCTCCCTCGAAGCTGTGGAGTCCTGTGAACAAAAATTCTACTTTGTGAGCTACTGGCATTAAAGTTGTAAGCGAGCAATTTGGCTACTGCATAAATTAGTTTGCTCTGGAGCCAACCGTCCTGAGTGAAGGCAAAAATGCGTGAGCTGGAGGCTAAAAACTGCGAGCTAGCTCACACTAACTCAGCTTAGAGGGAACACTGGTGTTGGCATACAGGCAAGACCTCCCATGGCATGTGGATATCTTCCTTCAACATCAGTCCAGACCAAAGTGCAGACTAGGGATTATGCTACTGCATTGGAAGATGTAGCTGTTTTAGTACACTAAATTGAAACTGTAATCCAAATGCACAAGCTCTAAATCACAATCTCAGAGGGGAATACAGCAGAGAGCTGTTATAAATGCCCTCTCGGTCCTCCCACATACATAGCACGGGCTAGTACAAGGCAGAACTGATGCCAGCCCCATCTGCTCATCTCATCTTCCTTCAGCTTCTCCATCTCTTTCCAGAGAAATATTTCTGTCCAGCAAACCCCAGGTTTATTTCCCTTCATACAAAGTGCTTGATAAAGCAGCAAAAGGAAAGGGAGAGGGATGAGTCATTCACATGGAATGCTGTGAACTCAGCATCCCTCCTTTAAAGAGGAGATGGTCCCTACACAATTCTGCCCTGCAGCTTCTTGTGCAACTGGTACAACACACGCGAACTCCACTATTCACAATGGGAACAAAAATCCAAATCCAGTTTGTGAGATCTATAGCAAATTCTCAAGTGCCAAGAGTAGAAAGCCTAGGCTGGTTCCCCAACTACATAATGGGAATGGGGTTGAAAAAAACATTTTAAATTACCAAGCGCCAACACCACTTTTTTAAAAAGAAAACAGTCCTATATGGAATGGGGGTGGATATCAATATAAAAGTTATAGCCCAAACTATTAGAACCTAGGGATTTTTCCAGGATTGAAGTGACAGATAACCGAGAATTATCATAATACACTTTTCACAGAGACATTATGAAAGTGATGAATCGTGCGTGTGTGTTTGTGTTCGTGTGTGTATGTGTGTGAGAGAGAGACAGAGAGTTTCTAACTTCCATCTCCAAAAGACAGGAGAGACAATGCATCCCTGTGCAAAGTACATCCTGACAACTGCTAAAAAAGTCTGGCTTGTGTGAAGAAAAGAGCCCACTTGGTAGCCCATCATTCAGGCAATTAAAAAATCAGAGACAATCCTAGAGAACTAGCCTAATTCTTTCTTTGCCCTGTGGCAACCTGGATGCTGGATTGCAGGGGCAGGCCTTCCCCACAGGCTACCTTCACTTTTATCAGTAAAACTTTATTCTTTCAAACAGAACATAAAACTCTGACACTGAAATGATACAGCAAATATTTGGCCAAGTAATGAGAACTCTAACCATAATGAAAAATTAAAAGGATGAATTCCTCAAACTAATTTTTAATGTCATTATGCTGGATATTATCATTACATTTATTCATACAGAGTACAGCTACCCTTCTAAATTAAGAAAGCAAAGTCCATGTATAGGAACATACAATTACAGCTACTGAGGTTTTGTCTACATCATTTAAGATGCACGGTGGACTCCACTACTTCCACAGAGCAAGAAGACTTAAAAAAAATCAAAAGTATGAGAGACACTTGAGAACAGATACTCTCACTTAAGTACACAGAGGACCAACCATCAAAGTGGGAAATTGTGACACACAGCCCAAAGAGCGATCTTCACTGGGAACAAGACACTCCAATTCTGCAGCAGCAGTAAATTAGATTAAATGGACAGAGAAGGCTCAGAAAAAAAAGGTGAACATGCAGCCAGGCCATGACAAAACACAATTGCAAAGGCCAACGGAGACTTTACAGAGAGGATGCAAACCACCTCTTTGCAACTGTTTTTACATCCTCATAAACAAGAATATAGAAGGCCACAAAAAATTATGAGCCCACTTGCTTGAATACATTTATACATCACAAGGCACCTTGAACAGCAAGTCTGACAAGGTTACTGGCCTTGGACCAGTGGCTTAACTACAAGATTGTTAGAGAAACATCTCTTGAAGAATGACAGTAGACTTGAACCATCTGCTCCAATACCTTGAAGAATGTGTGTATGTAAAAATAAGGACAGAAAAAAATGCTGGCAAGGAGGGAGCAAAACACAACAATCTGTGAGCCAAGCAGTCAGGATGGGAGAAAACAGACCATGAAAAAACAACAGGGGAGTAAGATTCAGGAACATGCAGGCAGCTGCACAGGTCCAAAGCAATGTCCAGAAGCAAAAGTCATGTAATACTTTTTATTAGGGCCAAAACAAAAATAATACACATTATGAAGCTGAATAGAGAAGCTGCACCCTGAAGAACATTCTCTTCTATTAAAAAACAAAAACAAAAAAACATGAGATCGAATACTACATTCCTGTTCTGTTAATCTATATGGGCCCAATAAAACATATGACATGAGACTGCTGCTTTTGGGAAGAGAACGTTCTTCAGGGTGCAGCTTCCCTCTTCCCATTGTGATGGTTTCCCTGTCTCAAGAGACAAAAGCCTTTTGAGGATCTGGACCCAGCAACACTAAAAAGAAACCCTTTATGGAAAGGCTCATAAAAATGGAACGGAACGACCGATGAAACTAGTGGGAACAGGAAAGCAACGATGGAACGGAACGCGAAATGAAAGAGGAAGGAGTGAGCCTGCAGGTGGAAATGCGGGATGCAAGCAGGGGACGGGGCAATCAGATTCCCTTCTGCTTAGGCGGGAAACAGACTACGCCAAACCCAGGCGCCGCCGGCCTTCTCGGCATGTCGACAGCATCTGCGCCGGGCTCAGCCCAGACCCGCCTCTTCTCCGCTCTCCTGCTTTCCCCGCTGCAGTTCGGGTCGGATCCCGTTGCCTGCGAGGGCAAACCAGACTGTTCCCGCCGACCTAGGTGGGCGGCTCCACAAGTAGGCCGCGCATCCCCAGGCTGGCGTAGCGGGCGCGGCCGGGCTGGGAAGAAGGAGGCCGGAGAGCGGGATGTGAGTGTGTGCGAAGGAAAAAGGAAAGAGGGGACGAGCGCCCGCCCTCTTCTCTTCCCCCACCGTACCTGGTCCGTGATGCTGAGAATCCCCATCTCCGGGCGGGGCCGCCGCCGCCCCCCCTCACTCAGCAGCGCCGCCGCCGCCTCCGAGCTCCCGGCATCGATCGAGCTTCAGCGGCCGCAGCACCCTCCGGCTGCTGTGGGTCGGGCGGGGAGGAACTGAGCCCGCCCACCGGAGGAGGGAGGGAGGGAGGGAGGCCCTTGCCGTCGTAGCGACCCCTGCCGGGGAGGCCCAGCCACCACCACCTACCCAGCCCGCGGGGACGAGAACGGGGAGGCGCCTCGGAGCCGCCCGCCCGCCCTGTCCTGGCCCTGGTCTCTCGAGTCGAGGCCTGTGGGAGCCACACCACCTCCGAAGAAGCGGAGTGGGAATTCCAGATGGGCAGCAGCCCTGTAAGCAGGAGTCCAGCGGCACCAGCACCTTAAAGATCCCGGCATTAAGCTTTCGTGAATCACAGTTCACTTGTTGACGGGAGTTCTGACTTGGAAAGCTCATGCTGTTTCAAAGGTTAGGCTTTAAGGTGCCACCGGACTCCTGTTTTGTTTTGGAGAAGTTACTACTCCTATGCAAACTTATGCAAGTCCAGTCCGATTGATTTCAATGGATTCAGGCTGGAGTAGGCCTGAACAGGATTGCACAGTTAGCCTTTTAAAGAGACCCCCGCCTCCAGCTGTTGTACTTTTCACTTTTTTCCTTATTAAAGGACTACATATTTAAGATTACACTGATCATAGACACAGTACACAGATTACACCCAGATTTAACTATCATATATATTCGCAAGCTAGCTAAAAAGTGGCAAAATAATCAATTTTCTCCCCCTTTTAGTTTAGGCTGGTGGATGAAATGGATCATCTCACTCTGCTTTATCTATCATGATTAGGGAACTAAACTCTGGTATTACATGCATCAGTTACTGAAGAATAGATGTTGTATATAGGATTACTGACACTATAATTACACATGTTGTAGGGAATACACATACAATCCATGGAGAGCAAATTTGGTGTAGTGGTTAAGTGCATGGACTCTAATCTGGAAGAACCGGGTTTGATTCCCCACTCTTCCACTTGCACCTGGCTGGATGACCTTGGGCAAACCATAGCTCTGGCACAGCTGTTCTTGAAAAAAGAGCAGTTTCTGTCAAGAGCTCTCTCAGCCCCACCTGCCTCACAGGGTGTCTGTTGTGGGGAGGGGAAGGGAAAGGAAGTTTGTAAGTGGCTCTAAGACACCTTTGGGTAGTGAAGGGCAGGGTATAAATCCAATCTCTTCTACATGTGATTTTTCTTCATACACACATTGAATAATTCTGTTGTATTCAACATGTGTATGGCTGGATCCATAATTTAGACCCCATGATCATTCAGATATTGCTCCCCAGATTTTTTTTTAATGAATATGCATTTGCTTTTTTGCAAACAGATACATGAACATTCGTGCAGGATCTTTGCACATTCACACTAATATGTAAGCAGGACCACTGTTGAAAAGGCTCCGAGTGGGCAGCAACATTAATAGATTGTATTCAAAATTAAGTTCCTCCATTTTCAGTTCAGTGGAGCTTATTCCCAGGTGAATAGGATTGCAGACCTAAAAGCAATATTTAATAAAGCATATGTATGTAAAAGATGTGAAAGATAATTATGTCTTTTTAATTAAACAAATAGCTGGCTAGGATCCTTGTTTGTCCATGCTTACTATGTTCTTCCATCAATGAAAAAGATGTTGCATCTTCTAGAAAGATGCTCAGATTTAGGCTTCTTAGAACTATTGGAGGAAGAAAATTCCAAAGCTATTTTATAGCTTTTCTGTGGGCTGTGTGATGCCATTCAGATTTGCCAGCTGGTTGCTGATCACCACCAAGAGGGTGCTTTCAGTTGGCCATAAAGCTTGAGAAAAGACAGCAGGGAGACAAATGCTAAAGGAATTGAATTGTTAACCAGCACAGCTAGTGTTGGAATATACATCCAGTACTTCAGAAGACATGCATTATTTTTAGATATTTGAAATAGTCTTCTGTGTACAGGTTTTGTATACCTAAGCATTTGAAAGTGATTGCATAAGAGCCTTGAATGGCTGGTGACTGGTACAAGGCACTGGAATTTGTGGCATACATTTAGTATTTGGGGGCTTCCATCATTTCTGGATGCTGATACTACCTTATCAGCTAGTACTGTTCATTCCCCATCCCTGCTCAGTTTCTAAGTCGATATCACTAAAACACCACATGTTTCTGGGAAACTGGACTTGGAAATGGCTTGGAGAAGTGTGAAACAAGACCATTGTTTGGTTGAAGTGATGTTCGTCATCAAACTCCATCACACATCATGGAACAGGTACTCACAATTCCATAATATTTTTGTCTTTTTTGTTAGTAAAATCTTTGTAACATCATAGATCAGGCTAGATAGCAACTGATTGTACAGTTTTGCAGTACTAGATCAGCACGATCACAAGAACCCAACTATATGATCGGAACTAACATAATGCGTGCTATCATGTGCCAGGAATGACCTTCTGCCATTTGGACAAATGTAGTACTTGTATGAAAGAGAATGAACAGACTCAAATCAAACATTACAAATATAAACATAAACCAATGGGGGGAGCTTTTATCTCTCTGGATATTCTGTAAGGAAAGCTGCTGTACTTCTACAAAAGTTTCAAAGGAAGACTCCAGTGTGAAGCTGCTGAGTTAGATTTCATACACAGGTTGGACGAGATAGGCACTGCAAGGACAGAGAATGGCTACTCACTACAGGAAATCATTGTCCCCCTTAGCAGTTCACTCTGATTACATCTGTTATTGTTTTGACTGGATTCTGTTTTCATTTACACTCCACATACAATGCACCTGTCTGTTGGATTGCTGGACCTTCTCACTTTATAATAATAAACAACCTTGTGCATGTGCTGATTGAGAGAGTAAGGGAAGGCAATTGCAGCTGATGAAACCTTGTGTGTATATTAAGTGCCATCAAGTGGAGAGCCAGTGTGGTGTAGTGGTTAAGAGCAGCAGACTCTAGTCTGGAGAACTGGATTTGATTCCTCACTCCTCCACATGAAGCCAACTGGGTGACGTTGGGTCATTCACAGTTTTCTCAGAACTCTCTCAAACCCACCTAACTCACAGGGTGCCTGTTGTGGGGAGGGTAAGGGAAGATGATTGTAAGCTGCTCCAAGAGTCCTGGGGTATAAAACCAGCTCTTCTTCTTTCTTCTTCTAACTTATGGCGACCCTATGAATTAATATCCTCAAATTGTTTTTAAATATTCTGTAAATTCTATTTATGTGTTTTAGAATCCTACTGTGATCCGCCCTGAGCCCACTTGCGGGGAGGGTGGAATACAAATAAATAAATATTTCCCTCTTGCTTACATCTATTTTGCCTTCCTCCCCCTGTCCACGAAGTAGCCAGAAGTGGGAGTTGGAAGGGGGATTGGTTATTAACCAACTGTTTGTTTTTAATATTGTACTAAGGTTTTAATTCATTTTATCTTGTTTTATCTCTGGTTGTATGTCGCCCAGAGCCCTGCAGCAGCAGAGTTGGGGCGATACATAGATATAATTAAATAAATAAATAAATAACATGGCCTATCATTAACAGCCATTCTCAGGTGTTGCAGACTGAGGGCCATGGTCTTTCTTAATTTAGTCAATCCATCTCATGGTGGATCTTCCTCTTTTCCTGCTGCTTTCAACTTTTTCTTGCATTATTGTCTTTTCCAATAACTCATCTTCTCATAATGTGACCAAAGTATGATAGCCTCAGTTTAGTCATTTTAGCTTGTAGGGACAGTTCAGGCTTGATTTGGTCTAGAACTCATTTGTTTTTTAGATTCAGGTGGGGTAGCCATGTTGGTCTGAAGCAGCAGAATAAAGTTTGAGTCCAGTGGCACCTTTAAGACCAACAAATTTATACCATGAAAAACCTTTGTCGTTCTTAAAGGTACCACTGGACTCAGACTTTTTTTTGGTCTGTTTATTTGTTTTTTGGGGTCCCTGATATCCATAAAACTCTCCTCCAACACTACATTTCCAAAGAATCTACTTTCTTCCTTTCAGCTTTCTTCATTCTCCAGCTTTCATACCCATACATAGCAATAGGGGATACAATGACATGAATTAACTTGACCTTGGTTGCCAGTGACACATCCTCACACTTAAGAATCTTTTCTAGCTCCTTCATGGCTGCTCTCCCCTAGCTTAGTCTCCTTTTGATTTCTTGTGTGCAGTCTCCCTTTTGGTTGAGCATGGAGCCAAGGAATAGAAAATCTTGAACAATTTCAAATGTCTTCGTCATCACCCTTAAAAGTTGTATACTTCCCCAGTAGTAATCACTTTTGTCTTCTTGATGTTCAGCTGTAATCCTGCTTTAGCACTTTCTGCTTTACCCTTCATTAGCAGTTGTTTCAGGTCTTCACTATCTTCTGCCAATAATGTGGTATCATCTGCACAGCTCAAATTGTTAATGTTCCTTCCAGCAATTTTCACTCCACCTTCATCTAAATCTAATCCTGTTTCTTTATAATATGTTCTGCATATAGATTGAAGAGACAGGGGGATAAAATACATCCTTGTCTGACACCTTTGCTAACTGAAAACCATTCTGTTTCTTCATATTATGTCCTAACAGTGACCTCTTGTCTGGACTATAAGTTGTGCATCAAAACAATCAGATGCTATGGCACACCCATTTATTTTAAAACCAACCATAGCTTTTCATAATCCACACAGTCAAAAGTTTTGCTGTAATCTGTGAAACACAAGCTGATTTTCTTCTGAAATTCTTTTGTAGGCTCCAGTAACCAAAAGATATTTGCAATATGATCTCTAGTGCCTCTTCCTTTTCTGAACCCAGCTTCAACATCTGACATTTCTTCTTCCATATATGTTAACAGTCTTTGCTATAAGATTTTGAGCATCACTTTGCTTGCATGAGAAATTAATTTGATAGTCCAATAATTGCTATAGTCTTTGATGTCTCCTTTTTTCAGAACTGGAGCATTTCCAGTCTATAGGCCATAGTTTTGTTTTCCTTATTTATTGGCACAATTGTGTTAAGACTCTGATGGACTCTGTTTCCATGTCTTAGAATAGCTCTGTTGATATCCCATCTACTCCTGGTGATTTGTTTCTCCCAACTGCTCTCAGTGCAGCTTTCACTTCATTTTCTAAAACTGTAGGTTCTTCTTCAAAAGATTTGTCTTGGAAGGAATCTGTCACACTTTCATTTCTTGTGCATAGTTCTTCAGTGTATTGTTCCCATCTTTTCTTTATTTTGTCCTGTTCAGTTAATGTATTTCCATGTTGATCTTTCAGTGTGCCTAACTGCAGTTTAAATTTCCCTTTGATTTTTTAGATCTTGTGGAACAGATCTCTTGTTCTTCCTTTTTTGTTGTTCTCTTCTACTTCTTTACACTTGTTATTATAATAGTTCTCTTTGTCTCTATGTGCCAGTCAGTGGAACACTGCATTCAGGCACCGATTCTCTTTCTGTCACCTTTCACTTTTGCTTCTCATCTATCATAAGCAGTTTTAAGAATTTTATCAGTCATCCCTCAAGGTTTTTCTTTTCTTTTGGCTACAGGAATAGTCTTTGCAGATTCATTCTTGATAATATCCCTGGCTTCAACCCATAGTTCTTCTGGTTCACGTTTACTTGAACTTAGTAATGGAAATCTGTTCTTTACATGGTCTTTAAACTCTTCAGGAATGTTGCTTAGATTGTCTTTTGGCACTATGGCTGTTTTGGTGTTTTTCTTCAGCTTTATTCTGATTTTCTATATTAACAATTCATGGTATGTGCCACAATTGGCTCCTGGTCTTGTTTTAGCAGAGAGAATAGAGCTTCTCCATCTTCTTCTTCTGGTTATGTAGTCTGTTTCATTTCTGTATTGGCTGTTTAGTGATGTCCAGCTATACAATCATCTGTATGGTTGTTTGAAACGTGTTTGCAATGAACAAATTGTTGTCTTCACAGAATTCTATGAGTCGCTATCCTGCTTCATCTTGTGCTCCAAGCCCAAATTTTTCAACAATATTTGATTATGCTTTGTTTCCTATTTTTGTGTTCCAGTCATCTCTGATTATCAACACATCTTGTTTAGGTGTGTGATCAATTTCTTCCTGGACACTTGCATAAAATCTTTCAATTTCTTCCTCATCAGCATCTGTAGCTGGGGCATAAACTTGAATGATGGTTATATTGATAGGCTTTCCATGAAGCCTGATTGATATTATTTGGTCAGATTTTGCATTATAGCAATATAGGCGATTGCCTACACTACATCCCGCCTCGCTATTAGAGCAACTGCATTCCTTCTGTGTTTGTCATTCCACCAGTAAAACACTTTGTAATTTTTTCACTGAAAATGTCCTAATCCCACTTTAGTTTGCTTCACCCAGGATTGCAGTGTTTAAACACTCCATTTCTCCTTTTCTGATTTTGAGCTTACCTTGATTCATACTTCTTACACCATGTTCCCAGGCCTTGATTGGAGCTGGAGCTCACTGGAGCAATGCTCCAGCAGAGAAGAGGCCAGGGGGTAGAGACATATAGCAAGCCCTGCCCCTGCTTCCAGCAGTTCTCCCCTCAGTTGGCCTGGGAGGAGAAAGAAGAAGTAAGGTAAGTTGTGGATCCCCCCCCACCCTTTCCAGGCCTGGGAAAGCCCTTCCCACTCCACCCCACCACCCCAACCCCATCTTTCCAGGCCTGCGCTAAAGCGCAGGGCCCTGGAAAGCCACCCCACCCCGTCTTTCCAGTGGCACCTTGAAGACCAAGGCTTATTCAGGTAGAACCTCTACCTCCTCTGTGAGGGCAGATCTGCATGTTCCCACCCCCCCATAGCTAGCAATTCAAAAGAGTCCAGTGGCCCCTTTAAGACCAAGGTTTATTCAGGTACAAGCTCTCCCACCTTCTGACACACTTCCAGTGATGTCAGGGGGTGTGGCATATGCAAATGAGTTATGCAAATGAGTTATGCTAATGAGCTCCTGCACCTCTTTTTCTACAAAATGACCCCTGCATGTTCCTATTATATGCATTGAACAGCTTTGGAATTTCCTTTTGCATCCATTCATGTCAACAACTGAACGTCCTTTCAGCTTTAGTCCAGCTGCATCATTAAGAATAGCGCTAGTCGTAGTTGTCCCCAGCTCTTCCCCAGTTGCTGATTGGGTGCTATCCAACCTGGAGGTTCCATCTTCCAGCACTATACTTTTTTCCATTTCGGGATTGTCGCATCATAGGGTTTTCGAGGCAAGATTTGTGCAGAAGTGGTTTACCATTGCTTTCTTCTACGTGGTACTAACAGAATTAGCTGAAGTGGCATTGCCGTTATCTACCAAAGATCCTCCACCAGTGCCACCTTCCTCTACTGCCGCTGCTCAGTTGCTACTCTTCAAGGATTCCTCTGCCCCCATCACCATTGGAACTCTTCTCTCTCTTCTACCAGTGTGGCCATTGATTCTCAAAGGGGGTGGATGCATCTTAGTTTGGCATCTCAGCTATGATCATTCCACTTTAAGTGACTTTGCTAGGAGTTTACACATCTTATAGTGTTGCTCTCAGCTTCACTAGCATACACAAACTCCCTCATCATATCAAGGTGTGTGCCCAATAGGGATGAAAGCTTAGGCCACGCTTAATGGGTTAATTTTTATAGTGCCACCGGTTAGAATTTCTGTTATCTAGCAATAGTACTAGCCAGGCTCAAGCTTACACAGTCTCAAATATGTTGCACCTCTCTATGAACTACAAAGAAAATGCCACCTGAAATGTAGTACAGTTTTAACAGAGTCAAGAGGCAATGTTGGTGGCTGAGTTAGAAGAAATATTGGGCTACACCCAGCAATGTGCCAGCAAACCAAAAAGGAAAAAATGGCATTTTTTCATTTCCTCTTTTTGGTTTAGTGGTTGAGTTAAACACAGAATTTCTGGAGTCCACTAGAGGGCACTATAAGCTGTTGATGTATTTCAGTGCATAATGCCGTAAACAAAAGATTTAGGGTTTCCCATTTTCTAATCCTCTCTCCAAAGTAGTACTTTTAACAACAGTTTAATATGCAGATCTTAGTAGGTGTAAATGCTGATATCCATGCTGTGAAAAGCTTTTCCTGTGGATTTCTGCAACCCTGTAAAAGGCGTAAGAGCAAGCAAGTCTGATTTTTTGTTCTCTAATAAATTAGCAAACTGGACTAGACTAGAGTAACTCCTTTAGAAATAAATGGAAAGGAGCAGTTACTCCTCTGTAACACTGATCACTATTTGATATGTATCCAGCTCTTTAGGTCATTTTTGTGAGCCTGAGATCTCATTTTGGAAACAGCCAAGTAATCAACTGTCAAGAAGTACCAGAATTATTTTTTGTTACACATTAACTGCCTTTCCAAAAATAATGGCCAAGATATTCCATAAAAAATACATAAAACCAATACAGCATTATAAAACCAGACAGACAAGTCATGGTATAAAAACGAACCAGTTCACAGCCCAACAGCCACCAGCACAAACAGGAGGGGGAGTCTGTAGCTACATTCTAAGAGCTGCAATGACTCACATGGGTCTCATCAGACAGTTTCAGAGGACAGATGCCATAACAGGCAGCATCCTAACCCATTTAGCATCCTGAATGTAGAAATACAGGTGACTGCAATCAAGTCTTCCATAAAAATTCAGCTGTTCCAAAGAATAGAAAACGAAAATGTATTCATCAGTGTCAGCTCAAAGGTTTAGGGGCCATCAGGCACAACCTCCCCAGTAGACCCTGGCAGAGGCAATGCCTGTATATGGAATTCTCTTCTTCTGACAGTGCAAAGTGATAATAGTGGCTGTATTTGGGTGGTGGCCGGTCTTGGAGTCCTGACAAACACCTGAACTTGGCACCCTCTGGGTCTGTCCCAAGACAATTCCTACCTTAATTAAATCAACTAAATCCACAGACATTTGTTGTAAGAGGTATTTTTAATATAAGAGATGTGCATTAATCTTTTGATATCTGGATCTTGCACAACACTTAGCATCATTACAAGATTTAATTGGTCACCTCATCTGCATTTCTGAAATTGTTCTAGTACAATTTTTTTGTAGAAAACCAATCCAGGATATGTATGTTAGAAGGTGCTTGTGGAAGATGGTAACATTTGGGACACTGTCGATGGGGGAAGCAGCATCCTATGAAATCCTTATAATAAGTCAATCCATTTTACCCACTGTTGTCTGTCCTAAGGATCCCCAATCTGGCTGAGCCTGTAGACTAGGGTTGCCAACTGCCTGGAAAAAGAAAAGCCAGTGCTTTTAATGGGATGTTATGTTTCAGGTAGCAGCCTGAATAGCTCTGACTTGATCAGAGCTTGGAAGCTTAGTAGGGTTGGCCATGGTTAGTACTTAGATGGGAGACCATCAAGGAAAACCAGGGTTTTTATGTGGAGGCAGGCAATAACAAACCTCCTCTGCTCAGCTCATGCTGTAAGTCAGTCACAACTTGATAGGACTTTATTATTATTATTAGTAGTATTATGAATTATCAAAGTCAGAAGTTTGACTGGTAGATGGTGTTCTACAATATGAGATCTAGCCAAGTTCTTGGGAATTGCAGATATACCTTCACAGAATTCTTGCTGTTCCAAGAAACACTGTCTTCTGAAGCAGAGCTGGTGTTATTTGCTCAATGCCCCGAATGTCCAGATGTTTCTTGAGACTTCTGAGCACTGTTCCAAGGGCTCCAGTGACAACTGGCATAATAGTAACCTTCTTCTCCCAGAGGCGCTCTAACACTATTTGTAGGTCTTGGTATTTCGTGATCTTCTCCTGTTCTTCTCCTTTTCTATTCTGCTGTCTCCTGGGATTGCAATGTCAATGATCCAAATGCTATTTCCAATTTTTTCTGCAATTGTGATATCAGGGGTGTTATGCTATCACAATTGTAGAAAAAATATTATTACTATTAATTGTCACAGTCATATATTTGGCACATAGATGGTGTTCTGCAATTTGAGATCTAGCCAAGCTCATGGGAACTATAGATGCATTTTTCTTAGGATTCTTGCTGTTTCAAGCAACACTACCTTCTTGTCCTGAGCTGGCATTATTTGTTCAATGCCCAGGATGTTCGGATGTTTCTTAGTCTTCTAGGCACAGCTCCAAAGGCGCCAATGAAAACTAGCATGATGGTAATCTTCTTCTCCTGGAGCTGTAACAGCCTCAGTGATGGGGATGGGATACGGTATTCCTCCCTGCAAGTTTTGTGGGACCCCCACTTGTGTATTCTAACAGTGAGTGGAGCTGTGAACAGACAAGACAGATCCTTGTACAAACCTGTAAAATGCCCTAAGTCTGCAGAAAAATCTGAAAACTAAAAAAGAATACATCGGGGGGTTAAAAAAACCCAAATGATAAATGAACACCTGTAACTTTGAAAAAAATGGAAGTCCTCAGTGGCAGTTGCTAGGTAACCACAGCATTCTAAGCTTGGTTTCTGTCAATAAAAGGCAGGAGGAGAGGGCAGGGTCTTTTCCAGGGCTGCTTTGACCTTTGATGGAGGACTCATCATGGTCAGTCCCAGCAACAACCACTGGGTGACTTGATACCACCTGAATGCATGACCCACCTAGACCTGGCTGCTTGCTACTGTTCAACAGCAGCCAGGAGAGAAGGAAACAGGAACGGGGGAGGGGGGAAGGTTATGAGTGATTTCAGGGAAGAGAAAGAGGAAACAGTAGGGGAAGAGGAAATTAAATGCCCCCCCCCCCAAGTCTTGCATGTTACCACTTGTTTGATTTCTGTTAAAGGAACAAAACATTTTTTCCCTCTAGGCTGCTGGCAACCCATGCAGCATTTAAATTAGCTGCAAAATCCTATCCTGTTTTCAGGAGCATAAACTGTAGGAGGGCAGAGGGGCTCAAGCTTCCTGTTTGGAGGGGCAACACCCCTCCACTATCCCCCCCCCACCCGCTGCAGGCTGCCAGGTAGCATCATGAAGCTGCTCAGAATGTCAAGTTCAGCCAGTCCTGTTTTTCTTTGTAGCAACTTAGCAGGTTCATAGGAGACAGGGCTGCTTTTGTTCGTTTGTTTTTATAAAGATAAGAGGGGGAGGGGGGACTTCAGTGCATAATACTGTCTGAAGATACCCATTTTAAGAGCTATCAGTGCTTTGCTTTGGAGAAGATGAGGTCAAGGCTCTCCTTAGGCTATTCTAAAGAGCAGCCAAAACCTTTGGCAGGAGACTGCTTCACTGATGGGACATCCACATGACTGCCCATTGCCACAAGGACTTGCAAAGCCATGTTCCAGTGCAATTTCATCAGCAAATACAAATCTTCCTCATCTTGCTAAATCTAGATAATATCAAGCAGCCAGATGTGCTTGACTTTTACTAGCCTTGCCTGAATGTCTCTGAGCCTACCAGACTGCCTCAGGCATGGGTGAATCCTCCACCCTGCCAGGATGCAATCACCTTCTGCTACCTTTCTGGGAAGGCCCCATCCCCAACTCAATCACAGCCAGGACATACATAAATTATCTTAGACTCACCATGAATTCCTGGACTTTACAATTATTTCTTTGATATTCTTTGGTGCTGACTCCTATAACTATCACTGCTCTCCCAGCCAAAACTGCACAGCTTCATTCTTTCCACTTGTGCAGAAGCTGGAAATTCTTATTTTCTTTCTCTGGGACTTTGGGACATTTCCTTGCCATGCATTGCCTTATTTTTTTTTCCCTCAGGACCTTTGAAAGTTCTGCCCAAAGCCCTTACTGTCAACCAGTGGACAGTGAAAATAGACAACATAGTCAGCTCATCAGACTGAGGTCAGGTAAACTCCTTCTCTCTGTTCATTTCTTTTATTTCAAAAACTTTCCTCTCCCCTCCTTTAAATCCATTTATCTCCCACTCCTCCTTGAAGCTGTTCCCTGGTGCAGAAATCTCATTCAGCCGGAGGCTTGACTCTTTCATTTTCTCTCATAACTCTTCACACAGATCCTTCTGAACACAACAGTTTTCACTGTTCTTATTTTTTTAGTACCTTTTCAATTACTGTACCCCTATATTTCCCTAACTATATTTTCACTGGAAAAAAAGAGCCAGCATGGTGTAGTGGGTAAGAGAGGTGGACTCTAATCTGGAGAACTGGGTTCAGTTCCACAGTCCTCCACATGAAGCCAGCTGGGTGACTCTGGGTCAGTCACAGCTCTCTCAGAGCTCTTTCAACCCCCACCCCCCTAAATCTAGCTCACCACCTTGTGGTACATAACATTAAAAGAGCTAGAACTTAAGGCTACCAGACAATGCCATATCATAATTAATCCCCTAACTAAACTCTAAACCTTATTTTGGAAGGTTGTTTCATGGTTACTGGTAGCGTATTAGAGGCACACTATCCAGTAAAGATCCCTAAACTAAATGTCTGCTCCCCCCTCCCAATTCTCTTAGTTTGGTCTCTACAGAACAATATCCGCTCAAGTTGATATCCTATGCTGCCAGCACATGTAATAATTTTATTCTTATATGTAACACTTGCAATGGCAACTCTCTGTAATGGCAATGCCATGTAATGCTATGCTGCATCCTAGCTTTCCTTCATATTTCCTACTTATTTTCAATGTCACAAAAGGCTCTCACCTTACACTTCTTAGCTGAACCCAAAGAACAAGATGGCTTAGTTATAATTGGCTAGAATGTCAGAATGGTCAGTGCACAGGGGTGGATCTGAGGTAAAAGGGGATCCTTTAAATAAAACAGTTGTTCTCTTAATCATAGAGTTTAGAAATATAACAGCGTAATGGTTACAGTGTCATTCATAGGTGTAATGGTTTTAGATAGGTACACTTCTTCCTCTATAGAACTTGCCACAAAGGCTTATTTTTCTCACTTGCCAGTTAGGCTAATGACTTCCACACAGGCTTATTTTCCTCACTGGACGCTTAGTTGTGAATGACTTTCACAAAGTACACAGATTTCTCTCATACTCCATGGCAACTTCATCCATCTACCCACCGCACCCCAGCCTTTTGTTCCCTCTCTATAAACCAGTCACCTCTGCCTCCTAGGATACAGCTACTAACCAATCATAACACATTTCAATCATCCATCCAGATTCCCCTTCTTATTCTAGAAGCCTGTATTCTAAACCACAGCAACATATGTCTAAAAGTAAAAGGTAAAGGTTCCCTTGCTTGAAAGCCAGTCGAATTCGACTCTAGGGTTGCGGTGCTCATCTCCATTTCAAAGCCAAAGAGCCAGCACTGTCCAAAGACGTTTCCATGGTCATGTAGCCGGTATGAATAAACACCAAGGCGCACAGAACGCTGTTATCTTCCCACCAAAGTGGTACCTATTTATCTACTTGCAATTTCTTGCTTTCGAACTGCTAGGTTGGCAGGAGCTGGAACTAGAGATGGGAGCTCACTCCGTCATGCGGCACTATCAGGTCTCAAACTGCTGAACTACTGACCTTCCACAGCCTGCAATTCAGCATCTTAACCACTTGAGCTGCCACAGCTCACATTAAAACACAAGAATAAAACACACATAAAATATTTACATGGCAAAACACCACACCTCTCTCTCCAGCTCCTCCTTATGTCTTGTTCCCTGGTGCAGAAATCTCATTCACCCAGAGGCTTGACTCTCTTTCACTTTCTCTCTAGGGTTGCCAGGTTCCACATGGCTGCTGGCAGGGAATGGTGGGGTAGGGTTGCCAGATCTAGGTTGGGGAACCCCTGGAGATTTGGAAATGGACGCCTAGGGAGGACAACAACCTCAGTGAGGTACAATGCCACAGAATCCACCATCCAAACTGTCCACTGTCTCCAGGGGAACTGATCTCTGTAGTCTGGAAATGTGCTCTCATTCCAGGGGATCCCCAGGGTTGCTAGGTCTAATGTCCACATCAGTGGGGGTGGAAGGGAACTTTCCAGGGGCAGGGCGGAGCGCATTGACATCTCACAGAGATAACGTCATAACGTCAGGGATATCGCATGGCGACACTCTCATTTTGGGGGAAAACTCTATGGTAAAATAGGTATCAAACCATAGAGTTTTGCCCCAAAACCAGAGCATCGCTGCATGATGTCCCCAATGCGATGATGTCACTTCTGTGTAATGTCAGTGCATCAGGGACATTGCACAGCAACATCACTGTTTTGAGCCAGCTGCCCTATGGTGGGCAGAAGCCAAAAAACCAGGAGATGCCCTTCTCAGAACTGGGGAATGGCAATCCAACTCAGGTCCCACCTGGAGGCTGGCACCCCTATCCTCCTATTTCTTCACACACATGCTTCTGAACAGAACAATTTCACTGTTCTTATGCTTCAGTACCTCTTCAATACCTGTACCTTTATATTTCCTAAATAAACTCTAAACCTTCTTTTGAAGGGTTATTGTTATTGGCAGCTTATTAGAGGCACTTTTGAGTTGCACACTATCCAGGAAAAGATCTCTAAACCACACATCTGCTCTCCTCCCCCCACCGGTAACTGTCAGCTTTCCAAGGTAGCCAGACTGTAAAAGAGGGAAGAGGTTTTTCCTGGGCACTGAGCTTAATTCCTTTCAATTGGCTGAGGTTCAGGATGCATGTCTTTGACCTCAGCCCAAGTTAGAGAGTCCGCACGTGTCTTGGGTCAATCACATGCTCTCAACCTAACTTATCTCATAGAGTAGTTGTAAGGAAATGACAGACGGGAAGGAAGCATTTCCTTTCATACACAAATTTTACCCTAATTGTCTCTGTGAAGGACTTCATGACATCTTTTCTTTGCCGGGTCCCTCCCACTCCTAGTAAGTCCCACTCGGGAAATCCCCTGCCATAGGATAAATTATTAATGGCATATGGTTTTTGGAACTATAAATATTTCATATTGAAATCATTTAATATAGATTACTAAGTATGGGGCTGGGCCTTGTGCCCCTTCCCCGAGGGAAATTTAGCTCTATGCCCCTGCCTGTTCATGTATATGATCTTGTCCCCCACCCCGCCCAGTTTAAGGGCAATTTTCCCACCAAAACGAGGAGCGTACTGCATGTTTGTGAGAATATTTGTTGAATATACAAAGTAGTCACTTTGAGCAATAAATTATATAGGGAATACCATTTTCCTGCCAGCGTGCAACAGAGGTTAGACTACAGATGGTGAAAGCCAGACTGAAACTCTCACTCAGCCATGAAACCCATTGGATGACCATCTGCTAATCACTTTCTCAACCTAACCTACCTCACATGGTTGTTTGTGAGAGGAACAAGAGATCAAATTACCAACATTCGCTGGATTATGGAGAAAGCAAGAGAGTACCAGAAAAACATCTTCTACTGCTTCATTGATTATGCTAAAGCCTTTGATTGTGTGGACCACAACAAACTGTGGCAAGTCCTTAAAGTACCCGACCACCTCACATGTCTCTGAGAAACCTTGTATAAGGGTCAAGAAGTGACAGTTAGAACTGGACATGGAACAACTGATTGGTTTAGCATTGGAAAAGGAGTACAGAAAGGATGTATATTGTCACCCTGCTCATTTAATTTGTATGCAGAGTACATCATGCAAAATGCCAGCCTAGATGAACCACAAGCCAGAATTAAGATTGCCGGGAAAAACATCAACAGCCTCAGATATGCAGACGATACCACTCTAATGGCAGAAGGTGAAGAGGACCTAAAGAGCCTCTTGTTGAAAATGAAAGAGGAGAGCACAAAAGTTGGCTTGAAACTCAATATATAAAAAAACCCCAAGATCATGGCATCACTCCTTGGCAGATAGAAGGGGAAGTCATGGGAGCAGTGACAGAATTCACATTCCTGGGATCCAAGATCACTGCAGACGGTGACTGTGGCCATGAAATTAAAAGACACCTGCTCCTTGGGAGGAAAGCTGTAGCATAATAAAAAGTAGAGATATCACCCTGCCAACAAAAATCCACATAGTCAAAGCGATGGTATTCTCAGTAGTAATGTATTGCTGCGAGAGTTGGACCATAAGGATGGCTGAGCACTGAAGAATAGATGATTTCGAATTATGGTACTGGAGAAGACTCCTGAGAGTCCCTTGGACTGCAAGGAGATCAAATCAGTCAATCCTAGAGGAAATCAAACCTGACTGTTCCCTGGAAGGGCAGTGTTATGTATTGTAAATACATGTACAAGGGAGCGGTGGCGCAGGCAGTAAAGGAATGCCCGCCTTAACATCTGTTCGAATCCCGCCACGGTCAAGGTGAGCTCCTGGCCCTTGTCCCAGCTCCCGCCCACCCAGCGGTTCGAAAGCCCGTTAAAGGGTGATTAGATAAAAGGGGTACCTGCTATTAGAGCAGGGGGGCACCTGCCCCTGTAGCAGCGATGGTGGAGAGCAACGGATGGCAGAGGCGATGGACGATGGAGGAGACATGGCGGCTGGCGAGGCGAGGAGGCGTAGGAAGGAGGCATAGGAAGGAGGCCGGACCGACGAGGCGCAGAGGCAGAGCAACGCAGCAGGCCGGAGCCTGATGTGGACAGAGGCCGCTGCGAAGCAGGCGCGAAAGTGAGGAGTGGATCCGGCCTGGAGGTGGATTTTCAAGGGCCAGGAAGGTGGAACTTCATAACAAAGACCAGCGCCGGAGAGAGAGGTCGCCACCAGACTGTCCCCTTCGCAACAAAAGATCTGCTACAGAATAGGGGTGCCTGGTAGGATATCCACCTCCCCCTGCACATATGTGGCCCTAGGCTAGGAATGTTGGACCTAATATATATATGTAAGCCGCTCAGAGCCCTTAGAGTGTGAGCAGGATAGAAAGTCGAATAGTAAATAAATAAATGTATGAGCTTGAGGTTTCAGAAGGTATCCTGAAAGTAAGTAATCTGATTGGCTGCTCTGCGTAGCAAGCCAATCAGAGCACCTAGAGTTGTTCTGGAGGGAATGAATCTATTGGTGGTTATCTGTCTTTTGTTACTGGTTATTATCCTGCTTTAGGGCGTGGTTACCATAGCCCGGACAGTTTAAAAAGGGAGCCTGTTGCTCCACAGTTCTTTGTGTTGGTTTACTGTTGACTGAATAAAGCTGAATCACTAGTTAAGATAGGACTGACGTCTCGTACTTAACAGACAGATACTGAAGCTGAAGCTTAAATACTTTGGCCACCAAATGAGAAGGGAACACTCACTGGAGAAGACCCTGATGCTGGGAAAGACTGAAGGTCAAAGAAGAAGGGGATGACAAAGGATGAGATGATTAGACAGTGTTATCGATGCAATGAACATGAAATTAAGCAAACTCTGGAGATCGGCGGAAGACAGGAGGGCCTGACATGATGTGGTCTATGGGGCTGTGAAGAGTTGGACTCGACTGTGCAACTGAACAACAACAAATGTGATGTAGAGTGCCCACTGTGCCATTAGAAGGGAAGGCCAGACACTATAATTTCTGTGTGGTAGCAATCCTAAACAGGTCAACTTGGAAATAAACCTCATGTTATTCAATGGGCATACTCTCAGGAAACTATCCTTAGCACTGCAGCCTGTGTTACTATAAAATCCTTGACATCATTATGCTGCCTGCTGCATGGCTTGAGGGTAACAGAATGAAATCTCTGGATACTTTACCAAGTGACTTGGCAGAGAACAGACAACTCCTCTCTGGCTTGCAAGTTTGATCACTAGTTCAAATGAGTGCATGGAGGAGGGATCAGAGAACTGTGCTGCGAAGGCTATTTTTAGCCATGTTCTTGGACCTGTAATTAGCTGTGTTACCTAACAGTAAAATCCAGGTGAAGTGACAGTGGCGCAGAGATTGGTTGCTGACATTTTTACCAGGAAACACTTTTTTTAATTCACTGGGAAGCAGCACAAACAGGGGTTTTCCCTTGTACAGTTTGTTTTAAAATCAGTTCATTCCAAAAGGAGTTAGAGTGTCAGACTAGGACTGGGAGACCCAGATTCAAATCCCTGCTCTGTGACGAAGTGCACAGGTTGACCTCAAGAGGACAGTCAGTCCTTCTGCCTAACCATCTCAAGGTCAGCCTGTAAGCTTCACTGCAGAGTGAGGATTCGAATATGAGTCTCCCCTTTCCTAGTCTGACACTCTAACTCCTTTTGGAATGAACTGATTTTAAAAGATGTAGTCATATAAAAGTACTGTAAGGATATATTATAGTATCTGTGCTACAAACTTAAATGAAATAATAATTTGTTTTCCCCAGGAAATTGTGGCTGACTGGAGGACCTGAGCATATGTGCCAAACTACAGTTCCCAGGATTCTTCAGAGTAAGCTACAACAGTTCAACTGGCATAAGATAAAAAGCACATCAGTTCAGACTCGAGGCATCTAACAAAACAGTAAAAGCTGCATGGACAGAGTAACATCATAAACTTCCAGCAACAATTTAAAACTAAGAAACAGTGAATATACAAACTTAAAAAGTAGCCAAATCAGTTTACCCTCCCTCCTTTAAATAGCCACAGGGAACCACTGTTGGGAAACTTGCTGCATTGATGGGCTACATGTAAGTTTCTCCAGCAAGGCAAATAGTGATTCTGGTGTATGTTTCGGGCTGGAAGAACAGAGTTTGGAGGAAGTTTACGCCACCTCTCCATATACAGTTCAGTCCAAATGCAAAACAGGGCCCCACAAACCTGAGAACTGTTTCAAAATGGAATTTCCAGAACACACCTGACTTGATATGGCCCAGTAAGGACATGGACACTGTGTAACTGTGTAGTTAGGCCTTATCACTCCATTCCTAGAACACCAGCCAGAATAGTATGTTGTAGCGAACACAACTAGGAGTCATTGAAAATTTTAAAGGTTTACAGATTTGTGGACTAGAACCCACTGCATTGGAAACATCATGTGTGGCCTCAGTTGGAAGAGAGAGACTCATTAGGGAAGAGAAACATGTTCACTGGCAATGAAAGTCAAGAAGTACAGCCTGTGACATTTCTCTTCAAGGCTTGGCTGAGTCTAAGATAAGAATGGTAACCATTATGAATAGCAACAATAGGTAATAACACAAACTTCCTAAACATGCTAAACCAGTTGAGTCCCTGGATCTGGTGGAAGGCACACAATACAGAATCTTGTTGAAGCTGGTCGGTGCCAAGACAGAAGACTTCATAAGTCCCATGATGGAGGGAAGGCAGAAGACAAATGCTAACGACAAAAGAATTCAATATTTGTAGTGCCTTATGTTTATCGAGACCTAATGATAGTAGCAAACATCTTGATGAGTTTTGTCAGAACTTTCATGATGGAATTTCCCTTTGAAGTTCTTTTACTGAACAAAGGTGACTTTCAGGTCAGCAACACAATGATCTGGGAGACTAAACAGTGAATGTTGCCATTGCTGAGCATTTCAGTCTCCTACTGGGACACTCTGCTGTAGCAGGAAGCACTGGAACAGTCTATTGGAAGCTACTGGTAGTCCAACAGAAGTTTCAAGGATGAAGTAGTCTGGAGATAAGCTGTAATTCTGGGGATACCAGGTCCCACATAGAGGCTGGTATCCCTACACAACCCCATGAAGGAAATCAGGCTGAGAGATTATTTGCCCAAGATCACACACTGGGCTTCACAGACAAGGAGAGATTTGAACTTGGGATGGCCACTCACCATCCAATCAATTTAGCCACTGCACCATACTTGGAAGTTACTCTGGATGTAATTGCATTGCTCTAGTTATTCTTAGTCAGGGATCACTAAAGTAGGTGGCTGGGATTCAAGCTGTCAGTCACGCTCATCTTCAAATTCAGTCCCTTCCCCTATTGCCAGGAGTCAATTGTCAGTGGGGTAAAAGGAAGAGAGAGAGAGAGAGAGAGAGAGGGAGGGAGGGAGGGAGGAATGAATGTCTTCTGCTGAAGTTAATTTGTGAATCCTGTAATCCATGAGTTCATTGTTTTTCCTCTGTGTACATTTTATTTGTTGTTGTTCAGTCGCACAGTCGAGTCCGACTCTTCGCAACCCCATGGACCAGATTACGCCAGGCCCTCCTGTCTTCCACTGTCCGCTCAGGTTTGCTCAATTTCATGTTCGTTGCATCGATGACACTGTCTAACCATCTCATCCTTTGCCGTCCCCTTCTTCTTTGACCTTCAATCTTTCCCAGCATCAGGGGCTTCTCCAGTGAATGCTCCCTTCTCATTTGGTGGCCAAAGTATTTGAGCTTCAGCTTCAGGATCTGGCCTTCCAGGGAACAATCAGGGTTGATTTCTTTTAGGATTGACTGATTTAATCTCCTTGCAGTCCAAGGGACTCTCAAGAGACTTCTCCAGCACCATAGTTCAAAAGAATCTATTCTTCGGTGCTCGGCCTTCCTTTTTATAAATAAAAACCAAATAAAAACCATTTTATAAATAAAACCAAATACATTTATTTTGTTTGCCTTATATCCTATATTTTTAAGACAGTATAGGAAAGTCTTGGCCAGACTCCTCCTGGAGGATAGGGTTGCCAGTCTCCAGGTGGGCCATAGAGATCTCCTGGAATTAGAACAGAGATCAGTTCTCCTGGAGAAAATCACTACTTTGGAGGATGGACTCAGTGACATTGTACTCCACTAAGGTCCTGCCTCTCCCCAAACCCCTTTTCGTACTCCTGTAGAATATAAATATGAATGTCTTTTATTTCAGTTCTGCATCAAATTGCTGGATCCTGATACTTCAAAGAAGTATCTCAGAAGGCTAAATGGAAACTGACCTGGAACTCATGGCTAGATTGCACGTCTACACATTTGACAGGAAGGTTCTCTTACCCAGTAGTTCAAGTCACAGTTAGTTGTTTTTAACAAGTGTTATTACGCAACCTTAGTTCTCAAATTGTTGTGAGAAAAGTGGGCCTCTGAATGTTTTAATAAGCACATTTGGAAAATATCATATATCTTGATCACTCACATGACAAAGTAGGCTAGTGTTTAAGGGGGAGCTAATATCAAAATAAAATGGTATGCATAAATGCCCCCCATACATTTTTTCATGTTTTTTTGAAATAGCAAAAGTAAACAGAAGAGTTGTGGTACCTTAAAAACTAACAATATATTACAGCATAAGCTTGAACTGCTGCCCACTTCTTCAGATGCCATTCCGTGGCTCTTCACTAGGCAGAAATTTAAGGTGGGAAATATGGGAAGGCAGCAGGATCAAGAAGCTATAAAATGCAGGAAATACAGGGAGACACTTATGTAAAAATTCAGATCTAATAAAGAAAATGACCCATTCACTAGTTACGCTAAGTTAGTTAACACCTGTAATGGATGAGTGGGAAGCTCCAGGCTTTGCTAAGACTGTTAACATTTACAGTGAAGCAGATCTTCCTTGTATATTTTATCGTCCAGCACATAAAAAGGACACACTATAATAGGAAGCTGGTAACACAGTTGCAGGACACATCCGTTTTCGCAGCGAAGCGCCAACAATTTTAAAGCGGCCTCAGTAAGTCCAAAAACTACAATTCCCGCTATTCTCTCCGAAGTGGCCTTTAGACTACAAGTTCCATGACGCATTGCGGCGCCCTTCTTCCTCCCCCCCGTCCCATGCTTTCTGTCCCGGCGGGACGTACAATGACGTCTTTGACGGTATTGTGACGTTAACAGGGTCAGGGTTCACGGAGGCCGGAGCCGGTGTCTGTCTGGTCGCGGGCAGAACTGAAGAGGCTGGGAGTCGGACGTTTCCTTCGGGTTCCCCCCCTTCATGGCGGCTCGCCGGCTCCGGGAAGTTTTGCAACTGGGAGCACGGGGAGGGCTGCGACTAAGAGCGCCCCCGGCCGGCAGGTGAGCGGCGGACAGGAGATGTAGAGAAAGGAGGCTGAAGAAAGAGAGGGAGCAACAGGTGGGGCTGGGAGGGCGAGGGAGGCTGCCCGCTCGGCTTGCCCAATAGGAAGGGGCCCGGTCAGGGTGGCCACGTCTCTTTCCTGGCAAGGCTCTTGTGCTTTCCCGAGAGCAAGCAAATTCGAAGCTTCCTCTCCGTCTCCATAGTAGGAAAAGATTTGCATGTTGGATTTCTGAGTCTCCTACAGCTGTTAAGGCATAGAAGCTGAGAAGGGAGAAAAAGCTGGTAGCCCTTTGAGATAAGAGGCTCCCGTTACAATGTTGGGAAGAGAAAGGAGACAAGCACAAGCCTTTAGAGTAAATTTAAAAATAACCAGGGGCATCCAGCAGGCCTCCAACAGGGAGTTTGGGGCGTGGAAAGGTTGCTCTGGAAAACATGCCGGATTCTTCTGACTTTGATTTTTAATTAAATTATGCCGTTCCAAGGGCTTGGGGGAGGAGCAGCTGTCTGTGTTCGGTGGAGGCCTATTAGAGAAGCAAAGGGAAAGGCCTTGTAAAAGGAAGGAGAGACAGAGGTTAAAAGGGATACTCTTATGCTGTTGAGAGTTGCTGGCTGCAGTGGAGAGCTTGGGAAAGGTCATAAGGGGGCTGCCGAAGAGGAGATAATTGTGAGGAGAGCCAACTGGAGAGGGGGGTGGGCAGTGCAACTGGCTTGGTTGGTGAGGCTCTTTGGGGGCTTAAATGGTACAGGATCCTGTAGGTGTTGGCCCAGGAAATGACTACAGTGGGTTTTCTTGATGAATATGTTCCTGCAGGGAAAGGTATTCATTCACATTAAAGTGTGTGGAAGAGGTGTGGATCCTAGGTTACTTAATATGGACAAGGAAGGGCCTCTACTTTTTTGGGTGGGGGCATGGAAAGTAATATTGTTAGAATCTTTTGCTTCCTACACCTTGGAGATGTAGTATAAATGCATATTTTTTGTATGCAGTGTCTAGCTAGAGGGTTCTACAGAACAGGCACAGCAAACAGGGAGCGTGTATGTAGCATCGCTTCCACTTAGGCTTGACAAGTACTTACTGTAATTCGGCAGGGGACACACAGTCCCTGGTCAGAACATTCCTCTGTGGAACACCCACACCGCACGATGCTGTTGCCAGGAAGTGATGCCGGGCGACACTCTGGCAATGGGGCTGGAAACTCGATGGTACCATCGAGTTTCCAGCCCCATTGCCAGAGCGTTGCCTGGCGTCATGTCCTGGTGATGGCATCATGCACCGTGCTCCCCCCCAGGGAATGGTCCTGCCAAGAAGTATGTCCCCCCGCTGAATTACGGTAAGTTCTTGGGAAGCCTGCTTCCACTCCATGGTGCTGTGTTTCAGCCTTGAGCCACTTTGGAAGAGGCACACTCCACTTCCCCTCACTACGCTTAATGCTTTAAAATTTGTTCCTTCAAGAGCACAGCACAATTGCTGTCCATCACTATATTTAAATGTCTGCTTACCACTGGTAGCTGTATTTTTAAATGCTAATTTTGTATAGGCCTGACCTGGATAGCCCAGGCTAGCCTGATCTTGGGAGTTAAGCAGGCTCAGCCCTGGTTTGTATTTGGATGGGAAACTACTAAGGAAGTCTGGGATTGTGAAGCAGAGATAGGCAATGGCAAACCACCTCTAAATGTCTTTTGCCTTGAGATCCCCATAAGGTCACCATAAGTGAGCCTGTAGCTTGACAGCACCTACCACCACCACCAGTTTTCTACAAATGTGCATAAGATTCCCCTCCCCCCTTCAGTTCTTGATTTGTATACCAGTGACTGTGAATACAGAATACGGATTGATTTACATAGAAAAGCACAGTGTTTTTTTTCCACTGATGGTATTAGAGAACTGAGTATGTTAGTAAAAGCGGCTCACGCCTAGTGGCCATTCAATTGTATAGGAATCTCTCAGTCCAGCTATGGAGATGTGGATGCCTAAGAGAATTGTACATAGTAATATTGGTAGATATGTCCCATCTCATTATATAGGTGGCAATTAAACACAATTATTTATTGTAATGATATAATCTGTGAAAGGGTATAAGTATTGTGTGGAGATGGAAACAAGGAGAGAACTCAGTGTCTGAGCAGCTGGCAGTTGTCAGACTCACAGCTTTTATTTTAAGAAATGTGGTGAATGGTCTTCAGGCTTAATAAATCTTGCTAGGCCTCTGTTGGCTGTAGCAGAAGCAAAACAAAGAAGTTCTCAGATCAGAACGAAAGCTGGCAGGAGGTCATAGCATTATGCTCCATTTACCCTTCAAGTTGGAGAAGGTTGGTGGTGCCTGTTTCTTCAGTAATTAGACATGATTTTTTTAATGTTCAAGGAGCTTCATAGAGCTGCAGTGGGGTGGAAGAGCTGGTAACACAACAGGGTTCTTTCATGCACACTAAATACTGTGTGGATTTTACTGTGTGAAATGGCAAAATTCACCTGCAAACAGTCACTGAAGTGGATTGAAATTGTATTATTTTGTATTTGTGTAACCTCCCAACAGAGTCACTTTCTGGATGGACTTTGGCTCCCTTTGATGGGGTTCAAGACTGGTGACTTTTGGACAGATTCCAATAGTGCTTTTTTCCTCTTCTGAATTACACACATTTCTGATCAGAAAGTGTATTTTGGCATGTGTCCAATGAAATGTGGGTAGAATTCATCTAAAGCTTGGTGGTATCCCATCAATGGAAGGATTATTGTGCAAATAGTAGGCCTGCTTATGTCACTATTCTTGCACCATCCTGAACCCTAAGTATTTGCTGCAATTGAATATAATTGTATAAAATGCATTATTAAACAACAGGTGTGCAAGCACAAACTTAGACTACAACTGTAGTCTTAGTCCTTGTGCAAATGGACATAACTGTCTGGGTACAATGAAAGTTTCTCTGCGCTATAGTGTATTACAACTTTTTTTTAAAAAGTGTTTCTGCTTATATAAATGCAATTATGTTTGAGGAAATGGATCCCAGGATGTGTGCTGATGTGTATATAAAACATGTAGAAGATCACACACACTGCATCTTATAGCTGTACTCCGGCTACACTGTGAGAAGTGCCACAATTATGCATTGCCATAGCATGGTGACTTGGCTTCACAGGAGACAAATAGCGATGGCTTTTGAAACATAAAAGGGAGCCCATTTGCACTCAAAATGCTGCTGTGGGGGGAGGGCTCCTGCCTCCCCCCTGAGCCATTTTCCCCTGGATGAAAGAGGATGGGCCCCCCATTTTTACTGCTCTATGTGAAGTATTCTGTACATGTGGAGCAGCAGAAATGGGGGAAATAACTACTCCCAAATTTGTGTGGGGAAACAGCTTGGGGGGGGCAGGAGCCATTCCTTCCCATGCAGCAGTGTTATGAGCCCAAATGGGCTCTCCTTTATTTTTTAAAAAAACTACTCCCTGCAGCTGCCGTGGTGCTGCAGGGAACCCAGATCCAACTCTTTAAAAACAAGCATGTCTAGCTTGGTCCTCAAATGCATGACTTGAAACACATTAATTGGAACTCCAGTGGGAGGTATTACAGTTATCCAACATCAGGTTGAGTTTGGGATGGGCATTAGACAGCTGATGCTCTCTGACATGTGTTTTCTCTGTTCAAAGAAGTTCTCACATGTGATTTTATCTTCAAGCTCTGGAAAGAGAGTGGCACTTGGATACTAGTCCTTCCCTAAGCTGGTATGGTGGTGAAGAACACAAACATTGCTCATCCATGAGTTCAGTGGCAGAACACATGCTTTGCATGCAGAAGCTGTCTTCTTGAGTCCCTAAAATTTCGAGGTAGAAAATTTCTAGCAGCTGTGGTATGGAAAATCCTGCCTCTTCCTGAGATCCCAGAGATCTGCTTCCAGACATAGAAGATGGCCTGGACTATACAGTCCAGTGGTTTAACTTGGTGCTAAAAAGGTATCCCTTGCTTGAAAGCCAGTCGAATCTGACTTTAGGGGCAGTGCTCATCTCTGTTTCCAAGCCAAAGAGTCCGCGCTGTCCGAAGACTTCTCAGTGGTCATGTGGCCAGCATGACCAAGGTGCACGGAATGCTGTTACCTTCCCACTAAAATGGCACCTATTTTTCTACTTGCTATTTCTTGCTTTTGAGCTGCTAGGTTGGCAGGAGCTGGGGCCAGGGATGGGAGCTCACTCTGCCATGTGGTACTAGGGTCTCGAACTGCCAAGCTACACACCTTTCGGTCTGCAATTCAGTGTCTTAACCTCTGAGCCACCACGGCCCCCTAACTTGGTGTTAGGCAGATGCATTTGTTCATACCTTCATTTGGCGACTGAAACTAAACTACTGTCTCTCATCCTCTGCTGCTTTTACATCTGTAGGAGCACGCTATTAACTTACACAAGTGATTTAAGCATTTAGGGATGTGTTACATAAATATCAAGTTCTATTTATTTATTTGGGGAATCATTCTCCTCCCCTCCATTCCCCCCCCCTTTTGTTACAGAAGAATGAGCTTTTCCAGCATGGTGGATATTTTCTAGTTGGGGGTGTTGTGATCCAAATCCAGTGCTTTTAATAATAAATAGCAAAGATTCTCCACCTGATCCATAATTTCCCGGAACACCTATATGTTTGTGCCAAAACCCTAAGTTCGAAGCATTCAGTAACATTCACAGTTGTAACCTTCTGGCTGTACTATTTGGCAATTGAAAAGATGTTTGTAACTTCCAAACATTGGAATGCAGTGGATTTTGGTCTCCCATTGAGCTATAGTGCACATGCTTTCTAAATGCCCTCCCTCCTCATCTGAGAGCCGAAGACCTTATATTATGCTTTAATAGTTTAGCTGAAAGCTACCAAGGCCTAGGGGTGAAGAACTAAGTCATTTCATCTGTTCTCCTCTCTGGTTAGGGCAGATTCCCTTTTGTGATCTTGAATAAGTTGTACGATCTGCGTACTCCCTCCTCCCCTTCATACCTGACCTGGATAGCCCGTGCTAAACTGATCTTGTCAGATCTCAGAAGCTAATCAGGGTTGGCCTTGGTTAGTATTTGGATGGGTGTCCTCCAAGGAATACCAGGGCTGGGATGCAGAGGCTGGCAGTGGCAAACCACCTCTGAAACGTTTCTTGCCTTAAAAAACAAGTCTAACTCACCACCTAGTGATACATAACACTAAAAGAGCTAGAACTTCTAGATGCCAGACAGGATCTCCTGGCTGTACTACACACACTGCCATACAGTTATTATTATTAATTATTATTCCCCCTTTCATACCATCAACTGGAGATATTATTTGCTTATTGTACCGAATGGTGCTAAAGATTAGGTAAACAGTACTAAGCATTCCACTCTTGGTATATACGCATGGGTTGAACAAAGCTTGGGGATAGATATTAGTGTCTTGTTTTTGTGACTTTTAAAGTTGTTTTTGTTATATTGTTGAAAAAAGATCCCCATGTTTTACCAAAGAGACCTGATTAAGTGCTGTCACTGGAGGTCTATGTAAGACATCTTCTCAGGGCTGATAGTTTCCCCCTTAAACGCTGCTCTCAGCCTTGGTAGCTGTTCTGACTTTCCTTGGACACTTGTGCTGCTGCTAAGGCGTTATGGGCCCCCCCAGGTTGTGTGCTGCTCAGGGTGTTTGGTCAGCTGCATGGCAGCATTTGTCCTTGCTGTACCAGTCTATTGTGTTTGAGCCACCAAAGGCACCAGCCAGTGAGGTTTCATCACCGTGGCCAAGGTCCAATGGTAAAGCTCTGGGAGGTCACAGACTAAGTCTGAGGCATGGCTCGAGATTGCTATTTAAAAGTCTGCTTGTATCTAGAGCTGGGCAGGGAAGAGGAGAATGGTGGGGGGAGTATGCCGTATAACACCACTGTTTCCTTGTAGAGAATAAGGCAATGAGCTTTGAAGGGCTTGGTGACGGCTAATCTACTGAGAACTCTCAAGTTCTGCCATCCTGGATTTAAAAGTACCTGGTTGTGCCATGGTGCATTGGATTTCCTGTGCCTTTTCTTACGTAAGCGGCCTATTCTCAAGTACCTGAGACTGCTTGGCACTACCCCAAGACAAATACGTCCCAGCAAACCTGTCAGGGCAGCTATTCCTGTAACTGGCCATTCTTTCCAGTGTCCCTTTGTCTGTGAACCTGCTGTAACCTCCCCATACAGAGTGGGCAATCCTGGGCTGAATTGCATTTAGTAAATAAAAACTTGGCTGTTTCATAACACCTAGCTAGGTCCTTCTCTTTTGTGTTCTTGGATCGCTCCTTACCCTTGTGGTATGCCGTGTTGTTTCCTTGGGTACATCTGCCTCAGCAGCAAGACATGCTGTCCTGCATAGCATGTGCCCATACAGTGGCTGCTGAAAGATGGATAGAACTGGGACAGTGTCTTCGGTTTTCTCCTGCTTTTGGCAGTCAGATTTGTGCCCCTTGGCTAAGGGCAAGAAGAACTTGGACAGCTGTGATCCCCTTATGCTACAGTGGCTGCTAGCAAATGTGGACACCTTTTCCTTCTGCTCTATGATTGCGAAGGGGTAGCTGCTTCCTCCTATTCTTTGCCAATGAAGAAGGGATTGGGCATGAAAGCAGCCTGCCCTGCAGCCTTTTCAGTCTTGCAGGAGTGACATTCTTTCCCCTTTTCCTTTTCTCAGGCAAGAGAATTCACTCTGCTTTCCCTAGATGGGCTTTCCACTCGGCATTCCAAGCATTTATTGGCTGGTGCAACAACTTACGTGACACAGTGGGAGGGTTTAGTGGCAGCTGTAAGTCAGTCAAGAGCTGTGAGTCATGCCGGTGTAGAAGGAAGTGCACACAGGGACTCCAATAACCTTGTCTGATGCTTCCTCCCATGCAATTCTGAGCAAGCTGTGGAGGAGGAAACCACCTTACTGTTTATGGAAGTGTTTTATTAGGATCACCATATTTTGAAAAGCAAGAAAGAAGACATGTTTCCAGACTGACTACTTCACACAAGTGATCACTGTGGCAAATCCAATTTTAAATACCCCTACTATTTTAACTGTGATAATTGCTACTAACTGGGAATATTCCTACCCTTCCAACCCAAAAAGAGGACATTTTCATAAGTTTTTTAAAAAGAGCCCAAAAGAGGATAGACATAAAAAAAGAGGATGTCCTCTAAAGAGAGGACATCTGGTAACCCTAGTTTAATAGCCCTGTCTAGGGACCCAAGCATTGTGTGCAGGCTTTGTCTGGCAGAAAGTGCTTGCAATCCAAGTACAGGATGTGTTGGTGCAAAACTAGTCCAAGATGCACATTATCTTATGCATGTGGGAGGAAATCTGAATGACACTGTGGTAGAGCATGTCTTGCCTTAGCTCACTTTGTTCTCTAATTCTGTAATCCTAGTCCCACTGCGTTGTTCATTGGTGCTGTGTGATTGCACTGTTTTATATCCCTGTAATCTGTCCTGCGTCCCAGTAAGAATAGTGGACCATAAACATCATGCACAATCCACAGGGAAGTTCAAATTTCATTGAAATAAAAAGGATCTGCAGTAACCCTGGTAGCACTGTTATGCAGTTACCAGTGATCTCAGTGGTCTTGCACAGGAGAACTTCCTGGTGGATTGAATCCTATGTGTGTCATCTGTTAGTCTGTCACATCACCCTTCTTTTTGCTTTGGCAGATGGATTATAAATTTCCACAACCATGAAGAGACAGATGCTCTTGCAAGGCTAAGAGATTTTTGTAGGATTTAGGGGTAGTGTAGGAGCCTCAGGAAGAATGAGAGCCATTGTCCTTGGAGGGTGATTTGCCCGGGATCAATCAGTCTTGCCAACTAATATCCCTGTGGAAGGGACGTGTGAGAGCTGTTTGCATTTCCCTCTAGTATGTTACAGGGTTCACATGTGGAAGAGAGTTTGAGGTCATGCGTCTTTCAAATACATCAGTGAATAAAGAAGAGGGCTGTTAAAAGCTGACATGAATGCCCCCATCTTGTTTTTGTTAATGTTCATAATGAAGTGTGACCACTTTATGATTAATCTCTGGTAAGGCGAAGTGCATTTTCCAAGCCTACTAATTCCGAGAGATTTATAGTTTCAGGCACATGCCATCCTGTGGGATTCTGATGATCCGCGCTCCCCATGCTGTTGGCAACCACGATTGGGATCTCAGTGCCCAGCACAGCCGGACATTCATCAACTTTACGGCGCCTTTCACCAACAAACGGAAGGAATATTCAGAAAGGAGGATCATTGGGTGAGCAGGCTCATTTCACAAGAAGATGAATGGGCTATTTATGCTTAGAGGGAAGGTGCATGGCGTGTTGGCAATGCTCCCTCTAAGCTGTGGAGTCTTGTGAGCAAAAATTCTACTCTGTGAGCTACTGGCATTAAAGTTATGAGCGAGCGATTTGGCTACTGCATAAATTAGTTTGCTCTGGAGCCATCCTTCCTGAGCTAAAACAATCATGTCTGAGCTGGAGGTTAAAAACTATGAGCTAGCTCACACTAACTCAGCTTAGAGGGAACACTGCTAGGACTTGTCTGAGCATCTTTCCCCTTACTTTCCTCAGAGGTCATAGCCTACACAAGAGGACCCCAGCATGGAACTGTAGAGGGTCAGTTTCTAGCACTGTGTTTGAGCTTGAACAAGTCATTAAGTTCTTGGTAGATGGGAGACAATGCTGCTTGTAGGTAGAAAAATACTTGTAGGTAGGCTTACCTCAGAGCATGTCAAAGAGCCAGTTTTCACGTGGTGTGGCTGCAGCCATTCTGCCTTTACTTACCCTCTACTGATAATTCCCTGTGCACTTGAGTTAGGTGTTGGCTTGAGTTTCCTGCTAGATGTCCTTAATAAACTGATATCACGAGACTGTAAGTGCTGCATGGCTCCTAAATTCATTCTTCTCTTACTTGCAGGTACTCCATGCAGGAAATGTATGACGTTGTGTCCAATGTGGATGAATACAAGGATTTTGTTCCTTGGTGCAAGAAATCAGTTGTGGTCTCTAAGCGCACAGGCCACGCAAAGGCCCAACTGGAAGTTGGATTCCCTCCCGTTGTGGAACGTTACACATCCATTGTGACGCTGGTGCGGCCCCATTTGGTGAAGGTGCGCCTTAGTGTGTTTCTGTCTGTGAATTCCTCCAGGGTGAGGATTCTCTGGCACTTAAAGCACTTTTGTTAAGAACGGACACCCTGAATGAGCAATCTGCCCCCAGTACTCAGATCTTAGATAGCGTTTCAGTAGGTCAGTTTGTAGAAATATGGAAGACTTGGAGTGGGGGGAGCCCTGTTTTACTTCCAGCTTGGGCCAGCAGTGAGTTCTCTATTGCAGATGCAGTCTGAAGGCTGACAGATGAACTGAGGTCATGGAACTGTGATTGGCACTCAGAGTCTGCATTGGCCTTTGCAATGTTTAAATGATGGTTGGTAGTCATGCAGAATCAGGAAAGGCCTTGTGAGAAATGTCATCCCCTGACGCTGCCTCTGTTCTTTCCCTCAGGCTGTCTGCACAGATGGAAAGCTATTCAACCATTTGGAGACTAGCTGGCGTTTCAGCCCTGGCATTCCTGGCTACCCTCGCACATGCACAGTGGATTTCTCAGTAAGCGCATACATCTGAAAGGCTGCCAGCCAGCACATCCCACGTTGCACGACAGGTTCATCAGTCTGTGTTGATAAGGGTGGGGCTTGGCCCTCTTATGATGGGAAAAGGTTATACTTGCGTATGGCCTTGTGGCCTAACTGAAGAGGCAGAACCCAGGATCTGTCAGGTTGCAGAAAATGTATTTATCAAGAGAGTTATGTTTTGCTTCACTCTCCCCCCCACCCCCCCCGGGCAGGGACCCAGAGCAGCTTTACCACATCATTCTCCTCCATTTTATCCTCGCAACAGCAACCTTATGAGGAAGGGTAGACTGAGAGAGAGTGACTGGCCCATAATCACCCTCAGAGTGCTAATAAATAATAATAATTATCATATGGCATTGTGTGTAGAACAGCCAGGAGATCCGAGGATTGTCTGGCAGCCAGAAGTTCTAGCTCCTTTAGCATTATGCACCACTAGGTGGTGAGCTAGATTTGTTTTTAAGGCAAGAGACATTTCAGAGGTGGTTTGCCATTGTCTGCCTCTGCGTCATGACCTTGGTATTCCTTGGAGGTCACCCTTCCAAATACTAGCCAAAACTGACCCTGCTTAGCTTCCAAAATCTGATAGGATTGGGCTAGCCTGGGCTATCCAAGTTGGGGCTCTCGGAGCGCTTCTATGACCAAATGGAGGTACATACCTCTGTCTCCCAGATGCTAGTCTGACATTTGAACCACTGCGCCAGGCTGGCGGTGAAAGAAGCAAATGCTCTACTCATGTGTTAATGTACATCTGTACAACAGGAAGGCTCTTGGGCACTGTGCCTGTTGCATTCAGTCCCTGGCTGTTGGAGAGCAAGTGAGGCTGAGAGCCACTGCTCCTGGCTTGATCTCATGTTCAAATAATGACATTGAGCATGTCTCAGCCATGATTCTCTGGGTCTCCATGCTACAGTGTGGGCATTCCCTATGGGACACATGAACTGCTACTCCTCTCACTTTTGTGTGTTGGTGCTCGCATGTGCATGTGCGAAGTATAGTCCACAAAACAGAAATGGATCTGCTTTTTCTTATACTCCTAAATAATCCCAGCCAGTTATAGCTGTGTGCCTCTCTGCTTATTCTATGAAATTTTATGCTTGAGGGACCTGTAAAGTCACTTCTGCTTTTAGACAGAGTCATCTTCAAGTCCCTGGCATGCAGATGGCGCTGCCCGTGGCAGTGAGGGGAGGGGGTACCAATCATTATAGGATGCAGGTAGCATCTTGTAGATTCTTCCCCAGCCCAACAGAGGAAGACAGTGACTGGGGAGAGAAATTCAGGCGAGGACCTCAAGCAGCAATGGAGCTAAGGTTGCCTTCTGCTGTTGACACATTCTTTGACAGCACTGCAACTGCTTTGCTGGAATAGTTCTCATAAGAACTTGAATATAAACTTAACTTTTGCGATTGATTACGGATGCACCTGTCCCTGTCCTCTGCCAGCCTTGTCAGAGCTATACTTGGGAAGCTGCACATCACCTGTAGACTTTAATCATAGACCACCCAATGAAAGCAGGGGATTCCTTCAGCCTTGACAGCAAACCCCCCCCAGTTCAGGAAAAACAAGTGCTATAATGTAGTGTGTTGGAGAGAGCTGTGGCTGAACGGTTGGTGTCTGATCCTCCTCCTCCTTCTTTTCTGCTTAGATTTCTTTTGAGTTCCGCTCCCTGCTGCATTCACAACTGGCCACAGTTTTCTTCGATGAAGTGGTCAAACAGATGGTGGCAGCCTTTGAGCGGCGGGCAGGGAAGAACTTCGGCCCCGAGACTCGCATTCCCCGAGAGCTCATGTTCCATGAGGTGCACCAGACGTGAAAGCTGCCTGGCTGCTGTGGAGGCGACGCGGACTCTTTGTGCTGGGAGGCATGCTCGAGGGCTTGCCCAGCCCGTCTCTTTTTACCTATTTATTTGGTTTCTTCCAGTATCCTGTCTAATTTATCCACTGGACCTTTTGTGATGAAGAGACTCGTTCCAGAAAAAGGGGCCGGGTTACTGTGTTGCCTATGGAACAACCTCTCAGCCTTCTGAGTTGCCTGGCTGTGCTCTTACGCTGGGTCACCTTGTTTTTTTTGGTTAGCGCATTTTACTTTAAGCTTCCCCCTCTTTTAAATCCCCAATCTGAAGATTTCCTCTCCATCCCCTTGCCATTCGCCCCCATGGTATAGGCTTATGTGGCTGCCTTAGGCTGTGGACTGTGCCAATCCCTGTTTCTAGAGAGCAAGGTAGCAGAAGCACTCACGTGCAATCAGGTTCTCTTTTTGTGCCTCTTAAATCATGTGAATAAACAGACTGGGGCTGCCTCTTGGCAATACAAGGTGGGGCCGGCTGTACCAGTTGCCTGGCAGTCTCATTTAGGAGTTGAATTTGCAACAGCAGCGTAATAACCGTGTTGTCCAACTTTGCTCTGGAGCGTTTGAAGCCAAACGGAGAGCACACAAACACAGCAGAGGGGAAGCAGGGAGCTATTAAAGAGTGGAGGAAAGATGTTCTGGGGGGCGCCAAAACAAGCAAGCGATGTGCAGCAGCTGGCCTGGGCTGCTGCTCTTCATCCAAAGTTTGTACCTCTGCTTTGTTTGTACTTAGGATGTCTAGGATAGCTTTCAGATGCAAAGGAAAGATGCATATGCAAAATGAAGGCTGAAAAGCTTACCAGACTCCAGGGTTACTCTTGGTGTTTGCTAATGTTAGAAAAGAGGTGTGAGAAGAGAAGCCCAAATGGGTGGGAGGGAAGCCAGGCAAGGAGGAACCATGCCGTCCGTTGTGACTGCTGCCAGAGCTTTCTTAAACGTTGAGATTTCCCATCTCTCCTGGTTTGTTTAGACCCATATTCCAAGCACCCAAATATACCTGGCTTCTAGCAGCAGGTAGAGGGAGAAGTGTCTGATTTAACCTCTCTAGTGGAGAAAACTGACCAGTTGAAAGCTAGAGGCACTGGAGCTGTGGTTTGAGCAGGCTTCCTCCATGTTATCAGCTCCATGGTTGCATGCCGGTGCTCTAAACAGCAGCGAGGGTAAGGCATTAGTAGGTTGGGGGCTGATTGTTTCTGTGTAGGGTCTCTTTCCCCCCTCTCTTTGTCTTCCCACAACCATGGCTGCTCTTTCTGTACAAGGAGAGTGGCTGTGCCTTGTGCGCTGTGCGTTGCAGAGGGTTCATCTGGGAGCGAGCAACTAGCAAGCAACTAGGGCTCCATTCTCTTCATGAGCTTCATCTGGAATTCCCAAGAAGCTCCGTCCCACGGCCATCATGGCTGCTGTCAATCTAATTAGCCGTTCCAGAAACTGCCTTCTGTTCCCATGACACCGGTGTGGGTATCCAAAGAGAATGATCTCTCTCTCTCCCCCCCTCTCTCAGGTCCATTTTGTTTTCCTTAACATTGCCACACTCTGCTAATCAGGAAGATAAGTTTACCTAAGTTAGATGCACATTTTGCACAAGCTGTGGACGCACATTATTGCTGGGTTTGAGTTGGGGCGGTCTGCCTTGGCAAGAGGGCGGAGCTGCCATCCCTCAAATGTGCCCATATCAAGGGCTGAGCTATGCAGTGTACTGCATGATTTTGGTTCCCAAGAGTGGTTAGGTGGGAGGGAGTGTCTGTATGAGAGAATGAGTGCGCACATATATGCTGTCATAGTTTACCATTGGGACTGAATGGGGTCAGTTTGTGTGGGAAGGGAAGGGGAGAGAGGAGGAGGAGAGTATTGAGTTGTGGGGTTGGGGAGGAGCGGGAGTACAGTAGCTAAATAAATCTTAGGCATTGCTTTTCAATCCTCCATGTCCTCAAATGTTTGTGATGTAGTGGCATTAACAGCTAAGCCAGTGCACTGAAAAAGTTCTGTCTGGAGAATGGCTCAACAGAGGCTTGACGTACTGATATAACTGAAACCATCATTCTCTGAGGTGTCTGCCAGCATCAAGAGTTTTCTAGCCCTAGCTAGAGATTTCCCAGTTTCTCCCTTTTTTGCTCAGCCTGGAATTTGCCCTGTAATTGACACTCAAGTCAAAAAGGCAGGCTGGGAAAACCTGTGCATAGCAGATGGCTAGCTTGTTGTTAAAGTCTCAGAGAAAAGGGCTAGGTCACATCTGAAGCCATGTTTAGGGTAATTGGAAGCAAGCAGCATGTGAACCATTGAGATGACCCTTCTTGGACAGGGCTGTATCTTGATGTGGGGTTGTCTGTTGTGGCAGAGATATCTGACCAGTCACTTGTGATGTGGCATGGCATTTCCAACAGGGCCAGCATCTTTCTCTGATGGCTTCCCTTTATCCCACAGAGAACTGGTTGTTCTCTTGCTGAACATTTGTGTGTATTGTCTATCAGCTCCCCTTAAATCTGTGCTGTTCCTCTTGATGACTTCCCTGTGGAAAGACTGCTTTCTTGCCTTTTATGCTGAAGTAGCAACTTGGATATCTGGTATCTTCCTGAGTCCAGCCCCTTCTTATTTCTGATGGTTTTCAAATACCAACTTGTGTGATGTACAGCTACACCATGATCAATGTGACTGTATGGATTTAGACCAATAGTTCATATCCTTTGTTGAAAGTTTCCCTGCCACTGGTGGTTCAGATTTGAAAGCACTCTCTCTTCCCCTCCTGCTAAAAAAAGTAGCACTCTTTTCCCAACATGCTGACGAAGATCTGGTTGCAAAGAGCATCCTTTTCTTTGATCTTCATCCCAGTTTATGCCATTGTCCTACATACAAGACAGATGGACTCAACTATGGTGGAGTATACATGGCAGATGTTACCCTTTCCTTCCAAAAAGAGAGACGTTTTGAAAGCCAGTCTCCTAGACCAGGAGACTGTGCATGTAAGCAAATAGTTTTCCTCTCAGTATATTTGAAGTATTTGTGATAATGAGGAAGCTGCCCTGGGAGAAGCAGTTACTCCTTTTTTTCTAATTACCCAGGAGGAAATAATTCACTTAGCAGACCAAGCATATTCTGTACTGCACTAATGGAGAACAGCAAGTTTAGAAGGGAACCTTCTTGCTTACCTGTCCTTATCCTAAGGCTGCATTGTGGGGGAGGAACTGTAACTTCCACCCATCTAGATGTCTGACTAGCAGAGAATGCTGAACAGTGCACTTTCCCCATTTTGTTTCGAAGTGTGATGCCATATGGGTTCCTAGAGGGTCCAGTTACACAGAAGGAAGATCTGAGCTTCGACCGGGAAAGCCCCAGGTTCAGATTCCTGCCTCACACTTGAATGTCAACAGGTAGCTGGAAGCCAAGTTGCTGCCTCTCAGCCACAGCTTCTGTCAAGGATGCTTAGAGGAATCCTTTTAAGCTGCTCTGTATGCTGAAGCGTTACAAAAATAATCCAAGCAAATGTAGCTTCTCCCAGTGCTGTGTAGTAATAAGATGTAGTCCCGATAAAAGTTCTCCCTTCTTTGTGAACCTCCTGAAGTTGCAGGGCTCTTTCTTTTTTCTGTCTAGCAATCTTAGTACAAAGTCACTGATTGGTCTATTAAGGTCACAGTCTCCTATGGAGTAAATCTCATTAAACTCAGTGGAACTTTCTTCTCTCTGAACATACTTCAGTTTGTACTTTTTAGACTTGCCCAGTTGTGCAGTGTGTGTATGTAGAAAGGCATTAATCACCTCAAGAAACTAGTGATTCAAAGAAAGCCTAGCTCTGACTACACTAGGCTTGCTGTTCTGCAGAAGCACAGCATGGGGGCCAGGGGGGTATTGAGAACAGAATTCAGCTTCCTACAGATCTCAAAGTTTTCATTTTTTAAAGTGAGAAGCAGGTTTCTAGTCCTTGTGGCTATGAAGATGTGTGTGAAAATGTGCAGGCAATGCCTGAGATCGCAGAAGTCAAGAGGAATAGTGAAGGCTTCCACTAGTTGGGGGTGTATTCCTCTTATTTGCAAAATGTAGCATAAACAGTGCCAAGAAGGGGGGGGATGATGTGCAGTTAATTGGTATCATTCATACAGGCCACTGAATTAAGCATTTCTTGGCGCAGAACTGGGTTTTTCTGGGCATGAGCTTCCCCTTTGAGCATGGAATGCAGCCAGCCCTGCATACAAGCAGCTATTTCCCTGCCTGAATACCTGCCTTGGTGGTTTCTCTTCCTGAGTCTGGCTGTGTGCATTCCACCAAGCTGGCAGCTTTCTGTGGGGAGGTGCAGCCTGTGCAGAGGTGAGGGGGCTGTAGCGGGGGAGGAGGTGAAAGTGCCTCCTTGTCATTTCACTCAGAGGGACTGCGCTTGTGGAAGGTGTACATGGAACCATTTCACCTCTTCTCTCTCCTTACTGCACCCCCCCCCCGACTCAAGCAACTGTTCCCCAGGACTGGTCTTCATAGGGGGTCAAGAAGGGGCTGCAGAAGAATTAGTGTTCCACACACATGTGGCCAGAGACAGATCAGTAGTAATTGCAGAGATTCTTCTGGCTGGGCTCCTTCTGTGCATACTTGTATCTCACAAGGTTGTTGGGTCCTGTTTTCCAGTGCTGGCATGACACTGGTTTTGGTAATTATACTCTGTTTGTACCTTTGGTGTTCTGAACTTCTGGTGGGATATTTCTTTCATAGCTATGAGTGTTAGAAACCTGCTTTTTTAAATGTAAAAATAAAGTGCTCATTGGAAGTGCAGTGACTTAAGTACTGACTAAATGCAAGTGGTCAGCTCACCATTATGCACTTGCCAAGAAAGGACCAAGACCAACGTTCTTTTTGATTTTTGGAAGGATGGGTGGTATAAGTTCTACTGAGACTGTTTTTTCCTATGCGACTTGGAATTATTGTAAAGTTGATCCTTGAATCATGAATTGCGTTAATATAGATGCCAGCCGAGTCCCTTTTAGATTGACAGAAATAGATCATGGCATCAGGTCACCTAAAGTTATTAAATTGTGACTGACGTCCCATTGGTTTCAAGACAGTTTAATGTTAGGTGCATGCATGTGGAGTAGGGCTCTTCTGGTTAAATAAAATAAGTAAAAGCATTCTTCATTAAGTCCTTGTTGAAACTCAGTCCCTATTATGTTGAACATTCTCAGTCTCTGCTGAGCCTGAGTTTCTCTGGTAAGGGCTTTGCATCGACGAGACTCATGCTGGACCTTGCTTATAGTTGGGCCAGGCACCCTCCCGTTGGTGTCTTCCATTATAGGCTGAGGGGTGTCCTAAGGTCCTTTGGCTCTTGTAAGCTGGGTGTCCTTTCTCAGCCCATTGAAACTTAAGCCACCCCACACTGATCCCCCAATCCTACTGTTCTCAAGATCAAAGCAGTTCTGGCATAGATGCTGGAGTGCCTTCTGCTTTCACTTACCTGACTCCCGCTGCCTCATGCTGTCTCGCCTGGTGCATGCTACCTCAGCTTGTTAGGAAATGGGATTATTGCTGGAGGGAAAAAGATGCAAAGCCTGTCTCCTCAAAAAGTTGAAAGACTGAACCAATCCCAAGAGCATTTTTATAGACCAATAAAAAACCTCTTTGCAAAAGTGCGTATGTGCATTGTGGTTTTTTTTCCAAGACCACCAGCAGTATGGCTGAAACATACATATGGGTTGCAATAAAGTTGGTGCTACAGGATCTTTGGGGTGTGGTGGAACAGGAAAGGCTGCAGGTTCCACAGATGGCATGAGGTTCTCCAGTACCTGTTTCAGCTAGAGCTAGAATTGCAGGCTGTATGAGGCTTTAGAGTATATTCCTAGAACCACACATTCTATATTCAGCATCCAATAAACTGGATAAATGTATGGCTGGCCCAACTCATCTAACTTCAACTAAAGGGGGATTAACTAAATTGTGGAAAAGAACTGCAAAGGCCTCTGGCCAGCCAGCTTGCTTGGACCCCGTGAGTTTCAACAGGTGTATATTTCAGAATGTCTGAGATAACCCTGCACTGGAACAAAACTATTGGCTATAGTTCACAGGAGATACTTATTCAGAAAGAGTATGCTAGGATCTCATGGGACCACACCGCTTTTTGTGATTTGCTCACTTGACTGAAGCTCTTGGACATGGACAGTATAGCCATGAAAAACCTGGGCTGGTTTTCCAGAATTTGGCAGGAAGAAAGTGGGCACTGTTCTGCGATACAAGGATCCTTTTCTGAATGTTTATTGGTCTTATGCCCTGCAGCTGCTTCTGTTTTGTTGCGGCATAATATACTGTCGCTTTTGACAGGGTGTTCTCTCAGAGTGCAGCAGCCTCTGTTACTTGGCACAAACCCAAGCGATCCAACCTATTTACAGAAGACTTCTGGGAACTTAATGCCAGAAGGGGTTACAGCAGTGTCCCTTCCTTCTGCAGGCAGTGGCTTCCTTCCAGCATGTGCCCAGTACTCTTTAAGAACTTTACTCAAGTTCAACTGAGGTTGGGGTTCTTATGTTCCGACTCCTTATGTACACTGCCCTCTGCCCTTAGGGATACGCTCACAGTCTACTTTCTCCAACAGCTATTTTGCATTAGCACTGCTGAACTACATATGAAAGAATTAAAGCCAAGCTGGACATGGTGGTGTCCACAGGTTGGAAACTATGGATCCTGCTTCCATTTTGAAGCCTAATGAGGGAATTTAAAAATGGTGTGGGGGCCTGATCATGATCAGGCCTGCAGCTCAGTAGGATGAGGAACTTAGATCCCCCCACCCCCGCCTATTCAAGTGCCAAAACAGCTGTTGGGGGAGGGTGCAGCACTTGAGAAGCCATGGGGCTGGGTTAGGCCCTTACAGCATTTTAAAATCACCTCATTAGAATTCAAAATGGTGGTGATGTCCACTGGTCTGAGCCATGGATATTGTCTAGTTTGGCCCTTAGAAGGAATAACATTATGCTTGAATATGGACCAGTAGACTTCTGAACATCTGTGCCTTCTCTCACACTAGGTCTGTTGAAAGTACAGTGGAAACACAATCTATATAGTATACACTTGAATTTATTCAATGCATGTCCAGCTGAACGTGATACAAACCCCACATTTACCCAGATACTGGTCTACAATTTGTAAACTGATTGCACATTGGCCCTTTCGTACATGAACTCCCTGGAACTTGTGAACAGGACTGCTGCCAGCACTGCATGTATTGCTGTCTTAAAATACACAAGTTACCTTCAAGATCACACCCATCTCCTTACCTAGAGAACTGCTATTGTAGCTGGATTCTTCCAGGCAAGTGGTAGCAGGTGGCCTGGGTTAAATGAGCCTCTTCCCCTACCCCCTTCCAGTTGCAACTTCTCTCCGAGTGTCTATTCAACTGGTTTTAAATTTCCCTTGCCAGAAGTAAATTTGCAAATAGAACGTTATATCCAGGCCTGTCCTTATTAACTTTAAAAAGCGACAACCATTCTACCACCACCACTCCCATTTCCTTAAAGACAATGAATAAAGTTTGTGCTCAGATAAGACAGAAAAACCTCCAGCTGCTGACTTGTGTCTCAGTAAATACACAGAGACTGAAATCATATTGTTCTATCTGGGCCCAATGTAACAGAGGAAGCCCCAGTATTTTTGCCAACAAAAGTATAAATCAAAAGAGTGCAACCAGCCAACTTTCAGATTTCCAATGGAACTGGTTTTAGCCACCCAACCAGGAGCTGGACTTCTCATTCAAGTCTTAAAAATAGCACAGGACCTCCCCTCCCACTAGCCAATTAATGTAGGAACTTTGCACCCCCAAAAAGCCAGACATAACTGATACCAAGACTGTACATGGTTATGTTGTGTAAGTGGCCAGTGTACATGCCCACTGATGTGGCAACTAAGGAATTCATAAATGAAAAGCCTCCACTACAGCAAAAGCAGCCTACAACCATGAAAAACAGATTTGGGAGAACACCACCTTCTGCTCCACTACCCACTAGATGAAGTTCATGTCACCAGGCAAAGAATACTTGGAACAACACAAGAAGCTAAACAGATGGGGGGGGTTAGTCCATGTGCAGATGAGAGACAACCTGGGAATTCCATGAAATTCAAGCCAGCATACATCATGGAAGAAACATGTAATAGTGCAACAGATGTATTAAGCTGTAGTGGGTAAACTAGTAACATCCCTCACAAAGTGGCAGAAAAAGTGAAAACCCTTGGGATTATTACTCTGCATTTGTGACAAGTGATTGCCCATCCTTCATTCCAGCTGCAGTGGAAAAGATCAGGAGATTAATTTATCTTAATAAAAGCACTGTGAACCAGCTCCATCACATATCCTAGGGTTAGAATCCTCTGCAAATACACAATGCCATAAGGAAACAGACACAGTAACAAAGTGGGGGAACATACAAAGCCTTTGGGAAAAATGAGAACTCTAATACAAAAAACAGAGCCCAACATAGCCTGAGAACAAGGACCAGACACTTGAATAATGGAACTTGTTAATAAAAACATTTATTTTGCAGTTTGTACAGAACCACCTGAAGTTTGCAACAGAATGCAGATGCCTCCACAGCCATGTATACTGTGCCTCCAACTTAAAAGAGTGGGGTTTCTTTCCTTTTTGTGGTTTCAAGGGGACAAGGGATTTCACACAAACACACAGAAAAAAAAAACACAAAAATAGGTAGGAGTGTATGAAGTCCTTTCTAGTGAGGAAAGGAGGCCACGAGACGGGTTCCATTCTCTGCCATCACTGCTCTAAAGCTGTGGCTAGCCCACTGAAGTCCACGTGACGTCATGGCTGCCATTCTGGGAAACAAAAGTGTTACCAAATACTTTCTCTTTAAGATTGAGACAACCCCACCCTTTCAATACCACAGCACCAACACTGAAATCAAAACAAAGAGGAGGGAAAAGCACTTACTTCAAGCACCCTGTGTTGCCTTCTCCCCTTTAGGCCAAAGAGGGAGGGACGGGGAGATCTGAGTGCCAGGCAGAAGCTCACTACAATTCTGCCTCTGGCAATACAGAACAGTCTCCCAAGGACAGGGAATGATGGAGTCTTGCAAGGGGGCCAATAACAATGAGGGCCATCAAATGCTGTGACAGCTGGGGGCAGAATTCTACTGCCCCTCTTAGATTGGGGGAGGGAGGGAGTTTGATTCCACTGCTCAGCACAGATGATTGGGGAGCTGCAGCCTGCCTTGCTCTACCTTTAAGAGCACAAATCTTGCTGTTTTACAGCGGGGGGGGGGGGGATATACACAATAGGAGTAGGAGACTGAGCACGTGGAGGGCAAGAACCTCCCTTCCCCTCCTCACAGTGCTCCAAGCTGGCTTAGAAAAAGAGGATATTGTTCAGAATGCAGAATCTCTCCTCTGCACAGAGGGAAAAGGTGATACAGCTGATACAAAAGCAGTGTGTGATACAACATGATTGTTAAACGGAGCACTATCCTCTGCTCCTGGCCAGCAACTCTGGGCAATGTAGTAATGCAGCAACTCACTCTCTAGCCAAGGGCATCAACTCAGGTTGGGAAGAGCTGCCTTGGGCCCCGCACTTGAGAGTTTAAACTAACTTTAGGTGGTATTAAAAGGTAATAGGGTGTGTTTGTGGGGGGGAGGGAGATACGTTTCTAGTTTCAGCTGAATTTTTCTGATAAATAACCTGAAAATGTGACGGTCAGTGCCTCAAAAGGAAAGATCTTGTCAAGGCCCTTTTGAACAAAACCAAGAAGTTGCATCGTCTCTACCATTCCCTCAATAGCTACCCCTGCTACATCCCTGGCTTTAACCAGACTTGGCACCCACGAGCACCATCAGCCCATCCGTGCTCATCGATTTGGGTCTCTCTAAGGGGAAGCCAAGCGCCCGGCTCCAGATCAGCTGAGACAGAACACCAAGAGCTCGAGAGACACCAAACAGCACTGTGTAGTAGTTCATCTCCTTCATGCCATAGTACTGTGGAGAGAAAAAGAGTCCATGGTTAGAGGGTTGCCAAGGGAGGATGAGGCCATTCCACATGCAGGCAATGAGAATATACCTCCTGTGTGCCCCCCATGAAGGCTGCTACACCCTTCTTCTGCCTCCCCATCCCCACATTTGGCTGCTGCCATATCTAATGGCAGTTCAATGCCACTAGAAGCCCAACCTACAAAATACCTCCAGGCTCATCAAAGCTACCCTACCCTTTCTAAAAAGTGCAAGAGTGATGCAGAGCAGATGTGTTGCATCTTAGATCTTCTGGCAAGTGGCCTGACCAGCATACAAATTAATGAAATAAATTCCAAAACATTCCCACTAGACAGGGCTTCTTCAGCTTCCTTGAAGCCCCATGGAAAGGCACATGCAAACACCCAGTTCTTCAAAAGACTCACGTCTTCTCAAAAGATCTGTTCAGCTTTGTTACAGAGATATGAACATTTTTCTGTTTTAAAGATGGGTTATCACAGACTATCCCCATTTCAAAGGAGATACACAAAAACCCTTTGAAGTCTAGGTTATTACTCTAACTTTGAGTGGTGACTAGAAACAAATTAAATCCTCCCATCAACAGAAGCCTTGGCGGGGGGATGAGAGATCTTGAAGCTGCTTTAAATTAGGGGTTTTCCGCATGGCATCACTGCATCGGTCGTAGACCCTTACTGCTTCAGTTTATCTCCTGGCTTCTGCATGTTCCCTGGAGCCATTAGTTTCACCTCATATTTTTCCCTTTCCCCCCCTGGTTCTTTTGAGACCATTTGTACCCTGATGTTTACCTAGCAGTCGAACTTGAGCTGTCCTTCTCTGCCTGCAAAATGTTTCCTGCACTTCTGTTGATTCCTCCAGCTTCCCGCTGACTGGACCGTGACTGTGGGACAACCCTGCCCTGTGCTCTCTTTCCCCCACCTCAGTAATGAAATTTTTTTTATCCCTTGTGCTGTCAAATTTTCAAGTGTAAAAGAATTCACCTAATAGCAATATATTTCTGTATCGCAGTAAGGCAGCATAGCAGTTGGTACCTTTTTCTTTCTCTATCCCCCCAAATAATTTTTTTAAGATGTGCCCATGCCTTCATATAGAGATCTCCCCTTCCTTAAAATTGCTTCTCTTTTGTGGGAATTCTATTTATAGTTTGGGGTGGTATTTGTTATAACTTTCAGTTTTGACGGGGACTTTTGCAGAGTGGACTCTTGGCCCACATCATTGTTCTCAGCCCTGCTAGAGACGTTTGCATGACCAAATATTAAGTAGCGGCTGTTTGAAAGCAACTGATTCCTCGCGGTTTGCCTGCTGCTCTTGTGGACAGGAAAACTTTTAAAAACCAGTTTGCAGCTCCAAACCTCCAAACATCAGAGTGAACCTTTGAGTGAAGAACATTTTTCCATATGGATAATATGATGATTCTCTCATACGCATGTGCCAAGCCGCTCTGCTAGTGCATGTGTCCCAAACAAAAAAAAGGTGTGTGTGGGGGTGGTGGTTTGGCACTGAGATGCCACCAATGACAACAGAACCCTTGCTCAAAGCTCTGAATTTTTAAAGCACGTTTAAGAAAATAAAGCTATGTAGCAACTGGAAAATGGAGATGGAGGGAAGACATGCAGAACCCCCCCCCCCCGCTCAACACAATCCCAATACTACTTGGTTGACTAAGAAAAGCTGAAATTAGCTACGTGTGTGGAAAAACCCTTAGTTAGGTTTAGTGTGTGATTCTCTCGTATTAACTGCAGTTATTGATTTAGACTGATTTGTAGACATTGTACTGATGCTATGCTTGTGAGCCAACTGTTTGACCCACAAGATATAAATGCCAACAAAAGTTAAATGAAACATCTGTCTAAAGACATAGCCTCGGATCCAGATCCAGACTAGATGTTTCTTTGGGTGCAAGAAACTGCCTGAAAACCTGTGGGGTGAAAGGGACACCAAGGAACAGGATTCGGGGGGCATTTTAGACTACTGCGGCCTTCCAAGTGGCATCTAAAGAGACTGCAAGCCCCTTTAAACACCTTCAGAGTTCTCCAAGCCATGGAGTTGTATGGCTTGGAGAAGGCATTTAAAGGGACTGTGATCCCTTTAAATGCCTTTCTCCCCTCCATTTAAATCAATGGAGGATGGGGGCACCTTCTTTGGGGGGCATAGAATTGGACCCTTTGGTTCATTTTTTTTAAGTTGGTGGTTTTTTGAGGAGGCACCAGCAGCTATGCTGCAAATTTGCCTACCCCCCCAAAATATCCCAGATCAATTCTCCATTATACCCTATGAGGATCACTGACTACAATGGTCCCCATAGGATATAATGGAGCCAAAAAAAAACCAGGTTTCCCAAATATTTCCCAAATCTGAATACCATACTAGTATTGAGATTTGGGAATATCAGGAAACACCAGTATTTTTCAGGTTCAATATACCCGAACCCAAAAAATACCAGGTTGTGGTTTTGTTTTGTTTTTTGCAGGGGGGGCCCCCCCATTACTTCTAGACTGGACTATTGCAATATGCTCTATTTGGTCTACTTTTGAAGAGTGTTCAGAAGCTGCAGCTAATGCAGAATGCTGTGGCTAGACTGCTGGTCAGGGCGGGCTATTAGGAGCCTACGTCTCCAATACTATGGCAATTACATTGGCTAGCAATCAGCTCCTGAGCCAAATTCAAGGTGGTTTTATCCTTTAAAACCCTACATGGAGTGGGATTGGGGTATCTGAAGAACTGTTTTCTCCCATATGTTCCTTCCCAGTAATTAAGATTGCAGGGAGAGGCCCTCCTGGCAGTCCCACCAATTAAAGATGTTTGTTTGATGGGCACATGAGAGAGGGGAGCCTTTTCTATGGCAGCCCCACAATTATAGAACCACCCTCCCCAAGGAGGTGCTCCTGGCCCCCTGGTTGTTGATCTCCAGGAGGCAGCTGACAACGGTTTTATTTAGGAATGCCTTTTGATTGACCTAGCTTTTATTATTGGCGGTCCTAATTGGAGTTTTTAATGCTGTGACTTTTGTAAGTTTTATAACACTTTTTGTAATGTTTTATTAATATTGTAAACTACCCTTGAGTTCTGCAAGGAAGAAAGGTAGCCAATAAATATATTTTAAATAAAAACAATTTTGCATGAAAAAGGTATCAGCTCTTTGATCCTTCGCTTCACCCTGTTTATAATATTAACACCCTCTGCTACAAGGGATTTACAGCCATATAAGTACAGAATCGGCAGCTGTAGGGCCCAGCAGCCACCACTAGAGGGAGGCACACCATCACTCTTCTGCTTGTGGTCTGTAAATCAGTGCTTCCAGAATTGTGTTCTGTAGATGCCTATCAAAGTTCCTGAACCAGGTTATTAGGAGTGTCAGACAAACTGCAGGCAGGATGCCCAGAACAACTGCCAATCTTTCCTACAACAAACAGCTACAGAGGTGTGCTGGGCACATTCCAGAGCACACATTCAGTTTGTGCAGGGCAACAGCAAGGCCAGACAGCCCTTTCATCTGTGTCCCACAAACTAAGTGCGTGTCCTAGGATGCATTCCAGAACACTCAGTAATATACAGAGTTTCCATGGCAAATCAGTCAGTATGAAAAAAAGGTTTCCTAAGGACATAAGTTGGCTTTGTATTGCTGTAAACCCTGGAAGAGATGGTTCAGTCCTCCTCCTGTTGAAAGTTGGGAACGGCTACGTGAACTGTAGCCATATTGGAGAGGGGGCAGAGAAGGCAAAAAGTGGCAGACAATGCAGTAGTTCCTTGCCCTGTGATTGTACCCATAGTTGCTTTTGCACCATCTAGAGCAGCAAGTCAGGCACCATCTAGAGCTGCCCAAACCTGTGGAGGGAGAGCATGTGGCACACATGAACCTGGGACCTGCACCATTCCTGAAACAGCTCTTTCACCAAACTCCCTTCTGGGAAACCACCAGCACACCAGTGTCCAGCCAGCCTACAGGTTTAAATAGCTGAGAACAGGCCTGCAGAAGAACAGGTGTGATCAGCCAGGAGCAGCAAGCTCAGTGCCAAGGGTACCTGAACAACCGATGCACAACCCTCCTCTCCCTCCAAAAGGCAAAGTCCACACCAGTTGGGGTATTTCTATTTATTTATTCTATTGCTGGTATAACTTTGCTGCTAAAAGAATGAGCCAGGGTCCCGGAGATACCAGTTTCAAATCTTACCGCTCTCAAAGGGGGCCTCGGGCACTCTCTCAATCCCACCACACCTCCACCTTCAGCTATTTGGGTAAGAGTTATTTATCATACAAGGCTGTTTGTAAGGATTACACGGTAGTTATGTGATATGCTTTGAACACTGACAAAACAAATACAGGGGGGGTTTTTTGCTCTGGACAACTGATCAACAACTAGAAAATTCTTTCCCCTGCCCCAGTTTCAAGAAGGGAGTTACTTGAGCAGCATCTGCGCTACACTAGGGCATGCAAGAAACTCTGGAACATTCAGCTCACAACTCACAACAGTTGGTAGCAAAACACTTCTGCCACAAATCCACTGCTGACTAGATTGCTTTCAAGAAGCTGCTGGAGTTTTATAAAGCTGGAATGGACAAGAAGATGCTTGCAGGACATAGATTCTGGCTTGCATCTTTTCTCATTTCAGAAGGACAAGGCTTTGTGTGTGTGTGTGTGTGTGTGTCCCCCGGAAGTCAGGAGGCTGGGCCCGACAACCCACCTGTAAAAGGACTCCACTGTGTGCATCCACATTAGGCCAAGGATTTTTGGCCTTGCCCTGCTCCAGCAGCACATTAGGGACAATCTTGTACAGCTGGGCCACCAGCTTGAAGAGGGGGTCTTTGGGAAGGTGCTTGAGGGCAAATTCCCTCTGGCAAGTATAGCGAGGATCAGTCTTCCTTAGCACTGCATGGCCATAGCCGGGAACCACCTGAAAGCAGAGCAGTTTGTCAGAAATTTATTTATTAAAAGTATTTATAACTTGACATTTTCTCATGGTTCAAGGCAGCTTGCAAATCCTGATTAAAATATCACAATTTAAAAGCAACAAAATAAAACCCCAGATAGCCGCCTTCCCCCCCCAAATGCCTACAGTTTATGAAAAACCCTGACAGATAAAATGACCTTGCATTGCCTCCTGAACATTTCTGAAAATGGTGGTCCCCTTACCTCCTCAGACAGCCCATTCCACAAAGTGGGAGCTGCCATGGAACCGACACAGCCTCTGGTTGATGCCAGGTGGGCTACCTTAAGTGGGGGTCCACCAATATGATGATAGCTGTTGGCATGTGGAGACGTATGGGAAGAGACTGTCTTTTAGATATATGGGTCCTAAACTACAAAGAGCTTTAAGAGGTCATAACCAGCACCATGAATTGGACTGGGAAAAACTGGCAATCAGCTGCTTATGATGGGTGAGATATGTTCTCATCAGCTAACCCCTGACAATAATTGGGCTGCCACATTCTGAATCAGTGGTAGTCTTCAAGGGCAGCCCAATGTAGATCATATTACAGTAGTCCAGCTGCAAGGTTAAAAAAGCATGGATCAGCATAGTTGGATCAGCTGAGTTTATGAAAGAAGAGAGGTGGCAAACCAACTCTTCTGAGCAGAGCCAGGAGTGAGGTAGGAGGAATATATTCTGTCTCCTTGCTTGTTATGGACACCCCCATTCAAGAAGTTAGTTTGTCCTCCCCATTAGTATACAATACCATCGTCCAGCTCTTTAGACCCTTAAGCTGTATAGTAGGCTGCAGAACAGTATTAAGAGGATGAAATAGCAATTGTAACCAAGAAATCTGAGATTTTATCTTAAAGGGTACTTTTCCTTATTAATAAAGAATAGGGATTAATGGCAAATGGAGAGAAAAGAAAAGCAAGTAGTATTTGTGTCAGAAGTCCTAACTTAGTCAGCAAAACACCAGGCCTTGTGATGCAAGCAAGGTTAGCGTTTATTAAGCTGCAATAGATAGATCACTGGAACAGGTATCTTGTTCAGAATGACTTGGTTACAGAAAGCAAGCGGTTATACAGGGAAGGGGGTGAATGGGGACCCCCCCTTCTTCCATACAATGAATAACATGCGACTGGGAAATCGAAAGTTACTATGCTAATGAAATTCCCACCGCCCCCATTATTCACAGCTGCTACATCTATGCCAGCGATAGAGAAGCGCGCAGCCTGACTTGCCAAGGTCAGAATGTCTATGCTGCAAGAGATAGTGGTAATAGAAGCCACATTCCATTCTCACACCCGAGGTGTAAATCAACAACTCCCCGGATTCCAACCTCCCGCCTGTCACGCCACCAAGGCGCCTAGAGCCCACCTCCCTCCCTTCCATCCATCATGGCAGGGCTACCTGACAATTTGGCTTGCTGTAATATTGCCCAACCCAGGTCAACAAACTTCAGTTAAAAAATCTTCTGTGTTTCAGCAAGAAGTAGTCACAAACATACAAACACTAGACTCTCCTTTGCTCAGAAGAACTGGGAGGAAGGGAGTGAAGAAGAGAGAGGTCAAAGCAGAAAACTGACCTCATTCACTGGACATTCAGAAGGGGGTTGCCTGCTCCCCTAAAACTCAGCTGGCTGCAGGAAATACACATGAGCAGGCAGCCCATGGACACGCAGCTGATGCATTACTAACTACAGAGACACATTCTGGCCAGACTGGAATGTGGTTTATATTCCCCATCACCAGACCCTTCTGAACAGGTGCCGGTGTGTGTAAGCCTGCTCCTGCCTCTAATTGTCCCAGGGCCAGTTAAAGGGGCAGAACTGGCCACTTAATTGGGACACTGATTTTGGGCAGGAACCAGGAAGATAAGTGCCTTCACGAAGGGGTACTCTTAACACCTCCTCCGGGAACTGGCCATGGATTAATGGGGGAAGGAAGCACAAGAGAGAATCAGAGCCTATTGCTAAATGTTGTCCAATAACCCCAGGCATTTGGACAACAGAAGCGTCAGTATTTAGCTATACATGCTCTTATTAAGCCTAACTGATGGAAGTGAGGATACCAGGATCCAGCTTCAAATCTACTGAGAACACCCCCCAAAAAAACATGGTTAACAGAACATTTTGTACCACTTCCTGATACTTAGAGAAGCAGAGCATAACGGCAGGAAGAACTGAGGAGGGAGAGATCCAACTGTGACAGCAATTATCATGACCCAGGAAGCCAAGCAGAGCACATACACTTTGCAAAATTTAGGGCTGTCTGACTTTTTCCTGGTGCTCATCAAAAAATGCTTGAATTTGTTCCCCTTGTCACCACTAGGTTCACACATTACATTTATGTATTTATGCAATTACAGAAGAGTTATGTCCAGGGTTGATAAAAATCAATGATTAAAGGTTTTTTTCTTTAAGGTACATTATAGCCCAAAGGTTTTCATTTTGAAATAAAGATTAATTTTAATTAAGTAGTATGAGGCTGTATATTCATGCAATGTTTAATTTTTTTTGTAAATGAATTCCATTAATTCATTCATTACAGCCCCAGTGTCATGCACTCCCAGATAAGAAGAAAGCAAACGTATTCTCAACCACGGACTTAAGGGGGGGTGGGCTATAGAAGCTAGATGGACTAAAATAAAGAACTTGTAAGAACTTACCAGGCTTTGCAAAGAGTTCTAGAGACTCTGATAACTTTTGCAAAAAGTAAACAATTTATCAATATGGCGCCTCCACGGAGGGACGAGAAAGATGAACAAACGAAACCTAAGCTGCCAGCCGGAAATGCCAGCCAGCGAGTTCTGTCCCTAGACAGGATTCAACAACAGAGCTTCAAAGGATGCTGACTGAAGTGTTGCGACCCCTGCTGGAACAAGTCATGGCAATCATTACACCATAAGTTCGATGCACAGCAAACTCAATTGAACGAGACAGTTAAAAAAACAGAAAAAATGGAGCAAGAGCTTAAAGAGGTGGGTGCCAATACTAAGAAGTTTCAAAAACAACTGCAGACGACGGAGAAAAAGGGACAAACCAATGAATCCCATTTGTTACAGCTGCAAATGGAAAGGGCAAGCTATGTCCTAAGATTTCAAGGTGTCCCGGAAGAGAAGGGAGAGGATTTGAAGCAGATTATGTGTGATGCTTTGGGCCCGATTGCAGATGTTAAAACGGATATACTACAAAGCGAAATTGATATGATCTTTAGGTCGTATTCAGAATTCATAAGAAAAAATAATCTGCCTGGGGAAGTTATGTTGAGATTCTCCAGAAGACAAGTGAGGGATCAAATACTTAAAGCGACAAACAGAGCTACCTCGAAAATCAAGGACAAAGAAATAAAAGTGTCGAAGGATATTCCATTTGAAATAAGAAGGAAAAGAAGGAAATACAGGGACTTGGTTCTATTTTTCCAGAAAAACAACGTCACCTACAGATGGACTGTCCCCAAAGGCATAATCTTCAGATTTATGGATAAAAAAGAAAAAAATTGACTCTGTTGAAAAAGCATGTGAGATTTTGCATCTTCCTAGTCATCCAGCAAAAGGAGAAGAAGAGGAGGAAGACAACAGTACCAAAGAAAGTGATGAAGAGGGAGCAGTGTCATCTTCTGACGAGAACTCAGACTCAGCATTGGGGGCAGTAGCCCCCCAAACAAGCTATCTACTTGAGAATGAAAAAGGACAAAAAATGAGTAGTTATTGCACTCTGGAATGTCTTAAAAAAATTATTCTGTATAACTATTTCTTACTTTGCTCTTTATGAAGGCAGACATGGGGGAGTTTTCAATTTTTGTATTTTTCAGTTTAAATAGACTATTAGATTAACATATTCAATGAACTTTAACTAACTTTGAGCTACTAAGCTGAGTCTATAAGCATTATGTATGACCACCATCTCTTGGGTTTTAGTGGGTTTTCTTTACTTTCACCATTAGTTTGTAGTCCCCTCCCCTTTTTTTTCATTGTAGTTTATAGAAAAAGCAATTAAAAATCCCCTTTGGGGGGCAAAAAAAAAAAGTAGCAGCAAAAGCTATAATAAAATGTTAACAAAAATTCAAATGTCTAGTATGCAGTTTGGTCACAGACAATGCTGCAAATGTACCCAGGCTGAGCAGAAGAGAATGAAGAGAATACCAAACTAATAACATATGACTGCAGTACTCATTTGATGCACCTCCTAGCCGAAGACATCAGTGTTTCAGAAATAAAGGCTATGCGGTAGAAATGACTAAATATTTCAGAAACAATCATTTTGCTGCAGCAGCTCTGAAAAGAATGGGCGGAACCGAGCTAACTCTTCCACAAGATGTTAGAAGGGACTCTGTAGTAGACTGTTTTGAGCAGTATATCAAGAATTGGCCTATTATGAAGACAGTTTGTGAAAAAAAATTGAGAGAAAATAGATGGCACTGTCACAGCCCAAATCCTCAACACTGAGCTTAAGAGAAAAGTTCAACCCATTTCTGAAGTCTTAAACAAAATACAGAAAAATAGCTGTTCCATTACTGATACTGTTGAAATTTGGAAGGAGCTGAGTGAGCCCTTAAAAATAGAACTAAGCGATGACAAACATTTAAAAATAGATGGGACAACCGCTATCTCCAGCTCAGCTCATTTTCTTGCAAATATTGTCACTATCCAGTACCAGGGTCAAACCTCAGGTGCTGAAGAAGAAAAGTTAGAACTTAGAAGGTAGTGGGTATCCAGCAATCATCCATCTGCAATGCCAAACTTCAGAGCTGAGGAGGAAATATATATGTTTGCTGGTGATGTTTTAGAGAAACCAGTGAACTGGTCGAAGTCACATAAACACTTGGATTTAGAGACTGCTGAAGTAATTATTTCACTTTCAAGATTAGTAACTTCTGCTGGCACAGAAAGAATACTCTCTTCCTTTGGACCCATTCATTTTAAATTGAGAAATTGTTTGGAACCAGATAAAGCAGGAAAGATCGTGAGTCCTGACTCGACATTCCTTGTTCGGCCAGTACTGTTACCACCATTGGTTTTCACATAACAAGAGGGCAAGTACTGGCTTTGCACCATTTCTTTTTACTGGGCACTCCTGATCCACCTCTCTCCCTTGCCTCTTTCAATGTCAGTTAGAACTATCAACTCCACTGCTTGAACTACCAGATCCTCCTTTGCAGAGTTTTGTGTGTTAATTTCTAATGACTTTGCAGAGTAACTGAGAGATAATGTACACCCGCCACTCCTAATAACAGGCAATGTGATCGAGAGCAGATACTTTCTAGAACAGGATTTAAAGCATGCACTACTCTAAATGGTCATTAGACAAGTTCAAGACTGGAATTTATTACACATCAAGATAAGAGAGGAGACAAAAAATAGTCAGCCAGAGTTGTGTCTATATGGAAATACAGGAAAAACATAAGGCTGTGGTAGTGTATGCAGGATTCAGCTTCTGGCAAATCTCACCTCTCATCTTTAAAATCAAAGTGTCTAGCCATTCTGTTTGAAAAGACAAGCATGAGAATTTATGGACCATGCCTGCTCAAATTTCAGAAGTAGCCTGGGGCTACTTAAGATTCCCAGCGATGTTTCAGGCCCTGTACAACTGCATGGCAAACTAAGATTGCACAGAGCTGCATAATCAAATCTGGTATAATTTTTATAAGTTTCAGTAACTCTTGGTGCAGAATTCTATTATTTCTAGCATAGCCTTGATCCTAAGCATTGTTAGGCTAGGTCAGGAAGTTGGAAGAGTTCTTCAGCAGTGCTATGCCCTATCATCAACACAATCCTCTTTTCTGCCTGCTGTAGACTCCTTACAGTAGATGCTATTTGGTTTTTAAAAAATGACCAGCCCTACATCTTACTTCCTTTAAAGAAATCCTTGCTTGGTTACCCACCAGGTTTGAATGCTTCCACTCACCCTGCCCGAGTTCAAAGTATTCCAGATGAAATCTCTTAGCTTCTCATCTGACACATCTTCGCCCAGCTCCTTTTGCAAGTTTGTCAGCCATACCAGCACTTCCTGTAAAGAGCGTGTGATAATATGTAAAAAAACAACAGAGAAAGCTTCCCAAATCCACCCTCTACAACTCGGACTGTGCCAGGATTGTTGAGAACTGCATCTTCCTACCTGATTTGCAAGACCATGGAGTGGCCCAGCCAGACCATTCATTGCTGCAGCAAAAGCCAAGTAAGGGTCTGAAAGGGCACTGCCCACTAAATGGCTGGTGTGGGCACTAACATTCCCGCCTTCGTGGTCACTGCAGTAAAAGAGGAAGGGGAGGCGAAAAGAGACAGAGCAGCGCTGAAGCAAGTTTATTAATATCTGACTGTGTATTGCCACTGAATTTGGATAAGTTCCCTTCTTAAGAAAAACTTGTGGTTGGCTACAATAAAAAGACAACGAACAACCTCCAGATAATTAAAAATATTACACGAGCATAGTGCAGCATGAATAGTTCATACCATGATCCTAGATGGCCTATCTAGCTGCTTTTCTGATGTTTTAAATCTATTTCTTACTGTGAACTGCTTGTGTTCAAGTGTCTGTAGCAATGATGGAAAGGTGGTATACAAATTAATATGCAAGTTATGTTTTATAGATGTACACATAACCTGAATCAAACAGGTGCACTCAGAACACCAAGATGTGGCTTGGTAGAACCTTTGGTATTTACTGTCATACAAGCAGGAACCTGCAAGGACTTGCAGGGGCATCTCATCCCCACCCCCATTATCTCTTCTTTCCTTGTCTGAAAGCCCCCGTGTCTTCCCTTCCTGCTTTCTTCTCTCCCTCCCACCCAAGAGCCAACCTACCTTTCTGCCTCTCTGTCTTCAGCTCTCCCCCACATAGTGGCAACCTCTACCTAGGAAAATTTTGATCCTGTTGTACGCTGTGAACTGCTGGATGCCCACTTGCATGGTAGGAAACCCTCAACAACTTGCGGGGAGCACCCCACTTTCCCCTGTATCCCTCTCCCCCAAGTTTGCAGACACCTCTGTTTACTATCAGTGTGGGCCCGATCTGTAGACTTAGTTATCCACAGGTCAGCCCACACTTGATTATTAGATATATAGAAGATAATGGTTCCAAAAGAGAAGAAAAAGAAGAAGAAGAGATTGGATTTATACCCTGCCCTTCACTTGGAGTCTCAGAGCAGCTTACAAACTCCTTTCCCCTCCCCTCCCCACAACAGACACCCTGTGAGGTAGGTGGGGCTGAGAGAGCTCTGACAGAAACTGCTCTTTTTCAAGACCCAGTGCCAGAGCTTGTAACTGACCCAAGGTCACATCAACAGGTGCAAGTGGAGGAGCGGGGAATCAAACCCGGTTCTCCCAGATTAGAGTCCGCACACTTAACCACTGCATCAAACTGGCTCTCTGCAAGATAGGCCTACACTACACTGCAAGATAGGCCTATACTACAGATGGGGGATGCTTGGCTAGTCTGAGACTACCCAGCAAGGTCATGGTCAAGCACAGACTAGCTCACAACTCTTGCTGTGAAATCAGTACAGCACAGAATATTTTCAAAGCCTCACCACTACCATGATACACAGAAAACATACAAAATATGAAGCCTAACCATGCACACACAACCCCCCCCCAAAGTAATATGTTAAATTTCTGATCTCTTCACACTCTCATGCAAACCTGAAAATGTTGTCCCCTACACCGACTCATTTGAATTTCTTTCATCTCTAGTGTACCCCAGCTATTAGTGTATCCCAGCTAACAGTAAAAACCTACTGTGGAGAAATGTGCCCTCCGCCTAGAATGAACATCAGTATTCCAAAAGTTGGGACTGCACTCTAGGAGCAGGAGCCCAAATGCAAGTTTGTTGCTGCTAAAATGGAAAGGTGCTGTCAGATGATTCAAACCTCAATCAAGGAACATTTTAGAGCAAATGGTTCTGGCTACAGAAAAACAAATGGTTTACTGACTCACACCCTGCTAGAATGTCACACCTAAAGAACAGACATTGAGAAAACCAAAAGGCAAGATTATATTTTCTTTTAGGACAGGAAGATCAGCATTGATCCAGGGGGCATACTGTTGTCATCAAGCAACAATACCAGGCCAAAGCACTGCATCTGGAGTTCATGTGTCAGAACTGTCTAGGCCAGTGTTATCCAGTTCAAAAGCAGGAGAATGGGTTCCCAGACTTTGGTCAGTTCCAGTATCAAAAGGCTCATGAATATGGAGGAATGAGCCACATGCATTGAGGCTGACAGCAGGGGGTATATTGGGCTGCCTTTCCCTTTAGCACGACTGTAACAGAGCGCATGGGCAAAAGTACAAGGCAGGAAAGAAAAAGATCCAGATACTTTCTGCTATTACTCATTGCATGAAGACCCAGTGCTTCAAACACTCAGGCCCTACCAACCAAGCCCTAGTTTTCAACAATATCAGTCCTGCATATGGCACAGCAACTGGACCTTCTGCCACTACCAACTCAGCCAAGATGAAGGGAGCACCAGTACAGGTAGCCTCCGCAGCCAGACACAAGAATGCCCTTTGCCAGCTCCTGGTCTGCTTATGACAAGTGCCTGACAACCCAGTAACCAACAGGAAGGAGCCTGCAGCTCCCTGTGACCAAATCAGAGCAGGCTCCTCCCACCATCTTACCCTTCCTTCATGCAACCTCTGCAACTCAAGCAAGTGGAGGCAGCTGCCCTACAGCCACAGAAGTCAGAGCCTCCAGTAGCTTTCACATCACATACACAGACAGGACTTACCTGTGAATGGTGAGGTAGAGCCGCATGAGTTCAATGAACTGTGGGTCACTGTAACCCAGCATGTTGGTGAAGTTGTGTGACCAGTCTAAGGCAGGGTCTATGGCGCCAATGCTGCTGCCCTCACGGTACAGGTTACGGTAGATCTTTGCAGCTATACATGGCAGCTTGGCAATCAAGTCCATGGAATCCTCATAGATGAACTGTACGGAGAGGTGGGTGACAGAGGTCAAACTACTATAGCCTGTGTGGTCAAAAGCCTTCCTGCTCCAATACCGGTTACAGCTGCAACAGTTTAAACCAAGGATGTGTCCTCAACAATGGGACTGTGTTTCAACAACATACACAGCACCACTCTTCAAACAACGGAAGAATAAAGGACTCTGAATACATTTCTAGCTCTCATTATCACAAACAACCATGGAAGACCAGCAATTTTGCAGTCTTAGAAGCCAGAGGGGATAACTCTGGTTTCTGGACACTTTGAAAACCTTGGCTTTGCCTTTAAAATAAAATGATTTTTGATTTGCTATCTTTCAATGATGCCAAAAGCAGAGAAACTTCTTAGCCATCCCACTTTCCTACTCTTAAATTCCACTCCTTATTCTTGTATGGTATTTGTCAGGAGCTTTGGAGGGGGGGGGAGATGAAGATGCCCCACCCTGTCTCCGTTCCACCATCTCAAACTATTCCAATAAATTGAAGATGTGTCTAATTTACAGGGTGGTTCATAGGTTATCTCTGAATTGTGGCTGCTACCACAAACATTCCCACAGAGTTGCGCTCCATGCTCCTGCAGTTAACAGTCAGGTGTGCCACACTGCATAGTTCATCTGCTTACATTCCATACCAGCCACATCCTGATGGAACTGCAACGATGGTGTGAGAAGCAATGCCCTATGCCTATGAAGAGCCCACTCACACAGGAGTAACGTTAAGACTGGCAGCCAGCTACAGAAGTTAACATATGAACTAGAATGTAAGAGAAGACAAGCTTGACTGTTCCTGTTTTCCTGTTCATAGGCTTTACAGTCTTATACAGAAAGGAGAGGCAGGGATGACCAAGGGGCACTAAGGCAAAATAGAAAAGGTGCATGGTTTAACGGAGAAAGGACAAGACTGGGTCACCATAGGAGACAATAAAGTATTTTAAGCAACGGGAGAGCTGCTCTAGACAGCACAGTAAAGATGGGAGAAAGGACAGAGATGGCTGAGTGTACACTCATTTTGAGAAGCAGAGAGAGAATATGGGAAACTAGGAGCAGATTCTGACAGCACAAGTCTTCCACACAAGGTGTATACTTTCATCCAAAGGGATTTTGAATGGGAATGTCTTCTGACATTGCCCAGTGAGCTTTCTCACTGACTGGAGATTTGAACCAGGGTCTCCTAGATCCTAATTCAACACTCTAACCACTACAATATGACCAAAAGAGATGCTCTGAACTGTCAAAGAGATATGGCAGAAGGAAACGTCATTGCAGGAAGTTAATTGAAGCCCAGGAAAGCGAAAGCATTTATGAACTAGCTATTGCCTAATATATTCCTAGTCTGGCAAAGAAACCCAAACAAAAACAAGCTGATTTGTCATGTTCTGTTTTCTATTAGAGGCAGGTCATTTTGGGGCAGGAATGCACAGGAATGGAGTTCTGGCTGGCTCCTGAGTTGGCCACACCCAGCAAAAACTCATTAGCGTAACAGGCCACACACAACAGCAGAAAATCATTGGGATTGGCTACATTAGGGGTGTGTGGCCTAACATGTAAAGGAATTCCTGCTACAAAAAAGCCCTGGGTTTTGACAACAAACAAGGTAAACAGAATAAGAAGCAAAAGGTGGGTGTGGCTGGATAACCACACTTCTGGTAAAATGGGCTGTGTGGTCTAATATGCTAACGAGCTGTGCTATCAGGGGTGTGGCCTAATATGCTAATGAGTTCCTGCTGTTGGGTGTGGCCTATTATGCTAATGAGTTCCTGCTTGCCACATCTCAGTGATCCTTTCCCATTCCAATAATGAGGAATTTTAAGTGCACACATGGTTTCCGACAACAGGTACAAACTTGTTTTGGAAACAAAAAGTTCACCAAATGCCATTCCTAGCTGTGCCATAGACAGTTATAATACACCCCTGACTTCTACACTAGGCTCAACAGTTGCTGTTTACTGGACACAGAGTAGAAGTGCTCTTCCCCCACCCCACCATTCCTGAGAGTGATGTCCACAAGACAGATAAAAGTTCGTAGAGCTGGACAGACTAGGAGACCAACGTCTCTCTCCTTCTGTGCAGCTGGATAAGCATGCACAATTGGGTCAGCCCAGAGGCACATGTCACTGCACTCAAGGTCTCCTGTTTCCAGGGCAGCTGGTTTCCACATGCAAATGACCAAGGTCACAGACAATGTAGACTTTCTTGGCCCTTTGTCACGTGCTAAAGGATCAAATGAAAGCTAACTGAGTGGGTGCCCTCCCAAACTGGAAAGGGAAAGCCTAACCAACCAAACAGAAAAGGGTAGCCAGGACTTGGCAGACTGCATAGGCCAAATCTATCTTTTTGTGGCAGCCGCTTTGCTCAGACTGTGTGCGGCCTTGCCCAACATCCCAAACTTGACAGCTTCACCAGTACCTGATACTAGCAAGGCTAGGATGAAGGAATCCTGGGCAGCAGCTTAGGATGGGGAAATCTGAAGCTCCCATGTATTGTTCCAATGCAGACGAATCTGAACAAGTTAGTCTTCAGTGTTGTTTAATGCACAGCAAAACAGAATTTCTCTACCTTCAAAGTAATTTTCCTTTCTGCATTCAGAGCCAGACAAGTGCCATTTATTGTCAGCAGTGACAAACAGCTCAGATATTCAATGCTGTGAAATTCTGCCTACTGTTGTGCGTTAGAAGCCACATTCCAGCTCTAGGACACAATCCTATTGTCTCCTGCCAGTAAATAAGGTAGATTTTGCAGAGCGCCACTGCCATGACCAGCTAGACTGCCAACAGAAAACTCCCCAAAATTCCACCTGCAGGTGGTCAAGCCAGTAGTAGCTCACACAGTGGGAGAGGGTCACTCATCTTCACTTGCCATTCACAGTTACCTCCCAGTACTTGGTCCGGCTGATTCCTTCTGAATAGGCGCGGGCAAAGGTACTCTCGCTGTTGAGGGCGGTGACTGCAGCGCTGAGTTGGGACATGGGGTGAAGGTTGGTAGGGAAGTTGTCCAGCATGGTGACCACATGGGAAGGCAGAGCTGCTCTCTTGGCCCACTCTCGAGACACCCAGTTCACCTGAAGATGAGAAACATATCACTGCTCTGCGCTAGGAATGGGGCTGATATTCTGACAGCCTGTCCTTGTCCTTTCCACCCCTCTTAGACTGGAGAGGGCAGCAGAATATTTTTGACTTCCTTTCAACCAAGCTGCAAGGACTACAGATAGAGATTGCAGCCTTCCCACACTCTCTGTGATCAGAAGTTAGATAGAGAACTTAAGACACCCCCTGTTCTTTCACAGACAGGTTCATTACCTGATCTTGGGATGGGATCTCTCCTGTCACCAGCAACCAAAATAAGCCTTCTGGTAGGGGTTCTGCACCTCCAGAAGCTTTGGGCAGCAGCTTCTGACACTCAGGAATACTATAGCCACGAAAACGGATACCCTAAGAAAACACAACCCCCACACACCAAAGTTTACATCTCAGTGGACGAGCCACACAACTAGACAACTGTTGCAACAGGCTTAAGCTTACATACCTCATCGGGATCCAACACAGAGGTCTCGTATATTAACCCTTTCATACCTCTCATGCCGCCATAGATCTGGAGGGGAAAAGCAGGAAATCAGGCAAGGACTGAGGAGGACATTGAGATGCGATCTCCAGAAAACTGAAGCAGCTCACCTCTTCCAGGACATACAGTGGACAGAGCAGAACAATCTCTGCCCTGTCCCTATCCCATCAATTAATTTTTTATTTAAAATATTTATATCCCACCTTATTTCCTCGTATTCAAGGCAGATAAAAATGCAAGTCAGTGCAAATCTGAAATGGGAAGGGGCTGTGGCTCAGTGGAAAAGCATCTGGTTGGCATGCAGAAGGTCCCAGGTTCAATCCCCCATATCTCCAGTAAAAAGATCTGGCAGTAGACGATGTGAAAGACCTCAGCCTGAGACCCTGGAGAGCTGCTGCCAGTCTGAGTAGACAATACTGACTTTGATGGACCCAGGGTCTGATTCAGTATAAGGCATTCATGTGTTCATGTGATGCACTTGTAATTAGAGAAATTATTTTATGCTTGAACACCCCCAAATCCAAGCTCTGCAGAAAGATCCACAGGGGTGTTTTACATATGAGCAGACACTTCTGCGTGGGACATAAGCTACACATAAATTACATGTTATTTCCCTACGTGTAAGCATTATGGTTTGCATAAGTCTGTGAGAAGATCCCACAAATTAGGGTTTCTTGGTCAACACTGAACCAGGACATTAGCGTTCACAGTCAATGTGTGGATTCAGACAGTGACACAATTTACAATTAGTACAAGCCACATTTTGCTGGACAGCACTGAACCTTGCAACCACCAGTACAGGGAAGACCTCCGCTGCTGGGAAGTGGAGAACAGACTAGATGCAGAACTAGTGCTTCCATACAAGCCAGGATTTGTTGCTCAGACAAACTCTGCAATTTTATGCAGTTACTCCAGTCAAAATCCTTCAATGAATTTAGAGTACAGTAACTCTGCATTCAATTACAATGCAGGACTCAAATTTAGTTCTCACATCTGTTTTAACTTTTATTATTTGTATACCAATTTACTGCTATTTGCATGTCTTACCAAATGTGTTATTCCAGTTTGTATTTATTGATCAGTTACTTATGCATCTTGACTCTAATTAGCTCTTCCTGGCAACTAACCCCCCTAATCTCTATGTAATATTTGAGGAATGTTTCAACGTATTTGAAGAAGTGTGCACCTACAAATGCAGAGTCTCTCTGTTCTTGCATGCACCCAGGGTTCAGCTTGGTTGGTCTTGGGGGTTCAAGCTTCATTCTCACATGTTCGTTAGCTCTCGCATTTGTGTGCTAATTTCCTGCCATTCATTGATCTTACCAGCTGCCTTGATACATTCTCAGCTTTACTTATGCATCTTGGCTCTGACTGGCCCTTCCTGATGGCTCCTCTCCCCATTTTCCTGTATGTAGGGCTTGAGGAAATTGTTTCACTGTATCTGAGGAAGTGTACTTGCACACAAAAGCTTATACCTTGAATAAAACTTTGTTGGTCTTAAAGGTGCCACTGGACTCAAACTCTGTTCTGCTGCTTCAGACCAACACAGCTACCCACCTGAAACTTATGCATTGTGTGTTACACAAATATACAAAGAGATAGACTAAGATCAAGATGGGTGTTAGTCTATCTGTAGCAGTGGAAAAGAGCAAGTGGCCAGTAGCACCTTAAAGACTAACAAAATCCGTGGCCGGGTAGGAGCTTCCATGAGTCACTGCTCATTTCTTCAGATACAGCTAGAATGGGAGTCCATCTGTCCTTACATGTTGGAGAATGGAGTGATTTCAGAAGCCAAATAACAAAAGCAGGCAAATGACAACAGCAGGTGTGATTAGTTTAGGTGTGATATGCAGATGGGTAGCAGGCGTAGGGAAATCAGCACTGGTAATAAGTTAACACAGGAAACATAGGTCTCCAGTCAAGAAGGATGCATTGTCTTGAGCATCATTATCAGTTGCAATTCAGCAGTTTCTAATCTCCCTTTGAAATTCCTTTGTAAGAGAACTGCTACTCTTAGGCCAACAACTGAATGTCCTGGAAGGTTTTATTTATTTATTTAATTTATACCACACCTTCTCCGCACAGGCAGGCTCAGGGCAGGTTAAAATGTTTCCCCACTGGTTTCTGAATACTGTGGTTTCTAATGTTAGAATTATGTCCATTTATTCTTTGTTGTAGGGAATGGCCTGCTTGTCTATGTAGCGAGTGGAAGGGCATTGCTGACACGTGATGGCATAAATCACATTAGAGATGAGCAGGAATACAGACCTGCAGATTGTATGGCTGATGTTGCTGCGTCCAGTGATAGTGTTGCTAGGATCTATGTGAGAGCAAAGTTGACATCTTGGTTTTTGCAGGCCTTGGTACCAGAGTCCATGTTACTATTAAGCAGTTTATCATTGTGGGTGAGAAGTTGTTTTAGGTTAGCAGGTTGTCTATAAGTAAGAAAAGGCTGACCCTCCCCCCAAGTGCCTGAGTGAGAGAGGTGCCATTAACCAGCATGGGTTGTACACTGTTAATACATTGAACTGGCTTGAGCTGTGAGCTTTATGTGACCACCAGTGGTGTTCTGTTATCATTTTCTCTGGGCTGTCTTATAGCAAGCTGTCCTGGGTATCATTCTGGCCTTTCCAGTCATCTTTCTTACCATATCATGAGGGTATTGTAGTTGCAAAAATGCCTGCTGTAGATCCTTCAAGTGAATAGCTGCCTGGTTGGAGCAGACACGACTATAGCATAAGGCTCGGTTACAGACAATGGTGTGATGTGGTTGGAGTGGTAGCTGAAGGCATGTAGATATGTTTGCCGATCTGTCAGTTTCTGGTATAATGTGGTACTTATGTGTCCCTCATGTATCCATACTGTGGTTTCCAGGAAGTTTATTTCTTGTATAAGAGTAATTCATAGATTGATAGCAGGGTAGAATTTATTGAAAGCCTGGTGATTTCTTTCAAGGACTTCTTTGCCATGGGTCCAGACAATGTCAATGAATCTCATCGATGGATGGACTACAAGCCGTAAGAAACATCATCCCTGACAACATCACAGCAGATCTTGCCACTGGACTCTATATGTTTGTTCTCACCCATCAGTACTTCAGGTCTGATGAGTACCTATACCTTCAAATCAATGGCACAGCCATGGGCACCCACATGGCTCCACAGTATGCCAACATCTTCATGGCAGATCTAGAACAGTGTTCTCTGAACTCCTACCCACTGACACGTCTCCTTTACTTGAGATTCATCGATGACATTTTCACTGTCTGACCTAACAATAGCAGTTCTTTTACAAAGGGATTTCACAGGGAAATTAGAAAAAGGGACTGCTGAGTGGTGGTCCCCAGTCCGAGAGACATCCAGCTGTCCTCGACCAGGGTCAGGGCCTTTTTGGCCCTGGCCCCAACCTGGTAGAACTCTCTGCTGTGTGATAACCATGCTCTGCAGGACTTAATGCAGTTTCTGCAGGGCATGTAAGGCAGAGATGTTCTGACAGGCAGTCGGTTGAGGATAGTGATTGTTTTTCATCTGGCTGGCATCCCTGCTTCTCCTCCCCACCCCACCCCACCCCGCCAGGCAGTGGCATACTATGGCAGCTTCATCACCATCTGACTGATAATTTATTGCTGTATATTTTCATGATTTTAATGTTTTATTATATCTATGTAACAGTTCTTTGAAGTACACCACCCTGAGCCCTGTCCTATGGGGGAGGGCAGTCAACAAATTAAATTTAATAAATAAAAATAAATAAATTTGCTTGCTGTCATCATTCAGCATCTGAAATCACTCTCCAACAGATAAGGACAGATGGACTCCCAGTCTAGCTGTATCTGAAGAAGTGAGCAGTGACTCACGGAAGCTCCTACCCTGCCACAGATTGTGTTAGTCTTTAAGGTGCTACTGGACTCTTGTTCTTCTCTACAAATATATGAAGGTATACTTTACATATTATATAACACAAAAGTAAATATACACAGCCCCTGTTTAGTCAGCAGTTAGTCTAGTCAAACACCACCACTATTTGAACAAATTAGTGTAGGGATGTGCACAATTCTTTAATTTGCTTCCTTCCTGCCTGGTTCTTCCATTAGTGTCTGTTCTACATTCCTTTTAAATGGCAGCACAGCCCCCAAATTTTAGCCAGAATAGCTTACACTTTGGGTAACATTAACTTTAGTTGCTTTGTATTTCCAATGCAGCATAAGTGCATCTAATAAACAGCCGTGAACATTTTCATACACAACGTTTAGGATTCACGGGCTGGGATGGGACACTGGAGCTAATCCCTGTTGTAGGTATGCAGGGCCACTGTTACTTGATCCAGCATAGCTGAATCCTCCCTTGGGAGTGTCAGTGTGATCAAAAAGCCTGATTCAAATGGTTAGTGACCCAAGCATGTTCTTCCAAATCAGGAAATCAAGTGTGTCTAAGCTGGGGCTCACAGTCACTAGGATCAAGGATGGATGGATACAAGGTTCCATGGAAGTGGAGAAAGACTGCAGGATGTTTAACAGGCAGTGTATTCAGCTTCATATGAATCTCAGCTCTTCTCTTCTTAAATTAACCAAGTTTCCACTGCATATGGCTGCAAAGACTTAGTGAGATGTGTGAAGCCTCCCAGCTGATCTCAAAACAGCAACAGCTTATTAAAGTTTCCACTGGTCAAGGGTAGATCTGCAATATCCTCTGTAGTTACTTGCCTCTTTGATGACTAGTAAAATCAAAACTGTGTAGCGTGGTAAAAACTGCTGAATAAATTATGCAAAATAGTATGAAATGAGCTTAGCTTGCATAATATATAAAGGTTGCAGACTGCAGCTTTATTTGATGCACAATTCAGACTGCCCAGATACAAATATTTAATTTCTTTTAACAAGAAACACAGCCATGACTAATGCATCAGCTGGCTCCATGCCCATTGTTTATCAGCTGCCTTCCAGAAGGCAGTCTGAATATTGGTTCATTCATCTCAGAACTATGGACCTACGTGGCTCTCCACAGTCCAAAGGAAGAAGTAATTTCTAGCTCTGCTAAGTAGAAACCTACAGACCAAGATGCCAAGGACTGCATCTGGGTTTTTATTCATGCAGTCTTTACTGAGCTATGGCTCCTTTTCTGATGTACCTTAACATCACAGCACCCCTCTCATTCTTCTAGCTCACAGCAGTGCTTTTACAAAATGGACACAGTACAGGCTTTGCCTAGATCTCTTGCTAGCAACTTCCCTTAAAAGAGCCAAAAAGGACAACCATGGGCTCTGGAACAGGAAGTGGACTATGCTTCATCCTTACTGAAGGCATGTTACCAGGTGATGTTCCTGGAGATAGCTAGCATAGAACAAAAGTATCTTTACAACTCCATGGGGGTGGTAGCAGCTACTGCACACAGAGCATTAACCTCTCACAGCCTACAATGGCAAAGATTTACTCTCCAGCCCTGCTGCCAACATGCCAGAACAACTCACCATATCCACAGTTATTTGGCCAATGACTGTGCTGCCATATTGTTGCCTGAAGCTTTTAAGTCTTGCTTGCTCCTTGGGTATCATGTTTGCAAGAACATCTTTCAGATTCTGAAATAAAAGCTAAAGTGAGTCCTGACACAGCACCAGTCAACAATAGTAATTCACCCATAAAAAGGAGGGGAGGGGGGAAGAGAGATAAAGAGGGAAGAGACAACTCCAAAATAAATGAAGTTTTACTGATGAACAAAAATGAAACAGTCACAAGGTTTTCTGCAATTCCATATTCTTTAGGGGAAATTTATGGATGATCCTAGGCATAGCCCCTGAAGGCTAAATAGCCAAATTTCATCTCTCCAGCACAACCCACCAGAAATTAAACAACCACTTACCGTGGAGGTGCTGGCATGTCTAGCGGCAAAAATGATACATGATGCATTCTACAAGGAAAATAAGAGATTTATGCATTAGCTATCCTGTGACAAATACTCATCTGCTTTCCACACATGCATCCCCAAAAAGACATTTCCCAATATTTTTAATTTAAATATTTGTATCCCAATTTTCTCTCCAAAGGGATCCAAAGCAGCTTACAGCAACATTCCCCCTATGCACATAAACTAATAAACAACAAAAGAGCAGCACAACAGCAAACTGTGCCTGGGGTGGGTCCTAGACTCCATCGCTGGCTCCTCCAAAGGCCTGAGCTATAAGCTGAGGGCTAAATGATATTTGGAGTCAATGTTATGGTGGACACCAGCTGCTTGATTTCAGAAAGGCAGCTCTTGTCAGTTTCACATGAGCAAAGCATACTCGCAGGCATGCTGAGTATTTTCACAACACAGAATCTGCACTAGAGAAGTTTTCAAAGTAATTTCCCCACACACGATTCTCTGCAGAGCTAAAACAAATTGTGTGTCTTTGCACTCTGCAGGAATATGCAGTCCAACCAAATTTAATTTTTCATGTAATGCAAGTATAAGTTTGTTGCTACCCTGCTAGCTGACAGGAGCTATAAGCAATGAGAGGTATATTTTGCTAGAGCAACAGGCATAGCCCATTCAAGAGTTTTGGTCAAGATCCCACTCAGGAAGAGTTCTCTGAGTCATTCCCACCAGGGAAGGCAAAGAGTGTGCTACAGGTCATCTTAAAAAGAATTTACCTTATTCCCAAATGCTGAGGCTAAGATGAAATTGTAGTCTAGGCTCTGACTCTTATAGGCAGGCTAACATACTAATGGAATCATTAAGAGAGAGAGATTATTCCTCTAGGATTCCAAAACAGGCTTTTTTTAAAAGCAAAGCACACAACAAGGGCATCCCAGTTAATACCTCAAACTAGAAATAAATCTACAGACAGAATGGTGGTTTCTCTCACATATGATCACACATACGCTAGTGTTAGAGGAATACTTGAAAAACACTGGCATCTTCTTTCTAGGACTCCTAGGTATAAATCTCATCTACTGTTTACATGTAAGTGTGCCAATAACTTTAAAGATATGCTGGTTGGGAGTAAACTGAATCAACATAAGTTAATACTTGGATGGATGACAGAAGGACTCTAAAGGGAAATTTTCTTTGTGGGAGATGTGCAGTTTGTTGTCTATGTCTTAAAACAAACGTATTTCAGGAGTCTTCTCATACCAGAAATTACTATATAAGATCTTTTGTAAACTGTATTTCTAAAGGTGTGAGCTATGCTATACAATGCCCATGTGGGTTAATGTATGTAGGGGTGACCACAAGATTCATTAAAACACACATATGTGAATATATAAGTTGCTTTAGACTACAGAAAATGCAGGCTCTGCTAGTTGGCCATTTTGTGGACTTGAAACACTCAGATAAGCAGCTGTTCTGGAAAGTCTACAATTGTTCTGAAAGTCTACAATTGTCAGATTCATAGCTGCCCTGTCCATTGAAGAGGAGAGACACATTCTGGATCTATACATTGAACACCCTGATGTCGTTTGGCCTGAACAAGGAAACAGATTGGTCTTGTGCTTTCCGAGAGAACAGCTGAGTCACTTCAGTTGGTTCTGCACGGACATAAGATCTTTTTTGCCTGCCATCACAAGGTATTGGGGATAAGGCAACTTCAGCCCAGATATGGTAACCTGGTACTATACTGCATCATCTTCCCCCACCTTCTTTGTACCTGACAGTATAAATATAGGATAACAGTGATGATCGCTTGAGATCTGGTTTCTTGTATGTGGTTATACACACCACTCAGCAATGCTTGACCTGACTTATGAAGGTAAAGTTTCCAATATTCTCTGGTTTAAATTCTTCTGTAATTTCAATTGACTGACTATTTTTTTTTATTATGGTCTGTATTCTTCTCTGCATATTTTAGAAATCTGGACCACTAACACCAACCATCTGGATAAGTTATCTTTGATGGTCCTAAATAACAAAGGGAGATACTTAGTCCTTATAAATTTTTTTACATCTGATAGGGATGAGTAATTTTAATACATTTAGTTGGTAACCTTAATAATTATACATTACTTTAATAATCATGAAGCCCATTATTAAATCATTAAAATAGTAATTATATTTTAACTCACACAATAATTAATCCAAATAAATTGTTTTCTTTTGCATTTTCTTGTTTTTCAGGATATTTAGCGCTTAAATCAGGCTTGTTGTAATTTTAACAAAAATTGTACGTGGTGTGTATGACAAAGATATAAACTACTGAGGAAGACCTCATGGCCAAAATGCATTTGATTTACATGTATTTTATGTTATTTTTAAATGTTCCTGGTCATAGGAATGATGCTGTAACTGTGTGACATCCACTTGTATAAAAGTGCAAATTTATTTAAAAGGTTTTATATACTATGGGTAAGTACATGCGTGTGTGTGTGCCATCAGATCGCTTCCAACCTTATGACTGAATGACCTCCAAAATGTCCTATTGTTAACAGCCATTCTCAGGTCTTGCAAATTGAGTTTCAAGTGCAAGGTCAGCCATTACACAGCTGCTTATTTCATTTGTGTAAAACAGCACAGCAGGCATCAGCCTCCAACAGCATAAGTCTGGGGTCTAGTGGGTAAAGCACTAGACTGACCGGGGAGTCCCAGGATCAAGCCCCCACTCCACCATGAAGCTTACTAAGAAATCTCAGGCCAGTCATTCTTTCAACTTCACTTGCCTCAGGGTTGTTCAAAGGATAATATGAAGAAAGGAGAACCATGTACCTTTCCTGAACTCCTTGGAGGAAGGGTGGGACAAGGTTATATGAACACATGTGAAGCTGCCTTATATTGGACCAGGACATTGGTCTATCAAAGTCAGTATTGTCTACTTCAGGGTGTCAAAGTAAAGGTCTCCCACATCACCTACCACTTGATTCTTTTAAATAGAAATGTGAGGGATTGAACCTGAGACCTTCTGCATGCAAAGCAGATGATCTATCACTGAGCCGCTCCCTATGCAAGATGCAAAAAGATCAAAGATATAGGAAGGCAGGTTTAAGTGGCATTCAGCAGTACAACAGCAAGGAAGACCTGCTTCAAGATAAAGTATCCAACATACACCGCAGCTGGCTTAGCACATCTAAAGAGCAGCATTTCTTTGCTTGCCCCAGTGCAGGCTTATACAGCTTCCTTAACACTCACAACCTACTGACCTCTTGCCCTCAGATGCACTGATTCCCCTCCCCAAGTGGCTTGCGCTTGGGATAAAATGTTCTACTACACACAACTCTTTGATAGGGCATCCATGAGAAAGATATGAGACAGGGACAAAGGAGGTAGTCACATCTACATGGACACAGCCATCCCTTTTTAACTGATGGGACATTTATTGTATCCCAAACGCTGAGTTCTGCAATCTAAAGTCCTGCAAGATCACCATGAGCAGAGTTAGGTAAATTTGACCCACTGTGGTTCTGTCCTAATTGCAAACTGTTACATTGGTAGAGGAAGGATTCCAGTGACATTGGCAGACAGTAGTACTGAAGTTTCCTGAGGAAAAAGGGGAAATGGATGTCTGATTCTAGCCCCTATAGGTAAAGACACCTGAAGCAACAGAAGAACTGCAAATATGATTAGTTCAAAAACTGAAAATCCATGACTGAGGCCGTTGTGGGATCCACTGCAAACACAAACCCGAATACCACTATGGCTGGTATGGTTGCAGCTGCATAAATTAGCAGATAGACCTCTGTATGGTTGTTCTCTAAAATATGGTAGAACAAACAAGCAAGTCCTGACTCCTGAATGAAGTAGTGCTTTACAGATCTCTTTGTTCTTCTGATCCCAAGAAGAACACCATATGACAGAATATTTGGAATTAACAAGTATCAACAGGTTTGACAGGCAACCAAATGGCCCAGGGATGGATCCTATTAGATTCTCAGAGGTTCTGAGAAAACATTTAACATGCTGAGAGCCCAGGCTTCAATTGCCTCTGATAAGCAGGTGCGCTGCCAACTGTAAAATAAGATCCTTAAAACTCCCTAGGCTTACTCAGCAGGTCTGGTGGCATAAATTCCATGAAACAAGAAGCCAAAACTAACCACACAGCGTGTCTCCTGACTGGCAGCAGCACTGCCAGTCTGAGAGAAAGTCTCTCCATCCAGAGTGCTGTGTGTGAAATTCTGTAACTTCTACTGCCTCTTCAGAGGCTTCAGTTTCTAGACTAAGGCAACCCAAGTCTCATTCTGTCAATTCTTTCAGGATGGGGGGAGGGGACCAGGTATGGGAGACCCAGCTTCCTCAGCCTCCCCACAGCTGTTTGGCTACTGCTTGCCACCGAAACAACAGCCCACACACTCTCACTGGGTAGCTGCCACTGCTTGTCATCTGACACAGTCTGACAGGCCCACTTCTGCCCCCCTCCCCCACACACTAGCCAAACATGCAACCAAGAGCAGGCCCGCACAAAACCCAGTTCTTTTATACCTAAGCGAACTTGGGATGACACAGGCTCTCTTAATACAATATTTACCTTTATTTTGGAGAACAGGAAAGAGGAAAGATGTATACAACTGCTTGCATGGGGAAAGGGAAGTGGAGGAACATTTCAAGGATGTGGGAGAACGCAAAACTCAGATAAAACACAGTACGCTAATGCGACCTGAACAAACTGGTTCCCTAGCTTAATTAAGGGCTTATATAGTTCACAGATCCAGTGCCTTGTCAGTCTGACATGAGCCTATCCCTTGCTTGCTCTTAGGAAAGACCAGAGTAAGTCTCCCCTCAAGGTTTTACCAACCTTGTTTCAATCACATCACCTTGTATGGATAGGTGCTCTTTTCCCACTCTGGCTGGTGCTAAGCCAGCCACTGGATTCCCTCTCAGTACAGCTTTGTTATTTGCTCACCTCTTCCTGCCCTTGCCTAGAGAGGCTGCCTAAAGCAATTACTTGATTTTGGACCTTAATTTAAACAGAGAATCATGAATACTAGGACAGGCCTCATGACAAAACACATGCCACCCAAGCCTTTGCAAAAGACTTATCACTTTAGGACTTCTTGGGAAAGATCAGGTCTTTATGCTACTGCCTCCTACATCTTCAACAGCCATTCAGTCCCATTTCAATTACCTGGTGAACAGTCCTCCAAGCGCTGCTGGCTCTTTGCCTGCTCCTGGCTGACCTGTTCTTCCCTTGCTGCTACTCTTTCTGAGACTCCTTTGGTCTCCTGTTGTGGATCCCCTCCTTTCCCTACTTACCTGTTCCACATTCATTCTTTGAGCTCCACCTGAGTAACACATGCATGCTGTTAAGAAATGTATTTTCTCCTGGGAGGCTGGCAAGGAGCAAAGCCTCTACTTTATGTTTTACCATGTTTTTTTTTTCCTTTTCTTTCCCTGGGCAGAGAACAGGCTTACCTCAGTTTACCTTCATACAGATGCTAATGGGTCTAGACAAAGGGACAGCTAAGCTTCCCCCTTCTCCAGGTAGGGAATAGAGTTTGAAAGACTTTAGGCTAGAACAGCTCAAGGGAAAATCTCCAGGAAGGGGCTGGAGGAAATGCTTCTCTGACCTGTGCTGATCCAGGTCAAGTAGGAAGGGAAACAAATATGATAAAACCTCCTTGCAGGAGGAAGTAGGTTTCTTTCTTTGGGATACTGCGCTGTAGAAAACTCTTGAGCTGTGGTCTGCAAGCGGGCAGCCATTGACCATGTGGTCACCTGGGAGAGCTGGAAAGCTTTGAAGTTCTCTGTAGAGAACTACAACAGTTAAGGAGCCTGTCTTATTTTAACACCAGATAGGGCATGAAAAGTGAGAGGGGCAGAGGATTAGCGTTTTTGACCAAATTCTTTTTTATTCCTTGCTCAATCTGGTGCAGTGATAAAAGTCTGCTTGTAAACATTCTCTTTTTAATAAACTTCATAACTTTTGATGAAGGTCTGGGTTCTCTGTACCACACAAACTTCCACCATCTCAGACACACTATTTTAAAAGGAGCCCCAGGAAGGGGGGAAGGCTGTCAGTTGGCAAGTGAGTATTCCCTCAGGGGCGTGCAAGGCAGTAATCTGTCCCTGTGGGGACCAGGCGCTGGGCAGTGGGAGACACAGAGGCAAGGCCTCAGATCTTGGAAAGGAAACTGGGAGTCCTGTCCCTCCCAGGGGGCAATCCCTTGCAAAAAGGACAGGTGCTGGTGGCGGGCTACCCTGAGAGTGGAAGAAAAGACCCTCCAGGGCGTTGGGAATCTCTAGGAGGGCAGGGCGGAATAGGGCATGCAGGCCAGAGCAGGCACATTCTGTCACGCATGCCAACTGTTCCTGGGCAGTCCATGCTATAGCCAAACTGCTTGGCTGAATGTATACCCCCCCCAAAAAAAGGCATCTCAATACAGAGGCTGCTAGTGGACAATCTCATTCAGAGAGGGCTCTGGGACATCAAGAAGAAGAGATTGGATTTATATCCTACCCTTCACTACCCAAAGGAGTCTTAACACAGCTTACAATCCTTTTGCCTTACCTTCCCCACAACAGACACCCTGTGAGGTAGGTGGGGCTGAGAAAGCCCTCCCAAGAACTGCCCTTGAGAGAACAGCTCTGAAAAAACTTATGACTGACCCAAAGTCACACCACCAGCAGCAGTGGGGAATCAAACCTGGTTCTCCCAGATTAGAGTCCAAGCTCCTAACCACTATGCTAAACTGGCAAAAGCTGAGCAAGCAGCAGCAAAGCTGTTTCTCGTTCAGGGTACAGCAGCCTTAAGACTACAGCAGGATCCAAGAGACTGCCAAAATGTCTCCAGCACTAGAAGGCAGCAGCACAGCTCAAACTGAGTATGCAGACAAACAAACAAACACCTACCCTGCTTTATTCCTCCCCCAAATCAGAAATTTCAGGAAGTCAAGCAAACAGGCTGCTTTTGAGTAAGTGGCGTGGTTCCCAGAGCTGTAGCTAAGAAACCAGTATCTCTTCTCTGCTCTTCTGCACTCGGAGACGGCTCTTGGGAAAACTCCCAGAAGGAGGCAGAGAAACAGAAAAACTAGACAAATATTCACCAGCAAAAATGGTCATTTCCTATCACATTAATGGGCAGTTGGTTGAACTGGTCAAAGCACACTAGCTAGGAGGTCAAGAAAATTACATGCAGCTGTCATCACCCCATGAGAGGCAAGACTGGGCTGTCTAACATGGTCTGATTCTGCACAACCATCTGCACAGACAGATATGTTAACTACAGTGTGATCTTACTTCACCCTTCTGTCTCAGTCGTTCCATGTTCCTTTGTCCAGTTTTGAACTTCAGCCTTTGACTAATGGTGAATTATAAGGAAGTCACTCTTCAAGTTTATTACATCATGCTAATAAAGAATTATTAGAGTACCATAATTGCCACGTGGAAGCTTTGAAATGGGTCTAACCTTGGAATTTTTGCTTTCTGGTACTCCAAGATTGCCACCTGGGCTCAACTTAACATGCTGAATTCAAATATAAATGCATGCAAGTGAGCAATGGGCTTTTCTCCTCCCACCTCTTACCAGGGTAACCCATGGAAATTTATCCTGGAAGAAAAGATTAAGGAAGGAAATTGCAGTCCCACTTTGGCAAAGTGCTATCCCTTCCAAGACATGCCCAGAATGAAAGGAAGTTCAGCTGCACAGTTCAGTTTTGCACCCTAGCAGAGAGTGTTTTAATCCCCCCTCAGCCCACAAGGACCTCCCACTTTTGTTATGGCTTGTCCCCCCACACCTTTGTACATTGTAGTGCAGGCCTAGAATTGACAAAAGGAACCTGAATTAAAATGATATCAAAAGGCAGTGAGTCATGCCAAAGGAGGAAAGGAACGCAAGGCAGCTCCGCTATCAAGCATGCAAAAAACATGCCCTAAGAGGGATTCAGCTGAGGGCCATTTCCCCCAAGGACCTTGGAGGAGCCTCCTCACAGATAATTTGATCTCAACTAAGGACTCAAAACCAATAAACAATGGGCTGGCTCCAGCAACTTCTTTGTATCTCAATGCCCTTCCCCAATCATGACAAGGGCAGGAATCCCAGTTGTGAAACTTGGACAGGTAAGAATTCTGGATTGAGGAAATCTTCAAGCATTTTTAGATATCCTGTCAGCCAGTGTGTGAAGGGTCCATTTTAAGTTTTTCCAGGTTAAAACCTGTGGTGAGGGAGAAAGAATTCTGCCCAGTCCAAAAAAATTGTGTTTAGAATTGGGTCACAGGCCTCTAGTGGCTGTGGGTATTTTGACAATTAAGTACCGGTGTGTGAAATTGCAAAAATAGTGACCCCCTGACCTGGAGCTTTCCCCTCCCCATCCAAAGTTTCTTCAAGTCACAGCCCCGTAGTGGGCATTGACAGTTAAGGACCTTCAGGCTGAACTGTGGTACATAGTTTGGATTAAATCCCAACACCCAGGAAGCTTGAAAGTCCTGAAGCCTCCATTCCCCCTCCCCCTTTTCCTTCCAGGAGCTTTCTGAAGCGCTAGTTCACAAGCCATGAAGTACTTGTGTTTGCACAGAAGCTTAATTACTTCTGTCCATCCCAAGGACTTTTTGGCTCTCTCTCCCAAAATCTCCACAGGAGAACCTGAACTTACCCCGTAGCTCCCATAAAGAACAAGACCAAAAAAGGGCAAATGATAGAGTTCCTCAAAAGGAGAAGGAAACTGTGCAGTGGTCTGCCACTGAATCCAGAGCAGCTGCAATACCAATTGAGACCCTTTTTTCCAGGAAACTGGAATTGCTTGGATGGCTGCCATCTTGCAGGTCCCCATGACAATTGACGTAGATTTAACACAACTTGCCAAAATGTGTGCGTCCAGCCACAACTGGCCAGTGAGGTGGGAAGCACTTCCCAGAATTTCAATAACTTAGAAATGTATCCCTGGTTGAGAAACCATGAAAGGGTTACATTTAGAATAGGCTACTGCAATGCACTCTAGTTGGGGCTACCCTAAAGTCAGCTGTGACTTGACGGCACACACACACAAGAAAACGAAATCTTCTAAAACTTCAGAAATCCCCCACTGCCCCACCCTCTTCTAACTATGAGGACAATTGCTAGGGCACTCTGAGATTCCACCCCCTCCTCCAGAGTCATGACGAAACTTGTGCTTGATCCTTGGAGAAGCCCAAATGTTAAAGCTTGCACAGGCATCCCAGGGGAAAAGCACTGCCACATTAAACTGGAGCTTCACTTAATGTTCCCAGGCCAGAAACTAGCTCAGGAGGAATCCCTACAGCAGAACGCATAAACTTAACTGGGTATGGTGGTGGATCCCAATCTGTTACAGTGTGGGAAAACATTCCTTTTTTCACAGGCAAGTTAAATGGGCAGCTTTGCAACTGTGAATAGAGGTGAAGACAATGGCATTATAGGAGTTCTCTTTCTAAGAGAATACAATTTGTCTGTGGATCTTGCTAAAGGCTTTCTGACTCAGGCAACTCATGGAGAGGCCAGAAGAAATCTCAGCAATTCACCAGTATGTAGCTCATAAAGTTCCACAGCCTGTGGCCCAAGTCACTAGTGGCCCTTGGAAGGAAGAATTCCCTCATGTCTGGACGAAGGACAAGGTGAAATGTGGGAAGGTCAAAAATACCTGTGCTCTCATAAAAGGGAAAGATTACCCTCCCCCCAAAAGCTGTATTGGTATCCCATGGACGCTGAAATAAGCATAGGGACAACTACAGAGGGACTACTTAAGTGGGATGTAATTGTGCCCATGCAATCAATCTATAACACCCCTAGTGGCCAGTCCTTAAAAGCAGATGGTGTCACTTGAATGACTGTGGATTTCAGAGCCCTATACATGCTCACACCTCCCACGGCCCCACAGTAGCTAAATATAATGAAATTTTAACTGCCATTGCTGCTGGAGGAAAGTATTACAGTGTTTTGGACCCCCTAATGCATTCCATTCTCTTAATCTCCACTACTCTCACTGGTATAAATTTGCATTAACTTTCCAAGGTCAGCAATATGCATTCAAAAGAAGCCCACAAGATTTCCATTGCAGCCCAAGTGGATGTCACACCCAGGGCTCATTTCCTGCAGGAGCGCACAGGAGCGAAGCTCCGGCAGTAAGAAGCCCAAGGGGCGGGCACATGCAGCAAGCCCCACCCCTGCTTCCAGCAGCCCCTCTCACCTTTCCCAGCCCACTAGCTGACCCAGCGGGGTGCTGCCGCGAGCTGGCCCTCCAGCTGCTTTGCCACTGCCTGGGCCGTGGCACCCTGCCTGCCCAGGCTCTGCTCGTCCTCATGCCGGACCTGGCATGGTGCCTTTGCAAGGTGGGCCCCAGCTACTCCCGCGAGGCCTGTGAGGAGCTCCACCCCAGCCTCCTGCGCCTACTCGGCCTCCTCCTGCGCCTCTGCCCCCCACCGCCCTGGCCCCCTACCTGCTTGAGGCCATGTGCATCCTCCATGCCGCCCTCCTCAACCCACAGGCAGCCACACTCTTTGCTGCACTTGCCATCCATCCAAAAGAGTCCAGTGGCACCTTTAAGACCAAGGTGTATTCAGGTATGAGCTCTCCCGCCTCTGTGAGGGCAGATCTGCCCATCCCCCCCATAGTTAGCAATCCAAAAGAGTCCAGTGGTGGATGTTGCCTTCTGACGCACTTCCGGTGATGTCAGGGGGTGTGGCATATGCAAATAAGTTATGCTAATGAGCTCCTGCACCTTTTTTTCTACGAAATGACCCCTGGTCACACCCATGTTGCCAAAATGTGCAATCAATTAAACCCTGAATCCTGGGTCCATGTCTTTTCTTATGGTGATGATGTTTTGGATCACTTAAACATAAAAGTGAAGACACATGAAATAACTAGGGAGAGCCTGCAAATCGTTCAGGACACAGGTTTTAACATAAACTGAGAAAAGGCACAATTAGTTAAAACCACAGTAAACTACTTAGGACAAATAATTGGGATCCAAGACAGATGCCAGACACCCAAAAGGGTAGAATCAATAGCAAAGCTCCCTCCTCACACCGATGTTCCGTCTCTCCATGTTTTACTGGGAACATTCAATTTCTCCTGTTACTTCATTGAAGCTTTTGCAGATAAAGCCAAACCCCTTTATGCTCTTTTGAAAAAGAATACCCCATTGACATTGGGGAAGGAATAAGAAACTTCTTTTGCTAAGTTAAAGAAAAGATTTGCACAGGAACACATCCTGGCATAACAAAACCTTTTTACATTCAATTGGCAACAGTTAGGAAGTCAGAGAGTAGTAGTCTATGCCTCCAGAAATCTTAGACCTATAGAATCCTGATATAGCCCCTCTGAGAAAGTGTGCCTTGCTTTGATCTGCAGTCTTGCCTCACTGGGAATTCATTACTGGTGGGGCCAAATTGTGCAGACACATGCACACCCCACTAGAGTACATTCTCTTTGGGAAAATATAAAATGGACAAGGGTCTAAGGCTCGGATAGTGCATGAACTCTTGCCCTTGTAAACTGGGGAATGGATTTCAAAAAAGACCAGGTAGAATCTCTCACACAGTATGGGTTAATAGTTAAGAGAATGGCATGAGTGTCCCTCCCAGAAATTAGGCATATTGGCCTGCTCTATGGGGAGGTTCCTTAGAGGAAGTAGAACAGTGAATTCAGATTTACCGCCACCACAATAGGTCTTCTTTTCATGTACACAGCTCCCCAACAACCAGGTATGGTGCAATTCAAACCCAGGACAAATTTGCCCTTAAAAGAATAGCTCACCCTCATTCTAGTCAAGCAGCAGAGGTAGAAGCCCTCAAGGCAGTCTTTGAATTTGAACCCTGGGAACCCTTCTTGCAATTTTCATTGACTGAGACTAGATGGCCTGGCCAAAGCTCCCTCTTCCGCAAGCCAGCAATTTCCAAACTGCATATGGGAAACGAGTGGCTCATGCCAATAAAGGATTTAAAATAGCTAAATGAACTGAAGATAGAACTGCAACTATTTGGATAACACATGTAAAGGGACACCAGAGAACAAGGTGAAAAGCCAGTCATTGTCACAATTGGGCGGAGGCTCCTGCAAAGGAGCCCACTCCAAGGGAACATCAACTTGCTCCACCCTCTGCCAATTAACCCAGTAATTACTAGAAGCCAAGACAGAAGAGCTCAGCTAATACCCTCTCATCCTAGTTCTTGGTACACTACAGGAAGGAGACAACCAAATTCAAGAGTTAGTTTTAGCAGGCAGAGATTCAACAGGTCAGTTCATTGGTCAAAAAACAAGATGGAATTTATTGGGGTGCAGAGAAAGAAGGAGTATCATGCCTCAAAATATTACAGACAATCCAATTTGTTCATGGGCAGGGCCACAGAGGGAAAGCGCTCACCCTTGCAACAGTCAAGGAAACAAGGCGGTGGCTCCATATGAGAGCAAATAAAGAATGATGGCGTGACATTGTCTCTCTCGTGCCATGGTTAATGCTGAACCCACTGGCCCCAGAGCCCCCATTCAACATCAGCATATCAAAGGCCTGTGGACCCACATACAAACAGATTTTGCTGGACCCCTTCTGGTCACTGCTCTAGGAAATAAATACTGCCTCATGATTGTGGATCCCTTTAGCAACTGGACTGAAGCATTCCTTTGCTGGACTAATACAGAAGCCACCACTGGCAAAATCCTGTTTAATAATGTCTGGAACAGATGGCGCATTTCACAAGCAGTGGACTCTGATATTCATTAGAAAATACAGGAACTCTGCAAAGCATTAGGGAATCACTATATAGAGTTTCATACAGCCCAAAGACATCAACTTAGACTGGATGGCCCACAGAATGAACAAATCATGCCATTAAGGAAGCTTTATGAAAAATGGTGCATGCCACAGAGCAGGACTGGGATTCTAAAATTCCTGTCACCTTTTATTTTTTGTAATAGTACTGCACAGCTTTACGTAAGTCACTTGGTTACAGTAATATTTGTAAAACTGACAGATTCTGAACTGTAACAGATTCAGCATGAACATTACACAACATATTCCATTCACAAATATGTCGGCTGAATACAGCACTTGCCCATCAATCCAGAACAAAATGCACTCGAATGGAAGAAATGCAACAGGATAGCCACACTGGAAAGACAACATTTTAGAAAAAGAGTGAACATGAAAGAGCAGGGGAGCCCTTTCATGTTTACTTTTTCTAAACTGTTCCCCAAAGTAAATGTACAGTTGAGTCTAATTATACAGTTCTACACCAGTTTTCTAGGAACTTAACAAAAACGCTGGCCAATGCAGACTTTGAATATTTCGACAAAGTGGAAAATCCATTTCTAGGATGAGGTCAATTGCTTCCATTCTCACCAGCTTCTTTCCCTCCTTTATTCTTCAGTACTTCTTCAATATGCCTCTCTCTCTCTCTCTGTCGCTTGTGAATGCTCCAGTTTAGCAGCCATTTGTGCTTCTCTGTTAGCTTCCATTTTGTGGGTCAGTTTCTCCTCTGCCATTTTGCTGAAGCTATTCCCTTCAATCACCTTTTGCAGCATCACTTTCTTGTGCTCTTGTTTCTCAACTGGTTATTTCAATACCTCAGCTTTGTGGGACTTGCACCTTTCTTCCACAGCTTCTAGCTTCCTTTGAATTTCTTCTAGAAAGAGATCTTTCTTCTTTGGAGGGGAAACGACCATTGGACTTACCGTGAAGGGTCCTTCTCCTCTGAGGTCAGGAGGATATCTCCAATGGGTTATTCCCACCGTGCTTGTAGGGAGGCAGGAAATAGTTTTTTCCCCTTTCTGTTGGCGCCTCCGGAATAGCCCATCTCAGTTCTGGGACTCCGAAAGCAGTGCTTGCAGCCTAAATGAAGTTGCCTTGCCCTAGAAAAACGTAACTGCAAAACAGTAATATCAAACTGAGTAAACAAGAAGGCTCTGCAACCATGAACAAAGGCAGAGTACAACCAGAGATACAAGAGAAGAAATCAGCACAGAAGGATTAGAAGAGGAAGATGAGAATGGGAGGGCCGAGATGTCCTCCTGACCTCAGAGGAGAAGGACCCCTCACGGTAAGTCCAATGGTCGTTCTCCCTCTGAGGTGGAGGACATCTCCAATGGGACCTCCCCGAGCAGTGTCCCTCATGCGGGTGGGTCGTCATCTTCCTCCATGTTAACGACGTGCTGAAGAATTTTTCTCCCAAAAGCCGCATCTGCAGATGCAAGCGTGTTGATATGGTAGTGCCTTATGAAGGTGGAAATGGATGATCACGTAGCCACCTTACAGACCTCTTCTGCCGAAGCTCTATTGGTAAAAGCGGCATTGGTTGCTGCGCTCCGCAGAGAATGAGCTGTGATGCCACTGGGTACCTCCTGACCCGAGGCCCGGTAAGCCTCTGTGATACAGGCCTTCAGAGCCGAACTGATTGCCGATCTAGACATCTTCTCACCTGACCTAGGTGGAGATATATTGACGAACAAGGACTGTCTTTCTGCAATCCTCTGTCCTGGCTATGTAAATCTTGAGAGCCCGTTTTACATCCAAGGTGTGCCAGATCCGTTCCTTGGGGTGCTTGGGAGCAGGACAGAACGTGGGTAAACAGATCTCTTGAGAGCAGTGGAATCTAGAGCCTACCTTTGGCTGGAAGGTAGGATCTGTGCGAAGCACAACCTTGTCCTTATGAAAGACGCAGAGTGACGATTTCACTGACAGTGCCCCGAGTTCTGACACTCGTCTCGCAGACGTGATGGCGACCAGGAACAGCGTCTTCATCCTCAACCATTTCAACCCCACCTCCCTGAGAGGCTCGAATGGTGATCTGGTAAGAGCATTGAGGACCGTATTCAGCCTCCAAGTTGGGAAGCGATGGACCTGAGGCGGAGATTTTGCCACCGCTCCCTGCAGAAAGAGTTGGATGTGAGGATGTTTGGAAATCTTGCATCCTCCCAGGGAAGGGAGAACAGTGGAGAGAGCCGCTAACTGTCTCCGAAGAGTAGCAGACTTCAGTCCCGCGTCAAGTCCATCCTGTAGGAAAGCCAGAATCGAACCAACCGACGGGGACAGTGGTTGCACCTTCTTGCGTCTACACCATCGCATGAACGCCTTCCAAGTGGTGTTATATATACAGACCGTGGACTGTCGTCTGGATGCCAAAATGGTATCTAGAACCTGGGAAGAATAACCTAATTTTGATAGGTTGCTCCGCTCAATCTCCACGCGGTCAAACGCAGCCAGGCCGGATCTGGGTGCCATACCGGACCCTGCAACAGCATGTCAGGAGCTATCAGAAGGACCAGAGGTGGAAGTATGGACAGCTCCTGTATCGCTGAAAACCATGGACGCCTGGCCCAGTTCGGAGCCACTAGTTTGACCTCCGCTCTGAGAACTCGGATTCTGCGGATGGTTCTGGAAAGCAGGACAAACGGCGGAAATGCGTATAGGAGACCTTGGGGCCAGGGCGTCGTGAGCGCATCTGTCGCCTCTGCCTCTGGATGGAAGAACCTGGAGAAGTATCTCGGAAGTGTGTGGTTCGTAGGGGAGGCGAACAGATCCACCATGAGATGTCCGAATCGAGCCACTATCATGTGGAAGAGACGTGGATGGAGGGCCCATTCTCCTTCCTGTATCTCCACTCGGCTGAGCCAATCGGCTTGCATGTTTTCGGTCCCTTTTATGTGTTCTGCCCTCAACGAGGTGACGTGTCTTTCCGCCCAAAGGAGAATCTTCATCGCCTCCCTGTGGAGCTGAGATGACCGAGACCCGCCTTGCTTGTTGAGGTGTGCCTTGGCCGATATGTTGTCTGTCCTTATCAGCACTTGTTGACCACACAATTGAGGGGCAAAATGAACCAGAGACAAGCGGATCGCTCTGAGTTCTAAGAGGTTGATTGGTAGTTCCTTCTCCGCAGGCTGCCACGTCCCCTGGACTGGAGTGTCGTTCAAGGTTGCTCCCCAGCCCAAGAGACTGGCGTCGGTGAACAGCTCCCTGGTGTGGCTGACATAGTAACTTTTGCCTGCCAACAAATTGTCCATGTTCGTCCACCACCTTAGGCTCTTTTTGACTCCAATCGGTACCTGTAGGTTGAGGACCTTCTTCTCCATGATGGAGAATTGATGAGGACGGAGAAACATCTGCAACGGTCTGGAGTGTAGACGGGCCCATTGTATCATGTCGATGCTGGCGATCATCAGACCCAGAAGTCTGGCTAGCTCCATGAGGAGTGAGGACCTGCCGTTGTAAATCCTCATGGCGGTTTCCTTGATCTTCTGAGCCTTGGCCAGTGGAAGAAAGAGAGCATTTTGATTGGTGTCGATTACTGCTCCCAAGTGTTCTATACGCTGCGTCGGTAGCAGGGAACTCTTTTCGAAGTTGATCAGGAACCCATGTTTCTGTAAACACTGTAGTATACGCTCCGTGTTGCTGATGGAGCCTGCCCGCGTGCTGGCCCTGATCAAGAGGTCGTCTACATATGGATGCACATGGATGCCCTGAGATCTGAGATGAACCACGGGATTGATAATCAGCTTGGAAAAGAGCCGTGGAGCCGTGGATAGACCAAAGGGAAGTGCTCTGTACTGGAAGTGTTGGTTGTAAATGCAGAAGCGGAGAAATCGCTTGTGTGCTGGGTGAATGGGCACATGGAGGTATGCTTCCGTCAAATCTATGGAAGTGAGGTACTCTTTGGGGGATAGAGAGTCCGCTACAGCCTTCAGAGTTTCCATGCGAAAGTGTCTCAGTCTTATGAATCTGTTCAGAAACTTGAGATCCAGGATCGCCCTCCAGTCTCCGTTCTTCTTGGGGACCATGAACAATATAGAGTAAACACCCCGTTTCCTCTCGTTGTCGGGAACAGGTTCGATGGCCTGGATTTCCAGTAGATGCTGTATAGCCCTGCTGATGATGGCTCTCTTGTTCTCTGATTTGCTGGCTGGTGATTTGAGGAACCGCTCTGGAGGCTGGTGCAGAAATTCTATCGGATAGCCCTGTGACACCACCTCTACTGCCCAGGCATCTGCCTGTGCATCTGTCCAAGCCCTTGTAAAATGTAGAAGGCGGGCACCCACCGGAATGGGAGGATAGTCATGCCTGTTTGGGTTTGGCTTCTCTGTCTCCCCAATCACCTCTGTTGAAAGGCCTGTGGAATCTGGGTGCGAAGGAACCACGTCTGCCAGACTGCTTGGGCGCTTCCCACGAGGTCTTCCTGGTGTCCTGTCGAAATCTGGGGAGAGAGTGCTTGGGTACGAAAGGACTGCGGGTTTCGCCGATCGAAACGGCGCAGGGATCTGGGCATAGCTTTTTTCTTATCCCTGGTTTCCACCAGGATGTTATCTAGGGCCTCTCCAAAGAGACGGTCTCCCTGGAAGGGGTACGCTGTTACAATAGATTTGGAGAGGGAGTCAGCTTGCCAGGCGCGGAGCCAAAGTAGCTGCCTGGCCACTGCCGTGGACGCCATGGCCCTGGAAGCAAAGGATATAATGTCCAGAGTGGCGTCTGCTGAAAAAGTACTAGCCTTGAGGACACGAGAAATGCCCTCCAGCACAGCCCGATTGTTCTCAGGAACAATTTGCATCAACTTACGTAACCAAACGATTGCCGCTCTGGAAGCGATGGAGGTTGTAGATGCCGCTCTTACCATCATGGCGATTGCCTCGTGGATCCTTCTGAGCGTTGCCTCCACTTTCTTATCAGTTTGGTCTTTGATGGTACCCAGGCCATCCTCAGAAACTAGGCCTGTCGACTGGATGGCGGCCACTGGAGCGTCCACAGGAGAAACCTGCAATAACTCATTGGCATAATTAGGTAAGGCATATAACTTTTTAGCGAAAGCAGGAAATTGCTTATTGACTATGGGTTTATCCCACTCTGCTCTGAGCTGACGCTCAAAGTATTCCGGGAAGGGAAAGACCTTTTCAGAAAATTCCTCAGGAGGAAAAAATTCCCGGTTGCCCCCGGATCTGGATTTAAATTTGTTTTTGGCCGCCTTCTGATACTCTGAAGGTGGCAAATCATGTAACTCTAGAGCCTTTATAGCTTTTGCTAGAAAGAACTGATAGTCCTCAGGTTTGAAAAACCGACTAGATTGCTCAGGAAGCCTTAATTCTTCCTCCTCATCATCAGACAAAAATTCACCCTCTTCCCTCTCCTCAATGGAAGAGGTATTGGATTCTACCTCCTCCCTCCATGGCTCCTCTGTGGGTCTCTCAGGGTGAGGGGGGGGAGCCTTCTTAGACGCCTTGGTAGGCCACCCGGGGGGGGAGAACAGGGGGTTTGGAGGAGGATTTCCCTGTGGCGAGGGAAACTCGGGCCTGGTATGGAGCTGTGCCATTTCCTGCTGAATGGTCTTTTTAATAATAGCCATGAGGTCTGATGAATGAATCAGAACTCCTTGATCCACGATCTTACCCCGTTTGGAGCCGGTCCCAGGATCCTGATCCTCATCGGAATGGGTGGGGGGAATGTGAGACTGGTCTCCTTCTACCCCCAAGGCTCCAGAAATGGCTGTATGAGAGGTCCCGAGGCTAGAAGCCGGACCCTCAAAATGGCCGCCGCCCGTTCGCGAGAGCGCGGGAAAAATGGCGGGACCTTCTGCATCGTGCTGCCTGCGCCGTTTAGGCGCGCGGGGCACCGCCGCCGAATCAGCCGTGATCATCGGGGTGCTGCGATCATGCCACGAAGGCAGATCGGCCCCGGAATGCTCCTGCGTCGCCGTCGCCGCGGCGCGCGCGTCTCCCTCGTCGCCCGAGGAGAATGCCTCGGGAAGCTCCTTTGCCGCCATGGCGGCTGCCTGTGACCTTATCTTCGGGTCCTGGGAACTTCGCTCCAAGGAAGGAGCAGAAGAATAGAAGAAAAGATAGGAAGAGAGAGAAAAAGGGCAAGGCAAAAGGCTGAATTAAAGAGATAAGATAGCAAAAAACAGTGGGAAACAGCTAAGCCTAGTCAGATTTGCTGCTTCTCCCTACTGAGGCAGGAATAGAACTGAGATGGGCTATTCCGGAGGCGCCAACAGGAAGGGGAAAAAACTATTTCCTGCCTCCCTACAGGCACGGTGGGAATAACCCATTGGAGATGTCCTCCACCTCAGAGGGAGAAGGGGAAACTCTATAACTGAATCTTTTAAAGAAGGACCTAGTAGCAATTCAAATGCCTGGCCAGAACCATGGATTTTTTTTCAGTTCTTTCACCTACATGTCAGATGACACCATGTCTAAGACTTCAAAAGAACGTGATGCAGAAACTCCAGTAAGCAGGGCACTGCTCCGATCACTGCCACAGCTACACACAGGCTCATAAAATTCCTATCATCTTATTGGCTTTGCAAGGAACTAAGGCAATTCATGGTTACTACCCACAGTAAGTCACAATCGGCCGGAAAATGGCCATGCCGCAATCTCTTTGGTCAAACAGAGAAATACCTCCTGACTTAGAAACCACAATTGTGAGTGATGAATGGATGTGGTTCACAGGATATATTGAGAAGTATAACCTACCAAACAGTGGTTAGTTCCTCTAATCTGACTACCATTGTATTAGATCCCTTGATCTCATTTACCAAACCAGTGGAACAATTTGGCTCCCACATAGCGGGGTCACATGTAGTCAAGGTGGACCAGGCAGAACAGCTAGACCTATACCCCTGAATTTCCATTTTCAAAGTCCAAGTCAATTTGACAAACCTGGACATATCCTTGTCGGTCTCCAGATGCCCATCCTTTTGGCCGACTAGCAGGAAAGGGTGAAATAGAAATGTAGTAAGGTACCAATCACCATCATTCAAGCAACTAGAAGTGAGGCAGACGGTCTTGCTACTGTAAGCACAGACACTACTGAAATTGACAGTTTGGCTAATAAACTCTCAGATGCCAAATTAAAACCGTTAAAGAAATTTAAGGTCAGCAGAAACATGCTGCCCTTGTTGTGCCTGTTGGGCAATTCCAATTGAACCCTGATTGTGTTACTAACTCTTCTCCCCCCCTTCTATCTTTTACCAAGAAAAGGAGGGAGGAGGAAGTACTAGGCCACCCCTCTCTGGGAAAGAGAGGCCACCCCCAGCCACCCTCTTAAGGGTGGGAGTTGTGGTTATTAAAGGGCTTGGCAAATGATGTGTCATAATCCAGCACATATAAGCTTCCTGGCTCAGAACTCCATCAAAACCCCACATGTAAGTTCAGTGCAAGGAAGTTCTGATCTAGAGCATCAGATGCATGTGCTGACTAAATTAGGCCTTCTTAGGGCCAGACAGGACCCAAAAGCTCACAGTAGCCCAACTGCAAAGACCGCAGCCTGAATTTAGGTTGAGTCCTCTTTTGCACACTGTCATTTCCCACTAGCATTTATCTCCAGTCTTGCTCACCCTCAAAAAATTGTGTTTTTATTATCCCCACATTCCAATGCCAGCACTCCTCCTCTTCCTCAATGCAGGCAAAAAGATATCAAAAGCCCCCCTCCCCAACTTCTGTGGATAGTTTTGGACCTACTACCCTGTTACCCACAGCCTTACAGTTGGGCCCCCATCCCTTTGATCTCAACTCTCCACTCCCTGGATTTGCCGGCGCACTCCCCCCCACCCTTAGTTTCAGCTCCCAAAACAGCTTATTTGCTGCTGAGAACAACCCCTCCTCTCCCCCTGCTTGTCTTCAGGAACAAGCTCATATGTCTTTATTCCCCTTTCAGGTAGGCAAGTTTTCTTGGGAAAGGTTTTTCTGTATCGTTTACCACATTGCTTTTGCCTTCCTGTAGTTACCTTCATGTAATACATAATCTATGTATTGCATAGATTAATTTGACCTCTTTCTGTGTATAAAGTAAAAACCCCATTTGTTTAAGAGTCTTTCCCTCCCTTGTTTTTTGAGTGTTGATCTAAATCTGGACCTTCATATAGACGGCTTAAGATCCCTAAAATACGGGTGTCCAAAATACACATGTTTGTTCCATGCACATTAGGGAACACCTCTGCACATTATTACCCTGAAATGTGTATAATGATTTAGGTAACAGATGCCACCATTATCCACAGAAAAAAGCAAGTACAGAGGACTGAAGGCAGGGCTTCATTGAAACCAACATAAGTTCTGTGACCGCAGACAAGTGACTCTCTCAGCCTAGCATACCTCTCCACATCACTGTAAAATACCATGTATTATAATGAAGAGACATAGATCTGATCAATACCTTTAAATAAAATCCAACTCCTAGTATCAAGTGGCTAAGTCCTTGTCATGCTTCTAGGGATATAATATATAATCAAAGCCTTACTTAGTTTATGGACCCACCACTGTGGAAAAATAAACAGATCAGCCATGAAACTCACCAAACAGTGCATTTATGTTGAATGGGATCATGATCACTGGCTTCACTTAGCTGACCAACCTCTGACTTCAGGGGCCCCATGCACGGAGCTCCTTCAGCACATTTACTTCCCTAGTTCAGACCAGAGCCTTTCAAAAGGGACTCTCAGTTGTCTTGAGTTTTTTCCATTCTATATTTGGTGCTGGATGACTTTTTTGTATTATCTACAAGCATTCTTTTGGCAACAAGATCTCAAACCACAGCTACCACAATAGGTGGCCTATAAAACAGTGAAGTCGAGCCAGGGTCCCAACACATCACCTGATCTCTACTGATAAGTTGATTCAATGATGTACAAAAGGTGTCTTTCACTTACTGGCCAGGAGCTGAAGTCAGCAACTGATATTAAAGTTTCACTGGAGGACCCACTCGCATCATGCTATTCAACAGGGTTTCTTAGAGTATGATCTAGCCACACAGTCCACCCAAAGTGACACTGAAGGGGAAAGGAACACAGCAGAGATCCTCAGCAAGAGTAACAGGGTTACCCATACGTTGTGACATCACAGAGACGGTAGAAGCAAAGCATCTCTTGTAGTCATAATGACCAGGACACACTTGCCAGGCAACCTGCTGCCTTCAGAAAAGCCAACATAAAAATGCATTTTAGGATCCATCTTGAAAATGCCAACAAACGGGGAAAAGATCTGCATGCCATGTACAACTCTCTGAGCACATCTGTTCCCCACCAAACATCTCAAAAGCCTCATGTCTTAATTCTGAGAAGCCTGAAGGAACAGAAATCTTTTCTTCTGCCTCTAAAAAAAGCTTGACGTGCTCTCTGGGAGATAACCTTGCAGAGCATCTTTGCCCATAGAAGCTGCCTAAGCCATGTCTGCAAAAGATGGCACACTAAATACTTGGATGGGAGACCTCCTTGGAATACCAGCAGTTAGGAGGCGGGGGCAGGCTTTATTCAGCGACCTCTCTGAATATCCTCCAGGTCCCCAGTAGGGGTCAGTCACCAGAGGTCACCATAACTTCCAGGGGCACACACACACACATATGAAAAATCCCAAAACAAAACCCAAACATAAGAAGAGCCCTGCTGGATCAGACCAGTGGTGTATCTAGCCCAGCATCCTTCTTATCTCACACAGTGGGTCAACCAGTTCATCCAGTGGTCCAGCAACAGTATTTCCTGGCACTGGGCTTCAGAGGTTTACTGCCTTTGAATGTGGATGGTTAGTAGCCACTGGCTACCTCATGGTTATATGATCAACCATGGTCTCACCTTTTAAAAAGCTGTGTTTGACTGCAATGGGGCACAGGGAAGAAAATGGTTTCGGGCTTCCCGTCCATGGTATTTTTTACCACCAGAAATGATGTTGGTGGGCCTGTTTGCCCCTTCTTCTGGCACGTGTCCATAGCACATGGAACCTGAGGAAGGGACAGACAGCCCCCCACCCCTATACCATTTCTGGTGACAAAATCCTGCAGGAGGGAAGCCAAAAGCTCTCCCTTGCCCAAGCCCAAACAGAGACTGACAGCTTTTGAATGGTGAGTTGTGTGTACTGTGTACTATAGCCTTTAGCAAGGTCTCACTGCAAGATGTTACAGCTGAAGATGCAGTAACAGAGGTAACAAGGCTGGTGAGGTGCACATCCATTTCTTTTGTTTCACTGTTATCAAGCATGTCCTGCAGGAATTTGAAGCAGTGGAGAAAACATATATGACCTGTTTCACCAGAGATAATACAGCAACCCATATTTACCTCTTGGGGGGGGGGTGTCTTATGTCTCCTGTACTACCCAAAACACTTGCTAGATGTTAGCTGTATCTGAAGAGCAGTGTTCCCTCTAAGCCTCCAGCTCACACATTTTCGTCTTAGCCCAGGAAAGACGGCTCCAGAGCAAACTGTGCACTGGCCAAATCACTCACAACTTTAATGCCAATAGCTCACAAAGTAGAATTTTTGCTCACAAGATTCCACAGCTTAGCATGGGACCCTGGTGCTCTTGCTGGCAATTCTCTGTGTTGTCCAAACAGGCAAAGAGGTGAGCATCCCCCAAGGAAGGTCTCTCCTCCTCCTCTTCGTCTGAGCCTTTGCTCTGCTCCAGGCGAAGTTGGTGGCACGGGAGGGGTTAAAAGCTGAGCAGAAACTTTGCCACCACTGCCTGCCTCTCACTCCCCCCACCCCCCTCCTCCCCGGCTGGCCTGCGAGGGATCTGGGGCTACAGCTGCCTGAAGAAAAAGTTTCCCTTGCTCGAAAGCTGGCTCGCCCCAGCCTGCTGTCCCTGTCAGACAGCCAGGATTTGCGCCCCCTGCCTGGCTGCCACCGCCTCCCACAAAGGCCAGCCCAGGGTGGTGCGGAGAAGCCCGGACGCCTTCCTGTGGAGGGAGAGAGGAAGCGCACTGGGACTGCCTGCCCGAGGGAACGCCGGCACTCCCAGCTCCAGCAGCAGCAGAGTGAGAGTTGACAGTAGGGCTTTTTTTTGGGGGGGGGAGGCAGTGGCTGGGGTCATGGGGCAATGCAGCATGCAGGGCTTCTGGCGGAGAGGAGCACTTTGACGCCCCCATGATCAGCCCACTCTGGGCGAAAGTCTAGTTCGCCTAGTGACCAGGCCGGCCCTGTTTATACCCCACCTTCTCCTCTATGGGGACTTAAAGCAGCTTATAATCTTCCACGCCTCCATTTTATCCTCACAACAAGCCTGTGAGGTAGGTTATCCTGAGAGAGTGACTGGCCCAAGGTCACCCAGTGAGTGGGGATTAGGGGTGTGCAATTTTCTTGGTATTTTTCAATTTGGGTCTATTGGACCTGAAAAAATTTCAGGATTCCAACCCCTCCCCCCCAAAAAAAAACAAACAAACAAAAAAAAAACCCTGGATCCCAATACCAGTAAAGTATTTGGATCCAAGATTTTTCAAAAAATCCAAATTTTGGTGGGGGGTCCAATAGACCCAAACCAAAAAAACAAAGGGGGAAAAAGCAGTGGCAACACCACTAAAAACAGCTGAGAGGCAGCTCAGCTGGGGCTCTTTGGGCAGTCCCTTTAAATCAGACTGCCCAAAAGAGTTCGCCAAGCAGCCAATCCTGTGGGGAGAACTCTCCCTGCAGGCTCTGCTGGGCAGCCCAGTTTACCTAGTAATTCCCGAATATATCTGGGATCTTCCCCAGGATTTTTTTTCAGTTCTCCCAAAAAATTCCAGATACATTTGGGAAGCCAAAATATACACGGTAAATACCAATAAGGTGTTTTTCAGGTATATTTTCAGTTCAGGTAGACCCGAATGCACATCCCAAGAGGGGATTCAAACCTGGGTCTCCCAGATACTAGCCTGAAACACTACACCACAATCAGTTTTGTTGCTTAGCAACCACCTGTACTTCTTGATGCATGTCCAGATCCAGCATCTCTGAAGACCCTGGCATTAGGGATTGACTTAGCCAACCTACAGCTGGAGAGTGGAATTTATACCACAGAGGACACTTCAGCGAACTACAGGCTTCCTTCAAGAACAGAACAAAAGCAGTCAAACATCTAGTGCCATGGTGAATTAACTCGTTTATTTCCATTTCAGATGGGATCTTCTCACACAGAAGGACAATTCACAAAAGCACTCGTGAACCAGAAGCCAGATGTACAAAAGGAACCAGTTTGCTGTTGTAGCCATCAGCTTTGACAGCTGCTAAAAGTATCTTTGAAAACCTCATTCTCTCACTCTCACCATCACTAGCACAGCCACTGCTCTCATCTCTCTCTCTCTGCAGTGCCTGGATCCTTTAAGAAGCAAAGAAAAAGGAAGGCAGTGCAACTTCCTTCTGCTACCTTGTCTCCTTGCCAGGGGCAGCCAGGCAGTGAATAGGAGGAATGAGTAGGTGACTAGAGTTAGCAAACCAGCCCAAAGGTACCCAACCCACTTCTAAAGAAAAACAGGTTTAATTGCAAAGGTCACTCCTCTCATAGTACTTTCAATCAAAACAGCACAAACTTCTTCAAGGTTTCCACACCACTGCATTTCACCTGCTTACTCTAAGACCAAATTATCACCAAGTCCTCTAAAGAGAGGGAAATCCACACAAATAAATCCAGAGCAACTTCAAAAGGATAGCTGCAGTAATTCTTACTTCAGCAAACTGAAGGCTCTTGAAGAATGCAGAAGCCTCAAGCATTTTAATAAAAGTCCTGTTTTTAGTCACAGAATACCTGAGTTTATCATGGGGCTTTAGAAATTAGCGGCATACAAACTGTGTCTCAGAACTGAGGAAAATTAATAAGAAGGAAGATAAAGACAAAATAATGACTTAAAGAGTCCAAATAATTCCTGTTTTAAAAGAGACATATGCTTTTAGAACACAGAAATACAGTACAGTTCAGTTTTAAAAGCCACCAGTGTCCATTTTCTACTGCTGTAGAATCCTTATTATTGCACTCTGGACTATGTTTTCCAGTCATGGCCAAAGCCCGCTTCACCCTACATGTCAAAAATTGTATTTCCCTGCATTGGTTTTTTTTTTTTTTTGGGGGGGGGGTGCTGCTGCTGTTAAATCTTAAGACAAGAACATGCAGGAAAAGGCAGGAAAAGGAAATGGGTATCTGATCTTTACAGTGAAATGGTGATTTGAAGTCTATAGAGTGGCTGGTTTACTAATCAGTTGAGTAGAAGGCACTCATTCAGGGATGATAAGGTTATCATTGATAATTTGCTGCTGGTGCCCCTTCAGTGCATTGACCAAATATTTTTTAATTGCTTGCAATGCCCAACAGCAACTTTGTAGACTTGTTGGAATGTGCTTTCTGCAGCAAGAGTGGCAGTAAACAGTAAGAAAAACAAAGTGTAAGACAGCAAATAAGGTCACAGAAAGGGCAGAGAGACACAAAGCTGAAATCATTACGGACCTAAACTTCTACAAGCCCCAGCCACTTGAAACTGCCCAACAGCCTGCATTAGTTTAGCTTTCAGTAAAATGCTGACTGTACAGTTCTGAGTGTCTCATGATTTCACAGTGAAGGAGCAAAAACAAATTAGTATCACCATAGAACCAAGTTAAATGCCAGATTCTACCTCAGCCAGTTTGGTGTAGTGGTTAAGTGTGCAAACTCTAATCTGGGAGAACCGGATTTGATTCCCCAATCCTCCATTTGCACCTGCTGATGTGACCTTGGGTCAGTCACAAGCTCTGGCAGAGCTGTTCCAGAAAGAGCAGTTTGTGTTAGAGTTCTCTCAGCCCCACCTACCTCATAGGGTGTCTGTTGTGGGGAGGGGAAGGGAAAGGAGTTTGTAAACTGCTCTGAGACTCCAAGTGAAGGACGGGGTATAAATCCAATCTCCTCCTCCTCTTCTTCATATATTGACATACAAAGCACAGACAGCAGTCCAAGTCAAATTCGATGTTTCTGTCAAGCTACACCACCCAACATTAATCCATAACTGGAGGAGAAAAGAACTTAACACAGTGGGGAGGGGTCCTGGCTCAGTGTAGAGCATCTCCTTGGTATGCAGAAGGTCCCAGGTTCAATCCCTGGCATCTCCAGTTCAAGGATCAGGTAGTAGGTGATGTGAACGACCTCACCCCGATACCCTGGAGAGCTGCTGCCAGTCTGAGTAGACAATACTGACTTTGATGGATCAAGGGTCTGATTCAGTAGAAGGCAGCTTCATGTGTGTGTCTTTCATGTGTGACATAGCTTAGAGGACACCCCAGTCGGCAGGCCTTTATGAGTAGATAAGCACACAGAAGGAATTTCTGAGGTCTTTTTGTTCAGTCTATATGACAAGAGGGCAGTCTAGCAGTCGAGATACATCCCCGGTACTTAGGGAATGAAAAGATTTGGAACCGTAAGGCTATTGTGCCCTGCCCTTGCAATAGGGACACACATAGCAGATCAAAGTCTTTGTTCAGAGTAACACTATCTTGCTGTAGAAGACCAAGTTTTTATCTGCCAGCAGGAGACCAAGCCACTTAAAGGATTCCTACTAGCTAAATCTATTTAGGCAGAGCCTAGCAGACATGCTGTGACCTAGAGAGCTACAATCACACTTGATTACTTACTTCCCAACCCAAAGAACAATGACTATGCAGCTGGCTTGCCTGTGTGAGTATTAAAGACACAACCTAGACACGTATCTGACAAAAGGAGCGTTATCTCTTGAAAGCTCATACCCTGAAAATCTTGTTGGTCTCTAAGGTGCTACTGGACTCGAATCCAGCTATTCTATATAGAACAGAATAGATACAACACTGATGTCCTCAATTTTCAGCCTCATGTTATTTGGAGATATTACTGGTTTTCAATTAATGCAACCTACTTTAATAGAGATCCTAAAGTTCATTTTCTTATTCCTGTCTTGACACACATCCGTTAACAGTTAAGAACAGTTGTAAAAGCAGGGCCAGCCAAACGTGTCTATATCATTTCAATCTTTTTCATCTGTACCCAGATGACTTAACCCAGCCAAGAGCCACCTCAACAGTGAAACTCAGCAACTGTTAACTCACTGCATGCAGCAAAACTTGATGAGTCAGTTGAATTACCCAAGTTAATATTCTCTGCACAAGAGTACTTGCTAGCAAACCCTTTTTCATTTGCAGGGTGCCAGCTTAAAACGCAACAACTTTCAACTGATCACTTTCCCTCACACTCAGGGGTACATGTGACGATGAAATCAGACCACTTTAGATTAAAACGCTTCATTAAATGGACGTGGACAAGACACGGACTACAGGGAAGAGGTTATTATGAAAAATCCTATCTACACTGGGCCATTGTCCAAGAGTGGCCAAAAGTCTGCAAGGTATAAAAATAAGCAAGCATTTGTTCATTTTGGAGTTATGTATTTACCACAACATACTTTGACTTCCTTGAAGTTAAAACAGCATGGTTCTGAAATTATGCTCAGTGGGTTTTTGTGAGCACATACTTCTGGAAAAGATCCTAACCATTTCTGAAGTGATATTACAGAAGTCCCTGCATTTATCAAAGGCTTAAGTAGTGTGAATAACGGAAGTCTCTCCCTACTTGAGGATATAACATTCCAGACCTCCAAACTATGGCTATCAGTCTCTTCCCCAAGTTCAACTACATTTAGAGCTTAGAATAGATGTGAGCGCAGATAAATTTTTGTTCCATCCTGAGACTTAGACTCCCAGCTTTAGAGAGCTGATCAAACAGACCCCCACCTAAAGCCAGGTTGCAAGCCCATTAGTTTACTTCCTCCCTATCAGCTGGGAGCATTAGCCCATTTAAAAGACCAAATTTGGACCATAAAGGCCAAGTGGCACCCAGCAGGGAGACCACTTTGTATAAATCAGGAGGAAGGGGTAAGGTTGTTGAAGGAGACAGGAATAGACTTTATCTTATGAACAGGTCTACAGACCACACTGTCAACTACTAATCCTTTTATTTTCTAAGACTACTGAGAAAAGCAGTAAGGGATTGGGGTGGGGTAAGACATTTAACCAAAGCTTACAGAAGCCACAATTATACAAACTGACGTTATAACCAGCCCACCTCTCTCAACAAATGGTGGGGAGAGGCCCAGTGATGCAGGTTTTCTGGAGAAATTTGAACTGGAACATTTTCTGATTCAAATCTAAATAATTTAAATATTTAAATAGTGTTAAGCAAAAGAAAGTACATAGACAATGTTCAAGCACTGGTATTTGTCCATGCTTTCTAGCCCACATTTAGACCATCTAAGCAAGACTGATTGGATGCACAAAAGCCCTGACAACTACAGATAAAGAGATTATATTTACATAGGCAGGCTGGAAAAGGTTCCATGGTAGAATACAGCAACAGAATATTTTCAAGAAAAAATTCTGCCCCACATCAATGCCCACACCTATGTTGCGCTGACTGAGACTGGGCAGGTCTTTGAAATGCATATTGCAAAATAACAGCTCCTCGTTGTACAATGTTACTCAAGTATTACCCACACAGCCTCTCTGCTGTCTTACACAGACCAGGACCGCAAGATAATCAAGAAACTGACCTTGAGAAACCTTGATGCCCACAAAAGCTTACCTTTGCAGGACCAGCTGAAAGAACCTATAAGTTCTTACTTTCTTCACCTATGAAACAGAAGCCTCCTAAGGACTGCAGAAACACAAATATCAGAGGGCCTATTCAAACCCTTCTGAAAGTGGGTAAACTTTGCACAGTAGGACAGCACAATCACATCCACCCAGCATTCCTTCATTCCCATTAAGTGAACACAATGTCTAATTGATTACTAAAGCCAAGATAAAAGCACACACACAATTAAGGCTTGTGCATTACAGGGCAGAAACAAGTGGGACAATAAACACCAGGGCAATGCTTATATGTAGCTACATGTACAGCCCTCGCACATCCATTAACAAGCTGAAGGCTTACTTAATCAGCTGCAAAAAGGAATGATCAAATCAACACAAAATAACTGAGGGCTAGCCCCTCCCAGTGCTGCCATCAATTAACGTTATTGTGTAGGTGCAGCAGGGATGGCAAATGCTGTACACAGAGGTAAAACATGCCACTGTTTAAGGCAGGCAGGCCCAAGCCCAGGGCACAAGGCATATGCCACATTCCCAAAGCAGTGACTAGGCCCACAGACCACAGTTTCAGCATGAGGCAAAACTACCCAGAAGTGGCACAAAGCCATTCCTATACAAGCCTATTAACAACAGTTTCCAGGAAGTTATAACTGTTGTGAGAGTTCCCATGAGTATGCCACACAGGGTTACAGACATGTCAATAAGAGATGCTTTCAAATGCTGTAAAATCCTGCTACTTGTATAAATTCCTAGATATCATCAAATGCTACTTCCTCCTTAACTGCATGATTACTGACACCTGTGGAAACAAGACTAGCAGACAGAAGATACCACATATGGATCCTTAATAAAAACTGCAATGAAATTCAACCCTGGAGACCATTTGTATATAATCTTTCAGTTCCTCTTTCAGTTCTGCAGGGCCTGTAAGACGGAGCTCTTCCACCAGGCATTCAATTAGGGGCCACCGCCGCTGGAGTGCCCAGCCCGCAAGGCTACAACTGAGCAGCTGCCTGATCAGGAACATCTAGCACCTATTACCAAGCAGGGGCCATTGGAGTTGGCAAGTAGGGAACACCAGCTCTTCAGATATCATGAAACATTGGTTCAACGATTTTAACCATCGCCAGCATTTTTGTACTTTGTATTTGTAATTTATATTTTGTATCTATAATGTGTTGTTAACTGTCATATTTTAAATATGTTTTATGTATGTATTTATACTGACTGGAAGCCGCCCTGAGCCTGCTTTGCGGGGAGGGTGGGGTATAAATCTCATAATAAATAAATAAATAAATAATCCGGGAGATTCTCTACACCAGGGGTCCCCAACATGGTGCCCATCAAGTGTTGTTAAAAATTGCCAGATAGGGGTATTAGCCACTGAAGATTTGATTGGCTGGGCAGATATTTAAAAAAACTGCTTTGGCAGCAGCTGCCACTACAACACAAGAATCTTTCTGGTATGACTGAAGGTAAGCTATGGCAGCCATTTTGTAGCTGTGTTCATCACACTAGCTCAGGATTCCAAAGGTGCCCACTGGTATAAAAAGGTTGGTGACCCCTGCTTTACACCACCATGTTGCTTTAGGTATAGGAATGCATGGGCTGGACTCTTTCTTTGGAGCCAGTTTGGCGTAGTGGTTTAAATGTGCGGACTCTAATCTGGGAGAACCGGGTTTGATTCCCCACTCCTCCATTTGCAGCTGCTGGATGACCTTGGGCAAGCCATAGTTCTGTCAGAGCTGTTCTCTCAAGGACAGTTCTGGAAGAGCTCTCTCCGCCCCACCTACCTCACAGGGTGTCTGTTGTGGGGAGTGGAAGGGAAAGGAGTTTGTAAGCTGCTCTGAGACTCTGAGTGAAGGGCGGAGTATAAATCCAATCTCTTCCTTGGTAAAAATACTCACCCAAGGAGACAACTTCCAAAAGCACTAAGCCCCTACAACCCAAGCTGAGCATTTCACATATTCTGAAGTCTCAGACACCCACATAATAGAATAGCACAAGAAATGTAACTACTCCTGGGAGAAGAAAGAACAACCTCTGTGTATCAAGTAGGAAGATTTTAAAAAGAGAACAAAAAGCAGCAATCAAAAAGGAAAGGGAAGCCAAGGCAGAACAAATTAGGAGCATCAAGATGAAGAGCTTACCCAGGTCACTAGGCGTCTAGCTCATCTGGCTTTTGTATTAAATGCTAGCTAAGAATGTACTAATTTTAACTTTCCTGGTTACAGGTACTTCTCACTACTCCTTTGAAATCATAGAACACTCATCCCAGGAATGATCATCGCCTCCATCTATCACTGTCTTCCACCAGTGGATGAAGGGTTTTTTTGTTTTATCTGGTGTTCACTCAATGACCCCTTTAATAACTGCTCCTGTGATTTATACATGTATTTGAGTTTTAGTTTTAACTGAATCTACTTTTATAATGTTTTGTTCTAATTGTTAGCCACCATGCTGCCCCCAAATGGGCAGAAAGGCAGGTAGAATATATAGTTTAAATAATTAATAAATACTTACCAAAATGGTCTTTCCCAGAGACAAATGATCTCCTCAACTTATTTCCAACACTATCAACATGTCCTTTAGACCAAGCAGAGCCATACAAGAGGGAAAAAGCCAGGAACTGCAAAGCAGTGTGTGTATGCGGGGTAAATAAAGGCAAAATAAGTGCTCCAGGGTCAGCCATTTGTAACTAATTTGTTAGCAAACTTAGTAGGTCAGGGGTCCAAATGAAATTGGCAGAAGGCCCTTGACCATGAATAGGCCATAGCTGAATTTTCCAGCAAGGCAGCAGCAAAAAGACTACTAAACACCCGAGACAACAAATGAAGCTGGGAATCTCCAATTTGAATTGAGCTGCTATTGTATAGTACATGCTAATAATAATTAATAATCATCATATGTCAACATATGTAGAATAGCCAGGAGATCTGAGGATTGTCTGGCAGACCTAAGTTCAAGCCCTTTAGCGTTATGCACCACTAAAGTAGTGAACTAGTCTTATTTTGGGGGCTGAGAGCTCTGAAAGAGCTGTGACTGACCCAAGGTCACCCAGCTGGCTCCAAGTGGAGGAGTGTGGAATCAAACCTGGTTCTCCAGATTACAGTCCGTCACTCTTAACCACTACACCATGCTGGCTCTCATATATACTTATTAAAAACACATTCTCCTAAAACTTAAATGCTGCCATGCACAAAAGAGAGACTAAGTTCCCTCTACCTTAGAGGCCTACTTTGTCCCTATCTTGTTTCAACAGATCAGGCTGTAAGCCCATAAACAGCCCTTGATTTATACAAAGTCAGATATGCTTGGCAATTTTAGTCTTGGTGCTACTAGCATACCAGTATTATGTTGTTAAAAGATTTCTGAGATTAAAAAGATATTCAATTCCCACCTCAAACTATAGGAAAAGCAGCACAGGCCTAAAATCTCTAGTTACAAAACATCAAGTTCAGGACAAACTAGCCTTTTGTCATCTAAGCACATTACAAATAGACATTTCAAGGAAAGAGAATAGCCTGCTTTGGGGGGGGGCCTCAAGTCACAGCTGACCTACAGCAATCCCATAGGATTTTCAAAGACAAGAAATGTTCAGAGGTGGTTTGCCATTGCCTGCCCCAGGGCAGGAACCCTGGCATTCCTTGGTGGTCTCCCATTCAAATAATAACCGGAGCCAACCCAGCTTAACTTTTGAGATCTGACAAGATCAGACTAGCCTACTTCAGGGAGACCAAAGAGCAGAAGAGGGAAGTAGAGGGAAGCACCCATTTTCCCAGCTACGTTTCCACCAACTAAACCAGCTTAGTTCAGCTGCTTCTGTCACTTGCTATAAAAAGGAACCAGAATACCCAGGATGCACCTTTCCCCTAAATACCAACTTAAGCCGAGGGAAAGTTACATTATATTTTCACATGAGCAAAGGAACTTCCATATCTAGATCATAAGGACACAACGACATGGGGGCTCGCAAAGCACACCATTATACGACCCCAAACTGCCATTCCAACCCAAACCCAATAACGGGGGCGGGCGAGGGGCATACAACATTCGCACCCCACCAACAGCTGAGCCTGCCCCTAGCAGCCACCACTTCAATTCCAGTCCCCCCAGTCCCTTTCCAAACGGTTCCTTCCTTCTAGAAGGAACCTGATCCTCCCTCACAGAAGATCCAGCAGGGAAGAGGAAAGCGGGATAAAGCCTTGCCATGGTTAACGCACTCCATTCTTTTAAGAGAGACCCGTAGCGAAGGCCGTCGGCCAATTCCCACCCAAGGGCACAAGAGAACGGAAATCGTAAGAAGTAACCCTTCCCCTTCCAAGCTAACCACCCGGCTTAAATGTCATTGCGTTACGATACTCCCCACCAACGCCATGTCGTACCTCAGTCCGGCATCAGGACCCACAGGAAGAAAAGGGGAAGAAGATACCGGCTGTAGACAAGCAAAGACGCTCTCCTCACCCAGACGAAGCGTGGTACTTTAACCCCCTCCCATTTTTGGCCAGGCTAACCAGCGGACCTTCCTCCCAACAGAACACGGCGTGGACTCTTTAAGAAAAGCCCCAGCAAACCCAGATAGCGGGCGCGCCCTTTTAAGGCCCATTCCTTCCAAGGGGGGGAAGGGGGAACCACGAGAAGCGTCACCTTGGCACCCAGGAGGCGGGCGGCCGCCCTACTGCTGGCAGTCAACAAGGTCATGGCGAGCAGCGGCTGGAGAGGACGCGGTGGCAGCGAAGGGGGAAATCAGCGGCCGCCTCACAGGAAAAGGGGAAGCCTAAGAGAGGGCGCTGAAGACCAAGGTTGAGAAGAGGCGGAGGTAGTGGCGGCGGCGGCTGGGAAGGCGAACGAGCGGCGCCGGGCAGGGTCCTCGGCGACACGGGCTGCGTCGGCAACGCAAGGCGGAGCAAGCTAGATGAAGGCCCGCCTTATTAACATAACTTTTCCTCTTCAGCCGAAAAGCCACGTCCCCTCGGTGGTCTAAACGCGACGCCATTGGGTGGAGTGGTGTGATGGGCGAGGCTTTATGCTCACGGGGTTGCAGGAAGGACACGATAGGGTGTAGACCCGCCGGAGTTTTAGTCGCCCTTGTCAAATGCCTGATGGCTCCGCTTTTTCGACCAAGTGGTGGCTTCTCCCACCCCCCCCCACACCCGCCTTGTCCGAACATCGGAATAGTATGCCGAGGACAGCCTCACAGTTGGCGAATGAGCAGTGGTGAGCGTGGCCAACCTTTTTTAAAAAATTGGCCCTGCTACTCTTTAAGAGTTTCAGAAATCGAATAGCTTGAAACTATTTTGCAGTGCACCACTTCACCAAGACCTTGATAGTTTGGGGCTGAGAAAGTCCCATTGGACTGCATGGAAACTACTTCTGAGTAGACTTGCATACAGCTGGCTTAAAGTTCCACACCTAAGCATAATGTTGTTGTTGTTCAGTCGCACAGTCGAGTCCGACTCTTCGCGACCCCATGGACCAGATTACGCCAGGCCCTCCTGTCTTCCGCTGTCCGCTGAAGTCTGCTCAATTTCATGTTCGTTGCATCGATGACACTGTCTAACCATCTCATCCTTTGCCGTCCCCTTCTTCTTTGACCTTCAATCTTTCCCAGCATCAGGGTCTTCTCCAATGAGTGCTCCCTTCTCATTTGGTGGCCAAAGTATTTGAGCTTCAGCTTCAGGATCTGGCCTTCAAGGGAACAGTCAGGGTTGATTTCTTTTAGGATTGACTGATTTGATCTCCTTGCAGTCCAAGGGACTCTCAAGAGTCTTCTCCAGCACCATAGTTCAAAAGAATCTATTCTTCGGCGCTCAGCCTTCCTTATAGTCCAACTCTCGCAGCCATACATTACTACGGGGAATACCATTGCTTTGACCATGCGGACTTTTGTTGGCAAGGTGATGTCTCTGCTTTTTATCATGCTGTTTAGGTTTGCCATCGCTTTCCTCCCAAGGAGCAGGCGTCTTTTAATTTCATGGCTGCAGTCACCATCTGCAGTGATCTGGGATCCTAGGAACGTGAAGTCTGTCACTACTTCTACGACTTTCCCTTCTATTTGCCAAGGAGTGATGGGCCCAGATGCCATGATCTTAGTTTTTTTGATGTTGAGCTTCAAGCCCACTTTTGCACTCTCCTCTTTCACCCTGAGCAAGAGGCTCTTTAGGTCCTCTTCACTTTCTGCCATCAGAGTGGTATCGTCTGCATATCTGAGGTTATTGATCTTTTCCCCAGCAATCTTAACTCCAGCTTGTGATTCATCCAGGCCAACATTTCTCATGATGTACTCAGCATATAAATTAAATAAGCAAGGTGACAATATACATCCTTGTCGTACTCCTTTTCCTATGCTAAACCAATCAGTTGTTCCATATCCGGTTCTAACTGTTGCTTCTTGACCCTTATACAGGTTTCTCAGGAGACAGGTGAGGTGGTCTGGTACTCCCATCTCTTTAAGAACCTGCCATAATTTATTGTGATCCACACAATCAAAGGCTTTAGCATAGTCAATGAAGCAGAAGTAGATGTTTTTCTGGTACTCTCTTGCTTTCTCCATAATCCAGCGAATGTTGGCAATTTGATCTCTAGTTCCTCTACCTCTTCGAAACCCAGCTTGTACTTCTGGCAGTTCTCTATCCACGTACTGTTGGAGCCTAGCTTGTAGGATTTTGAGCATGACCTTGCTAGCGTGTGAAATGAGTGCAATTGTGCGATAGTTTGAACATTCTTTGACGTTGCCCTTCTTTGGGATTGGAATGTAAACTGACCTTTTCCAATCCTGTGGCCACTGTTGTGTTTTCCAAATTTGTTGGCAAATTGAATGCAGCACTTTAACAGCATCTTCTTTTAAGACTTTGAATAACTCAGCTGGGATACCATCACCTCCACTAGCTTTGTTGTTAGTAATGCTTTCTAAGGCCCATTTAACTTCGCTTTCCAGGATGTCTGGCTCGAGGTCAGTGATTATACCATCGTGGTTGTCAAGGACATCGAGGTCCTTCTTGTATAGTTCTTCTGTGTATTCTTGCCATCTTTTCCTAATCTCTTCTGCTTCTGTTAGGTCCCTACCGGTTTTGTCCTTTATCATGGCCAGCTTTGCATGGAACGTTCCCTTGATTTCTCCAATTTTCTTGAAGAGATCTCTAGTCCTTCCCAATCTATTGTTTTCCTCTATTACTCTGCATTGTTCATTCAGGAAAGCCTCCTTATCTCTCCTTGCTGTTCTCTGGAAATCTGCATTAAATTGGGCAAATTTTTCCTTATCCCCATTGCCTTTAGCTTTCCTTCTTTCCTCTGCTATGTGTAAAGCCTCATCAGACAGCCACTTTGCTTTTTTGCATTTCTTTTTCTTTGGGATGGCGGTGAGTGCTGCCTCCTTTACAATGTCACGGACCTCTGTCCATAGTTCTTCAGGCACTCTGTCTATCAAATCTAGTCCCTTAAACCTATTCTTCACCTCTACTGTATATTCATCGGGGATGTGATCTAGGTCAAATCTGAATGGCCTTGTGGTCTTCCCAACTTTCTTCAATTTAAGTCTGAATTTTGCAATGAGTAGCTCATGATCTGAGCCACAGTCAGCTCCAGGTCTTGTTTTTACTGACTGGATAGAGCTTCTCCATCTTTGACTGCAAATTATATAGTCAATCTGATTTCGGTGTTGCCCATCTGGTGATGTCCATGTGTAGAGACGCCTCTTAGGTTGTTGGAAAAGGGTGTTTGCTATGACCAGCGTGTTCTCTTGACAAAACTCTGTTAGCCTTTGCCCTGCTTCATTTTGTTCTCCAAGGCCAAATTTGTCTGTTATTCCGGTTACCTTTTGATTTCCTACTTTAGCATTCCAGTCCCCTGTGATGATGAGGACATCATTTTTTGGTGTTAGTTCTACGAGCTGTTGTAGGTCTTCATAGAACTGGTCCACTTCAGCCTCTTCTGCAGCAGTGGTTGGGGCATAGACTTGGATTACTGTGATATTGAATGGTTTGCCTTGGATTCGGACCGAGATCATTCTGTCATTTTTGAGATTGTATCCCAATACTGCCTTTCTCACTCTCTTGTTGACTATAAAGGCCACACCATTTTTTCTACGGGATTCCTGGCCACAGTAGTAGATATAATGGTCTTCTGAGTTAAATTCGCCCATTCCTGTCCACTTTAGTTCACTGATTCCCAAGATGTCAATGTTCATTCTTGCCATCTCATTTTTGACCACGTCAAGCTTACCTTGATTCATAGATCTTACATTCCAGGTTCCTATGCAGTATTGTTCTTTGCAGCATCGAACTTTCCTTTCACCGTCAGACACATCCACAACTGAGCGTCCTTTCGGCTTTGGCCCAGCCGCTTCACTCTTTCTGGGGTTACTCGTACTTGCCCTCTGCTCTTCCTCAGTAGCATACTGGACACCTTCCGACCTGAGGGGCTCATCTTCCGGCGTCATATCTTTTAGCCTTTTGTTACTGTCCATGGGGTTTTCTTGGCAAAGATACTGGAGTGGGTTGCCATTTCCTTCTCCAGGGGATCACGCTTGGTCTGAGTTCTCTGCTGTGGCCTGTCCGTCCTGGGTGGCCCTCCACGGCATAGCCCACAGCCTCATCGAACCACGCAAGCCCCCTCGCCACGACAAGGCAGTGATCCATGAGGGAGAAGCATAATGACCAGGGAGTAAAACCCAACAGGAGGCCCCTTGTTCCAGCAAGTAGGTTATTTTTGCTGCAGCCCGCAATGGGGTAACATGCTACTCTTCCTTCTAAACTTAACAACTTAACAGCTTGGGGCGCCCACCCCATCGGGATGCCAACCTCCCGGTGGGGCCTGGAAACCGGGGGGGCGGTGGAGCGCCAGCTTTCCTGGGCGCTCTGCAGCTGCGGGGGGCCCAGGAAAGCCAGGGAAGGGGCGGGGGTTCTAGCCCCTGCCCCTTCCCTCCAGCGCCACTGGAGCGCTCTTCGGTGCCGCCCGCTGCCCCCGCCTTCTCTCCCCCCCTAAGAACATAAGAGAAGCCAATGTTGAATCAGGCCAATGGCCCATCTAGTCCAACACTCTGTCATACAGCAGCCAAAATATACCAGGTGCCATCAGGAGGTCCAGCAGTGGGGCCAGGACACTAGAAGCCCTCCCACTGCTGCCCCCTCCAGCACCAAGAATAGAGTGCATCACCTGCCCCAGACTGAGAATTCCCATCTATACCCTGTGGCTAATAGCCACTGATGGACTTCTGCTCCATATGTTTATCTAATTCCCTCTTGAAACTCTCCATGCTTGTAGCTGCCACCACCTCCTGTGGCAGTGAATTCCATATGTTAATCACTCTTTGGGTGAAAAAGTATTTCCTTTTATCTGTTCTAACCCGACAGATAACCCCTAGGAGTGGGCAAGCTCTGCCACCGCCTCCTGAGCCCCGCAGGGCACTCTTCACTGGTGGCGGTGGCAGGGAGGCGGCAGCAGTGGCGGTGGTGGGCTTTTCACTGGGGGGGCGGGGGCCGTTTGGCGCCTTAGGCGAATGCCTAGCTCACCTAGTGGGCGAGCCGGCCATGAAGACCATCATCTGTGGAAGCAAAACAAAGTGACTAGTCTTTAGGAGGCCTCAGCACTTTTGGTGTTCCAGCTTAAATGATTATTGCTTTTACTGGCATTCTTTATGTCATATTACAAAGATGGTCCCTTGTGCTGGAGCATTTGTTAGACTCGGTTATGAGAGACCTGTTTTCAAATCCCTGTTCTGCTAATTGATGTTGGGCTAGTCAGTCTCAGCCTAATGTACTTTACAGGGTGGTTGTAAAGATAAAGATGAGGGAGAACCGCAAATGCTGCTGAGATTCTTAGAGAAAGGGTAGGATAAAATGTACTAGACAGACCCATTTTAATGGAACTTTCCATACGCATGCATACAACAGATTTATAAAAGGAGTAACCATATTGGTCTTTTGCTACAAAAACAAGACTCATGCAGCATTTTAAAGACTAAGAGCTGATAGAGCCCACAAAAGCTTTTGTCACAGTAAATTTGGTTTTTACAATTCCACATAGCTCTGATGTTTGTAAAATAATTTCAAGTGGCAAGGTGGAGTAAGGAGTGAAAGTGAACTAACAGAAGATCAGGCTTGGTGAGAGGAAAAAAGGAACATAAAGAGGACAGAGCCATGTTGAATCAAACTAGTGGTCCATCTAGTCCAGCATCTTGTTTTGCACAGTGGCCAACCAGATGCCCCTGGATAGCTTGCAAGCAGAATACAGAGCCTAAAGCCTCCTTGAGGTGCTCCCCCTTTCTGCTTGTGAACATGGGGGGGGTGTTTTCCCCATTCAGTCATCATAAGTAATAGCCATAGCTGTCAATTACATTAGTCTCCTTTCAAAGCCAACTCAACTAACATCCTGAGTGTTTGGAAAGGAGGGTTTAAAAGATAATGGGAAGAAAAGGGGAGAGAAAAAAGATGAAAGATCAAAGCAACTATGGAAGTTAGCCATCATGAGAGATAGACACACCATACCTGAGGCCAGCTCCAATAGACTGCAGAAAAGGCATAGTTGCTATCAACTGCAGGTCTACTGCTAAGGGCTGGAAGAAAGGATGTGGAGGAGGCAGTGACAGGGATTTTACAGTAATGGGTAGAGCAAAAGCAGCACTTTGTGGGCAAAGCAAAATTAGCATTAGCTGTAATAACAGTATGTTATTTAACTAAAGGTTGTAAATGTATGTTATGTAAATTTATCAAGGCTGTGTTTACATTTCTTATTACTAAGACTCCAAGTCTGTGGCACCAACTGGCCTTTCTTCACATCCTGAACTAGACTGTATCTGGAAGCTTTACATTGTCCTGTGAATAAAATGTTAGAATAGAAATGGCTCAGTCTGCTTAGTTTTCAGCCTTTCTAGAGTCTAGGAGAAAGCTATTTAAGAGGGATGAAGCCGGACCTAGATCAAAGGAAAGCAAACAAGAAAATAAGGCATTTACACAAAAACCTCCCAAATACTGATTAAGGTTTCAACAGGCTTATACCAATAGAGAGATCTTGAACAAGCATTGTTATATAGTAATACAATTTAGTATTCATAGAGCACTTTGAGTACCAAAAGCACTTTATGTGCATTATCTCAATAATCCTTAGTTATAACGGCTCTGAAAGATCTGTATTTTACTCATATTTCAGACTGGTGGCGGAGGCTGAAAGAATATTTCACCTAAGGTCATCTATAGTACTATTTTAAACAGTTACACCCTTCTAAGTCCCACTGACTTAAATGGGCTTAGAAGTGTGGCCCTGACCTCGGTAGCCCAGGCAAGCCCAATGTCATCAGATCTCAGAAGCTAAGCAGAGTCAACCTTGGCAAGTACTTGGAAGGGAGACCTCCAAGGAATACCAGGATCGGTACACAGAGGCAGGCAATATCAAGCCACCTCTCTGAAACATCCGGCCGCACTAGGAGTCACCATGACTTCCAGGCACACAAACACACGCAGAACATTCACGCCTCCCCCCCCTAAAAAAAAAGAAAAAGGTGCATGAATCCACTTAGAATTGCACTGCTGGTGAAATAATGGTAGATATTTCCTAATTTAGAGCTGTCTTTAAGCCACTCTGCTTACACTAATTCTCTCCTCCTCCATTTTACCCTTCCAACAAATTTGTGAAGTAGGTTAGACTAAGAGAGAGCCTGAAGTCACTAGCTGTCTCATAAAAACTGTGCCTTGCACATCTGTTGTCTATCACATATTTATCTTGCCTCTCAAGATTACCTAGTGCAGTTTTGAACCTGGGTCTACAAAATCCTAGGCCAGCACTGTAACCACTACCCCACACTGGCTCTCACACTTGTTGGTAGACTCCCTCGTTGAACAGGAAGAACATTTGGAACTGACCAACAAACCTAATATTCTTAGTACCACACTGAAACAAAGATATACTGTAATGGTCTGCAGCACAAGACAAACATCGCGAGATCATGTGCTGTCCTCAGTTAAAAGTTCTTACTCCATTTTTTAAAAAGTCAATATTTGGTCTTCATTTTGTGCCTTTTTGAAATATTTGCTTAACTGGAATAGGGACAATTTCCCAAGTGGTTAATTATCAAACAAAGGACATAAGTCATTTCCTACAAAAAAACCTTCCCTATTTAATAGCTCCTCTCTTTCTCTTGGGCAAGACATTTTGTGTATTTCATAAACAGGTTATTTTCTTCTTTATCTTTGCCAGTATTCTTTTCCCTTTAATCTGTTGCACTGTTGACGGATTGCTTTAATTCCATTGTCATGTGAAACACAATAGCCAAGGTGACTTCTGCTGATGCTGCCCACAAGATTAAAGGAAAGGGGATATTAATGCCAAATTACTCCTTGCAATAACAGTGCTCATCCATATCAAGCAACAAAACGATGGAACTGTACAATTATAAACTTCTGGCTCCTCTCACCCCACTATCTTGTTATCCTTGAGCATAATTACAGGAAGGCATGGCTGTGAGACTAATCCTAAAACTATCCTTAGACCTAGATGATTCTTACAGCCTATGGCCAGTCATAAATCCCCCCTTTTTAAAGGCAAGCTACTTAAAACAAGTGTTGGCAACCCAAATCCAGACATTCCTGGATGACACAGGTCCCATTTCAATCTGGCTTCCAGCCCCATTTTAAGACTGACTCTGCTTTGGTTGCCCTGGTGGCTGACCTCTGCCTGAAGACAGCAGGAATTTACTGGGCCACTGCCTGGCTTTCTACACAACTGACCTTGGCATTCTTCCAGATCATCTGCCTTACTCACATACAAATTAGAGGCATGGGACTTGTTCAACTTCTACCTGGTGGAAAGATTCCATAAGGTGGTGCTGGGGGGCTTTTATCCCACTCTATTGCAACTTGTGTTATGGATACTGCTGACCATAGTGTTATTTCTTTGGCATGTTTTATATGATGTTACACTTCCCACAAGAATCAGGTTCAGGGCTTGTGGGTACTATTAGATACAGCCCTATGGATTCCCAAGTGCCATGAAGTACCTTTTACCAGCTTTGAGGTAAAAAAGTCTGACCACAATTACTCTTGCCTTAAAAGTGCAAGCATTGGCTTACAATACATTATACATAAAAGTTATTTTCTAAAGAAGTTTGGAAAGTTCAGTTGATTCCGAATACAGCAAGTAGGCTGTTAATTGGTACCTACTGTTTCATGCTCAGCTCCAAATGCCAGTGTGTGTTAAGTGCTTCTGACTTATGGCAACCTTATGAATTAATGACCTCCAAAATGTCGTATTGTTAACAGCCTTGCTTGGGTCTTGCAAACTGAGAGCCGTGGCTTCCTTGATTGAGCCACTTTATTTCAGGTTGGGTCTTCCTCTCTTCCTGCTGCCTTCAGCTTTTCCTAGCATAAAATGCTGGTGCCAGTCTATAAAGTTCTAAGCAGAATGGGACCAGGCTGTCTGAAGGGCCTCTTGTATAAGGCTGCCTGTTTTGCCATGCGCATCATCTGCACACGCTGTAATCTTAAAAGAATGAAATCTTGCTCCATAGCCATGATGTGCTGAGAGGCTTGCTATATGGATGAGCTGGTCTGCATGAAGCTTCTACAATACTATTTTCTGGAGGCCACTGTCTGAGATCTGGATAGCTTCCACATGAGCAAGTGAACCAAGCAGCAGTCTGTTCTACTTGCTTAATTGATGTGTGATGCAGCTGCTGCACTGCAGAGGTTTTAAGGCAGTCCTGACACTGCTTGTATAGCATACATAGCTAACCTAAACCCCTTCTGGTGCTGAGAGAGTTAGAAATCAATCCTTCCCTCTTAGGACTGATACTGAAGATGTCTATATAACAGGTTCATCCTCGACTCAAAGAAGGCTTACAGAGACAGACAGTGAAATGACTTATCACAGTAGGATGGTGATAGGAACACTCTCAAGGCACCCACTATTCAGAGCTAGAACAGAATCCAGAAGTGTGTTCCTGGTCCTTTGACTCCAGCCTATAGATCAGCCTGTTTGCATACCATAACAAGTATAGACAAACACCACAGATATATATTTGGCTATGCGTAGGAAAAAATGGACTCATCACCCATAATGCATGTTATATAGAGGAAAGATTAATAAGGGTTTTTTTAAAAAAAAAAAAGTCAAGTGACAGACAGCTTTTCTTTCGTTTGCTTTTTCTTTCTTTTTTTTAAAAAAACAAATCTATAAAGAAGTTTTGTATTTTCTTCCAGAGGCACAATCATAGATTGTTTTACGTTCTTTGCAAAATGGATAGATGGTGAAAAAAACAGCAGCTGGGAACTGGAAGGTGGTCTTCCACAAAGGATAAATTATCCCACAGCATTCATCCGACTAGTCAAGCCTATGCATGTCACAGTTCGTCATGTGGGAGGTGCAAGGCGTGGTCACACAGATCTGCAAAAGAAGAAAACAACAACAACAACAACTCTGTGATGCTTTCTGGGGGCAAGGGAATATAATACATGGGGTCCATGGGAGCCAGCATGGCATAGTGGTTAAGAGAAGTGAACTTTAATCGGGAGAACCGATTCCCCACTCCTCCACATGAAGCCTGCTGGGTGACCTTGGGCCAGTCACAGTTCTCTCAGAACTCTCTCAGTCCCACCTACCGCACAAGATTGTTGTGGGGAGAGGAAGGAAGATGGTTGTGAGCCACTTTGAGACTCCTTAGGGTAGAGAAAAATGGAGTATATAAACCAACTGTTCTTTTTCTTCTTGAAAGCACCAGCCCAGTCACTGTTTCCTTGCATAGATGGTTTTTATTTTCAGTTGACAGCTCCAGGCACCTGAAAGTGTGGTTATCGTCACCCACCTCAGGGTTACCATACATTACAAAGGAGAGAAGCCACAATACTGCAACTTGCCTCTTTGTCTAGGAACCTCCCTGAGACAACTAGCTGCTTCTTCTCCCTTCTCCTAGCTGGCTTGGCTTCCCTTTCTGATCGTGTGCCTTCTCCCTCCAGCCAGCCTCCTCCCATTTCCCTTCCCTATCTTTTTATAGCCCTACCTTCACACTTGGCCTTTTAGTTAAGTTCTACCTCCTCCTCTCTGTTCCCTGCTCTCCACAGCCATGCCCTGCCTAAAAACACCTGGGCTCAGAGAGCCATTGTTCTCCCATCCAGGCTTGCTCACTGCCTCCATACCTTTTGAGCTTCCCTGAGACACACAGCCAAAGCTGCCCTGTTGCTGAGGCTACCATGGCTGCACCCTCCTGAATTCTGGCCATGTTGGGTGCTTGCTTGCTGCCGTTTCTTGAAGACTCAAGTACACAGCACAACCAGGAAGTTTAAGTTCCTCATACACAGCTAGAGAGCTGCATTTAGTTTAGTGGCCACACACTGTGTGGGCCTCTCCTGTCCACATACAGATGAAGACCTGGGTTCACAATAGGAACCGCCCCCCCGCCCCCCAAAAAAAAATGTGCACAGAGAATTTTATTGTTAGTGTGTATTTCGGGGCACGACTGCCTTAAAATTTTCTTGGGTAGACTTCCCAATTTGGGGACATTTTTCCTGTAGCCACCATTTTCCAAGATAGTGGATACGGTTATTTTGATATTTAAAATTCATCTAGGATGCTCAGTGTCAAAATATGTTTTTGAGGGCTTCCGGTCGGAGTTAAAATGGCGAATTGACACACTTTGCGATTTGTGCAGGGTGCACAGCGGTATCTGACGACAGTCTGGGCTCTACCTGGCCCAGCGCAGCACTCCCCAGGCGGGGGGGTGGCAAGCAAGCAGCCAAGCCTGAGAGGGAGTTGAGATCGGTGTGGATAAGCTTCGGAGGAAGCTTGTTTACACTTTGATCTCCTTCCGCGAAGAGGGCAGTTGCAAATCAGCACTACAGATACCAGCTGAGCTGAGAATTCAGCATAAATTCGTCATCTACCGACCTCTTTAACATCAAGACTAACATCGTTTACAGAAGAAGCACTGCGAAACCCCGAGATTACAAGTAAGGTAACAAGTGAACAATTGCTTACCGGTTTAAAGAAGAACGTAAAATCTAAACATACGGATAAGCGTAAAAAGCTTCAATGAACTAATCCGCTTGATTTAAAAGTAAAAAGAAAGCTTTCCTTTAGAGAAAACGGCCGAAAAGAGACTTTGTTTTGCATTCCTGTGGTCAGCTAAGACTAAACTTTGCGTAGCAGAAACGAAACTGACTGTGATTCTATGATACAGGAAGTAGGCTAGAGTGGATGTTTTCGAGGTTGCTGTGCCGGAAGTAGACGGTCGTCTTAGAGTGTGACACCGGAAGTTGGAGTATAGTGACGGACAGATAAACAGGAAGTTCTGAAGGAGCCTACTCTAGCCAGAAAATCAGAGAAATTGCGCCCACCATTTTGAGGAGGACTAAATTTTAAAAAGTTATTTTGAAGCCGAAAAAGCACTGGAAGAAGCTATAAAGGTGGCGATTTGGCTTGAAGATTGATAATATAAAGATCGATTAGCCCTGAACTCGCTTTCAAGATGGATTTGAGGTCAAGACCAAGGGCTGCCTCATCACCTAGTCCAAGAATGACTGCAAAGGAAAAAAAAGAGTGGCAGGCTGCCATGGAAGCGATGGAGAAACGGATGACTGAAGTGGTGCAGAGTTTGGGAAAGCAAATAGAATCACAGCTGCAACAACAGCTGCAAATACAACTGGAGCAAATAGAACAAGTACAAGTCCAAGTACAGAAAAAAAATATGGAAGAGTTGAAAGAACTGGTACTAACAGAAGTGGCAGGGATAAAAAAAGATAAAGAAGAAGTTAAAAAAGAGGTTAAAAGTCTGGTGACAAAATCAGAAGAAATGGAACAGAAAGTCAAAAGAACCCTGTCAGAAAATACAAGACTGGAATCCATGATGGAATATAGGGCCACTCAGAATCACTTGAGACTGAGAGGAATCGAAGAGGAGGAAGATCAGGATTTACGGGCTTTAGTAATTAACACATTGACAACTTACATAGGGGAAGATGTTGGAGACTTGGATCCAGACTTTGACCTGATTTACAGAGTAAATTCAGCTTATGCCAAGAGAAAGCAATTACCCAGAGATGTGATTGTTCAATTTGTGACTACAAAAATGAAGGAAGACGTTTTCAAGAAGCAATTTACACAACCGTTGGAAATTAATGGAAAAAAAAAATAATTTTGAGAGAAATTCCGAGATCGATCTTACAAGACAGAAAGAAATTCAAGAAACTAACAGATAGGTTAAAAGAAATGAGCATCAGGTTTAGATGGGAGATTCCATATGGATTATCATTCGTATACAATTCGGTGAGATTTACCCTTAAAACGGAAGGAGACATGTACAGATTCAAAGAGAACAACTTTGATGATTTTAAAGATATTTAATTCAAAACAACTATGGATTACAAATTTTTATCTTGGAACGTAAATGGACTAAATTCACCAAATAAAAGAAGATTAGTGAATCATTGGCTAGAGAAACAAAAATGTAACATAATTTGTTTGCAAGAAACACATATCAGAAAACAAGATAATAAATATTTGATTAATAAAAAATTGGGAGAAGAATTTCATTCATCAGCAGGTAATAAGAAAAAAGGAACAGTGATATACATTACCAAAGAATTGGAACCTAAACAAATCTTCTCAGACAAAGAAGGAAGATATGTTGGCGTGGAAATAATGATGAATAGAAAAAAGACATTGCTTGTAAATATATATGCACCCAATGGTGCAAAAGAGACCTTTTTTAATGATTTGACTAAAGAGTTGGACTGTTTAAATTATGATCAAATAGTCCTTGCAGGAGACTTTAATGGCACAGTGAACAATGTATTGGACAGAAAGTCCAAAGCAAGTGGAGAGGCGGTAGGAAAGCTGCCAAAATTTTTTTTCCAGCTAATGAAACAAGAGAAACTAGAAGATGTTTGGAGGAAGTGGAACCCTAAGACAAAGGATTATACATTTTATTCTAACAGACATAATTCCTTTTCTAGAATTGATATGATTTGGATGTCAGAGGAGATGGCGCAAAAAACCTACAAAATAGAAATTTTACCGAAAACCAATTCAGATCACAACCCTCTACTTTGGATATCTAAAGAAAAACCTAAACAATTATATTGGAGAATTAATGAGGACTTATTGGACCAAAAATTAATTAATGAAACTTTAAAAAAAGAAACGAAAAGTTTTTTTGAACTGAATTTAAACAAAGGTACTGATATACAAGTTGTATGGGACACGTACAAAGCGGTAATGAGAGGTTTGCTTATCTCTCTGAACTCTAAAGATAAAAAACAAAGGATGCAACAACAAAATGACCTCCATGAAAAAATTCGACAAAAAGAAAAGGAATTAAAGAAAAGGCCAGGGAAGAAAAAGATTATTAAAGAGATCCACTTTCTGCAAGATCAATTGAATGTTCTACTAAATAGAGAATTATACTGGAATCTGAAGAAATTACAGCAAAAAGCATTTGAGGGTGCAAATAAACCAGGAAAATTTTTAGCGTGGCAATTGAAAAATAGAAAAGAAAGGAATTTTATAAGTAAGATTACTGAAGATGGAAAGGATGTTATGAATCTGAAAGGCATAAAAAGAGTCTTCTTCAAATACTACGCCAAACTGTTTAAAAAGAAAGGAATTGATCAACAGAAAATTAAGAAATATTTGGAGACTATTGAAGTTCCAGAGCTGGGAAAACAAATTAAAGAGTTATTAAATGGTTTAGTAACAAAGGAAGAGGTGACAATGGCGATAGAAGATGCAAAGTCGGGCAAAGCTCCAGGTCCAGATGGCTTTACAGCAAAGTTTTATAAGAAATTTAAGGAGGAGCTAACCCCTATCTTAGTACTTCTGTCGAACGAGATAAGAAAGACTAAATGGATCCCAGATTCATGGAAAGAAGCAAATATTTCATTGATACCCAAAGAAGGTTTGGACTTAACTGAAGTAAAGAATTATAGACCAATATCGCTATTAAATAATTATTATTTGCAAAAATAATTTCGGAAAGACTGAAAAAATATTTGAAAGATACTATAGCGGAAGAACAAGCTGGTTTTTTACCAAATAGACAAATCAGAGACAATTTAAGAGTGGTGATTGATGCAATTGAATACTATGACAAACATCCAGAAAAAGAAGTTGGATTCCTCTTTTTAGATGCGGAAAAAGCTTTTGACAACTTAAATTGGGAATTTATGCTGCAAGTTATTGAAAAAATGGATATAGGACAGTCTTTTTTAAACATGATTGTGGCAATTTATTCAGAACAGAAAGCAGCTTTGAATATAAATAAAGAAAGAACAGATTTCTTCCAAGTTCAAAAGGGAACACGTCAAGGCTGCCCGTTATCCCCGTTGTTGTTTATTTGGATATTGGAAATATTACTGACAGCGATAAGAAAAGATAACAGCATTGAAGGACTTACAGTGAAAGGTTTTGCATATAAATACAGGGCATTTGCAGACGATGTAATGTTTATGATTCAAGATCCAATCGAGAAAATACCACAATTGATGGAAAAAATTGAAGAATTTGGAGCAGTTGCGGGATTCTACGTTAATAAAAGTAAAACCAAAGTGATGTGCAAAAATATGACGAAACAAAGACAAACAGAACTCCAAGAGAAAATTCAATGTGAAGTAGTTACAAAGACTAAATATTTAGGAATTGAATTGACTATGAAAAAGATTGATTTGTTCAAAAATAATTATGAAAAGGTTTGGTATAGGATTCAGCAAGATATGAAGAAATGGGATACCTTGAATTTATCATTATTGGGAAGAATCGCAACTGTAAAAATGAATATTTTACCGCGTTTGATGTTCTTATTTCAGACTATTCCAATATTAAAACAAAGGAAAATATTGGATACGTGGCAGAAAGAATTAGCAAAATTTGTATGGGCAGGAAGAAAGCCAAGGATTAAAATGAAAATTTTATGTGATGCAAAGGAAAGAGGAGGTCTACAACTACCAAATTTAAGACTGTATTATGATGCCGTCTGTTTAACATGGTTGGAACAGTGGATTAATCTTGAGAATAAAAAGTTATTGGCTCTAGAAGGGCATGATAACAAGTTTGGATGGCATGCATATTTATGGTATGGAAAAGTAAAAATAGACAAATTTTTCAAACACCACTTTATAAGACGATCACTGTTCGAGACTTGGATGAGATATAGAAAATTCTTCTCAGAAGAAAGACCACTTTGGATAGTACCAGCAGAAGTGATTAATCCATATTCAAGAAATCAAGGGTTAGATTGGCTACCTTATAAATGTCTTTTAAAATTAGAAGGGAAAAACTTTGTGTTAAAAGACAGATTTGATGTGGAATTTGAATATGATTGGTTGAAGTATAGACAGATTTATGACTTATTTAAGACCGATAAAAGAGAACATGGTTTTAGAGAAAATAACACTGAAATTGAAATTGTATGGCTTGAGAAGGGTAAAAAAATGATTTCTAAACTGTACAAGGTTTTATTGAAATGGTACACTGAGGATGAAATTGTAAAAGAGCAAATGATAAAATGGGCGGTAAATATTAATAATGAGATATTAATGACATCTTGGGAATATCTGTGGGAAAAGTCAATGAAAATTTCAACTTGTGTAAATGTTAAAGATAATTGTTATAAAATGATGTACAGATGGTATATGACGCCTAAAAAAATTGCTATTATAAATGAAAGTATGTCTAACAAATGTTGGAAATGTAAGAAACATGAAGGGTCTTTTTACCATATGTGGTGGACATGTGATAAAGCAGTAAAGTATTGGACTGAGATCCACAATGAGATACAAAAAATTTTAAAATGTACTTTTAAGAAAGACCCACAGATGTTATTGTTAGGTCTTAAAATGGAAGAAATAAATGTAGCCAAGAGAACACTATTATGGTACTTGATTACAGCAGCTAGACTGACTTTTGCTCAATGTTGGAAACAAGATAAAGTACCTGAAACATGGGAATGGATTAAAAAGACGTTGTTTATGGCAGAAATGGACAAATTAACAAGAAAATTAAACAATGAAGAAGATGAAACCTTTTTCGGAGACTGGAAAGACTTTCAAGAATACTTGTTGAAGAATTGGGATGTTAAACGTGGTTTGATTTGTTTTGACAGCTACTGAGGAGAAGTGGAAAGAGACCCAGATCTTTGAATTGTTACCATTAGTAAAAGAAAATATGTTTAGTAGTAAATGTAATTGCATAAGAGAAATATTAATGGGGTTGGTGCAGTGCGGGAAGCCTTGTTTGGGGGGGAGAGGGAGAAAGAAAAATGGATATGTATTGGTTTGTTTAAATTGTATGAACATGTGATATATCCAATAATAAATTGTATTAAAAAAAAAATGTTTTTGAGGACAGTAAAGCCAAATACACTATAACAGTTGTAGAGATAGCCCTTTTCCCTGTAGCTGCCATTTTGCAAGATGGTGAATCTTTTTTTCACATTCTTGTAGGATGCTCATATTGGTGTCAAACTCTATGCTTTTGGGATGGATAAAGCCGAATATGCTATTCTTTTGGTTGTAAAAACAAAATAAAGTATTTTGAAGGTTTGTAGTTTGGGGGGAGGGTTTCCAATTGGCAAAGGTGGAAGACAAGGATGCATTTTATTTTCCTGTCTGTTCAATATGTATGCAAAACATATCATAAAGAAAGCTGGATTAGATTTAGCTGAAGGTGGAGTGCAAACTGATGGAAGGAACATTAAATTGAGATATGCAGATGACACCTCATTACTGGCAGAAAACAGCAAAGACTTGAAACGACTGCTGATGGAGGTTAAAGCAAAAGGTGCCAAAGCAGGATTAAAGCTTAACATCAAGACAAAAGTAATGATTACTGTGGAATTACACAGCTATTAGGCTGACAATGAAGAAATTGAAATTGTTCAAGGTTTTCTATTCCTTGGCTCTGTCAATCAAAAGGGAGACTGCAACCAGTAAATCAGAAAGAGATTGACACTGGGAAGAGAAGCCAATGGAAACCAGAAAAAAAAAGTGTAAGGATGTGTCACTGGCAACCAAGATCAAGATAATTCATGCCATAGTATGGGTGTGAAACTTGGACAATGAAGAAAGCTGACAGAAAGAAATTTGATTCATTTGAAATGTGGTGGATCACCAAAAAGACAAAGAAGTGGGTTCTAGATTAAATCAAGCCTGAACTCTCCCTAGAAGCTGAAATGACTAAACTGAAGTTTATTGTGCTTTGGTCACATTATGAGAAGACAAGAGTCACTGGAAAAGACAATAACGTTAGGAAAAGTTGAAGGCAGCAGAAAAAGAGGAAGACTCAACATGAGCTGGATTGACTCAACAAAGGAAGCCACAGCCCTCAGTTTGCAAGACCTGAGCAAGGATGTTAATGTTTTGGAGGTCATTAATTCATAGGGTCACTGTAAGTCAGAAGCAACCTGATGGTACTTAACCCACAGGCATCCTACTTTTTTCCTGTTGACATGACAGTATTTAATACGAACACTATGTTTTTTCAGTTCCTCCCCCCATGTCTACTACTTCTTACCTTCTCCCCAGCTGGTGCTTCCCCTCCGCCAGCTCCTGCAGCCCCTCCCCCTTGGAAACTCTTCCCCCTCTCCTTTACTATCCACTAGTTTGGTCCCTTTCTCCTCTCGATGGGGGAATCAGACAATGTTAGCCAACAATAACTGCTAAAACATTACCTGAACATCCTTTTCCCTCTCCCCACAATGTCTATGCAGGAGTTGACTCCACACTTTTTAAGGACCTTATCATTTTCTGCAGAAACGTATACTTTAGTCCTAGGTGGGTCCTCTTTGAGAATACTTCCATTCACGTGTTGAGGCTACTCATCACTATTAAATATGTGATCGAGGTGATCATGGGCTTGCATCTCTGCCCGAGTCTGTCTAGGCCCAGTGAGATGCATCCACAACAACTCGCCTGATGGTTGACTTATATATAAAGCTCCAACCACATATGGCATCCAACCACTGGCCTATTTAGCTCAGTCTACTCTGGAAGAGGCTCTCCAGCAGAGAAAGGTCTTTTCCAGCATGTAATTTTCAAGGTCCTTATTAATTGAGAAGACTGAGGATTGAACCTGGGGCCTACTTCATGCAAGATTATGTGCTCCACCATTCAGCCATGCTTGCCTCCCATTTTCATTACCTTTTTTATGTAGAAGGAATGTAGTCCAGATGACTCAGTTATTGGTTTGGGACCACAGGATCAACAAACAGGGTTAACTTAGCTTTTTAATCATTATAAAATCTAGCCATGCATATAGGCAAACATACAGTTGATTTAGTTACCAGACAATCATCAAGGCCATTCCTACCAGCAAACAGCTGATATTACCCTTATCTTACTGATCCACAGTGTTTGCTGATACTGGTCAGAAACAGACACTGCATAATGGATATACTCTGGCTGTAGTGCCATGGCATGCCTCCTGTCCTAAAACAGCAGGGGGCAAGGGTCAGGTGGAAACAAGCACAATCAAGCTTGTTGACCAAAAATAGCTCACTGCTACATGCAAGCTTTCTCAAAGGCACCCTGGCAACCTGTCATTCATTTGACAGCCAATGAACATCTTTGGAAAAAGAAGGAAGCAAGGAGAGAGAAAGTTCTTATTGCTCTGTTCTCTTGGCTCCAAGAAACTAATTGACAGAAATAAAAAAGGGAAATAAAAAATCTTCAGACAGTTGTAAAAGATGGAATACAGCTGTCAACACCATGCTTTCTTCATATGTTGATAATTTCAGTGTTTGGGATACTCAGACCTTTCCAGCAGAGGCAGGTTTCATTTATTTGCAGTATGGTAGAACACAATTTGATGTGATGTCTAAATTCACGTATTTGCAATTGGCTTGGAATATGACATTGGCCAATTTTAGGGACATGCTCGTCAGTTTCAGACAATGATGGAGCCAGGACATTTAAAAACAAATTAAAGAGTGAAGGGGCAAGGATGCAGCCCTGTTTTACACCTTTACGAAAGGGAATTTTAGGGGTTAGATTCCCCAAGATTAAATAAATCTTAATCATTAACCCTGCATATGAATACATGGTTCTGAAGAACACAGCGTTCTTTACTTATTTTTTACACAGTGAACACAACACCCCAGCGGCCTTGGAGTCACTTGGTGGTGCTGGACTATCTTCCCAATAGGGTGAAAGGGTAGTGAAGCTCCACCGCATGCTGAGGGCCTAGGCACACCAGCTGACCTGGAACCTGCCTCATGTCCAAGCCGGTCAGCCTCAACAGCGTCAGGTTTTCCAGGGGGAATATGAGGTTGGCCATGGTGTTTGGCCCCACTCCTGCCCAGTGTCATGCCGATGTCCCAGCTGGAAAGGGAAAGCCTGGGGGCGAGATTACCATCTCGGATGTGGCCAGCCAGAAGCAGAGTAGAGGCATGCCTCTGTGACTCCTCCTTTCATTCGGACTCTGCCCACACTGCCCCTTCAAGGGAGCAAGATGCTAGAAGGTACTGCTGATCCCAAAGAGACCCCTGGTGCTTCACACACACCCATGTATGTAGAAGAGAGAACCATCTTAAAAGAAATATTTTTTTGCAAGACAGAACAAGGCACGCCTCTTCTAAAAATGGCACCTGCTACCTATGGTTCTTGCAAGCAACCATGTTAAAAATAAAGTATATTGCAATATCTACATCGCAATTAATTGGGGACATCTTTTAAAAGTGACCAATAAAGATTCAATCAGTTCATCCAATGGACTGACTGAATGTTACAACCAAATTCCTTCCCTTTCAACACCATGAATTGCCCAGAAAATGTACAGTATGGTCTGATTCCTACCTCTTTTTAAAGTCTGCTAATGTTGACTGAGACCATTCCTAAAGCCCCTGATCCTTGAATCCTACACACTCACCTGTGCGTTTGCTGCATAGTCGGTCCTTCACATTTTCTGCCTCATGGGAGAAGAACTCTATGAGCTCGTCTTCATACTCTTCGGCGATACTCTCACACTGCACACGAGAACCAAAGAAACCAGTCAAGCAACTCTGCTGCCCATCCCACAGACACAGGGGACCTAGCCAATCATAAACACCACTAATACTAGGGTCAAGACTACTTTTGTAACTCTCCTCTTATGACAGGCTGTAAAATGGGAAATAGTCAAAATTCAAATTGAGCCTGCATGTGTAGGACTGAGAGCCCACTGGATTAGCCATTATCATGTTGATGGCATGGCTCCTCACCTTCCACAAGCAGAAACACTGTTAGTTTATATAAGCCAAATATACATGCTCTTATAGCCATCATAATGAATGCTCCCTTGCTATGCAAGCTGATTATATGGGCATACGAGTGGGGCGTATGCACTAGCTCCTGAAGTAATAGGCCTTGAGCCTCAACTAGAAAGGCGGACAAAAAATGAAGGAAATAAAAAATTATTAAAGGCACTGCAGGAACATGGGTGGCGACAAAGAAACTGGAAATAAATGTAGCTATTTGATGCAACTCCCTTACCACCCCTGATGTTTAGCTTACACAGAAGGGGAAGAGACCGCACAAAACCTAAGGATACTCCAAAGAAACCTATGAAAAGCTTGATGGGGCTTAGCTGCTTGGCATGTAAACCACAGACTGCTGTGGCAGCTAGTCTTCTTGCATCTTGTCTACTGTATCTATCCTTTTCTGTCCTGTGTCCATAACATATCCTGTACATCAAGGAGATAGCCCAAAATGCTAGCTTTAAGTCATAATACTGCAACTAATTTACTACATAAAATTTACTACAGGGGATCCAACAGTAAGATCTCCTTTTCCCAGGTGCCAAGATTTATAACAGCCAGCTGTGCCTCTACCTTACTCACCACAAATTTCAGGCTTGACGACACATCACTGTCAAATTTGGTTTCAGAAAGGTCCATTTTAGTCCCGTCATGAGAGATAACCCTTACATAACTTTTACGGTGGGTGGATGGATCCACCTTCTCTCCATAGTCTTTCATGTTCTCACAAATACGCTCCAACAATTCTGTCAGGTGAGCTTCAGACCTGGCATAGGGCACCTATGACAGAATGAAGGCAGTCTGTTAGGCAGATGGCAAAAGCCTATTTACTACAGCCAACAATAAAAACAACCCCCTTTCCACTCTGGTACACAGTAGTTTCAGTTGACTTCATGACAAATAGAACTTTATCCATGAAAAGAATGTCGTCTTCTCCCTCCCCCAATACAGAAGAACTGTGAAGTCTTCTAGATTTGGGAAGCCTTGAGTCAACTTCATTTTGCTGTGACTTCCCAATACAGGCACCTATGCAAATTAGAGCTTGTTTTCTCCCCACAAACCATAATTCCAAGCCTTGGTTTAATCCCCTTCCTACAAGCAGAGGATTACAACCTTGAGATGTAAGTTAGTCTGACAGAGAATTATTGGCAAAGGCAACACAACCAGTTTAAGAGAAGACTGGGAATTTGAACCAAAGTCTCCTGAGCCCTAGTTGAAAATTCTAACCTATAGGTCCCCAACCTTGTTGAGTTTCTGGAGCACTTTAGAAGCTTTGCAAACAGGTAGTAGGGTGCCACCACAAAATTGCTGCCATGAGGAGCATGGCCAATCACAAAACAGCTGCCTTGGCGCTTCTTGTGAAGCTCCAAGCCACCTGTCTACCTATAATAGAGTCTGCCACTTCCAAATAGGTGCTCCCTACAGATATGAAGGTGGTACCACTTGAGTTCTTCTGAAGCAACTCCAGCCCAAGAGAGTTGGAGGACAGCAAGACTGGCTGTTTGCTTTGGGGGGAAAGAAGTGTGTGCCATGAAACATTAACAGATACCATGATGCCTGTGGGCACCACACAACAGTGGCACTCAAAAAGAGACGTGCACCCCATCATTGCTAAATTCATTGAGTGCTGCTGAGAACTCCCACATCAAAGTTTGTTTAGAATAGCCAGAGGAAGAATTGTAACTCTTTTAACCATGGGCCCAGTGCTCTAGAATGAATTGCCTATATAGGTGTGTCAACGCACCACCTTGTTGGCTTTATGACACCACTGAAAAGCCCATCTGTTTTAAGCAGCTGGGAAAGGTTTTTGCTGCTTTAATTAGTTACACTGGACTCTGTGTTTCTAGACTTTTTAACTGAGTGTTGAATTTTGTTCTAAGACTCTTATATAATGTCTGTTTTATGGTTTGATTTTATACTTTCAACTGTAAATTGCCTCAGGTTTTTTGGCAGTAAGGCTACTGAGATATATGAATATAAACAGATTAGCTGATGGATGTCTCTCACAGAATGCTGAGCATGCCTTTACCTCATTTTGAAAGGGAAATACTTTCTTGACTATACAGCCTCAGCCCATTTGGGAAACGTCTACAGAGCTAGGGAAGGAAGGAACGAATAAAAGCCAGAAAGATTCTAGAGTCTCCATTTCTTTTTATCAAAAGTTTAAAATCCAAGCATGAGACTGTTTCCACAGATGTCAGTTACATACCAGTGTGCAAAATATTTCCTCATCTTCTATTCTAAAGATAAGAATGACATCATTGCCATCCTAGCATTTCCATCAGTCGCCACTGCTATTAAGGAAGGGCCAGGATGTCTTCAGCTATCTGAATGAGGAGACACCTGCTTCCAAGGGATGAAAATACCTGCTGCTACCTGACCCTAGTTACTACATAGCCCTCCAGTCAGGTATACTATTTCTCCTGTGGCTGTTCCGGAGCCTTTAAAGAGAAACAGTTTGAGCTTCAGCAACAGTAACACCTTAGAAGAAAGAAGACATTTTACATTTCCTATGCATTTATCTGTCAACGTTGCCTTTGTTTCTTTTTATACTATTATCGTTATTGTATGTGAAACAATCCCCTTTTATTGTAAACTACTGTATACACTAGGAGCTGCGGTGGCTGCAGGCTGTGGAAGGTCAGTAGTTCAGCAGTTCAAGACCCGGGTGCCACAAGACGGAGTGAGCTCCCGTCTCTAGTTCCAGCTCCTGCCAACCTAGCAGTTCGAAAGCAAGAAATTGCAAGTAGATAAACAGGTACCACTTCGGTGGGAAGGTAACAGCATTCCGTGCACCTTGGTGTTTAGTCATGCCAGCCACATGACCACGGAAACGTCTTTGGACAGCGCTGGCTCTTCGGCTTTAAAACGGAGATGAGCACCGCAACCCTAGGGTCGGATTTGACTGGCTTTCGAGCAAGGGAACCTTTACCTTTACCTTACTGTATACACTTGGCATCAAGCAGAACGGTAACACATAAGTACTTTCTAAATGAATAAATAAACAGAAAAATCCAATTACCTCTACAACCGACTGACTTCCATCTGGATTAATGCGGAAGGAACCCATCTGGATGGTTTTCTTGGGGTCTACCTGAGAAATTTCCCACTCCAGCTCATCTACCAGGGCCCGACATGCTAAAAGGAAAGAAAACTTAAATCCAGATAGCAACTACTAATGAAGAGATTGTTCATGCTAAGGACATAATTTGAAAAGGCACATTCAGAATCTATCTTAAACATAAAAACAAAAGGATTCTTATTTCCCCACATTACAGGGCTGGATTAAATTACCTTCTGGTGCTGTTCATAGGACTATTCAAAACTCTCAACAGGAAGTTATCCAGACAAATCCAAATAGGATAAAAAAGCTTGTCTACCCACTGCAGAGTTTACCTCAGCTTTCCATTTCACTCATGTGCTGCCAATCAAATGCTCATCTATCCCATCAGTGGCCATTTCCAAAATTCAGTTCCTGCCTTTCAACTATCATATGGACCTAAACCCTGATGATTTACACTCAGTTCCAACATTTTGCCAAAATTTGTCATCTGAATAAATGCAGTATTCAAGACGAAACCTACTGCAAACTGGAAAGCTTTCACACATAGGTGACTCTATAAGATTTCAGGGGAGTGAAGGTGCAGCAAAGGGGAATAAAGGTCTTGCCATACACATTATCCACATACTTCATAGAAGAGAAGCAGATAAATTCATGCTTTAGGATTTTAATATGCAGCAATTATTAGCTGGGGAAGCAAAAGCAGGAAAAATTGTGGGAAAGGATCTACTGCCCCTTGGAGTTATCTTTGATGTCATACAATTGTGCACACCAGTAATTGTGATGTATTGTGATCTAGTTACAACTAGTATTAGGCAGATAAATTGTATGTATGTGTGTGGAAAGGGTTGAAAATGAGTAATGATAGTGTCCCCCTCTGTTGACCTGAAGACCACACCGGTTGCTTTAAGACTTTCCAGGGCAATAAAACAATTCTGTACTCCTGTTCTTCTTTCTCACCTCCAGCATCAAGAAAGTCTTCAGCTCTGCTGTTAAAACAATAGGTGCCATTTCTGCTTTGGAAACTAGCAGCCCTTCATAAGAGAGAATCCAGTAGCCACAGCTAAGCTGAAACTATGGTAGTTCCAAAACATTATTTTCTGAAAGAAGTGGATCCTGTGGAAGGACATTAGCAGTCCAAACACCTCCCTTCCCAACATGAGTGAAAAATCCTTCTAGATGCAAGCACTTTGTATGGTGGGGCATAACATTTATATTATGCCGACCATACTACTAGCTCAGTTACAAAGTAGGCTTCTATGTCAAGGCCTTGCTAACACCAGAGGTGTTTTAGTGCACAACAGCGTCATACATTTGAGCTGATTTGCAAAGTAAAACCAATATAAATGCAGAAATCACGTCTTGGCAGTCTCCCCCAGGACAGGCAACATTGGACTCACCCCTGAATTATTAGGAACTCATACATAATGGTGAAAGTTCAACAGGTGATGCTGTTGCAGGAATGCAAATTAGTTGTAACAGGGGCTGTATTTTGAACTGAGTGATGCTGGTCCTTCCCATTGATTCTCTTGTACATCAGCTGAAAGGCAGGGAAGAGGCATTTTCACCCCCTCCTTCAAAGTGAAGAGCAACAAATGCTTTGGCAGAGATTTACCCATATTGATCTCCCAGCCACTCACCCCATGACACTGCAAAACATACAGATGCACACCCCTTAAGCATACAGTGGAAGATTCTGGTGCAAGGTACATAATAAAGGGGTGTATCTTAAGATCAAGTGCTGTGCTGGGTCCAGATGGCAAACCTCTGCTGGCTGGACTGAGGTCAAAAATACACATAATGTACAAGCCCAGCAATTATTTTTGCCTTTTAACAAAATGCAGCTGCTGGGACTAGGATTTAAAGACAAACTGGCTTAAGGAAAATAGTGCTATTTTTTCCTCTTGTGTCACTGAAAAGTGCCACCTCCAAGCTGATTTTGCCCCAACTGTGAGGGGAAAAAATTACACAGATTTGTGGGTACCTGCATGTGTTTTCCCCAGCAGGGGCAAAAGCAACATGGTAATGTCATTTTTGGTGGAACACAATGCAAATGGAAGAGAGTTAAATAGGCCTTTGCCCTTCCCCCCAGTTTCTACCTTTGAACTGCAGCTCCCACAGCTTATTTATCAAATTTGTACCCTACCACTCTCTTGACATGCGAGGCCTGGGGGGGCTTATAACAAACTAAATACAATTCGTGTCCTCTGATAGAGCATTTGACCAGGACAGGGCCACCACAAAGAAGACCCTTGCTCTGGTAAGTGAGCCACTTGAGAGCCAGGTACCACCAAAAGATTGTGTGATGAAGAACAGAGACAACATGAGGGATCACAGTGGTCCTTCAGGTATGATGGTCCCAGACCATTTAGGGACGAGCAGTGCTTGCCTGAAACTCAGCTATGTTCAGTTTTCAAAGTAATGAATGTACTCTGCATGTGATGTATAGTTCTGTTATCTACAATAAGAAAACAAGAAATAGAAGATAAATTTCACCAACTTGCCCAATACTACCAACCTTCCCATGACATCTAGAATTCATTGTGTCCTTTAGAAACGCCTCAAGAGACCTCAGCAATCAAATCAAAACCGTGCTTGCTGAAATCAGAAAGATAACACTAGGAAAATCAACACATCTGTAATGTGCTGACAGATACTCTTCAGTAGGACCACTACTGTGTAATTAATTAAATAACTAGTAGATGGTTTAGTTTGCTCCTTTTACCTCCACAATGGAGATCTTGGCTCTTCCGGGTAAGGGCACCCTTTAACAGCAGTAAGAGGATGATGGACAGGCAGAGCATGCTTGAAACCCAGCCATTCATCTTCGTGGATGTGGCCAAGCACAACAGACTGCACGTAAAGGCACAAGTTAGCTTCCACGCAGCATAGGAATATTCTTATTTATTTATTAGAATTTTTTTTAGTCGCCACTGACCCAAAGAGTCTCATGGTGACTTACAACATTAAAACGATATAATGAGGTAAAAACAACATAAAACAAATAACAAATATTAAATATTAACATTAAAATATTAAAATATGTGGATAACACCATACCACTAAAAAACCCCAAAACCAAACATGTGGATTACCCTCCAAAGGCAATTCGGCTTTGCATACTCTGCCAAAACTAAACAAATCTGGCAGGGCACAGATGTCATCTGAGAGTGCATTCCACTGGCTAGGGGCCACAACTAAGAAGGCCTTTCCCCAGTGACAGCTAACTGAGCCATTCTGGGGCCAGGCACTTGCAAGAGGCCCCTAGACAATGACCAAAGGGAACAAGGTGGTCCCATAGGTATGAGGGCCCCAGACTGTTAAGGGATTTAAAAGTTAACACCAACACCTTGAATTGGATCTAGAGACTAATTGGTAGCCAGTGCAACTGCCGCAGAATTGGAGTAATATGAGCAGGCCAAAAGAGTCCAAACAAGAACCTGACAGTGCAAGCAGAGCCCCCATCCCACTACTGTTATCAAGTTCAGTGGCCAGCAAAAAAAGTTTGCAGATGAATCACAGCTAAAGGACCAAATCGGTATCAGTTTTAGGATACATCAAAGAGGGTGGTCAACCGTTGAGCCAGTCTGAATAACTGAGCTGGCTGCAAGCTAGCGGTCCAATGGAGGTGGTGAAATTATCTTTTTTTCACTGCCGCCATAGTGTGTTCCTCACAGCTTCATCCCAAGTTCATTGCCAAGTCATTAGCCAGACCCTCAGATCCCAAAACAACTTGCTGCTGTTGCAAGGAACCTCATCATAGCCTCCAACATGAGCACATACAAGCTGCCGGACACTCAGGTCCCAGCAAAGCTCCATAGTACATCCTACTGAGCAACATTCCCAAAAGCTAGCATTTATCCCCTAAACTCAGGGTTTAGAACACAAAGTGCCCTTTGTGCGGCAGGCCAAAGACAGCAGTTATTACTGGTTTCCAGATGCTCAACATTATCATAATTTTAGCTAAAGAGAAAGTTTAAGGGAAATTATTCCAGTTTCCAAAGAAAGACCTACCAAAATGTTTGAAACAACCAAATAGTATAAATTTTAAACATCCAATGAAGAGCATGAAAACAGTGTTGTGCATGTAAGATTTTTTTTTAATCCTGGCAAGGAGAGGATATATGATATTAAGGGAATTGATGTTCACTCCCCTCCCCTCCCCTCCCCCCAAAAAACATACAACGCATATTCCATTACTTTCCCTAGCCTATCCTTTGATCAACAGCAACCCTCCCCTCCCTCCATATTTCAAACCACTAGTTTTAGTAGCATATATCCTATCACTCCACTGAGTAACGTTTGAAGCCTTCTTCCAACAAAAGAACCGCTTAAATTGGAAGACTCCTTGGACTGCAGAAACTTTATCCATGCCACTGACCACCACTTCGCTATAGAGAGCTGATAACATTTATAACATACGAGTTGAACATAGAAATCACTTCACGGATATCACTATCATCAGTCTTTCACAACAACTTGGTAAAGTAGGTCAATATTTTTGTGCACATGGAGAGGCAAGTACTGAGAAAATGGACTACCCCCTGGACCACTGCGTGGCAGAAGTGAGACTTGAACCGGAGACTTGATAGCTTACTCTCCACAAACACTGCTACACCACCACAGATCCTCTCTACAGTAAAACTGCCTCGTTTCCAAACTCGCTACTTCCCCCTGCTCGGTTCTCACCACCTCCCACGACAAACCCCAAATCCACCCGAACCCTAACTCAAGAGTCGGCTGCAGCAGCTCCTCCAAGTACCTTCTCTAGGGGTGCCTAACTTCTGCCTGACCGGCAGACTACACAAACTGGTAATCAATACCTCTTCCCAACTATCCCAAATCTCATTTCTTCAACCTCGCTCCAGAAAATCCGTCCAAACTCAACCCACATACCCTTCCTTCCTTTCTTTTAAAAACCCTCCTTTGAAACGCCGTGAATACTTACTTCTCGAGGACTCAGGCGCTACTCTAGACCACTTAACTCTTTCCAAAGGACCTTCAAAGCCCTCTCTGATCGCGTGGCGAACGGCGAGGCAAACTGGCGGGAAGATGGGCGTGGCTAGCCTGAAAGTGTTCCGCCAGCGGAAAGGCTGTCGGGAGAGTTGCCAAGAGCCGCAGTGAGGTGCTGTGCAGGGGCAGCCACGCTTTTCCGTGGGTCCGTGGAGATTAGAAAAAGAAAAAGACTAGAGTGACAGGTGCCCACTGATTCTGGCATTATCCAGACGTTTCGGTAGATGTGAGAAGAGCACAACGTCCTGTATGGCAGCGAGTAGTTGGTTTGTACAGGATCGTCGTCTGTTTCATCCCCTTCATGTGCGGTGTAGCACTTGTCTAGATCCGTTGCAGCCTCAAATCCGCACCCTACGCAATATAACATTGGCCCCTGTCCCACCCGTCGGGTACAGAAAGACTATGTCGCGCATTTTAAAAATTCAAACACGTAAATCACGTGTGCCTAGGGTTGCCAGCTCTGGGTTGGGGAAATAGCTGGAGATTTTGGAGGTGGAGCCTGGGGACGGGAGGGACTTCAGCAGGGTATTAATGCCATAGAGTCCACCTTCCAAAGGGGCCACTTTCTCCGGGGGAATTGATCTCTGTTGTTTGGAGATGCGTTGCAGCACCCACAAGTTTCATGAAAGAAAACTCCTGGTGTCACATTTAAAATAAAGAGATAAATGAGAAGGCTTTCCTGTTCTATGGATGGATCCTGCAACTTCTCCCCCAATTTATCATCTATCTACTCATCATTTGTTTTCACTTACGGCTCCATTCCATCAACATGGTTTATCTGTTCCGATGAGCCCTTATGCAGAACACCAGACCATGGATTTGAGTGATGATGAGGGTTCGAGATCAGAACTGGGATCTGAACTACCTTCAGATCCATCCCCAGATTAGGCAGTTGGAGATGTCACTCCTATCTTCCCTAATGAAGATCTGAGGTTATACTTTTTAACAAATGTTGAAGATGGCAAAATCCCTCCAAATGGATGTTTTCCCCTCCAACCCTAAGCTTAAAACTAAGATATCAAGATCACTTTATTCAGATGTGCCAGTGTCACATTTCCAATGTTGGAGGGCTTCTTAGATGGTCTTTGAAGAAAACCTTCCTTGATTCCTGTGATCTCATGGAAAATAGAGAAAATGTACAAAGTAAAACAGGACAATTGTATATTGTTTAACAACCCCTCATCTCTGGTTGTGGAAGAAGTGCAGGCACATCACAAGCAAGGCACCCACTCTGTCCCCACAGACAAGGATAGTAGGAGGATGGATTTCATTGGCTGCAAAGTGTACTTTATTTGGGCTTCAAACTTGTGCATTGCAAATTATAATGCCATAATGACCACGTACTAACTGTTTGCATGGAAGTGCATGACAGTATACATTGATTTGTTACCTGAAGATAAGTGTTCCCTGGCCCACATTCTGCAGGCTGAGGCAACCAAGTTGTCCAAGCAACAAATGAATGCAGGGAAGCATGATGCAGACATGTCAGCTCACTCTGTACTCTCAGTTGTCACCTTGCATCATTTTGCAAGGCTAAAAACCACAGCTGTTCCTCCAGAAACAACAACCAAATTGGAGGACTTATCTTTAGAAGAAGAAGAGATTGGATTTATACCCCGCCCTTCACTCGGGAGTCTCAGAGCGGCTTACAAACTCCTTTCCCTTCCCCTCCCCACAACAGACACCCTGTGAGGTAGGTGGGGCTGAGAGAGCTCTTTCCAGAACTGTCCTTGAGAGAACAGCTCTGACAGAACTATGGCTTGCACAAGATCATCCAGCAGCTGCAAGTGGAGGAGTGGGGAATCAAACCCAGTTCTCCCAAATTAGAGTCTGTACACTTAACCACTACACCAAACAATTCTCTCTTCTCATCCAAAATTGACGCAACACCTTGGCACAAATCAAATGGAATAAGAAAATAGCCAAATCTTCAGGTGTCACTAGTTCCTCTACCCTGCTTTTCAAGCAGAACTCTCAACCTTGCCACCAGTTTCAACCTGAACACACAAGGTACTCTAGGAGATACCAGCATTTTTATCCTCCATCCTGTCCCTATCAACCACCACCACAAGGGAAGCATTGGGCTACCAGTCCGAGGCAGAAGCAGTCTCATCCACAATCGCCTAAGGAGCCACAATATTCTTCTAAGGCTCTGTTTTGATGGGCACATTCCTTCATCTGTGTACTTTGCAGACAGGCTCACTCCTTTCATTTCATCCTGGGAGGAGATTACAACTGCTTTCTGAGTTTCCATCATTAGAGTTGGTATACAGCATTGAGTTTTGAAAATAGCCTCTCTTTGAGACTGCCGCCCACTTTGTCTCGGTTACATTGTTGTCAGAAATGCTTTTTGATGTTTCTCACTGAATCCATTGTTATGTGTTCCCTACCCTGCTTTGCGCTTGCGTAGCTATGCAGGCAGAAACGTGGGAGCTTCTTCCCTGCCGCTTTTCCTTATCACGGTGGCCTTGACTGTAGGCTTTGGGCTATTCTTGTGTTACTAAGAATTTTCCAGTCCTGGGAAGGCAAAGGGAGGGGGGAGTAGTCTCCCGTTCATGAAGTATATTTCCTGCCGGGAGTTTCCCGCGCGCGCGCTCATATTTCATTTGCTAGGCGCTTTTTGCATCACACTATAAGTTAGCTTGCATTGCTTCGCCCCCCATTCCTGACAATGACCTCCTACTGTGGGTTTTAGCAAGATAATCCAATAAAACCTTTCTTTGTACAAGAATGACTGGATCCACTTGTTATTGAACCTGACAGATATTGTCAGGAATCACTATTATCTCCCCACCGTCAGTGTCTGCCATCAACCACGATGAGCGGAGCTGGGGGGGGAGCCTCAGGCGCAGTCCCAGTGACTACCACTTCGGGAGCCACGGCCCCGGTCACCACCGTGGCAACTCCACTGATCACCACTCCGACTACCACCGTTGTTCCAGTGACTACAACTTCAGTATTGGCAGCGCCGACCCCGCAATCCGCGGCAGGATTGGTCACCCCTCCATCGATCAGCACAGTGGGAGCTTCGTACACTCTCCCAATCTATAGCCCGGCCGGGCCAACGCAGAGTCAAGGGGAGCCGTTCCACGGACCTACGTGGCGGGGGCCCCAACACCGTGGGATAAAGGGGTGACCTACCGCAGGTCGCGCGATTGGACTAAGAACCTGTTGGACACTACCCAGACGACCTGGTCCATGCCGGGGAGCCAGAGCCGGGACAGCCTGTTGGATCCCAGAGGGAGTTTTGGACTTCCCCAGGGACGGATGTCTCGAGGATCTCCCAGAACAGGATCCGGTTCCGATCCAGAGGCTCGCATGGACTCTATTCAAGAGGATACCCGACATCTGGTACGGGACATGGGCAAACTAATGCAATCCTTACCACAGATGATGGATCAAGCAATTCGAGCCCATCCGCTGACGCAACCAAGACCAGCGCCAGCGCCTGCACCACCGGTGGCACCGGGACAGCCACCTCCTGCTCCACCGGCCCCACCTCCACCTGCCGGCCCAGCGCCGGGACCCGGGCCAGGGCAACCGGGACCTATCCAGCCACCAGCTCTGCCTCCACCCCCTGCTCCAGCACCCCTCCCGCAGCCAGTTCCTGCACCGATCATGGTTCCTGCTCCTCCAGTAATCCGCCCCAAGGACATGTTGGAGATCACTTTTGATGGGGATCCCGAAACTGTGTCCTTTTTCATATTGCAAGTAGGGAAATTTGTGCAGAGATGGGGCTATGTGTTCCCGAACGAGGAGCAACAGGTGGAGTTTATCGCTTCAAGGTTCCGGGGGAGTGCTACCAGTTGGTATGTAGCCCTTCATGATCTGGAGGCAGCGGAGCTGGGGAATGTCGATGACTTCATGTGGGCCTTGAGGAACCGTTTCAAGGATCCGGGGGCGGCCCAGAAGGCAGAAGCCTTCCTTCGCACGTTCAGACAAGGCAAACTCACTGTGCGGGAGTATTCAAGGGAGTTTCAAAGGCATGCGGTGAAAATTCGGGACTGGACTGATGCTGTGCTGGCTCAACAATATCGAATGGGACTAGCTGTGGATGTCCGCAATAATGTCCTCAGCTCTCAGCAGCCTCGCACTCTCCAGGGCTGGATGGAGGAGGCCGAAAAAGCTGAAAGCCGCTTGCGTGTCATGAAACTGGACCTATCTCTGGGTAACAACCGTCCGAGTCTCTCGGCAGGCCAGACCAGACCCAGACCAACCTCCACTCCGAGCGGAGTGAGAGATCAGCGCTTGCGACAGGGCCTTTGCCTGCGGTGTGGAGAGAAGGGGCACTTCGCCGCATCCTGTCCGAAAGGGGATCCCAACAGAGCCCTACCACAGGAGGAGCCCAGACGATGGCCAACCCCTACCCCAAGAAAGGGAACAGCGAAACCACGCAGCACACGATGCTGGAGGAGAAGAGTGAGATGCAGGGAAACGAATTGGTCCTGTTTGTGAATGGCGCTACACAACAGGACCCGATACCTGAGGTGCCTAAACTGGTGAGCAATTACCCCTCTCTCTTCTTTGTGACTGTACTTGTGATGAATCCAGCGATGATGACCCATATTAGGGTTCGAGCCCTCATTGACTCAGGGTGCGGGTGGAATCTGATAAACCCATCTATGGTTATGGGGCTGGAGGCGACCGTTGTCAATTTAAAAGACCCGATAACTTTTACTCAAATGGATGGGTCACCGATGAAAGAACCATGCCGATTTGAGACTATTCCTTTGAGAGTAGGCATTGGTGAACACTGGGAGCTACGCTCGTTTGTAATAGCCCCCCAAGCCCAGTTCCCATTGGTGTTGGGTAGCCCATGGTTACATGGTCACGATCCTTATATACTCTGGGAAGAGGGGAGCGTACGATTTATCTCCCCGAAGTGTGCAGAGCATAAATGGGACCCAGGGTGGGGAAAAACCCCATGCAATGAACCTCCAAGGGCTTGCCTAGCCACAGAGGACCTTAACCGCATCCCCAAAGAATACCGGTATTTAACCAGGGTGTTTGAGGAGGAGGAAGCGGATGAACTACCTCCCCACCGAAACTCCGACTGTGCGATTGAAATCCTTCCGGGCCACAAATTACCAAAAGGAAAGATTTATGCCATGAGTCCCATAGAAAAGGAAGAACTATGCCGATTTATTGATAAGAATCTGGCCCATGGATTTATTAGACCAGCGTCGTCCCCTTTCGCAGCACCCGTGTTGTTCTGTAAAAAAAGGATGGGGGGCTCAGACTGTGCACAGACTATAGGGGTCTTAATGCGGTGTCTGCAACTAATGCCTACCCAATGCCCCTCATCAAGGACTTGTTGGCAGAGGTGGCAAAGGGGAAAGTGTTTTCTAAACTGGATTTACGGGATGCTTATTTTCGGGTCCGTATCAGACAGGGTGATGAACATAAGACTGCATTTAATACCCCGCTGGGGCAATTTGAATACCGGGTTATGCCCTTCGGATTACAGGGGGCACCCGGGGTCTTTATGAACTTAATCAATGAAGTGTTACATCCCTACTTATTCAAGGGGGTGGTTGTTTACTTGGATGATATCTTGGTCTACACCCCGGATCAAGAATCTCACACCATGCTTATGCGGGAAGTATTGGAAACGTTATTAGAACACAAACTGTTTGTTAAGCTGTCAAAATGTGAATTCCACCAGGAGTGCATTGACTTTCTAGGGTACCGCATATCCTCCGCGGGGTTAGAAATGGACCCAAAAAAGGTCCAAGATGTGTTGGGGTGGGAACCCCCCAAAACCAGGCGGCAGCTCCAAAGTTTTCTCGGTTTCGCCAATTTTTACCTTCAATTCCTGCCTCATTTTGCCCAGGTGGCCCTCCCCCTCACAGACCTTATGAAGACTAAAGGAAGAGGGGCTAAGGCTTCAATGCCTGGGGCCCCTTTGAACTGGACTCCCCAGTGTCAGGGAGCATTTGAGCAACTGAAACAGTTATTCACGTCTGAACCCATACTAGCACACCCTGATGAGACAAAAAAATTCGTGGTCCAAGTAGACGCATCGGATACCGCTATGGGGGGGTGATTTTACAAGAGAATGCTCAGGGGCAACTACAACCCCTTGCCTATGTGTCCAAAAAGTTTAATGATACGGAGAGATTTTGGCCCATTTGGGATAAAGAAGCAGCTTCTATACGTTTAGCGTTAATCACCTGGAGGCACTGGTTGGAGGGGTCCCGGGTACCTTTTGAAATCTGGACTGACCACAAGAATCTTAAGGTGCTGCGGAAGCCTCGGAATTTAAATGCAAAACAATTCCGGTGGGCTGAGTTTTTCTCTAAATTTCAATTCACCCTCCACCATTTCCCAGGTAAATCCAATCATCTGGCAGATGCTCTCTCCCGCCTTCCCCAACACCTTTGTAAGAGGACAGAAATAAGAGAGTCTATGTTCACCCCGGAACAACTAGTTGGGGCAGTAGTAACCAGAAAAACCCGGCAAGCACAGTTGTTAACCCCAAACCAGAGCACGACCTGGGAAAAGCAATTTGCCACTGACATTACTAAACAGGAAGCAATTGAATTACAAGCTCGGGAAGATGTGAAATGTAGTACAAATGGCTGCTGGTATAGGGGCAATAAAATCTTTGTTCCAGAAGCTACCCGAGCCCAGGTGTTGCAATCAGCCCATGACTCAAAATCTGCGGGGCACTTCGGGTATGTAAAGTCGCTACACCTATTGCAACGCAGCTTCTGGTGGCCCCGAATGAAACGGGATTTATCCCTCTATATACAATCCTGCCCAACATGCAATCGTTGCAAAACTAGACCAGGGAAACCTCCAGGTCTTTTACAGCCTTTACCCACCCCGAGCCGACCCTGGGAAGTGATCTCCATGGACTTTATCACTGATCTTCCACCCAGCAAACATATGACAGTCATTTGGGTGGTAGTGGACTTATTTTCTAAACAAGCTCACTTTATACCATTTGCTAGCCTGCCGACGGCCAAGGTCCTGGCCAAAGCCTTCCTTCAGCACATTGCCAGGCTACATACATTGCCGCTCAAAATAATCTCCGACAGGGGGGTCAATTTGTTTCAAAACTGTGGTCGGAGTTGATGACTCTTATGGGTATTGAACGCGCTCTCAGTAGTGCCTATCACCCAGAAACCGATGGGCAAACGGAAAGAGTAAACCAAACCCTAGAGCAATACTTAAGATGTTTCACTAACTATCAACAGGACAATTGGGTAGATTTATTACCACTAGCAGAATTTGCGTACAACAACTCATGGCATGCGTCAACGAATATGTCTCCCTTCAAAGCTGCCATGGGTTATGACAGCCCCCCTCTTCCCTTTTTGAAGCCCGGCGAGGCTGGTGGGAAAGCCACAGCATGGTGTAAAGCTTTCCAGGAATCCTGGCCCCTAATCATTGAGACATTAAACGAGGCCAAGGCACAATACAAAAAACAGGCAGACAAAAAGAGGGCAGGTGGCTGGAATCTGCAACCGGGAGACTCTGTCTACCTTTCCACCAAGAACTTAAGGCTGACACAACAATCCCGGAAACTTGCTTGGAAATATATTGGTCCATTCAAAGTAGTACGATGTATAAATCAAGTGACTGTGCAACTAGATTTACCTAAATCTCTTAAAGCAATACATCCAATTTTCCATTACAGCCTCCTCAAACCAGCATTACCCCCGACTAAATGGCATCCTGAGATTCCAGCACCCCCCCCACCATTGATGGTTGACGATGAGGAGCACTATGAAATTGCTGACATTTTGGACTCTAAGATTCTCCGTGGACAACTGCTGTACCTTATTGAATGGGTACACTTTGGGCCTCAACACAGAGAGTGGGTGAAAGTGTCTGATATCAATGCACCTGATCACCTAAAGGAATTTCACACCCGCTACCCAAATAAACCCGGGGGCCCTTCATTCTCTCCTTCCTGAGTGGTGGGTGGGTGGTATTTTGGGAAGGGCAGAATGTCAGAAATGCTTTTTGATGTTTCTCACTGAATCCATTGTTATGTGTTCCCTACCCTGCTTTGCGCTTGCGTAGCTATGCAGGCAGAAACGTGGGAGCTTCTTCCCTGCCGCTTTTCCTTATCACGGTGGCCTTGACTGTAGGCTTTGGGCTATTCTTGTGTTACTGAGAATTTTCCAGTCCTGGGAAGGCAAAGGGAGGGGGAGTAGTCTCCCGTTCATGAAGTATATCTCCCGCCGGGAGTTTCCGCGCGCGCGCTCATATTTCATTTGCTAGGCGCTTTTTGCATCACACTATAAGTTAGCTTGCATTGCTTCGCCCCCCATTCCTGACAATGACCTCCTACTGTGGGTTTTAGCAAGATAATACAATAAAACCTTTCTTTGTACAAGAATGACTAGATCCACTTGTTATTGAACCTGAGAATTGTACTCCTCAACTGTCCCAAGTGGTGGGGAATCTACTTGCTAAGGGAGCAATTGAGCGAGTACCTTGTGGACCTTGATTGGGGTTTTTACTCCAGATATTTTCTGGTCCGTAAGAGGGGTGGCAGTTCGAGGCCCATTCTGGACCTTCATTTGTTGAACAAATATGTTCATGTTAAAAAGTTCTGTATGGTTACGTTATATTTGGTGTTACAGTTATTAAAATTATATCTCTGGTTTGCAGTGTTGGATTTAAAAAATGCCTGTTTTCATGTTGCCATACACTCGAAGCATAGAAGGTATCTTCATTTTCAGTGTTCTGACCAATGTTTTCAGTACAGGGTGCTGCCATTCTGCCTTGCCACAACCCCTAGAGTTTTACAAAGTGTATGGACACAGTTACTACCTTTCTGAGGTCCAAAGGGTGCACAGTATTCCCCAACTTGATGATTGGCTCATAGTAGCTGACTCACTCAACTTACTGCAATCTTACCTATTGCTGATTGTGTTAGCAGTCTTCAAATTGGGTTTAGCAATTAACTGGGACAAGTCCAGATTTTCTCAATCCCAACAGATTGAGTTTGTTGGGGCTACATTAGAGTCTTGCTTTCCTTCTTCAAAGATTCCTAACTATTTGGGCTTTAGTGATCAAATTCTGCAAACAATGTTTTCAATCAGTCTTTAATATACAGAAATTGTTCGGTTTAATGGCCTTCACAACTTCTCTTGTTCCATTCACTAGACTTAGTAAGGCCTTTGCAGAACTGGTTCTTATGGATGTACCAGCCCCAGAGGCACTCTCAGAGTGCTAAATTGTCAGTACCCAGGTGTATTGTTCGATCTGCTCTGGTGGTCAGACAAGACTAATCTAGAGTGGGGAATTCCATTGAGCTCAGACTTCCCAGTTTCCCATACTACGCCCATCTTCCCGCCACCTGATACCTCCCTGATGGGTTGGGGAGGCCCTACTGTGGAGACTCATTTATTCAAGGTGCTTGGTCCACTCAAGAGTCAAAACTGCATAATAATATCTTGGAACTTAGAGAAATATGCCTTGCTTTCACTTCTTTTAGAAACATACTGTGGGACAAAATTGTACAAATCCAAACAGTGCAATGTTCTGACTGAACAAACTGGGAGGTATGGTTTTCATCCTGCTGTGTACAGAAGCTTCCAGGATAAGGATCTGGGCAATATGTCACAATACTCACATTCAAGTGATCCATATTGCAAGGGTAGACAACAAACAAGCCAATTTCTTGGGCACAGTCTCCTTTCCTCACCACAATGTTCTATTACCAATTACTACATCCTTCCTATATTTCAGGCATGAGGTTTCCCAAACATAGACCTATTTGCCACCAGATGGAACAAGAAAGCCCCCGTTTTGTTCCAGGGCTGGCCATAACCCTGCATTTCTGGGCAATGCCTTCCAAATCCCTTGGGGAGGAAACATTTACACCTTCCCACCGAACCCTCTTCTGGGAAGGTTCTCACCAAGATAGCTCAGGAAAGAACTCATGCCATAGTGATAGTGCCTTCTTAGCCATGTCAGCCATGGTTCTCCTGCTGATGTGTCCCAGCACTGTTTTCATAATTTCCCTCTAGCTCAGGACCTTCTACATGAGGGCTCATTGTGGTGTCACAGTCTGCAGAAACTAAGTTTGCTACGTGACTTCTGCATCTTCTCACGTGACTTTCTCATCAGGGGTTTTGAATGTTCTCCTGCATTCCTGCAGGGATTCTACCTGTAAATCCTATGGCTATAACTGACAGAAATTCACCTTCGTGGTTCTCAGTTACTGGACATAAAGCCTCATCTTGTCCCTCACCTTTAATTTTAAACTACCTGTTACACCTAAAGATGTCGGGCCTCACTCATTCAGCTGTTAAGGTATACCTTGCTGCAATCTTTGCCTTCCATTATGTTAAAGATAACACTAGTTTTCTCACATTTCACCTCCACATTTCTGAAGGGGTTATATAACCTTTTATCCCCCTGTAACTCATCCAGTTCCTCAATGGAGCCTTTCTCTCATACCCTCTCGTTGGATACTGCCCCCATTTGAAGCCTTAGCCACATGTTCTCTCCCTCTTTTATCCCTCATGGTATGTTTTCTGGTGGCTATTACCTCCGCACGCTGGGTGGGGGAGTTGGCTGCCCTCAGAAATGACCCTCCATATATCCAGTTCTTTCCAGATAGGTTTGTTCTCAAACCCAGTCTCCATTTTTTGCCTAAGGTTTTCTCCAAGTTTCACCCCAGGTGATCCTTCTGCCTGCCTTTTTTCTCTCTTCACCAAATGAAAAAGCACTCCATATGTTGGACCTTAAAAGGGCTTTATTGTACTATTCACATCATACCAAATGTTTTCGCAAGGGACACTTGCTGTTTATTTGTCACATGGGCCCTCCTAAGGGCACTATTTTGTCCTCCCAGATGATTTCACGCTGGATTGTTCAAACCATTAAACAGTATTATTTACATATTGTTGTTACCTGTCCTTTCCCTGTAAAAGCTCATTCCACCAGGCTCTCATCTCATCAGGAGCTTTCCTCCATGGTGTATGGATCAAGAATGTCTGTAGAGTGGTGACATGGTCCTTGGCCAACACATTTGTCAAGCACTACGCTGTGGACATTAACGATTGTTAGGAGTCAGCTGTGGGGAAAGAGTCTTGCAGTCTTTGTTTGACTAGATGATACTCCTTCCACTGTCTCAGCTCACCCCACCTCCATTGGTAAGCAGCTTTGTGACATCCCAAATGTGGGACTACACAGAAGACTGAAGATGAAAACTAGGTTGCACTTACTTGTAACTGTTGTTCGAGTTATCTGCAGTGCAGGCACACATTCCCTCCCTCTTGCCCTGATATGAGCTCTCTGTTTTTATTGAGTTCTGGAGGCTCAGGAAAACCAAGGAAAAATGGCTCTCCTCCTTCGTGGGGCGTGTCTGTTTGGATGGGAAAACACTGCCTGCATGGTGAAGGCAGGCAGCCTTTACAGCTCTAGAAAGCTAAAAAGTTCTCTCCCAACTGGCCTGCACCTGCACAGTCTTAGATGTGTGCCTCCATGGAAGACAATTTGACGAACAACAGTCACAGGTAAGTGCAACCCTGTTTAGTTCATTACATTACCTTATGATCAGACAATATCGAGATGGGCACCATAGGATGGCTGATTAGATTTACTCAGGTATTATTGTTAACCTACACAACTATGTATCTTAGGTTTATAGGTAGAAATTAATGAAAAATAAAGAGTTTTTGCCCTTGTACCCACAGTTACATGGAATGACGCATTTATTCTGATCAGAGATTTGCAGAATAAAGAAGAAAATGAAGACTGAAGTATTTATTCCCAAAACATCCATTGATAGTACACTCAAGTAGCCACACCAGATTGGACAAATGTAATCTTCTGTTAAAAAAAAGACAAACACCACAACCTGTTTCCCAGCTAGTTCATGCTAATATTCTGGGAAAAAGAACAGAGGCACAGGAATTGGGAGAATGAGGCCCAGGCAAATAGGCAAAGGGCCTTTAAAATATTCTTAAATATTGTTGGTTTATGGCCATAGAACCACAATTACAAAAAAATGTAAAACATTTTATTGACTTTTAAGAAATTGTGTTAAAATTTGGGCAAACATTTTAGTGCTAAAATCCCATCCTATTCTCAAGGTTTACAATGATTCCATTTACAATGCAGGCCATAACTCATGTTCCTTCAGGCCACTAAATGCTATAGCTTTCTAAAGGCCCTTGGAGTCCCTGGCCTCAGATGGCTCCTTCAGTTTCTCAGGTGGGAATGAAGGCCTGGCCAGTGAGGAGACCACAGACCCCTGCTGTATCTTAGGGGAGTGTGGGAAGAATACTTTCTTCACATAAGGTTTGGAAAGGCCAGAGACAACATGCAGCACCTCTGAGGACCTTGCACTAAATAAGAACAAAGACGGCAGCACAGGTTCCTGGTTGGTAGGCCCTATAATGGCCCCGGGAGCCAGGAACTGTCTGACCCTGCTAAACTGTGATGCCAGCCACACTGAAGTGTACTGGAATAAAAACATACAATCTAATTTAGCCATCTAGCACAAAAACAACAATAAAATGTTAGTTTTTCAGAACAATTAAAAATCTGCCCTTGTCAGTTTTGCCACACTTCTAATCTAACATCATTACATCTATGGAAGCCTACCCACAGGATGCTTCAATCTATTAACATTTTTTTGGGGGGAAACAACAGTCATTGTATTGGTCACCTAGAGACAGTCAGTACTAGTTTGGCATGGAAAAGGTGGCATAAATTTGTGTGTGACTTGCTATACCCTCTCCCATGTAAAAGATATTTGTGAGAGCTAAGCACTTCATAGAAACTCAAACATAGCTGTCTTTTTGTTTGCAGCCTTAAAACAATTCAATACAGGATAGTTTCACAAATCTCACTATGAATCTACCATGTCAATAAATGATTTTAAGGATTGCAGAAGTCTAAATGGTGCTAAATTCAAGAACACATGCCCATAGGGCAGGAAAGTGATGTGAGAAGATAAATGGTGCGACAAAAATCAGACAAGATGGAAGAGTGAACATGCCAATTTCCTGCAAGAATGAAAGTGTAGTATACATGTGTGGGGAGTCCTGAAAGTACAAGTTTTACATGAAATACAAGTATAAATATACTGAGGACCATGTTCCTCACCCGGTGCTCAGCATCACATGTTAAAAGTACATTTCAGTGGCTAAACTTAAGTTGGTTTCATAGTCTGTGCTCCAGCCTAGTGTCCATCTCTTCTCAATATCTACTGCTCTGCCTCAGAGTTGGGTCACTAGGAGATAAAAAGGTAACAAGCAGACGGTAGAAGAAGTGCCCTCTAGTCCTGCACCCATTATCTCTTGCTGCTTCGCCGTGTCTCTTTGCCATTGCTGACTGGGTTGGAAGAGGAACTTGTTCCCAATGACCCTCCGCTCTGGTGGTTGGGCTGACTCCGGGTGATGCGACCGCTGGTGGGATGGGTGGGGACACTTGGTGAGTGTGTGGAACTGCTAGGGGTAATCAATCCGTTGCCATTCTGGTTATCAGAGGCTTAAAAACAAGTATAGGAGAAAAAATATTACTGGAACCAAGGAGGCTAAATGTTTCTGGGATAAATTAAAAAACACATGGAAGATAGAGATTTAGTTCAAAATTGGTTAGTAACTGCAATAATTGGATGAAAATGCATTTCAGATTAATGCTGACTGGGTAGAATGTAGAATACTCAAATTTTACTGTCAGCATATGATGTCAGATTAGTTGAAGAGAGAAACAAGCAAATGGTTTTTGGGAAATGAGAATAAATCTGAAGTTCAAATGAAAAATACAGTCAGAATATTTATGTGGATATATTGCCGTTCTTGATACATTTAATATTGGACATTCTTTAAAGATACCAGTTTTAAAACGAAGTGGGAAGACTGAGTCATGTGCTTAAAATGTTGCAATGGTTCAGTGGCATATTTCGGAACAAAATCAAAACATCCTGCCTGATTCACATATGCAAGAGAACAAGGTAGGAACAGCATAGTTGGAAGAAGTGTACCGTCATATTGCAGTTAGAGGAACACATGTTGGAATGTTCTATATAAAAAGCTTGCTGGAAACAGAAAACCTACACAGTAACTAAAATCACTGGTAGCTTTCTCCCTATTGCATTAGTTTTCTGTAGGCTCTAGCTATCTCCTTACTTATATCTGGTTTCTAACACCCAGATTCTATGGAGTGTTAGGGACTCTCAATACATTTAAAATCAATGGGCTTAGGCACATCTAACTGTATAGAACTACTCCTGTTCACCACTCTGACTAGATATGCAGGAATCAGAGAGGCACAGAAGGCCATGCAGCATATATTGCACTACTAGTAGGCTAAAGAATCTGGCAAGACAATAAATTCTCCAGACCTGCTCCTGGCTAAATAAGTCATGATGTGCATCACTCACCTAGAGCACTCAGTTTTCTTAGGACTGCTAAAGAGGGCTGCCTACCTGCTGCTGTGGAGGAAGAGGAGGGGCCTGGTACAGTTTGAGACGCTGCGGGCGCTGAATTATCATTCTGTGTCTGGGGAAAACAATCAAGATTACTCACACATTCTAGCAAATGCGGAGGCTCTTCAGATAGAACTTTTAAAAATGAAAATACATATTGATTTATTTTGTTTACTTCATTTATAGCCCCCCTTTCTCACCGAGACTCTAGATGGATCGCAAAATACAGAAAACAATACAGTCAGCACAAGACCTCCAGTAACAATGCAGTAGGATTACGGTTACAGAAATTAGGGAACAACACAAACAAAACCATCAAAGGCATGGCATACCATAACTAATGTGGAAAGCGGATTACCTTTGTAGCAAGACAGTGCAGTAGCAGTAGGATGATACAAACAATAAACATTGCAACAGACTACAATCCTGTTCCCTTATAAAAGTACCCTCCTGGACTGTGCCATTATACTGCAGTTCTCATCATTCATAAAAAGTTCTGTAATGCATATTCCTTGGAATAATAGAAGTGTGGAAGCCTTCTTGATGGTGATAGTCTCTCAAAAGTATAATGGAAACCAATTCAATTCAGCAGAGAGGGGAAGGAAGAGGGTAAAGGATGGATGCTACAAACAGGCTAGACAGAAGGTAGAGCCCTAAAGCCTGGTCCTGAAACCAGCAGAGTTGCCAAGTCCACAACCAGAGAAGGCTCCCGCATTTTTAAGAACTGCACAGGGGAAAAAAACCATTCAGTGCAGATTCTCCTTCTCACTGTAGCACCATGATGGAAAAAGCCACACTTGATGAAGCTCTACCTACAGTGCTGCTCTTACAGGTGTAGATGTCCTCCCTAAATTGTGGACCTGGGCATGCTTCCCTGGTATCCAAAGCTTCCTTTTTGCTTTCATTCCTGAGATCAGGTAGATCTATCAGCAGGCTGTTCCAGGGTATAAATAAGTGTGGGAGAATACAGTGCAGCAGAGGAAGTGAGTGGTAATGGGAATCAGATGAAGGAATGTCTATTGCATGGCTCTAGGAGCAGAATACACAATACAAGAACTCGTGGGCACTCCATGAAATTGCTGAGCAGTCGGGTTAGAACAGATAAAAGGAAGTACTTCTTCACCCAAAGAGTGATTAGCATATGGAATTCACTGCCACAGGAGGTGGTGGCAGCTACAAGCATGGACAGTTTCAAGAGGGAATTAGATAAACATATGGAGCAGAAGTCCATCAGTGGCTATTAGCCACAGGGTATAGATGGGAACTCTCAGTCTGGGGCAGGTGCTGCACTCTATTCTTGGTGCTGGAGGGGGCAGCAGTGGGAGGGGGCTTCTAGTGTCCTGTCCCCACTGCTGGACCTCCTGATGGCACCTGGTATATTTTGCCCGCTGTGTGACAGAGTGTTGGACTAGATGGGCCATTGGCCTGATTCAACATTGGCTTCTCTTATGTTCTTATGTTCTTAAGGGAAACTGGGATTTCAAGAGTATGCAGTTTTCCTGTGGCAACAGAAGATACAAAGGCACCTGTGGTGGAATAAAGAACAGCCCCAGAAGCAGGACACCTCATGGGGACATCAGATACTCCAACAATCTGAGCCAGAGTTACTTCACTTGTCAGCATCAACTATGGCTATCCAATTATACTCACATTTTTGTTTTGTGACTGTTGGGCCACATACTCTGGGTTTGGCTCACTGAAATTTGGCACTTCAGAATAAACCATACAAAACCTGTGGTGGAAGAGATAGGAGATAAAGTGGTCAGTGGAGTGGTAGATACACTGACCACACCTTTCCTTCTTTTGCAAACCATGCAGTACAATATTAGCAGCAAGGTACAGGTATCACATGATAACTACTGGCAGTGATAATAATACCCAGAAACACCATGTTTCAGATCCTTTTTAGGCCTGGACTTGCCAGACATCAGTAGATGCAAAATGATTGACCATAGTCTTTGCACTCCAGGTTTTCATAATTTTTCTTTAAAGAGACACAAGCTCAACATGTCAGAATCAAAACCAGACAACACACAAACTTATTCAGGCTGTGCTGTCAGAGTGATATGGACTAGAACTATACAGTACATTACTAAAAGGGGAAGTCAGTGACAGATGGATAGCAACAGTTCTGCCAGTGAACTTCTATTAAAGGTACGAATATGACAGAAGACCTGACTCCAGTTACACCCATGCACTAGATGCCCCCATTTGCACAGGTGACCCAGATTAAGAAAGTGGCATGATTGGAGTAGTAAATTTTTAAAACTCAGGAAAATCGTACTGTGAAATTTTTTATGGAACTATTTTGGGAACCCTGGGACTAAACTGTAAGGGGAAGTGATACACAATTTACCTCAAGATAGATCCTGTTGTTCAGCCGTGTTGGTCTGAAGCAATAGAACAAATTTAGAGACCAGTGGCACTTTTAAGACCAACAAAAGTTTATTCAAGATATGAGCTTTTGTGTGTTTGCACACTCCCGGAAGACATCAGGGCCCTGCAGGACCTCTTACAGTTCCGCAAGGCCTGTAAAACGGAGCTCTTCCACCAGGCCTTCGATTAGGAGCCACTACTAATAACAACTGAATTGCTAAGGCCCTCTCTGTCAACATCAACACTAACAGCTGGGATACACTGGACACCAATTTTGGCCATATTTTTGTTACCATGGCCCACTGGGTCGTTACCGCCATCAGCACTTTACTTGTATTCGTGATTTGTTATGTTTATGAGTTTTTATGATGATGCATTGTGCCATTGTGTGTGTTTTTAAAATATTTTAATTTTTAATGTAAGCTGCCCTGAGCCTGCCTTGGCAGGGAGGGTGGGATATAAATCAAATAAAATAAAATAAAATAAAATAAATAAATTTTCAAAAAAAGTGTGCATGCACACGAAAGCTCATACCTTGAATAAACGTTTGATCGTCTTAAAGGTGCCACTGGACTCTAAATTTGTTCTACAGTTTACCTCAGAATGCAAAGTCACAAAGAGTAATCCAAAATGGACACTTCTGTTCTACAAAATAGACAAGAATGAGTGCTGCAGAATTAGCAATGCAAGTCTAGGGAGGGGGTGTAACTTTGTTTAGGATACCATTGTAAGGGTTGTGGACCTTTGTTCTATGGCTATGGAACATTATGGTTCCAAAGCCAGACCAGTCTCTCAAGATTCAGAACAAATACCCACTGAACTGAAAAATTTACCATAATGTAAACTACATATGAACACCACCATGACTTCAGGGTAGATTATACTCTCCATAACAACACTATTATTTTGCCAAAACTAGGCTTTGTGTCTGAACTAACCAAGCCCACTTAATCCAACCCTTGAAAGCAACCTTGGGATAAACTATAGGTCTTACTCTCCAACTTTCTGCAAATCTCCTCCACGTCCAGTGTATAGAGTCAGGCAGCCTTTGAAAATTGATGCATACCTGGATAAGGAGAAACCCACGCTCAATGTCAGCACAACAAAAGCCCTCCAACATGGAATATGTATTAAACTCACAATATAACGTCTGATTTTGGCTGCCCTTGGAGCATCGCATGTCAACTCACCTGACTTCTGATTTAAATCAGTTGAACTTCTGCAGTCCTGTATAATAATGCATGCAATCTGAGGACAGTTCACAGTGCCATCCTAAGCAGTTACAACCTTCTAAGTGTGCTGAAGTCAACAGGCTTAAGAAGCATGCAACTTTGTTTAGTGTGGTATGGTACAAGTGTGCTTTAAGTCCCACTGAAGTCAGTAAGACTTAAAACACTCTTAACTTGTTCTCACATAGGCCCAACATGCTTGCAGAGAAACAAACAAGTGCCCAGTTCATCAGAGGTGGCTCTAGAGCAGTGTTTTTCAACCACTGTGCCGTGGCACACTAGTATGCCGTGAGATATTGTCTGGTGTGCTGTGGGAAAAATTCCAATTTCATCCGTAACATATGAACAATTATAAAATAAAGTATTATTATTTCATAATAAAGTAATTATAAAATAATTTCTTTGTGTTTATTTGATTCCTATTCCTATATAGTCAATATAGGCACAGAGTTAAATTTTTTTAACATTTTCTAATGGTGGTGTGCCTCGTGATTTTTTTCATGAAAAAAGTGTGCCTTTGCACAAAAAGGTTGAAAAACACTGCTCTAGAGAATGGTATAATTGTTTATTTTCCAGGGCTTCAAAGCTTGCAAAGGGTCCACTCTTCTACCAGGGCTGTCACTTTCACGCTAAACTTCATGGGTGCTCCATGTGAGAGAGTCCTACTTGCACAACCTTCATCTTTCAGGTTAAGGGGCCCATTGTCAGATAGCCCCCCCAAATCATGGATGCAGCACTGCACTGTGTTCTGGATTCTTTTAAACACAACAATGAGATTGTTAAAGGCAAGGGTTTCTGCTTAGAAAAAAGCTATTTTTTAATTCTGCCTGCTTATCTACCCAAAATACTTATGCCATAATATGTACCCAGAATGCATGCTTAGTTATCAAGAATAGGCTGGGAAGAGAAAATGGCCCTGAAAGAAGCAAAGCTAAGCAGCCCTTTTGGCACTGCAGGGGCTTAGCAGCGTCAGCAATGGGCATGAGCTCATCCATTACTTCCTCCAGTTACTATTGCTGATTATCTGAGCCAAGTGGCCCCTGAGGTGCTGGCAGAGTTGCTGGGGTTCAGCTGTGCTCACGCCTGGCCATGTCAGTGACTCACTGGGAAATCTCCCCATAACCTAAATGGTCAGTCTGCCCCACTTGGTTACTTTGGCACAATTACAAAACGTTTTTACCACCATGTTCCCAAACTCTGTCACTCTTATAAGGTGTCTAAGTTACTAGCTATAGCTTTACTTCACCAAGTTGTTCCCACAATTATTTGGGATGGATTCATATATATATTACTACTCTCAGGAAATAAACATATTTATGAAGATTGATAAATACTTGCATCTTTCTTACTGGCTGCCTATCATTACCCCCTCCGACCAGCTCCAAGGCCTGGGCCAAGGTGGCCCAAAGGAGGCGAATTGCTCAACTGGTTGCACACAACCCCATCCAAGAGCCAGGCAGTGATAACCATCAGTCTTTGCAAGATCCTGGCCAAAGCGCAGTGCAGCCACAGGAACTGAACACCTGCCAGCAGGGCAGCTGAGCCCAATTGCTTCCCAGCCTATTTAGAATGCGGCTTGGGAAAGCTGTCTTGGCTGATTAATTGGTTCACTAGGCACAAGTCTGTGTTCCAGCTCCAGCTCCTTGCCTCCAGCTGACACTCAAGCCTCACTATCTAAGCCTGTGGGCACTACCTGTCATGGAGACCTGACTGGCCCTTCCTTCAGAATACAGGACACTGCCCTTGTGTCATGATCTGTGCAGGATGGAGACAGGGCCTAGAGGCCTAAACTATAGGAGGGGCCTGTCTGGCAGTAGAAAGCAAACAGCCTACAATCCCCACAATGCTTGGGGACGGTTTTAGCCAGTGGGAGTGCAGGGATTCTGGGAGGAGACTGTTGCATTCTTGTGGAGGTGTCTTAAACTGTAGGCTGTGGAAAATGGTGTCTTTCTTCACACAGGAGTGTTATACCTTTTTAAAGCACCTTGCCTTATTTGCCTTGCCCGAGTATTGTTCTTAATAAACCATTATTAAGTACTCTGCCTGGTCATCAGTAGGCTGTGGGAAATGGTGGCTTTCTTCACACAGGAGTGTTATACCTTTTTAAAGCACCTTGCCTTATTTGCCTTGCCCGAGTACTGTTCTTAATAAACCATTATTAAGTACTCTGCCTGGTCATCACACCTGTGTTTTCTCGGCTGTAGAAGGGCATTTTTGGATGGGCTTGAGAGGGTACCCTGGGCCTTCTCAATGGACCAGCAGTCCAGGGTGGTGGCAGCGGAAGGTGGTGACCCCCTGGGGTCATGACACCTTGTTTTGTGACTGTTCTCATACAATGGTTTTAGACATGAGAACAATTGTTGGTGCAACCATGGATCATAAGAGGAATATGTCCATCGCCTCTCCAGAATGAATCCACACAAAACTTTTGAAAGGGATCAAAGGTGCCTTTAATGCAATTTTGAACCCAGAAACACTGCACACATAGTAATGTAGTTGTCTGGGAATGTGAAGGGTCAACAAAGAGAAGTGGGAAGACCACTAGCTCTATAGCACACAGGGCTAACTTTTTTCCATGCGTTCCATGCTCTTTTTCCATGAGTTCCTTGTTCTGTGCTAAAACCACTGTGCTCTTAGGCTCTGGGTATTCAAAGGCTGCCATCCAGAAGAATATTAAGAACTGCTGTAATGGATCAGACCAAAGATCCATCTTACCCAGCAGTCTGTTTTTAACAGCAGCCCAGCAGAAATCTCTGAGAAGCTCACATTCAAGGCATGAAGACAACCACTGTTTGTTCTTAGCATCTGGTAGTCAGAAGGAATGAAGTGGGTGCTCTATGAACTGACGCTTTTCGTGCTATCACTTCAGTATCGTGACATGAAATCAAAGTAGAGAAAAGGTCACTGAGGATCTTTTCAGAAGCCTCCACATGAATGTGCTACAGATGGTGTGCAAGGAATGAAATATGCTAGCGCTGGTAAGTATCCATCCCCAAGTGACAGGCTTGATCCTGCCCTGAATGCTTATGTTCTGTTCACAGTCTCCACTTTGCTAAGCAGCATCTCTCATGCAACTAGATAATCCTAGTTGGAGAACCAGAGCTAGGAAGGGTATTGAAGGCTAGGAAGGGTATTGAAACCTAATACATTTGATGAGAAATGTAGCTGCTAAAACAAAAAAATTGCTCAAGAACAAATTAACTAACAGTACAAGCCTGTGCATTGTGTGTTCTTACTAAACCTATTGAAATTAATGGGATCTGACCCGAGTAATTCTAGATAGGCTAATCATATAGACATAATAAAATTTATGATGGTTTAAGGGCTATGAAGGAGAGTGTGCTGCTTATCATCTAAACAGTAACACAATGGTTGTATTTTTTAAAGGCATAACTGAAAGAAATTAGAATGCAGCAAAGCTAGTTAAAATAGACCACTTGAAACTGAATGCAACTTCAACCATTATCTTTTCCTGAGGTCTCTCTGTGTGCAGGAAAATGCAAGTATTCTGTGGCTGAGTTTTTTTCCTTCTACAAGCACACTGATCAGATGGCCCCTACATACTATGGCTGCATTGCGGGGAGCCTGCATTGCAGGGAGGGCAGGGTATAAATGTGATTAATAAATAAATAAATACATAATTAAATGGCTGCTGGGGTGCCTATGGTGAACTGTGCCCATCAGGAAAAAGTAAGGTTCCATGTACATCTGAGACTTAGCTTCTTTGTTACTCATGAAAGGCTTTTACCATAGTTAAGTGAGTGAGATAAGCTGCAGAATCACATGCTTTCTCCCCACCCTGCTCCCCCTGCAGCCCATTCCCCCTTCATTATGACTTCCTCCACTGAAATGAACCATAATGATCATAATACTGGGCCAGTTGCCAAGTCATTATTAATGCAAAGTAGCTTCCGTAATCCATGGCTGAAGAGTGAGCCTTGGTTAGCAGTAACAGCTGTGACAACAGAGCCATGTTTAGGGTTAGTGGGGAGAATTTGTATACAAGGAGAAGGGTTTGTGAGATGGGAGCAACAGGTGGTTTGTTCTAAATACCATGCTCAAAGGCCAAGACATATTACATCTGTAGTGACCCAAAGAGGGGAATGAATAAAACTTTAAAGCATTGTCTTCATTTTGCAAAGGGAGAACACAAACTTGAAAAAGCAGCTCTCAGCTGAGTTTTGGCAACAAAAGGAAACATCCATCCCTTTCCCCTCCTTCTTCCCCCTCTCCCTTACACACATACATAGAGACAGAGGGGAAAGATGGGTGGAAATCCACCATTTCAGCTCAATCCTAACCGTAAGTAAATCCCACTGTGTTCAATAGAAGTTGCCTCCAAGAAATTGTAAATAGGTCTAGAGTCTTTAAAAGTGTTTAAAAAACCCGCCTTGTGATATCACACAGACACTTCTTTCTTGGCAGTCTTTCAGCCAACCCAAAGAAATCATTCCCATTCCCCACCCATCTCACTCCAGCTGGAAGAATGATCTATACCCTTTGGTGAGTCGGATGATGTCTCCTGGCTGAATTAGGTTGCCAATGTCGTCCCACACAGAGATGTTTATGCTGCCAGTTTTGTCTGCTACTTTACATGTCCGTACTTCATGGCCATCTTTCGTCTTGGTCACCCGACCTGGTAGTGAAGCAGTTACCATAATCTGATGTAATTAAGAGGATATTGCTGTTTTTATGCTGAAACAACAAAAGTTCTAGCCCAGCCCCAAGCCCATGGAAGCTGTTAAAAGCATCATTGCACTTTACCCCAGAAACAAATAGAAAAATGGAGAAGAAAGTGCGCTCTTAAAATATATTGCCTCATAACAACAACTCTCAGTACAAAAGAGTAACAAATATTAAAGGTAGAAGTGGAGGGGATTGGCTGCGGTTGAGTGGAAGAGCATCTGCTTTCTAGCCAGAAGGTTCCAGGTTCAGTCTCTGTCATCTCCAGTTAAAAGGGTGATACAAAAGACATCTGCTTGGGACCTTGGAGAGCCGCTGCCAACCAGAGTTGATAATACTGACATTAATTCGGTATAAGGCAGCTTCATATATTAAAGTGCAATTTTCACTAACAAATGAGGTGAGAATATTCTGACATAAACGCTAATTGGCAATACCCAGTGGTCAGGATAGGATAACCTTTTTTCTGAATCCACAGAATATACTATTATGCTGAAAATAGAATTCTGTGTGAAGCATGAAGGGACGTTCCTCTGCTTATCCAATTCACAGAGACTTATTTATCAGTATGTAACTATTACAGACATCCCATCAGTACTCCTGCAATATCCTCACTATTTTGACTGTAAACAGAAGTCTATACACAATCATCATTACCGAAGGTAGATAACATTGTATCACACTTCCCAGGTGTGTAGAAGGGACAAACATACTGGAACATCCAGGAACGCATCCAACGTTTCTAAATAGCAGTGTGTGTGGGAAGTCATCCCAATTTAGATTAGGCCCACAAGGTTTTAACTCTTTCTTCCCAGTGTCAATTTCTCAAGTCCCAATGACTCCCTTTGCCTTGCTGGAGGAAACATACTGTCTGCCTATCTATTTCCCCTAAAGGAAAAAATAGCTACTCCAAGATGCCATTGGAGGTCTGAGACAACAGCACAAGCTGCTGACCACCTTGGCCTCTGGACTGCTGGTGCATTTAAGTCCACCTGCTGGGCTTTATCTTCACCCCCTGCCTAGAGATAGTATAAAGACCTGCTACCTGGGACTGAGAAGATGTTTACTGCCTTAGTTTACAGACTGCCACATCTTCAGTTCATCTGCATAATTTTAGTTACTCCACTTTAGGTTGGGGGGAAATCTACACCAAGACTTGCCACTGGCCTCAGACCTTTTCATCTCTAGCAGCCACAGCCTGGAAGTGATGACTGGACCAGCTGCCAGGGGTAAGGCTTCTGTCATCTAACTACCCAGGGTTTTAAATTGCCACCACCTCCCAAAGTGCCGTGTGCTCCCACACAACTGTTGTATTAATCTTTGGCTCAGTAGGCATCTTGTTTTTAGGTAGGGGAGGGTATAGTATTGCCCCTCCCATTGCTGGTTCTAGAGCTTTTTTGCAATTGTCAAACCAAGCTTTTGAGATCAACGGGATATCAAGAAGGGACTGGGTGTCAGTGTAAATTTTACAATAACAGGGGTGTGAGTAGTTGATGTTTTCATGGATTTGGCTTCTGTGTCATTATACTGTGGTTTTAAAGTTTGTAAATCACTTTTAGGCCTCTAATTCAGGAGAAAAGTGGCATATAAGTATTTTAAATAACTAAGAACCTTCCCCTCCATACTGTAATCCGAATCCAAATCACACACACACACACACACACACACCAGGCTGCTGTTTACTAATAAAAACATACCGGAGATCTGCTGGGAAATCTTCCAAAATCTCTGTCACATTTTTATGAAACGTAAATGAATTTGCCTCCCTTCTATTCTGTACAAGATTTTAAAAACCAAACTAAACATAACAAACTTTTTTTAAAAAGCCACTCACCTGTCTCCAGTACAATGAATATAAGGTTTAAGTTTTTCAGGCCTGGTTTAATATCCTTCACCAAGGTTTCTGTCGTCATGTTCAATGCCTCTTGATTTCCAGTATCTGAATAAACTGTTTTTGCAAAACATTTAAAACCAGCCAGCAAAACAAACAATAAGAATATTGCAGTACATAATAAAACCTTGTTATTGTGACCACACTGTTTAACTTTATTTTGTGCCCTCCTCTACTGAAAGTACTGTTTCATGGTCTTCATTTATGAAAGATTCTACTGAGTACAGAATCATAGAATCACAAAGTTGGAAGGGGCCGTACAAGCCATCTAGTCCAACCCCCTGCTCAATGCTGGATCATCCTAGAGCAGCAGTTCTCAACCTGTGGGTCGCAACCCCTTTGGGGTCCATCGGAAAACACATATTACACATTGTATTATTAGGAATTACATATTGTTTTTGTGATTAATCACTATGCTTTAATTATGTTCAATTTGTAACAATGAAAATACATCTTGCATATCAGATATTTACATTATGATTCATAACAGTAGCAAAATTACAGTTATGAAGTAGCAACGAAAATAATTTTATGGTTGGGGGTCACCACAACATGAGGAACTGTATTAAAGGGTCACGGCATTAGGAAGGTTGAGAACCACTGTCCTAGCGCATCCCTGACAAATGTTTGTCCAGCCGCTGCTTAAAGACTGCCTGTGAGGGGGAGCCCACCACCTCCCTAGGCAGCTGATTCCACTGTTGAACAACTCTTACCATAAAAAGTTTTTTCTAAGATCCAGCCGGTACCTTCTCACTCTTAATTTAAACCCATTATTGTGAGTCCTATCCCCTGCTGCCAACAGGACAGCTCCCCCGCCGTCCTCTTGATGATAGTCCTTCAAATACTTAAAGAGAGCAATCCTGTCCCCCCTCAACCTCCTCTTCTCCAGACTAAACATTCCCAAGTCCCTCAGCCTTTCCTCATAGGACTTGGTCTCCAGGCCCCAAATCATCCTCGTCACTCTCCTCTGCACCCATTCCATTCTCCTTTGGCTTCCAGTTCCTGACCTCCAGTAGTAGAACATTAAAAACCTATTGTATATAACTTGCATCACATTACTTTATCAGCCCAGTGCAATTTAGACTCCTCCCATTCTCACGGAAGGGAAATTTCTTTAGCTCTAAAACTTATGTAGGACCATAGCGTATTTTTGGAAGTGATGCTAAACTTGAAATGTGTCTATTTTGTATATCAGTAACAAAACAAAGAAGTCAAAGAGACTAAGTTCTGGTCAACATGGCTCTTCAATTTCTAAGCATATGAAATTCAAATACTGTATAGTTCCTCAGATCTCTGCTCAAGAAGATATGTTCTGAAACAGGGATTGCTAACCTGGCAAGAGTTCCACATGTCAAGTCCAAATAGCAGTACTCTATTGTACACTGTACCCCCACAAACATGGTGTAGTTTCATACCTTGTCTAATATTCCAAGAATCAAGCAAGTCATATTACTAGAGAGGCATGCAGGAGTACAGGTCTGACATTTTATACCACAGAATAATAGAACTTCTGCCCAGGCATATCAGAAACATTTTTGCTTGCGCCAGATGCACACTATGCTGTGAACTGACCACCCATGGCCTAGGTAGATACTTGTTTGAACTACTCTAACACCCCCTTCTCCATCCAGTGTGGAAGCTGCTGAAAACACTTCCACACAGCAGAAATGCCATATGGAGGCTGTAACTATTAGAATCTGTTTACCATATTAGTATATGAAAATGGTGTTTGTGGCCTTCCCATTAGGACCAACATTATGATGTCTACCCCAAATCTAACCAGAAGACACCACTATGTTCTACCACACATTTGGAACATTTCAGATATTCCTGCAGCAGTCTCTGCTTACAAAACATTTAGAAATCACAACTATAATATACAAGTTAATATCTCAACTTCACTCTCCATTGTCCTAAATTTAAAAAAACACAAAATAAAAATGCCAGTTTGCTCACTTCCAATCTCATATTTTGGATTTCTTCTTTATAGTACTTTGGAGCTAGAAAAATATTAATGCTACATTATTTGACCCCAGTCACCTTTTTAGGATTTACTCCTCAAACTTAAAAGAAAATTACTTATTTTCCTGGAGAAGTTATTTATATTTATATATATTTAAAATAACTTTATTTAGAAACACAGATGTATACAAAATACAGATCTCTGTTTGAATACATAACATTGATTCAGTGAGACACATCGGCTATAACGAATATCCTGATTCATAATTCTGTGAGGCAAGCAGAGTATAAATAAAATTTGCCAGCTCACTAAATTGTTATAATATAAATTACACATCTTGATTAGCTTGCCCATATAGATAGCAAACAATTTAACATTGTCTTGTTGTCATAAACAAAAACATCTCAATAGCTATTCCTGCAATTTAATAAGTAAACAATTATTTATAATAACATTGTTTCTGTAATTCCTCAAAATATAAATACCAACGCCACACAGAGATTGCTCAGAGTAGCTGATAGAAAACATAAACAGAAATTCCCTCTGTAGCCTCATCTTTCCAGAACTTTATGAACAAAGCCCAGCATTCCATAAATGTATTTGAAATAGCAGAAGGGCTTCTTAATGTTGTTTGGCATTAATTTCATTAGCAAAACATTTTCCCCAAAGAGCATTCAACCAGTTTCTTGGAGCTGGAGGGTCTACTTTTCCCATCTGTCAAAAAGGATTATTTTAGTACCCACAAGAAGGGTTAAGACAGATTCGAAATCTGATAAAGCAACATAATCTTAAATATAACCAAATAATATAACTTTTGGCTCATGAGATAAGCTAATATTTATCATTAATGGATTAGAAATCCCCCAAATTCTGTATTTTTGCACCACTCCAAAATATACGAACAAAACTAGCACCAAATTATCCACAACTCCAACAACAGTGTTCTACATTCCTGTATATAATAGCCAGCTTATGTGAAGTAAGATGTCACTGAAACAAATTCTCCTTCAATCTTGTGGACATAAATCTAGACAAAGCAGTATTCAATAACCATTTCCACTCCTTTGGTCTGATGTTTATCTGCAAATCTCTATTCCAGTTTTTATGGTAACTAAAAGATACCTCAATATTTTTAAGCAAAAGAGCATAGATATTTGCAATAGATCCTCTACAGTTATCTGTAGTCTGTGCAAAAAAAGAAAAGAAAAGCTCACTCTGACATTCCAAGATTAATCTAAAAAAATCCACACAAAGCCAACACAAAATATTGGCATCAATATAATAAAAGCCCCAACTGATTGAAATCTTACGATGTACAAGATCACAATCTTTTACTAGCTCTGTTTCCACATGAACATGGACTAGATCAGCATGTATCAAATCATTCATTGACTAAGCAGACACTAATTTGTACTACTGTCCAGCAAATCAGATCGTGAATAAATTAGCTGTAGTCGTGTGTATGTACTCTCCAGTTTAAGCGGATTACTTATTCAATATATATGTATAAACCATTTATCATTCTATCAACAGTTACCTGTTTTTTCAGCACAGTATGCAAAGTCTCTCTTTATCACTAGTATAAAGCTGGTTTAAAAAGAACAGGCAAAGCATCCTTGCTCAAACTGCAGTGCTGATCACATGCCACTGTAAGAAAAAAAAGACATCTTTCCTTGTTTTTATACAATTTTCCACCACCATTCACACCAGCGCAAACAAAGTGTACCTCTGGCAAATGTTTGGTGGTGCATGCTTCCCTTCTGGGTGAAGCAAAGGTTGATTTGCTAATGCTAAAGGAAATCCCTCCATCATGATTTTAGAACACAAGGAAAAGAGAGAGAGCTTAAAACTACAATGAAACAACTTAGTGAACGTGCTGTTGAGCAGCATTCCTCTTGAAGAACATGGATTCTGCCTATCCTACAGCATTCACTCAGCCCTTTCCTTCAAGGCACAAAACACCAAAGATTACTGAAATCCCCCATCTCCCTTACCAACGATTCTGAAGCTATTGATCACTTACGTGATAAAAGATAGCGCCCACCCACCACCACTTTTCCAGTGAGAAGACCTGGCAGAACGTCGGTGGGTTGCTGACATTCCAGGAAGTGTCCTGCTGCGTTCAGAGCAGCCAATCGCGGCACAACGCTGTCCTTCAACATGCAGGAATGTTCCAATCTTTCCGCCAATTGCAAGCGGATAGAGTATTAAAGTGACAGTAACACCTACTGATACACGTTAAATTTGCCCCCAGAGGATACTGTGATCTGACACTCTGCTCCTAAGCATTTCCATCGATTTTGCATTACACATTATGTTTCGAGGACTTGGACGAAGTTTATATCAATAGTCAGAAATAATGACTGAACAGTCATTCAAAAGATTGATTTGCTAGCAGCATCTGCAGTATTTGTACAACCAAATCACACTTCACCTCTTGCTAAAAAGTTTCCAAAAGTTAGTTTATTACCGTAAGTCTATCTCAGAGATTCCGGACCTATGGCTCCAGAGCCAAATGTGTCTCAATATGAAACCAAATATAGCTCTTCTAAAAAGAAAAATTAAATGTTTTCTTTAAGGTATATTGGAGGGGTAGGTGGGATTACAGAACTATCAGTAGATGAAGGGAATGGCTGGGAAATGTGTTAATGGGATTAAGGAGCTTTTTGGAGATATTTTACAGAAAGGAAAACAACAGTTGCTAGTTGCTAGTAATCTAAGTGTGAACCAAATGCAGATTTATGCCAGTACACGAAAACAATTTCACAGGGTGATCCTGTGTATATTTATTAGGCATTATGAGATCTCCTGTGTGCCCCTTGCTAGTAAAAGACTCATAATAACCAGTATTCAGGCTGTGAAAACTTTGTGGATGTCAATCAATGTCAATTATAAGTAAAGTTAAGCTTTTTAATTTTTTAAACTATTTATCTACTATATTTATAGCTTGCCTTTCTCCCCAATGGGGACCCAAGGCAGCTTATATCTTTCTCCTTGCTTCCAGTTTATCCTCATAACAACCCTGTTAGGCTGAGAGTCTGTGACTGGTCTAAGGTCACTCAGAGAACTTCCATGGACAGGGTGGGGATTTGACTATGGATGGCCCTGATCCCAGTCTGACACTTTAACCACTGCGCCACACTGGCTGTCTTTATATTTTTATAAAGCCTTCTGTTTTCATTTGTGAAAACTGGCTTTCTTATACAATGCTCTCTTGCTCTGAATTTTGTCATCATTTGTTTTTTAATTGTAAAAGACTGCTAACCCCTGATCTGTTATCTATTACATGAGTACTGAAGGAACTCATGAGAGCACTGATGGTTCTGCCATTCCTTTTTCATTCTCACAACAATCTGTGTGTTAGATTATGGAGAGCCTACGCAGAATTACTCCAGTCTAAGCCAACTCAAATCAAGAGAATGGAGTAACTCTGCATAGAATTGCATTGTCAGTGAGCTTCATAGGTGAGTGAAGGTCTAAACTTGGGTCTCCCCAGTCTTAATGCAAAACTGCTATACCACGTTGGCTCTCTGAATGCCTTCTAAGTTTGATTTATTGACAAAGGACTCGATCTGATTTAGAATCAATATAGTAGAATAAAAAGTACAGCTCATAGTCATACAATTCCGTATAGAATACTGTAGAATAGGAAATATTCTTCATGCAGCCTCTTGAGCTAGATATATCACCTCTCAGATTTTAGGTTTAGCTCTGTATCCTTTCTTTCCTTCTTTTGTTCAGTCACTTTTTTCATTTAAGAATCTGCTTCAATTTGCACAGTTTGCCATGGTAAGATACCAGAATTGTGGATGGTTTCACTCTTCCTAATCCTCAGTTATTATCAAGACATTAATTTTCACACTATTTCCAGTAACAGAAGCTCTTCCACAATAACAGAGGTTTGATATTTTGAGAAATGCATCCTAAACCCTGGTTTCTGAGGTCGGTAGGTTGGGGGGGGGAATCTTATTTTAGATTTGGTACTAGTGATACAAGTACTATAAATGTGGGTGCCATCTTCATATGGTCAGGGCTCTCAACTGGAGGCCACTAAAGTCTGCAGTTCAGCCAGGAAAACCAGATTAAAGCCAGCAGTTTTGCAGAACCCTGTTGGTCCATGGTGTCACCTGATCTGCCCTGAACTAGTAGCAAAGTTTGAGTCCAGTGGCACCTTTAAGGCCAACAAAGTTTTATTCAAGGTATAAGCTTTCATGTGCATGCACACTTCTTCAGATACAATGAAATGGAAATTACCAGTCCATACATATAGGTAGAGGGTGAGCAGTAAATTAGCATACAGCATAATTAAGATGTTTAACAGATTCAAGGACCAAACAGGAATAACAAGCTTAATTTATATGGTTATCATTTGTTTGGATTTAATTCCGGGGGGTGGGGACACAGTGAAGGAAATAAACATGTCAGAATTGGAGACTGATAGGCAGATGTATCCTTAATTGTGGAATGCTGCAATATCAACAGTTGGCCATCTGCAGTGGTGGCACTGCAGCACAGCAGAGAGGACAACAGTCCCTCTGTCCAATGAAGCGGCCTAGCTGCCTTAATCCAGATACTAGACTTCCCAATTTGATACCTGGGAGGCTGGGCTCTACATATTGGTTTAAACGGGTGATCCCTATATTAAATTAATTGCACTCAGGGCTGGATTAACCACTATCCCTAATAAAATACATAGCAAAGCTCGAGATAAATTTGAAGGAGGACTGGGCTCCTGCATAATTTTCAGGGCATTGCCCAATATGGAGTGTGTCTATCCAGCTGCTTGTACTAGGTGCCTTTTAAACTGCCCAAGGCTCAGCACCCCAGTGGCTGTTTCCCCAACATACGGCAGAAAAGAAGGATTTGTGTTCTCAGCATCTAGACAATTTGATAGACTGGTAATCTGGGACGTATACAGAGTGGTATATGGCACTGCATGAAACAATGAGGTAGATGTAAGATACATTTAATGTTCCTTTCCTTTAGGTAAATTTAAAAAAATTTAAAGGGACATACAAAATAGGATAAAGCTCATGTATTTTTGTCCATACCCGAGAGTACACAGGGCTTGCTTAGAAACTTGAAACAGAGATTATACAATATAGCACCTGGAAAAACCAGTTTCTACTGTGGCATATGGAATGTTGGAAAACTTGATTTGGGCCACAAGGACTGCAACTGTCAGGTCAAAAGTTCAGTTTTGTTTTCTATCATCATATGTGCTGCTCTTTGTGTATAAATTGTGGCAAAGGAGAAAGCATGATATGGTCAGAAACATGGAGAGAATACTAGTTCAACATTGGCTTCAGTCCTGACTGCAGCCCTGAATGCAGGCCACCTTTGCCAAAAAAGAAGCACAAAACCCCACATTCTGGCCTGTTGTACATGCTTCAACACGTGTTGCTTGAAAGAATGCTCCAACATTTGTTGAGACTGGAGAGCTACCCATATTACATAACAAAAAATGCATGTGAAGCACAATTAACATGCAACTTGTAACAAAACAGTATTCAATACAACAAAAGCATCACAAACACATTACCTACTTATATATACACTTACATAGACATTGTAAGTAAAGGTAAAGGTTCCCTTGCTCAAAAGCCAGTCGAATCCGACTCTAGGGTTGCGGTGCTCATCTCCGTTTCAAAGCCGAAGAGCCAGCGCTGTCTGAAGACATTTCCGTGGTCATGTGGCCGGCATGACTAAACACCAAGGTGCACAGAACGCTATTACCTTCCCACCAAAGCGGTACCTATTTATCTACTTGCAATTTCTTGCTTTCGAACTGCTAGGCTGGCAGGAGATAGACATTGTATGTACATACAAAAGGGGTGTGTGTGTGTGGGGGGGGGAAAGGCCTATCTCAAACTGTTTTTAGCTTTCTCCCCCATTTGTTGTAAACTAACATGCCAAACATTTTTCCTGACTACAGCAAGAGAGTTAGACTCAAATAATGTCCGAGGTATCAGAGCACTCCCATCCAAAGGCTGGTTGCCATGTCAAAAAATGGTAAAGTTCCACTGTACACCACCAGTATCAAATTGTATCAAACTGGTTTGGAGAATGGCTCATTGCTGAATTTGTGCCAGAGCTCAGAACCAGTATCAGTTTTCAGTGGCAAGGTTCAATCCTGGCACAATACAAAATAAGAACAGATGGAAGCACCCTTTAGCAGGTGCAGAATGCATCTCCCTCATCTTATTTGGGGGAAAGGGCTTCCAGATAAGAGGGAATTGTTTCCAGACAGTCAGGAGCCTTGACATCTCATTTTCTAGAAAGGAAGCAATAAGCATTAATTATTTTACACGTTATTCATCCATTACTTGTACAGTCAGGGAGATAAACACAGGTACATTCAGAGTCTAAGACACAGGTAGAACGCAGCACGAACTTCCTAAGGATGTGTACTCAGAATTAAGCCCCACTGAACTCCAGGGATCATAACCACGCAGAGTTAGGACTGCAACTCCAAACGTCTAAGGATGCAGTCCTATGCCTAGTTGCACGAGAGTAAGTCCTAGGGGAACTTAATGGGACTTACTTCTGAGTAAAACGCGCATCGGGATCGGGCAATTTAAAAAAAACCTCAGTCCAACGACACCCTAAACCTAGCGTTGCGCTCCCGTCCATCAGCAAGCCCCGCCTTAATCCCCAGCACACCCACCACTAAGGGCCAGCCCTGCTCAGGCGCAGACCTTCCGGCACTTCGGGGTCTCCTTTGTCTGTCAGAGGAGGGAGCGAAGACCGAGGAGGGAGGTTGGCCAGGCGGCTAGAGCGGCTCTTCGCGTAGGTTTCCTTGTGAGCCTGCTCTGTACTGGTGGATTCTCGCATCCGGGTTGAAGCTGGCGCGTTTCCTGTGGCGGCGATCGGGAATAATAAGGACCGGGGTTGGCAGAAAGTGGCCTCTTTCGCATCAGGCCTAGAAGGAGGTATGCGATGACCGGAGAGGGGAGGATGCGAATTTAGCTGGTCTCAGGGAAGGTTTTCCAGGGGACGACGCTGAAGGGTGGCTGATTGTGCTTGCTGGGAGGAGCCGGGCTGGGCTGGGCTGGGCTGGGCTGGCGGTGGCAGCGGCAGCGAGGGGGGGACGAAGGGGCGCTACTAGGCTTGAGAGGTCGTTCTGCACGCAGGCCGGGGGAGCTGGTGTGAGTGAAGACAGAGGTGGCGGCAGTTGCCGCCACGAGTACCGTTCGTTCACTTCTGGGGTACCGTTAAGGCTGCATAGCGAGGGACGCTTACAGCGACTACAAAGCGGGTCTCTGCCCCGAGGGTCTTACAGTCTGAAATGCGACGGAAGGCGCACGCGTTCAGATGCACCTATTTGTTCTAAAGCGGTTGGATTACGGGAGCAAGTGACGGCTAGGGAAGGAAAGATCCGGTTGGGGAGATGGGCTGGTAAATTTAAAGGGACCGGAGTATAAGTGAATACTGTCTGACTGTTTGGAGGCTGGTCCTTTGCGGGGGGGAGGGGGTGTAAAATAATGCTTCTAACGCGCAGGGCTCTCCCCCATCCCTGGTCGTTTTATAGCTCCGCCTGTTTTCCAGGAGCTTGCTCTGGCCGGAGTATGGCCACGATGGGGGAGTGGGCACTGTGTTCTAGTTGGCGGCCTTGAAGGGTGATCCTGAAGCTAAAATGGGAGCGGTGGTGGGTGGGAGGAAGGAGCACACGTCCACCACCCTGAACCATGGGCTTGTTATTATTTCTTTTGGGCCGCCAGCTGTATGTGTGGTGCTTGGGCCACAAAAGACATCTAAAAATAGGTGCCATAAGAAGGAAGGTAGAAGCTGAGTAGTGGGGTTTCTGATAAAGGGGCCTGTGACGAAGGAGGACAGGAAGGAGCGGTGGGGGAGAAGAGTTTGAGATAATTATTAGGGAACTGGAAGAAAAGATCATGGTTTTATCCCACCCTTCCTGCAAGGAGCTCAGGGTGGCTCGCATGGCTTTCCCCTCCTCCATTTGGCCCTCTCTGTGAGGTTGGTTAAGTGGGCTGGCCAAAGCTCCTTCACAGCACAGTCCTGTGCAGTTACTCCAGTCTAAAGCTAACAGGCTTAGGCTGGAGTAACTGCATAGGACTGGGCTGTGAGTAAGCTTCATGACAGACGACAGATTTGAACTTGAGTCTCCCAGATTGAAGGCTGATATTAATTACTCCATCACACCACCTTGGACGTCTTGAGGAAAAAAGGTTGGGAAATTGAAAGGTGGTGGAGGGCTGCTTTCTGTGAGCTATTGGACTGGATCCAAAAGGGAACTGTTTAGAAGGAAAAGATGGTTATTTATGAACAAAAGAGTCCTGCTGGAGCAGGCCAAATGTCCATCTAGTCCAGTATGTTATTTCCTACAGTGGCTAGCCAGAGAGCCCAAATAGGCATGAAGGAACAGCCTTCCTTTGCCGTCTGTCCCTGCCCCAGCAGTAGCTGGTATAGGGTGTCTGAGGGACTGCTTCCATTCATATGTGTCTGCCTGCTCTCTGGGGAGGCTCTGCTGTGGGTACCCATGTTGCCAGAGAAACATGTTCTCAGTAGCCACTTCATATCTGTGAAACTGTCAACCTCAAATGTTGTACCACACTTACAGGCCTTCTGAAGATTATCTTTTTGGTAGGATCTTTTAAAACTAATTCCTACCCTGATGTTAAACTGTGGCTTTATTGGAATGTTAGTTTTTAATTTTTTGCTTTTATGATTTTACAGTTCTAATTATACTGTACAAGCTGAAGTTGTTTGGGCAGTTCTTGAACTGGAAAGGCAACATATAAGCAGCCTAAATGATAAAAGAGATAGATAAAGTACTCTAGGTGCCCTAAACCTGCATCCGTTCAGTGAATAGCTTATATGGGAAGCATGGGAATTTGGGCTGAGAACACTCTGAGGCGTAAGATTGGAGACTTCAAGGATGACAGAAGACAGGCAAACTGAGATGCCACCCTGGAAGAACCAGATAAGCATTAGAGCAAAATGTAATAGGGTGGTTGTGGGGTTATTGGCAGGTAGAAGGCACCATGCTGTGGAGGTTGTCTGAGGAGCAGTGTGTGTGAAACTGATGGAAAAGAACTTCAAATTGCTGTTGGACTGGGGTATGTGCATGTTGTAAGTCCCTTGCTGCACTGATCTTACTGTGCTCTTCTAGAGAAAGCCTAAGAAAAGTGGGTCAGCAAAAGCTGAGAGGAACTAACCAGAGCTCTGCTCAGCAGAACAGGAACTTTTTATGAAAGATCTTATGGTATATCCTTGTTTTGTGGCTGGAAGTTGGATCTCCTAAAGGTGAGGCTAGTTATCCCAGACAGAATTCTTCTCATGCTTAATGGAAGTGTGCTTACTACAGATGAAGAACAGTGAAGACCACAGGGAGCTCTTGTTGCTTGTGGCAGTGAAGCAGGTTTTTGTTGCCTGAACTTGGTTGTACAAGTTACAAGCAGGGGAATAATCAAGATGGTTTGAGGGCCTGTTCTTTTATCTCATCTAAATGCCGCAGAGGTGAAGCTCTAATTTTCAAAGAGTTGCAATTCATCTTTGAATGAGCATCTTTTAATTTGGAGATTACATTTAGCATGCAGTATGGTAGCAATAGGTGGACTTGTTCTGTGCTGGCAACTCTTCACTCCCATGGTTTAAAAGTACAAAGTGTGATCTCAGTCTCACAGTGCATTAATGTGTAATTAATCTATGTGTGCTTGAGGTACAGTGTCTTTGCATCCCAGGACATGTTTGGAATTATAATTCCTTGACAGATCTGTCTTGCTTTCAAGATTAGAACGGATGTAGAAGTTGTGTTAATCTAGAGCTATTTTCATGCAGTATAAACTGTGAATTTGTCTGAAGTCATTTCGCAACACCATAAAATTTTGAACCTCTGTTCTTATTACATAACAGTAGCTTGTCTTGCTGAACGGTCTTGTGATCCATACACAGGAGGAGTTTAATAATTGGTATGAAAAAATGAGAATGGAAGAGTAAGAGATGCCTAATGTAGAATACCATGTGGCCTTATTTCTTAGACTGCATCAGTTTTTCCTGGGAATCATTTATTTGAACTGATCTTCAAAATAAGTAGCAGGCTGACCTAGTTCCTTGCTGTGGTGTTGCTACTAGAGCATCCTGTGCGAGGCAGGTGGGGAACAGCTGTCTTCCTGCATCTTATCTGCCTCTTTAAACTCTCTCCTGGCTGCATCTTTGTATTGACACCAGTTTGTTTCAGGGATACGTGGCGGGGGCCACTCTCCCAGTACTTAGAGTTGTGTCCCTTCCCTTCATGCTTCAAACAACTTCTCTGTACATTGCTATTGTAATATATTGATAACACTTCTTACGCAGTAGTGCAGATAGCTGCTGCTTTCCAAGCACAGGTGGTCTGCACCCAGTTTCTGATGCTGCTCTGTAGCTAGTCAATCCTAACCATTGTTAAGCCCTTCTAAGACCACTGACTTCAGTGGATTTAGAAGTGCTTAATTCTGCACTGTTTCTGCTTAAAAATTAATTCAGTGGTGTTCAGTGTTCAGTTGTACTTTTGTTTGAGATGGAAAATAGTGAATGATTGCTTTAAAAAAAATATTGTAGATGCCTCTTGGTTTAGGAAAATGGTTGTCTGTTGTAAAAAGAACAAAGTTTGAGCCCAGTAGCACCTTTAAGACAACAAAGTTTAATTCTGATTATACCCAGAATTAAACTTTGTTGGTCTTAGAGATACCACTGGACTCAAACTTTCTTCTGTCACTTCAGACCAACACTGCTACCCACCTGAATCTATTGTAAAAAGAGTTTCATTTTATTAAATGACAGCATGAGCAGTATAAGAATAATAACTTTAATGGAGGATGTGTTGCTTCACTTTCTCCTGTTTTCTATTGCCACTCAGAGTAGGAGATATATAAATCTGAGACTAGCCTCAGAATGTACCCTCCTTATCATGTTCTTGCAACAAGTTGTTAGGCAATGGAACTAGGCATTATGTGGGGCCATAGAGATGCTGCTGTTGAGGCATCAGTGCTAAAATGTTAAACAATTTACTGTGGTGTTCCATTTGCCCTGCCCAAGGGTATGAAAATGGACTGGATTTTTAATAAGGCCTCTTGCTGTCTTAATTGTCTGTTTGAAGTAAATTACAAGTGTAAAACATATGCAAGTATCTGTTTGGGGACAGCAAGGGTATGTCTCCGTAGCTGCTGAAGAGCAGTTAATGAAATATTATTTCTTAGGTGTGTAAAAGGCTATGTGGTTTTTTCCCTGTAGTTGTTAAAAATAATATATAGACCAGCAACATGTCTTGCCATGTTGCTGTTAATCAGCACTTCTCATTGCACATAGAGACTGGTCCTGTCTTTGTTTAGATATTCCTGTGACAGCAGATCCAGCAGAGAAAAATTATGACTTAAAATGAGAAGGAGGGGGAAGAAGATGGGCCACTGTGAGAGACAGCTTCAGAAGAGCAACCCAAACTCAGCTGCGTTTTGTTGCTGTTCAGAAAGGAATTCTACTACAGAAGGTAAAACACTGTTATTTTTTAGAGCTCAACTAATTTGTTTTCCTAAAAGCACTCATATTTCTCCGCATATCAAAATCCAGACAAGGCTGCTCAGTTCCATCCTGCGGGTGGGTTCAGTTTGTGACATATCCTGTTTGCATGTTTTGTTTTCTGTGTGTGTGTTTTTGTTCTTTGTTTTTTTGTAGGAGGAGCAAATGGTGACATCTTTAAGTAGTATCATATGGGATTTGGATTACAATTTTATGTGTACTTTGTTTTTATTTAGATATTTGTATATTTTGGCATGAAAGGGATTCTTTCGGATTTTCCAGCAGGAAAAAAGGATGATGATGGTGTAAAAATCGCTTGGAAACCCGTTATTTATTCACTTTTACCCCGAATTATGCATGCAAGCTTCAGTAGTTCTGTGTTGCAGGGCTGGAGTGGTATAGAGGTGTGTGATGCAGTTCATAGATACAGAACTGGTTTTGTCACTTTTGTGCAGCTACATAATTTCAAAGTTAGCTGTCAAAAGTGTACAAATATTTACTTTATGTAGATGCTCAGCTTCTGAACTAGAATATGTAATGAGTTTTTGTCTTAGTGCAAATTATTAGACAATAACTCCACAGTACAATAGTTACAACCTTCTAAGCCCACTGATTTAGGCTATATCTGCTTAGGATGGCACTGTAGGACTCTTAGCTAGAAGCAGTGCCACTTCCAAGGGAAAGAAATCTTTTTTTCTGGTGAAATGGTCCATCCCTGTAGTACTATTTCGTAAGTTATTGCTCAGAATCTAATCATGTGCTTTAGCAGCTGTGCTAGCAGACTGGTGGCTTTGGATGACTGGAATAGTGTTGTTCAAAAAAGTCTTTAGAATAGTCAAAGAAAACAACAGAGCCAGTATGGTGTAATGGATAAGGTGTTGGGCAAGGACTTGAACAGAAAAACATCCATGCTGGATCAGATAAATGTGCCACCTAGCCCAGCAACCAGTTTCACCAAGTGGCCTGCCAGATTCCCCTGTAAAACAGGCCATCATGGAGACCAAAGCCTCCAGCACTGGTACTTGCTGCTGCCTTTGAACAAGGAGATATATTCATCGTGGATAACAGCTGTTAATGGAGCTGTCTAATCCATTTTCAAAGCTAAACTAGTAGTTATCACTGCACCTTGTGTCTGTGAATTTCACAAGTTAATTAACCCCTTGAGACAAGAAAGGCTTGGGCGATTTGGGTTCATATCCCCAGTCAGCCAAGATACTTACTGGTTGACTGTAGACCGGTGCTAACCTAACTTACTTTACAGGGTGGTTGTGAGGATAAAATGGAGAAAGGGAGAATCCGGTGAACAGTCCTAAACATATTGCAGGAATGGTGGGGTAGAAAGGAGAAGTAAGGAGATTTGAGTCCATGCATGAAATCCAGATTTCCTTACTTGTTACTTAGCTGGCATGTTCAAATATATTTTAACTTAGATATTCCAGGGGGGAAAAATTAGGAGGGAAACCTAAATAATAACAGGTGGTGTGTTAAAAGGGCTTCAATGTTGGACAGGATTCTTCTTTAGAAGAGGCAAGTTTGAAAAGCTGTACCATATTTATTGATTGGTTTATTAATTGTAGCATGCTTTTCTCCCTGAAGGGGCCTGAACTAGTTCACAGAAGCAAAATAATAGTAATAATAATATAAAAACAAGCACCAAAGTCTTGAGCTGGTCTGTGTTTTAGTAGCTGTCTGATTCAAAGGCTCCCAAGGGCTCATGGTTCTGGCCACATCCAAGCCTTACACCTGCAACCAGAAGGGAAAAGCAGTTGTTCTGCATGGTGTTGCAACTGGCCAAGATGCTCTTCCCATCCTTTCCCTCTTTTGTGATCTGTCTCTTCCCCTAGCTTAGGGCTGCCGATCCCAAGATGGAAGCAGGGGATCCCCTGTTCCCAGTTCCCATTGGCAGATGCCACTTCCAGGGGAAACCCAAAAGTGACTCCTCTCTAAGAATTGCCAGGAACTCTGTAGTTTTATTATAGAGTTTCCAGCAATTCCTAGAGAGGATTGACATCAGTTCTGGGTTGTCCCTGAAAGTGATTTTTCTGATGGTACCCCTGCCCAGGTCCCTGTGCCTTCTTCTTTGTCTTCCACTGGCTTGCCAGGCCATCCCCCATTCTGCTATTCAGTCCTCCAGTGTTTCACATGCACTTGCATTGCAGAATTGATCCCTACCAATGAAGTCATAACACTGGCTCTTTATCTTCCTGTCAAATGACTCTGATGCCATGTGATTTCTTGTCACATGACATGATTGCAGCTGAGTGGGTTCTGTGCTGCAGCTTGAGTGGTACAACCTTGGATCTGGAAGGGTTGAAGACCACTGCAACAGAAGACCAAGGAAAAGTGAGAAAGGTCAATTAAAATGACAGGAATCTATGCAAGATAGTACTGAAGCTCAGATTAGCTTTCTGCTTTCAAATGTCTATGTTGCTGTGTGCTGCCCCAATCTGGCTGCTCTATAGTAGAAGAGAAAAGTAAGCCGAGAGATGTGGTAAGGTGGTGCTCGCACCCTAAGTGCAAGTAGGGGGTCCAAACAGCTGTTTCTTTGGTTTATAGAGAACTAGGATCCAGTTTGGTGAAGTGGTTAAGAGTAGTGGACTCTAATCTGGAGAACTGGGTTTGATTCGCCACTCTTCCACGTGAAGCCAGCTGGGTGACCATGGGCCAGTCACAGTTCTTTCAGAGTTCTCACAGCCCCTAAAGACAAGTTAGCTCGCCACTAGCCCAACACTAAGAGCTAGAACTTGCAACTGCCAGACAATCGTAGGATCTCCTGGCTATTCTACACACAATAATTAATTAATTTGGTTTGTGGGGTCCTGCAGAGACTATTTTAAACACTTCATGAGAGGCTGGCTTACTTCTCCGCACTTTTGAAATCTTCAACTTAGATGTTGTTCATAGAGAAATAAGTGAATAAGGCATACTCATTCATGGAGAGTAATGTGCTTGGCACTGTGTGAAGAATTTGTTAACTCTGCACAAATACTAAAACACTAAGAAAAAGAACTTCTGGTTTCTGGGTTGGGTGCCCAACAGCATAAATGCTTTGTTCATACAAAGTCTATAAAAATCTCTTCATGCTTTCATTAAGTACTATAAAATAAAATCATCCCAGTCAACTTTTCTGAGTTTTTAAAAAGAGCTTCTATTTCAAGTTCTGTTTAAAATAACACATGCCCTATGACTTTGGCTTTGATGTTAATGTGGTGTGTGGGGGGACCTAATAATGAATGGTGCTGGTTTTCAAGAACGGGCTTGTCAGTAGTTCATGTATGCATGAAAAATATTTTTCTGCTTGGAGATTATTTACTTGTCCAGAAATAATGAATCTTGTTCCAGCTGTATTTGTTTTTGGTTTTTTTCCTCAAGAACATTAGAAGAGCCCTGCTGGATCAGACCAGTGGTCCATCTAGTCTAGCATTCTGTCTCACACAGTGGCCAACCAGTTCCTCTGGAAGGTCAACAACAGGGCATAGAGGCCTTTCCTTGATGTTACCTTCTGGCACTGGGATTCAAAGATCGATTGCCTCTGACGGTTCCCTTTAGTCACTGTGGCTAGTAGCCATTGATAGACATATCCTCCATGAATCTATCGAATCCCCTTTTAAAGCTGTTTATTCCTGTGGCCATCACTACATCCATTGGCAGCCAATTCTGCATTTTAATTACTCTCTGTTTAAAGAAGTATTTCCTTTAATCTGTCCTGAACCTACTGCCCATCAGTTTCATTGGATGCCCTCAAGTTCTAGTATTTTTGAAGAGGGAGAACATTTTCTTTGTCAGCTCTCTCCACCCTGTTCATAATTTTATAAACCTCTATTATGCCTCCCCCTTAGTAGTGTCTGAAGTCCCAGACTCTTCAGCCTTTCCTTATAGGGAAGGTGTTCCAACCCCCTAATCATCTTGGTTCCCCTCCTCTGTACTTTTTCCACCTCTGCAGTGTCCTTTTGGAGATACAGTGACCAGAACTGTACACAGTTTTCCAAATGAGGCCGCACCATAGATTATACAGGGGCATTTCAGTATCATCTGTTTTATTCTTAGTCCCTTTCCTAATAATCTCTAACATAGAGTTTGCCTTTTTCACTGCTTCAGCACACTGGGTTGATACTTTGAGCTATCCACTAGGACCCCAAGACCTTTTCCCCCTCAGTCTCAGCAAGTTCAGACACCTATACTTGAAGTTGGGATTTTTTTGTCCCAGTGTGCATCATCTAACACTTACCAACATGGAACTTAATTTGCCACATTGTCGCCTATTCAAACAGTTTGTGGAGGTCCTCTTGGAGCTCTTCACAGTCAGCCTTAGTTTTCACCATCCTGAGTAATTTTGTTTCATCTGCAAACTTGGCCATTACACTACTCACCCCTCGTTCCAGATCACTGATGAATAAATTAAATAGTACAGGCTGTGGGACCCCACTGCTTACTTCTTCCCATTGTGCAAACTGTCCATTGATTCCTACTCTTTGCTTCCTGTCATTTAGCCAGTTTTTAATCCATAAGAGAACCCGTCCTTCTATTGTTCTCACTTTCTATGGGTCATGGAATGTCTTTCATCTTTTTCTTAGGCTGACGTCTGTTTGTCTTAGAGTCAAGCTTTCAGGATCTATAGAGGTGACCTTTGTTGTTTGTTTCCATTAATAGGTGCTGCTTTATGTGATGTCTCAGTTGTGTGACATGGTTTGCTGGTGACCAGCTGTCTTGGGCTCATTGTAGTTACCACATGGTAAACATGGGCTGTGAACTGAAACATTATGTCTGTATATACAAATGGGATTTTTTTTTAAGTGAAAGTTAGTCACGTGAGTGAGTATGGTAACACTGAGGTTGTACTTCAGAGAAGATGGTCATATTCTTACCATCTGTCAAATGAGGATCAAATAGACACAGCATTGCCAGGACAATAAAAAAGATACATGTTTACATGTGTAAAAGTCATGCTGATGCTTTTAAATTGCTGTTTATCCTACAGATGAAGTAATGCTGGAATTAAACAATACTGGGAACATTCTCCTGTTGATCTTTCTAGTGGTTTGGTGAAATAAGCAAACCAGGGGGTTGGATCCAGTGCAGGTCTTCTGTGGGTGCAAGGACTTGTACCTGCACAGCACAGCATTTCTTAGGTCCCCACTCTTGCTCATGGCAGACCACAATATCCCTTGAAATCCTGTGTCTGAGTGTCCTTTCTCTTCCAAGAGTAGGATTTTGAATGACAGTTTGGGCTGCTGTGGGGGGACGACTCAAAATAGTTGTGTGCTGCGGGTGGAAGCCTTTGCATCCATAGAAGCACTGGATTCACCCCAAGGAGCATGTTTGGTGGATGTGCTGACAAATAACAGGGTTTTTGCCAGCCTACTTCCTGCTTGCTCTTGGGTGGCAGCAGAGCCAGAGTACCCTTTTGCTGCCAAATGGAATCCTTGCAGAGCCAACTTGCCCATAAAGCAGAGGTGGGCTCTGTTTCTCATTACTGCTTGTAGTTGAAAGGCTGATTCCTATGCTGTTTTTCTCCTACACACATTCGATTCTTTATTTGGGGGGGGGGGGGAGTGTGTTTTGTGAGTTGTGAACAGCAGCAGAAATATATTTCTCAAGCAAGATAAAACAGATCAGGCCATCTTTTCCTGCACAAGATGTACACATTTCAGAACCCTCTTTTTAGGTTGGCTTAGTTTAACTTACAGCAGCATTCAACATAGTCAACCACCTTCCACTGACTCACCACCTCACTGACATGGGAATCCGTGTGATGGCCTTGCAGTGGCTTACCTCATAGAGGGTGATGCTAGGAGGGGCAGTATCTCCGAGGTACCTGCTGGAATGCTGGGTTCCTCAGGGGGCACTTCTCTCCCCAGGGTTATTTAACATCTACATGCGCCCCCTTGCTTAGCTAGTTCAGAGTTCTGGGCTAGAGTGTCATCAATATGCCAGTGACACCCAGGTATTCCTGTCGATGGGAGGCCGGCCAGATACCATTTTCGGGAACCTAGCCAAAGGATTGGAGGCTGTGATGAGATGGTTAAAGCAGAATCGACTGAAACTGAATCCGGGTAAGATTGAGGTTCTCTGACTGGATGGGGGTGAGCCATGGTTGGGTTATCAGCTCCTAGATCCTGATGGTATGCCGTTATTACCAGCTTTGACCATCAAGAGTCTGGGCATGATCTTGGATGCCACCTTGTCTATGGAGGGTTACCAAACTGGCATTTCTCCAACTGCAGCACGTTAGGCAACTGGCTCCCTACCTATCTTGCCCTGACCTAGCCACAGTAATCCATGCAATGGTCACCTCCAGGATAGACTATTGCAATTTGCTCTACATGGGCCTACCCTTGCACCTGACCCAGTAGCTCCAACTGATCCAGAATGTGGCCATGCAAGTCCTTATGGGGATCCAGTTCAGGGTCTAAGTGTTGACCTTTAAGGCTGTGAGTGGTTGGGACCGCCTCTCTCAATATGTCCCTGAAAGAACATAACACTCCAGCAGTAAGAACCTTCTTGTGGTCCCCAGACCGAGAGCGGTCCAGCTGTCCTCTACTTTTCAGCCCTGGTCCCTGCCTGGTGGAATTCTCTGCCTGAGAATATCCATGCCCTACAGGATGTTATTACCTTTCCATAGGGCCTGCAAGGCAGAGATGTTTCGCCAGACATTTGGTTGAGAACAGTAGTGGTTGGTACTCTCATACCTCATACTCACGCGTCTGCACCCCCTTTTCCCAGGGGACTGGTGGGAACAGAAATTTCTTGTCATCTTAGACAATGTAATGTACTGTTTGATTAATATATTGTTTTAAGTAGTTGTTAATATCATTGAATGGATTATTATTGTGTTGGTTTTGATGTAAGCCTCCCTGAGCCCTACTGCAGGGAAGGGCAGCCTAATTAGTTGAATATAACAACAACAACAAGGCTAATGTTATCTCCAAAGGGGTATAGTCCTGTACTTGAATACTTCAAAGCTCTCCATCTTGTATTTCTGTAATTGATAATATGGCTGTGTGGTAAGCAAGAGCAGCTGCCCTTTCTTTGAAATCTGGGAAGCAGAGCACTTCAAAATAGAGGAAATGGGTGCCAGGAATACAGCATCTGTTATATAATGATTTTCTCTGCCAAGTGACATTCAGACAGCGAGGTGTGATATGTATGAGTCTCTGCACATGCTTTCATTTTTCACAATTATTTTTAGTAAGCTTTTTTTCTAGTTCTTTTATAGGAAAAAAAAAACCTAAGGAGGCCTGGTTAGCCAAAGAAACTTATGTCCTTGGCTGGTATTTGTAGCACCCTAGTGCTCACTTTCAAGATAGGCTTTCCTGGAAAGTTTTGCTAGCACAGCCTGTGTTTCAGGGTTTTGCTGCACAATTGGCTCTGTTGCATTCATCTCGGTGAAGAATGAGCCATCTTGCTTCCAAGAAAAAAACCACTATTGAAGGCTTTGATACTTGCATTGAGCTGTCTACTAGTTTTCTTGCCAAGTGTCCCGAGTGATACTAACATGACATGAATCCTCTCAAAGGTTACCAAAACTTATGTTACTTAATTTTACATTACATTGCCCCAAAGTCATTTGTTAATGATGTCTTCCTTCCCCAGTTTTATGGTGCTGTTTCTGAATTTAAAGTGGAAAGATGCATTAAAAAGTTGGCAGGGGCCTAAAGACCATCCAGTCCAATCCCCTGCACCATACAGGATGACCTAAAGTGTCACTGACAAATAAATATCCAATCTCCACATAAACACCTCCAAGGAGGGAGAACTCACAATATCCCCAGGCAACTGATTCCACCGCAAAATTGCCCTTATTATTAAAAAGGTTTTCTTAATATCCTGCTGATATATCCCTACCCATAATTTAAACCCATTATTACGAGTTCTATCCTCTACTACCAACTGAAATAGAGCCCTACCCTCTTTGAAATGACAGCTCTTCAAATACTAAAAAGAGTAATCATATTCCCCGTCAACCTTCTCTTCTCCTGGCTAAACATTCCTAGTTCCTGCAGCTTTTCTTTGTAAGGCTTAGTTTCCAAACCCATAATCATCCACATCACTTTCCACTGCACCTGCTCTAAAGTTTCTATGTCCTTCCTATAAAAAGGCCTCCAGAACTGGACACAGTACTCCAAATAGGATCTGACCAGTGTAATATACAGTGGTACTATCACATCTTGTATCCTAGACACTATGCATCTGTTGACATACCCCAAGACTGAATTTTCCTTCTTTGCTGAAGCATCACACTGGCTACTCATACTCCATTTACAGTCCACCAAAACCCCAGTATCCCATTCATGCATGCTACTAACCTAAAAGAATATCTCCATCTGGTATGTGTACATAACATTTTTTACTACCCAGATGCAAAAACCTTACATTTTCCTCTCTTAAATCACATTGTGTTCACACCTGCCCATTTTTCCAGCATACCCAAGTTTGATTGTCTTTTCTTCTCTGTCTTCTGAAGTGTTTTGCTACTCAATCCAATTTGGTGTCATCTGCAAATTAATTGAGCAATTCCATCACAGTCTCATCTAGGTTATTAATAAAAATATTTAGAATGCACTGGGCCCCAAACTGAGCTCTGCAGGCCCCCACTAGTTACAAACCTCCAATCAGACAATGAACCATTAGCTACAACTCTTTGAATGCAATCTAATGCGTCTAGATACTTCTGTGCTTATTTTCACCTGCAAACCCCAAACCTGCACATCACTGCCTGCAAGTGGGCCTCTACTCTCCTTCAGAGAAAAGAATGAGGCAAAATAGGCATTAAGCCTCTCTGCCTTTGCTTTATGCTCTGTCAGGCTGTCTCCATTTTTACCCAATAGCAGACTTGTGTCACCTCCCTCACCCTCCGTTTACTCCTCACTTAACTAAAAAAAACCCTTCTTATTATTGTAAACTTCCCTGGCCAATCTTAGCTCATTAGGGAGCTCTGGTCTCCCTAACATGTTTCCATCTTGTTTGAAGAGCTTGATCCCCTAACAACTCACGTTTAAAAAACCCCATCCTTCACTTGCCACTTTCCCTTCCAACGTTCTTTCCCATGGAATCTTTCCCGTCATCCTTAAATTTACTTAAATCAGCCCTACTAAAATCCAACATAAGTGTCTACTAGAATTCTAACATATGATCATTTCTCCATAACATGCCCACCCACTCACTTCATCTACTAGCTCTTCCCTATTAGTTCAAATCAAATATCAAATAGCTGATGCCCAAGTCACCTGTTCTATCTTTTTGAAAGAGAAAGTTATCCATCACACATTTTCAGAAACTACATGACCCTGGGTGCTTGGCACAATTGGTCTTTCAATACACATCAGGGAAATTAAAATCACCTTTAACCACTAGATCATATTGTTTGAACACATTGGACACTTTTCCCGAGGGGGAAAGCATCCTCCTTTTCTCCCTGATCAGGCAGTCTGTAATAAACTGCAGTTACAATACCACTGGTACATCCTTTCCTTATTCTCACCAAGATACTTTCCTCAGGGCCATCAAGTCTATTATCCAGTATTTCCTGACAAACATACCCTTTTCTAAAACACAAAGCCATACTTTCGCCTGTCCAACTCTTGAGGTTCTTTTTAAATAACTCATATCCCTCCATTGCCAGACTCCAGTCATGAGAATATCCTACCACCAGTGTTCCCTCTAAGCTGAGTTAGTGTGAGCTAGCTCAGTTTTTTAGCCTCCGGCTGACACATTTTCATCTTAGCTCAGGAAGGATGGCTCCAGAGCAAACTGATCTATGCAGTAGCCAAATCGCTTGCTTGCAACTTTAGTGCCAGTGGCTCTCAAAGTAGAAATTTTGCTCACAAGACTCCACAGCTTAGAGGGAAGCATTGCCTACCAGGTCTCCATAATGGCTATTAAATCATATTCCTCTGTCTGGATTAGAAATTCAAGATCCTCCTGCTTATACCCCGCACTTTGGGGATTAGTATAAACAAGAGGCGGGACCCGCAGTACTCGCGGGGGGAGGGAGTATTCCAACCGCCAAGCTTCCCCCTCCCTCCCCCCCCCAGCAGCGGCAGCGGCAAGGCCCGCCGGCCCGCCGAGATTCCCCCTCCCCAGCAGCAGCGGAGGGGCGGCGAGGCTGGCCGGCCCGCCAAGCCTCCCCCTCCCTCCCTCCCTCCCAAGCAGCAGGGCGGTGGCGGCGGGGGGGGGAGAAGCCGGCCGGCCCGCCAAGCCTCCCCTCCCTCCCTTTCAAGCAGTAGGGCGGGGAGGGAGGCCGGCCACCTGGCCCGCCAAGCCTCCCCCTCCCTCCCTCCCTCCCAAGCAGCAGGGCGGTGGCGGCGGGGGGGGGAGAAGCCGGCCGGCCCGCCAAGCCTCCCCCTCCCTCCCTCCCTTTCAAGCAGTAGGGCGGGGAGGGAGGCCGGCCGCCTGGCCCGCCAAGCCTCCCCCTTCCTCCCTCCCCAGCGGCAGAGGCCAGGCCGGCAGGGCCGCCAAGCCTTCTCCCGCCCTCCCATCCCTTGTAGTGATGACAGTGCGGCGGCAAGGGCCAGTTTGTAGAGCGTTCCTTGCGCATGCACAGGGAGGGCTCTTTTACTTTTTTTGGGATTTAAATATCCCCGTATAATTTTTTAAACTTTTTAGATTTTTCTGCACACGTGGGGACTGCCCCACGTGCACAGGAAAATCTCCCTGCCCCCCAGGTGCCCCCGATGTGCGGATTTAGATATCCGCACACAGGGGGCCACTTGGGAATTAGATATATAGATTAGTTTAGAGATACTTAATGTGGTGAAGGGGGGTTGTGTGTCACTGAAGCTGACAGCAACACTGTAAAGTGTATAAACTCCTAGCAGAATCATCCAGGGTGGAATGGTCATAGCTCAAACACCAGACTAAGATGCATCCACGCCCCTAAGGGTCAATGCCCACATTAGCAGAAGAGAATAGATAGTTCCAATGATGATGGGGGCAGAGGAATCCTTGAGGGATAGCTACTGGGCAGTAGCATAGTAGAAGGTAACACTGGCAGAGGATCTTTTATAGACTGTGGCAGAGCCACTTCAACTAACCCTAGTTAGTACTGTGCAGAAGAAGGCATTGGTAAACCACTTCTGACCAGCTCTTGTCTCAAAAACCCTATGATGAGATGATCCAAACTGAAAAAGGTATAGTGCTGGAAGATGAAACCTCCAGGACGGATGGTACTCAGCTACTGGGGAAGAGCTGAAGACAAGTACGAGTAGTGCTATACTTAATGACACAACTAGACCAAAGCTGAAAGGGTGTTCAGTTGTTGATGTGAATGGATGCAAAAGGAAAGTCCAAAGCTGTTCAATGCACATAATAGGAACATAGAATGTGAGAAGTATGATTCAAGGGAAGCTCACTATCATAAAATGATAAATGGAACACTTAAACATTGCGATCCTGAGAGTGAGTGAACTGGATGGGACTAGGACATTTTCAGTCAGAAAATTAAAAAGTGTTTTACGTGGAGAAAGACAAACACAGAAGAAACAGGGCTCTACTATTAGTGAGGTGGGATGTAGTGCAGGCAGCCATGGACTATAATGCACGTCTGACTAAATATCAGTCAGATTTCATTGAAAGCCTATCAACATAACCATCATTGAAGTTTATGCCCCAGCTACAGATGATGAGGAGGAAGAAATTGAAAGCTTTTATGCAAGTGTCCAGGAAGAAATGAATACCACACCTAAACAAGATGTGCTGATAATCATAGGTGATGGGAATGCAAAAGGAGGAAACAAAGCAGAACCAAATATTATCGGGAGATTTGGGGCTAGGAGCCTGAAATGAAGCAGGAAAGCAACTCACAGAATTCTGTGAAGAAAACAATTTGTTCATTGCAAGCACACGTTTTAGGCAACCAAACAGACGATTGTACAGATGGATATTACCCGATGGCCAATATAGAAATCAAACAGATAGCATAATCAGAAGCAGAAGATAGAGAAGCTCTATTCTGTCTGCTAAAACAAGTGAATGTGAATCAGAAGAGCTATGGGTTGAAATCAGAGGTATTATTAAGAAAGAATGCACAAAGGCTATCCCTGTAGCCAAAAGGAGAAAAAAAAGCCTTGATGGATGACTGATGAAATTCTTAAAACTGTGAATGATAGATGAGAAGCAGAAGCTGACAGAATCAAAAGCCTGAATGCAGCATTCCAGCAACTGGAACGTAGAGACAAAAAGAACTATTATAATAATTAGTGTAAAGAAATAGAAGAACAACAAAAAAAGGAAGAACAGGGTATCTGTTCCACGAGATCCAAGAGATCAAAGGGAAATGATGATGCACTCTATTCTTGGTGCTGGGGGGGGGGGCAGCAGTGGGAGGGCTTCTAGTGTCCTGGCCCCACTGCTGGACCTCCTGATGGCACCTGGTATTTTTGGCCACTGTGTGACAGAGTGTTGGACTAGATGGGCCACTGGCCTGATTCAACATTGGCTTCTCTTATGTTCTTATGTTCTTATGAAATTTAAAGCACAGTTAGGCACACTGAAAGATCAGCATGGAAATACATTAATTGAACAGGACAAATAAATAAAAGATGGGAGCAATACACTGAAGAACTATACATAAGAGATGAAAGGGTGAAGAATCTTTGGAAGAAGAACCTACCGTTTTAGAAAGATAAGTGAAAGTTGCAATGAGAGCAATTGGGAGAAACAAATCCCCAAGGGGAGATGGGATATCAATAAAGCTATTCCAAGCCACAGAAACAGGGTCCATCAAAATCATAACAAGATTGTGCCAGCACATAAGGAAAACAAAATAATTGCCTACAGTCTGGAAGCATTCATTTCTCACTCAAGTAAAGTGATGCTCAAAATCTTACAACAAAGATGGTTACTGTATATGGTATGAGAAATGCCAGATGTCAAGCTGGATTCAGAAAAGGAAGAGGCACTAGAGATCATATTGCAAATTTACATTGGTTACTGGAGCCTACAAGACAATTTCAGAAGAAAATCAGCTTGTTTCCTAGGTTATACCAAAGCTTTTGACTGGATGGATAAGGAAAAGCCACTGTTAGCTTTAAAAGAAATGGGTGTGCCACCACATCTGATTACTTTGATGTGCAACCCTGTACTCTGGACAAGAGGCTACTATTAGGACAGAATATGGAGAAACAGAATGGTTTCCAGTTGGCAAAGGAGTCAGACAAGGATGTATTTTATGTCCCTATCTATTCAGTCTATATGCAGAACATATAATAAGGAAAAGTAGATTTAGAATTAGATGAAGGTGGAATGAAAACTGGTGGAAGTAATACTAAGCAGATAACACCACATTACTGGCAGAAAGCAGTGAAGACTTGAAACGACTACTGGTGAAGGTTAAAGCAGAAAGTGCCAAAGCAGAATTACAGCTGAACATTATTTATTTATTTATTATTCTGATTTATAGCCTGCCCTCCCCACAAGCGGGTTAAGGGCGGCTCACAAATAGGGCACATGCCAATACATAAAACAGATTAAAACAACATAAAAACAATCCTTTACAATATTAAATGCTCTGGATGTTCAGTCTTCAATAAGAAGTATCAAGACAAAAGTAATGAATACTGGGGAATTACATGACTCTAAGGTTGACAATGAAGAAATTGAAATTGTTCAAGATTTTCTGTTCCTTGGCTCAATCATTAATCAAAAGGGAGACTGCACCCAAGAAATCAGAAGAAGACTGAGACCATTGTCAGAAGAGAATTTCATGAAGGAAGCCAGCCATGAAGGAGCTAGAAAAGATGCTTAATTGTAAGGATATGTCACTGGCAACCAAGATCAAATTAATTAATGTCATGGTATTTCCCATTGCTATATATGGATGTGAAAGTTGGACAATGAAGAAAACTGAAAGGAAGAAAGTAGATTAGTTTGAAATGTGGTGTTGGAGGAGAGTTTTATGGATACTGTGGACCGCCAAAAAGACAAATAAGTGGGTTCTCGACCAAATCAAGCCTGAACTCTCCCTAGAAGCTAAAATGACTAGATTGAGGCTATTGTACTTTGATCACATTATGAAAAGACAATAATGCTAGGAAAAGTTGAAGGCAGTAGGAAAAGATCAAGAACCAACATGAGATGGATTGACTCAATAAAGGAAGGCACAACCCTCAGTTTTCAAGACCTGAACAAAGCTGTTAATGATAGGACGTTTTGTAGGACATTAATGCATAGGGTCCCTGTAAGAGAGAAGCAACTTGACGGCAGTTAAGACACACACACATACCACGAGCCATGTTCCCCCAAGCCTAATATCCCCTGTATTTTATCATTTTGGTCCACTTCCGAAATGCCTTCCTATTATCAAATCCCCCTCTAAGTTCAAAGCCCCCCAACAGACATCTCCATTCCTCTCGAACATCAATTTAAAGCCCTCCCAATAATTTAGCCAAACTCTTGACTGAACACATTCTTCCCCATCTTTGTAAGATGGACCCCATCACATGCAGGTGAGCCATCCTCAAGGAATCCTAATCCATGATTCCAAAAATCAAGTTGGTCCTGTGGGGGGCCATATCTTAATCATTGATTTACCTTCAAAGTCTTCTTCCACCTTCTTCTTTCTCAAACAGGGAGGATATCTCCTATTCAAAAACGCGAGGAAGCGCGAAGCAGTGACTCATGCAGAGATTTAGTGTGCAGCCCTCTATTACTTGTACTATTGGTAGATTCAGGTGGTTTTTTATACTAGTTTCATACTAGACATACATCAAACCACAAAAGGTTATTAATAGTCCAAATGCTTTCTTCTCTTTCTGTGGCTTGAATGTTAACTATTTTAATTTGCCTTTCTCTTAAAGGAGTAAAATTAAAAGTAATATATAAAACTGTAGGGTTATTAACAATGAGTTGCAATGTATAGTAGCCACTTGCAAATCCATCTATGCCCTACTACGTTTTAGAAATCAAAACAACTAACAATGTTATTTTAAAGATATAAGCAACAGCAATATTTCAGATGCCTCGGGGAAGGGGAGACAAGAGAAGATGCCCACATTTTTGCATTGCACTCAGATGGGATGTCTGTGTTTTTTAACTGTAGTTGCATAATCCTCCTTCCTCCTGTTGTTGGCATGGAAATGGAATTTTTAAAAGCTTTACACAGCTGTGCAGACATTTAGTTCAATTAGCTTCTGCTAGTTGCAGTCATGTGATGTAACTTGTACTGGTGAGAAATACAATGAGACTAGAGCCCAAACTATACAAAATATTTCAGTTTTTCAGGAAGGATATATACTATTTTGAAGCTAAGAAGATATTTCCTAAGAGGACATTAACTCATTGCTTGCTGCAAATACGGATCACTATCCTCAATATCAGGTACCAACAACCTGAAACAAAAGCCATATACTACATTTTGATTAAGACCAACCAAAATGTCCCCAAAACAGCTTGCAAGCTTTTGAATTTTCCTTGACTCTTTATCAGCCTGGATGTTAAAAAGTTAAAAATGGGTGTGGAGAGCAACCTTTCATGCCATGGTGTAAAGAAGTCTTTATCTGCATCCCATAGCATTCTTAGGTGGACACTGCTAGCTGGTATCAGATTGTGCCCCTGGCATGTTGGGAAGAATAAAACAATAGCAGCATCCCATAGGAAATATAAAAAACAGCAGTTTGTCTGGGACTTCCATTGTCTTAATTTTTATGACACATAGTATGTTTCATGTGATCAGTACCACATAATTCACATTTAGCGATAAAATATCTTCAAATACATTAGACGCAGAAAACCAGCCAGGGAGGCAGTGGGGCCCTTGGATGACCAAGGGATGAAACGATTACTAAAAGATGATAAGGAAATGGCAAAGAAGCTGAATGCATTTTTTACCTCTGTTTTCACTGTGGAAGATGGGAGGGGCACCGAAAGACCTGAGTTGGATTGAGGTGATGAGAGAGGAAGTCCTGTGATTGATGGACAAATTAAAAACTAACAAATCACCAGTCCCAGATGGCATACATCCAAAAGTTCTGAATAAACTCAAATGTGAACTTGGGGTTTTCCTGACAAAAATAGGCAGTCATTCACTAAAATCTGCTCCCATTCCCAAGGACTGGAAGGTAGCTAATATAACCCCCATCTTTTTAAAAAGGTTCCAGAGGAGATCTGGGAAATTACAGGTGATCAGTCTAACATCAATACTGGGTAAATTGGTGAAATCTGTTATCAAAGATAGAATTACTAGGCACCCTGATGAACAAAGACTATTGAGGAAGAATCAGCATGGATTCTGTAAGGGAAGATCTTGTCACACTAACCTTTATGAGGGGGTGAACAAACATGTGGACAAGGTTGACCCAGGAGATGTTGTTTACCTAGACTTCCAGAAAGCTTTTCATAAAGTTTAATAGCTCTCTGAATGTCTTCCTTGCCCCAGTAGGAGTAGCCAGAGGTCACCATGACTTCCAGGCACGTGCACATACACATGCGCACACACAAAAATGCAAAAAAACAAATACCAAAAGACCTACCTGGTTAATTAACAGGAAGCAGAGAGAATGGGCAGTTTTCACAGTGGAAGGTGGGAAGCAGTGGGATACTGCAGGGCTCAGTACTAGGGCCAGTGCTTTTTAACTGGTTAATTAATTAGTTGGAATTGGGAGTAAGCAGTGAAGTGGGTAAGTTTGCAGATGACACTAAATTTTTCAGGGCTGTGAAAACCAGGGAGGACTGTGAGGCAGTCCATTTGTGTGGCAAATGAGGTTCAACATGGGCTAATGTAAAGTAAACCACATTAGAGCCAGAAATCCTTAAAATAAATATATATTGATGGGGTCTGAACTGGTGGTAACTGACTAGGAGAATGATCTTGGTGTCATGGTAGATAATTCACTGAAGATGTCAACTCAGTATGTGACAGCAATAAAAAAGGCAAATGCTATGCTGGGGCTTATTAGGAAGGGATAGAAAACAAATCAGCCAGTATCATAATGCACTTGTATAAATCTATGGTGTCGCCCTATTTAGAATACTGTGTACACTTCTGGTCATCATACCTCATAAAAGATATAATGGCATTGGTAAAGGTGTGGAAAAGGGCAACTAAAATGATTAACCCCTGGTGAAATTAATAGCAGGAACGTGTGGGAAGTACAGCTCTGTTTGAGTGGGTAAAGGCAGTAACTTCATTCAGTACACATACTGAAACAGCAGCATTTCAGGTATAGATTACTTGGTACTACTAAAAGAAAAGCACAATGAAAATGGGCAGCTTTCTTCCCAGTTTGTTTATATTTTATAATCCTATGCAATTGAAGCTTTAATGGAATCTTCAAATGCATTGTCATGCTTAACTTGGGGGTGGAGAGCAGGAGCACTTTTCCATAATATATATGGAAAATTATTGAGTATTTAGCTCATCTGAAATGTCTGTTAGAAACACGCTTATATCAAACCCCATCAGCATTCTGTGGTGTGTGCAGTTGCTGGTAACTTTTCATCTAGTTTTCCAAATAAACCCAGTTTTGGCTACAGCAGAACTGATGTGTGACATCTCCTTCCTGCTGATGCTGATTTGCTTGGGCCATTTCTCAAAACGGTGGTGTCAAAGTTTAGTGGAGCATTTTACTTCCCCCACATTGCACTACTAACAACTGCATTACTAGGCAAATAAGGCACACAAGTTAGTGTACTGGATTTTGCTTGGATTTTACTACATGCCTTAATTTAGGATCAGTTATATAATTCTAGCATTAAAATACATTGACTTTCCATAGTAACAGAGATATGGTCTCAAGGCTATCACTTATCCTCCAAGTTATGTGTTTTGCTGTGGATGGTCACTTCTGTTTGAATCTGGAACTAAGGATGTTGCATAAAAACTCAGTACACTGATATGCTTCCATTGGGCCAATGGCTAACTTTTTAAAAAACTGCTCTGCAAGTCACTAGAGACATCCAGCATTAGAAAATTCCTACAGAATAATAATTATAACTACCCAAACATTTTGATAGCTTGACAGTGTTGAAGACTGTTATTCAAGTATCAAATGCTGTTTCTTAATCTTGTTCACTTTTGATAACTGATCTGTGTACAGTTCAAGCTAGGCTAACTTCTCACTGTGAAGATGAATTCTGAAGACAAAGTTAGTGTTGCTTCTGGTGCATTGGTGTGTCTCTGATCATAAAGTCTGTTATGAAGAACTTCTCCTATGACTTAGGTGAGCTTTATGCTAACTTCTAAAGACAGAACAGGTCATAGTGACATCTTGGGATCCCCTGAATGAATCATTCTTAAGGCAGGGAATAAAACCGGGAGTCTTATTTAGAACTGTCAAGAACTTGTTTTTAACTAAGACTGTAGTTGTAGGAAAAGCTGGTGTAGGCTTCATGAATTGAAGTGGGAAGGCAGAAATTTAGCAGCCGCAGCTTCTAAACTTCCTTTTTTGTCTGACTATTAAAGGTGGAGGAGTTTTGTCCGCTACTGCATTTGATCACACAATCTATACATAAGCATTCTTGTTGGCTACTGTGGTATAGTGGTTGAAACATCAGGCCAGGACTGGGGGAGGCCCATGTTCAAATTCCCACTCAGTCTTGAAGTTTACTGGGATACCTTGGGCTACTCTCTCACTCTTTTCAGCCTAACCCAGCCCACTGGGCAGTTAAGATAAAATGGTAGGGGCCCTCCATTGGGAAAGGGTAGGATGCAAATAAGACAGGTATTGAAAGTTGTGGGCCTGGATGGAAAGGCAGGGTATAAATGTTTTTAATACATAAATGCCACCTGTGGTCAACCTCAGAATTGGTCTCCCTGTGCTGTTTATCCTCTTAAGGTCTAGTCCTATGCGCGCCTACTTTGCAAGTTCTCTTGTAATCATTGGAATTTAACTGTCAGATAAATAATGAACAGGTTTGGCTGCACCTAACTTAAGTGGGCTTCCCGGGCTTGTTTCTGAGCACTCCCCCCCCCCCCAATCTCAATCCTGTTGGATTTACGGCAAGGGAAAAGACGCTTCCCTTTGTGTGTTCATGAAAGTAAAAAGGTTTGTAGATCTCCACAGGATTTGTAGTAATCTGTATTTTTGGCAGTTTGCAGGTCTGAAAGTTAGAATTGTTAATTCCCACCCAAAGCATTACTTGCAAGAACAGTTTTTATAGTGTTATAATAAAAACATAACTTTATTCATTAAAAGGTGTCACATGTTTTTCTTTAAAAAGTGCAGTATAAATATCTAAATAAATAAATGTTAAAAGGATCTGCACATTTAAAGTGAAGATTTAACTATGCTGCACTGTAATCCTTGTAAATTGTGGTGGTGGATTTTCATTTTCAATAGTAGATCTTTACTACCTGAGGCATCATTAGGTGGTGGGGGTTTATTTATCAGATTCTTCTGGGGCTGGGAATGCTAGGTTTGTGTCCAGCTAGTGCAAATGACAGCTATAGTGATAACTTAAGCTTATTGTACATTGAGAAGTCCTTACATGTTCTTTACTTTAAAACATGAGTAATCAGATGCTTCTTACAACCTTTAAGAACACACAGAATCTTGGGCAGCTGCCATATGCTTTTCAGACAGATTGTTCCATCAAGAATATATTACTTGGCTGTAACTTGATTATTCCAGAGCTCAGCTATACAGCTGTTTTGTGTGCACCTCTTTCTGTTGTCCATTCAGGGCAACAGTTTATCAAGTACCTTGTATTTTGTCTGTCCTTTTACAAAAAGCTTTGTGTCTGGGTCTGAATTAGGCTAATGTTTTATAATGCTTATGATCTGTGCTTGAATTGTTTTCAGTGTGGATTGCCTTAAACTGAGAAACCTTAAATTGGTATCTGAAATTACTCTTTAAATAAAAATTGTTCATTTGTTATTTGCATATTTCCTAAATAAAATGCATGCTGACTGGTTCTTACAACCATAAAACATGTATTAATATGATGTTCCGGTGATGCGTCAGGATCCTCAGGTGAATTGCAGAAGCCCCACTCACTGGATATTGAGCTCCTGTTGAACTGCCTTTTTGTTAGAATTTGACTGCTGGTGCATATGCCTCCTGTCTCTCCTGAAGTGAGAGAGAAGCAGTGAGACGGGATGTCAAGATCACTCAGCAGTGGAAAAGATTCCCTTTTTAGCACAGGCAGGTTCAGGTACTTTTATTCTCCATCTGCCTGTCACATGACTCTTATTTGGTTATGATGTCATGTTACTTCTTATCATATGCTTTTCAGCTCAGTAGCTTCCACACTACAGCACGGGAGGTGAGGGTTTGGAAATGTTGAAGACCACTATCTGGGACACTACTCCCTGCCAGCATCTCTACCAAATAACTGTCCCAGGATCTCAGTGTTCCACCAAATATTACTTAGCAAGAGATCTGGGGGACAATGGAGGGGGGCAGCTGTTGGTGTGATGCCACTTCTGGTTTTCCCAGAAGTCACACCTCTCTAGGAATTGCCTGCAGAGGTGTGAAGTCACTTCCTGGTTTTTTTCTGGGGATGATGTCATGCCATTGGCCAAATGGTCACTTTTCAAAACATATTTCTCCTGCTGCTGCTAAGAGTGGTGGCAGGGAACAAGAGCCAGGGGAAAAGGGATCCCTCCCCTCAGGGGGTGAGCAAAAGTAATTCATCAGATACTGGGTTAGATCCTGACAATAATGTCCACTAATGGGAGCATGAGAGATTGTCACCAATTTGCCCCTCATACTGTTTTTAGGAGTCTCCTGTTTCTAGGAATGTCATTCATGAAGGTAAGTGGGCTGCTATGGGAGAACGGAGGCAGGGAACCTTGATTCTGCTAACAGAAATACCTTGATAATGGAAATAATCATTAGAACCCAACACACTAGGCTTGTATTAAGGGAGACTGTCTATGCTGTCCAGGTTATTTTCATGAGCTCGACCTCCCAAGGCCCAGTCACTGAAGCCACCAGCAATGGGAGTGGTAAGTGTGAGAGAGAAGGACAAACATCTGGGATTCTCTTAAGCTGACAGGCCCAGCTTTTCCAGTGTTCCTTTAAGTCCCAATAGGTAATGCGGTATTTTATTACTCTTGTTGTGTAAAACAACAAGACCAATAAAATAAAACTTTTCATAGCAACTGGTTTGAATTAAATGAATGTAACAGTTTTGGGAGCCCTGCCCTGGATAGCCAAGGCTAGCCTGATCTCAGAAGCTAAGCAAGGTTGGCCCTGGCTAGTATTTGAATGAGTGGCCAGTGGCCACCAAGGAGTACCCTAGAATACCAGGGTCGTGACGTGGAGACAGGCCATGGCAAACCACCTCTGAATGTCTCTTGTCTTGAAAACCCAATGGGGTCACCATAAGTCAGCTGAGACTTGATGGCAAAAAACAAGATTTGGGAATTGTAAACCATTTGGAAAAGTCGAGTATAAGTACAACAAATAATGATATTTTAAAAGCTAAACAGAACTTTAGTATAGCCTCAGAGGATACATTATGCATTTTTAGAGTATTAACTTAATAATATGACTATTTTTAAAAAATTGTAGTATCCCACACACTAAAACCACAACAATTTTTTATTTCTCATTGGATCAGCACTGGAAGGTGCTGCTTTTTCCCAATGTTGGCTTCTGTTTCAGTATGGCCCTTCTCCTTGGTCATATAATTATCCTGCCCTCAAAAACAATTCAACCAGCATCAAGGGCTTGTGATGGTAGTTACTGATCAGATCATTGTTCTCCATGAGATGAAAGGTAAATGTCCATGTTGCTCAGATGGCAGATACAAATAGGTACAGCAGGAATACCGAGCCAATTGCAAAAATCTAGTAGTTACTAGGGTTAGAAGAATATTGAAAGGTAAACCAGAAGGATCCGTGGATGTTATCTATGATGATTTGCCAGTTATCGGCCTTCCATGTCAATTCATTATATAAGTACAGAACTGTTGTATGATGACCATCATTTTCCCCTTCTCCCAAAAGTCTTAAATTCATTTCTAACAGATTATATGTTCACATTAATTTCAACTTTCATTTTAAACCAGGTTATTTTTAGAAGTGTATAGCTGAATCCTGAATTCTGATTTATTTATTTTTAAACTTAAGTCTGTATTTTTGTCGCTGCTGATCCTAACTTGGTCTAAGACGTGCCTCATCTATTCAGAATCTTAAAACTAAAACCATCTTGGCCAATAGGACTGCATCTGGCAAATTAATGGGGAGTCAGTCACCCTTTGCTCCTTTGATGTCACAATTGAGCCTGTTAGTTACCCAACAAAGGCTCCACTTGTAAGGAGAGAGTGCAGTCTCCTGTGCACAACAACTTTTGCTGTAGAAGGTGGTTAGTGAAATGGGCAAAAATGAGCAAAGCCTACAAGTCATTTGACATAGCTTTGGAGAAACTGTACAGCTAATCCTGTATAATTGCTGGTTACATGTTTGCCTTGGGGAGGATAACGAAGCTTACAGAGGCTGGTCCTTAATCGAGAGATTTGTCACTCATCTCTACCAAGATGTAAGAGTCTAACCAAATACATTTTTTCAAAAAAGTGAATAATATTGAAATTGGCCACAGTAGTTTATAGAACTGAAAAAATTGCCTCACCTCCTTCTGCTGGTGAAGGAAATGCAGTAGAGCAAGCTTTCACTTTTCAGTTCTTGCCTTTAATGGGGCTCTTTGGGGAGACCTTTTTGGGAGACCTGAGCAAGGCTGTTAACCATGGGATGTTTTGGAGGTCATTAATTCATAGGGACGCCATAAGTCCAAAGCGAATTGACAGCACTTAACACATGCACATATCTTTAGCAGACTAAATGGCTTTGGCGCTGGCCATCTTCTCCGGTATTGTCCTGATTGCCAGTTAAGATCCTGTTCTCCAGCCCAGTTCAAAGGGCTCCCTAAGAGGTGAAACACATGGCAACCAGAGATGCAGCTTTCTCAGAGGTGGCACTTGGCCTTTGGAAGACTCACTTGGTGCTTACCTTACTCTCTTTTAGTCACTAAGCTTTTAACAAAGGGGTCCTATTTGTTTTAGCTGTTTTGTGGTCTGCTTCTGGCCTGTGGACTGTTCTATCAGCAACATTTTAGGCTGCTCAGTGTTTGTCTTGTACTGTTTTTATGCCCTGGCTTATTCTTAATAGCTTGTTTGGTTGTGTTTTATTTTGGTTGTGGGCAGTCTCTGGAGAAGCTGCATATAAATGTTCTAAATAAGCGAGGAAGGAGTGGCAGTTTCCCCCAATCTCTCCCCCCTCCATCAAGGCCACTCACTGTGGCTCATGGCATTTTGTCTACAAAATGACTCCATCAATACAGCACTGGCTTTTCAGGTGTCTTGTGGGGATTGCTGTAGAATGGGGAAAAGATGATTTGCTACTGAGAGTGCCTTCTGCTTGTGGTTTAAAGGATCTGGCCTTTTCAGTTCCATCCCCCCACACACTATAATGTCTGTTGGGTTTTATGAGTCTGTTTTGGGAAATTTATCAGTTGGAATTTTGTGGGAATAATTAAGGAGGACTTGTGCCTCCTCAACAGCTTTCTGGGGAAGTCCATCTTCTCTTTCATTAACCATGGATTTAGTCGATCTGCCATTCATTTGACAGTATGTAAAAGTCAATAGACCATCCTAGTTCTCTTCATAGGGGCCTATTTGTAGGGGGTCAAAATGGCTGTTGATAGCTTGTTTGAGCATTGAACTGGGAACCTGCAACTTGTGAGATGGACCTGAGTGCTCTAGGTAATCTAGCAAAGTTGATTCATATACTTAGTTGTAGCTGCTAAGGATCATCCTTGTTCTTGAGAGTCAGCCATTCCCAAACTGTGTCATGGGAAAAATAAAATTAAATCATCCAGATTTCTAGTGAGGCTCTAGGTGTGCCTTCTTCCAAATAGCTTCTTCTGAGGGCAGGTAAGTATGCTGTCTCTCTACCTCAGGAGCAACCCCTGACTCCTGCTTGCAGAGGGATATCTGTCCTAAGAGGCGGTTACGTTCTGCTCCTGACTAGAAGACTTTTGTGCTGACCTGCTTTCTCTCTGTTCCCTTGCAAGGCTTGCAAGTTACCTGTGTCTTATTCTGCTGTTGTCAGTCTTCCTCAGAGACAGGCATAAAACAGTTAAGTTGAACCTCCCCTCCATCCCTCCTATCAAGTATCCTAGTTGCTGAGCTCCTTTCCTTCATGCATTCTGTATAATTTGATGTGAAATATAAGCACCACTTACCATCACCCATACAGTCAAATTATTCAGCAGAAGCAAAAAAAAAAAAATAAGGCAAGGTGTGGAATTTAAAAAAAATGCATGTGAAGAGATGAGTAATAATGCACTGTGGAGAGAAGTGTCTAATTAGCGTTAGCAGGCGGGGAAACAGGAGCAATTCAGTGTGCAGAAGTGGGACTGAACCAAATTGTGTGTTCTCCCCCCCCCACTGTACCACGCCCTGCTCTTGAAGGGTTTGGAACTTCTCTGTGAATCCCTGGCTTAGAATGCAGCCTTATCAGGTCAGTTGGCAGACAGGGGAGCCAGCAAAAAAAGAGTGACTTTTAACTGGGTCTGCAGGAACAGTGCTGTGAATATTCTAGTTCTTCTTGCAGCAAAAGTCCTAATGTTCTCTGTTCCCACTGTTCATCTTTTTCTTCTCTTCCTCCTGCTTTTTCTAGGGTTTTGGCATCGGTGATGAGAAATGGGGTATGATGTAGCACGCTTTCAAGGGGATGTTGATGAAGACCTTATATGCCCCATTTGTAGTGGGGTCCTGGAGGAGCCAGTGCAGGTAGGTGTTGGTGATCAGCTTGACTTTTGTTTTGCCTTGTTGATATAATTGGAAAGCTGACAATTTTCTCTGCCAAATCTGTATTGGCCTTTCCCTTCCCAATTGAGGATACATGTAATAGTGCTGACTTTTTTTTTAGCTCTATTGTATTACTAGATATTTTGATCTCCAAGACTTCAACCCAAGAACTGGGGCTTAAAAAATATACTTCCAGAAGAAACCTTGGTTGGGTGGGGGGGTGTAGATGATTTTTTTTTTTTTTTTGCAAAATTCTACTAGGTTCTGCTCAGCATAATGAATCTCACTGAAGCTGGCATACAAATTAAACAGCCTATGTTATGCTCTGAATACTGATCAGTTAGTGAATTCTTCGTATGATGTCTTGAAATCAGATGGGGGAAAAGCCTGGTAAATACATTGTATCCAAATATAAGGCAGGGCACTTCATCATGACAGGAAATTTAATAAAGGATATTGGAGAATACAATATTGCTAAAATCAGCTGCAGTCCCTTCTGGGTTGTCTGAAATGCCTGTGTAGGATCGTGACATTAGGTAATACTTACTTGAAAGCAAATGCATTTTTGCAGATCTGAGGCTGTGTTGTAGAGGGGCTGCTTCAAGTAAGATTGCTACATAGAATGTCCTGCATAGGATTTACAGTGTTAATTTGGCATGTAATGATCACACATGTTTTTATTTTGTGTGTACATACATGCTAAGAAGCCACAACTAGCTGTAGCTTCCCAGTGTGTGTATAGTGTATACATTTGCAATAAAAATATATACACAATATTTACATGTGACCGTATGCATGCAGTTTGCAGCCCATATTGCAAAATGTGAATGAGCTCCTAAGCATAGCTGAGTAATGATTCTTTTGTTGGTAGGACAGCCAGCTCTATCTGTAGCTGTGAGTGAATTGAGTAGGTGAAGGACTGATATCTCTGTAGGAAAGATGTCCTTGAAAAGGTAGATTAAGGTAAACTACTGAGCCTTGAATTTATTTGATTGGCTTGCATATGGAAAAAAGGCATTGGGTGGCAGCAGAAAATCTGCTGAGGAATACAGGTTAAATGAAAATGATATTGTAGGTTGCACTATTTTGAGCTGCAATTAACTGAAGAACAAAATGGAGAACTTTCAGATAGTTGCATAACTGTGCACTCTGGGAGTACCACTGTTTTAAAAGCTGCTGTTTCTGGGGAAGCTAGCAACATCAGGAAAAACTATTGTAAGAAGACATTGCTGGAGGGGGCAGCAGTGGGAGGGCTTCTAGTGTCCTGGCCCCACTGCTGGACCTCCTGATAGCACGTGGTATTTTTGGCCGCTGTGTGACAGAGTGTTGGACTAGATGGGCCATTGGCCTGATTCAACATTGGCTTCTCTTATGTTCTTATGTTCTTAAATAAATCTAATTATTAAATAAGTAAACTTATCTGTGATTGATTTTTATATACCGTAATAGTGAATAATTACAGTTATGAACTATAGAAAGCACATAATTCCACTGAGGTCTATGTACTCAATTTCAGAGCAGGTAAGTACAAATTTGTAAGTTTCAAGACAGCGACATCAAGAGACAAATCATCAAGAAGACTTCATCAAAAGAAGAATCATCACAGGAGGATCCCAGGTATAGACTCCCTCATTTCGCTAAACTTCTTCAGTGAGACCAGTATCAGTGTCACAACTGATGTTCTCTCCAAATTTTTTGTAGATACCAATAAAAATGACAGTCATTTCAAGAGTAGTTCTACATCTATTATTGAAATCTCGTATGTGGGCACCATTCATACTGAAAATTAAACTGGAAATTAATCAGAACTTTCTAGTGCTGGTTTAATCAAAATTTTCTAGGGAGTGTATACCTCGGATCCTTATGTGATGATTCTTCCTTTGATGAATTCTTCTTGATGATTCGTCTCTTGATGTTGATGTTTTTAAACTTACAAAATTGTACTTACCTGCTCTGAAATTGAGTACATAGACCTCAGTGGAATTGTTTGCTTTTTATAGTTCATGATTGTACTTGTTCACTATTAAGGAATATAAAAATCAATCACAGGTAAGTCTATTTAATTATTAGATTTATTTAGTGTCTTATTATAGTTGTTTTTCCTATTGTTGCTGGCTTATATTGACACTATAATCCTCCGAACGCTGGTAGCTGTTTCTGGGGAGACTGAACCTGCTGGGTCATAGATTTATTTTTGTACAGGGTACTGGTAGGGATTGTTCTTTTTCCAGTTGTTCTCCTTACTTAATATTGGCATTAGGAAACATGAACCAAAATGTGCCTTTCTTTCCTAAAGTTTAATCTATTCAGTGTAAAAAACTGAATGCATGGTACATGTGCATGCATTAAAGAATTCCAGTGATTATAGACACACACACACAGTCTTTTCTCATTTTATACAAAAAACAAACATACAAACAAAACTTTACAAATTCAACAAATATCCACACTTCTTGTCCTAATACAATTGATAATTTTCAGCCATTCGGACCACATTGTTACAAAGTTCCTACCATTCACACAAAAGGTGAGACTAACCATCAAATAAACATCATTCATTTTATCCAGCCAAGCTTGGAGATTCTTTTGATTTACAACATTTTGTGAAGTTTAACCTAACCACAGTGACTGAATTTAACAAAATAAGCTGAGAATTACCTGAAAATGCGGGACCATAATTAAGCAAGAAAGTTTCACGTGTCTTCAAAACACTTCTATTTAAACCATCACTTAACAAGCTAGAAAATTTATTCTAGTATTCAACCGTCCTTAGACAATACCATCACAAATGTATAAAAACTGCTGATTCAGCATGATAATACCAGCAATTGCCTGAATGAGAGTTGTATGTCTTCGCAATTAGCTTTGACATACAACTGTTTAATCACTTTGTAGATATTTTCCTTAAAGTTCAGGCATATGGAAAAGGAAGAACCACGGGACAACACAAACTTCCAGACATTCTCAGCTACACCATAGCCTAAAGTATGGTCTCGCTTGTAGATGAAGCTTGCATCTTCAACAAAGTTTATAATCAAGCTATATAGTTTTGATAGAAAATGTTTCTGAGGTTGCATTATTAGATTTTCAAAATCATTCAGTTTCCTTAACGGTAATCTTTTTCACAAGTTCATATTAGATTATAGCGAAACCAAGATATCTGGTTATCACTGATTCTGAGAATTCCAGAGTTAATGCTGTTTGAGTATGCTAGGAACATTGTTAGCTTGCCATGTATGAGATAGAAACAAAAAGCTCATCAGAAGAAATGGGCTTAGTGCACTAAGAATCATATGAGATCACAAATTACATCTAATCTATTGTGGCATGGCTGATGCAGTGAACCCAACATGAGCTGGATTGACTCAATAAAGCAAGCAGCAGCCCTCAAGTTTGCAAGACCAGAGAATGAATGTTAACGACAGGACGTTCTGGAGGACATTAATTCATAGGGTCGCCATAAGTCAGAAGTGACTTGACAGCACTTAACACACACACACATTACCTTACATATTCCATCCACTTCCTTCTCCTTCTCCTTGATGTTTCCTCAGTGCCCCCCCATCCAAAGAGTTTTCCAGAATTCTCACAATTCTTCCCATCACCTTCTAGCTTCCAAACACTTTCATGGTGGGAAAAATGTAACTGTTCACAAGGGCATATGAGCAACTTCAGTAAGAATATCATTTGCTTACCTTACAGCTATGTATAAAGTGTGGTATTTTCCCCATTTTTGTTTTGTCACTTGGATGATTCATTGAATAGGTTGAAGGCCAAAAGCTTCTGCTTGGTGCGGGAAATCATAAAGGCAACCTGAACTCTTGACAAATGACCCAGCAGGTAGTTTATTGAAAGTGAAGACTAAAATGGTTTTCTTCATATATTTTAAAGTTGCCTTGGCCATGGGCTTTTAGTTTCTTGCTAAAATGCTTGTAGGGCTTCAGTACTGCTTAGATGTGTATCTGGGAGTATAATTTCCAGAGTAGTGCTATCAAATGAGCTGACTAGCCATAGTTCAAGAAATGTGTAGAGTGCAAGCATGGAGAGAGTGCATTAATATTGGCATCTTTGTTTAGCATAAGAACATAAGAGAAGCCAATGTTGGATCAGGCCAGTGGCCCATCCAGTCCAACACTCTGTCACACAGTGGCCAAAAATGCCAAGTGCCGTCAGGAGGTCCACCAGTGGGGCCAAGACACTAGAAGCCTTCCCACTCTTGCCCCCCCCCAAGCACCAAGAATACAGAGCATCACTTGCCCCAGCCTGAGAGTTCCTATCTATACTTTGTGGCTAATAGCCTCTGATGGACCTCTGCTCCATATATTTATCCAATGCCCTCTTGAAGCTGTCCATGCTTGTAGCTGCCACCACCTCCTGTGGCAGTGAATTCCATGTGTTAATCACTCTTTTGGGTAAAGAAGTACTTCCTTTTATCTGTTCTAACCCAACTGCTCAGCAATTTCATTGAGTGCCCATGAGTTCTTGTACTGTGAGAAAGGGAGAAAAGTACTTCTTTCTTGACCCGCTCTATCCCATGCACAACGCATAATATCCAATGTGAATGTCAGCAGAGGTTTCTCTTTTTTTTGTATCTCTCAGCTGCCATTTCCCATTTTCTCTGTCTAGGCTTATGGAGTGGAGATGGCAGTTTAGGAACATTAACTGGGAGGCCTCTGTTACAGTGACAGTTGGCCCACTCTGTGTCCCCACTTTGGTGGGAGTGGGTCAATGGGAAGCAGTTGCTGGCTCTTCAAGTCTTGCTCAGTACAAAATAAGGCCCTCTTAAAAACTGCCAACTCATGTTCTGAAATGTTGTGAATGTATGTATATTTGTCTTCATTGTTTGATTAGTCTGTATTACAGCAGCAGTCAAGCAATACACTTGTTTCCTTGTATAATAATTCTTGAGCATCTCAACCTGCAGAGTGCATACTCTTTCCACAAGTGTGTCCTCTTGGATCCAAGGGTAGCAGCACACTTTCTTTCAGGCGAGGCAAACCCTTGGGATCAGTAATGGTTTTGGTCACACAAATACATAGGTCCTTTCTGCATTTGCCTGCCATTCTGGATTTTTTCAGTGTTTGATTTGAGGCAATTTAAGTCAACAGCAAAACAACATCCAAATAACCTGGGGCAACAGCAGGCTAAAACCAGGCTGACCACTGAAGGGAGGTAATGTAATGCAGAATGGAGGAAAAATCTGGAGTAAAAAGAAGGTTGAACTCGATTTTAGTGCAGAATGAAAAAAAAACACCCATGGATTAAAAAACAGGTTGAATTAGATTTTAGTGCATAATTGCGTGGAGGACACTTTGGTGAACGTGGATTAAAAGGAGAGTGCAGAAAGGGCCATGGCCTCAGAAAAGAGAGCAAGGGAAGAATGGAAAGCTGTGAACTGATAGACAGGAAATCTAAGCTTTTTGCCTTTCCTTTCATGGGCAGTTCCCAAAAGGCATAGCTGTGAGAGGAGGAAGGCAGTCTGTTAAATGCATTTGTGTGTGAATAAATCTTCTTGGCAAGAGCAGTCCTCATCACTACAGATGTCCTTTACTTGGAGTGCTGTCTGTCTTGTGCCCATAGGCTACTTAGTGAATACAGCTGTTTTTAAGGGCATAGCTGTTATTAAGGGGGCAAAAGGGTTAACCTGTCCTAAGAAATAGGCTTCAACACACTTGGGGAGGGGAGACTACAGCGTGTGTATGTGTTAACTATAAAACTGATGTGATTGCTGACTATTTTGGGCTCAGCATTGAGGGCATTATGCAGAGGGGAAATTGTTTTCCAGATGGTTTAGAGGTCACATTTTCCTATGTATAAGCTATCAGGATTGTTTGTATCATTCTGTTTTTCAGTTGAAATCCTTGTACTGTACAGGACACATGGCTCCTTTTGCTGGCGCCCTCTTTCCATTCATTAAACTCCGAGTTGGAAGGGACTACCAGGATCATCCAGTCAAACATCCTGCCAGCGCAGGAACTAGAGACATAAAATTTCTGGAAATTTTGAAGCCACTCCCCTCTCCCCACACTTTTTCAGGGGGAAAAATGGAAATTTGGGGGGAAATTGAACTATATGGAACAGCTACTATCTTATTAAACCTAAACCAATTTTACTGCTTTAATAACATAAAATGCATTGTTTATACATTAGCATATAACATTCCAATATTTTACATATATATGGAATTTAAATGTTATAAATTTCTTAGTTTCTACAAGCAAAAATGCAAATATACCCAGTATTTGAGAGAAAACTGTGAAGTAATGCACCGTATGCTGTCTTAATACACATACCTTGATTTTTGCTGTCTGACTGGAGAGAGCTCAGTTCTCAATGAAATGTTCAGTTTTGGTGCAGTTTCTGCCCTACCTTCTTCTGATCTTTTTTCCCTCCAGCAAGGTAGGGCAATAAGCTACTTGTTATCCAGTCTGTGGAGATCTGTCTCATCAGCAGGCTTGCCAAGTCCCCCCGGCGCCAGCAAATCAGGCCCCAGGGGAACTCGACCTCCTTCTGGCAAACGTCCCCAGCGTGATGATGCCACCTGGAAGTGACATCATCATGCTGGCCACGTTGGGGGTGGGACACTCTATGATTTGAGGGAAAACTCTATGGTTTTCCCTCAAATCCCAGTGACCCCACCCCCAACGCCCCGATGCGATGATGTCACTTCCGAGTGGCATCATAGCGGTGGTGCGCACTCCAGGGACAGCGCGGGACTCCCCCACTGTAAGTTAATTTCGACTTGGCAACCCTACTCACCAGTGGCTGGAAGGAGAGTTGAAAAGGTCAGCCATGTCAGTTCAAAGGACAATATGAGGCATGGAACAGTTGAAAATCAGTGAAAGCTCTGTATGCCCCCCTCCCTTCTTGAAGATTATCCTTCTAGGTTCAGAAATACTTGGATTTAAGAGCTGCATGCCCACATGTCTTTAAAAGCATTTCACTCATTTGAGAAGAGAAAATATTTCATAGGAGGTTTTTTTAGTATCCCCCCAAAAAAGAGCCTTGGAAAAGGGGAAAAAACATTTTCCCCAAATTTTTCTGTTTTTTCCCCTGGACTTTCACGTCTCTAGCAGGAACTACGATACCCCCAACAAATATCTATCCAATCTATACTTAACAGTCTCCAATAATGAATAATCTACCACCTCACGAAGGGGACTGTTCCAGTGTCAAATACATCTCATTGTCAGGAAGTTCTTCCTCAAAGTTATATGAAACCTCCTTTGCTGTAGTTCATATCCATTAGTCCACTTTCTGTCATCCAACATGAGTGAAAACATATCTTCCCTATCTTCCACATGGCATCCCTTTAGATATTGGAAAGTGGCAATGCTATCATCTTGTAAACATTTCTTATGTAAGAAATCCCCAGCTCTTTCAGCCTCTTCTCATATGGTATGGTTCCAAACCCCTCACCAGCTTTGTTGCCCTACAGTGAACTCCTTCCATCTTATTGACACCCTTTCCAAACTAAATGCAGTACTCCAGGTGAGATCTAACCAAAGCAGAGTACAGCAGCACCAATACTTTGCAAGGCCTCAATGCTACATTTCTGTTAATTCAGCCTAAAATCAGATTTTTACTACCCAAGTGCAACACTTGTCCCTGTTAAACTTCATTTTATTTGCCTGGGCCCAATCCTGCATTCTACCCAAGTCCAGCTGTATCCTATTTCTGTCTTCCAAGGTATTAACTACCCCACCCAATTTAGTATCATCTGCAAACTTGATGAGCGCATTCTGAACTCCTTCATCTATGTAATTTATAAAAGAGGTTAAACAGTACTGAGCCCAAAACACCCCACTTGTTACCTCCCTCCAGCTGATGGGGAACCTTGCACTTTTACCCTCTGGGTACGATCTAGCAACCAGGCCTTAATCCACCTAACAGTACCAATGTCTAGTCCACATCTCACCAACTTCTCAACAAGAACATCATAGGGCACTATGTGAAAGCTCTACTAAAATTAAAATAGACCACATCCACAGGATTCCCCTGATCTGCCAAACCAGTAATTCTGTCCACATGACTTATTTCTAAGAAAACCTCACTGTGATTTAACAATTACACCATGTCTATCCAAATGTCTGCAAACAGACCTCCTTAATAATCTGTTCTGAAATCTTTCTTGGAATTGATGTCAAACTAACAGGCCAGTAATGTCCTGGATCATCTCCCCCCCACCTTTCTTAAAAATAGGTGTAACATTAGCCTTTTCCCAACCCCTCAGTACCTCCCCCATCCTACAAGATTTTTCAAAAATTAAAGAGAGGTTCTGATACATTTGTCAACTTCAACATCCTAGGATGTAATTTATCAGGTCTCAAGGATTTGTATGGATTTAAAGCAACCAGGTGTTCCCAGAACATCCCTACTTATCCCTGCATTGTATCAGATCTAGAATGATGTGTAATAGAGTTCTGTAGGATATTCTACCTTGTAATAGGTTTAGGTAGGGTATTCTGGCTTGCAGTGAGAAACTGTACTAGATGACTTTTGTTGGCAGCTGTTGTCTTGCATTGCTGCTCTGGACTCTGCCGAGTTATGGCCAGAGTGAGCTAATGTTTTCACTTGCCATCAATAACTTGCAGTGGTTTAAAATATCAGTGGAAGTTCTGGTCTGCTTCCATCAGTTATGGTAAGAATGAGGAGGCGATGTCTCTCCTAGCTGGGAAGCTCCCTTAGACCAAGGTTTCCCTGGAAAGCACCCTGTAACTAACCAGCTGCTGCTACTCATGACTATCAGAGAATATCTAGACTGACCCACTGAGAAGGTACTCTTCCAGCACAGTGCTAGAGCAGTAATGAAGGGACAATATAGAAACCCTAGAAAATACCTTATAACCAACTATGTAGCACCTATGCAGTCTAGCATGTGGGAAAGAGATTAAGAGAAATATCCTAGAGAAGTAAACTATAGCAAGCAAAGCCAAGAACTATCTTTATTAAAAGGTTTATTGTAAAAGAGGGGAAGGAGTGGGTGGATTCAAAAAGGTGACGGGAAAGGGGCAAAAACAAAATACAGGGGAAAGGCACAGAGCATGCAGTACAGAGATGTTCAAATAAAAAGCAATAGCTGAATTAACTAAGCTAAACACATTATCTAAGCTGTAGCAGGTTCCTCAGAGCATGTGCAGAGTTCTTGCAGTAACAAAAAGTCAGAGGAGTCCTTAACACATACCAAACCTCCTGTGGACTCAGTGTCTGTTGAAGATTAAAAACTGAAGACAAGGGAAAATCCCAAGTATCCAGATATTTATGGTCAATGGAATTGGATCTAAACCAGCCACCTCTTTAAAAGTGATGAACTGATGTAGCAAATGGCACACAAAGCCCCATCTCTGATGTCAGAAGCTACTGTTACCAATGAAAATGGTATAAAATACAGTCCTTCCTCCATCAACCATCTGGTAACGTTTCTGAACTTTATGACAAATAAAGTGGTCTGGCCCAAACCAGATTGTCCTATGCCCAAAAGGGATTAAGTCTGGCAAGATGGTCCAGTGTGGAATTGAAATGAATGGGTCATTCTAATGTAACCCCAGTTATCCAAGATTCCAGATGCTCTAAGTGGCACCCTTGAGCCCGAGTAAGGTTTTAGGGTTTCTGTCACAACGTCTTTTGTTGTTGAGAAGTGAATAAAGCTGCATGCAGAAATGGGTCAAAGTCTTTGGCAGCAGAACTAGGCTTTTGGTTAGGGAACAGTCTGTGTTTCCTTATATAACTTGGGGGTGGCCCAGAGCTGGTTTTGGGGTGCAGCTGCTGCCATTTGCTCAATTCCTTTTTTCCCTGGAGACACCTATCTCATGGCCTTGGCACCAGAACCAGGGTCACAGACAGTAATCTAACTATGTGAACCTGATGTCGTTCTCATTAGTGTGCATTGCTCTGTTCCCAACACAGGCTCCTCATTGCGAACATGCCTTCTGCAATGCCTGCATTACCCAGTGGTTCTCCCAACAGCAGACGTGTCCCGTGGACCGCAGCGTTGTGACGGTGGCTCACCTGCGCCCTGTTCCCCGGATCATGCGTAATATGCTATCTAAGCTTCAGATTACTTGCGACAACGCTGTTTTTGGGTGCACTGCCGTTGTGCGCCTCGACAACCTGATGTCTCACCTCAATGACTGTGAACACAATCCAAAGCGGCCTGTGACTTGTGAACAGGGATGTGGGTGAGTGCTGCCAAATTTAGGCAGTTCCAGCCCCGGGCATTGCAATGTCAGAGTTCAGTGTATGGGCTCTCCAAAGATGTGGCCAGCAGTATTTACCAGTGTGATCTGGAAAGACTAATGAGGAAGCCCATTAGATGTATGGTCCAATGGAGATGGCTTTCATGATGCAATTGAATTGCACAATAATGGCATCTGGTAACTTGGGGCAACTAATTTTTGGCCCAGTTTACTTGAAGCTTTGCTTATTGATTCTGATTTATTGCAGATCTCCTTAAAAGCCCAAGTTTCTATTAGGAGATCTTTTATTAACTTTCTTTTGTAGTGTGCTCCTTTCTCAGTTCTGCTGGTCTCTCTGTGCAGCTTGGAAATGCCCAAAGATGAGTTGCCGAATCATAACTGCATCAAACACTTAAGGTCTGTGGTTCAGCAGCAACAGACCAGAATAGCTGAGCTGGAAAAGACTTCAGCAGAGCATAAGCACCAGCTAGCAGAACAGGTAACTGTTTTCCAGTTTCCAAACATCTCAAATGTTTGAACTGAATGGCTGTCTTTTAAGGGTGCTTTTTACTTTTCTAAGTAACAAAAAATAGAATTTAAGACAAACTTAGGTGCTTTGAAATTATTGTATGCTTTGTAACAGACATGTTAACTTTAAAAAAAAACCATGTTGAAGCTAAAACATGCCAAGCACACTCTCCTCAATACAAGTTCACTTTTGAGCATTAGTGTGTTCCATTGCTTAGACCATTAGAGCCAGTGTAATCCACAGGCTGATTATGAAGTCTGTGATAACCAAAGGGGTTTGAGGGGGGCTGCAGTGATGAAGCCTCTGGCTCCTATTTGCTGAGTTCATCAGATAGCTGTAGAATAGGAGATGGCAACTGGCAAACTGCCTGGTCAAATTTGGCTGAGTGGTACTATCCTTCTTTTGCTAATGCAGAGACAAAAGAGGGGCATGTATAACTTAAGATGGGGCTTGAAAATACATTATCCCAGGAAGGCAAAATGAGGTATTGGCCTGCAGGCCTCTCTTGTCTGCATCCCTTCAGAAACAAGACTAGTTGCTGACCCTGGCCTCAGAACATGGGGAATGCTACCTGCCAAGGGAATGAAATAACATGAATGTTAACATTCCAGCATAATGGACAGCCATATAACAGGTGCAGCTTTTTTAATCACTGTATCCCTGTGCCAAACAAAAGAAAGTTATATTCCAGTAGTAATTACAAGGACTAGACTGGGAAGTGAAAATGGCCCTGGAACAAGCCAAGTGGAGTGGCCCCTGTAGCACTGTGATTACTGACTTACCCATTGCATCTTCCCACAAACCGGTGGCAGTGCAGAAATAGGCAATTGAGGAAGTGACACTGATTATTGTTGTAGAAGGATCTGAGCCAAGTGATCCCTGAAGCACTGGCAAAGTTGCTGGGAATTGGCTTTGCCTGTTCCTGACCACCAATAGCACTCCAGGGCAGTGACCTATTGGGAAACTTCCCCTTAAGTTATATGGCTACTCTGCACCAGTAACTACCTAGGAAACTTGAGGCTGTTGTGGGTAGATCAGTAAAAATGTCAACAGATTCCATGCCAAGGATTTTGGGAACGAGATTATAAATGGCCATTGTTCCGCTGCCTTCATATACAACATACAGTGTGCTGTGTTTGGAATGCTATGTATCATTCGATGTGCTCAGTTTGGTATCTAGCTAGCTATGAAGTCAAAAGTTTGTGTGATTTTTCTCTTCTTGGTTTAAAACAGCCACATTGTAGAGTGAAGGGAGAATTGGATCTGGAAAGCAGTGGTAGGGGAGCAGGTGTTTAACCTGCACTAAGTGCCCTGCTTTCTCTCACCTAATATATGCTGTGCTGATGAAAGCATATGATTGGCTTTGTGATGTGTGGGGAAATAGCACTTTTGAAGTGAATAGTGGGTGGGATTTAGTGCAGAAAGACAGCATGGAGGAAAAGATCAGACCCACTTCCCAGATTCAGGATGGAAGAAAGGACACTGTGGCAGGTTAGAAATTTCTCTGTAAAGGCAAGGTATGGCGTATTGGTCATCACTGAGGGTGGGGGAGGGCTTAATTTCAGAAATTGATTTGAAGAGCTTGCAGGGAGAAGTGGCAGGATTATGTGTGATGTTGTGGTTGGAGTGTCAGACTAGGACTGGGAGACCAAGTTCAAATCCCTTGCTCAGCCGTGAAGCTCATCTGGTGACCTTAGATGAGTCACTCTTTTTCAGCCTAACCTATCTGTTAATCTGGATTTATTTTTACGGATTCTTGCCCCAGTGGGTACACAACTGTCCCTGTTTCTCAGGGTTGTCGTGACAGGGGAAAGGAGTAAGGAAAAACATGTATACTATCCTGCCTTCCTTGGAGGAAGAGTGGATTTTTAAAAGGCAATAGGTAGAATAGGCTTTCGCTTTTACTTGGCACTCAGACTCCTGTTTCTCAGCTATACAGATAGCCAATCTTATGGCTGTACATTTTTTTATTTCGCTGTTTTCTATAGATGGGGGGAGGGGGCTATGACTGCTGAAACAGAAACACAGTGCTGCAATTGTGTTCTTCAGATTTATGCTCATTGAAATCATACAGTTTCTTGTAAGAGTCAGTGTGGTACAGTAAATAGGTAGTGTGGCTTCCTGAAGGATGCACACATGAGACTTGCCTTTCGTGGCCACTTACCTTTGTAGAATTGTCCAGATAAACAAACATCCTTAATTTTAATTTTTGTCTGCATTTTCAATAATTATGTAATGCCTTTGTGGCAGTCATCCCCAAAAGTCCTCCTTTTCGCTCTGAACCAATCCTTTTAATTTAGGCCTCATGCAAATCCAAGTGACTGTCAGCTAATCAGAGCCCAAGGAACTCCACTGAGTAGGAGAAGTGAGTAGGGTTGCTAAGCTCCAGGTGCTGGCAGGGGATCTCCTGGGACTACATCTCCAGGAGATCAGATCACCTGGAGAAAATGGCCATTTTGGAAGGTAGTTTCTAAGGCATTATACCCATTGAAGTCCCTCCCAGACCCTCCTTGGGCTGCACCCCAAAATCTCCAGGTATTTCCCAACACAGAGCTAACAACTGTAGGGTGAGCCAGCCTCAGTTTAAGAGGGGGGAGGAGATTTTTCCTCAGTTGGGAATTTTGTGGCTCTGGATAAGAGCATTGGTTTAGTCAGGTGGTTTGTTTAGGCTTTAGTCAGGGTTTGAAGTTGGCTTAGGGAAGAAAGCTTGTTTTACTGAGACAAATAAACATCTTGTTAAGGGCCCGAGATTTGTACCTTGCTTGTACAGGTTCTGTGGACAGGAGATCTCTGTGTTAAGAGAGTAACCTTGAACCTGGAGAGGATCCTGTTTGTTGTGGAATTAGACTCCAACAAGTGGAGGCCTGTGAAACTCACCTCCCCCCCCCATTGCTGAGGATTCGAGCCCAGTGACAACAGTTTCTGGGAGCCACTCCAAGCTCAGTGTAGGGGGAGACTTGTCTCTGCTCACCATGACACAGCTACCAGCATCTTTCTCTGCTGCAGCTGGGCCAGCACAGCTGCCAGGCATCCTCCACCACCATGGTCAGCCTGCAGCAGCTGCTGAGAGCCCTCCACTGCAGCCAGGCCACAGCAACTTCTGGGTGTCCTCATTCATCGTGGCCGGGCATCCTCCACCACTGCGGTCAGGCTGCAACACCTGCCAGGAGTCCTCTTCCATCATGGCTGGGCCTGTTTTGGCTGCTGGGCATCCTCTTCCACCGTGGCCCAGCCACAGTGACTCCCAGGTGTTCTCAGCCACTGTGGCCAAGCTAGTGCAGCTGCCGGCCTCCTTTAACACTGAAGCTGTGCCAGGCATAGCTACTGGTGTCCACTGCCAGGCTGTAGTGGCTCCATTCTGAACAGGTAAGATCATCGCCTGTTCGCGAGCAGACAACACAAATGTTTTGTGGAGGATTTAACCCCCCCTCCCATGTACTTTAACATGAATTTTAAATTTTTCTGCAAACCTGAGGAGTGCCCCAAGTTTGCAGAAAAATCTGTTTAGCCTCCACATGGCCCCTTGGAGTCAGCTGAGGTAATCTGTCTGAAGAAAGGGGAACCAAAGTTCCCCTCAGAGTTTATTTAAGTTAACTGAGGCTCAGCTACCAGGTGGTTACTCTTTGGGAGAACTTGTAACCAAGGGGGAGGGGTGAAGTTGAGAAGCAGTTCACATTATATACTGAACTATTTCCACACAAGGTCATTACACTGTTAAATACTTAATTTTCTGTTAAATAAACCTTTGTTGTTCATCTCCATCTATGTCTTTTCTGTCCAGTATCTATGCAAAATGATTTCTACTTACCTCATAAAAATTAGTCTTAGTTGAGCAGGTTCCCAAATAAGAGACCTTTAGGGAGGACGTAGCTTATATTCCACTAAGCCTTTATTCAAAACTTGTGCCCCCCTTTTTACATGACAGGAGGTGTTTGGGGTTTCAAGAATCTAAAGGAGAGGACAGAGGGGGACTGAACAGTCTTCAGTCCAGTGGGCAGTTGTCTCACAGTTCCCCCCAATAGCTGCCACAGCCTTCAATTCATATGTATTATCCCCTATTAGCATCTTTTATGTCGTGCTCCCAATGGTCACTTGTTCAGGAGAGGTCCACACCCCCTTAACTTTAATTTTGCTTATACCACTGGCTGTTCCCTGACCTTTCTCTAGGCCCTCTACATAACAGCTCAGTCCTCCCTTGTAATGGACAGATGTAGTAGTGGTATTTGGGAAATTTTTTAGCCATTTTAGCCATTTAGCCAAAATCTTCTTTGTAAACTGCAGCATTTGTCTGACTGTTTCACATAGAGGTTCCTGTGAATTTGTTTGCTTCTGCTGTACTTGCCTTGAAAATTTAATTACTCGGTTTAGATTTGCTAGGCTTGCAGTCTCTTGTATGCATTTATCCTCAGCTAGTCTCTGCCTGCTTATTGGTTCACATCTTGTTTTAATTATTGTACTTTTTGTCCTGATCTTTGCAGAAACGTGACATTCAGTTATTGAAGGCATATATGCGAGCAATACGTAGCGTAAACCCCAACCTACAGAATCTGGAGGAGACAATTGAATACAATGAAATCTTAGAGTAAGTGCTGATCTCTTGGGCATAGGTGGGTTAGAAACTGGGTAGTCTGAAGGTTCAGGAGCTATCATGCCAAAGCACATAAGAGATTAAGGTGTTCAGGAATAACTGAGAGGTGGTGCAGACATTAGTAGCCAGAAATCTCTGTGCCATGTGCTTGGGAGGGATGATTTATATAGTGCAAATATAAGCCTACTTCTGAAGACTTAAAGCAATGCACAATATGGTTCATTGTACCAGTCATGGAAAAGGAATATATAGTTTGTTTTTTCATGTCATGCAAATCCTCAACAGAACATAGGGAGAACAACCAGTACATTAGGTGGGACTATGGGTCGTCTTCTCTTTTATTTTGAAACTATAGAGCCTTTTGTTATGGTTGGGTTAATAACAGTATGGGATAATAACATTCCAAAAAATCATGTACATTAAATGTATAGCTAACAGAATTCAGGGTTAAATCTTTCTCCTGAATGTGGAGATTATCTTAAAATAATTCTTATGCCTTTGGGATGGATTGAGTTTATACAGGCATGGAGGGGCATCAGATCCCTCCCTCTCAATTGCTACCACAAACCCCAGAGCACAGGTGCAATGTGCTACTTTCAGGCTTACCCAGCAAGAGGTGAGCTACCTGCACTCTCCAAACAATCTTTAGTGGCAGCCCCTTAAGAGTGCATGACAGTAGGGGGAACCCTTGTGAGGTAGTGGTCGGAGACTTGTCAGACTAGAATCCCTAGAAGCTTGCTGGGGTGACCTTGGGCCAGTCACACACATTCAGCCTACTCCACCTCACAGGTTTGTTGTAAGAATAAAATGGAGGAGAGAAGAACAGTGTAAGCTGCTCTGGGTCCCCACTGGGGAAAAAGACAAGGTATAAATGAAGTAAGTTAATAATAATAAATTGTGGGCAGGAAAGCATGGGTTAGGGTTTGAATGGTGAGGTCTGAACGCTTGTTAAATTGTCCATAGATGAAATCAAAGGCAGAGTAGAAGACTGAACTCCTGGGTCTGAATCCCAAGATTATGCCTCTAACAGTGCAATCCTAAACAGAGTTACACCTGAGCTTAGAAGGGTGTTTCTTTGCTTCGGTCTGCAAATCTGTGAACTGTAAACTGTACCAAGGAAACATGGGGTTCTTTAGAGGTTTTTCAAAAAGAAGGTTCGGTTGTAGCAGGCAAGTTTCCCTGACGGACTCCTTGCCTTCATAAGCATCTAGAACACATTGCGGTCTTCAGTGCACGGGGGTTTCATGGCAGACACTTCAGTGACAGCAGAAAATATTTAAAACTTCTAAGCAAACTTTTCTGCCTCATCTAATTCCATTCATGTCACTTCCCCACAATAAATGGCAGGAATAATACATCAGCACTGTCTACATAAATTTTCTCAATAAACCTTCCTGGTTAATATTGTGATCTGGCAGACAGCACAGGGTCAAACACTGGGTATGAAATACTGTCTAGGAGAGCTGTTTTGCATGCTAATGCCATTAGGTAACACTGCATATCATTGGCATACTGATATCTTTACCTGAATATGTGTTCTCACTCTTTGTCTTTATTGGGCTTCCAGGTGGGTGAATTCCTTGCAACCTGCTCGGGTGACACGGTGGGGTGGCATGATCTCCACGCCCGATGCAGTACTCCAGTCCGTAATCAGGCGGTCATTGGTGGAGAGTGGCTGCCCCACATCGATCATCAATGAGCTGATTGAAAACGCCCATGAACGGAACTGGCCCCAGGGACTGGCCACCCTAGAAACTCGTCAGATGAACCGCCGCTATTATGAAAACTATGTGGCCAAACGCATCCCAGGCAAGCAGGCTGTGGTGGTGATGGCCTGTGAGAATCAGCACATGGGTGAGGAGATGGTGCTGGAGCCAGGCCTGGTGATGATATTTGCACATGGAGTGGAGGAAATCTAAAAGACTTAACAGAGCTGATAAAGCAACATGCTTGAAAGGGAAAAAAAATGTACCATGTCCAAGCCCACTGATTTTGCCCCTGCTGTGCTGAACCAGGGCATTCTTCTCTATGTTGATTTAAGCATCACTTCTAATCATGCCGGGCAGGTGCCCCAGCAACGTATGCAAAAGGCTATGCTGCAGTCCCTCCACTTTGTGACAACTTACCTTGGTTGATGTTGGTTTCCAAATATTTACATAAAAGCACAAGAAACCTTCTTGTGTTCTAGAAACAGCAGCGGTCTGCTGTGAGAAGCCTTTGACCTTTTGAGATGATTCCACTGGCCGGGGGGTGGGGTGGGCTTATTGTTCCAGTGCTGGGGTGTGACAGGCTTCTGGATCCTGACTTAAAACGTTTTTCAAAACTGAAAGCTTATTCTGAAGATGCCTCCTCCACCCTGGCAGTATGGTTTCCCTTGTCATTCTTTACGAAATTTCTATACAGGCCACACAACTCTTCCGTAATTTCCTACAGTAAAACAGTACTTTCAAGGGTTAGGAGGAGAGAACAAACACAAGAAGGCAAATTCCAAACTGGGGATGCGAGAGATGCCAAATAAAATACACATATTAGTAGTGATCTTTTTGGCATTAAAATATATATATATATATATATCTTGTAGCCAAAAAGTAGACCCATTGGGAAGACGATAGGCACACCTCATCTGGGACTTGTGGCCTTAGGATGCACAAGAGGTGGCTTGCGCTCTTCTAGTGGGGAATGTTATTCTTTAGCAATGTGCTGCTGCTGCCACAGGACAAAACTGAATTAGCTATTGCAGAGCACAGCTATTCTCTCTCCTCCTTGTGCTCTGGAAGCACTGCTGATGTCAGGTGCTCTGCTGGCTTCAGCCCTTTCTTGTAAGATGCGGGCCTCTGAATAGTCCCTTTGCTCAGCCTGCCCAGAAACAGGCTCCTTTGGGTTTGCGTGTGCCACGTAAGGCAGCCTCAGCCACGCTAAAAAAAGGAAGCAGAAGAAAATGAACCTTGGATGAAATTGTCTTGTCATTGTATGTTGGTTGTTTCGACGAATTTGTGTGTGATTTTGTTTTGACATCTTGATGACTGTGTTTGGTATTTTTGTACTACTTTTTGCCTTTGTATGTTTCCCTTATTTTATTTTTAAATACAGTGGTCAGGAATGTCTTCAGGTCCAAATTCAGTTTTTCTATCATATTTAATTTATTTGCAGTCTGTCTTTGTTTTTGTTTTTCTACAGCAACTTTCTTCTTTTCCCCTCGCATTTGTGCTGGAGGGACAAGTAACATGCTTCAATAAAGGAGCACTCAAACTTGCTCTTGTTGTTACCCTGACAGTACCTTCTGAACCAGTTTGCTGTCATTGTGACCATGACAGTACCTCCTGAACAAGTTTTCTTTCATCTCGTAGACTCCCTCAATATCCTCAGCTGTGCAGAAACCTGGGCATAAGGCTCAATTCTGTTTCCCATGTTCTTGATGCCTGAATGGTTGTTCTAATGCTGTAATGAGGTTATATGACAGTTGGCCATAGCAACAGTGTCCATTATTACAGCTTGGACCACTTTGCAAGCAGTTTCCTCTGAAAATATCTAGGACAGAGAAACCACTAGGAGGGCTGAACTATCAACAGGAGTGTTAGCTGTGTGAGAATACTACCTACCTCTTCTTCCATGCCCAACTTAGATGCAGTGGAATGCATAATTTGAAAGACCTGTTTTTCTCAACACGTGTTGTCCTAAATGGCCTGGTTGCTCATGATTACCTTAATGCGGAGAATCCGTGATGATGTGAAGATGGTTCTCACAAGTTTGAGCCTGCAGCCTGGTCCTCGTTTGCTGGGAAGTTGAACGAGAGGGAGTCACCACAGGAAGATGTGCTTTTTAAGCTTGGGTCCTCTTAACACACACATTCCCATTCATTTCACAGAAGCGCCATAATTCCTATGAATAAAGTGCATGAATAATGCTGCTTAGTTTTGCTTATGATCTTAAATATACACCAGGCAGATACCACATCCCGTTTCATTCTTTGAGAATTGCTTGTGCTTAAGAGAATCTCTAAGACTGCAGCAGTCATTCAGTTTGGTGGCCTTTACATTTTGCAGATCGTTCTGTCAGTTTTTAGCGTTTTCAGCTCTACACTCTTCTTGTTTTTTCCTGTCCTTCAGCTATCTGCTGTGCTGGTCCCCCTGCTTGTGCTTTTCTTCTCCATGTGGAACTTTTCTTTAGCAACTGAGTCTCTCTGGTAGGGTTACCAAGATTGTTTTGGCTACTTCACCCAAACTGTCCAAATTACTTTTAAAAAGTAGCTCCTAGAGTTTCATGTGTTTTTATGTATGTTGTGTTTATAAAATATGGAATGTGCATCAAAAGCCCAATCAGTTTTAGGGATGGGATGGGTTGTGCTTGTATTAATGTCAGCAACCTGACGTGTTTTGAAAGGGGATCTCTTGGTTGGAAGGAATGCTCAGGAATTTTGAAAAAGCTGCTAAATCCAACCTAATAACTGCACCTTGAGCTCAACTAATTTCACTTTGCTCCTAACACGCCTCGTTTTCTTCCATGATGTCTCACTGTTGCTCTCCCTCATGCTCTGGAATATACCAGAGGATTTTGGTCATGTCTCTTGCCCGTCTGCAAGTTGCTGATTGCCTTTTGTGTTCTGCTGTTCAGTTGTGTTGACTGCACTAATAAACTGCCTTTTTTTTCCTGACTCCTTTCGACATGCTTCCTTCACACTCTCTGGAGTGCTGTCCTCCTTGCATGAGAACTTTGCAAAACTGCTTGGTTCTTTTTTGTGTCAGCCTCTTTCCACACAGCTGCTGCTGCTCTTTATTATTATACTTCCAATAAAGCAGAATATCTAGAAGTACTCTCATTTATGAAATGAGTAGACGAATCCCCCCCTCCTGGGTGTTTTAGAACCAAGTTCTTCACCAGTGGCAGTACTACATCGTTGCTCTCAGGTGCAGGTTTTGACCTTGTGCTCTTGTGGCAATCTTTAGGTTCTGTAGAACCAAGGCAGTTGAAATATAGTTGGGGTAAAGTGCAGATATGGGGAGAGATGGTATGTGCATTTGTTTCTGATAACTGCAGTAGAAGGGCTGGTTTCTGTGATTGCTGCATGATAATTGTACATTGAACAATTGCATCTTAGCAGGAAGAGAGAAAGAGGAAAAACTCTGTTGGGCACCACCAGCTGGATTTCTTCTCCAACTCTCAATGCAAAATGACCATTTCTGTGTTTGTCCTGATGAGAAATCAATTCTGTATGGCTCAGTGTGTGGAAATAGCCATACGGGCAGTGATGCTGTCAGGGCTGCAACAGGTTCTCAGAAGACCCTTAGTGAAGTTCCTAATGGAGTATTCAAATTGTCCCACAGAATAACTTCCGTGTCCCTTAGAAAATGAGGCCACAAGTGTTGCAGATGTGGAGATAGGGACAGAGAAAGAGGAAGTTAAGCAAAAGGGGCACAGAGATTGATGGCTAAGGGTGACCTTTTTCTAAAACTTGAAAGTGTGTGCTCTCTTTGAATAGCACCTTGGAGGCAGCTGGAGCCATGCATTTCAGGGAACAGGTGCTCTCTAGGTCAGACATTAATATTTTGTACCTCCTCTCCCCTGATTATCAGCTTGGCTGTGCCCTACTGACAAGCACCAAGGCGCTTGCTTTGATTGTGAACACAGGGTTCAGCTCTTTCCTATGGCAGGGGAGTTAAGTGGTACAAGCTGCTAGGCTAGTGTGGAGTATTCCACTTGATGGCTATGGACTGGGGGGAGGCACTGAAGTCTGGGTTGCTGGAGGATGGCAGAGTTCTGGTTGCAGTGGGTTTGTTCCAAATTTGGCCTGTAGATTTTGAGCCTCGATCATAGGCAGCTGTTAGCTCTGTGCTTCAGTTTTCCACGTGTAAAATGGGATTCGTGTGACACAGGCCTGCTTGTCATGGACAGGCAGCTATCTTGAACTAGGAGAGGAAAACATGTAATTTCTGCAGCTGTGGTGATCATGCAAGCAACCCGTGTTTTCAGTGACTCTGCAGACATAACAGTTGTACCAGGACATGAGGAGAGGTAAGATCTTTGCTTAAAGCCTGTCCGTTGAGTACAAGGTGATCCAGTGAGACCACTTTGCCCAATAATAGGCAATCTGCCTTTCACTGGATCACAATATATCATTTTGAGGCCATGGGTATTTTGTAACTATATAGTATGCTAACATCTTTATGGCCAACTTGGAGCAATGCTTCCTAAACTCCTACCTACTCAGAAGCCCTGGACGTATTCCACTAGGCATTCAACAACTTTCACCTCACCATCAACCTGACAGTGAACCAATCTATGCAAGAAATACATTTTCTGGAAACTACTGTAAAAATATACGATGGACACATAGACACAACCTTATACCAGAAACCTACTGACCGACAAACATATCTGCATGCCTCCAGCTACCATCTTAAACAAACCAAACAATCCATTGTATACAGCGAGGCTCTACACTACAACGGCATCTGTTCCAGTCCTACAAACAGAGATTCTCACCTGAGGGATCTACAAAAAAACTTTTTGGAACTCAAGAAACAGATTAACAAAGGCAGAATGGTACCCAGAAAAAACCTGCTGCAAGACAGGCCCAAAAGAGACAATAACAGAACACTACTAGTGGTCACATACAGCTCTCAACTCAAAGCATTTCAATGCATCATCAGCAACTTACAATCTCTACTGAATAATGACAGTTCTCTTTCACAAGTACTGGGGGGCAAACCTTTTCTTGCCCACAGATAGCCCCCCATCTTAAACAACTCCTCACCCACAATAATACAACATCTAATCTGAACATGGACACTGGTACGAGAGCTTGCAATAAACCCAGATGCCAGCTTTGCTGCTACATACACCCAGGCAACGCAATCAGTGGACCTAACAACATCAACTAAACCATCTCAGGCTCATTCACTTGCTTATCTTTTTACATTGTATATACCCTTAAATGCCAACAATGCCCTTCAGTTCTCTACATAGGGCAACAAGCCAAACCCTACACTAAAGGATAAATGGATACATTTATCTGAGATCAAGAATCACAAAACAGAGAAACCTGTAGGAGAACACTTCCACCTTCCAGGACATTCAATGGGTGACCTCAAATTAGCTTTTTTATTGCAAAGGAATTTCAGAAACAGACTAGAATGGAAGATTGCTGAGTTATAAGTTATTACAACACTTAGGACAATGGAACCCCCAGGGCTTAACAGAGATATCGGTTTCTTATCTCACTACACATGCTAATGCCATTCAGTTCTCACATCTATTTGTAAACTCTTATTATGCTGTATGCTGATTTGCTGCTATTCACAGGTCTTACCAAGTGCCTTCATCCAATCTTAGCTATATTTATTGCTCAATTACTTATGCTTTTTTACTCTAATTAGCCCTTCCCAGCAATACCCTCCCCACCCTTTACCTAGATACAATGGCTGATTACTTCTGTTTCATTGTATCTGAAACAGTGCATCTGTGTGCATACAAAAGTTTATACCCAGAATAAAACTTTGTTGGTCTTAAAGGTACCACTGGACTCAAACCATGTTCTATACTAATTATATTTCAAGTGAATCAAAAGCTGCTGTTTAAACCCTGTACCCTTCTGAAGGCTGCTTTCTGCTGGTACACTGATTTTCTTGCAGTAAGCATTTGAACTAGGTCAGTCACTTCACATGTCTGATCATTGTTATATTTGGGGAGGGGCCCTTGTATGCAGACTGTTAAGTGAAAAGGAGGCTACTCCCTCTCCCTTCATTTGAAACCATGGTTTGAGTGTCTGCTAAGTGGGAGAGGGGAAAGTCTACCTAAAGAGGGGCCATGGTTCAGTAGCAGAGACAAACTGGCTCAAAACATCAGCCCTTTATTTGCAAGCAGACAATTTCGGCTGGCATATAGACACTGGAAAATGAAACTCCACTTCATTGAAATACATTGTAGCTCAAATAAAGTTGCAAAGAAAATGCAGAATGGGTTTTCCATTAAGGTTGCTGGGCCCAGATAGACTACTCTGGGACTGGTATGACATCCCCCAGAGCAGAATTCCATTCCCAAAATGCAGCTGCTACTCCCAGGGACAGTCATTCCACTCTGGGGGCTGTCATTCCAGTCCCAGAGTAGTTTATCTTGGCCCAGAGATCTTAAAGGAAAATCCATTCCACATTTTCTTCGCAACTTTTTGTGTAGCCCAGAGGAGAGATTGGCAAAGACAAGGCCCAGCCAGCTGGGAAGTTCAGCAGCCCCGATCTCCCCCAGAAGGGTGAGGACAGACAAGTGAGAGGTGTGTGGAGAAGAGAGCCATGAGCCTGATTAAAGCCAGTTCCAGCCCACAGGCCTTAGGTCTGACACCTCTGATCTACTATATCAAAAACTACAGATAAGACTAGTAAGAGTAACAAAGAGGCATGGCCTTTGTCCATATTCAGATGGAGATCATCAGCTAAAGCTAGCAGAGCCATCTGTGTCCCATAGCCCACTTGAAGCCAGTCTGAAAAGGTTTTAGAGCCAATGAGTTATCCAAGGGAGTTGGTCCGCTACTGCTCTCTCTCAATCACTTTGCCCAGAAAGGGCAGGTTAGAGACCAGGCGATAACTGGCCACATCATTTTTTCTACAGGGATGGTTTTTTATATAGCGGATGGATAACTGCCTCTTTGAGTGGCCAAGGGAAGGTGTCCTAAGATAGTGATTGATTTATAATAGACTAGGAATAAGGCCCGTTGTGGAAATAAATACAACGGGCTCTAGAAAGAGGCTCTGGGAGAGTGACCCGGCTTTGGGCACTCAGTGACAATTTGCTGTGGCAATCTCAGCAGGGTATAATGACAGAGTCCACCATTTTCTCCAGAGGAACTGATCTTTGCTACCTGAAGAGCAGTAGTAATTTTGAGTGATCTCCAGCCCACCCCTAAGACAGTGGTTCCCCAGGAGGGAGTGGCTGGTTTGGAGGGTGGAGTCTATGGCATTGTACCTGTCTGAGGTCCCACCCCTCCTCAACACTCACCCTCTCCAGGTTCGACCCCTCAAATCTCCAGGAGTTTCCCAACCTGGAGTTGACAACCCTATCTCCCTCCCAGCAACCATCAACCTACCTTTAGTTTTCCATCTCCTCCCCCCTCCCTCCTAAAGAGCAGTTGTAATTTTGAGTGATCTCCAGCCACCACCTGGAGATTGGCAACAATGGTTCCCCATCAGGGAATGGCTGGATTGGAGGGTGGAGTCTATGGCATTGTACCTGTCTGAGGTGCCACCCCTCTTCAAACCTCACCCTCTCCAGGCTCCATCCCTCAAATCTCCAGGAATTGCCCACCTGGAGTTGGCAACCTGATCAGGACTGGGCCCAATGAGTTTTCTCCCAAAGGCCAATATAGGTGTGGAAAGGGCCTTTTACTGACAGAGGAGAAAGTACAGGTGCCAACTTTGATTAGGGAAATACCCGGAGATTTGGGGGGGTGGATCATGTGGAGGGCGGCATTTGGTGTGTGTGTGGAAGGATTCAGCAGGGTATAATGCCATAGAGTCTACCCTCCAAAGCAACCATTTTCTCCCAGGGAACTGATCTCTGTCATCTGGAGGTCAATTGTAACAGTGGGAGATCTCCAGGTCCCACCTGGAGATTGGCAGCCCTAGGGGAAAGTCAGCCGCACAGCGGGGAGTTGAAGAAAATGGTTTGATGGTTGCTGACCCACCTCGTTAGCCAGCCAGCCATGCTGAAGCTAAGCAGGAGAAAGAGCCTTTTTCCATTTATTCTGACAGGAAAGTGGCTGTTGGGGAGGGGGTTATAGGCAGGGGAGGGGGTTATGCTGAAAGTCCTTTGTTTTTTTACTCACAAGCTTGGCTGCCTACTAACAGCCACTGAGGGGACAGTCCCTCACAGGAGCTAAGAGAACTGTCTTCCTCAGGAGAGAGAGCTGTCTGCCAGGGGGAGTGGGTGGGGAAGAGGAGCAGACCCAGCATCCGGCCAATGGCATGTGAGTACTCTTGAGTGGCGGCTGATGGGCCAATGGCTGAGGGAGGGCATTTTACAGCCAGTGGGAGCACATGGAATCTTGCGAAACCAAAAGATAATTATTTATAAGGAGAGATACTAAGGGTTTGTTGATGTGGTTCTTCCATGATTTTAGCAGTCAGGATGGACAAGGATCGAGAGTACAAGTAGTAGCGGGCTTCCGGTCGGAGTTAAAATGGCGAATTGACACACTTTGCGATTTGTGCAGGGTGTACAGCAATATCTGACGACAGTCTGGGCTCTACCTGGCCCAGCGCAGCACTCCCCAGACGGGGGGGTGGCAAGCAAGCAGCGAAGCCTGAGGGGGAGTTGAGATCGGTGTGGATAAGCTTCGAAGGAAGCTTGTTTACACCTTGATCTCCTTCCACGGAGAGGGCAGTTGCTAATCAGCACTACAAATATCAGCTGGGCTGAGAATTCAGCATAAATTCGTCATCTACCGACCTCTTTAACATCAAGATTAACATCGATTACAGAAGAAGCACTGCGAAACCCCGAGATTACAAGTAAGGTAACAAAAGAACAATTGCTTACCGGTTTAAAGAAGAACGCGAAATCGAAACATACGGATAAGCGTAGTAACCTTTAATGAACTATTCCGCTTGATTTAAAAGTTAAAAGAAAGCTTTCCTTGAGAGAAAACGGCCGAAAATTGACTTTGTTTTGCATTCCTGTGGTCAGCTAAGTCTAAACTTTGCGTAGCAGAAACGAAACTGACTGTGACTCTATGATACAGGAAGCAGACTAGAGTGGATGTTTTTCGAAGTCGCTGTACCGGAAGTAGACGGTTGATTTAGTGTGTGACACCATCACCACCGGAAGTTGGATTACAGTGACGGACAGACAAACAGGAAGTTCGGAAAGAGCCTACTCTAGCCAGAAAACCATAGAGAAATTGCGCCCGACATTTTGTGGAGGACTAAATTTTAAAAAGTTATTTTTAAGCCGAGAAAACATTGGAAGAAGTTACAAAGGTGGCGATTTGGCTTGAAGATTGCTAATATAAAGATTGATTAGCCCGGAAGTCGTTTTCAAGACGGATTTGAGGTCAAGACCAAGAGCTGCCTCATCACCCAGCCCAAGAATGACTGCAAAGGAAAAAAAAGAGTGGCAGGCCGCTATGGAAGCGATGGAAAAACGGATGACTGAAGTGGTGCAGAGTTTGGGAAAGCAAATAGAATCACAGCTACAACAACAACTGCAACAACAATTGCAATTACAATTGGAGCAAATAGAACAAGTACAAGTACAAGTACAGAAAAAAAATATGGAAGAATTGAAGGAACTGGTACTGACAGAAGTGGCAGGGATAAAAAAAGATACGGAAGACGTTAAAAAAGAGGTTAAAAGTCTGGTGACAAAATCAGAAGAAATGGAACAGAAAGTCAAAAGAACCTTGTCAGAAAACACAAGATTGGAGTCCATGATGGAATATAGGGCTACTCAGAACCATTTGAGACTGAGAGGAATAGAAGAGGAGGAAGATCAGGACTTACGGGCCCTTGTAATTAATACATTGACAACTTACATAGGGGAAGATGTTGGAGACTTGGATCCAGACTTTGACCTGATTTATAGAGTAAATTCAGCTTATGCCAAGAGAAAGCAATTACCCAGAGATGTGATTGTACAATTTGTGACTACAAAAATGAAGGAAGACGTTTTCAAGAAGCAATTTACACAACCGTTGGAAATTAATGGGAAAAAAAAATAATTCTGAGAGAAATTCCGAGATCGATCTTACAAGACAGAAAGAAATTCAAGAAATTAACAGACAGACTAAAAGAAATGAGCATCAGGTTCAGATGGGAGATTCCATATGGATTATCATTTGTTTACAATTCGGTGAGATTTACCCTCAAAACGGAAGGAGATATATACAGATTCAAAGAGGACAACTTTGATGACTTTAAAGACATTTAATTCAAAACAACTATGGATTACAAATTTTTATCTTGGAATGTAAATGGACTAAATTCACCAAACAAAAGAAGATTAGTGAATCATTGGCTAGAGAAACAAAAATGCAACATAATTTGTCTACAAGAAACACATATCAGAAAACAAGATAATAAATATTTGATTAATAAAAAATTGGGAGAAGAATTTCATTCCTCAGCAATTAATAAGAAAAAAGGAACAGTGATATACATTGCAAAAGAATTGGAACCTAAACAAATCTTCTCAGATAAAGAAGGAAGATATGTTGGCGTGGAAATAACGATGAATAGAAAAAAGACATTGCTTATAAATATATATGCACCCAATGGTGCGAAAGAGATTTTTTTAAAGATTTGACTAAAGAGTTGGACTGTTTAAATTATGATCAAATAGTTCTTGCAGGAGACTTTAATGGTACAGTGAATAATGTATTGGACAGAAAATCCAAAGCAACTGGAGAGACGGTTGGAAAGTTGCCAAAAAAATTTTTTCAGCTAATGAAGCAAGAGAAACTAGAAGATGTTTGGAGGAAGTGGAATCCCAAGACAAAGGATTATACGTTTTATTCTAACAGACATAACTCCTTTTCCAGAATTGATATGATTTGGATGTCAGAGGAGATGGCGCAAAAAACCTACAAAATACAAATTTTACCGAAAACTAATTCAGACCACAACCCCTTACTTTGGATATCTAAAGAAAAGCCTAAACAATTATATTGGAGAATTAATTAGGACTTATTGGATCAAAAATTAATTAACGAAACTTTGAAAAAAGAGACAAAAAGTTTCTTTGATCTGAATCTAAACAAAGGTACGGACATACAAGTTGTATGGGACACATACAAAGCAGTAATGAGAGGCTTACTTATTTCTCTGAACTCTAAAGATAAAAAACAAAGGATGCAACAACAAAAGGACCTTCATGAAAAAATTTGGCAAAAGGAAAAGGAGCTAAAGAAAAGACCAGGGAAGAAAAAGATTATTAAAGAGATCCACTTTCTACAGGATCAATTGAATGTTCTACTTAACAGAGAATTATATTGGAACCTGAAGAAATTACAGCAAAAAGCATTTGAGGGTGCAAATAAACCAGGAAAATTTTTATCGTGGCAATTGAAAAATAAAAAAGAAAGGAATTTTATAAATAAGATCACTGAAGATGGAAAGGATGTTATGAATTTGAATGGTATAAAAAGAGTCTTCTTTAAATACTACGCCAAACTGTTTAAAAAGAAAGGAATTGATCAACAGAAAATTAAGAAATATTTGGAGACTATCGAAGTTCCAGAGTTGGGAAAACAAATTAAAGAGTTATTAAATGGTTTAGTAACGAAGGAAGAAGTCAAAATGGCGATAGAAGATGCAAAGTTGGGGAAAGCTCCAGGTCCAGATGGCTTCACTGCAAAGTTCTACAAGAAATTTAAAGAGGAGCTAACCCCTATTTAAGTACTTCTGTCGAATGAGATAAGAAAGACTAAACGGATCCCAGATTCATGGAAAGAAGCAAATATTTCATTGATACCCAAAGAAGGTTTGGATTTAACTCATGTCAAGAATTATAGACCAATATCGCTATTAAACAATGATTATAAATTATTTGCAAAAATAATTTCGGAAAGACTGAAAAAACACTTGAAAGATACTATAGTGGAAGAACAAGCTGGTTTTTTACCAAATAGACAAATCAGAGACAATTTAAGAGTGGTGATTGATGCAATTGAATACTATGACAAACATCCAGAAAAAGAAGTTGGATTCCTCTTCCTTGATGCGGAAAAAGCTTTTGATAATTTAAACTGGGAATTTATGCTGCAAGTTATTGAAAAAATGGATATAGGACAGTCTTTTTTAAACATGATTGTGGCAATTTATTCAGAACAAAAAGCGACTTTGAATATAAATAAAGAACGGATTTCTTCCAAGTCCAAAAGGGAACACGTCAAGGCTGCCCGCTATCCCCGTTGTTGTTTATTTGGATATTGGAAATATTATTGACAGCGATAAGAAAAGATAACAGTATTGAAGGACTTACAGTGAAAGGTTTTACATACAAATACAGGGCATTTGCAGACGACGTAATGTTTATGATCCAGGATCCAATTGAGAAAATACCACAATTGATGGACAAAATTGAAGAATTTGGTTCAGTTGCGGGATTCTATGTTAATAAAAGCAAAACCAAGGTGATGTGCAAAAATATGACGAAGCAAAGGCAAATAGAACTACAAGAGAAAATTCAATGTGAAGTAGTTACAAAGACTAAATATTTAGGAATTGAATTAACCATGAAAAATATTGATCTGTTTAAAAATAATTATGAAAATGTGTGGTACAAGATTCAGCAGGACATGAAGAAATGGGACACGTTGAATTTATCACTATTGGGAAGAATCGCAACTGTGAAAATGAATGTCTTACCGCGTTTGATGTTCTTATTTCAGACTATTCCAATATTAAAACAAAGGAAAGTATTGGATACGTGGCAGAAAGAATTATCTAAATTTGTATGGGCAGGAAGAAAACCAAGGATTAAAATGAAAATTTTATGTGATGCAAAAGAAAGAGGAGGTCTACAATTACCAAACTTAAAACTGTATTATGATGCCGTCTGTTTAACATGGTTGGAACAGTGGATTAACCTTGAGGATAAGAAGTTATTGGCTTTAGAAGGGCATGACAACAAGTTTGGATGGCACGCATACTTATGGTATGGAAAAGTAAAAATGGACAAATTCTTCAAACACCACTTTATAAGACAATCACTGTTCGAGACTTGGATGAGATATAGAAAATTCTTCTCAGAAGAAAGACCACTTTGGATAGTACCAGCAGAAGTGATTAATCCATATTCAAGAAATCAAGGGTTAGATTGGCTACCTTATAAAAGTCTTTTAAAATTAGAAGGGAAAAATTTTGTGTTAAAAGATAGATTTGATGTGGAATTTGAATATGATTGGTTGAAGTATAGACAGATCTATGACTTATTTAAGACCGATAAAAGAGAACATGGTTTTAGAGAAAATAATATGGAAATTGAAACTGTATGGCTTGAAAAGGGGGAAAAAATGATTTCTAAATTGTACAAGGTTTTATTGAAATGGTATACTGAGGATGAAATTGTAAAAGAGCAAATGATAAAATGGGCGGTAAATGTTAATAATGAGATATTAATGACATCTTGGGAATATTTGTGGAAAAGGTCAATGAAAATTTCAACTTGTGTAAATGTTAAAGAGAATTGCTATAAAATGATGTATAGATGGTATATGACGCCTAAAAAAATTGCTATTATAAATGTATGTCTAACAAATGTTGGAAATGTAAGAAACATGAAGGGTCTTTTTACCATATGTGGTGGACATGCGATAAAGCAGTATGTTATTGGACTAAGATCCACAATGAGATACAAAAATTTTTGAAATGTACTTTTAAGAAAGACCCACAGATGTTATTGCTAGGTCTTAAAATGGAAGAAATAAATGTAGCCAAGAGAACACTATTATGGTACTTGATTACAGCAGCTAGACTGACTTTTGCTCAATGTTGGAAGCAAGATAAAGTACCTGAAACATGGGAATGGATTAAAAAGACGTTGTTTATGGCAGAAACGGACAAATTAACAAGAAAGTTAAACAACGAAGAAGATGAAACTTTTTTTGAAGACTGGAAAGACTTTCGAGAATATCTGTTGAAAAATTGGGATATTAAACGTGGTTTGATTTGTTTTGATAGTTATTAAGAAGAAAATGAAAGGGAGTTAGCTTTCTGAATTGTTACCGTTAGTAAGAGAATATAAGTTTAGAAGTAATTGTAATAGAATAAGAGAGACATTAATGGGGTTGGAGCAGTGCGGGAAGCCTTGTTTGGGGGGAGAGGGAGTAAGTAAAATGGATATGTAGTGATTTGTTTAAATTGTATGAACATGTGATATATCCAATAAAAAATTGAGATACCAAAAAAAAGAGAGTACAAGTAGTAGCCTTCACCAGTCTCAGGCTCTTGTTGACATCCATCACAGAAACTGGGTCAAAATTATTCATAATTAGACCAGGCCTTTCTTCTGGCCTTGCTTCTGGTGTGCCTGTGTTGCAACCAGAATTGCCAGGTCCCCCCTGGCCATCTGGAGGGGATGGGGGTTAAGGTTGCTAGATCCAGAAAAGACGCCTTTGGACATTTATCTGGTATTCAGACATATTTATTGCTTTATAGCTGTTGACCTTATAACTCTAGCTTGTTATTTTTGACTTTGCATATCTTAAACATCATGTTACATGTTAATTTCGCTGTCTATAAGTTTGAACCTCACACACCACTCCAATGGATTTGAAAAAGTGTGCCTTGCACACGAAAGCTCATACCTTGAATAAACCTTTGTTGGTCTTAGTGGTGCCACTGGACTCTAATTGTATACCTGGTGCATGTTGGCTAAATAACTTGCTCAGGTACAGGGTAAGAAAATAAATCAATAGCATTTGGAAGTATACTTCTCCATCTGCTTGTGTGGCAGTATAAATGTGCTTTGTGTTTACAACAACCACATTAACATACCCTGCGAGAGTTACTTGAACTTGTACTCAGTCTGGTGAGTCTGGTACGACTGAGGAGGCAGATTAAGTGAAGTAGCCTGGCACAATTGGGAAAGCCAGTAACACAACAACAGTAACACAATATTAATGTAAACTGGCACAACTGAGGAAGCCAGCAGTATTACAGCCATGTTGGTGGGTATAATGAAAACTGGTAAGATTGGAAGAGCCAATAATAACCAGGCAGTCATGTATATTAGCATTTGTAAATAACCATGCATGCATATGAGGGGGGGGAAGTGGGCAGCTTTTCTAAACAACAGGCATGAACAGCACTGGACCCAGAAGAGTACATAGGTAATTTAAAAAGTAAACGGAGAAAGCAAAACTTGTTCTGCTGTACAACAGAAACATCGCAAACCAGAAGGGTTAAGCTGACCCCGTATATTATAAAAGTACAAAATTTATTAGGGTGTACACATATTAAAATATATTCAGGTTAAAAATATTTTCCAAGTATCAGATTAATAAAAGCATATCAAATATTAATACATATGATGGGTCCACACTTATATAAAGACTAGATGTTGTATCCTTATATGTTTTGTAATTATGTTACCTTGATGGAGTGACACACATTCAGACTTATGAAATTTTTGTTACCAGAATAATTGGATTGGACATGGCTATACTTATGGCCCATCATTAATACCAGTAACACGATTACAAAACATATAAGAATACAACATCTAGTCTTTATATAAGTGTACTAAAGATCTTGTATACATATGTTTGAATGTGTGTCTATACTATGTTGTGATAGTGACCACTGAGGAAGGCCCTTTGAGGCCGAAATGCGTTTGGTATTCAGTTGGAAAGTGTGGACCCATCATGTGTATTAATATTTGATATGCTTTTATTAGTCTGATACTTGAAAAATATTTTTTAACCCGAATATATTTTAATATGTGTACACCCTAATAAATTTTGTACTTTTATAATATACATGGTCAGCTTAACCCTTCTGGTTCGCAGTGCTATCTTGGGTTGCGTTTTCCCCTCCCCCCCACTTTTTTCCAGTTTTCAACAGAAACATCTTGTGTTTGATGGTACATCAGTACATAGTCATAGTCATAAGCATTTATGTATTTGTTTTAAATGTTCCTATTGTGTTCCTTAAATGTTCCTTTATTAAACTATTAATGAAACAATTAGAAAAGTTCTAGGAAAAATTCAGGTATATCCAAGGAATGGTAGAAACTTAAAAAACTGAAATATTAAAAGCAGCAGAATTAAACAGGCTTGTAGATCTCATTTTCAATTCATGTTTTAACACTAATGACCTATGATACAGTGCCATTCTAAGAATACTTTCCTGGGAGTTATCTCTATTTACTTGAGTAGGAGACCTGTTCAGGCTCTCTTATTGGTACATATGTCGGAGAATGAAAAAAATTGGCTCTTGAAATTGAAAAGGTTAGGTGTAGGTGAATCATTGCAGGGAGATAATTTAATAAGCAAGGCTCCAGTACAGGAGAAGCCTGATCTCTTGTAACCACCTTAGAAGACTGAGACATGGAACCAATTAGCAGCTGTTTAAGCTCTTTAAAAACAAGTGAGACCCAGGGAGTTATGCCTGCTAGTAGCCTTGCAGATTCATCTTGATCACTGACTTTTGACAAGTTATGATGAAATTTAGTCAGTAGAGCAAGTTTTTGGCTTTGTCCCACTGCGGTTTATACTACATCACGCTAGAGATATCTTCTCATCATATTCCAAGATACATAACTAGGCTGTCCTGGTTTCCTATCATTGACTTGATAACTAGATATAAATCCAATTTTTTGAAGAGTTGGGAATAATAACCTACAGATCATTACCCATTTGTGATGGAAAGAACGACATGGCTGTAAACACTATCACCAGCATTAGTGACTATGAAGCCCTCAGGAGAAAGCTGAAGGGAATGGGGGCATAGGTGGCATTCTCTTTGATCCTTTTGGTCAGAACAATATGATGAGAGCAGAAGATAATGGAAGTGAACCATTGGCTGTGTTGGTGGTGCTGAAAGGATCAATTCTGGGACCATGGGCTCAGGGCCGGCTCCAGGTGTCTGGGCGCCCTAGGCAGGACAGCCTGGGGCGCCCCCCACTGGGGATGCCAACCTCCCGGTGGGACCTGGAGACCGGGGGCATCAGCGGGGCGCTGGCTTTCCTGGAGGCTCCGCAGCTGCGGGACCCCCAGGAAAGCCGGGAAGGGGGCGGGGGGGGTCTAGCCTCCGCCCCCTCCCTCCCGGCGCCGGCTTTTCTGCGGGCCCCGCGGCTGCGGGACCCCCAGAAAAGCCGGGAAGGGGGCGGGGGAGGTCTAGCCTCCGCCCCCTCCCTCCCGGCGCCGGCTTTTCTGCGGGCCCCGCGGCTGCGGGACCCCTAGAAAAGCCGGGAAGGGGGCGGGGGGGAAGGGGGCGGGGGGGTCTAGCCTCTGCCCCCTCCCTCCCGGCGCCGGCTTTTCTGCGGGCCCCGCGGCTGCGGGACCCCCAGAAAAGCCGGGAAGGGGCGGGGGGGTCTAGCCTCCGCCCCCTCCCTCCCGACGCCGGCGGGCCCCGCGGCTGCTGGACCCCCAGAAAAGCCGGGAAGGGGGCGGGGGGTCCAGCCTCCGCCCCCTCCCTCCCGGCGCCGGCTTTTCTGCGGGCCCCGCTGGGAAGGGGGCGGGGGTCTGGCGGCGCCGGCGGGCGCCGGGTTAGGACGGCGGGGGGGGGAGCAGTTTTCGGGGGGAGTGGGGCGCCATTTGGCGCCCCTCAGGCCGGGCGCCCTAGGCGGGCGCCTAGTTCGCCCTATGGGCGGTCCAGCCCTGCATGGGCTAGATTTTCTGGAAGATGGCCTACTAGCACACAATGGACTTCACCTATCAAAGTCAGAGACGAATGCGTTTGACAGGAACATGAAGAGATTCAGCAAGAGAGCTCATTTGTTATGAGGGGTGGATCTGACATAAATGAGACCTTGTCGAGTCGGGCTATGTGTATCATAAAATGTAATGCCAGGTAGAAGAGATATAAACTTTGTAAAGGACACAAAGATTTTTTTTACTTAAAATAAAAACATGCTTAAAACATTAGCTCTGTAAGCTGCAAACCTACTTTTGGTTTATTGACATTCACCACAGAAATCTCAGAGTTCTGAGTCTAGTGCCCAGGTTAAAACATGAAATGGCTGAATGATTACGAGAGTCTGGTGAAGCAAGCTATGATGCAGCAGCAGCAGACTGGAAGCAGGAGATGGCCAGTTCCACTGCAGGCCTGATGGAAGCCCTCTGGGGGCCTGATCCAGCCCCCGGGCTGCATGTTTGACACCCCTGCTTTAAACAGACACCACAAGGAGAGGGAAATGACTACAGGTGTGCAACCCCCTCCCCCCCAAAAAAAAAACACCTTTCCCCCAAAGTCCAGGTATATTGGACCTGGAAAATATTGGTATCCCAAATTCTGGTATTTGGATTTGGGGTTTTTTCACATTTTTTTGGGTCCATTACTCCTTATGGGGACACATTCTGGGTGGCTTGAAGGGTTATTTTTAAAGGTACATGCACCAAAACTGAAGTGGAGCTGATGACGCCTGTTCTTTAAATAACCCCAAGTTTCAAGACAATTGGACCAAAGGGTCCAATTTTACTGGCCCCTGAACAGGGTGCCCCAGCTGTTCTCCATTATTTCCTATGAGAGGGCAAAACCCTGCAAGCTACTTCCAGGGCAAAAAGGCATGCCTGCAAGTAGCAATCACTGAGAGCAAACAGCTAATTCAACAGAACCATTGCAGAACCCAGTAATCTCAGCAGAACCACAAGCCAATGTGCCAAGCCAAACAGAACCAAACTCAAACCAGAGATTCTCTGCAGTGGAAGCTGAAGGGGGGCATTTTTGCAAGCCCAGCAGAACCAGTTGCAAAGTACAGAATGCCCAGCAGAACCAGTGCCACTGTGGCAATGCAAACCCAACAGGACTGATGTCAAACCACAGAATCACAATGAAGCCAAGCAGGTGGGGGGGATTTTGCAAGCACAATAGAACCAATTGCAGTGGACAAAGTGCCCAGCAGAACCCAGTGCCACTGTGGGAGTGCAAGCTCATCAAGAAATCCAAGCAAGAGGGGGTTACAAGCACTGCGCAAAAATCCAGGAAGGGGACACAAAGGAACACCACAAAGAAGGGCAGGGACAACCTCTTGAAACTGGTAAGACACATTTGAAATTGACAAAAGCAGCCTGGGAAGCCCACAGACCCACCACCCCAGACACAGAAACAAAGAGGGAAGGGAAGGGAAAACAGTTTCCCAAGAGCCTGCTAATGCTGACTCAGTCCTGTAGCTACGGTGGGGCTTTTGGGGGCTCTGCCCCCTTTCATAACAGCACAGCCCCACAAGAATTTATTCTGTAAATGCTTTTTTCAAGCTTTTAAAAACATTTTTAAAGGTGTGTGCTTCTTTAAACAGAGTGGGGTGCTAAACAGAGTGGGGTTCTCACACTGAGTAAGAGGGTTGGAGTAGATGACCACTAGGACACCTTATAACTCTGTGTCAAGAAACTAGTCTCCTTAAGAGAGACTAACTGCCTAAGTGTTAGCTTTCTTGACTATAGGAGTTATCACCCCCACCTGCCAGCTTGTTATCAGAATTGTTGCTTAGGCTGGCACTTGCAGCAGCTGAGAACTGTCATCTGATTGGCTGACAGCTTGCAATTTAGAGATCTATCCTGATACCAGCTTTCTATTAGCTAAATGGCTTTTCTTTCTGTACTGAGAACTTCAGCCTCACCAGAAAAAATTGCCCCACAAGCCACAAAATCCTGGCTACCAGCCTGTGCTGGCTCCTGATCTCCCCAGTAATTCCCAAATATTTCTGGGATTTTTGGGGACCATTTTTTCAGTTTTCTAAAAAATCTCAGGTATATTTGGAATCCTTGGGTGTATCCAAATGCAAACCCCTAGAGACAACAAACATAGTGGTTTCAATGAAGGAGAGTGAACAGCAGAGACCCAACTGGGAAGGCCAGGTCAAATGGAGCCAAAGGTAGGGGGCTTCAGGTGCTTGTATACCAATGCCCAAAGCTTGGGCAATAAGATGAAAGAGCTTGAGCTTCTAATGCAGACAGAGAGATATGATTTTGTAAGCATTACAAAGACTTGGCGGGATGATTACCATGACCTGAATGTAGTAGTGGATGAATATGAGTTGTTCAAGAAAAAGTGAAAGGGTCGAAGAGAAGGTGGAGTGGCACTGTATGTGAGGAGAGAGGTTGCTTGTCAAGAAATACTGGAGGAGGTGTGAGAGTGGAAAGTATCTGTGTGAGGATAAAGGAAGGAAGAACAAACAGTATTGTGGGTGGAGTCCTGGCCAGGGGGAGGAGGTGGATGCTGCCCTCCTCCAGCAGTTTGACAGTGTATCCAAGCAACATGACCTTGCAGTTATGGATGGCCAACTTCCCTGATGCGTTCTGGGAGACAAACTCTTCTAAGTGTCCAGAGTCATGCTACTTCCTGACCTGCCTGGCTGACAACTTTCTTTTTCAAATGGTGGAGGAAGCTACCAGGAGCTTGGCCATGCTCAGTTTAATATTAACCAAGAGCAGGGCCGGCTCGCCCACTAGGCGAGCTAGGCGCTTGCCTAGGGCACCAGGCCAGCAGGGGCGCCAAACTGCCCCCACCCACCCCCGCGAAAATCCCCCCGCCACCGCCGCCTCCCTGCCGCCGCCACCAGCAAAGAGCACCCCCGCGGGGCTCAGGAGGCGGCGGCAGAGCTTGCCCGCCCTCCCCTTCCCTGGGGGGGGGAGAGAAGGCGGGGGTGGTGCCACCAGCGAAGGGGCGCTCAGCTCAAAGGGGACAGGCGGGGGTTTACACCCGCCTCTTCCCTGGCCCGCGCCCCTCACACCCTGCAGGAACAGGAAGGGGTTCCTTCTCTCCAGGCCCTGCCTGGAGGTTGGCAACCCTGTAATTGGGTGCACGGGGGGGGCACCAGAAGGTAGCCCCGCCTAGGGTGCGAAAAACCCTCGGGCCGGCCCTGACCAAGAGGTAAGAGTTGGTAGATGGTATAGATAGGAATTCTCAGGCTGGAGCAAGGGATGCTCTGTATTCGTGGTGCTTGGTGCTGGGAGGGCTTCTAGTGTCCTGGCCCCACTGCTGGACCTCCTGATGGCACCTGGTATTTTTGGCCACTGTGAGACAGAATGTTGGACTAGATGGGCCATTGACCTGATCCAACATTGGCTTCTCTTATGTTCTTAACCTATTGTGGCAGAAGTCACAATAACCATCTGAAGTCTCTGTTGAGTCTGTCTGATAATACCACATCTGCATATGAATTCCAATTCAACAGCTTGTTCCTGTAGTCTCCTTCTGAAGCACTTTTACTGAAATACTATACCCTTTAAGTCCTTTGGTTTCTGAGTGTTTACTTTTTAATATCAAATTTGTGTCTATTGTCTTGCACAGAGACTGTTGAATATGGCCAAGGGACTTTCCTGGCACATGGTACTGTATATGGGAAGGTGCAGGTGAATGAGCCCCCAACACTAAGGCTTATTGGGTCCAGTAAGCAGATAAGAGAATTGAGTTGGTACTAGGATTTTTTGCAGGGGCTGGTCTTCAAATTTATCTCTGTTGGATGGTCCAGTGTTGCTGGTCTGTACTTGTTTCAAATTTGCAAGGTCCTCAAGGTCTGTGAAAGGGAAGGATCATCTTCCAAAAGAGCTTATAGAAATTCCTAATAATACACTAGAGAGATTTCTGTTGTGAGTTGTAGGTGGCAACTAGTGAAGTTCTCTTCTCTGCTGAATCTGTTCTGTTGAAAGTAACTTCTGGGTACTTGTCTAAGCAATGAATAAATGTGATGTACTTCAAAGCAATTTATGATCAGAAAAGTAAAGTTTTGGGACAATTTGGTGAATAGAACAACCTGTTTATAGGTTTGCTCCATTTACTTCTGATAGCTGCCCTTGGGTATAGCTGGGTTTGGCTTCTTTCTGTCTGCAGATCAGGTATATTCCCCAAATAACCAGCCTACTGGTTAGTGTCAGACTAGGATCTAGGAGATCCAAAACCCTTACCCGGCCATGGAAATTTGCTGGGTGACCAAGTCATACCTCACAGGTTTGTTCTAAGGAGGACGGGAAATGGTGTTGGTAAGCCCTTGGATTCCCCAACTAAGAGAGAAGCCGGGGATGTACTAAAAGGAAGGATAGGATTGCCCATTGGAAACAATGGGAAAGACTTGAAGGACCATTGGAAATAATGGGAGCCAGGAATGCCAATTGACTTCCATGGGCTCCATTGAAATACATTGCAGCACAAATAGAGTTGGAAAAAAAAGGTGGAATGGATTTTCCATTACGGTCTCTTGGCAAAAATACACTACTCTGGGAATGGAATGAGAGGCCCCAGAGAGGAATGACAGCCCCGGGGTGCAGCAGGAGAGTGCAGGGACAGGAAGGAGAGGCCACGGAGTGGAATGACAGCCCCAGGGTGCAGCAGGAGAGTGCAGGGACAGGAAGGAGAGGCCACGGAGTGGAATAAAAGCCCCAGGGTGCAGCAGGAGAGTCCAGGTACAGAAAGGATAGGCCACGGAGTGGAATGACAGCCCCAGGCTGCAGCAGGAGAGTGCAGGGACAGGAATGAAAGGCCACGGAGTGGAATGACAGCCCCAGGGTGCAGCAGGAGAGTGCAGGGACAGGAAGGAGAGGCCACGGAGTGGAATGACAGCCCCAGGGTGCAGCAGGAGAGTGCAGGGACAGGAAGGAGAGGCCACGGAGTGGAATGACAGCCCCAGGGTGCAGCAGGAGAGTGCAGGGACAGGAATGAGAGGCCCCGGAGTCGAATGACAGACCCAGGGTGCAGCAGGAGAGTGCAGGGACAGGAAGGAAAGGCCACAGAGTGGAATGACAGCCCCAGGGTGCATGAGGAGAGTGCAGGGACAGGAAGGAGAGGCCACGGAGTGGAATGACAGCCCCAGGGTGCAGCAGGAGAGTGCAGGGACAGGAGGGAGAGGCCACGGAGTGGAATGAGAGCCCCAGGGTGCAGCAGGAGAGTGCAGGGACAGGAATGAAAGGCCCCGGAGTGGAATGACAGACCCAGGGTGCAGCAGGAGAGTGCAGGGACAGGAAGGAGAGGCCACGGAGTGGAATGACAGCCCCAGGGTGCAGCAGGAGAGTGCAGGGACAGGAAGGAGAGGCCACGGAGTGGAATGACAGCCCCAGGCTGCAGCAGGAGAGTGCAGGGACAGGAAGGAGAGGCCACGGAGTGGAATGACAGCCCCAGGGTGCAACAGGAGAGTGCAGGGACAGGAAGGAGAGGCCACGGAGTGGAATGACAGCCCCAGGGTGCAGCAGGAGTTTCTGGAGACTGGAATGACACATCCCAGAGTGGAATGACAGCCCCAGGGTGCAACAGGAGAGTGCAGGGACAGGAATGAGAGGCCACAGAGTGGAATGACAGCAGCAGGGTGCAGAAGGAGAGTGCAGGGACAGAAAGGAGAGGCCACGGAGTGGAATGACAGCCCCAGCGTGCAGCAGGAGAGTGCAGGGACAGGAATGAGAGGCCACAGAGTGGAATGACAGCCCCAGGGTGCAGCAGGAGTGTTCTGGGACTGGAATGACATGTCCCAGAGTGGAATGACACCCCCAGGGTGCAGCACGAGTGTTCTGAGACTGGAATGAGATGTCCCAGAGTGGAATGACAGCCCCAGGGTGCTGCAGGAGTTTCCGGAGAATGGAATGACATGTCCCAGAGTGGAATGACGGCCCCAGGGTGGTCCAGGAGTGTTCGGGGACCAGAATGACATGTCCCAGAGTGGAATGACAGCCCCAGGGTACAGCAGGAGAGTGCAGGGAAAGGAATGAGAGGCCACGGAGTGGAATGACAGCACCAGGGTGCAGCAGGAGTGTTCTAGGACTGGAATGACATGTCCCAGAGTGGAATGACAGCCCCAGGATGCTCCAGAAGTGTTCTGGGACTGGAATGACATGTCCCAGAGTGGAATGACAGCCCCAGGGTGCTCCAGGAGTGTTCTGGGACTGGAATGACATGTCCCAGAGTGGAATGACAGCCCCAGGGTGCAACAGGAGTGTGCAGGGACAGGAATGAGAGGCCACGGAGTGGAATGACAGCCCCAGGGTGCAGCAGGAGAGTTCAGGGACAGGAATGAGAGACCACGGAGTGGAATGACAGCCCCAGGGTGCAGCAGGAGTGTGCAGGGACAGGAATGAGAGGCCACGGAGTGGAATGACAGCCCCAGGGTGCAGCAGGAGAGTTCAGGGACAGGAATGAGAGACCACGGAGTGGAATGACAGCCCCAGGGTGCAGCAGGAGTGTGCAGGGACAGGAATGAGAGGCCACGGAGTGGAATGACAGCCCCAGGGTGCAGCAGGAGAGTTCAGGGACAGGAATGAGAGGCCACGGAGTAGAATGACAGCCCCAGGGTGCAGCAGGAGTGTGCAGGGACAGGAATGAGAGGCCACGGAGTGGAATGACAGCCCCAGGGTGCAGCAGGAGAGTTCAGGGACAGGAATGAGAGACCACGGAGTGGAATGACAGCCCCAGGGTGCAACAGGAGTGTGCAGGGACAGGAATGACATGTCCCAGAGTGGAATGACAGCCCCAGGGTGCAACAGGAGAGTGCAGGGACAGGAAGGAGAGGCCACGGAGTGGAATGACAGCCCCAGGGTGCAGCAGGAGAGTGCAGGGACAGGAATGAGAGGCCACGGAGTGGAATGACAGCCCCAGGGTGCTGCAGGAGTATTCGGAGACTGGAATGACATGTCCCAGAGTGGAATGACAGCCCCAGGGTGTTCCAGGAGTGTTCTGGGACTGGAATGACATGTCCCAGAGTGGAATGACAGCCCCAGGGTGCAGAAGGAGAGTGCAGGGACAGGAAGGAGAGGCCACGGATTGGAATGACAGCCCCAGGGTGCAGCAGGAGTGTTCTGGGACTGGACTGGAATGACATGTCCCAGAGTGGAATGACACCCCCAGGGTGCAGCACGAGTGTTCTGGGACTGGAATGACATGTCCCAGAGTGGAATGACAGCCCCAGGGTGCTCCAGGAGTGTTCTGGGACTGTAATGACATGTCCCAGAGTGGAATGACAGCCCCAGGGTGCAGCAGGAGAGTTCTGGGACTGGAATGACATGTCCCAGAGTGGAATGACAGCCCCAGGGTGCTGCAGGAGTTTCCGGAGAATGGAATGACATGTCCCAGAGTAGAATGACGGCCCCAGGGTGTTCCAGGAGTGTTCGGGGGCCGGAATGACATGTCCCAGAGTGGAATGACAGCCCCAGGGTACAGCAGGAGAGTTCAGGGAAAGGAATGAGAGGCCACGGAGTGGAATGACAGCCCCAGGGTGCAGCAGGAGTGTTCTGGGACTGGAATGACATGTCCCAGAGTGGAATGACAGCCCCAGGGTGCTCCAGGAGTGTTCTGGGACTGGAATGACATGTCCCAGAGTGGAATGACAGCCCCAGGGTGCTCCAGGAGTGTTCTTGGACTGGAATGACATGTCCCAGAGTGGAATGACAGCCCCAGGGTGCTCCAGGAGTGTTCTGGGACTGGAATGACATGTCCCAGAGTGGAATGACAGCCCCAGGGTGCTCCAGGAGTGTTCTGGGACTGGAATTACATGTCCCAGAGTGGGATGACAGCCCCAGGGTGCAGCAGGAGTGTGCAGGGACAGCAATGAGAGGCCACGGAGTGGAATGACAGCCCCAGGGTGCTGCAGGAGTTTCTGGAGACTGGAATGACATGTCCCAGAGTGGAATGACAGCCCCAGGGTGCTCCAGGAGTGTTCTAGGACTGGAATGACATGTCCCAGAGTGGAATGACAGCCCCAGGGTGTTCCAGAAGTGTTCTGGGACTGGAATGACATGTCCCAGAGTGGAATGACAGCCCCAGGGTGCAGCAGGAGTGTGCAGGGACAGGAATGAGAGGCAACGGAGTGGAATGAGAGCCCCAGGTTGCAGCAGGAGAGTGCAGGGACAGGAATGAGAGGCCACGGAGTGGAATGACAGCCCCAGGGTGTAGCAGGAGTGTGCAGGGAGAGGAATGAGAGGCCACGGAGTGGAATGACAGCCCCAGGGTGCAGCAGGAGAGTGCAGGGAGAGGAATGAGAGGCCACGGAGTGGAATGACAGCCCCAGGGTGCAGCAGGAGAGTGCAGGGACAGGAAGGGGAGGCCACGGAGTGGAATGACAGCCCCAGGGTGCAGCAGGAGAGTGCAGGGACAGGAATGAGAGGCCACGGAGTGGAATGACAGCCCCAGGGTGCAGCAGGAGAGTGCAGGGACAGGAATGAGAGGCCACGGAGTGGAATGACAGCCCCAGGGTGCAGCAGGAGAGTGCAGGGACAGGAAGGAGAGGCCACGAAGTGGAATGACAGCCTCAGGGTGCTCCAGAAGTGTTCTGGGACTGGAATGACATGTCCCAGAGTGGAATGACAGCCCCAGGGTGCTCCAGGAGTGTTCTGGGACTGGAATGACATGTCCCAGAGTGGAATGACAGCCCCAGGGTGCTCCAGGAGTGTTCTGGGACTGGAATGACATGTCCCAGAGTGGAATGACAGCCCCAGGATGCAGCAGGAGTGTTCTGGGACTGGAATGAGAGGCCACGGAGTTGAATGACAGCCCCAGGGTGCAACAGGAGAGTGTAGGGACAGGAATGAGAGGCCACGGAGTGGAATGACAGCCCCAGGGTGCTCCAGAAGTGTTCTGGGAGTGGAATGACATGTCCAAGAGTGGAATGACAGCCCCAGGGTGCTCCAGGAGTGTTCTGGGACAGGAATGAGAGGCCACGGAGTGGAATGACAGCCCCAGGGTACTCCAGGAGTGTTGTGGGACTGGAATGAGAGGCCACGGAGTGGAATGACAGCCCCAGGGTGCTCCAGAAGAGTTCTGGTACTGGAATGACATGTCCCAGAGTGGAATGACAGCCCCAGGCTGCAGCAGGAGTGTTCTGGGACTGGAATGAGAGGCCACGGAGTGGAATGACAGCCCCAGGTTGCAACAGGAGAGTGTAGGGACAGGAATGAGAGGCCACGGAGTGGAATGACAGCCCCAGGGTGCAGCAGGAGTGTTCTGGGACTGGAATGACATGTCCCAGAGTGGAATGACAGCCCCAGGGTGCTCCAGGAGTGTTCTGGGACTGGAATGACATGTCCCAGAGTGGAATGACAGCCCCAGGGTGCTCCAGGAGTGTTCTGGGACTGGAATGACATGTCCCAGAGTGGAATGACAGCCCCAGGGTGCTCCAGGAGTGTTCTGGGACTGGAATGACATGTCCCAGAGTGGAATGACAGCCCCAGGGTGCTCCAGGAGTGTTCTGGGACTGGAATTACATGTCCCAGAGTGGGATGACAGCCCCAGGGTGCAGCAGGAGTGTGCAGGGACAGCAATGAGAGGCCACGGAGTGGAATGACAGCCCCAGGGTGCAGCAGGAGTGTTCTGGGACTGGAATGACATGTCCCAGAGTGGAATGACAGCCCCAGGGTGCTCCAGGAGTGTTCTGGGACTGGAATGACATGTCCCAGAGTGGAATGACAGCCCCAGGGTGCTCCAGGAGTGTTCTAGGACTGTAATGACATGTCCCAGAGTGGAATGACAGCCCCAGGGTGTTCCAGAAGTGTTCTGGGACTGGAATGACATGTCCCAGAGTGGAATGACAGCCCCAGGGTGCAGCAGGAGAGTGCAGGGACAGGAATGAGAGGCCACGGAGTGGAATGAGAGCCCCAGGGTGCAGCAGGAGAGTGCAGGGACAGGAATGAGAGGCCACGGAGTGGAATGACAGCCCCAGGGTGTAGCAGGAGTGTGCAGGGAGAGGAATGAGAGGCCACGGAGTGGAATGACAGCCCCAGGGTGCAGCAGGAGAGTGCAGGGAGAGGAATGAGAGGCCACGGAGTGGAATGACAGCCCCAGGGTGCTGCAGGAGTTTCTGGAGACTGGAATGACATGTCCCAGAGTGGAATGACAGCCCCAGGGTGCTCCAGGAGTGTTCTGGGACTGGAATGACATGTCCCAGAGTGGAATGACAGCCCCAGGGTGCTCCAGGAGTGTTCGGGGGCAGGATATACATGTCCCGGAGTGGGATGACAGCCCCAGGGTGCAGCAGGAGTGTGCAGGGACAGCAATGAGAGGCCACGGAGTGGAATGACAGCCCCAGGGTGCTGCAGGAGTTTCTGGAGACTGGAATGACATGTCCCAGAGTGGAATGACAGCCCCAGGGTGCTCCAGGAGTGTTCTAGGACTGGAATGACATGTCCCAGAGTGGAATGACAGCCCCAGGGTGTTCCAGAAGTGTTCTGGGACTGGAATGACATGTCCCAGAGTGGAATGACAGCCCCAGGGTGCAGCAGGAGTGTGCAGGGACAGGAATGAGAGGCAACGGAGTGGAATGAGAGCCCCAGGGTGCAGCAGGAGAGTGCAGGGACAGGAATGAGAGGCCACGGAGTGGAATGACAGCCCCAGGGTGTAGCAGGAGTGTGCAGGGAGAGGAATGAGAGGCCACGGAGTGGAATGACAGCCCCAGGGTGCAGCAGGAGAGTGCAGGGAGAGGAATGAGAGGCCACGGAGTGGAATGACAGCCCCAGGGTGCAGCAGGAGAGTGCAGGGACAGGAAGGGGAGGCCACGGAGTGGAATGACAGCCCCAGGGTGCAGCAGGAGAGTGCAGGGACAGGAATGAGAGGCCACGGAGTGGAATGACAGCCCCAGGGTGCAGCAGGAGTGTGCAGGGACAGGAATGAGAGGCCACGGAGTGGAATGACAGCCCCAGGGTGCAGCAGGAGAGTGCAGGGACAGGAAGGAGAGGCCACGAAGTGGAATGACAGCCTCAGGGTGCTCCAGAAGTGTTCTGGGACTGGAATGACATGTCACAGAGTGGAATGACAGCCCCAGGGTGCTCCAGGAGTGTTCTCGGACAGGAATGAGAGGCCACGGAGTGGAATGACAGCCCCAGGGTGCTCCAGGAGTGTTCTGGGACTGGAATGACATGTCCCAGAGTGGAATGACAGCCCCAGGGTGCTCCAGGAGTGTTCTGGGACTGGAATGACATGTCCCAGAGTGGAATGACAGCCCCAGGATGCAGCAGGAGTGTTCTGGGACTGGAATGAGAGGCCACGGAGTTGAATGACAGCCCCAGGGTGCAACAGGAGAGTGTAGGGACAGGAATGAGAGGCCACGGAGTGGAATGACAGCCCCAGGGTGCTCCAGAAGTGTTCTGGGAGTGGAATGACATGTCCAAGAGTGGAATGACAGCCCCAGGGTGCTCCAGGAGTGTTCTGGGACAGGAATGAGAGGCCACGGAGTGGAATGACAGCCCCAGGGTGCTCCAGGAGTGTTCTGGGACAGGAATGAGAGGCCACGGAGTGGAATGACAGCCCCAGGGTGCTCCAGAAGAGTTCTGGTACTGGAATGACATGTCCCAGAGTGGAATGACAGCACCAGGCTGCAGCAGGAGTGTTCTGGGACTGGAATGAGAGGCCACGGAGTGGAATGACAGCCCCAGGTTGCAACAGGAGAGTGTAGGGACAGGAATGAGAGGCCACGGAGTGGAATGACAGCCTCAGGGTGCTCCAGAAGTGTTCTGGGAGTGGAATGACATGTCCAAGAGTGGAATGACAGCCCCAGGGTGCTCCAGGAGTGTTCTGGAACAGGAATGAGAGGCCACGGAGTGGAATGACAGCCCCAGGGTGCTCCAGAAGTGTTCTGGGACTGGAATGACATGTCCCAGAGTGGAATGACAGCCCCAGGGTGCTCCAGGAGTGTTCTGGGACTGGAATGAGAGGCCACGGAGTGGAATGACAGCCCCAGGGTGCAACAGGAGAGTGTAGGGACAGGAATGAGAGGCCACGGAGTGGAATGACAGCCCCAGGGTGCAGCAGGAGTGTGCAGGGACAGGAATGAGAGGCCACGGAGTGGAATGACAGCCCCAGGGTGCTGCAGGAGTGTTCGGGGACTGGAATGACATGTTTCAGAGTGGAATGAGAGCCCCAGGGTGTTCCAGGAGTGTTCTGGGACTGGAATGACATGTCCCAGAGTGGAATGACAGCCCCAGGGTGCTCCAGGAGTGTTCTGGGACTGGAATGACATGTCCCAGAGTGGAATGACAGCCCTAGGGTGCAGCAGGGGAGTTCTGGGACTGGAATGACATGTCGCAGAGTGGAATGACAGCCCCAGGGTGCTGCAGGAGTGTTCTGGGACTGGAATGAGGGACCACTCAGTGGAATGACAGCCCCAAGTTGGAGCAGGACTGTTCTGGGAATGGAATGAGAGACCAGGGAGTGGAATGACAGCCCCTTGGGGTAGCAGGAGTGTTCTGGGACTGGAATGACAGGCCCTAGAGTGGAATGACAGCCCCTGGGGGTAGCAGGAGTGTTCTGGGACTGGAATTACAGGCCCTAGAGTGGAATGAGAGCCCCTGGGGGTAGTAGGAATGTTCTGTGACTATAATGACAGGCCCCAGAGTGGAATGACATCCCGTGGTGGTAGCCGGAGTGGTCTTGGAGTGGAATGACTGTCCCAGGGGGTGATAGGAGTGTTCTGGAACTCGAATGGGAGACCACTAAGTGGAATGACTGCCCCTGAGAGTATTCTGGGAAAGGAATGACAGGCTCCAGCGTGGATTGACAGTCCCTCGAAGTAGCAGGAGTCTTATGGGCCTGGAATGACAGACTCCAGAGTGGAAGGAGAGACCCTGGGTGTACAGGCAGTTCTGTGCAACTGGATTTGTAAAGTGTAGAGTGAAATACTTTACATTTAAATATTTCTGGAATGTGTGTAGGTATCACCAGATTACCTCCATCTCTGCTGCTTTGTTTCCTTACAAATTCACGAGGTTGATGGGAGCCGCCTCCTCCATTGTCAATTATAAATCTTGCCCTTGCCTTCTCCCTCTACCAGTTCCAGTGTCCAGTTCTGGTGCCTTCTTTATCACTATGTTCCTTTTCCATGTCACACTCTGCCTGAGTTCTTTGCACACTGTTGTCTACTCTTTTGACCACTGACCCAGAGAACCCCCTGCATGGTCTCTGTGAAATATCCCAACCTGTAGTCTAGGTTGGGGGTCCCCAACCTTTTTGAGCCTGCGGCACCTTTGTAATTCTGATACAGTGTGCTGAATGCAGATGAAAAATGTCTGCTGCAGGAGGTGGAGCTAACCAGGAATGGATGGCCACAGCATACCTTCAGTCACATCGTGACAATCCTTTTTTTTTTTTAAGCGCCCCTAAAAGAGGCATTTTTTTTTTTTTTTAGACAAGAACGTTACAACATTACACTACAAACACACAATACATTAAGACTACACACAAAACACAACATACGACATTTAACATTCACGGGGGTTACAATTTTTATAACACTCCATCCGTTTAAATTTCCTCCTACCTTGCCACCCCTTGTTACTAATAATCTTTTACTTCTGTATCCTCAAATACTATCTTTCTACCTTATCCACTTCTAATTTAACATATAGGGTTAATAATACTCAATACTTATTATTTCTCTCCATCCTTCCCTCTCTGATCATACCACTCATAGAAGTGTTGCCACGTATTTATGAAGGCTGATTCATCATGTCCTTTTATCATCAAAGTCAATTTATCCATTTCTGCTTCTTCCATTATCTTCTCAATCAACTCTTGTTTGGTTGGTACCACCGTGGATCGCCAATATTTCGCATACAGAATCCTAGCCACAGTCATTATATATATTATCAAGTATCTCTCTTCTCTCTGTACATCTTTTGGAAGTATATCCAACAACAACACCTCTGGTTTGAACAGAAGAGTACCTTTTATAATTTTCTTTGTCATTTCATGCACCCATATCCACTACTTTTTTGTCACCTCACATGTCCACCACATATGATACAATTACCCTGTCTTTGCATTACATTTCCAACACTTATTAGAACATTTCTCATCATATTTTGCCAGCTTATCCAGCGTGATATACCACCTATACAACATTTTATACATATTTTCTCTATATGAGACCGCCCTAGTTATTTTCACATTCATTTTCCATATTTGGTCCCACTGATCTAATTCAATGCTATAACCAAAGTTCTGCGCCCATTGGATCATATTGCTTTTCACCATTTCGTCTACCATATAATCAGCCAACAACAATGAATACATTTTTTAAAGAAACTTCTCTTCCAGCTCATAAAGTATTTTTTCTAAATCTGTTAATGTCTTCTCAAACCCTATTTTCTTATCTCTTTTATACCTTGATTGAATCTGAACTTTGTGCCACCAACTGATATCCTCATCCAATTCCAACTCCCCCTTTGCATTTATAATGTCCAGATATCTTGGTGGGGGATTTTCACAATACAACCTAGGAAAAGTCACTGCTTCAACCGGGGCTACCAGCCTTGAGATTTTGGTAAACCACCTCCTCCGGATAGTCTCCCATACTCTACAGAGTGCATCTCATATCCAGTATTGTCTAAAATACTTTCTTGATGCCACTTTCTCATCCCACAGAAAAGTGTGCCAGCCTTCCAAAAGGTCGTGGCCTTCCAACTTTAAAAGTCTTCTATCTTCCAGCATTACCCATTCCTTAATCCATGCCAAAGCTCCGGTTTTATAATACAATGTCCAATTAGGTAAACCAAACCCTCCTCTTTCTTTCGAGTCTTGTAATGCTTTGAGCCTAATTCTTGCTTTCTTCCTCTGCCAGACAAACTTAGTGGTAATTTGCTCCAACTCTTTCAAAATTGCCAAGCTCTTCAAAACAGGACTCATTTGAAACAAGAATATCCATCTTGGTAAAATATTCATCTTTATCAAAGCAATTCTTCCCATTAGTGAAAACTTTAAATTTTCCCATTTTTCCAAATCTTGTTTCGTTGCTCTCAATAGTTCTTTATAATTATCTTCTTGTAACGAACTGCACCTGTTCATCAATTTAATTCCTAAATATTTTACCTTCGTACAGAGTTTATATCCCGATTCTTCTTGTAGACACTCTCTCTGTTCCAGTGTCATGTTTTTAGTTAAAATTTTTGTCTTAGCCAGATTTATCTTTAATCCTGCCACTTGCCCATAGTCTTTCAATATCTTATTCAACTCCGTAATTGATAATCTGGGTTCCTCCAATATAAACGCAAGATCATCTGCATAGGCCAATAGTTTGTATTGTTCTCCTTGCATATTCAGGCCCTTCACATCTGGATTCTGTCTTATCTCCTCTGTTACCACCTCCAGAGCAGAGATATATAACAGCGGTGATAGGGGACAGCCTTGCCTCGTACCTTTCTGTATCTGAAATTGCTCAGTCCGTTCCCCATTTACCATAACTGCTGCTCTTTGCTTTGAATAAATGGCTTGAATTGTTTGGATGAATTGCTCTCCCGCTTTAACCTTCTTAAATGTTTCTATTATAAACATCCAGTCCAGGTTGTCAAAGGTCTTCTCTGCATCTTACTGTTAGTTTCTATTTTGAAGTCAATAATCTAACCGCAGGAATGATCAACAATCTGGCTTTTTGGCCTTTTTAAGCTGTTTAACTGCACTTTTTCCGCTCCAATGTTAGTACAACAGATACAGCACGATCATGCGCTTCATCGGATGTTGTTTATATTCGGCCAAAACGCGTCTCCGGTGAGCAATTTTAAAAGTTACCTTCAAAGTCCGTGTCTTGTTATAGCAGTGTTTCCTTAATGTCAGTTTCCGTAGAATGTTCTGGAGGTCTGGGTCATGCGTTCTTATGTTGAGATTTCAACTCGATAGGGTCTTGTAGAAATTTTTCGAAGTGCCTTCTCTGGGGGAGGGGATCAAGGCTGGTCGCGACGCTCTTTAAAGCCCCGCTATCAGCCGATCTCAACTCTCTCTCAGGCCGAGCTCGATGCCAGTCACCCCCCTGCCTGGGGGGGTCTGCGGAGGGCTATAGAAAGCCCACCCTGTCGTCAAGACCCTTCGTATGCTCTGGGAGCTCAGAGAGCAAAGCCAGAACACGTCAGGACTCCATGAATCCCAGACCGCGAGAACTACAGTGGAAAAGTACTATAGCTGCGGCAGCAGAAATCGGCAAAACAGGAAGTGACTTCAGACCAGACAAGTAATCGTCCTAGAGAAGACTAAGGAGGCTGGAAGAAGGGAAGAAATCAAGAACAAGGGGGACCATTAAGACTGCCGGACAGGAAGTGAGTACCCGGAAGAACCATTTACCATAGAGAAATTGCGCCCGCCATTTTGGGAAGGTCAAAAAAATTTTCTTTGATTTTAAACGAAAGACTTAATAGAAAAAAGTGGAATTAATGCGATTTAGGTGGGCACAAGAAGGACTTTGATTTAGAGTGGATTGGAGGAAAAATTTTGAACAACGGCGTACGACCTGCGGCAACGACAGAGGGCAAATTCTTGGTCCTCCCCGAAAATGGCTGGGAAAGAGGAAAAAAAGCTACAGAGTATGATGGATGCTATGGAGAAACGGGTGATGGACGCGATTTTGAAGTTGGAAAAGACTGTAATAACAGAAGTAACAGAGCTGAAAAAAGAAATGTCTGGAATCACAAAAGAGATACAGACGTTGACTAAAAGAGCAGATGAGATGGATGTAAGGGTGAAGAGAGTAGCATCTAATATAGCTGATGTTACTATAGAAACAGATAAAGTGAATGTGATGGTCCAATATAATGCAATGATTAACCACATGAGATTCAGGGGGATCCCTGAAGACAAGAATGAAGACATCCATTCAGTTATGGTAGATGCTGTAGCAGACTTTTTGAAAATGGAAGAGGAGAAAGTGGCGGCACAGATTGATGTGGTATACAGAGTCAACTCTGCGATTGCGCAAAGGGAAAAACTACCCAGAGATGTAATTGTCCAGTTTATATCTAAAAAGCTGAAGGAAGATTTGTTTAAGCAACAATTTCAGGAAGATTTCACAATTGACAACAAGAAAATCATGGTCCTAAAGGAACTACCCAGAGCAATGCTTCAGGATAGACGACTCTTCAAAGATCTGATCGACAAACTGAAAACAGAGGGCATAAGATATAGATGGGAAATTCCTAAAGGTGTCAGTTTTTCGTTTAAACAGAAGAGAGTCACCATCAAGTCAGTTGAGCAAATGACCAGATTCATCAATGATAATTTTAAAGACTCTGATAAATAATCATAAAACCAACATGGAGAGTCAAATAATTTCATGGAATGTTAATGGATTGAACTCACCACAAAAAAGAAAAAATGTCAGACTTTGGTTGGAAAAACAAAAATGCGATATTGTTTGTCTGCAAGAAACTCACATTAAAAAATCTGATGCCAAATTTTTGATTCAAAAAAGACTAGGAGAGGAATTTTACTCACTCTCCTCTCAAAAGAAAAAGGGAGTTGTTACATATATCAAAAAGGAGTTGGAACCAAAAGAAATTTTTAAAGATAATGAAGGGAAATTTTTAGCAGTAGAAGCTATGCTGCAGAATAAAAAGACATTAATTGTTAACATTTATGCTCCCAATGGTGTGAAGGAAATTTTTTTTCAGGATTTGTGGGAACAGCTACGACAGTTGACCTATGAGCAAATGATTTTAATGGGTGATTTTAATGGTACTGTTGACAATGTTGTTGATAGAAAATCTAAAAAAGGAATTGATGCCATGGGCAAACTTCCTAAAGTATTTTTTCAATTGACTAAACATGAGCACCTGGCAGATGTTTGGAGAGTTAAAAATCCCAGGGATAGAGAGTACTCTTTTTATTCATCAAGACACGAATCCTTTTCAAGGATAGATATGATGTGGATGACAGAGAATTTAATCTTGCAAACACGTAAAATTGAAATACTACCTAGGACTCTTTCTGACCACAGTCCGATAAAATGGTCAACATATGTTAAGAGGAAAAAATTTCGATGGCGACTCAATGAAGATTTGTTGGACAAGCAAAATATTGTGGACAAAATAAGGACAGAAACCCAAACATACTTTCAATTGAACCTAAATAAGAGTGTACAGACGCAAACAGTATGGGAAGCCTACAAGGCTGTGATGAGAGGACATCTGATTGCAATTAATAATAATGAAAAGAAACAACAAATGAAAATAGACAAAGAAATTATGGAGAATATTCGGAAAAAAGAAATAGAACTTAAGAAAAGGCCTGGCAAAAAGAAAATTTTGAGAGAATTGAGGATTTTAAGGGAGCAATATGAGGCAAGGCTGAACAAAGAAGTATTTTGGAACTTGAAAAAATTGCAACAGAAATCCTTTGAAGGTGCAAACAAACCTGGCAAATATTTAGCATGGCAATTAAAGAAAAGAAGAGAGAATAAAACAATCACTTGCTTGAAAGATGGAAATAAAGAAATTTCAGACCCAGGAGGAATCAGGAGGGAATTTTATAAATATTACGCAAATCTCTTTCAAGTGAAGCAAGCGGATCCTCAAAAAATGTTGGATTACCTATCTAAAGTTAACTTGATACAACCAAACCCTGAAATGAAAACATCTTTAAATGCTGTAATAACTAAAGAAGAAATTAGTAGAGCAATAGCTGAGGCAAAAATCTCTAAAGTTCCAGGCCCGGATGGCTTTTCAGCTAAATTTTATAAAAAATTTCATGAAGACTTGGTTCCGGTGTTGGAGATTCTTCTAAACGAAATTAGAAAGACAGGGAAGATTCCGGATTCCTGGAATGAAGCTGCAATCACCTTAATTCCTAAAGAAGCGCAAGATTTAACAAATGTAAAGAACTATCGGCCCATTTCATTATTGAACAACGATTATAAGATCTTTGCAAAAATATTGGCAGAACGCCTTAAAAAGTTTTTGAAGGACACTATTGTTGAAGATCAAGCTGGATTTTTACCAAATAGACAAATTAAAGACAATATGAGGGTTGTCTTGGACGCAATTGAGTATTATGATAAACACCCTGAAAAAGAAGTTGCTTTTTTATTTTTGGATGCAGAGAAGGCTTTTGATAATCTGAATTGGGAATTTATGTTTAAAGTGTTCGAGAAATCCTTGATGGGCGCAGAATTTATAAGAATGATTCAATCAATATATAAAGATCAAAAAGCTTCAGTGATTGTGAATGCAGAATCAACAGATGTGTTCCGGGTAAGAAAAGGTACTAGACAGGGATGTCCCGTCACCATTGTTATTTATCTGGATTTTGGAGATTTTGCTACAAGCGGTTAGAGATGATAATAACATAAAAGGTTTGAATATTGGAGGTTTTTCATTTAAATTAAGGGCATTTGCGGATGATATCATGTTTATTGTCGAAGATCCTGTTGATAATATGCCTAAGGTATTTGAAAAAGTGAAAGAGTTTGGCGACCTTGCAGGGTTTTATGTTAACAAAAATAAATCTAAGATATTGTGTAAAAATATGATTGGTTCAAAGCAACAAATGTTACAAAATGTGACAGAATGTGAAGTGGTTAAAAAGGTTAAATATTTGGGAGTCGAAATCACAATGAAAAATATAGATCTGTTTAAAAACAACTATGAAAAACTGTGGGGTTCGATAAAGAGTGATCTAGAAAAATGGGAAAAATTAAGACTATCTCTTCTTGGAAAAATTGCCGTTGTTAAAATGAATGTATTGCCCAGGTTAATGTTTTTGTTTCAGACAATACCGATTGTAAAGGATGGGAAAGTGTTGGTCAAATGGCAAAGAGAAATCTTTAAATTCATCTGGGCAGGAAAGAAGCCAAGAATTAAAATGAAGATAATGTATGATACTAAAGACAGAGGTGGCTTCCAAGTTCCGAATTTGCGTTTGTATCATGAAGCTGTATGTATGTCTTGGTTATCTGATTGGATCCATTTGGAAAATAGAAAGCTGTTAGCTCTTGAGGGACACGATTGCAGATTTGGCTGGCATGCCTATCTTTGGTATGGGAAAAATAAAGTGGATTCTATGTTTAAGCATCATTATGTAAGGAGGACATTGTTTGATGCATGGTCCAGGTATAGGGATAAAATTTCGGATGAGAGGCCTTTGTGGATTGTTCCAACTGCTGTTATACATCTGTTTTCTGAACATAAAGGTCATGACTGGTTGAAATATCAGGAACTATTGCAAAAAGAAGGGAAAAATTATGTTTTAAAACCAAACAATGAATTAGAATTTGAATATGGTTGGTTACAATATTGTCAAATAAAAAATATTTATAAAAAAGATTGTAAAGAGTTTGGCTTTAGAGCCATTAATGATGAATTTGAAAATCTATGGTTGAATAGAGAGCGGAAAATGATCTCAAAGATGTATAAAACTTTGTTGACTGTATATACCCTAGACGAAACTGTAAAGGAGCAAATGATAAAGTGGGCCATAAATATGAACAAAGAAATCTCTATGGAATCATGGGAATTTTTGTGGAAAAGATCTTTTAAAATGTCTACTTGCATCAATGTAAAAGAGAACTGTTATAAGATGATGTACAGATGGTACATGACACCAAAAAAGATTGCTAATATTTGTATGCATAAGAATTTGAGTAACAAATGTTGGAAATGTAAAAAAATAGAGGGTTCTTTTTATCATATGTGGTGGTCATGTGATAAAGCGAAAATATATTGGTCTAATATTCATTGTGTGATGCAGAAAATATTAAAAACCCCAATTGAGAGAAAGCCAGAACTTTTTCTCCTCGGTTTGACAATGGAAAAAATTCCACAAGAAAAAAGGACATTGCTATGGTACATGATTACATCGGCGAGAATGGCCTTTGCTCAGCAATGGAAAATGGAGAAAATACCAGATATACATGACTGGTTGAGAAAACTGCTATTTTTAGCGGAAATGGACAAAATGACAAAGAAGCTAAATGGACAAATGGCAGAACAGTATACAAAAGAATGGGAAGGGCTGAAACTGTATCTAGAAACTGAATATAGAATGAAGGGGAAAATATATAACTTGGATACGTTTGGATATTGAACGTGAAGTGAAACGAATTTGGAATTGTATTATACTGTTATTTGAGAATATGAAGTAATGGTAGAGGTTTTATATAATGTGTTACCTGGTTTGACAATGCATATAAGTTTAAACTTGATTATCGTTTCATATATCTTTGTTTGTTATTAGCAGTGTTGGAAGCCTATTAGGGGGTGGGGGGATGGGTTGGGGATCTTTTTTTCTGAAATTGTATTGGTACCGTTATTGAAAATGTTGACTGTTTATTTCCAATAAAAAATTTTTGTTCAAAAAAAAAAAAAAAAGGTCTTCTCTGCATCTATAAAAATCATCACCATTTCTTTTTCTGGGTGTGCTTCATAATATTCCAACACATTCAATAACCACCTTACATCGTGACAATCCTGTATGGTGGGACAGATTCTGACAAATGAACAGTTTTAAAAATCTACACAGCCGATCAGATCTCAAATGGATATTTAGAAGACCTGCTAGAATACAGTAGCACTAGTCTAAATTCCATTCATTCACTTGGCCCCTTCTGGGCTAAACCAATCTGAGAAACAGAAACTGAAAGCAAATGATAGAAAGTTCCCTCTGAGGTCTGACTAGGAGTTCTTTGGTCATCTATTTGATCGTGTTTCACAGTAAAGATTGGTGGTTTGAGTTTGCTGTACTTCTGTCTTACTAAAATGGCAACTGAGACACACATGGGTATACGTTTAGAATGCCAGCCATATATTACTGATCGGAGGACCCAGCTTACACTGGATGAAGTGCTTCTGATTTTGAGAAAAGAAGATCTTGATGAAAGCAGGATAATCACATTGCCACCTGTGCTACCAAAGGGAGGTGAGGTATATGTATATTGTCCCTGTTCCTCTGAACCGAAACACCACCTTGATTTCCGCTTTGATCAGTACAGATGGATATCAAAAGGGTCAAACTTCCATCGTGGACGTAAACATCCACCATCTGTGCTTAAAAGGTATTATTATCTGAAAGACCCAAATGGTTTCAGGAAAGACTCATTGGCTAGTTTTACAAAGCATGTGTATTGCTTAAGGGAGCTAAGAGATTCTAGGCCACGGTATGTTATCCATTACCTAGGTGATGAAAGCTTGTACCAGCCTTCATGTCATGGAAATAGGAAATCTTCCAACAAGCCTTTTGTAGGCATGATGAGACAGGTGTTTGAGGAAGTGGAAAGTGCATTTGAGTTACACAAAGAGCCAATTAAGGTGTACAAACATCTGCAAAGCACAAAATCTCAGGATGCTTCCATCAAGTATATGCCTGTTGATCGTCCAGTAAATCTCAAACAGGTACAAAATGTGTCATACAGGCAGAAACAGAAAAAACGCATCAGCAATGATGAAGTGTTTAGCATTGTGGAACTTTCTGTCCATCTTGATTCATTTGTCACCAAATTTATGCTGCTGTCTGACCTCACTATCTCATTTGGACATCCAGACCTCATAAAACAAGCGTGTGCTCTTCTTTCCTTATCCAGTGAGGATGATAGCTTACCCCAGCTTGTCTCATATGATACTACCTTTAAACTTGGGGATTTCTATTTGTCTCCCATAGTGATGAGAAATATCACATTGAAAGGTGATCCAGTATTCCCTTTGGCTTTCCTGCTTCATAAGAAGAAATTTATGTCATATCATCAAGATTTCCTGTGTGAAATACTTACAAAATTGAGTCCAGATAATATGAAGAACATACCATTTGTGACTGATAGAGAAAGGGGCATTGTGCAGCCTTTGCAAAAGAACTTCCCACAAATCCCAAATGTATATTGCAGAAATCATATTATGAGAGATGTCAGCACTTGGATTAAAAAGCATGGAGGGAATAACAATGATCTTAAGGTTTTAAAAGACCACATTGCACTACTGTTGAATTCAGAATCACAGGAAGAATATCAACACAAGTATGAACAGTACAGCATCCTGTGGAGCCAGCCTTTCAAACAATACTTTGATAAGGAACTAAAGGACAGCATACCAAAACATGCAGCCAAGTTTTTTACTCAAAAATTTGCAGCCTTCAGAAATGATGTAACAGCAACCAACAACATCTGCGAAAGTATAAACAGGGTCATAAAGAATGAACTGGATTGGAAGGAAATGCCCGCAGACTGCTTGGTACTTGCTATGTATTATATGCAAACTTTTTTTCTTTATGAGTTTGAACGGGCAAATTGCGGTCTTGGAAATTATTCACTCAAGGACCAGTTTTCCCACTTGCAAAAAACAACAGGAGAGTCACAATTTCCACCTTTCTATGCTCTGGAAGCAATTGTTGACAATATAAAATCAAGTAAGCCCCTCCAAAGAAAGGTGTGGAAAAGGCTGAGGGTTACAGAAAAAGTCAAACTTCCCTGGCCCAGCTCTGTATAGACTCTGGGGGAGTTGCCCTCTGCCCTCAGAGTGCTACCTTTACTGTAAGAGAAGTCAACAGCAGCAAAGTGCAGGCTGTGAAACTCCTTCCAGAACCTGCCGTCTGTTCCTGTGCCAGTACTGGTCGCTGTTACCATATTGTTGCAGTTGCAATGTCAATAGGCTATGTGGAGAAAGCTGATAGACAAACTTATTCTCTGTCCACACTTCTGAAAAAAAGGAAAGGCAGATCTCAAAAATCAGGAAGAAAAAGGCAAGAGTGGGGGACTATGATTATAGCATTGTACCAGCAGCTGATTCAGTTCTGGGCTCATCACAACATGAAACTGCTGAGTTTGGCAGGGCTGAGAATAACGAGAGTACATTGGCTATTTCAGAAATTGAGAGAACACAGACTCCAGGTTCTCCATTACACAATGCATTGCCAACACATTCAACTCCAAAACCAAAAAGGAGTTTAAAACAAGGTGAGAAGCCGCAGGATCCTTGGAATCAAGCAACCACAGAAATGGACAGAAATTTGTTTAACAGCATACCTTCCAGTATCAGAGAATCACTGAAGCCTGGAGGATGGCTCTGTGATGAGGCCATAGAGGAAGCCATTACCAATTTCATCTGCCAAAGAAATCTAAGTGAAAAGATTTTACTCTGTCCAACATATATATATAAAAGTGTGGCTCTGGGCAAACCCAATATTTTTTATTCATTTCTAGATTCCACAATGGCTTTCAACAAGGACATTTTACTCCTTCCTTTCAACACCGATTTATACTCCACTGGACTTCATTGGGTACTGGGCATAATAATATTCAAGACGAGAGAAATTATCATTGTTGATTCAGCAAAAGATTGGGATCGATCACAGAGCCATGGAAACATCTTGTTGTCAACTGCTGCAGCATGTCACCAAATAGCAGGTGTTCCTTTTAGGCATGCAGAGTGGAAGATACTGTTATGTGCAGACACAGTTCAACAGAACAATTCTTATGACTGTGGAGTATACACAACATTGAATGCCTATAGTGTGATTTCAGGAGAAGAGTATGGTCCCTTATGCAGTGAGCGTGCAAGAAACTGGATAGGAGTAAACGTTGGTTTGCACAGGAACTGCAAATGCAGGAGGAACACAAAACAAAAACAGTTTCCAGGTTCCTACCAGAAATTACACCATCAACTTCTTTCCATGGATACCAAAGTGCGCATACAGGAACAACCTCTGCTACGGTACCTTTTGTCATTATCTGATAAAGATACCAGCAGATGGTCAATCTGCCCAGAGGAGTCATGCCAGGGCAACTTCACGCCAGAAGACTGCATGGTGTTCTGCTGCAGCTGCAGACACTGGTATCATGCAGCTTGCCTACCACCAGCTGCAATCAAACTGCCAACATATTTTATTTGCAAACTGTGCATGCAGTAGGGGAAATATTAAACAAGTTTTGTTCAACAGTTAATACTGTATGGTCAAATTTGCATTTGTGAATCCTTCTTGTAATTGCCATACTGAACAAAGGGTAGGAGGATGTGTTGAGATGTGGAAGCCAGGGGTGACAAAGGAAAGGCAGGAAGCAGAGAACTGTTTGCCTGTGCCTGAGACAAGCCAGAGGGAATCAGAGTACATGTGAGGATGGGTAAATGGTGTCACGTGCTATAAAGAGCTGGGATATTAAATCTTCATACATTAAAGAACACCACCTAGAACAGGGGTCCCCACTGTGGTGCACGTAGGTAGTATGGCACCTGCCGGCACTATTCCTTGACCCCACCAAAGTGTTTTAACAAAGTGGGTGAGGACAGGTGGGACTTTTGCCAACCAATGCTTCTGAGTAAGTAAGGCTCCTAAGTAAGCTCAATAGTCATGGGATAAAAGGACAAGTCCTCTTGTGGATCAAAAACTGGCTTATAAATAGGAAACAGAGAGTGAGTATAAATGGGAAACTTTCCCAGTGGAGGGTGGTAAGTAGTGGGGTACCACAGGGATCGATACTCGGTCCGATGCTTTTTAACTTGTTTATTAACGATTTTGAATTGGGAGTAAGCAGTGAAGTGGCTAAATTTGCAGATGACATGAAGTTGTTCAGGGTGGTGACAACCAGGGAAGATTGTGAGGCACTCCAAAGGGATCTGTCAAGGATGAGTTAGTAGGCGGCAACATGGCAAATGGGATTCAATGTGGCCAAGTGCAAAGTGATGCACATTAGAGCCAAAAATCCTAAATATAAATAGACATTGATGGGATCTGAACTGGTAGAGACTGACCAAGAGAGAGATCTTGGAGTCGTAGTAGATTACTCAATGAAAATGTCTAGACAGTGTGTAACTGCAATAAAGAAGGCCAACGCTATGCTGGGGATTATTAGGAAGGGAATTAAAAACAAATCAGCCGGTATCATCATGCCCCTGTATAAATCATTGGTGCAACCTCATTTGGAATACTGTGTACAGTTCTGGTCGCCACACCTCAAAAAGGATATTATAGCCTTGAAAAAAGTGCAGAAAAGGGCAACTAGAATGATAAAAGGGTTGGAACACCTTCCCTATGAAGAAAGGTAAAAACGCTTGGGGCTCTTTAGCTTGGAGAAACGACGACTGAGGGGTGACATGATCGAGATTTATAAGACTATGCATGGGATAGAGCAGGTTGAGAAAGAGGTACTTTTCTCCCTTTCTCACAATACAAGAACTCGTGGGCACTCCAAGAAATTGCTGAGCAGTCGGATTAGAACAGATAAAAGGAAGTACAAGAGGTGGTGGCAGCTACAAGCATAGACAGTTTCAAGAGGGAATTAGATAAACATATGGAGCAGAGGTCCATCAGTAGCTATTAGCCACAAGGTATAGATAGGAACTCTCAGTCTGGGGCAGGTGACGCACTCTATTCTTGGTGCTGGAGGGGACAGCAGTGGGAGGGCTTCTAGAGTTCTGGCCCCACTGCTGGACCTCCTGATGGCACCTGGTATTTTTGGCCACTGTGTGACAGAGTGTTGGACTAGATGGGCCATTGGCCTGATTCAACATTGGCTTCTCTTATGTTCTTATGATTGGCTGTGCAGATTTTAAAAATTGTTCATTTGGCAGTAGCTGCCCTCAGATTACGAAGTTCATCACGATGTGACTGAAGGTATGCTGTGGCCATCCGTTCCTGGTTAGCTCCACCTCCTGCAGCAGACATTTTTCATCTGCATTCAGCACACTGTATCAGAATTACAAAGGTGCCACAGGCTCAAAAAGGTTGGGGACCCCCAACCTAGACTACAGGTTGGGATATTTCACAGAGACCATGCAGGGGGTTCTCTGGGTCAGTGGTCAAAAGAGTAGACAACAGTGTGCAAAGAACTCAGGCAGAGTGTGACATGGAAAAGGAACATAGTGATAAAGAAGGCACCAGAACTGGACACTGGAACTGGTAGAGGGAGAAGGCAAGGGCAAGATTTATAATTGACAATGGAGGAGGCGGCTCCCATCAACCTCGTGAATTTGTAAGGAAACAAAGCAGCAGAGATGGAGGTAATCTGGTGATACCTACACACATTCCAGAAATATTTAAACGTAAAGTATTTCACTCTACACTTTACAAATCCAGTTGCACAGAACTGCCTGTACACCCAGGGTCTCTCCTTCCACTCTGGAGTCTGTCATTCCAGGCCCATAAGACTCCTGCTACTTCGAGGGACTGTCAATCCACGCTGGAGCCTGTCATTCCTTTCCCAGAATACTCTCAGGGGCAGTCATTCCACTTAGTGGTCTCCCATTCGAGTTCCAGAACACTCCTATCACCCCCTGGGACAGTCATTCCACTCCAAGACCACTCCGGCTACCACCACGGGCTGTCATTCCACTCTGGGGCCTGTCATTATAGTCACAGAACATTCCTACTACCCCCAGGGGCTCTCATTCCACTCTAGGGCCTGTAATTCCAGTCCCAGAACACTCCTGCTACCCCCAGGGGCTGTCATTCCACTCTAGGGCCTGTCATTCCAGTCCCAGAACACTCCTGCTACCCCCAAGGGGCTGTCATTCCACTCCCTGGTCTCTCATTCCATTCCCAGAACAGTCCTGCTCCACCTTGGGGCTGTCATTCCACTGAGTGGTCCCTCATTCCAGTCCCAGAACACTCCTGCAGCACCCTGGGGCTGTCATTCCACTCTGGGACATGTCATTCCAGTCCCAGAACTCTCCTGCTGCACCCTAGGGCTGTCATTCCACTCTGGGACATGTCATTCCAGTCCCAGAACACTCCTGGAGCACCCTGGGGCTGTCATTCCACTCTGGGACATGTCATTCCAGTCCCAGAACACTCCTGGAACACCCTGGGGCTCTCATTCCACTCTGGGACATGTCATTCCAGTCCCCGAACACTCCTGCAGCACCCTGGGGCTGTCATTCCACTCCGTGGCCTCTCATTCCTGTCCCTGCACACTCCTGCTGCACCCTGGGGCTGTCATTCCACTCCGTGGCCTCTCATTCCTGTCCCTGCACTCTCCTGTTGCACCCTGGGGCTGTGATTCCACTCCGTGGCCTCTCATTCCAGTCCCAGAACACTCCTGCTGCAGCCTGGGGCTGTCATTCCACTCTGGGACATGTCATTCCAGTCCCAGAACACTTCTGGAGCACCCTGGGGCTGTCATTCCACTCCGTGGCCTCTCATTCCTGTTCCAGAACACTCCTGGAGCACCCTGGGGCTGTCATTCCACTCTTGGACATGTCATTCCACTCCCAGAACACTTCTGGAGCACCCTGAGGCTCTCATTCCACTCCGTGGCCTCTCATTCCTGTCCCTACACTCTCCTGTTGCAACCTGGGGCTGTCATTCCACTCCGTGGCCTCTCATTCCAGTCCCAGAACACTCCTGCTGCAGCCTGGTGCTGTCATTCCACTCTGGGACATGTCATTCCAGTCCCAGAACACTTCTGGAGCACCCTGGGGCTGTCATTCCACTCCGTGGCCTCTCATTCCTGTCCCAGAACACTCCTGGAGCACCCTGGGGCTGTCATTCCACTCTGGGACATGTCATTCCAGTCCCAGAACACTTCTGGAGCACCCTGAGGCTGTCATTCCACGTCGTGGCCTCTCCTTCCTGTCCCTGCACTCTCCTGCTGCACCCTGGGGCTGTCATTCCACTCCGTGGCCTCTCATTTCTGTCCCTGCACACTCCTGCTACACCCTGGGGCTGTCATTCCACTCCGTGGCCTCTCATTCCTGTCCCTGCACACTCCTGCTACACCCTGGGGCTGTCATTCCACTCTGGGACATGTCATTCCAGTCCCAGAACACTCATGGAACACCCTGGGGCTGTCATTCCACTCTGGGACATGTCATTCCAGTCCCCGAAGACTACTGCAGCACCCTGGGGCTGTCATTCCACTCCGTGACCTCTCATCCCTTTCCCTGCACTCTCCTGCTGCACCCTGGGGCTGTCATTCCACTCCGTTGCCTCTTATTCCTGTCCCTGCACACTCCTGCTGCAATTTGGGGCTGTCATTCCACTCTGGGACATGTCATTCCTGTCCCAGAACACTCCTGGAACACCCTGGGGCTGTCATTCCACTCTGGGACATGTCATTCCAGTCCCAGAACACTCCTGGAGCAACCTGGGGCTGTCATTCCACTCTGGGACATGTCATTCCAGTCTCCAGAAACTCCTGCAGCACCCTGGGGCTGTCATTCCACTCCGTGGCCTCTCATTACTGTCCCTGCACACTCCTGCTGAACCCTGGGGCTGTCATTCCCCTCTGGGACATGTCATTGCAGTCCCAGAACTCTCCTGGAGCACCCTGGGGCTGTCATTCCACTCTGGGACATCTCATTCCAGTCCCAAAACTCTCCTGCTGCACCCTGGGGCTGTCATTCCACTCTGGGACATGTCATTCCAGTTCCAGAACACTCCTGCTACCCCCAAGGGGCTGTCATTCCACTCCATGGTCTCTCATTCCATTTCCAGAACAGTCCTGCTCCACCTTGGGGCTGTCATTCCACTGAGTGGTCCCTCATTCCAGTCCCAGAACACTCCTGCAGCACCCTGGGGCTGTCATTCCACTCTGTGACATGTCATTCCACTCCCAGAACACTTCTGGAGCACCCTGGGGCTGTCATTCCACTCCGGGGCCTCTCATTCCTGTCCCTACACTCTCCATTTGCAACCTGGGGCTGTCATTCCACTCCGTGGCCTCTCATTCCAGTCCCAGAACACTCCTGCTACAGCCTGGTGCTGTCATTCCACTCTGGGACATGTCATTCCAGTCCCAGAACACTTCTGGAGCACCCTGGGGCTGTCATTCCACTCCGTGGCCTCTCATTCCTGTCCCAGCACGCTCCTGGAGCACCCTGGGGCTGTCATTCCACTCTGGGACATGTCATTCCAGTCCCAGAACACTTCTGGAGCACCCTGAGGCTGTCATTCCACGCCGTGGCCTCTCCTTCCAGTCCCTGCACACTCCTGCTGCACCCTGGGGCTGTCATTCCACTCCGTGGCCTCTCATTTCTGTCCCTGCACACTCCTGCTACACCCTGGGGCTGTCATTCCACTCCGTGGCCTCTCATTCCTGTCCCTGCACACTCCTGCTACACCCTGGGGCTGTCATTCCACTCTGGGACATGTCATTCCAGTCCCAGAACACTCATGGAACACCCTGGGGCTGTCATTCCACTCTGGGACATGTCATTCCAGTCCCCGAAGACTCCTGCAGCACCCTGGGGCTGTCATTCCACTCCGTGACCTCTCATTCCTTTCCCTGCACTCTCCTGCTGCACCCTGGGGCTGTCATTCCACTCCGTTGCCTCTTATTCCTGTCCCTGCACACTCCTGCTGCAATTTGGGGCTGTCATTCCACTCTGGGACATGTCATTCCGGTCCCAGAACACTCCTGGAACACCCTGGGGCTGTCATTCCACTCTGGGACATGTCATTCCAGTCCCAGAACACTCCTGGAGCAACCTGGGGCTGTCATTCCACTCTGGGACATGTCATTCCAGTCTCCAGAAACTCCTGCAGCACCCTGGGGCTGTCATTCCACTCCGTGGCCTCTCATTACTGTCCCTGCACACTCCTGCTGAACCCTGGGGCTGTCATTCCCCTCTGGGACATGTCATTGCAGTCCCAGAACTCTCCTGGAGCACCCTGGGGCTGTCATTCCACTCTGGGACATCTCATTCCAGTCCCAAAACTCTCCTGCTGCACCCTGGGGCTGTCATTCCACTCTGGGACATGTCATTCCAGTCCCAGAACACTCCTGCAGCACCCAGGGGCTGTCATTCCACTGTAGGGCCTGTCATTCCAGTCCCAGAACACTCCTGCTACCCCCAAGGGGCTGTCATTCCACTCCATGGTCTCTCATTCCATTTCCAGAACAGTCCTGCTCCACCTTGGGGCTGTCATTCCACTGAGTGGTCCCTCATTCCAGTCCCAGAACACTCCTGCAGCACCCTGGGGCTGTCATTCCACTCTGGGACATGTCATTCCAGTCCCAGAACTCTCCTGCTGCACCCTAGGGCTGTCATTCCACTCTGGGACATTTCATTCCAGTCCCAAAACAGTCCTGGAGCACCCTGGGGCTGTCATTCCACTCTGGGACATGTCATTCCAGTCCCCGAACACTCCTGCAGCACCCTGGGGCTCTCATTCCACTCTGGGACATGTCATTCCAGTCCCCGGACACTCCTGCAGCACCCTGGGGCTGTCATTCCACTCTGTGGCCTCTCATTCCTGTCCCTGCACACTCCTGCAGCACCCTGGGGCTGTCATTCCACTCCGTGGCCTCTCGTTCCTGTCCCTACACTCTCCTGTTGCACCCTGGGGCTGTCATTCCACTCCGTGGCCTCTCATTCCAGTCCCAGAACACTCCTGCTGCAGCCTGGGGCTGTCATTCCACTCTGGGACATGTCATTCCAGTCCCAGAACACTTCTGGAGCTCCCTGGGGCTGTCATTCCACTCCGTGGCCTCTCATTCCTGTCCCAGAACACTCCTGGAGCACCCTGGGGCTGTCATTCCACTCTTGGACATGTCATTCCACTCCCAGAACACTTCTGGAGCACCCTGGGGCTGTCATTCCACTCCGTGGCCTCTCATTCCTGTCCCTACACTCTCCTGTTGCACTCTGGGGCTTTCATTCCACTCCGTGGCCTCTCATTCCAGTCCCAGAACACTCCTGCTGCATCCTGGGGCTGTCATTCCACTCTGGGACATGTCATTCCAGTCCCAGAACACTTCTGGAGCACCCTGGGGCTGTCATTCCACTCCGTGGCCTCTCATTCCTGTCCCAGAACACTCCTGGAGCACCCTGGGGCTGTCATTCCACTCTGGGACATGTCATTCCAGTCCTAGAACACTTCTGGAGCACCCTGAGGCTGTCATTCCACTTCGTGGCCTCTCATTCCTGTCCCTGCACTCTCCTGCTGCACCCTGGGGCTGTCATTCCACTCCGTGGCCTCTCATTTCTGTCCCTGCACACTCCTGCTGCACCCTGGGGCTGTCATTCCACTCCGTGGCCTCTCATTCCTGTCCCTGCACACTCCTGCTACACCCTGGGGCTGTCATTCCACTCTGGGACATGTCATTCCAGTCCCAGAACACTCATGGAATACCCTGGGGCTGTCATTCCACTCTGGGACATGTCATTCCAGTCCCCGAAGACTCCTGCAGCACCCTGGGGCTGTCATTCCACTCCGTGACCTCTCATTCCTTTCCCTGCACTCTCCTGCTGCACCCTGGGGCTGTCATTCCACTCCGTTGCCTCTTATTCCTGTCCCTGCACACTCCTGCTGCAATTTGGGGCTGTCATTCCACTCTGGGACATGTCATTCCGGTCCCAGAACACTCCTGGAACACCCTGGGGCTGTCATTCCACTCTGGGACATGTCATTCCAGTCCCAGAACACTCCTGGAGCACCCTTGGGCTGTCATTCCACTCTGGGACATGTCATTCCAGTCTCCAGAAACTCCTGCAGCACCCTGGGGCTGTCATTCCACTCCGTGGCCTCTCATTACTGTCCCTGCACACTTCTGCTGCACCCTGGGGCTGTCATTCCCCTCTGGGACATGTCATTGCAGTCCCGGAACTCTCCTGGAGCACCCTGGGGCTGTCATTCCACTCTGGGACATGTCATTCCAGTCCCAAAACTCTCCTGCTGCACTCTGGGGCTGTCATTCCACTCTGGGACATGTCATTCCAGTCCCAGAACACTCCTGCAGCACCCTGGGGCTGTCATTCCACTCCGTGGCCTCTCATTCCTGTCCCTGCACACTCCTGCTGCACCCTGGGGCTGTCATTCCACTCCGTGGCCTCTCATTCCAGTCCCAGAACACTACTTCTGCAGCCTGGGGCTGTCATTCCACTCTGGGACATGTCATTCCAGTCCCAGAACACTTCTGGTGCACCCTGGGGCTGTCATTCCACTCCGTGGCCTCTCATTCCTGTCCCAGAACACTCCTGGAGCACCCTGGGGCTGTCATTCCACTCTTGGACATGTCATTCTGTTGCAGATGCAGATTAGCTTATAGCCTCCAGAAGAAAACCACACAGACAATCAAGAAAAGATTCTTATTATCTATTTGCTGCAGCAGACTGAGTCCAGCCGTCAAACGACAAAACAAAGGGGACTCAGCCCCCACTCTAAGACATTAACAACTTTTATATGCCAGAGCCAAAGGTAACTCCCCTTTCTTTGCTGCAAGAAGCCACAAGTAAAGGAAGAGAGAAAAGATTTCAAAATTCTCTACTTTCCTACACAGTTTTGCGTTGTGTTTAACATATTTGCAAGAGATTTCAAAGTGTTTTTCTTAAACAGAGGTTAACATATTTGCAAGAGATTTCAAAGTTTCTGGTTAACATATTTGCAAGAGATTTCAAAGTTTCTTTCTTAAACAGAGGTTAACATATTTGCAAGAGATTTCAAAGTTTCTGGTTAACATATTTCCTAAGTTTTTTTGCGGTTAAGCTACATTTCCTGCATCCCAGCGCAAGCCTTGCACAACCGAGCTGAAATGCTGTCTGAGCAGACCACAAAGTTTCCTGACTGAAATGGGTCATCTCCTTATGTTTGCTTGCAATTTCAGCCTGCCTTTCTAGCCCTAATGTGATAACTTAATTAGAAATTAATTCCCTGAGGTCTTTTATTAATGCCTCACTCCCTCCTCTTGGTCAACTCGCCGACAGGAGAGAATGACCAACTTAAAGGCGTGTCAGATTGTTTTTCCTGTTATTATCCACTTTTACTGGGGAGTAAGAAGCTGTGGGCCAGGGGCGATTGAACTTCAGGCGATTGCGATAGACTGTCCGGCGCTCTGAGGCAGATAGATACATAAGCTTAGTGGGGACAGTATCTGGAGGCGTTATTGCAATCACAGCCCGGTTGACCATTCCTTTGATCAGGGGAAGTAAGCATGGTAACATGGGGAGACCCCCGAAAGCCAAGCCCACAAGGAAAAGGGTCCGCTTCCAATCCCCAAAAATTCCACTGAACCAACCCTCAGTTTCAAACAACCCCGACCAGGTCTGGACCAGGACATGTGCCAGATTTCGCATACGTTCAGTTATCTGCTCTATTGCCTTCCCATTGTCATCTATCTGTAAACAGCAGTTTGTGAGATTAAACTTTCCACATACCCCACCTTCCTCAGCAAGCAGATAATCTAGAGCCAGGCGGTTTTGGTAAATGGCCGTTCTCATCTGAGTGTTAGTTTTTGCCAAGAGAGAGAGAGCCATTGAAGTTTCATTTGTGATTATCTCTAGCACTGCTTGAAGCCTGATAATGCGATTAAGCATATAGATAGGGGTCCTATACCCATAAGTACCATCTGCTGCCCAGGTGGCTGGGCCATAGACTTGGACAATACGCTCTGGGGGCCACTCATCATCTTTCCAGGAGCCTATGTGGAGGGTCCGGTCCTCAAAGCTGAGGATAGACCGCCTTGGCCGGCCCAGGGACTCATAAACAATGACCCCTAAGCGTTCCCCGGTAGACAAAGGCAGCAGAAAGAAGCCAGGTTTGATGGTGCCCAGAACACATGCTCCAGACCACCGGCGAGGAAGGACGGCATATGCTGTGGTACCACAGATCCAGTAGAAGGAGTCTGGAGCCACCCATTCCCAACTAGTATTACACGGGGAGGTCCAGAATTCTTGTAGGGGGCCCAGATTAGCAACTCTTGGTCCTGTAGTAACATTGCGGTTAGAGAAGGAGACAAACTGTTGCCCTCGAGAATTATTACACACCCACCCTGCCTCACAGTCTAACTGTCCGACTGATACTTTGAATGGCCCTCCCTGTCTGATGAAACACAGTTCCCCGACCAATGTGTTTCCCAGAACCCAATGGTTTGGGCGTTTCGTATCTACCCAGGTGAGATTAAATTTTACAGAGAGGTTAGTAAGGGGTATTTCAGTCGATAGCCACGGCCAAGCCTCGCTCATGGCAGTACCACCGCATACATAACAGTTTTTAATCATGAGTTCACCAGCAATTCTTTCTGCTAAATCAATGAAAAGATTTTTTGTGACAGGGGGAATTTCAATGGTCTTTCCCATTTCCTTCCAAAACGTGGTATGTACCTTTAATTCAGCTGGTGCAGGTTTATAGCTCAGCATTTCCACTACAATTGAGCCAAATGGATCTCGGCCACTACCGTCTACCCCAATGCCGTAGATGTGACGCCGTGTGCCCTCGGTAGTAGCTGTGGGGCTGAAGTGCAGACAGAGGGGGTGCAGTGGCCCTTTGAACAGTGAGTGGACACTGGGGGTGTGGTTAGGTTAAACCATGGATCAGGGCCCTGGTTGAGTCGAGGAGGGCCTCTTGCCATTCCAGTGAGGGGTGCATAGTAATAAGCATAATGGGTAGTGCTGGGCACATAAGAAGTTGAGGCTCTGCCACCAGACTCAGTGTAAAAATAACGGCGGGCAGCTACATAAGACCGCTCCCATTCTAGATTATGGCAGGGAACCTTATAACCCTGAGTTTTAGACAGGGCTCCACACACATCAAAGCATACTTGTAAACCCTGATTAGTCTGCAAGGTAACATTAGATGCAACTAGCAGGGCATTATTAGTAACAGGCTGACCTCTTGTGGACCCTGAATAAGCATACACATTAACCCTGGCCCGAACAGAGTTGCTTTCAGGTTTGTAACATGTGGGTTTTGTTCCCCACATACTCTATATGAGGTTTCCTGATGTAGACACACAGTTACATTTTTGGTGGTACATTCAAAATCAGAGAAATACACAAGGGTGTCAGTAATTTGCCTGTCCCTATAGGTCTTGGTTATACATGGGGTACAAGGAGGAACAGTATCAGTTTTGTTAACAAGGAAAAAGATTATTAGGTATAGGATGATTTTAGGACGCATTTTGTGGTAGATGGTCCGTGTGTAGACTAGTCAGCCTCCGGAGTGACTAGAGCAGGGACTTTCCTTTCCAGCGAAGTTCAGATTTTCCCCTGTGCGTAGAGGGACTGTTAGTCCAGGTCAGTCCCAGCAGAGGGTTTTGGAGATTCTTCAGCCGTGTCCGCCTGGGTCGCGGGCCCAGGGGAAGCAGGGCGTTGGCGGGTGAGGCGGAGCTTTAGGCCACTTGTTCCAGGGGACACCTTCCAGTTAGCAATAGGGGCGGCAGGTTTGAGGTGCGTCCAGTGGATCCAGGGCTTCTTTTCAGCAACTTTAACAGCTATGCGTGACAACTGAATAGCCTGCCTTGCGTTGTCCGAGGTTGTCCAGGAAGCTGCTGCCATCACAGAAGAGAGTTAGGTCAGGCTCTGGGATCGGCTGTTCCTTAAGATCAAGGCGAGAGGCGAAGATATGATCAGTGGTTACAAGGCAGTCATGCTCTAAGTCTTCCTCAATTTCAGGCAGAAAGGTTGCAGGGTTGAGAGTGGTGGCCAGGGCCAGCTGGATTGCTGAATTTTCAAGGAGGATGGCCTGGTAACGTGCCATGCGGGAGGTAGTTAGGAATTTGTGGCCACGCGCTTCGAGTATTGCTTTTACTCCATGGGAAACAAAAACTGTCATGGGGCCACCACAAGTGAACTTATGGGCCATCTCGATAAGACGACAACATGCGGCAACCGCTCTTAGGCAAGGTGCAAGCCTATCTCCACAGTATCTAGGGCCTGGCTGAGGTAGGCAACTGGGCGCTTGTGGGGTCCTAAGTTTTGCAATAGGACTCCCTGACCCACTCCATTCTTCTCATCTACGCAGAGAAAGAACGGTTTTTCCGGGTTGGGTAGTCCAAGGGCTGGGGCCTCAATGAGCTTTTGCTTTAACTTCTGGAAAGCTGACTGTTGCTCGGGGCTCCACAGAAATGGATCTTTGTCTGCTCCTCGAGTAGCCTCGTAGAGTAGGGTGGTTCGTTGGCCTCCTGAATAACATCTCTTAACTTGGCCATATTTATGGGCTTTTTCCCCGCCTCCTTTAAACCCTGGAGAATATAACCCCGATAGGCAGCCATATGGTCTCATTGGGCAGGGTTGTGGGCTCCCAGTTGAGCTCTGAATCAGGGAAGTTGTCTCTGAGGTGGTCAGCAAACACTCCGCCCTGGGGAAGAGTGGCTTCAGCCGATTTACAGCCAGCCTCCAAGCCCCACGCTTTTCCTCAGCAGCGAGGAGGGCAGAGAGCAATTGGTGACAATTGCGCCAGGTGGGGTAATGGGTGGTCATGATAGTTGTGATGAGGTCGGTCATCGGTCTGGGGTCTTCAGAATATGGCGTAGTTTGGGATTTCCAATTGCAAAGGTCAACAGTTGAGAATGGGTGGTAGACATATGTGATATTTCCCTGGGCGCCAGCTGGGGTCTGCCGTAAGGGGCAGAGGACCGAGGGTGATGGCAGCTGGGCGTCCTGGCTAGCCTTCTGGCACACCTCTGGAAGCAGGGGGTTTTGACCAATTGGGAAGTTTCCTGAGTGAGTGAAGGACTGGGATAGAGCTTGCCGGAACTGCAGGTGGTGGAGGGCAACTCCGTATCTATAGTGAGATCTGGATAAGTCTGATGTTTGGGCAGAAGTGGATGGAGTAATGGCAGCTCCGGGTCATCTGGTGGGGCTGAGGCAGACTCAGCTGTCCGTAGTAAATGAATGGACTCCTTCTCCTGCTCCTGCAGTGCAGGTTTAGTCTTTGCTCTAGTCATTGTTGGACTGGGCATCCAAAAAGAGGATTGATGTCTCTGCCCTGAACGTGGTGCCCTGCCAGCCGAGTAAGGCGGAGGCAAGTCATCATCCTCAGAGGGAATGAGTTGGGGGTGTGACCCTGTGGGAACAGGCAGGGTTGTAGACCGCACTGGACACAATCTGGGAGGCTTAATAGGGCGCAGGGTGGCTGAAGCTTGTTGAGTGGGTAGGCTCGATTGCAGCCAAGTCTTTTTCATCAGGGAAGGGTGAGCTCGGACATAGCCATCCCAGGAGTCTATGTAAGGGAATTGATCAGGGTGATCCGAGCGAGGATCAGTGACTGCAACGTAGACTCTCCTAATGAGCTCCAAGTCCATTGATCCTTCGGGGGCCAACCTACATTAAAGGCTGGCCAGTCAATGGTGCATAAAGTTTCAAGGAAGGTAGGGTTCAAGGGCTCATCTCCTCCATAATCACTGGTGAAAATATCTCCAAAATTGTTGAGCATGAATTGAAGGGGGGTCGTGGGTTTAGCCTTTGCTTGGGTCCCACCCATAACAACAAACAGACAAGTAGACAAACACAAGGGTAGGAAAACGAGGGTGTGGTAAGGGTTCCACAACACCTGACACAAGGAGGAATTCCCTAAACCACAAGTGCTTCCCTCTGTAGCTAGCTCACTGCGGTCGCCCGAGTGAGAACCATAGCCATAAGAGGACAACACTCAAGTTGGGTTTGTTCTGATGAACGCCCCCGTTTTCATTCAGACACACCACTCAGGCCAAACAAATCCCACCCGGATCACAGGGAAGCCAAAAGGCTCCCTCGCCTGCCTGACTGTACCTAAAACTGCTCAGGGGTTGATCAGGCCCCTGCTTCCCTCGCACTGGGAGGGGCTGAACCGATTAATACTGACCTGTCCTGAAGACTGAGGCGCCTGTTGACCGAGAGAATGTTTTCTTGGCTGGGTCCTTTCAGTAGCAAGCGACTCTCAAGGAGAAGTTGCGCAGGAGGAAGGGAACAGTCAGCCTCTCGAAAGAGAGAGTGGGCCCGCTGATAGTCAGTTACTCGCTGGGCTTCCTCTCCCTGATGTCGTGGCTAGAGGGGGGCCACAAGAGCCCGGCTCTCCCCGAAGGCCAATGCACCATTAAATGTTGCAGATGCAGATTAGCTTATAGCCTCCAGAAGAAAACCACACAGACAATCAAGAAAAGATTCTTATCATTTATTTGCTGCAGCAGACTGAGTCCAGCCGTCAAACGACAAAACAAAGGGGACTCAGCCCCCACTCTAAGACATTAACAACTTTTATATGCCAGAGCCAAAGGTAACTCCCCTTTCTTTGCTGCAAGAAGCCACAAGTAAAGGAAGAGAGAAAAGATTTCAAAATTCTCTACTTTCCTACACAGTTTTGCGTTGTGTTTAACATATTTGCAAGAGATTTCAAAGTGTTTTTCTTAAACAGAGGTTAACATATTTGCAAGAGATTTCAAAGTTTCTGGTTAACATATTTGCAAGAGATTTCAAAGTTTCTTTCTTAAACAGAGGTTAACATATTTGCAAGAGATTTCAAAGTTTCTGGTTAACATATTTCCTAAGTTTTTTTTGCGGTTAAGCTACATTTCCTGCATCCCAGCGCAAGCCTTGCACAACCGAGCTGAAATGCTGTCTGAGCAGACCACAAAGCTTCCTGACTGAAATGGATCATCTCCTTATGTTTGCTTGCAATTTCAGCCTGCCTTTCTAGCCCTAATGTGATAACTTAATTAGAAATTAATTCCCTGAGGTCTTTTATTAATGCCTCAATTCCACTCCCAGAACACTCCTGGAGCACCCTGGGGCTGTCATTCCACTCTGGGACATGTCATTCCAGTCCCAGAACACTTCTGGAGCACCCTGAGGCTGTCATTCCACTTCGTGGCCTCTCCTTCCTGTCCCTGCACTCTCCTGCTGCACCCTGGGGCTGTCATTCCACTCCGTGGCCTCTCATTCCTCTCCCTGCACTCTCCTGCTGCACCCTGGGTCTGTCATTCCACTCCGTGGCCTCTCATTCCTCTCCCTGCACTCTCCTGCTGCACTCTGGGTCTGTCATTCCACTCCGTGGCCTCTCATTCCTCTCCCTGCACACTCCTGCTACACCCTGGGGCTGTCATTCCACTCTGTGGCTTCTCATTCCTGTCCCTGCACTCTCCTGCTGCACCCTGGGGCTGTCATTCCACTCCGTGGCCTCTCATTCCTCTCCCTGCACACTCCTGCTACACCCTGGGGCTGTCATTCCACTCTGTGGCCTCCCATTCCTGTCCCTGCACTCTCCTGCTGCACCCTGGGGCTGTCATTCCACTCCGTGGCCTCTCATTCCTCTCCCTGCACTCTCCTGCTGCACTCTGGGTCTGTCATTCCACTCCGTGGCCTCTCATTCCTCTCCCTGCACACTCCTGCTACACCCTGGGGCTGTCATTCCACTCTGTGGCCTCTCATTCCTGTCCCTGCAGTCCTGCACTCTCCTGCTGCACCCTGGGGCTGTCATTCCACTCCGTTGCCTCTCATTCCTGTCCCTGCACACTCCTGCTGCACCCTGGGGCTGTCATTCCACTCTGGGACATGTCATTCCAGTCCCAGAAAACTCCTGGAACACCCTGGGGCTGTCATTCCACTCTGGGACATGTCATTCCAGTCTCCAGAAACTCCTGCAGCACCCTGGGGCTGTCATTCCATTCAGGGGCATGTCATTCCTGTCCCAGAACACTTCTGGTGCACCCTGGGGCTGTCATTCCACACCGTGGCCTCTCATTCCTGTCCCAGAACACTCCTGGAGCACCCTGCGGCTGTCATTCCACTCTTCGACATGTCATTCCACTCCCAGAACACTCCTGGAGCACCCTGAGGCTGTCATTCCACTCAGGGAAATGTCATTCCAGTCCCAGAATACTCCTGATGCAGCCTGGGGCTGTCATTCCACTCTGGGGCATGTCATTCCAGTCCCAGAACACTTCTGGTGCACCCTGGGGCTGTCATTCCACTCCATGGCCTCTCATTCCTGTCCCAGAACACTCCTGGAGCACCCTGGGGCTGTCATTCCACTCAGGGGCATGTCATTCCAGTCCCAGAACACTTCTGGAGCACCCTGAGGCTGTCATTCCTCTTCGTGGCCTCTCCTTCCTGTCCCTGCACTCTCCTGCTGCACCCTGGGGCTGTCATTCCACTCCGTGGCCTCTCATTCCTCTCCCTGCACTCTCCTGCTGCACCGTGGGTCTGTCATTCCACTCCGTGGCCTCTCATTCCTGTCCCTGCACACTCCTGCTACACCCTGGGGCTGTCATTCCACTCCGTGGCCTCTCATTCCTCTCCCTGCATTCTCCTGCTGCACCCTGGGGCTGTCATTCCACTCCGTGGCCTCTCATTACTGTCCCTGCACTCTCCTGTTGCACCCTGGGGCTGTCATTCCACTCTGGGACATGTCATTCCAGTCCCAGAACACTCCTGGAGCACCCTGGGGCTGTCATTCCACTCTGGGACATGTCATTCCAGTCCCAGAATACTCCTGCTGCAGCATGGGGCTGTCATTCCACTCTGGGGCATGTCATTCGAGTCCCAGAACACTTCTGGTGCACCCTGGGGCTGTCATTCCACTCTGGGACATGTTATTCCAGTCCCAGAACACTCCTGCAGCACCCTGGGGCTGTCATTCCACTCCGTGGCCTCTCATTCCTGTCCCTGCACTCTCCTGCTGCACCCTGGGGCTGTCATTCCACTCTGGGACATGTCATTCCGGTCCCCGAACACTCCTGGAGCACCCTGGGGCTGTCATTCCACTCTGGGACATGTCATTCCATTCTCCGGAAACTCCCGCAGCACCCTGGGGCTGTCATTCCACTCCGTGGCCTCTCATTCCTGTCCCTGCACACTCCTGGAGCACCCTGGGGCTGTCATTCCACTCTGGGACATGTCATTCCAGTCCCAGAACACTCCTGCTGCACCCTGGGGCTGTCATTCCACTCCGTGGCCTCTCATTCCTGTCCCTGCAAACTCCTGCTGCACCCTGGGGCTGTCATTCCACTCCGTGGCCTCTCATTTCTGTCCCTGCACACTCCTGGAGCACCCTGGGGCTGTCATTCCACTCTGGGACATGTCATTCCAGTGCCAGAACACTTCTGGAGCACCCTGAGGCTGTCATTCCACTTCGTGGCCTCTCCTTCCTGTCCCTGCACTCTCCTGCTGCACGCTGGGGCTGTCATTCCACTCCGTGGCCTCTCCTTCCTGTCCCTGCACTCTCCTTCTGCACCCTGGGGCTGTCATTCCACTCTGTGGCCTCTCATTCCTGTCCCTGCACTCTCCTGTTGCACCCTGGGGCTGTCATTCCACTCTGGGACATGTCATTCCAGTCTCCAGAAACTCCTGCAGCACCTTGGGGCTGTCATTCCACTCCGTGGCCTCTCATTAGTGTCCCTGCACACTCCTGCTGCACCCTGGGGCTGTCATTCCACTCTGGGACATGTCATTCCAGTCGCAGAACACTCCTGGAGCACCCTGGGGCTGTCATTCCACTCTGGGACATGTCATTCCAGTCCCAGAACACTCCTGCTGCCCCCAAAGGGCTGTCATTCCACTTTGGGACATGTCATTCCAGTTCCAGAACACTTCTGGTGCACCCTGGGGCTGTCATTCCACTCCGTGGCCTCTCATTCCTGTCCCTGCACTCTCCTGCTGCACCCTGGGGCTGTCATTCCACTCTGGGACATGTCATTCCAGTCCCAGAACACTCCTGCTGCCCCCAAGGGGCTGTCATTCCACTTTGGGACATGTCATTCCAGTCCCAGAACACTTCTGGTGCACCCTGGGGCTGTCATTCCACTCCGTGGCCTCTCCTTCCTGTCCCTGCACACTCCTGCTGCACCCTGGGGCTGTCATTCCACTCTGTGACATGTCATTCCAGTCCCAGATCACTCTTGGAGCACCCTGGGGCTGTCATTCCACTCTAGGACATGTCATTCCAGTCCCAGAACACTCCTGGAACACCCTGGGGCTGTCATTCCACTCTGGGACATGTCATTCCAGTCCCCGAACACTCCTGCTGCACCCTGGGGCTACCATTCCACTCTTGGACAAGCCATTCCAGTCCCAGAACACTTCTGGAGCACTGTGGTGCTGTCATTCCACTCCGTGGCCTCTCCTTCCTGTCCCTGCACTCTCCTGCTGCACCCTGGGGCTGTCATTCCACTCCGTGGCCTCTCCTTCCTGTCCCTGCACTCTCCTGCTGCACCCTGGGGCTGTCATTCCACTCCGTGGCCTCTCCTTCCTGTCCCTGCACTCTCCTGCTGCACCCTGGGGCTGTCATTCCACTCCGTGGCCTCTCCTTCCTGTCCCTGCACTCTCCTGCTGCACCCTGGGGCTGTCATTCCATTTCATGGCCTCTCCTTCCTGTCCCTGCACTCTCCTGCTGTACGCTTTGGCTGTCATTCCCACTCCGTGGCCTCACCTTCCAGTCCCTGCACTCTCCTCCTGCACCCTGGGGCTGTCATTCCACTCTGTGGCCTCTCCTTCCTGTCATTGCACTCTCCTGCTGCACCCTGGGGCTGTCATTCCACTTCGTGGCCTCTCCTTCCTGTCCCTGCACTCTCCTGCTGCACCCTGGGGCTGTCATTCCACTCCGTGGCCTCTCCTTCCTGTCCCTGCACTCTCCTGCTGCACCCTGGGGCTGTCATTCCACTTCATGGCCTCTCCTTCCTGTCCCTGCACTCTCCTGCTGTACGCTTTGGCTGTCATTCCACTCCGTGGCCTCTCCTTCCTGTCCCTGCACTCTCCTTCTGCACCCTGGGGATGTCATTCCACTCTGTGGCCTCTCCTTCCTGTCATTGCACTCTCCTGCTGCACCCTGGGGCTGTCATTCCACTTCGTGGCCTCTCCTTCCTGTCCCTGCACTCTCCTGCTGTACGCTGGGGCTGTCATTCCACTCCGTGGCCTCTCCTTCCTGTCCCTGCACTCTCCTGCTGCACCCTGGGGCTGTCATTCCACTTCGTGGCCTCTCCTTCCTGTCCCTGCACTCTCCTGCTGTACGCTGGGGCTGTCATTCCACTCCGTGGCCTCTCCTTCCTGTCCCTGCACTCTCTTTCTGCATCCTGGGGCTGTCATTCCACTCCGTGGCCTCTCCTTCCTGTCCCTGCACTCTCCTGCTGCACCCTGGGGCTGTCATTCCACTCCGTGGCCTCTCCTTCCTGTCCCTGCTCTCTTTTGCTGCACCCTGGGACTGTCATTCCACTCCCTGGCCTCTCATTCCATTCCCAGAGTAGTGTATTTTTGCCAAGAGACCGTAATGGAAAATCCATTCCACCTTTTTTTTCCAACTCTATTCGTGCTGCCATGTATTTCAATGGAGCCCATGGAAGTCAATTGGCATTCCTGGCTCCCATTATTTCCAATGGTCCTTCAAGTCTTTCCCATTGTTTCCAATGGGCAATCCTGTCCTTCCTTTTAGTACATCCCCACTTAGGTACAGGCTAAACCTGTTCTCTGCCCCTGGAAATACCAGTCTGGAAGCACTATCTGCATAGCTCCACCCTGAGCTGTGTTTCTTGAAAGTTCTTAATTGTCAGAGAATCTTTACATATTCTCAGACATAGGTCAATCACCTTTTAAAAAATAGATTTGTACATTTAGCACGCCGCACACAACAGTTACGACAGCGCGAAGGATCAGTGAGAACTAGAACCTTTTATAAATCTTCCTAAAGAAACTCACATGTGCTTTTAAAGAAGGCATGTATCCTACGTCTATAAACGGCAGCTCTTGAGCAGCCCTCACAGTTGGATTGCTTGAAGGCTGGTAAAACGATAGGGTTTATTTCAAAGCAAATTTAAGCATGTAATCTGAATATACAACTCACAGCTGGTGCACTAGTAAACTGGTTTACTGTACTAAAACCTCCATAAGAATCTGAGTAACTGAACTGACCCGCTTTTGTTTTATTTAGTATGTTAAACGAGGTTTACTCCTAGAACTTAAAACGTCTTCTGGACTAAAGCCTACACTCCAACCCCGACACCGGAGAAAATGGAAGGGGGAGGATTGAGCTAGTAATTTGAGCAGCACGTTTTGTTCAGCGCATGCGCCTTGTCTCTGAACATGAAAAATCTAGAGAGAGCGAGAACGTGCGCGAAAGATGGCAAAGCGCACGCGCAAACTTGTGGGTTGAACAGTAGTCAGAACATGCGCGAAGGACACAAGGCGCACGCGCATTGAGAAGGGAGTAGGAGGCGGTGGTTTGGGAGGGGGTAAAGGCGCACGCGCACTAATAAGAGGCCCGGCAACGCTGGTATGCACGCCGTTGAGGCAGCAAAGCGGTAAAGGTGTTGGCGGGTAAAGCGCATGCGCTTTTAGGTTGCTAGTTGGTGGGAAGGTGGTGCTAGTTGATGGTGAAGGGAGGGTATTCTGCTGCGTCACTAGCCCCTGGGAAGTTGCCGTTGACTGAAGAGGGACGGAGAGCGCGCGCGCGGTGCTTTGTGGGTAGCAGGCCTGAGCCTTTGAGCCTTGTGAAGGAGCCGCAGCCGCCTCGTCCTTGCCGAGAGTCCTCCCGTCCCGTTTTCATTTCCCCCGGCGGAGCCCCTTGAAGAGACAGAGACAAGGGAGGGAGAAAGAAGAAAAGAGTGAGATAACGGAGTACGAGCCGGAGCCGTTGACGCCGTTCACCATGTGAGTGAGGCTGGGCGGCGTGAGCTTGCTGAGTCGGGAAGGATGGAAATGGATTTGGATTTATACTGGGTGTGGGGAACCGGAAGCGGCGCCCCGCTTGTCTCTTCCTCAAAGAAAGTAGTGGGAAGAGTACCAAGAGCTCAGAGTGGGTGGTGGATGTGGGGCCTAACGTGTGAGGTTTAAGTAGTGCCACGGCTCAAGCATTACAACTTGCAAGGGAGGAACGGTTAGAAGTCGCACCTGAGCGGCTGTAGGGTGTCTTTTCCCCTCTCCTCGGAGAAGTGCGGAAAGTTACGAGGCATTCCGCGGATTAGGGAGAAGACCTCACAGGTCGGAGGGTGGTGTTTCTTTCAGCTCCCTTTCCAGTTGTAATTCAGCAGTGCTTAAATGGCGCCTTCTGGGCCCAGGGGTTAAAGGTGCTGGGAAAGGAGCACACGGGTGGGTGATGGGGAGGTACCGGGTCATTCACAGAATGGTAGCGCAAACCTGGGACCCATAATTCCAGACTGCTTTTAACGGCGCTCGCTCTTCAGCAACGCTTCTTGGGGATTGCGGCCATAGGCAGGTTAGAATCTGCCTTAGAAGAATACCGAGAGAAGCAGGATTTAGCTGTCTAGGTAGTGACTCGGAGAAGAAAAGAGTGAAACTGGAAGTTCATCTTCAGTTTGAGGGAGGAGAGAAGGACGCAGTTTCGGGAGGGTTAGGGGAGTGGGAGGAGCAAGGGCCGTGTCACGAAGCCAGGAAAGCAAGAACTGTAAGAAGCAGCATGTGAGGAGGGGAGCGGAATGCAGTGGGCTTTGGAAGTGCTGCTTTTGGGGCATAGGCCTGTAATATGTTTGAGGGATGTGCATGTGTGTGTGTTTAATTCAGTACAAGTAGGAGTGAAATGGGTTTGAGTGCCTGAGGCCAGTTGAGGATTGGCCATGGGAAGTTCATGGATAGAGGAGCATGAAGTGACTTGTGGAAGGAAGCTAGTGAAAGCTGTAGATGTAAGGTGTGAATATATTTGGCATTTTCAGAGACATTTAGAAAGTGTGGAGGTTTTACAAATTCTGGATCCCTTAATGTTTTCAGGCTATGTAGCAATTTCCATTTTCTTATGGGGGAGGCAGGGTAAGCACTTGTCATTGCTGCTCACTCTGATGCCTCCCCATAAAAATAGAAAATGCTGTGAACCTCAACATCATCTAGGTTTTTGAAATCTCTAAGGCTAGCAAGTTATGTTAGTCATTTCTTGGCAGGGCTACTGCTTTATTCTCCTATGTGTAGTTTTAGGAGGTGTCAGAGATGTTCTGCTGTATTTTTCTTTTAACGTTGGCAGATTAATGCCCCCACTGATGGATCCTTGTGTATCTAAACAGCTATGCGTACATGCCATTATGCAAAGATCTATATGCACTCACCTGATGAACAGTGTTGGTGTTGCTTTGAAGTACCAAGGAGGTAGATTAAGTGTGTGTGGGAGGGAGCAGTGCTCAGAGACGCCTTGTTCTAGGCATAATTTAGTGTCAGTAGCAGGAAAAGTAGATTGAATATGTTGTCTGAAACCTGTGAGTGAAATCAAGTTTAGTTGCATTCATTATTTCAGAGATCAGCCTTAAGAGCAATGACCATGTACGTGGAGAAGCCTGGAGATGTTTTGACTCTGTACATGTTTTGTGACCTTGATCAAATTGCTGTAAATTCTGGTTTTCTTGCGTATAGATGTTAAAATGCACTGGAAGCAAGGCTTGGTAATGATATGATGACATTTCCTTGCTGACAGTGTTACTGATAGGGAATGCCCACCAGTGCATCTTAAAGTAAACTTGTATACCTATTACCAATGTGTATTATAGCATGCATAGGAAAAAACAGCTTTCAGGGGTTTAATCAAATTGATATTATAATTGGTAATTTCTATATATGATGGTTTGTAGTTGCTGACCAGAACCCACGCATGAGGATTCAGTTAGCTGAGACACTTGAATCTTTGTGTTTTAAGGTATTGACCAATAGTTCCTGTAAAGCTAAATCTAGCTTGTCATTGTTCATGTTGATTAGAATTGTGAACATGCTTATGTAGGGCTTGTTTATAACTGAATGCAGATGAAATCATTGGTGTCTGCAGTATCATGCTGTCAGCAGTAATCCTCCTGCACACAGGATATTCATAGCAGGTTCACATGTACATCATATGGTATTAAAAATGATCGGGTAGAAAATTTCTCAGACTCAGCCACTCATGTCCTCTTGCACATGGATTCTTCCACTGTGACTTGCTGTAACCGTTGTTTGTCTGAATTTTGACATAACTGGTTAATACTGACCAGTATCATGTGTAAACCATGACTTGAAGTGCATTTGCATAGTATGGCTTGGTGAAATCTTCAAAGTAAGATGTAATGGCAAACTCTGGGTATTGCAAGCCGTGGAGGCAAAGAGGGTACAGGAGCCAGTGGTAGCATGGTTTGAAGACTAGGAAACTTTACCTCCAGATTGAGCTATTGACAATGACTGATGGGCTGATGGTTGCATTCTTTAGCAGACATTACATAAATCTAACCAGCAGGATCAGAACACAGACACTAAATGGGTAAAGCAAAATGAAATAATTACGTAGCATAAAGGGAACCGGAGGGCAATGCTTGTGGTGAGAATTTGGTATATAGTATTTGTTGTATAGTGAAAGCAAAACTAGTTTCCCAAGTTCTATCACACTATAATGTAACCAAGAATTGAAACATAAGGCAGGAATAGGCAGATGAGGGTGTATTTGAGACTCGTTGAGTTCTGTAATGGTAATAAACTGCCTCCAGCTAGCAATTCTTTGGGGGGGGGATTGCCAAGGATAGGACTGGTTTCCCATCCCAGTGCTTTCCGTAAGTAGAACCTTCTCTCAAACAAATGTCTAGTTCTTCATTTCTGATTGGCAGGGGGAGAAAAGTAGAATGGGGCATTATGATGGGACAAAACTTGCCCTCATCTGGTGGTGTGTTAGCAAGCTTCCACCAAGGCAGCACCCAGTGGAGAAGAAAGGTCTGTGTTCATACAGCACACACATTATGTCCATGCAACATATATATCCACTTACTCTGTTTCTTGTCATAAAGGCCACCATTTTGCCAGTTTACATTAGCTGTGCTCTGCAACTAGATTACTACTCCTGAGTTACTAGTACTGTTTATAGATGAGCAGTTAAATTCTCTGGGTAAGAATAGCTGGTTTATGGCTTGAAACATATTTGAAACTAAAGAATTGTTGAAAGGCTGTTTTGAGAAGGAATTGCTCTTCTACAGGGTGAAAAAATAATCTCTCAAGATCTTGACTTGCCCAAACTGAAGTCTCCCTTTGAAGTAATAATAATCCCTAGCAACTTTTATCAGAGGAAAAGGGCCAACACAGCAAGGTAATTGGGAGCCAGGTTGCCAAAAGGCAGGGAATAGGGGAGCAAAATTCTGGGGGCCCATGGAGATGGCCATGTAGTGTTCCTGTTTCGTATAATTTTTGAGTTGGGGCTGAGTGATGTGAGTAGGGGACCCTCAATGACTTTTGGCAATCCTGATGCATAAGTAACTTTAGATACAGCAGGAACTGAGGTACTGCTTCAACTCTTAGAAAGAAGCATTGTCCTTTTTAAGAGCAAAGGATTGTCATGAGGATCCACAGTATGTTTACACCACCATAGAATAGTGTAGTAAATATAAATAAAGGATAAGGGGCATCTGTGTGAACATGGAGACATTTGAGGATAGTAAGTATAAATTTAATAAACTGTTGAGTGTATTTGCAAATGAAGTGTGAGAGCAAATGAGTTAACAGATGTGTGTGTTGCAAGGTGCATTGCTACACGTGAGAGAGATGTGAGGGTATGGTGGTAGGGTGCCAGTGAAAAAAAGGAGTGTGTGTGTAAATAGAGGAGGGCAAAGGTATATGAGTGAGATGTTAGTTACTATCCTGCTTAGAATACAGCAGGATAGGAGCCACCCTCTGCATGTTGCCACTTGTCTTCTGTATTAAATGGTTTTGATTAAAGAATGTTGCGTGTCCTGGGCCTTTCTGGGTAGAGCAGGTTATAAATGAAACGCAAGTTCATCACACAAGTTTTATTTCCCACTTTATTTTGAAGGTTTCAGGTGGGTAAGAATACATTGTTGTAAGAAAAAGGGTTAAACAAATATGGGGATATTATGATTGCCTGTCATAAAACTCCTCAACCATGCTAGGAAATGGGAGTCACAAAGATGGAACAGTGGCAACAATTAGGCTATTTATCCTTCTGATTTGGTACATAGATGGAAGTGTAGTATTTATTGACTGCATTTATACCCCGCCTTTTCCCCACTGGGGACCCAAAGTGGCTTACATCATTCTCCTCTCCTCCATTTTATTCATAAAACTGCCCTGTGGGTAGGTTAGGCTGTGTGAGCGACTGGCCTACAGTCATCCAGCAAGCTTCCATGGCAGAGTAGGGATTCAAACTTGTTTCAGTTCCTGATCCAGCACTCTAGCGACTACATGGGTTCACAGTTAGTGGTAAGAATCCAAGAAAAGTCATTTAATTGTTTTTTTATCTGTCAGCATCTGAGCTATCTAAATCTGTACATAACAGTCATATCGGAAAAGGAGTCCATAGCCTTACACCAGCTAGTTGGTTCATCAGTGGAGTTGTTGCAGCAGAGATCTACTGAATATATACTGAAACATAACTGCATTTTTTTACCCCAATTGGTTGCTTAAAGGAATGTTGAAATTTCTGTTCTGAAATTTTTTCAGGGCATGCTAAGATTCTTCTAAAACCAGCAATTGTTTATGAGCTTCCTAAAAGTGATAATGGTAGTTTGACTACATTTTCCCCTGCAGTGTATAATTGAAAGAGAATGTTTTGGGTGACTGTTAGGGCATACACATGGTTCCTAAAGTGACACAAAACCCCAACAAACCTTCCAGTACTTCATATATACACTTCAGAACATATTCCAGATTTCTACAATGCTCAGAGCAATCATTTGCTCTCTGAGGGTGAGGGTCTCTTGATGTGGGTGATTCCCATCTGTCCATCAGAATTCTTCCAGGCTTCCTTTCTCTTGGGCAGAGTCACCTACTACTCTCAATTTGTTTCCTGCCTCATTTTGGAGAGCAGGCTTTTACAGGAGCTGCTCAGCAATTCAGCAGAAGGGACCTAATGCTCCTATTTCTATGCTTTTATACCTATTTCTTCTCATTTCTTTATTTTATACTCCTCTTTTGGCCTGCTCCTTGTCACCTGCTTCTGAGGGTGGAGTGGCTGAGGCAATGGAGAACGTCAATAAAGCCTCAGATGGCTTCAGTACCAAGGAGGATTGGGATCCCTTTGTCTGGCCAAAAATGGGAGGAAGGGACTATTCCCCAGAGCGATCGAGCAGACATAGACCCACAGAAGAACAGCCAATGGCTGACAAGCAAAGGCAGGGAGAGGAGCATGCCACACAATTCAACCGTGCCCTTGGAGGATGCTTCAGTGACAGTGGCCTATTCAGGTGGGAAGATCCTCCATGCTGATAAAGGTGGTGGATGCTTGGGCTCAGCGCTCAAGGTCACAGTGGAGCACTCAGGATGGAGCACCACCGTAGAGCAAGGTAGAGATGCCTCCCTTCCCTCCCAGTCCCCATTTTTTGGATGCCTTCTGGAGATAGCAAGCTGGCTTTGTCATGCACTGTTTGAGGAAGTCCAGTCCCTGCAAAAACAGGCTGCATCTTTCCTACGTGGGAGCTGGAAAAGATACTGTTCAAGGTCCTCCAGAGCACATCCCGCCCTTGGACTGTATAGGCGAGGAAGTGTTGAGGATTCCTCAGATAAGGGCTGGAATGCAGGGCACCCATCCTGGCTAACTAAAGCAGCATATAAATATGGCAGTGCATAGACCCCACCCTTCTCATAGTGACCCAGCCCCCTCCTTTTGGGACTGAGGGAAGTTCAACAGTTCTTCCGGTAAGGAAAAAGGGGAGAAGTTAATAGTGCCAGAACAACCCGCATGTCTCTTTAACCAAGAGAGCTATCAGGGACTATTAGCCAAGGCACTATCTCTCTTAGAGCCCCCAGAAGCTGGGGAAGAAGAAACCAAACTTAAAGCCAAACCGCAAGGAACAATGATTTTTTCCCACCTAGATTCTTAGTGTGGGGGAAAAAGTAGTGTGTTTCCAGAATTCTTTGAGGACCAAAAGAAAGAGGACTGGGCAAACTCTCTTTCTAATAAACAACCTGGGTTTGGCAAAAAAAAAAGTTATTCTTTGCCTAACCACACTATGGATCTCTTACAGGTTCCATTAGTAGATGCTCCTGTCATAGGTCTCTCAGGGGGCTTGGTTACTAAAGACGAGGATGGATTCCTATGTGAATAACTGGAATGTAAGTCAGATTACACTCTCAGAAAATCCTATGAGACCTCAGCCCTTGTAATTAGGACATCAGCCACATCTCTGTATGTGATGGCTTCCATCATTTGGGCTAGGAAGCTAGTTCAGCTGTTCTGGAGGAGAGCACGAAGACCAGGACAGGTGCCAATAGGCTCCTTAGAGTGGTCACAATTATGGCTGATGCCACTCTGGACACACTGTACTCTCTCTCCTGTGCTATGGTGGTGGCAGTAGAAGCACATAGAAGCCTGTGATTCAGAGCTTGGTAAGCTGATTACCATTCCAAACTAATATTACACTCCTTTCCATTTCAGGGAAATAAACTCTATAGAGACAACCTGGATGACATCCTGGTAGAAACCAAGGATAAGAAGAAAGCCATGCCTAAACCCTACAAGAGAGGTGATAGAAGGTGCAGCCTTTCACATCCCTTTTGAAGTCAGCATACTCTGCTGTACTTCAGGGGTGACCAAAGACACCCCAACTTAAACAGACAGGCGGGCGAATAGACAAGGATATTTCCATATTGAAAGGGGGTGGGGGACCCCAACCTCAGCCTTTTAATTCCAGTAAAGAAGATAAGCCCCAATAAAAGAGAACATGGCACCAGATTATCACAAGTGGGAGGAAGGTTATCCTATTTCCTCCTAGTGGAGTCGGTCCAGCATGGACCAGTAGATAATGGAAATAATAAAAATGGGATATACAATAGAATTTGAAATATTCCCCATTAGACAGGTTCCCTTATCTTCAAAATACAAAGGGAGCAAACCTGCTGACAGTGTAAGCCATTTGTCACCTAGTAAACATCCAGGCCACAGAACAGACCCCTAACTGTGAAGTGTCATCAGGGGTTTACTTGATTCACAGTCCCCAAGAGAAAAGGGGACTGGTGGGTGATTCAAGATTTTAAAGTACTTAACATATTTTTGGTCCACTAACCCTTCAGAATGGAAACACTCAGATCTCTCATGGAAGTGGTTTGTCTTTTTTTTTTTAATGTCTTCCATAGACCTCACCATTTCATATCTCCACATTCCCATTCCTCCATCTCACCACAGGTTCCTGAGATTTGCCTACAACAAGATATGCTACCAGTTCAAAGTCCTATTCTTCAGGCTAGCTCCAGCCCCAAGGGAGTTCTCCAAAGTAATGATGACCTTGGTAGCTCTTTTCTGTCATCAGGGAATCCATGTTTGTCTGTTCCTGGATGACCTGCTGATCAGATCTCCGAGCCTAATACAAGCACAGGCAGACATTCGGTCCACCACTCAATACCTAGCCTGCCATGGATTCCTTATAAGTTCAGCCAAGAGCAATCAAATTCCACCTCAGCAGATAGAAGACCTGGGAATCACAACAGATTTCCCTGTGGCTGTACCTGCCAGAGCACATCCAGAAAATCTCAGACATGGCAAGGCAACTGGTATCCAGGTCACCATCAGTAGTGATGCTGGCAAGGCTGCAAGGTCTAATGATTACTTGCCTGGACACTCAGTTCATTGGGTGATATTTCAGTTGCATCCCCTGCAGTGGTTCCTGAGACCTTTCCAGCTGCAGATCCTTCAGATGTTAGACATTCCCTTGGTTCTTACCTGCCCTCTTTGAAAGGGCCTTGCATGGGGGGGACTCCATGATCCAATCTGACCAAGGGCGAAGAATACATAAAGCCCATCATAATCCAGATATTTACAGATGTGTGCCTGACAGGCTGGGGGGTAACCTCTCAGGGAAGACCTACACAAGGGACCTGGAACTTTGCAGGGAGCCTTCCTGTGATCAGGGCAATCATAATGGTCCTAGTCAAGTTTTGGGATGTGATCAGGAGCAATCATGTCTTAATAAGAACAGATAGTATGTTTTTGGAAGCCTACATAAACAAGCAGGGCAGGGTCCAAGTCTTCAACCATGTGCACAGAGATGGCATGGAGCATGTGTTCAGAAGGGAACCTCAAGTCCATATCAACAGAGCACATCAAGGGTGAGCAAAATGTGCTAGCAGACTGGTTACTCAGAAAACAAGTGAACAACAATGATGGAGATATTCCTACAGATTGTGAAATGCTTCTGCAACCCAGTTGTGAACCTCTTTGCCTTAGACCTTAATCACCATGTGCCTGGCTTCATCTTAAGGTCCCAGACAAGGGGAAGAAGAAGAGTTGGATTTATATCCCGCCCTTCACTCAGAGTAGCTTACAGTCTACTTCCCTTCCTTTCCCCACATCAGACACCTTGTGAGGTAGATGGGACTGATAGAGTTCTGGGAGAACAGCTCTGACAGAACTGTGGCTGACCCAAGGTGACCCAGCTTGGCTGCATGTGCAGGAGTGGGGGATCAAACCCGGTTCTCCAGATTAGAGTCTGCTCTTAACCATTACACTAAACTGGAAAGCAAAGCAAACAGATGCTCTAATGTTCCCCTGGCCACCGGGCATCTTTTAAGCCTTTCCACCTTTTCCGCTAATACCAGAGATGCTGAGGAAACTGAGACAGAAAAAAGTAACCCTGATCTGCATAACGTTCAATTGGCCGCTCAAACTCTGCTTTTCAGCATCAGTGGAGTTACCAGTAGAAAATCCTTGGCAGATTCCAGTCAGTCTGGGCATGCTTCATTAAAGGCCACTGTGGCAGCCAGACCTAGCATGGCTACATTACTGACTGCATGGGAATTGAAAGGGAAAGATTCTAGTCCTGACCTGGGCAGCCCAGGCAAGCCCGATCTCATTAGACCTTAGAAGCTAAGCTGGGTTAACTCTTGCAAGTACTTGGATGGAAAACCTTCTTGGAATACCAGGGGTGGAAAGCAGAGGCAGGCTTTATTCAGCCTCCTATTTGAATATCCTCCAGGCCCCCAATAGGGGTCAGTCACCAGAGGTCACCAATGACTTCCAGGTGCACATACACTCGTACATCCTTGTAGAAAAAAATACAAAAAAGGGAAAGACTCTAAAAACTAAGCTATTCTCCCCTTTGTTACACTGTATCCTCAAGTTCCTGCAAATGGCATCAACCATACACTACACAGGCAAGTGGCAGCCCTGGCTACAGTGGTCCCAGAGTTTGATAGATGCTCCTTATCCAGGCATCCTCACATAGGTTTCTCAAAGGAGTAGCTCATGTCAGCCCTCCAATTGTCCATAGATTTCCTTCTTGACAACCTGTTAGCATTCATTCAACCTCCATTTGAACCTCTGAGAGAAGTTCCATTAAAGTGCTTGAGAATGAAGGTCTGTTTTTGGCAGCTGTGACTTCGGCCAGAAGGGTCTCAGGATCAGGAGCTTTATCAGGAAAGGTCTTTGTGTTCTTTACACGGTCAAGTGATCCTAAGAATGGATCCAACATTTAGTCCAAAGGTCTATACTTCTACCATTCCCAGGAAATCATTGGCTTCATTCTGCCCAAAACCATTCTACCCCAAAGAAGAGGAGTGGCACATGCTAGATCTTCAGAGCCCTAAGGATCTACATCAGTCGTGCAGGATAAATTCATAAAACACTCTTTTAAGGCAGCTATATGGTAATCTCTATTGATCTTCATCATGCCCTACAAAATGAGAATCCTTGCTCAGCTGACAGCCTTCAAAAGGAGGATATTACATTTCTGTTTCCTAAAATGTTGAATGATTTACTTAGTATTTTAGTATAGATACTGCTTTGGGAGTTAACAAATTTGAGGGTTGTGGTGACTCCGCCCAGGAGACAGGAAGCCTGAAAGAATTTTAGTCCTGCCTTCTTGATGGACAGATGGGAAGCATCTATGGCAAGATGCCCTCCCTCAGAGCAGAAGGAACCTTCACAGTAAGTGCGAATGTTCCTTTCTATTGTGGAAAAAGTTTCCTGAAGGACGAAAACCACTGATTTGGGAACTAGTTTTGTAGAACAGCCTTTAAAACAATGGTTTCTTGTTTAAGAAATAAGAAATAACATACAGTTTCTGTGAGCTGAATCAAATGACTTGTTAGTGGTATCCTAATGTGAATCTTCAGCACAAACTATTTCACAGTAATCTTTCCTTAAAGGAACTGAAAGAATGCTTGAGACTTCTCATAATCTTTTGTTTTGTAATGCTGACACAATTGTATATTCTTTGAAGCCTATGATATGCATTGTACCACCAAAATGCTTGATCTGGCTTCATAGAAGGGAATATTGGCTTGATGAAGAAGAAAATCTGTGCAGATACAGTGTTGTGATTCATGAACATGTTGCATAATTGTTTAAAAGCAGAAGTTATTACATGACACATTCTTTTGGAAGATCCTGGGAGATATATTGCTTGCCTTTAGGATGAGGGTAGCCATTGATGTAAATCAGGTACTTGACAGAGCTCAAGCCCAGGTCGCCATGGCTACTACAAATTTCATTGTGGTGCCTATGATTTTATTGTAGCATCTCTCAGCAATTCCCAGTGGAAGTACGAAGGGATTGTGGGATCTACGTAGACAAAAGTCATGTGGAATGGGGGCTTTAATAAGGAAGGAGATAGGCAGAGGTTGAGTGAAAAAGATGGCTGGTTGCAACCCAAAGCTTACTTATTTTACATCAAAATATTTTGCTGTACAACATAAAAAAGTCTGTCATTGTTTATATGCAAACTTAATTTTATAACTTCAGTGGTAGTGGATAAATTCATATCTTTAGCAGTTGCTTTCTACACTGACTCAATTTTTCAAGAAGTTGGAGCTTTTTAAATCAATATAGGAATTCTAAGAAATTGGAAATAAGTTAAGCTGGGATAGAGGCTGGCTCTTTTTTTGTGCTTGTGGCAATTCGGATTAGCCGTGTACACTTTATAGAATCATAGAATGTTAGAGTTGGAAGGGACCTTGAAGGTCATCTAGTCCAACCCCCTGCACCTTGCAGGAGCATAGCCGAAAGATAGCTCTACATACCTACAACATACCTGAAAGATGGTTGTCCAGTCTCCACTTGAAAACATCCAGTGAAGGAGCATCCACCACCTCCCGACTACTCTGTCATAGCTTTAATAAAATTGATAAAAGTATGAGGAAGTTAGGATGGTGGTAGCAACAATTAGAAGATAGTTATTAAAATATGAAACCCTGAAGGCTGAAAAATGAGTCTGTTGTCTAAAGTTTTGGTCTTGCTCCTAAAGCCAAAAAAACCTTGCCAGTGCCTGATCTAAATATTTTATTTATTTGTTTGTTTGTTTATCAAATTTATACCCCCCCACCCCCCACCAAAGCAGGCTCAGGGCGGCTTACAGAGAATTAAAACACATAGGTATTAAAACAATAATAAAACCTTTCAAAAACAACTCAGTTGGTGTAAAATGCTAGTACATTTTGCTGTAACAGTGATTATGATGTTTGTTGACAGTGGCAGCAAGTTGATGTCCTATTCTATTGTTCTGCTCCTCGTTCTATTATGTGGCCGGCTCAGGCTATTGATAACTCCAAAGGGCAGGGCTCCAACGGAGCCCCATCAAAGGTCGGGAGTGGGATCCCTGCCCTTGGCCCACCCCAGCTCAGTCTAAGCCATCCAACCACAGCTTGTAGCGCCCAGTCCAGATCTTCTGGTTTAGACTGACCATCCAACAACAGATAGAGCTGGGTGTCATCAGCGCACTGATGGCATCCCAGCCCATGCCTCCGGGCAATCTGGGCAAGTGAGCTCATATAGATATTAAATAGCATCAGGGAAAACACTGCCCTTTGATGCACTCCACACTCCAGTGGGTGCCTTTGAGATAGCTGCTTCCCTAATGCCACCCTTTGTCCCTGGCCGTGGAGGAAGGAGGCAAGCCATTGCAAGGCAAATCCCTGAATTCCAGTGTTGATGAGGTGGTGGATCAGTTGCTGATGGTTGACCGTGTTGAATGCTGCTGACAGTTGTAAAATCAACAGCACTGTCAATCACATTGATCCAGATGCCTCCGGAGGTTGTCTGTGAGGGTGTCCAGTGCTGTCTCCGTCCCATGGCCTGGGCAAAAACTGGACTGGAAGGGATCTAAAATGGAAGCATCATCCAGAAAACTCTGTAGCTGTATTGCCACAACTCTCTCTATTATCTTGCCCAAATAGGGCAAGTTGAAGACTGGCTGGTAATTTGCCAGTTTGGCTGGGTCCAAGGATGTTTTTTTTCAGAAGAGGATGAACCATCGCATCCTTGAGTGCCCTAGGGAACAGTCCGTCCAAGGGGAACTTATTAATAATCTCCCTTAGGGCACCTCAGAACCCGTCGCGTCCTGCTTTAATTAGCCACAAAGGGCATGGGTCAAGGCAGCATGTGGTGGGGTGTACAGTTAGGAGAAATTTGTCAACTTCCTGTAGCCAAGCGGACTGAAATAATCCAAAACTTGACAAGAAGTCGTGCATGGAGCCTTGAGTTCACTCACGGTTTCAACTGTGGCAGGGCGGTCGTGGCAGAACAGGACTTTATCTACGAAATAGCTTTTAAAGGCCTCACATCTAATGTCCAATTCCCTAGCATTTGGTCTGCCTAGTGGCAGAGCAGTAATAGACCAAATTGTTCTAAACAACTGGGCTAGGCGTGAGCTTGCAGATACAATCATGGCCGTGTAGTACTCTCTCTCTTTGCAGCTTTGACTGCCATCTCATAGGATCTCATAAACATCCTATAGGATGTTCTTGTAGCCTCATCATGGGTACCTGAGCGCTTATACTTGACAAGAGAAAATGCAATAAAAACAGGCTGAATCACTGTCCAATCGTAACAATATTTTGTTTCTTCACGATACTAAGCACTTTTCCACTGGGCATTTCTTAAAAGTGGTTCATATTGCATCTAGCCATAAAACAATTTTGCTACAAAATTAACATAAATTTAACATAACAGGTTTCCATATTTTAATTGTAAGTTAAGGCTATTGTATTGGTTATGATAATTTGGCATAGATCTCTTCAGTTTTGAAGGTGGTTAGGGCAAGAACATGGATGTTATTCACAGCTGTACATTTTCTCTTTGTCAGAAAGAATTTGCTTTACACTAGAATAGTTTTTTTTTCTTCGCTTGGTGGCATCCTTTCATTTCACTAGCTGTATAAAGTGATGTTCTTGTAAAGCTTAAGCTGCCCTGAGCCTGCTTGCGGGAAGGATGGGGGGTATAAATTGAAATAATAAATAAATATAAGATCCCTAAAAAGGAAAAATCCTTATCCTTCTGTGTCTAATTTTAAACAGTAATTGAAACATTGTCCCATGTTCTGATGTAATTTCTGTTCAATATGATAAAGCTGTTCCAGCATTCTAACTATGTCTCTAGTTAATTCTTCCCCCTTCCCATTTTTTAAAATACCTAAGTTTAGAGTAGTAATTAGTTTCCTATACAGTCTTTATCTAAGGTTGAGTTTAATTTTGCAACTTTTACCAATTTTAGAGTACAGCAATATGTCCATAAAGTTTGAGTGGAAGATTCCTCCCTTAAATTTTGTTGCAAGAATGTGTAAATATAAAAGTGAGCAAATAGCAAAGCAACTATTTAAATGATAGCATTTTGGTCAACATGCCCCTGGACTGAGTTGACACTTTAAAATTCCCATTACGTTTTTTGAATAACACCCAGATGCATTAGGAAACTAGAATATTGAACAAATTGTTTTTCTCCATCTGGAATTGTATCTTTTGAAAAAACTGTCCTAGTCATGACTTGTGCAAAACCAGCTCTTACTTTTGTACTTGGAGCTTAAATGGAAGTGATCATACAGTGGTCACTTTCAGACTGGACTATTGTAATTCTCTCTCCATGGGGCTGCTCTTGACTCTGCTCTGGAAACTGCAGCTGGTGCAAAATGCAGCTGCAAGGGTGCTGACTTTGACATCTTTGTGGACAAGGATCCACCCAGTTCTGTGCAAACTGCATTGGCTGTCTATTGAGTACCAGATCTGTTTCAAGGTGTTGGTGCTTACCTTTAAAGATCTATACAGCTATGGGCCTGCATATCTGTGAGACTGCCTCTCCCTCTATGAGCCCTGAAGGGCTTTACGATCTGCTAATCAACATCTACTGGTGGTCCCTGTCCCCAGAGATGTCTGTCTTGCCCCAATGAGGGCCAGGGCTTTTTTGGCCCTGGCCCCTACCTGGTGGAATGAGCTCCCACAGGTATTCCCTGGTGGAATGAGCTCCTGTCGTTTGTGAAGTCAACTCCTGCCACCTTCCACGAAAGTGATGGCCTCTCTACTTGTGTTCCTGGATTGTTTTGCTCATCTGGAGACTATGTTGTTCTGAGCACCTCAAGGTGATCTCGCTGGTACTTGGCCTGCGCAGCTCAGTGCTCCATGGGAGTACTGTTTGCAAATGTCTTTGCCACATTCTTAAGTTGCCTCCTCCTTGTAGCATTGGTGTATCTGGCCCTACATTTGCCAGGAGCTTTCTTGGGGGCAGTAAGAGGTAAAAGGTGTGAGGGGGAGTTGGTGTGAGGGAGTGGTGATGTGGTGGACATTTGTTCAGGTTCATGAGGGAAGCACACATCAAAATGTCTCCTAGAAATGTCCTTTACTATCTCCCCTCTATGTCTGTTCAGGAGTCTAGAATCGCTGATTTCTGTAACTGTCCTTAACGGTCTGCTGTCTGTTCTAGCTGTGTTTTTACCTCAGAACAGTGTGATCCACAGCTGAGCAATCAGAGGGAGGTGGGTGAAAGTTGGCAGGTTTTACCTCATAACTCTGAACTACACAATTGACCAATCGGGAGGGGACAGGCAAGGAGGCAGCAGCCTGCCAGGAACATGGAAAATAATTGGGGGAACACATTTTGCCCCTTTTTTTACCCCCTTAGGGGTTGTGTTTCTCAGAAATCTCTTCATGGGGGGGTTGATGTCATGATAGGAATGCACTCCTCTTATTTTGGGTTTCATGGTGCAGGGGTTTGGCCTGGGCATTGAATTTGGGGGGAGGGCATACCCTCCCCCTTTTTTTAACAAAAATGCTTCTCATTTATGTTACATTTTAGAACTGAGACATAACTACATATTCAAAACACCGTCCGAGCAATCAGATATTAATCAAGTTCATATGAACCAATTTTCTAGAACCCACATTGTGAGAAGTTAAATAACCAGTTTTCTACAAATTTCGGGTATGTTTCCATTTTGGGTGGGAGTGTGGCTAAGCTGGGCCAGCAGCACCACTAAGGTGATCCTGCTGGGGCAGTGTCCCTGATGGATTAAAGTACCCTGGTCCGTCTTACTGGTGTTGGGGGGGTTATGTTTGACGGCATCAGGGAGGCTGGGCCAGCAGCAGGGCTAAGGCAGTCCTGCTGAGCAAACCTCCCTGGCGGCTATAAGCATCCCACCTCCTCTCCTACACCTGACATGCAGCTGCCTGTCCAGGGTAGGAGAGGGAGGGGGAGGAGTATTAGAAGCCACTGTGAAGGCGGGGCTGGCAGGATCACTAAGGCGTTACTGCTGGGGCGGGCTCCCTCGTGGCTTTAAGCACCCTGCAACCACTGCTGCACCTGACAGACAACCATCTGTTAGGTGAAGGAGGTGGGGGGAGTGTGTTGGAAGCCATCAGAGAGGCTGGGGCAGCAGCATTACTGCACCTGACAGGTGGCTGTTGGCCATTCCTGATTTCCTCAACTGTCATGAGTGCTCTGCAGTCTCATGTAACTCTTTTTTACCTCAGAACACTGAGCTCTGCAGCTGACCAGTCACGAGAGTGGGGGGTGCAAGGAGGCAGCAGTCTGGCAGCCACATAAGAATCAATGGGAGGAGTACATTTTACCCCTTTTGACCCCCTTAGGGGTCAAAGTTCTAAAAATTCTTTCTTAGCGAGCACCTATGCCATGGTAGGAGCGCTCTTCCTGAATGTTGTGTTTCGAGGTCCAGGGGTTTGGCCTAGGCATTGATTTTACGGTGAGGGGACTTTCTTTTATATATGTATATAGATGATGGAAGCTACCTTGAGCCTGCTATGCAGGGAGGGCAGGATACAAATCTAATAAATTAAAGAGACTGGTGCAAGGATGTATGCCTTTAATTCTGATAGCTTTCGTTTTGATTGCATCAAATAACCTGTGGTGCCTGCTTTGTGTTTTGTTATATGATGACCATAGCAACAAAATCTTGCTGTTCCAGGGCCTAACCATGTACTGTTCTGCTGAGTTTATAGATTTGCAAGGTTCTGTATTTTTGCTTCCTGTTCATGGATGTTCAAAATATGTAGAATAGTGTATTTCATTACCATGTACTGTTTCCTAAGGACTCAAGATCCCATGTGTGCACTTTAGAGTAAACTAGGGAGGGCTTCCACATGCTTGTAATCTGAAAGCACTTGTAGAGGTGTGAGAGTTTATGCCCTTCATATAGGGGTCAGCAGCTTAACTGTCTGAAACACAGCCACTAAAATGAAATTAACAATATTGAGAGATATTCCCTGGCATGTGTTACTGTAGTCAAGATGCCAGTAACAGAAAGAAGGCTTAAACTGTTTTACATCTGGTAGGGTATAATCCGCCATACTTTTTGTTCCTCTTAAGAGTAACAAAAGACAAGGTGGATGCATTTGAAAGATGTTGCTAACATGCTGGGTTCACAAAGATGGTGATAATACAGTTAATCAGAAAATAAACCAGTTATTAGATACATGGACTTAGAATGTCAAATATGAGCAACCTACCTATAGCACTTGTGTTAAAAGTTAATCTTTGAGATCATTTGAGAGGCATTACTAAATTGTAAAACTGCAAATTCAAAATCTTTTAACATTTCAAAGAATTTATTTTCTTTATAGAAGCTTCATTATAAATGTTGGTACTCTTGGCCATTTAAAGTTTTGTGTGATATAATTTTAAATCTTTCTTATAATGTTTGACTTGGGAAGGAAGGGATGGTCAATACTTTTAAGTTCAGAAACTGGGAACTGCTGTCATTTGTTCTTAATGCTTGATTGCAAATAATTTCCTAGTTTGGCCATTTAAATAATCCAAAAATGACCCCCCCATCTTTTTTTTATATAATATTTTTTATTTTGTTTTTCTAGACTACAAACCTACAGGGTCTGGGGAGTGGATACAATCTAAAAAAAGAGTAGCAAGGATCATAATACAAATGTTTAAAAATTTCTGATACTTCCCTCTTGCCCATGTAGTAAAAAGTAAGAATTAGTTATATAAAAGTATAAAGCAAACAGTCACAATCATGTTCCACTATAGTGTGTACAACTTAGCTTAGGTTTATGAATAAAAGATAAACATCAGGCTGTGAAAATTAATCTATTTTGTTTTTTCTTTCCTCTGAGCTTCTTTTTATCAAAATCCAATTTAATTTTTAGAGATTTAGGGGCAACCCCTAACTCTGCTTCAGGGTCAGATGATTCTGCTGAGCTGGTCGAAATATTATCAGAACTTTCCTCCGCTTTATCTTCTTTGGCTTCTGGATCTTTGTTATCCTCCACTTTCACAGATTCCTCCATCGCTTTCTGTTTATCTAAGAACCTTTTTGCTTTAGAAACAGAAGTCAATCTTTTCTTTTTTCCCGGGTTGAAGTTGAAGATGAGCCCTTCAGATATTATCTATCTATATGGAGTAATATTCTCCTGTAAAAACAATGCCAAGTCTCTGTATTGTCTCCTCTTTTTCCTGATCTCAAATGGGATGTCTTTTAGTACTTTGATTTGTTCTCCTTTAATTTTCAGGGTTATTCCGTTCGTCACTTTCAAGGTTGTGTCTCTTTTCATACTTCCCCTTGTTTTTTTGTTTTTGTTTTAATACATTCTGGGTATGTATGGTAAACCAAGTCAGTATCATTTTGTTGAGCTTCTGCTGTTAAGCCCACCATGGGAGCCGATTCCTCGCTTAAAATCTCTTTTAGATTCTCTCCCTTCTGCTCCAGAATCCCTTGAAGTCTCAAGACATACACTGATTTTTCCATTTGAAGAAGAAGCAATTGCTGTTGCCCAGAGATTTTCCCACTACCTCCAGTCTTTGTCCAAATTCTTTTGACTTAACGTCAAAAGTCTCTGAGACCCTGCAATTTTATCACTTTCTAGCTGATAATGCCACACTCAGTCAAATATTCGCTCCCTTCAGGCCGCCTTCTCAGTCCCCGCTTTAAACTCAGTCTTTTCGGGATCGGGTATTCCCCTCCCCCTTCCGTTTGTTTGGGGCTTTACTGCTATCGTTTAGGCGATTGTTCGCTAAAACATGGATCGACTCAAATTTTTACTTGTGCTTCCTCAAAAGGTAGGGATGATCACTTTTCTTCGGATCACTTGCACACTCTGTCCTGCATGTGCCTCTTGGTGCCATAGCTGGCTCCGTGCCACGAGAACCTATCGAGGCAAAAAGGAGCCTCAATCCCTTGGCTGCCATCTCAGAAGAGGCACTTCATGCACTCCAGGCTACGACTTCCCTACAAGGAGTCGAAAAGGCCCAAGATAAACTTGGACCCTTCCCCCATTGGCACGATTTGCGGGTCGCTCACATCAGAGCTGTAATGGAGTGCACCCACCCGCAAGTTGCCAAAACCAGAAGTCTCTCCCCCCCCAATCTTCATGATTTGTTCCTTTAACATGTGATTAGCTTGCTGCTGATTATGGTATTGATGATACCTAGACGTTAAAATAGGCAGTGCTGGTTTCTGAATTGCTGCTGATCTGATACATGACGACCTAGAAAGTCTGAGAATTTCCTCTCATTCCATCCCTGGCCACAGGGTATTCTTTTTCATTGGAAATTGAACACGTTTTAGACAGTATTTTATCTTTTCAGATGATTAGAATACTTGATCTAAAAGGAGCATGTGAAAAAATTGTTTCAGCCTGTTACATTACAGCAAATTTCATCTGTCCTACTCAGTAAGGCCAATTGTATATCTAGTCCAGCATCCTGTTTCACATAACAAACCATTTGACCTGGAGGGCTGACTAATTGGCTAGTGAGGCCACTGAGGCCCAGGTGTTGCCTCCTGGCACTGGTATTCAGAGGTTTACTGCCTCTGGATGTGGAGATTCCCTAACGTCATCATGGCTAGAAGCCACTGATGGACCTGTCTTCTGTGAACTTCTTGAATTCCCCTTTAAAGCCTCAGTGCTAGTGGCAGTCATCCATCACAGCTGAATTACTCGTTGTGTGAAGACGTTTCTTTTAACTGTCCTGAATCAATATCGTTAGATACCCTGTTCTCCTTTCCTGAGAAGAACATTTTCTCCACTTCGTGAATGAATGTTGATAAACTTCTGTTATGCCCCACCCACACCTTTTATCTAAATTGAAAGGCCCCTTAGGATGTAGCAGTTCTGTTTTTTAACACTAGTCATATTTATAATTACAGTGTAAAACTAAGCCATTCAAACTTCAAAAGTTACTAAATAGATGACACAGTACTCTTTTAAATGCTAACTAAATTATTTAAGACATTGAACATGGCAGCTTAGGTTTGATCAGAAATTAAGTCCTGAAATTCAGATTTAGTAGAAGATATTTCAAGTCACAAAACCAGAGCAGTATATGTATTTGCCTGTGATGAAGTGATGCTCATGAAATGTATTGGCTTTGTTTTTCTTGTCAGCTACAAAGATAACTGTCCCTTCTGGAGTTTTGTTCAGATATTTGCTTGAGATCCATTAGTCTTGGGATTTTCCACATTCCATTTTTCTCGCTTCTAAGTTCCTGCTTCTTTTTTTGGGGGGGGGGTTTGCTCCATACGTCTTTTACTCCCTTTTGTGGTCAATTTGATATTACAGTGGTGTTATTTCCAGCATTAAAATCTGCAGTTTAAATATGCAGGGAAATATGCTGGAAATGAACCTATGTAATATTGAATTGACCACTAGGGGGCACAAAACGCTTGCAGAACAGAACCCCTACAAAGAAACAGGAACTTGGGAGCAAGGAAGATAAGAATACGGAAAAGCCCTTGGACCCTGCCCCCTAACTCTTTGGAAATCTTGTTACTTGTAATAAGATTCACTAGCTCTATAAATGGTACTAGCAAGGGGAAGAAAATTATCAAAAAGATACCTGACATCTTGAGAACCTGACATCTTGAGAGTGACTGCATGTATTCCCATGCTGCCTGCTACCATATTAGACAAGCATCAAGTTTAGGTGGTAAACAAAATACATTGGCCATTATTCCTGCAAAATCTCATTTCAAGTCAAGCATCTTACTTCATTGCTAATCACGGCTAAAGTGGCCTCCTTTTTAGCTGCAGTGATCAGGAATGTAAATTTGTCCGAATCTAATTAGTTCACCCCTGATAGCTGTTGACCACGTACAAACTGATAATTTTAAGTGTTTTTTTTTCCTTTTTCCTTTGGGGGGGCGCGGGGGGCATGACTCTGGTCCTTTATCCTTGTAAAATGATTGACTTGCTAATATCTGCCTGAATCTAGTGCTGGTTACTTGTTTATACTGCACTGTTGCTATGGCTTTATGCTAATGCAATAAAGATTATTATTATTATTATTATTATTATTATTATTATTATTATTACTTCATTGCTAATCATAAAACAAATAGTCCTTCTTGGTAAACTGTGTGAACTACTTAAAATTCCTAGGCATGAGAATAGAGAAGTGCTTGGGGGGGGAATGCAGCATTACTGCTAAATACTAGCATGAAACTTGGAGGTTTCCAGACCAGTTACCTGGGTTTTTCAAGTCTTGTGATGCTTGCTACTGTCTCTCTTTGCTGTAGATAAAAGAACATACAGCAAAAAAAGAAGTGGGTGTTAGAGAAGGACAGTAGACAAGCATGCTAGTTAAAAACACAAATTAGAGAATAAGGGCATCTTGCCATTAACCCTTACAGTCATTTATTGCTTTGTGGAGATATTATTGAATATTTTTGATCTAATTTTTGAATGCTCTTTCCAGGCAGCCTGCTTCTGCAAAGTGGTATGACCGAAGGGACTATGTCTTTATTGAATTTTGTGTTGAAGACAGTAAAGACGTTAATGTAAATTTTGAGAAATCTAAACTTACATTCAGGTAAGCAGGTGACCATGAATGAAGGTTGTTAATTAAACTCCTTGTTTTTGAGACTATGTTAAGAATATTTTTTCCCCCTTTCTCTGCAGTTGTCTTGGAGGAAATGATAACTTCAAGCATTTAAATGAAATTGATCTTTATAATTCTATTGATCCAAATGTAAGTTGCCTTCCTCTACTGAATGCTCAGTTTTAGCATGTCAAGAAAACACTAGGTATATGTTGTTAATAAACTAATAACATAACTTGTTTAATACGCAATGGCATCAGAATTCAGTTATGGATTGTTCTGGATGCTTTGAATAAGGTATGATCTCACTGGAAAGCCAAATGTAATGTTGAGAGAAGTGCTTCCTTGTGCTCATTGCCAACAGCTGGATTTTCAGCTAGTATGACTCGATGACTATTTCTGTACACACTATTTATAGAATTCTAAATATAATCCATTAGCTGCCATTAGAATAATGGTCCTGCAGCATGGTCTGGAGGCACCTGAGGCAGCAACTCTACTGCGTCTACATAGGTCTGGGTGTGGTCAGTATCTAGCTGGGAGACCTAGGAGCCTTGTGTTACCCTGATGAGTTCCATAGAAGAAAGGATATGAATGTATTAAAGAACAGTGTTTGCAGCCTGTTTCTCTCTTGCTCCCAGTCTTCAAAGCTTTTCAGTGATAAACAGTCTGTTTTGTTAAGCCTGCAGTACTTGGAGACTTTTGCTGTTGTCTTTGGTATGGAATTTTTTTCCTGTACTGACAGAGCAAGAGATTGTTGACCTCAATACAGTCTGGTGAAAAGTTAATACAAGTAAGAGGTGACTAGTTGCAAGACAGATGCTATCCTAGTTGCTTTAGATTTCTGTATACTCTGAAGCCTAATGCTCACAAACAGATGAGATGGTAAACCCATTTTTCAATTGGATTGCAGGTTGGAGCTCACATGATTAAGTACTCATGCATGCACATGTGAAGCTGTAATGTCCAGGAAAAGGGATACTAGCAATCTTGATATACTGAGTTTTCTGTAGCCAGAATTAGGAGCATTGGGTATGAAAATGTTATCCATCATGTGAGCCCCCCACCTGGAGACTGCAGTAGGACAGTCCAGACTCAGGTTTATCCCATAATTTTATGTATAAGAGTTAGTCTATGTCTTCTGTGTTAAAATAATTCTTTCTCCTCCCCAGGAATCCAAGCATAAAAGAACAGACAGATCTGTTTTATGTTGTTTACGAAAAGGAGAATCTGGCCAATCGTGGCCACGATTAACAAAAGAGAGGGCAAAGGTATGCCATGTTTTATTGTATGACTCTAGCCTGCATTTCAGCTTTCCTTTGCCATCTTTCTGTATCTCTTTCTCTGTACAAATCCAAGAGGCATTTAGCCTGTTTGGTTCTAGGTGATGGGGAGGAAGCATCTTTTTTCCCCAAGGATTGCTGCCAGGAATTTTGCACCCCTACCCCAGACAGTTACTACCTAACCTATAAACAATACTAAAACAATCACATTATCAATTTTTTATACAAATGCAGTCGCCTCTCCTAAACAGAGTGGACAGTTTGTAGAACAGCACATTCCTTGTGTCCCTAAAGATGAAAACTCATCTGTGGATACCGGGCACCCAGGAGGCAATTTTTTTTTTGTTGGATGTCTTTAACCTTCATACATACTTTGTGCTCAGAGGCTTCTACCAAATATGCATATTTATATACACAGCTCAATTGGCTCAGCGTGGACTTCAACAACTGGAAAGACTGGGAAGATGACTCTGATGAAGACATGTCCAATTTTGATCGCTTTTCTGAAGTAAGAGGAATATTCCTAAGTTGTTGGTATCACAAACCTTCCTTTCATCACACCTTGGTCTGGCTGAAATTGCAGGACAGATGTCTTTATTCCTGAGATCCTGTTATGGTATTTCACCCCAAAATTCATAATAGGCAACTCGCATTCGTATACCGTACAAACTTCCCATAACATGGCAAATGTACAGCAAAATTCAGTTACCAAGATTCTCTGAGTTACATACATATGGTAAGCATATATTCTTGCGATAATATAGCTCCTAGGCAAAGTAAAATCACACAGCAAAAGTATACAGAGAGTAGCTTTTTTTTGGCAAGTACTTTTGCCTTCAGATATTACAGGATTAATACAGCAAAGAACCTTCCTGAGCTAACATAGTCTTTAGGCATATTCTTATGACAGGGCATCTGCCAGGACATTATCCCTCATGGGATACAGCGAGTCTCAAAATCCTGTGAGGTAGTCGCCCGTTGCAGCAGTTTCCAGTTCCAGTTCTGGGTGTGATTTGACCACACAAGAGAAAAGTATCTCTCATTAGCTGAAAAAGGCACCCCCACAGATAAAAACAAAGCTTCTCTGTGGTGGAGCAATTCTGCTTACTTGGTAATAGCTACCTGCTCAGGAAAGCCAAAGGATGGGGAAGCTGAACCACCTCCTCTTGCATCAGCTCAGCTCCCAGCCCTCTCTCAAAAGCATCTGTGCTATGAACAAAAAGTGTTTGAAAGTCTGGTGCCTGCAGGATTGGCTCAGCCATGAGCCCAGCGTTTAAGAGTATCAAACATCTGTTGACACTGTTCCATCCAAATTATATTTTCTGGGTGGTGTTTGTGGTACAGGTCAATTAAAGGGGCAGTGATCTCACTGTAGTGATTGACAAGTGACCCAAATAACCCACCATCCCCAGAAAATACTGAACTTGCATCTTTATGTGGGAAATAGGCCATTTTTAATTGCTTCTACTTTAAATACAGACAGCTGTATCTTTTCTGCCCCAACCTGTGTCTTGAGTACACAACTTCTGGTTGCCTAATTTGGCACTTGCAGACTTATAGAGTGAGCCCAACCATCTTGAAGGTGCTGCTAGACTTGTCTCTATATGGGTCAGGTGCTCTAATAGTGTTAGTATCCCCCCCCCCTGTGATTTAGGTTGAAATCAAACTAAAAAATGACAAGTCTCCATTGAAGACTCTTCTTCTTACCATCTAGATGATGAACAACATGGGTGGTGATGAAGATGTAGATTTGCCAGAAGTAGATGGAGCAGATGATGTGAGTAATAAACATGAATAAAAGTATTTAACCTCCACTTATTTTATTTTTCCAGTTGGAGAAATACACTACAAATTGCATAGTCAAACGCATACCTTGAAACACAGTTGCATGTACATTTAGAATCCTGTTCTCAAATTCCTTTATAGTGGTTATGTATTAGTTAGTTTTACCAAACTAAATCTAAATTTGGTTTTGAGTTTAGGTCTTCAGAAGGTCCAGATATATAGATGCTGCTTCATAGAATCTCTGAAATAAACTGCTTAGATCTTTTGTAGAATGCTATTTCGAAGCATAAGTAGTGGCTTTAGGAGCTGCTATGTTTACTAACCTCTTAACTTTCTGATTTAGGATTCACCAGACAGCGATGATGAAAGTAAGTTGTTCCTTTTGCTTGTACTAGCTGTATACTTCAGCTTGAGTTAGGCAAAATTGACACTCATGAATATTTACCAAATTATTCCTCATAACAAGTAACCATGGTTAAGAGCCTACTAATCTGTAGCACTTGTAAAAGCATGGAGAGCAATAGTTTCTCTCTTCAGATTAATGTCATGAGAGCGATTTGTTTGCATTTTTTTCCCCTCATGTTGCAAGTGCACCGCAAAGGAAGGAGAGTTCCATGACTGAGGACAGGGCCTCTGCCTTGTTTTGTTAGGTACACCTCTGTTTCCAGGTGGTTTTGACTTAGGAATGACTGATTCCTCTTTGCAAAAAGGCCTGGTTGACTTGAGTGATCTTTTAAACTAAAATACCATTGCTGAATTCCTTCATTGGGATGGAAAAGAAGTTGTGAGCCTTTGTTTTTACTATTCATGAATAGGATTTTCATCCTGATTCTATTTATGAACTGCTGCTAGCTTCTATCTTACTAATTGCTTGAAGAAAAGGTGTCTGCTGTAGCATCTCCTCAGAGGGAAAGATATTTATTTACAACATTTATATCCCGCTGAGCAGCTGTAAAGTCCGCAAAGTGGCTTACACTAAAAAAAGATACACCCCCCCTTCAGTATATTAGTTTTTGTTGCTGAGTAAATGTTTTAGAACCTCCTCCTAGGACAAGAGACTCTCCTGCAAACTAAGAAAGGGAGGATCTATGGGCTGTGTGCTCTGATGGTAGAGTGGCAGTTGTTGGATGGTGAGCACTGTAGTCCTAGCATGAGAGAAATGAGAAATGTTTAGAATTAGCCAACCATAATCGGTATAAGGTGCCATTCCTGTATTCGTCTTTACAGTAGTTTAGGGTGGGGATTGTAATAATCAAGTGTTTGGTAGTGGGTAGACTTCTTGGAAAAGATTAGGGTTTTTTTTAAATAGATCATAGTGTATTTGTGCTGTTGCCATACAGTATTCAATATGTTTATTTTGTTTATTTTCCAGAAATGCCAGACCTGGAATAAGAAGGGGGAAATGGCATCTTTGGGGACTTGGGGGAAAGAATTTCATCACAACATTTCATAATTGAGATACGAATTCCTGAGTTGATAGCTCTACAGGCAGAAAATGCATCCTTTAACTCCTCTCCAACCTGTTTTAAGTAGCTTCACTGATTGGTGCGTACCATTGTTCAGGGCAGTCTTAAGTCACATGAGGCAATAATGATATGCATGAACATTTTCCAGACTTCCAAAAACAAAAAAAGAAACCAATTGAGGTATAGGCAATCGATACAAAACAGTTGCAATAAAAACGGTTTACAGCGCGCACCTCTTTGCCTCATCATAAGATACTATAATGGGAAAACTCTCAATTTACATGAAGCGGTAAATTTGTGCTTTCCCCCTCACATTGTGGACTGCAGATAACTTAAAAGTTTCAGATTTTATACCTGGAACAGAACTGGCTGAAGCAATGTTTTAATTGGCTTTCAAAATTAAACTGGTAACATGCTGTACTTCTAAGGGTGTCTTTAGGGTATGTTCCACTAATGTTCAATGCTCTTCACTTTGTTGTATTTAATCACTAGTTAGTGTTCAAAATATCCTAGCTAAAACTATCAACCCCTTAAAACTTAACATGGGTGAAGCCTGTAAATTTGGTTGTTTGATCCTCAAAGCTCTTGCATCTCAATATGGGGGGTAAGAGTCTGTACGTTGTTGCTTGTCAATCTGTACATTTAGACCAAATTGTATTTGCACTGTTGGTATGAAAGCGAGTGACAAGATGTTAATACACTATTCGATCTTTTTTGTTTTTTGACCAGCTTATGATAAGCCTGAAAACCTCAATTTGTGTTCAAAGCAGTGGGGATTTTTTAATGTCTACATTATTTCTAATAAACTGTTGAAGACTCCATGGCTGTCAACTGTCTGGCTGGCTGTAACTTCATGTATTCTTACTATTTGTTGGAATGGAATACTTTATTTCTAGTTGGAATAATAGTGTGGGCTTATTTCATCTGTTTGAAGGAGAGTTGTAATATTCCCAAGCAAGCATTTAATAAAAGAAAATAGGATCTGTAAGTTGTGGGTACGCTGACAGCAGTTTCAAGAACGTGTTGTGATTTTGACTAAAATAAAAAAAAATGTCCTCCTTTAAAATCTTTGAGCTTCTGCATTTGACATTTTGATCTCTGTAATGCTTTCAAAATGTTCTCAAGTGAGTATGTGTGTCTGGGCTAAGCCACTCAAAAGTTCACAAACGAACCAGCTGCCTTGGACATATTTTGGAGAGTGTAGAATATAAGTCTTTTAAATAAAAGTTATTATTTTTAGACAGTAGAAACACTGCTTTTCAGTGTTCAAATTAGGGCAATAAAAGTATCTGTTAGAAATTGGAGAGGGATTGCACTGTTAGGCAACTTTTTCTCTTTATTAGCAGAAGCTAGGCTTAGAAGTGGATGAAGTAAGAAATTGGTGCCAAGTCTCTGATTGTACCTATATCAGGAGTAGCCACATGCGGCTCTAGGAGCTCTCTGTTGCAGCTCCCAAGCCTTGCTACACACACACATACGCTCTGTGTCCCCCACCCCATTTTGAAAGCAGAGGGTTCTTTCCCTTCGCCTTCTGAGACTTTGGGTGGGTTGGGAGGGAAGCCAGGGCTTGCTTCCTGGAAGCAAAGTCCCACCCCCAGCTCCCAGAAGCCCTCAGTTGGGCCTGGAGGAGTTGGGGGCTGCACATGGTTTTGCTTCTTTCCTGTGCAGAAAGGTAAGGAGCTGGCCTGGGGCTCCTGTGAAGGTGGGGGAATGTTTTGGGGGGTGAGGGGGCAGAGTGCGCAGGCTGGCTGTGGCCTTTGTAGATGGCTGGGAGGCTTTCCCCTGCCAACTGTGGAGGCCGCAGCCAGTCTGGTGCTTGCCTTGCACTGCCATGCATTGGGAGGGAGGGAAGGGGGTGGAGGCTGGCATCCATGGAGGATCGCTGGCCTCGGGGTGGCTGGGCAGCTGGATGCTCTTCCTGCAGCCTCGTGCTGCTGCTTGTTTCCCACTCCCCACTAGGCTTGCCTTGCACAGACATGTGGGGAGGTCGAGGAGGGTGGAGGCCAGCATCCATGGAGGATCACCGGCCTCTGGGTGGCTGGGTGCCCTCCCTGCGGCCTCATGCTGCTGCTTGTTTCCTGCTCCCTGCAAGGCTTGCCTTTCACAGCCATGTGGGGAGGTCGAGGGGGGTGGAGGCTGGCATCTGTGGAGGATTGCTGGCCTTGGGGCAGCTGGGTGCTCTTCCTGTGGCCTCATGCCACTGTTTCTTGCTCCCCGCAAGGCTTGCATTGCACAGCCATGTGGAGAGGTCGGGAGGGGTGTGGAGGCCAGCATCTGTGGAGGATTGCCAGCCTCGTGGTAGCTGGGTGGCTGGGCACCCTTCCTATGGCATCATGCCGCTATTTGTTTCTCGCTCCTTGCAAGGCTTGCCTCACGCAGCCATGCAGGGAGGGGGAGGAGTGGCGGGCTAGCCTCTATTGCCAGTGCCATCAGTAGTAAGTGGCTCATTTTCTCCTGTGGTTTAAACTGGGCTGCAGGAGAGAACCAGCCCCAGGATCTCCTGTGCCACAGGAAGTACATTGTTCCAGCGGCAGAGAACATCCTGGAGCTCACTTTCTCCTGCAGTCAGCAGGGGGGGCTTTCTCTCTCTCTGTGTCTTTTTCTCTTTTTGTCTCTCTGTTGAGGTGTGTGAGAGCTGGAAGCGAGGAAAGGCTGGGGAGCTGTTTCCCTCCCACTCCAGCCTGCTTCCGTTGCATTCTGACTTTCTTTCCTTCCCTTCTTTCTATCTTTGACTTCTCTCTATTCTTCACTTCTCTCTATCCTTCGCTTCTCTGTCCCCTTCTATTTGCTTTCTTTTCATCTCTCCCCTCCCTCCCTTTCTATCTCTGCCCTCCCTCCCTCTCTCTCTCTCCTTTCTTTCCTGTCTCCCCTTCCTTCCTTCCTTCTTTCCCCATTTACATTCTTTCCATCTCTCGCCTCCCTTCCTCCCTCCCATCCCATCTTTTTGCTTTCTTTCCACCTCTTGCCTCCCTCCCTCATTAAAACAGACGTAGTTAGGGTTGGCAGGTTCCCCTTGTCCACCTCTGGGGGGAGGGGTGGCCTGATACAGGTTGGGGTACTCCTGGAGATTTGGGAATGGAGCCTGGGGAGAACTGGGACCTCAGTGGGGTACAATGCTATAGAGTCCAGAACACCCATTTTCTCCAGGGAAACTAATCTTTGTGGTCTGAAAATGAGCTGTAATTCCAGGGGATCCCCAGGTCCCACCTAGAGACCAGCACCTAGCTCCAGTGCTGAAACTGGAAGCTCTGGTTCTGCTGTGTGAGTTTGTGGATGTAAACCCCTGGCATTGGCTTGCATTTGCTGATTCACCCTGCTTCATATAGAAGCAGGAGGTGGCACTGCCACAGGAAATGTTGACAGCTACAAGCATGGACTACTTCAAGAGGGAATTAGATAAACATATGGAGCAGAGGTCCATCAGAGGCTATTAGCCACAAGGTATAGATAGGAACTCTCAGTTTGAGGCAAGTGATGCACTGTATTCTTGGTGCGGGGGGGGGGGCAACAGTGGGAAGATTTCTAGTGTCCTGGCCCCACTGCTGAACCTCCTGGTGGCACCTGGTATTTTTGGCCACTGTGTGACAGTGTTGAACTGGATGGGCCATTGGCCTGATCCAACATTGGCTTCTATGTTCTTAATGCAGAACAGCCAGGTGGAGGAGGGGAGGGGTGTCATTCTACCAAAAATGAGAGTGTTTGGGTTTCTCTGTGATTTTGAGGACAGGAACTGGCACTGGAGTTAGCCTGAAAAAGAGTATGTGGCTTTCTGAAAACCCTGGGAGCAGGAATAAGTGTGTTGTTGGAAGGGGCAGGACAATGAAAAAAGGGTGTTATCTAGTTGCTTAAAGAATCTCTCCATTTTGAATAGCCATATCAGATTCAGTGCATTAGATCATCTGACACTTGAATCAGCTTTGAATGACTGCCCTGAAGCTGCCAGGAAGCAATTTGTCCATCCTTCCTTCCTCCCTCCCCCCATCTATTTGCTTTCCCCCCACTTTTCTCCTTCCTCCCTTCTTAACTAAAGTTAGAACAACAGAAAGGGGGGATAGAAGATTAAAATCACTGAATAAAGAGTTTGAGAGTTCAAAACCCAGATTTACAGGGTAAAATTAACAGAAAAAAGTCCATCTGTATGAGGATGAAGAGATAACAGTATGATCACAGCAAATAATTTTATTATGTTTTCAAACAACCCCCCCCCCCCCAAATTACAAAAAAGAAAAAAACCCAAAACATAGGAACAAGATTACAGGGGGAAAACATAAAATACAAAAAAGAGGACAATGTTGACATGGCCCCTATGCAAGGATCATAGCAAATATGTTCTGTCAAAACATGTTTGCTTTTTTCCTATTTTTTTAAGGTTTCTAAAGAGGATAAAATCTTGGCTTGCCAAGGGAATGGAGAGTTTTGGAGCCAGAATTGCACTAATTGGGAACTGTTGCTTATCATGGATTTCTTGTTATGCTTTGCTGTCAGGCACTGGGGGTCTCAGACGGGATCCTGGTAATGGAACATCTGCCCCCACTGACAAGTCAGGTGATGTCACTTCCTAAGCTCCACCCATTCTGATGATATCACATCCTGCACTGAAACCCCACCCCTTCCTGTGATGTCACTTTCAGGCCACTCCCTCAAACCCACCTCGTCCTCCAAAGACAACTTGCGGCTCTTGAGCATCTGACATTTAGTCTATGTGGCTCTTACATGAGGCAAGTCTAACCACCCCTGACCTATATCATGGCATAAGCTACCAACACGATTCCAGTAGACATCAGCGCATGTGTGGGTGGTGGCTGATGGCTGTTTTTCCATGCTCCCACTTTCTCAGGTTTTAAAAGGTTTTTAAAGATAATTTTTCTTTTTCTTTGGACATTGGTTTCTTGTGTCCGAAATGTTTATGGAGTTATTTGCCAACTAAACAGCTGGGCAGCCGGGCAATTTGCCAAACCGCAGGAGAATTGCTGAGCAACATAGCTCATTGAGACTGGTCTAATTAATTAAATTGCTAATTTAAATTTGGAGCTCCTATCCTTGGGTTGAAAATATTACTTTAGACAACGAATGCAGCTTTAGCCAGCATATTATATCAGAGGATGAAAAGTTTATATTTTCCAACCTAGTTATGTGGCTGTTAAACAAGCGATGAGAGAGAGATGGTGAAGTCTGGGCATTGATGACAGAGTAAACTGGCCTGACTATGCTAACTGTTTGAAATGGCGCAGAAGAAAACAGTGTACCCATTTGAAAGGGAGAATTTATCTCTGACCCCTAAACAAACTAAGCTGGATGATTTTAAGCCCCAATTAAGCTACAAAAAAGATTTGGCTGCGTGGAGGTGGAAGATCCAGATTGCCCACTTAACCAAACTACTGCAAAGGAAATTTATACTCCTAATGTGCATAGTACTCATAATCCACCACCCCTCCCAAATGATACACCAATAATTAGGTGCTCAGAAGAACTGGAGTTATTAGCACACCAGGCAGACTTAATGGCAAAGTCCCTACAGATAATCTTTAACCAACAAAAACAAATTCTAGCTCTACTGCAGGAGAAAGATGGGAATCTTGTAACAAACCCCTCAATAAATAAGATGGCATGGGACTCAAAACCAAATAAGGTGGACAAAGACTACAACCCAGGGCACACAAATATATATACCCAAGAACTGTTGTTATAAATGTTTTCCCATTGGGGGGGAGAGTTATCAATTGGGGGTACAAAATGGAAAGCAAAAAGCCACCTGGCTTTCCTTCTCAAGAGTACCCCTGCATGTATTGACCTTACTCAGATGGAAAGGTTAGCTGGATCCATACGGCATGAATGTTACCTTTTACAGTTCTGGTCAAACAAAATCGCCTTGTATATGTTTGCCCACACAACCAGATATTCAAGGTTGGGGATCAAGCTACAGAGACACTTCAGAAATATCTCAGTTTGGAGAATAGCATCGAATTCAGGAACTTGAGACCCTGAGAAGGCCATTAAAACCCTTCCTTATAAAGATGTCAGTGGAAACCACAAGCTCACAGGCAACTTCAGATCAACCAGTACTCACCAATCTACCGTTGACGATGGAAGTCCTGGGATCGGAGCTTCCTAACCCCCGTTCTGGTCCTGATAATCACCTATTGATGTGCTCTGATAACAAAAATGACTTGGGGAACCTGGATCCCAACTGGCTAGAAGAGGAGGTTGAAACCAGATTAGTTTCTTCATTTGTAACATTACCATCTGATGAGCAAAATTCATTGATAGAGTGATTAGAACTAGTATCCACTCTGAAAGGCCTAAAAAGGCTTCCAGACATTAAAGCAAAGAGTGTAGAGGCTATTGCTAGTTCAGTCACTCCTACAGAGTCTACGAATAAAGGAGTCTCCCTACCAGTCGTGCCAAGTTGCCCACCCTTGGAATCAATTATAACAAAAAAGGAATTTTAATTCCAACTTAATTGTTGCAGCTGATGACCCAGACTATGTATGATAACTGATCTCCCTACTTCATCTGAAAGGAAAACGAATGCCTGACTAGCACCATCGCAAAGCACCAGAATTTTAAACATTCCAATTGAAATTTTATCATGGAATGTGTGTGGGTGGACACGATGCCTCTCATCATATATAGATGTTCCCTTGGATATTCTTCAAGAGACGTGGTCTGCAGAATCCCTCAAACTAGATGGCCACTATTCTTATAGTCTAGAAGCACTTCCTGGAAAAGATCCTGGGAGATTAATGGGAGGGTTGGGTTTATTTATTTCCATAGCCCTGAGGGTACAGTGTGCTGAAATCTTCATTGGCTCAATGGCCTTATTGGTAAAATGGGAGAGAGGAAGTTTGATGATAATAAATGCATATTTGCCACCTGTAACAAAAAAGTAACTTGTAGAGGAAAATTCGTTACCATTGGATAGGTATATAATGGATCTTACATTTGAACATCCCAAGCCCAAATACTACTTGCAAGGGATTTAACTGCCCGTATGGGGGATAATGACACCAATTTAGCAAATACATTTCTTTCTTTATTAGATAACCATGAACAGGAACTGGTGCAACTTCCAAGGTGCAAATTTTGCTGGCTGGTGCCTAGCCAAATTAGCAAGTAAGCAAAAACTTCACATTTTAAATGATGCCTTCCATGGTGACTTCCCCAGGAAACTCACCTATATGGTAGGTAATAGGGTTAACTCCATTGATTATATGTTAGTAATGTACCTCCTTACTCCCTAAGATTAACCACTTTAAGGTGCTCTCTTACCTGGAAGGGGACCATTTACCCTTATGCTTGCAGGCCATACTTCCAGTCAAGCAAGATCAGCCAGCAGTATTATATTCAACCAAGATTGAGCCAGCTGGCAAAAGAGTTAGACGGGCAAAAAAATTAGGCATTGAAATCAAATAACTTTTGAATTCCGAACAATTGCAGAGCTATATAACATCGCTTGCTGCCCTAAATACAAATCATGACCCCCTAATTCTGTACCAGGATTTGATACAGGAGCTTACTATTATTATGACTATCAGATAGTAAGGGGTCAGACCAACTTCATAGAAATGCTAAATCTTGGGTTTGATAAGGTGTGTGCTGAGGTCAAAAAACAAGTTAACTCCTTATACACTCTGACTCTAGTTGCAGACCAGGGGAATAGAGCAGAGACACAGATGGCCCTTCTGAGCAAAAAAACCCCTATATAAAAGTATCATCCCAAAGGGGAAAAAAGATTACTATAAGACTATGGATGTACCTCATTCAGGCTGCGAGACAAAATGATTGTACTTTATTGGAGACTGGTTAATATATGGAATGCTAGAATAACTTCCCCCCTAGATTTTGCATATTACCCATGATAGATGGACCTCCTATTTTCAGAGACTGATCATATTCAAATTCCCCTTCCTGAAATGCTGGGGAACCTTCCCTTATGGCAAGGGTGGCCAAACTTGCTTAGGGTAAGAGCCACATAGAATAAACGTCAAATGTTTGAGAGCCGCAAAACATGAACAAATATTAACTGTTTTTACTGGGAAATATGCAGATTTGCTTTTTATTAACATTAAATGAGACTGCCAAAAATAATAACAAAAGTGGTAAAAGCAGATTTTGATAATGATATTTATTTGTCCAATGATATTTTTTTGCTAATGATATTTAGCTTCCCCAGCTGCCCTGCCAGGAGCCACACAATATGTGTGAAAGAGCCATACGTGGCTTCCAAGCCACAGTCTGGCCACCCCTGCCTTATGGCCTCCAGATATCTCCCAAGAAATTAAAGCACATATAGCTCAGCTAAACAATGGGAAGGCACCGGGATTGGATGGTATTCCCCCTGATGCCTTAAAAGAAAACTCAGACTGTTGGGCACAATTTCTCACACCCCTGTTCACATACATTGACCAGTTGGGTCGTGTCCCCAAGCAATGGGGTACAACTAGAATAGTTCCCATTTTTAAAAAAGGACAAAAAAGTGACCCTGCAAACTACAGGCCTATTAGCCTCATTAGTATCATCAGCAAATTATATTTGAGACACCTCAATAAATTTGAAACTTGGATGGAACAAGAGGAGATTATTCCAACAGAACAAGCTGGTCTTAGGGCAGAAAGATCAACAATAGAGCGTTGTTTGATACTCCAGCAGCTAATAGAGAAGTATTTGGCCAAAGGACCAACTTCCTTATACACTGCCTTCATTGACTTGAAGGCAGCTTTTGACTCAATATCACGGCAAAGACTATGGCAGAAATTAGACGTCTCTACTATTATTCCTTGTGCATGCCCTACATGAGGATTCCACCCTCAAGGTGAGATATAACAAAAAAGGGCACCTCACTGACTCAGTTAAAACTTTTAAAGGAGTCAGACAGGGTTGTCTTCTGGCCCCTTTGCTATTTAATGTCTATATCAGCAGTGTGATTAAACACATGACTGACCCAAAATTCAATCCACCAAATCTGGCCTCACATCACCTCACAATACTGCTGTATGCAGATGATGCAGTCCTGTTGGCAAGATCTCTGTTGGGCCTTCAAAGGACACTGGACAGCTTCACTACATATTGTACCAAAGAATACCTAATAATTAATTAGAGTAAGACCAAGGTGATGGTATTTGGCAAATGCCTCCCCCAAGATTTGGTCAATGAAAGGGAACAGAACTGAACAGGTTAATAAATTTATATACTTAGGGGTCGTATTTCAGGAGAATGTTTCTATGACAGCTCGTAATCTGAGGGCAGATCGAGCTGAGAGATCATCCAATGCAATTTTTAAGATTCTTCCAAGCCAAAGGTTGCTCTTACGTGCCTGCAGCTCTGAAACTTTTTCAAACCAAAGTTATCAACCAGCTCCTTTATGGTATCTACCTAGGTATCCTGGCTAACAGTTTATATCTACTGGAGAAAATTCAAACTAAGTTCATTCGATCTATTTTACTAGTTCCACCCAATGTTCCCATCTCTTTACTGCGACTGGAAACTGGACAAATAAAAACTGAGGGAAGAATTTTTTTGGCCTCAGCATTCTTTTGGCTTAGGATAAACAAAAACACAAAAGGCCTACTCCCCTTAATAAGCCAAGATCAGTATCAACAGAAATGGATATGTCTAACAAAGGGTAACTTAAAGTATATAGGCTTCTCTCTTGACACACTAGACCCATGATATCAATACTGCAAGATCTCTAATTAAGCAAAGGGTCCATGACATTGAATGCCCGCAAGATCTAATAAACCCCCCACATTTTATGATTCCTGAGAAACATATGTTAATATGGCCCAATATTTAAAAAATGTAGAATATCCCCCTCACAGAAAGGCTTTTACCCTTGCTATATGCATTGTATTGCTGTCTAAGGTAACAGAAGGGAGATATCAGAAGATCCCATACACTGAAAGGACATGTGCATGCTCTCTTGGTGAGGTGGAAACATTGGAACATGTTTTCATTCGTTGTCCCTTTTATAAGGAACTTAGGAACAAGACAATCCTCTCTATTCTGGAACAGTCCATGCTTCTGTTGGATAAGATATCCTGGAAGAAACTATTGCTTGATGAAATACCAGCAGTCACTAGAGTGACAGCTAGGTTCTGTGCCCAGGTGATTAAACAGAAGATTAGTTGAAATAGGAGCTTTGCTCTTAGATGTAGATTTTGAGGAGCCAATATATTAATAACTTCATGTATACTTATTTTCATTAATATATATTATTGTTGGATTAGAACAATTAGTAGTCTATTTATGGCAGATTTGTATTTTATCCTTAGTTAAGTGTAAAACTATTTTTTATCTGGTCTGTGACTGTTATAATAAACTATGTCTGTGTCTACCTATATCATGATCTGCCTGAATTAGCTGTGGAAGGGTCTGTTGAGGTAGTAAGTAATCTTGTGGGTAGTCATTTGGGTACAGAAAATAAGTTTTATGCCCAGAGAATGGCAGGTGATCACTTTTGTCAAATTGTCACATCTGCAGTCCCAGTGACCCCTCTGACTGAGGGTCTTAAGCAAAGTCCATACAGGTACAAGGTAATACTAAAATACAACATGGCAAATTGAAACCCATCTCTGTAATAGTACAAAGAAGCCACAAGTGCTAAGAAATTGATAACAGAATGCATCATTTCCGGATTGGTGTCTACCAGCAAAAACAAAATTCAGTGAGATTTGATAGCAGCTGTTTACTCAGGATAGGTGTGATCCAGAGATCTGAATGGCATCTGTCGATCATGGAATAAAATGACATGATCTGGGGTCTCTATTACTCTAAATGTGCAGCAGTAGTAATCAGAATATGGAGTTTTGGTGAAGTGCCCTCTGAGTTGCAGTTGGCAGGACATTCAGTCTGCCTAACATAAAAGCATGCCTATGGCCAGGCGGTTGTAAGTAGGCTTAGATATTGAGGAAGGGACAAAGAAGGGGGGATTTCCATTGCAAAAATAGAGCATACCTCTCATGGGACTCTGTGCTGGCACTGTCAAACTCAATAACCCTCTTCCTAACCAAACTTACAGCTTCAGAATAGTCCATATCCCTAACCAGAGCAGGAGAGAAACCATGAAACTTTAATTGGCTCTACACACATACACTTTCCCCATACACTTACAGATGAATCTGCCTGTATAAATGAATCTTCTTTGAGTAAATGACCCCCCTCCCCAGAGTACTGGGCATTGAAAGGAAGACCTTCAGTCTTAAAGAGGAAAGCACCTATCAGACCATGGACCCCAATGAGCACTGTGCAAACCCTAGTTGGAGTGCACTTGCTGCCACACAGCTTCATATCTGGTGTAAAAATTGAAGTGGATGGTCAAACCATAAGAGCATTTATTTTACCCTGGCAGTTATTTTCTGTAGTTGAAAGGATTTTGTTTTAATGAAAAATATTTGCTGTGTCTCTGCACAAGGAAATTTGACTTTCTGTAGCCGTCAACCTGTACTTTTGCAGTCTCATGGAGGAGTTTCAAATTCGTGTAGTTTGAGGCCCTCCCCCACACTGTTGTGGAAGTATGAGGCCCACCCAAGGCAAGCTCATGCAGATAGTCTGCACCATTTTATCGGCATTATTGTTTCTTCTCCCTGGATTCAGAGGCACCAGCTTTTCCAGCCTGTTACAGCCAGCTGCACTACTTGGCCCACTAGCATCTGTGATAACTTGATTGGAATGGCCTAGGAAAGTGCAAGTCTTTGGGGGTGGAGTAGATATTCAGCAAAATTTGAAATGGGAACCAAATGGTGTGGGGAGGAAAGTAGCTGAGAGGCTTGGGTTCAAAGATCTATGGTCTGGGAAAAATAAAATGGCAAAGAAAAGATTGCTGAGAAATGAGGCTGATAGAAAATTGTGTAGGCAAGGGGGTGGGAAAGGGTTAATGGATCCATGCATAGCAAAGAGCTTGTTATGAGATGGGGGAAGAAAAGGAGAACTCAATGAATTCAGAGTAAGATGTTATGAAACATGTAAATAATGGACTTGAAATGAAAATTTACCCTGCTCCTAATGGCTTGGATTCAGTGTAAAATGTCATCTTGCGCTAGAGCTCTTGTGTAAGTGGAAGCACAAGAAAAAGACTGCATTAGCTACTTGTGCTAAGGCAGACTTATTGTATCCCTGTTTGCATCAGATGTGCAGGCAATTTCTGGGCTCTATAATCTATAATAGGAAGGAAAGCAGTAGGTGTTTCACAAGATCTTGCTGAAGCAGAACTATGCTGTCCATTTATGTTCCTATGTGTACATAGTGGATCCAAGCCAATACCTGGGTATTTTTCTGGTCTATTCCACATAGATTGTTTTCCATTTTAAAGCTGGGCATATTTTGATTTCATATGCTGCTGTGTTTGCACAGTCATGGGTATTCATCACTACTGCTGTTGGCACATGTTCAGGACATACATGATTGCTTAATCCCTTATGGTCTTGAAAAATGGATTAATGAATCCTTAGGTAAGTTTTAGAAATAAAGTTCTAGTAAAAGAAAATAACCTACAGAACTACAGTTATCTGTGTTCATGTATACCTCAAGGCATCATGTGAATTACATGCTTTGGCTGGGCTTGCACCCTTGTTCCTGGATTGCAGCAATGAATTTAGTGGCAACGGGCCCTTCTTCTCAGTTGGCAACTGCTAATTATCTCACAGACAAGTTTGCCACCAGAGCCACTGCTGCCTCCTTTGCAAGCACATCCATACTTCTAGTAGATGATTTTTAAAAAATAGCACAGGCAAGCAGACAGTCCCAGGAAAGACATTATAATGTCCACAGGGTATGGCGGCCTAAGTAGTGTAATAACTTAGCTCACTTAAGAATCCACAATTTTCAAGCTGCAGTGTGTGACTTTGTATGCCCAAAATACATGCAATTGAAGCTAGAACATGAAAATGTCCCCCCTTCGTAATAACCACAGTCCTCACATGCACATATTAAAAGCTTTTGTCTGTTAGTCCTTTTCTGTTACTGAGACACTCCACTGTTTGGGCAGTTCTAAGTACAAAATCTAGTATCCTGCAAAGAATTCAACATTGTCAGATAGTATTATATAGATAGGAATTCTCAGTCTGGGGCAAGTGATGCTCTGTATTCTTGGTGCTGGGGAGGCAACAGTGGGAGGGCTTCTAGTGTCTTGGCCCCACTGGTGGACTTCCTGATGGCACCTGGTATTTTTGGCCACTGTGTGACAGAGTGTTGGACTGGATGGGCCATTGGCCTGATCCAGCACTGGCTTCTCTTATGTTCTTATGTCAGAATATCTATGGATGTAAGCAAGTTTCTTTAGCCTTTATTGATGCGTAGAAATAAATTCCAGCACACTGGCTGTATCTGTTTTAAATCATGTTTAGCTGACCTATTTCCATTCTTCATACTACTACACTGTAAGATTTAAAAACTTCATAAGCTGGACATGGGGGAAAAAACTGCAAATATACAAAATAAGCAGATCTATGCAACTTTAAATCATTCTATGATATTATTGCATGAAACACACTCCTGTTTAATGCTGAGGTTCTCTGTATTGACAACTAAGTGCTGTTATAGGTTGGCAGAAACTACTAGCTTTTGGATCTACTATCCTGGGCACACCAGCAAGCTGTAGCAGATGAATTCTGAAGACGGACAAGGTGCTCCTTGGGTACTTTGATCTAACGAATTTCACATTATTCTTCATTTTTCTTCTAGTCATCTGCTAGCTCCTATGCCCCTAACTCCATAGGAAATCAAGGTGGTAACTGAACTTTGCTGCAGAGAAGGAGGCTTGGGGTGATGGCCTCGACTATCAAAATTACTGCAGAGTTTGAGAGATCAGTCAGGACTTTGACAACAGCAACAGCCACGTGAACAGGATCTCCCCAACAGTTACCAGGAAGCTACTTTGATCCACCCACCTATGGGAACAGACCATTTTAATAGCACCCCTACTTCTCAGTCTAAACTTCACTAGGTAATCATGACAAGGGAGCAGCATTGCTGCTGTTCCCGCCCCCCCCAACAATTCTGTCTTGACATACAAGACCAGAGAGAGGGTATGATCTGCCATGTGGATGACATCAGTTAAGCGAGCTTCAGAAAAAATGTTGACGTCCCCTAAGACTAAAGGGGACCTCCGTACCAGGTCTGAGGCCAGTTTCCACCCAATAGAATATCTTTTCCTATATCTGCAGCATCAGTACTATACTTGAGATCACATCTCTTATTAACAAGGCCTGGCTAATGCCCTTCTCTGACAATCAAGCCTTAATTGATGCTGTCCTAAGAAATCTTGTGGGCATAGCTTGAATAGATCAACTCCTCTCCCCATCAAACCAAGTAATGTTGATGCATGCCTGCTCAGCCTTTTAAAAGCCTTCTAACAGGCAGAAATGAGCATGTCATTTCCAGGAATAGTCTTATTTGTTGGCTTTCCATCTATGAAGCAGCTTATAGTGTTACTCTGTTAATTTGCCTGCACCTCTCGTGACTTTGACACTTGACCATGGTATTCTGGACTTACTGACTGACATGGATATTTGAAAAACTGGTCTACCAGTTTCATTTCTATTTGGCTGGCTGGTTCTAGGTGGTGCTAGGGGGCAGCCGTTTGGGTCCAGCAACATTTTATTCTGCCCCCCCCCCCCAGCTATTTAACGTTTACATAAAATTGTTGGGAGAAGTCAGATGTTCTCAGTATGTAGAAGAGCCCCAACTCTATTTCTGCTCTTTAACTGGCACAGTGTAAGTCCTGAACCAATATGTGCCTGGGGAACAATAACCTGAAGATCAGTCCGGGTAAGAGTGAAATATTGTTGGTAGACAATTAAACTAACTTGGGGTTGTGGATTCAGCCCAGTCTGTGTTGGGATTGCACCCCCTTTTAAGGAACAAGTTCACAGCTAGGTGTTCAGAATGAGGCACAGCTGTCCTCTGTACTGCATATCACCTTTAATCAATTTTGGTTGCTAGCTGAGGTCCTTCCTTGACAAGTATGATCTGGCTACAGTTACTCATGATTTGATCATATCCAGGCTGGATTACTGTAATGTATTCTGTATAGGGCTGCCTTTGAAGTCTGTTCACATAATTCAAAATGCAGCAGCTATATTTCTCTTTTACTTTAAGAGGTTTCAACTTGGTTCGTTGATTTTATTGGAATGCTGCTTTTTTGGGGGGGGGCTTTCCCCCTAAGTGGCATACATCATTGTCCATTTTATTTTCACTATAACCTACCTCACAAGGCTGTTGTGAGAGGGTGTGACTGGCCTAAGGTTACCCAAGAAGAGTCCATGGCAGTGTGGGGAATTTGAACCTGGGTCTCCCAGTCCCTAGTCTTAACTGCTGCACCACACTAGTGCCAAGTCTTGGCTGGTTTAAAATTAACTTTTCTGCTTTTTTTAAATTGGCTTCTATATGCTTTTGGCTCTTTGGTACAGTTTTATATTTGTTTTCTTCTTGGTTTTAGATCCACTTTGGGTGTGTTTACATTGATGTGGTACAAATATCTAAAATAAAAACAGGCAAGGCATCCTTTAAAAATCTAGGAATCTTAGACTCTGGAGATGGATTGCCAACTTCTTGAAAGAAAAAAAATGGCCCTATCGATGTGCAAATATTTAGCTTATAAAACTTCTCCTGACATGGAGACCAAATTATAAGCAAAGCCTCACCTAATTTTTCCCTGTCAGGTTTCTGTTAAGGATACAGTAGTAGGGCCAAGCCCTGAGATGGATAACCCCTCTAGCCCAATCTCATCAGATCTTGGAAATGAAGTATTTATTTATTTATTTGACTTATACCCTGCCCTCCCCATCAAAGCAGGCTCAGGGTGGCTTACAAAGGATAAAACATAAAAACAATTATAATGTAAATAAAATCATTTAAAAACAGTCCAATATCATAAAGTGCTAGCTAGTTGTAAACTAATACTTAGGGATGGTGGCAACAGTTGTGTTGATATGATCTCTGGCCCGCCTTGCTCATCAGATTCTTGATCTTTATCATATATACACGGCTTACGCAGGCTGTAACAGTGGAATCAGGGCATCCGGCTCTATCTTTGTTTAATGATGATGTTGATGGTGGTGGTGGCAACTCCTTAGCCAAAGGCCTGGTGGAAGAGCTCCGTCTTGCAGGCCCTGTGGAACTGTAAGAGATCCCACAGGGCCATGATCTCTTCTGGGAGCTTGTTCCACCAGTATGGAGACACCACTGAGACGGCCCTGGCTCTGGTTGTTGCCAGTCTGACATCTTTGGGGCCCGGGAGGGTCAATCAGTTTTGAGACCCTGAACGCAGTGCTCGCTGGGGTACATATGGGGAAAGGCGGTCCCTCAGGTATGGCGGCCCTTGACCATACAGGGCTTTAAAGGCAAGAACCAGCACCTTGAAGCAAACTCAGAATGCTATCGGCAGCCAGTGTAATGCTTTTAGCACAGGTTGGATGTGCTAGGGAGACCCTGGGCTCTTTTTGTTGAAGGAATTCCTTTGCATATTAGGCAACACACCCCTAATGTAGCCAATCCTCCAAGAGCTTACAGAGCTCTTCTTACAGGGGCTACTGTAAGCTCTTGGAGGATTGGCTACATTAGGGGTGTGTCGCCTAATATGCAAAGGAGTTCCTGCTACAAAAAGAGCCCTGGGAGACCCATCAGGAGCCTGGCCGCTGCATTTTGCACTAGCTGCAGGATTTGTGACAAGGGCAGCCCCATGTAGAGAGTGTTACAGTAGTCCAATCTCAAGGTGACCATCGCATGGATCACTGTTGCCAAGTCATTGCAGTCAAGGAAGGGAACCAACTGCTTAATCAGCTGAAGATGGTAAAAGGCTGACTTGGCAGTGGCTTCTACCTGGGCCTCCATCATTAAGGAGGCATCCAAGAGCACTCCCAAGCGCCTAACCTCCAGTGCTGGCACCAGTGGCGCTCCATTGAAAGTCAGGAGAGGGAACCCTACCTTTGGACTGCCCCAACTCAGGCACAGGACCTCCGTCTTCGTCGGATTCAGTTTCAAGTAGGGTTGGCCCTGGTCAGTATTTGGATGGGAGACTGCTAAGGAATACCAGGGTTGCAGCAGGGAGGCAGAAAATGGCCAACCACGTCTTATTGTCTCTTACCTTGAAAACCCCATCAGGGGCCACCATAAGTCAGCTGTGACTTGATTGCAAAAAATCAAAAGGGTCAAGAAAAAAAAATTAGCAATCTTACTTGAAGAACTAGGTTGATTCTGGAGTTACCAGATGCAATGCTGCGCTCTGCTCCTGTAGCAGGAGACACTGCTTGCGAAGGGGAGATTTTTATGTACCACCTGGTAATTGCTAGAAATTAAGCTTCTCCTGATGGCCCAAGTGCTGGGATGATTAAAAAACTGGCAGTTCCATGTCCCAGTGCAGCACTATTGAAAACTGGTACCATTAATTTTTCAGGTGCCAAAAAGGGGGGCGGGCAGGTGGGCGGCTCCACCCACCTGGCAGTAAGGGCAACTGTGATTGGAAAGGGCAGGGGGAAGGCAGGCAAAATCCCATCCACTGTAAGACAGTTTGTGGAGGAAACAGAGTGATGGACCAGGACTGTGCAATATATATAATGAACTCAGGCTCAGCCAGCTGGAGTCTGCTTTCCATGCCCTTCTGTAACCTAAGAAGTCATTAGGGAGAAGAATGTCTATGGACATATGTGAAGAGATCAGTGATAAAAAATTGTGCATAAACAGAAGATCACATTAGGCTCACAGTGAATTCCATGAAAATAGTCACTCAACATATGTCTAAAATACAGTATGCGTTAAGCAAGGTACAGAAAATGTAGTTCATTTCATTAGTGAGAAATGCATAGGCAAGACTTGCGTTCTGGAGGTTTCTGAAACCTAGAATTAGAATAGAGCATTGAAAAGACCACAAGAATTCAGTATATCCCTGAGGTAGAATAAGCATAGTAAAAATAATGATGATGATGATGGACCCAAAGTCCCCCAAGTGGAAGGGTACTTCTACCTGAACAATGGGGGGCAATTTCTGTTTTCCCTTCTTTAATTGCAGCCCCACTATGCTGCACCGTATGGTGTTTTTGAGGATCCCAACCCTTCAGAAGCCACTCTTTGAAAGTACAGGAGCTATAGTGGGATGGGAAGGCCAGAAAGGGGTGTTCTGCAAGTGAAGCTCTGTTTTTTCTTTGGCTCTAACTAACTGTGTTAGGAGAGTCCTGAATGTAAGTGTCCGCTAAAATTCCTGTACCTGTGTTAGTCTATGTTAAAATTCCTTTAGCTCCACAGATGTTCCTTGAAATTTAAGGCTCCTCCTCCCCAAATGATTCTTGGAGCAGAGGGGGCAACCCCCTTTGTGTAGCATTCCCACAGGAGGATTAGGGTTTCTGGAGCCTAATAGGATTCAACATAATTTTGAGCTGGAAGTAGAATGTCTCAGCTCCTTGTCCTGTAATCAGGCCAACAATGAGCAACCTATTGCTGAGTGCTGGCTGGCCAACCCAGTCACAAGGATCCTTATGATCTGTTTGTAGATTCTAACTGAAAATATGGCAATCTCTGTAGACAAAAACAGAAAAGAATGGGTCGGCACTATTTTTGGATTTTTATTCAAATGTATCTCTGAATGAAAATCACTAGGGGGCAGTCTACACATTCACTTGCATCAAGTTGATATTTAGCCGCATCCACATGGGTTATGCCCCCCTGGTTCAACGCTCTTGAGCAGCAGGTTTATTTTTCTACTTCCCTGCAGCACTGCGGTGTTTTCATGTACCTCCCAGGATTTCCTCATCTTTTTTGCAATCTCTCTCAAACCCATTTTGCTGCAAAGTAAAGCTTGGATGGCTGCTGTGTGGGTGGGAAAGTTTGGGTTTTCTCACCCACGTGGCAGAGATTTTCCATGACCCTGCCCCCCCCCCCCGTGGCCATTTTCCCCCCTGCCCCTAAGGGAGCTTTTTAAAAAATGGTTTAAAAAAAGTAGACAATATGGTTGTAGTTGTCAAAATAAGGTTATCAACTAGTCAGAAAACCCAATCTACCTGATTGGCAGAGCTTTTCATGGCACAGGAAGCTGCATTGTCACACACTAAAGTCAGCTCATCATCAAAAGTACCAATATGGTCAGGAGCTCCAGACACAAGACAGAGCTGCTCCAGAACTCCAAACAATATCTTATAACAGAGCAGGGCAAGCAGCAGTAATTCTTATACTGTTTGATCAACAACCTCATTTTACAAGCTGATGTTGCCAGAATACACAGTGGGTCTAGTGCAATAAAATCCTGAACATATGCTGCAGTAAAATTTAATTAGAGGGGTTTAGGACACAGAGGACTCACTCTAGGCTTCAGCAAGCACCATGTTTGGAATCCCATCCGAAAGACACAGAGATTGGACGCTTAGCTAATTAATCATCTCTAAAGCATCCAATAGTAACATTTCTAGGCTTTTAAAGAAATGGGTCATATCCTCCTTTAAAAATTTCCACTCCCATTCAGTAGCTAAATAGGTTGCCTACTGGCTATGATAAAAACACACGTTGGCCTGCTCTTGTGAATATGTACAGCTGCCTTATACTAAGTCGGAACACTGGTCTACCAAGGTTACTACAGTCTACTCTGGCCGGCAGTGGCTCTCCAGAGTCTTTTTCATATAGCCTGTTACCTTATCTTTTTAAAACTGGAACTTGGAAATACCCAGGGCGGGTCAGAGATGCCGGTGATCAGGGGCAGAGGGAGATATGACGGTGGGAGAAGGATTTATAAGAGAAGGAGATGGAGATATAGTCATGCTCAGTGTCTCCTTCCAACCTTTGTCCCATCCTGAGGCACACTGGTGAAGGGGCTAGGAATTTAAACCCTTCTCTGACACTGGTGTTGCGTAACACCAGTTTGATTAACAACAAGACTGTAACTCTGCAGAGATACTTCACAGAGCAAGCAGCGGATCTGGTGTACATGACTGAGACCTGGGCCAAGTAGGGCAAAACAGTTGCCCTCAAGCAACTTGCTCCCCAGGTTTCTCAGTCCTTCACCAGTCTTGGACAAAGGGCCGGGGGGGGCGGGAGGGACGGGTGGTGTTGCTCATCTGAGAGGTTTACTCCTTCAGGGCACTTCCCACTCCAAAGATCTCTGGTATTGAATGTCTTGGCCTCACAGACGATGGACCTGGTGTCTTCCATGGCAGCACAGGGATTCTCCCAGGTTGTATCAGGACCCATGCATCGAGCAGGCCACATGCTGGATTTGATCTTTGGCTTTGGGATTGACATTGATCTAGCAGCAACTGATGTAGCACCGTGGTCAGATCATTGTGCCCTGAAGACTCTGCTGAGCACCCCCACCTCCACTTGTCTAGGCAATGAACAGATTTATGCTCATGCACAGAGGCTGATGGATCCAGTTGGGTTTCAGAAAGCTCTGCGGGATCCAGTGCCCCTCTATGATTAATTGAATGAGCTGATAGAGGACTGGAACCCCCACCTCTCTGAAGCCACTGATGAAATCGCCACCCAACATCCTCTTCGTTCCTTTTCCAAGTTGTCTCCATAGTATACATTAGAGCTCAGAGGGATGAAACAGGAACTAAGATGACTAGAGTGAATTTGGTGATGGTCTCGCAACGAAAATTCAAGAGCATCTAGGACACTTATGAAATCCTATGAAATGGTGGTGAAAACTACTAAGAGGGAATTCTATGCAGCCTCCATCACATCTGCTAGCTCTCGCCCACCACAATTATTTAGGATAATTAGAACATTATTTTTTCTCAGAGGAAACAAAAAACGTTAGGAATTCAGACATAAGCTGTGAGGCATTTGCGAGCTGTTTTGCTCCGCCATGTCCTGCCTGCCAATTTAGGTATAGTATGTGAACTAGAGGTCTCTTGGCCATCTTTGGATTCAGTATTTGACAGCTTCAGCTGGTTCTCTTAGGCTGATGTTGACAGGATCCTGAGGAATGCAAAGCCAACCATTTACCTCTTGGACCCATGTCCTTTGTGGCTGGTACAAGCTGGTGGCAAGGGTATACAGGGCCCTCTGATGGACATTATCAATCTGTCCCTGAGTTCAGGGGTCTACGGGTTTAAAAGAGGCAATGATAATACCGCTCTTGAAGAAACCATTGCTGGATCAATCTGATCTATCCAACTACTGCCCAGTCTCAAACCTGTTGTTCCAGCGATGGCTGAGGAACTTCAGAGCTTCCTGGAGGACACTTCAGCTCTAGACTCCTTCCAGTCTCACTTCCGTGCTGACCATGGGATGGAGACTGTGCTGGCTGCCCTCATGGGCGATCTCCATAGGCAACTAGATCGAGGCAGGTTGGCAGTGCTGTTATTGCTTGACTTGACAGCAGCATTTGATACAGTGGATCATGATCTGCTGGTTCACCACCTCACTGACATTGGAGTATGCGGGACAGCTCTGAAGTGGGTTGCCTCATTTCTCCATGACTGGGCACAGAGGATAGTGCTGGATGAGAGGAAATATTCTCAATACCCCATGATATGCGGGGTCCCTCAAGGGGCTATCCTCTCCTCAATGTTATTTAACATCTATATACGCCCCCGTGCCAAGATGGCACAGATCTACAGGCTGGGCTGCCATCAATATGCTGATGACACCCAGCTGTATCTGTTGATGGACAGATGCTGCCCCAGGTAATCTGGCTGAGGGTTTGGAGGCTCTGGTGGGGTGGCTTAAACAGAGTCAGCTGAGACTGAATCTGTCAAAGATTGAGGTTCTTCAGCTGGCTGGGATTCCGGTTTGGGGTATCAGCTCCTGGCACTTGAATGTGTGTCTTTAATACCAGCTCAGACAGTCAAGAACCTGGGTGTGGTCCTGGATGCCTCCTTGTTGATGTAGGCCCAGGTCACAAACATTGCCAGGCTGGCATTTTTTCAGTTGTGCCAGGTTAGGCAACTGGCCCCCGACATGTCTTGCCCCAATCTAGCCATGGTAATCCATGCAACAGTCACCTCTAGAACTGATTACTGTAATTCACTCTACACAGGGCTACCCTTGAGGCTAATCCAGAAATTGCAGCTTGTCCAGAATGCAATGGCACGGGTCCTAACATGGACACCGGTAACAGCATACATACAACCTGTGCTATGCCAGCTTCACTGGCTCCAAGTTGAGTATTGGGTCAGATTCCAGGTTTTGGTTTTGACCTTTAAGGCCCTAAATTTTAAGGAACCAGCATACCTATGGGACTTCGTCTCCTAGTATGTCCCCCAGAAAGCATTATGCTCAACTGAGAAATATTTATTGGAAATTCCTGGCTCAAAGAGCATCCAGCTGTCCTCAACTAGAGTCAGGGCTTTTTCAGCCCTAGATCCAACTTGGTGGAACTCTCTGCCTGCTAAAATCCGGACCCTGTGGGACCTGCTACAATTCCACAGGGCCCTTAAGGCAGAGATGTTCCACCACGCATATGATGGAGGACAGCAATGGTTTTTAACATCAATGGTTATTGATAATAGTTTCCAACAACCATCAGCCTACCAATTGCCTCCCCCCCACACACACTGTTAAATCAGCAAACTGGGATTATGGCACCTTGTGAATTCTGGGTAACGACTGAACTGTATTTTAGATTATTTAATGGTTTTATGTGACTATTATTTATATGTATCTATGAGATTGTTTGTATTTATGAAACACTGTTATTCACCGCCCGAGCCCGCTCACGGGAAGAGCGGTATATAAGCCTAACAAATAAATAATAATAATAATGCTGGGAACTGAATCTGTCTGTAAAGCAAATCTGCAGCACTCTGTTACCCCTACCAGTGTAGATTTAAGAAGATGAATTGCTGCCTTCAGTTTCTGGGGGGTATTAGCTAAATGGCAGGCCTCAGCAAGAGGTGGGGTATTAGCGAGGATCATCTTACCTATGTTTATGGGGATCTTTCCCTTTAGGAGAGCTCTTCATAACCAGTCCAAGGGTAAAATAGAGAATGTTTTATTGAAAGGTATTTAGGGAATTTAACTCACAAGAAACACACATGGAAAATAAAGACAGGAACAGGATGATAGCAAGGGTGGAGGCAATAGCTACCTTTTCTGAAGACATCCGTTAAAAAGGAGAGATGGCAAAATGACCAACACTTCACTGGGAGGAAGGAGCCAGAATACTGGGGGTGCATGTTGGTAGGCACCCGAGACGACACAAACGCAGCAATGGAGTTGTGCTGGGTTAGTTATACCCAAACACATGTCCAGAGGGCTTGCTAATACAAGGTATCTCTCAGAACAAAGAACTGATGAGATTAATCAGGGCTAGAACAATGTGGTTCGGGACCTTTGTCCAGAGTTCCCAGGACTGGACAAAAGAGGCTGGAGATTCTCTTCTAGATGCATAGTACAATTTGGGTTGGGTTCCTGATTACTCCTCCAGTGGTTGAAGGACTAATGGATTGTTAATTTAAATGGATCAAAACAGAAACAGTACTGCTTGATAAGCCGGCTTGGAGTGTGGGAAAATAGTAGAAGTCAGGACTTTTCTATTATGAAGGAAATGTGAAGAGGAAAGATGAGATCAAATTGATAGGATTAGCGATTAAAACTGAAAGAAGTAACTCTGGAGCAAGACAAGTCCATTGCCCAGAGTATGCAGATGTTGGCAGGGGGGAGTTCCAGCTGTCAGAGCAAGGTTGCATGTACTTCCCAGAGTTGCTGCCTAGGCATGATTATGTGGTCTGCCATTCCTGGTGTCCATCTTTGCATAGGCATAAACTACAGGGAACAATGAACAATGCAGAGTAATAGAGGAAAACAATAGATTGGGAAGGACTAGAGATCTCTTCAAGAAAATTGGAGAAATCAAGGGAACGTTCCATGCAAAGCTGGCCATGATAAAGGACAAAAACGGTAGGGACTTAACAGAAGCAGAAGAGATTAGGAAAAGATGGCAAGAATACACAGAAGAACTATACAAGAAGGACCTCGATGTCCTTGACAACCACGATGGTATAATCACTGACCTCGAGCCAGACATCCTGGAAAGCGAAGTTAAATGGGCCTTAGAAAGCATTACTAACAACAAAGCTAGTGGAGGTGATGGTATCCCAGCTGAGTTATTCAAAGTCTTAAAAGAAGATGCTGTTAAAGTGCTGCACTCAATTTGCCAACAAATTTGGAAAATACAACAGTGGCCACAGGATTGGAAAAGGTCAGTTTACATTCCAATCCCAAAGAAGGGCAACGTCAAAGAATGTTCAAACTATCGCACAATTGCACTCATTTCACACGCTAGCAAGGACATGCTCAAAATCCTACAAGCTAGGCTCCAACAGTACGTGGATAGAGAACTGCCAGAAGTACAAGCTGGGTTTCGAAGAGGTAGAGGAACTAGAGATCAAATTGCGAACATTCGCTGGATTATGGAGAAAGCAAGAGAGTACCAGAAAAACATCTACTTCTGCTTCATTGACTATGCTAAAGCCTTTGATTGTGTGGATCACAATAAATTATGGCAGGTTCTTAAAGAGATGGGAGTACCAGACCACCTCATATGTCTCCTGAGAAACCTGTATAAGGGTCAAGAAGCAACAGTTAGAACCGGATATGGAACAACTGATTGGTTTAGCATAGGAAAAGGAGTACGACAAGGATGTATATTGTCACCTTGCTTATTTAATTTATATGCAGAGTACATCATGCGAAATGCTGGCCTGGATGAATCACAAGCTGGAGTTAAGATTGCTGGGGAAAAGATCAATAACCTCAGATATGCAGACGATACCACTCTGATGGCAGAAAGTGAAGAGGACCTCAAGAGCCTCTTGCTCAGGGTGAAAGAGGAGAGTGCAAAAGTGGGCTTGAAGCTCAACATCAAAAAAACTAAGATCATGGCATCTGGCCCCATCACTCCTTGGCAAATAGAAGGGGAAGTCGTAGAAGTAGTGACAGACTTCACGTTCCTAGGATCCCAGATCACTGCAGATGGTGACTGCAGCCATGAAATTAAAAGACGCCTGCTCCTTGGGAGGAAAGCGATGGCAAACCTAAACAGCATGATAAAAAGCAGAGACATCACCTTGCCAACAAAAGTTCGCATGGTCAAAGCAATGGTATTCCCCGTAGTAATGTATGGCTGCGAGAGTTGGACTATAAGGAAGGCTGAGCGCCGAAGAATAGATTATTTTGAACTATGGTGCTGGAGAAGACTCTTGAGAGTCCCTTGGACTGCAAGGAGATCAAATCAGTCAATCCTAAAAGAAATCAACCCTGACTGTTCCCTTGAAGGCCAGATCCTGAAGCTGAAGCTCAAATACTTTGGCCACCAAATGAGAAGGGAGCATTCACTGGAGAAGACCCTGATGCTGGGAAAGATTGAAGGTTAAAGAAGAAGGGGACGGCAAAGGATGAGATGGTTAGACAGTGTCATCGATGCAACGAACATGAAATTGAGCAGACTTCAGCGGACAGCGGAAGACAGGAGGGCCTGGCGTAATCTGGTCCATGGGGTCGCGAAGAGTCGGACTCGACTGTGCGACTGAACAACAACAAAACTACAGGGCAGCACTCAGGGACTCAGAGACCCGGGTCTCCCCTGAATTTTTCCAGGGTAGACTGAGCCTCCCCCAGTCAACCAGTGCCTGGCAATATTAAAATTTTCCTTTAGGCTCACTTTTTTTCTTCCAGGCTCACTTTCTTACAAATGCTAATTGAGCTAGCAGGATAGACAATGGGATTGTTAAACTCCCCTTTCTCCCTCTGTCTCCGCAGGGAAGTGTCAAATACTAGTCTTTAGGAAGACAGATCTCTGCCTTTAGCTCAGTAGGGGAAAAGATTTGATAACATTCCTTGCCACAGAAAGACAAGGTCTCTTGCGGCTGGATCCGTCAGGAGGGACAGACCTTTGATGTGAGGTCTAGGAAAGGTGGCCATTTTTGTCTATCCAACTGGCACAGAAAGCTGCACTTGATCTGCAAGGCTTTTTAGTTATATCTTTGCAGTCTCTAGATTAATAACTAATGTTTTTGACAGGGGTCTTTTCGTAGAAAAAGAGCAGCAGGAGCTCATTAGCATATGCTATGCTAATGAGCCACCAGGCTATTAGCATATGCCACGCCTCCTGATATCACCAGAAGTGATGTCAGAAGGGGAAGCAAAAAGGGGGGAGGCATCTTCGAAAGCCTCCCCTTCCCTTCCCCAGCTGGCCTGGGTGGGCGAGTGAAGAGAGAAGGAGTTTAAAGTTTAAACCCCTTCTCACTAGAGTTGGGCCACAGAAAAAGGAAAGAGGGAAAGAAAGAGAAGGAAAGAAGGAGGGAAAGAAAGAGAGAGAAGGGAAGAAGGAGGTAAACAGGGAAAGGAGGAAGAAAAAAGAGAAAAGAAGAAGGAGGGGAAGAGGAAAAGGAGAGAAGGAAAGGAGGGAATGAAAGAAATTCGGCAGCAATTTGGCCCCATTATATCCTATGGGCCATTGAAGTCAATGGTGAAAACATAGGGTCTCCAGCTACCCTGTGAGTTTGAAGCCTCTTCTTCAAACCCCTTCCTTTCCAGCCCCCAGAATATAGAATATAATGGGGCTGAAATTGACATTCGGCTGGCGGAAGACTCCCAAATCAGCTTGTACTGCCAAAACTGACACGCGGGAGCCTTTCTGCCCTCCTAAGCTGCCGGAGCTGCACTCTGGTTGTGCTCCCCCCCCCAGACCCCTGGTTTTTGATATCCAGAACATATCAATCCTTGAATATGTTTGGTGTCTATCGGAAAAGAAAGTATAATCCTTAACCCTGGCTGGCTCCACTCACTTTCAATGTAGCAACAGTCAGACTGCGAAGCTTCTGTTGGGCCCAACATACTTGCTTGGTTCCAATTTACATTTTGGGGGAAAGTGTGTCTCTATTTTATTTTACTTAGGTCTATATGTCCTTGATTGAGAACAGTTGTTCTTGGGGGGGGGGCTGCTTCAGCCACTCCTAAGCTCTTCTTTCAATTTCAGTTTCGTTTTTAAATTGTAAGCCCATCTACATGCTACATGAGTAAGATTGGGGAGGGGGCATGCAGATCAGTGGTCTTTTAAAATTTCCTTTTGCCCTGTGTGCAGCCCAGAGAGAACACTGGCAAGGAATATGCACTCTGTACATGCTCACACTCTTCATTTTGCTGTTACTTAAAATGGTGTGGTACAGTTTCAAGGAGCAACCAACTGGGATGTACTAAAAGTTATGACAGGATTGCCCATTGGAAACAATTGGAGAGGCTTGAAGGCCCATCGGAGATAATGGGAGCTAGGAATGCCAATTGACTTGCATGGGCTCCACTGAAATACATTGCAGCACAAAAAAAGTTGCAAAGAAAATGTGGAATGGTTTTTCCATTAAGGTCTTTGGGCCCAGATATGCTACTCTGGGACTGGAATGACAGGTCACAGATTGGAATGACAGCCCCTGGAAGTAGCAGAAGCATTGTGCTACTGGAATGACAGCTCCCCAGAGTGGAATGATGATCTCTAGCAATAGAATCTGTGTTCGGGGACTGGAATGACAGGTCCTGGGAATGGAATGGCAGCCCCTGGGAATAGGCTCAGTGTAGTGCAACTGCCAGACAGTTCCCTCAGACCTCAAGCAGAAATCCAGACCTTCTCCAGAGTCTGGAGTCCCACCCATGTAATGTTGGTAGGGCCAAAGGTAACTAGAAAAGCCTTCTGTAAACCCCCAGACAAAACACACCGAACAGGTATGTAACAAAATGGTTTATTTTAGGGTGCAAAACAATACTAGTACACTGTGCACAGAAAACAAAAAAGTTTTTTAACTAGTTTACCTTGGATAGCGTAGCACCAGTTCTTCACAGCAGTTCTTAAAGCATAAAGAACAATCTGCTTTCAACAGTCCTGCAAGGCAGATCACAAATCTCAATTCCTCCAGCAGAGGTTCAGGGTTCACCTCAATGAAAAAACACTTAGCACCCTGTAGCATACCCAGCTCCAGGTCTAATGTTTGATAAAGAAGGTAAGAAAATACTTCTTTTTTTAACCTCCTCGGGGAACACCTGGTCACAGGCACTAATTGGACCTTACAACCAGATTCACTTGCCCCATACTGGCCAGGGAGCTTGACCGATGTAATTGAAGGTGGAGTTGATTGAGATCCACATGGCCATTGCATAGAAACCCCAAAACAAATCTTCATGGAGTCAGTGCTAGGCAACCAATTGCTAATAGTCTACAGGTGGCCTATCAGCACTTCTCCAGCTCCAGAGTGTGAACTAAGCAATGGCTTCTGCAAGGAACTAAATACCATGAACAACTAAAAATAAAATAGCCCCCAGTTACTACACTCAGTTCTCTGGGACTGGAATGACAGCCTCCAGAGTAGAATGATGGCCCTGTTGGCAGAGCGGAAAAACGCAGAGGAAGATTAATACCAGTGACTCAGTAAAGTAGTGCTCAAATACTTACAGTGGTTTATTTTACAGTATTTACACAGTCCAAACAAGCACTTGTGTGAATCAAAATCTTCTCCTGTACAACAAAGTGCTTCGCCAGTATATTCCAACATCAGAGTGATATAGTACAGTCCACACTCTGTCAATATATATTGTGGCCAGCCAATCACCTATGTGCTGACTCACAGTGACTCTGGACTTAGCTGATGCAACTTAGATCATGTGATACAGTACCTGTCAAAATAGATTAGACTGATCTAGTTACATCATCTTGTCAGCTATATGTTACAATATGCCAACAGGCCCCTGGGAGTAGCAGAGGTGTTCTGGGACTGGAATGACAGCCTTCATAGTGGAATGATTTTGCTTTTGCAAATCTCAAGGGTTGTCATTCCAGTCCCAGAACACTTCTGCTAATCCCAGGGACTGTCATTCCACTCTGGAGACTTTCATTCCAGTCCCTGAGCACTGAGAATATTGCTACTACTCTGAACTCTACATTGTTGAGAAATTGAGTACACAGCAACTGTTTTGTATTCTGCTCTGATTCAGAGACTTCAGCCCTGCAAATACCAAATGAAGGCATCTGTGATGCCACAATTCAGTAAATTTCAGTACAAAGTCATACTTATGAATAAGGCAGAAACAAGACTCCTGTAAATGAATGTCTAGGAAAACTTTTTAAATGTTCCCCTACAGGTTTTTTTGTGTTGCCTCTCTTACTGTCAAATTTTTGACCATTAGTTTTTCTGATGCACATGGTATGTATATTTGCAGATCTTAAAGTGACTATTCTAAAAGTTAATTTGAAAAACAGGACACAGCAGGAGACTGCTGAGATACCACTGAGATACCAAAGTTTTCCTGGATTTAGCCCAGCCCAGGGGCATTGCTGGGTAGGTTCCCAGTCCCCCCTAAATTTTTGGGGAGACCCTCCCTAAATCCCATATGGCTCCACCTGCATAGATAGTGACAATGGCCTGTGACATCACTGGCTCCTCCCTATAATGTCACTGGGCCCCAGTTCTTTTAAGAACCTAGCATAGCAATGCCTCTGGCCCTGGCCCAGCCCCACCAGGAAAATGAAAAGTCTATGCCCCTGCATATTTGTGTCCACCTATGTCAAGTTGCCTGGTATATGTACGCCTGGAGTACTCCTATGGGGTCCATTGCTGGTTGAAATGGCCCCTCCTAAGAGACAAAAGGTTGGCATACTTACAACTGAGCATGTCCCTTGTCCAAAATTGTCAGTGATGGCATGTCATAGAATCATAGACTGTTAGAGTTGGAAGGGACCTTGCAGGTCATCTGGTCCAACCCCCTGCACTCTGCAGGAGTGTAGCCACAAGATAGCCCTACAACATACCCGAAAGATGGTTGTCCAGCCTCCACTTAAAAATGTCCAGCAAAGGAGCATCCACCACCTCCCGAGGCAGTCTTTCCCACTGCTCAACCACTCTTACAGTTAGGAAGTTTCTCCTGATATTTAGCTGGTAACGACTCCCTTGTAATTTCCACCCATTAGATCTAGTCTTGCAATCCGGAGCAAGAGCGAATAGATCTGCTCCATCTTCTACATGATAGCCCTTCAAATATTTGAAGACTGCAATCATGTGCCCTCTAAGCCTTCTCTTTCCCAAGCTAAACATACCCAACTCTTTCAGCCGTTCCTCATAAGATTTAGATTCCAACCCTCTCACCATCCTGGTTGCTCTCTTCTGGACACGCTCAAGCTTGTCAGCATTCTTCCTAAAATGTAGTGCCCAAAACTGGACACAGTACTCCAGGTGAGGCCTGACCATAGCAGAACAGAGCGGAACTACCACCTCCCATGATCTGGACACAATGCTTCTGTTAATGCATCCTAAGACTGCATTAGCTTTCTTCACAGCCACATTGCACTGTAGGCTCATGTTTAGCTTGTGATCAACCAGAACCCCCAGATCCCTTTCACATGTGCTGCTGTCAAGCCAAGTCCCTCCCATTCTATGTCTGTGCCTTTGATTTTTTTGTACCTAAGTGTAGGACTTTGCACTTATCTCTATTGAAATTTATTTTATTTGTCTCAGCCCACTGTTCCAGTCTATCTAGAGCATTTTGAATCCTGACTCTGTCTTCTTCACAGGGCCGGATCGCCCATAGGGCGAACTAGGCGCCGGGAGGGAGGGGGCGGAGGCTGGACCCCCCCGCCCCCTTCCCGGTTTTTCTGGGGGTCCTGCAGCCGTGGGGGCCCCAGAAAAGCCGGCGCCGGGAGGGAGGGGGCAGAGGCTGGACCCCCCCCGCCCCCTTCCCGGCTTTTCCGGGGGTCCTGCAGCCGTGGGGGCCCCAGAAAAGCCGGCGCCGGGAGGGAGGGGGCGGAGGCTGGACCCCCCCGCCCCCTTCCCGGCTTTTCCGGAGGTCCTGCAGCCGCGGGGGCCCCAGAAAAGCCGGCGCCGGGAGGGAGGGGGCAGAGGCTGGACCTCCCCGCCCCCTTCCCGGCTTTTCCGGGGGTCCCGCAGCCGCGGAGCCCCCAGAAAAGCCGGCATCGGAAGGGAGGGGGCGGAGGCTGGATCCCCGCCCCCTTCCCTGGCTTCCCTGGGGGTCCCGCAGCTGCAGAGCCTCCAGGAAAGCCAGCGCCCCGCCGCCGCAGCCGGTCTCCAGGGCCCACCAGGAAGTTGGCATCCCACCCAGCTTCGTGTCATCTGCAAATGTGATAAGCATCCCCTCTATGTCTTCCTCCAGAACATTTATAAAAACATTGAACAACACTGGACCCAGAACAGAGCCCTGTGGCACTCCACTCGAGACTTCCCTCCACGTAGATGCAGAGCCATTTACTGAGCACTCATTGGATATGATTTTTCAACCAACCATGAATCCATCCAAAGGTTGCACCATCCAGCCCACATTTAACCAGCTTATTCTCAAGGATATCATGAGAAACTTTGTTTTGTCTTGGCATTCCTCCCTGATGCAGATGGACCAAAGGCAGTCTCAGACTTGCTTATGGAAAACCTCCACCATCCAGTACAGCTACCTCAAGGGAGGGGGGGAAAACCCTCCCGTAAAAACCCATCTGCATGTGAGGACTTCTTTACTGATTTGCTTTCAGTCTTTGTATTTCACTTTTCTTTCTGAAGAGCTCCAAGGAAGCTCATAGAAAATCACCAAAGTGAAATCACTTTGAACAAAATCAGATCTTGAGTTGGCCTTGAAGTATTTATTTACTTCACTCCTCCTCCCCATTTTTCTCTCCTTCTCCATTTTATCACAACAACCCTGTGAGATATGTTACTCTGAGACTGTGTGACTGGCCCAAAGTCACCCAGTGAGCTTCCGTGGCAGAGCGGGGGATTCAAGCCTGGGTTTCCCAGATCCTAGTTGGACACTCTTAACACTACACCGTGGTGGCTCTCAATTAACACCTTATATCAAATCAAGCTATTGGTCCGTTATTGTTTGTTCTGATTGGCCCCAGCTTAGGTAGAGGTTTTTTTTAATATCACCAAGTACTTGATCCCTTAAAAAAAAAAATCCTGGAGTTTTAACTTGGGACTTTCTGCATATAAAGTAGATGTTCTTCTACTGAGCCACAGCCTCTACCCAGCAGCTAGAAAAGCTGAAATCAACCAGTGATGACAAAGTGAAGCCCATGTTGATAGCAGACAATGTGGGCTGCGTGGCTCACAAAGCTTATGCCATAATATTTATTAGTCTTGAAGATGCCACAAGATTCTCGTTTATTTTTGCTGCAGCAGAGGTTTATGACTTGCCCTTTTGCAACTTGCTTCATTTCTGGGTATGCAGCTGCTCTTAACGGCACTGAAGCACAACCAGGTAGCCAAGGGCAACTCTAGCAACTGCAAATGTTTCAGGTAACTAAATAGTTCTGAGAGTAGAAGAGATTTTTAATAAGTGGAGGGAGGGCTTTTTTTTCCTTCTGCTGTCTGGACCTTGCACTTTATGGTTTCAGATATGTGCTCTCTAATCGATGGGGGCAGAAATTTAGTCCATTTAAAAATCAAGAATTGCACGATTGCAGCAATAACAGCCTCAAGAGTTTCAAGTTCAAGTTGCAACAGTCAGAATTCCCGACACAATGATGCACTGCCTAAACTGCAGCTCTCAGTGGCCATTTCTCTCAGGTCTCAGAGTCTCCTGTGATAGATAGCTCGGCTGCTTTTCAAATCCTCCTTAAAAGTTTTTCCATATTTGCTGAAATGTAGACTCTTATACGAAACCATTTTTAGCTAAGCATGCCACTGGTTTTGGCAGCCTCATGCTTTTAACAGATGTGACAGGTAGAATTGCAATGGGAACTAAGTTTTGCACCAAAAGATGACCAGCTAAGGAATTTCTGCCTGTCAAGTGGCTATTAAAGGCACAACAGTGTCAGAAAACAGGTGACAGCCAGCTAGGGTTGCCAACTTTTTGACTGGCCCTTACAGCTGTGCCTTTATTTGAGGTTTGGTCTGTAGTAATGAGACAGTAATCATATATCTTCATGCCATTCATGCAAATTAAGGCTTTGTTAAAGGTATAGCTGGAGAGGTTGGTCAAATCCACCTGGAGTCTCAGCAAGAAAGGCAGACAATAAATAAATAAAATGAAGTTGGCAATTCTGGTGACAGGTAGGGATAGTGGAGAAGGATGCAGTCTCATGTGGCTAACATCCTGTATAATAACAGTGGTAACCCGCTTTTTGTTCTTAAGTGTTAGCAAATATTGCCTTGGATCCAAATGAACAAAAAGTGCTTTGTTTTGTTCTTTTTTCTCCATCTTAAAGGTTACCTGTACAACTTTATTCTGGATGCACAAAATTATTCTTATTACATGGGCCAGAGGCTTTTTTATATCATCAGAGAAATTTTGAGATTCAGTCTTCTAAATCATCCAGCAGTGATTCTGTTTTTACATGGACCACTTTGAAACTCAAACAGAAGTGACAAATGGACAAGGAAACTTAATAATTTAGAAGCAGAAACTTTTTTGGTAGATTGGAATGACTTTATTTAGAGAAACATTGGGAAATGAAGGATAGCATATTCAGTTTGGAAAGCTATTAGATATGTAACAAATGTGTAATAGGTATATAATCAATAAGTATTAGTAGTAGTTGCAAATAAGTAAATTGTGTTACCTGTAGAATTTATATGATAACAGTGAATTAATAGGCATTATGTATTGGTAAAATGATGGAAACAATGCTGGGAGCCAATGGGGGGAGGGGAATACGAAGAAAAGGATATGATTTATATTATCTTAGCTAAAATTGTGAAGTATTATATATCCTAATAAAATTGTTTTATATAAAAAAAGAAACTCAAACAGAAGTGATACCAGGAGTCAGGGCCATAGCTAGCGGTGGGATGACCAGGGCTCTGCCCCTTTTACATTTGCAATGCCCCCACCCAGGTCTCCTCCATGGCCTTTGCAAAGCGCTCAGGAGTCCCATCATTCCACAGCCATGTTCAATCTCTGGCTTCTGGCGTGAGCGTGTGGGATGAACACTTTGACCAGCCTAGCCGAGGAGCTCCGGCAGGCACTCCCTTGGTTGTGCTTCTCCTCTGGGTTGCTGTGTCGATTGTGGGGGTTGGTGCATCCCCAGCCAACCCTTCCTTTCTGTCAGTGGGTGGGCACAGCTTCAGCAGCGGGCTTCCGAGTGCGCTGTGCTGGCCAGGGGCCACCCATTGGCCTGCATGGCAAGGCCATGAGGGTGCTGCCATTGCTGGTGCTGCTGCTGCGCAGGGCAGGAGCAGGCAGTGCCTGGCATGTTGCAATGTGTCCCACTGCCCATTGCCTGAGCTCCAACTGCCCCAGTGGCTACATGCCCAATGGCCGGAGCTATGCTGTATGCCACCTCCAGGCCACCTGCGGCCACACTCTGCAGCAGGGGCTCCCCATTGGTCCAGCAGGCCACTGCTGCAGCTTGCCAAGCCAGTAAGAGCCCTACGAAAAATATACAGGTTTGACTGTCAGTACCCATGTCGCTCATATGTTTCCCCAGCATGGTTATTTGAAAGTCTTTCCCACTGAAGAGTAGAATGACAAGCTGGCTCTAAATGCCACTAGTTTCATGATGTCATTATGATTACTAATCTGAGCCTTTCACTTGAGTTGATGGTGGAAGATCTGTGATCTGCATTATTTTAAAGCTCATAGTGGGGGAGGGGGCCTGGATCAGAGCTGCAATGGAGGGGAGAGACTATTTAACCCTTCCTCCCATGTATACATTTCCCATATAGTGAGGATTCTCTGATTCCCTGTCATCACCAGCTTGAATGCCAAGATGTTCACACTAGCAATGGAGCATCCACACAGGACCTTTCTGCATGCTGCCCTACATTTTCCCTGCATTTCCCCCCACTGTACCACCAGAAGATTTTAAAAAGTTTTTTTTTAAGTTAATTGCTATTCTGCTATCGCACGATGATGTTATGACAGTCTGGTTCCATGATCTACTAGTTTCTGTGAATTCCTATCTTTTTCTTTTCTTTTTTTTTTGGTAAAAGTTAGTCTCTAGTCCTCCCCATTGCCAGAACAGAATAAAATCCCCACTCTGTCATGGAAGCTTGCTGGGTAACTTTGGACCAGTTATTTTCTCAGCCTAACCCACTTTAAAAGTTGTTGTGAAGACAAAATGAATGAGGGGGGAAAGCTATATGCCTCCCTGGACTCCTTTAGGGGAAAGTCAGGGGGGAAACGTACTAATTAAATAAACAAACAGACATCTACAGTTAGAAACTGGTGTCTGAGGGGGGGCCGTTCCAATAGTGACCTGATCCAACAGTGCTGAGTTTTTTTCAGGAAACACAAAGATTTAATCACTGTTGCTCCTATTTTTATGAGCACCATTAGAAGGACTTTATTGGAAAAGGTGCAAAGGCTGAGTGGCCACCAACCCCCTTACAGGCTAAGGAGGCTGGTGCAGTTCTGGAGACAAAGGCAAATGTATCAGTATGCTCTCTGGCTGGAACAGAATCCTCATCCTGACATCATTTTAAGCCCTCCCCGTCTGTCGCTCACCCTCAGCCACAATCCTGCTCAGTGAGCACTTATGCTGCAGGCAGCTCCGTGGAAAGCTCTTGGAAAGGAGGCTGCTTGAACCAGACGCACACGCACACACTCACACACACACAAAGAAAACCCTGCTGCAAGAAGCCCTCTCTCTAGTCTCCTTTCTCTATACCCTGCACAGAGAAGATGAACAGCACTTACCCTCCCCAGGCAGCCACCCCCACCGTGGACTCCCTTGTCAGCTCCTGCTGCACTCTAGTGACTGAGGCCTGGGCTCCTGGGGCCTCAGGGGCCGAAGGTGTCCAGAAGAATCGGTACGTCATGAAGATGGTGCAGATCGCTGTCCTGTGTGTGCTCTGTGTGACTGTCATCTTTGGGGTGTTTTTTTTGGGCTGCAACTTGTTGATCAAGTCAGAAAGCATGATCAATTTACTGGCAAAGGACAGGAGACCCTCACGGGAAGTTGAGGTTGTTATCATGGAGACTTAACACGGCAAGGGGAAGAACGGTGGTGGTGCAGCATATTCCACCACCAACTCTTTGGAGATAAAAGATGCTTTGGGAGTTGCCTGGCAGATCCGTAGCTGCAGCTCTTTCCAGACGCTGGAAAGGGGGTAACAGGACATGCACATGGGACGTAACTGGATTCGTGCTGAGTGAGACACATTCATCTTGGACAGATCTGGAAGTCTGTGCTCCTTCTGATTATATTTTCTACTCTTTGGGCAGACTCTCCAACGTGTGGAGGCTTCTGGACTTTTTTTCCTGATCTTTACAAAAGATATACAAAAACTTCAGACAGAACAAAGGAATTCCAGTCTTACAGCAGAATTTTCAGAGGAGCAGCCACCAAGTACACATTACGATTCATGTTAAATCTGAACCCCAAAGCCTGAACCTCTTCCCGGCTGTTATGATTCTGGTCAGGTTTAAGGAAGACGTATGGCCACAGAAAGAAAAAACCAACACCCTTGAAATGCATCCAGATAATGTGAGTCCTGCCAAATTGGCTGCATGTCAGAACTGTACCCGTTCTTCACCAAAAATGGACAGTGAGTGTGGCCATCTTTCTGCTGAGAGATCCACAGCTGCTACAAACTCTTTCATTGTTCTTCCATTTTGTTTAAACTCCAGAGAGGATGGCTAGTGCTTGTTTGCCTTTCCAAATATTAAATGGAAACAGAAATGGTCCCAACTTCTATTGGATTTGTGTAAATGTTCCCTCTGTGGGATTCTGGATGCTGAGATCAAAAACAGGAAGAACTTGGTGGGAGAATGCGTGCACATGAGGTACAAGCTTTGATATCTATCATCTCCAGTGACAATATCATGGAGTAAGAGAGACACCATGCCTAAGATCTGGATAGCTGGATTGACGATTACTGACTCCATATAAAGAAATGCCATGACTGAAGTCCTCAGAGAAGAAAATGGATCTTGATGTTCTGAAGGAACCCAGCTGAGGCTATGAAGAGTTAAAAGGACATGGAGTATTGTTATGATGACAGAGCACAATTTACTCTGTTTCTTAATGAGATTTAAAAACTTACATTGCACCTGCCATAAATGCACTTATAGCTGGAGAAACAGGATGGCTTTCCAGAAAGCTGAAAGTGGCATGAAAGGGGGATTCCATCTTGTGGTGTGTACATTCATCCCACTTTCACCTTTTGGTAAGAAAGCTTTTTTTGTTACTTGACTGTGTTCCAGGATGACTGGTTGGTGGGAGCTAATGGTCAAGAGAGTTCAGTTTTGGGAATGTGATATTAATCAGAGAGGGTGACAGCCCTCCAATTGAGGGAAAGGGGAGAGAGAGAGAGGCACAAAATCTGAAACAAGAGAGGAGGCTGAGACAGAGTGGAAGGTTTCTAGGAGTTAACTCGAATGGCGGCAGCCTTAAGTGGGCTACACAGGTAGTGATCTGACAACCACTGCAGGAGTGCCTGTTGCTTCCACTGTGCTCTACTTGTAGATATGCAAATAAAGCCAATATTATAAGATTTCATGAGTATTTAATGTTCAGTTCGGTTCTTTATTGTTATGGTTGTTCGACCAAACATATAAAGTGTTTAATGATTTCTCTAGCAAGCTATACCTAGAAGAGGCACCCCATCCCCCTGTAAATTCTCTCCATCTGCAAATGAGAAGTCTGTAGAGACATTGATTTGAAAAGTAGTTTGATCACGACAGTGGTTTAAAAAAAGTGCGTACATTCAGAGGATTAACGCGTTTCTCCAAATCACTTTTAGCTCTCTTAAAAATTGTCTCCAGATTAAAGGTCTAACTCTGCATTGTAGGAGATGCATGGCTTCCAGTACCCAACATGTAAATCTCCCTAATCTCATTCAATTAACATGATGAGTTGATGTGGTGTTATGTACCATGTGCCCTCCACGGACGACAGCCAATGAAATGGATCAGGGAGGGTGGAAATGCCACCATGATGACATCATGTCACATATCTGTACAAACATGACAAGGGAGGTGATAAGTGAGATGGTGGCCACACATCACCCAAAACATGTAGCTAGGCCCTAAGATTCAGACTGTCCTGTCTGCAGCTATCCTGTCTGCAGCTGTGTGTGGAGAGAAGGGATGATAAGGAAACTGATAGGAAAGAACCAAGGACTATTTTTCATATTCCTGGAAAAAAGGGCTACATTGTTGGGAGATGCCATGCAGACAGTGTTAGGATAATAACCACAGAAAAGCAAGATTCAGGTCCAGTAGTCCCGTTATCTTGTATCTGACGAAGGGAGCGGTGACTCTCCAAAGCTTACACCTCGGAAATCTTGTTGGTCTTTATGGTGCGGCTGGACTTGAATCTTGTTCCTCTACAGCAGACCGTGGCTCCCCACCTGAAAGGATAATAGCCCTGTCACTAGTGTGACCGCAGCTCTGGGAGACAGCACTGTGTCAGAAAAAGGTATCCATCACTCCAGAACTCATTTTACCCTCACCACTTAGGCCTGTTGTTGAATAGGAGCAGATCTTCAGCATGCAGTCATTTCTTATAACCAAAAGCAAGGCTACACTGCACCTGGGAAAACTTTTGCTGCTATGCCAAAGCAACAATGCATTTCTTTGCAGGGTTACTCCAGTCTAAGCCCTCTGATTTCAAAGAGCTTAGACTGCAGTAACTGTGCATAGGACTGCACTGTAAAAAGTCTATTGGGAAAAGCTCAAGAGCATTTGTTGCATTTGCACTCTGGTTCTAATCACTACCCTTGAATAAATTTACCACTGTTGTTGCTTTTCTCCTCCTCCTGCCCACAGTGCTGTATACAGCTGCTCACTCAGCCTCTAGCAGAGATAAATATCTCTGACCAATAATGGCACTTAGAGCTTGTAATCAGTTGGACAAGATCTATCAGTCCATGTATTGCAAAGCTGATAATCAGAGTTTTAAATTTTATCTGAAGCAGCAGAACAAATTTAGAGTCCAGTGGCACCTTTAAGACAAACAAAGATTTATTCAAGATATGAGCTTTTGTGTGCATGCACACTTTTTCAAATCCATTCCAATGTATGCATAAACCTTTGTTGGTCTTAAAGGTGCCACTGGACTCTAAATTGTATCTGTGCCGCTTCTTGAACACATACAGAATATATTACTTCCCAGGATCCTGTTGAAGATCTGTCACTTTCCATTGCTTCCTGCATATTGTTCAGCTGGGGTAGCTGCCTCAGTCTGTTGCAGCAAAAATGAATGGGAGTCTTGTGGCCACTCAGTGCCCCAGGTGAACTGATGAAGTGAGATCTAGACAACAAAATTCTATGCTAGAATAGAAGTTTTTTTGTTTGTAAGGTGCCTTGAGATTCCAGTTTACCTGTTCTTCCATGAGTCAGTTATTTCTGGAGGCATGTCTCAGAAAAATAAGCCTTAGGAATCTGACCAAAATATAATTTTTTGTTAGGATGCATGGCCTCAAAATGTGTACAATTGAGACCTAATGTGGGGATACAATATAGTGGGGAAGATTCCGATTCAAACAGAAAGATTAAGGAATGTCCTGCTGAGATCTGCACATCAGGTTGAAAAGATAATGTTAATCCTCTACAGACGCCTGCAAACAAGATTCACTGTGTGATGGAGATGGAGCAGGATCATGGTAGCTGATCCTTTGTGCGTGAACCCTGAGCCATGGAACCTATGCATGTATGACTCTGCATTTTTCACTGTGCATATGTTCAATTCAATGTACCCTGTTTTTAATCTTCTCCACTGGGCTGTTGTTTATATCCATGCCATGAAATGCTTGCCCTGCTGATTTCTGTAGATTAAACTGCTGTTAAAAGTATAACAGCAGGATAAGGAGTTTTTTCTCTCCTGGTCAGCTGACAATCTTACAGCAAAGCTAGAAGCAAGTACCTCTACGATATGTTTAAAACCAAAATGCCTATTATTCTAGAATTACTCTGTTATTCCAGAATTATTAATCCAAACTCCCTTTTGGATGGCCAACGGAACAAAAACAAACAAAACACCAGGCCAGTCCTACGTACGTTAACTCCAAAGTAAATCATAATGAATTTAAATGGGTAAAGACCAGAGGCATGGCAACTCTGTGTGCTAACGTCTTTGATCTGATGTGCTTGCTCAGTCAGATAAAGGAAACATTTCAATCTCCTTGTGGCGGGTTCTGAATTAAATCTGACCCTGATTCTCTGTGCAAAGGCGAGACTCTTGGTCCCTCCATTGCAAAGGCATTGCGTCCACATTAATCCAGGCCCTCTGAGAAGATTAGTGCAAACTTGGAATTTCATGTTGTACAGTTAATCCCTGCTGGAAGCTGGCTGCAAAAACTTCCATCACAAGCAAAGGAGATCACAGCTGCTGCCTACATGGAGGACCACCCTAGAAGGAAATTTTGGTCTCATATCTCTGGTGTTTTAAGTTGAAGATACCATTGGTGGCAATATTTTAAAATGAGGTTTCTTTCCTTTCTTTGGCAATTCTGCACTTGGACAAGCAGAAGGTCATCACTCTATTTTATACATGGAGAGAATACATGCCAGATACAATCTAACTGTCCTGATTTACCCTACCAGGGACAATACTCTGATAAATCCTGTCCTTATTCTACCTTTGGAAGTACCCTGGAGGCCAGAGAGTAGGGTTTGGTACTGATATAATAGCTTTGCTGCAGCTCAGCACGTCTGTTGTGGTGGATCCAGAGTAAAGTTTCCACATATGCAAGGACGTCTGCCTAGGGAGCATAACTTCCCCCACCTCACCTCTCCTGTGGTGGCCTGCAATTGTTGTTCCAGGAGGTCCCTTCTCTCTTGAGATTTCGAGGGGCATTTCAGGCTCCTGCAACAGTGGGAAGGCAGGAAAATTGTTCTCTGTGGGCAGAAGTCCTTTCACCTGTAGAAATGTTAATCTGGATCTAAACCAAGACTAGATGTGAGACCTCTTGGGAACGCCTATGCATGTTGCCTGAATTCCATGGTGGAAGAAAGGTAGAGTATAAATGTCATTTTAAAAAGTGTAAAAGTCACCATAGTTGCTGCCCTTCTGTTTTCAAGAAGAAAACCCATCCCCATGAGTCTGTAAATTTTACGTTTCTGAATGAGAGTCAAATGTATTTTGACTTGAGCGCACATGCCTGTGCCTGAACCCCAAATGCCAGTGCACAGTTTCCTTGTCACAGCCAACTTCACCAGATAACAAATACTGTTGAATGTTTAAGGCTCCTATTCTGTACGTACAACTAGCTCCAATGTGAAATTATACATTTAATTAAATAGTCTCAAGCTTTGTTTTGTTTTGTTTTTAAGGGCACTTGCTTTGGAAGCTGTTGCAAGGGTTGGTTGTTACAGAATAAATAAGGACCGGATTACTTGCAATGCTGGAGGGGAATTTGGTCCTAAAAACAGTTATAGGAGGACTTTGATTCGGGCCATGGTTCTGTATCATACCACCCCACACCCAATAAAAATGGTACCCTTTCCTCTGTACTGCTTTAAGTCCTGGTTGGGGGGGGAAGAGAGAGGAGCCAGTTTTTTCCTTCCTTTCTTATGGGGACATGCAGCAACTGCTGGGAGGCTGGGAAGGGCATTTTGGACAGGGGAAACAGTATTGCCTCTCCTCCCCATCCCATTCAAAAGTGGCTCCTCCTTGTGGCTTTTTGCAAACATTGACTCTTGTTCGTGTGCAGTCATCACAGCTATTATGGTGACTTGCCCTCCCCCCTGGTTTTGTTCTTCATGCATGTGCTACAGCTAGGGTCACCAACAGGCCTGGAGAAAACTGTCCTGTCTCTTTAACAGAGGCTTAATGTGAGGAAATGGGCAGTTGCAGCTTTTCAGGGCAGAGAGGTAAGTAACATTGCATGAGAAGACATTTTCCCCTTTGCATGATGGCAGTCCTAGCTATAGCACCATGATAGCTGTATTAAACCTGAAAAAGATAAGTGGCAATAGCTCATTCTAGCAATTGCCAATAATCAAAAATCCCCCAAAACGTCCTCTGATGGGGCAGCAGGAAAAAAATCCTTGGAGAGTGGCATCTACAAGGGGCTCATGGCACCCGGCTTCACTCAGAAGCTTAAAAAAAAATCATTTCATTTTGGAAGCTAAGAAAAACCTCCATGTGCAAGCAACACAGGATTACTGAGACATTATATGTGAAGAGCTTTGTACACTTTAAAATGCTACATAAATGTCTAAGCATCACTTTTATTTCTCACGTACATGAAAAATTAGAAGAATTAAAACCAACAGCAGAATCAAATCCCCCAAAGGGCCAAAATTGCATGGCTATTAGAAGAGGACGTACTGCACCACTAGTGATGTCACTGTCCATTAGATGCTTGTAACCACTGCACACCAGTTCTGCCAGCAGTACACGCACTGTGTGGGTGTGTTTATGTGTGTGTCTGAGGGGGGATCAGGGTTAACTCTCAGCTTTAGATTCTGGCCTGTACACTGGGAAAATAGCATGAAATCTGGAGGGAAAATGTCTGTCTGGCCCATAGTAGGGTTGCCAACCAGACAAGGGGAAAATGTCCTGTCTTTTTGATGAATGGAAACAGGCAGCTGAAGCATTTCATGGCACGGCTCTAAAGAACATCGTCTGATAAATGCCGCAGATCAAAGTGATATTAAAGTGACAGCTAGATGGGCCAATTTAAACATTGGCAACCCTAGCCCAACAGATTGGTTGACTCATGCTATTTCCAGCATTATTAACATTCATAAATGTTTACAGGGAACATCAAAAGCTCCAAGATGCTTTTTTCTGTCATGTGGGGAAATGGCTGGGGAAGATAAGTCTTCATTTCCTAAAGATACTTTTTCATTGTTAAAGATGCATCTTCTGTCATGTGGGGAAATGCACCAGGGCAGATAAACACTGGTACTTCTTAAACTAGGAACATTCCTGAGACAAGATCTTTATTGATAAATCAGCCAGTAGTGCTCTAATCCTTAAAGTACAGCTGCCTGAGCTTCTGTCTAATCTGACTTTGTCTTTTCTCAACTCTGTATTAATTGCAAAGTTTATATCACACTTTTCTTCTCAGGTGAAACCCCAAGTGACAGTTATCACTACCCTGCAAATGACAATAACTCAACCCAAATGTCACTCATTCCCCATCTCTCTCTTGTATAGAGCGCCACCTGCTGTCAACTGTGACAAAATAGCTGACTTTCTTTACCTTCAACCCAGAATTCATCATATGGAGTCAGACCACTTGTCCTGCTCATTCAGTATTTTCTCTAAATGGCAGCATCTCTCCAGAATCTCAGGCAGAAAAAGGTCTTGCTTCTGCTGCAGATGTCATGGACTGAACCTGGGGGACCTTCAGCTTGGAGAAACTGGTGCTCTATCACTGAGCTACAGTAGCTTAGATATGTAACAAGATTCCAGACACCAACTAGTCTAGACAATCATCATAATGAGGTGCAAGTCCTTTGCAAGTTACATGGACCAAGGTGAAGAAGATGCCCTGTTGCCTGACATAAATTAGTTAGTTTGTGTTTTGTCATTAGGTGATCACAGCGAACTAGAGAGCAAGTTATATGGGGAAAAGGTCTACCATCACAGTAGCTGGACATAACAATTTTGAAATCACCAGTTTCAACAGTTAGGCACCCCAGAAAAATAATGCTCCAAATCTTTATGTTTCTGGCATGTCACAGGTCTTTTGAAGTTTCAGAATTTCAAAACTCCAATAAGTGCTAGCCAGGTTGTTCTATCAGCCAAATAAATTTAGTCATGGGGATGTTTGCACTTTATTAATGAAGTACAATAGTACTTCTACATAATGGGTTGTTGACTTATGGAGCTCACTGGCATGAGATGTGGCGATGGGCATCAGCATATATTGATTGAAAAGGGGGTTGGACATATTTATGGAGGAGATGTCTATCAATCACTATTAGCCGTGTCAGCCAAATGGAATTTCTGGGTCCAACATGCCTTGTCAGATGCTGCTAAGGAGTAGTCAGCAGGTAAGGCTGTTGCTAATGGCCCTGTTTCTGGGCTTCCCTATGGCATCTATCTGGCCTCTGTCGGAAGCAGGGTGCTGGACTACATGGGGCATTTGTCTGATCCAGCATGGCTGTAAGAACATGTACTATGACCCTATTTTTTAATTTTGTGGCTTGTTAATGAGCACAAATGACTGGCTGATTTTCTTAGAATTAAGTGAAAAATTTTCCAAATTTTTTCTCTCCAAAGATAATGGCTGGTTGGTGGCTTTTGAACTAGAATACTCCCCCATATACTCAGACTGGGGCCTAAGAAGCTGCTTGGAGTTTTGACATGACCAGCAAGATAGTTTTGCAGCTGCCTGGTAATAGTCAGAGGGATGGGATTCGAACACAAGCTTTTTGGGGGAACCACTGTTTCCTTATTGTCTACTACTGTCTATCTGGGTACCAGCCTGCTCCCCAATGTACAGTACAATATGTGTAAATAAACAGGTATCACACAATGCCATCAACCTCTAGTATCCCTTCCTCACAAAAAAGTCATGTCCTATAGTGGCTAGTCAGGGAAGGGAGAGGCTGCACACATGGATCAGTACATTTGTTCTAGTCAATGTTCGGTACAGTCAGAGCCACTGTTATGCCTAGAACACCCTCCTGCACTTGCAAATGGAAAACAGATGCATGTTGTATTTCAGATTGAAGGGGGAGTTGTATACGAGGGAACATGTAAAATGAGTGAGCCTTTTTGAGGGTGGGGGAGAAGAGACCAGTGCATGCTCTTGCCAAAAATAATTTTGTAAAATTAACTGTAAAGTATCTTTATTTGTACATAGTTAGAAATGATACATACACATTTAGATGTCTTAGTCTTTTTTATTGATTCCCAGTGTTTCACTCTGAAAGTATTATACATTTCAGAATTACTAAATTTAGTTCAAAGCAAATATGATCCAAGTTCCCAAGTGAGATAGACCAATAACCAGACAGATAAACTGGAGCAGGACTGAAGCTCCAAATTCAGTACATAAAAAAGGGTCGTCAACCTCCAGATGGTGGCTGGAAATCTCCTGGGATTACAACTAATCTCCAGGCGACAGAGTGCAGTTCCCCTGGAGAAAATGCCCACTTTGAAAGATGGGCTCTCTGGCATTATACCCACTGAAGTCCCTCCCCTTCCCAAACCCCACCCTCCTCAGGCTCCACCCCCAAAATCTCCAGGTATTTTCTAACCCAGAACTGGCAATTCGAACATAAAAATAGCTGCCTGTTCAAATATTATGTATTAATTCCATACATTTTTATCCTGTCCTTTCTCCAAGGAGCTCAAAATTGCATATGGGGAATCTCCCCCCCCCATTTTATCCTTATAACATTCCTTTGAAGTAGGTGAGGTTGAGAGAGAATGACTGACCCAAGGTTAACCAGTACGTTTCATTAAAAAAACAGGGTTTTGAACTTGGATCTCCTCAGTCCTAGTCCAACTGTCTAACCACATTAGCGCTGTAGTACCTAGGACAGTAATTTCCAAACTTCTGGGGCCCATGAGTGTGTTGCAGAAAAATGCAACCGATTGTGTGCAGCACAATAAATTAATTTAGCAACAAAAGTCTCCTGTGTATTCATTTATGCATGATTTGATGTCTTTGCCCTTTCCTCTTTCCAATCTGCCTATCCTGGAGCAGCTAATTCTGTTGTAGCTTTAAACTCATTATTCAGAGACACAGCAGAATCACTTGCTGTGACAGATTTCCTGATAGCTAGCCATCTCCCCATAGGCCCTGAGCCTTAATGTATTGGCACCAGCTGGCTGAGGGAAGGTGGGCAGCCATTAAAGATGGGGTGGAGGGCAAGGCTCTAGGTCTGCCCAGTCACACTTGATTGGCAGTAGCTCCACCCATCAACCCAGGAGGGCAACCCTCAGGAAGGCATGGAGAGGAAGGGATGGGCATACTTTTTCCTTCATAAGGGACAAGGACTCAGGCCTGAGAGGATGTCAGCCCTTCTGTCAGCTAATCAGAGAGAAGGGAGGAAAACCCAGGGAGCTGTTAACCCCTTTTGCTCTCCAGTCTGAGGCCTGCTGAGTTGCCACAAGTGGGGCCTGGAGATCTCCTGTAATTACAGCTGGTCTCTAAATAACAAGTGATCAGTTCCCCTGGAGAAAATGGCTGCTTTGGAGGGTGGACTCTATGGTATTATGCCCTGCCGCAGGCTCGACCCCAAAATCTCCAGGCGTTTCCCAATCCAGAGCTGACAATCCTAGAGGAGGCTCTGGAGGGTGTATTGGCCCCACCTGAACCTGACCATGTGGCAAACACTCACAAGGACTTGAAGAGATAGAGGAAGAATTCTGCATGGCAAGGGGCCGAGCACATTTTAAAAGGGACAGCGTAGTATATCAACGTTTATATGCCAGTGCTAGTAGCCACTGAGCTAAAATGGGGGAACTGGAGTGTTTAGTACTAAAAAAAGAAGAAGCATATTTGTGGTGGTATCTGAAACATGGTAGAACGAGGAGAATCTGTGGGATATAATCTTCCCTGGATATAAATTCTACAGGACAGATAGGGAACCTACAGTACATGCACTAGTATTGTCTTCCTGAAAGCGGGGATAGAGTTTAATTAATTCGAATGCATTAGTGTGGGCTGATTTCTTTTTCTATACGATTTGAAGAGAAACCAGGGGACGTATGGTTTTCAAAGCAGGAGAGGTTCAGAGGCGGTTTGCCATTGCCTGCCTCTGTGTAGCACCCCTAGACTTCCTTAGTGGTCTCCAATTACTAACCAGTGCTGACCTTAGCTTCCGAGATCAGATAAGGTCAGGTCAGTCTAGCCTGGGCTATCCTGGTCAGCATGTGGGTTGATCTAACAGGCCTGAAAAGTAAGATAGTTCTTGAGGTACATTGTGTTCCCCTGCCCTTAATCAAAGGGCTGAGAGGGATCTAAAGAATGTTAAAGGAGACAACATTGTAATACTGGGTTACATGAAGAAGTACCCTCACACTGATTGGATAAATATTTGCTCAAATAATGATAATGAGAGAAAATTTCTAGAAATGAGAAATGACTATAACCTACAGCAGTTAGTCATTGAGCTGACTAGAGGCAAAGGAATTCTAAATTTGATCCTGACCTCTACCCAGAATCTGGTGTGGGAGGTAAAAACCGTTGAAGAGTTAGGGAAGAGTGACCATGGGACTATCAAATTTAACATAAATGTACACAATTAGTTGCCTGGAAAATTTGAAGAAGAAGAAGAAGAAGAGTTGGATTTATATCTTGCCCTTCACTTGGAGTCTCAGAGCAGCTTACAAACTCCTTCCCTTCCTTTTCCCACAACAGACACCCTGTGAGGTAGGTGGGGCTGAGAGAGCTCTGAGAGAACTGCTCTTGTGATAACAGCTCTGAGAGATCTGTGACTGACCCAAGGTCACCCAGCTGGCTGCATGTGGAGAAGTAGGGAATCAAACCCAGTTCTTCAGATTATAGTCCACTGCTCTTAACCACTACACCAAACTGGCAATTTCTCAAAGATGAGAGACAATTTATTGAAAGGACATTGAAAGGAAAGGAGGATCAAATATCTTCAGAATGGCTGGGGATAATTTAAAACTGCTGAGCTTGAATGTACACTACTGGCATGGTTAACTAGTGGGGTCAAGGAAACAATGAAAGGCAAGAAGGCCTCCTTTAAGAAATGGATGTCCAGGGGGAAAGGGGGAAATTGCAGGAAGCACAAACCCTGGCAAAAGAAATGCAGGTTATGAAGCAAGCAAAAAGAGGAATTTGAGGTGCATGGTGCTAGAAGTATTAGGATAACCAATAAGAACTTAGTTAAATACCCTGGAAGCAAGAAACCAGCAAGGAAAGCTATTGGACCATTAGATGACAAGGGTGTGAGAATTACTCATAGGGACAGGGAGATTATGGATAAACTGAGTGAACTCTTCGCATCTCTCTTCACTAGGAAAGATGTTGTACAAATAAGAATCCCTGAATCAGTTTTTCCCCCAGGATGGATTTGGAAAGAATTGAATCAAATAGAGGTAAACAAAGATGAAGATGACACATTAAAACTAACAAGACACATTAAAACTATCAAACCACAGAGTCTGGACACCTGACTAAAAATGAAATTTTCTTCCAAGAAGAATACTGTAAACAGGTCAGCTTAGTATCTGTTCTAGTTCAACTGGTAAAAAGTGTTATTAAATGAAGTAGAAAAGAGCAAGAGTCAAGTAGGGCCTTAAAGTCTTAACAAAATTTGTGGCAGGGCATGAGTTTTCATGAGTCACTGCTCACTTCTTCAGATACAGCCGTTAGTATTAAATGCAGATTTGTTAAATGCGTTGAAGAACAAGCCTCACTGAAGAGGAATCAGCATAACTTTTGAACAGAGAAGTCTAGCCTCACCAACCTGTTAAAAATTCTTTGAGAGTACAAGCAAGCATGTTGATAGTAGTGACCCAGTAGGTATTGTACTATATGTGGACTTAAAACAACAACAGTAGACTAGGTGTTTCATCACAGACTTCCGGGCAAACTTAGTAATCATGGGGATAAGAAGACATGTCCTTTCATGGATTCATAGATGGTTAAAAAAGAGCAAGCAAAGTACAAGAATAAATTGTCAGTTCTTACTGTGGCGCACTGGGGTCCATAGAAGTTTGTGTTAAGACCGGTTGCTATTTAATTTATTCATAAATTAGTCTGACCTGGTAATGGGGGTAAACAGTGAGATAGCAAAGTTTACAGATGACACTGACAGCATAATCCTAAACATATCTACTCATAAGTAAGTCCCATTGTGTTCCCTGGAGGTTACTCCTAAGTAAGTGTGCACAGGAATACAGTCCAAATTGTTCAGGAAGGTGAAAACAAAAACACTACTAGGAATTCCATAATGACCTCTTTGAATTGGATGACTGGGCCACAAAATGGCAGATGACATGTAAATGATACATATTGGAGCAAAAAATCCTAATTTCACATATATGCAGACCAAGAGTTTTAACTGATGGTGGCAGACCGAGAAAAAGACCTTTGAGTTGTGATGGATAGCTCACTGAGAATGTCAACTCGATGTGGAATGGTGTTTTAAAAAGAACAATTTCATTTTAGGGACTGTCAGAAAAGAGACCGAGAACAAGACTGAGAGAATAGCAATGTCCTTTTACAAGTCCCTGATACAACTGTGTACAGTTCCAGTTGACGTATGTCCAAAAAGGTATTGAAGAGCTGGGAAAGTACTTAGAAAAGGGCAACCAGAATGATCACATCGTTGTAGCACCTTCTCTACGAAGCAAAGGCAACTGAGGGGAACATGACTGAGATCTTCAAAATTTTGCATGGTGTGAAGAAAGTTTATGTAGAGAAAATTTCTTCCCTCTCCTGAATACCAGAATTCAGAATCTCCCTATAAAAATGATTGGCAATTGATTCAATATATACAAAAGGAAGTATTACTTTGCTCAAATACTTGACTTGTGGAATTCACTGCCAAAATATGTGATTATGGTCACTGGCATAGATGGATTTAAATGGAGGCTGGACAGATTTAAGGAAGACAAGCTATCTTTGGCTATTAGCCATGTTGGACAGTTTGTGGAAGATAAGCTCTCATTAGCAATTTGCCATGATAGCCATGATAGACTTCCATGTTCAGCAGCAGAATGCCTCTGATTGCCAGGCACTAGGGAGCAATCACCAGAGGAAAGGTGTTGTCAGCGGGCTTTACCTGTGGGTTTCTGACTGACCACTTGTTGGAAACATGATGTTGAACTAGATGGAGGCACACCCAGAATACTTACTCCTGCAAAAATGCAGCAAACAGGTTCCTCTGAAGATAGACTATTCCTCTTCTTATACACTCTAGAACAGCGTTTTTCAACCACTGTGCCGCGGCACACTAGTGTGCCGTGAGATATTGTCTGGTGTGCTGTGGGAAAAATTCCAATTTCATCCGTAACATGCGGCTTCGGCTCACAGAGTTAAATTTTTTTAACATTTTCTAATGGTGGTGTGCCTCGTGATTTTTTTCATGAAAAAAGTGTGCCTTTGCACAAAAAAGGTTGAAAAACACTGCTCTAGAAAGTAAACCTTGTCAGATGCAAGAAGTTCCAACAGGGAAATATCACTAGATCTCTTTCCCCATAAAGTGTCCAAGTCGTTCAGAGACAAATATGGCTTATCACGTGTTTTCAGAAATTCTACCTAGTTAGTACATTTTTATCCTGCTCTTCTTCCAAGGAGCCCAGGGTAGTATACATGAACAAATGAAGTTGCTCATTATTTTATCAAGGTCAATACTATCTATTCAAACTGGCAGTGACTCTTGAGATTCTCAGGTCAAAGTCCTTTGCATTAACAACTGGAGATGCTGGGGATTAAACCTGGGACCTTCTATGTGCAAGACAAATGCTTTACCATTGAGCCATGGCTCCTTCTTACATGCTTAAGATTACATGTCCCTAATTTATTCAGTCATGTGAGGTAGGTTAGGCTTAGTGATAGTGATTAGCCCAAGGTCAACCAGTGAGCCTCATTTCAAGGTGAGGATTCAAACCCCAGTCTCTCAGATCATAGTCTGACACTCTAATGACAACACCCACAGTAGTTCTCTAAGGGTATACCTCCCCCTTTCTTTGTACCAGCATGCTTTGTGTCATCTAACCTTCAGCCAAGATGGCTACCCAAGAGTAAGTAAGGAAATAAATACAGACTGAAGAATCTCCTATTTCAAAAAAACATGCTCAACACGAAACTGACCAATAAGGAGAGTGCAACCACACTGCACAAAAAAACCCAGGAAATTTCGATGCGGTGACACTATCTGGGTTTTCTCATTCGTATGCAGAATATATATGCGACGATTCCCAGAAGAAAAATTGGAAGGAAAAAAGGTGCCGTGTGCAGGAACCGCCTTCAAAGTAAAGCCCTACCGACTTAACTTCAGTAAAAAGGCCGTTTCTTTGTCCCTTATTAACTTTTCAACTACGCTACTCAAGCTGCTTGTAACAGCAGCATATGCCGTGTATGAAGAAGGCCGCAGGTTTGATCCCTGGCATCTCTAGTTTGATGGAAAGGAATACGACTTCAGAAAGACCCTTCTCTGCCTGGGACCTGGAAAGCTGCTGCTAACCAGAGCAGGTAATACTTAGAAGTTTAAAGGGGCTGACTCAGTTGGAAGGAGCTTTATATGTTCAAACTGGAGACCGCATACTGTAGTTTTAGACTATCACTTAGGAGATGTTTAAGATTCCCACTCCTGAATCTCATGTTAGACCAACTGCACACTATCGCGGCCTAACATATCTCACAAGGTTGTTGAGATGATAAAATGGAGGATGGGAGGAACCAGGTACACCGAAATGAGGAAAAGTAGGACTTAAAAAAGGAATTAGCAATAAGGACTTGACGCTCAGCGTCACCCAGAACGGTCAGACGTTGTATTGTGAACGCTGGAGAACCTTGCTTTGTTATGATTTTACTGCGCTTGATCGGTGTTCACAGACATTCAATGCTTCATTGATGTTCATAGACATTCTTCTCTCCCATGACTCCTTAGGTTCCAGAAGGGCGGCGCCCTAAGCGTGGCAAGCAGACCCCAGCTGGCTGAGCCCATGATGCACACGACTGCGCGGTCCTGCTCCGCCGCTGCGTTCCCTGCGCGGACTCTTTTACGCTGGATGGGGTTTTGCCTCCCCTTCGCCACTGCCTTTAGCCCGCCTCCTCCAATCGCAGCCGCCCTTACTGCCGGGTGGGCCGAGCTGCCCGCCCGCACGCCCAGCAGATCCGAGGCTCGGCCATGGTAATGTCTGCTGCTTTGTTATTCCCCCTCCTCCGAAGATCCGGGGCGGAGATGGGTTCGGGGGCGGAGGGGCGCGCGTGTGAACTCGGCACGTTAGAAGCTTGTATATGGGGCCGGAGGACATGAACCGGTCCTGAGCCACATTTCTCCCCAGTCTCTGCATGAACGGGGAATAATCGGTATCTCTCCCCCACCCCCGCGGCTTTTTTTGTTGGAGTCTCCTAAGCAGTGGGAAGGAAAGGGGGGTAGAAAGAGGCCGATCGGGACAGCCCGGTACTAGCACAGCCTGGGCTGAGAAGCGGAGATGGCGAGGCATCCTCCTCAGTGGAAACAGCCACAAGATGCATGTTCTGGAGTCCAGGACACCTTGCCCCAATGCAAAAGCATCCAGGTCTATACAGGTGCATTAGAGGTACATTAACTGCACGTGGGCAAAAACCCATGTAGATTTCATTTTAAAATGCAGTTACTCGTATCCTTTGCCTTGTTTTAATTGCCCCTGGCTAAGCTAGGTTGAGTTTGAATCAATATCACCCTAACCCATCCAGTGGGTTTTATGGTTGAGCGGCAATTGTCACCTGTGTCTCCCACATCTAAATCTAGCACACTGCCTCTTGCACTAGATTAGCTGTCTCATCTACACTTGCATGCAAACCATTCAGGGTTCGTGTGAACAGGAGACTTTTTTGATTCATGCATGCTGTGTACATGCTAACGAGTTCATAGAAAGATGAGCTCCGTAGCCTGCTGAGAAGTACAAATATTCTTGCATATGCATTTGTATCCATACAAATATGCAGCTCTTTAATGCATGTGTATATTGTGTACACATAAGCATGCATCTCCACAGTAGGGCATGTGGAAGGTTACATGTGAGGATGCTCACCTGCACATGGATAATGCAAATAAATCTGTAGAAGAAAGTATAGTTATGGAGAAACTGATGTGGCTATACATCCATACATTGAGATGGGCACACTTGCATAGACATACACATATCACATTTGAAATATGTTACTTGGAAATAAGTATATATTGGAAATAAATCTCCATAGATAGCTGTTGATTGTACTTCTGTAATGAGAAGTTTTACTCCTACATCTAAATACAGATTCTGAATGAATAGTTCTATAACTAATAGTTCTATAGATAAGCATATGGAGCAGAAGTCCATCAGTGGCTATTAGCCACAAGGTATAGACAGGAACTCTCAGTCTGGGGCAAGGGATGCTCTGTATTCTTAGTGCTGGGGGGTGGGGCAACAGTGGGAGGGCTTCTAGTGTCTTGGCCCCACTGGTGGACCTCCTGATGGCACCTGGTATTTTTGGCCACTGTGTGACAGAGTGTTGGACTGGATGGGCCATTGGCCTGATCCAACATTGGCTTCTCTTATGTTCTTAAGACAATCTAATAAAACAGCCTCAGATATCTCCAGGATATATCTGATAAAAGTTGTTTTGCAACCTTTAATTTCTGATAGTACAAATGAATTAATTGTGAGTTCTGTTCTTTGAAATAAGACCAGCAAACCAGGCAGGAAACCTTCAGAGAGTTTATCTTTTATTGAAAAAAGAAATAGTTCTGTTTATTAGACAATACATTAGAAAATACAAGTGAAAATTAAACCTATAGCAATTGCAAAAATGCATGCCAGATTTATCAAAGCTCCTAACATTTCCCAGCTGTATTATAATAAAATTGAAAGCAAACCAGCTTTCATGTTATTGTCTTAAACGGCTTTTAGGAATTGTCTACAAAACCAAGTCACACACAGATAGAAATCTCACTTAATCTGTTGTGAGGGTTCCATGCAGAGAAATCTGATTTGCTTATCACATCCATGCATTTTTAGAGAAAAATAGAAATAATATCTTATACTAAAAATCTTCTAACTTAAACATGTAATTATCATCTAGATAAATGATTGATTCTTAAGTATTGATTAGATAATCAAAGAGGTGCATCTGTTATGTGCTCATTATCTTTTCTAAAGCAAGATAAGAAGGCTAAACTTAACTTTTAATCTCTATTAAAAGGCAATAAATAATATTTCTGTTACTGTTTTAATTAACTGTCAAAGATAAAAGAAAAACCTTACGCAATCGTAGTTTCTCCAATAGTTGAACCTAGTATGAGCTGACAACTACAGGAAAAACATTAATCAGCAAGAAAAGTGATGATGTACTGTTGTACTTCCATGTTAGAAACTTCATAGCCATACCCATACTCATACCCATACATATACTTCCATGTTAGAAACTTCATAGCCATACCCATACCCATACATAGATGGGAGCCATAGATCCATTAGATTGGGAGCTACATTTATCCATTGAGTTCCTTATACAAGAGAGCAATTAAGTTTGACTTTCCTTTCCTTCCCTTGAATTAGCGCTTTCCATATTCCACTCACTACCCTTTTCCCAATGTTGGCATTGCCTTATGTAGAAAAAAATTACATTATTCATAAATATTTCCCGAATATTACTGTTCTCTTGAAACGTAGACATTGATTTAGAATTCCATCTCTGCATGTAGCCACTCTGGTAATTGTAACTGTCAAATTCACCCACAGCATTTGTATCTCTACATATCTCTATGTACCCAGGGATTCAAACAACTTGTAAAACACAGCCATCATTGACTCATCATAGTCAAAAGGCCAACTGAATTATTCCCTAGGATGGTGGCTCTTCTCTACCAGGAAATGCTAAAACACTTAGAACTCTTTTGTTTGGCTAAAGGGAAAGACGACAAGGGTTTCTATAATATGGGCAGAAGGAAATTCTCCATCATAATATTAGGACTTGAGGGGAATCACCTGTCTCCTCACATTAACATATGGAATTCACTGCCCAAAATGCAGGGATGACCACTTGTTTACTTTTTAAAAAGAAAGAGGCACATTCATGGAGCCCAGCTAAATGGGATGACAGCTAATTGGCACCTCTGTGTACAGAAGCATCCATGACTATCTGATTCTGGGCATAAGCAACAGGGAATGGGCCTTTGTTCTTTGCTTATGCTGGACAAACGATCTGATCGACCAAGGAAATATTTATAGAGTGATGATTTCTGTCACCTGTGGAGGAGATTAAGAGACAGACTTGCCCAAGGCTACCAGGCGTGCTTCATGTCTGCATCAGAATTTGTTCCCGACATTACAACCTCTAAGTTCAATGTGTTTTTATATTTATTTCGTTCTGATCAGTTACATCCTTCCTGTCCCTCAACTAGATGGTTCTCGGGGTTGCTTACAAGTAAAATTTAATCCAAGTTGCAATGAAACAAAGCGAGCATTAGCAACAAAGTACAAAATTAGCAGCCTAAAATAAAAGCAGCAAAATACAAAAGGTGCGCAAGAGAAACAGTTAAAAATCAACCAAAGGTCTGGACAAACAAATGTGGTTTTACCTGGCATTAAAGATTTGAAAGGCTCAGCACCAGGCAAATACCCAGGGGAACAGCATTCCATAGCGGAAAACTGAGAAGCCCTAGGTTCAAAGAGGGCTGGTGAAGGGGCAGGGAAGAGGGTTCAACAGTGCAGGGTCCCTGGTCACTTGGGCAAGGTGCCTCCTGTGTATAGCATAAGGGTATATACATTTCATTGTGTATATGCTCAGTGGCCCCATTACTATGGGAAGAAGGAAATGGGTGGTATGAGGGGGTCCACAGGAATCTTTGTCTGGTGGTCTCTTGGCCCTTCTAGCCTCTAATGTTGACCTGTCTCTCTTCAGAAGACAAAGGAAGGTGGGATGGGTTCTCTGGAACTCTGGCTTCCCCATCAGGCATCCCCTTCACTGCAGTTATAACTTGAGGTCTGTTTTTTCCTCGCACTTACACTGTCTCTCTCTTTTTGCTGTTTGCAGTCGGCTCCAGACTCGGGCAGTGGCCCTCCTCCTGGGCAGCCAGCCTCATACCCCCCAGCCCCACCACCGCTTCCAATTCTTCCTCCTCCCTTTGTAAGTTAGTTGTTATCCAACACATTTCAGTGTGTTCATCCTACTTGTGTGTCTGTATACAGCATGCTGAATGTGACTGGAGTATTGTTTTTGTGCAACAAAAATATGTGTGTGTGTGTGAGGATGCTACGGTGTAGTTGATGAAATGTGTGTCTGGATGTGTTTTGGGCTGTATGTTTATGGAAGTGAATTGAAGTCACATTTGTGCCTATGCTTCCAGCCATGGTATGTTACTCCGACTACAGCTTCTTCCATAAAGTACATAACTGTTGTACCCTCTCCAATACCAATTCAGTTTATTCTCACTGAAGAGAAGTACTTAGCTGTTGAAGTTACTGATATCTGCCTTTGAGTCCACAGGTGTGAAGTCAGCCATTGTCAGATTGAACTGAATCAAGTCAGAAGCAGTTGTGTGAAACTAAAGGTCTCCAAAATGTTTCCATGGAGTTCCCAAAGCCTTTATTATTTTTACATTTTACTTTGAAAATGATATTAGTTAAAAACGTTCAACTAGGACTCGTGACTGTAGTGGAAATGTTAAAAATATACTCTCTGAACCTGTAGTTCTGCCTGCCTGCCTTGACTTTCTCAGTGGAGGGTGGTAAGCAGTGGAGTACCACAGGGATCAGTACTCGGTCCAATGCTTTTTAACTTGTTTATTAACGATTTGGAATTGGGAGTAAGCAGTGAAGTGGCTAAATTTGCAGATGACACGAAGTTGTTCAGGGGGGTGAAAACCAGGGAGGATTGTGTGGCACTCCAAAGGGATCTGTTGAGGATGGGTGAGTGGGCGTCAACGTGGCAAATGGGGTTCAGCGTGGCCAAGTGCAAAGTGATGCACTTTGGAGCCAAAAATCCTAAATATAAATACATGTTGATGGGGTCTGAACTGGCAGAGATGGACCAAGAGAGAGATCTTGGAGTCGTAGTGGATAACTCAATGAAAATGTCTAGAAAATGTGTAGCTGCAATAAAGAAGGCCAATGCTATGCTGGGGATTATTAGGAAGGGAATTGAAAACAAATCAGCCAGTATCATCATGCCCCTGTATAAATCATTGGTGCGACCTCATTTGGAATACTGTGTACAGTTCTGGTCACCACATCTCAAAAAGGATATTATAGCATTGGAAAAAGTGCAGAGAAGGGCAACTAGAATGATAAAAGGGTTGGAACACCTTCCCTATGAAGAAAGGTTAAAACACTTGGGGCTCTTCATCTTGGAGAAATGACGGCTGAGGGGTGACATGATCGAGGTTTATAAGATTATGAATGGGATTGAGCAGGTTGAGAAAGAAGTACTTTTCTCCCTTTCTCACAATACAAGAACTCGTGGGCACTCCATGAAATTGCTGAGCAGTCGGGTTAGAACAGATAAAAGGAAATACTTCTTCACCCAAAGAGTGATTAACATATGGAATTCACTGCCACAGGAGGTGATGGCAGCTACAAGCATGGACAGTTTCAAGAGGGAATTAGATAAACATATGGAGCAGAAGTCCATCAGTGGCTATTAGCCACAGGGTATAGATGGGAACTCTCAGTCTGGTGCTGGTGCTGGAGGGGGGAGCAGTGGGAGGGTTGCTAGTGTCCTGGCCCCACTGCTGGACCTCCTGATGGCACGTGGTATTTTTGGCCACTGTGTGACAGAGTGTTGGACTAGATGGGCCATTGGCCTGATTCAACGTTGGCTTCTCTTATGTTCTTCTGTTATGATGTGTGTGTAGGTATGTGTCATCATCCACGTTGTGCAGATAGACATAAAGGAGCACATAAAAGAAGGCTATTAATCAAATCTGTTGCCACCTCACTGTTATACTAGTTGGGAAGCCAAAATGACCCCAGAAGAGTTTTCCTTCCCTCTGTTGAATTACTTACAATAGCTGCTGTTTTGCTACAATCTGTGAGGTCAGTACAGCCATCGTAGTACTGCCAACTAAAGGATGCAATACAAGGCACACCTAAGCATAAGTTTCAAAGTAGCTCAAGAGCTTTGGGGCTTCAGTTCACATGAGCATTTGAACCTGAATACTGAATCAAACCGTCGATCTATCAAGGTCAGGATTGTCTACTCAAACTGGCAGCAGCTCTTCAGGGTCTCAGGCAGAGGTCTTTCACATCATCTGCAACCTGATCCTTTTAACTGGAGACGCCAAGGGTAGAACCTGAGACTTCTGCATGCTAAGCAAATGCTCTACTGCTGAGGACTTCCCTCAGCCATAGATCAGTCATCCCAACTCTTTTACTTTGCCACAATAGAAATTGCCCCTTTATTTCAAACGTATAGGCCATAAACCACTGTGTGCATAATACAATTGATTTTACTGTAAAGTATGAGATGTCAGCACCGAACAAAGAATCATAAATTTGAGAAGTACTAAAGGGCCATGTAGTCCAAAAGGCTGGACAGTCCTCTAACCCTGAACCTTTACAATCCAGATCACAGTGTGCCACAGAGAGAAACAAGCGAACTGTAGAAAACCGCTTGCAGAGAAAGTAGCCTTTGGACATGTCTCCTCCACTACAGGCACAGCACATAATGGCCCTGAAATTTCAGTGGCCCATTGAAACTAACAGAAACTATGCAACTATGCATCAGTGTTCTTACGCAGTATTCTTACGCAGTTTTTCAATGGGGAGAACTTCCAAGTGGATTCTGTAGTGCTGTTCTCTTTGAAAGAGAACATTTAGTACCCGCATGGAACTACAGTTCCAAGAATTCTTGGGAAAGGCAGGGCAGCCATATTGGTATAAAAGTGATATTTTGTTTGTAGATGAGCTGCTGCCCTGATAGTCCATGCTAGCCCAATGTTGTCAGATCTCAAAGCTGACCAGTATTAGGGCAGGCAATGGCAAACCACCTCTGAATGTCTCTTGGCTTGAAAATCCTGTGGGGTCTCCATAAGTCGGCTGTGACTTGACGGCAAAACAAAAATCAAAAAAAGATGAGCTGTAAGAAGAGTCACATGAACAAGCCAAGCCATGAAACCCAAACAAAATAAGGTGCTTTATATTGAAATGGAGAAACGTTTTTTCCTGACTCCAAATATGGAGACTCTAAGTGTGAGACAAACCCCTTACCAGGATCCTTTGATTTTTGTGTTGCTTAGCAGGGCACTTGCAAGTGGAGGCATTGCAGGACCTGTCATAGCAGGAAGGAATGGTTACATTTCACAGAAGTCCAAAAGGCCATGGCAGAACTTTGGGAGGAATTCAGAGCCTGGTTGTCTGCCTGTATTTTCCTTGAGCTTGGGTTGGAGATTATATTGTGTTCTGTAAACATGAGCTGGAGCTCCAGATATGTACATGAGCTTGCCAGTTGTCCATTCCTAGGGAACACACACACACACACACACACACACACACACACACACACACACACACACACACACACACAGAGGCTTGGATCTGCTAGAGTGTTTTCATGGACAGAATTGTTTCTGCTTGCATGACAGCCTTCCCCTCCTAATGAAGCCCCGAAGAACTGCATTTCAAGGGGGGCCTTTCTAGGCTGCAGCAGAAGTGGAAAATCATCTGTCTGTGGAAATGCTAGGAGAGCCAGTTTGGTGTAGTGGTTAAGAGCGCAGGACTGTAATCTGGAGAACCAGGTTCGATTTGACTCCTCCACATGAAGCCAGCTAGGTGACCTTGGGCCAGTCACAGCTCTCTCAGAGCTCTCTCAGCCCCTGAAAAACCAAAACAAAACAAGTCTAGCTCACCACTACACAACTCTTAAGAGCTAGAACTTGCGGCTCCCGGACAGACTAAGGATCTCCTGGCTATTCTACACACAATGCCATACGATAATATGATTTTTTGTGGAAATGCTCTGGAGGATCCAACTAATTTTTCCATATCTTTTGATGTGTCATGCTGCTTTGGGGTTATCTTACAATAGTGTTGACTGTTTCTGGTTAATGTTGGCCTAATTCCTTTCTACCTCAGAGAGAGAGACCCAAGACTTGCTGCTGGCACCTGCTCTGGGTACACCGGGTACTTATTCTCTCTCTCTCTCACCTAGATGCCTCCTCCTGGGATTCCACCACCATTCCCCCCGATGGGGCTGCCCCCAATGGGTCCACGCCCGCCACCCATGCCACCCATGCCCCCAGGCATGATGCCACCTCCACCAATGATCCCACCCATGCCTGGACCTCCACCCATGGGACAGGTAACTTTCATCCTCAATACCTCTGTCCAGCTGTTCACCTCTTCGATAGTTCCTGTAATAACCTTGGCTTCTTTGTGCCCACAGATTTCCACAATGGTGCCACCTCTGCTTCCTGGAATGATGATGCCTGGGGTGCCAGCTGGCCCTGTTTCTGTCTCTGGAGGGGTGAGTGCCTGGCAGGAGCAGTGGTTTGGGGATTAGAATCAGGCATGGGTGGTCAGCTTGTGCCATGGGTGCCACAGTTGGTGCAGACAGCGGGAAGTTGTCCACATACCTTGGAAAGGACTCCTTTGGACTGTGGCATGGACTAACATGACAACCCCTCTGGAATTGCAAATAACCATAGTTAAAGCTGTTGTTAAAGGCACAGGAGCAGCAGTTACTAAAGAACGTTGGCAAACTTGGGGGGGCGAGTGGGTCTAGAATGTTTTTTGTCTGGACCACTTTGGAAAATCCATTTGGAACTGCTGGGTTGGACAGATCATCCAAGCAGGGACCTCTATTTCTGAAAAGAGAATGTGACCTACTAGGTTGGGATGGACAGGGATCCTGGGGACTTCTGTCTCTGATTCTAGCCAGCAACTTATATTCTTAGACAGAAGAAGAATCTTCCGTCTCTTGACTGACTGACTAATCAAACTGAAGGGGAGTTCTGTAGGCCAAGAGGCTTGGGGCATTTTTAATGGGCTTCGAGGTGGTTCAGCTGGAGAAACAGGGTGTGATGATGGACGCAAGATGGAAATCTCCAGTTATGGAGGGAACTGAGCCCTTGATCTTGTTCTCATTTCTCTGTAACAGGCAGCTCCTGTGACCGACCCATCCAGTGGTGAGTGTCCTAACAGACAGTTTGATGACTGTGTTTAGGCTGTATCGGGATCAAGAGTTTTCTGTGAAAAGTCCTGCATGCCAACTCCCTTTTGTGTATAAAAGAGGCCTATGTATCTTCTGTAGCCAAAAATCTTTCCCAGTGTGGTGATTCAGTGATGGGCAAAGCAGCATCTGTTGAATGTTTGCCAGATGTGCATAAAGATGGTAGCCTCCCACTAAATGCTAGGTGAACTAGGATTCTTCCTGCAAACTCCTTTCCCTCCCCTCGTTGCCCTTTGTAGGGAATCTGACCTTGTCTCCTGAAGGCATGGAACCTCTTAGTCACTAAGCCATCAGTCTCAGATTGCTTCCACAAGAAAGTTCCACTCCAGTTTGGCATCCATACCAGAGTGGGTTTTGTTTTGTGGAGCATCTGTACAACACCTTCTACTAATCCACTTTTTGTATTTCCCCTTCTTTGCAGCAGTCTTTCCCAAATCTGATGTGATATGACAGTTTGGGGAATATTGCAGTCAAGGCATGTTATATGCCAGGTGGATGAGAAGATGAGCATTTTTGACAGTCCTAACCACACTGGCACCATTTTCCTATGGCTGCCTCCAATGGCTGCCATTCCTGCCCCTGCCCCCAACAGCTGTCTGGAGGTTTTTAAAATAAAACCCAGCAATTTCTAGATCACCATAGCATGATAATATGGGGTGAAGGCAAGCTGTGGGGGCTGAAACAAAGCAAGTTCTGGGGAAACTGCCTTATGGACACTCCGTTGCCTTTGCATGAGAGCTAGATGAAGAATTGTTGCCATGTGGAACCCACCTTGGGCTACATCTAGGCATCAGTGGATACAGCACTATGGTGGTGTTATAGCAGTAGTTCACCTCCTGGATTGTAAGAAAATTCAGTTGCGAATGATTTCTGTGTGCAACAATTGTCCAGTATGTGTGAACGCAGCCTCACTCCATCTTCTTTTGCCTCCACATGTTGAAGCAAGTTTTTCTCGGTCAGACCCCAACTGTATCTCTTCCTGATCTCTGGTCTCTTGTTTTGCAGCCTCTGTGACCCAGGCGGCCCCTGTGGTGAGTAACTGGCTATACATCCTCCAGAATGTGCCTTCTGCTGTGGGGATGTGGGGAATCCAGATGCATTCTCCCAAGGATACACTTCTGGTGAAAGGGTGTTTCATATTCCTGGCACTCAGAATACAATCTTTGTCTTCATCTTTTGCTGGGAAAATCTAGAGCAATTGATACCAATTTGATTATCATGTGGAGTGTGTTTGGGGCACCTATTAGCTAGTTCTTGAAGTGTGCATGATAGGGAGGGGCACATCTCTGCATGGTTTGAGGAATTGTACGCTTCCCACTCAGGGTCAGCATCAGATAAAACTGACAAGGTGTTCTCTTGGAGGGGAGTAAAATTAACATTCCTTTCCCCGCAAGTTAAAATTAAGTCTGGAAGCCACAACTGTATTTCTTCCTGCTCTCTGCTCTCTCGTTTTGCAATTTCATCTTGACAGCCAGTCCAGCTAAGGGAGTGTTTTTGATAGCTAAGGAGACTTCCTTTTGTAAATTAATAATGGAAGTGTGCTTCATTTTTCCCTCCTGAAAGGTTTACCTTTAGATTACCTAAGAGTAAGGCTTGCTCATCTTCAGAGTAGTCCATCCTTTGTGTTTCTGTATGAGTCAGTGTTCTGGGCATGCTTTTAGATTGGAAGAAACTGAGGAAGAGATGCAACAGGCAGCCTCTTCAAGGTTCCTTTGAGATAATTATACTGCATCTCTTCACTGGGAGAAATGACGTGATGCAGCCTGATGAAGAGAGGCACAGCAGAATCACCTGCCTGTAGTGGAAACTGATTGGAATGAGGCCAGGAAAGATCAGTGAATCCTGCAGAGGCATGATGGGGAACATACTGTGTGGATGGACACTTTGTGGTTTATTGGAGCTTTTAATTCTTCACTAAATATATTTCTCATAGTATGCAGTTCAGGAATTGTAGAGTTAAAGGCCTTCTCCAGATTTTGCCCTAAGACTTCAGCCTCACTCCCTATAGAGATGAAGGTTAACCTCACCGATTTCACGTCCTTTGCTCCTCCACCCATCAGATCCCGAATCCATTGACGGGTGCTATGCAACAGAACGTGATTGTCAGTGGCTCTCCAGTGCTGGATGCAGGCCGGAAGGTAACTGCCCATTATGGAGGGTCCTGAAGCCCCATCCTGTGATGATAGAAAATCATACTCATCAACCCCCTTTGCACTACTGTATGTGGATAGAGAACTGCCAGAAGTACAAGCTGGGTTTCGAAGAGGTAGAGGAACTAGAGATCAAATTGCCAACATTCGTTGGATTATGGAGAAAGCAAGAGAGTACCAGAAAAACATCTACTTCTGCTTCATTGACTATGCTAAAGCCTTTGATTGTGTGGATCACAATAAATTATGGCAGGTTCTTAAAGAGATGGGAGTACCGGACCACCTCACATGTCTCCTGAGAAACCTGTATAAGGGTCAAGAAGCAACAGTTAGAACCGGCTATGGAACAACTGATTGGTTTAGCATAGGGAAAGGAGTACGACAAGGATGTATATTGTCACCTTGCTTATTTAACTTATATGCAGAGTACATCATGCGAAATGCTGGCCTGGATGAATCACAAGCCGGAGTTAAGATTGCTGGGGAAAAGATCAATAACCTCAGATATGCAGACGATACCACTCTGATGGCAGAAAGTGAAGAGGACCTCAAGAGCCTCTTGCTCAGGGTGAAAGAGGAGAGCACAAAAGTGGGCTTGAAGCTCAACATCAAAAAAACTAAGATCATGGCATCCGGCCCCATCACTCCTTGGCAAATAGAAGGGGAAGTTGTAGAAGTAGTGACAGACTTCACGTTCCTAGGATCCCAGATCACTGCAGATGGTGACTGCAGCCAAGAAATTAAAAGACGCCTGCTCCTTGGGAGGAAAGCGATGGCAAACCTAAACAGCATGATAAAAAGCAGAGACATCACCTTGCCAACAAAAGTCCGCATGGTCAAAGCAATGGTATTCCCCGTAGTAATGTATGGCTGTGAGAGTTGGACTATAAGGAAGGCTGAGCGCCGAAGAATAGATTCTTTTGAACTATGGTGCTGGAGAAGACTCTTGAGAGTCCCTTGGACTGCCAGGAGATCAAATCAGTCAATCCTAAAAGAAATCAACCCTGACTGTTCCCTGGAAGGCCAGATCCTGAAGCTGAAGCTCAAATACTTTGGCCACCAAATGAGAAGGGAGCATTCACTGGAGAAGACCCTGATGTTGGGAAAGATTGAAGGTCAAAGAAGAAGGGGACGGCAAAGGATGAGATGGTTAGACAGTGTCATCGATGCAACGAACATGAAATTGAGCAAACTTCAGCGGACAGCAGAAGACAGGAGGGCCTGGCGTAAACTGGTCCATGGGGTCGCGAAGAGTCGGACTCGACTGTGCGACTGAACAACAAATGAGATTTCCTCCCTTGTTGCTGAAACTTGCTTTCATAACTGTATGGTTAAATAAACATATGGAGCAGAAGTCCATCAGTGGCTATTAGCCACAGGGTATAGATGGGAACTCTCAGTCTGGGGCAGGTGATGCACTCTATTCTTGGTGCTGGAGGGGGCAGCAGTGGGAGGGCTTCTAGTGCCCTGGCCCCACTGCTGGACCTCCTGATGGCACCTGGTATATTTTGGCCGCTGTGTGACAGAGTGTTGGACTGGATGGGCCATTGGCCTGATTCAACATTGGCTTCTCTTATGTTCTTATGTTCTTATGGGTTAGCGTGCCATCCTAAGCCCTTCTAAGTCCACTGAACTGGGTGAGCTTAGGATGGTGTAACTCTGCTTAGGACTGCACTGTTAGAACCTTGCTTGTAATTTTTTTCCCCAAATAAAAGCTGATGTTCTTGGCATGCTGAATGCCGTGCTCAGAACCAGTTTCTGTTCTTGCACGCTGCAATTTCATGAAGCGTGGGAGCTCTGAAAGGCAAGTTTAGTCCTGCTCTGAAGTCCATTTTTTTCCCTCTGTCTCTTAGAAACCTGCCTGGAGTGAGCATAGAGCCCCCGATGGGCGCATTTACTACTACAATTCTGAAACCAAACAATCAAGTTGGGAAAAGCCAGATGAACTCAAGTCCAAGGCAGAGGTGAGATCCCTGGCTAGCCTTGGCCTTGTGGCTACAGTATACATCTGGAGTGCTCACCCATTGTTGAGTTATAGTTGACACTAATGTGCAAACAGCAGCTGGTCAGAGATAGCAATGAAGGGTCAATTTGACATGTTGAGATTCATCTCCATGGAGAAGCATATAGCTAGTTAAATCTCCAACAGTTTTTGAACATGAGAAAAATCTCTGTCATCACTACTGGCATTGGCAGTATGTGTATTGAGTAAGGGAGTTTACAAGGATCCTGCGGTGGTGCATGGCGTCACCTACAAAAACAATTTTGTCCTCTGATGCATAATTTCTGTGTCTGAATCACCTGGTGTCAGGGGTAAAATGCAAGTTTTACTTTTATTACAGTGCCGTCCCCCAATGCAGCCTTTTACTCTTCCCCATGGGAGTGAATGAGGACCATTAACTCCTTTGGGAGACAAAGAAGGGGTGCACTGTCATTGGGGTAGAAGCTGAACTTGCCCTGTACTCCTGGGGTCTCCATTTACTAAGAAGGTAGCCTGCTACTAACTGCATAGCCCTGTCCTGCGTTCTGATTCTTAGTCACCCAGGATGTTGGATATGCAGGATGGTGAACAGAGTTTTGGATTGGGAGTAGTGAGACCTAGATTCAAATCATGCCTTCCTTTTCCATGAAGCCTCCTGGGTGATGTGGGGCTATGTTTTTTCTTTAAAAAATAGCAGAAACGAGGAACAGGAAAGGGGGGAAAAACTCTTAATCCAGCAACTAATTAAAAAAAGAAAAAAGTAGAAGCTAAAATATAACAACAGTGGCAGCAGATCTATGCAAAAAGTTTCTGTAACAGATTTCCAAATACCTTAAAAACGTCCATGTGCAGTTGTCATCCACATGCCGTGCATGTATATTTGATGAAGTTATAAAGGTCCTCAGTCCATTGATTTACAGGAGGTGGGTGATGCTGTGCTAGTTGTTCTCTCTCTGCCTGACTTATCACACAGTGTTGCTGTGAGGATAAAATGGGGAAGGCGGAATAATTTATGCCGCCTTGAGCTGCTTGGAGGAAAAGCAGGATCACAATGAACTATACTGTTGGTCTTTCCAGGCCTGGGACCCACCTGTAACCCCCGGGTGGCAGCAGGGACCCACTGAGCTGCAAGCAGGTGTCCTCAGAATCATATGGCAGGGAGAGGAAAAACCTCTAGACCTGATATGTTAAAGAGAATTCCTCTCTACCACTGAGAGACCTCACCTCGCTTTCCGGTGGTTCCTCTAGGGATGCATACAAAGAGAGGCACGGAGTGCAGTACCCTTGCTCTCTGCATATGCACTGCAGCAACTGGCCCTTCCAAAGAGCAAAAAAACGGGAACAGTTCTATAGGGGATTGAGACCGAGCAGGCAGGGCTCTCTGAGCTCCTTGGAGGAAGGGCAGGATGAAAATATGGTAGATAGCTATAGATTTCGATAGGTAACATACAGGCAGTATAATCAAAAAGAATGTACAGGCTTTTCTTGGAACCTTACCACAAACTTAACTAACTGTGAGATAGTGTGGTATAGTGCTTTGAGTGTTGGTCTAGGATCTGGGATGCTCAGGTTCCAAATCCTCACTCTGCTACAGGAGCTTGATGGATGACCTTGGTCCAGTCACAGCCTGCCAGGTCAGGGTTGTCAGCCCCCAACTCCCATTTCCCGTGGCAGTGGGGATTTTTTTTTAAAAAAAGGCCTTTGAGCCAACGGTATGACATCACTTCTGGGGAAAACCCAGAAGTGACATCATGCCACTCTAGAAATAGAGAGAAACTCTACGGTAACACCACAGAGTTCCTGACAATTCCTAGAGAGGACCAAAGTCATACCATTGGCCTAACCTACCTTCCAAGGTTGTTGCAAAGAGAAAAGGGAGGTGAGGAGAATGATGTAATCTGCTTTGGGTCCCCATTGGGGAGGAAGGCAGAGTATAAATGAAGTAAATTAATAGGTAAATTAATAACTAGACCTCTTTCTGTTTCCAGAGTTGGGAAGAGGGTAGGTAGAACCCTGGATTCATGGTCCCCAGCTCCCTGCAACTCAAGCCTTTGTTTCACTGCCCCTTCAGCTCTTGCTTTCGCGCTGCCCCTGGCGTGAGTACCGCTCAGAGACTGGGAAGCCCTATTACTACAACTCTCAGAGCAAGGAGTCGCGTTGGACCCGGCCCCGTGAGCTTGATGATATCGAAGGTGAGAGTTCCTGGCAGTCAACAAGTGATAAAGTTTGGGACTGTGGGGTGGAGGTAAGCCTTGCCAGCCTTTCAGTATTAACTGTGGTGACCCCGGCTGCCTTTGTTTCCCCAGCACTGATCAAGGAGGAGGAAGAGGATTTGGAGTAAGTCCCTGGAGGAAGGGGGGGAAGAAAAACGTACGTGCAGGCATAGCACAGACATTGCCGAGAGGACTGACAAATGGAAATAAGACTAGAGTGGGGACGAACAGTTGCTGCTTTTGGTTCCAGCCTCAGCTAGATGCTGAACCATCTTTTTGAAGGCTCTGTATGTTGTCCTGCGGGGGATCATAAAACATAGGGGAGGAGGTAGAGGTGCTTTGAAAGATACTTGTCAACTTAAAAACAGAAACCAAGCTTTGAGCCCTTATGGCTATGTCAAGAAGCCTGAAATTACCCCGTGGCTAATTGGGGCTAAGCCAGACTTTTGGTAGTCGAGGGCTGAGACTTCTATGTGTAGCTCCTGAATATACATGGATATACAAATTTGCCTTATACCGAGGCAGACCACTGGTCCACCTGGTTCAGTATTCTCTGCTCTTATGACTGTCCATGGTCTTGGGCAAAGGTCTTCTGTAACACTTGCTGCCTGAGATACTTTTTGATTGGAGATGCCAGGAATTGAACCTGAAACTTTCTGTATACAGAGCCTGTGCTGGGCTGCTGAGCTATCGCTAGAGATGGAAGATTTCCAGAAATTTTGAAACCATGGAAATAAAGTATGCCCCCATTGCTTCATTTAGAGTACTGGCTATTTTTTCTCAGCCTTTTCTCATTCCTTGATGAAAAAAAATGCACGCTGCTTCTAGAAGTGGGGGGGAGGGGAATAATTTTGCAAAATTAGCGAACATAGCTGAAATTGGGCAAATTTTCTTTGTATATGCTGATGGCAAAATTATTCGTCTTTTGTGTGTCTGTTTGTGTGTGTTTTCCCCCCTGGTGCAAAGTCCTCAGGGCTCTGGCCTTTTATCTCTATGCAGAAGGCAGCAGCTGCATGAGACCCCTTTGTCAGGTCCTGCCAGTCCAAGCCCGTCTTCTGCTGCCACGTCAGACACGGAAGGGACCGGTGGCGTTGAAGGACAGGAGACCTCAGGCACCGAGGGGGTTCCTCCTGCAGCCGAGGAGGAAGCTGTAGTCAGGTGACAGGAGGAGGGGTTAAGGGAGGTGTGGGTTAAACCCTGGGTTCTCAACATGTAGCCCAGGATCCCGACTTCCGTGGGGGGATCATAAAACATAAGGGAGGAGGAAGAGGTAATTCTGGGGGTTACATGCTATTGCTGAAAGGCAAGCAGCAGCTGGAGCGGCTTGTCCCCACATTGTTCTATACCAGTGATGCGCACAGTGGCTCAGGAGCCACATGTGGCTCTTTGACAGGTCACACCTCACTCTCCTGAGCACTGTTCCCCATCGTGGTGCCCACCCATATTTCAGGAAAGTGGGCAAGGCCCTTGCCTAGTTGGGCTTCTGGTCAGCAGATGTTTCCCACCACTGAAGGAACAGATAAGCTGTGAGCCTCCCTGCCAAAGATTAAAGTAAATGTGGCTCTTCTGGTTGATCATAAATGCAAATGTGGTTCTTTCCAACCTGCAAAGTGTGTACCCTTGTTCTATGCGTGATGCAGAATGAATTGATAGGCCGAGGTGGCAAAATCCTGACTGTTCTAAAGTGGTTTAGCCACTTTAGAAGGCAGTAGATAGTAATATTTTTGAATGGATATAAGGAATTCCCTGAATGTTGTAAAGCTGCATATTAGAAAGAGTGAGAGGTTTTGACTAGCTTGTGCTAACCTACATCTATGCTTGGGGAACTTTTTAAGGACCCACGAAGCTGCCTTATTCTGAGTCCAACCATTGGTCTATAAAGAACAGGAGGGACTGTTTACTTTGCCTGGTAGTAGCTCTCCAGGGTCTGCTGCCAGATCTCCTTTTAAGTGGGATCCTTCTGCATGCAAAGCAGATGGTTTATCATTGAGCCCCATCCCTGTTCCAAGGGGAGGGGCACTGTGAAGTATGAAACACACATCCTAGAGACTGTAGTGGTTGACCAGAATTCTGCCACTGCTAGCTGCACTGGGTGTAGAATGGCCCTAAGCAAAGATTGTAGGAAGAGTAATTGGAGGAAGGAGGCTCGTTTGTTCTTGTCCTTTGGGGGTACAGTTTCCAGACAGGGGGCGTGTGGTGGGAGGGCCTAGCTTTAGCACAACATGCTCGCGTACATGAGGAGAAGCATAAACTTTCACACACAGATGGAGTTTCAGAGTGCTCCAGAACACAAGAACAGTAGCTCAGTAGATTTGAGAGGTGCTGGATTGGGCACCAGCATCTCCAGCACTGGGGCTTTGGCCCCGTTGTCGCGGTTGCAGCATGGGTTTTCCGGAGGCCCATTAAGCACTCATGAGATCGTAGAGATGTCGGCAAAGTGCACAGATCTCATGGTTGCAGCCACGATGGCCCTCGGACTCCCCCCAGCCTGGCCTGTGCAACATGCTTGTTTTTCCCTGCCCAGTTGTGGTCCTGGACGGAGAGACGAGGAAGATCAAGGCATCAGCAACACTTGGAGCAGCAAGGAAGAAGCCAAATACGCTTTTAAGGAGCTGCTCAAAGACAAGGTACTGAAAGGTTCAAGGCAGGAGGGAAAGGCTGGTGGAGGATCATAAGTTTTCCTACCAAGAATGTGGGTCAGTTTCTGCAAGCTCTACAACTGAGTGGTAAAAGCTTTTCCTGGACTAAATTGCTTTATGCTGGGGAGGGGGGGGGGGAGATATGAATGCTCTCCCTTTTTTTAAAAAAAACCCTCTCATTACACCTGGAAGAACAGCACATCAGGGAGGAGCAATGTTACCTGCAATGGTAAGAATGTTGCCACTTAGTTCTGCTAATTGTATGAACTCTCAGGCTGGGGCAAGGGATGCTCTGTATTCTTGGTGCTTGGGGGTGGGGCAACAGTGGGAGGGCTTCTAGTGTCCCGGCCCCACTGCTGGACCTCCTGATGGCACCTGGTATTTTTGGCCATTGTGTGACAAAGTGTTGGACTGGATGGGCCATTGGCCTGATCCAACATTGGCTTCTCTTATGTTCTTACGTTAACTAGCTGTGAGACCAGAGCACCAAGGCATTTGTGCCAGTGCCCTGTTGAATACTGTTGTTTCCTGGTTCCAGGGTGTCCCAGCAAGTGCATCGTGGGAGCAGGCCATGAAACTCATTAGTAATGATCCACGATTCAGGTATGGTTCTCACCTGATGGATGCTGGTACCCTCTTTGCCCTGCCTTGTCATGGTAGCCCCAGTCTGTAGCAATCATAGTTTCAAGCAGTGCCATCCTGAGCAGAGTTGTGTCTCCGAGGTCATTGACTTCAAGGCACTTATGGGGGTGTTGCTCTGCTTAGGATGGTGTTGTAAGGCCCAGACTGAAGTGCTCTTTTCCAAAGGGCTGGGTCCAGGCTACCCAACTTGGGCCCCCTGCAGCCACACACCAGCTTCAGGGAATGTTTGCGCTGAGGACACTGCACTGGCTGCCAATAGCATACTGAATCCGCTTCAAGGTGCTGGTGCTCACCTTTAAAGCCCTATATGGCCAAGGTCCAACATACCTACGGGACCGCCTTTCCCCGTACATACCCCAGAGAGCACTACGGCCTGGGTCTCAAAATTGGTTGACTCTCCCTTGCCCAAGGGAGGCTAGGCTAGCTACCACTAGGGCCAGGGCCTTTTCAGTGGCAGCCCCTACCTGGTGGAATGAGCTCCCAGAGAAGATCAGGGCCCTGTGGGACCTCTTACCGTTCCACAGGGCCTGCAAGATGGTGCTCTTCTGCCAGGCATTCAATTAGGGGCCGCTGCTGTCATAGATCCTGGCCCATGGCTTTTAACATCAAGCTGATGCCATAAGAAACCTTGAGCAGATAGACATCCCAGAACAACTGGGAAGTGGAAACCTTGTTGGTAAATGCACCACCTGAGTGAGTTTTAACTGCCGCCGGCACTTTGTGTCTGCACTTTGCACTTTGTGTTTTGTATTCGTTTTATATGCTGTGTTTCTAAGTAATTGTATGATTTTAATTGTATTTATACTTACTGGAAGCTGCCCTGAGCCGGCTATGCGGGGAGGGCGGGGTATAAATTTGATAAATAATAATAATAATTTAAAAAAACCCAAAGGAGAGCCCATTTGGGCTTGGAACACCACCGTGCAGGCAGGAGGGGCTCCTGCCTTCCCCTCCCCAGCAGGTTTCCTCTGCCGAAACAGGGTGGGCGAGGACTTATTTCTCCTTTTTTATTGCTCCATGTGCACAGAATGCTTCCCATGGAGCAGCAAAAAAGTCGGAACTGTCTCCCACCCCCAGTGCCATTCAGCACGGGAAAATGGCTGGGAGGAAGGAAGATGGGAGCCCTCCCGGCAGCATTCCTTTATGTGTTTAGCAAACATTCCCCGTAGCTGCTGTGTGGCTGCTGGGAAACAGAGTTGGGCTTCCCGGACCCGGCTCTTGTGAACAGAGCATGTGCAGGTGTCGCCCTGAGTGTTTCCCCCCAGTGCTGGAAACTGCTGGTCCTTTTGCCACTTGCCCTTTCTTGCGCCTCGCCAAGGGCACAAGCCCTTGAGCATCAGCCGTGGTCCTCTGCTCTGCACCCAGTGCCTTGCCGAAGCTGAGTGAGAAGAAGCAGGCATTCAACGCCTACAAGGCCCAGCGGGACAAGGAGGAGAAAGAGGAGGCCCGTCTCCGGGCAAAGGAGGCCAAAGAGGAGCTGCAGCACTTCTTGGAACAGCATAGCAAAATGAGCTCCACCACCCGCTACAGGTAGAGAGCACCACGCTTGCAACCGGCTTGATTGTGGGAAATGGAGAGGCTTCGGTTCTGTCTGGACAGCCTTGCTAGAAATGAACCAGAAACCAATGTGGTATAACCGTCAGAGCATTGGACTAGGAAGCAGGGTTGCCAGTATCTGGCTTGGGAAGTTCCTGGAGATTTGGGTGTGTGTGTGTCTGTGGACGGCAGTTTGGGGAGAAAGTTCAGCTAGCATGTAATGCTATGGAGTCCACCCTCCAATGTTGCCCTTTCCTTTAGGGGAACTGATCTCTGTAGTCTGGAAATCAGTTGTAATTCTGGGAGATCTCCAGATCCCAAATGGAGGTTGGTAAGCCTAAAGCAGAACCAGATTCAAATCCCCATCCAGCACCAGTCAGTGGGTAGTGTTAAGTTCCCTGCCAGAGGCCAGTCTGGTTTTGTGGATGGGCTATACCTGAGCCAAGCAGGTGCATTTTCCAGCTTAAGCATCACTTGTTGAGGCTTGAGCTGTAGCTGGGAATGCTGGATAACTGCAAGTTTGAATCACAGCAGACAAAAGATACTATTTTTTTTTTACTAGGCCTGGTCAGAAGACTGGTCTCTAGTATTCATCGCAAGCCTGGCCAATCCAAAGGCTTCATTCTGGCTGTCAATCACAGAGGCTGATGTTAGACATCCCCATTCCCTTCTAAGGTCTCTGAGGCCTAAGTGCACAGAGTTTATTGTGTAGAGTTGCCAGGTCCCTCTGAACAGCCAGCAGGGAACAGGGGTGTGTGCACTTATTGGGAGCAGGGAGAAACACCCCGCCTTTCAGCAATGTGCCTACGTGACCAGGAGGTGACGTAGGCACATTGGGGATGTTGGGCGGTTACACTCTTGTTTTTGGGCAAAACTGTATAGTAGAATTAGCTTCTGCCCTACTTTTTGCCCAAAAACGAGAGCGTCACCCCCGACATCCCTGATGTGCCTATGTCACTTCCGGGTCACGCAGGCATGTTGCTGAAATGCCGGGCATTCTTCCCTGTGGGGAGGGGGTAATTTTGGGTGGGGCCTGGCAGCAGGAGACACCCCCCACTGGGGCTCTGACATCTCTGTCATGGTAGCTATCGTGTCTGAGTCCCAATTTTAGGCCCTGAGGCTCTGGTATTGTGCTCCAGACTCCCTGATGCTGTTTGTAAAAAAAATAATAATCAGATTTTAGATCCAAAGAGCGTTGATCCAATAACAAAGATAAATTAAAGCAAATCAATTCACTCTATTATATATCAAAATAATAATGCAAAAATACAGTATTAAGAACAGACTGTCAGCAAGGAAATACGCAATAGTCTGCAATGCAGTACTTGAAAACCCAGTTTGATCCAGTAAAAGTTACTAACAAAGCTCCCCATAGAGACAGCTAATTTATGATTTACAAATTAAATATAAGGGTAAACTGGAATTATTTCTGCAACAGATTTAGGAAGACTTGATTTGTGGCCACTACTTGGCATTTCTCAACAGATCCTTGTGGGTTTTCATAACTTATTTTTAATGTTTATAACCTTTTAATGAATTAAACTGAGTTTTGTAGTTTCACATTTGAGATTATTTGCTCCTGTGGATTCATGGCTAAGAGGCTGATCTGACCAAGCTGCTTTATCACAGGCTGGATACTGTGCTTTCAACACATTTTAGCAATCATTTGCAAGTTGCAATCACCAAAGTGCATTGAAAGTGCATTATCCAATATGTGTGAAAGCAGCCCAAATCAGGAAGTGTTGGGTCTGAATATCATAACAAATTCCTCTTTGCCTCATCTGCAATATAATAATAATAATAATAATAATAATAATAATAATAATAATACCCATCTATTTTCTAAGGTTGTTGTATGATAGCATTTATATTACACTTCCATGTGGTCAAAGAGCTTGACATACATTAAATGTTTATTATTAATTAATGAATATAGGTCCTTGTTTCTTAAACTTTTTAAATTCCACTTTACTGTGCCGGTGTATCGTATGAAAGGGAAAGAATTTGACTCATTGTATCTATGTTAAATAATCATGTTGTGAAAATGGCACATTAGAGGCACCACAAGAATCTGGCTGAACTCTCATAGCTGCACATGTGCCAGAGTGGTTTTATGTGCATGCTTTGTAGGACATACCCATGTGCTCTTCTTGTCCTGCTATCCGTGGTCTCTTGTTGACCTCACTGCTGCAGCAGTATTCTCTCCCCCACCCCCGACAGCATGTTTTATTCCCTCCCGCCCAAAACACAGGAAAGCAGAGCAGATGTTTGGGGAGCTGGAAGTGTGGGCCATGGTGCCGGAGCGTGACCGCAAGGAGATCTATGATGATGTTCTCTTTTTCTTGGCAAAGAAGGAGAAGGTAAATGTGAGCAAGGGCAAGGGTGGGGTACTTTGTGAGTGGGCTTGGATTTCCCATTGTCCCCCTCGCCACCCCAATACATGTAACTCATGAGCCACCCCGCGCCCAACCCAGAGCTTGGGGATAGGAACCCCGGAGGCCTGCACTGCTGGGATGGGAGCTGGCCCCAACGCTGTCCCCTGCCACCCACCTAGGAGCATTCCAAGCAGCTGCGCAAGAGGAATATCCAGGCTCTGAAGAGCATCCTGGACAGCATGAGCCGCGTCAGCTTCCAGACCACCTGGTCCGAGGCCCAGCAGTACCTGATGGACAACCCCAGCTTTGCCGAGGATGAGGACCTGCAAAGTGAGGCGCCTTCCACCTTCCCGTTGCCCCAGCTCCCTCCCTCCCTTCCCCAGTTCTGCAGCCACTCTCCCACCCAGGTCACAGTTCTGGAGCTGAAGGGACTTGATGGAGTTCAGTGCGCAAATGAGCACACTCACATTGCTGTGATTTGTAGGGCTCTGTGTTGGTTTTGTGGTCATGGTTTTGTGTTGGGTGCAAGCAGGGTGCCACATCCCAACAATCTCTGCTTTAGTTTTCCTTTTAATTTTTTTAAAAAATGATGCTTCTGATCCTTAAAGAAGCAAAGACAGTATGTGGACAATGTCTGATGAAATTTCAGAAGCACATGGGGGAGGCGGTCAAGCAGGGTTTCTAGTAGCCAAGAAGCTGGGTTTCCTGTTAAATTCTTCCCCCTTCCCCTCCCAGACCCCATGACAAGCAGGATGTATTATCTGTGGCCTTTATGAAGGACTGCATCATTCAGGTCAGATCACAGAATTCAACCTTTTCGCGCAGAATTTTCTTGCAGCAGGGTGTGTTCACAGTCTTGCTAGGACATAGCCAGTTTGGGTGACTGTCCTCCATCTGTTTCTCCTGCTACATTTGATCATTTCTATAAGCATTTTCAATTTGCAGTGAGCTCTCTGTGGTCCTTTATTGGGTCTGCCCTCATAACACCCCTGTGAGGTAGGTCATGATTATCCCCATTTTCCAGATGGGGAACTGAGACAGAGAGAACATGACTTGACCGAGGGGCCACAGCAGACGTGGGATGGGTCTCTTGGTCTCTGCGAACAAGTGCTGCTGAGCAGGGTAGCATTGATGCCCACACTGTCACTGTGTGGGTGGGATCTTACTAGGCCGGCAAGTGTGTGCAGTGACTGGAGGGGGCATGTGCATGTACATGTGGCTTGGTCCCTGGCTGTTTTGGAATGAGGGCGCTGCTGTCAATCTGGAAGGCCTGTCCCCAGTCACCAAATACATGGCCCTTGCCGTTTCCCCTTGCCTCATTGCAGCTGGCACCATCTGGGCCCTATGCCCAGGTCCTCAAATACAGCATAATTTGTCCCCTCACATGAGCGCAGCGAGCCCAGGAATGAGTTACAGCCTGCAATTCTGTTATTGCCTCACATAAGAACAGAAACTGGTATTGCATATCTTTGCTTTCACTTTTTTAAAAAAAGGTTTAATCCTTAAGGTTTTGTAGGTTAAAGAGTGTCAGCAGTGCTGGGGGAGAGCCCAGACATCAGAGGAAGGACGGAGCTGGATCAGCAGACTGGGCTGACTGAGTCAGCCAGGAGGGCAGACTCCTGTCCTACTTGCCTGAGGCAAAGCCTGTTCCCTTTCTGTCCAGAAGTGTCTGAACGTTCCCTGTGCCCACCGGCTTTTCGCCACTCACCTCAACTTGGACCCCTCCCCCTTCTGCCTCTTTCAGACATGGACAAGGAGGATGCCTTGATCTGCTTTGAGGAACACATCCGGACCCTGGAAAGGGAGGAGGAAGAAGAGCGGGAGCGTGGCCGTCTGCGAGAGAGGCGCCAGCAGCGCAAGAACAGGGAGGCCTTTCAGGTATCAGCAGCAGCAGCCCCTGGGCTAAGAGGGCAGTCTCTAGGGAAACTCTGAGTCCCTGTCTGGAGGCCTTGCGAGCTCCACACATAACCTGGAGTACATTGCTGGGTGTTTCATTTACTTCCACCTGCTTTATTTATTTATCCCCATCAGGTGGGGATAAGTGAGTCACAGATCATCAGGTGACAAGAGCTGCTTGTCAACCACATATCCAGTAAGGGCAGAGTTGGGTTTTGCATAGCAAGGCAAGAGCCCTGGCCAGTGGTTCTCTCTGGGGAGGATGGAGGACGCTGTGTCTCTGGGCACATATGGGGCAGGCAAAGAAGAATATGGTACACAGCACAGGTCTGTGGTTCCTGAGAATGCTAGTTTTTATTATTATTGTTATTTTCTAAAAGAAAACCAACAAGTTGCTAGACTAGATGAAAAGCCCATGTGAAATTTTAGGTGACACCTCAGAAACTGGAGGAGTTGCTGCAGGCCTGTAGTCAGGATTTTGTCATTCAGGGGGCCTTTAAATAAAGTCAGGGGGCAATGACGTCACAAAATAAAAAATAAAATAAAAATAAAATGTTAAAAACTCAGTTTTGCAGCGTTCACACTCAGTTTTGCAGCGTTCACACTCAGTGTTGCAGCGTTTCCTACATGGGGAGCAAGCCATTCTTGGGGAAGCAGAGGCAGTGTCTCAGAGAGTTGGGAGTCCTCCAGGTGTCCCAGAGAACCTGGGGGTAGGGTGGAAGTCAGGGGGCCAGGCCCCCAAATGCCCCACTGTAGTTTCAGGCCTGAGTTGCTGGATGAGATTTCCAGTAGACAGAGGCAGGAGGTTAAGTGCCTGCTCCCATTAAAGTATATTGTCTTATCAATAGTGTCTGGAAACTTGCTGCTTTGTTTTTTAAGATGGTAGCCAGAATTGTCAAGAAGCTGAAATTTGGTGCCTAGCTAGGACCACATTCATTTCGTTTTTCTGTGCTTCCACGGGTTAACTTTTACCTTAAATGTTCATGGTAGAGGCTTCTCTAAAGCTTTTCTAGAAAACTTTGCAGGAAGGGGCCTTAAAAAAGGACACACACCCCTCCCCCGCATATGAAGTGTGTTGGGCTGGTGTGCAGGGGAGGTGGGAACCAGGGCCTTGTAACGGGCATATGGCCTCCTTGGCAGTGCCCAGGAATGGGGGAGGGGCTGACTCCCCGATCTCTCTCGCTCTATCGTAGAATAACCAGGCTGCTTCTTGCTCAGGCCTTCTTGGACGAGCTTCATGAAAGTGGGCGCCTGCACTCCATGTCCACCTGGATGGAGCTGTACCCCTCGCTCAGCACTGACAGACGCTTTGCCAACATGTTGGGTCAGCCTGGTAAGCAGCTGCTGGTCAGGAACCTCTTTCCCTCGCTCCCTTCTGTCAGTACGGCCTCTCTCTTCCAGAAAAAGAATATCTTGCGTAATCTCTGACTGTAAAGAGAGATCAGAAAGTCCAACATGGTGTGAACACCAAGCTACGCATTTGCCGGGGGCGGGGCGGGGAGAGCAACATTTCAGAAGGGTGGAACAAATTTATCTTTCATTGTGAAGCTTCTGACAGCAACTGATTGAGGCGGTGTGATGTAATGGAACTTTCTGTCCATTCCGGGAGCAAAGCTGTCCGATCTGCATGGTGTTGCCTCCTAGCACTGGCATTCAGAGGTTTACTGCCAGTGGATATGAAGGTTCCTTTTAGTCCCTACAGCAAGTAGCCACTGATGAACTGATCTTCCATCAGCCTAACCCCCTTTTAAAGCCATCTGTGCTCATGGTCATCGCTACATCCACTGGCAGTGAACTGCACAGTTATTGACTGTGGCGTGAAGAAGTGGCTCCTTTTGCCTGTCTTGTATCTGCAGCTTATCAACTCAGTTTGGTGCCCCCTGAGTTCTAGTATGGAAGAGGAGGAAAAAGCTCTCGCTATTCACCTTGTGCATTGCATGCGCAATGAGATAAACCTGTAGAATGCCCCCCTTAGTCAGCTTTCTCTTACCGAAAAGCCCCAGGTTCTTTACCCTTTCCCCATAGGAGTGGTGCTTCATCCCCTTAATCATCAGGTCCCACGGCTGCAGCCAGGAGCTCCTGAGAGCTAGGGCTCTCCTAGGGGGTCTGTAACATGCCCAAGAAGCATCGCTGCCGTGTTGAAGGTCCCAGGTTCAGTTGTCAGAGTTTCCAGTTAAAACATCTCAGATAGTGGGGCTTAGAAAGATCAGGGCCTGAGCTTGTGGAGCCTGGAAAGACAGCTCTAGGGCAGGCAGGCTGTTGCCCTCCCTCAAGTTTAAGGCAGCTCCCTATGTTTTTATGTATGTTATCTGTGTATGTTTCATTTCAGTGGTTTTCACACTTCCTGTCTTGAGGGGACATTTTCCACCCTGAGTTGTTTTCAGTGGAGCCCCCCGGGCCCATTGCTAAAGCCGTGTACAAATGACCCATCCTTGCGTCGACTCACCATACTGCGAGGGAGAGTGCCTGCAAATGTGCTGGCCCTGCCAAGTTGTCTGAACAGTGCAAACATGTGGAGGAAGTGCCCCTCTCCAGTGCTTGGAAAACATTGTTGATCATGGGGAGGGGGCACTGCCCTGTGCATTCTCACTGTGCAGATGACTGTGAAGAGGCAGAGGGCAAGGCCAGTCTACTTGTGCCTGGTGTCCTTCCCCACCAGACGGGTCATCTGCGCAGCGCTTGAACCTCTGGATGGCAGGGGATGCTGGAGCATGTTTGAGTGTCTCAGTTAATACAGAGCACTGTCTTTAGGCCTTGCTATCCCCACCACCTGAGCTGTGTAGTGTGTTCTGGACATGCCGTTGCTTCTGTACACTGCTAGGGAAGATTAGCATTGGGTGGGCAGGCTGTCTATCAGGGAAGCTTGTCTGCCACTTACTGATCTTACTGAGGACCCCTGAGAAGCTTCCAAGGAAAACCTGGGCTCCAGTGGAATGCCGTTTGAAAACTAGAATCTTATTTGCCCTTCTGGTGGAAGTTGCTCACGATGGGCTCTGGTGCCTCTGTTCTTCTACCCCTCCAGGTTCCACTCCTCTAGACCTGTTTAAATTCTATGTGGAAGACCTCAAGGCACGCTTCCACGATGAAAAGAAGATCATCAAGGATATTCTCAAGGTACAATCAGCATGGATATTGGATAGAACCCACAAGCTCTTTCTCTTTTAAAGCAGTCCAGCCCAGAGGTCCAGTGAAACCGCTGCATGATTCCATTGTTGGTTGGGTTCTTTCCTTGGGCTCTGCTTCCAGAATCGTCTTTTCGTAGCAATGGTTCTATGGCCCCATTGAAATTCCTCTTCTTTGCCTGGCACAAAATCTACCATACCTGGTACTTCATGTCAGTTTCACTTTTCTGAATTAAAAAAATTGACTTCTTGGAAGTGAGATTGACAGGAATTGGGCGGGTTCCCTGAGGGAATTTAACTGGTGGATCCCTACACTTCTAGTTCTGCATTATAATGAGCTACACAAAGTGTGGGAGGAAAAAGTTGCTAAAGTTATCCGTTAGAAAAACTTTGAGAAGCAGCAGTAGGACAACAATGTTCTTAGGACCCACCTGAAGTGTTGCGATGTAGGATGCAAGCTTTTGAACTCTTTGGGTTAAATGCTAAACAAAGAGACAAAGATGCAGCTGCTCATAGAGAAAAAACGACTCCTGCTGTTTGCTGGAGGGAATGGAGAAGGTGTTAGACAGTCTTTACTAGGTCAGATTGTACTAGGTACAAGGAAGAGCTTAGGCACTGGGGGATATTGGACAAATGTGTGTGACCAGGTTTTCTTTGCCAAAGCAGCAGGAATTCTAATCTGTCTCCAGCACTAATTGGAACACAGATGTCCCTTATAAGGCAGAAAGCATCAGTAAAAAATGCACTGGTCTTTTTACTATTGAGGCTGGAGATCAAGTTGAGGGGAGATAAGGAGGTCAATAGGTAAAATAAGGAGTCAGTAGAAATAAAATGACATGTTATTATCCAGTGGTTGGAGGGAATGTGTATTTTCAGGGCTATAGAAAAAGTTTTCTGTGTGATATTGGACACAGAATGCAGTTTTTAAAGAAATCTCCTCTTGATTTTTTTTTTTAAAAACAAAGTTTCTAGCCCACGCAACTAGAAGTCAGTTATGCAAGTAATTTTGCATAAGATTGTACCATTAATGGTTTGTGGGCAATGTCTGCTAAAATGTCAGAAGCCACAGTGGGCGTGACTAAGATTTTCAGTGCATGAAGCCAAGTCAAGTATTCAAAATATGCACAAAAAAACCAGAGACAATTGTTTTTATGACAGCATCCAATCTGTGAAAAGGCAGCTGAGGCATTTTGTATAAATAAATATCACAACTTGTGTCTTAACTGCACTGTTCTGCAAAATGCAGCTTCTCTTGACACAGGATTTTTATTACTTTAAAGGTAATAAGCACAGAGGTAGCTTTTTGCAGATGTTAGAGCTGCTTAATATAGGTGTGGCACCACTGGAAGCCTCAGTTTTCATTTCTAACTTTTGCACATACCCATACAAGAAAAAGAAGGCTAATTCAGTCCCAGCAGTGAGTACGTACCTCTTCTTACGTGGTGTAAGCCTGTTTGTGCACAGCTCCAAAGGAAAGATTGGGAGTCTGAGGAGGAATTCTAACAGTGTTTCCTCCTACTCTTTCCTCATTTGGCAGGACCGGAGCTTCAGTGTGGAAATAAACACGACCTTTGAAGATTTTGCCCATGTCATCAGCTTCGACAAGAGAGCCGCTACCCTCGATGCAGGCAACATTAAGCTGACTTTCAACAGTGTGAGTGGCCCGAGGGGGTCAGTCGGGGCTGTGGTTGAGCCAGGCACAGGATACTGTTTATGTTCCAATTATGCCACACCAGCTATGATCCTGATACCAGAAGACGTCTCAGGGCCAAAATACAGGAGACTTTTTAAATGAGTCAAGTCCAGGTTTCCTGGACCCAACTTATTTTCCCTGATGCCACACTGCAACTGCAGGGAACGTCCATTTAAAATGCTTGTTGTTGTTGTTCAGTCGCACAGTCGAGTCCGACTCTTCGCGACCCCATGGACCAGATTACGCCAGGCCCTCCTGTCTTCCGCTGTCCGCTGAAGTCTGCTCAATTTCATGTTCAGTGCATCGATGACACTGTCTAACCATCTCATCCTTTGCTGTCCCCTTCTTCTTTGACCTTCAATCTTTCCCAGCATCAGGGTCTTCTCCAGTGAATGCTCCCTTCTCATTTGGTGGCCAAAGTATTTGAGCTTCAGCTTCAGGATCTGGCCTTCAAGGGAACAGTCAAGGTTGATTTCTTTTAGGATTGACTGATTTGATCTCCTTGCAGTCCAAGGGACTCTCAAGAGTCTTCTCCAGCACCATAGTTCAAAAGAATCTATTCTTCGGCGCTCAGCCTTCCTTATAGTCCAACTCTCACAGCCATACATTACTACGGGGAATACCATTGCTTTGACCATGCGGACTTTTGTTGGCAAGGTGATGTCTCTGCTTTTTATCATGCTGTTTAGGTTTGCCATCGCTTTCCTCCCAAGGAGCAGGCATCTTTTAATTTCATGGCTGCAGTCACCATCTGCAGTGATCTGGGATCCTAGGAACGTGAAGTCTGTCACTACTTCTACGACTTCCCCTTCTATTTGCCAAGGAGTGATGGGGCCAGATGCCATGATCTTAGTTTTTTTGATGTTGAGCTTCAAGCCCACTTTTGCACTCTCCTGTTTCACTCTGAGCAAGAGGCTCTTGAGGTCCTCTTCACTTTCTGCCATCAGAGTGGTATCGTCTGCATATCTGAGGTTATTGATCTTTTCCCCAGCAATCTTAACTCCAGCTTGTGATTCATCCAGGCCAGCATTCCGCATGATGTACTCTGCATATAAATTAAATAAGCAAGGTGACAATATACATCCTTGTCGTACTCCTTTTCCTATGCTAAACCAATCAGTTGTTCCATATCCGGTTCTAACTGTTGCTTCTTGACCCTTATACAGGTTTCTCAGGAGACATATGAGGTGGTCTGGTACTCCCATCTCTTTAAGAACCTGCCATAATTTATTGTGATCCACACAATCAAAGGCTTTAGCATAGTCAATGAAGCAGAAGTAGATGTTTTTCTGGTACTCTCTTGCTTTCTCCATAATCCAGCGAATGTTGGCAATTTGGTCTCTAGTTCCTCTACCTCTTCGAAACCCAGCTTGTACTTCTGGCAGTTCTCTATCCACGTACTGTTGGAGCCTAGCTTGTAAGATTTTGAGCATGACCTTGCTAGCGTGTGAAATGAGTGCAATTGTGCAATAGTTTGAACATTCTTTGACGTTGCCCTTCTTTGGGATTGGAATGTAAACTGACCTTTTCCAATCCTGTGGCCACTGTTGTGTTTTCCAAATTTGTTGGCAAATTGAGTGCAGCACTTTAACAGCATCTTCTTTTAAGACTTTGAATAACTCAGCTGGGATACCATCACCTCCACTAGCTTTGTTGTTAGTAATGCTTTCTAAGACCCATTTAACTTCGCTTTCCAGGATGTCTGGCTCGAGGTCAGTGATTATACCATCGTGGTTGTCAAGGACATCGAGGTCCTTCTTGTATAGTTCTTCTGTGTATTCTTGCCATCTTTTCCTAATCTCTTCTGCTTCTGTTAAGTCCCTACCATTTTTGTCCTTTATCATGGCCAGCTTTGCATGGAACGTTCCCTTGATTTCTCCAATTTTCTTGAAGAGATCTCTAGTCCTTCTCAATCTATTGTTTTCCTCTATTACTCTGCATTGTTCATTCAGGAAAGCCTCCTTATCTCTCCTTGCTGTTCTCTGGAAATCTGCATTAAATTGGGCAAATCTTTCCTTATCCCCATTGCCTTTAGCTTTCCTTCTTTCCTCTGCTATGTGTAAAGCCTCATCAGACAGCCACTTTGCTTTTTTGCATTTCTTTTTCTTTGGGATGGTGGTGAGTGCTGCCTCCTTTACAATGTCACGGACCTCTGTCCATAGTTCTTCAGGCACTCTGTCTATCAAATCTAGTCCCTTAAACCTATTCTTCACCTCTACTGTATATTCATCGGGGATGTGATCTAGGTCAAATCTGAATGGCCTTGTGGTCTTCCCAACTTTCTTCAATTTAAGTCTGAATTTTGCAATGAGTAGCTCATGATCTGAGCCACAGTCAGCTCCAGGTCTTGTTTTTACTGACTGGATAGAGCTTCTCCATCTTTGACTGCAAATTATATAGTCAATCTGATTTCGGTGTTGCCCATCTGGTGATGTCCATGTGTAGAGACACCTCTTAGGTTGTTGGAAAAGGGTGTTTGCTATGACCAGCGTGTTCTCTTGACAAAACTCTGTTAGCCTTTGCCCTGCTTCATTTTGTTCTCCAAGGCCAAATTTGTCTGTTATTCCGGTTACCTTTTGATTTCCTACTTTAGCATTCCAGTCCCCTATGATGATGAGGACATCATTTTTTGGTGTTAGTTCTACGAGCTGTTGTAGGTCTTCATAGAACTGGTCCACTTCAGCCTCTTCTGCAGCAGTGGTTGGGGCATAGACTTGGATTACTGTGATATTGAATGGTTTGCCTTGGATTCGGACCGAGATCATTCTGTCATTTTTGAGATTGTATCCCAATACTGCCTTTCTCACTCTCTTGTTGACTATAAAGGCCACACCATTTTTTCTACGGGATTCCTGACCACAGTAGTAGATATAATGGTCTTCTGAGTTAAATTCACCCATTCCTGTCCACTTTAGTTCACTGATTCCCAAGATGTCAATGTTCATTCTTGCCATCTCATTTTTGACCACGTCAAGCTTACCTTGATTCATAGATCTTACATTCCAGATTCCTGTGCAGTATTGTTCTTTGCAGCATCGAACTTTCCTTTCACCGTCAGACACATCCACAACTGAGCGTCCTTTCGGCTTTGGCCCAGCCGCTTCACTCTTTCTGGGGTTACTTGTACTTGCCCTCTGCTCTTCCCCAGTAGCATATTGGACACCTTCCGACCTGAGGGGCTCATCTTCCGGCGTCATATCTTTTAGCCTTTTGTTACTGTCCATGGGGTTTTCTTGGCAAAGATACTGGAGTGGGTTGCCATTTCCTTCTCCAGGGGATCACGCTTGGTCTGAGTTCTCTGCTGTGGCCTGTCCGTCCTGGGTGGCCCTCCACGGCATAGCCCACAGCCTCATCGAACCACGCAAGCCCCCTCGCCACGACAAGGCAGTGATCCATGAGGGGGTTTAAAATGCTGAGCAGGCCCAATTCAGTGTGGGACCACTGTGTGAGGAAAGCAAGGGCTTCTGCCTTCCGTGTCATTTCCCCAAGCCAAAATGGCCCCTGGGGAGTTATTCGCACTTCTTTGGAGCTTCACATGCCGTATCCTTCAGGGCTTTGCTCCATGGAGCTAGACTCAGGGTTCAGAAAAGAGAATACTTCTTCCGTAAGTTTAGAACAGATAAAAGGAAGTACTTTTTCATCCAAAGAGTGATTAACACCTGGAATTCACTGCCACAAGAAGTGGTGGCAACTACAAGAATAGACAGCTTCAAGAGCAGATTGGATCCACATATGGAGCAGAGGTCCATCAGTGGCTATTAGCCACAAGGTATAGATGGAACACTATATCTGGGGCAGTGATGCTCTGTATTCTTGGTGCTTGGGGGGCAACACTGGGAGGGCTTCTGGAGTCCTGGCTCCACTGGTGGATCTCCTGATAGTACCTGGGTTTTGGCCACTGTTTGACACAGAATGTTGGACTGGATGAGCCATTGGCCTGATCCAACATGGCTTCTTGTATGTTCTTAGATAACATGTGATGGTTGGCTTGTGGAATGTTTCTTGAATTATAGGGGCCTCCTTCTGCAACTGTAGCTACTGTTTCTAGACAGGGAAAGGTTTGGCTCAGAGTGCGGGGCTTTTGATTTATTTAAGGGCCCTTCCTTGCAAGATATGGGGATGGAGACTGGCTTATGTGGATTTTGCAAATAGATTAGAAGGGCCCACACTCTGTTGACATTAGTTAGCATGAATGGAACCTCCATGTACGCAGAGGCAGTGTATCTCTGATGGGCAGTTGCTGAGGTCAGGCCCCTCTCTGTTTGTGAACTTCCAGAGGCACCTGCCTGACTGCTGTGGGAAATGGCAAGTTGGGCCCATGAGCCTTGGAATGCTCCACAGAGGCAGGCCTTAGCCTGTGTTGTTCACATGCTGCTGGGAATAAGAGGGGGCCTGTAGGGGGGTGACTGTTCCTGGGTGTTTTCTGGGGAAGGATCAGTGAGAAGCACTTTGGCAAGACAAATGGCACGCTGGGCCATGACGCCTCTCTCCCTCTGTCTCCTCAGCTGCTGGAGAAGGCTGAAGCACGGGAGCGGGAGCGGGAGAAGGAAGAAACCCGTAAGTTGCGGCGCAAGGAGGCGGCATTCAAGAGCATGTTGCGGCAGGCTGCTCCTCCTCTGGAACCGAACACCACCTGGGATGAGGCGAGTTCTCCCACTCCCATGTACAGGAGCAGTGTAAACGGGCTACTGGTTCAGGAAGGTGGCGTCCTGCACCCCCAGCCCTCTGTCCCTTTGGGTGGCAGCTCATGGAGTAGTTCATACGGAAGATCTCAGCCCTGCTGAAGGGGGAGGGGGATGTGGTGATGGAGCCTCATACAGGAACACACCTACTGAGTGGTTTGTGGGACCTGTCACTGGCAAGTAATATCACCACTCCTCTAGTCCTTGGGTCACTCAGTAGCTGTCGGCTTGCACAGTGTTGGAATCAGGGCCTCAGCAGCTCCGCTGCCACCTCTTGACACCTGCTAAAATGGGTGCCCTTTGCCCCCTTCGGCTGTATTGGCGCCTGCCCCACAAGCCACTGCTCATAGTAGATCAATTAGAATGGCTGAATATTTTAGGTTTGGGTCTCATTTTAGAGTTTTTGGGTCTCACTCTAGAGGTTTTGGAAATCTTGTCAAATAAACAAACACTCTGTGCTTTAAAATACATTTTCAGAAAAGATTCTCCTTAATTGTGCCACAGGCCACTAGAACTTAGCAGTTCTGCAGCCATCAAAGCTGTGGGAACTCTGGTTGAAGCATTGCGAGGAGTGTTCTGTTGCAGCTGCAAAGTTGCTGGTCAGAGGGTCAAACATGATCCCCTCAGTAACTTTCCCCTCAGCGGCAGTTCCAGAGGAATGTTCACTGTACACTGCTTAGTGGCGATCTGGGCTCACAGACCTGAGTCAGTAGCCAAATATCTAGTTTACCTCTAGTTCTGCACCCCACAAAAAAACTCAATCTTTGCCCTGCATAAATTTGGCAAAGCAAGCAGATTTGCCTCTATTTACTCATTTTGCAAGTTGTTCTATGCCTGCTACTCATGAGGAGGCACAGAAGGTTGTATAGTCTGCTTCTCCTCACTAGAGACAGTCCAGCTAGCCTATCCTTAAGGGCTAGAAACTTGCCCCTTTAAACATGACATTTAATGAAAACCCAGTTCTTGTTGCACCAGGCAAGCGTTCAAAGTGGGAAGAAGGGGAGTGTATGGGCACTGCTGCCAATAAAATGGTGGATCAAAATCATGGCCCTATTGCTTCCCATCCCAGGAAGGTTTCTAAGTTGCTGTGGCAAACAATATGCAAATTTGATTAACTTATATAATTTACACAAATTGCTATGAATTTCTAATTCTGTGTTTCTCAGTCTTCTGATAGTCAGTGAGAGGCAATGCTGTAATGTCAAAGCTAAGCCCAGGGAGACCTGTTTTCAAATCCCCACTCTGCCATGAAGCTCACTGGATGACCTTGCGCCAGTCACTCTGTCTCCGCCTATCCTACCTCACAGGGCTGTTGTGCAAATAAAATGGAGAAATATCAAGCCCACCTGCCTTTAAACCTTTCAAGGGCAAAAAATAAAGGGAACTGGAAACCAGCATCTGCAGGCTGGAGGAACAACTTTTTGGCTCAACAAGAATATGTTGGCTGAAGTCTTTTTAGTTAGCCAGCTGACATTTCGCTCTGAGATTGGGGTCAAAGTGACACAGTATAAACTGAATCAATAAATAAAGGTTGCTCTGAGCCCCTTGGAGGAAGGATTTGATAAAAACATGATAGATAGTCCAACCACTGGATTAAATTTGAAGGCATATAGCAACACTCTAAAAGTAAACCTTTGGGGACATAAAAATTACCCATCTTCAGAGGAGCTGATCTGCTGTGCTTCTGCAAGATATGCTGATCTCTGTGTCTCTCTTCAGTGGAAGGATGAGAGCCTGTAATTCATTCCTGAAAGGATACAAAAGGTGGGGTAACTCTTTGTCTGGAACAATCTAGTGATTCAGTCATACCTGACGTACACAGCAGAGTTACTTGCTCCAGTGGACACCGATTGGAAAGAGGTCAGAGCAGGGAATTGTGCAGAGCTGTAACAGGCAGCCTCCGTTGTGGGAAGGTATCTTGCATTTTTCATGGGAGATGAACAGCTCTCTTGCAGTGAAAATTTGGGAGTTATACCTCTGTTTGCTTATTTATAACCCACTTTACTCTCCACTGGGGACCAAAAGTAGTCCACAAAATTCTCACCTTCTCCTTTTGATCACTGGTCACCTCTTGAAATATTTGTCGTAAAATAATTGTTACTAACCATGTAGTGATCACTACTAGTGAACGGTGATCAGTATAAACCAGTATCAATTTATACTGATTGTTATCAGTATAAATTTTGTGTGGCACCCCTGAAGCTGTGCGTATTTTAGGAGAGGGTGTGACCCATGCATCTTGTCTTCCCTGCCAGGTGCGAGAGCGGTTTGTCAATAACATAGCCTTTGAACAAGTCACACTAGAATCAGAGCGAATCCGTCTCTTTCGTGAGTTCCTGCAAGTGCTGGAGGTGAGGAGGGGATTAATGGGAACCCTTCTGGGAGGCTTGGAATGACCAAGTCTCTGTGGGATCCTGATTGATGCTCTGCTAGGAATTCTGGGTTGGGGCTGCTGATATACTGCAGCAGTGGGATGGGGAATAGGTGGCATCCAGGAGGACTGTGCTTAGAAGACCCCCTGCTGCACTGCTGAATTCCAGATTACCCCGTCCCTTTCTCTCTGCAGACGGAGTGTCAACACTTTCACGCCAAGGCTAAGAAGCATGCGAAGAAGCCCAAGAAACACCATCACAAACGCTCAGCTTCGGTGAGGCCTTGGGCTAGGGAAGCCAAAACCGAGTGACTCAAGTAGGGGGAGGGCATGAGATATGGCAGGTTAGGCTCTTGGATGTCCCAGATAGAAAACTTTATCCCAGCCTGTTAAAAGTTGTTGGGCCACATCAGTGACGTTGCAGGAGGAGCCAGAATTGTGGGGGGAGACTCAGTAGCTTATATATGCAGCAAAATGCTGTGGGCACAGTGGATTGTATCACTTCATACCACTGATAGGGGTCACATTTATTAATCTGGTATCAAGTAGGGATGTACGTTTGGATGTTGTCTGAATATATATCTGGGGGGGAAATTTTCCAGTGTCCAGATGGTATTTGGGATTTTTCAGAATACCAGTAAATGGGTTGTGAAAAAATTCCAAAAATATTTGGGAATATGCAGGAATATTGAGGGACTGTTTTTCTTTAACTTTACACTGTGTTTTTCTTTAACTTTACACTGTGTCAGTGTCTTGCCAGGTCAGTTTGGGTTGAATTGTCTTGTTTGAGATTGGTTCTGTTGGTCTTCCACCAGTGATTCTTGCTTTAAGTTGAGTTGGCTTGGATTCTCTAGTTTGACATTTGTTCTGGTGAACGTGCCAAATTGGCTTATCATTTTGTACTACATTGGTTTGTGATTCTGTGGGGATTCTCTAGTTTTACATTGGTTCTGTTCAGCTTGCAATGGTGCCGCCTTGCTTAAGTTGGTTTGACTTGTATCCTCTGGTTTGAGATTGGTTGTGTGGGGCTTTCCACATTGGGCCATGGTACTGCTGGGACTCTCTGGTTTAACATTGGTTCTCGTTGCATTTGGAGGCTTATAGCCAGTGGCTGCTCTTGCGTGTTTGGCCATTGGCTTCTTTACTCTGGAGAAAGCATGGAATTTTCCCTCCCATAGGAAACAATGAGGGCAAGTAGAATGGCTGGGGGGAGCACATTGTTCAGGAGTCCATACAACTGAACCCCTTGACCTAATCTACTGAAAGCTGAGGGAGTGTTTAGTGGTCAAGCAGCACTAGGATCCCTGTGATTTTAGGATAATTTGCTTGGAAAAGAGACATCCCAGCCTCCTGGAAAGAGTCTCCCATAGGAAATAATTACTCTGGCAAAAACACAAATCCAGATACCAAATGGTATTGGTGACAGGCTCATAGCTGGCTCCCTTGCTGTTTTGCGGGCCCCTCCCCCAATCCTCAGCTCCCCCTCCCCCCTCCAGCCCCCTCACCCCCTGATCGATCTGAGCTGGCATCTCCCTGTTTGAGCTCATCTGTGATGAGTTGAGTCTCTTTAGGACCCAGCAGCAACCAGTGGTTGACCGACACATACAGTGGTCGGATTGCAGCAGTTAGCTCCTCCTGTTGGATTTTCTGTGCCAGGCTTCAGAAAAGATTGTCAGCTCAGGGAAGGAGTGAGGGAGGACGCTTGATCCCCGCTCTCCTTTTTTTTTTTTAAACACAGCAGCTTTCCTAGACCTTTTAGTGTCTATTAACATTGGGATTCTGGCTCGCCTTAGAGGAAGGCTCTAGTAGGGGCTGTGTGGGTGCACGTCAAGCAGACCCCCCTGCCTTTGATGTAATTAGCTGGTGGGCCCCCCAAGGCCCCCTCCCCCCAAAATCCATAGCTTTTTTGGCGAACCCAGATCACCCAGAATACTGGTATTTATGCTCTTCCCCAATCCAAATAAAGAAATACCAATTTTTTTCCTAGGATCATATCTCTATTGCCAGGCAAAAAGTTCCCCCTAAATAGCAAACTAGCAAGCAGGCTGGACATTCGTCTTGATGTGCTAGTGTCCTAGCCAGCAGGTGAAAAAGGCAAGTCCCAGTGACCACAGGGTCTCACAGCAGGGGATCTCAGGTCACAGTCCAAGGTCCAATGACACAATCCAAAGTCAAAGTCAGAAAGCAGTCCAAGGTCAGGTCATACACTCCAAAGACAGTGTCCAAAAGCAGGCAGGGATCAAGTAACAAAGTTCCAAAAACTCAGCAAGTCAGACAACTGGTAGACTCATTACCAGGACTGCAGGCAAGTTGATCCTACTGCAGCCTGACATAGGGCATTTCCCTGCAGGTGAGGCTGGTCCCACATTACGCTCCCCTCCGTAAGCTGAGTCAGCTTCTTTACTCATGAGGAGTAGCAAGGTCCAAATCCTGTGATGACTCACAGCAGAGAGGAGGCCTCAGGCTGCCCAGTGTGTACTCCTGCACCTGGTTCAAGCTTCAGGCCTTGCCCTTTGCCTTCTCTGCTCCTGGGGTCCTTTGGGAAACCATGGTGGGTCTGTCAGTGGGTGAGCCCGTGCTGGAACCCCCTAGCCTGAGGGCATTGTTGGCTCAGAGGGTGGCACTGCTGTTTACTCGGGGTCCCTTTGGGGAGGCTCTGAGAGACCAGACTGACAGGGAGGGTGGGCCAAGGCAGAGCTTGGGGACAGGTTGTCTTCCTCCTCAGATGATGACTCATCCTCCTAAGTCAATTGGCATTCCTGGCTCCCATGATTTCCAATGGGGCTTCAAGTCTCTCCCATTGTTTCCAATGGACAATCCTGTCCTTCCTTTTAGTACATTCCCTTCAAAGTGATGATTGGCAGGGGCGGCGGTTGGAGATGCTGGCCGGCCTCAACCAGCCATTGGGTTGGGGGGGGGGAGCCAGGGAGGTTTCTCTCCGCTCTCCCTCCTTAAAGAGTAATAGAAGGGGTCTGGCGTGTGTCTCTCTCCGTGAAGGCAGCTTTCAGTGCCCTGATGGTGGAGGAGGTGAGTCTGGCCCCAACGGAAGCTGTGAGAGCAGAGAAGAGGTGTGGCGATTGCCAAGTGGGTGGCAGGGAGCCGCCTGGAGAGACGTTCAGCAGCCAGGAACGGAGGCCCCATCCTGGGCAGGCAGGGTGGAGCCTCCCAGCCACATCCGGGCGGTTGCTTGGGGTGCGGCTGAGCCAGAAGATGGGCAGATCAGTGGGAGTCTGAAGGGAGCTGGCGGCAGGCATGGGAGGCAGGGAGGCAGGGCCAGGGGGTGAACAGGCACGAAGGATGCCAGCAGCAACGGGAGCTGGCCCCATGGCAAGGTGGGAGGCCTCAGCAGGAGGGGCGGGGGCGAACAACAGCTGGGAGGGCCGGTAAAATAGCCACGTCCCCCACCCAGCAAGACAACAGGCTCCAGGAAGCTTCTCCCGGCCCCCGACTTTCTCCGCTCCCGTGAGTGCCGCCTACCCATCCTGTCGTCCATGTCCCTGGCTGTTGTGTTCTTTTTCTGGGGTGGTCATGGCGCTGCCGCTGGCTGCCTCCCTCTGTCCTGCCTACCTGGCACCCAACCCCATATTCCTTCACCTCAGATTCCTCCTCCTGGTTCTGCTGTCATGGCCAGGGTGAGTGGAGGTGGTGAGTGTGGTGGAGAGAGGCGAGCAGGGAGGCAGGCAAGGGAAAAGGTGACATTGGTGGCGCCGGTCTGGCCAGCTCGGGCTGGAGGGAGCGATCAGGCTGTGGCGAGGCCAGCCGGGGCCGTCCTCCTGCCTACCCGCAGGAGTGGCCACTGGAGAGTGAGGGCAAGAGTGTGTTTGGAGGCTGTGTGGGTGGGACTGAGGGAAGCAGGCAGCCAATGGATATGGACTCAGGGTAAGTGACACAGCATGGAGCGAACTAATTTTGCCGCGCATCAAATCTTGCCACCCCAAGTGAATTATATATAAGGAGTGACTAGGGATAAGGCCTGTGGTAGACGCAATACAACAGGCTCTAGGAGGGAGGGAGGGAGGGAGGGAGGGAGGGAGGGAAAGAAAGAGAAAGAAAGAAAGAAAGAAAGAAAGAAAGAAAGAAAGAAAGAAAGAAAGAAAGAAAGAAAGAAAGGGGAAGAGGGTGAAAGAGGGAGGGAAAGAAGTCAAAGAGATGGGGCAGAAGGAAGGGAGAAGGAGGAAGGGAGGAAAAGAATGCAAAGAGATGGAGGGAGAGAGGGAGGAAGGAAGAGAAAGGAAGGAGGGGAAGAATGCAAAGAGATGGGAAGGAAGGAAGGAAGGGATGGAAAGAATGCAAAGCGATGGGGAGGAAGGAAAGAAGAGAAATGGGGACGGAGGAATAGAAGGCAAAGGAAAAAAGGGAAAGAAGGAGAAAGAAAAGGGTAAGAGCTGCTGGGAAGAGACAGAGGGAGGGAGGGCCAGGGAAGGGGGGCTCTCTAGCTCTTACTTGGCTCAGCTGGCGAGCAGGGAAAGGTGGTGCAGGGGCCTCAGGAGTCCTTTCCCCGCCCATCCGCCGCAGCAGGTGAGCAGGGAAAGGTGGTGCGAGGGCCTCAGGAGTCCTTTCCCCGCCCGTCCGCCGCAGCGGGCGAGCAGGGAAAGGTGGTACTGGGGGCCTCAGGAGTCCTTTCCCCGCCCATCCGATGCAGGGGGCGAGCGGGGAAAGGTGACGCAGGGGCCTCAGGAGTCCTTTCCCTGCCCATCCGATGCAGCGGGTGAGCAGGTAAAGGTGGCGCGGGGGCCTCAGGAGTCCTTTCCCCGCCCGTCCACCACAGCGGGCAAGCGGGGAAACATGGCGCGGGGTCCTCAGTAGGCCTTTCCCTGCCTGTCCACCGCAGCGGGTGAGCAGGGGAAGGTGGGGGGGGTCAGGAGTCCTTTCCCCGCCTGTCCACCAAGCGGGTGAGCAGGGAAAGGTGGCACGGGGTCCTTAGGAGGGCTTTCCCCACCCGTCTGCCTCTGGCAAGCGGGGAACAGTGGTACAGGGGCCTCAGGAGGCCGTTCCCCACCTGTCCAGCTCAGTGGGCAAGTGGGGAAAGGTTGCATGGGGGCCTCAGAAGGTAGGGGGAGATACCATGCACCCTGTGGATTGTTGGGCCTGGCCATCGCCTGAGAGGACACTGAGGGTGAGAGGCTGGGCAGCGCTTTCCTGTTATCGCAGCCTGGCTGGCTCCTGCCGCAGCCATGGATGACTGGTGCGGTGCTGCCATGGTCAGCCTCAGTGTCCCAAACATCCTGGCTGCAGAGCATCCATCGTCTTCAGCGGCTGTGTATAAACTGAGGGCAACACACTGGCTGCTGGCTGTGTGGGCGGGACTGAGGCCACGCAGCTACCCAGCAATTGGAAGAGGTTTGGAGTGGCAGTTCATGCGGCCAACTGATCTTGCCGCACATCGAATCTTGCCACCCCAACTGGCTTTTATATATAGGGACAGATAAGCAGCCCTGAGAGCTTTGGGGATATACGTTTTTAAATAAATACGTCTCTGTGTGTGTTTGTAAAGTGAGACAGTGTGCTGTAGCGCTCACTATTTGACTAGGAGAGGGTGAGCATTCAGGTTTAAATCCACAAGCCACATTCAGTGTACATTCAGTGCCTTTGGGTCACTAATTCTTAGCCTAACCTACCACATAAAGTTGTGAAGATTAGGGGAGATGGCCATGTTCTGTGTTGTTTGCAGGAAGGATGGGGCAATAACATTGTCAGTATCCCTGCAATAGATATGCAGTCTGGAGGGAAGATACCCGAACTGTAAATAATAAATGGCTACTCTCTACGTATTTATTACATTTAAAACAGGTAGTACTGAATGGCTTTAGTTTTATGTGTGCACTTGGCAGGCACACCATTTGCAAGCTGGAGGATGAGTCCTGCTTCACTGGGGCTGTGGGGCAAAGGGTTTATACAAATATTTGCCTTTCTAGCTGGCTTTCTAGCCTCCCTCTGGCCATGAAGGTTTGCTGAATCCCCATTTCTCCTCATCAGGGCTCAGAGTCAGGCTCAGACCATCCCCACCGCGCAGCCAAACGCAAGAAACGGAACCATTCTGAATCAGCTGGTTCAGGAGCATCTTCCTCACCTGATTCAGGTAAGAGTGAAGTTAAATTACAGGAAGCAGAGAGTAGGAATAAGTGGCCAGTTCTTGCAGTGGAGGGAGGTGAGCAGTGGGGTCCCACAAGGGCTGGTATTGGGACTGGTGCTCTTTTCATAAATGATTTGGAATTAAGGGTAAGCAGTGTAGTGGCCAAGTTTGCAGATGATATCAAATTATTTAGGCAGATTGTGAAGAGATGCAGGAGGATCTGTCTAAACTGGGTGAGTGGGTAACATGGCGAATGAAATCCAGTGTAGCAAAAGAAGAGCCCTGCTGGATCAGACCAGAGGTCCATCTAGCCCAGCATCCTCTCTCACACAGTGGCCAACCAGATGATCTGGACAGCCAACAACAGGGCATAGAGGCAAAGTCCTTCCCCTGATGTCAGTTTCTAAATTGAAAAGTCCCAGATTCTTCAGTCTTACCTTCAGCAAAGGTGCTCCAACCCCCTAAACTTTTGGTTGCCTTCGTCTTTACTTTTTTCCAGCTCTACAATGTTCTTTTTGAGATATGGCGACTAGAACTGCACACAGTATTCCATATGAGGCAGCGCAATAGATCATACTGGTTGTTTTATTTGCAGTCCCTTTCCTAATAATTCCCAACATAGCGTTTGCCTTTTTCACTTCTGTGCCACACTGGGTTGATGCTTTCGTTGAGCTTTCTACTATGACACCAAGGTTTCTTTCCTTCCCAGTCTCAGCTAGTTCAGATCCCATTATCATATACTTAAACTCCAAGTATATACTATCTACTAAGTTACTGTTATCTACATGCTTGTTCACTTTCTTGAAGAACTCCGAAAGGTTTGTGAAGTGGGACTTGCCTTTGCAGAAGCCATGCTGATTTCCTCTCAGCAGTCTTTGTCCCTCTATGTGTCTAATAATTTTATCTTTGATTACAGCTTCTGTTAAGTTGCCTGGGGCAGATGTTAGGCTAACTGGGCTGTAATTTCCTGGTTCCCCTCCCCTTGTTAAAAATTGGTGTAACATTTGCTACCCTTCAGTCTTCTGGTACAGTGGCTGAATGCAGTGATAAGTTACATATATGGATTCATAGATTAACATCCTCACATTTGAGTCTTTAAGAACTCCCGGGTATATGCCACCAGGACTTGGAGACTTATTGGCTTACCATTTCCCCAGTAGGTCTAGAACTTGGTCTCTCATCACCTCTATTCAAATCAGTTCTTCAGATTCCTGTCCTGAAAATAATGACTGTGGCATGGATACAAGCCTTACACTTTCCATAGGGAGCATAGATGCAAAGAGCTTCTCTGCCATCTCCCCATCTTCATTTAGTAATCCTCTTATTTCTTGGTCATCCAAAGGCCCAACTGCTTCCCTGACTGGTTTTCTGCTTTGGATTTATTTAAAGAAATGTTTACTGTTTGTCTTGATGCTTTTAGCAATCCCCTCCTCAAATTCCCTTTTTGCATGCCTAATTATTGACTTGCATTTCTTTTGCCAGAGCCTGTAGTCCTTTCTGTTCACTTTTTTGGGACAGACCTTCCACTTTTAAAAGAAGCCTTTTTACTTTTTACAGCTTTCTTGGCTTGCATTGTTAACCATGCAGGCATTCTTTTAGACAACCTCCTGTGGACTCACTTTCCATTGAAGCCTGAAAACTGAAGACAAGGGGAAATCCCAAATGTCCAGATATTTATGGTAAACTTAAGTCAGCTTCCTTTCTAAGAGTGACAGCTGCTTTAGTGAATCCCATGCAAAGCTCCATCTCTGATGTCAGAAGCTACTGCTACCCATCAGAGCCATATAGAATATAGTCCCACCTCCATCAGGCATTTGGTAATGGCTCTGAACTTCCATGACAAATAGGTGGTCTGTTCCAAAGTGGATTGTTGTTTGTCCAAAAGGGATTAAGTGTGCCAGAATGGTCCATTGTGGAACGGAAGTAAAAGGGTCATTGTAATGTAAACCTCCAGGGTCCAAGATCCCAGGTGGCACTCTCGAGCCTCAGTAAGTTTTAGAGTTTCTGTCACATGCAGTAGCAGTGAAAAAGGCAGACTCCATGTTGGGGATTATTAGGAAAGGGACTGAAAATAAAATGGTCAATATTGTAACACCGTTGTATATATTGTAATACCCTTGCAGCCTCATTTGGAATACTGAGTGCAGTTCTGGTCACTGTGCCTCAAAAAAGAACATTGCAGAGTTAGAAAAAGTACAAAAGAGGGCCATTCGGATGGTTAAGGGGTTGGAGCATGTTTCCTAGGAGGAAAGGCTGAAGATTCTGCGACTTTTTCAGTTTAGAAAAAAGGCAACTAAGGGAGGACATGACAGAGGTACTAGGCTGCAGCGTCAGGGGAAGGCCTTGGCCTCTATGCCCTGTTGTTCATCCCCAAGCACAACTGGTTGGCCATTACATGAAACAAGATGCTGGACTAAATAGACCACTTGTCAGATCCAGAAAGGTTCTTCTGGGGTAGTGAGAAGTTGATCCACTGCAACTGGTAATGTGTGCTTATTGTGGGAAAAGATAGTTAGGATCTCTGGCCTATGCGAGATCTTTGTATCCTACGCACTGAAACCTGGCTTGGTCTCTGTGCTTGTGCCAATTTCCTCTTGAGCGAGGAAGGGCTGCCATGGACAGAGATGGGTTGGGCTCTCCAAGATCTTCACACGCATCCGAGGAGGCCCACATCCAGAATCCCACATCCTGTCGCCTTCTGTGTCCACAGAGCACAGCGCCAGGCGCTCCAAGAGGCAAAAGAAGAAGAGCAAGAAAAAGAGGCATAAATCGGTGAGTCGCGGGAGTGGACAGTCTTAGACAGTCGCTGAGGCTCAAACTAGACTTTATGACTTTTAATGAGTTGGGTCCTGGCCTCGTTCCCCAAGCACGACTCACATTCCCCACAGTCACACAGGAGCTGCAGCAACTGCCTTTTAAAGAACTGTAGGGACCAAATTTCACTTGGGACCAGGGTAGGGGAAGAGAAGGCATTCCTGCCTCATCCTGTGCTGTTTTCTCAAGCCAAAATGCCCGGGGTGTGTGTGTTATTTTCCCCATTGTGGAGCTTCCTGTGTAATAGCACAAGTAATACCCCTGGGATGGTTTTGGCTCAGACAAACACCACATGGGGGCAGGAACCCCCTCCTTCCTCATGTTGTGGTCCCAAGCAGAATCTGGCCCGGTAGTTCTCTAAGGAAGGCAGGGCATCTGTTACACTATGCTGAAGAATCACAATTTTAATCTGTGCCAAATCAGTTGTTTCAATAAATTGTCCCAAGGCCTTGTTTGAAGGCGCATGATGTAATAACTTTGCTGAATCTCTCCCTGGATAGAAGAGTGCCTGTCCCCCCCCCCCAAGGTATGCCACCTTGAATTCTGTGGAACACAGGTGGGGCACACCTGTAATAAAATATATATAAAGTAAGTAGATTTGCCTCTGCATGTTTATAGGAAGAGTGAAAGAATGGAATTGAAACCACGTCTTTGTTCTCTAGAAATTTTGCCATGTTTGCTTCCTTTGAGCAGCGTCCGTAGTTCATTCTTCCCATATTATCTTCAGAACAACCCTCTGAGGTGGATCAGGCTGAGTGTGTATGACTGACTCTAGGATAGCTAACAAAGAGGAATCTGAGACTAGGTCTCCTCGATCCTAGTCTAGTGTGTTAAACAGTATACCCCACTGGTTGTAGCCTTTTTGACCTTTTTAATCTTTGAAACTCCAGTCCACAAACCATTTGAATCTTTTGCAGCCTTTAAAGACAGAGAGACATCTGGGTATGCTGAATTCTGCATGTGTCAGTATGATCGTTGAATGCACACAAGGAACTGGTGTAAGGCAGGTTCACATGTACATATCATTCTCTTGATCTCTGATCACCTATTTCCTTAGCCCTTGATCACTGGTCATAGGACATGTGAATCAATTCCCCTGGAAAAATAATTTGCATTTGCAGTGACATGAGGCTGATACCATAGCTATCATAGCTTCATGCCAGCCCTTGCTTCACACTGTAGTCCAAAAGTGATTAAATAATACTATCAATTAGGATGTGTAAGCATAACTAGCCCTACGTTTTATCAGTTTTTAAAGTCCAAGTCATGCTTTCATTTTTTAACTTCATGAAACTCCAGTCCCTTTTTAAATACCCACCATGTGGATTAAAAGCACCCCAGAAAGTCTTCTGTCCTGAGCTGGATGGCCTGGGCTAGCCCAATCTTGTCAGATCTCAGAAGTGAAGCAGGGTTGGCCCCAGTTAGTATTTAGATGGGAGACCACCAAGGAAGTCCAGATTTGCTTCTTTCAGGCAGGCAGTGGCAAATGCCCTCTGCTCCTTTCTTGCCTGAAAACCCCATGGCCCTGCGGTGACAATGAGTCTCTTGTGACCACACACACACACACCCAGAACTGAATGGGGCATTACACTCAGTATTAAGGTCTTCGGAAATTTGGAGATTCAGTTCATCACAAGAGAATCCACTTGGGTTGAGCTTTTTCCATTAGGGGGCAAATGGGATAATGTGACTTGACTGTCTGTTATGGGAGGTTGATGTTGGGAAGAAACCTTTTGCTCTATGAGTTGCAGCAGAGGCTTTGGAGGCTACCAGAAAATGCAGGGAGCTGGCTGTGATCTTCAGTGCCCCACTTCTCATGATATCTGCGGGCAGAAACTTTTCCTAGGCTAAACGAAACAGGAGTCCTGTGGCACTGTAGAGACTAACAGAAATTATTCCATTGCAAGCTTTTGTGAATCAGAGCTCACTACATCACTGTGGCACTTTATCTTGCCTCCTCTTTCCTTCTGGATGTTAAATCAGTCCAGTTATATTCTGTTACTTCCTTTTGTATCTGCTTGTATTGTGGCCTCCTGAACTGGATTTTACATTAACCCTGCTCTGCCTGCAGACCAAACTAGACGTGGTGGCATGCACAGGTCTAATCTGTGGATGCCACTGCCATTTTAAAGCCTAATGAGTTGATATAAAAATGCTGTGAGAACACAGTCCTGATCAGCCCTGCAGTGCAGTGAGATGAAGTGCTTTTGTTGTGCCCCCCCCCCTCCCAGCCTTTTTGGTGCCTAAATAGCCGTGGGGGGGGGAGATGCAGCTGTTTCAACACTTGAAGAGGCACAGTGGGGAACAAGAGCATTTCATCCAGTTGTGCAGCAGGCCTGATCAAGATGGGGCCCTTTCAGCATTTTTACAATATCTCTTAAACTTTAAAATGGCCATCACATCTAGTTCGGCCCTCTGTAACAACAGTTGGGGGTGGGCCTTACTCTTTTGATCAGATCTTGTTTTAAACCAGCCTCTCCTTGTAACATCTTTCCTCCCCACTCCCTTTCTGTTGCATCAATCAAATGGATCTAATTAAAATGCATCAATTTAATGGATGTACACTTCCATTAGAGGTGGTCTGATTCATAGAAGATGGAATTGCGATGGAATAAAATCTGTCCGTCTCTTGGGTGACACTAGACTCCTGTTTTATTTTGCTGTCTCAGACTAGCATGACTACCCATCTGGAACTTTCCCGAGGCCCATCTATCTCCTCTGAGGGGATTTGCCTTGTCTTGGCTATACCACAGGCCATGGGCCATGAGTTTAAGCCACTTGTAGCCGTTACCTAGCTATTCTTTGACTCACAGGGGAACCTCTTTCATGGTGCCCCTTGTTCTGTTCTACTCCCCACTTGTGGCACTGTATAGATTTTGGTTTAATCTTCATTGGGATTTCTGAGTAAAATATTGTGCTTTGGCACATGGGATCGAATACCCATTCAAGCCTTTATGATTCTGTGATAAGCAACTTGTATATTCTGCAGGTGTGCAAGCAAAGGAACTGATACTGAGCGCAGAAATCAGCATCTCTTTCTTTTTAACAGCAAGTTTCTAGACCTTATGATTACAAAACTGCGAGGACTGTGTCTTGTGAAATCTTGAAAGCAGGGAATGGGAACAGAAGTTCTTGGGGTTGGGGGCTTGGGTGTTCTGCATTTTTTTTTTTTTTGCCCCTTCTGTCGACTAAAGGCCGTGCCTAAATGTTCCCAGAGTAACATGGTTGCTGCAGTCCCCTTCATGACCCCCATATTGGTCTGGCCCATCTTATGATGTAACGGCACACTGTGCATCACTTGCATGGTATGCTAGATATGCTGTTAGAAGAAACTTCGGAGTGGAAGCCATCATGCAGACGCTGAACACAAGTGGGACAACCACACGACTTGTGTATAAATCAAATAAATAAAAGGAGGAAGCAGAATAATTGGAACCACCTAACCAAATAGCAGCTCATTTTGCATATTGTAATGCATACGAGGTGTATCCAGCCTTCGTTGGAGCAGAATGTTAATTGTTCTGGCATAGCAAAAAAGCACACACACCTTAGACCATTCCAAGACTCTAGTTTTCTTCGCCTTGCCAGGCTGATGATCACCAAGCCAGCAGGAACCTTAACTGTCGTGTAGCTCCTTCCAGGCCTTTTCCCCTCCGTGGTTGCCAGCTGCCTCTTTTACAGAACAGCCCAGAAAGTGAAGCCGAGCGCAAGAAGGAACCCAGCCGCCCTGACGAGTGGGAGCGGGAGAAGGCTCCTCCTCCGAGGCCTGAGGGAAGAGGCCACTCCCCTCCCCAGGGTGCCAGGAGGGAGCGGGTGAGACTTGGCAGGACATGGCAGGGGGTGGGGTGGGGTGGGTGGAGGAGAGAGGGCTTGCAAAGGCCTGCAAAACAGGGCTGTGGACAAAGGGCAGTGATGGAAATGGGACAAGCCTCATGGAATAAGATGTTCTGGCTGAGGGAAGGCATGGATGTTCTTCACCTGTGGTTTTCATTTGCAGAGTGGCTGGGATACCTCAGAGAGTGAGGAGCTCAGTGAAGGGGAGCTTGAACGGCGGCGCCGGACTCTTTTGCAGCAACTGGGTGATCAGTAACAGCTGCTGCTGCTTTCCCTTGGGATTTCCTTCCCCCACCCCCGTTACATATGAGATCCAGTTGGTCCCAATTGTTTTCCTTTGGCCTGGATGGCATCCAAGCCAAGTGCGTGCATTGCTCTGACTGGAACCTGCTCAGTCAGGCCACAGCCCTTCGTGGTAACTGTTTACTGAGGCGCCCTACCTCTTGGGAGGAACAGTCTCCATTAACTTGCTCTGTCTGCATAGAGAGCAATTTTGGATGGAACATCTGGACCTCGATGGCATCCACAGATTTTAGCACTAGCTCTGGGATCCAGCCAGAAGATGAGATGGGATGGGGTTGGCTCCTGCCTGCATTTGTTGGGAAACCAGACACTGGATTGAATGGCATCCCTTATCTGCATTCACCAGCTAGGAACCACTTGATCTAGCATCAGGAGGGCCAGGAACAGCTACGGACAGGCCCAGGTGCTTTGGGGTGAGGGATGGTGTCTGTGGGCCTCCCCTCAATTGTTCCTGTGATTGGATCCCTCTTGCTAGTTGCAATATCCCTTGTGTGTTGGGGATTCAATGGGATTTTTAAAATAATATTTATAAACCTGGAGCAGATGTATTGTAACTTCCTGTAAATGATTGGTTTAAATGTGGGATTGGCCTCAAATTGGTCTAATGCTGGGCCTCAGCTCTTTCTTGGCCTTTTAGGAAAATCTTCGGGTCGCTTTACAACATATCCAGGATTCTGATCGGATAGAGAGGCAGCATAAAAATGTTTCAAATAAATAAAAAGTATCTGATTTTTGAGACCCGAGGCTGCCTCTAATCCCTTCAGAGTGCAGAAGATGACTCTGGATGGAGGGCAGTGTACATATTTCTGTGCACTTGATTTATGAGTTATGCATAGATACAAACACATGGATCCACTGAAGGAGGCTCAAATCACAAAGAATGTGTGTTTTATAACCTAAATCTATGCAAGAAGGTAAACAGAAGAGGCTACTGGCCTCCCTTGCTGCCTCCTTTTCTCAACACCCTCCCCCCACCCCTCACCTTCCCCACTCAGGAACCAAAGTGGCTAATGCTCCTTTATTCCTCATTCCTCAAACAGGGCCTAAACTGATCATGCTCAGTGGTGCTTCCCCAGCTCTTACCAGTTGTGAGAGTTCAGGAAGCCCCACTGGGTGAGCTCAATGTCACTGTCACACTGTCTTTGAAGACACTCTGCCAGTGATGAAGGAAGGAGCAGCTAATGTTGTGGGAGGTGAAATAGCACAACGGCAGCCAGGGCTGTACCCCCTGCCCCCGTTTTCAGTATATTTGATAGCATGCCTTCAGTCAAAAAAAGTGCTTGTACATGTGAGCAAATAACACATACTGTGCAACTTTTGAACAATTTGCATTATTTGCACAATTAATGGGTGCCATGAATCTACTAGGGTTTATTTCTATTGTGGACATCTAGTTTCTTCCCTGCAGATGAACATCCCCTTTCATGTTTGCCTGATGCAGAGATGAAACTGCACAGCATTTGATGTGGCAGCCAGAGGATCTCAGCTCTCTCTCTCTCTTTCTCTTTTTTAAAGCAGCCATTTTCTAGACATATGGGTCTAGAAGAGTACAGGTGGGGGATTCACAAAGATTTGCAGGGGGAAACTCCCCCACTATCTCCTCTTTACCTTCCCTGAAAGCACTGATAGACTCACCCATTCCTGCTTCCTTCTCTCCTTCCCACCCATCAGCCAGCCTAACTTTATCTATACCCCCTTCTTCAGCTTTCCCTCTCTTTGGCAGCCTTTACTACGGAATGGCCCAGTTGTGCAGTATGGGCCAGCAGGCACAGTTGCATTGTGGAGAACTCACGATGATTTGCAAGGGGGCACCTCACTTTCCCCTGGATCCCCCTTCCCCAATATTTCCTCTTTCCCTCCTGGCAACCCCTATGTCCTCTCCCCTTTCCCTGCCTCATTGTCTCCTTCCCACTCACCTTGCAACCTCCCTTTGATCGCCCCCTTCATCTTCAGCTCTATTATTAATTGGCTTCATTTATAACCCCCTTTCTCCCCAGTGGGGACCCAAAGTAGCTTACGTAATTCTCTTTTCCATTTTATCCTCACAACAATCCTGTGAGGCAAGTTAGATTGACAATGTGAAACTGGCCCAAGATCATCCAGTGAGCTTCTGTGGCAGAGTGGCAATTTGAACCTAGGGCTTTCAGATCCTAGTCTGAAACTCTTAACTATGACACCACACTAGCTTCAGTGGGGAGCTACTGTTAAATGGTAGCAAGCAGCTGGGCTTGGGTGAGTCGGGCACACTGCCTGGTGGTTGCTGGTGGGCTTGGCCCTGATGAGTCCTCCCTCAAAGGCCAGAATAGCCTTGACCCCTCCCCCGCCTTGCATCCACAGAAACCAAGATTTCAAGGCTGGCAATAATGCCTGGTTGCCTTGCAGTGGCTTTAAACAAACAAACAAAACAAGCTGCAGGCACCGCTTCTATTGTTTGAGGGGTTAAAACCCCCAATGTACTTTTTAAAGATTTCACATTTTTCTGTGAACCTGAGGCATTTTTCAGGTTTGTACAAAGATCTGTCTTGTTGGTTCATAGCTCCATTCTCTGAACCAAAGTATTCCCCGATTTGGCCATGTTGAGAATTAGATACTGATCTGGAAACACTGAGGAAGATTTAAGTCAGCATTTTTCTAGGTGGGAATGGAGAAGTGATTTGAATAAACAGCTCAGGGATACAACCAGCAGGCGCAGTGGGGAATGCTGTAGTGGGGCGGGTGGGAGAATTGCTCTCACCTGTGTCTGGAACTGGGTAACTCATACAATACATTCTTCCATACAAGAGTTAGTCAAGACTGCTCCTGAGGCAGGGGGAGAACAGATGGTCTGTTCAGACGGCAGCAGCCAAACCTTCCCAGCGTGTGTCTACATAGTACCCCAAAAGAGTGATGAAGAACTAAGGAAATGACGTACAGCAGCTGCATCCCTGGGCTCAAATTGCAGCTCTTTCCACCTACCTTAAACCATCTTTGCTGTTCTAGCACCTGCCACTCTCAGCAGTGTAAACAGGTGCAGTATCAGGGTGGGTGTCAAATGGATGCCCTGTTCTCTCTCGGGGCTGTCTCGTTCAACAGTTGCCATGTTCACTAGTTCCTTAACCTGTGTTCAGATCTTTGAGTACCCTTTGGCCCAGTGTCCGAAAGCTCTGCTCAGCGGAGGAAGTGTCAAAGTAGTTGCTCACACTTCATTCCCCCCGCCCACTGCCACCAGGAAAAAGAAAACAGATTCTCAATACACACATGGACAGCCTTTTGGGGTATTTGTTTCTTTTTCTCTCCCATAATTAGAAATTCTGTACACTACAAGGTGGAGGGAGGCAGTGGCTTATAATGTAATCACTAATATTTCACATGTACAAAAAGTTACCTCTAACTACAGACAAGAACTACAATACAACGGATATGCTGTAAACTCTGCAAGCAACATCAGGAAGACCTTTTCTGCCTTGCTGTAGATGGCAGCAAAGGCTATTTTTTTTTTGGACGGGGGGTGTTGGTTCCTTTTGCTTATTTAACAAAATCGTGTTTAATTCAGTAATTTAAGTGGCTGCAGTCCAGCCAGCCAGCCAGCCACACACACATTTGTCCTTTCAACCAGCACTTAGTGGTCAGGGAAGCTATCTCAAAGGCTATCTCTGCCTTTAAAAGAGAGTTCCATGCTAGAAAAAGATGAATGTTGTATGACTGGCAGCAAGCCATTTGGCCCGTGGGTACACAAAGCAGGAAGGCCACCTACTTGATCCCTGCATCGGAAAAAGGAACATGAACTAACCTTTGTGAGACAAATTCCAGGTCCGTAAGAATTGTTGCATGAATTTTACAAGCCTTTGTTTTGAAAGTGACACTGGTTCCTCCCATAGATATCCACTGATTCCTCATGGGAGCAGCCTTGTAAGGTTAACGAGTCCAGCAGTCTGTTTCTGACAGCACCCATACTTTTGGGTGTTCACAAGTAGGGCATGGGGTCTGCTTTGTTGCTGGTCTCTGATATAGAGGTAGATTGCCTCAGAACATGGAGACTCCATTTAACTATCATGACTAATGGTCATTGGTCACCCAACCCTTGATAAGCAGCATCTTAACAGAGAAACTGATACTTCTGGACGGACCCATTCATTCTTTGGACTTGGGGCTGTAGCCTGCACTACTCCAGTAATAATTGTTTACAGGGGCTTCTGGGGTGTGCAAGTGTATCTTTGCCAGAAAATTAAAAACAAAACATTGAAACAGCTCTGCTCAGACTCCTTGCATGACCTTGACTGCATCTCTTGTATCCCAAACCTTCCTAGTGCATCACTTTGGAAATGCCAAATTCAACTTATTTTCTCTGGATTGTATTTTCTTAATAGTGAATCTACTCACAATTCATGTTTTTGGCTTCTTGGGCTATCATACATATAGACATATGCCACACAATATCACTGTTCCCCCAGATTCTCTCTTTATGGTTCCAATAATCCCTTTTTCAACTTAACTGCTTTCACTTCCCTTTATCTAATTTGAGTGTTAGCTTCTTACAGGATTCTATCTGCCCTTCCCAATCATTCATCATAAGGCAACTCTCTGTTTTCCCTTCCCTAGCTGCAGCTCTTCCTTTGCCTTCAATGGCAACCTAGGCTGCCCGACATTTACAGGAGACATACAGCTGTTCCAGTTGGTGCTCATTGAAAGGAGCCTTCTTCTCCCTCCCTCTCCTTCTCCACTGCTGGAGGCCAGGTGCTGAGGGGATGGGGAGGCAACTGGCCTGGCCGGCTGCTGAACAGAGCTGCCTTCTCCCTCTTGGTTGCTGCCTGCAGGCTACCACTGATGATATCTGGCAAATATCAAGGGTGCATGGCTGGTCCAATTTGGCAACCACTTGGCTAGACTAGACAAAGGGCATCTGACAAAGTTGGGACTTGAGGTTCTTGAATCACATGTTCTGTGCATTACAAAGCAGAGATGTTTCACCTCTGCTAAAGCTACACACACACACACACACTCATTCTCCCACTAGCCCACTGTCCCCATGTCTGTGAACAGATTTACCTGCTGAATTAGAGGATCTCATATCCACCATGCACCTTCCTTTGTTCATATTTGCTTAAAATATGTGATGTGCCTGGCCACATACAGCCACACAGGTAGATACCAAGTGATATGAAGTCCTACCTTCTCCTAACTCCCTTTTCCCAGGCTGTTTCTGTGATTGATTTGAGCAAGGGCTGTGTGATTTGCCCAAGGTCATACAAAAGACTGTGGCAGAGGTGTTTCCAAAATCTCAGGCCCTCCCAAATCTTGAAGCAGCTCTTAGTGTTATTAAGAAAAATCATTGGAGGTCCATAGAAGTCACTTGCCCTTCTGCTGATAAATATCTGTGAAATTTGTGGCCTCAGACAGAACCTATTTTCCCGCCTGGTCATGTGATGGTTATTAGATAATTTAGAAGGGCAGAAAGGGTCAACAGGTACTGTTAAATTATCATGATTATATGGAACTTCCATTTAGAACTTCCAGAAAGAATTTAGCTGGCTGCTGTTGGGGAAAGCCTGCTGATCTAGCCAGACAGATCTGTTTGCTTAGCCAGTTGATGCTGCTGTGCATACTTATCCCTTGTTCTGACAGAAGCACTAACAGCAAGAGGGCATTATCAGGAATATGCAGAAATGGTGTAGAGGCACACCCTGCCATCGCTTATCCCAGAGGTAATGGTGGCCACCCTTCCCAGCATGCTTAGCCTTTGAGCTGCACTGTTTGCAGCCAGACATACAAAACATACAGCCACGTGGGGGGGGGGGGCAGACAGCAACACCTCTTGCAACATTGAGGCTGATGCCCAAATTTTACCAATCATCTCATGGGGGGAGGGGACTGGGCAGAAATTTTTTCAAATAGGGTATTCTGTCTTTTAGAATTTAACAAATACCCATCACTTTGGGTGATAAGTCACTCCTTCTGACCTCAACACCAGGATTACTTTGATCTACTTATATCAGATCTGTTGCCAACTCAGTGATCCCATTTCAACAACTGAAACTGGTGGTGAAGAAGGAAGTCCGGAAAGGATCTCTACAAGCAATTCATAAGGCTCTGCAGCCTCGGTTTGGCCATGTGGCAAGGTCTTTGAAGGGGGTGGATATAGTGACTGTGGCCTAAAAAGTCACAATTTCATGTTAAAGTGGAGCTACCTCTTGACTTCAGAGAATATTTATGCCCCCCAAATCCTAATTTCCCCTTAAAAAACTGATTTGAGAATTGCATTGTGTATGTTTTTAAAAATCTGAAAATTAGTTTACATAAAGTTTTTGAATCAAATTTTCATATTCACAGGACAGAAATAAAAGGCATATCCAGCATACAATGACAAAAATACAAATACAAATTCTAATATTTGGCAATTCTGTTGGTGAGAAGCCTCATTCCACAGAGCTCCCAAAATACCATACAGTTCCTTCAGCTCTGTTGCTCAGTGTTCCAAACTTCAGTGGAGTGGTGGGACCTTGTTCTCAGGCTATAATCCTATGCACACTTTCTTAGGAGTAAGCACCATTTATCTCCGTGGGCCCTTCTCCTGAGCAACCATGCACAGCAAGAAAGCATCTGAAGCTGCCTAACTGCCTTCTCATTGGAGAAGCTGGCAACTGACGCAAAGTGTGAGATCTTCCACTGAGGTTCACTAAAGTACAGGCCTAAGTACCCCAGACCCTATGACCCCTCTTTTAAAGTACAGGCTTCAGGTTGTCTTTTGGCAGGACTCAAAACCACAGAGGTAAACCTAAGGAGAATGGCAGGCTTCAAGCACATTTTCCCAGTGTACACTGGCTTAGCAATAAGACATTGTATTCCCTATAGAAATCACTGGTTATAGAACACTAACAGGGGACTGCCTGGATTGGCACGGGAAGGAAGAAATATCTGCGTCGGAGCTATGCTGAAGCTACAGGCCCATTCTGTGTACTAAGTTCCACATATAATGTGACCCTAATTGGTTCTTGCTTCTACAAAGTGCCTGAAACCCCCCACAAAGGCAGGTTGCTTCCCTGAGTTTAAAAACAACAACTGAGAAGCAATCCTACTTTTGTTGTCAAATGGCTTTATCTTAGTGTTATTTGCAGCTCTTACAGGCAAAAGTCTTTGGTCAAAAAAAATCAAGCAAGTATTGAGGATTAAGTGAACCCTCTTTGTTCTGATTGTCTCAAGAAGCATCCCAGCCAAACTTTCCAGCCTGGCCTTAAGTGAGATAGTCTCAAATGGTACAATGCCCAGTGGTGGTCCTACCACGAAAGGTGAGGAGAGTGCCTGAGAATTTTGGCTAACAGACGAGTGGGAGACAGCAAGACAGGTTCCACCCATGAGGCAAAACTCACTGGGAGGTCCTTCATCTGACATCCCGCTGAAGCTTGTGCTGGAGAATCTCCCAGTGGGTTCTGCCTCTTGTGAATTAGTGGAAAGTGTAGTTCAAGTACTTCAAGTACAAAAATGGCTTGGGCTACCCTTGATGAGACCAACAGCCATACAGAAGGCAGCCATCAAAGCACTTTGCTAAAGGTTTTAGGAGGCCTTAGTTGGCACACTAGATTTGGTCCAGAGTGGGTTATGCCATTTCTTGCAACAAACTGAGAAGATGTCTGTATATAAACAACACACATGAAGCAGAATTTGGTCCTTCATAAAATTAAAAGAGAGAATGTCAAAAGCAGCCTGCAACATACCCACAATCTTTTTTTTTTTTTTTTTTTTGTGATTCTCAGTGGTTGGCTTGCCATCACTGTTCCCCTGCCAGGCCAACACCAGGATCACTTTGTACAGTTGAGACAGGACACTTTGGTCTGAATCTTTTCCCTTCTGAATAATGGCTCCACTGATTTCCTGAAGGCCAGTAAGGCTGAGCTTCTAAACTTCTCAATGCCAGCTCCCACCCTGCTCTGTAAACGGAGCAGGACTACTGAAGATGGCTCCTTGCAAACATCACAACTCCACGAGACTAGCTCCACATCCAAGATCTACTGCTAGAAGGGTGGTTCTTTTCCCCTGCCGTAATGTGTCAGGCCCTAACAAGTTGATGGCTGTCATCTCGCTCCAACAAGGATGAGTTGCCGGAAGGTCAAAAGTGCTCAAAGTACTGAGGCTCTCAAAGAGGACGTTAGATGCTGGCTGGCCAAAATCACTTCTAAAGATGCCACAACACTCTTGTCTTTCAGAGTTCTCAGCAAGGAAGAACAGGAACAAGGGTGGATGGGAGTGGTCATATATGTACAGATTAAAAAATACACCTTAAATAATACGAGATTAACAATAATACTGTCGCAGTAAGGCACTTCCTGAAGGTCCCTTTGATTCTTCAGTTGAAAATCTCTGCAAGGAAGGAAGATATTTCTTTGGCAAAAAAGAACTAGGCCTGGACCACTGGAATGCAGCATCAGCCTGTTGGTAAGGCAGGGCATGCAGGACTGTATGAAAGAAAGAAATAGCCAGTAAGAATTGGGAGCAAGACTCAATGTAGAAGTGCCCTGATCTCATCAAATACCAGAAGCTAAGCAGGGTCGACTCTGGCAAGTACTTGGATGGGAGACTTCCTTGAGATACCAGCAGTCGGGAGGTGGGGGCAGGCTTTATTCAGCCATCTCTCTGAATATCCTTCATGCCCCCAGTAGGGGTCAGTCACCAGAGGTCACCTTGACTTCCAAGTGCGCATGTGTATACACACACACACATGCACATAATTAAAAAAATATCAACAAATACCTCCCCCAAAGACTCAGTGTAGAAGCAATTTGCTGTTGACAGCACTGGAAATTCTGCAAGCCTGCTCACTCCACAGAACTCTCTGCCTGCTGTTTCAGGTCAGAAACAAGCTGGTGGCCCAACTTCTCAACAAGAACATCATTGGGCACCATGTCAAAAGCTTTTCTAAAATCCAAATAATCCACCTCCACATCATTAGTTACACCTATTTTTTTAAAAAATCAATACATTAATTATCATCCCATCTGTAGTTCCCTTTCCTCTCAATCCTTGCTCTTAAAGGTCTGTTTTTAAAGCTCATTAAAGCAATAATATTTCACCTGAATTCGTGTCAGTGGCATGCTGGTACTCTTTACTCAACTAAGGGAAAATTTATTCAATCAGCATAATTTGGGGCTTAAAAAAATATCAGGATGCTCCTGCCTACAGACAGCTCATATGTCAAGGAGAAGAGTTCAGGTTAGTTTCTTCACAGATGTGCTATTGTCCTGTGGGCATGTGGCCTTTTCCTCCATAGTGACGTATCTAAACATCCAATCTCTCTCCTGAAGGCTGAGATGCAAGAGAAGTTTTACTCGTGGTTTTACTGAATAACACTACAGTGATATTTCCACTTCTTTTTTTAAAAAAGCCAACCAAAAGCATTCTGGTGGCAGGGTGAGAAGGAAAAATGGTGGGCACAAGGAAAACACTCCACTGCAGCTGCGTATGCCTCTGCGGAAACAGCCTTTCTGTAGTACACATTAAGGTGTGCTGTTTCCATTCCCACTGGGCATACAGGCAGCAAACCACCCACTCATCCCCACTCAGATTGAGAGAAGCTTTAGTAAGCTGCACTTCCACATTAGTTCGATAAAATAAACCCATAAACAGACTGCAGAATCATGCATGCAAATCAAGACAGGATGTCCATGGCAAAATCACTGTGCCAAACATGCAAGGAATAACACATGCAGGATTGTTCCTCTGCCTAAGCAGGGATTCTCAACAGGTGGAGAGTATAAAAAAAACCAACCAAAAACCAAAAAAGCATTTTAGGATGGCTCAATCACTTAAAAAAAAACACCTCTGTTTCTGTTTCTTTAAAACAACCATCAAGCTTTTAGCCCTCATTATAATTAGAAAATGTATAATGAAATGCAGGGTGCTAGGCTGACCAGATGCCAAGGGACACACAGCTTTTTGTACCTTTTCAAAATTGTGCAGAAGACAGAATTTTTCATGCTAGGATGAGAAAAAAGCAGCACTAGCTTAAATTCCCTCTTGTTCACAGCTACTGAAAGGTACAAGCTGCCTTGACTTCGTCCCCTTATCTGTGTGCGCAGGCAGTCCTGAAACCAATGGTTCAATGGAGAGTCTACTTGATGTCATGATTCTTGACATCCAAGCTGGAAATTTTGACTCTCAGCCTGTTCAGATGGCAATTTGCAGATAATTAACTCTGAGATATGGTTGAGAAGCCCTATGTTTATGGAAGAGACAGCGACACATGCGGGGTTGGGGGAGGGGAGGCTGAGCTCCATGCAGAGAGAGAAAAGGTTCCACGGGTACCTTTGATGGGGGGCAGAGTGGAGCTAACAGTTAGGCTCGTCATGGTGGGAGGGCTCACAGAAGAAGCGAGAGCCCCGCTTCGCTGTACGAGCGGTGAAAGGGACACTCTTCAACACTGCGAGGAGGAGGGGATGGACAGAGATAAATACACATCAAATAGTCTGAAGTACAGTGGCTGGGTAATATATGTAATCCTACTCAGACTTATGGAACAGGCTTCAGCCATTGCATCAATAACCGTGCAATCCTGAGGAGAGTTGCAGCCTTCCATACATACTCTGCTTAGAATTTCCTGGTAAGTGATCCAAACATTTAATGCTAGTAAGCAGAGGCTCCTCCATGGTGGAAAGCTCAGCCACAGCAAAGGAAGCAAATTTTTGTGGCGAGACTGGGCCCTACCTGTGATAATGTCCTCAATGGTTCCATCTTTTCCCTCATAGACTGGCCGGTGATCCTTGGCCTGGCGTCTCCTCAGCTCGGCAATCAACTCTTGCTGCTGCCACTTGTTGCGCTGCAGAGGCAACTGGGGGCAGGTCAGGAAACAGAAGGGAAAAACAAAGCCCCACACCCACACCTCCAAATGAATGCTTTGCCCTTCTGCAATGCCACCAATGCTCTTCCCACATGCAAGCGCAAACACCCAGAATGGAAGGCAGTCCTTTCCAAGAGTTTCCCCTTTTTCTCTTGCCCAGGTGTCCTCCTGGAGGGCAGAGTGATCACTTATAGCAGAACTGGGCCCTAAGTAGGTACAGATTGGTAGCCACAATGGCTGGGCCTCCTCCTGCATCAAATGGTGTGAGATGATAATCTTGTAAGACCTTAATCAAAAAGTCTGGTGGATGGTGAGACATAAGAATTGGTTTCTGTATGAAATCCCCAAAATCTGACCCTATTTTGGCACTTATCTTAAGAAAGCAAAGACTAGACCTGTAAGCACCACATGGATAAGTCAGAAGCTATCGTGTAATAAGCATTTAGGGTCTTCTTCCCTGTCTTGGCATCATCAGTGGCTGATACTCTGTTGTGAGCAGCATTGGCTGCTTCTTCCTGATCAATCTTTGACTTAGGGTCAGAGCCAGAATCTTCATATTTCCATGAACAAAGCAACACAGAGTACCAAAACAGCTGCGATATAGGTTTCATTTCTGTGACTTTCTGAGGTTGTGGTCACATCCATTCAGTTTTCCGCTCAGACAGTTACAAGTTTCCTTGTTGCAGATTTGGGGGGGGGTGCATTCTGGTTTCTGAATCCTGAATCCTTGGTTATATGATTGCTTGGAGATTGGAGACTTTTTAGTGAGAGAGACAGAGGCACAGTAAGCTTCAACTCTGTTAAGTTGTGAACAGAACCTAGATGTTAAACTCAGAACTGCTGCCAAAAATGGCAGCCCAGTGTCAGGTAAGATTTCCTGCATTATTAAAGTGACCCATGTCACCATGCTGTGCATTTTTCTCCCCACACTTGTACCAGCCAACTATTTGCAGTGTGGTTGAAGAAAAGCAATGTGATGATGTCAGGAAACAGGTATGTTTCATTACATATTCGGGGCGGGGCAGGATGGGTGACACAGGGCTGCCATTGCTGGTAACGTCTAGTCCCCATTGTGTCCACACTAGTAGCTCCAGCCCACATCATATTTACTTTATTTTATTTAATTTGAACACCTCTGTTCCTAAGCTACTCTTTGCCTGTTTTGCGGGACGCGTATGCAAATAACAACACAGGCATCAAAGAGAGGGCAGCCAATCAAGAGCTTCCTTTCTGAAAAGACCTGCGCTAGGAAAAGGTTTCTGTCCCCTACTGATTGCAGCAGCAAGCTGGGGGGCTTCCCTATGAGCACCTCTGTTTTCAAGGAAATTGAGCCTACCTTTTGAAACAGCTGAGGAAACCATTTGCCCTTGAAAGCCCTTCACGGTCTGGGACCAACATATCTTCGGGACTGCCTCTCTTGGTACCCCCCACCCAAGAGCATTACACTCTTCAAATAACAACACACTGACAAACCCGAGGCCAAGGTATATCCACCTGGCTTCAACCAGAGCTAGAGCCTTTTTGGCTGTGCTCCAGCTTGGTGGAATGCGCTCCCAACTAAGATCTGTGGGATTCAGTACAATTCTGCAGGGCCTGAAAAACGGAAATGTACTGCCAAGCATATGGGTGAGGCCAGGAGAACTCCCATTTATGCAGATCTCTGCCCTTTCTCCCCCCTTCCAATCCCCCAGGACAGTGTTATAATGTTATTGTGTGCCATTTATTCAGTTATAAATATTTACAACTGTTTTTAACTTGTATGTTTTAATCATAATGTAATCTGCTTATCACATGTTGTGACCCACTCTGAGCCCCACGATAGTGGGGGAGAGTGGATAAAAATCAAATGAATAAATAAATAAGTAAATTTGCTCCAGTTTGTATTTGGGCATTGTGAGGGACACCGTGGGTCAGCGAAAGCTTTTTCAGCTTGGAGCTGAGTTTTCAGCCAGAATCCCAGAAGTGGATGCCCTGATCAGGGAAGCTGTGTAGGAGTTGTTGCAGACCGTGCCAACTGATGTCACTTTTCAAATAGACCACTTAGTATAGTGTAGGCACTGCTTTTGTTATATCTTGGGATATGTGTCCCAGGAAAACACTGAGACTGCGCCGACACAGCTGTAGAGTGAAAGACAAGAGATGCATGGCAGGCAAGTATGGAACAAGCTGTAATAAACAGCCTGCTTCAAGCCCCTAATCCCAGGGTATGGAATCCTGCCGCCTCTGGTCTCCTCACACCCTCGAACGTCTTGCACCCTCTCCTACCTTTTCCAGCCTCTTGGCTTCTTGAGCCAGGGCCTGCTCCCTCTGGGCCTGCTCCTGCTTCTTGCGCAGCTCGTTCTCTTGTTCCGCATCCTGGAAGAGAAAATTGGAATATGGAAGCCGCAGCCTGATCAGTAGTCAGGGGAACAGCCATTTGGGAAGGCTGCTATTATTATCCACGGCCACATGGTGGAGCAGCAGATGCCAGAGTCTTGAGATTGAGAAGGGGAAATCTAGGCACAGCCATGAAAGCTCACTGGGTGGGCTGCCTTTGGGGCAGGACCATATATTTGGAAAGTGGATCGGCTAGTCCCCTTTCCTGACCCTGCAACAGAACGTTGTGCATCTACAGGAGTCCATAAGGGGATATATATCTAAAAGAACCCTTTCATGTAGCAGAACATTGTATATCTAAAGCAGGGGTGGGCAAACTGTGGCTCAGGAGCCACATGCGGCTCTTTCACACATATTGTGTGGCTCCCAGCAAGGCAGCTGGGGAAGTGAAGGGGAGGCATGCATTTGATCCCTTCCTCCCTCCCTCCCCCATCCCTCCTATCTATTTGCTTTCTTTGTTTCTCTCTCTTTCTTTCCACCTCTTTCATTCTTTCTTTCCACCTCCCCCTCTTTCTCTCTCTCTTCGACAAATAAATATCATTGGACAAATAAATATCATTATCAATATCTATTTTTACCCCTTTTGTTTTTATTTTTGGCAGTCTCATTTAATGGTAATAAAAAGCAAATCTGCATATTTTCTAAATAAAAATGTGCTCATAATATTTGTTCATGTCTTGCGGCTCTCAACCATCTGAAATTTATTCTATGTGGCTCTTACGCTGAGCAAGTTTGCCCACCCCTGATCTAAAGGAACCCATTTGTCGCCTTTAAAAAAAAAGATTAGAGATTCTACAAAATCTCCAGGAAGCACAGTTCAGTTGCTAAGCTGTTCTTACAGATGACAAGTTCTGAGTCACCTATGTCTGCCTCCCTGCAACCGAAAACTACAGCTCTTTTTGACTGTATTCAACTGGGTAAGTTGCAAAGACACATTGGTCAGGCACTACACAGTCCTAGGATCATGTCTGGACTCATCATGAAGGCTTTCAATCAGACATGCCTTATGAGTTCTGTGCTTGGAACTCTGTTTCCAGATATGCAGGGGCCTGATTCAGATCAGGATGGTGGCACATGGGGAGAAGGTGCTTAAGTCTCCCCCCTACCCTGTGTTGTTTTCCTGACCTGAAACAACCTCAGGGAGGTGCTATTTGTCCCCTTGGAGAAACCTATGTGTCACCCATTACTTCATGTGAAGTCACCAGTGGACAGTTCAGGTCAAGGAAATGGCTCTGGGAAGGTAAGATTTAAGCCTCCTCTCTCCACAATCCTGATCTGAATTAGACCCCTGCGTGCCTGGGAATGGAATTCCTAGCAGGGAACTCACAACACAGATCTTAACGTTTTCATGGCAGACCCAGACACAATCTGAGGGTTGTGTAAAGCATAGCTTGGCCTTTATTCCATGGACCATGGATCAGAAATGAGAGCTGCAGGCAGTTCAGTCTGGGGTATTTAACTCCACAGGCCAGAATCCTCTGGGCTCTTGAAACAGACAGCCAGTGGCTACAGCTTGGCTCAAGATCTGCTGCAGTCCCTCAGTCTGGACAAGTTGTCATGGGAGAACTCAGTAAATTATGTATCTGCACCACCACACTTTTGACTGCCTGCCTCCCCCCAGCCTAGCCCCTGCTTGCTGTCTCTCCAGAACTTGAGGGCTGCACGTGTCAGCACTTGAACTTGGGCATGCAGTGGCCTCTTCCAGTGATGGAAACAAAACTTTTGAGGGAAGGTGCGGCTGATACGGCTCACAGATGTTCATGGAGATGGATCAGCTTTATTGGGAGTGCCAAAAGCTTGTAGAGGCCCCTCTTAGGAATGGAGTGTCTTGTAACAACAGATAAGTAACAGAATCTGCAGAGATTCCCATTGGCCAGAAGGAGACTGGATGGAGCATGCAGGGAGGAAATTCTTATTCTGTTGCCCACTGGCCACACCTAAGAACAGGTACAGCAACTTCCTACTGGGAACAATGAGAGGAAAAGTTCAACAGCGGGGGTGCTGGAACCTGGGCTGCCAAGTTTGTGCCAGTGTGCTGCTTTTGTAGGTTCTCAGCTAGCCTGGAATCCCTAACTCCCATACTCACTTTGTAGGATCTGATGAAGCGTGCAAAGACTGGGAAGAAAACGGAGGGTGGTGTCATCTTGGGACTCTCCCCGAAATATCTTACGACCGTGTTGTAGGCCTCCTGCCAAACAAAAGCAGCGTAAACCGAGAGCAGTTGTTGTCTTGTATTTGATTTTACTGTGGGATGAGGGTACTGTCAGATCTGGCTACCAGGCATGTAGCTCAGTGTGAAAACAACATTCCCTACATAAAAATAAGCTTCTGACATGCCCATCTAAAACCTAACCATAGTTCTGTCGAGGGTAACCTATCTGGCACATCAGACTGACAGACATCAGATCAGTCAGGTAACACTGTGATTGTTTAAAAGGCTTCAGCAACCCCACCCCAGACATTCAGGGTGCTGTGCAATCTCCCAAGTTATACAATATGCAGTGCTTGCATAATATGTATGCACATATGTACAATGGATGCACAGATCTGGCAGCACGTTAAGTATAGATTAGTCAAATCTGACATTGGGGGCACAGCAAATGTGCATGCAAGTCGCATGGTGGGATTCCCATACATGAATCCAGCATGCAGTTTGTATGCAAGCTACATGTTCAAAAATGCAACGTGCAATATGCAAATCTTCAAGGGTGCAAAACATGTACAATTATACACCAGGGGAATACATTTGAACCTGCCATGTAATATATACTGGACATGCTTGTATTACAAAGTCTTTGCATTTCACTTTAAGGCATCTCCCTGCTAGTACTCAAGTGACTGGGCTTCTGCTCACCTCGGCAGTCTTAGCATCTTTCTGTAGCCGATCCAACTTCCCCTCATTGGCGCTCAGGAAGCTACGCAAGATGTTGTGCTCATGCAGGCTGCACTCCCGCCGGATCAGCTCCATTCCACGTCCCAGCTCCTTTACGTCCAGCAACACATTCTCCAGGGACACTGCAGGGAAGGAAGCCCACTTGGTCGGTCCTAGAACCCACTCAGGCTGCGGAGTGTCAACTTGGTTTCCAGGACAATGCAGGGATTGGAGAGCTAAAGGCATCCAAGCACCGCAAGGAGCTAAAGGTCTCTCAGCACTAAGGCCAACTCTGTTGTACAAAATTGTGTTAGTATATCTGTATGCACACAGCTGTTGCACGCAGAAATACCCCCCCCCCAGTATGCTAACTTTCACACACCCATGCATAAACAATATTATGGTCACATACACAGGTTCTGGAACTCCCTCATGGTGTCGCCTCTCCCTCTCCCCTCAAATCCTACCTTTTTGTCCTTTGTTGCTTTAAGCTCTTCCCTGTCGTCACTTTATTGTCTCCCCTATCAAAATTTAGACAGTAAACTCCCCAGGAGGTAGGCTCTATCTTTTTGCTTAGTGATGGTGCTCTCCCTCATTCACGAAGCAGACATACTCTGGAATACATATCCTGACCCTGGTCATCACTCTCCAGAGCCAGCATGGTCTAATAGTGCATAGGATCTGGGAAGCCCAGGTCTGAATCCCCATTCAGCCACAGCAACTCACTGGATGACCTTGGGCCCGTCACTCTCTCTCAGACAAACCTACCTCCCGGGGTAGTTGTGAGGAGTAAATGTAGTGGAAGACAACTATGTAAGTCACTCTGAGTTCCCATCAGGGAGGAGGCTGAGATATCAATGAAGTAAATACATAAAGCACCTTTCTCTCTGTCATTCCACAAGAGAACACCAAAAGAGGGAGCTACTCACCCACTGCCCTTGAGCACAACCAATGAAGATAGTCAAAAGGAGCAGTTGTCATGTGACCACACGAGACCAATCATATTTCACCTGCCCTTATAAAGCCTCAGCTTCTGGCCCAGCTCCTCATTATGACCAAACTGCCTGCTGAGTCAGTAACCTGTATGGGCTCATCAGTATATCTGTCTGCCTGCTCTGTGCTTTCTTTCTTTTCTCCCATCCTGCCTATCCAGTGATGACTTGCCATCTGCCTGCCCATCTCAGGTCCAGCTGTGCCTCAAGGCCACAACCCTGGTGTACGCACAGTAGTTCCCTCATTCAACACTAGGTTTGCCAACAGATCTGGAGAAAAATGTATGGTCCCTTTAATGTGGAAATGGGCTGTTGAAGCTTTTCACAGCATTGCAGAAAATAACCCCACCTGGTAAATGTAATCCCAGTAAGCTTCTGTTAAAGAGACAGGACAAGGATGTGTTTTCTCCAGGCACTGAGCAACCCTACACACAGTATAAATGGTCCTTTTGTAATACAAGAAAAAGGGGATTGAAGATACCACAAGTGATGGACCCAGAACTGGAAAGGGAAGGAGTCCACATGGTGTCGGGATCTTTCTCTCTGATCAAGCCGGTGTAGGGAGGGCCCTTACCTGCAGCCGCCTTCTCTACAAAGTGCAGTTCCTGCCAGAAGTTATTGAGCTCTGGGTACTTCTCCTTCACCATCATGGCAATGAAGTGCAGGAGTGTCAGTTTCCGGTCCGTCGACTTGGTGTCCAACAGCTTTAACGGGGAAGAACGGAATATCAGGGCATCATTACACAGACTCACAGAAACATGTATCCATGAAAGTGCAGAGTCACCACCAGACAGGTGTTTGCGCATGCACGTGGGTGTTTCCATTGGATCTGTGCCATCTAAGAAGAAATCAGGATCAGTGCATGACTTGCTATATGCATGTGAGCATGTGTCTGAGCTCAAGCACCTGCAGAAACTACACTGAGTGGCACAAAAGACAAGGCACACCGAGGGCTGGTACAGAACTTGTGTAAACGTGCAGTTGCATGCATTTGTGCAATAAACATATGCACAGAACAACAGTCTATTTTAAATGGCATATCCTTATATCATCCATTTAAAAGCACTCTCTTCTGCCTTGGCTCAAATCTGACTTTGACTTTAAAGAATATGGATGTACACTGGCTTGTGTACATCCATGTGCTTTGAAGTATTGTACATTCTTTTCTGCCTTCTCCTTACCAGATCAAGACTCTGCAACTTGAAGCCATAAACTGAACCACGTTTGCTGCTGTTCATGTAGTTGCCAAGGGCCAGGATGATCTGCAGGGAGAGAACAGAGATGTCACACAGGAGAAGCTTGTCATGGTGTAACAGGATGTTTTACTCCCACATCCAGTTCTTACAGGACTTTGCCTGTTCAAAACATTTAGTAGCAGATATCTCCAGGATTTATCTATTAAAGGCTATCAACCTTTAAATCTGCTAATACAAACAAGTTAGATGTGAGTTCTGTTCTTTGAACTAAAACCAGCAAACCAGACCAAAAACAATCAGAGATATTTCTCTTTCATTGGAAAAAAAGAAATTGTTCTCTCTATTAAGCCAGACTTCAGAAAATACAAGCGCTGCAAAAATTAACTTTACAATTACTGTAAAAACAAGTGCTAATATTATCAAAGTTCCTAACATTTCTTAATCACAGTATAGTAAGTTATATTTTAAAAGCAAATCAGGTTTCAGGTTCTTTTCTCACTGCTTTTAGGGATTTCCCTATAACCCCAAGGCACACTCAGAAATCCCACCTAATCTTCTTCTGAGACCTCCATCCAGAGAAATCTGATTTACTTATCCCAATAATGTATTTTTATAGAAAAATATCAGCCTCATCTTACTCTCAAACTCTTCTATCTTAATCATGTGATTACTACCTAGACAAGTGATTGGTTCTTAACTATGTATGAGACAATCAACAGGTGCATATGAGAATACATCTGATACGTCTTCATTATCTTTCCTAAAGTAAGATAAGAAGACCAAACGTAAATCTTCATCTATATTAAAAAGCAGTTAATCTAATATTCCTGTAACTGTTTCAATTAACTGTCAAAGATTAAAGTACCCTTAAGCAACCAGGGCTCATTGACGGCTGAAACATGCATCAACCCACAGACATCAGATAACATGCGTGATCAGCAAGAAGGGTGGTGATATAAACAGATGCTATAACGGCTGATGTTAAGTACTGTAAATCAGGATCCTGTGGGGGAATCACGAGAGGCTGGCTGATAAAAGAGTAACCCCCTCCCCACTGTACAATAGCACTACACTATGTACTATCTGTGGCCAGCTGAGCAGGAAGTCACTCAGGCCCTAAGAGGCAAAGGAAAAGACACTCTGCACATGCTCAGATGTGCTCCTCACCTCTCTCCATACTGCACCAGGGAGCAGCCCTGGCATTCAAAAACAGTTCAGAGGCTAGAGAGAGAGAGAAAAAAACCCAACCCCATTTCTCTTGCTTTGCAGAGACCCACCTCCAGCATGCGCTTGAGCTTCTGTGAAGACTTGACAGATGCTGAGGCCGCAATGATGGCGCTGAGTTGCTACAAGGGGCAGAATCCAAAAAGGGGATCGTTACTGTTTGTAAAGGCCCTTGGCTGTAGAACTGATAAAGAGTTTTTTAAAAGGGCTCTGTTCACAAATTTACAACCAAATAAACATTAGGTTCATTATCCAACAAGGAAGGAAGGTAGGAAGGAAGAAGAAATGGTAGAGATGGAGAAGAATGGTAACAAGATGCAGCTGTGCAAATGCAAAGGGAATAGGGCTGAATCTGTCCCCATGTGAGCCCCGGAGAGCTCTATGCTCTTCTGATCAATATCTCCTGCTGGTCCCCAGCCTTTTTCAGCCCTCACCCTGGCCAGGTGGAACACATTCCCACTTGCAGGACCTCTTAGAGTTCCACAGGTCTTGTAAAATGGGGCTGTTCCACCAGGCCTTTGGTTGAGGTGGTAGGCATTCAACCCATCTGGCCCCCCTGTCCATGGCCCTGTCCATGACCCCCTTGGATATTACTTGGGCACTGGAATTTCTTGGGGTAATTATTCCAACCCGATATGAGACATGGGTTTTGGTCTTATCTGCTGTTTCTGTTTATTGTTTTTATTGTTTGTTGGTTTTATGTTGTAAGCCACTCTGAGCCTGTTTCTGAGGTAGGGCAAGGTATAAGTTAAACAAACAAATGAAGAAGCAGCAGCAGCAGCAGCAGCAGGCAGATTGCATAACTGTGCAGGTACATCCAGGTGAGTATACCTAAGGCAGTTCTTTGTACTGAATCGGACCCACTTAGCACAAGGCTATCTGCTTGTGGTAGCAGATCTCCATGGGCTCAGGTGTGGGATCCTGGCAAATCTTCTGACCGGCCCTGAAGATGACAGGGGCCAAACCCCAGAGTTTACGCATGCCAAGCTGCTATACTACCACAGAGCTATCTGCAGCCCCTTCCTTGAATGAATCTGAACAGCACCAAAGCGGGGAGGGGGCAGGCTTTGACAAAGATCTGTTGGTGAAGCGGTATCAAAAGATATCAAGAATGTCAAACCATCTCAAAGTTGCCAAACAATATGAAGATGACTTGCAGTGCAATCTTAAACAGAGTCCTATCCTTCCAAGTCTCTTAAAGTCAATGGGTTTAGCAGATATTACTCTGTTTAGGATTGCACCAATAATGGTGCAATTCTGCTTGCGCTGGCTAGAAAAATATTCATTATAACTTGGTTATAATTTTATTCTGTGACAGAGACTGAATCTGAGATCTTCCAAAAGGTTGGCAGGATTGTGTTTTTAAAAACAAAATTAAAAAAATCAGTATCAACAACATATGAAACTGAAATTTGGCACAACTCCGGACTGCTGAAATGACACCTTGAGTGGGTTAGAATGGGAGGGGAAAACAGCCCTGGGAAAGGGCCCCATTTCCTGGGCTACCCCAAAGGAGGAAAGGCAGGAGAGGCAGACTGCCTAACCCACCCCCTACCCCACCCATCCAAGGGAGGGAGGGAGGGAGAGATGGAGAGGCAGTTTGCCTGCCCAGTGGGCTGGGCTGCCTGTGGTCTTCCCCTCAACACAAGAGGCACAGGTGGGCCAGGTGCTGTCCTTCTGCCAGTGGGTATGATAATCTCATCTTACATACATTTAAAGGTAAAGGTTTCCCTTGCTCAAAAGCTAGTCGGAATCTGACTCTAAGAGGCGGTGCTCATTGCCATTTTCATGTTGAAGAGCCAGAGCTTCCAAAGACTTCTCTGTGGTCATGTGGCCAGCATGAATAGACGACAAGGTGCACAGAACACCGTTACCTTCCCATCGAAGCAGCACCTATTTATCTACTTGCAATTTCTTGCTTTCGAACTGCTAGATTGGCAGGAGCTGGCGCCAGAGACGGGAGCTCACTCTGTCACGTGGTGCTAGGGTCTTGAACTGCCGAACTACAGACCTTCTGGTCTGCAGCTCAGCATCTTAACCTCTGAGCCACTGCGGCCCTACACACATTTACTCTGAAATAATTCCTACCAAATTCAATGGGCGTTGTTCCAAAGTATGTGAGCATATGACTGCAACCTTGCTTTCTCCAAAAATAGGTGATATTCTTTTGATTACTCCCAGTTTAACTATATGGAAAGGCACAGAAGTAACCACAGGCATTAGAAAATGCAGGAGTTCCCCCACTTCCTTCTCAAGAGCTGAGGATAACACAAGAATTGTGGCTCCCATTGAGGAGAGGAAACTCCCGTTACCGGCATGAGCATCTGGATGTTTTCACTGAAGTTGCCCAGGAAGGCCATAATGGCCATGCGCTGCGTCAAGCGCTCCACCTTGCTGAAGTGCAGCATGAAACGGTCCTCATCCGACAGTTCTTCCAGTGGCTTCCGCTCCTTCTCATACTGGCGCAGCAGCTTGACTTCATTCTCTGTTGGGAGGAAGCGCATGAGGCATTCCACAAAGTCCACCGGCAGGGTCTTCAAGTCGAACCTGGAACACATATCAGCAAAAGCAGCCCCATGTTAGAAGACAAAGGAACTGCTGCTGATCAGAGGCACCACTTCAAATGTCTGTGGTGCTCTACAGGGAAAAAAATAATTGAGGTAAAGGGTAGGGAGGACACGCAAAGTAGCACACGCACGTATGGATGGCTTTACAGATTTCCTCAGTGGTTCTTCCTGCTTTGCGTAGCGTGATAGCAAGGTTCTTGGCTCGGTTGGCTTCCAAGAGGGTGACCCTGTTGACCACTTTATGAGATGCCTTGTTTTTAGAGCACAGGAGGTCGATGGCAGGTCCCTGTGCTTTGGTCTTAAAGAGCTCCTCGAACTTGTCTAGGTCAAGGTCCTAAAAGAGGAATGAGAACCCAAAGAGCTGATAGTGTTAAATTACAGCCAGAAGTAACCCTTGTCAATATTAGTCAGTTCCCCAAAGTTTGTTCTGCTAGGACAGCTATACTGGAAAGCTGAGCAGCATGAGGATTTCAGTTCCCCCTCTTGCTTACCAGTAACCCAAACACGACAAGCAAAATGGGAGCCAATGTTTGTGCCTCTGTCACCCCCTCCCCATGAACGTGCAAGATCCGACTTGTTCAAGTAACTCCACAGACAGTCATCACATCTAGTGCCAGAGCCCCTCTCAGCAACCAGGAAACAGCTCAGGCTCCACTACTTTCCCCTTCCCCAATCAGCACCGATGGTAAGACACTGATTCTCAACAAGGTTGTCAGTTGCCCACAAATGGAAACATCCAACAGAGAAAGAAAATGGTGGGAAAGCCCAGGATTGGCCATCTTCCAGAGCACAGCCCTGATCTGGTTTTTCCCTGCCGCCGGGGCACCTCCAATAACAGTGCATTTGGGGAGATAATACCACACTATGCCTGTTTTTATGTGGAACATCCCTGTGTGTGTGTCATTCTTTCACTTATAGACAGTTCAGTTTTCAGCATTTGTATGTGTGTATGTTTGGGGGGGGTTTGCACTTGTGCTATGGCGAAGGAGTGATGCGGCAATTTAACGCCCCCATTGGTCTCCACTGGCTTATGCAGTTACTGCTCCCAAAGTCCACAGGCAAATCGTACCTAGTCTACCTGTCTGTCCTTTTCACTGGTTAGCTGCTTTCCTGTGATAGAATGGTTGTTTCGATTGTCTGTGCTGCCCTTCCTGCCTTTTGAATAATGGGCAGTAGCTAAAGAATTGAGTACAATTATTGTTATGGCCGATCACAGGGCTAAGGGAATATTGCTTTGGAATGTTACTATTGAGGCTCTTCAAAGCACCCTTACACAGGACCTCAGTAAAATCAGAAAAGGATTTTGCTGTTTTTATACTTCATTCATTATTCCAGTGCACCAATTTTGTTCACAGAAATGTGTGTGTTGGGGTGGGGGACAGCATACACCAGAGGAGTCAAACTCACTTGTTACAGTGGCCAAATCTGACATAAATGTCACTTTGTCAGCCCGAGCCATGTGTGCCATAAAATGTAATGTCAGGTATGGGGGAGATATACACTTTAAAAAGGACACAGGCTTGAAAAAGTGCACATGCACACGAAAGCTCATACCTTGAATAAACCTTTGTTGGTCTTAAAGGTGCCAATGGACTCTAAATTTGTTCTACAGGCAAACCCAATTAATGATATTATTTTTTACTCAAAAAACAAACATGCTTAAAACATTAACACTCTTACAGTATTTTCTTAAAGTATCTCCCTGATGCCCACACACCCACTTCTGCCACCCATTACTCATTAGCGCTGGGACAGGATACAGGGACATAACGCACAGTCTCTATCATCTGGCAACAAAGGTAATCAGTTGCTCGTGGGCTGGATAAGAACCCTGGATGGGCCACTTCCAGCCCATGGGCTGCTTCCGGCCCTTGGGCTGAATGTTTGACACCCCTGCCATACACCATACAGGCACGTCTTTTGGCCAATGAAGACTGGGACCGCTGTTTCAGCTCACCCGCTCACAGGGTTTTTTTGTCGGGCTGAGGGCTCCTTCACTGCCTTGGTTCACCCACCTGTAAGGGGCTCATCGGGCTGCAGGCTCTCTCGCTCCTGCCCTGGCATGCTCACCTACACCACACACAAAATTTGAAAATGGTGCCCAAGCGCAGTGCTCAAATGTGCTCTAGGGAATGTACCATGAGGGAGCAAGGCAATGATTGGCTGCTTGCTTCCAGCCTTCTGATTGGACATGACAGTTAGTTCAGTGCATGTGCAGTCAAACGCTGGATCACTAGAACACTGGCATGTAAGTTTTTTTTGAAGGAATCACTGCCCACCCTGCCCAAAATGGCGAGGCAGCCAGACAACTGTGAAACAGTACAGGCATTTCACACTGCCCCCAAACTGAAATCAATCTGTTTTAAAAAAATAGATTGGGATAAAACAGGTTTCCAAAACAGTTGTTAGGGAGAGGGGTGAGAAAACCCAGGACAAGAGGGGATTGCTAGTAAAGCTGTGTGGAAAGGGGCGGTGGATATTAACAAAGGGAAATGAAACTGGAACATTATGTCTGTCTGGAAGATTCCTGCAATTCATATGTATTGCTGCACTTGTAATATCAAGTTTTAAGGAGTCATAAGCCAAATAATATCTGTTGTCTGATATCAGTGGTACAAAACGAATGCCAAGGGAAGTCCCCTTACTTTGAGTCAGCTTCATTTGCCCTCAGTGACATCAGCACATGGTCAGATCTTATTGGTTATGTTACAAAGGCAAGTTTTTGTTTGAGTAAGAGAAGAAATAAAGATTTTAAACAAAACTATACTGATACATTGGGTCTTTGGGGCTGGGAACTGTCACAAAAATGTCACAAAATGTAAGTAACCTCTCCAGGAGCGTTCCAGAAACATCCGTACCCCCTTTATGGTAAAAATGTCTGAATTGAAAGACTTAGCATAGCGCTAGTTCTTTGGCATAAGTAATTTAATAACACACAAGTCTTCCTGTTCCTAGACCTTGCACATACTTTTGCCAGACTCTTACTTTTTCCATGGTTCCCTCTTCTTTAGCTCCATAGGTTGTAAGCAATCAACTGTGACCTCCGCTGTACTGCTGAAAACACTGCTCCCCAGGTTCTGGAGACCCTCTATGAACAGTGCTGGATATGATACTGAGGTCTGCTTAGCAGGGGTCAATGAAAATTATCCTCGTCCTCCATTGGTGGAAAGACCAACAGTTATCATTGGAGAGCAACTGTTGGATACAACCCTGTGTCTCTAGCCCCCATTGCTTTCCTGAGATCCATACATTTCAGGTCATTGCCTACTTGGCACAATTTTTTTAAGCCAACTCATATCTTAACCAGATTCCCTAGCACTTCTTGGCTCCTACATTCTCTGCCCTTTTCCTCAAGCCTCATTCTCCACCTACCCTTCCTTCCCATTCCTCTTTCCCAGTCAACTCTGTATTCTACACCCCTCCTTTAGTCTCCTTCTGGGCTCCCTATCCATTAACTGAGCAATTTAATATTCCAAGCCATTATTCCAGCTTAGGCAATCAGTGCCAGAGGATTCACTGCCACAAGTGTAATGCAGTATAGGTACTGAAACAACAAATATGAATTACAGAACAGCAGGCTGGAAACAATGCAGACACAAGTCACTATGCCTTGGTAGCGCCTTAACCTTTTCCCTCACCTCCAAGATTTTCTCATCATCCAGTTCACTGAAGACTGTGCCACTGATCTGGTTGGGCTTCAATGCTGTCCAGTTAAAGACTGGCAAGCGGAATTTGGTCTTGATGGGTTTCTTAATCCGGATTGCTTGAGGCATAGAGAAGAGAGCACAAAAAAAAATTATTTGATGCTGCAGGTGTGGGAGAGGCCAAGCTGCACCTTAGTTTGGTTCCAAAACGGTTTTGGAATGAATCCTCTGATGGTTTTCCGTTTGGTTTTGATTCCCCCTTGGAAACATGCATGATTTCTCAAAGGCAGCCATCAAGGAACTTTGGGGGTAGACACCAAGACCATGCAAGCCCACTGAGTGCAGACACCGCACACACACACCCTTTTGTGTTGTACAGAACGGGAATCAGTAAACAAAGCTGGTAACTTCTTAAGTACTGAAAACACAAATCAACAGCCCCCCTAAAACCATTAGCCTGATAAAATCCATGCTAACAATCCCACACTAAATAAGAACCCAGCTTTATGTGGCTAAATATGTGAATAATTTTTCATTGTTTATTCTGTATTTTTATCATTTTTCCTAATTTTCTCTGGATTTACTTGTAAATTAGTAATTAACATAAATTAATAATTAAGTCTTGTAAAGAGTAATTAATATGTGGAATTCACTGCCACAGGAAGTGGTGGTGGCTACAAGCATAAACAGCTTTAAGAGGGGGCTCGATAAACATATGGAGCAGAGGTCGATCAGTGGCTATTAGCCATGATGTATAGATGGAACACTCTGTCTGGGGCTCTGTACTCTTGGTGCTTGGGGGACAACTGTGCTTGGGGGGGCTTCTGGAGTTCTGGCCCTGCTGGTGGACCTCCTGATGACCCCTGAGTTTTGGGCACTGTGTGACACAGAGTGTTGGACTGGATGGGCCATTGGCCTGATCCAGCATGGCTTCTCTTATGTTCTTACATCATGGGAGAGGGGATCTATGCAAAGCTTTGATGTTCCACCCTCCAACTAATGGAAATGTATTCAGCTGCCCTCTGGCTTCTGAGATTTCAGAAGGCATTGTGCACACACTTTCAAAAACATTTTTGTGCCCATAAGTCCTAGAAACTTTATTTAAAAGATTAAAAGTTGAATTTGTATTCAGTGCTACATTATGTGTTTTTTCTGTGCCCTGGAAGGATTGTGGAAGCCATACTGCATTGCCTACATAAGTGGTCTTCAATCCATGGGTCACAGTCCTCAGGGCACATAGCATGCATAGAAAGCAAGGGCGCTATGGTTCCTGCCTCTCTCCACATATATATGCAAGGTAAGAGGTCACTCACAAGCCGTGTTCCCTCTAAGCTGAGTTAGTGTGAGCTAGCTCACAGTTTTTTAGTCTCCAGCTCACACATTTTTGTCTTAGCTCAGGAAGGATGGCTCCAGAGCAAACTAATTTACACAGTAGCCAAATCACTCACTCACAACTTTAATGCCGGTAGCTCACAAAGTAGAATTCTTGCTCACAAGACTCCATAGCTTACAGGGAACATTGCTCACAAGTAGAGAAGAGCCCTCATGGCTCTGACTCTTGGCTTATTCCTCAGTACAGCATACCTCCTGGTGCTCAGCTTATGTTTCCTATACCAGCTCTCTTGGTCTACTACCCATAGTCTTGAACTTTACATGGGCAAGGTCTTAATTCTGGATCCCCCTGTTTCTATTATGTGACTGCAGAGTCACATACGTTTCTGTCGAGTGCCTGCAATTCAGTCAGTCCCATGCTGCTTGCTGACTGAGGGTTAAAAATTGGTTCTTGATCTGAAAAGGATGAAGACCCCTGGTCCACATCACCCTTTTGGGGCTTTTACCACAACCTCTGACTAGAGTGGAGGTGATGTTAGAGGGATGGCATGCAATGTATACCTGATAACCCCATAGTGAGCACCATAGATGGTGATGTGCCAGGAAGTGGCGGGGCCGGCGGGCACTTATCTATGAATGGAAAGAAACACAGGATCAGGCACTGCAACAAATCACCTGTATAAAAGGATGCTGTTTTCTTTGCACTGTGGTACAAACTTACCCGGTAGTGGAGGAGGGGGTGGAGGAAGAGGGGGTGGAGGAGGTGGTGGTGGAGGGGCCGCCTCCATAGGAGGCAGGACAGGGAGGCGGAGGTCATCCTCTGGAATGTCGCTGAAGTTGATCTCCACCTCTGGAGGTGGCAGCAGTGGCAGGTGGTCTCCCCCTGTTGGATGTGAGGTATAGTGATGCCGGAAAGCCTCCTCTTTCTCCTTGATGATTCTGCGTAGCGTGTGCACCTGGTTGCTTGCACTCTCATAGGTCTCCTGTCACAAGGTGCACACAGAGATGAAGGCACAAGACCATTCACTACTTAGCTCTCACTCAGGGCAGTCTGACCATTTAATTTACAGGGAAACTTCCTGATGGGCTGCTACCCTAGAGGATCACTAGTGACCCTAGAAGGCAGGTGAATCTAGGCTTGCTTTCTCCCTGAAACATGCAGTTCCCCACATACAAGGAAGCATGTCTGCCATTAGTTTTCTTCTTCCTCCCCTCACATCCCAGATATATGTTTACATATTACTGTAAGTTTTACAAAAAGAAAAACGTCTTTCCAGCTAGATCATGAGAGTTCTGCTAGAGGATAAAAGGATTCAGTTTTTCACTTGCAAGTAGCTTATACTTTTAAACCACAGAGAGAGGTCTAGTGTCACCTTCTCCCTGACAATACTAAGCCTTTTCTATGCAGAGACTATGCAGAGACAAGTATAACTGCCGTTACTGATCTTTTCACTGAGAAGCCACTGAAAGGCTTCTGTGTGATTCCAGGATTCCCTGGAAAACCACTGCTTTAAATCCGAGGTAGGAGCTCTGCTTTGGCAGTAGTCCCATATCCTTTTTTTCTTACCCACATACCTTAACAATCTCCAGTTCCTTCTCCCGTTGTAGCAGCTGCTTCTCCAGCTCTGCCACTCGCATGATGTTCTCATTCTCCAGATCTAGCAGCTTTTCTGTCAACTGAAATAAAATAGGAACCTCTAGTGAGTGTAACCTTCAGTCAGGACATTTCTCCTTTGATTATTTTACCCAGACAAATATCTGTCCAAAACCTCATATCTTTTTTTTTTAATCAGCTTCTGGCCCTTATGGATGTAGAGATATTTCTAAAACATACACACCATGTACTCAAAGGTACACAGTAGAGAGACCTAGGATCAAATGAGATGTGACCTGGAAAATACACAATTAGGATCTTGCGTGGTTGTTTAAAAAGTTCAAACCAATCTGGTGTGGAGGATGAGGCTGACTCAGATGGGGAGATTTCTTACTCCCTGCCCCCTTCCCCTTTTCCCAAAGCCACTCACTTCCAAGACCAGAAAATCCTGGAGAACTACAGGCTCTTGCCATATCTGTGATCACGCCTAAAGAGCAGCTTGAAAACCACACTCTTAGCCATTAGACAAAAAGAACAGCAGTTGCAGACCAGTTCATTCCTAGTTTTGCACCGGATGGAAAGGCATGGAGCACCTTGTGGCTAGGTGTAACGGCTCCCCGAACCAAGACCCAAACCAGACTCTACTGGGGTGGGGTGGGGACTCAGCTGCTGCTGACCCATATCGCTAAGCCAGTGGCTCACTGCTATTAGCATAATGCAGCATAGCCTTAGCTGGTAGCCTAACGGTGCTGTCCTAAGCAGAGCAAGATGTGAATCCAGTAGCATCTTGAAGACTAACAAGATTTCCAGGTCATAAGCTTTTGACAGCTGAATTTTCCTTCGTATAAGATACCTTTGTCAGGGAGCTTGACTTGTGAAAGCTTATATATCGGAAATCTTGTTGGTCTTTTCTGGTGCTACTGGCTCAGACCTTGCTCCTCTAACTGCAGGCCAATGTGGCTCTCCACCTGACAGTGTGCTAAGCAGCGTTACACTTGAATGAATTTAGATGGGTGTACCTCTGCTCAGGACTGCTCTGCAAACCTCTCAGGCTGCCATTTGGGTTCCACAGGTTCCCGGGACCGACCAGAGAGAAGTGATCCCTCAATTAAATACTGAGGAATGGGAGTTCTGTTAACAGAACTCCTATTAGATGTTTTTCCCTGGGGAAAAATGAGCCATGCAAAGGCCTGACTTGGACTGGGAAAGTGGCAGGGGGTGTGTTATCCCTCTACTTGCCCACATACCATTCTCCTGATCTTAATTACTTGCAAGGTGTTTGGAACCATGATAACAGAAATGGAGATAAAATGCAAAAACCAGTTTAAGGATTGGGGGGCGGGGGGGGGACAATGGAAAGCAGTGGTTTGGCAGAGGAAGAGAGTTGAAGGAATGAATGTCAATTCCAGAGCAGATGGCTAGTCTAGATACTGTCCTGGTCTGATCCAGTCAGGCTCTTTCTTCATTATGTTCACAAATAAACAGGACAGATTAGCCACCTACATGAGATAAGTGCTCTTCCAACTCTTCCACTTTCTCAAGTGCCACATTCTTGGTCTCGGCGTCTTCCAGTAACCCACCCACATCAAACACATTGTCCAGATAAGCCTGGATCTGCACTTGTAGCTTTTCACTTTCTGTATGTCTCAACTTCTGCAGAGAGAAAGAACATTTAGTAATAGGAAAACAGTCATGTGGGACAGAGAAAGTGACCTGAGGTCTGAAGTCTGCCAAACTTCAAAGGTCTTTAAGGGCAAAGGGCCATTCAGACTCTTGTGTCACAGCATGGAGTCTTTCTCACAGAAGTATAACACAATTGTTCTGAGCCTCCCACAGGTGCACCCCACAGGACATTTTCCACATTTTCAGTTCCTCTGGTGGCACTTAATTGGTTGTATGGGAAGCAGCTTCAGGGAAAAATAAAAGCAGTGTCAGCACACTCAGCAGGTCTGTGACCAAAAGCCAAGAATAATACCCTTCAGATATCTTCGGACATATCTTCAGTACAGACTTTAATGGTCACAACTTGCCCTTTCTTCCTAGCAACTTGGGAACTGTAGTTTGGTGGAGATGCTGAGTGTCTCCATTAGAGATGGTTAGGCTTCATGGAACTATAATTCCCAGCATTCCCTAGGAAGAGGAACTGGCTACTAAAACTGTTGACGTCTACAGTGCAGATGTGTCCTTTGCAGGATCTTGAACTAGCACCCTACATCATGCCTCAAGAAGATGTAACACACTGTTATAACAGTCCCTTGACAGTAGCCTCTTCAGAAGGAAGTTCCCATCTCTTTCTCCTAGTTGATACATTTTTCTCTGATTGGCTCTTCAGTTCCCATGTTCCTTATAACACTTATCCACAACCACTTCCTCTGTTCTAAGTAACAAAGTAGAAATACGACATTTTGTGCTCCTTCATGCTACTGACTCATTCCTGTATTATTTTATTCTACCATATTTTTCCCCTTTAATGGGCAGTGAGCTGCATTTTGAGAGTAAGACCCTGTCTCCAGATTTGTATTTTGGATTATGTTTCATTTCAGCTGGAACTAAGGCTAGAGACCCTGTGATTTAGTGGTTAAACTATCAGAGTGGGGAGACCCAGGTTCAAACCTGCACCAAATTTTTGAGAGCAGGTTTGATTTCAGGGCAGGAGATTCACTCTGAACTGATCACTACCTATTCAAAACCAAGGTCAATGTGGTGCCAACACCACGCAGAAGAGGGGGCCCAGTTAAAAGGGTCTGTCCCCAGAGGCTCATGAATCCTACTGGACTCCAGAATGCTCTAGGGGATTTTAAGATTCCAAATACGTGCTCTGTTGAGGTTGCAGCCGAAGCATGGAATTTGAAGCTCCTTGAAGCTATCAATAAGGTCACCCCTCGACAACACCTCTTTGCTTGGGTTTCCTCCCTGTCTGGGGATGAAACCCAGCCTCCTGGTTTACCACCAAGCTGGATGATCTGAAAAGGGCTGAGAGATGCCTAGAACTGCACTGGCAGAGAAGTACTGATTCTGACAGATCATGTTATAGAGCTCACTGTAAGACCTATGACAGCGGCTAAAAAATGTTACTTCTCTTGCTACTATTGCATCAGCTAGCTCATGACCATCCCAATTGTTTAAGGTAACATGGTATCTGCTGACTCTTGAAACTGAGAATTCTTTATGAGATCACATCCAGCCTGTGCTGAAGGCACTGCACTGGCTGCCAATAGCATACCAGATTTGTTTCAAGATGCTGTTTTTGACCTTTAAAGGCCTATATGGTCAGGGACCTGTCTACCTGAGGGACTGCCTTTCCCCATATGTGCCCAAGAGCACTGAGGTCAGGGTCGCAAAATCACCTGACTCTCCCTGGTCTGAGAGTTGCCAGACTGGCCATAACTAGAGCCAGGGCCTTTTCAGTGGTGGCTCCACACTGGTGGAATGAGCTTCCAGAAGACATCGGGGCCCTGTCAGACTCTTCCACCAGGCCTTCAATTAGGAGCTGCCATGACGAATGAGCCATCAGAAACTGAACATGCTATGGCCCTTATGTTACAACGTTGGATATTGCCTTCCTTCATTCGTCTATTTTATAGTAACCAACATCCGTATTTACTGGCACTTTATGTAATTGTTGTCTGTGAATTTTATTATATTTATTGTTTTATCATATTTTAACTGCTGTACGCCGCCTTCAGCCAGTTGGCCTTGGCAAGGCGGGATACAAATTGAAAGTAATAAATAAATAAATAAATAAATATGCACATTGGGGAATGGTATAGGCATTACCTGTAAGAATTCTTCCAAACCTAGCTTGGTGAATTCATATTGCAGATGAACTCGGAAGTTCATGTCCTCTACTGAATGCACCACAATGTTGATGAATTGCATACAGGCCACCTGCAAAACAAAGAGGGGCAATTGGGATTAGTCTCAGCCAGTCCTTGCCCTGTGGCTTCTTCTACCCTTTCCTCTGAAGCAGGCAGTTTAAAAAAAAATAACAAAACCTTTATGGTATGGGAAAATAACAAACAAGACCCATTTGCTTTCCATTTGTTGGTGGAGAAAGGAATGAAGATGTTGGAAGAAGGTCCAGGGCTGTGGAGACAACAAGAGCCCTTCAAAATATATGATGACCCTTCAGTCAGAAACATCTGAGAGGGCTGGAGGGGAACCTGGGCTGCAATTCTGCATGCAGACAAGCTGCTTCAGTCCCACTGGAATATAGGTAGCTAGACCGTGTGCAAAATTGCCACAATGGTCCTTAACACTCTGCGGAGAAAGGGGTATGGGAAGAATGGGGGGGGGTGTTTTGAGAAGACACTGCACACCCTCCAGGCTGGTCCATACCTCTACCTTAATAGCAGAGATAAGTGCTCTGCTAGCTGATTTCCAAATTCAGAACCCGTACCAACATAAAGAAGCATGCTTGCACATATAGGAAAGCCTCTATTCAGATCCCTGCACCACTGCTGACAATTTTTTTTAAACGTTGTGAAATTTCATTGCCTACCATTCCACTACAACATACATAACATCACAGCTAACCCAGCATCACTTAGAAACATCCATTTCCACATTAGTTGAGGCAAACACCTGTCGGGTGACCCCGCCATGGGTTACTTGGGTGAGTTATGAGTAATGTGGAATGCGCAGTGCTTTGCAGCTGTATACTGTTTGCTTCCCTTATCTCCTGCTGATCTTGGCTGCCTGGTTCTTCTGGAGCCTAGCTCTTCTGGCGCGAAGCACCCCCATCTATGCCGTTATGTGCCTCCCCGCTGTTTTTCCCTTTTGCTTATTGGCTCTCAGGTGTCAGAGGGTCCTATATGAAACCATTATAATTACTATAGCCATTTTGTATTCCCCATTCCTAACACAGACAGTCATGAATGCTTCACCTGGCTGTGATCAAATAAAGCTTAACCTACTTAAGGACTTGCTGTTGAACAGAGTTATTGGAGTGCCTGACACACCTTGACTAAGGGAACCTTTCGTCTGACATACTTGTAGAAGTTCTGTTTTTTGCTTAGACAGCTAGAATATTTCTAACAATCTCCTCCACTCCCAACAGCCAACCAGCCCAAACTCCTTAAGCATCTCTCTCTATGGTTGTAAGGTGGCTGAGTAAGTTGATGGTGCATCATGAAGCTTTTAGGTGCATCTTGACTAAAAAAAAAAAAAAAGGAGCATGTAGCTCCTTAAGAGGAGGTGCCAATGTCCACTGACTTCGCTACTACCAATGAGATACAGTTTTGAGGTTCAGGGCAAGGTTTGTATACTGAGAGATGAGCATAGAGATAGGAATACTAGACTAGCATATGCCCCTTAGTTTCCAGTTTGATTTGGGAAATCTGTTATTTTCTGCCTGATGTGATGCAGGGGGGAAAAAGTGTCACAATATGGTGGGACTGGCAGTGATTTCTGGTGCATGCTATAATTGAGAAATAGCACTGGATGCCCTGTTGACACTAGGCCTGTGTTTTCCACCCACTTTGCCTGAGAGGCTCTTCTTCTGTCTCCATGGGGAACAGTAGGATTCCCAGCCCTGGGTTGGGAAATACCTGGAGATTTTGGGGGTGGAGCCTGAGGAGGGTAGGGTTTCAGGAGGGAGGGACTTCAGTGGGGAACAATGCCAGTAAGTCCACCTTCCAAAGTGACCATTTTCTTCAGGTGAACAGATCTCTGTCACATGGAGACCAGTTGTAATCCCAAGGGGATCTCCAGCCACCAGGGAACAGAGATGGTCTTTCTCAGCTCTATGATGCTTCTGTAGCTGTCTATATTAGTGGGTCACTTTTATATTAGATGCACAAACTGGCCATGGGCCTCTTGATCTTGCACTGCACTAGGACCAAATGAGCTTGCACAATGAACACTGCAAGTATGTGTGACTTATTATGGCATTGATATCTATACCACGTCCAGACAGCGTCAATTGTAGGTCAATTAATAACCTACTCAACACTTCTGATTTTAATGGCACACTATGTATAGTACATGTAGAGTTTTCAGGTGCCCACTGAGGACAGGGGAGCCCCCGGCCTTCATTACCTGTCCGCACTCTACCCACCCTGACTGTGCTCTAGGAACTGGCCAAATCACTATGCTACTTAGCACAGAGACTGACGGTACCTTTTGAATTCTGATACAGTGTCATGGATACAACCAGGGCTTTTTTTGTAGAAAAAGCCCAGCAGGAACTCATTAGTATAATAGGCCACACCCAACAGCAGAAACTCATTAGCATATCAGGCCACATCCCTGACAGCACAACTCATTAGCATGTTAGACCGCATGTTACCAGGCGTGTGGTCATCCAGCCACACCCACCTTTTGCTTCTTATTCTATTTACCTTGTTTGTTGTCAAAATCCAGGGCTTTTTTGTAGCAGGAACTCTTTTACATGTTGGGCCACACACCCCTAATGTAGCCAATCCTAATGATTTTCTGCTGCTGGGTATGACCTGTAATGCTAATGAGTTCTTGCTGGGCGTGGCCAACTCAGGAGCCAGCCAGAACTCCGTTCCTGTGCGTTCCTGCCCAAAAATGGCCCTGGATACAACCACAAGATGTCTGCTGAAGCTTACCTTCAATTACACAGTGAAGATCCTTGTGCTGTGGCAGCAGTTGCTGCCAAAGCAAAATTAAAAGAAATCTGTACAGCCAATCAAATCTCCAATAGCCAATCAGAAGACTTGCTGGGCAAAAGCCTCACCTGGCCACATCCACTTTCTAAAAGCACTTGGCAGGCACCCAGAAAGGAGCAGGTGGGCATCATGGCACCTATGGGTACCATGTTGGAGACCCCTGCCACAGAGTGTTGGGGATTCTTAGAACATTGTGGGGGGGCAGCTTTTGCCCAGAAGTGATGTTAAAGCATCAGTGATACTTTTCCTTCTCAGTCTAGTCTTAACCAGCTCCTGGGAAATGCAAGCACAGGCCCGGCATACCTAGGTACAAGTTTTCCTTCTTCCTCCTCCCAACATTGCAATGGTGGGAGCTGCTGACATCAGCAAAACTTGGGGAAATGCAGAATCCTGCCCTTACACAACATGAATCCTTGTTTCTTACCATGAAGTCAATGTTGCTGTCCTCATTGCGGAAATACTCCATTAATTTCTCAAAGCGGTGCTGCTCTTTACAAACCTGAGATGAAAAGGAACATGCCAGAATCTCAAGAGTGCTTCAGTGCTAGCAGGCTAGCCATGCACAGACTGTTCCTGATGCACCACATTTTCAGACATATATCTCCATACATGCTTATCCACAAGGCTAGTCATACTTTCTCCTCTTGCCCACTCCTTCATTCATTCCTTTGCCCATACTCCTGATCTGATGCGGCTCCATCCATGCCAGGTCACTCCTTCCCTACCTCCAGGGCTGATTCAGCATCCAAGCAACCCAAGTGGCTGCTTAGGGCCCCACAATCAGGAGTGAACACCAACACACTGCTGGGACTCTGCTTGGCCCCAGGTGGCACAGGAGGAGGCAATGGCTGTGGGTCTGTTTGTCATCAACTCCCAGACCATGCTGCTGCTGTCCAGGGACATGATAAGCTCAGAGATGCTGGTAGCACTGGTGGTAGGGTTGCCAGAACCCCAGTCCAGGCGGGGGTTTCTCTGATTTTCTGAGCTTTTGCCAGCAGGAAAGCCCCACCCCCAAACAGGAAGTCGCACGGTGACATCCTCGACATGATGACATCACAGTGATATCATCACATTGGGACGCTGCATGGTGACGCTCTGCTTTTTGGTCAAAACTTTATGGTTTTAGGCCAAAAAAAACCCCATAGAGTTTGCCCAAAATGCAATGTCGCCATGTGATGTCCCTAATGTGATGATGCCACTTCTGTGTGATGTCACCATGTTGGGGATCCCACCCACCCCAAGTTCTCCCCACCGGCAAGCCAAGGGGACCTGGCAAACCTAACTGGTGGGGCTCATGTCGCACCTTGCAGTCAGTGGTATGGGAGGTGGTAATGGGTTTACCCTGTGTTGATTGCCATCTCTTGGATCCATGCCACCATGCTGAAGTTCAAAGCAAGCTCCAGAGGGGTGGCAGGGTCACTGGTATCCAGCTTTCTCTTGACTGCCAGTGGTGTGAGGAGACAACAGGAGGAGAATGCACCTGTTACTGCTGACCAGAACTTTAGCCCTGCTAGCAGTGTTGGAGCTCAGCTGACTCCTGCAATGGGAGGCTGTTTGGGGCGGCAAAATACCTTAAGCCAGATGTGCCTTACGCACACTATTCCAACCATATATCTCCCTTTACAATTGATTCCCTCTACCCACATCCATCTAGCCACTTGATCCCATACACAATCTCTGCTCTTCTCTGCCTTCCCTCCCAGCCTCTGTCCAATATAACACAGGACGGCACAGAAAGATAGCCCTCACCTCCTTGAAGTTCTCAAAGGCAGCCAAAATAATTTCATGGCCCCCACGCACCAAACAGACAGCGGCCAGCAATTCCAGCACAAGGGCTTTTGTTCTGTGCAGAGAAACAAAAAGAACCTATTATTCTTTCTGCCACACAGAAGCCACCTGTAACAAAGCTCCACAATTTTACATCTGTTGAAGAAAATATCACTAGGATGCAGCTGCTATATAGGCATATAATTATACAAGCAAAATGAAGCATCCATGGACAAGGGCAGTATACCTCCAAATACCAGAAGCTAAAGAATCATAGAATCATAGAATGTTAGAGTTGGAAGGGACCTTGCAAGTCATCTAGTACAACCCCCTGCACTCTGCAGGAGCATAGCCAAAAGATAGCCCTACAACATACCCGAAAGATGGTCGTCCAGCCTCCACTTGAAAACATCCAGCGAAGGAGCATCCACCACCTCCCGAGGCAAAACATGGGGAAACTAGACGAACCATGAAGAAAATTCTTGCCCTATTCCTGAACACTCAGAGGCAGCTGGCTGGCCATTTTGGAAACTGATACAGGATTAGATGGCCCTTTGGTCTGATCCAGCAAGACAATGTTCATGTTCTTACATTTACTAATGTCTACTGAGCTTTCCAGTACCGAGAATAATATTTGTTGAGAGTGAGGTGAGGCAATAACAAGGAACAAAAGTAGGACATCTAAGCAGGCAGCAAAAAAATTTCCTGGGTTATAGAGATTCTGTTCTGGAGTTAACACAGCTTGCTTCAGTGCAGAGGATTTGCTCTTGTTTAGCATCCAAAAAGGAGTGGATTTCTTTGGAGAATCTACACGTCGTCATCTCTTAATTGTTTTCCCCTGCTGCCTTTCCCAAATATACAATCTTTTTGGGAAGATCACAGCCTTTGCACATCATGTGGACAGGAAGGTGTACATTTTTGAATGGCTCAAACTGGCACCATTTTCCTTGCTTCAGCCCTCATGAGTTCTATTCCTCTCTCTGCCATTGGAGAACTTTTCCCTAAGCATTTTTAAAAAAAAAACAGCAACTGCTAGTTCTCTGTAGCACAATAATAGTCTGTGGCCATGATCTACTAGTACCTCTGAATCCTTGGCTTTATTTTTTTTTAAGTTGCTAGTCCTTTTTGTTGTGTAGATTTAAAGGGAAAAGTCTGTTTTTATATCAAAGCAGTAAAATGGGCAAGAGATTTTCCTTTTTAAAAAAGAAAGCTCTGAAATCAGAGGACTTAGCAGATCATGGCAATACGACATTATAATGTTATTGTACTATAGTGATCAGGCACTTGTCCATTAAAAAAAAACATAGAAAAGCCTTCTAGTATGTGTGCGGGGAAATGTTGGCCATGTGGGGGCTGAGTCAAAACTGCGTGAATACTTTGCTGCCACTACAGGTGCACAAACTATACATTATATCTATGAGATGACCATCACAGAGACTTGCAGCAGGACACCAGCTACAAGTTCCCTGTGGCAGCTTAATTCAGAGTGGGGAAATTTAATTCAGTGCACATGCAATCCTCTGGCAGGATAAATAACATCCCCCAGGACCAATTTGGGTTGGAAAAGCAGCAAGAGGTAGAGTCAAGACCCATTCCTCGACCCACTCTGCTCTCCTGATCTGAATTGGGCCCCTACAGTGCTTCTAAATTGAGTTTCCATGAGGAACTCACAGCTATCCTATGGCTGCAAGTCCCCATGATAATCAGATGGCAGATGTAACATGTAATTTGGACCACAGTGAGTGTTCCGTGTGGAGAAGTAGCCAAAATGAACTTTATAAACAAAACATACTGAAAGACCCTCATGGGGAAAGCTCACTAATTTGGTATTATTTTCTTATGCATACACATCCATTCATTGTTTGGCATAAAGTGTTAATAAATGCCAGCACAAGATACAAGGTGGTCCTTTTGTAATGAGAGTCTTGGAAGTTATAAACGATCCATGCATGTCATATCAGCACTGTGGCTCAGTTGATATGTCTAGCTGTATTAGGTTGGGCCAAACAATACTAAGGAAACAAGAGGAAGTTGTCCAAAGGGACATCTGCTCTACAAATTTCAGTGTTTAAAGCTGAATTTGTTAGCTGGAAACAGGCCATAGTTTTTTCCCTCCCAAAGATTTGAAGGCAGTTTGAAAGAAGGATTCCTGCTAGTGGGATGGTGCACTTTCACCTCTGTTAAACAGCTTCTGCATGTTTCTGTATCGTTTCAAAAACCTGCAAATTGTTTTGTCTAGAGGCAACAGTAGGACACAAGATCTCTCTCCCTCTGCATGGCACGAAACAAAGTCAAGTGGCAGTGTTTCCAGCTGTACCTTATGGGGATGTTATCAAATTTTGTGACAAGGCTGGTTCTATTTGAAAGATCAAGTTTCTTTTGTGGCTTCTCTACACTTAAGACGGGACTGTAGTCATCCTCCTCCCCCCCAACCATATTACTGGAAGAAATATTGCCATTAAAAGCGATGCCTGTTTTGCAGCACTTGTGTATTAAAGGCATCAGTCCCTACACCCCTAGGTGCTCTCCATTCACTTTTGTGACAGCATGCAGTTGGCTGCTGAGGGCCAGTTCAAGGCATTTTGTCACCCCAATTAAAGTTTAACCATCCCCTCTTATACCCATGCAACTGCCATCTGGGTCCAAGCCAAGCCCCCACAGACCCAGGACCCATGCTGCTGATGGCTAGGGCGAACCAAGGCCCTGAAGTGCATCTCTGCTGTGCAGTTCCAGACAGTTGCTGGTGTGGCTCAGCTACAAGCATTTTCTGTTGCTGCCCTCATATTGTGAAACCGTCTCCCTCAAACACATGAGAAACGGTTCCTCACCAATGGCTTTCAGGAGAGGCGCAGCTTTTTAAAAGGTTGTAAGTGCCTCACAGAGGGACAGCAGTCTGTAATTTTTTAAGATGGCAAACTATTTTACAAAATCTGTGACAAATTCTGCTCCAAATTCCAGCATAAATTTTTAACTGCATAGTAATTGATTTATTTTTATGGTATTACTATACTGAGGTCCCATTTAATTAATTACATTAAAATGAGGGAGGACTAGAGAGAAATGCTGTAAAAGAAGCAAAGGACAGAGGGAAATTAGCCAAAGGAAATACAAAGGATGAAAATGGTCCTCCCAGTCATTCCTGTATGGTAGGGTTACCATATTCTGAAAAGCAAAAAAGAGGACATATTTCCTGACTACTTCAAACAAATGATCACTATCACAAATCTCATTTTAAATACCCCTACTATTTAAGCTGTGATAATTGCTTCTAACAAGGAATATTCCTGACCTTCCAACCCAAAAAGAGGACATTTTCATCAGTTTTTTAGAAAGAGCCCAAAAGAGGATGGACACACAAAAAAGAGGACATGTCCTCTAAAAAGAGGACATCTGGTAACCTTTGCAGGGAGATTCCAGTTCTGTTGATGCTGCTGACAGTTTCTGGATAGCAATTCGTAGTTCCTGGATAGACCTAAATTCTGAGAATTTCTTATGTATAAACAATTTTGAAACTGGTTTAGGGTTGTAATGTGCAAAAATCCTTTAACAATTCTGCCCTTGGAAAAGTTACAGCCCTTTAAGCCCACTGATTTTAATGGACTTAGAAGGTTTTAACTCTGGTTAGGATGGCTCTGTAAGAATCATGAAGCAATAAATTCACTAGACTACCTATGGAGGAGACAAATTGCACATTTCCACAGAGAGATACTTGAGCATACAGGTTCCTTACCTGGGGTTTTTATTGTTCAAGCTGAGGGCAATCTCATTAACAGCATGGGGATGTGACATGACCAAATTGAATCCATACTGAAATGCAGAATAGAAAAGAAATATACAATAGTGTTATGAGTAGCAGTGAAACCTTCATGGCAATTGATCTGGCAGCCCAAATAGGGACCCTTATGTATCACATAGTTACAATTGCACAGCTTATGGAGGGGAAAAACAAGATTAATATAGTTTAATAATAATCTCAAGTTTCAGATAAAACATAGGATAGTTATACACTAGTAGGTTCTTAACATAGATTATACAATTACATAAAATACAATAAAGAAATATCAGGAAATTAGTACGGAAAGGAAGGAAGAATGTGGAGAAAGGGTTCAATACGAACACTACATAAATATATTAAAGTTTTCAAAAATAATAGGCTGGATACAGACTAAATGACAATTTTCACCAGTTCCCCCTCTCCACTGCAGCCCCCCTTACGTCATTTCTGAGGGTCTCTTATCATCCAGGAGCAGCACCTTCCAGAGATTTGTGGGCTGAAGTGGGAAGGGAGAAGCAGGAAAGTTCCATTCTGCCACTGAAAAATTTAGTCTGGGTCTAATCCAATGTTTAATTATATATATGCAGTATACATGCAAAGACAATTTCTGTAGCCAAAAGAAATGGAAAACTTCAATGGATGAATAATGAAACTCTTAAATTGCTAAAGATAGACAAGAAGCAAAAGTAAAAGCTGACAGAAATGAAATGCATGGTTGCAGTCACTGGCATGTAAAGACAAAGAGAACTATTATAATAACCAATGTAAAGAAATAGAAGTGAACAACAAGAAAGGAAAAACCAGAGATCTCTTCCACAAGATCCAAGAAATCGAAGGGAAATTTAAAGCACAGTTAGGCATGCTGAAAGATTGACACAGAAATACATTAACTGAACAGGACAAAATAAAAAAAAAGATGGGAACAATACACTGAAAAACTATAAGGAAGAGATGGAACAATGACAGATTTCTTCCAAGAAGAATCTTTTGAAGAAGAATCTACACAGTTTTAGAAAGTGAAGTGAAAGCTGCACTGAGAGCAATTGGGAGAAATAAATCACCAGGAGTAGATGGGATATCAATAAAGCTATTCCAAGTCACAGAAACGGAGTCCATCAAAATCTTAAGAAGAAGATGCCAACAAATATGGAAAACAAAACAATGGCACACAGACTGGAAATGCTCAATTTACATTCCAGTTCCAAAAAAAGGAGACATCAAGCCATTACTTTTAATTTTTTCCTTTGCAACCATAAAGAATAGAAACTTGTTCTGCCGTACTTTATTTGAAAGTAGGAGAATCATTTCATGAAGCCTTGTGATGCACCATAGGTCAAGAAGCACGGATTTATTTTTATCACCATGGTCAGTGTGTGCTATGTCAAGTCGCTTCCAACTTATGGCGACCCTATGAATTAATGACCTCCAAATCATCCTATTGTTAACAGCCTTGCTCAGGTCTTGCAAACTGAGGGCCGTGGCTTCCTTGATTGACAATCCATCTCATATTGTGTCTTCCTCTTTTCTAGTGACTCCTGTCTTCTCATAATGTGATCACAGTACAATAGCCTCAGTTTTGTCATTTTAGCTTCTAGGCTTGATTTGATCTAGAAGTCACTTATTTGATTTTGGTAGTTCCAAGTATCCATAAAACTCTCATCCAACACCACTTTTCAAATGAATCAACTGTCTTACTGTCAGCTTTCTTCATGATCAAATTTCACATCCATACATAGTCATGGGGAATACCATGACATGAATTAACTTGGTTTTGGTTGCCAGTGACACATCCTTAAACTTAAGAATTTTTTTCTAGCTCCTTCACGGCTGCCCTTCCCAGTCTCAATCTCCTTCTGATTTCTTGTGTGCAGTCTCCCTTTTGGTTGATGATGGAACCAAGGAATAGAAAATCTTGAACAATTTCAATTTCTTCACAGTCTACCTTAAAGTTGTATACTTCCTCAGTAGTCATTACTGTTGACTTCTTGATATTCAGCTGTAATCCTCCTTTGGTGCTTTCTACTTTTACCTTCAGCAGTAGTTGTTTCAAGTATTCACTACTTTCTGCCAGTAATGCGGTGTCATCTGCACATCTCCATTTTTTAATGTAGGCCAGACTATACATTTGACTACATGTATACATACCTATTCCTTTTAAATCACTGTATACTAAAGAGGGGCTGTCTCTGAGAGGGAAAGAATATGCTTTCATGAAGAAATCCTGAGTTCAGCTCCCAGCATCTCCAGTTAAAATATCTCAGGTGGGAAATGCTGCGAAAGTCTCTTTTGTACCTGAGACCCTGGAGGGCTGCTGCCAATCAGAAAAGACAGCACTGAACTAGATAAACCAAAGGCACAAGGCAGCTTCATGGCCTGGATCCAGATTAAGGTTTCTGCAGGCATAGGCACTTCCTCTGTCCCCCAGGAACAGGACACCGGGGAGCATTTCAGGCTGCTGTGGGAGGGGTGAAAATCACACTCCATGGGCAAAAGTTCTTGCACCCACAGAAAAGGTTAGGATCTAACCCTGTATGTTCTTTTGTTCTATTATGGCAGAATAAAAGTAGAGGCATCCCAATTACAGAAAAGCCAGAAATACATTTGTGTTACCTGATAGTTCATGATGGCCCGTAAACACAAGATACACACATGGACGTCATCTTTCTGGCTAACCAGCCGCGAGTTCTTCAGGGCTTTCCTGCTGGGAAGAGTGGTGTATCTGGCAAATAGAAAGACCTGCATTTAGCAATAAGCAATGAAGCCCAAAAGGAATGTTGCCCCCTTTCCAATGATGAGGTCATGGCCACAACTAGGAACAGGAAAGGAGAGTTGTAATTAGAAGCAGTGGCTTCTGTCAGAAGATTTGCCCAAGTTCTTTTTGCAAAAGTAAGACTCAATTGATACCTCTCATTTTGATTCTTAACATCAGTTTGGGGAGTCTGCCCACTTCTTTTTGAGAGAACTGTTTATTTCAGGTTTTAGCTATGAGTTTTATTTTCAGGCACAGGGTTTCTATTTTCAACAGCTGAAAATGAGGAAAAATTAAAGCAAAGCAATTAAAAAGTGAAGTAGAAGAAAGATTTGTCAGTGGGAAAAAAAGCTATTTTCTGCACAAAATTGTATTTTTCCAGTGTTGACTGCCAAAAAAATCTGCAACACTACCCAGATGGCTGAGTGATAGTGAGCCAAAGGTTTAGTATAGAAAAGGGGTTCAGCTCCCACAGAATATCTACAAGGGCTGTAAAGGTAGCACTCAAATTAGAATGCCTAATTCTAATCTTGTCAAAGTGGTTGGCCATCACATTACTGAATCTTTAACCAAGGTCCGGGGAGCCGCATTTATAGCCCACATTCTCCCTGGTAATTTGGTTATCTGGTTTAATCAGAACTTCACAGCCTTTATCATCATACAGAATGGTGATCCCACAAGGCACTACACATGTATATGTTAACAGCCCATGACCTCATGAGCTCACTGTTTTTTTGGAAAGGAAACAGAGAACAAGACAAAGGAAAGAAAAGACTCTTCTAAGCCAGAGGTACAACTTGGCATCCTATCTCCTGATTCCCTAAGGCCACAATGACACCTTAACAGATCCTGAGGTTGGAAACAGGCAATAGTTTTTTAAGAGTGTTGAAAGTGGTATGATAGAGGTATCACTATACACACATTTCTTTGTCATACTACTGCCCCTGGTTAAGCAGGTTTTGCAGGGTTTTTAAATACTACAAAATCCTGCAAAACCTGTTTGATTGGGGTGACAGCAGGAAGTCTACATACCACAAGCAGCAAGCTCTCTTTCAGAATCACCTTCAAAACTATGAAAAAAGCAGGGGTCTTTTTGGGGGGAGCACACCGGAGCGCAGCTCCGGGAGCTCAGGAGCCAAGCCCCGCCCCCAGCCGGCGTCCCCGGGAGTCTTTCAGGCAGCCGAATGTCAATTTCAGCTCCATTATATCTTATAGGCCATTGAAGTCAATGGTGAAAACATAGGGTATATTCTGGGGGCTGGAGGGAAGGGGGTTTGAGGGAGAGGTTCCAAACTCACAGGGTAGCTGATGGAGTCTCTCCCCAAGATACCCACCAAGTTTCAATAACATTGGATCAGGGGGTCCAATTCTATGGGCCCCCAAACAGGTTGCCCCTATTCCCTCCATTGTTCTCTATGGTGGGAAATAAACTTACTTTTTTCCCACCATAGAGAACAATGGAGGGAATAGGGGCAACCTGTTTGGGGGCCCATAGAATTGGACCCCTGATCCAATGTTATTGAAACTTGGTGGGTATCTTGGGGAGAGGCTCCACCAGCTAGCCTGTGAGTTTGGAGCCTCTCCCTCAAATCACCTCCTCTCCAACCCCCAGAATATATCCTATGTTTTCACCATTGACCTCAATGGCCCATAGGATATAATGCGGCCGAATTGCCACCGAATTTCTTTCATTCCCTCCTTTCCTTCTCTCTTTTTCCTCTTTCCCTCCTTCTTCTCTTCTCTCTTTCTTTCCCACCTTCTTCTCTTCTCTTTTTTCCTCCTTTCCCTGTTTCCCTCCTTCTTCCCTCTCTTTCTTTCCCTCCCCTTTCCTTCTCTTTCTTTCCCTCTTTCCTTCTCTCTACTCTCTCTCTTTCCTTCCCTCTTTCCTCCTTCTGTGGCCCAACTCTCATGAGAAGGAGTTTAAACTTTAAACCCCTTCTCTCTTAGCTCCCCCACCCAGACCAGCTGGGGAAGGGAAGGGGAGGCTTTTGAGGATGCCTCCCCCCCTTTTGCTTCCCCTTCTGACATCACTTCCGGTGATGTCACGGGGCGTGGCATATGCTAATAGCCTAATAGCTCATTAGCATACCATATGCTAATGAGCTCCTGCAGCTGTTTTTCTACGAAAAGACCCCTGGAAAAAAGTATTGTCTGGGCCCAGCTTCTCATCAATGTCTGTAATGCAGAACTGGTCTACTGGAGCAACAGAGAAATGTGTGTATGTAAGTGCCGTCAAGTCGCAACTGATTTATGGCAAGGGCTCTTCAAGGCAAGTGAGAAGCAAGAAGTGGTTTGCCATTGTCTTCCTCTAAAGAGTCTTCCTTGGTGGTCTCCCATCTAATTACTGACCCTTCTTAGCTTCAAAAATTGGACAAGCTTGGGGTATACCATGCCACCTTCCTTCTCCACTTCAGAGTAGCAGGTACCAAACTACGGGTATCAAGGATCATAAGGCACTCCTATAATGCAAAAACTGTGAGGAACATTCATTCGCAAAGCAACCTCGTTAACTAAAGTTACTTTTGGATAATTTTACAGAAAGGAAACAGACCTAAGCAATTTGCTCATAGTCATCCAGTAGGTCTATGGTAGAATTTGATTTTGAGTTTAAAGCCACACCTGACATTCAAGCCCCTGGACTGCACATTTGCCAGGGGTCTTGAGCTGGGGACTTCAGCCGCAGGACCAAGGTGCCTTACTGTGCCACTGTGACAGCTTGCCAGAGGAAAGACCCATCAACAAGGGGCATCTGGTTGGCCACTGTGTGAAACAGGATGCTGGACTAGATAGACTAGATTTGGTTGGATTTTGAAGGCCTGCTCAGAATTTGAAGGCCCACCTGTAGTACTGCAGCAACAATTCAACAGAAGTCTGATGAATCAAGAAGCAATTAGTGTTCTACCAGGGCGGCTTCCCTGTAGGTGTTTTGCTACATTAGGGACTCAAACTGCAGCAGTTCATTCCAAAGCATCCACCTGACATGGTCTTCCAATTATTCACTTCATTGGTTTCTCCTGCTTTGCTCCATTTTTTCCAAAATGAGCTTTGGTATGACCATTCCAGAAAAATTGTAGTTTAAGTTGGGTTTTTCTACCATGTTAGCAGGAAGGTGTGGATTCTCTAACCCACATGGCAACATTCCCCCCCTCCCATACATACCACAGGTGGACTCTACAAAATAAATAAATAGTAGCTGTATAGGTATAGCGTCATTACACTATAGCAATCCAGCTAATACTGATTTCTTTAAAAAGCTGTCAAATGCCCTCTGGCAACACAAAGGGTGAAAGAGGAAATGAAAAATATAGTTGTTCCATTGCCCCTGTACCTTTGTATTTGCAGCAAAATGAACACCGTGCAAAATTTCTTCAAAATATGTATTAGAACTTTTGAATCACATCCTATAATAGTCCCACAAAAGGTACAATTGTTTGGAATAACAGCACACAATATATGATCAACAATCAATATATATAACACTTCAGTGCGAAAAATCCTTTTTGAAAAGTTCCAAAGAAGACTCCAGGAGGCCAATGCTCCATTCTGAAATATCAGTGGATTTCCTTAATCTTCTCAGGACTGCTTAAATGGAATCAAAGCCTTCAATAAATAAACATAACAGTTTAAAAACACTTCATCCCAAGCATGACAACTGTCTAGTCAATTTCAAATTGGCAGTGAAGATCAAGGAAACCCACTGAAACACGGGAATAGTGTGTTGGCTGCCTGGAGACTTCTTGGAACTTTGCAATAAGGACTTTTCATAGTGAAGTGTTATATGTGCTGATTGTGTTGATTATATATTGTGTGCTGTTATTCCAAACACTTGTACTTTTTGTGGAACTATTATAGAATATGATTCAAAAGTTCTTTTTTTATTATTATAATAATAATAATTTTATTTTCCAGCACCTAGTATCAACATCGACATCAACATCAACACAGAAAAACAAACAAAACACACAAACAGTAATCAGGAGTACATTCCGTTCGTGCTTAAGCTTTTCTTTTTGTACATCAGCAATTTCTGCAGCTATAATAATACTTTGTATATACATATATAGTAGTTGGAGTTTCTATTTCTGTTAATATTTCTATATATAGCTTTTAATGGTTATAACAGCTGTCACTTAAGGTACCACTCAAGCCATTTATACAGTCTTGACCATGTTTTTTCAAAGATATTTTCACTCTTGCCTTGTAAGAGCAGAGTCAGTTTGTCCATCTCTGCCATTTCTAAAAGCTTATAGATTATTTCTTCTTTTGAAGGTGTTTCTTCTTTTCTCCAATATTTAGCATAGAGAATTCTAGCAGAAGTTACAACATGCATAATCATATAAACATCTGTTTTTTTAAAGCTTTCTGGTATTATATTCAATAAAAACAATTCTGGTACAAAAGGTATATCTGTTTCTAGTATTTTTTGTAGGCTCTCATGTATCCAGATCCAATATTTTTTACTTTTATCACATGTTCACCATATCTGAAAAAAAGATCCAACATTCTGTTTACATTTCCAGCAATCATTTGACATATTAGGATAGAATTTCACTTATTTGTCTGGTGTCATATACCATCTATAAAACATTATATATATATATTCTTTATATGAAATTGCTTTGGTATATTTTATATTTGTTTTTCATATTTTAGACCATTGATAAAAGTTCTAATAATTAAATACATACAGACATACATACATATATATAAAAGAAATTTTGCATGGTATTCATTTTGCTATATAATCATATTTCACTGTGGTCCCTTTCTTTACTGTTTGCATTTGCAGCAGCAATGGGTACACAACAGGGGAGTAATTCCTGAAAGTGATCCAGATCTTGTAATAACTGTCCTGCCTTTTCAAGTCTGAGTAATCTCTCATTCAGGCACAGATTCAGCTACTCAAAGAACTGCCCGCCTCTTGCCACCAGCCGTACCTCAAATCATGTGGGTCCTCATCTGCACGCCTTTTGATGTCCACATGCATACAGGCCCCCATCCAGCATAGGCATATACAGAACGTATTACAATAGAAATACTTACCCAAGTGACATGGACAGAGAAAGAGACAGGACAGGAGACCCAGCAAAGATAGGCAAAACGGAGCATGGCAAAAGACAAGGCCAGGAGCAGAGAGGAGACATGCCCAGCTAGCACCAGAGTAGCATCAAGGGGGAAGAATGGGAGAAGGGGAGAAGAGGGCAGCACGTGGAATCCCCTGGAGGGCAGAAAGCAGGGAAGGTTTGTTATTATGAACAAAGTCAGAGCTAAAAAAGAGTACACTCCAGAGGGGCAGAGACAGGGCAACGGTACATACCGGAGGGCAGACTGGCGCGCAGAGCGAGCAAGGCTGTTGGCGTAGGGAGCGGACAGGGCACTGGGATGCTGCAGATCCTCTATGGACCTGCTCCAGGATTTCAGCTTCTCTAGCGCTCCATCCTCACCGCTTTCCAGACCCTCAAAATCAAACCTGGAAGGCAGAGAGGGGACACACACCATACACACAGAGAAGCTTCAGGGCAAAAGCTGCATAGACGACTCAAGCGCCAGATTCACAAGGCTACTACAGACCACAAGCCAGCAGCATGGCACGCAATGAGGCACCCACGTATACTCCACTCTTTCCCTGCATTTGCAGGATCTGAGCTCAGATTGGATCCACTGGAGGATTTCAGCAGCCAGAAAAGCGATGGTGGTACAATTTTCACAGATCCCACCATCTCACTGCACACCTCTGACTCCCCAGTCATTGCTGTTCCTGGATGTCCCTTTTCCTCCATGAACAGCATGGGGGGAGGGGGAACATTCTAGTCTGCAGCTGGAGGAAGGGAGGCAAGAAAGTTATGCATCACTGACAGAAACTCCTCCCATCAGCAGTAACTACAGATGGATCCAAGTCATTGCGAGTTCCTTGTTCAATAGGAACGGACTTTTCAGTGTGGCAGTTTCTCACCAATAATTCCTTCTTTGCATATGAGGAAATAAGTATAGGCAACAGAACATGAACTGGACAGAATAAGTAGTGGCGAGTTCAAGAAAGCACCCCCCAGCCTCTCCTGGTAAAAACTGGGTTAGAATGGAAAACACCCGCCGTGTCAGCAGCAGAGTGTCCCATAGCTGGCTGGTTCTGACCAAAGAGACATGCTATGTACCATGAGTGTTCCTCATCCACTGGACCTGTGGGGCTCAACTAGCTCATAAACAGGCTAGGTAGGTGCCTGAAAGCAATGAAACAGAAGCAAGAACACGGCCAAGAAACAAAGCCAGTAAGCTCTTCAGAGAGGGTCCCACTTTATTGAGGGATTGTCACCCAAAATGAAGGCCAAAAACAGGCATTTTCTTCTATTGATGGGTTACTCCCGTCCTATGTTTTTAATAAAACTCGACACTTTTATCAATTTAAATTAAAAGATAAATCAATGAACTGAGTTGCTGATTAATTAATAGGGGGAAATCTCTCAAGCAGTTGAGTTGAGACTGAGGAGTATGCGTCTTTATTTTTCAAAACCATTCTGTGCCTTACATATTAAATATTGGCTTCCTTTCTAATCCTCAGGGACAATAAAGGAGTCTTATAGTCCACAGACTGTAGGTATGCCGTCCTCAGAGAACTCTTAAAGTACAAGTCGGAACAGAGATGTGCAAGGTCAGCCCTTGCGGTTGGCAGGCAGGCAGAGTGAAGCCTCTGGATTGGCCAGTCTGGTATCAATCTTGAAAACATTCAGCTCTTGCTTGGGCAACACAGCATTGCCTTCTCCTTGCTGTATGCCAGGCTACAGCTACTGTCACTGACCTCAAGAAGGCTGCCATAGAGAACACACCCTCTAGGTACAGACTGTAGTATGACCACAAGGGTTCTGGCCCTGTACTGTAAACTGGAAACCCTGTTACACATCCTTCAATACCCTCAGGGGGAAACCTAGAGGTTTCAGTAATATGCAAATTAATTTCCATGAAATTAATTCATTGATTAATAAAAACCAGATAATTAATCGACCGAGAATCCTTAGCTAGGGTACAGCCATTGTTGTCTCATTGTATGATCACAGTCAGCCTGAAACGACAGCTTGGACCTGAACCATGCCCTGACCCCCCCACCCCCCAGCCACTGGGTCCAGCTGACTCTGGCAAGCAGATGTTCCCTCCCAATAAGTCCTTAAAATGGGCAATGGTGACTATCAGAAAGACTGAAACAGAGAGGCCAAACGGCCTAAAGTTCCAAGGTAAGGAAGCCTCAGAGGTGTAAAACGGTCTTGGAATGGAACATGTTAGAAACAAGAAGTCCAGTTTCTTCTGCTTGCCTGAAAAATTGAATGAGGTAAAAAAATCTTGCATAAGACCAAGCTCTGAGTAGTCACCAGGGAGCAAGTCACCATCAACTCGCATTAGAACAACTAAGTACAATAAGTTAACTAAGGTCATTTTCTGAGGCTCATACTGCCTCAGGTCTTAAGGTATGGCTGGAGGATACTAGATAAATAGCAATTTACAGCAGCTAAGCAGGTCTGGCACCCTACGTATGCTGCCCTGAATTCCAGGATGAAAGAAAATTAGGTAGAAGCACCACAAATAAAACAAATAAATATAACACCAGTACTGTGTCAGGCTCTAATCCTACACAAGCATGAGGTAGAGTGAAGAGAAGGCAGGAAAGTCCAGGGTACCTTGAAGGATATGCAGACACTTACATCACTGCACACTGAGCAAAGGAAAGATAATCCACCAGTACATCCAGGCCTTTGTTTTCATCATTGAGAAACTCTCGCACCCACCTGCAAATGAAAAAGCCAAGAATGTGCTTTATTACCCACTCACTCCCCCCTGTGCATCATTTGAAGTCTATGCTAAAATCGGTGTCATTTTTTGAGGCCTGTCCTCAAACTCAGCACATTCCCAGTCTCTAGACATCTCAGCATCCCTGGCCATACACCAAGACCTGCAAAACCAGACTCAACAGTGCAATGGAAAAAAAGAGGGGGGAGTAATAATTTTCCCAAGGCTAAATTACACATTATACTGGGTGTGTGTGATCAGATCTCCCGCTGTACATGGTAGCAGTAAAAAGCAGTCACATCAGTGGGGCGGGGGAAGGCCTAATCCTTTCCCCATGCCATTTCCATAACAGAAATCCCCATTTCCTTCCCTTGCTATTAGTCCCAGTAAGGAAAAAATAAGTTGTTATATTGTATCTGCCTTCCCCCCCTCTTACTGGGATTCATACTATACAGGGGAAGGGACAATGTCTATGAGGGAAACAGCACAGGAGGAAAAAAATAACCTCCATGGCTTGATTCAGACTGGTGAGAGGGGTGAACTGTTTTTTACCCTTAAAAAGTACACATTGGTAGATGCGTTCATAGATTATCCAACCTAACATGCAATTTGGCCCTCAAACTGTGGTGCAGCCTTCAAGATGTCAGGCTAGATACAAGAGACATACAGCACTTCCACCCACCCTTTATACAGCATCGATCAAACTCAGTTCATCTCCAGGACTGAATTCCATTTGAGGATTTGTGCTTCTGGAGCGACCTGAGCAAACTGGAAGGGTTCAGAGGACAGAAGACACAGATGATAAATCCAGAAGAAAGTCAGCTGCAGCCCGCCCAGTGTGTGTGCGGGGAGATTGTGGCATCCCCAGATGCATGTAAATAAAGCAACTGGCAGAGTTTTATCTTTCAGCGTCAGAACAGGGAGGGTTCCACTCAGGGCCTCCTCGTTTCCCCATCCCCCTTCCTCTGCTGCAAGCAAGGACAAAAGAGGTGTGATTCTGAGAGGGCCCACCAAGGTCCCAATCTGTGTGGAGGGAATCTGACTGAATCCACAGGGGATAATTGTGCAGCTGGGGTTATTATGTGTATGAACGTGGGCCAGCTCTGAACAACTACCTCATAAGCAGGAGGACGCGGTGTGACTGGGAGGCTGGTTGTTCAGTGTGCATTATTTCCAGCAGTTACGGCTGACTGTAACTTAGTTCATCAATCATTTGGATGCTGAAACTGTGCATATGTTCATTTTCTTTCTCACCCCCTCCCATTCTCTGTGGGACAGGGGAACAACACGCCCACCCATTTCCTGCCTGTCTGTACTCCAGTTTCCACCCCCACCCCCGTACATTTCCTGTCTGACTCCAGTGGCTGCTATTTTAGGCCACTAGATACATTTTGCCAGAGGTTAAAGGGTAGTGAGGTGGGAGCAGAAGCTGCTAGAGTCACATCCAATCACAGTTCTGGTTAGGTACAGGAAAGGGGATTGTGGATGTGTATGAAGTCATCCGCGTTAGTTGATTCCATGTAAATTTGTATACATGCTTTATAAGTGCTTTATACATGCTTTATATGCGCGAGTGGATCTATGTGTGTACACATACTCAATGGAAGAATGCCCTAAAGTCAGTCTCTGGTATCTCCAAGCAAGGATCTCAGGAGCAATGTCCATCTGCAGGGCCACTGCTAACCAGCAAAGACAGTACTGGGATAGATAAAACAATCATCTGACATTATAATAGCCTTATGTCTTCCTGTGTAAGAGCCTGTGTCTATATGTGCAAGACATGAAAAGAGGGGCACACAGGTTCATATCTGTGAGTGGCATACAGCATCACAGGAAAGAACCAAATGGTCCTGCCACTAAGCAAAGTATCGCCATCTAAAATTCAGTCCATAAAATCCATGCCATTTTTTGCTTAAAGCAGAAAACAGGCACGAACAGTGTGCCTGCAGTGATCACCTGTAGTGAAAATATAGCTCCACATGACTGTGAAGTGACCCATGGCTCTCCGTGTTTGTAAATGCCTGTCAAAGGGACAGAGAAGAATACAGCAGCTACTGTAGAAGCCGCTGATGCCTCCAGACTGTTAGTGGTTCTTGCGTCTCTTCCTTCTTCATTTCAGGATTCAGCTCATCTAGCAAGGTTGATCATTTACAGAAAAATGAAACTAAGGCCCACAAAAGCAGAGGGACTTTTCTCAAGGCCAGGAGTGCTGTTTGTAGCAGATTATGTCTATTCACAAACAATCACAGACCCTCCGACATTTCACAGATGGAACACAAGAGCTCTTTTGTGTACTTGTAACGTTCCTATCACAGCTCAAGTGCTTGCTCCACCCCACCAAACTGACACATTGCTAACGGCTCTTCTTTCAGAGCTATATGCTTGCATTCATTTACTTGACAAATCCAACCAGTATTTTCTATATTCTGTTCTTGTTATTATCATGCATTTATAGAGAAAAATACCACAATGCTGTTCCATCCAAATGCTATGCCCAGATGGCACAAATTACTCAATCTGATACACTGCATGCAAGTTTTTCCATAATTTATTGAGTATTTGTTAATCGTGTGAGTGATCACCAAGTTATAATAAAAATATTGAAGCTTTGTTTAATTTCTCCTAAAATACTACTCAGCACCTCCATTACTGCCCGCCCCCATTGCAATTTCTCCAGACAAATTTGCTAATGTTTTCAGCCCTGCTTTTTTCAGAACTAAAGACTAAAAGCTTGATTTGGTGGTTTGGGTTTGTTGTTGTTTTTTTGCTAAAGTATGCAGGGTAGTGAATTCTCACCCAATACCACTTTCTGTACCTGTGTTGTATACAGGTAGAACATCCTCTGACAAGATTGTTTTATTTGCCTTGCTAGAATTCCCAGTTGTTTATTATTTATTATTTATTTGTTTGTTTAATTTGTATCCCACCCTCCCCGCCAAGGCAGGCTCTGGGCGGCTTACAGAAAACAAAGATATATAGCCAGCAAGATATGTTAAAACACAGAATTTAAATAAAACCACAACATATAAAATCATAGGTGCTAGTAGACATAAGTGCAAATAGGTGCTAATAAGTGGCGGCGGCAGTCTCTTTGCATCCAGATTGTCAACTACCACCATAGTCTGGGTTCTTGCCAAGCTGTTGGTTATTAAGTTGGTGCTGGTATTGGATGCTGGTATCGGGGCCAGGGCCATAATATTGGGAGGCGGCACCCTAATCAAAAGCCTGGTGGAAGAGCTCTGTTTTACAGGTAATGCAGAACTGTAAAAGGTCCTGCAGGGCCCTGATGTCATCTGGGAGCTCATTCCATCAGTACAGGGCCCTGGCCCTCATCACAGCTAGCCTGGCTTCTTTAGGGCCTGGAAGGGCCAGACGGTTTTGGGACTCTGATCTCTGGGGAACATGTGGGAAAAGGCGGTCCCTTAGGTAAGTAGATCCCTGACCATATAGGGCTTTAAAGGTAAGAACCAGCACCTTGAACCAAATCCGGTATGCTATAGGCAGCCAGTGCAGTGCTTTTAGGGCAGGCTGGATGTGCTCCCGCATAGGGAGACACAACAACAGCCTCGTCATTGCATTCTGCACCAGCGGTAGCTTCTGGATTTGGGACAAGCCAGCCCCACGTAGAGAGCATTACAGTAATCCAATCTCGAGGTGACCATTGTGTGGATCACTGTTGCTAGGTCATTGTGTTCAAGGAAGGGAACCAACTGCTTAATCAGCCACAGATGGTATAAGGCAGATTTCACAGTGGCTGCTACCTGGGCCTCCATCGTTAAGGAGGCATCCAGGAGTACTCCCAAGCTCCTAACCTCTGGTGCTGCCACAACGGTGCACCATCAAAGGTCAGGAGTGGGATCCCTAAGCAGCAGGAACAGCCCTGCAAGTAACTCTGGAGTATAAAAACATAAAGCAGGAATGATTTATAGATGTCTAATTTTAGGGAAATCTATGGATGCAAAACTACTCCCAGGTTCTGTCATATACAAAGCCTTTTTAATGACTTGTAGTAACTGCTCCTGAGTATTATTATTGCTATAAATCATTTTATAGTACATTTGGTGTACACAGTACTTTAAAATGTTTATCTTTATTGTCCTCACAATAGCTCTGTGAAGCAACAGTAATACTTGGTGTTTATACAGGGTTTCCCTAATTGCTCATAGCATTTCAGACACATGATCACAGTGGTAGTAACAACAGACCTGCAGACTTACTGTAATGGGACTGGAACCAGGTGCTTTAAGGCTAAAAGCTTATGCAGTTAACTTCTATGTCATACAGGCTCCTAAACCACAACTATTCCCATTTTTTCAATGGCAAATAGGTGGTACTAGGAATCTAAGACCAGCTCCCCAGACGTGCAAAAAGCAGCCATACAAAGGGAGGGAGACATGGATTGGGGCCATGGTGCTGGAGGAAGGGGAATTAAACTCTTCACCGTCAATTAGGATTGCCAGCTCTGAGTTCAGAAATACCTGGAGATTTGGGGGGTGGGGGAGGAGCCTGATGAGGGTGGGGTTTGGGGAAGGGAGGGACTTCAATGGGGTATAATACCCTAGAACTCACCTTCCAAAATGGCCATTTTCTCCAGGTGAACTGATCTCTATTGCCTGAAAATCCGTTGTAATTCCAGATCTCCAGCCACCACCTGGAGCAACCCTACTGACAATTTCCCTGATCAGACATTCCCCCCTGACTGCTTGAAGCCCTACAGTGGGGGACAATATGGGTACCTTAAAGCAGCTGGGGGAAACTATTTTTGACAAGGAAAGCATGCAGTGGGAGAAGTGAGTTAACTCTCTTCTTCTCTAGCATTATGGCCCCAATTCTTTTTTGCTACTCTCTACGGCTCCATTTTCCTAAAACATGTGTTTGGGGGTTTGATCACAGACTCCTGTGCAGCTTGGCCCTGAACGTGAAAGGTAGTTATGTACCAAAGCCCCACAGAACCTTTTTAGGTACTTTAAAACCACTCACTTTTCTCTTCAAGCTATACTGACACTAACGCTGATGGCATAATATTTTGCCTCAGTGTGATGGAAGGGCTCAGAGAGTGAGACAGTTGTATTCCTGTTTGTGGCTTTCTAAAAACAAATTTGGGGACGATGTGTGCACCCACACTGGAAAAGGGCAGCCTATAACTCAACAGATTAAAAACAGCAAAAAAACCCACCCTCCTTCTATTGTCTCAGTGGTATGCTGTTAAAGGGCTTCTTGTAATAAAAGAATCTTGTGTCATTGGAAAGACTAATAAATATATTATGGCTTGCACTTTCCTAGGCCAAACGTACCACCTGCCTGCAAGAATTCTCGAACAAATTTGTCTCTACAGTGTCACACGATTTTTCTTTTGATTTTGTCCACAACAAATACTATGTTCTGGAATTTGTTCCTGTACACCCAAGCCATTTACAGCTCAGTCTCAGGCTTCTCCATATTTGTAGTATGGGGGTAATAATGGTGGCATACCTAACAAATTTGTTGAAAGGATTATTAAAATAAAAGAGGAATTCCAGTAGTCTTTTAAGGGAAACATAACCAAGGGCAAGCATGTTCAATGGCATAAAGTGGCAACTGATTCTTTGAAAGAAGCCACCTTCAGCACAATGCCTACCACAGTCTTTTCCATCTCTGGGTAAGAAATTCTCCAGTTGTGGCCACTATAAAAAAGTACTCTACAGTGTGATGTCCAAGACAATCCTTCCATTTCTTTCTGAGTTCACACCACAATGTGATTTTCTGTCGTGGTGGGAATGGCTCTTTTGGGCAGCCTCATCCACCTCTTTGCCATGTCATCTCTTGCTGGGAAAAGAAACAACCTCACACAAACTCAGTGCTGATTTCCTTTTGTTACTTGGTCACACCTGTGTTATGGAATGCAGGAAACTGGGTTACATATAAATAGATGGTGATGAGGATTATTCTTCACATTCTTTAAAGCTCTGAATACCAGCACTCAAAAGCAACGTCAGGGGACGGCCTTGGCTCATATGCCCTGTCTGTGGATGCTCCAGAGTAACTGGTTGACCACTGTGTGAGACAGAGTGCTGGACTTGATGGACCACTGATCTGATCCAGCAGTGCTTTTCTTATGTCCTTATTATAAATATCAGTGGTCACATTAATGGAGGAATTTTGACAGGTAAAAATAGCTCATAACTTTGGAAATTGGAGAGGTATCTGACATGGCTAATTATTTGTGTGCACTTTATTGAACACATCCTTGGCTCTTCTGCATCGGTACAATTTGCCCTTTCTGCACTCAGTCTACCACCTTTTATGACAGATACAGTCACAGAGTCCATGACCTTGTGCCATGCAGGTTCCATCTGTTTAGAATATTTGGCAATGGTGACTGTCGCATCAGTGTAGAGATTTGGAACAAATAAAGACTCTTCCAGCACCTCTCAATTTCAGATCCCTTCCCCCATCTCAGCAGCCTGCCATCCCACCATTTGGCGCACATACAGAGAACACACTGTTCCTTAAACCCACACCCATGTCAGCGATCATTCATTGCTCAGACCCTGTCCAAGGGTCTTGCTGACTTAGCACTGCTCCCTGTGTCAGCCCCAGCCATCCTGAGGAACCCCCACCCAGCAGTGACCGGAACAGTTCAACTTCCTGCCCTTGTTGCCGTTTCCCTTCCAGCTGGAGCCAGGACAGGTGGTGATGGGGATGCATTTTCCAGTTCACAACAGTAACCATGGAAACCTTTCAAAGTCTGGGGGCTCTTAGGCAGGCTGCAACTATATCTGCAGGTCAAAGGGAAGCATCAAATAAGAGTGTCCTTATCTCCTAGCTAAGTGGAAAAGGCCTATCAGGTCACAGGTGTTAAAACTACTGCCAAAGTGATGGGCTTCATAAAAGCCCTGTGGCCTAACAGGCATATTGAGCGCTCACCTCTGGCAAATATTCTTTCCCCCCTTTTTTTCTGTACTTGACTTATCTCTCAATGAATCATTTCTCTGCTGCTTCTTTGTACTGAAGGACAGACTGACTAAATCCGGGGAAGACTCTGCAGAAGAAAGGCAAGTTGCCACATTTGATCTGGCTGACCTAGTGGTGCCCTTGGTCCTTTTTCTAGGTAGAAAATGCTTCTTGTGGACAAAACAGCTTCTGTTTTGGGCAGTTTAATCCTGATGATAACCTCTAGGGCATGAGCTTTCTGATTGCTTCTGCTCTGGCCAATTACTTTGCCTTTGTCTGCTTCTGAACTGAACAGGCAGGCAGTGAAACTCGTGCCCCTAAGCTGTCCTCACCTCTAAGTCACCCAAATAAAGCAGATTGTTCACAGGAAGCATCAGATATGGAGAGAAAGGGAACATGGTTGGTTAGGTCAATTGTGGGAACTTGTCTTTCCTCTGTCACTTGGCTACTTTATGAGTTCAGCCACTAATTCAGTGACCACATAAACATTGTGCACAATCCATTTGAAAGGATGCACTTTTAAGTCCTATTGTCTAAGATGGCAGAGATTTAAGCATGTGCATAACTTCCCCCATTTAAATGAATAGGACTTAAAAGCCCTCCTTTGGTAGGATTGTGCTCATGTATTTCACATATAATGTAGTCTGTAACTATGCTTGCAAATCTCCATTCACCTTTAATTCATAATACTTTGCCCTGGTTTGCAAAACAATGAGTGGGGGAGTAAAGAACCACAGACTGCAGTGAATAGGTAGGAGATTTCAGCCCCGAATCACGTATCCTCTGCAATGTCAATCCTGTTCCAACATGGCATATCATTGCTCCCATTTTGAAAATGCTTCTGACCCAGAAAATAGCCACGGAGTTACATCGACATGATGTCAACAGGCTCTGGTGCACTGCTGGGGCCTGAGGTGCCTTGAGCTGCCCTCAGAATGCCACCCACAGAGGAAAATGTCAGTGTGGGCCACGTGTGAGGAACAGGATTTCTGAGACCCCTGCAGAGTGCAAGTCATTGAGCTCCTTGGTGGAGGGTGCTGCTCGGCCCTTTGGCTTCAGAAGGGAGAGACCAGGAGTCAGGTGTGCCCCCCCCCATGTCTTCTTTTTCCATCCAGCAATCTCTCTTCTCTGGGCATAAAATTAAAAAGAATAATGTACAAACACATCATGCGTAACTTCATAAGCTCAAGAAGAAGCTGGTTCAGTAAACAATTAGAGACCAATAAAACCCTAAATCATAAGAACATAGTCTCTGGAAATAGATTGCAACAAGCCAATGTCCGAAATAAGCCTCTCCCTCCAAATCCATGGTCCTAATGGATAGCCACTTTATGGTGGTGGCAGACAGTGCCACCCAGTCACAGCCAACTTATGGCAACCCTATAGGATTTTCAAGGCAAAAGACAAGCAGATATGGTTTTCCATTGCCTGCCTCTGCACAGCAACCCTGAACTTCCAAGGTGTTTTCCAACCCAAGGACTAACCAGGGCAAACCCTGCTTAGCTTCCAAGATCTGATGAGATCTGGCTAGCGTGGGCCTTCCAGGTCAGGGTACCATTCTACAGCACAAGTGAAACAAGTGTTGGCTTCTGTAGTGTGGTATGATGCTGGCAGCCCAACAGATTAAAATCCACAACCAGCTTCTTCCTTTATGAACTTGACCCCAGGGGATGGCCAGCTGGCAACATGGATACCACAACTGGGCAGAGCAAGTGAGAGTTTTTGGACAGGAGCTGGAGTTTCTGTGGATCTGGCTGCAGAGTCTGGCCTATACTCCTGCCTACCTCTCCAGCACTGCTGTTGCCTTCATCTCAACTCAACAGGATGGAGGCAAAATCATGTAAAACAAGACTGCATATGTACTGCAATGCGTGCTATCAAGGCATACATGTACTTGGATTTGATTTGTGGCACACTTGTCAAAAAGACTGGCCACCACTACCTTACCCAATGTGGTTGGTCCTTAGAGAGATCTCCAGCTCCTTCAGCACTTTGGTTGATTCCTGCACCCTCCGACGGAACTTCTGTAAAGACAAGGTTTACTGACCAGGTTTTTTCTTCTCCACAAATAAGTATGCATATGCAGGGCATATTTTGCAGTGTTATTTAATTTTTTTCCTTTGTTGCCTTTCCTTTACTCTATTTAATGTTTACTTGATATCAATGATATGTATATTGCTGTACCCAACAGTGAAGCAATGCGGCTCCGCCCTGAGAATTTACAGTATCTATACTAGAAGGCCAAAAGAAATTTGAAAAATGGATAAATCTTGGTGGGGGAGTCTCCAATGGCACTGGAAGAACAGATGATTTTTGTATAACCATAAATTACATGATCATTTTGGTATTATTCATAAAAATATGAGAAATATTTGTCTATCATATCACTATGTATACAGACAGGGATGTCAGTGACCGCTCTGGAACACACAGGTACCACATGTGGCCATAGGCAAGGGGGATTTGTGGTAAATCAGGATGAGATCCTGACTGTGCCATAAAGTAAGTTTCAGTAAGAAAGGCAGACTATAAATAATGTAAATAAATAAAATCAGGCATACACCATTGTCTGACTTTCCCACAACACGCTACTACCTGCTCCTCAGCTATATGCAAAATTAAGCAATGGAAAGCAGCATGTATAATTTAGTATATATTAGAATGGATTTAGGAAGGTACACTAAAAGGTTGGTCAGTAATATAGTACAGTATGTCCTGCTCAGTATGGAAGAAATGGTAAGTGCTTTATTCTTTGCCAGGTACCTGTCTTGTGTTCTCTCTGGAACTCATATTTCCAAACACACACACACAAGGTAGATATAAAACTTCAAGTCTTACCTTCCGAGTGACTCCTGGGTCAAGGAAACTCTTCAGTTTCTGGATGTATGTATGGGGTGGGTTCTTCACCTGAAATCTTTCCTGTTCCAGGTTGGCCATGAAGGAAGAGAAAGGGGGAAAATAATGGCTGAGAGATCTTTAAAAGCACAATGTACTCGCCTCAGCCTGGGTTACTGGAAAAAAAGGTTTTTCTCAAATGGATTAATTAACATAATAAGTCCTCCTGCATATGAGCCCTGACTTCACTTAAAGCATGCCTAGGGGCTTACTTTTCCTAGCAATCGGAATACCTGATGCTTCTTTATGACTGTATCTCTAATAATCCAGACAGCAAAAGCACTTTCAGGCTCCATTCCATTCGTACATTCTTGGCTCTGGCTCTTCCATAGTCTTTTCTCAATGCTCAAATGCTATGGAGGCCAATTCACAGAGTCTTCATGCCTGCTATGGGTCTTGTTGACAGCTCTGGGAGTTCCATGCTTGGAAATTAATTCTAAGGCCCAATTTAGACTGAGACCACAGCACATGGAAAACCTTCCCCTTTTCATGCTGTTGGGACAAACGCAGGTTTCAGATAAGGCATTTCAGAGAAGGAAAATGGCATGGGGGGAGGAAGGCGTAAGCCCCCTCTCCCATGCACTGCTGCCTGGATCTGAACTGGGCCCAGGGCTTTGTTTCTGGGGGAATGTGCCGGAACAGAATTCCAGAACCTCTTCGACAAAATTATTTTTAAAATCTTTAAAAGTTCATGAGTTTTCAGTCTACATACTGAAAACTTCATTTCCCTCTTGAGAGTTCTGGCACCTCTTTAAAAACACAACAACCCTGATTGGGCCCACGTCCCTGGAAATTGCTAAGCATAGAACTCCCAGAGCACCTGTGTCAACACGACTCATAGTGGACACGTGAGGGACATGAAGACTTTGCAATGTGTGAATTGGTCCTAACTCTGCAATCTTATGCATGGCTATCCCATCCAATACAGAGGGACTTAATTCCAATAAACCTCCATGGGATTGAGCTGCAAGATACACTCTTCTCTGTATGAGTTTTCCCTCCTTATAGTCATGGTTTTGTCTTGATCTTAACATACAGAGAAAAAGAATATCCTGTTTTCTCAAGAGACCATCCTAGATGAATTTGTGCTATTGATTTTCACAGCTATATAAGGACTGGTCTTACTTTAAGATGAGAATTCTTGGGATACAAGGTGGGTGACCTTGTGTATACCCAAGTAGCTAGAGAAGGAATAAACTTGTCCCAGATTGCTGCTCCCCCCACCAAAACTGTGTGCATTTCTTGATTCAGCAGGGAGGAACAATATCACAGTGTAAAATGGCCTACTGTGTGTCCTGACTCTAGGTCTTGAACCACAAGCCTCATAACCTGAGCTGAGGGTTGCCAACAGGCCTGGCAAAAAATGTCTTGTCCCTTTAATAGAGGCCATGTGTGGAAATGAGCAGCTGGAGCTTTCAGGGCATAGAGGTAAGTAACATCCCATTAAATAACATCCCATTAAAGCATCTACTTCAGGGACAGGAGATTTTTTTCTCTTCAAGTTACTGACAACCTTACTTGAGTATGGGATAGGGATGCCACTCCCCAGTTGAGGGCAGGGGATCCTCCAGTTTTTCAGGCTCCTGCCTGCCACCAGCTAGCTGGCCAATGAGGAGGGGGAAGTCCTGCACCCAAATATGATGTGCTGACATCACGTGGAAGTGAATCATCATATCAGTGGCAGCACATGGCAACACTCTGGTTTTGGGGCAAAACTCTATAGTTAGAGGGTGATTTTACCATAGAGGTTTGCCCAAAAACCAGAGAGTCACCCCCCCGATGACATCACATCCGCGTGATGTCAGCACATTGCAGCACTCTGCCCCCACTCTACCCCCACTCCTGGAAAGTCCCTCCCCCACTGGTCGGACTTAGCAACCCTAGTATGGGACTTAATCTAGTATGGGGCTGTGGATTTTGTGTGCTCAGGCCCCAGAAGAAGATTGAGAGGAGGGGTCTGGACTAGGTTTGGTGAACAAAGGAAATGCCTTTTTCTCACCACCCTTCATATTCCAGCTCAAGCATCAGACCATCTCAGGGACCTTAAGCTGGAGAATACACCTCCAGGCCTAGATTCAGTATAGCCCCAGCTTAGCCCTGACAAGCTCCACTTTTGTGTTGACTAATGGCCTTGTATGGAGGGGTTGTATTCCATTATTTTTTATAAGATTACCCCTTTTCCCTTCTTCCCTTAAGAACTGTGGGTCTTCTTCTTCCCCTGCACTGCTGCCATAACTGCTCCTATTGTTAGAGGATCCGCTAGGCCTCAATGAGAAGAGGTTTCTCAACACCTTGAGCAGGATCAGCTACAACATTCCTGGCCTACTTATGGGGCCTTTTAAATAACCAATGGGATGCCATATCCTCCTGGCCATTTCTACCCCACCCATGTGGCCCAGAAATCCTTGCAATTGGAGGAAAGCTCTCACTGGCCTGGGCAGCATACCACCTGAATATAATAACCAACAAGTTCTAACACAGATAGCTTGAAGACACGCCCTAAGTTGTCGATTCATGACATAAGTTAACCAATTCTCATGGCAACCTACCAGCTACATGAAACACTGCTGTTTCAGAAAAGCAACCAAAATTTCTTTGTCACTGTTCCTGAGAAACCTCAGCATCTTTTCTCACCATTATTACTGCCTTCTGGAGTATCAAAAAGAATGATGACTGCAGTGTTGGTCAGCATTTCATTGAGTCAAGCTGATTTCTCCAGAACTAAAAATTCTGAATGCATATTATGAATTAAAGAGCTTTTCTCCCACACAGTCTATGACTCATAGATGGGTCCCAGAGTGAAGTTTTATCCATTCATCATGTGGGAAAGAGACACAGTCCCTAGGGCTGTCAACTCTGGGTTTGGAAACACCTAGAGATTTGAGGGTGGAGAGCGGGGTTTAGGGAGAGGAGGGACCTTGGTAAGGTATAATGACATGCAGACCACCTTCCAAGGCAGTCATTTTTCCAGGAGAAGTGTAATAAGCGTTGTAAATAAGTAAATATTAAATAAGTAATTTATGTAGCCTGGAGATCAGTTGTAATTTGGGAAATGTCTAGCCACTACCTAGGTTTGCCAGGTCCTTCTGAAACACTGGCAAGGGGATGGGGGGGGGGAATATTCCAAAAGTGGAAAGTGACATTGCACAATGAGCCCATGTCACCCGGAAGTGATGTAGGCACATTGGTGACATTGGAGGGCAATGCTCTGGCAAAACTCTATGATAAAATCAGTCTCAAACCACAGAGTTTTCCCAAAAACCAGTGTGTCGCCCTCGACGTCACTTCCAGGTGACATAGGCACATTTTATTTATTTCCAGTGTTGTCACTTTGGGGGGTGGATTTCCTCCCACCGGCCGCTTGGCTGTCAGTGGGCAAGAGCCCCCCAAAATGGACAATCCCCCACCCCAACTGGGGAATAGCAACCCTACATCCACCTGAAGCTTGGCAACCATCCCCAAATGCCAACAAATTCAATAGCCAAATGCAGAAATACGTTTTAATAAGGGGATACAACCTGCTCTCTTTGAAGGAAGTTAAACTCAAGGGGATATAAAATCGTTTGTGGCCTCAGCCCTGCCATTTTACGATATCCAGCTTTAATGACGGGACAGAATCTCTCCCTGTATCAACCCTATCTTACCTGGTCACAAATAAGGTCCCATTTCTTCTCATTGTCATATTGCCGCAGGAGACGGGCCTTGTCAGGAGGGAGGTTCATGGAACTCTGAGGAGAGGAGCAGAGGAACAGGTAGGGAGGAATTCTCAGGTTTTTTCTGTATAATTATTGTTGCAAGAATTATAGTCTAAGGTGCAGGGATTTCTCCTTTTGAGACAAACAGCACTGCATTGTTGAAGAGTATAGTAAAGATTTACCAGTATGCTAACTGGAGAATAGACCGGGTTGGTACAACTCAAGACTGGCCTGGTCTGGACATCTTAAAAATTTACAGTCCTCTCTAGCGTTCACAACAAAGGTAATCAAAAAAATGTATGTCTAGAAATAAAATACTGTATGACCTTATATATTAACATTTGTCTGTTGCTTTTCTAACATAATAAAGATCCTCATTGTGAAGTGGAAGCCACAACATATCTAAAATGTACTCTATTTTACCTCAGGAAAAGCCTCAAAATTAAGAAAAGCCTCAAAAATAAAAGCAAACACATCTATCATGTTTTTATCCTGCCCTTCTTCTGAGAAACTATGAGTGATGTACTTGGTTCTTCTTTCTTCCATTTTATCCTCTCAACAACCCTGAGCGGTAGGTTAGACTGACAGCCAGTGTAATGTTTAGAATGTGAACCAGGACCAAGGAAACCTAGCCTCAAATCCCCACTTTCCATGAAACTTACTAAGTGATCTTAAGTCAATTATTATCTCTCAATCTAGTCTACCTCACAGGGTTGTTGAGAGGATAATAATGGAGTAGGGGAGAACCAGATTCACTGCCCTGAGCTGTTTCGACAAAGGACAAGATTAAAATGCACTAAATCAATTAATGAGAGAATGATGACGTACTATTTCCCCTTCTTCAGTTTGTCTTCAAAAGAGCCCTGTGAAGTAGGCTAGGCTAAGAGAGAGTGATCGGCTTAAGATCACCCAGTAAATTGCATGCCTGAGTATGGATTTGAACCTGGGCCTCCCCAATTTTAGCCCAATTAGGGTTGCCAGCTCTGGGCTGGGAAATACCTGGAAATTTGGGGGGTGGAGTCTTGGGAAGGCAGGGTTTGGGGAGGGGAAGGACTTCAGTAGGATATAATGCCATTGAGCAGCCATTTCCTCCAGGGGAACTGATCTCTGTCATCTGGGGATCAGTAGTAATAGTGGAAGATCTCCAGGCCCTACCTGGAGGATGGCACCACTAAGCCCAATATGCTAACCACTGCACCACACTGGCTCTCATGGCGGAATATCACAAATAAGAGGTAGTCAAGGTATACTTTCAGACACCAAGACAGAATTACTGCACAGCCTAATACTGGGAATAAAGATAGGGAACAGTATCTGTATATGTGTAACAAAACCATGAAGAGCTAAGTGAGAAGGCATTTTTCTAACTCTGCTTAGAACTGCACTGTTACTGCTCTGGCCTTGTTTCCTTTCAATGAGCTGCCCCTGTGGGTGGACATTCTGCCAGGCATGATCGGACCTTGATGCAGAGGCACAAAAGAAGGTTGCAACTGCGTCTCTGCATGAGTCACAGGTCTGAGCTTACCTGCTTCCAAATAGGACATGCACTCACGCAGAAACACAAAGGGTGGACAACTCATTAACTTGTAACAAGATCACCATCCTGTATCCTGTTAAGAAACTTGTACCAATTAGCTTGTAGGAAAATTATTTTCTTTAGCTAAGTGGCCATAGAGACTTCAAAAGGATCTCTATATAGATAAAACCCACTGAGAGGGCAACTTATCTTTGTGGTATAATAATTATGAGTGAGTTCTGTGTTTAACCTTGTGCCAGCAAACTGGACAGAAATCTTCAGTAAGTTAATGATCTTTCCTTGAAAAAAGAAATTACTACTTATTAGGCAAGATGATAAAAAATAAATACTGATGATAGTTAACCCTATAAGTAGAGAGCCAGCATGGTGTAGTAGTTAAGAGTGTTGGGCTAGTATCTGGGAGATCTGGGTTCAAATCCCCACTCATGTCATTGAAGCTCACTGGGAAACCTTGAGCCCGTTGCACTCTCTCAGCCTAACCTACCTCATAGGGTCATTGTGAAAATAAAATGGAGGAAAGGAGAATGATGTAAGCTGCTTTGGGTCCCCATTGGGGACAAAGGTGGGGTATAAATCACTGTACAATTGAAACAGTTTGTCATGATATATACATGCTAAAACATGTGTGTTTTATGTACTTTTCATAAGCTTCCATGGCATGAGTGGGGATTCAAACCTGGATCTTCCAGGTATTACTCCAACACTCTTAACCACTGTACTACACCGGCTCCCATTTTAACTCAGAAGAAGTGTGCCTTAACTGGAACACACTGGAGTAGGATTTTCTTGAAACTGATGCTTTATGTAAAAACGTCATGCACATGTACGCTGCATGGGACACCAGATGTTTCCATTTGACTCTACATCTTGGTACCATTAGTCATAAAGGGGAAGTCAGGAAGCCGTGAGTGGCACTGGTTAATTTTATCTGTGTGTCATAGTGGAGATGATGTCAATAGAAATTGCCAACTTAATATGGGGTAGGCACCTAATAATCTAGCATGGATAAATTTGGCTGCAGAGTATAAGGATTTATTATATCACCTGCTGAACAGGGTGATAGCATTTGAGATCTTTCCTGACTCTGCAAAGTATCTATCAAGGCTGTGTCTGCAATAGAGCATCTATGAGACAAAATTTATTTCAGGTTTGAGTTGATTTATAACGAGCACACGCAACCTACACTGTGGCTGTTTGTAGTTAATGGGTCACAGTCTGTAGTGTGTCCAGATTGGTACTAGGACCAAATCAACCAACAGTGCACCATTTCTGGTTTACAAAACTTCCCAACTCCTGCTGCTTGGACTAGGCAGCTCCTCCAGCAAATGCCAATTCACGTGCTAGGATCATCATTTCAGCTTGCAAAAGATTTATCAGGTTTTCTCAGGTGTAGAAGAGGGAGAGTTCAAGTTATTTTCTACAACCCCCCCCCAAATACTAGCTCACCCATCGAGTGGTCAAAATCACTTCCCAAAGCAGAGAAGTTGGCCTGGCTCCCCTTCTTCTAACCACTGCTGTGGATCATTGTTGTTTACAGTTGAAGCAATCATACAGATCTTCTACATGGACATAAAGAGAGAACTTGGGAGACTGAGATCCCGTCAGCTCCAGGATGGGAAATTCCTGGAAATGTGGGGGTGGAATCTTCGGAGGGCAAGATTTGGGAAGGGAAGTGATCTTAGAAGAGTATAATGCCATAGAGTCCACCCTCCAAAGCAGCCATTTTCTCCACAGGAACTTATCTCTGCAGTAATTCCGGGAGATCCCCAGGTCCCACCAGGAGGCTGGCATTCCTAGTTGCCCTGGAGGAAATGGCAGCCTTGGAGGATGGAGTCTATGGCATTATACTCTTCTGAGGACCCTCCCCTCTCCACAGCTCATCACCCCCAGGCCCCACTACCCAAATTTCCAGGAATTTCCTAACCTGGATTTGGCAACCCTATCTCCTTCATATCCAACAGCCAACCTACCTTTATCTGCCCCTCAGTCTTAAGCTTTCCCTCTCCCCCACCCTCGGCAGTCTCTGCCTAGGAAAACTGTGGCTCAGTTGTGTGGTGTCACAGTTCCCCCTCTCTTCCTTCTCAGCCATTCACCAACCTACCAGTTATCTGCCTCCCACCTTCAGCTACAGTGGAGACCAAAGCAACATACATTATTCTCCTTTTTTCTCCTCACAACAACCCTGTGAGGTAGGTTAGGCTGAAAATATATGACTGGCACAACAACGCCTAGTGAGCTTCCATGGCAAACTGGTGATTTAAACTCAGGTCTCCCAGACCCTGAAGCTCTAACTACTACACTACACTGGCTGTCATAGGGTGGCTGCTGTTGAACAGTAGAAGAAGAAGAAGAAAAAGAAGAAGAGATTGGATTTATACCCTGCCCATCACTTGGAGTCTCAGAGCGGCTTACAAACTCCTTTCCCTTCCCCTCCCCACAACAGACACCCTGTGAGGTAGGTGGGGCTGAGAGAACTCTAACACAAACTGCTCTTTCAGGAACAGCTGTGCCAGATCTTGTGACTGACCCAAGGTCACACCAGCAGGTGCAAGTGGAGGCGTGGGGAATCAAACCTGGTTCTCCCAGATTAGAGCCCGCACACTTAACCACTACACCCAACTGACAACCAGGCTTAGTTGAGTCACGCAAGTGAGGTGGTATCAATCCACCCAAAGGTTGCTGCCAGCCCTAGGCCTACCAATTTCCAGGTGGGACCCACAGATCTCCCTGATTTACAAATGAACTCCAGATGACAGAGATCTGCCCCCATGGAAAAAATGGTTGGTTTTGGGGGGTGTAATCTATGGCATGATAACTTGGCTGAGGCCTCTCTCTCCCCTACCCAAAGTGTGCCCTCCTCAGACTCCACCACAAAATCTCCAGGAATTTCCCAACCTGGAGCTGGCAACCATAGTCAGGCCTGGCCTCAATGAGTCCTCCCTTGAAGGCCAAAATAGGCCTGGAAAGAGCCCTGCCTCCTCCCCCTGCTAGGGTTGCCAGCTCCCAGGTCCAAGCAGGGGATTCTCCACTTTTGGGGACTTCTCCCTGCTGCCAGCCAGCTGGCCAGTGGGGGAAACTCCACCCCCAAACAGAGGCGTGCTCGCATGATGTTGCTGTCACGATAACATCACGCAGAAGTGATGTCATCATGTTGGGGACGTGACACTCTGGTTTAAAGGCAGAAAACCAGAGTGTCGCCGCACAACATCCCCAATGTGATGACATCACTTCTGTGTGATGTCATCACACTGGCAGTGTCCCATAGGCTAGGTTCAGCCCCCTGCCCCCTGCCCAGGAAACTGAAGAGTCTATGCCCCTGGGTAAAGCTGAGACAATCCTGCTTTCCAAAACCTGGCCCTGCCTCCAGTTACCCAGAACCAGAAGTACTACCAAATTTTGCAACTTTGCCAATTCAGTTCAAACCCCATTTCAATCTCACTTTTCCCTTGTACCAAATAAATCTACGAGTCTCATATTTTTATTCCTTTTCCTGCCTCCTTGCACCAAACTTTCCCCAATCAAGTGACAAAATTTTAAACATCATTTTGGGGCAACTACATATAAGGCATTAATGGCAAAAAGAAGGTGTAAAAATGACATTCAAATGGTGTTAAAGAAACACACTCATTTTATCCTTTGTTCAAACTTAATAGCCATAAGTCATACACCAAAGAGCATTTACGAATTGGAAATAATAACAAAGCTGAATTTAGCCACATCAATTGTGCAAGTTTTTCTGTAACTACTTAAAAATAATCTTAATTTATGAATGCCTGAAGTGGTTGAATATTCTAAAAGCCACTTTACAAGGAATTTCTCCCTGGTTGTGGCATATTTTGGACAGTAGGAAAAGACATGAAACACACGAATGGGGACGAGCAGCAATAAAAATGAATGAAACAACAGCCTGTGGAAAATACCTGCCTTAGGGATCCAAATCCCATCTGACCTCAAAATAACAGGGGGAAACAAACAGAAAAGGGCATACTTGTATATCACTATGCTAAACTGACTACAGCCTGCAGACCCAGGTAAGGATCTTACAGGGCTTTTTTTGTAGAAAAAGCCCAGCAGGAACTCATTAGCATAATAGGTCACACCCCTGACAGTGCAGCCTATTAGCATATTAGGCCACCCCATGCCTTCCCTTGGCTTGCCCGGGCACCCCGCAGCTGTGGGGAGCCCGGGCAAGCTGACCCTTGGACAGGCCAGGGAAGGCACGGGGAGGCATTTAAATGCCTCCCTGATCCTTCCAGCCCCACCCCCTGACCTACCCACCTCGGAGTTGCCAGGGGGATCACTCTCCAGGCTTTCCTTCTGTAGCCATGGACACAGAGGTTTTGGCTGTAGTGGGCGTGGCCAGCTCTGAAGCCAGCCAGAACTCTGTTCCTGTGCGTTTCTGTCCCAAAATAGCCCTGGGATCTTATATCAGGGTAGGAAAACTTTTTAGCCCAAATTTCAAAAAACCTGCAATGGCGTATGGGTGAAAATGTGGGGGTGGGGAGGAACGAGAAATGTACTGGGAGCAAGTTGTGCCCCAATGGTAGCACTGCTCACATCTCAAGGGCTTGCCTTTGTCCACTGCATGGTGAGCAAAATAGTCTGCTATGCTATACACTCTGTGCTACCTTTACAGTTGAGTGGATCCAACCATCCTCCAGGGAGCCATCCTTCAACTTAAGCAGCTCTTTCTCCAATAGAAGAGCTACTTATTTTGGAGAAAGAATTCTTAGATTGGAGGAAGGCTTACAATTTGAGCCAAAAGGGAAGGCGGGGTATCTCTCCTTATAATAATTATCTTTTGGTTTCATAAGATTCCATGAGCTCCCATTGGCTGTAAAATGCCCTCCCTCAGCCATTGGCCCATCAGCTGCCACTCAAGAGTACTCACATGCTATTGGCCGGGTGCTCGTCTGCTCCTCTTCCCCACCCACTCCCCCTGGCAGACAGCTCTGTCTCCTGAGGAAGACAGTTCTCTTGACTCCTGTAAGGGACTGTCCCCTCAGTGGCTATTGGTAGGCAACCAAGTTTGGTTCTGTGAGTAAAAATACAAAGGACTTTCAGCATAACCCCCTCCCCCACCCATAACCCCCTCCCCAACAGCCACTTTCCTGTCAGAATAAAAGGAAAAAGGCTCTTTCTCCTGCTTAGCTTCAGCATGGCTGGCTGGCTAACGAGGTGGGCCAGTGACCAGCAAACCATTTTCTTCAACTCCCCTCTGTGCAGCTGACTTTCCCCTAGGGTTGCCAATCTCCAGGTTGGACCTGGAGATCTCCCACTGTTACAATTGACCTCCAGATGACAGAGAGTTTTCCCTGGGAGAAAATGGTTGCTTTGGAGGGTAGACCCTATGGCATTATTCCCTGCTGAGTTCTTCCACCCCCCCCCCCAAATGCTGCCCTCCACAGGATCCACCCCCCAAATCTCCAGGTATTTCCCTAATCAAAGTTGGCACCTGTACTCTCTCCTCTGTCAGTAAAAGGCCCTTTCCACACCTATGTTAGCCTTTGGGAGAAAACTCATTGGGCCCAGTCCTGATCAGATTGCCAACTCCAGGTGGGCAATTCCTGGAGATTTGAGGGATGGAGCCTGGAGAGGGTGAGGTTTGAAGAGGGGTGGCACCTCAGACAGGTACGATGCCATAGACTCCACCCTCCAATCCAGCCATTCCCTGATGGGGAACCATTGTTGCCAATATCCAGGTAGGGGTTGGAGATCACTCAAAATTACAACTGCCTCTAGGAGGGAGGGAGGAGGAGATGGAAAACTAAAGGTAGGTTGATGGTTGGCTGGGAGGGAGATAGGGTTATCAACTCCAGGTTGGGAAATTCCTGGAGATTTGAGGGGTCGAACCTGGAGAGGGTGAGTGTTGAGGAGGGGTGGGACCTCAGACAGGTACAATGCCATAGACTCCACCCTCCAAACCAGCCACTCCCTCCTGGGGAACCACTGTTACCAGTCTTGGGGGTTGGCTGGAGATCACTACTGCACTACTAGCAAAGATCAGTTCCTCTGGAGAAAATGGTGAACTCTGTCATTATACCCTGCTGAGATTGCCACAGCAAATAGTCACTGAGTGCCCAAAGCCGGGGCACTCTCCCAGAGCCTCTTTCTAGAGCCCGTTGTATTTATTTCCACAATGGGCCTTATTCCTAGTATTTTAATAAATAAATAAACTGCTGTTGAAGGCTTTCACGGCCGGAGTTCATCAGTTGCTGTAGATTTTCTGGGTTGTGTGGCTGTGGAAGTGATGTCACAGCCTGGGAAACTCTTACAAGATAATGACTCTGCCCTACCCCACCTTCCAGGGTAGATATAAATGACCTGCCTACCATTTTTCTGCTCACCTTGACACAGAGAGTACTACATTTTTCTTTGTTATACCTCTGAGGATGCCAGTCACAGCTATCGGTGAAACGTCAGGCCCTACAATGCCAAGTCCACGACCACACAACCCGGAACATCTACAGCAAGTAATAAATAAACTGTTCAGTGGGGTGGTGGAATAGGGGTAGGATCCACCCCAGCCTACTTCTGCTATGTTACAAAACTTAGGTAGAATACAGTATTTTGTCACCCTTCATGGCACTAGTAGAACAGACTACCTTAAGTTCAATGAACTAATTCTATGGTTAGGGCATTTCTAATTTAGGCTTTCCCTTTCCTCCAGTTATTTTGTACATCACAAAAAGGCAAAGGTGATGTCAGGTTCAATAACAAGTGGATCCAGTCATTCTTGTACAAAGAAAGGTTTTATTGGATTATCTTGCTAAAACCCACAGTAGGAGGTCATTGTCAGGAATGGGGGGCGAAGCAATGCAAGCTAACTTATAGTGTGATGCAAAAAGCGCCTAGCAAATGAAATATGAGCGCGCGCGCGGGAAACTCCCGGCGGGAGATATACTTCATGAACGGGAGACTACTCCCCCCTCCCTTTGCCTTCCCAGGATTGGAAAATTCTCAGTAACACAAGAATAGCCCAAAGCCTACATTCAAGGCCACCGTGATAAGGAAAAGCGGCAGGGAAGAAGCTCCCACGTTTCTGCCTGCATAGCTACGCAAGCGCAAAGCAGGGTAGGGAACACATAACAATGGATTCAGTGAGAAACATCAAGGAGCATTTCTGACATTCTGCCCTTCCCAAAATACCACCCACCCACCGCTCAGGAAGGAGAGAATGAAGGGCCCCCAGGTTTATTTGGGTAGCGGGTGTGAAACTCCTTCAGGTGATCAGGTGCATTGATATCAGTCACTTTCACCCACTCCCTATGTTGAGGCCCAAAGTGTACCCATTCAATAAGGTACAGCAGTTGTCCACGGAGGATCTTAGAGTCCAAAATGTCAGCAATTTCATAGTGTTCTTCATCATCGACCATCAGTGGGGGGGGGGGTGCTGGAAGCTCAGGATGCCACTTAGTCGGGGGTAATGCTGGTTTGAGGAGGCTGTAATGGAAAATTGGATGTATTGCTTTAAGAGATTTAGGTAAATCCAGTTGCACAGTCACTTGATTTATACATCGCACTACTTTGAAAGGACCAACATATTTCTAAGCAAGTTTCCGGGATTGTTGTGCCAGCCTCAAGTTTTTGGTGGAAAGGTAGACAAAGTCTCCCGGTTGCAGATTCCAGCCACCCGCCCTCTTTTTGTCTGCCTGTTTTTTGTATTGTGCCTTGGCCTCATTTAAAGTTTCAATGATTAGGGGCCAGGACTCCTGGAAAGTTTTGCACCATGCTGTGGCTTTCCCACCAGCCTCGCCGGGCTTCAAAAACGGAAGAGGGGGGCTGTCATAACCCATGGCAGCTTTGAAGGGAGACATATTTGTTGAAGCATGCCATGAGTTATTGTACGCAAATTCTGCTAGTGGTAATAAATCTACCCAATTGTCTTGTTGATAGTTAGTGAAACATCTTAAGTATTGCTCTAGGGTTTGGTTTACTCTTTCTGTTTGCCCATCAGTTTCTGGGTGATAGGCACTACTGAGAGCGCGTTCAATACCCATAAGAGTAATCAACTCCGACCACAGTTTTGAAACAAATTGAACCCCCCTGTCGGAGATTATTTTGAGCGGTAATGTATGTAGCCTGGCAATGTGCTGAAGGAAGGCTTTGGCCAGGACTTTGGCCGTCGGCAGGCTAGCAAATGGTATAAAGTGAGCCTGTTTAGAAAATAAGTCCACTACCACCCAAATGACTGTCATATGTTTGCTGTTAGGAAGATCAGTGATAAAGTCCATGGAGATCACTTCCCAGGGTCGGCTCGGGGTGGGCAAAGGCTGTAAAAGACCTGGAGGTTTCCCTGGTCTAGTTTTGCAACGATTGCATGTTGGGCAGGATTGTATATAGAGGGATAAATCCCGTTTCATTCGGGGCCACCAGAAGCTGCGTTGCAGTAGGTGTAGTGACTTTACATAACCGAAGTGCCCAGCCGATTTTGCGTCATGGGCTGATTGCAACACCTGGGCTCGGGTAGCTTCTGGAACGAAGATTTTATTGCCCTTATACCAACAGCCATTTGCTTTACCTTCCACATCTTCCCGAGCTTTTAATTCAATTGCTTCTTGTTCAGTAATGTCAGTGGCAAATTGCTTTTCCCAGGTCGTGCCATGGCTTGGGGTTAATGATTGTGCTTGTCGGTTTTTTCGGGTTACTACTGCCCCAACTAGCTGTTCTGGGGTGAACATAGACTCTCTTATTTCTGTCCTCTTACAAAGGTGTTGGGGAAGGCGGGAGAGAGCATCTGCCAGATGATTAGATTTACCTGGAAAATGGTGGAGGGTGAACTGAAATTTGGAGAAAAACTCAGCCCACCAGAATTGTTTTGCATTTAGATTCCGAGGCTTCCGCAGCACCTCAAGGTTCTTGTGGTCAGTCCAGATTTCAAAAGGTACCCGGGATCCCTCCAACCAGTGCCTCCAGGTGATTAACGCTAAACGTATAGAGGCTGCTTCTTTATCCCAAATGGGCCAAAATCTCTCCGTATCATTAAACTTTTTGGACACATAGGCAAGGGGTTGTAGCTGCCCCTGAGCATTCTCTTGCAAAATCACCCCCCCCCCATAACGGTATCCGATGCATCTACTTGGACCACAAATTTTTTTGTTTCATCAGGGTGTGCTAATATAGGTTCAGATGTGAATAACTGTTTTAGTTGTTCAAATGCTCCCTGACACTGGGGAGACCAGTTCAAAGGGGCCCCGGGCATTGAAGCCTTTGCCCCTCTCCCTTTAGTCTTCAGAAGGTCTGTGAGGAGGAGGGCCACCTGGGCAAAATGAGGCAGGAACTGACGGTAAAAATTGGCGAAACCGAGAAAACTTTGGAGCTGCCGCCTGGTTTTGGGGGATTCCCAATCCAACACATCTTGGACCTTTTTTGGGTCCATTTCTAATCCAGCGGAGGATATGCGGTACCCGAGAAAGTCAATGCACTCTTGGTGGAACTCACATTTTGACAGCTTAACAAACAGTTTGTGTTCTAATAACGTTTCCAACACTTCCCGCATAAGCGTGGTGTGAGATTCTTGATCTGGGGTATAGACCAAGATATCATCCAAGTAAACAACCACCCCCTTGAATAAGTAGGGGTGTAACACCTCATTGATTAAGTTCATAAAGACCCCTGGTGCCCCCTGTAATCCGAAGGGCATAACCCGATATTCAAATTGCCCCAGCGGGGTATTAAATGCAGTCTTATGTTCATCACCCTGTCTAATACGGACCCGAAAATAAGCATCACGTAAATCCAGTTTAGAAAACACTTTCCCCTTTGCCACCTCTGCCAACAAGTCCTTGATGAGGGGCATTGGGTAGGCATTGGTTGCAGATACCGCATTAAGACCCCTATAGTCCGTGCACAGTCTGAGCCCCCCATCCTTTTTTTTACAGAACAACACGGGAGCTGCGAAAGGGGACGATGCTGGTCGAATAAATCCACGGGCCAGATTCTTATCGATAAATCGGCGTAGTTCTTCCTTTTCTATGGGACTCATGGCATAAATCTTTCCTTTTGGCAATTTGTGGCCAGGAAGGATTTCAATCGCACAGTCGGAGTTACGGTGGGGAGGTAGTTCGTCCGCTTCCTCCTCCTCAAACACCCTGGTTAAGTACCGGTATTCTTTGGGGATGCGATTAAGGTCCTCTGTGGCTAGGCAAGCCCGTGGAGGTTCATTGCATGGGGTTTTTCCCCACCCTGGGTCCCATTTATGCTCTGCACACTTCGGGGAGATAAATCGTACGCTCCCTTCTTCCCAAAGTATATAAGGATCATGACCATGTAACCATGGGCTACCCAACACTAATGGGAACTGGGCTTGAGGGGCTATTACAAACGAGCGTAGCTCCCAGTGCTCACCAATGCCTACTCTCAAAGGAATAGTCTCAAATCGACATGGTTCCTTCATCGGTGACCCATCCATTTGAGTAAAAGTTATCGGGTCTTTTAGATTGACAACGGTCGCCTCCAGCCCCATAACCATAGATGGGTTTATCAGATCCCTCCCGCACCCCGAGTCAATGAGGGCTCGAACCCTGATATGGGTCATCATCGCTGGATTCATCACAAGCACAGTCACAAAGAAGAGAGAGGGGTAATTGCTCACCAGTTTAGGCGCCTCAGGGACAGGGTCCTGTTGTGTAGCGCCATTCACAAACAGGACCAATTCGTTTCCCTGCATCTCACTCTCCTCCTCCAGCATCATGGTATCCGCTTGGTCGGGGCTGGCGAAAAGGGCTCGTGTGCTGCGTGGTTTCGCTGTTCCCTTTCTTGGGGTTGGCCATCGTCTGGGCTCCTCTTGTGGTAGGGCTCTGTTGGGATCTCCCTTCGGACAGGATGCGGCGAAGTGCCCCCTCTCTCCACACCGCAGGCAAAGGCCCTGTCGCATACGCTGATCTCTCACCCCGCTCTGGGTGGAGGTGGGTCTGGGTCTGGTCTGGCCTGTCGAGAGACTCGGACGGTTGTTACCCAGAGATAAGTCCAGTTTCATGACACGCAAGCGGCTTTCAGCTTTTTCGGCCTCCTCCATCCAGCCTTGGAGAGTGCGAGGCTGCTGAGAGCTGAGGACATTGTTGCGGACATCTACTGCTAGTCCCATTCGATATTGTTGAGCCAGCACAGCATCAGTCCAGTCTCGAATTTTCACTGCATGCCTTTGAAATTCCCTTGAATATTCCCGCACGGTGAGTTTGCCTTGTCTGAACGTGCGCAGGAAGGCTTCTGCCTTCTGGGCCACCCCCGGATCCTCGAAACGGTTCCTCAAGGCCCACATGAAGTCATCGACATTCCCCAGTTCCACAGCCTCCAGATCATGAAGGGCTACATACCAGCTGGTAGCACTCCCCCGGAACCTTGAAGCGATAAATTCCACCTGTTGCTCCTCATCCGGGAACACATAGCCCCATCTCTGCACAAATTTCCCTACTTGCAATATGAAAAAGGACACAGTTTCGGGATCCCCGTCAAAAGTGATCTCCAACATGTCCTTGGGGTGGATTACTGGAGGAACAGGGGCCATGATCGGTGCAGGAGCTGGCAGCGGAAGGGGTGCTGGAGCGGGGGGTTGAGGTGGAGGCAAAGCTGGTGGCTGGATAGGTCCTGGCTGCCCTGGCCCGGGTCCCGGTACTGGGCCGGCCGGTGGAGGTGGGGCCGGTGCCGGCTGGCCCGGCCCTGGGGCCGGTGGAGCAGGAGGTGGCGGTCCCGGTGCCACCGGTGGTGCAGGCGCTGGTGCTGGTCTTGGTTGCGTCAGCGGATGGGCTTGAATTGCTTGATCCATCATCTGCGGTAGTGATTGCATTAGTTTGCCCATGTCCCGTACCAAACGTCGGGTATCCTCTTGAATAGAGTCCATGCGAGCCTCTGGATCGGAACCGGATCCTGTTCTGGGAGATCCTCGAGACATCCGTCCCTGGGGAAGTCCGAAGCTCCCTCTGGGATCCAGCAGGCTGTCCCGGCTCTGGCTCCCCGGCATGGACCAGGTCGTCTGGGTAGTGTCCAACAGGTTCTTAGTCCAATCGCGCGACCTGCGGTAGGTCACCCCTTTGTCCCACGGTGTTGGGGCCCCCGGCACGTAGGGTCGTGGAATGGCTCCCCCCTGACTCTGCGTTGGCCCGGCCGGGCTATAGATTGGGAGAGTGTACGAAGCTCCCACTGTGCTGATCGATGGAGGGGTGAGCAATCCTGCCGCGGATTGCGGGGTCGGCGCTGCCAATACCAAAGTTGTAGTCACTGGGACAACGGTAGTAGTCGGAGTGGTGACCACTGGAGTTGCCACGGTGGTGACCGGGGCCGTGGCTCCCAAAGCGGTAGTCACTGGGACTGCGCCCGAGGTTCCCCCCCCCAGCTCCGCTCATCATGGTAGATGGCAGAAACTGAAGGTGGGGAAATGATGGGGATTCCTGACAATTTCTGTCAGGTTCAATAACAAGTGGATCCAGTCATTCTTGTACAAAGAAAGGTTTTATTGGATTATCTTGCTAAAACCCACAGTAGGAGGTCATTGTCAGGAATGGGGAGCGAAGCAATGCAAGCTAACTTATAGTGTGATGCAAAAAGCGCCTAGCAAATGAAATATGAGCGCGCGCGCGGGAAACTCCCAGCGGGAGATATACTTCATGAACGGGAGACTACTCCCCCCTCCCTTTGCCTTCCCAGGACTGGAAAATTCTCAGTAACACAAGAATAGCCCAAAGCCTACATTCAAGGCCACCGTGATAAGGAAAAGCGGCAGGGAAGAAGCTCCCACGTTTCTGCCTGCATAGCTACGCAAGCGCAAAGCAGGGTAGGGAACACATAACAATGGATTCAGTGAGAAACATCAAGGAGCATTTCTGACAGGTGAGCGAGAAAGCTCCTGAACTAGGTATATGGAGAGGGGTGGACTCGACTCACCATTTAATTTACAGGTAAAGTTCCTGGTGGACCCTTCCACTGTCTTGTAGGGCCACTAGCAGCCAGGAGTAAGTGGAGCCAAGCCCTAGTAGCTCTGCTAGCAGGGCCGGCTCGCCCACTAGGTGAGCTAGGCGCTCGCCTAGGGCGCAACGGCCGCAGGGGCACCACACTGCGCCCTGTCCCTCCCACGAAAAGCCCCTCCACCACTCCCGCTGCCTCCCTGAGCACTCCACTGGGGCTCAGGAGTCGGCAGCAGAGCTTGCCCACCCTCTCCCCAAAGCCCGGGGGGGAGAGGAGGTGGGGGGCGGCTGGTGCCACCAGCGAAGAGTGCCCTAGCGGGCGCTCAAAATCAATCCAGCACTGAAGGTGGGCAGGCGTCGCTGAGCGCGGGGCTGGGGCTTCTGGGCTGGCCCGCTGGGTGGGCAGGCGGCGGCACAGCTTCTCTCCCCCCAGGGCCCTCCCAGGCCCTCCGCTGGGCGCGGGGCTTCTGGGCTGGGCCGCGGGGCGGGCAGGCGGTGGCGGCGTGGCTTCTCCCCCCCGACGGCTCTCCCAGGCCCACTGCTGGGCGCGGGGCTTCTGGGCTGGGCCGCGGGGTGGGCAGGCGGCAGCGGCGCGGCTTCTCCCCCCTGACGGCCCTCCCAGGCCCACTGCTGGGCACGGGACTTCTGGGCTGGGCCGCGGGGTGGGCAGGTGGCGGCGTGGCTTCTTTCCCCCCCCCCACGGCCCTCCCAAGCCCACCACTGGGCGCGGGGCTGGGGTTTCTTCTCTGTGCTGCTGGGCGGGCTGGTGGTGCAGCTTCTCCCCCCCCACGGCCCTCCCAAGCCCACCTCCAGGCAGAGAACAGGTTCCCCCCCCATGGCCCTCTCAAGCCGCGGCCCAGCTCTCGGGCTCCGACACTGGGGGGGGCGCCAGAAGGTAGCCCCGCCTAGGGCGCAAAGAACCCTAGGGCCGGCCCTGTCTGCTAGCAAAATCCTACAGCTCTGAATCGACATAGCACCATTGCCACTGTGCCATTTCCCCCCATCCCTGCTTCCCTCCATCTCTCTAGTGTCAGATCAACAGTTGCCTTCTTCTGCACTTTGACCACTGCTGTGCATCATTGGTGCCACTAGCCAGATACCTACAGAGCTGGCATGTGCCTCCACAGGGGCAGCTCCGCTTGGGTTGCTCCTGAGCTTGTTTTAACTTCCTTGACTGCACTTGCACATGGGAACTGTCAGGCAGAACATGCCCTATGTTCCACATTCCATTTAGACTCCTCTAACTGACAGAAAGGGACAATATATGTGATCCTTTCAGAGGATGCCCAAGCCCCAAGACATGGGACAATCTATCCCTGCAAAAATCTTAGGTTAATCCTTAAGAATCAGAGACACGTTTTAGGCTCTGAAGCAGGGGATTCTCCCACCCCCACCTCAGTCCTTAAAGGTGGTATTGTTAGCTGAAAGTGGTATTGTTAGCTGAAAATTATTGGCATTTTATCCTATTGACATCTAATCCCTCTCTAGAGTTTGCTAAATTCTTTGCCACAGCAGTTTCACTGTGGCAGAGTGTTCAGTGTTTCAGTTTCTTTCAAGCTGAGTTAGTTTGGAAGGTATCATGGCTCAGTTGCACTGCTTTATGCAAGATTTTCTAATCCAAGGGTTTAAGGGGAGAACACTAAAAGTATGCATCAAAGAGATCACAGGTCAGCTGCCAGTTCTGATCTCCATCCCCAGTAGGGCGCTTTCATACAACTGCACAGAGGGCAGGTAATGAAAGATCTCGGATTACACAGCAAATCCAAGTGTAACAAGAAGCTACATCATGTTATAATGTGTTTAACAAACACAGCCTTCCAAAGCCTGGAATCAGTACAATGGAGAAAAGAATATGAATTTCCAATGAATTACGCTAATCTTCCCTTTATCAGAGAGAGTAGGCAAATCCAAGTATTCTCTCTCACGTACAGGTCCAGAGGGGCATAAATTATGGCCGAGGATTGATATCCAGCTGACAGTAGCTTTTCATTTGGCTCTCAAGCTAGTTTACAGTTTGGGTGAGCATCAGCCCACTGGAGTACCATATCAGTCAGAAGAGCAAGCAGTGCTCCCAAAAAATGGCAGCAACCTCCAAAAGCTCACCAGCACCACTGGGGTCACCTGAATGTGAACACAGGCAAATCAGAGAAATTCTTATTGAATTCTTATAGAGAAATTCTTCTCCATCTTCCAAAACAATAGAACTTGAGGGCATCCAATGAAGCTGATAGGTAGTAGATTCAGGATGGACAAAAGGAAATACATCTCTACGCAAAGAGTTATTAAAATGTAGAATTTGCTACCGGGGGATGTGGTGATGGCCACAGGAATAAGCAGCTTTAAAAGAGAATTAGATAGCCCTTTTACTTACAGAGATATAAGTAAAAACATGCAGGCCATAAAATCTACTTCATTACTCAAATAGTAACCCTCCTGGTTTTAAAGGGCGATTAGATAATTAATGCAGAAAGGTCCATTAAAGGTAATTATCCATGATGACTAAATCAAGCCTCCATGTTCAGAGGCAGAAGCTTTGTGAATACTAGTGCCGTGGAGGCAACAACGGGAAGCCTTTGTGCTCTGCTTATGAGCCTTTTGGAGGGCATCTGATTGGCCACTTTTGGAAGTCGGGTGCTGGACTAGACAGACCATCAGTCTGAGCTCATATTCTCTTGTTTTCTGTCATTCTGAATGCAAAGGCACTGGGACAAATGGCAATAATATGGATATCATTTACTTTCTTAAAAACATTTTATTTAGTCAAAGTAGTTAGTCAATTAGCTTTAATTATATTTAAATGTATTAGAAGACTTGTATTCTGGTCAGCTGTTTAATATCTTCAGATGCCTCTTCCCTACCCTACCCCATCACCAACCACAAGGCAATCTTGGGATTTCACATCACAATTTTTTTTGGCTATGTTTACAATCCTAAGAGCTGCTTCTTTGGAATTAGCCCTAGTGAATAAAGTGGGACTTGCATTTTAGTAGACCTGCTTTGAAAATCAGACTTAGCTAAGAGATGGAGCAAAGGAGTTATAATGTTGACACATTTTGGAATAATAAGGAGACTGCAACCAAGAAATCAGCAGGAGACTGAGACTGGGAAGGATAGCCACAAAAGAGCTAGAAAAAATTCTTTAAGCATAAGGATGTATGGCTGGCAACCACGATCAAGTTAATTCATGTCATGATATTTCCCATTACTATGTATTATTTACTTCAATTTCAATGAAGAAAACTGACATGAAGAAAGTTGATTCATTTGAAAAGCAGTGTTGGAAGGGAGTTTTACAGATACCGTAGACTGCCAAAAAGAAAACGCGTGGGTTCTAGAGTTACCTAGTCTCCTTTTTTGGTGCCCGCCCTCTTTTGGGCTCTTTTCAAAAACTGATGAAAATGTCCTCTTTTTGGTTTGGAAGGTTAGGAATATTCCTAAAGGTAAAGGTAAAGGTTCCCTTGCTCAAAAGCCAGTCGAATCCAACTCTAGGGTTGCGGTGCTCATCTCCGTTTCAAAGCCAAAGAGCCAGCGCTGTCCAAAGATGTTTCCGTGGTCATGTGGCCGGCATGACTAAACACCAAGGTGCAAGGAACACTGTTACCTTCCCACTGAAGTGGTACCTATTTATCTACTTGCAATTTCTTGCTTTTGAAATGCTAGGTTGGCAGGAGCTGGAACTAGAGACAGGAGCTCACTCCGTCATGCAGCACTCTCGGGTCTCGAACTGCTGAACTACTGACCTTCCACAGCCTGCAGTTCAGCGTCTTAACCACTTGAGCCACCGCAGCTCCTGGAATATTCCTAGCTAGTAGCAATTAGCACAGCTTAAATGGTATGGGTATTTAAATGAGATTTGTTATAGCTATCACTTGTTTAAAGCAGTCAGTCGGGAAATATGTCCTCTTTTTTGCTTTTCAAAATATGGTAACTGTGGTCTATACCAAATCAAGCTTGAATTCTCCCTGCAAACTAAAATGACTAAACTGAGGCTATTGCACTTTGGTGTCAAATTATGAGAAGACAAAAGCCATTGGAAAGACAACAATGCTAGGAAAAGTTGAAGGCAGCAGGAAAAGAGGAAGATCCAACATGAGATGAATTGACTCAGTCAAGGAAGCCATGGCCCTCAGTTTACAAGACCTGGGCAAGGCTGTTAACAACAGGATGTTTTGGAGAACGTTAATTCATAGGGTCCCATAAATCAGAATCAACTTGATGGTACTTCACACACACACACACACACACACACACACACACACACACACACACACACACACAATTATTGCTACTTAATAATCTTTTTAAATGTATTAAGCACTGAAAATTCTGCAGTATTACACCCACAAGTCAGACATAGGCCACATGTCTGTACAGCTAATGATCGAATTTGTAGATTCAGGTGAGTAGCCATATTAGTCTGAAGCACCAGAACAAAGTTTGAGTCCAGTGGCACCTTCAAGCAAAGTTTTATTCTGAAGTGTGCATGCACACGAAAGCTTATACACAGAATAAAACTTTGTTGGACTCAAACTTTGGGCAAATCTGTAGTGATTTCACTGCATTAAAAATGGCCCAGAGACGGACAGAAAAGGAAACTGGTAAAGGCCACTTAATTGATCTGCTGAGGGAAAAGGCTGTGTACTGTATGGGCACAATAAAGATGGGAATTGATTCTGACTTAAAACAGGCCAAACTCACTAACCCTGTCCGGTCAGTTATTCTCTCATCTGTGATCTAATGGCTCCAACCCAAACCTCCTTTGTCCAATGACCAGTGGGTTTTATTCCCTCTAGTTTATTTATTTATTTATAGCCCACCTTTCTCATTGAGACTCAAAGTTACAAGAAAGCTAAAATTATAGATAGATAGTAGTTGCTGCACAGTGTTCCATTTATTGGTTATTTGTTTATCTATACAAAACTACACCACATAGTTTTCCCCAGCCATTTCCTCCTGGGTAACAACTGCTGCCAATCTCCAGGTGAGGGCTGGAGATCAGTCAAAATTATAACTGCTCTTCAGGTAGCAGAAATCAGTTCCTCTGGAGAAAATGGTGGACTCTGTGTCATTATACCCTGCTGAGGTCACCACAGCACATTGATGCTGAGTGCCCAAGGCTTTGGCACTCTCCCAGAGCCTCTTTCTACAGCTCATTGTATTTATTTCCACAATGGGCCTTATTCCTAGTCCATAATATAGGATAAATCTACCATAAAGAGTTGCCACAAAGTCATTCCCATATTGGCCAAATGCACCAGAAAAATCTCATTTGGCTTTGTTAGGCCTTTCTTTTGATGTTGTTAGTTCATAGCCATCTGCTAGCAAATGCAAAAGAAGTCCCAGGTCCAGGATCAATTCCTGGCATCTCCAGTTAAAAGATCTCAGGATTACCAATGTAATGCTTATGAAGTATTTGATCTTTCCTATATGAGAACCAGCACGGTGCAGTGGTTAGAATGTCAGACTAGGATCCGGGAAACCCAGGTTTGAGTCCCCAGTTTGCCTTAAGCTCGCTGCATCACCTTGGGCCAATCACTCTCTCTCCTGGCCTAACCTGCCTCACAGGGCTGTTGAGAGGATAAAATGGAGGAGAGAAGAACTGTGTATGTCACCCTGAGCTTCTTAGAAGATCAGAAGGGTGGGTGTGGACAGATAGATACAAAGGAGCGATTCTGTGTCTGAAGCCATATTCTAAGATGTCAGCCACTTTGATCAATGGTAGAGAGCATGCAGTTGAATCCAAGAGGATTTCCACATATAGAAGGGGGATGAGATTTCTGACGATTCTCCCTTCCTGCTGCAGACCTCTCATTGCCCCCTCATCCTGTTCCTGGGAGGTTCCCTGTTCCAAGGTGTAGTGTTTTGGGGTACTTGGGCCAGTAGTGGGAGCAGGGATATGAGAAAGTCACATTTCTGTAAATTATCACTAGGTCCAAGCCCACGATACTGAGGAAAGCTGCAAAGCTGACTCTGCCTAGGTCACAGCTGATATGTAGGGCAGCTAGCTCTGGGTTGGGAAATACTGGGTTGGAGATTTGGGGGTGAAGCCTGAGGAGGGCAGAGTTTTGGGAGGAGACTAGGGAGGGACTTTAGTTGGGTATAATGCCACAGAGTCCACCTTCCCACGTGGCCATTTTCTCCAGGTGAAATGAACTCTGTCACCTGGAGATCAGTTGTAATTCGAAAAGATCTTCAGCCATCACTTGGAGGTTGGCAAACCTAGATATGGGTACCTCCATTCCTGGTCATGCCTTCAGTTTACACACAGAAAATTGTGCTTAGGACAAATATCTCACTGACACAAAATCTTGCTGCATCTCAGAGACATAGTTCTATATCAGTACAAACTTCCTGTGTTTCATTAACTGCAGACATGGAAAGGCACTCATATATTTCCTCATTTCATATGCTATTGTTTGGGGCAGGGAAGATGACCAAAAAATTCTGGGTAAACATACAAGCTTGTTAATTTTAAGCACTTTTGTAACTTGACATCACATGACATGCTGAGATCAGGGGTAAACCATAGACTTTGCATGCAGGAAGTACTGCACTCTACTCTAGTTCAAGGATCTTAGCCAGTGGATTTTAGGAAAGTCCTTCCTCTGCCAAAGAGCAGCTATCAGTCAGAGCACAGAACTTTGAGATACACAAAATACAGGGTTACATGATATCAGAGACACTGCCTGGACTGTATATCCTAAGTTTGCAAAGGTCCATGACTCAAAGGGGTTTGTAGTTGTGGCAACAGGCACTTGAGTGTCCTGCCCATATTTTCAGGTGGGTAGCCATGTTGGTCTGAAGCAGCAGAACAAGGTTTGAGTCCAGTGGCACCTTTAAGACCAACAAAGTTGGTCAGTAAAGCTGAGACTCAAGCTTCATTCTCACATCAGTTTATTAGCTCTCACATTCATGTGCTAATTTGCTGCCATTCATTCATCTTACCAGCTGCCTTGATACAATCTCAGCTTTACTTATGCATCTTGGCTCTGATTGTCGCTCCCCCATCTTTCTGTATGTCGGGCTTGAGGAAATTCTGTTTCAGTCTGTATCTGAGGAAGTGTGCCTGCGCATGAAAGCTCATACCTTGAATAAAACTTCCTTGTCCTAAAGGTGCCCCCACTGGACTCAGACTTTGTTCTGCTGCCCATACTTGTTAGAAGGACTCATATTGAAGCAGTGTATCTCTCTTTAAATACTAGGCCAAGTTCAGATCTTCATATGGCCACAGATTCAGTTCTCTGCACTCTTTCTCATAGTCTCATATGTAAAATGGGAATAATAAACTCAGAAAGGCAGGTAGAAATAAATGCAAGACTGTAAGGCATCAGTCTGCATAAGAAATGCACAGTAAAATTATCAGTTCAGTTATAAAATGTGCACTGTTAAAGCCAACATCTGAAGGCCTAAATACACACTATGTTATCTCCCAAGTCTAGGGTTGCCAACTCCCACTTGGAAAATACCTGGAGATTGGGTGGGAGGCTGGGGAGAGTGGGGTTTGGGGAGGACGACCTCTGTGGGTTATAATGCCATAGAGTCCACCTTCCAAACCAGGGCAACTGATCTCTGTCTCCTGTGAATCAGCAGCAACTCCAGGAGCTCTCCAGCTGCCACCTGGAAGTTGGCAACCCTGTATCCTGGGTGTGCACACTCAGAGGTGTGTTGAAAGCTGCACCTACTCAACCACTACAGTCATCTTTAGAGGCCCCTGGAACACCCTCCCTTCATCTGTCTCCCCCTGTCATTCTCTTCTGCCAGCAGGGGAAGACTTTTCTATTTTGTCTGGCATTCCCTCATGGGTTCTCACTGACCCTTCTTCCCATTGGTATGTTTTATATATGCTTTAATCTTGCTTTAATATCTTTATTGTTTGCTGTCTCGGGGACCCTAAATTGAGTGGAAATGCAGATTAGAAAACTTCCAATAAATAAAAAATAAGCTTGCTCTGGGAACTCACTTCCCTGGTGTGAGTGGATCAGAATCACAGGGCATGAGAGGGGGCTTCACCCCCCCCAATTTTCCTGACCTGAAACAGCCTTAAGAGGTTGTTATTTACCTTGTTTGTGGCTGCACATGTACTAACAGGGGTAACTTAGGTTCTCCAGTGGAGAAAACAGCATGCCCCTCCCCCAGGCCAGTTCAAGAAAACAGCATGGGGGACAGGCCGAAGCATCCTCACATCCAGGGGTCATTTCGTAGAAAAAGAGGTGCAGGAGCTCATTAGCATAACTCATTAGCATATGTCACACCCCCTGACATCACTGGAAATGTGTCAGAAGGCAACACCCACCACTCAGGCTCCACCCCTAGGGACTGTCTTTCCACTCTGGGGGCTGTCATTCCAGTCCCAGAGTAGCCTATCTGGGCCCAGGAGGAATGCTACTAGTGCTGCTTTGCGCTCCTGCTGGAAGCTGGGGGCGGAGCTTGCTGCCGCCTGTGCTTTTAGCTGCCAGAGCTCCTCTCCTGCGTGCTCCTGCTGCAAATGCATAAATGATTCTCCCCTTCTGAAATTATTCTCACAACACTATGTGTTAGCTCAGACACAGGAAAAGTGATTGGGAGCAGGAAGTTACCCAGCTGAATGGAGATTTCAGCATGGGTCTCCCTGGACCAAGTCCAGCACTCTCACCAATGCACCAAGTTCATGCTCTTCTGTAGCAGAGGCTTTGCCAGAGTCCTCCTCCTATACACCTTGCCTGGTGACTCCAGTAGCAAATAGGAGTGAGTGAGCAGCAGAAGCACAGAAGGAAAGAGTTCTGGCCAAGGTGTTGTTCACACTGGGAAAGAAGGGATGAAAGAGCCCTTTGCCTGTATCTTAAGACCACTTCACCATGAAGTTAGTAAGGTGACCAAACTCACATGCAGCCGACGAACTCACCCGTGGCACTTTCTACTTGCACAGTCATATATACTGGGCTGCCACTCATGCATAGCAGCCACATTAACTGAATTAGTGTGCCAGTACAAGCACCCACCCATGCTACAGACCGCCGCCATGCTGACTATGGATGCATTGTTGGTAAACAGACATAGCAAGTTGCATCCCAGTTTAAATGAGGTGCCACGTGAATGCAAAGTCTCATAGGGAAAGCGCGTTTAAAGCAGACACTGTTTAAGCAAGAGAAAGTAGCTAACGTCTGTGACAGGCTAAGGAGCTGGGGGAGATGTGATCACGGTCCCCCCAGGCCCTAGCCTATTACAGGATCATAGAGCTCCTACCCCTACCGTAAGGCTGTGCCACATGTCCAAGCTCAGCCAACAAAGCGTCACCCCTGCGTGCTTCCAGGGTCTTGTGAATCAGCGCAGGTGAGACATTCTTTCAGAAGTGACCCTGCAAGCATCGTGGACAGCCTTCCTGCAGAAATCCAGCTAGCCAATTACTATACTATCCATCTGTCTCTTTCCTAGTAAAATTACGATCCAGCCACAATGTGACTGTGGCATGAACAGGAAATGAAATGTCATATCTCAAGCTCCTTCCTACCATCATTTGAAATCTCCCTGAGTTCTGCTTTTTAGAATCAGCAAAAAACCAAAACCAAACCAAAACAAAACAAAAAACTAGTTTAGGGTGGGAAGGGTTCCCCCCCCCCAACTCTGTTGAAGGGGAGAAAAAGGAGTGTGGGTGAGAGGAAAAACAAAAACAGAATAGCAGATGGTGGCTTTTTTTTCCAGCCTGTTTTTAAAAGCAGGATGTGTGGAAGGGGACTGGAATTTTCCCGTTAAGCAGAGACAGAAATGGCATTGTTGCAGAACCCTGCTGCCTGAGAGGTAATAAGAAGACATTGGCTGATCAGCTGACATTCTGGACTGGGGGCGTGTTTTAAGGAAGAGATGAGGGGAGAATGCCTGTATTTTTAGCTGCATGAAATCCACTTCCCAAACCATGGAGCTGCATTGATACAAATGCCTGCCTACTGCAAAATCCTAAACAAAAGGCAAAATATATTCTCTCAAGCATAATGGCTGTGCCCTGTCCCCACACCCTGTAGAGGCGAAGCAAGATGAAAGGGGATTTCATCTGTAGCCAAAACACACATCCACTTGTGCTTAACAAACCAGAACAGATCCAATTTGGATTGTCTCCCAGGGATAAAGGGCCACACCCTGCATTTGAGAGCAATAGCCAAGCAGAGCGGGTGTGGTGGGATTGGGAAATTGGGGTGGCCGGAACGGTTGTCTGGGAATCTCACTCATCACAAAGGCTGCTCACTGGAGCTTGGGTCCAGTGGTCCTACTGAGACATGTTGTGGGACACACAAGATCTTGTTGCAATCACTGCCTATGGTTTGCTCTACACAATGCAACTTTATTACTTACACGGGAATACATGCAGCTGCCTTGTATTGAGTCTGACGCTTGGTCTATTGCCGTCAGTGCTGTCTGCTCTGACTGGGAACAGCCCTCCAGGGTTCCAGGCTGAAGTCTTTCATATCAAGTCCTTTCTGAACCTTTTAACAGAAGATGCTGGGAACCAGACCTCAGACTTTCTACACACAAAGGAGCTGCTCTGCCACTGATCTGCAGCTCTTCCCCTTGACTTCCATCCCACCATGCTGTTCCTGGACTGTTCCAGTTAAAGACTACTACAGGAGGGCGATCATATGATTGGAGGCTCCTCTATAAAAACTTTTAACGTCTTTTTTTTTTTACTACTGTCCCCTCTCCATCCTCCAGTGAGTTAAGGCAGCACACAAGGTGCACCTTCCCCATTTTATCCTGACAAGAATCTTGTGAAGTAGATTAGGCTGGGAGATGGTTGACTGGCTCAAGGGCACCCAGTGAGTTTCCCGGCCAAGTGGAGATTTGAACCTCAGGTATCCCCACTCTTGCTTCAAACAGAAGAGGCACTGGGACTTCCACGAACAGAGCTACGGCAAGTCCCCCCCCCCAAAAAAAAATTAGGTGCATAGGGCCCTGATTTGAATTGAGACCATTATGCAAGAGGATGGGGGCTTTTGGCCTTCCCCCCTGTGCCATTTTCCTGATCTGAACGGCTGCAGGGAGCCACTGTTTGCCCCACTGTAGAAACATACAGGTAAGGTAACTAACAACGGGTCTGAACACTGTATTGCCTGGCACTAGGACATGGAACAGAGGCTGTATTTTATTTATGTATGTATTTACTAATATTTATAGGCTGTTCTTCAACAAATTCCAAAGAAGAATACAAAATAAGAACAGTATCAATAATTAAAAATAATAAAATAAGTAATGACAGCACAACAGCACTAAAATAATTAATGCAAAATGTTACACCAGCAACAGTAATTAAAAAATAGTAGCAACCCAGACAATCAGCACCCTAAAAGATATTAGTTCAAAGGCTATCCCAAATTAAAACTTTTTCAAATTCCCCCCAACAAAAAATGTCTGAAAGGCAGGGTTGCCAGCCTCCAGGTGGGGCCTGGAGATCTCCTGGAATCATAACTGATTCTCAGGCAATAGAGATCAGTTTCCCTGGAGAAAATGGCTGTTTTGGAGGGTAGACTGTATGGCATTATACCCTGATGAGGTCCCTCCCCTCCCCAAATCACACCCTCCCATGTCTCTAACCCCAAATTCTCAAGTATTTTCCAACCCAGACCTGGCAACCCCACTGAAAGGAACGGTCTAAGTGATTTCATGGCTGTTGGGCCGCAACAGAAAAGACCCAAATGCGCAGGCTTCCCAACCTCCAGATGGTAGCTGGAGAACTCCCGCTATTACAACTGATCTCCAAGCAACAGAGATCAATTCACTTGGAGAAAAGGGCTGTTTTGGACGTTTGACTCTATGGCAGTACACTGCCAAATCACGCCCTCCTCAGCTTCCACCCCCACAATCTCCAGGTATTCCCCAACCCAGAGCTGGCAACCCTACTGATGGAGGCAATGGCCAGTATGGCTTTTTGAAGGCTAGTGAAACCAACCTTAAAATATCTGGTCGAGCTTTCTCCCAAACATGCTAGTTTATATGACCCGATCTACTTTTTAAAATGGTGTAGCCCAGAAAGAGTTTTAGCAGATTATCTGCTATTCGTATTAACCTAGTGTTAGGGGTCTTAGCCCATTCCCCCACCTATATACTGTTTCTCCAGCATGAAACAGGCCTGAGCAGCACTCTTTGCAGCTGTTTTGAGTCAGAAAAACAGCTGGGGGGAGACCTGACTTCCGTCTCTTAATGCACCAGGGTCCCAATCCAAACCAGAACTGCACGCACCTCAAATACACATGGGTCCACCTGACTCAGGGACATCTCCACGGAAAACATAACATGGAGTTAGGCCCTTAAAGAGAGGGAGAACTGGGATTAGGGTTGCCAGTTCTGGGTTGGGAAATGCCTGGAAGTGTGGGGGGTCGAGTCTGGGGAGGGTGGGATTTGGGGAGGGGAGAGTCTTCAGCAGGGTATAATGCCACGGAGTACACCTTCCAGAGCAGCCATTTTCTCCAGGGGGCTGCTCTCTGCCCCTGGCGATCAGTTGTAATTCCAGAAGAGCTACAGCCACTGCTTGGAGGCTGGCAATCCTAAACAGAATGTAGACATTCTCAGGAATGCCTGGATCGCCAAAGAGTGGTCAGGACAGTATGGTTTCCTGTACTTAGCATAGGGTTGCCAGCCTCCAGGTGGGGCCTGGGGATCTCCCGCTTTTACAACTGATCTCCAGCTGACAGAGAGCAGCTCCCCTGGAGAAAATGGCTGCTCTGGAAGGTGTACTCTGTGGCATTATACCCTGCTGAAGACTCTCCCCTCCCCAGACTCGACCCCCCAAATTTCCAGGCATTTCCTAACCCAGAGCTGGCAACCCTAACTTACTATTTATTTATGTGGTACTTAAGAGTATTCAAAAACATCCTTACTGCAGTCCTATGTCAGTGTTATAGAAGTAGGAGTTAGGCTGTGAATTATTGCTTCCATTTTATATATTTATATTCTACTCCATCCCAAAGGCTCCAGGGGTCTTACACAATATTTTAAATTTTATATTCAAAAGGGCAGGGGGGAATATTCCAAACAAATGTATGGAATATTCCAAACACTTCCAAAACAACTGCTGCCTAATCCTGCAGAGTTCAAGCTTGGAAGCAACGGCACAGTTCTTCCCCTCACCTATCTGGCCACAGGGCAAATGACTGCGGCTGCAGGGCTCTTCCTAGAAGGCAATGGCTTGTTGGCTTGTTAATCTAATGCCTGGCCGGCACAACATGTATGCATTAATTACCACCACAATACGAATGCATTTCATGTGCAGAAGAGTTCACAATCCTCATCTTTGCCATACAGTCAGCCCTGTGAGGGCACACAGTTCTAATACATGTTGTGCAGACGCAGAACTGATGTTGAGATAGGGTTGCCAGTCTGGATTGGAAAATACCTAGAGACTTTGGGGGTGGATCCAGGAGAGGGTGGGGTTTGGGGAGGGGAGGGGAGGAGCCTCAGCATGGTACAATGTCATAGACTTCACCCTTCAAAGCAGCCATTTTCTCCAGGGGAGCTGATCTCTGTCAGCTGCAGGTCAGTTGTAAAAGTGAGAGATCCCCAAGCCCCACCTGGAGGCTGGCAGCCCTACCCTGAGAGACAGCAACTTGACAGATAGGTAGCCCATGATTAAGAAGGGATTTGTACCTAAGTGCAAGGAGAACATTAGCTCTGTTGCACCTCCACTGGCTCTCAACAGACTCACATTTTATGTATTTTGCACATTACACAAGCAATAAATAATCATAATTCCCCCTAATTATAAACTGAGGATATAGTGGGCATCAAAGTAGAGGTAGGGACAGAGCCAAAAGGACAGCTGAATTGTTAAGAAAGCACAGTACTGCCCTTGCACTATCAAGCTGACAGTGTGCGCACCCCCAACTGCAGTGGGACCCACCTACCATACTGTGCCACTTGTCCCCTCCCCCTCCCCTTGCAGGGATTGCACATATCAAAGTGTCTGTTACTTTCTCCCCACTGCAGATATTCTAAAGCACAAGAACCCTTCTGGATCAACTGCATCATGTTTATGAACTTGGTAAACACAGAAGTACGGACAATTTGGGAGTGCACAGAAAAATCTGGAGCGGCAACAAGCATTTGATCAAGTGGCAGACCCGCTTCTAAGAATCTGAAAAGTCTGAAAGTAACTTTTGTTGTATATGTTGACACTATCCGCTCTTGGAGGACATCTGCACAGTACTTATCTCAGAAACAGATACACTAAATTGACCTCTGCCATCCACTTGTGCTGCTGCCTTTGGCTTGCTCTGGTTTTCTTTTTCTCCAAGTGCATGATGGAGCTGTTCACCCTGCACAGCCTGCTGCTGTTTTCAGTACAGCTATGTCCAGGGGAAAATGTATCTCTCTTTCTCAGCAACAGTTTTGTTAGCACAGGGTCAAACATCCCCTTAGCCATCTCCTCCCTAAGCAGAAGAGGCTTGTAAATCAGCAAGGTCAGCTGTCGCTGGATACAAAAGAAGGAAAAGAGGACAAAATGGAATGATCCTGTGTAGGCAACTAAGTCAGAAACGGGGACCCAAACCCAGAACCACTTCTTCGCATGTGTTCACGGCTAGCACATAAACTTCCTCTGACGCTCAACTTCCCACAGCCCCGCCACATGCTGCTTGGCTGGAACTCCAAGTCTGTAACTTCACCTCTGAAAGGCGCAGACAAACGAAGGAGTGTTTTAACTCAAGCCAGCTGGACCTGATGCCCCCCATCCGTCTTCCACATGCAACTCTGTTTACCTATTCTCCTTTTAGCTCTTCCTGGATCGGATCAGCTTTCAAGAAGCTAAAATTACACCCCGTTCCTGCTTCTTACTCCCCCCCCACACACACACACACCAGGAAGAGCTGAAGAGGGTACAGCCCTGCCACTTACTCCTTTGTCTCCACCCCCACAGCCCCTTCAAGCGGGAAAGTTGCCTGCGGGAAAGGAAACAGCTCTTATCTGGCCTTCCTCATCTGCCTGCCTGTTAGCACCCCCCTCCCAGCTATCATCTCCAGACTGAGTCTTCCCCACCCCAGGTTTCAGTCTAAAATGAGCAGTGGTACCACTATACCAGGGATGAAGTGGGGAAAGGCCTGCCTGTGCAATAGGGTTGCCAACATCCAGGTGGCATCCAGAGATCTCCCGCTATTACAACTGATCTCCAGATGACCAAGATCAGTTCCCCTGGAGGAAATGGCTGCTTTGGAGGGTGGACTCTATGGCATTATACCCTGCTGAGGCCCTTCCCTTTCCCAAAACCTGTCCTCCCCAGGCTCCACCTCCAAAATCTCTAGGTATTTCCCAGCCCAGAGCTGGGAACACCTTCCAGCCCACTCTTAGGCCATGGCATCCATGTCTCTGTGCGTCACAAAGAGGGTTACCAGCCCCGGGTTGGGAAATAACTGGAGATGTTGGGGGTGGAACCTGAGGACAGCAGGGTTCGGGGAGGGGAGAGATTTCAATAGGGTATAATACTCTACAGTCTGCCTTCCAAAGCAGTTTTTTTCTGCACGTGAACTGATCTCTTTCGCCTGGAGATCAGTTGTAAGAGCAGGATATCTCCAACCACCACCAGGAAGTTGGTAACCCAACTCAGAGAGGGTTCTGGGATGTGTTCTAGGGTGCACATTAAGTTCACATGGGCCTTGCCTGGTTAGGCTTCGTTGTCACCTTTCACAAGCTGAGTCTGCACCCTAAACATAGCCAAGATTATTGTGGCCACATATTACAGGGGAAGATCAGTACTGGCTGGGTAAATGGTCTTTTAGAAAAGACTGTCTTCCATTACTGTATTCAAGGACCCTTGATAAGCTTCCAAGGGACCCCAAAGCTCCCCTGCAAGAATGTTTGAGACAACACATACAACCAGCATTTGCTGAGGCAAAGTAGGATTTGAACAATCATCTGCAAGGTGAATCCTGGGGTGTGATCACATGAGCAGGTTGGCCCGACATAGCCACCCCTCCCCTCCAGATCAAATGGGTGTGATCAAACGTACACATCTGGCTCCCATGCCCCAGTTGTCCCTACCTCGTGCTAAAACAACTCCCACCGACAAATTCCAGTGGCTATCTCAGCAAGGCGCTTCCATGGCAGGTTTCCGGGTGTCACCCGGATGCGCCATAGAAATGCATGAGTAGTGTGATCGTTCCTCTTTGTTTCCGGTGTGCCCCTTTGTGTTTTTTCCCTCAACCCCACTCTGAGGTGTGCTTCAGCACCCCCACTGGTGGCATGTGGTGCTGTGGTGCTGCTGTGTGGAAGCGCACATGAGCATGCAAAGCCCAGTGTTTGGGTGAGGATGCAGGGATGGGGGAACCCAGAGATGCTGCAGTCAAACTCTAATGCCAAGCGGGAAAGCCACAGAATCCTTATCATCTGATTCCCTGGTCATGGACTGCTCTGCTAAATGTGGAGGGGACTGCAACTGGCCACCCCAGACATATCTAGGGGGGCTGTGTAGATGAGTCAGGGCGAAGGAACTATATGGGGGCTGACTGAACTTCCTGACAACAGCGTGTCTGCGTTTGTCCGTTTCTGCACATGTGCAGCAGGACTTAGGGAAAAAATCCATTCAGCCATGGGCCCGTGGTTGCGGCGTGTTTCCGATGTGAACGACCAACCATAGGCCCGCGGGCACTATGATGCCGGGTGTCATGGGCCAGCTTGATCAGCCTGAGTCCAGTGTCGCTGAAGACTCCTCAGAAGTCAAGGAGCCACGCACAGCCAGCTCTGAACCAGCTAAAGTTAGTGAATTAGAGATACAGGGGCCTCAAGATTAATTGCCGGCAGCTGACCTTGAACCACCCTCACACAGCTCTGAAGTAGCCGACAAAGCACAGCTGCAGGAAAGTAGCCCACCAGGCTCCCCTTCATTAATTGAACAGCGAAGGGAAAGGCTCCATCAGGCCTGGAGAACTGCAGATTGTGGAAGCAACTCCTCACAACCATGTGAACTTTGTGATCATAACTCTGGACTTTGCCTGCCTTCTGTGACCTTTGGAATGACCCTCAAGTCTGCTTTTTGGACCTGCTTGAACCCTGCTGATCAATGACCTTGGACTGCCTTGACTCTGTTTTCCTGAACAGCCCTTGAACTCTGCTGCTAAACTGGTATTTGACCCCTGGACTGGACTCTTGACTGTGATCTAGCTCTGCTGCCTTGCTCTGTGGCCTAGCTCTGCCTGTATTCCAGGACACCAGCTTAGCAGCCATTGTGTGATCGACGCAAAACATCCCAAACTCAAGCGGCTTATTTAGAGCTGATATACTGCCACAGCAACCTGTCCATCTGACCGTACCCCTGGTTTCACAGATTAATCATATTTAAAATAAAATCTGAATATCCCACCAAGGTTATTTAAACTCGCATGGGTTTAAGCGGGCTGGTTTCTTTTCTCCTCCTGCTTTAACTGACACTGTGGTCAGCATCGCACCTCTTCTAGAGTAGTTTTAGTCCTCATCAGGTGTTTTTGTTTTTGTTTCCCTTTTTCCATTTGGCTAATTTACAGCATTGTATTTTTCTGCACACCTGGAAAGTCCTTCAAGTAGGTCGAGGCCTCTACCCTGTCTGTGCGTGGCCCCATTTTTGCTGCTTTGATCATCCACGCAAGAACCCACCAGCTCCTTATAAGAAATTGCAATTAAATCTAAGAGAGAGAATGTGCATGTTCTGAATGCATATCCTTCACCGAGGAAGAATCACAATCATCTCATGTAAAATGGGATTAGGGGGAAAGACCCACTGAGTCACAGGGCTTGGCTTCCAGGCCAGCTTTGAGAAACAGACCTTATCTGGGTAGAACCCATGCGGGGGTCTTTCCAGCTGCTGCCCCCTGACTCTACAGCTCCCTGCCTCTGGAGACAAGAACTGCAGCATCTGACTTCTGGGATGCCTTTCAGCTGAACTGGCCGATTGCGGGACTGCACCTGCCAGCTTCAATGCATAAATAGTTTTACAAAACTCTTGTTTTATTGCAGTGTTATTATTGTTAATTTTGATTTTTATATTGCTAGCCACCTTGGGTGCCTTTTAAGACTGAAAGTCCGCATATAAGAATACTAACATTAAAAAAATGAAACAATATAAAACAAGCTGTATAACCCTGCCAAAGGTCTGCTGTTTTGGGTGCTGTGCCTGAGACGGAGACCAATAAAGCCATTCTCAGGCTTTTGCTGTTGGTGGCATTTAAATGGCATGCAAGGTGTGGCAGGGACTGGGAGTAAGTGCCCTTTCTGCTATGTCTTTGGGCACTACGGCACACCCTTATGCAGCTGCTGAAGATCATACCACCAGGTCAGTGGTTTCAAAGATTCCCCCCCAAAAGGTCCAAGGAACTCCTGTATGTTTGTTATGGAGCCACTGCATGTTGCAAGTTTGGTGTAGAGATTAATCCGGGAGAATCGGGTTTGATTCCCCACTCCCCCATTTACAGCTGCTGGATGACCTTGGGCAAGCTATAGTTCTGGCACAGCTGTCATTGAAAGGGCAGTTTCTGTCAGAGCTCTCTCAGCCCCGCCTACCTCACAGGGTGTCTGTTGTGGGGAGGGGAAGGGAAAGGAATTTGTAAGCCGCTCTGAGACTCCGAGTGAAGGGCGAGGTATAAATCCAATCTCCTCCTCCTCCTCCTCCTCTATTCTGCGGTATGTTCTACAGTATGTGCAACATGTCTAGTTCTTTTCAACAGGTTGAAATTAAATCAAAAGAGTTTTCGGTTAAACATTAGGAAGAACTTCCTAACAGTTAGAGCAGTTCCTCAGTGGAACAGATTTCCTCAGGAGATGGTGGGCTCTCCTTCTTTGGAGGTTTTCAAACAGAGGCTAGATGGCCATCTGACAGCAGTGTTGATTCTAGGAAGATCATGAGAGGGAGGGCAGGAAGGGTTGCATCATTAGTTAGTTCTTGTGGCCCTTTCATACACACTCAGGGAAATGCTGTTCACCACTTTGGGGAAAGGAAGCAATTTTCCTCAAGGCCAGTTTAGCCGGGGATCATCTTCTGGGCATGGAACAGGGATCACTGGGAGTGGCGGTGGGGAGGTATTTCCTGCATTGTGCAGGGGCTTGGACTAGATGACCCTGGAGGTCCCTTCCAACCCTATGATTCTATGATTCTATAAACCTATACATCGAAGACAAAGGAAAAGCCAGCGTGGTGTAGTGGTTAAGAGTTAAGCCAGCGTGGTGTAGTGGTTAAGAGTATTGGACCGGGATCTGGCAGATCCAGGTTCTAATCCCCACTCTGCCATGGAATCTTGATGAGTGACTTTCGGCCAGTTATACAGTCTCAGCCTAACCTACCTCATAGAGTTGTTGTGAGGGTAAAATGGAGGCAAGGAGAACAAATGTAAGCTGCTTTGGGTCCCCACTGGGGGAAAAGGCGGGAAAGAAATAGGGTTGCCAAATTTCAGGTAGGTTCTTCACTATCTGTTCTTTCTAATTCTGAACTCAATATGGAATCCAGACTGTTACAAAATAAATCCAGGGCACTAGTGCCCACCCACTGCCTTCTTCAATTGCCCAATTTGCTTGGTCACTGTTATCAGCCAAAACTTTGCCCACACACGTGTGCTTGCTTTTGGTTGCTATTAAAACCTTGATGGATAGGCAGTGTGACCACTTCCTTCTATTAAACGATGCAAGATAATACAGGAATGGCAGAAGCTCTGACCATTTTCTGTCCGTCTCCAATGGGCAGGGCCACCATTTCAAACAGAGCTAAATATAGGTCCCTCCTAATTGAAAGCCCTGCTTTCTACAATGGCTACTTTCTGCCCTAGTTATAGAACAAGGCTTTTTATTTTTGTAACAAAGCTAGGCCACAAATTACTGTGTTGAAAGATGCTGTAAAGCTGAAGCTAGGCCAGGTCTGCTTGGCCCTTCTTTTCAGCAGTCTGAAGATGGACATTAATAAGAAGGAAGGAGAAGAACAAAGTTTTGAGTCCAGTGGCACTTTTAAGACCAAAAAAGTTTAATTCTGGGTACAAGCTTTTGTGTGCATGAACACTTCTTCAGATACATTGAAAGAGTTTTCCTCCAGCCTTACACAGCAGCAAAGGGGGTGTTAGTTGCCAGGAAGGGCTAGTTAGAGTCAAGGTGCATAAATAACTAGGGTGATAAGTATAGCTGAGTTTCGATGACAGCAATTGGTAAGACCTGTGCCTGGCAGCAAATTAGCATACAAATACAAGAGTCAACAAACAGGTGTGAGAACTAAGTCTGAGTCCAGTGACAGCTCCAAGACCAGCAAAGTTCACTTCTGGGTATAAGTGAGAATTGAGAGACTTAGCATGTATAGATGCACACTTCCTCAGATAGACTGAAACAGATTTCCTCGAGCATTACATATAGGTATGGGGGGTTAGCTGCCAGGAAGGGCTAATTAGAGTCAAGATGCATAAGTACAGCTAAGACTGGAATAATGCAGTTGGTGAGATCTGTGAACAGCAGCAAATTAGCATACAGATAATAAAAGAGTTAACAACAGATGTGAGAACTAAGTTTGAGTCCAGTGGCACTTTTAAGATAACAAAGTTTAATTCTGAGTATAAGTGAGAAAAATAGGTTGCCTACCTGTAACTGATGATCTTCGAGTGGTCATCTGTGCATTCACACCCATGGGATCCAGTGCACCTGCGCTGACCTGGTCGGTGTCTGTACAAAGCTCACAATGGAATTTTCGCGCCCTCCGCCCTGAGCCTGCGCGGGATCCCCCACCGCGCATGCCCAAGGGGTGGGGGCACGGACATCCCGCCAGTTCCTTCTGACTGCTATCAACCTGAGCCATGTATGAGAACAACTGAGGATGACAGCAGTGGGGAAGGATGGGTGGGCGGTGTGAATGCACAGATGACCACTCGAAGATCATCAGTTACAGGTAGGCAACCTGTTTATCTTCTTCGTGGTCTCTGTGCATCACACTCACGGGAGATTAGAAAGAAGTGGCTCACCTGGAGGTGGGTGCTGACAGACTCAGCGAGCTGCAGCGGAAAGGACCAGATGACCCAAGTCACCCTTCTGTTGCGCACAGACATCTAGAGCGTAGTGCTTGATGAACGTGGTTGGCGTGGACCACGTAGCTGTTCTGCAGATGGACGTGAGAGATGCGCCCTTCAGAAAGGCCATAGAGGTCGCCATGGATCTGGTAGAGTGAGCCCTCAGGTGAGGGGGGAGCGACTGCTTCGCCAGGGAGTAGCAAAGTTTGATCATTCCAATGATCCACTTGGAGAGACGTTGGGAAGAGATATGCAACCCTAAGGAAGGTGCACTGTACGAAAGAAACAGTGAGTTGTCACGTCTGGTTGGCTGGGTCTGATTCAGATAAAAGAGAAGCGCTCTCTTGACATCTAGAGTGTGAAGTAGGCGCTGCTCTTCTCCCTCAGGAGGTGGAAAAAAGTCCGGCAAGAATATCTCAGCATTGAGATGGAACTCCGAAACGACCTTCAGGATAAAGGAAAGGTCAGGCACCAGACGTACCCTATTAGGGAGGAAGACGAGGTATGGCGGGTCATGTCTCAGTGCCTTGAGTTCGCTGACTCTCCTGGCCGAGGTGATGGCCACCAGGAAAGCCATTTTCCAAGCTGCATACTGGAGCTCGCAGGTAGCCATGGGCTTGAATGGTCTTCTAGTGAGCTGGCAGAGGACCAGTGGTAAGTCCCAAATTTCTGTGGGAGCAGCCACAGGGGGATGCAGCCTGATAAGGCCCTTTAAAAATCATTTTGAGTTCGGATGCAAAAAGATTGTATAGCCATCCAGACCTTGATGGTATGCAGAGATTGCAGCCAAGTAGACCCTGACGGACGAGTGGTCCTTGAGGGAAATAAGGAAGTCATAGATTCGGTCCAGACTGATGGAAATAGGTGACTCTGTAGGGGTGCCTAGGAAAGAGAGGAACCTGCGCCATTTCCTTCCGTATGACAGACGCATGGATTCTTTCCTTGCATTGCAAAGAACCTCAGAGACCCTGGCAGAGAATTTTAGAGTTTTATTCTCCAAGCCATCAGTTTTAAGGTGTTGACTTCTGGATGGAAGAGCGTTCCCTTCTCTGCAGAAAGAAGGTCTGGAACCCTGGGGAAATGGTGGTACTCACCCTTTGCCAGATGAAGTAGGACTGGGAACCAGGGTTGCCTGGGCCACCACGGCGTCACAAGCATGCAGTTCAGAAGGATTTTGGAGAGTTCGTGCACCACTCTCAGAAGCAGGGGCAGAGGGGGAAACATGTAAAGGAAACCCCGTTCCCAAGGAAATAGGAGGCCATCTCCTAGGGAGAGTGGATCCTTCCCCCTTGGCTGCAGAAACGTGTGCACTTCACGTTCTCCCTGGAGGCAAAGACATCTACGGTTGGAGTGCCCCATTGATGGAACAGTGATAGGAGGTATGACCACTTCAGCTCCCACTCGTGGTGGTAAGTGTGACCCCTGCTGAGGAGGTCCGCCTCCACATTCAGGATGCCCAGGATGTGTGCGGCAAGAGGGATGATCTGATTGGCAATACACCAGTCCCATAAGTCCATCGCTAGATGACACAGTCTTCGGGACACCGTTCTGCCCTGACGGTTTATGTAGCTGAGTGCCGTAGTATTGTCCGTCAGGACAGCTAAGCAGTGACCTCGTAATAGTGGTTGGAAGGCTTGCAGGGCCAGTTTGATGGCCAGCAATTCGAGGTAGTTGATATGCTTGGCCGCTGTCCCCACATCCCACCTGTATCCGATGCTGACGCCGTTGAGATGGGCTCCCCATCCCCATAGGGAGGCATCTGTCAATATGGTATAGAGAGGGTTGGGGAGGATGAAAGCGGCGCCTTGCATGATGTTCAGGATGGACATCCACCACATTAGAGAATCCCGTACACTCTGAGGGGGAGTAAGTGGTCTCGATTGAGGCATGGAGGCCGGCCGGAAGACCTTCAGAAACCAGAGTTGGAGGGGCCTCATGTGGAGCTTTGCTAGCGGAAGAACAGATGTGGTGGCCGACTTGTGCCCCGGAAGGCGCTGTATGTGGAAAGCCGTGGATGACTGAGAAGTACAGACAGACTGTGCAAGGGAAGACAAGGTTAGAGCCCTGTCTGCTGGCAGGTAAGCCCTGCAGGCGACTGTGTCCAAGCATGCCCTGATAAACTGCACCTTCTGAGACGGCTCCAGGTGGGATTTCTGGAGGTTGACTTGAAGTCCCAAGGAGGCCAGCAGTCGTAATGTTCAAGCAGTGTGTTCCCGGAGGAGTGGGGGGGTGTCTGCCACCAGAAGCCAGTTGTCGATATAGGGGAAAATGGTGATCCCCTGGAGATGAAGGTGCGCCGCCGCCACCACCATGGCCTTGGTGAACACTCGCGGAGCGGTAGAGAGACCAAAAGGAGGCATTTGTATTGGTAATGCCGGTCCCCTATGGCAAAACGAAGGTATTGTCGGTGGGAAAGGTGGATGTTGAGGTGGAAATAGGCATCCTGTAGATCGATGGTAGCCATCCAGGAGCCTCGAGGTAGAAGGGGAAGGATGACCTGAAGGGTTGTCATTTTGAATTTCCAATATCGGATGTAAACATTGAGATCTCGGAGATCCAATATAGGTCTCAGTCCGCCATCGCGTTTCGGTACCGCAAAGTAGCGGGAGTAAAAATCTCTCCGTTCTGACGCCGTCAATACCGGTTCTATCGCATCCTTTTGTAAGAGGGAGTCGACCTCTTGAAGAAGGACAGGAGAGGGAGGGGTGGGGCGGACGACCAGGAGGCGTGGGAAATCAACAAATTCGATCACATAACCACGAGTCACGATCGACAAGACCCATGCTGACGATTTCCCACAGGGGATTGACGGGGTCTCCAAGTGGTGTCAGGAGAGGGTTTGGTCAGGTACGGACGTCGAGGCGCATACCGGGACCAAGAGCTCTGGTGGTAAGATCGTTGGGGTGCAGAAACTCCCAAAGCCTTGGAAGCCTTAATGCTCTCATCGAGCTCTTGTAAGGTGGTATCCGTCAACGAATGAAAGAGGCCTTCACCGTCGAAAGGGAGATCCTCAATGTAGGATCTGGTGTCATTTGGCAAGGAGGTGGTCCTGAGCCAGGCGTGTCGGCGCAGAGACATAGAGGATGCCATCGATGTTGAACAGGAATCCAATGTGTGCTTGGTGGTATTCAGGATCTGTTTCGCAACCAGAAGACCCTCCTTTTGCACCGACCTTGCCTCTGCCATCTTCTCCTCTGGTATGGAGGGTAGAAATTTGGCCATTCTCTGCCAAAGGGAATATTGGTATCTCCCTAGGCACTATATCACAACAAAGAAGCACTGTGATGAAATTGAACATTTAATAACAATTATGTTTATCTATAAAAAACTTTGGTTTTGGTGGCATATGATTTTTATATGCAATTTATTATATCGGGTCGATAGATAAACAGACAGAAAAAATGGGGGTGGGGTGGGGTGCATCCAGCAATCTGTGGAGGTAGGACTCCCAGATCTTTCCTGTACTCCCCCCACCACACTGCTTTCTGACTCCGGGAAAGTATTTTCCTGGGGTCAGGGGGCTACGGGGGGAGTCAGAAGCAAGAAAGATCACACCCTCCATTCCATCTGTGGAAGTCTTTAAGCTGCAACCAGAATCTGTATTGTTTAATTGAAACAGATTAACACATCTACTTTCCTCTGGAACGCTTCATTTTGTTTCTTAACTTTCTCAGTTAAGAAGTAAATCTACAGGTGACATCTGCAAAGAAATGCAGTGTACAAGAGTAAAGCTTCCATGTTCATTTCCTTTCCCATCTGCCACCTTACCATTCCCCCCCACACACAAATACTGCAGATCCCACCCAAATACTGATTTGGGGATAAAACATGAAACTTCCTGCAATATAAATCAATACTTTCTTAAACTTTTATTTGAGCTCATTGACACAGAAACATGTATGTGTACTGACTAGGACACCCTCCAATATTTCACTGAAGAAAACAGGCACATGATCATACAACCATGTTTGCTCTCCTTATGCTCGCTCTCCTGTCAAGGATTACTACCAGTAATACTTCGCATTAACTTGTTTATATATTTATGCCCCACTGTTCTCCCCAATGGAGACAGAAGCAGCCTACAACATTATTCTCTCCTCTTCCATTTCGTCCTTATAACAACCCTGTGAGGTAAGTTAGGCTTAAGACTGACTGGCCAAAAACTGCCCAGCAAGCCTCCACAGCAGAGAGGGGATTTGAATTTGGGTCTCAGATTCTAGTCTAACACTCCAGCGACCACACCATGCTGGCTCTTATGCCCATTACAGATTTCTGAGACCTGTTCTATGTTTGCGATAGAACACATTCATTTATTCTGCAACAGCATGTCCTTCATTAGTATCTGAAGCAGACTATGCTAGTAAACTAAGGTCATATACTAGTCTTTAAATGCAAAATTACAGCTCTGTAGGGATCCGATTTGGATTAAGGCTGCATGGAGAAGAGAAAGGAAGTTTAACTGGGAGGAAGGTTAAACTAAATTGGGTCTCACGTCCAGGCACTGGGTTGGATATCATCAGCTTTTCCAATGGAGAAAGAGTTAGGACCTTTTGACCACCAAAAAAGGCTATGCTGGGGATGGAACCTGTATAAACAAAAGCCATAGTGAAACAGGGCAACAGTAAAGACAGGAATCAGGCACTATTGCCCTTTAAAAGTAAGGATTTGTTCACTGGAATCGCCCATCTGTATCCTGTAATGTTATTAGATCTTTAAAGGCCAATAGCAGTTCAATGGGGACTGGTTTCCTTTAGAACAACTGCGGAAGGGTTAAACCCCTCAGTCCTCCCCAGACATTTGGATCTTCCCATCAAGGAACCATTTAAGTTCAGACCATAATTTGGTGGGGGAATTAAGGGCTGTGGCTCAGCAGCAGAGCACATGCTTAGCACACAGGAAGACCCAGGTTCAAGCCCTGCTATCTACAGTTCATGGATCTCCAGCAGCAGGTGTTGGGGGAGTCCCATCTCTGCCTGAACACCTGGAGAGCTGCTGCCAGTCAGTGCAGGCAATACTGAGCTAAATCGACAAATGATCTGACTCAGTGGAAGGTAACTTCATTGGTTCCTCTGTTCAATCAGTACCTGCAGATCGTTATTACCACTGGACAGGGAAGAAAGGCAAAACGGGGGGGGGGGGGGGGCTAGTAACTGCCTGGAGGGTCATCTGTTTTGATCAGCAAGACTACATGGGAGGAGGGCTAAGCCTAATTGGGTCCCTTCCTAGGCACTTCTTCCATTAAAAAAAAAAACGCTGGAGAACTTCACTCACAGATCTCCCAGCATGACATCTGGTTTGACCCAGAGTATTGTCCTGATCTGGATAGCCTAGGCTAACCTGATATTACTAGGTCTTGGCTGCTAAGCCCGGTCAGCCCTGGACGAGGCAAAAGGTGATGACACTTCTGAATACCTTGTTCTACAGGTGAGAGAAATGCCTTCTTGATGGCTGAAGCATCAGATACGATGTTTGCTACTGAGACATTTTCAGATGGAAACAAAACACTCGCTATACTTGTGACAGGGAACCACCACCATTCACTCTGCTTCCCTAACATGTATGTCTATTATGCATGTTTGCAAACACAAATGTGGATCCACTTGTTCACACTTTGTACTTTCAAGAGTACACTTAGAACATCTTAAATACCATAACATATGAAGATTTATGAGAGACATTAAAGAATCCAGATACATCTGAATGAGTCCACCAGCTACAGATGTTCAGCCTAGAGCTGCCACTTCTCCAGAATCCCAAACTCTTAAGAATCATGGGGCCTGATGATGTCACACTGAATAACAGTATTAAAAGTCATACTCCCACACACCACTAGAAACTGATACCTACGAACGTATGTCAAAACAATTATGGGGCTTTGAAGAGATGGCAATCCAGAAAGCCACTTGAGCACCAAATCAGCAGGTGGCTGCAGCCGGGAGAAGGCTGCTTTTTTCTCTCTCCTGGGCTGCTGGCACTGCTGCCTTGCAGAGAGAAGCGGAAGCAGTGGTGCCTCCGTTCCCTATAAAAGTGGACTAGCAGCAGGTCCTTCTAAAAGGCAGCCCCCTCATGTGATCCTAGAGGAGCTTACAACCTGGTAAAATAACAGCCCACTAGGCCTCTATTAAAAGGACAGGACATTTTCTCCAGGTCACCTGGCAAAGAGGTAGAAGTCAGAATGCTCCCGATATGTTAAAAACTCTCTGTAAGTAGAAAACCAGAGCAGCAAGGAAAGAAAGGGGGCAAATGTTTTCTCCCTGCTGTGCTAGTTCTCTGCTTGGGTACAGTTTTTTTAATGAAAACTACATTCAAACAGGGAACCCGCCGCCTGTAGTTCTGCAGTCCATTCTCTCACCTCAGCCCGTCTGCCCTTGTCATTTGCCTGCATGCGTAAACGAGGCCAGAAAGTCCACCATGCTCATGTGGTGAAATCTTCCATAGCTGCCCCACCACAGGGTCACACTGAGCCTCCAGAGAACAGAAGGAATAAAGGAGGCAGAGGTCCCAGAATGGCAGGAGCAGCAGCTCTGGGGGCTGCTGTCACACCCCCATGCCTGTGTGGCCAAACAGAATGAACTTAAACGGCAGGAGGAAAGATTTAGCTTTTAAAAATGTCAGCAGAAATTTTCCAAACATAATAATAGCTAAGCAGTGGAACAAATTACCAAGGGCACTTGCGGAGTCATTGTGATGGGAAGGCTTGGAAATAGTCACATCAGCTTCTGTCTGGAATGGTTTAGCTGTAAATCCATGGGCTGGATTAGATTTATTTAGTGACTGGTATTCTCCATCAATCGTGCCTTGGACTGCCCTCAACAGAATCAAATTAAAAGTGTTTTAAAAATCCCTCAATATTTAGCAGATGATTTACAAATGAACAATATCCTAAAACCACCAGCAACCAGGAAGAATATTTGTTTTAAACCAGGAAATGCCTTCTTACACAAAGGATAATCTTCACATGCTGACAACATGCATAAAAATAAGAACAATGCTTTCCAGAGAATTGGTGCTTCTACAAAGAAGGCTTTGCTCTACACCCTGACAAATCTTCCTTCAGTGAAAGAACGAATAAGAAACAAGACCTTGCTGTGGCTGAGCATCACTTTACATGGAGAGGGCCCCAGTTTCAATCCCCAGCATCGCCAGGTAAAAGGATCAGGTTGGGGAGTGATGTGAAAGACCTCTGCCTGAGACCCTGGAGAGCCACTGCCCATCAGAGTAGACAAGACTGGAGCTGAAAGACTAGTACTCTGACTCAGTATAAGGCAGCATAGTGTGTTCACGTGCCCTCAAGTATATATGCCAGGTGGTGCTCTCTAGATACACAGGACCCACACCAGTTAGGACTAAAAGCACCAGCACTGTGAATTGGGCTTCGAAACTCATTGACAACCAGAACAGCCAGTGAGGCATAGTATGTTCCTTCCTAATTGCCCTTGTTAAGAGGCAAGCTTCCAAATTCTACACTAGCTGCAGCTTCAAAGCCATTTAGGAGCACAGTAATTAAGTCAAGGAAGTTCCAAAGCGTTGCTGACTCCAATGAGGTCACGGTAAAAAAAATGTTACCTCTGAGGATACATCACAGTGTAAACTCTGTAAAACTCAAGGTTCATCAGCTTCTAAGCAGAGGTCATTTCGTAGAAAAAGAGCTGCAGGAGCTCATTAGCATATCTAATAGGCTATTAGCATACTAGCTCATTAGCATATGCCACGCCCCCTGACATCACCGGAAGTGATGTCAGAAGGGGAAGCAAAGGGGGGGCACCTTCAAAAGCCTCCCCTTCCCTTCCCCAGCCAACCTGCCAAAGTGGGGGGAAGCGAAGAGAGAATAGAATATAATGGAAAGATCCTCCTGCCGCTGCGGTGCAACTCTCTTCACTTCCCCCACACCCGCCTTGGCAGGCCAGCTGGGGAAGGAAAAAGGAGGCTTTTGAAGATGCCTCCCCTGTCCTTTTGCTACTCTCTGGAGTAGGGGGTGTGCAAAAAAAAAAAAAAAATCAGCCGATTTGGAACCCAGGAAGGGCCGGGGAGAGAGTGGGGGGGGGACCCAGGAAGCGCCTTCCTTGGCTCACCCGCCCAAGCAGGCAAGCCGAGGAAGGCTCCTGCAGACCTCCCCCCCCGGCTCTTCCTGGCTTGCCCACCGAACCAGCAGAGGGTGGGGGGAGGCATCCCTAATCTGGAGTCGCGGCGCTGCTGCGATGCAACTTTAGAAAAAAGGAGCAGGGGGGGCAAGGGCTTGCCGCCACTGCCATTTGTACCCACTCCTGGGCTGCCAGAGCAGCACTCTGGCTCCAAACAACCCCTGCTTCTAAGTACTGGAATGGCCCACTTAGGGGCAAGTTTGGATTTTCTACCCATTGTAAAACATGATGTCTGACAAGAGTATCACAGAATCAAGCTTTGTGCTTGACACTGTTTAACCTAAATGAACCACTGATCCTTGATTCTATGGCACTAACACAGTTTCTTCTCTCATAAATGTACACTGAATCCCCCCCTTTATTTCTCTTTAATCACCCTTGTTACAAATACAAAGTGTATAGAAGTAGTCATGTAGAAGTAATCAACAAGCACGTAGCCTACTGTTTATTCTACCTGCAGCCTGAAGAATTTGTGATTTGTTAATCTGAATCCATCAGGGATATATGGCAGCCCTCTAGAGTCCAGATAAACCTCCTGATTTTGCTCTGTGTGTGTGTGTGTAGCACATAGTACAACATGAAGCTGCCAGACCATTGGTCTATCAATGTCAGTGTTGCCTCCTCTGACTGGTAGCAGCTCACCAGAGTCTCAGGTGAAGGTCTTTCACAACACTTATTACCTGAGAGCCAGTTTGGTGTAGTGGTTAAGTGTGCGGACTCTAATCTGGGAGAACCGGGTTTGAGTCCCCCCTCCTCCACTTGCACCTGCTGGATGACCTTGGGCAAGCCATAGTTCTGGCACAGCTGTTCTTGAAAACAGCAGTTTCTGTCAGAGTTCTCTCAGCTCCACCTACCTCACAGGGTGCCTGTTGTGGGGAGGGGGAGGGAAAGGAGTTTGTAAGCCGTTCTGAGACTCCTTTGGGTAGCAACTTCTTCTCCTCCTCCTCCTCCTTTTAAATGGAGATGCTGCGTATTGAACCTGGGACTTCTTGCATACAAAGTAGCTATTCTATCACTGAGCCTCAACAGTAGTCCAAAATAGAGAAGTAATAGGTTGCATTCAAACTAACAGATGACAATTTGGGGAGCCCTTTTTTGCATGCTCAGTTACTCCTGATTTTCTTGAGCGTCGATCCACAAGCACTGGAATTTGTTTGGGCACGGTTCTTCCACATGTCTGCCCTCCTTGGGCATTTTTACAGTTGTGGAGACAGCTTATTTTCTTCCACATATGGCTTAAATAATGGGGATTTTCAAGGGAGGGTGCTTTTGTCATCAATGTCGTTATTGGTGGTGTCACAGTACCCCCTTTATTTTTTTTAATGGCCCTAAAACATTGATATAAATATTGATATTGACTTGTGGGGATATGCCTTTTTCCCTACATCTCTGTGAGGGATTTCATTTAAAAGACTGCTTAAACTATCATTACAACACTGCAGTGTTATAATGATATTTTAGGGCTGTTTTTTAAAAAAATCTGAAATCACGTATCTTGTTGGGGAGAGGGAGTCATTTAACAATGACGACAGTCCAATAATTGAAAAGTGGTTTGTAGGTGGGTGGGACAACCCCCCCCCCACACACACACAAGGCATAGAAAATCACACACTAGGAAAAAGCCGACTCAAAATCAGGTTCCAAAAAAAAATTGAGGTAAAAATGGTTTCAAAAGAGCCAGGAAAAAAACAGGGGAAAAACAAAAAATATCAAAGTGAAAACTAAAGGCGCAAAAATGCACATGGAAATCAGGGAATAAATCAAACCAGTATGGGGCCAGAAAAACAGGTTGCTTACCTGTAACTGACGATTTTCGAGTGGTCATCTGTTCAGTCACACCTATGGGATCTAGTGTGCCTGCGCTGATCCAATCGGTGTTGTACAAAGCTGACAACGGGATTTTCGCGCCTCCACCCTGAGCCTGCGAAGGAACCCCTACTGCGCATGCCCAAAGGGGTGGGGTGCGGACATCCCGCCAGTTCCTTCTGACTGCTATCAACCAAAGCCATGTGAGATAAACAACTGAGGATGACAGCAGTGGGGAAGGATGGGCGGGTGGTGTGACTGCACAGATGACCACTCGAAGATCATCAGTTACAGGTAAGCAACAGGAAGGAAAGGGGGGGGGCAAAGGTCCAAAAACCACGGAAAGTTCTCACCCCGCTGACTCCCTGACGATTTCTTGAGGAGAAAAGTTCAGTAATTTAAAGAAGGAATCTGAAGAATGAGGATAAGATGAGTTGAAGAATTCCCAATGTGAGGAGAAAAAATGAACAGCACTGACCGACAAGAAAGCTGCTAACAGTGCGGCAGTCAGAAGAGAACTGGTGGGATGTTTGCGCCCCACCCCCTTGGGCACGCGCAGTAGGGGTTCCTGCGCAGGCTCAAGGTGGATGCGCAAAAATCCCATTGTACAACACCGATCGGATCAGCGCAGGCACACTAGATCCCATAGGTGTGATGCACAGAGACCGTGAAGAAGATCCAACAACAACAACAAAACCCTACCTTCATGGAGAAAAGCCCTGTATTGGCAAAGTTCTTTGCCCAGAGTATTGTAGGAGATGAGAACAGATGATAAGTCTAAAACTGATGCTAATGTGGTACTTCCCATTTGTCATTTGAGCTAGTGTGGCACGGTGTGGCGTGGCATAGAATAGTGGTTAGAGTGTCAGACTAGGACCTGGGAAAAGCACACTCAGACTCCTACTCTACTCTGGAAACTCACTGAGTGACCTTGGGCCTGTAACAGTCTCTCAGCCTAATCTATCTCATGGGGTTGTTATTGTGGGGGTAAGGTGGAACAGAGGAGAACTGTGTGAAAATGCTTTGAGTCTCCACAAGGGAGAAAAGCAGGATATGAATAAAAATAAGCAAAAAAGACAAACATTTAGACACAGAGGACATTTGTCAGAACACTCTCATGTTGTAACACCATGTGGCAGCAGCTCTCCAGGGTTTGAAGTAAAGGGAGAGGACTTTCCCAGCATCTGCTACCCAAGATCCTTTTGCTGAAGATGTCAAGAATGGAAGCTGGGATGTTGTAAATGCAAAGCATGTGCTTCATCACTGAACCTCTCTACCATGCTCCCTGCTACAAGGCATGTAGTGCTATATACGCCTACCTTTCCAGACATCAAGCCTGCCCTGTCCCCAAGTCTCTGAGTGGGTGGGTGACAACTTAAAAATTGACAATAATTCCATAAGAACTGTCAATAAACTCAACTCCAGCAGCTGAAAGAAATTAATGCTAAACCCCAGCCATTGACTTAAGATATCTCTAGCTGCCAAATGTCAAAATGTCAACAAACCAAGTAGAAAAGCCCTGCAATGTTTCCTAAAGATGCTCAGACGAGGGCTTTGGAGTATCGCTATAAGGAGGACGGTGTATGTTAAGCAAAGGAAAAAACTAGAAGTCTGCATTGTGACCAAATTCTGCTCCAAGAAATGGTGAATTTTGCAATCCACAGTTATCCAGCTTAGGACATCAACATATGTGCTTCTTTTTCATAAAGTACTTTTGCTTCTGTTAATTAACAGAAAGGGTAAAGAGCTAAGCAGGACACTGAACCTTCACTTCCAAGCCAAAGAAATCCTGTTTACCTCAACAGATTCCCCTCCAGCCTGTTTCTGACACTTCAGCAAATATTACACAGAGTTGCAAGCAGTGTTCCCTGTAAGCTGAGTTAGTATAAGCTCACAGTTTTTAGCCTCCAGCTCACACATTTTTGTCTTAGCTCAGGAAGGATGGCTCCAGAGCAAACTAATTTATGCAGCAGCCAAATTGCTTGCTCACAACTTTAATGCCAGTAGCTCACAAAGTAGAATTTTTGTTCACAAGATTCCACAGCTTAGAGGGAGTATTGGTTGCAAGCCTGCTTGTAACTTTAAGGACTAGAAACTTGGAACACATGAACACAAACTGCTTTACACTGAATCAGATCATCGGTATATTAATGTCAATGCTGACTACTCAGACTGACAGTGGCTTTCCAGGTCTCAGGTGGAGGTCTTTCACGTCACCTATTACTCAAAGATGCCAGGGACTGAACCTGTGACCTTTTTGCACGCCAAGCAGATGTTCTTCTAACACTGAGCCACATGGCCCCTCTCCAACTTGATTTGAAAGCAGTGAAAGCAAAGATTCTCTGAATCCATAACAATACCAATTCCCTCATCTAGGAGGTGTGGTTACAAAATCACAGATTTGTCCAAAATAAGTGGATTTTATAATGGTTTGGGAGTGGACAAAAGCATGGAGATGACAGTTGAGTTGTCAGCTTAGCTCAGATATCACACAAAGCCATGGTTTAATTAAACAATGGTTATTGTGATTGCATCAACATGAGCCATTCCACAAACTATGGTTGGTTAAGATTAAACAAACCATGGCTGGAAATCAGTTTATTAACCACCATACATTTTAACTATGGTTTTGCATGTATAAACAGACATCCTGGCTTAATCCCTGCTTGTTCCCCAGCTCCTCCTTCACTGCAATGCAGGTGGGGATGCCAATGTAGTTTATTCATAACCTAGTCAAGGAAAGTTATGATGCTACAGGGGGTTGGCTCTTGAGCTCTTGTACAAAGAAAGAGTTGGGCGGGCCAGCTTTAAGGTAAGGACTTGCTTGGATTGTTCAGCACTTGCACCCTCCCTTGAACTGGTCTGAGGATAAAGGAACAACAGCAATGTATGGAGGCTACGGAAAGCCCAATCTGTTTCCCAGCAAGGGGGAGAAAGCCCCAACAATGGCCAGCAGATATACAGATCAGGTGACAGCATCAAGAGCAGGTCAAGGCTTTGACCAGCACTAACTGAACTGGGTACCACTGGCCTAAGATGCTTAAGAAACTCATTGACCCAGGACAGTCTGATGTCCAGGCTTTTTGTTTTTTAAGAATTAGACGAATGTATAGATAATAGGTCCAGCTGTGGCCCTGCTACGTGCAGCAGCCAAGGCAGTTATAGCAACTACATGGAAAGATCCAAAAACCCCAATTCTCACTTCCTGGTATAGGAAAATATGGGAATTTTTGGTAATGGAAAAAACTACAACTCAAATCAATCGAATTATTTCAGAACAAAATAACACCTTTTGTAGCAGTATGGTTCCCTCTTATAGATTATATGTCACAAAACGTAGCATTTTTAAATTTTTCATCTCCTATTAATGTCTTGCAGTTTTAAATGTTACCTGGGAATTATGAAAGTTTTCGTTTTACCTTGTAATGCCACCATAGTTCCACTATTACTAGTATAAGCGATTTGTGTTAAAGCGCAACCATTGTACCTGTTGGTGATGTTCTGGTTTATGTTAGTGCATTGTTGTTTGTTTGTATATAATATTAAAAAGTTAATTTAAAAAAAGATAATAGGTCTATCAGTGTGCTTCTGGTAGCCATTTCAGCAAAAAGCACAACTTCAAAGGAGATGTCAGATTGCTGACGGCAGCCCAGAGATCCTCCCTCTGCTTTTATGTCACCTGCAGCTTTTGCTGCTCATGCTTCCTCTGCATCTCATCTACCCACGAACCTGGCTGTGTAGAACGTCAGGAGTCCTGCTCACTACCGCTGGTCTCCCAACTCGGCAGTAGACTTACAGGCAAAGAGTGGATCTTGGGTAGCAATCAGGCCACTCTGAAACCTTGCCCGTCAGTGCATACCATAAAACCAAGAGGTAGAGTAGACTATAAAGTATCAGGCTACAGGTGGGGGGGGGAAATACCATTTTTTAAGATATCACCCCTCTTAGGAAACTCCATACCAGAAGAAAACAAGCATAATACAGACAATTGTGTTTGTGTCTAGTCTAGTCCAGGAGCTGTGGTGGCTCAGTGGTTAAGTTCGAGACCTGAGTGCCGCATGATGGAGTGAGCTCCCATCTCTGGTCCCAGCTCCTGCCAACCTGGCAGTTCAAAAGCAAGAAATTGCAAATAGATAAATAGGTACCCCTTCAGTGGGCAGGTAACAGCATTCCATGCGCCTCGGAGTCTAGTCATGCCGGCCACATGACCATGGAAATGTCTTCGGACAGCACTGGCTCTTTGGCTTGGAAATGGAGATGAGCACCATACCCTAGAGTTGGATTCGACTGGCTTTTGAGCAAGGGAAACCTTTACCTTTACCTTACTAGTCTAGTCCACACAGCATGAGTTGGTAATGAGGATGCAGAGGAGTACTGAGGTGGCAAACTGGATTGTATCATTTCAGACAGTGAATGAGAACGACCATTGGACTTACCGTGAGGGGTCCTTCTCCTCTGAGGTCAGGAGGACATCTCCAATGGGTTATTCCCACCGTGCCTGTAGGGAGGCAGGAAATAGTTTTTCCCCTTCCTGTTGGCGCCTCCGGAATAGCCCATCTCAGTTCTGGGACTCCGAAAGCAGTGCTTGCAGCCTAAATGAAGTTGCCTTGCCCTAGAAAAATGTAACTGCAAAACAGTAATATCAAACTGAGTAAACAAGAAAGCTCTGCAACTATGAACAAAGGCAGAAAACAACCAGAGATACAAGAGAAGAAATCAGCACAGAAGGATTAGAAGAGGAAGATGAGAATGGGAGGGCCGAGATGTCCTCCTGACCTCAGAGGAGAAGGACCCCTCACGGTAAGTCCAATGGTCGTTCTCCCTCTGAGGTGGAGGACATCTCCAATGGGACCTCCCCGAGCAGTGTCCCTCATACGGGTGGGTCGTCATCTTCCTCCATGTTAACGACGTGCTGAAGAATTCTTCTCCCAAAGGCCGCGTCTGCAGATGCAAGCGTGTTGATATGGTAGTGCCTTATGAAGGTGGAAATGGATGACCACGTAGCCGCCTTACAGACCTCTTCTACAGAAGCTCTATTGGAAAAGGCGGCATTGGTTGCTGCGCTCCGCAGAGAATGAGCTGTGATGCCACTGGGTACTTCCTGACCCGAGGCCCGGTAAGCCTCTGTGATACAGGCCTTCAGAACCGAACTGATTGCCGATCTAGACATCTTCTCCCCTGACCTAGGTGGAGAGATATTGACGAATAAGGATTCAGACTTCCTACAATCCTCTGTCCTGGCAATGTAAATCTTGAGGGCCCTTCTTACATCCAAGGTGTGCCAAATCCGTTCCTTGGGGTGCTTGGGGGCAGGACAGAACGTGGGTAAACAGATCTCTTGAGAGCAGTGGAATCTAGAGCCAACCTTTGGCTGAAAGGTAGGATCTGTGCGAAGTACAACCTTGTCTTTGTGAAAGACGCAGAGTGACGATTTCACTGACAGTGGCCCGAGTTCTGACACTCTTCTCGCAGACGTGATGGAGACCAGGAACAGTGTCTTCATTCTCAACCATTTCAACCCCACCTCCCTGAGAGGCTCGAATGGTGATCTGGTAAGAGCATTGAGGACCGTATTCAGCCTCCAAGTTGGGAAGCGATGGACCTGAGGCGGAGATTTTGCCACCGCTCCCTGCAGAAAGAGTTGGATGTGAGGATGCTTGGAAATCTTGTATCCTCCCAGGGAAGGGAGAACAGTGGAGAGAGCCGCTAACTGTCTCCGAAGAGTAGCAGACTTCAGTCCCGAGTCCAATCCATCCTGTAGGAACGCCAGAATCGAAGCAACCGAAGGGGACAGTGGCTGCACCTTCTTGCGTCTACACCAGCGCACGAATGCCTTCCAAGTGGTGTTATATATACGGACCGTGGACTGTCGTCTGGATGCCAAAATGGTATCTAGAACTTGGGAAGAATAACCTAATTTCAATAGGTTGCTCCGCTCAATCTCCACGCGGTCAAACACAGCCAGGCTGGATCCGGGTGCCATACCGGACCCTGCAACAGCATGTCGGGAGATATCGGAAGGACCAGAGGTGGAAGTATGGACAGCTCCTGTATCGCCGAAAACCATGGGCGCCGGGCCCAGTTCGGAGCCACTAGGATGACCTCTGCTCTGAGTTCTCGGATTCTGCGGATGGTTCTGGAAATCAGGACGAACGGCGGAAATGCGTATAGGAGACCCTGGGGCCAGGGCGTCGTGAGCGCATCTGTCGCCTCTGCCTCCGGATGGAAGAACCTGGAGAAGTATCTCGGAAGTGTGTGGTTGGTAGGGGAGGCGAACAGATCCACCATGGGACGTCCGAATCGAGCCACTATCATGTGGAATAGACGTGGATGGAGGGCCCATTCTCCTTCCTGTATCTCCACTCGGCTGAGCCAGTCGGCTTGCACGTTTTCGGTCCCTTTTATGTGTTCCGCCCTCAACGAGGTGATGTGTCTTTCTGCCCAAAGGAGAATCTTCATCGCCTCCCTGTGGAGCTGAGATGACCGAGACCCGCCTTGCTTGTTGAGGTGTGCTTTGGCCGATATGTTGTCTGTCCTTATCAGCACTTGTTGAGCACACAATTGAGGGGCAAAATGAACTAGAGACAAGCGGATCGCTCTGAGTTCCAAGAGGTTGATTGGTAGTTTCCTCTCCGCCGGCTGCCACGTCCCCTGGACTGGAGTGTCGTTCAAGGTTGCTCCCCAGCCCAAGAGACTGGCATCGGTAAACAGCTCCCTGGTGTGGCTGACATAGTAACTTTTGCCTGCCAACAAATTGTCCATGTTTGTCCACCACCTCAGGCTCTTTTTGACTCCGATCGGTACCTGTAGGTGGAGGACCTTCTTCTCCATGATGGAGAATTGATGGGGACAGAGAAACATCTGCAACGGTCTGGTGTGTAGACGTGCCCATTGTATCATGTCGATGCTGGCGATCATCAGACCCAGAAGTCTGGCTAGCTCCATGAGGAGTGAGGACCTGTTGTTGTGAATTCTCATGGCGGTTTCCTTGATCTTCTGAGCCTTGGCCAGTGGAAGAAAGAGAGCATTCCGATTGGTGTCGATTACTGCTCCCAAATGCTCTATACGCTGCGTCGGTAGTAGGGAACTCTTTTCGAAGTTGATCAGGAACCCATGTTCCTGTAAACACTGTAGTGTTCGCTCCGTGTTGCTGATGGATTCTGCCCGCGTGCTGGCCCTGATCAAGAGATCGTCGAGATATGGATGCACATGGATGCCCTGAGATCTGAGATGAACCACGGGATTGATGATCAGCTTGGAAAAGAGGCGTGGAGCCGTGGATAGACCAAAAGGAAGTGCTCTGTACTGGAAGTGTTGATTGTAAATGCAGAAGCGGAGAAATCGCTTGTGCGCTGGGTGAATGGGCACATGGAGGTATGCTTCCGTCAAATCTATGGAAGTGAGGTACTCGTTGGGGGATAGAGAATCCGCTACAGCCTTCAGGGTTTCCATGCGAAAATGTCGCAGTTTTATGAATCTGTTCAGAAACTTGAGATCCAGGATCGCCCTCCAGTCTCCGTTCTTCTTGGGGACCATGAACAATATAGAGTAAACACCCCGTTTCCTCTCGTTGTCGGGAACAGGTTCGATGGCCTGGATCTCCAGTAAATGCTGTATGGCCCTGCTGATGATGGCTCTCTTGTTCTCTGATTTGCTGGCTGGTGATTTGAGGAACCGCTCTGGAGGCTGGTGCAGAAATTCTATCGGGTAGCCCTGTGAGACCACCTCTACGGCCCAGGCATCTGCCTGTGCATCTGTCCAAGCCCTTGTAAAATGTAGAAGGCGGGCACCCACCGGACTGGGAGGATAGTCATGCCTGTTTGGTTTTGGCTTCTCTGTCTCCCCGATCACCTCTGTTGAAAGGCCTGTGGAATCTGGGTGTGAAGGAACCACGTCTGCCAGACTGCTTGGGCGCTTCCCATGAGGTCTTCCTGGTGTCCTGACGAAATCTAGGGAGAGAGTGCTGGGTACGAAAGGACTGCGGGTTTCGCCTATCGAAACGGCGCAGGGATCTGGGCATGGCTTTTTTCTTATCCCTGGTTTCTACCAGGATGTTATCTAGGGCCTCTCCAAAGAGACGGTCTCCCTGGAAGGGGTACGCTGTTACAATAGATTTGGAGAGAGAGTCAGCTTGCCAGGCGCGGAGCCAGAGTAGCCGCCTGGCCACTGCCGTGGACGCCATAGCCCTAGAAGCAAAGGATATAATGTCCAGAGTGGCGTCTGCTGAAAAAGAACTAGCCTTGAGGACACGAGAAATTCCCTCTAGCACAGCCCGATTGTTCTCAGGAACAATTTGCATCAACTTACGTAACCAAACGATTGCCGCTCTGGAAGCGATGGAGGTTGTAGATGCCGCTCTTACCATCATGGCGATTGCCTCGTGGATCCTTCTGAGCGTTGCCTCCACTTTCTTATCAGTTTGGTCTTTGATGGTACCCAGGCCATCCTCAGAAACTAGGCCAGTCGACTGGATGGCCGCCACTGGAGCGTCCACAGGAGAAACCTGCAATAACTCATTGGCATAATTAGGTAAGGCATATAACTTTTTGCGAAAGCAGGAAATTGCTTATTGACTATGGGTTTATCCCACTCTGCTCTGAGCTGACGCTCAAAGTATTCCGGGAAGGGAAAGACCTTTTCAGAAAATTCCTCAGGAGGAAAAAATTCCCGGTTGCCCCCGGATCTGGATTTAAATTTGTGTTTGGCCGCCTTCTGATACTCTGAAGGTGGCAAATCATGTAACTCTAGAGCCTTTATAGCTTTTGCTAGAAAGAACTGATAGTCCTCGGGTTTGAAAAACCGACTAGATTGCTCAGGCAGCCTTAATTCTTCCTCCTCCTCATCAGACAAAAATTCACCCTCTTCCCTCTCCTCAATGGAAGAGGTATTGGATTCTACCTCCTCCCTCCATGGCTCCTCTGTGGGTCTCTCAGGGTGAGGGGGGAGCCTTCTTAGACGCCTTGGTAGGCCACCCGGGGGGAGAACAGGGGGTTTGGAGGAGGATTTCCCTGTGGCGAGGGAAACTCGGGCCTGGTATGGAGCTGTGCCATTTCCTGCTGAATGGTCTTTTAAATAATAGCCATGAGGTCTGATGAATGAATCAGAACTCCTTGTTCCACAATCTTACCCCGTTTGGAGCCGGTCCCAGGATCCTGATCCTCATCGGAATGGGTGGGGGGAATGTGAGACTGGTCTCCTTCTACCCCCAAGGCTCCAGAAACGGCTGTGTGAGAGGTCCCGAGGCTAGAAGCCGGACCTTCAAAATGGCCGCCGCCGCCCGTTCGCGAGAGCGCGGGAAAAATGGCGGGACCTTCTGCATCGGGCTGTCTGCGCCGTTTGGGCGCGCGGGACACCGCCACCGAATCAGCCGCGATCATCGGGGTACTGCGATCATGCCACGAAGGCAGATCGGCCCCGGAATGCTCCTGCGCCGCCGCCGCCGCGGCGCGCGCGTCTCCCTCGTCGCCCGAGGAAAATGCCTCGGGAAGTTCCTTTGCCGCCATGGCGGCTGCCGGTGACTTTAACTTCGGGTCCTGGGACCCCTTTTAACTTCACTCCAAGAAAGGAGCAGGAGAACAGAAGAAAAATAGGAAGAGAGAGAGAAGAAGGGCAAGGCAAAAGGCTGAATTAAAGAGATAGATAGCAAGAAACAGTGGGAAACAGCTAAGCCTAGTCAGATTTGCTGCTTCTCCCTACTGAGGCAGGAATAGAACTGAGATGGGCTATTCCGGAGGCGCCAACAGGAAGGGGAAAAAACTATTTCCTGCCTCCCTACAGGCACGGTGGGAATAACCCATTGGAGATGTCCTCCACCTCAGAGGGAGAATTACATTTTTTCAAAGCCAGCATGGTGTAGTGGTTAAGAGCAGTAGACTCTAATCTGGGGATCAGGTTTCATTCCCCTCTCCTCCACACAAAGCCAGCTGGCTGACCTTGGGTCGGTCACAGTTCTCTCAGAACTCTCTCAGCCCCCCCACCTCACAAGGTGCCTCTTGAGGGGAGAGGAAGGGAAGGTGATTGTAAGCCATTCCGAGTCTCCTTCAAGTACAGAAAAGTGGGGTATCAAAATCTATTCTTATTTTTGAAAGTTCCCCTACGGTAATAATTCCAGGTGGGTAAACTAGCACAGCATGTAAAGAACTACGCTAGCTAGGGTCGCCAGCTGCAGGTTGGGAGATTTCTGGAGATTTAGGGGGGCAAGGCTTGGGGAAGGGGAGGAACCTCATTAGGGTATGATGCCATAAAGTCTGCCTTCCAGTTCTGCCTTTTTCTCCAGGGGAACTGATCTCTGTAGTCTGGAGATCAGTTGTTATTCCAGGAGATCTCCAGGCCACTCCTAGAGGCTGGCAAGCCTAGTTAGAACCTTCCTCCCTGGTGCACTGTCTTATTTGAAGGGGGATTTTTTCAGTGAGGGAGCCCTGGAAACACACCGTCCACCTGCCAACTGAAGTGGTACTGTCCATTTCAACTCCTCAAAATTCTACCACCTACGTAAATTCACATTAGAAGCCCAATGCTAAACGGTAGGATACATCCCACTGCATGCAAAGAGATTTATTTTCTAGTGAGCGTGCCTAGGATTGCTATCTAACTTTGCTTGCATCAGACACCACCAGAGGCCCCTCAAGCATTAGCCCCTGAGCCTGGACTTCCTGCCTTTGTAGCTCTTTTCCGCCTGCGCCATGTAAGATGGCATTTCCTATGCTTTAGAAAAATAAAAATAAAAGGTCCTTGTCTGCAACTTGAACGGGGCAGGCAGTGACTAGGATATTGGTCATCTGGGAGGCACAGGCTCAGACCCTTACTGGGAATGCTGCTTTAATTTTCTGCTCTGCTATTTGCCAAGCATGACCTTGGTTCCTCTGCAAACACATCTAATTTTAGAAGGCTGCCCTTATTCCAGAATCAGCATTCCTTATTTATTATTTAGGTCTCTATACCCCACTTTTCTTCCCAATGAGGACCCAAAGCAGCTTCCATCCTTCTCCTCCCCTCCATTTTATCCTCACAATATTACCCTGTGGTGCAAGATAAGCTGTGAGAGTCCTCCTCCCCTTCTCTATTTCATACTCAGAAGAACCCTATGAAATCAGTCAGTCAGGCTGAGAGTGGCCACCCCAGCCCAGGAAAAGCGTGAGATCGCTAACCATGAGGCTTGCAGGAGAGAGATTGACTCCCTAAAAAGCCAGTTGGGTCTGCAAAAGGCAGTAATTTCTGCCATCCACCCTGGTGGTATAGTGGAGTCACCTGAAAGCGAAGCAGGAGACGGGCAAGCCAGTGCTCCGCTCCAGTGCTCTGCTGAAACGGCGGCTCCACTAAACCCAGTGCGAACTAAAAAGACAGTCACAAAGGCAGGGGACGAGACCACTACCCAGACTGTCACGGAAACGGCCTTGTGGAAGCCGGACAAAGTGAAAGCTATCGCTGAACAAGTTGGCCCTTTCACCAGGGACAACGCTGTTCAGTGGATGACGGACGTGGCCAACTCTTATTATAGTATTAATGGGGATGACCTTACACTGCTCGCCCGCAGATGCGCTTCAGGCTCAGATTTGGTGGCTCTTAACTCCGTCATCACAGCAGGAGGCCTCATTGGGGTAAACAAATACCAATGGATGAAGGAGGTCCTCATGTACCTAAATCCCCATAGAACGGTGACCTCTTTATTCCTTTTGGAAAGACAAGGGCCAAGTGAAGATCCTGAGGCATATATGGCTAGGAAGCAGCTTCTCACCATTTTATCTGATTCAGTGGATGTAGATGATACCACTCACCTCCCTAATTATGAGGACAGGGAGTTTAGGGAGACATTAGTGCAAGGGTTTCAAGCCCAAACCCAGCTGGCCATGAATCTCACTGACTCCAACGAAGGCACCTGGGACGAACTGGAGCGCAAAATCAGGCGCGTCGCCACACTGCTCCGCAGTACTGGTCTTCTGAAACCCGTTAGAGGGACAAAGAAAACCAGAGACAAAGGCAAGGATGAACCTATTCAAACGGTCACCTATGCCAATAATGGCCCTCACTCCCAGTATCCTGCCACTGGTCACTTCCGAGGCAATAACAGACGCTCAGGAGGAGGAAAAGGACCCAGAGGAGGAGGCTATCAAAAGGCAGGAATGGACGGGACTATTGGAATAACCCCGCTCCAGCCCAGGCACACCTTCAGCCTTCCGCCCCTCTGGCTCCCTACAGGGACAATTACCAGCAAGGACCCTATCAGCAGCCACAGCCAGCGCCCCTCTACCCCCAGTTGCCACAGTCAGCGCCTTTCTACCCTCAAGTGCCTCAGCCAACCCCCGCGCCCCGCCACCAGGGGAACCAGCCCCGCCAAACCCCGCAAGACGGCCAGGAACCATTGAGGTGGCATGCCTGGATGCGTTTAAAAGAGCGAGGCTACGAAATGGAAAGGTTCCATACGCAGCCAGACTCAGTTCTGTTCCAGGCCCTCGCTGAGTGCAAGCAGCAGGAGCAGTACCCCATGCATCCAGTGGTGGCCCCATTGGAACTGGTGAATGCAGTAACAAAGGCTACGACATAGGGTCTCCCTGGCTGTTGTCCACTGGTAAAAAAGAAAGGACAGCCCCTCTGCCTGACTGATGAAGACCATAAAGACTGTTTGATGTATGATTGTAAACTGAGAATGTGACAAACAGGCAGTGGAAATTATGAACAAAGACCACATAGTACCTTTTATTAGGACTATTCAAACTGACACAAAACAGAGCTCTTCATCAGGCTACAATATGTCTATCATGTAGGCACACTGATGAGAGAGCTGGGACTAGCTGCAGTGTCTGTAAAGTGAACACACAGGGCAAAACTACACACTGTGGGAGCCATGCGGCAGCTCCCTATCTCTGCCCGTCTTCCTTGTAACATGCTGCAGCATTTACCCCCATATGATGTCACATTGCACGCAGCCCCATCCTCACTCCATTGGTTCATTTTATTTATTTATTTGGCACATTTTAATCCCATTTTTATCCCATCATTCCTCCAAAGAGCTCAGGACAGCAGAAACCATTTCCTCACAACAACAACAACAACAACAACAACAATAACACTATGAAGCAGGTTAGAAGGAGAGTGACAGGCCTAAAGTCTGATGGCATACCCCCAAGAGTTCTTAGGGAACTCAAATGTGAGATAGTTGATCTATTAACCTGTATATGTAACCTATCACTAAATTCAGCTGCTGTACCATAAGCCTGGAGAGTAGCAAACATTACTCCATTTTTAAAAAAGGAATCCAGAGGGGAACCAGGAAATTACAGGCCAGTCAGCCTAACCTCTGTTCCAGGCGAATTAGTAGAAACTGTAATCAAAGACAGAATTATTAGGCACATAGAGGAACTAGCCTGCTGAGGGAAAATCAGCATGGCTTCTGCAAGGGGAAGTCCTGCTTCACCAACCTTTTGGAGTTCTCGGAAAAAGTGAACAAACATGTAGACAACGGTGACCCAGTAGCCATTATATGCTTGGACTTGCAAAAGGCTTTTGACAAGGTACCTCACCAATGACTCCTGAGTAAACATAGCAGTCATGGGATAAGAGGATGGGGGTTTCTTATGGATTAAAGACTGGTTAAATGAGAGGAAGCAGAGAGTAGGAATAAATGGGCAGTTCTCACAATGGAGGGTATACCACAAGTACTGGTATTGGGACTGAAACTATTTAATTTATTCATAAATGATCTTGAACCAAGGGTGAGTAGTGTAGTGGCCAAGTTTGCAGATGACACAAAATTATTCAGGATGGTGAACATCTAGGCTGACTGTGAAGCGCTCCAAGAGGATCTCCACAAACTAGGTGAGCAGGCAACATTGTGGCAAATGAAGTTCAATGTTGGTAAGTGTCAGGTGATGCACAGTGGGACAAAAAAATTCCCAGCTTCACATATAGGTTAATGGGGTCTGAACTTGCTGAAAGTGAGAGGGAAAAAGATCTTGGGATCGTGGTGGATACCTCAATGAATGTGTCAAGCCAGCATGCTGCAACACTGAAAAAGGCAAGCTCTATGGAGGAGAATATTAGGAAAGGGATTGAAAATGAAACAGCTGATATTGTAATGCCCCTGTATAGATCTATGGTGCAGGGCCTCGTTTGGCATACTGTGTACAGTTCTGGTCACCACAGCTAAAAAAAGACACTGCAGAGCTGGAAAAAGTATAGAGGAGGGCAACCAAAATGATTCAGGGGTTGGAGCACCTTCCCTATGAGGAAAGGCTGAAGAGCCTGGGACTTTTCAGTTTAGAAAACAGATGACTAAGGAGGGGACATGATAGAAGTTTATAAAATTACGCATGGGGTGGAGAGAGCTGAGAAAGAAAAATTTTCTCCCTCTCCCCAAATGCTCTCTCTACCCAAATTTTCTCCCTCTCCCCAAATGAAGCTGATGGGCAGTAGATTCAGGATGGACAAAAGGAAATACCACTTTACACAGAGAGAGATTAAAATGTGGAATTTGCTACCAGAGGATGTAGTGATGGCCACAGGAATGCTGGACTAGAGAGGATGTTGGACTAGATGGACCACTGGTCTAATTCAGCAGGGCTCTTCTTATGCTGCTATGTCACCCAGTGGACTTCATCGCACAATGGAGATTTGGACTTGGACCCGAGTGCAATGTTCTAGCTGCCACACCACTGCAAGAGTCTCTCCAAGGTCTCAGGTCAGGTCTTTCTCAGCCCCGGATCTGAGATCCTTTAACTGGAGATGCCAAAGGGGCCTTGGTAGGGTTGCCAACTTCCAGGTGGGGCCTGAAGATCTCCTGCTATTACTACTGATCTCCAGACGACAGAGATCAGTTCCCCTGGAGGAAAAGGCTGCCTTGGGAGGGTGAGCTCTAGGGCATTGTACCCTGCTGAGGTCTCTCCCCTCTCCAAGCCCCACCTTCCCCACTCCCCCAAATTTCCAGGTATTTCCCTACCCAGAGCTGGCAACCTTAGCCTTTGGCATGCAAAGCATGTGCTCTGTCACTGACTTATTTCCCCTCTCCACATAAGGTGTATCAGAGTAATAAGCAAGTGAGGGTACCCAAAAGGCAAAGGATGCTTTCTAGCTCCATCAGAGACTGATTCCACATTTCATGCAAATATCTGCACTTTGGGAGGGGGCAATTTTGATTGGGGAAGCAGCAGGTATGGAGAAAAGAGTTAAGCAGACCCACCCACGCAACTGCTCTGTGCAAAATCATCCCCTCCTGTTGTTGCACTTTTGCTTACCAAAAGGGTTCTGCTGAGCACATTTGCAAGTAACATGCAGCTAAGCCCCTCTGAAACAGCTTTGAACTAAACCTGCCTGCGTTCAGTTATGGCAACAAAATGCTGTGCTTCATAAATCATAAGCTAGAAAAAAACTGCCCCTTGGGCTTTGCATGGGGGAAAAACAAATCTTGTCCAGTGCAGATGTTAGGTTTGGAAGCAATGGCTTCCTGACTGTTACTTCATAACCCCCTAACCCGATTTCACTTTGATAATTACACGTCTCTATTCACACCGAATCCAGCAATTTCTTCCAAATAACAAAAAAGGGTACCTTGTTGAGATTTTAACATATGAACCCCCGGGGTCATCATTTCCATGATGTTTTGGTGACTTTCGTGTAAAATCTGAATTGAATACATTAATTAACATAGGCTATAAAAACAGAAGTGGAGTCGTAGCAGTTGAGCTTGCACAGGAGAACTTCTTGCTGGATCACACCCTATGGATCAAACCTACCTCTATCTCATTCTGCTGCCCTTACAAAATGCCACAGATCAGTCTCAAGTAAAGCCTGTCTCCAGTTGGATTTGAGATCGGCACAATGAGATTGTGTCATGCACGCACACGCACACACACCATTTAGATTGAGCAATAAGGCTCCAGTCATCTGGCAGTATCTGCCCCTGCACTGAGTAACCAGATGTCAAAGATGTGAGGGTTTTAGTACTCTCAGGCTTGGCTCCTGTTTTGTGCACACTAAGTAGTTCTGTTGTGGAGCTCGCTCGCTCTTCTGCTAAAACTTCTGTTTGCACAAGGGCCGAATGAAAAACATTGCTCTTGTGCAAATGGACGCTTTGGTAGAATAGGATGAGAGGTGGCAGAGGAATGGGTGGCAGAGACTATCTAGCAAGTGTGGGACTTGTTCATGGGGTCCAAGCTTTAATGATCTCATAAAAGAATTACTTTCTGGAAGCTGCACCTGCCAAAGTCCCATCCTTGGCACAACAGTTTTAGTATGGCACAGGTGCCCTATTTCATGCTTGCTGTACTTCCTTCACAACTGCTATCACCCTATAGGACATCAATGAGATTTGCTTTATATAGATTATTGCAGTAAAGGCCAGGTTTTATAAGAACCCTGCCCTGGGATGGATTCATAACCTTTTAAACTCTATAATAATTGTGGACAAATTTATTTATTTCACTTATACTCCCATCTTTTCTCCCCAATGGGGACCCAAACTGGCTTACAACATTCTTCCCTTCTCCATTTTATTCTCACAATGTATCTGGAAAGTAGTTTAGGCTGAGAATGTGTGAGTCACCTAACAAGATCCCATGCTAGAGTGGGAATTTGAACCTGGGTCTCCCAGATCCTAATCCAAAATTCTAACCACTACACCACACTGGCTAGAAACACCTAGCTCTTAAGGGACTAACTACATGTTATGTTTTCCCTGGGTCTTCCTGGGTTCACACAATGGGATACATACTTCCGAGTTCCACACTGGGAATTCTATTCCACACGGGGTCCAATTTGAAACGGGAACACAGTGTGTTAGGAGCGTCAGTCCTCCCCTGAACTGCGTTATTGACCTGAAATGGCCGCAAGGGAGGCTTCCATCACTGACGAGGTACAAAACATTTTCCCAGTAGAGCAAATAGTACTCCCTATAGCCAGTTCAGGTCAAGAAAATGGTGCCAGGAGGAAAGGTACAAGCATCCTTTCCTCACGCACCACAGTACTGATCCAAATCAAGGCCATATACCTGGAAATGGGCAAGCACACATCCTTTAGCAGTTAAAATATAGCACAGAAACTGAGGAATCTTTACACTTCCATTCTGCTATGAAGATCAGTGGTGGATGACCTTTGGTCAGTCACTCTCAGCCTAACCCACCCCACAGGTGGTTGTGTAGATAAAGTGGAGGGGGGGGGCACAATGTGTGCCACCCTGAGCTCTTTGGAAGGAGTGAGATTAAAATGTAAGAGACAGTTTCTTCTTCTTCTTTTTAATTCCTCCCTCTTCCAAAATTCACCATTATTAACTATCCCGGTAGGGATGGTTCCTGTAATGTATGTAGTCATGTAACTACCCCTAAGCATTCCTGAACCTCCACGGCGTTCTTAACCACACCTTTCCCTGTCAGTGCACTTCACAGAATGACCTTCAAATTAGCACCATCCCTGTTGCTCTGCCATTTGGTGCTGTGTGCTGTCATGAATGCCCAGGCCACCTATAAAGTGCAACCACTCTGCTTGGTAGAGGTAGAAAGACACAGGGAGTATAAAAATGTCATTAATGACTCTTCAGATTTAGTCCCGGTTCTTGCCACGAAGGAGAGACATCAGGAAGCTGTAGGCCCTGAAGTGGAATCATTTTAAGTAGAATCAGGGTAGTAAATATGATTATTAACCCTGTTGGTTTAAAGAAACAATTAAGTTCCATGCCGGACACCTTTCTGACCACAAATCCCCCTTCTGAGATCACTCACAAAAGGTGGAGTCTGGATAACATCTTTCTCCAGCTACAGCCACTGACCATATGATGCTACCTGATATCGAGTCTTTAATTAGTCCATGCAGCCCAGTATTATTTACTGGGACTGGCAGTGGATTTCTCCAAAACTCCATGCGGAGAAAGATCTTATCCAGCCTAGATTTTGATGTCTAACAGCAGCCTAACTTTTAAAAACATTTCTAGCTCTTAGGGTTGTAGGAGTAGTTTCAAAACATAAGACCAAGGTCTGGTAAAGCCAGGCTTCCAGGATGGCTAATGGGTATGGATACCAGCTCTGGGTTGGGAAATACCTGGAGATTTTGGGGGTAGAGCCTGAGGAGGGTAAGGCCTGGGGCAAAAAGCCATAGAGTCCACCTTCCAAAGTGGCCATTTTCTCCGGGTGAACTGATTGATATTGCCAGGAGATCAGTTATACTAGCAGGAGTTCTCCAGCCACCACCTCAAGGCTGGCAATCGTCCTAATTGGGGGGGGGGAGTATCTTATGGCAGTGGGGTGTCAGTATCCTGTCTCTCCAACCCAGGAGGAGTATGGACAATTACAATGACTGCCCACGTACTGAACTTTGTATGGGGTGCAGAATTCTTTATCCTGAAGGTCTCAGCTTGTATTTTTAAAGATGGGGGGGGGGAACCCTCTTATATCACTGTGCATTGCACAGTGAAATAGAAGAACTCATGGAAGAACTCATGCAGGATTTCCTGTGGTCAGGAAATAAAACTCTAGAGGCATGCACAATTCTTTGTCCTTTCCTGTGAGTGGGGGAATCTGAATAAATGATACAAAACAAATACATGATTTATACAGGTTGCACAATTCAGAATATTAACATGTTGCAGCAGTCCAAATCATGCACAGTTCTGTCTATGCCTACTCTTTTCAGGCTGATGCCTATAGCTTTCCATTGCCTAGCCTCTGTACCTTCCTTCAGTTTTTCCAGTAATTACACACACACACAAGCCTAAAAAAAACCCAAATCACCATGTTCCTGAAAACTAATCTTGCAAGCAGAAGTTATACAAAGATATACAAATAGACAATTTGATTCACACACGTGAAGCTGGCTTCCATTGAATCAGACCACTGATCCATCCAGGTCAGTATTTTCTACTCAGACGGGCAGCAGCTCATCAGAGACTCAGGAAGAAGTCTTTCACATCACCTCCTATCCAGTCCCTTTTATTTGGGGATGCTGGGAATTGAGCCTGATCCACAGCCCCTCCTCTGTCCCCTTTTAGGATAATCTAGCCCAGTCAAATTATATGTTTGAAAAGAGCTGAAAGCCTGTGCAGTATAAAAGTTTGGTAGTGCATTACTAAGCAGAGCTAAACCTTTCCAAGTCCAATGATGTCAACAGACTTAGAAGGGCATAACTCTGTTTAGGACTGAACTGCAAATGGCAGTTCACGCTAAATCGTGGTGGTGGCTTAGCAAAGCAGAGAAAGAGTTGCTATTCCTGTGGGACTAAAATGGAAAGGGGGGTAGAGTATGGTTCCAGACAAAGCCCCTATGTCATTTAACTCCCAAATACTACTATTCCTCCTAGGAAGACAACCGGACCATCAGCAGCTGCACTGGGGGAATGCAGAATCTAATGAATTTCTGCCTGTCACATATTGATTGACTGATTAATTTAACTTTTATCCCGCCCTCCCAGCCAAGGCCGGCTCAGGGTGGCTTACAGAAACAGAATAAAATTCCAGCAGTACATATAAAAACACAGCAACAGGTAATATAAATATAATATTAAAACCAAACATAATAATAAAGTGCTAGTATAAGTTCCTCACATTTTATCGTCAGCTCCATTAGTCTGCTCAGTTGTTTTGGGGGGGATTGGGGGAGTTGGCTCGGGCAGTGATTAAAGGGTCCACTAGATCAGGGCTCTTCTACCATAGAATGTCAGTTATTGTTGGTGATGGTGGTGGTGGTGGTGGTGGCAGCTCCAAAGGCCTGATGGAAGAGCTCCGTTTTACAGGCCCTGCGGAACTGTAGAAGGTCCCACAGGGCCCTGATCTACTCTGGGAGCTCATTCCACTAGAGTGGAGCCGCCACTGAAAAAGCTCTGGCCCTAATTGACACCAGCCTGGCCTCCCTAATGCTCGGGAGGACCAGCCAATTCTGGGTTCCTGATCGCAGTGCTCTCTGGGGTGCATATGGGGAAAGGCGGTCCCTCAGGTATGTAGGTCCCTGGCCATAAAGGGCTTTAAAGGTAAGAACCAGCACCTTGAAGCAAATCTGGTAAGCTGTAGGCAGCTAGTGCAATACCTTTAGCAGAGGCTGGATGTGCTCCCAAATAGGAAATCCCATCAACAGCCTCGTCGCGGCATTTTGTACCAGCTGCAGCTTCCGCATTTGCGACAAGGGCAGCCCCATGTAGAGGGCATTACAGTAATTCAGTCTCGAGGTGACCGTCACATGGATCACTGTTGCCAAGTCACTGCATTTGAGGAAGGGAACCAACTGCCTAATCAGCCGAAGATGATAAAAGGCCAACTTGGCAGTGGCTGCTACCTGGGCCTCCATTGTTAGAGAGGCATCCAGGACCACTCCAAGGCTCCTAACCTCTGGCGCTGGCACCAGTGGTGCCCCACTGAAGGTCGGAAGCAAAAGCCCTACTCTCGGACCACTGCGGCTCAGGCATAGGACCTCCGTCTTCATCAGATTCAATTTCAGCCGGCTCATCCTAAGCCAACCAGCCACGGCTTGTAACGCCTGGTCCAGATCTTCCGGTTTGGAGTTGGACTGGCCGTCCAACAACAGATAGAGCTGGGTGTCATCTGCATGCTGGTGACAACCCAGCCCATACCTCCGGGCAATCTGTGCATATCCAGAAAAGGCACGTGAGCACTGCCAGAAACCAACAGTGATTCTAGAAGACAGGAAATATCACATGGGGTTCTGTTCTTAGTTGTGAGAGGAAAAGCAGGTCTGGTGGCTCCACATTAAAGGGCCTGCGGACTCCTAATTTTAAGTCCAAGAACAGCAACACAACTTGGTTTGGTGATTTACTGGCTACATTCCTCAAACTACAGGTGAGGAGAAAAACATTTCAGAAAAGAACAAGCATAAACTAGGCCACACTGCCTTTCAAATCCAGGGTTTTGCTCCCTCACAACTTTGTTTGAAATATCATCCCAGAGCTCCAAACTCATTTGGCAGTGGTACAGCCACATCTTCGCAGGCCAGGAATTGGTTGCAGCTGCTTTCTAATTATTCCTCAATTGCTATTTTCACTCGGTAATTATACCCGCACAACATATTGGTGGCAGATTTGAAGCATTCAGTGATAGAATGCCCCAAAGGAATACATTAATAAAAGCTGCACCTAAGTTTCTTAGCTCCTTCCTCTCCAAAATTTAGGAGCCTCGATTCTAGATTAGGGTTGTTCACACATTACATTTCCTTCATGCATCAACCATCAGCATCAAATGCAAGCAGCCATTTTGCTAGTTCCAGGACAGGAAGAGGAGTTTGGAGTTGCTAAGCAATCACAGGGTGCATCCTCCCCTACAACCACTAGGCATGGTGCCTGGGTGATCAGAATGGAGTGTACACAATCCACATGTCCATTTCAGTGCAATCCACAAGGCTCTACTGTCCTCTCAGAACAAAGGCCCCAGAAACCCTGGTGCCCTGCCTCATTCCTCAGCCCCTACCTAGCAAGTACTTCTATGAAAAAAGTTTCCTAAAATAAGCCCTTTCCTTTGATGAGATGCTGTTTCCAGGGAAGTGATGCAACCTAGCTGCAATATCCGCACCACTGATTGCTTGGGTCTCTGTCAAGACTCAGCAACCCATTCTTCTCAGCAGAGCTTCCAAACTGGTTCCCCTGTTGGCCTGCTTAGCTTTCTTTGTGGGAAGTCTATCTGGGTTGCTCTCTGGGCTGTGGTCTTCTATTTCCTCTCAACATCAGTTTCCGTTCTCCCTCTGAATAGGAAGGAATTTGCATCCCTCTGCCAGAATAAAGCCCTGGGTGTTTCTTCCAGATGGGAGGGTTGTGAAGATGTACGAGTTTCTCTCTCCTGCTGGAAAGCAGCCGAGAGGAAACTGATAGCTATTTCCACCCTCTTTTACCCAACGTCGTCGTACAGAGTTAACTGCGCAGGGAGGGAAGCCATATGCTTCTATAACGTCATCCCATTAGCAATTGTGTCTACAGTTGTGTGGGAAATTCAGTCCCTTGCCAGAGACAGCTCCCTTTGAAATCTCAAACCGGAAGTCCAAATTCTGAAATGTAATCCAGCCAGGCAGCTGGATTCCATTGAATAAGGTTTCTTCTTGGGTTCTTTTTCCTTTTTGTAAGGAGAATGAAGAGAGCAAATGGATCTTTCACAGCACAGTTCTTAAAACATAGGTTTCCATTTAAGCTAACTCAATTACAGTGAAAAATAAAGGTGTTTGTAAATCTAAACAAGCATAGAGCAGTATGCTGTCTCTATGTTGTAGTTTCTTGCTCTGTTATGGAACAGGCCAGCCATTCTTTTCCTAGCCTTTACAGTTGTTAAAACAAATTCATAAATATGAATAGAAACTGTGCCTGCCAAAAACCTGAAGCAATGCTCAGAAAAGTGTCAGTTGCCTCATTCCATTTCAGTCCAGGCCTTAGAAGATTTCTACTCATTGCCAGCTATGTGAATCAATCCTTTTTCACAATCTCTTGTCTTCTTTCAAGGAGACATATAACTTAGTGTGCTTATACCAAGGGTCTGCCCAAGATATTTTGAAGTGGAAAATCCAAATGACATTGCCACCCATTCATCAATTAAGATGGCGCACAATCCACAAGGAAATTCTGCTGTGGAAGCCTCGCTTAAATGAACGGGGCCTATGCAGGTCCTGTTCATCTGGATGGGGAGCTTGGGCAGCAGAACTTTCCAGTGGATTGTGGCCTGAATGTCAGATTCATCAGTCTCCTGCCCCGCCACCCTCACAATGTCATCCTAAGCAAATTTCACCCTCCTAAGTCCACTCAAGTAAATGGGCCCAGAAGGGTGTAACTCTGTTTGAGATTGTACTGTTAGTGGCACTCACAATCTGCCACTCAAGGCATCCTGCTCACCTTGCCTCATGGCAGGGTCACCACCATTTGACATCAGAAATTAACCAGTTTGTTATGGCATGAATTTTCTTAGGCAACAGCCTACTACATTAACATGCTGACAAAGTAATTATAATCAGAGCTCCATAAACTAATTGTGGGTAAATCATTATGATAAATCACCATATTATGCCCTGCTACATATTACGTTTTCTGATTACCCAAAACAATTACCCAATTTCAAAAGGTACACTGTGAAATGAAAACTTTGTTACCCACCCAAATAAATTACTTTCACTCAAACTGCACAAGTGAATTCACCCAATGGGTAGGTTCACTTTATTTATTTATGCCACTTTCATTACATGGATTCAAAAACTACCTACAGGAGAAAAAACAGTACAAAAATTAATGTTTAAATGTTAAAATAACAGAATAGAATCAGGCCTGGTCTTTATACCACCTGATGCAAATGTGAGAACCCAGGAAACTTTTTTTTCTGGCAGTGAAAATAACCTCAAAGAAGATTCCATATACACATGTGGCATATCTACTTCTCTAGAGTAGCTGACATCAACCTTTCCAGACTCAGAGCCCACTCAGCGGCAAGCACAAGACAGGAAGACATGTGACATCAGAAATATGTGACAGGAAGAGGAGGAGCCAGAGCTATGAGTTCACCATGACTAGCTGATTGAAAGAGCTGGGGACTGGAAGCACAGGCCTTGGAAAGTGTACTGTAGTGATGAACAAACGGCAGGAAGCATGGCACCCTTACTATCTATGCAGCAGGTAAGGCCCTTTCAAAAAGGAGCAACAAAATGGCTAATCTATAGGGGCTTGTGACCCAGCTAGAGGAGCTCCATGGTCCATTTGAAGGACCCCTACCCTTGGGGTTAAGAACCACTGCTCAGATGCAGCTCTGTCTTCTACATGATACTACTACCTAAAAGCTATTCCATCAAGAAGGCAATTTTATGGAAGTCCCTCCTATGAGGATTCTGCCATCAAGCTGTCTATCAGAGGACAAGTATGGGGAGGAGACATCCTCACTCGCTGACCTGAATTCTGTTATCTGCTCAAATTTCAGATTGGTTGGGGGGGGTAGGTTCTTCTGTGGAGGGATTGTCCTCAGTTCTGTCACCACTGCCAAGGCAGTGCTAAAGGGCACTGTTTCTTCCCCTCCCCACAACAGACACCCTCTGAGGTAGGCTGAAAGAGTTCTTCCGAGAACTATCCTTGAGAGAACAGCTCTGAAAGAACTTATGACTGACCAGTAGCTACATATGGAGGAGTGGGGAATCAAACCCAGTTCTCCCAGATTAGAGTCTGTGCTCCAAACAACTACACCAAACCAGTGGGGGGTCAACAAGGAGTGGGGCTGCCCCCGACTCTCACCCTCTCAACACCTCTCACCCCCATTGCCTCGTCTTGGAGCAACTAATACACCATCCCTCCTCACATCCTCAGGTACAGGGCTGCCAGAAATGGCTGTTGGGCCAACAATGTGACACTACTTCTGGGGACGAGTGAGTTGGGTAATCATCTGTGGCAGCCATTCATGGTTATACAAGAGTCTCCATCATTTCCTCTAGCTGCTTAAATTGCTGTTCAACTGAAAAATGAACACTATCTACAAGTGTGTAGAAGAGCTCCCATTTGAAGATTTCTTCTGGGCGACTGCACTCCACATCATGAGTCTGATTATCATATTCAAACAGCCTCTTCTTTTGGTGATTACTTGGGGGCTTCTTGAAAGTGGCATCAGCATCAAGGAGCAACAAAATGGCTTTTGCAGTAATAACTGCTGCTGTATAATCACCTTCCCTATACATTGTGATGAAGTTGATGTATTTCTTCAGGAGGGAGGTAGCCGCTACAATAGCTACTGTAAGGTAATGCACAGCCTTACATGCAATATTCACATGGAACAGAATGTCACACCATACTACGACTAATATCAAGAACTTGAAGTCTAGAATTTGGTCTGCTAGACATAGTGCTTCAGGGCGAAGACCTGCATCTGCTTGAGGCAACTCTGCTACTTCCATCAGAGCGGCATAAACTTCTTTTGTTTGATATCAAATGGGCTTCACACTGTCGATGCCAGTTTCTCAGTAAGTGCCACTCAAAGGTTTCATAGTTTGGTTGGGCACATTTCCTTTCAGTATCTGCCACTGTTGAACAGAGGCAGAAAATAACACAAAGATGCGCTGTATTGCTTCAGATGTGCTTTATTGCTTCAGACCAACATGGCTACCTACAGCCCTTAAAGTTTGGTGTAGTGGTTAAGTGTGCGGACACTAATCTGGGAGAACCGGGTTTGATTCTCCACTCCTCCACTTCCAGCTGCTGGATGACCTTGGGCAAGCCATAGTTCTGTTAGAGCTGTTCTTGAAAGAGGAGTTTCTGTCAGAGCTCTCTCTCAGCCCCACCTACCCCACAGGGTGTCTGTTGTGGGGAGGGGAAGGGAAAGGAGTTTGTAAACCACTCTGAGACTCCATGTGAAGAGAGGGGAATAAATCCAATTTCTTCTTCTCTTCTTCTTCTTGTGGCACACCAGAGAAATAGATTCCTTTGATGATTATAATGATGCATCTACCAGACTGAGAGAGTGACAAGCCACAGCATATAAATAAAGCTCATTAGTTTAATACAGGTAGTTTTGCCTTGAACACCTTTCATTTCTTCATGTTGCTGCCATTATCAAAAACTTGGCCATTGCAGTCCTTAAGGCCGTGCTCTATAAGCCCTTGTCTAGTTGATTCATGAACTGCCCTGAATTGTAGGAAATGTTCTTTTACACAGATTTTGCCTCCATCTTTATTCACAAATTTCACTGTAAATTAATTTTTTTCTTGAGTGACTTACATCAAGTGTGCAATCTAATACAATGGAGCAATAGTTAGCTTCGTCCAACCTGTTACTTATGTTTTGTAACACTTTGTTGGCCATGGGGTGATCAGTTCATCCTGAATGGTTTTCCTGCAGTAGTGATAGTTACACTCCTTTGAAGAGACACATCACAAATGCTTGAGCATTACCTCATCGTACTTGCCAAGCATCTGTATGAGACCCAGAAAATTTTCACTGTTGTCTGTGAAGAGCTTATCCAAAGATCCCCACAATACCAGCTTGTGTGATGCCAGGAACACCACAATAGCCATTAAGTGTTCCAGCTCACCCCTCCAAATGCTAAATTTCTTGGCTTATAATTTGCTGGGGTTCTGCATCAATGCACTTGTTTGATCTAAAACTGGATTCAGTTTCAATCCACTTGCAGTATGCAGCCAAATAGGGGGATGACCTCTCATGCTGTTTCAGAATATCATTTAAGCTTTTCCTATCACTACTTCCAGTACTCCCAAGTGAAGAAGTGGCAGTAGCACCTCCTGAAAATATTTAACAGCAGAGGCAAAAAACCCCTTGTTGGTACTTTTAGAATATACAAGCCAGTGCCTTTGTCACTTCTGACCATTGTCTGAAACTCTTTCCGCAAAAGTTTTTGAGGTATGACATTTATTCTGATCTACAGGAAAAGTCATATCGTCAATTTCACTTGGCCCATTGGAAACAATTACATCTATATATGCAGGCTTCATTACCTTTGGACAAAATGCAAGATCAGCAGTAATACGTATGCTCTGTTATGGTTCCTTCTGTAGTATTATTCCACTTGGCCTCTGATCAGAGGCTGAGCTCTCACCGTCTTCTAAATTTCTGGAAACTGGATCTTTTCCACTGTCGTCCTTGAGCACTTCTACATTCATGCCACCTCTGCATGAAGAACTCATGGCTTCAGCAAGCTGAAGGAACTTCTGCACACTACCTACTTTTCTGTGCAACTGGGCCTCTTGCTGCACTTTGCGTTTTCTGTTCTGAGCCCCAGATCCCCTTTAAGAAGGCATTTTCACAAATATAGCAGTTGGATGTGATTACTTCAGTTCTATATATTGGGGCACTTCTTATTTTTAAAGTTCAGAAGAAAAGCAGCAAAATTACCTGGGCATTTAAGCAACCAAAGAGATCACACATAACTAATGCACACAGTTCTGCAGTGGAATAGTTGAGGCAGAATAAAATGAACTAGAGCTCTAAAATGAGACTGAAGAAGAGGCATAAGAGATTTAAGCCCTCAGAAAAGAAAACTTTGTGAAAGAAAATTCACAAAAGCCAGCTCTTAAACTGAGAAATGTTCAAGAATGTCATTGATGCAGCTACTGTTGTGCTGTAATAGCTCTAGCATACATTTCCCAGCAGCCCCTCCGCCATGGAAGAGGAAGTGGTCTTCCACTGGGAAGTAGCAGTGCTAATTCCAACTGAAACTATTCCTACTCCCCCCCCCCCAACTTAGTGCAATGTTGGAAATTCCTACAGTGTAACAGTTTTAATTTTCCAGAAAGACTGCTTTCAGTATCCTGGGTATTTCATGCCCATTCTAGCAGGTTGACACAACTAAGATTGAAGCTGTTTCTTTAAAAAAAGATGGAGAAGATCTGAACAGAGGGAAGAAGAATAAAGAAGTTACAGTCTGAGAGGGAAGAAAAATAAAGAAACTATAGCCTGGGAGGCTTCATTGGAACCCGGAACTGAAGCAGGAAGAGAGCACTGAAAGAAAGCAGCACAGGGAAGGTTGATTGTTCTGAGTCTTTTCACAGACACTGCTGGGAAAACCTGAGACACTGTAGGCCAGGGCCTGTTACATTGCTAGGTTTTGCAGTCTTGCACAAACTATACAGCTTGGCAATACTGCAAAGTTCACCAGGGGTACCAAAGGCACTCCTTAGCCACAGTGCTATTTAACATAGTGCTGTCCCTGCCCGGAACCAGAAGTGACATTAAATCTCTCTGGGAATCACTGGAAACTCTATGATTTTACCACAAAGTGTCCAGCAATTCCTAGAAATGCATGACATCACTTCCAGGTTTCCCCCAGAATTGACATCATGCTGTGACCAACAGTGCACCTCCATATCCCTCCCCAGTACCCCCTGGCTGCTGTGCCTAGGCATCTGTCAACATGTTGCATTTAAAAATATATAAAGCCTTGATGAGAGAAGGAGCATTAGCTGCTCCACCTTCTTGGTAGAGTTGAGGAAGCAAAGCAGGGCAAAGATGGCAGCAGCTGCTCCCTCCAAATGCCAGCATCTAAAATTAAGCAAACAGAGATTTGTAGAGTGGATTTTTTTTTTAAAGAATGACACTAAATAAAATTTGAAAACTGGCAAGGGGCATCCCGTGCAAATTGGTATGATTACGCTTTTTGTCCCCCCCCCCCCCGTTTTTTTCTGGTTTGTTTGGGACCACTTTTACTCAGATCTTTTTCTGGAAGCCAATTTTGAGCCACCTTTTCCCTTGTGTATAATGTTTCTGTCCATTTTCTTCGTCCTGCCCACTCCCATGCCCCTCCAACCCACTTTTCGATAATTGGACTGTCATCGTTGTCATACCACTTCCTCTCTTCCCCCTGCCCTGAAGACCAGTAGTTTCATTTATTATCTTTTTTAAAAAAACCAACACTAATATCAATATACTGTTATAACAATAAGGCTCAGCAGTTTCTGAACTGGCACCTTGCATTTAAAAATAGTAAGTCTTTAGGCTCCATCCCTGTGGATATATAAGGAAAAAAGGCATATCTCTGCAAAGGAAGAACTAGAGACTTGGCTTTTTAAAAAATGAGAATTGGGAATTCAGAGAACCTGCTGAGCCTATTGTTAAAACAACAGATTGATATATCAGTATTTTAGCCCCTTTTTAAAAAGGGGTAGTGCTGTGACACCATCAATGATACCACCAATGATGACAGCACCCTTCCTTGAAAACTCTGCTAATTTAAGGAACGAGTGGAAAAAATGGACTCCACAACTGTAGAGGGAGGGCAGACATGCAGAAGAGCCCTGCCCACACCAATTCCAATGTTTGTGGCTCAACTGCCAGAAAATCAGGAGTAAGCTGAGCATGTGGAAAAGCCTGGAGCATCTGATAGCTTCCCACTTGAAAAGACAGTATAGAAGAGAGCCGTGGTTTTAACAATTAGACTTAATGGCTATACAATTTAATGGATGGGGAGAAAGGGTGGCTCACCAGTTCCAGTCTTAAAATGTTCCTTTTCTCTATTCAGGCACATCTGTTTCATTATGCATAGAAATCAAGATTCAACCTGTGTTGGAAACCTTCATATCTGAGAAATTCTAAACACAGATTACACACTGACCAGAGGATCAGGATCCAAACAGAGATCTGGCGTGAGGTAAAAATGACCATGTACTCTGAGACAGAAAAAACAAGAAGATTCTCTTTTTAACCTTTCAAGTGCAGAGTTGAAAGAAATTCAACAGAATTTCAAAATTCCCATTCTGAATACTGTGTTTGACCTCAGCATTCAAAGTATGATCTCAGTTTTTTGAGTGAAGTTAGATTGAAATTGCAAGCACATTTGCAGTCACTTCCATGACCACCTGAGAATCTTCCCCTGCTCTTGTTAACATGCACTGCCTTCATTCAATCACTCCACACTTTCCCCCCTTTAAATGTCATCACAGACACTCCAGGCAGTGCAAAAGACAATCCCGACTTACATACCCCAGATGCCAGTCCTGAGAATTACATTCCCATCACAAGTAAGTAGTGACAATCTCCCTTTCTCTTAATTATCTGTCCACATGTCCCAGCACCTCTTCCTTTGCCATCCCTATCCAGTCCTTCATCCATTTTGTCCCCAATGAAATGACAAAGAATGCCTTGTTAATTTCACAGAAGCTTTATTCATTTGTTTATTTCATTGTTATTAATGTATGTACCCACACTGGCTTTTTGAAGAAAAACTAAATAATGCCTTCTCAAATCTTGGCTGCACCCATACGTCCCTGGATTTTCCTGTGTGGACAAGACAATCTCATTGCCAGTGATTTCTATACTGCCAGGATAGTGCCTTATTCAACAGTGGATAGATACAGCCCTGGCCCGTTTCCGAGGGACTGTGAAAGAAAAGCCTGGGTGGCAGGTGGCCCACAGTGATGAAAAGCAGGAAGACCAAAGAGACACTTCATAAAAGAGAGGTAAAATGTAAAAACCAGTTTCAAGTATATAGGGGTGGAAATGGAGGACAGAGACTCAAAATAAGCTTTGAATGTAGCACATATGTTCACAGGTGACACAAAAATGCATGAAGGTTTAAATGCAGCACCTGAATGGACATCATTCAATGAAAAAATTCAATACAAGCATATTTACATCTTTATTTCTTTCAGGCATACACACCAAGAAAGAGGCTCAAAAGCACATTAAGTGACGTGTCGGAAATATGTCTTAGTAAAAAAAGGCCACCATTTACCAAATCATACTACATCTCAATGGTCAAATTTTCCTGCATCCCTCTACCACTGCAGCTCACCAGATTTCATGAAAAGCTGCACCTGGAGGGATAGGAAGAGCATGAGAGGTGAAATGAGGGTCCACAGTGGGAGGCTGAAAATCACCCCTCTCCTTCTGCTGGCAGAAAATTACTACCAGATTCAACCCACTGACTGCTACTGAATGTCATCTGTAAGACAGCATCAAACGCTACATATTCCCTTAAGTGGTAATTTGTGGCCAAACCCTTCTGACTAAGAAGATGAGTCTCTGGCAGTATATGGGTAATGCCAGTTGCTTAGAACCAAGACACATCTCTGAAAATGACTCTTATTGATAATGTAGCTCTTCTGATTTACATGGTCAATGATAGAGGACACAAAGAACATAATGAATGATAGTGGACATAGTCAAAGTGTTCAATATGCTTCACATGCATCTTTACTATAAAATTTTCAGTGGAATGGAAATAAAGATTCAACATTTTGCAAAGTTACTTAGCTAGGACTAACAGAAGTAAAATAGATTATACAAAATAAGAGAAATGATGCAAATATACTCCATTTGTATAACATTTATTTACAGCCCACTTTTCTTGCTGACACTGAAGATGGATTAAATATATGCAAGGAGTGGATCTTTTCACATTTTTAAATGTACAAAATCTGCTCAATCTTGTCTGTTATCATATATAGTGAAATATAATAGAAGTGGATCAGCACACAGCGACTGGGCTCTTTATCTCATTTTTAACACAGTAGATAAAATGCTCAGTTTTGGTGGACCAACTTTGTCTGCTTCAGAAAGGGGAATGGCTACACTGATCTCTTAATCCAATAGAACAAAAGGGACATTCAAGTTCAGAGTGAATCAAAGGAAAAGGATATAACTCATCTGACTAAAAAAAAGATGGCTAAAGAAAGTGTCGGGTTAGAACAAAGAAAATTATTAAGGAGATAAAAGAAATCCATCAACTTAACACAGAGAAGGTTCAAAACATTTTGGTTGTTGTTATTGTTTAATTAAATTGTGGAACCGCTGCCAGATATGGTGATAGCCAACACAATTGGGTTAGATCTCTTATTAGTCTGACCCAATCATGTTGTTCTTAGAATCACACAAAATCTTATGGTCTTAAATACCTTCTCATGCTAATCAGCCTGAGAAACTCATTGCTGCATGAAATGGGACTAGACCAGGTCACAGCAAAAGACAGATACCTTGTTCATACCCTGGGGACCCATTTAAATCTGGTTTATATACTCTGCTAATATTCAGAAGCAGGAAGACACATGACCAGTGCAGTTTCATGATTTGCCTGTGCCCATTTGTGCTTTCCATAGGTTGGTACTGTGTGATGGCAAAGGAGCGGATGGTCCATAGTTTGTTTACTGTGCCTGTGTCCTGAGTTGCATGTCCCAGGAGACACATGTACACATGTACCAGGAGACAGCCACTGTATTTCTCCGAACCTATACACGATACCTGCTATGATTCATACTGACATATATGGCCTTTCACCTCCCCATGCAGAGCAGGTAGCTAGTACTATTACTTCTCTGCAATTGAGAACATGGACATTTGTCCATCAAAATGCCATAAGAGAACAGCCACAATGTTCTAACCTGCAGGAAGTTTGTGGCAACTCAGGACACAGGCACAGTAAACAAACTATGGACCATCCGCTCCTTTGCCATCACACAGTACCAACCTATGGAAAGCACAAATGGGCACAGGCAAATCATGAAACTGCACTGGTCATGCAATGAGAAGTGGCTCCATTAGATTTGCCACTATCTTCTTCAGCACTGGGTGGGATTTTATTGTTTATTTGTTTTGCACGTCTGTAGTATGCCCTTATAGTACAAAATTCTCACTTTGACTGGGGCATAATCATCACAAAACACACACTCACACAATATGATGCAACAATAAGAACACTGAAATCCACAATAAAGGATGAGTGACTCTATAGTTGTCCAATAAAATCAATTACAACCAGAAAATTCACACAAAACAAAAATTACTGGGAGAAAAGCAGACGTGAAAAGGTTTTAAATAAAACAAAAATTACTGATTTTTACAAACCCTACATTAAAAAATTCCAGAGGAGTGACTGTGTACTGTGGATTTTAACTGTAAGCTACCTCAAGCAGGACTCTGAAAAGGCAGCATAGAAATATTCTTAATCAATAAAAAATAAAATTAATTAGCCTGTTCTTGCAAAAGACAACAGAAGTCCTGTGGCACCCTGAAGCGTAACAAACTTTATTCCAGCATAAACTTTCAGGAGTCAGAGCTCACTTCATCAGATGTGTGGGGGTGGAAATTCTTTGGAACCTATTTAAAAGGTCCCAGGCACTCATACTCAACCTAGCAAATTTCAGGAGACAACTGATTCCACAGCTTGGAAGCCATTATAGCAAAAGGCTTCTCTGCCATGGCCACTAGCCTCGTGGATGGTGAAACAACCCAAAGACCCTCAGTTCTTGATTTCAAGGTACACAGAAGATATACGTAGGGAAAATGCTCATTTAAGATTGGACTCAAAATGGTGGAGCTCAGGAGGGGGATATTCTCACATTACACCACAGACAAGGATTTTGTTTGTATTCCCTTCTACAGCATACTTGGCACAAAGTGTGCTTAATTCTGCCCTTGGGAAGGCAAGTGCATCCTACTCTCTGAACATACAAAACTACTGTATACAGAATCAAGCCCCGACAGTGTAAGATAGAAAGCGATTTTCCACAAGACTGATAGTGCTGTTCCTAATCGCAGTGACACCTTTCTAAGCCCACTGACAGTAACTTAGTGGGAGCCTTTAAATGGCTATGGACCTTCTGCATGCAAGGTATGTACTCTGTCACTCAGCTACAGTCCCTCCCTCCTCCCTGCACTTCAGGGTATTGGTTCCTAAAATGTATTATGATTAACATCCTAAAATCATGTGGTTTTTACAACTCCACCACTCTTGCACAAATCTGAATGCAAACAGGATTTTTCAAGCAGTATGCTGACCACTGCAGGGTGAACAGCGGGAGGGAATGATGTATCACATGCTGTCAGCTTCCTGTCATTCTGACATTGCCAGAATGGAATTAAAAAAACAAACAACTTTCTATGACCAAGAAGAAAATTCCTCAAGAAATCCCCCCACGCCTTCTACAACAAGCATCTGAAATGGCAGTCTCAAGAACTACAGCCACCATGTCAGGATCTTATTAGGAAAGATCATGGGGCAAAAGAAAAGTTCCCTTGAAGGGAAAAGCAGCATACAAGGTGCGCTTTACTTGCAGAAAGAACAATGACTTCAGAAAAGGTGTAGGACAGTAGGTAAAGTCCAGCAGGGTGTTTTATACACAAAGCATCAAGCTTTACTCTAAGGATGTCAGGTTCTTCTGCCTCCTAAAAGCTGATTTACACATCATGCAAAATGGGATGCTAGAATTCTGGACTGTACCGCTTCAGATTATGAGAGGGCATTCTCTTGAAAGCTTCCACCGGTAAAGCATTTCCAGGAATCAGTACATCAGAAAGGAAGCCTTACCACCCTAATGAACTAATATTCTATAAGCAAGGAGAGGGTTTTTTAAGCAAAGGAGCACGCAAGAATCTGTTGTTGTCAAACCCACCCACCCCCAAATCGTACAGTCCAGAATTGATCCACCTCATTCTGCAAAATATGTACATTGGCTCTCAGAGTCCAAACCAGTTTCCACAGGTACTACTGCTGTGGACACTGCATCTCTTCCTTCTCATAAGGGGCAACCACAAGACCACTCTATATTATTCCAATAAAACATTAAGCGGTTTAATCTTAAACAGGGTTGCACCCTTCTAAGCTTATTGACCTCAACTGAATTAGAATGGCATAACACTGCTTAGAGTTGCACCTACATTCAAGCCCTTAAACAAAGTTTGAACAAAAATATTCAGATGTCCTTCCCGTATCGCCTGCATTAGGGCAGAACAAAAATGGGGCATTTCTCCATCTGAAATGCTCTGTGGGAGGCACAGTCCTCAGTCAGCCCTTATGTACGATGACAATATCTTCTGTGCCTTACTTGCTTAGCATGCCGTTCATTTCACCGTTCTTCCTGAATAAAGCTTGTGCCGCTATCAGCTGACCCGTGAGGTCCCAGTTCCTTCTGTTCACTAGTTGGCTCTTGCATTACAGCAAACAGCAATGCATGAAGATAGCGATTTCTGTACTTTCCAAACTCAAGTTCCCTGCCTTCTCTTCCAAGCCTTGACTTGGCAGAAAACAGACCGATGAGACATACAAACACAAATGCCCCCAACTGGGTGCCTGCCAACCGAGCACTATGATAAGAGGCAATTCATGGACCAGGCATCCTTTCTCATGCCACTCCTTGGTTCACAATCACAACATATTTGGTTTACAAGAAAGACATTTAGCTGAGAAGGGAAGAAAACACCATGGCCCACAGGAGAAACTCAAGGGGGAGATTGGATACAGGGGAGTTTGGGGAGAGGGGAGATTGGTTACAGGGGAGTACAAAAAGTAGCCAATGAAACAGGAGTGGTTCCAAAGAAAGGGGGATGGGCATGTATAATCTACAACAAGATTGGATCAAGAACAGCAGCTAAGGAGCCACCATATGGAACCTAAGGATACATGACAGCAAGAACAGAACTGAGAAGTCGGGTTGCCTTGGGGACCCTATTTGGATGGAAAGGCAGGATTGAAATGTTTTAAATCCATCAGTTAATATATTCAATACAGTTGCCCAAAACCAAGCTGGGAGAAGAACGTGGAAAAGTGCTACAGGAATAAAGGATGGGAGATTCCTATGTGGAATGGCTAAGGTACTGAAGAAGACATTGACTGAGCTAAGACACCTGGAGGAGAAACAGGGATCCCTGGCTCTGATACTGCTGTTCAGGAAATCACCTTGGCCAGAGCAATGGGGTATTTATGTTAGCTGAATGGTCAGAGCAAAGTGGTTGTCCTTAAGATCTACCTAAGAGGGGAAATCTATTTAAGAGTGCAGTAGGGGGGAAGCAGAGTTGGTTAGGACCAAAAACTAGTAGAATCAGGGAGGATGAACAGAAACAATGGCTGAGGGATCTAAGACTCAGAAGATCCCAGTTCCAAAGGGGATGGGTCCAGTAAAAAAATGTGAAATCAGATTCTGGGATCTTGCTGCAGAGTGTGGCTCTATTCTTCTTTGGGATGGAGATCAGTGGACCTAACCAGAAGGACTGGCAAAATGGCTCAGATTCATGCGAGAAAAGAAACAAGAAGAGTTTGTGGAAGACAGATCAACAACAGGCAATCGGGGTGGCAGGGACTGGGCAAGCAAAGAACTAAGTCAGGAAGGATCCGCAGATGGATCAAGAGGGACTGAAGGATGAAAACACTCAAAACTAGTCTTCCGTAGAAGAAAACGGGCCCAATCCAGAATGGGCTCCCATGTCTGACGGGGAACCGGACATAAAAAAGTGTATGAAAAGTTAGGGAGGGGAAAGAAGGGAGGAGGAGAGGAGATTTACGATCCATGTGTGGGGCTTCTCGGGAAAGCGGATCAGAATTCCTTCAGCAATCGGAGGAGCATTTTGCAGTGGCAGAAAATGGGGGGCCGGGGGGCGGGACCGCACGGGGCGGGGGGAAGGAGTTCTCTCACCAGCACCAGTGCGAATCTCTCCTCCAGCTCCCCCTGATCCGGCATGGGCACCTTCCCCGGCGGGGGCTGCAGCAGCCCGGGCCCCCCGCCGGGCTCCCCGCTCTCGGTATTCCCCATCCCGGGCCCAGGCGGCTCCCGGGGAGGCGGGGGCGGCTCAGCCCTCCTGGGGTGACCAGATGGAGCGGAGCCGCCGTGGCCAGGCGGCGGCGGCGGCGGCGCGGCGGCGGCTGCCTCCCAGTCCCTCCCTCCCTCGTTGCCCGGCCTGGGCCAGGCGCGGACTCCCGGCACCGCCCCCGGCACCGCCTGCCTGAAGACCTCGCCCGCCCAGCGGACGGAAAGGCCGCCCCCGCCTCTGCGAGAGCTCCGGGCTCACACGGGGCGGTGAGCAGAGCCGTCGAGGAGACTCGCATCCGATCCGCCCCAAAATGGGCTTTTCCTGCACGGCTCCTGGCTTGGAAGTCCGCGCCGTCCAGCATGCGGCCAGGCGGCCGGAGGATCTCCCACCTCCTCCGGCTAGGGTGCCTCTCTGAAAGGAAAGCCAGGGGGATTTAATGGGCCCTTACTTCCGAGCAGACGTGCAAAGGATCCGGCTGGATGCTCTAAGCACTCGACAACGACAAAAGAATGTCTCAAACGGGGACTGACTAACTTTCAGTCCTGCTGTGGTCTACGTTTCCTGGAATCCTTAGTGCCCACCGATGGGTGTTTAAAAAAAAAAAAAAAAAATTAAAAAGCAAGAGTGCGGATGACTTGGTGTGAAGCAGTCCCGCGTCTGTACCCTCGCATCGTAAGAAGAAGGGCTTTGCTGGATCCCGCCGAGGCCCACCTCTTTCAGCCGCCTTTGCAAGAGCCCCTAACGACTTGGCCCCCTCCCGAAACTGGGCAGCGATCCCCCGTCCGGCGGCAGGAAAAGTCCCCGAGTGTGCAATCCTATATGTGCCTTCACACTACAGCTTGTGTGTGCGTGCTTAGAAGGCAGTCGCGTGTAATCCTATGGGATTTACCTACTACATGTAGCCTTACTGGGGAGCAAGCCTTCTCTCGAGTTCAATAGGGCTTGTTTCCGAGTACGCTAAACCCCACTGAATTCGGCGGGACTAGTTTCTATACACCAGAGCTGCAGACAGACATGTTTAATTTTGCAATGATTCGCACCGAATCCGACGGGATTTATGACTACGCAGTAAACGCGGTTACGAATGAGATGAGGCAGGACCAAGAAGAGACCTTGGGGCACTGTCCGCTGAACTCTTCGCCCATCTCTCCCCCCCCCGCCCCTCCTCCCCCCCCGGACAGCTCTTTGGCGGGGCTGCAAAGAGCCAAGACGGCGACACAAAGGGAGCCGTTACTCAGCCCTGCCCAGCCCATTCCTGGGCATTCGGCCTTCGCAGCAGGGAAAGGAGCGGCTGCCCCCAAGCGGCGGAGAACCGGCATTGTAGCAGCCTGGCTATTTGTTCTCGCTTTCAGTGGGAGGAGCGGGAGACCTTGCCCAAATTGCAAGCCACGCCCTCTATCGCGCATTCCCGCCTGGGACACCCACGCAGGAGGTGGCGGAGCCCCACGGCGGACTGCGTGGTTTTGGGAGCATCGCCTTTTGGCGCGCTCCTCTATTATGTTTAAAACTCCCGGCAAATACAAAAGAAAAGGGGGGGGGATTTCTGTGCTGACTTTCTACTTGCCGGGAGGATTTTTTTAAATTCCAAACTGGAATCTACCTTTTGTAGTCTGACGCCCCGGAATCCGTTGTACCGCACTGGGGCTCTGGAGCACATCCTTCTTCTGCACGTGGCAACCTGAGTCCTCTAAAAATACTGTAAACCATGTCCCTTAAATCACTATCGTGATAGCCTAGAATTTTTGCCATCAACCTCAGGTTAGCTTTGTGTCCAGGGCCTTTTTTACACGTTATGTTTTTAGGAGTATACTTATGCGACAAATGAGGTTGCCAGACAACAGAAATCTATTCCCCTGGAGAAAATGGTTTGTTTTGTTTTAGGGGGCAAATGGAATCTGTGGCATTATACCCTGCAGACCTCTTTCTCTTCCCCAAACCCTGCCCTCCCAAAACTCCACCCCCAAATGTCCCCACTCGAAATTTCCCATCACGGAATTGGCAACTCTTAACAACAAATGGATGTTTAAAAACATACCTGTCAAGTTTTGCTCCTCAGGAAATCCTGACTGGCCTTAGTTCCCAAACAGGAATGCATTCAGCAGCAAGCTCCAGTTTGCAGGGTTGCTTCATGATGTAGCATTTAATCTTTTTATTACATCATCTCTATGCCAATAAACACTACTTAACTTATTACAGCATAACTACTGGTATGCATCTTTAGCAGTAACTAATTTAAAAGGATTTCATGCCATGCATTAGTTCTACACAGATAATTAAAAGAGAGCAATCATTAAAGTTCATGAAAACATCTTACCCAAAAGTAAGTTAATTATGGTTATATGCTACTGATGAAGGATCTGTGCCCAAATGCATTGTGTTTTAATTTATTTGGCATTGTGTGTTATGTTATTTGTATGTGCACATTTATTTCCTATTCTTTAATTTGTTATTGATTTGCTCATATATTAGGTTTTGTGCACATAATTGGATTGGTTCATTTGTATATTGCATCTGTGATGGACTGTCAAGAGTTAATGCCTAACAAAGTGTGAGAACCTTTGAGTGACAAGCTGTTCCAATGCAATTTTTCAAGTCATTCAGTTAAAGAATAACAGTTGAGAACTGACAGTTGAAGAAGAGACATTTAAGCACTGACCCTGAACTGGGAAGGAGGCAAAAAGAGTGAGAGGATCAGAGATGATCCCCATTCAAGCCAAAAAGGGAAGTTGCTTCTAGTTAAGAGAAGAAATCCCTGCCCAGTGAAAAGGGAGATAGTTGTCAAAAGAGGAATGATCCCTGGTCTGTATATACAAAAGGATTTTGAGAACTTGGTTGTATGTTCCTGCCTTCTAGACTTTAAGAGTCAGTGAAACTCAGAAACCTATGATTGAATGTTTAAGTAGAAACTGAAAAGAAAGCCTCTCTCCTCAAAGTTTTAAAAGGCCTTTTTGAATAGCAGAAACACGTACTTGTTGGCAACAAATTATCTGGAATTAGTGTGAATACAGAGTTACCTCAATTTTATTATTGGTTCATCTCATACATCCTACTCCTGATTCCACTGACCTTTTCTCCTCTCTCTTTTTGCTGGATATTTTCCCCTTTTTGTGAAACGGATACCTCCCATATTTACAAGTTTTCAAAATCACCTTCCGACAATAACTAGCTATCCCACTTGATAAGAGTGGATATTCTATTCTTATACATTCAAACAACATACAAAGTTATCTGTATTCAAATACCTTCTTAACATATATAACAACTATATCATTTGGCTACTTTTGATCATTTCAAATAATATTTTAAAATGATGATTACAAGTTTCTCCTACATATGATTTATCGGTTGGCCCTCAACCAATACACCCTATCTTTGAGCTATATCTTTTCAAATGCTTCTTGTACCTGGGCTCCAACACATATTTACATTTATTAATTTTACTTCATTTACAGTCTACCTTCCTCCCCAGTGGGGACTCTAAGCAGCTTAAATTGCCCTCCATGTTATCCTCACAACAACCCAATGAGGTAGGCTAGGTTGAGAATGTGTGACTGGCCCAGGGTGACCCAGCCAGCTTGCATGGCAGAGTTGAACCCAGGTATCCCAGGTCTTAGCCCAACACTCTAACCACTACACCACACTAGCTCCACTAATAGGGGTTAGGCTGTTTCTAATCTACTAATCAACTGTTACTTTTTTGTTCCTTACCCCTCTCCAAGGCTATTGTATTCTGCATATCTGGGTCTGGGTTCCCTATTTGGCATGTTTAACTAAGTCAGCCCCCCCCCCCCCGCGGTCTCTGGCCTGCAGAAGCATCCTCCATGATCTTGTTGATCAAGATCGGCAACTGTTCCCCTATGTTCCTGACCATATCTGTGACAATAAGCAAGTGGGAATGTTCTTACACACAGAACTGTCAGCTGCAGTTTAGGAAATGACTGTAGATTTTGGGTGGTGCCTGTGGGGGGGGGAGTGTGGGGAAAGAACTCAGGAGGGATGTCATGCCATAGAAGTTGCCATTTCCTCCAGGGGAACTGCTCTCTGTAGTCAGGAGTTCTTGGAGTACTCTGTGCCCCACCTGGAGGTTGATTGATAACCCTAAGAATACATTAAGTTGCTTGGTCTCTCAGAGTCAATGTTGTCTACTCTGACTGACAACAGCTCTCGAGGGCCCCCGGGCATAGGGGTCTTTCACATCATCCGCTACGTAATCCTTTTAACTGGAGATACTGAAGACTGAACCAGAAACTAAGAAGAAAAATTAAGGGGGGGGACACACCCAACCCTGAAATGAATTAGGTACCCAAAAGGCTGAGAAAAACCAAACAAAATCAACAAAATTATTAAAAGGATAATGACAAACATAAGGATATCTAATACTTTCAAACAGAACAAACTCTATAATCAACAGACTATATGTTTTTCAGCCTCTAAAAGCCTTCTTCAGTGGTCAGTGATATATACACCATTATTACACAGAATAGAACAGACCTGACCAGGCACAGAATAATTTTTTTAAAAAAAATGCTACAAACAGTCATTGAATACATTAATACAGAATCTAACTTTCCACATATAATGTATATCCATTCCAATATAAACTCTGGTCCATGCATAGCTAGGCCAGTTATCAAACCACACAGGCCTGGGCTATGCCAGTTGCCCTGTGACCTCAGGACTTAGCACCTCACGCCACAGTGGCAGCTCACACACTCTTGGGCAATGGGCGCGCCACATGGGAGGACTACTCACAGACAGAGCAAATAGGTGGAAGCAGCCACAGAGAGTCAACAGACCTCTGAGGACTTGGTTCCCCCCACTGCCACCACAAGGGCACACACTAGTTCCCCCTGCAGGCAGGGTGGCCCAGAGCAGCCATAGCCGCAGCACCCCACCCCACTGCAGAGCCATGGTCCAGTAGTTGTGGGATGGACGCCCCATCACAGAGCAAGATAAGTCCACTGCCCCACATTCTTCTTTCGAAGATCCCCCTCCCACACCTACATCCCCTCCCCCCACCAGGGGCCGTGGCCACACCCGGACAAGCACGACAGGCAGCCCCAGGGCAGACCACAGCACAGCACTTGCCTGGTGGGGGGACACAGCCAGCCACTGCCTTCTGGGGGGCACCGCCCTAAGACCCACCCACCATTGAGGGCAGCTCCAACAGAGCTGCGGGGTGGCCACCAATGTATACAACCCTGTCCCCACACAGCATTATTCTGCCTTCCCCAGAGACCCACCTGCCACCTGGGCGGCCCAGCCTAGGCTGAAGAGCTCCTGGAAGCAGAACCACCAACCAGACAGCAGAGACCATCTCCCACGGCCCCACATCCCCTGGTCCTGCCCCCAAACCTCCCGGACTGTTCCAAGCCACCTGCCCTGAGATCCTGTGGGCAGGCAGGAGTTGGTGCTTGCTGTACATCCCCACACTACTGTTGATCCTTTTCTTTCCTAAACTGGGATCCCTCTGGTAATCCATCCGTGTGCCACTCAGCAGCTGATGTCCAGAACCATCTGTGGCAGTGGTAGGACTGGCACAGCCTTCCCTGGAGGACCCCCACCCAGCCTCGGGGCTGACAACCCTACTACATGGGCAGTGCCCCCAGGGGGTGCTAAGTACAGAAGGTGGAGGAGATGGCCCACACCGCCACAGTCTCAAAGCAGTGCACAAGCGTGAAGAAGCAATAAACTTTACTCGGAACTAATAATAACAACAAAACTAGCACCAGCAAACTCATACAGGCACAACCGCACTGGGAGGGGAACAGTCCCGAGAAGGAAGGGCCCTAGCCCCATAGGTGCCCAGCACTGTCGAGGGTATGCCCGCAGCCCCCTTAATCTAACAGTGCCCCCAGGACATTCAACAGCTGGCCCATGACCTCAGAAAACTGCTTCAGGTGCCCCTGGAATCCCCCTGGCCTTTGGGCCAGCCGCCACATTACATGCCTGCCATGACTGCCAGCAGGCTGCACAAGTGGCGCTCCATGTCTGCCTCCTTCTCCAGGCACCGCAGGATGGCCGCCACCTGGCCCAACCGGCCTTCGTACAGTGCTGGATGGCCATAAGCGACAGCCCTGTGGAAAGGAGCAGGGGAATGGTCAGACCATGGGTTCTGAGTGGAACCAGACCACTGTCTGTGAGGGCTTGGGGCTTCTGGGGAGCCAGAGGCATCTCATCCAGGTCCAGGAGGCCCATCAGCTCCAGGTCTGGGACCTGATGCCCTCCATGGATGTCTTGGATCCACTGCCAGTCTTGGCTGAGGAAGAGCTGATTAAAATCATAGGCCCCTCCACCGACACCAGCCCACTGGGCTCCTGAGGGACCCCTTGACCCTGCTCCAGCCTCAGCCCTTGGCGTGCCCTCTATGGATGCCAGTCCATCATTGCTATGTGGCATGGGTCCTGCGGGTGTGGCTATATGGGACAGGGGGCCCAAGGGGACATGCAGAGCACATGAGGGCACCTGGCAACAGCATCCTTGACATAGGGACACCCTTACCTACTCACCTCCCAGACACAGTACCATGGGCTGGTGTGGTATGGGCCACAGAAGCTAGGGCCCCACTGGGGGACCACCTCTGCTTCCATATGTGTTCCCAGACCTGCTCCCACTCAGCAACGTCCTGAACCATCTGGCCCTCTGTTGCCAACTCTGATGCCCCATCCCCTGCGTCCGTGGGCCAGAAGGTCTCCCCCTCGCCCCTCCAGTTGTTGAATGGCCATGTTGTAGAGCATGGCACATATGGCAAACAGCTTGCCAACACTCAGGGCCTGCTAGACCCTGCGGCACCCTCCTGTGGTACGGGCAACTGAAGTCCACCTTCATTTGGCTGAATGCCTAACCATGTGGGTCCTATAGTGGGCATGGTTGTAGGTGGCATGGTCTGCTGGCTTGTCCCTGGCATACGGCATGAACAGGTTGGGGACAGAGAGTAGTCCTGATCAACTGTGGCAGAGAAAAGGACAGCCATTCCCCCACCCCCTGCAGGGGAACTGACCCAGCATCCATCCCTTGCTGTTCAACCAGGCAGCCAACAGGTCTCTCTAGGAAGCTGACCATAAAGTCCATGATGATGCACTTGTGGTCACAGCTTGCTTGCATGTTCAAGCTGAAGAAATGGTGTGAGCTGATATAGACCCATGGCTTGTCCCTGGGGTGATGAGCATGATGTGGGTGCACAGCCTCCCATGATGTTCAGGAAGTCCACAAATGCAGAGAGCCCAGCACAGATGAGGGTCAACTCCAACACCTCTGTGGGGAAGTGCACATTCTCCTGCAGGTGCAGCAGCATGGCATCCAGGAAGCTATGGAGGCAGCAGCTCACCAAGGACTGGGACTCTTTCAGCACCTTGACCCCTACTACCTGGAATAAGCCTGTGGCAAGGAAACAGAGGAACAGCTGCACCTTTTGCAGGATCAGAGATGGACCTGAGGGCAAGTGCCTGACCCTGCAGCAGTGACTCAAGCTCCTCACGAAGGGCTTGGTTGGCCACCCTGTCCAGGTGGAACTGCTCCAAGTAGGTGGAGTCCACAAGCAGCACGGTGCTGATGCAGTCTTGGTAGTACCCAGCACAGCACCCCCTGCAGCATTACCGTGCCAGCCAAATAGCACAGTCCGGAGGTGAGTCAGACAAATCCCAGGCTGGGCAGTGGATGGAAAGGCCACCATCCTGCTGTATGCCATCTGGTAGCTGAGGAGAAGAGGAGCTGGCTAGGAAAATGGATTGAATAGGGAGGCCTCCTGTTATGCCTAGACCCCTCTTCTCTCGAAAGGATGAGTCTGGTGTGTAGGAAAACATGACACAGGCAACCATCTTTCTCAGCATCTCACAGGGTCACTCACTCTACTCTTTCCTGGTCTGCAAATAGGATCAAAATAGGTCCTACAGTCACATGGAATGTGTGCCATCAAATATTGACCAGAGGCTTGTCTGGGAAAACTGATCCTAAAGGTGCATTGTCACAGGAAATGTTTCTGGCAGCTCCCTCCCCTCTTTAAATCACTCTCTACACACCGGTAATCAAAGACAGCAGCTCCCTGAGGCTCAGGCCCGATCTCCTAATGCTGTCCTCAGGGGGTGGGCTCTGTGCCCGGAAGGCACCCCATAGCTGCCCCATGTCTATCTTGTGGCTGGCAGGAGGTAGGGATGCACTCCTCTGTCTAGAGTTTCCTATGGTGCCTGCGTTCCTTTGTAGCATGGTGGCTGTGGCGGCTATGGGGTGAGAGCCAGAGAAGGGGGAAAGCTCTGAGGCAACTGCCTTCTGGTCTGATGAATATCCAGTCCCTCACTTTGGCTCTCCTATAGATTCTTTTTTTTAAAAAAAAACTGCTCCCAATTTTTTATTATTTTTTTATTATTTTTTTATCAATTTTATAACAAGCTACAACAACAAACACACAATACAGTACAACAAATATACAATACAATACAATACAATACATTGTCATACAATACAAAATCACAGTAGACGTAACACAAAAAAACCTACACCACAAACATAAAACATACACGGTGGTTGTCTATCTTGTTTAAAACTATGCATCATTCAAAATTATGTTACCTTTTACATGAGTATCTCTTATTACTAATCATCTATAACATCTCTGATTTTATCTTTTCTTTAGCTAGTTCTTTACCCTCTCAGCCATTTAATTTGTACCAGTCATAAAACTGTTGCCAAGTGTTCTGGAAAGTGGAATCTACATGTCCTTTCATAGTCAAAGTCAACTTATCTATCTCCGCCGCCTCGAATATCTTCGCAATAAATTCTTGTCTTGATGGTATCTGGGTGATTCTCCAATATTTTGCATACAAAATTCTGGCAGCAGTTGCCAAATATATTAACAGATAGCGATCATCTCTATTTACCTCCTTAGGTAAAATACCTAACAGCAATATCTCTGGCTTAAAGGGAATTGTACTCCCTATAATTTTCTGTATCAATCTGTGCACCCGTACCCAATAGCTTTTGGTAATGCTACACGACCACCACATGTGATAGAATGAGCTCACTTTGTTCTCACATTTCTAGCACTTATTGGAACATTTAACATCATATTTAGCAATTCTTTCTGGTGTAACATACCATCTATAAACCATTTTATACATATTTTCTCTATAAGAAATTGCTTTAGTTATTTTGACATTTTAATTCCATATCTGATCCCACTGCTCCAATTCTATATTATACCCCGAGTTCTGGGCCCATTGGATTGTATTTTGTTTCACTATTTCATCTGCCATCATATCTTTTAAAAGTACTCTGTACATTTTCTTTATAAACTTCCCCTCTGGTGCACTCAATATTTTCTCCAACTCTGTCATTGGTTCAATAAACCCCATCTTCTTATCCTTAGCGTATCTCGATTCCATCTGGGCTCTCTGCCACCACGTTAAATCTTCTTGTAATTTAAGCTCATTTCTTGAGTTCAATATATTTATATATCTTCTTGGTGGGTTTTCATCATATAATCTAGGTAGAGTAAACGCCTCCAATGGTAGAACCAGTTTAGAAATTTTCACAAACCATCTCCTTTGTATGATTTCCCATACTTTTAAAAGTGCAGCCCGTATCCAGTGTTGTTTAAAATACTTATGCACTGATGCTTTTTGATACTACAGAAATGCATGCCAACCCAGTTGCAAATCGTGACCTTCTAGTTTTAATATCCTTCTATCATCTAACATAATCCATTCCTTTATCCAAGCCAGTGCCACAGCCCTATAATATAATGTCCAGTTAGGTAGCCCAAAACCACCTCTTTCCTTTGAATCTTGCAGGGCCTTCAATCTAATTCTAGGGTTTTTCCCCAGCCAAACAAACTTTGTTATTAGCTGATCCAATTCTTTAAAAATTGAAAAAAATTGCAATATTGGAATTGTCTGGAAAAAAAATATCCACCTCGGTAAAATATTCATTTTAACCAGGGCTATTCGCCCCATCAACGAGATGGGTTTTCCCATCTTTCTAAATCTTGTTTTGTTGCTTTTAATAACTCCTTGTAATTATTTTCCTGTAATGCACTAAATTTATTAATTAAATTGATTCCCAAGTATTTCACTTTGTCATACATTTGATAACCTGACTCTCTTTGTAAAGTATCTTTTTGTTCTGCTTTCATATTCTTAGTCAAAATCTTCATTTTATTAATATTCTTAGTCCCGCCACCTGACCATATTCCCTTAAAGTCTTCTTTAATTCAGGGATTGAGGGAAGGGGGTCCTCTAATATAAAAACTAAATCATCAGCAAATGCAAGAAGCTTAAATTCCTCCCCTTGCACCTTCAGCCCTCTTATTTTCTCATTACGCCGTATTGCTTCATTAAGTATCTCCAATGCACAGATATACAACAATGGTGACAAAGGACAACCTTGTCTTGTACCCTTTTGGATTTCAAAGTTTCCAGTTCTATCACCGTTAATCATCACTGAGGCAGTTTGCTTTGTGTATATCGCCTGCAACATCTGAATAAATTCTATTCCCGCCTCCGCCATCCTCAATATCTCCAGTACAAAGCTTCAATTCAGATTATCAAATGTCTTGTCTGCATCTAAAAAGATCAGGGCCATTCCTTTTTCTGGGTGCGCTTCATAATATCTCCTATAGATTCTTTATACCCCAACCACCCACAACAAAGAAAACTGGGGATAAACGATGTGCTCTCTAAACATGTCTTATCTGCAAACCTGCTAGACTAAGGTTGTACTTATAAGTGAGGTAAATAGAGACCACTGCTTCTTAGATTTTTGACTTGACAGTCAAGACAGAGATGGAAAGGAGCAACATAGGTTTACTTAACAGAAAATAAAAAGAAAATAAAGTATTTAATAAGGTAAATATGATGTGTGGATAACTTAGATATATAAAGTAAAGCTGGCTCTCAAATAAAGTAAATAACCCAAGGGGAGATTTGATTCCTCTTTCTCTGGACAGGGTGCCTCAACAGAATACAGGCTGTTCTTTTCTCTCACAGAGCACCTTAATACAGAACCTACACACACCAGTTGGGAATGATGGATCCTTAACAGGATGCTTATTTGTCCCATTAAAATAAACTTTCTTCCCTAAGCCACCCCAAACCCTAACTAAAAAGCTAAATAAAAGACTGGCTAAGCCGACACTCCTTTCCAGAGCCACAAAACCCCAGTCCAAAGTTAAAAAAAGGTTTCTTCTCCCTTCTTAACCTGAGGCTGGCTCACCCCCTCCCATCCAGTGGAGTTCCATGGGCTCTGAGTGGCTGACTTGGACTTGCATGAAGCCTAAATCACAAGGATTGGTTCATAGCCCTGGAGAAGAGGCGGGACTTTTAAGGATGTTTGCCATGGTGCCATGGCCATGCTGAGCCCAGCAGGTGGCAATGCCCATGAGCAGCCCAACTGGACTGAGGTGGAAAAGTTCCTGCATCATGGGTTGGTGGTGGTGCATGCCAGTGCTCACTACCACCAGAGACAGCTTCGTGACTGCTCGCCCGAATGCCTTCTGGCACACGGAGGAGGAGGAGTGAGTCTGCCCTGGGCCAGGCTGCCTGGACAGAGATGTCTGCCCTGAAGTAGTGAAATTACTCCTTTGGGCCGACTTGGAGGCAAGTGTGGGCCCTCGTGGCCCTACAAGCAGGCAGTGCTGGAAGACCTGCTGAGGCCATACTGCAAGCAGTGATCCTACCTGTCACAGTGTTGAGGTCCTGTCTAGCAGGTATGTGGCCTTGCAGCCATGCTCCACCATTGGAGTAGCAACAGACATGCTCCACCATTGAAGTATGCAGTTGCCTCCCTTACCATCCACTCAAACCTGCCTTTCCCTCTACAGGTGACTCACTCCGTGGGGTGGTCAGTACCAAGCTGTCTGGTGCCAGGACCAGTGAGAGCAGTGTGGTGCATATCAGCTTGGGGACTGTGGGCCTGGACGTGGGCTCAGAGGATAAGGACATCCAGTGCTGTTGTGGGCCCATCAACTGCCCTGGCTGACCCCTCCGGCGGGGGGAACTGGCAGGGGGAACTGGCAGGCCATAAGGAGATGAAGGACATTGATGGGGCAGCCATCTCCACTGCGATGGCAGCAGGGGCGGATGGCAACAGAAGTGAGGTGGTTGTGGATATGGGGCATGGCCGTGGGGCTGTGCATGACACAGACCAATCTTAAGACCAATGTGTTGTTCTCTGTTGCCTCCCAGCCTCTGTCGCCCTGACCTTCTCTGCCACTGTTGTGGAGCATCTTCGTGCCCTAGGGCAAGCAGCTGCAGATGAAGTATTGCAGATGGTGGGCTCCAAATCCCCAGAGGGGAGGGTTGGGTAACCTCAGGGGATGGAGAGGAGACTAGCAGAATGGCTACGCACCCTGGCACAGATGCTGCAGCTGGTGCAAACCCCAGTGCTGCTGTGGACTCAGAGGTGCTGCCTTTTGCCCTCCGTGTGCCACTTTCCTGGGGATTGGCCGTTTTGTATGACGCCTGGCTTACTTCTGGGTGGACTTGCATAGAATTGCTCCTGGTGTACATAGGGGTGCAGGTCTTCTTTCCCTTTTTTTGTGCTGCTGCCTCCATTCTGTTTGGCACAGGCCTGTGCCTTTCAGGGCGTGGGCTGTGTGCCCAGGGGCCCATGCCCCCAACTCCTGTTGGCTCCCTGCTCTCACGTCCCTGGGGTCATCCCGGAGCCCCTCTAGCTGCCACCTTTTGATTTGTTGGTTCCCCCCTGTTCATCACGGCTGCCCCATGATGACATCCCCAATCCCCAAACTGTTCGGGATCCCCTTCCGAAACAGGCCAGAAGCACAACAGTGGCATCGTCGGCAGCCTCCGTAGTTCACAGGATAGGCGCCGCCCAAGTACACCACCTACAGTGAGCAGCATTTGTCAGGAGGCGGCAGTGCAGGCCAGGACGCACCGGCGCTGGGGGCAGGGGAACCCTCCCTCAATTAGGCTCTGCGAAATACCCTCCCCAGCCCCCACATACGCGGTGCACATCGCACTCCTGCCAGGAGGGGGTCACGTCCAGCTTCTGACAAATTGGAGCCGAGGGAGTGTACTAATCCATCTAGGACGCTGCCTATTGGCCGGACTTCGGAAGCCAATCAACGTCCACCTCCTCCCTTCAGCCGTCTTTTGTTTGCCGTTCTTCTGAGCGAAGCCAATGGCATCTGCTAGGGCGCGGCCGGATGACCAATAGAAAAGACAAAATGGTTCCCCCTTCCTCGCCATCTGGAAATGGAAGAACCGAGCGAGGAGAGAGAACCAATAAGAGGCTTAGGCGGGACCTTGCGGTGCGGTGAACCAATAGGGCTGGCAGAGAGGAGATAAGGACTGGAGGGGGCGGAGGTGAACAGAGGAGTGTCGGCGGACATAGACACCTACGACTTGGTCGCGAACGCTTGTGTCGGTGGGGAGCTGCGTCAGGGAGCTTAGCGGAAGCAGGTGAGACTCGCGGGATCCGCTGTTGGTTTCCGAGGCCTCCTTCCAGTTCGGTCTTCCCAGCAATCCTGGGTCAGTCTGTCCGCTGAAATCGCGCCCTCCGCCCTCTCTTCGGTGGCGGCCGCACCTCCCTGTGCTCATCTCTGTGTATCCCTCCGCCTGCCCCTCCCCCTCCGGAATCCCTCTCTGCGTCGGCAGCTCTCAAAATGGATTCTCCTGGTCGGGCTCCATCTGTCACTCTTTAGTGTGGGCGTCGTGAGAAGCTACGTCATCGACATTCCCAGACCCTTCCCTCTTTTTCCTCCCCTTCCCCCCGGTGGCTGGGAATTTTCCTGTGTCGCTGTGAGTAGGGACAGTGCTGGGCCACCTTCTACAAATCTGGGCCCCAAGGCTTTGCTGCAAGACCCTCGGGCCTGCCTTCGCACGTGACGCCGTGTTTCTGCCTGTGGGTTTCCTGCTGCTCTAGAATGACGCCAGTTTAGAAATAGGCATTGCATAATCGGATTCCGTTTCTCTTTCCAGTTGATTCGTCGGTGTTAAGAGATCCTGAGCGGTGTTGCGTCGTTGTTTCTCTTCTGTTGCATATTCTGGAGGAAGCCTTGCTTGCAACATAAGGGAGGAAAGGTGGCATCTTTGCGGCTCTGGGAGTGGAGTGTGGCCTGGACTATTAAGCAGGAGTCCAGTAGCACTTTAAAGACTAAGAAAATTTGCTACATGCGTCGGAGAAGTTGGCTTCTGAAAGCTTAGGCGGAAATAAATTTTAATGTTTAAGATGGTGCTGGATCCATGTTTAATTTTACTGTAACTCCTTTGGAATTGTTGTGATGAAATTTCATAGATGTGTTAATGTTAGAGTTGGTCTCTCCTCTTCATGTGTTTCAGTGGCTTATCTTTGGAAAGATTACACATTTGTTGCCTTCCTGCAAAGAGTGTAAGAAAGGGGTGTATGTTAAAGGGATGTCTTGACAAATTCTCCCTCTTCTGAAAGTATAGTGGGCTAGTCTCCTTCCAAAAGATCACACATCTGTTCTTAACACGTGAGTGTTTGGCATGTATCTGTACCAGTTGTCAAGTTAAAACCCCAGGCACAGAACTCAGTGAGACCCTACCTACTATGAACAGCTGTTGATAAACCGAAATCCTTGACCTCTCTGAGGGATTGAAGTCTCGCTGAAAAACATTTAATTGGGTAAGGTAGCTAGCTTTTTACAAGCTTCAGAGGGTAGTCATGTTGATCTGCAGTAGAACAGGTTCAACTCCAGTAACACCTTAGAGACCTTGTTGTGATGGGATGTCTCTCGGAAATATTTTTAGTGTTGCACCTGGAATGTGTGAACAAATAAGGGCCTGTGAGCTTGTGCAGTGTGACTTACTCTTACTATTACTCTTGCAGGTTGTGCCCATAAAATTAAGGAGCAGGGCTTCTAAGAGAGAGGGCATAGCTTTTGGGAAGGTTTAAGTCCCGGTGCCTTTCTTCAGGAACTGAGCACTGTAGCCTGGAATATATATCTCCCCCACCCCTTTCTTTTTGCTTTGTGGCTAAATTTTGTCTCTGTGGTAACTAGTTACAGATCAGAGGGGTCCATTGACATTTTTCACAGATTTGTCTGGCAACTCAATGACAATGTTGACTTTTGTGCAAACATCTAAATGTTCTAGAATAAGATTGTTGATGTAGTTACTAAATTACTAAATTCCTGTTGGTTCCTGAGTGGAACAAGTTGGACAACAGCCAGTTTCATGCACATACGCATTGAATTGAAGATTTAGCCAAAGCCAGCTTTGGCCATGAACCATTTTTCTTGGAGCAGAGTGGACATCTGGTGTGGGTCCTTCACCTGCTCTGAACGTGCTGTTGTGTGGGTTAGAGAGCTGTTTCAAATTTGGAAGTTTTCCCTGAGCTTGGCATGATTAGAGTAAGGTCAAACCTCAACCATGGGATGAATGGAGGTGTCTGTGGGGAAAGGACTCAAGATGGTTCTGTGGGGTTGATTGCCTAGTGGTAGTTAAAAGCCAGTTTTACAACTGGGTGTTAAAAGGATGATAGGTATGTTACTTAGTCTCGGCTAAGAAGGATGGGATATGTTCTGTAGGTTAGTGTTGCTCAGTTCTTAATTGTTCCATTTGGTGTATAATCAAAGGTGGAATATTGAAGCTCAGGTCTGGGGAAGTAGAGTAGTAACTTATTAATGTAACAGATATCTTTGAGCCCTTTTTCTCCCTGTGGTTTTAATCTTGTCAAAGTCTGTCCTTTGACTAGACTCAGAGATCTCCTATGGTTACACAGTGTTCCAGAAAGTTCAGAACCTCAGAGATGATTGGTTGGCTTTCTGATGTCATAGTGGTCACCTGAGCTTCTGTTATGGGGCACTATGTGATGCTTCCACCTGCCCCTGTGGATCAGCCTATCATTCTATAGGACTCTAGGGGAAACCCACTAGCACTCTGCCCACTAGTATGTTCCTGCATCAAAGTACTGTTAGGAAGCAATGAAAATTGTGCCCCTGGATGGCTTATTGAAAGCTTCTCCTGGTGGTAAATTTTTGTAGGTATTTTTAATCTGGTTATTTATTAATGAGAGATCATGGGTTCTTCACTTCCTCATAGACAGGCTGGTTATTGAAATTGGGCTGTGAGATTGCTGCCAGGTCAGTTTTCCTTCTTCTTCCTGTTCCTCCCACAGTCTTCTGTGTTGAGTTTGCTCATGTAGAATTCACTGACGCTACTGACCAGTCTTTTGGATGCCAGAACCTATTCATGGGATCACTCCAACTAAGGATTCCACCATCATGTTTGTATGAACATGGGACGCCGGATAATTAGTTTGGGTTTGAGATAAGACTGTGGGGGACAGAGGAATGTAAAGTGCTTACTGAAGAAATGCTGGTTTGTCTCCCTACGAATTCCACAGGATGCAAGATACTTTCTATTTTATAGTTTCATATATTACGCATGAAGCATTCATGAATATCCAAGCATGGTCTCTTGCCTGAATATTTAAGCTGAAGAGCTTACAAAACAGAAATACAGGAGTGTTGTAACTGCTTTGCACTGAAGTTGAGCAAATATCAGTCTCTTAATAAGCGCTATTTGTTGTTAAGGTGCAGTCTTATTCAGTATAATTTTCAATATGGATACCTGAACTTTGCCTTGTAGAACAATAGTGTCCTTCACTATTTCAAGGGTGCATATACCTAATGGCTAGGATTTCTGATCACATCTTTATTTGTAGTTCTGTTCTAAAGAGAAGGTCTTGACATGAGAGGGGCAAAAGTTAGGCTGCGGCTAATTGTTACACACGCTCCCCTTGGTTCAAGGTTTTGAAGCAAGAGCATTGCTTTGAGCAATCCTTGGATCTAAGTTCATGCAAACTTGAAAAGAGTTTGGTTTCTGTATGCTTTCAAACAACATTTGTAATGGTTCTAGGCAATCTAATAGTCAAAAGCAGAACAAAAAGGCCAGGCAGTGTATCTGTTGCGTTCAGTTGAGGGTATTACTAGTGTTCTGTCTGACATATGAATCTGGGGGGAACAAGCTAACAACTGCTGCTGCTTTTATTTCCAACTGGTGGATTTTTTTCTTATTACTGAATATGGCAGTTACTTCTTATTATGGTGTCTGTTTCTGTGGCTTCTGCAAACTGCCTGTTGGAATAGGCAGAACTGATCGAGATAGATCAGTAGCCCAAACATATAGAAGTATGTTTCATACACTTCTAAATCTAGCATGTCCTTTGTGCCACTCCTCAAATTATAGCGAGGGGGTTGCCTGTTTCACAAACATTTTCCATAAGGTGACTGTTGTCGGGAGAGCTTATTTCAAGCTTATAGTGGCCCGTCTGCCAGGGATATTTGAACTTCTAGGCACCTGCCTTTCCCAGAACTATAAAGCCTAGGGTGAGAAACTGAAAGACTAGCCTATTTCATTTTGACTTTGCAGATTATGGGAAAAGCTGTGACTTTTACTAGCTCAGATGCCTAACAATGATGTCTCATTTACCCTCATTGGTCCAGTTTGGCCTCTTTCCTGAACAGCTGTTGCATCTGGAAGAAGTGAGTGGTTAGCATGTGATATTCTCCAAGCTTCCTCCACCCGGCATGACCTATTTTGGTGCTCCAATACTGAGTCATGTTAGCTGGTAGGTTCACCTGTAGCCTGAATTACATGTTATGTTTCTCCATGGATTCCCCAGGGTAATCTGCTGTGAGGAGGCATCTTCTGTCACTTCAAGGGAGCTGTTGGGGCCTTGGAATGTGACATTTCCTGTCCTGCGAGCAGACCTCTAGCAACTGAAAAGCCCTTAGATGCAGAACAGATCCTAATATGATAGTGGATATGCATAATTTCTTGAGGCCGTGTGATCACCCTGCCTTCTGGAAGGCTCTTGCCTTTTCTATTTGGCAGGAGTTGATTCTCCATTCCAGGACACTGTTCATATGATCTTCTCTCAGCCAGCCTTTGGAAAAGACATGAACTCTTGCAGCTGAGCTCTACTATTCTGCTATCATAACAATCCGAACCTGGTTTTACTTTGCTAGTTTTAGTCCTGGCTGAACAGATGTCGACACTTGTGTTTTTCTCATACTGTTCCATATCTCCTTCCAGGGAAGTTGCAGCAAAACTGGTAAACTTCATTTTTGCACTTAGAAGAAATCCAATACTTGGTGGGTAGAGGTCTTTTGCACCAGAGTCTGTATGTAATCAATCTCAGTTTAAAAGTTCCATTATCTTGATGAAAACTCTGAAAGTCTGTGTCTTTAAAATGCAGCTTCTTTAGCAATTCAAGGAGTGGTGATGTTCCAGGCTCAGCATGTGGTGTAAACTACTGAGATAATCCAGCATCCTTGGATGTAGCGTAACCAAATATACTAAATATGAGGATTTGAAGTATAAAATACTTTAAAAGTAACAAGAATCAAAGTTCATTTGGCTTTTGAAAGGCAGTATTGGAAAATTGCAGGCAACGCCCGGTTCTTGCACCTTAGAGTACAAGCCTCTGTGTCATGCGTTATAGTCATCTCTCTAGCTGCTAGGTGAAGGAGGTCTACAATAGTGATACTTCCAAAGTTCACATCTCATATTCTTAAAGAAGAATGTAGTGCTTAGCATCAGCCCCAAATGTATATAATTCCAGAAGGCTATAAATGTAACTTAATGTTTACGAAGATAATGCATCCTTCTGAACTGGTGAATGATTTGCCTTTGCAGTAGCTGTCCCAGCTTCTATGGAGCCGGTCCTACAGGGGTGTGGGAACTCTGCACTATAACCGGAAAGGCCAGTCTCTACTGCAGTTAGTAAACTGGTGGTTTCTATGCTATCATAAACCAGTTGATTTCTTTATGTTTTTAAATTTAAATCTGGAGAATTAGCTCTCTGCCTGTGTGAAAATACACTCTGCACTGTTAGCAGAAATGCTGCCACCTGTTGCCATACATTAGTAGGAATGACTCCAGTTTGCTCTAATGTGGTAGGATGCTGAGAGGGACTCCAGCAGCACACAGGAAGCAACACTCCTGGCGGTCCACATTTCTTCCATATCCTTCTAGCTGCTGGCACTGCCACCTTTACCGAGCCTGGGCTTAAAACCCACAGGAAGGGGCCCCAAAGTTATCTTTGCACTCATTGGCTTGGATCACTTTTGTTCTGGGTGTAATTTAGAACATACTTGTGTGCTGCAATGCTGCTCACCTCACTTGGGAGGGATGGACTACGGAAAACAGATGTAGGAATGAGCTACAAATAATAAATCCTTTTGCCTTGTCTGAGGTGGAGGCGTGGTTCGCTTGTAATCCCACGTAGCCATAAAAAGAGCCAGTGTGATACAGGGGGAGTTTGTCTGACTCCGAGTCCTGGCATCTTGAGTTCAAATCCCTGCTCAGCCTTGAAGCAAATTGAGGGACCTTGGACTGGAAGTCAGCTTCTCCCCCTTCCTTCAGCACAACCTGCTGAGTGGCTGAAATGGGATGCCACCCCAGGATACCACCCTGAGCTCCTGGGGAGGAAGGATGAGCTGCCAGTATTAGTTATGAGTCACTTTTCTGTTGGGATTGTGGATGAGTTTGTATGTGTGGCAAGTCTTTGTTCAGCACCTCTCGTCCTTGCCAGGGAAGGAGGTGTTGCCTTGTCACCCTATCAAGAAGCTGGACTAAGATGTCCGTGATATTTGCATGATCCTATTACATTATGACGCCACCTTTCCCTGCCAGCCAATCCGGGCCTGGCTTGCATGTTTGACCCCCATTCCTTCCTTGCCTGATGAGGGATAAGGTGCTAGTTGCAGAACTGGTTGCCACCCAGGGTTTCAGAGCAAACACTAGCAGATATAATGAGAACTCCTGAGGGAGGGTGTGTGTGTGTGGTGGGGTTATCAGATCATATTGGGTAGTGCTGTCTTGGGTGGGCGAAATACCAGTTCCTGTTGATGCAGCATGGGGGGGGGGGCTCCTAGTCAGAACATTATAGAACACATTTGCCTGCGGCATCAGGCTGAGGGGCTGCTCTAGCCCTGCCTGGGGAGGTCATTAGGGACACTAATGTGAGTGCTTTCCAGCTGCCGTGTTGTGAAGCAAAGTTCCCCTGTGAGTCCAGGGGCTCCCCAGGGGCCTGGGGTTAGCCGTGCAACAACCTGCAATAATTGCACCACATACACCAAGAGGGCTGGGACACCTGCAGAGCAGTTGCAGCCTTTAGATCTTCCTGGCCAGGAGCGAGAGGGGGAATCTTCTAGCAGGCTGCGTCTCAGGGCTTCCGCTGGTGAGTCCAGGGCGGAGGGCAGCGGTCTTGTTCCTCCTTAGCATGGGGGGGGTGGCGCCTCGGGTCAGCCTGTACTGAGCTTCCCATTTCTTGATTAGGGCTGACTCTTTGGCAGAGAGATTTCTTTGAACAATGGGAATTGGATTCATTGAACACTCTGATGGCGGAGTGAGGGAGCCATAATTAGTCTGTGCGATGGATGGTACTATCATTGGACAAAGGTGGATGTATAGTGGCTTGGAATGGGGATTGCTGCTTGAAGCGTCTGTTCCAGGACTTTATTCTTTGCCAGTTACTGGATCTTCTGTCATAGGTTGGGTCTCTTGGCCTTCCTTTTTACATCTGACAAAGTAGGCCTAAAGACATGTTCAGACTTCAAAGGAAGCCACACCACACTCGTTTGAAGAGTAGTTACGCTGTCTCCCAGCTTACCTGGTGGCAAGATCAGGATAATTAACAAATGGCTGACAGCTCCACAGAGAGAGGAGAGGCGAGAGGCTCTGAAACCACAGGTGTTCCTGGATTGCTTCTAGTGGTGGGGCATTGACAGAAGCCGAGGTTCTTTTGGGGCGGCCAAAGGATGTTGCTTAATGTCATTTGGACAACCAGGAAGGAGGAGTCCAACACTACCTCTAAGGGTGGATATCAGCAGGCATCGTGGGGCTCTCAGCTGGTCCTGGGAAAGAGTGGCAGTGTTTCCCCATCTGATGTGGCCTTTGCTCCCCTTTTCTGCAGCTTATTTTGACAAGAGTGTTGCAACAATCTGCCAGCCAGCACAATGGACATCTTCAACAGGAACATTGATTTTGATGCCATCTTCAAATTCTCCCACATGTGAGTGTACATTTGGTTTGCCTCCCACTTTGGGTGTGGTTTTGTCATGGGTGGGAGGAGGTAGATCAACTGATCCCCTGAGCTGAGATGGTTGGAAGCCTGTGGGATCTGTCAACGAACACAGATAATGGATGGGGCTGGAAGACGTGGAGTACAAGCACACCAGGCTTTTCATGCCTTTGGGAGCACATATAGCCTGATATGCAGGCAAAAAACATCAAAATCTTACCCCAGATAATGAGCCCCCTGTCTCTCCCCCAGTTGGATTCTACAGTCTAGATTAAGCAGCTAAATGGGTGTTCATAAACACCCATTATCTGCATAATTCTTATAGTTATGGAAGGGGCAAAGAACTATGCATTTGTATGAGTTCTGTGCACATTTTGAAACCTTGTTCACACACACAAGTAGTAACCCTTACTTTCAAGTTTGCCTTTAGCCCAGAGGATTAGACATTTGCTTTCACTGAGGATGAATAAAAGCTGAGGCTCTCGAAACACTGTTTACTGCCCGTGCCCATTACCAGATTCTGCACTCTGTGAAGCACAGTCATGAAACAGCAATTTAGGAAAGACTGTATGGAAGCCAAAGTCCAGGGTTGGAAAGATGCAGTGCCAGTATGTGGTACAGAATAGGGCAAAAGAAACACAGCTGCCCACCAAGCTTCAGTGTCAGATTCGTGAGAACCTCTGTGACCAGGTACTTCAGATTGCTCCAGCCCCTCTCTCTCTCGCTCTCTCTCTGTGGCTCTCTGCTTCTCCACTGTGAGGAACATGACATCCCAGTCCTAGAGGCTCTGGAGCATGAGATTGTCTTGGCAGAGGCACTTGAAAATGTGATTTTGGGACAGATCAAGTATTGTTTCCTTTGTGTAGGCTGCTGGGTGTCTGAGAGCTGGCAAGTAGCCAGCCAGATGAGACACGATGGCACTGACTTTTCTCTTCCTTAACCCCTGCAGCTCCACATCAACCCAGCAGCACCTGAAGAAGGTCTATGCTACCTTTGCACTATGCATGTTCGTAGCAGCAGCTGGTGCCTACATCAACCTGGTAACTCAGCTGGTGCAGGTAAGAGCCCTCTGTGCAGATGTGTGGGCGTAAAGCCACTTTGGCCCTTGGTGTTTTTGTGTGTTGTGGAGTTTAGCCACAGTCTAGAAAGTGAGCTGTGTTATATATAGTCCCTTAAAGTTTCCCTAAGGATTCTTCTCATTGGGGATAGTAAGTGATTGGCTGCAAGTTTCAAAACAAATGGGGAGGTAGCCCCTAATTGCTAGATGTAGGGAGCCATCCTATACCAATGAAAAAACAGCCAAGAGCTATTCTCAGTATAATACATTGAAAGGCATTTCTGATACTGCATTTCAAGAGTATAAAAACAGATGCATATCAGTCTCTGCTTTTTACTAATTGACCACAGTGCTGGAAGGTGATGCGCTTCTCGCAGAGCAGTTAGATCAGATACTGCATCCACATATTTCCTTAGATTTCTTCAAGGGGAAGGCTTATTCTTATTTTTGTTTTGGCTGAAACCTGAAAATTCGGCAAAAGGGCCTGGAATAACCCTGAAGGAGTTGTGCAGGGGCTCCTTCCATGGCTAGGACCCTGTCTGGGGACTGTGACTAAAATGGTCTGCCTAATTAAATTCCATGGGTTAGATTCAGCCACTTCCCTGTCAGCAATGTCTAGACCAGGCCCAGGACCCAGTCTGTGCTAATCTCCTTCTGCTCTTCCTTACAGTTTGGACTGCTGACTAGTCTGGGAGCTCTTGGCCTTATGATCTGGCTGATGGCCACACCCCACAGCCGGAAAACAGAGCAGAAACGACTGGGCATTCTGGCAGGCTTTGCCTTCCTCTCTGGTACGTGCTGATGATCCTCTTCCCGTAGGAAAGGGGGTGCATTTTTATACCAAGGCATACAGTTTAATCAAGCACCAGCAGCCTAATGAAAATGTGTCATGAGCAGGGCAGAAGCTGGAGTGAAGTCAGTTACTTGTACAAGTACAGGAGTTCCACAGATGTGGTCGACTACTTGTATCTTGGCACTTATAAATTATAGCTACTACGTGGAAGCTGCTTTTGCTTGTTTTTCTCCAAGGCAGCTGGGTGGTGGTGTGTGTTGAGAATAGCAGAACTATATGGGCAGGTTGATTTTGGTTCCCTGGCACCTGATTCCAGATGGTCATTGCCAGTGTTCTTAACAAGGAGGCAAATGACCCACTCAGCTAGCACTGGCCTCACATGGTTTCGTCTGCCAGTACCTCAGCTACCTGGAATCTAGCATACTTTTATCCCCAGAGGCTCAGGTAAATGGGTTCCTCATCCTTCATTTTGACGTCACCACAACCCTGTGACGTAGGTTGACCCCTGTGACTGGCCCAAGATCACTTGGCAGAGTGGGGATTTGCATTTGGGTCTCCCAGAGCCTCTGGGGTGGGATGAGGAGCTCATACATAGCACTGTGTGCTGTGTTGTGAAGGGGCCAGCTGGAATAGCACAATCCTTTGGTATTACTAGAGAGTATCTATGGATTTTTAGCAACTTGAGTTAGTATCATTAAGGCCATGTGGTGACACTTATCCTTGATTATCTAGCCTCTCAGAGCTGGTGCTTATGTGATGGTTTGTACTTGAGTTTCAGTCACTCATATAAAGAGCACTTTTGTTGTGTTATGAAGGGCTCACATGTGTAAGCCAGGTGTTTTCTTCCAAATACATGTAAGTATTGTGTTTTCATGCAGTTGTCTCTCCAATGCCATTGTATCCCTTTGTCTTCTTTAGGAGTTAATCTAGGACCTCTGCTGAAGATGGTCATTGCCATCAACCCCAGGTAAGAGGCAGCAATGCCTCAAATGACCATTCACTACCATACTCCGTCACACTTGTAGGGAGTTGTGGGCCACACCTACAGGTTTTCACCAGTAATATAATGTTGTTTTTGTGCCATCAAGTCACAGCTGACTTTTGGTGACCCCATGGGGTTTTAAAGGCAAGAGACATTCAGAGGCAATTTGCCCTGGTATTCCGTGGAGGTCTCCCATCCAAATACTAGTCAGGCCAACTCTGCTTAGCTTCTGAGATCTGAGGAGATCAGGCTACGCTGGGCTCCCCAGGTCAGGGCTAATGTAACATATATGTGAATTTAAAATCCCGCTACTTTAATTGCATATTCATTTTTCATTTTTCTAATTTTTAGTAATTTCCTCTGTAACTCTAGCAAGCCATTCCTGACATTTTTAATTCAGTAGAGAGTCTGGGAAAAGATTCCAGCTATTGAGCCTTGCAAACATAAGCCCCCCCCCCAACGCACACAGTTTGCCTGCTAAGTTCTGAAACCCACCAGAAACACCCCTTCTTTGGGTATCAGCTTCCACGCCCTGTATATGGTCAGTTATTTGCATGGAGTGTGGTAGAAGTTCTGTGAGCCACATTGGGGCCCTAGGACCCCTTCTGTAATGACTAGCTCTCGCCTTGTCCTTTCTCTCCACTCAGCATCATCCCAACTGCTTTCCTGGGCACAGCTGTGATCTTCAGTTGCTTCTCCCTGAGTGCCCTCTTTGCTAAGCGCCGTGCCTACCTGTACCTGGGAGGTAAGGATTCCAAAGGAGATGCCTGCCAGCAATGCTCCCTCTAAGCTGTGGAGTCCTGTAAGCAAAAAGTCTACTTTGTGAGCTACTGGCATTAAAGTTGTGAGCAGGTGATTTGGCTACTGCAAAAATTAGTTTACTCTGGAGCCATCCTTCCTGAGCTAAGACAAAAATGTATGAGCCAGAGGCTAAAAAACTGCGAGCTAGCTCACACTAACTCAGCTTAGAGGGAACACTGCCTGCCAGCATCCTCCTGGATTGAGAAAGAGGGCTTTGCAGCACCTCGTTCCTTACTCACCGCGCTTCTGTTTCCTTTTGTTAGGTTTTCTGTTCTCTGGCCTCTTTCTGATGCTCTCTCTCTCCCTGATCAATATGTTTGTGGGCTCCACCTGGCTTTTCACAGTAAGTAGCTGTACCCTAACTGGAGCCTACATGCTCCCACTCTGAGCTCACAGGAAGACTCTGGCACTTAATGCTTGATTTCAATCTGTTGATTTGAGGGTCGGTAATAGAAACATGATACAATGGCTTCTTTCAGCATGGGGCTTGCAAACTTGCCCCAGATTAGTGCCCAGTGTAATGACTGTTGGGATGAGTTTGACTTCCCCTCAGCTTTCCTTTTTCAGAGCAGGAAAGGGAGAACTGCTGGAACTTTGTACCAAAAAAATCAAAAGTTCTGCACCAGGCAAACACAAATCATGCTGTAAAAGCTGAGTCCTTTGCACGTGGGAATTGCACAGTTTTGCAAGACTGTTCATATGCACAGTTCTGCTCATCGTTAAAGAGAGGCAGTACTGAAGCTCCATCCTCTGATCATTAGAAATATTGTTCTGTTTCAAAATTGCTGTGCGCTTTCAGGCATATATTTGCAGCCACATGGGGGAGAAACTTGCCTTCTTCAAAATGAATACCCAGATTACTGGGCACAGCATTCAGCAAATATCTTGCAAGTTTTCTGCATTCCTGCAAAACCTGGAGACCAGAACTAAGCAAAAAAACTACCAGGGGATAGGAATGGCTAGTGATAGCAGTTAAATATGACTACTCTTGGCTAATGCACCCTTATCTTGCTCCAGGCTAACCTCTACATTGGACTCATGATCATGTGTGGCTTTGTGCTGTTTGACACTCAGCTCATCATTGAGAAGGCTGAGAGGGGAGACGGGGACTACATTTGGTGAGTACAGGGCCCCATGGCATAGTGACAGCTGAGACCAAGGCTTTGGGTAGGGACAGTGAGGTGGATAGAGAAGAGTAGAGCTCTGGAATGTGAGATGAGAGAAGTTTAAAGGGAGTGGAGAGGTGCATAGGTAGCCTTTTTTATACAGACTTCAGTTAGAAGCAGGCAAAGAACATTTGCTGTCAGTGGTTACAGATGACCCAAAAAGAAGGGCTTGAATTGCTTGAAATGAGAGGCAAAATATTTGCTAGCTAAATGAACTGCCAACCTAGCAGTTCAAAAGCAAGAAATTGAAAGTGACTGCATTCTGTGCGCCTCAGTGTTTAGTCATGCTGGTCACATGACCACAGAAACGTCTTCGGACAGCGCTGGCTCTTCCGCTTGGAAACGGAGATGAGCACTGCCCCCTAGAGTCAGATTCAACTAGCTTTTGAGCAAGGGAAACCTTTACCTTTAAGTGAGTTAAACAGAGGAGCAAGATCTCAATTGTAGAAGTGTGGGAGGGGTATGGTGTGCCCAGCGCTTGACGCACACTATTCCAGGGCGAGAGGATGGAGGCCCTGATTTGGCATGATTCCTTTTGGCTTTTGTGTGATGCTTTGGGGCTGCAGTGCACTGTTTGATGCCCATCCTGCCCCCCTCTCTCTCTCTGACCAGGCACTGTGTGGATCTCTTCCTGGATTTCATCAGCATCTTCCGAGAGCTCATGACCATCTTGGGCATGAATGAGGTGAGTCTGTCCTTGCAGTGCCCCCCAACCCTGCCAGCTGTGGCCACATGGAGTGGATTTTGCCATGATGGCTGTGGAACAAACAAGGGGTTATAATGAAACGCTGGACTGATTACAGCTATCCCCAAGTGTTGTGTCCTGCTCCGTTAGCCAGGGTGCAGAAGGCCAAGTCGTTCTGCCTACATTGGCAGTCGGCCACATCCTGCACAGGGCATAACAGAATCTCTTGAGTGGCCCATCCCTGTAAAACACTTGGATTCACTAATGAGTGCTTGTGGGTGGGATGCCTAAGCACCAGTTAGTGAAGACAAGGGTTGAAGAGAAGCTACTTTTCTGAAAAGCAGTATAGATGAATATAGGAGAGACTTTTCCAGTCTCAGAGTTCCAGAAAATCTAGAACAGGGCTGTGCAAAATAAGAAGCAGCTTTCGGGCAGCCAAGCAAGGAAGATTCACTAAAGGGTTTTTTCCTGTTGAGGCTGCAATTCTCAGGCAGTGTGGCATGATCATTAAGCGTATCAGGCTGGGATTGGGGGGGATGGGGGGACAGGACCAGATTCAAATCCTCAGAGTGTGGTTTAGGTCCACTTGCTCTTTCTCAGTCTATCATACCCAGCAAACTCCTTGAGTGGATAAAGTGACGGGGGAGGGCCATGCACACAGCTCTTGAGCTCCTCCAAGAAAATGAGGAACATGGGTGTGTTGGGTAGGTCAGTCAGGCCATTGAGGACCTCGTGGCGGTATCTTTTTTTCATCCTAGACAAGCCGTTCAAGTAAGCCCAAAGACTAGTTCGTGAACTTTGAAAGATTGTGCCAAAGCAGAGGTGGGTGGTGGGAACTCCCAGGCCATGACCGACTAGGGCCAGTCCATCTAGAACTACTGGTTGTGGGTCCCCTTCATAACAGGTTTGCCCCCTTCAGACGAAGCAGGTAGTCAAAGAAAGATCCCCTCCAAGTAGGAGGCCAGGTATTGACACAGAGGCCCTTTCTCACCAGGGATGGGTTCTGCTCTTCAGGCTGTTCCAGTATGCTGAAGTACTGAAGCATTGTGTTTCTTCTCTTCTCAGAGCAACAAGAAGAAGAAAGAGAAGTGAAGGAACAGTGGATGCCTCTATGGAGTCCCTTTCTCTCCCCGCCCCCTTGCCTCTTTCTTGCTTCCATTCAACCTGACCTGTATTAAAGGGTGCCCGCATTGTTTGGTGTGAATGAGATCTGTGACACTTTCATACTTTGTAGAAACTGGGGTTTTTTCTTGGTTTTTGAGCTTTTTTGTAAAAAAAAAAAAGAAATTTGACTGGCTGACCCTCATGCTGGAGTCTGGCTTTCCCCCTCTGCTGTACCAACATGCAGACACTTCAGGGACTGTCATTCAGTGTCCCCCCTTCTTCTCTCCCTCCCCCCACATAGTACAATGAGTGCAGATGGTGGGGGGGAGCAAGAACAGGAGAGTTTCTTCTACCACTAAAAATTATCGCCTTGCCTGTGAACAAATCATACTGGTTTGCCTGGCTGCTCAATATGACTGAGGTCGTTCAGGCATCTTCCCTGTGAGGCTGTGCGGGATGGGGAGGCAAAGCCCTAGCTGCTGATCAGGAAGAACTCCCTTGGCGGGTCCATCCGAGCTGGGAGGTAGTGCTTTCTTTCCCTGTTTTTGTGTAGTTCTGCTGCTGGGTAGCAAAAAAAACCCTCACCCCGTTGTCCGACTGAGACAGGGCTGTCAAAAAGGCACTCTGCCTAAATTGTATCCTGAATGTTTCTAACCTTCAGATCCAAGCACTTTTATTTGCTCTGCAGTTGGGACTCTGGGGCTCGAGCCCACCAGAGTTCAGAGGACAACAGTGAAGCTTGCTGGAAGCATGAGATCTGGCTATTGTGTCAGTCTGACTGCCCTTTTGTTTTTAGCATTTGGGAATGAACCCGAAAGGGTAGGAGGCAGCTGACCACTGTGTAGTGCATTCTGCATATTAAGGTGGGATCTGCACCCTCAGCATTAGTACAGCTCTGTGCACAAGCTCATTAAGCAATCCTTAGAAAGTTTCCTCGGCAGGGAGGCGGATACTGTTTCTTTTTGCCCTTTGGCACCTGAAGCCAGACTCCAGCCCTGCTTGCTTGGGATAATGGAGTTTTTCTTTCTTTTTTTCCCTCCCCCTTCCCCCTGGACCAGTGCCAAGAAGTAAATTCTTCACAAAATCTACTTTATAGAGACCTTGTCTAACAGGTTTTAATATAGTAATGAGTAAACTCTGTCGTTATTGGATTTCCAGTTCTGGCTGCATTCTTTACTCATACTGTGAAGAGACAGGGTTTTAAAAGAAAAGGTGTTTGATTCAGAAATATATCTACATTGTCTTACTTTGTACAAAAAGATTACAATAAAAATCCTCAGACTTTAACCTTTACCCTCTACTTTCTGTTCTGCCTTAAGCAAACCTGCTGCCAAAACTTGTCTTCAATGGTCTGGGAACTGTCAGAGTGACTGTCCATACTGACTTTTTGCTGTGTAGTCCCGGTCCTTTATATAGGCTTGAACATGTTCTGGGGTGGGCAGTTGATTCTAGCCTGGCTTGTGGATCCTCATACAGCTAAGGACGAGCAAGTGCATTAAAGCTCTTTCAAAGAAGCACCCCCACCCCCATTTACTGATAATGCTCTGAAAAATACTTGTTTCCGGAGAACTCCAGGACTGTCTGAATACAAACCCCCAGCTCTTGGGAGAAAGTTAGGTGCAAAACAAGCAGGGAAGAGAGCAGAGATGCAGTCTGGAAGTGATCAAACAAATGATGGGACAAGACCTCATTCCCTGGCCTGGTCTTAGGACAGTAGCTGGAGTTGGGCATCTTTAACCACGCTGCATTCTAAGAATGTGGAAACAGATGCAGGTTATCTGTTGATCCAGATAAAAGTTCAAAACAAGAAAGATCCAAGTATCACAAAACAGTTTGAGTTCTCCAGGTGTTTAATGTTTTATAAATGACCTGGAGGAAGACATAGAGGGGATGCTTATCAAATTTGCAGATGACATTAAGCTGGGTGGGTTTGCTAATTCTGAAGAAGACAGTCAGGATTCAAAATGATCTAGATAGGCTGGAACAGTGGGCTGAGACAAATAAAATGAATTTCAATAGAGATAAGTGCAAAGTCCTACACTTAGGTACAAAAAATCAAAGGCACAGATATAGAATGGGGGGGAGTTGGCTTGACAGCAGCACATGTGAAAAGGTGTTCTGGTTGATCACAAGCTAAACATGAGCCTGCAGTGCTATGTGGCTCTGAAGAACACTAATGCAATTTTAGGATACATTAACAGAAGTATTATGTCCAGATCATGGGAGGTGGTAATTCCGCTCTATTCTGCTATGGTCAGGCCTCACCTGGAGTACTGTGTCCAGTTTTGGGCACCACATTTTAGGATGCTGACAAGCTCAAGTGTGTCCAGAAGAGGGCAACCAGGAAGGTGAGAGGGTTGGAATCCAAGTCTTATGAGGAAAGGCTGATAGAGTTGGGTATGTTTAGCCTGGGAAAGGGAAGGCTTAGAGGGGACATGATTGCAGTCTTCAAGTATTTGAAGGGCTGTCATTTAGAAGATGGAGCAGATCTATTCTTTCTTGCTCCGGATTGCAAGAATGGGTGGAAATTACAAGGGTGTCGTTACCAGCTAGATGTTAGGAGAAACTTCCTAACTGTAAGTGGTTGAGCAGTGGAACAGACTGCCTCGGGAGGTGGTGGATGCTCCTTCGCTGGACGTTTTCAAGCGGAGGCTGGATGACCATCTTTTGGGTATGTTGTAGGTATGTAGGGCTATCTTTCGTCTATGATCCTGCAGAGTGCAGGGGGTTGGACTAGATAACCTGGAAGGTCCCTTCCAGCTCTAACATTCTATGATTCAGAAGGCTGGATGCTAAACATTCTCTTTGTCCTGCCACCCTTATAAAAAAATAATTGTGGGATGCTTCCATCTTTTCTGAAAGTGCATTTGCTTTGCAGTAGCCAGGATCTCTACATCACTGCACCCCTGAAGTATTACTATGACCAAGTGGAACTTGTAGGTCACTTAAAAGGCCTAGTAGTCACTTTGTTTTAATGTTAACAATCAGTGCCATCCAGAGAGTCAATACAAGTGGGACTGGGTGGGAATATCAACGACTGAGGCAAGTAATCACACACACACCCTGCTGTTTCATCCCTGATTGTGTTCCTCTAAAGCGAGCTCTTCCTGTGTTCTGGCCTGGCATAGAGTTCTTGAAGGGCTGTTGTCCAGTTGAAGCCTTATATTTACTGACCTGTTTCTGTGTGTACATGCCAGGATCTCAGTAGAGCTGCTTTCCTTCTGTTTCCAGAGCCCTAGTTGAATGGGTTGCACAGCTTGCATGTTGTGGGACCAGAGTTAGTTGTCATGGAGAAAAAGGCATTGAGCTGCATGCAGTTGCAAGAAATCCCCTGCAGAATCTGACCTTGCAACAAAGACTGAGTTCTTCACCCTTGTCAACAGAGATGGATTGAAGCTCTTCTATTCTATAGTTCCCGATGTCTTATAATTTGCCTGGAGGGCTTGAGAAACTAGGGGGAGAATTAGTTATTAAAACATACTTTGCCATTGTGATCAATTCAGGCTTCAAGGAAGCTTGCTTAATATGTAAAACAGAACAAAAAAAATACCACTGCAACAATTCTAAGAAATAACATCTCTATATTCTTCCTGCTTTTAAACAAGCCAAAAGCTTCTACAAGCAAGATGATTTTATACTTCCATTGGGTAACAAGAAAGCCAGTCAAGCCTCAGATGCAGCTCAAAAGGCTCAGTTGTGTGTTGCTGGTACAGCCACAAGGAACAAGTCTTCAGAGGACTATTAGTGTACAGATGGTTCCAACAGGAGGAAGTAATCTTTCAAGGCCATTTATGGCTTTAAAGGTAAAAACTGGACCCAGAAACCAACTGTACAGCCAATGTAGTTACAAAACCAGAATAAATATGTTGTAGGGCCAGTGGCGTTTTGAACCTGCTGTAGTTCTAGTTGTTTTCCAAAGACAGCCCCCCCCCTGCATAATACATTCCAGTTGTCCAGTCTGGAGGGCAACTAAGCATGAATTAATCACCAGGGCAGGATGTTTCCCAGCAAGCCAAGGGCACAGTTGGGGAGAAAAACAAGCACTTCTGGCCCTGTTGCCACTGGAACCTCCAATCGTAGCAGCAGAATTATGAAACGCTTCCTCTGTCACTAGCTGCATCCCTAGCTGGGAGTACTGCTGTCTAGTACGGGTTCAGTGTCTATTCACCAGCCGTTGCTATTGGGCCGCCCTCAGCTACTCCTGATTAGTGCTTCCAGCTCTGGTAGTGGTGTGAAGAGAGGCTATTAATTACAAAGCAAACTGAATTAAAACTGTATCCTGGTTATAATTCCTGTGTAATGGAATGGGGCAGAGGGGACACCTGCACAGCTTGTTCAGGACTAAGAAGTAAACGCAGAAAAATGAAAAAGCTGCTGAATGTTAGTCATCCACATTTTGTCCAGCTTGCCTTACTTAATCCCCTTGCTCCCAAGGTCTTGTATAGACTGGCTGGGCTCCATTATGTACACTGCAATCACAGGACAGACTGTGCTCCATGTGATGGTGAGGCAAGGCCTACACAATGAAGTGTGCTGCCATTTCCACTTTCAACCACTGGGTGGGGGTTAAGTAGTTGCAGTAGGGGAGAGGTTATTGACAGGGAAAGAGCAGTTACCAATTTACCCGAAGGGAAGAAGAAACTGTAAGACAATTCTTCCCCCTAAAAAAAAAGGAAAAATTATACACAAAAGGGTTTTTATTACTGTACATCATTTAACTTGAATGTGAATTTAAGCCAGCCCCCTCCTTTTTATTCATAGCACAGTCTTCCTTTCAGTTAAATGTAGTTCTCTGTCCCCACAACTTGAGAGCCTGCTGCCAGGGTCCTCTTTGATAACAACCCCATTACAGGCAACAACTTGTTTTAAGGAACGGTTTTTCAACGTCCCGTCTCCCCATGTTAACAGCTGCAGGACTGTGTGCTTGGTATGTGATTTCCCCCTGATTATGGCCAAACTGCTTAAAGCAGAGATGGCAACGGTATAGTAAACCCCACTATAATTCTAGGAGCCCAGTTCCACTGAAGAGACAGTCCCGTGTTACTATGTCATCCTAACACCTCTGTCCGCTCACAGGCTGAAAAAATTCTGTGATTCCCAAACAGGGCCTGAAGTGTGCCTTCAAAAATTAAGCCATCTGGTTGGGTGCAAATACAACCATCTTACAGTGCGCCATTAGAGCAGAGAAACCCCATGCAACATGCCACAGGCAGGCAGCTGTGTCACCAAAGGGAGTTCTTGATCAAGACAGAAAAAGGTGTGCAGCACATCAGGCTCCAAACACCCTACATTCAATCCAGCCAGGAGCTCTCTTTTCCCCTTTATTTTCTGGGAGAGCAAAGACAACAAACAGCCTCATTTCACAATAACTTATATAAATAAGAGCAAAAGACATCTTAATTTTATAAAAAAAATTAAAAAGGACAACAAAGGTCTCCTAAGGAGAAAGGCCTGTACACAGCAAAATAGCACCATTGGAGGAAACCGATAAGGTTCCCATCGAAAAAACAGGGAAAGGACAGAAGAAGTGGCATGACTGTGTGGAAAACTAAACAGCAACATTTACAACTTAACGATAAAAAACATTACATGGAAGGAGTGGGGACCCAACCGTCCATCCTGAGCCCATGGTAGCTCTAGGACCCAGGGAGACCTGATTAAGGTAGAGAAGCAGCCAAGCGAGTTGGTCGTACTGGGAAGGAGGAACCGTTCCATCCGGTTGGAAGCTCGATCCCTGCAAACCGAGAGACTGCTGGGAGGTCACAGTGATGGGAGGAGGTGGGGTGGAGACAGTAGCCTTCCAAACACTTGTCCTCCTCCTCCTCCCCCTTCACCGCCACCTTCTGTTTGGTATGCTCCAGCAGCCATGGCTCTTGAACACAAGGGTCGGACTGAAGACATCCCTATCCCCCACTCCTCATCCCCCTCGGGAAGGAAATCCTGAATTTGGCAAAGCCCAATGCACTCTCTGACTGTCGAGAAGCAGAGGAGCTTGAGTAATACGCTTAGGCAAGAGTTTGCACAGCCAATGAGGTAAGAGCGAGGCAGCTTTTGCAGAGGCAGATACGGGATGTTCTCCTTTCCGAGGTTTGCTCCTGCTCCCAGCCGGCAAAAGAGACGCCAGCCCCAGGATACTTAACTGGCGGAAACTGTAGGTGGATGTTTGTTCCCTGGGATGGCCTGTTCCTCAAAGGAGAGCCCCCCAGCAGCCCAGATGCCTGGATCCATCCCTCCCTCCCCGCGGTGAATTTACAAGCCCACTGAGCTGGCCAAGGCAAGACAGATCCCCCCCACCCCTCCTTGGTGCTTCAGAAAGTAGCACAGGATCTGTAGCTAAGCAGGTCTGATTCTGTTCAGTGGGAGCAAACACAATGGGACCAGTTCCTGTCCCACCCACTCCGTCTCTCTCTCTCTCTGACCTTCACCACTTCTCTCAACAGAAAAGTCTCCAGGTGCCCTGGTTAATAAAGCTCCCTGCTTTGGGACAGACAGGAGTGCTGGGTGTGGAAGACGCATCGTATTCTGGTGCAGGGCCAAGATTTGGTTTGGGAGACTCGAGCAGAATCCCGGAGACAGAGCTGGGCCTTTTGAAGCACCAGGTGGGAGCATGTGGCACCATAAGCCAATGCCCCAAACTCGGCCCCATCCCCAGCCCTGCTCAGCCCTGGCTGCCACAGGAGGACAAGCTGTCATAGAGAGAGTCACTGAGGGACTCGGAGTTCTCCAGGCCTGGCTGGCCTTCTGGACCCATCTCCCTGGAATGGGCCTCCGTGCTGACCTCTTCACCCACGTCGGAAGCGCTGGGAGTGCGGCTGCTGCTGGTGCTGAAGGCCGGCGAGGCCTGAGGCCCATCCGATGAGGTGCGTCTCCTCTCAACCACACTGCAAGCTGAACCCTGCAGAGACAGAGAGAAAGGAGGCATGGCAGCTTAGCGGCCTCGCCAAAAGCCTTAGCCAAAATGCCATGTGCCAGAGACACGGAAGCTCTGTCAGCACAGGCTAGGCCTTGGTCCCAGTTCTGATCAAGATGTGGAAAATGCCCCTCTCACAAAGTCGGTTCCCCTCAAAGAAGCACCTGAACTTGCTTTAGTCGTCCCTGTGTTTTGCTCATCAGTGTTTTGGGGTGGAGTTTCAGGACACACAGAGACAAGAGGGCTGGAGACCAGGAGCTTATGGTATAATGGTAGCCAAACCAGTTGTCTATAGTCAGACAAGATGGAGGGGAGCAGAGAAATCACAAATAGGCAAGGCAGATTCTCTACTACTGAACCAGAGCCGCTATCCACAGACAGCCCCCCTTCCCTTTGCATACATGTGTTCGTAGCAGAGAAATTATTTTGCCACTATTAGAAAAACTAGGATGCGTCTCTCTCTCTCCCACCTCCATGTATGCTGTCACTTTGAACACCTACAAATGAAGGTATCAAAAAAGTAATTGATCTTTAAAAGACGCAGACCAAACGGATTTTATCTCAATCTTGTAAACCTCAGCATGAATCTGCAGCCCGCTTCTGCAGCAGTAAATCCAAACAACAAGGGGGAAAGACTAGTGTCACAGAAGTCCCAAATATGCAAATTCCACTAGTAGAAAACATCAGATTGCCAAAATTATATTAAATAATTATAAAGTTGGTGGTGTCACAACAACAACATTAAAGCACACTGTAACTATAATAAGGCATAAGATGCAGTATTTCCTCCTTTGAAGATAAGATGTAAAGTCCATGTAGTCAGTGTAACTTGATAGGAGGAGTCCACATAGTCATAACATTTTCCAAACAGCCTTTGCAAAGACGCCCATTCTAGATACTTGGAAGATGCGTTTCCTTTGATTTCTTCAGTTTGCCGGCCGTGTAAGTGGAACCTGATTTCAGCAATTTCAACAGACCACAAGGTTCATAGGGTAAGAAGCGAATCATAGGTTCTCCCAGCAGAGCTTCAAATGCAGGCCTTGCTGTAGACCTACCCATACAGTCTTCTTTCTATCCCTGCAGATCCACAACTGCCTGATGTTGCAGACAGAAGTTAAGATCAAACCAGACAAGAACCTGGATGCTCACACATGGCATTCGGAGCTGTTTTTTCTTTTTCTTTTTCTTTCAAATAAGATGGCCTCTGAGGCCTCTGATTTGGACTAGCACTGCAGCTCAAGGAGAGAAGGGTTTAATCTTTCCCCCCAAACACTCTTTTCCCAACCCAAAACCACCCCTGGGGCAAACCACACAGGACTATAATGTTTGGCCAACAGGGCTAACTGCAGCCTGGCTGGGCTTGTTCTGAATCAGGAAAATAGCAACCGGGGGGGGGGGTATTTTAAAAAGCCCCTTTTGCTCTGCCACAGTCCCAGAATCAGGGCCGTACACTTACTGACCCCCTTTAAAGAAACTCCATATACCGAACCTTTCCAATTGCTAACAAAAGCCACTCCCACTCAGCACAATCTGCCACTGTGGGCACTACCACAATTCACTGCTGGTGCTAGCAGAGCTTTGCTCCACAAGCCCTTAGAGCATGGTGGAGGCCTAGCAGAACCAGGCCCCCCTCTGCCCTGTCATCAAGGCAACAACTTTGGCAAGGCCCAGATGGGGTCCTTCCCCCTGCCCCCAACCCGCTCAGGACAGAGTCCCAATTCTCACAGTCCCCACCCCCTGTCCTTACCACTGCAGACCCATGAAGTCCCTCCATCCTACGAGGAGAGCAGAGAAAGGGATCCGTGCCAGCAGATGCTTTGGCGTTGGGGAAAGTCCAGTTCTTGCTCTGCTGGCTATGTTGTGGCTTGCTGGGAGCACCGCAGAGATCTGCGAGGAAGAGACAGTCAGGCTTCAGCAGAAGCAGGACACGCGGCAGGAAGGTAACCAGAGCAGGGGGAGGGGTCTGCCGGACAGTATCCCGCCTTCTCCAGCAGCCCTCCTCCCCAGCTACTTCAGCATACACATAGAACAGCAGAATAACAGGGAGCTCATTTGATGATAATTTGCTCAAGAAATAAATAACACTTATTATCCCCCCACTTTTGAGGAGAGAATCTTTTCACATGTACCAAGTCGGATTCCATCACTGACTGAGACAGGTATTCCCTGTTTTCCTCCCCAGTGGAAACCCAAACCAGCTTACAACGACATTCTCCCCTCCTCCATTCTGTCCTCACAACAACCACCACCCTGTGAGGCAGACCAGGCTGCAGTGGTTTCCACATGGGCACAGGCCCGTGTGGTTTTCTTGCTGCTGCGGTGGCAGTCACCACCAATATAGTGCAGTGACGGCACAGTTTCCACATGGTAGGTGTTCCCACAGTTTCCCTGCCCGTGTCCCTTGGCAGAGGCCAACCCCCTGACCCAGACCACGGGGACTTCTTCCGTCTTTTGCTATAATGACCTTCAATTGCAGATTTTAAAAAAAAAAATGTTTCCCAGTGGCATGATGAGGACATGGCCGCGACAGGGACAGGGGAAACAGCTGTCGTAGGCATGAGAATATCCAAACTTTCCTGCTCATGTTTTCCTTTCATCTTCTCCCAAAACTTAACAGCAGATCAGGTTTGAGAAAGATCAGAGAAAAGTTATGGAAACCCTGCAAGGTGAATGAATGCACCACTAGGCTGTGGGGAAACGGGAGGGGGGGGGACCTGAGCAGGGGCCAAGTTCATATCACTGTGAGATACACCTGGGGAACTTTGGCCTCTCTCAAAGCACTAAAGAAGTTGAGGCCCCTTCCAGAGTGTGGCAATCCTAGGAGCTTGGGACAAATGTCCCTGCTGGCCAACAAAAATGAAGAACAGGCTGCAATTCTTCTTTCCAACAATGTCAGTACCAAGAGCTCATGAACGTCCCACCGGCTGCATGCCAACCCCTCTTCAGTTAATCCCTATCCTTTGAAATGGTACATACCTCCTGAGCAGCCCCTGCGATCACGATGCCCGGGGGATGGCTCAGCGCTGGTTAAGACCCCGTGGAAAGCTGGCATGCTTTGGTGCTTGCTGGGCCCTAGCAGATCTTCCGCACTGGGCACTTCCCTCTCCAGCGTCCGGGCTTTGCGGGGCACCTTGGTGACAGGCGGGGGACCCCTAACTGGGAAAGAGCCAGACGGCTGAGGGCCGAGCCGGGGTCTTAACTTAGGCACGCTCTTACACGGCATCCCGCTGCAATAATCTGGTGGTGGGAAGGTGCCAATGCCGCTGTCCAGGGTCCGCGTCAAAGAACTACATACTGTGGGCACAAGGAGGAGCGATGATAAGATCGGAGTCCTAAAGAGAGTGCCCTCTCCCCAAGCCCCCACTCGCGTAACAACACAGACACACTCCCCTGAGTGAAGAGGCTCCTCTGGGGATCTGGGCCCTGACCTCCACCTCGGAGCCCTTCGTCCGGGGAAGAGCCAGGGAATCCAGCCCCTGGGCCCTCCCATCTTCGCCGCCTTGAGCTGCAGGCCTAGCCCAGGCAACCTGTCCCCTCCCGGCATCCGTTCAGTGACACTACGCCCAGAGCCTGGAATAAAATCCAGGAGCCCCGTCTCCCAGTCCGCACACATATCAATAAGTAATGCCCATTTAATGAAGCCTCCAGCGCTTCCTCTCTTCTCCACAGATACTTAATATTTAATCCTACATCGCTCCATAAATCCAAGCCCAAAGATATACACGTTATACATTACACATTACTGTAACATACAACTAAATTAACCACCGTTCTGTAAGGATGGAACGAATCCTCTTCCTAGGTCACGAAAAGGGCAGGCCCACCACACCTCCCCCAGAGGTTCCCGTTCAGCACGGACTAGTTGGCTAGGACCCACGAGGACCCGGGGCTTCCGTGTGCGGATGGTGGGCCCTCTGTCAAAACTCGCAATGAATGGTGAGGACGTCCTCAGCAGGACTCCTCAGAACTCGAGCCTCATAGGTGGGGGCAGAGTTACCAGCAGCAGGGTACAAACTGCAGAAAATTAAGACGGATCGCTGACCCGTTCCTCACCGTGCTTTTAACAAGGGCCTTTCAGGCATGCCTGACTCCAGTTACAAACGCAGGGAAGGATGAGACAGTTTAATCCTTCCAACCTTGCATGTTTTCGCCTTCTGAGCCCCCAGCACAAGAAATCCTATTAGTCTTGGAAGGGAAAAGGGATGGGCAAAAGCCGGGGACCTGATTTTTCTCTCCAAGCCTTATAGAGCAATGTGAGTGGAGTTGTTGTTTCAAAAGGCAAAATGGGACGAATCACACCCTCTCCGGGGAAATGTCTCCTCACATTGCCCTCTTCCAAACTGGGGGATCACATGGCTGAAATTTAGATTTTTAAAGATGCTGGGAAATCCACAATATGCATTTTGTCTTGAATGATCCTTAGATGCCTACAGATGTGCATTCTTTCATATGAGCACAGCACTGGTTTCCTAGTCATAAATGGTGATCGCAGTCCCCACTTTGGATAACAATTCAGTTAAAAGTGACCCTGAGCTACTCTAAACCAATCTTTTCATCAAGCTAGGCTCTTCTGAGAAAAGGGACCACCCCTTCTACCATGGGCTCCTTCAGACGCCCTCTTTCCCCCCTCCTCAACGAACTCGCCTGCAAAGTGCTGAGAAGTCACCGAATCAGCTAGGCTGTCATCAGACGGCATCTCCTCTCGTAAAGTTGCATCCTGAAGCTGCGGAGGAAAAGACAGGAAATGGATACAAGACTGGCATGTCACTATCGGTGAAGAACACCACGAAGGATGGGCTGACTCACCTTTGGAGGGGCCTCTGGACAGGCATGGAGGTGCCCAATGATGCCATTGCGTGGAGGTCGGATGAGCCGGGGGTCTTTGGCATCAAGCAAGCCCCTCTGCAGGCCCTGCAGGTCATTCTTCTGCTCCAGGTGACCCTCAAACGGAGCCTCTTTCCCATCCACCCTACGGCACAGTCGTGAGGGACACAATCAGTCTCATTCCCGCCTCTCCTGAATCTTGCTCTCAGCTCCAGCAGGTGGGAAATAACGACCCTCTGCTACTAGGAGACATACCCAGCCTGGACTGCATGCAGATTACAGAGCTGAGGAGACCCAGCTTCCTGCCAGGAATCCTTCAGTCTCTGCCCACTCGCCTTGTTAAAATCTTGTTAATGCAACTTGCTATAGTTTCCATTCTTCCTGCTCCAGCTCCCTCTTTGGGATCTCTTCAGCAAGTGGGTAGACTTACACAGGTATGCACTAGAGACATTTACAGGACAGGAGCACTAAGGCACCACGCATTTGAGATTGTGAACAAAAACAGCCTTGCTGGATCAGACCAGGGGTCCACCCACTCTAGCATCTTGTCCCACACAGAGTAACTGGTTGGCCAACAACATGGCATAGAAGCTGAGGCCTTCCCTGATGTTGCATCCTAGCACTGGTACCAGATGTGTCCTGCCTCTGAAAGCAGAAGTTCCCTATACTCACCCTGGCAAGCAGTCATGATGACTGTGTCTCCACGAGTTTGTCTAATCCCCTTTTAAAGCCATCAGTTCTTGCAGCCATCACTACCTCCTCGGGCAATGAATTCCACATTACGCATAATTACCCCAACCCTGCTTCCCAACCTGCAGCCTGTGTATTCCAGCTCTATCACTTACCTGTTGAGCAGCTGCTGCATGAAGTTCTCCGCAGTCACTTCCTGGTACATGAGGGTGAGCTGGCTGTGGCCCGCATCACAGGCGTGGGGGCGTGGCTTGTCCAAGGCCAGCCCATTGATATAGGCCTTCTCCTCTTCCAGGGCCTTGCGCAGGTCCTCCGCCTTCTCCATGAGTTTGGAAATGTTGAGGCTCTCTGCCTCCAGCCGGCGAGAGACCAGCTTGCCCTCCTTGGCTTTGGGGGGCTCCGGCCTCCGACTGAGGGCGGGCAGTTTGCTCTTCCGCAGGCCAAACCAGCTAGCAAGGCCGCTCGAATTCTTCTGCTTTGCCTCACCGGCCACAGGCCCCCCTTTGTGGCGCCGCAGGACATTTTCTTCGATGCCCTTCATCACCTTTTCTTCAATGCTGGCCGGAAGTCCGGGTTTGCCCTTGGCAGGGTCCGGGCAAGGGGGGTTCTTGCGCCCCACGCTGGTGGCGGGGGGCTTGGTGGGCGGCAGGCATGGCTTGGGCTCCTGCCCAGGGGCCTTGGTAGGAGATTTGGAAGGTAGCTTAGTAGGACTCCCGTGAGGGCTCTTGACATTCTTTCCTGGGGCTGGGGCCTTGGCAGAGTTCCTCGTGGCCGGCATCCCCAACTGACGGTTCTTGGAGCTGTGGTGCTCAGGGTCACTCCCGCGGGAGCCCACAGAGTGTGAGGAGTAGCACCGAGGGGTGGGCTCTGCACCGTGGCAAGGCTCGTGGTGCTTGAGGCTGCTGCTCCCAGTGCCCAGCCTAGGGTGGGCTTCAGCAAAGCTCTCCGAACGCTCACAGGGTCGGGCCGGGGCCCTCCCCTTCTCGGGGTTCGCTTGCTCCTTTCCCTCGGGGCCCTTCAGCCTCCCGAGCACAGTGAGCCGCTCCTTAAAGGGCAGGTTGGCCACCTCAGGGACCCGCTTGCTTGGGCCGTTTGCAGCCTTCTTGGAGCCGTCTGTGTTGCGGCGAGCAAGAGGCGGGGAGTTCCGGCCCTCTGCCCCCGCCTTCTCCCGTCCGCCAGCAAACGGGCCAGGCTCCAGAGAACCGTCACCGGGGGGCACTGTCCGGAGAGGTGCTGAGCGGCAGGCGGGCGGATGTGCTTCAGAAACGTCTGGCTTGGCCTCTCGCAGTGGGTGAGAATGAGAGCCCATGGCACTGCTGAGGGACAGCTCCAAGATGTTCTCATACTCATGGGGCTTGTGGTAGCCAAAAGGATCTGGGGAGGTTGGTGTGACTTTGGGTGGCACAGGAACAAGGTGCCGACCAGCTTTGGGGGAGGGATGCCCCGCAGCAAAACCAGGGTCAGTGGGGAAGGGGCTGTCGGGGGAACCCTTTCGGCTGGGTGCGGGAGAATGGTACACCTCGTATGTATTGCTACGACACGGGATTTTGGAACTGCGAGTAAGCTGGGGGCTGAGGCGCAGGGCAGCAGGGCTGGGCGGCGGTGGCATTTTCAGTAATTTGAGCACCTTGGAGGGTGAGGGGATAGGAGGGCCCTGCCAGGACTTGTTCTTGCCCTCGCTCGGTGGTAAGACACCAAGGCAGGCCGGCTCCCTGCAATCGGAAGGGGGTCCCAAGGCTTCTAGGCAGCTGACAGCTTGGATGTGCTTGTAGCTGCTGACCTGGCCCCCAGAGCCTTCCATCAAGCACGGCCCACCGGGTTCCCCATTGAGCAGGGCGTTCTCTCCCGCCTCCCGGAGGACGTGCTGCAGGTAAGTCTCCACTTCCCCCAAGTCCAACTTGTGCTCAGCAAGAGTGCTGAGCAGCACTTGCCCAGAATGCCCTTTCTCCGGCGGATCCGATTCGCCAGCCTCATCCGAGGAGGAGGAGGAGCTGCCCTCTCCTTTAGAGGGAAGCTGCCCAGGGCCACTCTCCCCCTGCCCCAGCAGCAGGCACGGCCAGGCCTCGGCAGTCACGCCTTCCGGGGAGACAGACTGCCCGGCGTCTCTCCAGGGCGCAGGAAAGGAAAGCAGGGGGTCCATCTCTTCCAGGGAGCGAAGCACCTCCAGGATCTGGGCCTTCTTTCGCAGGAAGGGGGACAGAGCCTCCAAGGCCTGGGAGTTGGGCCCTGGGGCGCCCACACACGGCTCCTCAGAGACGGCCTGAGGTGTGTCAGGGGAGGGAGGGAGGGGGAGAGGGAGAGAGGTGCAAAAGGTGTAAGATCCAGATTCCAATTCCCGTCTCAGGATTTCCTACATGACGGTTATCTCTCTCCGCCCCAATCTCCACAGCAGCTAAGGAGGCATCCCACCAATACTGTCGCTACTACATTTGTTTGCCACACATCCAGCAACATTCACAGGGCGTGCAAGGTGGGCACAGCTGAAATTGGGTGGAGCTCCCCCTTTCCAGCCTTGTTTTAATTGCACCCCCCACCCCCACTACAGACCCCAGGCTGCCAACTCTCAACGCCAGATCTCAGCCACCTGCCCGCCCCGGATTTTCGGTGTTAAACAAGACCACAGACTCCCCTACCCTCCCCCTTCCACTTGCTAGGAGGACCAGCTCCTTGCCTGTCCACGAGTACTTTCGGAGTATCTCTGCGTGCCTGTCTCTCCTGGATGTTCGCTTCTGCCACAAAGCACCCCCTCCAAATTCCTTTTTGGCCCAGGCTCCCTCCTCCTTTTGAAACCTGAGCCATGTTCGAACAGCCCATGAGTCCGTGGGAGTTGTGTAGCCCAGCACTTTGGGGGATCAGCTGTTTCCCACACTGTTGGTCAGCCAGGAAATTAATGGCTCTGGGCCCGCCACCAAGAATCACACACCTCAGCTCTCTAAGCTGCTACAAGGCGCCGTGCAACAGAGGAAGCTGCCTGGATGTTACTGTCCTGGCACGCAACCCACCGCAGGGGAGAGGAAGAGGAGGTTCACAAGACTTACCTCTCTCTGCAAAATGTAGCGTCCCAGGGGAAGGGGGGCCTGGAGTTTCTCTACCGCGTCTGGCTGGGAACTGGACACTGGGTCAGAGAGCAGGGAAGCAGGATTGGGGGGCAGCTGAAGGACAAAGAGACCGGCCATAAGCATGGAAAGGTTCCCCTTAAATCAAACCACACAGATGCATGTAAGCTCAGGCACACAGCCAGGGTAGTGCGGGGGGCTGCTTCTTCATAGTGTGACCCCGCACCATTCAGGAGAGTATCAAGCCACCGCCCTGGCAGCATCAACCACGGGGGATTTGCCTACTCAGTCAGCGCTCCGGGGAGGGTGCTGAACACATAAAGCTGATAAGCTGAGTCAAACCATTTCTCTGTCAAGGTCAATGCTGTCTGCCCTGACTGGCAGCAGCTCTCCAGGGCCTCAGGCCTTTCCCATCACCTTCCTACCCAATCCTTTCCGCTGGAGATGCCAAGGACTGAGCCCGTGTGCTTTGTCCACAATCCCCGGCAGTGGGGACTGTACAGTGGAGGGAGATGAGTGGTGGGAGACCTACCTGGGAGAGTGAGCCAGATGCCAGTTTCTGGTGGAAGAGATCACTCAGTGCCTGATTTTGCCGCTCAAGGTCAAAGACCCGCTTTTTCAGCTTGATGCATTCCTCACGGAGGTCCTGAGAAAACAACAGGGGTCAGCGGGTTGAGTTGTGCAAGCCAGTGACAGGGGCCACGTCACCAGGCCACTGCCCCCTCACCTTTACATCCACTCCGACTGAGACAACAGGGGGTGCTTAGTGTCCGTCTGGTGCATATTATCAAAATCCTGCATCGAAGTCGCATAAAATGTTGCTCAGAGAAAACCTCGGTTCAGCTACTTTGCATACAGAATGCAAGTTAAGCCAGTGTTATGAACTGGCTTTTCCTGCATTCTTTTGCTGGGCAGCTCCTAACCACCACAAATCCAAAAGTGTAAGAGCACCAAATGGGAATTGACCACAAGCTTTAAAAATGCCCTCGGGTAGCTAAAAATGTGTGGCTTGAGTTACCGAGCATGAGTTCAAATCCCACCCAGCCACAAGCCTACAAAGTGCCTCTAATAAACCATCACAGGGTTGCCAGACCCCTGCCAGGAACAGGGGAGCCCCTGCTTTTGCAGGGCGCTTCCCCACTGGCAGCCAGCTAGCCAGTGGGGGGAAATCCTGCCCCAACTGACCTGAAAGGTGGTGTGATGGCATTACCAGAAGCAATGTCATTCTATCTCCAACGTTACGTGGTGACACTCTAGTTTTTGGGCAAAACTCTTATGGTAAAATTGGCTACAAACTATAGTTTTGCACCTAGTATAATGTACATGAGGCCCTTTAAATACTCTGTAGTGCTATCTAAACATAAGAGTATTCTTTCATAGGAAAAATGGCCTGGGGGGAATCACACCTCCCCTAACATTTCAAATGATGGTCGAGCAGTTAAGGTATTGGACTCAAGGTTCAACAGGCTTCCCCTGCAGAGGTTCAAACCCTGATGCTTATTTTTTAATTTTTTTAATTTATTTTTTAAATTTGGCTTAGGTATTTTTAGTAGTCTATTTTATGTATTTCATTTATACTGTAAGCTGCCTTGAGCTCCATAAGAAGAAAGGTAGCTAATGAATGTTTTAAATACATAAATAAAATTTCTGGCACCCAATACAGTATTAGACTATGACTGCAGAGACCTGAGTTCAAGTTCCTACTCGGCCATGAAGCTCACTGAGTAAACTTGGGCCGGTCACACTCTCTCTTAGTCTTACAAGGGCTGCTAAGAGTGGCAAACTGGGGAGACAAAAATTCCAGGGGCCCCAGAAGTCAATATCATGCTGCAGTCACCAAATGCATTTTTTAAAAAACTAATGTAAATCTGCACTGTAGCCACTAAGGGTGCAGGGAAGGCAGTGCACAGTAAAGAGGAGTTATTCTGATTCTGTTGCCCAGGCCTTTCTGGCCTTTCTGCAATGTCTACCCAAGACCCTTGCTTCTCAGACCCCGCTAAACCCATCAGACAAGCCAGCACTGGCACAAAGGAAGACCAGCCAGGACAAGCTACAGTCCTCCCCATGACAGATAATAAAGTTGTTATCTCCAGCAGTCTACGGTTTCCCTCTTCCTTTAAATCCACCCAGCTCCATAGTTTTGTCTGCACAGCCAGATCTTGCAAAGGGACAGCCCTGTTAGTGTGTGGTACCAAATTTTTAAAAACCCAAAAACTTCATTGTCTTTTCCTTGATTTCTCTTACTCTTTTCTACAGGTTTGTCTTCCTTTGTTTTGCTCTCTTCATTTCATAATCTGCCATTCCTCTATCCCTATTCCTAATTTTTCTCCCTTCCATCCCACCCTTATTTTTCAGTTTTGGTCTCAACTCCTTCTCATCCATCCTGGTTGGCAACTTAGAATGGAGAATGGAGAAATAGTTTGGTGTAGTGGTCAGGAGTGCAGACTCTAATCTGGGAGAACCGGGTTTGATTCCCCACTCCTCCACATGCAGCTGCTGGTGTGACCTTGAGTCAGAAATAAGTTCTTTCAGAGCTGTTCTCTCAAGGGCAGTTCTCAAGAGATCTCTCTCAGCCCCACCCAGCTCACAGGGTGTCTGTTTATTTATTATTTATTTATTTATCGGATTTATATCCTGCCCTCTCCGCGAACGGCTCAGGGAGGGGAAGGGGAAGGGACTGTAAACCGCTCTGAGACTCCTTCGGGTAGTGAAGGGCAGGGTATAAATCTTCTCTCTCTCTCTCTCTCTCTCTCTCTCTCTCTTCTTCTCTTCTGTTTATATGGATGCATGGTAACAGCCAACCCAATGACTTGTTATGTTATGATACTTGGTTTGGATCAGGATTGGGGGGGGGGGCAGATGGAATCTTTCTCTGGGGGCCCATGGTGGCTCCTGGCAGTCCTGAGTATGACCTAGCTCAGAGTATTATTAAAACGGTAAAATTGGGGAAGGGTCATGTATCCCCCACCCTGAGCTCCTTGGAGGAGAGGCGTAATAAAAATTAAGAATTAGGCTAGTTAGATCCCAGCATGTAGTCTGAAGGGCCACAATCCAGCCTCCTTGCTGAAGCTATACTTGTCTGGGCTTGGTCAGTGCATGGATGGGAGACTGCCTGGGAACATGATGGACAAAGTCTTGAGCTCCATGAAGGACGAAAGCTGGAATATACATTTAACATATAAATACATATCACCCTTTCCCCTTTCAACACTGGACAAAGAGATTAATTGTTAAGTTGCAAGCCTACCACTAAGCCGTGCACAGTGAAAAGGAGAATCCATCAAAATGTCACTGGAAAGTGTGATGATAGATGGCAGATAATCTTTTAATTTTATTTATTTTGGTTTGGGTTTTTTGTATTTTTCATATGTGCACGTGTGAGTACCTGGAAATCATGGCGATCTCTGGTGACTGACCCCTAATGGGGGCCTGGTGGGTATTCAGAGAGGTGGCTGAATAAAGCCTGCCCCTGCCTCCCCGCCTCTGGTATTCCAAGGAGGTCTCCCATCCAAGTACTCGCCAGAGTCAACCCAGCTTAGCTTCCAAGGTCTGACGAGATTGGTCAGGGTGACAGACAGCAGATAATCTGAGCTGCTTCCACATGGGGAATTTCCCCCTGAATAGACATCAGGAACCAACTGGCCCCGCCCCCCAGTAAAGGGGAATGTCCAGACAAGATCATGCCCCATTTGGGCACAACTCATCTTGCACTGCATTTTTTCCTTGTCTCCAAAGTAAAGGGGAAACTACACAGTGACTGCAGGTGGAACAGTCATTTGGAGACTTCCACGTCACTACCATGGGAGAGGGGGAGGGCTAAGCTCCACATTACCTTAGGCTCCACATTTCAGACTTTTAAAAGCATTATTTTATTTCTTTATTCAGCCACACAGTTACAATGCAGCAGGCCTGGGAGGGTTGCAGGCTGTGGGCTTCTGCATGAAGTGCAGTTGGGGCAGGAGGGACTAGGGGAAGGGGGTGGCAGCACACCATACAGCATGGGAAAGGGACAAGCAAACGACATTCCCACCCATTCCCTCATTGCTTGCTGGTGTGGCAGGGGGGCATTTTTGCATTCCTAATTGGAAGCAGCCCTGGGATAAAAACAGCTTGTCTGAAAAGACTAGCAGACACACCATTTTCGATGAGGATGTCCTTCTGCAGGAGTCAATGCTGACTGCTGCAGAGATTGGACACAGGGGAACTTGCAGCCAGGAGCCTCTCCCTTTCTGTTCCTCAATCAGAGGACCTCTGAGAGGGCAGGAGGCCCATGTGCACGCAGCTTATCCAGGACAGCAACTCACCTTTTGGTTTAACAGCGCCTGCACCACATGATTGGCTACCTGTAGAACAATAGAAGTCAGGGTGAGTCAAACCTCTCCCCATGACCCACCGGAAGGCTTCTGTCCCCAGAAGAGAGCCAAGCAGGGGAAGCAATACCTCATCCAAGCAACGTTCATAGGTCTCCCGTTGGTTCTCGTTGGCCTGGGCCAAAACTGAATTCTCCGTCTGCAAACACAGAATAGAGTCAGAGAGAACAAGAGGAAAAGGATCCCGGTATCCTCTTCTGGAAGTGCCTGGGGACTGCGGTGAGTAAGTGTTCCCTTCCCTACCCCGTTCAGATCCCTTGCCATTCAGGGAAGCTTTTTCACTGAAGTGTAAGTCATCATCAAGACTATTCCTAGACAGATCAAGGGCAACACCAGCAGTGGGTCAGCAGCCTCAAGAAACAAGACCAGGTCTGTTCTCTTGGCCCACTGCTTTCTTGTGGACACACCTGGACCCCCAAAAGCCCAAGATACCAGCCAGCCAGCCACGAGGAGATAAAAGAGGGATCCACATGGTTTGGCTCACTGGCTGGAGTCATCTGAAGCTGCAGGCTCTGCAGACCATATTCCCCCCACGTGGCACATGGTGGCTTGGATTCCATTTAGGGCTGGAGATCAGGCTATCCTGTGACACAGCAAGAGGCTGGAGTAGCAGGCTTGGATCAGACTGTGGGGCCGGCCCAGGCAAGAAACCAGTCCCCTCTCCCAGGAGAGTATGTGCCACTTAACATCATTTCAGCTTAATCTACCTTTCCAAGCACCAGAAGCCAGGAGAAGCCTCCAACACATTGTGGGCACAGAGCAGCTGCCCATCTTGCCAAGTGCTGGTGCCAGCCATATGAAATAGATGCCAGTTTGGTCCCTATAATCCCCCCCCCAAAAAAAACCCTTGAGCAAACTTCTATGAATGAGGGCCAGAAAGTCAAGAAGTGCAGTTTCTCCCCCTGCCTAAGTCACCACATCCCTGTGTGTAGAAGAGTTCTTTCCACTGAGTTTCTGTGAAATTGTAAGGCCAGGCACGGGTCCAACTTTCAAACTGTCCTGGAGAGGACCGAACTTCCGAAGCAAGCTGGCCAAGACCAGCCCCCTACCTCCAGCTCCCGGAGTCGCTGCAGCAGCTCCTGGGTGGTCAGTGGCTCGCTGCTGTCCCCGTCTGGCTTCATCTCACCCTGTAGCTTGGTCTCAGACATCATTTCCTTCAGGATAAAAAGAACAGAGAGGAAAAGCAGGCTGAGATGACCCCAGTCGTTAGACTGGCCAACCTCCAGGGGGTGGCTGGCTGGCTGGAGATCTCCCAGGATTATAACTGATCTTCAAGTGACAGAGACCGCCTGGAGGAAATGGCTGCTTGGGAAGGTGGACTCCGTGGCATTGTACCTCGTCAAAGTCCCTCTCCTCCCCATACCCTGCCTTCCTCAGACTCCAGCCCCCCAAAACCTCCAGGTATTTCCCAACCCAAAGCTGGCAACCTTGCCAATCATCCTGCTCACTGCTACCACGTGAACGAACCCCTGCAGAGCCCAGGAAAGGGGCCGTGGGGTAGAATTCAAGCAGCAGCTCTGCTGATTACATTGACGGGACACTCAGCAGTAACGGCAGGGTCATCTCTGTTTTCTGAAAAGTAACAAACCTTTTACAGAGCTGGATGATGGGCAGAAACTAGACAACAAGCGCATTCTGCCCCCTGCCCATTCATTACATCTCCAGGCCGGGAAGAACTTCTTCTGTTGAGTTTCTTTCTCTCCTCTCAGGTATCTGTTCAAATGGCTTCCACAGGGGGGGAATGTTTTCCCCACCTGGAGAGCAGGAAGCCCCCACATTTAAAGTGAACATCCACGTAAGGTCGTGCTGATTCTAAGCATGACTCATGGACTTACTGGGGCTTCCCCTTTAATGCAAATCAAAAAGAAATCCTCTTTGGTCTGCAACAAAGAGGGAACTTGTAGGGGGGTGGCAGCAGCTGGAGCTAAGATCTGTTTTCAGACAGAAGCAGGGCTACTTGCTGCCATGTGCCATCCCCACCCACCCCTCTGTAGATTTTTAAAAGGCACTCTCTCTTCCCCAGCCCAGTGGGGTTGTGCAGGAGAGTAGGGAAGTGAGGAATTCCAGGCAGGGTAGGGGGGGTGTCATGCTGCAATTCTGGGCATGTACTACAGAGGGGTTAAGAGGTGGTGGCAGGAATGGGTGTGTGTGGACTGCATTCTTGCCCAGTCCTGCCCCACTTGCTGCTACTGCAGCAGGGGCACACTTTGGCGCTCCATGGACATGCAACCAAAGATGCAGAGCAGAGGGCCACTCACTGGCAGCTTTCTTCTCCTCCTCCTTTATGCCTCACTCTGCAGTGTTGAGCTTCTTGCATACGATTCCCAGGCACTCACAACAAGCTTATAGGGCCAGAGGTGTCCTGGCCAGCCTTCCGAACCCAGAGCCTTCCATTTCCAATCAGCAGAGATTAGTGCAGCCTCCTTGTGACGCTAGGAGTGGGAAAGGGGACGGGGGTCCAATCTCAACGGGTTCTTATTCTGCTGTGAATGTGGTGCATGAATGGTTCAGTGAGCACTCTTTTGAGATGCTTGAACGGTTTTCCCCACAGAACTTTTTGCACATGCATATTATCTAAAACTCAAATGAAAAAACAATGTGGGCTAGAGTGCACATTCCTTTTTAAAAAGCATCTCTCTTCAGCTGTCTAAGGTGCACTGAACACCATTTTCAAGTGACCTGTGCTGAACTAAACGCCACTGAGAAGGGGCCAGGACTCAACAATGAGCTCAAATGGACCGCGGAGGAAAGAAACGAGATCCTGCATGCCACCCTGAGCTTTCCGGGGGATAGCAAGATGGATGCAGGCTCATGCTGAGCATCTCTCCTTGTCCCCCTATTAGAGCTGCTTCTGCCTGGTGAGCTCCCTGCCCAAAACTTCAGAGAGCTGCTGTGAAACATGCCAGGCAGTGCTGGGCCAGGTGGACCCAGAGTCTGATTCATTATCAGGCAGTTGCATCCGCTCACATCCTTGGCATTGCAAACGGCTGCCACTTGCCTCCCCATACCCACACTGACACTCACAGCCCTGCCCAGCACCCGGCTGCCACTCCGCTCTGATCCAGGTCTTCCACCAGCCACTGTTCCTCATAAAGAGCAAACCCAGACAAAGGTGGCATCTCAGGCCTCTTGGAACCGCACAGCTAGCAGACCCATTCAAATGCATGCTCAACTCAGCCCCCCTGTTTCAGCACCTCAAGGATCCACTTGCCTAAACACTCTTCCGAGAAAACATCAGCCTCAAGGCATCATGATGAGCAGAAGGTAATGCAATGAGGTACAGGGAGCAGCCTGTCAATGCCAGTTGGAGGAGGAGGAGGAGGGCAGATCTGAACAAAGGGCACAATCCATCAGCAAGCAGCAGCACTCTGGCGTCACTCCTGTTGGTTTCAAGGACACTTGAAGGCAGGAGGAGAGGAAGGCCTGCCCTCTGTGCCCTGTTTGTTGGGCTACACCCGTAGCTGCTTGGCCCCTGGGTAAGACTGGATGCTGGACAAGATGGCCCAGTGGTCTGATCTAGCAATGCGCTTTTTCTGCTCTTTCGCCTGTGCAAGAAGCTGCCCAGAGAGAGGATGGTGTTGTCTGGATTCTCTTGCCTTGGCCTCACCCCGGCTCAACCTTTCCCTTACCTTTTCCCAAGGCTCCTGGAGCAGTCACGATGACTGGCCAGTTCACCAAGCCTTCCTTAGTCGTGCCTACCTGAAACAGAAGAAAAACCAAACCGGTTTTTAAAATGCTGTCTTCATCGACTGCCAGGATGCCTGGCTGTGAATTGCAGCCTTATAGAGGTTCATCAGACTTTCAGAATGGGAAGCACAACGTACAGAAAGCAGCAACAAATATCTATATCTCAGATCCATCCCTGGTGTGATTCCCTTCTTCTTCTACTGAGCAATTACCAAGCAGCAGCCAGGGTTTTTGAGCTCTGTGCTATGGTAGGACTCCTGTGTCTCTTCCTTGAGGAGTCTGGGTACACAAATCCAAACCCCAGTCTCTCTGCTCCCTGGAGGCCAGCCACCCAGTCCACTAGCCACTGCCATGTCATCTCAGGATTACCACAGAGAACTTTTTAAAAACTATTTGCCAAGTTCATGGAAGGGTCTATTGACAGTCAAGAAAACAGCCAAGAATGGAGACCCCATGTTCGGGAGCAGCATGCCTCTGATTTCCAAAATGCAGGAGACAAGGGATTTTATATCCCATTATGCTCTGTTTGTGAGCTTTCTTGTGGCAACTAACTAATCATTTTCAGAAAGAATGCCAAACAAGATGGACCTTTCATCTGATCCAGCATGGCAATAGCTATGTCTTTGCTTGCTTACATCACACTCCCAGGCCCTAAGGAAGTCTCTACGGACATTCGCAGGGGACAAGGGGGAATCCAAAAGCCTTTCCAATATTCAGTACCTGTCTAAGGTCCCACTCAGACCATAAAACCAATCTATTTCTCCTCATCCTGACCTTCAAGACCCCCAACACACATCACCACGCCATTTTGGAAGGTTTGCAATTGATCCTTTGCTCTGGAGGATTCATTTTGTTCTGGGACAGCATTGTGTTTTAAGCAGATCTCTACAATATATTTAAGTACCTAGGCATCGGTACACAATATATAAAAGAGCCCAGGCAATTGGGTACTTGAAATATTTCCAGTTCTGTTCTTTAAGAGTTGAAACCTAGATCTATATGAACTGTATGAAGATAGCCATGGCACTAAGAAAGAAGACTCTTGGCTTGGAGACAGAAATTTGATTGTTCAGCTACCTCTGGATCTGCAGGACAAGAACAGAATCTGGGGTTTGAGATAGAGCTACCCAGACAAAATATGGAAATCTGAGGCATTAGCATCCTGATTGCAGATAAACATGACAAGAAGGCACCACCCAAATAGGGAAAGTGCTTACACTTCTGCCAGATCTTATGCCACCATTCCTTCAAGGAGATCAAGTCATACATGCACCCCCATTTTATCTTAACAACTCTGTGAAGTAGGTTTGGTTGAAAGGCAGTGATTGACTCAAGGTTTAGCCTTCTTGCTGGATCAATCTCAGGGGGAACTCAGTTCTTCTGGGCTTGGACTGAAGATGGATTTACACAACACTGACTGGCCAAGCCCTGGTGTCAATCAGCTGTCTACCCCTCAACAGAGCAAAGCTGTGCACAGTGATGATTGGCCAGTCCTTGTGTCTATCACAAAGCCAACTTCTTCCTATCATTGAAAAGATTTTAAAAGTGCTTAAAAACACTTTGAAGAGTGACAAGTCAGTACCTGAATAGGAAAACATCCCAGGCACCTAACGGTCAGGGTGCAAACAGAGGCAATCAGAAACTGATCCACAGAACATGTGTCTTTTCTAGAATAAAGGCCAGAAGAGGTGGGAAAGCACTACACTGATTTTTTTTTTTTAAGTACCCTCTATACACAGGTACCTCTTTACACCCAAAGCTTACGGTTTCCACTAGTGTCTATCAAGTACTGATTTCCTTCCACCCATGAATTTAACTTGAAGAATCTAGTGCTATACTTCTGTAACTGGAAATGCTCTTAACTTTGTGGCAGATCTTGAAGGGCTTACACTTCCTACTGTGATCCAGCAACCCAAAGCAGGGCTGTTCCATACAGCAGAGCTGAAATGGTGAAAAAGGCAGAACCCATGAGCACAAGGCATTTCCAAGCTGACTTCTAGATTCCCAAGTGCCCTTTGAACATTTATGTTCTATCTCAACAATTATGATAACGATGTCATGATCCAATCTCTGCCCAGCTTGGAAAGAGCAGGTTTTTACAACCAACAAATATCTCTTTACAGCCACAAACAGCTGAACAAACTTATCTTTTCTGGAGGAAACTGCAGGTGACCAAGTTATATGAAAACAATGTGAGATCTCTCAGTTTGAGAAAAACATCTAAAATATCAGTCTGAAGAAAGGATCCTAACAGGTCCTTCACCTACAGTGCAGACCCAGTTTTGTAACTTGTCCTGTACATGTAAGTGGATCAGCAGATCAGCTCTTCTGGCCCCTTCCTTCAGCCTGCAGATAAGTGTCCTTTTAAAAACATTTTAAAGTGGCATACACACTATCTTCATCCTTCACCTTACCCCTCCTCTGGCCTGCAACAGTCACAAACATTTTTAAACTAAATGATTCTGGAGACAGGAGCATATTGATCGCTCTGACACTAGCCAGTAGGCACCCCCTAACAGCCAGTTTCCCCCCTTCCTAACCTGCTGGAAGCTTGCAGACTATTAATACCCGGGCCCCAGAAACGCTTGCTCCATGGCATCAAAACTTGTGTGCATTTTCAGGGCAGCTGAGATACTTTCAAACAACCTCTACCACACTGTCTTTACCAGTACAAAACATGGCCGGGAAGGATCACTCAGTGTTTCTTGCTCTAACTGGTTTTGCTTTTCTAGCGGTTCTGTGATCCAGCAATAATCTGACCCTTTGCTGTGTTTCAGTACCAAGAACTTAAAAGCCAATAGTCCTAAAACAACTAACCAAAAAAATCATTTGTAACATGTAGCATCCCATTTGTTTCTACCCTCTCCTCCCTTCCAGGGGATATGGAATAGCTTCCCAGAGCTCAATGCAGTCAGAAAGGAACATTCAGAAGTAATCTCTTTACAAAAACCGGAAGCTTGTGATAGTGCAAGTTTCAATAAGTACTTCCACTTTAAAAATAGTGTGAGCATTTCTTTTGTATGCAATTATCTTATAGAACAATCTGAACTTAGGTTACAATCCTAGTTTGGTGGAGAAGAAAGGCACAATAGGTTTGAACAGATGGTTAGGAAGAAAAAGTTTCTGCAGCACAAGTGAAACTGTCTTATAGTGAAGCAGACCATTGGTCCACAAAGGTCAGTACTGTCTACTCAGACTGGTTGTGGCTTTCCAGGTCTTAGGCAGAGGTCATTCATATCACCTACCATCTGATCCTTTTAACTGGAGATGTAGGGCGGTATGATGGGTAAAGCAGACAAGGAAACTCGGAACTAACCCATACCCTCTTACCTAAAAGCCTTTACCACCACCCTGATCCTAGATGCATGAGCAGTATCAGTGATTACTCAGTGATGAAGGAAAGGCACTCTGTGCATGCCCAGATTACTTCATGTATTACAAAGATGAGCCCAGGAACTAATATCAATTCTTCAGACTGAACCCCAGCTCAAAATTAAGCCCTAAATAGTCAGACCATTCCAGTTTTGGGAAGGGAACGGGAATGAGTTAGAGCAGAGAGGATGACGCTGTCTTATTCCCAAGGCCTTCCCTTGGTTGTCTTTCAAAACCCACTCCTTTTGCATCTCTGGTTTCCTCAGCGCCACATAAAGAGGGTCTTAATTAAATCTGGCAGTTGGGATGTTTGGGTCAACGGTTGATTTGAGATGCTCCAATAAGCAGCATGAAGGATTCTCCTCTGGAAGGGCAGGCTGTGCTCTTCCTAAGAAAGGGTGCTCCCTATTTCCCCTCTGCCCAGCCCCCCACCCCACCCCAACCATCTCTTAGATGAGTTCCTAGCAGCCCTTGCAGCCGCTACCCATGTCTGTCAAGCAGATCCCTTCTTAATCAGCTTTAACACTGGCAACCGTGCTGCATGCCCGCCAACATTCCTGTGTACATACCAGCCCTGCCAAGGTCTAGCACGATCCTTCAGGCTAGTTAGCAGCCAAGGGTATTCAGCCAACTCCAAACCAGCATGCAGGGAAGACCGCGTTTCCTTGGCTGCATTCCGGGGGGGGGGCTGCTGCTGGGTAGTGCCAACGTCTACATGCTAAGCACAAAGAGACTAACCACAGATCGGTGAACCGCAGGGAATGCAGAGACATCCGGGATGGGCCGTTAGGTCTGAGCCCCGCTTAAGTGTGAAAAGCAGCTTCAGTAGGTAACACACTGCCCAGGAAGCAAAGGATTCGTAGACCCTCCTGCCTCCCCATTCTGCAGCAACCTTGCTCCAGATCACTCTTATCCACACATCCTACAGTCACGGTGGGGGGGGGGGGGTTTGTTCCAAAACAAACATAAAAGCAAAGCAGTCTGGTAACGTGCCACACTCCATTAGCCCCAAAGCCTATTCGGGTAATGCTGTCCAAGCACATCATATTTTCCGGTTGCTTCTTCTAAGCCACACTGATAATGCCCGGTGCTCTAACCCATTCATAGGGGGCTTTTCTCCCCCCCCCCCCACTACTACCATATCCAAACTGACTGGAAAGTGTTTTTCTCACACACATCCTCTTCCACAAAGCCTCCGCACACCAGACATCACAGCCACTGGCTCAGATATGTAGCAAGCTTCCAGATCTCAAGGGCTACACAGAGCAGAGTCGGGGGGGGGGAGCATGTCACATATATTGATCCCCCCAAATCCCCGACTTCTCCAGAAGCCCACCCTCTCCGAAACTGCAGTCAGCTCCAAACTGCAGAAACCTCCGACCAGAGCCCCCCGCCCTCTCAGCAGCCATTCTCCTCTAAGTCACCCCTTGTTCGCCTCTTGCACCCCTCAAAACCACAAACGCCCAGTCCGGATTTCCCTCGCCTTACCCTCTCCGCCCCACAGCCGGCCCAAGGACACAGGTGGAGTGGAGATCGAGCTGGACCCCGGCTCTGCGATGGAGGCCTCGGCCCCCTTTGCGCATCCTCCCGCCCTCACGGCCCGACTCGGGGCCTGCTATTGTTGGGAGGAGGAGAACGAGGCGGCAGCGGCGGCAGCAGCAGGAGGAAATTCACGAATCTGAGCTCCGCCTCATCCGTCCCCCACCTCAGCTCGGCTCAGCTCAGACCCTTTCGCTTCCCCCGAGAGCCTTCCCTCAGCCTGTCTCGTGTGACAGTTTTACACGTTTCAAAATAGCGCTATATCTCTCGCCCCGTGGGGCGGGGGCTACTCCCATTCTACCTTCTGCTCCCTCCCACAGTGATCAGGAGCATCAAAATGCCCCCATACCAATAATAGAAAATTACATGTTCACCAGGAACCCCCCTCATAATCTAGTCCCTGGGGGATCATGTTATATGCTAAAGGGATTCCCACCACAAATTTAAAGCCTGCAAACTGTTGGGCTGGATATACAAGTTTATCCAGGTCAGAACATTTTGGGAGGAAGTGATTATTCATCCACAAACACACACAGACACACACTCACTGTGGTATTTTTATTTCAGGATACAGCAATCTTCTCATTCCTTATTTGTAGGTGAATGACATACAAATGTACTTGAGAATACTTTGCATCAAAATTAAGTCTTGCTGCTAAAAGGCACCTTCATAGATCACAGTTTTCCACTGCATAGACACCAAGACTTGGGCAAAACGCCGGATGATAGCCATTTTTAACTTCTACACAATTTTTAAAAGTCTTGTAGCACTTTAAGGATTCTATAGTTTGTGATTATGTTTTAATCTTGTAAAGCTTTTGGCTATTGTAAATATTAAATAAAAATTTGGTGGAAAAAATTAATAGATTTATTGCAGCAAAAGCATTCATGGATGCAGCCTTCATCATCACATACATGGTATACCCTCAGTTACCAGTTTATATGTATACACATAGGCACAGAGAAAACAGTGGTGTCAAAAAGGAACTAAATGCAAGAGTGTGTATATGACATTTTGGCGCAAAACTCAAAATGTGCAAGATAAGGAAAAAGAACCATTAACACCAGCAATAATTGCAAATAACAATCATTCAGGCTTTGCTAAACTAATGTAACAGCCACAGGGAATGAGTTGCCATAATTTGGAATCCAGCAAGGTTGTTTTCATTTCAGACTTCATTTCTTAATTGCACCAGCTTCATGCTTAATGTCAGGAGATACAAGCAATCCCTCAATTCAAGCAGTTGCCTGGGATCAACATGCCCCCTTGGTTGAGAAAATCAAGACAATCCCATCTTCTCTCCTCAACAAACTTTGCTTGAGAAGAGCTGTTTTCCTTTCATCCCCTCAAAAACCAATTAAAAGCTGTTAAACACACTTCAGGCAGCCTGATGGAATAGTTCCCCAAGATGAAGGTGGAAGACATCTTGCTTGTTTTGCTCATTTTTCACTTTCAAGGGGCATGTAGCAAAACAGAAAAAAATGATACCATTTCTGTGGTCCTCTCTTCCACCCCACCACATCAAACCCACAAACACATAGTCATTTTCTGATACCAATTTTTAAAAAATGCGAGGATGCTTCTGGGTGAAATCTGGTCATGAAAGTAGGTTTGCCTGGCCTCTAGTGCAAGCACAGATGTAAAAGATTGATACGCAGAAAGTAAACAGAGCACCTATAGCCAATGATCTCCTAACAGTTCACTTTGTGGAGGGGGGGAGCGACTTGGCCTACCTTTCCTGCACCCCAGTCTGAAAGAGGCCTTTTAGAATAGCTGGCTTACTGTGAGGATGTCCCTGAATTCTACCCATCTTTATCAGTCCACTGTAGTCACTGGACTCACTGGATTCTGATTCTGTGCTTACAATCACAAAGTTAGACCCATTTCCCAGAATCAAGAACTACGGGGTACATGACTGGTTGATAACATACTGTCAGGAGCAAGTAAAGTATATTCAACCATCTTAAGAATTTTTATGGTGCTCAATTTGCATCCAAATTAACATTATGACAAAAGAGTGGAATACAGGCTTCTGCATCCCAATATAGGTTCTAACTCAAAGAAAATTCAGCATGGATCAGTTTCTCTTTAAAGAAGTGGCCTTCAACATTTCTGGATCTGGGAACCACCCTATGTGGGATCCCTATCCCTATCCCTGAAGTCATGTGACATCAGAGCCACTTGAAAGGAAGATGGAGCTGAATTAGCACCTCACTTATGTCAAGGGAAAGTAGACAATAGCCCAAGAGGTCCGGGAACAGGTCCAAAGCCATGGAGGAATCCTTTCCATCTCTGACTTTTTTTTTTTTTTGCTATATTGCTGTTTCTTTCAGTAAGCATTCAAAGACCGGTGGGAGGCATGGTGCCCTTGCTGTAGACATGCACCCTTGCTCTACACATGTACCAAAAATCAGCAAAAAATAAATGTGGTAGTTATATGGTGGCTTAAGGCCATGTGAATGACTCACCTGGGGGTTGAAGAAGGACAATATACTAAAATACTATATTTTGGGATGTATAGTCAAGGAAGAATTATTTGTGAAATAATTAAATTTTAAGTAGTCACATTTTAAAGATATTTGTAATATAAGTTAAATCAGCAAATAGTTCCTTTGTATCAAGGCAAGCAATATCCAGTGTCTTCTACACTGTGTGGATTTAAACAGCCAAGAGAGACTGCAGCTATGCATTTCAACTCCACATTTGTCTATTAAGTCTAAAAGCATTATACCTGTTGTATTTTGGACAATGATTAAGGGGGTTACAAATAAGGCAGTCTTATTTGACTGTTACCATTAACTTACAGGTAATAGCCAAGTTTCTATGTGATTGTTTATAAGTGTACAGTATGTCCTCCCTTTTGCTACAAAAACATATTCTAGTCAGGTTACAGCAATAAAAAGTTACAATATAAAACTCAAAACAATATAAAGCAAGAAAACTATTATACAGAAATCAACCAAACATTCACACACTCACCCCGTCGCAAAATAAGTTAACCAAATCCAAACCACCAATTAAAACAAAATAGTTTTTACTCTTGTCCTAACTGAAAACAATGAAGCCGCAAGAACATCTTCCAGGGGCAATGGGTGTTCCATGGTTTCCTTATTGCCACATAAAACAACCTCTTTTCTTATTGCCACCCACTGATCCTCTGACTATGGGTAAGAGCAGCCTCCAAGAGTCCTCTACCTTTCTCAGAGTTTGTTTGCTTTTGCCAGCAGGGCTGGTGCCAGCATTTGTAGATCTCTGTGAGGCTGGAACTGGCAGGTGAAGATCTTTTTCTGGTTAAGGGGATTTTGAACATAAGAATCTCTCTGGGTTTACCAAGGTCAGTAGTGTGTACTTGGTCTGGCAGTGGCTCTCCAGTTTGAGAGCCAGTTTGGTGTAGTGGTTAAGTGCACAAACTCTTACCTGGGAGAACCAGGTTTGATTCCCCACTCCTCCACTTGCACCTGCTGATGTGACCTTGGGTCAGTCACAAGCTCTGGCACAGCTGTTCTCTCAAGGACAGTTTCTGACAGAAGTTCTCTCAGCCCCACCTACCTCACAGGGTGTCTGTTGTGGGGAGGAGAAGGGAAAGGAGTTTGTAAGCCGCTCTGAGATGCCTTTGGGCAGTGAAGGGCGGGGTATAAATCCAAGCTCCTCCTCCTCCTCCTCCAGGGTGACAGGCAGTCTGGCAGAGGTCTTTCATATTACCTACTACCTGATTATCCTGACCTGGATGGTCCAGGCTAGCCTGATCTCAGAAGCTAAGCAAGGTCAACCCTGGTTGGTATTTTGATGGGAGACCACCGAGGAATTCTAGTCTTTATGCACAGAAAGGCAATGGCGAAACACCTTTAAACATCTCTTACAGGGTCAGCTGTGACTTAATGGCATTTTACACAGATACACATCTGATTATTTTAACTTAAAACACCAAGGGTTGAACCTGGGACCTTTTGTATGCAAAGCAGATGCTCTACCACTAAGCCATAGCCCATTGCAAAATGGTATCTGCCATTCTGGCAAAGACTAGTTTCACACCAGTCTTAGGAAAATAACTACAAGCTATCTCATCATATCTCACAGTCATGAGGCAGATTTATATGTCATCCATTACCAGGTTTAGTGAGCACAATCAATATAGCTACAATGCTGTTATCAAAGACCTCACTCTAATTTTTAGATACAGCAATTTAAAGAGTAACCCCAGGAAACTAAAGCATGCCTTGACTCACTGATTCCAATGAGACAAACATTATATACTTTGTCTTGATTGTACCCTCAAATTTTAGTGCTACTTTCTCAAAAGTTTGGGAGTCTCTTAAGGAAGTACTTATCTCAGCATTCAACATGAAAGAAGTAGATCAGATGTCACCCAGGCCCAGTACAATGTAGAGCTGGGAAGGCAGCAAACCAGCATCTGCTATGAACACAAGGGAGCAATTCAACCATGCTTATCTAGTTGGTTGTTCCCTCACTATTATACCTCGGACACCACTAATAACATTTTGAAAAGCCCACAGATAAAGACCGTTTCTCTAACAATGGCAGCGATAAGGAAAGCCAATCGTGTCTCATAAAGTCCCAATTTGTGGAGAACTGAGCAGATAAGAGCAATTGACCTTTTCAGTGCTTGAAACCTTGGCAGAAATATGCAACAATAGTTCTCAAACTCTGCATTTTTAGGAAATACTTTCTCCATCAGTTCATCCACCAAGGAATCCCTGGGAATTTTGCCATGGAACCCCTGTGTAGTGCAAAGGATTTAAGGAAGTGCTCTAAGAGGCACACATGGTTCACAGAGGGAGCTGGCCTTAAAAACCTGAACCTAAGCTGAGTGTAGGACACACACCTTAGACCCAGCTCTCTACATCCTCATGTTGCAAGGGACCCTGGTGGGGATACTCTGACTTTCAGGGAAGTTTGCCTGCCCTAATACTTCTCCATGTTGAAGAATCTCCAACTAGCTTCTGAGGGATACAGGGATTCCTGGAACACAGTTTGAAAGTTCTGGAGCAGGAGAACGTCATATACCCTATTCACAATTCTCCTTCCACTGAAGAGGAGGGAAGCTCTTTAGGGAACAGAGGATTGCAGGGAAGACACACACAGAACAGCAACTGGAAATGGTATATCAGGAACTAAAGATACAAGCAATATTATTACCCCATGTGATCAGAGTAAGCAAGCAAACCACATTGATCCCGGGAACATTTTATTGTATTTCTGCTGTAGCAAAAGCATTAATTCACCCCACATCATGCTGAAGCTAGGGCGATTAAAAATGGAGACTCTTTTTTTATAGTCAAGTCTTCGGTAGGCTAATTGACATATCAGTTGACATCAAAGAGGCAATACCAGAGATGACACAGAACCTTTGTCATCCCACCATTGCATAAGACTTCCATAGCAATGCAGGATGAACAGGAGAGGATTACAGAAGAGACAGGGCTGTAATCCACTTGATTATACAGTCCCACAACTGGAAAACTCCTCCAACATGTTCAGCCTGGTCTATGTTTGCTACACGGTGAGAGGATCGAATGGGAAGCCACATTTCACACCGCAGGCAGGGAAATCACATTTTAAAAAACCTTTTCTTATGTAAACAAGTCCCTGAAAGTAGAATATTAACATGAGGAGGGGGGTAGGAGGGACTTGAGTCCCCTGCCATGTGCTAGTGTTTCGTTTTGTTTTTAATATATGCTCTGCATCTTTATTTGAGTCACCTTATTGCAGATGTAGGCCTGGCCTAAAGGTAAAGGTAAAGATTCCCTTGCTCGAAAGCCAGTCGAATCCAACTCTAGGGTTGCGGTGCTCATCTCCGTTTCAATGCCGAAGAGCCAGTGCTGTCTGAAGACGTTTCCGTGGTCATGTGGCCGGCATGACGGAACGCTGTAACCTTCCCACCGAAGTGCTTTTGAACTGCTAGGTTGGCAGGAGAGGCCTGGCCTACTTTGGCCCTAAAAGGCAGCAATTAGAAAGGCCTGAGCTATGGCACTATTAATTCTTCCATCCCTGTGCTGCTTCCCCCATTAAAAATGGTCCCTCATGGTCAAAACGGCACATGGCTCATTTCTTATCAGTATGGCTTCAGAGGAAGAATTAACACATCTCCCCTTTTCCAAGCAGTACAGCCTGGATCTGTATGACTCGCCCCCCAGTTAATTTTTACAGCCCAAGAAAACATGTAGTGTTCCAAGCAACACATGGTGCTGAAGTGCTGTGACTGGCCAAGAGTTCCTTCATTCCTTTCCATGGGTATAAAGAAGTCCACAGAAGGCAAATGGCTTTCCTTAACGTTACCTTGCTACTAAAGAAAAAGGTTGGTGTGCCTCTTGAAAACCCTTATATCAAAGATCCTGAGATACTTAGAGTCAGTTACCTTATTCCTCAAGCTGTGTGCTGCTGCCAATTTCTCCAGAGACCTCTTAAGCAAGTCAAGTCTTCTAGTTTCCTTCAGCCCGCTTTATTGTAATATAAATGAGAGGGCCCAAGAAGAAGACAACAGAGGAAGCAGAGCAAACACAAGCAGCAGAGCAAATGCAAGGGTATGTTTTAAAGTTTTGCCCTGATATGCAGCATGACGGTACTTACCCACAGAGAAAGCCAAGAATGTGAAAAAGATGCAGAATTGTGCTGCCTTGTGTGTGTGTGTCCCCCCCTCACCAAAATGTAGCCTATACACTTCACTGTCTACCCCCTGGAGCTCAGCTGTAACAGACTGCCATTCCATTTGCATGCATCTGTTTTTTTCCCCTCCCCACAAAGGCCTGATTCACAAGGTGCCTCTGGCACTTGTACAGAAGGGTGTGTCTCACCAACCAGATGGGTTAGGAAAAACATGTAGAATGGTAGTGGCAGGGGGGTGGGGAGTGGCGGGATAATTGGAACCAGATGATTTTGCTGCTTCCAGCATGATTCGGAATAACCCTCAACACTTCTTTGGCCCAAAGCAATAGTGCAAAAGAAGGACATCTGTTATCCTACATAGGCAGTGGAGAGACAGGAAATGGAGGACAGAGCACATAGAGAGAAGGAGCATGGTTAAAAAAAATCTTCAGAGAATCTGCAACAAATCTGGGAAACATTTAAAAGTCCTAAAGGGCAGTAATCACAGATTGCTTCTCCACAAATTCTGCAGCAGGAAAGACAGTGCAATTGTAGGTAATGAATACATACAAAATTACATAATTAGTCGAGATTATTCCTACTGTAATAAACGTAGAACTACTGAAGGGAGAATAAAGAGACAGAAGGAAAGGGATGAGAAATGCATTGTAGGAAAAGGGGTAATCTGTTAAGTGTGGATGCCCTGTGTTCAGACAATTGCTGTAAACCACACACTCAACTAGTTTTGAGGGTTTACCGCAGATGGTTGCAGCACATTGTCATGGTTTCCCCATTCTGAGTTCCTGTAATGTGCTTTTAAAAAAGAAAACTAGAACTAGGATTTTCCACATTGTGCACAAAACAACAAATTCAGGGATGAATTTGCAGTTCTAAGTGGAGTTTGGAGCCCCCCCCCCACCAGGGACACAGTCTGAGGCAGAGAATTGCAGGCTTTGTTTCTGTTGAAGTTGAGAGCCTAGGGGGGCCAGGCTCCAGATGGGGACCTGGGGAACCCCCAGAATTACCGGTCATCTCCAGACTAGAGATCATACTGGAGGAAATAGATGCTTTGGAGGGTGGACTCTATTATATTGTACCTTTCTGAGGCCTCTGTTTTCCCCAGGCTCCATCCCCAAATCTCCAGGAATTCCCCATCCTGGATCTGGCAACCCTATCCCCCATCCCCCACCAGTGGCCGGCGGGGACCTGGCAACCCTATGGGAGCCTCTTCCTTTCATCCAAGGATGCACTAATAACCAGACCCTGCCGAAGAATGACCTCCTAAGAAAAAATAAGCCAAAAATGCCAAAGAGGTGGGGGAGGACCCATTATCAGGTCATTTCACATCCCAGCAAGTCTTGATGTGAATGAAAGTATTTTCTGTAAACACACAGCTCCACTCCTTACCATGTATAACAAAAAAGCCTTCTATTTAAGGCTTGCTTGTCTTTTGAAGTGACAATCTATTACAAAGGTAGTTCCAATGCAAGAATCCCCACACTGAGTCAGACCAGCAGTCTGTCTGCTCAGCATTTTGTCTACAGATGACAGGCAGTCAGATGTCGCAGGGAAGCACACAAACATATGAATCCCCAGAAAAGTGGTTTCTAGAGAGTTACTCTTTGCTTGGATAACCCTCCATATTTTCATCTTATCCTTTTAACATTATAATTTTTGCCACCATCAAAGAATGGTGAACTGAACTGGAAGACTAATGGAGTAAAGCAGGAGACCAGTGGCACCCTAAAAACTAACAGCATTTATTCCACCAAAGGCTTTTGTAAATCAGACCACACTTTATCAGATGCATAGGAATGATGCCTAGGAGGTAGCCTCAAGTTTCTCAAAAATAATTTGGCCAACATTTAATGGAATCATTCAGGGTTTTCCCCCTTTTAAAAAAAGTTTTAAGAAGTTCAACTAAGAAGTCCTTTCAAAAATTCTGCAGTGGGAAATTTACTTGAAAAAGTCCATCTTTGTATATAGATCCCAAATATATAAGGAAGGAAACTTGTGTACTGCCCCCACCACCACCAAAGGCATTTCGAAAGGGACAAGCACCATCAAGTTCCAACTGCAGAGACTGCATCAGGATGCAAAATAAAACACAAAGCATCTGCTGCCAACATCTGAATGCCCAGACACAACAGTAGCAAAAATAGCAACAGAGCCACAGGCAAGGATGCAGCTATTTATTTATAGCTGCAACTGGTCACCACCACCACATGTCTATGCATCAAGTAAGGAGGGGGAAGCTGAGGTCCATGCATGTACACAAGCACACACAAAATCCCCCGCCCCCATCCCAGATCAATTTTCTCACATTCACTATCACCTTCCAGTTTTGTATCCTCAACCAAAAGCTGCTACATTCATAAATAGGCAAGGAAATTACAAGAGATTATTACATATAATGCTTAGCATTTATATGTTTTAATGTGGTCAAAGCATCTTTTATGCAGCAGCCCTTCTAACAATCCTGCAAAATATAAGATTGGCTGGGTCTAAGGCCAGCTGGTGAGTTCATGGCAGAGGTAACATTTGAACCAGGGACTTCCAGGCTCATAGTTCAGTATCTGAGGTGCTACACTATGCTAGCTCTCAGCTCCCCTTTTGCCAGTGCCCTACCTGCCAAATAAGGTTCTGCTTTTTCTACCAGCTCCACATCAAGTTTCTTCCAGTCCCAGGACACTGGGAGCTGAAATTCCCCAGATACAACCCTGGAGAAATGAATGTGTCAAATGGAAAGGATTGCATGTGTGTGCCATGAAACATGAACTTCTACCCCTACACATCCATTCCTCTATATTGAAAATGCACATAGCAGGGACGTGTGTACCAGGATGAAATGGAACAACCTCTCCAGTCCCTGGACTAACTGGGCATGGGACCTACTATACTGGCATGCAACAGTAGAATCACATGACAGGAAGAAGGGGAGCTATAGTTATAACTTCATCAGTTTCAAGGCCAGGATCACAGGCAATGACCTAAGAGAGCCAAAGACAGGAAACCCAAGATGCGCACCAGTTAATGTACATAGTACATAGTACAAATCAAAGCCCAACCACTGAGTGACCTCACCCTGCCACCCCCTCAGCGTGTGCACTCTACAGGAAAGGCAGGAGAGGTGACATGCTCTCTACACATGCGCATTAGCAGCAGGACCTTCCAAAAGGAAGCAAAAAATTATTGCTCTACAGGGGCTCAGAACCCAGCAGATGGGCTCACTTGAGGGCTCCAACACATGGGTTGAAGATCACTGAATTAGCTAAATAACGTGTACAATAAAAGCATGCTATAGAAGCAATTAACAACTAGCAAAATGCTGGATTATGATGACGGTGTGTGATAGAGGGGGGCAGGGCATGTGTGTTCCAAGATGTCCCAAGTGCTGCAGCCCCAGCACAAGCCCTACTGGCAAGGCCAAGTCAACCACTGTCAGGTGTGAGGCAAGTTTATACCCTTACTACAACATCATTCCTGATTACAACACTTTACTGTGCCTCAGTATGAGTGACACTGGCTCATCTATGGGAGAAAATAAAGGGATGTGTCATTGTGAGGGAGCATCAAATGTGCTCCATGTTCAAAGGTCCATCTGCTGTCCAAAGCCAGCTCTTATCTAAAGAGTCCCATTCTGGGTTCTATTTCTTCGTCACACTGGAGTGCGACTGATAACAACTGGCAATTAAACAGGAGCATTTCAGTCATTGTGTTTTCCATAATTACAGCATAGATGAAGCTGACTATGAGATGGAGGCTAACTCCTATCCATCCACACAGTGGAAACACTGGCTAAGAGGTTTGGATTCCAGTGCGAACAAGCCCAAACCAGCTGCACCTTGGGTATGGTATATTTCTCCAGGCTTGTCCTTCCTCTACTCTCCTGACCCCACCCAAGAGCTCAGTCACTGCCAAGACCAACAGTCAACCTCGATTCCTCTCTTGTTCAACAACCCACAGCTCAAGGATGCCTCTCCAGACTGTCTCTTACATAACAGAAAGAAATGCCCATGAGCATCAGGCTCTTTCTTCAGCCTCCAGCCTTCTCCTATTCACAGATATTTTCCCCAAGGAAACTCCCTCCCCAACCTGCAAGGAAAGTGAGTAGGAAATTAAAAAATACATGGAGTTAGTATCTAGTGGACTATTATGATGGGGGTGTATACCTCATCTCAACATTCTGTATCTAATTGCAGGAATTCTTCATTCCTCAGAGCAGGAACGTCTAAACCACACTCTACTGCAGATGATGACCCAGAGCCTGGAAGCATGTCTTGTCTCAAAACACAGTAAGTCAGATTCCACGATAATAGTTGGCACCATTTGGCCTTCCTAATTATGCAGAGTGCAAATTCAGGCCATGGAATGACATACAAATATGTACAGTTCTTTCATATATATATACACATTCAAGAGAGAGATGCAGTGTCACAATGCTGAAAGTGTTTTTCTTGTCCCTTACAAGCGAAACAGCATTACAGAGACTTGGTGGCATGATTCCCGTGACTGGAATGTAGTAGTGGATAGATACACATTGCTCAAGAAAGACCAAAAGGGTCAAAGAGGAGATGGAGTTTGCTTGTCAGGAAATACTGGAGGAGGTGGGTGACAGCCCAGTGGAAAGTATCTGGGTGATGATAAGGGAAGGAAAGACAAACAGTGTTGCAGCCGGAGTCTGCTACAGACCACCTGACCAGGCTGAGGAGGTGGATGCTGCACTCCTTGAGTAGCTTGGCAGTGTATCCAAGCAACAGGACCTTCTAATTATGGGTGACTTCAGCTTCCCTGATGAGTGCTGGGAGACAAACTCTGCTAAGCATCCAGAGTCACACAACTTCCTGACCTTCCTGGCCGACAACTTCCTTTTTCAAATTGTGGAGGAAATTACAAGGGGTTCAGCCATATTCAACTTAGTATATTATTAACCAACAGGCAAGAGTTAGTAGATGGGGTGAAGACGGTGGGGACCTTAGGGGGAAGTAACCATGCTGGGGGGTGGGGGTGGGCAAGGAAGTCTGTAGCCAGATGTGATTGTTAGATTTTAGTAGAGCGGACTTTAATGAACTATGGGGCATTATGAGAATCATTCCATGGACAAGAATGCTGGAAGGCAAAGGAGGAAGGGAAGGGTGGGCTCTTGTAAAATTAGAGCTCTTACAAGCTGCGGCCATTACTATTCCGACAAGATGGATACATGGTAGGGGATCCAAGAAGCCAGTGTGGATGAACAGAGTACTTCATGATGAGCCAAGAAAGAAAAAGGTAATATTCAAGAAATGGAGGGAAGGGCATGCCTCTAAAGAAGAGTATTTGAGAGTTGCTAGGCATCAGAGAGGCCAGATCTCAGAGTGAGCTGTGGTTGGCCAGGGAGGCTCGCCACAACAAGAAAATCTTCAGCTATGTGAGGAGCAAACACAAGGCAAAAAAGGTGATAGGCCGACTGCTGGGTGAAAATGGAGAAACTCTGACAGAGGACAGAGAAAAAGCAGAAAGGCTCAGTGCCTATTTTGCCTCAGTCTTTCCCTGAAGAATAGAACAGGCTTATCTAGAGATGGTGGTAGGCAAGGCATAGCATCTGGGTTGCTGGTTGACATGGACAGAGAGGTTGCTGAGAGGCACTTGGCTGCATTGGATGAGTACAAATCCCCCAGGCCAGATGATGTGCACCTGAGAATGCTCAAAGAACTTTCTAGAGAGCTTGCAGAGCCTTTGTTCATCATCTTCAAGATCTCTCGGAGGACATGAGATGTGCCACAAAACTGGAGAAGGGCAAATGTTTTCCCAATCTTCATAAAAGGGAAGAAGGATGACCCAGGAAACTACAGACCAGTCAGTCTGATCTCTGTCCAAGGGAAGATTCTGGAGCAGATTTTAAAAGGGTCAGTCTGTGAGCATCTGAAGGACAACTTGGTGATACGAGGAACTCAGCAAGAATCTGTCCCCAGCAGGTCCTGCCAAACAACCTTGTTTCCTTCTTTGAGTGCAAAAATGCAGCTCTGTTCTCAAAGTAATCCCATGAAACTCATGAATGGATCTTCTGGGTAGCTGCTGGGCATGGAAGGATTCAGATCAATATGATAACAGGTTGATGCTTCCCCTTTGTACAATTTACTTGGCTACACTCAGTCCCCAGATATGGATTCCCCTCCACAGAAAAAGGTAGCAACTCTGTGTCATGAGCCGGGATGCGGGGCCAGGCAAGTGTGGGGTGGTTAGAGCACAGTCCGAGGTCAAAGCCAGGCAAGCCGAAGAAGCAAGTTCAGGGTGCAAGACGAGCAGGGTGGTCGAGAGACAGTCCAGGGTCAGGAACCAAGTAAGCCAAGAAACCGGGGAGTCAAGTCCGAATCACCAACCATTAGCGTTGTCAGGGGGTCTGAGCTGAGGGTCAAGAGTCCAAAAGACAAGGGTTCCGAGGTGCAGAGTAGCAAGGTCAAAGCGAGCCGAGGTTGAGGAGCCGAGGGAAACAAGCCAGAAGCGAGGAGTCCAGAACTCGAGCGGCATGGTGCAGAGCTTAGCCGATAAAACTAGTTGCTGGCACGAGTTTCTCATGTGCCAGCAATGACTAAATACCATTCCAGGTGGTCAGCAATTAGCACGCTCCAAGCATGTCCCGGCTCCCGCTAGTACTCAGGGCTAAGCGAGCGCTGGGTGCACATGCGTTCTCGCTGCCGGGCTGCCATGTCCCGGCGGCGCTGCTCTTGCAAACCAGACACCAGTGGTGGTGAATCAGGGGGGTGCCAGGTGAGCAGGGATCTGCCCCAGCTATTGCTGGGCCCACCTCGGCCCTTGCCGCACTGTCAGGTGCGGAGGTTTCGGATGATGGGAGCTCATCCCTGGCGGGACTTGGCTCTTCTGCTAGAGTCAGGGGCTTGGGCTCAGCAGGCACCGTGACACTCTGGGGGCCAATTGTGGTTAGGAAAATGGCACTGGAAGGGTTAAACCTCCTCACCCCCGATCCGTAGGAAAATAGTTCAGTATCACATCTATCTTGGTCTTCTGAGAAGGCTGTATATTGTGTTTCTGCCTTAGTTTTCTTCCAGTTGGAAGCCCTCCCAGAAAAGCAAACCACACGATTGAGCTAGTTCTATATTAAACATATAGAACTGCTGCCATCAAGAAGAGGTCGTTCCTGCTGTTCCATGTTTTAAAAAGTAAACTTTTCCAGGTATAAAGTGAAGCACCTCTCCAATTTCAACGTAGCAACAGGAGGGGATTGCAACTTTAAAACCACTGTCAAGCAAGTTAAGCCAAATGGTCCCTGGATTACTGGTATGGCCATGAGTCCAGTCAACTTGGACCTGGCCACAGTGATGGCAATGGGTGCACCTGTTACTATCATCATTGTGGCCCACATTCAAGCCAAGCAGCCCACCCAGCACCGCTAGCAATGCTGAGGCTGCTTGGCTGTGCTCCCTCTGGACCACAAGAGGCCCTCCAGGACAGTGGCCCACCAGGAACTTTCCAAGTAAGTTCGAGGGCCAGTTCACCCCTTCTTAGGGGGAAAAAAGCATGTCTTATAGCATTTATATAGCACAATGTAATCTAGGTTAGCTTGCTATGGCAGTGGCTCTCAGACTGTACCTTGGGACCCAAAGTGGATTGTGACTCTCTTGCAGGTGGGTCACAAGGCCTGGAAGGAGGGAAAAGAACAGAGTGAGCTGGGATAGAAAGCCTCCTGGCAAAGTTGGGGTAGTATTTGGATAGGAGACCACCACAGGAGGTGGTGGCAGCTACAAGCATGGACAGTTTCAAGAGGGAATTAGATAAGCATATGGAGCAGAAGTTCATCAGTGGCTATTAGCCACAAGGTATAGATAGGAACTCTCAGTCTGGGCAGGTGATGCACTCTATTCTTGGTGCTGGGGGGGCAGCAGTGGGAGGGCTTCTAGTGTCCTGCCCCCACTGCTGGACCTCCTGATGGCACCTGGTATTTTTGGCCACTGTGTGACAGAGTGTTGGACTAGATGGGCCATTAGCCTGATTCAACATTGGCTTCTCTTATGTTCTTATGTATACCAGGGCCAGGACACAGAGGCAGGCAATATCAAGCCACTTCTCTGAAACGTCCAAGCCCCACTAGGGGTCGCCAGAAGTCAACCACAGTAAGTTTAGATGTGAGTCCTAATTCTAGAAGTCTGAGTACCACTGTGCTAGAGAAATGTTGTACTGACAATGTAATTCTAAGCAGAGGTTTAGAAGGGTGCAAATCTGTTTAGAATGGCATTGTGAGTTTGCTTCCTGTTATGCAACCCTATATTAAAAAGAGAGGTAAGTTTGAATTCTGGTACTAAGCACCAAGCTTTGGGAAGCTGCAGGGGACTAGAGAGTCTTGATGCTGCAATGCTGACCATCATCAGAGCCCGCCCTTCCTTTGGATCTCTCCTTCCCTTGTTGTTCTAACATTTCCCCCTTCTTCTTCCTCCACCCCAACCCACAGCAATGGCAGGAAATGGCACCACGTTAAGTACAGACCTGGGGAAGTGAGATGCTGTCTGCAAGGAAAAGGAAAGCCACTAATTGTGCACAGAACAATGGCATGAAAGGAGCATACCCTCTTCCTCCAACCAACAGCTTCAGAGGGACCAGGACGAGGGAGCTAAGGAGGAAGTAGGGTACCTACATCTCAGTAAGTTACCCCACCAAAGTGGGGTGGTGGTGCAGAACTGCTCCCTTCCTCTTCTGTCCTGGCTTCTCTCATCTGTGGGAGAGTCAATATTCACACTCAGCACAACTAGCTGGCTACAGTGTGGCTGCACGGCAGTTCTGCAAAGCACCTGAAGCATTCCTCAAGAAAGGAATGTTAAGGCTGAAACAAAACAAAAATTCAATTGACAAAGACCCAGATTAAATGCTAGCTGCATGGGGGAGAGCACAGCTGCCTAGGCTCGATAGGAACTGTGCCAACAATTGTTAAACTGTGCACTAAGATCAATAGTTAAAGACTCCTGGAAGCCCAAGGTATCCACCCATAGAGGAGGCTCCCTGCGTATCTGTGTAGTCTTGGTTCTTTTCAACCAGCCTCCACTGAAGGTGGGGTAATTCAGCCACACTGGGTGTATATGGATCATTCAGCTACACACACACACACCCCAGAGACAGCTGCCTGTTGCCTCTCTCCAGAGGTTGCCACTTTGGGTTTGCCGCCTCCTATGAGGCAGCACTCTCAGATGAGTGATTCGTGTAGAAACAGAAGGAGCAGGCTTCTCAGGGTACGTAATTTTTATACTTAGGAGATGAAAAGGTGTACTTTTAGCATGCAGCAGGGAAGCACCCCTCTAATTTCAATCAAGACCTTTTTTTTTCCCTAACAAAGGAACTGAGAAAACACTAGGACACTCACACCTACAACAAGCGCAGCATTCATGCCGTCTCAGTCCTGCCTGGGGCAAACAGTTTCAGCATGGATTTAAACGGTTCCCCTCCAACTGTGGCAAAGGGCCCTTCTCTTGATGTGGGAACTCTGTTCAGTTCAATCCACCTGGATCGCTCAGACAGACATTGCTAATATAGTCTCTCTGTGACAGTCCAGCACTTCCCGCCATAGATATCCCCCTTCTTTGTGTTGGTTTTCTAGCAATGATAGGAAGAAATGTAAGTCTTAAAATCAGAGACCCATTCAGACTGGCCTGTGATCCACCACAAACCAAACTAGACCAGACTACTAAAGTACTAAAGCCAGTTTGGTGTAGTGGTTAAGTGCGCGGACTCTTATCTGGGAGAACCGGGTTTGATTCCCCGCTCCTCCACTTGCACCTGCTGATGTGACCTTGGGTCGGTCACAAGCTCTGGCACAGCTGTTCTCTCAAGGACAGTTTCTGCCAGAAGTTCTCTCAGCCCCACCTACCTCATAGGGTGTCTGTTGTGGGGAGGGGAAGGGAAAGGAGTTTGTAAGCCGCTCTGAGACGCCTTTGGGCAGTGAAGGGCGGGATATAAATCCAATCTCTTCTCTTCTTCTACTTGAGCCATTTTAGTGTAGAGAAGAAAGACAAGTATGTATGTGTATTAATGGAGTCAGAATTTTTTCTCCCTCTACCTTATTATGAGTATTTGGAGGCCACCCAATGAGCAGCAGTAGATTTAGGACTAAAAATAAAGTCCTTCACAGAACAGTTTAAGAAGCTCACTGCCACAAAACGTGGCTTTAAAGGGGATGAGGCAGTCATGGAGCATAAGTCCGTAAATGGTTATTAGGCCTGATGGCTGAATGGAACCTCCATGTTTAGAGGCAGTGTACCTCTGGATGCCGGTTGCTGGGGTGGCAGCAGAAGTAGTGGGAGGTTTGCACAGGTGAGAAACAGGCTGCTTGACTAGGTGAACCTTTGACTTGATCCAGCAGGGCTCTTCTTACATGGTTAAAAAATCACTGTCTACCACTATGGGCTCAAACCTCTCACTTGTATCCAGCAAAGTAGAATTGCATTCAGTAGGCTTAAAGGGACTAGAGTTCCAACCTTGTTGTATTTACTTGCAGTTTTGAATGTTAAGATCAGGTAGTGGAGAGACAACAGAATGGCTGCCATGTAGGCTGAAGCCAATTACAAAATACTGGGTGGTTCCAAACCAACCATCCTCCTATGATAGAGGACCCCCTTTTCCAAGTGGATGCTCCCTACAGACAGAAAGGCAATGCCTCCCGAGCTGTTTTGAAGTACAGCACCTGCTACTCCAGTGGACTGGAGGAAAGCCAGGATCAGCTCCTTGCTTTGAGGACTTAGTAAGTAGGCATGAGGAAGCAGATCACAGAGTACCATGGCGCCCACGGTTGCCCTGTTGAGTATAACTGGACTAGAATATTCAGTTGACTGTATCTCACTTAACTTGGATCTGAAGATCTGAGCTCAAAACTTTTGCTCAGACTTCTAATCTACACACAGTGGGCGTTTTTATGTATTTAGACTTTAAAAAAAAAAATTGGTATTTTATGTGTGTGTGCATGCACACACCTGGGAGTCATGGAGACCTCTGGTGACTGACCCCTACTGGGGGCCTGGAGGATATTCAGAGAGGTGGCTGAGTAAAACCTGACTCCACCTCCCGCCTCTGGTATTTCAAAGAGGTCAGTACTTGCCAGAGTTGACCCTGGGCTATCCAGGTCAGGGCTATGTATTTAGATCTTTATAGCCTGCTTTTTGCCCAAAGGGGACCCAAAGCAACTTACAACACTGCTCCCCTCTCCTCTATTTTATCCTCACAACTCTGTGAGGTAGTTGAGGCTGAAGAGAGAGTGACTGGCCCAGGGTGATCGAGCGAACTCCTATGGTAGACTGGGAATTCAAAACTCCATCCGATAGTATTCCAGGACAGCAGGAAGTAAGCTGCACTGGGACCTTTCTCTCCAATATACCCAGTTTCCTACCTACGGCAAAGTCTTCTAGGAAATGATACATGCAGTCTGAGGTGGTACCATTCACACTGCCATGTTTGTTGCGTGTGGAGTTGGCCTTGAGCAAATGATGACCAGCTTCAGTTCCCCTAAACTGTAAAATGAAAAAGCAGTCGTCTACATCAAATAGTTGTTGTAAGTATTAATGAGAAGACTTTTTAAATAAAAAACATTGTATATATAAGAAGTTGGAAAGAAGTGACTTGAGTTGGAAAAAGCCCAGCCTATGTTCAGCCACCTTCACAACCGTGGAAGGAAATTAGTAGGTATGTAGTAGGATCAGGGAGGAAAGTCACTTATTTGGGAATTAGGATTCTGAAAGAGCTTATCCTCCATCTTTTCCAAGGACGGGCGAGAGGCACTAATTTTGCTTCCTCCAAGCTGTGGGTTTGGAGTGGGAGCTTGGTAGGTAGGGTTAAGTCCCTTATTCTAGAGTAGTTCCCCTTGCTGTTGGAGAATAGATGTCTGCGGGGATTAAAGGCAGGCTGATACATTTCCCCTGATGGAGAAGGCTTTGGTGTCTGAATGTGTCTGCTACACAATGGTGGCCTTTGAACTTCCCACCCACCCAGGATGAAGAACTGATGGAGGCCACTTCAGCCTCTGACAGATGTCAGAGACAAAAAGGAGGTCATGGTTTAAAGGCACTGAATTCAACAGCTGGGGATGCAGGAGCTTCAGTGGGCTTAGTGTAAGGCCCCCCTCTCCTAGAGCTTTAAGAAAGGATACTGGGAGTATTGAGATCTACAGCCATGTGCCCTGGTAGACCCAAGGATCCTCTGCAAATGTATAGGTCAAGCAAAAGCCAAACTACTACTTGACACTGGAAGTCCATGACTGGAACTTCAGACATGTTAGTTGACTCTAAAAACCAGCAGTAGGACAACCTCATATGGATTGGGGCCCCAACACAGAACAGAAGGGTTAACTCTCTTCCCGGCACTGTTTTTCTAATAAAAAATCTCCCCCCAGCTGCTTTTAAAGAATGGAACAATATTGGTACCTGAACTAAACAGACCACTGGCACCTTAGAGTCCAACAGAATTTATTCCAGCATACACATTCATGTAGAGTCCAACAGAATTTATTCCAGCATACACATTCATGAGTCAGAGCTCACTTCACCAGACATATTAACCATATATCCATCAGGGCAATGCATTTATGGTATATTCACAACAGAAAGGCAATGTCTGTGTGTTAATATCAAAGCATCTTCCTAATGGATGTACACACCAGTGCATCTGATGAAGAGAGTTCTGGCTCATGAAAGCTTATACTGAAATAAATCCTTTTAGCCTCTAGGGGGGGCCATGGAACTCCTGTTTTATTTTGCTGTCACAAACTCACATGGCTACATATCTGGAATTTTGAATATTGGTATCTGTGTTTTTTATCAAACTGGGTGAGAGGTTTTTTTGGGGGGAGTAGTCTAAGCAACATATCTAGAATGCCAACTATACAATTCTGTAATAGCTTTACCCTCATACAAGCACATTTCTTCAAGCATATCTCAAAGGCCTGTGCTGTGGGACAGATTATGCAAGACGGGGCAAAGGTCTGTGGTTTGTTCCCTGTAGTGACATACCCAAAGCCAATACAGGAAAGAGTTCTCAAAAGCGAAGCTTTTTCCAAAAGGAGCTCTTCTGAACTTCTCCTTACCATGGGAGGAGATAGAGGAACTCATTTTGAGTCATGAGATGGCTATTTTTCCGCCTCCCCCATCACTTCTGCATTCTTCTTCTCATCAGGAACCCATTTTCTCCTATTAAAAGAACCTGAAGAAACTATCCTGTTTTCTGTATGCTTCCTTCTAAATACTTGGGCCTGGCTGAAACCTTAGCAGGGATGGGAAATATTGGAGAGAAGCTAGGAAAGCTGGAACGTTTTGCATTTTGGATTATTTCTCTCTGTGGACACAGTTCCCAACTGAAGCCTTGGAGCGAGGAAGTGGCACTCTCAGCACCTTGTTGGCTTGGCCTTTACACCTAGCTGACTCTGGCCCTTTTTCAGATAACACCGGATGCTTAGTGTGCAAGAATGCGCACCTGGCCAATCAATGCAACATCCTTTGTCACCTTTTCTGAACATATGAGGCCATTCTTGCAGTCCTAAGCAGATTTACACATCTATACATTCACTGAAGGCTTGGAAGGCTGCAAATCTGTTTAGGATTACACTGTCCATGTGCTACCTTGCTCACAAGTGGCAAAGGAATTAGGGTGATTGCTTTCTTGGGGGAAAAATCACACAGGAACCTGCCTGATACTGAACCAGGCCATTGGTCTATCAAGGACAGCATACTCTGCTCAGAGCAGCAGTGGCTCTTCAAGGTCTCAGGCAGTCATCTTTCACAACACACACTATCTGATCCTTTTAATTGGATACCAGGGAATTGAAACTGGGCTTTACGGGTACAAAACAGATAATCTACCACCGAGCCATAGCCCCTCCCCAGTTATTCCTGTGCTAATGACTGAAGGTGCTGCGTGCAGCAACTGCAGGCTACCACATCTTGCATCCTGATCCCTATCCTGGATCTCCGCACTCCATAATCTGTATAATATTTACTTCTACAACCCCTAGGTTACAAAGCAATGATGGAGCCCTCCTGAAAGTCCTATTGGCCTAGTAAAACTTGATAGAAAGAGGTTGGGGTGAGAGGAGGAAGAGAGTTCTGAGATACCCTTCTTGTATGTTGATAGAATACTATGCAGGTCCAGTTGCTTTGATGCTGGCACATGAAAAAAGAGGAGAAAGCATTCATCTGGACTTCGTACCAAAAAGAGGATGCTCAAGTGAGGATAAAATTGTGCCTATCTGTACACAGGTTGATTTGTGCCAATCTGTACCAGACTAACGATGCAATCCTAAGCAGTCTAAGTGCACATTGATTACCTTCCTGTACATTACTTAACCCAAATGCAAACAGTCTGTTGAGAAACTAGGAATGCCACCTGGCATTAAGAAATAAAACAACCCCTCTTTCTACATGGTGTCCCTTTTTGTTAGGGGAAGCTTCACCCATCGAACAGAAAAGCAAACAACTTGACCTTTGCCTCCATTGGGAAAGGGAACCACTAGGATATGCTGCCTGACTCTTACATTAAATCTGTCTCGCATATGAGGAAGACCAAGACACGCAGGGAAGAAATTCTACAAGGCAATAGAGTGCAGAGAACCAACAGCTTATCACATGACAGCCATAGGATTTCAAGCATGTTTGCAGAGTGGTTGTACAAGGCAGGTCCCCTTGCATCATTGGCTGTCATTTAGAAAATAACAAAAATGGGAGGAGGGTTACAGATGTCTGTTCCCTTGTAACAGCCGTGTGGTTGCTGCTGCTCTGGCCTGTCCTCTAATTTGTGAGCACACTAGAAGTCTCTGTTTCTGGGCTTGATTAGGAAAATCAGCTTATATCCCAAATCACCAGAACACAGGGGGTGGGGTGAGCGAGGGGGCTGGTCTTCACTTGTTTGGAAGGTTTGGAGGGAAGCAGACAGGACAAATAATGGTCCTGTAGTCCCTGAAAGCAGCGAGGTCTACACTGCATTACAAAATTGTGGCAGGCTGCAGCCCAAATCCATTATGAATGCTGAGCCTCAAAGTTCAGTGCAATTTACTTCCAAGTCAGGGTGCATAGAATTGCTACCATGCAGCCCAATGTATTGTTTACGCAAAAGTAATTTGCACTGAACTCAGTGGAACCCACAAGTATACATGCCCCGACCTGCAGCCTAAGCCACAGCAACATAACAGAGCACAGAGTCACTCAAAGGAACAGAAAGAGTAAGCAAAATTAACTGCCAACACTGGACAAATGTGATTGGAGGCTTTATTTTTTGTATAGGCGCTGCTGGTTTCTAAAGTACAAAATATGCTTCCACCCTGCAGTTGTTGGACTAAATGGAGATTTCCAAAAAGAAGCCTGCCAAGGAAGGTTCAAGTGGAGTACAGAGGAAACAGTAAAAGAAGGGACATGCCAATCTCAGAGACTTTTTTGCCGGATGCATCACACAAACCTTGGGGGTTTAGGGACCTTCAGAATGCTGTTGGCATTAAAACCGACAGCAGGCTTTAAAAAACCCACAGAAAACAGACTGTCATTTGATGCCCCCCCCCCACAAATCTACGTCGTTTTAAAGCACTCAAAGAGAATATGCGCTGGGGGTTCATTTCCTCCGAATGAGATTTGTCCCACTTTCAGGAAAAGCCATTCTAGCCCACCGTGTTAAATTGCAGCGTCCTAGTTTAAGCAGGGATTTAAAGACACAGCCGCTCATTCTCCAAAGGAGGGGGGAGGGGACTAGCCACTGCAACGAGAAAGGAGATGAGGGGACCCGCTCTGCCCACTTCCGTGTCGGGAGCCCCCAAAGGGGCTGTATCCAGACGGGGAACACTTAAAAACCTGGGAGAAATGGCCTACAAAAATCAAGCCTGTTCGACGGGTACTGTAGTTGGTGCGGAAGGAGAATAGATCTAGACTTACCACCGGCTGTCAATACCGACGACGACGAGAGTCATCACAGACCCAGGATCGAACCAAAGGCACCTCGGTCCAGGACTCCATTTCCAGGGGCTGCAGCGAAGCTCTCATCTCCCAAGGCCACTCAAGAAGAAAATGATGTCATGGCTTTAAAACGGGAGAACTCCTCCCTGCATCCTGACCCGCGGCAGCCAATGGGCGCTTGGTCCAAGCTTGCTCCGCGCCAGATGTTTTTCATTTAGGAGCAGCCCTCGGCACCCAAGGTTGAGCTCAGCTGCCTCCATGGGCAGCCCATCAGCAGCAGGCGGCTTGCCACGCCTGTTGAGGCAGGCTAAGAACGGGGGCTGCTTGTTTGCTGTTCTCTACAGGAAACTTCACTTGAACTTGTTTCTCATTCCTCCTTTTGTGGAAATTGCTCTCAGCTCCCTCAGACCGCATCCCTGCTTGACTGACTGTAGACTGAGCCCCCCCCCCCAAGTTTGCTGTTTAGTTTTGTAATCACGAGGACATGATTTGCTCTGTAGAGGAAACACTTAAGCCTGCAATAGATCAGTCCTGATGATGGGACCAGAAAGGTGCAGGTTGCTTCTTAAGATTAAAGAACAAACCCTTCACTACACACACACCCTGTAGCTTCTTGCTGTCTCTTAGAAGCCCTGACTGTGGTTAGGACAGCCCTGGCAGTTAGCTACTTTAAGGACTCTTTTGAACACTGAAGCACAGGATACAGTTTAAAAAACAACACCCAGTAAGGGAGGGGAGCTCCAGTGAGAGTCCAAGGTTGGAGGACACAGACAAAACAGGCAGCTTAGCACAGGATCCTCCACTGAGCTTCAACATCTGTGTCAGATTTGTCTTTATTTAAAGCATTTCTTGGCGACTTCCCCCCCACAGAGTCCTTACTGTGTTGATGGCATACAGGTAAGCACAAATAGCAGGGCTTTTTCAGTGGTAGCCTATCATAAGAAAGTTCCTTCCTTGGCAAAAGTGTGACAAGTTTGCTATGTCCTGGAGCCTTGTGAAAAATACTCTGTTCCACAAGCACATGAAGGGTTTAAGTTTTTTAAAAAATATTAGCTGTACTGAGAATGTTATCAGGGATGTCTTACTTGCTATGTTTTATGCCTCTTTGCAATAGTTTTTAAATATATGGGTCATACTTGTTCTAGTGTTTTTATTGCATCTAAATCTGGTACCAAGTAATATAGAACATGGCACTAACATTAACAATGCAATACTAAAGCAGAGTTATACCCTTCTAAACACATGTCCTTTAATAGAAGGATGTAACTCTGGTTAGGATGGTCCTGACAGCTGCTTTGAGCTATTTTTCACAAATCAGCAAGGGAGGGGAGCTCCAGTGACAGGGCCCAAGGTTGGAGGATACATACAAAACAAGCAGCTTATCCCAGCCCCCAAGTGAGCTTCAACATGCTTAGCCCAGCCTCCAAGTGAGCTTCAACATCTGTATCAGATGTATTTTTATTTAAAACATCAGCAAGCTGCCTTTCTACCTTATAGGAACTCAAGGCAGCTTACAATGTAAATAATAAAATACAGAAAAACCACTAATTGAAATCCGTAATTTAAAACTGCAGGTAGATTTAAAACCATGTGTTGTACCCCACTCCACTCTGTGCACAGTAAAGAGGCTGTGTGGTTAAGGAAATGGAATGTGCTCAGTAATGGCCCAGTGCAATCCTGTCTTTGCTAGGGAAGCAAGCAGGAGCTTGCTGGCTGCTGTAGGAGACTGAGCCCTCCAGGGAAACAGCAGGGCACAAGCAGCAGTCTCTTACCTTAAGCTGCTTAAACTCATGTCCTCAGGCCAACAAGTGCCATCATGTTAGCAAACTTACCTCATTAACAGGTCAAGATGTGTAGCCATGTTAGTGTGTCTGTAGCAGTAGAAATGAGTAAGTGTCCAGTAGCACCTTACAGACTAACAAAGTTTGCGGCAGGGCATGAGCTTTTGTGAGCCACCGTTCACTTCTTCAGAAGTGCAGAAGAAGTGAGCAGTGACTCACAAAAGCTCCTACGATGCCACAAATTTTGTTAGTCTTTAAAGTGCTACTGGTCTCTTGCTCTTTTCAACTGCTCATTAATAGGATTGCAAATCTGCAGGCAGGGAGGAGGGAAATAAAAAATGGTCAGGTTAAGCCTTGAATTTGCAGATAAAGCTGTTTGTGGCATGGAGAGAAAGGGTATCATCCAATTCTTACAAATAAAGGCTGTTGATAAAATGCAGTTTTCAGGGACAGTAATAAAACAATCCTGCTCATTAACCTTAAATAGGGCAACTGGGAGAACAGCAGCAGCTGTGTCAGACAAGAATTACTGTCTGCTCCATTCCTCACGGCAATGATATTATCCTGGAACCTGCCCTGGCCACCCCACATGTACCTCACTGTTAGGAACTTTTTACACTTTTTACATAATTTTTAAAGCCCTGCATCATCTCAAGTCCTTACAACTATCACGTTTGTTTTTCCAGATGTTTTCAAGTGGGTTCAGCAGCTGTTGGGAAGCCACAGCTGTGCTCACAGAACAGTGAAGGTGTTTGCTGGGCTGTGCTTGCCTCTCAAAATCCCACCATAAATGGGATGAAGCATAAAAACAGCAGCCTGGTATGAACAGTAGGGAGAAAGTCAGTACTAGAGCCTTCATTAGTTATATGCAACAGGCTTTCTATGCTCCCAGTAAAACTCATGCCTTCACAACTGGGCAAAGCAACAGGTAATACCATGCATTAAATAAGCCCAAGACATTTAGATTATACCTACAATGTGTGCAATTTGTATGGAGAAAAAGCCCCCTTCTCATTCTTGTTCCTGAATGATCAAGCACTTGCTTTTTATATTTTTTCCCAACTCAGCCTGAATATTCCTGCCAAACACACTAATTGTACTGTTACAATGTTCACAAGATTCTTAATTATTTTCCCTTTCTTGGGACACAGTATTTATTGAGGTGTCAATAGTTTACGAAGACTTCAAAACAGATTATAGATCCACTCCATCCTCGTACAGACACATTACTTGCAAAAAAAATTCTTCTAAAAACAAAAGGGAGCTTTAAGATAGCTTTCCAGACTGACCAGCTTCACTGACCAATTTATTGCTTTGCTTGTAATTAACAGACAGACATGATTCTGCTCTACTAAACACTGACTTAGGTAGAGTCTATAACCTACTGCACTCATACGTGACCCTCAGGTAAGAACCCTATGGAAAGATTCCTTTTGATAAGCCTCAAATTACATTCTTTTGCTGAATTTATGTTAAAAGTCTTTTGATATTTCAAATCCCAACCAAAAGCAGAGTCCTTTGACATCAATGGGTTTAGACTGAAATAACTCTGCATTGGATTGCATTATGACTCATGCTGTGCTTATTCTAATAGGCACAACTCTGAATTAGAAAGGCAGCTATCAGAATTAAATTATGCATTCACCTCAGAGAACTCTGGTAAAATTCTTATGCATCACAAAGAAGCCTAGTTTTCCTGCTTTCTTGAAAATGTTAAGTAGCAATTCGGAACAATTCTAAGTGAGATAAAGATGCTGAGTCACCCAGACCAATCTTTGGTTCACAACCAGCACCATGTTTCAGCTTAGCAAGCTTGTGACTCAGTGGCAGAGCATCTGCTTCGCAAGCAGAAAGTTCCAGGTTTAGTCTCCCAGAATCTTCAGCTAAAACAATCAGGTATTGGGCAATGTTAAAGACCTCTACATAGAACTCTCGACAGCTGTTAGTATGAGTATATACAGTACTGGCCTTGATGGACCGAGGGTACAATCAGTATATGAAAGCTTCAGGTATTCACGTGTACTTATTTCCTAACAGGTTCCCAAATACGAAGCTAACATAACACAACTGCAGTTAATACTTTGGTTCTTTCACAAACTGTTGGAATGGAGTTTGAACTAACAATGTAGAAGAGGAAAAAATAATGGATTTTCTTTTCAGTTCCTCATACTTTTTTAGTATCATGCTTATAACAATGAGAATATGCCATAATATAATTACAGCCAAATGCATAATTCCTTTCTGAATTGCGCCCTAACAAGGAAAATGAAGTAAAAGCAGGGCTATTTTTGGGCAGGAACTCACAGGAACGGAGTTCCGGCTGGGTTCCGAGTTGGCCACGCCTACAACCTCCCCCCCCTTTCGGTTCCTCAGGCTCCTCGCAAACTGTGGGGCACCTAGGGAAGCCAAACTGATTCAGGGAGGGAAGGCAGTTTAAACTTTCTCCCCTTCTCAGGTTCCCCAGGCGCTCCGTAGCTGTGGGGTGCTTGGGGAAGCCGATCCAGAAACTGCCTTCCTTCCCTCGGGTTCCCCGTGCACCCCGCAAGCCACGGGGCACCTGGGGAAGCTGATCCTGGGAGGGAGCTGCGCTGTCAGGGGTTTGGCCTAATATGCTAATGAGTTTCTGCTGTGGGTGTGGCCTATTATGCTAATGAGTTCCTGCTGGGCTTTTTCTACAAAAAAAGCCCTGAGTAAAAGAGCTGCAATACCGATTCAGTGGAAACACATAAGTCTTGTAAATATTTTGCCTTCTGTCAGTCATTTCCTTTTTAGAAAGAGCAGCGATTTTAGGATCAGCAAGAATTTTGTAGAAGTGCCAGTTCTTATCCCAGTGTAATAGCTTCTTAATTAACACTCCTACCACAGCACATCTCAGTATGTGTTTTGCTATAACCAAAAGTCCAAATGGTCCACAGATGCCCTATTACTGTCCTAGTGTAAGATGTAGCAACCTAACTCCAGTGAAGCATTTACCTAATAATGAATTATTTTATTTCCATTTTTATACTGCCATAGCAAAAGTTTGAGGCCCATTAAGACATATGGTTGGCATCTTTTAGGAGTGAATGGAGATGATACGGAAAGAAAATACACAGATGAAGACACAGAAGGTGGAGGAATGTAGCAGAGGCACAGTTCTGTTAGAAGTCATGTACATGCCGTCCACTTTTTAACTTTTAAATAACTCTTCATGAAATGTTTTTAACTCTCATGGAAATGGTGAAAACCTCTAGAGCAGTTGTCTTCAGCCCATGGGTCAGAATCCTCCGTTGGGTTGTGGAGCCCCACCAGCTAGAAGGCAGCACCCATACAGAGCCCCTTTTATACTGCTTTTTGGAAGGACATTGCAAAGATACATGTGACATCCCTGGACTTTCTTTACACACTAAGAGGAACAGCAGAACAGCAAGGCAAAGTCACTCAGCAGTGGAGATTCTTCTTCTTTAGCACTGACAGGCTCAGACACTTTGGCTCCTCTTTACTTGTGTCACGTAACTGTGAAATCACTTGCTTGCCGCTTAGTTGCTCCTGTTTGTGAGGCAGGTCCTGGGTCTGCAAATTAAGATTAGTGCTCTTCAAGATGAAGGGGGGTGGGGTAACCTGTGGCGCAGAGTTTGTGACACCACACACACACTGCTGCTTGCCTTTCCAGTGCTGTGCTGCCGCCTGTTCCTCAGCGACATACAGGCAAAACTCACCAGGGTATGGGGTGGCAACATATTAGGGTGGGAGTTTGGATTTGACTTGCAACACACGTGGCAAAAAGGTAGGCCATCAGCATGCCAAAGAGTTAAGGAAGCTTGTCTATAGAAGCAAACCAACTCACAAAAATCAATCCTTCAGTTTTTTTCATACCAGTCCTACAGTTTGTGAGGATCCAATGTCTTTCTGCCCAGCGCAAATATGTGTCAAAGTCAACTAGCAGATAATGAGATAAGCTTCACATAATGAGATAAGGAGATGGGAAGTTGTCACAGTGCCAGGTGGGCCATTAGGCATAGCAGTGTCACGGCTATGGGTGTGCAGGAGGGAGAAGGTATTTTTAGGATTTGGATACATTGGAGCCAAAAATATCGGTTTTCCCAGTTTCCAAACATTGGTATGATATTTGGATCTAGTTTTTTTGAGGGGAGTCCCATAATTTTTGGCTCCATTATTCCTTATGGGGAATCTTTCTGGAGGGCTGGGGGAGTGTTTTTAAAGGTACTAGCACCAAAATTGCAGGGGAGCTGCTGGTTTAAATAACTCCCAGATTTCAACTCAATTGGACCAAGGGGTCCAATTCTATGGGCCCCTGAACAAGGTGCCCCCAGGTGTTCTCCATGGTTTCTTATGGAGTGAAACAAAAACTGTTGGTAAATGTAAAACCTGAGGATCTCCCTCATAGGAACATAATTGCAAGATATTGCTAAACCCAACCGATGTAAAATCTGAGAATATAAAGCTATGCAAAATCCAAGAATGTGAACCAACGTAAAACATAAGAATGTAAATGTAAAACTCAAGAAACCTCAAAAACAAAGAAAAAACCCTAAACCCAACACAAACTCTAGCAAAGAAGGAACTTTTAAAAACCAACTTGAAACTGACAGAATCTCACCTAAAACACCCTGGCAAGCTGATACCAAGCCCTGGGAACACACAGAAGCATGGGTGGAGGGAAAGAAAAACCCAGTACTGGGAACCTGCAAACACCAGCTCCCAATATTCCCAAATAATTCTGGGATTTTTAGGACCCATTTTTCAGTATCCCCAAAAATCCCGAATATATCTGGGAGACCCAAATATATCTAAAAAATACCAATAAAGTATTTTTCTGATATATTTTCAGATCAGAAATAACCAAATGCACATCCCTAGTCAAGAAGACCAAAGAATCTGGAAGGATGCATTCCATCTTGTTAGCTCAAAGGCTTACAGGCTGAGGGAAGGTACCTGTTTAATTGGACCCTATACAGCTGCAGAGTATATGGTCTCATTAGGGCAGTCCACCTAATTTGCTGAGTCACCTGGTTAGCAACACAATTGGTCAAGTTACATCATTAGCCATACATTTGATTGGTCAACTAGAATCATGCCAACACAGGTTGTTAGGCATAAAGATTCTTCAGTCTAGGATTCACCCTTTGTCTGGATTACATCTAACTTTGGGACACTTCTTGATGGGCCAGGTTGGCCAGAACACCTGTCTGGACTTAAGACTCTGAAACTCTGTTGGAAGGAAACATCTGGATTTAGAACCAATGCTTGTAAAAGTGCTTAGGTTAGAGATTTATTTTTATTATTTTATCCTTGCTGTTCACTGCTCTTTTATTGTATATTTATGTTTTAATTAACTTTAATTATATTTTGTGATGTTCTTGGGTTTTGGCCACATTGACGCCAGTTACCAGTATAACTATTTTCGGACACTCACCTTGTAAGTGTTCTACCTTGCGGAGTTGACTTCCTGTTCTTAGACCTGGGGGGGCTAGAGGCTTAGTCCCTTGGTCTCTGGCTGACGGAGTAAGGAGGAGACTAGTTGTAGCATTCCTTGGGGTGTGAGGATTCACACTTCAGCTCTTTGGGTTTTGTCTTGCCCAACCCATCACCCTTAAGGAGGGCTTTGGCTTTAAAGTCCTTTGGCACATGCTAATAAACACAATACAATTGGCAGGCATCTAGCATTTAGCATTCAAAGTGGCACCAGGTTTTTTTTGGTTGAGAAGATAATGGGAGAAAGATCAATAGATTACCTGAAATGGACAGTGTTTAATTTCAAAAGATCTTGTCTCACCCCCATCATAGCCCCACCCCTATTTATTTGAAGACAGAATATTTAAGCACATAATTTAAGCAGAAGAGATTACACAGTAGAAAGCCAAACTATTCCCTTCTCTTAAACAGAGGCTTTGTTGAACTTCCATTGGCTTCCTATTTCCAAACTCAAAAGTCTTCCCTGATTTTTTTATATTTAGAATGAGTGACATGTGGATTTGCATGTTTCCACTGAATACTGCAGGGTTTACACAGCTCATGAGCACATAACCTTCACACTTATTATTTACCCTGATGGTTAAACACACATCCTTCAATGAAGGCTCCAAGCAGCCTCTTTTCATGTCATGCAGGGACATGTTAGCATCAGCTGAAACATTTTAATATTTGCATCACCGCACATCTCACTCTAAATTATTCCTCTCCCATGCAGCGTATCTGAACATACACAGTCCCAAAAACAGAAGCTGCACTTTATCTCCAGAAAAATACACCGCTGGAAGTACAAAGACACTAGTGAAAAGGATTCTCAAATTCCAGTTATCTTAAAGAAATAACATTTATACTACCACAAGTATGAATAAGAAAAGCAAACTTTAAATGTTTTCTAGTGTCTTAATTTTTATAATAGGTGCAATTTGTATACAAGTTTAAAGCTACAAGTGGGAGTCTGTTTACAGACTTCAGTGCCAGAGAAAGAGAGAAAAAGAGTAAACAGCCAAGCAGCCGTAGTACACTGAGATATTAATAGGCTAATATACAATCTAGTGAATGAGAGGCCCTTTCTTTTAGTATGGACAAACCCATGACTTAAAACATGTATTCCTAATAATCCAGGAACTGAAAAACATTCAAAGCCTTGACCAGGAGTTTAAAAAACACAACCCGCCCCCAGGCAACTTCTCCCCTTGCTTAGATTCATTCATTGCCTTGAAAAGACTTTACCACTCTGAATTTATATCAGAGACATCAACTTAAAAGGGAAACTCAACTGATCAAGACCTGAAAGAGGACAATATAAAAGCGACCAAAACACCCTCCAAAATACATTTCACTGATCTGGGAAGGACTTAATAGGGAGAATGAAGAACATGCACAGCCAGGAAGAGTCCAAAAACAGCAGATGCTTCATCATCCCAGTGGCTCCCCATCTGTCTGAGAGTTCTATCAGCTGAAGGAGGATGGTTCTGAATTCCCATTGGTTGCAGGTTCTTCCTTTTCACCTTCCTCCTGTGCAGACTCACTTGCCACAAGATGCTATTTTGATAAAGGCAAAGAAAGTAAAGTTAAAACTGTACAGTTTCTTCATAAGAAATGTCTCATGTTTGGGTTGCAGGATAGTGAGAGACTCTCCCTTTGTTAAATGTTTCTTCTCAATGAAGTGGCTGTTCCATTTTGAAATTCAGAACAGCCAACAGATCATGGAAAGATGTTCTTCTCGGCTCCTGTTTGAAACCAATGGCCATAGGAATGCCATCGGCCTTCATTCAGGGCCTGCGAAATGGATTAGGAATGGTTCTGTTTGGTTGCAAGGCTGGAAAGCACTGGAAACAGCATGGAAGATTTTTCACTGCATATATAGAGAAGCAAAGTAAAGTCCTCTTTAGAAAGCAGAAGGGTGGGGAATGCAAGGAGGAAAAGGTATGAACTCTTATACACCTGACCCAAATGAAATAAACCAATAAACAAAACAGTGACCAAAAAAACACTTTAAATAGAGACAGAGAAGCTGACAATGTTTTTTGAGCTCTAATACTGGAGATTTAAATAGACCCCAGCCACCTGCTGACTATTAGCCCTCCTCCCATTTTCACATTAATGCGCCAGGCCAGCTGTGCAGTGCTGTACACAGAGGAGGAAGATCCTTTTCCTAAACCCTCCCCCAATACATACAATGAGCAGATGGCTAATCCCTTCAACAAATAAACACTGGCTACCTCATTTTTAGTGGCTAGCCTGCATACTTAAGGCTGCCATGTCCAAAGACAATCTTTATGGAATAGGCAAATTCATTGGGCTCTAGCAAACACAGATGTAAACCAAACATTCATTAAAGCAACTCCTCCCACATCAAGGCCTTAAATGATTTCTCTAAGCCCAGATCAGTACCTCTGAAAGCGGTTCTGGTGGAGACTCCAGGGCAGATGTTGTCTTTCTGGAAAAGCTCCCTCTGACTGATTGTGACACCTGGTTCAACAGCCCTTGCTGAAAAGACTCTTCTCTTGAATGCATGTGTTTGGGGGTCTCAGCAACATTTTTGTTCAGCTGGTTCTCAATGGCAGCAGAAGCATCAGACAGCAGAGGAGAAGGGGGGCACTGCATGCCATCTCCAACAACATCCAAGTCCTATCAAAAACAAAACCAGAGAAACTTGACCGAAGAGCAGAGAGGATGTTCAGAAGTTTTCCTGTAGGTACAGACTAAATATTTCACAGCTTCTTCAAATGGAAAGAGGAAAGAAACCAAGCAAACTCAGCATGTACAAAAAATGAAATAATCTTTTCCATTAAGTTTCATGTCATTAATGCTGAAACTGGCTTTCTTTGGGGGTGGGGAGTAGTAAACCCCATATGGATTCAGCCGGGCAGCAAACCAGGGAACAGCTACAACAACATATGGGCAAAAGGATCCTTGATGATTACATTATCAAAGCTCTACAAAAACTTCTATAGCTACCCTGATACTTCCCTCATCTTAAATAAACCTTATACTGTATTGATGGCTTTGTTATTTTAGAAGAGAAGGTGTAAATGTTATTTTGTGGGGCCTATTATCATTTACAAGAGCATATTTTTTTAAGGAAAACCAGAACATGGGGTAGAGGGGAAGGAAGGCACTTACAATTCTGGAATACCCAGTTTGTTAATATGAGATCCTGGAAGCTAACTAGCTGCTTCTCTGACTAGAATCTGCTTCATCAACCCAAAAGCCTTTCAGCAAAAATACAAATTCCACAAAACAATCCCTATGTCAAGAGAACAAGTGCTCCTTTACTCAGAAGTTCTCGTATAGCTAGAGCTGGCAAATGGCACATTTACCTGCAAAGGTTGGCACAAAAGTTCCTGGACTTTTGCAAATGAAAACCTGCATAACCCATAAAGCAGCAGGGATTGTGCCCCAGAATTCTTATTGGAAATGCTATCACAGACCAATGCAGAAGTTCTTCTGCCACCTAGAGATTATGTCCCTGTTTACAACCACCTGCTGAGTCCATCACCCCAGAACAAATTATGCTTGAGAAATCAGTGCTCATTATACCCATGTTGAACAGTGTGCCAGATCTTTAACCCCATCTCTGTACAGCAGGATTTGTGCTACAGGATTTGGGGGAAGAGAAAAGAGGAGAGGTACAGACTGACAGCATTCAACTTCACCCAGGCATATGTTCCTCAGGGATTTCTGTATAATTCAGAAAAAGCCCGATACTTTTGATAATTTTCAGAACTGCTTTCAGATCTGACCTTGGAATGAAACTGTGTGTTCTGCACCATTTAATTCTTTTTTAGGAGTCAAATCTCTCGATCAAAGTCAGGCTGCAATATTTGCAATGTTTTTAATAAAGGATTTGAAAGTACACAGATTTAACATATATACAGGCCACTCCATTAATCTAGGGATTATAACCTCTACACATCCTTTAAGGGCTAGGGAGAAAAAGCTGCTTTTTAAATGAGCTCCTAAATGCAGATTTGAATGGTCTGATCTTTCCAAAGACCTTGTGAAATAGGGTAGCACAAATAACTGTTGTTCATTTAGTTGTCTTCTATACAGGCACACATTGGGACTGTGAATGCATAGGCCTGCTACGGGAGAGAACTTTCTAGCTTCTGTAGACTGGAAAGGTGCCCCTCCCTCTTGGTGGTTGCATTTTCCCACCAAAACTATTATACACTGAGCAAGAGAGGTGCCATTTTCCCTCAGTTCTCCTGAGCCACTGGAGCCCCTGTAAAAGAAAAAAAAAAACCTCAGAGAGCTCACAGCAGGCAGGAAGGAGGGGATGTGTGCCTACACAGAAAACGTCATGAACCACAGTTGTGGGTTAAGTACAACTCTGTTTTCATCTTTGGTCTTCTGTGCAGCCTCACAATGGGAAAGTACCAAGCTACTCACCAGGATGTGGCTGTGAATCTCTCAAAGATAAAATGCAGGACAGCTGTCCCAGCTGCTGAGTCTTGTCTTGCATCTGTGTGCACGGTATAGTGACATGTGTGTTAGCGGAAAACCAAGTCACATCTTTACAGGCCTTGTGTAGATGAAGACCATGAAGGAAGGCTACTGAAGAAGCACGAGACCTGGTGGAATGAGCTCTTGACAGTGGACAGGAAATGCCAGTGTGTTCGTAACAAAGTTTAGTAGTCTGAACAATCCAGGAAGACATTTGTGATGATGCAGCTTGATGCTTATGTTGTCCAACAAAGCAAACAAACTGTGCTCCTGTCGAAAGGGACATGTCCATTATAAACAGAACAAGAAAGCCCTTTTAGCATCTAACCCACATGAGACCTGTTATGCTGGAGACAAAGGATTAGGAAAAAAAATACTGGTACTGTGACTGCCTGAACTAGGTGAAACTTCGAAATGACCTTAGGCAGGAAGTCAAAACTAGGACATAGCACCACCTTGTAGGGAAAAAACTTGAGCTGACAGTTCTCCAGCCCTCTTAGTGGATGTAACTGCCACTAGGAAGCAGACCTTTAAAAAGGGGGGAATGGGTCATGTAGCCAGTCATTCAAAGGGTGATAACATGAGCTGTGATGACAGCAAGGAAGGGGCTATTGCATAACAACAGGGGCCCTTGGGGGGATAAAGACTGTAGAGGCCTTCAACAATTGCCTTGAAGTGTGTGAAAAACCATAGGTCGATCTATGAAGTCATAAAAAGCTGAAATTACAGCCAAGTGTACCTTTACAGATGAGGGAGCCAACCTTGTGTCTTTCAGGGAAAAGAAGTATTCGAGAATAAGGGGCAGAGAGCAAGAGAATGCAGTCTGACCCTTTCCTGCCATCCAAACAGAGAATCTTTCCCATTTGCATGCATAAGAGACATGCATTGCACACTTATGGGAATGCAACAGAACTCCTTGAGAAAACTTCACATGGGTGAGGTTTAGGAGCCATGCTGTCAAGCAGAGCCTGGCAATGCCTTGATGTCCTTGGTGTAGAAGGTCTGAGGCTAGGGCCAAATTAACATAGCACAACATATTTAACAGATCCAAAAACCACACCTGAATGGCTAGAATGGCATTATTAGAATGTAGTGCATTTCTTGAACCTGAATCCTGTTGAGGACCTTGCACAGCAGAAGAATTGGACGAAGAGCATAAAACAGGCCCTGAATCCATGAGATCTGGAAAGCATCTCCAGGGGAATCCTAATTGTGCCGTAATCTGGAATAGAAGTTGATGGCCTTGGTGTTGGCTAGGGTTGCAAAGAGGTCCCATGCAGCAGATGGCTTTGCTGCCAGTCTTTCTGAGCTGAACAAAGCCTGTTCCCAGAAGGTGGCTTTGAGATGGGACATCTGGTCACCACAGGCTTTGGGGGTGAACTTCTGGCAGTGCCAGCAGGAACACATATTGTGAGACTCACCCAAGCAGATTACACACAATGAATGCTCATTCATTTGACGCATTTTTGTCCCACACTGAAGATACTTCTTGAAAAATTTTTCTGAGTCACAGACAAAATGCAGATGATTGATGAAGAATGGAAAAAAACTACTGGAGTGAAGCTAGATAAGTCCTTTCAGTTTGGTGGTAGAAGAACTGAGGGAAAATGATGCCTCTCCCTCTCAGCATGGGACAGTTTCAGAGAAAAATGTGACCACATGCACGAAGAGGAAGGTGTGTCTTTTCAGTCTACAAAAGCTAGGACTCTCTCTTGATGGCAGACCTTTGCATTCACAGTCCCAATGTGTGACTGCACAGAAAACCGAAGATGAACAAAAGATCCCATCTAAAATCTTGAGTTCTTGCCCAACAAGATGCCTCTGCATTATATCTTAAATGACTTAATCCCAGCAGACAGAACAAGATTGCACCACTTGGGAACAGTGACCATAATGTCATTGAGTTTAACATTTGTACAAATAGGGAGTTGCCCAAAAAGACTGACGCAACCACTTTTAACTTTAAAAGGGGTAACTTCTCTGGTATGAGGGGACATGTGAGGAAGAAATTGAAAGGAAGAGTGGAGAAGGTCAAAACCATTGGGGAAGCTTGGAGACTATTTAAAAAGACAATCCTAGAAGCTCAGAAAAAATATATACCGCAGGTTAGGAAAGGTACAAATAGGTATAGAAAAAAGCCTGCATGGTTAACAAATAAAGTAATGGAAGCTGTAAAAGGTAAGAAGGATTCCTTTAAGCGGTGGAAAGCTAGTCTTAGTGAGGTTGATAAAAGGGAACACAGACTATGGCAAATAAAATGCAAGTCTGTGATCAGGCAAGCAAAAAGGGAATATGAGGAGCATATCGCAAAAAACATAAAGACCAACAATAAAACTTTCTTCAAATACATTAGAAGTAGGAAGCCAGCCAGGGAGGCAGTGGGGCCCTTGGATGACCAAGGGGTAAAAGGAGTAGTGAAGGATGATAGGGAAATGGCTGAGAAGCTGAATGCATTTTTTGCCTCTGTCTTCACTGTGGAAGAGGAGAAGTGTTTGCCCACTCCAGAAGCACCGATTTCGGGAGGGGGTTTGAAAGACCTGAATCAGATTGCGGTGACAAGAGAGGAAGTCCTCCGACTGATGGACAATTTAAAAACTAATAAATCACCAGGCCCGGATGGCATTCATCCGAGAGTTCTGAAAGAACTCAAATGTGAACTTGTGGATCTCCTGACAAAAATATGTAATCTTTCTTTAAAATCTGCCTCCATTCCTGAGGACTGGAAGGTAGCTAATGTCACTCCCATCTTTAAAAAGGGCTCCAGGGGAGATCCAGGAAATTACAGGCCAGTCAGTCTGACATCGATACCGGGTAAATTGGTGGAAACTGTTATTAAGGAAAGAATTAGTAGGCACATTGATGAACAAAAACTATTGAGGCAGACTCAGCATGGGTTCTGTAAAGGAAGATCTTGTCTCACTAACCTGTTAGTGTTTTTTGAGGAGTGAACAAACATGTGGACAAGGGGGACCCAATAGATATTATTTACCTTGACTTCCGGAAAGCTTTTGATACAGTTCCTCATCAAAGGCTCCTAAGTAAGCTCAATAGTCATGGGATAAAAGGACAAGTCCTCTTGTGGATCAAAAACTGGCTTATAAATAGGAAACAGAGAGTGAGTATAAATGGGAAACTTTCTCAGTGGAGGGTGGTAAGCAGTGGGGTACCACAGGGATCAGTACTCGGTCCGATGCTTTTTAACTTGTTTATTAACGATTTGGAATTGGGAGTAAGCAGTGATGTGGCTAAATTTGCAGATGACACGAAGTTGTTCAGGGTGGTGAAAACCAGGGAGGATTGTGAGGCACTCCAAAGGGATCTGTTGAGGATGGGTGAGTGGGCGTCAACGTGGCAAATGGGGTTCAATGTGGCCAAGTGCAAAGTGATGCACATTGGAGCCAAAAATCCTAAATATAAATACACATTGATGGGGTCTGATCTGGCAGAGACGGACCAAGAGAGAGATCTTGGAGTCGTAGTGGATAACTCGCTGAAAATGTCTACACAATGTGTAGCTGCAATAAAGAAGGCCAACGCTATGCTGGGGATTATTAGGAAGGGAATTGATAACAAATCAGCCAGTATCATCATGCCCCTGTATAAATCATTGGTGCGACCTCATTTGGAATACTGTGTACAGTTCTGGTCACCACATCTCAAAAAGGATATTATAGCATTGGAAAAAGTGCAGAGAAGGGCAACTAGAATGATAAAAGGGTTGGAACACCTTCCCTATGAAGAAAGGTTAAAATGCTTGGGGCTCTTTAGCTTGGAGAAACGACGGCTGAGGGGTGACATGATCGAGGTTTATAAGATTATGAATGGGATTGAGCAGGTTGAGAAAGAAGTACTTTTCTCCCTTTCTCACAATACAAGAACTCGTGGGCACTCTATGAAATTGCTGAGCAGTCGGGTTAAAACAGATAAAAGGAAATACTTCTTCACCCAAAGAGTGATTAACATATGGAATTCACTGCCACAGGAGGTCGTGGCAGCTGCAAGCATGGACAGTTTCAAGAGGAAATTAGATAAACATATGGAGCAGAAGTCCTCCATTGGCTATTAGCCACAGGGTATGGATGGGAACTCTCAGTCTGGGGCAGGTGATGCACTCTATTCTTGGTGCTGGAGGGGGCAGCAGTGGGAGGGCTTCTGGTGCCCTGGCCCCACTGCTGGACCTCCGGATGGCACCTGGTATATTTTGGCCGCTGTGTGACAGAGTGTTGGACTAGATGGGCCATTGGCCTGATTCAACATTGGCTTCTCTTATGTTCTTATGTTCTTATGTTCTTAAGATCATGGGCCAACCATTTAGTTTCATTCACTAAAACCAGAATTCGTTTCTAATGCAACAAGAATCACTTGTTCTAAACAGATCCAGAAAATTCTATTCCTAATGAGCATACCAAAGCAGCAGAGAGTGAGAAGGAGTCAAGGGAGAAGTAAATAAATGGGAGCAAAAGAATTAAGACATTTTAGCATTCTTCAGAAGCTCTTTGCATAGAATCAATGGAGAGCCAGTGTAGAGAATGGAGGAGCAATGTGATTGAATGTTTCTGCCTCAGTTTAAAAAACAAAGCAACTTGCTGTCTGCAGATAGCTAACATGTAGTCACGGGATAAAAGCACAAGTCCTTGTGTGGATCAAAAACTGGCTAATTAATAGGAAACAGAGTGTGAGTATAAATGGGCAATTTTTTCAGTGGAGGGTGTTAAGCAGTGGGGTACCACAGGGATCAGTACTTGGTCCAATGCCTTTTAACTTGTTTATTAATGATTTGGAGTTGGGAGTAAGCAGTGAAGTGGCTAAATTTGCAGATGACACCAAATTATTCAGGGTGGCGAGAACCAGGGAGGATTGTGAGGCACTCCAAAGGGATCTGTCGAGGATGAGCGAGTGGGTGTCAATGTGGCAAATGGGGTTCAATGTGGCCAAGTGCAAAGTGATGCACATTGGGGCCAAAAACCCTAACTATAAATACATGTTGATGAAGTCTGAACTGGCAGAGACTGACCAGGAGAGAGATCTTGGAGTCACAGTAGATAACTCACCAAAAATGTTGAGACAGTGTGCTGTTGCAATAAAAAAGGCCAATGCTATGCTTGGGATTATTAGGAAGAGAATTGAAAACAAATCAGCCAGTATCATAATGCCCCTGTATAAATCAATGGTGCGACCTCATTTGGAGTACTGTGTACAGTTCTGGTCACCACACCTAAAAAAGGATATTATAGCATTGGGAAAAGTGCAGAAAAGGGCAACTAGAAAGATAAAAGGGCTGGAACACTTTTCCAGTTTGGTGTAGTGATTAAGTGCACGGACTCTAATCTGGGAGAACTGGGTTTGATTCCCCACTCCTCCACTTGCACCTGCTGGATGACCTTGGGCAAGCCATAGTTCTGGCACAGCTGTTCTTGAAAAAGAGCAGTTTCTGTCAGAGCTCTCTCAGCCCCACCTACCTCACAGAGTGTCTGTTGTGGGGAGGGGAAGGGAAAGGAGTTTGCAAGCCACTCTGAGACTCCTTTGGGTAGTGAAGGGTGGAGTATAAATCCAGTCTCCTCTTCTTCTTTATCTATTAACCCATCCTTCATTCCTTGACTACATCTTTTCTCCTGCTTTCTACCACTGGACCTCTTCACTTTCAAGCTGCTGCCAGCCTGGCTCCTTCCAAATGCTGACAAGAACTCGCCTCTTTGTGCTACTGTTCCCTGACTGAACTTACTCTACTCTCCTTGTGTGTCTAGTGTTGTGACTGTCTTTTGTCTTGTGTACCTGGGTTATGTAGGTGCTACAGAAATCCTTCTTCAAGAATTTCAAGGAAATGGTACTGTCCCATGAGAGCCTTTGCACATATTTAGTGAATACTTAGTTCCTTGACAATGTTAACCCATGGCTTCTCAATCATTCTATCTTGCATGCTACAGCTCCTTTAGCATTCTCCCACTTGCTCTTTTACATGAATCTTCAAACCCACATCACTACTGAAGCAGTCCTACCCAGTTCAGCTGTAATTGTGCCTTCTGAAGTGCTGTGGGCAGATGCTGCATTACAATACACTTACATCACTGAACTCCAGCGGCAAGCTCTCTGTGGGCCGGAGTTCAGCTGCGCTCAAGTACAGATCCGTGGAAGCAGCTTCCAGCTCCTCGGGAACAGACAGTACCTGTTCAGGGACATACATCTGAGGTGGTAGCTGGAGATGTAGTGGGCAGCAGGGATCTTCAGAGAGGCTTACAGGCACTGGCTTGCTGCAGGGTGCTTCTTCTGACCCTTGACACAACTTAAAAAGAAGCTGATTGGTGTCCTGGCAAATATCTGAAGGTGCAGTCAAAGGAAGTGGGCAAAATTTTCAAAACAACAACCGTAGCCCTTGCCAACCATAAGCAGTTAACAGAATTGTTCAACACAGATTTAGCAAACCAGACAATTTGGGATTTTGCAACTTCAAATAACAACAATTCTGCATGAGAAAACACAAGATATGTGACATGGCAGAACATCTGCTTATTCTTGCTTGGAAATGCTCATATACTGAAGGACAAAAGAACAAGGGACTCAGGATACTAATATGAAGTTTGTGGGTAGCAGTAAACTCTGTACAAAGATCCAGAACACTTTAGATTTCTGTCCTCCAGCCTGGTTTGTTTGCTCACTGGAGTTTTGCTTTCTTCCTTAAACAGGGAGCCTTGGTTGACATCTCAACTATTGGCAGATATTGATCCTGAAATAACTTGTTCTGTTGCAAAGTATCTGGCAATAGTAATCTCTCTGAAACACTAGAGAAATGTCCCTCAGTTAACTGCAAAGAAATAATGGTTTTATTACATAACTTACTAGGATTTTAGATTACAATCAACTCATCTTAACAGAAGGTTTACCCAACTTATAATTCGGGGTCTATCTGATTTTAACCTTTTATTAACTCTTACTACACAGCGTATTTATTATATTAAGGAACTTTAATCTTCTCCAAACCTTCTATGATTTTTATATTACGATGATGCAGATTTTATTATTTGTGTATTGGATTTGTTCTAATTCTCCTATGTAATATCAACTGATGCTATAATTCTATTCCAGTTCTGTTTAAGCTTAAGCCTTCTGGTCAAACGAGCTAAATAAAAGTACGTAAGGTTTAAGTTAGAAATACAGAAAGTTGGATCCAGTGATGTGTTAACCCCCTCTGCATATGTAGGACTCAGGACCAAGATCCAGAAATGCCTTTGGCAGTGTGGGGCCTTCAGCTTCAAGACCTGAGGTCAGCTGGTAGAAAATTTCCCCAAAGAAAACTGAGTAGCAGCAGCCTAACATGGATACACTGAAGAGGAAAATAAAGCCCTTTAAGACAGGACAGAAGGACATCCAGTTGTGTCTTTAACTGAACCTAATATAAAGAAATACATAAAAGAACACAGCATGTAATCATAGAAAATAGAAAGGGCCAGCTCTTATATTTGCTGGCTGGGAAAGAACATTAAGGCAAGTTCAGTTTTCTAGTCTGCAACAGCGATGCTCAAGAGCAGTGCATGCATCCTAGGATTTGGGATGCACCACACATTAGAGGGCAGACCCTCCTGCAAAGAGGCACCTGTAGTGGCAAGCTTATCTATACTGCAATGCCTAAAGAATGCTGAAAGTGTAGCCACATGATCACCCTACAAATATCCTCTGGTGGGCACTGATCATGCAGAGCACTACTTTGCCTTTGTGGAACATACGGAGCCCTTCTTGTACCAACAGAGCCCCTATCTCCACTGCATCAGGACTACTAGATACATCACCCAAATACCCTGAATTAGGTGATGAACACACCAGACCATTGGTCCAGTAAGGTCAGACCACTGGTCCAGTAAGATTAATATTGCTTACTAAGACTGGCAGAAGCTCTCCAGAACCTCAGGTAGAGGCTTTCACACAACCTACTACCTGATCTTTTTAACTGGAGATGCTGCAGACTAAACCTAGGACTTCCTACATGCCAAACAAATGCTCTACCACTAAACCACAGCCCCTCCCAAATGAAACAGATTTCAGAGGTCTGAAAGGGAATGCCCAAGATCTAGGGATAGTTCAGGTGGAAAACCTGTGAATTACAGAACTAATCAGGGAGGTCCCACATAAGAACGTAAGTAGAGGTTGCTGGATCAGACCAGTGGTCCATCTAGACCAGCATATAGTTTCCTGCAGTGGCCAACCAGAAGCTGTAGAGGATTACAAATGGGCACAGAGGCCAAGGCTGATGCTGCCTCCTAGCACTGGTATTCAGAGGTTTGCCACTTCTGAATATAGAGATTCCTTCTACCCATCGTGGCTCGTAGTTCCACCAAGGAATCTTTTGATACGGTCCTGAAGAACTGAAGGTCTCTTCCACCCCCACTTCTCAAAGCTGGTCACTCTCTTCAGTGTGTTTGGCAACCAGCCCTGACTGTAAGAAACACAGGAGTTTAGGGGTGCCAACCAAAGTAGGGTGAACAGACTTGCACCTGCACCATTATAAAAACATCCTCCAGGTAAACGTTAGTGCTGGAAGGTTTATATTTATTTAAAAAGAATTTATATACCACTTTCCTCTTGGTTTCCAAACATACAGGCCTGTATTGTACCTTTCAGCTCAGCAAAGTTTGAAGCATTCCTCAAATCTAATAAGTCTTCCTCCAACTTAAAGTAGCTATTCTGCTTTCAGACATATTTTTTCCAAAAAATTGCTAGAGACGACACTTCCCGTACAGTTCTCTAGGCCATCTATTCTGAAGGAACAGGGCAGCCACTGAGAACACCAAGTATGAGCTGAAATGGTCCTAACCTTTCTTGGTACTGGGACTGTAAACTGCATCTTCTGTGACAAGCATTACACTCGAGGGTTCTTCTTACTGGAAGAGGTGGTCCACCATATATGCACGTCCCAGGCCATTAAGAGCTTCAATGGTTAAAACCAGCTCTTTTAATTGAACTCAAGAAAAAAACACAGCAACCATTGTAGATTTTTCAAAACCTCACTAATATGGTCATCAGCAACAGGGCAGCTGTATTCTGTACTAAACGGAAGTTTCTGGGATGTTTTCAGTGGCAGTCTTACGCAGGGGCATAGCCAGGATTTTTAAAGCTGGGGGGACATTTTAAAAGGGGGGCACAGGGCAGGTGGGGAGGGAGTTGCAATGCCCCCGCTGCTGCTACTGCAGTGGCCATCACCGTGCCACAATTCACGACGTGGATGAAAACCGGGGGGGGGGGGATGCTGGATTGACCACCATACCACCACCACTTTGCTTCTTTCCCGTGCCCCATCCAGTGGTGTCCCACCTGGTGGCATGAGAATGGAGGATGGGGCTGGCCAGCAAGGTTGCAGGGGTGGGACTTCAGGAGGCAGGCAGGACAAGGGCGACAGTGCGGCAAGAAAGAAAAATTCAGGGAAGGGCTGGATGGGAAGTCGTGGGGCCTTGGCGGTAAGTCGTGGGGCCGACCCCAAGAGGCCCCACTGTAGCTACAGGCCTGGTCCCACATAGAGTGCATTACTGTAATCTAGCCTCGAGATTATAGTGGCAAGGATCAGTTTAGTTAGATTAGACATATCTAGGAGGGGAAACATTTTTTGAGGCAAATGTACCTGAAAGAAAGCAGTCCTATAATCTCCACTGACCTGCTTCTCCTTCCATAAGGATTGGTCCAGGTATACCCACAGACTCTCAACTGAATCCACCCAGACCACAATTACACTGACAATGGTGTTAAACGTACCCCCCTCACAGAACTCTGGTCATCTTGTATGGATTCAGCTTTAGCCTTTTCATTTTCTCTCTTAGGCACTTCAGTATAGCCACTAGACAACACTCTGGAACCATGATGGCTCTGGAGCTGTAGACAATTTGTGAAATGCTAAAACATTTTTGTTGCTGATCAAATCATGATATTAAGTCACTCTATTTATGCTCCTCCAGAGATGGAGAGCAACATTGGAACTCTGCTCTCTGAAAAGGCACGGCTAAAAACTGAGTAGAACCTCCCTTCCAAAAGGAACCTCAAATTCTATTTTGGTCTAGACTCCTTCCTGAGTTAACATTCTGCTGTCTGCTTTCTGAAACAATCCAGTACTTAGGAAATGCCATTTAGCTTCATAACAGAAACAGAATTTATAAAACCCCACAGAAATTTTTAGTGGAGACATTTTCCTTTGCATGTCACAACCAGCAGTCTTAGTCATCTACATCTCGGTTGCTAAACGAACACCTAGCCATCAGACTGATTTGCCACTGAGTTTGAGTTATGCTAAATCTAAATTCAGAATAGGAGTAAAAGCTCTGACCATTGTGCTTCTGGAGATATAGGATGCTTTGGAGCACACTGAAGAATCCCTGAAACCGTGACAACTGTTTATATCCACAAGTGAAGGACAATAAAATGCACCAGAGGGCCAGAGAAAGCTGGAAGTGGATTTCAGCTCAGAGACAGCTATTTAGCTTACTTGCCAAGAGGGATGGATGACTGTTACGTAACATGATCTGTGGTATGGAGTGCTTAGTACATGATACCTAGCCTGACTGGGGAAGAGCTTCGGGGTATCTCTCATGAGGCCAAGAGCCCTAAATCTGGATTGGGGGTGGGTTCTTTGTTCTATTGCTGTACCCAGATGCTGGGACCCAGGATCCTCTGCAAAGGATGCAGCAGGGGGGTCTGGGGATGTGTTTGCTCCACAAAAGGCAACTGTAGGTACTGTAGGTACCACAAAACGTACTGTAACTTAGCTAGATTTATGTTCATATGCTTTTCCTTAGATCTGTACTCACTAGACATGACAGCTGTTTTCCATGTATGTGCTCTGGCTTAATCTGTAGTAATAAAGTTTTGTTCCTGTTTAAGAAAGCAAACTATGATTTAAATTCTAGCCACATTTCTAGGCTGCTCCTATATGCTAAGAACACGCATGTGTGGGGGGAGGGGGTCTAAAGTAGTTGGAAAACTCTGCCCTTTGTACTTGCTCAGAGGCAGCCTTATCAGGGAACCCCAATTTGCTGGTTCTGTGACAGGCTGGGGTGTGTAACTTGGTGGCATGAGAAGAGAGAACACACTTTTACATGCAGGCAAACACACAACATGTATGTGAGAACAGAGACCCAGGGCACATTTGTGACACTACCATCCTTGAATTGCTCCCTATCCAAGCTTAAGTTCTGACTGTCTAAACACACCAAAGAGTATAAATATAGATTTCAGTAAATTCTATTAGTTTCCTAAAAACTGACATCAGAAACTCTAGAAGAACTCTCTACTTGTACGTTTTCATAAACAGGAGCTTTATTTCAGCACGAGGCTTTAATTTTAAACCTTTGAGGTCTAGTTGTTGCTTCTAATTGAATTGACTGTTCCATCCTGAAGCTATGGAACAGCCAACAGACCACAGAAAGGCATTTACCTGGGCTTCTGTTTGAAACCAGTGGCTACAACAAACCATCAGCCTTGATTCAGGGCCAAAGAAATTCTTGACTACAGCTCTAAAATGGTTGGATAGGCAGAAATACTGAACCGGGCAACTAAGATGCTGAAAGGATACGAGTAAGGCAGTGTCTTGTCATTGGGAGAGACTGGTTGGAGCACCGAACATCATCCACAAAGGCCAAACATCTCTGGCTGGAACGGGTGGTGTGTGCCTGAAATGGACAGACCAAAGCACAAGACAATATTCCAAGACTGTTGGTGGAAAAGGCTTATACAGGAATGGACTCTTACATTCAATGATAAAACATGCATCTAAGAGTCAATGTAACATCTTTTCCCATTTGTATGCACAACTAATAGACAGAACAGATGAAACTGGCAGGATGAAATCATGCTGAGTCCAAAAGAAATAGAGCTTAGCCCGTTCAGTGGATGCCAAGAGTTAGTTGCCCTCTTTCTTAATTCAGTGTGCATTTTGGATTATGAAAAAGGAGTTCTTAGCTGATAATTTTTACATTGTGTGAGAGCCAGTTCATATTACCTTCAAAGGGAGGAGAAATCTCTAAGCCCACAATTTCTACCTTCCCTAAGGCCAGGGAATTTACACATATAAAAGCGCAGTCTGACTCAAGTACCTGCTGAGCAGCACCCTCAGTAGCCAACATTCTACGCTCCTTCAGCTGTCGGTGCAGAAGAGCCTCCACACCATACCGCTGCCGATATCGTCTCAAGTATTTCAGCCGTTTTAGGTTTTCACGTTCTTTAGCTAGAAGTCCCTCTGGGCCTGTCAGAAGGCTGCTGCCTGGAAGACACCAAGGAAGCATCCTTAAGACAGATACAGGATACTACCCTGCCTGTTGCAAACCCCAGCCAAAGAAAAACATCGGAACGTTGTCATTTTTAAAAGGTCTTGAAAATGCATCTTGACCCTACTTTACATTACTGCCTTAAACTCCTGGTCCGCTTTAGCAAGGCTTCTGTGGTCTACCTCACAACTATCAAGTGAGGAGCAGTGGGGAGCACTGACCTATGGCTTCATGTTCCACTTTGCGGCTGTGCAAGTACCGGCGCTTCTTCTCTTTCAGGAGGTGTTGGAGCCGTTTGAACTGGTCAATATACAGAGACTGCAGCCGGATCAACTTCTCTCTCATGATCAGCGCCACTTCCTCAGCAGTGTACACCCCAGCATGTCTGCCAGAGAATCCAATTTAATGAGTAAGCAAATCGACTTGCAGTTTATACTTCCTAGTCATCAATAGGGAAGAGACAGCTAGCAAAAGAAAACTATTTAACAGCAATCGATCAGCTAGACCCCAGTGGCCTTAATCTGGAACACTTTTGACAGCTGTGACACTACCTATTGAGACAGTTCAGCATTTTCCTCAAAGGTTCAAGGGAAGAATGCTGGACTTGACAAAGTTTCAGCTCAGAGGAAGACAGCATATGTTTTCCATCAGAACTCCAGAAAATCTTGGTGGGCACAACTACGCCTCACTCATAGTATGTGTCTGGATTCATCACAGTGAGTTGGGCTGCAGTAGCAGCCTGAAGCACTTTCCACGTATTATCAAGGGCCTGACAATATGTGAGATGACCAGTAATGCACTCTTTGTGGGCTTGCTTGTAGTACCTATCTGCAGTCACCGACATGTGCAGAATACAACTGCCAGTCTCCTGGCAGTGACTGAACACACATTTCCCCACTAATCCAACAAGTGCAAGAATAAACAACAATGTCATCTCCAGTGTTCCATGCGTGCCCCAGGCAACAGCAGTGTACAGAGGGCAATTGCAGAACTGGAGCTTCTCCCTTACAGACATTCTAAAGCCAGAGCTTCCTTTGGAAGCACCGAAGGCTTTATTTAAGCTGCCATTAGACTGATTAGCCAAATTTGGTAGGTGTGGATTCCTTTAAACATATGTTACCTTCCTAAAGCCTTTGGGATAGAATTAAGCTATAAATTTAATTTCAGATGTTTCATAACCTGGGGTCAGCACATGGAAAAAGGGATACTTTAGTAAATATTGCATTTTCAGAGAATGCCTGGATCTGCTTCAGAAGAGGAATAAATTACCTATCTATTTACATGTCTAGCATGCTATACCATATAGTACCATTTCCCTGAAAAAATAAAGTTGCATTAAATTGCAAGCTTTGAGATCAACAACAGCTTTTTTTGTCTGCAAGAACGCTATTAACAGAAGAATGCTTCTTTAAAATGAACTCCTAATTTTTATTACCTTGCCACACTAATCCACACAGGCATCACCATATTACACAACTCACTTAAGTGGGTCCTCCTGGTCACTGTCAATGCTGTCTGCTTCACTGTCAGGGTCACCTCTCCATGTCTGATCCACAGTAAGAGGCTCCTGTTCTCCATCACTCCAGCTGTCCTCATCTGAAGGAGAGAATCGCATGGTATTTGTTATACAGCGAAAAGTTGGCTGACAACTTAAATCAGAAGAAATTAGCATGACTTCAGGAACACAATTCCTTCCTAGTCCTAGTATGACTATAGTGTAAGGCAGAAATCCACCAGTTAGTTCAAAGTTGTTAAAGCACTAAATCTCACAGGACACCCTGCCTTAAAATCCATATAATACCTGCCTTCATATGCTGACCTAAGCCTGCCCAACTAAAGCAAGGAAGAGCTATTTGTAGAGTGCCTGAAGTGCCTGTCCATACAGAGCCTATTCGGTCAGGCATGAATATGAAACAATTGTCTGCTCTAGTATCAGCAATAAAGAACTTCACTCAGAAATCCTAAAAGTGAGCCAAATATCTTAAATCTGTCTCAGATACAGTACTAATAAGAATCTACTTAACCATAGCAGAGTTGTGTAACCTAATACCTGTAAGCAACATGTGCACCCTTCTCTTCTCCTATAACATCTTCCTGGCCTCATACTCAGCAGAAACCCCAAGGCTTAAGTTTTTCCATAATGGAAAAAAAGAGAGGAAAAAAAGAAAGGCAGAATATGGCAAACTTATGCGGATTTGAAGAAAAGTTATTTTTTAAGACGACTGGTTTTCTATCCTTACTATTTCTAAGTTTCCAGAAATACCACAAGCTACCTAGGCTGTACAACTCTGAACACTTAAAAAACCAATACCACAAAGCTAGATAAAAACCCTGCTAGACTGATTAGGCACAGGACTGTTTAACCTCAGGGAGTGGTTTGAATTAGATGATGCATGGAATCCGTTATAAGCCTGGTTCTTTCTATCCCCAACTACCTTTGACCCCTTTTGCTTATTCACTCTTTTTAATAGATCCAAGCAGGCAATAACCATATTATGTGGGAAATGCAATTTCTCCCATCCTGTACTTCAGGAACCTCCTGTAAACAAATATTTGGTATTAAAGGAAGAAGCATCTGTGGATATAAGGTGCTTCGTGTAGTTATAACACTATAATATACTGAGAAAATCCACAGCATGTCTCATGATTATATTTTCAGAATTCTCTCCAAAAAGTTTTTTTTAAATAAAGCAATCCACATGTAACTCTCGCACCCTAGACAATGCAGCAACTGGACATCCGTAGACTTTTATCTGAAGTAGCACCTACAGTTGTAGAAAATATTTGTTGTTTTTGCTGTCAATTCACAGCTGTCTTATGGCGACCGCATAGGGTTTTCAAGGCAAGAGACATTCAGAGGTGGCTTGCCATTGCTTGCCTCAACATCACAACCCTGGTATTCCTTGGTGGTCTCTCCCATCAAGATGCTACCTAAGACCGACCTTGCTTAGCTTCCAAGATCTAACGAGATCAGGCTAGCCTGGGCTGTCCAGGTCAGGTCAGAAAATATTTATTGCTAGCCTGATACCTGTGCTTCACTACGGTATTTAAGTTCCGTAAATCCAGTTATAATACTGATGAAGTGAAGTTTGAAATGTAACATATGTTGTAGAAATTCTAATGGAAAAGATTGTAGTGTAAAAATGAAGTGAGACATAAGTTCTGGGTTTTCTCTCCTCTGCTGAAGGACTTCTCTGTGATTACCATTCATAGCTGTTATGAGAAATGTCTATACAGGAGTCTTGAACTGATGATTTCTGTAACTGTCTTCAATTGTCTGCAGTCTCTTTTAACTGTGTTTTTACCTCAAAACATTGAGATCCACAGCTGAACAATCAGAGGGAGGTGGGTGCAAGCAGGCAGGCTTTACCTCAGAACTCTGAGCTACACAGTTGACCAATGGGGGGGGAGGGGTAGGAAGGAGGCAGCAGCCTGCCAGGCACATAGAAAACAATTGGGGGAACACATTTTGCCCCTTTTTTACCCACTTAGGGGTTGTGTTTCTCAGAAATCTCTTTGTAGTGGGGGCTGATGTCATGGTAGGAATGTACTCCCTTTATTTTGGGTTTCTTAGTGTAGGGGTTTGACCTGGGCACTGAATTTTTTTTTTGAGTGCAGGGCATCCTTTTTTTTTTTAACAAAAATGCTTCTTATTTATGTTACAATTAAGAAGTGGGAGACATACATATTCAAAACATCTGAGCAATCAGAAATTATGCCAGTTCATATGAACCAATTTTCCAGAACCCACATTGTGAGAAGTTAAATAACCTGATACAGGAAACCACTTTTCTACAAATTTGGGGTATATTTCCATAGCGGGTGGGAGTGTCGCTAAAGTGCGGCCTCCCTCATGGATTAAAGTACCCTGGCCCTACTCCTGCACTTGACAAACACCTGCCTGTCTGGTGTTGAGGGGGGAGTGTGTTTAAAGGCATCAGGGAGGCTAGGCCAGCAGCAGTGCAAAGGCAATCCTGCTTAGCAGAACTTTCATATCTATCTATCTATCTACCTACCTACCTACCTACCTATCTATATGGATTAGTCATTCTCTTTCACCTATTCAACTTACCTAGTATCCTGCTTGCCTCACTACGGCTACTCTCTGCAGTCTGGGAGCCCAGCTCTGTCTTGGCATAGGAGCTCAGTTGACAAAGGAGAGACTCGCGTACAGGGCTAGGATTGGACTTCTTCATTTGAGCTTGCAGTGCCAGAGCATTTCGGCGAGCGTGCTCAGAGCAGAATGACACACTAGATGGAAAGATAAAATAGAAACCTCAGTACCATCTATTTTCAAGTAAACAAGCAAGAATTGTGCTTTTGTTTTGTTTAAAGGAATAGACAGCATAAGAGAATACAAAACTTATCAATGGCAATTTAATTTTGTAAGGGGGCAAATCATTTAAATTTCACTGTCAAATACAGAACACAGTACCCAGTTCTAGTCAGTGACAGAATTTTAATAGCTCACAAACTTTAATAACCTTTAGTTTAAAAGCAACAAGGTTTTGTTATTAACAAGGAAAAAGACAAAGTGGACTTGAGACTCTTACCAGGTTACATTTGAAAACAGAAAGCCAGGCAGACAACAGAGGAAAAGAGCAGATAGCAAGACAACATACAGCACTTCAATAGAGAGCAGAAGATCCATACACCAGTAAACTCTCCTCATCAAGGTATTTTAAAGTTAGCAGAGCAGCATATCATGGAGTATCTGGTAATGTCACATCTTTGAATTGAATGGTTGCTAAAACAAAACAAATGTTAAAAGTTTGAAGCATAGCAAAATCACAAAATGGCCTATGAAATACAGCTCCGCCTTGGGCTATTAAGTATCCAAATTATAAGTATTTTAAGTACTTCATTATTAGCTCGAATTCTGTATGTTATTGCATATTTGCCTATCAATTTAAATATGCTCATCAGTGGAACTCTAATTATTACTGATATTATTTGTTCTTTGTTTACTGAATTGCTGTTTTATTCCTGTTTTCCATATATTAAGATATGTTTATTGTTAATATTTATAAAAATTATTAATAGTGTTAAGAAGAAGAAGAAGAAGAAGAGAAGATTGGATTTATACCCCGCCCTTCACTACCTAAGGGAGTCTCAGAGCGGCTTACAAACTGCTTTCCCTTTCCCTCCCCCCCGTGAGGTAGGTGGGGCTGAGAGAGCTCTGACAGTTACTGTTTTTCAAGAACAGCAGCGCCAGAACTTGTGACTGACCCAAGGTCACATCAGCAGGTGCAAGCGAAGGAGTGGGGCATCAAACCAAGTTCTCCCAGATTAGAGTCCGCACACTTAACCACTACACCAAACGGTTAACAAAAAAAATTTCCATGAATCCTGTGCTTAAGTAAATGTTTCTGACAGCCAACACATACAGCCAGAAGAAATTTAATTTTACAGCAGAAGCTGACAACCTTTTTGGCCCAAGTGGAAAAACAAACAAAAACAAGCATATTGTCTACCTATGAAGATGTTGATGTGCTGGCAAACAAAATGGGCGGAGGGGGGGAGAAGAAGAGACAGGTTGTGCTTGGGCAGACACAGTGGGAGACAGCTGCGCCCACTATGTGGGTCTAACAGGTATTAATGGGAGTAAGTCATGTCTGTCACACTTATTTCCATGCTGCCAGCCCAGTGGCATCACTAGCACCTCAGAAGCTCACACTGGTTGCAAAATGTCACTCTTTGACACACGTGACAGAGCCTCCATATCAGTACTTCACATGGAAATTACCCACACTGCAAGAAGCTCACCCTGTTTTTCAGCACAACACAACATATAAATGGGACTCTGTTTCCACTAGAGGCTGTCACACCTACTTTACTTTCCATCCCCAATCCTCCCCCTATTTGATAGGGGCATTCCTGCTAACTGGAAAGAGGAAAACCAGGGCAATGAATTATGTATAAGTGAAACAGTCTCTTGAGAGTAGATACTTTGGACTCATAGGAGCTTTGTTCATTTCTTGCAACAGATGAACAATTCTTACTAAACATAGTTTTGGACAACTGGTCTGGTGTAACAGGAAAAATGCTGGATCAATTAACTATTCCATGTTTTGCAAACAAATGCTTTATTCACAACCAAAGCATACTTAAGGAGCTGTAACAGAGCTCTTTGGAGAGATGTGCCTTTCAAAATCAGCTAGGACCCAAAGCAACTACAAGATGTGTACATGAATACCATCCAAGTTAGACATAGAAAACTTACTTTTGTTGTGTTCTCAGCAGCTGCCCCTAAGATTTTACAGCGTTTGAACTCAAGTACCTTTTAGAAGCTTTCTCAGTTGTTTGTATTATGCTGATATGGGATAAGCATTCTGACTAAGGCAACAGATTTTGCACTGAACTGTGGGTTGTACTGGGTCACTACAGAGTATACTCACACACAGAAGTACCTATAATTTTGCAGACCCAACCTTAACTCTCCTCATTCTCTTTTGCTGGGATATGTGCTGAGAAAGCATAAAGTGAAAAGGAAAAGAATCCCTCAAGTTTCTTCCTCTTAAAACACAACCACTGACATACAACATATACTTCCAGACAGACCAAAAGCAGTAATGGAGTAGTTGGCATGAGCCTAATCGAGAGATGATAGGGCTTGATTTGGCCAAAAAAACCCAATGTGTTCCACAACTACTAAACACTATTATTCATCTATCTGGCTTTAATACACACCACAAATTACCTGCCCCTACATCTCAAAATGAGAGGGGGATATATTATATATTATCAGTCAATATACAGTTTGAAGATATGGAACACATACCCATCCTTCTTCTCAGGTTTGGGAGCTGCATTTGGGCACCGTTTCCCATTCTTAGTAGAAATGTAGCTGCATTGCTTGAAAGGGGCATTCCTGTCTTCCAGAATGTGCTTAATGCAGAACTCATGGCCCTCCAAGCGAGGCTGAGAGCACGGGCGGTGAGCAAACGCACACAACAAGGCCTCTTGTGGCCTTGGGACCGGGGTGAATCGACCCCGGCTAGAGGGCAAAACGTGGATGCGAATTCTGTTCATGCCAACCCCTACAAGGAGAAACATCAGTAATTTATTTACAATGTGACACCAAACATATACCCCACTTTCATGTGAATTACATCCCCACTACAAAGGATTTTTGCTAAGCAGCTCTAAGAAATTTAAGTGTTAAATTCTCCATGGTCTTACTATGCATAAGGTAACAATTCTCTCCTCCTGTGTTTAAACCAGTTCTTCCAAATAAGCTTTCTACCTTGATCTCCCTAACATAAGACCGGAAACATATCACCTCATCCCAAATTTCCACCCCAGCCTCCTTGATAGCCCCAGCTTCATCCCATTTCCACGAAAGAAAACACCACACAGAGACAGAATGCAAGTCCCGAGAAGCTAAGGAAGTACTTTGCTGAAACACCCTCTCCCTCTCTTTCTGGATTATTAACCCTGCTTCTTTTCTGGCCAACCATTGTTCAGCTCCCATTTTCTGAGACACTCCAATAACAAGTAAGCATCAGAAACAGAATCCCGGGTTACTCTGTTCTTCCTTTGTAAGTGCATGCAAATGATTCGCGGTGGTTTCGGTATGGAAAAGAACCCGTCGGATGTACAGGAAGTAGAAAGGGATGTTTTTAGGATCGTAACGCAAAACAAAACTAAAAGAATGTATTCGAAAAAACTCTCCTACACTCGCCCTTTAAAAAGATATACTCTCTTGGAAAGAAACCTCTTGTCTCCCTGAAAAAAAGCGCCCGCGCGCACCCCCCCCCCCCGGGCCTTTCATCCTCCCCTACAAACGCACAAAAACCCCACCCCTGATTTTCCATCAGGCTCCCAAACGTCCTCCCTCCTCGGCGGCCCTCCCGCGCTCATTCTTCCGCCGTTCCGTCTGGCCACGCGCGAGGAAAGGAGGGGCGAACGGCAGTCCGTGCGCGCGGGAAAGTTGCTCCCCTCTCCCACCAGAACGAGGGCCGTCTCCCCTCCCCCTCGCTGCTACTGCTGCTACCGCCGCCATCTTACCTTCCCTCGCGCCCTAAGTTTTCATCAGCCCTTCAAGGTCACCATCATGAGGCGGAGAACGCGATTGGCGACATGAAACATCACTCAAGTAGGGAGGGTCATATCGAGTCTGAAAAGCCTTTCCGTGGGACGTTGGGAAGGGAAGGCGCCGCCATGGGAGAGAGCCCGATCTCCTCAGTTCTCAGAAGCTAAGCCGGGTCCGCAGGAAGACGCTGCCGAGAGGAAGGCAACGGCAAGCCACCTCTGCATCTCACTTGCCTTGAAAGCCCCTTGCTGGAGTCGCCATAACTCAGCTGCAGGTTGACGAAACTTACACACACAGGAGGTTGGGAGAGAATCCCGCGATCCTATTTGCCGAAGCGTTTGTCGCTCAGACTCGGGTTTCTCACCCACGGGGGTGGAGCTTGAGATCAAGCGGCGGTAGACGGATGCGTTGGGCTCCCTAGTTGAGCCTGTGGAGCTGGGGCGCCGTTGCCAACTCTGGGTGGGAAATCCCTCCCTGCTTGGGGAGAGGAGCGTACTCCGTAGGAATGGGATTCCATGCCATCTGCCCTTACGAGCTGCCATTTTCTCTAGGGGATCTGATCACTCGAAGTCCTCAGACCAGTTGTAATTCGGGAGAACTCCAGGCCCCACCTGGAGGATGGCAACCCTAGACTAAGCACATAAGACCTTCGCTCGCACCCGTTAAAAAAAAATATGCCCTTTTAAAGGTCCCTGAAGCTGGCGTCGTTAAAAAAAGCCACTGTCGCAGAGATTTGCGAAACCTTAAAGGCTAACACATTTGTTGTGGAACAACGTTTGAGCCCAGTGGCGCCTTTAAGACCAACAAAGTTGGATTCTGGGTATAAGCTTTCGTGTACCCAGAATTCAACTTTGTTGGTCTTAAAGGTGCCACTGGACTAGAAACTCTGTACATTGGTTACGGAGTGACGTTTCTTAGGGCTGTACTACTTGGATCAGAATGCTACGGCGAACTGAAAGTGATGGAAAGAAAAGAGGTAGTTTACGGTATTGTAGTAATCTTACACACTTGACGGCGTTTTTGTATACGAAACCTAAGGCTGCACAAAAGAAGGGTCTGAACCTAAAACTTTATGCGTGACTATTCAGAAGCTAATACCAGAGTTCAATGGAATTTACAGCTATGCAAGGAATACACCACAGATACTCCGTAATTAATTACTCCTTAATTACTGTTTTCACCACAAAAGTAAACAGTGTCACAGGTACTCAAAAAATTTCAGTTTGTACCAAACTGTAGTCCCCCCACCAATAGCATTGTACGAGAGGTAAATGCACCTTTAAACAATGACTTTAGAGCGGACATCTGAGACTTACTTTTGATGAACATTTTTGTGGAGGAAAGGCAGTAGTACAAATGAGTGAAGCACGTTCACCAGAATGGAAAATCAATTAGAATTCTAAGTGTGATATAGATAAATTATATCCCATAACCACATTGCAGAGAATAGTTTATCCTTTTCTGTTGGATTATACCATGTAACAGCATGGGGGGATTTATGAAGGGATTTCAGAGGACACAGAAGTAAGTTATTTCAATACAGGTATAGGCGACTTTAAAACCACTCATTCAGACGCAAAGCATTATGGTAACTTTTTATATTTTTAAGGAATACCACAATTCTAAGCATGTTTACTCAGAAATAAATCCCAGTCAGTTCAGTGGGGCTTTTAAAAGTTGGTATTATTCAGAGTGTGAACCTCAAATGAAGCCAAGTACAAAAGAAAGGTCGGCAACAAATGCAGAAATGGGCCTAGAATTCAGTTTCTTAAAAACATCCTCTTTCAGTAAAAACAAGCTTCTAGCCCTTAGGGCTAAAAAGTTTTTAGAAACAGGTGAGCAACACATGCTGAAATCTCATAAGCTAAAGCAGGACAGAATAAGGTCACTTGTAGTTAGAACTGGTCTTCAGTGCCCTACACAAGCTCCTTGCCATTTTATGTGATGAGAAATTAATTCTCATAATTTATAGCATTTTTTATGGTGCAAAGTTTGGATTGCATGGGCTTGGAATTTTTTCTTTCGAGTTTCAAATGGACACAGCCCTAGCAAGGAGCCAACTATCATGGAAGGAGGTTCAATTTTTTCAATGTTATTTGCTTCCTGCTACTACTACTTATGATCAGATTCAGGCAGGTAGCCATGTTGGTCTGAAGCAACAGAACAAAGTTTGAGTCCACTAGAACTTTTAAGACCAACAAAGTTTAATCCTGGGTATTAAGCTTTCATGTGCATGCACACTTTTTCAGGTAAGTGTTGTTTCCAAGGTAAAAGGAAACTTTGCATTTTTGTTTTCTATTTACATAGCATAAGGCATTTTCAAATGCCCACATCATAACAGACTGAATATATAGGGTCCAAAAGATGTATGCAGCTATGTACCCAGCCAATGGTTACATGCTAAGGCAGATGAGGGTTGTTTCAGCAAAAACTGTTAAAAATACAAATTAGCAGTCCAGGAAATACCAGTACATTTTACTTGTCATCCTGCTGTATGCGGCAATAGAATTGTCACTTATTAGAACAGTCAAGTAAAAAAAAAGTAACCGGCACAATGCAACACACACTGCTGCCATGCAGTCTTAACTCGTTTTAGGATGGCTCAAAGAGAAACCTCTAACAAGCTCACTGGGATGCAATGTCAGTGAATTGCACTGCATCCAACAATTGATACCACCTGAACACTTCCATTGTCCAAGACCTGAGATATTAAGATTACTGAACAGGATCCAAAGTTCTGCAAGTGAAGCAAGCTCATAGAACACCCCCATACTGTGGCCGATAACCCCATAATTCTCTGGGGGTTAAAGAAACTTCACCAATGGCATGGGGACAAAGTATGGATCTACAGAAGGAAGAGGGAATTGACAAAAATGATGCCCTGTGCCATGCCAACAGAAGTTCATGAAGCTTTTACATAGCCTTCGACAACATATTAAGCTTTTACACTGTTGGATTTAACCCACAGCCTATTTAAAGTCTGCTGCTGGACTTATTTGCCCCCTTTTCTGTGTAACATCGATCTGGAAGAGTTCTGATAATAAGTTTTATTTGTTATGCAGATCCATTAGACTGAAGACAGCTGGATGACAGAAAAGCAAATAAATGAAATATAAAATCCTGGTACAAAAACTATGGCCCAGGATGGGGAAGGGGAATAGAGTTCCAAATGCAGAAATTTTACTCCAAATTCTTGTGCACAGCAGTTCTTCTTGGTCATTCAGAGGTGAGTGTTCTTAGGAACATCATGCAATAGATAAAATACTGAATAAGAGACCAAATGTGGAGACAGTACATTTATTGAAACTTAGAATAGTAATAATATGAGCTGGGAATTAGAATCAGTTTTGAATGATTATGTGAAACCAGGCCCAAAGTTTTTGACAAAGCTGAGACACCTTTGCTTCAGAAATCCAGAGATGGTGTGATAATAAAATCACTGTTCCAAATTCAGATAGAACATTTCAATCAAACCAAATCAGCTACCCAGAGATCAAATGCTTTTTGTGGTTTTAAATATGTTGCACCTCTCAGTAACTGGCAAACCAGCAAAAACTCAATTCTTCTTACATGAGACTGCAGACACAGCTCATTCCCAGCTGTCCACCTCTCCCCAATTTTTGTTTCTATTGAACACACTACAGTGGACTAGCAATATATTTTAATCAAAGCACTTCATCCCAGCTGAGCATTTTTTGTGTCACACCAGTGTCCTAGGTTAAATTTTTCAACTTGGAGGTTTTCTTCAGAGTGGTAGAAAAGCCTTGACAGTTTGTCGAAACAGGGACTGAACATCCAAAGGACACAAGGCCAACTGCTCTGTGCAACTGCTTACATGCCACCACTCAAGGCTGAATCTTAGAGCACTCTGATGTGATCTAGAGAAATTCCAAGAAAATGGCCATGCTTAAGCATTAGCCCTATTAAATTTTACAAAGGCTTGGAGAATTAGGCCAGTGAGTTTGCCTTCTGCTCTGCAACCTTTGATTGGGATACATCTCTGGAACTATCATTAGCAAGGGTCATTTTCCATATTCTTCTACCTAGGACTCAAACCAATTCAGGATACCCCCTGGCTGGCCACAATTTTGTAGTGCTGGCAAATATCTTGAAATGAGAAGATAAGTAGGTTCCCATAAATTTATCAACAGTTTACCAGCTCTTTTCACTACTTCCATTCTGCAATCCAAATTCATCTGATTCCATTTGTTGCTGTCTTCACAAAGACTTTGAAAAGTAGTTTTCCCCCTCTAACAAAATGTGAAAATCTCATATTTCATAATGCAGTTTAAATACAATTTAAAGCATCCCAGAATCACGATTACTGTTCTAACATTTACACAGGCTTTCTAACTTCCTTCCAGCTCCAACTCCCAAAGCAGCCCCACCTTTTCCTACTGCAAGAACCCTTCTTTCTGAAGGCACTCTGAGTTCCCACAGGAGGACACAGGCTCATCTTTATAATGCATTCCCATCTGAATTTTTTTAACGCATCAGCTAGCTAGTCCTTTAATCTTCTGACTGCATTTAGGGGGCAGGCAAAGTAAGATGACATTCTTAATGGAAGCAGTGTGGTCAAGGAGGGAAGTGAGAAATCCTGCTCAGCAGGAAGGGCTGGACAAAGCCCACAATTTCACACATCTTTTCTTTGTTGTTTTGAAAGTCCTTTGGAAATATGGGGTCTGCATCTGTCTCCATTCATTACTGGGGAGCAGTCAAAAACCAAGGAGACTGGGGCAAAAGAAAAATGAGAGAAAGAAAAAAAACCCACCACCACCTACCAGGCCACAATTACTCTGGTCAACATTCATGCCTTTCCCCACACAGACCTTCTCCTCCTTTTAGACCTCCACAACTTCCATCAAGAAGGAAGCAAATTCCACCAAGACCAGATGCACTTAGAGAGTAAGCAGGCAGAGCCCATAAAGCCCTGCTTCCACTCTAAACCCTTCCCTGTCCATCTTAAAAAAATAAAATCAACACTAAGAACATATATAACTTATTTTAAATTATTTTAAAATGTCTTTTTAGAAAGAGAAAGACTGTGACAATTTAAATAGCCCTGTGCCCCTCTCTGCTGTTGGCTGACAAACTTCCAAACTCTGCACACTGAGGCTCAGTCTCACAGGAAACACATTCCCATCTCTTTCCAGTAGAACTGGAAGGGAAGGTGGGGGAAGCACACAGAGAAAGAGGGTAGACCCTTTCACAGCTTCAAGGGCGCCACATTCTCATACCAAGAATAAAAACATTTAAAAAGGAGGGGGGGTGTAAAGGGCATTCACACAAGGCAGTGGAGATCACTGAGCCACTTGTCCTCTGCAGAAGACAACCCAACCTCAGTTGTCAAAATGGTCATCACTTGGGAAGAGGTGGTAGGGGAGGGGGAGGTTCTGAGGGCAGAGGGGGTGGCCGTGGGTTATCCACACTGGCAGCAGCCCTGGGGTTCAAGTACTCGCCGTATGAGTGCACAAAGTCAAAAGTGGGTGGCTGGGTGGGCTGCATGCCCTGCGCACTGAGCAGGGAGTGCAGCATGTTCACTGTATCCTGGTAGTCAATAGTCTGGTTCATGTTATGCCCATTGGCCCCAGCCGTGCTCTTGTCCAGTTTTCCATGAGCCGCTCTGGCTTTGTTGCCCTGCGCAAAAGATAAACTGGCTGCATCCAAACTATGTCCAGGGTGCTGAGGGAAGGGGAATGACATAGTGGCCCCTTTTGAACCCTTGCTGATTTTGGGCTGGTGTTCATGTGCTACAGCTGACGCCTCCTCAGCCAGGGGTCTCTTACGGGAGGAACAAGTTGGGACGTAACCTTTGTGGGGTACCGTGCCACTCTGGCTGCTATGCTTAGAGTCTCCTGGTCGCTTGGTGCTTGCAACTGGCTGTGTGTGCAAATGTTTGTGAGAGTGATGATTGTGATGGTGATGGTTGGCTGAGTGGCCCTTATGTTTTTCCCTGTGCTCACCCCGGCTTTTACCACTACTCTCATCAGATGAGCTGTGCCGTTCCGAGGTAGTTGGCACCTTGATGCGTACTTTTATTTCTTCAGGCTTGGAGGAAGTAAGGGCAGCTTTGTCCCCTGAAACAGGGAGGCGCACTTTGAGGGCAGAGGAGGGTTTATCAGCCTTCTCAGCTGGGGGCCGTTCCAAGCCATCAGTGCTGTTACTCAAGGGGATTTTCAAGATGATGGAAGATGGATTGTTTTCTTGCTGCACATCCCGCTCCCGCTGCTGCTGCACAAGCAGGTTCTGAGCAGCGTAGGCATACTGAGAGCGCACATTAGCCTCCATGTTTTCCAGCTCGCGTTTCTGTGCAGCCAACTCCTCAGCATGCTTGGCACGGTACTCCTTTAATGACACTTTCGCTAGTGGTGCACTCTTGCTGCTCTGCTTTGAGAAGGAGCCTCTACTGCTGTCGTGATGTGAATGATCTGTGCTGAGAGAGCTTTCATTAGGTCTATGGCTAACCTCTATTTTGATCGGAGCCATCCAGCTGTCTGAAGTGTCTGTGCTGCCCAGATCTCCTGGGGAGTCAGCTGTGGTAGTTGGGAGTGAAGCCACAGTCCCTGCAGTCGAGGAAGTTGACATGCTCATCAGACCTGCAATGGTCGTGTCGGAGGAGCTTCTGGAGATCATGCTGAGGATTGTCTGTTCCGAAAGACAATCATCATCACCCTGCTCATCAGTTTTTGATTTATTGGCTGCCTGGATTGCCTAAAGTGGAAAAAAAAAACGTGAGCTCTCCATGCCACCCAGCTTATGCTATTCCACCTCTGCCCCACCCTAAATGTACAAAAGAGATATGGAGATGTAGTGTTAGTTACACATCAAGGATTTTTTATTTTTTTTTTATAATTCACCAATGTTGGACTACATCCAGGAGAACAAATTGCAGAACAACTGCATTACAACGACATACAACATTTAAGACCACCACTCTATAAAATCCCCTTATGCAAGCGTGGGGGGGGTACCACATTCATGGCTTCATCGCATTATCCCATATTCCAAGCAGAACAAGAATTTTTAATGACAATTTCCACTTTTTGGAACTCTAACTTGAAAAGCATATACTACAGCAACATGTCAAGTCAATAAATGTCACTCACTGGATCACAGCAACCAACAATCCATTCAAGTCCATCTGCCTACTCCAGACAATGCAGGTATGAAGAGATGCAGTTACAAACTGATTAGGGACAGATACAGAATTAAAATCCTAACAACACATGAGGCAAAGGGGAGTCCTATTTACTGAGCTGTGTTCCTTCTTACTTGCCACATCACACACACAATTCATGCTCTTACCCGCCAGTTCCTGATTCGTTTCAGCCGGTTAGGAGTTTTTTCAAGGATCTGCAGAAATTCATGTGTTAGCTCTGGAAAGGAAGCACAAGAACACAAGGGCAATAAGACTAATGATACTTACAAACCAGAGCAATGAGACTGTTAATTACCAACCTTGCTAATAAGTGCAGGCTGAATAGCAGTGGCTCAAATTTATAAAATTTGTCCCATTTAATGCTTTCTATTATCAATTGCCATCCTGAGGTAACAGAACAGAGATGCCAAGCTAATGAAATACCTTTTATTGTGAATGGGAATGTATTTGACCTTGCTCCAAACTTACCATCCAAAAGTTCCAGAGTTACAGTGCCATCCACGTACTCCCACCAGTGCTTCCCGTCCGTGGAGACTGGGATCTCCCAGTTGGACCACTTACAGGCCAGGTGGATGCAGACGCAGGCCACAACGGGAGGGGTGTACTGCAGGCTGAAGGTGGTTAGGTGAAGACTGACATCACCAGCAGGGAGAGAGAAACAGAAAGCTGTAAGCTCCCAAGCCTGAACGGCAGCAGCACACACAACCACCCGCTGGACATACACTGCAAAAAATGGGCATCCCTAAGCTTTAAAAGCTTTTATCATTCTGCACAGTCAAGTCTGTCCTGCTCATACCAACTCTGTTTCAGCTTGAAGCTCCAGGACCCCCATATGGCCTGCAGAATGAGAAAGCAAAAATGCTGTATTTTTAAAAAATGTGCCCCTCATTTGAACAAGTGGCTGAATAATCTAGATGCACCTGAATTGTGTTCATTTCATAGAGATTTAGGAAACTCAGCTGTATCACAATAACTTTATTCACCTGGCAAAAGATGCCAAAAACTTCCTCTAACAACCTGATCACTTACAGCAATAAACTTTCCAGCAAAATCAAATTCCAACAATCCACATGATCAATTATGGTTGACAAACCCTTAGACATGTTCTACTTCCTTTTAAGCTTGGTCTTGTTCCTCATTAAAATGCTAGAAAGTTGGCACACCGCCTTGACCTAGATAGCCCAAGCAAGACCAAACAGCTCAGATAGTGGAAGCTAAGCAGGGCCGACCGTGGCAAGTATTTGGATGGGAGACCTCCAAAGAATACCGGGGCCAGGAGGCAGAGGCAGGTTATCAAGCCATTTCTCTGAACCTCCTCCATGCCCCAGTAGGAGTTGCCAGAAGGTGCCATGATTTCCAGGCATGCACACACACAAAAAATAGCAAAAAAGAGTGCACGCCAACTACAGGACTGACTCCAGAAACCTGACAAGTAATGTTGACAGGAGAATAAAACACGGTTTTACTTATATCCCAATGATTTTACTTTAGACATTCTAGAGATTGTATAGTAGTTACAGTACTGATCCATAAATGGCAGACCCACCCCTTGGAGGGTTACCAGCTGCTCCCCCAGCCCCTTTTCTGGTTGCTACAGATGAGGGGAAGTATGGCGACAGTAGCAGCTGTTGAGATAACAGTCTTGCTGATGGGCCGTTCAGGAGGACTGGGACTCAGCTCATTGGTCCCACTTCTACAGTAAGTACTTTCCAGCAGAACTAGGTGATAAACCAAGGGTACTTTTTATACAGCGTACCAACCCAACCCAAATTCTGCACCAAGCTGACCTGAACTATTGTCAAATAAACAGGTTTATGAGCGCTTTATTTTTTTACAATGTAATTTTTCTACACATCATTGGAGATGAAGCAAGGAAGTCATAACAACACGCAGTCCCAAACAACTTGCCACTCAAAGAATTATTCACGTCATTTCTGGTCTTGAAATTTCCCTAGCCGCTAGACCTACATCTTTTCTGCACACTAGACACTTTTTCAAATGAACTATCAGAATTCTGCATACTGCACCAATCACAAAATTCCTTAGGTCTAAATACAGTTTATGGCATTGTTCTCACCATTACGTACATCAACAATGTCAGACAAAGCCATTTTGTGCCAGCTGAGAATACCGAATTCAGTAGAGATTGTCAAACATCTACTAGATACAAAACAGTGGGATGCATTCCAACTAAAATTTCTGCGGGCAGGGTGTGTGTGGGAGGGAGGGAGGGAGGGAGAGATATTCCCTCTTGCAGCAGACCTCTGATCCCCTTAAAGCTATTGGGGGGGGGGTTCCCCCATGTTTCCCAAGAGCAGCATTTTAGGGAGGGGAACGCTTCCATGGATGGAAATCCTTCTGTCTGAGAAAACTGTAGATAGAATCAAAGCCAATGTTTTCAATTTGTCCTTGTGAAGACCAGAGCAACAGTTAGACATGAACTAATGCTTTCAGTTTATTAGATATCTCACAGAAGCTTGCTGGGTGACCCTGGGCCTGTCACACACTGTCAGAATAATCTACCTCATAGGATTGTGAAAATAAAATGGAGGAGAGGAGAATGATGCAAGCTGTTTTGGGTTCCCAGTGGGGGAAAAAAGCAAGATATAAATAAAGACGCTATTAAAATAAATTTAAAATCAGAAATCACTTAAGCCAATAATTCTATGTTTAAAATTCTAGCTTTATTCTTCTAAAGTAACTCCAATGTTTTTCCTGTGAACATTAAAGCTGGTAAGTGTCCACCAATTTTGCCTGCTTGTAAAAAGTTAATCACCTATAGCCAGTAAAAATGGATAGAGTAAGGCAGGGAAGCTTTAGTTTTTCTATGTTCTCCCTTCCTTTCAGGCTACAACCAACAAATATGCACGGACTAATAATTTTGTGAACTTCCTGCAACATTGTTTTACCTCCTACCAATAAGCTGAAAATCACTGATAGCACTACATAATATAGCTGAACATGGATTTCTTCCGCAAGGTTTGAATAAAACTCTTCTCAAGAACCCCATTTTCAGATAACACAAATACAATTTTATTTTTGAGGTCAACACCTACCTGTTGGTAGCCATGAAATAAGAAGTTTGTGCCAGATCCTTGCTGGCTACAGAAGAAAGAGAAATTTATGAGTCAGTTTTTGTCAAATATTCCAAGTTCTGCTACATGCTTCTATTATAGCATCAGCCAGTTAAGAATGTAACAGTAGCCACGATGGATCAAACTAACGGCTGAGCATCATAGCCAGTCAGATGCCATAGGGAATCTCTCACACAAGACTCAAAGCAGCATAAAATAGAAGCATATGAATTTGCTGTGATCCAATATTTTTGTTGTAAACACCTGCTTTGAACACTCAGCCAAGCTCATAACTTGGAGGGAACACTCCCACTTTAAATAACTTATCCCACATTAACACATAAGATCAGAGGATCGGGGTGGGGGGGTGTCAATTATACTTTACAGGTCCCTTAAACCTGAAACGCCTAAGCCTTTCTATTTATGAATAGGACTGTCTACTTGGACATCAACTGCCAGCTACGAAACCTCTATCTGAAAGCAACTGCAGTGCTAGTATCACAGCAGCACTGCATCATTTCTTACCTCGAACAAGCTGTGTGCATTTCACCACGTGTGTGTGGGGATGATCGATGGTGATTTCAAATCCTGGAAGAAAGACAGAGATCAGTTATGTCATGCACAGAACATACTTGTGGTTCTACATACCACACATGCCTCTGGCTCCTGGGAGGCAAAGGGATCCTGCCCGTCTGTCCCCTTCCCACAAGTTGGTGCTTTGTACTCAGATACAAGGAGGAAGAAAGAAGGACTCCTTCCTAGGCTTAGATCAGTTACCTAGTCACAGTAAAGGAAAAATCATAGATACTGCTAGCTTTTGAAGCAATAATAGGCTCTGCTGAAAAGACTGTATGGGAAAACACAAACAAGCGTTTTGAATCAAACAATTTCCTGCACTAGGACAATAGCAGAAGAGAAAGTTTGGCATCTGCTCGGAAAATTTGCTCTGTCACCCCCAAACAAGTCAATATTTTCTCTTTAAGAGAACAAGTGTCCTGAAAAACAAAATTTGACTCTGGTGGCACCTTTAAGACCAACAACGTTTTATTCAAAGTGTAAGCTTTCATGTGCAAAGCACACTTCTTCAGACAAACGGAATAAAATCTCAAGGGTTATTTGCAGGAAAAAGAGGGTGGGGGCAGCTCTTAGGAGGGGCCACTCAAGAGCCAAGATGCATATGCAGAGCTGAATTTGGATTAGGTGGCCAGTAAGATTTTTTTCAAGGTTTTTATTACTCTTGTTACAGTTAAAAGACCACTGCTAGAATCTATAGACTATGAACTGTCCTAATTAGAAATTGCTAGGCAAACGCAACCAAAACACTCTGAGCCCAATACTTGGATGAAACAGAAAATAATTGTTATAAGCATCAAATTAGTATGGCCAATGCAGTGACTTCTTGCAGTTCTCAGATCTAAACTTATTCATTATGTATTTGGGGAAAATATTATGTACAGATAGGACTAACTCCCTTGTACACATGAGCCTGAGATGCCTGAAGTTCTGCAACTGCATGCAATTGAAAACACTGGGAACAGAGAACATTTTGTTTCATTTATTTATTTACAATGGTAAGAAGTGTGAGTCAGATGGCCTTCACAATTGGAGAAAGAGTACTGATTTAGCTGTTAAAAATTTCTAAGTAAATTAACATTGCAAACAAAAAGTAACAACAGCTCATCACCAACAAGTCATATTTGTTTCACTGGGTACCTATCTCCCATCCTGGGTTACAGAGCTGATCATATAATCAGATTATTAGGTAGCTGAGTTGCTAAACTTCACTCCAGAATACAAGGCCTGGAACCTGAGCAATGTAAAACCTGTTAAGGAAAAAACTCAAACCAGCTTGTGCATGTTCATATTTGTTCATGAAAACAAGCATGTCAATATATTCACACTAAAAAAAAACATATCAAATCATAAACTGGCTGTTGTGAAATGGTTTGTTGCCTGGACTGGTGCTTTCCCACACTGGCCAGCTGTGCCTCTGCCCTCCAGCTGTGAAGAAGACTGGGTTAGACTCTCCACTCTGGGAACTTTCCTGGGTCATGAAGCAGCCCGTCCGCTTTGAAAAACTTACCCAGGGTCTGCAGTATTATGCTCTCTAGAATGACCAGGTCTTGGGCTTGTTGCAGGTAAGCCTGGGGTTGAGAGGACAGGCAGGTTACTTGTGATGAGGCACTCTGTATCAAGCCTGCATATTTCTAACACTCTCTTGGGGAGGCAAATACTAACAAGGGGGAATCTTTATCATACTCAGCACTGGAGAGAATTGGCACAGGCATCCCATTCCCAGAAGTAAGTGACGTGCCTATTAGACACATTTCTTGCTTGTGAAAAATTGCTGTTGATTTCACTGGTTTCAACTGCCATGAAGTTACCAGTGTATGCTAAAAAATGGCCCTTTCCTCCAATTTGGCTTCAGAACAAAGCTTCCCCCTTGTTGGCAAGGTTAGATGTGCTGGTCCTGTCAGGAAGGGCTGTGGTGAGACATGAAACAATAGTTCCGCTTGAATGGCAAGGGACAGGATTGAGCTTCAAATGCCATTTTCTGCATCTCTATAAAAGGGTGATCTTGGCAGGCAATATCCACCCCTTAGTGCAAAGTCTAATGCAAACAGTGCTATACACACCTGATTCACAACACACTAGCAGGAGGACACAGGACAGACAAGCCATCTGGCTTATGAAAACCCAGAGTTTTCTGTGCTATGCATCAGCAGGTTCAAGAACTAGTTAACGGTGCTCTGAAATTTAGCCACTCATGATGACAAAGCCATAAAACTCTATATCCAATGAAGCATGAGGGGCTTGCACTGTCAGGATGTATTCTTTCCCTCCCTCACCAGTCTTGATCACAACTACTTACCTCACTCCGTGTATCTGGAAGAGCCTCTTGAGGACGCAAACAGGCATGAGCGACTTTGATGACATGCTCCAGTTTTCGGGGTTGTTCCTCCACCTTGGCTGCCAGGAAAAGGGCAGCTGGTGCCACAGACTTTATAAAGAAAAGACAGATATAGCTTCTGCTTTCAGATGACAATAACCTCTTAAATGACCAGAGAAATCTGTTACCTTAACAGTATGATCTTAGACCTAGCTATGTTATTATGATTGACTAGTAATAAAACATACAGCACAAAGAAAAAATTGACTTGACAAGATATTAATTAATGCTTAAGCCTCTTATGTTACATCACATAAAATCTATGTTATAATATTCCATTAAAATCTATATTAATTTGGGAACTTTTTTCAAATAACATTCACAAGTTATACAGAGAGCGGAAGAAAATTTAATGTAGACTATGCATTTCTGAGAAATTTAAGATTGTTTTTACTTTTAAGATACATACAACTTATTATGATTGTAGGGAAAGAATAAAAATGTGATTATGTCCACTGTAGAGGACTTGTATGTGTTCTGTATAGTGCCTTGTACTTGATTACTAATTTCTTCAATCCCCTTCAAAATTCCACAAAATCTCAGCAGAGCAATCAGTCATGTTACATACATTGTTTGTCCTTACTTAGATGCTATTAGGAAGTGGGTTATTTCCCTCTCAGGTTTCCCTCATCTTTTCTGCAATCTTTCCCAAATCTGCTTTGATGCAAAGTTTTGGGAATGTTTGCTGTGTGGGTGAGTAAGTCCAGACTGTCAAAGTTCTGACCACAGAAAAGCCATTTGCCCTTGTCCAGTCCCTGCAGGACCCATATCCTTCTTCACACCACTGGGGTGAGGCTTTTTTGAGGGTTTTCAGTAACTGACGTATGGATAGTATATCAGTATGTCACTTACAGTTGTTAAAAAAAGAATCCCTTTTGCCATCTCCCACCCCACAGCTGAACCTCTGAGTGAGGAATCTCACAAGATAGCAAAACGAGGAGTGGTCTCTCTCCACCATGAAGAACTCCCTAGTAAATGACAGTTACTCTTTTGATCCTCACCTATCCAAAAGTTTCTGATTCAGGTACTACAGGGGCAGAGACAAAATCAGATTTATGCAGGTTGCCTACAAGCAGTTTACATGTGACATCATTTTCACTCTTCAGTTAAACTGCATTGTGCTAGTATTGCGAATGGTTTTACCCTATGCCACATTTTCTAAACATTTCTACTACAGAATTTTGCTCATGTCCTCTTTCCCGGATACAACTGATGCTAATGAAATAGTTAAAGCAATACTTACATTCCGATGAAACTGGGTAAAGGACTGAACCATGTAGAATCGATGCATATAGACAATAGCAGTATTGATAGTCAGTTGAGAACTAACAACTTATAGTTAAGGAAAAAGTAGATCAAGTTTTTTCTAAGCTTACTTTAAAATAGCAATATACCTGGTAACAATTCAGGCAGCAATTTCAGTTTTAACAGACAGTTTTGATGTGTGTACTCCAGCCCCAACAAACGTTTGTGTTAATTTTTTAGAAATCACATATCTGCCCTTTACTTGATCTCCAGATTTGTTCTGAGTAATCTGTATACTTCTCTTGAGATATGGACTCCCTGCAAATCCTGTACCTGGGTGATACAGCTACCATAAACCCTACCACTGTATTATTACATATTCACACAACTGCAGCCCTAAGCCAGCCCCACCAGACCCCCCTCCAAAAATCACACATTTAAATCCAGCATGAAGCATTACTACCCAGGGTCTCCCAACATTACCTGCAACAATCAACTACACTAATAAAAATATCTCATAGGCGTTTTTCATCTGGCTCATCTTTAAAAATATGAATTAAAATACAATTAGTTAAAGTACTTTGAACACAGAAAGCACTAAATGAACGCTCATAATTAATGTGCCAAAGACTAAAAATATTTATAAGGCACAGAAATGGCTCCGTTCTTCTAATCTGGTTTCTTCCCCACCCACCCACGCCTGCTCTTAAAACCACAATGATTTCTGCAAAATGTGGAATCGCGAAACAGATTTTAACGGGCTTTGTCAGTATATACTTCGTTGTTCACCCAAGATGTTTAGAGAAAACCTCGCTCGAGCTCCCCAGGCTTCAGAGCCTACTCTCCCACCCTGCGTTCGAGTTTCACGTTGATCATCTAGACAACGCAAGCTCGACAACCCGCGCTCCAACCACAGGCGCATTTGAGCCCCAACCCCTGCTCTCGAACCAAGACACAACCCTTTCCGGAGCGGCATAATAAAGCGCCCAGTCCGTAAACCGAAACCAACCCAGACCTAACGGCAGGGACTCATCCCCATCCCATCCCTAACGGCTCGTACCCAGGACTAAGCCGGTGTAGCGGCCTAAGCAAAAGTCCCAGCCAAGCTGTTTACCCATCACGGATCTGGGCCCTAGCCGCCTCGCCAGTCCTGCTCCCCCCACACTGCTTAGCGCGGCCTAGTCTCCGAATGGATACACATTGAGGCGCTGGCCCATATCCTGAAGCAGATTAGCCGCCTGCTGTCGGTATGACAGCTCCTTATCCGGGTCCATCCCCGCGCGACGAGAAGGACTCCGCGCAAGCTGTTCCCGGCTGAAATACCAGCGCTTCCCTCCTCCTGCCGCCGCTGCAGCCGCCGCGCCACACACCGCCATGATGGCCGCCGTCACCGTCGACAACAACGCATGCGCGTGTGAATGCACGAAGCACGCACTGGCCCTGCGTGTACGCAGTCTCGCCAGACTCACATGCGCATGCGTACACCTTCCCCAACCCCTCCCCCCTCGTTCCGCTAAACGACTTTACGTTTGAAAAACAACAACATCCACATTTTGAATTTCCGGTATAAAACGTTAAGCTTTCCTTGGCCTTTACGTCCCTGCAGGGCGCTCTGTCCTTTCATATCTATGGTGCGAGGCGTATATGCCCATAAGCATGAGAATTTAGAGTTACACTAGAGCACCTACACGACTTCTAATTTTCGCTTTGATCAGGAATCTCCATTTTGTATGGGAAAGAAGTGTAAGGAGCTTGTGCTATATCCTGTAACGTCTTTTTCCCTATGCTGCACCAGGACAACTTAGCTCATCCGAGCAGGGTCTTCCGCGGGTGCCAACCTGCAAATGGGCAAAATCAACAACGGCCCATACACGTTCCTTCTTCGTTATGCCGCCCACCTTGTAAAATGGTCCGTCTGAGGATGTCAGGAAGGCTTCTATTCTGGTTTTCTTCAAACTATGCGAAACTGAATGGGTAGCACTGTACAAAATGCTTTGCAAAGTTACTTAGACAAATTATTAAGGGCTGTGATCTATACTACTGTGAACAGTTTGCTGTAAACTGGATCCTGCTGTATGCTCTTGCATAATTTAATGTGTCATTTTAACAACTTATGCTTTGTTTCCGTTCTATTTTTTAGACTTCTGATTGGTTCTACAACCCAAATCCTAATTCATTGTTTATTGAATGTCCCATCTTGTTGATTATGTAATCCACCTTAAGTCCCAATGAGAAAGGTGGACTATAAATGATACAAGTAAATAAATGGGGTTTAAGAGGGTGGTAGAACTTAACAGGCATGGTTTATGTGTGGACCTTTTTGCTGTGTATTTTCAATAGGACTGTGGGGATGCTTTCATGTAATTTATCTCTTATATCTTTATTTGCTATTATATAGTCACTTAGTTGCCTGTATGTTAATAATTTGTGTATTGTGTGGTTCTGCAATAAATACCTGTGTAACTCCAGTTTCTCCCACCAACTCTAGTGGAGGGAAGAAATTATTTGACCTGAGTTTATTAATAAGGTGGGTGGGGAGAAAAAGAAAGTAATGCTGCCTCCAGCTCACTGGCCTCCGTTTCCTAACAGGAGGGATGGCCAGTAGGCACCTGCAGTGTTCCCTCTAAGCTGAGTTAGTATGAGCTAGCTCACAAATTTTTGTCTTAGCTCATGAAGGATGGCTCCAGAGCAAACTAATTTATGCAGGAGCCAAATGCCTCAATCACAATTTTAATGCCAGTAGTTCACAAAGTGAAATTTTTGCTCACAAGACTCCACAGCTTAGAGGGAACATTGGGCACCCCCCCAACCTCCCCCCAAACATTCAAACACAACTCCAATCACCTTCAACCAAACACAAATAGAACTTAAAATAGAAGTAGGGTTCAGTTCAAGAAGAAGGATGAGGAATCAAAGCAGGACACACATTTACAAACTCAGACAACATGGCTTAAAGCTGGAACCAAATAAGTGATTAGTCTTTTACTGTCTCTCTGAGGCCTTCTGCTAGTCTCTCCTGCTCTGCCTGCAGCTCTCTTGAGGCTCCTTCTCAATCCTTGGGCCCAGGTGACTTCTGTCTCCTCAGAATTCTCTTTTTCGCTCAGGACTCTCCTATGGTTCCCTCTCAGGGACAAAATACTTTCCCTCCCAGATTACAATAGAGGGCCAACCCCCTGGGGCCATACCTATATAGTGATGATACTGTATTTATCTAATGTAGTTTCATATTCTAGAGGAGTAGCACTGTTAGTCTGTGGTACCAAAAATGAGTCTTCTGCTATAAGGTATTGACTTTACCAAGGATCCAGTAAGCCACAGCTCTTTAAAAGTCCTCTGTTAGGGAGCTGATGAAAGCCACTATCAAGCTCAGGTCTGCAGTATGGAAGTTACGATGCAGTGAGCTTGTAGTGTGGTTACATCATGTTGTCAGAATAAAATGGAGGACAGGAGAACAATGTAAGCTGCTTTGGATCCCCAGTGGGGAGAAATGTGGAGTATAAATGAAGTAAGAAAATAAATATTAAAATAAGATATTTTAGAACTTTTAACCTCATCTATCCCTGCTTATTTCATTAGCTTAAATGCTGCTCAATCATTGTGAAGGGCTCCTTGACATTCTGTTTTTCACCCACTTCTCCTATTGAGCCTGCCCACATGACTCTGTCCCACTCATGTGCTACACAACTTAATATAAATACATGTTTCTAAGTGACAAACTGGCTTTCTCAATGAGGAGGGGAAGAACAATCAACAGAAAAAGAGACATGATGGACAGAGGAAAGCAACTTTTCTAAAGGGTCAAAATTGCAGTGACTTGAAGAAGGTAACAGCATGTTCAAACTCCAGTCCCAGATTGCATATTGTTTTGGTTAAGACAAAAGTGACTACTCCATTTGCTGTGCTTTTAATAATCACTTTATTTCGGTTTGAGTTGAGCAATTTAACATCCAGATTAGATTGTGGCAATGCGCTCTCCATGGGGTTGCCATTGAAGACTGTCCAGAAGCTACAGTTGGTACAGACTGCTGTGGCCAGAATGTTAACTAGAATGGGTTGTAGACACCATTTTTAGTCCAGTCATGTTCTGTCTGCACTGGTTCCCAATTTGCTTCTGGGCTCAATTCAGGGTGCTGGTATTGACCTTTAAAGTCCTGTACAGCCTGGGACCAATGTAACCTAAGGATCACCTTACATATGAACTTGCCCATTTACTCTTGTTATCTTCAGAGGTCTTGGTTCGGTTGCCCCCACCATCTGAGGCTAGAAAGGTGACAACCTGAGAAAGGGCCTTTTTGGTCATGGTGCCAAAACTTTGGAACTCCCTCCCCAAGAAGATTTGTCAGTCTCCCTCTATTGTTGTCTTTGACCAGCAGATCAAGACTTTTTTGTTTTGTTTGGCATATGCCACATAACTCTTCTTGGGTCTACTCTTTGGTTGGATTGTTATGTGTGTTTCTATGTCTATATATTTTGAGTTGTTTAACTGTTTTTAATACTGCTTTAATGTTTTACATATTTTTATGTTTGCCGGAATGTATTTCGGTGGAAAGGTGGCATTGTTTTAAATAAATGAAATACATTTGGATGCAACTTTTTTTCCTTTCAGAGCAGCCTAGTTTTGAGAGTTCTTGCTTTAATGCATATTTCTTAGACAGTACTGGGATGGGAAGTAAGAAATTAAAAAAGACAGCCTTGCAGGGAATTCCTGGAAGAAATGTACAAATAGTACGAACATGAGTCCAGTAGCACCTTGGAAACTAATAAGATTTGGGGGGTGTAAGCTTTCAAGAGTCACCATTTGTCAGATAACAAGAGCTCTTGTCAGATAACAACAGCTGTCACTCTCAAAAGTTTGTACCCTGAAAATCTTGTTGGTCTCTAAGGTGCCACTGGACTCTAGCTGTTCTACTGTAGACCAACACAGCTCCCCTCTGAAACTAGTTTGGATAAGAGAGGAAATGAAATAAAGGTGTATCAGATAAAAACAAAGTGTGCTTAGTTCTGTGGTCTATGTAATGTACTGAGTGCAGTGCTAAAGTGTGTGCTTGTACATATAAAATTACAGAAATGTATAAAAATACAGATAAAAATTAGTTGACAAAATAGATAAGACTAGAGACAAAACTGCATAATTTGCAAAAGTACAGAAGCTAAATTTTGACTGCAGTCAGGTAAGACTGAATTCTTACTTTTAATATGTACAATGGCATGTATTGATTGTTATTCATAGTCTTCTTTCCTTACGTGGTCTGTTTTTGAAGTATTTTTTCTATTTGTTTTTTTCTGTGATTTGCCAGTGTGCAGTAATCTTGAGATTGTCTTATCCTATGTCACAGTTCCTTATGTAGTAATGGAGACAGACACGCTTTGTTTTCAAGTAATACTGTGAGAAGAAGGACCAGGTTGAGGTATGTGGATTCTGTAGTAATTTAATTATGACAAAACAAGGCACTGGATCAAGATGGGTAGTCATGTTAGTCTGTCTGTGGTGGTAGAAAAGAGCAAGAGTCCAGTAGCACCTTAAAGACTAACATTTGTGGCAGGGTATGAGCTGTCATGAATCACTGTTCACTTCTTCAGGTACAGCTAGAATGTGAATCCATCTGTCCTTATAATTGGAGAGTAGAGTGATTTCAGATGCTGAATGACAATAGCAGGTGAATGATAGGCATAGCACACCTAATTCAATCACGCCTGCTGTTGTCATTCGACATCTGAAATCGCTCTACTCTCCAGTTATAGGGACAGATGGACTCACGTTCTAGCTGTACCTGAAGAAGTGAGCAGTGACTCACGAATGTCCTACCCTGCCACACATTTTGTTAGTCTTTAAGGTGCTACTGGCCTCTTGCTCTTTTCTACTAAAGCAAGGCACCTTTGCATTAAGCCAGTTCCTCCCTTTGGTCTTTAAAAAATTTGAATTACGGGACAATAAAATGTAGCGGAAAATAACGAAGCCAGAATCTGTTTCTGCAGATTCTTCAAAGTGTTATAGGCAGGGTGTATTCCAGCATTCACAACTGAAGGCAGCTAATTTGATATTCCAAGAGAACTAGAAGGCACTTCATGAAAAAGTAGATTAAGACAACCATCAGATCATCTGTGACTGCTGTCCTTCAGCTGCACATTTAGACAAATCCATTCTACAGCAGTGAGATTGTATGGGACAGGGGGTAGGAAGAAGCTATCAGCTTCATTTATTATCCAATCCTAGTAAAGAAAATCCCATTGTGTTCACTGAAGCTTACTTGCAGTTAAATATGCACAGGATTGCATTCTTAAGAGGGTGAGCAGCTCACACCTGTTGTAAAGACAAAAGCTACAAGCTATTGTGAATGCTAAAGCATTTTTCTTAAGGTGTCACAATAGCTACTCATATTTTGATTGGTTAAGAAAATACAGTAAATTAGGTTGACTTGTACATCTCCATGGTAACAAAGTAAACATACACTTTAAAGGAGGCTGTTGCAGTTTGAAGGCTGTGGTGTTGGTTGAGCCCATGAGATAGTAGAATGGCTTTCTTTGGATTAACTTATGTGGGTTACCAGGAACCCTTTCAACAGAGAAAACTAGCATTAGCAAAATATGAAGTACCAGGTAAGAAATTTCCCAAAAGTGTTTACTCAATGGAAAATGTTGCTGATTTCAACCCTGGGATACAGCAGCAGTAAGTGCTCATTGGGTATAACTACACTGAAGCCTTAAACCATATTGATGTTCACTCCTTTGTCCCAGGAAACCCTGAGAATTGTTCTCTGTGGGAGTTGACACTCTTTAAGAGCTGTGTTTGTTTTCTCCCCTCCCCCAATGGAAAAAGTATAGATTAGTATGAGGGGGGCATATTTCATTCTTTTTGGATCTTGCCGAAATGTCTCTGTTTTGAACAATTTTTTTCTATGCTAGAGGAGGCCAATGTCTCTCTTCAGCCATCTATGTATTTGTGGCCAAAGTTCTTACACACTTGCTATAAGGCTCCCACATATGTACATATGCCAACTTTAGACCCTTTTGAAATAATTCAAACTAAATTCCTGAGAGCCATACTTACCGTACCCCACAGTGTTCCTAATGCAATTTTGTGTCTTGAAGGGGGTTTAATTCCCCTGGAAGCTTATGCAAGGAAATACAGGATCAATTACTGACTGAACTTTGTTTTCTCTCTTGTGGGTCTTGCACCTTTAAATACTAATGGACACCTTTCAGTCAAAATGGAAAAGGTCCCTTTCAGAGAAATTACAATCTTTTGGATATTCTCCTAGTTGCTTTAATAGCCTTTGGGTTATTCCTAAACTAAATCTGAAATTAAGCAAAGGATTTGGGATATTGAATTTCAGCACCATTTAAGTTCTGCTGCAAAATAACACCACTTCAGGAACAAGAAATTGGTGTTGTCAAACTATCTAGCTAATTTGATTCCCAAACACAGAATTGCATTCATTCTGGTCCATCTTAATGCTCTTCCATTCACTTTATTAGAAAGGAGATAACCATGGTGTGCCACTAAAGGGGCATTTATGCCTCTGCTGCTCTACTGGGGAAATTGAAATAGCTAGATATCTGCTGCTGCATTGTCCCCTCTATAATGATCTTAGATACATATTTATTACAGCCATCCTCCAAAAAAATCCCAGGAAAATTGGAAGAATGGTATACCTCCTTTCTTCTTGCAAACCCTGAATCTGAAATCTTGGATAGAGTTGCCAGATTTTGTACCCCTGCCAGATTCTGCTGAGGTACAATGTTGATTGACATGTATTTGCTTTTTATTTATATATATATAAACGGAAGAATGTATATATATTATTAGAACCACTGTGTTAATATATATTTTATTCTGCTGGTCTATGACCATAATAAATGAGTGATTGAATATTGGGTGGTATATTCACTACCCCAAGTCAAATTCCAACTGTCACCAGGCAAATCCTTGTTTGTGAAAGCAGAAGTGTTTCCCCCCCAATATTTAGACGTTGATAGCTTGTTTTCCTGGTATCTTGGGTTCAAAGTTAAAAGGAAAACATCCAGCCTGACTGCTATAACCTTCACTACAATGATTTCCTAGATGAGATTCTATTTACATTGCATTTATTGCCTCCTATATGGTATGCTAGTTGGAGTAAAAAAGCAGCCCATATGAATCCAGTAGACTTCCAGTATTGTTTTATGCTCCAGGTTCTTTTTTACAGGGCAAAAGAAAACCCTAAGTGGTAGGTAGCTGTACTTTGGGGATACTATTTACAAGAGGCGCTTGTGAGAATGTTCTAAAAAACTCTGTGAGGCAGCAGGCCCTGCTCCAGTGCTGGGGTGTCCCAGCTCCAGTGGCAAAGTGTTTGGAACAAGGGAATAAACAGGCAAGTTTAGCAGACAAGCAAGGAGAGGATAAGTGGCATTTATACATCCCCCCCAAGTTTTAATATAAATTTTTATCAAAATAGGCTAAATTAAAAGGGTTAAAACAGTAAGGAGGGCAAATAGTTTAGGTACCTTTAGGTACCAATGTTTTGTAACTTCTCAGTGTTGTAGTTACACGAATTCCTCAGGTGTAGCTAATTTTAGTTCTAATTTTAGTTCTGTTGTAGCTGCTCAAACTACTCAGGTGTAGCTAATTTTAGTTTTAAACAGGCTCAGAGGTTCTGGACTAGTTTTACTACAGCATGGGAAGGGTTAAAAAGATGATCAAACAATGGGCAAGGATTAAAACTGAGGTCACAGGACTAGTTTAGACTCCAATATAACTTTTAAGCTTTTGTTACACCTATAGATTAAAGCAGTAATACTAGAGGCTAGGGGTAGTGAGTTCATAGATAAGGCTAAACCTTAGGCAGGTTTTTGTAATAGAAAAAGGAAAACAAAAAGCATGTAACAAAACAAACTCTAGCTAGGGTTTAAATACAGCTACATCTAAAATTTTAAACTCATTCTTGCCTCTTACAAGGCAGGAGCCGACAGCCCCCACCCGCTGGCTGCGAGCCCTTAAAGGGGTCCCTTTAAGGGCACGCAGCCGATGAGCCCTACATGCCTGTTATCCAAGCAGCATTGCTGCTTGGAGATTGGGTGCATGGGGCCCTGTCCCCATCAGGTGCAAAGACGTAAAGGTGCTTGCAGCTGGTGGGCCCCACATGCTCAATCTCCAAATGGCAATGCTGCTTGGAATTCAGGCACATGGCCAGCAGCTGCCCTTCTCCCCCCACCCCCTCAAGAGAGAAGGGAGAGGGGTGGCTGTGGATGTTCAGGCTTGGGGGTGGGGCTTCCCCCACTGGCCAGCTTGTTGGCGGCGGGTTGAACCCCCCCAATAAAGTGGGCAAACCCCACCAGACTGGGAGGTCTGGCAGCCCTAAAGCCCACCCTCCCTGCAAGCGGGCTCTGGGCAGGTTAACAATATTCCAGTAATACAATAAAATAGCTAAAAATGTAAAAACAAATAATAAACATTAAGATGGAAGACACCGTTCAGTCAGAGATTAACTGGCAGTGAGAGGTTCCCCAGCCCGCTGGTAATGGCTCTTATCAGATGAGTGACAGAATATCAGGTAGGCCATATATGGACACCCACTGCCTCATCCGAAGGCCTGGCAGAACAGCTCCGTCTTGCAGGCCCTGTGGAATTGAAAAAAATCCCCGCAGGGCCCTGGTCTCAATAGGGAGCATATTTCACCAGACTGGGGCCAGGGCCGAAAAAGCCCTGGCCCTAATCAAGGCAAGATGGACGTCCTTCAGGCCAGGGACCACTCTGAGCTGTCTCTCAAGCTGGCTCATTTCAGACTAAGACCTATACCCTGTAGTTAGAAGATTGCACTATCAATTATGTGATCAATTTATTTGATACATAAGCTAAAGTTATTAACTACATTTTGCCTGGGTCTCAAAAGCTTGATCCGCAGATCCCTTCAATTTGCCACCAACCGTTCACTGGAATTCAGAAGGGTGTACCTGGGGACCCTGGGCAGTCTCCCATTCAGATGCCAGCTCAGCCCTGCTTAACTTTGGCAGAGGAACTACATCCGGCATCTCTGGCCTGGATACTCTGCCATGATGAGAAAGAGACCTGTTCATCTGCTTTGCACTTTACCCTGTGACCTCTTGCCTTCCAGGATGCATGTAATGTTTTTTTCTTTCTTTTCCTTCCTCAGTAGGAACACCACAACCCAAACTGGAGCTTTTCTACCCAAAACTGCCACCAATAGGAGCTGGAGGATATGATGGTACAGAGCACTGTGGTAGCAACGTCAGGTATCGACAGGCTGTCAGCTGGAGACAGCTCAAGAAAAGTACGTTTTTTAAAAATGCCAAAGGCAGGTGGGTAATACATGCCCCCAAAGCACAAGGGCCTCTCCAGGATCTCTGAGAATGTAGCCCACATTTGTGAACAAGGCATGTGGTAGGTGGCTCAGTGGTAGAGTGCCTGGTCCCAGGTTCAGTCCCTGGGTTTAAAGCTCTGGTAGCAAGTGCTGAATGACATCTTCTGGAGAGCTGCCACCAATCAGGAAAGACAGTACTGATCATGACAGACAAGTGCCCTGATACACCTTCATGCATACAATCAGCACAGTTACTGGCAGCAAGGACTTCTGAGTTAGCAGCGACTGTGTGTAGGAAAATCTTAGATTAAGAGAATACAGTGAGGTAGCAGAAGACCGGCTCAAAAGAATTTCCCTGGGTTCTCTGAAGAAGACAACTGACATGATGTGCCACAAGGATCTAAGCAGAAGCTAGGGAACAGCTCTTCATGGCACCTTCTCAGCTGTCTGGCAAACTACATTACATATATTTATTAAAAATTCTTGGTTGCCTTTCATCATCCTGGCAGAAGACACTTGCAGTGGGCTGTTCTTGGCTAATGGAAGGTACTTTGTTTGAATCCTTTCACCCTACAAGATCAATAGGGACCAGCAGTGCTGATCAGTCTACTTACGCCTCGCCATTTGTTGTAGATTACCTGAAATTCCACCTAAGCACTCCCAAGTACACAGCATGTGTGTTGTTTAAGGCTGTTATGCTTGCATAAAATTAGTGTGGGAGCAAACCCATGGAACAAGTTTGTATTGGGTTGCAGAATTAATATTCCCTCCTCTCCAAAAGTTCTACCCTGGGTGGTGGTGTTACACCAAGAGGCAAAGGGATTCTTTTCCCCCAAGGGATTTGAGATCAATAAGCACACCAGTGGTGAAGGCAAAGCGTTTTATTGAAATCTCTATGGTAGTGAGATAGCAACAAAGTACAAAAATTAACAGAGAATATACCCATGCCCTTTCAGCTGCAGGAACCCTGAATGACAGCAGGCAGACTCCAGATGTTGACTGGCGTGCTCAGTGCTGGTCTGCTGTTGAGCCTGAGCTGAGCTGTAGAAAGAAAATGTAGTTCTCTGGAACTTATATACTATTATAAATGTTTAGTCATGTGTGTGCATGTCATCTCTATATATGGATTTGGAAAGGAGTTATACATTTCAAGGCCAATTGATCTGCTACAAAGAACTCCCAAACTCCCCACATTCCAGTGCCAGATGCATGAGGCTAACATCTAAACAACTCACTCCCCATGTGCATTAGTGAAAGACAGGTGAACATTTAGCAAAGAAAAAATATATATACATTGAGGGCTGCAGCACCAGTAACACCTTTGGGTCTGACTTGCTAACTGGGCATCTTTGGACACAAATGAAATCTACAGCTCTCCACTATTTCCTTGAAATTACAACAATCTTCTGCAAAATGCCACTACAGATATGGGTCAGTTCTGACTGCCATGTTTGTGTGGCAACTTCATGTGAATAGAGCGGCTGGTAGGTAAGAGAATTCAGTCCAACTGGGACTTGGTAACTAATCATGCCCAAGGTTGGGAAAGAAAAGGTGATGTGATTGTAGGTGGGAAGGCTAAATGAATTGGATTAGAAGCTATACTATGCTGGAAGAGCCAAAGCAGCCAGCGATCATGCTTTTCTTTTGCTCCGCTAATATTAAATACTCAAGCTCTAAAGGAATGTCAGTGCTTCCCCACCCCAATGCCATATGCCTTAATACGACTTCCCCTCGTTTACTAGTGAATATGAGGAAACTGTCTTCAAGGAAAGCAAAACAGGCACAACATCCTCTTGAGCACACAGTTGCTACCTCAAATGGTCTATGTTGCCCCAAAAGGGGGCTGTCTCCTATTTTAGTTGGGGAATTAGTGAAGGAGACAAAGGCTTTTGCAAGAGTGAGGTAACTAATGAGATTCTCCGCCTATGTTTTACGGGGATTTCTCCTTTAGGAGAACTCTCAAATAACCTGTCAAAATAGAGATTGATTTTATTAAAGAGAAAAATAAAAGTACTAATATACAATAAGCATGCAAGAAGATACACACATACAGGACCAATTAAGAAATAAAGGGATTAGCGGGAAATATAGGAAGGTGTTGGGGTGATAGCTACCTGTCCTGTAGAGCAGCAATCCAAGGGGAAGAGCAAGACATCCAGCATCCTGGGTGTGCAGTTCGGATCCAAGAAAACACAAACACAAAGACTGAGCGCTGGGTGCTATTTTTATAGCAAAAATGTGTCCTGAGATAGTCTGACATTTGTGCCTCAAAGTAATACCAAAAATGGTTTTCCCAGGACAGACAAAGACCTGGAAAACCTGTAAAAGTTTACATGAGAATTGAGGTCCAGGAATGGACAAAGAAGAACAGGAGATGTTCTTGGGAGGTCTTCTGGATGTAAAATAGAGTTTGTGCTGGAACTCTGGTTGCTTCCTCCAGTGATTTCTAATTAAACTAATCAGAAAGAAACTATGCTGTGTAGTGTTAGGTGGGAAAGATGAGTACTCTTACTGTGAAGGAAAGGTGGGTAGAAGAAGGCGAGGGGAGATTGATAGGATTAGCAATCCAGGTTGAATGTTAGCTCTGGGGCAAGGCAGGTCCATTGTCTGGTGTGTGCAGATGTCAGGGTGGAGGGAGAGGCTGCAGCTGGGTCAGACCAAGAAGTCACACCTTCCAGGGTTTTTGCCTAGGCATAATTCAGAGGCCTGCCTGTCTGGGATCCCATCTTGTTTTTACTTTGGTCAAGTCTGCCTGGCATATGAACTCCTGGGATGCTGTAAAATGGCGGTGTTCTCCTCCATATTGCCTCTCAATAAAGAGAGGGGGTCTGCCTGCTTAGTAAGTTTATGTTCTGCTAACTCCACAGCTGCTTAAACTCATGCTTGAGACAATGGATTCTGGCTAAGCATTGTAGGCCAGCCCTTCTGCTCTCTCGGTTGTGGACTGCTTTTGCTTTCTCCCATCTAACAGAACAAACTCTCTCTGCTTTTCTAGACCCCAATCAACTCTACAGGGTACCAATGACCTGTGGACAAGATATTGGCTGGTGGCTGCCAAGTGACCCGTCAGTCAAGCCAGAAGATGCCATACCATGGATGAAAGTGCAAAGGCATCCTCTGCAGCAGAGCCCCATAACCAAGTGAGCATGAAGTAGAGCAGGGGTCTTTTTTTGGGGGGTGCACCGGAGCGCAGCTCCGGGAGCTCAGGAGCCAAGCCCCACCCCCAGCCAGCGTCCCGGAGAGTCTTTCAGGCAGCCAAATGTCAATTTCAGCTCCATTATATCCTATGGGCCATTGAAGTCAATGGTGAAAACATAGGGTATATTCTGGGGTCTGGAGGGGAGGGGTTTGAAGGAGAGGCTCCAAACTCACAGGGTAGCCGATGGAGTCTCTCCCCAAGATACCCACCAAGTTTCAAGAACATTGGATCAGGGGGTCCACTCTATGGGCCCCTAAACAGGTTGCCCCTATTCCCTCCATTGTTCTCTATGGTGGGAAAAAATTAACTTTTTCCCCACCATAGAGAACAATGGAGGGAATGGGGGCAACCTGTTTGGGGGCCCATAGAATTGGATCCCCTGGTCCAATATTCTTGAAACTTGGTGGGTATCTTGGGAAGAGGCTCCAACAACTATCCTGTGGGTTTGGAGCCTCTCCCTCAAACCCCCTCCCCTCCAGCCCCCAGAATATACCCTATGTTTTCACCATTGACTTCAATGGCCCATAGGATATAATGGGGCTGAATTTCTTTCATTCCCTCCTTTCCTTCTCTCTTTTTCCTCTTTCCCTCCTTCTTCTCTTCTCCCTTTCTTTCTTTCCCACCTTCTTCTCTTCTCTTTTTTCCTCCTTTCCCTGTTTCCCTCCTTCCTCCCTCTCTTTCTTTCCCTCCCCTCCCCTTTCCTTCTCTTTCTTTCCCTCTTTCCTTCCTTCTTTCTTTCTCTCTACTCTCTCTCTTTCCTTCCCTCTTTCCTCCTTCTGTGGCCCAACTCTCATGAGAAGGAGTTTAAACTTTAAACCCCTTCTCTCTTAGCTCCCCCACCCAGACCAGCTGGGGAAGGGGAGGGGAGCAGTGTTCCCTCTAAGCTGAGTTAGTGTGAGCCAGCTCACAGTTTTTTAGCCTCCAGCTCACACATTTTTGTCTTAGCTCAGGAAGGATGGCTCCAGAGCAAACTAATTTATGCAGTAGCCAAATCGCTCGCTCACAACTTTAATGCCAGTAGCTCACAAAGTAGAATGTTTGCTCACAAGACTCCGCAGCTTAGAGGGAACATTGGAGGTGAGGCTTTTGAAGATGCTGCCCCCCCCCTTTGCTTCCCCTTCTCACATCACTTCCGGTGATGTCAGGGGGCATGGCATATGCTAATAGCCCAATAGTTCATTAGCATACCATATGCTAATGAGCTCCTGCAGCTGTTCTTCTACGAAAAGACCCCTGAAGTAGAGAATGAGCCCCTTGAGTCGAGGGTGATAATATACCTGAGCCTGCCTTGCAGGGAGGGCGGGGTATAAATCTCACAATAAATAAATATACCCCTTCAACAAGACCAAATTAAGATGTTACAATGGATGCACAGCTGCCAACAAGAATGGCCATCTTAATCTTTTCTCTGCATCTCTCTAGCAATGTCTAGGAAAGGAATATGAGATCATAGGGTTGCCAGCCCCCAGGTCCGGGTGGGGGTTCCCCTGCTTTGGGAGATCCAATATGCGGCCGGCAGGGGGAAGCCCCACCCTGTTTCGCTTTCCTTGAAGACAGTTTCCTCATATTCACTGGTTGTAAACGAGGGGAAGTTGTCGTATTAAGGCATATGGCATTGGGGTGGGGAAGCACTGATGTTACTTTAGAGTTTGCGTATTTAATATTAGCGGAGCAAAAGAAAAGCAAGCATGTCATGACCGTTATAACATAGTGATCAATTATAATATAGTGTGATACAAGACAGATAAAATACAAGTAGTCAAAAGACCAAGAAGTACATACAAATGGAGTAATCATGATAAGGATCAATAACAATGTGGAAACAATGATTCATAGTAGCCAGTAATAGCAATAATTACCCATTACAGCAAAACAAGGTCCCAGTATAGCTCCCTTGTTTCTTAAGTTCTCTTCCTTAGTTGCTGTAAACCTCAAAAATTCTGTATGGAATGGCGCAAATGCAAGGGTTTTTACAGTCTCCCTCAGGAGCGACCTTGATGTGAACCTCCTCGTCTCCCATCCGGGATGATTCACTGTAATCAGAAAGGAACAAATACCCTACAATCCCCGCGGTCATAATATGACTACTGGTGTTATTTTGATGGTATACTTGCATTTAGTGGGAGTCTTGGGCAGGCAGCCCTTCTTCGGAGTTTCATCTTGTTGATTCTAGCAGCTCTTTTACTCCGTGGGCCTTTGTTGTTTGTGCCGTCTACAGGTGGTGGCTGGGGATCTCCCGGGATTACAACTGATTTCCAGGCGACAGAGATCAGTTCACCCAGAGAAAATGGCCATTTTGGATTGTGGACTCCATGGCATTATACCCTATTGAAGTCCCTCCCCTCCCCAAACCCCGCCCTCCTCAGGCTTCACTCCCAAAATCTCCAGGTATTTCCCAACCTGGACCTGGCAACCCTAGGTGGGCAGCCCCTTGTGCCACTATACACAGAGCTTCCTGGCACGTGGGATAAAAAAATGTAATTAGTAATATAGAGGCAGGTGTAGAGGTGGCTAAGCATGATAAGACACATTGTTTTTTTTTCACAGGACCAGACAAAGGTTTGTTGTACAAAAGGAGACTTAATTTAGTGGTAAGGATGCTAAATAAGAAACAGTTTGATGAGAGCAGGCTTTTGTGCTATTAGATTTTTATCCCATCCTTTCTCCAAATGACCCCTCACTCTGCCATTTTATCCTCACAACAAACTTGTAAGGTAGGCTGATATTGACTGACAGAGAGTCACCCTGTTTGCTACACAGCAGAGGGAGCAATTTGAATTAAGAAGAAGAAGAGATTGGATTTATACCCCGCCCTTCACTCAGAGTCTCAGAGCGACTTACAAACTCCTTTCCCTTCCCCTCCCCACAACAGACACCCTGTGAGGTAGGCGGAGCTGAGAGAGCTCTGACAGAAACTGCCCTTTTTCAAGGACAGCTGTGCCAGAGCTTGTGACTGACCCAAGGTCACATCAGCAGGTGCAAGTGGAGGAGTGGGGAATCAAACCCGGTTCTCCCAGATCAGAGTCCGCACACTTAACCCTTTTCTACTCTAGAATTCTAAACACCACATTCACAATATCAGGTGTTCTGTATTACAACCACTATACCACAAAGCTTTTATTGTGCAGTGGTCGTGGTATGCACTGGTACAAAGAATCAGCACCTTTGGAGCAGGCTCTCCAAGTCCTGAGGGGGAAATTGGTGGAAATCAGGAATATGAGCACTAACCCCTGCCCCTGTAACAAAAAAAGCACTGTTTCAGAATCATAACAATAGGCCCTTCCTGTTGCAAATACAAAGCAAAATATGATCACTGGGATGCAAAGATTCTGTGAAGCTTCACCTTTAGTATCTTTTTATGAACTAATTTCTCACCCAACCACAGAGTTCAAAGACCACTACAAAGCCATGAAGGCAGCTGTAAAAAAACCAAACAGATCTTGTGATTGTGCGGTACCTACCTTTTATTCTGATTCACTTGGCCCTAGCTTATAGTTAAGAGCTATTCCTATACTGCACTTCTTGAGGATGGTGAAAGCAGTGGGGGGAGAGCTTTGCAGGTTTGAATCCCCTGCTCTTGGGGCTATTTCTTTCCAAAAGAGAACTCATCTACAGCTTCACATATAAAGTCTTACAATATGGGATGAGGAGTCCAGTGGATTACAAATGGAGTAGTAGTTGCAAAGCCAAAACCAGAAACACAAGTATCCTTTATTGAGTGCAGCCGATGGGGAGAAGTCAACAGGATTTCAGATTTTGTCAGTGGGCCCAGTACAGTACCTCAAAGAATCACCCTCGTATTACACCTTGATAGAAATACGCTTCAAGATGCCTTGTGACACTTCAAAACCCCTAACCCATGGATTGTGCTCACAAAAGCTTTAGGTGCCACAAGACACTCCTCTGTTTTGGTTGCTGCAGCCTAACATGGCTACAGCTCTGGAATCTGATAATTAACAATTTCCCTACTTAGCACTGCAGCCCTAGATAAGTTCATACTAGAATATTTTAAGGTATCCTGGAGATTTCTATCAAGATGTTCTGCAATGGTATATTGTTAGCACTGTCACTCAGTTAAAAAGAGTTGATATAAGATCTGACTTTTCATCTACCTGCATACATTTCCCTATGAATTAGTTGACTGAAGTCACCACGGCTGTTAGTAACACATTTTGTGGGTATGGTTGCCATACCCACCATGGGAGCATGGAGAGTTCCCAGAATTACAACTGATCACAACACTTACAGAGAACTGGCAACTCTAAAAGCATACTTGGTAGACCACAGAATAATAGACAAGGGAAAACTGAATTAATATCCTTGTTCTTTGCTGTAGGTTCGTGGAGAATATGATGCTCAGCGACCCACTTTTCAGCTTGTTTTGAGAGCTTTGTTTGAAGCCACCACATAAACGCAACTTGCATGGGATCACCACTGTAGTTGTGGGACTTGTTGTGCCATAACGGGGGGGGGGTGAGGGTGGTTGGGTGGGTTATGACCCATACCACCAGTTGTACCAATAAAAAGGAAGCCAGTATTGTCTTCTATGGGTTTGACTTATCTATTTTTTGGGGTACAAAATGGGAGAGGGGGTGGGTATATATGACCATTCACCTGTGTCAGGCTGCTCCTACCACTACTGGCAAACGGTGGTGAGAATTCACACGTAGCCCTTATCCAGATTTCTAATCACATGGCAGGGTGGTAGTGATGATAATGTTCCTATGCACATTCAAAATCTGACTTTGTTCTGCCTGTACAGTGTAGTTTTGGTTTGGAAATTGTGACAAAGATAGGAAAGTTTATAAACCAATGTACAAAGTCACCTGAATTAGTTAAAAGATTGCCAGAAATATTTGAGGATATGGACTCAAAATCTTTTTTTCCACACTGAAAAGAGTGAAAAAGTTGAGAGAATGACAAAATACTGTTTTTTTGACTAATAATTCAACTCTTGCTAAAGACAGATAAAAGATTTTAGGAGCAGCTTCAGTGAGTTCTTTGCTTGCTATGAAAAAGTAGCTTCAGAAGTAGCTTCAGAATGACTTTAGAGATACTACAGACTGCCTTTGGTTTTCTTTCAGTTGCTTAATAAGCACTAGTACAGAATGAGAATTACACAGAAACACAGCACTATCTAGTCCACCCCCACCCCTAATCATCAACTGGCAATGCAAAGCCACCTTCAGGTCCGGGATGGCTCAGGGCAAAATGAACAGTGGCCTCCCTTACTTACACTCACATGTGCACACCACTTCCCTTCCTCTTAGACAGGGACACGGAGCACAAGGGGCGACTCATCAAACCCCAGTGATACTTCAGGGACAAAAAAGCAACACTCTGCCGCTTCCCCCCCCCTCCCCGAGGAGGTTCTTTTGCCCGTCTTCAATCCTAACAGGAAGAAAAATCTCCTAAGAATGTGCCTGTTGAAACATACATGCATCCTCTGAAAACATGTAAAATACAGTGTTCCCTCTAAGCTGAGTTAGTGTGAGCTAGCTCACAGTTTTTTAGCCTCTGGCTCATACATTTTTGTCTTAGCTCAGGAAAGATGGCTCCAGAGCAAACTAACTTATGCAGTAGCTGAATCGCTCGCTCACAACTTTAATGTCAGTGGCTCACAAAGTAGAATTTTTGCTCACAAGACTCCACAGCTTAGAGGGAACATTGGTAAAATAGAATACTTTTTTCTAGTATTTGTGTACATGCGTATAGAGAATTTATTTATTTATTTACCCCACCCTCCCGGCTGAGGCGGCTCACGGCAGCTTACATAAACAATTAATGAACGGGTTCACTGAAATTCCTTTAATTGGGTGACCACCCTATAATAGATCACAGTTCTCAGAGGCTGCTACTATCTGGTGGGGAGGGGGAGAAAAAAAAGAATGAAACAACATAATAGAAAGTGATTTTTAATATATAATTTATATATACACGCAAAAGGAAGAAAGTACCAAATAAGTGCCATAATCGCCCATTCTATTCACACATCACCCCCAAGAAACACAACAGAGCCATTTCAGCACTAGCCTTATAAGAAGTGGGGAGATTTGGGGGGGGGAATGTCCAAAAAAACTCATTTTTCTCTTCTTTGCATAGCCTTTCTCAAGGAGGGCATCAATAATCCACATAGGCTATGCACAGGGACAGTTTCTGCCCATTAAAAAAACCCTTTAAAAAGAATGTAAAGTAATAAAAACTTCAACCATCAAGAACTTTAAAAAAAATCCAAAATTTGCTTTCTCCCTTAAAAAAAACTTCATAAGGATTTTTTCCTCTGCAATAAAGCACTTTGTCCCCCCCCTTCATTCACCTTGTTTCAAGGAATAACTGACCCTTCTTGCCTCTCCATGAGTTGAATGTTCCTGATTAAATGTCACGTTTGACAAAAGAGCTGAGCAAAAGAAAGCACATTTTCAGGGAATCTCAGTATCAGTATCTAGGTAAGGTTTATAATGGAATTCGACTTGATATGGGTGTGTCTGTGTTTTATTTGCATTAACTAGAATCAAGACCAAAACCAATGGTACATCTCTTTAAAATGCTGGCAACTGGTTCAGTCCAGAGCTGCTGATGAAGATGGGAGCCTGGTACAGAGTTAAATGTAAATGGGTCAGGTCTCTGGAGAAAAGAAATCAGAGCCAACACAGTGCTTACAGTCCCATTCCCTCCAAAAAGGGAAGGGAAAGATGACATAATCAAAATCTGGATGTTTGAAGGGTGGATGTTTGAAGTATCTGGTTGCTTCTACAGGAGCTAGTTCAGTGAGAAGCAAATGGAGTATTTTCAAAACAGCAGCCACAGATCCACTTATTCCCACAACCATGGGCAACAGCATGCCTCAGCAATGTACAGTTCCTGCCACCAAATGGAGGCTTACTGATGGTGAAGTGACTCTGCAGGTCTTGCCTGGGTCCACTGACTGCTTGCAGTGGCCCTTGCCTAAAGATCAAGTGTGCTTGTGCAAGTTCCCCAGTCATTAACCCCAATGCCAAGTTCTCTCCAACCTTACACACTGGAAATCAGCAAAGCGAGAGCAATCTACTGCCACATGATTCATTTTTTCATCCCATCCCATTAGGAAGTCACACAAGACAAAGAGCCTTATGAGGCAGGAAGCTGCAACAAGCTTTCACTGGAACAGCCAAGTTCCTGTTCCTGACTGCTAACAAACGTTAGTGTTAGCACCCCAGTTGATGGAAGGGGGACAAAGACTGGGTTGCACGGCACATGTCTCAAACAGCTTTTATAGAACTACAGTGATTATGAAGAAAAAACATGGGAAGATTCCCAAGCCCCCAAAAATTCAGCCAGAAGGATGAAGGGTATGAACCTGGTGTTGGAGAATCATGGCAGAAACTTAGGACAGCAAGGGGAGATGACTTGGCACTTAGTAGAAAAGGTCGAAGGAACTTGTCCGGTCTTCCAATTCCATGAAAGAACTCCTGTTATGGAACTGGAACTTCTTCTTCCCCACTGGGACCCCAGCAGAAGTAAGGAGGTTCCCTTTTCACAAGATTCCCTTGTTCACAGAACCATCTTCCCCCTACTTGAGGCACCTAAGGCAGGTTGCATTTCCACAGGTTAAGATAATTTTTTCTCCTGATTAATATGGGAGGTGGGCTGGCAGGGAAAGGTAGAGGGAATCAGGACCCTTCCCTGCCTTCTCTTTGGCATCAAAACCACAACCCCAGTTCCCACTTCTTGGGATACCCCAGCACTTGTCACAAGTACTTTCAATTCCAGCCAGACAAAGCAATTGGCAAATGATAACTGTACTCCAACTGACAGCACTCCCCTGCAAACAAACAAACAAACAACAAAAGAAAAACCAGAGGGGAAAGTACATTCCTGAACTTCACAGTGAGTGAGAGAGGGCGTGGAGGGACAGTATGAGTGTGCTGCAGATGGCAACAATGGAACTGCATTAGGGGGCAAGCCGCCTCCCTGACTGGAACAATGCTGCTGCTGCTGCGCTTTCTGGAAGTCTCAGCAAAGGGCACCACAAAAGAGAAAGGGTTCCTCTCAAAAGCATCCAGGCAATTCTGGATAAAGTAATATCCCACCGCCCCCCCCCCCACCTTCTCTAATAAAACCAAATATTAGCTTTCTAGGTCCAGAAACAGAAAAGGGTGGGTCGTTTCTCCCCTGTTGCAACCTCCCCTCACTGGGTTTTTTGGTTTGAGCCCAGGAGGCACAGAAAGTTTACATCAAAGGACTTGTTTTCTTACCCCCAAAATAGCACCCACATGGGCCCAAAAAGGGGGCACTCCAAATTAGGCTTTGCTCCCAATAAATTAAAAATAAAGAAGTCTTTTATGGGGTAAAGTGACCCCCCCACATTTCCTCTTTTCAACACCGTCAAAGATCCTGTTTCGAGGCTGTAAGGGGTTTCCCTTTTAGAAGGGTGTATCTAAAATCTGCAGCAAGTAGTGAGAGGGGGAAGAGAGGGTGCAGAGAGAACCACTTCACCCCATGCTGCTTGAGCCCAGCCAAATGCGTCCCTTTATAGCAAAGGCTCTCGCTAACTGAGGGATGGGCCTCCGTTCAGGAAATAGGTGGTCATTTCTCCTTTGCCTTTGACCTTGATGACCCCACGGCACTCCAGCTGATAACCTTTGGCTGCCAATACCTGATAAAGATCAGTGGTCACCTAGAAAAAATGGACAGAGAAAAAAATAAGGAGACTGTTCAGACATGGGCCGGTGTCTTGAAAGTTCCTACCTGTAGCATTTCACACAAGAACTCAATGGAGCTTCATGAATTCACTGACACAAGATATGGTGATGGACACTGAATTTGATGGCTTTTTTTAAAAAAAAAGAGCAAGAGAGATTTATTTTGGAGATTAACCGTTAATCATGACAAGTAAATGGAACTTCCATGTTCAAAGGAAGTATTCGTCCAGACGCTGGGCATAAACAAGGAAAGTCTTGGTGCTTTTAGGTACTTCTGGTGGGCTTCCTGGAACCATCTGACAAACTACTGTTAGAATCAGGATAATGGGAATGGGTGGAGCTTGGCTTGACCAGGAAAGCCGTTCTTATGTTTATATCACAGCATGATTCGTTCTCCAATGGCCAGCAGAAGGAGCCTCACAGATGCAACCCTTCATACAATATGATATTACTGCCATGAACACATGAAGCTTCCTTATACTGAATCAGACCATTGGTCCATCCCGGTCAGTATTGTCTACTCTGAATGGCAGTGGCTCTCCAAGGTCTCAGGGCGAGGTCCTTTGTGTAACCAACTATGTGAGTCTTTTAGCTGGAGCTGCCAGGGATTGAGCTGGGGACTTTCTGTGTGCCAAGCAGATGCTTTACCACTGAACCACAGCCCCATCCCACCAAAGGGATCGTTCTTCTCCCCAGCAAGTAGGGATGAGAGGCCTACCATGCTGAGCAGAACACGGCTTCATTTAACCTTTGACGGCTCAGTCCAATGTTCCCTCTATGCTGAGTTTTTTAGCCCTAGCTCCACCTTTTTAGCTTAGCTCAGGAAGGATGTCTCCAGAGCAGTGTTCCCTCTAAACTAAGTTAGTGTGAGCTAGCTCACAGTTTTTTAGCCTCCAGCTCACACATTTTTGTCTTCGTTCAGGAAGGATGGCTCCAGAGCAAACTAATTTATGCAGTAGCCAAATCGCTTGCTCACAACTTTAATGCCAGTAGCTCACAAAGTAGATTTTTGCACACAAAACTACCCAGCTTAGAGGAAGGATGGCTCCAGAGCAAACTAATTTACACGGTAGCCAAATCGCTCACTCACAACTCTAATGGCAGTAGCTCAAAAAATAGAATTTTTGCTCACAAGACTCCACAGCTTAGAGGGAACATTGTTGCTCACACAGCAAGAAGTGGTTAATTTACTAATGAGTGGGAGTAGCCATTCAGACATTTATAGATCTGGAACTCTCCTGGGCACGTAATTGTGAAAACGACAGAGTACTTCAAGGCCAGAAGTCAGCAACTTTAACATGGGCTGCCTTCATACATGGATTTTCCCCCTGGATGGAACAATCCATGCCTTTATTTGGGAGAGAAGCGTCCACACATCATGCTGTTCCTGAGCATGATGTTTGGGGCTCCTGGGCCTTTCCCCTTTAAGGAAAACACCCTTTGATCTGCCTACAGCTAAACTGGGGAGGTGGTGGAGCTGAACTCAATATTTCTGCTCTTTCAATCCTTTAGCAGTTTTTTTAAAAGTCCATAGAAGAACTGTGGTTCAGATGGGAAGGGTTTACTGCATCAGCACTTCTGAGCCACTGTGATAGGAGTGGGTGGCAATGGGAAGAGCAGTGAGAGGCAGGGGGACAGAGAGCACAGACCCTGTCCCCACCCGGCTTGCCGTTGCCTCTGCATCAGCAGTGGCTTCTTCCTGCTCCTGTGTGCAAACAACCATTCCAAATTAGGCCACATCGTAGATGCTGTTACCTGAATGCGGTCAGGGACACCAGTGCTGTCCATACGGCTAGAGACATTCACGGTGTTGCCCCAAATATCATATTGCGGCTTCCGAGCTCCAATCACCCCAGCCACCACTGGCCCAATATTCAGCCCTGTAAAAGGGAAAAATTAACAACTGGGGAGGGGTGTGACTAGTCAAGAGAGAGTAGACAACACATTTACCTCAAGACCATCTACCCCTCTCCATAACACAGACAGAATCCATGCATACGGACACATGCTCACACCCATTCCTCCCTGCTCCTCTCACCAATTTTCATTTGGAAGTTATTGAAGGAGTGTTCATTGATATATTTCATCTGTTCCATGAGTCGCATTGCGTAGTCAGCCAGTGCTGTGATATGGGAGCGTCCCTCGCGGTCATAGGTGCTGTCATTCAGCCCTGAGGCTGCCATATAGGTACTGCCTATTGTCTTGATCTTCTCCAGCTGCCTGAACTTGTCCTCACTAATAATCTACAAAAAGCAAGGTGGAAGGAATCATCAGTTCAGATTAATGCCAGGATGGTCCTCTTTGCTTAAGACTGCACCACTAGTTTTAACATGCTGCTACTGGAATGTTGCCCCAATAGCTGTTATCTGTGCTCACAAACCATACTGTGCAGGCCAATCACAACTTCATACCTCTTCTTTCACTGGCCTGTCAACATGCAATTTGCTCTATCCAGAACTGTCCTTTTGGGTGAAGCTGTACTGTTTTTAGAGAACTGGGGCTACTCTCCAAATGCACCTTTCCTCTGAAAAATCTGAAGGTTAGCAATGTGATAACCTCAGGTGGTCACCTAGAACAGGGGTGGCCAAACTTGCTTAACGCAAGAGCCACACAACATAAATGTCAGATGTTTGAGAGCCGCAAGACGTGAACAGATGTTATACACACGTTTTTATCGAAAAAACTGCAAATTTGCTTTCTATTAACATTAAATGAGACTGCCGAAAATACAACCGAAAGGGGTAAAAACAGATAAACCTTTCAATGTGTCCTTCAAGCCGGCTGGCTTGGCGAAGGCATTTAAAGAGACAAATGCCTTTGGTGTGGTGGTTAAGTGTGTGGACTCTCATCTGGGAGAACCGGGTTTGATTCCCCACTCCTCCACTTGCAGCTGCTGGATGACCTTGGGCAAGCCATAGTTCTGACAAGAGCTGCCTTTGAAAGGGTAGTTCTGTCAGAGCTCTCTCAGCCCCACCTCCCTCACAGGGTGTCGGTTGTGGGGAGGGGAAGGGAAAGGAGCTGGTAAGCCACTCTGAGACTCTGGGTGAAGGGTGGGGTATAAATCCAATCTCCTCCTCCTTCTTCCAAGCTGGACCGGGGGTGGGGGGAGCTTTGAGAACACATTTAAAGTTAAAGTTGTTTTCTTTCTCTGCCCCCCCCCCCCGACACCTCAAGCCCACCCAGGGAGGGGAACGCTGGCTGGGGAAGGGAAGACCGAACGGGGAGGCATGCCTCCCCTTTGCTTCCCCAGCCGTCCTGCCGGGAGCCGCACAATATGTGTGAAAGAGCCACATGCGGCTCTCAAGCCGCAGTTTGCCCACCCCTGACCTAGAAATACCATCCTCTCCACCTTCAGCCTCTACAGCAGTTTTGCATTTTTCAAAAGGAAACTAAAATTTAACAAAGGTTTAAAAGGGTAAGTTATTCCAGAGGGGTATCTGATGCAGTGAGCTCAGGCTTGACAAAAGTTTGTGCTGGAGTAAATTTGGAGTAAACAGCCTTTAAGAATTCTCTGTTCCGAGGACAGGAGTGGACTGGGTAGTGAGAGCATGGTCTTGGAGCAAGCCAAGATGAGTGGTCCCTGCAGTAGGGCCACTCCATCCCCAGCAGCACCAACAACGGACAGTAACTCACCCATTGCTTCCTCCCATAAACTGGGGGCTGCATGGAAGAGGCACCTGGGGAGCTGGCTAGTATGGAATCAACAGAATTTGCCACTCAGCTTCTACAGAGAATCCAGACACTGCTGTCCAAGCCAGGGCACTCCAGCAGTTAACTTACTAGCCTCCCATCCTTTTTCAAAAGCATTTTTGGTAGCATTTCTTAAAAGCTGTAAGATTGCAACTGTAATATCAACCAGTCTAGTCTACTGAGGCTTCTTGAGACTACTGCCTTTTGTTTTTCTTAATTAGTTACTTCCTGTCCATTCAATATGGTTGCAACATTCCTGAATTCACTAGTTTCTGTGCATCAGTGGCAGGACAGAGTGAAAGGCACTTCTGTGCTGCTCTCTCTGCAAACGGATCATTTTTTTCCTTCTATAAGTTATGATCGTAATTACACACTCACAAAATTACTTTCATGGAAAAAGTTTGCAAAATGGTTATGTGACTACTGGAGTGGGTCACTGGGACTGTATCTTTCCCATCTTATTCCATCTACACTGGCTCCCAATTTGCTTCTGGGCTCAATTCAAGGTTCCAGTACTGACCTTTAAAGACTACACGGCTTGGGGACAGCATACCTTATGGACTGCCTACTCCGTATGAACCTAACCCAACCATTTCAACAGAATGAAGTTTGAGTCCAGTGGCACCTGGTCAGACCTTATCTGATGAAGTGTGCAAGCGCACAAAAGCTTAGACCCAGAATCAAACTTTGCTGATCTTAAAGGCGCCACTGGACTCAACCTTTGTTCTGCTGCTTCAGACCAACATGGCTACCCACCTGAACCAACCATTCCAGTCATTTCCAGAGGTCCTGTTTTGAGTGACCCTGGCTGAGTCTATACCGGTTGCAACGCAGAAAAGGGCCTTCTCAGTCATGATGCTGAAAATCTGGAACTCCCCCACCACAGAGGATTCATCTGTTTCCCTCTATTACTGTCTTCCACCAGCAAGTGAAGATTTTTTTGTTTTGTGATCGCATTCCCTCACTAACTCTCACTGCCTCTTCTCCCTGTGATTTTCTGTTTATTTAATTGTTTTAAATACTTTATATATATATATATATATATATATATATATATATATATATATATATATATACACACACACACACACACACACACATATGCACTTTAACATTGCTTTGATTGTTCACTGTCTTGGAAACTATGATTTGGGCAGAAAGGGAACATACAATTGTTTTAAATAAAAATAAATTTTAAGAAGTTTAAGAGACGGTTGAAGGAAGAAGAGGAACTTTGGCTGAATGAGACTTGCTTCCAAATAGACAAACACACAATAAGGTCTTGCCCGTCAGGACAGGCATTGTCAATTTTTTTTAAAAAATGGGACGTACAGCACTTAATAAAGTGCCATGTAGAACCAATTTTAATGACACTTGCCCATAATTGGGAAAAAATGGAATGACTGTGAAAAAGTGAGGGGCTCTGCTACAAGAAAAGTAAAACAAGGATAACAAATGGTGGACCATGCATTGGACAAAGTACTCTGTCACCACTTTTCTAATGCGATCTCTATTGAAGGCATTGCTTACTGGACCTTTTTTCAGGCATTTTAGATCCCACCAGCAACTGTAAAACTCAACACAATGAAAAAGTACTGTCTAGATTCACCTCAAAAACCTGTTCACAGACTATGGGGTGGTGGCAGCACAGGGAACATTAGGGAAAACCACCACATCACATAAACCACACTCCCTGCAGCACGATCTAGGAACTATCCAATCTCATAGCCCCTTAGTAGCCTTTGGTGCCTGACCCTTTCTAACCCCATGGCAAAATGCATACACATTACCTCGTCAAAGTCAGCAATGATCTCATTGAGCAACCGCAGACATTCAACACCCTCGTTGTTGGCTTCCAGCTCCACATAGAACTCTGAGAAGTTGCTGATTGAGGCAAACATGACAGCGACGCACTCACATGACTGGTGGTACAACTCATCATTAAGGCGCTCACGGGCCAGAAAATGAGCAGCCACATCCTTTGGCAAGATGTTGTGCAACAGCCGGCGGTTATAGGCCTGCAGCTCTTCCATCTCCTCTTTCTCACCTGTAGCCTGGGAGCAGATATGGGAAGAAATAAGGAGGGCATCGGTTATACAGGCCTCATAATTCATTTAACATGCCCAGCTTTCTCTGTATGTACTATGGAACAAGTATGTACAAGTTCCGCACAGAGTAAAGCTGAATTCTGTAACCTGAATAAACTATATAGTCAGAAACTCTGTATATACATTTCATTAATGTATTCTTTTCCTCCTTCAGTAACAGTCAAATCCTTGGCCACTGATGTCCTGTTCAGTCCTTCCTTCAGCCTCAGATTTCACCGTGCAAATCCCCATACTTTTAATCTGATCACCACAGTCTTAAAGGCTAGAAACTTACTTTTAAAAATGCACCAAGTTTAAACTCCCACAGTACGATGATGGGCTACACACAGTCACATTACAGAGGACTACAAAATATTTAAAAAGTTGTTACAAGTGGGATAATCATAAAATAATGTGACACTTAAAATAACTTCTGATGTACTTATTTTATTCACACATCGTGTTAAGGGTATCACTTCATCTATCATATGGGTTTAAGAACAAATCAGTTAAATCAGTATATGTATAAAATAATAGTTCTGAAGGAAAAATTACCTTGCTTTAACAATGCTGTACACAGCAAACACCCTCTTAGAAGAGGGATTCCCTACTGGGGTATGTTTCTTTTAAGATAGCTTCTGCTTCTGTGACATACACCCCTTTTTTATGTTGTCTGATTAAATTGGGACAACTTTTTAATCAAAGCTAAGTGATCCATCACCCAGACTTGGCAGCCCTACTTATTAACTATAACAACTTATGTTTATATGTAAAAACATTTTTATGTTTACTACATAACAGTGTCATGTATACCACAAAGTGTACTGTATTTAGAGTTCTACTACAAGTTTTGTTTATTTTCCAAGTATCCCATTTCACTTCCTTTTGCATACACCTGAAATGAGTACTCTACAGAGTCATTAGGGAAGCCAGTGCCCATGGCCCTCATCACATCTGCTTCTGTGTCTTTTAACAGCTTGCCCAGTAAGGGGCACTAGTATGTCAGTTAACTCAAAATATGCTGACCTTTCTGCTCTGTTACAATAGCCCTCCTCAGTATGTCAAGCTTGGAAAACCAGAGAAGATGTAGGGGTGAATCCATTGTAGTATTTCAACGGATAGAAGGATTTCTATCAGGGGAGCACAACTTTTTCTCCTTCTCCCTTCCTGCTGAAGCCCAAAATAGACAGGGAGAAGTGAGGAGATCACTTCTACAAAATGAAAAGCCTTCCATCTGCAGAAAGGCCCAAGTGGATCCAAGCCATATCTTGTGCTGTGCAAAAGTCAAACTCTAACTGTTCCTAGGGTTCATCAACACCACAATACTCCAAACACCACCTCCACAGTAGAATCTATTTCCTTACTACCTGTTGCTTCCAGAGGAAGTCAAGACGGGCAGTAGATTCCACCTGCTGGGCATGCAGATAAAGCGCCAAGGCAAAAAGCAGTAGGATGACAGGAGTCATGTACTGCAGGGCCACCTTCCCTTCTGTTTGGCTGTGGGAAGAAAGGAAATGAGTAAAGAGATGGCATTATCTTTTTGCTCTCACACCCACATACAGGCTGCATCCACAGAGCTGTGCTGCTCCACCTTAGCTTCCAAACCAGAGTGGTGTTTCTGAAGCATTCACATAATGTTGTCCTCCAACTGTCCACTTTCTAGGTTTCCCTCTGCTTTCCCCAGGCCTGCTTTGCTATGATTTTTCCTAAAAGATCACAGTCGGAGTGGCTTAAGTATACCACATGGACAAGAAAGCTTACATTTCTGAACCTCAGGCCCACAGCCATTGCACTGCTGTCATCCTCTCACAGCAACCATTACCACCACCACCCTGTACTGCTGGAGGACTGTTGCTGGCTTTAAAAAAATGGTAATATGCAGTATTACTACTGAGTTATACTATAGCAACATGACAATGACAGAGTTTTAACAATCTCATGGGGAGGGGGGAAATGGCAGGCACAGGGAGTAAGTGAAGAAAGTACAGAGAACCCCAAAGTGCTGCAAACTTGTCTCTGCAAATGCCTCTGCATTCAGTGAGACAACAACAGCACAATCAGGAATTGTCACTGTGTGGATAGAACCACAGCTTGCCTGCAAACCTTACTCCTCCAACTCGACTAGCTTTAGCTCCTGGTCTCAAGAAGAAAGTGGCCCGTCCTCCATTGCCGCCCCTTATGCCTGGAACAAAGCTGTGCTTGGCCTTCTCTGTCTCTCCTTTCCAGCCCTGCCCTAAAACCCACTTCTTCCATGAAGTTTTTGGCCTAACTCTTTAGCTTTCAGCCCAGTGAAGACACAGATCTGCATTTGCTCAAATTTGCCCCTTATCATCACTGACTGTCCTACACAATGCTGTCTTCCTCTCCCCGTCCCCATCCTTGCTTCCACAGTCTTAATTAGTCTTTAAACTCCTGAGGGCAGGTATCCATCTTGTACTCAGGTTTACCCAGTAGAGGGTTTCATGTGCTCCGATACCATGCAAGTAACAACTGACAGTGACAGAGCAGGAGAAAGTGACAACCTGCCACCCAAAGATCCAAGACATCTTAGTCCCTGGGCCTCCCAAAGCCAAAAACAAACAAAGGAATGAGAAACTCCCCTATCTCCTGAGCCAACTGTAATCCCAAGAAACATTATGCGAAAACCACCCCTTTAATCATAAGGGATAAAAGAGTGGGGAGGCACCACACAAAATTGTAGAGACAACAATTATATGCTCGAGTTTTTCCCCAGCAGGGTTGGGATAGTTATGGCTCAGTGGCAGAGCATCTGCTTTGAATGTAGAAGGTCCCAGGTTCAGGCCCCAGCATCTCCACTTTAAAGGATCAGGTGACATGAAACAGGTGACATGAAAGACCTCTTACCTGAGATCCTGGAGAGCCACTGCAATGAAAGTAGACAATACTGGCCAAAGGTCTGACCCAGTATTAGGCAACTTCAAAACCCTTTCTAGGAACCCTCTACTCCTACCACAGGTAAAATACATTTTTCCCCATTCAGTCCATGTCTGTACCTACTTACCAGTTTTGGCTATTCTGGGTCTCATTGACAGCTGTTGGCCTGTAGAAGGAAGAGGAAGAGTTTTTGTACAAGAGAGACCCAGACCACTTGACACCCTTTAGGACTCAACACTTGACGAGTTGGGTGGAGTTGGGAAATGAACTGGGAGACAATGGAGATTTCAGCTGTGGAGCAGGAATTAGAACCCTTAGTACAGAACAAGAGGAAACATCTGAATGCCTTATTGTTTTGGTTGGAGGAAGGGTAGCCCTTTCCTTTACAGTGGCTTTTCTGTTAAAAACTGCTCTGCTAATCTGTACTCTTCACATAGGGGAGGAAAGAAAAGATACATATACTTTGCTGGAGGGACAGCAACACAGTAGAGAATTTTTTAGCAGAAAAAATGCCAGAGGATAAAAGAAGCCCCTCCCCCTCTCACATTGGGCTACTACTAGCAGGCTATGCACATACATTTGGTTACAATAAATGTACAACCAACTGAGCATCATGGGAAGTTTCTCCCCTCAGCCACCTGAAGGCCTCCCATTTTCTTAAATGATTCTGCCCAGTCTCTCCTGCTGCCACTAAGGCCTAGAAGTACCACCCAAGACACTGATGAGGTACCACCTCTCTCATTCTTCCCCTATACCCCTCTTCAAAATCCACAAGCCCTTCAGCTTAAGCCCTCAGATGTCAGTCCTAATCAAAACATACCAAAGTTCTCAGAACTGTTTTTGAACACAGCCTTTCCTACCTTCCCTCACTACCTTCCCTGCTTAAATTCAGATTGCAAGATCCCTAGGGCAAGGATGAGGCTTTGGTTCACATTACCCTGCGAAGTGCTACATTAAACAATAAGGAGACATTTTTACAGAGAACTGTGGCTTCTCGCTCATTTACTTGTTTTGATTCCCTGTTTGGGGAAAAGCCAAATATGAAGAGGGAATGGAAGAAGGCAGGCCAGAACAGAGATTAGAGGACCCTCCCCACTTTCAATAACTCAGAGGACATTAGAGCTGAGAGGAAAAGATTGGAATTCTTCCCTCCCAACCAGGAAGGGGACTCTTACAAGGCATGAGCAACCACCAGCAAGTCATAGTTGTCAAACAGCACCCCCTGAGGGCCTTCTGCCAGGGCCAGGTACACAGCCTCCATCCCCACCAGCAGTGCCAGCTTCCCCAGGCTGCTGATGTGCAGGAAGACAGAACTCGCCAGCAGACTCAGCAGCACAGAATAAGTGAAATACTGTAAGAAAGAAGAGGAAAAGAGATATCATGTTCTCCCCAAGAAGAGCCAAAGCAGACCCTCACTCTTCTCCCCTCTCTATTTCTTCACAGAAGGCATTACTAACTGGTGGAAATTACTGCCACAAGATACAGCCATAGGTACTGGCTAAGATGGCTTTAAAGGGGCATTAGATAAACTCATAGACAACAGATCAATAGCTATTAGTTCAGATAGCTCAATGAATCCCCATGTTCATTGGTTGTCCTGTGTCTGGAGGTGAAACAAGGACAGGTTGATGTCATCATGTCTTGCTTGTGGGCCTCACTGAAATAGGATGTTGAACTAGGTGGACTTTTATGTGACCTGGCAGGGCATTTCTTACAGAATGTTCCTTTTCTGTCTTCAGACAATTTCACACCCATCTTCCAAACCAGTTCATCCTCCAAGGCCTAGAAAAAAAAAGCTATTCTCATCCCATCCCAGCTATCGAGGACCCCACATTTCTGGGGACAAGAGAGGAGGAAACAGAATTCTCCAAGTGATAAAGAAGGTACTTCTCTGAGCCCCAACAAGATATTTCTGAGCCTTGTCCACAGATCTTCCCAGCTTTACCCTCACACCATGTCAAGCTTCCCATTCTCCTCTACACCAAATCTCTGAACCACATTTACCTCAGGAAAGCTGCAGCTAGAAACACTGTTTCCCTGGCAGGGGGGATTGTCTGATGCCAATGAGTAGTTGAGGGCACGAAGGTGGCAAGGACCCACAGAAGCTGGAGTAACGTTCAGAAAATCAGCCACACAATCTTGGAGCTGGATCCGGCTGCAAGCAAACTGAGGTGAGAGGGGAAAATGGCTATGTAGGGCAGATAAGGAATTCACCGCTGCTCCATTACTCTGGAGCCATCCAGTCCCAGCTTCCCAGACTCATGGCAGCAGGGTGATGGAAACAAGACATCTAGAACCCCTTCTATGCCAAGGCTGGAGACAGACAACAGTCTGAACGTGGAATCATCCAGCTTTTGCCTCCAACAAGCAGGGTTTGTATCATAGCAAAACACAAGTCCAGTGTCATCTAAGAGACTATGGAAAGCATAAGATTTTTCAGTGTAAGCTTTTGTGAGCTAGAGCTCTCCTCATGATGAAAACAGCTCTGGCTCACAAAAGTTTATGAACAGCAAAACAAAACGGGCTGCACCAGTCAACAAGGCAAAAGAAGGCAAAAGACAAATGCTGATAATGCAGTGGAAAAGTGAAAATGTATCCAAAGAATACTACTGAAAAGCTCCTATGTGTTTTGGCTTCCACCAGGGGACTCTCCAAATGTGTTTTTCTATAGTGCTTTTCCTAGATGCTGATCTGAATTCGGCAGCTGGGAAAAGCACTGTAGATGAACACATTTAGAAATCCCCTGACGAAGCTACAGCAAAACGTGAAGGGACTTTTCCATATTCTATCCATACATTTTCACTTTCCCGCTGCATTATCAGCATTTGTCTTTGCCTTCTTTATTCTTTATGAAAGTTTATGCTGGAATAAGTTTTGTTCAGTCTCTAGAGTATCATGGGACTCCCGTCTGTCTTGCTAGTGCACACTGACAGGACTATCCTTCTGAAGTAATTCATCAGGCTATGATGCTATTTGAAACACATGTAGCATCTGCATCTTCCCTTTCTCAATGGGAAAAGCCAAAGGAGCACACTCAATACTGAAAGTGATGCTCCTTTCACATAGTTTTTAGATCTCTTCAGAAATGACAGATAAAGTAAAATCTGTGTATTTTTCAGATTTGATCAGACCTTAATCTGGGCTAGCCCTTGCCATCAACTGCCAAGAATTTATGCACAGGCCCACCTCAAGCTTCATTAAACCTCCCTACCCCTTCATACCATGTTGATGAAGGCAGAGAAGAAGACAAGCAGAATGGCAGCCACACCAGTGATTGTGCTGTTGGTTCGAGATTGGATGATCTTGCGGGACAGCTGCTGCAAAGCAGCTGGAAACGGCTGCAGAGAGAGGAGAAAGAATCATGAGATGGAAGGGCTCTGAAATTACTACTATCCCCACCTGCCTGGTTAAGAACTTGGAACTGGCTTGCTTCACAGCAATGAAACCGGAGCAAGTTTTCTATCTACCATTCCCAACCCAGCCAGCACAAGAACTAGGTGCCAAGACCACAGCAGGTCTTAGAGACATCAAGCAGAGTTTTGGCTGGTGGTGAAAAAAGGAGGAAATTACAGGGAGCTCAACTCAACCATTAGAGAAGCCTTTTACATACAATAGGCCAGTGAAGGTCAGGGGGATACTCTGACATGTGGTTCACACATGTAGGAGAATGAGATGGGACTGGACTATACCACTTCAGACCGCAGGTGGTGGATTCAAGCTTTGGATATTCCTTTGAATAAGGAAAAAAAGTCCACACAAACAGAATACTAGCGCATCAAGAGGAAAGCACATAAAGCAAAGGGGAGTGGGTAGCAACTGTTTTTCTATTTGCAAAGAGTTTGAGACACGAAATTCAGTCTGAAACAGCGAGGTAAATTCTAACACCTCAGCATTCTACCACCTCATTCTATAACATCTATGAATTTTCTCAGATACACTTCCTAGTAATATTTGCTTACTAGTCAAAGCAACTCAGGGTTTCAGCTCCTACTGCTGGCTACAGACCTGCCTTGCCTTTCCTCATCTTGCCCCCCTCCCGTAGCTCGACAGGAGCCAAATTTGATACCAGGGCACCGATACCCTCGTTCAGTGTAGAGAATCCAAGCCTCCAAGAGACAGGGAAGAAACCATGACAAAAACTGTAGGCTCCATGTGGAATTGGTCTGAATTATGCATACTCTAGGTGAAGGAATGGGCTCAGGTAGGGCCCAATGGCTGCGGGAAGCAAGGTCAGAGGATTCCAAGGGAAAACTCGAGGGTCACTCATACAGGGCTCCCAATGAACTGAGTCACTCACGCCAAGGCAGGAGTAGATGGCGCAGACAAAAAGGATGGTGGCCAGGGTGACGAAGATGCTGATGTAGGCGCCAAGCATCAGAGGGGAGCTGTGGGGAGAGGGGGCAGGATCAGCCTCAGCAACCAAAGACCATGACATAAGTTTATTTTACTACCTGAGTTCTTTCACCATGTTGATATGGTGTATTATGCCATTACAATGTGACAGTTTTATTATCTTCTGTTCTGAATACAGTAAGAGGTACTGAGTTTAAACAGCCCTGGTACATAAGGCTCAGTCTGTGTTTCCCCACTTGAGTCATTCTCCTGTTATCAGGGCCAGTTTTGCTTTGTTTAAGGATCCAATTCACAGTAGAACCCTCTGCTGGAACAATCTCACAAAGCTTCATACCCCAGCAGTCTTCCCCCATGTATCCCTCTTTCACTTTGTGATACTCCCCCTCTCAAAATCCTTTGTTTCAAAATCATCCATTTCATCAGTTTAGTGTAATCAGCCCTACCCATACTGAATGCTCACTACATTTGCACTCCATCCTAATCCTGGTAGGGCAGTACAGACGACATAGTTATAGACATAAATCCCCAGCTTGCTATGAAACTGGAATTCTCCGAGAACAGTTGTGGAAGAAAAATATTTCATTGCTGCCAAGCCAGAGTGAGCTAAAGGTAGAAAGGATATCTTCCTGTTTCTACTCTGATTGCTCACTTATGGCCCCCACTGATTCAGGAGGAGCTGCACTTTTCTACACAATTGTCTTTAGGTTTTCCCCTCTGCTTCCCTGAGAGTGTCAGAGACTTCCTTCATTAGAGATCGGTGGCATGGAGTTGTTGTGCATCTGCTGGTGGGAAACATGGCATGCATTGTGGAGGTTTGTATGAGGACACCACTGTGCTGGGGACAACAGGCTCGGATCCTACACCTTCTTTCCACACTTTTCAAGGCAGAGGTGGTCCTCTATTGTGGAGCATATTCCTCTCCCAGCTGGTTTCTTTTGGCTCATTGAAAGACATCCAGCTTGTGCAGGCAGAAGTGCCTAGTGCCAGAGGAAGTATGCCCTACAGTGGAGAACTGCCTCTGCAAGAGTTGAAGAGGAGTACAGGCAGATACAGGATCCAAGCCATAATCCGTACATACCTGTGTCTGATGCCTGTAGTTACACAGTATAATGAACAAATCTGCTAAAGAGGATAGTGGAACACTTGCAACTGGGGTTGTCAATAGGCCTGAAGAAAGAACTCCTATCCCTTTAGTAGGGATGTTATTTACCAGGTGATGTTATTTCCCTCCAGGCCATGAAAAGCGTCAGCTGCCCATTTCCATACATTAAGCCTCTATTAAAGGGACAGAATATTTGTTTCCCAAGCCTGCTGACAACACTACTTGCAATATGTATATATGCAATGCATGTATCATCAAAGGTACATCACCACCAACATGCAAGTGTGCATTCGCTGAAAGAATACACAGAGAACATACTCCTTCATATGTATCACTCACTGAGGGAAGATGACAATCTGGATACAACAAATGAAGCAGAAGACAAGCATGGTGCAAGCCACATAGCCCCCAAAGCGAGTGTCCACCTTCTTGGAATACTGCAGTGTTGAAGGAGAAGAAACGGGAAGTTATATCAAGGGGTTGTGGTCCACACTGAGGAGGAACAGGAAGAGACAACCCTTCACGATCCCCAGTTTGGAACTCAGAGGCTCTACCAGCAAAGGGAAGGCACCTTTCTCTCCAACTCAGGTTTCTGGAAAGTGAGCAAAAAGCGCTTGACATGATCCTTGCGCAGCTGGTCAATGCTTCGGGCATCAATGGCACGGCCCAGAAATTCGTCCACCTCATCTTCAGGATTCAGGGCTTCCTGTGTACTTCGGCTGCAAGAGAAGAAGTTCCAGGTTGATAACAAGAAGGAGGTGGCACTACACAGCACAGTAAAGGGATCTCCCTCCCCAATGTCAGGACACCAATTCAACGATAGCGTGAAGGCACTTACTTGTCTTTACTGGAATCATCAATCCCCTGAGGTAGAAGAGAAAGATACATTTAAAAACTTTTGTTGCATTGAAGTGTTCACAGCAGTTGAGCAATTGCATAATACTAAAATATTCTTAAAGGACATCTTTATATTTCCATGTGAATGCACTCATGTTTTACAGAGAAGGGTCCAAAATGCAGAGATTGCTGACAGCTGCAAGAGTGTGTAATTAATCCCACAAACATGTAGTTAAGGAATGCTAAACTGTACAGTTACATTGACGAATAATGGCTATCACAATTAGGTGACTGCCCACATTCATTGGCCTTTATTGTTAGACATTCATTCAATGGAGGTGCTTGAGACTGTCAATATCCCGTTACACGTGTCAACAGTCTCAGCATTTTATACATCCACCTATGCATGGAAGGCACACAAAGTTTCCCCATATTCCCCTGAAGCCCTTTGTGAACCCCATAAAGATCATCCCTGAAGTTGCAGGACTTATAGAGATTAGAGAAGAAAAGCTGTGTAGGTTGGGAGGCTATAGTGAGGAAGGATGAGGGGTTGAAACTGTCTCCTTTCCTCAACAGAACTGAACTTACAAGAGAAGGAGGAGCAATTTCATGCCCTTGTCTTTCCTCACTTTGGACTCCCAACCAATGCAGCTAGTCCTCTGCCAGTATCCCAACCCTGAGAATGATCCTTCCAGGGGCCAGAAGGAACTTCAAGGAACAGACAATGCTGTGAAACCCCCTTCAGTGTTCCATGGAGGGAATGGATACATGCCATTCACAGTAACACGCAAACCAGTGGAAACTCATGAAAATTTATGGTCAGTTTTGTTTTGGCCTTCTGATAATATGTCCTTTACTTCTATTCTTCTCTTCTGACATGCTAGTCAATGCTCTGAACTATCTATCTCTCATACCCCTCCCCTCCTGGATGTGAGGGCGATCTGGCTGCAACATCTGTCACCCCATTGATCGCCAGGGTTGATTCGGCTGATCTGGCTGGCTAGGCGGGTGTCCCCTACCTTCCTAACCGCTCCATGTGCGTCCCTCCCGAAGCTGCACACTCGGTCGAAGAGGATGACCATCCCAGATAGAAGGAGTGTACCGTTCTTCGGTCAAGGGTATACGATAGCTGCGCTCCCCTGCTAGAACCTCCCCTCCCACCCGCATGAGGAGAATGGCCTTCAGCCCCTTAGGCTGGTGTGTGCTTGGCTACAAAGTTGAGGAGCAGCAGCGCTCTTTCTCTGGTCTCGCTCTCATAGTTCCCCCTCACAGAGAGCTTTAGAAAGGGAAGCACAATAAACTTACCTGCTTGTCTGCTAACTGGTTAATGTTCAACTTATGGGTGTGCCAATTGGGTGGGAAGGAGGCCCAAAGAAAGCTTGAAAATGCTCCTAATTACACAAATGGTCTGGGCAACTATCTTGTCATCACTGTACCCCTGCTGCTCCAGGCACAGGTTGCAGCTTACCCCACAGTTCTGTTATGTAATTAAATTATTTTGCTCTTCATGGAATAAGTTGGCAGTTGCTAAAGTGACCCCAATTTGCTTTTGAGGCCTATTCCCTAACCACAACAACTAGGAAGGCCCTTGGTGCAACCAGGCTCCCGCAGTACTTAAGTACTTGGTCAATTTTTATTCCAACCTTTCTCCAAGGAGCTCAGAGCTCATTCTCCCACCCTTCATTTTCATCCTCATGACAACCACCCTGTGAGGCAGATTAGGCCAAGAGGGAGAGTGACTGGCCCAAGGTCGCTCAGCAATTTTGAAGGCAGAGTGGGGATTTGAACCTGGGTCTCACAGATCTCTAACTGCTACACCAGCCAACCTTCCTATTGCAGTGATGCATAGGCCACAAGGCAGTGCCAGAGAGCACTACAGCCAACAGCACCATGGCAACAACAAGCCACTAACTAACCATGTCATACCAAGAACTGCCAACTGGTGGCATAGTTGCCAACACCACACCAGTGACACATCCTCAGAAACAAACCACACCATGGCAACCAATGCCAAGCTACCAAAATCCACCAAGCAACCAATGTCATAGCAACAAACTGCAGCCTAGCAACCAACAATTAACTGCACCCATAGCAATAAAATGACGTGAGACCAAGGACTGTTGCTTAGCAACCAGCAAATTGTGGCACTATGCTGAAGTGCACCTTAAACAGGAGCTTTAGAATTTTAATCTTAAAAAAAATCTAAAATTATGCACATTCAAGATTGCAAGCCATTTTGCATAATATACTTAATTTGCATTTCACTTCATTGGCACGGGTGTGGGGAAAGTACTGAATTTATATTTTCTTTTGCCAATGATGGGAATAGGGTCAGAAGGGATGGGTCCCACAGACTAGGAAAACCTTATTTTCCTGGGGTTTGGCGATTAGTTTCTGTGTGCATGAGTGCATGTGTAGCTAATTTTGATTTCTCATTTAATTGCCTGGGTTTTTAATAGTTGCCAAAGGGAACTGTATGTTTTTATAGGACATTCATGAAAGCCTATGAGATGGTGGTGAAGGCTATGAAGAAGGAGTTTTTTTGCAGCCACCATCGTGTTCGGAAGCTCACACTCAGCACAATTGCTTAGGATAACTGGATCATTAACTTCTCTTACTGAGAGGAATCAAAATGTTAAGAAATTGGCTCTTAGCTCTGAAGTCTTTGCAAGCTTTTTTACGGAAAAAGTCTTGTCCCTCCACCGCGACCTCACAGCCACTATTGATACAGTAAGTGATACAGCCACTATTGATACAGTAAGGAGGCCCTGTGGCTGTCTTTGGATGCAGTTTTGGAAACTTTTAATCAGCTTTCTTGAGCTGATGTTGACAGGATTCTGGGTGCTGTTAGGACAACCACATGGCTTGTAGACCCGTGTCCTTTGTGGCTAATGAAGGATGGTGGCAAAGGTATACAGGGGCCCCTGGTGGACATTATTAATCTGTCCCTGGACTCAGGGGTCTATCCAGAGGGGCTGAAGGAGGCTGTGGTTGTTCCGCTGCTGAAAAAGCCAACTCTGAATCCTACTGATCCAGCCAATTACCACCCAGTTTCGAATCTTTCCTTTCTGGGTAAGGTAATTGAAAGAGCGGTTCAGAGTTTCCTGGATGAAATATCGGCAATGGATCCATTCCAATCCGGTTTCCACCCTGGCCATGGGACGGGGATGGCGTTGGTCACACTCATGGACGATTTTTGCAGGCAGCTGGACCAAGACAGGTAGGCGCTGCTGATACTGTTAGATCTTACAGCAGTGTTTGACATGGTCGATCATGATCTTTTGATCCACCACCTCACCAATGTAGGAGTTTGCGGGACAGTCCTGAAGTGGCTGATCTCGTTTCTCCGTGATCGGGGACAGAGGGTGGTGCTAGGAGGAGAGATGTCAACTAGACACCCACTAATATGTGGAGTGCCTCAGAGGGCAAATCTCTCCCCAATGCTGTTTTAATATCTCTATGCGCCCCCTCTCCTAGCTGGTTTGGCATTTGGGGCTTGGGTGTCACCAGTATGCTGATAAAACCCAGCTATATCTGCTGATGGGCAGCTGCCCAGACTTTGCCCTGAAAAATCTGGCTGAGGGTAGTGGGATAGTCGAAGCAAAGCCAGTTGAAGCTGAATCCAGCTAAGATGGAGGTTCTGTGACTGAGGGGGGTGATTCGGGATAGGGGAGCCAACTCCCAGCCCTTGATGGGGCCCTCTGACACTGGCACCTACTGTCAGGAGTCTGGGGGTGATCTTGGACCCCGGTCTATCTATGGAGGCCCAGATCGCCAACATAGTCCAGTAGGCACAGAGGGCACATATCCATCCAGAGCTGCATGAGCTGCACCGGTTGCCAGTGGAGCACTGGATCAGATTCAAGGTTTTGGTGTTTACCTTTAAAGCTCTTAACAGTCAGGGACCTATGTACTTTCAGGACCTCCTCTCCCGATATGTCCCCCAAAGGGCATTTAGCTCAAGAGATAAGAATCTTCTGGTGGTTACCGGCCCCAAAGATATCCGGCTGGCCTCGACCAGGGCCAGGGCCTTTTCGCCCCTGGCCCCAGCCTGGTAGAACTCTCTGTCAAGTGACATCTGTGCCCTGTCTGACCAATTAAAGTATCACAGGGCACGCAAGGCAGAGATGTTCCACCAGGCCTTTGGCTGAGGCCAGTGATGGTTCCTTACATCTGCTCAGCACCCTCCCCTCCCCCATAATTCAATACTAGATATGCCATTTTGTTCTTAAAATGTTTTCAAATATTTGTTTTTGAATGTTTTTAATATTGAATTTTTATGGTTCTAACTGGTTTTATAATGTATTGAATTATTCTGTTGTAAACCACTCTGAGCCCCATGTAAGTGGAGAAGGGCAGTCAAGAAGTCTAATGGAAGTTCCGGTTAATGGCGATTCGAAAGCAGACATCCCTCCCGGTTGATCCAGGGGCACGATCTGCGCACTAGCGGTTTTGGAGGGGGGGGTGAACGATCGCTACCCCCCGGGAGCCTTGGCGAAAAGGTTCCCAGCCAGGGGGCTTTTGAGGGGTTGCCTCTTTGCCAGCGCGTTGCTGGGGAATTGAGGCGCCCCTCCGCCCCGATGGTCTGACCGCTATGCGTCCATATGGAACTAGAGCTGCCAGCCGAAACAAGCGTTGGAGATTGAGCGAATAAACAGATGCAAGAAAAGTCGCAAGATGAGCAATGAGCAGTGAGCTAAGTAAAAGCGAAAAATTGGCATTTTAAAGAGAAAACACCCCCCTTGGTAGCACCGTGGGAAGCGAGCAGGGGAGGGGCCCCTCCCACACGCAGAGACTTAAAAGCAGAATAGCAAGGGGGGAGTGGAAGAAAATGCTAAGAAACCAACTTCAAGAACCTTACCAGTAAAAGTTTGAGCGTTTTGGAGACTTTCAGAGACTTTAATAACTTTCAGCTAAAGTAAACAATCCAGAAAGATAGCAGGGAGATGACCCGACAAAGGATTGAAACCGAAACCACCAGGCGGCATGAGTCTGAGGGCGGAAGAGATCGCAAAGTTTCCTAAGCTCCTAGCAGACTCTTTACGCCCTCTACTGGACCAGATGACTAATATCAACCAGCAGCTGACAACTTTAAACCAGAACTTTGCAGCACAGCAACTGCAACTGGCGGAAACCACAAAGAAAACAGAGCAGATTGCCGAGAAAGTGTTGGAACTTGATGCCAGCTCAAAAAAAGCAGGAAAAAAGATGCAAATGTTAGAAAAGAAGCAAGCTTCAGAGGAATTTCAACAGTTACAGCTACAAATGGAGAGAGTAAATATGGTACTCTGGTTCCAAGGGGTGACTGAGACCCCCAACGGGAATCTTAAGCAATTGCTGAGTGTTGCACTAGCCCCAGTAGCAGATTTAAAAGCAGAAGATATATTAAGCAAAATTGATGTGGCTTATAGAGCCTACTCTACATACATTAAAAAGAATAATCTGCCAAGGGAAATCGTGGTGAGATTCTCGAAGAGGCATCTAAGAGACTTAATTTTAAAAGCAACTACAAATACACCCCAGAAAATTGGAGGCAACAATATCAGAATATTAAAAGATATCCCATTTGAAATAAGGAGAAAGAGAAAGAAATACAAGGACTTAGTTCTTTTTTTACAAACAAATAACATTGCATACAGATGGTTAATCCCCGAAGGCATCACTTTCAAAATAAAGGATAAAAGAGAAAAAATTGACTCTGTTTTTAAAGCACGTGAGTTCCTGAGGCTGCAACTGGGAGATCTAGAAGAGGACACAAAAGAAGAAGATAGCAAATCTACTGGCGAATTGGACTCTATGTCTTCCGACAAGGACTCTGATGCGGAAGAGGGGGCGGCTGCTCCCAAACAAAGCTACCAACTGAGGGAACGTAAAGAGAAAGCAAAATAAGAACTGAGACTTTGAAAGCTCACACAAAGCTTTTTGTTTACGAGATGATCTGGGGAGGGTTCTTGAACTGGGAAAATAGTTAATCCGATGCAAAATTGGGATTATCAGATCATGCTCAATGCTTTATAAGCCTTTTTGGACTAACACGTATATGCGTTATTGAAGATCTCCAATTCTTGGGTTTTTAGTTAGTTGTGGTTGTCTTTTCTTTCTACTTAGTTGTAGATGTTTCCCCCTCCCTTTTTTCATTGTAGTTTGTCGTATATAGAAGAATGCAAATAAAAAATCCCCTTTGGGGGGGCTAAAAAAAAAGAAATCTAATGGAATAAATAAATTCTTTTTTCTGCTGCAAAACTGTTTTTACATCTTTAGCTGCTGCTGCTGATTGTATTATTTTGATGTCATTAATTACTGCAGGTTTTGTTGGTCATTATTTCACATTGCCAGTTTTACTGATTACAGCTTAGTCACCAACTAATTTTTCCTTATGCACTAGTTTGAGACCTCATGGTTACTGCAAAACATAACGACTGGAAAGGTGTTTCAAATTTCTAGGAACCAACTTTCATATAGAGCTCAGAATCTGTTTAAATCTGCAGATACCAATATTATATTTCTAAAGGCATAAGACACTAGGCAAATAGGGGTTTTCCAGTGCTAGGAACAGGTAGACAGACAGCAACAGAAAAGAAAGTCCAGAAGCCACTTGGACTGCATTCAGATGACACATTTAAACCACAGTTTATATACTGCAGTTTGATCAAACCAAAGGTTGCTGGATGAATCACTAACTCTGTTTAGCAGAAGGATCCCAAATCAGGATGCTCGACCAGAACTACATCCCAGCTTGTGAATCCTGGTTTGTGATATTAGTCACTTATGTCAGAATGCAGGACTCTTGGCTTAATTCCACCACCAGGGTACAGAGTCACAACTGCTATGACAAAAAGGAAAAAAAAACACGGGAAAAAAGATCTTGATGCTTCTCACTGGCTACAAACAGAACCTGTTTGGAAAACCCTGTTTGACAACTTCCTATCATATGATACATTAACCATGGTGAGTTCAATAAATGATAAAAAGAGAAAGCCTTCGACAACATATTCAATAAATGATAGTTTAAACTAACTACTGTTAACTGGGGTTTCTGAGTACACCCAGCAATTCCTGAAGACGCACTAACCAGAGCTGCTCCATTTATACATTCAGGGAGCCCACTCATATTCAGAGTAATGTGCAGGCTGGCAGAATGTGCTAATCCAAACTGATCCCTTCAGATGCAGTCAGGTTCTATAATGAAACTGATTACCCCCAACAATAAGGGCCCTCAGTGTTACAGAACACATGTGCCAGCCATGCCATTTCTTGCAACCCTGCCCCCCACAAAAACAGAGTTAATACATCTCAGTTCATATTCAGTATGGCCACTGGTAGTCAGACAAACTCTTCCATGGGCCATCAACAACTGTGGCTCTGAGTCTGTTCATTTAAGGATGGTGGGGAGAAGGGAGGAGTGTCTTGGGGAGGTGACAGGAAGGAAATGGGAAACACTCAGGGGAAACAAGATTCCACTACTCCTAGAAATGCCAAGAGGAAGAGGCAGGAGTGTGGGCTAAGGAAGATAGTTGCTACAGCCACACAAGCCCTCCCAATAGAACAGGGGAACAATTTTTCCACTTAGAGAAATCTGTAGGGAACCTTATATTCTAGATGTTTGGAAAATTAAAATGTAGACGTTTCAGGACTAACTGGCATATGCATAGCATGGCTGAATAAACTGCACCACTAGGGGATAACACCTCTAAATGTTTTCCCCTCCCATGCAAGAAAACTCCCTGCAAAGACAAAAGCAGCATAACAGGCAAAGGCCAACTGCAGTCTATGCTAACTTTCCATAGGCTGGGTATTTTCTCACCTGGGACAGCATTTTTTAAAAAAATGTGGTCCCCCTTCTGAGGTGGAACAGTCCATTCTGTCACTTCAGCAGGCCATCAAACAACCCTCACCTCATTCTGCTCCATATGTGAAAACCCAGCCTCAGCTCTGCACAGCAGAGGGGATCATACATGTCTGTGTGTCAGAGACAGAGTGCAAAGCTCTCTCTCATATATAAAGGCAGTCACCCCTGAACTCTGCATCAAGCAACATAAATAAAAGGGCCCCTGAGAGCATGAAGTCGCCACCAACTCACAGAGGAGGTTGCTCAGGGAGTCTTCGCTTGAGTCACTGCTCTGGCCTAGCCCATTCCAATTGGTCTCTACTGGAGGCAGTTAACTCTGCTGCATCTCTCATCAGATACAACTGAAGCATTCAGTCCCAGACAACATTGATATGCAACAAAATTATCTGTCCTCAGAGAAGGCTGGCCATTCGCATTAATGATTTACTCTGCTTTCTTCCTTCTGTCAGAAGGCATACCCATATCAGCAAGTCATGCAAAAAGACTGAGCCCCTCTGAGGACAGGCTCTTATAAGGCCCCTTTCAGACAGCCTTTGTAATCCGTTTTGAAAGCCAGTTGCTAACAGATTTTTTTGTGTCATTTCAGACAACCATTTTAGCAACTGGCTGCTAACTTACTTTATTTACCTTTTCATAGCTTGTGTCTGGCAGCTTGCATCCAGTTAACAAAGCATGGTTGAGCAGTTCATGAGGTAAACTGCTTTCTTCCGTTTTCACCTCTTCTGTGTGTGTCTGAATTGCTGTAATGTGCTGTTTAAAATGCCTGCAGCACTTCCAATAGTGCTATGCTTCCCCCCCCCACCCTTTTTCACCACACAATCTTCCTTGAACTTTTTTTTAACGTTCTAAGTTTAGTGATATAATGCTAGACCAGTAGAGCACTTCAGTGCTACAGTGGCACCACTGGGATACATTGAGAAGTGCTATACTGGTCTAGCATAATAACGCTCAACTTAGAAAGTTCAAGGAAGATCACACACCAAAAAAGGGCAGGAGAAAAAGCGTGGTGCTGTTTGAAATGGCCAGATTGCTTCAGAGATGGTTCATTAACAGAATGAAATTCACTGTATGAAACCTCCATCCCTATATCGCTTTACTCGGACCCTGGCCAGCAACAGACGACATCCAATTTAGAATGGTAATGTGAAAAGGCCACACTCTAAAAACTACTCCACATGTTAACAAAGCATGCTGCAATTTTCTTTATTAAAAAAGTATGTCAGCTGTTGTAAATTCAAGAAACACCAGGGTAAAATTGGATCTGTTTTATGTGTACCCAGGAGGCTCTGTTTTTCTACCATATACACACCCATTAGGTCTTGTTCTCTCCACTCAAGCAAAACTACCCAAAGTAACTCAGGCAAGAAAGCTGCCAGTTTCTTCCTTATCAACAGCTCTTTTCATTATTAGGTGCAAATTTGCTTTACACCTAACTTTAAAAAAAACTATCCCTGACAAAATCACCCTGTTCTGACTACAGATAGTGGCCCATCCACCACACTAACAGCAAAAGGGAACTTCTCATCTGGTTTTCTCAATAAGAGGGACAGCACCAGGAGGTAGCCTGGTCCAGGCAGTCAGCGAAGCCCAGGATTAGGAGCTCTGTAGAAAATCTGCTTCTTCCTTTCTTTGTAAATTTGAAGAAAAAAACAGTACATGGCAGAGCCCACTAGGGTTGTAAAATTTCAGATTGTGAGGGAAGAAGAAACTAATTTTATCTTAATACTCCTAACTAGAGGTGTGAGCTCAGTATATACTGAGCCAAATAAATACCTGATATAAATACCCGATATATAAAATACCAGTACCGTATTGGTATTTTTCTGATATGTATTCAGCCAAATACAGATAAGGGATTTTATTTGGCTACCGAAATAGCTGCACCTGAATAAAAGCTGATATTATTCTACTTTTATTTAGGCATGGCTAGAAGGCATTTAAAGGAGCTGCAGTGGCTCAAGTGGTTAAGACGCTGAATTGCAGGCTGTGGAAGGTCAGTAGTTCAGCAGTTCGAGACCTGAGAGTGCTGCATGACAGAGTGAGCTCCCGGCTCTAGTTCCAGCTCCTGCCAACCTAGCAGTTCGAAAGCAAGAAATTGCAAGTAGATAAATAGGTACCACTTCGGTGGGAAGGTAACAGTGTTCCATGCGCCTTGGTGTTTAGTCATGCCGGCCACATGACCACAGAAATGTCTTCGGACAGCACTGGCTCTTCGGCTTTGAAATGGAGATGAGCACCACAACCCTAGAGTCGGATTCGACTGGCTTTCGAGCAAGGGAACCTTTATCTTTACCTTTAGAAGGCATTTAAAGAGACCACAGTCTCTTTAAATGCCTTCTGAGTTCACACACTGAGTCATGCTGCCGTGGCGGAACAACTAATGTTTACCTGAATCCCAATACAAAACTGATATTGGTATTTGCGAATATTTGGGAATACTGATATTTTTCCAGTCCAACAGACCCAAATTTTAAAAAATACCATTTTTTTTGCACACCCCTACTCCTAACACCATGGGTTGCCAACTTTTTCTTTTAATGAACTACTTCAAAGTAATGAAAAATATTCACAGCTACTCCCCCACCCCAGCATGTCACCAAATTTTGTTCTGTCCTAGAAAGAGAACTTGAATCAAGAACAGCACCAGAAATGAGAATTTCAGAATTTCACATAAGGAGCACAGAGAAAATTCCGATGGAATAAAAGCCTTTAAAAATAAAGCTTAGAGTAGATCTTTGTGCAATCTCTTTCTGGTTTTCACAGGATACATGAGCTATTCTGCAGCAATGGGTGAGCTGCTAGTAGCTCACAAGCAACACTGGACACCCTGGCCCTACACAGACCATAATCCTGTGGTTGGAAAACAGGCACTCTGGAGAAGAGGCTAGGCAAGAACTCTTTTTTTCAACATGCTACCTTGCAATGAAAACGGAATAGGAGGAGGGGGACATTCACACACCATCTCCCTTCTGTATTCTAAGGGGGCACAATCCTAAAATGCATACAAGTCATAATGCTTGGATACTAGGGTTGCCAACTCCATGTTGGGAAATTACTGGGGATTTGGGTGTGCAACCTGGGCAAGGTGAGGAGGTGAGGAATGTCTTATGTCATACAGCAGCTTATAATGTCATACAGGCCATGCTCCAAAGAAGCCATTTTGTTTAGGGGAACTGATTTCTGTAGTTGAGACCAGCTGTAATTCCAGATCTCCAGGCCCATCTGGAGGTTGGAAACCCTTCCTGAAGCCTAGACCCGGTCCCACACCTGGACCACCAGGCCACAGTGAAGCACAGAAGTGATTGTTCTGCTCTGCAGTGGCAAGGACGTGTGAACTACGAGAAGGGTGGTGGCATTTGGTTTTTCAGCTGCTAAGACGGGAGGGATCTGTCTCTCAGAGATGTGTTTTGCTCCAAAGGGGATAAACTGTAATTTTGGTGTGTCAAGCGTACTGTTTTATTTCCTGTAATCTTATTCTTTTGTAATTTTATGGTTATGGTCTACAGCCCTTAAGCAAATGATGAACCATTTAATTGAAGGTCTTGCCCTGTCCTCTTTCCAGTTACCCCATGTCTAGGCCTAGCTCATTTAGCACATGATTCGCTATTGTCTTCTGGATACAATTTAGGGAGCTGAGATTATTTGTAATGGCCTCGAGAAAACAGGAAGATTCCTGCTAGATCAAGTCTGGTGCCTTGTCCAGCATCCCATTTTCAGGTGTGGCCAGCCATAGGGAAACGCTAAAGGTCACCCCATCATGGAATGCTCTCTCTTAAGTCTGCCTGGTACCCAGCCTTCGTAGCATCAGCTGAAAAGAATTTTCTGAGACTTTTGTTTGATATGGTATTCTAGTGATCGTGTCTTATTGCTTTTCTTCGTTTTTATTTGGATCTTATCTGCTCTACTGGTCTTATTGGTAGTCATGTTTTGAAATGACCTTGTTTATTGGATTCTCTTTTTTCTGCCTTTTGATGTTGTAGTAGCTGTTATTTTATGCTGGTGGATTCCCCCCCATCCCCCATTTAAGCTGTTTTTGTGGCTTTTGTAATTGAATCAAGATATTAATAACAAAATTTTGTTGTTTGATTTCTGACTGGTTGTAAGCCACCTCAACAAGTTTAATGGAGAAGTAGCTAAGAAATACTCTAAACAAAGAAGCTAGCAAGCAGGACTTGAAGGCAAACAACCCCCTTCCATTAAGTGTTCTCCAGCAAGTGGTATTCAGAAGTAGTGCTGCCTCTAAGCCTTTATTTAACTTATCCTTTGCCTTTCTGTTAAATAATAATAATTTCAAGGTGGATTACAATTATTAACAAAAACTGCAAACAGAAAAAGGAGCAAAAATGCAGGAGGGACTAAAGGCAGGAGGGACTAAAAAGGATCCAACGGACACCACAAGGAAGCGTGGCTCCAGGGAAGGGTGTCACCACAGAAACTGCTCTGCTCCACCTGCCTCACCTCTGAAGGAGGCAGCCACCCACAGCGGAGTCTCAGAAGATGAGATCAGGAAGGATCATATGGGAGATGACAGACCTCCCAGGCCCCAAGCTTTAGATTTGGTCCCAAGCTTTTAGAGCTTCGCAGAAAAAGAAGTGGCACTTTGAATGGCGACTGGAAACACAGTGGCACCAATGACAGAATCTTTTAAGTCTAGCAAAAAGGACCAGATCAGTAAATCTTAGTCATCAGCCTGGCTACAGTATTCGGAACCAGCTGATGGTCTTCAGAGTCATCCTCACGCAAAGTGTGCTGCTGTACTCAAAGCTGGATGTTAGCAGAGCAAGGTTCCCTCTGTCAAGGAAGGACTGAAGTTGATAGTTCCATCAGCCTAAACTGACAGAAGACGGTTCATAGCATGAGTACCACCTGCACATTCAGAAGGAAGGTCTGGAGTTAATGCCATCCCCCAGACGCAAGCCTCATTTTAAAGATGCTCATCAGCCTATTCTGCACAATCTTCTAGGGGAGCTGACTCACCAACAGCATCTTCAGTTTTGCTGGGTTAAATTTACTGGTCCTTCTTCAGCCCATTCCTAGATCCAGTATCTACCACACCCACTGCTGCTTCTAGTTCTATGCAGCTAACATACCTCACATCTTGGGGCACACAACTCTTCTAGGAGTAGCTCAAAGTGTAAATAGCTTTCCAAAGTGCTGCACTGCTTTTCCACTCTGGCAGGCAATTAGTATTTAAAAACAGTCAAGCAGGGACAGACTAATCTTAGTTTCTATACTAGAAGTGACAGAGCATATTTTTTGCATACACCAACTGTCATGTGAAAACATGAAGCTGCTTTATACTTAATCGGGTATTTGGTCTACTGAAGTTGATATTACCTCCTCTGACTCACACTAGATCTCCAAAAGTAGTGTGTCATGCTTGATATTTGAGCCTTTTAAGTGGAAATCCAAGGGATTGAACTTGGGACCTTCTGCATATTCTTTTTTTAAAGATGCTCTACCACTTGAGGACCTTTCATGTTCAATCCTCAGCATCTCCAATTAAGGGACAAAGGGGATTTGGAAAGACCTTTACCAAAGATCTTTTGTCAAAACAAAGAATGCCAAAGCACACACCATAAATGAAAAAGAAGAAGAAGAGGAGATAGGATTTATACCCTGCCCTTCACTACCCAAAGGAGTCTCAGAGCGGCTTACAAACTCCTTCCCCTTCCCCTCCCCAGAACAGACACCCTGTGAGGTTGGTGGGGCTGAGAGAGCTCTGACAGAAACTATGGCTTGTCCAATGTCATCCAGCAGGTGTAAGTGGAAGAGTGGGGAATCAAACCCGGTTCTCCCATATTAGAGTCCACGCACTTAACCACTACACCAAACTGGCAGTGCAACAGTGCACTTATATTGCAAACCTAACTACAGAAAATCTTGCATATAGGTACAGGAATCCAAACCTTTTGCTAGTCAGAGAAAAATACAGCCTAATCAACAGTTTAACTTGAACAAGACAACTTCATATGCACATGTCATAAACACATGTTACACACAAGCACTAAATCCTGCACATGCCGGAGGATGCACATGGCAAGCTGGCAATGTGCTGAGGCAGTTGAAAGCCAATACAAAGGTGGTCACTGTGTGCCATGGGAATAAACCCTTGCAGGACTTCTTTCCTTTGCTTTACAGTTCAAAACATAATACGGAAAGGTATTAATACAGAGCATGACCACTGAAGCAATTCTAAGGTCCTGCAAGTAGACAAGAGGCATGCCCAATAAAAAGTTGCTGCTTCTATTCCATCTTCCTGTCCAGCCAAGCCTGCCTTCTTTGTCCCTTGCTGGCACTCACCATCTGACGGAAAGCCTTAGAGTCCTTGGTCCGGGGGAACGAGCGCTCGGGTACCCAGCGAGGCACCAGCCCCTCGGTGGAATTGGCCTGGGCCCGTTGCAGCTTGGCTAAAATGGCCTTCTCTTCTTTCTATTGAAAAATAGCACAAGTCACAGTGGTTAAGTTTTAAAAAGAAAGAGCAATGAGCCCACTGCTGTGGCTTCTTCCTTTCCCCCCCTTAGGCTGTATGTGAATTTGGAGTTTTTTCTTTTCTTTCTTGGCAGGTTCCAGGTATTTCAGGGAAGGAGGGTGTGCAAGAGGTCCTTCTCCTGTGGTATGGGGTAGACTCCAAAATATTTTGTAGGGGCAATTTTCTGATCAAACTTGAGATGTAATGTTGACCTTCCCTGCCCTGATCTCCTGTTGATACTTCCCTTGATTGTATAAGTCTCTGTTTTTATGAATTTTACTCTTAACATTTAGTCCACACCCCAGAATACTTTAAATTTTTTTCTTTTCTTTTCTTTTTGGAGTGGTATGTATGTAGAATGTATTAAATAAAATTAATTTAAAAGAAGAGGAAAGAGCAATGGAAAAAATCCTTTCCAACATCTTCCTTCAGTTTCAACTTTAGACAACAGGACATTCACCCTTTCAATGAACTATGCTCAGAGCAGGGAACCAGTGCCTTGTAGGTGGACATCAAGGTTTTGCAGCCCTCTATTAGTGCAAAATACTTTCACCTGACCACAGATGGACTCACTCGTTTCTGGCTGCAGCCCACAATGAAGAAGGTCTCGATGTTATGCTCCTTAAGGTAGGCATTGCGCTCACCCCCATGCCCAGGTTCCACTTCATAGTCCCCATTCAGGTACTGCAGCGTTGCCCGTGTAATATGGATCCGCCTGCCATAAGAATATACATATATGAACAACTGAACCTGCCTTATACCAGCTCATCTCATGGGGCTGTACACACTCAGTGCGTACTCTTGACAGGCAGCAGCTCCCCAGTACCTCAGGCAAAGATGGTCTTTCCAGCACCTGGCACCCAAGATCCTTGAAACGGAAGATGACAGAGATCAAATCCTGGACTTTCTGAGTGCAAAGCATGCACTCAACCACTGAGCCACAGCCCTTCCTTTTCTACCACAGAACTCTGCCACTCAGCCACCCCATTTTGTAGATCATACTTCTCATCTAATACCGAGACACCCCTACAAAGAGCCACACTTGTCACTACAGAAGAACTATTTTCCATCTATCAGAATGCAAGGAAGGAACAACACAAAAGCAGCCTGGTTTGGGTGGAGAAGAAAGGGATGGAGCAAGAGGTTGGGGACTGACAGTTAAACAGCTGCAATGGGCATATCACAGCAGGAGCACAAGCATGGTGGGGCCAAAGAAAGCCTCTGCTGGGGGGTAGAATTTGAAAGGATGGCTTCATGAGAGGGGGAGGAGGAGGGGTATGTCCACAGGAAATGGAGTAGTACAATGGTCTTCAACTTTTCCAGGTCTCAGATTCACTGAGCCACAAAAACAAGTGACTTAAATTACATCAGAATCACATGACAGGAAGAGGAAGGGCCAGAATTATGGCTTCCATGGAGTCAAGATTAGGACTGCAGCCAGTATACCAAGATAGCCAGGTACAGGAAACACAAGCCAAGTAACCAGCAGGTATACCATCATGAGGAAAAAGCCAAGAATCAGAGCCATGGAAGAATCCTGTCCAACACTGAGTCCCCTCACCTCACCATACTGCTGCTCTCAGAATGCATAGAAAGAGGCCGAAGATGTAGTGCCCTTGCTGTTCACACACACACTACCAGTAGGTCTTTCCAAAAGGCCGCCAAGAAAGTGGCTCTATAGAGGCTCACAGTTCAATAGGTAGGACTCCATGGTCTACCTGAGAGTCCCCACCCATGGGCTGAAGACCACTGGGCGAGTAGAAGGAATAAAGGCAAGAGTGGTTTGAACCAAAGGGAGATTATAGTAGATAATGTTGTACAAACTATACAGCACAAGAAAGCTGACGGGCTATAGCTGGAGTACAGAGTGTGAAACATCAAGGAGTAGAAATGTGAAACTGATGGAAATGGCAATAGCAAAACCCAGTGCAGAAGCTTCAGAAGAGGGATGACAGAATCAGGCTGAGGGAAAGGTAAATCTTAGCAGACCTTGATCACAGCTACCACGATTTATCAAAGCAGGGACTGCATGTTCTGTGGGACTCCATGGTTTCTTGATTAGCAAGCGTCAGCAACACCAAGCTTATGGGGGGGGGTGCTCTGCAAACATGGCTCTCCCAGAAGAAACACAGAAAGGTGGTGGAGAGGTCAGTTATTGCCCTGGACAGTGCTTGCTGTTGTAGAAGAATTGCTGTTAAACATTCAGTGATGCCTCTTGAATTCCTGGAAAACACCCATTCCTGATCTCCATTAGTAATACTTTATTGCAGGCCCTTTAGTGAAGAGAAGATAGCTACACGACTATGAGGAGAATCTACTGGATGGTGCCAGTGACATCAACAGAAGATACATCACAAATAGGCTGTTCCCTTTGGCAATTAACACTGTCCAATTCTGGGGCAGATATTAAAAGTGCAATTGAGTCTCTCTGAAACAAGGCTGTCCTTCCAGCAGAGAGGCTAGAGCCACCCGTGTTTTTAGATGGGGTCAAGGGTATGACCACAGTGCTAGCAGAAAGCTTCCAGAATAGCCCTAGGAAGCAGCTCTCCCCCAGTTCTTAATAGCCATGCATCTCAACCACACTCACCACAATATATGGTGCTATCCCAGTCAACACTGTCTAACCCACAGCCCCATCTAGATACTTGAGCAACTATGAAATGCTCCCCCCAAATCATTCATTTAATGCAGAATCAAATTTCTTCAATACCCCAGATCCTCTACATGCTTTATCCAGCCCTGTAACAACCTGACTCACCCAGCTTTTCCACCAGCCTCCATGTGGTTGGCCAGGGTGACATCGTTGGACCAGACATCAAACTGCCACTTGCGCAGCCCCAGGACTCCGCAATGCACGCGCCCACTGTGGATCCCGACACGCATGTTCACATTCACGCCTGTCACCTCACGCACCAGCCTGGAAGGAGGAAATGGAATGAGCATCAACCGCCCCCCCAATCTCTTCTATACACACTCTCCTCAAGGGTTAGTGAAAGACCTAAAAGGGAAACTTAGGTATAGGGAGGAGATGCTGCCCCGAGCTAACTGGAGGAAAGACAGGATCAAAATGTGACAGATGCCATGTGTCATGTTGACTGGGGAAAGAGGGAAGGACAACTTTTTAGAAGGTGTGTTTCAGAATCGTGAACAAGGCTCACTGCAGGCAAGGGAGGAGAAGAGAGAAAAAGACTCTAGGATCAATAGACAAGTTTGGCCAATATGGTACAGTGAATGCAGAAGGTCAGGGCATCTAATGTATAAATTCCTCATCGTATACCAGGACAATAAACACAGAACATTGGGGCTATGGAGAAGCAACCCAGGGGTGGGGCAAAATGTCATGGCCCTCTTCCTATATACCTCACAAATGCCATCAGTGGATAACACAGTACACTTAAGCACATAGAACAGTGATACAGTAATGCTCACAGATTGATCAGTCATGAATACCAATCCACTCAACAGGCAAACAGGCTTCCTCTTGAAGCCTCTAAGCCACTGCTCTAAAGGTCAAAGGTTGGATAGGTATAATCTTGTTTGGCCACTAACCTTAGACAATATGACCCAATACAGCCTCATGGCTGGACTGCGGGGTCCATGGGCAATTTCCCCCCTCCTTTCTCCACAAAATTACATCCTTCTTCACTATTTCCTGATTTTGCAGTTCCACAGACATGAGGCTGTCTTATACTGCATCAGACCACAGGTGTATCTACTCTGACTGGCAGTGGATCTTCAGTAGAGGTCTTTTCACATCACCTATTTGATCCTTTCTTAGCTGGAGAATGAACCTGGGGACCTCTACATGCAAAACAGATGCTCTATCACATGCCACTCTCTGTACATTTACAGCCACCACTTTGGGGTGTGCACCTGTGAAAATAATTGTTTGATGTGCCACTGACCACACATATAATGAGGGAGATGAAGTCTGTCCAGCAAGTAGGGCTCTTTGGGAATGGAAACTGAAGCAAAGTAAGCAGGAACTGGACTTGCGGCTTGGCTAGGAAAGTGATGCAGCCCCAAGGGACAACCAAGAGCTTGGGAAGCTGCAACCAAGAGCTTGGGAAGCAGCGCAGCATGTAGAGGGCCAGAATTCAACCTAGATAGTCCAGACTTCCATTGAGAAGGCTGCTCATACTGATAAGCATTCCACAGGGCCAAGAGAGTCCACTTTAAGAACAGGAAGTCTGGGGCGGCCTCTGCTTGGTGTACCTCTGTAAAGATTTCCAAGTAGTACAGGCTCAAGCAGATGTACTCTGCCTTAAAACTGCAAACTGTGTTAGTCCACAAGACCTTACTCAGCATACGGTCTTATTTCAATATGTCATACTGCAAGGAACCTGAAATATGTTTTGGGAAGGAAATTGGTAGCAAAGGGCAAGGAAGGAAATCAATGATATGTGGGTCGGAAAGGACCAGAGAGTAGTAACTGAAGAGGAAGCCCTGCAGAAGCTGTTCAAGTGCCAAGTGCTCTTAGATTCTGATCCTCCAGCTGACAATAACAGTTTTCCAATAATCTCTCTTCCATCATCAAAGGGCCCAGAATCTTCATGTTTTAAAACCAGCTCCAAGCTTTTGCATGGAACACCATAGTCCTGTACACAGAATTCAGGCACCTGGGAATCTGGGCAGTGTAATGCTAGTAGTCCAGCACTGCCATCCTGAGCAGTTTCACCCTTCCAAGCCTATGAAGTCAATGGGCACAAAAGGGTGCAACTCTGTTTAGGAGTGCACAGTTGCTGACATTTATTATGTACCCTCACAGTCAAAATGAAGTGTCTGGATCTAAACTTGATCCCCAAAATGTGTTTCAGTTCCACAGCTGTCCACCCTAGCAGCCATTTCTTCCTCTCTGGTGTAAGGTGCCATCAAGCTGCAGCTGACTCAGGGTCTTCAAGACAAGAGATGAACAGAGGTGGTTTGCCGTGGCCTGTTTCTGCATAGCAACCCTGGACTGCCTTGGTGGTCTGCCATCCAAGTACTCGCCAGGGCCGATCCTGTTTAGCTTCCAAGAGCTGACAAGATTGGGCCATGCAGGTCAGGGCGTGACCTCTCTACTACTGCACTGCTGTTGTTTTTAAAAAGGACATAGTAATTAACTTTGCATAAATGAAACATCAAAGACTAAATATATTCCCTCCATTACACTAAATATATTCCCTCCATTACACTGTACAACTGCAGAACTTTGCAGTGAGAACCATTAACGCTCTGAAAACTTCAGCTTTCCCATTTTGAAGAAAAGCAAGTTTCTAAGCCTTGTGGCTCCAAAGATAAAGTGTGGGCAATGCCCTCAAAGTTTTCAGGGCATGGGAATGAGTAAGAGGAAGAATGACATTAAGGACTTCTAGTGGTCAGAATCCAGGAAGGCTGGTCTCCACTCCTGTTAGCCAAAGCAAAAATAAGAATTGTTAGGGGGCAGAGATTCTCTAATGCATATGAATTATTATGTTCCAAAATTTGGGGTTTTTTAAACACAGAATTTTGACTTTCCCCACTGCAGATTACACTTCTCTGGTAATGCTATCTCAAATCAGCAATTACATTCTCAGTGGATGCTGAAGTGGGTTTGTAGCTAAAATACCAGTTTGTGCAAGCACTTGGAAACTTTGTATAATTAATTCTGTTTAGGAAAAAAGGAAAGAAAAAGTAGGTAGTCCAGCACATCCAATGCAACATGCAAAAAAACAAAACAAAAAGGAAAGTCATGCTGTCTATCGGGACCTACCAAATAACACAACACAATAAGCTAGCTTCTGAGCACTCCAAAACTCTTCATCCAGCTGAATGTTTAAAGAGAGTGTGTGTTGTTTTTTGATGTTCAGCCTGATGAAGAGTTCTGAAGAATGCAAAATCCTGCACACTATGTTGTTCAGAGGAAGACTGGATTAATGTCATACATCTACGGTGTATTCAAAGCACCCTGTGGAGCACGCAGCACCTTGAAAGCCAAGTCCCTTTTGCAAATTCCCCCTCTCACACTCACGAAATGGCCTCAATCATGTCAACACCCATCTCCACGCAGCAGTGGGCATGGTCTGCCCGTGGTTCTGGCAGCCCTGAGACACAGTAGTAGCAATCACCCAGGATCTTGATGCGGAGGCAATGATTCTCCTGCCAAAAAAAGGAAGGGAGGGGGGAGTCAGCAGCAACACTAGCTTCAACTGGGAGTATAATCCCTCTACAAACTGCTCTCATCTCAGTCGACAACCCTCTGCTCCCTCACCTATTAATTCCCATGAAAGACCCCTGGTGCCAATAACTATACTTCTGCAGGGCAAGGACAACCCCCATCCCAGAATGCTGTGTGCCGCTTCAAGGAAGCTACTTTTTCCACACAAAATGAAGTAACAGCATCAAAGACATACATTTAGGAGGACCATTTCACACACAACCATGTTTGCCACAGGTATACTGATGGTTCCTGCACCCTTCTGTGCACATCCAGAATCCTGACTGGGCTGTGGTTCTCCAGTGGATTCATCCAAGTATTTCAGGACAAAGGGCCTGCATCATGATTTTGCTGCAGAAAACCTCTGTGAAATGCAGATGTACTTATAGCAAACTGAACTTGCCTGGTGTGGATCTGAGAGGCTGGGGAAAAACTGTATTCTACAGGAAAAATAGCTGTGAAAACAGTGCCCCCCAGGATGTTCTGAACTACAGTGCAAGCAAATTCAGAGTTATTCCAGTCTAAGCTCATCAAAATCAACGGCCTTACTGGAGTAATTCCTGTGAGGACTGCATTGAAAAGTTCTTTCTGAGATGGCCAGTCTAGGTCAGAACAGATCCAAGGAAGGACTGGGCATCGGACCAGGGAATGGGAGGGGCACGGAGTTCTTTGACAAAGCTGGGAGTGATGTGGGATTTTCAGAAAATTATGAACTGGGATATTTTCCAGAGCCCAAAATAGACTGTGATCCATTTTGGCATTTTTACTAAATGTTCGAAGTCAAACAAAACTAAAATACACCCCCCCATTAATGTTATGTGCTGAATAAAACACCTCACAAGATCTACCAATAGTCACAACTATTTGAACTGAAATATTTTATTAGGAGAAAAAAATTAATAAACCACATTTAATGTGGTTTAGATGTTATTATTCTAACAAATTCAAAGCTTTATGTAGAAATTATTTGTATTGGCACACATGTAAAAGTTTAAAGAAAATAAACACTAGCATGCACTTCCCTTGCTCATCTAAATTTTAAGGAAAACAGCAACAAAGGCTCTGAAGCTTATTAACATAGTGGACATGCAATCCTAAAAGGAGTTACAGCCAATGCTCCCTTCTAAGCTGTGGAGTCTCGTGAGCAAAAAACCTACTTTGTGAGCACCTGGCATTAAAGTTGTGAGCAAGCGATTCAGAGGGGCATAAATTAGTTTACTCTGGAGCCATCCTTCCTGAGGCAAAAATGTGTGAGCTGGTGGCTAAAAAACTGTGAGCTAGCTCACACTAACTCAGCTTAGAGGGAACACTGGTTACAGCCTTCTAAACTCAGTGTCTCCATCAACTCTGAAGGGTGTTAACTCTGGGTCAGCTCAATATGATAGTGCCATTCTAAGGAAAATATTGTGTATAACATGTCACTGGTACATTCATCTTCTTAAACAGATTTTTTTGCACACTTAGGACACTCTGACATAGAATCATAGAACTGGAAAGAGCCATAGAGGCCATCTAGTCCAACCCTCTGCTCAGTGCAGGATTGGTCTAAAGCATCTCTGACAAATGTTCGTTCAGCCACTGCTTGAACATTGCCAACGAAGGGCAGCTCACCACCTCCCTAGGCAGCCAATTCCACTTCTGAACTACTCTTACTTTAAAAAACATTTTCCTAATATCCAGACGGTACCTTCCTACCCGTAATTTAAACCCATTATTGTGAGTCCTGTCCCCCGCTGCCAACAGCAACAGCTCCCTGCCCTCCTCTGAGTGACAGCCTTTCAAATACTTAAAGAGAGCAATCTTATCCCCCTTCAGCCTCCTCTTCTCCAGACTGAACATTCCCCTCAGCCTTTCCTTGGAGGGCTTGATCTCCAGGCCCCAGATCACCCTCATCGCTCTTCTCTGCACCCTCTCCATTCTGTCCACATCCTTTTCAAAGTGAGGCCTCCAGAACTGCACAGAACCCTCCAGGTGCAGCCTTTCCAATACAGCACACCACAGGACTAGGACATCTTGTGATCTGGATGTTATATCTTCAGTTACTCTACTGCACTGACACCTAATTCAGTGGTTCAGGAGCTACAAGGCCCTCTTTGACATGCTACCTGTGGCACTATTCCCCAACATGACATCTGCCCCATTTTTCAGGAATGTGTGCAGTGCTGTTGCCCAGTTGGTCTTGAGGCTGGCAGATTGTTCCCACTTAGCACAGAGAGAAGTTTTAGCCATGTCGTCTCTTACAATACTAAGCTCAACTTGAACTCTTTAACACAGGGAAGCTTTTATCTTTTAACATCCAGTCTAAGAAAGAATTTCACAGAACTTGAAAGCCTGCACATGGCTTTGTGTCACAAGTCTGACTTGCCAGTCCTTCTCCTCACTATAAGTACCCAAGGGCTGGCTAAGCTTCAACAGGGATAGGGACAGATGAGCCTACATACTCAGAGCTACTCTGTATGTTACGGTTACACATTCAGTATTCTTACTGCAGATGTATCTGGTAGAGCGCTACACAGGGCATTCTATAGTCAAGTGGTTCTTTTGGTTGATGGAAATTGCAAATGCTGTTCTCTGTGAGCTGCCGAGTGAATACCCTACCACTGCTCTCGTGCAATCATGGGAAGCACTTGCACACCTCAGTAGTTTCAGTTCTTCGGCTTGAGGCAAATCTGCTTGAACCTCATTCCCTCACATGAAGGATTCTGAGTCTTTAGGCAAAGGCCATTTACCCAACTTCATACCCTTCACTTGATGCCGTGCAATAAGGTCCACCCCATGCATGATTTGTAAGTAACCAAAAGCACTAAAATGGTAAAAGATGTTGCTTTCATCCTTTTCCATTTAACAAACAAAAACTTGCTCTGCAGGTTAAACCATTACCAATCAATGGATTAGCTGTCACTTGCAGTCCATCCGAGGGGGGAATGAACCGAACGAACGAACGAATGAATGAATGCATGAATGAATGCATGAATGAATAATATTCTTAACAATGAAGACATCAGGTCTCAGGGAGTCAACGAACTCCATATTCTAGCATTGCACAAATGAAATCCATTTTCTAACAAATCTATTGGATGGTGAATCTCCTTCCTCACTAGCCAGACAGTTTTGTCATAACCACTATATTCCATACCAAGAGGCTATAGGAATTTTAATTTGGTTTAAAGTTAGGTGAAGTCATACCTTGGTTTGGAGTTTGGATTTATGATGTGTACTTTACCCTGATTTAGCCTATATGTGAACATACAGACATTCCCCCCAACACATGCACACATTCTTCCTAAGGATAATTGCGTGGGAAAAAAGATAACTGCTACTTTGAAACTGTCCAGTTTGCCTGATATGCTATTAAAATCCATTCATTCAGTTGCATTGTTTCATAAACTTAATCAGGATTTTTAGACATGGAAAAATTTCCATTAAAAAAAAATACAAGAGTAAAAAATGTTCTGTCTGATATCAGTGGACAGCTGTAACATCAAGAAGGGACTGTCTAGCAGAGCTGGACACCAAGGAGAGAGCATGGCATTATCTTCTGGCAGAGCGACCAGCAGCACAACAGTGGCCCCATAACTTTCCTTCACAGGCCCAGATAAGCTTTCCACCCCAGTTCCACGCCCCCAGTATTATCTTCCTTACTTACCGCAGCCAGTTTGTCAAAACGTGCAAAGAGCTCATTCAGCGTCATTACCAGCTCCTGTGCCGTACACTGAGATGCCAGGCTAGTGAAACCCTCAATGTCAGCAAACAGAATGCTGTTTGGGTGGAAGGAGAAGTGAATATTAGAACTTTCAGCCATCCTACAGCCCCCTAAGTCCCCGACAGCTTCTCTTCCCCCACTCTCCTCTCCCACTCAAAAAGCACTCTACAATATTAACTCCTCCACATTTGCTGTAGAATGTTCTTTGGTTAACTGCAGCACTTGAGCCCTGCTTGTTCTCAGGTTTCTCCTCCCCCCATTCCAACATCCTAGTACCTGACATTGTCATGTTTCTGGATGTAAATCTTGTGGAACATCATGTCCTCCTTCTTGGTGTTAATGTCCTCCTTCATCTCCATGGCCACATGCTGCGGCAGCACCGACAGCAGAAGCCGCTCCTGTCCGCCGTCATGAAAGAAAGACCCATTACAAATTTCTCCCAAACAACAATTTTGTTGCAAAATTCCAAGACAGCACCAATACCCTAGTCCTATTATCAGCCAGAGTATTCACACTATGTTCCCTTCCCAATGTATTTTTGCCTTCTCCCAAAAAATGAATTCTCCCTTCCCACTTCTGGCAGCCCTTCCCTACAGAGAACGAAACCATCATAGCACTTGTGTAGCGTAACCAGGAACTAGAGAGTCCACAGTGAGATCTTTCAGTGACAGCACCTGCTCTCAGCCATATTCCTCCAACCTCAGCTCACTCCCCAATACCACAGTCCAATCCTCACCCCGCACCAGTTCCCCACCTGCTGACGGTTCTCACGTTGCAGGTGCAGCCGTGCCTGGATGTAGCCACGTGTCTCCTGAAAGGCCTGGCGTTGTGACACCTCAGCTGGGTAGTGGGTACAAATGCCGATGATGTTGGTACAAAGGAAGATCAAAATGTTGGCACTGAGCTGCAAGCAAGAGAGGAACTTGTGTGAAGAATCCACTAGTCGGATTCTTGATAGTTGGCAAAGCAAAAAGCTAGACCCCATCCCCTTGTAGAAATGAGCCCATTATTTCGCCTCCCACAGAGCCAGCTTCAACCCTGCTTTCTGCACTTTGCGTGGTGGGCCTTCTTCCTCTGCCACAAGCTGGGCTGCCCTCCCTTCGCTGAAGAATGAATTGGAAGCTTTGTCCAAGGAGATGCTCCCGATCCATAAAAGAAGCTTTTGTAATCCCTCTTGCTGACCAGGGTATGGAAGGCACAAGTGGGGTGAGTGGGTGGCAGGAAAATCCCAAGAGTGTGGCTCTAGGAGAGGAATAATGGGAACAGAAAGAGGGAAAGTTTACTAAAAGGCATATTGGAGTGGGGAGATTGTGAAGTACCCCGTAACTATGCACAGAAATCTCGACCTCTTCATACAAGCCTCCTCCCTAGGAAGTTATCCAAGCCTGACCCTTTAACCACTATAGAACAGTGTGAGGTGTTTTGAGCAGAGTATCAAAGACCTGGGAGACTCAACCTCAGTTTTCCATTCTACCAATCACATCTCTCAGTCTCTCACAACCTAGCCTACCTCACAGGGATGCCGTAAAGAAAAGACAGAGGAAAGGAGAGCCACCTTTAGCTCCTCAGAAGGAGGGCAGGATAAAAAAAATTGTGACGCAGATCACTGGTTGAAGTTTTCTCAGCCATGAACTCCCTAACTGGCTTTAAGCAAGCCACTATTCTTTCAGCCTCAGTCCTCTTCCCACCACCACCCCAGCAATATAGAGGAATAATAATAGTGGCCTATCCTACAAGGCTGTGAACTAACACAATGTGCTCTGAATATTTTCAAAGTGCTATAAATAAATGTCAAGTATCCCCTCTACCATGACTACTGGCACTATAAGGTATCCAGCTGAAGAGGCCCTGAACTAGTGGCTTAAAGAAGGCACAACAAGGTTAACATTAAATGTTTTCCTCACACAATTGTCGGTATGCCTGTAGGACAGAAAGCGGGCAAACCTGACCTAGGATTATTACCATTACAGAGTGCTTCAAAACTAAGTGGTTAGTATTTTTAAGGCTTCTCATAAATACTGATTTCTGCCTGGGTACCAGAACATCACTGTCACTAACTACCACCACTCCTAATTCATGAGCTAAGTAAGTAGTATGGATGTCCAGTAGCCACTGAGGCATGGCAAAAATGCCAAGAGTGGGCAGAGGAAAGCTGCTTTCTACAGACTGCTTACAATCCCAAACACAGAATCACAATGGAGAGGAGATAACTTTATAAAGCAATTTCCATCAGGAAGAAGACATCCCTTCAGCATGCAACCATCACCATTTCACAAAGCACTTCAAAGGCAAAATTAATAAGAGACTAACAAACAATGCAGGGCCCAAAATGACTGCAGAATTATCACTCTACTGGAAAAACAGCTTTGTTTACAGAGTTTATAAATTCCCCAATAAAGGTTGGCATGATAGTATTATCACTTCAGAATAACTTTGAATATTCTTTAATTGAATTGCTACAGGGCTTGGAAAAGCAAAGTTCTTCTGCTCCACAAGTTACAATAGTCAGTCCTGCTAAAGCATGGGGAAGGGACTATTCTACAAAATATATTAAATATGTTACAGCATGCTTAAGGGGGTTGTTACATAATTTTGGAGACTATATATTTAGTTAAAATGCTTAAACCTAACCATTTGGTAGAGTATAGCATACTCAATAAAAAAATTCACAGAAATAATAAAGACATGTACGCATGTAGAAAATAACACAACAATGCAGGTAAAATTAAAACTCACAAGTTACAGTGCAATCATATGCAAAATTAGCCCAGTCTAAGGTCCCTGTTTTTAATTTGCTTAGAGTGATCTGCTAGGACTTCACTCTAAGGTTGCAATTCTAAACACAGTTACCACGGATAAATCCCATTGAATTCAGTGCTTAGACTGAACTAAAAGGCACAACTATTTTTTACAGAGTCCCCAGGCACAAGCCAGGTACATCATCATCATTTTAGAGTCAAACATGGGCCACTTAAAAATGTTCCAAAGGCCCAATCCTTTACAAGTGCCAAAATGGCCAGCCCCCTCCCTCACATGGGGACACCATAACATTGTGCCTTTAAAAATACAGGTTAAAACAAATAAGTGTGTTTTAACTGCCTTTCCAAAAATGACCAGGCAGGATAGTCAAATTAACTTGTCAGAGAGGATGTTCTATAGTCTTGGACCACAATCACTTGCTGTTACCCTTCAAATGGGTGGCATGAAAGGCAGGGGCCCTGCTAACTCATCTCCAGGTAGGTTTGTATAGGAGAAGAAGGCGGTCCTTCAGGCAATTCAGCCTCAATTGACTTGCGACTTTAAGATATCAAAACAAAAATTTCAAATTGTGTCAGGAAACAAACTGGAAGCTGATGTAAGTGGATCAAAATAGGTTAACGTGATCAGGGTGGTGAGCCCCAAACAACAACTGGATAGTTGTGTTTTGGCCTAAACTGAAGCTTCCAAGGACTCTGCAAAGGCAACCAAGTATGGCATGCACCTTACAACAACCTTGTCTGGATGTTACCAAGGCATGTGTAACCATGGCCATGACTCTAGACAGGGTGACACTGCCTAAGCCAATAAAAATACTGCAGAATAGAGGGCTGGATCCTCTGACTCTCTTCCACCAAGTTTTCCTTCAACAGTGAAAGACTTCCTTCAGCAGAGGAAGCCTTTGTTCACTAGAAAAAGTCATTATCCAGTGGAGGAAGTATTTCTGAGGTGAAAAGAAGACTTTGCAGAAGAAAATCATAGGACCCAACTTAGAGGAAAGGAGTCCTAGGATACAACCCAGAGCACCAAATTTCAATGTGGAAAACCGGGTTCCAAGTCCTCGGCCAGATAGGAAATCTACATAGAGTCACAGGAAAGCACTACACGGAAGAAGACTGTCTCTGTGATTGACAGACAAGGAAGCAAAGGAAAGATGTGGCTCTCCACAAACATCCACATTTACCTGGCAGGAAGATGACTACCCCCCAACAAAATGTTCTGCCCTAAAGTTTTTTTTTTTTAAAGTACTGTATGTAATTGTAAACTATATATAACTTTAAGACCTACCCCCCTTTTTCTTGACGGCACATGTAAAAAATAAACCATGATGTTCCTTTCAGGTAAATAGGGTTCCTGAAGTGTCACACATCTGGCAGCTTTACAGCACCCGCGCTCTCCTGCTTATTCCCAGAAGAAAGGTCTTATCCAGTCTTACCAACCTTAGTGATAGCAAACCACAGCCTTTTTTAAAAAAATGCAGATATGAGAGTTTTTCAAATCTATTTTTAAAAACCCATTTCAATAGAGGGGCTCAGATGTGTCACCATGAGAGCCTGGAAAATGCCAGATCATTATTCTATGTCACCACCCCCTTGGGGCCTCTCTCCCTTCCTCCCGGCTTTTCCCTCTGCGCACACATACTACTGCACTGCTACTACTGTGGGGTTCCACCCTTTAATGATTTGCATTTAAGAAATACATTATGTAGAAGTTCAGATTCAATGGGGATAAAAATAGAAAACAAAATGATATACCTAGGGGCCGGGCAACAGAATGACAAAAAGATGATGCAACTACCTATGAGCATAAGGGTTAACACAGCTTTTGCACTTTGTGGAAATGAACACAAAAGCATTACTTAGACATGCTCAGTTCAGCAACTGACAAGGTACCCAGACACAAACAGACCAATCCAAGACTAGCTACCCCAGCATATAAAGGGCTGGGACAAAGCTATCAATGTTACATTACTACAACAGCACCACGTAGCACATTATTACACAGCACCGATATGCAGTGACAGTGGTTCAGAGATGCTATTGTAGCTTAGGACATGGTTTTCTGTGGGGTCCCAAACATTACTGCCACACTAGCCTCAGCGATACAGGGAAGTCAGTAACTTTTACTGCATCAGCTTCCAAGTTTTTTAAAAAAAAGAATTGAACACTACAGAACTCTTCAACATCCAAATGCTTGCATAAGTCTATTCTATTCCATGTAAACATTGGCAGTGCAATCCTGAACAGTTACATCCTTCTAAGTTAATTGAAGGGTTTGGAAGGGTGTAACTCTGCTTAAGGTTGCACAGTTAATTCCACAGGTGATTCAAGAACTTGAGAAGTAAAGGACTTGAGAAATAAAAATGGACAGAGTGGACATTGGAGGTTGGGGGGTTCCCCAGAAAAGGAGAGGAGGCAGGGCGCAAAAATTCTTCCTCTCAGCAACTGGAAGCCCCTCTTGAACAGTTTCTGGGTCTCAGCCTCAGACTGACCACAAACATTGAACCATGTGAGGACTATTCTCATTACAAGAACTTAAGCAAAGATTCCACTGAGATGCTGTCAGGTGTGAATCTTGACCAGCCTGCACTGAATAAATAAATGAAATGCTAGTGAGAGCAGTCGAGATCTCAAGGTGCCCCCCCACGCACACTGTTACTATGCACTGATGGTGAAATTGGGCAGGAGTGCACAGGTACTGATGGATGGCCAAGTCACTTTTCACTTACAGTCAGCACGAAGTGGAGAGTTCCAGGAGATCATTTTGGATGCCCCAGTGAAATCATATTCTACTCGACCCTTGGGAAACTGGGGCAGAGCTGTGCTGAGGAAGAGCCAGCATGGTCAGAGACAGCTCACATTACCCCAGCGGCACAGGAAGGAGCCATACAGCAGTAAGTCCCTGCTGCAAGTGTCACTTGAGAAGGAGACTTTGGCCTTTAAGCTTGGAGGCAGCCACTTGCTTGCTCATTCAACAGTGCCTGGGAATCAGAGCCAATTGCTATCCCAATTCCAGCCTTAACAGCCTTTTCTTTTCACACCCAAAGCCTCAAATCTCCTACAACAAGAAATCTCCCCCCCAATTAGTGTAGGGTTTTGACTGTTCCTTTCCCAGCACTTTTCAATCCGCTTGCTTTGTCTCCCAAGTGCTCATTATCCAGGCCCTCCTCCTGTGGCCCTCCCTCCTTACCTGTTTCCAGAGGAAGGAGTCCATACGGTTTTGATGCCAGGAGATTACCAGGTGCAGCACTGAAAGCAAAGCCCCAGCCAGCACGGCTGCCCGCATACGCACAGGCAGAAGAGTGTAGATGATGTAGATGAAGAAGACGCTCCACCAGACCCCCTCAGAGGCGCTACGAGGTGAGACCAGAAGGGTGCACACGGCCTGCACGCCGCATAATGCCCCGATGACCAGGTAACTCACAGCCCACATGCAGTCCTGGTGGAAGCCAGTCCGGTTGCAGAGAACCATAAGGGACAGAAAGAGAGCAGCCGCCACAGCAAGGGCAGCGGCATAGGGCACACGGGGAGCACCAGGCACACAGTGAAACAGCAGCATGATGCCACAGGCAAGCACCAGGACTCCCATGAGCACAGTCAACGAACTCTGGTTCATCTGGAAGAAGTAGCGCTGATAGAGGCGCTCCAGCTTGGCTGAGCGGAAACGCTTCGAACGGAACACCTGCAGGAGGCGCCGGCTGCAATCGCTTGCCGAGAGTCCCTTGGCCTCGCTCCCCGAGCCACTGCCATCCTCGAAGCCCAGGTCCACAGCTTTGAGTCCCAGGTCTCCTGTCCCAGGACCGGGTGGCAACGACGGCTGCTGCTTCTTGCCATAATGGTCCTCCTGCCATGAACAGTTCAGCCCCAACCCCCCGCTGCCTCCTCGCTCCAGCTCTGGGTCCTGTAGGCAGCTCATGTAGCGCGGACCACAAAGTGCCGGGCGATGGCGCTTGGGTCCATTGCGCTCGCCCCAAGCGGTCTTCCGCTCGTCCACTTTGGGCACCAGGATGCCACTAAACCAGGACATGCTGCAGGAAAGGAAAACTAGGTCAGAAAAAGGTACAAACAGCAGCAAAAGCTGCAGAGAAGGGAGAATTACTCAGAGATTTGCCTCTCCAAGACACGCAGATGCATACAGTCCAACAGGAGAAGCAGTTCCTGCCTGAGTGTCACACCACAGAAATGTGCAAACCAGCAGGCAGGAAATACTCCATGTACCCCTTTTTCCAGAAGAGCCACAAAACAAGAAAAAAGGAACTGGTGGATCAGCCGACTATTGGTAGCTGGGGCCCTGGGGCCAAAGAACAGTGGCCAAAGAACAGTGGGATGCTTTCATTGTAGGTTATTGTAAAGTTTACAGGATTCATAGTACACAAGAAGCCAGCCACTAAACAGAACACACTCCGGCAACAAGAACAGACTGCACAAGATGACAAGATGAGGCTTGAGTGGCAGGAGTAGTACGGCAGTGGGCACAATCAAATATCTCCAACATAAGGAGAATGGGACAGGGCTAGCCCATGTAGGATCTCCAGGAAGAGAGCATCTAGAGTTCCTGCAGAGGAAGGTCTGATGTGATCAGGGAGCCATATTCCACAACCCCTGTGTGTGATTCTACAGAGGTCTCTGGAACACATGACTATCTCCACCTTTGGGGTCACTTGCCCTGCCCTGAGGAAGTGCTGGTACCTGGAGGGCCACTGGGAACTGGGTGTGATGAGGCGTCATGGATCTCCCATAGGGAAGGCAGACTGGAAACTGTGGGGGATGTCTCTCATTTCAACATTGACCCAAGGCTGCAACCTGCAGAGAGAAGAGGAGCTAGTCAGGCTGGTCATGCATGCTAGATACCATTCCACAGTTGAAATCACTGTACAGTCCCATTCTGCAGCTCTTTGAAGCTCCAGCCCAGGTATTTCTTTCCTTCCCAACCAATGGCCATTTTCTTGCATTCTCTTTGTTCTCTCCCAGACATTTCAGAGTTAGCGGCAGCATCCCCATTGAGTTTTAACCACTTTTGTTTCCTTCACTTTGCATGCCTTGCTTATCCAAGGAGTATGGAGAGCATGAAAATGATGCTCTATTGAGCAGAGCGTGCTCAGAAGCAGACACACAGTGATTCCAGATCAAAAGAAACATTCACACTTGTCTTTTATCCTCAGGCAGCATGGAATCACTCAGATGCTGGTGCTAATGCTTACAATCAGAAGTATTTTTTCAGCCCTGCATAAGGCAATTAAAGGAATCCAAGTTAGCCACTGATGAAACATAAAGCAGTATCTGCTCCAGCAACCAACCGCTGATAATACTAACATATTCACCTTACACATTAGAATGACCAAGAGACAGAACTCAGTTTGGGGACTACTCAGGAGAAGAGGCAGCACTATACAAGAAGGAACAGGCTTGACTCTTGACATCTGGGGTCACCGGAGGCAGGGAACAGGACTCACCCCATCCTAATGCAGCCCCTGAGTGCCTCATTTCATTCTCTCTTATATGAATAGTTGTCACTAATGGCTGGGAGGAAATCTGCTGCATTTGGGAACTCTGTAGCAGTAGGAGTACCACATCTTCAACATCAACAGGACATGGGCCCCACCAACATATAACCACGGGAGTGCAACCTACAGGCTTTCCACTCTGCATAATGGAGGATACTTAGCTAGCATTCTTTAACAGCCTTACAAAACATTGGGGTAGGTTGCGGAATCAGGCCAGCTTTTCGATTTTAGGGGCATGATCACGTTTGCAGGGAGAGAGGCAGAGCTACCCAGAAGAAATTGGGGTAATTTGTCTCAGGCCCTTACAAAGCAGAGGACACCCCCTCCCCGAGCCTCAGGTCCTATACAGACCATTGGCCCCTGCCCTGGCCTTATGACAGTGCCCGCCCAAATTTTCATATCTCATCTGAAGTTATCATTTTATAAAGAAAACAATGTCTTAGAAGGCTAGGCTTAGACTGAATCTCAACGTGTAACTGTGAGATGGGACCTGTCCCCAATAGTGATGAAGTAAATAATTACACACGATTGTGTGTAAAACAAAATAGATGCTAATTTGACATTTATGAGGTTGCTTAAAACACTGATGTGCACACCACCTGGAAAACATTTTTTTGTTCATTTGGTTAAACTTAAGCTGGCTGTAAAAAAAAGTATCCTTGGGAGGCTGGAAGGGACAGGCCTACTTATTACCAAGGCCCATACCCTAACAGTAAAGAAGTTTAAATCACTAACTGCAAGGTAAAACCTTCTGGGTAGCAACAGAGATAAGGTAAGCATGTACAAGAATTTTTGTATATGGTCACCCAGATTCATACACATATAGATAGGTCCTTGTAGAAAGTAGTGGTAAGCCCCCCAATGTCATACCTGTCCCAGGCCCTGTAAACCATCTGGCGAACAGTCCTGAAGGAAAGGGAGGGAACAAGTTTGACTAATAAAGGACTGGAATGTGCTGTTCCTCATCCCTTCCTCACCCAAACTGACATGCTTTTAAGCTAATATCTATGTATCAAAGCTAGTTCCCCAACATTCCACCAGACTTTAGAGTGATCGAGTACTGGAATGCAAGATAGGTCCATGCTGACAATGATACAGAACTATGCAGACGGGAGTCTTAATTAACTGGGATTACTATGGGAAGGGAGCACCACCCCAAATACATCTTTTTTCCCCTCACATGTACACAAATAGTGTAATTCACTTCTATGAAAAAAGGTTGTATTCTCCAGCATTTCACTCAAACACCAGCCTTCACCGACAGTGATTCCTCAGGGTTCTGGAGCACACAAAAGCCTACATATACCACAATAACTGCTGTTTTGTTAGTAAGTATATCCTAACTGGGATAACCCAAGCTAGTCCAATCTCATCAGCTCTCAGAAGCTAAGCAGGACTAGCCCTGGCTAGAATTTGGATGGGAGACCACTAAGGAATACTAGGATACCACGAAGGCATGCAAGGGCAAACCATCTCTGAAAGTCTCTTGCCTTGAAATCCCTACGGGGTCCCCATAAGACAGCAAACAACAACAACAAATACATCCAGGAGTTTATAAAGAAGGTAGAATTGAACACAATGTATGATGCATTTCCAAAGGGATACATAGCCAATGAGATGCAGTCTTGTCTATGGGATCAGAGGTCTCCAGAAAATCAAGCTCTGCCCCTGCTTGTTTCCCCCCTCATATCAAACATCTGCAATCAAGGCCAATAGGAACTTCCCATGCAGTTCTGCTCAAATTCAATTTTACCAGTGTTTGCACTTCAGCTGAACATCCCTTTGCCATACCAGTCTCGATCTCACCCTCTCCTCTTGCACAGTATGCAACAAGATGGATGTTTAAGCCTCCGGGGGTGGAGGTGTCTGGCAGCTGGGTCCCTTGCTCCACCAGTTCAATGTGAAACCAAACTGGAATAGTTTTCTCCTTTCAAACTCTATTTGTCTCAAAAGCCAACAACCCTTCCTCATTTTAGCCCCAACCACTTCAGAGAGGGATTCTATTCCCGCCCCCTGCCCCATCCTTACCTGCATCCATCCTGGGAGATAGCATCAACATCATGACATCACTACTCTGTACAGTAAAAATGCCAGCACGCTCTGGACACCAGAACCCTCTTAATCTCCCCTCCAATCCACACAACACCCCTTTCATCTGGAAAAGCTTTATATCCAGAAGGGCCCTCTGATGCAGCCATCTCTAGAGAGCCAGTGTGGTGTAGTGGTTAAGAGCGGTGAACTCTAATCTGGAGAACCAGGTTTGATTCCCCACTCCTCCACATGCAACCAGCTGGGTGACCTTGGGCCAGTCACACTTCTCTCAGCCCCACCTACCTCACAAGCTGCCATTGTGGCTGAGAGAAAAGGAAGGTGATTGTAAGCTGCTCCTTAAGGTAGAGGAAAACAGGGTATAAAAACCAACTCTTCTTCTGCCTGTTGTGTGAGACACAGCAGCTGGTTTAAGCAGCCAAGCTGTACAAGAGACAACTTTATAGCCAGTTTGGGGAGGTCAAGCCTAGAGGATATAGCTTGGCTAAGGTACTGTGCTAAAAGAAGGGGTGGAGGGAGAAGGATCTCAGCTAAACAGCACCCCTTCATCATTGAAACAAAAACTGTAACATAAGAAAGCATTAAAATAGTACTATCATAATAAATAGTAACAATGTGATAAAATAATCACATTTTCCTGAGGTCAGAATATATCCTAAAATGACTGCAGCCTTTTGCAGCTCCTTGCAGAATGATCATTTCTCTCAGTTCACACACACTCCTTCCTATGTTCAAGCACTCCTTACCCTAAGGCAGAATATGCCCTCAAATCACATCAGATTATAAACAAAAAACTGCAGATAGCTGTGTTCATCCATCAGAACACATACCCAAAGGAACAGTACAGCAGTACCTTTTGGAACAAAAGTCTTGTTTGACTTCTATGAGGTCACAGCTTGCTTTGGAAGGATAATGTCCTTGTCTTCCCCCACCCCTCTTGTACCCCCTTGGGTGTTGCATACATGCTAAAGGATCCCAGAACGACCACTCATGACCTCTGCTTAAGCTACAGCCAAGTGGGGGGGGACCCAAAACCCCAAAGACCAGTACAGAGATAAGTAAAGACTGGGGGAAGCCCACCTGCTCTCCTTCAGGTACATAACCTGACCAGGCTGAGATTAGCTAAACAGTTCCGCCCATGTCCTGGAACCAGCCAATCAGCCACAGCGATCCCAGAAAACCAATCCTAGGGGAGCCAACGGTGGCGGTGGGAGAATAGGTTATATATTTTGGTCTTTACAAACAGAACAATGAAGGTTAAACCTTTAATAGGCATTCCCCTCCTTCCCCCAAGTGAGACGCAATCAGTTGCACTGCCGCCCCTTTCTGGCCTATGCTGCCCAGATCAGAACGGGGGGCGGGGGGCTGGCGAGCTCGGAAAGGCACATTTGAGAATCCCCCAGAGTCTTCCATAAGGGAACTTTCCTGGCACCGGCACCAAAGGATCCCCGCACTGCCCGGCTATGCAGGTGCGTCCCACCACCTCCAATCCGCAGGAATCAGTGTCACCCTCTTGCGCTCCTCATTGGGCTGCCCTGTCCCAAGACCCACCCGCCTGGATTCCCTGAAGTCCTCCGTTTCCCTCGGCCTTCCTTGCTCTCTAAATGGGCATGCTTTGGCCAAGATCTCATCACCCAAAGCCGACATGGAGACGGCCTAACTGCAGCACCAGCCCCCCGCCTCTGATTCCCGCCGTTCTTTCCTCATTCCTCTGGAGAGCAACCTCTTTCAAAGGCCCGGCCTTTCTGGAACCGGCTGTTCCTAGAACCAAACTCTAACCACCACCACCCCACAGACACACACACACATCCCGGCTCCTCCACTCGCCTTCCCGGGCGCAATGCATATGACCCCTTCGCGATCTCTCCCGCTCTTTACGCGCTCCCACTCCCTGTTCCTTCCCGGCTCCTCTAACTGCACAGAGACCCCCTTACCTCCCCGTGCCTGGGCCGAGTCCTGGCGCCACAGGGCCCTCCTCTCCTCCGGGTGGAAACAAGCCGCGTCGCCTGCCAAGCGGGTCCTTCTCCAACTCCCCCACCCCGGCCCCACGACTCTCTGTTTACGGCGCAGCCCCCCTCGCCGCCTTCTCCTCCTCTCCATTGCTGCCTGCTCGCTCTGGGCCCGTCCCCTCCTCCCCGCGTTGTCCAGGGTAAACGCCCTCTAGCCCGGATCCACAAGGCTCACCGCGCTTCGAGCCGGGGATCGCCAAGCAGGAGGCCTTAAAGGCACAAGGTCCCTTTTGTGTGCTTCCCCAGCCTGTTGCGCTGCGTTGCGGGGGCAAGGGTAGAAGAAGAGGGGAGAGAAGGAAAGAGGGAGACAGAGAGGAGCTGTGATTCTAGGCAGTGAGTGCGCTTGGCAACGGAGTCGGAGGAGGCTAGCCCGAGCGAGGGCACCTGCTACACGCAGGCTGCCTCGAGGTGAGGCGATGCGGGGGTGGGTGGCTGGGGGCCGGGGGGAGAACAACTTGGCCCACTGGTGCGGCCCACTCCCTATGTGGGAGCATGGATTCCTTTGGCTTAAACACTAAACCCGTTGCCTGCCTTGCTCCTTTGGGATAGCCGACGGACCCCCCTCCCCCCGTCCCTGCACTAATCTCCTGCGCCCTGTCCTCAGACACACTATCCCCTCCATCAAATGCAGTATCCCGACTTTCCACCTAATAATTACGGTTTGGGAGTGGGATAGGGGAACCTACTAATGCAGTGGCCACCTGTTGATCCCATCTGCTAGCCCAGAACTCTCCTCACCACCCAAAGACACCCAACTGCCAGCTATCAGATTCAAGTCCCTTGCCACCCCTTGGAGGTGACATCCAGCCATTTGGAAGCCAACTTGCCTTTGTTACCAGGCAAGTTAGCAGTTTGCGAGCCTGTTTGCTTACAATGAAAAGAAACCCTGTCTGGCTGCAGATCCCAGGCCTTTTTCCCCCCTGCAGTTTTGCTGGCAGCAAACAAATGGAGGAAAGAGAATGGTTAGTCCACAAGTTGCCTTTGGCTGGCATGGGGCCGGTAGCAAGAGGCAGAGCAGCCCTGAATCTTGCTGTTCTTGCCACTCCCTTGGTTTGACAGTGTGGGAGAAAGGAAACGCAGGCCTGTAACTTAGCACAATCCTCCAAAGGGACAGGCTTAATGATTAATTAGAAGTGAGCCCCACTGGGGCCCAGGGAAGTACCTGCTGTTGCAGGGATGGCCTATATAGTTTAAAGGCCTGCCTCACTGGTTCCTCCACAACACTTGCATCCCAGTCCTGCTGCTGGGGGTGCACAGAGCCCCCTCCTATGCAGATTGGCTTGGTTATGGATTAACACTGTCACATTGCCTTAACGGAGTAACTTATTAAAGTGCTGTTCAGAGAGTGATTCCCCCAGGTGCAAGAGGTCTCGGTTTCCCTTGAGCCCTCCTGAACTGATTCTCCCCAGGCAAGAAAGCTGGGGAAGGGGTTGTTAATGAATTAATTATTCAATGTAGATGCAGTTTGCTGCTGAAGTTCCATTGCATCATATTTGGTTGCTGTGGGGATTAGGACTGAGTGCCATGCACTGGTTTTATCCCCTTTGAAATGGTGAACAGAGAGAGAAACAAAGAAGTTTGAGAATGTATCAGAAGTTACATCATGTGGGTACCACAACATTTTCCCTTGCTTTGCATGCTTCCCACTTGCATGGCTACTTTTCTGCAAAATGTATGGAAATGTTTTAACTCCTTCTCCAGCAATATTTAAATCTAGAGGGAAATGCCTCAAAGGGTATCATGGTATTTTCCTTGCAGACACAGTTTTCTCCTTTTTCCTTTTTTTCAACTAGCTGAGGCCACTTCATAGCCAGCTTTCCAACTCCCCCTATCTCAATTAGGGCTTTTTTTGGCAGAAAAAACCCAGCAGGGACTTATTAGCATGTTAAGCCACACCCCTGACAACACAGCATATTAGCATATTAGGCCACACCCTCATGTTACCAGAAGTGTGGTCATCCAGCCACACCCACCTTTTGCTGCTTATTCTGTTTACCTTGTTTGTTGTAAAAACCCAGGGCTTTTTTGTAGCAAGAACTCCTTTACATATTAGGCCACACACCCCTAATGTAGCCAGTCCTACTGAGTTTCTGCTGTTGGGTGTGACCTATTATGCTAACAAGTTCCTGCTGGGCGTGGCCAACTCAGGAGCCAGTCTGAACTCTGTTCTTGTGTGTTCCTGCCCAAAAATAGCCCTGGTCTCAATTAATGTAGACCATGATGTTAAGGGTTGAGGACAGCACTATCAATGTACATGGCACTTTACAGGCAGCTCTCTGCCCCAAGAAGTCTACAAACTAAATTTTGACACAGCACAGGACAACAAAGGGAAGTGGGAAGACAAAAGCGAGAATAACAAGATAATAGAATATTTATATTACTCTAGGCAGATCCCTGGAGGGATATTATGGATTCCTCAGTGAGAAGATCAGTCCTTGGAGGAATCTCCTTGTGCTTCAGAAGAAGACAAGGACAATGGAATTTCATCAGTTTTGTAAAGCTTTTCAACATCAGTCCTGAGTTACAAACTGAGTAGTTACAGAGAGCTAGCTGTGTTAGTCTGTTGCAGTGGCACCTTAAAGATTAACAACATTTATCTCTTATAAGTTTTTGTGAGTCAGAGCTCAGTTCATCAGATGCACAGGAGCATCCATCCACAAGAAATTTATTCTTGAAGATACGAGCCACGAAAAGGTGGAAGCAGAGATATGATACAAAAGAGAGGCCAGTTAGAAAACAATAACCAATCAAAGAGAATGTGCTGTGGATTGATGGGCCAAACAGGACAAACATAAAATCAGGTCCGATCAAAGAAGGTAACAGGGTGAGATGGGATAAGCACAACCAATTTACATCCATAAAAGGTCGGTCATGCTGCCCTAGTAGCACCTATAGTGAATCTTTTTTGTTACTGTGTTTCATTGTACAGGAAGTCTGTAGAATCTCGAAAACTACACAGCTTTAGACACAATGAGCTCTTGAAGCTGAAACGCCAGCATTAGTATGTTGGGTACCAAATAAGGTTAAAAGAGGATACAGGGGAGGAGAGGAGAATAATGCCACCCTGTACACTTTGGAGGTAGGAAGGGATAAAAGATAGAGATGTTTGTTGCACATCATTCATATCATATAGTTTTTAATTGTGTAATCTGCCCTGAGTATCTGTGCAAAAGACAGACTGTAAATGAAGTAAATAACAGAAAATAAAATTAACGTTTAATGCATAAATAATTTCTGTGTCTTTTTTAACTGGGTGGTTGGTAAAATGTCTTTCTCTTCAAAGACACATGAATGCAATTCAGTATTCCCATACACAGATTCAACAGTCTCTAGGGGCATGTGGGAGTATAATAAGTGTAATACTAGTAATACTGTATTCAGGGTGACATCACCAGTCCACCCACCCCCCACCCTATGAGCCTCTGGGCTAGGGATGATGGGGACCCAAACCCAAATGTAAATCCCTTTTTAATTCTGAATGCAATATGGTTAGCATCAGAATGACACTAAATCTGCCACTCAAAGCGTAAATGCCATTGATTCAGCAGGACTTACATCAGGACTAAGATACCAGGAATTGTCCCATTTAACATAATGGAGGTTTTTGTAGTAAGTGTGTTTGTGGTCTGTAAGGATGCCTTGTTGCAAAGCAGAGCAAAAGCATAAAATGACACCCCTGCTGCAGCCAGTATTGACTGTACCACCCTAGGACGTATGGGCCTAGAGGGAGCTATCTTTCAGGGATGGGATGGGAGGCTACCCAGGACAGATATTCTTCAGACAGCCCCAATGTGGGAGGAGATCATTTTAGGGCACTATTTCCCAAATTCTGATAGTGGATGCACATTATCAGGGCTGGCTCGCCCATTAGGTGAGCTAGGCACTCGCCTAGGGCGCCGGCCCTGCAGGGGCGCCAAGATGCCCCCCACCGCCCCGTGAAAAGTCCCCTGGGCCACCCAACACCGGCAGCCCCGGCTTTCCTGGGTGCCTCGCGGCTGTGAGGCACCCGGGAGAGCCGCGCCGCCGCCCCTGGGAGGGAAGGGGGGCGTTCTAAGGCCGCCCCTTCCCCGGCTCTCCTGGGGAGAGCCGCGCTGCCACCCCTGGGAGGGAAGGGGGGGGCTTCTAAGGCCACCCCTTCCCCGGCTCTCCCGGGTGCCTCACAGCTGCGAGGCACCGGGGAGAGCTGCACCGCCGCCGCTGGGAGGGAAGGGGCGGGCTTAGAAGCTCGCCCCTTCCTCGGTTCTCCCGGGCACTGGGCCATCTCCAGGCCCCACCGGGAGGTTGGCATCCCCGGTGGGGTGGGCGTCCCAGGCTGTCCTGCCTAGGGCGCCCAGACACCTGGGGCCGGCCCTGCACATTATTTTTCTGAACTAAAATCAGAAGCACGATACTTTTACATGTACAACATCCTTACATACTAAAGAGCAAGTGCTCATACAGAGACACAGCAGATAACCTCCTTTAAGTGAATGTGATTCTGGTGTGTCTCTGTCTCAGTTCCGATTGGATCTTTCAGTCACTTCCAGTACAGTCACGCAGAAGAATTACCTTACAAGAAGGAATACCACAGGAACTGTTACTATTTATTTAATATATTTCTCACAGAGCAGCAGCAGTTCTCTCAAGTCACACTGGTGTTGCCTGAGACACAGTTACTACCTCATGATCTTGGCTGAGCCAGTGGTGTTAGAGCGTCAGATTAGGACATGGGTTGCTAGCTCTGGGTTAAGAAATATCTGGTGATTATGGGGTGGAGCCTGGGGAGGGTGGGGCTTGGGAGGGGAGGGATCTCAGTGCTGTATAACGCCAGAGTGTTCACCTTCTAAAGCAGCCATTTTCTCCAAGGGATCTAATCTCTGCAACCTGGAGACCAGTTGTAATTCCAGGAGATCTCCAGCCACCACCTGGATACTGAAAAGTGAAAACCCTGCGGGAGATCCAGGATCAGATCCCTGCTCTGCTGTGGAAGCTTGTTTGGTAGGGTTGCCAGGTCCTACCTGGCTGCCGGCAGGGGGCTCCAGGGTCCATTCCAGGATCTTCTGGTGTCACCCAGAAGTGTCATCATAATGTTGCTGACATTGGGGGTGGTGGTGGTTGATGGTGGTGGTGGTTTTTGGACAAAATGTATGGTTTGAGCCTAGTTCTAACACAGAGTGTTACCCAAAAACTAGAGTGTCACCCCCCTGACGTCAGCGACATGATGATGTCACTTCCAGGTGACTTCATTATATTGCATTTGGGGCCATTTGCAGGTGGGATCGCCCCCCCCCCACTGACCAACTGGCCAGCAGAGGAAAGGGGCCCGCAAAAGTGGGGGAACCCCCACTTGGACTGGGGGCCTGCCAACCCTGCAGCTTGGTGGCCTTGGGCCATTCATGCACTTTCAGCGTAACCTAACTCAGTGGGTTGTTGTGAGGATAAAGTGGAGGATAGGAGAACAATGTAAACTGCTTTGCATTCCCACTGGGAAGAAGTATGGAGCATAAATTAAGTAAATGAACACGTTACAAGCAAGTAAATTGACTTGAAACAACTACCGATGAGGGTTAAAACAAACTGCCAAAGCAGGATTACAGCTGAACACCAAGAAGACAAAAATAATGATTACTGGGGAATTACACAACTTTTAAGGTTGAGGATGAAGAAATTGAAATTGTTCGAGATTTTCTATTTCTTGGTTCAATCATCAGCCAAAAGGGAGAATGCAACTAAGAAATTAGAAGGCGATTGAGACTGGGAAGGGCAGCCATGAAGGAGCTAGAAAATGTCAGGATGTGTTGCTGGTGACCAAGATCAAGATAATTCATGTTTTAGTGTTCCCCATTACAAGGTATGGCTGTGAAACTTGGACAGTGAAGAAAACTGACAGGAAGAAAGCAGATTCCTTTAAAATGTGGTGTTGCAGGAGAGTTTTACAGATGCTGTGGACTTCCAAAAAACCCAAATAAATGGGTTCTAGATCAAATCAAGCCTGAACTCTCCCTAGAAACTAGAATGACCAAACTGAGTCTATCATACTTTGGTCATCTTACGAGAAGACAATGTTAGGGGGGAAATGAAGGCAAGCAGGAAAAGAGGAAGACCCAAATGAGATGGATTGACTCAATCAAGGAAGCCAAAACCCTCCATTTGCAAGACCTGAGCAAGGCTGTTAAGGACAGGATGTTTTGGCGGTGGTGCCATCAAGTCACAGCTGACTTATAGAGACCGTTTGGGGTTTTCAGGGCAAGAGCCATGCAGAGGTGGTTGGCTGTTGCCTGCCTCTGTGTCGCGACCCTGGACTTCTTTGGTGGTCTCCAATCCAAATATTAACCAAGGCTGACTTTCCTTTTCTTCCACGATCTGACGAGATCCGGCTGGCCCCAGCAATCCCAGTCAGGGCATTTTGGAGGTCATTAATTCACCACTTAACACACACACACAGAAAAACTATGGAGACTCTTAAACTTGACGTTGCGTAGGTCTCAGCATATCTTCATCTGGCCCTGCCACTCAGCCTTCCACAGTGGATTGAAAGTCAGATTCTTCACTTCACCCAGCACCGAGTGGCTGCGTTTGTTTCATGAACAATAAAAAAGCCCTTTTTCTGCTATGGGGATAGGATGAGCTTAGCTGTTCCTGTTGGGGTCTTTTTTAAGAGCAAGGCCCTTGTGTGCCCAAGGATGCAGACCTAAATGTCAGCTTTACATGTGGCTGTGTCACCACTGTGCAACCAACCCACGCAATCTGTACAGTCCACCATGAGTCAGTTATGCATTGGCTGGGCACTGATGCACCACCACTAAGCAATGGGATTGTTATTGCAAGCCAGCATGTTTGCTGTGCTAGAAGTCTGTGTGGTGTTCATAACCATGTCAGCATTGGGACACCTGGCACGATACCATTCTTTATTCCGTTTCCTGCCACAAACTCTAGCAAGACAGGAAAATGGATTGGCAGGCAAGGTCCTAGAAAGGAGAAACAGAACATTGGGCTCAGTTTCTCATGACTGAACAAGAAAGGCTGTTTGTGTTTGTTGCTGCTGAATCGGTGGGTAATTTCTACTGGAGGAGGGAAGGTGGTGGGATTCACTTCTCCATAGAATACGTGTCCTCTGACCTGAATGCCCCCTGTGCAGAGATGAATTTATGCAAAATCTAAATAAGCTATAGTTTAGGGCAGGGGTGTCAAACATGCAGCCCGGGGGCCACATCAGGCCCCCGGAGGGCTTCTATTAAGCCCGCGGTGGAATTGGCTGTCTTCTGCTTCTTCTTCCAGCTCCGCTGCTGCATCCAGGGCTCATTTCCTGCAGGAGCGGACAGGAGTGAAGCTCTGGCAGTGGCGGAGCCCAGGGGGCAGGCACATCCAGCAAGCCCCGCCCCCTGCTCCCAGCAGCCGTGCCCTGGCCCCTCCCGGGAAAAGCCCCCCGCTGCTCCCACCGCCTCCCTGAGCGCCTGGCCAGGGCTCAGGAGGCGGCAGCGGAGCTTGCCCTCCCTCTCCCCAAAGCCGGGGGAGAGGAGGCAGGGGCGGCGAAGGGCGCCGCCAGTAAAGAGTGCCCTAGCATAGCGGCTTCTCTCGCCCCCACCCCCCACAGCCCTCCCAAGCCCAGCACTGGATCGCGGGGCTGGGGTTGCTGCTGGGCTGGGCTGCGGGGCAGGCGGGCAGGCGGCGGCGGAGCAGCTTCTCCCCCCCCCCACGGCCCTCCCAAGCCCAGCGCTGGACCGCGGGGCTGGGGTTGCTGGGCTGGGCCGCGGGGCGGGCAGGCTGGGGGCGTTCAGCCTGCCCCTTCCCCGGCTCTCCCAGGCGCCTCACAGCTGCAAGGGGCCCGGGAGAGCCACGCCGCCCTTCCCCGGCTCTCCCCAGCGCCTCGCAGCTGCGAGGGGCCCGGGAGAGCCGCGCCACCCCTTCCCCGCTCTCCCAGGTGCCTCGTGGCTGCAAGGGGCCCGGGAGAGCCGTGCCGCCTCTGGGAGGGAAGGGGCGGGCGTTCGAGCCCGCCCGTTCCCGGCTCTCCCTGGGCGCCTCGCAGCTGCGAGGGGCCCGGGAGAGCTGCGCCGCTGCTGGGAGGGAAGGGGTGGGCGTTGCAAGCCCGCCCCTTCCCCAGCTCTCCCAGGTGCCTCGCGGCTGCGAGGGGCCCAGGAGAGCCCCTTCACCAGCTGTCCCCGGCGCCTCGCAGCTGCGAGGCGCCCAGGACAAGGGTGGGGCCTCTCCAGGCCCCACCGGGAGGTTGGCATCCCCGGTGGGGTGGGCGCCCCAGGCTGTCCTGCCTAGGGCGCCCAGACACCTGGGGCCGGCCCTGTTCCCCCCCATAGCTAGCAATCCAAAACAGTTCAGTGGAGCCTGAGCGGTGGGTGTTGCCTTCTGACACACTTCCAGTGATGTAGGGGCATGGCATATGCAAATAAGTTATGCTAATGAGTTATGCTAATGAGCTCCTGCACCTCTTTTTCCACGAAATGACCCCTGGCCGTGTCATTGTAGGTTTGCAGCTTACAGATACACACCTGAACAGCGTACTCAAGATTGCAACAGCACAAACATATTGATGCAATAATTCAGAGCAAGTGGTGTCAGTTATCAGACACTGTTAAATAAACAAAATATTGCAAGAGTGTTAATGTTTTAAGCGTGTTTTTATTTTAATTTTTAAAAACCCTTTGTGTTTGTGTCCTTTATAAAGTTCATATCTCTGCTACCTGGCATTACGTTCCATGACACACGTGGCCTGGCCCAACAAGGTCTCATTTATGTCAAATCCGGCCCTCATACCAAATGAGTTCGACACACCTGGTTTAGGGCCACAGAATATGAGGGGCCTCTAAATTTGAAAACCGTACTAAATTACCATTTCTCAGTAATGCTGTTGGGTCTTTTAAAGTTGACATAGTTTAGAGCTTCTGCATATCTTAATCCAGCCCTGCTTCTACATGCTCTATATGAGTAAGGACAAGTTAAGGTTGCACATTAGTGCATTGAAAAGACTGCATATGCTCAGAGACATACTTATATATATTATTACATTGCATGCTTGCAGGATCAACCCTGTTCAGAAGCCAATCCATGCTCAAATTAAGCTTCCCACTGAATAGATACATATAGAAATGTATGTCTGAGCAATTACAGTTCCTTAAAGGCAGGTGATCAAGATCCAGTAACTGGGGGATCCTCTCTCTTTGGAAGCATCATATGCTGCACAGGCTACACGTTGTATACTATACAGGGTCATTTCTTTACTTTGCCTCCCATTCCAAACAGTTCTGTAGCCCAGTGACAGCAGCCCACAGCTCCTTGCTGAGCAGGGAAATCTCTGCCACACACAGCATGCCAGTTCAGTTTGCGGAACTCTGTGAGGTTAATTATTACAACAGTATTTTTGCTGGGAGATTCCAAAGCAGCGATAAGGAACCTGCCGACACATTTCAGAGGACTTAACATTTATTAACTGAATGCCACCTTCTCCTATGAGGCAGACTGAAGCAACCCTATTGTGTCGAGCAAGGGATAGCCAGGCTGGGAAAACAGAGTGGGAGACCTCTCCAAGGTCACTGTGTGATTCTTCAGGCAAGACAAGAACAGAAGGAATGGTCAACAGTACCATCTTTTTAAGGGACTGTACCTTTTACCCCCAGAACATAACAACTCTATAGAACTGCTAGCTTACACTCCAGAGATAGAAATCTTTACCTCTGATGCCTGGAAATGCATAATCTTGTACAGAGCATAGATATGTCAGTGGTGTGTCTATGGAAGTTCCCAGCACCACCATTTTTACATTGTGCTGCAGAGCTACAAAATAAAGGAGTAATAGAACAGTGGAGCCCTCAAGCAGCTAAAATAATATATCAGAGATATAATCTAGTTTAAAAGTTATCCTCTCTCCCCAGGAAAACTTGAGAAATGTAGTTTGGGTGCAAAAGATCTCTCTAACGGAATGCAGATGTTGGTCATTCCTGTATTATAGAAATGAGAAATATCATGTGTCAGTATATTGGATTATGGCACCTACATAGAACTGATCAGCCCAAAGTTGATGTAAATGACAAATCTAAGCAACCTTTCTTCCTCCAAATGATGTGACAAACAATAAGGACACAAAAGCATGCTGTGGTACAGATATTAAACTCTGAAATTTAAAATAAGAGCTTCCAAAACTAAAGATTTTCCAGTAGATTCCATAACTTCAAATCATTGTTATAATACATTATGTTTATAAAAATTCTGATCACTTAATCTCACAAAAGATATCACAGAGCTTAGAAGAATACAGAAAAGGACAACCAAAATGATCAAAGGGTTGAGGTAAAATAATATGGGGGGGGGCAGAGTGGCTGACTTCATGGGAGAGCTGTGATTGAGAACCAGAGTAATGTAGTGCTTAGAGTGGCTGAGTACAAATCCTCACATCCTCACTTTGCCATAAAGCCACCTGGATAGCTTTTGACATATCAGTCTCTATCAGGCTAGCCTACTTCACACCATTGTTGTGACAATAAAAGGGAGAACAACCTGAGCTGGACCTGACAAGTTTTCTGAAAGGAAAGCTGGTGTTTTAGAATATTAGGAGACTTATTAACTTTATTAATTTGGTTAATACACAAAAGCATCCTACATTATTTTACTTTACCATTGTGGAGAAAGCATTTGAACATATTGAATGGGATTATTTATAGGACATTTGAAAAGCTTTGCCTTGGAAGAAAATTTCTGTAAATGGGTCAGTCTGTTCTATCTTAACTCCATGGCTCAAGTAAAGGTTATTAATTATTTTCAGCACCATTTCAATGACATTGCAGGGTGAGGCAAGGTTGCCACTGTCTTCCCTTCTACTTAACTTAGTGATAAAAGTTTTTAGCCATCACAGTATGACAAAGCCCAAATATCCATGGTATTAAATCTCTGAATGTAGACACGAAATTGATGTCATATGAAGATGACATGTTTTTTACCCTTACAGAAACCTAAGCAATGATAGCAATTTATGGTAGAACTATATAGTATTTTGCAGGAATTTAGTCAGATATCAGGCTATAAAATCTATAAAGATAACTCAATTTTGATGGGGCTATGTGTTAGCCCTGACGCCATTATGGGGCTTTGCTATGGACTGTTTGCTGTTGCCACATGGTCTGTCTAGACTGTAAAATGGATGCCAAGGTAGAAGCCCATAGAGAAAGGAAAAAGCTGTCTTTTTACTCTGAGGGACTCCATTACATACCTGCTGCATGTCACATACACGGATTAAGGGCCATACAGCAGACAAAGGACTTTTCCTCTGCCAGTCCATGAAGGGATTACCCAATCAAGCATTCAAATTGTTAACGACCCTTCCTGATGCTAATCAGGGACAATCAGGGAAGTCTCCCACCTTTTGTTTACCTGGCCAGCAAGTCCTATAATCCATTCAACTAGCCACCCAACACCTGGCTTCTATTGTTAAATCCAGACCCTGCCTCTCTGGAAGCCCATTGGTCAAACCTAAGGTCTGCCTCTACTGACATCACACACCCCTGGGACTCATCATTGGTCCAGGAAATCTTTTGTTCTCACCTGAGACCAGCCCCCTGGGCCACCCATTGGGCTGCATTGTCTTACAGTGGGTATATCCCAGAACTCACATGGCCTTAGTGTGTGTGTCTCTGCCATGAGCCAAAATGGCAGCCCACCCCTGAACCCTCTGGGTTTAGGCCACAATCCTTCTTCATGGACTTCTGCACATCTGACAGGTAGTATCACCTCTCCATAAGCCATCAATCCCCTCTGCTTTCTTAGTTCTATTTTATGTGTGTGAATGTTTGAATACTGTTTGTGTGTTTGTGAATGGATAAATAAGGATTATATTCAGTAAAATAATATTGTATTAATTATACCTGGTCTCTGTGTCTTTTACTGGGAACCATTACAAAACAGCAGCATTCTCTGTATATGCAGGCGAGAATCCAATAATAATAATAATAATAAACCAATTGCTATATTTAAAATAGAGCAATTGGGCTAACATATGGATGGAACAAAAAAACAAATTAGAAATCTCATTGTTTACATGATCAGGTTTGCAGGAAAACCATATTAAATATTTGGGAATGTTTTAATCTGAAACTTGCAAACAATTGTATATGATAACACCAACCTGTTAGTAAAAAAGATTGAAGAGGAACTTAAGAAGTTGAAGTGGTGTTGGATTTCCTGGCTAGGACATATAAATGTATTAAAAATGAAAATTTAACCACAGATCCTTTTGTTTATTAAGGCTCTGTCACTGTCAGTTAACCAGTCCCTGCAATTTAAGATGCAATAGCTATTCAGTAAGTTCATATGGAGTTATAAAAACCCAAGAATTCTATCTAAAATCATACAAAACACCTTGGCAAGAGGGGAGGGGGTCTCGTAGCTCCCTATATTGAAAAATAATATTATGCCTCCAAATTAGCAGCAAACTTCAGTTGGTTCAGGATAGATGAAATCCAACAGGTTTGAAAGACTGAACAATTAGGAATCAACATGCCATTACCAACTTGGTAAAAGATAAAAAAAATTCTGATATGACAGTGGAAATATTAATATTTGGAAGGCTTTGGTACAAGTTTGAGAGATATGCTGGAAAATTTTTGATGTAAAGAATTCAATTTGCCAATTCTGCTAGGAAGACAGGCTTTTGATCAAGGTGTGTTTGATGCATGGATAGAGTTAGGTTTAATCATGTTACTGGATTATGTTAAGGACAGAAGAATTTTTGACATACAATGAACTGAGAGAGAAGGCAGGGGACGTTTATCTCCTGGAATACCAATATTTGCAAATTAGAAGTTTTATAACTGCAAGTCAACAACAAATAGATTATTTCAGGTGCTAATTTTTTAAAAAAGATAATTTAGGAACCAGAAAAACAATTTAAATTGATGGCCATCATATATAAATACATTTCAAAAAAAACCCTTTACAAGATAAGATGTGGAAAAGATCTACAAACCAACATTATGGATGGCTTACTTTGCATAAGGAAATTAATGACTGTTCACTAAATATAAACATAAGAAGAACTATAGTGAAGATACTGTATAGCAGGGGTGTCAAACGTAAGGCCTGGCCTCGGGGCCAGAACCAGCCTGTCCAAGTCTCTTACCCGGTCCAAGAGCAATTGGTATGTATGGAAATATAAGGTACTCCCCCTTTTATGGTATCCCTTGGAAAAAAACTAGTCTTGCATATGATTAAATACATTTATTGGGGCTTTTGTGAACTCACCAGTAAATCAATTGCTTTCACTGCTAGGAATTAATTGCTCGTATTTTGAGTAAAAATGATATAATTAATTGGGTTTTCCTGTGCCCTTTAAAAAGTTTGTCTCTCCAGTAATTGACATTACATTTTATGGCACACATGGCCTGGCCCGACAAAGTGATATTTATGTCAGATCTGGCCCTTGTAACAAATAAGTTTGACACCTCTGCTGTATAGAGTGGTATTTAACCCCAGGTAGGATAGCAAAAAAGGGGAATACCATCTCAAAAGGGTGTTGGAGATGCAAAAATAAAGAAGGTCCACTTGTTCATCTTTGTTGTTTGCCCACTGGTAAAGATATTCCAGTGAGATGTACTAAAAATATTAGGAGAAATATTAAAAGTAAAATTGTTGAATTACCTGAAATGTGCATCATTATGTAGAGTTCCTAGAAGCTGGAAACCAGAGGGAAAGATTGGTGAGGAACATATTAGTGGCTCCTAGAGTGACTCTAGCACAGAATTGTAAAAAGGATAAAATCCCTCATTCAATTGTCTGGTTCCATGAAGCTTGGTTCATCCTGCTAATGAACAAGATAACTGCAATTAAAAAATTATGGAAAGAGCAGAAGAATATACAGGAATAATTTTTTAAAATTTGGCAGGCAGTAATTACCAACTGGAACAGAATGAAACCAGAAGAAAATGTGAGGGAAGAAATCCAGACATGTATTTAAAATGTATTCACCATGGTTTTGAAATGTATTTATAGTAAACGTATTTATGTAGGTTGGAGTTTTTTATATATTGGTTGGAATCTGGAATAATTTTTTAAAAATTATCTTAATTGTATAGATTTATCTTGTGGCTTGGCAAGAAAAGTGCACATTTATTGGAAAACTTCAACTGTATTAATTAATCAAATCTGTATAAAAATGAGAATTGTCTGAATAATGCTGCAGCCACTTAAAAAGGCACCCAACCTTGACCTCAAGCTGTCATTCTCTTTATATTTGCAAATTTCAGATAACAGAGCGCATCTTTAGATTTCCCCTGAAGCTAGACCCATTCCACAGAAGTTTTAACCTAGGGAGACCAGGAGGGGCAAAATGCAGTTTTGACCCCGCCCTCACTTGGAACCATTAGATTTAGTGGGGTTCTGACTTCATTGGCTGGCTTCTGTGGAGATGCAGAGTCAGTTCTTTACAACTCCATTTGCTTTGTTTTCTGCCAAGCTTAAAACAGCAAAAACAGTGGCTGAAGCAGGAAATGGCCCCTTTGCAAATCAATGTCTCTAAGGGTTTCAGTCAGAGATGGACCCCATCCAGAACTCTCAGGGTCTAAATAACCCAAGACTCGAGTAATAAGAGGACAAAGAGAAACCACAGCCTAGATAGGAAACTTGAAAGTTGCCTGAATCCATTTCAGAATTCAAAATACTTTCCTCACAAATTATATCTGCAGAACTCCTGGGCTACAGGGCTCCTGACCCTTCCTGCCCTACTCCACCAAAACAAGCTATAATTTCTATTTATTTCACCTACACCCCACTCTTCAGAAGACTGACAGTTTTTTCAGAGACCTTGTGACTACAATGTTATGCACTCATTCCACCTTCACCTCTGGTAAACAGGGTTTGTAGAAAAAGCCCAGCAGGAACTCATTACCATAATAGGCCACACCCACCAGCAGGAACTCATTAGCCTATTAGGTCATACCCACAACAGCACAGCTCATTGGCATATTAGGCCACACCCCCATGTTACCAGAAGTGTGGTCATTCAGTCACACCCACCTTTTGCTTCTTACTCTGTTTACCATGTTTGTTGTCAAAACCCAGGGCTTTTTTTGAAGGAGAAGCTCCTTTGCATGTTAGGCCACACACCCCTAATGTAGCCAATCCTAATGAGTTTCTGCTATTGGGTGTGACCTATTATGCTAATGAGTTCCTGCTGGGCGTGGCCAACTCAGAAGCCAGCCGGAACTCCGTTCCTGTGCGTTCCTGCCCAAAAATAGCCCTGGGGTTTTGTATTATCTCCTACAATACCTGTTGACCAAAGGCAACAGCCGAACAACAGGAATGTGTAACTTAATTGGACATCATTATAAGGATCAGATGAAAGGGCCATCTAGTCCAGCATCCTTTTCTCCACTGTGGCCAAACAAATGTCCTAGAAGGCACACAAGCAGAGTTACAGAGGCCAAAGACTCCCCTTTGTCACCATCCCCCAGCAATTGACATTCACTTATATGACCTCTGAACACAGAAATTCCATTTAGCCATCATAACTAATTGCTACTAATGGATCTATCCCCCATGAAGTTGTCTAATTCCCTTCTAAAGTCATCACTACATCCTATAGCAGTGAGTGCCACAAGTTAATTTTGAACTGATTGCTTTGATTTTATTAGAAAAGAGTAAGAATCCAGTAGCACTTTAAAGACTAACAAAATTTATGGTAGGGTGTGAGCTTTCATGAGTCACTGCTCACTTCTTCAGATACAGCTAGACCAATTCCCACAAGCAGCTGTGCCACCCTCGCTCTTCTGTTTCCCCCGCTTGCATTGGTCAATTTCACACTATTTGCTGCAGGGATACATTTTGACCCGCAGCTTCTCCCCAATTTCCCCTGCGTCTTCTCAATATCAAAAAACAAGGATCAAGAAGATGCGGGGGAAATCGGAGGGAGCTGCGGGTCAAAATGTGTCTGCTCAGTGAATAATGTGAAATTGACCAATGCAAGCAGGGGAAACAGAAGAGCAAGGACGGCACAGCTGCTTGTGGGGAATCGGTCCTAGAATGTGAGTCCATCTGAGTGTGCGTGATTTTACTGTGTCTTTTCCTTACCTCCTAATTGCATTTTGTAACCTGTCTACCCCCGGTAGTTTGGGAGAGAAGTAGACTATGTGTGCATAAAGTGCCATCAAGTTTCAGCAGACTTATGGCAACCCCATGGGTTGGGGGGGGAGAAGAAATTTATACCCCACCCTTCACTCAGAGTCTCAGAGCGTCTTACAAGCTCCTTTCCCTTCCCCTCCCCACAACAGACATCCTGTGAGTTAGGTGGGGCTGAGAGAGCACTTCCAGAACTGTCCTTGAGAGAACAGCTCTGACAGAACTATGGCTTGCCCAAGGTCATCCAGCAGCTGCAAGTGGAGTGGGGAATCAAACCTGGTTCTCCCAGATTAGAGTCCGTGCACTTAACCACTACACCAAACAAGGCAAGAAAGGTTGCTTGCCATTACCTGACTTTGCTTAGTGACTCCGGGCCTGGACTTTCTTGGTGCTCTCCCACCCATGTATTAACCAGAGCCAACCCTGCTTAGCATCTCAGATCTGATGGGACTGGGTTACCAAAATTAAATATTTATTGTATAAGGGAAGGTTGGCTTTTGCTGGTCTGGATTTACAGCAAACTGAAAGCCCCTCCCAAAATATTTGCAACCTTTTTAAAAAACAAACAAACAGGCTCATAGGGGATCTGACCGTCTTCAGTCCATTCTTTCTCTTTACTACAGTGTCTCCTGTAGGAACTGAACAATATCTAGCCGGGTGTGATTCTCATGACACATGTTTCCCACCTCGATTTTCCCTTCCTGGGAAAGAGGAGGAAAAAGCAGAACTACCTGAGCCATTAACTCCACACTGGAAGTTCCCAAGCTTTTTGACGTCTCCCCCCCTTCAATCAAACCATCCTGGAAGAAATTCTCTTCCCAAAGCAAGTTTTCCCAGAGTTAGAGTTGCCAGGTCCCCCCCTGGCCACTGGCAGGGGATAGGGGAGAAGTGTTGCCAGATCCAGTTTGGGAAAGGTCTGGTGATTCAGGGATGGAGCCTGGGGAGGACAGGGACTTCAGTGGGGTGCAATACCATAGAGACCGCACTCCAACACATCCATTTTCTCCAAGGGAACTGATCTCTGTAGTCTGGAGATAAGCTGTAATTCCAGGGGATCCCCAGGTTCCACCTGGAGGCTGGCATCCCTATCTTGGATCCTTTGCGCACAGGAAGCAGAGTGTGATAGGGGGTATAGCGCCATGGCTATAAGTCGCCAGGTTTTTGGTTGCATAGCAACCAGCCCCTTGCCTGCTCTGCTTGGGATTCCGTTGATCCAAATTACGCTGTAAACAAAGTTGCCTGGCAACCGGTGTGTGGGGGTGAAAGTTGTTGGGGAAGACAACGTTTTAGAAGGGGCTGGAGGTGACCCAGGCTGGGGTGGGGAGAGGGGGAGGCAGGGGCAGAGGGAAAATATTGGAATACAGAACCCGAGGGATGGAAGTAGTTTACCTTGAAGGGTAGCAAAAGTTCCCTATCACATTTATTTCCCCATGGGGAGGAAGCCTGTGGAAGGGGGAGCCCTTAAACCAACTTTTAAATCTGGGATCTTAGTGGACTGTGGAATGGAGATGAGGTGTACCTGGCTTGTACCTTTTCTTCCAGGCAACTTGGACTAACATACATGGAGTCTCCTCCCCATGACCGTTTTATCCTCACCACAACTGAGAGACATCAACCAGTGAACTTAACATCTGGACAGGGATTTAAATTGGATTCTGTGCACTACAGTCCTGCATTAGGGCTTTGTGAGAACTAGGAGGGAGTCTGGATTCCTACCTCTACTTCCTGTGCAACCCGTAATGGCAAAATTATGAGAACTCAATAGGCCATCAAGGGCAGTAGTCTTCAAACCTATTCTCAGGAAACCCTTTCTGCATTTTGCATCTCTGTTGTTTTACGAAACCCACATTGGAACAGAAATTCCCCTTTGTATTGTATGCTGCTTTCACTTCCTTTGATCATCGGATTTTATGGTAGCCTCCACCCTCCATGTCGCTTTCACTTCCTTTCATCATCGGACTTTATGGTACCTTCTGCATAGATTTATGGCCGTTTTATGGCTACTCAGGGGTGACTCTGCAGTCAGTACAGCATTGACCCAAGGTACTTGAATGTGGTTTTGAACTGCACTGTGGAGTGGGACTCCTTTCTGATTTTGCAATAACAGATTAATGCTGCTATCCTTAGTGTGTTTACTGTGCTGCTGCGGAGCTCCTGAGCACTGCCACAGAAAATGTGTGTTGCTTAAGATCCTGAGGTAGATTCTAGGGTGCATGGCACTTCCACTCTGAAGCCTCCCCATGTGCTTTGAGCTGTACGTGTGGAGGAGGGCGCCCTAGAACCCATGTGGTGCCACCCTGTGGCTCCATATCTGCAAAATCCTTTAAAATTTACTTGGACTGCCGATTCTTCTTGTACTTCTCCAGAATAACTGTAGGAGTTACCTGTGCCTCTGGGAATAAAAACAGCATCCACACATTGCTGTTATCAGACAACATGGCAACTGCATGTATCAAGAGGTGTGTGTGTGGTGTGTGTGTGTGTGTGATGAGTAGGGTGCGCTCCTGGATGCAGGTTTCACAGGATCCTGGTAGGCATGACATCTAGAGCTCTCCAATCTGACTGTCATCGAAAGTCAGATAAGCAGCCTACTTGTGCATTGCATCTTATGATTCTGAAGGAGGGGGAAACCATGACAGTGTCATAGTCATAAATATATAAATCAAATGGGGGAGCCACAAGGACATGTGGGAGGCATCTTATTCCCTATATCCCTTCCCTGAAAGCCACCATACCCTGTCCTCTTTTCTTGCTTCCTTAACTCCTTCCCACCCACTAGCGAACCTACCTTTTTCTGCTCAATGTCTTCAGCTTTCCCTCCTTTCTTCCCTCTCGCAGCCTCTCCTTGGGAAAACTCCGTCCGAGTGGTACAATAAGAGTCATAGGAGTGGGCTGGGCCCAGCTGCACAGTGAAGAACTTTCAAGGGACTTGTGGGGGCCACCTCACTTTCCCTTGCATCCCCTCCCCACATAATTTCCTCTTTCCTTCCTCCTGGCAGCCCCCATATGCTCATCTTTCCGTTTCTGTCTCTATTTTCCATTCACCAACAAGCCTTTTATCTGATCCCCATCTTTAGCTATATTTATTATTTATTTACTTGATTTGTACCCTGTGTTTCTCCACAATGGGAACTCAAAGCAGTTTACATTGTTATCTTCTCCTTCATTTTATCCTCACAACCTTTTATATAAGTTAGGCTGAGTGTGTTTGACCAGACTAAAGTCACTCAGTGAGCTTCCTCTGAAGAGTGGTAATTTGAACCTGGATCTCCCAGATTCTAGCCTGAAACTCTAACCACTACACAACACTGGCTTTCATGCGGTGGTTGCTTTTGATCAGTAGCAACTATCTGGGCCTGGATGAGTCATGCAGGCCACACAGCAACCAGTTACTTGGTGGCTGCTGCCAGGCCTGGTCTTGATGGCCCCTCCCTCAAAGGCCAAAATAGCCCCGGAAAGGGCCCTGTCTCCCCATCTTTTACTGACAGAAACCAAGATTTGCAGGCTGGCAATAATGTGTGGTCGCCTAGCAACAGCCACTGAGGGCATTAATTTCTGAAAGCTACAGGGGTTGCTTCTATTATTTGGAGTGGGTTAACCCACCTTTTTTTTAAGAGTTCAGGTTTTTATGAAAACCTGGGTCTTTTTTTCTGTCTTGTCAGTTCATGGATCCAGTGTCTGGATTTAAGTATCCATAGATTTGTCCATGCTGAGAATTAAATGTATTGATTATTTGAAGCCAGCCATGTTGGCTTACTACCCTGGATAGCCCAGGCCAGCCCAATCTTGTCAATTCTCAGAAGCTGAGCAGGGTTGCCTCTGGCTAGTATTTGGATGAGAGACCACCAAGGAAATCCAGGGTTGTGACACAGAGCCAGACAATGGCAAAACCCCTTTAAACATCAGTTGCCTTAAAAACCCCATGGGGTCACCATAAATCAGCTGTGACTTCATGGGGGTGGGTGGGAAATCTGCCTATGGATATGGAAAGCTGCCAAATGGGAAGTGCTTTATCAGTATAAGAGATCTACATTTGCAGAAAAACAGCAGGGCAGAGTTATGGAATTGCCTTCAGCAGCAGGAGGGTAGCACATACATTAGGATCCCAGAAGCTGTTGGCAGAATGTACTGTACCTTTCCCTTCAGCAAACAGAGGTGTCACAGTCCACTTTGGAGAAGGAGAAGCACACTGGCATTCCCCTCCTCCATTCAAACAAGTGTCCCAGCTTTGCTTGGTCACAGAGCCTGGTTAAGCCTTAGCCAAACTCTGGTTCTGAGCAGTAGAACAGCATATCTCCCCTCTTAAAATTTTTCTCCCCCCCCCACCCCACCCCGCAATCATTTCTATTCCCAGCTCTTTGCCCAGAAACCAGAATCAGGCTGAGTTGAGAATGGCTGTGGGTTTTTAAAGCTCCTGCTGCTGAAATTCTGAATTCTCACTGCTCAGTTTTCTCCCATTCAAAAGGCATTTTTGTGTAAAAGAAAAGAAAAGCAGCTCAAATAGTGGTTGAGCACACTTTTGCTCTGTTTGGGTGATCACTAGCTTTCTGCATGCAGCCTCAAAGTGCCGGTGCTTGGCATGCTGTCCTTACTACACCTGTGAGCATCATAATATTGGCTATTTTTTAATTACCAACAATATATTACATTATCTTGGATGCCTGTTATGCACCCTGTCCAAGTTGCGCCCAGAGAGGGTATCTCTCTGAATTTTTCGAAGTTACATTCCTGAATCCTTGCGAATGTTTGGGTGTGTGCATATGTGTTGATGTTTGCAAGTAGATTTCTCCATTTGCACAGCAAATATCGCAGCGGATCATTTCAGTGGCCCGGCCCAAGTCAGCTCAGCCCAGTCTCTCTGTGACACTGGCGAACATCATATGCTAGCACAGCCAGTCGCTATGAATACTGAAAGAGATAAACATCTCCACATAGGTTTGATTGCAACACTTTTAGGACACAGATCCATAGTCCCTGTCGTTATGTACTTGATACATTTATATAATGCCTGTTGGCCAGTGAATGTAGGGATGCCAGCCTCCAGGTGGGACCTGGGGATCCCCTGGAAGTACAGCTCATCTCCAGACTGCAGAGATCAGTTCCCCAGGAGAAAATGGCTGCTTTGAAGGGTGGACTCTTTGGCACTGTACCGCCCTGAAATCCCTGTCCTCCTCAGGCTCCATCCCCAAATCTCCAGAAGTTTCCCAACCTGGATCTTGCAATCCTACCTGGGAACCTTAATTTCAAGGCAGTTTACAATTTGTAATAATCGTCCAGCCGCAGGGGCCGCAAACCCTGAGCGGGGCGCACCAGCCAGGGAGCCGGGTCTGGCTGGGAACTCCGACCGAAGGCTGGGCGGGGGGGGGGGGGGAGCGGATCACGCGCCCGCGGTGCACCGAGAGGGCCTCCCTCCCTCCAGGACTGCGGCGGGAGAGGAGCGAAGAGGACGGGGCTGGATCTTCAGGCGGTAGGGCGACGTGGGGGGAAGGCAGCGAAGGACTGACCGGAAGAGGAGGAGAGCGGAGCAGCGGGAGTGGAGCGGGGAGTGGTGTTGCCTGTCCTGGGCCACAGCCGTACACTCCGCACTAGCGACCGTGTGTGTAGAAACACAAGATCTGGCCAACAAAGGAGACTTGCCAATTGATTGTAAGACTGTTCACTGTGATACATGGGGACTCCACATACAAGTCCACAGTCTGACTGTTGCGAGCGTCCTGCCTGCAGGTACCTCCCTTCACTCACACGCGCACGCACCCCGGCCCCAGTCGCAAATACACATGAAAAAAGGGGACAGGAAGGGAGGAGGAAAACAAAGCAGACTCATGTTCTGCCTTCACTGGAATAAATTGTATTAGCGTTTAAGGTGCCAGTGGACTCCTGTTTTATTCTGGACTCCTGGACAGTGCGATCCTGTGCAAAGTTACTGTGATCTAAGCTCGCTGAAGAACTTTCCTAACCACTGTTGGTCTGTCAGGTTGCCAGTCAGGGCATGTATGCCTGAGACAGCTGCTTGATGGAAGGCATTACCAGATGATTATGTTCATCTCTAGAGGTTGAAAAGCTTCACCAGCTGGCTTCTCCACATCAAGCTGATGGGAGAGCAAATGTAGCCTCATTGTTTTCAGGGCCAGTTGGCAACCCAAAGCCAGAGACCCTTTGGATGAGGGCTTGTCATGTCAGTGAGTTCAGCCTTGGGCAATTCTGTCAGGCTTCCTCAGAGGCTGGAAGATTGCTCTTTGCCAAGTGTCATTCTTTCTGCTGAGGGTATCCATCCTTTCTTCTGAGTGTGAGTACAATCATAAACAAGGAAACTTTATCCTAAAATTAAAACTGTATCCCTGTGGTCTCACTGAATTACTGTATGCCATAAAACAAATAACATCCAATGAATTTATGCCTGTTGTCCCCCTGCTATGGTGGATATATTTTGTAAATAGGAGGTAAGGCTGAGCATGTGAGATGCCATCAGCATGAACAGGGCACCCACACTAAACAACACCTCAGCACTAAGCTTGCAGAACTCACACCCTCAGCATTGCATAACTAATGTCAGGCTCCTTAGTCAGGTCAGGCAACACAGGGCTTCTTCAGAAGAAAACTGTTTATTGGTGAATCAGAACTAAAGACACATGTACAGCTTGTGTCAGGAATGCCCGGGAACAGTAAAAGTAAAGGTTCCCTTGCTCAAATGCCAGTCGAATCCGACTCTAGGGTTGCGGTGCTCATCTCCATTTCAAAGCCGAAGAGCCAGCGGTGTCCAAACACATTTCCATGGTCATGTGGCCGGCATGACTAAACACGAAGGTGCATGGAATGCTGTTACCTTCCCACCTAAGTGGTACCTATTTATCTACTTGCAATTTCTTGCTTTCAAACTGCTAGGTTGGCAGGAGCTGGAACTAGAGACGGGAGCTCACTCCGTCATGCAGCACTCTCGGGTCTTGAACTGCTGAACTACTGACCTTCCACAGCCTGCAGTTCAGTGTCTTAACCACTTGAGCCACCACAGCTCCCAGGAACAGTAGGGCCACCTAAATTATACTACAATCAAACACCCCCTGATTAAGCTGAAGCCAATGAGTATATTTCGTGTGCGCAGGCTAAGCAAGCAGGAGAAGCTAGCAAACAATCTAAAAGCCGTTATTTCCCAGCCTAGGAGTTCTACAGCTGGAGCGTCTACAAGGTCATACAAATGATAACATACAGACAGTAGAAACAGTAATGGTCAGAGGCTGGCAGACTGAGAGTACTCCTTCCACATTCCATCCCCATGACAGGGCTACCTGACAACTATGTGCATTATCTACCAGTACACAAGGACTTGTTACCTGTACTACAGTGGAACAATTATTTTACTCCTATATTCTGATTTTCACCTTCCAAAGCACAGTTTAAGGTTGGCTTCCAACCCTTTCTGAAGGGCTTATTTGGACTGAAACAGTTTTGCTAATTAACCCTCCCCTCCAAAATTACAGGCTGCAGTTTTTGAAGTCTCTGTTGTTTTGGGATGTAAGAAATCTGGCCTCAGTTGATTTGAATGAAGTCTCATAAGTGACTGGTCAGCTGGTGAGGAGGTACAGTGGGATGTTCATGAACTTTCCAGTTTCTCAGAAGATTAAAAAAATATATCTGGCATAGGCGTGCACGGAGTGTGTGTGTCTGTATGGTGGGGGGAAGAGTTTCAGCAGAGAAAGGGGCAGGAAGCACTGTTTAAACGTAACCTGACTGCTTGACTGGACATAGATCATGATGGGTAGCCATGTTAGTTTGTCTGAAACAGTAGAAAAGAGCAAGAGTCCAGGAGCACGTTAAGGACTAACAAAATCTGTGGCAGGGTATGAGCAGTGGCTCACAAAAGGTCATTTTGTTGTTGTTCAGTCGCACAGTCGAGTCCGACTCTTCGTGACCCCATGGACCAGATCACGCCAGGCCCTCCTGTCTTCCGCTGTCCTCTGAAGTTTGCTCAGTTTCATGTTCGTTGCATCGATGACACTGTCTAACCATCTCATCCTTTGCCGTCCCCTTCTTCTTTGACCTTCAGTCTTTCCCAGCATCAGGGTCTTCTCCAGTGAGTGCTTACATTCCAGGTTGCTATGCAGTATTGTTCTTTGCAGCATTGGACTTTCCTTTCACCATCAGGCACATCCACAACTGAGCGTCCTTTCAGCTTTGGCCCAGCCGCTTCACTCTTTCTGGGGTTACTTGTACTTGCCCTCTGATCTTCCCCAGTAGCATATTGGACACCTTCTGCACTGAGGGGCTCATCTTCCAGTGTCATATCTTTTAGCCTTTTGTTACTATCCATGGGGTTTTCTTGGCAAAGATACTGGAGTGGGTTGCCATTTCCTTCTCCAGTGGACCACACTTGGTCTGAGTTCTCTGCTGTGGCCTGTCTGTCCTGGGTGGCCCTCCAGGGCATAGCCCACAGCCTCATCAAACCACGCAAGCCCCCTCACCACGACAAGGCAGTGATCCATGAGGGAGACAAAAGGTCATACCCTCCCACAAATTATGTTAGTCTTTGCTACTGGACTCTTGCTCTTTTCTACTGTTCGATGTAGAAGTCCAAACTAGACAGTGGTAGGTAAAAATAGGCTTATGTGCATGTAGGAACTTTAAGCAGAAAAAGAGCTGGTGGGGAAAGTACTAAACCTCCTCTACAGATCATAGCCTCCCAAAGCTGCTTCTTATTTTTATGTTTCTTATTGGGATAACATGACAAAAAATCATATCCGTTTCACCTCTGAGATGAGGATGTGAGTGGCATGTGACATGTGTGTCTAAGAATGATACATGAGCAGTATGAAAGCAAAAAAAAAAAAAAATTATTTAGTCCATGTATTACCCCACTTTTCTCTCTGATGAGAACCCCAAATGGCTTATAAATATACCTAAGTATAATTTAAATTGACAAACAATATAAACAAACTAAATACAATTCAAATAAAAAGCCATGGGGGAAAAGAGCCTGAAACCACATCCAAGGCAGGTTTTAATTCATTCAGGAGTCACAGACTGAGTGCCAGGATCCCATCAGCTCACACCAAAATGTGTGCACCTTTGGCCACAACCAGGCTTTATACCTGCAGGCAGGAAGGAAAAGAAAAACTCGGGCTGGATGTTATACAGAAGTGCCAATGCACTGACAACTTGTGAAGGACCTCCATGGCCCAGAACCCCCCCCCCCTTCTCTACACCTTCTTCTTCCCCAAATTACCTGTGCTGCACAAAGCCCTTTAAAGGGCTGGAAAGGGGAGGGGAGGAAATGCAGAGCTTAGCTTTGGCCCCTCCCATATCAGCTGTGGGCAGAGCATCTGCATGGCTGTGTTATGCACAGCTACCTCACTGTTTTCCTGGTGAGCTGGATTAAAGGAGGTTTTTATTTTCCAGCTCATCATCAGGGGAAATTGTGAAAGCTACATGAGCTGCACCTGGACTAAGCATGATGTTGTGTGGATGTGCCCCCCCCCAAAAAAAAACACCAGCAGAGCCATCCCACTGTTCATAAAGGGGAAATCTGTCATGAAAGTAGTTCTAGCCTATGTTGGTAGTGGAGATCTTTCACAGCAAAACAAAAATGAGGTACCTGCTAAAGTGCCAGTTTCCAGATGAGTGAGAAGGAGCTCCTACCTACAGCTCCTGTTTTCATTCTGGAGGAGCAGCCTTGTCCGTCAGCAAAAAGAAACAGAAGTCTTGTGCCACTTTAAAGACTACCCAGCTTTCATTCTAGTATTGGTTTATGTCGACTAGTGCCCACTTTGTCAGGTGCATAGCTGACTCTAGTTCACAAAAAGTTATTCTGAATAAAAACTAGCTAGTCTTTAAAGGAATAAGTCCAGAGGGGTAGCCTTTTAGCTTTCTGCAGCAAAACAAAACAGAAGTCTTTAGGGTATCACGTTGACTCCTCTTTGTTTTTATTCTGTTCCTAACCCTTCTTTAGTGAGTCTGGCCAAGCAGTCTCCTTTCATGTCTTGGTTCCCTCTTTCAAAATAGCCCCTGTCCTCAAACCCCGTCCTCCCAAACAGTTCTGTTCAGCTCCGCTTCTGCCCAGTAGGAACATCCATCCCTCCACATTCCCAGGTGATGGTTGTCCCTACAGCAGCTTTGCCCCACTTTTCAGATGCTGGAAACTTGCCCCATAAGGCTGGTAGGGAAATTAATTAGACACTTACAGAGGTTTAATCCAGGCTCCCAAGAAGCAGGGGGACACATGGCTGCTTAGAGCCCAGTCCTAAAATGAGCTACACTTTTCTAAGTCCATGGACTTGGTAGAAGTTGGTAACTCTGCTTAGGACTTCAATGATTAAGGGGATGGAGGTGTATATGGGGAGTCCAGTGTGCATCCATCTCTTATGTAACAGAAGACATCTCCCATGTTATTTCAGAAATACTTCAGCTGTAGTGTCAGTTTGCCCTGACCTGGACAGCCCAGGCTAGCCTCATCTCATTGGATTCTGGAAGCTAAGCAGCATTGACCCTGGTTAGTACTGGGAGACCATCAAGGAAGGTGAAGGTTGGTATGCAGAAATAGGCAATGGCAAACCACTTCTTTTTATCTCTTGCCTTGAAAATCCTGCGAGTGGTCACTGTAAGTCGGTTGCAACTTTACAGTACTTTCCACCACCCATGTCAGGTTCAATGCTTCCTCTAACCTGCAGAGTCTTGTGAGCAAAAATTCTACTTTGTGAGCTACTGGCATTAAAGTTGTAAGTGAGTGACCAGCTGACGAGATGTCCTGGCCTGCTTCTCTGCCTTTTCACAGCCTGGAGACCATCATTAGTGTCTGCTAATGGTTGCCACTCCAGCGGCTGTCAGACGCAGGTGTCCAGGGCACAGGAGCCTGTAAATACATTAGTGAACTCAAAACTGTTTATGTGAATGTGGGTGAGGCTTCCTGCATCTGTTAAGATCTGTTATGACCCAGGAGCAAACCATGAAGGTAGCAAACCTCAAACCTTTGCTGACCCTTTTGTGGATTTCTTTCAGTTTATTAAAAGTGACATCAACACACCTACATAGGAACTGGGCAGGATCCAATCAGAAATACCTTTTCTACTGAAGATTTCAAAGAATGCAAGACCATCATTTTGATAATTGATGGAAAGTGCCATCAAGTCACAAGGTTTTGAAGGCAAAATCATAAGGTTCGTGAAGGCAAGAGACAAACCACAGGTGGTTTGCCATGCTTGCCTCCACATAGTAACCCTTGACTTTTCAGGTGATCTCTCATCCAAGTAGTAACCAGGGCCAACCCTGCTTAGCTTCCAAGATCTGACAAGATCAGTCTAGGCTGGGCTATCTTAGGCTACTTATATTTCTACAGTGTGGTGTCAAAACCAAAGCCTGAGCAGAACACTACATTTGGTATCTCAGCCTAAGTAGCATACATAAATCACAGTTATAAAAGTACATGACTGCTATGAAGAGTCTCAGGAATTGTTGCCAGGCTACCCTGAAGCTAGGCTTGGTAGAACGCCCACCTATCAACGATGCATCAGGCAGGTGAGCAATGTAATGATATCCTGTATTCATGTGATACATCAGCAGGAGTGCTCCCAGCCAGCAGTTCTAGTGCCAAACACTTTCAGTGCTCATGCATGCAGTGCATCCATGTTCATATTAAGGTCATAGTAATCTGTATGCTAACCTGCTTCTGTGCTGTTGGTTGCTTGTATTGGATTTGTACATGCTCATAAGAACAATTTGCTGATCAATCCGTCTAGTCCAGAAGTCTGTTTCAAACAGCTGCCAGCCAGACACCTCTAGAAACTCTCAAGCACGGGGTGACAGCCACAGCTCTCCTCTGTTGCTTGAGTCCCCAGCATCTGATCCTCAGAGGTGTACTTACTCCTGAACATTCAGCAGCGCCCGAAGAGAGGTTGAATGACATGTGTATCCATTTATTAACAAATATCTCACAAGATAATTTTCAATAAGCTTCTTCATCCCATAATAGTTGTTCATTCAGTGAGAATTCAAGGACAAGTTTGCCTATAGTCATTTGACTGACATATTCAGCAGCCAGGGTTTAAAAATTAACAAAATAATTAAAAACGTTATCTTCCAGAAAAATACAGATCACGCCAAACAAGAGAAGCAAGAGTCTCAGCCAAACAGCCATGGGGGGGGAAAGTATGCACCACAGAATGGCATCTGTAATAACATACATTTATGTCTCTATTGGCATTGTATTTCCAGCATCAGAGTTCTTTCTAATCCAGCATTGTATCTGCAGCACTGGAGATCTGGATATTTTGAGAGCTTAGCAGCAGGATGTGTTGGTGATGACATACCCTTGTTGCTTGTCTCAAAGCATCTGGCACTCAGATATACTTTGTCTGTACGTGGAAGTTCTGGTCAGCTGTTACATTAATACCCATTACTAGATCTTTTATCCCACAAATTACCCCTTTTTAAAAGGCCGTCTAAATGAGTAACCACAACCATACCTTGTGGTGATGAATTACAGGATGATAAAGTAAGAATGAATGGATGCTATTTCAGTGGTCTGTTGATCCTTCTGGTTTCTCTCCTTCCTCAGTAAGAGAATGTGCATATTAATACCATTAAGATATTACATGGTAAATGTGGTTACAGGTTACAGAAGCAGTGGCTTGAAGAAACCCCCTTGTGTGAGCAAGACAAACCCTGCAAGTTGACCACAGTGGGACAATTACCCCATTGGAAGCCTTCCGGAAGCTGCGGAATAGGAAACACTTGACTGTTCTATTTACAGCGCCTATTTGTCACGTCCTGCCCATTGCAAATAGAGTTGCCAGCTTTTTTTGCAGGCCATTGTTACTGTACCTCTAAGAGAAACTTTATAAGCAGGCATTTGGATGGGATCTCCATACCACAAGAAACCCTGACCTGCTTATCCCTGCATAGAAAGCTGCAGTTAAAAGCACTGGAGGAGGTCAGTTGGCCTTGGTGGGTTCCATGTGGTCCACCTGCAGCAAACCGGATGGAGCACAGAAACACCTTCCCCTCTGTCTACGATATTGTTAGTAACACCACATAAACCATTTGCTTTCCTGACTGGAGGCAAAATGGGGCATCGCGCCCCCCCCCACCCAAATGGAAGCAGAGAGAGGGCTCCTCTTTGTGCCTTCCCTTATAATGCAGAGGAAGGAATCCCAGCATTTCCTCAGCCCTGCCATAACCAGTGGAGCGAGCTACGCCTGATGGCAGTCTTCTTCTGCACAGTGTTTCAAGGTCAGGATGCCTGGATGGCAGTGGGGGATTTCCCAAATGTGTTCCAGGGATCCCTTAAAAGCCTCTGACCCTAGATCATATCCCAGAATCCTCCTGGGGTTCCATAGCAATTCTGCAGAGATTTCTTGGCAAAAAACCTAATTGTGCACACTTCTGCTGAATTCTACATATTGTGGCATTATTTAGGAAGTAAGATTGCTATTTTTCCCGTTTCCCTTTCAAGACTCCTGTGCCTTTTAGGGCAGTGTGACGAGCAGATAGTCCACCTGAAACCGATTCAATGACTGTGTGCCATCAGTTTTTAAGGCACAAAAGCCCTGCCCTTAAAAGGATTGAGATATCAGAATGCAGCATATTTCTCATAAAGAATCATTACTAAATGCTGTAAAGTTACAACAAAAAATTTTTCTATGGGGTATCACAGTGCAAAGACTTTAAGAACTGCTAGTTAAATAACAAAGTTAAATGTAATAACAGTGCTTTCTATGGAATTCTCCCAAGTCCAGAACAAGTTTGATGGTGGTGGTGGCTGTATACGTATATCCAGCCTGCAGTTCACCTGGGATTTGATGGATAGCTGCAGATGTCTTGTGCCATTTCAATTTGTTCTTTCTCAAGAACCGCCAAACAGAGGCTTTCTTCTCGCCTTGACACAGAGAGTACTCCATCTTTCTGTGTTATACCTCTGAGGATGCCAGTCACAGGTACTGGCGAAATGTCAGGTCCTACAATGCCAAGACCACGGCCACACAACCCAGAAAATCTACATCAGTTAATACAAAAAGGACTTCACAAAATCTGTCTCAGGAATCTTCCTTTTCTGTTTGCTTTCAATGAAATGGAATGCACCCTCATGTCACAGCATTCTACCATGGGGTATTGTGTGCCTCATTGAATATGATTATTTACCATATTCGTGAACATACATGTGACATTACTTACCAGTAATTGGAATATAATTAGTTTAGGTGTTTTTACACGGTGTTTCTTTGATCTTTGGGTGTTACCCACCGTGTTCTCTGTTTTGGTTTGTTTGTACCTAAAAAGATTGAAGCAACTTATGCTGTCTGCTAATATTCATGATATGTACACGTGAGGTTTTGAATAACTTTTGTGACATTTGCTGGCAGAAGTTGCGTTTGTCACACTTCTAAAGCAGCAGCACCTCCTGGTGGTCCATGTGTTTATTTACGCAACACTTGGCCTCACGTTGCTCAAAAGCAGACAGGGTTATTTCAGTGGGTAACTGAAGCATATTGGTATTAGAAAAGAAATTGCTTTTGTCTTGGACAGAGAGCTTTTGTGCATGCACATCTGAGCACATGTTAATGAGCACTTCAAGCATGTTCATGCCTCTGAGGTTGTTGGGGTAGGCTTGCTGTTGTGGTTGCAACTATATAGTTTTACCACACAGGGGCACCATTCGCCTCCCTTTCGGGATGGGAAAACTCTAAATGGGAGAATCTCCCTTGGAACATTCCAGAGACTCAGCCTGTTAACAAATCTGGTTGTTTTGTTTGGAGATGTCCTAAGATGGTGAAAGGAATGTGGTCCCACATATCTAGCACAGGCATATAGAAACCTTTGGCCTACTACAGCTATGATGAAAGAGCCAGCGAGGGGGAGTGGTTAGAGTGTCAGGCTATAATCTGGGGGACACCAATTGTATTCCCACACTGCCACAGAAGTGTGATGTGGGCCTTGGACCAGTCACTCAGCCTAACCGACCTTATAGTAAGGTGGCCAACATCCAGGTGAGGCCTGGACATCTCCTGACTACAAAGATCAGTTCCCCTGGAGAAAATGGCAGCTTTGGAGGGAGGCATGTCCAGCGTTATATCCCACTGAGATTCCACCCCCCAAAAAACCCCTGCTCTCCTCAGGCGCCAACCCAAATCTCCAGAAATTTCCCAACCCAGAGCTGGCAACCCTAATCACAGTCATTGTGACAATAAAATGGAAGGAGAGAGAATAATGTAAGCCACTTTCGGTCCCCACTGGGGAGAAAAGCCGGGTATAAAGAAAGAAAGAAAGTCAATACAATACAATACAATACAATACAATACAATGGTGTGACTGTGCTGGTTGACCACTGCTACTCTGACTGCTTATATAACCAAGCTCTACAGTTGCAAGCCTTGTTAATGTGAGCACAAGATGTACCAAGAGGGCTTTGTTGTTGTTGTTGTTCAGTCGCACAGTCGAGTCCGACTCTTCACGACCCCATGGACCAGACCACGCCAGGCCCTCCTGTCCTCCGCCGTCCGCTGAAGTTTGCTCAATTTCATGTTCGTTGCATCGATGACACTGTCTAACCATCTCATCCTTTGCCGTCCCCTTCTTCTTTGACCTTCAATCTTTCCCAGCATCAGGGTCTTCTCCAGTGAATGCTCCCTTCTCATTTGGTGGCCAAAGTATTTGAGCTTCAGCTTCAAGATCTGGCCTTCCAGGGAACAGTCAGGGTTGATTTCTTTTAGGATTGACTGATTTGATCTCCTTGCAGTCCAAGGGACTCTCAAGAGTCTTCTCCAGCACCATAGTTCAAAAGAATCGATTCTTCGGCGCTCAGCCTTCCTTATAGTCCAACTCTCGCAGCCATACATTACTACGGGGAATACCATTGCTTTGACCATGCGGACTTTTGTTGGCAAGGTGATGTCTCTGCTTTTTATCATGCTGTTTAGGTTTGCCATCGCTTTCCTCCCAAGGAGCAGGCGTCTTTTAATTTCATGGCTGCAGTCACCATCTGCAGTGATCTGGGATCCTAGGAACGTGAAGTCTGTCACTACTTCTACGACTTCCCCTTCTATTTGCCAAGGAGTGATGGGCCCAGATGTCATGATCTTAGTTTTTTTGATGTTGAGCCTCAAGCCCACTTTTGCACTCTCCTCTTTCACCCTGAGCAAAAGGCTCTTTAGGTCCTCTTCACTTTCTGCCATCAGAGTGGTATCGTCTGCATATCTGAGGTTATTGATCTTTTCCCCAGCAATCTTAACTCCAGCTTGTGATTCATCCAGGCCAGCATTTCGCATGATGTACTCTGCATATAAATTAAATAAGCAAGGTGACAATATACATCCTTGTCGTACTCCTTTTCCTATGCTAAACCAATCAGTTGTTCCATATCCGGTTCTAACTGTTGCTTCTTGACCCTTATACAGGTTTCTCAGGAGACAGGTGAGGTGGTCTGGTACTCCCATCTCTTTAAGAACCTGCCATAATTTATTGTGATTCACACAATCAAAGGCTTTAGCATAGTCAATGAAGCAGAAGTAGATGTTTTTCTGGTACTCTCTTGCTTTCTCCATAATCCAGCGAATGTTGGCAATTTGATCTCTAGTTCCTCTACCTCTTCGAAACCCAGCTTGTACTTCTGGCAGTTCTCTATCCACATACTGTTGGAGCCTAGCTTGTAGGATTTTGAGCATGACCTTGCTAGCGTGTGAAATGAGTGCAATTGTGCGATAGTTTGAACATTCCTTGACGTTGCCCTTCTTTGGGATTGGAATGTAAACTGACCTTTTCCAATCCTGTGGCCACTGTTGTGTTTTCCAAATTTGTTGGCAAATTGAGTGCAGCACTTTAACAGCATCTTCTTTTAAGACTTTGAATAACTCAGCTGGGATACCATCACCTCCACTAGCTTTGTTGTTAGTAATGCTTTCTAAGGCCCATTTAACTTCGCTTTCCAGGATGTCTGGCTCGAGGTCAGTGATTATACCATCGTGGTTGTCAAGGACGTCGAGGTCCTTCTTGTATAGTTCTTCTGTGTATTCTTGCCATCTTTTCCTAATCTCTTCTGCTTCTGTTAGGTCCCTACCGTTTTTGTCCTTTATCATGGCCATCTTTGCATGGAACGTTCCCTTGATTTCTCCAATTTTCTTGAAGAGATCTCTAGTCCTTCCCAATCTATTGTTTTCCTCTATTACTCTGCATTGTTCATTCAGGAAAGCCTCCTTATCTCTCCTTGCTGTTCTCTGGAAATCTGCATTCAGTTGGGCAAATCTTTCCTTTTCCCCATTGCCTTTAGCTTTCCTTCTTTCCTCTGCTATGTGTAAAGCCTCATCAGACAGCCACTTTGCTTTTTTGCATTTCTTTTTCTTTGGGATGGCAGTGAGTGCTGCCTCCTTTACAATGTCACGGACCTCTGTCCATAGTTCTTCAGGCACTCTGTCTATCAAATCTAGTCCCTTAAACCTATTCTTCACCTCTACTGTATATTCATCGGGGATGCGATCTAGGTCAAATCTGAATGGCCTTGTGGTTTTCCCAACTTTCTTCAATTTAAGTCTGAATTTTACAATGAGTAGCTCATGATCTGAGCCACAGTCAGCTCCAGGTCTTGTTTTTACTGACTGAATAGAGCTTCTCCATCTTTGACTGCAAATTATATAGTCAATCTGATTTCGGTGTTGCCCATCTGGTGATGTCCATGTGTAGAGACGCCTCTTAGGTTGTTGGAAAAGGGTGTTTGCTATGACCAGCGTGTTCTCTTGACAAAACTCTGTTAGCCTTTGCCCTGCTTCATTTTGTTCTCCAAGGCCAAACTTGTCTGTTATTCCGGTTACCTTTTGATTTCCTACTTTAGCATTCCAGTCCCCTATGATGATGAGGACATCATTTTTTGGTGTTAGTTCTACGAGCTGTTGTAGGTCTTCATAGAACTGGTCCACTTCAGCCTCTTCTGCAGCAGTGGTTGGGGCATATACTTGGATTACTGTGATATTGAATGGTTTGCCTTGGATTCGGACCGAGATCATTCTGTCATTTTTGAGATTGTATCCCAATACTGCCTTTCTCACTCTCTTGTTGACTATAAAGGCCACACCATTTTTTCTACGGGATTCCTGGCCACAGTAGTAGATATAATGGTCTTCTGAGTTAAATTCGCCCATTCCTGTCCACTTTAGTTCACTGATTCCCAAGATGTCGATGTTCATTCTTGCCATCTCATTTTTGACCACGTCAAGCTTACCTTGATTCATAGATCTTACATTCCAGGTTCCTATGCAGTATTGTTCTTTGCAGCATCGAACTTTCCTTTCACCATCAGACACATCCACAACTGAGCGTCCTTTCGGCTTTGGCCCAGCCGCTTCACTCTTTCTGGGGTTACTCGTACTTGCCCTCTGCTCTTCCTCAGTAGCATATTGGACACCTTCCGACCTGAGGGGCTCATCTTCCGGCGTCATAACTTTTAGCCTTTTGTTACTGTCCATGGGGTTTTCTTGGCAAAGATACTGGAGTGGGTTGCCATTTCCTTCTCCAGGGGATCACGCTTGGTCTGAGTTCTCTGCTGTGGCCTGTCCGTCCTGGGTGGCCCTCCACGGCATAGCCCACAGCCTCATCGAACCACGCAAGCCCCCTCGCCACGACAAGGCAGTGATCCATGAGGGAGCCAAGAGGGCTTACACAAGAGCATCTCCAGATGGCTTATGCCCCATGTTGATGGTGGAAGAGGGTAATGCCATTTGAATTTCCCGTCTTAAGGATCAGAATACCTTAGGTCAACTTTGCACACAATGTTTCCCTGGATTATAGTGGTTACACTGCATCAGCCCACCAGAAGAAACCTGCTTCTAAGTCTATAGGGATGGCACAGCTCCCACAACGCAAGGCAGGGAGGTTGACTCACAACCTCTGGATGCCTGTGCCAAGCTTTTGGTGTAGGCTGCTGTTGTACTAGGTATATAGGCAGAACTTCATCCCTAATTGGGAGAGCAGTAGCCTGGTAGCATATCTACCCCACTGCCCTGCAGAGACTCTTCCCCTCCACTGGGGGTGCTGCGGTTCCAACCCTGGCTGCCACAGCTGCCACAGAGAGCAGAGATGAGATGCAGACCAGCAGCAACTAACTTTGTGTGAATTTACTTGGTGTGGAGAGAAAGGTGGTTGCAAGGGGTCTCAAGAACATACCTTGGTCAGGCCCAAATCCCAGCAATGTCATTGCCCATTACCAGTCCACAGAGAGTAAAGCCTGTAGGCCTTTGCAACCAGCAACCCTACCATCTCAGGTGAGGATTGGGAAAGGGCTGTGTGGCTCAGTGGCAGTACATTTGCTTTGGTTCAGTCACTGGCATCTCCAGTCAGGTACTGGGTGATGTGAAAAACCACTACCTGAGACTCCAGACAGCTGCTGCCAGTCAGAAAAGACAAATTCATCATTGATAGACTAATCAACTGATGCAGTATAAAGCAGCTTCAAGTGTTCCCAGCCACAACCAGACAACCTCACATCTTGTCCCAGTGGTTCTAACCTTTGCCAGCCCCTATGGGTTCAGCTCCACCTTGTCCCAGACTAACCCCTGAGCCCAGAGAGAATCACTGCCAACTAGCCAAGTCAAAGCTGCTAGCAAAAAAAAGGAGCATTCACTCAAGCTGCATATATTGGAGCAATTTAGATTCCCACTGTTCTCAGTTTTAAAAGGTAAAAGTTTCCCTTGCTTGAAAGCTAGTCGAATCTGACTCTAGGGGGTGGTGCTCATCTGTGTTTCCAAGCCAAAGAGCCAGCACTGTCCAAAGACTTCTCTGTTGTCACGAGGCACATGGAACGCTGTTACCTTCCCACTGAAGCAGTATCTATTTACCTACTTACAATTTCTTGCTTTCAAACTGCTAGGTTGGCAGGAGCTACGGCCAGAGACGGAAGCTCATTCTATCACGTGGCACTTGGGTCTCGAACTGCTGAACAACAGACCTTCCAGTCTGCAACTCAGCATTTTGACCTCTAAGAATTTGTAATCCAGCTACATGCTAGTGCGGGTGATTGTGCCATGACTCTGTGTAAGAGAACTGGTCTTCTACCGTTTACTATGTTGGTTATTTCTTCCCAGAGTTACATCCATTACCTAATGTTGCTTTGTCCTCTTGCCTTTAGAATCTATATTCAGTGTTCCCTCTAAGCTCCACAGTGTTGTGAGCAAGAATTCTACATTGTGAGAAAAAAAAGCTAGGAGCATTGAAGTTGTGAGTCTACATTTGACTATCACAAAAATTAGTTTTGTAGATTATTTCCATAACCTTGTAAAAATCTCAGAATGAATTCTTTTCAACTATATTTCAACTATATTTTAAGAATCATTTAAACATTGTAAGAGAAAACAGAATTAAGTCAAATTTCATTACAGAAAATGTTGTCCAAGCCTCTGGAGAACAGGTCTACCCTCCCCTTTCCACTATATTGGTAGATCTGGCCTCCAGAGAACAGTTCTACCCATCCCTTTCCACTATATTGGGAGATCTGGCCTCTGGAGAACAGGTCTACCCTCCCCAGTCCACTAGATTGGGAGACCTGGCCTCGGGATGTCACCCTGTGCTGAGCCTTAGAAAACATAACAGCACTTAGGGGGGGAAACTCTTGCAGTTTACTTTGGGGTTTTTTTTAGTGAAATATGACAGCTTTACAGGTCAAGTATAATAGAGGTGGAACAATCACTATCAGAACCCTGCCATACCTAGCAAACAGGAAGTTGCTTAAATGTTATCAAGCTACCCAAACTACTTATTTATTCAAATGTTTATATCCCACTTTTACTATGACTCAAGGCAGCTTACAAATCATACTGAAAAGTATAATAGGGGTGTGCAAAAAAAAATAATCCCCCCCCAGCCTCTGGGGGTCATCATAAGCTATCTGGAGCTCGTAATACACTAAAACAATTCTACGGTGATGATGAAGCTCCAGACTGCAATTAGCTAGACTGTCCTGATGTCACAGAGGGGTGGGCCAGGCTGAAAAGTTTCTGATAACCACTGTGATCCCAGAGAATGGCAGGGCGGGCAGAATGAAGGGCAGAGGAAGGGAGAGCTAGTGAATAACAGAACAGGATATGCTAAAAACGAAGGGTGACAATGTACTCAGGAAGGAAGCTTAGAAGTTATAGTGGTCTATAGCAATTGAGGGAGAAGGAAAAGAGAAGGAAAACAGGAGGAGAAATTGAGTAAAAAGGAGAGCGATGTATGGCCAGAACTGAGGATAGACACAGTTCATAATACTGGTTTTAAAAGGACTGTAGGAGTCTTTAGCAGTAAGTGTCTGGTTTAGATAAAATTCCACATGGCCCCTTGTATACACTCACAAGAGCCAAACTAGAGTTTTATCACAGACTGTTTCTGCTGTTGTGCCCAGCATAATATCCTGAACAAGTGAGGTATTGTTTGTGCTACAATCTTAGCTCTGCAGAATAGTCTTCCATGGCTTTGAAGCACCATCCCAATCTACCGATCAGAGGCCAACGACAGAGGGGCTGTTGTTCCAAACAAGGCAGACGACTTTTCAGCACCATGTTTTATGGATTCCCTGAGTGATTATGACCCTGCTGAGCTCTGTGGGGGAGGGAGAATATAGCTTTATTCCACCCACAACAATGCTGAATGAAAGTCTTATACATACAACCTTCTATCCCAAATAGACAAAGTCAGCTAATGTTATATGCACATACCCTTCTTACCCAAAAGGAAGATGACTCTGATGTAAAACAACCTCTCTAAAAATGTTGTATATAAAAAAGTGTTTTTTAAAAAATTACTGTACATATTTGTAACTGGAACGTGAATGTGAGATGGCCTCCTCTTTTTCTGGATGGCACATATGGAAAAACCCTAGTCTATGTTTTGGCTAAATACAGTAGAGGCTCCCCAGAGTCATTTAAGGTCAGGAAAATGTTAGTTAATCTGTCCAGTTATATGGAATGAGGGGAAAGGGACCGCAATGAGATCTATTCATGCATTCTTTTCAAGGACCTCAAGGCAGTGGGCGTGGCTCTCCACCCATTTTATTCTAATAACAACAACCATGTGAGGTAGGTCAAGCTGAGAGAGGGCAACTGGCCCCAGGTCATCCAGTGAGTTTCATAGCAGAGCGGGACTTTGGTCTTCAGCGCTACAACTGCTACAACAGCTCAGTGGCTGCTAGCCATAATGACTCAAAGGCAGTAACCCTCACAATGCTAGTGCTGGGAGGCAACCCCAGGAGAAGGCCTGGTCCTCCATGTCCTGTTTGTTGGCCACTGTGTGAAACAGGATGCTGGACTGGTCCGATCCAGCAGGGCTCTTCCTCTGATCTTATGTTCATTGCACGGGTGGAGTCAGGGGCATGAGGAGCCTGGTTGTGCCCATGCTGTGGTCTGTGTTGTTTCACTGGTCTGTGTACCTAGAGCAGATTCTTTCAGTTAGTCTCAAACCCCTGGAAATTCCGCAGTGCCAGGCAGCTGCCATTAGGCTGGTCCAGCTCTGCATGGAGACAGCGCCGCAGTCTGAAGAGCTGGGTTGTCATCCCAGCCCTGCCCATAGCATCCCTGGCCCTCTTCCCTACATCTGACTCTGTCCTGCTTCTGCCCCTAGGTAACCCCTGGTTTGCTTCTCCCACCCTCCCCCAGTGTCTTTTCCCCAAGCCACCTGGCAGCCTTCTGCACACTCCTCAATAATTCATGTGCTGCTGGAGCTGTTTTGCAAGACGTCCTAATTTTATTTTAGACTCTCTTGGTTTGGGGAGGTGCCCCTCCCCACTCTTTCCCCTTCTACACCCCCACACACTGCAGGGAAAATATAAGGGGACTCTGTTGAGCATAATGAGAGAGGGAAGGGAAAAAAGCGATGCCGCACACACACACATCCACAAGTCCCTGTCATTTCTGTGAGCGGCTTTGCTGCATTGGTGTGGGCGTGCAATGCTCTGGCATACTGTGGGCCTGATCCTGCACTGGCGGCACCGGCCCAAATCCAGAATGTTGGAATCCCACTGTGGAAGTGGCAAGGAAGAATCCAATGCATCCGTTTCAAGGCATGCAGACTCTTAGCGGGCCTCTAAAAAGGAAAGTGGAAAACAAAAACAAGGAATTTATATCAGGAGCGTGAGGAGTTCCATTTTTAGCCTGCTGACATTGCCAGCACTTAAGTTCAGCTCTTCTGGAGTTGCCAACTTCTTAACTGGCCATTGTAGCCATGCCTTTAATAGAAGCTTTTAACAGCCACTTGATACTCAAGCAGAAGCTTGTAATATTGCTGAGAAAAGCATCACCTGCCAATTTCTGCACATCAAGCTGCTGTTAAAGGCCCAAGAACAGGCTGGGCTGTTCTCTTCTGGGCTGTTAGTCACCTTCATTTGACATTGGAGCCTCTTTTCAATCCCAGGTTGCAACCCCAGAACATGGCAGGCACTACGGAGGGAACACCACAGAGAATGGCCAGAGTATATTTTGGTTGTTCTACCAGGCCCACATATCTGGGACTAGGTTGAAGGGTTCCGGATCATAGCTTGGGACTTGCAGGTGGGCTGGCAAGATGACAAAAGGGGTATACTCTTAATAGGTATGCAGAAAAAGGAATCTGAACGGGGAGGGCGGAATCTGCACTGCTGGGAAGTCCTGCTTCCCCACATCTTTAAAAGGTACAAGAACTCGGCACCCCTGCACTCCTGGTTGTCCTACAGCTATAAACAGAGCTGTCCTCTTCATTTTATACATTCACTGCTGGTTATAACCTGTCTCCTACACTGTGGAAATCCAAATCTTCTTTGCCACATAAACTCACAAGACAAAGTGAGCACCATGGGGTTCTTCAGCTGGGACCAAGCTAGGAATCCAAACAAGCTACCCAGCCAGATTCCTGGCTTCCAGCCCTCCCTGCTTGAGCCCTCTAGATCATATTCCCCTCTGCCGGGGCCATTTAGAATAATAGAAGAACCATACAATCAGAGTTGTGGCCAGACAGGCCATCTAGTCCAACCCCCTGCTCAATGCAAGATCAGCCTAGAGCAGCCCTGACAAATGTTTGTCCAGCTGTTGCTTAAAGACTGCCAGTCTTTAACTCCCTAGGCAGTTGATTCCACTTTTGAACAACTCCTACTGTAAAAAAGTTTTTCCTACTATCCAGCCGGCACCTTCCCACCCTTAATCTAAACCCATTATTGCGAGTCCTATCCTCTGATGCCAACAGGAACAGCTCCTTGCCCTCCTTTAAGTGATGGCTCCTCAAATACTTAAGGAAAGCAATCATGTCCCCCCTCTTCTCCAGACTAAACATTCCCAAGTCCCTCAGCCTCTCCTCACAGGGCTTGGTCTCCAGGCCCCCAATCATCCTCGTTGCTCTCCTCTGCTCCGTTCTGTCCACATCCTTTTTGAAATGAGGCCTCCAGAACAGCACACAATACTCCAGGTGCAGCCTGATCAATGCAGTGAACACAATATTACAAAATTTATGGGAAATGACATGTAATCTGCATGTGGTGTGGAGAACTGCAAGTGTGCCTTACGGGCTGGGAGAGAATCTGAAGCTAACTGCACTGTTCCCATTGACACAAGGAAATGCACATGTGTAGCCGTGGCATGTGATGCCTACAGTGAAAAACGAGCTTCAGTTCCCCACTCTGAAGTGCTGTTTGTGCAAAGCTCTTGTAGTGTGTGGAACAGCCCTTAGGAAAAGGAACCAGGAGCCTCATCTCCCAGTTGCCTTTCTCGCAGAGAAAAAATAGGCCTTATGGAAGCCAATGCCCACCAGTCTCCACTTGGCTATTCCTTATCAGATCATCTCTCTTCCTGATTTGAAAAGAATAATAAGAAGAGAAGAGATTGGATTTATATGCTGCCCTTCACTTGGCATTTCAGAGCAGCTTACAATCTCCTTCCTTTCCCCACAACAGACAACCTTTGAGGTAGGTGGGGCTGAGAGAGCGCTCCAGAGAACTGCTTGTGAGAGAACAGCTCTGAGAGAACTTGTAGCTGACCCAAGGTCACTCCAGCAGCTGCATGTGGAGGAGGAGTGGGGAATCAAACCCGGTTCTCCCAGATTGGAGTCCATGCACTTAACCACAACACCAAACTGGCTGTTTGCTATGTGGTGGGTCACTAGGGTTTGCTTTTGACAGAAGGAAAGCTTGGGCTGATAGATGCAGTAAATCTACAGTAGCAAGAGGACTTGAACACAGAACCTTAACGTGCTAGATCACTTCTCTATGTACTTGACACACTCTGTCTATTCTACCTAGATAGTCCCCCCTGTTTTGCCCCTTCTTTGCCAAGAGTGCATAGGGCCTTCTTGGAATGCACAACACTTCTGGCCAATCCAGTGGGATGGAGTTGCTCCTTCTTCCCTTCCCACCATGCTCTCCAGGAAGATGGAGAAACATCAGGAGAACCTGCTGAAGACATAAGATGATGAGTCATCCACCCTCGTTCCCTATGCTTTCAAAGACTCTGTTCCCAGCCAACCCACCAGAACCTCAACTGTCACCCTCTCTGGACCTAAGGAAAGTGAATAACATCCCAGTAAGGATCTATTAAAGGAACAGGACACTTTTCTCCAGATCAGTTGACAGCTCTCGCAACAGGCCCAGGGAGTTCTGACTCTCACTTCTGTCTTTCAACCCAATGCCAGTAAAATCCTAAACCAAGTTATACCCTCCTAAGTCGATTGAAATCAATAGGCTTTGGTGTCACTCTCACGCTGAAGTCCAGTCAATTGAAGTCAATTAATTGTCTTTGAAAGGTTTAACTCTCCTTAAGATGACATGGCTACACTGCTCGGGGTTGCCAAGAAAATACACTCCTCCGTCCCCAAAGACTCTGTGGCGAAGGGGAAGCTAAAGGGAAGAACTGGTGGCTAGGAAGGCTCAAGTGTTGGCTTTGCTAAGCACACGTCACAGCTAAGCAGGACTTTGTGGCATCTGTCAAGGCTTGCCAGAGTCAGCAGGAAGCGTGCCGGCCAGCCAGTGCTGCTTGGATCTGCCTCGCTATTTTTGTATCAAGCAAATGCTGTGTCAGAGGACAGTTTCCGGAGATGCTGAGCCTTCTGAAAGACCGGCTGGCAGGGTGACAGGGTGGGCAATTGTTCTCAGCCCAGCTGGATATCAAAGAGGGGGGTGGAGCCTGTGTCAGACCTCTGGAGATACCATCAGAACGCCACCGGCCGGGGGGGGGGATCGCATTTGAGCAGTTTAGTCACAGTGTCTTCTGAGCTCGCAATAAGATTCTTGCAGGTTGTTTTCGCATGTTTAGTGGGCTGTTAAAAATGACTCTTCCTCCCTGGTCACATCCTAAAGGGGCTTTATACGGAATCTAACTACAGGTCCCTTTTAGCTAATGGCTGTCTGCTCTGACGGGTGGGAGTCCTGCAAGCCCCACACATGGAAGTCCGCCAAACTTTGCTGCTGGGAAAATGAATAGGGGTCCTTCTGTCTGCATAACATCTGCTGTGCCACTAAGCGAGCATGACGGCCTTTCCTCTCTGAGCTGTCTCTTGCCAACCTGGTGCAAGTGGGTCAGGCAGCATGTATCTCCTGCCTTACTGTAGCCCAAAGGTATGATGTCCGCATCTGGCCCAACTAGCCCTATCTCTCAGGAGCATACACATCCCTTGCCAGATAATGTGGCACAGGTCATATCAGTGCCACAAAAGCAGTTTTTAACCTGGTCCGTTGGCACCCCGTTCACAGCAAGGCCCAAAGACCTGGTCTGAGATATATTCAAGATTACATTGCCAAGAAACAATGTATTTTAAGACTGTGTGTTGTGGTTAATTTAATACCTTATAATCACCAGAAAGAAAATATGCTCCTGAAAAACAATGGTTCAAAACAAAAAGGGGGAAGGGCCCACCCTCAGTGTTTAATCTCTGGTGAACCTAATGGGAAACTGTTTCTGGGGCAGGAGGAGGCAGGGTATTTATTTTATTTTCTTTGTGGGTGCCTGTGTGCCATGTACCCCAGCCTCTATAGGACAGATGATGCCATCACCTGTGAGAAGAAAAAACTGGCAGACAATCATCTTGGATGATTCAGACCCCTTCCAGAAGGAAGCTGAGACCTACGATCTGTCTTCCCCCAATACTAAGAGTCCGAAGAAACTCCCTCACCCCTCACCGCCTTCCCTCCTCATCCATTCCCTCCCCCCTCTCCTTCTTTCGGAAAGTGAAGATACTTCTTGCATCCCCAGGGCCCTCGTTGGCATCCGAGAGCATCCATTAGCAGCCACTCTGACCCACACCCCTTCCAGGCTTTGTGTTTTCTTATTCATGAAGCTGTTTTGAGGCAGCCAAATGGAAGGATTCCCCACATACATTCACTCTCTCCTGTATTGCCTCCTCCAAGCTGACTGACTCATAATGGGGGTGATAAAGCAGAAGAATTTCAAGGAGGCCCCTCAACCCTAATTCCTTCTGGGTATGATTGAGCACAACTGATGCCACATATGCAGTGCATGTGTGTGTGTATGTGGGGGGGGGGTAGTTAATGAACGTGAAGAAATTAAGAGTCTGAGAGGCAACCCCTTGAGCTCTTCTGCTGCTGGGTGGAGCTCTACATACCTGCCACACAGCACCCCCTGCTGTGGTACTTTGGTCAAGGCATCAACCTCCACCTTCCTGTGGCTGAGGAGAGGGCAGCATGTATTGCCTACAAAGAAACAATGCACAGAATGATTCTCTTCCCACCAATCTCAAGCCATGCTCGGCAGTCAGATGTTCAGAAGAATTTCACTGGGGCAAATGGGGACTTAGGACGCCTACAGCCATAAAATACTGTGGCAGAAGTTGTTGTTGGGGGCAGAATATTTGGGTTGTGACAGAGGGTGTTCTAGGAAAAAGGAAACTGGTGCAGAATGAATAGCCATGGGGGGGCCATTTTGCCTCTTCCATTTCCAGCTAATCGAGCATACAGCTGAGGTAAGAATATAGGAGTTTTCTTGGCTTATCCAGTCCCTGGGTAGCAATGGGGGGGGGGAATTCTGGCTTTCTGAATTATCTGGATTTTGAATGTTACCTCCTACCTATGGGTAATCGCTTTTATTTTTATTCTGAGGATACTGGTATATCCCCCCCATCCAACATCTCACCACCCTTAACACTGACCAAAGAAGAGAACCCACACTGGAGATAAATAGATAGGAGAAAACTTGGTTCTTTAAAGGCCAGGGTCACCAGGGGGCAAGGAACAGATTTAGCTCTTGTTGTTCTCCTGGGTGTATCCCTTTTTTTTTTTTCCCTACCAAAGGGAATGGTTGCCAGTCATTCCGAAAGGGGGGAAGTAAAGCGCTGCACTTAGAGAGAAATAAAACTTGAGGGTAATGGTGGGAAAGAGTGAGTGACAGGGGAATAGTGGAGAAGAGCTGGAGTGGGGGAGAGCCAGAAGTTATCCGGGGGTGTGTGTGCGATCCACCCGTGGACTAGAGTTGCAAGGGAGAGAACAATATTTTCAGTGAGGAGGGATGGGAGAGGCAGAGTAAAGAAAGGTGCAGCAACAGGAGATGCCAATCAACTGTCAATCCAGCCCGCCCTCCCACCTGTGATACTTCATGGGGGGGTGTTGCTCATTGGCCATATAAAAGGAAATCTGGAACGTCTCATAAATGGTCACATTAAGCTTCCAGCAGTTGGGTGAAAAAGGATGTCTTAATGATGAAGTGACATTTGGTACTAGTTTGGAGAGTCCCAGAGTGACAGAGAAAAAAACCCCAACCCCTCTCCCCTCCTCCCTCTACACCCAATCTGCTTGGTAGTCCCTCAGTAGGCTACTTGATTCATGGTTGGCATTTGCCTAGCATGGAATATGGCTCATGAGCTGGCCCTGTTGAATCACAGGAAGCTGCCTTATTCTGAATCAGACCACTAGTCTATCAAAGTCAGGGCTGCTTACTTTGACTGGCCAGCAGCTCTCCATGGTTTCAGGTTGAGGTCTTTTGCATCACCTGTTATCTGGTCCTTTTAACTAGAGATTGAACCTGGGACTTTCTGCATGCAGAGCTTGACCAGGAAGCCCACGATAACTCACAGGGCTACTGTGAGATTACAATGGAGAAAGAATACCTCAAGCTAATTCATGCTAAGTGAAACCACTGATCTATCACAAATGTTATCTACTAGCAGTGTTGTCCGCTCTTTGCTGGAGGTCTGATTACCTGCTACTTCATCCATTTACCTGGAAATGCTGGATTTTGAACCTAGGACCTTTTGTGAGCAAAGCAGCTGCTCTTCCACTGAGCCACAGTTTCTATCGAGGACAGTAAATTTCCATAATAGCCTTGAAGGTGAGCCAAGACCAAGCGTGGTGGACACATCCCTGCCTATTGAGGGAAACCATGTGGGACCAATTGGACCTTGAGTATTGGATAGGGAGGCTGGACCACTATGCATGTCCCATAAAGCAGCACTTCTGAGAGCCTGAGGGATTCCCCCACAAATGTCATCTTTGCTTGGGCCCACCAATAGATTTCAGCCTTTGACCTGGAAGTGATCACTCCACTGGGCTGTGGGATTTCTACTTTAGGTTCTTTGGAAAAATTCGCACAAATCTCCTTCCACAAGTAGGCCGTATGACAGTATGGTGCCACTGCAGAGTGTTCCTAGCAAGTACCACAAGAACTCATGAGCCGTAAACTGAAGGTGCATATGATGAGCCTGTGGGATGCTGAAATGCATTCCTGCACAAACAGCTGGCTGTACTGTTCCACAACCCTGTGTTAGCCAAATGCCTGTTCGTGCATGGGAGGGACTATGTGATGGTGGTCATGGCAAACCTTACGATACAGGCACACTGTCCCACCAGAGCCTGGGAGCCAATGCAGAGCTGGTGCAGAGTGCCACAAGACCACAGTGTAGGGAAGAACCTCTCATGCTCGTGCACTGTTTTCAGAATTTGCTCGTGCCCCTGAGTCTGCAGGCTGCTCGCTCCCCCATCCCATGAGAGTCCCTGTGGGCCGGGCTTCCCGTCTGCCCCGTGAGCTGAGCTAGGTTCATGAGGAAGGTAGGCAGCAAGCCAGTCAGTGCCACTCTCCTCCAGCAAAACAGACACCCTGCATGTCTCTCTCCAACTCCAGTGTCTTCCTGCTCAATGAGGTAATGGGGCACTGTCAGTCTGCTTGGCTGCATGGGGGGGGGCGGTGGCTGGGGAAGAGCCTGGAGGTAACCTGGAAAGTGGACCCAGCTTAACAGAGCTGAGAACTGTGGCTAGGAAAAGTTAAGGCAGCAGCAATGGGCTGAGTCCCCAGGCAAGCCGGTACTGCTGAGAACAGTTAAGTTTTCCAGGTAGCTTTATGGGCCCTGGCCACGATGGATCGCAGCAAGAGCATAACCCCCAGCTGAGCTGAGAAGCAGAGGAGTAAGCGTGCCCGCTCTGCCGTGCCCACTGATCGCCCCCTTCCACCTCTGCAATGGTACCTTCTGGGTAAAATAAGGGCTGGAATAGCTGGGGGCGCCCCACTCCTGGAAAGGCTAAGGTGCATAGTCCCCACTGAACCCCCCAGGAAGGACATTCTTCCTGCCTCTTGGTTAGCACCCCAGATGTGCTCTCTTTATGTCTGCCAGAAGCTTTACCCCCCACCGGGCAGGGCCAGAACTAATCAGAAGCTCTCCTGCCAGCAACCAGAGCCTGGGGCCTACCTAGCTGCAAAGCAAAGCACTGGCCCCCACACCCCCTTCTCCCTCTCCTCGTGGCCACAAAGCTTGAACTCTCCTCCTGACTTGGCAGCCGTTCCCCCGCTGCCTCTGCTCTGGGGCTGCCCTAGGTTGGCAACGTCCCCCCACCTCGGGACTCTGCTCGAAGTGAGCCCCGGCGCAGCTTAAGCCTTGGCGAAGGGGGCGAAGTGAGCGGCTCTCACACGGCCTCCCATCCCCGGATTTGCAACGTCTCCCCCCCCCCCCCCCGTGTTTCTGGCTGGATGAGCAACTGGGAGATTTCAATGGCTGCAGCGTCCCCGGGGTGTGTGCGGCGGGTTGGCGGGGGAGGTGATCCTCGGCGGCGTCTCTCCTTCTTCCCCGCGCGGGCAGGGGGCCGAGGGTGCGGGGCAGGGGGGAGCGAGGAGGAGGAGGCCAGCCGCCCTAGGAGGCTCACTCGCGCGGCGCATCCCCGACTAATGTGATTATCTAGCGCCTGGCACGTCCCCGAGTCCATTATCCGAACGGCGCGTAGCGGGAGGAGGAGGCGGCGGTGGGGGCGAGGGATGCGCGGCGGCGGCGGCGGCGGCGGCGCGCACAGCGGCCGTCGGGAGGAGGCGAGCCATTGGAAAAGCCAGAGCGAGGCAGGCGCTTGGAAGCGGCGCGGCAGGGAAAGCGGCGAGGGCGGGGGGCGCTCCCACCCCTCCTTCCTTCCTTCCCTCCCAGCTGGCATCGCACCCCGGGCCCGGCCGGCCGGCTCCCTCCCCGCCCGTCTATGTCTTTTTCTGACTCCAGCGCAACCTTCCTGCTCAACGAGGTAACTTAACAGGCAAGCGCGCAGATGCCGCCGCCGCCGCCTCCCGCCACGCGATCTCTCAGCCCCCCTTCCTTCCTTCCTTCCCCGCCCTACTCTTGGCCGCCGCCCCCCCCCCCGCTCCCCATAAACACGCTGGCGAAATGCGGGTCCTTTCCAGCATCTTTCCTTCCGCGAATTCTCCACCCACCACCCCCACCATGGCAATTCCTGGCAGATTCAGGGACCGGGGTGGGGGGGGGAGAAACAGGCTGCCGTGCATCCTTTCATCTTCTCCCCCACCCTTCGATTTTGTATATTCTGGGCGGGGATCGTATGTTGAGAGGACGATGTAGAACTGTAGATCCCTTTTGCAAAGCCTGGTGTGGGGCATATTTTATTATGTTTGGGGTTACAAAAAAATGGGTGGAATTACTGGGCATCACCCCAACTTTCGATGGGAAAGGGGGAGTGGTTTGCTAGTGCCACCGGCTCTGGCACTGAACTAGGGCAGGCATATGGAGACAGAGCAGGGGGAAATCCCCATCTGGCCCCATTTCCTGCAAAGCCACTTCCCCTTCCTTCCACCTCCTGTCCCCCCCCCCAACATGGCCCATCTTCAGTAGTGTAGCCTTAACCAGGAGGCAGTGCCTGTCCCAGCGGAAGTAGGCCAGTGAGGATCTCTCTTAGGGTTGGGGTAAAGTTGAGCCTAGATGAGTAAATGAAAGCATGGAGCAGGGTATCTTAGGGAAGGTGGGACAGGAGTGGGTTCTGCTCTCCAAATCCAGCTGATGAGGGCTAGGGAGCCTGGGAGGGTCTACACTGGTACTGAAGTTGACTAGTTAAGTGACCTGCAGTCATTCAGGGCGCCTGGAGCCAGGGTGGAAGCTGGTGGGAAGAGAACTGGGGAGCAGAAGTGCCAGGAAAGGCTCCAGCTGGTTTGGGCTCTTCTTGGTCTTATTATTTTTCAACTTCTGTTCACTTCTCATACATACACCAATTCCGGTTGGAACTCTGACCTATACTGGGCAAATCGATACAAAGGATTTCCCCTTCCTGCATCCTTTGTTTAGGGTGTCTGTCAGGTATCTGCCTGACTGGATTGTCCTGAAGCTCTCCAGCCAGTTGGGAGTCAGAGTTAGGGGCAAATGGTAGGAGGTGCAGAGAGTACACTCATGATGAATCCCATCAGTGGGGATGGCCCTGCAAGACTTTGACCGCTAGTTCTCCCCCCTTCCTTTCATTACCTCCCTGCTATCTGTACCACGCCCCTTGGCACTCTACTGCCCTGTCCCTTTTGTGTCACCCCTAAAAGGAGCAGGCAGATCCAGACAGTCCAGGAGCAGTGCCTGCCTCCCTCCCATACTTGCCCATCTCTGTGCCTGCCCCCAGGGGAGGGCTGGTGGGTGGGCACTATTGTTTTTTCCGTTGCAGCTGAGCTAAGAGCTCGAGAGCATCCAGGGTGGGGATCCAGCACACAGCGGACTGAGCAGGCTTCGTGATTGTATGCCATCTGCAGCCCCCAACCCGACTGGGGCGGGGGGCACAGCCCTTTGGAAGAGCTAACACGTTTCTCTGTCCTCCTCTCCCCTGGTTTCTGAACGTTTCTTCTTTCCCCCATGTATGACGACTCCTATCTCCATGGATTCGAAGACTCCGAGGTGGTGAGTCGACAGGCTGGTAGAAGGGGGTTATTTTAGGCATGGGAGCCACCCACCATAGAAGAACCTGGCATTGCCTTTTTGCATCGGGGTGGTGAGCTTTGAGACTATGGCGGTGATGTGACAAGGTTGGGGCAGAGAGTCTGGGGGGCTCCTGGGGGCTGAAGGGGATGGTGGAGTACGCATTTGTTTGTGGCACAATCACAGCTGGCTCCTTGTGTGTATATTGGACACCTTTGATAGAGGAGCAGTAAGGTATGTTGAGGGGGGGCAAAAATATGTTGAATGGGGAGCAGTCAGGTATGTTGAGAGCATCCCAGAGTTCTGGGTGATGATGGTAAAGGGGTTGTTTTCTGTGACTTCACTTTCAGTTGAGACAAATGAGAGCTTTAAGTTCTCCTCAAGGATCTGAGATGTGTTTGGGGGCAAATGGGGGAATGCATTGGTTATGGCTGGGGGGAGGGCTTCCCAGGAAAGTGAACGTTCATTTAACAGCTCCCCCTGCTGGCTGGGGAGTCCAGTGCATGGTATCCTTTAGTATTTGTGGCCGGTCCCATGCCCTTGCTGTTTCTTGTCAAGATCACGCTTCTTGGTCTCTTGAGCCATAAGCAGAGTGGACTGTGGAGGCTCAATCTGTATGTATGGCAGCCTAGCTGAGCTAGCCCTTGGGCAACAGATTTCTGACTGGAGCACCTCCTACCCCTTTTGGGAACTGAATGAGGAAAAGTGCAGCTATTCCTTGAAGTGGGATCTCCAAAGTAATGCTATTCTGAAAGAAGAGGTAGTGTTTTGGCATGTTCCCTGTGGCTTCTACCCAGGTACTTGATCACCAAATTGTAGCTGTAGAAAACCTGGGTGGAAAGTTTGCAAGGTGTTTGGTTGGATAGGGGTAAGAGAAGCATGGGTTAATCAATGGGAGAGGAGGGGGTAAATGGCTAGGGAAACCTTCTGTAAGCCACTTGAGCAAGGTCTGGAATGAACCTCTGTGCCAACCTCCATAGGAGTCCATCAATAATAAATCAGGTCTGGGGCTCCCTGCATGACGCTGGAACAGCACTTACCATGCCCGGACCTGATACTTCCTGCCCACCTGGTTGGGGTCAGACATCCGCCACGGGCACAGCAGCTCCGCTTTGAAATGTGTGGGCGGGCGCCGGCAGGAGGAGGTGGATGATCAGATGACTTGAGGGAACTGGACTGTGGGGGGGCCTGGCATTTCCCAGAGTCTGCCTGAAAGGGGGGGGAGGCGCAGAGACAGCAACACATTACGTGTGCCCACTGCTAGAAGTATGAGTTATTCCGTTCTCTCCCCTCTCATTTTAGCACCTCTTATCTCAGTCATAAACACTTCTTAAAGACTATTGCAACAGTTTTTTTCCCTTTTCTTAGTGGCTATGCATCATATGCTCAGCGTGAAGAGGGAGGGAAGAAGGATAGCTGAATTGGGGTAGTTAATGCAGGGGCAGGAAGTAATTGAGGAATGTATTCCAGATCCCATGTCACTAGGGGCCAGCCAGGGATTCTTAAAGCTCGTCTTTACCATCACCCCTTTCCAACCTTGTTTCCTGGCCTAGGGAAGCTGGTTTTGCCACTTCTCAGGGACTGAATGGGGCAAAAAGCCAGCTGAAGGAGAAACAAGGGTCAGAATCATGGCCTAACTCCAATCTTGGTCTTCAGGTAACTCGCTCTTGCCTGTTGTAACAGTATCTGAAGTCTGGTCGAAGTGTCTGGTAAAGGAGGAAGGACCCTCAGCATCTTATCTCTAAACTGAGAGGAAAAGTACATGTGGCACCAGGAATCTGTAATCAGATTTTCTGACATGTGATTTGATCTGGAAAAAGGAGCCATGAGGGGTCTGATATAGACTGAGCCTAGAGGTTGGGAGGGCACTGCTTCCTCCCCTGTGATGGTTTCCTGATCTGAAATGTCTCCTTTGGGCCCCAACTGGGATGAAGACGGGTACCTATAATGTGCCTGTCTTTTCTCCCTGTTGGGCTAAAAGGAGCTCATTGGGGACCATTTCTGCTTGGGGAAGGCATAGCGGGAGAAAAGCTACCTACCTTTCACAAAGCTGTGGCCTTACTCTGTATCTTTTGTCCCCTCCCTAAGTTGCTTTCTGCCGCAACATGAGATGTCTACTCATGAACCCCCAATATCACATATAGTTTGGCCCTGAGATACTAGATCCTGGCATGGCTCTCCCTTCTTTCCTGCCCTCAGTGCTTGACTCTGCAGATCAGGCAAAATCAAACTGATACCGGCTTGCTGCTTGCTGTGACCCACCACATCCCTTACCCAAGAGAGGCAGCTAATGGACAGTGTAAATCTCTTTCCATACACACAGTCTGGTTTGAAATAAATTGTTTCCTTTGTATTTGTCTCCTTTGCCCAACCCCCCCCCCCAAAAAAAAAAAAAAAAAGTGTTCTCAGGTTGGCTGGTGTGACACGTGAGACAAGCACGATGGGAAGGAAGCTCAGCAAAGTGGTGGAGGTAGAGGGACGGTTTGTGCTTCACTGACAGCTTGCGTCTCTCAAGCTCTTTGACCAAGTTTCATTTTTCTCTCAGCAGGACTGTAGTTGCAGCTGTGATTACAGAAAGTTACACTGAGGGGAAGGAGGATGGGGGCTTTTAAGGATTTGCCATTTATGGCTCCATGTCCAGTTTTGTTCAGGCCATCTCAGGGAGGGGCTGTGGCTCACTGGCAGAGCATCTGCTTGGCATGCAGGAGGTCCCAGTTCAATCCCCAGCCTCTCTAGCTAAAAGGACCGGGTAGAAGCCTGAGACCCTGGAGAGCAGCTGCCAGTCTGAGGAGACAGTACTGATTTTGATGGACCCTGGGTCTGATTCAGTATAAGGCAGCTTCATGTGTTCAGACCAGATGGGCACATACATGGTACCCATACACCTGGCATACATCCAGAGAGAAGGTCTCTCTAGGGCTTAATCTCAACAAGGCTGTAGCCCTGGGACCTGTAACAACACTGGAACATGTGAAGGGGAGACTGACAGGCAGATATTAACTACATGCAGAGTCTTTCTCCCATCACTGAGTAACCATAGCTAGTCCCTGTGCACTGATCTAGAGATGTAAAATTTCCAGAAATTTTGAAGCCATGGAAAGTAATTGTCTTTTTTCCATTAAAAGGGAAATTTGAGGAAAATTGAACTATTTCAATAATTTATATAAATATAAATTTATAGCTTTAGCACAGCATAATTTATTACTTTTGATAGCATATAAAATTTGACTTGTATATGGAATTTAGAAATAAAGTATGCCTGCAGTTCTAAGAAGGGTTACTCAAAAGTAAGTCCCATGTTATTCAGTGGGCTTACTTCCTGGATAATGTTCTTTGGACTGTGGCCTTTGTTTCCTGTAAGCAAAACTGCAAACATGCCCAGTACTTGAGGGACAGCTGCAAAGTGGTGCACCCTCTGCTGCGTTGGTGCATACGGCTTAGTTTTTGCTGGCTGACAGGTAGGGGGGAAATAGAAGTTGGAATCAGAGCACAAGTTTTGTAGGAAACTGAAAAAAGCGTAGTATTAAGACAGAAAAGGTTTCAAACCAGTCACAAAATAGAACTAGCATCTTGTTTTAATACCAAGTGGTAACTTTGAAAACACTGGACTCTTAACATTAAATAAAATATAGCATATTTATTGCTGCCAAAATAATTTACATTTAAATAAGAAATATATTTTTTGAAAATATGTTATACATGTTTACAGTGTACTTAGGAATTATTTATGTAATGCTGTAGATGGTCTTCATAAAATGTTCATGCTACATATTTTGAATGAATGAAACCTCATCTTCCAAAGCACTTCTCTCATTCCAAAAGAGAAAATATTTTGTCTGATTTTTTTTCAGTGTTCCCACAAATTTCCCATTTTTTTCCATTGGAAAAATGGGGTAGGTCCTTGGGAAAAAATTGCCCCCCCCCATTTTTTTCTGGGCCTTCACATCTGTAGTGTTAGAGCAGTTGGCATGGTTTTAAGATGAGCTTGCATTCTAGCATACTCGTTTTAGAAATGATCCAAGTATCCAAACTGAAACGATCCATGGTGTCATTAGAGAGATTTCTCACCCTCTCTGCTTCCATTATTTCAGGCCAAAGGTCAGATTAAGGTAGGAGAGGTATCAAGGCTTATTGTATGTACATTGTATTTTGCCTTATGCTCTCCAGTCCCTGCCCTTTCCAAACAGTGGCAAATCGAAAACTGCCTTCTTCTTTTAGAGAAAGAAAGCTCCAAAGACTTACAGTGGGGCTTACTCCCAAGAAAGTATGCATCTTCTCCTCAACCAGTTCAATGCCTGATTTGGTGTACTGAGTTCAGGGTGACTTAATAAAGCTGGTATACTTGGCATTGTGTCCTGATTTGTAAGCCTGTCTGGGAGGAGGCCGTGGCTCAGCGGCGGAACATCTGCTTGGTATGCAGAAGGTCCCAGGTTCAGTCCCTAGTATCTCCAGTGCAGGGAATCAAGCGATGTGAAAGATCTGTTCCTAAGACCCAGGAGAACTGTTGCCAGTCTGAGTAGACAATACTGGCTGGCCATGATGGACCAAAGGTCTGATTCAGTATAAGGCAGCTTCATGCTTTCATGTGGATTCTTCATAATAAATGCATGTATGATTGTAAAGACTGAGCAGGCATTATAGGGATACAGAAGCAAGCATACAGCAGGCAGTGCTAAACTGCAAGCATCCAGGCACCTTGGATTAAATGCATTTACATTGTTGCTATTCAGCTGCTCCGGCATACCATCTTTACAGTGAGGGGCAAACAATGTGAGATGCACAATGTGAGTAATGAAACACTGACTTTAAAGGAAGCGCTTTGCAAAACTGCACTTTAGGGCTGCAGAGCAGTGGTGGAAAGGGGCCATTTAATCCTTTCCCTAACCAGCAGTTTTGAGCAGCAAAAGCAGCAACCCCTCCACCTGCTGCTTCAGATCTCAGCTTTCAAAATGCAGATCTGCACATCTGCAGCTCAACACAGTGCGGCGGTTCTCAACCTGTGGGTCGCATCCCCTTTGGGTCGCCTAAGACCATCGGAAAACACATATTGTTTTTGTGATTATGCTTTAATTATGTTCAATTTGTAACAATGAAAATACATCCTGCATATCAGATATTTACATTATGATTCATAACAGTAGCAAAATTACAGTTATGAAGTACCAACGAAAATAATTTTATGGTTGGGGGCCACCACAACACGAGGAACTGTATTAAAGGGTTGCGGCATTAGGAAGGTTGAGAGCCACTGACATAGTGCCTTTCTCAAGACAAAACTTGTCGGAGCCCCCCCCCCCCATCCCGAGAGGCTAGCGTGCATCACTTTCTGGTTGCCTGGAGCTGCTGTTGCAGTGGCCATGAACTGACCACAGACTACACCAAGCCTAAAACAAGGCTTTGTACAGGAGGACAGAAGAATATTATCTTGAGATTGGGATACCAGGAAACTCCAAAATTGTGATCTAAGTGTGCTGTGTCAAGGCAGCTATAGTTTGAAAAGAAATGGGAAGTAAGCAGGTAGTAATGATCTCTTCTTTTTGCTCCTGATCACTTTGGGCTTTCCCCTTTCTTTTGTTAAATGTGAAAGGGTGCATTTTTAGCATTTGTTGCAGCTGCTGCCATGGCCAGTTTTCATTCTGCTTCTAAGTAATGTACTCCAGTGCATTCTGCACCCCCCTCTGGCACTGGATTCTAGAGCTCTTGTGACTGTTGCATCTATCCTGTCCCCACACCACATTAAATTCCAGTAAGGCCACCTTCTGTTCCCACCTGCTGGCATTTGTGACAGTCCCCTATTCCCCCCATCCCCTTTATGCCTCTCTTCCTCCCCACTTTTCAAGCACTGCAGCTGTTGATGTTGCCTCTGCCTCACATCTGGCCCCTTCCTTCATCCGTCAGCTGGCTCTCCCCCTCCCAGCAAAAACATGGCTGTTGAGGCACCACCAGGAAGGGAAAGGCACTTCCATCCACTGCTGTACCAGCCATTATGCTATATACCCCCACCCCCTTGCCGTGCATCCTTGGGGTTGCCTAGTGATAAACCTACTCTGAAAATGCCCTGCTGATCCTCTAGGTCAGGGGTCTCCAACTGTTTTGAGCCTGCAGGCATATTTGGAATTCTGACACAGCACAGTGGGCACAGCAACAAAATGGCTAACACAAAATTTCTGCCACAGGAGGCAGAGCCAGCCATAAAATAATTGCCACAGCTTAACTTCAGTAACACAAAGCAGATCCTTGTGCTCTGGTGGCAACTACTGCTGAAGCAATCCTTTAAAGAATCTGCACAACCAGTCAAATCTCCAGTAGCAATCAGGAGCCTCACTGGGCAGAAGTCCTACCTGGCCACAGACCTAAAAACTCTTGGCGAGCACCAGAAAGGTGTTGGTGGTGCTATGGCACCCATGGCACCACAATGGGGACCGCTGCTGTAGATTTTATGGTTTGCAGAGGGTGCATGGCAGGGCTTCATTTCAGCCAGGTTATCTCCAGAACTGTTTCAGAATACAAGGACCTGGTCATGGTATGTATCATAACAATGACAGGAGAGCCCATGAAAGTAAGAGGACTGACGATATATCCTCTGCAGAGATGGGATTTGTTCATGAATTTTTTGGAGTCACAAGTTTGGCATATGGGCCAGTTCTAATGTTTTGACCTTTTGTATTTAACTGTATTGGAAAATAATAATGCAAATTCTATATTGTATTAAAAAGCAGATTATGGATTCCTGTGATTTAATTAATTTATAATATGTATAACCTACATTTCTGCCCTCATCAAGGCCATCAGGGTGGCTAACAAATTAAATACATACATGATAAAAACATGTCTTAAAACCATTAAAACCGAACAAAAACACATCATTAAAACCCACGCTGAAATACATGCAAAGACATAAAAACAACAATCACAGCATAGGGCTAGAAGGATCAGTGAAGAAGTCTTCATCTGCTGGTGGAAGATGGCAACAGAAGGGGACAGATGAGTCTTACAAAAGTATGAAATTAAAACCTGGGGGAGAGCATTTAAGCATGTGCAAAGTGTCTTTCCTTCTCTTATGAGTAAACCTAGCCAAATCATATACTTTGGGCATTAGTCAGAAGGGTTTCCAGACAGATTTTGAACCTCCTTTTTCAAACAAATTAAACCTGGCAAGAGAGAGAGGGACAAAAGTTTATCTTCACTCTTGATATGAAGAATCCCCTCGTCTTCCCTCTGGCTTGATCCCCTTCCCCAGTTTACTCATTTCCATTGTTCTTTGTGGCGTGCAAAAGAAGGGCTGCAGTCCTCCTCCCTCCTGACTTCAGCAGACACCTTCTTGTCCTGTGGCGACTCTTCCAAAGCAGAGAGAAGTCTTGTGGGATATGCAGTGTGCTGAGCCTCAGATAGCACTAGCTCCTTTTGTGGATAGTGGTAGAAAGAAAAGATTTCCTGAATCCCTGAAAGATGGGTTGGAGCAAATTCTCTTAGAGGCAAAGAAATGTATGCCATTTGCACCCCTCTGTTCCACACTTGATTTCCAACTTAGTGCAAGCCTCATTCCCATGCATGGCTTGTGCGTTGTCTGTTTCACCGCAGGTACATGCAGCAGAGATCCATATATAGTGGCATATTCCTGCTGGGCGTACACACAACTGTGTGTGTGGTCATTGCTTGTGAGAATTCATGCTGTTCCATGGGAAGGATTTACATGCAGCAGTGCTGAGCTGTCCAGCATCTCTCCTTTCCCACATCCATTTGGAGTGTCAACCCCTCCCTGTGGCTTTGCTGCTTTTGTTGCAAAGAACAGGGTGTGTTTACTCAGTCCCTGATACAAGGCACACCCTCCCTGTAGTTTGCGTTGCTTGGTGCTGCCTCCCATTCCCCTCCCTCCCTCCCTGGGGAGCGCCATCATCCTCACAGATGCGGGGAGGGGATGTGAAGTCTGGTGTTCAGTCCTGCACTGGTTCAGCATCACATTTTGGTGCCAAGCCGTTGGGCACGGGAAGGGGGGGGGGCAAAGAAGTTGGCTTCATGGGAGGAAACTTTAAAAAAATCATCCTCCTGCTATCCCTGAATCAGCAGTCTTAAGAATCACATGTCTTGAGGTTTATGCCTTTTGTGTTGTCCAAGCAAACACTTTTGTTTCCAAGAGGAGACAAACATCTAAGGTGGCCTTCTGGAAGCTGATGCGAGCACCAAAAAGAAGTGGATGAATTATCCTTTGGCTGTATTCTGAGGCTGAGCATCTTAATGTATGAAAACAGAAAAAGCAGAAGGTGTATGGATATGACACCTGCCTCCAACATCCCACTATCCTGTTTCTTTTCGAAGGACTATGGGAACCTGACAGGTTGTCAGGTTCCAAGTGCAGTAGGAGCTCCTGTGCCTTTCAGTTGATTTGCAGAAGGCAGAGTTTGGGCAGAGGCATTGTGCCCTTCACAGAACATAGAGGCTATCCCTGCAATTGGCACAGCTCTCCCTCCTGTGCCATTATTAGAAAGCACAACTAGAGTCTGCCTTGTATAACACAGCAGTAGCAGGGATTTACAAATGGTTTGGCTTAGCCTTCCTGAGGGGCACCTTTCCAGAATCCTTTCGGGCTACCCTCTTAGAGTTGCCAAGAGATACTTGTTGTAGTAGAACATCCTTTAGGACAACTTATCTTTCCAGAAGAGACAGTCCACTTTCATTGCACTTTACCGGGTTGTAAGGATTATGGAGATAATGTAGGTGAAGCGCTTGGAACCCTTGGCCTACACTGCAGCAATTAAAAGTATTGCTTCTGCTGCTGCATCCATCGCAGGCAGGCTCAATCTCAGCAACATCCTTTAAAGAAACATCAGGCTCAGGTTTCAAGACTAGCAATCTGATTGTCAGCAGTTTTGATTGGGTAGGCAGGATGCTGCTGCTTACTCATTAACTCTTCCCTTTCTGGTTCACATCCCTGCCACTTCTTCCATTAAACACTCTCATCATCCTACTCTGCTTTCCTGTCTTGCTTCAATAGCAGACTCTCTGCTCAGGAGACCTCAACATCTTTGTCATTTATTTGTTTATAGTAGGATTTGCCAACAGCCCTGGAGAAAACTCGCCTGTGTCTTTACTAGAGGCTTAATGGGATGGTACTTATCGGGTGATATTATTTATCTTTGTGCCATGAAAAGCCTCAGCTCTCTATTTCCACACATTAAGCCTCTATTAAAGGGATCAAACATTTTCCCCCAGTCCTGCTGGCAACAGTACTTTATAATTCCTGCTTGTGAGATTTGAACCAGGGAACTTTGTCATTTACTGAGTTTTATCTTGGTCCTGGCTGCTGCTGTGCCTTTAAGAGCAGCCTGACACCCGGAAATGTCACCGTGGAAGCTTTTCCTGACTTAGAGGTATGTGAGGGGGAAAGAGTCCTTGGCTCAATTTCTGGGTGTCCAGTTGTTAAATATAACAGGAGCAGAGTACAGATGGGGGGGGGTGTCCGTGGCCACTAGGATATATTATACTGCATGAGCCTTCCAATGTCATGCCCCCCAGTTTTCTCTGTTGACCCAATCCCTGGTGCAGCACTGTTTCTGTTTGGTTTCTAGAACAAATTTAGAGTCCAGTGGGGCACCTTTAAGACCAACAAAGTTTTATTCAAGGTGTGAGCTTTTGTGTGCATGCACACTTCGTCAGACGATGAAATGAAATTACATATCATAGTTGTATATATAAAAGTGGTTTGTTAAATTAGCATGCAAAATAGTGAGGACATTTTTTTAACAGATCAAAAGAATGACAAGCTTAGTTCCTGGTATCATCTGTTTCGGTTCAACTGTGTGTGTGTGGGGACAACATAGGTGATAAATATGTTAGAACTGGAGACTGATGTGCCCTAATTTGTGAGAATCCCAACCTTAGTCCCCAGCCATCTCCTTTCAAGCATGGAGGTGAATTTTAAAGCATCTTGGCTGTGTAGAGTGTTTTCCTTGTCCCCAAAACAAAGAACTGCATTTAAATCTACCACTCCAAATTACATTACATATTCAATTATATTCTTAATTGCTAAGAGTAGTAATAACGTTTTGCTTCAATAAAACATGGAGTGAACCAACAGAATCCTTTTCCTGGGGTACAGTGTTGTGTCAGAGATCAACAAGATATTGCATTGCATTACAGTCACTATAATAATATATTATCTCAAAAAAAGAAAATAAAAACATCAAACTATAGGGGATGTATAGTCCTTCTTGGTGAGAATACATACATACATACAGGATTGAATGAGTTAGCATGTGTAATGGGGTAAGAAACCAATATCCCTGTTAAGTCCTGGCAGGGTGTTTGTTCCAAGTGTTGTAATAACTTCTAATTCAGCTACTTCCCTTTCCATTCATTTGCTCATCTTCTAACATTGTATATGCCATTAAATGCCAACATTGCCCTTTGGCTCTCTACATAGGACATATAGGACAAACCTATGCCAGAGGATAAATGGACACAAATCAGACATCAGGAATCACAAGACTGAGAAACCTGTAGGGGAACACTTCAGCCTTCCAGGACATTCAGTGGTTGACCTCAAAGTAGCTGTTTTATTGCAAAGGAACTTCAGGAACAGAATGGAAAGGGAACTGTAAGCTGCGAGGCCTTGAGCAAGGTATAAATGGTACAGGGTTTGGCACTTAGGGTTGCCAACCTCCAGGTGGCATCTGGAAATCTCCAGCTATTACAATTGATCTCCAGATGACTATGATCAGTTCCCCTGAAGCAAATGGCTGCTTTATAGGGGGGACTCTATGGCATCATACCCTGCTGAGGTCCCTCAGCTCCGCATGCTGCAGCCTCTCCAGGCTCCACTCACAAAATCTCCAGGTACTTCCCAACCCAGACCTGGCAACTCTATTAGTACTACTGCTGCTGACCTGTCTGTGCCACCAGATGGATCCTACTGATTTGTGTTATGGCTTACAGGTGATGCACTTAGGAAATACTTGAAGGCCAAATGTACAGGTTTTAAATTCCTGGTGAAAACTGCCTTTGTACCTTTTTTTAATCAGCTGGAGAGAATAGCCAACTGAATTCCATCTCCAGATACTTGGGGAGATGCACTTAATCCTCCCAATACTCATAATTAGCTGTATCCTAACAACCAATTAGGAATCTGTTATGTCACTGGAATTTTCACCATCTCCTCAGGGCTCAGCTGATTCCTATACCAGCCGTCCATCGTTGGACTCTGACGTGTCGTTAGAGGAGGAACGTGAGGGTGTGAAGCGCGAGGTGGAGAGCCAAGCCCAGCAGCAACTTGAGAAGGCCAAGGTATGGATGAGAAGAACGCTATCTTGCTGTTGGCTGGGCACATAGAGGGTTCTACTGTGTGAGGAAGAGTTGGGCCTGTGAAGGAGCTCTAACTGTTGCTGAGTGGCTCTGATGATTTTTAATCAAGGGGAGATTTTTTAAAAAGAATTGTATGGAGAAGATGCAAAGAATATTCATATAGGTGGCATATAAGTTGATTGCCCTGACCTGGATGACCCAGGATAGCCCGATCTCATCAGATTTTGAGAGCTAAGTAGGGTGAGCCCTGACTGATACTTCAGAGTGAGACCACCAAGGAAGTCCAGGGGTGCTGCATGGAGGCAGGTAATGGCAAACCACCTGTTCTTAGGGTTGTCATCCTCCAGGTGGGGCCTGGAGAGCTCCTGGAATTGCAACTGATCTCCAGGCTGCAGAGATCAGTTCCCCAGGGGGAAATGGCTGCTCTGGAGGGTGGACTCTCTATGGCATTGTACCTTACTGAGCTCCCTCCCCTAACCCTGGTCTCCTCAGGCTCCCCCACCCCCAAAATCTCTAGGTATTTCACAACCTGGAGGCGACAACCCTATTTGTTCATCTCTTGACTTGAAAACCTTATGAGGTTATCATAAATTGGCTGTGTAAGCCACTCTGACTTGCTGGCGCTTTCCATCACCATAAATTGATCATCCTGCATTCCAAAAAGTGAGTAAGTTGTAGGCAATGCTCCCTCTAAGCAGTAGAGTCTTGTGAGCAAAAATCCTACTTTATGAGCGACTGGCATTAAAGTTGTGAGCAAGTGATTTGGCTACTGCATAAATTAGTTTGCTCTGGAGACATCCTTCCTGAGCTAAGACAAAATTGCGTGACCTGGGGGCTAAAAAACTGAACTAGCTCACACTAACTCAGCTTAGAAGGAACACTGGTTGTAGGTTATCTTTCAGAATATACTTTTGTTCAACAGCTCCCACCTCTATGTTTGATCATGTGTTCCACAGATGACAAGTCTTTACTACCAAGAAGGGATAACAACTTCCCTTCTTTCCCTTGGCTGTTTGTGGAAGGGTCTGTTTGCTTTTCAGCTGTTTTTGGGTGGTACCATATTGGTCTCCCTTTCTTGAAACCACAAAAATTGGGGGTGGGGGCAATTTTGTCTCATCACTGATTGGCTCCTTTCGCTATACAAGTCACTGGAATGGAATTAATCACTGGCGGAAGAGAGAAAGACTGTAATTGAGAGAGCCAGTGACACAGAAGAGGGTGCCCCGACAACTTCTGTGCATGCTCTGAAGCCAAAGCTAAAGGCCACTGCTCTTTCTATGAATCCAGGAACCAGTTACATTTCTTCTAACAACATTTGAGAGCCAGTTTGGTGTAGTGGTTAAGAGCGCCAGACTCTAATCTGGAGAACCGGGTTTGATTCCCCACTTTTCTACATGAAGGTTGCTGGGTGATCCTGGGCCAGTTACAGTTCTCTCAGAGCTCTCTCAGCCCCACCTATCCCACAGAATGTCCATTGTGGGGAGAGGAAGGGAAAGTGATTGTAAGCCACTCTGAGACTCGAAGTGAAGGGTGAGGTATAAATCCAATCTCTTCTTCATCATCTGCTTGTGGTCTCATCCCACTGGTACAGTTACAAAAGTCTCAGCCCATTCTTCTCAGCCAAAGCTCCAACCTTATGGGGTGGTCTCCTGTTGGACATTAGGCACTTACCTGCCTTGTCAGCTTCCAGGAGGGGGCATGTAAAGTGAGATTATTTAAGAGGGCTTTTGAAGAATGGGTGGGCACATAGTCTGATAGACAGTTACTCCCTTTTTCCCTAATGGGAACCCAAAGTGACTGACCACAGCATCCTCTTCTCTTTCTTGTTATCCTTGCAACAACAGCCCTATGAGGTAGGATAGGCTGAAAATGAGTGTCTGGCCCAAGCTTACCCAGCAAGCTTCCATGGCAGAGTGAGGATTCAAACCTGGGTCTCCCAGATCCTAGTCCAGCACTCTAAAGACTACACCATGCTGGCTCTCTTTTTGTTAGACAACAATATCTACTTTTTGTTTTAGCTACTTATTATAAAATTGTTTTATTATTCACTAGGAGTAAGGCCTGTTGTGGTAATAAATACAACGGGCTCTAGAAAGAGGCTCTGGGAGAGTGCCCTGGCTTTGGGCACACAGTGTGAATTTGCTGTGGTGACCTCAGCAGGGTATAATGACAGAGACCACCATTTTCTCCAGAGGAACTGATCTCTGCTACCTGAAGAGCAGTTGAAGTTTTGAGTGATCTCCAGCTGTCACCTGGAGATTAGCAACAATTGTTACCCAGGACGAAATGGCTGGTTTGGAGGGTGGAATCTATGGCATTCTACCTACCTGAGGTCCAACCCCTCCTCAAACCCCACCCTCTGCAGGTTCCACCCCTCAAATCCCCAGGAATTTGCCAACCTGGAGTTGGCAACCCCATCTCCTTCCCAGCTAACCATCAACCTACTGTTCTCTTCCCCTCTGACTTCAGCTGACTTCTGCCCTCTCTCCTGCAGAGCAGTTGTAATTCTGAGTGGTCTCCAGCCCTCACCTGGAGACTGGCAACAATGGTTTCCAATGAGGGACTGGCTGGTTTGGAGGGTGGAGTCTATGGCATTGTACCTGTCTGAGACCCCACCCCTCCTCAAACCTCACCATCTCCAGGCTCTACCCCTCAAATCTCCAGAAATTTCCCAGCCTGGAGTTGGCAACCCTATGAGGACTGGCCCCAATGAGTTTTCTCTCAAAGGCCAAAACAGGTGACAGGACCAAGCTTGGTTGCCTACCAACAGGCACTGAGGGGAAAGTAGGGTTGCCAGCTCTAAGTAGGGAAATACCTGGAGATTTGGGAGTGGATCCTGCAGAGGGCAGCATTGGGGGGGGGGGTAGAAGGACTCAGCAGGGTATAATGCCATAGGGTCTACCCTCCAAAGCAGCCATTTTCTCCAGGGGAACTGATCTCGGTCATCTGGAGAACAATTATAACAGCAGGAGATCTCCAGGTCCTACCTGGAGATTGGCAACCCGAGGGGAAAGACAGCTGCACAGCAGGGGGTGGAAGAGAAGTGGGCCAAGATTGGCAACAATAGTTCCCCAGGATAAAATGGCTGGTTTGGAGGGTGGAGTCTATGGCACTGTACCTGTCTGAGGTCCACCCCTCAAATCTCCAGGAATTTCCATACCTATAGTTGGCAACTTTATCTCATCCCCTCTCAGCAGCCTCTTCCTAGGCAAAATTCTGTCTTTCTCATTAGCGGGGAGCAAAGCAGTTTACTTCATTCTTTTTGGCTTTGTGATCTGTACAGCAACCCTGTAAGGCAGGTTAGGCAGAAAGTCTCCGGCTGGTCCAAAATCACCCAGGCAGTTTCCATAGGGATGCTCCTGCTGAACGGAGCAAGCAGCCAGGCCTAGGGTTGCCATTGCCAACAAAGACAAATTGATGCAAAGGAGGATGGAAAAGTCTCCATATCTCTGTTTTGCCTTCAATTGGTTTTGATGCCAGCAGAGTGAGAAAATGCTAGAGACTCTGGGTGGATGCCCCATGGTAAATGCACCAAACAATTCCTGAAGATTTTCCACTGTGTCAATAAATCATTTTCTACACTCACAGTGTCCCCTGCCAGAATTAGTACCAGAGCTTTTTTTGCCTTGTGGTACTCTGCTTGTGGTGTGACCTGTCTTTTTTGTGGTGTGGCATGGTTGTGTTATTGGGTTTGTTTCTTTTGAATGGGAAGTGTTGTGAGTGAGGACATATTTCACCTCAGAATACAACAGGTTGCATAAACAACTGAAAATTCCAACTGTCTTGCGGGGGGGAGTTTGAGGTGCAAAATGGAATGAAGTCCAATCAGCTTCCATATGCAAATGAGCTTGAAATGCTGGCCCAATCAGAGAAGAGTGGCCTAGGCTGCAGTGGGTGGGAGAGAACTCAGGCAACGCAGCTAGTGGATAAGGACAGATTCTGAGCGACATACCAGGGAGCAAATTGATTTTGCCAAGCATAGAATCTTGCCAGACCACTACCCTTTTATGTAATAAGGACAGGATGTTTTTGTCACATTGTGTGAGCTGTGTTGTCTCTCTTTTGGGGGAGGTGGGGAAAGGCAGGGTATAGAACTTTTTATAAGAACAAAACAGAGTGAGGGTTAATATTGTCATGGCCAGCATCAGGATTCTGCTGACCCCAGAAAAAGAAATCATCAATAGTTCCCTTTAACTACTGAGGGGCAGACAGGGTGTGGGAGCCTCCCAGAATCCTTTGCTCAGATGACTCATTCAGGCAGGCTATGCCTCCTTGCTAAATGACACATTAACCCAGCAGTTAATATACAAGACTAGCATCTTTTTCTTCAGCTGAGTGTAATGGCAAGCCTACTTCAGTCTAATGGGACAGCAGTACTACCTTTCTTCACAAGTTGTGGAGGGCCCTGCTGTGCTCTGGGCTCCAGCAACTGCCACCTTGCTACTCTCTGGAGCCACCTGTGATGTTGAGGATCGAGTTTTGACATTTGTGCTTGGGATGAAATGGGCAAAAGCCAGCAGTTTACCTAGTACTGACAGCTATCTCTGTTTTCTCTTCTTCCCACCCCATCCCAAGCACAAGCCAGTTGCGTTTGCCGTTCGTACCAATGTCAGCTACTGTGGCGCACTGGATGAGGAGTGTCCCATGCAGGGATCTGCCATCAACTTTGAAGCCAAAGATTTCTTGCACATCAAAGAGGTGGGTCACGGATAAACCTGGGGACTAGGAGAAAGTATGGAAAGACACCTAAGTTTCACGCATGTCTGGCACCAGGATAGAGTACCACTGGTGAGGGGGTGTTTAAGTTTCTCCTCTGCGATGGGGGAAAATAATGTGTTCTGGGTTTGGAATTCACTTCCCACAGATCCTTGGCAAAGCCCAAGGCTAGGTGTCTTTCAGCAGTGTGTTCAGAGTCTTATATTCAGTTTGAGTTTTGATGACCTGCTTATAATATACTCAGGCCTCGATGCACAGTTGAGGTGAAAGAGACTGGCAATTGATCTTTAGTCTTATGGATGCTTGAACAATATTTCCTTATGCTTAGGATTTAGCTATGTGATGCTACCAATTTTAACAAGTATAAAGAAAAACAAACAAACCGAACCCACAGTTAGACAGGCAGCAATACTTGTCATTCCCTCTTTGGGCAGAGGGCACAGAAAGTTCCCTTCAGGACATCAGCTCTTCTGATCTCCACCCAGATGCAGAGGGGCTGTGGTTCAGAGGCAGACCATCTGTTTTGCGTGCAGAAGGAGGCCCTGGGTTCAGTCCCCAGCATCTCCAGTTAAAACAGTCAGGTAGCAGGTGATGTGAAAGCAGGGCAAATTGAACTGGAGGGACAAAAAGCCCTTGACACCTCCCTCACCATGCCCCCCCATGGAAGACTTACTTGGCCAGGTGATGGTCACAGCAGACCTTGCCTGCTGGTGGTCACCACACAACCCAAGCTGAGCCCAGCAGCTGCCACTATGCAATTTGTCTGGCCGATGGTGGCCACCACATAGCTTGCCCAGGCTGGACCCACATGGCTTGCCCTTTCTGGAATTTCTCCCTCTTTGGCCTTGGCCTTGTGCATGATTACAGAGAACTAAGACACGGTGAGTACAATAGGCTTATTCTGAAGAAAGCCTGCATATAATGATAAAAAGCAATTTCATTTTAGCTGAATCTCAGCATGCACCTACCTCTTCAGCCTGCTGTGTAGGGTTGCCAGCCTCCAGGATTATGCCTGATCTCCAGATGGCAAAGATCAGTTCCTTTGGAGAGAATGGCTGCTTCGGAGGGTGGATTCTATGGCATTGCACCCCACTGAGGTCCCTCCCCTCCCAAGGGATTTCCCAGCTCAGAATCGACAGCCATACTGCTGTAATCAGGTAGGGGTGCCTGGCTGTGTCCCCTTCCCCCTCCACACACTTACTGACTCTAGAAACATTTGGAGTGGCTACTGTGGAGAAGAGGAGGAGGGCTTTTGCTTCTAGAAAGGTTTTGCCTTAGGCTTCTAGCCTGCTCAGTGACATTCTGAGGCAAGGGGGTGGGGCTGTGAGCCTTCACACTCTTCCCAAGGAGTCCCGTTTAAGGAAGGGGTCAAGCTGCCTTTCCACTCTTGGGAAAGAGGAAGAAAAGAAGAGATTGGATTTATAACCGTCCTTCACTACCCAAAGGAGCCTCAGAACAATTTACAATCTCCTTTCCCTTCCTTTCCCCACAACAGACACCCTGTGAGGTAGGTGGGGCTGAGAGAGCTCTCTCGAGAACTGCCCTTGAGAGGACAGCTCTGAAAGAATTTATGACTGAACCAATGTCACACCAGCAAGCTGCATGTGGCGGAGTGGGGAATCAAACCAAGTTCTCCCAGATTAGAGTCCATGCTCTTAATTACTACACCAAACTGGCTGATGGAGCCCTCATCTACACGGGGGGGGGGCATCAAGCAGCCCCCCCAGTCCCGGGAAGGCCCCTTCCTCTCTGTAGAGAAAAGCTACCATGGGAGTGTGCAGGGCAGAGGTACAGCTCTGCTCATTCTTCTAGTTGATCCTTTCCCCTTTTTCTGGGGAAACCGGAACTTTTCCTAGTCCCCCCCATTGCCCTAGAATCCAAGCTGCCTCTTTCAGCCGCTCACTCCCTGCTGCTCTTTCTTCATGAGCCTTCAGGCTTCTGGTCCAGGAGCCGCTGCGAGTCAAGCGTAGGCCATACTGACCTTGGCAGACTGTGGTGATCTGACTCTGCATAAGGCAGCATCATGAGTTTCCTCTTCTTTTTAGACGTCTCAGGGGATGTACTTTCATCCTTCTTCTGGTCTCTCCATCGTGTCTGCTCTCCCTCCAGCTGTTCCAAGCCCACTTTTGCCATTTCCCAACATTTCTGTGCTTCACTCGCCCTGCATTCTAGAACGTCATAGGAACAGAGCTGTGGGCGGGGTGGGGGGAGGAATGACTTGGAGTGCAGGATTCTGGGCAAGGGGCTGCAGGGAGCTGTAGAAGCAAAGCTGCTCTCTGATCAAGTGTTTTGTAGGTGTTCTTCTCAATGTGAAAAGTGGGGAGTGAATGTGAAAAGTGGGGGGAAGTGAAAAAGGGAATTAGGGTCCTTTGGTAGCTCTTGCGAACCCTGAACAGGAGTAGGAATTACGCAGGAATAGTGTGGGCTAGAGCAAGAAGGTGTAATGACCATAAATCAGGCGTTTTGCAGTGTATATGTGCTACTGGCCCTGGATGTTTGGGACACAGTGGGCTCTACATCAATCAAAGAAAATGAAATATCAATCCCAATCTAGATTACTAGGCAGAGAGAGACTGTTTTGCAAGGGTGGGCTGTTGAACTGCTCTGCCCCACAGTTACGTACATAAAGGCTAGGCTGGGGATCCAGTCTCTGACCATCTTCTGCGTTGTCTCTTCAGAAGTACAACAATGAATGGTGGATCGGGCGGCTAGTGAAGGAGGGGGGAGACATCGCTTTCATCCCCAGCCCGCAGCGGCTGGAGGCTATTCGGCTGAAACAGGAACAGAAGGCCAGGTGAGCGAGGACAGTGGTGGGAGAAGGAGCATTACTTTAGGGATTGGGGAGGGGGGGGCTGGTTGTAAAATGAGGGATGAAACTGGGTTGCCACCCCCTCATCTAAAGAGTTTCCTTAGCCAGCTCATTCCACTGTAGAAAAAAAATGCGCGTATGTTTAATTGGCATGTTTCAGTGATATTGATACAAATTTTAAGGTTGGCACCTACAAAAACTAATGGTTGGAAGGCCAGCCTTTGTCTTAGGCGACACTTGCACAAGCAAGCACTTGGACCAGATCCACATGTGCCACTCACAGCTCTTTCAAGCCTTTCTCCTGTTGCTGGTACAGTCAGAGGCTTGCGAGATCAGAACCCAAGTCCCTCTAGTCCAGCATCCTGTTTCCCACAATGACCATCCAGTTGCCCCCAAAGGTCCACAAGCAGGATTGCAGAAGCCAAAGCCGCCCTTGTTGTTGGGTCCCAGCCAGCGGTATTCAGAGGTTGTTAGCCTCTGAGTAGGGAGACTCCATTTTAGCCATTGTGGCTAATAGCTGTTGATGGACATTTCCTGTATGAATCTGCCTGCTCCCTTCTGAAGCCATCTAAGTGAGTGGCCATCATTGCATGCCTTGGTGAGTAAGTTCTAACAAGTTGGCATTGCAGCTATGAAGAAGAGAAATATACTGCTAAGTGCACTGCACCAGAATTCTGATGTGTGGAAGACGGAAAAGTAGTTTTGGAAGTGCTTGCACTGGGCTTCTGCCTTGGCTGAGGGGCTTAATTGCAGACATAATTATGCGCTTTACAAAGCATGTGTGATTTTGATGTTGTTCTTTAATGAGGCTGAAGTCAATTCCCAGTTCCTTATTCAAAAAGCCTAGAAAAGGAGCTGAGTTTACGCACCTGTATGTTCTCAGTTACCTTGTTTTGTAACTTTACTGGAGGCTGAGAGAGACTGCTTTTTGTAGATGGCTGCTGAACTTTCCAAGCTTTGCTTTTTTACCAGGAACAAATACATATCCAAGCCCTGAGTACTTTTATCTCTTCCCCCCCCCCCACTTCATTCTAAATTTCTCTCTTTTCTACCCAAGTAGGCAATCTGGCAATCCTGCCATCAGCAACCGGCGATCACCTCCCCCATCTCTAGGTAAAGGCATAAATAGGACTCTGCATGTTGCAGTTCCTTGAAAGTAAAAATGTGGGTGCAGGATCAGTTTCTAGAAAATCTGAGCTTTTATTATTTTGTTGGTTTTTGTTTTTTTTTAAAGGAGCAAGTTTCTAGTCTTTATTAACCATGATGTGCTTTTAAGTGCCTGTTGGATTCTTAGGATGCTTCCAGGTGAAAGGAGGCTGAAATTGTTGTTGTGAATGCTAATTTTTAGGACTGAATGAGTATCTTCCTACTCACCTAGCCAACTCTGAACTGCAAAAGTCTAGTGCTATAATGCAATTGCCCCCCAGCACTGATACTTGGAAAGGAAGCTGATTCATGAACCCCAGTGGAGAGAACATAAGAAGAGCCCTGCTGGATCAGTACAGTGACCCATCTAGTCCATCATCCAGTCTCACCCAGTGGCCAGTCAGTTCCTCTGGAGGGCCAACAACAGGGCATAGAGGTTGAAGTCACCACCTGATGTTGCCTCCTGACATTGGGATTCAGAGATTGACTGCCTCTGAACATGGAGGTTCCCTTTAGTCACCACAGCTAGTAGCCACTGATGGACCTATCCTCCATGAATCTGTCTAATCCCCTTTGAAAGCTGCCTATGCCTGTGGCCATCACTACATCCACAAGAATTTCACATTTTAATTCTTATGTAAAGACGTATTTCCTTTTGTCCATCCTGAATCTACTGCCCATCTGCTTCTTTGGATGCCCTTGAGTTCTAGTATTTGGGGAGAGGGAGAAAAAAGTTCTTTGTCAACTCTCTCCACCCCAGAGAGCGGTAAGGAGCTATTTGCTAGATGCATTCTGGTAGATGGCAGATTGTGCAAAAGACCCCTGATAGATGGTAGGTGATGCTGGATACACACTGGGTGAATGAGGCTAGAGAAGAGTCTGAAATCAGAATCCAGCCCTGAGAATCCAGTCCACTGCAGTTCTAAGGGAGCAAAGAATTATATACTGCAGAGCCTGACATTTTCCTGCTGCTTGTTGATTCTTTACTGTTGACAACTCCATGTTTTCTTTCTCTTGCCAAAAGCCAAACAGAAGCAAAAACAGGTAAGGACTTTCTTTCAGGTGCTGTCTTCTTCCAGTCCATTTCCCAAAGGGAAAAGCAGGGGTGACCTGCGCTGTCAAACAAAGCTTGAGCAAAGCTTCTGAGGGTGAGAGGCAGCTGCCTTGGGTGGGAACAGCTGATCCGCAGGACTTAAAGCTGGGGGGTGATAGAAACATGCAGTGTGGGTGGGGACATCCTTCGCCTTATAAGGAGCTGGCATCCTGCTGTCATGGTGTATGATGATAGCAACGGTAACCAACATTATAATACTACAATAAAGAAGCAGCAGTACGTTACTAACACCTCTGTAACTTTCATTGTATATAGACAATTACATGGAAATTGTATACACAATTCTTAAACACATCACAGTTCTTACATACACCACACCATGTCAACGGACACGATTACAACTGTAAACCTGAAAGGTACAAACAGCTATGCAATGTGAATATAAGCTGTAAAAGGTAGACAAACAATCTAAGATGAATATTCAAATGCTGCCAATAACGATAATAGTCCTGAAATTCACAGTCTCCACAATGATAGCCTTGAGATTCACAATCTCTCTTTACAGTCTCCTCACAAAATTCCCAGGTAAATATCCCCATTTCTGTACTTCGTCAGATGAGACTGTGATGTTAAACAGCCTGTAATCTGGAGCAAATGTAATTAATTGAACACCATTCCAAAATCAGATGAAGAGCCCAGCTGCTTCAAACTCTCCCGGGACAGTAGAGCTTCTTATAGCTTATATTCGTTGTGAAGCTGTTTGTACCATTCAGGTTTACAGTTGTAATCAGGTCCTTTGACATGGTGCAGTGTGTGTAAGAACTGTGATGGGTTTAAGAATTATGTATACAATTTTCATGTACATATACACTGGAAGTTACAGAGGTTTTCACAACGTATGTTGTTCCTTTATTGTAGTATTATAATGTTGGTTACAGTTACTTTCTAGTCCATTCAATTTACTTAACACAGTGGTATTATTTGTTTTTGTATCCTGATACACTGTGTCCCCATGTTTCGTTAACCTAATGGTGTATGATTGCGGCAAAAACAAGCAACGGAAGGGATTCTGAAGGACTGAGGGCAATGTTTATTGGGTATGGTTTAAGTTTGTTTGTGGTTGCGGCAGAGCATTAGCGCAGACCTTGTGATCAATGCTCCCTCTAAGCTGTGGAGTCTTGTGAGCAAAAATTCTACTTTGTGAGCTCCTGGCATTAAAGTTGTGAGCAAATGATTTGGCTACTGCATAGATTAATTTGCTCTGGAGCCCTCCTTCCATGGCTAAGACAAAAATGTGTGAGCTGGAGGGTGTAAAACTGTGAGCTAGCTCACACTAACTCAGCTTAGAGGGAACACTGCTTGTGACTGCCAGAACCCTGGCTTCTGCTGTCTGGGCTACAAAGTGAGGGAGCAGGCATTTTTTGACGCTCTCCCTTTTCCAGACAGAGCACATTCCCCCCTATGATGTCGTGCCCTCCATGAGACCAGTGGTGCTGGTGGGACCCTCACTGAAAGGATATGAGGTATGGGGGACTCCAGGAAGGGAAGGAATTGAAGCCGCTACTGACCCCAGTTACACTTGTGTCAGCAGCTCTTCTGACCACCCTCCCCTCCCCCATTCCTTTGGGTTTGATTGCAGGTGACTGACATGATGCAGAAGGCTCTCTTTGATTTCCTCAAGCACAGATTTGATGGCAGGTAAGGCTCTCTACCTCTGAAGGGTGACTCTCCCATTCCCACGTTCTTTCTGACTTGTTTACTGCCCATTGTTCTCTTTCAGGATCTCAATTACACGTGTCACGGCTGACCTCTCCCTGGCCAAGCGCTCCGTGCTCAACAACCCGGGCAAGCGGGCCATCATTGAGCGTTCTACCACACGCTCCACCATTGGTGAGTCCCAACAGATCTTGAAATGGTGACGGGAACTGGCAGGCAAGCAGGTTGATGTGGGAGTAAGCCATTTCCACCCCCACCCCCCATCCAGCATCACAGGTTGTGTGAGTTTAGCAGCTGTTGTTGAATTCTCAAAGACAGGTGTCTTGGGCTTTAGGTTGCTGCCTTTTAGTCTGGCGAGTTATTGACAAGCCAGGATGTTAGTGGGCAAATCAATCAGATGTCCACAAGTTTGCCACAATCAAGTCTGAGTATAGCCTCTTCTGCGTATGAACTTGGTGGTCCTTGATGCGTCCGACAGCGGGACGATGAAATGGGGTCATCCACAGAGAAGGCAGGGGTTCGTTCATGCTCAGGGTGGGGGGCAATTCTCTAGGTTTGCCAAAAATATTAGTTTGAGTACTCCTTTCCCTGGCTCAAAAAGTAGTGAGCACATTAATTGGCCTGTAGAAGGCACAAAATGTTGAGTGCAGTTGAGGAGTGAAGGGAAAAGACAGGGATGGAAAGCAGGAGGGGGGAGGCGAATCTTCCTGTTGAGCTGCTGACAGTATCTGAGGGAGATTAGGGTCAGAAGATGGCCGCTAGTAGGCACCCATCTCCTGACCCTCATTCCCTCCCCACCCTGTTCCAGGATGTAACGTTTTTAAGAGCTATGACCACTTTGAAGCTAAAAGGGACCTGATGGAAGGATCAGACAATTGAAGGAGAAGGGTGCCCTCAAAGCTTAATTGATTATGCCCCCCAAGGACTCCTTAATGTATGAAGGGAGCAGAGTCCCTAACAGCCTTATGGTGGGGTACATCCAAGGAGTTTTTCTCTGGTCTAAGGTTCCTTCCTCCAACTTAAGTGGCTGTTCCTCCAGTGGAAGAACCACTTAAGCAGGAGGCAGTCTCCTTAGGCTGGAGGAAGGCTTCAAACTTTACTCGACAGGACAGGGTTAGGATCCCCCCCAGTATCCTGGAAGAGGGAGTGAGGTTAGGGTCTGGGATGGATGGCCAACCCCAGTTTCTACCCAGAATGCTTTGATAGAGGATGGGGAGATAAAAATATCCCTAACCTCACCTGCTCTTCTGCTCAGGTTAGGGGCTAATTGGTCAGCTTCTTTCCCAGCCATCAGTGCTATAACAGGGCATTCATGTTATATTGGTAGACTCCTGCAGTTCAGGGTTAGCCATGTGATCAGGAAGCTGTTTGTTTACTCTCAAAGGTTAGCACTAATCCCTCCTTTGCACCAAAGGGCATAGGGGGAATTTCTGGTTATTTGCGGTGTGCTTACCCCACAAGTTCTTGCAGGCCCCAGCTTCTCTAACGCAATAACATTATTTTATTTCTCCAGTTAAATACAGACTTGAAAAACTGGTCCCTAATGTGTAGTACTCACTCTTGCTCCTTATTAACTGATCTAGCAATTTCAGGTTTTAAAATGGTTATGTCATATACAATAATGCATTCTATTTTTACAAATCAATTTATGCCCATTAGAATTTTGAACACCGTATTTGCTGTTGGATTTCCCTTCCCACTGAGGCTCTCTTTGTAACACAACAAACATTTTTGTAACTGGGGGTAGCACTGGAATTTGTTCAGACTCACTATTTTATCTCCCCAGAAAATATCAATAAACATAATTTTGCTAATTGTGAACAACCAAACTACCCAGTCGGGGGGCTTGCATGGCATGGCTCTTGTTGGACTGTGCCATTTCAGATTAGGAATATTTTAATGCCCCCTCCCATGCTCACCAAAAAACACCCCTCTCTGCACAGAGAAATGTCATGTGGGTCACCCTGTGAGGAGCACATTGATCAGAAAAGGAAATCTCGGCAGCACCTGAGAGCTTTGGTCACCTTGCATTGACATTACGTAGTAAAACTGGATCATTTGCTTTCTCAGTCTCCTTGAAAGCACCTGTCATCTCAAGTTTCTTCACCTCCTGCAGTGACCAGCAAATAAGATTTATTTATATACCTTTTATAGCTCCTGGGGGGCTTTGCAGTGTTTTTAGCGGTACCTCCCCCACAAAGAATGAAGCCGCTGTCTGTCTAGCTCAGTTTTCTCTCCCCCCTGCCACTTCCTCCAAGGAGACCAGGGTGCCACATACAGTTCTCTCCTTCTACACTTTATCCTTACACCAGCGCTTCAAGTAGGCTGAGTGCCTGGCCCAAAGTCCACCCTGTGGCTTGGTGAAGATTTGAGTCCCTTTGGCCATACATAGTTCAGCAACTTTGTAAGGTTGGTGACGTATTATATTATTATGCTGGTATTATCAGTATGGGAGGTGAGGCTGAGAGATTGTGGGTTGCCAGACACCACCTAGTGAGCTGATGGCAGAGGTGAGATTTCAGCCAAATTCAGCCAAGGTCTACTTGGTTTGTAGCTCAGTCTATACTAGCTCAGAAGGAAAGGTTGTATGCAAATACTTGTCTCCAGTTCAGGGTTGCAACAACGGGTTTTTGCAGAGTGGAGAGCAGTTTGAATGAGGACTCACTGCTCATAGTATGTTTGTAACCTCCTCTCACTTTTCAGTAGATACAGACACATGCAAAACCTGTTTGACCAGAGATGCCAGGAACCTGTGTATATGCCGTGGGAAGCAAAATGGGCTCCAGTCGGTGTTCACTTTTCTTAGAAGCTGTTGTTTGTCTGCTGACAGCCTTGAAATCCAGCCAACCGTTCTCCCCCTGCTCTTGCTCTCTAAACATTCCCTTTGGTCCCCCATCCAATTGTTCCCAGTCACTTTTGCATCCTTCCATGCTCTCCCTCTCTTATGTTCTCCTTTGCCCAAATCTGTCTTCTGCAATGCTAAGAAATTCCGGTTTCTTCATGTGACTGATATTTTCCCCACCTCCGATCTGCAGTCAAGCCCACCACTTGAATAGTGGTGAGAAGCAATAAGTTGATGAGAAACTGGGAGGGAGAGTGCAGGTCTCTGGCTTTGAAGGGGATGGGGGCAGAGAGAGCGCCTCTTTTTTCTTCTTCCTTTGACACAGCAGAAGGGCATCCCACTCACATCCCCTCTGTTTCCTTCCCAGCTGAAGTCCAGAGTGAGATAGAGCGGATTTTTGAACTGGCCAAGTCATTGCAGTTGGTTGTGTTAGATGCCGACACCATCAACCACCCAGCACAGCTGGCCAAAACCTCGCTGGCCCCTATCATTGTCTACGTCAAGGTCTCCTCCCCAAAGGTGAGCTGGGGAAGAGATGGCCTACCTAGGGGCAGATCTCCTCTCATGACGTTTGAATCGTGATTAGGTATGAATGAGTGGAGAACCGCGATACTTGTGAAGGGCAATCCCTCTCCCTGTTTTAATTACTCCCCCGTCACTGATGCATCCTCAGGGTCACCGCAGCTTTAGCCCCCCCCCCCCATCAGCAACAACTTTGATAGGCCCAGCACAGCTCCGGGCTTCAGCCTGCTGCAACTTCTCCCCCCTCATTGCCACTGCTGATGCTGGAGCTGCTGGGACTCCCTCCCTACCCATTAACACAACCCTCGCCAGGCCCTGAGAATCTCTCAGCCTCCACTACCAGGCCTGCTGTCATAGCCGGGGCCACCAAGACAGCCCCCCCATTACCAACAACTCCAGCGACCCCAGCGCAGCCATCCCAGCTTTGCCCCGCCGCAGCTTCTCTTCTTCATCACCTCTCCCCTGTCACAGCTTTTAGCCTCTGCTGCTGGGCTGGTGTGCCTTCTCTCCCCCACCACTGCAGCTGCTGCTGCTGTTGGGCCCACTGCCCCCCCCCACTGGCGCTGCTGCTCTCACCTCTGAGCCTGGCTTCCTCTTCCACCCGTCAGCACTGCTGCTGCTGGGTCTGGCACAGCTCATTGCCACCATTGCCAGGCATGCATTAGATCCTGGCTGCCATAACTGCCACTCAGGAGGAGGTAGGTAGTTGCATTTTCTGCACACACACAGACAACACATTTTTATTTGTGGGGGCGGGATTTAAACCCACCAATGTATTATTATTTAACTGTTAATGTGAACCCGATATGTGGATTTACATATCTGCAGATGGGAGTCATGTCTTAAATCTGTGCCCCTATTGAATGCTGTACTGCCCCCTAATGGTGGGCTGGGGTTTTAGTTCCTTCCAGTTGGGTCCTCTGCTCCGTACGGAGTCAGGGTGATGCCAGGAGGCTTGATCAGAAGAGATGTTCTAATGCTAATGTGCAGTTTGCAGGCTCTCACTGCCTTAAGTCGGCTCAGGGCTATGTAAGTAAGGGAAAGGGTATTTAACTCTTCTGCCTCCAGTTAGAAACCTCTACCTTATTGCATCATCTTCAGATTCTGTACTCTGTGAGGAAGTAATTCAATAAATATATTTGTTTTGCTGTTCAAAACTGGGCTCCCTGCTTTGATGTTAGCATTTTAAAGGGGGGGGGGATGGTGGTGTTAACAAACATGTATTGTTTCTTTAAAATGCTAATAGCAGAACAGGGGAACCGATTCCTTGCCCTGCACAGCCCACTCCCAAGGCAAATAGAGGTAGCATAAGCCTGCAATTTTTATCTTACGAAAGGGTGATCTTTGCCTCATCTTGCTGAGCCCTGAAGTTGATTTCGGCTTAGATTTTCACCTTTTTGCTGAAAGAACAGGGGAAACAAGTATATACTACAGGGAACTGCATTATTTAAAAAACATTTTTTAATTTTAAAAAATATCCCCCGAAGCGCAAAGTTAGTAACCCAATCCAGATTGGTCCCTTTGAGGGTTGCCAGGCTGCAACCCAGTGACCCATCTCCACTGAATCAGAACATTGTCTCCTTCCTCCGTTTTCTGCTACAATGTGCAGGGCTCCAGACATGTCACTCCACTGGCAGGACATGTGAAGCGGGGCGGGGGGGGGGAAGGAGAGGGTTGATGTAAAGGTTTGTGGCCTGGAGCTTGTCATTCCACCGAGAGGCCCCTCTTAACCCACCCAGCCTCCTGGTCTTCAGGGAGAGAGTTGTGGCATGGGGCGCCCCAACCCCCACCCTCTACAGCAAGAAACACAACCATAAGCCACTAGCCTCCAACCGTGGCTCCCAGTAGTTTCTGCCTTTCTTGTGGCCCCCAGGAGTTCCCACCTTTCTACAGAGAGAGGAAGCCAGTTCTGTCCTGGAGCTAACGGGGACTGTGGCTGCAGAGGCTGTAGGGGTGGGGCAGACAGGGAGGGCGGCACTGAGGCTAACGGAGAGGAGCTTCCTGGTTCGCTGTCCACTCTAAGCTAGCTCTAGATAGTCTGCTGGGTCCCTTCTGACTCTGTGTATATCTTTTTTTCCACCCTGTGGAAGGTGCTTCAGCGCCTGATCAAGTCCAGAGGGAAATCACAGGTGAAGCACCTCAGTGTCCAGATGATGGCTGCTGACAAGCTTGTGCAGTGCCCTCCGGTGAGTTTTGAAAGGGGGCCCATCCCTCCCTCCTGCTCCACCCCTGCACCCCTGAGCCTTCCCTCCCCCACGGTTCTCGAGCCATCCTCTTTCCAGCCCACCGTGCCAGCCTCTTGACTTCACACACACACACACACCCGCTGTGTCTGGCTTCCCTCTGTTCAGCACCATTCTTGATCATACCGCTTTCAGTGGTTTAAAGTGTGGCAACCTCTGGCAGGGACCACGACCTGCCATCGGTGGCCACGTCTTCCTTCCGTGAAACAGATATGAAGCATTATTTGTGTGTGTGTGTGCACAAATGTGCTTGCCAACCTGCTTCTGGCTAGGACATTTTTTAAAAAAAAATTCCGGAGAGCTCCTGCCCCATTCTCTCAGGCCCGGAGAAGAACAGCGTTGTCTCCCAGAGCTTGCACTGAATGCGGAAAAGGTCAGACTTCAAAAGCATTGGAAGCCAGCCCTGAAGACTCAGCATGAGCCACTTCTCTCCTCCTGCTCACTTTGGAGCAATCCCCACAGTCATGCTGGGCTTTGGAAGTGCCTGGAGTGCCCCTGAAGCTCAGTGTGATGCCACCAGCCAGAGCCTTCTCTGCCCTGCCCTCAGGGGCTGGCTGCCAAGGACAGCTGAAATGGGCAGACCCCTCCGGTAATTTTACTTAATAATAAAAAGTACCATTTGACCATGTGCAGAGTGCTTTTCCCCGCTTCCCTGAGCAATAGCAGCCTGTCTTTAGACATTTGGAACGAAGGAGTAGGGCTTCCTTCCAGGAAAGACTGGTGGGGTTTGAGCCTCTGAAGGGTTGACCCCCTGTGCCTCTTTTAAAAATAAGCATTTCTTTTACAATCACATTACAATCTGAAAAATAATTGAGAACCTTTAAGTTTTATAACTTATGGTGTCTTTTCTGTAGCACCAGTAAACTTCACGACAGACTGCTTTGGTAGTATCTACACCACTTTGGTGTAGTGTAGTGGTTAAGAGCAGCAGATGCTAATCTGGAGAACTGGGTTTGATTTCCCATCCCCACTCCTCCACATGCAGCCAGCTGGGTGACCTTGGGTTAGTCACAGTTCTCTCAGCCCCACCTACTTCACAGGGTGTCTGTTGTGGGGAGAGGAAAGGGAAGGAGATTGTAAGCCACTCTGAGACTCCTTTGGGTAGTGGAGGGTGGGGTATAAATCCAATCACCTCCTCCTCCTCCTTCCCTAACATGACAACCCCCTATGCCTCAAGTTGTGGGGTGTCCACTATTTGACTTCTGTTGGTGTTGTATTCTGAGGATCCATTCTCTATTTTTCATGCTGTGCCTTGTTCCCTTCCTGCCTCCAGGAACTCTTTGATGTGATCCTGGATGAAAACCAGTTGGAAGATGCCTGTGAACACCTGGCTGAGTACCTGGAGGTGTACTGGCGAGCAACCCACCACCCATTGCACACTCTTGGCAGCCAGAACCTCCTGACACCTTCTACTGCCATTCCAGGCCTACAGGTACAACCCCCCCCCCCGACCCTTAAAGAATGTTCTGTTGGGTTAGAGTACAGGTCTGTCCTGTCCATCAGTGACCAACCAGATATTTCTGGGAAGCTCACAAGCAGGGCCAGACGGTAACAGACCTCCTTGGGACATCTGGACTTGGGTGTCTGCAGCCCAGGAAATCTCATTGACATACACACAGCCTTTTTGCCTGTTCAGCCTCTTGGCGAGTTCTCCAGTGTGTTGTGCTTCCCATTGTAAACATCTGCAAAGATCTGGGTATATAGCCTGATGAGCTGACAGGGGTGAAAAGAGTGGAGCCAGGAGGTCCTCTGTCCAAATCTCACCTCCACCCCAAACTCATTAAACGACCTTCGGCAAACTATCCTCTCTCAGCCTCCTTCCCGTACTAAACTGCAATATGTGGAGAATAAAGCTGCCCTGTCTTACAGGGCAGTTATGATAACAGGTGATGCACTGAACTTTGAAAGTGATCAGTTCTGTTGTTATAGGCAGGCTTTGCTTCAAAGAATAGCTGTGTGGGAGGGAACATCAGAGAGTACTTTAATCCCTTCCCTGGAAGTGTTGCCTACTTGTACTCTTTTTCTTCCTTTTGTTTCACCACCCTATTCTCCACTCAAAAAAAATTCCAACTATGTAAAAAACCCAGGTTTGAACTATACTGAATGAGGTAATTTAAATACTTCACTTGGATGCAGAGGTAGGCAATAGCAAGCCACCGCTCCGAAACATCCAAGCCCCACTAGGTCAACCTTGACTTCCAGGCATGCACGCACACACACAAATACCCCCCCCCCAAAAAAAAATTAACTTATCCCCCACCTTTCTCCTCACTGGGGACCCAAAGCAGCTTATACTGTTCTCCTTTCCTCCATTTTATCCTCACAACAGCCCTGTGAGGTAGGCTGGGCTGAGCGTGTGTGACTGGACCAAGGCCCCCCAGTGAGCTTCCAGGGCGGAGTGGTGTTGTCCTTACAGTGTCAGACTAGGATCTGGGAAACCCAGGTTCACATCTGCACTCTACTGTAGAAGCTCGCTGGGTCACCTTGGGCCAGTCATACACTCTCTGCCTACCCTCCCTCACAGGGTTGTTGTCCTGAGGATAAAATGGAGGAGGGGAAGACCATGTTGTAAGCCATGGAGGAAGGGTAGACTATGTTGTAAGCCACTTTTGTCCCAGAAAAGTAGCATACAAATATCTAAACAAGTAAATAACTTAAGTTCTGTTGTCTGTCACTACATGCGCCTGATGAAGGACTCCAGTCCCATGAAAACATCTGCTTGAATAAAAACTTCTTAATGTTGTAAGGTGCCAGAAGACTCCTGATTATTTTAGTTTGGTTGGAACCCCCACGTGTATTTGTACAGCTGTGCTTCTGAACAAAGGCTGAATTACTGCCTGGCTATGGTATGCCCCAAGGCAACCCTACAGGGATCTCAGAAGCTAAACAGGGTTGCCCTTGGCTAGTATTTGGAAGGGAGACATCAAAAGAATACCAGGGTCGTGACACAGAAGCAGGCAATGGCAAACCACCTCTGAAACATCTTTCCTTAAAAAAACAAGTCTAGCTCGCCACCTAGTGTTGCATAACACTAAAGAGCTAGAACTGCAGGCTGCCAGACAATCTTAGGATCTCCTGGCTACGCTACACAGACTGCCATACAACAGTTATTAGTTTATTAGGATGCCTTGTTGCATGTAGCTTTCTGTGACCAGCTCTGTGTTTTGTGCCTCTTCTCGATGGTCAGAGCCAGGCCCCACAGGGCGAGCGTGGTAATGAGCACTCCCCAGTGGAGCACGACAGCTTGATGCAGTCAGACGAAGCCAGTGATGCCTCCCGCAAGACTTGGACAGTGTCATCACAGCGAAGCTCTCGGCACTTGGAGGACGAGTATTCGGATGCCTACACTGACCTGTACCAGCCACATCGCAATCACAATAGCGGCCTCCACAGCACCAACGGCCATGACTCACAAGACCGCCTTCTGGAGCGCGACTCTGAGCACAACCACAACGAGAGGAACTGGCAGCGCAACCGGCCCTGGGCCAAGGACAGCTACTGAGGCCACACTGGGCCAGCCACCTCCCCCCACTCCTGGGCCCAGGCAGCCATCGACGTGGGACCAGGCTGCCCCCTCTCGGACTGAGTTGATTGGTCCCTCTTGCCTGGTATCAAAAGCCTTCCTGTCTTTCCCCTCCTAGCTGAGCCCCCCCCAAGTATACAGGTTCTGCCCCAATATACAGGTGCTATCTATGGAACCCCAGACACAACCACCGCTGCCTGATTCCTATACACAGGTTGGGTGGATTTGCTCACCCACCCTATGCTCTTTGGGTTACGAGGGCCATGGTAACGTCCTTGCAGGGTAAATTACATTGGCGGCTTCACATCCCAATTCCATTTACTGGGAGGCAAAAGAGGAGTTGCATACAACCCCACAAGACAGGCAGTGTGTGTGTCTGTGTGTGAGAGAAGGGCCCCAGGAGTATGGGTCCTCTTTTCTAACTCTAGGAGAGCAGAGTTGTATATTGGACCACGGTGTATTGGCAGCCAGGAACATGAAGCTCTGTTTCTTCTAGGGAGTTAAATAGTTTTACAAGATGAGGAACCAGGCCTTCAGGGACTAGGCATCAGTCTGTAGTTTGCTCCAGGCTGGTTGGATGCAAGTTTTTTGGACACACAAGTATTGCCCCCACATCTGCATTCATGGGTGCAGCATAGCATGGTATACTTAGGGCTCCAGAGCATCTGCCCTGGACTCTGCTGCAAACTTTAAGTCCATTCAGAGGAATAACTGAGTCAATGTGTGGGAGTTTTATGATAATGGGGAATATTTGCACAAGTGCATTACAGGAAAAAGATGTGGAATTGTGGCTTGTCACCTTCTGGAATGCCTACTAGGTGGTAAAATTGTCCCTGCACTGTACCACTGCGGGCAGGAGCAAACACATTCTTAAATACTTTCCCATGGGGGGTCCCCGCACTTAGAAAGCTAGCACATCAGGAAGAAGCCTAGGCTACAGCTGAACTCTTCTCCCTAATGTCTAGTTTGTGGATGCAGGGAACGTAAAGGGTTTTAAAAATGGGAAGAACATTCTGCCATAGCATCAACTGACATCACATGCAGCCTGAAATATTATTTAAACGATGTCTATCCTGTACTTTGCAGAATCTGGCTAAGGGGCTAGTACAGTCCAGGAATGTTCTGCAGTCTTCACTGCAGGTTTTGGTGTGCACATCCAAGTAGTCACCACTGTGCTCCTTATCTGGGGCATATCAGAGCATTCACTATAGTCACCATGGTTAGGAAACTTCCTCACAGGGTCTCCTGACACCTTAAGATAGCCTTCTGATGTGGATGTGTGTGTGTGTGGAATATCTTGATGCTGCTATGCCTGTCGTCTTACATCTCTCCTGTGAATGCAGACATAGAGGCAATGTGACAATGTGCAAAGAGCTGCTCCACAGCTGCCCAAAGTCCCTCTTTCCCTGCTGTCTCCACTTTGGCTTCCATGAAGAGGAAGTATCTTATTGATTCTCAGGAAGTGGAGGGGCAAACTACACATGTAAGAAATGACTGATTCTTTTAAACGAGAAGTAGATTTGGGGAAAGCAGCCACAGGGGAGGGGGTGTTCAACCCTTTCCAAGCCATTCCTCTGCACTCAAAATCCCCTATAAACTGCTTTTCCCCAGGGGGATTCCAGACCTATGGAAGAAAGGGGGCTATTTTGAGCAGAAAATGCCCACTGGCACAGGACAAAGCATTTCTTCCACACTTGCTGCTCTGTCCGGCAAAACTGTAGCCCGAGCCGGGTTTTTTATATAAGTTTAAAAAGTTGAATGAGGTCAAGTGTAGTTTGTCCTGAGAGGGTGAAAAGCCTGTAATGGGTTCAGGAGCTCTCCTGCCCACAAAGTGAGGGCTGGACCCCAGTCCTTCCTTTCTCTCTGCGCAGTGCACAGCTGCTTCTCCTCTACTAGTGAGGCGGAACAACCAAGCTTGTAAAGCCACAATGCCAGAAATTCTATTTTTTATTCTCACCCCTACCCACAAACTTCTTTGCTAATTGCATGAGGCCTCGATCTTCCGTTTCCAGCCCATTTTAGAGGGGGAAGTGCCACGTACAACAGCCTGACAGGGATGCCCCCCCCAACTGTGTTTGGACTCTGTCTTGAGGGAAAAGGTGCAGGATTAGAGCCACCCCCTCCCCCCATTTCCTGCTCTGTCTCATGCACAAGCCCCAAGCCCTGAATGCCCAGTTGTTCCACCTTGCCCCCCCCAAGCATCTTGAACACTACACTGGGCAGTGGATAACACCCCCTTTGCCCCTAAAAGCACGTACACCTATCAGAAATCAGCCTGTAAATACTGCACATCACCACCATTGTTTGACATTCTCTGTCATAGGCTTTGGGGCTGCCCAGAGCCAAGGGAAAGGGCTCTTCCCCTTCCTGGCTTAGGCAGTTTCAGGGGCAGGCAGAGGAAACCTGGGGGTCTGTCCCTGCTGTTGCTGGTAAGTTGGCAGCAGCACCGGCTTTGTTACTGTTCTTTTGTAGAGAGCACTTATTTCCCTGACAACTTGTAAGCAGTTTGAAACAACAAGCGTTTGCTGTTTATAGAATGTGGTTTTTTGCCTGCTTTTCTTTGTGATTCAGGATGCTGGTTTGGTTTGGGAGGGACCTGGGATTCAGCAAGTCAGAGGGTGGAAATTAGGACAGTCTGTCCCCCGTGGTCCATACACAGTGCCACTCAAAGAGGAGCCCCAGAATCCCTGGGGGAGTAAGCTGTGACCCCCCCCCACCAATACCCAGCTCATGGGTGCCCAATAAACTGGGGGACCCACCGGCCACCTTGTTACTGCTCCATGATAGTGAGTAGCTGGCGTTGTTGCTGGTGCTGTGAGCCTATCGCCATCCTTGCCTATGGCAGAAGTGAAATCCTGATCCTTTTCCAGCTGGGATGGTTCTGTGGAGAAAAATGTCAGTTAAAAAAGCCCTGGTCTATCAGAACTGACATGAGATGTGTACCACTTCTGTACCTTGGTCGTTGTAGCAGTTACAAACCCATCCAGGGGAAAGCAGCCCCAAAGAAAGGCAAACATTTTTCCAAGTGCATCTTGCATTCTTCACCATTGCAGCAGAGGGCGTGAGCACCAGCAGGAAACAGTTTCCTGGGCTGAATTCTACCATTCCGTGGGTTTGGCTTTGGAAAGATGAGAAACTCCCGGTATGAAGGAGGATCTGAATGCAGATTTTTTAAACAAACAAACACTTCTCTTTTATTCTTCCCCCACCTTGTCACACTTCAAGTACTTGCTGCTGCTTTTCCCTCATTTGCACACTAAAGTCAGGAATATCAAAATCCAACTTCTCTTGTTTCTTTTGGGTATCGCCTTTTTATTTTTTAAAGGGCCACTGCTAGATTCAAAAGACTGCAGTGACGGATTATTTCACAGGACAACCTCATTGCCTAAACTTGAGTCCCTGTTTGTGACAAAAGTCTTGAGCAACATTTCACATGGTTTCATAGAAGCTGAAATCATCATTAAAAAATATCAGAGAGGCTTTCTCTGTTAACCTCCTGCCCCCATTTCTACTGGATAAACAAGCTTTCTGCACACACGCACCCCCCAAAAAAAAACTAACAGGCTGAAACCCAACAGTCTGGAAGTAGGGGAGGGTAAGTCTTCCCTGGGACAAAATAAAGAGTGCCTGCAGCAATCTGTCTACAGTGCCTAGGATCTGCAGTGACTTTTCTCAGGCAGGCCTAAACCCTGATCTTATAGAAGGGGAGAAAGAGACAGAAAACATGTAGCAGCCTAGCCCACAGTTATAGGGGCTGAAGTCAGAGTGTCAACAAAGCAAGGTAAGAGTGCTGGCCATAGCTTGAGTTCACCACCTTAACTCAAGGATTAAGGAAGTTTGCCTGGAGGAAAATATAAACATTGGATCCAACAATAACAAAAGCGAAGAGATCAGGACAACACCTCTTTTTTTTCCCTGGCTGCAGTCCCCACTGTTTGGTCATCAGCACAAGGGGAAAAGTGAACTCCTTTGTGGGGGAGGAATGAAAGCCACTGCCTTTGTGAAGGCAAAGAACATGGGACTGAAGGACCACTTCACATCTGGAGAGAGGCACTCTCTTAGTCAGTCTTGCTTAAGCTCCAGGACACGAAGGGGGATGTCCTCCCGTCACAATCAGAGAACCTGTTGTGGCGTTTCTACAGGACTCAGGCAAAGATAGTCTCCTCTCGCCGCTTCTTGGTGAGGATGGTTCCTGGCTTGTGCTGGGCATCTGGGTGGTTGGCCAGCTCTGGTGGGCAGGAGGATACTGGGCTCTCAAGGATGGCCTGCTTGAGGTCATAGAAAACAGCGGAGTCCTCCTTGGTGACGAATGAGATAGCCACACCACTCTTGCCAGCTCTTCCTGTTCGACCAATGCGATGGATATAATCTGCAAGAATGGAAGGAGAGCAGAATGAGGAACAAAGATGCATGTCACAGCTAGCTCTGCTGTAGGATATGGCAGCTGGCTAAAAGCCACACAGAGTGCCAGATACAGGCAGAATCTAGTCACCACTTAACAGTCACATAGAATAGGTTATAGCAGAAGTCTTTACCAGATAGGGATTTGACAGCGTTCAAACCATTTCATATACATTGTCAGTAATCATTAATTATCACAGTCCAGTAAGGGAGACCTGTATTATTATTCTCGTGTTACAGATGGGACTGAGTGGATTGTCCATGGCCATCTAAAAAGTTCTTGGCTGAAACTCGTTGCAAGTGTTCTGCACCAGCTCTCAGTGCTGGGGGTGGGTGGGTGCTAAGGAACAGATCTCTCTGTTCTCTGATAATCCAAGTCACTCTGGGATCTAGCAGAGGCAACCCATTTAGTTGAGCAGCTAGCAGCAGGCACACAGCATTCCATCTCACTTCTAAGCATCAACTCAGCAGCAAGGACTATACCAAAGTTACGCCTCACAGAAGGGGGGGTGCCTAAAAGATTTCCAAGGCAATGGAGGTGACTAAGGATATCATCTCACCTTCTATGTTCTTGGCCATGTCATAGTTCACCACCATGGACACGTCCTGGATGTCAATACCACGTCCAGCCACATCTGTGGCAACCAGAATGTCCTTGGCACCAGCCTTCAAGTTGGAGAGTGCAAATTCTCGCTGCTCCTGACCTTTGCCACCATGAAGAGTGCAGGCATTGTACTGCAGAAACAGGGAGGATGACAAGTTAAATTGGGACACAGCTGGCTGGGATGGGGTTAGGCAGGCGGAGACTAGCAGGAGTTCCTCCCAGAGGCAAAGCTAGTCAGGAATTTCAACTGGGCACAGCAGAGTGGTCTGCCATTCTCAAGGGCCTCAGTGGTGCTCTCACAAGACAAACAATGTTGATTACCTTGCAGGACACTAAAAGGGAAAACTGCCAAACCAAGAACTGGCAAGTAACAGTAATGGTTCCCATGCTGCTATGAGCTCAACAGCTATACCTGCCATTCTGCCTGTTTACGGTGAGGGAGGTCAGAGATAGCTCCTTAGCATGAAACAGGGATTGTATATTCAAGGAATTCAGATGCTTCAAAAAATGGGGAGGTAAACCCTACACAGGCCTTCGGTACCTCCCTAAACGACTTTGCATTTCATCAGAAGGATGACCACTTACCCCCATCTTCTCCAGAGATTTGGCCAGTACATCACAGCCCTTCTTCTGGTTGACAAAGATAATGATAGGTGGATCAAAGCCCTGCTCCAAAATAGCCAGCAATTTCTTCCTGTGCAGGGAGAGGAAGGAAGATGAGGAATAAGCAAATATGTGGGCAACAGGGATGGCGGGGCCCAAAGATGTCCATTAAGTAGAGATGTTCCCAACTATTCCTAGAAGTAATGATCTCTCACCCCATACTAAAGACTTTCCTCATCTTTGCAATGCCCTTTGGGATAATTTAATGCTCTTCTGTTCAGAAAAAAGTGGAGACAATACCCACCACCCAAAACCACAATGCTGCCTGAAACTTCCATTTGGCACGGCACCATCTTTAAATAATCTGGGGAGAGGGAGGCCTATGCTGAACCATATCCTGTGGCCCATCTGTATCTCTGATCCATGGGCCATGGTGTGCATTCACATGAAGGAAGCTGTGCCGACACTGTTCTTCTGACCCTCTAGCCTCCCACACGCACAACCTTGTTGCTCTTCATGCTGCCCAATTCATCAGTATTTTAACCTTCCTGATAATATGACTCCTCTTAGCATGATTTGGGAACAGTGTCATATTCTGAGCCATAAGTAATTCCAAAGGGAAGCACAGCAATCCCATTCCACAGATCCCACACCCTATTCTATAACCAGGGCTATGCATATGCTACCAATGCTGGGAGTACACAAAAAAAGCTCGTAATGCTATACTAGATTTAAAACTGCCTGAGCACAAAACACATTTTTTGAGGGCAGTCCTATTAATCAAACAGCCAAGCTAATCCAAGTTGTACCTCTACCCTCCCAGAGCACCCACATTACATCTCCCAAAGCACGCCCCCCTCACTGTCATGCCTGAACTAGGCAAATCAAGCTCCCACTGTCCCCGCCCATAAGAAGCTGCCAAATCAATCAATACCTCTTCTCTGATTCTGACATGAGGAAGACCTTTTGCTCGACACGCTCGTGTGGTTTCCCAGCTGAGCCAATGTAGACCACGGCTGGTCGGCGCAGATAACTGCGGGCCAGGCGCTCCACAGCAGGTGGCATGGTGGCTGTGAACATCACCGTCTGCCAGGGATGCAAAAACAAAATGAGATGGATCTCTGCTTCTCCTCCTTGGGGGGGGGGGAGGTGGCAAATCATTGGTGCGACATCATTTGGAATACTGTGTACAGTTCTGGTTGCCACACCTCAAAAAGGATATCATAGCATTGGAAAAAGTGCAGAGAAGGGCAACTAGAATGATAAAAGGGTTGGAACAGTTGCCCTACGAAGAAAGGTTAAAACGCTTGGGGCTCTTTAGCTTGGAGAAATGACGGCTGAGGGGTGACATGATCGAGGTTTATAAGATTATGCATGGGATTGAGCAGGTTGAGAAAGAAGTACTTTTCTCCCTTTCTCACAATACAAGAACTCATGGACACTCAATGAAATTGCTGAGCAGTCGGTTAGAACAGATAAAAGGAAGTACTTCTTCACCCAAAGAGTGATTAACACATGGAATTCACTGATGCAGGAGGTCGTGGCAGCTGCAAGCATGGACAGTTTCAAGAGGGAATTAGATAAACATATGGAGCAGAAGTCCATCAGTGGCTATTAGCCACAAGGTATAGATAGGAACTCTCAGTCTGGGGCAGGTGATGCACTCTATTCTTGATGCTGGGGGGGGCAGCAGTGGGAGGGCTTCTAGTGTCCTGGCCCCACTGCTGGACCTCCTGATGGCACCTGGTATTTTTGGCCACTGTGTGACAGAGTATTGGACTAGATGGGCCATTGGCCTGATTCAACACTGGCTTCTCTTATATTCTTATGTACGCTTATGGCAGATCTTGTGGGGAATGCATAGATTTTAAGAATTCCCACTTAGGCTCTCTTTCCTCAGGAAATTCCCTCCAGCTATCACCACTCTCCACACTTACATCTGGTTAAGAAAGACACATTCATGTAAAAGGGAATCTAGTTTTTCTCTCTTGAAATCCTTAATCTCCATGTGCCCGTTATCCTACCATCTCATCTCTTCCAGCTGCTAAGCAATGAGTTCTCTTTTCTGCCCCAAATGTGGCCAGCTTTAGTTTGATCTTTGTTCTGCTTTCCTCTTTCTCAATTAAACTATGACTTGAAGAACTCATTTCTCCTCTTTCCATCAAGCTTCCTCTTAACTTCTTCTTTATTAGTGAATATGCTGCTGAACTCTGGAATGGAATCTGGCTTCCTGCAGATCATAGTCCACAATTATAAAAGCACCCTCCCCCCCTCAATCACATAATGTTTTGACCAACTTGGATTAAGAGACTAATTTTTGTACCAGACACAGAAAAGTGCCAATCAACTTGAACCCAGGAACTTTGCTTTTTACCAGTCAAAGGACTGGACTGGAAGAGCTCTGAGCCCTACTGACCTGCCGGTATTTGTGCTTGCCCGATTCAAAATTGGCCAGCATCTTCTCAGGGTCCTCAGCCTCATCAGTATCAGGCTTCTGGTTGGTGACAGGCATGTGCTCTAAGATCTTCTGCACATCAGGCTCAAAGCCCATGTCAATCATGCGATCGGCCTCATCCAATACAACATAGGTGCAGCGGCTCAACACCAAGTAACGGTTCTCCAGCACATCAATGAGACGGCCAGGAGTGGCAATAACTATCTGCAGCATTGGGATAGAAATAACAGGTTTTAGGAGGCAGAAGAGAACTTATGTTTGCCCTTGTAGCCACAGTCTATTATTCTCCCCTTTTCCCACCCATAAAGCAAACAGATTTGCTATAGCCCTACCCAAGCAGAAAACTGAGCTTGATTATGCAGTGAAAGACAACTAAGGTTAAAATTTACCACTCCTACAGCACACTGTCAATGTACAAGGTCAGCCTTGATGCCTGGAAAGGGAGCAGTCCATCCTAATATTTGAGGTCAATCACCCCTCCTTACCTCACAGCCCATGCGCAGCCGGAAGCCTTGGTCCTCACGAGAGATGCCACCAATAACAGCCACGGTGCGGATTCCCAGAGGCTTTCCAAATTTGATAGTCTCTTCCTCAATCTGCTGAGCCAACTCACGGGTGGGGGCCAGGATGATGGCGTAAGGGCCCTGATCTGACTCCTCAATCCTGAAATCAAGAAAACCCACAAGCTGACTCTCAGAGGAACAATGTGGAACTGCTCCTTCTATAGCCTAAGAGACTCCACAGGTTCCCATCCAAAGAGTTCCCAGTACTTATAAAATTAAGGGGTGACTTCAGATGCTTATGGACATGTGTGTGTGTGTGTCTGTGTGACTAGGATCTAGCTAACAAGCACAGCAGTGACAGCGAGGGTCTGTATAAGCAGAGGCTTCTGACTAGGGCACCACCTGGTAGGCAGGCCCAATGAAGTCAAGAGGTTCCAACTGAACCAGATCCTTTACGAGACAAATGCTGACTGGGGTCAAAATAAAGCAAGATACTCTCCGTGTGGTCACTGCAGGGCATACAAGAGAAAGAAACGTCACAGCATAGTGGAGAGCTCTGCTTGCTAGCTTCCAAGTGGTATATGGCTGGATGGCAGACCAGACCAACCTCGGTATGATCCAGAATGGTTATTCCTAGGTTCATATAATTCCTTGGCTGTGTCCCCTTCCTCAGTTAATGCTACCATGTGGACGCCTCGCTCACAAGTTTTAAACAAATACATACACTGACCCTCACCCAATTCAGCAGTGAATCATAGGAATAAGACCCAAGTGCAAGTCTGAGTTTTGCCAGTGCACATGACCATACCTTGCCGGTGGGAGGCTATCCTCATCTCTAAGACGCCTCTCAGGGTACCTGAATGCCCTGCCAACATAAAACTGTCCCAGCTGCTATCTTACCTGTCGATCTTGGGCAGGGTGGTGATCCATACCAGCAGTGGGATAAGGAAGGCAGCGGTTTTACCACTGCCAGTCTCAGCCACACCGATGATATCACGGTTCTGCAGACCAATAGGGATGGCTTGACGCTGGATAGGAGTAGGTTCCTATGTGGATCAAGGGACAAAACCTGTGAGGATGGTGCTGAACATCTAGAGAGTTCTAGGGAGTTCAAGAAGACAGTAACAGACTGCAATAATCTTTGGCTCTGAGCTGTCCCCATATCCATTAGACAATTTGTCCTTGCAAGAACAGGTTTGATCACCCCAAAGCCCTGATTCTCAACCTTCCCCAAGACAAACACTTATGCAAGCTCCAGCAGTAAGTCAGACTGCACGACAGGGGATTAATGACTTGGCCTCACCTTGTAGCCGCATTTGTCGATAACCTCCAAGATGTGAGGGGGCAGCGAGGAGTCTTTCCAGGAACGGATGGGGTTGGGGATCTTGCCCCCCTTGGTCGTGATGCTGTAATCCTCCCGGAAAATTCGCCAGTCCCTGTCCGTCATCTCATCCAGTTTCTTTTGAGACCAGTGCCGATCATCCCAGCGCTGCTTGGCCTCCTTTTTACGCAGCTTGCGCAGACGTGCCCTGTGAAGCGGGGAAAAACACACATGGAGAAGTCAGGAGAGTCAGTGGCAGTGATTGCCAGTGGCCAAAACCATTGGATGAACAGGCAGTGAGCCAACAAAGGGCACTTTCTATTTACCTATGAAAGGACAGATGCAGGAAATCTGCTTTACTGCAAATTATGATTGTATCAAGAATATGGGAGTTTACTTCCAGACTTGTTAAATATTACTGTTCTCCAATTTCCTCATCCTCTTCCATTACTGCACTACTTTGTTCATATTAACACCCTTACCCTGGCAGGCAATTTACGCCTTCCTTGCTGGAGACTGAAAGGCACATGAGGCTAATACATCCAACAATTCATATAAAGCCTGTGTATGTTAGTAATATGTGTAACTTATTTTTCTCATCATGAGCATCCAGAATGTTGGTTGCTGATCTGCAGTGAACTAAGATAGATATGACAACATGGAACACGTCCACAGTACAGCAAATCCAGTAAAGCCACACTGATGTCAAGTGAACCTTCCAATCCGCACGAGCTGTGAACCCCACCAAAACCGTACTCTCCCTTCCACTCTGTAACTTACTCCTCTTGCTCTTTCTCCTCTAGTGTGCGCCGCTTCTCCATCAGGTCTCCATAGAAGCGGGACTGTTCCCGCTTCTGCTGCTTTAAATCGATGCCAGCGATAAAGCCACGCCCCAGCAGCTGAACCTGGTGTCGCTCCTTGTACCTGAGGAGCAGAGAGTCCAGTAGCCATGACACAGCTTGAGGGGCAATGTGGCCTCTTCCACAAAGAATCTGATAAGACTTCTGTGAATCCCAAGTACCCTTTTTTATTTTAAAAAAAAACAAGCTTTGAGCCCTCAAGCTGAAAGACTGTATAAGTGACTTTAAAATGAAACAAAGTAAGGTGGCCAGAAGGACTCTGTCTCAGTTGACACTGGCACTCCTAGAATACTAGCATGGTAGGCAGTTCTCTTTTTGACCCCTCCCTAATCAAAGAAAGTAGAAGAGAATAAGTCAATAACTAAAAACAAATTGCCCAATCCAAATAAAGCATAAATGAAAAACGATTTTTATAAACCTGCACATCATTTTTAAAAGTGCCAAGTCCTGGATTCTGGGTCATCTTTTCCTCAGGGAGCTTGGCATATCCTAGTCCTTTTGCATCACACCACGATAAGGAAATTGAACATTTAGACCTTCTCTGGAGAAATGATGCAAAGATGAGCATATGCCTCCCATGCTGTTGAACAGGGGCTGTGGAACAATTGACCCCTTTCTGGATCTCCTTCCCAAAGAGATACTCACAAGGGATTATAGTCAATGGAAGTGTCCTCTGAAGCATCCCACTCAAAGACAAACTTGCGGTCATTCAGGTGCCGGGTGCGCCTCCGCTTTTTGACCCCACCCAAGTACCGCTCCTGGCAAGGGAAGAAGGGGACAACAGTGGACAATGCTTATTCCTCATTCATTCAATCTATACCCCGGCATTCTCTCTCAAGAAGAAACTCAAGACAGCTAATGCCATCAAAAATCCCAGACTCACAGCCAGTACACTGCACAGCTCTCAATTTGCTTCACTTCTTTTGGGTTCATATCCAACTCAACATTTGTCCCTAGTCTCAAGTTCCTTTTCATACCAGTTATACAAGCATGCTCTGAAAAAGCCCGCCAGCACAAGATCTCGGAAACTGAGGACCCCTCATGATGGATGGCCTCTAGTTCTGTCTTACAGGCACCCCAGCAAATCCCTGCCCGGCGGGGGCGGGGAGGGGACAGGCAGATAATAAGGGGCTTCAGTCAATGAGAGGCTATGGAATCTTTTTTTTTTTTGGAGGGGGGGGAGTAAGGTGGAGGGAAAGTCTGTCATTGCCTCAGAGAAACAACAGAGAAACATGGAAAACTACCAGGAGAATAGTTAGGTAGTTAGGCTTTACCAGTTGTAGAAAAAGACCTTTTCCCTTTAGTTAGGTACATAGGGCTCAGGGGCCTGCAGAAAGGCAGAACTGGAGCAGTATCTTGTGTTACTTTAGGGAATCAGTAACTTGCTCACACTGTATCAGGATTCTGAGATTTTTGAGTTTAGTGAGAAGGTCCAAGAAAAATCCTTTTTTCTCTGTCACTGGAACAGCCTGTCATTTCTGTAAAACCATGCACGTGTGTGAAATTGTAACTTTTCTAGAGCAGAGCTTCTGCTCACCCTCACCATAAATAGCAGATACCTTGTTATGCCCCTTGACTTTTCCACAGCAGAGCAGAGCACTACTTTGGAGTCCTGTGTTCTAAAGCATGAAGCATTTGGTTCCGAGGAGATGCTTCTGCTTGACCTGTTGTTTTGAGAGCTGCGACACTACTTTCTTCTTTGGTTGTGCATTCCAAAAATATTCAGGGACACCACGGAAAGCTCATTGTAACAGACCATCCTTAAGATTGCAAGCAGGCTAGCCTTTAGATTGCAGAAATGTGGGAATATAAGAGGTACTCATAATGTAATCCACAGATTATGACTAGACTAGGAGTAAGGCCCATTGGGGGAAGAATACAGCGAGCTTTAGAAAGGGGCTCCAGGTGAGTGTCCTGGTTGTGGCTGGTGGGGCAAGGGAGGGAAGGGGAAAATAGAGGGAGGCGAGCCATGTTTATTTCCTTCTGCTTAGCTATATGGCAGGGCTGTCTCAAGTCATGTTACGCCCCAAGTGGGTAGTATGGGAAGAGCGCCGCATGGTAACAGGTATGGTTCCCTCCACCCCTGACTTACGTTGATTTGGGACTATGCAGTGGCAGCTAAGGCAGAAAAGCACCTCCTCCTCCTATGCCATGTTTTCAGGTCTCCAAGGGTCTTGAAGATGTTTCCATAGCCAGTTACAGTGTTGCCAAATCTCAGAAGGGAAATACCTGTAGATTTGAGGGGCAGAGCCTAGGGAGGGCAGAGTTTGGGGTGGTGAGGGACCTCAGCAGGGTATAATGTCAGAATCCACTGTCCAAAACAGCCATTTTCTCCAGGAGAACTGATCTTGGTCATCTGGAGATTGGCAATACTTAGGGGAGGGCCAGGTTTGTTGAAGGACTTCAGTTAGATATAGTGTCATAGAGCTCACCCTCCAAAGCAACCATTTTCTCCATGGGAATTGATCTCGGTAATCTGGAGATCAATTGTAATTCAGGGAGAGGATCAGGCCTTCCCCACCCCCCAGTTTAACTGATTCACACTTCAGCTGACTCCCTGCTAATGCCCCACAGCCTCTTGGGACTCCCAACTTGGGAGTTGTAGTTATAATTCCCTTTGCTATGGTTGCAGTAAGGCCAGCAGAGTACTACAACTCCCCAGCTACAATGCATCAAAAGTGTGGGGGGGTATAAGAATGGAAGAGCTGGTGGGACAGGCCAACAGGATGCCAAGGCAGTTTCCCCAGTGGCCAATGGGAGAGTAGGTGAGTTGTCACCAGCACAGCTTGGCTTTTATATATTATAGATAGATTTCCAGAGCTGTTTTCCTCCAGGTGGAAGCCAGTGGGTTAGCACTGCTAGAACAAATCAGTTTGATTTTGTAAATGGCCCAATAAGGGGCTTTATTATGACACACAATCATAAATCAATCTTTTTCATGATATGTCAAATTGTGATTTGGATGCCTGCTGCGGCATTTTAAAACTGGTGCAAACATAAGACTAGTGGTGGCCAAGTTGTGCTGACTTCCCCTCACAAAATCCTGGTGCATCTTGGCCTAGATTTTAAGTGGAGTCCCTTCCAATCAGATGTACATCCAAGATGCCCTCCAATCCCAGCCTTCCTGCTTTAACCTGTGGATCTCCATTCCTGGCAAGAAACAGAGATAAATGGAGGCCCGGAACTTTGCCCCGTCCAGTAAGTGTTACCTTGATGGCATGCAGTTCCTTGCTCTTATCTTTCTCTTCACGGATCTTCTGCCGCCCCTCCTCATCTTCATTGCCATTGGTCTCCCGTTCCATGCGCTCCCTCCGCTCCCTCCGCTCTCTCTCTTGGGGGTCCTCTGCAAGCAGATGAAAGAGCAAATTGTCAGGGAAGTGGGGCATCCTGGTCTCCCAAGCTCAGAACAGGAATTCAACAAAAACCACTCTAGCTGGCAATGTGCCCTCTAAGCTGTGGAGTCTTGTAAGCAAAAATTCTATTTTGTGAGCTACTGGTGTTGAAGTTGTGAGCAAATGATTTGGCTACTGCATAAATTAGTTTGCTCTGGAGCCATCCTTCCTGAGCGAAGACAAAAATGTGTGAGATGGAGACTAAAAAACTATGAGCTAGCTCACACTGACTCAGCTTAGAGGGAACACTGCTAGCTGGGTATCTAGTCACCTAGCAGGGAGAAGAAGAGAAGAGATTGGATTTATATCCTGCCCTTCACTCAGAGTGGCTTACAAACTCCTTTCCCTTCCCCTCCCCACAACAGGCACCCTGTGAGGTAGGTGAGGCTGAGAGAGCTCAGAGAGAACTGCTCTTTCATGGCTCGTCCAACGTCATCCGGCAGCTACAAGTGGAAGAGTGGAGAATCAAACCCGGTTCTCCCAGATTAGAGTCTGCACACTTAACCACTACACCAAAATGGAAGGAAGCTTTACCAAGCATCTTCCTGCCCATCTCTTGGAACTGCTTTCTTTTTTTCCTCTCATCCTCCAGCAGTCGCTGTCGTTCTTCCACCTCCTGCTGCCGGCGTTTCAAGGCCTCAGCTTCTCGTTCTGCCTTGGAAAGGAATTTGGGCTGCAAGAAACCAGCACAAGCTAGTAAGGCTACAAGTGAACTCTGTGTGCCTCTGTTAGAAAAAGTGCTGAATGAAGGCTGTGTGCATATTTGGTAATCTTTTTGCTGAAACTGCTGAGACACACATGCAAGTTGGTTTCATGCCAGCAGCAGATGGATTGGTAGGTAGAAGCAGAGAAAAAGGAGAGGTGCCTCATGCTCTCACCTTGGCTTCAGCCTCTTCCTCAGCTTTTTTCTTAGCCAGCAGTTCCTCCAGGGACAGTGGCTGTGCCTGCAAATAAAAGAGATGATGATCAGGAGCCTAGAAAAGTCCTCTATGTTCAGGAATTGCTACCACAAAAAGCCATGCTACAGAATTGCAGATCAGCAAGGCTGACAGGTCATCTGTGCAACTGTTCCCATGCAGCCACTATCATCGAGGTCTCTCCTTTCACCTCACCATGCACACCTCCATCAGACACACAATACCAATAAGAACATAAAGATGGCCGAGAGAATTATTACACAATGGTGTTGAAGCTTCCTAACCAAGAGACAAGATTCCCATCTGAGAGACTTTCATTAATGAGGCTCTTAATTAAGGGAATCGGTGTGATGCGGGAGAGTCAGAGTGTATTCGGACTGGCATCTAAGCGGTCTGGATAACTGAGAAGAGCTGCTCTTTCAGCTCAGATGTCATTTGGTTCTTGTGACAAGAAAGAGAGCGAGTACTGTAGCCCCTGAAAGCACGTGCAGCACCTTTTCCCTCTTGCCCCCTGCATCGTCCTCTTCATCCTTGCGGGAATCTCTGTCTTTCCTGGATTTGGAGTCCTTGTTGCGACTTGGAGAGATGCTTCTGTTCAAGACAGAAGTGAGAGTCAAACATGGTACAAACAGCCCACCTACACAGCTCTCCCCAATACTTCCAAATTACTTTCTCTCAATATATTGTTCTCAAGAAAGGCAGCAAGCTACTTAATTCCTGGCCTTTGTTAGCAGCACACAAGGGTAACTGAGCCTCACTAAAAACCATACGCTAAGATGTGCAAAAGCTGCCAGAAGGATGCTGGTCAGCGATCTGTACAGGACCAATCTATTGTGAGAGTACCTGACAGGTGATGGAAAAGCTGGACTAATTTTGCATGGGGAATATTATGTTTTGATCAGCAGCCCACCTTAAGGAATTATGCTGCTAGCAAGATCAACAACTCTGCAGACCTATTCACCCTTGGTCAGGGATGATCCTGTTATGGGGCTTGGGCATCCTGCCATGAACCCAGTTTAAGCAAGTCTGACCTGATATCCCAACTGACAAGATCAATCAGATGTGATACATGGTCTCCCAAATACCTATATGGCACCTTATTATTAAAGGGGTTCAGAAAGAAATCCTAACCAGATCTACTCAAAAGTAAGTCCCATGTAAGTCAGTGGTACTTATTCCCAGTGGTGTTCTCATTCTTCAGGAACCCCCCCAAAACAGCTAACTATGAACTGCTGCCCAAATGTTCATGCAACCAAGCGATTTTCTGCAGTGCCTGTGACAACTCTCACACCCCCAGGACTCTCACACCCCAAAAGGACCCTCATTTTTGTAAAATCTGATCCCCACTTGTACACATGTACATCTTCGCATAGGACTAGAAATGACAGATGGAGTCTGTATCAAACTAATATTAAATGGCACTGAGTCATGCCGAAGCTGTAAGGATTGCCAGGCAGCTCCTCGATCATCCTGAGAGAGAGTCAGCTGGAGGTCACTTCCCCCAATGACCTTGGAGCCTCCTCCCTGATAATGAACAACACAGAGCTCCACAACAATAAGCAACAGTTTGATTCCAGAAGTCCCGCCCCCCCATATCTTAACAAATGGACAGGAAACCTATTGCCCATCCCCAATCATGTCAAGCGCCCAGCCACAGACACCTACGCATCTAACTTCCAAATCTCTCCAAGGGAACATTTTGATTCATTTAATGCAAACAAGGAAGATTCTCCCTCACAACACAAACAAAGACACTCTTTTCAAACTAGCTCATCTCTGGAGAAACTGAATTTTCACCCATCTCACATTCCAATGCCAACATGCTTTTCTCTCCTCACTCTTGGGAAAAGGATACAAAGAGTTACCCCCTCAGCCCATTTTTGTAGTCAGTTTGGATTCATCTAGTTACCCCAACTTCCCAGCTGGCCTTCCAGTCCTCTGATTGCTCCACAGACCTGCCTTGCTGCACTTTCTTCCCACCGGGTCAATTTCAGCTCCCAAAGCTGCCTCTTTGCCACCAAGGACACCCCCCCTCCAAGATTAGGCTTCTATGTCTTGTTTCCCCCTTTCAGTTTTTCTCAGTTAAGCAGTTTATTAGGGGATGGTTTTGCGATCGTATCTGTATTTTATCCTGGCATTTCCCCTTTCTGTATACCTTCATTTTATCGCTCAACTCAATGTAGTTTCTTTTCTGTTAATTAAATAAACTCCCTTTTCTGTTTCCCCCTCATTCTTTCAGGTGTTGGTCTGAATCTGGACCTTGGCAAACACAGGGTTAAAGATAATTTTTATGTCCAAATACACACGTTTTCTCTGTGCTAGCAAGGGGATGCTTTTGCTAGTTACAGACCTTCGCAAATATAGTGATTTGGGTAACAACCCCTTCCAGCTGCCTCATCTATAACACTCGCTACAGGAAAATAGTATTTCACCTGGAACGTTTCCTGTCCTTGTCTCTTCGGTGCCCATCCTTCTCCCGCTCCCGGTCCTTCTTATTGCGCTCCCGTTCTTTGTCTCGTTCCCTCTCTTTATACCGTCGTTCCCTACAAATGGACAAAGAAATGGCTTATATGAAGAGCATCATAATTCAATGCATACTGCCCACACCCTCATTAGACCAACATAAAATATTGAGTACATTTGTCCTGCCTTAATTCAGTTGGCTATCCCATCCCACCATCGAATTCAAAAAGCCCACACTCTCAGTATTACCATATAGGAGTCTGCCCAAACGCACTGAAGCTTAAAATTATAGTAGAAAGGCCCAATAAATGTCATCAGGGAAACATGCTTGCACACTTCTCTAATAGCGCAACAGAAGTGCTGAATTTGCTTTTGAAACTTTTTTTGCTCCTAAGAATCTCAGGGTTTTTTGTTTAAAGTAAATGTCTAGTCACCAAGACTGCAAATTAGGATCCAACCAGCACCTGCTTCATCTCTGAAACACCTTGCAAAATAAGATTGATTGGGAACATGATCCCTTGGAGATGGAGATGGAGATGGATCTGTGTCCTATCTGTGCTCTGGATAGAGATGTAAAATTTCCTGAAATATCGATGCCACAGAAACAAACAATTTGGGGGTGGCTGGAAAAACCTGAAATATATGCAACATCTACTTCCCTATTAAAACTAAACTTATTTTACTAATTTAACATCACAACATTTGACATATTTATAGAATTTGAAAGTATGAATGTCTTCATTTTTTGTAAGAAAAATTGCAAGTATACTCGATGCCTGAGAAACAGTGGCAAACTGCTACACCCAATGTTACCTTACCATATGTATCTTAACTTTTGTCGTCTGATAGGCAGGAAAAAATAACTGGACATTAGAACATTAACAGTAATAGTTTATTATTATGATGATCCGAGATCAGCAGTCAAGAATATCAACAATACATAATATACACTGGATGCATAATATAGATATTCTGTGCAGAAAATATACAATTAAAAGTGATAATAAAATCATTAAAACACTAGACCATGTTCTTCTGCCTTGTTAAACATGCCAGAGAGCAGAATCTTGCTACCTTAAAGGTAGTTTCGTTGAAACAATCAGCAAGAAGAAGAGAAATATAAAAATAATTTGAACTACCTGGATGTTTGGAAAGAATTGGGGTAATGCGTGTATTCTGAATGACCTGTTAAAACTTGCAATGTAAGAGGGGATGTATAATTGTTTCTACTGTTCTAGACTGACACGGGCAGAGACGTTGTACATGTGGGATACGTGCATATCTCCCTTCAAGAAGAGCAGATGAGAGGGCGTTAAACCAGTCCAGGGGGAAGGCTCTGTGGTGTTTGGGGAATTCTAATGTATAAAGGTAACTTGTTGGGATGAAATTTTTGTCACAGTTCCCCACTGCCGGAGCACAGTGGGTCCGTGATGTGTCGAAGTGCAGTGTCCCATAGTCTCTGTCTGATTAGTGTTCTGGCTCCTTGGTACACAAGATGCGGTAAAGCTGTACAGGAGAAACCAAGTAGTTGCAATTTGTCCTCTATTGCTCTCACCCACCTTGAGTGAAAATTGTCTGAGAGGATTAATGAAGTTAATCCGGGGGGAGAGGGGAGTTTAACTTGAGCCAGAAGCATGTAGCTTGGAACCAGGCACATACTTCTAGTGGAACCAACCCTGCTTCTAGCCTAAGCAGGCCATTGGGTACACAACGAGGTAGTCCAAATAAGGATCTGAGGAATTTGGACTAGATTGCTTCTAGTTTATGGTAGTCATTGTACAGACATATCTATGAACCGTACGTATGAACTTGCCTGAAAGACTAGCTGTGCAAATGGCATATGAGAGCTCCCTTTTGTAAAGAAGAATCTTAAAGTTGCTGGAGCCACTCTTTGGCCAGATTCAGTTACATGGGAAAGCTGAGCTGTCCATGAGCCAGACGGCTGGAACACTACACCTAAATATCTAAACACTTTTAACTTGTTCGATCTCATGGTTGTCAATCTGCCACCTCTGTTTGATAAACCTTTTAGAGAAAACAAGAATTTTGGCCTTTGAAAAATCGCTTGCTAAATGCTCCCCTTTGCAGAAAGCCATAAGTGCCTGGGGCTTGTCTGAGCCCTACTTCAGTGTAAGATAGAATAACCTACATATAATAGTGCGGACATTGGTTTATTTGCCAAATTGGGTGGATGAAAATTTGCAGTGTAGCTGCTGGAGCCTCTCCCAAAAGAACCTCCAAGTTTCAACAAGATTGGATCAGGGGGTCCAATTCTATGGGTACCCAAAGAGGGTGCCTCCATCTTCCATTGTTTCCAATGGGAGAAAAATAGCAAGGCAATACTAGCCCAGCAGAATGTCCCAGAGAATCTCTGAAATTGAAAGTGAACTGGGGGGGGGGGGGGGGCATTTTGCAAGGTCAGCAGCAGAACCAATGCCACTGTGGCAGTGTCAAAACCCAACTGGACTAAGTTCAGATCTGAGAATCTCTGAAGTAAGAGCGTCATTTCTGCAAGAACAGCAGAACCAGTGCAAGGTACTAGTGCCCAGAAGCAGAACCCAGTGCCAAACTACTGGTGCCTAGCAGCAGAACCCTGGCCTTTATTTACAAATCTAAAATTTGGTAGAGGGGAGATGACAAAGCAAGGGGAAGAAGGCAACAATGAAGTAAAAAGAGAAGAACATGAGAGATTTGGCCCAGTGTGCCTAGTTAGCCATAGACTGACAAGCTCCCACAAAGGCCAATATAAATGGACAGGCAATGCTAAGCCAAAATTCAGATGCAGAATGGAGGGGTCATGACAGAGCTGCATTTTTAGGGCTGTGGCTCAATAGTTTGCATGGCTCCTTTACAAGTGCTGTGCCCCATAGCTTGTAATCAAATAAATTATGTAAAAGAAGCAGGGTCGATTCCACATGGAGGATTTTCCCCAGTTCAGCCACCTGACCTGTGCACTTTTTTTCATCTCCACACAACATCATCCAACATTCCTGCACAACTCATACACAGCCTGTTCTTTTCAAAAAAAGAAAGGTATGCCTTGTGCTTGAGTGGAAGGAAATAGTAAACTCCTGCCCAAGGGTGATTTTTTTGGGGGGAGGGGATGTCAAGGCAACATTGGAGTGTAGTTAACTAGAGTACAGCAATGCAAAACCAGGGGGAGGGGAAATGCCACCAGTATGTGCATGGGGGAGTGAACTGGAACCAGCCTACCAATAAAATGGAGCCTAAATATAGGAAAAAGAGTAGAAAGTAACGGGGGGGGGGTCAAGGCAACAGCACACTGCAGTTACTAGAGTACAGCAATATAAAGCCAGGGAGATTGGTGTGTGTGTGGGGGGGATGAATCAGTACCAGTATCTTGTTCAGTCCAGCACTGAAATTAAGCCCAAAGAGAGACCGAGAGGGGAAAGAATCCACACTAGTGTCTTGATCAGCATAGCATCAGTACCCAAATATACAAGATGAAAATACATTATGTAGTGAGATTGGTGGGAGATCTGTCCCAGCATCTTGTTTAGTGCTGCAACTGAAAGAATGAAGGGTTTTTTCCAAAAGGGTTTAGAGTTGCACTATTCTTGATCAGTGCTTAGGCATGCATCATTTTTTTAAAAGGGAAGGCAGAGAACTATGAGGCCAATGGGGTGGGTGTGGGATGCAGTGCACATCTGGCATGAAAGAAAAACCACAGCGAATAATGCTGAAAAAGTGGATTACCCTATGCTGTCTGGAATCTCCACAGCAAGTGCAATTTGACCAACAATCATGGCAGCAATATGACCACCACAGAAAAACTCCTTTGCATGGAATTAACCCAGGCAGAGTTTACCTCTACATAATTCAAGCAGATCTAAGAAATTAGCTTTTCTTAGTGTACTGTTTGGGATACCTTTGCACAGATTTTTTCTTTTTCTTTTTTTAAGCACAGAATGTATGTGGATTCTAAGGCATATTACTGCATATACACAAAAACATGCACAATGTCTCCCTAAAGCTCTGCAAGTGTCTGATGGGAATGAAACAAACCACAGTTCCTCAGTGCAGTTGTAGAACATATGACCAAGGCAGCCACGAGAAAACACAAAAAAACAACCCTGGTTTGAATCAGCCCAGCTTGCAGCTATACTTCTGTGCCAAATTCCATTAGTTGCCAAATCATCGCAGCTCAAATTCACCACTCACAGTTACCTCACCACTCAAAGGTGTCTGATTTAAAACAGATTGACAAGCTACTTTCTACAATTGTGATAGCACACTTTAGCATTACCTCTCTGTTGACTTGGATCGGGAGCGGGATCTTGACCTACTGCCTCTCCTCCTCTCACGGGAACGGTGACGCTTCCTGTCCTTGGCAGTAGGGGAACCTTTCCTATCACGATCTCGGTCACGTTCCCGGTCTGGTGAGCGTGAGCGTCTTCGCTCTTCTTTGATGGGTGAAGAATCCCGCTCTCTCTTTTCAACAGTTTCCCCAGCCATCTTGATAGGGACAGCAGTGTTAATATGTGGAAAAGGAAAAATTCCCATCAGAAAACAACAAGAAAAAGAAAACATTCTGTATCTGTTTAGAAATCTCTCAACAATTCATAGACATAACCTAACGGATCACAGGTCCTCAACCTTTTTTGAGCCTGTGGGCACCTTTGGGATTCTGACACAGGGTGATGGGCACGATCACTAAATGGTTGCCACAGGAAGTGGAGCCACATATTTATTTATCGAATTCATATCCCGCTCCCTCTCTCTCCAATGGGACTCAGGGTAGCTAACAGCATACAAAATACACCCAATAAAAACAATACAAACATAAAGTAAATAATCTTTAAAACATAAAACAATTAAAAATCTATCCCCATTAAAATCTATCCACTATCAAGCAGGGTAGGATGCATGATAGTGAAGACACAGCTGAAGCATACCAGCTACCGGGTGGATCACAATCACCCAAACACAGCCCCAAAAAGTGCTGCCTTGCATGCCCTGTGGAACCTAGGGAGGTCCCACACGGTACACACCTCTTCGGGCAGCTGGTTCCACAAGACAGGGGTCACTACTGAGAAGGCCTTCGTCCTTGTTGACACAAGGCAGACAGTTCATGGACCTTCAATAAAGGCCAAGAAGATCAAGGAAGATGGGAGGATCATGCCAGGAGAGGCCTTCCCAAAGGGATGAGAGTTGAAAGAAGTTTAGAAGAAGCCCAAGTGCAGGGGAGAAGAGGGGTAATAATAAAATACTCTGGGAAAGAGGGATGAGAGAGAATAAAATAAACATTGTTGTGGCAGCTGCCACTCAAAGAATGTTATTTTAATCTGTATAACTGATCACATCTTCAGCACCCAATTGCAAACCCTACTGGGCAAGAGTCCCACCTTGCCCCACCCACTTTCTAAAACCATTTGGTAGGGACAAAGAAAGACACTAGAGAGCACCATAGTGCTCACAAGCACCATGCTGGGGATAGATAAACTGAAAGCCTTCCTCTATAAATGATGCACCAGCTATTTTGCAATATTAGAATTTGTTTTGGGGACATATAAACTAGATTCTCAAGGCAAAATAGGTCCCCCAAGGCATGCCCTCTGCTCCTGCCTCCCATTATAATTCATGTCATGCAAGAGACGTGTATAAGGAAAGCATATCTAGTGAAGGACTTGCTGGCCATCTGTCCAGGGTTGAGGAAGGCACAGCCCTAGAGCGCTCTTCCTGCAAAGCAGGGAATCATCAGTGCCTCACTCTCCTCCAGGGATGCCAGCCTCCAGGTGGGAGTGGGAGATCCCCTGGAATTACAGCTCATCTCCAGACTACAGAGCTCCATTCCCCTGGAGAAAATCGATGCTTTGGAGGGTGGACTCTAAGGCTTTGTAGCCCACTGAGGGGCCTGTGCTCCCCAGGCTCCATCCGCAAATCTCCAGGAGTTTCCCAGCCTGGATCTGGCAACCGTTCCCACCCCACCCCCTGCCAGTGGCCAAGGGTAACCTGGCAACCCTACGTCTCCTCCCATTAGTAGGACGGAATTGAAGAGAACTCCATCCAACCCTGAGATTTTCGTTAGATTATGAAGTTCGCGAAAAGGAACGCAAATGCTTAATTTCGAAGGCGGGGGAGGGGGACACACACACACACACCGGCCTCTTCGGCTCAAGCATGCCAGAAACATCAACCCCGTAATTCCCAATACATGGGGATTCTTGGTCACCCAGCCAAGAGACAAATGTCCTCTGCACTTGCTCAGAGACATTGTCTACTAGTCTTATCTAATGGAAATATATGGAACAGGTTCCAGAGCTGAGTCCTAGCAAAAATTTACCAGAGGGCGATGAGAAAGAATTCAGTCGGAGCCTCCCCCCCCACACACACGGTTTCTCGCTGAACCAAAACAGCTGCCCCCACCTGCTACAAACCCCTATCTCCCAGTGCTAGCCAACAATACCAAGGAAAGCAAGGGAGACATCTCACTTGTAACGTTTCCGGACGTCAGCGTCGCTCACTTCTTCCTACAACCGTCGCCATCTTAGTGGCGCAAATTCCGGCCACAACACAACAGTGCCTTACCGACCAGCATCATGGGAAAGCGAGTCCGTTTGCCCAAGCCTGCCCACCTTCATGCCAAGATTAAGGACTACAAGCCCCAATAGGGAACGCGAGTCCTATCATGTACACGATATTTTGCGTCATAGGTTAGCTCTTGAAGTACAACGGGAGGTTGACGGGATTCAAAAAAGAACTGTGCGGGGTATTCTTGTTGCTGCGGGGTCTTGTGGAAGTTATTTCAATGTAAGCCCATGGTTTTAGACGACAGTATCTCTCGATAGGATTGCATTCTTAGTCTTTTGCAGCAAAAATAAACAGGAGGTTCCTCTAAAGACTAACACATTTTATTCAAGGATAAACTTTTCTGAATTTAGAGCCCACTTTTTCAGATGCAATGCGGTGGCTTCTCACTAAGCCTTTTATGTAGAAGATATGAAAAAATACCAGGGCCGTGCAGTGCAGGTAATCACGTTAAATTAGAATCAAATCCAGAAAGGTACAGAGGCCAGGAATCTCAAGTTTTTTGCTTCGGTGTAATCAGCGCCCACAACTCCAAAGGTCTATCGGTTTCAGAATTGAGGATTACTGCCGATTTCACGCCAGTGTGGACTGCTGGGAAATGTTATACTGGGACCACAAAGGTCCGTGCATTTTTTACTTTTGTCCGTTCGGGTTGTACGACAAGGGCCCAGCGTTTATATTTCGCTTTATTTTAAATCCCCCCTCTTCCTCACACGCTTCAGACACACACAGAAATGCTACACTCCCACTTAGGACTGTTAGATTTTGCTGTATATAACGTATAGTTGATATCGCCTCCTACGATGAGAGAACGGAAGGCGTAAACGTTCTAAAGTCTTTTCGGATCCATGAGGATTTTTAACGCTGTCTGTGTATTCTGCTGAATTAAAGGAATTTCAGTCGCAAATCGGTACAATGAACATTAGAGGGCGCAGCGACTCTGAAAGAACAGCCCTAGAAGATACCTGTTTAAACTCAAGTATCATAGAAACTAGCATTTGAATTTTTTAAAATAAATCTCCAACCCACACTTGTGACTAATGAAGACTTAAAATATCATTAACACTATATTTGCTTATCTCTTCGAAAATAAACTGAAGGGCCTAATGCAAGGCTTTCCAATCCCATGTATAGCCAAAGAAAGGCACACTGCAGGTCACTCTACAAATATTCTGAACTGGTGGTGGATGGTCTAGGGATCCATCTGTTATTGATCCCATTGTCACAGATGGATGACTGATTACAATTGTGCTGAGTACTGACCTCTGTGTGTGTTATCTGCCATCAAGTCGCCTCTTATAGCGACCCTATGAATTAATGACCTCCAAAGTGTCCTGTTGTTCACATCCTTGCTCAGGTCTTGCAAACTGAGAGCCCCCACGGCTTCCTTTCTTGTTGGGTCTTCCTCTTTTCCCCCGGCCTTCAACTTTTCCTAGCATTATTGTCTTTCCAGTGACTTTTGTCTTCTCATAATGTGACCAAAGCTTAACTTTAGTCATTTTAGTTTCTAGGAAGAGTTCAGGCTTGATTTGATCCACTGCTTCCTTTATTAACAAGAAGCTCCTACCATGGGAGTTCTTGAGCCATACAGTAAAATCACAGTACAGTTATTAATAACAATACAAAATGATGATAAAAGAAAATTATGCCACTAGTAAAACTGGGAAATTGTCACATGTCTCAAAGATATTATAACAATAATTTGCCCAAAGATCACATAATTGCAGAACTAATGTCAGCCAACAAAAAGGAAACTACCTGTGGTTCAAAAGCAAGTTGTCACAGTCTCAATCTTCTTCTGATTTCTTGGTTGCAGTCTCCCTTTTGGTTGATGATGGAGCCAAGGAATATAAAATCTTGAATAACTGCAAGTTCTTCATCCTCAGGCTTAAAGTTGTGTACTTGCTGAGTGCTTTTGTCTTCTTGATATCTAGCAGTAATCTTGCTTTGGCAATCCTGCTTTAACCTTCAGCAGTGGTTTCAAGTTTTCACTATTTTCTGCCAATAGTGTGATATCATCTGCATGTATCAGTTGTCTCCCTACTTGTCCAGGTCTGACCTAGCCACAGTGAGTCATGCGACAGTCACCTCGAGACTCATACTACAGTTTGCTCCCCACAGGGCTGCCCTTGAGAGCACTTTGGAAACTTCAGGTTGTTTAGAATGTGGCTGCCAGGCTGTTGACTAATTTACTGTGACTTGCACACATCTAGCCCATTCTGCAGCAACTTCACTGACTTCCAATTGGTTTCTGGGTCAGATTCAAGGTGCTGATGTTAATCTTTAAAGCCCTAAACGGTATGGGACCCTCATACCTAAGGACTGCCTCTCCTGTCATGACCCCCCATAGTGTCTTTGTTTAGCCACATGTGGGCTTTTGGTGGTGCCTGGCCCTCGATTTGCCTGTCTGAGTGCAACTTTGGGTGGGGGCCTTTTCCATCGTGGCCCTGACCTGGTGGAATGCTCTGTCTGAAGAAACTCATTCCCTGCAGGACGTTTGCATTCCACAGGGCATGTAAAATAGAGTTATTCCAGCCGGCATTCCAGTAATGAAATTCTAGTGGACTCTACTAACAACAGTTGGATAGGATTTTATTAGAACTATGGTTCTGTTCCTGTTACTGTAATGTCACATTGTGAGCCGCCCTGTGCCCCATTCTGTGGGAGGGGTGGGATAAAAATCTAATAAAATGAAATACAAAAAAATAAAACATCTTAATGTTCCTTTCAACAATTTTCACTCAACCTCAATCTAAATCTAATCCAGCTTTCTTTACAATATGTTCTTCATAGAGATTGAACAAATAGGGTGATAAAATACATTCTTGTGTGACACTTGCCAATTGAAAACCATTCTGTTTCTCCATATTCTATCCTAACAGTAACCTCATGTCCAGAGCCCAGGTTGTGCATCAAAACAATCCAGTGTTGTAGCACATCCATTTCTTTTTAGACCAAACATTCAGGAGTGCAAAATCCATTTAAGACGGTATATCTCCAGATTCTCATGCATCTAAATGGTTTCCAAATAAAGGTGGGTGCAGTGGCCTATCATAACTATACTGAACCCTTGGGAAAGGGAGTTAAACAGTTGACACAATAACTCCTTGACCTCCTTTTCCTGTCGTTTACTTAGGGTGATGAGGTGGCAGGTAGGGCTCAGAGATCAGTGCTGTGACAGTGAAGAAACCTTACTTTTCTCTGCCATCATCTTATTTAGCTGAACACTAAGCTCTTATATTGTGTAGTCATCTACTCCCCACTTCTTGGGGTTGATTAGAACCTTTGATAGCTCAGGGTACACTTTGTACATTCAGCTGCTTAAATCCATTTTGACTGTGGCTCCACCAATAGCTTCACAGTTAATAGCAAAGAGGTCCAAATGTTCCTTTAGATTTTACTGGATGAGTTTCCCGGCACACTGGGATGTGGACAAGACATATGATTCCACAGGACCATCAACAAGCCTATTCAGATTACATCAGCTAGCTCTGAAGGGCTGGCAGAAAACCGTTGCCCCCGTGATCAATACTTCCTTGAAAGATTATACTGTCCTAGCTACTTTGAAAAAGAAGCACTAGCCCTCTCATGAGTGAGGAAATCACAGGCTGGGTCTGTCAGGATTGGCTAGATTAATCCAGGCTTCCAGTTGAGTTTGGAACTGAGAGTGCCTGATTTGTTTTATTTTATAGGAGAGAGATGGGTGAGAGAGCATCCCTCTCGGCACCTTAATAGGGTTACTGCACCAGGCCCCTAGTAAAAGATTCCCTCTGCTCCCTCCTCACACCACCTAGGCACAATCGTAATAACAAAATACACCACACAACTTTCTAGCATAAATAGGCTTAATATTGCTTACGGAAAGGGAAGGATGAATATTCAGCCCAGCACATATTCAGCTGACTTTGCTGTCCTCAGGTCTCACCCGCCTCTTTCTTTAGCACACCATAGGCTGGGGGCCTGGGCAGGTGTTGTGCAGGTGTGCTAATTAATCACAAGTAGCTACTTCTCAGGGCTAGAAGCCCTCTTGGAACAAGTAGCTGTATGAGTACAATGTCCCATGGGGAAGAGCATTGGCCTCAGTAAGAATCTCATTTAAATCAGGCCTTAGGATTGCCACTTGGATGAGCTCCTAAAGGAGGAACACAGTAAGAAAGAATCATCGAATCACAGAGTTGAAAGGGGCCATACAGGTCATCTAATCCAACCCCCTGCTCAATGCAGGACCAGCCTAGAGCATCCCTGGTGTTTGTCCAGCCACTGCTTAAAGACTGTCAGTGATGGGGAGTTTACCACCTGCCTAGGCAGCTGATTCCACTGTTGAGCAACTCTTATGGTAAAACAATTTTTCCTAATATCCAGCTGGTACCTTCCCACTCTTAATTTAAACCCATTATTGCAAGTCCTATCCTCGTCTGCCTACAGAAACAGCTCCCTGCCTTCCTCTAAGTGGCAGCCCTTCAAATACTTAGAGAGAGCAATCATGTGACATGTCCCCCTCAACCTCCTCTTCTCCAGACTGAACATTCCCAAGTTCCTCAGCCTTTCCTCATAAGGCTTGGTCTCCAGGTCTTGTTACTCTGCTCTGTATCCACTCCGTACTTTCCACATCCTTTTTGAAGTGAGGCCTCCAGACCTGCACACAATACTCTAGGTGCGGCCTGACCAATGCAGTGTACAGCAGGACTGTCTTGCAATTTGGATGTTATGGCCCTGTTGTTACATCCCAAGATCACATTAGCCTTTTTTGTTGCAGCATCACACTGGCTGCTCATATTAACATATGGTCCACCTGCACCCCAAGGTCTTGTTTACACACACTGCTACACAGAAGTGTATCCCCCCATCCAGTATATGTGTTCCTCATGTTTGTTACCCAGATTTAGAAGTTGCCACATATCCTTGTTAAATTGCATCTTGTTCACATCCACCCACTTTTCCAGTTTGTTCAGATTTCATTGAATTCTATCTCTATCTTCTGGTATGTTTGTTGCTCCTCCCAATTTGGTGTCATCTGCAGATGAAATAAATAGCCCCTCCACACCCTCTTCCAGAACATTGTGTCAGAACATTACCAGTTTTTACTAATTTCATAGTAAAGGTTTCTGATATTAATAGGCCAATATAGATTTGAAACATGTCAAGGAGAGTGCCTACTTTCATGTACATCTTCCCAATCACTGGCAAGCTCTCTAATAAATCTCTGTTGCCATCTAGAGTGTTCAATTAATTAAATATCCTCCATTTGTAGATTTAATTACCACCTGAGAGTCAAAAGTCTTAACATATTGGCTCATTTTGAGGGTTTATTAGAAGTGGTCTACATAAGCTTTTAAACATACAAGTCTGAAAGCAAGTTCGTGGTCGGGCATGTATTTCCCTGCTGTTGGAACTAAATTTACAGGACTCTCATATTTTTGTCTTGATGTTTAAATGTATTACTTCTTGCAATATGGATCTGTGCATTTGCTTTGAAAAGCAGTAGAAAAGTGCAAGAGTCCGGTAGCACCTTAAAGACTAACCAAATATGTGGCAGGGGAGGAGCTTTCATTAGTCACTGCTCACTTCTTCAGATACCAGTTATTGAAATGCAGATTATAAATAATTGCAGCCACCACACCCTCTATTTGCAGAGATGTTTTACTTTCTTAATTCTATGCCTTTAATTCCAAAAAGTCATTGTGGGCCCCAACTGATATTGCCTCTTCCTGTTCTGTGATCATGCTCATCCCCAAAAGCTACACTATTGAGTTAACTGCCATTGACCCAGGTGGCTGGAGACTTTTTTTTCTTGCTGTCACCACAGCTGACTTATGGTGATCGCATAGGGTTTTCAAGGCAAGAGAAGTTCAGAGGTGGTTTGCCATTGCCTCCCTTTGCATCACAATCCTGGTATTCCGTGGAGGAATTCTGTCAAATACTTGGCTTCTGAGATCTGATGGGATCAGGCTAGGCTGGGCTATCCAGGCTAGGGTGGCTGGAGACTTACCAGGGCAAAATTTGGCAAGCAACCCTTGAGTTCAAAACCCAGTGTACTTTCAACTACCTTCCCTAGATCTACCTAATCCTCAGTTACACGTACTATAACAGAGAGAGACAGTATAATATAGACTTGGTGGCAGGAGTGGGGAGAGCTAGTGTAATTTTTTAAAACAGACAGAACTGGGTCTACGATCTCCCTCTCAAAAGCACAGTATGAGGGGGAAATGAAATGGGGAAAATGGCAACTCAAGCAGAGAGCTGCTCTAAACTGAAACAGAAGGGCAACATCGCACTTCAAGCTGTTGAAGTGCTGCTTATTTAGGGACTAGCAAAATGTCAGTTATATTAAGGAAATATGTAAGTGGAAGGAGGGCTTGTATATGCAAAAACAGAGGGATAAGAAACACTGTGCATCTCTATTTCATTTCACGCACAGACACATAACACGTCTCTGCAAGACCCAGTTTAGGGCACTTTTAGCACATGTGTCTGCCAAACCAGACTCAAGGCAGGTTTCTTTAGAGACAGCTGGGTCTCCTAGTGCCAAGGATTGCCCTAACCACAGCAGCATTCCCCAAGTACAGTACTTTACTTCTCACACTAAGAATTAATAGCAGCCACTAAATCTATGGGGGAGAGTGAAAGGGTTCTGTTGGGTATGCTATTGGGGAAGAAACTGAAGTTGCTTCCTTCTCTTACTAAGCCCAGCCACTGAAGAATCAAGCCTGCACCTACTTGCATAGACCCATAATGGGTTGTATTTCTTGGTCATGCTACAGTGAGACACATTGGAAACTGGCTGACAGAAAACTTGCTGTCAGAATCATCTCTGCGTCCTAATCCTTTGTACGTAGAGCCATAGCACACATACACCAGGTTTTCCCCCCCTTCTGCATAGTACTTGTTGCATCAGATATACTATCAATAGCAGGCTTAAATTCAGAGCAAGGTGCTACTCCAAGTTGTCCATACTAACTTTCTTGGCTGGTAGCAGAGAACATCCCCACCCACCCTGAACTGTGGCAGGACCCAACCTGTGGAAGCCATTAGCCACTATCAACAAATAAGAGTCTTCTTCTGTGATGCAGTTAGTTCTTACGTGGTCATTTGTGCAAACAGATGCCTTACCCCATGAAAGAATGTGTAGGCTGGATATGACACCAAGCATCTCTTTAGTCAGGGGGTAAAGTCCAGCAGAGCCGTTATTGCCTGGCTTCAGCATATATCAAGTAGCAACGGAATGCAGACAGACTCTTAAATCAACAGAGGTGGGGTGGGAAATATATCACCCTTTCAATGTCACCCTCCCTTACTCAGAGGGGCGGATCTACATCATCGCTAGCAGGAAAAACAACAACTTGTGACTGCTTCTGTTCTAGAACTACAAGAATTTCAGAAAGCTCATTTTAAAAAACTCTGAATGGTGACAGAATCTTCACTTATAAGCCAGGCTTATCTTCACTCATAAACCACCAGCAAAGCTAGAGTCCTTAGTAAAATTAAACCATAAACAAGATAAAATGTTGGCTACATGTTATGTGAAGTTCTAGCTGGTTATCAAATAAAAGCCATTTTTATTTACTATGCACAACTCTGTTGAGCATCTATGAAAATGAAAACTTATTGTATGATACCTCCATTGGTTAGGTACTATCCTAATTGCAAAATGTGTGCACTGTCAGAAGAGGAAGAAGTGTATTTTGATAGTAAAATGATATAGGCTCAGTCCTTGAGGTGGCAGAAACAGCTGCAAGACTGAAATCCCAGCCACTAATACCTGCAGTAGCCGACGTTATCTTGATTTTATCTCCATAATCATGAAGACTAGGAAACTTCTATCTTTTATTAGAAAAGCTAGAATTCTGAAAGTTAGCACTGCCTGTGAACACTTCAGTTGAAGACAATTTTGCCATAGTCACTTCTGTGCAGTTAATACCAGGACAACTGAACTGTTAAAATTTCAGCAAATATTTCCAGGCAAAACCAGATGTTCCTTTGGACAAGTACAGCAATAACACTGTTTGATAAACCTCCTTTGTCCAAGGCATTCCACCCCACTTAAAATTATGCAACCTTTGTTAGAATCCTTCATGTATTTTGCTAGCAGAATTGTGGACATGAGAAGCCAGAAGTCTAGGGCAGTTTTTGACTATACAGCACTAAACAAAAATGGGAGAAATGGTCCCTGTATACAGAGTGATGGTTCATTTATACAGCAACCAATAGAAAGGAAGAGTGATATCTTGTCTATCAATGTTACATGAAAATCATGTTTCAGAAGCTGATGCTCAAAAGCAGCCCCAACCCTAGACCATGACCACCTCCTCAGCCTAGTGGCAACCCTGATCATTGTCTAGAGTGAGTCAAATAATCATAAAAGGGCAAATCCTAGCAAAGGGATTCCTTTCCAAGCCTACCTACAGGGCAATGAGTCTTCATTTCGGGCCAGATAAATTGTTTTGCTGACAGATATGCCCTGCAATCTGGAGGGCAACAGTTCTATTCTCTACTAGGTCCGATCATTTTGGAACTTTAGTCAGGCAATAGAATTAAACTGTTTCCAGATCTCTAATTAGAAGACTCGTAGTAGTAGAAAAGATTCACTAGAAGCATATCCATCATTAGTGATCTTCCAGTGGCAGGAGATTGTTGGACACATTCTAGGGCACCTTAACACTAGACAGCAGTAATGTCCCATCAATCTGGCCACATTAAATTATTGTGCACCCTAAAACATGCCCCAGAATTCAGTTCTACTGCAGACAAGTCAAGGTGGAAACAGGTTGCTTGAAAGCTGCTGATCTATTCCTATGCCTTGCTGGAAGTAAGTTAGGACAGACAATGGCAGCTGCCAAAGAAGCCATCCACTGAAATCATCCCAGCTGCCACCAATAAACAGGGATACAGCAAATAAAAGAGAGATTAGACCTGGCAACACAAATGCGTGCCCCCCCCCCCACACACACACACGAGTGGACATATGAAGCTAACCAGCACACTAGATAGGGCTACCTGGGAAGCCAGAAATGGCCATCAGCTTTTACATACTAAATCTGTGTCTTCACCATACCCTTCTCCCATTCTCATGTCGCAGGAAGGCACAAAGGTCCTTGGAAGGCAGGAATGCTGTGGCATGGGCAAATCCCCCCCCCCGAATTTAAGCAACCAGATTGAACCACCAGTAGTGGAATCCATCTCAGGTTTCAAGATTCCCTGCCTCCCTTCCATATTGCCTTAGAGCCAATGCATAGCATTGCCAACTAACAGCTGGGCAGACTCAGCCCAAGACGACCAGATTTATACTCAAGGAGTCTAGATTTCAGTTCTAATCAAGGAGGTTCACTATGGCAGAGTTTGAGAAACTGCTCTGCAGGCTCAGATCAAGAAGGTAACAAAAAGGTTGGATATGAACACACAAAACTACCCTGTACAGAATCATAATACTGGAAGTGCTTCTGCAAAGCCTCAGGCAGATATCCTTACTAGTTCCACACCTCAAGAATTACTTCACTGGAAAAGCCAAGAATTGAACTTGGGGACTTCTACATGCAAAGCATGCACGCACACACACACACTGAATGATGGCCTCTGTAAACATTTTTGGACATAAGCCAGGTTTCTTAAAGGTGGAAGTGGTAGTTGGAAATCCAAGGTTCATCTTGGCCTGGTATCTGTAAGCCTCTTTCTTCTGCGTTCCCCATGCCTGGGAAAGTCCAAGAATGAAAATGACAAATACGAAACCCCCTTGAACAGGCTGTTAATCTGCATTATATTTTTTCATTAATAAATAAGGTTTCCTTTTAATAACACTGAACATTTAACAGATTTTCCCTCCTCTTCCCTCCCCCATGTTTCTTCCACACACAAAGAGACAATGTCTATAAAACAGTCACTCCCTTCTCCCACTGCCACCCTGTCATCTCCTGAGGGAGAAGAGGAGGACACACAGACACCTCTACTCTGGAGGAGATGAAAGGGAGGGCACCCAAAGGGAGGGGGAGGGGGAGGTATCTGCAATCAGCCTGCTTCAGACAGGCAAATGAGACAAGAAGCAGATGGAGAAGGGGACTGGGGCCAATGGGAGATTATTAACTGTGCGTCGGAAGGGGGGGGATACTTTTGAAACCCTCAGACTCGTGGAACAGCCACAGGAGCCATTACTGTCCAAGATGGTGCAACGCCAGCCCTCAAGGGCCTTCACGAGCAGGTCATGCCTTGGGCCAGCCTCCACCCTATCACTGTCCAGCCAAACTCTGATTTCCCCCTCAGGTCTACCTGGAAGCGCACACTGCAGCTGCGTGGTGGGGAAGCATTTGCAATGTGGAAAGGATGGACAGGCCTGCTGAAGTTGGGGTGGTGGTGGTGGGGTGGGGAATTTGATCTTTCTGGATTCTTCAGGCCTGGCCCACAGGAGCCAGGCAGCCCCCCTCCCCGCCCCCAGAAGGGCCAACCGGAAGGCCCAAAGTCCACAGCTGTTCTACCACCACCACTACCCTCTGTTCCCAGAAGCGGGTCGGCCCTTCACATGACAGAGCAGCTTTTTGCTTTCTCTTTTTTGAAAGTGGAAGAGATGAGCTCAGATCGGCTGGGCAAGCGGAGGAGTCTCTTGGGAAAGCTTCGTGCTGGGCTCTTGGGAGGCTGGGGGCCGGCCTTGCTGAGGCAGATAGATGCTGCTGTCCGGAAGATGCTGTGCACGCTCTTCTCTGACGTGAATGCTGAACACTCCAGATAGGTCTCTGCTCCAAGCTGCTTGGCCACAGCACAGCCCTGCAAAGAGAGAGCAGAGGACATAAGAACCAGCCAGCAGCCCTACAGGAAAGGCATCAGAACCAGGGAAAATACAACATGACACAGAAGACTGCTCTCAGCACACCTGAGTGTGTCTCATGGTACTAGCATTTGGGTAGCAATTATTGTGCCTACACAAGAGCAGTGTCTGCATGGTACCTTCACTAGGAAGTCCTGTCTACTCTGGCTAGACTTCATTATGTTAAATGCTCCCTTGAACCAGTCAAATGTCCCACACTTATGCAGACCAGGAAACAACAAACCTCTTGCTTTTTATTTGGGCCCTCTGAGAATTCACGGGAATTCAGAATGGGGAATGTTAAGGTTGCCAACCTCCAGGTGGTGGCTGGAGATCTCCTGCTATTATAATGGAACTCCAGGTAATAGAGATCAGTTCACCTGGAGAAAATGGCAGCTTTGGGAGGTGGACTTGATGGCATGATACATCAGTGAAGTTCCTCCCCTACTCAACCCCCCCCGATCCACCTCAAAATCTCCAGGTGTTTCCCAACCCGGAGCTGGCAACCCTAGGGAACGTGGCTGTTTTAAGAGAGAAGCAGCAGCAGCGCCACCCTCTACTGCTAAGGCAGATCAATTTAGAACACTGGAGCTAATATGTGAACCTTGTCTATCATGTGAACCTCTAGGCATTTGCATTTACTTGTGATCCTCTTTTAGTGTTGGCAAAAAGTGTCCTTTAATGGTTGGGGATGTGGGATTTGTATTATTATTATCGTATGGCATTGTGTGTAATATAGCTAGGAGATCCTAGGATTGTCTGGCAGCCAGACGTTCTAGCTCTTTTAGTGTTACGCACCACTTAGTAGCAAGCTAGACTTGTTTTTAAGGCAAGAGACGTTTCAGAGGTGGTTTGCCATTGCCTGCCTCTGTATCATGACCCTGGTATTCCTTGAAGGTCACCCTTCCAAATACTAGCCAAGGCTGACCCTGCTTAGCTTCTGAGATTTGTGTGGTTCAGTTCAAAGTCCTCCTCCCCACACCATCTTTTCCAATCAGGTTTCTCCCACCCCTCTGGGACTTCCCATGGTACTTGTTGAACAATAAAATGCCATATAGGAAATGCAAGAATTTCCATAGTAGAAATTTGCAGGTGAACTGCATTTTGGATGCACATATGAAATATGGACAGGTTACATGCTTGTTGCAAGCACCAGGATACTGTCATGCATGGAATGCCTCGACTAGACATATATTACAGGTGCATGTGTGCCAAGAGCCATGGCCAACCATGTTCTGGCACACTACATCTTTGAAGTGATGTGAGGCTACGAATGGGTATAAACCCACTGGATTTCAAGAAGCTTTTAAAATTTGCAACTCAGCCATAAGTCAGTAGTATTATTCTACTCACTGTACGATTCCCATAACAATATCTATGGTTTTAAAGGGACATCCTGGGACAGAATACTTTTTTTTTTTTTTAAGAGGATTGTTCAGAATACCTTTTTGTGTTTCACATACCATATGATTTAGTGTGTAAAGAATTCCTTACAGACTTATACCATAGGAGTGGTTTCCCCTACGAATTCTTGCATCTGGAGCATGTGGGGAATTTTGAATTTAATAAAACTTGCTACCATAATTAAAGTGCAAGTAGGCCAACACAGAGCACCACTTGACCACACAAAAACAAAGACAGCTGTGCTTCCAGAGAAAAGGCTTCATTCTGAGTGACAGCTCTGCATCACCACAATGAGTTGCTTACCTGTTCATAAGAGATGGGAGCTTGCTTCTGATGGGACAGCTCCATCAAGGTGCTGAGGTCAGTACGGAGGTCTGTCTTGCAGCCAATCAGCAACACACGGGTGCTTGGGCAGTAGTCCAAAATTTCTGTCTTCCACTGGAAATGGAGAAACATCTTGGAGGTGACTTGAGCCCCAAATATTCCAACAAGTATAGAAGTTGTTATGCCGTCAAAGCACAAATTACCCCACCCCTCTGGGCTCAGCTAACATCTGCATCCTGAACTGGGAAGATTCAAGAACAAGACCACTATCACCTTCTCTCTGATAATGACCTGTGATGGGTGTGAGATTTTAAAGCAGAATTCTAAAGGAAACCTGAAGCACTCTCAATTCCACAAGGAGATCTGATGCATCAAGATGAATACTTACATTCCACATACCCTCAACACTTCTAAATCTGGGCCATGTTAAAAATGAAAAGAAGAATTTGGTTTTTAAGAAGGAGACAGCCCTAGATCTCTAAACATCAGGACTAATTGTGGACCAGGATGTCTGAAGACACTGTTACTTGCTACTAGAAGAGACATTCTAAGCATAGTATCAGTTGGGTGGTGTTAGCAAATTTCTTTAAGTTCTGCACTGTTCCTCCTCCTTTCCTCAGACATGAATATCACAGGCAGTGATTCAGTGTTATGGTAAGTTAATATGCAATTTTTAATCTAGGACAAACCAGTGCTAACTTCAGCAGTAACTACCAAATTACAGGTAGACTGCTATGCCTTGCAGGGTTGATCAACCCAAGTTTTCTCCTTAACAGCATCTATTATTAGCAAACCACTTGGCATATACTGCCCTTGGCAACTGTTTCCTCCACTACAATTTCAATGTTCATCTATTGCATTTTTGTCCTGCACTTGTGGCTCTCCTCATTTTATCCTCAACAGTTCTGTGAAGTCCCTTTATGTCTAGAGAATGGCTGGGCCAAGGTCACTCAGCAAGCATCATGGAGCATGAGGATTTGAACCCAGTCTCCCTGGTACTTACCTAGCATTCTAACCAGCACACTGTTGCACATGACACCAATATCAGAGAATCAAGGATAAGCCGGCCATACATTTTTGACCCAGAGGACACAGTTAATGGATGCCTGCTCCAGGACTAACTACACTACCATTTTAGTGCTCAAAGTATTTTCGACAGAAATTCAGAATGAAGAGCATGCACAAAGCCATCAGAATTATTACTTACAAATATTGCCCACTCATACACAAACAAAATTTGAAAAATGGAGGTGTGGGTCAGTCTGTCTCTTTAAACTCAAAAGCACATTCTTTTTTGCTACCACATTTTGATAAAAAAAAACCTTGGTAGGACCACCAGGGGCCAGATAAAAATGTACCGGAGTCTTTTCCAGATAGTAGTGTGCCACTGAGCCCCCCTGCCTGAAGACATTCTGCATCCGTAGTGTTGGCAATCGTCTCTGGGAGCTCACATGCTTTTGTGACCCAACAAGAAGTGGCAATGTCTTAAACATGGGTAGTGGACTGCTGCTTCCTTATTAAGGAGTATCTTTGTTTTCTATTATGTATGCAGCCTGGCCCTTTAAGTATTCGATCAAGCCACTATACAAAGTTCAGTCTTATAAGCAGGGGTCACATGGTCTAGGGCAGGTGCACAGATCTTACCTTCTTCAGAGCACTGTCCATGGTCTCAGGGCGGCTGACATCGAAGCACAGCAGGACAGCATCTGAGTCACTGTAACACAGAGGGCGTACATTGTCATAGTAGGGAGATCCTGTAGGAAAAGGGGATAGGAAAGTTATACAGCTGCTCAAAGCACTCGCCCCTTGGCCAAAAGAATCAACAAAAGTAAAAAACATCCAATAAGAATAGGGTAGAATAGTGCTTTTTAAAGATGAACCAGACTCTTCTCTGCTTATCTACTACCAAAAGAATAGTAAAAATAAGGCAGTCAGTAGTTTCCTGAAGCCACCCCCAGTTGCTTTCATGCACAGCTCTCCTCATTCACCCCCAAGTCACCCCTTCAGTATTCAGTCTGCTCTGAAGAGAGGAAACAGCTTTGCCAGGATTATATAAATCAAAGCCATCTTCTTCTCCCCTCTTCTCTCCCCACAAAGCAATATTGAGGGCAAAAGGAGTACAATGCCCCCACTATCTAGGGACAGGAAGGGAAATCTAACAGACAGGGAGGAATGGGGGTTGCTTAGCAACATCTCTCTCAGCAGTGAGTAGAGAAAAAGGGGTTGCAGATGTGCAAGGGATGACATGCTTGCAAAATGGGAGGGGGAATTGCCCAGAGCTGGGGGGTGTTACTGCATAGGTGCAGGGGGAAGAAGAGGCAATTGGATCCCAGGGAGGGGGGCTGTGAGAAACAGCAGCAACCAAAAATGCTTCTGCAGTCCAGACACTGCGTGCATAGAATAGCAAGCAGCCCCTGCCTCCCTGCACCAGCACAATCACCATGGCAACAAAGGGGATCCAAGTAGCCAGGGACCCCCACCTCTGGCCCCTTTTAAAAGAGGGGATGCAGAAGCAACAGGAGCTTCCATTGCCTGCCCCAGTCAATCCCAGTTGCTAGGGTAACTGCTTTGTACCCCTCCACATACACAATACCTTCCAGAGCCGCTTATTGTGAGGGGCTTGCTTCCCCAATCCTCCTTCCCCCACCCCCAATTTCTCCAGCAAAGTCCATTGAGCCCCCCTCCGTTCCTTCCCAATACACGCACAATGGGCAAGTCCCTCCCCTTTGCATACCAAAGGAGAAATGAAGGAACAGAGGAAAAACTAAACCAAGGAAAAGAACACACCTTTCACAGCCTTCAAGATCCCCAAAATCCTGAAGGGAAGGGTTTTTTTTTTATAAGAGCGTTTTTTTTAATCGCTTTAGCCCTCAGGCATTCATTCTGACTCAGATTGGGGGAACATCAGCAGCACAGCATCTCTTTACAGATGTTCTAACCTTAAAGCCAAAGTAGGCAATTTTAGGGGAAGTCTCCCAGGACTGTTTCCATTTGGCCAGAATGCCAACTTTTATGGTCTAAAGTCTCTGTTCTTCCTGCAATCTGCAGATTCCACCCCCCCAGCTACTCTCTTAGGAGGAGGCATTGGCTATGCATACCAATTGTTTGATGTCCCCATTTCCAGTCTCAGAGCTCAGGACTGCACTGCATCATGCAACGTATCATCTGAAAGACCAAGGAAATACACACCCACTCATCTCCAAACCATCTATTCTGGCTAGCCAAACCTTCTCCTACACCTTATGACAGCCCAGGTGGGTGAAGAGGAATTTAATTTACACCCATCTGCAGTACCTTCTCCTGTACCCAAAGCTAAGATGTGTCAAGAAGAGGGAAGAACAAAACAAGCACTGATCATAGCTGCTGTTAACAAGATGCCCTCTCCCTTCCCAACACAAACCCGGAGCCACTGAGGAATGTGCATTTCATCATCCACAGCCACAGACTTTCAGTACCGATACATCCCTTCTACAAGTTATTCTACCCAGGCAGCTTCACTGCAGCACAGCTGACAGGTGTAGGCCTGGCCAACCATGTCCAAAAGGAGAAAGATGTCTCACCAGATGTATCCCATAGACTGAGTTCCACCCGCTGCTCCTCTGTCTCTAAGCACGCCGTGTAGTTCTCAAAAACCGTGGGGACATATGTCTGCAACGAAGAGAAAGACAGCCCAGGGGTCAGTAGCCAGAACTTCTAAAATTGTGTGACCTACTTTAGGGAGGGCGTGAAGGCATCAAAAGGAAGAGAAGGACCTACTCTCCGCCTCCCCATTGCCAAGATCTGATGAGGGGTCGCAGTGTGGCAAGGCTTAGAGCCACCCCATCAACACAACCTGAAGAGGCCACCAGAAGTTGATGGACCAAGGCACTTTGGTGCACAGTTCTGCGCATCAGGTCCATGCCACAAAAAGGGAGAAGCCATATTGACTCTTGTGCAGAAGCAAGGGATTTTAAAAAATGATAGGCACACTCTACCCACTCCCCCTGGTAGCCCTCTCATGTGCAGACAGTTCTGGAAAAAAGGTCAGAGAGAACAGAGAAATGGAGGGTGGTGGGGCAGGCCAGAGATCGAATTGGGGAACAGTCCCAGAAAAACCTGAAGAGATAGGATACTGTTAAAAAATAAGTAAGCCTCAGCTTGCTCCGGAGACCCTCCCCAGCCCCTGCTCCGATCTTTCCGGTGGAACAGTAGCATTAATAAGCGGTTCCACTTTAAGAATCTGGTCAGAGGCATTTTCTGTTCAAGCCTGGAAGGACAGCAGACTCTAGGGTAAAGCTCCCCCCCTTACCTTCCGCATCGGAAGGCATAGATCCAGAGGCACTTCCTTTCAGATTCAACTCCACTCACCTCCGGGTAGCAGTCTTTAGCCAACACTTGCAACATGGCAGTCTTCCCACAGTGTACATCCCCTACCAGAACCAGTTTGCATCTCGCCACTGCTGGCTGAAGAGCTCTCCTCTCTCTCATAGCGGCTTCGTTCGGCGTCTCCTGATGCACCACTTACGGAGATGCTGCAGCAAGACCCAAAATAGTCCTCACGAGACACGCTCTCTTTCGCAGGCTAAAACGAGCCGCGGGCTTGGGGATGGGGAGGGGGGGGTTGCGAAAGCTGCTCTTATAGATCATTTGGGAAGCCAATGGAAGGCTGAGGCGGGACTTCGGGCCACCAATCGGAGAAGTCGGACTCTTGCTGGACGACCGGCGACGGAGCCGGCTGGCTGAGTCAGAGGTCCCCCCCCCACCCCCGCCGCGCTTTTAAAGATACATTCCGACGCCTGGGAAGGACTTCTCACTTTTTTTGCGCAGATGAAACCGGAGGGGAGGGATGGGCGGGAAGCGCCGTCATGATGCTCAACTGTAAATCAATTAAGGAGGCCCGCCTGTGTTTGCTTTTCCACGTAGCACAGAGCCTCAGAACGGAAGGTTAAAGCCTTCAAGGAACATCGTCGCTTCAGTTGAATCATTCGACTCGAGGAGGACTTAAGTTTGTCGAGCCAATGATGACCAAGGAAAACGGGCAGCGTTCTACCCCAGAGCCCGTCTCTGCGAAGGGATGGAGCCCCGGGGGGGGGGGGGGTGTCTGCCTGCCTGCCTGCCTGCCGACAGGACGAAAGTGTCAAAGGTGCATAAACGCAGAAGTCAGAACATCGCAATCTTTTTTCTTTTGACGTCGATTTTTAGAAATGTAAATTCTGCAGGGGTTTTTTTTAGATTGGGGGTATTTCCTTGTGCAGGGGAGCTCCTACTTGTGCGTCAGTGGTCTAATTTTGGTAACAGAATTTCGTCTGGGGGGGGGAGAGAAGTTTCAAGCAATATCATTCCCGCCCCCCAAAACACCAGATGTTCCCAGGAAATACGTTTCGTTTCAGATGAAGAAAAAAAGGGGTTTGATTAGATTTGTAGGTACTTGTAACAAGTGGTTAAACGACATTTAAGGGGGAGATTCTCATTCCACCCCCCTTGTCGATTCCCTAATATATTGACTAATTCACTAATCGATTCACTAATATGTTGACTAATAATATATACAAAAGTTCATGTTAGCTCAAAAACAAATTGGCCACGGGAAGCAGTGCCCTCTGCAGGAAACACAGATGAAACAGAATGACATCGAGTAACCCTGTATTCTGTCCCTAGAATCTAGTCTAGGCATGCCCATTTGGTTGGTGTGGTTAAGGATATACAGGCATTTGTGGGTAAAGTATGGGCGGGGGGGGAGGGGAATAAAACTGGACCTCCTCTACTCAACGTTTTCTTTATTAAGTCAGGCTAATGACCCAGGGCAGGGGCAGTGCTGTTCATCCTGACTGGCTGTAGATCTTTCAGGTACTTTTTAAAGGATCTTTCCCAGGTCTGCCATCTAGAAATTGCACTGGGAAATTACACATACAAAATATTACATTAGCAAATCAGATATTAATTTGGAAAGCATGTTATTCCTAGACTGCTGAGGACATCAGAGGGCGTGGAGCTAGGAGCCAAGCACCCCTTAATCATTCCTGAATCCAGTGCCAAGTAAATGAACGTAGACCTGGTATGGGAGTTAGATGAGAATAAGTATTCTATCTGTAGGGCCATGCGCAGAAGCCTGTTTTGAAACTGCGTAAGGCTGCATGAATTCAAACTCAGAATACAAGATCAATTTTCATATTATATTTTGTAGATTTTTAATTTTACTTTATTTATATCCCACCTTTCTCCCCAGTGGGGAGCCACAGTGATTTATATCATTCTCCTTTTCTCCATTTTACCGTCACAAAAGCTCTGTGAGGTAGATTAGACTGAATGTATATGATTGGCCCAAGGTCACACGGCAAGCTTCTATGGCAGAATGGTGATCTGAACCTGGGTCTTCCTGGTCCTAGTCTATCACGCTAACCACAGTGTCACACTGGATCTCAAAATGTTGGTTAGAATGAACATTTGTGGGGTGGGGGAATTGTGGTGGCAGGCTCCGTCTTATGCACATTCATTTGAAGGTCTACACAGCACCTATTGTCCTTGTGGGGGGCTCTCTCTGTTGGGATCAGGAACCCTTAAAAAAGCTGGGCTCGTATTCACATAGTCCAACAGTTTGTACATGTCGATTGACAGATATACAAAAAAGTCCAATGACGCCATGTTCTTCAACACCCTTTGCCTCTAACCATCCCTCCAAATGGAATATGAACTCCAACACTTATTCTAAGAGTCCATACACAGAATTAAAAGTATAATGAAAGCAAGGCTCTAAGTGAACACCTTTGCTTAAGGAAACAAAGCAACAAGTTAGCCCAGTGAGATGTATCATTTCAGGTTTTTCTGTCTCTCTCATTCAGCAGTCACAATAGCCTGATTGGTCAGGAATGGACAGTGCTGACCAATGGATCTCAAAACAGGCTCAACTTCCACCCTGGCACAGTTTATTTTTTAGCCAGTGGGCCTAATGTCATTATTTGTGCTTCCTGCCTTAATGCTTGTGGAATGGCCAAATATCTCTATTCTTTTAAGAATCACAGTAACTGGTTTCTCTCTAGAGGGCAATTTTACATTCTCATGTCCCAGCAGACTGGAATCCAAGACTCTGACACTAACTGGATTTATGTTTGCTTAAATGCCTCATTGTCCAAGCTGTGAGTGCCCACCAAAGTAAGTAATCAAAAGCATCTGATAGTGATGTCACTAGTTTCAAAAGGCAGGGGTGAATTTGAACATATATTTTGGAGCAGAATAATTGCATCTAGTCCTAAAATGCTGCTGCTACTGCTATTGCTGCTTCATTGGAACCTAACTGGAGATTCATATATGATGCTCCTGTATACCAAGTCAGATTATTGGTCTGCTAGCCCAAACTTTGCCTACTGTGACTAGCAGTGGTTCTGTACCAGAGATTCTTTCCAAAAACTAGAGATGCCAGGGATAGAATCCGGGACAGTCTGCCTGACACATGCTGTATTGTTCAGCAATGGCAGGAGAGCTGAAATAAATTGTCAAGTAATTGATTACACAAGCTCAACGTTACTTACATGTATAAAGTGTTATTGTTGTCATAGGTTGATCAGTATAATGTCATTTCTACCCATTTTTGAAAGCTTGCTAAAAGGACTTCCACAGTAAAGGGAGGTAGGAATGCCAGATGTGCAAGGATACCACAGAGAATCCTTCCCACTGCTGCTGCAAATGCCTTTGCATTCACAGTGCAAAACAGACCACACCAGAGAATCACCCCCATGTAGAAGACACCTCAAGCTGAGTCTGGGAACAGGTTGGAAGCCAGCGATGCTCTGATACATGCAGTATCGGTAAGCCTTCTTGGGGAAAATGTTGTTAGCCAAGTGCTGAAGTTTGAGCTTGGTCACCGCCACCTCCTCAGCCAACCCTTAGTCCTTCACCTTTTATCTGGTTAGAGAGTCTTGCTTCTTATGTTCAAACAGGCAACTCCCTTTCCAGTTTGTTTTGTGTCACTGCCCTTGAGACAAGGACTCAGCAGTATTCCTATTGTCCTGCATAATGACATTATTTATTAGTGAAGTACCTGTCATTATAGAGTGGGGTCAGGAATGCAGAAGGGAGGTTAAGCATACTGCCAGGAGCAGGAACTTGGTCTGAACAGAGAAATAATGGTCACCATTCAGAGACAGCCCAAGCCCTTTCAGTGCAACTTCCCATGATGGCAAAAAAATATCAATATAAAAACACAAACAATTAATTTGGGTGCTTCACTACCAAGCACAGAGCCTTCATTGTGTGAAACTGTGAAGTTGAACTGAACTTAAAAGGATATAATTTTAGGATTGTTGGTGAGGAAGGACACATTTAAGAGTAGGAGCCCATCTGGGGACACCACATGGAACCAAGTAGGGATTCATTTGTCATCGTAGGCTCTGAAACGTACAAAGAACAATCCATTGGAAAGAAGAGGCTATGCTGGCTGTTACGTTTTTACTTAGTTTTAATTTATGCTCTGCTTTTCCACATTCAAAGCATTGTAAATAATAAAAAATATAGCAGCCATTTAAAATCCATTTTAGACATTCATTAAAATAATTACCAATTATTAAGAAACTGAGGAAAGGGGGGGGGAACCACCAACCAAATAAAATGCATTAAGTGGTTCCTAGCTCCCAAAGCCTGAAGGAGAGGAAAGTTGTTAATGATTTATTAAAAACTGCAATGCAATGAGGAAGGAACTCAAGAAAACAGGCAGAGGGCCAAAAACAGATGCAACACTGGAAATTCTATGTCTGGAGCTTGCGGGAATTTTTGTTCTTAATGTGGCAGGTGCTCAGGACTCCAGTTTGGATCAGGACCTTGGCACAGAAGACAGTTTAAGTACCTCTCTGGCTGCCCTTTTCCTGACTTGAAATAGCCCCATGGTGTGGCTGTTTTTCCATTGGAGCAAACAGAAGAAGCAATATAAGAATGCTCTCTCTAGTGCAAGGCAGTCTTGCTACAGGTGACATGTTCAGTCCTGCCAGACAGCACTCTGGGAAATTCCCAATGGCTCGTCCCATGAATGGACCTGGGAAGTACCATCCTTAAAATAGCCTATTTTTGAAACAGATTTGGTCCTTATATAAATCTGTCAAGGCTGTATGAAATGCTTCCACTTTCCATTGTAACATTTGACTCACCACTTTCCCATTATTAACATCACAGCAAGTTATCATAACTTTTAAGACTGGTTCAGGTTGGGGGGGCCTAAAAAGGGTTTATTTAGTGCTATTCAGCACTGAACAACCACAGCCCCTTGAACTGGTAAAGGAGCTTTGTTCCATGGGACAAAATATTCAGACAGTATGTTCCAGCCTAGTCTCCCTTGCAGTGTTGTTAAGATAAAAAGAACAGCGTGAATGTATGCTGTCCTGAGTTCCTTGGGGAAAGGGATGGATAATAACATTTCTCCAGGGCCAGACCGCCCATAGGGCGAACTAGGCGCCCGCCTAGGGCGCCCCGGCCTGAGGGGCGCCAAATGGTGCCCCACTCCCCCCCGAAAACTGCTCCCCCCCGCCGTCCTAACCCGGCACCCGCCGGCGCCGCCAGACCCCCGCCCCCTTCCCAGCGGGGCCCGCAGAAAAGCCGGCGCCAGGAGGGAGGGGGCGGAGGCTGGACCCCCCGCCCCCTTCCCGGCTTTTCTGGGGGTCCCGCAGCCGCGGGGCCCGCGAGCCGGCGCGGAGGAGGGGAGGAGGCTAGACCCCCGCCCCTTCCCCGCCCCCCGGCTTTTCTGGGGTCCCGCAGCCGCGGGCCGCAGGCGGCGCCGGAGGAGGGCGGAGGCCACCCCGCCCCCTCCCCCCGCCCCTCCCCCCGCCCCTTCCCGGCTTTTCTAGGGGTCCCACAGCCGCGGGGCCCGCAGAAAAGCCGGCCCCGGGAGGGAGGGGGCGGAGGCTAGACCCCCCCGCCCCCTTCCCGGCTTTTCTGGGGGTCCTGCAGCCGCGGGGCCCGCAGAAAAACCAGTGCCGGGAGGGAGGGGGCGGAGGCTAGACCCCCCGCCCCCTTCCCCCCCGCCCCCTTCCCGGCTTTTCTAGGGGGCCCGCAGCCACGGGGCCCGCAGAAAAGCCGGCGCCGGGAGGGAGGGGCGGAGGCTAGACCCCCCCTACCCCCTTCCCGGCTTTTCTGGGGGTCCCGCAGCCGCGGGGCCCGCAGAAAGCCGGCGCCGGGAGGGAGGGGGCGGAGGCTAGACCCCCTCGCCCCCTTCCCGGCTTTTCTGGGGGTCCTGCAGCCGCGGGGCCCGCAGAAAAGCCGGCGCCGGAGGGAGGGGGCGGAGGCTAGACCCCCGCCCTCTTCCCGGCTTTTCTGGGGGTCCCGCAGCCGCGGGGCCCGCAGAAAAGCCGGCGCTGGGAGGGAGGGGGCGGAGGCTAGACCCCCCCCGCCCCCTTCCCGGCTTTCCTGGGGGTCCCGCAGCTGCGGAGCCTCCAGGAAAGCCAGCGCCCCGCCGACGCCCCCGGTCTCCAGGTCCCACCGGGAAGTTGGCATCCCCAGTGGGGGCGCCCCAAGCTGTCCTGCCTAGGGCGCCCAGACACCTGGAGCTGGCCCTGCATTTCTCCCATGATTTAATTTAAAGTACATAACAATAAAGTGTAATTTTTCAATGTCAGGGGCAACCAGTTGCAAGCTATTATGCAGAAGGCCATTTTCTATGCCTGGAGCTGTCAAACCCAGAAGAGAATCCAGTTGTCACCCTTCACGTTCAGAAGAACCGCACACAAGATGGTCAGCTGGAAGAAGAGGCGCACTGCTACTATGCCCCTGCACCTTGCCCCATGGTGACCTTGTTCCCTGGAACCGTGTGTCCCTAGAGTGCTCTCTTGACTGTCCTATCAGGAACCAGCTGCTAGCTCGAAATCATTGCCCCTGCTCCCTTTCAAGAGCACAAAAAGAGATCTCAGGGATCTAGTGTTCTATCCTTTCCTTTTTATCATTTTTTCCCTAGAGTTAAGATCATAATTTCATAGACTTGGCGTCTCATAATGATAGGATCCACCTTCTAGAGGCCCTGGAATCACTTAGCCATGCCAAAGCACAGTGAAAGAACTTGTGGAGTAACTGTGCAGGTCGAGTTGTCTTTTCCTCACCATAGCATACACACATTTGAGATTAGGAGTTGTGTGTCTTCCTGGTCAAATGGTTAGGCATAATTCTTAAGGAAAGGTTTAGCCCTCTTGTTTTAGCCCTTAAATTCTGATTGGAGGATATTTAGACCCAATGTGGTAAGATAGCTAAAATGTTCAGCTAAGAGTCAAAATAGGCAGGATGCTGGAAGATTCCCCCAGCATTTAAAAAACAACAACAACCAGCTGTGCAAAGCCTCAGTTTGGATCAGGACCATAAAGACCCTTCTATCCCTAAGTAATTTCACTGAATTGTCTCTCCAGTAGGCTGTTATTAGTTCTGTCTAAATACACATGGAGCAGGTAGAGTTATTCCTGTCTTTCCCTCCCCCTCCCATATTGCAGCTACTCTTCCCATTTTAAAAATGCTGGGAAGATCCATTCATAGATCTCCTAGTGGTTTGGTCCCTAAACTAGGGAGATCCAAGTTCAAAACTCTGCTCAGGCACAAAGTGAAAAGCACTGAGGCTGAAAGCTCAGCATGGTGAAATCAGCAAGACGTTTATTGATTACATCGCAAAATGAAGTGTGGTTTAAGCCGTGCCGTGCCCGGTTTATATGCTATAATATACTGAGTTCGAGGCAAGATGTAGTGAATCAGCTCATAGTTTATTCGGGAGCAAGACAACTTTAGCTGGCTTGCAGGCCGGTTTATAACCCCAAGACAAACCACACCCCACACACCCCAGCACCCATGATATTTACAGTATCAGTCCAGCCAGGTCGTCAGGCGGCGGCCCAGCAAGAGCTTGGCCAGGCTGTGCCCTGTCGTGGTGTGCAGGGCGGTGCGCTGGCCAAACATGAAGGCAGCCAGTTTGAAGTCCCAATTCCCTGTGTCCATGTGGCGCAGAGCCTCCTTGGTCATCCTGATCATCCATTCAGCCTGACCGTTGGTCGTGGGGTGGAAGGGAGCCGATCAATGTGTTTGATGCCATGGTATTCTATGAACTCCTTGAACTCGGCCGAGGTGAAAGCCAAGCCGTTGTCTGTGACCAAGGAGTCGGGGAGGCCTTGGGCACTGAAGATCTGCCACATGGCCTGGATGGTGGATTGGGAGGAGGTGGAGGATACTGAAACTACCTCTAGCCACTTGCTGTAGGAATCCACGAGACTGAAAAACAGCTGACCTTGGAAGGGGCCCACGAAGTCCAGGTGCAGTCTGGCCCAGGGTTTGTGCGACGATTCCCATGGGTGCACAGGTGCGTGGGGAGGCGCTGGTCATGTCACCTGGCATGGCTGGCATTGTTTGACGGTATCCTCAATATCCTTGTCGATCCCAGGCCACCACACATAACTCCTGGCCAGCGCCTTCATCCGGACGACCCCTGGATGAGTTTCATGGAGGGATGCAAGCACCCGGTGCTGTAATGGGGAGGGAATCACCACCTGACTACCCCATAATATACACCCCTTGGAGCTCGTCCTTCTGGGAGGTGAACGAAGAGAACTCTGGCCCTCCCAGGCCCATAGGCCACCCCCTCCCCACCCAGTCCAAGACTCGGGCGAGGATGCGATCCCGGCCCATCAGGCAGGTGACCTCCCGTACCTGAACTGGCCAGTCTGGGAGGGCCTCCAGGAGAGCCATGTGGTGGGATCGGGGTTGGAGGAGGGCAGTGGGAGGTGGCTCAGGGCATCCGCATGGCCTTACTGGTGTGGTGAACGAGTGCATAGTTGTACCTCGCCAGGAAAATCGACCAGCGGAGCACCCTGGGGGACAGCATTTGCGGGGTTGGGCGGTCGGGAGCCAGGAGACCCAAGAGTGGCTTATGGTCGGTGACAACTGTGAAAGGCCAGCTGTACAAGTAGTTATGGAATTTCTTTATTCCCGCAACTATAGCCAAGCCCTCCTTGTCTATCTGTGCGTAATTATGTTCCGCAGATGACAAGGTGCAGGGGTAATAAGCCACGGGAACCTTGCGGCCGTCCGCCAGGAGGTGTCCCAGAACTGTCCCCACCCCGTACAGAGAAGCATCACACACCAACACCACCAGAAGCTCCTCATCAAAATGGGCCAGAACCGCATTGGACGTCAGGAATCCTTTAACCGCCTGGAACGCGGCATCGTGCGAGGTATCCCAAACCCAGGCAGTGCGCTTGTCCAGCAACCGGTGGAGTGGCTCTGCAACCGCTGCCTTGTGTGGCAAAAAGGAATGGTAGAAGTTCAACAGACCTAAGAAGGCCTGTAGTTCCGACTTGTTCGTGGGGTGGGCACATGGACAATGGTGCAGACTTTCTCATCAGTCGGATGGATGCCCTGTGTGTCGATGGCGAAACCCAAGAACTCCACCTGAGGCACTCCAAGGAGGCATTTTTCCCTCTTGACCCGCAGACCTGCTGAATCGAACCGCTGACGCACCGCCTGGAGCTGGCAGGCGAAGGTCTCGGGGTCTGGGGCCGCGATCAGGACATTGTCTAGAAAGGGATGAACTCTGGGGATTCCTTTAAGAAGAGAGTCCATGAAACTCTGAAATATACCCAGCGCCACACTAATGCCAAACTGCAGCCAATGTACCTTGAATGCCCCCTTGTGCGTCACAATCGTCTGTGCCTCAGCCGTGGCCGTGTCCACCAGCAGTTGCTGGTAGGCCTGGGCCAGGTCCAGCTACCCTAAAGTCGTTGCCCCCGCCAGGGCAGACAGGACATGAGCGACCACCAATATGGGGTACGCGTGTGCCTGCAGAGCTTTATTTAGCATGTATTTATAGTCAGCACAAATGTGTACGTCCCCGTTGGGCTTGACCGGCGTGATGATCAGGGTCTCCCATCTAGTGTGTGAGACCAGCTCAAGGACCCCCTGGTCCACGAGGCAGTCCAACTCTGCCTTGATCTTCAGCCTTACTGCCAAGGGCGGGTGGCGGGCTTTCATGCAGATAGGCCACACCACTGGGTCGAGGTCAAGCGAGACCTGGGGCCCGGTGTAGCGGCTGAGTGTCCCGTCGAACACATCTGGGAACTCGTCGCAGACTGAGGCGAAGTTAAGCTGGGCGAGCTGGTTAACCCCGGTCACCTGAAAACCCAGTGGCCCGAACCATGAGAGCCCCAACAAATTCGTGAGCCTACCCTCCACCACCAGCAAGTCCAAAAGCCCCTTAAAACCTTTATATTCCACCCTGAACTTGCCCCAGCCCTTAATGTTCACCGGATTCTTTTGAAAGTCCCTCAGCAATAGTCCCTTGGGCTTCCGCAGACGGGGTCCCCCTCATGGGCAAAGCTGACGGAGGGTGTCATTGGAAATGATTGAAAAGGATGTCCCGGTGTCCAGTTCCACACAACATGGGGGCCCCTCAATGAGCACCGTAGCATGCAACTTATTAGGGCCATCAGGGGGCAAGTTCATTACCTGGTGGTGGTGCTGGTGGTGGACCAACAGGGTGTGCAGCTCTGCCGACTCTTGGTGCATGGATGCCTTCTTCTGATCCCCCCCGGACCGGCAGACCTGAGTGATGTGCCCCTGTTTCCTGCAGGTCTGGCATACGGCGTCCCTCAGGCGGCAGGTCCGGCGCTTGTGCTTGTCTCTGCAGCTGGCGCAGGATACCGTGGGCTTCTCAGTCAAGGCGGTGGTCGATGCTCAGGAGCACAGTCCTCGATGAGATGCTTGGCGCACTTGTAGAACCTCCTCTCTGTCCAAGACGTTGGGGCTCCGGGTTGCCGTGGTGTGGTGGATCGCCCATCCAGAAGTGCCTTTGTGCGACTTCTTGTAGGCCGCTACATCCTTCAGCGCCTGGTCGAGAGTCAAGTCCTCATGGCTGGCGAGTTTCCAACGCAGTTTCGCCTCTCGGAGGCCCACGAGGAACTGGTTCATAAGCAAGTCATCCAGGTTGGGAACCCACAGCACGTGGCCACCTTTCTGAGTTCTGCCAGGAAGTCGGCAGCAGCCTCGTCCAGGCCCTGGATCCATGCAAAGAAGTCCAGGCACTCCGCAAACTTTGTGGGCTTAGGTGCAAAGTGATCATTGAGCGCCTTTTTCAGGACTTCGAAGGACTCCATCTTAGTGGATTTCGGGATGATCAAGTCCTTTAGTAGTTGCAGCGTGTTGATGCCGCATGAGCTGACAAGCAGGGCCCGCTTCTTACCATCCTCGGTGACATTGAGGAACTCGAGATATCCCTCCAGGTGCTCGAGCCAGGTCTCCCACTGCTCAGGGCGGGTGATGTCAAACTCGGGAATGCATCCTTGTGTGGCGACCATTTGGAGTTTTCCACGTGGCGGTGCTTCTGTTGTCGGAGAAGCAGGCCGCGATGTGGGGCTGGAGCCGAAGTCTGCGCTGATGGGCGGGGTGTGGGATGGCTGAGCGGCGTGAGGTGTGGTGACTGGGGGAGCGATGCGATTCTGGAAGCATCATCAGTGGTGCGGGGCATGGGGCATGGGCCACACCCACACACACCCATCACCCGTAATTGGCTCTATTTACAAGTCTTAGTTTCAATAGGTTCCCTATCGGATCTGGGCGAGCCCATTGGCGTGCCCTGGGATCCGAGGTGGCTATTGTCTTTAGGACTGAAGGTCTGAAGGTCTGCCTGACTGTTATGTCCTAGACCAGGAATGAGAGTGGGCTGGTAGCGGCCGAGCTCCGTTCCTGAGAACAATAGGGACTAGGCTCCTGAGCTCACCTAAAGGGAGCCTATGGGAACATTGGTGGGAGATTCAAACCCGCCAATAAGGTTATGGGGCGTTTCCCCCCCCTACTGTATATAGTTGGCCTCTGGCCATTGCCGTTTGTCTTTTGTCTTTGTGTGAAGTACGAATAAACACGTCTTCTCTTATGTCATCGTCCGAGACATGAGGCACGGAACCCAGTACTTTACAGTGGCGACGAAGGTGGGATCCTAACGCCTTCTATGAGCGACGACAGGGACAACAAGGCCACTCCCGAGCATCGCATCGCTGACCCCGAGAGCAGCTCCGCACCGCTCGCACCGACGCCTGCCTCCCCAAACGTAACGATGGCCGCCACGCACGGAAGACTCGAGCGCTTCGACCCTTCCCGGCCAGAGACCTGGGACGCATGGGCCGATCAGCTCATATGTTACATGGAACTGAACGAAATACGTGATCCAGAGAAGAGAAGGGCACTCCTGTTGAGCTCGTGTGGGACCGACACTGTCCGCCTCGCGAAGAGCCTCCTGGTGCCCCGCACGGCCTTGGAGAGTTCATTCGGGGACATAATGAATGCCCTAAACGCCTATTTTAGCCCCAGACCTACCTTTCTGGCCAAAAGGATGGAGTTCCAAGGGCGCATACAGGCCCAAGGGGAATCCACGCTTTCCTGGCCACGCTGAGGGCGCTAGTGGTGGACTGCTTGTTCCCCAAGGTGGAGGACAGCCTGTTGACCCAGTTCGTGTGGGGGCTGACGGACTCCAAGCTGCGGCACAAGCTAATTGGTAACCAGCGGCTCGACCTGGACAAGGCCATGGACATCGCAACCGCACACGAGGCTTCAGCGTGGGAACGGCCGGTCTCGGCAGACCATTTGGTCAGAGTGGGTCTCAGCCCAGTAAACTCCGATACAGAGGAGGTTTACTCCCTCAGGCCACAACCCCGCCAGCCGGCACCAGCCCATCAGCCCGGCCATGAACCAGCCAAGCCTCCCGGCAACCGGACCGTCTGCACCAGCTGCGGAGAGGGCCATGGGAGGAAGACTTGTAGATTCTGGGATGCGGCCTGCCATGGCTGTGGAAAGCAGGGACACCTCGCCAATGTCTGCAGGTCCAAGGGCCCCCGGAGCGCGAGATCGTCGGCCCCACCTAACCGCACACCGACCACCGCACACGAGACGACTGAGGAGGTCTCTGATCTCTACCACCTCACGGACCAGCCGCTGCAGGTACTGCGACTCCCCAACCCCTACCTGGCCTCCACCCCTAAGATCCAAGTGTATGTGCGGATCGAGGGGTCCCCCTGCTGCATGGAGGTCAACTCGGGTTCGGCGGCGTCCATAATTTCCATGGACTCCCTAAAAAAGCTTTGTCCGTCAGGGGGACCCCCTCTACGTCCATCGCCGCTAAGCTTGGTGGACTTCCAAAAGAACCCTGTCCCCATCCGGGGAGTCGGCAACTTCCTGGTGCAATATAGAGACTTTGAGGGAGAACTGGACTTGGTGGTGGTGGAGGGAAACCTTGTGAGTCTCCTGGGGCGAGTGTGGTTCAAGGCCCTGGGCATTACGATTGGGGGAGTGAATAAATGTGGGACGTGGGACTGGGGGGCGATCTGCAGGGAGTTCCCAGAGGTCTTTGATGGGGAGCTGGGTTGTTATAAAGGGCCCCCAGTGTCGCTACACTTAGACCCTACAGTGACGCCTATCCGGCGGCGTTTCCGCACGGTGCCCCTGGCCCTCTGTCCAAAAATAGAGGTGGAACTAGACCAGCTGGTGGCCTGCTCAATAAAGTGACACCTTGGATGTGGGGGCCGAGGGAGGAGGCGGCGTTCCACGGGGTTAAGACTCTGTTAATTTTGAATGCTGTGCTCGCCCATTTTGACGAGAAACTTCCCGTGATTCTCGTGTGTGACGCGTCGCCGTATGGGGTCGGGGCGGTCTTGGGTCACTGACTGCCAGATGGGCGGGAGGTACCGGTAGCATACTACTCCCGCACACTGTCTCCCGCGGAGCGCAATTACGCACAGATCGATCGGGAGGGGCTGGCGCTGGTGACGGTTACCGACTGGGAGGCAAGCCCCGCGGAGGCCACCAACCCAGAGGCCGAACAAGCAGACGAGCCTCCACCACCATCGCCACCGCCGGCGGCCCAGGAGCCAAATGCAACAAGCCAACCAGAAGGCGGCGCCGCCAGCCCGATGCCGGCGCCTCGATGGTCACAATGAGTGTGGAAGGCTCCGGCGTACTTAAAAGATTATGTCACCTAGGAGTGACAAACTATGGGGGGAGGGGTGTTATGTCCTAGACCAGGAACGGGAGCGGGCTGGTAGCAGCCAAGCTCCGTTCCTGAGAACAATAGGGACTAGGCTCCTGAGCTCGTCTAAAGGGAGCCTATGGGAACATTGGCGGGAGATTCAAACCCGCCAATAAGGTTATGGGGTGTTCCCCCCCTATTGTATATAGTTGGCCTCTGGCTGTTGCTGTTTGTCTTTTGTCTTTGTGTGAAGTACGAATAAACGGGTCTTCTCTTATGTCATCGTCCAAGTCATGAGGCACGGAACCCAGTACTTTACACTGACCATATGGCCCAGCTAGCTGGCTGTGGCCATCTTTTACATCTTAGTATACAACACAAAGCTCTCGGTGTGACTTTGAGCTGGTCACTACATCTCAGCCTACTGCAGAGTTGGTGGGAGGACAAAGGGACAGTAAGAGGATGCTTCTCTGACCCTGTGCTCCTGGGACGAGGGATTGGGATAGAAACCAACAGCAAAATTTATCTCACAAGCCTTACTCACGACTGGACAACAATCCAATTCAGCACTGAGGCTCAATACTGGAAGGAACATGTGCATTAATAACAAAAGGCAGATTCTGAGGAGGGCCAAGGAAGGTACCTTTCAATCACTACTGGGTAAGCACAGCTAGCCTGGACACATCTAGGATTAGGGGAAGGATCTTCTGGTTGGAGGGAGGATGCAACTTCCAAACAGACTTTCATGGTGTTGCAATGTTGATTTTATACTTTAGCTAAAACAGGGCTGCCCTCCCAGAGAAAATTCCCAACTGTCCTAATCCTTCCTGCCTGCCTCTAAAAGTTTCTTATGATGCTTGTGGCTTGATGACAGAAGTCGTCCAACTGCATATTAGTGTGATAATTATATTTTTAATATTTTTGCTTCAAGGAGGGACCTCCTGGAAGCAGAACCTTCCACAAACCAGAAATCATGCATACTTAACCTTAAGCACAGGTGTACTGCAAACATCCCACATAGAAGTGGAACTGGAAGACCTTCTGTCAGATCATGTAGCAGAAGATACTCAATAAAGCCACAGAAACCTAATTAAATACCTAATAAAGCCACAGGATAGCCCATTTCCACATGGGCTTTGCGACAGTCCTCAGAGAATATGAACTCAGATTCTGAGAAAACAATGAGTGTAAGCAAATCAAGATGAGGTTACTGGCTTGGGATAACCATCCAAACATAAAATAAAATCAATAAAATAAAATGAATGAATGAAAAGCAGCAATTACATTATTAAAAATAATAAAAAAGCAACATTCAGTTCTAAACTGATCCATAATTGTGACAGCCGGCAGAGATAAAACAATACATCGGTAATTAAAAAAAAATCAGGAATGGAACCGAAAGGGAGAGGCAAGGCTGAGCAAATCAACATAAAGCTTGGGGTAATACAAAAAAATTACCTGGAGAAGAAAAATCACAGGTTTGGTACCAGGTGAATCTTGGTGGGGAAGAAGTTCCATAATGTTAATACAACATCAGAAAGCCCCTGATCCACCTTACTTCCAACAGTGGGGCACACAGAACTGGACCTCAGAAGACAACCTTAACCATAGGGGAGGAGGCAGTCCTTCATGTACCCAGGCCCATGACGATTCTGAGGTGTGTCTGGAAGCAAATTTGCAAGTAAAAAACTTTTATGACTAATCCAATATGGGTCCTTATAACTCATTCCTCCTGAAATAAAGGTAAAGGTAAAGGTTTCCCTTGCTCAAAAGCTAGTCAAATCCAACTCTAGGGGGTGGGTGCTCATCTCAGTTTCCAAGCCAAAGAGCCGAAGACGTTTCCCATGGTCATGTGGTGGTCATGACTAAACGCCAAGGCACATGGAATGCTATTACCTTCCCACCAGAGAGGTACCTATTTATCAACCTGCAATTTCTTGCTTTCAAACTGCTAGGTTGGCGGGAGCTGGGGCCAGAGACGGGAGCTCACTCCATTACGCGGCACCCGGGTCTCAAACTGCCGAACTACAGACCTTCTGGTCTGCAGCTCAGCATCTTAACCTCTGAGCCATCCACTGCAGTCTGTCAGGTTCAAAAGCAAGTAGGTCCAGGCATTCTTGATAAAAGAAAGGCTTTATTTGGATTACATTGCTAAAACCCACAGTAGGAGGTCATTGTAAGGAATGAGGGGCGATGTAAAGCAAGCAGGGTTATAGTATGATGCAAGCAAGCGACTAGCAAATCAACTGTAAGCGCGCGCGCGGGAAACTCCCGGCGGGAGAGTTACTTCATGAGTGTGAGACGTCTCCCCCCCTCCCCTCGCATTCACAGGACTGGAAAAATTCTGATCAACACAAGAATAGCCCAAAGCCTACATTCAAGGCCACCGTGATAAGGAGAAGCGGCAAAGGAAGAAGCTCCCACGTTACTGCCTGCATACCTACACAAGCGCAAAGACAAAGAGGGAACACAAAACAATGGACTCAGTGAGAAACATCAAATAGACCTTTTTTCTGACACTCTGCCCTTCCCAAAATACCTCCCACCCACCACTCAGGAAGGGGTGTACAGGAGCCCCCCTGGTTTGGCAGGGAAACGGGTGTGAAAATCCCTGAGGAGATCAGGTGCATTAATATCAGAGACTTTAACCCATTCCCTGTGTTGGGGCCCAAAATGTACCCATTCAACCAAATAGTACAATTGTCCACGGATGAATTTGGAGTCCAGGATGTGTTCCAACTCGTAGTGCTCCTCGTTATCGATGATCAGCGGGGGGGGGGTTGCTGGAGGCTCCGGATGCCACTTAGATAGGGGAGATGCTGGTTTGAGGAGGCTGTAATGGAAAATTGGATGAATGGCTTTAAGTGACTTAGGTAAATCCAGTTGCACAGTCACTTTATTAATACAGTGAACCACCTTGAAGGGACCAATATATTTCCACGCTAGCTTTCGCGACTTCTGTAAGAGGCGCAAGTTCTTAGTGGAAAGGTACACTGAATCCCCTGGCTGCAAATTCCATCCCCCCACCCTTTTTTTGTCTGCGTATTTCTTATATTGAGCCTTGGCTTCGTTTAAAGTCTCTATGATCATAGGCCAAGACTCTCGAAAAGATTTGCACCATTCTGTAGCATTACCAGGAGAACCCCCCGGTTTCAGGAACGGAAGAGGGGGGCTATCATAACCCATGGCCGCTTTAAAGGGAGACATTCCAGTTGATGCGCGCCAGGAGTTGTTGTATGCAAACTCAGCCAAAGGCAACAACTCAACCCAATTGTCTTGTTGGTAGTTGGTGAAACAACGGAGATATTGTTCAAGTGTTTGGTTCACCCTTTCTGTTTGCCCATCAGTCTCCAGGTGGTATGCACTATTTAAAGCACGCTCAATACCCATGAGGGCCATTAGCTCTGTCCATAGTTTGGATACGAACTGAACCCCCCGATCGGATATTATTTTGATCGGTAGAGTGTGGAGCCGGGCAATATGCTGTAGGAAGGCTCTTGCAAGAATTTTGGCCGTTGGCAAACTAGGGAACGGTATAAAGTGAGCCTGTTTAGAAAATAAGTCCACCACTACCCAAATAACGGTCATGTGTTTGCTAGGAGGAAGATCAGTGATAAAGTCCATGGAAATCACTTCCCAGGGTCGACTCGGGGTAGGCAATGGTTGTAGTAGACCTGGGGGCTTCCCCCCCCTGGACTTGCAGTGACTACATGTAGGGCAAGATTGTATGTAGAGCGATAGATCTCGTTTCATTCGGGGCCACCAGAAATTGCGCTGCAGTAGGTGGAGAGTCTTCACATACCCGAAGTGTCCTGCTGACTTGGAATCATGGGCAGCCTGCAGTACTTGGGGTCGCGTACTTTCTGGGACTAACAGTTTAATGCCTTTGTACCAGCAGCCATTGGGTTTGCATTCCACATCATCTTTTGCTTTTAGCTCAACCTTCTCCTGATCAGTGATGTCGTTAGCAAATTGATTTTCCCATGGCAACCCCTGACCCGGGGTAACTGGCTGTACTTGTCTCTGTTTGCGTGTTAAGACTGCCCCAACTAGTTGGTCTGGGGTAAAAAAGGATTCTCTCACCTCCGTTCTCTTGCTCAGATGCTGAGGGAGGCGTGAGAGGGCATCTGCCAAATGATTGGATTTACCAGGGAAGTGATGAAGGGTAAATTGGAACTTGGAGAAAAACTCAGCCCAGCGGAACTGTTTGGCATTTAGATTCCGGGGCTTTCGGAGCACCTCAAGGTTTTTATGATCAGTCCAGATTTCAAAGGGTACCCGAGCCCCCTCTAGCCAGTGCCTCCAAGTAATTAGGGCTAAGCGTATGGAAGCAGCTTCTTTGTCCCAAATGGGCCAGAACCTCTCTGTGTCATTAAACTTTCATGAGACATAAGCGAGAGGGTGCAAATGCCCTTGGGCGTCCTCTTGTAAGATCACCCCCCCCATTGCGGTATCTGAGGCGTCTACTTGGACAATAAATTTTTTTGTTTCATTTGGGTGTGCCAGTACTGGTTCAGAAGTAAATAACTGTTTTAGTTGTTCAAACGCCTCTTGACACTGGGGTGTCCAATCTAACAGGGCCCCTGGCATGGAAGCTTTAGCCCCTCTCCCTTTAGTCTTTAGGAGGTCTGTGAGAGGGAGGGCTACCTGGGCAAAATGGGGCAAGAATTGGCGGTAAAAATTGGCGAAACCGAGAAAACTCTGGAGCTGCCGTCTGTTTTTGGGGGGTTCCCAAGCCAACACATCCTGGACCTTTTTCGGGTCCATTTCTAGCCCATTTGAGGATATGCGGTACCCTAAAAAGTCAATGCGGCTCTGGTGAAACTCACATTTGGAGAGCTTAACAAACAGTTTGTGCTCTAGCAACTTCTCCAGTACCTCCTGAAGCAGCCTGGTGTAAGATTTTTGGTCTGGGCTGTACACCAAAATATCATCCAAGTAAACAACCACCCCCTTGAACAAATAGGGGTGCAGCACCTCGTTTATTAAGTTAATGAAGACCCCAGGTGCCCCTTGCAAACCGAACGGCATAACCCGATATTCAAATTGTCCCAACGGGGTATTGAAGGCGGTCTTGTGTTCATCTCCTTGCCTAATGCGGACTCTAAAATAGGCATCACGTAAATCCAATTTAGAAAACACCCTCCCCTTTGCCACTTCTGCTAATAAATCCTTGATGAGGGGCATGGGGTAAGCATTGGTAGCGGAAACTGTGTTTAAGCCCCGGTAATCAGTGCACAGTCTCAGCCCCCCATCCTTCTTCTTACAAAACAACACAGGGGCCGCAAAGGGGGACGATGCTGGTCGGATAAATCCACGGGTCAGATTCTTGTCAATAAATCTGCGTAGCTCCTCCTTTTCCATAGGACTCATAGCATAAATTTTCCCTTTAGGCAACTTGTGGCCCGGAAGGATTTCAATCGCACAGTCTGAGTTACGGTGGGGAGGTAGTTCATCAGCTTCCTCCTCCTCAAACACACGGGCCAGATGCCGGTATTCTTTAGGAATGCGATTGAGGTCTTCTGCAGCTAAGCAGGCTCGTGGAGGATCGTTATTAGGGGTTTTTCCCCACCCCGGGTCCCACTTGTGCTCCGCACACTTCAGGGAGATTAATTGTACTGTCCCTTCGTCCCAGAGTATATAGGGATCGTGCCCATGCAATCATGGGCTGCCCAACACCAATGGGAATTGGGCTTGTGGGGCTATTACAAAAGACCGCAGCTCCCAGTGTTCTCCTATGCCCACCCTTAAAGGGACAGTCTCAAATCGACATGGTTCCTTCATCAGTGACCCATCCATTTGGGTAAAAGTAATGGGATCTTTCAAACTGGTAACTGCCGCCTCTAGTCCCGTTACCAGTGACGGGTTCATCAAATCCCTCCCGCACCCCGAGTCAATGAGGGCTCGGACCCTGATGTGGGTCATCATGGCAGGGTTCATTATAAGAACAGTCACAAAGAAGAGAGAGGGGTAATTGCTCACCATTTTTTGTGCCTCAGGGGCAGGGTCCTGTTGGGCAGTGCCACTCACAAACAGGACCACTTCGTTTCCCTGCAGATCACTCTCTTCTTCTTCCATCATCAACATATCCGCAGGGTCCGGGTTGGCAAAAAGGGCCCGCGGGTTGCGTGGTTTTGCTGTACCCTTTCTCGGGGTGGTAGCTTGCCATCTTCGGGGCTCCTCTTGCGTCAGAGCCCGACCAGGATCCCCCTTGGGGCAGGAGGCGGCAAAGTGCCCTTTCTCCCCACATCGCAGGCACAAGCCTTGTCTCATGCGTTGATCTCTCACCCCACCCTGGGTGGAGGTAGGCTTGCTTCTGGTCGGGGTGGCCGAGGTGCTCAGGCGGTTGCTCCCAAGAGACAAATCCAGTTTCATGAGGCGCAGCCTGCTCTCCGCCTTTTCCGCCTCCTCCATCCACTCTTGAAGGGTGCGCGGCTCTTTGGAGCTGAGAACGTTGTGACGGACATCCACTGCTAGCCCCATCCGGTACTGTTGAGCCAGCACCGGGTCAGTCCAGTCTCGAATCTTGACTGCGTGCCGTTGAAATTCCCGTGAGTACTCCCTCACCGTTAGTTTGCCTTGTTTGAAGGTGCGGAGGAAGGCTTCAGCCTTTGGAGCCGCCCTCGGGTCTTTGAAGCGATTTCTCAAGGCCCACATGAAGTCATCAACATTCCCCAGCTCCGCTGCCTCCAGATCATGGAGGGCTACATACCAGCTGGTAGCAATTCCGCGGAACCTGGACGCAATGAATTCCACCGGTTGCTCCTCATCCGGGAACACATAGCCCCATCGCTGTACGAATTTCCCGACTTGCAATATAAAGAAAGACACAGTCTCAGGGTCCCTGTCAAAAGTAATGTCCAACATGTCTTTGGGACGGATTATTGGAGAAACGGGACCCATGCCGGGCACCGGAACGGGCAATGGGAGGGGCGCCGGAGCAGGAGCGGGAGGCGGTGGTAGTACGGGTGGAGGCTGGACAGGTCCAGGCTGCCCCGGACCGGGCCCTCCCGGCAAGGGGCCAGCCGGAGGAGGCTGAGCAGGCACCTGCTGGCCAGGTACGGGTGCTGCTGGTGCTGCTGGTGCTGGCTGCCCTGGAGCAGGTTGGCCAGGAAGAGGAGGCGCAGGCAATTGTGGTCCTGGGGCTGGCGCTGGTCTCGGTTGAGTCAGCGGGTGGGCTCGGATAGCTTGGTCCATCATCTGCGGCAGGGACTGCATCAGCTTGCCCATGTCCCGCATTAAACGTCGGGTGTCATCTTGGATAGAATCCATGCGGGCATCCGCATCCAGACTGGACCCCGACCTGGGAGATCCGCGGGACATCCGCCCCTGGGGAAGCCTGAAACTTCCCCGGGGATCCAGTAAGCTATCCCGGCTCTGGCTCCCCAGTAACGACCAGGTAGTCTGGGTGGTGTCCAAAAGATTCTTAGTCCAGTCCCTCGATCTACGATAGGTAACCCCCTTGTCCCTGGGAGTTGGGGCACCCAGAAAGTAGGTTCGAGGTATCGCTCCTCCATGGCTCTGGGTTGGCCCAGCGGGGCTGTAGATCGGGAGGGTGTACGAGGCTCCCACTGAGCTGGTCAACGGAGGGGTGACTGGCCCAGCCGTCGAATATAGGACCAGCGCTGTGGTCACCGGAGTTGTAGTCACTGGAGCAGCAGTGGTAGCTGGAACGGTGGTAACCGGCGTGGTGGTCACTGGAATAGCCATGGTGGTGACCGGAACCATGGTGACCAGTGTGGTAGTAACCGGTGGACCGACCCCAGCCCCGCTCATCGTGGCGGACGGCAGGAGCTGGTGGTGGTGGAAGGATGACGATTCCTGACAATTTCTGTCAGGTTCAAAAGCAAGTAGGTCCAGGCATTCTTGATAAAAGAAAGGCTTTATTTGGATTACATTGCTAAAACCCACAGTAGGAGGTCATTGTCAGGAAAGAGGGGCGATGTAAAGCAAGCAGGGTTATAGTATGATGCAAGCAAGCGACTAGCAAATCAACTGTAAGCGCGCGCGTGGGAAACTCCCGGCGGGAGAGTTACTTCATGAGCGGGAGACGTCTCCCCCCCTCCCCTCGCATTCACAGGACTGGAAAAATTCTCATCAACACAAGAATAGCCCAAAGCCTACATTCAAGGCCACCGTGATAAGGAGAAGCGGCAAAGGAAGAAGCTCCCACGTTACTGCCCGCATACCTACGCAAGCGCAAAGCCAAAGAGGGAACACAAAACAATGGACTCAGTGAGAAACATCAAATAGACCTTTTTTCTGACACAGTCCCTCCTCCTGCAATAGACAGTCCCAATAGTTCTTCACCAGGGGATAGATTGGTGGTAGTGGGAAGTTCTGTCAAGAGACATCACAGCCAACTGATGGTGGCCCCTTATGGGGTTTTCAACGCAAGAGACGAATAGAAGTGGTTTGCTGTTGTCTACCTCTGTGTAGCAACTCTGGACTTCCTTGACTGTCTCCCATCCAAGTACTAACCAGGGCCATCCCTGCTTAGCTTCTGAGAACTGGGGAGATCAAGCGAGCCTTGGCCATCCAGGTTAGGGAATAGATGAGAGAATGATGATAATGAAAGAAATATCCTAAACACATACTATGGATAATACAGAATGTATGTATCTCCTAAATAAAATTTAATAATCATTGGAGCACATATTATCTAGTTCAACAATGTGTATGTAAGCACATCCAAAGTTATAAATACAAGTGCTAACAAATGTTTAGAAATACAAAAATTAAAATTAAAAAAAACCCTTGCTTTTGCTCACACACAGTCACTGGGGCTCTACATGGAATAATAAGGGGGCAGAAGCAACGACTAAAGTGGGGAGTCCTGCAAATTCCATTCTGTCAGAAAGACTGGGAATACAAGTTCCATCTGCAGCTTGCTCCTACTGTAACGCCACTGGGGGAGGAGGAGGGGGTGGAACAGAAAAGCACCAAGTAGCATCATGATGAACAGGGAAGGCATGCTCACTGTTTCATTTCCTGATAATGCTTCCCTGGTTCAGGACTCACATGTGGAAACTCTGATGTGTTCCAGAAATATGTGCAAGTGCAACAGCAGAAAACCCCTTGGTTGCATGGGACTGGAAGAAAGGAATGCTTGGATCAGAAGCGCTTGATAATGAGAACAATTCTAAGCAGGTCTGCACGGACTCCTACTCAGGTCTATTCAAGGGGGCTTATTTCCACAAAAGTGTTTTTACGATGGCATTGAACAGGTACCTAATTCTTTTCTGGGGTTCTTCACAAGATAGCTACTGATTCAGAGGAATATGTAAACACTATGAACAGCATGGTGACATCCTGAAAGAGGGTGAATTGGTCATCACTTCTCTAATAATTTCTCATGGAACTTGTCTGGGCAGAAAGTCATATTAGTAGCTAACAGAATGGATTACAAATCCGTGGTTCAAATCCTACTTCAGGTATGAATTGTCTAGGTTATCTTAAGCCACTAGTTCTTATTCTCAGACTCATTTACAATTTGGAAATCCTAACACAATTTATTTTATGTGAAGCACAATGAACTGTGTCTGAGAAGCACTCAGAAGTGCTACATAAATGCTAATATGATGATGTCCTGGACACCATAGACATTTGAGTGTAGAGTTACCATCTCTGGTTTAGGAAATTCCTGGAGATTTTGGGGGGAGCAATGCCTGGGGAGGCCAGAGCTTAGGGAGGGGAGGGAGCTCAGCAGGGATGTGATGCCTCAGAGGCCAGGGCTTTTTTCATAGAAAAAGCCCAGCAGGGGCTCATTAGCATAATAGGCCACACCCAGCAGCAGAAACTAATTAGCATATTAGGCCACACCTCTGACAGTATGGCTCATTGCCATATTAGGCCACATACCCATGCCTTCCCTTGGCTTGCCCAGGCGGCCCGCAGCTGCGGGGAGCCCGGGCAAACCCCCCTTGAAGGGAAGGGAAGGCAGTTTCTTGGACAGGGTGGCCCTTGGACAGGGTGGGGAAGGCACAGGGAGGCATTTAAATGCCTCCCCAATCCTTCCAGAGCCCCCCGTGGCCCGCCTGCCTCAGAGCCGGAACTCTGTTCCTGTGCGTTCCTGTCCAGAAATAGCCCTGACAGAGGCCATTCTCCAAAACTGTCATTTTCTCCAGAGGAACTGATCTTTGTGGTCTGGAGATCGGTTGTAGTTCTGGGATAACTTCAGGCCCCACCTGAAGGTTAGCCGTCTTCCCACCCATGGGCAATTTTTTTCTCAGCATCCCCGTTTCTTTATATCTAGCTACTGACATTTTCCATGTTTTAGCAAAATCCACATCTCCCTGTCTCCATGGAACACTCAAAGGGGAAAGCAGTGATTTTTTAAAAAGTATGATAGAGAGTAAGAGACGGATGGCTTAGCTAATTAAAATTCTCACCTGTTTCCATGGCAAAGTGTGCTACAAAATAGTTCTTGGCCAGAAAGAAATTAAAATATGCTAATCCTAGACAATGACATTTCTTGTGCAGTGTGTCTACATTTGTACACATGTACCTTAGCAGATAATTTAGTTCTCTCTGAGGGAGTATTTTGGTGTGGAGGAGCAGTCAGTCATATGAACCCCAACCTACAGTCCAAACACGAACTTAGCAAATCATTAAGAACTAGGCCTTTCTTTCAGATACCTTTATACCCATACACTCACTGACGTACACGTTCCAAAGACTAACATTTCCTAGGAGGCAACAATTTCTCCCCATTCCTGCAGGCCCTCACTTGGCCTCCTGTGCATTCCTAGGGATCCACTGACCTCCAGGAACAATATTGCAGCAGACTACAGCAGAAGGAGGGAATTGCTCTGAAAAGAGCTGTCATTTTTTATTTTCTGACAGGCAGGCACCTGTGGACACCTGACCTGGATAAGATAGGAACAGCTTGGCTGATCTGAAGGAATCTGACTCAAGCTAATACTTTGCTTCCCTTCTTTACCAAAACCTCTCATCCAGTTGATTCTTTCAAATTGCTGCCACCTTGTGGTCTTATATAGTTTGTGCTGAATCCTACTTTGTGCTCTGCAGAAAGATTATTGTTGCTGAGGTCTATCTGCACATTTGTCAAAGAAACCTGGAACACTGTGAACAGCATTATAATATTTCAAAAATATGCCCTTTAAATTTTCACTGTCTCTTTTGGTACATGTGTGGGAAAATGACCCAGCCACTTTTGAGGCTCCTATAGAGCAGTGCCCAGGCTCTGAGCACTAGAGGAAGGAAGGGGAGGATTGGCTATGACAGAATCTTACAGAAAACCCGGTGATCCAGCACCTCCATGCTTTCATCTCAGCTGGAAAGGTTACAAGGGAAGGAATCAGAGAACACTGCTGGCCTTTATTTTTAGTTTCTCAAGAGTGGCTCGCTCTGGCAACTCTGACCCTTAGAACTTGGTTTTACAGACACTTTTATGCTTTGAGAATAGGGAAACGCTAATAATGAATCTCTTATAGGGGACAGTAGATGTAGACAATACAGTCATTAAATCACATTTGTTTGGAATTAACGTTATGCAGGGCTCTTTTTGTAGCAGGAACTCCTTTGCATATTAGGCGACACACCCCTAATGTAGCCAATCCTCCAAGAGCATCGTGATAGATGCAAAGGAGTTCCTGCTACAAAAAGAGCCCTGAGCAGTGATCAATGTTGTTTTACAGTAAAGGTAAAGGTTTCCCTATCTCAAAAGCTACTCGAATCCGACTCTAGGGAGTGGTGCTCATCTCTGTTTCCATGCCAACAAGCCAGCACTGTCTGAAGACGTTTCCGTGGTCATGTGGCTGGCATGACTAAATACTGAAGTGCACAGAATGCTGTTACCTTCCCACCGAAGCGGTACCTATTTATCTCCTTGCAGTTTCTTGCTTTTGAACTGCTAGGTTGGCAGGAGCTGGGGCCAGAGACGGGAGCTCACTCCATCACGCAGCACTAGGGTCTTGAACTGCTGAACTACAGACCTTCTGGTCTGTAGCTCAGCGTCTTAATCACATGCAAAAGTAACTGCTGACAGAATTTCTAGGGCAGAGCCCCCCAACCAAAGCATACCGAATTCGCTTCAAGGTGCTGGTACTTAACTTTAAAGCCCTACATGGCCAGGTTCCGACATACCTGAGGGACCGCCTTTTCCCACACACACCCCAGAGAGCACTACAGTCGGGATCACAACATCAGTTAGTGATACCAGGCCCCAGGGAGGCCAGGCTCGCTGCAACTAGGGCCAGGGCCTTTTCAGTGGTGGCTCCTACCTGGTGGAACAAGCTCCCGGAGGAGATCAGGGCCCTATGGGACCTTTTACAGTTCCGCAGGGCCTGCAAGACGGAGTTCTTCTGCCAGGCTTTTAATTAGGAGCCGCCCACCACTGCCACCAACTATTATCATTAGTAACATCCGGGTAGTGGACTGGCCCTATACGAAAACTGAGTCACAGCATCGTGATAGATCAGTTACCGCTGAAGCGGGACTCTATGTTACATCTACAGTACACCATCTTTAAATTCGATTGAAGGACTAACATCACTGAGCACTTTAATTATGAGATATGGTTGCTTTATCTTGTTTTTATATGTTTTATATATTTTGGCACATGGTGCCATGAATTGTGAGCCGTCCTGAGCCCATTCGGGGGAGGGTGGGATAGAAATTTAATAAATAAATAAACAAATAAACAAACCTTCTGGGACCTATGGAAACCTTTGGAGTTTTGAGAGGGGATAGAGAGTGCCGCCTCACAGTGGCTGCCACAGGAGGTGGAGTCAAACCTAAAATAGCTGCCACAGGAGAAAGAACCAGAATATCTCCCTTCTTGCACCTCCTGGGAAGAAGGAAACCTGAAGGGAACTACAAACTCACTAAGGAAAGTGTTGTGTAGTGGGTTCGACGCATCAGAAACCACGAAACAAAGTGATGCAAGGCATGGATGTTTACTGAACACAACAAGAACCCAATATACCGGCTGAGTGGCCAACTATATACAAAAGTAGGGAGACACCCCTTGGTCCCTTTGGCAGGTTTGAATTTCCTGCCATCGTTCCCATTGGTTCCCCTAATTCAGAGTCAGGAGCCTAGTCCCTACTGTTTACTGAGACTCAAGCTCAAGCCCTGTCGCTGCTGCCCAGTGGTGGTCAGCAGACACAACACCCCTCCCCCCATAGTTTGACCCCTGCCTATATGACATAGTCCTTCAGGTACGACGGGGCTCTGCGTTCCCTAGTGGACCGCCTCGGTGCTGGTACTGGGGCTTCTCTGCTGCTGAGTTGGGTTTGCGCTGGAGGGGGTGCTGGTTCGTTCTGAACAACTGGGTGAGGTGGTGTCGGTAGCTGCTTGTCCAGCATCCCAGCCAGGGTTGGAGCCGTTATGTCGGGCTGAGCCGCCCCACGAGGGACCTGTTCCCTTTCAGGGTCTGCCTCAGCTGCCGGTGGGTCGTGGTTGTCCCCTGGTTTCGGGATCTCTCTTGCTTCAGGGAGTAGGCACCTCCTTAGCTGGTCCACGTGGTGTCACAGGACCTGTCCGCAGTCTGTTGACACCTCGTATGATACCGGTCCTGTGGGGTGGATGACCCTGCCAGCGACCCACTCCTGACCCTTGCCGTAGTTCCTCACATACACCGGGTCTTCTGGGAAGAACCCTCATGGCGCCTCCCGTTGCTCAGACATGTTACGCACCTCTGGAGCCCTGTCAGGGTGCAGGCGATCTAGGAGGGTTGCGGGTCTCCGGCCCATAAGGAGCTCCGCTGGGCATCAACCGCTTACTGGATTAGGAGTGGTCCAGTGCACCAGGAGGAACTGAGCAATACAAGACTCCCAGTCTCCTTTGGTCAGGTGGCTGAGTGCTTCCTTCACCGTGCGGACCATGCACTCTGCCTAGCCGTTCATCGCAGGGTGGAAGGGCGTTGACCTGATGTTCCAGATCAAGTTGTCTCGTAGGAACTGCTGGAACTCCTCGGACATAAACACCGACCCGTTGTCCGATACGATCGTTTCGGGCAAGCCGTGGGTAGCAAAGATCTTGCGGAGTGCCTTGATGGTGGCCCTGGAGGAGGTGGTGGAGACGGAACTAATCTCCAACCACTTGGAGTACAAGGAAGGTCAGTCCATGGAATGTCACAAGGAAGGTCAGTCCATGGAAAGGCCCGGCAAAATTGATGTGGAGCCAGGACCAGGGGGTCCTTGTTGATTCCCAGGATTATGTGGGTGCGCTCAGCGGGCTTGGCCTGACCTCCTGGCAGACCTGGCAGCACTTCACCCATGCTTCCACTTTGCCATCTATGTTGGGCCACCAGATGTAGCTCCGAGCGAGAGCCTCCATGTGCACGATCCTGGGGTGTGCCTCGTGCAGTGCCTGTAGAAAGTGGTGCTGGAGGGCACTGGGGACCATGACCCTGTCCCCCCACAGCAGGCAGCCCTTGTAAGCCAAGAGCTCCTCTCGCCGTGCCATAAAAGAGCTGAACTTCAGGCCTGCTGGGGCCACAGGCCACCTCCTCATCACCCAGCCGAGAACTTGGGAGATGATGGGGTCCCTGGCTGAGTGGCATGTAATGTCCGCAGCCTGCAGCTCGGCTTTGGATTTCAGTGGTGGAGCCTCCATGATGGCCTTCACCTTCTCTCGTGCCAGGTACAGGCCATCCTCATCCACGGTGAATCCCAAGAAGTCCACCAACAGCACCCCTAGCAGGCACTTCTACCTTTTAACTTTGAGGCCCGCATCCCAGAAATGGCAGAGGACCATGCGGAGGCGGTCGGCGAATTCAGCAGGCATGGCAGCAGCGATCATTACATCATCGAAAAATGGGGTGACACCTGGTATCCCTTTTAGAAGAGAATCCATCAATTGTTGGAAAATGCCAGGCGCCACGCTCACCCTGAACTGCACTCTATTCACCCGGAATGCCCCCCGGTGGTTCACAATTGTCTGCGCCTCTGTGGTCGGCCCATCAACCGGCGAGATCCAGTTTGCCAAAGATCTTCGCCCCCGCCAAGGTGGCCAGTCCATGGCTTACAACAGGGACCGGGTAGGAGTGGTCCTGTAGCGCCTTGTTAACCGTACATTTGTAATCAGCGCAGATGTGGACATCCCCATTAGGTTTTACGGGCGTAACTATCAGGCGGTCCAGTTCTGATTTTAGGTTTCAGCGTGAATGGGACCATCCTGGAACGCATTCTAATGGGGGCCACCTTGGGGTCTAGTTGCAGCGAAACCAGGGGGCCCGTTTAGTGGCCAAGTGGCCCGTTGTACAGATGGAAATTCACGGTAGACCTCCTGGAAGTCCTGTGCCGTGCAAAGCTGGACCCCCTCAATCGAGTTTCCCAGGGGTTCAAACCAGGCTCGCCCCAGGAGGCTGACTAGGTTGCCCTCGACCACTATCAAGTCCAAGAGACCCTTAAAGCCTCGGTACTGTACCCAGAAACTTCCGACCCCTTTTATCGGCACCTAATTCCTCTGAAAGTCCATGAGCATCACAGGAGATGGGCGCAAGTGGGGTCCCCCCTTAGGGCATAGGCATTTGAGTGTGGCCTCAGAAATTATGGAGGATAAGGAGCTGGAATCTAGTTCCATGAGGCAGGGGGACACCTCTATTTTAACCTGAACTTGGATTTTAGGGGCTGAGGAGTGGCCGGGGAGTCTCAGTGCCTGTTCTGTCGATGGAGGTGCATTGGTGAGGAGGTAGAGGTCCTCTTTCGCCACATACTCCTGGTAGTGCATGTCGGTCTTGCGGCAGGGTTGCAGTTGCGGTGTACGGGAACCCTTGGATCGGCAGGCCCTGGTGATGTAGCCCGTGCAACCACAGTAACGGCATGTGGCGTCTCAGAACCAACAGATCTTCCTTTCGAGCTGGCCCCCACAGCTGGCACACTCTTAGGACGCTGCGCTGCTCTGGTTGCTGCCCTGCCCGCCTCTGCATCTGGTGGAGGCTTGAGTGCAGTGTACATCGTCCTCCACTAGCAGATCACCTGGGCTGCTGCTCACCAGGTGCGCGGAGACGGCGGGGAACGGAAGCGACCTCTCCCATGAGGTGGCCGTTGCGAGAGCCAATGCCAGGGTTACCTTCTCGCCCTCCATTATGCGCCGTCTCAACTTCTCCCGCAGACTGCAGATGAAGCAATCCTGAAGGGCTGTGCCTAGTTGGGGCCCGAACGTACAGTTGGCTGCCAGGCAGCGGAGCTCAGCGATGAACTCTGCTGCGGTCTCTTGGCCCTGCTGGCTCCGTTGATGAATCACCACATGGCATGTCATCTCCGAGGACTTTGGTGTGTAGTGATTCTGGAGAGCCTGCACAATCTCGTCGAACGTGCTGTTGTCCAGGGTCTTCGGGGACAGGAGGTAATGGGCCAGATCCATGATGGGAGGGCCACAGGATCCTAGGAGGAGGCCCTTCTTCCGTGGCTCGTCCACCACCTGGGAGAAGATGAGGATTTGTTTAAGGCCAGTGACCCACGCTCCCCATTGCTGCGGTCGGGATGGGTCGAACGGTGGTACCAGTCCAGATCCCAGAGCTAAAGCCATGGTGCTGATCGGTTGAGGTGTCTGGATGGAAGCGGCTGGCTCACCCTCGGTGCTCATGAACGGAGCGTAGGTGGTGGTGTGTTGTCTTCCTGGTCGCCTCAATAGCCCGGCTGGCTCAGCGGCATCCCACCTTCGTCGCCATTGTTGTGTAGTGGGTTCGACGCATCAGAAACCATGAAACAGAGTGATGCAAGGCATGGATGTTTACTGAACACAACGAGAACCCAGTATACCAGCCGAGTGGCCAACTATATACAAAAGTAAGGAGACACCCCTTGGTCCCATTGGCGGGTTTGAATTTCCTGCCATTGTTCCCATTGGTTCCCCTAAATCAGAGTCAGGAGCCTAGTCCCTATTGTTTACTGAGACTCAAGCTCAAGCCCTGTCACTGCTGCCCAGTGGCGGTCAGCAGACACAACCGAAAGTTCAGGATCTTCTGGTGGGAAACTCTTTCATTTGAATGAGGGCAGCCAACAACAGTCTCTGCCTTAAATGGCCCCCGGCTTACTTTATGAAAAGTTTGCTGGGCACCAAAGAAAGTAGTTACTGGCACCAGATGGCACCCATGGGCACTGTGTTGGGGAACCTTGCTTTAGGTCCTAGTTGCAGGACTGTTTCATTACATGGGATGAAGCAATTCACCTCAAACTGCAAATTAATGGTTACCATTAAAGGGCAACAAAGCATCAGTGTTCTAAATATTATATTTTTGTTACTATGTGGACAACTTCTGGATTTTCTGCCTGTTCACACTGGCAGCTCCAAGGAATTCTCTGCAGATAAGCCCTGAGTGGTTGTCAGCCCCACACAATAAGAAACAGAATAAGTCAGGAGCATAGTTTCCAGGGACTGAATCTGGCCCAAGCCTATACTTGGTACTCCACATTAAATTATTTCAATATGAAATTATTTATGTTTCTGAAAACCATATGCCATCAACAATTAATCATGTGGCTTTAAAAATAGATTTCTCCCCACTTGTTATAGTCTGAATTTCAGTCAAACAAAGAGGGCTCTGCAAGAGGAGAGGAAAGATGTCATGAAATCCTTCACTGAAACAATTAAAGCAATATTTGATTTGTGTACAGAAGAATATACTTCCTTCCTCTCTTTCTTTTCCTCACAACTTTGGCTGAATGTGTGACTGACCCAAAGTCACATAGTGTGCTTCATGGCTAAGTGGGGATTTAAACTCTGGCCTGCAAGTCTTAGACCAACACTCTATTACATCGCTCACGTACTGGGTATTTGACCTGTCTTTTTCCGTTGCCCCTTTTATGAAGAACTATGGGACAAGAATAAGATTATTTCTCCCCTTCTAGATAGACCAACAGTTTTTGTAGATAAGGCCTGCCTGGAGAAACTTTTAACAGATGAGAACCCAACTATCTCCAGGGAAATAGCCAAGTTTTGTGTTCATGTGATAAAATTACATAGTAAATTCATAGAAAACTTCCATCTCTTTTCTCCTTCTGGTACAATTTTAAAGATTTTAATGATTTTAACATATATTTTAAATGGTTTTATGTATTTATTATACCTTACACCCTACAAGTTGGAATTTAATGGGACTCTTGTTTTACTTGGGATTGCGGTAAGTTGGTAACTATATGTAAATGGTTGTTAATGGTTGTTTGCCACAAATAAATAAATCCCAGAAGGCTACTGGGTATTCAGCGTGAAACCCAAAATGCATCTGATACTGACTTCTCAAATACCTTGGCCTGAAAATATGGGAGTATTTGCTTGGTGAAGTAGGGTCCAAGAAAAGCAGAATCACCTCACTTTCCATAACTTGGGAACCAGCTTTAGCCCCTGCCCCCATGTACAGATGCACAGACCAAAAAAAAAAAAAAGGCTACAGAGAGAAATATTTCCATCTCCTCAATTTCTTTTTCTCTAAAGCAGGTGCCAGTACACCTAAATTAACTTAATTTCTACCATTTGGGTCACAGGCCTGTGCTCACCACACATGACTAAAGACAGAAATATTCCCATCTCCTCCATTTCTTATTATCTAAAATTGTGAGTCCCAGGATACCAAAATCAACTTAACTTCCACCATTTGGGCCATAGGCCTCTGCTCACACACACGCTCCCAACACAAAAGGCTAATGTAAAATACTGGGTTCCGTCTCATGACTCGGACGACGACACAAGAGAAGATGTGTTTATTCGTACTTCACAACAAAGACAAACAGTAACGGCCGGAGGCCAACTATATACAGTAAGGGGGGAGGGACACCCCACATTCCTATTGGCGGGTTTGAATCTCCTGCCAATGCTCCCATTGGCTCCCTTTTGGCGAGCTCAGGAGCCTAGTCCCTATTGTTCTCAGGAACGGAGCTCAGCTGCTTTCTGCCTGCTCTGGCTCCTGGTCATAGGTCATAATACCCCTCCCCCCATAGTTTGTCTCCTACCTGGTGACATAGTCTTTTAGGTAGGCTGGTGCCCTCCGCTCCCTGAGCGACCTGAGTGACCTTTGGGGGGCCGGTGTCGGACTGGCGGAGGCCCCTTCTGGTTGCCCTACCGCACTTGGAGCCTGGATTCCTGGCAGCGGTGTTGATGGCGGAGGCAGCTCAGCTTGCGCTGTGTCCGGCCCAGCGTCCAGTGGTTGTTCCGGCTCTCGTTCCGCTATCGGTGCTTGCGGACTTTTGGGTGCCGGGGCGGCCTCTGGGTATTCCGGTTGTGGGGCCATTATACCTGTGTCGGGGTCTTGTCACCTCCGGAGTTGGTCCACATGTTTTCGTAGGACCTGGTCCCCGTCGGCCAGGACCTCATAAGAAATGGGTCCGGTGGGTCTGAGAATGCGGCCGGCCAACAATTGAGGTCCCACCCTGAAGTTTCTAAAATAGACCGGTTCCCCGGTTCGACTAGCTTCCACTCCGGGGCCCGGTCCGGGTGGAGTCAGTCTAATAGGGTCGTGGGGCGGTGGCCCATCAATAGTTCTGCTGGGCATTGCCCAGAGATGGGGTTTGGGGTGATGCGCTGTGTTAGGAGGAAGCGGGCCAGCCGGAACTCCCATTCGCCATCTGTTATGCGGCTCAAGGCTTCTTTTGCAGTGCGGACCATTCTTTCCGCCTGGCTATTAGTCGCCAGGTGGAAGGCCGCGGAGCGTACATGCCTGATTAAGTTCCTCTCGAGGAACGCTTGAAACTCTGCAGATGTGAACGCGGTCCCGTTGTCCAATACAATCGTGTCCGGCAAGCTGTGCGTGGAGAATATTTTGCGTAGAGCCTTTATTACAGCTTTGGTTGAGGTGGTAGACACCAGAGTAGTTTCTACTCACTTAGAGTAGGAGTCTACCATTACTAGGAACAGGAGACCCTGGAACGGCCCGGCAAAGTCGACATGTAGGTGCGACCATGGCTTGCGGGCGGACTCCCAACTCTGTGTGGGTGCACTCGGGGGATTGGGGTGGACCTCCTGGCACCTTGTGCACCCCCGGACCCAGGTTTCAATTTCCGAATTGATCCCAGGCCACCACACGTAGCTCCTTGCCAGAGCTTTCATTCGTACAATGCCTGGGTGGGCCTCGTGTAGCAATTGAAGGACCCCTTGTCTCATTGGGCCCAGGATGACCACCCTGTCCCCCCATAGTAAACATCCTTTCAGGGCAGATAGCTCGTCCTTTCTGGCTTTATACGCCATGAACTCCAGCCCTGCCGGTTCCGCTGGCCATCCCCTCACCACCCAGTTTAGGACCCGGGTGAGAACTGGATCCCGAGACGAGTGGGCGGCCACGTCCGCAGCCTGAAGGGGGGGGTTGGTAGCCCTTCCAGCATAAGCACCGCGGGGGCTGGGTCCTTCCCCGTGTGTGGTAGCGGCAGGCGGCTTAGGGCATCGGCATGCCTCAGTGCCTTGCCCGGCCGATGCTCCAACTGGTACTGATATCCTGCTAAGAACAGGGACCAACATAAAACCCGGGGGGACAGTACCTGCGGCGTTTGTTTGTCAGCCGCGAACAACCCCAGGAGCAGCTTATGATTGGTGACTAGCGTGAAGGGCCGACCATACACAAAATTATGGAATTTTTTTACACCCACCACCAGTGCCAACTCCTCCCAGTCTATTTGTTTATAATTGCGCTCCGCGGGAGACAGCGTGCAGGAGTAATAGGCCACCAGGACTTCCCTCCCATCTGGCAGTTGGTGGCCCAAGACTGCCCCGACCCCATATGGCGATGCGTCACACGTGAGAATCATGGGGAGCTTTTCATTGAAATGGGCAAGCACCGCATTCGAAATTAACAGAGTCTTAACCCCCCGGAACGCCACCTCCTCCCTCGACCCCCATGCCCAAGGGGCCGACTTGTCCAGCAGTCTGTGAAGGGGTTCCGCCACGGCGGCCTTGTGTGTGAGAAAGGCGTGGTAGAAGTTTATGAGGCCCAAGAACGCCTGGAGTTCCGCCTTGGACTTTGGGGCGGGGGCCTCCATGATGGCCTTCACTTTGTCCCTCATCAGATGTAGGCCCGTCGTGTCGACCTGGTACTTCAAGAATTCCACCTCCGGAACCCCGAGAAGGCACTTTTCCCACTTCACCTTCAGCCCAGTGGAGTGGAAACATCCCAAAACCATGCAAAGGCAGGCGGCGAAGCTCTCTGGGGTGACCGCGGCGATGAGGACGTCATCGAAGAACGGCGTCATGCCAGGGATCCCTTTCAACAAATTGTCCATTAGATTTTGGAAGATCCCTGGGGCCACACTGACCCTGAACTGCAGCCGCTTTACTTTGAAGGCCCTCCTGTGCATCACTATCATTTGCGCCTCGGCCGTGGCCTCATCCACAGGGAGTTGCTGGTATGCCTGTGCGAGATCCAGCTTCCCGAAAATGCATGCCCCTGCCAGTGTGGCTAATACGTGACTCACCACGGGCAAGGGGTATGAGTGCACCTGCAGTGCCTGGTTAATGGTGCACTTATAATCTGCGCAGATGCAGATGTCCCCATTCGGCTTAACCGGGGTTTCCCATCGTGCATTCAGGACGGGCTCTAGAACCCCCTGGGCCACCAGCCGGTTTAGTTCCACTTCAGTTTTCGGGCGGAGGGCCAAGGGCACTGTGCGAAAGCACCGCCGGATTGGTGTCACTGTAGCGACACCGGGGGGGCCCTGTAGCAACCCAGCTTCCCGTCAAAGACCTCGGGAAACTCCCAGCAGATCTTGCCCCAGTCCTGCGGCCCGCATTTGTTCACTCCCCCAATTGTGATGCCCAGGGCCTCGAACCACACCCGCCCCAGGAGGCTTACAAGATTTCCCTCCACCACCACCAAGTCCAGGTCCCCCTCAAAGTCTCAATATTGCACCTAGAAGGTGCCGACTCCCTGGATGGGGACTGGGTTTTTTTGGAAGTCCACCAAGCTTAGCGGCAATGGACGCAGAGGGGGTCCCCCGGGCAGGCAAAGCTTTTTAAGGGTGTCCATGGAAATGATGGACGCCACTGATCCTGAGTCCACCTCCATGCAGTAGGGGGACCCCTCAATCCGCACATGCACTTGGATCTTCGGGGTGGAGGAGAGGTTGGGGTTGGGAAGGCGCAGTACCTGCAGTGGTTGATCCGTGAGATGATAGAGATCGGTGACCTCCTCAGCCGTCTCATGTGCAGTGGTCAGTGTCCGGTGATTTGGGGCCGACGATCTCGCACTCCGGGGGCCCTTGGACCTGCAGACCTTGGCGAGGTGTCCCTGTTTCCCGCAGCCGTGGCAGATTGCGTCCCGGAACCGACAGGTCTTCCTCCCATGGGCGTCTCCGCAGCTGGTGCAGATGGTCCGGTTGCCGAGGGGCTTCGCCGGTTCACAGCCGGGCTGTTGGGCCGGCGCCGACCGACGGAGGGAGTAGACCTCCTCTGTATCAGAGTTCACTGGGCTGGGACCCGCTCCGATCAAATGGGCTGCCGAGGCCGGGCGTTCCCGCGTGGAGGCCTCGTGTGCGGTTGCTATTTGCATGGCCTCGTCCAGGTTAAGCTGCTGGTTGCCTATCAGCTTGCGCTGTAGCTTGGAATCCATCAGCCCCCACACAAACTGGGTCAACAGGTTGTCCTCCACCTTGGGGAACAAGCAGTCCACAGTGAACGCCCTCAGCGCAGCCAGAAAGGCAGCGGTGGGTTCCCCTTGGGCCTGTATGCGCCCCTGGAACTCCATCCTTTTTGCCAGGAAGGTAGGCCTGAGGCTGAAATAAGCGTTTAGGGCATCCATTATGTCCCCGAACGAACACTCCAGGGCCATGCAGGGCACCAGGAGGCTCTTCGCAAGGCAGACGGTGTCGGTCCCACACAAGCTCAACAGGAGTGCCCTTCTCTTCTCTGGATCACGTATTTCGTTCAGTTCCATGTAACATATGAGCTGATCGGCCCATGTGTCCCAGGTCTCCGGCCGGGAAGGGTCGAAGCGCTCGAGTCTTCCGTGTGTGGCGGCCATGACTACAACTGAGGTGCGGGGTTGGCCCGACGATTCGGATGCTGCGAGTGGTGCAGGGCTGCTCTTGAGGGTCAGCAATGCAATGCTCGGCGAGCGGTGTGGTGCTGCTCTCGGGGTCAGCGGTGTGATGTTCGTGAGTGGCCTTGTCGTCTGCGTCGTTGCTCATGGAAGGCGTTTGGATCCCATCCTCATCACCACTGTAAAGTACTGGGTTCCGTGCCTCATGACTCGGATGACGACATAAGAGAAGACGCATTTATTCGTACTTCACAATAAAGACAAACAGTAATGGCCGGAGGCCAACCATATACAGTAAGGGGGGGGACGCCCCATATTCCTATTGGCGGGTTTGAATCTCCCGCCAATGCTCCCATTGGCTCCCTTTTGGTGAGCTCAGGAGCCTAGTCCCTATTGTTCTCAGGAACGGAGCTCGGCTGCTTTCTGCCTGCTCTGGCTCCTGGTCATAGGACATAACAGCTAAATACAGAAATATTCCAATTTCTTCCATTTGTTTTCCTCTAAAGCCCATCTCAGAATACCAAAATCAACTTAACTTCCGCTACTTGGGCCATGGGCCTCTGCTAACTGCCCCCCACCCCCAAGCTAAAAGCAAAAATATTCCCATTTCCTCCATTTCTTTTTCTCTAAAGCAGGTCCCAGGATAACAACATCAATATAACTTCCACCTGTCTGCTTAATCCCCCTTCCCCAAACACATAATTTCCAATATTTGGCCAACAGGCTCTGGGATCCCCCCCCCCACCAGCAACACACCAGTCTAAGTATAAAATGGAGATAGAATTGAAATATTTTTTTTATTTAAAGGGGGACCTAGTTAGTGGAATAACCTTGCCACTTTTGGGGAACCACTGTTCCTCCTGTTATCACATCTATACCCTTTCACATATATCTTTAGACACACGTGGACTCTCTAGCTTGGGTTGAGGTCAGAACACACACCCAGAACCCCAAACCTGTGCGCCACAGACCCCACCCTGCTTGCAAAAAGAGGTATTTTTGCAAGCCAAGCCTGTGGCCCATGACCGCCCCCTTCTTCCCTCCTGCTAGATTTAAAGGGCCCTCCAGCTGTTCATTGGGCCACATGATCCCTGCTGATCAGCTGAAGCCATTTAAACTGGGCAAGAGGGAAGGGAGAGGGGTGGTTGCTCTTAGGATAGGGTTTGGGGGTGTCCTTGCCCACCCCCAGAATTCCCCCCAAATCCCGCAGCTGGAGTGACAAAGGGACCTGGCAACCCTAAAATACAGTACAGGAATTGAAAACATACTCAAGCATAAGAAAAATTAAATTGTTGTATTCAGAAGGATGTGTATATGAAGAGTTAGGAAACAGAAAGTGAAAGGAAACATCCCAAAGTCCTTGAGAAAGAAAAGCAGATTTGCAAGCCAATGTACAAGCGGAAAGGGTGAAACTGCTAGGTTTGCCAGGTCACTTACCTGGTGCAGTGGGGGGTAGTAGATCCTGGTCTGGGACATTTACATGCGTGCACGGCGCACACACTCAGCAATGACATCACCCGGAAGTGACATCATCACGCTAGGCATGTCGCCAGTAGACACTCTACCATTCAGCTTGAAAACTCTATACCAGCCCAGCAGAATTATTGATGGGAAGGGGCCTCACAACCCGGCTGGATCACCTACACCTGGATCGGGCCCCCAACCACACCGTGGCCCCGGAGTGTCAGGATACCCCACTCGGGTTCTTCCCAGAGGACCCCGTATATGTGAAGAACTTCTCCCGGGGTCCAGTGTGGATCCTGGCCATGGTCATGAGGGTGATGGGACCTCTTTTTTATGAGGTCTCTACCGAAGAGAGCCAGCTGCTCTGCAGACACGTGGACCAGCTATGCAGGTGTCTACTCCCTGCAGACCCCACAGACATTGCAGACCCCAAGGAAAGTGACAAGGAGTTCCCAACTCCCGGGAAACAAGTGCCAGAGGACGACACACCAGCCCACAAGGAGCAGCAGGTACCCCAAGCACACCCTCCTGAGAGTGCCAGCCAAGCACAGAAGCCAGCAACACCCAGGGCTGGCTCACCCGGTAGGTGAGCTAGGTGCTTGCCTAGGGCGTGCCGGCCCGCATGGGCGCCAAACTGCGCCCTGCCCCCCCGCAAAAAGTCCCCCCCACTCCAGGGCCAGCACTGACTCGTTCCCCAGAGGGGACAGCTGAAACCCCCGACGCGAGCCGAGGACCCCCAGCCCCACAGACGGAGCCCCGCCACTCGACTCGCAAGCGAAGACGACCGGCGTACTTACAAGACTATGTAAGCTAGGGCCTCCAAACTATGGGGGGAGGGGTGTTGTGTACTGATATGAACTCGTCAGCGCTAGCAAGACCATGTGGTCAAGCACACCAATTAACCTGCAGAATTCACTGCCCTGGGATGATGTGCAGGCCAACTGCATCCTCTTTATGAAAGACCCTTCACTAAATAATAATCTCAACTCTAAACCATCCCATTTTAATCTACTCCAGTTGCCTTCATGGATTGTACATTCTGCTGAAATTGAGAGGCTTCTATGCTGAAGTGTCTGGGGTTTGGCCTGGCAGTGACAGGAGGATCCCCAGCTATATTTAGACTGCTGCTGCTTCAGTGGAGGCTGGACAATGTCTGGATACTCAGTACTGGGTACCAGACAGCTTCTGTTGTCATGGCAACTGCAGCCTTCTCATCTCCAAAGAGCCTCTAAAGCAGAAGGTAGCTATTAGTGTCTGAGGGAGACAAGCAGGTGTGGGAATTAATACTTTTGCCAAGTGTTTGTGGTGGGGTGGGAATACTGCAGCAGAGGTTCATTTTCAACCAAGTCCTTGCCTCAGAATTTGGTTTTCAGTACCCAGGTTCAGCCTTGGAAAATGTCTTTATTTTCCCTTCCTCACAGAATAACTAGAACAAAGTTCTATTATTGAGACTGTGGGCTTTCAGAGCTGGGGTTGGTATGACTTCCAGAGAATTGTGAACCCTGTTTAAGAAATAATGCAAAGTTGGCTATAAAAGTTGGTGCTCTGGGGGCTGCAGCATTCATTTTATTTGTCTAAAGCATTTCTATCCTGCTTTTCTGAAGATCAAGAATGCTGACCCTGAAATATTAAAACCACAATAAAATAAGAGTCAGCTCAGCATCAGCTCTTTTGGTTGGGACCATATTGCCCCTCACAGCTGCTGTGAAAAGGGGAGGGAAGAGATAAGGACTTGGCCCTGCTTGAGCTGTGATGCTCCTGCACCCCTCTCTAAACTCTTGTCCAGGCCTCTAGTCCTTCACGCCAGTGCTCGGCTGCATACTGTAGTTCTACCAAGAGGGCGCTCTGACTCCCGCAGGCTGGCTCGGTCTGACTGGCTCTCTTGCCAGGAAAGGCTGTTGCTAGGAGACCGAAAGGACTCGGCCTGGAAAAACAGAGAGGTACGGCTGAGGGTGGTGTAGGGCAAAAGGGAGGGGGGTGCAGGAGGGAAGGAGGTAGTTCAAATCACTACCTGTGAAATCCAAGGGCGGCATAAAACCCTTGCTGGAAAGATTTTAGTGCCTTTTCCTGGGAGAAAGTCGAGGGGGGGGGGGGGAGAGAGAGAGAGAGAGAGAGAGAGAGAGAGAGAGAGAGAGAGAGAGAGAGAGAGAGAGAGAGACTGTCTGCCTGTCTTTAAGGTATTACCATGTTAACATTTCAAAATGTACAAAAAGATTATGTCATTGATATTTCCATAATAGGGGATTTGTATTTTATTCAAAAGACATGGAGAAATTTTTGTAGTCTGGAATAAGGATATTTCCCAAACTTCTGATAGACAGATTTTCATTCCAAATTTAAAATCCAAAAAGCCTGTTTGACTCCTATCCCTGAAAAGCATGAAGACTGGATTTAAGATTAAAACTGTCCAACCCAGAGGATCCTATCTCCCCTGCCCCTGTGTTTCTTTGTTAATCGGAATGTGGAAGACTGATAATTTTGCAGCATCTCTACATTGTGGATGAATAATGAGCCAGTCATACCTGAAGCAGAAACACAGCAAAATTGCCTTCCTCCAGTGGAGGCTTAATGGAAGTTAAGGAGAGAGATGATAGGCAGCCTATTCTGCCAGTGGGCCATTTTGTTACATAGAAGTCTTTAATTATTTAATCTGTTTCTCATGGTACATTAGCAGTTCTCTTATGGCACATTGTTTGGGAATTAGTATATAGGCAGCTGGCAAATCTAGCATACTTGCACTGATGGGCAGAACCAGTAGACTCAAAAGCATGGGACAGAGGGAGAACATGATCACAGGAGGGATCCTTCCTACAGGGAATGAAACGTGCTTAACAGAGAGATGTCCTTTTACATGCTCTGTGACAACTTCATGACAGGTAGAAATTAATGAAAATGCCATGATGGGGAAAGTTTCTGCCCAATGTGTAGCTGCTAAAACACAGAACCTCTGACCCTTCTCAAAAGGACTGCCAGGTTAGGCCCATATTGCATGTGCCAGTTGCTGCTGAAAATCCTTTAAGATCATAACAGTTTGGGGAACAGGGTCCTCTCATACTGCTTGCCAATTACGATTGCCTCCTCAAGCTTTCCTTTGTGTGCTTCTGCTTGCAGAGGTGGGGAGAGTGGTGACCAGAGACAGGGCTATTTCACTGGTGCCACCTTGCCTTTGGAATGCCTTGGGCATTTACCTTACTTTCCATAGGATCCAAGGCAAAAGATTTCACTCAGGATTTTAACTGGGATGTTTTTTCTTGTTTAACTGTTTTATGAGCTGCTTCTAGCCAGAGGGGTGTTCTATAAATATCACTTTAGACAGCTTAAAGTTTGTTTGTATGCTGTTTTATGCCCTGAATTTTTTTTTTGCTATGTTTGTTTTTGTTGAGCCATCTGGCAAGGTGGGCTTCACCTATGGCTTCTTTCCCCCCTTCAGTTAGGTGTTTCTGGTTGTCAAAAGTTTCATCAGACATGAGCCTTTGCAAAGTCACAGAGCTCTGGTGGCACAGTAGGGAAACTATCAGAGTTTGTACATGAGAGAGACAGAAGGCTGATCCTAATTTGTGGCCAGAGGCAGAAGGTTAGAAATCCAGCAGCAGTGAGATTGTAATAAAAACTAAAGGGGAGGAAAGAAAAAGGGAGGAAAGCCAGTGGACTTAAATGGGGAAACTGAGGCTTAAATACTACCTCATCTTTGAAGCTCACTCTCGCAGCTATTATATCTCAGCTGAACCTACATCACAGGGTTGCTGTGAGGATGGGGGGCACTGTGTATACCACCCTGAGTTTCTAGGAAGAAGAGTAGGATAAATAAAGGATTTATAGTGCTCAATTAATGGGATCTATGGTCTACTCATGTTGACATGTGATATTTGATGTTGATATTTGCCAGTCAACTCTGTTCTGTGTAGCTTAGACTGAACATGTCTTTGGAATAGGATCCGGGCTTTGTTATATATCACTTCTCCTGCTCTTGCTTAGGTGCAACCATGCCGAAGAAGACGCGCAAACGGGGTCTGCTGACTGAAGAAGAGCGAGTGCTCATGATGCAGCAGAAGCAGCTGGCTGAAGAGGAGCTCAATAAGAAAAAAGAGGACATGCTGGCCCAGTTCCTAAAGGTACCATTGGTTTGCTTGGACTTAAGGAGCACCATACCTCAAGGCAGAGAAGCATGAAGATAAATGGGTTGTGCTGTGCTGCAAAGAGAGCAGTGGAGGCACTGGGGCTACAGGAAGTGTGGTCTGGTGATTTTAAAATATGGGAAAGAAATAATATAAATACATTTATTGATTTGTTCAGAATTGAAAACCATGGGTTGGATACAGCCAGCTTTTTCATTACATCTTGCCAGCTCTCTTCCTCACGACATCCCATGTTCTGCATGACTTTTGTGTGTGCAGGTCCAATGATTCCATCATAACTTTTTTGTTGGTCAGGGGGAACCCCTCCTTCCAATTTCACCAGCAGAAAAGCTAGTTGGATTCAACCTGTTGTCACAGGGGCTTCTTTAAATAGAATTGCTTTAAAACATGAGGAAATAGGGTGAATTGTAGAATCACAGAACTTTTGCAGCAGTGATACTATAAAGTTGGGTGTGCAGCATTCCTGAACATTTTTAATGAGGAATAGAAGATGAAAGACAGACATTTTAAAACCCAGCACTGTGTGCCCAGGCTTCTGTGCAATCAAGCTTTGGCAGTGATTGAAGGCTTCAAAATAGCATGATGGATGGGGTGAGAGCTTGTGGATGGGCAAAAGTTCAAAGCTAGGCTATAGATAAGTGGACAAGGAACAACAGCTGTCAAACATAAATGGAGGGGAAACCCCAAAGTGACATGTTCCAATATTTATTAGAGAATCCCCAAAGTTCCAACACATTCTGTGCTTGAAAATCTTCTTCCCCAGGGGAGAATTCCTTGAAACCAAGCTATGTTAATAGATTTATTACTAAGAAGGCTACTTTTGTTTTCAAATATTATTCCTCTGAGGAAGAGTTTTGATCTAAAAAAGCTGGACTTTGTGGATTTTCCTGATAAATACAGGTTTCCACCATTTTGGGGTTCTTGCCTTTTTCTAATGTGTTGGATCTAAAAACTGTCTACCACCACATGAACCTTCCTGACCTTCAGAGGCCTTGCTTCAGGTGCCCCCCCCCATCATCTGAGGCTAGATTGGTGGCAATCCAAGAAAAGGCCTTCTCGTTTGTGCCACCAAAACTGTAGAGTTCCCTCCTCAGGAAGATGTAACAGACTCCCGTCAATTATTACCTTTCACCAGTGGGTGAAGACTTTTCCATATTGTTTGGTGTTCTCTTATTGAACCTCCTGTGTGTGCGTGTATTATGTTACAAGCTGGTTTTAATGCTTTCCTGTCAGTGCAGTCCTAAGGGCAACTAGGGCTGTTGTATCTGGCTGCCGGTGTAACTGGGGCACCACTAGTCTGCTCCCTGAAGGGTTTGGTTAGGAGCAGATGGCAGGAAAAAGAATTTGTAGCTGGGTTTTTGCAGCCTCTTGATGCACACCTGTCTGTCCCTGACATCCCTTGTGACAGCAGACAGCCCCTCCAGGTGCCTGGCAGCTGCTGTCACAGACACTGCCAGCCCTTCTATGAACTGGTGACCCCTGGAGAAAGCATCTTGCCACTTGTGGAGGGTCACCAGCCGCTTCCATTTGATTGCCGCCCATATGGAAGTGAGGGTGGGGGAATGGCTTGAGCTGACCATGGTCCCTGTACCTGGAACCCAGGCAAGGGCCCAGAGTCCCCTGTGTCACCAGGGCCACTAGTGGCCACACCACCCAGCTCCGGAGGTTGCTGTCTGCCTCTCCCACCTCCACCCTCCCCATTCCCCACTGCCCCCACTCTGCCACCTTCCAAAGTGGTCTAGTCCACCTGCTCCGTGGCCTCATCCTCAGCTGCTGGCCCTGGAGACTCGATGACACCCTGACCCGGCTGCCAAAGCTCATCTCATGGGGGTCAGGGTGTGGAAATTATCCATGATATCAGCTGCGCATGTCAAGAAGGGCCCTTGGATGGGGGGATGGGGACAGAAAGCGGTGCCTCAGCTCATCTGGGCAGCTGCACCATCCTGCTCCAGGGCCACCTCACCTCTCTCACCCCTGGCTCAGCAGCCTAGGCTCCATCTCCTCCAGGCTCAGCACAAAGGGACAGAGGCCTGGGTCGTCTGGCCCCGGGATCTCAAAAGGGAGATGAGGTGGCCGTGATGGTGGAGGCCCCCCTCCTTCCAGGCTGCCCAGGGCACTGGCTGTCCTGGCACCCCTCCAGTCCTTCTGCTGATGGCCCTGCAACGGGGTCCCCACTTTGAGAGTGGCCTGCAGGGGGAAGGGCAAATGTCAGCAAGTGATGGGCAGGTTGAGGTGGGTGGCTGCGACAGGGGGAATGGCCACCCTCCAGAGATGAGGGGGCGGCAGGCCTCCTCTCACTCACCACACAGCACCTCAATGCCATGGCTGCCCACTACCATGGGTTGTATCTCTGCACACATGACGGCCTCAGCTCCAGGCAGGCCCTCTTCCACTGCCCACTCATAAAGGACCCACTGGGCTATAAGGGCACTTGCATGTTTCTGAGCAGGGATGATTGAATAATTCCAGCACTTCGGGGTTGACAACTCTGTCCGGATGACATGCCCCAAGGCACAGACCTGCTCCACTGACATGTGCCATAAGGCACAGCGGCGTGCAGTGGCCGAGATGGTCCTGGCAGTCACAAGGGTTAAATTCACATGCTCGACTACCAACCTATACAGCATCGCCTTCTCAGCCTCGGTCCAGTTAGGCTGGCAGTGGCTATTGCTACTGCCAGACGTCAGCATGGCCATGCCACCGACACACAGGGGAAGTGGGGCCAGGCACCCCTGCATCCCCCTGATCTCATGATGCACACCAGGCATCAGGACGAGACCGTGGAGACAGGGGAGTCATCTGCAGGGACAGGGGGTAGGTAAAGGGGGGCACGTGGGGGACTGGGTCACAAGGTCACAAGCTGGATTGACCTTATTTGACCTCTCTCTGCAGGCTCTGGCCAGGGTGCCCTGGGATGGTGCCTCCTTCTGCCTCTTCCGCCTGAGCTAGGGGTACAACCCATCCACCTACTGCCAGCGCTACATGTTCAGGTGAAACTGCAAGGGTGGAAAAGGCATTATGCTCAGCGATACTGGGCACACATTCAGATGCTGCAGCTGTCAGACAGCACTTCCACCTGGACAGAGGACCTTGGACCAGCTCTCCAGGGCCAAGCTCCCGCCCCCCTCCTCGCCATCCATGTTCTGCAGAATGACCTGCTGTCCCTCAGATGCCTGGCCACTGGATCGCTGGGGTCATGACAGAGGTCCTGGAGGTGCTCCAGTCCTCAGCAAGCTGCTGCCGGGACAGCTTCCTGGATGCCATGCTGGGCCACCTACAGGAGCACGTGCATTTCCCTACATAAAAGACAGAGCTGAGACCCATCTGGGCAGGGTTTGGGGCAGTTGCAGGCTTCCCAAACATAGTGAGAGCTGTGCACTGCATCCATATTGCCCTCATTGCCCCTGAGAGGAACCACAGGTGTACCACAACCACCATCACTTCTGCAGCCTCAACATCCAGGGCATTCTCATGAACCTTATGGCCAAGTTTCTGGGTAATGTCCATGTTGCACAGATCTTTGCAGCATCAGGCCTCAACAGCCTGTTGGCCTCCTGGCTAGATGGCAAAGGATGGCTGCTGGGTCAGTAGTCTGGGTAGAGGAGGCAGGACACCAGGTAGGGGCCCATTTATGCCAGGTGACCATGGATACCCCCTCCTCCCTGACTTGCTGATGCCATATCCTGAAGATATCCTGAGCCACCAGACTGAAGATAACCAAGCCCACCATCAGACACGCATGTTCACTGAGTGAGCGTTTGGCCAGCTGAAGATGCAGTTCTGTTTTCTCCACCATACGGAGGGGCAGCAGACCTACACCTCAGTTGTGCCAGTGGTTAGCTGCTGCTGGGCTGTGCCAGTGCCTAGGAGTGGCGGATCGGTGCTGGGGGGCTGCTCTGGCATAACTGGACCTCATGCTAGAGTATCTCAGAGATATGCTGGCATAAAGGTCAGTCGGCTCCTGGGCACTTCCCTCCCCCTTCGGATTGTGCTGTAAATGCTTAAATAAAATAGAATGAGAATATGCACATAGGCATGAGCTTCTCTTGGTTGCCTAACAATGCAGCCAGAGAACACAAACGTATGGGTAAACTGGTAAGGAGGGAGGGCCGTGGACAATGCAGGCATTGAATGAGTACCCTCGGAGTCAAATTGCTCAAAAGACTGAAAAACAGCAGGAGGCCTTGTAGCAATATGTGAAGAAACAGGATGTGGTTGGTTCCTCCTGATCACCTGTCTCCTTGGCTCAGGAAGATTCTGCTCCAAGGAGTATAGAATGCAGTCCTTGCTGGTATTTCTAGTATTCAGTTGAACTGGTTGCCACTCTACTTGCCAATGCCAGGTATATAGGGCTTTTACTATAAAGATGCAGGGAAAGAGCCACACATTCCTATCTGCACCCATAATCATGACCAGTAAATTTCAGCTTAGTATCAGAAGCTCAGATTGTATGTCACTCTAAGTCTGGTATGTTTTTTTTCTCTGTCCAGAAATTTCTGCAGTTCCTTTTTCCAACCAGCTGTCTTGGTGGTGCAGTGAGTAAGAAAGTAGAATTGGGAAATGCAAGAACAGCTTGTAGTGAAAATGACCATTAAATTGAAAGACCCCAGTGGCAAAATTCCTTCAGCTTAAATCATCACCGATAAGTGGCAATATATAGTTTCCACAAGTACTTTTGAAGAAGTCCCACATGTTCCCCCAGATAGTTTGTTGCAGTGATCTGGCCTACCTTGGAGTCCCATCTAAAAGCATTCTCACTTGGCTGTAACAAGGGGATGACATTTGTTGTTTCAGTGCAGCCAATAGCTACAGGCCAGATACACTGGGCACTTCAGAACAAATAGACTGTGCACTGCTGGTGAAACAAGCCGTCAACTGGAGTGCCCTAATTCTGCTTTGCTGTAATTGTTTCATGTATATATTTTCTTTGATTCATGAGACCATCTCTTTGGTCCTCAGTGTTAATAGCTCAATCATTCTCACTGTCTGCTTGATTCCTTTTCTTGCAATACCTGTCCTGTATATACGGGTTTCCAGTGTAACTTTGTGGTCTGTAATGCAGGACAAGCTGGCCAAGGAGGAGCATAACAGCATTCTGAACATGAACAAGATCACTCTACAATGGCGCACGGTTCTCCGTGAAGTCAAGGCCAGGGAGCTTCGCAAAGACATTGAGATACTGAGCCAGACCTTTGAGCGAGTAGTGGACTGCAAGGACAGTGTCATTAAGGTGAGCCCTGACCTCTAAAGGGGACTATGAAACAATAGATGGTTCTCCTAGAGCTCTGACAGAGGTGAACATTGTTTCTCCATAAAATACAAATTGTTGGCTCAAGCAGTCTCAGTCTGCCTCCAGGCCATGCAGGGAAGAGGGAGGGTGCTTAATTCTTCTGCCTCTTCTTAGCTATGGAAATCAGGCTCCCTGCTTTATTATTCACATTTAAAAGAAAGAAATGTGTGTCTTTTTTCATTGAAGCTTTGGTTCAAACAGCAAAAACAAGCTGAAGGGAGAGAATTCTTTCCTTTCCCTCCAGAGCTCAGAGGCAAATATTTTATGGAAATGAGACCGATCACCTTCCTCTCATCTGTCTGAGACAGCAAGAGACTGGAAAGGAAGTTTTATGCCGTTTCGAAGGTTTATTGCTGCCATGTAATATTGTGACATAAAAGGTTAATGAACAAATAACATGGCACAGTTGCAGAACAGGAAGAAGTTGTTCCCACTTGGTACAGTCTTGTTCAATGACACCTAACAGTTCTTTATTAGCAGTCTCAGTGCTGACAGCTGAAGATGGAAGTACCAGCAAGCACAGGCACCCTGAGTCAGGGTGGAGTGTCGGAGCAGGTCCACACAAGAATCACTTTAGAGGCAAAAGAAATGGGAGGCCTGGAAGTCTGACCAGAGGGGACTAGAATAAGGATACAGGGCTGGCAGACAGACAGCAAAACTGACATCTGGTGGTGTGGGGAGTGCAGGTTGGCAAGAGATGCCTAGAAAAATATGACAGACCTTCATTGGCAAGGCAAAAATCTACCTGTCACCCTGGTAAAGGGTGAGCTGACTCTGAAGCAGCCAGGCCAGGTCAACAGAAACAAATGGATTGCTAGAGATGGAAGGAACCACACTAGTACTTGGACAAATAATATTTTCCCACTCTGACAGTCTTCTGACTTTCTCCATCTTTTGTGTAGTTCACTGCAATGGGTAGTAGTAAGACCCAGGCTTTCTGTTTGAGTCCTGACTTACTCTGAGAAGCATACACTTTGGTTTGACAGCTTTTCACGATATCAGCTTTATATCATTTAAATGTTACTGATTAATTTAACTGCAGAAATGCAACATATAGTTGGGTCTGGGTGACATATGCAAGAGAGATGCACATTTCAGTTCTCAATTCCAATCCTCCACCATGCTTCCAACATTCCTAATTGAGATACCCATTAATGGGTGCTTTTCCTTCTGTGTATTGGGGCACAATTGCTAGCATCTTTTATTTCTATACAGAAATGTATAGATTGTCTCAGAAAGTCAAGCAGTTTTGGAAGCTATACTTGTGGTGATGCAGCAGATCAGAGTTTTTAGCTCTCCAGCAGAAAAGACTCCTGAGAACCTCAGTATCCTGAAGGCTCAGTGTCAGCCTTCATGGCTGAAGAAAAAATGCTCCACGTGGGTGGTCAATTGCTAACAAAGCCTTGGGGGGGGGGAGATGCTATCTGCATGTAGCTTCTGTTGTTATGTTGTTGTTGTCTGTTGTCACACAGTCAAGTCCGACTCTTTGCGACCCCATGGACCACATCATCACACCAGGCCCTCCTATTTTCCGCCATCCTCTGGAGTTTGCTCAATTTCATGTTTGTTTCGGTAACACTGTCTGACCATCTCATTCTTTGCTGTCCCCTTCTTCTGTTACCTTCAGTCTTTCCCATCATCAGGGTCTTCTCCAGTGAGTGCTCCCTTCTCATTTCATGGCCAAAGTATTCGAGCTTCAACTTCAGTATCTGGCCTTCCAGGGAACAGTCAGGTTTAATTTACTTTAGGAATGACTGGTTTGATCTCCTTGTAGTCCAAGGGACTCTCAAGGGTCTTCTCCAGCACCATAATTCGAAAGCATCAGCCTTCCTTATGATCCAACTCGCAGCCATACATTACTACTGGGAATACCATCGCTTTGACTATGTGGACTTTTGTTGGTAGTGTAATGTCTCTACTTTTTATTACGCTGTCCAGGTTTGCTGTTAAGAGAATTTCTCAAACATAGGTCTTTTCCGCGTTTGCCTGTCATTCCAGATTTCTTCAGTGTTCATGGCTGATTCTGCATTAGCTTTTCCCTCTGTTGTTTTAGCAAACCCACAATGGAAGAGAAGTTCCCCTTTGCATTGCATGCTGCTTTCATTTCCTTTGATCATTGGATTTTATGATAGCCTCAACACTCCACGCCACTTTCGTTTCCTTTGATTATCGGATTTTATGGTAGCTTCTGCATAGATTTACGGCCATTTTATGGCCGTTAAGGGGTGACTCTGCAGTCAGTACAGGGTTGGCCTGGGATATTTGAATGTGGTTTTGTGCTGCACTTTTTCCTCCTAGTTGAGAAAATGTGGAGCAAATGCTAGATGCAGAATCGCCCTGAGTCTAGCTGATTTAAGTCCAGCATCAAATAGACCTGGGGCAACAGCGAGCTGAGACCAGGCCAACCACTGAAGGGAGGTAATGTAATGCAGAACAGGGGAAAAAAACCTGAATAAAAAAAAGGTTGAATCCTATTTTAGTGCAGAATGGGGGGGGGGGGATGAAATTCCTTCAAAATATTGTAACAGATTATTTTACCTGCGAGAAACTGTTCATATTCAATTACAGGTATGTTTTTATTGAGGCTTGGAACATCAAAAAATTCAAACCACGGAATTTGGACCTGGTGTATATTAGGGCTTTGCCAGTGATAGAGATGTCCCCAGGGTGGTAAAACCAATACCCAAGCTTCGCTTTTTGACAAAGTCTTTATAAGAGAGGCAATTCGAATGTAGACATCTCTACGAAGGTTGAAACCTTCCGGTGGATTTACACAGGACTGGAAACAAAAGAAGGCTGAATTTGATTTTAGTGCAGAATTGCTTGGAGGATGCTGTAGTGGATCTGGATTAAAAAGAGAGTGTGGAAGGGGCCATAGACAACTTTTCACTCCTTTATTAACATTTCCTCTTCCCAGAGTACCCCAGGGAACTATAGTTATGTGAGAGCAGGTAAAAATTCTCAGCACTTTACTAGATTCGAGTTTCCAGGATGGGGTGGGTGGGTCATAACAGCTACTGTGGCGTGCAGCTATTTTAAATTAATAGTATAAACAGAGGGCATTTTCCTGATTTCCCATGTCTGCTATCACTTTTTTGCCTAGTTAATCCCATTTCTCATCTTTCATTCTAGACTCATTGCTCAAATTACCTTCTGTGAAAACAACACAATAAGAACACGTGTAAATTAAGCAGCTATGTTGTAACATTTATTTAAAATAACAGAATTTTAAAATTTGGGGCTATTTTTACTGCTGAATTCTGTTGTTCTTTGTGACAGACTGACATGACTTTTCCTGCCATGGCTTTTCTCTTTCCATCCTTCCAGTCCCTTGCCAAGGACCTTGCCGAAGCAGAGGCACAATATGCACATGCCTTGCGCAGCCACTTGCACAGCATAGATCAACTGTTGCAGCTCCAGCACTGCCGCCTGGGCTATCTGGAGGAAGATTACCACACTGAGCTGGAGGCACTGCAAAAGGAGTTTGACACAGAGAGGTAGGAGAGAAGAAGGGTAGATGGGCAGGGGGATGTACAAACATGATACATTTCATTCCTGCCAGGAAGAAGATTATAGAATATCATGAACAGGAGATCCGTTACCTCCAGGATGTGCTGCTGGCTATGGAACAAAATTTTGGGGAGAGTGAATACGAAGCCAAGCTGGACTTTCAGAGCACAAGGGATGATGTCAAGAACAAGGTAAGGGGATATGTTTGAATAAACAGTGGTGAATTCAGTGATTTGTCTGGAAAGGCAAGGACTTTAAATCTACTGTTTCATATACTTGATTCTCAGGCATCACCACCTATTCCCATTATAACCCCGTCCCCAGGTGTATGCAGCCTCTTGCCTGCTAGCACTAACTCTATAATCTTTGCTTGGGTAGTTTTCCTTCAGAGATTTGTAACCATAGAGATGGGTGGGCCACATCCCGAATAGTGTGCTCAATATATACAGAGTTTTTTCTGTTAATTCCTACACATGTGGCTATAATCAGAGGATGGGTCCTTTTAAGGCAGAACTAGACTGTACAAGGAACATGGAACTGCTTCCATTCTGTGTCCTATAACAACATGGACCACGATTCCCCAGTGCCGTGTATTGGCTCATCTCCAGCCTGCATAACGGGCTGGCCGAGGAGGCCACTGACATGCTTTACATTACACTACATGTGACCAGGAAATGGACAGGAAGGCAGCTCTGCTGTGTTTTGTGTAATGTCTAGTTCAACCATAAGTCCCCAAGAACTCCACTATGAGTAGTGCCTGCTTCTGGAGGACGGAGACTGTGGGTAAGTCATCCTTGTGTTTCTCCAGCTACAAGGGTCTTGTAACTGAAGACTCCCAATCATGCTAAAACCTCCAGTTCAAATAATCAATTCTCCCTGTCAGATTCAAGTCCACCAGCACCTTGGAGACCAACAAGATTTTCAGGGTATTGGCTTTTGAGAGTCAAACCTCCCTTTGTCAGAGCTTTGACTCTTGAGGGATTATGCCCTGAAAATCTTGTTGGGTCTCCAAGGTGCTGGTGGACTTGAATCTAACTGTTCTACTGCAGACCAACACAGCTATCCTCTGAAACTGTTCTCCATCTAAGAAAACTGAAGTTTGCTTGGGAAGGAGACCTTAGCCAAGTTCATTGAGACCAAAAGGAGCCAGTTGATTGGACAACTCCAGAGCAGGTAGGGAAGACTGATGAAGTACTGACTCTTCATTTGTTTCCCCCCAGAACTTGGAAGAGAAGCATTATCTACGCATGCAGTTAGAGGGTAAAGTGGAAGAGTTGTGGAAACGCTTCCAACAGGCCTTGCGTAACTACACTGAGGCAACAGAGGACCGTAAGATCGCTTTTGAAGCCCTCAAGTTAAAGGATGAGAAGAGCACAAAGGAGATAGAGATGCAGATGAAGAAATTACAGAAGATGCAGGTCAGAGTTTCTTCTGAGGCTTATTGAGTCAGGAGAGACATTAGATTTATGGGCAATCCAGGCACAGATTATGGTACTACTGAGCAGTCCCTACAGCATAGCTATGTTCTTCCAAAATCATTATCAGTCTTCTCTGATTCAGTTCAGTTCAGCCATATTTCCCCTCAGTGCATCATCTAGATGCCTAGTGAGTGATTTGGTTCATACAGGCCTCCCATAGACAGTGACCCCACCTAGAATAAAAGTTTCACTATCTTGGGTGGCCTGGAGTGTCCATGTTGCCTGGATCAAGCTTCATTTTATTAGGTCTCATCTAGCCCACTATTGGCTCCAAAACCTGTTGAGAATGTCCAATATTTCTCCTGATTCAGATGTGAAGGAGAAATAGAACTAGATGTCAATATGTAAATTGGAGTGGTTTCAGATAAATGCTTCATATTGATATGACCTACTCCCTCCTTATGTGTAGTGTGTAAATCCCAGCCAGGCCATAATCCCACCAATAGCCATCAAACTGATTGTGTGGGAGGCTCAAATATATGGTTTAGGATGGTGAAGTCCAGTTGACAGAATGAGAGGATTTGAAGGATCAAAAAAAACGATCAGAACTCTATCCTACTAGCAGTTGAGTCTGGAGATTTGGGATGGGTATGCAGGAATTCATGAAGCAGTAAATCATTATGGGCCTATTTTGCACAGATCATTTCTTTAACCATCAATTCTCTACTTGTTTCTTGCATAGGATCCAGATATCTTCTCTCAAAGTGCTAGTTTTCTATTGCAAGGACATTGCATTTTCCTACAGCCTGAATGTGCCCTCTCTGTTATTACCAGGATCTCATCCTCTCACTGAAAAACAAGATCGCAGCTCATGCTCGGGACTGTGAGGAGCAAAACCGGCGGATCCGTGATGAGAAGGAGGTGGTGCTGAAGCAACTGCAGAAGCTCAAGAGTGAGATGAACCGGGCAAGAGCCAAGGCCCGCAGCAATCTGGCAAAGCTCACCATGGAAAGTTGTGCTACTCTCAAACTGCTGCAGCGCGTGGTGGAGAAGGTGAAGTTTGCTGGACCCTTCTTGCAGATTCAGAAAGGAAACTAAAGTAGGAAAGCTAGTGGTGGATAAAGAGACCTTATGTAAGTCTAGCCTCCAGATGTCACTGGATCTCTGGGTGTCCTAGTTATTCCCCAGAAGAGAATTCGGATACTAGAGGAGAAGTCCATGTTTAGAAATCAAACTGGATTCTGGTTCCTGATTTCTAAGGCACGGGAGCACCAGGAACCAAAGTTTGTGACTGAGTCAAGGAACTGCAGACAATTCTTGCTTCCTGAAGAGTGTACGATATATGTGTACCATGTATACTATCATATGTGAAAATTGTGCTTTTTATATTATTATTATACTTCCACATGCCTGATACTATGCACGTGGAAGTCATGGTGCAGAATAGTTGCATGATTGTGGCAAAAGAGACAGTTTGCACCATGACATACATGACAATGTAGACATACATGACAATGTAGATCTCTTTTTCCACATGTTAATATCTCAGGGTAGGAAAATTATGCCTGATATGGCCTTGGAAGGTGAGCACTCCCTTTCTGGAGATATAAAGACTTCTCTACCCAAATGCTGGAAACTCAAAACCCTGAACAACTATACAGATCCTGTAGGATGTTGCTTTTTTAATCCAAACCGTCTGTGTAGTTCAGAGCCTGGCTCTTATATGGCTGTTGGGAGATTCTGAGGTAGGGGTGTCAGACATAAGGCTCAGGGGCCAAAACTGGTCTGTCCAAGGCTCTTATGCAGCCCGCAAGCAACCGGCACAAGAGGAAACAGGAGACTGCCTGGGGGTGTGGAGCCACTCTGCTTGTGGCTTCAGCATGGCGGAACCACCTCATCTGCAGCAGACAAGCAGCGTGGGAGTGCCTGCCCAGTGATGCACCACTGGCTCTCCAGTCCACCCACGTGGGTTTTCCTTTGCACCCCCCTCCCAGCACATGGGGCCCTGCACTGAGGATACACCAACGTGGAGCTTACCAGCTGCTCTCCTTTATACAGTTTCTATCTCTGATACCTGGCATTACCTTTTATGGCACACAAGGCCCAGGCCGACAAAGTGACATTTATGTCTGATCCAGCCCTCATAACAAATGAGTTTGACATCTCTGCTCTAAGGGCTTATCTACATTACAAAACTTTTGAGAGTATATACTAATTTGATTGTCATAGGTTCTTCTGAAGAATCCTGGGAACTGAACTTTAGTAAGGAGCCTGAGAATTCTCTAAGAGCTCCCCAAGTCTCCCTGAAATACTCCCAGAATTCCAAAACCAGATGCAATTATTGTTAAACCACTCTAAGACTTTGCACCATGCAGTCCTGAAAAGCACAATCCTTTGCCAGGACTATAGTGGGAAGAAGTATCTGATTGCTGTTTCCTGGCTTGACAGGCTGAGCTGATCCTACGCCTGGCTGAGATGTGCCGCAAACTGGAGTCTGAAGAGGAGAAGGTGCTGCCATTTTATGCCTGCTCCTTGGGTTGGGAGGAACAGAAGACTGTAGACAAGGTGGCCCTGGAGAAACCAGTCGAGCCACTAGCTCAGGTGAGGCTTGGGCTGTATATCTGTGGGCACCACAGACAAAGAGGACACTGCTGGTTTGGTTTATTGTCTGGATCAGTCCTTCTGGAATGTGTTATATTGAGCCTCCAGGACTTAGTTAGAAGACAAGTGGAGCTTCTTGCTGTTTTCTTGCAAAAGAAATCATGGGATTAAGAATGCTAAAACTTCCCCTGACCTGGGTAGTCCAGGCAAACCCAGTCTTCTCAGATCTTGGAAGCTAAGCAGGATTGACTCTGGCAAGTACTTGGATGGGAGACCTCCTTGGAATAACAGCAGTTGGGAGGCAGGGGTGGGCTTTATTCAGCCACCTCTCCAAATAGCCTCCAGGCCCCCAGTAGGGGTCAGTCACCAGAGGTCACCATGACTTCCAGGTACACACACATGCACATACCAAAAAAAAAAAAGAGTGAAACTTGCCACAACTTTGCCAGTTCCCCCCCCCAGAATGCATTTTGCTTGTTCCCCTCTCTAGACAGGCACACAAGTCCCACACCCACACCCACATTGCTTCATACTCACTTTGATCTTCTGAGGCCAGTATTGTCTGCTCCGGCTGGCAGTGATTGTTCAGGGTCTTTCGCGTTATGTACTGCTTGATACTTATAACTGGAGATGCTGGGGACTGTACTGAGGATCTTCTGCATGCAAAGCAGATGCTGTACTATTGAGCCATGATTCCTCACCTGGCCCCTCCTGCATAAAGTGATGCTATTCTTTCTTCCGCAGGAAATAACCTTTATAGCTTGGTGGCTTTTTAGCCATTCAAAACAACTACCTTCTGATTTAGAATGTGTGCAGGAGCAGTCTGTGTCACACATAGCAGTCACCAGCTCCAAGCAGCCATTATTCCTACCCTGACAAATTCCTGCCCATTTGTCCCCCCCAAAATAAATACCTGATATAAATGCTTCCAACCAGCCCAGACTTCTATTTTCTCCATGTCCTTTACAGATGATGGACGATTATGTGGGACTGGAACGCTTCTGGCAAAGGTACAATAAGGTGAGGCTGGAGCAGCTCTCGCTGGAGCGGACAAAAGCCGCACTGGCCCAAGACAACCAAAAGCTGCGACACTTGCTCAAGCAATACCTGGATGGCATCTCCGTGAACGATGAGGTTCTGAGCCAGATCAACCCGCTAATGATCGTCAGCCAGCATACCGTTGTCCCTGCTCTGCCTCACGCAGTGCCTGTCAGTGAAGCCCGGGTCAAGCGACCCATCTATAACATAGTGGAAGCAGCACATGAGGTGAAGCGTATCCTCTGAGCCACTTTGGGATTTTCATTCCCCTGCCCCAATAGCAGGCCCTTAGGCAATGGGAAAGCCAAGCAGCCCATGTTTTGGATCTCTCTGAGGGCTATTCCCACAACAAGTGGCTATTAAAGAGTTGAACATAGCTGAGTGATACATCCTAGAGTTTTCTCTTCCTGGGCTGGCAAGCCTACTGAGCAAAGGGCATATGAGGAAATCCATGGGAGAATTTTACAGCTTACAGTGGTCCTAAATCCATCCTGCAACAGCCTCTATATGCATAAATATTTGTTTTTACCTTTTTGTGAAGTGGCTGCTGCAGCGTAATGGAGGCTGGAAACGTACTCAGGCTCTGACCTATTCCTATTTCTTCTGTTTTTATTTCACTTTTCCTCTAAGAGCTCAGAAGAGAATATATATGAGTCAGTACCAAGATGGCAGCATGGCCTTACCGTACTGGGCACAAAACAAATCACTGTTAACTTGCACTCCAGACCCGAAGTGTTTTAATAATCATTTGATCTTTCTGGGGGACCCCTGCCATCCCATCTGCCACTATGAACACAGAGCACATGAGGTTCACTGTAAGTAACTGTAAAGTGATATGCACATATACATTACTAGGATCTGAACTGGTGATGATTGACCAGAAAAAGGAAGTTCAATTTGTGGTGGACAGTCCCATGGAAATGCTGACTCAGTGTGCAGAAGCAGGCTTTTTTTTAAAAAAATGACCAGTATCTTAATGACCTTGTAGACATTGATGGCACAGCCACATATAAAGTACAGATCTGGTCACCCCATCTCAAAAAGGATTTCACAGAATCCTTTTTGAGATGTACCTGGAAAAGGTACATAAAATAATAACCAAAACTATCAAGGGGTCAAAATGATCAAGGGGCTTTTTTGTTCAGAACAAAGATGATGAAGAGACAGGGCAAGGTTCATAAAATTATGCATGGTATGGAGAAAACAGCTAGAACTTTTTGTCCCCATCCCATAATACCAGATCTCAGGAGCATCCAATGGAGCTGGTTCAGAAAAGAACATAAATGTTCGTGGAGAGGAACACTACCAGTACCTATTAGCCATGGCATCTAATCAGGTTCAGAGGCTGTTTCCCTCTGGAAACTGACTTCATGCCCTGTTTGAGAGCTTTCTATTGCAACTGGGTGCTGGCTTGGATGGATTAGTTTGATCCAGCAGGACTCATCTTACTTCTTATGGATTTAACATAATACTGTCTCCTAGACACCCTTCCCTGCTTAAAGGCTGTTCTAACTACTGGATCCCAGCAGATGAAGTCATATCCATTTGCATCTCCCTGGTGCCTTGCTAGAAGATGTCCAACCGAAACCTCCCACTCTAACCACTGTTGTATGAAACTGTGAGCAGATCTCTTCTCACCAGCAACAGAAGCAGCCATAAAGCAATGCTGGAAAAGGGAAGGGAAGCTTTATTTCTTCTTGGCCTTGTTCCTCTTCTCCTCCTTCAGTTTCTTCTTGGAGATGGGGGGCATCTGGGCCTTCTGATAGAGGTAGTAGCTGATAAGCCCCAGAAGTGCTGGGACAAGCCCAATGCATAGCAGGGGCAGCACATCATTCAGCAACTTCTGCCAGTAACTCGCTCTGGAGAGCCCTACCAGTTCCACCTCAAACTGCAGGACTGCATCAGCTGGGGAGAGGAAGAGGCACCATGAAGCAGGGCTGGCAATGTAGCACCACTCTAGGCCAGGCCAAATTGCAGGTACAGGCCACCTGGCACTCTAGTCTAATTCATCTAGAGAAGCCCTGCAACAGCTGCAGCAGACTGTATACCTGGCAAGGGACACAGAAAACCTACTGCTGCTGTGGGAGGAAAATGCTCCCTTACTCAGCACTGGTGCAGGACTTGATTGGCTGTATGCACTACCAAGCAACTGACCAATGGTCATTGTGGCTGACGGCTACCACGGTTGACACACAGAGAGACACGGGTGATTGTCTAATTGCAATGATGCCCAACCCTCCCAGCTGATTCCCAGAAGGCGAGCACATATTGCTCACCTCACCCACTAAGCTAATAAAAAGATTGCGACCCTACATATGCATTTGTACACACAGCCCAAGGGAACTGCTGGTAGGTACAGGAAGCAATGGTAATTGTGGTGTGATGAAAGCAGGGTAGCTTTCACTTAGGAGACTGGATGATATCTCACTCTGCCCCACTCCAGACACTAGCCAGGGCATTTCCATGCCTAACCTAGCTGGCAAGAAGTGTCATTTGGAGCTGTTTGTCAGCAATCCTATGTGCTCAGCAATACTAATACTTTAACTACTGCTTCTCCCACCACAAGCCTAGTTCCCATCACAGCTGCCCTGGTTTCCTACATTTATCCTGTCTAGCCCCCCAATTCCTGAATTTCTGCATCTTCGCCTTTGTTAAATCTCACTGGAAAGCAAGTTGAGACTTGGAATATTGCTGAGCACACACAAACACAATGAATATCTTTCCTTTGACTGTGTATATATCTAGGCCTAGGAGACTGGAGTTTCCAGGTAGACTTTAGAACCAGCTTATCTCTTTTTAGCAGTTTAGCTGTTGCCCCCATTTCTGCTGCTTGATTCATTTAGTAATGGGAAAAGAGCAATGAAAGGGATTTGTCTTTTAACAAAGAAGAGTGGTAGTGGGCCAGCAGCACTACATTGCTTTCCCCCGCCTCTTGTCTACACAGGAGAGTCATGCAGCCAGGCAGCAATCGTTTACATCTGGCTAACCTACAGCATCACAGTGGACCTGCTGCTTCAAAATCCCCTATTTCATCTGCCTCTCTTTCCCCACCCCTCCAGTCCCCCACCATGAAACAGTAATCATCTGAACATCTCAGATAATAAAAGCAGATAAGCCTATTTATAAAGACACACTCTTGAGATCCTATACCAAGATATCTTGCCAATGAAATACCAGTGAATTGTGCTGGATAGCCACTGAGTAGATACTATTGATAGGATACTACCTGGGATAGCAGGTGGGGAGCCTCGTTTGCCATATGCCAAGTGAGGAGGGATAATAACTTTCCGTTTCTCCCTGCCACAAAGAGGAAAGGTGTCATCAGCACGTGCAAACTAGATATTTGCACCCAGCCTGTCAACTTCAGTAGGAATCCCCTCAGACACAGTGGATTTTTTTTTTTTTTTGGTAGAATGGGGGCAGTGATAGAAAAGCTAGACACGTCAGGCCTGCTTTCGGTATTAGATTTCCCTATTTTTATGCAATCCTGTGATGCCCAGCCCTCCCAGCTGATTCCCAGTGACTAGATGTGACTAGCTAGAAGGCTACTAAACTTGATGACAGTGAATGTTCCCAAGCTAAGAAGCTGGAGTCTTTTTCAATAGAAATAGGATAAATAATACCTTGTACTAGGGACCTACATGAAGTCTTGGAGAAAGGATTCTGGATATGCTGAATTACTCCAAAAGAGAGTAAAATAAATGCAGAGAATTCCTTCACTGGCCCTGACCATAGGCAATTCTTCTTAAGTATTTATATCCTGCCTTTTCTCCTCATTGAGAGTCTCATGGCAGCTTGCATAAACACACATCCAAGCCAGTGTATGAACAACAAGATAATCTTACACCTTCAAGCAAACCAAAAACACATGTAAATATATGAAAACATTATAAAATAAAAAAGACTCAGCTTTCCAGCCTGCTCTCCTAATGCCACTATCCAAAGGCTGTCCTAAATAGTACTACCCAATATGGCTTCCTGAAGGAAACCAGGGAGGAATATTTGCTGATCCTGACCTCTCTGGGAACGCTGTTTTAGGGCATGGGGGCTACTATAGGAAAAGTCTGCAAATGACCCGAGGAATATCTCACAGCCAATGTTCTCTCTAAGCTGTGGAGTCTTATGAGCAAAACTAGAAGTTTGTGAGTGACTGGCATTAAAGTTGTGAGCGAGTGATTTGGCTGCTGCATACATTAGTTTTCTCTGGAGCCATCCTTCCTGAGCTAAGACAAAAATCTGTGAGCTGGAGGCTAAAAAACTGTGAGCTAACTCACACTAACTTAGCTTAGAGGGAACACTGCTCACAGCCCAGATGGATGGTACAGTCTGCAAGAATTGCTCAGAGGAACAAAGTTGTCACATGAGTTCACATATAGAGATGGTCATTTGCGTACATGGATGCTAGGCCATGAAGGGCTTTAAAGGTAAGAATCAGTACCTTGATGGAAACAACCACTTATGAAGAAGAGTGATATGTTCAAGCCAGCTAACTACAGTCAAATGATGAGGTGCTGCACTTTGGCCAATTACAGTCTCTGAGCTGTGTTTAAGGGCAGCCCCACGTAGTATGCATTGCAGTAATTAAACCTAGCTGGATAAGCAGGCTCTGGAAGGGGAGGCAATTTCCATGCCTGATGTGACTGGGGGGGAAGCACTTTTAGCCCACTGTATGAATCCACTTCTCTGGCAACAGCTCTGGATCAAGAAGCAATCCCAGACCTCAAGAGTCACCAAGAGAAAGACCATCCAAAGCAAGCAGCAAAAGTCCCTTCAGTTTGAAACTTCTTAGTCATTGCTCATCCCTAAGAATCCTAGGAACTGTAGTTTGATGAAGGTGTCCAAGAGTCTCTTGTGAGAGAACTCAGCCTCAAAAACTACAGGCCCCTGAAAAAAGGAAATGACTATTAAACCAGTTTTAAAATTTTAATGTTTATACACTCAGAGAGTTACACAGCCATCTTTATTATGGGCTCGGGCCAATGTCTTGCCATGGTAGAATGCTGGATTCAGGCATGATGAACTGAGTTTCAAGCCAAGCATACCAGAGGCTACTTACCCAACACACATGTCCAGCAGACTCTGTTCCAAGCCTAAACAAGAAAGAAATACACAGGAGACAAGTTATGGAGGTGTTTTTCTGTGGCTCCCTGCCCTCTCAGCTCCTCTGTATGGGGCCACTGTGGCCTAGTTTTCATTGAGGTGATAAACCTGTATTTGGGTAGTATACACACTGCAGGTAGAGGCTCAGAGGACAATGTTCCTCCACACACAAAAAGATGATGCACATAGAAAAACACCATGGCTGCAATCACACACGCTTTTAGGTGCGAGTGCCTGATGGATTGAAAGGGGCGATCAGACACCAACACCTGGGAAGCGTCCCACAGTCATCAGCAATGCATGCTGCTCTGCCGCAGAAGCGGAGTTAGAAGACACCAGGGAAAGTCTAGCTCTAATGGGCTCTGATGAGCCACAGATGGACTTTTCCCCGTCTGATCGCACAGGTATGCTCTCATGCCATCAGGATGGTCTGATTATGCCATCCTGGCTTGGTGCCATTCCCCCCCCCTTCACAGTATGCACATCATCGCATACTCCTTAGGAGGCCCTCGGTGTGGAGGTGTGATCCCTCATTTATGCGCATGGGAAACGGCCAAAAAACCCCAACTCACCCGCAGTTGTGTCTGATCACACAGTGATGGGCTGAGCCCACAGCTACAAAGGGAGGTGTGATCTCACAACTGCATGTCAAATTCCTCTGGAGGAAATAGCCTCACTTCCCCTCCACTTCAACTGGCACGAGTGACTGCAGCCCATGTCAAAGAGAGGCTAAGTTCAAACCTTTCTCCTTTGACATCAGGTTTTCTATGTGGAATATATATATATATATATGTAGGAACATTCAGTCCTGTGAGACTCTGCCTGCAATATGGTGCAGCCCAAACCAGCTCAGAAAGACTTTGCCTGATATACCGAGTATCAAAATACAAATGCCAGAGGCATAACATACCAGGGATGACTTGTCTTTTGCCCAGCTCTACTTGCAGTGGATCACGGGCAAGCGAGCTATCGATGATACGGCCATCTTCAAGAGAACCCTGCAAAGGAACAACACTCTATACGCCTGCCATATTCAACTTGAGCAAGTGCTATCACAGCTCTCAGCTGCCACCACTTTTGTATCTCATTTAAAAAAAAACTATTGAAGAGGGAACATGAAAGCTTGTGGTTTTAAATGGTGTATCAAAGCCTTCAACTGTATATATAATTGTTCATCCTTTTAAAAATGGAATACCTCTAAAAGCAGCAGGTGGCAGACTTCACCTTAGAAGAGGTGTTCCCTCTTCTGTCTCAAACAGAAGAGACCTCGTCTTTCATGACAGTAACTCAGGGTTGCCAACTGTCCTGTCTCTCTAATAAAGGTTTAATGGGATTTATTTTACCAGATGATGTTATTTCCCTCCATGCCATGAAAAGTTTCAGGCCCCTCCCCCATTTCCACACATTAAGCCTCTATTTAGGGGAACAGGACATTTTTCTGCAGACTTCTTTGCTATCCTATAGTAGCAACATGCATGACCTAAAAACAAAGAAAATATTTATCCTTCAAAACAGTTGTTACTATCCCTGTGCAGATGCACCCATTTTAATGAACAGATTATTCTATTTATTTATTTATTTTTCACATTTATATCCCGCCCTCCTCGTAGGCTCAGGCTAACAAGAGGCATATGCCATACCAACAATTAAAACCAAGATAAAATATTCCATCCACATTAAAACAGCAGTGCTCGAATTAAGTTATTAGTACACAGTTGGGGTCAAAAGATCTTCTGGTCTCCACCACCAGCCCAGTTCCAGATGTTGTTCTGGCAATGTTCCCTTTATATTGCCGGCTCTTCTGGTCTTCTTCTTGCCAGGGCCATCTCACTGCACCACCCGAGTTAGCGTCACAGTGGTGGTGCAGCAGGGAGCAGCAACTCCTACTCGAAAGCCTGGGGGAAGAGCTCCATCTTACAGGCCCTGCGGAACTACATAACGTCCCACAGGGCCCGGATCTCCCCCAGGAGCTCATTCCACCAGGTAGGAGCCACCGCAGAAAAAGCCCTGGCCCTGGTCACAGCCAATTTGATGTCCTTGGGGCCTGGGACAACCAGGAGATTTTGTGCCCCGGACCGTAGTGCTCTTGGGGAAACATACGGGGAAAGGCGGTCCCTTAGGTAAGCTGGACCCTGGCCATATAGGGCTTTATAGGTAAGAACCAGCACTTTGAAGCAAATCCGGTACGCTATCGGCAGCCAGTGCAGCGCCTTCAGCACAGGCTGGATGTGGTCCCGCCTAGTGAGGCCCATCAACAGCCTGGCCACCGCATTCGGCACTAGCTGCAGCCTCCGGATTTGCGACAAAGGCAGCCCCATGTAGAGAGCGTTGCAGTAGTCTAACCTCGAGGTGACCGTTGCATGGATCACTGTGGCCAGGTCATTGCGGTCGAGGAAGGGGACCAATTGCCGCACCAGCCGAAGATGGTAAAAGGCTGACTTGACAGTGGCTGCCATCTGGGCCTCCACCATTAATGAGTCCAGGAGCACCCCCAAGCTCCTAACCCTTGACGCCGGCACCAACAGCGCCCCATCGAAGGTCGGGAGAGGGAGACCCAACCCTGAACCGGCCCAGGACCTCCGTCTTCACCGGGTTTAGTTTCAGTCGGCTCAATCTGAGCCAACCAGCCACAGCTTGCAATGCCCGATGCAGGTCATTGGGGCTAGAGTCCGACCGGCCGCCCAGCATCAGATAGAGCTGGGTGTCATCTGCATATTGATGACACTCAAGCCCATAACTCTGGGCAATCTGGGCAAGGGGGCGCATATAGATGTTAAATAACATCGGGGACAGCACAGCCCCCTGAGGCACCCCACACTCAAGAGGGTGCCTCCGGGACCGCTGATCCCCGATCACTGCCCTTTGTCCCCGATCTTGTAGGAAAGAAGCAAACCATTGCAAGGCAAGTCCCTGAATTCCCACGTCGGTGAGGTGGTGGGCCAGCAGCTGATGGTCGACCATATCAAACGTGGCCGACAGATCTAACAACAGCAATGCTGCCACACTGCCTCGATCCAGATGCCTTTGGAGATTGTCAGTCAGGGCGACCAATGCCGTCTCAGTCCCATGACCCGGGCAAAAGCCGGACTGGAAGGGATCTAGGATAGAAGCATCATCCAGAAAGCCCTGTAGCTGTAACGCCACCGCCCTCTCTATAAGTTTGCCCAAATAGGGCAAATTGGACACCAGCCGGTAGTTAGATTCTACTAACATCCATGCAATTCCTCAAATAAGTGACAGCACTAACAGATTCATATGTCAATCTAAGCCTACTTTTTTTTCCAGGCCAATAAAGCTTGCTTGAAATTAAACATCTTAATTCACTGTAGAAGATCTTCAGACAGGCTTTAACAAACCTCTGGGGAAAGCTCCGGAACTGAGAAGCTGCTTCAGAAACTTCTAAAAGAAACAACTGAAATTGGTTTATTCACTGTCCTACTAAGCTCTATTCAGTGAGAGTCACTCCCAGGAAAGCATTCTCAGGATTGCACTGTCCCTGTGTAACACAAGCCAGTCAGTGCTAAAAGCAGTGGAACCTATTTTGCTGACCTAAGCAAAAAGTAATCCTCCCACAGCTTGTTTTATGAGTATATAGCCTCTTTCCTCTCTTCCTCTGACATCCCTCCCCTCACACACCGCCCAGCGCGGGGGAAACCTCGCGGCAGGCACAACTGCTGACGTGTTCGTGTTCGTGCGGCTTTCCCTTCCTCACAGGCAAGCCTGCGCCGCCCCCCGCCCCACCCCTTTCACCTACCGTGTAATGGATTTGAATTGTATCGCCCATCGCCGAGTACTCCGCGCAACCCTCGGGGGGCGGCACCTGCAGCAGCAAGAGCGAAGAAAACGCGAAAGAGATTGCATCAGTTTGTCCCTGCAATACCAAGATGCCAAGAGGCTCTCTACTCTGCCGCAGCTTGGATCGGAACGGGAATCGAGGGCATCCCTGACACCACACCACACCCACCCCAAAACAAGTGTAGGCCCCCTCGGGGAACAAACTTGGACGCCGGAGAGCTGGGCTTTCCAGGGAAAGGCTTGTCCCTTTTAGAACTCTGGAGCTGGGACCCACGTGCTTATCAACTCTGATCCTCGCAGCAGTCACACACTGGTGGGGGGGGGGGGGTACTCCGGCCGTGGATTTTAGACGCACGGCTTTCTTTTGACAGGGCTAAGGTAGCAGGCAAGTGGCTGTGGGAAGGGAGGACCACCATCTGGGCGCCCGGTTCCCCCCTCTGCCTCCGTTCGCAGCCGAAGGGGCGCGCCCGGTGTCATACACGCACACTCCCGCCCCCAGCAGTGGCATCAAGCGGGAGGGGGTTCATCCAGCCGGCCCACACGCCACGCACACGACTCACCAAGGTCTCCAGCTGCAGCGCTCGGAGCGGAGTTTCGCTTCTGCTTTCTTCTGCTTCCTCCTCCTCCTCCTGGTCCCGGCTCGTAGCTCCCCAGCCCAGGAGAAGGAGGAGGCAAAAAAGGAGGCTGGCGCGGTGGCGGGGAAGCATGGCGAGAGGAGGCAGCAGGCCAGGGGCACAGAGAGAGCAGCAGCTGCCGGGCTTGTACCTAAGGCCGGGGTGCCTTCCTGGCGCCGCCTCCTTCTGCCCTCTTCCCCGCCCTAGAGGACGGAGCGAGCAGGGGGCCCGCGGAGAACAAGCTGGACGTCGGAGAACTCCGGAGCGGGGATCCACGTGCGTGTTAGCCGTCACACGTGTGTGTGTGTGTGTGGGGGGGGGTGTTGGAAAAGGCGATGCCTGGTGTACAAAGAAGAAGAGAAGAAGACCCTGCAGGGGGCAGCAAGAAGACAACTAGATAGGATAGTCTCTGAGCTAGAGCTGTGGTTAGGAACCTATCGCTTTCTCTCCTCTTTCCTCTCTAGTATATTAGTGCCTAAATAAATCTTTATCTACTCTTTATCAGCTTGTGGGGTACCTTTGCTGCGTTGTTAATTACTCTGCCAAGGGGGGGCACTCCAACCATTGGTTTTAGGTATGGCTTTCTTTTGACAGGGATAGGTGCCAGGCAAGTGGCTGTGGGAAGGCAGGACCACAATTTGAGTGCCATTTAGATTGGTATACCCCACTTTCCTCAGCAATGGGGTGCCAACTGGTGCTGCTCTCATTTTGTCCTTGCAACCACTCTTTGAGTGACTAGCCTTCCAGATCTGTGACTGAAAAGCCCTGTCTCTGGTAATCACTGGCTTCACCCCTGGACATAAACCAAGACCTGGTGAGTGCTATGTGAAAAAGAAGCTTAAAGGAACAAAAGATGTGGAGTCTGAGGAGCAGTAGCTTGGAGAAGAACGGGAGGAGTGGAGGTAACAGCAGACTGAGGAGGCCTGGCTGAAGAGAGCACTGGGCACCCCAGCTGAGGATCTGCTCCAGGCATCTGATGAAGTGGGCACAAAAACTCATGCCATACTAAGAAGGTGTTAGTCAGGGAACAGACTTACAAGGGCTGATTGAAAAGTTGGCAACACAAGTATGCACAGAAACATGTGCTAGTTAAGAGCAACAAAGATGGAAGTTCAGCAGGTGTAGCTTTCCTGGCAAGACAAGCTTACACCAACCACAGTTTCTGTTTACATAACTACTAATGTTAATATTAATCTTACTAAAGACTGGCAAACTAGGAGGGGGAAATCCTTTTCAAAAGCCAGCCTAGTGTGCTGGTTGGAGTGTCAGACTGTGATCTGAGACACCCAGGTTCAAATCCCCACTGTTCATGGAAGTTCACTGGGTGACTTTTGGTCATCAGTCACATTCTCACAGTCACAGGTTTGTTTGGATAATAAACTGGAAAAGAGGAGAATGATACCATAAACTGCTTTGGATCCCTGTTATGGAGGAAAGTGAGGCATATATGCCTGTATGAATAAACAAAGGCCCACCATGCTATGACTGGGAGACTTTGGGCCAGCTACCACCTCTCTACCTAGCGTATCTCACAGGGCTGTTGGAAAGATAAAGAGGGGGACCATTTATCCCACCTTGAGCTCCCTGAAGGAAAGGTCAGATAACCACCAATAGACCAGATAAAGCCAAGCTGCTTCCTGGGTATCAGGCACTAAGCAGAAATGGAGATCCAGCATACCTGTGCCATAGCTACAAAACTACAGACTCACAAACTGCTGCCACTGCAACTAATGTGGAAAACAACACACACATCGCTCTGAGCATACAGGTGTGTTACAATTAATTTCATATCCACAGTTGTCCGCAGAAAGCCTGTAAATGGCAACGTGCATTCAGCTCAAAAGTAAAGATAACCAACAATCCTGGATTAACCATTAAGCAAAACAAGCAGGTGCTTAGAGCACCAAGGGAAGGGGGGCACCTTGGAGATGAAATATTTTTTTCAGTCATTCTTTCTGTTATGGCTACTCATAAGAAATGACAGGCAGTGGGACCACTAGCACCGAAAAGGGGGCAGCAGGGGGCAACTATGTGGCAAGAAAGAGAGGATGCTTTATCTCTGCTACAGAGACAGAAGCAGATTTGTTACACCAGATTAGTTTTGAGGACTTGATCAAAGGCTTTACAATTTTAAAAAGTATGAGAAAATTTTTTAAAGTATAAATACAATTATAAGTAGGTAACAATAAGCATTATTTTGCATCTTCTGATCCATATATATTGAAATGCTATATAACTTCAAGGCTAGAAAGCAATGGAATAAAAGGTGTTTTGTACAAACAATGATATTTCTCCATTAGAATATGTTTATAAAAATTGTCCACCAGCATTGATTTCTGTAGAAAGGATTTTAAAAATTGAGAAGTATGCTCTTGAGTTCATATGATTTCCGTAGAGATAACATCAGATCATATTTTGCCTTATAATCTTTGGGAGGTTGATTAAAATAATTTTCAATTTTTTCTTGTATTTGCACTTTTCTGTAACAATTTTATTTAAAAATGCATTAAAAAGTGTTGAATTTTTGCATTTTTTCTATTGTCTAATTGTAAGTAAATAATTTGCTTAGATTGCTTACTGCTATTTCTTGTTAAACAAATAATTTTTTAAAAAGAAGTTTATATTTGATAGAGTTGTGGGGTCTGGCCTGGCGGATGGCCTGGAAGAAAACTGAATGTTTAATCTCTTATTTCACCTTCAGCACTTACTGAGTCTTAATGCCTTGTCAGTTAAACAATGGCAGGGCTTAGGGGCACCATTGCTGGGCTGTGCTTAGGGCATCAGTTGGCCTTAACCTGGCCCTGGTAACCAACCATATGGAACTAAAAAGACTGGGCAGTTCCACCCAGGAACTTGCTTGCAGACACAGATTGCATTTGGCATTTTATGAAAACTGATATAGAAAGTAAACATGTTGGTGACTGTCACCTTGCCTATGTCCCAAGAAAGTCACCACAAAAGAATTTCTAGAGCAGGAGGCAAAGGATCTGATCCTGGAGGGCTTTGAAGGGTAGAAACAAAACAGAAGGTCTGGGGGGGAATGATTTCTAAAACCCAAGAACTTGGGCACGTCTGGGTTCTGAATTGACCCAAGCAAAGGAAACAGCTACTGCAATATGCCATTCACAACTGGGGAAAATATTTGAATTCTTTGTCACCAGCTCTGTACTCTGTACATATTGCGTGTTGGTTAGTATCAGATGTTACATCTGGCAGCATGTACAGGGAGAATGCACAACACATGATCCTCCCAATATCAGTGATTGCCACTTGTCATTTCACAAGTGCTGGGAAATCAGGATTCTGAAGCTTTCAGACAAAATGGCAACCATGTGTATCAAGAAGACTGCATGCAGCATGCTGTCTCTATAGGTGTGGTTAAATGTAATGCCTAAAAAGGATTAAGGTGCTAGGCATCTGAGTAACCAAGCTGCTACAATGCTTCCGGCTCTGAAGTTATGTATAGTTGCCCTCACAGATTGGAGGAGAAAACAGCAGTCAGATTTCTTGTAGATGTTGACCTGGCACGGCTAATAAGAGGGCTTTTGTATTAAAGGACACATTTGAGACTATTTTGCTAGCTACTGTAAATTGCCATTCATCTGTTAGTAATGGTTAGACTGTGGGCCTAGGATCTGGGAGACCCAGGTATGAAAGCTCACTCTGCCATGGAAACTTGCTGGGTGATCTTGAGCCAGTCACACACTTGCAGCCTAACCTACCTCACAGGGTTGTTGTGAGAATAAAATGGAGAAGGGGAGAATGTTGTAAGCCATTATGGGTCTCCTTTGGAAACAAAAGTGGGGTATAAATAAAGCAAATAAATTTAAAAAACAGTCTTTTTCACACATGATGAAGGCTGAAAGCATTCTGTTGTTCTTAAGCCTGGCAGGGCTGCTTTAATTGAACAAGTGCCAGACATTTTTCCTGGATGCTCTTGTTTTGTCTGCAAGATGAATCAGCCTTACCAGATGTGGAAGCTTTGCAGAGCCAGCCACCAGTCTCTCAGAAGGAAGGTGACAAGCGCAGCAATCTGTCTACTAGCTGAGTTTGGTCAGCAGCAATCTGTCTACTAGCTGAGTTTGGTCAGGAAACGAGCTAAAATCTTCCCACCCAAAGACCTGTGGCTGGCTGGCTAATATTATCATTATGCTTTAATTAATGTTTCATTTGTTTTACTGAAGGTTTATTTATTTACTTCATTTATACTGCCTTTTTACTCAAAGGGGACCCAAAATGGTTTCCGTCATTCTCCTCTCCTCCATTTTATCCTCTATTTTAACCTTCATTTTATCCTCCTCTCCTTCATTTTACCCTCCGGTGACATAGGTTAGGCTGAGAGTGCATGACTGGCCCAAGGTTACTCAGCAAGCCTCTGTGGTCCCAGTTCCTAGTCTGAACCTCTCACACTAGCTGCCTCAACTGCCTCTTGGGCTGACAGGCAGGATATAAATATTTATTTATTTAATTTTACAAAATTTATACCCTGTTTTTATGCCCTCATAAGGACCACCAAGGCAGCTAACAAAAACATACACAATAAAACCATGTATTTAAAACCAGCAAAAACACATCAATAAAACAATTAAAATCAGAACTAAAATACATATATTTTAGTTTGGTGTAGCAAACTAATTAAGTGCGCGGACTCTAATCTGGGAGTACCCGGTTTGATTCCCCACTCCTCCACTTGCACCTGGCTGGATGACCTTGGGCAAGCCGTAGTTCTGATAAGAGCTGTTCTTGAAAAAGAGCAGTTTCTGTCAAGAGCTCTCTCAGCCCCACCTACCTGACAGGGTGTCTGTTGTGGGGAGGGAAAGGGAAAGGAGTTTGTAAGCCGTTCTGAGACACCTTTGGGTAGTGAAGGACGGGGTATAAATCCAATCTCTCTCTCTCTCTCTCTCTCTCTCTCTCTCTCTCTCTCTCTCTCTCTCTCTCTCTCTCTCATATGTACATATGTACTGTCAAGTTGGAACCAACTGATGGTGACCCCAGGAAGGGTCAAGGCAAGTGAGAAACCAAGGTGGTTTGCCATTTCCTTCATCTGCAGAGCCTTCCTTGGTGGTCCCCCCTCCAAGTAGCAACCCTGCTTAACTTCTGAGCTCTGATGAGATTGGGCTATACTAGGGATGGCCAAACTTGTTTAACGTAAGAGCCACATAGAAGGAACGTCAGAAGTTTGAGAGCCGCAAGACATGAAAAAATATCACACACACATTTTATTGAAAAATATGCAGATTTGCTTTTTATTAACATTAAATGAGACTGCCCAAAATAAAAACAAAAGAGGTAAAAACAGATACTGATGTTTATTTGTCCAGTGATACTTATTTGTTTGGTAATGATAGTTATTTGTCTAAGAGAGAGAGAGTTGGAAAGAATGAAAGAGGTGGAAAGAAAGAGAGAAAGAGAGAGAGACAAATAAAGCAAAGAGATGGGGGCAGGGAGAGGTTGAAAGAAAGCAACTTTAACTTTAAATGTATCCTCCAAGCCCCCCACACCAGCTGGCGTGGCTTATTTAAAGAGGCAAATGCCTTCTCCAAGCCAGCCTGGGGGGAGAGGCTTTGAGAATGCATTTAAAGTTAAAGTTGCTTTCTTTCTCTGCTCCCCCCACCTCAAGCCTACCTAAGGAGGGGAACACTGGCTGGAGAAGGAAAGACCGATCAGGGAGGTATGCCTCTCTTTTGCTTCCCCAGCCACCCTGCTGGGAGCCACACAATATGTGTGAAAGAACTGCATGTGGTTCCCGAGCCAGTTTGGCTACCCCTGGGCTATACCATACCTTTCCACATCCCAAAGTATGCATACAAAACCATAAAAATAATTAAAACATTGGGCAGAAAGGCAGGATCACTGATGGAACATTCGATGAAACAAAGAAGATAGCAACAGAAGGGGACAGATAAGCCTCTCTGGGGAGTGAGTTTCAGAGTTTTCCTGAGTTGCCACCCACTTAATCTCAAAAAGTAGGGGCATTCAAAGCTGGGCCTCTGAAGATGACTGTAGACAGTTCGTTTATAAGGAAATAGCCAGTCCTTTAGGTGTGTTGGTCCCACCTTTAAAGGTCAATGCCAGCACCCTGAGTCCAGGCGGGGGTTCCAATGATTTTTGGGGCTTAGATCTGCCACCAGCCAGCTGGCCAATGAGGGAAGCCCGTGATGTTCCTGATGCAATAATGTCAACTGAAAGTGACATCATCGTATTGCCAATGTCAGGGAGTGCCACTTCAGTTTTTGGGCAAACTCTATGAAGCCAAGATCCCAGTCTGGACCCAGGAGCCTCCCCCCCCCCCCAAGATCACAGGTAGGACCTGATAACCTTAGCTTTGTAGCAAATTGAGAGCTAGGGCCAAGACTGGAGTGATAGGGTCCCTACAACCAGCTCCAGTGAACATCCTGGCAGTAGCATTCTGCACCAGTGGAAGATTCTAAACACTTTTCAAGGGCAGCCCCATGTAGAGTGCATTGCAGTAGTAATCAAATCTAGATGTAACCAGAAGACATCAATTATAACTAATACCAAAATTAAATAATTGACAATTTGCCCTCCTTTCATGGCACTTAAAGTCTGTTTGCTTCACCCTGCCTCATGGTATGGCCAAATCCAGATTTGGTTTCTGTCATCCTTCTCCCTTTGTGGTGGCTGGGGAGTGGGAGGAACCAAGTAAGCTGTCCTGAACTCCATGGAGGAAAGACATGATTTTAAAAAAATCAATTAAAGCAGGGTTTTTTAATGATATAGAATGAATGAGAGGTTATTCTGTATGTGCTTGAGGTCATCTAATGAAATTATTGGTTATAGGGTCAAAAATAGGATAAGAACATAAGAGAAGAGAACATTAGGCCAGTGACCCATCCAGTCCAACACTCTCTATTACACAGTGGCCAAAACCCAGGTGCCTTCAGGAGGTCCACCAGAACTCCAGAAGCCCTCCCACTGTTGACCTCCCCAACCACCAAGAATACAGAGCATCGTGCCCCAGACATAGTGTTCCATCTATACCTTGTGGCTAATAGCCACTGATGAACCTCTGCTCCATATGTTTATCCAATCCCCTCTTGAAGTTGTCTGTGCTTGTAGCCACCGCCACTTCCTGCAGCAATTAATTCCATATGGTAATTACTCCTTGGGTGAAGAAGTACTTCCTTTTATCCATTCTAAGCCTACTGCTCATTAATTTCATTGAGTGCCCACAAGTTCCTGTATTTTGAGAAAGGGAGAAAAGTACCTCTTTCTCTACCTTCTCTATCCCATACATAATTTTGTAAACCTCTTATCATGTCACCCCTCAGTTGTCATTTCTCCAAGCTAAAGAGACCTAACCTCTTTAACCTTTCTTTATAGGGAAGGTATTCCATCCCCTTAATCATTTTAGTTGCCCTTTTCTGCACTTTTTCCAATGCTATAATATCTTTTTTGAGGTGTGGTGACTGGAACTGTACACAGTATTCCAAATGAGACTGTGCCATAGATTTTTACAGAGGCACTATGATTCTGGTTTATTTGTTTTCAATTCCCAATCCCAGCATAGCATTTGCCTTTTTTATTGCAGTCACACTCTGAGTTGACATGTTCAGTCAGTTATCTACCATGATTCCAAGAGCTTTCTTCTGGTCAGTTATCGCCAGTTTGGACCCCATCAAAGTATTTTTATAGTTAGGATTTTTTGGCTCCAATGTCCATTACTTTGCAGTTGCCCATATTGAACCTCATTTCACTGCCTGTTTATACTCACTCTGTGTTTCCTGTTAATTAACAAGTTTTTAATCCACAAGATTAAAAGATTGTCCTCTTATCTCATGACTGCTGAGTTTACTTAGGAGCCTTTGATGAGGAACTTTATCAAAAGCTTTCTGGAAGTTTAGGTAAAAAACATCTACTGGGTCACCCATGTCCACATATTTGTTCACCCCCTCAAAATCTAACAGGTTAGTGAAACAAGATCTCCCCTTACAGAATCCATGCTGATTTTTCATCAGTAGTTTTTGTTCATCAATGTGCCTACTAATTCTGTTTTTAATAATGGATTCCACCAAGCTACCCAGTATTGACATTATACTGACTGGCTTGAAATTTCCTGGATCTCCTCTGGAACCTTTTTTAAAGATGGGGGTTTCATTAGCTACCTTCCAGTCCTTGGGAATGGAGGCAGATTTTTGTGAGGGATTGCATATTTTTGTCAGGAGATCCACAAGTTCACATTTGAGTATTTTCGGAACCCTTTGATGTATGATATCTGGACCTGGTGATCTGTCAGTTTTTAATTTGTCCATCAGTTGCAGGACCTCCTCTCTCGTCACCTCAATCCAACTCAGGTCTTTCGACACACCTCCTGAAATTGGTGGTTCTGGAGTGGGCAGGCACTTCCTGTCTTCCAGTGAAGACAGAGGCAAAAAATGCATTCAGCTTCCCTGCCATTTCCTCTTCATCCTTTAGTGATCCTTTCACCCCTTGGTCATCCAAGGGTCCCACTGTGTCACTGGCTTCTGCTTCGAATACATTTGAATAAATGTTTATTGTTGGTTTTTATGTTCTTTGCAATATGTTCCTTTTTGCCTGTCTGATCACCGACTTGCATTATATTTGCCACAGTCTGTACTCCATTTTATTTACCTCACTCAGACTAGCCTTCCATTGCTTAAAGGAATCCTTCTTACCTTGCACTGCAGTATACATTTTATCTGTGCTTCCAGTAGTATAGTTTTAAATAGCCTCCAAGTTTCCTGACAGGATTTGACCCTCCTTACCTTTCCTTTCAGTTTTTTCTTCACAAGCCCCCTCATTTAAGAGAAGTTGCTGCTTCTAAAGTTAAATGTGGTCATGTTGGTCTTTTGAGACAACTCCCTATTTACATAAATGCTAAACTTAGTAGCATTACCGTCACTGTTCCTAACCGGTGCTATCTCGTTTATATCTGTCACCAGGACCATGTCCAGGATTGCCTCTCCTAGTAGGTTCCGTGACCATCTGCTCTATGGTCTCTTCCATGTACCACACAATTATCTTACCACCAGATGAGGTGGTGGCCACTGGTTTGCACTGCATTTTTAAAGGGTTAAACACGTTAATAAAAGATTGCTCTACAAAGGTCATCATCCATTGTTCAGAGGCAGTATTGCTCATTTCAAGATGTTGGGGGGGGGCACCTGGCTGCCGGAGACCAACATTACTAGTGGCCGTGTTGGTGTGAAGAAGCAGTGGTACCTTTAAGACCAACAAAGTTTTATGGTCTTAAAGGTGTCACTTGATTCAAACTTTATTCTGTCGCTAGACTTGTTAGATTCAAGTTTGATAGCATCTTAGAGCTCAGCAAGATTTTCAGGGTATAAGCTTTCTTACAGTCAAAGCTCCCTTGGTCAGACACCAGGAGAGTAGAAATTGATCTAAGATGTGATCATTATTAACCACTGAGGGTTTTTAAAAAGTGCAGTATGGTGCTGTCACCACTGTGTGGCAGCAGAACATCAACAATTTCTTTTTCGCTCGCTTTCTGGGAGATATGCCCAGCTTCCTTGGAAAGGTAGCCTGACAGTTACATGTCCGCCCTTTCTCTAGACCATCACAGTCTGTGACAACTCATCTCTTGTCTTCCAACTGCCTTGTATCCAGCATAAGCTGCAAAGAGCTACTTTATGAGCCCCCATCCCCAGCACTAACAGCCTGGTTCTTCAGTGCCTTAGCCATTCTCACCTTGTGAATGTCCTTGCGGAAGGATCACTAACCCAACTTGCATTCTTCTAGATGTTGTACAAACATTAGCCACCCACCTCCACAAACAGGAAAGGGATGTCTTAGAAGAATTAACCTGCACTGCAACACAGACAGAATCATTGCCTTCTAGGCCTCTTGGTTGCCAAGCTCCAGCTGAAAGCCATGGGATCCATTTCCCATTCTACAGATGGGGCCCCAAGATAGTTAAGAGTCAAAGGCTTCAGTGGCAGAATATCTGCTTGGCATGCACACGGTCCCAGGTTCAGCCTCCAGTTAATGATCAGGTAATAGGTGATGTGAAAGACCTCTGCCAGAGACCCTGGAGAACTGCTGCATGTCTGAGTAGACAGTACTGACTTCAGTGGACCAATGGTTTGATTCAGTATAAGGCAGCTTCATGTGTTCAATCTGCTAGACAGAAGAAGAAGAAGAAGAAGAAGAAGAAGAAGAAGAAGAAGAAGAAGAAGAAGAAGAAGAAGAAGAAGAAGAAGAAGAAGAAGAAGAAGAAGAAGAGGAGGAAGAGGAAGAGGAAGAGGAAGAGGAAGAGGAAGAGGAAGAGGAAGAGGAAGAGGAAGAGGAAGAGGAAGAGGAAGAGGAAGAGGAAGAGGAAGAGGAAGAGGAAGAGGAAGAGGAAGAGGAGATTGGATTTATATCCCGCCCTTCACTGCCCAGAGGCGTCTCAGAGCGGCTGACAAACTCCTTTCCCTTCCTCTCCCCACAACAGACACCCTGTGAGGTAGGTGGGGCTGAGAGAACTTCTGACAGAAACTGTCCTTGAGAGAACAGCTGTGCCAGAGCTTGTGACTGACCCAAGGTCACATCAGCAGGTGCAAATGGAGGAGTGAGGAATCAAACCTGGTTCTCCCAGATAAGAGTCCACACACTTAACCACTACACCAAACTGGCTCTCTTGAAGTTGCCAGTCCCTTCTGTAACTTGCTTCTCTTCCAGTCACCTCTAGGGCTGCCAACTGAGGGGTGTGTGGGGGTGGGGCGGGCTCACTTCCAATCTTAATTCTGTCATAGAAGCTTGTGGACTGACCTCAGGCTGGTCACTTTCCCTCAGCCTAGCCTCCTCCACAGGGAGATTGTGATGTGGAGGAAATGCAGAAGGGGAGAACAATGACATAAACTGCTCCGAGCCCCCATTGGGGTAAAAAAATAGATATAAATATCTAAATACATTTTAAAAAATTTACATTTCTGTCCTGCCTTCTGCAGAACTCAGGGCAGGGTAACCAGGGTTCCCAGGTACTGGCAAAAATAAGATCCAGATTTACTTAGCTTCAGCAAGGTGGTTGTATCCTATACTTTAGAATGCGTGCCCTGGGCACTGTTTATTTATTTACATTATGCATATCCTACCTCCCCCCCGTGGGCACCTTACATAATTCTGCTTTCTTCCATTTTATCCTCACAACAACCCTGTGAGGTAGTCTAGGCTGACAGTTTGTGACTGGCCCAAGGTCACCCAGCAAACTTCTATGGCAGAAGGGAGATTTAATCTCGGGTCTCCCAAATCCTAGTCTGACATCATCAGACTGCCATTGTGCTTTGAACTGCTTTATATGCTGAAATCAGCAGGGGGCTTTTGAGGGCCCAGAAAAAAGGATTATTACCTACTAGAATCTACGCATCAAGCACCTGTCAAAAGAATGGTTACAGTAGAAAATCCAGAAGTTGGCAGATCAAATCTCAACACACCTATACCTGCTGGACCTGAGTCCCCATTGCCCAATTGTGTACCCTGAAGACTGGTTTTGCTGCATTCCACCAGCACTGTATCACCACCTTTCTCTCTTCCATACAATGTTAAACTAAGCAAGCCCCAGTTGCAACAATGCTTGGAGGAAAAGGTGAAAAAGCTGTGAAATGGTCCCTGCAAGGGCAAGCTGGGTGCCCCTGGTGACAGGATAGGCATGCCAGCTATTTCCCCCGCTGGGATGCTGCCCCCATTGCCATTCCAGGGCTTTGGCTGTCCCCCTCCACCCTGACATACCAGCCCTGGTTGCTGCGATGAGACGAAGACAGACTGGCGGCTTTTAATGGGATTATGGGCTCTTCCCCCTCCCCCGGCCAGAGACAATGCAAGATGGATGAGCCCAGCACTGGTGAGAAACAAGAGGCAGTCTCTAGCCCAGTTGGGGGGGGGTTGTGTGGAAAGGGCTCCGTCTCCCCAACTGATGCTGTCAGTCTTCTTCTTCTTCACCTCTATTGAGCTGAAGAGGAATGATGCTCTGGGAAATACAGCAGAGGGAAGCAGGTAGTGCCATATGGAAGTGCCCACAGCAGCATTGCCATACAGTGAACATTTGTTGGGTGATCCTGGGCTGAAAACAAAGTGGAGCACATGAGAATCATGGATATCACCATAAGCTTGTTGGAGGAAGGGTCAGTTAAAAATGTGGTTGGTTGGTAAACAGATCCCAGCAACCAGGGGGCATGGCTCAGTGGTAGAACATTTGCTTTGTGTACAAAAGGCCATAGGTTCAGTCCTGACAATCTCCAGTTCAAAAGAGCGGGTAGTAGGTGATCTGAAAGGCCTCTTGCCTCGGGCACTGCCAGTCAGAATAGACAAACCTGACCTCCTACCTAGGTATAAAGCACTTTCATGTGTTTGATGTGTGCTCAGCCACAGAAGCCCTGGCTTTCAGGCCCCTCTACTCAAGTTCATAAATGTTCCTCATAGTGCTAACAGCGTGCTAGGTGCTGTAAAAATCAGGAATAGGCTGCTGTAGTTGAAAGTGGGGCTCCAGACCTGGTGAGAGATGTATGGGTTGTTGCACCAGTTGGGAACAGTGACCATAATGCTACTAAGTTCAGCATTCATGTCAGTGGAAAGTTACCCCTAAAGTCCAGAACAGTAACATTGGATTTTGAAATGGCATATGCTCGAGAATTAAGGAACTCAGTTGTGAGATAGCTGATCCACTAACCTGTATATGTAACCTATCAATAAATTCAGTTGCTGTATCAGAAGACTGGAGAGCAGCAAATGTTTCATCAATTTTTAAAATGGGATTCAAAGGGGAATAGGGTTGCCAGCCGCCAGGTCCAGGTGGGGTTTTGCCCACTTCAGAGGACTTCAATCCACCTCCACTGAGCTGGTGGGCAGGGGAAGCCCCGCCCCCAGCCCCACCCCCGAGGACGATCACTCACCCAGCCACCCTCTCCCTCCCCTTTTGCCCAGTTTAAAAGGCTTCAGTTGGTCGGCGGGGACCACGTGGCCCATCAACCAGCTGGATGGCCCTTTAAATCCAGCAGGAGAGAGGAAGGGGGAGGTCGTGGGGCAGGCTCTGCTCGTATAAAAAACCTTTAAAGGGTCTTTTTGCAAGTGGGGCTGTGGCATGGAGGGCTGGGGGAAATCAAAACCATCAAGACAAACAATTAACATTTCCTGATGTTTAGTGTAGTGGTTAAGAGCAGCAGACTCTAATCTGGAGAAGCAGGTTTGATTCTGCACTTTTCCACATGCAGCCAGCTGGGTGACCTTAGGTCAGTTACAGTTCTCTCAGAGCTCTCTCAGCCCCACGTCTCACAGAATGTCTGTTGTGGGGAGGGGAAGGGAAGAGGACTTGTAAGCTGCTCTGAGTCAAAGGTGGGGTAGAAATCCAACTCTTCTTCTTTTTTAATTATATCTGGAGCAGGAAACCAGCCAGAGAAGTAATTGGGCCTTTGGACAACCAAGGAATAAAGAGATTGGTAAAGGGGAGATAGCAGAGACGCTCAGTTGATTTTTTGCCTCTGTGTTCACTGTGGAAGGTGTGGGGTCTGTATTCATGCCACAGTGACTATTTTCAGGAAGGGAGTCTGAAGAACTAAGTTAAATGGAGATGGCAAGAGCTGAAGTTCTAGACATGTTGGGAAAATTTTAAAAGTCTCCATCTTTAAAAAGGGGTCCAGATCTACTTACCCATACATGTAACCTATCACTACATTCAGCTGCTGTAACAGAAGTCTGGAGAGTAGTAAATGTTACAGGCCGATCAGCCTAATATCTGTCCTAGGGAAATTAGTAGATACTATAATCAAAGGCAGAGTTATTAGGCACACAGAGGAACAAAGCCTGCTGAGAGAAAATCAGCATGACTTCTGCAAAGTGAAGTCCTGCCTCACCAATCTTTTGGAGTTCTCTGAGAAAGTGAACAAGCATATAGGGAACAGTGACCCAGGAGATGTTGTACAAACTTAGCAGTCATGGGATAAGAGTACAGATTCTCTTATGGATTAAAAATTGGTTAAATGGTACTAGGAATAAATAGACAGTTCTCACAATGGAAAGTAGTAAGCAGTGGGGTCCCACAGGGATCAGCATTGGGACCGGTACGATTCAATTTATTCATAAATGATGGTGAAAACCAGGGATGACTGTGAAGAGCTCCAGGGGGATCTCCACAAATTGGACAAGCAGGTAACAGTATGGCAAATGAAGTTCAACATCAGTAAGTGCAAGGTGATGCACACTGGGACAAAAACATCCCAGCTTCAAGTACAGGCTAATGGGGGTCTGAAGTTGCTGAGACTAAGAGGAGAAAAAGATCTTCAGGTCAAAGCAGAAAGCTCAATAAAAGTGTCAACCCAGTGTGCTTTAACAGCAAATTCTGTTGGGGATTTTTAGGAAAGGCTGATATTATAACACTCATTGGAGAAAGGACATCACAGGGTGGGGAAAAGAGGGTTAGGGGGTTGGAGCACCTTCCCTATGAGTAAAGGCTGAAGAGTCTGGGATCTTTCAGTTTAGAAAAGTGACCACTAAGGGGACACAGAGGTTTATAAAATTATGCATGGGGTAGAGAAAGTTGACAATAGAACTTTTTCTACCTCTCCCGAAAGTCAAGGGCATCCGATGAAGCTGATAGGCACTAGATTCAGAACAAAAGGAAATACTTCCTTACACAGCAAGTGATTAAAATGGGATTAGACAGATTAATGGAGGATGGATTTATCAGTGGCTATTAGCCATGGTGACTAAAAGGAGCCCCTGCATTTAGAGGTAGTAACATCAGTGCCAGGTGGCAACATCAGAAGGCGGCCTTTATGCCCAGCTTTGGACCTCTGCGGGAACTGATTGGCCACTGTGTGAGACAGAATGCTGGACTAGATGGACCCCTGGTCTGATCCAGCAAGGCTCTTCTTATATAGTCCAAAGGCCATTTTCTCCAGGAGTCAAACAATAGTGAAACCTGAACAGCTGTCAGCAGGGAGCATCACACAACATATCCGAAAGAGAAATGTAACTCATTTAGTACATTTTAATCCCACCCTTCCTTCAAGATGCTCAGGGTGGCATTAAATGGCTCTACCCTCTTCCATTTTGAGCCCCACAATAGGATAAAGCTTAGGTGAGACTGAGAGAATATGACTGGTCCATGGTCAGCCAGTGAGTTTCAGGTCAGGCAGAGATTTGCCCCCAGATCTGCCCCTCAAACTAGCTCAACCCTCTCAACCAAGACAACGCAATGCAGCATTCAGCTATGAAATTTTTCAGAGTTTTCCAACATTCCTTCCTGTACAAATGACATTACAAGCAATTATTTTTCACAACAGGTATAGTCTAATCAACGGTCACAGAAAATTGCTTCCTTACATGGATCTGGTCCACAACCTGCCAGATAACTAATCATGGATTAAAAGTGATCAGAGAGAGAACTGCCATGTCAGCACTGAGAGCTAGAAAGTGAATAGGCAGGAAGATTCTCTTCAGGTGAATCCAGAAATATTTTAACTAATAAAGTTGTCACAAGAAGGTTCTGGCTAAACCAGCCCCAAGACACATCTAGTTCTACATCCTGTTTATCATGCTGGACAACCAGTGACTCAGTTTAGAGAGGACAACTCTTAATCTGAGCACCATCACCCCCATTACTGTCATGTGCTGATTTGATTCCCAGCGACAGAAAACTTTTAAAGCACCAGCATGACATAACAGGGAGTCAGACTAGGATCTGGAGACCCAGGTTTAAATCTGCACAGCCTTATTTTTATCTCTTAAATCTGCACTCTGCCATGAAAACTTGCTGGGTGACCTTGGGCCAGTCACATATTCTCAGCTTAACCTACCTCACAGGGTTTTTGTGGGGATAAAATGGAAGAGAGGAGAATGTTGTAAGCCACTTTGGGTCTTCAGTGAGAAGACTACAGTATAAATAAAAATACACTTAACTGAGGCCTCACATCTTAGTGCCCCATCCTAACTCCCTTCCCTTTCCGCCCTCCACACCAAAACACTTTTTAAACTGTCTCTGAACAAAGTGGAACACCACCAGGACAAGGACCAGATCTTTGCTTTGTATAAGAGATCAAACTGGAAAGGAAGTCTAAATTCATTTTTTATTCTTCCATGAGATTTGTATAGCTTTCTTATGGTCCTTTTATTCCCATTTTTAAAAAATGTGTACCTTTTTTTTAAAAAAAGGGTACCCTTTCTGTCAAGACTGCAACATGATGTAAAGTTTCCACTTCTAGTACAGAAAGATGAATTTGGGTCTAGCAGGAAGGGAGCAGTCTGATTTGAGCACCAGCATTGATTTACAGCAAAACAGGTTAAGGTTCCATCCTTGCTTTCCCACAGATCACTGAGATGAGCTTCATTTCTAAGCTCCCATTCAGACTTTCATGGTACACCCAATATCCCTTGATCACAGAGATGTATTGAGGAAAAGTACTCTGCTGAGACATCCCTGTCTGTGGATGCTTGCTGTGTGTGACTTCTCTCACCTTCATCCCTCCCCCCCTTCAAGGGAGGAGACTTGCAGTCAAACAGAAAAAAAAATATATACTCACAAGTGTTTAATTCACATCTCTAATGTGCCAAGGTCTGGAACACCATTCTAATCCTCTGGGCCTCAGAATGCCTCACGCCACCCACCCCCAGCCAAAAATCACCCTAATGTGTTTCTTGTAGACAGGTCAACAGAGTTAAGGAATTTTTAGTTGATCTGCCTTTTAATTACATTTAAATACACTTGCATATTACAAAAATCTACTTTAAAAGTGCCATTTGAAATAGTGAAGCATGAGATAACTTCAGTTTAGTAAAAAAAAAAAACCACTCATGGACCTGAATCCATCAGAACAGTTCTGCAAATAGGAATATTTCTGCCCATGGGAAGTGAATTTGTCTCCCTTCAAACAGCAGCAATTTGGGCTGCAGTCAGAGAATGGAGTCATATTCTGCAGGTGGAAATCTCTTCCGTCCACGGAAGTACTCCAGTGGATCCAAACCATTATTAGAACAAAAGACTTACCTAATTTGTCGCACAGTCCAATTTAGACGGAAACAAAGCAGGGCGGACAATTAAGAAATGCTTGATCTACTCCTTAAAGATCATAACCCTGTATTTCACATGCATTGTTTGGTTTTATTTATGTACTTCAGGCCACATTCTAGCCAAAGTGTCATTGAATAACTTAGCTCATTGAATAGCAGGTCCCAAATGGTAGGGGTTGAAGGCCTTTCTGAAGCTAAGTGCACCTGGGTCTAGTCAGTGCCCAGATGAAGATCTCCTGGGAATCTTATGTACACTGTCATGCATACCATGATTGAAGAAAAATGGGATCTAAATATAATACAAATAAGGGACGTTCTTTTAATTCTTTTAAGATTTGGGGTTTTGCAGGAAATTAAGGTTAACAGACCACAGTCTGCACGGCTGTCAAGGTACCAATAAAGGGGCTGCAATATGTGTGTGTGTGGGGGCGCATGCGTGTGTGAGAAGACGAGTTAGATTGGGAGAATCTCTCATACAGGGTTGTTTGGATGACAACATGGAAGAAGGGAGAATCATGTATGCTGCCCTAACCTCCTTGGAGAAAGGGTGGGATCAAAACATTAATAGACGTTTCTCATTTTTCACTGCCAAATGGGGATCCCTTACTAAGAATGCCACTCCAGGACAGTATGATATGTCCCTGAACTTGGCTTCCCATCACTGCAAGCAGCTGCCAACAAAGTGAGATGGGGAAACAACAATGCAGCTTTCATTTCGATTTTCTAGAGGGGATGGAAAGAAAAATTCAAGGCTGCTGTTTCTAGCAGCAGATCCAAGTTGCTCATCATGTATAGTTCTGCCCTAATTCTCAGGCATCCCAACAAAGAAATGTTCCTCCTCACATAACTATGGGGAATTGGAAAGGGGCTTTCTAGCAGGTGAATGATTTGAAGTGACCTTCTATATAAAAGAGACTAGTACATTCAAGGGCCTTTTCTAGCTGCACACATGAAGGGCAAGGAAATCAAAGAAATAGTGAAAAAATTATTGTGGCCTTAACAGATGCATGCCTTTTAGATTCCGTTGAGGAGCTTCTTGAGGTGAGATGTTCAAGTACTGCAAAACAGGAACCACCAGACCAGCTCTTCAATCATGTTTCTACAAGAACTACACTGGCTAGAATGCTCATTGTTATTCCAGGTGTTTTCTTTTGTACACACTCTACTGCATGAACAGGAGTTAGAGTTCAATTGAAAGTTTTGCTGCCAGAACACCAGAATCGTAAGACTGATGCAAAAAAGCAAGGCTCTAGCCCTCATGATTACTAAACTGGGTTTAACAAGGGTTTGAGGAAATGCTGGTAAGATTGAATGGAGGAAATTTTTCTCATTTCTGGGTTTCCCTGATGCCCTCTCTCTGGACTTCCACCCAAATTTATTGTTCTTAGCTCAGGCTGCCCCCGCCCCCAGGCATCCAATGAAAGAAAGGGAACCAGAGAATTTGTTACATAAATTCACTGCCACCTCCTGTGTTGAGTTCTCCTGTCTCTCAGTGAGAAGATGAGTAATGGTAAAAACAAACAAAAAACCTTTCCTGAGAAAGGGCTTGTTTAGTTCTTTACCAGCAACACATAGCCTCAAGGGAGCACCAAGCAGGTGTGCACACAAACAGCGAGGCCTGACCAACTAGCCAGAGGGTCACGTATATTCTGGAATATGTCCTGCACTGCACAAGGATTCCATGACAGGGAAATCAAGGTGGAAAGGGCTTTTTTTAGAGATAGGGAGTGTGAATGTCACAGAGATGCATGAAACTGCCACAAAAAGCAAAGGAACAAGAGCACCGGCACGAAGTTCCGCTTGGGATGTCTCCATTTCAGTTGGAAAATAATCATGCACAGAGGCATCTGCAGACATCAGATTAAAACCCAACCGTCTCCACTTTCCAGCCCCAGCCTCAATAAGATTCCCTTGCACCTATCAAAAACAGGAACAAGGCACCTTGGGCGTGGGAAGCATTGTTACAACTGTGACATTCCCAGTTCTCATTTTGGAGCAGTGGGTGGAACAGAGCCTGAGCTGATGCCCGGAGAGCAGGCAGGCCTCCTCCTTGGATTAGCAACTAATGGGATTTAGCAGCTCATCCAATATCTCCCTTCAATACAGAAGGAGTGGGGGGCTAAATGCCATTCTGAATCAAAGACACACACCCCTCAGCTGCCCTAGCTAAGTACTGCTCAGTTAAGCTGTTTCTAATTAAAGTCAGTAGTGAGCGACATACCCACTTCCACTCTACAGCTAGCTACAGCAACCCCAACCGAAAAGGACAGACGTTGGACACCGGGGGGCGGGGAAGCAAGGATACACTAGTAAGACTTAAAGAATCAACATGGAGATTCCGCTCAGATTTGTCTCTTTTCTGAAAGCCCCATAACACGACACACCAACAGCCCAACCCTATGCAGACTTATTCTAGTCTAAGCCCAATGAAATCAGTTGCCCTGCAGGTCTTACAATTCACTCCCAAGCTATGCTCACACAAATAGTTCCTTTATTTTTACATCCTTTTAAGTGCTTTTACTCCTGATCTGAGCAGAGAAGAGGGGTTGTATACACAGCACATGTATCTTGCACTACTAAACCTTTGTTCACATAAACACAGTAATTTTTGACTGGCATTCCCAAGAGAACGGCTAGCATGGCCAAATAAAAGCCTCTTTGGAGCCCAGTGCACCAATCACAAATGGTGATGCCTAAATCTCCCTGGCTGGCTTCACTCTGGGATAGCCTCTCATGCCTTCACTGCATGCTCATGGGCAGCAGAGAAGACACGAGGTCCTCAATAACACCCCCCCCCCACGGTGCACCTAATCCTGTTTGCCTTTGTCCATGCCAAAATAGCTTAGTGTCATCAGTGGAAGGATATATAAACCAATCATAAAATAGGCGCATTAAAAAAAACACCCCTCAAGCACCAGACTGGAGCCGGCAGCTACATAAAACAAGTTTAATATCCAATGGGGGGGGGTGCACAGAGGTCGTGGTGCATCCAACTGTTCAGGGGGCCGAGAAACACACATCTGGGGAGGGGGGTCACAGCCCAGAGAATGGACAAAATCAGATGGAGGCGGAGCACTTTACACCAAACAAAGGAAGATGTATTTTTTGGAGTGTGGGGAAGAAGAGAAAGAAAGGCGTAAATACATATTTGCCAAGATGGGGAAGGGAGCACACAGTACCAATACTATCCAGAGGCAGATCAGAGTTACATGCAGTGACCTGGGTTTGAACCTAATACAATCATTACCTTCCCCCAAAATAATTAAGGGGGGGAAAGAAGACCCCTCCACATTTACAAACATGGAAAAATACCCTTACTAGAGCCAGAAAATGTTGTAGGGGCAGGGGAATGAGAGAAGGATGTGACCCGTTAAGTGAGACAATACCTACACAGTAAGTAGGTATGAAAAAATACACCCCTGTGAAGCTTCCCAAGACAGGAATCAGCACATTTGGTTATGATGGAAGTATTGAGTTGTTGGGATGCCACAGTGCCTGTGTATACATATATACACACACACGCGCGCGTGCATTCACTAGGGGATGCATGCTGGCAGGGGAAACTTTTTGCTATGGGCAGCTTTAGAGAGCAGTGGTCCCAAATCTACTGCACCAGCTCATACCAATGCCCATTAATGCTGGTCCGTGAGGCAAGGGGGGCAAGACAGAGGAATGTATGTGGCGCAGGAGAATTGAGTCATGGAACATTCCAGTGCCATTTGGTCTAAGGGCTGGGATATAAAGGATGCAGTTTCTTAGCAGCACAGAGTAGCCAACCGCATGCATCGTTCATGAAGTTCACAGAAGAGCAGCATTTCCAGTATTGCAGCCTCAATGTTGCCAGCAGAGGGGGCTGCCCAATACAGAAGATGGAAAGACTAAATATGGGGGGGGGGGGGAATAAAATGATATTGTTCTCCCCCTTTCACAATCCTGAAACCCAGGAGGGAAAAAAGGAGCCTGTTGCTAATCTGCAGCCCTGTATTCTAGAGGGGCTCCAATCTTGCAGTGTGCTGAATCCATTCGTCCCTGCCTGCCAGCACACATGGTGGCTATACCCCTCTCCATGCCGCTCCTCTGCCTCCTGGCTTTATCACCTTGCTTCCCTACCCCACCCACACCAACAGCACGTGAAAGGAAGAAAGCAGCTGCCACTGAGTACTGGTCACCTCTGGTCAGAGAGCCAAGTTTCACAGACCACCAAGAAAATACAAAACTGACCAAAGGAAATTAAAAAAAAAGGGGAAAAAGGCCACAGAATTGGCGCCCAACCCCCACTTGCCCCAACCCCTCCCACCACGCCCATATACTTTATTATCTCTATATATATATTTATCACACACACACACACGCACACACACAGAGACCGTGCAAAAAAATCCCGGCAGAGCCAGAACCCAAAAAAGAGAGAAAGAGAGAGAAAGAGAGAGAGAGAGAAAGAGGAAACCAAAAGTTAACCCCAACCCACCCAGTCCCAACCCCACAGCAACCGGTGCCGGCAAGGGAAAAGCAAACCCGACAGGGAAAGAAAGGGGGGCTGGGGGAAGGGGGGATCAACCCAAAATGGAACAGAGAAGGAGGGGCTTCGCCCACCATTCCCCCCCCCACACACTCATTTCTTGTTCTTCAGCTGGTTGGCCAGCCAATCCAAGCCTTCGTAGAGGCCGTCTCCACTTGTGGCGCAGGTGGCCTGGATGTACCAGTTGCGGTGGCGCAGTGAGTGCAGGCCGAGCTTGTCTGTGATTTCTGCTGCGTTCATGGCATTGGGGAGGTCCTGGGAGGGAAGACAGACATACAAAAAGCATGAAGCTGGCTACACCCCCATAATTCCAGGAGCCTCAGACTCAGCCTGGGCTTCTCTGCCTGTGAAACAGCCCTCCTATCAGCACCAACAGCTTCCAGCAAAAGCTCAGGCTATCATCCAACCCCCTTCCTTTCCCAGCGGCCAGGCTCCTTCACTGTGGCGCACTCCTTCCTGCCTCAGTCTTTCAACTTCCGGGCGATGCAGACCCCGGCTCTCATTATGGTCATCCACACGGCTTAGTGCTATAAGACAAGAATCCAGACTGCCCATAAAGGTCACTTGCCTGAATTTATTTTGCATAATTTATCCTGCTACTAATGGGCAAGAACAAGGCACAACTGCCCCACCCCTGGACACTGGCTCCCCATCTCCCAGCCAGGGTCTTTGCCAAGTGCAACAGGGGCAGCTGTCCCAGGCGCCACACTTGAAGGGGGGCAGCAGTCCACAGCCACCTCCCCCCCCCCTCGGGGGGGAAGAAGAGCAGGACCCTGCTGCCGCTGCTGCTGCCTGCACCTGCCCTCTCTGGGAATCAGGCTGCAGGCATCCAGCAGCAATGGTGGCTCCCGCCCACCTCAGCAGGGGGGTGAGGGCCACTCCTTGCTTGGTCCCAGCATGCTGGTGGGAAGGAGTGCAGCGACTCTGGGGCCTCATCCGGGACTTTTGCCTGGGCCACCAGAATCACTAAACCGTCCCTGCTCAACACCACCCAGTTTGAGATTCTTCTCTCTTTGACCCTAAGGCTCTTGGTTCTAAAAATGTTCTGTGTCAAGGTAATCCTAATTGGCATCCTGTATAAACTTAATACTTCACTTTTGTGTAACTCATTCAATTCTTGCTATTTTGCATAATTTACTCTGTTCCTGTTAGAGGGAGAAGGAAAAGCAGCTATGCTGAAGCCCCAAGCACTGGAAAGTTTATTTGGTCACCCTACTGGATGCTGAGAAGTCAACAATCTCTGCTTTCAAGTGCCTCTTCATAACCATAAGGACTAGAAGTCTGCTTTAAAGAAGCAGCAGGGGTTCTCAGGAAGTTGAATTCTGTATCTGATATTACATGGCTTTTCTACACTTCACAAAACTGCAGCTTCACGGGGTTAAAAGAAACTGCACCTGCCCACAAACTGCTGGCTGCGCAACTGTTCCAAGGCGCTTCCCAGAATGTGGCAACCCTTGCTCCTCCCTTACTACAGAAGGGGTCTGTCAGTATCGCCATACTATTCCATTCGTAGGCTACAGCATCTCTCACACCCATTGGCTGCAACCCTCACTTTGCCTGGAGGAACAGGAATGAGCACCAATTCATGGGTACAGCATATACCACAGGGACAGTTTTAAAGTCAGGCATTAAGAAGTGACTTTTGACCTTGAAGCACACCAGGGCCCTCTAGTTTCCCTGCAATCACATTTGCAACAACATCATGGCCCAGTGTTTTGTTTTTAAACTGTGGTTTGGGGACCACCTAAACTAACTGCAAGACCACAACAGGCAAAAAAGTGATCTAACATTTAAAAACCAGGTTTCCTTGACCCTTCCACTAGCACCGCTGAAGAGGCAAGGAGTACTTTTCTAGTGGAAAGTGAAGAGTAGGCTTGCCCCTTCATCAGCAGAAGCCGCAGCACTGGGCACTGCTCCTCAGGAGGCTGCTCTTTCAAAAAGGCCTTCCGTATGGTGATGTTTAAACTCCCCCACAAAAGTTGAATTTAGAGCCACTCTTATGTACAAATTTTTTAGCTACGGGGCCTGCATGAACATAGCAATTCCCCCCCTCCTCACACACACCCCATTTCCTTCATCCTGCAGGCTGACTGTTTTGACTGCCGAACCCTGTGCAGTGGAGTACAGAGAGAGCAGACCGTCTTGCAAGCCACACTGGAGTAGCTCTACTGAAGAGTCGCTGTGGCACAGGCCCATAAACGCTCATCAGCAATGGCGAGCACAGAGCTGTGAGGCAGTGCCAACAGTTACACAGCACACTAGGTTACCCCATGAATGCAGAGTCAGCTATTTCAACCACAGCCTACTTAGTATCCCAGATAACTTCGACTTGACAAGGACATCATCCTCCATTAAGCCCCCCTTTTTATGATGCTGAAGCAATGCTGCCCCATGCCTGAAGCTCCCAAATGTTCCCAGAGACTACACTGGAATAGAGGCTCATGGCTTCCAGCACTGTCAGCTCCAAGGAGCCAGCAAACTAGAAAGCTGTTACCCTGGTCCTCTCCAAACTCAAGGCCAGAAACAGAAAGGCCAGCAGGCAATTGGGAGACACAAGCGGCTTCCCAGGCTCACTCCCCCTCTACTCAATCCTCAGGGGGAGCCTGGCTGGCAGCCTGACCCGCCAAGACCAAGAAGCCCCCGTTTCTCCCATCCTGGACCCACCTGCTTGTTCGCAAAGACAAGGAGAACGGCATCTCGCAGCTCATCCTCTGCCAGCATCCGCATCAGCTCCTCACGTGCCTCGTTCACTCGCTCTCGGTCGTTGCTGTCCACCACAAAGATCAGACCTGCCAGAGAAAGGAGGTGGCTCTTTGTACAAAAATGTGTGACTGAAACAAGGGAGATTTCCCGGGGTACCAAGGCAAGGGGAGCTACCCAAAGAGAAGACTGGATCTCTGGCCTCTTGGACTGGAAGGAAAGAGGGAGAGGGTGTGCCCCCCCTTTTTTAAAAGCCAAGTGAGAGCTGGGTTTTGCGCGTGTGTTAGTCAGATCCAAGTAAAAGATGGGTGTGAATTTGTATTTTTCCAAGACCCAAGTGGGTATATATTTTTGTACCTTTGCTTGCTGGATGGGCTGGGGTGAGAGATGGTGCCACAAGTCACAGCGTGTGGGGTAGGGAGAGATAGGGTGGTGGGAGAAGAGCAGGCCAGATAAGAATAGCAGAGCACTGCTCCTGACAATGCCCTAGTTGGCCTCTGGAATGAGAAAATGACCCAGGCAGTTGACACAGTCGCTCCCAGGTGCCCTCTCGCAAGTGTCAGAGCCCAGGTAGCCCCTTGGTTTACCGAAGGACTACAAGCAATGAAATGTCAAGGAAGAGAGCTAGACAGACAATGGAGGAAGACTCGGGACAAATTCAATAAGGCACGGCAAAAGCTCATTTTAAACCATACTCCGTGGCAGTGATGAAGGCAAAGGAACAACACTTTTCCGCCACCACTGCATCCGCACAGGGTAGGTCAGCGCAGCTGTTCTGGGTGGTCAGAGGCCTGCTGGGATCTGGCCTGCAGGAGGTGGGACTGCTCAATGGCCCAATGTGACCATTCTGTTCAGCACTCTGCAGATAAAATCTTTTGCATCTGTTCCAACTTTATGTTAGCCGTGACAAGGTCAGATGGTGCCAGGGCGCCAACTTGTCCAACTGTGTGAAATACTTTCCAATTTATTCAGTCTGAGGATGTGCAGGTGCCTTGGAAAAGCTTTCCATGAGGGAGGGGCTGGCTGGGTGCAAGAAGTAGCCTACATGTGATCTGAGGGTGGAGGAAGTGACAACAGTTACATTCTTGAGCAAGGTGATTCAACAGGAGGTGGTTGGACAACTGCAAGCTTTCCTGGATGAGGCAAACTGTTTAGGTCCCCTCCACTCTGGGTTAAGGCCTGGCTGTAGGACTGAAACAGCTTTGGGTCGCCCTGGTGCATGACATGCAGTGGGAGATGGACAGAAGGAATATGACCCTGTTGATTCTCCTGGACCTCTCAGCAGCTTTCAATACCATTAGTCATGGTATCCTTCTAGAACCTCCTATCTGGGCTGGGAGGCACTGTTCTGCAGTGGCTCCAGTCCTACCTGGAGGGTAGGTTTCAGAAAATGGCACTGGGGGGACTAATGCTCAACCTTTTGGCCTTTGGGGCTCTGCAAGGTTCCATCTGGTCCCCTACGGTCTTTAACAACTACATTAAACCACTGGGTGAAGTCGTCCAGAGACCTGGGCTGGGCTATCACCAGTATGCAGATGATGCTTAGCTCTATTTCATGCATCCAGCTGATCCAAGGAGGCTACAGAAACTCTACAGTGCATGGAGGCAGTTTTGGAGTGGATGTGGATAAACTGAAGCTTAATCCCGACAAGATGAAATTATTACTGGTGCACAGATGTCTGATCCAGGATTTAAGGTGTCAGCCACTCTGGATGGGGTTGCTTCCCTTGAAGGAACAAGTCCATAGGTGGCACTGTTATAGAGTCAAAGAATTCTGGGCATGGGTACATGAAATGTTACAAAAGATATTAGATTACTCTGTTCCTTTTACCCTAGAAGTACTGTTGTTAAATATATTGCCTGACAATTGTAAAAAACATGATCGATATCTTATTGTTTATTTGACTACAACAGGTAGAATTTTATATGCCGAATATTGGAAAATGTTGGAAGTTCCAAAGAAGAAAGAACTTATTAACAAACTTTTGGAGGCGGCAGAAATGGATAGACTGACTTTACATTCGAAAGGTTTGACAGAATCCACTTTTCAAAACACGTGGTCAAGATTTTATACGTGGTATAATAATTATAATAACGTTTAATGATAAGAGACCGGATATCCAAGAAGTGCATAAGAGTTACAAAATTGGTTAGAAGATTACTGTTTTTTGTTATAGATGTTGTTACAGCAGTTAGATTTTATTGGCACAGAAATCAATTATGTATTAGTTAAATTACCCCCCATGTATGTTTTGTGTTTGTGTTGTATGTTTTGTATGTGAGAAGTATTGTTTTGTCTTATTGAAAATACTTAATGTGCTCTGTGTGGGGCTGCCCTTGAAAAGTATTCAGAAATTTTAATAGGTACAGAACACTTCAGCCAGGATGTTGACTGAAGTGGGTCGCAGGGACTACATCACCTGTCTTGGCCCATCTGCACTGGCTTCCTATTTGCTTCCAGGCACAATTCAAAGTGCTGGTCTTGACCTTCAAAGCCCTACAAAGCTTGGTACCAACTCGCCTGAAGAAGAGGAGATTGGATTTCTACCCCACCCTTTACTCAGAGTCTTAGAGCGTCTTACAAACTCCTTTCCCTTCCCCTCCCCACAACAGACACCCTGTGAGGTAGGTGGGGCTGAGAGAGCTCTGACAGAACTATGGCTTGCCCAAGGTCATCCAGCAGGTGCAAGTGGAGGAGTGGGGAATCAAACCCAGTTCTCCCAGATCAGAGTCCATACACTTAACCACTACACCAAACTGAAGGACTGCCTAATCCTTTCTGAATCTACCTGACCATAAGGTCATCTTCAGAGGCCCTGCTTTGGGTGCCCTCACCTTCTGAAGTTAGGTGGGGGGCCACCTGGGAGAGGGTCTTCTCGGTCATGCAGCTACAGTTTCGGAACTCTCCCCCCAGGGAGATTCATCTGCCCCCTTCTGTTGCCATCTTCCGCCAGTGGGTAAAGCCTTTTTTTGTTCTAGTTCACATTCCTTTAGTGATCCCTCCGTCCTAACCAATGTCTTACCTGCTGTTTTTATGTTCTGTATTTATTTTAACTCTGTTTTTTAAAAATTGTTTTAATGATATGAGTTTGGAGGGGGTTGATTTTAATGGTTTTAAAATGTGGCTTTATTATATATGTTTTAAATTGTCAGCTGCCTTGGCAACCCTTGGAAGGAAAAAAAGCAGCAAACAAACTCTGCTAATAAAATTTAAAAAGCATAAAGGGTTGGAGACTAAAAGTTGGATACTTCCGCCCCCATCAGAAACCCCATCAAGGTGCTGAGATCCCAGAACTCTTTGCACTGGAACAGAACCAGGACACAAAATTTGTTTTAGGGGTTTATGTATTTACTTCATTTATATCCCACTTGTCTCCCCTTTCCTGTTTTACAAACCTGTGAGGTAGGTTAGGCTGAAACAGAGTGACTGGTCCAAGGTCACAGAGGGCGCTTCCATGGCAGCAGGGGGGATTTGAACCCGGGTCTCTGAGATCACAGTCTGACACTTTTAACCGTTACACCCTACTGGCTTTCTGGCTGAATGACCAGGAGCTCAAAACACCTAGAAATCTAAAAAGAACAAGAATTGGCTGTAGATCCCAATCCCATGTCTTCATGAAGAAGTGGGAGGGAAGCTCTCCTAAGGAAATTAGCAGTCTTTTCTCCTCAAGAGTAGAAGATGACAACAGCAAATCACATTGTTCTAAACTAAAGGTCCTGCGAACTGGGAAGCCTCAATAACACTCTTCCCCCAGTCTTTGCTGCAAGAAGAATTTTGGGGACATCACAATGATTGATTCCCCTCCGCCTTCTTTCTTCACTCTCACTTGTCCTGGAAGACACGTGGATGGACTGTCTTGCTTCGAAAGATTTAAACTGATCTCTTTTGAGCAATGTAGAGCAAGAACTAACTTCAAACCATTAAAAAATTCAAAACAGTTAGTTAAAACCAGAGCTTTGCTTTGTCAGTCTGTTGACCAAGAAGCACTGAGAACTTCCAGGCAGGATGCTGAACACAGAAACTGAGACATCAGAATCTTGATTGTGGACTTCCGGTTTCAGCAATCGCCATGGTAGTTGCTTTCTCCCCGGGCTCCGGGAGAACCCTGCCAGCGCCTACAGCTGCGTGGGGGCGCGATCGTCCGCACCACCCAAGGAGTCCTTGGGTTGGACTCCCAGCCATGGGGCGCTAGAAAGCCCTCCCCCAGCGCGTCTAGCCGGAGAGGGGGGCCCCTCCAAGCCCTGATGGGCCTGCCGTGGAGCATCCCGAATGGGAACAAGATCAGCACACCGGAGCAAGTGTATGGTGATCAAGCAATTTTGAATGCAAAGGGACAATCACTGAAAATGTGAGTTTAAGTACAATCGAAAATCACCCGAAAACAACATGCTCTCCCAAAAGAAAACAAGGGGGGGAGGGGACTTCCCCCTGCTAAGAAGTGTTTACAAGCGACTTTAAAGCCAGAAAAAGGGGGCTTGCAGTAAGAAGCGATTGAACTGAAATAAAGAGACTGTGAGAACTTATCACGTTGCATAAGAGCTTCCAGAGACTTTGACAAACTTTTAATAAAAGTAAACAATTCTCAAACATGGCACCGCCGAAAGACTCTAAGGACAAGCTAGCAAAAGTTAAGCTTCTTTCCGGAAGTTCCAACCCTACAAGTTCTGTCCTTAGACAGGACTCAACTGCGGAACTTCAAAGGCTGCTGTTGGAATCGCTTCACCCCCTGCTGGAGAAAATTACAGCTATTGATAGTAAGTTGGACGCACAGCAAGCACAAACGGCTCTGAACACACAGAAAATCAAAAAAACAGAGCAGGAGCTTTAAGAGATTGATTCCAACTCAAAAAAGATGAATAAAAAACTGCAGGTGTTGGAAAAAAAGTGTCAAATCAAAGAGTCTCGTGTACTACAGCTGCAAATGGAAAGGGCAAGCTATGTCCTGAGACTTCAAGGTATCAAGGAGAAAGGGGAGAATCTGAGACAGACTGTTGGTAATTTGTTGGTCCCCTCGGCAGAGATGACATCGGAACAACTCCAAAGCAAAACAGCTACAGTCTTTAGATTGTATTCAGAATTTATCAGAAAGAATAATCTGCCTGGGGAAGTCACAGTAAGATTTTCCTGAAGTAAAGTGAGAGACCAACTACTGAAAGTGACCAATGGAGTTACCTTGAAGATAAAAGACAAGGACATAAAAGTATTGAAAGACGTTCCATTTGAGATAAGAAGGAAGAGAAGGTAATATAGAGACTTGGTTTTATTTCTGCAAAGTCACAACGTTTCCTACAGATGGTTAATACCCGAGGGATTAATCTTCAAGGTATGCAAACAGCAAAGAAATGATAGACTCTGTTGAAAAGGCTTGCGAGTTTCTGTGACAACATCGTCCACCAGGAGAAGGTGTTCCCAATGGCTCCAAAGTGAGCGAGGGAGAGGCTGGATCTTCAGATGAGGACACAGACTCTAAATTAGGGGCAGTGGGCCCAAAACCAGGCTATCTTTTGAGATATAAAAAAGGGAAAAAATAGATTGTTATTGTACTTTGGAGTATTTGAAATATGTTTATTTTATACCAAAATCCACAGCTCTTTTATGAAGCTTAAATTGCTGGTGAAATACCGAAATGCTCTATTAGATAGATGACCATTTTCAGCAAAAGTTAATTTGCATTTAAGAACGAAAGCGATTGTGTAAAATGTCTGCATGATCATCGTCTCTTGGGTTTTTAGAGGGTTTTCTTTACTTTCTCCTGTAGATGGTAGTTTCCCTTTCCTATTTTTTCTGTTTGTAGTTTTTAGTTTGTAGTTATTAGAAAATGCAATAAAAAATCCCCTACAGGAAGCAAAAAAGAAAAGAATCTTGATTGTGCAATGCCAAGAATTCCAAAACAGCAGGGGCTGGATTCGACCCATGTAAGTCATATAAAGTCTATCCAGAACTAATTGTTTTTATGCCAGTCTTGCAAGTAAGTCAGTACAAAAGACTAGCATACAAAAGATGTTTACTAGTCCATCAGTTCACATATATCTGAGTAAGTCATTTGTGAACAGAAGTCGGGATGTCTTTACAAAATTACCTTCCTGTCTGGTCACATAAGGCCCAGACAGTGACCATTTCAGCCTATGCAACTTCTGCTTGAAAATTTCTTCAACATCTCTAGGTAGCATTATGTACTGGCAAAGTACTTGTATAATTAAATATTACTTAATTTTTCATCTACATTAAGATCATCCCTTTTTCTTTTCTTCAGGGGTTCTGAAGGCAGTTCCATGGTGTTTCAGACACATGCCCTTACTGACACTCTTGTGTCATTCAAGGATCACAGAATTTCTCTGTGGAATGGTGAGATCTACCCACCAGGGGAGGCCATTTGCTACTGTTGACCTGCTATCTTCTCCTAGGAAGCATAGTGCAGGTGTCAGACTAGGATCTGGGAAAGCCAGATCAAATCCCCACTCTGCTGTGGAAGTTTGCTGGGTGACCTTAGGCCAATCACAGTCTGTTTGCCCAGGTTTTTTTTTGAGAATAAAATGGAGAAGGGGAGAGTGACGTTTTAAAGCTGCTTTGGGTCCCCACTGGAGAGAAAGTTGGAATATAAATAAAAAATAAGCAAGAGTCAAGAGCCACTGGTGGAACAAGTCAACTTAACCTTGAAAAACAAGTCAAAATTTCAGATCCTTTGTCTCAAGGTAAACACGCAAAGTCACAGCATTTGCTGTCCTGAAGCCAGGGGAATGAGGTCAGAGAGAAATGAAGATCTGTAGCTCCCAACTGCCCACATTTCCGCCTTCCCATACCCTGGGTGTTCTGAAAGTAGTGCCGCCACAGGGGTCGTATCTTGTCCTGGCCACCCACATCCCACACAGTGAAGCTGATGTTCTTGTACTCAACCGTTTCCACGTTGAAACCTAAGAGAAGAGAAGAAAGGGGAGAACCCAGTTTTGCACAGCAGGAAACTTAGCCTTTCCTATGGGCCAAAGAATTAGGGATGACAAAATACCCAAGACATTTAAGGGGCATAACCATGGCTAGCCATTCCACAGTCCCAAGGGTCATGGTTGCATAAAATGAATATGGGCATTGCTAGACTCCAGAATACCACTAATGAGATATGTTTTGCTTTAAAGAAGAAGTTCTTTTGTCAACAACCACAAGCTAGAAATGAGCACCAATTTACATTTCAGGCTCGCCAGGAAAAAGTGCTCACTAGTGAACATGTTGTCATGAAGAAGCTGAATTTAAGCTCATGATGCATCAAACTGATGTATTTCACTCCTTTTTGAACTCAAGCAGAATCAAAGCTGTGGAGTCAAGAAACCATGGACTCTAGTATTACTAACACCAAATACTCACTATAATGAGCCATCTTCAACATAACTGGACACCCTGCCTGACCTGGATAGCCCAGGCAAGCCTGATCTCATCAGATCTCAGAAGCTAAGCAGGGTCAACTCTGGCAAGTACTTGGATGGGAGACCTCTTTGGAATACCAGCAGCTGGGAGGCAGGGGCAGGCTTTACTCAGCCACCTCTCTGAATATCCTCCAGCCCCCCACTAGGGGTCAGTCACCAGAGGTCGCTATGACTTCCAGGTACACACATACCCATATGAAAAATAACACAAAAATGCACATAATCAGACACAAATCATACAAATGGGAAATAATAAGGTACAACGCAACCCGTTCGTTTCCAGAGGGTTTTGGCACAAGCACCCCCATCCCAAAAACAAATGGATGCTACACAATAGTAGTGCACCTGGCTTGCTCTCAAAATGCCTTCAGAAAAACATTCCATTCTTCTGGCTTCTGGAACTATAGGGCATGGCTAGCATGCTTGCAAACAGAAAAAGGACCTTGCTTTAAAAGAGTATTAGAAGTAGATAATTTCAGGATTCTAATAAACACTTCACGGTCCAGAAAAGAAACCCACCATCAGGTTTATCCCTGATGGCTGGAAGGAAACCTCCGTGTCCAGAGGAAGTACACCTTTGCATCCTAGACATTGCTGACAGCGGAAGGCCTTCATGCCCTGCGTGTGAGCATTCCCAGAACCATTTGTCTGGCTACTGTAGGAAACAAGATGCCAGGCCTTCTTATGTTCTTACTCCTTAAATTGGTTTGATGATGAAGTTTGTGCTTACAACATGGCACAGGGCAAAGGTGGGCTTGCAGAGTTAGAGTGGCAGCCTTCTCAGTTTACAGTCTTCCAACCCATCCCTCTCCTCTAACTGTGAGCAGAAACCAGACATCCCAAGCATGAGACAGCCTCTGCCTCAATGCACCTACCTTCCAAAGCCAAGACGGAAGTCTTGGAACCCCAATAATAAGCCTGATGGGCATGAGCTATTGGCATCATAGGCTTTTTTTTTTGTTCCAAGAGATTTTTTATTCCACTTCTGATCTAGCTGCTCCCAGTTCTGAGTCACCCTAATTAAGGCTGCTGCATACCCCATCAGGGAGGGAACACCAGACTAGGATTAATGACAGGAAAACTGCTGTAGCCCTCTAGAACACCCCACCCCCGTCGAGTACAGGGCTGCCTCTCAGGTGCTGCAGGGAAGACTGGATGAAAAAGGTTCCCTGGGGGAAATCAGGTGTTTGCTTAAACTGCTGCCCCCAAAGTGGAAAAACCATATGATCATTTGCATCATGCAGCCATCATATGACTAATTTCACCCTTGAAGGAGAAGAATGCACTTGTGGCACTTAAAAGAACAGAGACCATACCAATAGTTGGGATGGTGGTGACAATCTCTCCCAGTTTGAGCTTGTAGAGAATAGTGGTCTTCCCAGCAGCATCCAGGCCCACCATAAGAATGCGCATCTCCTTCTTGCCAATCAGGCTCTTCAGCAGATTGCCAAAAATGTTCCCCATGGCGGTAGGTTCAACTGCGCAGGACTTTACTCTTTCTCCGTTCAGTGGGCGTCAAAGGACAAGTCCTGCAAAGACGGAAAGGGCGATGAATGGGAGAAATGACAGCTCCCAGCATGTCTTGCAAGGAAGTTAAATGCAACCGGAAGAAACAGGATATGAACAGTTTTGAGATTAGCCAATCAAGTCCCCTCAAAATGAAAGCATTTGTAGACTACAATTGCAGTGTGATGCATTTCATCTTAGATTCGCAACGTGAGAGCAAAGGATCATCAGGATGATGGTTTATAGTTGTCAAGTGACTAAGTCCTGCTTCACCCACACATGTACACAACATTTGGTTACACACTCAGCTGCCAGCCATCAGGCACCTAAGAAACTGACTCCATTGAAAAAGAAAAAGATGTTGTTCTCAAGGTGATGCAAGAAGATATGCAATGTTATAGGCAACCTTTCATCTGTAAAGTCCCATTCAGACTCATCAGGTCTTCCTTTGAGGATGCAGTTACTAAGAGATGATCACACATATACAATCAACCAAAAGAATGTCTTTCCAAAGAGACCCTTTCTTTCAAGCAGAAGGTTATGCTAGAAGTGAAACCCAGCCAGACCCATAGGTATGGTGGGGCCTCCCGGGGCCCAGCCCCCTGACTTCAAATCCACCCCAGCACACCTAACTCTCTGGATTCCCCACTGGAGCTGTTGGTGGCATGGGGCTCCTAGGTGAGGCCAGCAGTGTACTTGGAGGAGAATCAGGTTGCAGGTTTGAGAGGTGGGGCTAGTGGGAACTTTTGCTCAGAGAAGAAGCTGGGGACAGCGTGGGCTGTGGAGGCAGCAAGAGTCAGGCCACAGGGGGCTGGTGCTGAGGAGCCAAGGGTGGACCACTGCTGGGAACATGCTGCCCACCTGGGAGGCAGGAGGAGAGAGGCGCAGGCTGGCTGGGAGGCCTCTGAGGTCAGGCTGCAGATGGGGGGCGGGGGGGGGGCGGGGAGGAAAGCTTCTACCCTACCACAAATTTTGTTAGTCTTTACGGTGCTGCCGAACTCTCACAGAAGCTTGGAGGGCAAAAAGCCCTGCACAGTTGAGCCCTCTCTTCTCTTCCCACTGCACACTTGGGAAAAGCAATTTGAATGTCTTTTTAAAACTTCTAGCCCTAGTGATGGGGGGGGGGTGTAATGTGGCTCCTTGCATCAGCTGGGGAGTGCAGCGGTCATGGTGAGGGGGAGAAAGGGTGAGCACTGCTTTGTCCCACTGGAACCTGGCATGCCCTTCCGTCCAGTCCCATATAGAAAGACCAGGGTCCAGCCAGCCAGTATATGTGACCTTTTAAAGTTTTATTTTTATTTCAGTGCCCCCCAAGTTTTGACAAGGCCCCCAATTTAAGAAATCCTGGCTACGGGCCCAAACACAGCTTTTTGTGATCTAATACAGACATGCAAGTAATCCTACAAAAGTGTAGTGTAGTATTTCTCTACAGGGAGGGACATTTATTATTCATTTTTGATATTTCAGCTACCTGAAAACATGGACTAACTTTTTTCTCTGCTGACCAAGTCTTCTCTAGTCAGCTGGACTCAGTGTTTACTTGCCACTGGCAACCGGGCAACTCCAACCTGAAGATTTATAAACAGGCTGAACGAAGTTCACTTTTGTGTCATCTCAATTCTGCAACATCTCATTTCCCCAATATCATATAAATGTCTTAGAGATTCAGGTAACTAGACATACTCGGAGTAGTTAAGTGATTTTATCTAGCTTTTCCCCAGCTTTGTCCTTATTCTTTGAGAACTTTTTCTCCAGAAATGTTTAAAATTAATCTTACAACTTAGAAGAGAGAAAACACTTTATGGCAAGGTTTGGGGTGCTCCCAGCAGTGGCAATTTTGCAAAGGATACATCAAGAGCCCCTGCGCAAAACTAGTTTCTGACAAGGAAACTATAAACTGAAGTGCAAACGAGGACCCAGAAAGCCATTATTTCTAATTGTATCTTATCCACAGACATGAATAATGCAAGCAGAGGCCTAGATCCTCCCCCCACCCTGCAAAATATATTATTAGTCTACAGAATGCCCTTACAGTTGGTGTGGAGGCCAGTAGTTTGGTTCCAAGAAGATCCAACAATCTATTCACAACATGAACCCTGTTACACATCTCTTGCAGGATACTGCCCCCAAATCAATTTTGCAGGGGCAGTATAGTGAGTCTTACAGTGGTGGGGAGTCACTTATTCAAGGGCCACTTTTAACTCTAATGTTGTGGAAGGAGAAAGGCTGCCTTGATCTACATTGTTCATTTCTCAAGCCCTACTGCAATTTCACAAATTGTCAAGGATGACAGTCCTGTGGAAACATATTAGCTATCCTGCTTCATGCAGCTTCCAGCAAAATTTGAGGATTGTGAGTGAGGGAAAATAAGAAATCATCTCACACTGTCCCTAAGCTTCTAAATGATATAGGACTAGACCAAATCATAATCCCAGTTTATCAGTGGTCCAAGAGAAAGCAGGGGTAAGCAGGCAGTAGGTTTTAGTCAGCATAGCTATGCCTGAGCCCTTTAAGTGTGGGACACTACAATTCCCAGCGTGCCTTCAGAATGCAGAGGTGTGAAGTCCAGGAGGATGGGAAGTGAAGTATCTGAACCACAGCTCTCACAGGACATGGTTGTGTTTCCAGGAGGGGCGCAGCCCAGCTTGAATGGTGCCATGCCCCTCAATCTAGGTTAAGTGTTTGTTTTGGTATTCACTGACTGGAGCACTAAGACAGTTAAGTAACATCTTGTGATAGAAGAACCTCCAATACAGCCTACGTCTGCATGCGAAACAATATCCCAATCCAGAGATAGCACCAGCAACAGACATCACGTAGTCAAGCACCAACCTATAATGGATCCTTTCTCCTGCGTCACAATAACAAAAGGCAGAGAGAGGCGAGGGGACCCGTGCCAGGCACTGCCTGTCACACTGAATCTGCCAGGCAAACCCCAAAGTGCAGCATTTTTGACTGCTACAAAACTCAGTCATGAGCCAAATCCAAAGGGGTCAGCAAACCCCCCAAAATCTTGTCAGATTCCACCTTTTGCTACACAAGATATGGTTTATTCGATTACAGCTCAGGGGGAAAAAGCCAAGGATCTTGGCCCAACCAGCAAACTGGTCTCTCCTTCCAAATAATCCAGATTTCTTGGATCCACACACCTCCCCCAAATCCAGCCCCAATGCTGGAAGTGTGGGAAGGCACTGACACATCCCAAAATCCCAGGGTCCTCTTTTGTGTTGGGTGCTCCTGGCGCCCCCTTCAGCCCACGAGCACTAAATGCCTTTTCTTCACCCTTTCCCCTCCAGCCTTCCCAAGGCCCGATTCTGCGTGCAGGCCCAGCTAGTGCACCCCCCCCCCGCCCGGCAACCCTTTTAGTCTCTTAACCGAAAGGAGCGGAGAGATCGCCGGTGATCCTTGTGCCGACTCTCCCTATTTCCTTCCTCCCAACTCCCGCATCGAACGCCCAACTCCCAAGCTGCGGCCTCCCCCCCAAGCGCAATCCACCCACACGCTCGCTGCAGCGCACGCACCTCGATGAGCAACGGAGGCTCGTCTTCGGCAGCACCTTTCTGCCCAATTCTCGAATTGCTACCGGGTCTCTTTGCTCCGGCGCTGGCTGCTCCCCGACATACCACCCGTGCAATCAACCCCTCCCCCCAACTCCCACACGGCAACGCGTGCGAACTCTCTGCCCTCCCACAACCCCGCGAGGCTGCTGCACCCCCAAAATCCACATTCATACAATAGCACCGCCCAACGCTGCCGCTCCCAGCCTCCCTCCAGTGGGGCAAGCGGACAGTCGAACCTCCATCCAAAGCTTTTCCAAGCTCTCTTTTTATTTATCTAAAGCCTTTCCAAGCTCTCTTTTCATTGCTAAATTATATAAATAAACACACACACATATCCTGTTGCCGTACAACTCTCCTCTTTGGTTGCAAATTGACCTCGACGGCCCTCGTCCCCCGACCTGCTTCGCTCCCCGCTGCGCCCCAAGCTCTGCTCTTCTGCAGTGCCTCCCCCACTTAACACAACACGGCACGGCTCCCCTCCCCCTCATGCTTTGGGCCATTGGCTGCTGCCGCCACCGCCACCGCCACCCCCGTGGGACGAGTCGGGCCTTGGCACCCACCTGCTCTCCTGCGCGCGCGCCGCCTCCGCCTCCCTCCTGTGCCACCTGCCCAGCTGACTCTGCACTGCGAGTCCCCCTCGAGCCGGAAGCAGCAGCTGAAACAGGCAGAGCGAGCAGGAATCCGGCAGGCCCGCGGACACGACGCTCTCGCGAGAACTTGACACCCCCTCACAACACCGGGGCGGGGGCGAGAATCTCGCGAGAACACCCCAGCCGTCATCTCCATGGCAGCGGTAGCTGCAGCAATGCGGGGCGGGGGTGGGGGGAGAGGAGAGGAGAGGAGAGGGGCTGCAGCGGTGGCAGCAATAGCGCCAAAGGGAACTTGTCATTAAGGGGAAATTAAACAGGAGTCTAGTAGCATCTTAAAGACTAACATTTTTTGTTCCAGAATAAGCTTTCGAGAGTCGGAGTTCACTTCCTCAGATGCAAGTATACATCGAAAGACATTCCAGTGCACCTGAAGCGAGCGAGCTCTGACCCACAAAACCTCATCCTGGAATAAAATTTGTGAGTCCTATGAGTACTACTATATTCCTGTTTAATTTTCCTAGAACAGAATTGCACGGCTCATCTCTCGGGGATGATTTTCATATACTGAATGTATTGTCATTGTGGGTTGATGTATTAATGAGACTGAAGCGGGACTGGCGTTGTCATTGACTTCTGGTGGAACGTGATAGTGGGGGTGGAGGACAATGTGCATAGGAGACTGCTAACTTTTCTCCCAGTTGTCGCAGGGACCTTGCTCCTGTACCTGACAAGCGAGGCACCTAGCAACTTATAGCAGGATGGGGAAACTCTACTTGCTTGCACACAGGAGCACAATCAGTAAAAAGCTGACAACAGTAGCATGTTCAAGGTGCTGAAGATGGTGGTGACCGGAACTCGTGTTACTAGAGCACACAAGGTGGTGTGTCAGGCCTGTCCTCCACTCCCTACCCCAGTAAGGTGTCAACAAATCCTGCCACCAAAACCACTTTTGTAACGGGGTAAGGCTATAACTGATGTTCCGCAGGAAACATTCACTTGCTGATCTCTGTGGGAGACTGCATATTATTTTCAGTTTTAATCAGTGTATTTATTATTTACTTCATTTATAGTCCACTTTTCTTGCTGAGACTCAAGGTAGGCTACAAAATTAGAAGACAATGGAATAAAAACAGTATAATACAGTGCAATAAAAATTGCATATATATAGTACACATACACATATGTACATATATACATATACATACACACGCATGTATACACATATAGACGCATACATACACACACACACTCAAACAACAGCCTTGTTAATAAAGTGCACAATCACAGCATTTGGCTTCCTGTCTTAGTGGGGTAAGGCAGATTCAGAGGCTTTGGCACAGAGAAGCATATATATATCGGCAACCCATGAGTTTAGAGAATGGGCCCAATCCAGAAATGTGTGTGATACATCCAACAGTTGGTTGGATGGCTGGCATAGTCTACTTATACAGGGGAACCTGAATGCAATCCTTCCACTTCCTACATCAGGGATTGTGTGGTACATGTCTCAATTCTTGCTCCTGCCACAACAGGAGATGGAAAGAAAGGATGGGTCCCACAGTACCTGGCAAAGTGGACAAATGGGACACTAATTTATTAGTAAGTAAAACACATGTTTTTTAACTCTCTTGACTGCTTCTAGATGTATTCCAGTCCTCAGTAAAGGGCTCAAAATATACTGGCTTTGAGTTATATAGGAATATATCCAACTCTGCACACTTCTACAGACTTTACACTGCGCTTATTTGCAGAGCTTGTTGTACAGGAACAGTGTAGTATGAATGCCCCTGTATTTCTGAGCCCATGCTGATACTTGCAGAACAGTAAACATTAGTCCACAGCCCAAATCTTGTGGCATGCTGCCAGTCATCAGCTAGCATGGCACCGTGCTGATCTGCTACTGGCCTGCTGCTTTTTGCTGGCACAGAGAAGCCCTTAGGAATAGACAGGAACTGCTAATAGAGGATCAGTTTGGTACAGATTTTATTTTGAAGTGATGTTGTAGTGGAGAAAGATATTTTGGCAGTTGATATGAAGGAGGGATTGCTGCTTATTGTGTGTATATTCATCCCATGTTCACCGCCGACAAACAGATTTTGGAGTCAGTACAGAAAACTGCAAAATATGATTGACTAGAAGCAACACTGGCATAAAATAAATGCATGTTTACACTGTGGGAAGTGATATCAAAGTCACTTTTAATTAATAGCCTGAGTTGTCCTTTCTGTAAATAAAACTAGGCAGCCTTGGGTCAGTCACTCATTCTCAGCCTAACCTGCCTCACAGGGTGGTTGTGAGGACAAAATGGAGGAGGAAATAACAATGTAAGGTGTATTGAGGCCCCTCTGGGGAGAAATGCAGGGTAGCTAACACAGTCCTCACTAGCTGCTCCCACATGGAGGCAATTGTCAGGTTCAAAAGCAAGTAGGTCCAGGCATTCTCTTCACAAGAAAGGCTTTATTTGGATTACAATGCTAAAACCCACAGTAGGAGGTCATTGTCAGGAATGGGGGGCAAAAGCAATGCAAGCAAACTTATAGTGTGATGCATAAAAGCGGCCAGCGAATAAGCTATGAGCGCGCGCGGGAAACTCCCGGCGGGAGATTTACTTCATGAGCGGGAGACGACTCCCCTCCTCCCTTCACCCTCCCAGAACTGGAAAATTCTCATCAACACAAGAATAGCCCAAAGCCTACATTCAAGGCCACCGAGATAAGGAAAAGCGGCAGGGAAGAAGCTCCCACGTTATTGCCTGCATACCTACGCAAGCGCAAAGCAGGTTAGGGAACACACAACAATGGAATCAGTGAGACACATCAAATAAGTTTTTCTGACAGCAATTCTCTATATAGCTTTCATTGCTGCTGCAAAAGCAGAAGCTTCTGCAGTGGCAACAGAGCATACACACAGCAGTTTTACATGCACTTTCCTTGTCTTAGAGTCCTCATAGGCTATATTTCTTTCACATTTCTGGAAGGGTCAAAAAAACGGGAATTACTAGACTATTAAAACAGGAATTACTAGACTACTACAGGTGTCATGTTATAACAATTGCTACACTGTACCACTTTCCAACTTTATTTTTTTTTAAAAAGGTAACTCCAGGCATTTTCATTCAGAAGTTATAAGAGAAAACATGAAGCCTGCACATTTTGCCTTATAATTCCACAAGGAAAAGGGCTAAAGACTTCTTTAACGAAAGCTGGAAACTAGTGTGTTGTTGGAATAGATCATTTTAACATTATTCCATCACAGTGATCTATTAATTTCCAATTCAGGATAAAAAAAAAACTCTACAGTAAGAGGGGAAGAAATGACAGTTATGGGGACTGACATAAGCAAAATGATACCAATGTAGGCTGGGTCTGCAGAAATGCACACCTTCCCATACACACAGAGTCCTAAGGCACTTGGACTGTGATCTTTCCAAAAAGATAGTTCCATACCAAGTTTATGAAAAATTTCAGCACTGCAGGAGAAAACATGGAAAACTGTGCTAGATAAGACTACTGCATGATTTTAATAAACTGTAGAGTTGAAAGTCTTTATCTTATTGTTGACAACTTGATTCCAGTACTTAAAATATATTTGTAGCTTGACTCGACTCTATAAGCACCCAGTTGAAACTCGTCTCATATGTGTGTTCCTCAGAAGTCACAAGCTTCTCTGATGTGTGATAACTCAGTCTGGAACCTACTCTTATATTGACAGTCAATAAAAACACTTTCAGTAGGAACGAAGGTTCTTCAGCATTCAAAAACGTTGGCACAAAGGTTTCAACTCTACAGTTTTTCTACTGGAAATTAGTTGCCAGTTATATGACAAGAAGTTTTGTTCTACGTTATTAAGGAATTGTAAATGATTGATGGTTCTACAGCAATTTGTCCACATGATGAGAAAATACAAGAAACTGTGAGTTTTGTTTAATGTGGTTATTCTTGGATATGTTATAAAAGACTACAATAGTATAATACAGGGCTTTTTTTGGAGAAAAAGCCCAGCAGGAACTCATTAGCATAACAGGCCACACCCAACAGCAGGAACTCATTAGCATATTAGGCCACACCACTGATGGCACAGCTCATTAGCCATGCCCCCATGCCTTCCTTTGGCTTGCCCAGGCGCGCTGCAACTGTGGGGAGCCTGGGCAAGCCCCCCCTTGAAGGGAAGGCAGTTTAAACTGCCTTCCCTTGGCTTGCCCGGGCACCCCGCAGCTGCAGGGAGCCCGGGCAAGCTGGCCCTTGGAGGGGAGGGGAAGCAGTTTAAACTGCCTTCCCTTGGCTTGCTCGGGTGCCCCACGGCTGCAGGGAGCCCAGACAAGCCGGCCCTTGGCCAGGTTGGGGAAGGCATGGGGAGGCATTTAAATGCTTCCCCAATCCTTCCAGGGGCTCCCCTGGCCCGCCCACCTTGGAGTTGCCAGGGGGAGTCGTTCTCCAGGCCTTCCCTCTGTAGCCACGCATGCAGAGGTTTTGGCTGTAGTGGGCGTGGCCAACTCTGAAACCAGCCGGAACTCTGTTCCTGTGCGTTCCTGCCCAAAAATAGCCCTGGTATAATAGAGTAACAAAACAAGCATAAATTTTTCAATAGAGGTTTATTAAAACCACACAGTAGTTTTATCTAGCATGGTGTTTTTCTCGAAGTGTGTGGACTCTAATCCGGGAGAACCAGGTTTGATTCCCCACTCCTCCACTTGCAGCTGCTGGATGATCTTGGGCAAGCTGTAGTTCTGTCAGAGTTGCTCTTGAAAGAGCAGTTTCTGTCAGAGCACTCTCAACCCCACCTACCTCACAGGGTGTCTGTAATGGGGAGGGAAAGGGAAAGGAGTTTATAAGCCGCTCTGAGACTCCAGGTGAAGGGTGGGATATTAATCCAATCTCTTCTTCTATTTTGTGTTCTTCACACTGTGGTCCCCTTTTTGTTTGGAGAAAGCACAGAAGCAGGCAAATAGAGGATGTTGTGATATATGCGCTCCCCAAAACAGCTTTACTGTAAAAAAGCCAAGGCGGAGGAAATCATCCATGTAGAAACAGCCACTGTCATTCAGATTCTATTTTCACTGCCATCTGTGCCCTTGATAACTGCAGGACTAAGCTAGCCTACAGTTCTGTAGCAAGACATCCCTTCTTATTGCTGCAGGGGTAATGCCAAATACTCATAGCCACCTTGCTACAGGCTGACACAGAAAGATGCCCCCCCCCATCCATGGGTTGAGAAGGTTGTGAGAACCATCCTACATGGTAATACACAAGCCCTGCCCCTCTCCACACTCACTCGCATACTTGGCTGAGCTTTTGCTGTATTCAGATGGAACCACTCCCTGCTGAAGTGCTCAGAGAGAGAGATGCTTGGTTACAAACCTCATGCAGTGAAGTCACCACTGCGGGCGGAGGCCTAGCTGAGTTCAGCAAGGAGACCCAGTCCAGCTTGACTCACAGCTTGGGGTCCCTCTTGGGCTGGGACCAGTATGAAGAGATGGGGATTTCGGCCTTTGGATCACAGAGGCAGCTCTCCAGAGGTCTCTTAAGGAGCTCAGCTGCTACCACCTTCAGGACATGATGCACCAGCAGGACAAAGAGCATTACATGATGCCTTTAATTTAAAGCCCCAATCAGCAATTAGTTTTTCTGTAGAGGATGAATGGGGAGTAATGGGTCAAGGTTTCAACTTCCACCCCAAGCAGTGTCTGCAGGCAAATTCTGTTGCCACTGACACCAAAGCCTGATTAGGATAGTAAAATATCCTGGAACAAGCTGAGACCATGCAGTCGTGTCAGCCCTGGCCCCCAGCCCGCTTGGGCCAGACCTTGGCAGCCTTTGTGGCACTGCCTATAGGTGGCAGGAATCACTTAGATCACTTTGCTCCTGGCTGCCCGTAGTCCTCCAGGTCAACATGTCTGGTGGGGACTGAGTGGGACAGAGCACAGCCATTCATTTTAGTAAGCCTTGTGCAGAAGAACTTCTTGGTGCACAATCTGTACTTGGGGGGGAGGAGGAAGAGAGTGCTGGAAGTGAAGGACTTTGTGCTCTCTCTTAGCCTCAGACTTCAGAGGGGGTCTATAAGAGAGTCAGAGGGATAGAAAGGCCAGGACACTGACTGTCCTTCCCTTTACTCTCTGATACTATCCCTGTGATGCATAGAGTGCTACTCCTAGGGAACCTTCCTTCCTTCTCTCAGGTTTGACACCTTCTCTCACACGATGCTAGGCTTCTCCATTTGGCACTATGACAGCAGGACACAATTCCTGCATCTCTATCCATCCTAGCTAGTTAGACTAAATTAGAATCCTTTCTCTATTCTATCCTGTCGAGAATGGCGTTCCTTACAGTAAAGGACTCATATTAGTTTGCAAAGATAAAGAGGCTCTGTGTGTAACTTTGGCCCAATCTGCATCTAGCATTTGCACCACTGTTTTACTAAACCCACACTGGAACAGAAAAAGATGCAGCTCAGAACAACAATCAAATACCCCGGGCCAATGCAGTACTGACTGCAGAGTCACCCCTGAATGACCATAAAACAGCCATAAATCTACGCAGATGGCTTCCAATAAAACCAAGAGATCAAAAGAAGTGGAAGCAGCAGGGCTATTTTTGGGCAGGAATGCACAGGAACGGAGTTCCGGCTGGCTCATGAGTTGGCTACACCCAGCAGGAACTCATTAGCATAATAGGCCACACCCAACAGCAGAAACTCATTAGGATTGGCTACATTAGGGCTGTGTGGCCTAACATGCAAAGGCGTTCATGCTACCAAAAAAGCCCTGGGTTTTGACAGCAAACAAGGTAAACAGAATAAGCAGCAAAAGGTGGGTGTGGCTGGATGACCACACTTCCGGTGACATGGGGTGTGGCCTAATATGCGAATGAGCTGTGCTGTCAGGGGTGTGGCCTAATAGGCTAACAAGTTTCTGCTGGGGGTGTGGCCTATTATGCTAATGATAGCTGCTGGGCACTGACATAATAAAATCCAACAATCAATCAAAGTGAAAGTGGCACGGCCCAATCTGTATCTAGCATTTGCTCTGCTGTTTTACCAAACTCATGTTGGAACAGAAATTTCCCTCTTCATTGAATGCCACTTTCACTTTAATTGATTGTCGGATTTTATAGCAATGTCCAGACTATATGCCGCTTTCACTTCGTTTGATCTCTCAGTTTTATGGAATTTTCTGCATAGATTTATGGCCATTTTATGGCCGTTTATGGCAGTAGTGTTGGTGTGGGGTATTTGAATGTAGTTTTGAGCGGCATCTTTTTCTGTTCCAGTGTGGGTTTGGTAAAGTTTGGTGTAGTGGTTAAGTGAAAGCCAGTTTGGTGTAGTGGTTAAGTGTGTGGACACTAATCTGGGAGAACTGGGTTTGATTCCCCACTCCTCCACTTGCAGCTGCTGGATGACCTTGGGCAAGCCATAGTTTTGACAACAGCTGTCCTTGAAAGGGCAGTTCTTGAAATAGCTCTCTCAGCCTCACCTACCTCACAGGGTGTCTGTTGTGGGGAGGGGAAGGGAAAGGAGTTTGTAAACTGCTCTGAGACTCTGAGTGAAGGGTGGGTATAAATCCAATCTTAAAAAAACAAAAATGGAGCAAATGCTAGATGCAATTGGGCAGTAGAGTTCCAGCGTGGGTTTGGTAAAACAGCAGAGCAAATGCTAGATGCAGATCGGGCCATTGTTTCTTGTCAGCACACACTAACTCGATTGGCTCTGCTGTATTATGAGCCTTGAGCACTCTGCTACCCAAATAATCCTTCAGAGAGCTAGTCTTTCCCTGACCAACACCACTTTCTCTGTGCTTCTGTGCCTTCAGCCAGCACAGTGGGGATGTCTCGGTACCTGCTTTATCCCAAGACTTTTTCTTTTTTTGCTTTCCCAAGTAATAATGCCGAACTGCAGATGCTGGACATTATACTAAGTGGGCACACCCCCAACTGGATCTAAGAATGGGTTCAACCCAGTGTGGGTTGCTTGTTGCTGTAGATGAATTGCATGAGGTGGTCTAATCCACACCACAGGCCATACTCTATCACTCTTTGCTTTCCACTTCTTGTTTGTTGCTTTGGTTTCCATACAAAAGCCACAGAGAATATAAGCAGCACAGTTTGGACCAGATTAGGAAAAGAACATTATGCCATTCTTAATCCTCCTCCATTATCTGTTTTTAAAAGACAAATTTGCTCCATCGTACTTTTATGACCATCTAGGCACCCTGTTCATTTTGTTAGTCGTTTTCAGAACAGCAGTCTAGTCACTGCATGCTGTTGCAAAGACTCACAGCATTGCAAAAGAAAGGGGGGCAGCTATGTTTCGTATGAACTGGGATTCATCCACAGAAACTGTTGTTATTGCTATGGTTGACAGTATGTGTAAAGAAATGCCTCTGAGCACGTGGAAAGTGCCTTTCCATCAGCACTGAGTAAGCTCAGCCTAGACGCATTCAGCTGATGGAAAGAGGGACTGCAGAACACTAGAGTGCAGCTTCCCTTTGGGGTCTGAAACCTCTGCTTAGTAATTCAAAAAGCCTCCTGAATGGGAGCACTGCAAGCTCATGGGCAGAAAGAAATTTTTTTAAGCCCACCAATACAGAAAGCAGGTGTGACTTGGAAGAATCCTCATTGTTACACACAGGCAGCACTACTCGAAGCTGGGGAGGCATGTGCCTCAGCTGACTGGCAGACTGGGGGTGCTATAAAAGGAGATCATCTGGGAGCTGGATGGCTGTGACTCAGGGGGCACTGGGAAGTTCTCCTGCACAGCCTGTTTAAATGAGTGGGACAGAGCACAGCCATTCATTTCAGTAAATCTTCTGTAGGAGAACTTCCTGGTGCATAATCCCAATTAGGGGGGGAAGCCATTTGGCTTTCTCACATCAGGCCATCCAAGCAACTTGGGTCAGCCCCATCCCTCTTTTTCCCAGTCTTGCACTCATTAGATGCACAGAAAACACCTTAGACTCAACAGGGAATGTATGCATCATTGATGCAACTGGGGTGAGATTAAATTCCACCCCTTTGCCAACTGCCTTTTCTTCCTAATTTATAGCTTGCAGTTGTGGCAAAGTCCCTGCCATCCCCCCAAAAACTTGCATGCGGCGAGGAGGGGCATGCTTTGTTTCAGTTAGTTTTATTATAAGCACCCCTGTGCATCAGTTCCATCTGGAAAGGGGCCTCATCACTGGGCCAATGTAAACTGCAGCAACCCTGCAGCGGCCACATAGTAAATCACCCCATGGAACTGGCTGCAGCAAGCATCTTTCCCGGAGACCAGAGCCAGGGCCTGACAGAAGTCAACAGGAATTTCCAGAGACTGTGGTTTGGGCTGGAAGGAGGAGACATTCTATCACTGACAGCCCCTCCCCCGAACTGCATTCACACACACAACTGTCATACTGATCAGACAATCACATGTACTCCCCCTACTTACTGAAGCATGCCTGTAACTCCTGAGACCCACCCCATATGGCTGCTCTGTTGCACCAAATATGCTATGCTTGTTGAACACCCATATTTGTGGTTGCATTTACCTCAGATTAGTAAATTACTATCTGTCCTTATACCAGCAAGAAAGGCTACATTGCTCACCCTCTCCCACACACACATACTGGGGAAGGGGGGGTTAACTCTCACCTTCTGCTGTTCCACTATTAGACCCCCCCCTTTAAGCCTTGGCGGGGGGGGGGAGGAATTTACATACACCCATAATGTGCCTTCTCCCCTAGCAGAGCTTCAAAGAACCCCAGGGATCATTTCTGGTCAGGGAAATGGCATGGAAGGGGACCCCTTCACCAGCTTGGGGTGCAGTTACGGGTCTGATAAACATGTATATCAGTGATGATCCTCACTGTCAAACTCCTGACAAGTTTCTAAGGAACCCCAGAACAGTCTGAAAACCATCCATTTCAATAAGAGTTCACCAAATCAGTATTAGGTCTAAGAAACCAAGAGAAATCAAGAGGAAGGGGGTATTTGTGAGGCTGTGCACCTAGCCTTTGCTTTCAGGTACGAGCACCCAGATTTTTAACACAGGAGAAACAAATGCACAAATCCAGACATTTACAAGATAAATCATTGCTCTTCAACAAGTGTTTTGTGAACCAATCGAATGGACAAAGAGACTAACAAGAGCCTGGGAGGAAGGAGAAGAAAGTGCTATTAGTAAAGTATGATGAGAGTATGCTAGTAAAGGTTCCCTTGCTCGAAAGCCAGTCGAATCCGACTCTAGGGTTGCGGTGCTCATCTCTGTTTCAAAGCCGAAGAGCCAGTGCTGTCTGAAGACATTTCCGTGGTCATGTGGCCGGCATGACTAAACACCAAGGTGCACGGAACGCTGTTACCTTCCCACCGAAGTGGTACCTATTTATCTACTTGCAATTTCTTGCTTTTGAACTGCTAGGTTGGCAGGAGCTGGAACTAGAGACAGGAGCTCACCCCGTCATGCGGCACCCGGGTCTCGAACTGCTGAACTACTGACCTTCCACAGCCTGCAGTTCAGTGTCTTAACCACTTGAGCCACCGCAGCTCCATGAGAGTATGCTAAAGAAGTGTTAAAAGTGGGATCCATGATGTAAACTGAGCTTCAGGGTAGGTCTGGCATGAGATTGACCTATCCTGACCCAAATGTTTATTTCACACAGTGGCATGAATCATCCTTTTCTTCTCCTAGCACACTGACATTAATTAATTAGTCAGATTTATACCCTGCCCTCCTGGCCGTGGCCAGCTTAAGCCTTCTCCATACAGCTCATTTATAACCCAGATGTGCACACTTCATGTACTCCATGTAATAGCATGCCCCACCCTCCTTTAGCACACCAGCATGTATACACTTAATATGCATATCTCACTTAATGCTTATGGTATATACAGCAAGAGGCACTTTAACTCTCCCTATTCAAATTTCTCTCTTGTTCATATTGTGTATATACCTTACCACATGCACATTGCTCACACACATTGATCCAGGCCCTCACATCACCCATTCTGACTGTGTGCACTCACATATGTCTCTTTCCCGTATCCCTGAATGGCTAAAGTCACATACTCCTGTTCCTGTGTATGTGACTGGATAAACACACCTGCATCTTCTACCTCATCAGCATAATCAACAGAAAATGCTGCTCCTCTCCGTCAAAGGGCCAGCAGGGGAACCCGATAATGCCTCTAAAAGTCATTTGGAAGATACTACCATGCTGCACCAGGGATGAGCTATGATTCACAAGATTCTCTGGATGTGTTCAGAAGTAGTACCAGTGTAAAGATTCTTCAGTTTATGCCAGGTCTGGCCCAACCAAACAGGCAATGCAAGCATCTCCCTCAGAATTCGGGGGGCTCCAGGCAAATCTCTGAAAGGAGAGATGGAAATCCCTCTTCCACCCTTGGAATAGCAGGATGAGCTGAGAGAATAGCAGGATGAACTGAGGGAATAGCAGGATAAGCCAAGGGAGGTTCAGTTCTCTCCCATCTTCCCAAATTTGCCCAAGCTATCTATCTAGTACATTTTTACCCTGCCCATCTTCCCAGGAGTTCAGAGACATATACACGGTTCTCCCTCCCTCCACTTTATCCTGACAATCACCACATGAAGTTGGTTAGGCTGAGAGAGTGTGATTGGCCCAAGACCTCCCAGGGAACTTCATGGCAGAGTAGAGATCATAGTCCAATGCTCTAATCACACTGGGTTTCACCTCTTTGTGCTTGTTCCCATATATCTGGATGGAACTAGAGTTTCCTCACTTGTATGAAGCAGGAGAAAGGGGGTGCAATAGGGAAAAACACTGGAGGTTCATTCGTCCCAGGTCCTGTTAGTCAAGGGTTTGATGTAGTATGCATTTGGTAGCTCTACTTCCTTTGCTCCATTTTATTTTATGGAACAGGAAAAGGGGGGCTGTTATAGGAAACACCTGCCTAGCAAAACTCCATTTTCAGTGAACACCAGCTAATTTGGTAGCACTACCTGGTGAAAGCTTAATTTCCTTGGAGTACTCTTGCCTGTCACATGCAATGAGAGGCCTGTCACACTTTTTTTCCTGACCAGAATGTTCCAATAAGTATTTTGTGTCTACCTGTCCTATGGAATTTCAGTTTCGATGCTAATCACCCTTTTTATCAAGCAGAAGTACCCATCTCTGGGGCATGTCATTATCCATCATTGCTGAGCTCTAACTGGCTTTTCATAAGCTCTGCCTCTTGCAGTCTCTAAGGGGGTTTCTTGTACAATGTTCGTTGGTTCACATCACCAGCTCACACAGTGTATGTATGAGAACACCCTTTTGCCCAGTCTTGACAGCTTTCCCTATTAAAGGGTCGGACGTCAGCACTCAGGAGATTCAGATTCCAGATTCAGTTTGAGTTTTATTCTTGGAACCTGTTATGGCTTTAACTTCTCTGTTTCTGTTTCTTTGGATAATAAGTGTGCAGGCCTCAGGGAGGCTATTTGCTTGCTGGATCTCAGAACCCAATTTTGGAAAAAACAGACTTTTCAATTTCAGTGTCCTGTAATTAAATCAGCACAGACCCTGACCATACAGGATAGAGAGATTTTAATAAACATCCTATTTCTTCTATGTTTGAATTCCAAGTGATCTGATAGCCTATAAATAAATCTATTTTATTAACTGCATTAATGTTTATATGGACAAACATCAGTACCTGTCAACATGCTTGAGTGCTTTGTTGTGTAGATATTTCAGTTTTTATGGGGAAAACTGAAGCCCCTCAGAACTGATGATGTGAAAAAAGCTGATTACAGCTTTTCTGAAGGTTTTTGACATTTAACAGGGAATTGTCAAAGCACAGTGACAGGAATGGTAAAAATCTCCTTTTGGTCCCGGATCACCCATATGCCCCGTCATAAATGACAAGATGTAGAGTGAGGTGAGCCAACAATGCAAATTCTCTCTCACACACGTGTTGGTCTATGAAACAAATGGGCATGGCCCAAAGAATCAATCAAGTTGCACTGAACAGGGTGCAGCGAAAAGAAGTGATACCTTTCCTATCACCCACATAAGTTAAATAAAAGGTCAAAAGAATAAATTAACCCTTAAGTAAATACCCCAGTGCTGTTTCGCTGGTGTTGCTATTGCAAAATAGGCCACTGTTGTTATTCCATACAATTGCAACATTTACAAACTTATCTCCATATTTCCCACTAGTAACAGGAAATTTGCCTGCCAAAGAGTCAGTGTCCCAAACTCCTCTGTACTAGATGCATTTGGGCCCTGGAACCTGTAGCGGTCCAAATGGGGGTCTGCACATTCTCTCCTATAGCCTGGGGGTACCAGCCCTCATCCACAAATTCTTGCCACTAATATATTTTTCCCAATCCTTCTTTGCCACAGGTGTCTGAGAATACACAGCCTAAAGTATTTGCTACCTGTGTCTATGTGTGCTGTCAGGTCACAGCTGACTTCTGGCAACCCCATAGGGTTTTCAAGGCAAGAGACATCCAGAGGTGGTTTACCATTGCCTGCCTCTGCATCATAAACCTGGTATTCCTTGGAAGTCTCCTGTTCAAATACTAGCCAGGGTTGACCCTGCTTAGCTTTTGAGAACTGACAAGATCAGGCTAGCCTGGGCTATCCAGGTCATGGCATTTACTCCCTGAACCTTCCCAAATATTCTTAAATGGGGGTTTGCTGTGAAGCCAACCCCTACGCACAATGCAGATAATACAGCCATGAAAAATCTGATCCACATAAGGTGATAGCATCTTATAGACATTTCCACACTGCTATCCCATTCCCATTCATTTGTAGGTGGTGTTCTGCTTCATAGCCAATAACCCGTTACCACTTCGAGAGGCCAAGTCACTGTACAACTTGCATGGCATGTGGCAGAGTCACAGAAAGTGTAGACTGCAGACAGGAGTAGTCTCTGTGGGAGCTGTCCCTACGAGTATGATGCTGTCCAAAAGCTATTTGCTTTCAGATGCTGCCTGACTTTGTAACAGGCTACAATATGTGGCCCACTCGGGACACGGCCCTGCAGATGTGGCCTGTGTCTTTAGAGTGCCTGCCTTGCCAAAGTCATTTGCAAATGCTGATCAACTGTGTGGCAGGGCACTCCTCACACTGCACATGGCAGCACCAGTGGAAGCGGCAATGGCAACGCTGGGGTCGGGTCTCCTGCAGCACGTTGTGGCCACGCCCACAGCACAAGCTGCTGCAGCCACTTGGCCGAGGGCTGCCCTTGATGCAAGGGCGGCCATGGGTGCCTGGTGAGCCCAGGCTTGGGTCAGGTTCACAAAAATCCGGCGAGGGCTCATAGAAAATGAGGTGCTTGGCCAGGCGGGAGCTGTGGAGACGTGGGCGGAAGGCTCCCGAGTTGCTGTTGTGTGGCCTCAGGAGTATGGCATGGTCCATTCGCTCCCTCAGATTAGAGGCCACGTTCCGAAACTCAGGCACCGCCACCCAGCATGTCCGGAACTGACAGCTCCCTGAGGGGCCATGACATTTGCATCTCCGCTGACCCAGCTCGGACACAACCTGTCAACAGAGAGAGAAAGAGAGAGAGCAGTGTGAGCTGCAGGAAACGGTGGAACTCCCAGCTTCAGGGCATTAGCTTTGTACTGTTGCCACTATGCTACAATGGTGTGTTCTGGGTGAAAGACGTATCTGTTCACTCTAAGCAAGCATCTCTTGGAAATGGTTCCTCAACCAAACCCACCTTCCCAAGGGCGACCCTTTGCAAGCTATGAAAAGCACCACTCAGTTCTTAAGAAAGATGTACACTAGAAATGTACACACAATAAATGTGCCCATGTTATTCAATAGTTGTGTACATAATTGCAGTATTTTTCTCACAGTTGCTCTGCTATTGAAATATTGCTTGTTCTAGGCACTCATATCTTCTACATGGGAAAATACATTATTTCCTTCAAGTACAGAATCCTTGCCTGCGTGGCAGTGTAAACTTCTTTGAGTTTTTGCCTTTACACAAAATTTGCCTTACATACAAATTTCACTTTGCTTAAAAATGTGTATTGCTTGTATGCAACCCCAGTGGAGTAAGGTATTTTTAAAGCAACGGAGGAGAGCAAGATCCCTGCCAGGAGCTTATACTGTCTTGTGAACGCTTTTTTTTTTTAAAAGAGAGAGAAGACAAAATTGTCTTTAAATACCTCCCCTCTCCTGGCAAGAAACCAACAGAGGACCCCCTTAACCTGCTAAGTGGAGAGAGAGTAGACTTCACAAGACAGAACTGGCCACTAAGAAAATACCTAATTTGCATGTAGAACTATGCTTTCTGGGAAGATTTAGTGGGGGGGGGAATCAGGGTTTGCATTTCAAGACAAAATCGAGCTACTTCTATAAATGATTATTCTGCACATTCTTGTGTTTCACTAATTTGGTCATAAGGCACATTTGTAGCTCCATCATAACTTATAACTGAATATTATCCCAGAGGTTTATATACAAATTTGACATCTGTTTCTTATAATGAAGGTCACTAACAGCTCCAAAGAAGAAAAGCAAAAGTTGTGATGTCTCTGTTCAAAGATTTTATCCAATTTCTTTCACCCGTAGACAAGCAGTCCGTTATAAACTAAATAATTCTTTTTACTCAAGGTTTTAACTCAGGGGTTCCATCTTTTTGTCTGTTTTTAATAGTCTGCTTCTAGCATAAGGACTGTTTTACAAATATCACTTTTAAGGCTGTTGTTTCATGCTGTTTTTATGCTGTTGGTTTTTACAACTTGTTCCATTATTTATTTTTATGCTGCTGTTTTTATTATTTTACTGTATTATTTTTAATTTGTGAGCCATCTTGAGTAGATCTAGGGTTGCAAACAGATCTGGAGAAAAATGCCCTGTCCCTTTAAGACAGTCTTAATGTGTGCAGAAATGGGCAGATGAAGCTTTTCATGGCATGGAGGTAAATAACATCCCCTGACAAATAACATCTCATTGCCTCTATTAAAGGAACAGAACATTTTTTTCTCCAGGTGGTAATCCTAGGTCTGTGGAAGAGCAGGCATGTCAGTGTTCCAAATGAATGAATGCAGTTTGGATATAATATGCCCTAACTTAGCTCTTCCCAAGATTTTCTCTAGGAGTAAAGGTGAGGAGGATTCGCAGCTTGGCATAGTTTTGGAGGCTTCTTAGGACTATTAAGCTAAAGTTTGTATAGTTGAGTATGTGTGGCAGAAATGGGTTTGAGGCAGTGTTCCCTCTAAGCTGAGTTAGTGTGAGTTAGCTCACAGTTTTTTAGCCTCCGTGTGCCATCCTTGCTTATTGGGGAGACGGTTTTACCTTTAAAACACACTCTGTATACATGAACATGATAGATTTCTGCTGCCACCAGGAATTAAAAATTCCAAATCTCTCTCTTTTGGTGGAATGACCCAGGGTCTGGGCACTTCAGAGGACTATGTGGCCCTGAGGAAGGACTATTCTGATTGCTGGGATAAGTTTAAACAAAAAAAATATTTAATAAAGAACAAAATAGGTTTCTGGTTATTTTGAACTGCTGCTGAAGAAAGGAACTTGAAAATATAACTGGCAAAGCTTGGCATCACAAACAGTCTCTCAAACTCCAAAACTCCCTCTAACAGGCTTAAACACTCAGTCTTATCTCTCCCTCTCATATATATAGCCACACAGGCGAAATTCTTTGTCTTATTCACACAGAATAGACTCAGACTCCCATAGTCACACAGACTATGCTCTCTCTTCAAACTTCACACACAGAAACACCTCGTAGACACCCCTCCTCCCACACCCTCAGTCATCAGCCAATCACATCACACTTGTCTCTCTCTATCACTCTCCTTACATTACTGCAGTCAAACTAAACATTTAAAGAAACACACACACCAAAACAAGAAATCATTACACTCCGGCTCACACATTTTTGTCTTAGCTCAGGAAGGATGGCTGATTTATGCAGTAGCTGATTTATGTACTGATTTATGCAGTAGCCAAATCACTCGCTCACAACTTTAATGCCAGTAGCTCACAAAGTAGAATTTTTGCTCTCAAGACTCCGCAGATTAGAGGGAGCATTGGTTTGAGGCCATTTTTTTCTGTTCTTTTGGTTTTTGTATTTATATATTTGTGCAGTATGGTTTATCCAGAGAGGATTGTGAGGCACTCCAAAGGGATCTGTTGAGGATGGGTGAGTGGGCGTCAACGTGGCAAATGGGGTTCAATGTGGCCAAGTGCAAAGTGATGCACATTGGAGCCAAAAATCCTAACTATAAATATACGTTGATGGGATACGAACTGGCAGAGACTAACCAAGAGAGAGATCTTGAAATCATAGTAGATAACTCACAGAAAATGTCTAGGCAGTGTGAGACTGCAACAAAAAAGGCCAACACTATGCTCGGGATTATTAGGAAGGGAACTGAAAACAAATCAGCCAGTATCATTATGCCCCTATGTAAATCAATAGTGCGACCTCATTTGGAATACTGTGTACAGTTCCGGGTCACCACACCTCAAAAAGGATATTATAGCATTGGAAAAAGTGCAGAAAAGGGCAACTAGAATGATCAAAGGGTTGGAACACTTTCCTATGAAGAAAGGTTAAAGTGCTTGGGGCTCTTTAGCTTGGAGAAATGACGGCTGAGGGGTGACATGATCAAGGTTTATAAGATTATGCATGGGATAGAGCAGGTAGAGAAAGTGCTGGGGGGGGGAACAGTGGGAGAGCTTCTAGCATGCTGGACCTCCTGATGGTCCCTGGTATTTCTGGCCATTGTGTGACAGAGTGTTGGAATGGATGGGCCATTGGCTTGATCCAACATTGGCTCCTATTATGTTCTTAAGACCTTAAGGTTTAGATAAGGTCTGGGGCAAGTGATGCTCTGTATTCTTGGTGCTTGGGGGCGCAACAGTGGGAGGGCTTCTAGTATTCCGGCCCCACTGCTGGACATCCTGGTGGCACCTGGTATTTCTGGCCACTGTGTGACAGAGTGTTTGACTGGATGGGCCACTGGCCTGATCCAACACTGGCTTCTCTTATGTTCTTATAAGAGGGAATTAGATAAACGTACGGAGCAGAGGTCCACCAGTGGCCCCTATTAGCCACAAGGTATAGATTGGAACTCTCAGTTTGGGGCAAATGATGCTTGGTGCTTGGGCGAGGGGGGCAACAGTGGGAAGGCTTCTAGTGTCCCGGCCCCACTGCTGGACATCCTGGTGGCACCTGGTATTTCTGGCCACTGTGTGACAGAGTGTTGGAATGGATGGGCCATTGGCCTGATCCAACATTGGCTCTTCTTATGTTCTTAAGTCCTTAAAGTATAGATAGGAACTCTCTGGGGCAAGTGATGCTCTGTATTCTTGGTGCTTGGGGGGAGGGCAACAATGGGAGGGCTGCTAGTATCCTGGCCCCACTGCTGGACCTCCTGAGGGCATCTAGTATTTCCAGCCACTGTGTGACAGACTGTTGGACTGGATGGGCCACTGGCCTGATCCAACATTGGCTTCTCTTATGTTCTTATAAGAGGGAATTAGATAAACATATGGAGCAGAGGTCCATCAGTGGCTATAAGCCACAAGGTATAGATAGGAACTCTCAGTCTGGGGCAAGGGATGCCTTCTAGTGTCCTGGCCCCACTGGTGGATCTCCTGATGGCCCCCGGTATTTCTGACCACTGTGTGACAGAGTGTTGGACTGGATGGGCCATCAGCCTGATCCAACATTGACTTCTCTTATGATCATATGTCTGCATCTATAAGTTTGAGCCACTGTTTGATGGTGGAAAAACATGATGCTAAGGCTGACTACTGGCCTGGCTAAAATGTCCTGTATCTTTAGTAGAGGTTTAATGCATGGAAAATAAGCAACTGAAGTTTTCCAGTGCATAGAAGTAAACCACATCACCTGGTAAATAACATCACCTTATGCCTCTATTAAGGGGATACAACAATTTTTCTCCAGTTGGCACCCTACAGGGTACACATTTTTAATAAACAGATTAGTTAATCATGCCACCAATAATGTTACTAATATCAAATGATCCCGTTTGTTATCTGAGCTTCTGCTCACTGGCTGCTACTCTTAATGGTGCAATCCTAAATAGAGCTACACCCTTCTAAGTCCACTGAAGACAAGGGGCTTGGAAGAATGTAACTCTGTTTACGATGGCATTGTAATTGCCAAAGCCAGGCACGTACAATGTTTACCACAGATACAGAGATAGAGGAACTCTCCTAACTTTATCGCTACAATAGTAGCTTTCAACTTAGTAGAAGTCCAGACTGCATGCTGCTCTAGTGTCTCTTATCTCCAAGTCAAGATCCCACACACAACTGCCCCCTTGTGCCCACAGAGCATATAAAACAAGAGCAGGAACAAATCTGGAGAGAACCCTGTGAGTTCTCTTATCTCAAACTTGTTTGTTTTTTAAAGTTGAATTTCTGGTCTCCAGATATGAATTTCTGTAACATTTGCTGTCTGAAATACTTTTGGACTTAGGAGGTGTTCAGTCTTCTTCCCCATGTTTCTGCTCACCAATACATACTTTTTTCTGGATAAAAATTTGGAAGATACAAACACAAAAAAGCTATGTACTCTTTGAAAGAGGAAGAAATACCCATAAGTAGAGGAAGCTATCCAGGAGTTTCTACATGAGTCACAAATATAGGGTGTGCCCCCTCAATGAGGAAAGCCCAGACTCACACAGAGACTCAATAGCAGCCTTCACTGAGACAGTGTAATTCTACTGTATCTCTGCATTACAACTGGCTGAATCCAATCACAACCAGCTCAGAGACACAACAAAATTATGTATGTAAAGTGCTGTCAAGTCATAGCCAACTCATAGCAGCTCCTCGTGTGGTTTCCAAGGCAAGAGATGAACAGAGGTGGCTTGCCATTGCCTTCCTCTGAACCCTGGACTTCCTTGGTGGTTTCCCGTCCAAGTACTAACCAAGGCTGATCCTGCTTAGCTTTCAAGAGCTGACAAGATGGGGCTAGCTTGGCCATTCAAGTCAGGGCACAACAGAATCACCCGCCCCTAAAAGAGGGTTGGCTGGAAGATGACATGGCCACAGCAGTAAATCATATGAATGGACAGCCTCCTTTATGAGTGGATAATTTGGGCTCACAGGAGACTTCAATTATTTAAGAAATTAATTTCTCACAACATACAAGCAGATCTCATAAAATACCCTAATGGCCTTGGAAGACAGATTGGGAATACCAGTGTAAAGTATTTAGCTCAGCCAGTCAATATTACCAGTTAATATATATTGTACAAGGTATCAGATTACATATGTGTGTGCCAACTTGTCACTTCAACAAAACACCATCCAGTTCAGGCACTCTCCCCAGCATTCCCATATTCCTACCCTAGAGATACCTCCTACCTTTCTTCCCATACGGTGACTGTGTAGCTGCATCCGGGCATGGACATCGCGTGGCTTCCCTAGAGGGTCCAAGAAGTGCCGGGCAAATCTCTGGGCATAGCCGAAATCTGCACTGCAGCCGCCCCATTCCCAGGTGTCCTGGATACCAGGCTCCCCCCACGAGGAGGTTGCTATAGGGGGATGGCCCTTGCCCTGGCTTAGTGACTGCAGTTGACTAAGCTTCAGCTTTTGGTTCTCAGCACCTGGACTGGCACAGCCACAGCTCTGCAGCTCACCAAGGCTACAAGCTGTGGCTACCGCATGAGTCACACCAGCTGCCAGCAGGGAGAAGGCAAAGGCACTTTCCCGGAAACCTGTGGGGGACACAGGAGGGAACATGGTGAGCTGGAAACACAGTTGTAGACTTACCTCTCAAGTAGTTATAACAGGGAATATTTGCAAGAAAGCATATGTGTGAACTCCAATGCCAATTTATTTATTTAGTCTCAGCTTTTCTCCTCCACAGGAATCCAAGGCAGCTTACATCATTAGGCGGTGATGGTGGAAAGTGCCGTCAAGTCACAGCCGACTTAGGGTGACCCTGTGGGGCTTCCAAGGCAAGAGACAAACAGAGGTCGTTTGCTGTTGCCTGCCTGTGTGTGGACCCAGGACTTCCTTGGTGGTCTCCCATCCAAGTACTGACCAGGATGGACCCTACATAGCTTCCAAAATCTGATGAGATCTGGCTAGTCTGGGCCATCCAGGCCAGGGCCAACACAAGGGAGGTCAGTATCATTATCACTGTATTGCAGAAGGGGATTTGAAGTACGATTTGAATTTCACCTCTCATAGCCATTATTCTACAGCAGCTCTGCACTGAACTTTTTCAGTGTTCTGTGCTGAGATCATTCAGATTTTGTGCCAAGGAAAAAAACCAATTTTAAACTGTGCAAATGAAGCATATTTGTATGTATTTCTCATTCTGCTTATGTTATTCACGGAAAGGATTTGAAAATGCTGCAAAGGAACAATCTAGGTTTGCCAATGTATTGAGAGGGAAATGTAATCGAGGCTTAATTTGTGGAAATGGATAGCTGGAGGTTTTCATGGCAGGGAGGTAAAAAAATATCACCTGGGAAATAAAATCCCATTAAGACTCTATTAAAGGAACAGGACTCTTTTCCTCCAGGCACTTGGCAATCCTAAGAAGATCTACTCAAAAATAGTTCCTATATTATTCAGTGGGGAAAGTGCCCCAGGAAAGGATTGCAGCCTGAAGCTCCTCCCTTAGCCAGCGGCATTCTTGTTCAATGTCTCTTCTGGCTTATTTCAGTACGGATAGCCTACAAAAGCCTGATCCTGTTTTTATACTCTTAAAAGCTAGGAATTTGTCTTTGCAAAACAACAACAAGACATAAACAGAAAGTTGAGATCTTCAGGATCCAGTTTTGTAAGGTGTGGACTGGGAAGTGAAAATGGGTCTGAAAGAAGCTCATCTGAGCAGCCCCTACAACCCTTCAGGGGCTGCTGAACTCAGTAGCAAGGCTGGCTCGCCCACTAGGCGAGCTAGGTGCTCGCCTAGAGCGTGCCGGCTGCAGGGGCGCCAAAAGGCCCCCCCTTTCCCAGGCTTGCTTGGGTGCAGAGCACCCAAGCAAGCCGGCGCTGGGAGGGAAGGGGCGGTGGTTTAAACCTCCGCCCCTTCCCTGGCTTTTATGGGGACCCCGCAGCCGCGGAGCCCCCAGGAAAGCCGGCGCTGGGAGGGAGGGGGCAGCGGCTAGACCCCCGCCCCCTTCCCTGGCTTTCCTGGAGGCCCCGCAGCTGTGGAGCGCCCAGGAAAGCCAGAGCTCTGCCGCCGCCCCCAGTCTTCAGGCCCCACCGGGAGGTTGGCATCCCCAGTGGGGGTGCCCCAGGCGGTCCTGCCTAGGGCACCCAGACACCTGGAGCTGGCCCTGCTCAGTAGCACCAACAGTGGACATTGGCTCACCCTCATCTCACAATGGAGCACCAGTGCAGGAGGAGACAATTGGTGAGCCAACACTGATCACCAATGAAGGGTCTGAGCCAAGGGGCCGCTGAGGCACTGGCAGAGTTGCTGGGGCTTGGCCACCAGCAGCCCTTTAAGGCAGTGGTCTACCAAGAAACTTCCAGGTAAGTTTAATGCTTGGTTGACCCCTGAATTTGGCACTTGTGTGGGATCTCTAGGCGGCCTGGAGAAAAATGGGAGCCTTCAATAGAGGCTTCACAGGCTGTTATTTGGTGCTGGTATCTGAATAACTGTGCGTGCACACAAAAGCTTATACCCCTTGAATAAAGCTCTGTTGGTCTTAAAGGTGCCACTAGACTCAAACTTTGGTCATTTGGTGGTGGTAGATGACTTTTCAAGACAAGAGATGTTCAGAGGTGGTCGTCCATTGCCTGCCTCCGCATCATGAACCCGGTATCCTTGGAAGTCTCCCATCCAGACACTAGCCAGAGCTGACCCTGCTTAGCTTCCAAGAGCTGACAAGATTGGGCAAGCCTGGATACCTGCTGCTATTTACCAGGTGATATGATTTACCTCTATGCCACCGAAAGCTTCAGAGGACCATTTCCACATATTAAGCCTCAGTTAAAGGGAAAGGATGTTTTTTTCTCCAGGCTTCCTGGCAACCCAGTGCTTGTGCAATGAAGCAGCAGTGTGCACGCAGCCCGGCTTGAGCTCAGCTGAGATCGTCATCTTAGTCATATCTTCTCCATGCCAAGTCAGACTGCCGCCCGCATGTGGAGAGGCTTTCTGAGCAGCTGTCCCGCAACTCAAGAATGCCCTTCCCTTGGCATGCTGCCAGAGGCAAACATATGTGTATTTTCAGCACATCATAAGGGATTTTTAATTAGACTGGCTTTGGTGGCTGGGGTTTATGGTGGCTGAGACAGGGATTTTTCTTTAGAAACTGTTACATTTATACCCATACTTAATAATCATTTTTCAAAGTTATTGGGACCATCCTTTAGGATACAGATTGAAAATACATAATAATTTAAAACGAAAGAGAGCTGTGAGTGGACCACTAACACGTCAGACATTGATCCTAAGGTACAGGGTTGAAGCTGGCTTTAGACCCTGTTTACACTACAAACTTCCCATTTTGCTTTATTAACTTCCACAGCTTTGCGGAGAACCCACGGTTGATTGAGTTGCAGAGACTACAGCTTCAGGCCTGGTTCCCATACACAGGAGAATGAGGTGAGAAGGTGGGCCACTCCACTTTAGATTGTAGGAGGTATAGCCTGGCTCGGAGTATTCCTTCCCATGAAAAATCTTCACAGAGATAGGGTTTTTAATATAGGGGAGCATGTAGAGTTGCCAACTGCCTGAAGAAAAAAAGAGTCCTCTTCCTTTAAGAGAGGCTTAATGAAATTAAATTTACCAGGTGATGCTATGTACTTCCCATTTCTTTCTCTTAAAGCGAAAGGACATTTTTCTCCAAGCCTGTTGGCAACACTAGGACCACTCCAAAATGTGACCCTTCATCTGCAGTCTGAAAGGGTACAGTCTTTTTGACCTCAGATCTCTGCCATCGCATTTTCCTGTATCTGTGAACCAAATCACAGGTCCCAAGTCCCCTCCCCCAGCAGAATTCCTCTGAAAAGAAGGAATGACTATGAAACCAGTCTAAGTCCATAGCATCCTACAGTAACTTGCACTTAGCATAGTTTGGGTTCATTTTTATTGCCATTTAAGGATATAACATAGCAGCTGATGTACAGGCATACTAGCATGAACTCAAAAATTCCGATTTGGTTCAGGGTTCGGTGTGGTCCCAGACAGAACTGAGCAAAAAATGCCCAAACCGAACTGGCCAGTTCAGGGCCCCCTTTCTCCCAGCCACAGCAAGCTGTAGTCAGTAAAAATGGGGGGATTGCCTGGGAAGGGTAAAATGGCTGCCAGCCATTTAAACCTGTCATTTTTACTCTCCCCTCCCCCTTGGGGAGCAAAACAGATGGGTTTAATGGCCCACAGCCATTTAAACCTAACAGCTGACAGGCAGATCCACCCTGCTATTAGATTTAAATATCTGGCAGCCATTTTAGCCTAACAGCGGGGCGTGTCCGCCCATCCGCTGTTAGGCTGAAATGGTTACCAGTCATTTCCTTCCCACTGTACTATCATGAGGGCTAGAAACTTAAAACCTCTTAAAAGAAAAGCTAACATTCCCAGAATTATAACCAAACCACTCCAGTTTTTTCACACATTAGGCAGCAAACACAAAATTGGCCTAGAGCATACACTTGGGAGGAAGCCAAGGTTAGTCCTAGTTCTCTGAAAAATGTATTTCTTTGATACACAAGTTTGCAAACATGTGCTTGTTGCTGTCATACTTAATATTTTAAAGTGCATACCTGAAAATGTGAGTCATCGTAAGTCACGGTGTCTGCTTCTCAGGCTGGATTTCTAGTACCTAACCTGTTCTCCTCATCACTCATATGGCTGCGAAGGTTCAAGGTTGTGATGGCTGGGTCCACGCTTCACTTTGCAAAAAGAGTTGCCAGGCCAGATAGGTCTACAGAAAAGCCAACCCCAGAAGTGGAACAACACAGAGTTGGTACTGGAAATCCAGCCCCAGAAGCAGATGAGTCCCGGTACCATTTGTGTCCCAGAAAGCAGGAGCCTGTCAGAGCATTTGCATCCAGAATGTGAGAGTCTTCGTGCTGTGTTAAAAAACCATTGTGGTTTCCCTTTAGGTTACAGAATGACACTTTAAAAGGGTAGTGAGCCTAGCACATGCCCATCCAGGCACTAATGTTGTGCTGTCCATTTGGATTTTTAGAACACTGATGGATTAAAAGAACACTATCCCTGGTGAGGTCTTATCTTATTTGCTGCAACTGCACCCAGAGGACTCCTACATCACTGAGACAGTGTCTCAACTGAATGAAGATCAGACTACAAAGTCTTGAAGAATTGCCTGTAGAGGCAAGCAAAACAATACTCTTACACAATGCAGTTGTTGGTGTTCCTTTGCTTGTGGCAAATATCAGTTATTAGTATGTATGCTGGCTCTGCTTGGACTTGAATTTCATTTTTAAAGATCACTCAAAACCTTAATAAGCCAAACCAAAAAAACCTGATATTGGATGTGTGTAAAAGGCCGCACAAAAGTGGCTGAAGGGCTACCACTTGTTAGCTATCCAGCCCTCCTGTCGGAATGGATCAAAACCTGTGCGAGAGGGTATTCATCAGTTCTTATCTGTTCACCATCAATAGGTAGAAAGGGTCCCCAGGAGGGGATGCCCCCCTTTCTGTTTTAACACCAGTAGTACACAAAACAACCAGACCTCCCAAGGATATCTAGAAGGGAGGCAGTCCAATTCTGTGTGTACAGCTGGGGAGTCCTCTATAGAAAATACAGGAGCCAAGTCACCTGTAGTACCAGTGATACCTGGTGGTTAGAATATAACTTTACTAAGAAAAGTGGGAACATAATTGTAATGGAGGACTTAGGACTGTCCTTCATAAATAATATTCCTCAATGCAGCCAAATTGTTCATAAATTTTGGGTAATACCCTGTCTTATTTTTGCATCTTCAGTGTGTTGAAACTCCAGCTATAACATCAACCCCACCTTTGCTTCTTATTGCTGAAAAAGCACTGCAAATGTGTACCCTAAAATAATAGCTCCTGGATTATACTGTCTATGTGGGAGATGGGCCTACAAATATTACCTTATAACTGGATTGTAACTTACACCATAGAGTATTTGGCCCCTGGTGTTACCTGGCGTTATGCTGTTTACCACCACCACCGGGGCCAGAATCTTCCTACCTGCCCAAAGAAGGAAAATGCCCCATGGTAAAATTACTGGGTTCCATAAAACTCTGTGTGTGTGTTACTGCAAGGGCCAGAAATTTCAGAAATTAAAGACTGTTGCTATCGCTAATCTATCAGCAGCCATTAAAGATCTTGGCAATGTTACTGCACATGCTTTGCAAAAAGAAATTAAAAGTATATTCCAAGTCACAGTACAGAAACGTATGGTCTTAGATTACTTGTTGGCTACCCAGGGAAAAGTTTACATGCTAGTAAATACCATCTGTTAAAAATGTAGTGAATATTTTCCATAAAGTTGCGGAAGAAAAGCCCATTGACTGGTAAGGGTGGCTTACTGATATAAGAGGATTGGTTGGAAATTTGCTTAAGATTCTAATGAAACATGGTCTTATACTCCTAGGTACTGTTGTTGTATAGGCCCATGGATCCCCCCTTTCTCACTGGCCTGCACCTAGAGCAAGTCCCAGGCCTGCCTCTCCAGCACCAGCAGGCCCAGTGCAACTCCCAGACTGTGCTGGTAGTGGCAATATGCCCAGCGCAGCTGCTGCTGGGCCCAGCACGGCTCCTGGGCTGCACCACCAGGCCCAGCATGGCTCCCTGGTACCACCAGTGCCAACTGCCGGAGGTAAGCGCAGAGAACGCAATTTTACTTTGAACCCCACCATGTATTCTTTTTAAATTTTCGATTTTTCTACAAACCTGGGGCATCCCCCAGGTTTGCTGAAAAGTCTGTTCAGTATCCTTGCAGCCCTGATCCGTGGATTTAAGGGGGGACTGTGGAAATGAAAATGAACCAGACTAGAGACATATTAGAATGATGATGATGTGTAGGCTAGGTGGGATATGCTGTAACTGCAAACATAAAGAAGACTGGTCTGGAATTGAATCAAGGTGCAGCATAAAGATACACAGAAGTCAGTTTCACTGGAAAATCCCAAATTTAAGTTCTAGTTGTTCATGCTTATCTGGGGAACTATAAACGTACTTGGGAGAGGTAACCCCACTGAGATTCTGCTTTGCTGTATTCTATGATTGTACAATAAACAATTCAACAACTTTAGTTTTTTTCTTTGGCAAGATTAGGCTGGGATCTGTTTATTTTAAAACACTGTAGAGACTGCATTGGTGTTAGACTCTATTGTCCTATCCTGAACTGGCAGAAACCTTATTTTCTTGAGATCTTAACAGCAAACTCACACACAAAGTTACCTTACACTGAATCCATTGGTCTATCATGGTCAGCAGGCCCGTAGCGCCCATGGGGCCTGGGCCCCCCACGGTTTTTATGGGTCCCCCTCCAATCCTTGGCTCCCCCTCCCCCTCTGCACAGCCTGCTGCTGCTCCCTCAAAAAAAGAAAAAAATCAAGTGCCGAGCCAAGGTTTCTGGCTGGCTCTCGTGCTCCCTCCTCCTCCTCCTCCCGCAGCAGCGCTGCTGGTGGCTCCTCGCTGGGTCAGAGCGGGCGCGAGGAGCGGAGCTGGCAGTGCTGGGGAGAAAAAGGGGGCTGGATGGGGGGTGAGGGGGGGACACACACAGAGGCTGGGAGGGAGGGGAGGAGGGCGGCAGGCGGGCAGGGCAGGAGCTCGGCCTGTGCGGGGCTCAGCCACCGGGCCATGAGGGTGTCGCGCTCCGGGCCACGGGGAGAGGGGCTCCCTAGGCGCCCTGCAGACAATACAGCTGGGTCCCTCCTGCCCAGAACCTGCCCTGGTGGCCAGTCACCAAGAGAGGTGGAGAGAGAGAGTGAGAGAGAGCACCTGGCATGCCCGCAAGACCCGAGGGCTTGTACACAGTGCCAGGGCTGTCCCTGCTGTTGGTGGCAGTGCTCTCCTCCTCCCTCGGTTGCAGCCAGGGCTACCTTAGGAGTCCCAGCAACTAAATCAAAGATAATGTGATTAACTTTGATTGGCTGGTGGGCCCCCCCCTGACCCCCTCCCGAAAAGCTCCTTAGCTACGGGGCTGATGGTCAGTATGATCTGTTCTGACTGACAGTGGCTATCTGGGTTTAGAACTGAACTTGGGACCTTTTGTGTGCAAAACGGATCCTCTACTCTGAGCCAGAAACCTGCCTCTTTAACCCTTGACCATATATCATCTTCCCCAGGGGTCATTTTGTAGAAAAAGAGGTGCAGGAGCTTATTAGCATAACTCATTAGCATAACTTCCTTGCATATGCCAGACCCCCTGACACACACATCACGGGAAGTGAGTCAGAAGGCAACACCCACCACTCAGGCTCCACCCCTAGGGACTGTCTTTCCACTCTGGGGGCTGTCATTCCAATCCCAGAGTAGCCTATCTGGGCCTAGGAGGAACGCTACACGTGCTGCTTTGCGCTTCTGCTGGGAGCTGGGGGTAGGGTTTGCCGCCGCCTGTGCTTCTAACTGCCAGAGCTCCGCTCCTGCATGCTCCTGCTCTAAATGACCCCTGATCTTCCCACACTCAAATGTCCTCCCAGTCAGGTTGCTATTTGCCCTCTTGGGGGCCAAACAGCAACTCAGGTATCTCTCTGGCAGGAACTCAAGATGACATGGATTATCATGGAAACAAATGCTGCTAGTCTTTAAGGTGCCACTTTTCTTTTCTTTTGCTACGACAGACACAGCTACCCTTTTGCAGTGTTTAAACCTAGCAGAGACTTTTGCTCTTGAGTGCATGGAGCACAGAAGAAGCAGAGACATGATTATATTTTAATTAAGCCATATTCTCTGCTACTGAAACAACTGTAAAGGTAAAGGTAAAGGTTCCCTTGCTCAAAAGCCAGTCGAATCCGACTCTAGGGTTGTGGTGCTCATCTCCGTTTCAAAGCCGAAGAGCCAGCGCTGTCCGAAGACGTTTCCGTGGTCATGTGGCCGGCATGACTAAACGCCAAGGTGCACGGAACGCTGTTACCTTTCCACCAAAGTGGTACCTATTTATCTACTTGCAATTTCTTGCTTTCAAACTGCTAGATTGGCAGGAGCTGGAACTAGAGACGGGAGCTCACTCCATCATACGGCACCCTGGGTCTCGAACTGCTGAACTACTGACCTTCCACAGCCTGCAGTTCAGCGTCTTAACCACTTGAGCCACCGCACAAATCCTTACAATTTTAGTTACCAAAACTGGGACTACTCTGCACTTTTTTAAAGTTCTAAATTTTACATCAAATTAACCCAAATTCTACATCAAGAAACACCAAATTCTGCAACCTGAATAATATGCAAAGCAAACAAATCTGCACACGTTTGTTTATTTGCAGGGAGGGAGGGAGGGCACAAGTAAGAGAAGGAGCCTTTTTGCTGAGGCCTGTTTTTCTCTTTCCTGTATCAGACACTGTATGAAGCTTGGGCAGGGCTGGATGAGCCTCATATATACTTGTTTTGCTTTTTTGTTTACTGTGCTCTGGTTTATTTATATGTTGTTTTTCTTGTTGTAAGCTGCTTTGAGTCTTTTTGGAGAAAAGTGTAATACTTAAGTAAACAAATTAAAAAAGTGACATATTCTGCTTTTCCTAGTTCTGAATGGGGCAAAGACTTAGTCCAAATTCATGGCACTGATATCCTTCCGGTAAATCATCCCTAAACCTTTTGCTTTTTAAGATTTCATCAGGTGCTATCTATAAAATTCCTAGTCAGTTTTGAAGCCAGAAACCCTTTATTTAAAAAAAATTGAAAGGTGCAATTTTTAAGTTGCTGAATTCTGCACCCAATACCAGATTGCACGCACATGCTTCATGATCATAGAATATATCAAGCATATATCCATTAATCTGTTTGCTTACTGGAGAAATCCTTCATCACATTGATTGGATCTCTGCAGGTCATCCCCTCCCCTCTACCGATATTCTAGTTGCCCTGAACCTCTGGCAATACCCCTGATCCACTGCTCTCCTATTCCTTTCTCACCCCAAATTTCTAGCTTCAAATTCACATTTTTCCAATCCCTAATCCCCACCTGGGGCCCTGGTTGCTCAGAGGTTTAGATACTGAGTTGCAAACCAGAAGGTCTGTAGTTCGGCAGTTCAAGACCCTAGTGCCGTATGACAGAGTGAGCTCCCGTCTCTGGCCCCAGCTCCTGCCAACCTAGCAGTCTGAAAGCAAGAAACTGCAAGTAGATAAATAGGTACCGTTTCGGTGGGAAGGTAACAGCGCTCTGTGAGCTTCAGTGTTTAATCATGCTGGCCACAAGACCATGGAAACGTCTTTGGATAGTGCTGGCTCTTGGGCTTGGAAACGGAGATGAGCACCGCCCCTTAGAGCTGGATTCAACTAGCTTCAAAGCAAGGGGAAATTTACTAATCCCCATCTATTACAACTCACATTTCAACATGTGCAGTCCTAAGAAAAGTCATGCCCTTCTAAACCCAGTGGATTTGGGATGCACATTCCATTTCCTTTCTCCCTTGGTCTCTGACTCTCATAGTCTACTGATGTTTTAACTGGTGTATTTTAAATATGTTCCTTGTTATATTTATATCAATTGTGAGCCGCCCTGAGCCTGCTTTGCGGGGAGGGCGGGGTATAAATCCCATAATAAATAAATAAATAAATAAATAAATAAATGCGTATCCTCTGTGCTATTCCATCTAATGCCAGCTTAGGACGAGCCCCATCAAAGCCATTATGCAGCAAGCAGCAACTCAACCCAGGTGCTGGGGCTGCAGCTTGCTCCAGCGTCTGCCTGCCCAGGGGCCTTGCTTTGATGTGGGGTTTAAATTTAGAGCCAGCTCCTTCAAAGCTGTAGTCAATAAAGGAGATCCAAACTGCAAAGAGAGGAGCAGCTTGCCAAGTTGCCTCTAGGGTCAGGTGTGGGCCACTCTGCGTACACCTAGGGAAAGGAGCCTGGGTTAGGCTGAAGGGGTGGCATATGAACAGAAGGATCGGTGGGTCTGGGAAATCAGCACTGCTCTGCTGGCGCCCGTTTCTTTCATCCCAGCCTTTTCTTAACCCCAGGATTCATTTCTTGTTAATCCTGACCTGGCTGGGCCCAAATACCCATGGAAAGAAGAATTTAAGCCCTGACCTGGATAGCCCAGGCAAGACCGATCCAGTCAGATCGTGGAAGCCAAGCAGCGTTGACTCTGGCAAGTATGTGGATGGGAGACCTCCTTGGAATACCAGAGCCGGGAGGCGGGGGCAGGTTTTATTCAGTCACCTCTCTGAATATCCTCCAGGCCCCCAAGAGGCTGCCATAACTTCCAGTTGCATATTCTCTCTCTCTCTCTCTCTCTCTCTCTCTCTCTCTCTCTCTCTCTCTCTCTCTCTACACACACACACACACACACGCAAATACAAAAAAAAAAACCAACCCAAAAAGAGAAGAATTCACAGCAGATGGCTTAACCAAAAATTGGGTTAGAGAAGGGTAAGGCCAGCCGTACTCTTGGCCACTGGGCTATCCATGACTACTCTCCTCTCTCCCATTACGCTCACACTTCCACTCCCTAAACGTGGCTCTGTTTTCCCCACTCCCCAGTACCAAAGTCCTGGGTTTTCACTTTTGGGTAGCCTCTGCGAGTAACTATGGTTGCACCTAGTCCTCCTAAAATGAGGACTAGGGGACTTCTGGATGCAGAGGCACCCTTTTCCCTCTGAATTAAAATTGCGGGCAGCCAGCAGGCCAAGAGGAAGAGATGAGTCCAGTCACAAAAGGCTTCTGAAGGCCAAAAGTATCCACCCTCTGAGGAGCCCACCTGGTGTGCTTTCTCCATAAGTCACTGATCTTACAAGTCTCCTAACTGAAATGAGAGCAACCTAGAATAGTGACTTGTGGAGAGACACAACAGCATCCTCCTCTGAGGGTGGACAATCGTGCTGCCTCTCTGGATCTGGAGCGATGGAAAGATCCAGCAGCGTGCAGCTCAGAGACCCAAAAGAATCGTCCACCCACAGCACAAACTTAATGAAAGAGGGAACATCTAGCAGAGATCCAGCAGGCAGCCTCCTCCATGGGTCAGCACTTTTAAACTCACAAGGATCTTCTTGTTGTTGTTTTTCCTCATCTCACAAGCAGTTATTTCACGGCACATTAACTCTGCCATCCTAAGCAGAGTTACACTTTTCTAAACCCACTGACTTCAATGGATTTAGAAGGGTGTAAGTCTGCTTAGGATGGCACTAAATGTGTCCTGGCACAGATTCGGGCAATTAGCATAGTAGCTCCTTGGGCCTTTTGGCAACCATCCTGCCTAGTCCTGTAACTTGTCAAGCCCTGGAAAAGGCTTCCTATGCTTTGCCTTCCATTTCTCCCTTTAGAATTTGATTTTAACTGACATGTTTAAAACACAAATCCTAAAACTTTTCAAATGTTGTCAATGGTGTTTGAGAGTGCTGCCCACTGCAGTGCTTTGCATCCCGGTTTTCCGACAGTCTTGACATGCAATGGCATCTATCACTGAGAATTTCGCAGGGGGAGAAAGGGTCAGATTAGAAGAGCATCCTTTCAATCTTTTTAAAAAAGCTAATGCGAATCAGGACAATTGACCTGAGGACCTTCCCACCAATTCCTTTCAGCTTTGCCTCATCTTTGGAAAAAAGAGTACGAACAGCAGGAAGAAAGAAATACTCCTTCCCTTGATGAGCTTCAGCAGAAGAGTCACTCCTTGCAAGAAGGCTGCACTATGCTCTCACCAGCCAGCCTTGTTTTAGCCTCTTCTAAATTCATGCTGATCTGCAACAAACTTGTGTTGAGAGATGCTGCCTGTATATTGCAAGAAGAAGGAGGAGGAGGAGGAGATTGGATTTATACCCTGCCCTTCACTTGGAGTCTCAGAGCAGCTTACAAACTCCTTTCCCTTCCCCTCCCCACAACAGACACCCTGTGAGGCAGGTGGGGCTGAGAGAGCTCTGAGAGAACTGCTCTTTCAAGGACAGCTCTGACAGAACTATGGCTTGCCCAAGGTCATCCAGCAGCTGCAAGTGGAGGAGTGGGGAATCAAACCCGGTTCTCCCAGATTAGAGTCCGCACACTTAACCACTACACCAAACTGGCTCTTATTTATACTTATTTATGCAACACCATGAGCGCACGGGCCCTTTGAAGGCTTATTTACATATCTCTACCCTACTTTTCTGCCCACTGGAGACTTAAAATTGATTACATCTTTGTTCTTCCCTTCCTCCTCACGACAACAACTCTGTGAGGTAGGTAAGGCTGGAAGAGAGTGACAGGCCCCAGGTCACCCAGTGAGCCTTCATATAAGAGTGGGGATTTGAACCTGGGTCTCCTAGATCCTCATCCAGCTCTCTAACTGCTACACCACACTGGCTCTCCTACATAAGCAAAGGACAAGTTCCTGCCCCAAGGAGCCTACTTTCTAAACTGATATGGATGGGGAGGAAAGACAGAAGGGTAGGGAAGGGTAGGAGGGGATGCAAGCAAGTTCTGATTTTGTTGCCCACAGATCCCACTTGAGAATAAGGATGGTGTCAACCTCAGGGCCAGCACATTCTCCAAAAAAACCCTCACCTCTCTTAAGAATGGCACTACTGAGGAGCACAGTGCCACTGCCGCTCAAGTCTGAGCAATCCCAACGCCTCTCTTGCAGCTGGTGGTGGCACTCATGGATGGCAAGATGGATGCCCTGCAGAGCGGAGGCCGTTGCTTCAGGGCTGCGGGCACACAGTCCAAGCTGGCGCCGGCTCAGCCAGGGAAGGGTCATGCACACCGTGTTGGGAGTCAGAGCAGGTTCCGCCAGCATCTTCGGCCCTAGGAAATCATGGCCCAGAGTCCTGTTCAAGGAAAGAGAAGGAAAGTGACAGGTTGACTATAAAGGGAGCAAACAGACAGAAAGAGGAAATGGCAGAGCCAGGAAGTGGCTTACCAGGGCTACAGAGAGAGCAAGAACAAGCTCCTAGACTTTGACTCCTGCATTAAAGGATAAGTACGCATTAAAGCAGAGAGTATAACACTCCCAGCTATACAAAATCAACTCACACTGGCCAAGGGCAAAATGAATTACTCATCAAGGAGCCTGACCAAAAGAAGGAGATGCAAAGGGATTAAGGTCTGTGCCCCTTTGCCCAAATGCAGGGTCAGAAGATTTTGGAGAAGGGCTGGTAGGCAGAGACCAGATAGTTTGTGGCAACACTCCCTTTGTACCTAACACTTTGAATCTTTTTTGCTTCCTTTGCCTTCAGAAGAATGCAAACTTGAACCAAACTGACCTCATGAGACTTGCTGCACTCTTTGCCTTGTCATTTAGCCCCATGTCTGTCCTAGAACCGGGAATGAAACTGAATTGGTCTCCTATTTTTCCCCTCCTCTTTCCAGCCCTTTAAGGATCTCTCTTTTTTCCAGGACTAGAGAGATAATGCAGTGCTCCCTCTAAGCCGTGGAGCCTTGTGAGCAAAAGTTCCACTTTGTGAGCTACTGGCATTAAAGTTGTGAGTGAGAGATTTGGCTACTGCAAAAATTAGTTTGCTCTGGAACCACCCTTTCTGAGCTAAGACAAAAATGTGTGAGCTGGAGACTAAAAAACTGAGCTAGCTCACACTAACTCAACTTAGAGGGAACACTGCCAGGGAGTCCTAGCTCCTAGGACTAGGAGCTAGGACTCCTGGTTTTCCAAGTCCTAACTCCTAGTCCATGACTCCTGCACTGAAACCCTTCAGTGTCATTCCATTCTCTGAGGGGGTGTGTGCACACACTGACCCCAGGAAACAGGAGTCCTGAGTTATTTTAAGCCTCACTTGCTCCACAGAGCTGGGGCCACTACATTTACTGTGTGGTGTGCAGAGACCTTGTGGCCATTCATCCTGGCTCTCCCTCCCCCCCGAGAGATCTCTGCACCTGGGTGGGTGAGTTTCCAGGGGGAAATTCCCTGCCTGCACCCCCACTGGCACCAGACGAAAGCAAGGTGGAAGATCAAAAGCATTGCCCTGCGGCTCAGCACCCAAAGAGGGAGGTGTTGGGGTGGGGGCGTTCATCCAACAAAAGAAGGGCTCCTCCCAGATCTAAAGCAAGGGTGTCTCTGTGGCAACGGAGGAGGAGGAGGAATAACCCTGGCAGTGGCAGACAGAGACATGCTGATGAGGGAAAAGGGAAACAGAGCCAAGTTTCCTGAGGAGAAGGGGGCACCACAGCAACCACCCAACAGAGGTGGGATATCCTCAGGACTAGCAGATGCTCCCAAATGGCATAGGGGTCAATTCTTCTTATCATTACCACTCCCCATGCTATCACTTGGTATACTATCTCATGCAAACAAGCATTTTCCCTCAACGAACTCATGCAAGAACTTTCAAGGCCCTTTCTCATGACTAAATAGCTCCTGGAAAAGTGGGCACAAAAAGCTTTATCACCCTCAGACCAGAAACATGGAAGCAGGATGTGAGGTGAGGAATGCTCCTTCAGCCATTTTGCTCATATATGATGAGAATCACTTCTCTGTTTATATCAGCTAGAAGGCAAGGTGTTTATACTGGCTAGAAGGCAAGGTGAACTGATTCCCAGTGAGGTGCAGTAGTCAGGGCTGAGGACACCCTGGTTCAAATCCCAATTCAGCCATCAAAGAGTGACCTCAAGACAGAAACTGTCTCTCAACCTAACTTCCCCTCATAGAGTTGCTGTGAATACAGAATGGTGGAAGAGAGACCTGTGTGTTCACTTGGAGCTCCTTAGAGGAAGAAGGGGTAAAAACGTATAGACAGAAGATGCACTGTAAAGACTGGCTACCTTACTGTACATCTAATACATTTTTATCCCACTGTTCCTCCAAGGAGCTTAGGGTGACATCCTTCCCCATGTTATGCTTGTGACAACCCTATGAAGTCAGGCTGACTGGCCCAAAATCACCCAGTGACCCTCATATCAGCATGGGAATTTTGAGTCTCCCAGCACCTAAACTCTAACCATTACACCACGTATTGACTCCTATTGTGGCCTGTAGTGGTCCTTTGTAGGCAAATGTCTACTTCCTCAGAGAACTCTCATGGTCACTATAAATATGGCTTGGCTGTAGCCTCCATACCACCCTGGGAACATGTTAAGCTCCCACCCACTTTACTTAATACGCCAGTGATGCAAGAATCCCTGAGAAAATTAAGTACACATATTGGCATGTTAGCCTGAACACACCACTCCAGTTAAAGCAGAGCTCGACCTACTACCATACACACTGGATGAAGTAGAAATGTAAAATATCATAATTTCTTGTTTGTTCATGAAGAAATCGCCAGAACGTTTGCCCCATGAAGGTGCAGCAAACCCATCAGCCTCACAGAGTAAACCTAGAGTTAATAAAAACTGCCTGCAGGTAAACGGGTGGTTCTCTTATTTTTCTTTCTAGATGTGAAGAACTAATGACATGTATCATACTACTCCATTAAGCTAAGTTTGAAGGCTTCACACATTTGTGGGTTTCCCCAATGAGCCAAATAGTTCGTTTCAGGTCAGGAAAATGGTGGAGGGAAAGGCTGAAACCCCTTAAGTGCTGCAGTCGTGAACTGGGCAACACATGTGTAATGTGTAAATTATAAGGAGGCTTCCTCCAACAATTGGTTTCTACTCCTGCCAACAAAAGAGCTGTTAGGTCACATCCTCTTTAGACTCCAGCCTAAGGGGCCTTCCTGCAACCTAAAGTGGCCCTTCTGTTGGCAGAAGATACAGCCCAATGCAGTTTGAAAGTCAGAAGACAAAGGCAAGAAGAGATCTTCACAGCCACCTCAAAAACATGGCGGTGCTCACTTTCTTGCTTCTAATCTCAGAACTATGAATGAGGGAGAATGTCTGGAGTTTAGAGACAAAAAGGCCTTAGTGCCACACTGTATTTCCATGGCACACAGTTCAGGGCAGCCACATGTCCCAGCTCCCTCCGACAGTTAAGATGAGAGGACAGGGAGAGGCCCCTAAGGAGGCAAGAGGAAAATAGAGTTGCACTTACCTGTAACTGTTGTTCATCGACGTCTTCTCTGCAGACACGCATTGGGACTGCGCCTGCACAGACTGGCTGCAGACATTTTTTTTTTAGCTTAAGAACTCCAAAGAGGGGGCACCCCGCTTCTTTCGGAGCCAGCGCATGCATGGGATTCCTGCCCAACGTGTCATGTGCTCTGATGGCAGGAGCCCCCTTCCCTCAGTTCCCACTAAGCTGCCACAAGCCCCCTTTCATGGCATAACAGACCCTGTGAGAGCTCAGGGCAGGGCAGGAGCAAGGGAATGTGTGTCTGCACAGAAGGCATCGATGAACAACAGTTACAGGTAAGTGCAGCTCTGTTTTCATCTTCCGTCCTTATGCAGCCCCACATTGGGACAATTGGTGAGCTACTCACCAGAGGAAGTGGGGTGAGGCTCTCACTGGAACAGAGCTTGCAGAACTGCTTTGCCCACATTCGCCTCTTTCTGTGCCTGAGGATCTAGAGCATAATGTTTCACAAATGTGTCTTCTGTCAACCAGGTTGTCGCCTTGCAGATGTCCAGGAGGGGAACGCATCAACAAAAGGGGGCAGATGACCCCCGCGCTTGGGTAGAGTGCGCTTTTGTATTGAGAGGACATGGCTCTCCAGATGCCCTGTAGCAGGAATGGATGGGAAGAATACCAGTAGGACAATTTCCTGTGCTAGGTGAAACTTGGAAACTATCTTAGGTAGGAAGTCTAGACTCAGCCCAGGGGGAATACAACCAGCTCACTGAATACCTTGAAAAGGCAGATCAACTCTAACTGCAGCCAGTTTGCTGAGGTAGTAGCCACCAAAAACATTACCTTCCTGGAGAATAAAGCTAAGGAACAGGAGACTAGAAGCTCAAAGGGGGTTTCATCAAACTAGGTAATACAGGTGGAACAATACCTCTGTGGAACAATACAGGGTATGGGGGAGGAGACAGGACAGCCCTTTTAAAGAGCGCTGAGCCAATCTGTGAGCAAAAACAGTAGCCCCTTCCCCAGCACTTCATCATCAAATACAGCAGTAGCTGCCAGATGGGTCTTCACTAAAGACACTGCTAAATCGGCCTGTACTAAGGACAGCAGGTATTCCAAAACCAATGACAACAGGCAGATAAAGGGGCATTCCCTCTTGCGGATTTCCAGGACTCAAATTGAGTCCATTTCCTGCCATAAGTTGAAGGTTTACAGGCTTTCAGCAAAATATCTAGACCCCCTTGGGAGAAAGCACACCCTAAGGTCATAAGAATATAAGAGAAGCCAATGTTGGATCAGGTCAATGGCCCATCCAATCCAACACTCTGTCACACAGTGGCCAAAAATACCAGGTGCCATCAGGAGGTCCACCAGTGGGGCCAGATCCTCCACACTGTTACATGTAGTTGTGTTATATCATGATGCAGTAACGGGCCATGTATCAGCAGATCTGGGGTGGGTGGGGGCGGGGCACAGTATGTAGTCCCTGCCCACTAGATGTAGCAGCTCTGAGAATCAGATCTGGAAGGGCCAGAAAGGAAATACCAGGATATCATCCATTTGATTGGCTACCTTTTCCCCTATAACCTTGTTCGGGGCGGGGGGGGGGATGCACAGAAGAGTGTGCCTGACCAAGGGATCTGGAATGTGTCCCCCAGCATCTTGGGGAGTGTTTGTTAGGGTCATACTTCTTAATAAATCAGATTTGCAAATTCTGCTTGCGCAACCTTGCTGACAGAATTACCACAGTAGTTGAGGCCAAAAGCCCTAGTAACCATTGAATTGCTTTCACTGCTTGCCAACCTTCTCTAACACAGCTTAACACCATTGCTTTAATGCTTTTGGCCCTGCCCACAGGCAAAAAGGTCCTGCTTAAGCTGGAATCGAGGGAGGTACCAACAAATTGCACTCACTGAGAGGGCTCAAGTTGACACTTTTCCCAGTTCACCATTAGGCCTAACACATTACTGGGTGCAAATGATGCAGTGAACATGGCCACTCAGTAGTTCACAACTGTGGGCCACAATAAGCCAGTTGTCTAGGCAGTGGAATATAGACCCAACCCTATGTACGCAGGTGTGCTACCACTACAGCTATACGCTTCGTAAATACTCTGGGTGCTGTAGCCAGCCCAAATGGGAGGGCAGTGTACTGAAACACCTGAGAACCCTGTCTGAATCGTAAAAACCTCCTGTGAGATTGGCGGATTGAAATATGAAAATAAGCATCCTTTAAATCAAGAACCGCAAACCACATACCCAGGGCAAGGAACTCAATCACAGAAGAAAGTGAAACCAATCTGAACTTTGAAATTTTTAAGAACTTCTTTAATTTTCTAAGATTCAGTATGGGCCTGTGCACTGCGCACCATCCTTATCTACTGGAAAAAAATCTTGAATGGAAACCCCCAGGACTGAAGTCCACCTGGGACTCATTCCATTGCGCCCTTCCTGAGAAGCTTCCCTAGCTGAGCTCTAAATTGTGGGTAGGGGCTATCCATGGCGGTCAAGGCCAGGTGGCAAAGGGGTTGGGATAATCACTCTAACCTTTAATCATCCTAAATGACAGATAACACCCAACTATCTGAAGTAATCTGGGCCAAGCCTCTGCAAATTGTGCCAGCCTATCCATGAAACTGAAAATACCCTCAACTACTGGGATGGATAGTCTGAATTTTGCTAGTTGTTGGCCTTGGTCCCTCTGGGGGTTCTGTTGAGGAGGTCTTGGCTGCAAGGTACTCTTTCATTTTGAAAAGGGGGACAACTGGGACGGGCATTGAGGGTACATGAATGAGGGCTGGTGGTGCTGCCTCTGATCCCTACAGAAGGGGGTAGCAAAGCCACGCTGCTTTTGAGAGAATCATTGTCTGTGAGTTGGAGCAGAGGAGAACATGATCTGGCTGACTGACAGTTATTTTTCATAATGGAAAGGAAATCAGTGGACTGTGGAAAAAGAGCTGACCCCTCAAAGGGGAGATCCTCAACTTTACAGTGAGCCTCTAGAGGGAGAGCAATATTGTGTCTCTGGAGAACCATGGCAGAAGCCATAGATCTAGCCAATACATCCACTGCATGCCTGCCCACATTAATCTCTTGTTTTGAGAGCTCAGTCATCTCGGATGGAATAAGTTTCGCCAGGGACTTGGATTCCTTGAGTAGTTTGTCTTAGTACTGGGAAAGACTCTCCCAGGGGAAAAGTTGGCCCATAATTACTTGATAATTTGCTATTCAGAAATTGAGGGCGGATGAAACAAAGGGTGATTTCCCACTAAAGCTGCCGCGGGGTTGCGCCGCCGTTTGCCCGAGATTTTTAGTCAATTTCACACCGAAGCGCGGGGCTGCATTTTGACCCGCGGCTTCGCCCGATTTCCCCCGCAGTTTCGTAATCCTGTTTTTTGAGGATTACGAAACTGCGGGGAAATCGAGCGAAGCCGCGGGTCAAAATGCAGCCCCGCGGCTTCGGGTGTGAAATTGACTAAAAATCTCGGGGCAAACGGCAGCGCAACCCCGCGGCAGCTTTAGTGGGAAATCACCCAAAATTTCCTCCTCAAAGTGTCTAGACAGTGGCTCTCCCTGTCCCCCAGGGATGAATGCTGGCTGGGTCACTGGCATGCCTGCATGTCTTCTGTGATCAATGAGGATGGTGGTGGGTGCATGGACAGAAACTCACAGGAGTCCTGCTTTACTCTATGTAAATTCTCGATCTTGCAAGGTGTGGCTTGAATGGAGGCTAGGTTCTGCCAGATTGGAACCAGGAGATGGATAAACCCTCCAAGATCGTAAAAGCCAGTATCCTTGGAGTATCAGAGTAGAGCCAACTCAAAATTCTGTCTTTCAGACAGCTGTCTGAAGTAGTGACATCAATATCAAGGGCTTTTGCCATTCTCAACATCTGTTCTCCATAGAGACAGAGATCTTCACTAGGAGATACTGAAGTGGGATTGCCTACAGTATCGCCAGGTGAGGCACTCTGAGGCACTCTTGGAACTCTGAGGCACTCTTGGAACAGCAACAAGAAGCTGCTGAGACCTCTTTCTCAGGCTTACAGTACGGGGATTAGAACAGAACCATTGTGGAGTGGGCCTCCATGTATCCCCTTGTATTCAGGTCATGCTCCTCCATGATTTGAAGGTGATGTCACACCCATCTATTTAAATAGGATGGTGATGTACAATGAGAATGCTGAGGAGGGCCTGCTGGTTGCTGAGACAAAGGAGGTCTCGATTCCAATGGCACCAGTTGTCCCTCAGGGATGCTAGGGTGATCATCATCTGCATCTGAAAAGAAACTGGCAAAGGAGGCTAGGTGAGATGGCGTACGCGGGAGAACCAGGATAACATCCTGGTTGGGCTCTGGACCCTTAGACTGGATGGCATGTGCCAACTTGGGCATGGACTCAGTTTTCTCCTTCTGCTTTGATTTCTTCTGCTTCTTCACAGGAGGTTCCTAATAAGATCAGACCTTAGCTGAAGGTCCTGCAGAAGGCAAATGTGGCCACCTAAATTCTGCCTCCAGGGTAACCAGCGCAGCCCTTTCTGGAGGGACTAGAGTCATTCTGATAGTCGGAGCCACTGGAACTGAATGGACCGATGATGGCCTGGAACAGGGTTCAGTAGCTAGAAACGGGGAAGGAGGACCATGAGGAAGTCGGTCCCAAACTCAGAATCACTCTGGAAGGAGCCGAAGAGGACAAGGCCTTCTCCCGCAGCACAACTTTCAATCTAGAGGCCCTATCCAACGAGTAAAGCGCTGGCACATTGGACAAGCTCCAACATTATGGGCCTCTCCTAGGCACAGGAGGCAGAGCTCATGCTCATCGCTGTGTGTCATTTTTGTTCCACATTTGGAACATTTCTTGAACAGTGCCTTGGATGCCATGACGAGGGGCCACAAGACAACAAGCAGGGAGAACCCAGTTTACGATGGGGCTTGCCTCCCATGAAATAGACTCTCAAAGACCTGAAAAACAATTCTCTAAAGGAGAAAAAAATCTAATTTGTCTACAAAAATGATGAACATAAAAGGAGCACACTAGAAAATTTCCTATCCTCACAGAAGCAAAAATGGAACTGAGGGAAGGGGGTGCCCACTGTCAGAGCATATGACGCGTTGTGCGGGAATCCTGCACGTGCACTGGCTCCAAAAGGGATGGGATGCCCCCTCTTTGGAGTTTTTATGCTAGAAAAAATGTCTGTGGCTGGCCTGAGCAGTTGCAGTCCCAATGTGGGGCCATATGAGAAGATGGAAGACGAACAAAGGGTGACCACCCTCTAAATTATTAGAGTCAAGGCTGCTATAACATGTATTTTTGCCAGCATAAATATCACACCTAGCAACAGCCAGCATCTTCTTGTGTATCAAAACACAAGACCCACACCCGTTTTGCTGTGGATTAAACTGGAGTAACTGCCATCCTGGGTTTGATACATAATCATTTGCAATCCCTGCTCCACCCTCAAATATGCATTGAACCCACTCTTTAGCCACCCTATGGGAAGGCTGAAAAGGGAATTTCAAAGTGCACAAATGGGTAATATATCCATCTAAAGTAAACTTGAAGGAAGTGCTATAGGAGCCCTCTCTCCATCTGAGTCCTGTTTCCTGGCATCCCCAGCTGTAACCCTTGCAATGCAACCCAATGCCTTCCTGGAAGTTCAGGACTCTTCCTCATGCTCATAAACATGTACAAGCCCAGTGGGAAAGCAAGGATGGGAGGAAACTCGCTGTGGCAGATGCTACAGCTGTACAAGCTGTTCCAAGCACATTGCTGGCAATGTGGGGGTGGCAATGCAGTCATGGAGAAGCATGTACACTTGTCAAATGGGGAGAGTGATAGCCTTCCACATCAAAGCAAACATCAGCGATATCCCCACACAATGACAACAAAGCCACCCTTTGTGGACCGTTCCACCCTATCCCATCTAAAAGGGGTCTGTGCCCTCTTGGGCAGGCTCATTCCCCCATTCTAGCCCCTCCCCACCTCCCCCACACACTTACCCTCTCCAAAGACACAGGCAGGCAGCAAAGAGACAAGTGTTCACATGGGGGCTCTTCGGAGCCATGCTGAGGTCTGGCTGGCGTCCGTAGCAGGCTGCTCTTGGGTTGGGCTGGATGGCACACCCTTCCTCATGTCCCTACCAGGGAGGGACAGAGACTCCGGCACAGGAGAAAGGATGTACCTGCAGGGAGCCAGGGGAGGCCAGTTAACAGCCCTTCCCCAGCAGAAGCCCTTTCCTCCTGACAGAAGCTTCCCCCTCAACAGTCCACCCAACTCCCATCATGTAATTCCTCATCAAGCCTCGCAAATTTTGTGGGCTGGGAGAAAAATACGGGTCAGACAGAACTATGAAGCACCTGCCCTGAGCAAGCCAGCCAAGCTCTTCTTCCCACTAGACCTGAAACCCCTTCCCACAGCTGGAATCCACACATGCGCGCGCGCGCGCACACACACACACACACACACAAAGTAGGACATCAAACTAGGGTTGCCATCTCCTTTCTTGGCCCACTTTCACAGGGTGATGAGGGTCAGAAATTTAGGAGGTAGAGCACACTCCATTAAAGAGAGATACAGCAACTGCTTAAGGCATTGCCTGTGTTGAATGTCTGCCTTTTCAAGAGCCATGAAAGATGTAAGCGGCAAGTGGGGAGGGAGGGGGACAGCCCCCAGCACTATCGCCAACCCAGCAGTCCCAGCTCTCCTTCAACACTACCCTGTTCATCCTCCCTCCAGGTACACTCTAGATCCCAGTCTCTTTCCACAGCTTCAGAGCCCTCCACCCGCAACAGAACTTTAGATTTCCCTTCTCAATTTTTCTGTCCCAGCCAGATGGATCATCCACTCCTTTCGCCAGTCCTCGGTTTGCACGAAGAAAAGTCTTTCCTTCCCGCCCGGGAAGCTGCGTCGCAGCTAGGGCTCCCCCCTCCCCGATCATCCCCATCCCTTGACTGGCGCATCTCTGCTCGCCCCCCTCTCCAGCCTACCTGCCCCTTCTCGCGCGGTCTCCCTCTCTCCACGGCCGCTCGTGCCTCGCCTGGGCGAGGTTTTTCCCCTCCCCATCCGGGGGCAGCTGGAGCCGGGAAGCAGCTGTTCACAGTTCGGGTGCGGTTCCAGTGCCCACACCCACGGGCGGGAACGCTATCCCGCCGTGGGTCCCACGGGCAGCATTCAGCGCTTCGGTTCCCCTCCAAACCGAGCCTCCGCCTTCTCGTAGGGCCAGAGGGCCATTCCACCTGCCTGTTTCAACGTCTTCCCTTCATAGATAGATAGATGCCCTTTTTCTCTCTGCCTCCTTCTGCCGGGTTCTTTCTTTCCCCCTTCGGCTGCCTTTTCTAATCCCTGTCCCCTCGTCCGGCGTCTAACCTCCTCGCTCGCTTGCCTTTTCCCTCTCTCCGTCCAAATGATCTGCTCCGTCTCTCAGCCAAACTCGGCTCCCGGTCTCCACTCCCCCTCTCCGAGGCTCCTCTGCAGTTCCTCCTGCCTGGGGCGTCGCAGTCCCACGCTCGCCTGGGCCATCCTCGCTTCTCCTTCTTTCTTCGCTGCGGGCTGGGGGTGGAGGAACAGTAGACAACCGCGGAATGGGAGAGAGGGGGCGCCTGCTTCAAACTTAGGCGCCGACCAAGGAAGAACCACGCATCCGCACGCCGCCACCTTAGGCCCCAAGAATGTAGCAGCAGGTGCATTTCCTCCGACGAATAACCAACCTGGGAAATGGCATTCGGTTTCTGACCTTTTCTGGGTTTATACATGCCAGATAATGAGGAGGCAGAACGCTAAGGCAGTAGAAAGCACTGCATTATTTTAGGCCGTAGGTGATGGGTTCCAACTTTGAATCCAGCTTCACAGTAAGGGAAAAACCCTCCATGCAAATAGAAAACTAGCATCGCAAGCATAAAGTTTCTACCCCTTCTTTCAATGTCTCTTTCTGTGCTGGTTGTCTGTTTGCGAGTTGGGGGTGCATTCCAAATGTGATCCTGCACCCAATCTGAAGGGGTGCAGTTGATTCGACCACCATACTCCAACTGCATGAATCAATCAGATATAATTGCGTGGATAACAGAGGCAACGCTGATTGCACTAGCATGAATTTCTATACGTGAAAAAACACCCCACTGCCCTCGCTTCCCCACTGAGTTCTACCGGGCTGGGTGCTGCTGTTGGAACTTGGAAGGCAGTTTTCTATATAGGAGAACCTGCATGATCCACCGCGATGCAAACTGGCGTCAAGCCATAGGCCTTGTATGAAAATTAGCAGTCCATTTCTCTGCAGAGTTCAGAAATGCATTGACTTCAAAGCAAACACTCTGAAATACGTCCAGGATCCGGCTGCACTATTGCATTGCGAAGAGCAAACATGTTCATGTTGCAGTGTATGGCGAGAAGCTGTAATACTGTACAATGGGTAGTGTTGCACAAAATATCAGTGCACCACTTTGGCGCATTTACGCATTTTGGAGGAAAGAAAGTATACATTTACGATCCACAGATAGTTACCCGAAACGTACATAATTGCACAAAGAATGCAACAACACGGACTGTAGAGGCCAGTTTTACGCTTTTTAAACATACTTGGCGGTTGTTTGCAATGAGAAACGAATCCAAAAGCGACTAGTCCCCCTTCCATTCCCCCGTAAGGCACGAACGTAAACCCAGCGACTCCCACATCCAAACAATGAGATATAAAAGGCGCAAAAGGGGGGTTTCTACAAAACTAGCTGTTTTAGGTGACTCAGGCTACCGAGACAACAAGTCACCCTTAAACGGCAAACGGTAACAGTTCCGCACAGCAGTGCGCGGGAGGGAGTCGCGCCTCGAGCTGGTTTAAGTTCCTCGAGTGCAAGGCTGACTCTGCTGCCTGCTTCAACCACTCGCGAGGCCCACGATGAGTCCCGACTCAAGCCCCTCGCCTGCCGGGAGAGCTCGAGTGGAAGGGGAAGCTGCCCATCCCGTCACCAAAGGCACGCGAGGGACTTTCCAGGGCGGGGTCGGCTGAACCGCAGGCTTGGTGGGCTTTGCCTGTGCCCGTTCCCCGGGAGCCGGGACCTTCCGCGAGCTGAGGCTTGCAGGGGCGGAGGGGGAGGTTGAACGGCGCAGGAGGCAGCTCGACTCCAATGCGGAGCTCGCCGCGGTTCCTTCCTGGCAGCCACCCGTTCCCCACCCGTTTATCTTGGCTGTGAGGGACGATTATGTATGAGTCAGAGGGGAAGGTGAGGCTGAGGGTGGGATTGAGTGACGGACGGGCTATCCCTCGGTCCGTGGGTGGGTGTCCACCAGGCCTCGGGCGCCAGGCCTAGTCGCCGGCTCTATTTTCATCCCAGGGAGGAAAATAAGGGTTAGAAAATGAATATCAGGTTGGGAAAGAGACCAGCTTTTTCTCCAATGGGAGACATACAGTGGAATGTTCAGATCTGTTTATTTAGATATTGAAACGATGCTTTCCTTTTCCTCCATTTTGTCCTTAGAATTTGAGATAGGGTTAGGCTGAGAGTGACTCACTGGCCCAGCGGTTGTCAAAGCTTGACCCGGAACTGAAGCCTGTTTCCAAAGCCAGGGGAGTAGCAGCCCCCCACCCCCATGTTAAATACCAAGAGAATTTTTTTGAGAAGGTGTACAGTGCCTCCTTCCCTCAGCCACACAGTCAGCCACCTTGGGCAGAACTTGTTGCTTTACTTTTGTCCCTGGAAGGGTCTCGAAGGGTCTGCAGAAACTCATCAGATAAAAGCATGGAGACAATGGTGGGGAATTCACTTCCTACTGCCAGGGAAAAAGAAGTCACCATTCTACAGCCACTGCACATCTAGCATTAAGAATAAGGGTGATGTTTCCAGGCCAGTTTACAGTTTTCCTCCTCCTCTTGCAACATGGTCCTTGCCTGCAATAGAATGAGGTGGCCAAGTGGATCACACCACTTTAGACCGCAGAGAGAGGATCATGGTTTGGCAGGCTCCCCTGTGCAAGTAGAAAATCAGCACAGCAAGTACAGAGAGGGAATGGAAGCAATGCTCTCCCTCCAGTCTGTTTTCATGGGATGTTTTTGTGACAAGAAACCTTTAAAGCTGGCCACACAGTTTGAAAGAGTACAGTCTGTTTTAGCATCTCATTCTGCTGCATGTGTGAACCAGTCATGTACACTGAGAGCACTGGAACAACACTAAGGTAGGTTGGAGAGGCAGGGATCCAACACTTCTGCTTTGCATGCACAGGGGTGCACAGTTGTATTCCATGCTAACTCATCTGGAATAACCACTCTTGTTGTTTGAATTGAACCGTGTGATACCAGAATGCTGTCCTGGCGGTGTGAGGATAGGAAGACTCTCAAGACAGGGGAGGTGAGCTCCTGCTTCTTCCATTGGACACATGATTATGCTAAATTTTAACAAGCAGATTTTTGGATTTGGTTAGATGGGCAACTTTAAACTTGTCTCCATGAGATAAAGTAAACACACAAGATAAATATTATATGCCCTGAGTCTGACCTGTATAGCCCAGGCAAGCCTGATTTTGTCACATCTCAGAAGCTAAGCAGGGTTGACTCTGGGTTCCTTGGATGGGAGACCGCCTTGGAATATCAGCAGTAGGGAGGTGGGGGCAGGCTTTATGCAGCCACCTCTCTGAATATAATCCAGGCCCCCAGTAGGGTTCAGTCACCAGAGGTCGCCATGATTTCCAAGTGCACGCGCACACACACAGACATATGGAAAATACCAAAAAATATCCCAAAAGGATGAATATTTTACCTAGGATTATGTATATTTTGTGTGCAATTCCTTTCTATATACCTTGCATATATAATCATAAAATCAATACTTTGTTTCAGAAATTTATATGGAGTTTGGCCTTCGATTTCTTTAAAGAGATGCAGCTGCCATTCAGTGAAGGAGGTTTTGGTTTCCATGACCTCAGTTTATACCATCAGGCATACTTGTTAATTCATACTTGTTACTGGGATTGCTCTTTGCAGTTGGACTGTCCACCTGGGGTCTTTTGGAAGCTTCTTGTCTGCTTCCCCTCTCTAAGTGGAATGCATTAAGGTCTACTTATGCTAGAGAGGATCCCATTCCTCCTGCAATTTCTACAACTAGAAACGGTTTATAATGGCCCAATAATATCAGTTTGATCTTTTTTCACATTATGGGCCAATCCAGATCTAAGGCTTGGACTAATATGGGGATTTTTACACTGGACCAATCAATAGGTTATGATCAATGTTCCCTTGAATTTTTCCCCCTGCTGAGTGGAGCAGTTCACATCCTGAGCAGAATATAACTGCTGTCATCTTAAAATGGGAAATGGGCAGTGGAAGACCCTGCATGGCTCCAGGTTGCTGATGAGCAGGGCTTCCTGTGTTAATGAGCGACTGTTCATCATGTGCACAGCTTAGAGGGAACAATGTTTATGATGATGAGTTTTTGCCATTTTCTGAGCTGAGGCCTAGATATGCCTTGCCAGTGCCACCTTCTGTAGAATGGCCATACTTAACAGTTGCAGCATCTATTGATATCTGAATATTGCCCTTCGGTGTTACGTGTCTCAAAGTCCCCTTTGCTCCTGTGAACTCTGATTGAATCAAGGCAGAAAACAAAACCAAAATATTTGTTTCTAAACATTTGATGTTGGTTAATAAACGTATTCTGCAAAGTCTCAGGAATGAATGGAATAAGGAGCTAGATCACCCTATTTTGTCAGAACAATGGGATATGGCCTTGAAGTTTATACCTGCTCTCTCTGTGGATCTTAAGTTGAGAGTTATTCAGCAAAAAAAATATGTTCTGGATATATCGGACACCATAGCGACTCTTTAGCAAAGGATTGAATAAAGTGTCTAATTGTTGGCATTGTAACTCACAGGACACTTCCTTTGGGCGTGTCTGGTTCAGTTTTTCTGGGAAGTTACTACTCATATTAGTTTTGTTTTAGAATGTTCATTGATTTTTTGAAGATGTCTGTGTTCTTTTAGATTATTTGCCTGTCTCTTGGAGGTTAGGAAAATGGGCCCTCTGTGCCCTTACTACAACTAAAAGACTTGTATTACAATATTGGAAAGATAGAAGCCTGCCTTCAGGACATCAGTGGATTGAGGACCTTAGAACTCTATCAGTACTTGAATGTATGGCGTATAGATGGCAACTGCACATTAGCTTATTTTTAGATATTTGGAAATTGTTTATAGAAATTTATGTATAGATCCACCACAGCTGTTATCTTTTTGTCTTTATTTTATGTATAACTTTTCTTTGTAAGAGGTTTTGTTTGTTTGTTTGTTTGTTTTAAGGAAATAAAAAGAGAAAAAAACGGAGGGTGATCTGAGTTGTGTAAAGGCTGGGGGGGGTGCTCAGTGATAGAGTACACACATGAGCTTCTAGATTTTAATCCAAGTGGCTCGGGATTTGGAAGATCTAGAGAGATTCTGTGTAGTACAGGTAGTCTGAGAGTTATTTGGCAAGTTACATACAATGATAGGAAGTTGCTGTTTGGTATAAGCTGTTGGGAAACCATCTTGTCCCTTTAAAAAGAAAGACCTTGCACTATTTGCTTATTTGTTTCCAGGCACAGTTCAACGTGTTGCTTATTACATTTACAGGTATTTAAAAGCTTGTTTGCTTCCATGTGAACCTGCCTTCCAGTGAAAATCTGGCCCATTTTGCATGCCCCCCCGAAGGTGATGTGGGTGGTTATCATAGGCAGAGCCTTTTCTGTAATGGCACCTTGACTGTGGCATCCCTTCCTTAAAGCAGCTCCCCCAAGGCACAGTTTGAACAGTTCTATGTATTACATGAACATTTTTGTTTATACAGGGGTTTGGATGATTTTTGTTTACAAAAATTAATTACTTATTCTTTGCTTTAGCAGTCCCAATGACTTTACTTACTGATACACCCACAGTTCAATCTTATGCAGAATTAGTCCTGTCTAATACCATTGAAATCAATCAATTTAGGCCCTGATCTGGATAGTCCAGGCAAGCCCAATTTCATCAGATCTCAGAAGCTAAGCTTGGCCGACCCTGATGAGTACTTGGATGAGAAACTTCCAGGGAATACGAGGGCTGGGACAGAGAGGCAGGTAATAGCAAGCCACCTCTCTGAAACATCCAAGCCCCACTAGCGGTCACCAGAAGCCATCCATGACTTCCAGGCACACACACATACACACACAAAATACTAACAAAAAGAAGAAGAAAGAAATCAGTTTAGGCTTAATTCTGCATATGCTTGCACTGTGAGAGTTTGCAGGGTAGAACCAATAAATAAATAAATAAATTGGGTTGCCAAAAGCAAAAAATAAAAAAGCAAGTAGTATCTCCAGCAGGTAGCTAAATAAGCCATCAGCTCTCCAACAGCTGCAGAGTAGCTTGTGAGTCCCCTACAAGATCCAGAAAAAGGTTGCAAAAAGATCTGCTCTAAGCATCTTCTTTTTAAAGCCTTCTGTTTTAAAGAATTTTTCTCTGTACTGGTTAAGTGGATAGCTTTGTTTGTGAACTAGGAACTGGAAGACCTGAGTTCAAATCCCTACTGTTGATCTTGGGCCAGTTACTATGTCTCAGCTTAACCTATCTCACAGGGTTGTGAAGTTAAAATGGAAAGGGGAAGAATGCTGTAGCAAGCTGTTTTCAGTTCCCTTTGGGGAGGAAAAGTGGGGTATGCATATGTCCAAAAAAAATTAAAAATTTATAGTACCATTAAATATATTTGTGCAACTCTCCTTCATTTCAACTGGGATTTGTGTTGGAACATCTCACTGTGTCTGGCTCCATTGATCCTGTTAGCCCTTCATAGCATCCAGAAGGCATTGCCTGTGGTGACTGTCTCACCATGCCTCATAATTAAGGGTACTTCTTGACATCATTGTTGCTGTAGATGTGCCTCTAACACCTCTGACAACATACTCCATAACCACCAGGCAGGTCTTGGCAGTTGTGCAGACCAGTTGTTTTAATGGGGCAAAATACCAGGACCCGAATGCCATTGTGGTGCAGCCTGCCAAACTGTTTTCCATCCATCACAGGAATGTGAGCATCATGCTCCCAGGGTGATGTGCTAGAGCTCTTTGAACTCTCCCCAGCTGCGACTGAGTGAATTGAAATAATCAGATATTAGTATTTAGGGGGATTGCCCAATCAGTCTGCATACCTGTTGTATCAACTTGGTTACGTATTTTATATTATTATATGCTTCCTGTGTGTAACTCTGCCATACAATAAATAAATAGGTGGATGGCCATTCACCAATTCTAGCGCACCAGACAAATCAGAGAGAAATAGGTTAAAGAGAAGGGGTGCCAAAACACACCCTTGTTTTACTCCTTTGTTGGTTGGAATTTTATCAGTAAGAGAACCTTTTGCAGAAAATTTAACCTGACAAGATGTTCGTGTATGAAGTTTTCTTAAAAGGAATAGAAGGCGCTGGTCAATTCCTAAATTGGACAGCTTATCCCAGAGTTTACCTCTTACAACGGAGTCAAACGCACTCTTTAGATCTATAAAAGCAACATAGAGTTTCTTAGAGCCTACTTTCATATATTTCTCAGCTAAGGTTAATAGGATTAAACAATGGTCCAGGGTTGATTTATTTTTAGAAAATCCAATTTGTTCAGGGCCAATAATATTGTTTCCGTTTACTCAACTGCGCAATCGCTGCTCAAGATGTTTAGCATATAGTTTGCCCGTTACAGAGAGAAGACTAATAGGTCGATAATTGTCCGGGATTTTAGGATCCCCTTTCTTGTAGAGTGGAATTATTATTGAGTTTAACCAAGTGTCTGGCAAGATGCCATCCACCTAGATTAGGGGGCAGAGCAGTGCCTCTCCTCTTATATGCTGATGATACAGCAATCATCTTGGTTACCAAAGTAGGCCTTCAACGATATCTGAGGGCTTTTGAGGAGTATTGTAGTGGCAATCAACTTCAAATTAATTATTCCAAATCCAAAATAATGTTTTTTTTGAAAAAATGGGCCCCTCTTAGCTGGTATATTGGTAAGGCAAAAATACAGCAAGTTAAGAGCTATAAATATTTGGGAGTTATATTTAATTTTAATCTGCAATGGGTAACTCACAGAAGAAGATCTATTAGTTTGGGGAAGTTATCTTCCAATCAATTAAAATCTTTCTTTTTTTCCAAAGGAAACCAATTTGTGCCAGCCGCCATTAAAGTTTTTAATACCAAAATTTTATCCCAAATTCTCTGTGGTGTTCCTATATGGTTTAATGCTTTTAACTGTGAAGTTGAATCAATACAATCATCCTTTTTTAGAGAAATTATGGATTTCCCAAACTGTGTCTCTTACCATGCATTGTGCTCTGAATTAGGACTTAATTTGATTGAAACCAAGATATGGGTGTCAACGGTTCGTTACTGGCTTAAATTGTATTTTAATATCGAAGATGGTTCGCTTATTTCTTTTCTGTTAAAAGAAATTCATAGCACCTCTTGGGACTACAATATTCGAACCAAAATAAGATCTTTGGGCCTTTCTTTGGAGGAGCTAGCTTTTTCCTCTGAAGTGTATATCTTCCAAACAATCAAACAGAGGCTGCTAGATATCGAACTTCAAAAACTGCAACCTCTTCATCCCCCTGTCTGTTCTTCAGCTACATTAAATCTTAAGAATGTCGTGGGATGTATCCCCTTGTATTTGTATAATCTTGATAGTCCTAGCCACCGAAGAGCCTTCTCCCTTGCTCGAGTAAATGCTTTTCCTTCAAAACTATTGTATGGTAGGTTTCAAAACATTCCCAAGCACGAACGGAGATGTGACTGCGGTTCTAATTCTCTTGATTCAATTGATCACATACTGTTGGATTGTTCGTGGCATGTATCTGCCAGGGAAAAATGGTTAAACACCTGGTTGCATGGTAAACATCACCTTTCCAATGAAATAAAATGCCAATTTCTGCTGAATGATATATCAGCAGAGATTACCGTGGCAGTGGCTAATTTTTTAGTTGATGTGATGAGAGTGAAAAATTTGGGAAACTACGTTTTATGATTTTATAAATTAACTCTGTCTTCTAGCTGATTATGTCATTTACTGTCCTTGGGGTTTTTTTTGTAATGTTTAATATTTATATACCATTAAAGGTTTATTGATTGACCAATAAATAAATAATAACCACCAGGCAAGCTTTTTATGTTCAGACACCCCCCTGGATGAAAAGGCATCCTGCCCCCCATTCTCCCAAATTCCATGTGGCTCAGCTGCTGGAACAGATATGCCTCAACTTGCTGTAGCAGTGCAGAACTCCCATCTTTAACCACCTTGGAAAGAGACAAGCTGTGTGGAGAGTAGCTGTTGGCTGGGTTGGGGAGATGGAGAATGTGGAGGAGTGACACAGTGATGCCCTTTGGCACTGAGTCAGGATATTTATCACCTCAGGCTCTGCTGTGTAATCTGAGATGGGATCAGAATTCCTGGATGTTGGAGATGAGCCCATTGTTACCACTAACGTGACTAAAGCAGTGTGATGGCTTTGATACAGGAAATAGCTAAAGCTGTGCCTTGATCACCTGGGAGAATCCCTCTGAGCAAAAAGGAAATTGCTAACTAAACTCCTTGACTTCGGAGCCAAGGGACCTCAGTTATGGTTGCAGGCCTGAACCAAAACATGCTCTTTTTCTTGCTTTATTTGCTCCCCAATGCAGCCTTCACCCCAGGCTGGTGGCTCTTTGATGACTCGAAAGGATACTTGGAGGAATCATCCTGAACCCTCCCATCACCAGGGAAAGTTGCTGGGTGGGATTATGCAATTTACAGGTGTGTCTTGTTAAGAATGCATGTGCTAGGAGTCTTCTGTTGAAACTCAGATTCTCGGGGGGGGGTAGATCAGGACCACAGGCATGGGGGCTTACACCTTCCTTTCCACACTGCTTTCCTAACCTAAAACAGACCCAGGGAACCATTGTTTGCCCTCTTGGAGAAGCTTGTGTGTACTGCTGGGCTACAATGGTAGTTCAGCCAAGGGGGGAAATAGCAGTTGCTTTGGGCCATTGCAAGTCCGGACACCTGTGTGTGAGGGGGAAGGGTGCTGGCTTAAAGCCCTCTCACCACACATGCTATAGTCCCAGTTTGAATTGGGTCCCCACATTGCTGAATAACTTAAATTTCAACATGGAACCCTTAGTTCACATCTGTGTAACAGAATCAGGGCAGACCTGTAAATGCTATAAGGTGTAGTTAGGCTCCAACGCTTTCTTCAGGTGGGTAGCCATGTTATACAGCAAAATGAAAATGAGAGTATTGCTGGTTCTGCCAGACAAGATGGCCTCAATTGCAATAATAGTTCCTTCTCACAGTACAGGTGTTAGATTAGTTTGGCATGTCTTGGGCCCCATCCAGATATTATTGGATGTTCCGCTGTCACTGCGCTATCATTAGTAACTGGACCTTACTGCATAGACAAAACATTTCTGGGACAAATGATAGTGGAATATTGAACACTGCACGGATGCAGGCCGGGAAGACTCTGTTATTATCATCAGTTGTCATGAGTGAGCACTGAACCTGATGTACAATTAGAGCTGCATAGAAATGTCATACATTGTACTTCCTATGTTTTGTGACCCTTTGATCACATTGTTCACTTAAAAAAAAATTATGCTCATGTATGTGTTGCTGTACAAATTGGGAACCACACTTTGTGGATCTGAAAAGGTAGATTGTAGCCCTTGTTGTTGTTGTTCAGTCGCACAGTTGAGTCTGACTCTTCGCGACCCCATGGACCCGATCACGCCAGGCCCTCCTGTCTTCCGCTGTCCTCTGAAGTTTGCTCAATTTCATGTTCATTGCATCGATGACACTGTCTAACCATCTCATCTTTTACCGTCCCCTTCTTCTTTGACCTTCAATCTTTCCCAGCATCAGGGTCTTCTCCAGTGAATGCTCCCTTCTCATTTGGTGGCCAAAGTATTTGAGCTTCAAACTTCAGGATCTGGCCTTCCAGGGAACAGTCAGGGTTGGTTTATTTTAGGATTGACTGATTTGATCTCCTTGCAGTCCAAGGGACTCTCAAGAGTCTTCTCCAGCACCATAGTTCAAAAGAATCTATTCTGAGCCTAAGTGAGCTAGTAGATAATTGCAAGAATCTGGGAATGCCAAGCTGTGTGCCCCTCCCATATATAGCCTGCACCCGGTCCACAGATTACATTGGAAATGTTGTTGCAGTGTGTATCCTTTTTGTATTTTGATTTTTTTTTTTAAAAAAAAATCTTTTTATTGTTATTTTCCAAGCACAAGAAACAATTACAGATTTCATAAATTGAACGGAAATCATTACATTAAACACTTTTTCTTTAATTATTACAGGCAGTCCAAACCCATTGTTTTGACAAATCACAATCATCTGAGCATTGATTCTTCTTTTACTATGGGCTTGGAAAGACTGTTGCTCTATCTGCTTTCTTCTTGAGGTTTTTCTCCCTCTATAACTTTAAACACTGTCATTTCACGTATCTTCTAATGTTTAAACTATTGTGATGACACATGACAGCCATGCTCCAGAGGGACCTGAAACTGTCAGACAGTGTTCGTCATGTGCCTGTTGCTTGTTTCACAGATGTGTTTTCCTCTTCATACTGTGGACACTTACACAGGTTGTTTGGCTCAGATGCTGTTGGAAAGCAGGGTTTTCCCCTCCACAGCATTGTGATGCTTCAGTGCATACCTCCCCCTGGGTTTTCCCTGTCTTTCCTGCTATCTGTTTGGTGGCAGTGCTTTGGGAACTATCTCAGCAAAGCCAAGGTGGCATCCATGTGGATGGGACAGTTCAGATCTTCCTTGTGCTACCCACATCTGCACCATTTTCCCTGCCTCAGTCCCCCATGGCAGACATTCCCTCCACTGTCACTGGAGGGCTTCCCCCTCCCTAATCAGCAACTGAGTATTGTTATAATGTTACAATCTGTCTATGAGGTTCTCTGAGTTCCCTGCTTTCATTTTCATTTTTTAAAGTAAGTCTCTAGCCTACAGAGGTATGCCTTTCCACTTTTATCTCACAATGAAACGGTCTACACTTAATGAAACCTTGGAATTCAGGGAATGTGATAGATAGTTATAACATTATAACAGTATTCAGTAGCTGATTTTAAACACCCTGAAAAGTCATAAAGTGGTGCATGGTAGAGGCATTGCCAGGGAACTGGGGCAGGAAAAATGAGGGAAAGCCTGCCTTGTGGAAGCTCCCTTGCTGTTGCTCTGCACCTGTAACTCCAACAGCAGTGAGGAAACTACACAAGCCTATTCCTGTGTGGAAAACGCCTGTGCTGCTTTTGCATTTCTAGCATGCAAAATGGGAACCAGCCCAAAGTATGCTAGAATTCTGAAAATCCTTGCTTCTGTTTTAGTTTAAAGTTTGTTCCCTTTTGGGCAGAGATACATTTGAAAATCTGAAGACCACCCCTGCCATATATATTAAATCCGAGCCATCTCTGACATGCTTTGTTCATGTTCAACAGTCTCTTACTCTCTTCACTATGATGAGGTGATCGTTGCATGGCTGGCTCTGTTTAAGCTCTTTGGGAAATAGGCAGGAGGACCAGCATCCCATTGAGCATTTGATTGCCACTCCCCCCCCCTTCCCTAGCATTCGTAAGCAGAAGTGATTACACTCTACGGATGAAGCAATTGACAAGTGGTGCAATCACGGCTCCCACGGTAGCCATAGGGACTCAGAATTTTCCAGGGATCCTAGTTCCTCTTTCACACCCAACTTTGTGTGCTCCTTTTTGAAACAGCAACCTGTCTTACGACCTTAAGTCAAATATGTTTTGTCATTCACGAATGCTAACTTTTTAAATGCCAGACTTCCTTTTTCTTCTGCCTCCTTTTAAGCAATCACTTCCTGTTTAATTGGGGTTTCAGTGCATTTCTGTGAGCACATTTTACCTTCTGTTCCGTTGCATAGGTCATTGTGCTATCACATCAAGATTCCTACCTATCCCATTCCATCTTCATATCATTCCCCCAGGGAAGTTGAATAACTGAAACCTTGCTGTTCTGTAGTTTCTGCTGCATGAAATGGGATAAGCAATGAGTGACCGTCTTATGGCCCAACCGGCCCAGGCTTTTTGTTTTTTTAAATACATCCTTGGAGAAGAGCAGTTTCCTGGCTGCCTCACCCTCTTGGCTATTGTTAAGTGCAACTTCGGGGAGCACCACTAGGAGATCCCTGTTGCCTCTCAGCACTGTGGTTGGAGGGTAGAAGCCCATAGCACAGCAGGGCATCTGGGGCAAATGGCAGGTTTCATTTTCAGCTTTTAAGTACTTGAAAAGGGTGTTTCCTGATTGCTCTCAGGGGAAGTGGGGTTTCCTCATGTAACAGGACATCAGGACTGCTGTTACAGGTGTGCAGTTTAGACTTCTGTCAGGCCAGTGGACACCACTCAGTTCGCTTCCCATCCAAAACAGGAACTAACATAATAACCAATCCTGCAACAGCCCCTGCTGGTTGGACCTGGCAATGAACTCTGAGGTGTCACTGCCTTGGGAAATTAGAAAGAGACAGGCACTTGCCCAGTCAGTCCATCAGCTTTCTCCCCCCCCCTCCCCTTCCAATTCCGCTTCCTTATTACACAGTCTCTGGACTAGGGATTCTAAGATCCAGATGTCAGTTTTAGCCCCCCAAACATTCTTCAGTAGGTGCCTGTCATAGATCTTGGTCTCTGGATTTGATTGGGAATCATCCTTACTAGCCTTATTGTTGCATTTTGTTTATGCAGTTTATTGATTTAAATATTAATTTGTCTAAATATTAATATCCAACATTTGTAGCTGAAGGTGGTTTACAATGCATAATCCAAACAACACAATCATTCAATAAAAAACTAAAATTAAACCCCAAGAAATGTCTGCAGATTAGGTCTATTAAACACCTAGGCAAATAAAATGGCACTGGGATGTGCCCTTAAGCCTCCAGAAATGAAACCTGTTCCATAAAGAGGGAGCCATTGTAAAGAAGGAATGTGCTCTAGTAAATGCCGCATGAACATATGAAGCTGAATCAGCCCCTTGGTCCATCAAGGTCAGACAGATGCTCTGACATTCCCCCTTAAGTGACCTTATACTGGGGGATGATCAGAAGGCGGCAACCAAAGGACCATAATTGGCTCACAAGGGACATATGAGGAATGTGTTCAAGTGTGTGTTATTTATGAAGTAATAATACTTAGCATTTGTACAGCACTCATGTGTTTAAAACCCTTTGCATAATTATCTTGTAACTATTAGAACAACCTTATGTGGTAGATGAGAATTAGTAATCCACAAGAAGCGGGGACCCGTGATACTCGTGGGGGGTGGGGGAGAAGGAGCTCCATGTGGAGGAGGAGGAGGAAGCAGCCGCAGGTGAGCCTTCTCCTCTGCCCCCTCTCCCCGCATGATGGCAAGGCCTGGGCCCGCCATTTCCCCCCATGTGGCTCCCAGCCTCTGGGCCTGCCAATCCTTCTCCCCTGCTCCCCCACACTGGCAGCAAGGCCCACGTGGCTCCCAGCCACTGGGCCTGCCCAGCCTACTCCTGCTCCCCCCGGGGCCCCCTTCTCCCGCTCTCCCCTGGCACCAGCGGAGAGGCCTGAGTGGCTCCCAGCCACCAGACCGACTGAACCTTCCCCCCCAATGGCTAGAGCATTCTCTGTGCATGCGCAGGGAACGCTCTTTTACTTTTGGGGGGATTTAAGTATCCCCCATATATTTTTTCCAACTTTTCAGATTTTTCTGCACACCTGGGGACTGCCCCAAGTGTGCAGGAAAATCTCTTTGCCCCCCAAGTGCCCCCGATGTGTGGATTTAGATATACGCACAGAGGGGGCGTCTTGCTATTAGTATATAGATATTGCAGCTGGGGAGGTGTGGCTGAGCCATATGCATGTAAACAAGCATCATATAAATACTTACAAAATTTACTCTTGAGTCCGTGAAGTGAGGTAGGTTCTCAGAAATGTTCTGCCATAATAAATGTGTTAGTCTTTAAAATGCCACAAGACTCAGTTGTTTTGACTGAAGCAGTTCAGCATGGCTACATCTCTGGGATTAAATCCTTTGAAATCAATGGGAATTAAGCAGTTTAACTGTGAACCAAACTGCAGCCTTGCCATCTACAATTGACAGAGAAAAAAAGAAAATTTTAAAAGTCAAGGATTGACTTTGAGTTCAGGGAAAGAGGAATTCATAAGTGAGGAAGTAATAATAGAGTAAGGCTTCAAAGAATTTAGATTATATTTTGATGGGAGGAAGACAAAAATATTCCTGATATCTCCACCGCACCAATCTGAATTTATAATAACAGATTTCCTGAGGCAGAGCCCAGTTCATCAGATGGATGAGGAACTATACTCTGATATATATATCTATATACATATATATAGATATAGACATATGTATGTATGTATATATATACACACACACAAACCTACAAACAAGGGGACACAGAGAAAGAGGAGTATTAAAGTAAAGACCAGAAGGCCCATTTTTGCAGGTTGAAGACTGTAACATTACATTGCAGACAATAGATTATAACCAGATCCAGATTCATACATAGTAGACTACTACTGTTGATGAGTTAGCAAAGCAGAATGAATAATGCACATAAACTTGTAAGGAGGGGGAATTACTTTCTGTAGTGAGCCAACGTTCCTATTGAGACTGAATCGGATAATGATAAAGTCAGCAGGTGCTCGCTGAAGTCTTTTGATATTCTTCTGCTAAAGTACTGCAACTTTTAGCTTTGGGCTTTTCTGCATGCTTGAATTACTCCTGATTTTCTTGGCAGTCAATCCACAAGCATTGGAATTTGTTCAGGGCTCTTCTGCATGTCTGCCCTCCCTCTGCTTTTTCACAGTTCTGGAGTCAGTTCATTTTTTTAGCATGTGCCTTAAACAATCAGGATTTTCAAGGGAGGGTGCTGTTGTCATTGGTGGCATCACAGCACCCCCCTTTTTATTTTTTGGACATGCTTATATCAGCATATCAATACAGCATTAATTCCCAGCTTTCATTTTTTAAAAAATTCTCTAACACCTTCTCTCATAAACATATAAGAAAAAAGGCATATTTCCATAAGGGCAGGAACTAAAGATTTACTTTACAAAAATGAGAACTGGGAATGTTAAACCTATCTTTACAAAGCTATATCGATATTGATGTTTTAGTGCCTTTTTTAAAAAGTTGAAAATGAAACCACTCATCTTTGCAGGGGGGAGTAGTTTCATGATGATGACTGTCCTGCAGAAGGTGACTCTGGAGTGCCTGTCTAACTTGTCAGCCTGGCTCTTCACATCTTCAGCTGGATATATAGTCATTGAAAGGGCGTAGGCAATGTAACAACAGGGAGTAAGCCCCACTGAATATAGACATGCATAGGACTGCACTGTGTGCACTTCTGTGCAGATTTATGCCTCTTTATCCTGTGTAGTGCCGGGCGAGATTTTTTGCTCCCCGTCTCTTGTAACGGAGGAGCTGACCAGCCTGGATAAGCGGAATGGTGAATGTTCCTTTGAGAGCAGGAGTTGTGCTCAGGAGGCAGTCACTAAAAACCTGCCTGAGCTCTATTGTGCTGGAGAACTTCTGGCCAGTCTCCCATTCTTGGGCAAGTGCTTGAGTGGGTGGTTGCTTCTCAGCTCTGGGGGCTTGTGGAAGAGACTGGTTTTTCTGGATCCATTTTAATTTGCCTTTAGCTCACACTTTGGAACAGAGGCTGCAGTGCATTGGTTGATGACCTCTACTGAGAACTAGACAGGGGGGAGTGTGACCCCACTGGTTCTCCTATGTCTCTCGGTGGCCTTCGATACCATTGACCATGGTATCAAGGGTTGCCAGCTCTTAGTTGGAAAATTCCTGGATATTTGATTGGGGTGGAGCCTGGGGAGAGTGGGATTTGGGGAGGGGAAGGACCTCAACAGAGTACAATGCCATCATCTAAAGCAGCCATTTCCCCCAGGAGAACTGATCTGTGTTTTCTGGAGATTACTTAAGATTCTGGGAGAACCCCAAGCCTCACCTGGAGATTGGCAGCACTATGGTACACTACAGGGCTGTCTGCTGGCCCTGGGACTAAGGAGCGTCATGTTATGGTGGGTTGAGTCCTGTCTGGGAGGTCAGTCCCAGAAGGTGATGCTAGAGGGTTCATGCTCTGCCCCATGGCCTTCGGCCTGTGGAGTTCTGTAGACTTCAATCATATCCCCCCCGGTGCTATTTACTGTCTACATGAAGTCACTGGGAGAGGTCATCAGCAAGTTTGGGCTGCACCATCACCAGTATGTGGATGATATCCAGCTCTACCTTTCTTTTCTACCTAATTTCAAGGAATGTGCTAAACAGGTGCTTGGAATCAGTAATGGACTGCATGAGAGTGAACAGGCTTAAAGTTAATCCTAACAAGACAGATGCTCTGGGTTAGTAGAAAGGCAGATCAGGCTCTTGTGATTTCTCTTGTCTTGGATGGGATTCTACTCCCCTTGAAAAGTCAGGCTTGCAGCTTGGGAGTGCTGTTCAACACAGCAGTCACTTTAGAAAACCTGGTGGCTGCTATGGTTAGCTTTTGTCTAGTTTTGACTGGTGTGCCATCTGTTCCTGTTCCTGTCTCAGTCTGATCTAGACACGATTATCCATGCCTTAGTTACATTTAGACTGGACTACTGCAATGTGCTGTGGTTGGGGCTTCCCTTGAAGAGTGTGCTGAAGCTGCAGCTAATGCAGAATGCTATGGTTAGAGTGTTGGTTGGGTCCAGCATCAGGATCATGTGACCTCAATATTACAACAGTTCCACTAGCTTCTGATCTCCTTCTGAGCCCAATTCAAGGTGTCCTGTGCTTATGGAACAACCTCTCCAAGGGAGGTGTGACAGGCCTCATCACTTTTGACCTTTAGGAGGCAGCTGAAGAGGGTTTTATTCAGAATGTCATTTGATTAATTTTAACTTTTCTGCCTACTGACAGTTTTAAATTATTAATTTTAAATTAGTGGTTTTATGAATTTTATTGTGTTTTATTGCCATTTATATTGTAAGGTGCCTTGAGTTCCTGAAAGGCTAAGTGGCTAATAAATAAGTAAATAAATAATGATAGAGGCACCTAATGAAGTTGGTGGACAGGAGATTCAGGGTGGACAAAAGGAAGTACTACTTCATGCAACAAGTTATTTGTACAATTCACTGCCAGTAGTGATGGCCACTAGCAAGGATGGCTTTAAAAGGGAACTAGACAGATGTATGGAGGATGGCTCCATCAATGGCTGCTAGCCAAGATGATGAGAAAGGAAATTTCACATCTGCATAAGAGTTAGGAAGCAACATCAGGAAGTGGCTTCTTAGAGATGCTGTAGGGAAAGGGAAATGGTAAAGGTAGACAGTGTTAACTAACTTAGTATGGGTGGTGAATCATCTCTATGGGCGGTTTCACACACATTAAATAACAACACTTACCCCCTTTCAATGTACTTTGCAATCAATGCTCTCTCTAAGTTGTGGAGTGTTGTGAGCAAAAATTCTTCTTCGTGAGCTACTGGCATTAAAGTTGTGAGCAAGCGATTTGGCTACTGCATAAATTAGTTTGCTCTGAAGCCATCCTTCCTGAGCTAAGCCAAAAATGTGTGAGCCAAAGGCTAAAAAACTGTGAGCTAGCTCACACTAACTCAGCTTAGAGGGAACACTGTTTGCAATTGGGTTACTGTGTGAAATGGCAAAATCCACTTGCAAAGGGTTGCTGGATTGAAACTGCATTATTTAGCATCTGCACTTTTGGTATTTCATGGCCCTAACCCTGCTGTCCCCCGCCCCCACACGCTACATAAAGTGAAAATACAGAAAGGATTCACTCATTGCACCTGAAGAAGAGGGCTCTGGTGCCTGAAAATGTACACTGGGGGTTTTGTTGTTGTTTTTCTAAAAAAAGTCTTTATAGAGCCACAGGACTCCTGTTTATTTTCATGGGTAGGGTAGGACAGGTGGCATATAGATGGGTTGGATTCCAGGTTGGGCCGTGGCCCATGACAAGCAAGCAGGGCTCTTGGTTGGCAGAGCAGAGAGTCTTGTACCTTGTTACCATAATGGCTGGGCAGATTTTTCAAGATCTCCATGAGAAGCATCGGTACCGCGCTGGCTGAAGGACACAATTTCTGAGATTCCCACCAGTTCCTCCTGCGGCCGGTGCCCACCATGCTGCGCCCCCCCCCCCCGACTGCCTCCTCGTGTGCCTTCTCTCTCTGCTGCTTCCCAGCTGCTGGAAGCGCGCCGTCGGAGCTGAGCGCACGAGTGGCGAGGGACTTTAATTCGCTCCATCTGCTGCCTCTCTCTCTCTCTCTCTCTTCTGTTCGCTCCGCCACCGCGGGATGAAAGGAGGCGCTGAGGACTCTTCAGGCCAAGCCCAAGCCGGGGGATGACGTCTGGCCAGCGGCAGCCAAAAGACTCCGGCGAGAAGGCACGAAAGCCACCGCAAAAGCCCTGGGCGGCCAAGCGCGGCTACTGGAGTCCCAGGGAGAGAGGCGATCCCCGCGGGATGGAGCTGCCGCTGCTGAGCGAGGATCGCGGCCAGGAGCGATCCCCGGCCGAAGGCTGCGCCAACGCTCTTCCTCCAGCCTTGTAACCAGGCGGGCCTACCCGAAGAAGACGCTCTTGGAAGCCGGTGCCCTCGTCCCTTGGGTCATGACGGTCGGAGTGAAGCGCCTGGCGAGCAGTCCCTCGGCGCGAATGACTGGCCACGGACCCGTCCTGGGCTGGGGTGGGGTGAGGTCTTGGGGGAGTTGAGTGACAAGCATTCAGGAGCCTCCCCTCCTCCAGCGCCAGAGGATTCCGCGCGCTCTCTCTCGGGTCTCCCGGAATTTCATCTGACGGGAAGGGGAGCGGCCCGTCAAAGGCTCCTGGCTCCCCCCACCACCACTACCACCACCCCGTGCCCTTCCCGTCGGGCTGTGATGCGTCTCTTCTTGGGGGCAAGGGCGCATTGTTCGCGGGAGCGCACCGCGCTGGGTCTTCCTGGCTGGATGGCTCGCTCCATGGCGACCCTCCTCGCAGCCTCTATAAGAAGCCGGCCGTGGCGAGGGACTCGCAGACACGCTCGGAGAGGGCCTCAGCGAGCAGGACGCCAGCCTGCTGCCGCGCTGCTCGCGTCCTGAGTCCTCTGCAGGGGAATCCTCCGCACTTCGCCGGCCTGCCAGCAGCCCAGGAGGACCTGGGAGCGCTTCCTCAGGGGACTTTTCGCCTGCAGCTTCTCTCTGCCTCTCTCGTTCTTTATCCGCTAAATCTTCGATTTGGGGACCTCCAGTCTCTTTCGAGAAGTGAAGACCCTACCCGGGCGCACGGTGCGCGCCTCGCCTGCGAGGGCTTCGGAAGTCGCCGCCCCACCTCTCCCCACCCACCCGTCTCTTCTCCGTTACTTTTTTTTTTTTTTTTTTGTGGTCCGCCGAGCAGGCAGGCAGGGCAGGCGAAGCGATGAGCCCCGTGGCATTAATGCTAGGTTTGAAGACCTTGTGGGTTTTGGCTTTTTCCTCTCTTTCCAACACGTTGGCGGTGAATAACAGCGGCCGATGGTGGTAAGTGGCTTTTACGCGCTGCGGCGCTTTTTGGGGTGGATTTGCCTCGTCGAATTCAAGGAGGCAGAATTACTCGGAGGTGGACCCGCACTCAGGTGGTCCACTCCCAGAGCTTTGCTGTCGCACCTGAGCCGTGCGCCCAGGTGGAGGAGCGGAAGGAACTAAGTGCGCGCTTGGAAGGGGCGCACGCTGGGACATTTGGGTAGGGCTTGGCTTGTAGGATTCCCCGTGGCAGGCACGTGCGTTCTTGGTTCTTTGCGGGGAGATGCTGCTCTAGCTAATAGCCGGAGCATCTGAGAAGGGCCAAGCGGGTGAAGAGAGCGGTCCCGTTCTGTCTGGGTACAGTCTCCAATCCAGGAACCCTGCAATGGATGTCTTCACATGAACCTCAGCTGGCGGGACAAGCTTCCAGCAGAAGGGCGACTAGTCAATAGCTGACCAATGAGAACACACACCGTAATTATTGCCAGGACAGATTTACTTTTTTTTGCTGTTTATTGTTGGAGAGTTCCTTCTTGTGGCACTATTGCTGCCCATACTTTTAGTAACTAATAGTAGTACTTCTGTTTATTTCCATTTAGATGTTTAGCCTGCCCCTTCTTAAAACAATTTTTTAGGACAATGTTAGCTCATCATGGATTTTGAGGACAACGTTATGGAGAAGGAGACTTTGGTTTCCATGTTACAAAGCTGAGAGGCTTACACAAGGGTCTCAGCAAGACCTTGAGAGGGGACTGGAATAGAATCCCATGCTTCAGTACATTAAGTTGCCCCTTCCGTCTGTCTCATGTGAATGTTCAACCCCTTTATTTGTATGGAAGTGAAAGTGGAGCAGAGCATTCTGGCCACTATAGGTTTTACATTCCCTTTATAAACATGGTTGAAATAAGGAATGCTTCTGTTCTTGTGTGAGAGTACACCCAAATCCATCACTCTAATCCATTTCTTTAGTTCTCTTTAGCTATTGATCAGTCAGTCTATGAGCTAGGTATGGCCTGCTTAACTAAACAAATCAACCAGCCAGGTACCTGGGACATCAATAGTTTGGAAGGTTTTAATGAAGTAGCACACACCCTGAAAAGCATACAGTGGAACCCCATGCAATGCTGTAAGGGGCAGATGCTCTGAGATCCCAAAGGATGGAGGCTCAGTGCAGCAAAATGTGTTGGATTGCATGTGTCTCAGTATGTAGAGATGAAGGTGTGAAAATGAGATTTGCATTTCTGCTTTTTGGCTAGCCTGGTAATACCCTGACCATTTAGGGATGCACCTTTTTCTTCTATGAGACTTTCATGTGTCTCCCCAGATTGCCCTGTTCACCAATAGTCAGCATATTTTGGTCAACTTTTATCTTTCTCTGTGAATTGGAGCACCTGGGGTTCACTTTGGGACTCCCATTTTAGGAGCCAGGTGTACACATACACCAATTCCAGGTTTTCTAGAAATTATAGTGTCTTGGGCTACATCTTGGGCCAAAGATCAAGAGTCTGGTTCACCAGAAAGTACCACAATAGTTTCACTTCCCCAGGAATGAGACAGTGGGCGTCCAAGCATGCTCAATAACAGTAGCCAACAAAGCTTGCCTTCTGCACACCTGGATCGGTGCCTCTTGGTGTAACTGCAAGTGCCCCCTCCCTAAATCCAAATGTGAAGATGCAACAGAACTCCCACGGCCCAACATTCCACCCGATGCATGGCTTGGCTGGCCTCTGCATTGGAATTCAGACTTCTAGCTTGAGGCATAAAAATGTCCCCTTTTCAGGCTTTTTAAAAGAATTAACCTGCCTCAAGCTATATATGCATCAAATATTGGGTTTCTGGTGGTCTGTAAGTAATAGACTAATTTGACTAACTCCATTTCTAAACTTGCAAATGTCTCTCTCTAATACTTTCCTATCCATCTGTGTGCCTTGGGTGGTCCCCATTTTGAGGAAGGAGGAGAGAAAAATGGGGAAGATTTTTCTAGTGATTAGAGGGGGTCCTTGGGCTGTAGTGTGTATAGAGCTTGTCAGAAAACATCTTACTAATTGTGGTACCTCCACCTGCCTGCCTGCCGGTCAATGAAATGGTGAGGGAAACAAAGAATGACTCTGTGTGAGAGAGACTTATTCATAGCAAAGGACAAACAGCACCAATTGCCACTTATTTCATTTGATTTTTATCCTGCCTTTCAGGCAGTCCCCTTCCCCAGGTAGCTGACTGTAATAGAAACATACAGTGTTAAAATTACACTCTTGAAATAGTTGACGTCTAGGATATTCTTCTTCTATGTGAGGTGTGGCACTTCTTACTTCTATTCTTCAGCCTGCGGACAGCCAGTACTAGCTGCTGATAGAAATGTGTGGTGTTACTGTGGAGACTTTCCACACAATGCAGGTTGAAAGTGGCACCAATCACACTGTAGCTGTTGTGTGGAGAAGCTACCATACAGGCGCCGTTGCAGCATTCTCCACTAGGTGGGGCATGATGTGTAGGCTCAGGTAGAATGTATAAACTAGATCTGGCTTTATTATATTGCCGGTTTTAATTCTTCAGCTCTTATTAAATGTATTATTAAATGTATTATTTATATTCAGTATCAAACACCCATGCTTATTGAAATGATGAAAGGTGTGGTGTGAGAGACCTTTTTTCTTCCTTCCCGAGAAAGTTGATTGGCAGTAGTTTCAGGATGGATTGAAGGAAGTCCTTCTTCACATGATGCACAAAGAACTTGTGGAACTGACTGCCTCAAGATGTAGCAATGGCCACTAGATTAAGTGGCTTAAAATGTATATGTGTGGGTTGGGATAAAACAAATTCATGAGGGAGGAGACCACAGTGCTGTGAGTTTTCCCCCTTGACCCCCCACTTGAAGAATAGTCACTATAAGGAAAAAAAGACAGATACCCTTATTATATCTGGCTTTCTCCTCTACTGCAGCTAATAGTAAGTTGTGGGGAGGATTCGGGTGTGGAAATGACACAGGAGAGGAGAGGTTTGTTTGTTTGTTTTAATTAAAAAAACACATTTGAATCCCCTCCTGCTTCCTCCCATGGAAGCTTGCTGGGTGACCTTGGGCTAGTCATGCTCTCTCAGCCTAAATTATCTCACCAGTTGTTGGGAGGATAAAATGGAGAACAACCTAAGCCACTGGGGCAGAGAGCAGAGTATGAAGGAAGTAAATAAATAAATAAATAAAATAACCATACCTCAAAGGCACAGAGCTGATGCAAATCAGGCCCTCCCATTTCTGCTTTTTAGTATTCAGATGTCAGGAGAGCCAGTCACCTGTACTAGTCACCTGGGATAGATAAATCCCAGTAGTAGACAGCTCATGTGTCATTCAGACATGAAGAAGTAGAACCATAGGTGGCTGAGTGTGGAACTTAGACATCATTTCTATTTGTGTCTATTGTAATGTTTATAGAAGAAAGAGAGCAAGTTATAATAGAATGAGACATGGAGATGAATCAGGAGCAGACTGAATGTTGGTAATTCTTCCTTGAGCCCTAGATACTCTCTATGGGTGGCTAACACCTTTTTTGAGGAAGCTGTAACTTGAATAGCAGGAGAATGAGGACCTCACAAAGAGGAGAGATTTTTACAAGGCCAATATCCATGACCAAGCATACTTTTGGGGTCAAAGGAACTTTAGATGAAACCAATAGAACAAGCACCGGGGTGGGTGGGCCGTGGGGGTATACTGACGGAGTCTGGCAATTTTTCTGACCAAGGTTGTTTGTTGCCTCATGTCAAGCTAGATCTGGAAGAAATGGGCAGGGGGGGGTGCTTTTGTAATCCTTATATCAGTTCTCAAATGCCCAGTGTCAGAAAGTCACCAAAGCACAAAATATTAATTTTAAAGATGGCTGTGGTGTTTTAGGTTCCAAATTTGTGGATGCTTGTGTGATGCTTTTGATAATCACTCCTCCAATTCTGGCAGCAAAGGGAGTTTTCAGCCTTGTCTATTGCATACAGTAGTTATTGAAAAATAAGTAGTAGATATTTTTATAAATAGATGCCATGGCTAAGACTCAGAGAGCTCTGTGTGTGCAGGTAAAGTGCTCCCTGTGTGATGATGGAGTTTTATTTCCATTGGCAGTTTCACATCATGTGTAGGACACTGTTCTAGTGGGCCCCGGGTCTGGGGGAGGGAGACCACTTTTCTTAAGGACAAGACAGCATTAGAGGCTCTCGCTAGGAGAGAAAAGCTGAAAAACTCCCATGTGCCTGAAGAACACTCTGCCCAGTCCTTTGGATCCTAGCTTATTATGTTGACTGACCAAACAAAAAAAATTCCAGACTTGAAAACTGCACAATGAAGTAAGATGGCAGGTCAAGTCAAAAGATTGCTTCAATGTTGTGGCCCTGCCATTGAAACAGTTCAGTTCCAAGTACTTACAGATCTGATTTTTCAAAAGGGTCAAATTTACCCTGACCTGGATAGCCCAGGCAAGCCTGATCTTGGAAGCTAAGCAGGGCGGACCCTGGCAAGTATTTGGAAGGGAGACCTCCAAGGAATACCAGGGCCGGGATGCAGGGACAGGCAATAGCAAGCCACCTCTCTGAATGTCCAAGCCCCAGTCAGGGGTTGCCAGAAGTCAGCCATGACTTCTAGGAACACACTTGTGCACACATATGCACACACACTCTCTCACAAAAAGAAAACTGCCAAATTCACTAGATTCTGAATATGTATAATTTTCTTTAATTGGTATGTTTGGGATGGTTTTGGCTTGGAATAAGAATATTTTGATCTTCTTCTGTTTAAGAGGTAATGTAGCAAAGCAGCTAATGATCTGGGCGGTCTCTGGTTCAAATACAACCTCTGCCATGAATTTCCCTTCGGCAAACTACACTCTGTCAGTCCCCCATCTGCAATATGGTAAGGATAATAAAGCTGGCCTACTTTACAGGACTGTTGTGAGGACTGCAACAACATTATGTCTGTGAAATGCTTTGAACATTGAAAGTGTTATACAAAAGCAAAATTCTTATTATTAATAACTAGATTGCCTGAGTCCCTGCAGACATGACCAAATGCTACTGGTATAGTCAGAGATCCAAGAGCTGATACTATTTCTTAATTGTTAATCTATATGCTTCAAGAGAAGTATGATTCCCCCAGCTGGTATTCCATCTTGCCATACAATCAGATTCAATATTCGCCTGTATCTGATAGCAGCATTTAGTACCTCGCACCATTCAACTATTGAAATTCAATGATATATGGTTGTTCAGAGAGGACAGCTAATGAGGCATCATATTGCCTGCCTGCCACAATAATGAAGACATGCTTAACAAGTTTCAAGCACCCACATTTTAAATTTTGAAGTACAATTCCATATTTAAATTGCAAGTTCCAATTTTGAATTTGCAGCATCACATTCCAGAATGTGTGTGGCAAGATTAGAAAGGCGTTATAATCATATAGCAAGGGATCACGGTATAATAGTATATCACATTATCATATTTAATTGAGACTTGATGTGGATTCTCATCTCTGTCAGCATTTAACTTCTGACTCTTCTTGGTTTGCAGGGGAATCATCAATGTGGCCTCCTCCACCAACCTGCTAACAGACTCCAAGAATGTGCAGCTGGTGCTGGATCCTTCCCTGCAGCTGCTGAGCCGCAAGCAGCGCAAGCTCATCCGCCAGAACCCAGGCATCCTCCACAGCATCAGCAGTGGTCTACAAAGTGCCATCAAGGAGTGCAAGTGGCAATTCCGCAACCGCCGATGGAATTGCCCCACCATGCCAGGGCCCAACATTTTTGGCAAGATTGTCAACAGGGGTAAGGAAGGAGTAGTAGTAGGAGACTGGGAACGGGGTACTGGGCTGGAGACCCTTTCTGTTCTCCAGGAAAAGTCTATCACAGCTGAGACCTTGTTCATGTCCATGCATTGTAACATGAGAATAAGGCTGCCCAGCCACCTGGCCCTCATTGGTTAGCTGAAATCCCAAAGGACCCGGATTGGTTCAATGAATGGTGTTTTTTCTCATTTACACCAGAGCAGTAGTAGACAAGCTCTGGAACATATGTCAAACAGTAGCATGTCAGACAGTTTTGTTTAGCACGCAAGGCTGGTTCTGAGGTGCTTGGCACTGCTGTTGGGGCCAACAGACAGGCAAAATGCAACTGGCATGGCTTATGCCCACCATCAACTCCCAAACCCATGCCAGGTCTGTGGTGGGCCCTTGGGTGTTGGCGGTGCATCTTGCTCCATGTTTCTGGCCACATACAGTCCATGTTCCCACCCCCTACTTCATAATTGGTATTCAGGCTAAAAAAGGTTGCCTGTTCCATCTCACAGTCTAATGATTGTTAGTTCCAGACCAGCAGATTTGCTACATCTGCTGTAGAAGAGATCATGTGTGGAGGTAGGACAGAGGGCATCCCATTCCGTCGTCTGTTATTGTTTGCATTCTACTTCTTATTTGATTGTGGTGCAAAAATGTGTACTTAGAAAAGAATACAAGTTTTCGCACAACTGCAAAGCAGTCTTGTGTCATTCCTCTTCCTATCTGCTATCCTATCCTTCTCTTTTAGGATCAGAATGATTTATTTATTTATTTATATTTGTATCCTGCCCATCCCACAAACAGGCTCAGGGTGGGTAACAGCATTTATAATAGATACAATCAAAGTTTAAAATTCAAAAACACAAGGTGATATTTAAAACACAAAGCAACATAAAACATTAAAATTGGAAGTTACAACTAAAACAGGCAATCAGCTGGCTATAAGGATTCTGGCTCCTTGCTATGGATGGACTAATGGCCAGCTATCAGTGGGAAGAGGGCAATCTCAGGGAGACCTTGCATGTTTCATTTGGTGGGGGGGATACTTAACCAAAAACTGGGCAAGAGATGTTCAGAGGTAGTTTGCCATTGCCTACCTCTATGTAGTGAGACCAGCATTCCTTGGTGGTCTCCCACGCAAATACTAACCAGGGCTGACCTTCCTTAGCTTCCAAGATCTGATGCGATTAGGCTAGCCTGGGCCATCCATGTCAAAGGTGAAGAAGACTAAATAAAGGGTTGTGTTTGCGGCAGCTGGTGGCATCTCCAGTGCATCCTCAAGGTGTTTTGTTTTAGTTTTGATGACCTACTTGGAGATTTATTTGACCCCATTACCCATACTTATACACACCTCTGATGTGTGGTATTGTGGCTAGAGTGCCAAATGAGAATCTGAGAGACTCAGGCTCAAATCCCCTTGGACCTGTCATTCTCTCTCAGCTGAAGTTACTTCACAGGGTTGTTGTGAGGATACAGTGAAGAAGGGTGAATGGGGTGTACCACTTCAGATTGTAGGTAAAGAAAGTCACATTTGTAACAGTTCCTTCTGTAACAACATCTTGCAAAAAGGCGGGGAAATGGCATATCAAGGAGAGAGGTTCTAGCCTAGCTCTTGGTATGTGCTACTAGTTTTCACTTACAGGGAATCATTAATGTAGAGGAACTTTAAAAATGTAGCCCCCCTGCCTTGCATGATCCAGTTTCTCACCTCAGCCCTCTGCTACCTCCTTACCTCTGTGGCACTGAGCCTCTGAAACTAGTTCTGAGGGGACAAAGCAAAGTAAATCTTGGCCTGCTCCGTCTCTGGGTGAGCAAGCACCATGTAAGCCATTTTATTTACTTACTTCATTTGTAGTCTGCCTTTGTCATTGAGACTCAAAGTGGATTGCAGAATTATAAAAACAATGCAGTAAAGCCAGCATAATACATAAATGGTGCAATAAAACTGGATTACGACACTAGAGGACAATAAAATCAAGACAGTATAATTTTGAACTTTCTGAGGGAAGAGTGAGATGCAAATGGAAGAAGTAGATTAAATTAGGCCTGCAATTTATCTATTTATTGATGTAATTTGATGAAGGCAGAAAACACATCAGTTAAGAATCTGGACTTGCCGATTTAGAAATGGAAACATAAACTATAATCTTGCGCCCTATTTGTCTGCTTAAATATAAAAGGTGCAGTCTGTACACACGTCAGCTGCTTCAATCCAATGTGATACACAAATGACACACAGTGCAGCTCTAAGGATGCTTTCCTCAGAGTAAGGTCTATTGAATAGACCTGTTCAGGGATGAGCTCACAGAAACATCTGAAACTTAAATTCAGTGGGATATATAAATGGTGTATAAAAGCTAAAAATTAAAATTTGGTCTGGTGGGATATTTAAGTGGCATGCACATTTTAAAAACAAAAATTGAATCCAGTGTGACAAAGTACAGTCCTAAGAACATTTTCCTTTTAAGTTCCACTGAATAAGTCTGAATAGAATTCTGAGTAGACATGCTTACGATTTAAGCACTGTTTACAGGATGACAGCCTTTGTATGGAAATATATATATACTGTAAAATGTATATTTTTAAAAAGTGTTCAACACATGGAGAAAACAAAACTCAAGTCATAAAATTGTTAAAGAAAATGGCAGTTTTAGTGTAATTTATCATCTTGAACTGGGCTGAGAAGAAGATTGAAGTTGAAGCACTATGAGGAAAGACTAGAGACTGGCACATTACAGTTAAGAAAAAAGACAACTGAGGTGGGGACATGGTAGACATTTATAAAATCATACACGGATCAGAGACAGTGGGTAGAGAGAACTTTTCACCCAATTCTAAAATAGAACTCAAGGGCACCTAGTGACGTTTGTGGGCAATAGATTCAGGACAGGCAAAAGGAAGTACTTCTTTACTCAATGAGTGATTAAAATGTGGAATTCACTGCCAGATACGTCTGCTAGCTTGGCACTGGCACCCAGTGGGAGACTGCAGGGGTGGGAACCTACATGGTTGGTATTGCACTAGTGCCACAATGTCACTTTCAGCAAAAACTGGAAATGATGGCATCATGATGCTGCAACACTCTAGGATTCACTGAACATATTTAACCATGGAGTTTGGGATGAATCCTAGAGCATAACAACAACACAATGATGTCACTTCTAGCATAAACTAGAAGTGACATCATTGTGTTGTTGTTATGCTCTAGGATTCATCCCAAACTCCATGGTCGCAATGCCATTGTGGCCATCCCCCCCCCCCTTGCCCTAAGGGGTGGTAGCAGGGAATCAGGAGATCATGGTGAGTGGTGCCAGAGGAAGTAGTGATGGCCACAAGAAAAGATGACTATAAAAGAGAACTGAAGAAATTCATGGAGGATAGTTCCATTAATGGCTATTAAACATGATAACTATAGGGAGCCTCCATGATCAGTAAACCTCTAAATACCAAAGCCGGGAGGCAACACAGGTGGAAGGCTTTGGCCTTGAACCCTGTTGTTGGATGTCCATAATAACTGGTTGGCCACTGTGTGAGACAGGATGCTGGATTAGATGGACCATCTGTCTGATCCAGCAGAGCTCTTATGTTCATATATTTTAGGAGAATGATGACAAGCAAGCTTGAGTTTCGGCATCATTGTTTAGTAATTAACCACAGGATCTGGCACTGTGCCTTTCATGAGGAATCTTTTAATTAAACTATTTAAATTTACAAAGCTAAGCTGTGGCCACAGATGCCAAGCAGGTATCTAAGGAGGGGAGCCAGGAGCACCTGCCCCAGGCACAGCCTCAAAAGCAAATGGATACAGAATGGGCCTGAGAGGTTGGTAACAGACTTGCTGATATCAAAATAATGTTCACTTATCAACATGTCTCTGATAGCATTGGGTGGTGCTCCTATGTTGATCAAAAAATCTGCAAGGGGCTCCCACAAAGCACACAGTAATTTTTTTCTGAAAACTTGGGATAAAATCAGTGGGGATTAACCACCCTCCCAGAAGTGACAAGTGAAAAAAAACCTGACCAACATCTTGGTTTGTCCAGCAACTCACAGTACTATGCACAACTTTTTAAAAAGGGATTGTATGAGGTGAAAGAAACATTGGCCTGATAGCCAACTGGTTGGGATGGTAAGGATGTAGAAGATGGAGTGGTTGGGTGGTTTGGGAGAAGGAAGAAATGAGGCAAGTGGGTGAGTTGGCAGAGGGTTGGAGAAGCAAGCAGTTAGGAAGCTGGGTGGGGCAAGAGGGGGAATATTTACTTCATTTATACACCTTTCTCCCCAATGGTGACCCAAAGCAGCTTACATAATTCTCCCTTCTTCCATTTACCATTACAACAACCGTGTGAGGTAGGTTAAGCTGAGACGGTGTGACTGGCCAAAAGTCACCCAGCAAGCTTCCATGACAGAGTGGGGATTCCAATCTGGTCTCCCAGATCCTAGTCCGACACTAACTGCTATGCCACAGTGACTCTCATAGAAGCAGAAATCAGGATGGAGAACGTGGGGGCTGCCAAAGGGATGGGATTTCCCCTCCCCTTGAGTCCTCGCAGGTCCCCCTCTTGTTGATTCTATTCTTTATCTGTTTAATCTATATTTATATTTACATACACACATTGTAATTGAAATGGCTGGAAGATGTTTCTTGACTGAGCATTGATGACTGGTGGCTCTCAAGCTAGGATGTCTCCCTTATGCTCCAGCTTGAGCTGTAGAGGCAGCTGGGAATTGTCATGTGAGTTGCAGGAGAAACAAGTCTAAGCTTTAGAGCAATTCTCTTTGCTTTTGGAGGAACTGATGCTGCTTTACAGACAAGCACTGTCTGCTTCTGTGTGTGTGTGTGTGTGTGCTTCCCCATGCTCAGTGGAAATAAACAGGCATTATAACGACACACAGTGCTTGTTCCCCATCGGAGTGATCTTGAACAAATGCCTCAGAACTTCCTAACTGCTCAAGGAACTGGGGGCACACAAAGCTCCACAAACTCCCAGAAGTATCACATGGAGGTTAGGATTTGGGGAGCACCACAAAGCATTAGGCACCTGCCAAGGAGATAGTTATTGCTCTGCTGTGTCCCTCCTGCCTCTCCCTAATGCAGAAGCAACTGGTTGCTTTGTGTGTTTAGAGACGAGGAGGAGCTCTTGGAAAGGGCTGGACTTGCTTGCATGGCACAGAAGAGGCAATGTGTACAGATAACTCCTATGTGCAAGAGGCTTATTTCTGCAGCCAGCACGTAAACACAGCACAACATAAAGCCCAAACATTCACAGCTGGGATTTGTACACTAGGCATCATGTATTATTTTCGTTTTTATAGTCAGTTATTATTATTTCCCCCCACGTGAAGAGGAAAGACATTCCTTTCCCACAAACTCTGAGATTCTGTTGCTATAATAGGTCCTCTTCTTACTCTCCCCTGCCTTCTCTTCCCCATAAATAATCATGGACCTTTTATAAAGGACTGCAATATTAGATTAATGTTTTAATGCCCATAATTAATTACATGGCAGACTGACAAAGCTAAACAAAAATGCAAGTGGGAGGCAGCATCTTTGAAAAGACATTCCTCCATTTCTCTTTCTCTCACTGGAGGGAATACCTTTTCCAGACTGCATCGTCCTCTGATATGTATAGCTACAGTCTAAAAACAAAGAACATGGTTTTCAGAACTATTGTTTTTTTGCATGCAAATTTAAGCAGATTTCATTAATTAAAAACTCATACCGTTACAGAGCCAACCTAAGTACAGTTACATCATTCTAAGCCCACTGACGTTAATGCATTTAAAAGGGTATAACTCTGTTCAGGATCTCTGATAATTGACTAATATTCCCTTAATGGAGTTACAGCCCTATATCCCCACCACCACCACCACCCCTCAAATGAACTTTCTATCAGCACTGTGAAGCAGAGCTGTCATTCTAATTGTTCCGATGGCTATTCAGTGACTGAGTTGTTGTCAGCCTGGGATGCAAATCAGTGAAAGCTGAATGCTGGGATTTTAAACAGATTGAGGGCCTACTTTGCATATGTTAAATTTCTGACACAGTTATAACATCTACCTGGATGTTCCAGGCTAGCCCAATCTCATCAGATTTTGGAAGCTAAGCAGAGCCAGCCCTGGTTAGTACTTGGGTGGGAAACTACCAAGAAAGTCCAAGGTTTCTACTCAGAGTTCAGATTTTGCCTTAAAACCCTACAGGGTCTCTGTAAGTTGGTTGCAACATGACGGCACTTTCCATTACCAAAAAAAATAATTGCATGTCCCTTGTTTGTATGAATGGTTAAATACAGCAAAAGTACATACCTGTCATGCTGTATATATGCATGGCAGGAACCCAGTGCAAACTGGAATATCCCACAGCCAGTCTGGCACATCTGGCAAAAATAGGCAGGGATGCATTCAACAGCCATGGTGGTGTACTCAATACCCTACACAGAAAGTAGCCAGGTTGGAAATTCAACATCATGTATGAAGCAAGCATTAATACTGCAGATCCAAGGGCCCTCAATCTTGCTGTGAGAACCAGGCCTAACGTAATAGACCAGTGGATAGAAGAACCACAGCAGGGGACTCAAGGGTGGGTTTGAATCATGAATCCCAAGACATTCAGACGCTTGGCTGCCCCTTTGGGCACCAGCTTTAAAGGCCGGGTTGAGACTGAGATTACAGATTCATTGTAGCTTAAATTCCCAGGGCAAGTCATTATGAAGTTTTCTTTTGTACCCTTCCCCCGTGACTGATCAAAGATATCAGTAGTCACATAAAATAGTTTTTTTAAACAGCAGTTGCACCTCTCAAGATGGAATACCTTCCCATTCACACCTGTAGGGGAGCCAGAGAGCTTCAGAGGAAGATGTAACCTTGATGCTTCCTTCCATACCTCACCTGCAAAGAGCAAAGCTAAAGATTTTCATATCTACCTCTCTAGCTCTGGTACTTGTGCAGAGCCAGAATCTGCTAATAATAGCATGCTGGCATAAGAACACATGATTTGCTCTTCGTTTTTAACCAGAGATCTTTCACCAGGCTGAAAATAGTATCTGTCTTAGCAGGCAAACCCAGCAGTGTACTAAGCATCATCCTCTCCCCCTCATCTCCCTGACAATCAGACTTGTAGCAAATCTGCAGACTGGCCTTTATTTTCACTGTGGTTATTGCTACCCTTAGTCTGGAACACCACAGAAATGTTTTTATTCATCACAGGGCAGAGCCTGTTGGACATGAACAGCAATTAGGGATACAGAAATAATAGGATCAGACTAGAATGAGAACCAGTGAAACACATCTCCACCTGCCCACCCCATTTACTTACTTGTGATCTTGAGTTGCCCTCACTTTCCCTGCAACACATGGCTTGGCTTGCTTGCAAGAGGTGATCTATTGGGAAGTTGATTATTGTTTATGTACCTCTCTGCAGGATACCTGCTGTTAATTGATGGCAGCCTGTGTTCAGATCATGTAAAGTCAACTGGGACAGAGGCTGGCAGAAAGATGTGTGTATTGTGGGGAAGACTTCCAGGCAGTTTGTGCCTTTCTAAGCTTATGTTTCTTGTCAACAAGCACAGGGCAATGGCAGTAAGACCTCAAGATCTCTTCTCAAGTTATAAGTCTACCTTGTCTACATGTTCTGATTGTGTATGCCGGGGTCCTCGTTTCTACTGGATATGTTCCTACTGCTTAATTTTTCCAGTAGGGAAGAAGAAGCAACTTGATGAATAGTGATGTTGCTGTTATTTGTGCCAAACATTTGGTGCAATCCCTATTCTGTGTTCAGTGGGAGTTTGGGATTGTTGGGGGGATGTATCTGGATGCTGTTCATTGACTTGCAGTAACATTCTTCCCCCCTCCCCTATTCAACAGGTTGCCGGGAGACTGCTTTCATCTTTGCCATCACTAGTGCTGGTGTGACCCACTCCGTGGCCCGCTCTTGCTCCGAAGGCTCCATCGAATCGTGCACTTGTGACTACCGCCGACGGGGCCCAGGGGGTCCTGACTGGCACTGGGGTGGCTGCAGTGACAATGTCGACTTCGGCAGGGTCTTTGGTCGAGAATTTGTTGACTCGAATGAGAAAGGGCGGGACCTGCGCTTTCTGATGAATTTACACAACAATGAGGCAGGACGTCTGGTAGGATATGAGCGAATGGCGGTCCAAGAAGTGTCTGCAAGGGTGTCTGTGTGCATGGGATTGTGTGTGATTCACATGACCATTTAAGCCTCCCCTCCGTGCTGTTTTCCAAACCTGAAATGGCCCCAGGAAGCCACGATTTGCCTCACCAGGGAAAGGTTCTTGTAGCCATCCATCCATGTCCATTACCCCAAGGAACAAGTGGCAGCTCCCTGGAGGGCATTTTGGGTCAGAAAAATGGCCCAGGGGGAGACTTAATCTTTGCATGCCATGGTCCCAGGCTGAATCAAATCCCCATACACCTGGGTAGCACAGAACTCCCAGAACACTTGTGATCAAAAGTCCTCATGTTCGCCATAAGGACTTTGTAATGCATGGACTGGCCCCATTGCAAGCACACAAAACTGCCCTATACAAAATCAGACCATTGATCTATCAAGGTCAGTACTGTCTACTCCGACTGGCAGCAGCTTTCCAGAGTCTCTGACAGAGGGATTTCACATCATCTACTGCCTGGTCCTTCTTAAAATGGAGACGCCAGAGATTGAACCTGGGGCCTGTTGCATGCAAAGGAGATGCTCTACCCCTAGCCATGGCCCCAGTCATTGAGGTCCCCAGGGCCATAGCAGAGTGGGAGGCTTAAGTCCTGTCTCCCCAGACAACACGGTCCTGATCCAAATCAGGGACTTGTTCCTGGGAACTAACTTGTGAGCATAGAACTTTCTGCATACAACTGATCAGAAGTAATATATTAAGTTGGCTTTCTTGTAAACTAAAAAGTCCCATATGCTTTAGCCTTTCCTTGTAGGGAAGGTACTTTAACCTCTTGATTATTTTGGCTGATTTTTTTTCTCAGTCTTTTCCAGCTCTGAGATACTCCTTTTGAGCTGGAATGATCAGATTTATACACACTATTCCAAACGCAACATGTATGAAGCCTCTTTGCTACCAGCTTCTTTTATTTTCAATCATTTTATACCTACCATAACCCTAAGACCTTTTTCCTGGTTAGTTTAGAGCCTATCCAGGTATGGAGGGAAACTGGGATTTTTGCCCCACTATAATCACTTGATGCTTCTTCACACTGAATTTTGTTCACAGTTTTATTGCTCGTTCACCTGACACAGGCCACTATTGTGCTTTCTTTTTTGGCTGCCTGCCTACTTTCCTTCTCTATCTGAAGATCACTTTCTGAGTTTTAACCCATAGTGGGAAGGGACTCATTAGTCTCTAGACTGATATTACTCTTTGGGCTCAATACTTCCATTCACAGCAGTCCCTCTTTAGTTGTCTACTTTATTGGCCTTGGTGCCTCTGGGAGCAATAATAAGCAAGTCTCAGTCAGAATCCTACTCAGGTCTATTAAGTGGGGCTTGCTCCCAGGAAAGGGTTCTTAGGGTTACACTTTAAGTTGTTTACCTGTCTAATCAACCATTTTGTGTGTGTTCTTCTGAAGACTGCATGTTATACTTTCTCCAGATCCATTCCCAGGTCCAGTCAATAAATGAGTTTTGGGAGTTCAGTTCTGGGAATTCAGTTCTCAGGTTTGTGGGGGACCAATCTGAATGAGTGCCATAGCTCACATGGAGAGAGGCTGATATCTTCCTCCCCCATGCACCATTTTCCCAACCCAGAACAACCAGGTTTGCCCTATTGGGCTTGCTGTTCATGTGCAGCCCATCAGTACACATTAAGTTTCCCCAAATAGCAGCTCCCTGGAGCGATTTCAGGTCAGGCAAATGATGGGGGGGGAGGCTTACGCCCCATCTTTACATGTGCCATCAGGGGTGACAACTCTGGGTTGGGAAATTCCTGGAGATTTATTTATTTATTTATTTATTCAACTTATACCCTGCCCTCTCCACAAACAGGCTCAGATTTGGGGAGGATGGCGTTGGGGGAGAGGAGGGACCTTAATGGGGTATAATACCAGGGGTCATTTCATAGAAAAAGAGGTGCAGGAGCTCATTAGCATAACTAATTAGCATAGCTTATTTGCATATGCCACACCCCCTGACATCACCAGAAGTGTGTCAGAAGGCAGCACCCACTGCTTGGGCTCCACCCCAAAAATCTCCAGGTATTTCCCAACTCAGAGCTGGCGAGCCTACCTGGAGAAAAACTGCTTCAAAACCACAAAAGCACAAAGAAAATTTGAAGCAGGGGATCAGCTTTTGCGAGCCACTGCTCTCTTCTACAGATACTTCATAGCTGAAGAAGTGACCAGTGACCCAGTTATGAACAGAGGCTACAGTTCCCACATTTGCAGAAGTCTACAGATATGGGCAACATCCTCCTCACTCTGTTTCAGTGTATCTGAAAATGAGTGCATGAACCCAAAAACTTATACCCAGAATTAAACTTTGCTGGTCTTAAAGGTGCCACTGGACTCAAGCATTGTTTGGCACATTTTGTGTTTATTGACTGTTAACCTTTATTTCAGCTGGTTATAGCCTAACTCATTAGCTGAAAGAGAGAGAGAAGGAAGGAAGGAAGGAAGGAAGGAAGGAAGGGAAAAGAAAAAAATGTAAAGAAAGGAAGGAAGGAAGGAAGGAAGGAAGGAAGGAAGGAAGGGAAGGAAGAAAGAAAAAATGTAAAGAAAGGGAAGGAAGGAAGGAAGGAAAGGGAAAGAAAGAAATGTGGGAAAGGAAAAGAAAGGGAGCAAAGAACTGGAAAGAAAGTGGTAGAAAATGAAAGCCTCTGTGTATGTTTGCTTTCCCCAAGTTCAGAATTCCCCCACCAGCAGTTAAAAAGGAGCTTGAAGGCTTACATTTGAAACGTCTCCCTTCGGCTGTGAGTTCCCAGGCTAGAGTACTCACTCAGCCACCCGTTCTCAGGTCCATTCAGCATATAAAAACAAAAGTGAAACAAGAGCTCCAAGAGGACCAAATTAAATCACACAGATATTAAGGGAAGAGCAGACTGTTCCATTACACATAGCTTTGCCATTGGCTCCCATGGGGTTGGCGGGGGTGGGGGGAAGAGACAAGACTGAAAGGGGCTTGGATCTTTTAGATCCAAGCCCCTTTCAGCCTTGCCCTGGGCTTCCACGGGCTTGGGGGGGGGAGAAGGCTGAAAGGGGGTTGGATCCCTTAGCTTCAAGCCCCTTTCAGCTTTGCCATCAGCTCCTGTGGGCTTGGGGTGGGGAGAAGGCTGAAACGGGCTTGGATTTCTTAGATTCAAGCCCTTTTCAGCCGTGCCCTGGGCTCCTGCGGGCTGGGGGGGGGGAGAGAGAAACCTGAAAGGGGCTTGGATCATGGATTGAAGATGAGGTGGGGAGACATGCCTGGCTTGGCTGCTCAGTCTCCTCCAGGTGCCCTACGGGTGCAGGGCACCAGGCAGGGAAGCCAGGGATTTAAATCTCCCCCCACCCCGCCGCAGCAGGCTTGCTGGAGATTCATGCCTGCCTTGCCTGCTTGGTCTCCTCCAGGTGCCCGGAGGTGCAGGGGCAGAGAAAGGTGATAGGGGGGCGCTCCGGAGGTCTTTCTCTGCCCACACACTGAGGCACAGGGGCAGAGAAGGGTGGCAGGGGGCACTCCAGAGGTCTTTCTCTGCCCACACACCGAGGCACAGGGGCAGAGAAGGGTGGCAGGGGGCGCTCCGGAGGTCTTTCTCCACCCATGTGCCAAGGCGCAGGGGCAGAGAAGGGTGGCGGGGGGGCTCTCCAGAAGTCTTTCTCTGCCCGCACGCCGAGGCGCAGGGGCAAAGAAAGGCGGTGGGGGGTGCTCCAGAGGGCTTTCTCTGTCCGTGTGCCGAGGCGCAGGGGCAGAGAAAGGCGGGGGTGGGGGGGCTCTGATGGCCTTCTTACAGGCCCTGCACTCCGACACAGGGCCCGTAGAAGGCGGTGGGGGCAGCAGGCAGGGGCTCCGATGGCCTTCCTACAGGCCCTGTGCTCCAGCACAGGGCCTGTAGAAGGCGGCGGGGACACCTTGGCAGGTGATGGAAGGGTTCCACAGGGAACTTACCTGCCTGCTGCTGTCTCCTTGTGGCCTGACTGAGAGCAGTGGGTGGGGCTGGGAGCAGGGGGCAGAGCTTATGTGCCTGCCCCCTGGGCTCCTTACTGGTGGAGCAGCGCTCTGGTGCCCTCCTGCTCGAACCGAGACCTGTATAATACCATACAGTCCACCCTCCAAAGCAGCCATTTCCTCTAGGGAAACTGATCTCTAGTTTGGAAATCAGTTGTACATCTGGAAGATCTCAAGGACCCATCTGGATATTGGTAGTCCTAGTCATGGTACCCTTCCATATCAGGCCAGTACATGCCAGGGAACTGACTTCTGAGCATGGAACTCCCAGCACTCGTTTGTCAACCCAGGAAAATATACTGGGTAGCCAGAGGGAAGCTTTCCCAGGGCATGCAGTGGCCCTCTACATTCTTTTAAATATTAGCTCTAGGAGTCCAACTGGTAGAAAACCTCAATGCACTCTCCCTTAGACTACTTAACATGGAGGCACAGTGCACCAGAAATTCTCCTGTGTAATCCTTATTGAGATGAGCAGGAACTTCACAACAGTGGTGGTTCATGCTTCAGGGGCTCTGTTTCCCATACAGATGCCTGTACCGGCATCCCAAATCTGCCGCCTTATTTGTGGCTGAGCTACTTTGGCTTTATGAACAGATTTTTTGAAAGAGATATCTGGCATGTGAAGACACATGTTTGTGTATGTCTGTGCAGCCATGCATATGTGAACTTCTGCTGAGGGAAGCATGTGCCTCCGTTTGCTTCTGCAGGAGTAGACTGTGGGATGGGCGATGAGGGTGGCAGTATGGGAAGGGTAGGCTATGGGGACGGGATGGCAGAAAAAAGGGGGGGAGGCAGCCCTGAAGCAGGCAGAACTTATGCATGTTAGCCAAGCCCAGAACCACAAGCTGAGCTGCTATGTGGGCTCCTACACATCTGGAAGGAAATGGTTCCAATTCTTCTAATTGCAGTAAAACCCCTTTGGAAGGGAAGGCTCTGGGCTTGGAGAGATGCATCAGCATTCCGTGGGTGGGAGGGGGCCCACAGTGCACCAGGGGAACAGTTCGCACTAGCAAGTGAGGGAGAGAAAGACTGAGAGAAAGAGAGATGGGCCTGGTGGGTGGGTGGGGTTCCCAGCAGACCATGGAGGGAGAGAAGATGCATAACGGACTATTGGGAAGTAATAGCAGATGACCATCCCCAATAACTCCCTATTAGGCTTGGGGAGATGAAAGCTGATAACAGGAGGCCAGAAGCCCAAGACAAGTAGGAATGACAGGGCTTCAGAGTGGCAGTCTTCATTCAGCCTTTCTGTACCTGGAGCCCACTAGGCTGCTGCCATGTATATCACAGTCACATGAAAGGAAAAGGAGGAGCCAAACACCAGGAAATGTATGTAGGGAGGAGCAAGCCACAAGTCAGAGACATGGAAGAGTCTTCTCCAACTCTGAGTGACTCACTGTGCACATTCTGCTGCATACTGCATGCAAAGAGAGGCAGGAGACTAGGCACCCTTGCTAACTATGTAGCAAGTCCTTTCAAAAGGCAGCAAAAATGGCAGCTCTGCAGGGGTCCTGGCACAAGGGATGAAGATCACTATTTTAGAATGACCAAAGGGCTTCACATGTATGATCTCAGTAATCCTCACAACAACCCTAAATGGTAGGTCGGTGTGGTTATAACTATGCTGTAAATGAAGGGGGGGGTGCTTTGTCCAAGACCTCCTGGTGGGTTCCTGGAAGAGGTATGATTCACACTGAGGACTTAGTAATTTAACCACTGGGCTACAGTATGCAGTTGTGCAGTCATAGGAACTTTTAGTGCTGAGGGGCCAGTCTGGTCTCTTAACAGGCCTGTCTTTCTATGTGTCTTTCAGACAGTCTTCACTGAAATGCGTCAGGAGTGTAAGTGTCATGGGATGTCAGGATCTTGCACTGTCAAGACTTGCTGGATGCGGCTGCCCACTTTCCGAACTGTGGGGGACTTCCTTAAGGACCGCTTTGATGGTGCCTCGCGTGTCATCTATGGCAACAAAGGTAGCAACCGAGCCTCCCGCGTGGAGGTGCATCACCTGGAGCCTGAAAACCCTGCCCACAAACCTCCTTCCCCCCATGACTTGGTCTACTTTGAGAAATCACCCAACTTCTGCACCTACAGTGGCAAGATGGGCACAGCTGGCACAGCCGGTCGCTCTTGCAACAGCTCCTCTCCAGCCCTGGACGGCTGTGAGTTGCTGTGCTGCGGGCGGGGGTACCGGACCCGGACCCAACAGGTCACGGAGCGCTGCAACTGCACGTTCCACTGGTGTTGCCACGTCAGCTGCTTGAACTGCACCAACATGCAAATCTTGCATGAGTGCTTGTGAGCAAGGAAGGGAAAAGCAAAGAGCATCCCCTCTGGAGACAGGAAACACTCCTCCACAAATATCAGGATCCAAAAACCAGCCCAGCCAGCAAGACACACACACAGCCTTCCCTGTGTCTCTTGGTAAGACTGCAGCACCCTCTATGATGACCCAGAAAGGAGGAACTGCAGGTCCTGCTCATCGGCTGCGTGGAGACTCAGCACAGTTGACATGGCTGCAAGAATGGGTTTGTGTGTGTTTGTGTGTGTGTAAACACTCGCAAATGGACTCCTCAACAGTCCATTTGTTTCTTTGCCAGGCAATTCCTCAGGTCCTGCCTGCTTGTTGAGATTCTGAGAAAGGACTTAATTTGAACCAGATCTTTGTTAAGCCAAAGCTTCAGAACTTCTCCCACATGATTAGCATTAGCTGGATCTTTTGGTTCCTGTACCTGTAGAGTGGCAGGAATAAAGGTAGTGCCTTGAAGCATGTGTGGATCGCCTTTCCCTCACCACAGCCAGTTTCTGCACGTTTAATGTTAGGAGCTTCCAGAGCAGAGAAGGAATCTTCCATAGCACTGCCTGTATGGATTGTCTGTCTCATAGATGAGACACTCTATATGATTACCAAGCATTGCGGGGGACATATGTTATGTACTGCTTTATGGGTATTTTTGTATCCCTGGTCCCCTGAGGAATGCACCCCAAGGTATCTGTTCTATGGAGAATCACTGGAGCAGCTATTCTACGCCATCTGTGGAGTCATGATTTTGATAACTGAAATGCAAAAACTTTTGAGGTACAATGGCAAGATTCTCCATGCAAACCCAGTCGGAATGATCGGAAGCTTCACAAGGACGTGACCGTGCTCTTGAGCAGGTCCTGTTCTTTGGCAGGAGATTGTCCCAGGCAGTTGCACCCCATGTGGATTAGTGGACATGGCCACTGGTTCCGTCCTTGGCTGCCTTCGCTGTGCACAACAGTGTGACTTGATCCATCCAAGGCCGCTGATGTCAATTTGCCAAAAGCTTGTCAAGTTCAAAGAACGGCTAGCAGCTCCCCCAAAATTACATGTTGTTACATGTGTTTACAACTGTTCCCATATATAGTTTGTGTGTGCGTGAGCGCACGCGTGCCTTTTGGCCTTTGATAATTGTTCCAAGAAAACAGTGTCCATAGAAAATGTTTTTAAGTTTTTTATTTTTTATAGTTGTACTCCCCCCCCCCCCAATTTTACTCCTCTCTCACCTGCTCACTTGGCAAATCCTGTAAGTAATATGCACTGAAAAAGTGGCTGGGGATTGCTGATTATTTTGCATATGTGTGTAAATAAAATATTTATTGTTGCCTGTTTCATAGTCTTGTAGGCCTGGCCCAATGTTTCTGCTCCTTGATGATGCAGTTGTTTGTTTGAGAAAGCATATTTATATAGGAACATGTCCTCATGAAATTTGTTTTCAGCATTCTAGAGAAGAATAAAGTATATATTTTATCAAGCCATCTGAGTATAATGGGTTTACTACACTATGCAGAAGAGCTGAGCGTGCAAGTGCATGATTCAGAGGTCAGGTCAGGTGTGTTGATTGTCAGTTGTGCAAAGGACGTTTGCATTGCACAGTCATTGAGGTGGATATGGGTCTGAACACCTGAACATCTCATTTGACCTGTCTAGCACAGGTCATGGAGTAGCTTGGCAGTCCTTACACAAAGCCCAATTATTTGCAGCTGAATGACAACATATCTTTTGGGAAGTCGACTTAACGTCTCCAAGTGTTGGATAATTTACCACATCCTTCACTAATCTGCTCCAATGTTACCCACCCTATTAAAAAGCCGCATCTCACTTCCCAGCTTGAATTCATCTAACTGTAAACTTCCAGCTGCTGGAACTTGTTAGGCCTTGGTCTGCTATGTTAAAAAGCCATCTCCTATCCAGTAATGGCAACAGGGTCTTAGGGAAGCAGAAAACAAAGAAGAATTTCTTGAGGACCATGATCCATGATTAATCGTTCATAACTGGTGTTGAAATAACAACTTGCATTGAATTTGCTAGTATGCAAACCAGCAATTCATGTGCAGGCCAATCTGCTTTGCTTAAAAGGCAGAGACAGATTACAAATCACCCAAATGGGCCTGTCTGTCTGTCAGATTTTTATCTTTCCCTCCAAGGCGCTCCGGGTGGCATACACCATTCTCCCTGACCCATGTAAGAACCCTGTGCGGTACATTTGGCTGAGTGTAGATTGAATCCAACAGAGCATTTCTGTGAATGGAGGCATTTTATGGGGTATTCTGGGCTCTAGCTGGAGTGGGGAGGCAAGAAAGCCATGCTCTGGGGATGGAACTCTTTCCATCTATAGAAATACTCTGTTGGATTCAAGTCAGTGATTGGCCCAAGGTCACCCAGTGAGCTTTACCTGTCAATCATCTACAAATCTGCTTCTTCCCATTTAAAAATAATATTGATTTATGAATATATGAAGGCACTTTATCTTGAGTCAGACCATTAGTCCTTTAGCAGGACAATGCAGTATAGAGTTACTCCAACTGAAGCCCTTTGAAATCAACTGGAGTAACTCCATTTAGGATTGCACTGATACTTTAGTACTGTCTGTTCTTAGGCATTGGCCTTCCCAAAGCTTCAAGGAGAGATCTTGCTCATGCCAAGATTGTTTAACTGAAGATGCCAGAAATTGCACGTGGAACCCTTGGCATGCAAAGCATGTGCTCAGCTACTGAGCAGTAGCCTCTCAGGATAACAGTATAGTATTTATCATCTGTACTGCTCAAAGCCCCTCAAGTCCCCACCAAATGTAGCTGAGAATCATGTACTGCTCATAATAGCCTGCACTTTCAACAGCACAAGCAACTACACTGTTGACCAGCCACTGACCTTTAGTGATCTAAAAGTAGTTAATGCAAGTCCAGGATCCACATTGATGATGTCCATTCAATCCTCTAGGCATTAAACATCCTGCAAAATGCCAACTTTTCTGTGACAGTAAGTGGCATTGATTAAACGTTTCCAAAATCATCAACATTCCATTTCTTAGCCTGAGAACCCTCTGCATTTCCATCTTCCAGTTTTTCCCACTACAGTTCTTTGGTGCCTTGGGAATTTCTGACCATGGAGAAAACCTTTGGGAAATTCCACACCATTGTCCTTTTTTTGTTTCATTTCATTTTTTTTGTTTTTCATTTGCCTCACCATCTCACATTTGATTTTTTTTTTGGTTTCTTGTGGATTCTCTCAATAGCTCAGGGAAGTTAGCATCCTTTGGATAAGATGGCCAAACAATGCATGACATTGGTGGCTGGAAATTCAGATTACTTATTTGATCCCAAGAAGCAACCATGAGGTGATGTAGGTTACAGGTGCAGTGCTGGGGAAAACAGTTTAATACTTTCCTTCATGCTTTTCCCCTGATTGGAAATATACCCCCACAGCGAAGTTTCTTTGGAGGACAAATACAGGCACAATATGCATATTGTTTTTCCCTACCATAAATTAAAGCAGCCCAGAGGAGCTATATTATTAAATAAGAAAACAGCATATGGGGGGGGGGTTTAACCCCACCTTCCCCAGTGCCATGGCCCTGATCTACACTGCCTCCCCCTGCAGTGTTTTAGATCCAGCTAATGCATCTGAAGTTCTGATCATGGAATCACAGCATTTACTGCACTTTGATCCTTTCTAGGTTTTTACAATTAAACCAAAAAAAAAAATTAAATCTGGGCTGCAGTGGCAGCTTCTACTTTGTTCTGAACATATTGCAGAGGAAAGCTGCTGATGCAGAGATACACCTTTAAAGTCGATACATTTCTGTATTTAAGCAGGATCTCAGGTGGATATTTCAGGCAAGGACCTGCAAGCAAATTTGGGGGGAGGGACACAGGGGCAATTCATTTGGTAGCCAAGGTGGGATGCTGGCATATATTGATTTACCTCTTCGGCTTTTACGGTAGCTGGAGCTCTTGTTTCCCATTTTCTGTTGCACCTTGGAACCGTAATGCCACAAAGGCATAGGGAGGACCAGAGAGAACATTTTAGCAATCCAGGCAGATGGACCAGAATGTTGGCTAGAATTTTAACTCGGGATGGAGAGAAAGGGTCATAATTTTGCACTTTTGCGCAGGGAGAAGCAACTGGTCTTGAGTAAATATGTTGAGCAAAGGAAGGGTAGGAACTAACATTAAAGGCAAGCTTTAACAATGAGCTCCAACGTGGCGTACTGGTTAGAATGCCAGAGTAGGACTTAGAAGATCTGGGTTCAAACCCCTGCTCAGTCCTGGAGCTCACTGGATGAGCTTGAGGTAGTTACTCTCAGAGTACTATACGTGAGTGTTGTGACATGGGGAAATGGAGAACCATCAGTCATTGGAGGAAGCATAGGATAAAAATGTGACCAATAACTTTGTGCCTAGTTGATGGCCTGCATGCTGATACTGTTTATAAAAATGCCTATAGTTTCACTTTTCTCCAGTGGCAATATTATTCTCAAGAGGTCTGAATGTGGACTGTAAAATGCAGACACTCGTGGCTTTCAGATGGCACCTGGAGAGATCTCCAGATTGAATACAGTGCCTGAAAGTGCAAAGCTGTCCTGCCTTTGAGGGCTGGAGTGTCAGCCTTTTGCATGTGACACAGTCCTGGTTACACCCCAACAATCTACTGGACTCAAAGCTAGCTCTTCTACTGCAGACCAATACCTATATCTACTGAAACAATCCTGGCTATATTGACCTCAGGAACAACTGCTCAAAAGCCAGGGAGCTGCACCCAGAAAGTCTATCTCTCTTGTTTGGCCATTTCCTGCTTGCTTCTAGTCAAGCTATTTACCTTGCTAATCTCCAAACAACCTAAGCAAAGCAGTTGGGGGATGCCAGCAGGGCTGGTGCCTGCTTCAGCCAAAGGTGCTGTGGTTTGTGAGGCATATCAAGAGCTTGGACCTAAAACATGGGGCAGCTAAACTCTCCATGGTGAGATGGAAAGGGTGAGACGGAGAGGTGCCTTTGAACTGAACTGGGAGTATCTTGCAGGTGGTTTGCTTCTTCTTCATGTTGTCCTGATCCAGGCCTCCTTGTGACCCCCTCTTTGCTCACACAGCTTCTAAACTACATTTTGCAACTTTCAATCCAAAATAGGATTTTCCAGCTGGGAGGGAGCAGTCCAGAGAAGAATGAGAAAGGCCTTCACTTGCAATTGCTTTTCAAATGCATGCTTATAATTTCAAAACTGCAAATCCAGCAATGACTTGCATGTGTGAACAAGCCAATCTAATACCAAACAGATACATCACTTCACATCACCTTCAACTCAGTAGGCTGGATCCAGTAACTCCATTCCACTAAAAAATGAGTCTTCCTCCAATGAAGCAAAATTTTCTTTATCAAACAAGACTTTCACTTAGGGAAGGGAATCACTGGGTCCAGCCTAATGCTTTCCTGTCAAGCCAGTTCATGCATTCAGCAGCCAATCAAGTGTCCAGTAATCAAGGAGGCACTGTGGCTCACTGGTAGAGTATCAGCTTTGCATGCAGAAGATCCCAGATTCAATCCCTGGAACACATTAACGCATTAAGCTTCTCCTGAGTCAGGATAGGAATGGATACTCTGACTGGTAATGACTCTTTAGTGTCTCAGGCAGAGGTCTTTTCACATCACCTACCACTGGGTCCCATTCACTGGAGATGGTGGGGGCTGAATTTGGGACCTTCTGCATAAAAGTAAAGTTCTACCACTGAACCATGGCCTCACCCCTACTTGTACTGCAAAGGCACAAAGATTATAGTATCCCCTACAGCTTGTCTTCATCCTATGGTGAATGGACCAGCATCTGTATCACCAGCACAACATGGTAATGCCCCTTCCTGGGCCATGGGTTGAATCCAGTGATCTGGCATTGGAAGGCATTGATGGATGTGGATTTTTACTGTGTTCCTATCTCCCCATCAGTCTCTTCTGAAATCAGGAAATTTGATTTGTGGTTTGAAGGGGATGCAGTGAATTGGCCATTCTTCCTTTTCCATCATCAGAGCTGCACTGGCCAAAGAGGAAGACGATTTCACCCCTACCTCCTTCCGCAGTGAAGCCCTCTGACCCCTCTGAGCAGTCCCACAACCCCAAGAATCAACTCTCCTGATGTGAGAAGAAACTGCTGAGGGGCGTGGCAGAGTCACACTTCTTTCACTGATGGTTTTGCTGGATTTGCTTAGGAACAAGGACTCTTCCTGTGGTCCTGCCATTCTCAGTGGAAACTGTCCTGTCTTGCAGCTGGGTCTTGGAACTGGTTAAGTTCTCCCTCAGAGCAGGGATCCACAAAGGAGCTAGAGGCTGGGATCTGCCCTTCAGGTCCTGAGAGGTTTCCAAAAAAAGCCATCCCTGGCCTCAAACAGTCTGAAAAACTATCTAGTACCAAATATCCTCTTCTTGGATCAGGGTGACAGCCATGCAATTCCAAGATTTCTTGGATGAGACAGATTATATCATTTTTCATCCATTTCCCTGCCTGATTTTGGGACTGCCTTAATCACCCTGATGGACAATTTTCTTTAGCACAGAGACAGGGGCAGAACAATCTGGGTAATTCTCTTGGGCCTCTAAGTGGCTTTAAGTAACCATAGTGTCCTTCTGAGCTGACTAGCTAAAATGGGCTTCAAAGGCACTACATACTGGTGGCACTACATACTCTCACCAACCAGCAGCAGAAGGTGGTGTAGGAAGATTAGTGCTTTACTTTTTGGCCTATGTGCAGTGGAGTCCTCCAGCAGTGTTCCAGGTTCTCTCCTGTGCTGTTTTTAACACAGGAACACATAATTTGAAGACTTGGAGTGATGTGCTCTCTGTGCTGATGACTCCCTATTCATTAGTCAGGAGAGGCGCTGTGGTCCAAACAGCTACCTACAGACAGGAATAGGCCAATAAAAGCTCAGCCCAAGCAAGACTGAAATGCTTTTTGATCGATAATTAAGGAACTGGCCAGCTGCGTATGGGATGGTACTCCTCTTAAAGGAGCAGGATTGTAATTTGGTGGTGCAGTTGAATGTACAAACAGGCAAGCCTCTTCTGTGGCTCACAGTGTCTAGGATGATTCTATTAGAGGAGAGAGCATTGAAGACCTGCAGCTTCTTGTGACATTTGAATTTTTCACAAATACACAGGTGGAGACAAAAAAGCAGTCCTGCAGGGCATCTGCTACCCCACATCAGACCCTGCAGATACACATACCTTGGGCCATTAAGGAGGCATCTCCGTAATGATTCTTCCCCACTGAAGGAAAATCCACGGTCATTCAGGAATATTAGCATTTGTTACTGCCATCAGACAACATTTTTGGCTTGGGGCCTATACCTTTGCTCCCTACATTGTTCTTTCCAAGTGCTGCAGAGACTATCCCCTGTCATAGAACCTGCTTCTGCCAGTGGTAGGCACTAAGCCAATGTTTTTTCAAGGAGCCTAAAGGACCTAGCATGAGAAGAATGTGCCCTGTAGCACAAGACCACTCCAGGAATGCCTAGAAAGAAGGATCCAGGCCATTATTATCATAGTTTCATCTCTCCTGATTTCTCAGTTCATATAAAGGTAAAGGTTCCCTTGCTCAAAAGCCAGTCGAATCCGACTCTAGGGTTGCGGTGCTCATCTCCGTTTCAAAGCCGAAGAGCCAGCGCTGTCCGAAGACGTTTCCGTGGTCATGTGGCCGGCATGACTAAACACCAAGGTGCACGGAACGCTGTTACCTTCCCACTGAAGTGGTACCTATTTATCTACTTGCAATTTCTTGCTTTCGAACTGCTAGGTTGGCAGGAGCTGGAACTAGAGACAGGAGCTCACCCCGTCATGCGGCACCCGGGTCTCGAACTGCTGAACTACTGACCTTCCACAGCCTGCAGTTCAGCGTCTTAACCACTTGAGCCACCGCAGTTACCTCAGTTCATATATTCACACATAAATCAATATATCTCAACAACCTGTTAAATGTTGTGGATAGAACTGTTGATCACTGCGTTTGTACACCCCAATTCTCCTTGTTTGCCAAGATCAGTTCTAAATCATTGCTCCTTTTGCCTTTGGCGAAGGTTTATAAAATGTCTTTTGAAAACTGTCATTAGCTTAGCATGAGTTGTACAGTTGCCATTTTTCAGGTTTCATTTCCCTCCTTTCATTCTCTGGATGTTACATTTTAATGGGCTGCAGATGCAGCTTATCTCCTGAGCATATTTGTTCGCATGGACACCAGAGCTGCAATTCCTATGTGCACTTCCTCAGGAATAAGCTGTGCTGAACTTAGTGGGACACTGTGAAGTAAGCATATGATTGGGTCTGTAGGGCTGCAGTCCTGTGCACTCCTCCTCATGTGAAGGCCATGCAGAGTTGAATAGCTCTTACTTTTGAGCAAATTCATATGTCACTGGGCTGTACACCACCATGCATGGTAAAATATGCCATTTATTTCAAGTATTTATATTCATTTTTTTCTCCCCAATAGGGACCGAGAGCAGCTGACAACATCATTCTTCCCTCCTCTATTTTATCCTCACAACTACCCTGTAACATAGGTTAGGCTGAGAGAGGGTGACCTTAAACAGTGAGCTTCCATGGCAAAATTAGATTTGAACCTGGGTTTCCCAGACCCTAGTCGGACATTCTTAGCACTACATCAAGCTGGCTTTCAGCATTTCACATCCTGCAGCTGATGAAGCAAAGGTGGAACTGTTGAGGATGTTGTCTTGGCTCTAGCATACCTTTAACTAAACAGAACACCCTCCATTTTGCTTTCACACCAGGACAAGCCATGGCAAAGTAAAGAACTAAAAAATGTAGCAGATACAGAAGAACTGTCAGCAGTGTGCCATAGCGGAAGAACTGAAATGGGATTTAGGCAGCAATCCTCGGAATGGAAATGAGGGTGTTACAAAAACACAAGAGTCTTGCTGGTGTCATTTGTACAATGTTTGAAGATATGCAGTTCCTGAATAAGACTGAAGAATAAATGTGCCAGCCAATTATGTTGTGGCCCTCCCATGTTGGTGATAAACATATATCAAATTATATCCGTAACACACATCTAATTAAAAAAAAATGTTTACAGCCTGAATTCCAGCTCATGTTTCCCATTTAGTCCTACCAGGACACTAGTGTCATCTTTGGAGGGCCTGTCCTGGATATTCCCACTGTGTGAAATACGGTGGGTGGCTATGAAAAAGAAAGCCTTCTCAGTGGCACCAAAATGGTTGTGGAGCATCCTTCAAAGAAAAGACCACCTGCTTCCATGCTGAATACAGTCTTGTTAGAATGGGCAATAAATTCTGGTGGCTGCTAACAATTTTTCTTTAAAAACTCGTATTAGTGCTGATTTTACTATCTTTGGATTTACTGGCTTTTATTGACTCATTTTCTTCTTTTTAATCTAATGTTGAGAAAACTGAGTGTCTCCTTTTTCATACTGCTACTTTTAATGCGTATGGGGGATATAAAACAGTACATGACATCAGTTGTTCTAACTTTATTGTGACACCCCCTGAATATCATATTGGGATGGTTGGGTAGAAGAGAAATGCTTTTAATAAACAAACGAGTATTTCCTGATTAGAAATTGCCATGTTTTTCACAGCCCCCAACCCAGTGCTGTCAATAACAGCTTGATTTGTAGACATTAGCAGTCAATAATAGCATTTATACTCAAGTCATGACCTATGCAAAAGCAAGCTGTTCATATAAGTACAAGAGCAAGGCCTGCCATTTTTCCTGATCAGCTGGCAACCCCATTTTCTACCTAGCTCTTTGTCCTCTGGGACTACTCTAAGCCATGACCTTCATCTGTGAAGTATGTGTCACAGTGTGGATTGGGGGCGGTGACAATAAACTCAAATGTCTCCATGGGATAAATATGGTAATGATTGTGAATTGAGAGGAACCAGATAACTGTAATTCAGAGAATAATTATTATACTGGAAGATAGAAAGTGGAAAATGCAGTAAGTTTCTGCCTTTTGGTGACTCAAGATTTTGGAAACCTGAAATGCCAATAAGCCTTATCTAGGGTGTTTGAGTATCAAACCCTTGCTCCGTGTGTCTAGAAATACCACATGGAAAAGATGAGTCTCAGTCCTTCATGCCATGGTGCAAAAGAGTCACCCATGTGGTAAAATAGAACCAGAGAAAGCAAAAGAAAAATAGACCCTAGAAATAGAGAGGCATTGCAAGCACTCGAAATAACTAGTGTATCACCTTTGTCTGCCAGGAGCTATCACGAAATCCCGGACAGGAAAATAAATAACGTGTGTTTTTTTCCCCCTGCGGTGGAGAGTTAAGAATATAGATAATGACTTTCTCCTAAGTCACTGCACTACGCAGCTTTTCCAGTGGGGTTGCTGAAATATCTCAGATCTCTGACAAAAATGGGATCTTCTTCCTTCGGCACAGTTGCCCTGCTGCGAGACTCAGACACGGTGGGTGCAAATTATAAATAAGCCAAGAGGCCTTTTTAAAAATAGTCCCACTCAACCCTCCCCCCACCCCTTTGCTTCATTACAAGAGGCATGCTTAGCCCCGCCTGGAATGGAAAGACCCATCACATCTGGGAAGCTGAGCAACATCTGGATTCTTTAGCCACAAACTGTACTTTTCTGGTTGAGAAGGAGATTGGTTAAGGGGAGGTGGGGGAAAGATGAATCCGGAAGGGGAAAAAAGTTCCCAATTTTCAGCCTGTTAAATTGTGTTCATGAATTTAACCCTTCACTGCCCTTTTAAGTAAGCCAGAGCTAGAGACGGGAATCAATATACTTCACACAAGGCAGTGTTTTAGACTAGGAAGCCAAAATACATTATGCAAAATACACACAATGTAGTTTTAATGATTCATTCTGTCTGCAATATTTGGGGATATTGTTCCAGATGTGGTCTTAGTAATGAATCTGTGCAAAGCAGAGTTGTCCAGTCTTAGCTCTGTTACCCCAGTTCTGTCCACATATCCAAGTAGACCAAAAGATTTTTATATTTCTCTTCTTCTTAGTGACCATTTTAACAAAACTACCCTTAAGGTAGCGAGATTCTGTGCTCTGGCATGCTCAACAAGGTAGAAGATCACGGTCTAGTATTTTAATAATTTTATTATTACTATTAATTGTATATTTCCTTACAGAATGTCTGTCTTAGGCATCTGATGTATATTATGTATTGTTGATATTGTCAACTGCTGATCTCGGATTATAATAATGATAAACTGAAACTGTTAGCTCTGATGAAGAATTCTTTTCTTCATTAGAAGATAAAACAAGGAAGCTTTCAGGAAGCCTAATTTTGATTCTTAGAAATTTATAAGTTTAAAATAACTCCAAAGCAAAATATGTCAGATAAGCAGAACAGTATAAATGTATACCAGAGTGTTTAATCAATATGGATAGTGGTAATAATAGTGCCATGTATTTATTTATTCACTTCAGTTATTGCCGGCCTTTCTCACTGAGGCTCAGGTTGGATTACAAAATACAGAAAAGCGATTCAATCAGCACAAGAACTCCAGTAATAATGCAATAGAATTAGGATAACATATATTAGGAAACAATGGAAACAGACGACTGTCTGAAACATGACATGCCATAAAGGTACAAGTCGGTGCACTAGAAGCAAGATGATACATTCAACAACAAACATTGTAATAGACTGCTATTCTCTTTTAACAGTTCCCTCCTGGACTGTCCATTATACTACAATTCTGATCCCTTTTATAAAATTGCCCTCCTGCACATTTCTGTTTTGTCCATTCTGCACAATGATAGAGGTGCGGGTGCCTTCCTCACCTCCTTAGGTAGGTCATTCCATAAGATGAGAGCCACTACAGACAATTTGCAGGGTGGCCCCCTCAAAGGACTTTGCTCAAATGAGCAAAGTTGCTGGGGCAGAGCATAACTGGTGAAGAATTTGTGACCAAGGCCATTAAGGGCTTTGTAGGTGATAACCAATACTTTGAACTGGACGCAGTAACTGACTAGTAACCAATGGAGTGACCACAGAATGAGTATGATATTCATGCTCCACCTTACTGGATAGTAACAAAGCTGAAGCATTTTGTACTAACTGAAGTTTCTGAGTTGACTTTTAAACCAGATAGAGCGCATTACAGTCGTCCAGCACTGAGGTTACCATAACATGGATCCACATGGACAGATCGGCTGGGTTAGGGTACAGCACTGTCTTTCAGGCTAAATGAAGATGGAAGAAAGCATTTTTGCAGATACATTAACTTGCTTCTTCAGTAATAATAGTGGGTCCAGTATAACCCGGTGGCTCTTAACTGAGTCAGCAAGTGTCAGCTGGACCCTATCAAATGTGGGAAGCGTTCAACCTTCTCCAAAAGCATCACCTCTGTCTTTAGGATTCAATTTCCACTTGTTCACCCTTAACCATTACAGCAGTCAAACAGTGGCCCAGGAACTTTACTACATCACTGAGGGATCTGAATAAGGAAATATAGAGCTGAGTGTAATCAGCATGTTGAGGACAACCTACGTCAAAACTATGAATACTTTTTCCTAAGGGCTTTACACAGAGATTCCATAGCATGGGGGATAAGGCTGAGGCCTGGGGAACAGCTCAAGACATGCCCCACACTGATGGCAACCGGTCTCCAGTGGCAACGTTCTGAGTTTGCTCCAAAAGGAATGATTAAGCCAATGCAATATACTTCCTTTAACTGGCCGCATCATCATTTTGTGGCAATGCTTTTTTTAAATGAATGGACAGATAGTTGCCTTTTTGTTCAATGGTTTGTGAGGAGACAGTTCTTCTTGCTTTTGCACTGCTCATGTCCTCTTGAAAAACAATGCAGCAATCTGCACGCAGTATAGGGCATCCTGAACTCTTGCAAGATTATTTCTTCTTGCAAAACTTCAGTCATCATTTTGGCTGCCCTGGCAACAGGTAACCAGGAACAGTGGCAAACACTTGCAAGAAGAAGTCTTGTGAGAAATCAGGAACTGGCTTGGCTTGCTGCTTTTACAGAGACTTGGGGGGAGCAAGGACCCTCATTCTCCAGGGGCAATTTGGTTGACGGTGGTATCTGGGCTGGATCCCGGGCAATGCTCTCTCTAAGCTGTGGAGTCTTGTGAGCAAAAATTCTACTTTGTGAGCTCCTGGCATTAAAGTTGCAAGAGAGCAATTTGGCTGCTGCATAAATTAGTTTGCTCTGGAGCCATCCTTCCCGAGCTAAGACAAAAATGTGTGCGCTGGAGGCTAAAAAACTGTGAGCTAGCTCACACTAACTCAGCTTAGAGGGAACACTGGCTGGGATAAGATGTTGCCACCACCCAAAATCTGCTGTCTGAGGTGACTTCCTTGGATTGCCTCATTAGGATCTGGCCCTGATGTTGACAGCAGCTGCGCATCAGTTAAAGGGAGGAAAGAGAAATCTGCTCCCTCAAGCCCCAAAAAGCCTACAGAATCTCAGAAGGGGGGCATTTTGATGGACGGGGATTGTCACATGGTTTCCTCCTCACTGGCATACAGCCTCTATTCCAAGAGTATTTCTACACTCCGAATACAGTGGAGACTTGTTTCACACAAGCTGTAGGTACTCCCTTAAAAATATAATGATGTGCTCAAGAATGTAGCTCTTTCCACCCTGATGTGGATAGCTCAGGCAAGCCTGATCTCAGAAGCTAAGCAGGGTCAACTCTGGCAAGTACTTGGATGGGAGACCTCCTTGGAATACCAGCAGTAGGGAGGCGGGGCCAGGCTTCATTCAGCCACCTCTCTGAATATCCTCCAAGCCCCCAGTAGGGGTCAGTCACCAGAGGTTGCCATGACTTCCAGGTGCGTGCGCACACACACACATGTTGCCCTGCAAGGCACTTATTGCACTCTTATAAACTGATAGTTCCTAAGTGATAAAATCTGGACTGTGCAATCAGTGTGCAAAAAGGGACAGAACTGTGTGGTGACTCTGAAGTGATGCCAGCTGTAGACACACTCCAGCTGAGAAGGAAGCCTTCCCCTGAGATGATGTGCCAATGGATCCCGAGGTTACCTAAACCTGTCCCTAGCCACATGAAGCACCATGAAGCCAACAACCCATGCTGGTTTAAACAGATGCCATGCCAAGGCAAAAGACCAGAGACCTGGAATCTAAACTCCATGAAGTATACCTTCATTGTCACGCAGGCAGCCTTCTTTCCCCACCCCACCCAGCCTCTCCTAGCTAAAACTTCACAGCAAAGCAGGTTGGAGAAAAGCTAGCAGAATCCTGGGAAATACATGAATGCACTACAATGCTGTGGGGAATAAAGGGGGGGGACACCTCAACCTGCAAACAGCAAATAACCCATGCAACCCCCCCCCAAAAAAAACAACCCTTTCCTAAGGAGCTGAAAGTAAGCAGGGCCAAAAGCTGGGTCTAGAACTCAGATAAAATCCAGTTGTTGGGCTAGGTTTAAAATTATGGGTATATGGCTGGATAAAGCTGCATATTAAGAATGAAATTATTTGTTTTATTGTCATGGAATATATCTCTCCTTTCAGATATGTACTCATTTGTAGTTTCCAAAGGGCTTAAAACATGAACAGCATAAAACACAATAATAATGATCAAACTAAAAAGGAGGGGGACAGCATAAAGTCACTAGATCACTTCTTGGTCACTAACAATACAGTTCTAAGCAGAGTGACACCTTTCTAATCCAACTGATGACTTTAACAAATTTAGACAGGGATTTTTTTTCCCATGATGGTACATGAGGGGGCTCTCTCAAATCCTAAGGGGGGAATTAGTGAAAATCAGTGCAACCTTACATATGAGTACTGGCACAGCTCTCTCTCTTCTCCTTTTTAAACAACAACAAAAAAAGCACTGGGTTTTAAGATGGTGTATCTCAGTTTCGGACTGCACTGTAAATAGCGATCTCCACCACACACCACATAAAACAAAAAGACATTGATAGGAATACTTTCCTCTGAATACATAGAAGGGTCTCTTTTGGAAAACCAGGTGGGTCTCTTTTGGAACAGAAATCCATAGTGTAGAAGAAGTGACAGCCCTCTAAGAGTCTAGTTGCTGTAAATACTGCTGAAAGGGTAGTTTTCCCACTTGTACCCTAGAGGGAGCTGTGGAGCACTCTTTAGTGGTTAGGGTTTATTGAATTTTTTTCTCTTTCAGTTCAGCCTTCCTCTTGTTTCTCTTCTTGCTGTGTGTTCGTATGTGCTGGTGCCTGTGCTCTGAAGGCCTCTCTGTTGCATTAGTCTCCTGCAGTGAGTTATTGTCTTTTTGCAAAAAAATAAAATAAAAATCCTGTTGCAGCAAATTCATTGAAAGCAAACTCCAAAGCATGGATTGCAATATTTCCTGAACTCTGCCAACAGGTATATGGGCTCAGACCCCAGGATAAATTGCAAGAAAGCTATATCTGTGAGTCAGTAAGAGAAAGGAGAGGCACACCCAATCCAGAGGAAGATGGCAAGCAGTGCAGATATTAAGTTTGCAGTGAATAACAGCAATTATCAGTTGTGGAAGTTCAATCTGGAGATGCTGCTGTGCAAAGATGACCTCTGGTATTTTTTTAGCACTGACAAAGCAGCCAATGATCCTGCAGAATGGGACAAGAAAAACAGGCAAGCTAAGGCAACTATAAACCTGTTAGTGGAAGATGATCAACTGGAAGATGATCAACTATAGGATGCAAACAGACATTCAAAATTAAATATAACGGAGAAGCGGAAATTGAAAGGTATACGGCAAGACTTGTTGCACAAGGATATTCCCAAAAATATGGTGAGGATTATGATGAGACATTTGCTGCAGTAGTAAAGTATCCCCCTAGAACCTTACTGAGCATAGCTGCTGGAAAGGGAATGCATGTCACACGTTTAGACATAAAAACTGCCTTTTTGTATGGTAATATTACAGAAGATGTTTACATGGACCAGCCACCTGGCTTTGAGGAATCAGAAGACCAGACCCTTGTATGTAAACTCTAAAAGAGTACTTACAGCCTAAAGCAAGCAGCCAGAGCATGGAATGAGAAATTAAATTAAGTACTCACCAGAGAAATATTCATGAGCAGCAAAGCAGATCCATGTTTGTACACTAGAGAGCAAGATAACCAATGGACATACGTCCTGATTTACATGAATGACATAATACTTTGTTTTAAACAAAAAGGGGACTGCGATAGGATAATACAGCAGGTGAATCAAAATTTTGAAGTGAAACAACTGGAAGACATCACATATTACCTTGGTATTCAGATAGATAGCGAAGTTGATGGGACCTAGCTCCTTTGTCAGAAACAAAAAAAACAACTGAGGTGCTGGAACATTTTGGAATGGAAGATGCAAAACAGGTGAAAACACCCACAGAAGTAGGGTATCTGAAAAATGACAGCAGTCAGGAAGCATTGTCAAATAATAATATTGTGAGGCAATTGGAAAACTATTGTATCTAGGCCAGATATAAGTACCGCTGTAGGATTTCTGAGTAGAAAAGTTTCTGCACCTGGCCAAGGCAGACTGGAACCTATTGAAAAGAGTGATGTAGTATCTGAAGGGAACAAGGCAGTTGAAGCTGTGACTACCAGGAACTAGAGATCCAAAACTGAAAGCATATGTGGACACTGATTGAGCTGCGGAAATCACTGATCAGAAGTCCACCAGTGCTATCTGTTTCAGTATGGAGAAGGGACCATTAGCTGGACAAGCTGAAAACAGACAACTGTAGCACTTTTCAGAAGTGGAATATGTTGCAGCTGCACATGCATGCCAAGAGGCTATCTGTATTTGTCAGTTAATTTTAGATTTAGGACTGGATAGACCCGAACCAATAACAATCTTTGAGGACAAGCAAGGGTGTATAAAACTGTCACAGACTGAAAAGGTCAACCCACAATCTAAGCATATTGATGTTAAGTATCATCTTCTGAAAGATAAAGCAGAATCAAGGACTCATTAACATGCAGTATTTACCTACCAAAGAAATGACTGCTGATGTACTCACAAAACCATTGCCTGGAGACCGCTGTTGGACCCTTCTAGCAAAATTAAACATGGTGGAATACTACACATGCTGTTGAGAAGGAGTGTTGGAGAAGTGACAGCCTGCTAAGAGTCTAGTTGCTGTAAATACTGCTGAAAGTGTAGTTTAGTTCATATGTATCCTAGGGGGAGCTATGGAGCATTCTCTAGTGTTTAGGACAGCGGTGAAAAACAAGTCCCAGGGGCTGAATCCAGCCTATCCAGGGCTCTTATGCGGTTGGTTAGCAACTGATGCAAGGAAGGGAGTGCTGGTGGGGAGTGGGCGGAGCCACTCCATTGTGGCTTCAGCACAGCAGAATAACCTTATCTGCAGCAGTCAAGCATCGTGGGAGCATCTGCCCAAGCGCTGCACTGCTGCCTCTCTAGTCCGCCTATGTGGGTATTATGTTTCATGGCTCACATGGCCCTGCGGACAAAGTGACATTTATGTCACATCTGGCCCTCGTAACAAATAAACTCTGAACTCTGCCAACACATTTATCACAGATAATGCCAATTACTTTCAAAATAGGATACTGAGTTTGCAGATCTCCAAGGGCCTACAGTTCATTCAAATACATTGAGCCCAGACCTCTGTAGAGTTGTACAGATCATGACAAGCACCTTGAATATGCATGGAATCATACTGATAACTAGTGAAGGCAAGCAAGATCATGTGTGGTAAATTCATTGCACTGAACACCTGAAAGGAGATGTGCTGCTGGGTTTTGTACCAGCTGAAGTTTTCAAACAGTCTCCTGAGGCATAATAATAAACAGATAAGCAGCCTCCACCAGTTTTGCAATGCATCCAGGTCACATGACAAGGGAGCAGCGGCCATGTTCTTAGCTGCAGAGTAATACTGGTAGTCTGCCCAGCATTGTTTTCATTCTGGTGAGGGATTAGCATGTATGAGATGGTTACTTTCACTGTGTTTGTGATTGCCTTTGAATATCCTGCTGTTTAAAAGGGGAGACCGAAGGCTGGATCAGAAAGATATCATCCGAGAATTTGATTTATTATCTGAGTCCTTTAATACAGCACATCGCTTGAGCCTGCATGTGAGCTGGAATATCAGCCTAAAATCTGATGAACATTTGATAAATGAGGGCATCTGGCTTCAAATTCCCACTCAGCTATGAAGCTAATCGATTGTACAGTCCTAAACATAGTTATACCCTTCTAAACCTACTGAGTTCAATAGATGAATAACATGTAATTTAGGGTTGCCAACCTTCAGGTGGGGCCTGGAGATCTCCCAGATTTACAATGAATCTCCAGATGATAAGAAATCAGCTCCACTAAAGAAAACAGCTGCTTTGGAGAATGGACTCTATGGCATTATACCCAATGAGAAGGCTCTTCCCTCCCCAAACCCCACCCTTCTCAGGCTCCACCCCCAGATCTGCAGGAATTTCCCGACCTGGGGCCAATAAATCCAGACTGGATTGCACTGTGAGTGATCTTGAGAAAGTCTCTCAGCCTAATCTACTTTACAGGATGGCTGTGATGGCAAAATGGAGGCTGGAAGAGGAGCCATGTATACCACCCTGAACTCCTTGGAGGAAGGATGGGGTAAAAATATAAGAGATAATAGACTGATGCAACGGCTTTCTGCCTGCCTCTCTATTCACCATTTAGTTGTAATCTGGTCCATAGATGAAAGGAGAGAGGCAGCCATATTGCCAGAAGAAGAGACATTCAAGGCTGTTAGACAAAACTGCCTGTCCTATCCCAAGACAAATGTTTCCCCCTCATCCAAGACACAAATCAGCCGGTCCAGAAGAAGGCATAGTTGGCTTCAGAAGGCCTGTTTCCCTCACTCCTAGAACAGTGTGCATGCAGGTTTGTAGAACTACTACAGGGATCTCTCAATCAATTCATCATCTTGACAAAACCAGATTTTATTTACTTTTTTTTTTTTTTTAAGAATAAGTTATTTAGCCAGTATATCTCTCTGCTATTATGGTCTGCCTTCTTTCCCTTCCCCCCAGTCCAAAGTATTTGAAAACTAGAATCTGGCATTCTGGCATAATTTTTTGAACGCTGAATGTTCCCTTATTTGAAACTTTGGGAGGGGGCATCATGTTGCAGGGAAATAAGACCATGTTACAGTCATTTCTCTTGGTGCAACAGGCCCATAAGCGGGGTAACCTGTCCTCAAATTTCCATGACATGTGACTGTAGGACTAGCTGCCCTTTGAGCTGATAGGGAAGAAGGGCTGCATGCAGCAAATACCAATCGGCCCTCCTTGTAGGTCCCTGACAGACTTGGATGGATGCTTCTACATAATTTACGCTTGGTTCTTCTCATTGTGGTTTCCTGTGGGAATTTGAGAACTTTTTTTAAATGAAGAGCACAAGGTAGTAGCAGGTGCTAGCAGTCTTTATAGGAATGATTGTCTTTAATTTCAGCATTAACATTCACCCACCCTACTATCGCATTGGAAACGATCTATGTCAAGGGATTTAAATGGAGTATCTGCAGATCATCCATCCATCCATCCATCTATCTATTCTTCTGTCTTCTCAATCACCCAGTGATGGAATCCTTCTGAATAATGATTTCCCTTCTGGATGGACACACAGGTTTATGGGAAGCTGCCCACTCTCCCATGATGCCATGGGCTCTGTCTCCCCATGCAGGTTGGGGAGGCTGAGCTCTCCCGGCATGGCAGCTTTGGTGGAGTGAATGCCGCATTGTCACGCCGGGCTGGAGTCACAGATAATTACCTCAATTAGTTACAATGGAAGAGTAATAAATACAGGCTTAGTGTCTTCTACCCCACTGGGTCTTCTCAGATTAATCCAGCCCAGCCGAGCAACACTGAAAGACATGATGGACAATTCATTAAACTCCCCAAATGCCACACAACCTACCCATGAAGGTTTGTGTTAGACCCCTGGGGCTCAGCGCTTTGTCCCTAATTGTCTCTCCCAGGCATGGGCCACCTAACAGCCAGTAGGTGACGGACTGAAGCGCCCGGGGATTAGGGGGGATGCTTGCCACGTTGCCTTGGTGAGCTGGCCAGCTGGGAGAGGAATGCCCCCGGGGAGGGTGGGGGGAAGCGGAGGGGCGTTCCAACAAGGTGGGGTACTTGCCAAACACAAAACCAGAGGCGCAAGGAGTTAATTAGAAGCCAGGCAAGGGGCCGCAGGCAGCGACGGCGAAATCACTTCCGAGGATTAATACAGGACAGGCTCAACTAAAGCTGATGGTGAATAATCTAGGAAGAGGAGTCCAGCTCTTTCCCACACAAGCCCTGCCCCAGCTTGTAGTGGTGAGCTTGATCCTATATCCTTTTCTCCCACTAGTCTAAAAGAGTTAAATGACCACATTAGAAACTTGTGCCAATGGTAATCGCCCTTGCCCAATTCCTCTGGTCTTTTCCCCAGATGGGCATTGATTTAGCTTGCATTCTCCATGATGACGAATTCTACAAAACTTGAGAGCTTGCATGGCTCCTACATATTACTTCACCTACTTTGGAACCAACACAGCAACTGCTTTCTACTGTACCACTGGTATAGCTGGCAATGGGCAAATACTATCAGCTTTCCGCCACAAGTAACACATCTCAGAGTCTCAAAGGTGTGTCCTAAACCTTCACCACAGATGGGGTCCAGTTTATGGAACCACAGTGCAAAAGCGAAGGAGTGCCCCTGCAAATGAACAGAATGTCCTGGTCCCTAGTGGGGAGCAAACAGACAAACAACATGGTCAAACTGTGGCAGAAGCATCCCATTATCCTGATTCCCATTTTTCGCACTCAATAGGAGACATGGCTCCTTCATTTAAAGTCACACACATTTTTCTCTTTGCAGGCCTTTGTGAAGGATTTGTCTTGCCAACAGCTTAGCTTGCCTTGTCACTTGGCTTTATTCAAAAACACACCATGATACACCGTCGTGAGTTGAAATGCAGCTGTTTCTGGTTGCAGTTTCTCTGTTCCTTGCTCAGCACCCAGCACCCCCCAAAAGTGACATCTCTAAGCAACAACTTTGCCTACAGCACATCGGCTGATCAGGTCAGATCGGATTAGATTAAGACACATTCATCAGGCATAGTTGGCACCAGGCTCTCCAAAGTGCAGGGCAATTCATCAGAGATTTGCAAAATGAAATGTCATCTTTTTTACATAAGAGATGCCCTGCTAGATCAGATCAATGGTCCCTCTAAGTCCATCATCCCCGTTCACAGAGTGGCCAACCAGATGCCGCAGAAGGCCATCAAGGAAGGCTTGGAGTCCAAAGTCTCCCCCTGTTACTGAGGCCGACTGTCTCTTGAAATGGAGGTCCCATTTAGTCATCCTAGCTAATACCCGCGATGGACAGCTCCTCCATGAAGGTGTCTAATCCCCCCTTTAAAAGCCAATTTTAAACCAGTGGCTATCGCCACGTCCTGTGGAATGTTATATTTTGCAAAACATAACTGCCATGGGTTCTTCTGACATATAATAAATTACTAGAATTCTATGGCTTGAAAAGGACCTCAAGATGACTGAACACAGTGATTGGGAGCATTACTTAGAAACTTAATGCGGCTTCCCCAGCACACCCTTCACACAGGGCTGCAGCCCTGTGAGAGCCACTTCTTCATGGTGATATTCCACAACGTTGCATTCTTTGTGTGTGAGTGTGTGTGTGTAAAATAACAACCATATGAGATGGGATGACCATGTAGCTCTTTCCCACCCATAGTACTAACATCAGTAGTAGAATCATTTCTTACATTCAGCTGCCAGTCAAGATTAATTGAGGTGTATACGTGTATGTGTGAATTAGTGCTAAAGGCTAGTTTAGTCAATGACCAAGATCAAGGCTTTTTCAGCAGCAACCAAAAATATCTTCAGGTGAATCTTCAGCAGTGATTCGTCTGCTCTTAGAAAAACCAACTCTGGATCCCACAGTCCTGGCCAACTACTGCCCAGTTTCAAATTTACTGTTTCTGGGTAAGGTAGTTGAGAGAGCGGTGACTAAACAGCTCCAGGTCTTCTTGGATGACGCCTCTATCCTTGATCCCTTCCAGTCCAGTTTCCACACTGGTCATGGGATGGAGAAAGCACTGGTCATCCTTACAGATGACCTCCAGAGGCACCTGGATCAGGGCAGGTCAGTGCTGCTACTACTGTTAGGTCGAATGGCGACGTTCGACACAGTCTATTATAATCTTATGACCCACTGCATCGCCGACATTGGGGTTTGGGGGACTGCCCTTCAGTGGTTTTCCTCCTTTCTCCGTGGTTAGGGACAGAGGGTGGCGCTTGGCAAGAGGGTCTCCCCATGGCACCCACTTGAGTGCGGTGTGCTGCAGGGGGCGATCCCTTCACCAAGGTTATTTAACATCTACATGCGCTCCCTTGCCCAGGTGGTCCAGGAGGCTGGGTTGGGGTGTCACCAATATGCAGATGACACCCAACTCTAACTGTTATTGGATGGCTGCCCGAACTCTGCCCCAGAGATTTTGACCGGGGCATTGGAGGCCGTGGCTGGTTGGTTGCAGCAGAGCCAGTTGAAACTCAATCCAACAAAGACAGAGATCCTGTACCTGAGCCAGGGGGCTGCATTGGGACAGGGATCGGGCTGCCCACCCTGGATGGTGCATTACTTGCACTGGCCCAGGTGGTGAGGAGACTGGGGGTGATCCTGGATGCCTCCGTTTCTATGGAGGCCGAGGTCACTGCAGTTGCCAAGTCTGCCTTTTTCTATCTCTAGCAGATCAGGCAATTGGCCCCCTACCTTTCCCCCCAGGACTTGGCTGTGGTGACCCATGCAATGGTTACTTCCAGGCTTGATTACTGTAACTCACTTTATGCAGGCTTGCCCTTGAGACCGATCCAGAAACTCCAAGTAGTCCAGAACGTGGTGGCATGCCTGCCGACAGCATCGCCAGTGCAGGCATGCATTCGGCTGGTATTGTGCTGCTTGCACTGAGTACCAGATCCATTTCAAGGTATTGGTATTAACCTTCAAAGCCTTGTGCAGCCTGGGTCTGACATATCTGAAGGACCGCCTCTTCCCATATGTGCCCTGAAGAGCCTTGTGCTCATAGGATCAACATCTGCTGGTTACCCCCAGTCTGAGGGATGTCCGCTTAGCCTTGACCAGGGCCAGGGCTTTTTCTGCCCTGGCTCTGGCCTGGTGGAATCAGCTCCCACTGGAGACCAGGGCCCTATGGGACCTGTTACCAGACCACAGAGCCTGCAAATGATTGAGCCAGCGGGCAACTGTCACAATTGGCCTCCCTGCTCTCAGTCTGCCACTCGTGGCTCTAAAAGACGTGGAACTCTTGCTACCTGTATGAATTTTTATTGTTAGTTTTGACTGTTTTTAATGTGATCTTATTGTAACGAGTCTTGGACTCAGCTTTTGCAATCCGCCATGAGCCTGCTTTGGGGAGGGTGGAATAAAGATCTCAAAGGTAAATAAATAAATAAATCATTGACCTGTCACTTTTGTGGCCATGCTACTGGTCCTTTTCTCCCTATTACACATGCTGTTCCTGGCAGATGCTGGCAAGAGAAGACCAACCCACTCCCTTCTACAAATGCAATATCCTGGATTAGTTCATGATACCAGGGGAACTGCACAGATTACACTATTTGTGTTAGTTGAGTTATACAGGATGAACCTTAAGACTGCACAGAAAAACCCAGGTGGTTCAAGCAGTTGTGCTCTTCTGGATGCTATGGCGACCACCAGAAAATCAGGACTGAGAACATTCTTATTTATTTTTATACTGCCCTTGGCCGCAAACAAACTGTATGCGCCAGGAGTTGACAACACGTTTCTTCCGTATTTCTTTTAAATGGTCCCCTTCCCCTATTTTATCTTCACAGCAGTCCTGTGAAGAATGTTAGGCTGATACAACCATAACTTCACAGCAGAACTGGAATTTAAACCTGGATCTCTCCAGTCATATGCCAATGTATAACACTACACCACCCTGCCTCTCATCATAATGACTTCTCAGTCACTATTATGCAACCAGAGACTGAGCATGCAAGTGAGATCCAGCAATCTAATTCATAAGAGGCTAAGATCTGTTAGCTCTTTAATACTAAGCCAACACTCCATGCATAGTTGTGTATGATTCTGATGTCACAAAGGAACTGAAAAACAAGTTGTATTGCAGTGAAGCAAAACATGGTAATTACTTATATGTATAACCATAAATGGCACGTATAAATACATATCAGTTCATCTAATTTATAGATGCCCTTATTGCAGTGCAAATGATCTCCACAAAACAAATTTGCCTGATTAGGAGACAGAGCAATGTGGGACCAACATCATGCAATCAGTATGGCTCCTGTTTATAACCCAGAAGAGTTCTCAGGGGGAAGGTTGGAAAAGTGGGTAGAAAAACAACAGCCTACCACCAGAGCTTCTAAAACCAAAAAATGCCAGCTACCATATAATAAGGCTTCAATATCGATATTGTAATGCACCGCTGGAGTTTCTGGAGATGATGATGATGATGACAAAAGCCTGTCAAAGTAGTTGATTCTGCTGCTTTCTGCTACAAAGGGGCTGGGTAATCCAGAAGGGTCACAGGCTGCAATTGGCTCAGCTGCTCCATTCCTGGCTGGGCTGCTTTCATCCTAAGGGATTCTAGTAGAAAAGTGACAGTGGCGGTGGCCCAGAGACACCATATTGTCTAGCTTGACCCTGTGACTGCCATTAGGAATGCAGAAGGGCCTGCATAAAAAGGGACAGAGCAAAGTGGAACCTGATTCAATAGGACTGCCAGATCCAGTATGGGAAATTCCTGGAGAGCAGAGCCTAGGGAGAGCAGAGCTCAGGAAGAGAGCTAAGTGAGTGTGTGATGTCATATTCTTTGATGTCTCAGCTAGGTTAATCATCCAGTTCTTCAGCTTGTCTCCTTCCTATGAGGTCACTTCCACCCAAATTCAAATTTAAATTTCCTGTGTCATATAACTCAACCTAAAAATCCTCTTAAAATTTTCTTCAGGTTTTTCTTAGTGTTAAGGAGAAATGTCCAGTCTGTATTGAAGACCCATAGGACGGTACCAGCCAACAGCAGCCCATCTCTTAATCCCCAATCCACCTCTGGTCTTTAGTGTCTTTGCAGGTGATTTATCATTTTCTGCTAGCCTCTGTGGTATCCCATAGGAGAAATAGAAGTTATAGAGTATTCACTTTCTGTAGCCATTCTAGGACTTCCATTTCTCATAAACCATGTGATTCCTACAGGAAAAATTGATCTCTGTAGTCTGGAGATCAGCTGTAATTTAGTGACAACTCCAAGCCCTACCTGGAGGTTGGCATCTGCAAGTCCTAAGAAACAAAGGGAAGAGGTAGAAAAGGAAGACTGGAACAAAGAGTGACACAAAAGAATCTGGACAAAACCAGGAGAAGTTTATGAGTAGACTGGGTGAGAAAATAGGCCAGGGAAAGGTACACATGGTTGGGAATCAGAAAGAAGGCACAAGTTTCCCTATTGATATTAAATATTCAGCCAAATCTTTGAATACAATCCCTCTATGCAATTATAAACTAAAATATTGTTGCTGCTCTCTAGTTCTCTAAACTGTCGGAAATTATAGGCTCATCCATGACAAGACTCTTTGTTTGTGAAACAGAGTACTCATGTTTTTATTGTATTTTTTCTTTAATACGCCAGTTGAGCATGGTGTGAGGTTGCCAACTCCACACTGGGAAATTCTGGGAGATTTGGGGGTGGATCCTGGGCAAGGCAGTGTTTAGGGATGAGAGAGAGACCTCATTTTGGTGTATAATGTCATAGGGTCCACCAACTCCACCCTCCAAAGCAGCTGTTTTCTCCATTGGAACTCTTCTCTGTCATCTAGAGATCAGTTTTAATTCTGGGAGATCTCCAGGCCTCACCTGGAGGTTGGCAACTCTCATGTGGGAATCTTTAAGGCAGCTTCCCCTTGCGTCCAGCAACTGCATACCTTAGAGCAATCCCATTTTACTTTTAAATGCCATTTTTATCTTTTCCAGCATCCAAGCATGGGTTGTAGCAGCAACAGTGAGGCATGGAACCATGCGGGAGGCTGTAAAATACCTTGAGTCCTTCCCACTCTTCAATTTGTGTGCTCCCAGAGCATATACAGTCCTCATCAGGCCACTGGGGGGGATGTCTTTTGCTTTTGGTTAATTTACAAAGTCACATTTTTTCCTGCATACTTGAAGAGTTTCCTAAGTATGCAGTAGGGTAGCCAGTTCCGGGTTGAGAAATACCTGGAGATCTGGGGGGTGCAGCCTGAGGAGAGCAGGGTCTGGGGAAGGGAGGGACTTCAATGGGATATAATGCCATAGAATCCACTTTCCAAAGTGGCAATTTTCTCCAGGTGTATTGATCTCTGTCACCTGAAGATCAGTTATAATAGCAGGAGTATGCCCCCCCAGAGGGCATTATGCTCTGGAGATAAAAATCTCCTGGCCATCCGTGGCCCAAAGTCTATCCTGCTGTGCTCAACGAGAGCCAGGGCCTTCTCAGCCCTGGCACTGGCCTGGTGGAACTCTCTGCGTAATGACATCCGGGCCCTGTGGGATCTAATGCAGTTCTGCAGAGCTTGTAAGACAGAGATTTTCTGCCAGGCCTATGGTTGAGGACAGCAACAGTTTGCCATCAAGCCTGGCCTCCTCATCTCCTCTCTTCTAGAGAAGGATATGAAATATTTAGCGCCATCTGACTAGTTTGATTATTGTTATTTTTACATTTTTATCTCTTATATAGATCTATAGTATCTATCCTTATATATAACTCTGTTTTCAAGTGGCAAAGTTCCATGCACTCCCCCAACCATTGGCCAGTCGGCTGCCACTCAAGAGTACTCGTGTGCCATTGGCTAGGTGCTGGGTCTGCTTCTCTTCTCTTCCCTGCCCACTCCCCCTTCAGCCACTGTGCCCTGTCAGAATTACAGGCAAATGGCTTTCTCTCTTGATGAAGGTGCTTTTCCTGATTGCCTCCTGTGTGGGACTAACTTTCCCCTCAGTGGCTGTTGGTAGGTATAACGAAATGGCATTTACCTGTGTTTGTAAGATGGCTGGGGTTCTTTGTTTAAAATGTTCCCCCATGAGGTTTAATTGAGCTGTAGTTCCAGAGAGGGGCCTGCAGGGGTATCATTCACTGGGTTGAATGGGGCTTCCTCATCTGCTGGCCTACAGTTCCCAGCTGCCCCAAGGCCAAAAAGTACGGGAAAACAGGGACTGTCCCAACAGCCGACATCAATATAGACTGCAGCCCATCCAGGGAGGAGGCAGTCTTTGTCCCTGGGAGGCAGCAGAAATTCAGCCACTCCACAGTCAGCTGGACTGGGGAATGAATGGAAGTTTCCCTGCTCTCTTGGACAAGAGGGAGAGGCTGAAGTACATCCAGAGTCCGGTCCAAGGAGAGATCCTATCCTGACACCACAGCCTCGAGAAGTAGAGAGTATTGTGTGTAGGGAAAGAGGATTGAGTTTAACCCCTGTTGTAAACTGGACCCCATTTTGCCATGGTAGGCAATCAAGCTTGGTTCAGATAAAGGAAGGAAATCCTTCACAGGCCTTTGTGAGGAACTAATTGGGGCCAGGCCTGAGTAGGGTTGCCAGCTCCAGGTAGGGATATTCCTGGAGATTTTTCTAGTACAGTCTATGGAAGCCAGGGTTTGGGGAGGGAAGAGACCTCAGCTGAACAGAATGCCATACAGCTCATCTTCCAAAGCAGTTATTTTCTCCGGGGGTGGGGGGGAGATCTGTTGTCTGGAGTTCAGTTGTGATACTTGGTGATCTTCAGGCTCCACCTGCAGGTTGGCTAGCCTAGGCATCGCAATCAGTGCTTCAGAGCAGGGTTTGCTAGATCCAGGTTCTTGCTGTAGAAGCTAAGTGGGTGACTTTGGACCAGTCACAGACTTTCAGCCTCACCTACCTCACAGGGTTGTTGTGCAAGTCAAAAGGGGGAGAGGAGAATGATATAAGCTGCTTTGGTCCCCATTGCAGAGAAAGACTACTTTTCCTCCAGGGAAACCATTGTTGTCAATCTCCAGGTGAGGGCTGGAGATCACTCAGAATTACAACTGCTCTCCAGATGGCAGAGATCAGTTCCCCTGGAGAAAATGGTAGACTCTGTGGCAGTCAGGGCTTCAGAGCACGGAAGAGGCTGCAGGCGTGTGTGGGGGAATGGAAAGCTGAAAATTGAGGGGGAAATAAAAGTAGGTTGATGGTTGGCTGGGAAGGAGATAGGGTTGCCATCTCCAGGTGGGAAATCCCTGAAGATTTGAGGGATGGAACCTGGAGGATGAGGTTTGAGGAGGGGTGGGACCTCAGACAAGTACAATGCCATAGACCCCACCCTCCAAACCAGCCAATTCCTGCTAGGTACCAATTGCTGCCAATCTCCAGGTAAGGGCTGGAGATCATTCAAAATTACAACTGCTCTTCAGGTAGCAGAGATCAGTTCCTCTGGAGAAAATGGTGGACTCTGTGTCATTATATCCTCCTAAGGTCGCCACAGCACATTGATGCTGAGTGTCCAAGGCTTTGGCACTCTCCCAGAGCCTCTTTCTAGAGCTCGTTGTATTTATTTTCACAATGGGCCTTATTCCTAGTTTACTATAATTGTATTTATAACTTGTTGTTAACGCCCTGAGCCCCAAATTGGAGGGGAGGGCAGTATATAAATTTAATAAATAAATACATCATCCACACATGTCCATTAGATATGTTGATTCAGTGGCTGAAAATATGAAATTTTCTTCCCCACACATTTGTTTCCTTGCATGTTTCATACATAATATCACTTTTTTAAAACCAACTTTATGAACCAATCCAAAAAAATTACTAGGCTCTTATACTGTATTCAGAATCACGTGTGTGACTTTCCAACACACCCACATCAATATATTTGTTTGGCTGCTTAATGTGGGCCTTTCAGCCATAAAACTGAGCTGCCCCCCACCCCCAGCTCCAAGGTTGCATACAAAAATTCCAGTTACTGTAAATGCACACTTACGTAGAATTAGTGCAGGGAAATTATTTTTAACACATCAAAAACAGTATTGGTGTGTGTTAATGAGGTAACTAATTTTTTGTTTAAATAATCTTGAATCTATGTCCTATAGCTTGTGATTTTGGTCTGGTTTATGTCCATCTTACTGTCAGCTCCCATGACCTCAGCTACTCCCATGTGATAATCAGAGTTTGTTTTTCTCCAACACCCACATTTTTCCTCAGTCCCAGTTGTACTTTCTAGCTTTTTCGTCCCTGGAAAGACTACTGAACATTCAGCATCTTTGCGGTGGGCAGGTGAAGCCTAAAGCCACCACATCTCCATGGCAAAAAAGCTATTGAATTTCTGTTGGTCACAAAACTGTTAAAAAGGAGACTGGGGAGGGAAAAAAAACAAAATAAAACACATCCTTTTCTGCATGAACTCGTGGATGGGATCAAGGGACAGGTGTGAAAGTAAGCCTTAGGAGCCAATATGAGGTACCAATAAGAAAGAGCACAGAGTGGCACTTCCAGCTGCACAATGGAGCTACAACAAACAACCAGTTTCCTTAAAGTAATGGTTTATTTATTAACACTGAAACTTCCAGACAGGTAACTTGGTTTGCATATATATATATATATATATATATATATATATATATATATATATATATATATATATGCATGCATGCATGCATGCATGCATGCATAACAATACTTAATTAAAAGCTGTTTCATGTCCACTAGGCCCAGGATTGTCTTGGCCTGATCAATCACTGTAGGCCCAGCACTCCTACAGGTTACTAGCCTGGAAATGAAACTGTGTCTCTCCTGCTTGTACTGAGGCCTTCTGGGTTTTAAAGAAGCAGTACACAACACCACTCCCTCCCTACCCCGCTAGAATAGTCAGCTGTCCAAGCTGCATGTCTTTGCTGCTGCTGTAGTCTTCCCTTGGACTTGATTCAAGGCTCAGTCTCAGCCGAGGAAGCCTCTTCCACATGTAACTCAGTGACATGGGCATCACTTTCCAGTGATGATGGACAGAAATTCCTGTTTATAGGATCAGGGTGGCATCCTTTAATTGATTCAGTCTCATGTTAGTGGGGTGATTTTTAGAAATTTCAGTCGAAGGACTAGAAGTGTCTGTGTGACTGCACAGCCATTCCACATGATGTCTCCATAACTGTCCATCTGCAGGCTGCACTTATATTTGAGACAGGTCCTGTGACTTCCACAATTTGAGATGGAACCCTCTGTGAACCATTTCCACAGTTCCAAGCCAACTCTGATTCGTGAGGAGAGAAGGTATGTAGATCCCTAGATGTCAAAGAAGAGACTGTAAATCTCTTGCAAATTCAGGGTGGACATAATCTATGTACATCCTTAGACGATGACACACAAGCAACTCAGCTATACTGGACCCAGTTGCAGGGCAGGATGTAACATGTTCTATAAACAGGAATCTTGCTGATCTTGTTTCCCAGTCCATAGATATGATCCATTTCAGTGAATCTTTTGTGGTCTGTTTTATCCACTTTTTTTGCCTATTCACCTGGGGTGTAAATGACACCACTGTGATGGTACTAATGAGATTGTCATCAGAAACGTCCTGGAAAACTGCAGAGGTAAAAACTCCCGGTGTCTGGCTCTCCATGAATTGCAAAAAGCTGACAGAGAATTGGGATGGCAGCATTTGAGGTTAGGGCTGGGACAATGGCTACTTTAGGCCATTTTGAAAATGAATTCATTATAATGAGGAAAGTTTTGCCTTGAAACAAGCCTGCCAAATGTTCTTTATCACTTCCCAAGGGAATACAGGAGCCTTTGGTGGACTATGGCAGGTAACTTGACATGGGCTGTATTCATTCACAGCTCTGTCTATGTCAGTGACCAATCTAGGCCACCACACCACACATAACTTCTAACTAAAGATTTCATCTGTACAATACCTGGATGTGTTGCATGTAGAGTTCTCAGTATGTAATGGTGTCTCACTTTTGGAATTACAGTCCTGTTTCCTCAATAGACAAGCCTTATGAACTGACAATTTGTACTGACAAGATGCAAATTGCCTGAATACTTCAACCAGTTTTTCTGTGGGCCAGCCCTGTAGTACCATGGTTCCTCTGTACCATCTGGTAGTATGTGACAGAGGAGAGCCCCAACTCCAAATGATGAGGTATCACATGTAATGGACAGAAGTCTCTGCTCATCATAGTAAAAAAGTATAGAGTCAGAAATCAGTAACTTCTTTATAGTCAGAAACACTTTTTGCTAGTCCACTTTTATCTAACAAATGATAAACAGGTTCTGCGATAGTGGCTTTGTTTTTTAAGAAAGTGTGCTGAAATTTAGGAGTCCAAGAAATGTGTGAAGATCTCACCTGCCTTTTGGTCTAGAGACATCATGCATTGTTCTAACCTTATCCTGTGCTGGGTAGATACCAGCTGCATCAGTCTGGTATCCCAGGAAGTTGATACCAGAAACTCCTGGCTGGCAGTTCTCTTTCTTAACTGTGATGCCTGAAGTATCAAACTTCTGCAGAACTTTTTAGAGTTTATTTATTTATTTATTAGATATTTATTCCACCCTCTCCAAGTGGACTCAGGATGGATTACAACAAACAGAGGCAAAGACTCAGTACAATCAAATTATATTACAATAAAATAATTAAAACAGTAACATTCAGACACAGTGGCAAATTACATAAAATAAAAGACTGTTAGTGCTATATAGATGGAGTCAGAACATTTCAGTAGATTGGGAGCTAAAGCAGAGAGGACAACTGAGGTGGATGCCCACCGCCTCACCTGAAGGCCTGGCAGAACAGCTCTGTTTTGCAGGCCCTGTGGAATGATAAAAGGTCCTACAAGGCCCTGATCTCCAGTGAGAGCTGATTCTACCAGACCTGGCCCTGGTTGAGGCTAGGAGGACGTCCTTTGGGCCAGGGATAACCAGTAGGTGTTGATCCAGAGAGTGCAAGGCTCTATGCGGGATATATGGAGAAAGGTGGTCATTCAGATAGGTCAGTCCCATACTATGCAAGGCTTTGAAGGCTAATACCAACACCTTGAAGAATATCCAGTACTCAACTGGTAGCCAGTGCAAGCGGCACAGTACCAGCCAAATGCATGCCTGCACAGGCGATGCCATCAGTAGGCATGTTGCCGCATTCTGCACTACCTGGAGTTTTCAGATCAGTCTCAAGGACAAGCTCGCATAAAGTGAGTTACAGTAATCAAGCTTGGAAGTGACCATTGCATGGGTCACTGTAGCCAAGTTGATCCATGTGTTGCTCCTTGGAGGGTCAACAATTAACACATCATTAAAAGAAAGGAACAGCCCTAGGAATACCTAGCAGATACAGTTTCCATGAAGCGCAGAAAAATTCCTGGTACCACTTGGATTCCAAACTGAAAATGTTTCACATGGAAATACCCTCTGAGTGTAATAATGTGTGAGTATCTGCAACTCTATTATCCACTTGAACAAGATCAAATTTAGCAAAAAGTCTTTCTCTCTGCAAGGACAGACAATATCTGATTAATGGCAGGCACTGGATATAGGTCTTGTTTGAGTGCCTTATTTAGATTACATTTGTAATCCCTACAAATGTGTGTATTACCATTAGGTATCAAGGCAGGAACAATAGAGGTGGCCCAGATTGTGTGAGCCACTGGCTCAATAACTGTTTCTGCAATGAACCAATCACGTTCTGCATCAATCTTTGGCCTCAGGGTAAAAGGAACATTCTTGGCCCTCAAATAGATGTTAAGCCAGGATCCATTTTTAAAGACACTGGTGGCCCTTTGTAAGCCCCTAATACCTCATTAAATACACATCAGAACTCAGATGCTAGCTCTTCCAGTATCACTGAATAGACAGTATGTACTCTTCAAGCACTGATTCTCAAGGGTATGAACCAGTTTCATCCCAGCAGACTTTTATGATCCTCTTTTGTGACCGATAAGGATAGTGTCTGCTTGGCAGATCCATACATCACAGTTGCCCAGGATCTGAATAATCTGTCCATTGTAACAAAGTCTGAGTCCAGTGGCACCAACAAAGTTTTATTCTGGGTATAAGCCTTCATGTGCATGCACACTTAATCAGAAGAGGAAGGCCTCTGAGGAAGTATATGCGCACACGAAAGCTCATGCCTTGAATAAAACTTTGTTGGTCTTAAAGGTGCCACCAGACTCAAACTTTGTTCTTTGCTTAGTTCAAACCAACATGGTGACCCCACCTGAATCTCTGTCCCTTGTAGTCCTGAAGGCAACGTTTTGATCCCTGTAATTTGGAAGGATGGTCCTGGAAAGCTGTTGTTGTCTGTGATGGAGAATCAGCTCCAGAGTTGACTTCCATTGTACACTTTTGACCATTTCTCTCTACTGCTGCATAGGGTTGCCAGGTCCAGGTTGGAAAATACCTGGAGATTTGGGGGATGGAGCCTGGGAAGGGCATGGTTTGGTGATTGGGGGGGGGACATCAGTAGGATATGAAGCCACAGAGTCTACCTTCCAAATGGCCATTCTCTCCAGGGAATTTAATTTTGTTGCCTGGAGAGCAACTGTAATCCCAGGAGATCTCCACCCACCACCTGGAGGTTGGCAGCCCAGATTTCTGGGCACTGAGTCTTCACCGCACAAGCATGTTGAGTGGAGTACGATGAGTGCACCTCTTCCTTAGGGAAAATTACCAAACTATGGGCAGTTTGAAGCTGGGTATCCCCGTTATCTTTTTAGCTGGAATTAGCCCTTGACTGACAAACCTTTCTGTGTGATCCTTCTTCTTGTAGGTGTGACATTCAGCATTCCTAAATTTGTATTTGCTTTGTTTATGTTGTCCTCTAAAGCTTAAACATGAAGATATGTTACTTGGCTTGCATGATCCAGGTAATGTACTTGTGTTCCTCTGTATTTGCTCATGAGCTGGTTTTTGGTTTTGTTGGTGCATGTGGACATAATTATTTATTTGTTTGTTTGATTATTTCATTAGATTTTTACCCCGCCCTCCCAGCAAAGCTGGTTCAGGGCAGTAGTGCCCTGCAAATTTCTCTGAAATTTCATGAAGCTGCTTCAGCTGCTAGTGCGTGGTGTTATGCTGCAGTAAAAGTCAAATTCTGCTCAGAGAGAAGGCGCCACTGGATTGCATCATCCTTAACTCCACAGATTAGTTGATCTCATAGCAAGCCCTCTAGAACACCCCCAGATTCAGAATATTCAGCAAGGTGATAGGGCACTGCAACATAATCTGCTGTATTTTCACTGTCTGTCTGATTACACTTTAAAAGGTGGACAAATATGTGTCTTCAACAGAGCTACCAGCTTATCGTAGGTTTTAGTATTTAGTGCAGTGGGTGCTGTTAGAGAATGGACAGTATCAAAAGTTTTTGCTCCACAGACAGTAGGCAGAATTGCGTGCTTTTTTGTTCTGCCTCTTTAGTTTTATTAGCTTCCACATAGTAAGTTATCCTATTTGCATAACAGCCCAATAGGCTCAGGTTTGGCTAACACCAAATTCTTCTGTATGGCCCAGTGCAGCCATTTCTGTAATGACCCCGCATTGATATGGAAAGGGAAGGGAAGAGCTGGTCCGGTATCAAATTATTCTCACAGCTTCTGGGTGTTTTGGCAGCAGGTGGATCACATCCTCATCATAACCAAATACTGTAGAACAGAGCAACAAAAAACACCCAGTTTGGTGTAGTGGTTGAGTGCGTGGACTCTCATCTAGGAGAACCAGGTTTGATTCCCCACTCCTCCACTTGCAGCTGCTGGATGACCTTGGGCAAGCCATAGTTTTGTCAGAGCTGTTCTTGATAGAGCAATTCTTGAAAGAGATCTCTCAGGCCCCCCCCCCACCTCACAGGGTATCTGTTGTGGAGTGGGGTAGGGAAAGGAATTTGTAAGCCACTCTGAGACTCCGAGTGAAGGGTGGGGCATTTATTTATTATTTTTTATTACATTTATATCCCGCCCTCCCCGTGAGCAGGCTCAGGGCAACTAACAATATTTGGCATAGTGCACCAAATTCATATAAAACATTTAAAACTATTTAAAACAATTAAATAATTTAAAGTGCTCGCAGTATTAAGTCACGATGGCGTGCCATGTAATACAGCACCCAATGTTCTCCGCTTAATGGTCTCTGGGCTCCACAAGATGGAATAACGCAATGTTGGTTAGGCTGGCCTTACACCACAGGTATTGGTTGCGGGCATTGATGGTAGTGGTGGCGACTCCTAATTGAAGGCCTGGTGGAAGGGCTCCGTCTTACAGGCCCTGCAGAATTGCGCAAGATCCCTCAGGGCCCTGATCTCCACTGGGAGCTCATTCCACCAGTAAGGAGCCGCCACTGAAAAGGCCCTAGCCCTGGTCGCAGCAAGCCTGGCATCCCTGGGGCCTGGGATAAACAGTCGATGTTGTGACCCCAACCATAGTGCTCTCTGGGGTATGTATGGGGTATAAATCCAATCTCCTCCTCCTCCTCCTCCACTAAATGGTTCATTTATTAACACTGAAACTTCCAGGAAGATAACTGGGCTAGAAAAGGGACATATCTATATATCAAATAGCCAAGATGCCCCCTCTGTGCAGATATCTAAATCTGCGCACCAGGGGCACATAGGGGGCAAAGAGATTTTCCTGCCCACTTGTGGCACTCCACAGGTGTGCAGAAAAATCTGAAATGTTGAAAAAACTATATAGGGGATACTTAAATCCCCCCAAAAGTAAAAGAGTGTTCCCTGCGCATGCACAGAGAACACACTGGGGGGGGGAGGCTTGGTGGGCCCAGTGGCCCTGCCTGCTGGGCTCACTTGTGGCTACTTCCTCCTCCTCCATGTGAAGCTCCTGCTGCTTCTGTGTGGGAGCCATGGGGAATACTCCCCCCCACGAGTATCACAGGTCCCCACTTCTTGTAACAATATAAAAAGCTGTTTCCTGTCCACTAGGACCAGGATTGGCCTGGCCTGATTCTGAATCTGAACAGTTTGTTTAGGCCCAGCAATCCTGCAGGATACTAGCAAGAAAGTCCATCCTACTACTCTCCTGCTTGCACTAAGGTCTTCTGGGTTAGCCTCAAAGAAGCAGTACACTTCCATCTTCTTCCTCAAGTCCCCCAAGAGAGACAGTAACAGTAAGAAATATAGATTACTTTCATGCCTACTAAGGGTCCCTGTTTCCCTAGGAGTGAGTCATCTCCCCAGAGGCATGCTCAGACAGGACTGCCTTGCTGTAGAAAAGGAAACCAGCACTGTCAGTGTCAGGTAGCACATGTTTCTGTTGCTATAGTGACAGAGAAGGCCTGGTGGAGAAATTTCCTGTTCCCCCAGTGACCCAGCCACAGATAACAGGGCTGCCAGGCCAAGGACTACTGAGGTGGAGGCCTTGGCTGTCCCAACTGGTTACACTCCCCGTTTCCCATTAGATTTCCTCCCCCAACCAGTGCTTCAGTGAGCAGGGAGGTCGAAGTTGAGCCCAGTGCCAAAGCCACAAGGATGACGGCAAAGCTTCCGAGGTGGGGGAGGCTCCGGGCAACCTGCCCACCCACCTCTCTTCCAATTGCTGGGTGGTCTGTGCTGTGCCAGGACCTGTGGCGTTTGCGGCATGTGGGCAAGGAGTGTGAGGGAAGGCCACAATGTTCTGCCTTAAAGGAATTGTCATGTACTTATGTGTTAACATGTATGCTTGAACACACATTCACAAATATGCCTTGTCATCACAGACATGACTGCACACTCATAAACGAAACATACCCCCCCATCTTGTCATTCCTCACTCCTGTGTTTCTACTAGGTATTATTTATTTAATTATTATTTAGTTATTGTATGTCAGAGTTATACATGGAAGCATATAATAATATAAAATACATAACCAAGTTGATACAACAGGTATGCAAACCAATTAGGCAACCCCCCTAAATACTAATAAATACATTTTCAAACCACTCAATCACAGCTGGGCTGAGTTCAAAAAGCCCAGTCACATCATCCTGGAAAGCATGATACTCACATTCCTGTGACAGATGGAAAATAGTTTGGCGAGCTGCACCACAATCGCATTCGGCTCCTGATGTTTTGCCCCATTTAAACACCAGGTCTGCACAACTGTCAAAGTCTGTTTGTATTCTATTAGCCGTCTTCCATACATTACATAGCAAATCAAATCCTGCAGGCCTCTCATTGGTGACTGTATCCATGTTCACAACCATTTATCACCTAGATCAAAATTTTGTGATTGCAGGATTTGTGCAGATCCTATTGCTGGGTGTCAGTCTGGACAGGCCTGCATCATCCATGTCTTTGTAGATGGGCAACTCTCTGTTTTTAATTATCTTTCTATATTCACAAAGGAGAGCATCACAAAGGAGATGCTCAGGAGCGATATGGCACAACATGGGTAGCCAATAGGTCAGACTGGGTTTAATACATCTACTGATAGTTCTCATTGTTGAGTTGGACATCAAGTTTGTGGACATAGAGGCTGTTGAGCCACACTGAAGCACCATAGTCTGCAGTATTATACAGCGACCCCAAAGCTGAGCATCTAAGTGTTGTAGCAGATGCACCCCAAGTTGTACCACTTATTTTCTGGAGAATGTTGTTTTACATGCATAGGTTTGCTGCTACATTGGTAAAATGGTGTTTATAGCTCAAGGTCCTGTCCAGGATAATGCCAAGGTACTTAGATGTATGGTTGTGTGTAAGTCGGGTGCCATTAAGGTAGAAATTCAGTTCACAGTTTGCAAGATTGTTATTGAGATGGAAACAGAAACATCCTGTTTTTCCTGGACTTGGGATAAGCCGCCATTTACAGAAGAGGTCAACCAAAAGTTTGAGGTCCCTAGTCTGCATTTCCCCAGTCCTTTCAATTGATTTGTGCCATACTGCAATTGCCATGTAATCGGCATAAGCAGACTTCCTGGATATCTTTTTGGGAACATCAGAGATTTATAGATTGAAAAGAACTAGAGCGGGGACCAAGCCCTGGGGTAGACTGTTATTCAGTTTCTTCTGCTTGTTGATCGACTGACCCATAATTACTTGGGAAGTTTTATCACTCAGCATGTTATTTAGGAGTCAAAATAATGTTCTGTAAGGGAAAACTTGTAAAAACTGCTAGGTGCATATCCTGTATGTACCCCTGGACCCACACATATGTCCGCACCTCCCCAAACCCTTAATATATTACTATCAGTAAATATTCATGCTTTAATGGGATTCCCAACTGATGGGCTAGTTAAACAGAATATTAGAAAAGTTTAATTCTCTTCAGGTCCTGGAAATGGGTACAGGGGTTCATTCTTGTTGCTTTTGTTCTAATACCTTCATCCTCAAGGCCAAGGGATTTTGTTGGACTGAAAACAAATGCAGGGATCAAGCTGTAGTTCCTCTGCTGTGGATAAAAGGTGCACACTTAGGTCTGATTTTAAAATGGTGCCAGTGGTCCATAAGAGTATCCCTGGCTGCGATCACACAGAAGGGGGAAAAGGTGGGCTGGAAGCGAGGCTGTTTGCCCCGGCTGCAATGACACGCGTTTGCGCGATCATACTTTCGGCCGAATGCCCCACAGTTCCCAATAATACTATGTTTTAGCCAGTAGCTTTTATCCACACTCCTGTGGCATGCAACGACGCCCCGCTGACAACTCGTGGACGCCAGACAGATGTCTGATCGCGTCCCTTTAATCCGCGGGGGAATCGCATGGCTGCCGCGGCTTCTGGTAAGTATGATCGCACCCCCTGTGCTGTTTCTTAAATTGCAACCACATCTGTACTGATGTGATCCTCTGCCTTAACTTTCCTTTCATGCTTACTTCCATGATTCCATCCTCTGATTATCTGGCTCAAGCTCTTGCCCTTATCAGGAAAGCCAGAAATTGTTTCTATGAGCAGAGCTATGCTACGGTACCGGTATGCTGTTCTTTAGGGCTCAGTCTGCAGAACTTTCAAAGCAGTACCAGGATGTCCTCATTACCATCCCGATTTCAAGCAGATACATGAGCTTGACTCAGATTCTGAGTAAGTATGGAGATTTAACAACCAAATCCTACTGATCTGAATAGGACTTAATTCCAAGTAACTTTGCACAGGATTGCAGCCTTTGACACAGACTAGGGCCTGGCTTTGGGATTTTGTTCTGCTTGGCTGTCTGGTAGGTTGTGATGGACAGAGTGGTGTCATCTCTCTTGTCTCCATGTTTCAGACAACACGTGACTATCCCGCTAGACCACCTATATTTTTGGCTGTCTTACTTTTTCTATGCACTGAATGGCCATTGGTATAAAATCCAAAAGCAACAGTAGGGTAATACTTTATTAGCACCAACATAAACATCACAAAACAGTGCAGAAGTTTCTTAGTGCTTACTCACTTTTTGTGATGTTGTTTTTGGATGTTTATCTATGCATCAGCATAACTACCTACTATTATTATTAGATTCATAATATCATTTAAATGTGTTAGGCTTGCATGCTAAAAAAAGAAAGAAAGAAATACCTTTGCCACAAAGGCTGGCTACATGGAACTTTTATTTCAGTTGTTTTGGGTTGGGTTTTCCTTTCATAGTTGTTTTCTTTGTTTTCTTATTAAAATTATTACATCTGTTTTTCATTTGCCTCCCAGCTGGGATAAAATTCTCAAGGATGGTCCCCTTCACCTCCAGGATCCTCACTTTGATATTTTAAAGCGGTAAGAAAAAATATCTCCATTTTAGTAGCATTAAATTTCTCATTTGTGCTGGGAGGGGTGAATTTGAGTATCAATTAGTTTTTTTACTTCATTTATACTCCACCTTTATCTCCAATGGGGACCCAAAGTGACTTACATTGTTCTGTTCTCTTCCATTTTATCCACATAATAACCTTGTGAGTAGGTTAGGCTGAGACTGTGTGATTGTACCATGATCACCCAGCAAGCTTCTATGGCAGAGTGGGGATTTGAACTTGGGTCTCCCAGATCTTAGGCTGACCCTCTACCCCAGGGGTCCTCAGTCTTTTTCAGCCTGGAGGCACATTTGGAATTCTGACACAGCATGGCAAGTGCAGTAACAAAATGACTGCCACAAAATGGCTGCCAAAGGAGGTGCATCCAGACACAAAATGGATGCCACAACTTACCTTCAGTCACAGGGTGAAGATTCTTGTGCTGTGGTGACAACTACCACCAAAGCAATGTTTTTAAAAATGTGCATAGCCAATCAAATCTCCAATGGCCAATCAGAAGCCTTGCTAGGCAAAGGTGCACCTGGCCCCGCCCACTTTCTAAAACACTTGGCAGGCACTAGGGAAGGTGTCAGCAGGTGCCATAGCACCCAAGGGCAACACATTGGGGACCCCTAATCTAGCTGCCAAATCATTCTGGCTCATATCTCAATTTTCTCAGGATCCTTTAGGGTTGCTTGGAAAAAACCTGGAAACTTTGGGGGTGGATCCAGGAGAGGGTGGGGTTTGGGGAGGGGAGGGGCCTCAGTACCATACAATGCCATAGAATACACCCTTCAAAGCAGCCATTTTCTCCAGGGAAGCTGATCTCTGTCAGCTGGAGATCAGTTGTAAAAGCAGGAGATCTCCAGGCCCTACCTGGAGGCTGGCAACCCTATTAAGTGTGTGGGGAGGCCTGCAGGTGAGGTACTCTAAACCCTGCTCCTGCCTTACCTTGGTGCACTGAGTTGATTGATTTTGCCATTTTTCTTCCATCCTGGCTGACTTCTAGGTCAGAGTTTATACTGGAGAAATTAAAGTGAGACAGGGGTCGGGACTGAGCTCCCATTGCACATGTGCTCTGCTTTTCTTCAAAAATAGACCCTCCACTCCTGCTTTGTGAATGCGAAGTTGCCTTTTTACCCTACCAAGACTAAATGCCGGGGTGTTGTGGAGGTTTAAAAAAGTCACTGAAATGATGTTAAAGAGATGCTAAAAGACTGGGATTGGGAATCGCCAGGTGGGGCCTGGAGATCTCCCTAGATTATAGTTAATCTCCAGACTACAGAGAAAATGGCTGCTTCCAGAGGGTGGGCTGTAGGCGTAATACCCCACTGAGATCCGGGGGCTCCATCCCCAAATCTCCAGGAATTTCCCAATCCAGAGTCAGCAACCCTATAATATATCCTAAATCACTGGTTCTCTCACAGAAAGAGAAATGATCCAATCCTTCCTCTGCACTGATCTCCTGCCTCTCATCTGGTCTGGGGTATTTGTTTGCTGTGGATGGGGGAGGCCCATCCACCCCAGTTTCTACCGCCTTGCCAGCTAGTATGTGAAACCTGCCCCTGCCTTACCTTACTGCACTGAGTTCATTTTTCTCTGGGCCTTTTTAAAAATCCCTGTCTATGACTTGCAGGGAGCAATGCCAGGCCCCCACCCCCCTGCAATATGAAATGCTGCCCTTGTATGGAATTAATCTCTTCCTCTCCTAAAGACAGTTCTATAGAGAGACACCGTCTCATCAGCTGTCTGCTCTGCCAGAGACTTCCCAGTAATCAGGAACATATTTTTGGGACTGCTGAGAAGCACCAGGGGGTGTGTCGAAACAGATCAAACATTTTCCTGGTCTGGATTGAAAAGCCACCTTGGATGGCTCTTTGGCAACATTTGGTGGGCAATGGATGATGGCTAGCCTGAGGAACAGACAGTGGGACCTCCTTGGTTTCCTTAAACATTTTGGCAGAGAGCAGACACAATTCATTGTCCTGGTATATTCTGAAGGCTGCCTGCAGACTGAACCCCTGGCTACCATTAATCCATAGGAGAGATTCTATAGAGGTGGACAGGACTCTTTATTTTCTCTGACCACCATGCAATGATGCTAGCACCCAGAAAACTGATGGGTGGGTGTCAGTGTGTGGGTGTGTGAGAGACGCATCAGTTCTTCTGACAGACTGAATGGAATGTTTTGCTGATCATACAAAAAGCAAAAATCTGATGATCTGGAGGCAATTTTGTGATTGATTTTGTGAAGAAGTGAACAAAATAGTGCAGGTTGATTATACAGAGGGCCAATGATCTTGCCTTGTATGGTCTTACTATTGAGTTACAGACCCGGCTCCAGAATCAAAGTGGCTTGCAGTTGGTTGGCATTGGAGGAGGGCATTCCTGTCATAGTTCCTGGGGGGTGGGATGACAAGCAGGGCTGCCCCCACATCCTGCCTGGAATTCCAAAGGCATCCCAGGACCAATTCCGCCCCCTGGAGAGTCAGGCTGGCTGTAGGAAGGAAGAGGCATCCATGTTTGTGTCCTCGCTGAACACCAGATGTGTAGATGAAGTAGTATTTTTTTTGGTTATAGAGGGGTTGTTACCCCCCTGCCTGCTCTCCCCGCCCTTCCTTCTCTCCACACTGTGACTCGAACCCTTAGCCAGGGAGAGGAGATGATCTATGGGATTTCAGAAGCCAGTTGGCCACTGTCACAAATTGGAAACAGATTGTATGGCTTGTGTCATGGAAGGGGGAAGGGGGTTGGCGGGTCCCTTGCCCTGACTCAGTCACTCACATGGACACTTGTCCTCAATATGCGGCCAACAGTGGTTTCACATCTGGATGCCCCCAACTGTCTCACCACAGAAATGACACCTCATCCTAAGGCTCCCCTACTGGGGCCCAGATCAGCACTGTTTGTTTTCTGTAGCGAAGAGACAGCCAAGTTGAAACATGACAGTGTGTGCAAGCCAGGGACAGGCTGAACACAAAACACCACACCTACTTCTGCTCTCAAGGGGGCACTATGAGAAGCAGAGCAGGAGCATTTCCCCTGACAAAATAGTTATAAGAGGAACAAAGGTGGGGAGGTGGGCTGTGGGGAGTGGGGCACAGGCCTTCTGCTGTGATACTGCTGTCCCCCCACAGCTGTAGGAAGCTGCTGAGGCTCCTTGGTGACGTATCTGCTGTGGGCTCCCCAGACAAGAGGCCCCCATGGTAATTTTGGGCTGTGGTTAAGCTAGGATCTGTCCTAATTGCAGGGTTGGAGCAGCAAGCAGGAGGCTCTGGTGTTACGGAGCGTCCGAGGCCCGGGCAGCAGGCCAGGCCCACCTGTGGTCACATTCCCCACCCCCAGTAAATATCACCAGGCACAGGACTGGCAGGAAGAAAAGGAAGAGGCATAAAGCAAGAGCACCTCTGAACACACACAGGAAAGTTCACCCCTAGCAAGTGCCTCCATCCAGATACATAGGCGCCTCACCCCTCCCCTCTCCTCTCTCTAAGGTCTGGAAGGGGAACTGTCTATCACAGTCGTCCTTACAATATCGTTATGAGGTGGGCCAATATTTATTCCCATTTTGCAGAAGGAAATTTGTTCTGAAAGACTGGCTTGCTCAATGAGCCCTTAAATGAAGTGTGATTTGAGTCAGGTTCTTTGCCCTCAAACTACTACTACCACTAATAGTAATAGGAGGAGGTGGAGGGACAGTAGTAGTAGTAGTGGTGATGGTGGTAGTGGTAGTAGCAGTGCAATAGATCTTAAAATACTTAATCACACATGATCTTTCCAAAATTTCCCACATATAACTAGGACTTGAGGCTAACTTACATTAAACTCTTTACATATGGTTCCAGGTAAATCTACTTCTGCCAAACTTCATATCCAGGCCTGCAACAGACTAGTTATAGCACTACAATAGTTTGTATGTGGATCTGAGGAAAAAAATTAGTGAGAATGCCACAGGCAATACAGATCAAATAAGTTTTACAAGCATCCTTCATCCATATAATTTAATTATCCATCCATCCGTGGCTGTAGGTTTTTCCACACACAACCTCTAAAAGTCATGTTGTTGAGAATACTGTTCACACAAATCATTGTGGCACTTTAATTCAGCCCAACACATTACAATATTTCAAATTGCTTCTTGTTCCCCATTACCCAAATGGATAGTCTTCTGTAGGGTTAGATTCCTTGTGGGGACACTAGGGACTATGCTTTTAAAAATTATCCTCAAATATAGTGGTTGTGCATGGGGGAGAAGACTGACACCTGAATAGGCAGTGCTAGTCTATAAACTGCCACTGATTGCCAAAATCAACAATAAGTGTGTTTCTTGCAGTCCTCCTCTCTTTCACTGCCTTTGTTCTAATCACCAAATTGTTTCCTTCACCTCCCACCCAAACTGGCAGGGTGCATTCAGTAGATACTAGCCACCAGCCATCAAGCAAGTGATCAGCAAGCAAAGCATAAAAAGCCTTGAGAAAAGGGGCAGTCTGCATATCCAGAGGGTGCCTGCAGCCATTGTGGGTTTTAGTGAATGATGAATGCATGCATGCTTCAATTAATGTCCACAGAAACCCACATAAATGCTCTACAGAGGTATTGCACATTAAATGTGCACACCCATAAAATCCAGACATTTAAGGGATGCAAAATCTAGACTGTAAAAGAAGGAGATGATGAAGTGCCTTCAACGTACAAAAAGAAACTTGAAGTTTTTTAGGGAGGTGATGTTCTAGGATAAGGAACAAAACTCCAGAAGGGCTCAGATGTAGATCTGTGCCTCAGCTTTTCTCCCCCTTCCTGATCCACAGTGCTTTCTTAATCTGGCCACAATCTCCTTCCTTTGCCAGCCTCTGATGCAACCCCCATTTTGCCTGTAATACAGGGAGCAGCAGCAAAAGGCATGTTTGGCCACTATCTGCAATAGACCTCTTGCAACAAGGGCATTTGGGCAAAAGCCTTCTCCTCCAACAGCGAAGTCAGCCCTGCTTACGAAAAGCAAGGGACAGCCAGCGACCCTAAGATAACACTGTCCATCTGTATGTAGAGAATGGATTTCCGGTTTAAGTGTTTCGCCCCTTGGCTGCACCCCGTCTCACTCTGATGTGGGGGAGCTGAGTCTCGGCTGATGGGAAGGGTCCGAGATCATCCCAGACCCTCCCAGGATCTCTGTAGGAGATCCTCAGCCTGGGGAGCTAAGGAGAGCCTTTTCCAAGGCGACGGCCAAGGAACTGAGACTCACCTTCTTCCCTGAAAGGTCCCATCGCCACAGAGCCAGTATGGCACCAAGAAATTACTGCCGGACAAACAGACACGGTCAAAAGTTTTGAAATGCTTCTAAAAGACTTCCAAGGCTTCAAAGTGTGAGTTAAGCAATGCTCAGGTGATTTAAAGCATCTACAAGAACCTTGGTAGCAATTAGAAGCGCCTAAGTGCAAAGCGACGGGGGAGGGGGAAACTCAAGACTTCACCCCCCCCCGCACTTAAAGCAAGGTGGTTTTAAAGCACAAATAAAGAACTCTGAGTTAACCTAAACGCATCAGATTACTAGTGAAATCAAAAGCTGCATAAGAACGTAAAGCAGATTAAATTCAGCTAACTTTTACTATGGTTTGGGAAACTCACTTCTTGTTGATATTATGGCTGGTAGAGGGTGGAAGGAGGGACTGGAGAAAAAAAATCAGCCGGAAATAGCCTACCAATGACTCCCTCCCAGAACCAAGAAGTAGCAGCAGACATGTCTACAACTGCTGGCGAATGCACTGTGCCCCCTAATGGATGACTAATCTCAATGCTAAAATGGACAATCTGCAAAAACAATTGATTCAAATGGACAAAAGAACCTCAGTAACTGAAAAGACGTTAAAAAAGATGGAAAAACAGATGGAGAGTATCGACAAAAGAGCGGATGAAGCAGAGAAAGAAAGATCCTCCAACAAAACACAACTAACACAGCTCCAGCTGGAAAGATCCATGTACATTTTACATTTCCAAGGGATAACAGAGGAAAAGAACAAAGATTTAAAGGCTCATCTAGCAGAGACTCTTGATCCATTAATGGATTACAAACCGGAAGAACTACTGAAGGAGATGGACTCAGTTTACAGGACTTATCCAGATTTTATATTAAAAAAAATAAACTCCCGGAAGAAATATACATGAAATTCATGAGGCGGTCTACCAGAGATCTGGTGCTGAAATCTACACAGGGGAAACCTTTAAAAATTAAGATTGAAGAGATAAAAATCTTTAAGGATATCCCCTTTGAAGGGGAGGAGGCTCTACAGGGAACTTACTCTCTCTCTACAGAAAAAAGGAGTGCCTTACAGATGGTTATTTCCTGAAGGACTGAGTTTCAAATATGAAGATAAAAAATTTAACACTGATACTGTTCCTAAGGCAAAAAAGTTTGTGGACCAATACTTTAATCCAGCGCAAGGCAAAAAAGACAAGAAATCCAAAACTGATGAGGAGGAGGAGGAAGAAGAAGATGAAGAATCCTACTCACAGGATTCATCAAGTGATAGCCCCAAACTTTATAGTTCTTCAGACACTCCGGAATCAGAGAAAGGAGCAGCCGCTCCCAAACCCCGAGGAAAAAAGAAACGTAAGAAGAAAAGACTCTAAAACCAAGATAACTGTTGATAATGCAGTTTTTGCCAACCAGTTAGCTAATGCAATTTTTTATTACTCTTTGTTAATTTTTTATAAGCAACAACATCTCTGTACTACTAGGTGACAAGGATATATACCTATGTAACCAGATCGTGTCACCCTGTTAGTCTACCCTCCCCTATATCCATTAGTACGCTTAGAGGTAGGGTTTTAGTTTCCCTTCCCCAGTCCAATAGTTTGTGATGTATTAGTTTCCCTTTCCCGTTTCCTGTAGAATTTAGAGGTAGGGATTTAGTACCCTTTCCCTGTAACCCGTAGTACTGCAAAACCAATAAAATACTTATTAAAAAAAAAGAGAGAGAATAGATATGCCTGCAAATATTCATGTTCATAGGCATATACTCAGAGGTAGCATGAAGTGTCCATTTCAAATGGCAAAAGCAGCCTTACAAACAAATTCACAGACATTACTAGGCCATAAATACATTTTCCTGCCCACACATACCTTTATTAGTCATGTGTGGCTGAAAAAAAATAACCTATTTGTGTAAAGCTTCCATGCTTGGTCGCCTAGAGGCAATTCACACTCACCGCAGGTGACCTGGAAAGTGGTTATTTCCAAGCCTGGGCAAAATGGCATTATGTGACTGACTCAGACTCCATCCTAGATGGCTCCAGGCCCGCCTCTAAGTCCACTTGGACACTAGAAAGGGCAACGGCTGGCTGTGTCTCTGTCTATCTTGCTAGCTATTTTCAGGATGCAACAATCTTATAAGACAGCCTGTTATGGTTGCCTTGGGGGCTTTAGTGTGTTCCCACTCTGAGGCTTGTTGCTGAGTGCCTCTGGACTCCCAGCGCATTCTTGGGGGCGAGAGTAGGATGAATGATATCCTGTGCCAGCCACAGTCACATTTAGTAGAAGGTCATTTTCTCAGCAGGGAGCTAGTGGGGGAGGTCTGGATGAGACTCAAGGAAAAACACCCAATTTGTAGACGTGTGCTTCACTGCTCCCCACTGGGAACAGCAGCTGACCCTGAGGGGGATGCAAGGCCAAGGGTCCAGGCTGGACCGAGCCCAGTTCCCCAAGAGCCAGACACCTCCAGCCTCTGCATTCTCCCGGGTGACACCAAATCTCTGCAAAAGTGGAATCTTGGAGTTTAGAGTTCTTAACCACAAAAATAAACTTTAACCCATTACACGAATGGAATATTCTTACAAAGTAACTGAAATGGGGCATGTGCAAAGGGTTCAACCCAGCCAGGTTTTTCATTCAATTTTGTTCAGCTCCCTTCCTTAATGCGAGCCACCCTGAGCCTGCTTGCAGGGCGGGCGGGCTAGAAATACTACAAATAAAAATAAATAAATCACTACACCCCTGTCCCACATGGCTCTGGTACACTTGAGTCCACTAATCCCATGGATCAGTGGTAGAATATCTGCTTGGAATGCTGAAGGCTCCAGGAGAAAGGCCTTGACCTGAGACCCTGAGACTGCTGCCGGTCTGAGTCGACAATACTGATCTAGACCGTCCAGTGGTCTGACAGAATAAGGCAGCTTCCTATATGTATCTCCCCAGCATGGCCTTTGAGATAGTCAGTGTTATGCAGGGCTTTTTTCCTGGGGGAATGCACCAGAATGGAGTTCCAGAACCTCTTCAACAAAATTATTTTTAAAATGTTTAAAAGTTCATGAGTATACAGACTGAAAACTTCATTTCCCTCTTGGGAGTTCTGGCACCTCTCCCCCCCCCCCCGAAAAAGAAAAAAAAAGCCCTGGAGTTACTAACAGGCTTGGAGGAAAATGTTCCTTTAACAGAGCTTTGATTGTGAGGAAATGAGCCACTGAAGCTTTTCATGGCATGGACCTAAAGCTGGTAGAATAAAATCCAGTATGGCTGCTTCTTTTTTAAAGTATCACAAAACGTATCTTATTTTGGAGCTTGTCAGGTGGCAGCCCTCGGTGTGGGACCCTCCAGACTGACTGTGGAGGCTGCAGCAGGGGAGGGGACCCCTCTCTTCTGTGACCCACTAGAGTACTTCCTGCTGGGACACGTCTGGCTCCAAGCCAAGTTAGTGAAGGTGCCCAGAAATCTGGAGGCAATGTTGGGTGCCCTATTAAAAAAACACAGTGCAGATGTGTGAATGGAGAGAGTAAAATGGAGTCCCAGCCACTCTCGATCATTCAATATTCGATTCTTATGCTGTTAAGTGTTTGATAAAACAGAAGGGCCAGGCTGGCAAAATTTCCAGTCTGAGCAGACTGCACAACACATCTGCAAGCAAAGGAGCAGAATTTCTCCTTGCTGAGAGGTCGCAGAGCCTTTCTTTGTAGAATGGGGACCAGAATGGCAGACATGCACACATCTGCTTGCAACATATTTGTAGTTTGGACTTTTCTTCCAGAATGGTGTTTCAGTTTTAAATAGAATTGTGGGGTTTGAAAGAGGCGTGAAGTTCAAGTTCACTTCTGCTTCGCAGGGCACATTCTCAGGGTTACCAGACCAGGGACCCCAGTGATGACTTGCTTTCCAAGGCACCTCATGTAGATATTACATTTTGCACACATATTAAACACCCATGCCTTTTGCAAGGTTGAAGTTTGATCGGTAGAATAAGAATTTCCCTCCCAAAAGTCATTTTGGCGCTATTTTTTAAAATACCAGTATCCCTGTTGAATCAATCATTGTTTTCTTCCTCAGTCTCAAAAGATTACTCAGCTGAATTTCATGGCAAGATCAGAGATGTGAGAACGAGACAATGTGGTGGCTGACTTCCAGAATCTTCCAGTCACTTCGGTACAAAGCAAGGTAGTTATGTGTATCCATGACCAGGAGTCTATCAGAATTTGGGAGAATTGCTTCAAGCGGTGCTTGGGGAGTTGTTCATCTCAGATTAGCTTGAAGCTGAACTTGCTGCTTAAACAAAAGCATCTGTATTTGAGTCAGCAAGGCTTAGCAGGAATCAAGATTCCTTACACAAAAGGAGGTGCAGTTATCTTTCCATCAAAGATTAGGATACTTCAAACTCCACCCCCCTCCAATGAAGCTACAAGGAATATATGTGGATGCTCCTGAGCAAACCGTCTCTTCTTCCTTCAAAATCTATGCCAATGAACAAGACAATAAATGCTGGACGTTCTGCATCTCATTACAGTACTTTGTATTTTGCCAAGGAACAATTTCTGTCAGCCTTCAGTGCAGACTGAAAGAAGTAGGGTTGCCAACTAATTAGGAAATAGAGAGGCCCATTGTTGTGCATTAAAGGAATCCGTGTGGTGCAATGGTTAGTGGGCTGGATTGGGACCAGGTTCAGAGCCCTGCTTGCTACTTATTGGGTGACCTTTGGCCAGTTATTTGCTCTCCTCCTAACCTACTTCGCAGGGTTATTGTGAAGATAAAATGGAGGAAAGGAGAGAAAGAGAGGAAAGGTCAGTCCAAGCCCCTTTGAGGAAGAGTGGAATAAAATGCACTACATATATATAAACTTAGTGCTTGATTAATCTATTACAGTTTTATCCCACTCTTCTTGCTTCCTCTAAGGAACTCAGAGTGGCTTATGTGGTTTCCTCCTTCCAACTTTATCCTCGGAACAACCCTGTGAGGTAATTTGGGCTGAGAGAGAGTGCCAGGTTCTAGGTCATCTACCAAGCTTTATAGCTGGGAATGTGAACTTATTTCTCCCATGTTCTAGGCTGACATGGTAACACCACCACCACCACGCTGGTTGCTTGAGCTGCAGAAATAAGCAGACATGGCATAGAGCAGGGGACTCCACTAGGTAGCTTGTGAGCTACTGGTAGCTCCCTAGCTGCTGCAGAGTAGCTCATGCTTCCAGAAGACCAGAAGACCCAGGAAGAAATCATGAAAAAAATTGGCTTTGGTTGCGGTCACAGGTGCCAGAAAAAAATGGGGGAGAAGCGAGGCTATTTCCTCCGGAGGAATTTGACACACAGTTGCATGATCACACCTCCCTTTGAAGCTGCAGGCGCAGTCCATCAGTGAGTGATCAGATGCAACTGCGGGTGTGTCTCTTTTTTTGTGCCTTTTTCCCCCATGCACTTAACCGAGGGACCGATGAATCACACCTCCGCACCTACAGGGCTCCCTATGGAGTTTGCGAGGATGTGCATATGGTGAAGGGGGGGGGAACAATGGCATGGAGTCAGGATAGCCTGATCAGACCATCCTGATGCCATGAGAGCACGCTGGAGCAATCAGACACGGGAAAGTTCATCCATGGCCTGTGGCAACCTGTTTATTACCGGATTTTCCCTGGTGTCTTTTAACTCTGCTTCTACAGCAGAGCAGATTGGGTTGCCGACGGCTGTGGGGCACTTCCCAGATGTCGTTGTCTGATCACGCCCTTTAAATCCACCCGGCATTTGCACCTATGCCAGGTCTAATTGTGCATATGATTGCAGCCTTTGGGATTTTTTTAAAGCTTTTGTTTTATATGATTTTTTTTTCTTTGCTGCTTAGCTGATAGTTTCATTTCTGGTAGCCTTCCTCTTTTGTGTTCTGGTTCTGTGAGTGTAAAGCGCTATCGAGTCACAGCTGACTTCTGGTGACCCTGTAGGGATTTCAAGGCAAGAGACTAACAGAGGTGGTCGGCCATTGCCTTCCTCTGCGTAGTGACCCTGGGGTGCCTTGGTGGCCTCCAAAACTTGGTAACATACCAGGTTGTGGGGAGGAGCACCTCAGAAGTAGCTCTCATTAAAGCAAAGGCTGGTGAATCCTGGCACTGAGCTAAGCCCGGTCACTGGTTCCTGTCAATGCATCGAGCTGTTAATGTGTGGAAATGGGCAACTGAAGCTTTTTATGACATGAAAATAAGTAACATTACCAGGTAAATAACATCCAAATGACCCTCTATTAAAAGGGCAGGAAATTCTTCTCCAGGCCAGTTGGCAACTTTATATAAGATCAAGGACTGGTTTTTAAAAGTCAGCAATGCTAGCAAAATGAGATCTTGTAGCAGGTGAAAGATGGAAAACTAGAGAAAAGGCAAAGGGAAAAGGAGCTCCAGGCTTCTTGGTTCAGGAATTTGTGAAAGGCCCATGTGTTTGGTTAACTGGAGATGGGTTCTTTAAGCAATAACAAGGAAAGACCGTTTAAGGATACTAAAACAGAAAATGACTTAGTTCAGAGCAAGGCTGCTAACTGCCTGAAGAAAAAAAAAATATTTCCCCTGTCATAGAGGCTTAATGGGATGGTTATTTACCAGGTGATATTCTTCCATGCCATGAAAAGCTCCAGCCACCCAATTCCATATATTAAGCCTCTATCAAAGAGACGGGACATTTTTCTCCAGGCCTGTTGGCAACTCTAATTCAGACTGCCTGTATTTTGCAGGGTGTTGGCCAGTCGGCCAGCCCATCAACCAGGGAGCAGTGGGGGTGAGAGGGATAACGCAGTGGCCAGGCTTTTGTTGCTCATTCGTGGGCCGAGCCTCCTTTAAAAAGTAACGTGTGAGCAGTATCACAGGCTATATTTACCCATATGACTCACCCCTGCTCCGAGTCTGTGGCACTGCATGGGTTGGGGAAATGGAACACCAAGCCACGGAATGGGGCAGGGAGCTGACAACTGGAAGGGACAAGGGAGGCTTCCCCTGATGGTGCAAATGTGTGGATACAAACAGGAGGTTCAACATTCTGTCACTTAAATGAATACTGTTGATAGAAAAGGTAACAATGTAACAATACATCAAGGAGTGTTGCCACTGATACGGCTACCGCTACAACTACCACCACTAGCTGTAGCTACATTGTTATTGCTACTACATACTAATATGTAAATATGTCTGCTCCATTGGCACCAGCTCTCCAGGTCAGAAGATCTAGAGAAGTCAGAAACTGAACCTGGAATCTTTTGTGGCTGAGCTATTGCCTCCTCCCCTACAACATTTCTGAGGTAAATAATGTTAGCTGGTAAATAACATCCCATCCAGTGTTCCCTCTAAGCTGAGTTAGTGTGAGCTAGCTCAGTTTTTTTAGCCTCCAGCTCACACATTTTTGTCTTAGCTCAGGAAGGAGGGCTCCAGAGCAAACTAATTTATGCAGAAGCCAAATCATTTGCTCACAACTTCAATGCCAGTAGCTCACAAAGTAGAATTTTTGCTCACAAAGCTCCACATCTTAGAGGGAACACTGATCAAGCCCCTATTAAGAGGGCAGAACATTTTTCTTCAGATCATTTGGCAACTTCAGAACCATTTCGGAGGTCCTGGCCCCTGATCCCCCCCAGCACAAATAACTTCAGGTTGTAAGCCCATCACCTCATATAATCATAGTTACATAGAAACTATGTAAATCCTGAAGCACTAAACTATGCTTTTTGAGGCAGAAATAGTAGGCTGCAGCTGCTACTACTGCTACTTGGCTCCCATCAGCCAAGTTATAACACTTCAGCAACATCAACCATAAACCCCTGCACTATGCTAACTTGGTAGTAGAAGTCATCACTACTAGTAGTACTAGTTTTGGCTCCCACAGACAAGGTTGTACAATATTAGTGTAGCAAAACCTGAACCACTGAGCTATGCTTCTTGAGTAAGTATTGTTAATAGCAATAGTTACTGCAGCAGCAGCAGCAACTGTTGCTAGCAGTACTAGTTTTGCCTCCCATGGACCACGTCATACAGTTTTAGTAAAGCTTTCAAAGCAAAACCTTGACCTCCAAATGTACAAACCTTACAATACAGGATGAATAAGGTCTGGTCTCTGCACACAGCAGAATAAAGTGGTAGTGAGCTGGCAAAGGGCCCAGGCAGCAGAATAGACTGTAGTACTTCAGACTTTTTTTTTTTTTTAAAAAAAGGTCCCCTACATTAATAATTCCCTGGAAGTGGAAAGTTAGCACAGCATGCAAAGAGATAAATTGGAACCTTTTGCTCTGATGTGCTACTTTTTAATTTGCAGGGAGGTTTTTCCCCACCCAGGGCAGCATTACAAATGTGACTCTCCCTGCCTATCATTTGGAGTGGTACAGCCCTTCCTGTCTCCTCAAGGTTCTACCATCTCATTCAACTCCATCTGTAGACAAGGACTGTGGCTTTTCAAATCACGCTACTTGATCTAGAGCACACTTCTGATATAAATGCAAAACCCCAAGTGGGAGGAAAGCTTGTGGCACCTGTAACATGTTTGCTTGACACAGGAGGGACCTGGTGCTGAGACAACACGTATACACTTTTGGGGCAGACCTTGAGAGCTGGTGGCATATCAGGGCACAAACAATGATGCCTGAGGTTGAACTAGCACAAAGGTAGCTTTAGTTATTTTTATTAGACATAAAGATAGAAGGTATAGTAGCTAAGAAGGTACAGTAACTAAGAGCATACTTGAGTTTCCTTCTCAGCTCTGAGAGGAGAGATGGAGAGAATGTCAGAATGGTGCATGGGAATCCAACGTTCTAATCGCACCTCTAAGGCCCAAACTAAGTGTTATGGGAAATTCATGAGTGCTGCTGATCCATGTAGTAATTCAGCACTGAAAATATGTGTAAAGTGATGTCATCATGATGACCCTTCTCCACAAGGGGCAACTAGTGAAGCAGGGGAAAGGCCGAGATGATGTCCTGTTGCATACATTTTCTAAAGGCCACATTACTGAAGAGATGCAGTAGGACACTGGGGTCAAAACCTCCCATAAAATGTCACTGGGGCGCAAAGGAGAAGAGAGTCTGCTTCAGCATTTCCAAAATTTCTGTTAGCCAAGGCACATTCTTTATCTGAATTAAAATTGGAGGAATGCTTTATTTTTATATACCTAAAAGGCTGACTTTTAGAGTATGAGGAACGATCACCCCACTCTCAGAGGTGTCGTCCATCCTGTGTGTTTTGGTGTCACTGTTGTAAGCGTGCCTCCTGATTGGAAGGTAGCCCAGAACAGGGGCTCTTTCAGAGATACAATATGCAGTCTCTTCTGAGAGGAGGAACTCCTGACACATCTGTCTTGGTTGACTGATCCAATCACAACCAGTGCAGGGATATGGCAGGATTGTCCACCCTCAGCGGAGACTGTTAACAAGGAGGCAGGGCTGGAGTGGTAGAAGATGCAGAGGCTGAGCAGGCGCCCCCCCCCCATGGGTGATATATATTGGCTGATATATATTTTTTTACCTGGGAAAATTAATATTTCTTTTGTGGCACCCTAGTGCAAGGTCACAGTTTGGGAATGACTTGTCTAGAGGCCTAAGACGGGACCGAGAGCCAAAATTCCTGAATTTCTTTGCAGTCTTTGCGGAGGAAGACAATGCAGGCCAGAAGTGCTAGGTTTTGTTCCCTCATCTCCGGTGACCAAAGGGTGTCCTGGGTTTACCACTGTGGAGCCTCGGCCTCTGGCTTCTGTGAACTCTCAGACCTCATGTCACTGAGATAATGACAGGGTCGCTGGGAGGGGGAGGCTGAGCCAGTTTTAAATAATGTGCAAATTGGCCCTGCTCTCCATGCGGTTTGTTGCCTTTCCATGGGGGGATCCTTCCTGCTGGGACCCCCAGACAAGCACATGACTCAGCCGTGGTGGCTGTCCCAGATGGGAAGTTGCTCACATCCCCTTGCTGGATGAGTCAGGCGGCAGAGTCCCATAACCACCCCCACCCCCACTGCTGGCCTGGAGACATTTTCATACCTGAAGCAAAAAGTGCAAAAGACTCCCTCGCCCTGCTCTGGATGAGAATTGTTTTAAAGACACGCCAGGCTAGGAGGCAGGAGAACAGCAACCCCTTCTGGCTTTTGCTGCCCAACCTACTCCTCCTTGTTGTTTCATGCATGGCTGGAGGCAGGCTATTATTTCTAGGAGACCTGAAGCACTATTTCATGCAGGGTTCATCTTTCGTTCGCTCCAGAATTGTTGCTAGCCAAATAGGTTCTGCAGATTTTTTTCAAGCACTACAAAAGCAACATTGGGTGGGGAAGATCTGGTTGCCACATTCCCTTTCTGGCCCTTTTCCCTTTGAAAATTCCTTTAGTTGCTTTTTGCACTTTGAGGTTTCTCAGGGCCGTACCAACAGGGCCTTGAGAAGAATATCCTGCCCTTTTAAGAGGGAGCTGAATGTGTGGAAATGGGGGTGTGTGTGTGAAGCTTTTCGTGGCATGGAGGTAAATAATATCCCTGTAAGAGACAGGCATTTTTCTCCAGGTAGCTGGCAACCCTACACATTGGAAATGACAGCTGCTATGTCTTCCTCTTACAGGGCATAAGGTCACTGATCAGGGGCAACAGAGGCATTAAGATTTTGTTCTTCCCATAACAGCTTCAGAGCTCTCATCTGGATAGCCCAGGGTAACCTGATCTCATCAGTCTTCAGAAGGGAAGCAGGGTTGGCCCTGGCTGGTATTTGGATGGGAGACCCCCAAGGAACACCAGGGTCATGATGCAGAGGCAGGCTATGGCAAGCCACCTCTCTGAATCTCTCTTGCCTTGAAGACCCTATGGGGTTGCCATAAGTCAGCTGTGACTTGACAGCACTTTCTACCACCAACAGTTTCAGAGAACGAACAGCCCTACAAGTTCAAGACAGAGCTGGGTAATTTATGAATAAAAGTCATGTAATACTTTCTATTAGGGCCAACCAAGATAACACAAAGCAATGCAGAAGCTGTTCAGGATTATTCATCAGAAGTCTGCATTGTTTTGCATTATATTGACTGGTCCTAACAAAAGCTATTGTTTTCTTTTTGGATTTTGCTTTGGACCAACTCAGTTTTCTGAAATTAATCCATATTTATGATTTCTTATTGTTTCCATTTAGTTGCCTCAGTTGTGGCCCACCAGACCAGGAAAGTTCCCTGCACATCCTTCTGGTGGAGCATCTGGAATTTACACAACTGAAAACAGGATGTTGGATGAAGTGCATTTGAACTAGGGCTACCAACTGCCTAGAGATAGGGTTGCCAAGTACTTACCGTAATTCAGCGGGGGACACACAGTCCCCGTCCGGAACATTCCTCTGTGGAACACCCACACCACACAATGCCATCGCCAGGAAGTAACCCCGTGCGACGCTCTGGCAATGGGGCTGGAAACTTGATGCTACCATCGAGTTTCCAGCCCCATTGCCAGAGCATCACCCAATGTCACTTCCTGGCGATGGCATCATGCACTGCATCTTCCCCCCCTCCCCCCCCTGGGAATGGTCCTGCCAAGATGTATCCGTCCCCCACTGAATTATGGTAAGTTCTTGGGAAGCCTGCCTAGAGAAAAAAATGGCTGGTCTCTTTGATAGAGACTTAATGGGACGTTTTTACCAGGTGATGCTATTTACTGTCCTGCTGCGAAAAGGTTAAGGAGCCCATTTCCACACATTAAGGGAGAGGACATTTTTCCCCAGGCCTGCTGGCAACCTGAAGTCTGGGCTACTGACTGCCCAGAAAAGGCTAATTGGGCCTGCTCTGGTGTCATGAATTGCAGTTTAAAAATCAGCAGGTGAAGCTTTTCAAGGCACAGGGAGAGAAGCACTACTGGTTGTTAATACATTCAGTGAGGCCAAGTATCTCTAAACAGCAGGCCAGAGGCTGAAAAAAGTTGCTGTCTCTGACCCCATTCCACCCGCCTAAGTTTTCTTTTAGATAACATGATGGATGAGTTTTGGTTACCAAAAACGATATCCATACCTCAGTCTTGAACTGGTTTAGTGACTATTTCCTCCCCCCAGAATATGCTGTGAAATGCAGGTCTTCAGGGGGCTGGTGATGGCTTATACAGAAGTCTCAGCATCCTCCCCAAATTATAGTTCCCAGAATTTTGCAGGGCTACCCTCCAACACTATCCTTTAAATGTGGGTGGGTGGCAATCAAGTCGTGGGTTGCACTGAACAATGGATACAGTGCCCCATCTAGTGGCTGCTTTAAAAAGCACACATTTCTGCAGCCTCTGGTTACATTTTGTGCTTGCTGCGATTTTTGTAAAAAAATGCTGGTAAGGCATAAAACATGTAATAGAGAAAAATGTAAACCAATAGCAAGATACAGTGAGAAGGTTCTGCGTCCTTAAAAAAGTGGTGATGGGCTTATTACAGTGGGAATTATTTGCAGGAAGAGTCTGTATTCAGTCATTGCCCTTGGTTCTGGACGTGGCCAAACTTGAGGAGCTGAACTACAAGAGATGCTGAAGATCCATACTGGAATCTCCGACTGCATAGTGCAGACCTGGATTCCACCAATGGATAAGGGGAAGTTGCTCTTCTCACCAGGCTGGTATCCCAATCAGAAATGCCCCCACCAGCTACTTTAAGCCACAGGAAGAGGAAAAGGTAGGTACCTTTAAGTTGACAGCGGACGATGCTTCTGAGGGATAGCAGGCCTTTCACTCTGGAACCCTAATGAGATGAGAACCATCTAATCAGAGCTCCTTGAAGGAAAGATGCAATAAAATGTGAGAAACAGATAAACCAAGGTTGTTTACAGCTGTCATTTATGGAAAGCCATGGGACAGCAATGGTCATTCTTCACTTGTAGGCAGGGGTCATTTCATAGAAAAAGAGGTGCAGGAGCTCATAATGAGCATAACTCATTAACATATGCCACACCCCCTGACACAACTGGAAGTGTCAGAAGGCAACACTCACCGCTCAGGCTCCACCCCTAGGGACTGTCTTTCCACTCTGGGGGCTGTCATTCCAGTCCCAGAGTAGCCTATCTGGGCCCAGGAGGAATGCTACACGTGCTGCTTCGCGCTCCTGCTGGGAGCTGGGGGCGGGGCTTGCCACTGCCTGTGCTTCTAACTGCCGGAGCTGTGCTCCTGCGCACTCCTGCTCCAAATGACCCCTGCATGTAGGGGATCCAGATGTCTTTGGGACATGCCTCTGTTGTGGAGAATGTAGCATGCAGGGCACTGTTGGAGACCTCTGTTAGTGATGTCCACTTCCAGTGGCAGTTGTGGGTTTGGGACTCTGACTGCGACTTCTCTGTGCCAAAACTGGAGTGCTGTTGTGAGGATAAAGGGATGAGCTGAGAAGCGAGGGGGACTATGTTGTAAGCCACTTTGGGTCCCCAATGAGGAGAAAGGGTTTTTTCAATAAATAAATAGATATTTCCACACTTGATATAGTGAACTTGAGCCTGGAAATGCTGCCTAGCAGGAAGAAGGGTCAAGCGCACACCTGCCGACTTCTTCCCCCCTTCCGATTGCTCCTACCAGCACTTAGCAGTACAGAAATGCCAGCTGGGTAGCCTGCATGCCACCCAGAGTGTAGACCAGTCTTTTGATTCAGTGCAACTCTCCCCTTGCTAGTGCTTGCATTCTGGATAAAACTGCTGCGGATCAAGCCCAAAGGCTACAGACACATATTGGATAGTGTCTACAGAGGTTTGGATTTACAGTGAATCAAGCCTGGAAGTGGTGAACTCTCTGCAGGTCAACTGTTACAGGAGATGAGGGGAAAGTCTTTGCAAGAAGAAAAACCTTCCTGATTTGGGCTCAGTCCATTTTAGATAACCCACCTTTAGATCTCTGTAAAACATTGTGGGTTTTTTTTCCACTTACAAGATGGATTTTCAAGTACCTTTATTGTCTTTATTAATAGAAAGTGGCCCAGCCAGATACTAGCTAGCTGGGGAGGCTCTATAAATAAAGCCAGCATTTTTCTTGGCATACATATTGATCAAACCTGGCAGAGATACATTTCTCAGACCACGCAAGGTTTTTTCCCCCTCAGTTGTTCAAGCTGTTGAATAAATGTCCCCATAACATCAACACAACATGTCTGAAGTACAATGACCTTTCAAAGGGCAAATTAAAGGCAACAGGTATTCTTAACAAATTAGGTATCACTCCAGTAGTGCACAGGAAAACGGGAACTATCTTTACATTAACATCTACTTTGCAATTTTCATATCTGGATTACTGCTCAAATTATAGAGGGGGGGGGCCTTATATCCACCAGCTCCACCAATTTGCCCCTCCCTGCTAAGCATTTCCAAAACAGTAGCTAAGGGCAGCATTACAAAAGGGAAGAGGACCCACTAGTAATTCTAGCACTGATTTTGAATCTCGCTTCATTTTCTTTCACAGTTTATGGCATTGCTGTCTCTGGTGGGGTCTGATGTTGACCTAAGGGACCACAGTATCTTAACAAGAATACATCATCCAGCATCTTCAGCTGAGAAAACAGCTGTTATTGTGGAACACTGCTGTTCCCAAATGCCGGGTGCCACAGAGGTTTTTAGGCAATAACCATGTGGAAGGAGAGAAGGAGAACATGTTTTAGCACGTTTACTGTCCATTGCACATATCCCTGCTACATAAGAATTGCCCTGCCAAATCAGACCATCTAATCCAGCACTGTCTCCAACCAATGACAGCCAGACAGATGATACAGGGAGGCCCAAAAGACTAGGCTATAATGTTGATGGCCATTTTTTGTGGCTTGGCACTAGCAACTGGTAATCAGAGGTACACTGCCTCAGAACACAGAGGTTCCATTCTTAGAGATTATGCTATGCCAGTGCAAATATACAGACTGGTAGTAGGTTTTACAGTCAGCTGTACCAAAAATAAATGGGAGTTCTGTGACACTTCAAAGACTAACACAATTATATTCCAGCATAGAGCACTGCAGATTACAGCCTAGAGATGAAACCACCTAATCCAGAAGTTTCTTCAGTCTACAAATGGTTTTGCCAGAATAAAACTGTGTTAGTCTTTAATGTTCTACAAGACTCCTGTTTGTTTTTACAAGTTACCGCTGCATCTCTCTCTCTCTCCCTGAGCCTGAGGCAAAAAGGAGGGCAGTAGCATAGGGATACCAGGCACTTGAGACTCACGGAGTGAGGTGGGCAGAGAGGGGGCAGGAGCCTGAGCTGTCTTCTAATCCATCTTCATTGCTATGGCACTGCTTGACTCAGCCGCCATCCCCTCTCAGGTCCATTGCTCAGGGCGGCAGATTTGGCATTTCCAGGCACCACAGTGGCATTCGAACCTATGCTCTCTGAGCTGCTGCTGCTGCTGTAAGAGAGTGCCCCTTCACTCAGGCGCCCCTTCCAGGGGAAATGCCCACTGGCTGGCTGTCGCTCCTTCTCCAGCTCTTCATCAGTGTCTGAATCTGGTGCTGTGTGGCGGCGGATCCTTGACATGGCTTCTCTCAGATCCCGCACATAGGATCTGTGTTGAGGGCTGCAGGAGGGCTCTGCTTCAGCCAGGGGTGCACAGCCATCGCCACCCTGGCCAGCATGCGCCATCCGACCGGCCTTAAGGCAAATCAGCCCTGTATCCGGAGGCTCTGCGGGGACGCCCTCGGGCGCCAGGATGGGGAACGGTTGCTTGGGGCTGCCCTGGGCGGAAGAAGGGGCCCGCTCAGGCCGAGCTAGCGTAGAGGCAGACCCGGCTGCAGCGACTGCCTCCGCCGGGGCCCTTCCCTCAGCCCTGCGCCTGGGGCTCGCTGTCCCCGAGGGCTGCCCTCCCTGCTCGGTGAAGCCCAGCTCGCTGAGGGGGAGGCCCAGGATGCGGGAGGCCCGCTCCTCCAGGGAGCCCGAGGCCGGCGAGGGAGGGGACGAGGCGGCGGGACTCTGCTTCGCGCCCCCACGGCCTACGTAGCGCACGCGCTCGGTCCGGGCCGGAGGGATGTAGTGGGTCTGGATCACGACGCACGTGGCGTCGATCACCAGGAGCCCCCCGGCCCTCCGCGCTGTGCCTCCGGCCCCCACCGCCGGGCTCCCCCCAGGCTCCCTCAGCCGGCTGCTGCTGCTGCTCCTGCAGGGCTCCTTCCACTCGGGGCTCCCCCGGCGGCTCCCTCGGTGGGCAGCGCCGGGCCAGGCGGCGGCGTGGCTAAAGGCCCACCCTGCAGGAAGGGCGTGCTGGGGGACGGAGCCGGGGTCGGGCACGGGCGGGCTGGAGGCGGGCAGCCGCTTAGTGACCCGCGGCAGGGTGTGGCTTCTGGGCGGGGGGGTCCTGGGCCAGTCAGGTGCCCAGCTGGGAGAGGAGGAGGAGGAGGCCTCCGCTGCCCGCTCCGGCTGCCTCCTCCGCCCACCCCAGGTCCTGGCTCCCTCCAGGTAGCTCCAAGGGCCGCCGGGCACCGGGGCCGCCGGGCACTGCCCTCTCCTCCGCCCGGAGCTGGGCGTCCGAGGAGGTCCTCCCTGGCGGGCTGTCTCCAGCCGGCCAGGGGGCGCTTCTGCTGGGACCGCCTGGCCCCCGGCGGCGCTGGCTGCCCTCCGAGGCGCGCGGGGCTGCTGGGGCCGCGCTGTGCGATGGGCCGCCTCGTAGGACGGGGGGGCGACGTAGGGCGGCGGGCGGGGCCAGTTTTCCTTGCGGGGGCCCTGGCCGGCCCGGAGCAGCATGTGGGCTTCGTAGCTGGGCGGGGAGCGGGCGGGGAGCAGGTCGCCTCGGAGCTTGTTGGGCGCGCCCGCAGGCCCCTTGCTGCAGTCCCGAGCAGCGGTTTTGGGCGGGTGCGCGGCAGCCCCCCAGGGCAGCCCCCTTCTGCAGAGCGCAGCAAAGCCATCATAAGCCGGGCTGCGTGGACTGCGGGGCTTCGGAGAAGCTGCGGCCCTCTTCGGCTCTTTCCCTGCAAACCAGGGGCCTTCGTGCCTCAGTGGGCTCCAGGGAGGCGGCGGCGGCGGCGGCTGGGCGTCGTGCCAGTTGGTGGAATCCTGCAGGACCCGGGAGCTGGGGCGGCGCTGGCAAGGAGAGAAATCGGACACCAGTTGCTTCTCGAGGAGCCTGCAAAGGACAGAGAAGTAGCCCAGCAGAGTGGGCAGAGAAGTGAGCACAGGTGCCTGGAAGCCCAGCAGGCAACAAACAGCACACCTGACATTTCTCTGGGCCCTTGCTGCGGGTTTTTTAAAATTGTCAGTAATTGAAAATGGCCAATGCTGATCTGCTCACCTTTGCATTCCTGTATTTTACACAAAGTACGATGCTTCCTCCGGTTAAGCAGAACCCAGTTTTGTCTCCTCAAGCTTCCCCAGTGCGCTTTCTCTGCATGACAGCTCTTCAGAAGATCGAATAGGACTTTTACGCTACCTCCAACACCATTCAAAATACACATGGTGCACTAGAATCATTTGGAGAACACTAAAGTTTATTGTACAACACTTTCTTCACCTGCCAGCAAATACTGCCTTTGCTTTGTTTGACTCTAAGGTAAGGTCCTGGAAAAGAGTGGCTAAATGTTAGGGGAATATAATTGGGCTGGACCACTTTCATCCTGTCCAGCAAGCAGCAGTCACTAATTAACATCTTTAACTGATGAAGACAAACTTAAAAAATAAAAGAGACAGTTGTTGCCCCTATTTCCCCTTTCTGTTTGAATGCAGGGGTGCTGTGGAGGGGAAGAAGAAGAGCTTTTTATACCCTGCTTTTCTCTACCTTAAGGAGTCTCAGAGTGGCTTCCAATCGCCTTCCCTTTCTCTCCCCACAACAGGCACCTTGTGAGGTAGGTGGGGCTGAGAGAGTTCTGAGAGAACTGGCACTGGCACAGGGTCACCCAGCTGGCTTCATGTGGAGAAGTGGGGAATCAAACCCAGTTCTTGGATTAGAGTCTGCTGCTCTTAACCACAACACCATGCTGGCTGTCACACTTTCAAAGCCTAAGACCCAGTTTCTCCAGTCCTTTGCCCAGAGGTGAGCCAGTGGAGGTGATCCTTCCCAATGAACAGCCCAATATTCCATTAACTTGGCTACTGGCGCCCTTGCATTTGCTGAGATGGCTACTTCAGCCCTTACAGAGATGTGATGCTTCAAAATCACAACAATGTAGAGACATAGTGCCCCCTAGTGCTCACACATTTCCTAAAAATAATGTATTTGCAAAGAATTGGCAAGTTGCTCCTTAATGGGCCTGCTCAAAGGTTCTAGGGGGAGGCTTTGCGCTTGCACTGGTGAATCCAGTAAACTGGGAAGAGAGGATATGTGCTTGTAAGGACACATAGTGGTGGACACATTCTAGAGAATTCTAGCTGGCCTGGGCTTTTCAACAGGTGCTTGTGTTACCTAAATACAACTGTGAGTTGCCACTTCAGACTTTATATTAACTACAGACATAAATGTGTACATACAAACTCATCTGCTACATAAAGTGTGAATCCATCCTAAAGGGCCTTTTGGCATCACCCTATTGGAACAGTGGCATGCTTAGCATTTTTTAAGCCTTCGAAATATTTCACATGTTCGCAAGAGATCTTCCCAGCAAGGTAATCCAATACAATTAGCCCAGTGTTGCAGATTTGAACCAGGATCTCCCAGATCCTAGTCCAGCACTCAAGCCACTACACAGGACTGGAGTACCTGAGTGGTGATGATGTGCCACTTTGGAGATGGAAGAAAGGGAAGGGATCCAGAGGACTGGCAGAGAGAGAGAACTGCCAACACTGAAATACTTGTTGGCTGGTGAGTCATAGTTAATGAACATCATAGGTGGTATTAGAAAGGGGGCAGTGCTGGTGGGTAGGGTGCTTATAGGCTTTGATGAGAGATTAGGCAGCGTAGCAGCTAAGGGAATTGCAGCTGACAGGTTTTCAATGGCCTGCATAGACATAGGTCCTTGGTGTGAATTCACAGAAGTTAATACTGTATGGAACAGACCAGTAGCCTGGCATTTTTAGCCACTAGTGCAACTCAGTATAGATGATGCAGTTGGCAGGGATGGGACCCTCAGCTGGCGTAATTACAAAATTTTCTTCTACAGCAGTCTTTGGTGCATTAACAGAATGTAGTGTTCTCACCAAGTTGAACCTCAGCTAGTAAGTTCAGCTGTCAAAAGTTTCGCAAAGATTCCTGGCAAGCCATTAAAACCTGGATCACCCACATGCAAACCAAAGCAGAGTAACCCTTGAACCTAGTCCTGGGGCTCACCTTTAGATCATGTGAACTTACAAGGATTCCTTCTTCAATTACATATTGTCCTGCCTGTCCTCCATTTTAGCCTCACAATAACCGTGTGAGGTAGGTTAAACTGAGAGTCTGCCCCAAGGTCTGTCAGAGAGAGTTAATGCTGAGCAGGGTTTGGAACCCAGGCTTCCCCCATTCTATGCAGCCACTCTACCACACAGGAAGAACATTTTACCTTCTTCATCCTTCCACCTTATCCAGCCCCTCCCCGCAGCCTCTATGGCTCCTAAGAAATCTAAAGCAGCTCTTCTAACTCCTGTGTATCTTTGAGCTTCTGCATCTCACATTTTTGAACCTGTACTGATTCAAAGTCCCTCACAATGTCATAGGAACATTCCTGTTACAAAGCAAATATAGTGTTGCACTTAAAAGCATGAGCCAGAGCCCAACAAGGCCCCAGTTTGAATCTCAGCCCAGCAGTGTGCCTCAGCCTTCCCAATCTGTGACATGGGGATAAGGATACAGGCCTCCCTTTCATGCCTGCTTGTAAGATGACTTTGGATAGGAAGCATCAAACTTTTAAAGCACTTTTTAAAAACAATACAAATTACTTAGAAATATTACTTAGTCACCTAGCCTTCTATTATCCAGCATCTACAACAAACCCAAGTCCCCTCCAATAAAATCCCCTCTCCCCTTCCAAGCTTTGAATTTCCACTAAATTCCCCACTGATGCCTCCCGGTTTCACTCCCCCACCCCCTCCTCCTGGCCCTCTCTGTTGGTTCATCAGGGCCAGGATTAGATCTTTGCCTGAATAGCACCCCTGCTGTTCAAACCAAATCCCTTCCAAAGAGCCACAGACTCACGTGTACTGCCCAGCGACCCTGTGGTACATCCAGGGGGCACTGTAGCCCTTTCCAGTCCACGGCCCTGCTGCTTCCATGCTACTCCGGCTGGAACAAGAGACGGTGTTAAATTCGACAAAGAGTAGGTTGGTTCTCTCACAGAAACGGAACCTGCCGCCATCTCCCGGTTTCAGCCCTGGGCATTCAAACATCGTCCTGGTTACCGGGATGCCTGGCAGCCACTAGAGCCCAAGGCAGCGCTGGCAGAGAGAGACTGGGTGTGCATCACACCCACACACAGCATGCAACATGACAGGCAAGTTCCTGAAGCAGGTGGAGAGGGTGGCAGTTGCCAGCAGCACAACTCAGGATAGGGGTGCACGTGGTGTAAGCGGGGAACCCGAGGACAGGGGTCAGGAAACAGGAGGAAAGAGACAAAGACGTGGACCTTCACACACACACACACACACACACACACGTGCAGAAATGCAAAAGCACATCAGGCAAGCAAGTACACCCACGACAAATCTCTCACATTGCTACGCAGTGCGCTGCACATAGAGACCGGACACGGCGCCTACTGTCACCACAAGAATGCTGCGAGAATGGTTACACAGCCGTAGAGACACAAGATGCTGCAGAGCACAAAGACACATGCATCTTGCCAACAAATGCTGTATTCTCGCTCAGCATCTCACATATAGATCACATATAACTTCATGCCCAGCTCAGCATTTACAAGACTTTATCCCCACCCCTCCATGTCAGCCACAACATGCCCCTTTGGTACCAGTGGCTCCAATAAGAGGTGGAGGAAGTCAGGGATGCAGCTCTTTGATAATTCCTTTTTTAAAGATTTTTATTTTTCAGAAAGTAATGGAATGATTCTATAGTGGATCGGGAGGGGTACGAGGTACTGCCCCCCCATATTCCCTGTGCCTAGCTGTATGCACCACAGTAACAGCCAGATGTTTAAAAAGTTTCACTTAACACACTCTACTTTCCACTAGTTTTCAGCCATCCTGCTTGGACCACTAGAGCCTCCTGCCAACAATATTTGTACAGCCCCACCTCCCCCCCCCAACATTCAATCCTTGTCCCCATTGATGTTGTTGTAAGTGGCAGGCCTGGCCCTAGAGTCTGGCCCTCCTCAGGTAGCAGATTTTGGAGGGCAACAAATTAGTCCGTTTGTTGTTCTATTTTTATTGCATTTTGGATTTTCTGGCTCAAGTACTGAAATGGGAGATTAAACTATATTGTGGTTCTGTGATCAGATCCCCACCACCTAACCCCATGCAGTTTTAGCTTTAAAAAAAACCTGCAAGGGAAGGGCGATTCAGACTGTGGCATGGGTTTTTAAAAACTCTTCCCCTTGTGCAGTTTCCTCAGTCATGCTGCCCCAATGCTATTACTACAGAGAGGATAAAAGCAGGGTTGCCAGGTCCCTGTGGCCAACAGTACGGCATGGAGGGGGAAAGGGTTGCCAGATCCAGGTTGGGAAACCCCTGGAAGCCTGGGGACAGAGCCTGGGGAGGACAGGGACCTCAGCAGGGTACCATGCCACAGAGTCCACCTTCCAAAGCATCCATTTTCTTCAGGGGAACTGACCTCTGTAGTCTGGAGCTGTAATTCCAGGGGATCCTTATGCCCATCCGGGGGCTGGCATCCCCAGATAAAAGGCGAAGAGAGAGATTGCCTATCTTTTTAGCTCCTTTTGGGGTTAATAGTAGCCCAGGGTGGTGATTTTGACTGGGGAACTAGTACCTCTCTCTTCTCCAGAACCACAGCCCCAAGTCAGCCCTGTGTCTGCTTTTTACACACAGGCTGAGAGATCTGAACTCAGGTTCCCATCATAACCCCCAGCTTAGCCCTCTCCAAGCTTCCCAAAGGGCAGTCCTTGTTTGGGAGGTACTTGGCCGATTGCTGTCCCTGTTTTGCCTTCGGGAATGGTATTTTGATAAAAATTGTGAAGTGTGTGGGGCTGTTTCCTCCAGTATACATGCATGTAGATATATTTGCATGAATGTTAAGGCACCACAGAGTGGTGATAACATAAAACAACTTTTTTTTTCCGTTGTACCTTTAACCTCACTTTCAAGTCAGTGTGGGACAGACTGCTCCGGAGTAAATTCATACTGTGTGCATGAGTGAGAGAAATGTAGAGCATTCAAGCAGCAGTTCTTGATACTAGACTTGAGCATTTTGAGTAGACAAGAGCGCCTCTTGTTTCATCTGTGAATTGTTGAAGGGCATGTTTGCTCCTCCACCCCATTGTATTCAGGCTTAATCTCAGAAAAATGCATTCACCCCTCAACCCCAGGTAAATGCGAGCTCCTCCCCCCCCCCCGCCTTAAGTTTCCCAGTAAAGGAGAGAGTTCAGCACAAACTCCCACGCCAGCTCCAAGTGAAACCTAGCAACTGAGCGCCAGCATGGCAACTGCATTGGCAACGGATGGCAGCAATGGGGGTGGTTAGCAGAGCCGCCAGAGACACAACCCCATTTATTATTATGGGGTGGGGGGGATGAGATTTCACAACCCTGTCCACCCAGAGCTCTAAGATGACTTCCAAAGGAGCCAAAGGAAAGAGTTACAAAAAATATGGATTACTTTAGTGTGAGAGTGCTTAACAAAAACCATGTTGTTTTATCTTCACAGGGTGAGATGGGTTGTTACTATTCCTGTTTGACAGATGGGGATTGTCAAGTCTTTTTTACTGGCCCTACTCCTGAGTCTTTAAAAGCACCCTCATCCTCAGAAAGTTGGCTGGTAGAGCTCTACATGGCACAGGGAACAGCTCACTCATTGTTATTAATTAATTTATTAAAACACTTATATCCCGGCCTTTCCTTGTGGTTCAAGGCAGCTTACAATAATAAACATTTTCGGTTGAAACCAAAATAAAACAGCAAACCCAAAAGATGTCTGCCATTCATTAAATGTCTGAAAGCACTATTGCTGAGCTAATTTTTAAATTTTATTATGCCATGAAACATATAATATATATAATAACCATATGATTCATGATATAACACACAATCTAAACAAGTTTAATTTTTACATTTTCACTGATTCCACTGGCTTGGTTTTGCTCCAAAATTAACTAAAGGGGACCAGACATGACTGAACTTATTTTATGAATGTCTATTTCCTTCCCAGAACTTTCTGTATACAGAGATTTTCCCCATAAGCATCGTGTACCATAATTCCTCAGCCATTTCTCAGTTTCAGGTGCTTTTTCCTCACTTGCACTATTAACATTCTAGTGGCTGTAAACAAATTTGCTATTAAATATCTCATATTATATGGAATCCCTAGTGGCATAATATTCAAAAGAGCTATTCTGGGATCCTGTTGTGATTCTGTTTGCAAAGTTTCTTTCACTAAATTAAACACATTAGTCCAAAAAACTTTTATCATTGGACACTGCCACTAGATGAGAAAGAACCCAAATGCCTTTTACACCTCCAACATCAATTTGATAAAAAATATTTTTCCTTAACTTAACTGGTGTCAAATATCATCAATATATAAGTTTAAGAGTGTATTCCATTATTGCTATATTTACTGAGATTCTTAAAATACTTTTTTATGCTACGTACATTATGAGATCCTTTTTCCAAGCAGCACAGGGGCCTCTCTGCAGCTCTGCACTGCTGACTCTCCAATCTGATCCCATGTGGGTTTTCGTCTGCACCCCCCCACCCAGACACACACACACACCAATGCAGAGCTTACCAGCTTGCATCCTTTATAAAGCTTATATCTCTGGTACCTGGCATTACATTTTATGGCACACTAGCCTGGCCTGACAAAGTGATATTTATGTCAGATCTGGCCCTCGTAACACATGAGTTCGATGCCTCTGTATTAAGCGGTCTCAATATATTTATTTGAGTTTGCTTATTCTGTATGAAATTTTGATATATAAATATTGGGAAAAAAGGTAAAGCCACATCTTTACATCTATGTTGTATGTCTGCAAAGGACTTAATAGTACCATATTTACAGAAATCTATTATTATTATTGTGTGACTCAACAACAACAAAATTATTCTACTCAAATTTTGCCTAGACGTTGAAATTGCTTTGTTGGGAAGCCTCAGTATAGTCTACATCAGGGGTCCTCAAACTTTTTAAACAGGGGGCCAGTTCACTGTCCCTCAGACCGTTGGAGGGCCGCCGCGTTCGCCCCTCCCCCCCAGCCTGCTCGCCCCGCTGCCACGTTCGCCCCCTCCCCCCCAGCCTGCTTGCCCCGCCGCCGCGTTCGCCCCCTCCCCCCCACCAGCCTGCTCGCCCCGCCACCACGTTCGCCCCCTCCCCCACGACCAGCCTGCTCGCCCCTTCCTCCTCCTCAGCTCCTGGGCACTCTTGCCGTCCAGGGCTGCTGGAGGAAGAAAGAGGCCGCGGGGGCGCTGCTGCTGCGCTCCTCGAGGAGGCGGCTCCGGGTGGGGGGGGCGGGCATAAACACTCGGCGGGCCGCATAAATGTCCTCGGCAGGCCGCATGTGGCCCGCGGGCCGTAGTTTGAGGACCCCTGGTCTACATGGTGCAATACAGGCCTACAAAAGAGGACTGCAGTTTCAATCTGTTTTTGCATTTATCCCAACTTTTAGATAATACTGATCAAACATCATTAGATCCTTGTTCATGTCCGTACTTTCTTACCAACCAAATTTTTATCATTTGCAAGGGGAAGAAGCATGGCTCAGCAGCAGAGTATCTGCTTTGCATGCAGAAGGTGCCAGGTTTGGTCCCCAGCACCTCCAGTTAAGAAGGACCAGGCTGCGGCAGTAGGTGATGTGAGAGACCTTGGAGAACTGTTGCCAGTCGGAGTAGACAGTACCAGCCTTCACAAACCAAGGGTCTGATAGCATAAGGCCGCTTCATCTGTGAAGAATCCAGGTGGCATTGTGCCCAGAAGCTGCAGGTCAACATTTTCCCTGTTCTTTTTAACGACTTGGTTTGTGGTGATTGTTCTGACATGCTGTGTGCAAAGAGGTAACTCTCCTGTATTTAACAGCATGACAAACAGCCATCTTATACCTCTTCAGAGAATCTACAGCTGTACAAGAATGGAGCATGAAATCATATCCTTAGTTCAAATAAGTTGTACGCTCCCATCCCATGTCGTGAGCACTGTGCTTCTGACAAAGTCCCCAAAATTTGCTAGAAAAAAGTACACCAGTTTTTACATGAAATGTAAAAAAAAGTTTGCTAATATGTGTGTGGGGGGGGCAATCAAATCAAATTAATGAGCTGCGGCAACTTGCATGAAGTAATACAGTCCATCTAAAATTTTGTGACATGTCAGCTGCAAATTATATATTTCTGTTCTTCAATAAGCATATTTTCAGCTTAGAAGTCAGATGTGCATATATTTTTGTTGCCATATGATATTTCATACTCCAAAAATAGTTTCCAGAAATTAATATACACTACCATAATTTGCAAGAACAAGTTCCAAAACAGTTATTGTGCCAAACAACTAGGTACAGCTTCAATATCAGACATCAGTTTCGTTTTACACACTTGCAGTCTGACTGCACTGACCATCTCTTGAGGAAATGGGTGTGTGTGTGTGCATGTGTGTAAATTCAGCCTCCTCTACCCCCAAAACCCAAGCATTTAGCAGACAATCCATGCTAACTAATCTTATATACAATTGATGATTTGCAGTCACAATCCAGCCCTGACTAACTATAATGTAACAGATATATATATGAATACGCGAAGCTGCCTTCTAAGGAGTTCAGGCCCTTGTGCTATCAAGGACAGCATTGTCTAGCAAGACTGGCAGCAACTTCCCCAGGGTCTCAGGCTGAGGTCTTTCACAGTGCCTGCTACTTAATTTTTCCTGGAGGTGCACTTTTCTGTATAGAAAGCACTGAGCCATGGCCCCTTCCTATGTGCAGTATTTTGCCACATGCAGCACCCTTTTGCTTGAACAGAACACACCCAGAAAGGTAAACCATGAATTAAAGCCTTAACCCTAACTCTTCAGAATGGCAGTGCTTTGGGTTGGGTCAGTCCTTCCTCTCTGGACTGGAGATTTTGAATGCCCTGGAAACCAACCATGGGAGGAGCCTGGCAGAGCCAAGAGAACCCCCCACTAAAAATTCATTTTGGGGCAGCAATGCTGAGGTCTGCCTTGTTGCCCAGTCCTGACCTTGAGCATCCCATTCAGTCAACCTCAGACCTTTTCCCTGCTCCACTCCTTTTATCCATCGCCTTGCATTACCCTGAGGGAGATTAGCATAAACTGCCCAGAGGTTCCAGGCACCTACCTGCTTATACAGGAGCATCAGTTTGGTTCCATCTCGGCTTTGGACAAGGAGCATTTAAAGCCAGAGGAGTTCTAAGCAGTGGGTGCCGCTGGACCACCTCCTCCATGTCTGACTCCCACCCTCCCCGGAATGTGCTGCATCAACAATGGGGGGGGGGAGAGCAGAGGGCAGAGCTAGGAAGAGAAGCAAAGGATAGAATCTGTGTGTTGGATTAAAGTTTTTAGGGAGCTGTCCCCAGTCTCGGCTACACCACTCTCCTTCTCACAACTTCATCTGGCAAGGACAGGCAAGCGGCTTCCCTTCAGTCTCTACCACCTTCTTAGTCTCATCTCTGTATACAGCCAATGCTCTGACCTTGGCCATTGCTTCCACACACCCACCAAGGAAAGCTTCTGAACCACCTCCGATCCTATTCACCATCCCTGCAAGGTATCTTTCCCCAAACCCTAGTCTGTGGTAAGGCATGGCTGCAGATGTCTGGGCATTTCATGGTGGAATTAAGCATCTGCACTGGATGCAGCTTTGTGTTATGTTGCAAGTCTCTAGACCAACTCCAATAGATTTTTTTAAAAATTTAATTTTTCAGTTTGAAATTATAACTGATTTATGACAGTGTCCTGTGGGAAAGTAACCAGATCTATTTTACAAAGGAAAAGACCAAAGGGGAAAAAAAGGAAAAGTCTTCCTATCAAGCTGGAAAGCCAAATCTTACAATTAAGTTCTTATTAGCACTATATAGTATATCTTACTGCAATGTTTAAATATGCATACAAGAAAGCTATGTTGTCTTTTATTAGATATAGGTTGTCTTAAACCTGCATGGTTTTATGCCATTATTCTTTTCACTCAAAGGCCCATTTTTCTAAGAAATTTGAGGCATACTTTTCAGTTGTGTTGAGATCTTCCCTGTTATCATGACTTCCAAAATTATATTGTACCAACTTGCAGTGGAAGAGGGTTTGCACTAATTTTTCGCCTGTAGAAATTTGGCTTTTGTTACTATGAACTTCCTTAAGACTGGAGGGATTGTTTGATTGTCTACACCGTCCAGCAGAATCACTTTCCCCAACCATGCCTGTAGCCACTTTTTACACGAATGGGCCAGGAGTTTTGGGTCCTGCCAGAGGCTTTGCATCTAAGATCTCCCCCTCAGAGTCTGGGGAGGGGGGTACAAAGGAACTGGGGGGGGGGAGAAACAGCAAGAGAGAACTGAAGGAGCAGCAGTGGGGGATACCTGCTCTGTGTGCTGTTACATGGAGAACCGAGCCACAGAGCAGAATCAGACTCCCAGGACAATTGCCCTCAGACCACAAGCACTATGGTAACCCATCAGAGCCCACTCCCTTCCCACAGCCAGAAATAAAAAGCAAGCATCCATCTGACTCATCCCCATGCCTAGCAAAGCCACCCAGAGCTCCGACTCCAGAGCCCCAGCTCCTGGCTTTAACCAAACCACCCACCAGCGGCTCTAAAAGCCACAAAAAAACCCTCACTGGACACCACACTCGTCCCGTTCCACTCACTGTTTGGGCGCACACTGCTGAGCAAGCCAGTCCCAAGCAGCTGCCTTGGCTCCTCTGTGGTCCACTGCAGCTAGGGGATGGTCCTCGCCACCCATGGCTCCAGCGAGGTGCCTGGGGGATTCATGCCTTTTTAAAAAGCCACAGGCAGAACAAACAGGGATTTGGTGTCTGGGCGGTGGGGCTGGCTCAGCACATTCCTAGCCCTGAGGGCCCTGGCCATGGAAGAGAAGTGACTGGGACACAGAGGCACACACAGAACTGCTTACAGGGATTACCGGATTAACCATTTTTGCTGTAGATTAGATCTGGAAGGGATGTAGACATGCTCATGGTGGAAGGCCCTTGGAGCTGACAGGCCCAGTGGTGACAGTTGCAGGTGGGTGCTGCTCTAGCCAGCCCATAGAATCCCCACAACCTTTATGGGGGACCACGTACAATCAAGCCATTCTAACTGGCTGCTGGGTGCACCGCAGCATTCCCTGGCAAACCATGAGACACATATTAAGGTTGTCCCACTGATATTTTGGTCCCTCAGAAACACATAGATACCAAGAACACATTTTGGACCACAGTTGGTTCTGTTGCATAGTGGCTTTCCCACTTTCTATCCTGAGGAACCCTTTTGACACTCTGCTTTGAATGGGAGAAGGCGACGGCTTGTTTTTCTGGCTTAAATTCAAGCACCATGCATAATATCCCCCACACACCCCATCAACTTCCATGGCTCTTTCTTTCTCCCACATCAATTGCCGAGTTTTTCAAACACCACAAGCTCAAGTGTGATATACTGATTTTTATTAAGTACAGAATCTCAGTAAAACAAAGCAGCAAGTGACACATCACAGAGAGAGAGAGAGAGAGAGAGAGAGAGAGAGAGAGAGAGAGAGAGAGAGAGAGAGAGAGAGAGGCGCACTGCAGGACAGTTTCCTGCATGGACTTGAAATGATTTTTTTTTTAAATTCTCCCAGCCCCCAGGAGAGGAGGAGCCCAGGTCTTCTTGCCTGGGAAGGCCCAAAAGAAGGACAGTACTGGTGGAGCATCAGATAGGGAATGTGGCTTCATAAAAAAAATACTTGCTGTATACTTTGTTTGAAGAGGGGTTTATAGGAATGTGTAAAAGAAGTGGGGCTCACGAGAGAACCACTTTTGCACAGTTAAGATCGAAAGGGGCAGTAGTGGCATTACAATTCCGACTCTTCAACAGCTAATGGAGAACTATTCCTGCCCTAAATGAGGCAGGAGAGCGACATGTTTATGGCTAAACACACAGATTCCTCTATCAGGCCATGGAGGCAGGGCTGACTCCAATTCTCCCTCTGATAAGATGGCCAAAGTTAATCAAAAATGGAGTCATTTAATCAAATCCTAGGAGGGAAGGGCCTAAGGAGACTCCCCAGAACAACGAGAATTTGAATGCTCCGGGATGCTGGCACAGATATCTGACGCTGCCCAGTACAATGACCCCGTGAAGGATTCTCAGCTCCTGAGCAAGGTTCATTAAGAGCCTATGGAACTAGTATGAGCCCTGGCACTGGGAAGAGCACAGCAGGTGATGTGCACAAGAGGCTTCATGCCTTCCTGACAGACTGCAGAGTATTGCTTGGTGGAAGTTACAAGTTGCACTGGAATGGGGATTCTCACTGTCACACACACACACACGCTCTCACTCATACACACACGGCATACAAAGGTCAGGTGCCTGAGAACAGCCAAGAGACTCCTTAAAAAAAAAAAAAGTTGTGCTATAGATCAGATACCCCCATCTCCAGAACATGACCAAAGGCCTATCTAGCCCCTGGTTTTTAGGGTTTTGATGTGGCCCTTGCACTTACTGCCTGCTTCACACTTTACCAGGAAGCCTGCCCCAAGCTTCCTCCCATCCAAGTGTGGAAGATACTGGCCCACTGAGCCTGGGCCCTAACAGCCCAAACAGTGCACCCGCCTCCAGGATATGGCAGGCCTCATGGCTCCCGTGCAACCAAACTGGGCAAGGAGGAGACGCACAGGCCCTGATCTGGTGGGAAACACTAAGCAAACCAAGCCCCAGGCTTGCCGTTGGGTGACACGGCCTTTCCAGGCCAGGCCAAAAAGGGTGATGGGAAAAAGTTGATTTTTTTGCTCATCAGGCCCAAGTGTGTGTGGCGGGGGAGGGGGGAGCTCTGAACTTCATGCAGTCAAGGCTTCTGACCACCAGGCAGGACCAGGGCCTGTAGAATATCCGAGAGAGACACGATACCCTTCACCACATTGTTTTCATCCACCACCACCAGCCGATGAACCTGTTGGTTACAGGGACACATGTGAGGGTTCACGTATTTACACAATCAAGATTCAGCATTGGTCATCCCAAGAGACTAGCCTGATAACAGTCAGCTCTGTATTTGCATAAAAAAAGAATTCAGCATCCCTTTCAGCCTGCTTAAAATCGTCAAGGTTCCTCTCCAGAAATAAAAACTTCATCCTCAGCAACCACGCTGCTATATACAAAGCTAGCATATTGCAGTGATCAGAATGTCCGACCAGGACTCACGGGGAACACCCAGGATTCAGCCCCCACTCAGAATTCCATTACCAGGCTATTGTACACAAGATCCCACAAGGAGGGGAGAGTCAAAGGCACCCAAGTGCTGCTGGGACCCTTGGCATCCCTTGAGCCTTCAAGTTCACCAGTGAAGCACCTAAAGGTACCAGACACTGTATGAATTTACAGTTTTATTTTAACACCAGATGGAATAATACATACGAGGCTTTAATATCTGAAAATGTATATACTGTGCATTCTCTTTTATGGGCTACAAAGTGGTTCACAGTCTCAGTAAGGTGTCTAGAAAGCAGGGCTTACATTAGCCAACAAATCTATCTTTTGCGTGGAAAACCCAGGGATGTCAGAAAGCCAACCGGAATACCTGGAAGAACATTCGCAAGGCATTTTATTCCACCACCACCACCACCACCCCTAGCATCTTAGCAACATGTTAGTAACACACTGTGGGTGTATTGGCAGTGCTTTTTTACTTCTGGGGTAACAGCAAAGACAAGCCATTCTTATTGCAAGACTTGTATCTAACAAGAGTGAGTGCACTTACTGTTTTTCAAAGTTTAGGCATACCCAGAGTTAGCTAACTAGACAATAACGGGAGAGCTAGCAACACTCAAGTATTTTTCAATACTTGGTCATTACTTACTAGTAAACACAGCCTGCATTCTATGCATGCAGATGCCTTCCGAACCGCCCTGGCCCCACCCACCCCTTTCCAGTCCCAGCAGGGATAAAGTATGTGGAGTGGAGTGGGGACTCCCACAGCCTTCCATTCCATCCAGTGCATGACTTGACTTGCTCTCTGCTCATGTGCTGGCTGCTGTTTTGAAGCAAAGCGTATCCCCAGTGTCTCAAGGAAGACTTAAAAATGCCCCAATCTCAAACAACTAATAATCGGAGACTGGGCATGCTCTGAATTATAGGTACTTAAATAACTTTCAGCTTTAATGTCTGCCTGGCAGAAATTGGAACGTGGAACTTATGATTGCTCCCTTCTACTCAGAGGTATGGAGAGCATCCTTGACTGATGCTAGGAATCTCCCACCAATCAAGGGTGCTCTCCTCTGAGTGAGGACAAAACATTTCCCACTTCATGGGTGGGGTGGGGTGGGGTGGGGTGGGGGGACGGACAACATCCACCAAGATGAAAGCTGGTGTTATCTGTCCCCTATTCTAAAACCCATTCTCCTTACCTCCATCTGAGCCCCAGAGTTCTTCCCTCCCCTACTGAACCAAGTAGCAGCCAGGCAGGAGGGGGTTTACCTCTGCCTCCACCAGTCGGTTGATTATCGTCTCCAGAGTCTCATGCTTGTAACACTTGAGAACACCCTCAAAGTAGTGGGAGCGATGCTGCAGTGCCTTAGTCACGGTCACGTCCAGGTTGTTGTAAGTCTTCTCAGCAGCTAGGTTCTTATCAGAGGGAGATAAGGGAGAGGGAACACGTGGTGGCATCACCAGCCCTGGCTGACCCAACTCCTCAGCATTACCTGCTGGATCCCTTTTTTATTTAGATGAACCAGCTGGATCTAACCCAGGTAAGTCGGCATGATCTCAGAAAAATTTCACTCCTGACCACAGGAAGTCAGAGAACAAAACCACATCGAACAAGGAAACCCGCATTGGGCTACAGGCCCACCCACACCACCCAGCACTTGATCTCTGGCTAGGAGTAACACAGGAGCAAGCGAGGTTTCCCGTCCTCTTCCACACTTGTGGCTTAAACCAGGTCAGTCTCCCAGGAACCACGACTTCTCCACCTGGCATCTGAGTACTTGCCATTAAAGTTTTCCTATTCCCCTGCCAGCCACATGTGCCTATTCCCCACACCTTCCTTTTGTTTCTGCCACTTAACACCATGATCTGAAGCAGGAGCTAGTTCTGCCCCTCTGGTCCAAAAAACGGCGCTCTGCCATCAATTTAGTGAGCAGAGGCTACATTAGAATTTGCACTGGCAACTTCAGCAATAAAGCCTGCAAGCTGCTTGCCTCCTGCTAAGGCTCCAGAGCCTTCAGCGAGCACCAAAGAAACGCAGCGTGTGAATATTATTCTGTGACTCATCATAAGCCATAATGCCAATGATACAAGCTAATGACTTTTTTATAAAGTGCAGGAGTTCTATTAATACATTTGTCATTCAAAATTTGGCTTTCCCCAGCCCAGAATGTTGATGTTGGCATGGGGGTGGGGGTGGGGACAAGTACACTCAGCCCTCTCTGTAAAACTGTGTCAGGTCTGTAACTGGTCAAGCCAAGAGGACTCCTCATAAGAAACTGCAAATCAAGCGAAATCTATTTTTAATAACGCATTAGGCAGTTATCAAAGACAGAGGGGCACCCTGTGTGTGAAATCATCCCTCTCCCCTCAGATTCTGGATACTCACAATGACATCGAACTTGGAGTAAATGTCTACAACCCGACCTAAAAGAAACAAACAAGTACAGCTTGTGAAAAATAGAAGTGAATTTGAAAAGGAGGAAGCGGGTGGGGAAGCAGCCTGCTAGAAGGCAAGGCAGAACAATTGACTGACCCCTCCCAACCTCACAGTTCAGAGTGTGGCACATGACAAAGGGTGGGCAAGTGTACCACAAAATGATGCTTATGGGATGAATGGTTTTAAAGATTTCACGTAACCATGGAAGGCAAAAAGCAACACAAAGAACTAGAGTCACGAACCAACCAGTCCTTGGTAAGCCAGGGGGGAAAGGAGTAGAAAACAGGATTCTGTTCTGATCCCAAATATGGCAGCCTGATCCCAAGAGTGCCCACTATTCATTTCATTTATGCTCCACGTTTCTGTCCCAGCCTGGCAGATGCCATGACTGATAATCAACCATAATTTAAACTCCATCTAACAGAAATTCCTAGCAGTCAGTATCTTAAAATAATTGATGCAATATACTAAAAACCAAATACTCCAGATGAAAACACGCCATATTTCACACAGAAGTACAACAGCACAAAACACCTAATCCCTGGGCTGTAAAATGAAGGAAGTTTTAATCTGTCTCATTCTGGAGGTCAGAAAGAAGAAGAGTGGGTTTTATACCCTGCTTTTCACTACCCGAAAGAGTCTCAGAGCAGCTTACAATCTCTTTTCCCTTCCCCTCCCCACAACAAACATCCAGTGAGGTAGCTGGGGCTGAGAGAGCTCTGAGAGAACTGCTCTTGTGAGAACAGCTCTGAGAGAACTGTGACTGACTCAAGGTCACCCAGCTGGCTGCACGTGGAGGAGTGGGGAATCAAACCCGGTTCTCCAGATTAGAGTTTGCTGCTCTTAACCACTACACCAAGCTGGCTCTCTGGAAGAGCCCACACAGCATTGTTAGGGCATGAAGCCACAACAAGAGTGCCACTACTGAAAAGGCCTCGCTCCAAATGGAAGCCAGTCTTTCCTTGGATAAAGGAGACACTTGGAGCAGTGCCCTAAGGAATGATTTTATTGAGAAGGGAGGAACATGAGTATAGCAGACCCAGGTATTACAAAGGAAGGGAAATCACGTTCAGGGAAAGTATGAAGACATTTCTTGACCCTGGTAGTAGTGGTGGAAAGTGCCATAAAGTCACACCTAACATGTGGTGACCCTGTTTTCAAGGCAAGAGATGTTTAGCGGTGGCTTGCCATTACCTGCCTCTGCATAGCGACCCTGGACTTCCTTGGCGGTCTCCTGTCCAAATACTAACCAGGGCCACACCTGTTTAGCTTCCCAGATCGGATGAGATCAGGCTAGCCTGGGCCATCCAGGCCATTCCTGACCCTACCAGGCCACAAATGAGGAATCAGAATGGAAAGTGTCATTTTATTCAGCTCTATTTTGAATGCAGTGAGATTCCTTACTCCTGTTGATATTCCACAAAAATGGGCCCAGAGTGCATCCCAGGGATTCCGGAGAAGAAACAATGTTCTTGAGGAACACAAAAACATTAAGCCCAAAGTTCCCAGATAAACACCTACACCTGCTGCACTCCCCATCCTGGTGGCCTCTCACCTGAGTCATCCACCACAGGCAGTGCAGAGACCCTCTGCTGTACGAAGATGCCCAGTGCAACGTAAACAGGGGTGTTAGTCTGGACCATCGCAATGTTTTCGTAGGTGCCAATCTTCAGCTCCTCCAGGCTTTTAGACATGAACTCTGGCTTGGGGAACTCAGCAATCTGCAGAAAAACAAGAGGAAATTTCTTAGGGTAGTTTGGCATTCTATAGGGGGAAAGGAGCAAATTTGCAGCTCAGGGCTATGCCAGAGATGTTGAATTTAAGAAGAGCCATGCTGGATCAGACCAAAGACCTATCTAGCCCCCAGCATTTCGCTCACACCACAGTCAACCAGCTGTCTCTAGGAAGCTCACAAACAGGATGACTGCAACAGCATCATCCTTCCTGTGCACCCCCATCAACGGATTTATAGAAGCATACTACCTCTGATATTGGAGGGATTAGTAGCCACTGATAGCCCAGTCCTCCATGACTTGGTCCACTCCCCTTTTAGAGCCTTCCAAGTTTGCAGCCATGACCACATCTTGCGACAGTGAGTTCCACAAATGAACTATGCACTGAGTGAAGAAATACCACATTTTGCCTATCCTGAATCTCCCACCCTGAAGCTTCAGTGGATGGCCCCAGGTTCTGTCCACTCTGTAGATCCCACACATAATTTTATAAACCTCTATCATGTCTTCCCTTACATGCCTTCTTTTTCTAGGCTAAACAGTCCTAAGCGTTTTAACCAGTCCTCATAGGGCAGCTGCTCTAGCCCCCAAATCATTTTGGTTGCTCTTTTCTGCACCTTTTCAAGCTCTACAATATCCTTTTCCAGGTGAAATGACCAGAACTGTACTCATTATTCCAAGTGCGGTCTCCCCATAGATTTGTATAAAGGCAACCTGATGGTGGCAGGTTTATTAATTATGGCCAACATGGAATTTGCCTTTTGTCCACAGCAGGCACACACTGGGTCAACATTTCATTGTGCTATCCACTGGCACTCCAAGGTGGTCTGTTGCTGCCCACTCAGATCCCATCAGTGTATATGTGAAGCTGGGATTATTTGTCTCAATATGCATCACTTTACATTTGTTCACACTGAATCTCATTTGCCATTTTAATGCCCACTCCTTCAGTTTGAAGAGATCCATTTGGAGCTCTTTGCAACCTGTTTTTGTCTTGACTACCCTAAATAATTTGGTGTCACCTGCAAACTTTGCCACCTCACTATCCACGACTAACTCCAGTCCATTTAACAAGTTGAAAAGCACCAGTTCCAACAAAGATCCCCAAGGGACCTTGCTGCTCACATCTCTCCACTCTGACCGTTTATTCCTACTCTCTGCTTCCTGTTTTTTAGCCAATTTACAAGCCATAAGAGGTCCTCTTATTCCATGACTGAAGTTTGCTCAGTCTTTGTCAAAAACCTTGGGGAAATCCATATAAACTATATCTATTGGCTCATTCATGTCCAAATGTTTACTGACACTTTCAAAGAACATTTTATTTATATTTACATTCATATCCTGCCCTCCCCGCCATTCAGCAGGCTGAGGGCAGCTAACAGCATATACAAAAATACATTAAAATTCCGTTAAAACTATCAATCAATGTAAAACTATGCTGGTTTTTATTCCAAAGGGCCTGTCCTTCTATATGCTTGACAATTTTATCTTTAATAATGCTTTCTATCAGTTTACCTGGAGCAGACACTAGGCCTGTAATTTCCTAGATCCCCCTAGATCCTTTTTTAAAAATGGGAGTTACACTGGCCACTCTCCAATCCTCTGGTACAGAGGCTAGTCTTAGGGACATATTGCATATCATAGTTAGAAGATCAGCATTTGAGTTCTTTAAGAACTTTAGGATGGACACCATCTAGTCCTGGTGATTTGTTAGTTTGCAATTTGTCTGTAAGTTCTAGAACTTTCTCCCTGGGCACTTCTATTTGCCTAAGCTCTACATCCTCTTTCTCCTGAGAGAGAGTGAGAGCATGGTGTAGTGGTTAAGAGTGGCAGACTCTAATCTAGAGAATCAGGTTTGATTCCTGACTCCTCCACATGAAGCCTCCAGTCATAGTTCTCTGAGGACTCTCTCAGCCCCACCTACCTCATAAGGTGCCTGTTGTGGGAGAGGAAGGAAATGTGATTGTAAACCACTTTGAGACTCCTTAAAGTAGAGAAAAGCGGCGTATAAAAACCTACTGTTCTTCTGAAAGCATCCTTAGGAACAGGTAGTTGCCTTATATCTTGAGCAGTGAAGACAGATGAGAAAATTCATTTATCTTGTCACCCTATCCTCCTTTAGTATGCCTTTAATTCAGTGGTCATCCAATGGTCCAACTGCTTCCCTAGTTGGTTTCCTGCTCGTAACGTATTTAAAGGATTCCTTATTGTTGGTCCTTAGGCTTTTAGCAATACGTTCCTCAAAATCCTTTTTTGCATCCCTGTCCGCTTGGATTTTGTTTGTGGAAGTTTTGTCTTGATTTTTGTTTGCCTCATTTGGGTAAGCCTTTCAGTTTCAGAAGAAAGCCTTTTTTACTCTCCCTCACCCTGCTTGTTAGCAGGGTCACCGTTTCCAATCTGTCCAACTGCCTCCACAACTTGCACTAGGTTCTGGGCAGCACAACTGAGGATTAAGTCCCGGGTCACTTCCCCTCTGGTCTGTTCTATCACCAGCTGGTCTAAGGCAAAGTCATTTAGGGTATCTAGAAACATTACCACTTTAGTATGCTTGGAACGTGCATTTATGCAGTCAATATGAGGGTAGTTGCCCATTATTACAACTCCCTTTCCTTTGAATGCCTCCCCGATTTTGTTTTCCATCTCACGATCACCATGAGCATTCTGGTCAGGGGGCTGATAGCACATTTGGTGTTGGGTATTGTCACTGACAGCAGTTCTGTGGAGGAGCTGGCCCTTTTCAAGATTTCTAGTTTGTTAGACATTATGCCCTCCTTGATATACATAGGAACACCTCCTCCAGCATACCCTTTCCTGTCATTTCTATAGAGTTTGTATCTAGGGATAACCATGTCCCACTGGTTCTCTCTCTTCCACCAAGTTTCTGATCTACTCAATATATGTTATCTCTTAAAACCGAGCATTCTACCTTCCCCATTTTGGGTCAGAGGCTTCTGGTATTTGCATAGAAACACCACCATACAAGGTTTCTCTCTGGACATCTCTGGTGCATGCCTTTTCCACTCCGGCTCTTTAGTCTCTTTGAGTGGCTATCCTGCTTTACTTTATCCTCACTTTCCTTATCCGCCCAATCCCCATTTGTGCAATCGGAAGCATTCCCCCCTTTGTCCCTTTGCAACAAATCTGCCCGAATCAGATATTTTCCAGTTCCTGTTGGCTTTCCCCCAGGTTCAGCTTAAAAGTTGCTCTGTCACCTTTTTTTATGTTACGTGCCAGCAGTCCAGTTCCATTCTGGTTCAAGTGGAACCCATCCCTTTTGTACAGGCTCATTTGTCCCAAAATGTCCTGCAGTGCCTAACAAATTTAAAGCCCTCCTCTCTACACCATCATTTCATCCATGCATTGAGACTCCCCAACTGTGCCTGTCTAGTTGGCCTTGCAGTGGAACAGGTAGCATTTGGAAGAGGCTACCTTGGAAGTCCTGGCTTTTATTCTCCTCCCTAGCAGCCTAAATTTGGCTTCCAGGACCTCATAACTACACTTCCCCACATCACTGGTGCCAATATGCACCATGACCACTGACTCTATCCCGGCACTATCCACCAAGTTTTCCGGATGAGGGGTGATGTCTGCAGCCTTTGTGCCAAGCAGGCAATTCCCTATGTGGTCTACACACCTGTCACAAACCCAGCTATCCATATGTCTAATGATTGAATCTCCCACTATGTCAAGCCTCTTGGAGGCATATCCTTGGTTGAAATTCAGCTGCTTTGATACCAAAACCAGTAACAAATCAAAGCCAAACCACTCATAATCTGATGGGAACAATGCAAGGAGTGTAAATATGAAAAACACTAAGGCCAGTGTGTGGCAACAGACAGCCTTTAAGATTTTGATCCTTTGTGCACCATGAGTTATTCTTCATCTCTCCATATGCCAGAGGGAAAAGGCTTGGGGATCAGACAGTAATTAATGGCTGCTTTATAGACCAAGGTTGCTATTGTGGGTAGAGATAATTCTACTCTGATCATAGCTGAAGGTGTTGATGGCAGAACAGCTAACAACCTGTGAGCAAATTTGTTTTGAGAAATTTCTAAAGACTGGAGATTTCCAGAGCCCCAAATTGCTGCTCTATATAGAAACTGGGGCAGTAGTTTCATTTTATAAATTTCTATAGTTAAAGAAATCAGACTACCTCCTCTTTCCCTATACAATCTAAGGATACCAAGGACAGCTTTTTCAAGGTTATACTTAGCATAGTCAATATGAGGCATCCAAGAGCCTGACTGATGAAACATCATCCCTAAATATTCAAAGCTAGATAGCTGTTCGAATGGTTTCTTATCCATTTATGGTAAGGCACCCTTCTACCAAAAATCATAATCTTGGTTTTATCATAATTTACTTTAAGTAGGGGTTTTTTTTACAGTAGGAGCTGAACTGTCTCAACAGCCTTCTAAGACCAGTTTGACTATGGGAAACTAGAAGTGTGCCATCTGTGCAATGCAAACTTGAAATATTCTTTCCTCCTACTTTGAATGGAAAGAAATGGGGTCCCGACAGGTATTCTACAATATCATTTATGTCTAGACTGAAAAGCAGCGGGGCCAAAATACAGCCTTGACAGACCCTTTCGGTGCTTTTAACTGAGCTAGACAATTGGCCATGGACACCCAATCTGATCTGGTGTCCATATTAAGGCCTTTTATATGGTCTAGCAGCCTGTTATCTATGTTCATATTGCTTCATTTTCACCACAAATGGTATCTTGAGATGGAATCTAATATGGCTTTAAGATCCATAAATGCCACATATAGTTGCCTAGATTATCTATTTGAATATTTATTGATAAAGAAGTTGTAGTAGAAGGCAGTGGTCAAAGGTGGAATACTCCTGCCTAAATCCAATTTGCCCTGGTGCTAGCAAGTTATTTTCAGCTACCCATCTCTTGCATAAAGCATTCCTATTACATCCAGCAAGCTTATTGGTCTATAGTTATCTCTGCCAATATGGTCCTCCTTCTTATAAATGGGCACCACAATAGAAGAGGTCCATTCCTGGGGGAACCTACCAGACCTATCTATATGAGTAAACAGGGTGGCTAAAACAGACACCCAGCAGTCCTGGAAAGCCTTAAGCAAATCAAGTGGGATAAAATTTTCACCCAGGGTTTTTTACTCCTAATTATAGAAATTGGGGATTTTATTTCACTGGCAGATACAGGATGTCACTCAGACGAGTTGGTTAATGGAATCATCACAGACACTTGACTACATTTTTGTTGTGGGCTTGATCATTTTATAAAATTTAGAAAAGTCGTCCTCCCAGCAGACATACAGGAAACAAACTCATACTTTATGTCTCTCGGAATTAAGGCCAAGGCAAGCTGTTGCCAAGATTCTCTTATTGAGGAAAGTTTTTTCTCTGAGTTATTACAGAGCTCAAAGATAGATTTAGGTAAGCAGTTTGTTTCATTCTGCTTGTACACCCTAATCACATGTCTCAGTTGTTTTTTCATATTTGAGCATTTTCTATCAAACCAGTTAATCTTAAATTGCCCTCTTCCATTTGATATTCCAATATTCTTAATGAGGAAAGGCCTCAAGGATTCAGTTAACTCTCCATATAGTGTTAGGACTATATCTTATGTCTTTTGCCGCAAGAAATTTTTCCCTGAGCTCAGAAAGTGGCTCAGCATTCGGCACCTGCTCTAATTTGTTTTGAAGTGCATAGGTTCATCTCAAACTGACACTGGCTGCAATTTCAATATGAGGTACTGATATCCCACAGAGCTTCAGAGATACAAAATATAAATGGTTGATGGTCACTGTCCAAAAGTGACCTTATTTCAAAATGTCATATATTATCACAAGGAGATGATGATATTAGTACATAATCACACTTGCTGTCTTCTGATTATAAGTGAATTCCCCACGTTTATCTCTCTCTAAGTTACCATTTAATATTACAAATATAAGCTTGCTTGTTGATTGGCTGACTATTACTCCATGTTTATTAACCAAGGAGTCTTTTGTTTCCCTCCTGCCATTATAAAGATCATCATCATAAGCATTTCCCCTGTCCTTTAAGCTACCATTCCCAAAGCAAGCATTAAAGTCATTTAACAGTATTATTTGTGCCTTAGGATATTTAATCTCAAATTCATAGATGTAATTTCTGAAGTCAGGCCAGCAGTTCTCATAACCAAAAGGCGAGGAACGGGGAGGAATACATACATTGACAGCCAAAATAACCTGATATTTAAAAGTCAAGAGACAAGCCATTGCTAAGGTTCTTAAGGGAGGAAGCAATGCTGCACCATACTTCACTGACATAGAAATCAAACATGCCAGCCTCCCTGGAGGGCGTCCTTCAGTCGTTGGGAGGGTGGCATTGAGTGGAAGTGAGGTGCTGAAATTCCTCTGGACTGAACCAGATATCATAGCCCAGGACTCAGGAAGAACAAGGGAGCCACCGGAGTCAGATGGATGGACCAAACAACTCTAGTCTGGCAACAAGTTTCCTTTTCTCCTTTTTGCTCCATCTCAACAACCATACAAACTTGCTGACAGTTTTAGTATTCCCACTAGAGCAGGAACCAGAGACAAAACGGCAGAAAAACAGGGGGGATTCCACCAGCAGCACCCAGAAAATAAATCATAACAATGCTATGCTCACAGCAAATGCCCAGAGACTAGCACAACTAATTTTATAATTGTTCTCAAAGTCAATGCACGATTTCTCACTAGCCTGCAAATGCCAGTCTGTGAAGATAAGATAAACAGCCACCAAAGAGTGGGAGACTGAATTAAAAAAACCCGCTGGTTCTCTACAAATTAGGAAAGACAGTGATTCTCTCCCCGAAGGGTTCAAACTTCAAGCCAGCTGTATTTTATCAAAATGTGGTGCTCAGGTTAACATAAGTCTCTTAAAACCACAATTTAGGCAGGCACATCACACTGATGTGTCCACTCAGGACACCACCTTCCCCCCTCCAGTTTGGATACTTGGTGATTTAAAAAACAACAGTAGTGTCATGCTAGAATAGCCAACATTCTGTACAGATAAAAAGTGAAATCCACAACTTATGGAAATGTACCTCAATTTGCAAGAAGTTTATTCATTTTGCATGCTTTAATTCTTCTTTTGTTATTCAAGAAGAGAATCAAGGAGACATGCCATACACCAGAGGTGCAAGGAGACATCCCCCATTCAGTAGCACGAATGAGCTTTAAAGCACTTAGCTTGCTGAACAGGAGTTTTGTGGCATATTAAAAACTAACATCTTTTTATTCCAACATAAGCTTTCCTGAACTAGTGCCTACTTCATCAGATGCATGTAATGGGTCCTCACCAGGCAGACATACATGCAGAATCTATAAGGTGCCACAAAACTCCTATTTATTTTTGTTGCGACAGACTAACATGCTGCTTATCCCTCCAGAAATAAAATCAAGTACCAATTAAACAGCACCATGCAAACCACTTGTCATAACAAATGAGAGTCTGTGGTACATTCAGTGCTGTATCCCTGCCGCAAAATGATGGAACAAGAGAATGACTGGGGTTCATGGGATATACAGAGACTGTAAGTAGAAGTCAGGACTGGATCCATGATGAGAAAGCAGGATCTGCAAAGAAGTCTCTATTGCAAGCCTGTAAAACCACAGACTCCACTCAGATCTTAAGAGATTCATGGTTCCTAGGCCAAATCCAGATCACTGAGGAGTACTATATGGCCCTGAGTTATCTACACATGAATCACGATGGGTACCTGGAGGGAGCTGGATGGCTGTTTGCCAGCAGCTCACTTTAAGGAGTGATAACAGGGGGATGCTTTGTCTACCCAACAGTAACCTCCAATAAAGCTAGCCACAGATACCAAGGATTTAGAACCCTCAAAGAGCCCAGAGGCCCACACTCAAACATCTATGCACAGAGTTTTCCCATGTTTCTGCAGCCCCTGACTCCCTGGAAGTTCATTTCTGGGATCCATGTGGAGGAACAGCCGTATGGGTCGGTGTGCTGAGGTGAGGAGGGGCAAAGAGATGACATCAACCCCTTTTCTCAGCAGATTTGGACTTGCAGGAGAAGGAGGAGCAATTTCACCCCTTTGTTCTTCTTGCCTCCAGGCCCCCCAACCTATAGGGCTGTTCCTCAGCCGTGGCCTTGCAAATCCTGGGAAGGGGCTGAAGACACGGACACAGGAAAAGCCTGCCTCACGATGCACAGAATGGTAGGACCTGAAGGGGCCGCTGCCCTCTTCTTTAGGTTTACTGACCTGAGTATAAGAAACAAAATGAAAAGGCGGATGGGACTCAAATATTCATCTATTTACTTCATTTATACCCCACCTTCACACACACACACCCCCGAAGCCAAAAATCAGCTTACATTGTTCTCCTCTGCTCCATTTCATCCCCACAACAACTCCGCGAGGTCAGTTAGGCTGAAAATGTGTAAATGGCCTGAGGTCATCCAGCAAGCTTCACAGGCAGAGTGTGGATTCAAACCTGGGTCTCCTCAACCCTAGTCTGACACTAAAACCACTACACCATACTGCATACACACAACAAGTGTCACAACTACAGTCCTCAGTGTGGGATCAGTGAAAGAGCACAGCACGGTACAAAGTATCTCTACTACACATCACCTTACTCTGAGCACTCACAAAGAGCTTGAGGAACTTGAGGATACGCTTGTGAGTCAGGATATACAGTGTGTTCCCCGAGTCGGGGTCGATGACGGGCAGACGGTGAATCTTGTTCCGAATCAGTGAGGTGACGGCATCATACAGGCTGGAAGTCACAAGAGGGATGGGAGCAGGGGGAATATATCACATCTGTGAAGCAAGGAGGACACATGGATGCCTGGATTCTCTCTCTAGCTCCGTGAGAGATGTTCTTTCTAAAGGCTACAGGGAGGCAGAAGAGCAGCTCAGATTCTTTTATCTATGCTCAGAAGGGATCCAGTGGACTGATTTCTGGGTTCAGGTCCGTTTATACTTCCATTCTATCCCAATGACTCAAGAAGACAAGGGGGGTGACAAAAAAAGTGTTATTTTGTAATCCAGTCCCATGACTCCCCCCCCATGGCTGAAGAAGATGACAGGGTCCTACTCTAACTCTAATTGGTCCCGAATAAACAACAATGGAGTTGGGTCCTCTTTCATAGGCTTGGTTCAGAACAGCCCAATTTTGTATTCTCAAGAGCCCCTTAATTCCCCAGGCAGTAGTGTCAGACAGCAGAAATATTTTGCCACACGAATGGATCTCTTTAGGGATATCGGGCTCTGCATTCAACTAGCAGTAAAAGTTTCTCATTTATGGAGCATGTGAACTCAGACTTAGCTGAGACTTTACATACAAAATCCAAGAAAGAGACAGGCGACATATGATGTATTGAATCAGATCACCTTTGACCTATCAAGGTCAGTACTGTCTACTTTTGACTAGCAGTGCCTCTGCAAGGCCTCTGGAAGAGGTCTTTCACATCACATACTACCTAATACTTCTAACTGGAAATGCTGGGATTGAACCTGGGGCCATCTGTATGCAAAGCACCACCACCTGAGCCGTGGGGGAGGGAAGAGAGGTGGCAAATATTTTATTGTACCCTGACTGAAACTCGGCAGGGCTACCAGGAGTCTGGAAAAAACGGCTTTGGAGCTCAGATCCAGCCAGTGGGGCCCACCTTGGTCTAGGACTAGTCACTCTCTTTCTGTTCCCCATCTGTGAAGGAGGTGTAGTGGTGACCGCCATTTCAGATGGCTGCTGGAAAGGCAACTATAATCAAGAACAGAGAAGACTCCACTAGTAACTTAAAGACTAAAATAATTTATTCCAGCATAAGCCGTTGTCCACTCTGACTCGCAAAATGTAAAATGCTTCACTGTTTGAGAACCTTCCATAGAAACTGCCCATTTACTTCCAAGCCTCTCCCATAATTATGCAGTCCAGAAACCTGGGGGAGGGGAGGGGAGGGAAACCAAGGAATAAATGAATAAAATGCTCTGTACTCATCTAGTGGTGGCTTTGGCAGGGAGTACTGAGGTATATGCCAGGTGGGAAAACAGGCAGAAAGGCAGAGTAGCCAACAGGCCTCAGCAGAATCTCTTACCTGGCGCTGGGTGAAATGCAGACCAGTGGCTTGAAAGAGTCCTGCAGATAAACTTCTGCATGGGACAGAAAATGTCAGTTAGCCAGATGCACCTCTGTCTGGAGAAGGGGAGGGAGAAAGAGAACCTGCAGCAAGTGATGCTAGAGATGGGCGTGTCTTATGACCAGCAACTTTCTCCACTCACAGTGCTGCCCGCCTATCCAGAACTAGCTGCTGTTCTGTAGGCCCGCCACCATCATCCTTACCTCGCCAAGTTTCAATCTTGTGTTCCTCCAGCTCGTAGATCTGTACCTGAATGTGTTTTAGAAAGAGGAGGATATCAATGAGACAGAAGCCATCTTGTCACATATCTACTCCTATTACTCCAGGAAGCTCTAGCCTGGATAATTCAGGGTGGAATTTACTTGCCCATGATAAACATGTTATCCTGGCAATGTCAAAACATCATCCAGTTGATTTAAGCCTTGGGTCTCAGTGAGAAACTAGCTTCCTCAAGATTGGCCATTAAGTTCTGCCTTCCAAACCCTGCTCACTATGCCCCTCCCCTTCAGAAGTGAGGCAGGCAGTAATTAGAGACAGGACTTTTTCAGTGGTGGCACCTAACCCATCAAGGGCCCTTCCCCTTGAGGCTCACCTGGCACCTACAATGTTCTCTTCTAGGCACCAAACAAAAACATTTCCTTTTACCCAGGCTTTTAAACTAAGAAGTTCTTATCTTTTTAGTGATTTCACTATCTACTTCTTGTCTAAGGCCTGTTTTATGAATATTTTCATGCTCTTTTTATGTCACTGACTTGTTTTTAAATGGCTTGCTTTGTAAATAATCAAAACAAAACCAATAATTTTATGACACTGTTTTTACTTGAAAGCTGCATTGAGCAGAACCATGTAGAGGTGGAATAAAAATATGAAGTAAATACATTGTTGGGAGGTTGGAAAAGGAGACAAAAAGCCTCTCCTCGACCCTTTCCTAATCCAGTGTGTATCTGGGTTGGTCCAGTTGGCAGTGCAGTCATCCAAAAACACTGAGTCTTCACAACTGGCCCTTTTAAACTGGAAGACGAAATGTTAGCATGAAGAACTCTAACTTAAATTACTTGAAGACTCATTTTCTTTGTGTTTTTGTGTATTTAGGTAAAATATTTTTAAATTTTCCTCTGCAACAACAGTGTCTAGAAACTTAACCAAAAGAAAACTCCAGGATCCCATAGTGGCTAGCATATCTGTTCTGATAACCATAATGCCAGTGAGAGAAAGAGGAGGAGAAAGGGGAGATTGGATTTATACCCCGCCCTTCACTCAGAGTCTCAGAGCAGATTACAATCTTCTTTCCATTCCACTCCCCACAACAGACACCCTGTGAGGTAGATGAGGCTGAGAGATTGCTTTCAAGGACTGCTCTTAAGAGAACAGCTCTGAAAGAACTTGTGTCACACCAAGGTCACACCAGCAGCTGCATATGGAGGAGTGGGGAATCAAACCCGGTTCTCCCAGATTAGAGTCCATTACACCAAACTAGAGACTCCTTTGCACAGAAGGAAAGGGGATGATGAAGCTTAGTGTGTGCTTACCATGGCTGACTTGTAGTAGCGATGCAGGATGTTGATGAAGTCTGTGATTGTCAGCATTCCTACAGAGCAAAGAAGAGGTGGGGCAGAGGTCAGCTCCACCCTATAGGCAATTGGTTGGGAGGCGGCAAGGAAAGATCTTTGACTTCTCTCACTTCTCCTCCAGAGGACAGACACTCACCCACAAAGCTTTGCTTTTTGCTGTCCCAGAGTGGAGCGGCCCGCACACCATTGGTCACCAATGCAAAGAAAGCTTTCTTCACCTATAAGCCAGAAAAAGCAAGAGAGAATTCCACACAATGGGGCCAGGATGCTACACAAGCTGCTCCTTCAGTATGAGAAACCCTTTTGACTCCTGTTCTTACTGAGAGAGGAGTTACAGAAGGAGCACAAGAGTGGGTTATCTCTCTAAAGAATTACAGAGGTGTGGTTGTTGGAACACATGAAGCTGCCTTGTACCCAGTCAGACCATTAGTCTATCAAGGTCAGCATTGTCTACTCTGACTGGCAGACACTTTCCAGTGTCTCAGGTGGAGGTCTTTCACATCACTTACTACCTGAGCCTTTTAACTGGAGAGGCCAGGGACAGGACCTAGAATATTCTGCAAAGAAAGCAGGGTGCTTCACCGTGGTCCTTGTAGCACCTTAGAGATTGATGGTTCACACACATACAAGTGCAGGCACAAAGGAAAAAACACTATGAACTGTGGGCTGAAAGGCCTTGAGATGGCATGTGCAACTGCAGTTTTGTCCCATTTTGCTTCCCCATGTGCATCCACCCACCATAGAGAGAGAAGTCCTCCCTCTCCAGGTGGCAAAGCAGGGAAGGAATCTTCATGTGACTTCCTTCATGGGACAAGGGTTTCAAACTCTATTCCAGAGAATGCTTGAGTTCCCTTTAGAAGCTTATTAGAAGTCCTCCTTTATGTGAAAACTCAGTAATGATGGACGAAGAGAGTTGGCCGGCAATTACCATTCTTCACATCCTGTGAACAGACTACTGGTACAGTCCAGGTCATGATCACAGTGGGTCAACAGGAAGGACAAAAAGGCCTTGAAAATGAGCCCTGCGTGAACCAGATACACCCTACAATCCTCTGCATTATACTGGGGCTCGTGGCAGAGATGTGGAAAAGATCCATGAAGGCAGAAAAGCTGGAAACCATTGCTGTATATAAAGAATGAGTAAAGGAGTAATGTGCCCTCCAGAATACCCTCACAGATCTACTCAACTACCTTGTGACCTTGGGCTTATTTATGTACAAATATTACCACCTTAACCATATTTCAATTCATCACTGCTTACATGTTGGACCACTTGTCATATCAAATGTTAACAAATGTGCATCTGTTACCATGTGAACACAAAAGCAGGAACTGTACCCAATTCTAGGTAAGAATACCAGTATGGTAACTTGCATTCATTCTTTTTAGATTTGCTGGTGTGTGTGTCTGACATACTGTTACGTACCATAAGTCTTTACAATAGGGACAAGCTAAAAAAAAGCCAGCAAACAATTGTATCATACAACTATAATGTACTGGAAGTTATCCACTGGTTCAGTGTTTTGTTGGCTTAGTGAACAGTCTTGACAAGATATCCTTTCAGGACGAATACCTAACATTGAATACATTGTCGGAGATTCAGGTGAAACCAGTCTCCAATTCTCTTTCAGACATTAGGCTACGCTTTGATGGAGGGGCCAATTTAATTCATATTCTTCCCCCCCTCCCCAAGTTAACTCAAAGTGACTAACAAGAATGATAAACCATATTATCCACACCACAGTCTTGTGAGGTGTGTGTGCGCGCACACATGTGCGAGAGAGAGAGAGAGAATATCTGATTGGTGCAGTGTTACCCAGAGATCTATAGCTGATCCAAGTATTTGAACCCAATCTCCTCAGTCAGGCTTTGATCCACTACAACAACCCAGTGCCACTAATCTGCAAGTGCCCTCTGTCAAATTATATGCCATCAAGTCAGAACCGGTCCCCAAATATAACAATCCCTTGGGTTTTTCCCCTACTATTAAGCTTTCTATCGTGCATGCTGTATCATTGCCCTTCATTGTACTGTTCAGAAGCATCGAAATATTAATATTAACCTTGGAATCCTGGCCTACTTTGCACACCCTAATGGAGGAAACCGCCTCGCCCTTCCCAACAGAATGCTGCTCACCTGCAGGGAAGTATCGAACACAACAAGCTTGGAGCTTGTGGGGATGAGGTCATAGCAGCGATGTGACTTCATGAAGCATGTGTAGATGCCGCTGCTGGAATCCCCATCAGTGGCTGGAAATAGATTAGTAACAGATGAACACAGCCTGCTGGCACACACATCAAAGAGCATGAAGGGTCAGAAACATAGAGAGATAATGGTGCCACAGCCCAAGGAGGAAGAATTTTCAGAAGTGGATGGCATGCTGAGAGCCATCCGCTTGAGGGTCAGTTCAGGAGACTTGCTGTCTCCACTGCTCTGTATTCTTTGTGCAGCATTATTACAGAGTAATATGAAGAAAAAAAGAACCGTGCCTAAAGGCATTAATAATACACTAACAATATTATTGTCAGGGCTACATACTTTATGCTTTTTTAAAAAAAGACTTGCATACATTACAAGGGGGAAAAACCAAGCAACCCTACATATATTTGCTTATATGTTGCATAATTTGTTATGTTGTTGCTACTCATGCAGAGTGCCAATGTCTCACTCTGACTTCCAGATCACCAAGCACATTCCACAGGTCTTCCTGAAGCCATTTCCACAGGCACATGGGCCACATTATTTGCTTTTTAAAGCCAGAAGCTGAGATTCCCAGGTCACATCTGCAGCAGACAGGAGGCTGGGGTGGAATCCAAGGCTCTCCTTTGGGAACACTTACTACAGAGCAAAGGAATACCAGCTCAGGAAAAGTGGAGCTGTGGGATGGAGAGGCGTTTTGTTCCAATGAGTCCTTTGCTCAGAGATGTTCAGTTATCACTTTGAGAGGGAAGAAGCAATGTTGACTTGCTCTGCATGCAAAACTGTGTGATGACGACACTGTTCACATCTGTTGGGATTGTTTCCCTAGAGGATACCTAATTGCTAGACAGCTAAGACTGACCAACTTGGAGACACAGAAGCTGAGAGAGACTTGGATCCAGAGTAGTCTTTCTGTAGACAGAAGTAATTCCACCCGTGGAGCACAATCTTTCTGACTGTCCCTTTTGGTAGAAGCCAGAAGTCTCCCTGGAAATCCTATTCTTGGAGATCCCCAGGAACTGGATTCTGGGGAGCATTCTGGGTTGCCACAGGAAAGGCCAGAAAGTTGTGCTCCATGGGCTGAAATCCTTGTGCCCACAGAATTCCTGCTCTAGATCCAAACCAAAGCCTTATAGCTCCGGCAGGATATACAAGACGCAGCCAGCTGAGAAAGCCCTGTTGAGAGACCTACACCCGTGGGAAACCTCAAGATAAGCTGGCAGTGCTTCCTGAGAGATCCCAAGATCCTCCAATGCCTGATGGTACCTTCTGCTTTGGAGCATTCTCCAGCACCCTGCAAACCCTCACCCCAGTCACTGCACGTACAATAGAAACCCAGCTAAGTAGGTAGTAACTGGTGCTTTGCTTCTCTGCAGGAAAACATGCTGTAAATTCTTCTGATTCACAGTTAAGAGTGTACAGACCATGAGTTGTCAGCATCCTCCTTAGCCCAGGAAATGCAAGGCTACAAGAAACCAGCATAATACCCACAAGGCAGAGTAGATTATGACCTCCTATGGGCCAATCTGAAATGCATCTTCCCAAAACTGCGCCCAAATGTTCCCTACCAGATATCCCACAGATCATTCTGTTCACCCCATTCCCACATGCTTCACTCACCTTCTGATAAGGGTAAGCATTTCTCCAACCCGGTCTCTGGAATGGTACCCTGCAGAGAGGGAGAAGGAGAGAGATGAGCGAGGTGTGGGCACGGCAAGCAATGAGCCCTCAGATGGTCCATCCTATCTCCTGGAATGGATGGGAACAAGCCCTCTTGGCCAACTAACAACATTATTCATATTGTGGGTTTTAATAGATTTTATTAAAATTGCGTACACAAGCATGTGTACACATAATACTTCTGTAAAATGAAGCGTGCACCGACATCATCTCAGGCAGAGGTATTCCTTGTGGTGTGAAAGAGCAAGAGGGAATGCTTCTTCTAAGATGGCATCTGCCAGCCACTGGTTTCCATAAAGTTCTTAATAGAAAGTAATGGAGTGGGGCAGCTTTTTAATACACCACCGTGGTGCAGTGGTGGACTGGGATCTGGGAGCCCCAGATTTAGCTCCCCACACTGTCATGAATTCTGCTAGGAGACCTTGAGCCCAGACATTCTCTCAGGCCACAGTCACATACACTAAATAATCCACTTTCAATGCACTTTCCAAATGGATTTTCCCAGTTCACACAGGAAAAATCCAATTGGAAAGTGCACTGAAAGTGGATTATTTTGTATGTGTGACCGCAGCCTCAGTCTCACTTACCTTACAGGGTTGTTAGTGTGAGGATAAAACAAGGAAGGCTGAATGCCCCTCCAAGCTGCCTAGAGGAAGGATGGGATAAAAAATGTCCTAGCTTTTAAATCAGCCAGCTAAATGGCACCATCCTGAGAATTACATGGAGGAATCAGAATCTCTCTCAGAGAACCAGACCTGGAGTTGCACAATTGCAAAGCTGTTCTCAGCAGGCAGGCTGGGGTGATGTCTCTTTGGTGAAAGGGAGATAACCCCCTCGCCCAAACTTGTTACAGCAGAAGACAGACACTCAAGAAGAAGTGAAATGTTGAAAGGAATTTCACCACAGCTAGAATACAAACAACTCAGAACTAAAAGGAATGGGGTGCAGCGGGCATCCAGCTATCCACCTTTCCAGCTAGCCAGATAACGCTAGGGCCAGCAGTGTCCTATAATGGAGAAACTGCCAGACATTGACTGAGGGAGACTATATCCAACCCCCCTTCCTCAGTCACAGCACATACATTCTGAGCATTCCTCAACCAAACCTTCCTCACGTGGTTCCAAGGATAAAGTGGAGAAGACCCACATGTATCTCCCTGACCTCCCATTGAGGCACAATGGATCTGTCTCTGAAAACCTGAGGAAAACCAACAAGCACCTTCTTCATTTGTGTCCAGAACACAACTAAGCACCCCACAATGGGCCAGAATGGCTAACCCAGGACAGGCTAGTTGCACTTGCTTCACCGTTCAGCTATAGCCTCCAATTTAGAAGATCCACTTGCTTAAACCTGGGAAATGCTGAGAAGAGCACTTCCACAGGCTTCTTCCCAGCTGCTGGAAGGAAGGAATTGTGCCCTCTGACTTCTGTCCTTTCTCCCACGAAACTTTCATTAGTTCCTACATCAGCCTGTTTTCTTCTTTCAGGGTATGACAAAGCCCAGCTGTCAGTACTTCCAAGACAGGAGACATTCGTCTACACAGGCTTCTTGCCTACAGATACTGATCGTGTTGAAACAAGGAAGGGCCTCCGGCCCCATAGCAAGGCAGAAAACCAGAAAGGGCTACCAGAGGGTGCAATTTAAAAACGACACTCATTACACTCCAAACAATAGTCCACATAGAGGAAGAAGTTTTGACTACACCAGACAAGCACGCTCTGGGTTACATTCTCTCTAACAGTAATACAAAGGGAAACTGGAAAATCAGGATCCATAAGCAGGTTGGTTTACTTGAAGTTCTATCACCAAAGCTCTCTCTCTGGGTATGAGCCATGGTTTTGAATGAACAAGTTTTGAACGAAAAATCATAGGAGTTGGATGCACACAACATTCCTCCACTCATGCAATTTCCCAGTTATTGACTGCAAACATATGAAGCAAAATGGAGGGGGGGAGCCTCTCTCACTCACGTGGAAGCACAACTTCCACGGCACTATTCAAATATCTTAACACAATTCTCTAACATTCATCTTGAGGTAGCCAACTGGCAGCCAGAAGATCCAACCAAGTCTTAAGGTGTGCCATGTGGTAAAAACCAGTTTCCCATCAAAGAAAGAGAGAAATTATTTCAAATAAGAGTTTTCACACTTCGCTACACCTCCCTTTGCATAGAATGCCCCAGCTGTGACTTGGTTATATGTGCTTCACAACCGTAAAGCTTTCACTACTAGTGGACTCCCACTTTGCTATGGAATCTGTACATGCATGGGGTGAGCAGTTTAGGGGGTTTTGCAGCCTCTGAGAAGATAGAAATAGGTCACCCCTTTCACTGGTATAGGGCTGTAAAGTTTAAACACTGATTTTGTGTATGCATGTGTATGTTTTTCCACATCTGGTTCAAACTGATCTGGAGAAACTTACCCCACAAGGTCTCCTTCAGAACACCTGAGATTCATGAATGTGGGTACATTTTAGGCAGCTGACCGCATTAACTGCATGAGTCTGCACAGGACCACAAATCCCCACTTTTTATCCCAGCACACACTGGTTTCAAATGAAAACAGTTCCTATAATGGCATGCAGCCTCCATCATATTAGCACAAACGTACATATTCCTTCATCAGCCCCACTGCAACTTTAGCATTGTCCCAGAGACTCATGCTCTAAAAGTACTACCATCATGGTATAAATGTTCCCTCTGGTTGTTCTCTGCCTGCAGTATCCAGGAGTGGCTAAGCTATTTCTTCTGCTGTAGCTACACAGCAACTTGCATGCTATGCAATGCAGGAGCAGCTCAGGAAATACAAAAAAAGAATGGGGCGTAGAAAAGAAAAGGTCACTGGCTCAGCGGTAATAAGTCTGTTCGTGCGCAGCAAAAAGCAAATGTATCAGAGAGAAGATATAAAAATAGCATGCTGTAATTTAAAGAAAAGGTGACAAATGCCGGTTAGAGATGGTGTATGTCAAAAAAATCCAACTTTCCAAAGGTTCCAAAAAGATGCTGAAGCATAGCAGAATGATACCCTTTGCATGGTTCTTGAAAAATGACCCAAAGCCACAGATCACTGGGCTTCAAAGCACACCAGCAAACAAAGAGATCAGATAGACAGGAGGACCCAGGAGAAGCTTATAACGGCTTTCTCGTTCTGAACATGTGCCTAAGTGCACACAGATACACGCACAAGTCAGCTGCTCCACTGTTTCTCCCACATCAAGGCAAAGTATATGCTGCCAACCAGCATTAATCAGACCAAGCCAGTTAAAAGGGGCAGAGGAATATTTCAAATTCATGGTGAGGCTGCAACGTCTAATCAATACACTAAAAAAGTAAGTTTGTAATTTGGGGTGCTGATAGATTCTAGTCTCCCGCTAGAGGCTCAGATGTCCTCATAAACATCTGTTAGGTACCAGGCAAAAGCATTGGTTTACTCAAAGGATCATCTCCTCCTTTCAATGTTTTCAAGCTGGCACCTTGCTTGAGTGCTGTTTTATGACTGCTGTTTCATATCCTCTGCTAAAAATATGTATGAGCCCCAATATATTTAATTCTCAATATGGCCAAACCTGTGGATACTTAAATATGGAGCCTGGAGCCATTAGCAGACAAGACAAACCTCAGAAAAGCTTCAGGTTTGCAGAAAAACCTAAAATCTAACAAAGCAAAAAACACTGGAAGGTTAAAACCCTTCAAAACAATAGAAGCAGCACCTATACTTTTAGTTGCATCAGTGATGAGGACCACCTGGCACATTTTCTATTGAGTGTCTGACAAGAGCAAAGTCCTGGAGAGTCACTACAATACAGTGGTTAGAGCACCAAGTGTCTTCTTAGGCCAATGGACCAGTGCCTGAAACATGAGGGTGCCTAAGAACACCCCCCCAGTCTCCTCTGCAACACATCTGCACAGCAGACCGGGGTTCTGAGCAGAGAAGCTGATGGGAAGACTAGCAACATCTGAACTTTGGTTATATAAACAAGCCTGACAGAAACTTTCCATAATAAATATTAACAAATCAAGCCTGCATTTGGACCCTGGAATTGTTTTGCTACTCATAACTACTCAGCTCTATGGCAACAAGAATACTAACAGGAAAAGGTGGAAGATATTTCCTTAGGTGACCAAGGATGCTCACTTTTTAAAAATTAGGACGAAGCTTCACTGTTTTGCCTTGCAGAGTTTGTGAAAGAACTACTAAGATAACTTCCCTGAACATTCAGGAACACTTCTAAAAATGCTACTATAAGGATGATTAGGAAGAATGCCCTTTTCTTGAAGGTACACATGCACACTTGGCAGCAAGGTGCAATTGGTCTGGTCTCACCAGATTGAATTCTGTTCATAACCTAGGTCAAGATGGGTAGGCATGTTAGTCAGTCTGTAGCAATAGAAAAGAGCAAGAGTCCAGTAGCACCTTAAAGATTAACAAAATTTGTGGCAGGGTATGAGCTTTTGTGAATCACTGCTCACTTCTAAGAATTTTGTTAGTCTTTATGTTAGTCTTTACTGGACTCTTGTGCATATCTAGCAAGCCAAACCTCCCCCCCCCACCTCTATCACCAGTAAAGCCACCATTCTAAATTCTGCAACAAGAACATTTTGCTAACAGTCACTGATCCTACAGAAGCTGGAACACTGTCAATACATTCTGTTTTCCCAGTTAGATACAGTAACACATAGCAAATATGACAGCCCTGAAGGGATTCAGGACAATCAGCAGATAACCCACTCAAGGCTACCTAGTAGAAGCCTAACAGGAGAAGACAGGATACCCTGAGTCAAAGGTCCCCCTCAGAAAAGAGGATGGCTATCAGAGCAAGTAAGCACTGGCTGCCTCAGAACAGCTTTAGGATGGTCTGAGGCAGGCCCATAGCCAGGATTTTTTAAGTTGGAGGGGGGGGTACTGGCTAATTTAATTAAAGGCAATTTAAGTAACTCCCTCTACTTTCCCCCCTACATGGAGGCTGAAAAGTTTCCAAGTGTGCTTATTTCTGGGGGGGTGTTGTTGTTGTTGTTTTGTTTTGCTACGGAGGGATTAGGCAACTGGTGCTAAAGATCTCGCAGGATCATTCCTTGCCATGACCCCCCACCTCCGCCTGAGGCTGGCACCAGAGGTCCCCCTGCCCCTTCAAAACAGCCCAAGCCAGCGCTGACCTTCTCCAAGGAACTCTCCATGGCCAGAGGTTCCTTAGCCGGCTGCGGGGGCTCAAGGCTTCCCTCCTGACTCCTCAGAGTACTTCCGCCTTAGCTGAACTACCAGGCAGATGAAGGAGGAGGGGTTTCAGACGCTCACCTAGGAGACTGGAGAAGCCGTTGTGACCTTCCCAGCTCCCGTGCAGAGCAGAGGACTGTACCAAAATGCACAGTGTGGGGGAGACAAAGGTTTGAGTCCAGGCCAGGGGCACCTTTAAGACTGACAAAGTTTTAGGGCTGATAGGAAAGATTTAAAATAGAAGAAATGATTTAAAACAGCAGATTGCGCGTCTTCCCAAGGGCGGCTGCAGTTGGTTCTCTGAGCTCCCCCCCCCTTCTTCTTAGAAATGGAATGTTCCAAAGGGCTTTTTCTTTACCCTGAACAATATGACAACTTGCCTCGGCTACCAAGTGCGGGGCGCGCGGAAGAGGAGGAGGAGGATCCCTGGCTCGCGCTCTCTCTCGCGGGCACCTGGCCGGGTGGGGCCTCCAGTTCGGCCCACTGCTTCCTGACTTTGACGCGAGTTGCCGCCCCCCCACACGTGGGCGCGCCTGCTGTACACGACCAGGACAGACACCCCCCCCCCCGACCCCGCTTCACTCGCACGGTTCGGGGCCTTCTCTCCGGGGGAGGCGCCGCGGCAGCCGGCAGGGCCACGAGGCGGGCCAGGTCCCAACCACAGCGCCCGCCCCGGCTGGCCGGCCGGCTCTGTGGGCCTGGGGGGAACCGAATGCGAAGGAGTCCCTCTATGCACGGGGAGGGCCCCGGGCGCTCCGCCATATGCTCGGCTCAGAGGAAGCAGCCCCCAAATGGTGCCCCCCCCACGCTGCCCCTCTGGAGTTGCTCCCTTGCAGGAGAAGCCCCACGGCCACCGCCCACCTAAGAGGCACCTCCGCGCAACCGGGCCGGTGCCGCCACGGAGAGCCGAGCGACGGCCGGAGCGCGAGTGGCAGAGGATGGGGGCGGGGAGGGTGGCCGAGGCCGCCTCTTTATTGGGGACAGAGTCGGGGGGGCATTTGAAGGGGCCTTTGATGTAAGTCGAGGCCGCCCCCAAATGCCCCACTGTAACTACCGGCCTGGTCTGAGGGTCCCCTAATAATAGAGATTCAGATCCCTTCTCAAACAAAAAGACACTGAAGTCCCCAGCAATCAGTGACAGACATAAAGATGGAGGGACTTCAGCAACAAACAGCTAGTCTGATGTATTGGTTAAAGCGTTGGACTAAGACCTGGGAAACTCAGGTTGGAATTCCCATCTACCATGAATCTTGCTCTATGACCTTGGGCCAAACACATTCAGCCTAACCTAAACCACAGGGTTGTTGTGGGGGTAAAGTGGAGAAAGGCAGACTGACATACGCTGCTTTGAGCTCCTGGGAGAATGGAATGGATAAAAATGTAATAAATAGATAAATGCAGTAGTTCCTACTCTTGAGACCTGTGTTTCAATCCCTGGTCACTGGGTGACTTGGAGCTCCTGGGAGAATGGAATGGATAAAAATGTAATAAATAGATAAATGCAGTAGTTCCTACTCTTGAGACCTGTGTTTCAATCCCTGGTCACTGGGTGACTTGGAGCCAGTCACTCTTTCTCAACCTAACTACCTCATAGTGTGAGAAAACCAGATAACCACTCATGTACACTGTTCTGAGCTTTTTGCACAAAGGGAAGGATAAATATACAATAAATAAAAGCATTCTGAAAGAAGCCCATTGAGGGAGATGCTATAGATCCCAGCCATATTCCTCTCATCTCCACCAGCTTGGACCTCATGATCAGTTTACTTAAAAGGTAATGTAATTGCCTTTTTAAGCTACTTTTTGCATGTACAAATCAGGATGATAAAATGGTAAAACACTGAAGTGGCCCATTTTATTTATATGAAATTAGTGGTATTCTTACTCTCCACTGGCCATTTTAAACATAAAGTTACTCATCCACTATTTAAAGAAGAAAAAGAAGAGTTTGGATTTATACCCCACCCTTCACTGCCCAAAGGCGTCTCAGAGCGGCTTACAAACTCCTTTCCCTTCCCCTCCCCACAACAGACACCCTGTGAGGTAGGTGGGGCTGAGAGAACTTCTGGCAGAAACTGTCCTTGAGAGAACAGCTGTGCCAGAGCTTGTGACTGACCCAAGGTCACATCAGCAGGTGCAAGTGGAGGAGTGGGGAATCAAACCCGGTTCTCCCAGATAAGAGTCCACGCACTTAACCACTACACCAAACTGGCTCGGATCTAAATATCCTTGTGGCTCAAAGACTGGCAGTGCAATACTAAGCAGAGTTATACCTTCTTTGAAGTGAAGGGGCTTAAAAGGGGATCATTCTGTGCACTTGAGTGTTGAGACACCAAAAAATCTTCCGATAAAGCTATTCTGCCATTAACTCACTATGGCCGGTTAGTCTTTCCACTTGCTCCTTATTTACTTATTTCATAATTACTTGTGGGGCTAGAGACAAGATGTACCATAGATACAAAAAGCAATTTTAGTTTAAAATATTACAAGGATAGTCTATTCTAATTCTTGTAATATTCCAACACCTGCAAGGCACCCTTTTCTTACAGCCTCTCAAAATGTTTTTTATCCCAGCCACAGAGAATGCTGCATTTCTAAAGAGTTTCTACTTGGAACAAAAAATCAATTAGAGTCTGAGAAGTGGTGAATCAGAAGATTTCAGCTGTTCTGTAATTATAAAAACCACATCTTGATGTGTTTCCTAATCAACAACCACATATCAGTTCTTCCTCCCTGCCTTTTTCAAAGGAGCTCAAGGCAGAGTACATGGTTCTCTTCCTCTCCGTTTCATCTTGGTAACAACTCTGTGATACAAGCTGGGCTGAAAGACAGTGACAGCCCCCAGGTCATCCAGGAAGCTTTATGTTCTCTAATAATGGAAGCAGTTGCAGCAATCTTCTGAGAAACCCAATCCCTTCCGGCACTATACTGTTCACAAAAGCTTACTTTTCGCAGAAACAGTTATTGATGGAGGAGTCAGCCAGCAGCAGTAACATCCACTAGCAAACCACTATAATTTAGGCTCAACCCAGCCACCAGCAATCTGCACTTTGAACAGTCTAACTATGGGAGCACACCTGAGAGATCAAGCTACAAATCAGGAAGTCCTCGATTCAAATGTTGCCTTTGCCATGAACTCACTAGGCAAGCCACTATCTCTTAGCCTCCGCCGCTCTGCAATCGGGGGCGGGGGAATACCAGTGGTCTACCCTGTAAGGCTGTTGCAAGAACTGCAACGGGAAAATGTTTGCAAAGCTTTTTGAATAGTGAATGTAAGTATTACAGTGCTATGGATATGCCCCAAAGACACCACCCCCCCGCAAATCAACGTTAGAACAATTCGCAATTCTCTATTAAAAAGAGAGAGGAGCAAAGAAAAGTGAAAACTGCAACAATCTTTTCTGTTGAACAGGTGGCTGATCAGGTGCCTTACTTACCGCTTCCATCTTCCCCAAAGCTGCCCACCGCACCCGAAGGGGAGACAGCTACCGTTGTCGCTCAGACATAGTCTGTACTTCCGCCTTGACGTACTTCCGCCAGTAAGAGGCGACAGCAGGGGAGAGCTGACGGTTTCTACATACACTTCAGTCTCTCTGAAATTGTATTGACCCTTCCGGTTACCAATCGAATGTTACAATGCCCATGGGTAGTAGTAGCCCTGTTGGTCTATCGAATCTGCATCTTCATATTTAAATCAGTCTTTCTTTGCATTGGTATTATACTGGTTTGAAACTGGCACAAGATGGTTTGCCTGTATTTCCCATGTGTTTTCCTATCTAGTCGATTCTACCTTTCATCATTAGATGGCGCTTTGGGGCCATGTTTCACTTTAACTTTCATTTGATCTCATCCGGCGTTATCAGACACCAAGGTTTTTTTAAAAAAATATTTTGCTATTAACTCCACGGTTTTTCTGATCTGTTATTTAACGCATTTTACAGCAAATTAGCCCCTCTCATGAGTGTTGGCCAATTTATGATGTAAATTCGCCATACAGCCTAGATAACTATAACGTTCATCGTGCTTCTAAGACTGTGGTTCAATCAGTAAGTTCCAGCCTCTATATGAATTAGTGCACTCCACGTTCAATTCCAGTTATGCACTTTCCCCCCTTCATGTCAATTCCTAGTGCTTTTCTTCAAGCAAATCTCCTGCTATCCCGTTTTTCCTCATTTATTTTTATTCACTCTTCCCATGGTAATGTTAGAAAAATAAATTTAGATTACAAATTGCACCATGGGAGTAGTGGGAGTATACCTTAAAGCAATTTTCCCACCTATTCCTGTTTTCTGCTTAACTTTTCAACTCATGGTCTTTGAAATACAGTCAAATTACATGAGGCTCAAAACCTTTCAGCAAGGACACAACAGCAAAACTAACATGTCAGGGAAGCTCACTTATCGATTACTCAGCATCCCTTTTTATATGCACCACACAGCACACTGTTCTGTTGCCAACACCATTCCTATCACTTCTCTTCAAGCAAATTTACAGGAGCTGCCCTTAGCTCAAAGGAACTACTTCAGCCTGGTAACTGGAGAAGTCCTGGTTTGAGTCCCCCGCTTCCCTCTCTCCCCATTTAATTTTTAATTCACTAATTCAAAATTAATGTGAGAATAATAACTTTAGATAGAAACGGGATATGTGTGAGTGGGCATCTTCAAGCCATTTTTCAGCCTTTTCTCAACGTTCTTTTTTAACCAGTTTTGCTGGGACTCCTCTGGGAAGATCCACATTTCCCCCCCCCCAACTTTCGTCAGGTGGATGGTGTGCAAAGAAAAGGAATGTAGGTTCATGGACTCCTCTGGGGAGACCCACAATTCCCCCTCCCCCCGGCCCAACTTTGGTCAGGTGGATGGTGGGCAAAGAAAAGGAATGTAGGCCTGCGAAGGAAAAAAAATTGAACAGAGAAATATACATCCCAAAAACCTAATTTACATATCCAGAAAGCTATGCCAAACTTGAAGGAGGGCCAGCCTCGACTTGTGGGCTCCCATCTTCAGTGCCCTAATAAGAAAACTCCAAATGGTTACTGACCTCTTCCGAGTCCTTACAAAATGGCATGACTCGGCTGCCGAAAGATTACTTTCTTTTGCTATGACAAGAGCTTGTCATAATGCTCCAGATTTGGTTCCCATGAACTCCACTTTTTTGTGAAATTATCTAACAATCATATTAATGTATTTTAGCATTTACGTTCATTTTTTTAATTGAAATTGATAGAGTAAGAACTGATAGCCTGCTGCTTCCATGTTTTGCGAAACAATATATTTAAATCAGCTTCCTCGAGCTGCCTTTCCCCATAAATAAAACTTTTTTTAAAAAAATGTGATGCTTTAATTTTGGCACCATTTTTTTAACTTTCTAATTTCACCTGTCTTAGAAACCTTTCTGGATTTAGGCCTTCTGGTCAATGGGAAAAGGAAAATGTTGTAGCCTTTTGGCGCCACAGGGAATCGAATGCAGAACATGCGAAAGCTTCGCTGACGGCACCACAGCTCTCCCTTACTATGAATCAGATCATTTAACATATAATACTGCTTGATCTCTGCCCCTCTGTCAATGTCTGGCAGAGATGGGATAGAGTTTGAGAGTATCAAGAAGTCAGAAGGTGGAGGAGATGTTTTTGCCTGAGGATAGTACTCATGCTAAGCCTTGCATTGCCCAAAGGGTATTTGAATGGTTGACGGAGCAGGGATTTGCCAGTTGATTTCATGGATTATTGGTCGAGGTTTCAAATGAAGAGTGGTTGTAAAGTGTGATTAAATTTTAAATTAGTTTGTTTAAAGGCATTATATTCCGAAGTCTGCACTCTGATGACAATGGCCTACTGATACTTCAATCTGGGCAGCCTTGTTGTTCTGAATCAAGAGAACAAAGTTACAGTCCGATAGCTCAAATAAGACCAACAAAGCTTTATCCCAAATAGACTACTCTGGGACTGGAATGACAGCCCCTGGGAGTAGCAGAAGAGTTCTGGGACTGGAATGCCAGCACCCAGAGTGGAACGACAGCTCCTGGGAGCAGCAGAAGTGTTCTGGGGCTTCCAAAGTCTATGCTACCACAATAAGTACTTCTCTTCATCCTGCTAAAAAAACCCTGGGTAGTCGAGAAAATGTTTCAGTTGCCTTAAGGATCCTTCTCACACTTCCAATGCCAGTGGCAAGTGGTGAACACAGTTACTCAAAGCTCAAACTTATAAAAACATCCATATGCTGCAATGCTGCAAAAGAGACAACCTGGTTTGGCAAGTACATCAATCAAACACGCAGGGCCGGCTCCAGGTGTCTGGGCGCCCTAGGCAGGACAGCCTGGGGCGCCCCCACTTGGGATGCCAACCTCCCGGTGGGACCTGGAGACCGGGGGCGGAGCGCTGGCTTTCCCGGGGCCTCAGCAGCTGCGGGGTCCCCAGGAAAGTGGGAAGGGGGCGGGGGGGTCTAGCCGCCGCCCCTCCCTCCCTCCCAGAGCCGGCTTTCCCGGGGCCTCCACGGCTGCGGGGTCCCCAGGAAAGCGGGAAGGGGGCGGGGGGTCTAGCCGCCGCCCCCTCCCTCCCTCCCAGAGCCGGCTTTCCCGGGGCCTCTGCGGCTGCGGGGTCCCCGGGAAAGCGGGAAGGGAGCGGGGGGGTCTAGCCGTCCCCCCTCCCTCCCAGAGCCGGCTTTCCCGGGGCCTCTGCAGCTGCGGGGTCCCCAGGAAAGCGGGAAGGGGGCGGGGGGGTCTAGCCGCCGCCGCCGCCCCCTCCCTCCCGGTCCGGAGCCGGCTTTCCCAGGGCCTCCGCGCACAGCCGGCTCCAGGTGTCTGGGCGCCCTAGGCAGGACAGCCTGGGGCGCCCCCACTGGGGATGCCAACCTCCTGGTGGGACCTGGAGACCGGGGCGTCGGCGGGGTGCTGGCTTTCCTGGAGGCTCCGCAGCTGCGGGACCCCCAGGAAAGCCGGGAAGGGGGCGGGGGGGTCCAGCCTCCACCCCCTCCCTCCTGGCGCCGACTTTTCTGCGGGCCCCGCGGCTGCGGGACCCCCAGGAAAGCCGGGAAGGGGGCGGGGGGGTCTAGCCTCCGCCCCCTCCCTCCCGGCGCCGGCTTTTCTGTGGGCCCCGCGGCTGCAGGACCCCCAGGAAAGCCGGGAAGGGGGCGGGGGGTCTAGCCTCCGCCCCCTCCCTCCCGGCGCCGGCTTTTCTGCGGGCCCCGCTGGGAAGGGGGCGGGGGTCTGGCGACGCCGGCGGGCGCCGGGTTAGGACGGCGGGGGGGCAGTTTTCGGGGGGGAGTGGGGCGCCATTTGGCGCCCCTCAGGCCGGGGCGCCCTAGGCGGGCGCCTAGTTTACCCTATGGGCAATCCGGCCCTGCCTCCGCGGCTGCGGGGCCCCCAGGAAAGCTGGGAAGGGGGTGGGGGTCTAGCGGCAGCGGCGACAGCGGGTGCCCGGTTAGGGCGGCGGGGGTGTGCTTTTGGGGGGGAGTGGGGCCCCATTTGGCACCCCTGTGGCCGGGGGCGCCCTAGGCGAGCGCCTAGTTTGCCCAATGGGCGATCCGGCCCTGCAAACATGCCAAAGCATCAGCACTGAAGGAATTGGTGACAAAATTGGTAAAGGAAAAGGCATGCAAAATGAGATTTTGATGTGCCTGAAATGGAAACATTCAAGAGACCAAAATTTTAACATCACAATTCACAGGATTATTCAAAAAGATTTGTGATTTCTGTGCTAAAACTGTTTTCCATTTGAGAAAGAAAACCAAAGATTGTTGTACTACTTATTCTCACAATTGTTTTTTAAAAACCAGCAATTTCAAGCTTTGTGCTTTTCATTTTTCCTACAATTCATCTGTTTTTGAAAACTGGTGAGAAGTGTATGTTGGGGGGGCAAGTAGTTAAGACTTGCCTCCAGCACCACAGTCGGCTCGCCCGCTAGACGAACTAGGGCCTCACCTAGGGCGCACTGGCCTCAGGGGCACCAAATGGCACCCCGCTCCCCCTGAAAAGCCCCCCCCGCACCCTAACCAGGCGCCCACCACCGCTGCCTCCAGAGTGCCCAGCAACCCGCCGGCCCTCCCCCCTTGGGGGGGGGAAGACAGGGGCGGCATGGCAGTACCGCGTTGGCCAGTGGGATCTCCCTGCTGCTGCTACTGCAAAGCGCCCAGCCAGGGCACAAGTTGCCCACCCCCTTCTACCTCGGGGGGGGGGAGGAGGCGGCAGCTGGCAGCGGCCAGCAGGATCTCCCTGCTGCTGCCGCTGCTGCTGAAAAGCGCTCAGCTAGGGCACAAGTTGCCCTCCCTCTCCTCCCTTGGGGGGGGAGGCAGCGGCCAGCGGCAGCCAGCGGGATCTCCCTGCTGCCGCCACCGCTGAAAAGCGCCTGGCTAGGGTGCAAGTTGCCCTCTCCCTCCTCCCTGGGGGGGGGAGGTGGTGGTGGCCAGCGGGATCTCTCCGCTGCTTCAGCCAGGGCACAGCTCGCCTGCCCTCCCCCTCCTCCCTGGGGGGAGGGGGCGGCATGGCTGTTTCTCCAGGCCCAACTGGGAAATTGGGCTCTGCGCCCACCTAGGGCGCAGAAATACCTGGAGCCGGCCCTGTCTGGCACAAAAAAGCCTGGCCCTGGCCCTGGCAGAAGGTGTGTTTTACCAAGGTGGCTTGCACCACTGAAGGAGTGAAACCCCATCCCCACCCCCCGCCCGGGGATTCTGCAGAGATGACTGCAGCAGGTACCTGAGGAAATGGATTGGGCGCCAGGGCAGAGTAGTGGCGGAGGCGTCTTGGAAGTGAAAAGAGTTGCCATGGAGGGGGAGAAGAGAAGGGATTGTGAGGGCAAAAGCCAAGGGTGTGCCTTCTTGCAGGTAACTGACATACGTACCCTTTTGGGGGCAAGCATGCATGCATGTGGTTTCCAAGTGGGCAGGGCTTATTTTCTCGGGGAATGCACCAGAATGGAATTCCGGAACCTCTTTGACAAAATTCTTTTAAAAATGTTTAAAAGTTCATGAGTTTTCGGTATACAGAGTGAAAACTTCATTTCCCTCTTGGGAGTTCCAGCACCTGTTTTTTTTAAACAAAATCCCTGGTGGGGGGACTTGAATGCCAGTGTTAGCACTCCATGGCCGGGTGGTGGATGCAGGCCCACTGCCCAGATGCTGAGAAATGTGTGTTTTCATGGGGGGGGGGTGTCACAGAAGGAAGGCAGCATGTTGAAGTGAGGCACAGGAGGCAGCCTCAGGGTCTATGGCCATACCACCCTAAACACACCCAATTGCATCTGATCTTGGAAGCTAAGCAGGGTTAGGCCTGGTTGAGTACTTGGATGGGAGACTGCCTGGGAATACTGGGTGCTATAGGCTTTTTGCCCTGCTGGAGTTGCTGTGGCTGCCCTCTGTGTGCTGCAGCTGAAGGGAAGAAAACATTCCATGCCATACCCAAAGCCTGCTTTAACCATTGATGCGCCCAGAGTACTGGAAAGCTTTTGAGGAACTTAGGAAGCTGGACTGGGTTTCCGCTGCCAGGCCGCAGGGGGCGGGGCCCTCTGCTGCAGCAGTCCTTTCTGCAGATGCCTGGAGGCATGTGGGGACCTTCTGGAGCTTAAAGAACCTTGGAGGAAAGAAAAAAAGAGAAGAAAGAAGCATTAGGCACAGAAAGTATTCCTTTGCCCTGTATGTAGTTCTTTCTTCCCTTTAAAGCCCAGCCCTTTGTCTCCAGTGGAGACCCCGAGTGGCTTACTTCGTGCTGCTGTCTTCTATTTAATCCTGAAAACAACTCTGTTATGTATGGAGATCAGGGGTCTTTTTTGGGGGGGAGTGCACTGCTCCAGCAGCTTCCTAGGGCAGAAACGCTCCCACGTGTCAGTTTCCCCCCTACAAGCCAATTCTGGGCCAGCCAAATGTCAATTTCAGCCCCATTATATCCTTTGTTGTTGTTGTTCAGTCGCACAGTTGAGTCTGACTCTTCGCGACCCCATGTACCAGATCACGCCAGGCCCTCCTGTCTTCCGCTGTCCGCTGAAGTTTGCTCAATTTCATGTTCGTTGCATCAATGACACTGTCTAACCATCTCATCCTTTGCCGTCCCATTCTTCTTTGACCTTCAATCTTTCCCAGCATCAGGGTCTTCTCCAGTGAATGCTCCCTTCTCATTTGATGGCCAAAGTATTTGAACTTCAGCTTCAGGATCTGGCCTTCCAAGGAACAATCAGGGTTGATTTCTTTTAGGATTGACTGATTTGATCTCCTTGCAGTCCAAGGGACTCTCAAGAGTCTTCTCCAGCACCATAGTTCAAAAGAATCTATTCTTTGGCGCTTGGCCTTCCTTATAGTCCAACTCTCGCAGCCATACATTACTACGGGGAATACCATCGCTTTGACCATGCGGACTTTTGTTGGCAGGGTGATGTCTCTGCTTTTTATCATGCTGTTTAGGTTTGCCATCGCTTTCCTCCCAAGGAGCAGGTGTCTTTTAATTTCATGGCTGCAGTCACCATCTGCAGTGATCTGGGATCCTAGGAACGTGAAGTCTGTCACTACTTCTACGACTTCCCCTTCTATTTGCCAAGGAGTGATGGGCCCAGATGCCATGATCTTAGTTTTTTTGATGTTGAGCTTCAAGCCCACTTTTGCGCTCTCCTCTTTCACCCTGAGCAAGAGGCTCTTTAGGTCCTCTTCACTTTCTGCCATCAGAGTGGTATCGTCTGCATATCTGAGGTTATTGATCTTTTCCCCAGCAATCTTAACTCCAGCTTGTGATTCATCCAGGCCAGCATTTCGCATGATGTACTCGGCATATAAATTAAATAAGCAAGGTGACAATATACATCCTTGTCGTACTCCTTTTCCTATGCTAAACCAATCAGTTGTTCCATATCCGGTTCTAACTGTTGCTTCTTGACCCTTATACAGGTTTCTCAGGAGACATGTGAGGTGGTCCGGTACTCCCATCTCTTTAAGAACCTGCCATAATTTATTGTGATCCACACAATCAAAGGCTTTAGCATAGTCAATGAAGCAGAAGTAGATGTTTTTCTGGTACTCTCTTGCTTTCTCCATAATCCAGCGAATGTTGGCAATTTGATCTCTAGTTCCTCTACCTCTTCGAAACCCAGCTTGTACTTCTGGCAATTCTCTATCCACGTAATGTTGGAGCCTAGCTTGTAGGATTTTGAGCATGACCTTGCTAGCGTGTGAAATGAGTGCAATTGTGCAATAGTTTGAACATTCCTTGACATTGCCCTTCTTTGGGATTGGAATGTAAACTGACCTTTTCCAATCCTGTGGCCACTGTTGTGTTTTCCAAATGTGTTGGCAAATTGAGTGCAGCACTTTAACAGCATCTTCTTTTAAGACTTTGAATAACTCAGCTGGGATACCATCACCTCCACTAGCTTTGTTGTTAGTAATGCTTTCGAAGGCCCATTTAACTTCGCTTTCCAGGATGTCTGGCTCGAGGTCAGTGATTATACCATCGTGGTTGTCAAGGACATCGAGGTCCTTCTTGTATAGTTCTTCTGTGTATTCTTGCCATCTTTTCCTAATCTCTTCTGCTTCTGTTAGGTCCCTACCGTTTTTGTCCTTTATCATGGCCATCTTTGCATGGAACGTTCCCTTGATTTCTCCAATTTTCTTGAAGAGATCTCTAGTCCTTCCCAATCTATTGTTTTCCTCTATTACTTTGCATTGTTCATTCAGGAAAGCCTCCTTATCTCTCCTTGCTGTTCTCTGGAAATCTGCATTCAGTTGGGCAAATCTTTCCTTTTCACCATTGCCTTTAGCTTTCCTTCTTTCCTCTGCTATGTGTAAAGCCTCATCAGACAGCCACTTTGCTTTCTTGCATTTCTTTTTCTTTGGGATGGAGGTGATTGCTGCCTCCTTTACAATGTCACGGACCTCTGTCCATAGTTCTTCAGGCACTCTGTCTAACAAATCTAGTCCCTTAAACCTATTCTTCACCTCTACTGTATATTCATCGGGGATGCGATCTAGGTCAAATCTGAATGGCCTAGTGGTTTTCCCAACTTTCTTCAATTTAAGTCTGAATTTTGCAATGAGTAGCTCATGATCTGAGCCACAGTCAGCTCCAGGTCTTGTTTTTACTGACTGGATAGAGCTTCTCCATCTTTGACTGCAAATTATATAGTCAATCTGATTTCGGTGTTGCCCATCTGGTGATGTCCATGTGTAGAGACGCCTCTTAGGTTGTTGGAAAAGGGTGTTCGCTATGACCAGCGTGTTCTCTTGACAAAACTCTGTTAGCCTTTGCCCTGCTTCATTTTGTTCTCCAAGGCCAAACTTGTCTGTTATTCCGGTTACCTTTTGATTTCCTACTTTAGCATTCCAGTCCCCTATGATGATGAGGACATCATTTTTTGGTGTTAGTTCTAGAAGGTGTTGTAGGTCTTCATAGAACTGGTCCACTTCAGCCTCTTCTGCAGCAGTGGTTGGGGCATAGACTTGGATTACTGTGATATTGAATGGTTTGCCTTGGATTCGGACCGAGATCATTCTGTCATTTTTGAGATTGTATCCCAGTACTGCCTTTCTCACTCTCTTGTTGACTATAAAGGCCACACCATTTCTTCTATGGGATTCCTGGCCACAGTAGTAGATATAATGGTCTTCTGAGTTAAATTCACCCATTCCTGTCCACTTTAGTTCACTGATTCCCAAGATGTCGATGTTCATTCTTGCCATCTCATTTTTGACCACGTCAAGCTTACCTTGATTCATAGACCTTACATTCCAGGTTCCTATGAAGTATTGTTCTTTGCAGCATTGAACTTTCCTTTCACCGTCAGACACATCCACAACTGAGCGTCCTTTCGGCTTTGGCCCAGCCGCTTCACTCTTTCTGGGGTTACTCGTACTTGCCCTCTGCTCTTCCCCAGTAGCATATTGGACACCTTCCGACCTGAGGGGCTCATCTTCCGGTGTCATATCTTTTAGCCTTTTGTTACTGTCCATGGGATTTTCTTGACAAAGATACTGGAGTGGGTTGCCATTTCCTTCTCCAGGGGGATCACGCTTGGTCTGAGTTCTCTGCTGTGGCCTGTCCGTCCTGGGTGGCCCTCCACGGCATAGCCCACAGCCTCATCGAACCACGCAAGCCCCCTCGCCACGACAAGGCAGTGATCCATGAGGGAGCCATTATATCCTATGGGCCATTAAAGTCAATGGCGAAAACATAGGGCGAAAACATCTGGAGGAGGGGGTTTGAGGAATAGGCTTCAAACACACAGGGTAGCTTTTGGAGCCTCTCCCCAAGATACCCACCACATTTCACGAAAATTGGACCAGGGGTCCAATTCTATGGGCCTCCAGACAGGTTGCCCCCATTCCCTCCATTGATCTCTATGGTGGGAAAAAAGTTACTTTTTCCCCACGGTGCTGTTAGTAGCTCTGGGAGGGAGGGGGTTTGAGGGAGAGGCTCCAAATTTTCAGGGTAGCTTCGGGAGCCTCTCCCCACATCTCAAAGCAATTGGACCAATGGGCCTAATTCTATGGGCACCCAAACAGGTTACCCCCATTACCTCCACTGTTTCCACTGGGGAAACCCAGCCAGCAGCATTAAGGCAGGCAAGCAGGCAGCCACCCAGCAGTCAGACTCTCCCAGAGAATCTCAGGGAAAGTGAACTGTCTTGGGAGGTGCTTGTTTGCCATGAGAACAAGTGGCACACTTCAGAACAAGTGGCACCGTGGCAGTGCAAGCATGCCACAGTGCCACACAGAAAACCCAAAAGACCAAAAGAAACAACATTTATACATGTATAATTTGATGGCGCAACCTCATTGGACCAGAGGGTAGTGCTGGGGGGAGAAAAGTCTTCTAGGTACCCACTACCATGTGGGGTTCCTCAAGGAGCAGCCCCTGATGCTGTTCAACATCCAGGGCTATTTTGGGGCAGGAACGCACAGGAACAGAGTTCCGTCTGGCTTCCGAGTTGGCCATGCCTACAGCCTCCCCCCTCTCGGGTTCTCCAGGTGCCTCATGTTGTGTCCTGGGATCAGAAGGCAGAGCTGGCGAAATACAGCCAAGCTTCGCTCTCTGAGAACAATAGGGACTAGGTTCCTGAGCTCGCCAGTAGAGAACCAATGGCAGCATTGGCGGGCGATTCAAACCCGCCAATAGGAATATGGGGCCGTCCCCCCCCCTAACTGTATATAGTTGGCCTCCGGCCGTTACTGTCTGTTCTTGTCTTGTGTGAAGTACGAATAAACGCGTCTTCTCTTATGTTGTCGTCCGAGTCATGAGGCCCGAAACTCAGTACTTTACAGTGGCGACGAGGATGGGATTTCAACGCCTTCCGTGACTCCATGAGCGACGAAAAGGACGCCGCTGAGCATCGCATCGCTGACCCCGAGAGCAGCACCGCACCGCTCGCCGAGCATCGCATCGCTGACCCCGAGAGCAGCACCGCACCGCTCGCCCCGGCGCACGCCTTCCCAGACGGAGCCATGGCCGCCTCTCATGTAACACTCGAGCGCTTCGATCCGTCGCAGCCAGAAACCTGGGACGCATGGGTCAACCAGCTCATCAGCTATTTGGAGCTCAACGAGATTCGCCACCCAGACAAAAAACGATCGCTCCTGCTGAACGCGTGCGGCACACAAACAGTCCGCCTCGCCAAGAGCCTCTTGGTGCCCCGCACGGCCTTGGAAAGCTCGTTTGGGGAGATCCTGGACGTCCTCAACGCGTACTTCAGCCCCCGGCCGACCTTCCTGGCCAAGAGGATGGAGTTCCAAAGGCGAGTCCAGGCCCAAGGGGAATCCGCTGCCACCTTCCTGGCCGCGCTGAGGGCGCTCGCGGTGGACTGCGGGTTCCCGAAGGTGGAAGACAACGTGCTGACGCAGTTCGTGTGGGGCCTGGCGGACTCCAAGCTGCGGCGCAAGTTGATTGGCTACCGGAGGCTTTCCCCGGATGAGGCCATCGACATCGCAACAGCCCACGAGGCCGCTGAAGGGGAACGCCCGGCCGCGGCCGCCCATGTGGTCGGGAGGGGTCCCAGCCCCGGGAACTCAGACACCGAAGAGGTCTTCGCCCTCAGACCCCAACACCGCCGGCCGGCGCCGTTCCAACAGGCCGACAGGGAGCCAGCCAAGCCTTCCGGCAACCGGACCGTGTGCGCCAGCTGCGGGGAAGGCCACGGAAGGAAATCCTGCAAGTTCCGGGATGCTGTCTGTCCCGGGTGCGGGAAGCAGGGACACCTCGCATGGGTCTGCTGGTCCAAGGGCCTCCGGAGTTCGAGATCGTCCGCCCCACAGCACCGCGCATCGTCCACCGCCTACGAGACGACGGAAGAGGTCGCCGAGTTGTACCATCTCACCGACCAACCGCTGCAGGTACTTCGCCTCCCCAACCCCAATCTCTCCTCTACCCCGAAGATCCAAGTAACCATGCGGATCGAGGGGTCCCCCTGTTGCATGGAGGTGGACTCGGGATCGGCGGCGTCCATCATTTCCATGGACACTTTAAATAAACTTTGCCCGGCAGGGGGACCCCCTCTACGTCCATCGCCATTAAGCTTGGTAGACTTTCAAAAGAACCCTGTCCCCATCCGGGGAGTTGGCACTTTCCGAGTGCAGTACCGAGACTTTGAGGGGAACTTGGACTTGGTGGTGGTGGAGGGAAATCTCGTGAGTCTCCTGGGGCGGGCGTGGTTCGAGGCCCTAGGCATCACGATTGGGGGAGTGAATAAGTGCGGGATGCGTGACTGGGGGGCGGTGTGCAAGGAATTCCCCGAGGTCTTTGACGGGAAACTGGGGTGTTATAAAGGGCCCCCGGTGTCGCTCCACTTAGACCCCACAGTGACGCCCATCCGACGGCGCTTCCGCACCGTGCCCCTGGCCCTCCGCCCTAAAATAGAGGCCGAACTGGACCGGTTAGTGGCCCAGGGAGTCCTAGAGCCCGTCCCGAATGCTCGATGGGAGACCCCGATTGTGACACCCGTAAAGCCAAACGGGGAAATCCGCATCTGCGCGGATTATAAGTGCACCATTAACCAGGCACTTCAGGCGCACGCATACCCTGTACCCGTGGTCAGCCACGTCTTAGCCACACTGGCGGGGGCGCGCATATTTGGAAAGCTGGATCTCGCGCAGGCGTACCAGCAACTCCCGGTGGATGAGGCCACTGCCGAGGCACAAACCATAGTGACCCACCGGGGGGCCTTCAGGGTGAAGCGGCTGCAGTTCGGGGTCAGTGTGACCCCAAGGATCTTCCAAAATCTCATGGACGATTTGTTAAAAGGGATCCCTGGAGTGACGCCGTTCTTCGACGACGTCCTCATCGCCGCGACCACCCCTGAAAGCTTCGCCGCCCGCCTCCGAACTGTACTGGGACGCTTCCAAGCCGCGGGGCTGAAAGTGAAGCGGGAAAAGTGCCTCCTCGGGGTGCCGGAGGTGGAGTTCTTGGGGTACCGGGTAGATGCAACAGGCCTGCATCCGGCGAGGGACAAGGTGAAGGCCATCGTGGAGGCCCCCGCCCCGAAGTCCAAGGCGGAGCTCCAGGCGTTCTTAGGCCTCCTGAACTTTTACCACGCCTTTCTCCCACACAAAGCCGCCGTGGCCGAACCCCTGCACAGGCTGCTGGATAAGGCGACACCTTGGGCATGGGGAGCGAGGGAGGAGGCGGCGTTTCGGGGGGTTAAAGTACTCTTGATTTCTAACGCTGTACTCGCCCACTTTGATGAAAAGCTCCCGGTAATCCTTGCATGCGACGCATCGCCGTATGGGGTCGGGGCGGTCTTGGCCCACAAGCTACCAGATGGGAGGGAAGTCCCGGTGGCTTACTACTCCCGCACGCTGTCCCCCGCGGAGCGGAACTATGCGCAAATCGACCGGGAGGGCTTGACACTGGTGGCGGGGGTTAAAAAGTTTCACAACTTTGTGTACGGGCGGCCCTTCACGCTCGTAACCGATCATAAGCCGCTCCTGGGACTGTTCGCGGCGGACAAACAAACGCCGCAGGTACTGTCGCCCCAGGTGTTGCGCTGGTCCTTGTTTTTAGCGGACTACCAGTACCGGTTGGAGCATCGGCCGGGCAAGGCGCTGGGTCATGCCGACGCCTTGAGCCGCCTGCCGCTGCCGCATACAGGGGAAGATCCGGCCCCAGCTCCCGCAGTATTGTTAATGGAGGCGCTGCCCAACCCCCCCCTTCAGGCTGCAGACGTGGCCGCCCGCACGTCCCGAGATCCCATTCTCTCCCGGGTCCTAAACTGGGTGGTGAGGGGATGGCCAGCGGAACAGACAGGGCCAGAGTTCACGGCATACAAAGCCAGGAGGGAAGAGTTATCTGCCTTGAAGGGGTGCTTACTATGGGGGGACAGGGTGGTCATTCCGGGGCCCATGAGACAAGGGGTTCTAGAAACACTGCACGAGGCCCACCCTGGCATTGTACGAATGAAAGCTCTGGCAAGGAGCTATGTGTGGTGGCCCGGGATGGACGCAGAAATTGAAACCTGGGTCAGAGGGTGCACACGGTGTCAGGAAGTACGCCCCACTCCCCGAGAGCGCCAACCCAAAACTGGGAGTCTACCCACAAGCCGTGGTCACGCCTACACGTAGACTTTGCCGGGCCGTTTCAGGGGCTCCAGTTCATGGTGACGGTAGACTCCTACTCGAAGTGGGTGGAAATAAGCCCAGTGTCTACCACCTCGGCCAAAGCGGCAATAAGGGCCCTGCGGAAAATATTCGCTACGCACGGGTTGCCAGACACAATCGTGTCGGACAACGGGACCGCGTTCACATCGGTGGAGTTCCAAGCGTTCCTCGCAAGGAACTTAATCAGGCACATCAGATCGGCGCCCTTCCACCCGGCAACAAACGGACAAGCGGAGAGGACAGTCCGCTCCGCCAAAGAAGCCCTGAGCCGCATAACAGAGGGGGAGTGGGAATTCCGGTTGGCCCGCTTCCTCCTCACACAGCGCACCACCCCGAACCCCATCTCCGGGCATTGCCCAGCTGAACTGTTGATGGGCCGCCGCCCCACGACCCTGTTAGATAGGCTCCACCCGGACCGAGCCCCAGAGAGAAAGCTGGTCGAAACCCGGGAGGCGCCCAGGAGCTTCCTTCCGGGGGAACCTGTCTATTTTCGGAACTACGGGGCGGGGCCGCAGTGGCTGGCAGGGCGTATTCTGAAAGCAACCGGACCAGTTTCATATGAGGTCCTGGCAGACGGAGACAGGGTCCTCCGTAAACACGTGGACCAGCTCCGGAGGCGGCAAGACCCCAACACTGGGATACCTGCCCCGTTACTGGGAAACGCCGAGGCCGCCCCAGCATCCGATCGGCTGCCGGCACCACCAGCGGAGCATGCGCCACGAAGCCCGGAGGGGGCCCCAGAGCAAGCGGAGCAGCCGCCGCCGCCGCAGTCGCCGCCGCCGCCGCAGTCGCCGCCGCCGCAGTCGCCACCACAGCGACTGCCGCCGGAGATCCAAGCTCCAAGTGCGGGAGGACCACCCGAAGGGGGCCCCGCCAGTCCGGTGCCGGCCCCCCGACGATTAGTAAGAGAACGGAGGCTGCCAGCCTACCTAAAAGACTACGTCACCTGATAGGAGACGAACTATGGGGGGAGGGGTGTTGTGTCCTGGGATCAGAAGGCAGAGCTGGCGAAATACAGCCAAGCTTCGCTCTCTGAGAACAATAGGGACTAGGTTCCTGAGCTCGCCAGTAGAGAACCAATGGCAGCATTGGCGGGCGATTCAAACCCGCCAATAGGAATATGGGGCCGTCCCCCCCTAACTGTATATAGTTGGCCTCCGGCCGTTACTGTCTGTTCTTGTCTTGTGTGAAGTACGAATAAACGCGTCTTCTCTTATGTCGTCGTCCGAGTCATGAGGCCCGAAACTCAGTACTTTACACCTCACAAGCCACGGGGTGCCTGAGGAAGCCAAGCCGATCCAGGGAGGGAAGGCAGTTTAAATTGCCTCCCCTCCTCGGGTTCCCCAGGCGCCCCACAAGCCGCGGGGCACCTGGGGAAGCTGATCCTGGGAGGGAGCTGCGCTGTCAGGGGTGTGGCCTAATATGCTAATGAGTTTCTGCTGTTGGGTGTGGCCTGTTATGCTAATGAGCTCCTGCTGGGCTTTTTCTAATGCGTTCCTGCTGGGCCCCCTTGCCCAACTGGCTCAGAGTTTCAGGCTTGGGTGGCACCAATATACAGATGACACCCTGCTGTATCTGCTCTTGAACAGCCTCTTGGATGCCTCACCACAAAATCAGGCTGAGGGTTTGGAGGCCATGGTGGGATGGCTAAGGAAGAGCAGGTTGAGACTGAATCCGGGGAAGATGGAGGTTCTGTGGTTGGGGAGGGAGGCTTTGGGGTTGGGGTGCAGGCTCCCGGCTCTTGACGGGGCATCACTGATACCAGCATCCTCTATCAGGAATCTGGGTGTTAACTCCTTGTATATGGAGGCGCAGGTCAGAAATAGTGCCAGATTGGTGTTTTACCATCTATGCCAAGCACAGCCACTGGCCCTTTTCCTGCTATCCCCTAACCTCGCCACAGTAATCCATGCGACGGTCACCTCCAGGCTGGACTATTGTAACTCACTCTATGCTGGCCTGGCCTTGACACTGGCCCAGAGGCTCCAACTGGTCTAGAATGCGGTGGCGCAAATCTTGGCAGGAGTGCCACAGATAGCACATATAAAACCTGTGCTGCACCAGTTACACTGGTTACCAGTGCAGTAACGAGTCAGGTTTAAGGTGTTAGTGTTGACTTTCAAGGCCTTGAGAGGTCAGGGATCCACTTACATTTGGGACTGTCTCCTCTAATATGTCCCCAGAAGAATGCTGAGATCAGCTGATAACAACTTGCTGGTGATCCCCAGCCCTAAAAACATCCGACTGTCCTCGACCATGGCCAGGGCCTTCTTGTTCCTGGCCCCAAACTGGTGGAACTCTCTGCCAAATGATATCAGGCCCTGTGGGATCTGATACAATTCTGCAGGGCCTATAAGGCAGAAATGTTCCATCAGGCCTTTAGCTGAGGACAACAACAAGAGGTTAAGACTGGCACCCTCTCTGTTTTCTTCTATGGCCCCCACATACCCTTCCATACCCTGCTGTGCGGGATAGCAGTGCAGCCAACAAAGGAGGATTACTTTCTTGCCATCCTGATTGGTTTTAACTTTTTATTTATTGTCAGAAATTTTGATTATATATTACTTATATTTTTATTCTCTATAATGTCGTAAACCACCCAGCGCCTATTTGCAGGGTGGGTGATTGGTAAGCTAAATAAAATAATAATTATAAAGTACTGAGACTGATGTATTGAAGAGTGATTTCAGCTCATACTTTATTAGTGCATAGGAGAACTTCAGATAACAAGCGTGGCCCATGGCCCACTTATATTCCCGTTCTAAACACATCCAACACCCACACCTGTGATTGGTTCATTTACAAACAACTCCCCCTATTGGTTCACTACTAGGATCCGGGCTGGCCAATAGGTGAGTTCTTGGATCCTTTGCTTCTATTGTCTTTGGATGCAAAGCTCAGCTTGTCTGCATGGCCACGTGCGAGCCCAACTGCATGTGCAGTCTAACTTGGTACATAACACCCCTCCCCCCTTGGTCCAGATCCCCCTAGCAGACATAGTCTCTGAGGTAAGAGGGTTTCCACCACTCCCTAGTGGAACGGCGCACGTCTGGAGCTAAGGCAGGACTCTCTGGCATTGTTCTGGCTGGTTCAGGGGAAGGGACCTCAGCCGCTGAAACCTCTACTGGGGCTGGAGCACTGGGGGGCTCTTGGATGTCTGTCAGCTCCGTGTTGCTGCTGTCCTCCCCTCCTGGTCGAGTGCTTGCCTGTGGTCGTGCTTGGCTGGGCACCTTGATCTTCCCAGGGTTTGAGCTGTCGTCTCCACAGACAGTGGACATGTCTGGGTCCGCAGGAAGGAGGTGGCAGCGCAGTTGATCAATGTGCCACCTCCACAACTGGCCATCTTCGCTGGATACCTCATAAGAGAGGGGTCTTGTCACCCAGATGACTCTAGCCGGAATCCAGGTGGGACCCCAGGCATAGTTCCTGGTGTATACGGGGTCCCCTGGAAAGAATCCTCGCGGGGCCTTCTGATCTTCAGGCTTTGCGCTGTGTTCTGGAGCCCTGTCAGGATGGAGGCGGTCCAGTTGGGTCGTAAGGCGCTGTCCCATGAGGAGTTCTGCTGGACTGCGGCTGGTGGTTGTGTGGGAGGTTGTGTGCTGGCCGAATAGGAAGCTTGTAGTCCCAGTCCTCCTTGTCCATGCGGCGCAGGGCCTCCTTCATAGTTCGGACCATGCACTCTGCCTGTCTGTTGGTTGCGGGGTGAAACGGGGTGGAGCGTATGTGCTTTATGCCACAATAATGTACAAACTCCTGAAAGTCCATGGAGATGAAGGCCGTGCCGTTGTTGGTTACCAATGAGTCTGGTATCCCGTGGGAGCTGAAGATCCGCCACATCGCATGGATGGCCAATCGGGACAAAGTAGACAGGACTGGTACTCCCTCCAGCCACTTCGTGTAAGCATCAACCAATATAAAGAAGATTTGTCCCTGGAAGGGCCCCGCAAAGTCCAGGTGTAACCTTGCCCACCGCTTATGGGATGACTCCCATGACCACACTGGTGCTTTTGGAGGTTTGGGTCGGGACTCCTGACATTTCTGGCAGCACTTTACTGTGTCCTCAATTTCATTGTCCAGCCCTGGCCACCATACATAGCTCCTGGCCAGGGCTTTCATCCTGATGATTCCTGGGTGGGTCTCATGCAGGGCGGTGAGGACTCGGCTTTGCAGAGGTGGCAGTATTACCACCCGGCTGCCCCAAAGTAAGCACCCTTTGTGTGAGGACAACTCGTCCTGGTGGGACGAAAACGCCAAGAATTCGGATCCCACTGGGCCAGCGGGCCATCCCCTCCCCATCCAGTCCACAACCTGGGAGAGGATGCAATCCCGGGCCGTGTGATGGGACATTTCCCCCACCTGTACCAGGCGATCAGACAGGTCCTCCAGCATGGCGATGTAGTGAGCCGGCGCTGGGTTGGGAACAGAGGAGGGCAGCGGAAGGCGGCTGAGTGCGTCTGCGTGGCCCATCGCCTTTCTGGGGTGGTGGATGAGCATGTATTGGTACCCCGCCAGGAAGATCGACTAGTGCTGCACCTGAGGAGACAGCATCTACAGGGTCTGATGGTCAGGGGCGAGGAGGCCCAAGAGGGGCTTGTGGTCCATCACAATCGTGAAGGCCTGGCCATAGAGGTGGTTGTGAAATTTCTTCACGCTAGCTACGATCGCTAGGGCTACCTTGTCTATCTGGGCATAGTTGTACTCCACGGCAAACAACAAACAAGAGTAATAGGTGATGGGAACCTTGCAGCTGTCGGCCAGTCTGTGCCCCAGGACTGCCCCCACCCTGTATGGAGAAACATCGCAAGCCAATACCACCAGCAGGGACTTGTCGAAGTGGGCCAGGACCGCATTAGAAACCAACAGTTCTTTCACCACCTGGAAGGTGGCGGAGTGTTTGGGGCCCCAGATCCAGGGAGCATGCTTATCAAGGAGGCAATGAAGCGGTTCTGCTACCACGGCCTTGTGGGGCAGGAACAAGTTGTAGAAGGCCTAAGAAGGCCTGCAGTTCCAGCTTGGAGGAGGGGGTAGGCGCATGTACGATGGCGTGGATCTTGTCCTGTGTCGGGTGAATCCCCTGGGCATCTACCACAAATCCCAAGAATTCCACCCGTGGCACCCCTAGAAGGCATTTTTCCCGCTTCACCTTCAAATTAGTGGAGTCGAAGCACTGGAGCACCATTCAGAGGCATGCCACAAAGGTCTTAGAGTCAGGAGCCACGATTAAAATATCATCGAAAAATGGCTGGACTCCTGGGATGCCTTTGAGGAGACAATCCATGAGATTTCTGAAAATCCCCGGTGCCACGCTCACCCCAAATTGCAGCCGCCAAACCCTGAAGGCCCCCTGGTGGGTTACTATGGTTTGGGCCTCGTGGTGGCTTCATCCACCGGCAGCTGCTGATAGGCCTGGGCCAAGTCTAGCTTGCCGAAAACCCTGGCCCCAGCCAAAGAGGCCAATATATGACTGACCACCGGTACCGGGTAAGCGTGGTCCTGAAGTACCCTATTAATGGTACACTTATAATCGGCACAAATTTTTATGTCCCCGTTTGGTTTTACAGGGTTGACTATGGGGGTCACCCACTGGGCATGTGGCATAGGTTCTAGAACCCCCTGCTCCACCAAGCAGTCCAATTTGGCTTCGATCTTGGGCCAAACGCGAACGGGGGCCACCTGGCCTTCATCCTGATGGGCCGCACCGAGGGGTCTAGCTCAAGTGAAACCGGGGGTCTGGAGTAGCGACTGAGCATGCCATCAAACACCCCCAGAAACTCATTGCATTAAAGTCCTGTGGCCGTACATTGTGAACGCCCGTCACCTTGAACCCCAGAGGTCCAAACCATGTGAGTCCCAACAGACTGGTGAGCCGCCCTTCCATCACCAGCAATTCTAGCAGTCCAGCAAAGTCTCTGTATTGCACCCTGAACTTGCCCCACCCCTTGATGGCCATGTGGTTCTTCTGGAAGTTCCGTAGGGCTAGACCCCGTGGCTGCTTTAGGAGGAGTACCCCTCGAGGGCAGAGTTTCTGCAATGTTTCTGCAGAAATTATAGGCAAGGATGAGCCCGTGTCCAGTTCCATTTTACAGGGGAACTCTTCTATTGACACGGTTACATACAGTTTGTTAGGGGCATCAGAGGGCAAGTCCAGTACCTGATGCTGGTGGTGGTTGATGTCAGGGTATGCAGATCCGTTGCTTTGTGATGTGCGGATGCCTTCCGGCGGTTCCCCTTGGAGTGGCAGGCACAGGCGATGTGACCTTGCTTCCCACAGGACCGGCAGATGGCATTGCAGAAACAGCAGGCCTTTCGTTCATGCGCTTCCCTGCAGCTGGCACAGGACGCTGGAGTAGTTGCTTTTTCTGGATGGCCGATTGCGGATGACGGGGGTCGCAGTTTCCGATGGTCTGGGTGGCGAACTTGCAAGACTTCCTCCTCGTCCAAGACATCTGATGCAGCGGCCAGGGCCATGTGGTGCATTGAAGATGGTGGACGGTCGTGGTGTGACCCCTTGAAAGTGGTGACCATTTGCAGGGCCGATTCCAACTTGAAGTCTGCAGTACCTACAAGTTTATGGCCAAGTTTCACTTCTCAAATGCCCCACATGAACTGGGATAAGATGCTGTCCTCTACATCTCGGAACTCGCAGTCCACGGCAAGCTGGTGGAGTTCTGCCATGAAGACGGGGGCCGCTTCCCCAGGCCTCTGTGCACTTGGCCATCTTAGTGGGCTTCAGCACGTAACACTTCGTGAGGTCCTGGATGATCTCATCATAGGTCATGTCTGCCAATTTCTTGGGAGTGAGGAGACCCTGTGCCAAGCGAACTGTGGCTACTCCACACATGCTGAGGAGTAAGGCCTTCTTCTTACCCATGTCAGTGACCTCTTGGTACTCGAAGAAGTTTGTGATCTGTTCTATCCATGCTTCCCAGGACTCGGGATGAGCAGGGTCAAAAGCAGAAAGGTTACCCTGAGCGACAGCCATGACTCTGGAGTGATGCGGGGCACGGTGTCTCGGAGGGGATCGGTGCGCAGTGGGGTGATACATTGGATCAGTGCATGGCACGGCGTCCAGGAGATGGGTGCGCAGTGCGGTGCTGGAGTCATCATCTGGCTGGCTCATTTGGATCCCATCCCCGTCGCCAGTATAAAGTACTGAGACTGTTGCATTGAAGAGTGATTTCAGCTCATACTTTATTAGTGCATATGTTGTACACTGAGTTCAACCGTGTGCAAGATCAGGTCCACACGCGGTCAAGCGAAGAGCCCTAGCTTCGCTCCAAGAGACAATACCCCGAACGGATCCTAGCCCGCACCTATCAGAGGGCTAGGATCTGAGTTAGGACGTATGGAACTCTACCACTGTAAATAGCCCTATCGTGGGTGTGGTGTGTGTGTTTGGGTGTGGTTTTGTTAAGGGATATAAGCCAGCCTGTGAGCTGGCATTCTCTCTCTCGTTCTTCACTTCCTAATAAAGTATGAACTACTTTCACTCCGCAGCGCATCAGGCTCAGTACTTTACACTGGCAACGAAGGTGGGATTCAAATGAATGAAAAAGACGCAGCACCGAGCACCACATCACGCCCTGACGCAACAAGCACCACACCCTGCACCGCTGACCCTGGTTCCAGCACCACATCGCGCCCTGCTTCTCCGGTCCCCGCACCTCACACTGCTCCGCCACCAAGCACCGCGCCTCGCACTGGTGACCCTGGTTCCAGCACCACATCGCGCTCCGCTTCTGGCCTCTGTTCAACACATGGAGTCCGCAAAATGGCCGCCGCTCAAGGAATCATCCCAGAATTCGATACCACCTGTCCCAAGCAGTGGGAGACCTGGCTCGAATGACTGCAGAACCACCTTGATTTCCACGACATCACGGAGGCGGGCAAGAAAAATCCCTGCTGTTGAGCACCTGTAGGATCGACACACTACGTCTGCTCAAAGACCAGATTGGCCCGAAGAAGATGAAGGAGGAAACCTTCGAGGTCTTGGTGAAGGTGCTAAATGATTGCTTTGCGCCCAAACCTACGAAAATCGCAGAGTGCATTGATTTTTTTGTGCGTGTCCAGCGCCCGGATGAAACCGCCACCAACTTCCTGGCGGGGCTTCACCGTGTGGCCACCCATTGTGAGTTTCCCAGCCTCAGTGATATCCTGATGAACCAGTTTGTCGTGGGCCTCAGGGAAACCAAACTGCACTGCAAGCTAGCTAGCCACAACGACCTCACCCTGGACAAGGCTTTGAAAGAAATGGCGGCATATGAGAAAGCACACCAAGAGACCCACAGCCGAGCGATCCAACTCACTCATGCAGCCCAGGGTTCCAACGTCTTGGACAAGGTCTTGCTGGTGTGCCAACTGTCTCGACGGGCCCCACGACCCCAAGTATCAGCCACTGCCCCATCGGAGAAGTCCTCCACACCCTGCGCCAGCTGTGGAGAAGCGCATGAACGCTGGACCTGCCGTTTTCAGGACGTTGTCTGCAGGACCTGTGGCAAACAAGGACACATCACCTGGGTCTGCCAGTCTCATGGGATGCGCAGAAGGGCGTCCACTCACCAGGAGTCAATGGATTTGCACACCCTCACGGTCCACCACCAACAGCACCAGGTAATGAACTTGCCCCCTGATGGCCCAAATAAGATGCACGCCATGGTGCTAATAGAGTCGTCCCCGTGTAAAATGGAGCTGGACACGGGGTCGTCTTTCTCAATAATTTCCAAGGACATCCTTTGCATGCTCTGCCCTCGGGGGGAGGGGGGGCCCTCCTGCAAAAGCCATGGGGTTTGTCACTGCGGGACTTTCAAAAAAACCCGATCACCATTAAGGGCTGGGGCAAGTTTGGGTACAGTACAAGGACTTTAACGGACTGTTGGACTTGCTGGTGGTGGAGGGATGGCTCACAAGCCTGTTGGGACTCTCGTGGTTCAAGCCACTGGGGTTTAAGGTGACTGGGGTGCATCAGGTCACGCCACGGCTTTTCACCTTGGTCTGTAATGAGTTCCCCGGGGTGTTCGACGGCACTCTCAGTCAGTATTCCAGGCCCCCAGTTATGCTGGACCTCAACCCTGCGGTGTGGCCCATTCGCATGAAGGCCAGGCTTCCCCCCTTGGCGCTTAAGCCAAAAATCAAGGCTGAGCTGGATCGCCTCGTGGAACAGGGGGTGCTGGAACCCGTCACCCACGCAAGGTGGGAGATGCCCATAGCCACGCCCGTGAAGCCGAACGCGGATGTGAGGATATATGTGGATTATAAATGTACCCTAAATAAGGCGCTGCAGGCCCACGCTTACCCAGTGCCATTAGTTGGGCAGCCTCGCTGGCAGGGGCGTGGGTTTTTGGAAAGCTGGACTTGGCCCAGGTGTACCAGCAACAGCTGGTCAACGCTGCCACTGCCAAGGTGCAGACTATAGTTACCCACAAGGGGGCATTCAATGTAAAGAGGCTATAGTTTGAGGTGAGTGTGGTGCTGGGGATTTTTCAAAGTTTCATGGACTGTCTCCTTAAAGGTATCTCAGGAATTCAACCGTTTCTACACAACGTGTTGATTGTGGCGCCGGACTACAAAACATTTGCCGACTGGCTCCGGATGGTTCTCCAGAGATTTGATTCCGTGGGCCACAAGGTCAAGCGTTAAAAGTGCCTCCTGGGGGTGCCAAGGGTGGAGTTTTTGGGGTTTGCTGTGGACACCCAAGGAATTCATCCCACAGACAACAAAATACAGGCCATCGTACAGGTGCCCACCCCCTCGTCGAAAATGGAACTCCAAGCCTTCTTAGGGCTTTTAAATTCCTATCACTCATTTCTGCCCCACAAGGCTGCCATCGTGAAGACGCTTCACCACTTCCCAGACAAATGCGCCCCCTGGGTCTGGGGGGCGCAGCATGACACTGCCTTCCAGGCGGTGAAAAAAATGTTGACGTCAAATGCGGTCCTCGCCCATTTTGACAAGACCTTACCGGTGGTGCTAGCATACGATGCATCTCCCTATGGGGTGGGGGCGGTCCTGGGGCACTGGCTGGTGGATGGCCATGAGGTTGTGGTAGCGTATTATTCCAGCACCTTGTCAGCAGCGGAGTGCAATTACGCCCAAATCGACAAAGAGGTGCTCGCAATTGTGGCTGGGATTAAGAAATTCCACAATTACTTATATGGCACGCCCTTCACTGTAGTCATGGACCATAAGCCCCTCTTAGGTCTCCTGGCCCCCGACAACCCAACCCCTCAGATGTTGTCCCCCCGGGTGCTGTGCTGATCCACTTCCTTGGCGGGTTACTGCTATGCGCTCGTCCACTGCCCAGGGAAGGCGACGGGCCACGCTAACGCTTTGAGCCGCCTCCCATTGCCCTCTTCCGACCCCGCCCCAGCCCATCACATAGCCCTCCTGGAGGCCCTCCCAGATTGGCCAGTCTAAATGGGGGAGGTTGCTCAACACACAGCCTGGGTCCGCGTCCTCTCCTGGGTCTTGGACCGGGTGGGGAGGGGATGGCCCATGGGCCTGGGGGGGCTGACTTCATAGTGTTCTCCTCTTGCAAGGATGAGCTGTCCTCACACAAAGGGGGGGTCGGGTGGTGATCCCGAGCCCCTTGCAGAAATGGGTACTCACCGCCCTCCACGAGACTCATCCCGGGATCATCCGGATGAAAGAATTAGCCAGAAGCTACGTGTGGTAGCTAGCCCCACTGTTGGACCTCCTGATGGCACCTGGTATATTTTGGCCACTGTGTGACAGACTGTTGGACTAGATGGGCCATTGGCCTGATTCAACATTGGCTTCTCTTATGCTCTTATGTGGTGGCCAGGGTTGGACCAGGACATCAAGGAACAAGTAAAGCATTATCAGAGGTGCCAAGAGTCACGGCCAGTGCCCCTCCAGGCACCAGTGCAACCATGGGAGTCATCGCACAAACCCTGGGCCAGATTACACTTGGATTTCGCGGGGCCGTTTCAGGGACAAATTTTCTTTATTCTGGTGGATGCATACAGTAAATAGTTAGCGGTAGTGCTGGTACCCTCCACCTCATCCCGATCCACCATTCGAGTGATGTGACGGATCTTTAGCGGCCAGGGCATCTCTGACTCCTTAGTCACGGACAATGGCACGGCTATTACTTCCACAGAATTGGGAGTTCACAAGCTATTACAGGATAAAGCACATTCATGCCACCCCATTTCATCCAGCAACAAACGGCCAAGCCGAATGCATGGTGAGGACCTCCAAAGAGGCGCTACACCGGATGGACACTGGGGACTGGGACTACAAACTGGCCATTTTCCTGTTCTGCCAACGCACAACACCTCACACCGCTACCAGACGCAGTCCAGCCGAGCTCCTTCTGGGTAGGCGCCTGACAACAAGATTAGATTCCCTTCACCCAGACCAGGCCCCCAAACGCGCCCTGAGCCCCAAAGAGCAGGAGGCTCCCCGGGTGATTTTTTTCCAGAGGATCTGGTGTACGCCCAGAACTACGGCCGGAACCGCACATGGATTCCTGCAAAGGTAGTAAGAGTAACCGGTCCCCTGTCCTATGAGGTCTCTAGCAACGACAGACAACTCTTAAAGTGGCACATCGACCAGCTGTGCCGACAAGTCCTTCCAGCAGACCCAGATGACTGCGACTACGAGGACCCAGACACCCAGAAGCCGCAGCACCATCACAGATGGGACACTTCCCGGAAATGAACACAACGGCCTCGGGAAGCTAGGAACCAGACAGCATGCCCGTCCTGAGCAAGCACACAGGGAAAGAAGTGTCATCTCCACCACTGCCCAGTGCACCTCCGAGCGAACAGACCCCAGCTCCGGAAGCCCCCAAAATTCGCCGCTCTTCCCAAGAATGAAAAGCACCGGCCTGCCTCTGAGACTACATCTGGTAGTGTGCTCAGGACCAAGAGTGGAGGGGTGTTGTATACTGAGTTCGACCACGTGAAAGGTCAGGTCCACACGCGGTCAGGCGAAGAGCCTTAGTTTCGCTCCAAGAGACAATAGCCCGAACGGATCCTAGCCCGCACCTATCAGAGGGCTAGGATCCGAGTTAGGACCTATGGAACTCTGCCACTTTAATAGCCCTATCACAGGTGTGCTGTGTGTGTTTGGGTGTGGTTTTGTTTAGGGATATAAGCCAGCCTGTGAGCATTCTCTCTCGTTCTTCACTTCCTAATAAAGTATGAACTGCTTTCACTCCACGACACATCAGGCTCAGTACTTTACAGCATAGGAGAACTTGAGATAACTAGCTTGGCCCATGGGCTGCTTATATTCCCATTCTAAACACACCCAACACCCACACCCACGATTGGTTTATTTACAAACAACTCCCCCTATTGGTTCACTATTAGAATCTAGGCTGGCCGACAGGCGAGTTCTCGGATCCTTCACTTCTATTGTCTTTGGATGTGAAGCTCGGCTTGTCTGCATGGCCACATGTGAGCCTGACCACGTGCGCGGTCTACCTTGGTACATAGCAATAATAAATAAAACATCTGGAGATGTTCTGCCGGGCCTGTGGTTGAGGCAGTGGAGATCTTTTAGTACTAGTCTCCCTCAGCCTGTTTCCATCTTATGTTCCTTCTCCTTTGCCCACCTCCGGTTGTATCAGTTACCATCTATTGTACTCACAAGTGGTGCTGACTCAGGAACAGTGGTATTAAATGGCGCCATTAAAGATGTTATATCTGGATTTTAATAACTGTCGATATTATATTTTAATCACTGTATTTTTTAACATGTTGCCGTAACCCACACTGAGCCTTGCGGTGCCGGAAAGGCAAGGCTAGAAATAAATAAATAGACGAATAAATAAATTGTTTTTAATCCGCCCCCTGGAGGCCTCATACCTAACTAAAGCGTCGGAAATCCTGAACTAACCGCTGCCTCGCCCGACATCTCCGCACCCAAGCAAGGAGGCCGAGCGCAGAATCACATGCTGCAGGTTGGAAACCCGCCTCCTCCTCCTCCTCCTCCTCCTCCTCGCCTGGCAGGATGTAAGGCGGGCGCGTGCATTCAGTGACCGGCGAGCTGGGATCCAGAAAGCTGCAGCAGCTGGTGAGGCGGGGGCGTTGCGCTAGCCCTGCGCTGAGCTCCCGGCGGGTGGGAGAAAATAAAGCGGGCGGGGGCCCCCTGCATATTCGCTTGGCTTTCCTGTAGCTGGGCCCGGCCAGCCCAATAGAGGACTGTGGTACGACTCGAGTGAAGGATCGCTCCGGTCCTCGCGGGCGCCCCCTCGCCCGCAGCCCCGCTGTCTTGCCCGAAGTGGGGAAGAGCGGAACCCACGGCCAAGGGTACGGCGGTAGCGGCCGGATAAACGAGCTGCAGCACGGCTTGTGAGAGGGCGGCGGCGGGGCTGCCGTGACGTGGCGCGCGTTCGCTGTGGCCTGGCGGGTTTGTTTGGGGCCCGGCGGGTGTGGCGTGCTTTCAGTTGCTGTACCGCTTTCCAGGTATCCCGCCCCTCCTCTCCGATGCTTGGAGAGGGAAAATGTCGAAAAGACATGTTTAACGGTGCGAGTGCAATCCTATGGATACTTCTCCGGGAGTAAGTCTCGAACTAAGTACCAAATTATTCCGCGGAGCTACTCCTGGGAAAGAGGCCTTATTACTACCTGCAAAGCCACTGTAACCTGGCTAAGCATGGGACAGTATCAGTGCAGAGCACCATGTACTCCTACATCAGCTCATGGCTGTACGATGTAAGTTCTAGTGACAGGAAACAGATGGGGAAAGATTTTGAGAGAACTCACAGAATATGACTCCCAGAGTTCTGCTATAGTACTGACCTATACTTTCAAGTCCAAGATCCCAGGTGTCCTTCAAATACATTATTACAGACCTGTCCTTTAAAGGGAGGGGGTGCAGTATGACATCAAATGAAGAAGAAGAGATTGGATTTATACCCTGCCCTTCACTACTCAAAGGAATCTCATAGTGGGTTACAAACTCCTTTCCCTTCCCCTCCCCACAACAGACATCCTGTGAGGTAGGTGGGGCTGAGAGAGCTCTTAACAGAGACTGCTCTTTTTCAAGAACAGCTCTTCTCAGAGCTATGGCTTGCCCAAGGTCATCCAGCAGGTGCAAATGGAGGACTGGGGAATCAAACCCGGTTCTCCCAGATTAGAGTCCACACACTACACCAAACTGGCTCTCTGTAAACTTTTCCCCATCACCATGTTAGAAATGGTATGCTCCATGTTTGCTTCTTCTGACTGTTTTTTTTTTATCCTTAAAATTTAATCTTCCTGGTTGTTTTTTTTAAACTGGTTTACAATACAACAATTAAACAATAACATGGGGGTGGGAGAGTTTCCTAAACAGGCTTCTTTCTAGTAAGGAGCAAATATTGTGGTTCTGAGTTAGAAGATGTACTAGTATTTAAGGTTGAATAGAATAATGATGCTGGCTGGGTCTGGCAGGTTTGTTTTTGTTTTTTTTACATGGAAAGTAGCCATGTACTGAATCAAACCACTGTGAAAGGGTGCTTTAGGTTGATCCTTCATTGAGCAGGGGGCTGGACTAGAGTGATCTGTATGGCCCCTTCCAACTCTGATTCTATGAAACCATTGGTCTATCAAGGTCCGTGTTGCCTATTCTGACAGGCGGTGGCTCAGGGACTGAACCTGGGACCTTCTGGGTGCAAACCAAATTCTCTGCCACGAAGCCCCAAGCTTACCCCATTGTTGTTTGGTTGCAAGTTTCAATGTGAACTGATTTAATTGATGCTTTGTTGCTCTTGGGTCTTTTTCTGGACTGCCTTGGGGGCCACCTTTTGGGGAAAAGGCGGGATACAAATATTTTAAGGAAATAGGCTGGAAGAGATGGCAAAGCCTCCTGGCTGCTACATCTACATCATTTCCTGGTTCTAATTTCTCTCACCAATAGGCTGAAATAAGATGAGAGGGTGGGAACATAATGGGACTTTTCACTGTTTGATTGCCTCTGTCCCCCTCCCCCACAGCCTTCCTCCAACTTTTGCCTCACATTATGGCAGCCCTTCTGAAGAGCCTGCTTGCTGCCTCAGAGAAAGCTGCCAACATTGCCCAGCTGTGTCGCCAGGAGGAGGCACTCTTCAGCTTGCTCATTGAGGAGAAGCGGGGCGCAGACAAGAACAAAAAGTTCGTACAGGATTTCAAGACCTTGGCAGATGTGCTGATCCAAGAGGTCATCAACCATGATGTGGGAAAGAAGGTAATCTGCCAGGCAAAGGGACCCTAAGGGAAAGAATAAGGCATTCTCTGGCAATTCTAGGGCAGAGGTGATGGTATCAAGAATCTTTTTGCACGCCCTGAAGCCAAAGTCATTGCTCCCTACAATTTCACTTTCCCTCAACTGCTCTAACATATTGACTGAGGTTACTCCATAGGAAGAAGCAGTCAGGGACAAAACGTTTTGCTACTAGAAAGGTAGAAAAAACCAAGTGGAGCCGTTGCATCTACTTTGCATGCAGAAGGTTCTCCATGTTCAATCCCCAGCATCAACAATTAAAAGGGTCTGGTAGGAGGTGATGGGAATGACCTTTGCCGGAAGCACCGGAGAACTGATGCCAGTCAAAGCAGATGTTACTGGCCAATGGTCTGATTCAGTGTGTAGAGCAGCTTCCTGTACCCATGATCCCTTGTTGGCAGGAGTAGTAATAACACCTTATCGCAGAGGCAGCTGCCTGCTTTTCCTCTGTGTTATTCACTTCTCATTTACATAGTACATTAAAAGTTCTTAATGTACAGTATTTCAATAATCCTTACAACAACCCTATAAGGAAGAGGCCACTATCATAGCCATATTTCAAATGAGGGTATTGGTTGTGTGAAGGAGGTTTGGCTAACATGACACTGTACATTCTTGTAAAAAGTGAGATTTGACTTGGGGATATTGGCTCACGCCTCAGTCTCTTAACTACTGTGCTGCATCAAAGGGCTGATTATACATAGATTTGCTCCCATGAGGTTGTGGAGTAGGGAAGTGGATCTAGTCACACACAGAAGAGTGCAAGTTGGCCTAAATTCTGGAGAAAAGTAAAGAAGGCAGACTCGTATTTTATAGTAATTAAACTATGCAGATATATTAAACGGGAAAAGTAAATATTGTTTGTCAAAAAGCTACCCACACTGAACAAGCCTAGAGATAAGCAGCTGGCAGCCTCAGTGGATTCCCCTTTCTCCCTCCGAGTATACACCCCTTAGCCATGGTGAAGGGGCTGTTTCAGGCTTGATTTCTAGGTGATGCTGGCTGAGGCAAAACACTCCTCCATGGGACTTTGCATGTCTTCTTTAAGCCAGGCTGCTACTGGTGCAAAACTGCTTAACATGCCAGTCGGCCATAGCCTTGGTAGATGTTGTGCTGGTGTGTTAAATAAGTTCTGCTTGGCACAGATAGTGTATGTTTGTATGAAGTGCTATCAAGTCATTTCCAAGTTATGGCAACACAGTGAATTAATGACCTCCAAAACGCCCTATCATTAACAGCTTTGCTTAGGTCTTGCAAACTGATGGCTGTGGCTTGCTTGATTGAATCAATCCATCTCCTTTTTTCCTGCTGTCTTCAACTTTTATTATTATTGCCTTTTCCAGTGAGTCTTGCTTTTTCATAAGATGGCCAAAGTACAATAGCTTCAGTTTAGTCATTTTAGCTTCTAGGGTTAGGCATGATTTGATCTAGAATCCATTTATTTATCTTTTTGACAGTCCATGGTATCCATAAAACTCCTCCAACGTCTGCTTTCTTCCCATCAGATTTCTTCATTGTCCAACTTTCATACCCATACATAGCAATGAGGAATACTATGGCATCAGTTAACTTGATCTTAGTCACCAGCAACACATGCTTGCGCTTAAGGATCTTTCTAACTTCATCATGGCTGCCCTTCTCTGTGTCAGTCTCCTTCTGATTTCTTGGTTTTGCACTGTCCCTTTTGGTTGATGATGAAACCAAGAAATAGAAAATCATGAACAATTTCAGTTTCTTCCTCCTTAACTGTAAAGTTGTGTAATTCCCCAGTAGTCATTACTTTTGTTTTCTTGAAGTTCAGCTGTAATCCTGCTTTGGCACTTTCTGCTTTAATCTTTATCATCTGCTTTAACCTTCATCATCTACTTCATTTCCTACTTTTGTCTTCCAGTCACCTAAGATTATAAGCACATCTTGTTTAGGTGCATAACCAGTGTCTTCCTGGACACTTGCATAATTTCTAGACAGTTTCTTCCTCATCAGCATCTATAGTTGAGGTGTAAACTCCAGTGATGGTTATGTTGATAGGGCTCTCCACGAAGTCTGATATTATTCGATAAGACCTTGCATTATAGCCTTTGACTGCTTGTGCTACATCTTGCCTCTCTATTAGAGCAACTGTGTTTCTTCAGTATTTGTCATTTCCAGAGTAAAACACTTTGTTATTTTCTGACTGAAAATGTTCTGCTCCACTTTAGTTCACTCACACCCAGGATTGCAGTGTTTAAATGTTCCATTTCTCATTTTATGTTTTCCAGTTTACCTTGATTCATACTTCTCACATTCCATGTTCCTATTATATGTGTCAAAAAGCTTTGGACTTTCCTTTTGCATCCATTCACACCAGCAATGGATAGTGGCCCAGTTTAACTCTGCGAAGTCCCATGTGTGAGTGCCCCTGCCTCAGCCAGGGTGTGTTTAAAACAAGCCTTCCCTTCAACCCCTCGCAGACAGCAGCAGAGGCTCTGGAAAAGTTCTCCTTTTCTACGCATTTGCTGCTCCAGTTTATTTACTTATTAAGTATATTTGTATTGTGCTTTTCTCCCAAATGATTATCCATTGTGGCTAACAATGGAGAGAAAAAACAAATACGGCAATAAACAGGAAAGTGGGGGGCTTCCAGTTCCTAAGTGGGTCCTCTCTCTCTAGGAGCTGCTCTTCTGTCCTGCTGCTCTTTTGTCCAGCTGTAGTCTCCAAGCCTCACGCTAAGAACCTGAAAGCTCCTGCCTCTTGAGCACACCCAGGCCTCAAATACCTGCATGCATAGAGGAAAACAAACTCAGCAAGGTGTTACATAGGCCCAAACTAGACATGATGGCCATGAGGAAGCTGACACCAATTTTTTTTTTTGTTTGTTTAGCATTTATTGTACCAGGTTAAACACCATTACTCCCTCATGGATCACTGCCTTGTCGTGGCGAGGGGGCTTGCGTGGTTCAATGAGGCTGTGGGCTATGCCGTGGAGGGCCACCCAGGACGGACAGGCCACAGCAGAGAACTCAGACCAAGCGTGATCCCCTGGAGAAGGAAATGGCAACCCACTCCAGTATCTTTGCCAAGAAAACCCCATGGACAGTAACAAAAGGCTAAAAGATATGACGCCGGAAGATGAGCCCCTCAGGTCGGAAGGTGTCCAATATGCTACTGAGGAAGAGCAGAGGGCAAGTACGAGTAACCCCAGAAAGAGTGAAGCGGCTGGGCCAAAGCCGAAAGGACGCTCAGTTGTGGATGTGTCTGACGGTGAAAGGAAAGTTCGATGCTGCCAAGAACAATACTGCATAGGAACCTGGAATGTAAGATCTATGAATCAAGGTAAGCTTGACGTGGTCAAAAATGAGATGGCAAGAATGAACATTGACATCTTGGGAATCAGTGAACTAAAGTGGACAGTAATGGGCGAATTTAACTCAGAAGACCATTATATCTACTACTGTGGCCAGGAATCCCGTAGAAAAAATGGTGTGGCCTTTATAGTCAACAAGAGAGTGAGAAAGGCAGTATTGGGATACAATCTCAAAAATGACAGAATGATCTCGGTCCGAATCCAAGGCAAACCATTCAATATCACAGTAATCCATGCCCCAACCACTGCTGCAGAAGAGGCTGAAGTGGACCAGTTCTATGAAGACCTACAACAGCTTGTAGAACTAACACCAAAAAATGATGTCCTCATCATCATAGGGGACTGGAATGCTAAAGTAGGAAATCAAAAGGTAACCGGAATAACAGACAAGTTTGGCCTTGGAGAACAAAATGAAGCAGGGCAAAGGCTAACAGAGTTTTGTCAAGAGAACACGCTGGTCATAGCGAACACCCTGTTCCAACAACCTAAGAGGCGTCTCTACACATGGACATCACTAGATGGGCAACACCGAAATCAGATTGACTATATAATTTGCAGTCAAAGATGGAGAAGCTCTATCCAGTCAGTAAAAACAAGACCTGGAGCTGACTGTGGCTCAGATCATGAGCTACTCATTGCAAAATTCAGACTTAAATTGAAGAAAGTTGGGAAAACCACAAGGCCATTCAGATTTGACCTAGATCGCATCCCCGATGAATATATAGTAGAGGTGAAGAATAGGTTTAAGGGACTAGATTTGATAGACAGAGTGCCTGAAGAACTATGGACAGAGGTCCGTGACATTGTAAAGGAGGCAGCACTCACCGCCATCCCAAAGAAAAAGAAATGCAAAAAAGCAAAGTGGCTGTCTGATGAGGCTTTACACATAGCAGAGGAAAGAAGGAAAGCTAAAGGCAATGGGGAAAAGGAAAGATTTGCCCAACTGAATGCAGATTTCCAGAGAACAGCAAGGAGAGATAAGGAGGCTTTCCTGAATGAACAATGCAAAGTAATAGAGGAAAACAATAGATTGGGAAGGACTAGAGATCTCTTCAAGAAAATTGGAGAAATCAAGGGAACGTTCTATGCAAAGCTGGCCATGATAAAGGACAAAAACGGTAGGGACCTAACAGAAGCAGAAGAGATTAGGAAAAGATGGCAAGAATACACAGAAGAACTATACAAGAAGGACCTCGATGTCCTTGACAACCACGACGGTATAATCACTGACCTCGAGCCAGGCATCCTGGAATGCAAAGTTAAATGGGCCTTAGAAAGCATTACTAACAACAAAGCTAGTGGAGGTGATGGTATCCCAGCTGAGTTATTCAAAGTCTTAAAAGAAGATGCTGTTAAAATGCTGCACTCAATTTGCCAACAAATTTGGAAAACACAACAGTGGCCACAGGATTGGAAAAGGTCAGTTTACATTCCAATCCCAAAGAAGGGCAACGTCAAGGAATGTTCAAACTATCGCACAATTGCACTCATTTCACACGCTAGCAAGGTCATGCTCAAGATCCTACAAGCTAGGCTCCAACAGTACGTGGATAGAGAACTGCCAGAAGTACAAGCTGGGTTTCGAAGAGGTAGAGGAACTAGAGATCAAATTGCCAACATTCGCTGGATTATGGAGAAAGCAAGAGAGTACCAGAAAAACATCTACTTCTGCTTCATTGACTATGCTAAAGCCTTTGATTGTGTGGATCACAATAAATTATGGCAGGTTCTTAAAGAGATGGGAGTACCGGTCCACCTCACATGTCTCCTGAGAAACCTGTATAAGGGTCAAGAAGCAACAGTTAGAACCGGATATGGAATAACTGATTGGTTTAGCATAGGAAAAGGAGTACGACAAGGATGTATATTGTCACCTTGCTTATTTAATTTATATGCAGAGTACATCATGCGAAATGCTGGCCTGGATGAATCACAAGCTGGAGTTAAGATTGCTGGGGAAAAGATCAATAACCTCAGATATGCAGACGATACCACTCTGATGGCAGAAAGTGAAGAGGACCTCAAGAGCCTCTTGCTCAGGGTGAAAGAGGAGAGTGCAAAAGTGGGCTTGAAGCTCAACATCAAAAAAACTAAGATCATGGCATCTGGGCCCATCACTCCTTGGCAAATAGAAGGGGAAGTCGTAGAAGTAGTGACAGACTTCACATTCCTAGGATCCCAGATCACTGCAGATGGTGATTGCAGCCATGAAATTAAAAGACGCCTGCTCCTTGGGAGGAAAGCGATGGCAAACCTAAACAGCATGATAAAAAGCAGAGACATCACCTTGCCAACAAAAGTCCGCATGGTCAAAGCAATGGTATTCCCTGTAGTAATGTATGGCTGTGAGAGTTAGACTATAAGGAAGGCCGAGCGCCGAAGAATAGATTCTTTTGAACTGTGGTGCTGGAGAAGACTCTTGAGAGTCCCTTGGACTGCAAGGAGATCGAATCAGTCAATCCTAAAAGAAATCAACCCTGACTGTTCCCTGGAAGGCCAGATCCTGAAGCTGAAGCTCAAATACTTTGGCCACCAAATGAGAAGAGAGCACTCACTGGAGAAGACCCTGATGCTGGGAAAGATTGAAGGTCAAAGAAGAAGGGGACGGCAAAGGATGAGATGGTTAGACAGTGTCATCGATGCAACGAACATGAAATTGAGCAAACTTCAGCGGACAGCGGAAGGCAGGAGGGCCTGGCGTGTTCTGGTCCATGGGGTCGCGAAGAGTCGGACTCGACTGTGCGACTGAACAACAACAAACACCATTACCACTAGGATACACAAAAGGGACATAAAAAACTACCAAAAAGAATAGAAAATGTTAAAAACATTAAAAAACACAAACCCCTTTACTATATATGATCAAAATAGGTCAGCTTTTAGACACAGCTCTAGCCCATATTTTCTAGGTTGCCAAGGTGAATTGTGTCATTCTATAAGAAACATACTGATCTAAATTAGAAAGAAGAAAAACTAGTTTCTCCACCACAGAAGAATTTATACCCTTTAAAATATCAGCAAGAAATTTATTTCTGGGCTCTAAGGACAAAATGAAACAAAAATGTTTATAGTAATTTAGAAAGGCTGTGAGAGCCCTATCCTCATCAACTGTGCAGAATGGCAGGTGAGGCGCTCTTGTCCCTCCCAGTGGCAAAATGCCCCACCCCCTTCGTGGCTGTTTCAGCATTTGAAAAGGCATAGGGGTGCAAGAGTATCACACTGCAGACCCTATCAGGATCTTGTCCTTGGGATTTTTAAATGGCATCAACATTCTTGTGTTGACCACAAGGATGCTATCATGTCTAGTCTGGCCATTAGCTAGCTGCTGCTAGCTACCAGGATCTTCCCTATCTCCTCCCTAGTCAGTTTGATTGTTTCCCAATTTGTTTTTCACTCACAGCTGTTTGTCCCTTTAATAGATGCTCAGTGGGACGTTTAATTCTGTGCCATGACAAGCTTCTGCTGTCCGTTTTTGTGCATTAAGTCACTGTTTAAAGGGACTGGAGGGCTGAGGTGGCTTAGAGGTTAAGACACTGAGCTGCAGACCGGAAGGTCTGTAGCTCAGCAGTTTGAGACTTTAGTGCCACGTGACGGAGTGAGCTCCCATCTCTGACCCCAGCTTCTGCCAACCTAGCAGTTCAAAAGCAAGGAATTGCAAGTAGGTAAATAGATACCAATTCGGTGGGAAGGTAACAGCATTCCATGCACCTTGGCATTTAGTCATGTTGGCCACATGACCACGAAGAAGTCTTCAGACAGCGCTGGCTCTTTGGCTTGGAAATGGAGATGAGCACCACCCCCTAGAGTCGAATTCGACTGGCTTTCGAGCAAGGGAAACCTTTACCTTTTTACACTTTTCTCCAAGCCTGTTGGCAACCCCGCTCACAAGGTTGAGCAGCCAAGGAACAGAAAGGGGCAACTCTGACAACCTCTGTTGCTGTTCACGCACGCTGGGGAGGAGTAGTCCACTTGAGCAGCCTGAATATACAACAAAGGCAGGCTGAAGCCTCTTTTTTCCTCTCCTCCCCAGTGGAACAAAAAAGAACCATTTGCCTTGTATGGGATCGAGTCCCTGAACTGCAGGAATGCTGCTGGCTCTTCAGCCCTTCATTAATTCCAAATTAACTGCCAGTCAGGGGCCTAGATCTTATGGCTGGGATTTATTTAACCCACAGATTGGATGGGGCAGTTGAGAGTTGTGAGCTCAAAACAGTTGTGGCTTGGGTCAAACTAATCAGTATGATTGTTTTTTTCCCACTCCTGTTTCACTCTTCCATCTTTTCTACCACCCATTGACGCCACCATCAGTTTCCAGAGTTACAAGGTTATATTCGTGGTGAGGAGTCCAACAAATTTGAAAATGGCCTTGGTGAGTGACAGGGGCCATGAAGTGTTGGTGGGGAGGGAAGAGAAACATCAGTCTGGCCTCCACTGAATCCTTGACCATCTTCTCAAATTCCTAGCTGATTTTGCTAGATCAGCTGTTGATTCATGTTTCTTCTGTTGCATATTCTGGTGTAACCTGTGTTTGAAATAATCTTCCTTTTCCATTTCACAGACACTTCCTTCTGCAAACCCTACTTCTTCCACATAAGTTTTCCTAAACTGCACTATGTTTACTCTGTCTAATATTCCCTTGCTCCACTGTTGTTTTTTTTCCAAAACTTCTGCCTTAAGGGACCACTTTCCTGATCAACTTGTGTGCCAGGGAACTCCTACCCATTCCAAGGGATTCTAGGTGAAGGTTTTAGAGAGTACTGTCTGTTCAGACAAGAGATTAGCTAGGACTCACAGTTGTCCCATATGATTGAATGTGTGCCATGGAACACACCTCGATGAGTTTGTACATTTCAGGGAAATATTGGTAAAGGTGGGGAAGATGGTCTCTCAGGAAACTGTCTGAGTTAGTATTTTTTCCCTTCAGGAACTCCTGATAACCTTACCTGGAAAACATTTTGGAAACCATCCCCTTGCTAGTTATTTCTTTGTTCTGCTTCTCTGTCTAAGATTATTTTCCATCCCATGAGGACTGTAAGAACTCTGACAGAGCAGTCCGATGCAGACTTACTTTAGTCTACTAAACCTATTGCAATCAATAGGCCTAGACTGGAGTAAATTTGAATAGGACTGCATTGTCAGTGATTGTATTTACTCATTGTATTTTTTTGCCAAATCAGTCTGAATGCTAATTTTATCTACATATCTCATAATCATCTATGTGTTGAATGTTTTAAGGTTCACCATTCCCCATAGAAGTTTGTGTGTCCAATAAAATTGCCAGAAAAGACCCTGGTCCACACATTCTCTATAAGAACTGTAAGGTCTTCTGCTGGTCTATATTATATGTCTTCAAAAGGCTTTCTGTTCCTATGGTCCTAAAAGTGTATGTTGCTTGTATTGATGGCTAATTCACTTTTCTGTTGTATCTTATTGGTCCCAGTCCAGAAAAACTTGGTCAACCTGCTGTCCCATTGAAATTAGTGGTACTTGACTTGCAATTAATTTGCCTTCTATTGATTTCAGTGGAACTTAGACACAACTAAATCCAAAAACAGAAGAGTAATACAACCAAAACATTACAAAATGTGAACAAACTTTTATGTGCCTTAGAAGACTCTTTAAACCATATGGTAAGCAATTATATCAAAATGCTTGCAGGAAGAGAAAGTTTGTGGGCGTAATAAGAAAGCACAAGTCTTTAGAAAGAAACATAGGTGTTACACGTACAATTATAATTATATTCATTGCTACTGGGACAGAGACATGGTAGCAACTCTTCCTTCTATATATATAAAAGAAAGTCCCCTCACTGTAAAATCAATGCCCAGGCCAAACTCGACCTAAAAACATGAAATTCAGGGAGAGCACTCCTACCATGATGTAGATGCTCACTAAGTAGGGATTTTTAGAAATTCGACCCCCTAAAGGGGTCAAAAGGGGTAAAATGTGCTCCCCCCATTGCTTCCTATGTGGCTGCCAGGCTGTTGCCTCCTTACACCCCTCACTCTCTGATTGGTCAGTTGCAGAGCTCAGTGTTCTGAGGTAAAAACAAAAACCAGTCACAGGAGACTGCAGAGACCTAACGACAGTTGAAGAAATCAGGAATGGCCAACCACATGTGAAGTGCAGCAATGCTGCTGGCCCAGCCTCCCCCATGGCTTCAAACACACTCCCCCCACCTCCTACACCTGACAGGTCGGTGTCTGTCAGGTGCAGCAGTGGGTGCAGGGTGCTCAAAGCCATCAGAGATCCTGCCCCCGCAGTAATGCCTTAATGATCCTGCTGGCTCAGCCTCCAAAATGGCTTGCAGTACCCCTCCCCCTCCTACACTGGACAGGCAGCTGCCTGTCAGGTATAGAAGAGGGGGTGGGATGGTTACAGCCATTGGGAAGGCTTGCTCAGCAGGATTGCCTTAGTGCTGCTGCTGGCCCAGCCTCCCTGATGCCTTTAAACACACTTCTCCCCAACACCAGATAGGTGGGTGTCTGTCAGATGTAGGAACAGGGCCAGGGTACTTCAATCCATCAGGGAGGCCACCCAAGCAGAAACACCTTAGCAATGCTGCTGGGACAGCCTTCTCAAAGGCTTTAGACACACTCTCACCCACCCCTCCACCAACTGACAGGCAGTTGTCAGTCAGGTGCGGGAGCAGGGGCAAAGCATTGAAAGCCATTGGGGAGGCTGCCCAAGCAACATTGCCCTAGCAATCCTGCTGGTGCAGCCTTCCTGATGCCTTCAGACACTCTATCCCTCCTACACCTGACAGACAACTGTCTGTCAAGGGTTGGAAGGGGCATATAATCCTTAAAGCCATCAGGGAGGCTTGTTTAGCAGGATTGACTTAGCGCTGCTACTAGCCCAGCCTCCCCAATGCCTTTAAACACAATCCCCCCCTTATAACAAACAGGAGGCTGTTTGTCAGGTGTAGGAGCAGAACCAGGGTACTTTAATCCATCAGGGAGGCTGCCCCATCAGGAACACTTATGACCATCAACAAGTCCCAAGACTTAACAGACGAGCAGAGTTCCCTTTAAGCTGAGTTAGTGTGAGCTAGGTCACAGTTTTTTAGCCTCCAGCCCACAGATTTTTGTCTTAGCTCAGGAAGGATGGCTCCAGAGCAAACTAATTTATGCAGTAGCCAAATCGCTCACTCACAACTTTAATGCCAGTGGCTCACAAAGTACAATTTTTGCTCACAAGACTCCACAGCTTAGAGGGAGCATCGCAGACAACTGCTTCTCACATGGACAGTTCTATGTGGCCTGCTCCAGAGTGAGCTCACCAAGTAGCCTGGTAATCCTAGCACCTGAGGGCAGAACTATCAATGTGGTCTACAGAGAGGTCCTTCAGTAGAGAGAGAAACCCAGAACGTATGTCTTACTTCATTTTTTACACTACAATCTTCTCCATTAGAATTTCTACAACAAATGTTCAAACTTCACATCATCAGTATTATAACAGGATTTATGGAACTTAAATACCATAGTGAAGCACAGGTATCAGGCTAGTTGAAAATATGAGAACTGACAGTAGTTTGAATTTTGGAGATTACTGGTTCTTCATAAGGCAAAGAGCAGATGGCAGTCCTTATATTAGCAAAGATGCAAATTAAAATTTGGTGGTATACCAGCTGCAGAATCAATGCCAAATTTGGTTGAGTTGCCTGTGATGATGAAGTTGGCATCACCAAGCACTCAGGGTTTTACCAGGCATGGAATGTGTGTACTGGGATGACGTAAGATCACCAGTTTGGAATAAGGGATGAATTTCCTTCCTTAAAGTTCATCTGAAGAAGCAGTTTGGTAGTAATCTTCAGCCTTTCCAGTATGTACACAACGTAATGTTGTGAAAAAGAGAAAGAAACTCATTGTTTCTTTGCAGCAAAATTGTCAGTTTTTCTTAAACCACACATTAATTAAAATTTCATGGGTCAAGGTCAAATAAAGTTCATATCTAACTTACCACCCCTGATTTCTCATTTCTGGCTTAGGACAAGAGGCATCCACTTTCATAGTCTAGGGTATAAGAGAAGTTTTCCAGAGTATTGAAATTTGTTTGCTTTTTAGGAGAGACAGTGGTGGTGCAGGTATGTCCTACCCAGCCAGAAACAGCTGCACTGCTGCAGAAAGTCCTGGATCGGAACCAGACAGCTGCAGAATTGCTGGCAGCTGCTGTTCACCAGGAGATGGTGCTTTCTGACCCAGCATTGGATGATGTGACTGTGACAATCTCCACCGAGAACATGGCTGTGTGGATTGACCCCATAGGTAAGGTAATGAAATGAGGCAGAAGGAATTACCTTATAACAGGGTGGGCTTTGGGATTGCTTCCATACACACTTCTCTGATGTTTTCTCATTGCTATGAAAACATCTGATTAATCACACAGGCAACAGAGCTTCCGCAAAGGCTTTTCCTCCACAATTTTTCTTTATTTTTCCCAGCTAAATGGTGATGCATCAACTCCATACTTTCTCCCTAGGGGAAGATGTCACCATGGCGAGCAACCATGTTTTATTTTATTTTTTTTACATTTTTTCATCAGTATATCAGGATATCAGTGTCCCAACACTACCAAGTGCCACCCACCCTACCTTTGTATAACTGGCGATTTTCAGTTTGCTGTGTTTGGCTTCTGAAAGCTGAGAACATGATCTGATTGACTGAGCAGTGGTATTCCACCCCTTTTTAGGTTCTTGAATCTGTTGTGACTACTTTTGGTCTGTCATGCCCATTATTACATGTTTGGACTTGCAGTGGCTCTTCCATCTCTCAGGCGAGGTCCTTACTAAACCAGCTACCTTCATTCCTTTAAAGGGCCTCTTCACACATTCTGTTCTTTTGGGGGGGTAGGTGTATATGTAATTGGTTTTTAAGCATACCCCTAAAAATATAAATGCATGAATGCAACAAAAGAATGTTTGAAAACATGACTAAATGTATGCTTCACAGGAAGCTGTGATTGACAGAGACTCAATGTTGAATATTTACTCGATGATAAATGCAGATTTGATGCTATATAACGTTTGAAATAGTCCTTTAGCTGGAGATAAAAAGGACTGAATTTTAGATTTTCAGCATGCAAATCATGTGCTCTTACCACCATGCTATGACATGTAGGACTGGGAGCCTTGCGATCCTTCCTCTGTAGAACTGATATAGTTCCCAGTGTGCTAAACTGCACATCAGCCAGTACTGACAACTACTCTGTTACTAAGCTTGGATGAAAGACATCCAGTTTCATAAGCTCTTCCTTTCCTCAGATTCCACCAACCAGTATATTCGTGGTCGTGGAGACGTGGTGCCTGTGAATGGCATCTACCCATCAGGATTACACTCAGCGTTGGTGCTAATAGGGGTATACAACCGGCACTCAGGTGAACCTGTTCTAGGCATCATCAATGAGCCATTTTTCCAGGAACAGCTGCCAGAGCATAGGTAACCACACTCTGTTGTCTATCAACCACATTGACTAGTTCCTCCCCACCCACCCACCCCCCGTGTGTGGCCTCTAATCCTCACATTACAGAGAGTCAAGAATGCATTGACCACAGAAGGCAGCCACTCAGTGATACTTCCTCCTTTTTAAGTGCTGGATCTATTTCTAAGAGACCAGACAGTTGCTTGGCTGTTTCTGTGAGGAATCCAAGGATCCTTTGAAAAATGAGGACCCTCTAAACCCTGGAGCACTGGAAATCTCCTGTGTTTAGCAGGGAAAAGCAGTAGTAGAAAGTACATATTCTACTAGCAGATGCTGTTTAGAGGGCTACAGAGGAAGCATGTAAAACTTTTGAAAGTTAATGTTGGGATACACACAATACTCCCATTCAAATGGTCAGTCCCCATAAAGATCTCACACAGCTGAATTAATTATGGTACAGACTGAAATCTAAGGATGACAATAGTACTGTTGTGAGAGATGATGCCCTCCAGGTAGGCTTGCCAAGAACTTACCATATTTCAGGGGGGGACAGATAAGTCCTGGCAGGGCCATCCCTGGGGGAAGGAAAGACGCGTGCACGATGCCGTTGCCAGGAAGTGACACTAGATGACGCTCTGGCAATGCAGCTGGAAACTCGATGGTACCATCGAGTTTTCAGCCCCATTGCCAGAGCGTCGCCTGACGTCACTTCCTGGCAATGGCATGGTGTGTTACACGGAGGACTGGTCCGGCCGGGGAGCATGCGTTCCCTGCTCCCACGCAGTAATTACTTGGGAACCCTACCTCCAGGAGAAGAAACCACTCAAATTCTCAAAAAGGGAAAGATGAGGAAATGACTGTACCTCTGAGGAAGTGAAAGAACTTATTCTGTGCAGTAAGGCCATCAAGAATGGAATGGTGGAATCATTGGAGGAGGTTTAAACAGGAGAGGGAGCCCATGCTGCAAAAGAAGTAGGGAGGCTGCGAAGAGGAAGAAGTAGAGAATTTTCTAAGCGGATTTTCTCCCAGTGCCATTTAGATAAGAGAATTTAGCTTTTGTGAATGAGCAAGGAAATGGGAGGCTGATACAGACCTGAGTTAAGCATAAGGCTGGCAGAGCAAAATAATTCACCTGTGGAATTTTACCACCTGTTCAGCCTCTGGTTTAAACTCAGCTGATACCTGTGCAAAACAGCCACATGTGCTTAGTTAGCATGCTAGAGCCTGGTAGTCTTGGTGACTATTGCACAGCCAAGTTACTTAATATGTGTAGCTGCTTTGCCCATGAAAGAAGCCCAGTTTAAATGAGAGTCCCTGTGAGTACAAAGGTTTGCCATAGTCAGGTCCCTGGAGGAAAAGAGACTTTGGCAGAGAGGGAATTGAACTTGGAAAGTGATGATGAAGAATTTCCTCAACTTTCTGAGAAAGATCCTAATCCAGATAGGAAAGCTGAGTTCTCCCTAGCTCCAGTCAAGGTGTTCAGTATTAACTCAAATGAGGACTATGATAGGCCTAATAGTTGATCTTGTGGTTGTTTCAGGCAAGTAGGGACTTAAATAATCAGGTCATTGAGATTAACGGTATAGAAGTAATCTTTTATGAGAACCTACTCTAATAACACAGAGTCACTGTGTTGTAGGAGCTGGGCTAGCACCTGGGAGGATCAGATTTCCCCCTATACACCATAAAGCTTGCTGGGTGACCCTGGGCCAGACCAGTCCCTCTCACTCAGCTTAACTGACTTCACAGGGCTGTTTTGAGGATAAAATGGGGGAGGGAGAAGCTTCCTTGTGCCCTGTGGAGGAAGAGCGAGATAGAATACTCCAGGTAGACAGATGTATGGAATTTGAGTTCCATTTTGTTCGGAATGAATGTCAGTTGTTTTAGCTTATAGAGGTTCCAGCATCGTTTGAGCATATTTTATTCTGAAGTTAAGAACGTACAGATGATTCTTCATGAACATGCACTGAAGAGGATGCATGGAATGGAGACACAGAGAAAGACAGAGGGCCGGGAGGTAGAGGCAGGCTATCAAGCCACTTCTCTGAACGTCCTCCATGCCTCGGTAGGAACAGTCAGAGGTCACCATGATTTTCAGGCAGGGACACGCACACATACTCATACGCACAAAATGCAAAAAAAAATTAAAAGACTGAAAGTCCACCCATTACTACTGCTTCTAAGATGAGATGCACTCAGACCTCTTTGATTTGTAAATTGTTGCTTTGGTAATGTTTGGAACACGTCTGTTATCAAGATAAGATTCCATTTAGCTTTCATGTATCTTATGAACACAGTGCATTGCTGGTTTGGATTTCTGCTTTCCACCCATACAGCTCTGATAAGCACTACAGTTCCACTTCTTTGGGCCTGTATTAAGATCTCGCCGAGGAAGAGGGGCAAGCACAGCTACTTCAGCCAAGTCCTAGCCAGCCCTCCCAGTCTCTGTCTTTTTCCTGCAGGTGGCAGAGCAGATATCACTGGGGCATCTCCTATGGAGACACCAAGCTGAGCTCGCTAAGCCGGCCCCTGCCTCAGGCTCCCCCCCGTGTGGTGCTGAGCAGCAGTGAGAAAGGGGTGCTGCAGAAGGCCCTAGTACCCCTATATGGTGAGCAGTGCTGCTTTGCCTCAGGTGCTGGGTATAAGATGCTGTGTGTGGCCCTGGGCTTTGCAGATGCCTATGTGCTTTCAGAGGGCAGCACCTTCAAGTGGGATTCATGTGGTCCCCATGCTATCCTTCGGGCCCTCGGTGGGGGCATTGTTGATTTTGCGGGGGCATTGCGTGCTTGGCGTGCTGGCCAACGGGGCTTGCTGCCTGAACTGACCTACAACAAGCCAGAAGAGGGTGCGATGGGTGCTGATCGGTGGGCCAACCATGGAGGTGTCATAGCCTATATGCACCATGACCATCTTGAGGCCGTCGTGGACACCCTGGCAGCTGCAGTGGATGTTGTTTGAGTTCCTCCTCCATATGGGTGTGGCTTGGCTAGGACATTCTCATCTGCATGAGGGGTGGGAGCCAGCTGGATGGTCAGGGACTGTATGACTTGGGCTTACCCCTGAACTGTGGGACCAAACAGTTATAGATGGATTGAACCTGCCAGCATGAGGCTCAGTTGGAGAGAACATTGTGACTTTTAACTTACACAACCCTTTGGCCTTTCAATGCTGAGTCAATGAAGGTTTGCCTTCCAGTGCAGTGCAGATGAGAGAAGGTTAAAATTTTCCCCATCCTTATTGGTATTTTGCTGTCTTACATGAGTAATGTGTGTTATGAATAATGCAGTGAACATGTCTTGAGGCTGGGGTTGCCAACTGCCTGGAGAAAAAAAATGTCTGGTATCTTTAACAGAAGCTTAATGGTATGCTAACTTACCAGATGATGTTGTTTACCTGCATTCCTTGAAAAGGTTAAGGTGCCCATTTCTACATATTTAGCCTCTATTAAACATTTTTTCTCCAAGCCTGCTGGTAACCCTGCCTTGGACCCTTCAATTACTTGCACTATATTTCCTGTAGCCTTCCTTGTCTCGGACATCACACACGGAGGGCTATGTCTCTCACCTCAAACAGTTTACTGCACAGGCACATTTTCTGTGGTGCATCTGCTCACTTCTTCTGACGTTGGCTCTGGACTATGTAGCTAGATCTGTGGGGGACTAGAAAATGGAAGATCCTTGTTAATGGTGCTTGGATCCAAAACAACATTTCTGCAGTTAGAACAGTTTCTGCCCATGCAGCATGATTTTCTTGCTTCCCTCTTCTCACTGCAGATTAGAACTTCCTCCTGAAATGCCACTCCTTAGGGTAGGGGACCTCCAGAAAGAGAATGTGGGGCTGTAGTGGGAAGTAAGGTAGTCATTTTCCACTGGAAGGAACGGTTCCATCTGTGGAAATGTTCCATTGGATCCAAAGCCTAGGGTTGTAATTAGGGTTGCTAGCTTATGACTGGTTATGTTTTCTGTATTGTCTGTATACTGGTATAGTCCTTTTATATGCTTATGACCTGTTGGTGTTCGAACGTTAATAAAAGACTAACTTATGACTGGCAGCTGGCAGGAGATAGATGAATGGGTAGGGAGAGTCTCACCAATAATGAAGTAGTATCGTCACAGCACCAGTCACCTCCTATGCCCCCCCTTTTCCCCAGCTGCCCAGATGAGTAGTAAAGGAGGGAGTGGTTTGGAGGGGAAGTAGGTCTGTATTTAAAACATCTTTCTAGCCCTCATGGAAATACATTTGAAAATATGCAGATGATGACAGCAACATAATGTAGAGAGGGAGGGAAGGGAATATGGCCATAATTTATTGCCTTAGTGCTATCTATATCTCTGAAAGTACTAAAAAAAATTAATCACAAATTATACCAAAAATGCACAAATACTTGCATCAGAATAAGAAAAATTCAGGTCTAGTTTATGCAAAGATACTTACAGTGAATATACTCAAAGTGCAAAATGTAAGTTTTTTGGCACATGATGTCCATTTTTTCATTTTATATGGTAACTATGTTGATTGTGACAATCAGTGTTTTAACAGAAAAAGCTGTATGTGATTTTTTAAAAGTCTGTGTATCTGGACTTTAAAATACAATATATTCCAGTAATTAATAAACATCTCTACTTTTTATGTATTTATCGTGTTTCTGAGAGATCATTGGGGAAAGACACTTGTGTGACTCTGGATCCTGCTGAGCTGCAGCAAAACAAGAAGCAGGGTCAAGACTAGAAACCACAATACGCACACACCAGGAACAAGAACAGGGTATTAGGATCCTCCCAGCTGCCCTGGAATCAACACCAGCTGAGGGGACAGTAGAAAAAGGCATAGCATTGTGGAGAGGCATAAGCGTTACATTCTTGCTTATCACATTTTATCTTCAGAACAGCAACCTTGTGAGGTAGGTAAGGCTTAGGGATTGTGATAGAATTCAAACACAATTCTTGCAGCTCCTGACTAACCACTAAACCATACCCCCAAAGGTGCCAATTCAAGCTAGCTAGGAAGCCCAGAATGGCATCCCAGGCTCAGCTGAACATAACCACTTGGGATAGGCTTAAAGGTAAAAGTTTCCCTTGCTCAAAAACCAGTCGAATCCGACTCTAGGGGGCGGTGCTCATCTCTGTTTCCAAGCCAGAGAGCCAGCACTGTCCAAAGACTTCTCCGTGGTCATGTGGCGGTTGTGACTGAATGTCGAGGTGCATGGAACACTGTTACCTTCCCACTGAAGCAGTACCTATTTATCTACTTGCAGTTTCTTGCTTTCAAACTGCTAGGTTGGCAGGAGCTGGGGCCAGAGATGGGTGCTCACTCCATCATGCGACACTAGGGTCTTGAACTGCCAAACTACAGACCATCTGGTCTGCAGCTCAGCATCTTAACCTCTGAGCCACTGTGGCTACTTGTGCTAATTAGTCTATCATTTTGGCTGGCAACCCCACCACCGTGTACCATCTCCCTGTCTCACTCTGAGCTCATGTTCACCCCAGCAATTTTTGTGCTCCATCTGTTGCCTCCCCTTCCAAGCACACATGGTACAGACTTCCTGGTTGATCAGATGCCAGCACCTGGGGGAGCGTGCAGCCTGGAGACTTCTCTATTGCATGAGCATACCAGTACACACATTGGACTACCTCCTGTACGAACTACATGCAGAAGATGACAAGGAGTGGGAATGGATCTTACCTATCAAATCCCAATGAAAGACAGCTAATCAGCAACCCACACTTATTTAACAGCATCAGGAGTGCTGAGAAAGTCAGATGAAAGTGACAGCTGGCTCTCTTATTCCAGCAACACCCTGGGGCCTATGCGAGCTTCATTAATGGACTGCAGGAAAACAGGTAGAGCTGTCCCTGTCACAGCATGCCCATGATGAGGACAGCTGTGCTGGACAGTTGACAATGGTGCAGGAGCTAGGCTAGATCAAGAGCACTGGTGACCCCACAGCAGAGCAGCCGGAAGCGTAATTGCTCATGGAGGCCATTGGCCATGTTGCAGGCTTGGCAGATGGTTGGCATTGTACTGTGAATGAATCCATCATGATCTCTTCTTTGTTAGATGTATGCCTGCAAAGAGTATAAAGGCACAAAACCAGCGAGGACTAGCAGCAAAAAGCAAGTGGGTTCCAGAGGTTTGCATGTGAACACACATGATGAAGTTGCCTTACACTGAGTCAGTCCATTAGTTCATCAAGCTCAGTATTGTCTACTAAGACTGGCAGCAGCTCTCCAGGATCTCAGGCGGAGGTCTTTTAATAACATGAGCTATTTCCTGGTCCTTCCATGGTGCTGAGGCAGGGCCTGCAACTCCTCTCTCTGCTTTATGGGGAGAGTTCCTACATGGTGGGCTACCAATCAGGCTGGAGGAATGAGTGCAACCCCTTTAGTGGATAGTTAATGAGATGTTATTTACCAGATGATTTATTTTTTACCTTAAGCTGCCCATTTCATATTGGTTCCACTGTGCACAATTTTTAATCTGCACTCCACAGGTTTAGAATTAGTTATAAAGTTAATTATAAAAGTTATAAAAGAGAAACATAGAAGATAATAATATATGGTTACACTTCTTGAGCCCCAGCCATAGGTTGATTTATGAATCCAAATGTAATTAATCTTGTAAATGGCTCCTTCCCTTTAGAATTAGCCAGGGGCCTTGAAATAGTCTTTTGCCAGTAGATGGCACCATTATATTTCTGACCAAAACTTAAATGTGCCAGCAGTTGGCTCGAGGGCCTCATGCAAAGGCTTATACCTTTTTACAGGCTTCTAAGGCTGCTGAAGTCAATGCTTTTAAAAAGACGTAACTCTATTTAGGATTGCACTGTTGATCATGCTAAAGCTTGGCTTGATTCCAGGTTAGTCTGTGGTATTTTCTGTTTACAGTAGGAGGCCTCTAAGAGAAAGGTGGATGCAATCAGATCTGTCACATAATGGGCTATAAGAAAAGGATGCAGAAACCTTCAACGGTATATTTATGGCCCAGATGAACAGAATCAACCTGTGTTTTTTCCTACCAAGTTGATGGCTCTAGATTGAAATGCTACATTTGATTGAAAGTTGGGGTATATAACTATAGGTAAAGGTAAAGGTTCCCTTGCTCGAAAGCCAGTCGAATCCGACTCTAGGGTTGCGGTGCTCATCTCCGTTTTTGCTGCTTAAAAAAAAAAGTAGTGGGTTTTCTAAACAGTAAAGATAAGCATGTGGAAAACTACAAAAGCCAAAGAGATGACGAAGTCGTCCAAGTAAGTCAGAATACAAGACTTCATAACTTTTTCTTTTGCTGTCAAGTCACAGCTGACATGGCAACACTGTAGGGTTTTCAAGGGAAGAGATGTTCAAAGATAGTTTGCCATTGTTGTGGGGAGGGGAAAGGAAAGGAGATTGTAAACCACTCTGAGACTCCTTTCAGTATGGAAGGGTGGGGTATAAATCCAACCTACTCTTCTTCATTGCTTGCTTCTGCATCACAACCCTGGTATTCCTTGGAGATCTCCTACTCAAATACTAGCCAGGGCCAACACTGCTTAAATCCCAAGATCTAGCCTGGGTTATCCTGGTCAGCCCCCGCCCCCCCCCCGGGCAACTAGCAGAACAAAAAAAAATGCAAAAAATATTTAAATCTGCTTAACTAGCACAATGCCTGCATCCTGCAGAATTCAGTTTTTCTTGGCACAATTTTTTTTTTTTAAAAAAGAAAGAAACATACCTCAATAGTTGTTCAATAACTCAAAAGTTCCCACCTTTCAGGTTCTGAGCAGGCACTGTCATGGAGGAAGATGTCCCTATCTCTTTAACAAAGGTTTAGTATGTGGAAATGGGTAGCTGATGCTTATCATTAAGTAGAGGTACATAACATCACTTAGTAAATTAAGGCTGTGTTAAAGGAACAGGATACATTTATCCAGGTAGTTGCCAACCCAAGGCACTTCGGTGCCATGTTCTGTGATTCTGGCTGATCCAAATGATTGCTTGTAAAATAAAGTGCTTTTTAGACTTGACCGGTATTTCATACATTCAGCCTCTCAGCTAATGCAGATTAGTTGTCTCAAATGGAAAAAAGAGATTAACAATTAAATGTTATATATTTTATGCAATCTTCTCACATTTTAACAAGGGCAGGAAGGGTTTGCAAACAAAGAATTCTATAGACTTTATTCCTGGATTGGGTGGATGCCAGTTTTAAGGGAAGTCTTTTCCCCAATGCTGAAGAAAGTTTTCCATAAATATTTAAGAGTACTTCAAAAACTGATTGCAGAATATATTCTCCCTTTTCGTTGCCATTGGATCCAGCACAAGAACCGTGTAAGGTTCATACAAGGATCCCTGCTGTTCCTGGCTTTCCCTTCCCCTAGCAGCCATGTCCAACCCCAGAAACGTTTATTCCTGTGGTTTCAAAACTCATGTGGTATAAGAACCATGTTGATTGGTAACTGCAGCAGTGCCACTTACACAAGACTCAGGATAGAGAAGTTTTACCCTTTCCCCTTCCCACTACAGCCTCCTAATCTGTGTGAGGATTATTCTGTGCAGGTCTTCAGACCCTGGAATTAACCTGGGGTCAGAAATGGCTGCTGGGGGTGGGGAGGAGAATGCCTGGAGGACTGGCAGCTGTTGGTGACTTCCACTGACAGATCACAGGATCCAACTCACAATCTTTTACTGCAAAGACAAAGATTTGGCAAAGATTGAAAAGATAATTTGCAATCCACAAACATTTTAAAAGAGTGTACTTGTTTTTCCATGGAGACTGTGGTTTAATCACTTTAAACACATCCACACTGTTTTTAAAAAATCTTGATTTTCTGAGTGAAGGCAAATACTAGAAGCTGCCCAGATTCCTGATCTTCTATCACACTGAGGAATAGAAACCTGATTTTGAAAGGGAAAAAATCTGGGATATTTAAGGACAGAACACACTCACCTCTGACAGTTTTTCCAGCAGCATGAATGAGAGCCAATTTAGTGTAGTGGTTAAAGAGCGGCCGATTCTAATCTGGAGAACTGGGTTCAATTCCCCTCTCCTCCATATTAAGCCAGCTGGGTGACCTTGGGCCAGTCACCTTTCAGAGCTCTCCCCACCCCTAAAAGCAAGTCTAGCTCACCACTAGCATAATGCTAAGGGCTATAACTGGTGGCTCCAGACAGTCTTTGGATCTCCTGGCCAACACAAAATGTCATACAATTATAATTATTTGTCTTTCTATACAACTACATGCTAGACATCTTTGTAAAGCCAAAATCTGCTGTCAGCAGTTGTGTGAAACACAGTTTTTCTCATATTGTGGTATTTCCTCAGCAAAAGAAGGGCTCGATGTCTGGTTCTAGCAAGATAAGCTTATGAAAAATTGAACAGTTAATGCAGTACTAGTGGGAAATGTTCTCTCCAAGACCCAGAGCCTCATAAAAACACTCTGTGTGTTATGGAGAGAAAACTAAATGACTGGGTTCAGTTCAAAGCCTGATCCTACGCAGAGTGATGCATACCTTCATCCACTGGTTTCAATGCCCCTGGCTCTTCAAGCTCGACTCTGCAAAAGATTGGGATGAATTCCTGATTTACGGTGACCTTGGGATAAACCATATGCCTATCATATGTTTTCATTTCCCTTTAAATAGCAGTGACAATGCATCGCTTTGATGGCTAAGCAAGCCACAGCCCTGTCTGCAACTTAATGCTGTCTGTGTGTGTCTGCAGCACAGTTCTTATTGTTTGGTTGCAAAGAGGTAGCCATATTAGTCTGTCCTAGCAAAATTAAACAACAATCCAGTCACACCTCAAAGACTAACAACATTTATTTCAATATGAGTCTTTAAGGTGCCACTGGATTTTTGTCTTATCGCCTGGACCAGAAAAACTGCACAAAATTTTGGCTTCCCTATGGTCTGCATCGATGCCATTAATAAGCCCAATAAGTGTCAATACAGTTTTTATATTGCTTGCAAAGAAAAAGCAGTGATATTTTCCTAGAATCAAGATGGCACAACAAGGCCCAGGTTTGGACCAGGAATCTCTAGAATCTTCAGCTTAACACTTTCACATCTGAGCTATTTTTGCTGTATTGCCTTTCTGAATGCAACCTATCTGTGGTGCACCCCAAGCCAAGAACTAAAAGGGGTGGACAGGGACAGATTCTGACAAAAAGGCATGTTTCTATCTGGTTGTGTGTGAGGCAAACATGATAACCAAAACAGTACAGAAACTTCCTTGGCTTGAGCTGTACTGTTCCCACTTTGTGGCCCAAAGCACTCCTTCCTGCATGCAGCCATGGTTTGCAGATTGTGGATGCCACGGCCTGTGGGGGTTGAAGCAATACCTGCCAAGCCTGGGCCTTGAGTGTCACCCAAAGAGGGGAAGCTCTTTTTCAACAGCTGCTGTCTCCCTCCCAGACCACAAGTGCCCTAACCTTAGGGAAAAGCAGCCACACTCTCCTGCAAGGCTGAAAAGTACTGAGACTGACAAGTGATTTCAGCTCTCAGACTTCTTTATTAGATCAGGAACAAGACAACTAAAGCTGGCTTGCAGGCCGGCTTTTATTCCCAAAGAAAACCACACCCCAACACACACAAACCCCGTGACTGGACTATTTACATTGATTGAATTATCCCCTAGGATCCCTGCTTCCCAATTGGAAGAGAGCTAGGATCCTACTGTCCATTGTCCTCTGGAGCGAAGCTCAGGGACTTCACCTGGCCACATGTCAGACCAGCTGGAACCGGTCCGAGCACATGGCTGGCCTGAGCACATATTCTGTGCTGGGTACATTACAAAGGATAAGTTTCTACCCTGGTTTCAAGCTGGGGACAATTTGAAGGCCAGACTATGATGACAGAACACAGAATCAGGCCACATAGCAACTACATCCTGTGATAATTCAGCCAGTAAAGTGCAGGATTACAGAAGTCCAGGAGGGAACCCTGAGGCTGCTGGTTCAATTGTGGCTGAAGGACTGGCCCTTTGTGCTGGAAATTCCTGCCACAAATGGGTCAAACCTCACAGATATTGGGGGGAGTTGCAGAGACAAAGGCAAAAGATAACCAAGCCTTGCCAAAGCCCGGGATTGAACCCTGGACCTCTAGAACTTCAACCTAATGCTCTTGCAACTAAGCTATTCTGGCTGGCTGTTTATCTTCTTCAGCCCAAACTACCCATGACATATTCCTTATATAATAATCTCTCCTATATTATAAAGCTGATTTGGGGTGGCAAGATTTGATGCACACCAAAATCAGTTGGCTGCAAGAACTGCCACTCACAACAGGGGCCATGGCCACTGGCTGCATTCTCTGACTCCCGCCCACAGAGGTGGTGCCAGCCCAAACGTGCCTCAGAAGACAGTGATTTTGCTCTGCTGAACATACCTCCTGTCTTCCTCTGGCCCAAAGCAACTCTGCAGTGGCTCTGCAGCTGCTCCCCCCGGATCGATGGCCACTGCAGAGGGCCAGGGCTCAGCAGGTGCCCTGCCTCAAACAGGCGGTGGCGGGGGGGAACGAGGCTGACCGGCACCTTGAACAGGCCAAGGGGGGAGGGACGCAGCTGGCCGGCTTGGCCTGGTGGGGCATTGAGCAGGCGGGGAGCCCAAGGAAGTTAGGAATGAGGTTGCCCACCTTGGCATGGCGGCAGCTCCAACAGGCTTGGCCTGCCAGAGCCTCCAACAGGCAGGGAGGAATGAGGCCAGGTGCCTTGGCCCACCAGCACCTTGATCTGGCCATGGGAGGAGGGGCACGGCTGGCCAACTTCACCCGAAGGGGCCTTGAATGGGCAGGGCGGCCCAGGAACGACACCAACCGCCTTTGCCCGCTGGCGGCTTGGGTTGGCGGTGGGGAGAGGAGACGGTACACCTTAGCCAGCTGGGGACTGGAGCAGCCAGGAGGGGAGGGAGACAGGGGTCACTGCCAGGCAGCCAAGCTAGCACCCATTGTATTTGTTGGTACAATGGGCCTTCTTCCTAGTTTTATATATAAAAGCCACTTGGAGTGGCAAGATTCGATGTGTGGCAAAATCAGTTGGCGGCCACTCAGAAGCCACTGCCGCCGTTGGCTGGTTGCATGGCGGGGCCCCACCCACAGAAGCCCTGGCCAGCCTCTCACCCTCAGTCTACAGGGAGACACCGGATGGGATGGACCCTCCGGCAGGTGGAGGCACCGAGGCATCTATGTCTTTACTCCCTATGCACCCAATGGCAGCGGGGAGGCAGGAGGATGGGCCCGGCTGGCCTCGCCACACCCTGCTGCCACCCTGCTGCCACCCTCCGGCCCCAGCCAGCCTGGCCGGTGCTGCCACCTTCTTCCTCGCCACACTCTGGACACGGCCTCCTTGAGCCTTCCTCCCGTGCCTGGCCAATCAAGCCAGGCCAGCCGAGAGCTGGGCCCCAGCCGGAGGGGAGGCCAGGGAGATGAGCCGGCAGCTCCCCACCCTACCTTGCTCTGGCCTCCTCTCTGCTGGCACCAATGTCACCACCGCATGGTCCACTGAGAGGACGGAAGGGAGGCAGCGGTGGCAGACAGCCAGGAGGGAGGGAAGCGGCCAGTGCCACCGCCACACTGGGGACGCCGCCAATGGGACCAGCCCCGTCGAATGGCCAGGCTGCGCTGAGAGCAGGGGAGAGGCTCCTGGATGCAAGAGAGAAAAGGCTCCGCAGAATAAGGGGCGGGCCGCGGTGGCTTACAAATCCAAATTTAAAACAAAGTATAAACCCCCCACCAAATAAATCCCCAATGCCTGTAGCTTAAAACTTATTAAACCCCCTCACAAATAAAACGGCCTTGCAGTGCCTCCTAAAAACTTCTAGAAACAGCACACACACTCTTAGGGAGCCTGTTCCATAGTGTTGGGAGCAATTATAGAAAAAACATGGGCTCGGGTCAATGCCAGGTGGGCTGCCGTAAATGGGAGATCAGTCAATCTGTGGTGAATCTGTGGCAATCAGTGGGGATGTATTTGGCACAAGGGAACATATGGGAAGAGGCAGTTCTTTAGAGATAGTCCAACCCAGGGGCTAAAAGGGGCATGCAGGGACACCTTCTGACAAAAGGAATGTTTCTACCTGGTTTCAAACCAGAACCCTTTAGATGAGAGGTAAATGTGATAACCACTTCACTACAAAAACCTCCCTTGTCTGACCTACACTGTTCATACTTGGAGGTCCAAAATGTTTCTTTCAGCACTCAGCCACAATTGCCCCAGGAGGTAGTGGGAGTTGAAGCCGTGCCCCCCACGCCCAGACCTCAAGCATCATCTGAAGGGAAAGTATGCCTGCTCTGCAACCCAAAGGAATCTAGTTCATATGCTGGTGCATGAGCAGCATAACTATTGCCAGAGAGGCAACATTTTCATATGCAACCTCTGTCTTCCACTCAACAATCCGTGTTGTGGCAGCCCTCTCATTCAGGCAGGCAAAGGATGAGTTTCTGCTTCATTCAAACCAGTGACTTTGGTGTTTTACAGAAACATGATAGGTACTGCACTACAGAACCAGAAGCAAGTACTCTGCTGCCACCAGCCCAGCCCAGCTCGTATATACCTGGGCAAAAGAATATGCAGGTCAGACCCTAAATGATGATGTGGTGCTGACAATCTAGCCACACAGCAGATGTGCCATGCAATAACTCAGTGGGTAGAGTGGAGGACTGTAGTGGTGCAGGAAGGTATTTTAGGCTGATGTTTCAGATCGAGCTCAAACCATCCCTGGCACAAATAGGTGGTTTTTTTAGGGTGGTAGGTGAGGCCAAAGGCCAAAAGGGCTCAGAAGGAAAAAAAGGAGTAGGAGACAGACTGCTTTAACAGCTGTTCAGCAGAGTGTCTGTTAGGTAGATTACCTGTAAATTAAAAGTCTGTTTTAATAAAATTCACTGCACTTTTTACAAGTACAATGTACACAAAATTATATTATTGTAACAGACCCAGCTCAGACATTCAGTTAGCTCAGGTAGACAGTCCAACTGCTACATATCTTTTCTTGTAAATTTCAATAAGGTTTGCCCAAGAGGACTTTTTGATAGATTGTGGCCTACTGGCCAAATTTTATGTCTCCTCCTCTATCAACCTTCATAGCACCAAAATCTGTTGATCTGGTGATAGTTTAGGGAAGGAAATCTCACAAGAATTCATACAGGTGCCCATACAGATTTTTTTTTGTGTATGACCACATTTGTAAGCTAGAGTAACTGATTTTTAAAAAATAAATGATACATGTTCTATAGTTTAATTTGACATCTGCTTCATATCCCTACAACCTATCCTCAGGCATCCTGAATCTAGAACAGAGTGGCCCTGCATGTTTCAAAAAGTCTTGCGGCAATCATTGGGATTACGGAACAGAATTATCAGAAGGACATTCCTGAAGGAGGGAAGCAGCTGAGGTTAACTTATAAAATGTAGAGGTGCTTGTTTGTGGCCTGCTTGTATTTATTAGTAAGGGATAGTAACTCTTCACATGTTCAGAGATCCTGTTTACTACTGATTTGTTAAGTGGCTGCGGGGGGGGGGGCTGGTTTAAATTAAGCTCTGTCCTGCAAAGCCAGAATTTGTGCTAGGAATCCTTGCTGAAGGTTAGGAGTGGCTTTAATATCTACAATGTATTGCTTCCAGGATTCAAATTCCCCAGCTCCGACAATTCATTTGTGTGGGTGTAGCACTGTATATTTCAGTAAACAGGAGACAAGTAGAGAACCAGGTGTGGGAGTACTGGGAAAGAGGGGGAAATGTAGCCAATGTTGCAGATAGGTAACATGAACTCTGCTTGCCTGATAAATGTTAAATTGTTGCCATATTACTGTAATTTCACATTCATCCTTGTGTAACCCCTAGCAAGGAATGGAATGAGTCAGGAAGAGATGGAGCCTTTAGGTGCAGAAGGGAGCAGAATGTGTGGAAAGCAGACGTGGGAACCCAGACTGCCCTACTGGGGAGCTCGAAGTTAAGTCATGGGCTCTTAACACCTTGTTTAAGAATTATTGCTTCAGGGCTGTGTTATCTAATGGGGCGTTCATTTGGGTCCCTCATCTTTGGAGCCAGTGCTCAAGAGTGTTCAACTGGAGACTTCCTGGGCCCACCAGCAAGAGGAAAGAGTTGAACTTTGCGGGTGGCAAGCTGTGCAGAAGGGGAAAGTTAATTGTTTGGTCTTTAAAAGATCATTGTTCTGTCGTGTTACTAAGTTTTATGTTTTTGTTACATGATATGATGTTAAATGAAAAATAACAATGTTTCATTCTCTCTGAATTATTGCAAAATTCCTTCCAAGTTCTGCCCTACAGAACCCACAAGTTGAGGTTACACTTGCAATATGCCTGTGGAAGCCATGGAGGTTAAGGGCACTTGACAAGAGGGAAACATAATTTTTATTATGCTAAAGATATGGATATACCATCTTTGTCTTGGGAGGAGAGATTGTTGGTACAGACTAGTGAGACAATGAAGGGCATGGAGTGAATGAACAGGAATGTAGCCTGACAGGATTATAATACAGTTTGCCAAAGATGGTTGCGGAGCTTTTAAAATAATATTTACTCATGGAATTACACTTAAATCAAACCTTTAAGTCTCAGAGAATCAGGTCCCAATCAGAATGCTGATAGCATCGAGTTCCTAGCAACCTTAACAAGTTGGGTATAGAAAGAAAGGCTCACTGATTTGATTCACTGGGGAATAATTTAGACTGAGGTTAGTCGGATTCGACTGGCTTTTGAGCAAGGGAACCTTTACCTTATTTACAAGAAACAATCTGTTTTTATTCAAGTCTTACTGAGGATTGTTAAACAAAGTCTGAGTCCAGTGGCACCTTTAAGACCAACAAAGGTTTATCCAAGGTATAAGCTTTCATGTGCAAGTACACTTCCTCAGATACAATGAAATGAAAATGACCAGTGTGTACATATAGGTAAAGGCTGAGTAGTAAATTAGCATGCAGCATAGTGAGGACGTTTAACAGATTCAAGGATCAAACAGCAATAGCATGCTTTGTTTGGGTTTAAGTAAACAAGTTTAAGACAATAAAAGCATATTTCAAGGGTTCTATAGATGAATTGGACTAGAGTATTTCATGCCTCAGGAAGGATGTGTGACTGTGTGCACATTTGGTAATGTAAGAAATGAGTGGTTGGCCATTGGTTAAAACAAAGCAAATGGGGCACTGTGTGAGTCAGATGAAATGGCCTTTAAAGAGTGAGATAATTAGGTCCAGAGAATTAATGGTATTAGTCTGTTATTTTGCACTCCTCTTTTGGTACAACAAACGATTGCAGCACAAGTTTTTGTGAGCCAGAGTTCAAATTATCAAGTACAAGTCATAAAGTGAGCACTTGCAGAAGTGAGCATAGCTCACAAGAACTGACTCTGGAATAATTTTGCCACAGACCTTCTGTATTATACTGTATAGGCAGATCCTCTATTTCACTATTTTTTCCCTAGTGGATGAAATAAGAACCTTTAAAACAAAATCATTTTGCAGTTAGTATGGTGTTGGCCTGGGGTAGGTGAATGTGGTTTTGAACTGCAGGCCAATCTGCATTTAGCATTTGCTCCCTTGTTTTACCAAACCCACACTAGAACCGAAAAAGATGCAATTCAAAACCACATTCAACTATCCCGGACCAACACTTTAGCAACTGCCCAGTCACCCCCAAATGGCCATAAAACGGCCATAAATCTATGCAGACAGCCACCATAAAACCAGAGATCAAAGGAAGTGAAAGCAGCATGCAGTCTGGACACTGCCATAAAATGGGACAAAAGAGAAAGCAGCACGCAATGTAGATGGGGATTTCCGTTCCAGTGTGGGTTTGGTAAAACAGCGGAGCAAATGCTAGATGCAGATTGGGCGTAGTCCTTCCAGAAAAGGAACCATCGGGGCCTCGCCCCTAACAAAGAAGTAGGGATGGCTCATTCCTGATCCACCAAAACAGAAGGCGGAGGGCTGTGGTCAGTCGCGTGGGAAATGCAGTCTTCCTATGCCCAGTGGCATTTTATGCTTCATTCTGACGTAACACGCTTCAGGGAAGCCCGAAAAACAGTCACTACCTCAACTCATCCGCAAGCGAGAAGAACTCACAAGCCACGCAAGGTCCGCCCGGCCTCTCCTCCCACCCACAGACCGAATATCTAATTGACCAATCAAAGAATGAGGAGGGGCGTTGTTTTCCTGAGCGCTCCGCCCATCTGAACAGCCGCAAAGTTAGAACCATCAAACGGAAGAGTGCGGGCCGGAGGCTTTCATCGTTGCCTAGTATCCTTCTCTTGGAACCCTAACGGCCCAATCAGAAAGGGAGGGGCCAGGCTTCAGGGGCGTTCTAGCTCCTCCTCCTGGAGCCTCCGCTCAATCCCAGAGCGGGGAGGCGGGGTTTGCCGCGTCGCCATCCAATCAGCCGGCGAGTGAGACGTTGCTGCTGCCGCAGCCATGCCTCGCCTCTTCGCTCCGTGACTGCAACAGCCGCGGGAGTCGCGTAGTTCGCCGCAGTGAGCCTCCGTCCTGGTGCTTTTCGGTAGCCGGACGTTGGCGGCGGCGGCGCCATGGAGCAAAGCTCGGAGAAGGAAGCCGCGGCGGCCGATCCGGGCCCGGAGGTCCCCCCCTCCGGCTCGGGCTCCCGTCCGCGTGGGCTGGGGGGCATCGGCTCCGCAGAAGCCCTGGCGGCGCTGGGCGCGGTCGGGCGGCGGCTGCTCTGGCTGCTCCCCGTGTACCTGGCGGGCCGGGCGGGGCTGAGCCTGGGCTTTGTGGTGGCTGGGGTGGCCCTCTACATGGGCTGGAAGGGCCGGCGGCTCGGCAAGGAGCGGTCGCTGCGGATGGCCGGGCTGCTGCTGAGTGACGAAGAAGGGGCGGTGAGCGCCGCGGCCACCACCGCGGGGCTGGGCCGAAGCCTGGGGAAGAACGATCTGCCCGCCTGGGTAAGAGCGATGCCCGACTCCCGTCCCCAAACTGTAGCTCCCGCCCTGGGAGGGGCGCTCCGCTCACGAAGGCGAGGTTAAGGGACTGATAGCAGCGCACTCTTCCCCTGATTTGCTCTGGTCTAAATCCTTCTAAATAAATGCACTTAAACTAAAGTGAGTCTACTACAAACGCCTGTTGGCGGTTACTGAAACCTTTCGTTGTCAGGGCCAACCAAAACAACCTAACACACAGTGAAGCAAGGTTTTGGATACTCCAGAACTCTTCCTCATGCTGGATATTTAGAGGGGGAGGGAGAGATCTTTTCATAAACGTGGCTTCTTTTGTGGATTTCTGCTCCCTCTCCTCTGAATTCAGAAACGTTGGGGTGGGGGGGAGGAAACCCTCTGAACACGGCTGAGTTCATGAGGATAATGTGACTTGTGTTTTAATGCAGCTGTCAGGAGAAGGGTTTTTTGCCCACAAAAATGTCTGCTATATAGTGCCTTGCCTGGATGACAGTTTTAAGAACTTGTTCCCTTAAAAAGAGTAATAAAGGCCTGACTGTAAAGCTTCCGAGCCTGGGGAGCAATTGTGACTTTCCACAAGTGATCAGCTGTTTACAAGCCTGTCCTAACAACTTGTGATCTTCAGTTTACACCATTGACCAGAGTCCCACTATTCCTGTCCTTGTAGATTTCCATTCTGACTGGAAAAGCTGTGCTAGAACTTGGCCCAGGAGTGAACTCTCTTCCCTTTATTCATTATGTTACATTGTGCTTTCCTGTTCTGCTTTACAGAACTCCATCTACTCTGCTGGAATTCAATTTTATGTATTTATTTGAAACATTTACTAGTTGCCTTTCTTCTGTACAGAGCTCAAGTCTGCTTACAGCATAGATCGAGGTCCCCAACATAGTGCTGGTGGGACCCATGGCTCCTGCTGACACCTTTCCTGGTGTCTGTGAGGTGTAATTAGAAAGTGGGTGAAGCCAAGTGGGTCCTTTGCCCCCGAGGTTTCTGATCGGCCTTTGGAGATTTGATTGGCTGGGAAGATTTTTTGAAAATGTTGCTTTGGTAGCAGTAGCAACCACACAGCACAAGGACATTTGCTGTGGTAAGCTGCAGCAGCCATTTTTGCAGCTGGCTCCACCTCCTATGGCAGCCATTTTGTGGCTGCTCCCACCATGCTGTGTCAGAACTCCAAAGGTGCTCACACACGCAGAAATGTTGGGGACCCCCGGCATAGATGAAACACACAAAGGGGAATTTCAGACAGATGATATAATCCGGAAGAGGAACGGTTCCCAAACGGTTTCTGGTCTGGCATTTCAGACAGAACCGTTTTAGAACCGGTTCCCTACCGGAATATATTTGTAATTTCACACAGAATCGCTTCTGTCCCGTTCAGGAAACGGGGCTGAAGCGTTTTACCTGTCAACCGGTTCCAAGTAGTCAACAGTTTCTTCTCCCGGATCCGATACGCTTTTTCCCGCCTTTTTCGCCCGCGCGGGCGATCTCCGGCTTTTTTTTTTTTTTAACGTTCGCTTTAGAGCGTTATAGCGCTAAAGCGCTATAGCGCTATAGCACAATAGCATCATAGCAACCCCATTGGAATGCCTGCAGTGTTGTTTTTATAGCACTATAGCGCTATAGCGCTCTAAACCGAACATTTTTTTAAAAAAAGGCGTGGTGGGACGCGGCCGCGGGAAAACAAAGCGGTGCAATCTGAAATGCCAAACCGCTTCTGATTCGGCTCTTTTCCGGTCAGGGAAAGCCATGTGTGAAATGGCAGCCCTGTACCGGTTTACTTCAAGACGAATCAGAAACGGCTTCAATCCGGCAGAGTCTCGGTAATGTGAAATTCCCTAAAATAAAGTGCATTAAAAACTTTAAAACCATGATTTATCTCCTGGCCTTGATTTCCTTCCCTTTGCTCTTTGCAGGGGCTTCCCCACATGTGTGGAATTCTTTCCTGGAGACGTTCTCTCTGTCTCTCCCATATCAGTGCTTCAAATCTTGGAGTCATCTTCTGCAACTCTTAACCCTGTTCCTTACTTGGCCTTTCTCTGCCCACCCTGGGATGTGTTAACTTCATACTTGGGAAATGTTCAGCCGCACTGTGTGGAAAGAAATTTTAATAGATGGGGGCAGGAAAGATGCAAAGCAACAGGCCTGCTACTTTGCCATGGTGATCTCCCTGTATCTGTTGGTATCACATGTGTCTTTAGCATGGTGAAACATAGTGTTCTTTGCCTTTCATCCTTTTGAGTAGCCTGGTTAGCACTGGTTTGGTTATGGCAGTATAGAAGTAAACCGTTTTTACTGTTCAGGGTCAGAATGCCCCAGAGAAACAGAAGATGTCTGCTTTTAGCAATCAGGATTAATCATTTGGTCATCTAAAGACTTGGCATGTGCAAAAAAAGGTCTATCCCTTGAGGGTTTTTTTATCCAGCTCCTTGGCTGCAGATCTGAGATTTGCTGTGCTGCAGCAGATATGGAAACATCCTGAGTTTCCGCTTAGATTCTTGGTGCCTCAGTTCAAGCAGAGTTTGTCATTTATCATTTTCCACGTGATCATTGCTCCTCTCCGTTGATCACTTTGATACATGAAGCTGCTGCTGTTGCAGGCCAGTTATCGGGTCACTCACCTGGAGGAATGTGATAGCTAGTCTCTGTGCCTGCTCTCAGGCAGAATATGTGAACTTGCCCCCTCTGTTTAAAGAGGGACACAGGCTGCAAGGTCTAGATTACTTAACTAGGTGCAAGCAAGCATTGGTAACCCTAAGGCTGATTCTGCTTGTCTAGCTATCCAAAGTGTTTTAGTGTAGTGGTTAAGAGCGACGGACTCTAATCTGGAGAACTGGGTTTTATTCCCCACTCCTTCACATGCAGCCAGCTGGGTGACCTTGGGTCAGTCACAGCTCTCAAAGCTCTCTCAGCCCCATCTACCTCACAGGGTGTGTTGTGGGGAGAGGAAGGGAAGGAGATTGTAAATCACTCTGAGACTTGGAATGAAGGGTGGAGTATAAATCCAGCTCTTCTTTTTCTTTTGGATACTTGATAGATGAACTGAAATATTAGCAAAACTTTTGCTGTATATTGTGCAGTTACCAAATCAGCAATCATATAGTTTAATTCCAGGCTCTTCCTCTGTAACAAGCCAGGACAACATCTCTATAACCTGGCTTTCATGGCAATGTAGGTTTCCCACCCTCCTGTCAACTGCCACTAATATGGGGTAGGGAATGCAGAAGGCTGAAGTCAGGATTTGAATAAGTTGCACTCATGGTTACAGAAGGTGCAGGTGAATTCAAAATGTAGTTGGTGGTTTTGTGGGGGTGGCACATTTCACTCTGACGTATAGTTCCGGCCTGAAACAACCACAAAAGTCCCCAAAATGTGTTATCTAGTCTTTTAACAGAAACTTCTTCCCTCGGGCTGTTAGTGTAACTAGCTGGTTTCTTGCCTTATCTGGATTTTTACAAAGTAGCTTTTTGTGGGGGGTAACATTCATTTCTGACCACTATACTTTGGTGATTAGCTTGCCTTGCCACATTCCAGGCTTGTGGTACATAGTGACATCATTTCAGGTTCATGCTCAATGGCCTGACTTCCCATCTGTAGGAGAGTGGAATAGGATATAAAAGTCATAATGGGGGGGGGATTTTTATAGGTTTTCATCAGTTGGGGTCAGGGATAGCTCCTTTTTGCCATAGGCCCTTGTGTGGTTACTGATAGGGCTGATATTTAGTACAATGGGGGAGAGTACACAGATGACTCCCTTTCTGTGGAAATCTTTACTTGTCTGTCCTTGGGATAAAGTTGGATGCTTGCATGGAGCAAAACTCTTATGGGGTCTGTTGCTTCTGCTGCTGCAGCAAATGGATTAGGAAGATCCCACTTTATAATAGCCATGTATACTAAGTCTGCCTCTGTTGCTCACTAGCAGCAAGAGAGGTCAGAGGACATGATGTTGCAAATTAGAACTGTTTCTCAATGTGTGAGAGCTTGTGATTCACTGTTTGGCATTTCATTGGTGAATGTGGCATTTTAAAAGGAATCATGTGTATCTAAAGTACAGTTGAAACAGAATTGCTAGCCTATGGTCATACAGCCTTGAATACAGCTTTGTTTCGACTTTTGCCTTCTGGATGTTTGGGGGAGAGGTAGATGTGGCTCTTGGCAGGAAGACTGTGTTCCATGTGTGTGAAAAGGGTTTGTTTGTTTTTTGTTACCTCCTTGACATTAGTTCTGTGACTTAAGATTGCCATCCTCCGGGTGAGACCTGGAGATCTCCTGGCATTACAACTGATCTCCAGATGACAGAGATCAGTTCCCCTGGAGAAAATGTCTGCTTTGGAAGGTGAACTCTATGGCATTATGTCCTGCCATTCCCCAGGCTCTGCCCCCAAATCTTCAGGAATTTCCTGAACTGGAGTTGGCTACCATATGCTGTAACTGTGTGCTCATGGTTCAGAAAGCCATCTGTTTTAGCCCTCCCCCCCTCCATCTTGAGCACTGGAACAATGGTAAAGGCCAGAGGGCTTTCAAACAGTGTCAGCAGGACAGGCTCATTAGAAAAGATAATTTGACTTAATCCTCTCTCCCTGTTGTGGTTACCAACCCTGAAGGCACAGAAGCTTCCCTGTGGCACCTTGCCAGTCAAAACTGAGCTGGTGGTGTGTGATAACCATGCCTTTAATATAACTACAGCTTTTTAAATTAAAAAAAAATGTTTTGGAGTGCCTAGGATTACTTGACTTGCGTCAAGTTATGATAAGAGCCTTAAAAATATCTCCTTAAAAATAACCCATACGATGAGTGCGAAAGATAAGAGCCAGTTTTTTATTATGATCTGCAAGTTTAGAAGACAGTAAGTTCTAGGAGTGGCTTATTCCATCATCCTTTTCAAGTGTGGCTATTTTGTGTAGCTGTTTCTGCAGGCACACAGCTGTGAGGATTAAGTGATTTGCCGCAAGCCATACATGGACAGTTTTGCATTTGCTCGTCGCAGCACTGATGACCTCAGTCTCCTAGACTTGCGCTGAGATTCCCAGAATTCAAACAGTGGCACATGGCCAATATTCTTTGTATTTCAGGCTGCAGTTCTAACATCTGGAATCAACAAATCGCTTAGGCTATAAATAAATAGATTTAATCCAGGAGTAAGTTGTTTCCTTCCTGACTTTAGGACCATGGTGGTGTGCAGTCTAATTCTGTCCATGTTTGGGAGCCAGTCTCACTCCCCCTCATGGCTTGCTTCCAGCCAAGTGTGCTTAGGGTTGGAGACAGCAGTGTTTTGTTTTTTTTAAACTAGTGAAGTCTGACTCTGAATTTTGACTCTCTGTTAAGGTGCGACTAGACTCCTGTTTTATTTAATGAAAATGTGTTCCCCTTTGAAATTGCCTACGTTTTCCTTCTGGAACTTTCTTTCAAACAACTTTTTAACATGCCTTCAGCCACTCCTCCTTCAGCATAGTTCAGGTACCACTCCTGTACTGTTTCTCCCCTGCCTACTTCCTGTCTTCTCCACAAACTGCCACAATCTCCTGGCTCTTCGTGGGGCTTCATCTCCAGCTTCTTAGTTACAGACTCTGTGACTTCAGTCTTCCCTGGTAAAGATCCTAGTGCAATATACAACCCATCCTCTGCAGAACCCTCATCCTCTGTAAGCCTGGTCTGGATAGGATGTTCAAACAGTTTGTCCATCATTTGGTGGAAGAGCCTTAGAAGCACCTCTGCAATCTTTTGGGTGGAGCAGGAGAGATTATTACGTTTTGAAGTACTTGGAGCAAAAAGGCCACGGTCAGCTGAGCTTCTAAACATAGGGGAATTTCAGACAGATGATATAATCCAGAAGAGGAACGGTTCCCAAATGGTTTCTGGTCTGGCATTTCAGACAGAACCGTTTTAGAACCGGTTCCCTACCGGAATATATTTGTAATTTCACACAGAATCGCTTCTGTCCCGTTCAGGAAACGGGGCTGAAGCGTTTTACCTGTCAACCGCTTCCAAGTAGTCGTCAGTTTCTTCTCCCGGATCGGATACGCTTTTTTCCCGCCTTTTTTCGCCCGCGCGGGCGATCTCCGGCTTTTTTTTTTTTTTACGTTTGCTTTATAGCGTTATAACGCTATAGCGCAATAGCGCAATAGCATCATAGCAACCCCATTGGAATGCCTGCAGTGTTGTTTTTATAGCACTATAGCGCTATAGCGCTCTAAAGCGAACATTTTTTTTAAAAAAAAGGTGTGGCGGGAACCAGCGGGAAAACAAAGCGGTGCAATCTGAATTGCCAAACCGCTTCTGATTCGGCTCTTTTCCGGTCAGGGAAAGCCATGTGTGAAATGGCAGCCCTGTACCGGTTTACTTCAAGACGAATCAGAAACGGCTTCAATCCGGCAGAGTCTCAGTAATGTGAAATTCCCTCTTGTGACAAGATGTTATTCCTGCTGGTTTAGCAGAAGGCAGACCAAGGAGCAACTGTACACAGAGTTCTATGGACTGGCTCTCTGTCTGGGCAGCTGGCCTCTCTGCAGAGATGTGACAGCATCTTTTCTCTGATATAACTTTCCTCTGAGTTGCGGTTAATTTGACTTTACAAGGCAACTCACTGAGCTGGAGTTTGAATTTGCGTCTCTCTGACCACATGCTCAGGCTGCACATGGTTGTCGCTTCGTTTGACTGCAGACTTCCAAGGAAGTAATTCCCAAACTACAGCAGTAATTTCCAAATGGCGCACCCCAAGGAGGACGGTAGCATGTCATGTGAAATGAATTAATTAAATGCTTAAGCCTCTTTAATGCATCCATCTGTAAAGGAGGCAGCCCTGCAGAGTCTCTGCTTGATATGCTCCCTCACCTGCCCACTTCTCATCACCCTCTGCTGAGTAGTTTTGCTACGTTTCTGCATCAAGTGTGATTGAATGAGCCATCCATTCCCATGCAAAGGCCTTGGCAGGACTCCCCCCACCCCCACCCTAATAAGGTCCCCTGTCATGAGTCTGGATGAATCATTTTGATGGGTTTCCTTCCAATTAGAAGCCAAGCTCTGAACAGTGACTCATGTAGAAATGTATGGGGCAGCCTTGTCTGAGGGCAGCTTATTCTTTTTCACTTTATTTACTTCATTTGTACCCCACCTTTCTCCACAGTGTGGGACCCAAATTAGCTTACTTCGTTTTCCTCTTCTCCATTTCGTCCTCATAACAACTGCAGGAGTCTGAGAGCCTGTGACTTGCTCCAGGTCACCCTGTGAGCTTCCATGGCAGAGTGGGGATCTGTACCTGGTCTCCCAGGTCCTAGTCTGACACTCTGACTACTTCACCACACTGGCTCTCTTCGAAAGTATATTGCCTCAGCGGTGAGAGTAAAGTATGCCCCCACTTGTAGAGGAAAAGTTTCTGTCAGCTATCAGGAATTTGGTGAACAATTAGGCAGTCCCAAATAGTTACTACTCTGAAGAGTTCAGTGTTTTAAAAAAAGTTCTGATAAGTTAATGAAATAGTTTAGGAGTCTGTAATCTTGGTTTTAAGTAATGTATGTTAAGAATAGAACAGAAGTCTCTCTGAAGTCTCTCTCCATTAGAGACTCAGCAGCAAAATCTAGCCCATGCTGAAAGAAGAGTTCTTCTTGCAAGTCACCTGGGAAAAGGAGTTGAACAGCTTTGGGATCCATCATCTGAATCTGAATGGAGTTAAATCATCAAAGCTCTGGGAGAATTAGAGCTTGTGTTCCCTTCTCAATTCCCCTAAGTATTGGTCTGTGCTTGCCTTCTGGCCTTACCTGTGGGATTCAGCACAACCATATAAGACTGGTATTGTGTGAGGGAGCTCCTCCTTGAGTATTTCTCTGCTCTAGAGAACTGTCACATCAGTAAGAGAACCTCTAACGTGGCTCAGTTCTTCATGTGCTAGTTTTCCACATGGCGGGAGGGTTTTTTAAGATGCAGGGGAATATTTAAAAGGATATCCACACCTATAGTCTGCATTAACACAATTCAAGAAGGATTCTACAGCATGATTTTGCTTAGGGTTTCCTTTGGCTCAACATTGCTATAGTACATATTTGTGATCTCAGGCTTGGAACAGAAGGCAAATGCCATGGCATTTTAAAAGGTAAATTTATTTTGGGTAGATTGGTACACAACAGTATGGTGCGATGTTTGATTTCTGACCATTGTTAAGAAATCAGAAGTAGACTATAGGATTGAGCTCTTGGTCTCTAAAATGACCAGACTCTGCATTCTTTTTCTGATGGCCTTAAACATAGGCGAGGGTTATATCTGTGCTCAGGTATGTAGCCAGTGTCACAAACATTGCTTAAGTTGGGCACTGATAAGCGTAACAATGGGTCCTTAATGCTGGCATAACCTCAACCATTGTGAAGGATGAGTGAAATTCATACATCTAATGGGAAGGACCATTGTGGGTTCCTGGTCTCAAGCCTGGTTAAAGACTGGGGATTTTATATTTCCAGTGGGCCATAGGCAGGTAGAATGAAATTCTTTTATGGTACTTATCCATTATCACACATTTGACTGGAATAGAGCTTGTATAGCCTAGAACCAAATCTTTGAAGTTTAACCTGTGTTATCTGGCAGTTTTGCAAAGAAATATTCTATTACATATACTTGTGTTGGTTGGTTGCGAGACACAGACAGCCTGAAAGGAGAAAAATGGGCATCTTTCTTCCAGCTTTTTATATTATATATAAAACTTCTTAGCTGGTCACTTGGCTGATTCTTATTAGCCATGGAAGACTAGCCAAGTGGCTGTCTTCTTGCCTGATTTCTGGCAAAGCTAGCCATTTAGGTCCTGTTAGGTATCTGTGTGAGTAAAGCCAAAATCTCTGCAGTGGAAAACCTTGTAAGACAGTCTGATGGGGCAGAAAAGGGGCTCCTCAGCCTGTGCCTCAGCCTGTGCCAGCGTCTGTCTCTTGGCAGTTCTTACAGCAATGGTATTTGGGGAATGTTTCTGTCTGACTCACCACTTGCTTCCTACACTGTTTTCTCTTTTACAGGAAATGCTGCTGCTTTTGCTCATTTTGCAGCCATACCGTTAAGATCTGTGGGTGTAGCATTTGGGGCAGGCATTACAAGGGAGCTTCTAAAAATAAGTCAGTCTGGCATCTCCCTGCTGATTCTCAAAACACCTTTCAGCTAGGTGCTTTGTCTTGTGGCTGATCTCGTTTAAAAAAAAAAAAATTAGTGCATCCCAGCCGAATCAAAGATGCCCATTGTTTCTTCTTATTGGACTTAGTGCACACACAAACTGTAGGGAAATAATGTACCTGCATCTTCCTGTACAGAGGTAGATCTTTAAATTATCTGGGTTATGACAATGTACCACATCCTGTGTTTGCATGCTGACATCCCCCCGCATCACCTTTTGAATAAAAGTTTCTGGCTGAAATGAGTTTCTGTTCTGGCTCATATCAGTAGTCCATCTTGTCTCTCTCCTGAGAGTGTTTTGCAAGGGAAAAGGAGTTCTCAGGACCTCACTGCATATGGCTAAACGTACTGCTTTTTTGTGTGTGCCTCTGCTTCTCTTTCTAGGCTTCATCCCAGAGTAGATTTTTATAATCAAGGTGATTTAAATTGCCAGAAATTACTTTAAACCATCAATCTAAATCATTGATTTGAAAGTTTCTAATATTGTAATATAAGTCATACATTTCACAAATATCCGTGTTTACAGATTAGTTGGTTTGCAATAAAATTAAATGTTCAGTCTAATCCAGGATCATCATCTTTGGTCATGCAGCTAACATGACTTTTAAATTGTATCAGTTTAGAGAAAAGACAGGCCTTTGTGAAATTAAGGGATGTCTGTTTGGCATTCTCGGGATGTGCAGATTTCAGTGAGTTTAGAGTGGAATTATTCTGTGGAGGATTATGCTGCTGTTCACTTAACACAGTAAATGAAGTTTTAACTCAGTGTATTTGATTAACGGGTCATGGATTCCATTTTGAGAAATTCTCCCAATCAAGATGAAGTCGTCATGCTTATATCCCACTGAAATCTTATATCAGTGGGTCTTGAGGTAGCTATGACTGACTTGTTTCACTGTTTTCGGTGTACAATTAAACACAACTAATTTGCTTTAGGTTTCACCCATAAGGGTATATTTTAGCATATTTGCATTCAGGCCTTTTGTTTTTAAAGATACATGATCAAATTTAAAAATCAAGTATGCACACACTGTGTGTTCTCATTTGGAGCCCTCAAACCAAATCATGGCCCCAGGATGTGACCCTGCTTGCTTCTTTTTTCTATTGATGATCCTCCTCTTCAGTGTTTGCTCTCAAGCATACAGTGGTTATTATTTATTTATTTATTTATTCAATTTGTATCCTGCCTTGCCACAGAACTGGCTCAAGGCGGCTAACAACATTAAAGGCTTTTGATTTTCTTGAGTTGGAGCACAATGTGGTAACAAAGGTCTTAAAACCCTTTTGAGATTTACTTTGTGTGAGCAAAACATTTGCATGCAACCCATTCATCACCCATGCCACATGTACATATGTGCTGCCAAGTTGCAACTGACTTACAATGACCCCAGCAAGGGACTCTGAAGGCTAATAATTATATTTCTAAACATAATAAAGGTTTACTCCAAAACCTCTCGTATTATATTTAATGCAGTACAAAAACTCCACATAAATGGTGCAAAACTAGACATAGAATGATTCCGTACTAGACCTTAAATCCTGGTTCAACCCTGTCCCTGAACTTTCATTCTGTACTACACTTGAAGTTCACCCCTGTAATTATATTGGGAGGTGGGTTGTTTCCACATTATATTGAGGTCACACCGGTTTTGCCCAACACTTGTCCCAGGATAAACAGATGCTGTTAGGATAAATGCAAGGTTTTGTGTTGCAAGTTGAACTCTGATAAAATCGAATGAGATCCAAGTGTGGAAAGGACCATAAATGTCTGTAAATTGGTAGTTATACAAACTCTACATAGATGATACAAAACTAGATTTAAATGTCTGTAAATCAATTATTGTACAATTGCTATCTACCCTCAAATACAATGAGAAGGAGATGCTGGTTCCATCCCATTAACAACCAATCTCCTGTTAAAAGTTCTGACAACATCCTTAGAAGCTTCGACAAGTCACCAGGTATGTACTCGTTTCATATATGTGCTTCTTCAAAGTCGGTACAGTTTCTCAAAAAATTCACTCCTTTTCATTCAGAACTCTTACAAAAACAAAATATTCGCAGCTGATTTACAGATATTTATGTCTAGTTTTGCACCCTTTATGTGGAGCTTTTGTATTTTATCAGATATAATATGAGAGGTTTTAGAGTAAACCTTTATTACGTTTAGAGATATAATTACTAGTCAGTCATCATGGTGATCTTTCCCTTGCTGTTAACCTTGTACACTGCGATCCCGTTGTTTGAATTATTTCCTTCCCACCCATACAATAGCTGGTGCTTAGCGTTATCAAGTGAGATCACAGCTAAAACTTCTGGGAATCCTCACATCATGCCCAAGCAGCCAAACACCTTAATTATTTTATGTATTTCAAACAATTTACATCCCACTTTTCTACTGATCTGTGGGACTTGAAGTGGATTACATCCTTAAAACCAGCTAAAATCTCATTTAATAAATACAAAGCAGAATGCAAGCCATTACTGAACTATAACTCTTCACCTCCACTAGCAAGCCGTACACAGCTTGTCATAAAAGTTCTGCTTTACATAGGAAACCTGTATGTGTGCCACACAATCATAAGGTAAAGGTCCTTGTGTGACAGCTGCCCAAGGATCAGGTGTCCACAGTCACTGCAGAAGCTGAAACCTGAAGCTTGCGTTTCTGAATCTCAGCTGGGTGTCTTAGCCGGGAAGGCCCATCTGTGTGTTTAGCTCCTGCCCTTCGTTAGGAAGGCAAACATTTTGACAATTTCTTCAGTCCCCAAACAAGCCTAGCAGGTTTGGAAGAGGACCTGGGCAGGGTTTGCCTTTCTGGCTCCCTTACCCGCTTAAGGTTTGTTGAATAGTCTTGGAGCAAAACTAAAACCACTCTTTTTCTTTCTGTACACCATCACTGAGCTCATGTATATTGGAGTTTGGTTGTACCATCTAGTTTTCTCACATTTGGGAGATGCTCATTCATATAACAGAAAGTACAAGATTGTTCTACAGCAGGGGTGTCAAACATAAGGTCCAGGGCCCAGAGCAGGCCTGTTCAGGGCTCCTGTGTGGCCCGTGAGCAACTGGTGCAAGGCAGGGAGTACAGGGGGGAGAGTGGGCAGGGCCACTCCATTGTGGCTTCAGCATGGCGGAACAGCCTTGTCTGCAGCAATTGTCTCCGCTACCTGTCATTATGTTTTATGGCACATATGGCCCAGCCCAACAAAGTGACATTTATGTCAGATCCAGGCCTCATAACAAATGAGTTTGACACCTCTGTTCTACAGTGTAGGGAGACATCTGCATTCGAGTCTATTCCTAGGACTTTGCTTCTGAAACAATGTCCCATTATTTTTTCAAACCGTGTTCTAGGGAGTCCGAGGGATTCCAGGAGTGTGGCAATGAAAAGGTCAGGAACAACAGACATAAAAGACAAGCTTCATGAACCACCACTTCCAGTTTCCCCCTGAATGTGTATCCATGAACGGTATATGGTTGGGTTTCACTGTTGGCAATAGTGAGATAAAAAAGTCTAGCAGTGATCTGGGTATATGCTTCTCCTCCCTCCACCTAATGTATGTGGGAGGATGGTACAGCCTAGTGATTTTCTTGGCATGGTATTATTCTACAGGCAGTTTTATTTTCCCATAGGTTGGGATGCAAACCTGCAACTCTTCCTCACCTCAGCCTGTAGTGGTGTAGTCCAGGAAAGCCTTTTACCAGCCGGTTCTTCTGAATATGTTAAATGGGTCTAGGTCTTGGTATACCTGTGCCAGTTAACTTGTAGATCTTGGATTAATGGTCACTGCCTCTGTCTGTATTTATTTCCAGATTTCTACCCCATCTTTTCTGAGTTCAAGGCAGCTTGAAATTCAGCACAATTAAAATGAGATACAGTTGGATTTTTGCAGTTTATTCCTCTTGGTTTCATTCCTGTGGAGTGTGTATAACAGTACTGCACATATATGCAAGAAGCGGAGGTGAATTACCTGAAAGCAGACCTGTATTTGTGACTTGACTGTTCATTCAGGGAGAGACAAGAACTGCCAGCAAAAATTTTATTTTCCCCTTTCCTGTTAGGGGACAATTGACTTACACCGATGTGTGAGTAAGGGAGCTGATCAACATTTGCATGGTCTGCTGTCTTTGTGAACAGGTTGAAAACTCTGAAGTCTGTCATGTTCACTTCCTCAAGATGGGGTGCTTTACCTTGCTGCTGCAAACACCTTCCAGCAGATCTACTCTGAAGCAAAAGCCTAAACCTGGCTGTTTCAAGCTATGCATTTTTAAAAAGAAAGGGAAATCTCAAGTAATATCTGTGCACTTTTTGTGCTAGATGCGGCATACAAAAAAAAGCCTTGTGAGAATCAGCCTATTTTAAAATGTATGTTTGTGTTTCCAATGTGACAATGAGCAATATGCTGGATTAGGATTTGGGAGACTTTGGTTCATATCCCCACTCTGTTGCAGAAGCTTGCTGGATAACATTTTCTTAGCCTAGTCTACATCACAGAGTTGTTGTAGGAATAAAGTGAAGGAGGAGAGAATAACGTTGTAGGCTGCTTCATGTCACCCATGGCGGGGGTGGGGGGGGAGTAGAGTATAAATACCTAAATGAATAAAAGGCTAAGATCCTTAATTTATTACAGTGTAGGAGGGACAGACTGGCAATCAGTCTTAAGCTCATGGATATTGCCACTGTGGATTTAAATGGACAAAGACAATTAGCAGAATAATTGGGGAACATAAGCCCCCAATAACTCCTAGTCACAATGGCAACGGCACCTGTTGAGTGGCACCCCTCCAACATTCTTTTCAACCACAGCCTTTTTGCTACCTGTCAGCCTTGATGTCCCTTTTCTTTCATCTTGCATTCCTGTTCTGTGTTTTCTCCAGCTGTCCCCGACCTTGCCACAAGACTCAGCTCCTCTCTGGTTTACGTTCTGTAATATCGGTGTTATCTCTGGTTTGCCTCCGTGGTGCCTGAGTGCTGCTTAGTTTCCTCTGTCAGAAGCAGATGGTCCTCTCCTCCCCCCCCGCCAGCCCATCTGTGTGTGCTTTGGGTCTCAGCCTCCTGCCTAATCAGGATCATACATGAATCAGGTGCTCTTCACCCTCCAGTTCACTGCATGGTGTTTGGCAACAACAGCTTTGACCATGAGACTCTGGGCACTCTGAATCTTCTTTACAGACCAGAAGGACTTAGAGTTTCTGGAGCGCAGAGGAACATATGGGAGTTGAGAAAGTTTGGGTGGGTTGCCAGGAGGGACTGAACATATGAGCCTCTGCTCTAGCTCTGGGGGAAAGCAGGGTATGAACACCTGTGAGGTCTGGAAATCAGGTTATCATCTATGTAGTTTTTAGAGGGTTGGGGGAAAAGGCTATATTTTTCTGTTTCTAAGGAACGTTTTTTAAAGCTCAGCTAGAAGTCTAGTCAGTGGGTAGCTCAAAAGGTGCGCAGATCTTAAAAGTGAATTAAAGTACTTGTGACCAGTGGATTAGGACGAATCTGGGGAGGTGACTGGTGCCCGGATCCTGAAGGCAACATGACAGTTTGAGGATTGTGTTCAGCAGAACAGCCATTGTGCAGAACCAGATATAAAACAAGGGGACAGGATGCAATGGTGGGCCAGCCGTGCTTTTTCCCAGTCAGCTTCAAGTGTCTTATCTCATTTCTTGTGGGCTGTTGCTTGTTCCTGATTCTTATGTAGAATTAACACAATTACAGTTAGCCTATTTCAATGATTCTTAATAAGGGGCATGGCACATGACATTTTAGGGGTCAGTCAGAACTTTTGGGGACAAATGTGTTACATTTGGGATTTTAGCCCCTGCTTTCCACTTGCAATGACTTCAGAAGCTCTTATAAGCAGCGGTGGAGAGGTGTTTTTATGCTGTTCGCCTTGCCCTGAGGATAAAACCCCAAGTCCTGGATTCCCTCCCAATCCTGAAAAAAAGGTCACACTGTAAATGGGAATCAAGCCTCGTTCTGAGTTGTCTGATGGCTATCAGACACAAGTTTCTCATTGAATGTATGCTTGAGATCTCTATCTGATATGCATGTATCATAAATATGCCTACATAAATAAAGTTGCTTTTTTCTGGAGAGCTGTTTTTATATCTCAGTTTTTACTTGTGGCTTGGGAGGCATCTGATGATTTATGTTGCAGAGATGGTGGGCAGCAGGGGATTCAAGGTTAGGGGCCACTGACCTAAATACCCCTGTTACTTGCTCTGGTCCTCTGAAAGAAGAGTTGGTGGGCCCTCCTCACTGCCAAGCAGATGTTCTCATGTATGAAGCAGCTCCCTCGTGCAGGCGCCAAAAATGTAGGCACCCACCACTTCCTCTCCTTTTTGTGAGGGTGGGGGAGGGAGAGCCATGCCAATTTGGGGCAGGACAACCAGGCTTCCAAATAGGGCATCTATTTCATAAGTGCCTGCCCCCTGTCCGGTAAGGAGGAAGGAGTGCTGCTGGTGGCATAGCATAGGGACTCAGGTGCAGAAGATCGTTCTCCTGAGTCAACAACCCTCTGCCTGTGTAAAGAAAGAACTGCAAGGTAGATTACGCGTAGCTACTAAATTTGGCTTGGTTTAACCAGAGGTCAGTACGTTTCTCTATGCAACTAGAATACAAGCCAGAGATTATAACCCGGTTGATGCTTTCACAGTAATTTATCTCTGAGTTGGTTTGATTCAGTTCTAAAGCCTCTGATTCCCAGAGGCTGATAATGCTGTTTCAACCTCTGAACTCATCCACAGATCAGAAATATTTTCCGGGGATTTCATCCCAGGATTAAGCTGATCATATGGCCCACAAGATTCATATAGCCCAGCCTTAATGGTTTTGACTCAAGTCATGGTCCAAGTTCCCTGAGTGTGGGAGAGGGGCTTTCTTCAAAATAATTATCTTTCAGTTAGAGGCAGGAGACGGATTTCTAGAATTGTTTCCATCCCTGCATCCCCCCAGTATGAGAGCTTAGACTGAGCCACTCCCATTGGAAGCTTTTAAAGATGATGGGGGAAAGCTGTGGGAAGGTACTGCCTGCTTCTGTGCTGAAGACAGTCCTTTGATTTTATCCAGTGCCTACCATTCTGTTCTCTGCCTCTTAATGCAGTTATCACTCAATAAGTGTGTCTTGTCAATCTGCATGCTAGGACTTTTTGCCCCTCAGATTGATACCTTCTACTGCACTCCTTTTGTTACTGTTCATAGGGTTTTCTTGGCAGAGATACTGGAGTGGGTTGCCATTTCCTTCTCCAGTGAAATTAAAAGGCGTCTGCTCCTTGGGAGGAAAGCTATGGCAAACCTAGACAGCAGAATAAAAAGTAAAGACATCACCCTGCCAACAAAAGTCCACATAGTCAAAGCAATGGTATTCCCAGTAGTAATGTATGGCTGCGAGAGTTGGACCATAAGGAAGGCCGAGCACCGAAGAATAGATGCTTTCGTATTATGGTGCTGGAGAAGACTCTTGAGAGTCCCTTGGACTGCAAGGAGATCAGATCAGTCAATCCTAAAGGTAATCAACCTGACTGTTCCCTGGAAAGCCAGATACTGAAGCTGATATTCAAATACTTTGGCCACCAAATGAGAAGGGAGCACTCACTGGAGAAGACCCTGATGCTGGTAAAGATTGATGGTAAAAGAAGAAGGGGATGGCAAAAGATGAGATGGTTAAACAGTGTTACTGATGCAACGAACATGAAATTGAGCAAACTCCGGAGGATGGTGGAAGACTGGAGGGCCTGGCATGATGTGGCTGATGGGGTCGTGAAGAGTTGGACTCGACTGTGTGACTAGACAACAACAACTGCACTCCTACAGAAATCTATGGGACTTGCTCAAGCACACCATGTGTGCCACTTTCATGCATTGTAATGGTATAGGCATAGGAGGATATCATGGTGGGCTGTGTCCTAAGTAACAGGTTAATGCAACAACGTTCTTTAGTGCCTTTGGACAGATATTTTGGAACTAATTCCATTCTAGCCCTTTCCTACTTTCATCAGAGTTTAAACCTGAGCATAAATGCATTGTGTAACCTATACTAACTGATCCTCTTACCCCTACACATTTTTGGATTTTGTGCCCTTATGCCGATTTTGTAGTCTTGAGCACACTTCAGTGTTGTCTCTCTTCCCCTCTTTATGGGTTTCTGTACACCCCATATGTATTTAACTGTGTACTGGAGTGGTGCACAGTTCATGTATAAATCTGCTTCAGGTTAAAACCAGGACACTGCGATCTGGAACACAAAATCGCCTGGCCCTCCCTGGGCCTAGGGATGCCAGGTTGGTGGCGACTAGGACCAGGGTGTTTTCCCTGGCAGCGCCGATGCTCTGGGATGAACACTGTGGGTCCTCCAGCGAGATCAGAGCACTGTGGGTCCTCCAGCAATTCTGCAGGGCCATGAAAACGGAGCTTTTCACCGGGCGTTTCAGTAGGAATGATTCTATCGGCTGAGCTGCACTTGCACTTTATTATATGACACCGCCACTTTTAAATGGTTTTAACGGTATTCATCGGAATTTTATTGAGTTGTATTTTATGTATGTATTTATGCTGGTTTTATGGTTGTTTATAAGCCGCCCTGAGCCGCTTTGGTGGGAGGGCGGGATAGAAGTCTAACTAATAAATAAATAAATAAACAAAAGGCTATTTCTGTACGTCTTCAGATGCCCCTACATACCCACACGTATGCATGAACATATAGCCCTGATGGGCAGAGGAAGCTCTGTAGTCAGGAAAAATAGGCAATAAATCCGGTTTGAAAAATGGTACAGACCAGGCCTTTAGACTGCTACTACTTCCTCTGTTCAATTACTGCTGTTGTCAAGGGCCTCTGTTTTCTTGATCACATTTTACTTTTACATCTCACGCCATCTTTTCTGCATTTTGTAGCTGTTTAACTCTGCTGTTTACATTTTTTGTCTTCATAACTGTGCCAGTGTGCTTGCCTGCCTAGTGAGGAGTGCCCACCAGGATGCATCTGACAAAGCAGACTGCAGTCTACAGAAGCTCATGCTAGAATAAAATCTTTCTCATCTTTAAGGTGCTGCAGGTACTCCTGTTTGTTTTTGCTGCAGCCGACTGACGCGACTGCTTCTCTACAATGAGATCCTCTGCCCTTGAATATCAGCATTGGGAGTGTTAAGATGGCTAACCCAGCAGTACAGTAAACAAAGCCTTGGTCTCCAAACCACACTCTCTTTTTGTGGATGAGAGGAAATGAAACAGCTGCAAGGAGGGCCTGTTCTTGATAGTTCCTTCCCTGCCCCAGGAGCTTCTGTGGCTTTCTGCTACAGCCCTGAAGACTAAAAAGAGAGATTACAGGCACAGGGGTAGCAACTTGCAAAAGCTGCCTTCTCCTATCAGGCCTAGAAACACACCCGGGCAGGGCAGACAGCTGATGCCTGCAGTCTTAAGCTTGGCTATGCCACTTGGTTTGTGTGCTGCCCTGAGTCTTTATTCCCCTCTCAGCAGAACACAGGCCCTTTTGTCTCAAGGGCAGAGGAGTCTGTTGGCTGCTTCTGTCCTGCCTCTTCTCTCAGATCATCGTGGAGAATGAACCTCTGAAGTGGCTGTTTTCGGTAGGAAACAGCTGTGTGTGGAAGTGGACAGCCGAGATCTATGAGTTGCTTCTTCTGGGTGGAGAATTGTGCCTGCCTCTGCTGGGCCACAAGCACTGCATCGCTAAACTGGTGCTGCTGATCCTCTTACTGACTTTTCCATTGGCAGTTGCAATCCAGAGGGATCTGTGCATACTTTTGATTTCCTTTAGAAATGAGCAGGACTTTTTTTGTAGAAAAAGTCCAGCAGGAACTCATTAGGATAATAGGCCACACCCAACAGCAGGAACTCATTAGCATATTAGGCCACACCCCTGATAGCACATCTCATTAGCCAATTAGGCCCACACGCCCATGCTACCAGAAGTGTGGTCATTGAGCCACACCCACCTTTTGCTTTTTTTGTAGCAGGAACTCCTTTGCATGTTAGGCCACACACCCCTAATGTAGCCAATCCTAATGAGTTTCTGCTGTTGGGTGTGGCCTATTATGCTAATGAGTTCCTGCTGGGCGTGGCCAACTCAGGAGCCAGACGGAACTCCGTTCCTGTGCGTTCCTGCCCAAAAAAAAGCCCTGGAAAGGAGATGCCCCTCACCACCCTCTCAGGATGAGTTTTAACTTGCACTGCAGTTGCTAGTAGAGTGGTATTTAAGCTGTTTAACCAAAAATAAATAAAATAGTGCACAGGAGTAGGAAAGATGCAGCTTCTGATTTTATTATCCAGTCCTTGCCCTGTTTTCTTCTCCTCCTGTTTCTCTGGTAGAAATTGCAAGCTCTCTGAGTGGGGACTGCGTCACCTCTGAACAGTGCCAAACAAGGTGCTGGCCTTTCAGTACAGAGTGTTTGCTCCCCTCATTCTCTGCCCCCCACCAGGGTTGCCAGCCCAATTGTCATTTGGCCATCTAGTTTCTCTGTAGCAAGGGCTGGAGCGCTGTCAGCTGGCCAGAGGCCCAGGAGCTTCTGGTTGTGCCTGTCCCAGGTTGGGAAGGGGTTGCAATTGCCAGCTGCCCCCTGAGTGGCTGCTGAAGGACAATGCCTGTCAGGAAGCTCTTTGTGGCAAAACTTTTTTTTGTTGCCCCTCTTCAATAGGTATAAACAGCCCAGAGCTTCTGAATGCTGATTAACTGTTGTTAGTACCATTCCAGGACAGTTTGTGGAGAGTGCGCGATTATCCATACCATCCATCCTGATTCACATAGTCCAAATTGTGTTGTGACAACAGAAGTAAACCCAGGACCCCAACTCCAGAATGCGTGCAAAGCAAGCAAATCACATCACATGCAACAAGGACAATTGCCTGTCCAGGATATCTTGTTTAAATTCTGTTTCTGTCTGCTTTCTGGACAGTGTTTGCAAGCCTTGTGTGATTCATGCTGTAGGCCAGGGTATCTCAACCTTGTTGAGCTTCTGGGTAGTTTTGAAATTTTGAAAAAGGTAATGGGCATCACCACAAATGGCTTCGAGAGAGAGAGAGAGAGAGAGAGAGAGAGAGAGAGAGAGACAGACAGAGAGACAGAGAGAGAGAGAGAGAGAGAGAGAGACAGAGAGAGAGACAGAGACAGAGACAGAGACAGAGAGAGAGCAGAGACAGAGAGAGACAGAGAGAGACAGAGACAGAGAGACAGAGAGAGACAGAGAGAGAGACAGAGACAGAGAGAGAGACAGAGAGAGAGAGAGACAGAGAGAGACAGAGACAGAGAGAGAGACAGAGACAGAGACAGAGACAGAGACATATATATATATATATATATATATATATATATATATATATATATATATATATATATATATATATATTTTGGAGGAAAACATGGCTGTTTTCTCTTTAACTGCCTGTGGGTTTGTGAATAAGGTTGTGGGACTCTAGTTTCCTGCCCCTTCTATGCCAGGCTAACCCTGTACTTGTTTGTTACCATGGTGATTACCTTGCAGGAAATGAGCTGCAGTGAACCAGGCAGTGGATATATAAAGGTAGCTGAGAACATAGCAGAGACTTTCAGAGAAGCTGCAAAGCCCTACTCACAGGACATCTTAAGCAGAGTTACAGCTTTCACAACTCATTGCCTTTATTGGACTTAAAAGGGCATAACTCTTGTCAAAAACTGCAGTGCATAACAGCACTGTACCAGTGCACTGGCACCCAAGTTTCCTATCTTATGCCATATATATATATATATATATATATATATATGTGTGTGTGTGTGTGTGTAATTTTATTCTATGAATTAAAGGGTACAGAAAGGAAAACGGGGGATATAATTAAAAAGTCATTATTCATCAGCAGTTATTGCATTTTATCTTTGTTGAGGACACAGTTCTGATATTTGATACATAAAATAAGAGTAGGATATTGTCCCAACTTAATTCTGTCAGTATACTTTTAAAAAAAATAAAATAAAAAGCATGCCCAAGCATACCATTTTATAAACAGTGTAAAATATTGATTTTAAAGTAACATTTATAACTCTTTTCCTTTAAAAAGACTTTATATGTTGCAAGAAATAGTATACATTCCTGATATCATCTCATTTCTCCTTGAAGCTGCCTTAATACATTAAAAAGTTTCACAAATCTTTTCCCCAGTGTTGTGTACACACCCTTCCTAGGAATTCCATATTCTCACAATACCCATCACCAGCAGAGAGTAGTTGGGTCTGATATTTTATAAGTCAGTTTCGTCATTAGGCTGGTACGTCCTTATAGTGCTTTGGTGATTACGTGGAAGAACAGTATTTTGGGGATGGGGGAGATTTGCTCATTCAAATCTATTTTCCTTAAACTGTGCTTTTTGCTTAACTACAAGGTAAAGCTCTGTGCCCCTGTACCAAATGTCTGCCAACAGCTCCATCCCAAATTCTGCAGCAAGGTGACCCACATTCTGTGCTAAGGAACATAGCCCGTTTCCAAGAACCAGTTTTGTTTAAAAACACTTTTTGAAATGGAAAACTCTGAGGGGTTGAAAGGCAAAAATGATAGGGGCAATCTCTGTGGGGACCAAAGCCCTGGACTGGTGTGTGGAGGAGGGCAAAACAAGAGTTGTGCAAGGCACTGAGGCTGGGAATTGTGGTGAGCCATTTCTCAGATATCTTTTACCAAAGAAGACCGTGTTCTCTGTGTTTCAGCTTTCCCTTTCAACTGATGGGCAGCAGTAAAAATAAACTCCCCCACTTCTCCCAGTGGGGTTACCTCTTCATGCCGCTGATGAAGTGGACTCTGGCCTTTGAAAGCTTATGCCACAATACATTTGTTTGTGTTCAAGATGCAAAAAAGCTGCCCTTACCTGGATAGCCCAGGCAAGCCTGATCTTGTCAGATCTCAGAAGCTAAGCATGGCTGACCCTGGCAAGTATTTGGATGGGAGGCCTCCAAAGAATACCAGGGTTGGGAGGCAGAGGCAGGCTATCAAGCCACTTCTCTGAACATCCTGCATGCCCCAGTAGGAGTTGCCAGAGGGTGCCATGACTTCCAGGCATGGGCACACATGCATGTGCACACACACACGCACACAAATGCAAAAATGTCCCCCCAAAAAGATGCAAAAAGCTTGCTGCATTTTGCTGCAACAGAGGTGATGAGGAAGTCCTTTTTTTTTTTTTTTTAGCAAAAAGATGTTTACATGATGTTGGATTCTGTTCTAGATAGTAGATGCCACACTTGTGTGGCTGGGTATACAGAGTGCACTCAGCCCTACTTACAGAACTTGAGGGATTTCCCCCCTTTCTTAAGAAATCCTTTCCATGGTAAACAAAGAATGTTATGAAAAGGGAAGGGTATGTGTGTTTGCACAGGTATTGCATACGCACAAGCTCTTTTGGTGCTGACTCAAACTGGACCCTCCCCCCCCAAATTGTTTACCCGCTCAAATTTATCTGCATCTTTTAGTAAAATGTGGCCTCTTTCAATTTTACTTGCATCACGCTCTACTGAAACGGTTACATTTTGTGCTTGTCTTGTGATAGTTCTGCTAGTGTTTCCCAAAATAACATGTACTGGCTCTTTGTAACACTGTCAGATTGTTCCTTCAGAGCCCTTGTGAATTAGGGGTTGTCCTCTTTTTGATCCACTTCTTGGCAGTGAGGAAGAGCCACCTGGGTGAACAACTGAATTCCAAATGTTGTTCTCTTGTTCCCATACATCCCCAGGTGTGTACACACACACATGCTCATATTTTTAATTTTTTTTACTTCATTTATACCCCATCTTTCTCCTCACTAGGGACCCAAAGCAGCACGTACTATTTAACCCTTACAACAGCACTGTAAAGTAGGTTAGGCTGAGAGCGGGTGACTAGCCCAAGGTTACTGCATGAGCTTCCATGGCAGAGGGAGGATTCAGACCTGAGTCTCCTAGATCTCACGCTCTAACCTACTGTACCACACCAGCTCTCCATATGCGTCTTGACTATTAATGCTTTTGACAACTGGATTATCAGTACTGTCTCCTCCCTCATTTGCACCCCAAAAGATGGGGCAGTGGCTCTGTGGTAGAGTCTCTGCTTTGAATACAGAAGGTCCCAGGTTCAATCCCTGGCATCTCCATTTCAGAGGACCAGGTAGGAGGTGATGGGTATGACCTCTTGAGACCCTGGAGAGCTGCTCCCGGTCTGAGTAGATAATACTGGCACTGATAGACCAATAGGTCTGATTCAGTATAAGGCAGATTCATGTGCTTGCATCTAGCAATGTCTTTCTTGTTATTTACTCCAGTTCAGTAAGAACATACCTATCTGTCTAGTGCATTCTCATCCTCCCAGGAGCTCAGGGTTCCCCCTTCCCCCTTATATCTTCACAACAACCCCTGTGAGGTACCTTAGGCTGAGAAGGAACAACTGGCCCAAGGCCACCCAGTCAGCTTCATGGCATGGTGGGCATCTGTCATGTTAGTTCGTGTTCCTGTCACTTCTAACTTCCCGGGGGGCAGGAGGGGCAGTGAGGCAGGGAAGCTATGGTGAGTAGACTTCGGATGATGTATTCAGATTAGTCTCTCATTATCTAGTTCTTTAATAAAAAAAATCCAACATGAAAGTCAGTTGCATAGAGGAAATAATAAAAATCCTGCCTGTAGCACATCACTTATGATATCTCATGCATGTATACACTGCTGGGTCCTCCAGGAGGCTTCAACTGTCTGTAGATTTTCAACTCATATGCAGTGAGTTGTGTATGTAGGATACATGTTGTGCATGTAGAGTGGTTGTGTGCAGCAATCAGTACACGGGATTCTCATAGTCTCCTGTATATTTCTGGTTTCTGAGCATGGTTTTTGTAATGTGTGGAGTGTTCTTTTTCTCTTCCACATGTGTAGACCTGAACATGTGCACATGCACAAGCATGTACACTGCACACCCTTTGAGCTAATCCTGGAACAGTATTGGCATCCTATGGAAAACTGAAAAATTGGTTTAACTTACCAACAGCGCAAGCCCTGAGGAAGAGGAAGGGTCTCTGTGTGTGTGGGTGATAGCAGTGGCCTAGAGTATTAGAAAAGATCAGCTGATTTTCCCAAGGCAACAGTCAGGCACACACCCTGTAAAAACATCCTCTGTAGTCCCTCCTCTCACCCTTTCTATTCTGAGCAAGTTGATGAAGAAAGCAGAGAAAATTGCTTCACTGAGCAGCTGATGTAGCAGTGGGTGATGACTAAACAGCATAACGGGTTCCTGGGATCCAAGCCCCAGGATCGTGGTCCCCTCCCTCCCTTGGCCAATGTTCAGCTTTATCTTCTCCTGATAACACTGTGGCTTATTTGTGGCTCCCAAGGCCCCAGGTGTTTGTAGAAAGACTGCTTACCAGACTAACACTGCCTTTTTGCACTTCTGACATTGTTTTAATTTAAGGTACGCTGAAAAGACGCTGAAGTCACCAAGTGATAACCTTAAATGTTAAGCTTGGGTCTAGACATCAATTAATGACTGATGGGGGGAGCAGTAGGTAGGTGTTGCTCAGCATTGCAGCGCTGAAGAGACTTGCAGACTCGTTACCCAGCTCCTAATTCTGTCGCTTCCTTTAAAAAATGAATTTCAGGATGGTTCATTCTGCTCCAGATTTTACCTTTTTTCTGTCTTCCATATTTCTGTGCTCTCCGTTCTCCAACGGCAGCATGCAAGAGGTGATCCTGGTTGATCTTTATAACAAACCCATTGTGGTAGATCAGGTAGAGAGGCATCAACGGGGGTCAGCTAGTGAGGTTTCTGGCAGAAAAACATTTGAAGCCCAGCCTGTCCAGTTCACATCCATTCTCGACACTCTTTCTCTATTAAAATTGCAGTAGCATGGAATGCACACAGTCCTGACGTTAACTTTAAGCTTGTTGGGTGACCTTGAGCCCCCAGTCACACTCTCTCAGCCTAACCTACACTTTGTGAGGATAAAATAGAGAAGATAAAATAGAGGAAAATGATGTAAGCCACTGGGAGTCCCCAGTGGAGAGAAAGATGAGGTATAAATGAAGTAAATAATAAAACAACAGCCAAAGTTCCTAGTGGAATAACTGCACAAGGATGGTGGCGAACCCTTGCTTCAGTCCTGGGAATTTCCATTGTGTCGAAGAGCCCACAGTGCTTTGCTGGAGCTAATCCGTATTTCTTCTTCTTTCTAGGTCACTTTCCATGATGTTGAGAAAGTTGAATGGCTCAACAAGGTGAGAAGCAGTAGACTCTGTTATTTTTCTCCTGTCCATGATAGTACTGAGTCTGTGGTGGAAAGTGCTGTCAGGTCACAGCCGACTTAATGGCAACCCCATAGGGTTTTCACAGCAAGAGATGCAAAGAGGTTGTTTGCCACTGCCTGCCTCCATGTCAGGGCCCTGGTATCACCTGGCAGTCTCCTATCCAAACACCAGCCAGGGCCAACTCTGCTTAGCTTCCGAGATCTGACAAGATCAGCCTCGCCTGGGCTATCTAGGTCTGGGCTGGTACTGAGTCTAACATCACCTTTTCTCTGCTGCCTGCATGATAGATTCTGGCCCAGGCATGGCCCTTCTTTGGCCAGTACATGGAGAAACTGCTAGTGGAAAACATCACACCAAGCATCCGGGCCTCTAACAGCCATTTGCAGACCTTCACCTTCAGCAAAGTTGACATGGGATCAAAGGTAATACTCAAAAGAGGAATATAGAGCCTGAGTGTTATCGTGGCAAGAGTATTGGACAAGAATGTGAGAGATTCAGGCTTGAATACCCATTCAGCCATGGAAATTCAGTTGATGACCTTGGGCCAGTCACATACTCTTCACCTACCCCTGCCTCTCAGGATTGTTGTAAAGGAAAAAAAGCAGAGGGAGGAATGTTGTAAGATTCTGTGGGCTCACATTGGGAGAAAAGCAAGGTATAAATATCTAAATACGTAAGTAAATATTTGTTTAGAGTACTGGGGGGACAAGGCCAGTGTACCAGCACACAATAACACTGCCTTCCCTGCCCCCAAGTGGTCACACGTGAAGCCCTTTCAGATGTCAGTCAGCACAATTCTTCAAGGTATTGGCCTTTCTCTGATGTTGGCATCCGCAAACTAAAAATAAATGAACAAAGAAGAGGAAGGAAATATAATTCTCAACAAACTGGCCTAATAATGAAGAATTTGCCACGACTTGTGAAAATTTCACAGCGGAACATGTTTGTTTAATCATATATACAACAGTTAAGTAAAACAATAATTATCTTCTGGAATGAAACTACAATCACCTTAACTTGAGGAACTTGTGAAATGTTTTTGTGGCCTAGCACAGCTATTTTGTCTATTTTGGGAAATGCCAAATTTAGCCATCAAAGAGAGGAATTCTTACTGGAGAGCTTTTTAAGGTTTGCTTTTTAAAAGGTAATTGTTCTATAGTTATATAGCAATTAGTATTTAAGTAAAATACCCCAAAAGCCTTCCTGAGGGGGGAATGGCCGCTGCAGGGGGACAGAGGCAAGAAAAGAGCACCAAAAACTGCCATGGACTCTCCCTTGCCACCGTGTCTTTGAGCAAAACTTTGAGATTTATGCACAGTTGCTGAAGTGATTGTCTCAGAGCACAGAGGAAAGCCTCACTGAGAGGGATGTAACAGAGAAGAATGCCTCCCATTTTTTAGTGACGATGCCTCCTCTGTTCTTAGCCATTCAAAATCCTTGGAGTCAAGGTTCACACTGGCATGAACAAGAAGCAGATCTTGCTGGACCTAACAGTCAGGTGAGCATAAGGCTTTGTCACCCTGCTATTGGTTTCATAGAAAACTGTAGATCTGGTGGGAACTGATTGCTGCCTGCTGGCTGTCAGTTTAATGGGCTGTATTTTAACATTTTGGATGTGTTCTGTATACACTTCCACGGGACCATGCATGTCTTGAGGACAGCTTCTGTCCTGAATGGGGGATCCAATGGGTGAGAGATAAGAACAGGAAGGCCTGGAAAGAAAAACTGACTCATTTGGGGGGGGCATCTTTTGAGGATAATTTTTTTCAATGGAAAATGTTAGGGGAATGCTGGAAAAACTCTCTTGGAATGACTGAAATACTTTTTAAGACGAGGTATTTCTCACTCAATTTGTAGTGTGAAAATTTTTATGTAAGGCAGTCTACAGATAACTTCCAGCTATATTGTAAACATATATAACATTTTGACAACATTTAATATGTTGTGTTTGATAGTATTAAGGAGTTCAGTGTTTTCAGTGCTATAAAGGATATCCAAATACAGTTCTGTCTGAATAGTAATTTGTTTTCTAATTTCAACTTTTATTTTGTCCTAAATCACAGATAGTAAAAACTAAGATACCTGTGCTAAGAAAGCAGAGGGTTCAACAAGTTACAGCTTTCTCTCAAGTACTGGCCATATTTGCAGTTTTGCTTGTAGAAAACTAAGGCTGCAGTCCTCAAAACACTTTCCTGGAATAAGCCCCACTGAACAAAAGGGGACTTACATCTGTATAGACCTACTTTAGACATTTACAGTGCAATCTTAAACAGAGTTGCACCATTCTAAGCTCATTGACTTCAGTGAACTTAGAAGATTGTAACTCTGTTTAGGAATGCACTGTTATACTTCTAAATTCCATAAACACACTTATAGTTTTATATGGAATTATAAATGATGCATTTTATGTTGTTAAAGTAGTAAAGCAACTTTAGATTTGATAGGAAAGTAAATATTGCATATACTTCAATTTCCACAAAAATTTCTTGGGGGAAAAGGGGGGCAGATTTTTCAATGGCTTCAAATTTTCCAGAAATGTTAGGTTTCTGATGGGAGGGTTGGGTTAGCACAGGGATATCCTGGGAGTTCAAAGTCCCTGTCAGTTATGAAGCTCACTAGTTGACTGTGGGATGCCTCTCAGCCTCTTTGCACTTCCAGGGCTGTTGTGAAAAAGGGCAGGACAAATAACTAGAGTGAGAAGTGTCATTCCTTCCTGTTGCTCAGCCCAGCCTGGCACTTCTTAGATACATGGAAAGATGGAAGTAGATTGGTCCAGCTTGCAGTGAGCCCCCTTCACATGAAGGCAGAGATTTCTGTGGACAGACCTATTGCCCCTTGCATTTCTTGGTCGTGCTGGGCTGCCATGTGGAGGACAGGGGGTTCTCAGAGGTTTATTCTTCTGCAGATTTAATGGGTTTCTTTGGATTCTTTGGGGACCTCATATTGCTGTTTTTCTTTGTATTTTAGCTATGTTGGTGATGTTCAGATTGACGTGGAAGTGAAGAAGTATTTCTGTAAAGCTGGAGTGAAGGGCATGCAGGTAAGATATACCAGGGCTGAGAACAGGGTTACCAGTCAGGAGCATTTGGGGAGCAGAGGCTGGAGAAAACAGTATCACAGCATCAGTGACACTCTAGAAATTCCCTCAATCTCTAGTAAAAAACAGTGTTCTGGGTTCAGTAATGTTGTCTCCCTCCCCTCTCATTTTTGCTCCCACTGCTCAATTGAGCCAGAGTGTGGGGGTGGGAGAAGAGTATCCTGATTCAGTTGACTGATATTTGATTGGCCAATCCAGAGACTAATGCGATTGCTGGTGATGCTGCATGCAATTTTGGCCTCTGTGTGTATGTATTCTAGGGAGTGTTTCCTCTCAGCATCCTGACATAGTCTGCCTCTTAGCTTTAGACGTATCTGTTCAGCCCACAGAGTATCACTCCAAGCTCTCAGCACTTCCACCATGCTGTTCTTTTATATGGCTTTCCCTGAAATGACATTGCTTCCCTGCCCATACCTAATACTTCAGTTTTCCACAGTGTCAGGCCCACCCATCCAAACTGAGTTCTTTATTTCCATTGTAAAGACAGTTGCCTGAGGAAGTTGTCTGAGGAAGAAGATAAAGGCCACCCTCCCATCTCTGAGGAATGTATTGGTGCTCATTCCCCTCAAAATGACGCATGGAGGCAAATCCCCCCTCCCCAATTCTTGAATTAAAGTTTAATCTGAGAGCTGTGCTATACACAGTGTGAAAGCATGCCCTCCACTGCTTCTCAGAGTGACACCATCTGGGGCAGATTCTACTGGCACTTTTATTGAGAGCCAGGGCTGGAATAGCATCTGGAAGACCCAGGTTCAAATCCCCACATGCCGTGAAAGCTCGCTGGGTGACTTTGGGCCAGTCATGTACTCTCAGCCCAACCTATGTCATTGGGTTGTTGTGAGGAAAAAAATGGAGGAGGGGAGAATGATATAAGCCATTTTGGGTCCCCACTGGGGAGAAAGGTGGGGTATATCTTTTATCTTCCATCTGCTGCAGAGCACTGGAATTAAAATAATGTTGGCTGGGAGCTGAGGTTCAGTTTTCTCCTTTTATTCTCAGCTGCATGGCATGCTACGGGTCATCTTGGAACCTCTCATTGGTGATGTCCCAATCGTAGGTGCAATCACTGTGTTCTTCATTCGTCGGCCAGTAAGTATTCCTCTGGCCCTCATTCCGTATGGCTTCTCTAGAGAGAGGACTGAACTTCTCATCCTCACTGTTTCAGCCCAAACAGTCCCGTATTCATTTTGCTTTTCCCTCTTGTGAACTGACCCTATGATTTACATTGATTTCTGTTTTCCTGACATGTAATTTTACTGTCAAAGGTATGCACTTTTCAACAGTATCTGTGTGTCAGTAAATCAGCATTATATGTATAAAAGTGGAAGACCTGAAAGGGCTGACTGACAAGGGAGGGAAACACATACCACAAACTTTGATGGCCGTCCTGTGGATCTTTTATCCATGCAGGAGGGCCACTCATCACTATTAAATATATGATGATATGGATGAAGTACATTATGCCTATAAATAACATAGAAATTGCATAGGAAAAGCCAGACACAATATAAGCTAATCTTCACAACCAGTAGTAGAAACTGGACATGAACATAACCCATGGAAAAAGGACCATTCACCTGTTCTAGACTCTCTTCATGACTAGCAAGTCTATCAAGTTGTATCACCCTGTGCCTTAGTGTTTATTGTTTAATCTCCATCCTAGCTCAACCACTCAAACACCTCATGGATCCCATCTTTATTTCTGCATGGCTTCTTTCTCTGCTGGTATCCTAGGAAGCCTGAGACTGAAGTGGGTTTAATTTGTCATGTAGAGGACTAGAAACAATGCTGAGCACTGTGGGGCATATTGCCCCAGCCAAGTCCCATCCATTTCCATCTCATGTGGTGTAGGATCCACACATCCTACTATTCAACTATTTTAATCATTCACACTTGAGAGGTAAATAATTAACATTACGCTGTTCTATCCTTGGTCCCGTTCACATGCAGAAGTAGCCATGCGATACACACAAATGACGGGAGGATTTTCCGGGCGCGATCACATGAGAACATCTGGCAAGTGTCCCGCACCCGTTGCCAACCCTTTTCGCTCTGCCAAAGATGCGGATTAAAAAAAAATACTGGGGAAAGTGCAGTAGCAAACAGGTTTGCAATGGGCCGCAGACAGGCTTCCCCGTGTGATTGCTCTGGCGTGCTCCTATTGTGTCACTGATCCCTTGTTGGAGTGCATCGGAAACACATGGTGGAGGAAAAAATCCGTTTCACCCGCCACTGCATCTGATCACGCTGTGGTGGGTCAAATTGATACAGTGCAAAAAGCCTCGCTTCCCCCCCAGATTACCTCGCTCATGTGATCGCGGCCCTTATTTAGTAGAATAACTACTATGCAAGGCTTGCAAAAGACAGGGCTAGTCTGCAGGTTTAAGTCTGGCTACATGAGAAAAGAATGCAGGGAAGGGTAAAGGGGAAGCTATCGCTGCCTGGTTGAGAACTTGGTCTTATTAGCATGGGTTTTATAAGTGCCTCAGTTTGTCTAGTCATAGGTTTGGAGGAATGCTAAAGCCTATCTAGGCCTACACCCTACATGGTGAGATCATCCCATATCTTTCTGTCCCTCAGCCCCATGCAATCCAGAGCATGGTACATCTCAAACAGAGTCAGGGAGCAGAATGCAAAGTTGTGTGCCTTTTTATCCCTTGGCTGTAAGGCCTTCAAGTAACTCTGAGAGGCCTCGTGACAAGCTGGCATGAGATTGTGATCCAGAGAGGTCCATATGATCCCATCCCATCACCTCAAGCTGTTTGGTATTTCTGTGACTGGTTCTAAAATACACCTCCTTCTTTCCCAGACTCTGGACATCAACTGGACTGGATTTACCAACCTCTTGGACATCCCTGGGCTGAGGTAAATTGTTTACCTTGTAGTGGCTTCAGATTTGGGGGGTTTGCACAGCTAGGAGAGGAAAATGTACATAAATGGCTATCTTGTTCTCTTCTTCCATTCAAATGGGTCCCCACTGGGGAGAAAGGTGGGATAGGAATGAAATAAGTAAGTAAGTAAATGATTGCTGCAATAAGAAGAGTGGGATGGTGGTCCAAGACAAATCAGTAGTGGGGAGACTTTCATACCTTCAAAATTGCCGGCATAATGTAAAATCAAATGTTTAGGGGAAACTTCATGGTGTAAAGAGGCATGATTAGAGAGCCAGGATTGCATAGTTGTTAGAGTGTCAGACTAGGATCTGGGAGACCCAGATTGAAATCCCTACTCTGCCACAGAAGTTTGCTGGGTGACCTTGGACCAGGCCTAACCTACCTCATGGGGTTGCTGTGAGGATAAAATGGAGGTGGTGGAGACTGACACTGTAAGCTGCTTCTCTTTCACTGGGGAGAGAATTGGGGTATAAATAGCTAAATACAATTAAATAAATAAATAAAAATTATGAGGGAATGGAGGAGTGTGTGGTTGAAGCAGGCAGTTTCCTGGCATGGCATTCTTGTGCAGGAGTGCAAAAGGCACTGAGGGAAATTGCAGGGGGCAGCGTGGCAGGTATGGAGGTGCTGTGTTAAAATAGAAAGCTTTCTTCTGCAGCTCAGTTTCTGACACAATGATCATGGACTCCATTGCCTCTTTCTTGGTTCTGCCCAACCGCTTGCTCATCCCATTGATCCCTGACCTGCATGAAGCAGCCGAGCTCCGCTCTCCAGTGCCCAGGGTAAGGCAGACTGGTGTGATGTCTCTGTGTGTGTATAATTAGCTGTCTTCTCTCTCTCCATTGGGGGTCAGATTGTATTGTGACGCCATATAAGTTTCATGCTTCTTTGTATGCCATCTGTTGTTTTAAGATTTTTATATTTTATCTGTATGCTTAGATTAATGGATTGTTTTTATGTTTTTTGATGTAAAATGTTGTACACCGCTCTGAGCCCACTATGTGGGGAGAGCAGAATAACAATAACAATAATAATAGCAGCAGCAGCTTATGGATTTTTTTTTAAACCCTGTACTTGATTCACATTCTCTGCTCTAGGGTGTCGTCCGTGTGCATCTGGTAGAGGCCAAAGACCTGCAGTCTAAGGATAAATACATCAAGGGGATGATTGAGGGCAAGTCAGATCCATATGCTGTTGTGCGTGTGGGTACCCAGGTCTTTACCAGCAAAGTCATTGATGAAGATCTCAACCCGACATGGAATGAGATGTATGAGGTAATTAGCAACCCCCTTCCCCAAGGTAGCAACTTGACTACAAATGTCCAAGAGGACCTCGACCTCCATTCCATCTTTTTCTCATGACTTAGCTTTTTTCTCTTCATACAACACAACAGCCATTCCTCTCATTTTGCTGTTTGAAGAGGGCCATCCCAGCCTTCACAGTAGGTGGTGTCTGCTCTGACCTCCCACCCCACTATCCCCACAGTTCATTGTACACGAGGTACCAGGACAGGAACTGGAGGTGGAGCTGTTCGACAAGGACCCTGACCAGGATGACTTCTTGGGCAGGTGAGAGGCTAGATTCTGTTTCCAGCTCTGGCAGGAGAGGGAGGCCTATTTGAGGCTGGGTACCAAACCGTTGTTGTTTTTCTTCTGATGCTGAAAGGATTTTTGGAGGTAATGGGTGAGATGGGGCAATTAAGGCTCCAGTCTGGAAGTCAATGACTTTGTCCTCAGCTCTGGAAATAGGATCTTCATGGAGAGGTGATATCTGATGGGACCTATGTAACTGGTGATCACTTAATCTGTAGTACCTTTGGTGCTACTGTTTGAATCACAAAGAACAGTGCATAAACCACCATTCTTTCCTTTCCCAGGATGAAGCTGGACCTTGGGGAGGTGTTCAGGGCTTGTGTGCTGGAGGAGGTGAGCATGATGAGATTCCCTGAGACAAGCAGCAGGTTGACATTGGAGTTTGATTTTCCTGGCTGTAAAGAAGTAGGTTTGTAATATGAGGGAAACAATGAAGACTGGAGAGGGATGGCTTAGTGAAGAAGTCTAGTGGTTCTTGAGGCCCTTGACCTCCATCTCTTCTCTTGAGAGCAGTGGTATGATGAAACAGAAATTGTGGTGGGTGTATGAAGGGCAGAGAAGCTGTATCTCATGGTAGCAGAGAAGGCAAGTATGGAGAAGGGCAGTATGATTAGAAGGAGATCCCAATGACTGTCAGTGTGAAGGGCCCTTGGATTCACTGACTGACCTTGCTCCTGATTCTCCGACTCATTTGCCTCCTTGACAGTGGTTCCCTCTGCAAGATGGTGGCCGGTCACGTGTGCATCTGCGCCTGGAGTGGCTGATGCTTATGTCAGATTCCTCCAAGCTCGATCAGGTAAGAGTAACATGGATCTAATTTGGGATGGGGAAGTAATGCAGTTCAGGGATACCTCGAGTTGGCTTTGTTGGATCCTCAAATGAATGTTTAAAAAGCTACATTATATTGCATCATGCCATTGGTCCTTCCAGGATAAGATTGGCTTGTATCCAACCATTCACACAAAAGAAGGCACATGGAGGCCCCCCTCCTTTATTCTTCTCTGTTTATCTGAAACCCCTTCTGACCCTTGAAAAGATAATTCTCAGGGTCACAGGACATGTGAAGAGGAAATGGAGGCTGTGTGAATTGGAGGGACTGGTGGAGGATTAAAGAAATTGCTCCCTCTCTTCAGCAGAGCTGCTCTTGCATAAGATGGAGGAGGAGCAGTTTCAGCCCCTTGTCCCTGCTCACTCCAGCCCCCTGACACATGTGGCTGCTCCGAACAGGTCCTGTGACTCCATCAGTGATTGATGCAATTGATTCAGGTGTTAGAAGGAGCTGCAGGAATGAAGAGGAATGTGAGAAAACTGTGTTCCCAGAGACTGAATGGTTGGGTACAGCCCATTGTCTACTGTGACTGGCAGTGGCTCTCCAAGGTGTCAAGCAGGGGTCTGTCTCAGCCCCCTTATGGAATATTCTTGTTAAGTTGAAGTGGCAAGTAATCTTGAGTGAATGTAGCGTTCACCACAGTCCTTCCTATAAGATGCTTCCTTAAAGGAGAGGTTACTCAAGGAAAGGCATTGTGGGAGGACCCGATGCTACATGGACTCGAGGCCAAGGATGGCAAATTCAGTATCTGACCTGCACAATGATTAAAGCAGGGACCAGGTGTTGTGGTTCTGTTCCTATGAGGACAGTAGACTTTAGTGGAAGACCAGGCTGGAAGACATTAGTTTGGGGAGCTAACTGAGGAAGTGCCAGTATTAAAGCTATTCCTCCAATCTGGTCTGGGTTCGAGTTGAAAAGAGAGATTGGAAGAAGACATTTACAAGTATGGCATGGTGAAGTCTGTTATCTCCCATTAAAGGCAATGCTTGATCCTACAGGGTGACCAGCTAGATACTTTAGGAGGAAAAGGTCAGAGCTGACTAAACACTACATTTCCTTCTTGCTTGTTGTTTGAAGGTTCTTCAGAGGAACAAAACTATCTCCTCCAAGCCAGAGCCTCCATCAGCTGCCATCTTGGTGGTCTATCTGGACAAGGGACAAGATCTTCCAGTGAGTAGTTAGAAACCCCTTGGTATGGAATTTCTGATGTAACTGGCTCTGTTGTCATCTAGACAGGGCTGCTTGGATATGTGTTTAAATGTCTAATCTCATCTCATCACAAATCCTTAGCATGTTTAAAAGCAGAATTAAATTTGATTTGTTATTTAAAAAGAAAATATTGTAAAGAGTCAGATTCAGTGAAGAAGAAAATAGTTAAAATGGCCTTTCCTTCTAACAAAAACAATAGTTTTAAAAAAGTAAATGATCATTCAAGAGAAATTGTCCCTTTCCTTTAGTATCTTCATAGAGATTTTGAAACACATTTGGTTGGACTCTTTTCCATCTGATACCTTCTTATTCTCTTCCTTCCTGTACCCACTGATCTGTGTGGCTTTTGTTTTCATGGATTTCACAATAACCAGCATAGCACTTTTGGAGGTCAAAAAGGGTCACCTCCTCCCTCACGTACTGGAAAAATTGACAGGATACAGCCCCTTATTTGAATTTAATTGATGAAATGGTTCGAAGCCAAGAGGTTAATCAACTGCACCGTCACTAGCTAAAGATTCTCTAGACTGTGAGAACCCTATCAACTACACTCAAAGTAAAAATTCTGAATTTTCTATACATGACTGACAAGGAGGTTGTTGATTTTATAGGGCCACAGCTCAAACAGCCCTGATCCCAAGTTCTAATCAAGCTCACCCTTGATTGGGAGGAATTTTATATTAGAGACAGTAAGAAACTTTCTTACTGGTTAATAACTTTTAGACAGAGGTTGGCTGAATAGAGGTGGGAAAGGATCTGGAAACAATTTCCAGAGATATTTATAGAATAAAGACCAGCATAACACAAAACTTGTGGCTTTCAGTTTAAAAAAGTGCCATTATTAGGATTGCCTCTAGATGCGGAGTTATGTGTCTCTGTGCTGATATCCTTGCTATTGGAAAACAGAGTGAAAACCAGTTTTAATTAAAATGATTGTACTGTATTGGAGCTGTTCCTCATTGGCACCATTCAACCAGTTTGAGTTCCTAAGGCAGAGCTACTGGTCCTCAGCACCCATTAGTCCATTTTCTGTCTAGTGCAGTAAGGTGATCTGGAAGCTAGGTGACTGGGGAGAGGGATGGCTCTGTGAGCATCTACCCTTTGAAAAAGGGGGAAGTCAATTGCATCCTCATCCACTAAGGTGAAGAGTGCCTGCCACCATTCCTGGAAAACAAAAAGGTCTTTGTTTTAATGTTAGCCAAATATGTGAGAGAGGGCCTTATCCTATCTTTTTGTAAAGGACTTGAAGACCTCCTGGAATGCCACCATGGATCTTCAAAGGTCCCTGAACCCCAGTCTGAGAAATGCTGATGTATGGTACGCCCTACATGGAACCATTCTACTTATCTTCAAATGGTTCATTATATTTATTCAAAAATTGATCTTTAGTCTGGGACACCAGCTATTGTTAAGAAGTTGACTGAGTGTGAAACTGATATGAAAACTTCATTCATTCATTCGTTCGTTCGTTCGTTCGTTCGTTCGTTTATTAGATTTTAAGTCGCCACTCACCCAAAGAGTCTCGCGGCGACTTACAAGATTGAAACCAATAAGTTAAAAAAATGAAAACAAATAAATATAAAATAGTAACATTAAAATATTAAATTATTACAATATATGGCCATCACCACACCATTATTAAAACAGCCCAAACATGTGGTTTCCCTCCAAAGGCAAACCTAAACAAATCAGCCTTGCATGCCTTGCAGACACGAAACAAGTCCAGCAGGGCATGGGTGTCATCTGAGAGTGCATTCCACAGGGTAAGGGCCACAGCTGAGAAGGCCCTTTCCCTGGTGACAGCTAACTGAACCATCCTGGAGCTAGGCACCTGTAAGAGACCCCTAGATGATGACCGAAGGGAGCATGGGGGGCTGTAATAGGAGAGGTGGTCTCATAGGTACCTATGTCTGTTCATACTCTGACAGCTATGAGATTTAGTACTAGGAACAAAAATGGCAATTTAATATCTACTAATAATCTAGTAATTGAAGATATTAACTCCCCCCCCCTTTCAGTGTAATGTAATGTGGACTTCATGGGGGTGGCATAGGTAAAGGTAAAGGTTCCCTTGCTCGAAAGCCAGTCGAATCCGACTCTAGGTTGCGGTGCTCATCTCCGTTTCAAGCCGAAGAGCCAGCGCTGTCCGAAGACGTTTCCGTGGTCATGTGGCCGGCATGACTAAACACCAAGGTGCACGGAACGCTGTTACCTTCCCACTGAAGTGGTACCTATTTATCTACTTGCAATTTCTTGCTTTCGAACTGCTAGGTTGGCAGGAGCTGGAACTAGAGACAGGAGCTCACCCGTCATGCGGCACCTGGGTCTCGAACTGCTGAACTACTGACCTTCCACAGCCTGCAGTTCAGCGTCTTAACCACTTGAGCCACCGCAGCTCCTGACATGGCATGGGGTGGCATGGGGGGTGGCATGGGAGGCACTTAAACATTTGGAAGACGATTCCACTGATGCATTGATGAAATGAGAAGTTACAGAGGGAATGGTTTGAAATATCAAGGAGTTGGAGAACCTGCCGAGGAGGAAAGTGAAACAAGAAATGTTGGCTGAAGATGTAACAAAAACAGTTAAATGGTTACTTTTTGTATAGAAATATGTTTGGCACTCAGTAGGAAATATTTTGAGATTAGGAACAGATCCAGGGAAATATTTAAGAGAATATTTTTGTTGATGTAGATACACTTTGCTTGTGAAGAAAACAAGAAAAAATACTTATCTACCAGGAGATTAGCTTTTCCACTGAGTCCCTTATTGATGCAAGATTTTACAAAAGAGAAAGTGGTGTCCTTTATTTATAAGGTTCTAACTTGTTAATGCTTATATTATTCCTGAATGAGCCCTTGGTTCATTGTTTTTTGACTGTTCCACAGTTGAAGAAATCCAGCAAGGAGCCCAATCCCGTCGTACAACTCTCTATCCAAGATGTCACTCGTGAGAGCAGGGTAAGGGATATCACGTATTTCAGTTTCCCCCCCATTCTGCCTTTTCACTAAAAGGTGTGAAACATCTTACCAAAAAAGGTGTGGGGTTTACTAATTATTTACTGGATCTCTCCAGTTGTAATTCTTTGGTGGGGATATATAGGATAAACGGAGCTGTGTTGGCAAGATGAAAGTGCACAGAGAGTCTTGTCTCCTTCCCCTTCATTAGAGTGTCATCCAGCATAATAGCTCCTTGCTGCATGTACCACTGGCAGGAAGGACTGAAGGCTGTCATGTAACCTTCTTCTAAGGACAGCAGCTTCTGAACAGCAGTTTTTTGCTGAAGGGGTGCTCTGCTAAAGTAGCTTCTGGATACTTGATGCTTGGATGACTGACAACCCACAGAAGTGGGTTCTATTTCTGTCCCTCTTTGAAGGATTTATTAGCAACTCACTGTCATTCTCTGGCCCTTTACTGTGCCAGGTTGTCTATAACACCGCCTCCCCCGTCTGGGATGATGCCTTCCGTTTCTTCCTGCAAAACCCAGCCAAAGAGGATATTGATATACAGGTAGGCTTCACCCCCTTGTCTGAGCCCCGTCTGTCTTTCTTCCCATGGAGGCACTAGCAAAAACTCTTGCTCCCCCTACAGGTCAAAGATGACAACCGTCAGACAACACTGGGCTCCCTCACTATACCCCTGTCCCGCTTGTTGAGTGCTGATGATCTGACCCTTGACCAAGGGTTCCAGCTGGAGAACTCTGGACCCAACAGCCGCATCTACATGAAACTCATTATGCGGGTAAAAGACTCTGGAGTTTCAGTGTTGCATTTAGGGACTGCCTCTGATTAGGACAATGTTGTTGCTGTTGGTGCCAGTCATGATACTTGAGACAATCTCTTCTTCTTTCCGCCTGGCCCACTAATTAGAAGGTACTTTGTATAAACTCCAGAAAAATCTTTAAAATTCTTTTTAACCCTTTTTTTTTAAAGAAAAGGAAAAATGGAAGAGGCAGAGGAAGGGGCACACTACAGTTGCTTCTTCATGAGGATGAGTCCCTGTTGTGTTCTCTTTTCTGCTGCAAATGCAGAAGCATTTACAGCAGGCAATGGAGGCTGCCCAAGGGGAGATGGTGGGCAGTATCCCTTTATGCCTGCCATTCCCCCAGCCTCACCGGTTGTTAAAAGAATTGATAGCTGGTATATTGCTATAGTGTAGTGATGCTGTATCTTTCCACTACCAGTGGGGGAAGTCAGCTGAAAGTTGGCCAGTTGGCAAGGAGATGAAGTGTTGGACATGAGGGGGAATGGAGCTGCCTTTAGGTAGGGAGAAATGGAAATCTGCACCTTTCCAGCCACACAAATCCAAGCTGAGTTCAATTTTCCTGGAGAGATTGTATCAAAGCAGGTTTGGGAAAACACACTGTGAAGCAGGAGAAAATCCAGAAGGTGAATAACTGCATGGTATCAGACAGAACACACACACACATGCTGACTATGAAGGCCAGGTCTCTTTCTCATCTGCCTCCTACTACTGCTTTATCAGTAAGCTGAGCTGCTTCCCCTCTGCACCAGAAGGGACCCCTTCTCTTGTTTGCTGCAAGAGATATTCAGAGTGGTGGAGCTTTCTTAGACTGGATCTATCTGATTATCTTGTGGCCAGGTTTGCAGCAGGGTTTCCTCTGCCAACGGGAAGGTGTTAGAGTCACACAGTATTGTGTTAGTCGTCCCTTCAGTGGACTTCAAGGGTCTGTGTTAGTCTGTGTTAGACTTCCCTTCTTAACCTGCAAGATAAGTGGTCTTTCTAACCCGATCCCATGCTGTACACTGCAATTTCTGTAGGTCTTATATCTTGATGCCCCTGAAGGTAGCTTCACCCCCCGGCCATGTCCTCCAGGACATCTGAATGTTACTGAGAGCACCTATGTTGGCAGCAGTGTTGACAAGTCTCCTCGGCCTCTCACAGCCAGTCCAGATGCCCAGTTTGGTACTGAGGTAAGGTCACGCCATGGAGAAGGTTGATATTTTCTGAGTCACTGGCTTGCTGGGTGAGATGCAGCACACATGGTAATGGCAGGGAATGAGGACTGGAATCCCTGTGCTTTTGATTCACCAATTCAAATTGAAGTACAGACTGATCTTTAAAAAATAGATAAATTTAGAAAGAAGATAAATGTGTGGCTGTGACTAAGCCAGAATAAATATTAAAGAAGGAAAAAATTAGTTTGTCAAAGCATCATTATTAATCAAGTTAAAAATCAGAGTGGGATAGGGGACTTCCTTATTTACAGTCCCCAGTGTTACTGTTTTTTAAAAAAGTAGATTATCTTTTGGTCAAAGAAATTACTAACCATTTTCATTTAAACTGTTGCTCTTATTGGGCTGTGCTACTTTCAGTAAGGACTTCCCTAGAGCTGGCATGTAAACATAAATAGTTTGCTATGAAAAACCCCCAGTATATTCTTTCTGTGGTCCTCTGGTTTACCAGGCCATCTAATCCAACATCCTGTCTCTAATAGTAGCCAGCCAGGGACTGAACAGGTAGGTCAGAAAAGCAAAATTTCTCCCCTGTTGTTTGACCCTGGTATCTGATGTGCAAAGGTATATTGCCTCTCAACATGGTTTTATTCAAGTGTTGGACTGGTGTCTGGAAGACATGGGTTCGAATTGCCACTTGTGCCATGGATGTTTGCTGGGTCAAATCACATTTCATCTTCTCACTTCTTTGCCAAAAAGACTTGTGTTGCTTTCTTAAACATTTAGGCTGGCTTGGGAATCCTGGGGGGGGGAAATCCACTGATATATATATAATGATAATTGCAGTTCTGTCAGGCATATTTGACCTCCTGTCATGTACTCTTGCCCTCAGAACGTGATTCGTATTCATCTTCTGGAGGCTGAGAACCTCATCGCCAAGGATAACTTCATGGGTGGGATGATCAAGGGCAAGTCGGACCCTTATGTCAAAGTGCGCTTAGGTGGCCAGAAGTTCCGCAGCCGTGTCATCAAAGAGGAGCTCAATCCCCGTTGGAGCGAGATCTATGAGGTGAAAATCTCGGCCCTGGCTGATGGGAAATGGCTGGGTTTGGCAGGGAATAGTTTAAACAAGGCAGATTGTTCGCAAATGACTGTGCTTCAAAGAGGAATGATGCTGCATCTCGCACTGTGCTCTGCCCCTAGATGCCTCTCTTGCAGCACAGATGGTGCCAGTTACCTGGCAGAGTATTAGTCCAGCTAGTAAGGCATGTGTTTGAATGTCTCCCTCTTCAGCCAAAACACAGATTTGTCAAACCACATGTTGCTTAGGATTCTCAATGACACTTATGTGCTCTAAAAAAAACACTGTCACAATGCCTAAAAGATCCACTATAGTTCCATGTAAACACCACCACCACCCCCCGGGAAAAAGCAAGTACCAAACGCACTGCTAAGTGAAATGTTCTTTTGAAATTTAACCATTGAATTGGGGTGAAAGCAATTTTACTAATTTTTAAACATTCATTCAGAAATATTTTTAATTGATTAATCTACTGGGTTGATTCCAGAGGGGTAGCCATGTTAGCTCCGGCAAAAAAATAAGTAGGCATTTAGTGGCACCTTAAAGACTAACAGTGTTTTATTTCAGCACAGGCTTTCATGGAGTAGGGCCCACTTCATTAGATCCCTGTACTGGGTATTCACTAGACAGACATTAATCGACTAAATGCTGAAGTCCTACCTGGAGTCCTTCTCTTCTCAAGGAGCTGGGGAACAGAATCCAGGCATCCACATTCCTCACCTCTCCTTCCCATTCCTAGTCTAATGCACTAGCGCACATTTGCTTTCCAAAGATGGAATCACAACAAACAACAGTTAATTTTTACTCCTAATTTTCTGAGTCCCGTCTTTGGTTATTATATGCAATCTTATTTTTTTGCTTAAGGTATTTCTATCCTATCTTATCTCAGTGGACTCAAGGTGGTTAATAAGTAAATAACTGTAAATCAGTAAGATAAAAACATTGCAGTCAGTCTGCCAAAACTATTTATCCTCCACCAAATGCCCTTTGACATAATACCATTTTACATGCCTCCCTAAATACGGAATGTGCACCCACTCTAGTAAGCCATTCCAAAGGCATCCCTATACTAAAGGTCCTCCTGACTGTGGCCAGACTGATAGTCCTAAGGGAGGGCACCCTAAGGAGGAGGCTGTCTCTGAGTGCAGCTGGTATACAGGAGAGTATAGTGAGAGGTGCAGCTGGACAAGTGTGAAGGTCCTGGGCCGTGAAGGGCTGCCTTCAAAGGTAATAACCAACACATTGAATTAGGCCCAGCGTGGATAGGCAACCCGTGTGGCTTATGCAGCACTGCAGTTATATGTTCTAAGAGGCTCACCCCAGACCCCGCGTTCTGTAGCAGTTGAAGCTTCTGAGAAATCTTCCAGGGCAGCCCCACATATCCACATGGGGATGGGCTTGCATGGCTTCCCTGTTGCTGGTAGGGCTCCTGATAATGCATAGCAGCAATGAGACTTCCACATGGCAGGTTTCCCCACAGTTCCCCTGCCTCAATCCCCCAGGCAGCAGCTACCTGGTCACTGGGTTTCATATAAAAACAACAACACTAGAATGTCCTCCCAACATGCGTACCAGGTTCTCTAAATTCCCAGCATTCATTAAAAAAGGAAGTCTCTAGCTTTTCCCCTTATATCTTTCGCAACACTAGATCACATTTTGTTTGCTCTGAATGCATGCTTAATTTGTGACGCCCTTTTGCACATCCTCCAGGTCATAGTGAATGATGTCCCAGGCCAGGAGGTGGAGTTTGACGTGTATGACAAAGACGTTGACAAAGATGACTTCCTGGGAAGGTTAGTTGGAAGTAAGGAGAAAACGGATGAAAGCCACAGAATGCAAACCTCTCTCCCTCTGAGTAGGGAGCAGAGGAAGGCGCCCGGGGAACCTGAAGAGTCCATGGGAAGAGACTTAGGACAGAGCGCCCCAGCTCCTTTTGCTGTTTTCTTAGCCATCATGAGCCCCCAATTTTTGAGGTGGTGGGGCTTCATTGTTCTGTGAAACAGCAAAATACAAGTGGTCTTATGTGTTTGAATTCACATTATTTACTATGTTACTTTTTGATAGGTGAAGTAAGATTTGACAAATATTAACCAAAAATGCCAAGAACCCAGCTGCCTTTCAGGTCATCCCTGTGCCCCAAGGCTCTGGGAGCAGGCTTAAGGCTGAACTCCCACCTGACTCAGGAATTCTGTGCTGTCCAGACTTTTATTTTTGGCCACTTTGTGCTGCTTTCCCAGTTGGAACCCTCCCCCTAAGCTGCTTAAAGTCCGGTAATGGCAAAAGTATGGGCACCCAGATTCTGCCTATCTTTTCTCCTTGCTTGGTTATAAAATAACTGGAGAGTGGTTTTCATCTGGGAAATGGCATTGTGGTGAAGAATTAGCTCCCCTTTTCCCTACCACTGTGGCCCCAGTCTATTCCCCACTCCCCCAGTCCCTAGTATCATACGTAATTCAGCTCTTACTTCTTACTCAGCAGTAGGATGAGACACTGGTCTGGTACGTTTTCCCTTCTGTCACCATAAAGGCTTCTTCCCCCCCCCAACCAAAAATAGTGACAGTCCAGAGAAGGGAGCTGGGCTATCCATGGAGAGCAAGGCTGACATTCCTGTCCTCCCTTCTGCTCACATTAGGACCGGTGTTCCCTCTAAGCTGAGTTAGTGTGAGCTAGCTCACAGTTTTTTAGCCTCCAGCTCACACATTTTTGTCTTATCTCAGGAAGGATGGCTCCAGAGCAAATTAGTTTATGCAGTAGCCAAATTGCTCGCTCACAACTTTAATGCCAGTGGCTCACAAAGTAGAATTTTTGCTCACAAGACTCCACAGCTTAGAGGGAGCATTACAGACCCTGGTTTTAATCATCTTTCACCCTGTGTGCTATGCTAGGAGCAGGCACAAAACCTCCATAGCAAGTCTACCCATTGCACTATGCTCCAGTGCCTGCAGAATCCTTTGTTGGGGGTTTCATAGACTGGAGAGGCCTATAGGAATCAATAGGCCTGTTAGTCTGGAGACATAAAAGCAAGCTTCATCAGCCTCTTCTTCTCACAGTTGAACCCAAAAAATCCAGAACACAGAGTGCCATAACCAAAAAGCAGATGGCTTCAGGCCTAAGCAAGTGAGCCAAGCTATGCACCTGTAAGGGAAGGTGCTCAGAGTCATCAAACAGTCCGATTCAAAGATAAACTTCACCTTAGTTCCGAACATGGTCATCAGTAGGACTCTGACTCTTGAGCAAAATCCATCCAGAATCTCTCCAAATGAAATGTGTTGATCTAGAAAGTTCACAACACTCTGCCACTGTCATTATTAACGATACCTCAGAGGTTCCTTAGGATGATGGTGGGTCTAGACTAAGCATTGTGGTGTCCCCCCTCCCCCCCATACATGCAGAGAACCAAGTTCATTTTTTGCAAGGGCCTGTGGCAGACGAAAAAGGCACACGCTTAAGTGAATAACCTTGTCCTTCACCTTTTGTCCCCCCACATCTGACAGGTGTAAGATCCCTTTGAGACGAGCACTAACCTGCAAGTTTGTTGATGAGGTAAGATGTATCTGCCAGCATTACTGAGGAGATCATGCAGATGACACATTATCTGTAGCTCAGTGCTGTTCTTCTTACCCTGTTCTTCTTGTTCCAGTGGCTCCCCTTAGAAGATGTGAAATCAGGACGGCTCCATGTGAAGCTGGAGTGCCTGCCTCCCATACCTAGTGCAGCCGAGCTGGAGCAGGTAATGGGGGCAGTCAGGAAAGCTGTTGTGTGGGATAGGTGAGGTTGGACTGCTCTATCTTGAGGGGGAGATTAGCCCTCAGGGTGCTTGTGTGAGAAATAGATCAGAATGCCATGAGATCTTGTCATGTGTCAATGTTTCCCCAGAGAGAATAGAAACAATTCTGGAGGTGGCATTTTTTCAGTGGGAAAATGGGGCAAGGAGGAAGAATTAAATAGTCAGTCTCCCCTTAAAACTCAAGCCCAGCAGCTGCATTATGCTGTAAAAGTTAATTCATAAGATCGCAGGTCTATATGTAATGTGTTGTTCTGCTCTCAAACAAACCAGTCTTGTGGCCATTACATGGAATCTTGTAGTTGACTGCCACTGGATTTGGGGGATGAAAAGGCCACCTCATTTTGAAGTACCAGACAGCCAGTCATGTACTGCAATGAGTAATGTGGCCTCCTGAATCCATCCCGTGCTTTCTTTTGGGAGGCATACCATGTGGACCATCGGTGCTCTCCTTTTTGCAGGTACTGCTGGTGAACAGTTTGATCCAGACACCAAAGAGTGAGGAGCTGTCATCTGCCTTACTGTCTGTCTTCCTTGACAGGGCAGCCGAGTTGCCGGTGAGTGGAGGGGAGCCCCCTTCTCTACATTTTCTTGTTCTACATGTTAGAGCTGAAGAGTCCATTCACAGATTCTGTAAACTGCGAGTTGCCCTTTAAACAGACTGCAACAAAGCTTGCTCCTCAGTCTTTCTAGTTCAGGGATATTTCTGGTTCATAGTGAAACTTCTTACTGGACCAGAAATATCTGAGTCTGAATTCCAGCTCATCCAGGCCTGTAGCCGCAGTGGGGCACTTAGAGCCCATGCCCCACAACTCCCGCTGCCCCTGCCCTTACCTGCTGGCTGCACTCATTCGTCTTGACCGCTACAGGAGAAGGAGAGCGGTGTGATTAATACTCGATGAGCTCTCTGCTGAAGTAGCAGGCAGGCGAGGCCTGTTGCTACTGTAGCACAGAGCACATATTCCCTGAATATTAATCACGCCAGACCGCTGGCTCTCCCTCTCACAGGCTGAGTAAGTGGGTGGATGAGGCAGACAGACCTCACTGCAGCCATTCCGAGAGCGCATACTTGCAGAGTATTAATCACATCAGCCAGCCAGCTCTCCTTCTCCTGTAGTGGCCGAGGTGGATTAGTACGGCTGGCCGGTAAGGAAAGACACTTCTCTTTTTAACCTGGCTGACAATGGGATCTCTCTCTGTGTGTCCATCTCCTGCTCCCCCCAGATTCCCCAACGCTCCACCACCCAAAATTTTCTGGCTACGCCCCTGAGCTTATCTGTGGACTGCTGCTCAATTTCTCCACCAGTAAAATTGGTATAAAAGCAAAACGGCACATTACAGTTACTGGAAGAAATATTTGACTGGACAGGGAGTACTGTAGCCAGGGGTCTCCAGAAGAACCGCTGCTCACTCCTCTCTGCCCATTTTTATTAGTTTGTGCTTTTTTTCTGTACTGTGTTTGCAGTGATCTCTACTGAGGGATGCTCAGAATCCTAATTGGTTCCAATGAAATGCTACTTCAAATTAAATTATGCAAAGGGATCTATCTGCATATCTGAATTTGAACATGGAAACAAAATGTGAGATTCTTGTAAATCGAGTGTACCTTGTTTTAAATATCTGTGTGTCACCAACTGGGCTGGACTGAGAGGCAGGAGTCAGGTCCAGTCCAAGGTCATAGCCAGGAAGGCCAGAGCAAGAGCCGAATCTGAGAGAGTGGTCATCCAAAGCAGGGGTCGGGAAGCCAGGAAGTCCGAACAAGAGTGGGGTCTGAAAACAGGAGCCAGAAGTGGATGTGAGGTCTGCATGGAGGCGACTCGTTGCTTCCATGGGGAGCCCAATCCCAAGTGGGAGTTATAGAGCCCTGTGGCCATGCTTCCCATAGCGGCAGCGGCGCTCCTGCTAGTACTCAGGACTTAGCGCTCACCTTCCCTGCCAGTGTGTGTCTGGCAGCGGGTGGCTAAGTCCCTGTGGAGCCGCTCCCTCAGCCGAGCCATCTGCAGAGGTGAGTCATGCGGGCTTCCTGGTTGCACCTGTACCTCATCAGCTGCTGCAGAACCAGGTGCGGGGGATTGCAGGCTCAGGTGCTGGCAGGGGCAAGCTGTAGTCAGAGCAGCCAGCTTCTGGCTCTGGCAATGCCGGCGGCTCCGACTGCCCACTCAGGCGGGGGCCCGGCGCTGCTGTCGTCACCCGTGACACTGTGTCATGAAGAATACATGTTGTCCTGCCTTGGTCGGTGGAGGAAAAAGCATCTAAATAACTATATAATGTACAACCCATAATGGTGATCCACCCTTCTCCCCTTCCCCTTGCTTCACTCTCCAGTCTAATTGTGTTCTTTATGCAGATATTCCTGATGTAGCTTCTCTTACCTGTGTCTTTATAACAGCATCTCCTGTTGGTGCCTATACTACTAAACTTGGAACTATTCTGTCTTTCTAACTCCGCAGCTGAAGAAGGGCTCAAAACCCCCAAGCCCATATGTTAATCTCTCTGTCCATGGCACCTCCTATAAGACTAAGGTAACAATATGGAGAAGAATGTATTTTGGGGGGAAAGGACTGTGTGTGGGGTGGTGGTGGTAAAACCTTGCTTTGTATCAGGGAATGGTCATTAGGTGGCTGGCAAGGAAGGAGAAGCAGAAAGGGAGAAGCAACAAAATTAAGGGGGTTGCGGCATAGCCGGGTTAAGTGTGTGTGCCCATTTATTTATTTGTTTATTAAATTAGATTTGCTACGCTGCCCTTCCCTACAAGCAGGACTCAGGGTGGCTTACAACAAAAACAGATGCAATAAATAATACAGTTAAAACCAAGGTTAAAATGGCTATAATGTATCAGGAAATAAAAACAATACACTTCCCAAGACGGCAGAAGAGATTTTAAATTCCACAAGCCACCTAGTGGGGAGGGGGGGCAAGACTTTTTTGTAGCTTTGTGGCTGGAAAATAAAATCAGAAAAAAATCCAACAAAGCACTAGCTTATAGTCCCAAACATCTTTGCTTCTGGGTTTATATGCTGAACCCTTGTTTTATATTTGCAATTATTGAAACAGATGTCTCCATGACACCCTCACTCCCACTTAAGAAGCCTCCCTTTTAAGGGCCTCAGTTTGGAAGGAGAGGGTTTACCACCCCCCCATGCTCTTTCCTTCTCCTGGCAACTGTCTCCTCCCTGAGCTGGCTTGAGAGTCTCCCCCTCCCCTTTAATTTTTGTGACATCTGCCTGAAGGGCTCTTGAAGAACTTGAAAGCTTGCACAATATTCTGTGTCGTTTTGGTTGCCCTAATAAAAAGGTATTACATATATTTGTTTTTTTGTTCTGGATTTTATGTGGGCCAGTATGGCTGGCAGAGAGACTGCCAGGGCTCTCGTCCTCAGCCCCAAGGCTACTGGGTCTCAAATACCCTCCAACACTCTCTACCCGCCATACTCCAGCAGCCTCTGCAAGCTCCTCCCAGTCCGGCAAGACCAGATCCTCCTTGCCCGGGCAGGGCTCTCACACGAATACATGAAGCTGCCTTGTACCGCTGGTCTATTGAGGTGGGTCTTGTCTGCCCTGACTGGCAGTAGCTCCCCCAGATCTCATGCTGAGGTCTTTCTTATGTATTTTGTACCTACTACCTGGTCTTTTTAAACTTGAGGATGCTGGGGACTGAACCTAGCAAATGCTCAAGCACTGAGTCACATCCCCTCATGCCGGCTGCCCAAGATCTTGCCCAGTTGCCCAGCTGACGAGCAGTGCTCTCAGGTACAGGCAAGTGCAGTGCCTCCATCTTTAACCGCCAGTCCAGCCCCAACCCTACCTCATCTGGGGGCCTCTTTGAGGCTGGGTACACACAGCCACACTGTCCCTGGGCACATGTTAAGGCTGATCCCAAAGTGATTAACACAGAGATAAGAGCTGGAAGAATGAAGATTAAGCATATTTCTTTTTACTATTTGTGCATGTGTGTGTGTGTGTGTGTGCCTGGAAGTCACGGCTGTCTTCTGGTGACCCCTAGTGGGGCCTGGAGCAAGGGACATTCAGGGAGGTGGCTTGCCATTGTCTGCCCCTGCATCACAGCCCTGGTATTCCACGAAAGTCTCCCATCCGAGTACTTGCCAGGGTCAGCCCTGCTTAGCTTCCGAGATCGGGCTTGCCTGGGCTATACAGGTCAGGGCAAGCTTAAGCGTATCTAAGGTTAATTTAAAACATTCAAATGAGTTATTTCAGGTCTTGTTCTGTTTTTACACTGTGAAGCAGTTGTAAATTCTTTTGCAAATGCAAATCACTTAAAAATACAGTTTCTGTGTCATGAGAAATTGATCCACATATATGGTCAGTGCATTTTGTTCAAGCAAATATGATATGATCTTACATAATGTGACTGCCTTATATGGAGCCAGACCCATTGGATCATCCAACTCATTATTGACTGGACGTGGTTCTGGAAGGTCTCAGAATGAGAATGGCTATTCCTGAGATCCCTTAATGGCAGATGCCGGGAACTGAACATGGGGCTTCTTTATGCAGAGCTTATGCTCTCTCCTACGGAGCCGTGATCCTTCCCCAGATTTTTTCTTTGTGATGGAGCTTGAGACAAACTGCATGTTTGCAATAGAAGCTGGCTGAACTCAGCATTGATTGGCTGATACTTGTAGTGCTGCAAACCCTCCTCTTCGGAACAGTTTGACAAACGGGGAGGGGCTGTGGCTCAGTAGCAGAGCACGCGTTATGCATGCAGAAACTACTGGCTTCAGTCTCTAGCCTGACCTCTTAAAGGCTGTCCGGTAGCAGGTGGCAGGAAAGATCTTTTTTGGCCTGAGCAACTGCCAGTCAGAGTGGGTGATTCTGCTGTAGATGTACCAATGGTATAACCATATGTTCAACTTTTTAAAAAAATGATTTCAACAACAGGCAATGAATGAGCACTCAACTGATTAAAAGTTCATGCAGTATTTAAATATATATAAAGACAGCCCTCCTGAAGCATGAATGGAAGTATAAGACAAGTGACTGAACCAGAATTTGAGTGTTACTGGAAAGAGCATCTGTTAACTGGATTAGCCAGACTAACCACAGAAGAGAAAACCCTGCATAAAACTCGTGTTTAAAATTCATTTGTGTACCCTGATAATAAGGAATTTAGTGCAGGAATGGATTTTATTGCAAGAATTAGATAGAAAGCAAGATACTCTTACAAGTTATATAGAGTTCTTTATTCAGGATATTAATGAAAATGAATATTGATGTAAATGGGTCGGTCCAACCAGTAGAGCAGTACCGATTCTATCAAGTGGAAGAAGTAGTTGATCACACAGTCCCAGGATGCAGCACCCTCAGCACCCTCCCCACTAAATATTATGCTTGTAGTTCATTTGGATTGAGCGCCCCCCACACCATACAGATTGTTTATAGAAAACAAGGGCCAAACCCCTTTTCTTCATTCTGTATCTTCTTTTGGCCATGGCTTCTCTTTGTGCCCTCAGGTTGCCTCTCAGACAGCAGATCCAATATGGGATGAAGCTTTCTCCTTCCTTATCAAGCGGCCCCATGCAGAGTCTTTGGAGTTGCAGGTCAGTCTCTCACTTCTGACCCAGAGCTTCTTCTGAGCCAGAGCACCTCCCAAGTGTTCTGCTGTTTGGGCTTGTATCTGTCTTAGGAAGAGCCCATATTTCTGTCCTAAGAATTTTGATGAGGACTATTTTGGGAAGATGCAGGATAACCAGAAGTCTAGGGCAGAGCCAGGACCATCCAGAACATGTAAAAAGCAGATATTTTCATGCAAAAATTGTCTGGAATGTATATGTCCCAAATGGAAGGATATGATAATTATTCAAATAATAATTAAACAAAACTGAAATATAATTTTGCCAGATAGTTTTGCAATAGACTAACATGGATCCACAAATTCTGTGAACACATACAACAAAATATACAGGATAATGTGATGACATCCTGGGTACAAACTTATTTCTATATCCTTCTGACATCTTCAGACTGAATGAAGAATAAGAACAATGTCCATACAATCATACAGTAGAAGAAAACAATGTCTTGATAGTTCATGCAGACATGACAAAAATGACAGAAGTCATAATAATACTAGATTGAAGAGATGCTATATCCTCATAGATGAGGCTATAGTTTGAAGGTAGAAAATAATAAAGCATTAGATTGTCAATATGGGTCACTTCCTCTGATTAAAATCAAAATTTGAGCATTAGGTAAAGGTAAAGGTTCCCTTGCTCGAAAGCCAGTCGAATCCGACTCTAGGGTTGCGGTGCTCATCTCCGTTTCAAAGCCGAAGAGCCAGCGCTGTCCGAAGACATTTCCGTGGTCATGTGGCCGGCATGACTAAACACCAAGATGCACGGAACGCTGTTACCTTCCCACTGAAGTGGTACCTATTTATCTACTTGCAATTTCTTGCTTTCGAACTGCTAGGTTGGCAGGAGCTGGAACTAGAGACAGGAGCTCACCCCGTCATGCGGCACCCGGGTCTTGAACTGCTGAACTACTGACCTTCCACAGCCTGCAGTTCAGCGTCTTAACCACTTGAGCCACCACAGCTCCATTAAGCATTAAGTTGACCTCAAAACAATGCTCCTATCTTCATAAGCAAGGTTGAATTGAAACAGCAATATGAAGTCTTTAAGTTAAGGTTTGTTGGAAGGATAGTTGGAATGCTGCTATAACCAGTTATTGTGAGATTTTGTATGGGCCACTTCCGAATAAAAGACTTACAACAACCAGTGCTAGGTTGCAGAAACTTTATGGATCATCATGTCAATTATCAGTAACGTTAAGCTATATAATTTCAGATATGCAAGAGGAGAGGTCTCTTCTATACCAGCTCTTTCTTAATCTTGAGCTCTGAATTTTGATGTGGTTTGGCTCTTTGGTTATAAGAGGTTGCTGACCTCTGGTACAAAAGAATGGATCAACATTAATGCAGCTGTATACTACATAAATATGATATAATATCATCATCATCATCATCAGTCCCCTGTATTTGTAAAATGGGTGATGAGCATGAGGGACAAGGTAGGAGCAGGTTTCTCCTGAGCAATGCTCCCTCTAAGCTGTGGAGTCTTGTGAGCAAAAATTCTACTTTGTGAGCTACTGGCTTGAAAGTTGTGAGCGAGCAATTTGGCTACCGCATAAATTAGTTTGCTCTGGAGCCATCCTTCTTGAGTTAAGACAAAAGTCTGTGAGCTGGAGACTAAAAAACTGTGAGCTAGCTCACACTAACTCAGCTCAGAGGGAACACTGCTCCAGAGATCCCTGTGCTGTTGTGGAAAAAGACGTGGCGTGGTCAGCTCTCCCCTCCCAAACCCCAAGAACTGGTGGGGGCCAAAGAGTGCACATGAATTGCTACCAAGGACCCCTGGAAGGCAGAGATCAGCATCCTTACAAGAGACATGAGCTGGCTGGACTGTGAGTAAAGTTCAGGCAAGTGGCTTTTTCAGCCCATGCCCTAAAGGGAAGGGAGGGAAAAATCCCTGTCCCCTAATCTTTTCAGTTGTAAAGGGAACTGTTCTTGGAATGCAGCTCCCTCTCTTGGATACTTTATACTTTGAAGGGGACTGTTACCTTTGCTTAGAGACTGGAGAGAAAGGGAATCAGCCATGGAAGAGGCACACATTCTCTCAGCTCAGTCTTTCTGCTTGGTAGGATCCTACAAAAGGGAATGCCCCCTTGCAGCTGAAAGAATTGTAGGGCATGGGAGGAACTGGGCTTGGAAAATCAGCCTGCTGCAGGCCCATCATCAGTAAAATGTTCATGGCATCTGTTTGTAACAATTTATAATGCTTATCCCTGTAGGTGAAAGATGACGGGCACCTCGTGGGTGTGCTGTCACTTCCACTTTCGCAGCTGCTGGCTGCAGAGGGGCTTGTCCTTGACCACTGGTTCCCACTCAGTAACTCTGGTCCTGGCAGCCAAATCTTGATGCGAGTGCAGCTTGGGGTAAGTGGGATTTCGTAGGGGGAGCAGCTGTTTTGGATTATGGTGGAGGGTTCTTTGACCAGTTTGCTTCTTCCTCTCACAGCTTCTTATCTCTCAGCACTCTGGTGTGGAGGCCCTTAATACTGTGGCAGGTGAAGAGAATGGAGAAAGCTCCCAGAAGGGATCAGAGACAGAGCTGTGTATCAGGGAGGACGGAGACTCTGGTTCTGCACAGGAGCTGCGCCAGCGCATGCCGCATGCCCACAGGTTAAGAAGGGGTCCACTGTGAAATGGAACGGATATTGCCTCATGGACTCTTAGATCTTCTCCTCACACCCTTTCTCTTCCACGAGAAATACACACTCCTTATTCCCTTGTTGCACGGGGTCAGGATATCTTCCTATAAGGGAGTGCTTCTGTTGCAGGGATATCACATTTTCGGAGCATGTGAAGTCCAGTATTTTGTATCTGAAGAGATGCAGTTCTTCCTGTAGAGAGAGCAGCCGTCATATTTTCACTGCCATGTGGTTGCATCTTTCTTGCATAGTGCTTGTGACATGCTGAGCAACTCGCCTCCCCACCACCAGTGTCATTCTCTTACTCTTCTAAATGCTGCTGTTCAGCACTTCATGACATCTGTGGTGGCAACAAAGGCAAATGAATGGTTCTGCCTTTTTCTCCCAGATGCTACTGAGACAGATAGAACTTAAAAACAGTATCTTCTTTATGTTGTCAAAGGTTTTCAAGGCTGGAGTTCATTAGTTGTTGCAGATTTTCTGGGCTGTATGGCCATGGTCTTGGCATTGTAGTACCTGACGTTCACCAGTACCTGTGATTGGCATCCTCAGAGGTGTAACACAGAAAGATGGAGTACTCTCTATGTCAATGTGAGAAGAAAAATGGTAGGCAGGTAATTTATATCTACTCAGGAAGGTGGGGTAGGGCTGAGTCATTATCTTGTAGGAATTTCCCAGACTGTGACATGCTAATGGAGGAGCTTACCTGAAGAGATTCTTGTACATATGGATTGGCTGTTGAAATTGTAATCTTATCTGTAGTGCTGTTGTAAGATGTAGAGCATTTTGTGTTTTCCAGGACAGGAAACCATGCCCTTTTATTTTTAGAAGAAGAACAAAAAGAGATTGGATTTATACCCCGCCCTTCACTACCCAAAGGTGTCTCAGAGCAGCTTACAAACTCCTTTCCCTTCCCCTCCCCACAACAGACACCCCATGAGGTAGGTGGGGCTGAGAGAGCTCTTGACAGAAACTGCTCTTTTTCAAGAACAGCTCTTATCAGAACTACAGCTTGCCCAAGGTCATCCAGCCAGGTGCAAGTGTTGGAGTGGGGAATCAAACCCAGTTCTCCCAGATTAGAGTCCGCGCACTTAACCACTACACCAAACTTTTAAACTCTCTTCATTCCTGTTGAAATTGTGCTTATGTTAATGAATTTCAATGGCTTCCCTATGTAATCTGACATGGTAATTGGATGTATTGTCCAGCATTTCAGTGTCTTGGAATAAGATACTACGTCCTGTTTGAGTCAGGCCATGTTCAGCCACTGCTGATTTTTCAGGTTGGCCAAGTCTGCAGTGTCTTTCATGTTTTTTTATTCTTGTCTGGATGCTACACTTTGTGGTCCTGATGTAAGCCTGTCCACAGCTGCAGGCTATGTGGTATACTCACATTGATGCAGAGAGTACTCGATCTTTCTGTGTTATACCTCTGAGGATGCCAGTCACAGCTGCTGGTGAAACATCAGGTACTACAGTGGCAAGACCCCGGCCATACAGCCCAGAAAATCTACAACAACTAGTATCTTCTTTTCTGCCTCATGTTTCTTTGTATCTACCAAATATCTTTGTGTTTCCATCCCTCTACTTGGTTGTGCTTTCAAGAAGAATCTAAACACGCACACCCTTTCTTCCTCCTCCCATAATTCCAGTAATATTCATCTGCACCTGTGTTTTTGTACACAGCAGCAACTCAGAGCTGTCAGATTCACCCCTGGGCCAACTCCGTCTCACTGTTTGGTACCACACGGATGCGCGCAAGCTTGTTGCCGTTGTGCATGCCTGCAGGTAAGATCTGCAGGACTGAAAGAAGTGCTGAGTCCTTGAAAGTTGTTTGCACCAGGGTGTGTTGACAGAGCTGCTTGGTTTCTCCATACTGGAGATGGAGGTGACCTATTCAGGCACCCTGCTGCATGCCTCCCCGCAACACATCAGAGCAGGGTTACTTTCTTGGCTTTAGCCTCTTTGTGGTCTCAGCTCCCAGTTTATCTGTGGTGGTCAGTGCAGGAAGCTGAAGGCTTATCCAGGATCCCCCCCCAACCACTGTATATGCAATGGCTCTGAATCAAAAGTGGTCACATGATATCCCTCTCCACATGTAATGGCTTGCTGCAAGGGCATCCTCATAAAGGAAGGCAGCAGTGGAGGGGGTGCGCACACAGATGCCAAAGCTACATAAGTGCCTCTGCAGTTCAGTGATACATGGGAGGAGCAAAAACTTGTAAACAGCCATGTTGGTCCACAGAAATCCATGTAACGTTTCATTAGGATCAACCAAATAGACACAAAGCATTGTACTAGCTTCCGAGCTCACCAGAACATTAGGCTGGATATTGCAATTTTTTTAAAAAGCAGGGAAACAGATTTTAACTTATAAAAAAAAGAACACAGCAGTTTTGATTTATATCTTCCAAGGAACTCACAGTGCCAGCCTTACAGGTGTGTAATTCTGCTTTAAATGACACTTAGGGAAAAGCATACATTGTTTCCCTCCCCCGTTTATCCTCAGAACAACCCTGTAAAGTAGGTTGGACTGAGAAGCAGTAACTGGCCCAGTGCGGATTTGAACCTTGGCCTTGGCATTCTTAGTGCAATATCTGTAATTACTGTATCACACCAAAAAAGAAAGGAAAGTGATGCACTGTCTTTATGATACATTGTTTTATGAAGAGCCAAACCACCTTATATGTTGCCACTCATAATGTCCATAGTTTCAACTCCCTTCAGTGTCTCCTTCTAGAATATGCTTCTTTCTTGCTACTTTCACGTCACTGACTTTTGCTGCCCTTTCACACCCGTTCCAGGAACCTAAAGTCAAGTGCCAAGGATATTCCTGACCTGTATGTCTCTCTCATCCTTCTTCCTGACAAATCCCGTGTCACCAAGAGAAAGACCACTCTGCGGAAGAAGACTCTTAATCCTGAGTTCAATGAAAAGTAAGGGAGGATCAAATTGTGTGTTTTGTGCAGGAGGGTCTCACTGAAAAATTGGGGAAGGACCTGCAGGGAAGTGGAACCACCACTGTACTATACCAGTGACCAGTCAGATACAGCTTCTGTTTCCTAAAGAAAGGATTTGTTGCTATTGGTTGCCATTTTGTTAAGCCATCAGACACTAAAGAAATTTAGTCATTACCAAACCCTGCCCGGGGAGGGGACTGGAATTTTTCACCTCCTAATTGATCACTCTTCTACGATGGATTCTACCCAGGAATATGTACATTCTAAGATCTGCAGGGACCACTGAGCCAACTGACACACTAGCATGAGAGAGCTGAAATTTCCCCCGTTAGTATTTAGTACGTTGTCCCAGGGCACTGTGACAAAGGTGATCTCAGCAATTGTCACAACGACCCTGCAGTAGAAAATGGTGTTATCATCCTGATACTGCCATCGTGGAGCTGAAGCTGAGAGACAGCTTACCTTAGGCCACCTACAGTGCCATGCGAAGCAGAATACACCTTTCTATGTCTATTGAAGTAAATGGGCTTAGAAGGGTGTGAGCCCGCTTTTGATGGCACTGCTGGTAAGTGCATATCAGAGGCCTGGTTTGACCTGAGGACTTTCTGATTTGTAGCCTGGTATGTTAGCTGCTGTGCTAGAGCTTCAAGTCTTTAATTAGCACTGAATCAAGCACACTCATTAAGGACTGATGCTCACAACATGCCCCCCCCATAGTATTGGTTTCCATGCAACAAGCTTCTCATAGCATGTGGCGGTTGAGAATAGGCATTGCTTGATCCAGATATCATCTAGTTCCAACACCCTTATCACTTAAATGAGACCAGGCGAAGGATTTCTTAATTCAGAGTCAATCCTCCTTTTACATAGTTACAGTCACCAGTGGAATTTAGGTTCCCCAGTACAGCCATAAGCATGCATTAACACAGCAGGAGAAAATTCACACCATGATTTCACCACTCTGATTACAGCAAGTAATTAAAGTGTTATGGGCTGATTTGTATTACATATTTCCCCAAAACAGGTTTGAGTGGGATATACCCTTGGAAGAAGCCCACCGAAGGAAGCTGGAGGCCTACATTAAAAATGGTGCCTCTTTCATGTCACGACCAGAGCCAATTGGAAAGGTATGGAGCATGGGGGTTACTGTGGGTTCCAGTTTGCGAGAAGAATGGGCTCCTTGATGGAATGGAGCAAGAATACTTCCTCTGTGTTTTTTCTTCCAGGTGCACCTTGACCTTTCACAGATGGACCTGACTCAAGGTGCTGCCCAGTGGTGAGTATGGGAAGGAGAGCAAAATGTTGCAAGAAAGGGATAGTGAGAGAAGCCAGCTCCACTTTTCTGCATCAATGGTCAGCAGGCTGACAGAGAAACATTTCCTCTTTTCTTTTTTGGGTTTTGTTGTTGTTGTTGTTGTTGTTCAGTCGCACAATCGAGTCCGACTCTTTGCGACCCCATGGACCAGATTACGCCAGGCCCTCCTGTCTTCCACTGTCCGCTGAAGTTTGCTCAATTTCATGTTCATTGCATCGATGACACTGTCTAACCATCTCATCCTTTGCCGTCCCCTTCTTCTTTGACCTTCAATCTTTCCCAGCATCAGGATCTTCTCCAATGAATGCTCCCTTCTCATTTGGTGGCCAAAGTATTTGAGCTTCAGCTTCAGGATCTGGCCTTCCAGGGAACAGTCAGGGTTGATTTCTTTTAGGATTGAATGATTTGATCTCCTTGCAGTCCAAGGGACTCTCAAGAGTCTTCTCCAGCACCATAGTTCAAAAGAATCTATTCTTCGGCGCTCGGCCTTCCTTATAGTCCAGCTCTCGCAGCCATACATTACTACGGGGAATACCATCGCTTTGACCATGCGGACTTTTGTTGGCAGGGTGATGTCTCTGCTTTTTATCATGCTGTTTAGGTTTGCCATCACTTTCCTCCCAAGGAGCAGGTGTCTTTTAATTTCATGGCTGCAGTCACCATCTGCAGTGATCTGGGATCCCAGGAACGTGAAGTCTGTCACTACTTCTATGACTTCCCCTTCTATTTGCCAAGGAGTGATGGGGCCAGATGCCATGATGTTGAGCTTCAAGCCCACTTTTGCACTCTCCTCTTTCACCCTGAGCAAGAAGCTCTTCAGGTCCTCTTCACTTTCTGCCATCAGAGTGGTATTGTCTGCATATCTGAGGTTATTGATCTTTTCCCCAGCAATCTTAACTCCAGCTTGTGATTCATCCAGGCCAGCATTTCGCATGATGTACTCTGCATATAAATTAAATAAGCAAGGTGACAATATACATCCTTGTCGTACTCCTTTTCCTATGCTAAACCAATCAGTTGTTCCATATCCGGTTCTAACTGTTGCTTCTTGACCCTTACACAGGTTTCTCAGGAGACATGTGAGGTGGTCTGGTACTCCCATCTCTTTAAGAACCTGCCATAGTTTATTGTGATCCACACAATCAAAGGCTTTAGCATAGTCAATGAAGCAGAAGTAGATGTTTTTCTGGTACTCTCTTGCTTTCTCCATAATCCAGCGAATGTTGGCAATTTGATCTCTAGTTCCTCTACCTCTTCGAAACCCAGCTTGTACTTCTGGCAGTTCTCTATCCACGTACTGTTGGAGCCTAGCTTGTAGGATCTTGAGCATGACCTTGCTAGCGTGTGAAATGAGTGCAATTGTGCGATAGTTTGAACATTCCTTGACATTGCCCTTCTTTGGGACTGGAATGTAAACTGACCTTTTCCAGTCCTGTGGCCACTGTTGTGTTTTCCAAATTTGTTGGCAAATTGAGTGCAGCACTTTAACAGCATCTTCTTTTAAGACTTTGAATAACTCAGCTGGGATACCATCATCTCCACTAGCTTTGTTGTTAGTACTGCTTTCTAAGGCCCATTTAACTTCGCATTCCAGGATGCCTGGCTCGAGATCAGTGATTATACCGTCGTGGTTGTCAAGGACATTGAGGTCCTTCTTGTATAGTTTTTCTGTGTATTCTTGCCATCTTTTCCTAATCTCTTCTGCTTCTGTTAGGTCCCTACCGTTTTTGTCCTTTATCATGGCCAGCTTTGCATGGAACGTTCCCTTGATTTCTCCAATTTTCTTGAAGAGATCTCTAGTCCTTCCCAATCTATTGTTTTCCTCTATTACTTTGCATTGTTCATTCAGGAAAGCCTCCTTATCTCTCCTTGCTGTTCTCTGGAAATCTGCATTCAGTTGGGCAAATCTTTCCTTTTCACCGTTGCCTTTAGCTTTCCTTCTTTCCTCTGCTATGTGTAAAGCCTCATCAGACAGCCACTTTGCTTTCTTGCATTTCTTTTTCTTTGGGATGGCGGTGATTGCTGCCTCCTTTACAATGTCACGGACCTCTGTCCATAGTTCTTCAGGCACTCTATCAAATCTAGTCCCTTAAACCTATTCTTCACCTCTACTGTATATTCATCGGGGATGTGATCTAGATCAAATCTGAATGGCCTAGTGGTTTTCCCAACTTTCTTCAATTTAAGTCTGAATTTTGCAATGAGTAGCTCATGATCTGAGCCACAGTCAGCTTCAGGTCTTGTTTTTACTGACTGGATAGAGCTTCTCCATCTTTGACTGCAAATTATATAATCAATCTGATTTCGGTGTTGCCCATCTGGTGATGTCCATGTGTAGAGACGCCTCTTAAGTCATTGGAAAAGGGTGTTCGCTATGACCAGTGTGTTCTCTTGACAAAACTCTGTTAGCCTTTGCCCTGCTTCATTTTGTTCTCCAAGGCCAAACTTGCCTGTTATTCCGGTTACCTCTTGATTTCCTACTTTAGCATTCCAATCCCCTATGATGATGAGGACATCATTTTTTTGTATTAGTTCTATGAGCTATTGTAGGTCTTCATAGAACTGGTCTACTTCAGCCTCTTCTGCAGCAGTGGTTGGGGCATAGACTTGGATTAGTGTGATGTTGAATGGTTTGCCTTGGATTTGGACCGAGAACATCCTGTCATTTTTGAGATTGTACCCCAATAATGCCTTTCTCACTCTCTTGTTGACTATAAAGGCCACACCATTTTTTCTATGGGATTCCTGGCCACAGTAGTAGATATAATGATCTTCTGAGTTAAATTCGCCCATTCCTGTCCACTTTAGTTCACTGATTCCCAAGATGTCGATGTTCATTCTTGCCATCTCATTTTTGACCACGTCAAGCTTACCTTGATTCATAGATCTTACATTCCAGGTTCCTATGCGATATTGTTCTTTGCAGCATCGGGCTTTCCTTTCACTGTCAGACACATCCACAACTGGCCCAGCCGCTTCACTCTTTCTGGGGTTACTCGTACTTGCCCTCTGCTCTTCCCCAGTAGCATACTGGACACCTTCCGACCTGAGGGGCTCATCTTCCGGTGTCATATCTTTTAGCCTTTTGTTACTGTCCATGGGGTTTTCTTGGCAAAGATACTGGAGTGGGTTGCCATTTCCTTCTCCAGGGGATCACGCTTGGTCTGAGTTCTCTGCTGTGGCCTGTCCATCCTGGGTGGCCCTCCACGGCACAGCCCACAGCCTCACTGAACCACGCAAGCCCCCTCGCCACGACAAGGCAGTGATCCATGAGGGAGTTTTTTGGGGGTAGGGGTGCTATTTGAGCTGCCATTTTCATAGTGATGGGAAATTTGATTCCAAGATGGGGATTGTGTCATTATTGAGGCTGAAAAGAGACCATGCTGTGCACTACATCTTGAGGGCTGGACTCTTCCAAATCTTTTCCTCCTTATCTACCAGTTGCTGGATGTATGAACTGTAATGAGTTGCCCCTAATAGTATTGCTATAGTCTTGGTACTGCTCCCTAGACTTTTATTCCTTTTCATCCTCCTTCCCTTCTGGCATGCTCCATCATGAATCCTGCTCTTTAGTAAAACTGTTTACGGAACATGTATATACCCATGTACGTACTTATTTGTGTATAAAATGGATGACTTGCATTCTTTTCCATACACCCTCAGCAATGACAGTTTTATTTAAGGCTGCATTTGACTAGTGGAGTTTTTTTATTGGCAGTCCTAATTGTGATTTTAATTGTGGTCTTCTATTTATTTTTTTTAATAATTATTGTTTTAATATTTACGTTGTAAGCCACCCTGAGTTCCTCAAGGCAGAAAAGCAGCTAATAAATGTTTTAAATAAATAAAATGTATAATATAAAAATAAATACCAGCATTATGATAAAGAACCAGTCACTAAAATATCTAAATTAAAACCACAGGCACAGGTACCACACCTGGGAATTGAATTCTGTGTATGGAAATCCAGAGCGCATCTGGTCAACTCCTCATCTTGACCCACAGGGGGACAATGAGGACTTTGTAGCACATGAATGTAACATGTAGGAACCCACCGCTTTCCACACTGCATTAAATGGAGGGGTTGAGGACAGCCAGCCTTCTATACCTTCTAATTGCGGGGATGGGGTGAACTACGAGGAGGTTCTGAGAGGAAACTGTGACTCCCCTGTCGACTGTCCTCACAGCCCCAGGAAGGCCCTGCTTTGCCGGCTGCAAATTGTTGCTTTTAGGCTGCCTTGTAACGAGAGATCAGAGAACAGTGATGTTTGTTTCCCTTCCCTGTCTTGCAGGTATGACTTGAAAGATGATAAGAGCACCTAGTTGCCCCAGTGCCTCCTTTCTGAAACTTCACCATCCAAGGAGTTGAAGAGCTGGCACGAACATCTCCACCATCCTTCACTGCAGGATTTTAAGCTCACCCCCTGCCAGACAGGCTTTTCAGTGTTTTGCTTTTAAGCAATCCTGGTGTTACATTTTTAGAATCTTCTTTTCAGTGTGAAGCCGGTAGGGGTTGAGAAGTGAGTGACCCGTAGGCAATTTTTGAAGGAGGTGGGCAGATTTGCATCCTGCATTCACCCTATGTGCTTCTTTCAACACAGCGAACCACATTCTGCCTTTTTTCTTGACCAAAGAAGAGAGACTTTTCTTTCATCCTTCCATTGAAGACAAAGGTCCTTACAGGCTTGCTGTGAGTCGACTCTTTCAGCAGCCACCAGAAAGGCTACTAAGTGGGCCTTGGGGCTGTGTGTGCTAGCTAGAAAGGTTTAAGAATACCAACACAGAGGGACCAAATATTTCCCCATACTAATAGTGGGCGAATAACTGACTGACTTCCTTTGAAACAAGGGGTCCCATGCCTGAGCAGGGTCACTGGTGTCCCCAAAGGGGACCAAGTAGCAGCTTTTATCTAGAAAGGGAACATTGTCTAGCTTGTACAAGTGACAGGGATTTTGACCTAGCCCCTCCTGTTAATATGGTTTGAAACTGACACTGGGTCATTTTTTGAACCAAGGGTTTAAAAAGGAGAGGGTGCAGTGGCCCAGTACTTTTTATTTGCAGTGTCTTTTATATCCCCGCACCCTGTCTGTGGGCTCCATGGCTCTAACTCTTATGCGGGGTGTGGTGCCCGTGCTCCCAGCATCACCTCACCCTCACCTCACCGTCCACACCTGCTCTTTCTGTTTCTGACTCCTGTAAAGGGAATTGGTTTGTTTGATTTCTTGTCTCACTGCTTACTTTGCTGCTGCCGTCTGCAGTATCTGTATTTGTGCCACGTTCAGCTTTTGGGGGATTTTTTAAAGATGAATGTTGCCTGGTGCCTTTTTGCACCCAAGTCCTAGAGCCGGTGAGTTGGGTGAAAACCTCTTCCTCCTCACCTTACTGCGCCAAGTTTTAGGGCTGTGTGCATTCTGTAGCAAGGGAATTCTAATTTCAAATCAGATTTGCAGGTGTGCAGATAATTTATCTAACTGTATATGGATTCACTTGCAATATCTGTGTTTTGACTGACTTTAAATATATTATGCAAGATGAATGGAGGGAAACTTGTGGGAGGTTGTGGGGAGAGAAGATTTGCTTTGCGGATCCAAAGATCACAATGTTATATGAGGCCAGGGTTGCTTAAACAGTAGGATCATCTAGCCGCTGTCATTGCTTTGCTACAATCAACTAGAAACAAAATTTAATGCAGCAGATCTGCAGCTACTTTAGCACTATTATTCCTCATAAAAATCCAGCCATACCCATCCTTAAAAGAAAGATTGTACTATACGTTTACTCAAAAGGAAGTCCCATCTGTACAACTGTCCCTTTAATCAGTCGTTTTTTCCTTGTTACTTTCAAAGCAACCTCTGTTTTTTGGCTTCTCCCTCTATTTAATTTCTTCCAGTTCCTGAACTAATCTTTAATTATCTAATTCCTGCTTCAGGAGGGAGGGGAGTTAGTTACTGGTTTTCTGTATGCAGCCCAAACAATTGCTTATTTCTTTTTCATTATTGCAATTGTACAGTCACACTAATAAAAGAAGGAATAAATACTGAATAATTTCTTTGGCTGCACAGAATTAATCAGTTATGAAACTCCCCCCACCCCGACCAGTACTACAGCTAAGGAAGTCAACAGGCTAATTATGACTCTGAGAAGCAGAAGCCTCTCTAACACAGCAACAATAAGAAAAACCACTGTAACAAGACGCTAAATAAATAAACTTGATTGTCATTGATTTTTATATACCTTGAATAGCAAACTATTACAATTATGAACTACAAAAACCTTACAATTCCACTGAGGTGTATGCACTGAATTTCAGAGTACATTTCCAGTTTAATTTTCAGTTTGAATGATGCCCCACGTACAAGATTTCAACAATAGAAGTAGAGCTACTCCTGGAATGACTGTCACCTTTATTGGTATTTGTATAAACCTTGGAGAGAACATCTTGTAAATAGTTCTAACATTGATACTGGTCTCACTGAAGAAGTTTCTAAACGAGGGAGTCTGTACCCGTGATCCCCATGTAATGATTCTTCCTTCAGTGAATTCTTCCTGATGATTCATCTTTTGATGTTGATGTTTTTATAAATTTACAAAATTGTACTTACCTGTTCTAAAATTGAGTGCATACTCAGTTGAATTGTATGCTTTCTGTAGTTAATGATTGTAATGATTCACTATTCAAGGTATATAAAAATCAATCACAGACAAGTATATTTATTTATTTATTTATTTATCGTCTTATTACAGTGGGTATTGTTGCTGGCCTCTAACACAGGCAAGGAGAAAAATGCCTAGTGACAGTAGGCCAAAGAATCCTTAGGAGTATTTTGTTTGTCCAGCCCAGACAGGCCAGTTTTGCAATAGTGTTAGTTTTTTTTTTTTTTTTAAATCACAAATCAGGTCTGGGGAAAAATGGGAGCTGCACCCTCTTGAAAGAGACTCCTTCCAGAGAGCATGTGGGCAGCATGGCATTCTCCTCATAGGGCTGGATCCACACTACATGTTCCATTAGGAACATGGAATTATCCTGCCTCCCTCTTCCCAGTGCAGTGCACTGATCTCCACAAAATGTTGTTCTTGAGGGACAGTGAACCCTGAGTAGTGACGTGAGGGTGGGGTCTGTAGTGGGAAAGGAAAATTGGTGGAAATTGTCAGTTCTGGGCTTGGATTCTATGATTCCCTTCTGCTAACTTTTCCTTCAAGGGAGAAAGACTTCCTCCAATAGCTTCTTCTGATGGAGAAAAGTATTCCTTTGCTGAAGGAAGTCTTTCTCTATTGGACAAAGGCTTGGTGGAAGGAAGTCATAGGATCTGACCCTTGCTCTGGACCCAGTGCATTGCCTGAAGTACCTGGGCTTTGGTTTGTGCAAGGGTGTTTTTTTTCTTTGTCTTTCCAGATGATCCATTTAGTTCTTTGAAGAGAGACTCAGATTGTTTTAACGATTTTAAAAATCATGCAGATAAGCCCTCAGGGAACTAAATCCTGGCCGATGCCTGGCCACAGATTTCTTGCTGCCTTTCCAGAGTGTGCAATCTGAGATGGTGGACAGGGCATGCTTCTGGCCTTTCCAAAGTACAGGAAAGGGGGACAAGCATTCCTCTGCAGTGCTGCCTGACCTGTTGCTGCCGCTGACTCTTTTCCTGTCCTTTGCTTAACCACCACAGCTGGATCTCCAATCTCCAGCCCCCTCCCCTTTCGCCGATTGCATGCAGTAGCTCCTGAGCTGCCACAGAAGCCAAAACCATTATTTGTGATCTATTTATAAATGATTTTTGTTTGCTTATTTCTGTGCATACGACTGTCACAAGTCTATTTGAGAGAGCAAAACCTGCTTCTTCTCTGGATCTGGCTCTACTCCCCCTAGAACTTGTCAAACTGCAAGGGGGGCCGGGTGGGGGGGATGGACAAGTATGCCTGAAAAGAGTTTGATCACTCTGCTCCCTTCCATGCCAAACCAGGGCTCCAATCTGCGCTATTCTTCAAGCAGGCTTTACTGTAGGAATGTGTTCCTGGCACTTGTGCCTCTTGTAGCAGCCACTGTTAACTTGTCATAGCCAATAAAGAGAAGAGGAAAATGTGTCTGTGCTGTAAGATTTATTTATTCCTTACCTCAGGCAACAAGAACACGGCAAAGAAAACTGCACCCTCTTGCCAATCATTCTGAGATTCTGTAATTCCAAACCTTCCAAAGTTAAATGGTTGCACCAATGAACAATTACATCCAAAGAAAAGAACTGACCAAATTTAATTGACATGAAGTAGCATCACCTGACAGGTCAGGTATACAGTACAATCTTGAACAAGAGTTACATCCTTCATAGTCCATTGAAATAAATGACTTAAAAAGGTGTAATTCTGCCTAGGATGGCACTGTAAAGTGGGAAAAGGTTAAAGTTGTGCTCTGGTAATCCCACTGCTCATCTGTTGTTACCCCAGGACCAGACTGGGAAAATATAATATCCAATGGACAAGTAGACTCTGGATCCAAAATGGATGATTCCAGGGCTATTTTTGTAGAAAAAGACCAGCAGGACCTCATTAGCATAATAGGCCACACCCAACAGCAGAAACCTATGAGCATATTAGGCCACGCCCCCATGTTACCAGAAGTGTGGTCATCCAGCCAAACCCACCTTTTGCTTCTTATTCTGTTTACCTTGTTTGTTGTCAAAACCCAGGGCTTTTTTTTTGTAGCAGGAACTCCTTTGCATGTTACGCCACCCACCCCATATGTAGCCAATCCTAATGAGTTTCTGCTGTTGGGTGTGGCCTATTATGCTAATAAGTTCCTGCTGGGCATGGCCAACTTGGGAGCCAGCCGGAACTCCATTCCTGTGTGTTCCTGCCCCAAAATAGCCCTGGATGATTCAAAGCATGTGTCTTTTCTCTGTGTCTTGTTCTGGAGCAGTTGCTCCAGTTCACCATCAAAGACAGGGTACTTGTCTGAATGGCCTAAGATGAGGCAGCAATTCCATACTAAACTCAAAAGGTATTTTTTATGCCTCTTTAATTAACAGTCCATATAGGCAGAAGGCGAACAGCAAATTTGAATACAACATAATGAAGAAGAGTTGGATTGATACCCCACCCTTCACTTAGAGTCTCAGAGCAGCTTACAATCGCCTTCCCTTCCTCTCCCCACAACAGACACCCTGTGAGGTAGGAGGGGCTGAGAGAGCTTTGAGAGAACAGCTCTGAGAGAACTGTGACTGACCCAAGGTCACCAAGCTGGCTTCATGTGGGGAATCAAACCCGGTTCTCCAGATCGGAGTCTGCCACTCTTAACCACTAGCTGCTGTCATTGTGTCTTAATCAGTACACCAAACTGAAGATGTTTTAACAGATGCAAAGACCAAACAGGAATAACAAGCTAAGTTTATATGGTCACCATATATTTTTTTTTATTTGGAAATGGTATATTGGAATAGTGATTGTAATATAATGCAATGAATACTGGAATGTATTTCTCTGATCTGGTGATAGTGGAGACATAACACTGCACAACCATTCACTCCACCTCAAAGAAAAGGATGCTGCTAGTTACCTCCATGCTTGAGAGGAGACGAATGGAGCATAACAACAGGGTCTCAGTTAATTACTCTTAGTGTTCCACAATTGAGTTGGATACATTTACACATTAGTCTCCTATTTTGACGTATTTATTTGCTTTATTGTGTTTCCCCTTGTAATTAAATCCAAACAAATGGTGACCATTTAAACTTAGCTTATTCCTGTTTGGTCTTTGCATCTGTTAAAAAATCTTCATTATGTTGTATGCTAATTTGCTGTTCACCCCTTGCCTCTATGTATGGACTGAAGTTCATGACATTGCACAGGAGGCAGCAATCAGAACCATTCCAAAGAAAAAAATGCAAGAAAGCAAAGTGGCTGTCTGATGAGGCTTTACAAATAGCAGAGGGAAGCAAAAGGCAAAGGTGAATAGGAAAAATTTACCCAAATGAATGTAGCTCTCTAGAGAACAGTAAGCCGAGATGAGGAGGCCTTCCTGAATGAACAATGCAAAGTAATAGAGGAAAAACAATAGAAGGGGAAGGACTAGAGATCTCTTCAAGAAAATTGGAGAAATCAAGGGGACGTTCTGTACAAAGTTGGCCATGATAAAGGACAAAAACGGACCTAACAGAAGCGGCAGAGATTTGGAAAGGATGGCAAGAATACACAGAAGAACTATACAAGAAGGATCTAAATGTCCTTGACAACCACAACAGTTTGATCACTGACCTCAAGCCAAAATTCTGGAGTGCAAAGTCAAATGGGCCTTAGAAAGCATTACTAACAGCAAAGCTAGCAGAGGTGATGGTATCCCAGTTAAACTATTCAAAGTCTCAAAAGATGATGCTGTTAAAGTGCTACATTCAATATGCCAGCAAATTTGGAAAACTTAACGGTGGCCACAGAATTAGAAAAGGTCACTTTACATTCCAACCCCAAAGAAGGGCAATGCCAAGGAATGTTGAAACTATCGCACTATTGCACTCATTTCCCATGCTAGCAAGGTCATGCTCAAGATCCTACAAACTAGGCTTCAGCAGTACGTGGATAAAGAACTGCCAGAACTACAAGCTGGATTTCAAAGAGGTAGAGGAACTAGAGATCAAATTGCCAACATTTACTGGATTATGGAGAAAGCAAAGGAGTACCAGAAAAACATTTACTTCTGCTTCATTGACTACACTAAAGCCTTTGATTATGTGGATCACAACAAACTGGCAAGTCCTTAAAGAGATGGGAGTACCAGACCACCTCACATGTTTCCTTTTTTTTTTTTTAAGGTTTTATTTACAGATTTTCCAACATATGTACAACCAAAAACAAACAACGATAAACACATAAATATCCTTTGAGGTTACAATGGGAAGTTCTTCAAATACACTTTTCCATCCATTCATAAATTTTTTTCTATCTGTTTATATATAATGAGTCATCTTTCCCTGAGAGGATTAAATTGAGCTTATCTGATTCTGCTATTGCCAGTAAACTGTCTACAATTTCTTCTCGGGTTGGGACAGATGCTTTTTTCCAGCATTTGGCCACAGCAATTCTTGATGCTGTAACTGCATATAAAATGATTCTAGCGTCCTCTTTTCTTACTCCTGTCGGGAGTATGTTAAGAAGAAAGGCTTCCGGTGCAAAAGGTATGTTAACATTTGTAATTTCTTTCAGTAATTTACTAATCATTTTCCAAAACAGTTTAATTTCTCCACAGTTCCACCAGATATGGATATAAGATCCTACTTCTTTTTTACATCTCCAACAAATATCGGAACTTTTCTTGTAACATCTAGCTACCTTTTCAGGTGTCCAGTGCCACCTGTAGAACATTTTGTAAATGTTTTCCTTATAATTTGTTGCTCTAAGGAGCCTTAGAGATTTCCATAGCCCTTGTCATGCCTGTCCTTGACTCAGCCCCTGAACCAGCCCCTGACAGCCAAAACAGGGAGGCTTCGGTACCTTTAAGGGCTGAAGAGGCACCAGGACCTGCAACCGATGTAAGTGCTGTGGAGGATACACAGCAGCCTGAGCCAACTGTGGGACGCTTTGCACCTGGAACGGTGCCTGAAGCAAGCACTTCACCACCTGCCTCTCCCCCACCTGTGCACCGGCTAAGGGATCGTCGGCGTCAAGACCTGGCCAGCCGAAGAAAAGAGTCACGCTCCAGAGGGCAAAGAACCTTGAGCCCTGAGTATTAGCAGCAGTCAGGACCTTGCTCACAGGTGCTCATGGGCTACGGAGCCAGAGCACTATTTAGGAAAGCCTCTGGCCATGAGCACACTTGTGCTAGCAACGTCGTTGTCAGGACCTGAATCTGAAGGCCTCAACCCTTGTGAAACTCTTACCGGCTTTTGACCCTTGGCTTCGTGGACCCTGCGTTTCTCTCTGACTCCTCTGGCATCGTTATGATTTATGGACTTGACTCTCTGGTATGTCTGACCCTACTTATGGACTGTGATTTAAAACCTGTTTGAACCGTGCTACCTGATTTACTCGGCTTTAACCTTGGACTGTTCCTGGACTTGTGCTCATTCGTGTCGCACCTTGGGGTCCTGCCCTGACAGCCCTGACCATTGGTCCAGAGAAATATTGTGCCCTAAGTCACGCATCCAAGATACCATGCTTGGTTTGACGACTTCATCTAATAAGTCCTCGGTGAGCAAGAAGTCATACAGTTTCTGAATTAACTTATCTGCCGAGGAGAGCCAAATTTTATCTAAATGTGAAGCGGTATTCTGAAAAATCTTATTTTTATCCTTGGCATACCTGGAATTTATTTGTATTTTTTCCCAGATTGTTAGGTTAGCCTTATGAAAAGCATGTGAATCTAAAGGTTTAAGTTCATTATTCTTGATTAATAACATATCATAAGTTAGTTTTTTTCCTTTTGACCATAGAGCGGGCAAAATAAATGCTTCTGTTGGGGATAACCATTTGGGGATTTTATTATAGAACCTATTTTTAATTTCTTTCCAAACTTTGAGCAAAGGGCCTCTGAATACATGGTTTTGGAAAATTTGCTGACCTTTATCTAGGTTATACCAGATATGGGCGTGCCATCCCATGGGTAGATCGTGACCTTCTAGATGCAAGGTCCTTTCCTCTTCCAAAAGAATCCAATCTCTGATCCACCCTAATGCGGCCGCTTAGTAGTATAAGTTCCAATTAGGTAAGCCCAGTCCGCCATTTTCTTTTCTATCACTGAGCAGTTTCCTCTTGATTCTTGACTTTTTGGCGTTCCATATAAATCGCCTTAAAGAGGCGGGAGTACCAGACCACCTCACATGTTTCCTGAGAAACCCGTATAAGGGTCAAGAAGCGACAGAACCAGATATGGAACAACTGATTGATTTAGCATATGAAAAGGAGTATGACAAGGATGTATACTATCACCCTGCTTATTTAATTTATATGCAGGGTACATCATGCAAAATGCTGACCTGGCTGAATCACAAGCTGGAATTAAGATTGCCGGGAAAAACATCAACAACCTCAGATATGCAACTGATATCACTCTGATGGCAGAAAGTGAAGAGGACGTAAAAAGCCTCTTGCTGAGAGTAAAAGAGGAGAGCGCAAAGGTTGGCTTGAAACTCAACATCAAAAAAACTAAGATCATGGCATCCAGCCCCATCACTCCTTGGCAAATAGAAGGGGAAGTCATGGAAGCAGTGTATTAGGAGATGTACTTTGAAAATGCTTTTATTTGTTATTTTCTGCCCTGCACACACACCAGAATGGTGCATACACAGCGTCTTTGCATTGGGAGAAATGTATGCTTTGTTGGATGTGACTCTCTGCACTAGGAAGGTACCACGCAGCCTGTACTTTCATGCAAATGAAGTTACACACACACACACACCTTGCATACCTCTACCCATCAGACCCTGGGAACAAGAAAGCATCTCCATTATGATCTGCCAGAAGGATGTAAAAACAACAACCTGTCCACCATTGAGGAATCTGAATCCCACATGTAGCCCACAGGATGCTTGGCATTTACATGTGTTAAGACTGTTTCCTGTTTTGTCACTTGGACCAAGCCAGAGTCATATGCACATCTAAGGTTTCCATGACAACCCATCTTTGCACCTTGGACCAAAAGGTTCCTTTGTAGTAAGGTGTGGACTTTCAATATTGCCCCACCTTAGTAGGAGGGTACCCCACATCCTATAGCCAATGGTATAGGGATGGGACGGACCAGAGAGACCCCAAAGCCAGCCCCCAATACTAGCTGATAAAACAAGGTGCAACCTTTGTTCTAGGGTTCCCCTCGTCATCTTCCCCAGCAAGCTAGCTAGTCATCCTATAGGTAACTTTCATGTGCTCTCTTGGAATCCGGACCAAGAGACCCTTTGCACATGTTGGCAGGTTCCAGCTGTGTAAAGTGAGAGTTTTCCTTAGTTAGAAACTATCCTTATATTCTTCACTGTGGAAAGGTCGAGCTACAGGATCAGTGTAAGAAAAAGTTGCATTTGATGTTTCTCACTGGATCCATTGTTGTATGTTTCCTACCCCCGCTATGCGCTTGCGTAGGTATGCAGGCAGAAACGTGGGAGCTTCTTCCCTGCCGCTTCTCCTTATCACGGTGGCCTTGAATGTAGGCTTTGGGCTATTCTGGTGTAGCTGAGAATTTTCCAGTCCTGGGAAGGCAAGGGGAGGGGGGGAGTAGTCTCCCGCTCATGAAGTATTTCTCCCGCCGGGAGTTCCCGCGCGAGTGCTCAAGTTCTATTTGCTAGGCGCTTCATTGCATCACACTATAAGTTAGCTTGCTTTGCTTTGCCCCCTATTCCTGACAATGACCTCCTACTGTGGGTTTATAGCAAGATAATCCAATAAACCTTTCTTTGTGCAAGAATGACTGGATCTACTTGATTTTCAAAACCTGACAGAAATTGTCAGGAATCATCATTCCCACTACCGTCAGTTTCCGCCGTCTACCAAGATGAGCGGAGCGGGTACGGGATCCACGGGAGCAGCTGCGGCGGCTACCAGTCCAGGAGCCACAGGCGCAGTGACAGCATCAACTACTCCAGGGGCCACGGGGGCTGCAGCGGCGACGGCCACTCCAGGAGTCACAGGCACAGCGGCGGCGGCCGCTACCTCAGGGGGCACGGTTCCTGTTACCACTGTGGCGGCTGCAGTGGTCACCCTCCCGACCACCACTATTGTGCCGGTGACTACCACCACAGTTTTGATCGCACCAGCATCACAATCGGGAGCCGGAGTGTTGACCCCGCCAGTACTAAGCACATTGGGGGTTCAGTACGCTCTCCCAGTCTATAGCCCGGCCGGGCACCTGCCGTCTCAAGGAGGAGCGCTTCCCCGAACCTATGTGCCCGGAGTCCCAACGCCATGGGATAAAGGGGTGACCTATCGTAGGTCACGCGATTGGTCAAAGAACCTGTTGGATACTACCCAGTCGACATGGACTTTGCCGGGGAGCCAAAGCCGAGACAGTTTGATTGATCCCAGAGGTAGTTTTGGACTTCCCCAGGGGAGAGTACCTCGAGGATCCCCCAGAACTGGGTCGGGGCCAGATACCGACGCTCGCATGGACTCTATCCAAGAGGATACCCGACGTCTGGTGAAGGACATGAGCAAGCTAATGCAATCCCTACCACAGATGATGGACCAAGCTATTCGGGCGCATCCGCTGACACAGCCTAGACCAGCACCAGCCCCGGCGCCACCGTTGATACCGGGACGACCACCTCCTGCTCCTCCGGGCCCGAGGCCAGGCCAACCAGCACCTCCGGGTCCAGGACCGGGTCAACCAGCACCTCCGGGTCCAGGACCGGGCCGGCCGGCACCAGCTCCGCCTCCACCAGTCGGGCCAGCACCAGGTCCAGGGCCAGGCCAACCAGGGCCACTCCAGCCGCCTGTTGCACCTCCGCCCCAACCACCTGCTCCAGTCCCTCTTATGCAGCCGATCCCGGTTGTGGCGCAGGCCCCCCAGTAATCCGACCTAAGGATATGCTTGAAATCACATTTGATGGAGATCCAGAGACTGTGTCTTTTTTCATATTGCAAGTCGGAAAATTTGTCCAAAGATGGGGCCATGTTTTCCCAGATGAAGAACAGCAGGTGGAGTTTATCGCATCCAGATTCCGAGGGAGTGCTACAAGCTGGTATGTTGCTCTCCATGATCTGGAGGCTGCGGAGCTGGGGAATGTAGATGACTTCATGTGGGCTTTGAGAAACCGCTTCGAGGATTCGGGGGCGGCGGAAAAGGCAGAAGCTTTCCTTCGTACCTTCAGACAAGGTAAACTCTCAGTGCGAGAGTATTCCAGGGAGTTTCAAAGGCATGCTGTGAAAATTCGGGATTGGACTGATGCGGTTCTGGCCCAACAATATCGAATGGGTCTAGCAGTAGACATCCGCAATAACATCCTCAGCTCTCAGCAGCCTCGCACCCTCCAAGGTTGGATGGAGGAAGCTGAGAAGGCCGAGAGTCGTTTACGCATGATGAAACTGGACTCATCGTTCGGTTACCACCGTCCGAGTTCGACGGCGGGCCAAGCCAAGTCCAAATCAGCAACCACCCCAAGTGGAATGAGGGATCAGCGTATGCGGCAGGGACTCTGCCTGCGGTGTGGGGAAAAGGGACACTTTGCAGCTGCTTGCCCGAAAGGAGACCCCAATCGGGCCCTACAACAAGAAGAACCCAGAAGATGGATGAACCCCACCCCGAAGAAAGGCACAGCAAAACCACGCAACCCACGGGCCCTTTTCGCGGGGCCGGACCAACTGGATACCTTCTTGCTGGAGGAAGAGAATGAGGTGCAGGGAAATGAAATGGTCCTGTTTGTGAATGGCGCTACACAACAGGACCCAACACCTGAGGCGCCTAAACTGGTGAGCAATTACCCCTCTCTCTTCTTTGTGACTGTCCTAGTAATGAACCCAGCAATGATGACCCACATTCGGGTTCGAGCCCTCATTGACTCGGGGTGTGGGAGGGACCTCATAAACCCGTCTATGGTGGTAGGGCTGGAGGCAGCCGTGGTCAACTTGAAAGACCCAATAACTTTCACACAGATGGATGGGTCTCCAATGAAAGAACCATGCCGATTTGAGACTGTCCCGTTAAGAATAGGCATTGGTGCCCACTGGGAGCTACGTTCATTTGTGATAGCTCCTCAAGCCCAATTTCCCTTAGTATTGGGTAGCCCTTGGTTGCATGGACACAACCCTTACATTCTATGGGAAGAGGGGGATGTTCAATTTATCTCACCGAAATGTACAGAACACAAATGGGACCCAGGGTGGGGGAACCTTCCCTGCAATGAACCTCCACGCGCTTGCTTAGCAATGGAGGACCTGAACCGCATCCCTAGGGATTACCAGGATTTGACTAGAGTTTTTGAGGAGGAGGAGGCGGATGAACTACCCCCCATCGCAACTCTGACTGTGCTATTGAAATTCTTCCGGGGCAGAAATTGCCAAAAGGGAAAATTTATGCCATGAGTCCTGGTGAGAAGCAAGAACTGCGCCGCTTTATTGACAAAAATCTGGCTCGTGGATTTATCAGGCCAGCGTCGTCCCCTTTCGCAGCACCTGTATTGTTTTGTAAAAAGAAAGATGGGGGGCTCAGACTCTGCACGGATTACCGGGGTCTTAACGCAGTGTCTGCAACCAATGCCTACCCAATGCCCCTCATTAAAGACTTATTGGCAGAGGTGGCAAAAGGGAAAGTGTTCTCTAAACTGGATTTGAGAGATGCCTATTTTCGAGTTCGCATCAGAGAAGGGGATGAGTACAAAACTGCATTTAATACCCCGCTGGGGCAATTTGAATATCGGGTGATGCCATTCGGTTTACAAGGGGCACCAGGGGTCTTCATGAACTTAATCAATGAGGTCCTACACCCCTACTTATTCAAGGGGGTGGTCGTTTACTTGGATGATATCTTGGTCTATACCCCAGACCTAAAATCCCACACCATCCTCATGCGAAAAGTACTGGAAAGGCTTTTAGACAACAAACTATTCGTTAAACTGTCAAAGTGTGAATTTCATCAGGAATGTATTGACTTTCTGGGGTACCGCATTTCCTCTGAGGGGTTGGAAATGGACCCAAAGAAGGTCCAGGATGTTGTAATGTGGGAGCCCCCAAAAACCAGACGACAGCTCCAAAGTTTTCTCGGTTTCGCCAACTTTTACCGTCAATTCTTACCCCATTTTGCCCAAGTTGCCCTTCCCCTTACCGAACTTCTAAAGACTAAGGGGAAGGGATCCAAGGCTTCAATGCCGGGGGCCCCTTTGAACTGGACGCCTCAGTGTCAATATGCATTTGATCAATTAAAACGGCTGTTCACGTCTGAGCCAATACTAGCACACCCCGATGAGACAAAGAAATTTGTGGTCCAAGTTGACGCATCAGATACTGCTATGGGTGGGGTGATTTTACAAGAGAACGCGCAGGGACAGCTACAACCCCTAGCTTATGTATCAAGAAAATTCAATGATACCGAAAGGTTCTGGCCCATTTGGGATAAGGAAGCTGCATCTATACGTTTAGCATTAATCACATGGAGACACTGGTTAGAGGGTTCCCAAGTACCGTTTGAAATATGGACTGATCATAAGAACCTTGAGGTACTGCGGAAACCCCGAAATTTAAATGCTAAACAATTTAGGTGGGCTGAGTTCTTCTCCAAGTTTCAATTTACTCTTCACCACTTTCCAGGGAAGGCTAATCACCTGGCGGATGCTCTTTCCCGTCTTCCCCAACATTTCAGTAAGAGGGTGGAGGTACAAGAGTCTATGTTTACCCCAGAACAACTGGTTGGTGCAGTTGTAACCCGCAAAGCCAAACGAACCTCAGAGAATCTTATCCAAACCTTGCCCTGGGAGAAACAATTTCTCACTGACATCACCCCGCAAGAAACAAGTGAGTTGCAAGGCAGGGATGATGTGAGATGTGATCCAAACGGTTGCTGGTTTAAGGGGAATAAGATGTTTGTCCCTGCAGCCACTCGATCCCAAATGTTGCAAACAGTTCATGACTCAAAATCTGCAGGGCACTTCGGATATGTGAAATCCTTAAAACTTCTGCAGCGTGGGTTCTGGTGGCCCCGAATGAAACAGGATCTATCACTCTATATACAGTCATGCCCAACATGCAACCGTTGTAAAAACCGACCGGGGAAACCTCCAGGTCTCCTACAGCCTCTCCCCACCCCGACCCGACCCTGGGAAGTAATTTCGATGGACTTTATCACTGATCTTCCCCCTTCTAGACAGATGACGGTCATTTGGGTGGTGGTAGACTTGTTCTCAAAGCAAGCGCATTTTATACCGTTCCCCGGTTTGCCAACTGCCAGGGCTTTGGCTAAGGCATTCCTTCAACACATTGCCAGACTACATACATTACCACTGAAAATAATATCCGATAGGGGAAGTCAATTTGTTTCTAAATTGTGGTCGGAATTAATGACCCTCATGGGTATTGAACGTGCTCTCAGTACTGCCTATCACCCTGAAACTGATGGGCAAACGGAGAGAGTAAACCAGACATTGGAGCAATACCTGAGATGTTTTTCTAATTATCAACAAGACAATTGGGTTGATTTACTGCCATTAGCGGAGTTTGCATACAACAATTCATGGCACGCTTCAACGAAGATGTCACCATTCAAAGCGGCCATGGGTTATGACAGCCCCCTCTTCCCTTCTTGCAACCGGGGGAAGGTGAGGGGAAAGCTTCAGCATGGTGTAAAACTTTCCGCGAGTCTTGGCCCCTAATTGTTGAGACTTTGAATGAAGCCAAGGCACAGTACAAGAAACAAGCAGATAAAAAAAGGGCAGGGGGATGGAATCTGAAACCAGGGGACTCTGTCTATCTATCTACAAAAAACTTAAAGTTGCAGCAGCAGTCCAGAAAACTGGCTTGGAAATTTGTTGGTCCTTTCAAGGTGTTAAGATGTATAAATCCAGTGACTGTTCAGCTAGATCTGCCTAAGTCTCTTAAAGCTATACATCCAATTTTCCATTACAGCCTCCTCAAACCTGCGTTACCCCCGACTAAATGGCAAACTACGATGCCGGAGCCTCCCCCCTCTGATGATTGATGATGAGGAACACTACGAGATTGCGGATATCCTTGACTCTAAGATTTTACGTGGACAACTGCTGTACCTGATCCAATGGGTACATTTCGGGCCCCAACATAAAGAATGGGTGAAAGTTTCAGATATCAATGCACCTGAACACTTGCGAAACTTTCACAATCGATACCCTCACAAACCCGGGGGGCCCACGTTCTCTCCTTCCTAAGTGGCGGGTGGGTGGTGTTTTGGGAAGGGCAGAATGTAAGAAAAAGTTGCATTTGATGTTTCTCACTGGATCCATTGTTGTATGTTTCCTACCCCCGCTATGCGCTTGCGTAGGTATGCAGGCAGAAACGTGGGAGCTTCTTCCCTGCCGCTTCTCCTTATCACGGTGGCCTTGAATGTAGGCTTTGGGCTATTCTGGTGTAGCTGAGAATTTTCCAGTCCTGGGAAGGCAAGGGGAGGGGGGGAGTAGTCTCCCGCTCATGAAGTATTTCTCCCGCCGGGAGTTCCCGCGCGAGTGCTCAAGTTCTATTTGCTAGGCGCTTCATTGCATCACACTATAAGTTAGCTTGCTTTGCTTTGCCCCCTATTCCTGACAATGACCTCCTACTGTGGGTTTATAGCAAGATAATCCAATAAACCTTTCTTTGTGCAAGAATGACTGGATCTACTTGATTTTCAAAACCTGACAATCAGATAAGTATTACGTGTACTCCCTTCCTAAATACTTCTAGTTTAAAACCCCAAATTGTATTTCCATTGCTGCTGTATCTAAAGGAACTTGTGTGTATGTGTGAGTGCATCTGTTTTGTTTGCCTGTGTACCAAAAAGATATTATTCAGTAAAGAGAATCTTTGATTTTAATTAAGAAGCCTTGTCAAGTGTTCTCTTTGGGATACGGATTCTTGGGATGAAGGTGCTTTCTCTGTATACACAGACCAGCGACTCAAATAAGTTAGTCCAGCCACTGTGTAGATAAGCAGTTCGGCTAACAAGTGAGAGAATTCATGTTCCTGGGATCCAAGATCACTGCAGACAGTGACTGCAGCCATGAAATTAAGAGATGCCTACTCCTTGGGAGGAAAGCAATGGCAAACTATAGAGACATCACCCTGCCAACAAAAGTCCATATGGTCAAAGCGATTGTATTCCCAGTAGTAATGTATGGCTGCGAGAGTTGGACCATAAGGAAGCACCAAAGAATAGATGCTGAGCACCGAAGAATAGATGTTGTTGAATTATGGTGCTGGAGAAGACTCTTGAGAGTCCCTTGGACTGCAAGGAGATCAAATCAGTCAATCCTAAAAGAAATCAACCCTGACTGTTCCCTGGAAGGCCAGATCCTGAAGCTGAAACTCAAATACTTTGGCCATCAAATGAGAAGGGAGCACTCACTAGAGAAGACCCTGATGCTGAGTAAGATTGAAGGTAACAGAAGAAAGGGATGGCAAAGGATGAGATGGTTAGACAGTGTTTTCAATGCAATGAACATGAAATTAAGCACACTCAGGAGGACAGCAGAAGACAGGAGGGCCCGGCATGATGTGGTCCATGGGGTCGCAAAAAGTTGGACTTGCCTGTGTGATTGAACAATAACAATGGATTGTTAACTTCCATTTCAATGTATCTGAGGTGTGCATGCACACTAAAGCTCATACCTTGAATAAAATTTTGTTGGTCTTAAAAGTGCCACTGGACTCAGACTTTGGTCTACTGCTTCAGACCAACACAGCTGCCCACACGGATACTCTATGGTATCTTAAGATTTCTCCCTTGCAAAGGCATGCCTATACCGAGGAACAGTCAAATATGAACAGTAATCAGGAAGCTGTCCAGATGGAAGAATACCGACATATTGAGTAGAACAAACATGTTGTGCTCTACAGGTTGTACTGTTGTAATCATACCTAAATAAACATTTCTTAATTGTTTTCATAGCTTCCTATCTGGTGATTGAATGAAGGGGGTCCAAGGAAAGACTGAGGAGCTGGAGTAATTGCTGTACAAGTTTATCCCAACAGGCAACATAAGAATCCTCTCTGATTAAGCCACCCTCTTGGATGTCAGAGTGTATAATTTTCAGAAGAAAAAGCTTCAACCAAGCCCAGGCTTCAAGTGATGATTGTCCCAGTTCTGCCCAGAGAACCACCCCTGCGACACAATTCAGCATTCCAGAGACAGAACGTAAGAATTTAAGAAGAACTGAATCAAAGGACTCCCCTATTTTGTCAATCCAGATGCCAGCCCCATATAAACTTTGTGCAGCCACCTTAGTGTTAAACAGTTTATTGGTGGCTGGGATATACTGAGCCCCAGATCAATAGAAGAAACGACAAATAATATTTGTTGCTGCGGAAGCCAAGCCTTTAACAGGAGCAGCTTGCACTGACCAAGTTAATCTCTGGTCAAACCAAACCCCTAAGTATTTAAAATAGGGGACCTCTTCTATTACCACCATAAATTTGCTACTTATGGTGTACATGAGATTCCCCCCCCCTAAAAAAAATAAATAAATAACCACCTTGGATTTTTGATAGTTTACGTTCAGGCATTCTTCTAGGCAATAGGAGACAAAAACCTCTATCAGAGAACAACATCAGTCCTGGATGTTGTTCTTGATAAGAGAACTGCATCATCAGCAAAAAGCAAAATATAAACTTTAATGTTACCAATAGACAGAGAATAACAGTCCTGGGTAGAGACAGCAGAAATCATATCATTATATGAGTGAAACAATAAATGGCCCAGCACACGCCCCCAACACACTCCCTGCTGCAGGGGAATTACATTAGAAAGTTGTCCATCTAACCCGCAATGGACTTAGAATACAGAATCTCAGACAAAGCCAGCAGTCAATAGATGTTAATTTTAATTTATACCACAATCGGGCGTGGGGTACGGTATCAAAATCTGCCTTCAAATCCATGAAGGCAGCAGCAAGGATTCCCCAACACTGGCTGTATATTATGTTATGTCCATCTGTACCAGCCCCTTGCCTAAGCTAGCATGTTCCCTTCCCAGGATTTAATTAGTTTCCAACCAGTCCACAAATTGTTAATAAAAGACAGAGCAAAAAGCTTCCTGGCTAGTGATAAAAGGCTGGTTGGCCTGTAGTTGGATGCCTCTGCTTTGTCTCCCTTCTTATAAACTGGGATTATAATAGCATGTCTCCAAACAGATGGCATAACTCCTGTAGCATTTGTCTGAGTGAATACAGATATCAGTATATCCTTTCCACCAAGAAGTATTCACTTTAAAGAGTTTTAGGGGAATTAAATCTACACCAGGGACCTTCACATTCTTCATTTGAGAAATCAGAAAACTAATTTCAGATGGTCAAATGGGGCAACTCTGGTAATTCAGATGGATTCCAATCACTTTGATAATCATAGTTACAGCAAGTCAGATCTAGCAAAAACATAAACAGGTATGCAATTAAATATGAAATGATAGGTATAGAATTAAATATGAAATGAGAATGGACTCCTAGGATGTAAAACAGAACTTCCAAAATTCACTCAGATTTCTATTAATTCTGGCAACTCTAATTAGCTTTTGTCAATTAGTAAGGCAAGCTGTTTCTTTACTTTTGCATATAGCTTGTCTGTGTGCCTTCCCCCCAAAAAAAGAAAAGCTTGTAGTGTAGCTGAAGAGCTAGAGCACCTGTATTCCTTAAGTGCCTGATGGCAAACTTTTTTAAACACTTAAATGAGAGGGGGGGTTTTGGTAAATTTCAAGGCCTTTGGTTTAGATTCAGCAGGCAACAAGTGAAAATAAATTTGCTCTAACTTACAACAGCTGTCATACACTCTGTTTTGGATACAAGAATTATTAGGCAAACTTATTAATAGAAGTAAGGGCATATGATCACTAGCAATGATTTTTCCTACTTCAAGATAGTTTACTGAACCAATCAAATCAGCAGAACTAAGAAAATAATCTGTACTGCTTGCCCCAAAGTTGTTCAAACAGGTAAATTCCCCGTGGTCTACTCTCTCCTTTGGCCATTCAAAATAATTTTCTACTATTTTCTACTATCTACAAATTTGGTCATGAGTTTACCAAATAGATTGATCTTATATCCTTAGATGGTCTATAAGGATTATTAAAACAGCTTGCTTCTTCCCGGAGACACAGAATGAAAGATTTCTAGGGCAGTGCCAGTACATGCATTAAAATCACCCCCCAAAAAAATAAAAGATGCCCTAGGATGTCTGTAAGCCAAATAATGTACATAGTTGACAAACTGATCCCAAAGAGTGATGGTTGACTACTTCATTCACTGGTGGGAGGGGGAAAGTAAACATTAATTAAGATCAATTTTAAGAAGCCTATCTCAATAATAACTGCAATCACCCAAGGGGGGAAATTAGGAAAAGGAGAGTTTTAAAAATAATGACAATTATATCAGACTAAGTGCCACCAGATTGAGTACCATCAAGTGAATAATGCTTGATTTACAGAAAAAGTAATTCTTGGTCAACAATTCTTTAATTTCTGGATAGGAGCTTTTAAATTTCCATCTAGTAATGTTCCAGGAAAACATTTTCAACCAATGGCCCTTTGGTGCATTTAACATATTTTGCAGTCATTGGCTGGCATGGGTTTGCTGGAGGGAGCATTACAAGAGTTAATTTGTCCAGCAAGTCCTCAAAAGCAGATAATAGAAAACAAAACCAAAAAAGAAAACAGCTCTTCACAGAGTACGACAGCAGCGGCACTGCCCAGTCCAACTGGAATGCAGCATCTGAGGCGACAGTTCTTGTGCTTTCTGGAAAAGTTTCAGTATGTCGACACTGTTGCTCTCTAAAAGGAAAATCCCCCCACTGTCCCCACTTAGGGAAGTGTCTGGATTTTTCTTAATATATTTAATACAATTTATGATCCCACCTAACGCTTCCTCTGTGGGAACAGTAGATATCTGTCTTAAATAGATGGGATTGTTACAAACCCCCTGATGTGGTACATACCAGATAATGCAGATATTATTTTCTGTAGGCATGAAGTCAAAACAGGTGATTTAATTCCTGGGAGGATAAGTACAGATTCCCTTTGACAGAGAATTACATGCACCCAACTCTTGTTTTGCTTCATCATAAGAATTTTCCAGAGAAAGTCTTCCCCACTTCCATTTTAGCTCTAAAAGTCAACTTCTTCAATAGAGTTAGTGTAGTGTGGTTGTTAGCATGCCAAACTGAGACTCTCAAAATTCTTGTTGCTAGTTACACAATCCAGCCAATCAGGGAACATGTAGCAGTTGTGATGACATCAGAATGCCATGGAACTATACTGAACTATATGATAATCCCCCCTCTCCAAAATCAAAATTATAGTACAGCTTCCTCAAACAAGACCATTTTGCACATATTATTTTTAGTTGGTTTTTACACCCCACTTTTCACTGCCTGAAGGAGTCTCAGAGTGGCTTACAATTGCCTTCCTGTCCTCTCCCCACAACAGACACCCTGTGAGGTAGGTGGGGATGAGAGAGTTCTGAGAGAATGGTGACTGACCCAGGGTCACCCAGCTGGTTTCATGTGGAGGAGTGGGGAATCAAACCTGGTACTCCAGATAAGAGTCCACCACTCTTAACCACTATACCACACTGACTCTCACTGGTGTTTACACATGCACACTCTACACACAACTATTGCTGAAATGAGGAAAGGCATACTTTGGGAGGGGTAGCAAATACGGTAGAATACAGAGTCAGAATACAGGCTGGAAAACTGGACTAAAACAAATAAAATGAATTTCAGTGGGGATAAATGTAAAGTTCTGCATTTAGGTAGGAAAAATCAAATGCATAATTAAAGGATGGAGGAGACTTGTATGTGCAAAAAAGATCTAGGGGTCTTAGTAGACCATACACTGAACATGAGTTAGCAGTGTGATGCTGTAGCTAAAAAGGCAAATGCAATTTTGGGCTGTATTCAGCAGAAGTGATGGTAAGACTTCACCTAGAGTATTGTGTTCAGTTTTTAGCACCACAATTTCAAAAGGATATAGACAAGTTGGAACATGTCCAAAAGAGGGCAATGAAGATGGTGAGGGGTCTGGAGACCAAGTCCTGTGAGAAAAGGTTGAAGGAGCTGAGTACGTTTAGCTTGCAGAAGAGATGACTGAGAGGTGATATGATAAACATCTTCTAGTACTTGAAGGGCTGTCATATAGAGGATGGTGCAGAGTTGTTTTCTGTTGCCCCAGAAGATCAGACCAGAACCAGCAGGTTGAAGTTAACTCAAAAGACTTTTCTGCTAAACATCAGGAAGAACTTCCTGGTAGTTAGAGCGGTTCCTCAGTGGAAGGCTTCCTCAGTAGGTGGGGGGATCTCTTTCTTTGGAGGTTTTCAAACAGAGGCTAGATGGCCATCAGACAGCAATGGTGATTCTGTGAACGTGGGGAGATCATGAGGGAGGGCAGGAAGGGTTGCATCGGTGCTTAGTTCTTGAGGCCCTTTCTTACATGCCCAGGGAAATGCTGATTGCCACTTTGGGGTCAGGAAGCAATTTTCTCCAGGCCAGTTTGGCTAGGGATCCTGGAGATGATGATGATGATGATTACTATTATTAGTATTATTAGTATTATTTTGCTATCTTCTGGGCATGAAGCAGGGGTCACTGGGGTGTGTGTGGGGGAATTATTTGTGAATTTCCTGCATTGTGCAGGGGGGTTGACTAGATGACCTTGGAGGTCCCTTCCCACTCTATAATTCTATGATTCATAAGAAGTGAAATGCTTTGTGACACCATATGCAAAAGTTGCTTGGCTGTCCTTATTCTCCTATATTCATCTGCTATTGGTAACCTTGGCAACATTACCAATAGCCTCAAGAGAACTTGGAAGCCTCATGCCCTCTTTGGTCTAGAATCTGGGAGACACAGGTCTGAATTCCCTCTCTGCCACAGAAGCTTGTTGGATGACCTTGGGCTAGTCGCTCACATTCACCCTAACTGACTTCATGGGATTCCTGTGAGGATAAAATAGAGGAGAGTAGAATTATGTAAGCCTCATATAGCCTGGAGAGCTGCTGCCAGTCAGAGTAGACAGTGCTGGGTTAGATGGACCAATGGGCTGAAACACTACAAGGCAACTCCAAAGGTCCAGGTCAATGTTCCCTCTAAGCTGTGGAGTCTTGTGAGCAAAAATTCTACTTTGTGAGCTACTGGCATTAAAGTTGTGAGCGAGCAATTTGGCTGCTGGATAAATTAGTTTGCTCTGGAGCCATCCCTTCCTGAGCTAAGACAAAACTGTGTGAGGCAGAGGCTAAAAAACTATGAGCTAGCTCACCCTAACTCAGCTGAGAGGGAACACTGGTCCAGGTAGTTGTCCCCCCCCCCCAAAAAAAAAGCTGCAGTCAAGTACAACATATCAAGAGAGGGGGAAGTTTTACCCTAACCTGGATAGCCCTGGTAAGCCTGATCTTGTCAGATCTCAAAAGTTAAGCAGGGCCAACCCTGGCAAGTACTTGAATGGGAGACCTCCAAAGAATACCAGGGCCAGGAGGCAGAGGCAGGCTATCAAACCACTCTGAACATCCTCCATGCCCGAGTAGGAGTCACCAAAGGTCACCGTGACTTCCAGGCATGGGCACGCACACATGCACATGCACACACAAAAATACAAAGAGAGAGAGAGAAGGAAGTTTCCAAGCCTTACAGAGAGGTGAGTGCTACGGAATCACATACTTCTGTTCTCAAGAGGAGGGTATTAGATTAGAAACAGATGTTCCAGCTGCTAAACCACCCTCGGAAACCAAACTGAGGGCAAGCAGAGCCACAAAAGGAAGTTCTCCAGTGTTCACTCTTCTCTGTTGTCCACATTGACTTTCACCCAGGCTGAGGGCTACTGGCAGTGCCATCAGCCTCACCACCTATCAAGCCCTGCTGGGAACTTGCCAATCCCAATTTAACAATAATTATATATAAGGAGAAATCTGCTTCAAGGGAAGGAGTGGGAGGGATGTTAGCTCCTGAAACAGGCACAAGACTAAATCCCCCCTTTAATAAAGTTGTAACACAAAGTTATCCAGAATGTGGAGGAGGAAGTTCTGACAGGACAACTGGAACCATCGATCAAGTCCTCCTTAGCACAGAGCCAGAAGGCTTGCGTGTTGGTTCTCAGCTGCCCTGTCTGTCACTCTTCATCTCCTTTGTTAGCTTTAGACTGTAAGTTAATGTGACAAGAGCTGGCATCTGAGGGTTGCAGAGTGTTCCACTGGCATTCATTGAGCCTCCTGACTGGAACTTGGTGGGAAAACATTTTCAGGAAGAGCTTGTTTGACCCAGTACTGGCTTCCAGTTTTCCTGGTCAACCAGCAGCTGTTTACTAAGGCAAAACTGTATCTGAAATTCTGGCAGTCTTGAGGAGCCTGAGTCCTCAGCTCTTTGAGGATTCAGTTCTGTGAGGATGGGATGTATTTTGTCTTCTGAATGACACTTAGCATTTGGATAACACCTTCTAAGTGTTCAAAGCATTACATGTGCACTCTCTCTCAGTAATCTCCACAACAGACCTGTAAAGTAGGCCACTGTTATTATCTCTGTATTGGGGGGGGATGAGGGAGAGAGTTTTGTCTAAGGCCACCTATTGCGTTTGAGGCAGAGGCAAGATATGAACCAGGGAGTCCCTGTCTCACAGTTCACACTCGTAGACACTGCTAGGCAGTCCTACCCACACTTGAGCCAGCCCCTCCAAAAAAACTATCGCAGGAAAAGCTAATTTCTACATCAAATATAACTGGATCTTACTACCTTTGTACATTATACAAAGCAAGTTATACAAGCAAGAAGAAACATGCAAATCTGTTTTCTCTGTTTTTGCTAATCATCAGAACTGGTGCAGGAACTAGGCAGGGCACTGAAATAACAACTGAAAATCGTTCAGCCAACACCATTGCGTCTAAGGTTTCAACAGGTATTGGCCATACTCTCTCAAGCATATATTTACAAGCATAAGGACTAGAAACCTTTCCCCCTGGTGTTGTATACGAACATGGACCATGCACGCGGTCGGGATTTACACGTGGCCATGTGAACGGGTGTAGCTTCGCATCGGAGAACAATGCCAAGCATGGATCCTAGTAGGGACCAATAGGATGGCTCGGATTCAGGAAAGGACCTATGGGATTTGGGTGTAGAATAATAGACCTGGGAGCGGGGTGTGGTTTTGTTGGGGGATTTAAGCTGGTCTTCGGACCAGCTATTTTGTCTTTAGTTTGTACTTTTGAATAAACCATATGAGCTGATTTCACTACAACGTGTCTTGAACCCAGTACTTTATACCCTGAATGAAAACAAAGGTTCTCAGAAAGCTGAGAATACAATATTCTGCATTTCCCCCTAAGTTCCTGAAACCCAGCTCTGTGGGGAAAAAAGCCCTTGATTTTGGGCAATGGCATCAACAATGGACTCCTCTGTTCTGAAAAAGTATAACCAGCCATTATGTTGTTCTTGAGCTCTGCTCACTGGCCATACCGTAAATGGCAGGAAACAGTATTGTTGCAGGCCCACTGATCACTGTGGCTCAGTTAGGGATGCCAGCCTCCAGGTGAGACCTGAGGATTCCCAGAAATTACAGCTCATCTCCAGATAAAATGGATAAAATGGATGCTTTGGAGGGTGGGACTCTGTGGCATTGTACCTCACTGTGGTCCTTGCCCTCCCCAGGGTCCACCTCCAAATCTCCAGGAGTTTCTCAGCCTGGATCTGGCAACCCTATCCCCCCACCCCCACCAGTGGCCAGGAGGGACTTGGCAACCAGTGTTCCCTCTAAGCTGAGTTACTGTGAGCTAACTCACAGTTTTATAGCCTTTAGCTCACAGGTTTTGGTCTTAGCTCAGGAAGGATGACTCCAGAGCAAACTAATTTATACAGTAACCAAATTGCTTGCTCACAACTTTAATGCCAGTAGCTCACAAAGTAGAATTTTTGCTCACAAGACTCCACAGCTTAGAGGGAGCATTGTTGGCAACCCTGGCTAAATGATAAAAAAGGAATGGCAATGTGTCTTAATGACAGTAGATGGGCCTTGAGTGTTGAGAAATGGTTTTGTTCAAATACCCAAGGCAGCTGCTGCCATGCCCTGCCCTCCGTATGAACCAGATCCCAACAATGTGTCTAATTCTGAAATGTTATATTTGCACACACATACATATGTGTACTAATATAGGACACACTTCTTACATCTGATGAAGTGGGTTGTAGTTCACTAAACCTTTTGGCTAAGAAGTGTAAACATTCTCTATATAAAAGTCAATATATTTTTAGTAAGTAAATCAGTAAGAAATGTACTTACACCTACCCTTGTATCTTTAGCTAGCGCAAAAGCAGGGGCAAATTAATTATGCAGTAGTGCTGGACGAGAAGTACTGGGATCATTAGGATTGATTTTGCTTTCATATTTTATAAAAAGATTTGTCATGTGACACAAAGCATAATGTCTATAGTAGCAAAGTAGCATTTACAATATGGGGTAATGACATGTCCCACCAACACAACAACCACCCAGGGCCTGAACACAAGGCTGAAGTTGGTTCCCAGTTCCTTACTCGTTTTTTATTCACAAGCTATTCATGAATTCAACCAAAACACTGAGAAGAGTTTGAAAGCTCTGAACCCCAAAATAAGGTCTGGACCACCACACATCATACACCCCCAGAGGAGTTCAGAGGACTCTCCCCTTCAAAAGGATATATGCTGTTTCCTGGTTCAAAGCGTGGTTCTTGTGCCTGGTGCACCAAAGTGGGGTGCCCCCAGGACAATCATACCGGCCAACACTGGGGCCTGGCTGCACCCCAAAAGAGTCTTTGGATCACCCCACACAGCACATCTTCATGCTCTGGAGACTGTCCCCTGCAAAAGACATACGGTGGTGCCTGTAATAAACACTGGTTCTGACACCATGAACTAATTTTGGAGTGCCTCCAAGAGGCCTGTATTTCAAAGAAGATTTGAATAAGGAATCACAATGACTCCATGCCCTCTGCATCCCAAAATAAAGTTTGGACCACCATGCAGCCACGTGGTCTTCCAGCATCGGAACCAGCAGGGCAAGGAGACGGCCGCAGAGTTCCTTGCGGAGCTCCGCCACCTGGCGGCCAACTGAGGCTTCGGGGCGCATCTGGACATGGCTCTCCGCGACCGATTTGTCGCGGGCCTCAAGGAAGAAAAACTCCGACGCCAGATAATGGAGGGGGAGAAGGTGACCATCGCCTCAGCCTTAGCCACCACCACAGCGTGTGAGAGGTCCCACCCGGCCACCACCGCAACACACCGTGTGGCCTTCCCTGGTACCAGCGACTCCGAAGACCCTGAGGTACACCGCACGCTTGCCCAGCATCACCCGCCAGCACCGCTAGCCAGCTCCGCACGCAAGCAACCCAACTCGACGGCGCAGGAGTGTGCCAGCTGTGGCGGTCAGCATGAGTGGAAATCATGCTGTTTCAGGGACGCCACGTATCGGAACTGCGGCCGCATGGGCCACATCGCGATGGTCTGCCGCTCGGAGACATCCCGCGTGGCGCAAAAGCCGCCCCGCCGCAGGACAGAGGCGCACTTCGAGGACTGTGCGGCCCCGGAAGAGGACCTCTATCTCCTGACCAACGCCCCAGCAGCCCAGGCACAGGTATTGAAACTCCCCAGTCAGGCCACTACCCCTAAGATATACGTCTGGGTCAAAGTAGAGGGGGTCCCCTTACAAATGGAGCTTGAGTCGGGCTCCGCCTGCTCCATCATTTCGGAGGCCACTTTAAAATAGATTTGCCCTAAGGGGGGCCCCCGCTTGCGGCCATCACCCGTGACGCTCATGGACTTTCAAAGAAACCGTGTGCCAGTGAAGGGGGTTGGGAGTTTCAGGGTGCAGTACCGTGGCTTCAAGGGCTACTTGGACTTGCTAGTAGTCAAGGGCGACCTAGTCAGCCTCCTGGGAAGGGCCTGGTTTGAACCCCTGGGAATTGCGATTGAGGGGGTCCAGCAATGCGCAGCCCACGACTTTCAGGAGGTGTGCCGCGAGTTCCCATCTGTCTTTGATGGGTCTCTGGGCCGGTACACGGGCCCCCCAGTCTCGCTACTGCGCAATCCCACAGTGGCCCCTATCCGCATGCGGGCCAGGACAGTTCCGTTTGCCCTAAAACCCAAGATTGACACGGAACTGGACCGCCTGGTGGCCCAGGGGGTCCTGGAACCAGTTTTCCACGTGGCGTGGGAGACCCCGATCGTGACCCCAATTAAGCCTAATGGGGACGTCCGCATCTACGCAGATTATAAATGCACGATCAACCGGGCATTGCAGGACCATTCCTACCCAGTTTCGGTGGTGAGCCACGTTCTGGCCACTTTGGCGGGGGCCAAGATCTTCGGCAAATTAGATCTGGCCCAAGCTTACCAGCAACTGCCAGTAGACGGGCCAACCGCAGAGGCCCAAACCATTGTAACCCACCGGGGGGCCTTCAGGGTCAATCGCCTGCAATTTGGGGTGAGCGTGGCACCAGGGATATTCCAGCAACTGATAGACTCTCTACTCAAAGGGATTCCTGGCGTCACACCATTCTTCAATGATGTGATGATCGCCACTGCCACACCGGACGAGTTCTCCACCCACCTCCGCATGGTCCTCAGCCGTTTCCGGGACACCGGCCTCAAAGTCAAGCATGAAAAGTGCCAGCTCAGGGTATCATCCGTGGACTTCTTGGGCTTCAAAATGGACGCGGAAGGCCTCCACCCAGCCCGGGACAAGGTTAAGGCCATTGTGGAAGCACCACCCCCAACCTCTACAGCCAAGCTCCAGGCTTTTCTTGGACTTTTACATTTCTATCACGCCTTCCTCCCCCACAAGGCGGTGATAGCTGAATCCCTGCACCAGCTACTCGACAAAAAGCTGCCCTGGGCCTGGGGGCCACGCCAGGCCACCGCATTCCGGGCCGTCAAGGCCCTCCTCATCTCGAACTCGGTCCTGTCCCACTTCGATGAGTCCCTGCCCATAGTCCTGGCCTGTGACGCGTATCTCTATGGGGTGGGAACCGTGCTGGCACACCGTCTCCCGTCCGGCTGGGAGGTCCCAGTCGTGTACTACTCGCGGACCCTATCTGCGGCCGAACGAAACTACGCCCAGATAGACTGCGAGGGACTAGCAGTCGTGGCTGGGGTGAAGAAGTTCCACGACTTCGTCTACGGTCGTCCCTTCACCATCGCCATGGACCACCACCCGCTGCTGGGCCTCTTCGCGGCGGATCGCCAGACGCCACAGGTACTCTCCCCTCGAGTCTTGCAGTGGTCCATCTTCCTGGCAGGCTACAGTTACACGCTGCAGCACTGGTTGGGCAAGGCGATGGGGCCAGGTGGATGCGCTGAGCCGCCTTCCCCTGCCAGATGAGGGGGAGGACCCGGCTCCGGCTCATCACATCCTCCAGATGGAGAGTCTTCCGGATGCCCCCCTCCATGCTGCGGACGTCGCTCGCCACTCCGCCCGTGACCCCATCTTCTCCCGGGTTCTCAGCTGGGTGGTGAGGGGGTGGCCTACGGCCCCAGCGGGCCCGAAGTTCAGCGTGTTCACAACATGGCGCGAGAAACTATCGGCGCACAAGGGCTGCCTGCTGTGGGGGGACAGGGTTGTAGTCCCCAGCACGCTCCGGCACCAGGTCCTGCAGGCTCTGCATGAGGCACACCCTGGCATTGTGTGGATGAAGGCCCTTGCCCGGAGCTACGTCTGGTGGCCAGGAATGGATGGGGAAATAGAGGCCTGGGTGAAGCGTTGCCAGATCTGCCAAGAGGTCCGGCCAAGCCCACTAAGTGCGCCCACGCAGTCATGGGAATTAACAAGGACCCCGTGGTCCCGGCTTCACATCGACTTCGCCAGGCCCTTCCATGGATTGACGTTCCTGGTAACTGTGGACGCGTACTCCGCAAGCGCCACCATCCGAGCCCTCTGGAAGATCTTTGCCATGCATGGCTTACCGGACACTATCGTCTCAGACAACGGCTCGGGGTTCACGTCCGAGGAATTCCAGTGGTTCCTGTGGGACAACTTGATCCGATATATCAGATCAGCACCCTTCCACCCCGCTATGAACGGCCAAGCAGAGCACATGGTCCACACGGCTAAGGAAGCTTTAAGCCACCTGATGGAGGGTGACTGAGAGTCACGCATAGCCCGGTTCCTGCTGGCGAACCGAACAACACCCAATCCGGTCAGTGGTCGCTGCCCCACGGAGCTCCTCATGGGTCGGAGGCCAGCCGTCCTCTTGGACTGCCTGCACCCCAACAGGGCTCCAATGGTGTGCAATTTGGTTGAGGACCGGGAGGCGCCCCTGGGCTTCTTCCCGGAGGACCTGGTGTTCGCGAGGAACTATGGCCGGGGCCCGGAATGGCTAGCATGGAAGGTAATCTGCCCCACCGGCCCTGTCTCCTACGAGGCATCAACGGACGACGGGCAGGTTCTGCGGCGCCACATGGACCAGCTGAAGCGGCGCCTACTTCCAATGGTAGAAGATCTGGGGGACCAAGGGGAAGTGGAGTGGGCCCCACGGGAAGCCCAGGGAGAACCTGAAGTGGAACGGGACCTCAGGGAGGCGGGCCCCAGCGACAGGCAACTCTCAACATCAGAGGCCACGATGGCCGAGCGCCCGACGAAGCACCCATCCCCAGAGGGAGGAAGCGAAGCGGCAGGCCCCACTGCATACCCACAACTTGGCAGCAGAGAAGCCCCAACGTCAGCACCGTGGCGGTCCACTAGGGAATGTGGAGCTCCCGCATACCTGAAGGACTACGTCACCTAGACAGGGTCAGGACTATGGGGGGGGGTGTTGTGTCCACAGACCACTTCAGGCTGTCAGCGAAGGAGCCTGAGCTTGAGTCCCGGAGAACAATGGGACTGGGGCTCCAAGCTCCTGCTTTGAGGAAACCAATGGGAACGGCGGCGGGAATTCAAACCCATGAATGGCACCAGCGGGCGTTCCCCTTAGCATGTATATAGTTGGCCACCTGGCCAGGTATTTTTTGTCTCGTCTTGTATAATAGCGAACCATGCTGATCACTACATCGTTGTCCATGGTTTCATTATGCGTCTAACCCACTATACAACATTCATACACCCCCCATGTTCAGCAGACTCTCCCCTTAGAGAGGATACATGGTGTTTCCTGGTCTAAAGTGTGATTCTTGTGCCAGCTGCTCCAAAGTGCGGCGTACCCAGGACAATTATACAGGCCAATACTGGGGCCTGGCTGCATCCCCAAAAATCTTTGGACCACCCCAAATCACACATCACCATGCTCTGGAGACTGTCCCCTGCAGGGTTGCCAGGTCTGGAATGGAAAATAAATTGAGACTTTGTTGGTAGATTCAGGAGAGGGCAGGGTTTGGGGAGGGGAGGGGCCTCAGCATGGTACAATGCCATAGAGTCCACCCTCCAAAGCAGCCATTTTCTCTAAGGGAGCTGATCTCTGTCAGCTGGAGATCAGTTGTAAAAGCAGGAGATCTCCAGACCCCACCTGGAGGCTGGTAGTCCTAGTCCCCTGCAAGAAGACATACAGTGGCACCCAGTCCAAACACTGGTTCTGGCACCACAAGCTTCTATTTGGGTTACCACCAAGAGGACTGTATTTCAAAGGAGAAACTAGTTTGACTGCTTGCCCTCTGCACCCCAGGATAAGGTTTGGACTGCCACATACCATGGACTCCCATGTTCAAAGGACTCTCCCCTTCGAGGGGACATATGCTGTTTCTCAGTACAATGCGCGCCAGCCGCTCCAAAGTGAGGTGCCCCCAGGACAATAACACAGGCTGACACTGGGGCCTGGCTGCACCCCCAAAACAATCTTTGGACCACCCCAAATGACACATCACCACGATCTGGAGACAATCCCCTGCAAGAAGACATACTGTGGCATCCAGTCCAAACACTGGATCTGGCACCACAAGTTTCTGTTAGGAGAACCACCAAGAGGCCTTTTTTCACAGGAGATTTGAATAAGGAACTGGTATGACCTCATGCCTTTTGCACCCCAAAATAAGGTTTGGACCACCACACGTCATACACCCTCATGTTCAGCAGACTCTTCCCTTTCAGGGGACATATGGTGTTTCCTGCTCCAAAGCCCAGTTCTTGTGCCAGCTGCTCCAAAGTAGGGTGCCCTCAGGGGGAAGGAAGGACCTGAGGGGTATAATGCCATAGAGTCCACCCTCCAGAACAACTTTGCTCCAGGAGAACTGATCTCTGTAGTCTAGACATCAGTTGTAATTCCAGGAGCTCTCCAGGCCCCACCTGGAGGTTGGTAACCCTAGTTCCACATGTAACCACCAAGACAGATTTGTATTCCATTACCATCTATATAAATGGGAAAGGGAGGAAGCACCCTTTTACCACTTTGATAAATCAAGGGAAATATTAACTCCCAACTGCAACTGTTCATAATATTAACAAGAATTTGCTGCTGTACTACTATTAAGTATGTCCTAAGTTGCCAATCAGGGATAAGAAGGCGTTGAGGCCAAACAACTGACAAATAATGGGGGAAGGGAATTAGAAGAGAGAAATCAAGGCATATCATGGAAGAAAGAAAGCAGAATGAAGGAGGAGAAAAGTGTGGAAAGAGGAACAGAGTGAGAAAATAGGAAAGGTTTTATTTTCTACAGCACACTATGAAGGAAGATCTGGATGGGCAGACAAAACTATGGAACTGGGTGGAAGGAAAGGAAGAGGGGAAGATAGTTGGAAACAACAGAACAGTCTTTTTTAGGAGGCTGAAGCTTGGCAACGACTCCAGAAGCTATGAGCTGTACTGGCTAGTGTTGTCTTGCTCCAGTGCTGGCTTGGTTTGTGGGAGCAAGTGTTTGCCTCCTTGTAGTAAACTGTGCAGAAAGGCACCGCAAGCATAGAGCAAAGTTGCCGCTGTTTACTGTGCTCTGCCTTCTCTGTGCCCCTAGTGACTGCAGCACAGAACTGCATTAGAAGTAAAATCAATGTTATGTGACTTTCTGCCAAACAGTTGCCACTCATTGAATCCCATGCTCTGTGCATCCTGAGTCTGGAAGGGTGCCCAGAGGATGTCTCCACTTCCTTAAGGGCAGTTGAGAAGAATGTAAGGTGGGGGCTGAGCCAGCTTGGAGAAGAAAATGGGCTTCTGAACCAAAATAGCTCTTGTTTTTGGAAGGAAGTGGAAGTCTTGGAAACCTGCACAAAATTTTTGGAAGGTTGTATATTCTACTACTGGTGAGAAATAAGACCTCTTAGTTACTAGATATTTTTATGTGGTGCCTTTCTTTCTGTATCAATTTCCCCCACCAATCTCACAAGCAAAAGTATAGTGACATCAGAGCAAAATATGTGGGGGTGGGGAGGGGAGGATTGCTGGAATCTTTTCAGGAGCCCCGCACAGCATTCTGACCCATAAGCTCTGCTTTCCCCTCTGCACACAGAGACAGGCCCATTCAAACATAAACCTTCCTGTACATAAAGAATCAAACAATTAGTTCATCTAAATATTCTTTGGATCAGTATCTCTCCAGTTCCCACAGAACCCAGCTTTGCACTGCCTTGGCCCTGAAATCTTCAGCATTATGTTCTTTGGCTGACTGCGCTACTCAGGGTCTAAAACGTCCTCCAGATAAACATGTTCCCATTGTCTTGTGATAAGGGAGCATCCCCCATGTTTCACATTTTGAGTTGCCAAGAATTACACAAGAGCCCAGTGCAAGGAGAAGGATGGAGAAACTCCATATTGGGGAAAGTCCCAGGTAACTATGCCACGGCAGATAGACTGGGCTCCACTCTGTAGCTTTGTTAGTATAATGGTTAATCCAGCCTGGCTGAGCTTTAAAAGATGTGTGAACCCCACCCTTGTTTGCCATTTCTCGGACCCGGTCCATATGACTGGTGGAGAGATTTTGCTGAGCTGGCTGGCTTGGTGCCTCGAAGGCATATCCTTAGCTGAGCTGGCCGGCTAAAGGATGCTTTGTTGCAACAAAGCTCTTGGAGATCTCCTGGACTTGAATGGAGGGAGGAACTAGCATTGCTGAAGGTGACTGATGCTCCCATTTTTAGACACATTCCCTCTCCATACCCGGCTACTCCTCTCAGGCTGACATCACTGTATCCCACAGAGCTATTTAAGCAGTAACCAGGCAGAGCCAGCCTGAGCTGGGGATCCTGCTTGCATATGCCAACAGCCCTTCTGCTTCCCCCAAGTGTAGGAGACACAGAGCAACATGCCCCCCAAGAAGGATGCCCCAGTGAAGCGGCCAGTAGCCCCCCCCGCCAAACCAGCTGCTAAGCCGGCTGCTGCTGCAAAGCCAGCTGCCCCGGCAGCAGCAGCCAAAGCCAAAGTGCAAGACACAGTTCCAGCACCACCATCAGCACCAGAGAAACCCAAGGAGCCTCCAATTGACCTCTCCAAAGTGGTGGTGAGTGGGGCATGGCATGGCATGGCATGGCATGAGTGAATGAGGAGCAAGACACCAGGCCTTTGTAGCCTCCACCGGGAAAGGAGTAGGTTGTTGTAAAGAGTTGGGTTCATTCCCAGTTCTGAGATCATTCTCTACAAGGATCCCTTCATTTGAGCATGGCGGGCTATTTTATTGCAATATGTTACTAACATGTGGCTAAGGGAGGGGGGGAATATAGTGCAGACTGGGAGCCCTCAATGGGAATCTGCTAAGGAGAAGAGGTGCTAAATATTCGTGTGTGAATGTTGGAAAATTGGAAATACAGAACATAATTCTGTCCCACTGAACCTGAGCCACAGAGAGGGGGTGGTAAAGATGTTGGTGATTCAGAAAGACTGTGAGGATGGTGACAGACAATAAGTGGAGCGTTTGGAGAGAGCATTGCTTCCCACAGTGTGCACATTTTTCTTTTCTCCTATTATCAAAGAAGTTTTGCAGATTTTTGAAACAACATAAAATCCTGCAAAATCATTTTTACCAGAGCTTCAAGTGGTAAACGACCACCCTACTAGAGGGGATTCTACTTTCAGACCCCTGGCTCTCTGAGAACATTACTGACAGCTTTCAGCACTAAGCAAAATCCTTTCCAGGAAAATGTCTAGATCCCTTCCAAGGATTCAGTTATTTCTCCGAAGCGGGAAGGTCAGAATGAGTGAGAACCAAAACAATACCCCTGACATTACTTGGTGGATTGAAATGAATGGACAGGCTGTATGTACGTATGCACCCAGGCACGCAGGCGCATGCTCTCATTAATATCCGTATCTGCAAGGGACACCAAATAATTGGCAACACCCTACTCTGTTGGGTTGTATCCAGCGACTGGAATCAACTTTCCTTGGATCCAAAAAGACAGCAGGGGACAGGGGAGAGAATGGCAAACATTTGCATCCACCAATACCTCCCACTGATGGAATGCTGGATCCAGCCTGCTGTTTCCATTGTATCTTTTCAAGCTCAGGTGTCAATTAAATAAAAAAGAGGGGGTATTGGGATGCAAAAGCTAATTTTTCACCACTGTAAATAAAACCTCTTGTACAATTTTGCATTTTGGAAGAACATGGGTTTTGATTCATTTGCCCAGCTAATTCTAGCTGAAGTACAATGTAACAAATTTGATTTCTCTTACTAGAAAGAGTCATTTAAAGGTGTAACAAGTTTTATACCTTCCAAAGGATATTCTTCAGGCACAAAGGACTGGAAGAAAAAACCCAACCCCTTAAGGAAGGGAGAGAATGTTTGTCCGTATCTAGTGAATCCAGAGAGGGCAGGGACGTAATCAAACTTAACGATCTGACAAAATTCACATGTGCCCAATAAAATGCTCCTACCACTTCACGTGTGAAAAACAGAAAGAGAGTTTATAAAAACACTGGTACTGAATCAATTGATGGTCATACAGGAAGTCTGATTGATAGTTTTAATGTTTTTATTATGTTGTACATCACCCAGAACCCTATAATAGTAGAGATTGGGTGATTCATAAATGTAGTAGTAGTAGTAGTAGTAGTAATTGCATTTCAGTCTTCCTGTGCTTTACAATGCAGAGCAAGGTGCAGTGGTTAGAGTGTCAGACAAGGTTTGAATCCCCACTCTGCCTTGCAAATTTGCTGGGTGTCCTTGAGGCAGTCACTATCTCTCTCTCAGCCTAACCTACATCACAGGGTTATTGTTGTGAGCATGAAAAAGAGGATAGGAAAATGATGGTGTCAGTAGCTTAGGGTCCTCATTAGGGAGAAAAATGGTGTACAAAAGGTCTAAATAAGGAAGCGAGCACATAGATGATTTCAGTCTCTGTCTGCGGAACCACAACGGGCCTCATAATTTTGGAAGCTGCAGCAACACCAAAAATAATGAGGAAGTTTTGAATCAGTCAGGTCTCTTATCTCTAGACAAGGCCAGTTCTCCAGCTAAGCCACCCAAGTAGCATCTTGGGGCAGCACAATGAGGAAGGAGACCGGACCATGCACCACAGACTCATCTTGCTTCTGGCCAACCATGGAATGGGAGGCACAGCATCCTCTCTGGGCCCATAAGACCATCAGCTGGTCCAAGCCAAGCCCCAGCCCTGTTGCTGCAAGGTCTTGGCTTGGACCCACTCAGTGGCAGTGCAGGTAAGGTCATTAACTGGCCAGGGAAGAAATGCCTTGAAGTTTCATGTGCAGAAACGGGCAGCTGAAGCTTCTCATGGCATGGAGTTCAATAACACCACCTCAGAATTGCTGCAGAGCAAACTGATATTAAAGGGGCAATTAGAAGGACCAGCCTGAAAGTTTGCAGCCTGAAGCATGGGCCCAGGGGTGTGTGTGTGTGTCAGGAGTGCCTTGACAGAGGAAACTAAATATCTTGAACTGTCTCTGTCTGTAGATCTAAGTCTGAGTCCAGGAGCGCCTTTAAGACCAACGAAGTTTAATTCAAGGTATAAGCTTTCGTGTGCTTCCTTGCACACGAAAACTTATAACCCAGAATAGAACTTTGTTTGTCTTAGAGGTGCCCCTGGACTCAAACTTTGTTCTGCTGCTTCAGACCAACACGGCTGCCCACCTGAATCAGCCCGTAGCTCTATTCTGCTTGTGAGGAAGAGAAGCACAGGGGCAGGCCAGGGAATGAGCAGAAGATGAACTGCTGTTTTTGCTGTGTAATTTTGCAATGTGAGCCTGGCCTGCTGACTGCAATCTGTACCGTCAGTCATGATAACTAAATGAAACCTCCATGTTCAAAGTCTGTACCTGCTGGAGTACTGTACATCTAGAGGCATCTGGCTGGCCTGTTGGAGCAAAAGGCTGGACTAGAAGAACTTTGTTCTGTTCCAGTAAGGCAAGTTATTATGTCAACTTACCCATCGGCTTTGACATATAAAAGTGACAAAGAAACTATGGTAAATGTGCCACAATTTTTGCTGGCAGAGATTCTGTGCAGCCACAAATTCACCAGGTACAGCCTCACTTCATCAAAGGAAGGCTACACCTGCTGGATTTCTGTCTGCCATGTAGCTGCTTAAGGACAGAGTGACTCTGAAAGTTATCAGGAAAAGATGGGAACTCTAGCAGAAATTGATGGTTTCTGCTCAAGGAAGTTGTGAAAATGCTAGGCACTGTTGGGAGAGAAATTGCTCCCATCCTAACAGGGCCTCTTGTATTCGGCGACTGGGAAGGGCAGCATGCTAAGGTTAGGGGGTCAGAGGGAGATAAATTTAGCAATTGAAAAAGCTCCTGTTATTTTAACAACAGGTCTGAAACAGTCAGCGCAAAAGCCTGGTATTTGGCTTGCATTCTTGAAAAGCCAGATCAGGGACAGGTGGTCACAAGCAGGGGGATTAGCATATCCCCCTCCCCCTTTTTTTACAGGGAACAGTTATTTCAGTCCTACCTCTGTAGTACTGCTGTGCTGGGATGCCACCTTCTGAGCTCAGAAAGATCAAGTTGCGGGAGGATTGGGGTTGTTCACTGAGCAGCCATGCCCTCTTAATGTGACAAAATTCCTGAACCAATGAGGTAGGCGCTCCAATAAAGACAATGACCACCAAGATGAAAAAGCAAGCCCTTATTTGAACCTGATCTAAATCCCAGTCTCAAGAACCTCCTGCTGGACTGGCATGACTGCCCCACTAAACATCTCCTCTACGCAGAGGGCTGCTCCATTGACAACATAACTCCCCAGTCATGAGACTGAAGCAGCCTGCTCTGGGCTTGCCTGAAACAGCGCCACCCATGGGCAACACCCAGCAGCAAATGTCACCAGTGCCACCATGACAACCCGGAGGAGTTAAAATGGTGGTGAACTCTGTTGGGGACCCTGCATAAAAATACATAGATAATGTTCAGTTGTACTATCCACAAATTATGAAACAAACAAAAAAAGTACCAGAAGACTGACAGATACCAGTATTGGTAATCCATAATGCAATTGGCAATGTTGTATGACCAGTACAAACAGCAAAGATGAAAAGACATTAAACACATTGGTCACTAGGCTAAGACTACTACAGACTATTGCAGGCCACTTGAGGAGAGAGAGACCAGGTTGCCAACTCTGTTTTGAAAATTCCTGGAGATTTGGGGGTGGTAACTATGGTGGGTGGAATCAGGGAAAGGGATCAACAGGGATGTGATACCACAGAATCTGCCCTCTGAAGCTGCCATTTCCTCCAGGGGAATGGCTCTCTGTAGTATGCAGATCCGTTATAATTCCAGGAGAACCCCAAGCCTCACCTTGAGGTTAGTATTGCTAACTTTAGAGGGAGACAAAATGTTGGGGGTCCTGGTCCTTGTGGGAGCCCATGGAGGAGGGCAAATCATGTGATTTGCTTTCATATGATGTCTCAGTTGGGTTGGGCGGGTGAGAGGGGCCTGAGGGATCTTGCATCTCATGACGGCTCTTAGCAGCCCTGAGAACAGAGAAAATACATGTCTCTGGATTAATTTATTGGTTGGAATACAGAAATTAGGAAGTGAGATATACTTGGGAGTCCTGGACATAACTATAAGCAGCGAAAGAGGGAAACAAGCTATGCCACCACTCCCTCCTTGCACATCACACACACACAAACACATTCCCTGCATGTGAGTCTGGTCTGCGTCTTTCTCTGATAGTGGTAACTGGGCAGAGAAAGGGGAAAAAACAAAACTCAAAAAGCATGAAAGTTGTGGGGTAGATTATTAGTGCACCTATGTGAGGATAAAACAATCTTGTGCAAGATCACACCACACACTAGCTCTAGGAAATACATGCTTGACACTATTGTGCTAGCATACCCCAACCCATAAGGGCCAATATGTCATTAAGGCTTATGAACAGTATAGTTTGGACAGAACAGAAACACAAGGCAAAGAACTTTAGCTACACATTAAAACTGGTCCAAATTTCAGTATAGCCATAAGTAAATATTTATGGTCTTTGGTAAGATATTATCAGGCTTGGATCCTATACCTTGTTTCTGCTCATGCCTCCTTTTTCTGTTGTGGAGCTGCAAAGTGCCTCGCTCAAGGGGAATGGTCTTTGCAGCAGAGGACTGCCTCTGCAACAGATGAAGGAAGCTCAAGTGGACACAAGCTACAAGATGCAAGACTTACATCTACCTCCCAAGGCTGTGGAGAGGAGCATAAGTGAGATCCATAATTATTGCCTGCCACAAATCTCATAGAGTAAAGCAAGAAAGCACTGTAAACAATATAGGAAAATAAGAAGAATGCATTTGCTGGAGGAGGTCTCTATTTAAGGCAGCACCTTGCCAGAGCTAAAGGGTTCTTTGCCTAGGGGTTCTGTAAGACGCCCAGGAAGCACCAGAAAGCCAAGTCCCTAGTCCCCTTGTATTCCCAGTAAGGTAATTAGACTTCTACAAGGAGAACCACATAAATACAAAGGGTTTTAAAAGGGGGGTTATATTTAATTATTTTAAAAGCAATTATGAAGCCAGAATGCCAGCAAGGGGTTGGGGGCTATCCAGTGTTTTGCATGGAATGTCACATGTATGACTACCTGCCCACTGGACAGAAGCCTTGGGTGCAAGGAGCTCCTGGTTCTCAGCGAACAAGTTTGCTCCCTTGAGGCCAAGGTGGCTGACCTGGAGAAGCAGAGACAGTCAGGTGCACGGAGAAGACTCTCAGGGACTTGTTAGATACGTCCCACTCTGGATCTGGCAGCCCCGCTGCTGTCAGGGAGCATGAGGGTCGAGAGGAAACAGGGCACCATGCTGAAGATAAGGGGAATGTGCCCTCAGAAGGGACCTCTTCTTTAGCTGGTGAATGGGTATCCTTTCGCACCAAGGAACTGTCCCTGGGCAGGGTGGGAGGGGGGCTCTTGGTAGTTGGTGATTCAGTCCTTAGGCAGGTAGGCAGTATGAACCTGTGTACTGACCGTATGGTGACTTGCCTGCCTGGTGCGAAGGTAGCGGACATTACACATGTTTTAGATAGGTTGGTAGATAGTGCATGTCAGCACCAACGATGTGGGGAAATGCAGTCATGAGGTCCTGGAAGAGAAATTTAGGCTGCTGGGCAGGAAACACAATGCCAGGACCTCCAAGGTAGCCTTCTCAGAAGTGCTACCTGTTCCACGTGCAGAGCCAGAGAGACAGGCACAGATCAGGAGTCTCAATGCATGGATGAGACAATGGTGTAGGGGGGAAGGGTTCAAGTTTGTTAGGCACTGGGATGCTTCTTGGAACAAGAGGGAGCTGTACAAAAGAGACGGTCTCCACTTGTCCCGAGAAGGAACCAGGCTGCTGGTGCTTAAAATCAAAAAGGTGGCAGAGCAGTTTTTAAACTGAATATTGGGGGAAAGCCAACAGGAGTTGAAAAGCCTCTGGTTTGGGATGGCTCATCTCGGAGAGATGAGGGGGTAGCTGTTGCTTTTCTACAGGGAGGTGGATTGGAATTGCCCACTGAGACTGTGGCTAGTGATATGGACTGCCTGACAAGGTCTTGAGATAGCAAGAGGAAGGTTGCAGGCTTAACATGTATGGGAAATTATAGGTGTTTCTATACAAATACTAGAAGTGTCCAAGGTAAAATGGGGGAGTTGGAGTGCTTGGTGTTGGGGGGAGATAGACATTTTGGGTATTTCAGAAACTTGGTAGGATGAGGAAAATCAGTGGGACATGGTGATTCCTGGTGATTCCCGGTTATATATCATATCGAAAGGATGGGGGGAGGGTTGGAGGTAGGTGGCTCTGTATGTCAGAGAGGGTATACAATCCAGTAAGATTGAGAGCGTAAGAGAATTGGATTTACTTCTGGAAATGCTATGGATTGAAATAATGGGCCCAAAAGGAAACTTAACACCGGGAATTTGTTATTGCCCACCAGATCAAAAGATAGAGGAGGGTTATAAAATGATGAATGAATTAAGGATAGCAGCTAGACAAAAATCGTGTGTCGTAACAGGTGATTTTAACTACCCACACATTGATTGGGACAATATGTGTTCTAGTCAGGAAAAAGAGATTGAGTTTCTAGACACTCTCAATGACTGTGCTATGGAGCAGATGGCAGGGCAGAGGTGATCCTGGATTTGGTCCTAAGTAATGCCCAAGACCTGTGGTGAGAGATGTAAAAGTGATTGCATGACTTGGGAACAGTGACCATAATGTTATTGAGTTCAACATTTGTATAAATAGGGAATTGGCCAAAAAGACTGACACAACAACTTTTAACTTTAAAAGGGGTAACTTCTCTGATATGAGGGGACATGTGAGGAGGAAACTGAAAGGAAAAGTAGAAATGGTCAAAACCATAGGGTAAGCTTGGAAACAGTTTAAAACTACAATCCTAGAAGCTCATAAAAATATATATACCACAGGTTAGGAAAGGCACAAATAGGTATAGAAAAAAGCCTGCATGGTTAACAAACAAATTAATGGAAGCTGTAAAAAGTAAGAAGGATTCCTTTAAGCGGTGGAAAGCTAGTCTCAGTGAGGCTGATAAAAGGGAACACAGGCCGTGGCAAATAAAATGCAAGTCTGTGATCAGGCAGGCAAAAAGGGAATATGAGGAGCATATAGTGAAAAACATAAAGACCAACAATAAAACTTTCTTCAAATACATTAGAAGCAGGAAACCAGCCAGGGAGGCAGTGGGGCCCTTGGATGACCAAGGGGTAAAAGGAGTAGTGAAGGACGATAGGGAAATGGCTGAGAAGCTGAATGCATTTTTTGCCTCTGTCTTCTCTGTGGAAGAGGAGAAATGTTTGCCTACTCCAGAACCGTTAATTTTGGGAGGGGTGTTGAAAGACCTGAGTCAGATTGAGGTGACAAGAGAGGATGTCCTATGACTGACAGATAACTTAAAAACTGATAAATCGCCAGGCCCAGATGGCATATATCTGAGGGTTCTGAAGGAACTCAAATGTGAACTTGTGGATCTCCTGAAAAAAATATGTAATCTTTCATTAAAATCTGCTTCCATTCCTGAGGACTGGAAGGTAGCTAATGTCACTCCCGTCTTTAAAAAGGGTTCCAGAGGAGATCTGGGAAATTACAGGCCAGTCAGTCTGACGTCATTACCGGGTAAATTGGTGGAAACTGTTCTTAAGGAAAGAATTAGTAGGCACACTAATGAACAAAAACTATTGAGGCAGACTCAGGATGGGTTCTGTAAGGGAAGATCTTGTCTTACTAACCTGTTAGTGTTCTTTGAGGGGGTGAACAAACATGTGGACAAAGGGGACCCAATAGATATTGTTTACCTTGAGTTCCAGAAAGCTTTTGATAAAGTTCCTCATCAAAGGCTCCTAAGCTCAAAAATCATGGGATAAAAGGACAAGTCCTCTTGTGGATCAAAAACTGGCTAATTAATAGGAAACAGAGAGTGAGCATGAATGGGCAATTTTCTCAGTGGAGGGTGGTAAGCAGTGGGGTACCGCAGGGATCAGTACTTGGTCCGATCCTTTTTAACTTGTTCATTAATGATTTGGAGTTGGGAGTAAGCAGTGAAGTGGGTAAATTTGCAGATGATACGAAGTTGTTCAGGGTGGTGAAAACCAGGGAGGATTGTGAGGCACTCCAGAGGGATCTGTTGAGGATGGGCGAGTGGGCATCAATGTGGCAAATGGCATTCAATGTGGCCAAGTACAAGGTGCACATTGGAGCCAAAAATCCTAACTATAAATACATGTTGATGGGGTCCAAACTGGCAGAGACTGACCAAGAGAGATCTTGGGGTCGTAGTAGATAACTCACTGAAGATGTCGAGACAGTGTGTGATTGCAATAAAAAAGGCCAATGCTATGCTGGGGATTATTAGGAAGGGTATTGAAAACAGATCAGCCAATATCATAATGCCCCTATATAAATCAATGGTGCGACCTCATTTGGAACACTGTACAGTTCTGGTCACCACACTTAAAAAAGATATTATAGCTTTGGAAAAAGTGAAGAAAAGGGCAGCTAGAATAATAAAAGGGTTGGAACACTTTCCCTATGAAGTCAAAGGTTAAAGCATTTGGGGCTCTTTGGCTTGGAGAATGATGGCTGAGGGGTGACATGATCGAGGTTTATAAGATTATGCATGGAATAGAGCAGGTAGAGAAAGAGATACTTTTCTCCCTTTCTCACTATACAAGAATTCGTGGGCACTCAATGAAATTGCTGAGCGGTCAGGTTAGAATAGATAAAAGGAAGTACTTCTTCACCCAAAGAGTGATTAACACATGGAATTCAGTGCCACAGGAGGTAGTGGCGGCTACAAGCATGGATGGCTTCAAGAGGGAATTAGATAAACATATGGAGCAGAGGCCCATCAGTGGCTATTAGCCACAAGGTGTAGATAGGAACTCTGGGGCAAGTGATGCTCTGTATTCTTGGTGCTTGAGAGGGTCAACAATGGGAGAGCTTCTAATGTTCTGACCCCACAGGTGGACCTCCTGATGGCACCTGGTATTTTTGGCCACTGTGTGACAGAGTGTTGGACTGGATGGGCCATTGGCTTGATCCAACATTGGCTTCTCTTATGTTCTTATGTTCTTATGACTTAAATTGTCCTTCAAACAATTTCAGATGTAGATTAAGTGGACAGGACAAATGTCAAAACTGACACATGCAGAGAAAAAGACAGATTCCTTTTGAAAGCTTTAAATCTGCTGTGGTCATTCAACTGAAAAAGGGTTCTGAAAGGCCTAAAGACTGCTTCTTATAACTTTCCAGTTCCATCCACAGCCTAGTCCAGTTAACTATGTCTTCTTGGTACATCCCATTTCAAGAACTGTCATTCATTTCCTGTGATTTTCATAACCTCCAATTGCTTTCTTTCCTCTTTCCAGATTGAATTCACTAAGGAGCAGCTGGAAGGTAAGTCCGTTTCTTATGATCAGCCAATGGTTTCCCCAGACTTTACACATGGGTGTGTTTGTTGCCTTTAGCACAGCCTGTAGGCAAACTTCTCTGTGATTCACCATGGAACTCACCTCTAACTAAACTTCTGTTTTGTGTGCATTCGGCATTTCTTTGTTATTATTTTCCCAAAGCTCTCAAGGCCAGACATAGTTGTCATAATAGTTGCATGTCTTGTTCTGACAGAACAAACTCCAGATCTCCTCCTCCATAATACATAGTAATAGAAGTCAGTATTGGCATGACAGTAATAGCATGACAATGGATCCTCACTTCCATATCCTACTTTTGGGAGCAACTCTGAGTGAAATAACATCACGCCACACTTTTAATAATATGTGAGATGTCCAGGTATACTTAGTTCTGGCCTAACAGCATGAGCCAGTGATCCCGAATGTGGTGCCTAAGGGTGCCCTGGCACCTGACAATGTGTTTCCTGCTGCCTCTTTGTTACTTTCCCAAAGCATCTTTTCACTCCAAGCAAAGAACCAGGCCTGGATTTCCTCCTCTTCACTGGAGTGAGAGAGACAGGGTTGTCAGCTGGCCAGAAGAAAAATGTCCTGTCCCTTTAACAGGGGCTTAATCTGTGGAAATGGGCAGATGAAGCTTTTCACTCATGTGGAGGTAAATCACATCGCCTGGTAGTTGCTGCAGATCAAGCTGACAGCTAGAAGGACCAATTTAAAACTTGCCAATCCTAGTGAGGGGTGCTTCAGAAGAGCCCAGGAAGCATAATGTTTGGGCAGGCCTGCAGCTAGAAAATTTTCAGTGAGGGGGGACCAATGGGGCTGACATAAAAAATAATCAAATAAATCTCACTTTCTGGGTGGGAGGCTGCTGTTGCTGTGCAGGACCCCAAAGCCCAGCCATTCATCTCTGGTCCCACAAAGCCCTCGGCTTTTCTGAACACTCATGTGGGAAATGGCTCAGAGGAGCTCCACGCCCCTTCTGGGCAAGGGAGGAAGGTGGCAGAGGAGGAAGAAGAAGGGTTATGGCAAAGGGGGGGAGAGGACACCACCTTGTTTAGGGAGCAAAACAAATCCTGAAGAAGGGATAGTCATGCGGGACTGCTGCACCATGCAGCTTCACTCAGACAGAGCCTCACTCAGTAAGCAAGACTGGCTTCTCCTCCAAGGAGGAGTGTGGCATGCAAGCCTCCTCCACAGGCCTCCCCCATCAGTGGGTTCCTTTCGGGCAGCAGCCTAGGAGGTCGGGCGGCACTGAGCGATACCTGCCTGGCTCCCAGTCTTTGCCTTGGCGGCCACTGACTGAAAAGAGCCCTCGAGCCAGGAGAAAAGTCTGCTGGGGCTCCGGAGCAGTTAAAAAGCTTCTTCTTGGGTCTTTCTGTTCTCATCACAGCTTGCTGTGGTGCAGCGTGGTGTGTGAGTGCACACCTTTAAAATACTGTAGAAATGTTTAAAAAGCCTTTTTCTGAGACAACCTTGTGGGACTGTGACTTTAAGAAAGGGGGCGGAGCCCCTAAAAGGCCCACCATGGCTACAGAGCTGTGTTTGTGTCCATTTGGAAACAGTGAATTTCATCACACCAGGAGGCTAGGCTTGAAACTGCCAAACAGTTGTGGAATCTCTCAGCTTTCTGTGATTGGACCCAAAGCCATGGCAGCCATTTTGTTGTGGCACCCACTACCTGTTCTCAAAATTCTCACAACAGTCATGGGTTCAACAAGGCAGTGGACCTCTGGTAGAAGAAACTGCAGATTCTCTGGGTTAAAGTCCTGGAAATATACTGTTGGGGTTAGCTGGTATCATTAGTCCAGTAATTACTAACTATTTTGCACAGTGCATAAAGCTTCTAGTGCAGGAGTGCATCCAGCCAGGGTAACAAAGCTTAGAGGGCCACAAAGTTACACAGAGCCACATTGTCAGTTTAACAGACTAATACTATAGTCTATTTATTCTAGAACTACAATCTGGATAGGAAAGATGAGAAATAGCTAACTAAGGCTGGACTCAGATGGTGAAAGGCCATCTGAGTCATGGTGCCAAGAGGGGACAGTGTGTCCTCTCTCTTGGTGTGTGCAAGAGAAAGGGAAGAGAAGTTCTGGGGAGAGAAGGAACAGAAGGAAGGAGGTTTTTCCCTGAGATCTCCATTCTACATATCAAAGGGATAGTGATAGCCCAGGCAAGACTAATCTTGTCAGATCTCGGAAGCTAAAGCAGGGTCAACACTGACAAGTACTTGGATGGGAGACCTCCTTGGAATACCAGCAGTAGGGAGGTGGGGGCAGGCTTTATTCAGCCACCTCTCTGAACATCCTCCAGGCCCCCAGTAGGGTTCTGTCACCAGAGGTCGCCATGGCTTCTGGGTGCACACACACTCACATGCACACAAGCACACACACATGCACATATGGAAAATACAAAAAAGTACCCAAAAGGGGGGCATAGTGACAGGAGAGTAAACACAGGAAGGAAAGGTCAGTGTGACTATTTATCTGTCTCTCTTGCCACAAAGTCTGGAGGCTGAGGCAGGATAGCGCCTTCACTTCCAACAATATACAGCCCCTGTTATTCACTTGAAAAGTCACATATTTCCTTCAACTCCTGTTTTCTCCTAGTCATTCTTATACAGCCCCCAACCTCTCAACTTCAGATTAAGCAATAATTGCATCTGTCCTTACCCAGCCATCATTTTAGCTCATTCAGTAATGACTGTTTAGCAATTTCCTGTAGGTCAGAGTTGATCTGACACAGGCAGATACAGACACACTCCCAATGCCGTCCACTGAACTACAGTTCCCTTTCTTCCTTTCCCCCTTTTAGCCACTGGGAATGGAAAACCATGACCAGGAGAAAAGAGATTCACCCAGGATGCCAAGATACAGGGGATTCACTATCTTTAATAATGGGAGAATGAGAAATTTCAGCAGGAACAGATTGTCATTCAGAGGTGATAAACAAATCCCCTGCCGAATTTTTTAAAAATATCACTCTTAAGTGTACAGAGGCTCTGGTATTCTCTTTTGTGTCTCTCTTCCCCCCCCCACCCCATCGATTAATCCATTCCAAAATGGTTGGGAACACAACCAAACCACATAATATTTCTGACATTCTCAGTTACCAAGTCTGCATCTTCCACAAGACTGATAGTGGAATGGATGTGATGGTAGAGAACAGTTCCAGCTGCCTGTCAGCTAGGAAGCCAAGGCGCCCAAAGGCCATTTTCTGCAGATAATAAGTTTCTGAATACAAAATGCACAGACATTCTATGAAGAATTATGGACACGAGCATGTGTGAATCATAGCTTTTCTTTTCCAAGTCATCTGCCCACCATTTGTAGGCTTTTTTGGCAGCTGTCCGTTTTATGGAATAGCTTCCTCAAACAATTCAAGAAGGCCTTCACCCTGATGGCATTTCAAAGGAATTCTTCATTGTTGGCACATAAAAATAATAACACTGCACATGTGTGTAAATTAGCTAAAAAAGGTTTACTAAGGTATTAGGGAGGGTTACATGGAGGAATAAAAAACAACAACAGGCGAACTGACTAAGCTACATCTTTCTAGCTGATGCTGACTCCAAGATGGAGACTCTGGCTACACTAAGACAAAGGAATGGAGAAGAAGCCCCAAGGATGCCTATGTGCAAAGTCTCAGATTACACGTCCCAGCTATGAACTGACCAATGAACAGGCTAATTGTCACTTTATTATGCATAGACCTTCCCCTTCTGCCACAGGATTTTCTATTTGAACACCCCATAGGTCCTAATTAACTAACTACCAATTAGCATAGACAAACAAGCAGGTTAACTCTTTCATGACATCAGGGAGATACTCCAACATTCATGAAGGCTTTTGAAGCTTGACAATGCTCAGAGGCAACATCAGGAAGAGCTGGATAGCCAATGTGCAGGGCTATTTTTGGGCAGGAACGGAGTTCCGGCTGGCTCCTGAGTTGGCCACGCCCAGCAAAAAATCATCAGCATAGTAGGCCATGCCCAACAGCAGAAACTCATTAGGATTGGCCACATTAGGGGTGTGTGGCCTAACATGCAAAGGAGTTCCTGCTACCGAAAAAGCCCTGGGTTTTGACAACAAACAAGGTAAACAGAATAAGAAGCAAAAGGTGGGTGTGGGTGGATGACCACCCTTCTGGCAACATGGGGGTGTGGCCTAACATGTTAATGAGCTGTGCTGTCAGGGGTATGGCCTAATATGCTAATGAGTTTCTGCTGTTGGGTGTGGCCTATTATGCTAATAGATTCCTGCTGGGCTTTTTCTACAAAAAGAGCCCTGCCAATGTGTATAGCCGGAGGCTGGACTAGATTGACAACTGTTCTGATCCTGCAGACCTCATTTTATGTTCTTTTTGAATATTCTTCATTTTGTTATTGTCCATTGATTTTTATTTGTAAATGATATCAAGAATTTAAACTTTGTTTGCCTTGTTGGGTCACGGTTACTCAGAGAAAGGTGATGAAGTAGGGGGGATGACACCTAGAGCACTGCTGGTGGAAAACTTGGAGAAAGGCAGATTGAACATGGCATAGACACCATATTAGAGCTTACTTAGTGGTGGTGATGGAAGCAACAAGGCAATATTTCTCCACCACCATTGCTTCTACATCTAGCTGAGCTGTTTTGTGTAGTTCAGGGGCTCTTATATCATAGCCCCAGAGAACTGGATTCTGACCACACAACAGCCCACTGTGATCTCTTTGCTACTTTGCGGACAAAATCATCCAAATCCACTTTGGGTCAGATGCTGGCGTGGATGCATGTTTAGAGGCTATACCTATGGCACCTGCTTGTCCAATTTATATGAATGCCTTTCAGCTTGTGGAGCCTGCGGTTGTGGACAAAATCCATGGAGTGATGAGACTGACCACATGTATTCTCAATCTTTGCCTTTCTTGGCTGATAAAAGCTGCCAGAAGGAGATTGGCTGAGTGGGTAAGAGGAGTGGGAAATGCTTCCTTGAGAATGGGGGTTGGACCATCCGCATTCAAGAAGGAAGTGATTAGTAAGCCCTATTATGCTGGACAAGTTCCAGCCAATCTCCAGTGTTCTGTTCTTGGACAAGATGCTTGAGTGGGTGGTTGCTTCTCAGCTCTACTGGCTCTTGGAAGAGACTGATTTTCTGTACCCATTTCAATTTGGCTTCAGGCCAGGGTTTGGACTGCTCTGGATGTCTTGATTGATGACCTCTGTCAAGAACTAGACAGGGGGAATGTGACTCTGCTAGTTCTGCCAAGCTGCCTTTTGGCACTAGAACAAGCGTCACTGTGTTACAGTGGTTCAAGTCCTATTAGAGGGGCAGTCTCAGAGGGTCCGGGGTTCCTGCTCTGCCCCATGGCCATTGACCTCTGGGGTGCTGCAAGGTTTTATCTTATCCCCCATGCTATTTAATATTTATGTGAAGCCACTGGGAGAGGTGATCAGGAGGTTTGGACTACAGTGTCACCAATATGTGGATTACTCCCAGCTCTAGCTTTCTTTTCCACCTAATTCCAAGGATGCTGTTGGTGTTCTGAACCAATGTTTGGAGTCAGTACTGGGTTGGGTGAGGGTGAACAAGGTGAATCCTGACAAGACAGTGGTTCTCTGGGTTAGTAGAAAGGCAGACCCGAGACTTGAGATCTCTCCTGTCTTGGTTGGAATTATACTACTTTTGAAAAGCTAGGTTTGCCACCTGGGAATGCTACTTGACACAGCAGTCACCTTAGAAAAACCAGAGTCCTTTTACCCAGCTTCAGCTGGTGTGTCAATGATGTCAGTCAGATAAGGCCACAGGAATCCATGTCTATTCCTGGATCAATCAGAACCAGCCACAGTGAGCCATGCCTTAGTTACATCCAGACTGGACTACTGCAATGCGCTCTGCTTGGGGCTACCCTTGAAGAGTGTTCGGGGGCTGCACCTAATGCAGAATACTACAACTAGACTGCTGGTCAGGACCAGCTATCAGGAGCATGTGACCCTGATATTACAGCAATTGCACTGACCTTTAAAACCCTAGTTGGCCTGGGACCAGGGTATCTGAAGGACTCTCTTCTCCCATATGGTCCTGCCCAGGAATTAAGATCACAGGGAGAGGCCCTCCTGAGTGGTTGTTTGATGGGCACATGAGAGAGGGCCTTTTCAGTGGCAGCCCCACAGCTATGGAACCTCCTCCCCAGGGTTTCTGATCTTTAGAAGGCAGTTGAAGACAGTTTTATTTAGGACTGCATTTGGTTAAGTTTAGTAGCAATTCTGAGTAGTGTTTTCAAATTTTGGTTTTATGTTTTTAATGCATTTTATCCAATGTGTTTTATCTACAGTGTAAGCTGCCTTGAGCTCTGTAAGGAAGAAAGGTGGCTAATAAGTGTTTTAAATAAATAAATATTTTAAATAAATAAATACTCCTAAGGAAAGATTTTATTCTTTCCCAGTCCAGGTCTCATTTCAGTCATCACTCATGATGACTTCTGCAAAGAATCCTACCTTTCTAATATATGTGTTTCATGCATTAGTATTTCATATTCTGGTATCAGAAGGACCCCAAGAAGTGTTAGAAGAAGCTTAGATTTTATCACAGTTGTCTCTGCTATACATTTAAAGTAGCTTAACTTTAGCCAGTTCTAGAAGCAAAAGTTTATATTGTGAATGCATCTTAAGTAATATTGACAGGTATGGCCTGGCAATACGGTTGTCAATTCTGGGCTGGGAAATTCTTGGATATTTTTGGGGTGGAACCTGTGGAGGGTGGGGTTTGGAAAGATGAGGGGCCTCAGCAGGGTATAAAGCAATACAGTCCACCCTTCAAAATAGCCATTTTCTCCAATGGAACTGAGTTCTGTTGTCTGGAGATCCATTGTAATTCTGGGAAATCTCCAGGCCCATCTGGCAATGCTACAGGGCAACCAGCAGGAGATGGAGAGGTGTTGGCAGCAACATTATTACATCATTTCCAGGTTTTTCCCTGGATGTTTCTGGCAATTCCTAGAGAGGACCAACATCACTTCTGGGAAAAACCTGGACATCTTGCCATCAGCTAACTGCCATTTTTTGGTTTATTTTTCACCACCGCCGCTCCTTTATGAAAGCTGTAAAACTTTTTTGCAGGAATTTAGGAAACTGTAGTTGTGATGAGCTGCCTTCTGTTAAAATGCCTCCATACTATAAACTTGTGCTTCTAAAACTGTTTTTTAACTGTAATGGCTTTACACAAGGCTTTTCACAGAACAGTAAAAAAAATATAAACAGCTTTTCTCATGAGATATGGATTACAGGCTGCTTGGTTTGGAGCGATAACTCTTATTATGCTTGGAAACCAGTTTATGTTTGTAACATAGATATTAGGGATGGGCATGAACCCATAAACGAACCACGATTCGAGTATGAACCAGGCCAGTTCATGGTTCGCAAACTGGAGGTTTGGGAGAACTGCCTCCCATGATCCGTCCATGAACATCTATGGAGGTTCATGAGGTTCATGGGAAGGTTTGGACAGCATTTAAATACCTTCAGAGCTTACTTTCCAGTTGGCAGCCCAACTGGAAATGAGCTCCGCAGGCATTTAAATACTGTCAGAGCCCACCACCTGGGACCTGAGTGAGCTCCAAAGGCATTTACTTGCTTCTGGGTCAGGCCTATAAAGGCCTTCAGAGTTCACTTCCAGGTGGGGCTGTAGCCCGACAAACTTCCCGAACCATGAACCAGTTTGTGGAATGGAGAAGTTTGTGGAAGTTCGTGGTTCGGGGTGCTTGAAAACCCTGAACCACGAACCTCCACGAACCTCCATTTTTCCCGGTTCATGCCCATCCCAGGTAGATATGCCTTTGGAGAGTACCAGCATACTAATGCAACTATCCTCCTACAATTCTCCATTCACAATAATCACCTTGTATTTTTTCCAGCTATTCTTTTTTATCTTACTGTTCATAGAGCTGATGTATACACAGTAAAGCTGAGAGAGTGTAGATTAAGGTCATCCAGTGAGTTTTGTGGCTGAATAGATCTTTGAACCCAAGCCTTTCCAATCCTACCCAGATACACTAACTGCTACGTCACACTCATCTCTACTATAATTACATGTACAGGAATGCCTTCCTCACCCTATGCCATGTTTATACAGAAAGTCTCACCAAGCTCACTGGGTCCTACTCCCTAGGAATTTTATCTGTTTTGCATAGTTTGTTGTTAGCATTGTTCTCTGATTCTGTAATCCTAGTCCAATTGAATTATTCACTAGTTGTTTTATGCTATCCGAGTGCAGTTATATATCCTATAATCCACCTTGAATCCCAGTGAGAAAGGCAGACTATAAATAAAGTAAATAAATAAAATTTAATTTGCTGTGAACTGGAGGAAGAGACATTCCACTGAAACCTTCAACAGCAAGTGGAAGGAAATGCTCCATTTGCTTGACTGATAGAGGTTTGGGTATAGCTCTCTATAGGACTATGGTTAGAGCATATGCTATGCATGCAGAAGATCCCAGGTTCAATCCCTGTTATCTTCAGTTACAAGAAGAAAGTAGCAGTGATGAAAGGAAATGACCTCTACCTAAGACCACGGAGAGCTCCCAGAGCACTCATCTTCATAGACCAGTGGTCTGGACCTTGTATAAACTTCTAACAGAGTTCCCTTTCCCCAGTTTTGACACATACATATATCATGAGTAAAAAAATTAAAAGGTACGTTTTATTTTTGAGATGTCCTAACTAGATTGTATAATGATAATGACTTTGCAGCCCAGGCTCCCCCACCGTGCAAAAACCACACAGGCCCTAGTAAAGTGTACCTGTTTGCCACACTCTGTTGGGGTCCACCCTGGGTCTAAATAGGCCTGTGTACTACCCAAGGTTGCTATGGGATTACAGGTAATCTCTAAATATAAAAAGTGAATTCCTCAGCAACTAAACCTCTTCAGTGAGCAAGATGATGTTTCTTTGGAAGGGTCACTGAGATCCTCTTGAGCTTGGGTAGGAAATGACCTCTCTCTGTTCATATTGGCCATAGATATTAGAAAATGAACAGTTTAAACAGACTTCACAGATGATGGTGTCTAGTTTCTTGGGATTGCGTTAATCATCTACTTGACAGCTGGCATTACAAGCTTGACATTTTATCCCCCAAAGCCCCAGGGCCCCCCACTGCTTGCCAGTTCCACGACCTCACCGTATTGTGAGTTTGATCTGATCTCCACAGATTACAAGGAGGCCTTTGGGCTCTTTGACCGAGTTGGTGACAGCAAAATCCAGTTAAGCCAGTGTGGAGACGTGATGAGGGCCCTTGGCCAAAATCCCACTAATGCTGATATCATGAAAGTGCTGGGACACCCCAAGCAAGATGGTAAGTCGCCTCTGCGGTCACGTATACAAGGAAAGGCATGGTATCAGAACTGTATGTTCCAGATTCAGGGGATTACAAAAGGGTATTTTGCTTTCATTTAAGAAAAGGTCACTTTCCATTTCTCTTTTAAGATTCCCCATTATTTCTCTTCCTGTCCCGTGCCCCTTCCCCAGTTGCCTCACCTCCTGTGGGCTTGTTGCCAGGTTTTTTGATCAGTAGTTTGTTTTCTGCTGATAATTTTTGAAAAACAGGGAAAGCCTACTGGGGGGAGGGAGAATAGCAGGTGGGAGGGGAACTGGCATTGATTGTGGTACTGGGTGCGATTCCACACTTTCCCCAACCACCTTTGGTAGAATCTTTTAGAGGCAGATCTGTGAAAAGTCACAGGAGATCCAGGGAAAGCAAAAAAGGAGACAACCAGACAATGAAGTTGTGCGGAAGAACCACAGTACTTCAGAAGGCAAGGCAGAGCAATAACTCCCTGTGGAAACAACCCTGGAGTATTATTTGCATCTGCCAGGGTCTGCAGAAAGTCTGGCAAGATGACTGGGAGGATACGTTTATGTTCAGAGCAATGAGTAGTCTGCTCTGTGCAACTAACCTAAATTATACACGCTAAATTAATGTTGGAAGTGAAATAGATATGCATAATTTAGTCTGTTTCTAAATTTTGAATTCTTAAGGAAGCAGTCCTATGCATTCGTACACTGGTCCAAGCCCCACTAAATAAACTGAGATTTGAGAAAACGCATAGAGGGCAGCACAGCAAATGACTTGGAGTTCAAAAAGGCTGAATAACAGAAGGAAAAGGATGGTGTCAAAATTGGAGCTAAATGCTCTTCAAGATACAGGTCGAAGGGCTGAGAAGTAGGAAGCTGTGCAAGGCACATAAAATACGTCTCCTGGTTACTGACAGAGCACTTCCAGATGCAAGCTTTAATTTGTCTTTGAGCTTTAATGTGTTGTGCAAACAGCAGAGAAAATCTGAGACATGTTGTGCTTACCCAGAAACTATTTATTTATGAAAATCAGCTGGAAGATTCAGGGGAAAGCTTTCACTGGCACAATCAACAGTGAAATGTTTACCATGATTCAACTTGTCTTTTGAGCTGAGCTCCTATAACTGGCTGCTCCAGAACACAGAGTGCTTCTTCCTGAATCATAATGCTGCAAACTGCTGGAGGAAAAAACACACCCTAAAAGATACAACGAGCTTCACCACTATTTATGTTAGTACTGTTAACTACAACAGTAGGGTTGGTCATTTCAGTGCCATTTGTGCTTGTTCACAGAAAAAAAGTCCTTCAGAAGTTTTAAAAGGCCATTGCTCAGAAGCAAGCTATCTACATTGCAGCAAAAGTGGATTTAAACTTCAGGCGTGAAAACATCTGAAGCCTTGCCCAGTTCTTCCTCTGATCCTGTCTTTTTCTCTGAAAGGACAGGAGCTTAGAATCTTGTCATTTTCAAAGCGTAAGATGCAGCTTCCCGCTCCTGCACTTTCAAATTCCAGGGTTGCTATCCACCTGGAGAAAAAAATGTCCTGTCTGTTTAATAGAGACTTAATACGATGTTATTTACTAGATGATATTATTTACCCACTGAGGCAAAAAGCTTCAGCAGGCTATTTCCACACATTAGGCCTCTGTTAAAGGGACAGGACATTCTTTTGCAACCCTTTGTACAGCTGATATGAAATTGAAAGTATTGTGGGGACTGTGAGGAAAAGAATATGGCACTGTTTCTTCTCCCTTTGCACATATGACATTCTCCCTCTTCCATTTAGAACTGAATTCTAAGCGGGTGGAGTTTGAAGAGTTCCTGCCCATGTTGCAGACTATTGCCAAGAACAAAGACCAAGGCACCTATGAAGACTATGTGGAAGGGCTCAGGGTCTTTGACAAAGAGGGAAATGGCACCATCATGGGGGCAGAATTGCGCCATGTTCTGGCTACCCTGGGTAAGTTCTGATTCCTAGCAGGTGAAGGAAGAGGATTTCTCCACCAGTTTGGCTTTACAGGGTTTGAGAAGTGTTTGGAATTCATTGGCTATGAGGAAAGACTGCCAAACCCCAGATCTCAAACGAGCAGAGTGGTCTCTTTTCTACCCATTCCATGTATCTCCCTCAGTTGATACAGACTGGAAAGCCATTAAAATAGCCGATGGGGCCCAATGGGCAGTGCTACACTGAGTTCTCATTTGAAAGAAGATCATTTGTAAGGAGGATTTCCCATCTCTAGGTGGCACCTGGGGATCTCCGACTATTACAACTGATTTTTGGACAAAATCAGTTCCCATGAAGAAAATGGCTGCTTTGGAGGGTGGACTCGATGGCATTATGCACTGCTGAGGCTAGGGTTCCCATTCTGCAGGTAAGGGTGGGGGATCCCCCACTTTTGGGGGCTTCTGCCTGTCGCCGGCCAGCTGGCTGGTGTGGGAAACCCCACCCCCCACAGCAATGTCATGTGATGTCTCTGATGTGATGACGTCATACAGAAGTGATGGCATCACACTGGCGACGTCGCTTGATGATACTCTGGTCTGAGGGCAAAACTCTATGGTTTGACCCCAGTTCTACCATAGAGTTTTGCCCTCAAACCAGAGCATCTCCATGCAACATCTCCAACATGATGATGTCACTTCTGTATGACATCAGTGTGTCAGGAATGTCACCATGCAACATCACTATTTGGGGGTGAAGCCCCACCCCACTCCTGGAAGGCTCCCTCCCACCCCCCGCCAGCATGTCCTGGAGACCTGGCTGAGGTCCCTCTCCTCTCCAAACCCTACCCTCCACCCTCAAAATCTGTAGATATTTCCAAAACCAGAGCTGGCAACCTTCCACACCCTGCTTGAATTCAAGTTATTTGAGAATATAAGGGATCACTAGATTAATCCTTTAATCAACCAACCATCTCCCTACATTCTGGAAACCCTGGCTCTTTTGCTCAGCAATAAGGATCCCAAGTTTACTCTAGCATCTGTGTAATTTGTCTCAGTACTTTTAGCCCTTGCATAAAAGAAATAAGAAACAAGTATATTCTGCTGCTCAAGATCTGTGAATTAATGATCTTCTAAGGGTATGAAGGAGCTGCGGTGGCTGAAGTGGTTAAGACGCTGAACTACAGGCTGTGGAAGGTCAGTAGTTCAGCAGTTCGAGACCCGTGAGTGCCGCATGACGGGGTGAGCTCCTGTCTCTAGTTCCAGCTCCTGCCAACCTAGCAGTTCGAAAGCATGAAATTGCAAGTAGATAAATAGGTACCACTTCAGTGGGAAGGTAACAGCGTTCCGTGCGCCTTGGTGTTTAGTCATGCCAGCCACATGACCACGGAAATGTCTTTGGACAGCGCTGGCTCTTCGGCTTTGAAACGGAGATGAGCACTGCAACCCTAGAGTCGGATTCGACTGGCTTTCGAGCAAGGGAACCTTTACCTTTACTAAGGGTATGAAAGGAAAGGAATGAAAGAGTGGTCAATCCTAAATCATCTGGATGGCTTTGGGCACATTACTGTCCAGAAAGTTATTTCCTTACAGCTATTTTGAAAACCCTAATTTCTCTCCCATATTCTAGTATCATCATCATATGATTATCCAGATTTATATTTTCACCAAGTGTGGGCCAGTCTGGAGATATCTAAATCTGCAGACCTGGCCCATGCTGAAAAACTGGAGTTTTGTCCAAAATCTTAAAACTTTAAAAAATACATTGGGGGGTTTAACTCACCCCCAAAACAATAGTGTCTGTGCACATGCAGAGTACTTACTGGATGACACACCTTCTGATAATCAGACTGCCCCTGCTGGCAGGGCTCCTGGGGGCCCTGTGGCCTGTGCAGCAGCTCCCCGGGCGGCGGCTGCTCCCAAGGTCCCTGCTGCAGCTCCCAAGGGAGGGGGAGATTAAGACGATCAGCGGATAAGAAAAGGGGAGATTGAAACACCAGGGGAGAAGGGAGAAACAGGGGGATGAGAGAGGATTGCCAGAGAAAGGGGTGGGGGAGAAAGAAAGGGGGGAAGGAGTGAGAAAACAGAAGCGGGGGGTGAGGAAATTGATAGATAAGGGAGGGGGCAGAAAGAGGGAGTAACATTGACAGAGAAGGGGGAGAGGGAAAGAAGCAAAGGCAAGGGGATGCCCCCTTCCCACAAGTATCTTGCAGGTCTCCACTTGTATATTCTATTAGCTAAGTTAGCCAAATCTGAGTATAAAATCTGATGACTTGAGCTGTAAAGGGGCAAGACAGATCTTTGTACAAACCTGAAAAATACCCCAGGTTTGAAGAAAAATATGAAATCTTTTTTTAAAAAAAATGGGGGGTTTTAACCCCCCCCCCAAAATGATCAACAGACCACCTGTAGCTTAAAGCAACAGCTTCCCTAAGTGGCTGTTGCTAGGCAACCACAGCATTGCAAGCTTAGTTCTGGCAGATAAAAGGAAGGGGAGGGGCAGAGCCCTTTCCAGGAGTATTTTGGCCTTTGAAGGAAGACTTGCTGAGAAATTCCTGGAAATTTTGTGGTGGAGACTGGGAGGGCAGGGTTTAAGGAGGGAAGACGCCTCAGTTGGATATAATGCCATGGAGTCCACCCTCCGAAGCAGCCATTTACTCCAGGAAGGCAGATCTCTGTCATCTGGAATTCACTTGTAATTCTAGCAGATCTCCAGGTCCCACTTGGAGGCTGGCAATCCTAGGCCTGGCAGCAGCCTCTGGGTATCTTGATACCATCCAACCTGTATGACTCAGCTAGGCCTGGCAGCTTGCTACTGTTCAACAGCAACCACCCTATGAATCCCAGTGTGGTACAGCAGTTAGAACTTCAGAGTAGGGTCTGAGAGACCCAGGTCCAAATTCTCATCTTGCTGCAGAAGCTCACTGGCTGCTTTTGGACCACTCACATACTTTTAGTCTAATCTACCTCACAGGGTTGTTGTGTGGATAAAAAGGAGGAGAGGAGAATATGTAGGTTGCTTTGGTCCCCACTTTGGAAAAAGCTGTAGTATAAATGAAGTAAATGAATAATAAATATAGCTGAAGATGGGAAGCAAATAAAAGGTGAATGGCTAAAAAGGAGAGAATGAGGCAGATAAAGGGGAGAGGATATGGGGGTTGCCAGGGGGAGGGAAAGAGGAATAGTGTAGGGAGGGGGATACAGGGGAAGTGATATACCCCCCAAGTTGCTGAGGGTTCCCTACCATGCAACTGGGGCTGGCCCGGCAGCAGGGCTGGCTCCAGGTGTCTGGGCGTCCTAGGCAGGACAGCCTGGGGCGCCCACCCCACCGGGGATGCCAACCTCCCGGTGGGGCCTGGAGATGGCCCAGCGCCTGGGAGAGCCGAGGAAGGGGCGGGCTTAGAAGCCCCCCCTTCCCTCCCAGCGGTGGCGGCGCGGCTCTCCCGGGTGTCTCGCAGCTGCAAGGCACCTGGGAGAGCCGGGGAAGGGCAGGCTTAGAACGCCCCCCTTCTGTCCCAGGGGCGGCGCGCGCGGCTCTCCCGGGTGTCTCGCAGCCGCGAGGCACCCGGGAGAGCCGAGGAAGGGCGGGCTTAGAACGCCCCCCCTTCCCTCCCGGGACTGCTGGCATTGGGCGGCCCAGGGGGCTTTTTATGGGGGGGGGCATTTTGGCACCCCTGCAGGGCCGGCGCCCTAGTGGGTGAGCCGGCCCTGCCCGGCAGCTGGCACCACACAACTGGACCATAGTTTTCCTAGGCAGAGATTTCTGCAGGGGGAGGGAAAGCTGGAGAGGGACAGATAAAGGTTGGCAGGCTGTTGGACAGGAAGAAGAGAAGGAATTAGAAAAAGAGGCTATGGGGGCTTTCAGGCAGGGAAAGAGGAAATAGTGGGGTTCCCACGTACATATTCTAATATTGAAGAAGGCCGAATCTGAGTATACTTAAATTTTGAGATTGCAGCTGTGAATGGACACAATAGATCTTTCTACAAACCTGAAACATACCTCAGGTTTGCAGAAAAATCTGAAATGTAAAAAAAATACATTGTGGGTTTTGCAAACCCCATAACAATTTTAAAAATTGCCTGTAACTTTAAGAAATAGATGCCCTCAGTGGTCAGTGTTAGGCAACCACAGCATTCCAGACTTGGTTTCTATAAGTAAAATGGAGGGGAGGGGCTAAGGTTGCCAGACCCCCAGCTGGCTGGTGGGGAAGCTCCACCCCCAAGCCCTGCCCCCAAGCCTGAACACCTGCAGCCACCCCTCTCCCTTCTCTCCTGAGAGATTTAAAGGGTGTTCCAGCTGATCTGTGGCCCACCAATCAGGTAGAGGGCCCTTTAAATCTTGCAGAGGGGAGGGAGAGGGTGGTCATGGGCTGTATGCTTGGCTCACAAAAAGACCTTGGATGCTTGGCTTGCCCACCCCTGGAACGCCCCCTAGCCCTGGCAATCCTAGCCAAGACAGAACTTGCAGCAAATCTGAAAAATAGCCCCAGCTTGCAGAAAAATTTAAAAACAAAAACAAAATGGGGGGGGGTTATAAAGCTCCAAAATAACAAAAGGAGTGTCTGTAGCTTTAAAATACAGATGCCCTCAGTGGCCATTGTTAGGCAACCACAACAGGCTTGGTTTCTGTCAGTTGAAGGCAGGGCAAAGGGACAGGGCCACTTTCAGGACTGTTTTGGACTTTGAGGAAGGACTCATTGGGGCAACTTGGTACCACATGACTTGCATAACTGACCCAGGCCTGGCTGCTTGCTAATGTTCAAAAGCAGCCACCCCACAAAAGCCAGTGTGGTATAGTGATTACAATTTCACACTATGACCTCAAATCCCTATTCGGCCCTGGAAACTCACTGGGTGACCTTGTGCCCAGATACATTCTTAGCCTAACTTACCTTAGAGGCAGGGCCAAAATTGACCATTAAGAGCAAATGGCCTCCCCGCTCCACATGGACCAGCCACACTTTCTGAAAGAAGGGCCTGAGCCCAACCCATCCACACCTAGCACTAGGTGGGAAAGGTGGCGTCCAACCTGCCAGAGCCCCACACAAGAGGCAAGATGGGGGAGGTGAGGGCTCCTGTTCAGCTCAACTCATATGAAGCAAGGCAGACACTGATACTCAGCCCAGCCAAGCCCCACATGAAGCAAGGCAGATGGCAGCATCTGGCCCAGGCAGGCCCTGTGCAAGGTGAAGAGAGGCACATGGCAGCACCCACCCAAGCCCTGCATGAGGTGAGGCACAGCAGACAGCAGCATCCGGCCCAGCTCTGCATGAGGTGCACCCACAGATGTGGGGCAGACTGGTACCTGGCCAAGCCCTGAGCAAGGCAAAGCAGACATTAGTGTCTAGATGAGCCCTGCATGAGGCAAGGGAGATGGCAGTACCTGGCTGAGCCCCACATGAGGCAAAGTAGAGGTGGTGCCCGACCTGGCTGAGCCCCATGCAAGGCAAGGTATGACAGATGGCAGGGCCTGGCTGACCCCAATGCAGGGCAAAATGGACGACAGTGCCCAGATGAGCCCAAGGGCGGCACATAGCTCAACTGAGCCTAGTGCAAGGTGAGGCAGAGCGCAGCACCTGGCTGAGCCCAAGGTGAGGCAGAAAGTGATGCCCAGCTCAGTCCAGCCATCCCAGCCAAGGAGAGGGAGGTAGTGCCCAGTCTGCGCAAGACAAGGGAAGTAGCTCCTGGCCTGCTTGAGGTGAGGAAAGCAGCACTTGGCCAACTAGTTAGGTAGGCTGCCTCTTCCTCCTTCCTTCAATTCCCCCTTTGGGAGGGTCAGACAGACAGCGTCTTCCTCTTCTCTCCCTCTTTTGGGGGGTGGGGCTATTTCCCAGAGTTTCTCACTCCCAGTCTGCACCTGCCCACAGGGTTGTTCTGATAATAAAATGGAGGATAGGGTAATGCAGTAAGGTGCTTTTGAGTCCCCACTGTGGAGAAAGGTGGGCTGTAAATGAAGTAAATAAATAATAAATGTAGCCCAAGATAGAGGGGCAGGTGAAAGGATGGTGGATGGGTGAGAAGAAAGCAGAGATGGCTGAGGATGTAGGAATTGTTCAGAGGACAGAAAGAGGAAATACTGTGGGGTGGCTAAGACAGGGGAAAAGGAGTGTCCTTTGTGAGTCTTCCCGGGGTCTCTACTGTACAACTGGATTTGCCCTGGCAACTGGCATGACACAACTGGGTCACAGTTTTCCTGGGCAGAGGGGTCGTGTTAGCCTCAACACTGGGTCTCTGTTTAAGTTAAGACTGGGGAATTAGCTAAGAGACTGTTTGCTTAATAGGTGAGCAAGCTGGGGATCGTATCCCAACTATACCAGAGTCAGAACCCTCTTGGAGCGGCATAGACAACAGACAGGAAATGTCTTTTATGGCATTTATTAAAAATATAACCCTAATACATTCATTCAGCTAATCGATGAAATATCACACAACAGAGAGCTAGGAAATAAAGAGGTGAAGCGATCTTAAAGAGATCAGTGAAAAAAGAGGGCAAAGTGTTGAGGATGGGATTATAGCTACCCTCCGAAGAGAGGAGCCTGTGGTGAAGAGAAACAGACTGCTTGGCTGGCAAGCACATCTGTGAAGTCCCAAAAGAGATGGGGGATCCAGTCAGTACACATCCCAGGAGACTGAACCAAAGATGGCCAGGTTTGGAGTCCTGATATAGGAAAAATGTGCCTTTGGGGAAATGGTCTGCAATGGAAGGGGATGGCCAGTAATGGCTCTAGAGGGACTTTGGACAAAAGAAGTCCAGGTTGGGGAAAGAAAGCTTTTGTTGTTAAAGCACTGGGTGATTGCAGAGTCTTGGCTACATTAATAGTTGGGTGTTTGAGAGAATGACAATAGACTGTGACCAGGGTGGTCCCAGACTTGCAAAGTCTGAAGGCGTAGAGTTGAAATACAGGTCTGTTGACACCTTTGGGATGATGAGATTAAGGCATTGTCCTTTACGATGACAGATACGTGTCTGCAGTATCTGAAGCGGTGGCTGATTGCATCAGTGAGACAGTCCTGAGCACATGGTTGGGCTAGTTGGCACTACACAAAGAGAGGGCTATGCTTGCCCTATGCCAGCTTTGGCCCTAGCCTGGCCTGGGTACCCTCTTTACGTGGCAAGCAAGGGCTTGGGCTAACACTAGGTATAGCTAAAAAAATTGAAGATAAGGAGAAGAGAAAGGTAGGGTGGCTGGTGGATGGAGAGGAAGCAGGAAAGGGGGACTATCAAGGAAAGAAAAAAAGGAATCAGTGAGGAGACAGAAATTTATCCCACAAGTCCTTGCGGTTTTACACTTGTCAATATGTCTAATTCTCAACTCAGCCAAATCTGAGGATACTTAACTCTGGAGATTTCAGCTGTGAATGGGCAATACAGATCTTTCTAAAAATCTGAAAAACTCCTCAGGTTTGCAGGAAAAATTGAAATATTAAAAAATAGGGAGCTTAGAAAAAACCCAAAATGATAAAATGAGTTCCTGTAGCTTTAAGAAATGGATGCCCTCAGTGGGTGTTGCTAGACAACCACAACAGTTTTGCCAGTGTTCCAGGGTTGGTTTCTGTCACTAAAGACTGGAAGGGGGCAGGGCCTTTTCTAGGGCTGGGGGTTTTTCTGCATTTTTTTTAAAAAAACAACACCCGTCTTTCTCTGGGCCAATGCCTCCATTGGCAAAAACTACAATCCACAGAGAATTGCCCACCTGCAACGTCCAGGGCTGTTTTGACCTGTGAGGGAGGACTCATCAGGGTCAAGTCTGGAAGGAATCACTGGTGACTTATGACCACATGACTTGCATGACTTACCCCAGGACTGGCTGCTTACTACTGTTCAACAGCAGCCACAGCACAAAATCCAGCGTGATGTAGTTGTTACAGGTCAAATCTCCATTTGCATTTTTAAATCAGTTTCGTGCTGCTGTGACACTGGTCAAATCTGCATTTGCATTTTTAAATCAGTTTTGTGCGTCACAGCAGCACGAAACTGATTTAAAAATGCAAATACAGATTCGACCACTGTCTTTCTCTATGCTTGACAGCATCACAGCAGCATGAAACTGATTTAAAAATGCAAATGCAGATTCGACCAGAGTTTCAGACTAGGATCTGTGAGATCCAGGTTTGAATCACCACTCTGCCATGGAAGCACTCCTTGCAGGTCCCCCACTTGTCAATGAATAATATCAATTTCTCTGTAGAATTGAATTGAAGAAAGTATTCTGGCCTCAGAGGCTGCTGTAGAGATAATTGGTATGCCCAATTCTTTGCCTCTGTATATTTATTTCAGGGGGGGTGTGCCGTATGGAGAGGTGCTGTATAGAACCTGCAAAGGATTAAATTTTTAAAAACATTAAAGGTTAACAAAACAGAGAACTAGCTTTGCCCCTCCTTGCACCCTTTTTTGTAAAGGGGTATATGATCACTCCATCTTTGAACAGTACTGTGTGGGAATGCTAAGCCACTGAAGAAGTAATTAAACAGCCAGTATAGTGTGAGTCGATAGACTATCAGATGGGAGCTGGTTCATATTCTAGCTTGGTTCTCCCCACCATGCCACTGGAGGACTTTTTAAGAGTGTTAAAAATTGGTAATTACTATTGTGCTATAATGTAATAATATTAGAATGTTCTGTTGGCAAAATCTACTCATTCCTCTTAATTCTAAGCCTTTTTTCAAAAAGGAAACATCTGCCCGTTTTCAATGTGAAGAGATAAGTGGGGAAGTGTTCATATGCTGTGTGGGAAGCACTCCCTTTTCTGGTTTTTCAGGTGAGAAAATGACTGAAGAGGAAGTGGACAGCCTATTAGCTGGACATGAAGATGCCAATGGCTGCATTAACTATGAAGGTGAGGACAAGTGATTTTTAAACCTGCCACTCCCAATATATGAAGCACATATACTAAAATATAATGAAGCCGGAAAACCACAATTCATAATGCCACAGCTATAAAAAATGGTAACAAAATGCTGCTGAAAACAGAAATATATCCAATTAATAATAAAACCAGTACAGGTATAGTGGAAAAGAACATGAGACTATATCCATCATAAGTTGCATGGTCTGGTACTCTAGATATCAGAAACTCACTGAAGACAGTAGAATGTTGGGTTCAGTCTGATTCTAGTAACAGTATCTCCCTTTCTCAAAGGAAAATGGGGTGATACTAGTTGTGCTTGCTGCAAGGTTGGGGTTCTCATTTGTGCAGAGCATTGTATGAGCTGTTGGGCATTATATGAGGCAATTCCCAAGTGCATCTTTGAGCTGAGCTAGGATTTGAACCCAGGTCAATTGGTGACAGAAACCATGAGTGTCAAATGGCTGGTAACTCCTAATTGTTCCAAAGGGAAAGGGGTTAAAAAAAATCCCCAAAGAAAATGGGCCATAGAAGAGCCCTTCAGTTTTTCATTTTGTCACACAAGTTGTTACCACAACGGCCCACAGCAGTAGATGCTCACTGGACAAGAGACACAAAACACTTAGGGGCAGCTGCCATCTTGAAATATTGTGTGGCTCAAACTGGGAGTGGGTAGGTGATTTTAATTTCCTAACAGCTCTCTCCCTTCACTTCCACAGCCTTTGTCAAACACATCATGGCTGGCTGATCTGATCTCAAGAGGTAGGTGTCATACTTGCAAGTGTGGTTCCTTAGGTGGACTGATGTGAGCTGCTTTTTGATCCTCAAATAACAGTTCCTTCCCTGCAACCTGTGCAGTACTGACCCATTTCCTCAGGCTGTCCTTGGATATCTTGGAAGCTTTTTTTGCTGCTGCTGCATCTTCCAAAAAGGTGTCCATATAGTAAAACCAGACATTCACAAAAGTGGTACACATGACCATACATATTCCATGTTTTTCTCTCTGCAACTGTGTAGACAAAATATTGCATGAAGCAGATGTGAACTTTCACTATTAAAATGTGAAAGGAAACCAGATGAAACTTTGTTATTTGTGTACCTGGCTGTAATCACACACACTAAATAATCCACCTTCAATCCACTTTCAATGAACCCTCCAACTGGATTTTGCCAGTTCACGCAGGTCCTTTCCATATTGGCCCGCCACTCTGGATTTTCTTAGTGTTTAAGTCGAGGCAATTTAAGTCCATAGCAAAACAGCATCCAAATGACCTGGGGCAACTGCGGGCTGAAACCGGGCTGACCACTGAAGGGGAGGTAATGTAAGGCAGAATGGGGGGGGGGGTGGAATAAAAAGAAGGTTGAACTCGGTTTTAGTGCAGAATGGGGGGGGGGGAAACATGAATTAAAAAGAAAGTTGAATTTGATTTTAGTGCAGAATTGTTTGGAGGACATCGGGGTGAACATGGATTAAAAGGAGAGTACAGAAAGGGCCACAGTAAAATCCAGTTGGAAAGTGCACTGAAAGTGGATTGAAACCGGATTATCTAGTGTGTGTAGCCACAGCCCGTTTGACATATTCCGGAGAGATAGTCTTTGCTACAACCAGAACAAATCTTGTGGCACCTGACAAATGAATGATTTTGCTGCAAAATAGCCTTTCATGAGCCTGATCCCACTTCATCAAATGCATGAAGTGATATATTCAGTGGGCAGGTATGTATAAATACACAGGGGTACAAACAGAAGAAGGTCCCAAGGGGGAAATTATTACCGAGAGGCCAGAAAGCCATTGAGGCAACTGATTCAGGTTTGCTAAAGAAGCCAAGACAGACAACCAAAGAGATTAATCACATTTTCAAATATAACAAAGTGGGCTTGATCCCCCTAACCCAAGCCCCAAAAGATGCAATAAATTTGCGATTGTTTGAGGTGCCACAGGATGCTTTTGTTCAGACATGGTTGAGAATCACACTTTGTCTTTTCTCCTCAGAGCTGTTTATGGTGATGCTGAACAATTGTACTCTTCGGGGAAATCTCCTAAATTCATCACTCCTTTTTTCTATCTTTGTATAAAGATCACAGTCTCTCCCCATCCAGTGCTTCTCCCAGTACTGGCTGCAAAGAAAAATGTCAACGGCGGAATATCATCTGCAACCACCTAAGGAACCAGAAGAGGGCACTAGTCACTGTTACAGCCTCTATGAGAAACATCCCTCCCTCGTACTTTTTGATTCTATGAACACCACTCTTTTTTCTTGAACAATAAAGTCTTTGGTTTTCAGTTGTTTTCAGTCTTCGTTCATCATCCACTTCCTTGTGCTGGGGTGAATGCAATGAATCTCTTGAGACTGTATAGTTGCCAGCAGGGATCGAGTCCTCAGTTTCTGGTTGGGAGGGTGGCTAAACCTGGTCCAGGCCCCCATTTAGTAATCTATATTAAATTATTTAAATATGAAATTATTTATATTTTAAAAGCATATGCCATCAACAATTAATCAAGTGGTTTTAAACATAATTTTCTCACTTATAATAGTCTGAATCTCAGTCAAACAAAGAGGACTCTGTGAGAGGAAAGATGTCATGAACTGCTTCACTAAGACCATTTGAGTAAATGTTTCATTTGTGTATGAAAGGAAATACTTCCTCACCCTCTCTCTTTTCCTTACAACTTAGGCTGAGCATGTGACTGACCCAAGGTCACATAGTGTGCTTCCTGGATACGTGTGGGATTTGAACTCTGGTCTCCCCAATCTTAGACCAACACCCTAACAACAACTACACTACTTGTATATTGGATTCTCAGAATGCATCTCAGAATCCATAATAAATCCACAGTAAATACTGGCTTCTGTAATACCCAGTCCTGAAATCATGGGAACATTTGTTTGGTTGAAGTAGGGTCCAGGACCGCAGAATCCTTCCTCATTTTCTATATTTGGTGAACCAGCTTTATCTCTTCCCCCCTCATGTACACACAGAGACACACAGAGACCAAAAAATAATGGCTATTCTCATATCTTCCATTTCTTTTTTCCTAAAGCTGCAAGTGCCAGAATACCAAAATCACCTTAACTTCCAGCGTTTGAGCCACAGGCCTCCGTCCCTCTCCCTAACACTTATGGCTAAAGACAGAAATATTCCCATCCCCTCCATTTCTTTTTTTGCTAAAGCTGAAAGTCCTGGGATACCAAAATCACCTTAACTTCATTGCCTGATTTGATGATCCACAGGATGAGGGTAGGAGGGATTTAGGCAGAATTTCCAAGGATCCAAAGGAAAAAATATAAGGTAAGGCAGTGGAGGGGTGCTCCTGTGTGGCAAGTAAATGTCCCAAAGTCCCAGGGAAATAAAGCAGAGTTAGCAGCCTCTGTGTGAGTGGAGAGGATGACACTATACAGTTTAACAGCATTCTATAATGTTCACTACACTATTATATAATGATAATAAAAGGCAAAAACAAGTGTAGTTAACAGACTCACCAATTACAACTTGCCAAAAAGCTGAAGAACATGTAATGGAGAATAATGTATACAAAGTCGCTACAGTGACAAAGTACAAAAGGTAAACAATAAAGAACTGGTATGTGCTACAATGCATAAACAAAGGAGAACTACTAAATGATACAACAATGGAGAACTGCAAGAAATTCTTTGTATGGCCCTCCTTTTCTTAATAAGTTATGTATTTTATTATAGAACACCCTGATGAAGGATGAACTTTGAAACGTGTTATCAAACATCCAGATGCAACGTTGAATTATTTAGCAGTTCTCCATTGTTGTATCATTTAGTAGATCTCCTTTGTTTATACATTGTAGCACATACCAGTTCTTTATTGTTTACATTTTGTACTTTTTCACTGTAGCAACTTTGTATACATTATTCTCTATTACATGTTCTTCAGCTTTTTGGCAAGTTGTAATTGGTGAGTCTGTTAACTACACTTGACTATACAGTTTAAGCCAAAGCAGCTTCATGATGCTACCTGGCAACCTGGGGACATAGCCCCCCTGGGAAATCCCAGGGGGGCTTGTTCCCCCTGTAGTTTACACCCCTGGCTGCGAAAGCAGTCTAAATTGTTTTGGAAAGCGAAGAGAGATGCAGGAGCTGTTGAGTTTGGAATCACCACATGCCTATATTAGCAATTTAGAATAAAAGTCCCTGAAAAAAATGCTAAAAGACACAGGTGTTTGTCAATGTCCTCCTAAGCAGAGAAACCCCCTTCTAGGTCCACTGATTACAACAGACTTGGAAAGGTGTAACTTTGCTTACGATGACAATGTGGGTCTTCTTCCATGTGCGCAGTCCAAGGAGAAACACAGGCCCGTGGCCAGGGTTTTTTTAGTCAGGGGGCATTTAAGTTTCTTAGGGGGCACTGGCTTATCGAATTAAAGGTAATTTAATTAAAGTTTAAAAGACTTTCTGAGGGAAATAGGGAGGTGCTGTCTGGCTCTGCGCTGCCACCGTAGCCGGCCCTTCGCATCAAACAGCTGCACAGGAATACCCAGCTCCTTCCCCACACTCGCTGCTGCTTGGGGGCCCTGGGCTGGATGGGAAGTCCAGCCCCAAGATGCCCCACTGTAGCTATGGGCCTGGAGAAACATAAGAACTCAGAGGGCCCAGGCATATAAGACCCTGGGCCTGTAAGAAAGGGACACAAGAGCCGAACGCTGGCTCATCCCTTCCCGTCCTTCTACAGTCTTCAAGTTTCAATAGTGCAACTTTGCTTAGGATTATACTGTTAGTCCACTCAAGACCAAATACCTTGTTATATACAGATGCACCTACTCACATCCAATGAGTGGCTGCTTCTTTTTTAAAAAATCAATTTCAGGAGAAAGCGATCTGTCACTGACAAGTACTGAAACTGTACTTATCCTGTGTCCATCCACCACTCTCTAGTGTAATTCTCTCCCCGGTCACCACCCCTTATGGGATGCCAAATGTTGTATATGTGTAACAAAAAGCAAGGGAGAAAATGTTACACAAAAACATACCTGACTCCTACATTAGCAGATTAGTGCCTTTTTAATGTAATAATTACATTTGTACAAACGCACAACAGGGTTCCAAAAGGCCTGTTTCAAATAACAATAATATTAATTATTCCTGAAGGTATTAATAATACATTTATAGCACCTGCCTATTAGTATTCCTTCCCCTGTATATATCTGCAGAAGTAATAAAAAAATTACAACTCCAAATGTTCAAAATGCTATACAGAAAACAGAACTGACATGTAAACCATACACTGAGTATTAAATAGGGGAATCCAAAATAGCAAGCATCAGAAAGGAAGAGAAATGACCTAATGTAGTTTTACAGCCACTCACCAGAAAGAAACTGATATAAGCAAAGCCTGAGATGAAACCAGTTGGCTAGCCTTTAGAGATGCCTTATCTGAAATAACTCAGGGATATATCTTTGTCCATAACATTATATAGCTATAGGCACAGTAGCTGATAATCAACACTCACCAAAATCCAGTATTTAACGGTGCAGGAGGTGCTGTGTGTGTTTGGATCACCAATCTGTTATCTTTCAATATGCACACAAACCTGAAGGGATGGATAGCTTGGTCCAGCCATTCAGGTGAGTGTGCATGCATCACCCCATTGCTAAAACACATATGTAGCCCTTTCACCCTCCAGCATCTGGCCCATAAGTTTACAATCCTAGGTATATTTACTTAGAAGAAGAAGAAGAGTTTGGATTTATACCCCGCCCTTCACTGCCCAAGGGCGTCTCAGAGCGGCTTACAAACTCCTTTCCCTTCCCCTCCCCACAACAGACACCCTGTGAGGTAGGTGGGGCTGAGAGAACTTCTGACAGAAACTGTCCTTGAGAGAACAGCTGCGCCAGAGCTTGTGACTGACCCAAGGTCACATCAGCAGGTGCAAGTGGAGGAGTGGGGAGTCAAACCTGGTTCTCCCAGATAAGAGTCCGTACACTTAACCACTACACCAAGCTGGCTCTCAGAAGTATGTACATCCCATTTGAATCAGTAGAACTTATTAGGATACATTAATAAATACTGGGTTTTACCTGACATCTAGATTTTCACAGATTACTGGAAATCTACAATGTCAAAACCCACAACCAGAGCTAGAATCTCCCCACTCACCCCAGGAATATATATACTATCACTCTCTCACTTCAATAAATGCCCATTAAACAGGCTAACCTACAGTTTGACCCACCATCTACCATGCTTTTGTAGAGATGACAAAAAAATAATCAGAAACATGGCACACTGTCTACTTCAGGAGGTTTTAAAAATGTGCCAGGTCCACTTTGGAGAATGCTTCAAACTCCTTTGTGTGGATGGGGCTTTAATGTTATGGCTGGGCTTGCTGTGAGGCTTGCTGTATTCTGGAGATTTGAAATGGGTTCACCAGCCAGGGTCAGATCCTGCATGCCTAACTACTCAATGCTCACAGGAACCACAGCACACTCTAAACCTCTGCCTGATTGGTTTGACAAACCACACCAAATTAACAGCTGCAACGAGGACTAGCTGGCTCATCTACAAAGCAAGATGAGGCGGATGCATCAGGTGACAGATTTTGGAGGGAAGCAACTTCCCTCCTTCCCACCCCTGCCTTTGACCCGACTACCAGCCTCCAAGTGGGGCTTGGACTACTCCCAAAATGTCAGCTGATCTCTAGACTATAGAGATCACTTCCCCTCTAGGAAATGTCAGCTCCAAGGGGAAATGTCAGTTTGGGAGGGAAGACTTCTGTCTTCGCATCCTCACTGAACTTCTTCTCCCCAAACTCCACCCTCCCCACTGTTCCAGGTACTGTCTGCTCCAGGATTTTCTCCAAGGCAGAGCTGGCTGGCAGCCTCAGTCCCTGTGCCGCCCACTGATGCCTCACCCAAAGGCTAAAAAAGCTCATGCTCTTGTTTTCCCCTCTCTCCCAAGCATCTTTAAAACTAGCATGGCCAGCTGCACATGCCTTGGAGTGCTTCCTGCTCTCTCATGAAAGATCTTGTTGGAGTTTGGGAACTCCTGTGGGGCACAAAGGTGTCTTTGGTGCTCTGGATTTAGTCTTGGGGAACAGATAAGAAGCATTAGATCTCCTGGCTCCAGAGATGGTGGTGCGTGAGGAAGAAGAAGAGATTGGATTTATACCATGCCCTTCACTCGGAGTCTCAGAGTGGCTTACAATTTCTTTCCTCTCCTCGTTACAGAGACCCTGTGAGGTAGGTGGGGCTGAGAGAGCTCTCTCAAGAACTGCCCTTGAGAGAAAAGCTCTGAGAGAACTGTGGCTTGCCCAAGGTCATGCAGTAGCTGCATGTGGAGGAGTGGGGAATCAAACCCAGTTCTCCAGATTAGAATCTGCCGATCTTAACCACTACACCAAACTGGCAACCTCTAAGTGGGGCCTGGAGTTTTCCCAGAACTACAACTGATCTGCAGACTAGAGAGATCAGTTCCCCTGGACGAAACAGCAGCTTCAGAGGGCAGACTCTGTGGTACACCAGATTCTATATGAAATCCCTCCCAAAATTCTCCACTCCACTGGCACTGCCTCTGAATCTTCCGGCATTTCCCATTCCAGAGTTGGCAACTTGAGGTGGGAATTAGGTAGGGCAACAGCTTCAGGCAACAAAATGCCTCGATTCTTACCTCAGGCAGCACAGCTCCTCATGGATCCTCAGGGTTTTTGCTTTGGGTCATCCCCAACATCACAATCAAACCACATCTCATGTCCATGGTTACAGCTTGCATCACAAAAGCACAGATCCACAGCTTCATGGTGACACCATGGTCACCATTTGCTTGTGTTTTATTCTTAATTTAATTAATAATTTGACATATTTGCTCCAGTGTGTTTCCTCCTGTAATTAAATCCAAACAAATGGTGACCATATAAAATTAGGTTGTTGTTCCTGCTTGGTCTTTGCATCTGTTAAACATCTCCTTTATGTTGTATTCTAATTTGCTGTTCACTGTCTTCCTATATGTATGGACTGATAACTTACATTTCATTATATCTGAGGGGACTGGGTAGAAGTCGGATCTATATGGTTTTAAACAGATCGTCATGAATTCATATGATTTTATATTGAAATGAAATGAGACCACTATCATACTGCAGACCATGTTTTAGTCTATAGGCAGCACCACAAAAATCACACATTCACGGCTTTGTGGATGCCACGACAGAGCAAAAACATGGTTCCAAAGCATAGATCCGCATGATTTTTGCACTAGGTCATGCCAAACTCATCATCAGATCACCTATAATGTCTGAAGCCAAAAATCATGCATTCATGGCTTCATGGCACCACAACAACATAAAAACATGTTTCCAAAGCACAGATCCTCATGGATCCTCAGGATTTTTGCATTGGGTCACCCCAACATCACTATCAATTCACGTATCATGTCCATGGTTACAGCTTGCACCGCAAGAATCTTGGATCCACGGCTTTGTGGTGAAACCATCCTGCAAAAACATGGCTTCCGAACTATGGGTCCTCATGGATCCTCAGTGTTTTTGCTTTGGATCACCCCAACATCACCATCAAACCACATATCATGTCCATGGTTACAGCTTGCACCACAAAATCACAGATCCACGGCTTTGTGGTGACAGCATGGCACAAAAACATGATTCCAAAGAATGGATCCTCATGGATCCTAAGGATTTTTGCACTGGGTCACCCCAGACTCACCATTAAATCACATATGTCCATGGCCACAGCTTGTACCACAAAAATCATGGATCCACAGCTTTGTGGTGACACCATCCTGCAAAAACATGGCTACAAAGCACATATCCTAAGGGATCCTCAGCTTTTTCTATTGGGTCACCTCAGTGTCACCATCAAATCACATATCATGGCCATGGCCACAGCTTGCACCACAAAAATCATGGATCAACGGCTTCATGGCACCCCCACAGAACAAAAACATGGTTCCAAAGTGTGGATCATCATGGATCATCAGGGGGTGGGAGGACGGAAGGGAAGTGAGGATGGTGGGGGTGGTGGAGGTAGAGGGAAGGGAAGAGTAGTAAAAGTGGTGGAAGAGAGGAAACAACAAACAGTGGAGATGGTGGAGGTATCGGTTAGAAGACATGATGAAGGTAAAGGGTTAGAAGGCACAGTGGGGGTGGTCAAAAGAGAGGAAACAGAGATAGAATTAGAGGAGGAGGATTAGTGGAGGAGGGTTAGTGGAGGAGGGGGTTCTGGTGAGCTGGGAAGGGGACAGAGTGGGAAACTCCAGATCACTGCTTCTTTGACACACCCTTCGCTGATCTTGCTGTTTCTGGAACTTTTGAAACAATTCAAATAAAACAACAATTATGAAAACCCATTAAAAACAATGAAAAAACTCCAGTTTGGACTGCTGATCATTCAAAATTAAACCAGTCAAATGCGGTCTTCAAAAAAACTGTCTTCAGCTGCCTCCTACACATCTCCTTCTCCCCACCAACTTCCACTTTAACATTCGCCATTTGCTCCCTTGATGACTTACCATTAGCCCAATGGCAGGCCTTTTTCATCTGTCAAGAGAAATTCAGTTCAAACTTAACCATTTACAGCTGTGAATCCAACTGCTGAGGCTCAAGCGTATTTATACATCTCTGTCTCCCTGGGACATTATGATGCTGGCATTGTGACACCAGCATCTGGATAATAGGGATCGATTTCTGGGCGGCATGGCAGATGAGGGAGCGGGAGGCAGGAGGACTGGGGTCAGCTTGTGGCTACCTACCCAAGAAGTGGTTTGATAGAGCTTGCCTGGAGGCAAAAAGGGTACTTTCTCAAGCCTATGCCGATTATATAGGCCATTTTGTTGTGAAAGAGCCCAGCACTTACCTAGCCTTACTAGAAAAGAAACGAGCCTACAAAAACCTAATTAAAAAGAAAAAGAAGGAACATACCAGGGAAGTATGGAGGGTTCTAATCCAAGCTGCCAATGAAAAGAACTCTGCCTTATTTTGGAGGATGGTCTCCAGTCAAAGGGGGAATAGTACCCTAACTAGGGAACCCCATATTCCATCTGAAACTTGGATTCTATACTTCCAGAATATGTATTATGACAATCCTGCCCCCTCTTCCATGTCTATAGCTTTCAGTGACTTGCCAAGCTGGCCCGCGGTTTCCCCAAAAGAGATTTCATCTCTGATAGGCCAACTCAAAAGAGGCAAGGCCCCCGGCCTGGATGGAATCTCTTCTGAATTTCTGAAGGAAAACATGAATTGGTGGGCCCCCTTTCTAGCGCACCTGTTTACCTACATTGACACAACAGGGAAGATCCCAAAAGACTGGGGGTGGCTGCGGTTGTTCCCTTTTATAAAAAAGGTAACCGAAAAGATCCTGCTAACTATAGGCCTATTAGTTTACTAAGTGTCATTAGTAAACTATATGCTAAACATCTTCTAGAAAAATTTACACTCTGGCTGGAGCAGGACGATATAATGTTTCAGGAACAAGCCGGGTGCAGGCAGGGCAGATCGACAATGGATCATTGTCTTCTACTTCGGCATTTTATAGAAAAATATGCCCGCAAGGGACCTCCGTCTTTATATGCGGCCTTTATCGATCTTAAAGCGGCCTTTGACTCCATTTCTCGACCTGTACTATGGAGTAAACTTGAAGCTTCTACAATAGATAGGAGACTTTTAGCCCTCATCCATGCCCTACACGAACAAACCTCCCTGAGGGTTAGATGTACTGGGTTGGGCCACTTGACAGATACAATCCCCACCCTCAAGGGAGTCAGACAGGGGTGTATGCTGGCTCCAGCTCTTTTTAACTTTTACATTAATGATGTTATTGGGTATCTTAATGATACAGATTTTCATCCACCCAAATTGGCCCAGCGCCCCATTCCCATACTTTTATATGCTGATGACGCTGTTATTCTTTCCAGAACCCCAATTGGCCTGAGAAGGGCATTAAAGAGGTTTGCCAGTTATTGTAGTGAGCAGAAATTGATTATTAATTATCAGAAGACGAAGGTGATGGCCTTTGGCAGGAGACCTAAATTAAGAAAGTGGAGTGTAAATGGGCAGAATCTTGAACAGGTAACTAATTTTCGCTACCTTGGCATGATTATCCAAGCCTCAGGCTCTAAGCTTGCTCACAGTCAGGCAGCAGCATGCACGGGTGATAAATCTGCCCAAGGTATACTCAAGTTTTTTCACTCTTCAGGGGGCCATTTTGTGCCAGCAGCTCTGAAACTTTTTAAGGCTAAAACATTAGCCCAGATGCTCTATGGGACGTTACTTGGAGCGCCACCCTCGTGTTATGCCCCATTAGAGTTGGTTCAATCGAAATTTTTGAGATCAGTGCTCCAAATTCCAAGGTGTGTTACCAACGCGATGGCACGGCTAGAGACTGGCATGATGAAAGTTGAAGCCAAGATTACCTTGCACTCCATTTTTTTCTGGTTAAAGATAAATCTAAATCCATGTGGCCTAGTGCCTTTAATCCTGACTGACGACTATCAATCCGAATGGCTGACTTCCACTATTCAGAAAATTACGTTATTAGGGCTTTCCCCTCAAGAGCTTTTGGAAATGGGTGGCGATCAAGCCAAGCTAGCAGTTAGGCAGAGGACTGAAGACACCGAATGCCAATTGGACCTACAGGCGTCCCCCGCCTTTATAGCGCCACATAGTAGCAAATATATTGTTGCTCAAGCCTCATATCTATCTGTTCTGGAGTCTAATAAACTTAGGAGGGCATATACTTTGGCTAGATGCTCCGCTCTACCGTCTGCAGTTCTTGAGGGCAAATTCAAGAAAATCCCCCGAAATGAGAGGATATGCATGTGTGCGTCTGGGGAGATCGAATCTCAGGAACACATGTTCCTGAGGTGTCCATTATATACTGAAGCTCGCACAAAGCTCATTGACCCTCTCTTGGTTGGCCTCTCAGATCAGGATAAGATAGAGAAACTGTTATCTAACTTTGACCATACAGCGCTGCATCAGATAGCGAAATTTTGTCTCCTGGTTGTAAAAGCCCATCAGCGTCCAGGCAGCCATTTGGGTTAGGATTACCCGATCCTAATTTTACTGGTTTTATTTTTTTATCATCGTTATTTTATCCTTTTTAAGATCTAATTTTGTCCCACATTTTATCGAACCTTTGGTTTTACTGATCAAAATGCTTGTGCAATTTTATTCTTTTTAACCTTGTCTTATCTTAACAGTAAAAGCTCATCAGCGTCCAGGCAACCATTTGGGTTCGACTACCCGATCCTAATTTTATTGGTTTTATTTTTTTATCATCGCTATTTTATCCTTTTTAAGATCTAATTTTGTCCCATACTTCACCGAACCTTGGTTTTACTGATCAAAACGTTTGTACAATTTTATTCTTATTAACCTTGTCCTATCTTAATAGTTTTACCATCTGGGTACTATTTGTTTTTGTAATTTATTGACATGGTAATTACTTGTAAGTAGGGTTGTATACCGCTGGCTGTATGCTGTGACAATAAATTCATTCATACCTACCCAAGAAGCATTCTATAGATGAGAAATAATAACTAAGCATAAATGATTAACATATTGTGACATATTAGATTTTTCCCAAGGGGATTGTAAAATGAAACTAGGAGAAGATTTGATAACAGAAGGATATACTTGCCAATGTTTATTTATGCACAATTAGAAAGGTTTACAGTAGATAAAAGACTGTGGTTTTGAACACTCTAAAACTGAATTTGAAACAGAATTATGTACAAATGACAACCATATTATTGCTAAAATGTATAAACTCCTGTGGAAATTTGAGATAGAGGATGAACAAGTGAAAGAATCTATGATAAAGTGGGCCCAAAAACATTGGATAGAATATACAAATGGAACAATGGAGAAATATATGGATGAAGGGTCTTAAATTTACTTTGAGCTCTAGTCTTAAAGAGAAGTTTTATAAAATGATGTATCGATGGTATATGACATCAGAGAAATTAATGAAAATGTCTAAAAATATTTTGAATGTATGTTGGAAATGTGAACAATGAAGGGACATTTTATCATTTATGGTGGACGTGTAACAAAGCCAGGTTTTTTTATACAGATACATTCATCAATCCAGAACAAAGTTTGGGACCAATTTATTACATGTAAAATTTCTGACTCGCTACAAAGACAACGACATGGCACCACCACGACTTACTCCAAATTTGTACACACGTGGTTCCCATGGTTGTAATATATGACAGACAAAGAACTACTTCCTACTAACACTGCTTACTCTTCTTGGCTTTTCTTCTAGTTCTCTATTATAAAAACCAAAACAAGTACAGAACTCTTCTTTATTAACAGAGGTAGTACAACAACCAGCACTTCTTACCTTTTTCAATGGTTGATACTTAAAATGTTAAAATAGCTTTTTTTCTGTTTTTCACTGTGTTTTGATGTGATTTGATCCTTATCTCTTATTGTTGCCTGTTTTTTGTTTCGGATGTTTATTGTTGTAGTTGTTTATTAAAATAAAGAACAAAAAAAAAAGAATCTAAAGACTACTATACAGTTCCTGGTGTCCCTAGGTATGAGCAATACATCTCCCTTGTTAGATGCTCAAATTAGTGCCAAAGTGGCATCTCCATTTTAGCCAGGTCTTTGGCAACTCTATCTGTGATACCAGTACTGCTGATCAATCATATCCTCTGTGCCACTCTCTTGATGTTCTTCAGTGGCTTCCAACCACGGCATCTGAGGTTAAAAGCCTTATTAACTCTCTCACATGGAAAGGCTCCTGGAGAAGACATGATCCCTCTGGAGCTTTTTAAGCAATTTTCTGATGGGCCCCTGTGTTGGCAAAGGTGTTCACCCAGATAAAATCCTCTGGATTTCTTCATGCCAGTTGGAAACAAAGCATTGTTGTGCCAATATATAAAAAGGGCAATAAATTGGACCCTCACAACTATCATCTTATCAGCTTGTTGGATATAGCCTCTAAACTTTATAGTAAATTTTTACTGAGAAAACTGGAAGACTGGGAAGCCAACAATCAGGTCATCTCCCTAGAACATTAATCACTGCCTGATGCTGCATCATCTAGCCACAGATTGTATAATGGGTCTCACTAAAAACCTATACGCAGCCTTTGGTGATCTTGCAGCTGCTTTTGACTCATTTGATAGAGAAAGCTCTGCTCTAACCTGGCAAATATAAATATTGACAAATGCCTTCTTCATCTAATAAGGGAACTCCATAGTAACATATCATCTAAAATTAGAGTAGGTGTATCAGGTTCCTTGACAGATAGTATATCAGTAGCCAGAAGCATGAAACCGAGTTGTGTTCTTGTCCCCCTCCTTTTCAACCTTTATGCTAATGACATCACGAAGAGGCTTCCAGGCTTTGACCTCTTTCCTCCTCACCTTGGCTCATGGAAGATTCCTTACTCACATTGGCTTAAGAAGGTTGCTGTCCAGGCTTAGTGACTTTTGTAAAGAAGAGCTTTTAAAAATAAACTATTCAAAGACCAAGGTGATGGTTTTTGGAAAACAGCAGTCAATAGATGAGACCCCAGTTGGTCAATGCTGAACCTTTAAATAGCGGGGTATCACTTTTAGTGACATCCTCTCCTTGAATAATGATGAGCAAAATGAAAAAAACAAAAACAAAACACATGAACATCAGACCCCAAAGTCAAACCACTTGTAAATGCAATAATTAATGTCTATTTGAGGTGCATACAATTCACAAATGTACAATATACAGATATATCTATCTGGATCCAAAAAAACCTCTAATCTTTTGCTTACCCTACTCACAATTAAAGGAGCCTCATTAATTATTTGCAGCTGTACAGGGTAAGATGATGATTAGCACTCCCTCCAAATACTCCAGCTGTATTGCTGAGAGCTAAAGTGGGCCTTCCTTCTTGGGCCCTTTTTAATTATGGACACAAATTGGAGAGAGCCCCAGTAGATCATGTTTCAAGCATTTCCCCCCTGTAATTCTAAAAGATTCTAAATGGCAATTTCAGGACGACTTTAAGGATAGGGTGCAAATACACACACATGATGCTGCCTTAGATAGGCAAGTCATACTAGACTTTTCTCCCTGGTATAAATCAATTAAACTGCATCATCTTAGGGCACAATATCTGTCCAAGATTTTCTTTTTTTAAATTACACTAATCTTTTACATCCACTTGTTTTCAAACAATGCAAACAGCTATGCTCGATGGTTGCTACACCCACACATCAGTTGCTCAGCGCCTTTGCATACATGGAGGCCCAGATCCTGAAGACCTGAGCCGTTATCTGTTGACCTACCCACTTTATTCAGCTTCAAGGAAGAAATTCTTAGGTACAATCCTGGCTAATTTAGGCCTTAGTACTGTGATGGAAAAAGTTATATTTTTACTTGTAGATGCAGAGCCAGAGGTTTCATATAAGGTTGTTCTTTTTACCTTAGCAGCAAAGTAAATTCGAGCTAAGCTAGTGTCAGTATAGGCCAGTTAAGAATTCAACTAGTATTCAACAGATGTTTATGGGAGTTTTTCCTTTCTTACAAAACAAGTTTTAAAATGTGACTTTCATAGTGTCTTAATCTAATTGTATTGTATTGTATATTATTTTTTACTGCTTGTAACGGCCATTAGCCCTGTGCAATAAAATTGAACTGAACTGAACTAATATACAATTGAAACCAGAGGTTTTCCGTTTGGGATGAATGGACAGACAGCTAGATTAAAAGTCATGGCAGCAAGACTATTAATGCACAAAAATGGAAAAGTTCGACATTACCCACAACAGAGGAATGGTTGGTGAAGATGATGGAACTTGCAGAGATGGCCAAACTTACTTCTTTGATGAGAGAAAAGACATTATCTACCTTTATTGTTAGCTGGAAACCCCATACAGACTTTTTGCATGAAACAGGGGAAAAATGAAATGATGATATGTGGATTTATTTATTTTATTTGTTTAATTTGTCTCCCACCCTCCCCGCCATGGCAGGCTCAGGGCGGCTTACAGAATATATATATGAAATTAAGCAATCATTAAATTAAGCAAACACCAGAGCTCGGCAGAAGACAGGAGGGCCTGGCGTGATGTGGTCCATGGGGTCGCGAAGAGTCAGACTCAACTGTGCAACTGAACAACAACAACAAATACACACACACACACCAAGATATGTTAAAACACAGAAAATTGAATTAAACCCACAACATATAACATTTAGGTGTTAAAGAATATAAGTATTAATACAAGATGGCGGCGTTCGCTCAACATCCAGATGGTCAACTACCATCATAATATGAGTTTTTGCCAGGCTGTTAGTTATTAAGTTAGTGCTGATGTTGGGGCTGGGACCACGAAATTAAAAGGCAGCACCCTAATCGAAAGCCTGGTGGAAGAGCTCCATTTTACAGGCCCTGCAAAACTGTAAAAGGTCCCGCAGGGCCCTGATGTTGTCCGGGAGTTCATTCCACCAGTAAGGGGCTGCCACAGAAAAGGCCCTTGCCCTCATCACAGCTAGCCTGGCTTCTTTAGGGCCTGGGAAAGCAGATAGTTTTGGGACCCCGATCATAGTGCTCTCTGGGGAATGTATGGGGAAAGGCAGTCTCTTAGGTAAGTAGATCTCTGACCGTATAGGGCTTTAAAGGTAAGAACCAGCACCTTGAACCAAATCCAGTATGCTATAGGCAACCAGTGCAGTGCTTTTACGGCAGGCTGGATGTGTTCCCGCAGAGGAAGGCACAACAACAAACTTGCTGCTGCATTCTGCACCTGCTGCAGCTTCTGGATTTGGGAGAAGGACAGCACCATGTAGAGAGCATTACGTAATCCAGTCTCGAGGTGACCATTGCATGGATCACTGTTGCAAGATCATTGCATTCAAGGAAGGAAACCAACTGTTTAATCAACCGTAGGTGAACATACAAACATAAGAGAGGCCAATGTTGGATCAGGCCAACAGCCCATCCAGTCCAACACTCTGTCACACAGTGGCCAAAAATATCAGGTGCCATCAGGAGGTTCAGCAGTGGGGCCAGGACACTAGAAGCCCTCCCACTGTTGACCCCCCCCAAGCACCAAGAATACAGAGCATTACTTGCCCTAGAGTTCCTATCTATACCTTGTGGCTAATAGGGGCCACTGATGGACCTCTGCTCCATATGTTTATCTAATTCCCTCTTGAAGCTGTCCATGCTTGTAGCCACCACCACCTCCTGTGGCACTGAATTCCATGTGTTAATCATTCTTTGGGTGAAGAAGTACTTCCTTTTATCTGTTCTAACCCAACCGCTCAGCAATTTCATTGAGTGCCCATGAGTTCTTGTATTGTGAGAAAATACCCCTCAGCCATCATTTCTCCAAGCTAAAGAGCCCTCACCCCCTCAGCCGTCATTTCTCCAAGCTAAAGAGCCCCCAGCGCCTCAACCTTTCTTCATAGGGAAAGTGTTCCAGCCCTTTTATCATTCTAGTTGCCCTCTTCTGCACTTTTCCAAAGCTATAATATCCTTTTTGAGGTGTGGTGACCAGAACTGTACACAGTACTCCAAATGAGGTCGCAACTGTACACAGTACTCCAAATGAGGTCGCACCATTGATTTATACAGGGGCATGATGATACTGGCTGATTTCTTTTCAATACCCTTCCTAATAATCCCCAGCATAGCATTGGCCTTTTTTATTGCAGTTGCACACTGTCTCAACATTTTCAGTGAGTTATCTACTACGACTCCAAGATCTCTCTCTTGGTCAGTCTCTGACAGTTTGGACTCCATCAACGTCTATTTATAGTTAAGGTTTTTGGCTCTAATGCGCATCACCTTGCACTTGGCCACATTGAACACCATTTGCCACGTTGATGCCCACTCGCCCATCCTCGACAAATCCCTCTGGAGTGCCTCACAATCCTCCCTGGTTTTCACCACCCTGAACAACTTCGTATCATCCGCAAATTTAGCCACTTCACTGCTTTCTCTCAACTCCAAATCATTAATGAACAAGTTAAAAAGCATTGGACCGAGTACTGATCCCTGCGATACCCCACTGCTTACCACCCTCCACTGAGAAAATTGTTCATTTATACTCACTCTCTGTTTCCTATTTATAAGCCAGTTTTTGATCCACAAAAGGACTTGTCATTTTATCCCATGATTTTTGAGCTTACTTAGGAGGCTTTGATGAGGAACTGTATCAAAAGCTTTCTGGAAGTCAAGGTAAACAATATCTATTGGGTCCCCCTTGTCCACATGTTTGTTCACCCCCTCAAAGAACACTAACAGGTTAGTGAGACAAGATCTTCCCTTACAGAACCCATGCTGAGTCTGCCTCAATAGTTTTTGTCCATCAGTGTGCCTACTAATTCTTTCTTTAATAACAGTTTCCACCAATTTACCCGGTATCGAAGTCAGACTGACTGGCCTGTAATTTCCCAGATCTCCTCTGGAGCCCTTTTTAAAGATGGGAGTGACATTACCTTTTTTCCAATCCTCAGGAATGGAGGCAGATTTTAATGAAAGATTACATATTTTTTTCAGGAGATCCACAAGTTCACATTTGAGTTCCTTCAGAACTATCGGATGTATGCCATCTGGGCCTGGCGATTTATCAGTTTTTAAATTATCTGTCAGTCGTAGGACCTCCTCTCTCATCACCTCAATCTGACTCAGGTCTTTCAACATCCCTCCCAAAATCAGCTGTTTTGGAATGGACAAGCACTTCTCATCTTCCACAGTGAAGACAGAGGCAAAAAATGCATTCAGCTTCTCAGCCATTTCCCTATCATCCTTCACTACTACTTTTGCCCCTTGGTCATCCAAGGGCCCCACTGCCTCCCTGGCTGGTTTCCTGCTTCTAATGTATTTGAAGAAAGTTTTATTGTTGGTCTTTATGTTTAACGCTATATGCTCCTCATATTCCCTTTTTGCCTGCCTGATCACAGACTTGCATTTTATTTGCCACAGCCTGTGTTCCCTTTTATCAGCCTCACTGAGACAAGCTTTCCCCCGCTTAAATGTATCCTTTTTACCTTTTATGGCTTCCCCCTCTTGTTCCAAAAAGCATCCCAGTGCCTAACAAACTTGAACCCTTCCCCCCATACCATTGTCTCATCCATGCATTAAGACTCTTGATCTGTGCCTGTCTCTCCGGCCCTGCACATGGAACAGGTAGCACTTCTGAGAAGGCTACCTTGGAGGTCCTGGCATTGAGTTTCCTGCCCAGTAGCCTAAATTTCTCCTCCAGGTAAAAGGCAGACCTCACAGTGGCTACTACCTGGGCCTCCATCGTTAAGGAGGCATCCAGGAGCACTCCCGGACTCCTAACCTCCGGCGCTGGCACCAACAGTGCTCCATTGAAGTTCAGGAGAGGGATCCCTAGCCTTGGTCCACTCCGACTCAGGCACAGGACCTCCATCTTCATCGGATTCAATTTCAGTCAACTCAGTCTGAGCCAAACAGCCACGGCTGTCAACGCCAGGTCCAGATCTCCTGGACTAGAGTCTGACTGGCTGTCCAACAACAGATAGAGCTGGGTGTCATCCGCATACTGGTGACAACCCAGTCCATGCCTCTGGGCAATTTTGGCAAAGGGGCTTATATAGATGTTAAATTACACTGGGGAGAGCACCGCTTCTTGGGGCACTCCACAAATAAGTGGGTGCCTTCCGGATAGGTGTTTCCCAATGGCCACCCTTTGTCCCCGACCCTGAAGGAACAAGAAGAGCCACTGCAAGGCAAACCTTGAATCCTGGTGTCAGCAAGGCGGTGGATCAGCAATTGATGGTTGACCATATTGAACGCTGCCGACAGGTCTAACAACAACAACACTGCTGTACCACCTCGATCCAGATGCCTCCAGAGATCGTCTGAGAGGGTACCAGGACTGTCTCTGTCCCATGGCCTGGTCGGATTAAGGGGGGAAATCAGATAATAGAAAAAAGAGAGATGTTTTGTAACTATAAAGAAGGTGTTAAGCTTGTAATTTTACTTGTATTTGTTGTAGAAAAAATTGGAAGCCACTTCTTTATAGAGAATATAAATATTTCATTTTTCCTTATCTTTTCTTCTTTTTATCCTTTTCCCCCCTTCAGTTTTGTATTTCTAATTTGTTTTTAAATATCTGTTGTTAGTTTTTATCTTTCAGTTTAAAAATTCTCAATTAAAAATTATTTTTAAAAAGAACTATTATTTGGACACTTGATTTTTTCCTTATACGTGCATCCAGAATTTCTCAAGATATGTTCAACGTATATCCAACTGAAGGTGTGATGGAAATTACACTTTTATCCTGGTACTGGTCCCTGTTTTCATTTGTAAAGTGTGTGCATGTTGGCTCTTTATCATAAACAAGGTTGTATGTGCGTTCAACACTAACACTCAATATTTGAGTCCAGTGGCACCTTTAAGACCAACAAAGTTTAATTCTGGGTATAAGCTTTTGTGTTTATGCGCACTTCTTCAGATACCATCCAAATGTAAGCATAAGGATTTGAATGGTTTGTGACTTGCTTATTTTTTAAAAAAATTCCACATTGTATGTATTAACAAAACACTCCCATCTTCCCTATTAAACCCTTGTTATTTCAAGCAGGGGCTTAAATCTCTGTCACCAAAACCAAAATGGCTTAATAGTAATGTCCTCCTGACAACTAAACCCCACCCTCTCTCTCTTCCTATATGTAATGACTGAGGAATTTCTGTTTCACTGTATCTGAAGAAGTATAAGTACATGCAAGTATGGTTTATATAACCATAAACATTTTGTGGTTGGCTCCACCTGCTATAGCAGCCATTTTGTGACTGACTCCACCTCCAGGGACAGCCATTTTGTGATTGTGCCCGCCCACTGCCCTGTGTCACAATTCCAAAGGTGCTCACAGGCTCAAAAAGGTTGGGGACCCCGTAATAGTGAATATGCCCACACTACAAAGTTTGTCTCGGTGATAAGAGTATGGATCTACATAAAAAAACACACTTCTCTTTGGATGCATTGATAATCAAAGGGGATTTCCTTAAAATCTCCCAAATGAAGTATGGCTTTTTTCTTTTTTAACTGACACTACTCTGATGCCTTGAACAACAGCTTTTTACACAGAAGTTAAACGGACAAAAGTTTCCCTGGTATAGACACAAAAGATGGGTAAAATTCCATCTTCTTGATTTCTGCATGTCAGAATGCTTATTAAAGGCATAAAAGCACAGCCATTGAAAAAGCATCATGTTGGCTTCCAGTTAATGGCGACCCACTAGTGGACGTCTCCCTGGGACCTCCTGGGGAGGTGACCCGTGCACCAGCGGTTGGGGGGGGGCGATTGTTCACCCCCCCCAGGAGCCTTGTGAATAGGCTCCTAGCCATGGGGCTTTTGAAGGGTGACCTCTTTGCCAGCTCGATGCTGGGGAATTGAGGTGCTATTCCACATGACGGTCCAGCCGCCAACTGGAACAAACATTGGAGATCGAGCAATTTACACGTACCTTTGGCGAGGTCTTCGGATTGACAATTAACAGTGAGTCGAGTTAAATGATAACACTCGGATTATAAAAGAAAGCTCCCCTGAGAATGGCGAGATGAGCGAGCGGGGGAGGGGCCACTCCCAGACGCATAAACGAAGCAACGTTTTTAAAAGGGGGAGTTGATGTATAAGCGGGGGAAACTGTTTTGGGAAGCACACCAGAGTGCCAAAAAAAGGTTGGGCAAAAAGCAGAGACTTTAGCAGACTCTTCTTAAAAGTAAACAATTTGCTAACATGACGGGGAAAAGACCGGAGAAGAACAGACAAACAAAACTAAAAACCCCTGGAAGTCAGAGCCCCCAGCCAGAAGAGATTACTGACCTTCCTAAATTGTTAGCTGATTCCATGCGCCCTCTACCGGATCAGATGACGAATATCAACCAACAGTTGACAACATTAAATCAGAACTTTGCAGCTCAGCAGCTCCAACTGAATGAAACCAAAAAATTGGTAGAGCAAACAGAGGTCAAGGTGAAGGAAATGGATGCCACATAAAAAAAGATTTTAAAAAGGGTGCAGTTGTTGGAAAAGAACCAAGTTTCTTCTGAATCTCAGGTTTGGCAAATGCAAATGGAGAAAGCTAACTTTGTTCTTCAATTTCAAGGAATTGCTGAGGCTAAGAATGAGAATCTAAAACAAATTTTGAGTGAGGCATTGGCTCCAATGGCAGATTTAAAAGCGGAAGATCTTATAAGCGAAATGGATGTGGTCTGTAGAGCCTATTCTGTTTACATCAAAAAGAATAATCTGCCTAGTGAGATAGTGGTAAGATTCTCAAAGAGACACGTGAGGGATCAAATCCTTAAAGCAAAATCAGGAGTACCCTTGAGAATTGGAGGGAATACCATCAGGATTTTAAAAGACATTCCATTTGAAATAAGGAAGAAGATGAAGGAATATAAGGACTTGATCATGTTTTTACAAACAAACAGCATCCCTTACAGATGGTTGGCCCCTGAAGGGGTCCTTTTTAAGCTTAAGGATAAAAAAGAATTGATTGACTCTGTTTCCAAAGTGTGGGAGTTCCTGAGACTGCAACCGGGATTGTCCGGGAAGTAAGGCAAAGAAGATAGAGACAGTAAATCTAGCAATGCCACTTCACCTAATGGTTCTTCTGGCGAGGACTCTGCCTCCGAGAAAGGGGCAGTGGCCCCTAAGCGTGGTTACCAGTTGAAGAATAGAAGGGATAAAAGAAGATGAAGACTGAGGAACTTTGATTTGTGCCTTATATGCATTACTAAATGGGGATGTTCTTGGGTTTTCCCCTAAACAATAAAATTATTAACGAGTATACAGATGACTAATATAGTGTAGACAACCATATTCAATGTAATAATAGCTTTATAGACTAAAATTGACATAAGATGTTGTAATGATCTCCTATACTTGGGTTTTTAGTGGTTTTCTTTTCTTTCTCCCTTAGCTGTAGTTTTCCTCTTCCTTTTTTCATTGTAGTTTATAGAAAATGCAATAAAAAAATCCCCTTTGGGGGGCCAAAAAAAAAAGAAAGAAAAAGAAAAGGTGTCATGTTTCATAAAGTGATTTATTGTGAAACAGTATACTATCAGGGCTATTTTTGCACAGGAACGCCCCTGAACGGCGTTCTGGCTGGCTTCTGAGTTGGCCATGCAGCTTCAGAAGCGACCGTGAAATCTAGACTGTAGACGAAAGAATCACTCCTCTTGATACCTCCCCTCTCCCACATGCCTCAAAATGGCCGCCAGCCTGCAGACCTCCTGCCCAACTCAAAGATGTTGATTACAGCACCTTCCCCCTGCCTCTCTGATCCACTAGGGCTTTGCCTTTCTAGACCACATGACCTGCAACAGCCAATCACTCCTTGGCTTTCTGTGGGAGCAGCAATGGCTTTCCCAGTTGAATTTGTGAGACCCACAGAAAGCAATTGGCCACCTCAGTGCAAATCCTGGTGTACCTGAATGCAAAGAAGCAGAAGGACTACACAGTGGGCTGGCCAAGCAGCCTCTGGGCACTTAAGGTGGGAGGGGAACAGTCCCCGGCAGCTGGAATGGTGCTTTGGAGACTGGAAACCCAGTTCAGTCTCAAGACTTATCTTAGGCGCCCTCTCTTGCCCCACTGTGCCTACCTCGCAGGGCTGTTGGGAGGACAGGGGGAGAGAGAGAGACAGAGGCGTAGGGGCCGAGGAAGTCTTGTGGAGCCTCTTCCCCTCCTTTTCCGGCCTGTGCCGAGGCACAGGGGCTGGGGAAGGCCTGCGGACCCCCCCTGTCTTTCCCGGCCCGCGTGTGTGTGTGCGTCTCTGCCCCTCTGTGTGTTTATGTGTGTAGTGTATCCACGGGGCAACATGGACTCGGGACAGCCATGTGCGTGGACTGGTTAAGAAGGGCCTGAGCTTCACCCCAATAGACAATAGTCTGCAGGCTCCTAGCTCCCTTCCAATCATGGAGCCAGGGATAATTGAATCACTGTAAATAACGAATCACACGGTGTTGTGTGTCTTGGGGTGTGGGTTCACTGGGAATAAAAGCCGGCCTGCAAGCCGGCTTCTCTTCGTCTTGTTCTGTAACTAATAAAGTATGTGAGAGTTGAAAGCACTCGTCAGTCTCAGTACTTTTCACTGGTGACGAAGGTGGGATGCCAACTCCCTCCATGAACAATGACCACAAAGACAAGCATCGCATCGCTGACTCCAAGAGCAGCACCGCACCGCTCACCGCAACCGAAGCCACGCTTCCGAGCACCACATCGAGCCTGCCACTCCCCACACCACTCCCGATTCTCACCGCTGACCCCAAGAGCAGCGCGTCCTCCGCCCGGCTTCAAAGCTCAGACCCGACCATTGCAACCCCTGGCAACTCACACCACCGCTCGCCCACCCGGGGTAAGATGGCCGCGCCTACCGTCCACCTCCAGGCCTTCGATATCTCCCAACCTCAGAAATGGGACACCTGGCTGGAGACCCTGGAGAACCACTTTAGCTACCATGATGTGGTGGACGAGGAAGAAAAGAAGTCCCTATTCCTCAGTGTCTGCGGCATAGACACCCTCCTCTTCCTGCGGGATCTCATCAACTCCTGGACCACCAAGGAGGAGTTGTACGCAGTGCTGGTGAAGGCCCTAACGGACCACTTCTCACCCAAGCCAACCAAGTTTGTAGAGCAGCTGGGGTTCTTTGCGAGGGTCCAGGGGCCAGACGAGTCCACCACAGACTTCGGCAGGCGACCATGAGATGTGCTTTCCCAAGCCTCTTGGACACGTTGCTCAACCAGTTTCTCGTGGGCCTCTGCGCGCCCAAGCTGCGATGGAAACTGGCCAGCAACAACGACCTCAACCTGGATAAGGCCATCCAGGAGGCTGCGGCTTATGAGAAGGCCCACCAAGACCGTCCCGGCTCGGCGGTCCACTGCACACTAGCCACGCGGGGATCCGACGTCTTGGAAGATGAGGAGGTACTCCAGGTCCACCGACGCCCATCACAACAACCTCACCAAACCCAAGAGGCCAAGCCCCAGCCCACCATAGCTTGCGCAAGCTGCAGCAACGCACACAAGCATCGGACCTGCCAGTTCCGCACCACGATCTGCCGGTCGTGCAACAAATCGGGACACATCAAGAAGGTCTGCCGCTCCAAGGGGCAATGGACGAACCTCATGGCACAGATCGATGCAGAGGATCTACACACCGTTTCAATCAACCACCACCAGACGGTATGTAACTTGCCCCCCGACAGCCCGGACAAGGTGCATGTGACTGTCCTGATTGAGGGGTCCCCCTGCCGGATGGAAATTGACTCCGGCTCGTTGTATTCCATAATCTTGGTCGAGACCCTCCGCAACCTATGCCTGAAGGGGGGACCCCAGTTGCACAAGCCACAGGGTCTCCTGTTACGGAACTTTAATAAAAACCCTCTGGCGGTCCGTGGCTGGGGCAAGTTCCGGGTCCAGTTCAAGGGCTTCTCAGGGCTGCTGGACCTGGTGGTGGTGGAAGGGCACCTCACCAGCTTGCTGGGACTTTCATGGTTCAAGCCCCTGGACTCCAGATATCGGGGCTTAACCAAATCTGGGCAGCTAACTGGGATGCTGTCTGCCAGGAGTTCCCAAAAGTGTTCAATGGGACCCTAGGATGGTACACCGGGGACCCGATTTCCCTGGATCTGGACCCGGCCATCCGCCCCATCCGCATCAAGGCACGGGTCCCTCCCATTGCAATGCGGGCAAAAATGGAGGCCGAGCTTGATTGCCTTGTCAAACAGGGGGTGTTAGAGCCAGTTGCATCCGCGCGCTGGGAAACACCTATAGTCATGACGGTAAAGCCGAACGGGGAGGTGCGGATCTGTGCGGATTATAAATGCACCCTGAACAAGGCCCTGCAGAACCCCGCTTACCCGGTCCCAGTGGTGAGCCATGTCCTTGCTCCCCTGGCAGGGGCCAAGGTCTTTGGTAAGCTCAATTTGGCACAGGCTTACCAACAGCTGCCTGTTGATGCTGCCGCCGCCGAGGCCCAGACCATCATGACCCACAAAGGGGCTTTCCGGGTCACGCGGCTACAGTTTTTTGGGGGGGTGGCTCCCGGGATTTTTCAGTCTTTCATGGACTCTCTCCTTAAAGGCATTCCTGGAGTCCAACCTTTTCTAGATGACGTGATCGTCGCAGCGCTGGACACCATTGTCTTCGCTGACCGTCTCTGCCAGGTCCTTCAACGGTTCGACGCCGCCAGACTCAAGGTGAAACAGGAGAAATGCCTCCTCGGAGTACCCTGCATCGAATTTCTGGAGTTTGCAGTGGATGCCCAAGGCATCCATCCTACAGAGGACAAGGTTAAAACCATCACCCAGGCCCCGCCTCCCTCCTCCAAAGCAGAATTGCAGGCTTTCTTAGGCCTGCTCAACTTTTATCACTCATTTCTGCCCCTCAAGGCGGCTGTGGCGGAGCCGCTCCATTGCCTCCTCGACAAAGATATGCCTTGGGAGTGGGGGCCGGTGCACGCGGCAGCATTCCAGGGCATCAAAGACTTGCTGGAGTCCAACGCGGTCCTTCACCACTTCACGGAGTCGCTCCCGGTGGTCCTCGCCTGCGACGCCTCTCCATACAGGGTCGGGGCAGTCCTGGGCCACCGGTTGCCGGATGGCCGGGAGGTCACGGTTGCATACTATTCACAAACTTTGTCCTTGGTGGAGCGGAACTACGCTCAAATAGACAAGGAGGCGCTGGCGATAGTGGCTGGGGTGAAGAATTTTCACCATTATCTCTACGGCCGGCCTGTCGAAATCGTAACAGACCACAAGCTGCTCCTGGGACTCCTAGCCACAGACCGCCAAACCCTGCAGATGGTCTCGCCCTGTGAGGTGGTCCATTTTCCTATCAGGATACACATACTCCCTCACCCATCAGCCTGGGAAGGCTATGGGGCACGCGGACGCCCTCAGCTGCCTTCCCCTGGCTGTCATGGACCCTGACCCGGCCCCTGAACACATGGTCGCCCTTGTGGAGGCACTTCCCGATCAGCCGGTCCATGTGCGGGAAGTGGCCCGACTCTTGGCCCGGGACACCATCCTCTGCCGCGTCCTGGACTGGGTGGGGAGGGGGTGGCCTGTGGCCAAGCAGGGCCCCGAGTTTGCCCCTTTTGCTGTCCACAAACATGAACTCTCCACATATAAGGGGTGCTTGATGTGGGGAGGCAAGGTGGTGATTCCGGCCCCATTCCAGCAACGGGTGCTGGAGGCGCTACACGAACATCACTCGGGAGTAGTACGCATGAAGGCGCTAGCTAGAAGCTACGTCTGGTGGCCAGGCCTCGACAAGGACATCGAGGACAAGGTGAAAAGATGCCAGCCCTGCCAGGCCTCACACCCCGATCCACCGCGAGCTCTGGAGAGAGCCTGGGAGTCCTCCCATTGTCCCTGGTCCCGGCTCCACCTGGATTTCGCGGGGCTGTTCCAGGGGCAGATTTTCTTTATACTAGTCGACGCCAACAGCAAGTGGCCAGAGGTCGTCCTGGTACCATCCACCTCCTCGAAATCCGCCATCCGGGCTATGTGGTGGATCTTCAGCACCCAGGGCCTCCCGGACATGCTGGTCACTGACAACGGCACCACTTTCACCTCCCGGGAGTTCCAGGATTTCACCGTGTATTACGGAATCCGGCACGTGCGTTCTGCACTGTTCCATCCCGCCACAAACGGCCAAGCGGAAAGAATGGTCCGGATGGCCAAGGACGCTCTACAGCGGCTCGACTCCCCGGATTGGGAATACAAGATAGTGTCCTTCCTTTTTGGACAATGCATCACACCACACTCCACTATGGGACGAAGTCCAGCAGAACTCCTCCTGGGGCGCCGCCTCATGACACGCATGGACAGGCTGCACCCGGATAGGGGACAGAGGACCAGGAGGCCGCCCAAGGGTTCTTCCCCGAGGACCCGGTGTATGCCTGTAACTACACAGCGGGTCCCCCGTGAGTGCCGGCATGGGTGGTTCGGGTCAGGGGGCCCCATTCGTACGAGGTCTCCTGTGAGGACGGTACAGGGCTTCACTGCCACATCGACCAGCTCCGCCGTCGGGTGGCGCTGCGAGAGCCAGACGACTTGGAGGCCCCCGAACCCCAGGAGGATGAAGAGCCAAGACCGCCACCACGGGAACCCAGCCCGGCGGAAGGTGTCGCCGCAGCACCCATCGTCCCGTCTCCCGATGCCCCGACTGCTACGGACGATGCCATGACAGCTGCTTCCCATCCACCGGTACTGGTAGGCTCCCCAACCCAGACCCAGACGCTGGCATCCCCGGCGGCACCGGGTCTCAGACACTCCACAAGGAATAGGAAGCCTCCGGCTTACTTGAAGGACTTTGTGTGCGGGTGCATCACGGATCAAGGGGGGAGGGGTGTAGTGTATCCACGGGGCAACATGGACTCGGGACAGCCATGTGCGCGGACTGGTTTAAACTGGTCCGCCATGCGGCCAGGTGAAGGGCCTGAGCTTCGCCCCAAAAGACAATAGTCTGCAGGCTCCTAGCTCCCTTCCAATCGGGGAGCCAGGGATAATTGAATCACTGTAAATAATGAATCACGCGGTGTTGTGTGTGTTGGGGTGTGGGTTCACTGGGAATAAAAGCCAGCCTGCAAGCCGGCTTCTCTTCATCTTGTTCTGTAACTAATAAAGTATGTGAGAGCTGAAATCACTCGTCAGTCTCAGTACATTTTCAGTGTGTATGTGTCTGTCCCCTGTGTGTGTCTCTCTCTACTCCTCTGTGAGTCTCTCTCTCTCTCTCTCTCTCTCTCTCTCTCTCTCTCTCTCTCTGCCCCTCTGTGTCTGTGTCTGTGTCTCTCTGCCCCCCTCTCTCTGTGTTTGTGTGTCTCTCTCTGCCCCTCTGTGTGTGCGCGCTGTGGTAAGAAATTTCAGAAATATAGAAGGTTTGGGTTTTAAAATGAACCAAATAGTTTATAAAATCCATGTATCTGTCTCTGTCTTTGCTAGCAAACTGCTTTGGTCTGTTGTCACTGAACAAAATCCCAGGAGTCTGTGCAAAATCCTTGTTCCAGGCAAAGCACCCCTCTCTGTCACGTACAAAGTTCACTCATTCCACTCCCAGGATCTAAATCAATGTAAATTCCCTTAGGTGTGAGACCCATTATATGCATTTAAACCATAAATCCCATCTGGCAGGAAAAGCCATTTGGGCAGTGACAGACTTCAATCCATCTGATACAGGGATTCACACCCCTACTCCCATCCCAAAGATAACATGAAAGAATGGTTTTATCTTCAATGCTGGGAACACCAGGAAAAACACAATAACACCATTCCTGGTTCTGTAAGGCAACTTTTGTTGTGTGAGACACAAGAAAGCAATTTCCTTGCAAATATCCTCAACTTCAAGATTTCAATTTACAACTGTAATTTGATTATTGGGGATCTTTTTTGATCTTTCGGGTATAAAGACTGGGCAGTCCCAACAGACTTCGCTGGCTCTTGAAGGAACCAGGAGAGATTTTGCTCCCTGGAGTCTTTGGGAGTCAGCCCGAAAGGCCTTTCGTTTTCTGCATGCTCTTGGGGGGGGAACTTTGCTTGCATGTTTATTGTCTATATTTTTCACTATCAATGTTTAAGAAATAGGATTGTACTGTGTTGGCAGTTGGTTTGGCGTCTTGCTAACCACCTTGCCTGGTAAACCTTTGGATGTTTTCTTAATAAAGATAAGTTTTATTTTAAGAAGAGACCTTTTGCTAAAAGTGTCTCTGCCAGCGTTTGGGGGTTTCCTAGCTTGCATCTATTGCCTTTGGTAAGGAGGCGACACTCAGGGAACACACGAACCAAGAGGGAGAGGTGTGGGTGGCACGGGTGAACACATTCACAAGACACGTGCAGCCCCATTATTCTCACAACAAAATGGTGCCGTGACTCGGATCCCTATGCCTCAGAAGGAGACCCATCGCTGGACTTGTAAGTATTAACCTTTCTTTCTATCCTGTCTTTTCTAAAAGTGATTCCTGAAGGGTGCCTTTAGTGAGAGGCCTTCAGAAGAGGCAAGGAAGCCTGTGGGAAGTGTTTTAGCGCGCTGTAGACGCCCAGTAGCCAGAATCAGCTGGTCTGATTGCTAGCTGGAAGGGGCCACTGTAGTCAGGGTCCATACTCTCTGTTACGCTGAAGGTATAAGGCGTTTGGCCACCTTGCTAACAGATTGAGCTAATATCTCACTACCCTGCTCCTTTGTCCACAGGAGTCAGTCTCCTTTGGCCAAAAGCAGGACTGAGCACTTGAAGCTCGCTTTATTTTTTCCTCTCCATTCTTTCCTTTTTTTATAGTAAGTACGGGTGGGATAAGTGTGTGGATGTGTGAGATGACGGCTGTGATTATAGGTTTATGATGGGTGTGCATGAATCCCCTCCCTTCCCGGCCAAAAACTTGGGGCAGCTGTCCGGGGTGATAGTGGAAGCACCCCGGCCCCCAGCGAAGGAGGAAGTAGGTTCCCCTGCTTTCTTTAGCTGGTGAAGTCACAGCTGACACATAGTTCGCACTATCACTACACGCTCCTGTCTTCCACACCATCTATGAATCCCGGTGTGTCTGTATAAGAGCATCCCTTTGCTCCGTGTGATTGCATACTCTTTCCTCCGTGTGTTTGCATAAGGGCAGTTGCGTGCTGCTCTGAGTGCTCCGTGTGAGTGTAATAAGGGCAGTTGTGTGCTGCTCTGAGTGGGATAGCATGATTGTGTGTGTAACGGGATTTTGAAATGGGAGGGAACTCTAGTAAGTTGTGTGCAGCTACCCCCTTGGAGATCATGGTGGCACATTATGACCCAGAGCTGGGGAGCACTCCCCTGCTGGGCCAGTTTGGTTTGTAACATAAGTTTGCTCCTCAGATCCGAGAATCTGAAGTCAGGGAGACCCCAGGAATCAGGGTCCTTTTCCCTTTGGTGGCCATTGGCCAATTAGGTTATTGTAATGTAAGTTTGTTCCTCAGATCCGAGAATCTGAAGTTAGGCAAAAATGCTAAGTTAAAAGTAAGAGAAAGTCTGACCTTGTAATCAAGATCCTCTCTCTCAAATTCCCCTTTCCCAAATGGAAGGAGACCTGGAAAGGGTGCAAAATGCCAGGCAGTCTTTTTAGAAATCAAACTGCCTTGCTCCCTAGCCTCTTAAGTAAAACCCAGCAGGCAGAAGTAAGTCACCAGTCTTGCCCTGCTGAGATTAAATTCCCCTGAAACAGCGGCTTGAGACCCTGGTTGCATTTGCACCCCATGTGATGCTGCTAGAACTCTTAGAAAAGAAAAGAAAAATCCCTAAAATTCCTGTAATCCTGAACAGAATAGTGAGAATCCTGTAGTTTATGCTAAAACCAAGACAATAGTAAGGCAAAAACAGAAAATTAGGAAAATAGAAGCCCTAAAATACCCCACTGAAACTTCTGGGAATGACCAGGTCAATTCCCAGTATAGAAACAGAAGCAGTTGGAAAGTACAGCCACTTAATGGCTGGAGCAAAATAAATGAGACAGTGAATGCCCAAAGTAAAACCTCCCCCCGTTCCAACCCCAAACTGGGTAAGGAATGGAGTGTACACAGGACTTCCCTGTGGAAAGAACTTAGAAAGAAAGAAAAAAAACCTCATCCCTTAGCTTACTGCTCAGAGAATGGCATCTCCCTTTGGTAATGCCAGCCTCCAGGCAAGACATGGAGCTCTCCTGGAGTTATAGCAAATCTCCAGGCTGCAGAGTCCAGTTCCTCTGCAGAAAATGAGTGTTTGAGGGAGAGGGAAGACTGTATAATTTTTTCCCCACTGGAGTCTCCATCCTTCTTCAGACCTCCACCTAGATCTCCAGGAATCTCCCACCTGGACCTGGCAACCTTACTTAAAGCTCAACAAGACCAAGGAGTCCAAAAATATGTGACTTTAATATAAGTAAAGAACCTTAGCTGCAGAACTCAGGCCCCAGAAAGAACTTGAATTCAGTGGTGATAAAACAGTGCAGCTATGTCACCAACATTCCCAAAACATGCTTAAATACTTGAGAAATGAAGTACAATACAAATGTGACATCAGAAATAGTCTTTCTATAATTACTGGCATAATTGAGAGAACTTGAGAAAATTCTGTACCTCTGGATTTACCTTTTAAAATATAGAATTCTAGAAATCCCATTCTCTTCCCAAATACCTTTGGGAGAGAACTGGATCCATTTCAGTCATGTTTAAAACAGCCAAAAGAGCTGAAATTTAACACTTGCCTAATCAGGCAATGTTTGCAGTCCAAAAAGGAAAATGAGAAATAATTTTCCCCTTCCCAAACCTAAATGGGCATGAATGGCAGGGAAATCCTAAAATAAGAAATATAACTTTTATTTTGAAAATGGAAGCTCCTAAGCTTTAGTCTTTCTGTAAATTTCCAATAGTCCATTGGGACGCCACCCTCCAGGTAGGACCTGGAGACTCCCCAGAATTATAGCCTTAGGCAGCTATAGTTCACCTGGAGCACTTGGGAAATGGGGGAAGCCCCCCCCCCCGCATAACCTTCTTCCATCTGAAACCTCTGTATGCCCAATGTATTGTCTTTGTTTTGTATCATAATAACAAGCCTTTAAAGGCTGCCCTTTTATATGTTTTAGAAAAATGCCACTTTATTTGGAAATCTTTTGTTTAAACTTTTAATAGCCCTGCCTCAGGAGTAACTGAGGGGCAAACACAGTTTTAAGCGGCACATTTTAAAACTTCTGAGCCCCAGCAGTGAGTTAGTTCCCATGTCTGCAAGAAGCAGCAAAATCTTCATTTTGGGCACAAACGTAGAGCCTCCAGCTTCCAGTGCAGTGAAAACTGAAGTAGCACTGCTTGGCACAACCCAGGCAGACTCTCTCCTTTCAGCTGCCTTTGAGGGAAAAGAAAAAAATTGAGCCCAATTTCAGCCTTACCTGACAAAAGAAGTTAACCCCTTTTGTAAATTTTCCATAATCCAAAGAGCTAGCAGCATTGAGATAAGATAGAGAGTAATTTCCCTCTGCAGCCAGAGAGGGAGAAAAGGGTTTTTTGGGGGGTTGTTTTTTCTTTGTTTTTTTTTATTAATTAAATAATAGATGAATAACTTTTTCTGAATCTCAGAAGCAATTCTGCTAACATCTTTTAGTCTGTTTTGTGAATTCACAGAGAGTTCTGTAGATTCAAGGAGGGGGGGAGTCAGTGGTAAAATTTTGTGTTCCACCTCCAAACTTTTTTGAATCACAGCAGCAATTCTGCTAAAAACTTTTGAGACGCATGGAAAATTCAAAATTGGCCACGTGGCACATAGTTTGCGATAAAGCCTCCCCAGACAGAGGCAGTCTATCTGAGAGACCTCTCCATTTAGGAAAAATGCCTGGGTGGAAAAGGAGCATACATTCTCATGTTTTTGTTTTTATAAGTATTACAGTATTTTTTTAAGGTCTATTTTGTAATGGTGTTTTTACAGAAATCTTCAACATTTTAAAATTGGGTTTCAGTCCCCTTTTGAAAGATACCCTGAAGTTTTCCCTATGCCAAAGCAAATATATATATATATATATATATTTGGGTCTAAAAGTTCTTTTTATTGTTGTTGCTATTTTTAAAGCTTTAATTATCTATAAAGCGTATTTTGTAATTTATATATATATATATATATATATAGAAGTCTTTCCTCATAAAACAGGAAGTCCTTTCCCTTGCATTCTCTTCATTGTAGTTTTTCTTGAGTATATCTCTTTTCAGGAATCCTTTATTTCCAAGAATTCTATTTCTATTTCATTATTATGGTACTGTTTCTCCCTCTTAATCCTTTTCTCATGTTAGTATAAATTTAATGTGTTATTCTTCCATTCTTTTAGAAGTGGATCTCTTTTAGCTCTCTCTTTTTCATAATAAACGTTCTCTTTGCTTTTGTGATTCGCTGTTCTCTTACAGCCACAACTTCTGTGCTCATGTCTCTCTTTTAGTATTGAGGATAGTTTAGCCACTGAATGTTCAGCCTGGTTTCTACCAGTAAGGAAAGAAGCTCTACTTGCTCAGGGTAATTGTTTGCTGGCACAAAGCTTGTGCCAGAGACACAGCATTTTGTGTGTGTGCGTGTTGTGATCTTTTTTGGCTGACTTCTTAAGTCATAACGAATTCTGTGAGACTTATCAAGGGCTACTGTTTCTTCTCTTGTCTTGGATTTCCAATCCAGTCTATAAGCCAGCTACTTGATGAAATATCTCTGCCACTCATGCTGTATTCTTTTATCTTTGTTTTTATGTACACCTTGTATGCACAGAGGACTACTTCTAACACAAATTTTATGCCTGAGATACTGTGCCTACAGCACAGTTCGCCATGTACCCTACAATAGGGCTTCCTTTTTGGGGTGCACAGTCAGTGCCTTACCATTCTAAGTTTATTTTCCTTGTTGAGTTTTATCCCTGCATGGCCACAGCTTCTTTCACTCAAATTCTTTTATATCTGGACAGACTCAGGAGCCTGAACTTACAATTGAAATCTTATGCCTGATAATACAGGTACACCTTATAAGGGGTTTTAAGAATTGTTTGGTGTGTGTGTATGTGTGTGTTAATATTTATTGCTTCCCAGCCTTTGGCAGCCCTGGCATGGGGGAGAGTGGAGATCCCTTTTTATCTCTTCTCTCCCTGACAATGCCAAGGAATCATTCCATATTTTTCCTGTGGTACCTCTAGGCCTCCAAGTAGGGCCTTCAGACGTGCTTTATGCCAGGCACCCAGACCACTGGGCCAGACTGCAATGGTCACAGTGGGAACTAATAAATAATCAAGGTGTAAATACAAGGAAAATGTGGGTTTTATATGCAAAGACCATGCTTTTGAGGTGCATCATCCTTATCTGACTCTGCAGTTAGATTCTGCTAAACACACACCCTGGTTACAGCTTTCATTGCAAACCATCAAAAGGGATGGAGACACATTCTCCATGGTTATTTCACGCAATGGCAAGGAAATAACAGATCTAGGCAAAGAATTTAAGGGCTTCTTGGCTGGAGTCCAAGGGCGACGGGCTTTTTAAATCTAGCCCTGCACCCCATAGTAATCATTGGGATTCCATGCATTGCATTAATTGGATTGGGGTATTGGGTCAAAACTCAGATCAGCATAATTAAAACCCTCACCAGTTTCACTCAATATCCAGCATTCAGGTGCTTGGAGCCTGAAGTTTCTTCCCCATTATCCCCGTTCCCTCCCCCTCCTTTCCCTTTTCCTTCCTGATAATAAAATTGACTTAGATCCAGCCATTCATTTGTAAGGGAGCACGGGTTTTGAAACCCTGCCACCCTTCATCCACCACAGGTGGGGAAAGGCGGTTCAGCACTGGGTTTTTCTGCCAGCAGCGTTGCAACCCTGTGTCATATTATGCCTGCTGGATGCCATGCTCCAGCTGGCAGAGCTTGCGGTCATTCTTTATGTTATCTTTTAAATGAAACACAAATGTTACAAATGGGGGTGTAGGCATCCCTGGGACTCTTCCCCACCTTTTTATAATAGCATCCACACAAGTACAATAAGCAACTCCTGAGAAAGAAAAGGACTATGTTATATTTTTGTTCTCCTGGGCAGGAGACCAGGAGACCTGGAGAATGCCAATAAGGCCCACTTTGTGACCCTCATGGGAATGGGGGGGAGTAGCAACCCAGTTCTTTAAATAAATCCATTTAGAAGAGACCCAGGCTTGCCTCACTTGCCAACAGTTTGCCTTAAAACCATAAGGGAAAATGAGAACCTATCCTTTGGGTTTTGAGGTTGGGGTTTTGTTTTGTACATCTTTGCATTATGTTCACATTATTTTTATTAAATTGTTTATTATTTAGTGATTAAATGTAATAGTGAAATAAGTAATTATAGATTTAGGTAAAGATTTAGTGTTAGGACTTTGAATTACCAGCAACAATAAGGCTAAGTCAATTAGTGCAACAGTAGACTTGCGGCCTCTTTCAGACTACACAGCCTATGTGACTAAATATTTATTTTTGACCCATCTTTTTAAAAGGGTGCCCATGGGAAACCCCAATCTTCCAACTCTGTCTCGGCTGATAAGGCTTGCCAACCTGACCATCCAGTCTGGCTATTGATGCAGCACCAAAGCATTCAGTTGTCCATCACTGGGAAAGCCTCTTGTGATGTTTCTGGCCACCACCACTGCCAAAGAACGAGGGAACCAACATCTGGACTTCACGCCTCTCACGCATGACGGGTTGTGTCTCCAGTGGAACCCAACAGTCGATCCAGACGCCTATCTGGACCTGCAGCAGGTGGAAGTGACAGAAGCCGAGGCCCTACCCAGACCTGACACACTTTGTTACCCGTGTCAGACCAGCAGCCGTCCCTGCTCCAGTCGTTCCAGTTACAGCGGAACCCTGCAATCTGCATCCTTGCAGGCGACGTTTGCATGCCTGCCACCTGCACAAGCCATCTTGACATGCAGAGCCAGCACCCTGTTGTTCCAGCCAGTGTTTTGTTGTTTCAGTTGTGTTCCAGTTTGTTCCAGTTTGACCCAGCCTTTGTTCCAGCTTTGTTCCTGAACTTTGACTTTGTTCCTGAATAATAAAGTTTGCAAGCCACCAGCCGACACAGAACTCTTATGCCAGCTCAGGACTCTAGGGATAGTGAGAGTGACTATAGTGAGTTTGAGTTTAATGAACCAAGATCTTCCAGTGAACTTTCTCCATTCACCCCATTAGAGACTTTTAGTACTGACTCTAACGAATTTAGTGAACCTAGATTCACTACTGAACTATTTCCAATCATTCCTGTAGAAATCACTCACTTAGAAGATTACAGCGTTCCAATTGTTTCCAATTCCAGCCTTGCATCTAGTACTGACTCTATTGCTTTTACAGTAGACAACTTTGATCTTTTATTTAACCCTTTTCATTTAGGTAATACTGGATCTGAAGAGTATTTGTGGGTTTCATTTTGTTCTAAATATTTTTATGTAGAGCAAGATTATCAGGAAGAATATTTAGCTATTTCCTCTGATCTTTTATTTAAAGAATGCAGTATTGTTAGGTGGTTTTGTAATCTTGATATGTTTTCTCACTATTTTGGGTGTAGCTAAATGTATTCCTTCTTTGTTCTCTTCCAGAATCAAAATAGTCTCTAACTCCACAGCAGCTATATCACCACAACAACGTAAAATAGACAGATGGGCCTAATAGCTTCCTGTAGCCTATTTTGTTTGGGTTCCTTTTTAAAACCCAAAAATGGGGGATTGTGGTAAGAAATTTCAGAAATATAGAAGGTTTGGGTTTTAAAATGAACCAAATAGTTTATAAAATCCATGTATCTGTCTCTGTCTTTGCTAGCAAACTGCTTTGGTCTGTTGTCACTGAACAAAATCCCAGGAGTCTGTGCAAAATCCTTGTTCCAGGCAAAGCACCCCTCTCTGTCATGTACAAAGTTCACTCATTCCACTCCCAGGATCTAAATCAATGTAAATTCCCTTAGGTGTGAGACCCATTATATGCATTTAAACCATAAATCCCATCTGGCAGGAAAAGCCATTTGGGCAGTGACAGACTTCAATCCATCTGATACAGGGATTCACACCCCTACTCCCATCCCAAAGATAACATGAAAGAATGGTTTTATCTTCAATGCTGGGAACACCAGGAAAAACACAATAACACCATTCCTGGTTCTGTAAACAAAAGGCAACTTTTGTTGTGTGAGACACAAGAAAGCAATTTCCTTGCAAATATCCTCAACTTCAAGATTTCAATTTACAACTGTAATTTGATTATTGGGGATCTTTTTTGATCTTTCGGGTATAAAGACTGGGCAGTCCCAACAGACTTCGCTGGCTCTTGAAGGAACCAGGAGAGATTTTGCTCCCTGGAGTCTTTGGGAGTCAGCCCGAAAGGCCTTTCGTTTTCTGCATGCTCTTGGGGGGGGAACTTTGCTTGCATGTTTATTGTCTATATTTTTCACTATCAATGTTTAAGAAATAGGATTGTACTGTGTTGGCAGTTGGTTTGGCGTCTTGCTAACCACCTTGCCTGGTAAACCTTTGGATGTTTTCTTAATAAAGATAAGTTTTATTTTAAGAAGAGACCTTTTGCTAAAAGTGTCTCTGCCAGCGTTTGGGGGTTTCCTAGCTTGCATCTATTGCCTTTGGTAAGGAGGCGACACTCAGGGAACACACGAACCAAGAGGGAGAGGTGTGGGTGGCACGGGTGAACACATTCACAAGACACGTGCAGCCCCATTATTCTCACAACACGCGCGTGTCTGTTTGTGTGTCTCTCTCTGCCCCTTTGTGTGTGTGTCTCTCTTTGCCCCTCTGTTCCTCTGTGTGTCTCTCTCTCTGCCCCTCTATGTGTATGTGTGTGTGTCTGTTTGTGTGTCTCTCTCTGCCCCTCTGTGTGTGTGTGTGTGTGTGTGTCTCCGCCTCTGTGTGTGTGTCTGCCCTTCTTTGTATGTCTCTCTCTGCCCCTCTGTTCCTCTGTGCGTCTCTCTGCCCATCTGTATATGTATGTGTGTGTGTGAGTCTCTGTTTGTGTCTTTTTCTCTGCCCCTCTGTGTTTGTGTGTGTGTGTGTCTGCCCCTCTGTGTGTGTGTGTGTGTGTGTCTGCCCCTCTGTGTGTGTGTGTGTCTGCCCCTCTGTGTGTGTCTCTCTCTGCCCCTGTGTTCCTCTGTGTTTCTCTCTACCCGTGTGTGTGTGTCTGTTTGTGTCTCTCTGCCCCTCTGTTTCTCTGTGTCCCTCTGTGTGTCTCCGTGTGTCTCTCTCTGTGTTTGTCTTTCTCTCTCTGTCTTTCTTAGCCTATCAAGTCAGTGTTGCTTCAGGGGGTTTCAAGCTCATACCTTGATTAAAACTTTGTTGGTCTTAAAGGTGCCACTGGATTCAAACTTTGTTAGACAGGCAGACAGTATTATTTTCTCCTTCTGCCTTCCCATGGTGTGAAATATTTGGACTTGATAGTAAAATGCAGACCTTTTTGTGTGGATTTAAGTGACTTTCTGTGGCTGGGGCCATGTGGTTGTTGTCTCTAGATGAGGCTGAATGAGGGCAACATGACTTAAGGTTCCAGAGAGTGCAAAGTGCACAGCCCCAAGGGTTTTGTCAGGCCTTTTTCTTACACAACAATAAAATTGTTGGTGGAAAGTGCCATCAAGTCACAGCTGACCGATGGTGACCTCATAGTGATTTTTAAGGCCTGAGATGTTTAGAGGTGGTTTGCCTTTGCCTTCCTCTCTGTCACAACCCTGGGCTTCCTTGGTGGTCCCCTATCCAGGTACTAACCAGGGCTGACCCTGCTTAGCTTCAGAGGGTCTGACAAGATCAGGCTAGCCAGGGCCTTCCAGGCCAGGGCAACGACAGAATGCTGGCACACTGAAGAACCGCTTAATTGGGATGATCACTGCATTTCAAAGAGGGTCAGGTCAATGATGTCTTAGACTGGTCCTTTAAAAAGAATTTTGTCAAAGAGGTTCCAGAACTCTGTTCTGGCATGTTCCCCCCGAAAAAAAGCCCTGGGAATTGTCTTGCTCACAGCAATAGGCAAAGCTTAGCTTGTATTCAGTTGAAGAAGGCAACTTGGTTATGTGTTTAATATTATTTAATATTATTATACGCGTCATGTCATGTGTATAACTCTGTTTTAGGCACACCACTCTTACAAGGGGTCAGGGTATTCATAATTTACTAGAGAAGGGAGGATGTCTTTTCCAGATAGCCCTGTGAAACATGAAGCATGCAGAATGTGTACCACTTGCTGGAGTGTTGGCAAGTGACTGAAAGAGAAACTTGCATGAGATTGTGGCTTTTCTTCCATTATTAAAAGTTTTTGCTGAGCATATAAAAAAAGCTGTGATCTTGCACAAGTGTGGCTGGATGACCACACTTCTGTTAACATGGGGTGTGGCCTAATATGCTAATGAGCTGTGGTGCCAGGGTGTGGCCTAATATGCTAATGAGTTTCTTCTGAGTTTTTTCTACCAGAAAAGCCCTGGCTTTAGACATACTAATTTCCACTGGAGTTGACCAGATGATCTTCCCCCAAAACACCAAACTTGGCAAGGGATTTTTGATGAATAGTGCAGGAGTTCTGGAAACCAACTGAAGGCTGGTGTACTCAAGGAGAAACAGGGTTGAAGCCTGGAAAGGTGGTCAGAGTGTGCAGCCTCCAGAGTAGATTTTCCTCAGGCTGTCATGAGAAAAAATAATTTCTCTGCACTTGCTTTTCAAGAAGTCCTCTGGTCATTGCATCAAGGGTGGAGTTGGCGGAGCAGCTCTGTAGGTGCGCTGTACCCCACGGTCAACAAATGCTAAGGGCACATTCCTCTGACAATGGGTTGGCTCTTCCTCCCCCTACAAAATGCACTTGTCAAGGTCAGCTAGTTAGAAAAAAACAGTGGTGGAAAACTGCAGCGACTGTATGGTATTCTGCACTGCCAACAATGAAGCAATCAGTGCCATGTGAGGTGTGTGTGTGGGGGGAAGCCATTACTTTTGTGCCATCTGTCCTCCCAATGCGGCTGGCCTGCAGCCTCCCACAACCTCAGGAGCTGCTGAAAATGGGGGCAGGGGGGGTTCCACTCTCTTTTGGGATGCCTGCTAGGCTTCCAGGGCATCCATGAATGTGCGCTTTAGCCGCTTAAATTTTGAGCAGCACTGCCCCACTGTTAATATAGGCGAGCATGTGTTTAACCTCCTCCCTTTGCCAGAAGGTTCACCTTCTTGTGGGAGGCATTTTGCTTGACTGTTCTAAATATGAGCCGACTGCAAACTGTAAACTGTGGCTGGTGAGGTTTGTCCCAGGGTAAGCCAATCACTTGCCCTCTTCTCAGAAACCACTGGACTTTGTTTATTTAAGAACATAAGAGAAGCCAATGTTGAATCAGGCCAATGGCCCATCTAGTCCAACACTCTGTCACACAGCGGCCAAAATATACCAGGTGCCATCAGGAGGTCCAGCAGTGGGGCCAGGGCACCAGAAGCCCTCCCACTGCTGCCCCCTCCAGCACCAAGAATAGAGTGCATCACCTGCCCCAGACTGAGAGTTCCCATCTATACCCTGTGGCTAATAGCCACTGATGGACTTCTGCTCCATATGTTTATCTAATTCCCTCTTGAAACTGTCCATGTTTGCAGCTGCCACCACCTCCTGTGGCAGTGAATTCTATATGTTAATCACTCTTTGGGTGAAGAAGTATTTCCTTTTATCTGTTCTAACCCGACTGCTCAGCAATTTCATAGAGTGCCCACGAGTTCTTGTATTGTGAGAAAGGGAGAAAAGTACTTCTTTCTCAACCTGCTCAATCCCATTCATAATCTTATAAACCTCAATCATGTCACCCCTCAGCCGTCGTTTCTCCAAGCTAAAGAGCCCCAAGCATTTTAACCTTTCTTCATAGGGAAGGTGTTCCAACCCTTTTATCATTCTAGTTGCTCTTCTCTGCACTTTTTCCAGTGCTATAATATCCTTTTTGAGATGTGGTGACCAGAACTGTACACAGTATTCCAAATGAGGTTGCACCAATGATTTATACAGGGGCATGATGATACTGGCTGATTGGTTATCAATTCCCTTCCTAATAATCCCCAGCATAGCGTTGGCCTTCTTTATTGCAGCTACACATTGTCTAGACATTTTCAGTGAGTTATCCACTACGACTCCAAGATCTCTCTCTTGGTCCATCTCTGCCAGTTCAGACCCCATCAACATGTATTTAGGATTTTTGGCTCCAATGTGCATCACTTTGCACTTGGCCACATTGAACCCCATTTGCCACGTTGACACCCACTCACCCATCCTCAACAGATCCCTTTGGGTTTCACTCCCCACTCCTCCACTCGCAGCTGCTGGATGACCTTGGGCAAGCCATAGTTCTGTCAGAGCTATTCTTGAAAGAGCAGTTCTCGAAAGAACTCTCTCAGCCCCACCTACCTCACAGGGTGTCTGTTGTGAGGAGGGGAAGGGAAAGGAGTTTGTAAGCCGCTCTGAGATTCTGAGTGAAGGGTGGGGTATAAATCCAATCTCTTCTTCTTCTTCTTCTTCTTCATCAGCTTGGTGCAGACCCAAAATTACACAGTCTACTGTCAAGGGTAATCATTTAATAGCAGTGCAATCCTAAGTGGATAGACTATACCCATCAAGTAATAAAAAGACTGGAGATGCTATTCAGAGGAAAGCAATGGGAAACCACCTCAACTCCTCTCTTGTCTGGCATAGCCCATGGATGGTGTCCACATGAGTCAGCTGCAACTCAATGGCACATTCTCCTTCAAAACGACAGTTGAAAGCAACAGATTTGATTCAGACCAGTATAAAAGCAACAAGTAATTCAGAGAACAAATATAATAGCAGTGTCAGGTTGTGGGGGGATAAGCACGCTATTAACAGGGAGCTTGTGCGTATCTTTATTTTACAGAAAGATAATATATTGAAACAACCTGTTAACTGTTCTAATGCTGTTCTAACTTTAGTTATTATGCATTAGTATATTCTATGTTCCAACAGTTATTATATGTTCTACAGTTCTATTTTTAGTTCTTATATGGTGCCTGGGGTGTAATTAAACCTAGAATTTCATATTTGTTCTTTTAGCTCGCATGTTCCCATCTGTATTAGATGGTTATGAGTTGTCATTGATCCCCTGCATTTTTGTATATGTGTGCTCTTTTAGGATTCCAGGTGAACTGTGCAGTGGTGAAGGAATAGGTAAAAATCAAAAACATTTTCTATTAAGCTAGGAATTTAAATTTGGGGGGGGAGGGGTATCTCTGAGGAATGCTCCGGAAACCTTTGGAGACCACTTTTCCCCTTTCAGTGAATGTTTATAGTTGGTGGGCTTTGATACAAGAAAAGAGAGGCCCTGTGGACATCTTGATAGAAAGGTGATCGATAAAGGGCATGATCGAGGGTTGCCAGTCTCCTGGTGGGGCCTGGAGATCTCCTGGACCAGCAGACTTCTGCAATCAGTTCCCATGGAGAATGTGGTGGTCTCTAATGGCATTATATCCTGCTGAAGTCCCTCCCCAGTCCCCCCCCCCAAACCTATAATCTCTGGGCTTCACCTCCCAAATGTCCATGAATTTCCCAATCCAGAGTTAGCAACTCTAAATGAATCCAATACATAAATAAATGAAGTGGGTTACAATCCCATAACCTGGGGAAATTAGTTATTCTATATTCTTATTAGCAAAAATTGCAGGGGTTCCATGTTTTGTATGGCCAGCACAATTGTGGTGTATACACTGGGCCTTTTAATAGCAAGAGCATAAGAAGAGCCTTGCTGGATCAGACCAGTGGTCCATCTAGTCCAGGGGTGTCAAACTTGCAGCCCGGCGGCCAGATGAGGCCCCCAGAGGACTTCTATCAGGCCCGCAGTGGAACTGGCTATCTTCTGCTTCTTCTTCCAGTTCTGCTGCTGCTGCATTATCCTAGATTTGCAGCTTACAGATACACACCTGAACAGCATACTGAAGATTGCAACAACACAGACATTTTGATGCAATAATTCAGAACAAGAGGTGTCAGTTAACAGACACTGTTAAATAAACAAAATATTGCAAAAGTGCTAATATTTTAAGCATGTTTTTATTTTAAGTTTAAAAAAACCCTTTGTTCTTTATAAAGTTTATATCTCTGCTACCTGGCATTACATTTTATGACACACATGGCTTGGTCCAACAAGGTCTCATTTATATCAGATCCGGCCCTGGTAACAAATGAGTTCAACACCCCTGATTTAGAGCTTGGAATTACAACTCACCTCCAGACTACAGAGATCAATTCCCCCTGGAGAAAATGGCTGCTTTGGAGGGTGGACTTTATGGCATTGCACCCCACTGAGGTCCCTCCCCTCCCCAAACTTGCCTTCTCCAGACTCCATCCACCCAAATCTCCAGGTACTTCCCAATTCAGAGCTGGCAACCCTAACTTCCATGAAGGATCTTGCAATAGTAGGGTTCCAAGTCCAGGTTGGGAAATACCTTGAGATGGGGTGGGGGTGCTGGGGGAGGAGAGGGACCTCAGCACAGCAGAGGGGATAATGCCACGAAAGAGTCCACCCTCCAAAGCAACCATTCTCTAGAGGGGGAGCTGGTCTTGGAAGTCTGGAGAGCAACTGCGATTCTGGGAGATCTCCAGGCTCCACCGGGAGCTTGGCAACCCAGCATAGGAGCACATCGCGCCCTTTCCCTCAGCTTTTGGGACTTTAGCCCCTGAGGGTGCGAGGCTGAGAGACAGACTTCTCCAGGCAGAGGCAGGCTTGGGCCTAGTCGCGCCTCGGCTGGCCCGCCCCTCTTCTCCTCAGCCGCGCCAGTTGGGGTCCCGGTGGCAACGCAGAGAAGGGAGCACGGCCCTCGACGAGCGGTAGGGCAGGCCACCGCCTCCTCCTCCTGTTCCCCTGGCTCCGGCATCCGTCGAGTTCCCTGAGAACAATGAGGAGACAGAGCCGCCCTATGATGGGTGGGTTTGGGGGACGGTTATGAGAGCCTGCGGGTGGTGGTGGGGAGAAAAGCACGGGAAAGATTAATCTTGTCCCCCTCCGCCGTTTTTGTGTGCGTCTGTCTGTGGTAAATTATGAGAGGGGGAGGCATGATGGAAAAATTCCTGCTTTAAAAGTGGTGGGGTATGAGTGGTTTTGTTTCTCTGGTTTTATTTTTATGGACTGTATACAGATATTTTAAATTTGTATTTGTTTCATGGCATTTAGGGCGATTAATAAATCGAACTCATCATCATCATCACGGGGGGCCAGTGTTAAGTATGCCATTCAACAACAGGATTTCAGCAAAAGTGATTTCAGCTTTATTTGTAACAGCAAACACCAACTCAGAACACACCAACCAACAAGTGGAGCAGAGCTCCCTTTTTAAACTCCCCCAGGCTGTCAGAGCCACACCCATAACATGTTAAAGACCAATCATAACACAGGGATAAAGGCCAATCAGGACCGTTCCCTCTTTGATACATTCTCACACAGTGATTGGATATTTACAGAGGTTTCTCAGAAATCGACCAATGGTAATGCGACAGATGAAGAGCCACATTTGGAATCAAGCTTAACATGGGAATGTATAGCATGGATTCACATTCCCGTACACAACAGCCAGCCCCACAATAACCTTATTTAGGAGCTAGATCCAGGTGGTCAGCCGTGTTGGTCTGAAACAGGAGAACAAATTTAGAGTCCAGTGGCACCTTGAAGACCAACAAAGGTTTACTCAAGGTATGAGCTTTCCTATGCACTTTTCCAAGTATGTGAAAAAGTGTGGATACAGACGAAACCTCATACCTTGAATAAAGCTTTGTTAGTCTTCAAGGTGCCTCTAAATTAGTTCTACTTGTTAAGGAGCAAATCCTTTTTCCCCCCTTCTTATTACCATTAGTAGTTTATACGGCATCTTTCAAAAGTCTGATACTGTAAGCTGGGTTTGTTTGTTTGTTTGTTTTAAAAAGAGGCAATAGTGTCATATTGGGGACATCAAGACTGCTCCAAAATAATTAAAAAAGAAACCCAGAAACAAACAAAACCCAAGTACAAAATGTTTTGTGGGGTAACTATAAAACAGATAAGTACAAGCAGCCAGTATTTCAAACCCTAAACACTACCCTCCTCAGGCTCCACCCCTAAAATCTCCAGGTATTTCCCAATTTGAAGCTGGCAACCCTAAGTCTATGGCATTCTACCCTGCTGAGGTACCTCTCTCCCCAAACCCTGCCCTCCTTAGGCTGCACCCCGAAAATCTCCAGATATTTCCCAGTTTGGAGCTGGTAACCCTAATTCTATGGCATTCTACTTTGCTGAGGTCCCTTTCCTCCCCAAACACTGCTGTCCGCAGGCTCCACCCCTAAAATCTCCACGTATTTCCCAATTTGGAGCTGGCAGCTCTAAGTCTATGGCATTCTACCCTGCTGAGGTACCTCTCCTCCCCAAACCCTGCCTTCCCTGTACTCCACCCCTAAAATCTCCAGGTAATTCCCAATTTGGAGCTGGCAACCCTAATGTTATCTTGGCAGACATAAATCCATAGTTTTGGAACTGCAAAACCAAGCTTCTATTATAATATCTCCTAGACAGAAGACGTAAGAATTTACAGAAACTTCCGATGGAGCATGATGTTGTGAATGCATTAATGAAAAAATTTCAAGATTTGCTACAAAATTAAAACTAACCTATCTTTCATGTTGAATAACCTTTGGACTATAATGTATCTTAAATAGAAAACTGTTTGCATTAGGATTTTGCTGCCGCGTCCCTTTCTTATTCCCCTGTGTCCTTTTCCTATTTCCAGGGACCCACTTTTCTGAACATTGCTCTTACAAACCATGTAAGAATTTTCAAAGCTAGACTGCTTTATGATCCGAACCTTCTAAATAGAAGAATTTGCTTGACTGAACCATACAGACTGCTAGGGGGCAGTTTCATCACTTTCCTCATAGACTGTCTTGTGACTTCTTTGTGTACTAGATAATTTCATCATCTCCCCTTTTCACTGCACCTGTCCAGATAGATTTTTTATCATGCTAATGTCATTCTGGTTTTTAAAACAGTCTTGTTACACTGATGCAAAACTAGCAAAATCTATAGAGCAGGGGAAGGCAGTCCCAAGACAAGTGTCAGTAGCAACGCACCAGAACATTTTTCTTGACACCCAAGACCGGCTTTTTGCCCAAGCGATCAAGGTCCTGGCAGCAGTGCAGGGGCAAGTGGTGTGTGGAAGGCAACCCTGTCATCTTTACAGTTAGATAATATACTGAGGTGCTTGGGCTAACACACATACCCCAAAGAGAGGCAGCAGTTTGCAGGCCTGTCAGATTCTCTCATGTGCTTCTCTTCACACATGTGGGGGTTCCTACAGTGTATGGTAATTTTTTTAATTTATAACATTATCCTGCCCTTCACATAAGAAGAAGAAGAAGAAGAGAAGAGTTTGGATTTATACCCCGCCCTTCACTGCCCAAAGGCGTCTCAGAGCGGCTTACAAACTCCTTTCCCTTCCCCTCCCCACAACAGACACCCTGTGAGGTAGGTGGGGCTGAGAGAACTTCTGACAGAAACTGTCCTTGAGAGAACAGCTGTGCCAGAGCTTGTGACTGACCCAAGGTCACATCAGCAGGTGCAAGTGGAGGAGTGGGGAATCAAACCCGGTTCTCCCAGATAAGAGTCCATGCACTTAACCACTACACCAAACTGGCTCTCAGTATAGCTGAGCATCATACTAATGAATGTAAATTAAAAATCAGAATCACTAGACCCCCTCCAGTGCCAAATACATCAAGAGGATTAAATGTTAAAATAACAAATGCAAAACTTTGTAAATAAAACCAAAACAACCACACACATCCTATTTTCCACCCCCACCCCCAACTGTGATAGACCCATACAATATAGTAAATGTAAAGGTTTCCCTTGCTCAAAAGCCAGTCGAATCCAACTGTATAGTAGCAGATGTTAAAAGCAAGCCAAGTCAAATTCCAGTTAAAAAAGAATAGGTTTCTGCCACAAGAAAAAGTGTTGGTGGGTCTGTAGTTACTATACAAGCTTTTAATGTTTTGCCTTTCTGTTTCAGAATCTGATTTGCTGACAAGGGTTCTGGATGGTGAGCAGCTCTAAAAAGGTTCTGAATTTCACATCCTCTGTCACCAACCAACTCCTGCTTGTTTCTGTGATCAGACATCTTTGCCATGTGTATGCACAAGACCTCACATTGGAGGCATTTGTTTCAGTGTCAATAAGCGTGCAACTTGATTGTGATGTGATGTGGGTGAGGGGGTATGCATGGTTGCCATCTCCCAGAGGGTGACAGTTGAAGAGTGACTGTGAGCAAATTTGATGATTTGTCACTATGGCATTGTGGGGATGGGATCCTGCCCCATGCACCTGGCCGACTGATATGCTGGTATGGGAATGACTCCTTCTGATAGGGCATGCACGTGTAAAATGTAAGACGTCTAAGCCCAGATTGTGCAGCTATGGAGTGAAAAATGGATGATGGAATTTAGGATTTTTGGCATTATCTGTGTATAGGACTAGTTCTCACTTGGAGAGGAGCATTAACACTGGCCCTAGCAGTGTAAAATACTTTTTTAGCCCTACTTCAGTCATTTTGATCACCTGGCTTATGGAGTTGCATAAAAGTTAAACAATTCCTAAAGCAGTCCCTTATTAGGTAAAGGTAAAGGTTTTCCTTGCTTGAAAGCCAGTCGAATCCGACCCCCCTAGCCCCCCAAAAAGAGAAAAAGAAGAACAGAGAAGGATGGGGAAGGAGACAGCAAGCAAGCAAGCAAGCAAATTCAAGTTAAATAATAGATTTTTAAAAAATCAAGCAGAACTCCCCCACAAGCCACCAAAAAGAACCAATAAATTAACCAAGTTTTAAACCAAAGAACCAAAGCTGAGAAGAACCAAAGCAGAAGTAAGGTTCAGGAACCCTTGGCCTCCCCTACCGCCAGGCCCAAACGACAACAAAACTCCAGAAGCCAAAAAAAACAGCAGGACCTGAAAGTTAACCTAAGAATATAAAAGCAGAGGGAAAAAAGGCCTGGTGAGCAGTGTTCCATCTAAGCTGAGTTTTTAGCCTCCAGCTCACACATTTTTGTCTTAGCTTAGGAAGGATGCCTCCAGAGCAAATTAATTTATGCAGTAGCCAAATCACTTGGTCACAACTTTAATGCCAGTAGCTCACGAAGTAGAATTTTTGCTCACAAGACTCCACAGCTTAGAGGAAGCTTTGCTAGTGAGGCCCTTGGCCTCAAACCACCCCCCCAACCTACCACCACCCACCAAGCCCAGAGAACAAATTAACAGTAAAATAAGAAAACTTTTTAAAATATGTATTCTTCAATCATACCAGTCGCTGTCTTCTCCAGGGAGGCAGGATCTGATTCAAAGTCCACAGCAGAGTTCCTTAGGCAGCAGGAGTCAGGCTCAGAGAGCAGCAGCTTAATCCAAAGCCAGAGCACTCTCTCCAAAACCTCTTTCTCAACAGTGGAATCTAGCTCAGTCAGACCCTTCCTTCTATGCTCTTTGCCCATGCCCAGAAGAATTTCAAAAAAGAACATGCTTCTGTAATTGGCTAAAGAGCAGTGTTCCTCCTAAATGTTTGGACATTCAACCTCTCCACCGCCCTGTCAAATCTGGCTGTGGTCGGATGGCTGAAAAAGAGCAGGCTGAGACTGCATCCATCAAAGACAAAGGTTCTGTGGCTGGGGAAAGGGGATTGGGGTGCCAACTTCTGGCTCTTGACAGGGTCCCGTTAACATCAGTGTGGACTGCCAAGAGCCTGGGTGTAATTCTGGACACCTCCTTAATGTTTGAGGCCCAGATTACAAACATAGGGTCACACGGAGAATTTGCTGTTGGAGAGCCACAAATGCCAGGTGGATTTTACGGGCACAATCACATGGGAACATCTGGCAAGCATTGTGCGCCTGTCGGCAACCCGTAGTGTCCCACCGAAGATGTGGAGTTTAAAAGTACCTGGGAAAGTCTGCTATCAACCGGTTGCGACGGGCTGCAGACGGACGCTCTCCATGTGATCGCTCCAGCGTGCTCCTCTCGCATCTCTGCTTCCTGATTGGAGCACACTGGAAACACGCAGACGGAAACAACACTGGTTCACCACCGTCGTGTCTGATTGCGTTGGGGTGCATCAAATTGTGATGGCACAAATAGCCTCCCTCCCTCTTATCTGGCACGTGTGCCTATTGACATCCACGCTCTTGGAGGACCTAAGACAGTTCCACAAGGCATGCAACACAGATGTTACACTGGGCTTATGGTTGATGACAGCTATGGTTTTTTTACCATCAAGCCTGGCCCTCCTTCCCACCTTCTATCTGCTATCTTTCCTCTCCCTTACAGGGAATGGATAGTACATTGGTTTTAATGACATCTGGTAGATTAAATTGTACTTTTAATTGTTTTAACTTATTATAACTGATTTATTATAACTGTAATTTAACGATAAGTATTTTATTTGATGTGTGGAAATATTTTATACTGCCCTGAGCCCCTTTTAGGGGGGAGCGTGGTTTATAAATCAAATAAATAAATAAACCTATATTTGGTTTAGAAAATAACCAAAAAATACCAATGGTATTTGGGGGGGTATTTATTTGGCTCGGTTTATACCAAATGCACCCCCCCTATCGAAACTATGTATCAAGTCCTTTCAGCAAGAGAATTGGGAGACTTTCTGAAGTAGAACAAGCAGTTCTTTCTTTTTGACCAAGTTTGTCTGAGTTCTTACCACTGGCAGGAGTTGATCAGGGGCTCTTACACTGGAGAGAAAGAACACAAGTCTCTAACACTGAAGAAAATAACAGCGACTACAGCTAACTGCTTGGCTGTTGTGTTTTGATCTCTTGGCTGTCCAATCTCTATATGGGATATTCTGACACAATAAATTCCACTTTGTTTACTGTGCACAGCATCTGACCAATGGTGACTGTTGATATATCCATATTCTACTACACTTCAAGAAGCAAGACAGTATCTTACAGATGATTGGTTTGGGGTTCCTGCCCACCTCACAATGGCTGGTGCTGCTGTTTGAATCTGGGCCAGTAAACTTGCCCTAACTGCTCCTTTTCAAGGGAGCTAAATTATGTGGCAAGAAGCAGTCTAAAGGAGTAGACTAACTGCTTTGGAACTTATCTGCTTGAGATCTTCTAGCATTTTCCTCAGAGTTCTGTATTTGCTTGTTAAGTATATATATATTTTAAAATAAACAGACATACCCCAGACTAAGCAGAAAGCCTAACTGTATTTAATTTTGATTGAAAAAAGATACACCTGGGTTAAATGCCGGCGCCCTAACCCATTTCCTAGGGCGCATATTTTTATTATGTTTCCAGGTTTGTAAACTGCTTTCTCTACCTGGACTGGCACTTGAAAAACCGTTGAAGCACACCTAAAAGGCCAATAAAATCTCAACCCCAAAACAACATGATGTCTGTGTGAGATATATAAAAATACATCACATATTTTTGTGCCCCCCCCCCACACAGAAAAATTAGAGGATGTAAGTTTTTTCTCCTTGATAACATCCTACTGGTCTGGTTAATTATAATTTTTGACGTTTTGTGATTTTGTTGAGTTCAGACATGACTGCTATAATATTTTGTCCTATCAGGTCCCCCCGCCCCCCCCTGGGTGGGTGGAGTTGAGAATTGCAGTGATTCCATGTTTTGTGGCCAGCACAATTGCTGTGTATACACTGGGCCTTCCAACAGCAAGAGCATAAGAAGAGCCTTGCTGGGTCAGACCGGTGGCCCATCTAGTCCAGCATCCTGTCTCATACAGTGGCTGACCAGTTCCTCTGGAGGGCCAACAACAGAGCATAGAAGCCAAGGCCTTCCCCTGATGCTGCCTCCTGGCTCTGGGATTCAGAGGTTTAGAGTCTCAGTCACACCATGACTAGTATCCCCTGATAGACTGATCCTCCATGAATCTATCTAATCTCTTTTTAAAGCTATTTATTCCTGTGGCCATCACTATATCTTCTGGCAGCAAATTCCACATTTTAATCACTCTCTGTGTAAAGAAACGCTTCCTTTTGTCCATTCTGAATCTGCTACCCAACAGCTTCATTTTGGGAGAGAGAGAAAATTTTTTCTTTGTCAGCTCTCTCCACTCCATGCATCATTTTATCAACTTCTATGATGTCCCCCCCTCTCATGGATTGCTGCTTTGACGCGGTGAGGGGGCTTGTGTAGTTTGATGAGGCTGCAAGTTATGCCCTGGAGGGCCACCCAGGATGGACAGGCCACAGCAGAGAACTCAGACAAAATGTGATCCACTTGAGAAGGAAATGGCAACACACTCCAGTATCTTTGCCAAGAAAACCCCACGGACAGTAACAAAAGGCTAAAAGATATGACACCGGAAGATGAGCCCCTCAGGTCGGAAGGTGTCCAATATGCTACTGGGGAAGAGCAGAGGGCAAGTACAAGTAATCCCAGAAAGAACGAAGTGGCTGGGTCAAAGCCAAAAGGACGCTCAGCTGTGGATGTGTCTGACGGTGAAAGGAAAAGTCCGATGCTGCAAAGAACAATATTGCATAGGAACCTGGAACGTAAGCAACAAGCATGGAGTTGAGCAGGCTTTGGAGGGTGGTGGAGGACAGGAGGGCATAGGCGTCATCTTCAGGGGGGCTGGGGAGCTCAAGCCTCCCCCGAAAGTACTGAGCCCCCCCCCGGAGGCAACTGGTGTCAGCCAGAGCCTTTCTACCCCCCCTCCCGTCCTCCACCCCATTTTGAAAGCGGAGGGTTTTCCCCTCCGCTTTCTGAGACTGTTCAGCTGGACTATGAGTGGGAGGGAAGTCAAGGGGGTAGGGGCTTGCTTCCTCCTGGAAGCTAAGCTCCACCCACAGTTCCCAGCAGCCCCGCTCAGTTCAACCTGGAGAGCTGCACGTGGAGGCTAGCTTCAAGGCAGCACATGCTGCCTCTGCTTGCTGCCGCCACCAGCCTGAAGGGTAAGTAGGTGGGGGTGTAAGGAGTGGGGGATTGTTTCAGGTGGGGTGGGTGGGAGCCCAGGGCTGCAGCCACCCAGCCATCCTGCAAGTCCAAGCAGGGGAGGTGGGAGAGCCAGCATGAGAATGTGCCTGGCTGCCACTTAGTGGGGAGGATGGAGGGTTGGGGAGGGGAGGGGAGCTGGGCAAGAATGGAGGGAGGGAGAAGGTGGGGGGGGCCTTCTGTGGCCTCTGGTTGCCCCTGCCATCAGTGAGTGGCTTGCTTTCTCCTGCAGTCCAGTTTAAACTGGGCTGCAGGAGAAAACAAAACCCAGGAACCCTTGTGCTGCACGGAGCACATTGCTCCAGGATACAGAAAATCCTGGGCTCACTTTCTCCTGTAATCGAGAGGGGGGGCTGCGCTTTCTGTCCCTCTCTCTCTTTCTGTTTCTCTTTCCCTTTCCCTTGAGATGTGTGAGAGCTGGAAATGCTGGGCAGCTGCCCCACCCCCACTCCAGGCTGCTTCCCTTCCAGTCTGACTTTCTTCCCTTCCCTTCCCTCTGTCTTTCATTTCTCTCTCCCAATCTATATGTTTTTTCCCCCAGCTTCCCCCCTCTCCCTTGCTAAAATAGCCCCAGTTAGGATTGCCAGGTACCCCCTGGCCACCTCTGGGGGATGAGGGGAGGGTGGCCCAATCCAGGTTAGGAAACTCCTGGAGATTTGGGAATGGAGTCTGGGGAGGACAGGGACCTCAGTGGGGCACAATGCCATAGAGTCCACCCTCCAGAACATCATTTTCCCCCCCAGGAAAACTGATCTCTTTAGACTGGCAATGAGCTGTAATTCCAGGGGATCCCCAGGTCCCACCTGGAGGCTGGCATCCCTAGCTCCAGTGCTGAAATTGGAAGCTCTGGTTCTGCTGTGTGACTTGGTGCATGCAAATCTCTGGCATTGGCTTACATTTGCCAAACCACCCAGGTGGAGGAGGGGAGGGGTGTCATTCTACCAAAAATGAGAGTGTTTGGGTTTCTCTGTGAGTTTGAGGACTGGAACTGGCACTGAAGTGAGATTGGAAACGTTTGTGTGGCTTTCTTGTGTTACAGTAATAATTATGCTACAATACAGTTTGTTAGTCCTAAAGGTGCTACTGAGTGTTTTACTATTTTGTATGCTATGGCAGTGATATGAGAGCCAATTGAGCTGTGGGTCCATCTCATGCTAATGACAGTAGTTATACATTACACCTTGCCCAAATGGTTCTGGGCATTAAAGCGCACTTGCCCTGGTGTGATGTAAAATGCTAGCAAGTCATAGCCAACTCATGGTAACCCTGTAGGATTTTCAAGGCAACAGACATTCAAAGATGATTTGCCATTGCCTGACTGTGCATCATGTCCCTGGTATTCCTTGGAGATCTCCCATCCAAATACTAGTCAGAGCTGACTCTGCTTAGCTTCCAAAATCTGATGACATCAGGCTAACCTGAGCCATCTGGGTCCATGGCATGGTGCTGTGTGGGTGCTTCCCAGGCAATCATCTTCAACCTATTCTTGGAAGCCACAATCATTAGGAAAGAGCCATGTGATAGAAGTGTAATAATAATTTACTCATAGTTGCAAGAGCCAATAAGATTTGAGTTTGATGGGGGATTGGGCAAATTGATCTAAGGAACTGAAAGAAGAGAAAGTATTAGCAAGCTCAGTGGTTAAGGATTTGAATAGAGCTCTTTATAGTCCAATCCTGAGGACACTGAGAAAGAATGTCTGAAAATGTCATACAGGTTTCTGTGGACCTTGCAATAGCATTGTAGCTAACCCCAACTAAGAAACTTCCATGCTGTTTCTATAATTTCTCAAATGTACTTCACACCAACTGTGCATCTCCATTCCTTTCTAATTCCTCTCAACTATGTACAGCTTTCTATGTTGTGCTTCATTTGGACTGCTTTGCTTTCTCAGTTCCTAGCCCCCTTCTTTTCTATAACCATGGATCTACATCCCCTTCCTCAAGCCTTGCTGCTTGTCCCAACTCTCTAAAGTCAGACCAGTTTGGCCAGTGGCAACCAAAAATACATCTGTCTGTCCAGGAAGTTCAACTAAATGCCACTAGAGGTTTTGTCACCACTGCTACATCACTTAATGCATTACAATATAGGTTCATGTTCAGGCTATAATTTATGATGTTTTAGTTTGGGAAGATCTGTGTTCTTGGTCACATCAGTTGGTGCTATTTTTTTCCTGTAAAATCCTCTTCCATCCCAATGGACTCTGCTGCTCACATGTTGTCTGTCAATCCCCTCTTTATTCCACCCTTCCTCCAGTCTCCCTTCCCTTATATTGACCTCACAACAATGGCAATATCACCCAGCCTGATGAAGGGGGCTTTGACTCTTGGAAGCTTATTCCCTGAAACTCTTGTTGGTCTCTAATCTGCTCCTGGACTCAAATCTAACTGTCCCAGTATCACCGAGTAAGTGTCATGCAAAATGTAGATCTGAACATGGGTCTCCTCAGTCCACACTGGTCTTCATGCCATTGGTCCATCTACTTCAGCATGGTCTGCTCTGATGCAGGTGAGCTCTACAGGCTCAGACAGAGAAAGATCCTTTCCAACAGCTGTTCTCTTAGACCTCCTCGGTTTAAACCTTTATCCTTTGGCACGCAAAGCATGGTCTCTCTACCATCAGTCCATCAGTGTCATCATTGTCTGCTCAGACTGGCAGTGGTTCTCCAGGGTTCTTTGCAGAGGATTTTGCCCATGCCGTGCTTTGTTTCTGAGCCATTGGGGCTGGGGGGGAGGATGCAGGCGGGCTGCTTTTATTTGTAATGCAAAAGTATATTACCTCTTTCTAACAACATATGTCCATGCAAAATGTACATATGTTCACTGTAATATGTAAACAGGGCTTTTGTTTCCCCGAGTGGTGAGCAGGAAGAGAGGGAAATGGCAACAGATATGTTCTTGGTATGTACACCATCCAGGGAGAACACTTAACACTTAACTCATGTTTATGCCACACATCATTATCCTTGATTGGCATGCAGATCAGAGGCCTTTTAAAATTTCCTTTTGCCCTGTGTGCAGTCCAGAAGGAACATTGGCAAGGAATGTACACTCTATACGTGTGGTACAGTTTCAAAGGGACAACTAACTGGGATGTATAAAAGAAATGACAGGATTGCCCATTACAAACAATGGGAGAGACTTGAAGGCCCACTGGAGATAATAGGAGCCAGGAATACCACATGGCTCCGCCTCCATAAATAGTGACAATGGCCTGTGATGTCACTGGCTCCTCCCTATGATGTCACTGGGCCTCGGTTCTTTTAAGGACCTAGCACAGCAATGCCTCTGGCCCAGCCCCAGCCCCCCCTGGGAAATTGGAAAGTCTACGCCCGCCCTGGCATGATGTAGTCCATGGGGTCGCAAAGAGTCGGACTCGACTGTGCTACCAAACAACAACAAATGATGTCCCCCCACCTTAGTAGTCTCTTATCTAAACTGAAAAGTCCCAGACATTGCAGCCTTTCCTAATAGGGGAAGGGGCTCCAACCCCCTAATTGTTCTGCACTGTTTTTTTCATTTTCTTTCACAAGAAATTTCTTTAGTATATTAAATATTATTCTATAATTTACAGAAGTGAAGCTTAAAGAATATGGGACAGGGTTTATTGAAGCTTCTGATAATGGCTGTGGCCTAGAAGAAAACTTAGCAGGCTTGAGTAGGTTGAACTTGCTTTCTGCATACAAATCTGTTGGAGGATTGAATTGGGTAGACAGAGTGTGCAATTCATATGATGATTCATGTCCTTTATCACTGATACTTGTTGGCTTGCTGCTGTCTCCTTATTGTTATCTTGGTTTCATTTGTTTTAAACTGTTACCTGTAAGCTGGGTTGGATGCTGGTTTTTAGTAAACCAGGGGGTGCGCACTTTAGAAATCTTCTATGTAAATGAAATTTCTCTCAAGAGCTTTCAACTGTATTACTTGTTTTTATGAAGTTTAGGGCGGGGCTGGGCTGTTGTAAGGGAGCTGTGCTTGGCCGGAAGGTGGCAGACATGCTGCGTATTCAGTAACTTCAGAGTACTGATTTACACGTTAGGAAATGCTCATATAGCAACCTAAATCCTAGATAATCTTAAAGCAGCTTACAAAGAGAAACAAATAAAGCAAGGATAAATTAATGAATTGTAGCTGATTTTTTTCTCTTTTAGGTAAAAAAAACATAAAATATTTTCTGCTGCTATAAGTAGCAGTGCTCTCATTTCATTTTCCAATTTTAAATATTATTTTTCCAGCTCTAAAACATTCTACTTCCAAGACACAAGACTTCTCTGATCTTATATGTGTTGAAACATTTGGCTTTCGAGGTGAAGCACTCAGCTCTCTGTGTGCATATAGGCTCTGGTCACACTGCAAAGGTAATTGTGCTTTGTTCCCACTTTGTTTAAATCGGGAACATTTTTCTTCGCATTGGACTGACTAGATGCAGACAGCCCCTCTCTTACAGCACCCGCTCGCCTGCTGCTGCGCCGTCCCTCCAGGCAATCCTGCTGGCCACGGGGGAGGCTCAGGCGGCTGCTGCTTCTGCCGACACTTGGGGGGGGTGCCGCCACCGCCGCTGCCACCATTGCCCCATGAAAACAGGCTCTGCCGTGTCCGCCGTCTCCGCCATCCTCCTTGCCGGCCCCATCCAGGCTGCCGGAGCCCCCGCCTCTTGTTCCCGCCTCCAGGGCCGTCTTTTGTGTGTTGTTTTTTTTAAAGCTTCCGGTTTGAGCGCTTGACTAAACATGCGCTTAGTAAATCCATTATTAAATGTTAGATGGATTTATTAAGCGCATGTTTGCTCAAGCGCTCAAACCGGAAGCTTTAAAAAAAAAAAAGCACAAAGAGCACTCAGACAGCCCTAATCGCAATCATTGCGAAAGATGGGCTGTCCAGATAGGCGAAATCGCGCATTCAAAGCAGAAGTGCCAGGAGAACACTTGATTTTCCAGGGGTCAGGAAAACCCGGCATCATTGCACGAGTGAGCCTGCTTCGGGGCGGGAGGCGGATTGGTGCGTGTGAACGTGAAACTGACATGCGCAAGGAAACAGCAGCGAATCCCGATCAAAACGGCAGTGTGACCGGAACCTAAGGTAAACATTATTTCCCCCCAGCCCCTTTGGCAGGTTGCTGTATATCGGGGTGGCCAAGCTTGCTTAACGTAAGAGCCACATAGAATAAACATCAGATGTTTGAGAGCCACAAGACATGAACAAATATAACCCACATGTTTTTATTGAATAAGATGCAGATTTGCTTTTTATTAGCATTAAAACAGACTGCCAAAAATAAAAAACAAAAGGGGTAGAAACAGATATTGATAATGATATTTAACTTTAGATGGGGAGGGAGGGAGAGAGAGAGAGAGAATAGATGGGAGGGGGAGGGAGAGGTGGAAAGAAAGTCTCTTTAAATGCATCTTTCAAGACTCCTGAGCCCCCACGCCAGCTGGAGGGGCTTCAAGAAGGGATTTAAAGAGGCAAATGCCTTCTCCAAGCCAGCCTGTGTGCGGGGGGGGGGGTTCTTTAAGAATGCATTTAAAATTAAAATTGCCTTCATTCTCTGCTCCCTCCCCCATCTCACGCCTACCCAGGGAGGGGAACACTGGCTGGGGAGCCACACAATATGTGTGAAAGAGCCGCATGTGGCTCCTGAGCTGCAGTTTGGCCACCCTGCTGTATATCACGGTAGCTTTTACAAAGGGAGTGCTTTGTGTGGAACGGTTCTCAGTTGAAGATGGGCATTCTGTGGACAGCTGTGCAAAGACAGTGCAGAGTTTTTGTTGCTTATTTATTTACTTCATTTATACCCTCCCTTTCTGCAGACTGGAGACCCAAAGCAGGTTACATTTTTTCTCTCTCCTTCTTTTTATCCTGACATCCCCGTGAGGAAAGTTAGGCTGAGAATATGCAGCTGGCCCATGACCATCCAGCAGGCTTCCTTAGTGGAGTGGGAATTAGAACCTGAGTCTCTCAGGTCCCAGTCTGCTGCTCCAACCGCCACACCATGCCTCAGTTGAGGGAGAAGGGTGATCGTGGACCTTATTGTAAAGTACTGGGTTTCGGGCCTCATGACTCGGACAACGACATAAGAGAAGACGCGTTTATTCGTACTTCACATAAGACAAGAACACACAGTAACGGCCGGAGGCCAACTATATACAGTTAGGGGGGACGGCCCTATATTCCTATTGGCGGGTTTGAATCGCCCGCCAATGCTGCCATTGGTTCACTACTGGCGAGCTCAGGAACCTAGTCCCTATTGTTCTCAGAGAGCGAAGCTTGGCTGTATTTCGCCAGCTCTGCCTTCTGATCCCAGGACACAACACCCCTCCCCCCATAGTTCATCTCCTATCAGGTGACGTAGTCTTTTAAGTATGTTGGTGCCCTCCGTTCTCTTAGCGAACGTCGGGGGGCCGGCACCGGGCTGGCGGGGCCCCTATCGGGTGGTCCGCCAGCACAAGGAGCTTGGACCTCTGGTAGTAGCCGAGGCGGTGACGGTGGTGGCTGTAACGGCGGCAGCAGCGGCGGCGGCGGTTCAGCTGTCCCCGGGGCCCCCTCCGGATTCCGTGGACTTTCTGGCGCTGGCTCCGCTGTCGGTGCTTGCGGTCGATCGGATGATGGGGCGGCGGCGGCATTTCCCGGTAACTGGATCTCTGTGTCAGGGTCTTGCCGCCTCCGGAGCTGGTCGACGTGTTTACGGAGGACCCGGTCCCCATCTGTTAGGACTTCGTATGACACTGGCCCGGTGGGTTTTAGGATGCGCCCGGCCACCCACTGCAGCCCCGCCCCGTAGTTCCGGAAGTAGACAGGGTCTCCCGGTAGGAAGCTTCGGGGTGCCTCCCTGTTCTCGACCAGCTTTCTCTCTGGGGCTCGGTCCGGGTGGAGTCTGTCTAATAAGGTGGTAGGGCGGCGGCCCATTAATAGTTCTGCGGGGCAATGCCCGGAGATGGGGTTTGGGGTGGTGCGGTATGTGAGAAGGAAGCGGGCCAGCCGAAACTCCCAGTCCCCCTCCGTTATGCGGCTCAGGGCCTCTTTGGCGGTGCGTACCGTCCTCTCCGCCTGTCCATTGGTTGCCGGGTGGAAGGGCGCTGATCGTATGTGCCTGATGAGGTTCCTTTCGAGGAACGCTTGAAACTCAGCAGATGTGAACGCTGCCCCGTTGTCCGACACGATTGTGTCGGGTAACCCGTGCGTCGCGAATATTTTCCGCAGGGCCCGTATTGCCGCTTTGGCAGAGGTGGTAGACACTGGGCTTATTTCCACCCATTTCGAGTAGGAGTCTACCGTTACCATGAACTGGAGCCCCTGAAACGGCCCCGCAAAGTCTATGTGTAGGCGTGACCACGGCTTGTGGGTAGACTCCCAGCTTTGGGTTGGCGTTCTCGGGGGATTGGGGCGGACTTCCTGACACCGTGTGCACCCTCGGACCCAGGTTTCAATTTCGGCGTCCATCCCGGGCCACCACACGTAGCTCCGTGCCAGAGCTTTCATTCTTACAATGCCGGGGTGGGCCTCATGTAGCGTTTCTAGAACCCCTTGTCTCATGGGCCCCGGGATGACCACCCTGTCCCCCCATAACAAGCACCCTTTTAAGGCGGATAGCTCTTCCCGCCTGGCTTTGTATGCCGTGAACTCTGGCCCTGTCTGTTCCGCTGGCCATCCCCTCACCACCCAGTTTAGGACCCGGGAGAGAATGGGATCTCGGGACGTGCGGGCGGCCACGTCTGCAGCCTGAAGGGGGGGTTGGCAGCTCCTCCATTAACAACACTGCGGGAGCCGGGGCCGGATCTTCCCCTGTATGCGGCAGCGGCAGGCGGCTCAAGGCATCGGCATGACCCAGCGCCTTGCCCGGCCGATGCTCCAACTGGTACTGGTAGCCCGCCAAAAACAAGGACCAGCGCAACACCCGGGCGACAGTACCTGCGGCGTTTGTTTGTCCGCCGCAAACAGTCCCAAGAGCGGCTTATGGTCGGTTACGAGCGTGAAGGGCCGCCCGTACACAAAGTTGTGAAACTTTTTTACCCCCGCCACCAGTGCCAAGCCCTCCCGGTCGATTTGAGCATAGTTCCGCTCCGCGGGGGACAGCGTGCGGGAGTAGTAAGCCACCGGGACTTCCCTCCCATCCGGTAGCTTGTGTGCCAAGACTGCCCCGACCCCATACGGAGATGCGTCGCACGCAAGGATTACCGGGAGCTTTTCATCAAAGTGGGCGAGCACCGCGTTGGAAATCAAGAGTACTTTAACCCCCCGAAACACCGCCGCCTCCCTCGCTCCCCATGCCCAAGGTGTCGCCTTATCCAGCAGCCTGTGCAGGGGTTCGGCCACGGCGGCCTTGTGGGGAAGAAAGGCGTGGTAAAAGTTCAGGAGGCCTAAGAACGCCTGGAGCTCGGCCTTGGACTTCGGGGCAGGGGCCTCCACGATGGCCTTCACCTTGTCCCTCGCCGGATGCAGGCCTGTTGCGTCTACCCGGTATCCCAAGAACTCCACCTCCGGCACCCCGAGGAGGCACTTTTCCCGCTTCACTTTCAGCCCCGCGGCTTGGAAGCGTTCCAGTACCGTTCGGAGGCGGGCGGCGAAGCTTTCCGGGGTGGTCGCGGCGATGAGGACGTCGTCGAAGAACGGCGTCACCCCAGGGATCCCTTTCAACAAATCGTCCATTAGATTTTGGAATATCCCTGGGGCCACACTGACCCCGAACTGCAGCCGCTTCACCCGGAAGGCCCCCCGGTGTGTCACTATTGTTTGTGCCTCGGCCGTGGCCTCATCTACCGGGAGTTGCTGGTACGCCTGCGCGAGATCCAGCTTCCCAAATATGCGCGCCCCCGCCAGTGTGGCTAAGACATGGCTGACCACGGGTACGGGGTATGCATGCGCCTGAAGTGCCTGGTTAATGGTGCACTTATAATCTGCGCAGATGCGGATTTCCCCGTTTGGCTTGACGGGTGTCACAATCGGGGTCTCCCATCGAGCGTTCGGGACGGGCTCTAGGACTCCCTGGGCCACTAACCGGTCCAGTTCGGCCTCTATTTTCGGGCGGAGGGCCAGGGGCACGGTGCGGAAGCGCCGTCGGACGGGCGTCACGGTGGGGTCTAAGTGAAGCGACACCGGGGGCCCTTTGTAACATCCCAGTTTCCCGTCAAAGACCTCCAGGAATTCCTTGCACACCGCCCCCAGTCCCGCACCCCGCACTTATTCACTCCCCCAATCGTTATGCCTAGGGCTTCGAACCACGCCCGCCCCAGGAGACTCACGAGATTTCCCTCTACCACCACCAAGTCCAAGTTCCCCTCAAAGTCTCTGTACTGCACTCGGAAAGTGCCGACTCCCCGGATGGGGACAGGGTTCTTTTGAAAGTCCACCAAGCTTAGTGGCGATGGACGAAGAGGGGTCCCCCTAATGGGCAAAGTCTTTTTAAAGTGTCAAGGGAAATGATGGACGCCGCCGATCCCGAGTCCACTTCCATGCAACAGGGGGACCCCTCGATCCGCACGGTTACTTGGATCTTCGGGGCAGAGGAGAGGTTGGGGTTGGGGAGGCGAAGTACCTGCAGCGGCTGGTCGGTGAGGTGGTACAACTCGGCAACCTCTTCCGTCGTCTCGTAGGCGGTGGACGATGCGCGGTGTGGTGGAACCGATGCTCTCGAAGTCCTGTGGCCCTTGGACCGGCAGACCCGTGCGAGGTGTCCCTGCTTTCCGCACCCGTGACAAACGGCATCCCGGAACTTGCAGGATTTCCTTCCGTGGCCTTCCCCGCACCTGGCACAGACGATCCGGTTGCCAGAAGGCTTGGTTGGCTCTCTGTTGGCCTGCAGGAACGGCGCCGGCCGGCGTTGTTGAGGTCTGAGGGCGAAGACCTCTTCCGTATCTGCATACCCAGGGCTGGGACTCCTCCCGACCACATGGGCGGTCGCGACCGGCCGTTCCCCTTCCGCGGCCTCGTGGGCTGTTGCGGCGTCTAGGGCCTCGTCTAAGGAGAGCCTCCGGTGTCCCACCAACTTGCGCCGCAGCTTGGAGTCCGCCAGGCCCCACACGAACTGCGTCAGCAGGTTGTCCTCCACCTTCGGGAATCCGCAGTCCACCGCGAGCGCCCTTAGCGCGGCCAGGAAGTTGGCAATGGATTCCCCTTGGGCCTGGACTCGCCTCTGGAAATCCATCCTCTTGGCCAGGAAGGTCGGTCGGGGGCTGAAGTAGGCATTGAGGACATCCAGGATCTCCCCAAACGAGCTCTCCAAGGCCGTGCGGGGCACCAAGAGGCTCTTGGCGAGGCGGACGGTTTGGGTGCCGCAGGCGTTCAGGAGGATCGCTCGTTTCTGGTCGGGGTGGCGGATTTCGTTGAGCTCCAAGTAGCTGATGAGCTGGTCGACCCATGCGTCCCAGGTTTCTGGCTGCGACGGGTCGAAGTGCTCCAGTGTTACATGGGAAGCGGCCATGGTTCTGTCTGGAACGACGTGCGCCGGGGCGAGCGGTGCGGTGCTGCTCTCGGGGTCAGCGATGTGATGCTCGGCGAGCGGTGCGGTGCTGCTCTCGGGGTCAGCGATGCGGCGCTCAGCGGTGTCTTTTTCGTCGCTCATGGAGTCACGGAAGGCGTTGAAATCCCATCCTCGTCGCCACTGTAAAGTACTGGGTTTCGGGCCTCATGACTCGGACGACGACATAAGAGAAGACGCGTTTATTCGTACTTCACATAAGACAAGAACACACAGTAACGGCCGGAGGCCAACTATATACAGTTAGGGGGGACGGCCCTATATTCCTATTGGCGGGTTTGAATCGCCCGCCAATGCTGCCATTGGTTCACTACTGGCGAGCTCAGGAACCTAGTCCCTATTGTTCTCAGAGAGCGAAGCTTGGCTGTATTTCGCCAGCTCTGCCTTCTGATCCCAGGACACAACACTTATATTTTAAATGTTTGCCTAAGTTTTTAGCCCAGTGAGTGCAGAAGGTCCCGGATACTAGTTTTGCAGACGAAACAGGAGGAAATAACTGGTTGCTTTTATTTGCTAAATTATAAATGTTGATTTTATTCTTCTCCCAGCAATGTTTCTATTTTGACTTGTCACAGGTCTACGAAGGTTGCAACGCATCTTGTGTTTGATCACAAGGGGAAAATCACCTTGAGGACCCCTCACCCTTGACAGCAGGGGCAACTGTCATTGTGCATCAGTTGTTTTATAACTTCCCAGTATGGCACAAGGAATGTCAGCGCAACATAAAAACGATATGGGCTAGCAACAAAATCATAACGAGAGGGGGCCATGGAAAATGCCTCCGAAGTGCAGCAAGAGATGAACCGAGGTGGCTTGCCGTTGCTTCCTTCTGCTTAGCAACTCTGGACTTCCTTGGTGGCATCCAGTCCAAGGACTAAAGGACTAATCACCATGGGACCTGTATAAGAGGCTGAATCCAGTTTATTATGAACAGACTGTGTTCCATCAGCGCTTCAGATTGCGTTGCACAGGTGGGAGGATGAGGCGGTGCATCACCTCAGACGCCGGGTGGAGCATCACATGTCAGAGGTGGAGGATTCTGGATGTTAAAAATGCTGTGCAAACAAGTATTTGGAAAACAAGTATACAAAGCAAAGGGAAAGCAGGTAAAACCTTTTGCCTATCTGTGGTCATTTGCTATAGGCATGGAGGCTTTTGTTTTTTGAAGGAATATTTCTAGTTAGAATCCGTTACTGGCAATCTGAAGTGGTGTGGCCTGTTTGGCCCCTTCATGACTCTGTCACCTTGTTCTTGAGTCCACTGGCACCTTTAAGACCAACAAAGTTTAATTCTGGGTATAAGCTTCTTTGAAGTGTGCACACACACGAAAACTTATACCCAGAATAAACCTTTGTTGGTCTTAAAGGTGCCACTGTGCTTCAGACCAACACGGTTACACACAAGCAAACACCATAGTTTTCTCTCTGTAGTTAAACTTTATTACTAACAGTTGTGTCAAAACAATGCTTGATAGTTCCTACTGTTGTCACTGATATCCATCTGTATATAGTTTTTACTGCATTTACATCATGCAACTAGAAGCTGTATATAATTATTTTTTCAAAATAAAAGGGTTTTTTAATGAAGTTAAGGGGCCTTACACAGTTATGTAGCTGATATGGAAAGGACCACCACAGTAAAACTTGAGCCCTCCTGTCTTTGAGTGTGTGTTCTTCCCTTGGAGTTTTCTTCTGGAATTCTGGACCCACTGGTGGACCTCTTGATGGCACCTGGGTTTGGGCCACTGTGTGACATAGAGTGTTGGAGAGAGAAAGAAGAATGATTTTAGAATTATGACAAGGAAATATTGTATTAACAGACAATGTGGCTATTCAAAATACATTTTATAAATATTATTCCAATTTATATAAAGCTCAGAATGTTTCATCAACAAAAATACATGACTATCTCAGTAAACAAAATTTACCAAAGATTTCAGAACAAAGACGAATTACAAACAAGCCAATAACAATAAGAGAATTAGTGGAAACTATTAAAAAGTTCAACCAAGGAAAAGCTCCAGGACCAAATGGTCTAACGGGTTTGTATTACAGATGTTTTGAGGATGAAATTTTACAACCTGTACAAAGCACAATGAACTCTATTTAACAGGGGGTCAAAATAAAGTTGTAGATATCTGTTAGTGGAGCAGCTAATATATGATAATATTTCTTATACAATTTTGAAGGAAAGCCATCTCTACCCGGAGTCTTGCCATTTTTTAAAGATTTGATAGACTGGAGACTGGCTGTTCCATCATGTTCCTATGTTCAACTGAAATTTTATGTATAAAGTTATTAGGAAAAAATATTCATTTATAAATTCTGATGACGGGTTAATTGATGTATATAAAGTTCTATAATATGTAACAAAAGAGCTGATTATTTGTTTATAATTAGATTATAATTAGATTGTATCTGGCCATGTTTATCTTTTCTGATATTCTTTTCTGAACTTTCCAAGAAAGTAGCCATAAAGTCTTTGAATTCTTATACCAATATTTTTGTTTTAGGAAAAGTAATTTTTTGGGGGGGGATTTTGGATGTTTCTAGCATTTCCAATTTTTTCCCCTTCAGCCAAAAGCTGTTTATAGATTCTAGACTTACAGCGCTTTTATGCTTGTCTTCTAGTGATTTGACTTTACTAATTCCTCCTTGATTTTCTTTTGATTTTTTACAGACTGACGCTATATAACTGAATTTTCCTCAAATTACTGCCTTCATGGCATCCCAGACAATTTCTTGTGAAACACCGCAGTCTCTATTTCAATCTCAATTGCCCTGGATATATCAGGTTCTGATGAAAATGAGTTATTTAAAGTCCACATTGGCCTTCTGGCTTCTCTTCATTTATTAAAACACATTCCAACCATGCGTGATCTGACCACATTTTTAACCCAATTCTTCTCATAGATATTTGATTAAAGTTTTAGAAGCTAGGATATAATCTATCCTTGTATGTACATTATGCCTAGAAGAGACATATGTGTAATTTTTCACCTGAATGCTGCTGACGCCAAACATCATATAAACATTGCCGAGGTCTAGCCGATTTAGAGGAATGGGGGAGAGAGCTCGTCCTTCAGATGTCCACAATAGATCAGCTTGACGCCACATCATGAGTTTGTTAAAACGTGAGTATTAACAAACACATGACTGAACTATGTACAAATAGTTACACAGGCCGCACTCAATATGCCGCATTCTTTAGTGTTGCCTCGTATGTTTCATGAGGTGCCTGACAGTCTCCTTTAGCCATGTGACCTGCCAATGCAGGCATTGCCCTGTGAACAAATGGAAAGCAAAGTACTGGACACATACTTGCACGGTAAACTGAATTAACAGTCCCAATTCTACTGTGATGCTTAGCTCAGTAACACTTATGCATTGTGAAGCCAAGGTGGAGAATGTCACTAGCCGCTCACCAGTGAGTCCTGTGTGGCCATGTCCTGTGCAAAAGCACCACCGATCTGCACACAGCAACATCAGGAAAACCTTTCGCATTATGCCCAGGACCTATGATTGTACCACACATGTGGGATCACCTGTCCCATCAGCTTTGAACAACAATGGGGACAGTGTGACATTGTCCTCCCAACAACGTTGGTACCACTGGAATTGACTTACAGCAATGAGTTCTCCTGGATAAAGTGGATGCTCTGCATGGCATTGTACCCCACTGAGGTCCCCTGTCCTCCCCAGGTTCCATCCACAAATCTCCAGAAGTTTCTGAACATGGATCTGTAACCCCCTCCCTCTAGTGACCAGGAATGACTGGGCAGACATAATAGCAAATTCAAGGGTGGGTGGTTTGTTGTAAGTGTCAGTTTGCTTGGGGGTGCACTTTGCAAAATCAGAGGTCTTGAATCACAGGAAGATGGGTTAACCTGATGATCTTTGCAAGATACCTTCATGGCTGCGCTGTCATGCATGCATTAATATAAAATTGATTTTTTTAATATTAGCCCTTTGGCAACATCACATTATTGAGAAGGGATACCAGCCTCCAGGGGTGACCTGGGGATCCCCAGGAATCACAACCCCTCTCCAGACTACAGGGATCTGTTCCCATTGAGAACAGCCCTGTAGCTAGACCTCTTTTTCTGCCCGCCCCCACCCCACCCCAAGAGTTCTATCTACAGGGTTGTTCTAAATGGAAGAATAGGGCAATGAGATGGCATCTTGGGTGAGAGGGTGGGAGGGAGGGAGGGAGGGGAAGGAGGTGCTGTGGCCAATGGTGCAGGGAGAAAAGGGGCAAGTAAGCTGTGTGTACGCATGATAGGCCTCTGAGAGCCTGGGGGGGGGTTGGAGCATCTCCAAGTAAAAGACAATGTTCCTTGGCCTGTTTTGGGCCTCAATAAAACAACTACCACAAGAGTACATATGAGAGTTGCACATGCTTACCATCTTACCATCTATGGGAAGACTGTCCATCTGTGGTCTTCATGGTAAATTGCCTCCGTACCAGAAGACACAGAAACTCTTCATCTTGAACAACAACACCTGATCTCTGCCATCTGAAAAGCAGTTGTAATTCTGAGTGATCTCCAGCCTTCCCCTGGAGATTGAACTTTATAAGGAAAACAACCATGATATGAGAACAAAGTTGTGTTTAGAGAAAAATATATCTTCTTTAATCGTTCAGTGAGTAACAAATCATTAAAGTTGTTTCCTTTGAAATAAATTGGTCTCAAGTCTTCCTGACGGTACAGCGCTCAAATAGACTGTTTCACTCAAAGTTTCATCAGATGAGACCTTGCAGCTTTCATATTTTTTCTGCATTTTTTTCCTGCAACTCTGAAAGTCCTTCCTAGAGGGCAGCACGTAACTGCTTTTCACATAACAAAACAATGTAAGCTAGAATGAAAGAGGGAGCAGAAAAAAGTTGAGCAAAGTCAGCTCTAGTGCAGATACAATACAATACAGAGCCATGTTTAATGTCAAGGGCTAGGGAGAGCTGCTCCAGGATCCCAGGAGACTGTGCCTCACATCACCCAGTACCAACCCAAACTTCATGACCTGCTGTCCACACAAGCAGGTGTGTATAAACCCAGCTATACAACTTTCCCACATTCCTTTCCTTACCTTTATATCCCCCCTGCCCTCTGAGGAGCTCAGACCAGTGTGCATGATTCTACCTACCCATTCCCAATAATTTCAACCTTAAGCCATTCCTGCGAGATAGGTTAGACAGCCATAGCAAATGTTGAAAGGTCTCCTATCCTTCCCCTTGGATAAACAGCACTGTATTTCCAGCCACACACCTGACACACCTTCCTCAGCTTCCCAAGGCCCAAGAGTCCTGGCACCATCGGCCTAGACACCACCCTCCCCAAACAGAAGAATGGGGGAGGAATTCATTCCAGAAAAGAGACACCTGTGTTTCTTGTGTGTGCTACCTTCCTTACAGGGAACTCGAACCTATCAAAGAACCTTTCTGCCACATTTCCCATCAGAATACCATTGATAGGCTTGGAGAGGCTGTCGTCTTTCACTGGTTCCTTGTCTATCTTCCACTTTTTTGAAGGGACAGCAGCACTAGCTGAATGTGGTCTGTTGATCTTCCAGTTTGGGAGAGAGGTCACTGAAAGGACAGAAGCTGGCCTTTTGAGCAGCATGGTGCTGGCTGGGCCAGCCCAAGGCTTTTCTTCGCACTAGGCGAGGCTAGCTTGTGGTGGCCCCCCCCCCCCGGCCAGGCTGCCTTGTGGTACCCCCTCACCACAGATCTATATAATCTACACAGGATGCAGACAAAGTGTGTGTGTTTTAAACAACCAGCCTTGTGAAGGGTTCTGGAGAACATGAGAGCCTGCTTGGTCTTTTTTAAAAATTTTAAATGATACTGCCCCATTCCTGCTGGTCTGTGAACGGCTGAGAAGGGAGAGAAGAGCCCCAGGGTGACCTCCCTCCCTGGCAGGTGCCCAGCGCTCTCTTGGGGGAGCGGTTGGCGCAGCTCTCCAGGGGCAGGACTGGAGGCAGGAGAGTCATGGAGTGCGGCCAGGGGTGGTAGTCTGGGGAGCCCACATCCAATCCCTGCCTCTGTGGGAGCGGAGGCCAGATGCTAACACGTCGGGTCAGCTGAGGGTGAGAAGAGTTGCGGGGGGGAGCAGTGTTGGTGGAAGGGGCCGCCAAGTGTCGAGGGAGGCCGGCCTGTTCCTGCAGCCGCACTCATCTTTCCCCCCTTTTCGTCGTGAGGAGGACCAGCAAAGACGGATGCCTCCTCACCCACCACTGGGCGCAGCAGTGCCATCCATCTTTCTGCACTCCCCCGTCTACATGCACGGGGGGGTAGGTGAATGAGCTGGGCCTTTGGCACCCACTTGCCCGTGGGGGAAAGAGAGAAGGCTGGCTGGGGCGCCGAACTCATTAACGGCGGGCTGGCGTGGGCTGTCTCTTGTGTGTGCCTTGCAGTGAGTGTGCTGGAGGAGGAGATGGAGGCAACAAAGCGGGCACCCAGAAAGCCATGCTGGGGGCAGGTGCCGGTGGCAGGGGCTTCGCTGCATCCCTCGGAATTCTGCACCCTGGGGGCAGTGAAGGGGCATGCTGTGGAGGGCAGGGGGGCGTCGTCATCAGGGGCCTCATTGCACTCCTCGCAACCCGGGCGGAAGGAGGGAGGGCGGTCGCATTGGGAATTGGGGGAGCGAAGAGGTGGTGGTGGCTAGGGTGCGCAACGCGAGCTTTTGGCAGGGGCGGGGCGGGAGGCGGCTCAGTTTGGCACCCCCATGATGGCCCTGCCCTAGGTGAAAGCCTAGTTTGCCTAGTGAGTGAGCTGGCTCTGGGTGCTGGGATTGGCCAGAGAACTGCTGGACACTTCTTTCTGTGATCCAGTTTCATTCGAATGGTTTGATTTCTGCAATTATTTGAAAAAGAAAATAAGATGATGACATTGAGAAGACAAGTATATTCCCTTGCTCAGTTCATACGTGAAACCAAGTCATGGTTTAGCTTTACATGGATTCCTCCCGGGGGATCAGATGCTCCCCTCAAGGGCCACAATCTAATGAGTCTATTTCCAGGCTGCAGTAGCTCTGCATACGGCTGTGGCTTGTTAAGAGCCCTGCTTTGTGTAACTGGCTTCAGATGAGAGGGTTACCTTCATCATGCACGGAAGGAGCTCAGCTTGTTATTCCCCATATGCTGGTTGATAAGTGGCCGGGGAGAAGGCCACCCTGAGGTGTGAGTGGAATTAGAGTGTTTGCTGCCATTCTTCATATTGTGAGACCTGGTCAAGAACAACAACACAAGTGACCTACATTATTCTGCAATGATTCCTGGAACTTCTGCGATGAGCTCATGTTCTCCAGCAGGGCTATTTGATTCCCCTCTCCCCCTGCCTTTTTCTTCTCCAAGGAGATCAGAATAGTCTAACCTCACACAGCCACCCTGTGAGGAAGGCTAAGCCAGACCCCAAGAGAACGAAGTATCATAGCACAGTGGGGATGTGAATATGGACTGCCCTCCTCCAAGCTCAACACTTTCCAATATGGGCTCTGTTCTGAAGCTAAATGACTGTTTACTGCAGCCAAAGGAGACTATGTGTGTGTGTGGGGGGGGTTGTGTTTTTCAGAACTATGCAAATTAAAGTCTGAGACCGAATATGAAATGTGAGATCTGAATCACAAGCTAAATAAGATTCACAGGGCACATATTTTTCAACTACCAGTAAGCAATGAACTGACTAAAAAGGTTACACAGCTTTTTGTTATTTACAGTGGAAGGGTCTTTGCAGCATCCAGAAGAGGCACTGTGGCTTAGTCTTTAGAGTGCCAAACTAAGATCTGAGAGACCCGGGTTCAAATCTCCGCTCTGCCAAGGAAGCTTGCTGGGTGACCTTGGGCAAGTCACACACACTCAACCTGATCTACCTCAAAGGTTGCTGTGAGAATAAATGGAGCAGAGGAGAATGATGTAAGGTGCTTTTGGACCCAATGTATTTAATTGTATTTAATTAATGGCACAAGCTGTACTGTTACAGTAGATGTATTTTGTATTCTGACTACAATTTGACAAGTTTTGGTTATTTAATGGTGGAAGGGTCCTTGCCTACTGGACCCCTAACTGCAGAGATATTCTTATAAACAGGGCCATGACTGACATTTTGATAAGGTAACATTTACCTTACTTGTTTTAAAGAAGACTAACGAAGAGCCAACCTGCAGTGCTCCCTCTAAGCTGTGGAGTCTTGTGAGCAAAAAATCTATTTTGTGAGCTACTGACATTAAAGTTGTGAGTGAGCAATTTGGCTGCTGCATAAATTAGTTTGCTCTGGAGCCATCCTTCCTGAGCTAAGACAAAAATGTGTGCGCCAGAGGCTAAAAAAACTGTAAGATAGCTCACACTAACTCAGCTTAGAGCAGGGGTGGCCAAACTTGCTTAACATAAGAGCCACACAGAATACATGTCAGATGTTTGAGAGCCACAAGACATGAACAAATATCACACATACATTTTTACTGGAAAATATGCAGATTTGGTTTTTCTTAACATTAAGTGAGACTGCCAAAAATAATAACAAAAGGAGTAAAGGCAGATATTGATAATATTTATTTGTCCAATGATATTTATGTTTGCAAATGATATTTAGCTTCCCCAGCCACCCTGCCAGAAGCCACACAATGTGTGTGAAAGAGCCACATGCAGCTCCTGAGCCACAGTTTGGCCACCCCTGGCTTACAGGGAACACTGCTTGTGAGCTACCTGCAGGAAAACTTTTTGACCATTTCACACTACTGATATAAAAGAGCATGCAGGCTTGTGGACTCACAACAGATCGGATATCAATGACTGAGACGGTAGAATCATTCATCTGGTACCACTGCCCATTGCTGGCCTGCAAAAATGGCAGGAGAGGAATGACTGCTTTCTTAAGTTGGTTGTAACTTTACAGCCTTGGGGGTACAGTTATTCCAACCTGATCAAGAGACTTCCAGAGTAAGTAAGAAGTATTGGGTCTGGATACATGGATACAAGTATTGGGTCTGGATATAAAAAATACTAGAAACAAGTATACTTTCTATACCAGAATTGTTTTTATTGAATATAATACCAGAAAAATATTAAAAAATGGATGCTTATATGATTACATATGTTGTAACTACTGCTAGAATTTTGTATGATAAATATTGGAGAAAAGAAGAAACTCCATCAAAAGAAGAAATAATCTACAAACTATTAGAAACAGCTGTGATGGACAAATTAACTCTGTTATTACAAGGCAAAAGAGAAGATACTTTTGAGAAAACATGGTCAAGATTTCATAAACGGATTGAGAATTATCTGATATACATTATAACCACCAGAAAACACAAGTAGAAATATAAACTGTAAATATTATATATGCATGCATAAAGTAATAGAATAGGTGCAAAAAGAAATTATTGTACTAGTATAAAAAGAAAATTCTAAGCGTGATTAATGGAAGGTGCTCCTGATTAATGTTTTGTTTGTCTTGTGTGTGCTTTTGTTGCTGTTGCTATTATGTGTTGAAAAATAATAAAAATCATCTATTAAAAAAAAAGATCCTTCCCGATAGAAGTTAGTTAAGAGCCCAGGAAGTCTAGATCCGAGGCCCACAAGCCCCACAGACACCCCCCCCCCCAAGTTCCAGAACTAGAGCAGGCTCAGCAGCAAAGAAACAGCAGTTTTGGATCAAAAACTACTGTCAGAAGAACCACAGATTCAGGTGGGTAGCCTGTTGGTCTGATGGTTTGAGTCCAGTGGTACCTTAAGACCAACAAAGTTTAATTCTGGGTATAAGCTTTCGTATGCATGCACACTTCTGCAACTCAGACTTTGTCAGAAGAACCAGTTTTACCTCCTTCCACTGAAGTACCCCCCCCATTTTTTGAATTTTACTCAACCCCCCCCAAAAAACAACAACAACACTCTCTAACTTTGACCCAAAGAGAGTCTGCCATCAAAAGGAAGAAAGGTACAGCACAAGTTGTACCATTAAGGTATACATATTTTGTTCCAACAGATTACCCCCACTACAGTGGTGCGCCACCTAATTTTTATCTCCTGACGAGGCATTGTGACTACCTCACAATGAACCAAAAGCAAAGTATTTCCTGGAAAACGAACACATTTTAAAACACACACTTCAACTCGACAAAAGAATTTCAACTCTGCTTTGCCCAAGGCTGCATTGTTTTAGGGCCGCTTGACTCCGGGTTGGGAAATTCCTGGAGATTTGGAGGCAAGGTTGCCAACTTCCAGGTGGGTCCTGAAGATCCCGTGGGGTTACAGCTGATCTCCGGACGACGGGGAAAAGCATGCACACAAATTTAAGACAACTATTTTTAATGATATACCTGGAAATAAGCCGCGTCTTGCATTTGAATAAATATTGAATAAAAAAGATGAGCAAACAACTCTAACTAGATACCTCATATAACTACAGGAGTTAGGGCAACTAGGCCAAAGACTTCGTTCAATAAAATTTAAAAACCCAACCCGATGTTTTCCATGATGCAACACAACGGCCCCGCTATTACAACGCCCATGTACAGGGAAGTTGAATTCGAATCGGTTCTTCGCGCAATTTCCGTGAGCCCGAGGGTGAAACTCCCCACCCCTCCCTAAATAATACAGGAGCCATGAGTCAATCGAGTGAGCTCCTTTTATCTCCGCCTCTAGTTTTTTACTCCAGCCAATAGGCGTTGATTATCCGTGCGGTGACCTCAGCGCCAGCCAGCAGAAAGAGCCAGCGGAGGTTTAGGGCGGAAGGAGGGAATCATCAGCTTGCAGCACAGAGGAACTCTCGGAGCAGCAATCATGGTGGGTGCTTTTTTTGCAGTCTGTTTGGGCTGCGGATCTTGGGAAGGCTCGGGGTGTCTGAAGTTTTTAAGGCTCCAGTGAGCAAATAGGCCAGACTGGTTTATTAGCAGGACCCCGGGTCACCTTGAATCGAAGAGGGAACCAGGGGGGAGGGCGCGGAGCTGGACTGGCATCCTGCTCCTTGTAACAAGGGCCGAGAGTTTGTCCCTGTGTCCGTCTCAGCCAGGTTCCTTGACTGGTTTCCTTTTCCACGGTTAACCGGCTTCTTTTTGGTTCTGTTTGTTGCCTACAGTGTGACTTCACGGAAGATCAGACCGCTGGTAAGGTGCTCTTTACGCCCTCTCTCGCTTTGGGGAGTTGGGAACCTGGGATGGATAAGGGCCCAAGGGAAGCGGGCTGCAGGGCCAAATAACAGGACAATGCATCATTCCTATATCCCAAGACTTAACCATTCGGAGTCCTAAATCCGCTTAAAGGCGGTTGGATTTACGATTCTGTCTCCTTCCTCTGATTTTTCTAGCCGCTCTACTCTCCCCCCACTCCCATCTCTTGATTGCAGCCCCTGGATGGTGAGTCTGTGTGTGAAACCGTGGATTGCTCCCCTCGGCCTAACCCGTTTCGTGGCTACTTTGCTAATAGTAATGTGTCGATTGTCGTCGCCGCCGCCCCGGAAGTTCCGCATAATCAGGCTTTTGGGGTCTTTGAGCTAGTTTGGATTTGAGTGTCGCCTTCCCGCCCCCCCTTCCTTAAACTCGCCCGCACCCGTACCCAGCCCTTCTGCACGGGAATTCGCTTGACTTTCTTTGCATGGCTTATGCATGATGTTATTTCCTGGTTGAAACCTCCTGAAAGGACCCACCCAGCTTAGCTGGTAGCCTCCATTGGCAGTTTCCCAGCCGGGTGCTCCGGGTGCTCTTCTGTTCGGCCAGAGCGGTCAAAGAGAAGGGGGCACGTGTGGAAGTGGGGCCGAGAGGCAGCGAGTTGGCTCGTGTGTATCTCTCAGAATCCAAGTTCTGCGTTGCTCGCGAACAGGATGCGGTTGAGCAAGGCCGGTGGAAATGGCTGCTCCGCTTCCCCTTCCCTTTTTTCCGGGCGCAAGCGTCTGTTGGAACTGGGTTCGGACAGACATTGTTAGAAAAGAGGGCTGGGATCCGGCGGGAGAAATGGTGGCGTCAGTTTCGGAGCCCCTCTTTGGAAGCCAAAGCCTTGTTTTTCGAAAATAGTCAAAGATGGGCACGCCGGGTTCGTGCTCTCCTTTGATTTCCTTATATGGGCAAGAATCTCATTTCACATGAAGCGGGGCTGGGAGCTGCATTCCACCCCGGATCCCAGGCCCTGGAACGGAAATGAGGAATTCCTAGCCAGGGTGACTTAAAGACAGCAGCCATAAACGGCAAATTCCGTTGCTGGTTATTGTCCGCATCCCCACTAAAATAGATAGGGAGAGCCTCGTGGTAGTTGTAACGGTGGTGCATGCTTGTACTTAGCAGTGGATGGAAGAGGCATTAGTGGAGGACTTACCTGCTCTTAAAAGTTTGATTCTGCCAGGGGCTGTGCCAGGTACTTATATGCATAAAACACTGTGCAGTCAAATGGGGTACAAAAGTGCAACCTTCCAGCTTCCACTCTCATTGTCTGAAGAGCTTATGGCCATATTAGCACTTTTCCTTAAATCTGGGAATGTGAAGTATCACAGTACTGTAGGAAATTGGTTCAGAACTAGGCAGTATTGTGGCAGATACAGAGTTGAAAGCCTGTCCGGTATTGGCTTGAGTTCGGCTGAATATTGTCAGTGCCAGCACAGGGCACTCTTTGGGTGGAATACAGGGAGACTTGCATCAGAGTGAAACTGCCCAGGGATAGTTGTGCTGTAAGCTGCCCATGGCTCTCATTAAAAGGGCTAGTTCTCTGGCCAGTGCCCCCCAAGGGACTGCTGGAGCAGCACAGTGAGGAGGGGGTTGATGCTCTGCAGGTCCTCGGCTTGCTCCCAGTTGTCTCTTGGGGAGGGGCGGTGGTTCATTGGCTTTTCATAATAAGCAGGGCCCGTTCAAGGTATTTTGTCACCCCAGTAGAAGTACATCCATCACCTCCTGGATCTGTACTGTTACAGTGTAGATCCAGGGGCTTGACTTAGCCCTGAACAGGCTGATGCAGACAACTGGGAGCAAGCTGAGGCCCTGCAGAGCATCTTCCAGAGAAACTTCTAGTCCTGGATCTAGGGTAGGAAAAAGGCCATTGGGCTTTTATGCTCTGACTACAAATGGGCACTAAAAAAATACAGAGATATCACTTAATGTTTGGTTTAATTGTTTGGTGGGAGAGCTGTTTGTTTGCAGTTAAAACTGTAGTGGCATTAATGTATCAGCTAAAATGTCTAGCCTGAGGGGGGAACATTTCTCAAGGAAGGGAGGGGTCATAGCTCATGCTTCTAGGTCCTGAGTTCAGCTTTGTTGAAGGATCTGCTGAGAAAGGCTTCTGGTTGGGATCCAGACGTACCATACTAACCTAGGTGGGCTGACTTGGTAGACAGCCACTTCATTTGTAAGAAGAAGAAGAAGAAGAAGCTGCCCTGAGCCTGCCTTGGTGGGGAGGGCTGGATATAAATTGGAAAAATGATGCATGCAGGGGCAGAGTGGGGACACTAGTTCTTAGACTAGCACCCAGAAGAATAGGCTGAAATTGCAATGAAAAATTGGTACTTATCTACCTCCCCCCCCCCCCCCCAGGTACATGTTAAATAAAACACCAAGTATATCGCACAGTACGAAATTAACTCTTCCACTATGAAATCTTACAGCAGAGGCTAAGGGGCATGGTGCTTTAGTTATAGATGATCAGGTGGGGTTCTTGATAGTGGGACTCCCTCCATCCTCCTCGTGCCCTAATCTAGTTCAGCCCTAATCTAGTTCAACTTCTCTGAAAAGATTTGTGTGAGCAGACGAGGCATTCCCTCTCCACTCTGGGCATCCTGACGTGCACCCCTGCCCCAGACTTCTGACAGGATTTCACTGCAGCAAAATGAGTTGACGTTAATTCCAGCCTTTGCTATAGAAAAGGATTGAGGCTTGAAGAGGTTGTGCTTTCTGGATTCTGTCTCTGAGCCCTCCTTTGCCAAGCAGGGAGCGGACTCTTATATCTTCGGCTCACAGACTGCTCCTTGAAATAACCCTTCCCTGGGACAAATGAGGTCCTGCGGTTAGTTCAAGCGTTACCATAATTGTCTAAAAGGATGACTTTGGTGGAGCCTCTGCCCAAAACGTTTTTAGAAGGCAGGAATGACCCTTCTGCTAGGTGGGAGGCTTGGTGGTAATTAATGCACAGGCATCTTGAGTTGACTGTCCAGAGCAATTAGCTGTTGGGGAGTTGCCCAGCTGGATAAAGGCATCTTTGGAATCTGTGAAGGAGATAATCTTGCTGCTATGTCAAACATTTTAATTGTTGATCTTAAATTGATGTAGATCTTCTGAAGTTACCATTTCATTGCTGATCTTAAAGCAACATTTTCTGAATAGTTACCATTTAATCCTGGTATATCTCAAGGCAAGTTATCATGGTAATGTTGCACAAATGAAGCCTGAGACCAGCATATACAGGAAACCAGGTGACGGCTATACTGACTTTTGCTGTCACCAGTCATTCACCATGGCATTTTAGATCCTGGGCAGATGCTTGGGAGATCTTCACTGAGCAACCTTGAACTGCTGGTCTAGGAATGATGAACAAATGGCAAAGGCCAAAATTACTCCTTGAAAACAATTTGTGTACTATGTAATATGTGACTTTGTACTATAGGACTGTCCCTTTTTAAAATTAGACTGCCAAGTTAAATGTACCAAAGTGAATCATAAATCACCTACAGCTCATCCTTGAGAGTGGTGACCTGCTGATAGAAGCATTTGGTAGAAAACCCATCGTAGCTTAACAGACAGCTGATCCATTTTGAAACTCCTACCTGCGGGCAATCAAATGACTGCAGGATACCACCACCAAGACAAGACCTTGCCCCTGTGAAATGCATAATGAGTACTTGAATGTAACACTGAGAACATTGTTATAGGTCCTAACAATGCAGTCTAAAACATCCAAGGCTGCTGCTTGTGTAGCTGTGGAAATATTGTATTATAGGATATCTTGTCAACAGGTCCAGCTGCAGTCACAAGTAGGCCAGACCGGTCCCTGTTTAGGGAGGGCTGATGTTCACAAATCTGGCACAGACTGCAAGAACACCAACAGACTGGTGGTTCCTGGGCATTCCATCGAGGACCTCAAAACAAGGGCAATCGGTGGAATTGGCCACTGCAAAACAGATGCAAGGATTTAACAACCAAGGTCTTAAGAGGAGTTGGGGATGTCATTATTATTATTATATAATATCTATAATAATTTAGTATAATAAAATATCATATATAAAATATAATATAATATATAACATTATTCTCATAAGTTTATTATAAAGCATGATTCCAGAATTTAAAATTGTCTTTCTTAAGTTGAAGAGTCCACCATTTAAAATGCAAATTGCTGCTTTTCAGCATCTGACAAAATGGACAAGTCTACAGAAGCTCATAGTCTTCTTTGGTCTTCTAAGTAAGCACTTTCATCCACTTTTCAACATTATCAAGAAAAAGATGACAGTAGGGCTGTTCACTGTTTTTAATTGTGGTGTTTTGTCTAGTAGAAGGATCTCACACCACTGTTGTTTGATAGGAGATATTTGTTTACATTTCCATCTTAGGCTCTATTAGAAACTTTGCTGCTGTCAACAATAATGATATCTGCTTCCTTCTCAGATGTGGCATGAAGTTCACATCTAGATGATCTAATAACAGTGTGAATGGTTACATAGGGATTAAATATCCAGTGACTTTTTCAACTTGTGATATGATTATACTTTGACATTTCTTTAACTTTGCGTAAAACTACAGACAACATGTATAGGTCTTTAATCTCCCACACACCACACCATTTCCAAAATAATGTTCAATAGTGTAGCCACATAGGATGAAGTTGGTAGAAATTGGGTTGGGGGGAATCAGTTTGTTTTAAAGGTACTGTCAAGATGACAAACACCCCCTCCCCATCAGGCTGATATGGTTACTTTTAAGGATCCAGTTTCCTGAACTCTGTACCTGGAGAAACTGAATCCTGCTTGGAGAGGAGACAAAACTGTGTCCTTGTCAGTAATATTGTATCTCTTGATATCTGATAACAGGCTAGTTAGATATCTATGATTGGGGGGGAAGGGGTTGGTCAAGGAGGCAGCTTTTGGCTTGAATTCTCTCCAACTTTCTTCCCACTTGAACAATCTTTTCTCCTGTACCACCTTAAATGGGGTGGGGCAGTCTGTCTTTTAAAATAATCTTGCAGGGGGTTAGCGGCCCAAAGAAGTATTCTCAAAATTGTTGCTAGGCCATTTGTGTGATTTCTGGTACTCTCTCATACTCCCTCCTGGTGTTCAGTAATTCTTCCAGGCTCTCCCTTTCCGTAATTCTTCCAAGCTGTTCCATCCCTTTGAACTTTCTATACCTTCCTTTAAAAGGCCTGAGGCATATTTTGAGGAGCGACAATTTAAACATAAGGGGTGAAGGGATAGCTTGATTCCTGTTGGTGCACTTCACATTTTACGGTTTTATTGCATACTGCTGGCATATCCTCCGGTATATATAATTCTGTTTTGGTCATGGATTCCCCTGAACATTCCAACACACTCCAAAATGAGTTGGATGCCGGATCTGTCATTCTCAGGGTCTCCCTAGCCAGTGGCTGAGTTCCATGAGTCCCACCCACAGAACCGGTTGGTGCCAGAAATCTCCACAGAAGACACATTCTCCTCAGGAGAGAACATGGAGAGTTTGTGTCTACCTAGACTCCTACGATGCTGCCTTTCCCAGCCTGTTCTGCAGCCCAGACAACTCTTCTACAGCCTGGAGGATTTCCCAAGGTCACTAGCCAGCCTTTCCCCCTTGTCTGCCGGAGCCCACGGCACAGAGCCACATGCTGGCCTGAGGCCAAAAGGGCCGCATCCCTTCCAGGCCCCAAGGCTGCGGACTTTCGCCAGGCTCCCTTCCACAGGGCCAGGGCCACCTCCCCCTTCCCCGCACCCTTCCTAGCTTGCCTGCTGGAAGGGCGCGGGGTTTTTAAATCCCTCCCTGGGGCTTCTCCAGCTGGTGCGCTTAAGCAGGCCAGCTGGAGAAGCCCAACAGAGCCACCTCCACCCCTTTCCTAGCTGGCCCGTCAAGGCAGGCGAGCTAGGAAGGACCCAGGAGGGCACAAGGGTGTTTAAATTCCTCTCAGGGGCTTCTCCAGCTGGAGGGCCCTTGGACTGATGCCGCCCCATGCTGCTGCCACAGGGTCTCACCAGAGCATGCAGGGCGGTGGCGCAGGGGCCTCCTGCATCCTCCTAGAGCTCATTGTCTCGCGCCTACAAAAGGCCTTTCCCCTAGTACTGTATAAAACAGGTGTCGAACTCATTTGTTATGAGGGCCGGATCTGACATAAATGAGACCTTGTTGGGCCAGGCCATGTGTGTCATAAAAGGTAATGTCAGGTAACGGAGATATAAACTTTATAAAGGGTTTTTTTAACTTAAAAACATGCTTAAAACATTAGCACTCTTGCAATATTTTGTTTATCTAACAGTGTCCAATAACTGACACCTCTTGCTCTGAAATATTGCATCAAAATGTCTGTGCTGTTGTAATCTTCAGTATGCTGTTCAGGTGTGTATCTGTAAGCTGCAAATCGACGATGACGCAGCAGCAGCAGAACTGGAAGAAGCAGCAGAAGACAGCCAGTTCCGCTGGGGGGCTGATAGAAGCCCTCCAGGGGCCTGCTCTGCGCCCCGGGCCGCATGTTTGACACCACTGGTGTAAAAGGTTGCATTGCTTTGGGAGTTACTCTTGTTTCCTTCTTGCCGGATGAGGGAACTGCAGGCATTGAGTGGCTTGACTGATGCCACTGGGAAGAATTAATCTTTCTCTAGATCTGAGTTGTGCTCTTTAGCCACTGTCATCCTTCAGGGGGAAAAAATATATGATCCTCCCAATCCTTACCTAACAGGCTGTCTGCCTGGTACCACTCCCCCGGGGCCTGGAATCGGAGCAAAAACAAAGTGTGGGGTGCTGTCTGGTATAAATGTGTGAGCCTGCAGTATAGTTTAAGGGCCCACAGGTAGCAAAGCCATAAGTAACAGAAAGTAAATTCTTATAGAGGCAAACACCAGACAGCTGCTCCCACTGACTGTTGGACCAATTGATTTATTTAGATTCTGTTCAGAAACTTCACACATCTGTTCCTGGAACACAGAATACTGCTAGGTTAGAGGGAATTGGGGAAGGGCTCCTATTGCTTTTCGGGAGGTCCGCATTTAATTAGTGGAGGGTCATGCATGAGCCTAAGATAAGTAGAGGGAAAACAGGGTTACAAAGGTCAGTTTACTGATGCTGTGACCTCCAAATATGGGGCAGACAACTCATTCAGCCCCCTGCTGCCCAGATAGGATGGGGTTTACTGGGGAAAGTGGCTTCAGAGCAAATAGCAGCCAGATACTCCAGCAGGTCCATTGTTTCTTCTGTGGTCATTTGACCCGGTCTCTAAAGTAGGGGCAGGCAGATGGCAACCACAGTCTGTCTCCTGGTGGGCCATGCAGCACACTGGCTGCAGGGGTTCCTGCAGGGAATGCTGGGCTTGGTGGACCTTGGTCAGATCCCATAAGGCAGCCTTTGTGTTCTTAAATAGGAGTTGTAAAATCAGGGTCCCTTAACACTGATGCCGTAGGTGCTAAGAGATCCTGAGTACATGGTCTTGCTTTGTAAACATAAGAAGTATCAGTGGAACCACAGGGGTTCTATTATTTGAAAAACAATAGCATTGTAAGAGACTGGAGTCAATTCATCCTTGCTCTGGAGAGAAGGAGAAGCCGCTGATTTTAAGGTGCCATTTGTTGTGCGTGTGAATGAAATGGTGGTTGTCTTTGAGCTCTGTGTTGCTTTAGGTCCTAACTCTCTTGTCTGACTTTGACTCTCTGCAGAGTTCAAGGAAGCTTTCCAACTCTTTGACAGAACGGGAGATGGCAAGATCCTATACAGCCAGTGCGGGGATGTGATGAGGGCCTTGGGCCAGAACCCCACCAATGCAGAGGTCATGAAAGTCCTGGGGAACCCCAAGAGTGATGGTGAGTGGCTCTTGTCCTGCAGCAGTTCTGTGCTCCCGTGTGTGTATGTAATTTTTTTTTAAAAGGGGGGGGGTAAGGGTGCTGGTTTTCTGTATGGTAAAATCTGTAATCCAAGGAGAGCTTCTCTGCAAATAGGTGTATTAGGTAAAGCAGCAGCTCTAATACAGGCTGTTTGCATCTTGTAACTGAAGCTTGCAAGCTTTGCACTTTTGGGTACAGAAGTCAGAAATCTGAAAAACTCTGCATGGGGGGGGGGGGGGCTTCTAGTCCTTAGTCTTGCAAGTGTGTGACCAGTGCATCCCTTGTGGAATCTCCAAAGCCTGAAGAAGCGCTGAGCATGATTTGTGTTTGATCAGTGGGTTATCCAGTGTCTTCCTCTGCTCTTTCCCACTTCTAACAGAACAGCAAACTGTGAGCAAATGTATTAATCTGAAGAGTCTACAGTACTCTGTTTTTCTGTGGATTACCTTGGTGCAGAATTTTTACTCTGTTCCTAGGTTTAACTTGAGCCTCAGCATCTGTTCTAAACTCCAGTCCTGAAATGGGTATGATACAAGAGAATTCCTGGCCCCCGACATACGACTGATGGTCTGTAACGCCTTCTCCCTCTCCCCTTTGTGCTTTTTTTAGAAATGAATGTGAAAACTCTAAGCTTCGAACAGTTCCTGCCCATGATGCAAACCATTGCAAAGAACAAGGATCAAGGCTGCTTTGAGGATTACGTAGAAGGGCTGAGGGTCTTTGACAAAGAGGGAAATGGCACAGTCATGGGAGCGGAGATACGCCATGTTCTTGTCACTCTGGGTATGGCTGGATTATAGTTTCTTGAACCTTGACCTTTAATAAATCTGTCAACAAATCATTCTCCCTGGCCTTTGTGGCTACCCCAACTGCTTTTAAAAGGTTCTTGTGAATAAAAACAGAGGGAATGATCTCTCTCCTTCTTGTGATTAAAAACTGAAGGAAAGATCTCTCTTCTTACAGTGGGTAACCAAGAACAGAAACCCAGAATCCAAGCTGTTCACTTACTAGACATCATGCACTTCCCAGGATTCTGAATCTCTCCCTGTTTTGGGCACAGCATGATGTGGTCTCAGAGAACCAGCAACTGTAGCAGCTAAGCTGGTTGATCCCTTGAATGGGGTCTACCAAATGGGAGCATAAAGTGCATAAAGTGGTCAGCTTCTTCAGTAGTCTTGAACTTCTCCAACTAATCCTTGTTTTGAGACAATTTCTGGTGGGCATGGAGCTGCTCCAACACTGGGTTGAATTTGGAGATCCCATGTGTCTTCTCCCAAGTTTTCTAGAGTGGCAAAATCTACACTCTCCTCCCAGATTCTGCAGAAGAGAGGGTTGGTTTGAAAAATGGAGTCCCCCCACCCCCCCGCATGCATGCTGTTTTAGTGCAACACATAGGTACCTTGAAAAAAAATGTACGTGTTGCGGAATTAGGGCTGGATTGAGTCTTGGTCCTCTACTAAAACTCTGCAAAATCTCTGGTACACCTATGATACTTTAATATATATAGTAATTAGCCTATATAATTTAAACTTTGGTTCTGTTTCCCAGGAGGCTTGAGGACTCTGCTGAGCACTGTAGTCTTCACTGTACACAACACTGTCTCACATAACTTTTGCATTCTGGGAATGCTTATACTTTGCAGAAGTCACTATCAAATTTAAATAGATAAGAGAAACTAGCTTCCATCATTCTGTGAGTTACCCTGGCTTAACCCAGCTTTCCTTGACTTTCCTGACCCCTGAAACAGAAAGAAAGGGGCTGACTTTGTTGTATACATCAGATGTATGTCAAATGCTCATCACAGACTTGACAGTTAAATTAGTGTCAATGGGTGAAAGAGGGTACTTAAGGTCTTATTTTAGTCTTATTCCTGGTTGTTCAGATCAACCACCCTGCTATTATGGGTCTTGGCAGAACAACCAAGGATATCCTTTTTAGAATTATAAGTGCACTGTTTATGTATTGGGGTTGTATTGATATATTCTGTGTTGACTATTGAAATGCTACAAAAATATTTTCTGACTTAAGAATGTGTAATGGAATAAATTGAGTTTTGATTTAGAATAACTCTCTCTCTTTTGATGAAATTGAGAGGCCAGTTTTTCTCCTTCCCCAAAATTGAACACAGTGGGAATGAGAGTGCGTGAAAAGGTTCCTGGCCCCCTCATTTCCCATCAGTATGTGACCTAGATTCCCCCTCCTCCCATTTATGGTAAACCTCATTAAATCAGCCTGTGTTTCCTACAGGGGAGAAAATGACCGAGGAAGAAGTGGAAATGCTGGTAGCTGGCCATGAAGACAGCAATGGGTGCATTAACTATGAAGGTAAGAGAATGGAGATGGTAAGAGCATATTCTCTGATGTTCACTGAATATTCCAGTCTCTCCCATCTAATGGGCTTGCAGGGTCTGCCTCTTATTTGGGAGAAATGTATCTCCATACAGAGGAAGAACAACTCTGGTAGTGGAATGGAGATAGGTGGGCTCGGGAGGTGCCATTAGATACAGCAAGGAACCATCTTTCTTTCACCACGGAGAGCATGTGGATCTGTTTCAAAGTCCTAGGCTGCGATCACACACACTAAATAATTCACTTTGAATGCACTTTCAAACTGGATTTTACTGTGTGAACTGGCAAAACCCAAAGTGGATTATTTAGTGTGTGTGATTGCAGCCCTAGTGTATTGCATGTTCTCACTGGCATTTGAGAATGTTTCTGGGCTTGGATTATGGAGGGGAGGAGCTGATGTTCAAGCACTCCTGGCTGTCCCTGATTCTCCTTTTGCACCTTGTCTTGTGGCTCCTCTCAGACATGTAAATGGCACGAGTGTTCTAGCTTGGGAACAGTCACATGGACTGGTACTTGCATTCCATAGTGTTGTGTGTAATGAGAGCTCATGGATCAGAAGAAAGCTTAGTGCCAACGTTACTCTGTCATAGGAGTTAATGCCCTGTTGTTGGGGTCAAGCTACTCTGAATGTAACTGAGCCAAAGGTTCCATGTAAACAAATACATGAACATTGTGGTGTCTGTGTCTGTCTCTGGGATGTCGTGAAGATAATTGGTACAAAGATCACAAGACATCCTAGCAGTGCAATAACATGAGCTAGAAAAGATGTGCTGTCTGCCTCAAGTGGGGTGGTGTCAGTGATGTTCCATGTGTCTGGTTTTGTTTGTTCATCCGCTTGATCAATTTTGATGTTTCTTCCTTTCTACAGCATTTGTGAGACACATCTTGTCAGGGTGAATTCGAACGGGGTACGCCTCCTCCAAACCTACCTTATATTTTTTAACAGCCTCCTTTTTTGTTGACATAAAAAGGAAGACTTTGGTTTGCGCTCATTTTTCCCCCTCCATCCTTTTTTTTGTTGTTCAGTATCTTCCTTTGTTTCCCCCCAATCTTCAAGCATGTCTCTGCATGTAGCTGACTCTCTAAGTAATCCAAGCAAGGGTGGGTGGGGGGGATGAGGCAGCTCTGACTGGTTAAAGCAAGACTGTGCCTGTGTAACCTTGCAGTGCTTGGGGTAGGGATGTCGGCGGCAGCATGAGGGGAGGCAGTGTCATCTTGGCACATCGGAGGTCTGGTCTGAATATTACACTTGCTACAATACAGGCTAGTGCTGTGGTAGAGGGCATGAATCTTTGCCATGTGTGCATTGGGGATTTACGTGTGCAGTGTGGATTTACATTGCAATGGAATTTTTCCCTCTCTTGGAACTCCAAAGAGGTTTCATATGCAATAAACAATTAACTTTTTAAGGAATGCTGAAGTGCTGACATTTAAGAGAGCCATAGACACATGGAAGCTAGATGGTCTGTATTTTGTAGACAGTTTGGGATGGGAATAAATGCCCTTGTGGATGGATACATGATGTTGCCTGTGACTATTGGGCAAGCTGCAAAATACTACAGGTTTAAAGCGATAAGTGTCTGATGAAAGAATTCTTGCTGTAGCATGCTAACAGTTCAACATGCCGTATCCATGTGGTAATTTTTACCAACAAAGTACATCATGTGAAAACAATAACTGGCGTTTTCTAAGTGTAACATTTAGACCAGGCCTTAGCAGGGTGAGGACCAAGAAACTGCATCTGTGTTGCTCTTGAGCAGCCCTTGCAACTGAGAGGGAACACTCATGCCACCACCTCCATCATTTCCACCTCCATCATTTCATAAAAGTGAAGGCCTATTCACAGGTGCTTTTCTACAGACAATCCTTCCCAAAATACCCTCCATGCTATTTGGAGCCCTGGGCCCATGCTATTTGGAGCCCTGCTGTTGCTTAGAAGTGGAAGCTGCGGATGTTGTTCTTTCCTCTTGCTTAGTCATTGCTTGCTCTCTTGCCCAGAAGAGCAGATGGTCCACAGGGCTCAGGTGGCTGGCAGTAGTCCTCCTGCTGGGGTGTGGACCTTAGCAGGGGCTCAAAGTTTTTAATCTCTGGTGCTGGGCATTAATACCACATGTATACCAGATGCTGGCTTGTATAAATAGCAATGGTCTCCCCTGACTCCATCCAAGCTGATGGGATCATGGGTATAGCTGTGCCTGCTTGTGGGTACAGCTAGAATCTGTGTGGGTGTGGAAAAAAGAAGCAGTTGTCTGTAGAGGCCTGTTTGTACAAGAAGAATGTGGTGTGAGCTATCCTGAAGTTTGCTGTCAAAGTTTGTGCTGGGCTGAAACTAGGGTTGGGACTGATATGGCTTCTGGACTATTGTCCCCATGTGTGCTCATCCCTATTGCAGGGGGGAATCCTTAATTCCACTCATGACTTAGGCCAGACCTGGTCTGCTTCAAATGACGGAGTTTGTAGTGCCTGTTCACCCCACAAACATACACACAAAACTAATCTAATTTATCTGTTTCTCAGCAGAATTTGCTGATGGAGTGGTTTTAAGAGTCCCCTTTTCTAGGCAATGGTGCTATTAAAGGCACTAAACTAAGGCTTTTTCTAAAACTGTATTTCACCTCTGCTGCCAAAGTCATGTACAGGATTCTTTTCATAGACCACATTTACAAAACAACTTTGAAAGCAAAATCCCACTTTAAAAAAATTACAAAAACACACAGAGCCTACCTGAAGGAAGTCCTAAAAATTAAAAGAAATTCATTTCAATTGCTCTCTGTCATAAAACTCCTTAAAAAACACAACTTTTTGAAGTGCTCAAATTCACAAAAGATATCTAAGTGCGCTACCATAGGTGGAGTCTGTATGGCGAAGCTGAAACTCTGGGCTCTGCCAGGCAAATTAGCCCTGCCCAGTTATTTCTTTTCTGGATCTCCTACTACATACAGTCTTCTACCCCCACTCCCATTGGCAACAATCATTGTATCTAAGTCTGAACCAAGTTGTCATGTGTGTGAAAAAATCCACAGAACAAATACAGACTAGGGAGATTTTTATACAAGCTTGAGGAAAGCCCCAGGATTGCAGGAAAATATTAAATGGAAAAAAATACTTTGAGGGTTAGAAAAACCCCAGAATCAATGAAGCAATACCTGCTTCTTTAAGAAAAATGTGTCACTGAGATCTTGTATGCTGTAAGATCCCAGTGGCCATTTTAAAGGTCGCTAGACAACCTGTAGCCAATATTGATTCTAAGCCTTGATTGGTGTGGGACAGAGAGACAGACTGAAAAAGTTAAGAAGAGGGAGGAGGAAGAAAAAGAAAGCTGAATGTGGGGAAGGGCAGATGCTGCCAGAGTGTGAAACAGAAAAAGTGGATGAGACAGAAGGAACTGCTACCAGGGAGACACACAGAGAAAAAGCAAGAGGGAGAAGGAACAGGTTCCCCGTTTAAAGTCTAGTGTCTTGTCTGTCTTTTGAATGTGAAGTCCAGTTGTCTTTCAGGATGCAGATTCCACACAGAACTCATGGAGTCTTGAACACAGTATGTTTCCATCAGAATGGCTGTGAGAGTTGAGTCTTGTGTTCTGTGACATGCCACAAATAATCTTAGTAAAACTTAATTGGGAGGGAATCTGGTAGAGGATCTGGTAAATCATTGTGGATTTGGGGAGGGGGAATGGGGGCTGTGAGCTGGCTCTTGCAGCCTTCATCCTGCCATCAGCTGACTACACTTTCTCCTGAACTGAAGGTTAATTGGACAGTCTTTCTTTAGGGGCCTGTGCTGTGGCTGCTGCCTGCCTCTTTCTTTTGTTCCCCTCCCTTCTTTCTACATAGGTAGGCTCAGTCAGAAAGCCGAGTCCCTTCTCTGCTATAGCTGAGCATCTCTACAACTACTTTCCTCTCTGCAGAAAGCAGAGCATCTTCATAGGATTGACTCCAGAATTCTAATGCCTGGCAAACTAGTTGTAGAACAGCCTTAATTCCTTTTGCCTGAGTCGCCTTTTTGTTTCTTTGTCTCTCTGGTTTTAATTGCTTATGTTCAGAAGGGGTTCTTTTAATTGACTGTGGGGTGGTGTTGGGATTGGGTTATAGATTGAACTCCACAATATGTTGGTTCGTGGGAAGGTTATGTGCTGTGATCTGTGATACTGGCTCTCTTGGGAGGTGACTCTTTTTTTAATCAATACCATTGAGAGGAGAGGGATTGTTGAAGTTCTGGTATCTGCTTTTTTTTGTTGGACAAAAGGCATTAAAAGAAGCCTCCCAAAAGATACATGCAGGACTTGATTGTTTAAGCCTACGTCACAATCACTGTGCTGTATCATCTGCAGCCCAGCGGGCAAGAGTAAGCCGCTTGTGTTTTCTGCCATTTATTTGAAATGCCTGTCCATAGTGTGGTATACAGCTGCAAAGGGTTTTACAGGGCCACTGCCTCTGGAACATTATTTTAACCATGCTAATTGGTGGGAGGACATCCTTCCTCAAGCTTCTAAGCTCCTTCAGGAGTTGACTCCCCATGTTCTGGTAGGTTCCCCTCAGTAGGGTTAGCCAAGCCATAGTGCTCTGGGGTTTCTGACTGCAGCTTTCTGACTTGTCATCTTTCTCCACAGAGTTGGTGCGGATGGTTCTGAGCGGCTGAAGACCACCATTGGCTTCTCCTGTGAAAATTCTCCTCCAGTTTATCCTTAACAGTTTTGTGCCTTTTTAAGCTGTGTGTTAAAAATGCTTTTTGGTTCCTTCTCCAACCTGTTGGTTTTGTTCTTGGGTGAGGGGAGGCAGAAACATTATCTGAAGAAGGGTGCTCCTCAATCTTTGTAGAAGTGCGGAGAGTGATCTAGTGGCCACCTGGCTTGTCTTGCAGTACTGTTTCTTTCCAGAAGTGTTCAGCAATTTCTCCCTCAATTGCTTTAATAAACTATTCCCAAAGTGTCTTACTAGTATTGTTTGGTATTTGTTTATTAAATTTGGAGTTCCCAGAGTTGCAAGCAGAATTTTGGGGGGGAACATAAAACTAGGCTTCAAGTGAAATTTAGCTGCTTAGAGGGGGGACTTCCTGAGGCAATGGAAATAGCTGTGGAATAGGCTCCCATAGTTTTCTGAACAAAAATTCCACTTGTTTGTGTGATATATAAATGTTCCTGCAGATTTTTATCTTAAAGACTGGCCCCATCTGTCCAATAAGGCTGAACATCAAGCTGTTTAACTGCTTTAGGACTGTATCTTACTAGCTTTTCAACTGGCTCTCGTGATCTCTGTCCTCTCTGCAGCCCCTACCCCACATAACCATTTCAGTGGTCAAAAAAGGCCCCTTTTCCCCCTTGTCAGAAAAAGGCAATGAAACCTGCTGTAGGGGAAGAGTTACGCTCTCTCTCCCACTCTTCCTCCCTGTGTTTCTTAAGACACGTGTATTGTGCCAAAGCATAATTATAGGTCATGTCCAGAAGAAAATCAACATCCTGGAGGACCGTCAAGTCTGAAGCTGTACTGCCTGCAGGTGAGAAATAGATTTGGGTCATACCATCCGTTTCCAACAACTAAATGAGACTTCAGTTTGGGGGAATGGGATGACTTTTGCCTGACACACAAGAACAAAGTCCTGCTATGAGGACTCTGCTGCTGTGTCTTGTAGGCCATAGCTGTCTGGCCATCATAGTGATAAAATGACACACACACCCCATAAGTAAAATGCTGCTTACTGCCACCATGCTGCTCCCCAAAATGTCTCCATGTTGGGATTCTGGCCACAGAAAATTAACTAATAATTCAGCTAATAATTCCTACCTGTTAGATCTGTGTGGTCTCAGTTTACAGTATCTTAATGAGGCAGTTTTAAAGGCAGCAGACACTCATCTTGATGGGATCCTGTGCTTGAAAGAGCTGGCAAAAACAATGACAGCATTCAAAAGAAATGTAGTGCCTCGCCATCAATAAAAGCAAACGCAGTGGCCTGAACTACAGGGCATGCTGGCATGCAGCAGCAGTGAGTTAAGTGCAGTTTTGACTTTGAAATGAGCATGGTTACCTTCCCCTAGTCCAGGGCTTTAAATCTGTGAAAGCAAACAATTGCAGATGGTGTACTATTTAAAGCTGCTACAGAAGGGATCAGCAGAGGTTCTAAGCTGTGTTTGCCTTTTCTGAGACAAAATTTCACCGTTGAAGTTGCTATGTTGAGAGAGCCTCCAGCCTAGCATCTCACATCAGCAGGAGACAGGAGTGCACTTCAGAAGTGTAGAGGGAAGGGTTAGGTTAATTTCAGTTTCTGTAGAAAGTTCTTTCAAGCCCTTTGAACAGTACCTGGTCCTCCTCCCCATGTGTGTGTGTTAAGTGTGATCCCAAAGCCCTGATAACCATTCTTGGAAACATTTGTGACTTTACCAGCTTATGTCTTGGCCTGGATTTGGTTTAGTTAAGAATACATGGGAGGGATTCAGCTTTTTAAAAAACCCTTCATGCCCCTGCCGAACTTGGCTTCTTTGCTTCCACAAACAGAAAGGAAGGCAATCCTCCCACCCCCCAGGGCATCTACTAGGAGCCTAATATGGGAGAATGCCTGGCACAGAAGTAATGGCACCAAATAAAGGCAACTAGAGTGTTGCATGTGTGTCTGAAATAAGGATGCCAGCCTCCAGGTGGGGCCTGGGGATCCTCTGAACTACAGCTCATCTCCAGACTACAGAGATCAGTTCCCCCGGAGAAAATGAATGCTTTAGAAGGTGGACTCTTATGGCACCGTACCCCAACGCTCCATCCCCAAATCTCCAGGAATTGCCAGCCTGGTTCTGGCAACCCTACCCCTTCACCCCCCACCAGTGGTTAGTGGGGACCTGGCAACCGTAGTCTGAAATGAGGTGGGACTGAGTGGTTTTCCGAGGAAGAGGGACAGAAGGAAGAACGGATTCCAGATTCAACTGCCTACCAATTGTAACTATGGGCCGGTGCAGTGGACTGTTAAAATTCTGAGGTGACTGGGACACCATAAGGACAACCAGGCTACCCTAAAAACAGCAACACAGCCTCCGCTACCAACTCATTCATGTGAAGCCAGGCCAGCATCTCCCGGCTACCATGGCTGCTACTGTTCCTAGCCATAATAAGAAGTAGATATAAATACTCCTGGGTATAAGTTTCAGCACATGTTAGACTAGAAGTCCCTTGAAGAATCCTTCTTCACCCCCACCCACGACACTACAGTTTCCCACTTGGGAGAAGAGAAACGTTTATTGTAATTTTTTAATTGTTTTTAAAAAATGCAAGACAGACACATATGGGGGGAGTTAAACTCCCTTTTCAACCAGGTTTAAAATCAAAGCCCTCTATAAATAGCATTGGCTGTTTGGAGATAAGAGTCCCTCCCCCTCACCAATTAGAAACACCTTTAAATAAAAAGTCTTAGTACAACTGGATACAAAAAAAGCATTGGGGACAACAGCTGGGACAGAGACACACACGGGAAGGGATGTCAACAGAGGCAGATTCTTTTCCTCCTTGGAGAACTGTTTTAAAAACCCACCCAACCAGAATCCATGTTAAACACGTTTTGGGGGTTCTGTCCTTCCACCTGGTGAAGAGCTGGTCAAGGAGGCCTCCGGAAGAAGAGCAGCTCATAGCTTCTCACTGTGTGGGTGGGACTGGCGTGGCCGTGCTGGGGCTGGGCGCGATAGGGTCCGACTGCAGTGACGGTCCTTGATCTGTGTGTGTGGGGGGGAGAGATGGCATGTTAACACAGACTGGAATGATACACAAAGGGTACATGGCTGGCAGACAGCAAGAAGGACCTCAGCCTTTTTTCCTTTCCATGCTCAACAAAAAAAGACATTTGACCTTCAGTGAAGTTTCTGGTCTCATTTGCCAGAAAACTGGGAGCAACTTCCTAATAGAAGAGAATTTGAACTTCAGTGCTCTGAACAGCTAGATTCCGTGTCCCAGGGCAGTCCTGTCTGGCCATCAGAAATCTATTTTAGAACAGGGTTAGATCCCCTTTCCAACTGGGGAGCATTTTCCCCCAACTCTATATCCTAAAATGAAACAGTCCTTAAAAACACTGCGCTATTTGCCAGTCTCAGCCAGACCCTGAAAGAGAGAACTCAGTAGGCTAACACCATACCAAGCTGCTTTTTTGCTACTTGTTTGTTAAGAAAAGGATTTGCCATTCCATTAGTGAAACAGATTCTTTTGTCACTCAGCTGCATTATCGAGTACCACCCTTCAGCTAAGAACCTATGAAGTGTATCAAAAATGTAGTGATGCTCTCTATCTGAGAACCTACAATCTCATATTTTTAACTGACCAGCTCAAATTGTTTGAAATAGAATACTAAGGGAAGGTTAAGAAGCAGCAAGATTCAAACACAATACCTATGGCTCCAGTAAAAGTAATTAAAAACCAAGCCACACTGAAAACACTATACATAGGACATTTTTTCCCCCAAGCACCAGCTGTGCAAAATCCCAATTTCCACAGGTTGTCCTATCTGATGCTTTAGAAGGAAAAAAATCTAGAATCTTTGACAACAGAAGTATTTTCATAAACCCAAATAAGTCAGATATTTACAAATATAAAAAGTTGCAATTGAACTGCAAATTTCAGAACTGCAGTTTTTAAAAAAGGTAATTTTCTCATTCTTGGTGGGGGCGGAAGGGGGTGGTAATGAAGAATTTTTTATTACTTATGGTTATATGACATCAGAGTACAGGGTGCCTTAAGAGCTTCATAAGCAAAAACTGACTGCTCCCTGACATTCTAAACATGTGGGTAGTTTCTCTTAGGAGGAGATTAAAGGCAGGACAGACTTGTAAAGGCACTTCTCTCTCCCTATATTTCCTTGTTCCTTTATCTTTACCCTCTTATTAGCAAGCCAATATTCTTCACTTCACTAGGTCCTGGCAAAAAGGAGAACAAAGAATTTGAAAATGTGAAAGCCTGACTTTCAGTTCTGTGTAGATATTCCTGAAATGCACACAGAAACAATCCCACATAATCATGTTTTAAATGATTTCTCCCTAACTAAATGTGTTGTAAAATGAGAAAACTTACGTAAGTATTCTGCTGCTTTACAAAATTGTAATGATAATCACACAAAATGACTTCAGATGAACTTCCAATTTTTTAAATAAAAATACACTGTAGATCTGGGGAGTGTAAATATCTTCAAAATATTCACCACTAGAAGAGCACCAATTCCCCCCCCCCCCCCAAAAAAAAAAAATCCCAGAGATTTTTGTCTAATCTTTCTTACACTTCCTGTGAATGACAGTGTTGCTTTGGAGACGGGTAGACCTGGGCTCCTAGGGGGACCTTGGAGATTTCCCCCAGTCCAGCTTCTGAGATGGGGGGGTACAGCCTGTCTCTGAACCATACTTGGAGACCCCTTGGGCTAGGCAAACCTGGGCAGGGGGTGGGCAGAGGGGATGTCACAGCCACCTCTTTGGCCTGGAGGAACTGGGCTCTGGGAGGGACTTGTAGCACTTTCCAGTCAGCAGAGCCAGCAGTGGATGGGATCCATGGGCTTGAACTGTGGGGTCAAGAGGAGGGGAAAGGGTAGGGTGGCTAGGGGACGGGAGGCGGAGGTGGGGCAGGGGTGGGGAAGGAAATAACTCCAGCATAATGAAGTTATGGTTTGCATAATCAGGGTTACAGGGGTGAGGAGGGGCTGCGGCTCAGTGATGGAGCAACTGTTTGGCACAAAGATCTCAGGGTGGGTGCAATCAGCAGCATCTCCAGTTGAAAGGATCTGGTAGTATTAATGGGTGAGGTGAAAGACCTTTACTTAGGAACCTGGAGAGCCACTGCCAGTCTGAGTAGATGATACTGACACTGATGAGATCAAGGGTCAGATTCAGCATAAGGCAGCTTCATGTGTGTGTGTGGGGGGGGGGAAGTGCTCTCAAATTTTGCTGATGGAATAAAAGCATATGCATTAATTATATTTACCCACATTTGTCTAACTTGAATCCACCATAGCTGGAGGAATGGGAAGAGTAATCCATGCCTAGATCTGTTCCACTACTAAAAGAGAACTACAGCTATGCTCCACTAACAGCTGATCTTTCTCCAGCACAAGGAGCCACATGCCACTGGAACAGGCACATTCCACTGATACAAGGCTCTGCCATTCATGGGCCAGAGCAATAGGATTCAATCTCCTTCTTGAATCCAGAGCATTTTAAAATAGGAACACAATGTGGGCTCATGGTAAAATATCATGACTTCCCCTTTTCTTTCTAAAGAATAGTTATTTCCTCTCTTCCTGTGTGGAACACCCCCAGCGTAGAGTGCTGGGGCTTTGGCTGGACATGCTTATTTGCTTTATCAACTCAGAACCTAACTGGGAGCAGAACAGACAGGCTTAGTTTTGTACGGCTTCTCACTTGAGTGTACAACAAAGAAACTGGAGTGCTACATGCAAGACATTTTCCTGTATGGTATAACCTCTGGGTCAGAAACAATCCTTGAACACCATCACTTCTTTAGTGTGATGTGTTTATTTTGCCATGAGAAAATGGATAGGGAAGCCACCACAATGTGGTATGAAGGAACCCCAAGACCAGCAATTTTATATAGCATCCTTGACTTTCTAATGCAAACCCACGTCTCCCTCCTCCCGTTGCCATCCCGCCCTCGCCTCTGGGCCAGTTCTCACCTGATGAAAGACCAGCATTTGGAAGGAGGCTGCCCTGCATTGCTGCCACGATAGCTGGGCTCTGGGCAGCTGCGGAACCAAGAGGCGGCGGGGCAGCAGTAGGGTGCAGGGCGCTAGAGACGTTGATGATGGGCGGATTAGCCATGCTGCACGCCGCAAGGTTACCATGCACTGGATGGATGGGCATGTTAGCAGGGAAGTTAATGCCGATGGAGTCTGTTACGTTACTAGCCATGCTAAATGGGATGGAGGCAGGCATTCCAAAAGGCATTCCAAAAGCAGAGGGGATATTACCAGCCATGGCAGGGTGAACAGTTGCTGGGACTGCCCCGGGGAGAATCTGGGACGATGGCTGCTGGCTAGGGAACGGAGGCTGGGCTTCAGAGAAAGAGAGATGGAGAGAAAGAGCTAATTGAGCGTGACAGTTATATAGGCAAGCAAAGGCTCAAACTGATTGATTAGCTTCTATGAAAATCCTATTGCACTGGACTCCTAAGCACATGCGATCAGAGAAACACATCACACTTTGCCTTGTCAGAGGTATCAGACTTCTCACCCTCTCCACTCCACAGGTCAAAATGCAAGTAACACCAGGTTCTGAATTGTTTAACGTGTCATGTTAAATACTTCTGCTTTGTTCAGGTGACAATTCTGCTTCCTATTTCTACAATTTCAAGTCCTGTTACGCTGCTTATTAGATATACAGTCAAATCGATTGCATTGATTTATATTCTGTAATCCACTTTGGGTCTCAGGGAGAAAAGTGGACTACAAATAACACAAATCAAATCAATCAATTCAGCTTCACAAGCTGTTCAAACAATACTTGATGTTATAAAGGAAAATCTGTGAACCGCTCCTCCTGCAGGGGCTGATACTCTTATACACGTAAAGGTGCCATTCTAACATCTACTGGGAAGAATGGAGAGTTTCCCATAGAAATCTTAATTTCCCCCCAGAAAATAATTTCCCAGCTCCATGAGAATAGTTTTGCTCTTACCTGTAACTGTCGCTCATCAACTGTCCTCTGTGCAGTCCAAGACTGGGACTGTGTGCGCGCAGGCCTGCTGCTCAGATTTTTAAAGCTTTCAGCCTAGCAACAGAGGAGGGGAGCCCTTCCTGTCCAGAGCATTCTGGTGGCCATCTTCCCATTCAAACAGCCATGTGCTCTGGAATAGGTGCTTTCCTTCCCCTCAGTTCCCACGTTGAGTCTCTATGAGAAGAGGTATTTAAATGACAGCTCACAGCGGGGTAGGAAGGAGGGAATGTGTACCTGCACAGAAGACACTTGATGAACAACAGCTACAGTTAAGTGCAACACTGTTTTCATCATCGTTCTTCTGTGCAGCCCCACACTGGGAGACTAGCAAGCTGATTTACCAGGAGGCGGGGTGAGTCTCTCATTGGAAGAGAGAGTGTAAAACTGCTGTCCCCACTGAAGTTTCCCTTGAATTGTTTTTAGATGATTTTATGTTGTTTTAACTGTTATTTATATATTGACTGTGAACCGCCCTGAGACTGCTTTGTGGGGAGGGCAGGGTACAAATTGGATTAATAAATAAATAAATTCATGTGTTGATGTCCACAGAATACTGTTTGATGAAGGCATCTGTTGATGACCACATTGCAGCTTTGCAGATCTCTGTCAGTGGGATACCTTGTTAGAAAATGGCCGAGGCAGCCTGCGCTCTTCTAGAATGAGCCCTGATCTGGAGGGGGCAAGGAAGACCTGCTTGGCTGTAACATACCCTGATGGTGGAGATAATCCATCTCAACAACATCTGTGATGAAGCAGGCTTCTCCCTAGAGGGACCCATAGAACAAACAGAGTTATGAAGCCTTTCAAAATTGGCTTGTTATTTTCAAATCCATTTTACATCTAAGGTGTGCAAAGCTCTTTCGGCCACAGAGGAGGGGTTGGAGAAAACATGGAGTAAAATGTCCTGCACTAGGTGGAACCTGGATATTACCTTTGGGAGGAAATGCACACTGGGCCTCAAGACCACCTTATGCTCATGAAATTTTATGAATGGGTGGTCAGCTCTGAGTGCCACAAGTTCCCTCACCCTTCCAACCGACATAACAGCTATCAAGAAGGCTGTCTTAAGAGAGAAGGCATTGAGGGAGCACGTAGCCAAAGGCTCAAAGAGACCCTTCATTAAATAAGACAGCACCACAGACATGACTTCTGGGGAACAATAGGGGGACAGGTGGATAGAGGTTATTGAAGTCTTTAAGGAACATACGGGATGAGTGATGTGAAAACAGGGATTTACCTTCTACTGAGATAAGAGAGACAAAAGTGGCAGCTATGTAAACCTTAACAGAGGAGACCGTCACACCCACGGCCTTCAGGGTGAGCAGATACTCTAGCACCAAAGGTAAAGGGCAAGTAGGGGGAGCAAAACCCTTAGCCAGAGTCCACATGGAGAAATGTTTCCTTTGGGGACTATCTGAGAGTCTGGTGGAAGGCCTGCAGGCACTAAGGATGACATTAGACACTGACTGAGAAAAAAACTAGTGGTGAGGGGTGATGAACCATGCAGAGAGGCGGAGGCGCTCAACCCCCACGGTGTAACATGCTCCCAGTTCTCAGTAGGTCTGGTACAACTGGTAGGTGAACATGCCTGCTGTGAAACACAGAGGGAAGGATATGAAATCAAATCTGATGAGGTCAGAACAGTGTGATGAGAATGCAACTTGTTCCCTCTCTGTGAATTCTGGCTAATATTCTGTCTATTAGTGGTAATGGGGGGAAAGCGAACACTACAGGGCCCAACTCAAGGTATCTGGAATGCATCTCCTAGAAACTGGGGGTCATCCCCAGCCCTGGAACAGAATAGTGGCACCTTCAAATTGAGGCTTTTAGCAAAAAGGTCCACTATAGGGAAGCCTCACTCTACAAAAATAGAGGTAATGTAGTTCAAACCAATCGACCACTTCTGAGTGAGGCAATCCGTCCTGCTCAGAAAATCTGCCCTGACATTGTCTGACCCTGCTTTGTGAATAGCATGCAAAGACACTTGGTGTTGAATAGCCCATTCCCAGATGGTGGATGCCTCTGCACAAAGGGGAAGGGACACAGTACCACCTGGCTTGTTTAAATAAAACATTGCCGTTGTATTGTTAATTTGTATCTGGACCACCTTTCCTTGGACAACAGCTGCAAAAGAATTAAGGGCAAAAAGGATCACTGTCAGTTCAAAGAGAATGATATGCAAATCCCTTTCCTTATAGAGCCAGGTGTCATGCCCAGAAATGTCACCACAGTGTGCACCCCAGCCCTCTAGGGAAGCATCTGTGGTGACCGTAACCTGAGGGGAAGGGGAACTGAAGGGAACCCCCATGAACAAGGTTTCTTCACAGGCCCACCAGGACAAAAGCTTGACCCCTTGCCCCGAGTTAGAAAACCTGTTGTTCTGAGAATGATGTAGAGAGCTGAAGTCCTGTTTAAACCAGTTCTGCAAGGATCTCATCTTCAGCTGTGCAAAAGGGGCTAGGGAGGTGGTCAAAGCAATAAGGCCCAATAACCTCTGTAAAGACAGAGAGCCTTGAAATTGGTTCTTGGTAAACTGTTGCACAAGGTATTTAATGGGGGAGGGGCCTTGTCCCTTGGTAGGAAGACTTGGCCCACCGAGGAATACAGGATGACCCCAGTGAAGGAAATCTGTTGGGCTGGGCACAGCCCGGATTTCTTCCAGTTGATCATAAGACTTAAATCCTGGCAGGTAGTGATTGCCAACATGAGATTCTCCTTTACAGTGTCTTCTAAAGGAGCAGTAAACAGCCAGTCATCCAGGTAAGGACAGACTGAGCATCCCTGAGACCTTCAATGGGCTATGACCACAGCCATGCATTTGGTAAAAACATGTGGTGCGGTGGCCAGATCAAAAGGGAGTACCATGTATTGATAAGGCAGCCCCTGGTATTTGAATGTTCAGTTAGCATTGACAGAAAAGTGGAAGTACGCATCCTACAGATGTGTAACAGCAAGCTAATCATTTAATTTGATAAACTGTATAACGAAGAACAAGGAAACCATATGAAATTTCTTAATGTTGAGAAAACTATTCAGACGTCTGAAGTCTAAAACAGGCCTAGATCCCCTACCCTCTTGTCAACTAGAAAGAACTTTGAGTAAAACCCAAGAGTATTAACAGGAAACAGAACTCTTTCAACAGTGCCCTTGTCCAACGGGGACTAGACTTCAGGATCCAACTCTGGAAAAAGATCATCCAAGGAAGGGGAGGCTGTCTGCAGTGGGGGCAAGTCAGTGTCCTCCAGTCAGAAGTCACACTCTACAAACGTCATTCCAGCAGAAAATTAGTTAACCTATCTAGAAAATTAGGAGGGGAGGATGGGACTGGCAGCTGTGATAGTCAGAAGGGCTTCTGGCCCTGTGAAACCTCCTTGGTGGGGCCTGATGTTGTGACCTGGACTTAAGAATGGGACGACAATCCTTGCCTTGGTTGATGTGGTGAATGGGAGAAAGACCTCTGCAGAGGATACTGTTGAGGCTACTGATAGCCCTGGTAAGGCTGATATCTATGGTAGTGGAGCTTGAAAGAGGGAGCAGCGCCCTGGGTAATGTCAAAGGACCTGGTAGTTTGTAAATTTGTCTTAATCTGGGACAGAAAGTCATCAGTTTTAACTGAGAACAGTGATGTACCCTCAAAGGGTAGGTCCTCCATCCTGGATCTGGTCTCAGGCAGGAGGGGAAGCCAGGCATGTCTTCTCAACACCACCGCAAATGCCAGAGCCTGAGCAGATGCATCAGTCAAGTGGCTTCTGGCATTAATCTGCTGCTTGGACAATATCAGAGCTTTGCCCTGGATGATTTTAGCCAGTGACTTCCTTCTCGTCAGACAACTGGTCCAGGTAGGTCATCAGCTTCTCTCACAAGAAGAGTTGGTTGACCCCCATAATGGCCTGATAGTTTGCTATCCTCAGATTTAGTGCTGAGGAAGAGTAGGCCTTGTGGCTGAAGACATCTCCTCTCCTTGGCAGGAGTCGAGAGCCATGCTTGTGTTTACCCTGCATCTCCTTGGCTATGAGTGAAGATGGAGCAAGGTGAGTGAACAGGAAAGGGCAGTGTTCCTGCTGGACTCAGTACATGTTCTCCACCTTGCCAGAGGTTGCAGGGATGGAGCATGGTTTGTCCCAAATAGATCTTGCCATGCCCGGAACACCCTCTAAGAGGAAAAGGTGATCATCCATGGAGAATGGGAATAGAGCCTCCCCATTATCTTGTCCTCTGGCTTGGGAACGGTGGAAGTGACCTGAACATCCAAGGACTGGGCCACCCTAACCATCTGCTTCAACTAAAGACAGAGGTCCTCACTTGGAGAGACAGGATCATGGTCTTAGATAGATAACTAAAGCTCGCTTTGGAGTGAGACCCTTCCTCTTCCTCAGATCTGGAGAGGGAGGCTGGTGGAGGCTGGCGGAGGCTGGCTACACTGGGTCCACCAGGTGGGAACTGGAGGGTGCTCATACACTCTAGGCGGCGGTAGCTTTGGTTCTGACTGTGGAACAGGCCTGGATGGCTCCCCCACTCCTGTGGGTAAGGCAATGGCTAAAAGAAAAGATATTGCCATGGATCTGATGGAAAGGCAAGCAGCCAGGCAGGTGGTTTTGCCAAAACCATTGGAGGTGGGTTATCTGAAGGGTCCAGTTGCTCAGCAGAGTTTGCCCTCAGAAAGAGAAGAACCAGGCAATCAGGACTGAAGTGACAGTGTGCATGGGGGTGGGAATTCCTCAGCTTGTAACTGGAGAGGTGGTTCTGAGTGTCCCAACACTTCTGAGGGATAGCCTGGGGCTGATCTTTACGCTTAGACTTGCTTCTTTGGTGGATGCTCAGATGACTACCTAGCAGACACCGGTTCTGGTGATCTCGACCTCCTTTGGCCTTGGTCCAACCTCAGAACTTATGGAACCGAGACAAAGAGAGTGGACAGGATAGAACAGTCTGAGTGTGGAAATGACCTGGAACCCGAAGGGCTACACGTTCTGCCTGGGCAGATGACTTGGCTGCCGGGACATCGGAACTTGTAAGTGCCTTCTCCCACAGAGCTGCCAGGAGGCCTGGTCATTACAGCATTTAGGGGTGAATTGTTGGTAGATCTCGCCACATTATGCCCCTCACCCAAACAAATTAAGCATAAGGCATGCTTGTCAGTGTGAGACATTTTTGTCCTGCACAATAAAGACTTCTTAAATAAGGCCTTTTATGTAAATGATTTTAATGCCTTATCTAATGTCTTGATTTTGTATTGTATTAACAATTCAGTGAAATACCTACAAGGTGTTGCAACTATAGTTAAAGTATTAAGGTTTGTTATAAGCAAGTTGTTAGTGAATGATTTTGTTTTTTAATGTTTGAAGTTTAGTTAATTGATTTTTGTTATTGTAATTATTGTTGTTATGAAAATGTATAAAAATCTGACAAATAAAGAGTTATAAAAAAAATAATAAGGCCCTTTGAGACATACTGGAGGTCTTGAAGAGAAAAAAGGCTGAGAAGTCGCAGAGAAAACCCACATCAGTTGAAAGATCGATCTTCACTAAGCAGCGGTGAGGTTAGAACTGAGGGAAAAGAAGCACTTCCCCCAGAGCATGTGACCGCTTGAGCAGGAAAATGGCTGCCAGAACACTCTGGACAGGAGGGGCTCCCCTGCTCTGTTGCTAGGCTGAAAGAATAAGCTTTAAAAATCTTCTGAGCATCAGGCTTGCACAGAAGAATGACAAGGAACCTTAATAAACTATTGCCAGCTCTGTATCATCCATATATATCTCTGGCCCAGTTCATATCTTATTGAGGGAGTGAGAGATGCTTCCCTTTGGTCTGAGGCTGAGCAACTCCAGTAACAACCATACTAAGCAAATGGCATGGGCCTTTCCCATGTAAATGACACCTGAAATAGTGCAGGAGTGGAAGGAATTTCCAGCATTTGTGCAGTAATGTATGAACTGGGCATTTCATATTAAGCCACTGTGACTTCCTGCAGGGTGGATTGGCTAACACTGGTCCTGTTTTGCAGACGGCCCCCAAAAGACACTGAGTTGCTGAAGGCCCCCGAGCGCCCTGGCCTGCTCCATCCTTAACCAACATCCTCCTGATCTAAGCCTATTGCTCTGCTCAGAAGAGCCGACCAACCGGTTTGTGCCAGCACTAAAACCATCACGATTCCAGATTAGAGGATTCTTAGCCATTTGCTAGTGAGCCCTGATCCCTTCCCGATTCTAACCATGTTAGAGAAGCCATAAAACAGCAGCGGTAAACATTTTTAGAACACTGATTAGGATGGTGATATCTAGGGTTTAAATTTGTTTGAATTGTATTAACTCTTTCTTTTAATCAGTTACAGTGAAAAATACTAAGAAGTAAATTAAATAAAAAAATTAAATACACAGCTGGGAATGCTGCTCCCTTTTGGAGGCACAGAAGAGTTGTAAGAGAGAAACCCCCCTCCCTCCCTTTTTGATTTGTTCGTCTGCTGCCAGGAAACATATGGGAGATTTCAGTGGGATTAGAACTGCAAGAGCCTACGACATCTCCATCTAGATCACTGGAAGTTAAGAATGGGTAAAGATTCTTGGCGTACTCCAGTGGAAGCCTTCCATGACCTTCCTCAAATTGCTCTCATCATGGCAAGCAATTTGGAAAGGAGTCATGGTAAGTTTTACGATGCACGGGAGGGAATCCCTGGTGGCTGTCACCAATGTGTCTCTATTGATTTTCACACCATTTAAAAGATCTCAATAGGACATTACGTGCAACTCCTTGTTCTATATTACAAAAGCATTCCCAGTGATGCCAGTCCAGCCTCTAGGAAGTCTTTAGCAAAGCAAATTCCACAACCTCTGGAAACAGTTTGTTCTATTGGATTTTCCCTGATACTTATTCCAGCGTTTCAATTTTAAATCCTATATGACACTGCCCCAGACCAAGTCAGGACGCTGGCCTACCTAGCACAGTATTGTCTACTCTGATTGGCAGAAGTTCACCAAGGCCTCAGCACTTCTCTTCCAACCCTGCTACCTGAGATAATTTAACTGGGGGTGACAGATATTGAAACATTTATAAAACCATGTGCCCAACTGCAGGGATGCCTCACCTGTCGTTTCGTTCACATGGCAGTTTAAAGCTGTATGGTTCAGGAGGGCTTTTTTCCTGACTGCATCAGGTTAGTTTTTAATCGGTATTTATTGTGAGACACTTTAAGCAATGAGGAGAAGTGGTACATATAGATAAATCACTGAGCTGTCGGCCTTCTTTCATTCCCACTTCAATGAAACTTATGAACGATCAATTGCTTACCATGAGAACCTGCAGAAGGCTGTCCAGTTTGACCCGGCCCTGCCTGTGGCGCTCCAGCTGCTGTTGGCTGTGGCTGAACCGTGACTGGCTGCCCAATCTGTTCTGTCTGAGTCAGGCTGCTGGGCTGGCCTAGGGAGCTGGCAGCTGGCACGGGTGTCTGGGAGACGGGCATGGAATGAGCCGCTGGTGCCAGGGGAGCCCCGGAGGATGGGAGGGGCTGTGAGCCAGCAGGAAGAGAAGGCGGCGGCTGCTGCTGTTGCTGCTGCTGGTGCATTTGCTGGAAATGTTGCTGGCGGGCTCGCATCTCGGCATACTTGAGCTGCTCCATGTGGAAGGCTTGTCGGTCAGCCAGGAGCTGCTGTCTCTGGTACTCTAGCTACAGAGAAGTTAGCAAAGGGTTACACGTGCCAGAGTCCACCAAATCTCTTCATGCATTTTTCCTTCTTTGCCCCATTTCCTTTCTCTCCCAAAGTCTTATGCCACTAACAGTGATCCCTCTAAGTTGAGTTAGTAAGCTAACTCACAGTTTTTTAGCCTCTGGCTCATACATTTTTGTCTTAGCTCAGGAAGGATGGCTCCAGAGCAAACTAATTTATGCCGTAGCCAAATCGCTCACTCACAACTTTAATGCCAGTAGCTCACAAAGTAGAATTTTCGCTCACAAGACTCCACAGCTTAGAGGGAGCATTGGCCACTAACATTATGTAAGCACAGAGTTCCCAGACAGATTCCACTTCAGGCATCAGTCAGGTCCAGACCTACTTCACTGCAGCAATGTAACCGCAGGATGTGCCTTTAGACCATCTTTTGACCACAACTAAGGAGACTCAGACTGCAAAATTAACCACCATGAAGGGAGTATGGTGCCCCCAAATTTAAGGAAAGGTTCTCATGACAAAGATCACAACACTCCCCACCCCCCCGAAAACTAGCTTCAGGCAGAGTAAATAGACCGAACTTTGAGAGGACAAGTCTGCACTTACTGCCTCACGCTCCCGATCCATGATGGTCTCCAGCTCCTCAAAGTGCCTCAACTTGATCTCAAGTTTCTTCATCTGCGTCTCCACCAGCAAGGCCACCAGGGACTTGATTTTACGCTCCTCCACTGCTGCCAAGTGCTGCGGGGGGAGGGAAAGAAAAGGAGGCTGGAGCAAGACTCTAGCAACATCACACTGTACAGAATCCCACAAAGACTGAAAGAACAACATCTCCCAGCAGAGAAAGCGGGGCAAGGACATCATCCTAAGACACAGTCAGTACCTACAGCTTCAGATGCCTGCAACAGCCAAGCCTTGAAGCCATGATGCCTAGGCTAAGGATAGCAGCTTGTGTTTTATGAGCATGACATAAGGAGGAGGGTACATGAATAAGTGGGAAAATGTGACTTAGCCCCACTAAATAAATATGCAAAAACAAACAGGATTTATGTAAAATCTATGGTGCGCACACAGCACTTCTCAAACCTTCTACCTCAGTAACCCTTACAGTAAGTTTGTAAGGAAGGTCCATACTATTTTCATAGGACAGATGAGGGGCTGTCTCAGAGTGGTTTTCTTGAAGTGCCCAAGTAAGCTTGTGGCTGAGATTTGGTTTTTATACTCTCTCACCTCATACTCTCCTTCATCAGGACTCCTGACTTTCGTAATTTCACTCCCGCCCCCCTCTCTAGGACAAAGTCTTGTGTGCTACTGCAACTACAGCCCTTAGGTCAGTCTGGCCTACAAAGGCCACAGCATCCAGCCATTCCCCTGGCCACTCACCTTTGCCTTTACTGCTGCAGCAGCCAGAGCAGCAGCTGCTGCAGTGGAGAGGTTACCTTCACCGATGTCTCTCTCGACCTTGGTCTTCCGTTCACCCTCCATCTCAGCAAGATCCTTGGGTCCCTCTTCCTGGCCATCCTTGGGCTCTTTCTCCTTGTCTCCATCAGCTGGGGAGCAGGAAAAAACCCCACTATGGTTGTATCCAATCAACTGCCCACAGAAGGGGCTGCCAGCTTGGATTTTTCCCAACACAGTCCCTTTTGGGCCACAGGAAGATGCCTAGAGTTAAGGGACGCATATGGACAAAAAGAAAAAGCTAGGAGGCTGGTCGTGCATATGAAGAGGGGAAATTAAGTGCAATTATTACTCCTTCGTCTTCCATCAATGGAGCTTCATGAATAGAGGAGCAGGAGATTTTGTCCAGTTCCCGCTCATCACTGCACCCCTCCCCCACATTGTGTGGCTTTTCATCCACACGGGCCTCATAGCTAAAGGTGGCATCGTTAAAACACTGAAAAGTGATTAGTGGAGAAAGGGAAACATAGGGAAAATCTACATGCATTGTGGTGGCAGTTGTCGGCTGGATACAAGCTTCAGAGACTGGTTGGACACCGATAAGACAACAGAGAGGGAAAGCTGCAGGAAGTCCACGAGCGTACTTCTCAATACGGCTGCTGTCATCAACAGCAAAATATGCCATGCCAACTCCAAGGGGTTTCACATCCATCCACACAACTGACACAGTAATGATGACAGGCCCCTGGATTTCCAGCCCATCCACACCATGTAAACTTCCTGGTCATCTAGGAAGCTGGGGGTTACTGCACAGCAGTGAAGTCAAAATATAACCACTGAGACTTTATGACATATGGTCTCAATTTCCTGAGTTAGTTCAGGCTCCTACTTAACTAGCCTTGGTACAAGGCTTGTCATATTCTGGAAGATAGGTCAGAGGGTAGCTGTGTTGGCTTGCAGTTGGACTGTTCAATTTGAGTCCCATGGAACCTTAGAGACCAACAAGATTTTCAGGGTATACTCTTTTGAGACTCAAAGCTCCCTTCATCAGATGCCTGATCTGACAAAGGAAGCTTTGACTCTTGAAAATTTTGTTGGTGACTGAGGTTCTACTGGACTCGAATCTAGCATATCTTGGAAGGTGCTGCTCACCCATGGGGTCCCCATCATTCTTCTCCATTTCCTTCTCTCCATCAGCCTCTTTGTTTTTATCTTCTTCTTTCCTAGGCCCCTCTCCGAGTTTCTCTTTTACTTCCTCCTCCAGGGATCCTTCTCTTGGCTCCTGCATTGAAAGAAGGCTTTGATGCCAACAGCTGCCTACAGCCGCTCTAAAAATCAGTATTCCTTCCCAGAACACGACCAGCAGCTACAGCTTGAAACTTATGTACACAGCACAAAAACAGTTAGAAATATCCCAAAACTGCAACAGTGGTATTCCTCCAGCTGCTCAGATTGAAAACCTTGAAACACTGCATCAGAAGCTTCATGTACTGGATGACTTTGGGATAAGGGATCGTTGCCAGTTGGCTGTCAGTGTGCCTTTCCTTAGAGACTTTGAAACAGTTGCATTCTGGTTCTGCAATCACACTGGAGGAGTTTCCTAAAAGCCAGCCCTTTATTTTACCACTGCCTCAACTATGCCCTCCATATCATGCCCCAAGGGTTTAACTCAGGCCCACTTCTTCCCACATGTATAATCAGGTTCTAGGCCATGCTCTCCCGCACCTTCACCTCTTTCTTCTCTTCTGATGGCTGTGGTTCTGCCCGACTCTCATCTGGGCAGCTCTCTTCTGAGTGAGCAGTGGAGAAAAAAGGGCAGGAGAAAAGATGCCAATATTAGTGCCTGTAAATCAGAGTTCCCCCCCCACACACACCGTTGGTTTTTTTGAGGGAGGGGTTGGAATAATGAATGGGAGTGGGAGGGAATGCCCTGAAAGGAACCCAGGAGTCCAGAAATGTATGGAATCCTGTCTCCAGGGCCTTTACAAAGAACAACAGCCAAGGGGCCCTCTAAACCAAGGCCCAACAAACTCTTGCTCCGGCTCTGAGGCAGGATCAGGGCCAGGTCCCCATTATGAGGGAAAAGATCCAAATGCCAATCTCCTCCACTGTTCCCTAGTTACTCAACGTGCCCTGAAGAACACTGCTTAAAGTTACTGTTCTCCAACTCCCTGAACTAGTCACTATACTCCTGGAGGAGAAGAACCCTACCCACCAATCCCAACCTTCGGCTGACCCAGTCCAGTGGGGGGGGAGGAGGTTAGATGGAGTGATGATGGGAAACCCCTTACCCTGTGCCAGGCGATTGAGTGTGAGCTCCAGGCCGGAAGCCAGGCCGGCTCTGGTCTCTTGCGTCTCGGCACCCTTCTTAGTCCCCACCGCACACTGGGCGAGGTCCAACGAGGGCGCTTCACGGGCTGAAGCGCGGAAGGCGCCCCGCTCGCCCCCCTCACCTATTCTCTCCAGCTCATCAGAAGTGGTCCCTGCAATTCCGCTGCTCTCCAGCCCAAATGCCGGGTCTGCCTTGCCTGTCACCTTGGCAGCTTCCTCCACCTTGCGGACATGAGCTTCAACCAAGGCTGTAGGTACCTCTTCCTTCATCTTGGAGAATTCCTCTGCAGAAGACACAGTCAAGCTGAATGGCTCACTTCAGAACAACAACTGAGAAACAATATGGGCAATGTGGATATCAGGAGAAGGGCAGAACAAGGTAGAATGGTCCAGATGCTGGGGCCAGGCCAACAAGAAATATAATTGTACCTCTCCCACTTACTAAAAAGTATCTGAGAAAGGGAAAAAAATAATGGTGTAACAGCTGAAGGATGGGCAGAGGAGGGCTTATGATACAGCCGCAAGGGAACTGGATTTTTCACTTCACCGGAGGGATCTGCTCTAGCATCCAGTGGAGGGATTTGCTCTAGCTCCCAGACTCCGAATGCCCATCATTTCACAGCCTGGCTGACTCTTGGGCGCACCTTCCAAGTGTTAGGACTTTCACAACTGTGAAAATCACGCAGCTCCACTAATGTATTCTGTGGCTACTTCATATGTTACTGTTTTAATATACTACTCACAAACATATACAGACACATGTTACAAGGAACTGCTGATTGACCAAAGATCCCTGAAATGAACACTTGTACTGGGAGACTAGTGTTTGAGCCAGAGCACATTAGGTGGCCTTCCTTTCCTTACGAGACAGGGCCTGGGGAGGTGGGCAGGAAGCTGGGCACTTGAGGCTTCAGACAGCAGTGTATTTGATACAGATACATGGCACAAATGAAGCTAAAACCAAAGAAAATGGAGGTAGGAGTCCACTCGAGGTACAGTCTGTGCAAAAAGCATCATTCGTAACAGCAGGAAATCTCCTTACTGGCTCCCAGGATACAGGCCCAGAATTCGGCATCCTGAGATCCTCAGCTTTCATTTTAAATACCTCCAACTTCCTAGTCTGTATGGCTGTAGAGAAAAGCTTGGTAACATGGGGAGCACACTATACAGAGGTGGGATGGACAGCATTTCCAGTAAACAGTGGGATAATCATACTATGCCCTGCATCCATGCTGTGACCCTTCTTCTGCAAGCCCAACCACTCCCAATATCCTTCCTCTCACAACTTTTTGCCAATGCAACTCTCCCACCCCACCGAATTATATGGAAAATAATAATCTAGGAAATGGAACAAATTGCATAATTTGCATAATGTGTTCTGCTTGCATTTCTGGGCTTGCTAATTGGGGGAAATGTCTGTGGAGTGCAGCTATGCTCAGGATAGGAGGTCAATTACCTAGAGCCGACTTGGCTGCTGCAGATGCCACACGAGGGTCCACCACAGAAGCCAGGAAAGCCACCGTGCTCATGACAGGATTGCCTGACTGGCTGAAGGGGATGGGCTGGTAGGCTAGGGGCCCAAGAGAGGCCTCTGAGTCCTCCAGGTAAGGGTCCTCAATAGGGAGACGCAGGAAGTGTAGGATGCACTCGTCCTGAGTGCGGCTGCCAACATGCTCAGAAACCTTGTTCCAGTCATCCTTGTACATCTCCAAGGCCTACAGATGAGTCGAGAAATAGATTAGACATATACATTAAATGACAAGGATCTGAATCAGCTAATCAGCCTACCCAGGCTGGATAATGATTATTTGTTATTTTTGGTTGTTATTGTTCTTTAAAAAAAACCCTTATTTTTTTCAATGTTTGAATCAGATTTTTAATTTTTTTAAAAAAGTTTCTGCTATAACTTCTCTTTTAAAAACAGCATAGTTTAAAGTGAAACCTGAATACAAGCATATGATCTCTTAAAACTGAGCTTGTGATCAGAAGGAACTGTGGAGAAAACAACTTCATAATTTAGTACATGCATTTTATTCTGGTTTGATGTTGGGTGCCAGGGAAGTCACCACAGGTAGCATCAACTAATCCACCTGAGTGACCTTTTACTCCTGTTCTATGTTTTACATTTGCCTTTCATCCCAGTGACCTGATCATTAATTATCACCAGCCCTTGCTGCTGATTGAGATTATTTTTGTAAGGTGAGGCAGGGCAGGACAGGTAAATGACCAATGAGACTAAAACAGAAACCAACACTGGATAGAAGTAGCATCTTCCAGAGCTGAATCCAACAGTACCCATTTACAGCTGCAGGTTTGACATGAGCACAGTTATCAAAAGATAAGCAATATACTATCTATTACTGTCTAAAATGTATATTGTACAAAGTCTCTATTAGGCTTTTAATCCATATGTGTTACAGTTACAGCAACCATTCAGAGTGCACTTGAATCCAGTAAATATCTAAACAACCAATGAAAAGATACCATTTAAATTGGCCTTTTTCCCTTAGTGAATTAAATCATTATTTGAATTACTTATTGAAATTGTTGTTGTTGTTCAGTCGCACAGTCGACTCCAACTCTCTCCGACTTATTGAAATAGTCTTGATTTAACCCAATCTGTCTAGCAGCAGCAGCTGTAGTGCAGGTTGCACATTTGTGAAGCTAACAGAAGTTCAGCCTGCACTGGAGTGTCCTTGTGTGAGTCTTCATTAGCATTCAGTAGCCAAGGTTACAGTATGCACTTTTAAGGTTTCAATTTAAGGAAATAAATATTTTTCTTTTAAAAAATGCATTTTTAGGGTTTGAAGGTATGACCAACCTTAGTCTAAGCTATACAACTTCAAAACATTATCAGTATAACTAACTATTTAATGTTTCAATTCACAGGCTTTATGGAAAGCGCTGAGATGGATGCCCATGTGCCCATGAAGACTTTCCTATTTTTAACTTTGTTTACTTTCTTCTGTGGAAAGGCATTCAAGTTCCAAATGACAGCTATCAGCCCTTCTAATCTGATTTTAACTGGCAATATTTTAGTCACCAAGGGAAAAATGGAGCTTACCCTCTCAACTTGGGGAAGCATGAATAGAAGGAATAGGACAAAGGAGTTTCCTGAGGTATTTGGAGTATCTAATGGAGTATCGGTTAGATTTAATGGAGTATCAGTTAGAAACTGGTAGCAGATCCATACACAAAAAAGAGGAAAAAGTACCTAGGGGATAACTACCCTTTGAATAACCAGACTTTGTTATCATACCTGGTTACAATTTCAAGCATGGTTTTGCTTACAAAGTTAAATCCTGTCCCCAGAGGACACATGTAGGGAAACGTCAGCAAAATCTGCTTCTCTGCAGAGATGAGAAATGTGACTTAACCCTGATTTGTTGGGTGAAGGCGTAACACTGAAGCACAGTTAACACAAACCATGATTTCACATCACAGTTTGGGTACTCAGGCAGAACTTAAAGGAATGCTTAATCATGGTTAAGGTAAACAAGGTACAGTCAAGGTGTGATGGCCTCAACATCCAAACCAAAATAAAAGAGAAATTATTCTAGTTGCCTTTTACTATCAGCATTATTTCCAAATAACCAGAAGAGCCTTCTCACAGAAACCATGTCACTTTAGCATCTCTGAAATCTTTTGAAAAGGGCATCCAACTTGCTGAATAATACTGGAAAGAATACCATCTTGGACAAAGCAGCAAATGACTCTAGTCTGAAAAAGAACTGTCTGTACGTGGGTACACCAAGTGTGAGGGCTTCTGAGAGCCAACCAACCAATCAACAAAAACAGAAACCTCATTTTTTAGTTTTTACCTACTGGAATTCTGCTAAAAACAGATACAAGAGTTTAGCAACTAAAAGCAGAGGATCCCTTACAAAGTGTTACGAGCAACTATAGGAAGCCAAGTCATAAGTCCATAATTTAATTGGGATCTTCTTATTCTGCTCACCTCCAGCAGCAGCAGCGTCTCCTGCTCGGTCCACTCACGAGTAGCGCTGGCAGCAGCTTTGCTCTGCAGGAGAAAATCACACATTAGAAGCCATGCCTCTCTGAGTAAGCATCTGAGTAAATCCCCCCTCTACCTGCCCTCTACCTTGGAGGGAGCATTCTTCTTGGTGTACATGTCGGTACGGAGCCCAAAGTTTTGCATGTCTGGAGGCTTCTCCTTGCTCTTATCAGGGAAGTTCAACATCTGCTGGGAAGCTGTGGTCTGCTGTGTGTGTGTGGGGGGGAAGAGAATGAACTCCATCAGGTGTTAACAACCCAGCCCCACATCTGAAACCTCATGAGCTCTACCTCCCTGCCAACGAGTTTCAGAGGAAATACATCCAACTCTCATTCTTATTTGTGACCAATTCACAGCACACTCTGCAGGATGCTTGCAAACAGTCTTAAACTTACAGTATGATAAACGGACATAGGAGAACAAACAGCTAAGGAAGTAGCACGGGCTACTCTTTAGAAGCACCTGAACTTTCTATGACTTGCCTTCCTCATCCCTCCAACAAATTAAACTTCATAGCATTAAGCAGTCAATGGAGATATCGCAACCAATTACATCTAATACGCCTCCTCTGCATCTAATAGTTCCCCCACTTATTTTTTCTAAAAAATTCAGTAGAATGGCCTTTGTCTGCATGGAAATTCATACTTCTCCAAGGCCACGGGAAATAACCTATGCAGCCCCAACCTATTAGTTCCCTACTGAGGAGTGCTGAGTTTTATAAACCCACTCTTTTAGAGACTTTCCCATATCCTACCATTTCAGGTTTCCCTTTCACTGTCTCCGTGACAAGGTCCTCAATTTCCTTGGTTTTCCGACCCGTCTTGGTGTCACTGTCGCTCTGACGACCCTAGAGGGTAAGCAAGATAGTGCTCAAAAACCCCACTCCCACTCAGAAAGGTCAACATTTTATGGACATTTGCCCTTGTTAATGTGGAGGCACTTCTGCTTAAATGGAAACATAGCGTTGGGCTTACCACGAAGTCTGTCTCTTCAGCTGAATGGAGGTTATTCAGGAGTGGGTTACATCTCCTGCTTGCTTTGGAGGCAGGGCTATGCAGATAAATTCATGTTCAGTCCCTTGCAGTGGGAGAAGCCTCCTAGTTCTGGTTTCGCCTGCAACGGGCTTGAACTGAGCCTCCTGCACTCCAAATGTTACTAGCTGAGCTAGCAGCCCAGCACCTGCGTAGTTCTGCCTCCAGCTCAAATGGAAAGAGTAGATAATCTGAAGTGCTGAGAGAGAGATCTGGCTGTCGAAACATTTGAACAAAACCTAATGTGGTTATAAATCCATAGATTTTCCTTCTCTGGCATCCTTGAAAGAGGCAGGAACAATTCAAAGCTAGTGAGCAGATTCTAGCCATGCATAACTTTTAAAAAGAGGTTTTAAAATCAACTTCCTTTTCATGAGGGATAAGCAGCTTTGTTCTCCACCAGCCCTACCTGGGGTGTCTTAGGCTGCAGTGGCACCAACCCTGAAGGAGTGTCAGCCAGAACATGGAAATGAGAGGTAGGTGGTGGTCCCATTGGTGTTGGCCGGCTCTCAGCATCCACTTGATAATTAATGAGTCCCCACTGCTCTAGGAAGGCATGGACCCTGCAACAGAGGATCAGAGATGAATCCTGAGCTCAGAATCTCTGTTTTTAGATTTAAGAAGATCAGGAGCTGTATTCACAACAAAAGGCAAACGAAACTGAACAAGATGCTGAATAATCCTACAAAGAAGATGAAGTTTGCAAAAACAGAATATTTACAATTCATGTTTTTTGTTTCTTTATCAATACACTTTGAAGCTAATTTCAGTAAGCCTTCCTACTACACGTAGATTTGTTTTCCGATCAAACAAAATGGCTGCAGTGGCAGCTAAGAAACAAGACTTTTTTTTTGGTTGCGTTAAGTGCTGTGTAAGAACAGTATACTGCCTCTGCTCCAAAGACAGACGGGACACACTCAGAGTAAGAGGTAAGCAATGCTCCCTCTAAGCTTAGGCGTCTTGGGAGCAAAAATTCTACTTTTGTGAGCTACTGGAGTTAAAGTTGTGAGCGAGCGATTTGGCTGCTGCATAAATTAGTTTGCTCTGGAGCCTTCCTTCCTGAGCTAAGACAAAAATGTGTGCGCTGGAGGCTAAAAACCTGTGAGCTAGCTCATACTAACTCAGCTTAGAGGGAACACTGGTGGTAAGGGGCGGAATGCACAAACTCAAGCAGCAATGTGCTCAGTAGCAGACATCTTTTTGATCTGATCACACAACTTGCTTCAGAACAACTGACTCTCTGAGTGCAATCAAGAAACTGCTGCAAAGAAACCAGTTTCTGTTTTGAGGAAATATGCTTTTGAAATGAAAAATATAAAATTTCAATCCCTACTCTATAAATCCTCTAATATTCATGGCATTCCCCAGCTCAGAAATGCATGCCCTGGCCAAATGAGAGAGGGATTGTGGTCAACTCCTTCTTTCCCCCACTTTCACAAGGTATGCTCACATCCTGGAAGCAACTGATCTAAAATTCTGGCTTGTCTCACAGATGTTCTAAAGTAGCTAACTTTTTCTTGGCTTGGCTATTCTGTATTTCAACACACCTCATGATGGCACAGACATCTCCAGCCAGATTCCGGCGACAAGCAGTTGAAGTTAGGTACTCCTGTGGATTGAGCCGGTATGTGTCAATCATGAAATTGCGGTATGCCAAGTAACTAAAGAGTGGCAGAGAAGAAAAAAGAAGATATTGAGAACCATCATTTCTAACCCCCTTTGTTTCCAAAGTCTTTGCCCCGTATTAAATCCGCTCTTCCTCTCACATGACCAATATCCCAAAAGCCAGTTTGCACCTACTCTAATCAGATAAAAGACAAGGAAATAAGGAAAGGACTGCCTTCAGCTCTCCAGGGGCTGAAGTTCAAAAGCATAGGCTATAGCCACATTTGCTAGTATGGATGTCATTATTAAGAAGAAGACCAGTCTTACATTTCAGGAGTCTTGGACTTGTTCTTGCCATTGAAAAATTCTGGGAGGGCTCTTCGCTCAATGGCGTGAACACTGTTGAGGAAGCATAAGGAAGCATTACAGCAGGCCAGAAGGATGGAGGGGCTGATGAGAGGAGAACCACTCCCACTCCCCATGACAGTACCTGTTATAGTCAAACCAGGCCGCATAACTGGGAATGATAATGTGATGAGTCTGTTCTGTCACATTATCTTCATGAAGGTCAGGGTTCTTTGTCTGCTCTCCTTTGTTGCCAGCATTGTTCTCTTCTTCATCCTGAAAAGCAGAAGTCTCTTGAGCAGGCAACGCATGTAGCCATGACCTTTCTGATGACATGTTCCTAACTCTCCCTTTAAGAACATTTGACGGGAGCTTCTGGTTTTGGCGTCTCCTATGGTGGCCACGGTTTCCCGAGCTGGGAGGGGGTGCGATTGTCCACACCACCCCTGGAGCCCTTGCGTTGGGCTCCCAGCCATGGGGTGCTAGAAGAGCTCTTTCTCCGGCAAGTAGTCAGCGAAGGGGGGCTCCTCCATGCTCCGAAGGTCCCACCACGGAGCGTCCTTGAACGGAACTAAGAAAAACACACCGGAACAAGTGTTTGGTGGCCGAGCATATGAGCTATAAAAGTAGCGATAAGACTGAAATGTGAGTTAAAGTTGAAGCGAGAAACACCGAAGAAATAGCCGAAAGCCTCCCCTTAGAGAGCAAGAGGGGGGAGGGAACTCTCCCCCGATAAGAAGAAAACAAACAAACTTTGAGCGTTTGAAAGGGGGGATGGACTATAAAAGCAAAACGTGCAGAAATAGGGAGCTTATAAGAACTTACCAGACTTTCCAAAGAGTTTTTAGAGACTGTGAGAACTTTTGTAAAAAGTAAACAACTTGGAAAAATGGTGCCTCCGAGGAGGGAAGAGAAGGACAAACGAAACCTAAATTGCTGGCCGGAAATGCCAGCCCAGCGAGTCCTGCTCCTAGACAGGACACAGCTGCAGAGCTCTAAAGGATGCTGACCAAAGCATTGCAACCTCTGCTGGAACAAGTAACGGCATTGCACCAAAAGTTCGACGTACAACAAACGCAACTGACAGAGACGACAAAAAAAGTAGAAAAAACAGAACAAGAGCTTAAAGAGGTTGATGCCAATACCAAGAAGTTTAAAAAACAACTGCAGATGACGGAGAAAAGGAGAGTAATTAATGAATCTCATTTGTTACAGCTTCAAATGGAACAGGCAAGCTATGTCCTAAGGTTTCAAGGGGTCCTGGAAGAGAAGGGGGAGAATCTGAAGCAGATCCTTGTGTGATTTCTTAGCCCCAATAGCAGATGTTAAAAGCGATGTACTACAAAACGAAATTGATACAATCTTCAGGTCGTACTCAGAATTTACAAGAAAGAACAATCTGCCAGGGGAAGTAATGGTGAGATTCTCCAGAAGACAATTGAGGGGCCAAATACTTAAAGCGACAACTGGAGTCACTTTGAAAATTAAGGACAAAGAAATAAAAGTGTTGAAGGATATTCCATTTGAAATAAGAAGGAAAAGAAGGAAATTCAGAGACTTGGCTTTATTCTTACAGAAGAATAATGTCGTTTATAGATGGATCGTTCCTGAAGGCATAATCTTTAAATTTATGGACAAGAAAGAAAAAATTGACTCTGTTGAAAAGGCGCTAAAGTTTTTGCAGCTTCATAGTCATCCAACAGGAGAAGAAGAGAAAGATAACAGCACCAAAGAAAGAGAAGAAGAAGGAGTGGCATCTTCTGGTGAGGACTCTGAGTCAGTATTGGGGGCAGCAGCCCCAAAACAACATACCGGTTGAGAAAGAAAAAGGACAAAAAATGAAATGTTTTTACTCACTGGAATCTCTTAACATTTTAGTGGGTTTTCTTTACTTTCTCCCTTAGTTTGTAGTTCCCTTCCCCAATTTCATTGTAGTTTATAGAAAAAGCAATAAAAAATCCCCTACACGCCCCCCCCAAAAAAGAACATTCAATGGAATTTTTCATTCATGTAGCCCTTGATATGAAGAGCTTGCAAGTCTGCTTTATACAGAACGAAGGCACATCATTGCAAAGACAAACTGCCAAGGGAGAAGGGAGGAAACAAGGACAATTTTTTGTTATCTGAGAGAATGTTAAGGCACAAGGATCATTATTGGTGATTAAAGGAGGAGGAGGAGAGGAGGAGATTGGATTTATACCCCGCCCTTCACTACCCAAAGGTGTCTCAGAGCAGCTTACAAACTCCCTTCCCTTCCCCTCCCCACAAAAGACACCCTGTGAGGTAGGTGGGGCTGAGAGAGCTCTTGACAGAAACTGCTCTTTTTCAAGAACAGCTCTTATCAGAACTATGCCTTGCTCAAGGTCATCCAGCCAGGTGCAAGTGAAGGAGAAGGGAATCAAACCCGGTTCTCCCAGATTACAGTCTGCGCATTTAACCACTACACCAAACTGGCTTTTGAAGAGGTGCTTTTCAGTTATCTTTTCTGTGCTGGAGTAATGGAACTGTGCCTACTCTTGCTGGTGCCAGAAAAGTCAAGAAAAAGAAGAACAAGGATATAAGTGTGTTTCTGAGGGAGGAGGAGGAGGACAACAGACCTAGCACAGAAATTATGACAATTCTCTTAACTGACAAGAGAATGAAGACAGGCAACAGCTGGAATGTGACAGTCCTGCTTGGCTCACCTTTCCTGCCGTCTCCATGCTCTCATCCTCTGGTTCATCTGGAAAACAACAAAAAGGCATAGGCAACCCAAGTTTCAGAAAGGAGTCTCCATTCATACAGCCTCTTAATATCCACTTTAGACAAGGCAGCAAGAAGAAAGAGGCTAACTTGGGTATTTCTGAGATTACCTAACATGCAAGTCACTTCTCATTATACACGTGTCCTTTCCACCAAGTCCTTCTCCAACAAAGAAAGACCTCCTTCAGCAAACCCAGAAAATAATTCTTTATTGGAGAACATCTTTCTCCCTTGAAGGAAGAGAGTCATAAGGTCCAAATCTATATGTTTGTTATTGCCATTACAACTGCTTTATCATTATTTTCTCAACCCTTGTACTCAATGCTGAGAATGTGAGCAACAGTGACCTACCTCATTGTTGGCCATCCTGATCTCAGGACCCAGATGAGGTTACGAACATAATGCACAAATAAAACCTCTGACTGCTAGGAGTTACAAGGAGCAGAGGGAAGCATTAGGATCAGGGCCAGTCTTAATACTCACAGAGAGGGATTTTCATGCACACTTCTAGACCACAGGATAAAGTGTTGGATGTGACAAAAAGCAGTTTGCTTCCCTCAAGCATGTGGCTCATTAAAAGAAAAATAAGGTAAGACTCCTTGAACAGAGGAAGGGAGCACTTATTGCTCTACAAAGAGGAACAGAGAATCGCAGAAAACAAAGGGCCTCTTACCCAAATCAGTCATAGTGCCACCCTTCACAGGAGCAGATTCAGAGTCTTTCTTGGTGTTCACTATGAAAGACAGAACAAGAAAAGAATATCTGACTAGGATAAAAATTTCAAAGATCTTCACATCTGCCCTCCCTATCACCGAAGCACCCCACTGTAAGTTCATGTTTACCCCTACTTCATTATAGGGAACAGAAAGCCATAGCGAATGGAAACTAAAAGCTTGTTTATTCACAAAATTGCCACAAACAGCAGTATGGAGGCACTGCTTGTCGTGGAAACATCTGCTAGTACAAATTTGACCTACAGAGAACCAATCTAAGGAGTGTAACAAAGAACAACAGTTGTGAACGTGGTATTTGAGAGATTTGGTCCTGACCTGTTTTTGGTAGTATGACTTCTTCAACATTGGGGACAGGGGAAGGCTCATCCATGTCTTTTGTGAGGTCTTCTTGCTCCTCTTCCCGGTGGCCCCGCTTCGATTTGGTATAGGGAGTGGAAGGCCTGCAGAAGGTGGGGTAGGAGGAGCTATCTAATGAGCCTTCTCATAGATACCCCAAAGAAGCAGAAAACTCTGGGCTCCCTTGCATTACTTATCAAAACCTCTGGCCAAAGTGTCTCTCCATTAAAGCGCTAGCTGCTGCAAAGAGGTCCTAGCTGCTTCTCTCCCAGGAAAAAGACCAGATAAGAGATGGGATCATGCATTCATATACAGAAACAAGGAGGAATGGATTCAAGAGTGCTGACTAAAGCAGTACTTGGGGTGGATGTAATAAAGGAAGTATCACCAGATACACAAGGAACTTCTGTGTATTACAAACCAGCCAGTCCTAACAAGCCATGTCCCTCATATTATGTGATGGAAGAGGTGGCTGCAAGAAGTTATCCAAGCTTTTGCAAGATCTGATCATTCTTCAGAGACTGGCGATTTAAAGAATCGGGCGCAAAGTTCACAAGTGCAGTGCCAGAATCACTTTGGGCTTAGAGCCTGGATGTGAACTGGAAAGCAAGAAAGAATGGTTCTGTCTCATGAGTCCTCACCCTTTCTTAGCATTCTTCTTCTTAGCTTCTGGAGTAGGTGAAGGAGAGGGAGAACGCTTCCTTTTCTTATAGTTTCCCCCTTTCTTGTCTCGTCGGTCTGAGTCAGGGCTGTTAACCTGAAGAGAGAAGGGAAAAGCATGCCACCCTAGTGGTACTGATGAGGAAGCCAACAGCTGAAGTTTCTTGGGGTTCCACTTCTCACCTTTGCACTGGAGGTGAGGGGTTTGAAGAGCTGAGTTTTCAGAAAGTCAATAGTCTGAGAGGTAACGCATATAACCAGCAGCCTCGCATGATCCATCTTCAGAGCACTCACTGATGTGACCAAAAGGAATGCTGGTGCTACCGTTTCTTCTCCTCAGTGAATAGAGGGTACTCTGGTGAAGTTTACTTCTCCCACCTGCTACACAGGCAGGGTCATTTAAATTAAACAGATGTGTCATCCCGTCTGGAAGGACAAGCCCACTCACAGTTTTGGGATGTAGTGCAGAACAGATTATTTAAAAAGCCTAAACTGCATACTGCATCATCAGTAGAAACCCATGCTGAGTGTTGTAATTCATTCGACTTTAACAATTCTACAAAGGACGAATGGAAGGAAATACACCCTCAGAGACCATGGGAACTAGAGACTTATCACGTGCTCCTACTCTGCTAACAGCAAGCCATTCTGGCCCATATCCTCTATTCTCTGATGACAAGAAACATTCATAGCAAGTCCCAAGTTTCCCTCTCCACTGGGGGAGGAAGGAGATCCTGTTGAGGGATGTTAGTCAGTAGCATCCACATCCTGGGTAGGAAACCAAAAGGCTTGCTGGAGCATGAGGAGAGGCAGAAATATCCAGTTACGAAGGAAGAGAGTGACACTCAACTGGCTGCTCCATAGATCTCTTCCAACAAGACACTGACACAAAAGGTACAGCCCCCCCCCCCCCGAACAGGTTGTAGCCCCCAAGGAATCAGATAAACGTCTGGATTCACTGGAGCATTTCCACAGACAGAAGGATTTCTCCCTGTGGATCACAACTTCCTTCCTTCCCCTCCCACTGTAGCCCAAAATGCCCATCTCCAAATGCTGTTCCTGGAATCTTCAGGATCAGCTTTAAGGGGGCTTTTGGGGCTGCCGCATTGGGGGGGGCATGAAGTTGCACTTCACAGACCAAAATCTGCATGCTGCAGAAGATTCAAGCTAAATACTGGACCTCATAACTAAAATATACATGCCTTAAATTACCTCCATGCAGAATAATTAGCTCTTCCCTGACCAGGAGGAGGAAAAGCCAGCTTTCCCCCTGCTGTGCTATATTTGCAGTGCTGTGACCAAACTAAGGGTACTGCTGTTCCAAAGGAGGGCAATAGTCAGTGGTCAGCTGCCAGAACCACTCCTTTGCTGTTTGTTGTATTGCTTGGAGCCACTAGAATGGACTCCTGCCACGCCTCCCTCCCTTCCTCGGCTCCTGGAGAGACATCCTCCTTGTCCCATGAAGCTCTAGCCATCTGCTGCTGCCAATGAGTTGTGGAAGCAGCTGCCTGCTTAGTGCAGCAGTATGCCAGCAGAAGAAGAGAAAAATTCTTTCCCCTCTTTAAAAACTGATGGAGAAGGGAAAGAAAAGATTCTGGAGTCCTCCCACCATTTTTCCCTGGGGGAAAAAACAAAAGGACCAGAACTCAGAGGATCCTCCCCCCAGCAGAGGGGAGGACAATCCTGCCTGGTTTACACAGCTCCACCTATGGAGCAATTGTAGAGAAGGACTCCATCCAAGATATTCTCCTTTCACAGATGGAGAACTCCCCCACACTCAAAACTAGCATACCTTGCGAAAAAGATTAGAATATGTTAGTTCTAAATATGCAGAACATTTTTTCCTTGTCACAGGAACATTCAAAAATTCAATCTCTCATCTGAAGCCTGAAACGGTATTATACAGGAACAGATAATGGACATGGAATTAAAGCTAGCATACAGCTGCTTTAACAGCTCAGCCTTCTGTGTTTTTAAGAACTACTGGGTTATCCTAGAGATTTCTACGCACAAAGGCAGAAAACAAAGTCATGTCTTACCAAGTTGTATGTGTATTTCAATCAAAGCTTTTCAGATCTCAGTGTATGTCCTCCTCAAACTGCTTGCATGCCACATAACTGAATGTTCAACATTCACTAATGGCTTTTATACTTACAAGAAGATTGTCTTCAACAGTAAAGTGCAGTATCTATTTTCCCCAAGTATTCTGGGTTAAGAAAATAAGTAGTTCTCCTAGCCTGCCATTTTTTTCAAAGAGGCCCAGCAACCAGAGATTAGTTATTATTATACAGATAAAGAACTATCCACAAACAGTGATTACAAAATCATCAAAAAGAGTTCAGGGAGGAGGTCTCAGTAAGGTCTTAATCCAGGCACTGGGGAGGGAATGGTTACCTGGCTGTTGCTGCTTTTCTCACTAGCTCCAGTGAGTACATCCCAGCCTCAGACTCCAATCACATCTCAGAAGTGGGACTACAGCCTAAAGAAAATTCTAATACAGCTCTGCTCCTTCATTTTTTAAAGGAGGATCTACAGGTTCTCTAAAAGTAGCATACCTCATCTGTGAGAGTCTTTGCAGAGATTTTCTTCCTACGGGAGACGGGATTCTTCTCATCGTTTACCTCATAGTCTTCTTCATTCATCCACTCATTGAAGGTATCTGTGTCAAGGATCCACTTGGCATGAACCTGGGTATCAGGAGAAGAGAGAGTGTCATCACTGGGCACCTCAAATCGTGCCTCACAGCTGCATCTCAAAAAAAAAAAACCCTACTGAAGGGCTAAAAGGGGCAAAATGCTGGAGCTTGGCACCACCATTTTGAAGGCAGTGCTAAGCTTCACACACCCCTCTACAGACTGGTTGCAGGCAGAGCTCTGCCTGCAGCTGCTATGGCATTTCCCCTTTCAGTTGAAACAAAGGAGGTTTTTCTTTGTTGCAGCTTAAAAGAAAAAGTCCTGGGAGCCCCATGAGCTGTGCCTGGAAAGCATGTGGAAGCTCCTCAAAAAAAGTGAGGCAGTGCTGTGTTCCACTTGGGGGAAATCACTGTGTGGAAAAATACACTGTCTCCTGGTCTGCACTGGATCAAACAGACACTTTCACACCAAAACTGAATTTCCAGGCATGCATACTAATGGGTGAATAGCAGCTCCCAATTAGATCTCAAGTTCAGAAAATGGCACTGGGGGGAGGGGGGTCTCCTATTCCTGTATGCTGCAGGCTTCATCCAAATTTAGCTCTTAAGTACCTGGGAACCCTGTTTAATATAGAACCACCAAGGAACATTTGATCAAAAGGACTTAAGGCGAACACACAAAAGCAGTAAAATACAGTCAGGCCTGCAGTCTTTTTATTTAGGAGCTTCACAAGACCCTTTCAAATATCACACAGTTATCCATCCCAAGCTTTGTTTACTGTCAAACAATAACAAAGATTCAAACATCAAAAGAGCTTACCTTCCGGGGCTTCTCAGCTGTTGGGGCATCTTCCACAGGGGCTTCAATTTCACTTGCTGCGATCCAAGTGTCATAGCTGGGCAGGAAAGCAGGCAGTGGTTAAAAAGCCAATTCCTCACTTCATTCACACACTCTAAACCATCTCAAGAAATGGGCACGGAATGGAGCAAGGCAGCTGCATGCTGCCATATACACCCCATCAGGGCAAGATTCAATTAGATCCGAAGTGTAACAATTTGCCTTGAGTCTACAAGGTGTAGCTGAGAGAAAGTTATAGCATAAATTTTAAAGAGGGACTACAAAATCCAAACAGATGCATACAAGAGAACTTTCTTCCAGTTTCATGAACTGGGATTTTACCTATATTGAAAGAAATACGATCGGCAGAGAAAGGCCTGGATTCACCCAAAAACTTCTGCTGACAGAAGCGATTTTCATCAACAGAGCACAACTGTCTTGCCTTCCCCTCCTGCTACAGCCCAAAGTGCCCACACGATGCTCCTAGGGGGCACAGGACCCCCACAAACAGTATGAGGGGGAGTCAAGAGGTCTGTAACAGAAGGGGAGAAATAAGCGACACCCTTCTTTCCAGTCTGCAGAAATCCTCCAGCAAATCCAAGCCATTAGCATTAGGTCACACTCACCTGTCAGGGTAGTAACCCCAGTGCAGAAGAACCTGTTTGTCTCTCTTCATGATGGGCCGAACCCACTCTTCTATAAGACAGACAAGAAATGGAGGGATTAGCATGACAAATGCCAATTACCACTGCATATGCTTATTGCAAGATGTCTCTGTGAGGAAAGGGACAGATTTTTTTCTAGCTTAATTACATTACAGGGCAGAACACAGAGTAAGTGCACAGGCAGACATTGTAAGTTGGATGGGTTGAGAAGGCATCTTCACTCAATCAATGCCCACAAATGACAAGCAGCAGGAGAAGAGGGAAGTACAATCCTGGTTTTTCTACTTCTGGGTTTTCCCCTAGCAGATTTTACTATAATACAAACAAGACAGACTGGGATCACAAAACGATGTCTGAGATTTCTCAGTGTTTCGCCCTCCTCTCCTGCTGTCTTCAACAAACCATTCACGTAAGTACAAATAAAGGACAATATATTACTGAGACAGAGTTTCCTATTTGCATGGTACTATTATTATTCCTAAAGCATCTAAAATCTACTGGGTAAAGAAAAAATTATAGACAGATCATACCTGTATATGTACAATCTAAATAAAACAGACAAAGAGGAGATGGGAAGGGAAGCAAATTGTCAATTGCTGAGTTGTGAAAAAATCAAAGTCCAAGAAAAAATGCAGACAAAAAATCAAACGGAAAAAAAGATGAAACTTCTTGAAAGAATGAAGAGAACAAGCTAGAGAACATTAGATAAGATTTGCAATGGTGACAAATGCCCCAGTCTGAGATTGGTACATTCTGGTAAAGATGCCAGGGCTAAGGCCTTCTCACTGTTCATAGCACTAATCCTTTCCTCCAGCTGATATTTCCCCAGTGATATGATGGTATCTGACTCTATAGGCATTCAATGTAATCTGGTCAGGATTATTTTTCTCTTCCAACTATTGGCCTTTTACTTTACAGCTGAAGCACTCCATTTTAACAGATTTACTCCCTGATACTACCCATGTCTATCTGGACTCATGGGGTTGTTGCAATGATGTACAAGGTAAACATCACAAAGAACTACACATGAAAAGGGCCTATAGATGTTATGAATAATACTTTGCATTGTATCTTTAAAGGGCTTATAATGAGAGTTTCTCCACGTCACTGTTTTAAATGCAATCTTTTTCCCTCCAATTGTGTATGGATCATCACCCCTATAAATTTAATGGAACAAATGTCTGAAAGACCAAAGAATGAACAGCACTGCATTCTAGCCATTATCTCACATGGCATTATCCAGTGACCTTTCAGACCAAGATTTAGAATAAAGCCATACTTCCACAACTGCTTCACTCAAACATGGACTGAAATCTCACCTTCCTCCAGGCTACCAGGAACAGGAAAGACAATATGGGAAGCATTATTCTTATCTTCTGTTACTGTTCCCTGGAAAGAGAACATAAGAGCACATAAAGACCGGACCTCTATATCTGGTTTCCAGGAAGGGACACCTTATGATGAGGCAGGGTACAGGATAACAGCTATGCAGCAAAGTCCATCTATCCAGTTCAAAAGGTACTTCCCAAGTCATCAAGAGGTCCAGGGCTCACTATTGGATCAAACCAACTTGTATTTGACTATAGCACCTCTTTCTGTAGGTCTAGGAATTCCTGCTCTGTGGTGGATTTGAACAGCCCATTCTCCTTTGTTGTCCCTTGGCCTTATTCCTCTTGGAAGTCCACTTTTCTCACACCATTCAAAACACACTTCTCCATGAAAGCTTTAGCTTAACCCCATAGCCATTCTCCCCAATCAAGCCAAAGCATATTCATGTGTAAATGTATTAGTTCCTTATACAAATTCAACAGCTGAAGACAGTGTAATCATGTTCTAGTCTACAAATCAGGCTTATGCCTTGCAACATTTTAAGGTACTTTAAAAAGCAACTGGAAAAACCATGCAACCTCACACCAGTTAAACAAGAACAAATAGAAAGAGCTTAGGACACCCTCAGGTGTCTTACGAAGAGACGTTTCAAAGAAAGATAGTTCATCTTGAACAGCAACAGATATGCAATAAACAAGCATCAGTTTCATTTATACAGGCTTCAGACACCAAGTTACTGCTGTTTTGCGGTCTCACTCACCTGGTGCCGTTTGATGATGTCTTTCAGTTTGGCCTGCAATTTAGGGTCGATATCTGGATGCAAATAGATGTTAGGCCGGGAGAGGCAATTGTTCTGGAAGACGAACAAACAGGACAAATGAACACCTGGTGGCCAGAAGGAACAATTTCTGTATAAGAATGGAAGTCACAGTACCTGCACTAATGATTTTTCAATGGTCATGAACATCTCCACATTGCGATCCATCCGTGATGGATTCTGGAAATCGAAACGCCGCCTTATTGGAAGAAAAGAGTGACCTTCATGAAAGTCACAGTTCATATCTTCTGGATTAGCTGTTCTACAGCAGTTTACTTCAAGAGAAGACATTAAACAAAGCCTAATGTCTGAGCCTGGGTAAGGATGGAGACCAGTACCCAGCACCCTAGATCCAGATGCATCTTGGGAGATAGGTAACATGAAGACTATCCTCCCCTTTTCAAGTCCTTGTCTCTGGGTGGTTCTTTAAAGACTACCCTCCCCTAGTCACCTACTTGGCTCTGAATGGTTTTTTTGGCTACTACATACTACAATGATGACCAGTTCCCTCCCACTTAACATTACCTGTTACAATGACTTTGTCTCATTACCACTATTTGACAATTATGCAGAAGTTCATATTTTGTTAGCCATTAGAGGAAAATGTAAAGTATAAGCTAGGTTTTAACAGCAATAAATCAGAATGTTTATATGCAAGTGGTGCTTTTCTACTGGTCATTTGTGCATATACAGTGGTGGGCACTGCACCTGCACACAGACCCAATTCAAAACGTCTAAAGCCAGCTTTTAGGGACAAAAATCCTTTCCTCTCTCAGAGGCATAGTCTCAGCAGCACATCCCCTTGTCATTTCTTTGGGCCCAAGTAGTTCCTGAAATGGGTAGTTCTGTCCAGATAGAATGGACATATAGAGAATATGCAGCATCAGATGTGGATTAAGAAAGTGTGTCAGAGGGACCAGATCCTGATTCAGTTGGAACCCAGAGTCAAATTTTGTCCAGGCACACTATCTTGTCTCTATATAGCTGCAAATAAAGATGACCAGAGCATCCAGTTTACTAGACCTTCTTGCTGAACAGATTGCAACCAGAAAGATGAAGGGGGGGCGGAGTCTCAGGTTACAGTACTTAAGGGCCTGAAGGGCTTCCCCCACTAGCTGGGTGAGGACCAGCTGGAAGTCCCATTATGGTATAAGTGGTGTGATTGGTGGGCAAAACCTGTGGAGGCCTCTGAACACTTGCCTTGTCAGAGGTTGGAAGAATAGGAAGTGGCTCTGTACTAACAGCTGTGATGCTGAGATGGCTGCTAGACAAGTATGCCAGTCCTAGAGAACTGAGGTGGAGTAGGTACTCAAGGATGGAAGACACAGGTAGATGATGTTGTCATTACCAAATATGTAAAATGCTATAGTCTCATGTTCTATTTGATGTATCTCTCCCACAGATTGCAGACCAGGCAAGAAATGGATGTACTGCCTCAGTTACTTGTTTAAACAGTATTTTGTGGCCATGTTGTCTTTGGCCACCTGCCCTACTTTTTTCCGCATTCTGGGAAGAAATGCATAAAGTGACTTGCAGAAAACAAGGAGCTCCAAATGGCCAGTATGCAGCTGTCTCTCTTGAAATGGCTGCTGACCGTATATCTGTCAAGAGTGTGCTTCATCCCAACTGAGAGGCATTTGTTATGAGGGTTCCTTGACAAGCTGGTGCCACAAACAGGATTTTGTGACATAGGTGACAAGGATAAGTCTGCCAGTTGTGGCTCCTGAATGCCACTGATTAAACATCCAGAAGTTTTTCCTGCAAGTCCCATATTAGTTGGAAGTTGCAATTCAACCAGCACTGGAGAGGCTTCATGGTCAGTCTGACAAATTGAGCTACTACAATGGAAGTTGCCATGAGGTTTAGCAATCTCTGAATCTGCTAGGAAAGTGACAGTGAAAGCTGAATGTTTGACTGATTATAGACAGGGGCTGAACAGCAAATTAACATGTAACATGACAAAGATGTTTTAAGATATGTGAAGACAAAACAAAACGCTCCATCTGTCTTCTCTCAAGCATGGAGGCAACCTTACAGCACCTTCTTTGAAGTGGGGCGATTGGCTGTGTAGAGTTAATTCCCCTGGATGAACGTAATGGCAGGGTCTCAGTTAATTACTCTCAGCATTCCACAATGAAGGATACATCTGCCTATCAACCTCCAATTTTGACATTTATTTCCTTCACTATGCCCCCCCTCCCCGAATTAAACCCAAATAAATGGTAACCATATAAACTAAACTTGTTAGTCCTGTTTGGTCTTTGAATCTGTTAAACAACTTCATTATGCTGCATGCTAATTTACTACTCACCATCTACCTATATGTATGGACTGGTAATTTCCAGTTCACTGTATCTGAAAAAGTGTGCATGCACATTAAAGCTTAAAATTTGAATAAACCTTTGTTGGTCTTAAAGGTGCCACTAGACTCAAACTTTGTTTCACAGATAAGGAGTCTCTGAGCATTCCCAAACGCTGCTGCATTGAACAAAAGAGAATAGAGAAGGACGACACAACTCCTTCCCTTCAACCATGCACAGTCGAGACTGAGCATCTGAAGGGGAAAATATCAAATCTAAAAGAAGCTCTAAAAGTTTCTCAGTTGAAACTGTACAAGTGTAAAACCCATCAGTGTGATGAACAAAAATCACAAAAGAAGAATGCACACAAATCTGGCTAGATGTAACATGCCATTGTTCTATGACCTCATTCTCAGAGAAAATGAAAAGAGGAGGGCAGAGAAGCTGGTGTTAGCAGCCATTATACACCTACTGGGATCCCAAGATTCTAATGACTTCTACATGATAAACGCTAAATCTTTTCTGATTATAGACTCCCATATGAAACCTAGGGACAGTACTTCATCTTTTTTTTCATGGAATGAGTGAAAAGGTAAAGGAGAAGGCTTACCATCCTTGGTCACTCTTGAATTTATAGGCTGCTGCGAGGATATGGCAAAGAGCACCACCAGCTTTGAAATCTAAGAAGCATTTGATCTACAAGACAAGAACAGAGACAAGGATAGCCAGGTACTAAGAACCTGTTAGAATAGGATCAGTTACCTATACTTCAGCATCTTGTGCCTTCCCACTGGAAAAAATCACCAGCTCCCCAAGAATTAGGCTGGAAAACCATACAATTCAGATCACTTCACACAGCTAGAGAAAGGGATTATGGCTTATGGGAGGAGCTAGGACAATGGAAGAGCTTCTGCTATGCATGTAGAAGGTCCCAGGTTCAATCCTCAGCACCTCCAATCAAAGGGACCAGGCAATAGGTGATGTGAAGGATCTCTGCCTGAGACCTTGGAGAGCTGCTTCCACTCTGAGTAGACAATACTGACCTGGACGGACTGGTGGTCTAATTTAGTATAAGGCAGTTTCATGTGTAATACTGAGAAAAGGCCTACAGCTTGTAGTGAAGGATCAAAATCTGGCCAGGAGGTTTAATACTGATTTACAGGATGAAGTGAAGTAGAGCAGAAACACCTGGATATAGGTACACTTTTGGGGCTGAATAACAAACTTTAGAAACTCAAAAATTGTTTAATGTGGACATTCAGCAATTGAATCCACCCTAAGGAACCAAGTAAAACAAAATGATTAGTCCTCTGTTGCAAGCAACTTATGACCTGATACTAGATTAACCACCACAATTTTACAAGCTTTGCATTACAGTAGCTCTGAATTTTGCAGAGATGTTGATATTTTAACTGAATATAATTTGGTTTTCTGCTTGATTTATTTGCAACGTATGATGGATACGTTAGCCCCTAAACATTGTGTTGTAATTTTCTGGTTTTGTAATAAAAATAATTTAAAAATTAATTTACTGCTAAGCCCAGTCTTAAAGGGCCAGGTGCACAGGTGAGCAATTTCTGTAAGTATTAGCCTGGATTATGAACTCGCACTATTGGGAATACATGAATGTAATTTGGAACAGTGGTTGCGGTTTTCCACTCAGGGTGTGATGCATTAAACCATCCTTTTTGCAAGTGGGCACCCAGCAGTCCCAGAAGGAACTAGTCCCAATAAAGCTTTGTACATATGATCTATATATGGAGTCTCCAGCACTTCCAGTTACATAATCTTGGAACCTGTTCTACACAATTCATAAAATGAGGTGGCAGACTGTATCATTTCTAATTCACCCTCCCAAGACACACACACACACTTATCTTCATGGAGTAAATCAGCACATTCAAGAAGAGAAAGATACCATCCTCTCCTTGATGCACTAGTTTACAACAGACCAGGAATTTCTTATACAGGGAAAGATTTTACCCACAGTAGGGAGTGGCACATTCAGTCTTCAAACCCCTAAAGCAACACAAACTATAGAATTAGAGGGAAAGTCCTCTGCCTCTCTGGATTGTCAGTACTAACCTATGCAGACTACCATTTTCTCTAATTGCCTAAAATAGCTCCTGAAAGGGTCTGCTCTAGTGAAAACAGTTTTTAGCTTCTGCCACACTGAAATCAGGAAGGTTGTGGCACTCACCGGTAACTTTGTGAGAGGTGCATTACTGACATGTTTTCCAAACACTTCCTCTTGGAACTGCAGCAGTTGCACCACTAGGCTGGACAATGACTTATTGGTGGGTGGTTCTGCTTGGATATACTGTGGGAATAAGGATCAAAGCTTTACAAATCCTACCCTCAGGCTCTGTTAAAACCAAACCAAGCCCATGTTTAACCTTAGGCATGCAACACACAGATTATGCATCAACTAGTGGGTTAGCAGCCAAAACATGGTCACACCTTGACCTAAAATACATTACACCAGTGGCACCTCCATATTTTTTTTTAATTTTACAGGGAAAAAGGGAGAAAGAAGCAGCAAGAGAAAGAATGATATATGCAATAAGATACTTTAAAACATCCCATGTTGCAGATTATGATTAAAAGTAGATTTTGGGTCTGGTTGAAGACTACTAATTATAGCTGCTTCCTCAGAAGGAAGAAACAGCGCCCCAGAGAGAACCATTCCCCCACATAAAGAAGATACCTTGCTTTTTAGCATTTCCATTTCTTAGGTACATTATTACTTTATTTAAAAGATTATGTGCCAGTTTTCAACCCAAATAGGGTGCCCAAGTTGGCGAACATCAGGCATTAAAAAGTTTAAATATGCAAATAACATATACAATGTATAAATATTTAATAATACAATAAAACATATAGACTTACAAAACAAACACACACACATTATGGCAATACTCCACAAAGATCTGTGGACACTACACAAAGCCACTTCCAGCTTCTGAAAGTTTGTAAATCAAAATTTCAGAATACTAGGAACAAGAGGTGATACTGAAGCAGGAGCTCTTATTTCCTGTTCATTCTGTTCATACTTAGGGGCAATATACCTCCCACATTTTCCATGATTAGTGTGAGGCAATTGCTGTTAAAATTCAGGCAATGATACTCTAGCCCACAGAGCAGGATAGCTTACTTGGAACCTAGCTTTGTATCAACTTTGTATCAAGTGGCAGGTGGATGCTTTGATCAGACAAGAATGCCAACAATGTTGTCAAATCTCTCCTTAAAACATTCTACAGCACTGCTGTGCTCAAAAAAAAAAAAATTGCTGTCCCAGGTCACATATGACATAGCTGCCCCTTCTCTGGCCCAATTTGTAGTTACTTGCTGAACATTTAGTATATCAAAAGTTGAATTCCCAGGAGAAGAGGTTATTTGTAATCTAAATGCTCAGAATTCCTCTAGGACATCATTACACAATTATAAATTACTAAGAAACTGCTAGGAAACTGGATGGTTGGGGAAGGCTGCAGTAACCAACAAGGGGCTTGGCTCTCACTGTGAATTCCTGCTAACAGAAGGGGGGTAGTTCATCAATTCCCCCCCTCCTACTGCAGACTTCTAAGCTACCCCTCATCCTGTTTCTGCGGATTCTGTCCCCTGATGTAGCTCTTAGGGGAACATTTTGGACTGCAGTAAGAGAGGGGAGGCAAGGAAGTTCCTTCCACTGACAGAGCCTTCTATTAGCAGAAAGTGAGTGCAGGATACAAGCCAAGGAGTGATACTATATTTGTGCTGCTCCAGCTGAACTAGTCCATCTACTGCCCAATACGTTCTAGGTTATACCTTCTACATGCCAGTTAGTACATGATGGGGCAGGGGGAGATAGATGAATATTTCTGACTCTCCCCTAAGAAAAAATCAGAGACATTGTATCAAATTTTGGGGAAGGAAGACCAACTGTCAGAAAAATCTGGCTCTGGGATATATTCATTGTCATGGTTGTTATACTTCATAACAATTACAGCTGCTGAAACACAGGTTAATTTCCTTCTTTTAGCAAAGGGATTTGTGCTTTTGGCATGGATATCTAACACTCAGATTGGCTAACATTGTACATAATGAAATGGGCCTATGTGCCAAAGCAGTGAGTTAATTTGAAATAAAGAAGCCCAATAATTATATGATCAGGGAATGAAAGAAATATTCTCTATCTGACCTTCTTTAAGTGACAGCCTCACCCAAAGGACCTTCTCCTCAATTTGCTCAGTGTGCAAACTCCAATTAAATGTGTATTTCTTCTATGGTTGGGACATTCCAGTCATGTCTTGTTTTTAAAAAATGCAAACACATAAACAATCAGCTGTACATTTTTAGCTTGTTGGCACTATTCTAAAATGAACAACCAGTCAATGCTATCATTCTTGAGTTCTAATTGCAAACAGTCAAAACAAAAAAGGGGTGGGGGGCTGGAGGGCGATTTGAAGACGCAGGGAAATGGTAAGCATCAGGTCACAAACTGTCACTCCAAACACAGAGGACAGTCTAGGGATTCAACCACTCACTCTCACTTGGAAGGTCAAAGTTACAAGCTTGGGAAACGGAGATCCATGCTGCCTGAAGAAAGGATGCAGCCATAAAAAAAGCAGAGATTCTGGCAGGAAGGCCTACTTCCTCATGTCTTTATCCAAGAGCCTGCATGTGTCCTCCCTCCCATCATAGAAATATTTATTACCTGTTCTGGCAACCCAGAATCCCTACCACTCAGGGGAAAATTGAAAGGAGAGACCTCAGCAAGGTGGGAAAAATCCATTTCAGTTTTTGAGCATTTGGCTCATCTTAGCTGATCAGAGAAGTGGTAAGAAAAAGTAGACAATGTAAGGGATCTGCCCTGCAAATTAAACCTTGTAAACAGTCATCTGAGGAGAGGGCTCTCATCTTAAATACTATCTCATCAAAATGGTTTAGAAAGATTAAATGGCACCTTGCCAAACATTTCCTATTTCTGTGGACAAGGAATCTACATTGGAAGTGTTAAACAAAAGTAAAATGGGACTCCCAAAGGAGATAAAGGGGGATGCATGAGAATCTCTCCTGGAAGAATTTACGGGGTGGGGGACCCATTTCTGAAAGGAAACTGCTTCATAGCCTGTAAATTTCCACAAACCAAAGGCCACTGTTACAGTAGCCAGGAATTATTCAGGTCACTTGTGGAAGATAAGCCATGTGGGAGAATGTGCGGTCTGTGAAATCAATGAATGAAAGTTCCAGTAACTGGATCAGAAGGAATCTATACAACATCTGAGAATCATGGTAAATGGAAATATAGCAAAAAGTAGGTGAAACCAACAAAGACACAGCAAAGGAATTTACAACCCCCAGTGATCTGGGAGAAGACTAATGGAGATGGTGAGTTGTCAAAATGAGATACTGTTGTTCTGGAAAGCATCCAACAGCTGTGTGCAGAGGCAGGAAGACTCCAAATGGTTTATGGCTTCCTAGATAGAAAAGGGGACAGGGACTCTGTTGGTGTGTGTGGGGGTCAACAAGGTGAAAGGGCGAAGATGGAGCCAGTCTTAAAGACCCTTCCAGATGTGCTGGGGTGAGGTCAGTGGAACCCCACCATCCTTGACGGGGAGAAGGGAATCCTAGATTCTGCATCCCTTCAGTATGTGTGCGCCCCTCTATTCCAAATTTGTACTGCCATTGATTCTCCCCCACGCACATACCCTCGCCCCCCATCCAGGCCCCATGGGACGGGGCGGAGAAAAACAGAAATGGGATGGGGAATATGTGCAATGGGCCGGGGATGGTATGGGTCCGCGGGACATTTCCGATAAACGCAGCAGAAGAGAATAAGCGCCCTTTCTCTCCCTCCCCTCCTCCCCCGGTAGCTTCGAGAAGGTGTTTCCTAAATGGCAGGGTGGAGAGCAAAGGGTGGAGGGGAAGCAGAGGCAGGCCCGGGCCTGGCCAGGCAGGCCAGTACCTTCTTGTAGTTCTTCCCCAGCCAGACGCGCGCGCTGTCGAACTGGCTAACGGTGTCTGAGGCCTCGTAGTATTTGACGTTGGGGCCGCCGTCCTTCTTCCGCACCGCCATTTTCCCAGCGCCGCCGGCCCGGGCCGCGCCGCCAGCTCTCTGGGCCCGCCCGCCTGCCTGCCTGCCTCTCGCTCTCCGTGCGCCGCGCCTGGTGGCGTCCTCGCTGCGCCCTCTCCCGGCTATTGATCCACACTGTGCGCCATCCGGCAACAGACGCTCGCTCGCTCGCTCTCGCCAGGACTGATTGCGCAGCGACCCCTGCAGGGGAGAACTCGCCTCAGCTAGCAGGAGCCAACATGCCCCCTGCAGCGTCAAAGCTGCACCATGATGGCTATGGCCTCTGGCTCAAGGAGAAGGAAGCCGGCAAGAAAGGTGCTCAGGCAGCCAGCTCCGGAACGCGCAGACTCAGGCCTCAGAGCTACCTAGGGTACCATTGCTCATAACCCTAGCAGCAGCAGCAATAGTTCTGTAGTGCAGCTGTACTCTGCAGCCAAAGCAGGTCCTGACTCCTTACTCTTTGTACCATGGTGGGATAAGATTCCATGGCCTGCCGAGCAGGGCTGTTGTAGGGAGGGAACTATGAAGATAGTGTCTATGAAGTCCTATGAACAATGAAAGTTCTATATAAATGCTAAGTGTTATTATTACCAAGGGGGACAGCATCATAATAATAGATTATAACCCCCACCACATCTGTACAGTGCCAATGACTGTTAGGGTTGCCAGGTCCTGCCTAGCCACCAGCTTGGGGATGGGGGGTAGAGTAGCCAGATCCAGGTTGGGAAACTCTTGGAGATTTGGCGGTGGAGCCAAGAGAGGACAGGGACCTCAGTGGGGTACAATGCCATACAGTCCACCCTCTATTCTTGATGCTGGGGAGGGCAGCAGTGGGAGGGCTTCTAGTGTCCTGGCCCCACTGCTGGACCTCCTGATGGCACCTGGTATTTTTGGCCACTGTGTGACACAGAGTGTTGGACTAGATTGGCCATTGGCCTGATTCAACATTGGCTTTTCTTATGTTCTTACGTTCTCTAAACATCAATTTTCTCCAGGGGAACTGATCTCTGGAGACAAGCTAGGTCTCACCTGGAGGCTGGCATCACTAATGCCTGTTCAGGTAGAGAATTATCGTTCAAGCCTCTTTGCATTTAGCAAGTTAGCCATGTAATAATGCCCTGGTTATATGATGCCAGCAAATGAGAGCTTTTATTTATTTATTTATTTGTTTGCATTTTAACAGGAATGACAGCCAATGTATCCTAAATTTTGCTTCAGGGTACAGTAGACCTGGAATCCCTTGGTGGTTGCCAATCCAAATACTATCCAGGGTCAATCCTTCATAGCTTCTGAGATCTGACAAGATCATGTTAGACTGGGCCTTCCATGTAATCTGGAGTAAAAAAACGTTGATCAGCTATTTTCAGTGTGTTGAGTTAGCTTTAGAACATATGACATAACAATAAATAAACTAAACAGCCTCTGAGCATATGCACAGTCCCCTCAAGTCATCTCTACATAGCCAGACCCATACTCCACATATTAAGGAAGACCTGTTCTATACATGCTGTAGAATCTCTCCTTATAATATATTTATCTTTTGGTTTCACAAGATTCCATGTGCTCCCATTGGCTGTAAAATGCCCACCCTCAGCCATTGGCCCATCAGCTGCCACTCAAGAGTACTCGCGTGCCATTGGCCGGGTGCTGGGTCTGCTCCTTTTCCCCACCCACTCCCCCTAGCAGACAGCTCTGTCTCCTGAAGAAGACAGTTCTCTTGACTCCTGTGAGGGACTGTCCCCTCAGTGGCTGTTGGTAGGCAGCCAAGCTTGGTTCTGTGAGTAAGAAAACAAAGGACTTTCAGCTTAAACCCCCCCCCATAACCCCCTCCCCAACGGCCACTTTCCTGTCAGAATAAATGGAAAAAGGCTCTTTCTCCTGCTTAGCTTCAGCATGGCTGGCTAACGAGGTGGGCCAGTGACCATCAGACCATTTTCTTCAACTCCCCGCTGTGTGGCTGACTTTCCCCTAGGGTTGCCAACCTCCAGGTGTAACCTGGAGATCTCCCACTGTTACCTCCAGATGACAGGGATCAGTTCCCCGGGAGAAAATGGTTGCTGTGGAGGGTAGACTCTATGGCAATATACCCTGCTGAGTCCTTCCACACACACCCCAAATGCTGCCCTCCACAGGATCCACCCCCCAAATCTCCAGGTATTTCCCTAATCAGAGTTGGCACCTGTACTTTCTCCTCTGTCAGTAAAAGGCCCTTTCCATACCTACGTTGGCCTTTGGGGGAAAACTCATTGGGCCCAGTCCTGTTCAGGTTGCCAACTCCAGGTGGGCAATTCCTGGAGATTTGAGGGATGGAGCCTGGAGAGGGTGAGGTTTGAGGAGGGGTGGCACCTCAGACAGGTATGATGCCATAGACTCCACCCTCCAATCCAGCCATTCCCTGATGGGGAACCATTGTTGCCAATCTCCAGGTGGGGGCTGGAGATCACTCAAAATTACAACTGCTCTCTAGGAGGGAGGGGGAGGAGATGGAAAACTAAAGGTAGGTTGATGGTTGGCTGGGAGGGAGATAGGTTTGTCAACTCCAGGTTGGGAAATTCCTGGAGATTTGAGGGGTCGAACCTAGAGAAGGTGAGTGTTGAGGAGGGGTGGGACCTCAGACAGGTACAATGCAATAGACTCCACCCTCCAAACCAGCCACTCCCTCCTGGGGAACCACTGTTACCAATCTTGGGGGTGGGCTGGAGATCACTCAAAATTACTACTGCTCTTCAGGTAGCAAAGATCAGTTCCTCTGGAGAAAATGGTGGACTCTGTCATTATACCCTGCTGAGATTGCCACAGCAAATTGTCACTGAGTGCCCAAAGCCGGGGCACTCTCCCAGAGCCTCTTTCTAGAGCCCGTTGTATTTATTTCCACAATGGGCCTTATTCCTAGTAAAATAATATGAGAAATAGCAGAATGGACTGCACCACTTAAAATTACTGGTAGGGACATCACCTTTGGGGGGCAGTAATTACTTTCCTGTGGGAAATCTCCCTGCATGCAGAAAACCATACAGGAGGCATGGATAGAACCTTTCTCCCTCATATGCTATCTTTTAAAATGTGGGGAATGTTTAAAAATTACATACTGCTCCTTGCAGCCTGAAGTAGCACCTCTAGATTCTACCCACTCATTTTTCAGCAAGCGTCTGTCAGACTGAAGAGCCCCTTGAGGACAGCAGGAAATGTTTCAAAGATACTAAATTCTATGTGGTTCAAGTATGTTGTGAAGTGATCTATCCATGTTCCATTGTTCAGAGTCTACTTAAGAGTGGTGTCAACATGGAAAGAAATGGGTTGGATTTATAATCCTGGCAGAGAGAGGAGCACTGCCTTAACTGGGCACCCATCGCAGCCTCCCCAAGAAACTGTTACCAGGAAGGGGTGGGTCAAGAGACATGCCTACTATTATGCAAGGTAACATGTTCACACCATTTTGGGCACTACACAGGGTTGCCAGCTCTGGGTTGTGAAATATCTGGAGATTTGGGGGGTTGGAGCCTGAGGCGGGCAGGGTTTGGGGAGGGGAGGGGAGGGACTTCAGTGGGGTAAAATGCCACACAGTCCACCTTCCAAAGCAGCCATTTTCTCCGGGTGAGCTGATCTCTGTTGCCTGGAAATCAGTTGTAATCCCAGGAGATCTCCAGCCACCCCCTGGAGGCTGGCAAGCCTGGCAAGAAGGGTGGCAAAGGATTTTCAGACCTCTTCGTACCAATTGGGGACTTTTCCACACTTGTGAAACAAGTTGTATTGAGATAGCACTATATTCTATAGTTGCAGTGTGTTGTCTTTATAATTGTTATATACTGGTTTCAATAATTTGAATTTATATTGAACTATTACACGGTGTTTGTTCTATTGGACTTCTTTGTTCACCGTGGTCCCTTAGATTTATTGTTGACCACCTGAAGGCTGGCAACCCAAGCACCAGAGAAGGGTGGCAGCTTGTCAAGAACCCTCTACTGAGGCCCTATAGCATTACCTCCCCCCCAACACCCATTTTAGTAATCTTTGTATTTGAGGCCTTAAACTAGCTGTTTTATTGCAAAGGAACTTTAGGAACAGACTAGAAAGGGAAATTGCTGAGTTGCAAGTTATTACAACACTCAGAACAATGAAATCCCCAAGACTTAACAGGGATATTGGTTTCTTATCTCACTACATATGCTAACCTCATTCAGTCCTTACATCTGTATTCTCACCAATCCCCCAGAAGGGCCATATACCTTCTTTATTTCTTATTTGGAATAATAGATTAGAATAGTGCAGAGAAGGGCAACTAGAATGATAAAAGGGTTGGAACACCTTCCCTATGAAGAAAGGTTAAAACGCTTGGGGCTCTTTAGCTTGGAGAAACGATGGCTGAGGGGTGACATGATCGAGGTTTATAAGATTATGAATGGGATTGAGCAGGTTGAGAAAGAAGTACTTTTCTCCCTTTCTCACAATACAAGAACTCGTGGGCACTCCATGAAATTGCTAAGCAGTCGGGTTAGAACAGATAAAAGGAAATACTTCTTCACCCAAAGAGTGATTAACATGTGGAATTCACTGCCACAGGAGGTGGTGGCAGCTACAAGCATGGACAGTTTCAAGAAGGAATTAGATAAACATATGGAGCAGAAGTCCATCAGTGGCTATTAGCCACAGGGTATAGATGGGAATTCTCAGTCTGGGGCAGGTGATGCACTCTATTCTTGGTGCTGGAGGGGGCAGCAGTGTGAGGGCTTCTAGTGTCCTGGCCCCACTGCTGGACCTCCTGATAGCATATGGTATTTTTGGCCGCTGTGTGACAGAGTGTTGGACTAGATGGGCCAGTGGCCTGATTCAACATTGGCTTCTCTTATGTTCTTATGTTCTTAATAGTAGATTGTAATGTAACATAATGGGTGCGGTCAGATGGCATGTTGAGAGCAGGTTAAAATGCTCTGGTTCTAACCGGATTATATTTGATCTGGATAATCGCGATCACACTCACCTCCCTTATCCCGCCTCACTGTACAGTCACGTTGATCCCCAGTTGTCTACATTACTGATGTGAGGGAGCGTGTGTTGGCGGGTTTTAAAATTTTTCCTCAGTATGCGCATAGGTGCCCCTCCGTAAAAGGGGGGGGACTATCATGGCGCATGCACAGAACCACCAGGGCAAATCAATCCAACCCCTCCAACAAAAGACTTCCCTTTAAATGTTTGACCTGAAAATGGCCTCTGTGAGATCTGGAACTCATCTAGACGCTAAAACAAGTGACCAGTTTTTAAATGTCTGTTTTCTAAACGTGGTGGCGGAGCTCCGCCTATGTGCATACCACCAATGCATTAAAAAAATGGCGGGCGAAAAGCGGAAGCCTCGGGCAGCTTTCGAGCAGGGAGGGGTTTTAAACCGGAAGTGGCTCGACACCACAGGAGCGATCAGACATCAGAAAAGTGCAGCTAGAACCGGAGACTCAGGAGAACACCGCTTGGGGAACTGGTAACAAAAATACTCCATTTTAAAGTTTGAGTTTGAAAGTTTGAGTTTGAGTTTGAGCCAGAAAGCGACAGCTGGGAACCAGTGTTCCCTCTAAGCTGAGTCAGTGTGAGCTAGCTCACAGTTTTTTAGCCTCCGGCTCACACATTTATGTCTTAGCTCAGGAAGGCATGGCTCCAGAGCAAACTAATTTAGGCAGTAGCCAAATTGTTAGCTCACAATCTTAATGCCAGCAGCTCACAAAGAAGAATTTTTGCTCACAAGACTCCACAGCTTAGAGGGAACATTGCTGGGAACGGTGCGCAGATGTTGGGTGTATGAACGTGGATATAAAATCCATTACAGAAGCGTGCTGAAAGCGGACTAAACGGCCCGTCTGAACGCACCCAATGAATAGTAGAATGTAATGTAATTTGAAATGGTAGGTTGGAATGTATTTCTCTGGTGCGGGGAGAGGGGAGATAAACTGTACAGCCAATCATCCCACTTCACAGAAGAAGATGCTGTAGGTTGCCTCCATGCTTGAGAGGAGACAGACGGAGCATAATGGCAGGGTTTCAATTAATTACTCTCAGCATTCCACAATTAAGGCTACATCTGCCCATCAATTTCCAATTTTGACATATTTATTTCCTTCACTATGTTTCCCCCCAGAATTAAACCCAAACAAATGGTAACCATATAAACTAAACCTGTTATTCCTGTTTGATCCTTGAATCTGTTAAACATATCATTATGCTGTATGCTAATTTACTGCTCACCCTCTACCTGTATGTACAGACAGATAATTTCCATTTCATTGTATGTGAAGAAGTGTGCCTGCACACAAAAGTTTATACCTTGAGTAAAACTTTGTTGGTCTGAAAGGTGCCACTGGACTCAAAATTTATCCCATCATTTACTTAGATTTTACAAAAATCCAGCAATGTGCATTGAAAATATGTCAGATTAAGGTTCTAGAGGGGCAAAAATTCGTGCCCTGTATAGGGAGAGAGATCAGTAGGAGTCTAGGAGGATGGCGAACGAAGTGGAGACACGGGGCGAGCAGGGGGAGCTGGAACCGGACCAGGGTGAGAGATTCCACTGGGAATCAGTAGTGTCTGCTAACCTGGAGGAAAGCGTATTTGGAGGCAGATGGAGGTCCGCTAGACAGATGAAGGTAAAGGAAGGACGACGTTGAGCAAAAGGCCTAACAGGTTTCCTCGCCTCCTCCCCTCGTGTTGGGGAGGGGGGACCCAGTTACTACGAAAGGTTTCTTTTCTCTGCCGCCTTCCCTCCCCCAGCACGTTTAGTTGCTACACGGATCTCTCTAGCTGAAGCTTTGCGAAAGCCTGGCCTGGGAGTCACGGTGGCCGAGTGGTTAAGGCGTTGGACTCGAAATCCAATGGGGTTTCCCCGCACAGGTTCGAATCCTGTTCGTGACGACTTTTTATGGCGAAAGTGACTGCGTACTTTTAACCAACTCCTGGTTAAAACACAGCCGTGCTGGAGACCGATTAACATGGCCAGGACTGCGGGGGGGGGGCGGCGGCGGTGTTCTCGACATAAATCGCTACACGTGACGAAGCCGCTCTCAACAGCGACAAACCGGAAACCTTCAAGAACCATCACTGCAAAGAGAAAGAAAGGAGGGCGCTTCGCTGACGGGCCTTCCCTGCTAGGCGGAGCCTTGGCTGTGGACCCGCTGAATTTTATGCAGGATTGGTAGACGAACATTAGCGGTCTCAGTCCAGTGCCGGAGAACGCGTCGCCTTAGCTGAAGGCCTGAGACCCATTCAGCTCTGGCATTCTTTCGGCCAGCAAAGGCACCTCTACTGTAGTAGGACCAGGTTTATACTTGAGCTAGAAAGTAATGTGGAGCCGTAGAAATAAACGTAAAGACTGGGAGATCGGCACAGTCTCTATGGCAACACTGCTCAGGGCGTCTGAGTTTGTAAAGGCTGCAATCCTATGCACTTTTACCTGGAATTGGAACGACTGACTTCTGATAAAATATGTATAGAATTGGACTGCAAGACTACATGCATTTATGAACAAAGCCCCATTTACGTCTGCACCTAGGATAACTGGTAGATATAATTAGTGAAGCTGGTATTTTCATACCCGGCTTCTCGGGATGTACTAAAAGGAAGGACAGGATTGCCCATTGGAAACAATGGGAAAGACTTGAAGGCCCATTGGAAATAATGGGAGCCAGGAATGCCAATTGACTTCCATGGGCTCCATTGAAATACATGGCAGCACAAATAGAGTTGGAAAAAAAAGGTGGAATGGATTTTCCATTACGGTCTCTTGAGGAGAGGCCACGGAGTGGAATGACAGCCCCAGGGTGCAGCAGGAGAGTGCAGGGACAGGAAGGAGAGGCCACGGAGTGGAATGACAGCCCCAGCGTACAGCAGGAGAGTGCAATGACAGGAAGGAGAGGCCACAGAGTGGAATGACATCCCCAGGGTGCAGAAGGAGAATGCAGGGACAGGAAGGAGAGGCCATGAAGTGGAATGACAGCCTCAGGGTGCAGCAGGAGAGTGCAGGGACAGGAAGGAGAGGCCACGGAGTGGAATGACGGCCCCAGGGTGCAGAAGGAGAGTGCAGGGACAGGAAGGGAGAGGCCACGAGAGTGGGAATGACAGCCCCAGGGTGCAGCAGGAGAGTGCAATGACAGGAAGGAGAGGCCACAGAGTGGAATGACATCCCCAGGGTGCAGAAGGAGAGTGCAGGGACAGGAAGGAGAGGCCATGAAGTGGAATGACAGCCTCCAGGGTGCAGCAGGAGAGTGCAGGGACAGGAAGGAGAGGCCACGGAGTGGAATGACAGCCCCAGGGTGCAGAAGGAGAGTGCAGGGACAGGAAGGAGAGGCCACGAAGTGGAATGACAGCCCCAGGGTGCAGCAGGAGAGTGCAATGACAGGAAGGAGAGGCCACAGAGTGGAATGACATCCCCAGGGTGCAGAAGGAGAGTGCAGGGACAGGAAGGAGAGGCCACGGAGTGGAATGACAGCCAAAGCGTACAGCAGGAGAGTGCAGGGACAGGAAGGAGAGGCCATGAAGTGGAATGACAGCCCCACGGTGCAGCAGGAGAGGGCAGGGACAGGAAGGAGAGGCCACGTAGTGGAATGACAGCCCCAGGGTGCAGCAGGAGAGTGCAGGGACAGGAAGGAGAGGCCACGGAGTGGAATGACAGCCCCAGGGTGCAGCAGGAGAGTGCAGGGACAGGAAGGAGAGGCCACGGAGTGGGAATGACAGCACCACAGTGCTCCAGAAGTGTTCTGGGACTGGAATGGCTTGTCCAAGAGTGGAATGGTAGCCCCAGGGTGCAGCAGGAGTGTTCGGGGACTGGAATGACATGTCCCAGAGTGGAATGACAGCCCCAGGGTGTTCCAGGAGTGTTCTGGGACTGGAATGACATGTCCTAGAGTGGAATGACAGCCCCAGGGTGCTCCAGGAGTGATCTGGGACTGGAATGACATGTCACAGAGTGGAATGACAGCCCCAGGGTGCAGCAGGAGTGTGCAGGGACAGGAAGGAGAGGCCACGGAGTGGAATGACAGCCCCAGGGTGCAGCAGGAGAGTTCTGGGACTGGAATGACATGTCCCAAAGTGGAATGACAGCCCCTTGGGGGCAGCAGGAGTGTTCTGGGACTGGAATGACATGTCCCAGAGTGGAATGACAGCCCCAGGGTGCAGCAGGAGAGTGCAGGGACAGGAATGAGAGGCCACGGAGTGGAATGACAGCCCCAGGGTGCACCAGAAGTGTTCTGGAACTGGAATGACATGTCCCAAAGTGGAATGACAGCCCTTTGGGGGCAGCAGGAGTGTTCTGGGACTGGAATGACATGTCCCAGAGTGGAATGACAGCCCCAGGGTGCTCCAGGAGTGTTCTGGGACTGGAATGACATGTCCCAGAGTGGAATGACAGCCCCAGGGTGCAGCAGGAGTGTGCAGGGACACTAATGAGAGGCCACGGAGTGGAATGACAGCCCCAAGGTGCTGCAGGAGTTTCTGGAGACTGGAATGACATGTCCCAGAGTGGAATGACAGCCCCAGGGTGCAACAGGAGAGTGCAGGGACAGGAATGAGAGGCCACAGAGTGGAATGACAGCCCCAGGGTGCAGAAGGAGAGTGCAGGGACAGGAAGGAGAGGCCACGGAGTGGAATGACTGCCCCAGCGTGCAGCAGGAGAGTGCAGGGACAGGAAGGAGAGGCCACGAAGTGGAATGACAGCCTCAGGGTGCTCCAGAAGTGTTCTGGCACTGGAATGACATGTCCCAGAGTGGAATGACAGCCCCAGGGTGCTCCAGGAGTGTGCAGGGACAGAAATGAGAGGCCACGGAGTGGAATGACAGCCCCAGGGTGCAGCAGGAGTGTGCAGGGACAGGAATGAGAGGCCACGGAGTGGAATGACAGCCCCAGGGTGCTGCAGGAGTGTTCTGGGACTAGAATGACATGTCCCAGAGTGGAATGACAGCCCCAGGGTGCTCCAGGAGTGTGCAGGGACAGGAATGAGAGGCCACGGAGTGGAATGACAGCCCCAGGGTGCTGCAGGAGTTTCCGGAGAATGGAATGACATGTCCCAGAGTGGAATGACAGCCCCAGGGTGCTCCAGGAGTGTTCTGGGACTGGAATGACATGTCCCAGAGTGGAATGACAGCCCCAGGGTGCAGCAGGAGAGTGCAGGGACAGGAATGAGAGGCCACGGAGTGGAATGACAGCCCCAGGGTGCTGCAGGAGTGTTCTGGGACTGGAATAACATGTCCCAGAGTGGAATAACAGCCCCAGGGTGCTCCAGGAGTGTTCTGGGACTGGAATGACATGTCCCAGAGTGGAATGACAGCCCCAGGGTGCAACAGGAGAGTGCAGGGACAGTAATGAGAGGCCACGGAGTGGAATGACAGCCCCAGGGTGCAGCAGGAGAATGCAGGGAGAGGAATGAGAGGCCACGGAGTGGAATGACAGCCCCAGGGTGTAGCAGGAGTGTGCAGGGACAGGAATGAGAGGCCACGGAGTGGAATGACAGACCCACGGTGCAGCAGGAGAGTGCAGGGAGAGGAATGAGAGGCCACAGAGTGGAATGACAGCCCCAGGGTGCAGCAGGAGAGTGCAGGGACAGGAAGGAGAGGCCACGAAGAGGAATGACAGCCTCAGGGTGCTCCAGAAGTGTTCTGGGACTGGAATGACATGTCCCAGAGTGGAATGACAGCCCCAGGGTGCTCCAGGAGTGTTCTGGGACAGGAATGAGAGGCCATGGAGTGGAATGACAGCCCCAGGGTGCACCAGAAGTGTTCTGGGACTGGAATGACATGCCCCAGAGTGGAATGACAGCCCCAGGCTGCATCAGGAGTATTCTGGGACTGGAATGACATTTCCCTGAGTGGAATGACAGCCTCAGGGTGCTCCAGGAGTGTTCTGGGAGTGGAATGACATGTCGAAGAGTGGAATGACAGCCGCAGGGTGCTCCAGGAGTGTTCTGGGACAGGAATGAGAGGCCACGGTGTGGAATGACAGCCCCAGGGTGCACCAGAAGTGTTCTGGGACTGGAATGACATGCCCCTGAATGGAATGACAGCCCCAGGGTGCTGCAGGAGTTTCTGGAGACTGGAATGACATGTCCCAGAGTGGAATGACAGCCCCAGGGTGCAGCAGGAGTGTGCAGGGACAGGAATGAGAGGCAACGGAGTGGAATGACAGCCCCAGGGTGCAGCAGGAGAGTGCAGGACTGCAGGGACAGGAATGAGAGGCCACAGAGTGGAATGACAGCCCCAGGGTGTAGCAGGAGTGTGCAGGGAGAGGAATGAGAGGCCACGGAGTGGAATGACAGACCCAGAGTGCAGCAGGAGAGTGCAGGGAGAGGAATGAGAGGCCACGGAGTGGAATGACAGCCCCAGGGTGCAGCAGGAGAGTGCAGGGACAGGAATGGGAGGCCACAGAGTGGAATGACAGCCCCAGGGTGTAGCAGGAGTGTGCAGGGAGAGGAATGAGAGGCCACGGAGTGGAATGACAGCCCCAGGGTGCAGCAGGAGAGTGCAGGGACAGGAATGAGAAGCCACAGAGTGGAATGACAGCCCCAGGGTGTAGCAGGAGTGTGCAGGGAGAGGAATGAGAGGCCACGGAGTGGAATGACAGACCCAGAGTGCAGCAGGAGAGTGCAGGGAGAGGAATGAGAGGCCACGGAGTGGAATGACAGCCCCAGGGTGCAGCAGGAGAGTGCAGGGACAGGAAGGAGAGGCCACGAAGTGGAATGACAGCCTCAGGGTGCTCCAGAAGTGTTCTGGGACTGGAATGACATGTCCCAGAGTGGAATGACAGCCCCAGGGTGCTCCAGGAGTGTTCTGGGAGTGGAATTGAGGCATTAATAAAAGACCTCAGGGAATTAATTTCTAATTAAGTTATCACATTAGGGCTAGAAAGGCAGGCTGAAATTGCAAGCAAACATAAGGAGATGATCCATTTCAGTCAGGAAGCTTTGTGGTCTGCTCAGACAGCATTTCAGCTCGGTTGTGCAAGGCTTGCGCTGGGATGCAGGAAATGTAGCTTAACCGCAAAAAAAACTTAGGAAATATGTTAACCAGAAACTTTGAAATCTCTTGCAAATATGTTAACCTCTGTTTAAGAAAGAAACTTTGAAATCTCTTGCAAATATGTTAACCAGAAACTTTGAAATCTCTTGCAAATATGTTAACCTCTGTTTAAGAAAAACACTTTGAAATCTCTTGCAAATATGTTAAACACAACGCAAAACTGTGTAGGAAAGTAGAGAATTTTGAAATCTTTTCTCTCTTCCTTTACTTGTGGCTTCTTGCAGCAAAGAAAGGGGAGTTACCTTTGGCTCTGGCATATAAAAGTTGTTAATGTCTTAGAGTGGGGGCTGAGTCCCCTTTGTTTTGTCGTTTGACGGCTGGACTCAGTCTGCTGCAGCAAATAAATGATAAGAATCTTTTCTTGATTGTCTGTGTGGTTTTCTTCTGGAGGCTATAAGCTAATCTGCATCTGCAACATTTAATGGTGCATTGGCCTTCGGGGAGAGCCGGGCTCTTGTGGCCCCCCTCTAGCCACGACATCAGGGAGAGGAAGCCCAGCGAGTAACTGACTATCAGCGGGCCCACTCTCTCTTTCGAGAGGCTGACTGTTCCCTTCCTCCTGCGCAACTTCTCCTTGAGAGTCGCTTGCTACTGAAAGGACCCAGCCAAGAAAACATTCTCTCGGTCAACAGGCGCCTCAGTCTTCAGGACAGGTCAGTATTAATCGGTTCAGCCCCTCCCAGTGCGAGGGAAGCAGGGGCCTGATCAACCCCTGAGCAGTTTTAGGTACAGTCAGGCAGGCGAGGGAGCCTTTTGGCTTCCCTGTGATCCGGGTGGGATTTGTTTGGCCTGAGTGGTGTGTCTGAATGAAAACGGGGCGTTCATCAGAACAAACCCAACTTGAGTGTTGTCCTCTTATGGCTATGGTTCTCACTCGGGCGACCGCAGTGAGCTAGCTACAGAGGGAAGCACTTGTGGTTTAGGGAATTCCTCCTTGTGTCAGGTGTTGTGGAACCCTTACCACACCCTCGTTTTCCTACCCTTGTGTTTGTCTACTTGTCTGTTTGTTGTTATGGGTGGGACCCAAGCAAAGGCTAAACCCACGACCCCCCTTCAATTCATGCTCAACAATTTTGGAGATATTTTCACCAGTGATTATGGAGGAGATGAGCCCTTGAACCCTACCTTCCTTGAAACTTTATGCACCATTGACTGGCCAGCCTTTAATGTAGGTTGGCCCCCCGAAGGATCAATGGACTTGGAGCTCATTAGGAGAGTCTACGTTGCAGTCACTGATCCTCGCTCGGATCACCCTGATCAATTCCCTTACATAGACTCCTGGGATGGCTATGTCCGAGCTCACCCTTCCCTGATGAAAAAGACTTGGCTGCAATCGAGCCTACCCACTCAACAAGCTTCAGCCACCCTGCGCCCTATTAAGCCTCCCAGATTGTGTCCAGTGCGGTCTACAACCCTGCCTGTTCCCACAGGGTCACACCCCCAACTCATTCCCTCTGAGGATGATGACTTGCCTCCGCCTTACTCGGCTGGCAGGGCACCACGTTCAGGGCAGAGACATCAATCCTCTTTTTGGATGCCCAGTCCAACAATGACTAGAGCAAAGACTAAACCTGCACTGCAGGAGCAGGAGAAGGAGTCCATTCATTTACTACGGACAGCTGAGTCTGCCTCAGCCCCACCAGATGACCCGGAGCTGCCATTACTCCATCCACTTCTGCCCAAACATCAGACTTATCCAGATCTCACTATAGATACGGAGTTGCCCTCCACCACCTGCAGTTCCGGCAAGCTCTATCCCAGTCCTTCACTCACTCAGGAAACTTCCCAATTGGTCAAAACCCCCTGCTTCCAGAGGTGTGCCAGAAGGCTAGCCAGGACGCCCAGCTGCCATCACCCTCGGTCCTCTGCCCCTTACGGCAGACCCCAGCTGGCGCCCAGGGAAATATCACATATGTCTACCACCCATTCTCAACTGTTGACCTTTGCAATTGGAAATCCCAAACTACGCCATATTCTGAAGACCCCAGACCGATGACCGACCTCATCACAACTATCATGACCACCCATTACCCCACCTGGCGCAATTGTCACCAATTGCTCTCTGCCCTCCTCGCTGCTGAGGAAAAGCGTGGGGCTTGGAGGCTGGCTGTAAATCGGCTGAAGCCACTCTTCCCCAGGGCGGAGTGTTTGCTGACCACCTCAGAGACAACTTCCCTGATTCAGAGCTCAACTGGGAGCCCACAACCCTGCCCAATGAGACCATATGGCTGCCTATCGGGGTTATATTCTCCAGGGTTTAAAGGAGGCGGGGAAAAAGCCCATGAATATGGCCAAGTTAAGAGATGTTATTCAGGAGGCCAACGAACCACCCTACTCTACGAGGCTACTCGAGGAGCAGACAAAGATCCATTTCTGTGGAGCCCCGAGCAACAGTCAGCTTTCCAGAAGTTAAAGCAAAAGCTCATTGAGGCCCCAGCCCTTGGACTACCCAACCCGGAAAAACCGTTCTTTCTCTGCGTAGATGAGAAGAATGGAGTGGGTCAGGGAGTCCTATTGCAAAACTTAGGACCCCACAAGCGCCCAGTTGCCTACCTCAGCCAGGCCCTAGATACTGTGGAGATAGGCTTGCACCTTGCCTAAGAGCGGTTGCCGCATGTTGTCGTCTTATCGAGATGGCCCATAAGTTCACTTGTGGTGGCCCCATGACAGTTTTTGTTTCCCATGGAGTAAAAGCAATACTCGAAGCGCGTGGCCACAAATTCCTAACTACCTCCCGCATGGCACGTTACCAGGCCATCCTCCTTGAAAATTCAGCAATCCAGCTGGCCCTGGCCACCACTCTCAACCCTGCAACCTTTCTGCCTGAAATTGAGGAAGACTTAGAGCATGACTGCCTTGTAACCACTGATCATATCTTCGCCTCTCGCCTTGATCTTAAGGAACAGCCGATCCCAGAGCCTGACCTAACTCTCTTCTGTGATGGCAGCAGCTTCCTGGACAACCTCGGACAACGCAAGGCAGGCTATTCAGTTGTCACGCATAGCTGTTAAAGTTGCTGAAAAGAAGCCCTGGATCCACTGGACGCACCTCAAACCTGCCGCCCCTATTGCTAACTGGAAGGTGTCCCCTGGAACAAGTGGCCTAAAGCTCCGCCTCACCCGCCAACGCCCTGCTTCCCCTGGGCCCGCGACCCAGGCGGACACGGCTGAAGAATCTCCAAAACCCTCTGCTGGGACTGACCTGGACTAACAGTCCCTCTACGCACAGGGGAAAATCTGAACTTCGCTGGAAAGGAAAGTCCCTGCTCTAGTCACTCCGGAGGCTGACTAGTCTACACACGGACCATCTACCACAAAATGCGTCCTAAAATCATCCTATACCTAATAATCTTTTTCCTTGTTAACAAAACTGATACTGTTCCTCCTTGTACCCCATGTATAACCAAGACCTATAGGGACAGGCAAATTACTGACACCCTTGTGTATTTCTCTGATTTTGAATGTACCACCAAAAATGTAACTGTGTGTCTACATCAGGAAACCTCATATAGAGTATGTGGGGAACAAAACCCACATGTTACAAACCTGAAAGCAACTCTGTTCGGGCCAGGGTTAATGTGTATGCTTATTCAGGGTCCACAAGAGGTCAGCCTGTTACTAATAATGCCCTGCTAGTTGCATCTAATGTTACCTTGCAGACTAATCAGGGTTTACAAGTATGCTTTGATGTGTGTGGAGCCCTGTCTAAAACTCAGGGTTATAAGGTTCCCTGCCATAATCTAGAATGGGAGCGGTCTTATGTAGCTGCCCGCCGTTATTTTTACACTGAGTCTGGTGGCAGAGCCTCAACTTCTTATGTGCCCAGCACTACCCATTATGCTTATTACTATGCACCCCTCACTGGAATGGCAAGAGGCCCTCCTCGACTCAACCAGGGCCCTGATCCATGGTTTAACCTAACCACACCCCCAGTGTCCACTCACTGTTCAAAGGGCCACTGCACCCCCTCTGTCTGCACTTCAGCCCCACAGCTACTACCGAGGGCACACGGCGTCACATCTACGGCATTGGGGTAGACGGTAGTGGCCGAGATCCATTTGGCTCAATTGTAGTGGAAATGCTGGGCTATAAACCTGCACCAGCTGAATTAAAGGTACATACCACGTTTTGGAAGGAAATGGGAAAGACCATTGAAATTCCCCCTGTCACAAAAAATCTTTTCATTGATTTAGCAGAAAGAATTGCTGGTGAACTCATGATTAAAAACTGTTATGTATGCGGTGGTACTGCCATGAGCGAGGCTTGGCCGTGGCTATCGACTGAAATACCCCTTACTAACCTCTCTGTAAAATTTAATCTCACCTGGGTAGATACGAAACGCCCAAACCATTGGGTTCTGGGAAACACATTGGTCGGGGAACTGTGTTTCATCAGACAGGGAGGGCCATTCAAAGTATCAGTCGGACAGTTAGACTGTGAGGCAGGGTGGGTGTGTAATAATTCTCGAGGGCAACAGTTTGTCTCCTTCTCTAACCGCAATGTTACTACAGGACCAAGAGTTGCTAATCTGGGCCCCCTACAAGAATTCTGGACCTCCCCGTGTAATACTAGTTGGGAATGGGTGGCTCCAGACTCCTTCTACTGGATCTGTGGTACCACAGCATATGCCGTCCTTCCTCGCCGGTGGTCTGGAGCATGTGTTCTGGGCACCATCAAACCTGGCTTCTTTCTGCTGCCTTTGTCTACCGGGGAACGCTTAGGGGTCATTGTTTATGAGTCCCTGGGCCGGCCAAGGCGGTCTATCCTCAGCTTTGAGGACCGGACCCTCCACATAGGCTCCTGGAAAGATGATGAGTGGCCCCCAGAGCGTATTGTCCAAGTCTATGGCCCAGCCACCTGGGCAGCAGATGGTACTTATGGGTATAGGACCCCTATCTATATGCTTAATCGCATTATCAGGCTTCAAGCAGTGCTAGAGATAATCACAAATGAAACTTCAATGGCTCTCTCTCTCTTGGCAAAAACTAACACTCAGATGAGAACGGCCATTTACCAAAACCGCCTGGCTCTAGATTATCTGCTTGCTGAGGAAGGTGGGGTATGTGGAAAGTTTAATCTCACAAACTGCTGTTTACAGATAGATGACAATGGGAAGGCAATAGAGCAGATAACTGAACGTATGCGAAATCTGGCACATGTCCTGGTCCAGACCTGGTCGGGGTTGTTTGAAACTGAGGGTTGGTTCAGTGGAATTTTTGGGGATTGGAAGCGGACCCTTTTCCTTGTGGGCTTGGCTTTCGGGGGTCTCCCCATGTTACCATGCTTACTTCCCCTGATCAAAGGAATGGTCAACCGGGCTGTGATTGCAATAACGCCTCCAGATACTGTCCCCACTAAGCTTATGTATCTATCTGCCTCAGAGCGCCGGACAGTCTATCGCAATCGCCTGAAGTTCAATCGCCCCTGGCCCACAGCTTCTTACTCCCCAGTAAAAGTGGATAATAACAGGAAAAACAATCTGACACGCCTTTAAGTTGGTCATTCTCTCCTGTCGGCGAGTTGACCAAGAGGAGGGAGTGAGGCATTAATAAAAGACCTCAGGGAATTAATTTCTAATTAAGTTATCACATTAGGGCTAGAAAGGCAGGCTGAAATTGCAAGCAAACATAAGGAGATGACCCATTTCAGTCAGGAAACTTTGTGGTCTGCTCAGACAGCATTTCAGCTCGGTTGTGCAAGGCTTGCGCTGGGATGCAGGAAATGTAGCTTAACCGCAAAAAAAACTTAGGAAATATGTTAACCAGAAACTTTGAAATCTCTTGCAAATATGTTAACCTCTGTTTAAGAAAGAAACTTTGAAATCTCTTGCAAATATGTTAACCAGAAACTTTGAAATCTCTTGCAAATATGTTAACCTCTGTTTAAGAAAAACACTTTGAAATCTCTTGCAAATATGTTAACCAGAAACTTTGAAATCTCTTGCAAATATGTTAACCTCTGTTTAAGAAAAACACTTTGAAATCTCTTGCAAATATGTTAAACACAACGCAAAACTGTGTAGGAAAGTAGAGAATTTTAAAAACTTTTCTCTCTTCCTTTACTTGTGGCTTCTTGCAGCAAAGAAAGGGGAGTTACCTTTGGCTCTGGCATATAAAAGTTGTTAATGTCTTAGAGTGGGGGCTGAGTCCCCTTTGTTTTGTCGTTTGACGGCTGGACTCAGTCTGCTGCAGCAAATAAATGATAAGAATCTTTTCTTGATTTTCTGTGTGGTTTTCTTCTGGAGGCTATAAGCTAATCTGCATCTGCAACAGAATGACATGTCCAAGAGTGGAATGACAGCCCCAGGGTGCTCCAGGAGTGTTCTGGGACAGGAATGAGAGGCCACGGAGTGGAATGACAGCCCCAGGGTGCTCCAGAAGTGTTCTGAGACTGGAATGACATGTCCCAGAGTGGAATGACAGCCCCAGGCTGCAGAAGTAGTGTTCTGGGACTGGAATGAGAGGCCACGGAGTGGAATGACAGCCCCAGGGTGCAGCAGGAGTGTGCAGGGACAGGAATGAGAGGCCACCGAGTGGAATGACAGCCCCAGGGTGCTGCAGGAGTGTTCTGGGACTGGAATGACATGTCCCAGAGTGGAATGACAGCCCCAGGGTGCAGCAGGAGAGTTTTGGTACTGGAATGACATGTCCCAGAGTGGAATGACAGCCCCAGGGTGCTCCAGGAGAGTTCCGGGACTGCAATGACATGTCCTAGAGGGGAATGACAGCCCCAGGGTGCAGCAGAAGTGTGCAGGGACAGTAATGAGAGGCCACGGAGTGGAATGACAGCCCCAAGGTGCTGCAGGAGTTTCTGGAGACTGGAATGACATGTCCCAGAGTGGAATGACAGCCCAAGGGTGCTCCAGGAGTGTTCTGGGACTGGAATGACATGTCCCAGAGTGGAATGACAGCCCCAGGGTGTTCCAGGAGTGTTCTGGGACCGGAATGACATGTCCCAGAGTGGAATGACAGCCCCAGGGTGCAGCAGGAGTGTGCAGGGACAGGAATAAGAGGCAACGGAGTGGAATGACAGCCCCAGGGTGCAGCAGGAGAGTGCAGGGAAAGGAATGAGAGGTCACGGAGTGGAATGACAGCCCCAGGGTGCTGCAGGAGTCTTCGGGGACTGGAATGACATGTCCCAGAGTGGAATGACAGCCCCAGGGTGTTCCATGAGTGTTCTGGGACTGGAATGACATGTCCCAGAGTGGAATGACAGCCCCAGGGTGTAGCAGGAGTGTGCAGGGACAGGAATGAGAGGCCACGGAGTGGAATGACAGCCCCAGGGTGTAGCAGGAGTGTGCAGGGACAGAAATGAGAGGCCACGGAGTGGAATGACAGCCCCAGGGTGCTCCAGAAGTGTTCTGGGACTGGAATGACATGTCCCAGAGTGGAATGACAGCCCCAGGGTGCTCCAGGAGTGTTCTGGGACAGGAATGAGAGGCCACGGAGTGGAATGACAGCCCCAGGGTGCTCCAGAAGTGTTCTGGGACTGGAATGACATGTCCCAGAGTGGAATGACAGCCCCAGGATGCAGCAGGAGTGTTCTGGGACTGGAATGAGAGGCCACGGAGTGGAATGACAGCCCCAGAGTGCACCAGGAGAGTGGAGGGACAGGAATGAGAGGCCACGGAGTGGAATGACAGCCCCAGGGTGCTCCAGAAGTGTTCTGGGAGTGGAATGACATGTCCAAGAGTGGAATGACAGCCCCAGGGTGCTCCAGGAGTGTTCTGGGACAGGAATGAGAGGCCACGGAGTGGAATGACAGCCCCAGGGTGCTCCAGAAGTGTTCTGGGACTGGAATGACATGTCCCAGAGTGGAATGACAGCCCCAGGCTGCAGCAGGAGTGTTCTGGGACTGGAATGAGAGGCCACGGAGTGGAATGACAGCCCCAGGGTGCTCCAGAAGTGTTCTGGGACTGGAATGACATGTCCCAGAGTGGAATGACAGCCCCAGGCTGCAGCAGGAGTGTTCTGGGACTGGAATGAGAGGCCACGGAGTGGAATCACAGCCCCAGGGTGCAACAGGAGAGTGTAGGGACAGGAATGAGAGGCCACGGAGTGGAATGACAGCCCCAGGGTGCAGCAGGAGTGTGCAGGGACAGGAATGAGAGGCCACGGAGTGGAATGACAGCCCCAGGGTGCTGCAGGAGTGTTCGGGGACTGGAATGACATGTCCCAGAGTGGAATGAGAGCCCCAGGGTGTTCCAGGAGTGTTCTGGGACTGGAATGACATGTCCCAGAGTGGAATGACAGCCCCAGGGTGCTCCAGGAGTGTTCTGGGACTGGAATGACATGTCCCAGAGTGGAATGACAGCCCTAGGGTGCAGCAGGAGAGTTCTGGGACTGGAATGACATGTCCCAGAGTGGAATGACAGCCCCAGGGTGCTGCAGGAGTGTTCTGGGACTGGAATGAGGGACCACTCAGTGGAATGACAGCCCCAAGGTGGAGCAGGACTGTTCTGGGAATGGAATGAGAGATCAGGGAGTGGAATGACAGCCCCTTGGGGGTAGCAGGAGTGTTCTGGGACTGGAATGACAGGCCCTAGAGTGGAATGACAGCCCCTGGGGGTAGCAGGAGTGTTCTGGGACTGGAATTACAGGCCCTAGAGTGGAATGAGAGCCCCTGGGGTTAGTAGGAATGTTCTGTGACTATAATGACAGGCCCCAGAGTGGAATGACAGCCCGTGGTGGTAGCCGGAGTGGTCTTGGAGTGGAATGACTGTCCCAGGGGGTGATAGGAGTGTTCTGGAACTCGAATGGGAGACCACTAAGTGGAATGACTGCCCCTGAGAGTATTCTGGGAAAGGAATGACAGGCTCCAGCGTGGATTGACAGTCCCTCGAAGTAGCAGGAGTCTTATGGGCCTGGAATGACAGACTCCAGAGTGGAAGGAGAGACCCTGGGTGTACAGGCAGTTCTGTGCAACTGGATTTGTAAAGTGTAGAGTGAAATACTTTACATTTAAATATTTCTGGAATGTGTGTAGGTATCACCAGATTACCTCCATCTCTGCTGCTTTGTTTCCTTACAAATTCACGAGGTTGATGGGAGCCGCCTCCTCCATTGTCAATTATAAATCTTGCCCTTGCCTTCTCCCTCTACCAGTTCCAGTGTCCAGTTCTGGTGCCTTCTTTATCACTATGTTCCTTTTCCATGTCACACTCTGCCTGAGTTCTTTGCACACTGTTGTCTACTCTTTTGACCACTGACCCAGAGAACCCCCTGCATGGTCTCTGTGAAATATCCCAACCTGTAGTCTAGGTTGGGGGTCCCCAACCTTTTTGAGCCTGCGGCACCTTTGTAATTCTGATACAGTGTGCTGAATGCAGATGAAAAATGTCTGCTGCAGGAGGTGGAGCTAACCAGGAATGGATGGCCACAGCATACCTTCAGTCACATCGTGACAATCCTTTTTTTTTTTTTAAGCGCCCCTAAAAGAGGCATTTTTTTTTTTTTTAGACAAGAACGTTACAACATTACACTACAAACACACAATACATTAAGACTACACACAAAACACAACATACGACATTTAACATTCACAGGGGGTTACAATTTTTATAACACTCCATCCGTTTAAATTTCCTCCTACCTTGCCACCCCTTGTTACTAATAATCTTTTACTTCTGTATCCTCAAATACTATCTTTCTACCTTATCCACTTCTAATTTAACATATAGGGTTAATAATACTCAATACTTATTATTTCTCTCCATCCTTCCCTCTCTGATCATACCACTCATAGAAGCGTTGCCACGTATTTATGAAGGCTGATTCATCATGTCCTTTTATCATCAAAGTCAATTTATCCATTTCTGCTTCTTCCATTATCTTCTCAATCAACTCTTGTTTGGTTGGTACCACCGTGGATCGCCAATATTTCGCATACAGAACCCTAGCCACAGTCATTATATATATTATCAAGTATCTCTCTTCTCTCTGTACATCTTTTGGAAGTATATCCAACAACAACACCTCTGGTTTGAACAGAAGAGTACCTTTTATAATTTTCTTTGTCATTTCATGCACCCATATCCACTACTTTTTTGTCACCTCACATGTCCACCACATATGATACAATTACCCTGTCTTTGCATTACATTTCCAACACTTATTAGAACATTTCTCATCATATTTTGCCAGCTTATCCAGCGTGATATACCACCTATACAACATTTTATACATATTTTCTCTATATGAGACCGCCCTAGTTATTTTCACATTCATTTTCCATATTTGGTCCCACTGATCTAATTCAATGCTATAACCAAAGTTCTGCGCCCATTGGATCATATTGCTTTTCACCATTTCGTCTACCATATAATCAGCCAACAACAATGAATACATTTTTTAAAGAAACTTCTCTTCCAGCTCATAAAGTATTTTTTCTAAATCTGTTAATGTCTTCTCAAACCCTATTTTCTTATCTCTTTTATACCTTGATTGAATCTGAACTTTGTGCCACCAACTGATATCCTCATCCAATTCCAACTCCCCCTTTGCATTTATAATGTCCAGATATCTTGGTGGGGGATTTTCACAATACAACCTAGGAAAAGTCACTGCTTCAACCGGGGCTACCAGCCTTGAGATTTTGGTAAACCACCTCCTCCGGATAGTCTCCCATACTCTACAGAGTGCATCTCATATCCAGTATTGTCTAAAATATTTTCTTGATGCCACTTTCTCATCCCACAGAAAAGTGTGCCAGCCTTCCAAAAGGTCGTGGCCTTCCAACTTTAAAAGTCTTCTATCTTCCAGCATTACCCATTCCTTAATCCATGCCAAAGCTCCGGTTTTATAATACAATGTCCAATTAGGTAAACCAAACCCTCCTCTTTCTTTCGAGTCTTGTAATGCTTTGAGCCTAATTCTTGCTCTCTTCCTCTGCCAGACAAACTTAGTGGTAATTTGCTCCAACTCTTTCAAAATTGCCAAGCTCTTCAAAACAGGACTCATTTGAAACAAGAATATCCATCTTGGTAAAATATTCATCTTTATCAAAGCAATTCTTCCCATTAGTGAAAACTTTAAATTTTCCCATTTTTCCAAATCTTGTTTCGTTGCTCTCAATAGTTCTTTATAATTATCTTCTTGTAACGAACTGCACCTGTTCATCAATTTAATTCCTAAATATTTTACCTTCGTACAGAGTTTATATCCCGATTCTTCTTGTAGACACTCTCTCTGTTCCAGTGTCATGTTTTTAGTTAAAATTTTTGTCTTAGCCAGATTTATCTTTAATCCTGCCACTTGCCCATAGTCTTTCAATATCTTATTCAACTCCGTAATTGATAATCTGGGTTCCTCCAATATAAACGCAAGATCATCTGCATAGGCCAATAGTTTGTATTGTTCTCCTTGCATATTCAGGCCCTTCACATCTGGATTCTGTCTTATCTCCTCTGTTACCACCTCCAGAGCAGAGATATATAACAGCGGTGATAGGGGACAGCCTTGCCTCGTACCTTTCTGTATCTGAAATTGCTCAGTCCGTTCCCCATTTACCATAACTGCTGCTCTTTGCTTTGAATAAATGGCTTGAATTGTTTGGATGAATTGCTCTCCCGCTTTAACCTTCTTAAATGTTTCTATTATAAACATCCAGTCCAGGTTGTCAAAGGTCTTCTCTGCATCTTACTGTTAGTTTCTATTTTGAAGTCAATAATCTAACCGCAGGAATGATCAACAATCCGGCTTTTTGGCCTTTTTAAGCTGTTTAACTGCACTTTTTCCGCTCCAATGTTAGTACAACAGATACAGCACGATCATGCGCTTCATCGGATGTTGTTTATATTCGGCCAAAACGCGTCTCCGGTGAGCAATTTTAAAAGTTACCTTCAAAGTCCGTGTCTTGTTATAGCAGTGTTTCCTTAATGTCAGTTTCCGTAGAATGTTCTGGAGGTCTGGGTCATGCGTTCTTATGTTGAGATTTCAACTCGATAGGGTCTTGTAGAAATTTTCCGAAGTGCCTTCTCTGGGGGAGGGGATCAAGGCTGGTCGCGACGCTCTTTAAAGCCCCGCTATCAGCCGATCTCAACTCTCTCTCAGGCCAAGCTCGATGCCAGTCACCCCCCTGCCTGGGGGGTCTGCGGAGGGCTATAGAAAGCCCACCCTGTCGTCAAGACCCTTCGTATGCTCTGGGAGCTCAGAGAGCAAAGCCAGAACACGTCAGGACTCCATGAATCCCAGACCGCGAGAACTACAGTGGAAAAGTACTATAGCTGCGGCAGCAGAAATCGGCAAAACAGGAAGTGACTTCAGACCAGACAAGTAATCGTCCTAGAGAAGACTAAGGAGGCCGGAAGAAGGGAAGAAATCAAGAACAAGGGGGACCATTAAGACTGCCGGACAGGAAGTGAGTACCCGGAAGAACCATTTACCATAGAGAAATTGCGCCCGCCATTTTGGGAAGGTCAAAAAAATTTTCTTTGATTTTAAACGAAAGACTTAATAGAAAAAAGTGGAATTAATGCGATTTAGGTGGGCACAAGAAGGACTTTGATTTAGAGTGGATTGGAGGAAAAATTTTGAACAACGGCGTACGACCTGCGGCAACGACAGAGGGCAAATTCTTGGTCCTCCCCGAAAATGGCTGGGAAAGAGGAAAAAAAGCTACAGAGTATGATGGATGCTATGGAGAAACGGGTGATGGACGCGATTTTGAAGTTGGAAAAGACTGTAATAACAGAAGTAACAGAGCTGAAAAAAGAAATGTCTGGAATCACAAAAGAGATACAGACGTTGACTAAAAGAGCAGATGAGATGGATGTAAGGGTGAAGAGAGTAGCATCTAATATAGCTGATGTTACTATAGAAACAGATAAAGTGAATGTGATGGTCCAATATAATGCAATGATTAACCACATGAGATTCAGGGGGATCCCTGAAGACAAGAATGAAGACATCCATTCAGTTATGGTAGATGCTGTAGCAGACTTTTTGAAAATGGAAGAGGAGAAAGTGGCGGCACAGATTGATGTGGTATACAGAGTCAACTCTGCGATTGCGCAAAGGGAAAAACTACCCAGAGATGTAATTGTCCAGTTTATATCTAAAAAGCTGAAGGAAGATTTGTTTAAGCAACAATTTCAGGAAGATTTCACAATTGACAACAAGAAAATCATGGTCCTAAAGGAACTACCCAGAGCAATGCTTCAGGATAGACGACTCTTCAAAGATCTGATCGACAAACTGAAAACAGAGGGCATAAGATATAGATGGGAAATTCCTAAAGGTGTCAGTTTTTCGTTTAAACAGAAGAGAGTCACCATCAAGTCAGTTGAGCAAATGACCAGATTCATCAATGATAATTTTAAAGACTCTGATAAATAATCATAAAACCAACATGGAGAGTCAAATAATTTCATGGAATGTTAATGGATTGAACTCACCACATAAAAGAAAAAATGTCAGACTTTGGTTGGAAAAACAAAAATGCGATATTGTTTGTCTGCAAGAAACTCACATTAAAAAATCTGATGCCAAATTTTTGATTCAAAAAAGACTAGGAGAGGAATTTTACTCACTCTCCTCTCAAAAGAAAAAGGGAGTTGTTACATATATGAAAAAGGAGTTGGAACCAAAAGAAATTTTTAAAGATAATGAAGGGAAATTTTTAGCAGTAGAAGCTATGCTGCAGAATAAAAAGACATTAATTGTTAACATTTATGCTCCCAATGGTGCGAAGGAAATTTTTTTTCAGGATTTGTGGGAACAGCTACGACAGTTGACCTATGAGCAAATGATTTTAATGGGTGATTTTAATGGTACTGTTGACAATGTTGTTGATAGAAAATCTAAAAAAGGAATTGATGCCATGGGCAAACTTCCTAAAGTATTTTTTCAATTGACTAAACATGAGCACCTGGCAGATGTTTGGAGAGTTAAAAATCCCAGGGATAGAGAGTACTCTTTTTATTCATCAAGACACGAATCCTTTTCAAGGATAGATATGATGTGGATGACAGAGAATTTAATCTTGCAAACACGTAAAATTGAAATACTACCTAGGACTCTTTCTGACCACAGTCCGATAAAATGGTCAACATATGTTAAGAGGAAAAAATTTCGATGGCGACTCAGTGAAGATTTGTTGGACAAGCAAAATATTGTGGACAAAATAAGGACAGAAACCCAAACATACTTTCAATTGAACCTAAATAAGAGTGTACAGACGCAAACGGTATGGGAAGCCTACAAGGCTGTGATGAGAGGACATCTGATTGCAATTAATAATAATGAAAAGAAACAACAAATGAAAATAGACAAAGAAATTATGGAGAATATTCGGAAAAAAGAAATAGAACTTAAGAAAAGGCCTGGCAAAAAGAAAATTTTGAGAGAATTGAGGATTTTAAGGGAGCAATATGAGGCAAGGCTGAACAAAGAAGTATTCTGGAACTTGAAAAAATTGCAACAGAAATCCTTTGAAGGTGCAAACAAACCTGGCAAATATTTAGCATGGCAATTAAAGAAAAGAAGAGAGAATAAAACAATCACTTGCTTGAAAGATGGAAATAAAGAAATTTCAGACCCAGGAGGAATCAGGAGGGAATTTTATAAATATTACGCAAATCTCTTTCAAGTGAAGCAAGCGGATCCTCAAAAAATGTTGGATTACCTATCTAAAGTTAACTTGATACAACCAAACCCTGAAATGAAAACATCTTTAAATGCTGTAATAACTAAAGAAGAAATTAGTAGAGCAATAGCTGAGGTAAAAATCTCTAAAGTTCCAGGCCCGGATGGCTTTTCAGCTAAATTTTATAAAAAATTTCATGAAGACTTGGTTCCGGTGTTGGAGATTCTTCTAAACGAAATTAGAAAGACAGGGAAGATTCCGGATTCCTGGAATGAAGCTGCAATCACCTTAATTCCTAAAGAAGCGCAAGATTTAACAAATGTAAAGAACTATCGGCCCATTTCATTATTGAACAACGATTATAAGATCTTTGCAAAAATATTGGCAGAACGCCTTAAAAAGTTTTTGAAGGACACTATTGTTGAAGATCAAGCTGGATTTTTACCAAATAGACAAATTAAAGACAATATGAGGGTTGTCTTGGACGCAATTGAGTATTATGATAAACACCCTGAAAAAGAAGTTGCTTTTTTATTTTTGGATGCAGAGAAGGCTTTTGATAATCTGAATTGGGAATTTATGTTTAAAGTGTTCGAGAAATCCTTGATGGGCGCAGAATTTATAAGAATGATTCAATCGATATATAAAGATCAAAAAGCTTCAGTGATTGTGAATGCAGAATCAACAGATGTGTTCCGGGTAAGAAAAGGTACTAGACAGGGATGTCCCGTCACCATTGTTATTTATCTGGATTTTGGAGATTTTGCTACAAGCGGTTAGAGATGATAATAACATAAAAGGTTTGAATATTGGAGGTTTTTCATTTAAATTAAGGGCATTTGCGGATGATATCATGTTTATTGTCGAAGATCCTGTTGATAATATGCCTAAGGTATTTGAAAAAGTGAAAGAGTTTGGCGACCTTGCAGGGTTTTATGTTAACAAAAATAAATCTAAGATATTGTGTAAAAATATGATTGGTTCAAAGCAACAAATGTTACAAAATGTGACAGAATGTGAAGTGGTTAAAAAGGTTAAATATTTGGGAGTCGAAATCACAATGAAAAATATAGATCTGTTTAAAAACAACTATGAAAAACTGTGGGGTTCGATAAAGAGTGATCTAGAAAAATGGGAAAAATTAAGACTATCTCTTCTTGGAAAAATTGCCGTTGTTAAAATGAATGTATTGCCCAGGTTAATGTTTTTGTTTCAGACAATACCGATTGTAAAGGATGGGAAAGTGTTGGTCAAATGGCAAAGAGAAATCTTTAAATTCATCTGGGCAGGAAAGAAGCCAAGAATTAAAATGAAGATAATGTATGATACTAAAGACAGAGGTGGCTTCCAAGTTCCGAATTTGCGTTTGTATCATGAAGCTGTATGTATGTCTTGGTTATCTGATTGGATCCATTTGGAAAATAGAAAGCTGTTAGCTCTTGAGGGACACGATTGCAGATTTGGCTGGCATGCCTATCTTTGGTATGGGAAAAATAAAGTGGATTCTATGTTTAAGCATCATTATGTAAGGAGGACATTGTTTGATGCATGGTCCAGGTATAGGGATAAAATTTCGGATGAGAGGCCTTTGTGGATTGTTCCAACTGCTGTTATACATCTGTTTTCTGAACATAAAGGTCATGACTGGTTGAAATATCAGGAACTATTGCAAAAAGAAGGGGAAAATTATGTTTTAAAACCAAACAATGAATTAGAATTTGAATATGGTTGGTTACAATATTGTCAAATAAAAGATATTTATAAAAAAGATTGTAAAGAGTTTGGCTTTAGAGCCATTAATGATGAATTTGAAAATCTATGGTTGAATAGAGAGCGGAAAATGATCTCAAAGATGTATAAAACTTTGTTGACTGTATATACCCTAGACGAAACTGTAAAGGAGCAAATGATAAAGTGGGCCATAAATATGAACAAAGAAATCTCTATGGAATCATGGGAATTTTTGTGGAAAAGATCTTTTAAAATGTCTACTTGCATCAATGTAAAAGAGAACTGTTATAAGATGATGTACAGATGGTACATGACACCAAAAAAGATTGCTAATATTTGTATGCATAAGAATTTGAGTAACAAATGTTGGAAATGTAAAAAATAGAGGGTTCTTTTTATCATATGTGGTGGTCATGTGATAAAGCGAAAATATATTGGTCTAATATTCATTGTGTGATGCAGAAAATATTAAAAACCCCAATTGAGAGAAAGCCAGAACTTTTTCTCCTCGGTTTGACAATGGAAAAAATTCCACAAGAAAAAAGGACATTGCTATGGTACATGATTACATCGGCGAGAATGGCCTTTGCTCAGCAATGGAAAATGGAGAAAATACCAGATATACATGACTGGTTGAGAAAACTGCTATTTTTAGCGGAAATGGACAAAATGACAAAGAAGCTAAATGGACAAATGGCAGAACAGTATACAAAAGAATGGGAAGGGCTGAAACTGTATCTAGAAACTGAATATAGAATGAAGGGGAAAATAAATAACTTGGATACGTTTGGATATTGAACGTGAAGTGAAACGAATTTGGAATTGTATTATACTGTTATTTGAGAATATGAAGTAATGGTAGAGGTTTTATATAATGTGTTACCTGGTTTGACAATGCATATAAGTTTAAACTTGATTATCGTTTCATATATCTTTGTTTGTTATTAGCAGTGTTGGAAGCCTATTAGGGGGGTGGGGGGATGGGTTGGGGATCTTTTTTTCTGAAATTGTATTGGTACCGTTATTGAAAATGTTGACTGTTTATTTCCAATAAAAAATTTTTGTTCAAAAAAAAAAAAAAAAGGTCTTCTCTGCATCTATAAAAATCATCACCATTTCTTTTTCTGGGTGTGCTTCATAATATTCCAACACATTCAATAACCACCTTACATCGTGACAATCCTGTATGGTGGGACAGATTCTGACAAATGAACAGTTTTAAAAATCTACACAGCCGATCAGATCTCAAATGGATATTTAGAAGACCTGCTAGAATACAGTAGCACTAGTCTAAATTCCATTCATTCACTTGGCCCCTTCTGGGCTAAACCAATCTGAGAAACAGAAACTGAAAGCAAATGATAGAAAGTTCCCTCTGAGGTCTGACTAGGAGTTCTTTGGTCATCTATTTGATCGTGTTTCACAGTAAAGATTGGTGGTTTGAGTTTGCTGTATTTCTGTCTTACTAAAATGGCAACTGAGACACACATGGGTATACGTTTAGAATGCCAGCCATATATTACTGATCGGAGGACCCAGCTTACACTGGATGAAGTGCTTCTGATTTTGAGAAAAGAAGATCTTGATGAAAGCAGGATAATCACATTGCCACCTGTGCTACCAAAGGGAGGTGAGGTATATGTATATTGTCCCTGTTCCTCTGAACCGAAACACCACCTTGATTTCCGCTTTGATCAGTACAGATGGATATCAAAAGGGTCAAACTTCCATCGTGGACGTAAACATCCACCATCTGTGCTTAAAAGGTATTATTATCTGAAAGACCCAAATGGTTTCAGGAAAGACTCATTGGCTAGTTTTACAAAGCATGTGTATTGCTTAAGGGAGCTAAGAGATTCTAGGCCACGGTATGTTATCCATTACCTAGGTGATGAAAGCTTGTACCAGCCTTCATGTCATGGAAATAGGAAATCTTCCAACAAGCCTTTTGTAGGCATGATGAGACAGGTGTTTGAGGAAGTGGAAAGTGCATTTGAGTTACACAAAGAGCCAATTAAGGTGTACAAACATCTGCAAAGCACAAAATCTCAGGATGCTTCCATCAAGTATATGCCTGTTGATCGTCCAGTAAATCTCAAACAGGTACAAAATGTGTCATACAGGCAGAAACAGAAAAAACGCATCAGCAATGATGAAGTGTTTAGCATTGTGGAACTTTCTGTCCATCTTGATTCATTTGTCACCAAATTTATGCTGCTGTCTGACCTCACTATCTCATTTGGACATCCAGACCTCATAAAACAAGCGTGTGCTCTTCTTTCCTTATCCAGTGAGGATGATAGCTTACCCCAGCTTGTCTCATATGATACTACCTTTAAACTTGGGGATTTCTATTTGTCTCCCATAGTGATGAGAAATATCACATTGAAAGGTGATCCAGTATTCCCTTTGGCTTTCCTGCTTCATAAGAAGAAATTTATGTCATATCATCAAGATTTCCTGTGTGAAATACTTACAAAATTGAGTCCAGATAATATGAAGAACATACCATTTGTGACTGATAGAGAAAGGGGCATTGTGCAGCCTTTGCAAAAGAACTTCCCACAAATCCCAAATGTATATTGCAGAAATCATATTATGAGAGATGTCAGCACTTGGATTAAAAAGCATGGAGGGAATAACAATGATCTTAAGGTTTTAAAAGACCACATTGCACTACTGTTGAATTCAGAATCACAGGAAGAATATCAACACAAGTATGAACAGTACAGCATCCTGTGGAGCCAGCCTTTCAAACAATACTTTGATAAGGAACTAAAGGACAGCATACCAAAACATGCAGCCAAGTTTTTTACTCAAAAATTTGCAGCCTTCAGAAATGATGTAACAGCAACCAACAACATCTGCGAAAGTATAAACAGGGTCATAAAGAATGAACTGGATTGGAAGGAAATGCCCGCAGACTGCTTGGTACTTGCTATGTATTATATGCAAACTTTTTTTCTTTATGAGTTTGAACGGGCAAATTGCGGTCTTGGAAATTATTCACTCAAGGACCAGTTTTCCCACTTGCAAAAAACAACAGGAGAGTCACAATTTCCACCTTTCTATGCTCTGGAAGCAATTGTTGACAATATAAAATCAAGTAAGCCCCCTCCAAAGAAAGGTGTGGAAAAGGCTGAGGGTTACAGAAAAAGTCAAACTTCCCTGGCCCAGCTCTGTATAGACTCTGGGGGAGTTGCCCTCTGCCCTCAGAGTGCTACCTTTACTGTAAGAGAAGTCAACAGCAGCAAAGTGCAGGCTGTGAAACTCCTTCCAGAACCTGCCGTCTGTTCCTGTGCCAGTACTGGTCGCTGTTACCATATTATTGCAGTTGCAATGTCAATAGGCTATGTGGAGAAAGCTGATAGACAAACTTATTCTCTGTCCACACTTCTGAAAAAAAGGAAAGGCAGATCTCAAAAATCAGGAAGAAAAAAGGCAAGAGTGGGGGACTATGATTATAGCATTGTACCAGCAGCTGATTCAGTTCTGGGCTCATCACAACATGAAACTGCTGAGTTTGGCAGGGCTGAGAATAACGAGAGTACATTGGCTATTTCAGAAATTGAGAGAACACAGACTCCAGGTTCTCCATTACACAATGCATTGCCAACACATTCAACTCCAAAACCAAAAAGGAGTTTAAAACAAGGTGAGAAGCCGCAGGATCCTTGGAATCAAGCAACCACAGAAATGGACAGAAATTTGTTTAACAGCATACCTTCCAGTATCAGAGAATCACTGAAGCCTGGAGGATGGCTCTGTGATGAGGCCATAGAGGAAGCCATTACCAATTTCATCTGCCAAAGAAATCTAAGTGAAAAGATTTTACTCTGTCCAACATATATATATAAAAGTGTGGCTCTGGGCAAACCCAATATTTTTTATTCATTTCTAGATTCCACAATGGCTTTCAACAAGGACATTTTACTCCTTCCTTTCAACACCGATTTATACTCCACTGGACTTCATTGGGTACTGGGCATAATAATATTCAAGACGAGAGAAATTATCATTGTTGATTCAGCAAAAGATTGGGATCGATCACAGAGCCATGGAAACATCTTGTTGTCAACTGCTGCAGCATGTCACCAAATAGCAGGTGTTCCTTTTAGGCATGCAGAGTGGAAGATACTGTTATGTGCAGACACAGTTCAACAGAACAATTCTTATGACTGTGGAGTATACACAACATTGAATGCCTATAGTGTGATTTCAGGAGAAGAGTATGGTCCCTTATGCAGTGAGCGTGCAAGAAACTGGATAGGAGTAAACGTTGGTTTGCACAGGAACTGCAAATGCAGGAGGAACACAAAACAAAAACAGTTTCCAGGTTCCTACCAGAAATTACACCATCAACTTCTTTCCATGGATACCAAAGTGCGCATACAGGAACAACCTCTGCTACGGTACCTTTTGTCATTATCTGATAAAGATACCAGCAGATGGTCAATCTGCCCAGAGGAGTCATGCCAGGGCAACTTCACGCCAGAAGACTGCATGGTGTTCTGCTGCAGCTGCAGACACTGGTATCATGCAGCTTGCCTACCACCAGCTGCAATCAAACTGCCAACATATTTTATTTGCAAACTGTGCATGCAGTAGGGGAAATATTAAACAAGTTTTGTTCAACAGTTAATACTGTATGGTCAAATTTGCATTTGTGAATCCTTCTTGTAATTGCCATACTGAACAAAGGGTAGGAGGATGTGTTGAGATGTGGAAGCCAGGGGTGACAAAGGAAAGGCAGGAAGCAGAGAACTGTTTGCCTGTGCCTGAGACAAGCCAGAGGGAATCAGAGTACATGTGAGGATGGGTAAATGGTGTCACGTGCTATAAAGAGCTGGGATATTAAATCTTCATACATTAAAGAACACCACCTAGAACAGGGGTCCCCACTGTGGTGCACGTAGGTAGTATGGCACCTGCCGGCACTATTCCTTGACCCCACCAAAGTGTTTTAACAAAGTGGGTGAGGACAGGTGGGACTTTTGCCAACCAATGCTTCTGAGTAAGTAAGGCTCCTAAGTAAGCTCAATAGTCATGGGATAAAAGGACAAGTCCTCTTGTGGATCAAAAACTGGCTTATAAATAGGAAACAGAGAGTGAGTATAAATGGGAAACTTTCCCAGTGGAGGGTGGTAAGTAGTGGGGTACCACAGGGATCGATACTCGGTCCGATGCTTTTTAACTTGTTTATTAACGATTTTGAATTGGGAGTAAGCAGTGAAGTGGCTAAATTTGCAGATGACATGAAGTTGTTCAGGGTGGTGACAACCAGGGAAGATTGTGAGGCACTCCAAAGGGATCTGTCAAGGATGAGTTAGTAGGCGGCAACATGGCAAATGGGATTCAATGTGGCCAAGTGCAAAGTGATGCACATTAGAGCCAAAAATCCTAAATATAAATAGACATTGATGGGATCTGAACTGGTAGAGACTGACCAAGAGAGAGATCTTAGAGTCGTAGTAGATAACTCAATGAAAATGTCTAGACAGTGTGTAACTGCAATAAAGAAGGCCAACGCTATGCTGGGGATTATTAGGAAGGGAATTAAAAACAAATCAGCCGGTATCATCATGCCCCTGTATAAATCATTGGTGCAACCTCATTTGGAATACTGTGTACAGTTCTGGTCGCCACACCTCAAAAAGGATATTATAGCCTTGAAAAAAGTGCAGAAAAGGGCAACTAGAATGATAAAAGGGTTGGAACACCTTCCCTATGAAGAAAGGTAAAAACGCTTGGGGCTCTTTAGCTTGGAGAAACGACGACTGAGGGGTGACATGATCGAGATTTATAAGATTATGCATGGGATAGAGCAGGTTGAGAAAGAGGTACTTTTCTCCCTTTCTCACAATACAAGAACTCGTGGGCACTCCAAGAAATTGCTGAGCAGTCGGATTAGAACAGATAAAAGGAAGTACAAGAGGTGGTGGCAGCTACAAGCATAGACAGTTTCAAGAGGGAATTAGATAAACATATGGAGCAGAGGTCCATCAGTAGCTATTAGCCACAAGGTATAGATAGGAACTCTCAGTCTGGGGCAGGTGATGCACTCTATTCTTGGTGCTGGAGGGGGCAGCAGTGGGAGGGCTTCTAGAGTTCTGGCCCCACTGCTGGACCTCCTGATGGCACCTGGTATTTTTGGCCACTGTGTGACAGAGTGTTGGACTAGATGGGCCATTGGCCTGATTCAACATTGGCTTCTCTTATGTTCTTATGATTCGCTGTGCAGATTTTAAAAATTGTTCATTTGGCAGTAGCTGCCCCCAGATTACGAAGTTCATCACGATGTGACTGAAGGTATGCTGTGGCCATCCGTTCCTGGTTAGCTCCACCTCCTGCAGCAGACATTTTTCATCTGCATTCAGCACACTGTATCAGAATTACAAAGGTGCCGCAGGCTCAAAAAGGTTGGGGACCCCCAACCTAGACTACAGGTTGGGATATTTCACAGAGACCATGCAGGGGGTTCTCTGGGTCAGTGGTCAAAAGAGTAGACAACAGTGTGCAAAGAACTCAGGCAGAGTGTGACATGGAAAAGGAACATAGTGATAAAGAAGGCACCAGAACTGGACACTGGAACTGGTAGAGGGAGAAGGCAAGGGCAAGATTTATAACTGACAATGGAGGAGGCGGCTCCCATCAACCTCGTGAATTTGTAAGGAAACAAAGCAGCAGAGATGGAGGTAATCTGGTGATACCTACACACATTCCAGAAATATTTAAATGTAAAGTATTTCACTCTACACTTTACAAATCCAGTTGCACAGAACTGCCTGTACACCCAGGGTCTCTCCTTCCACTCTGGAGTCTGTCATTCCAGGCCCATAAGACTCCTGCTACTTCGAGGGACTGTCAATCCACGCTGGAGCCTGTCATTCCTTTCCCAGAATACTCTCAGGGGCAGTCATTCCACTTAGTGGTCTCCCATTCAAGTTCCAGAACACTCCTATCACCCCCTGGGACAGTCATTCCACTCCAAGACCACTCCGGCTACCACCACGGGCTGTCATTCCACTCTGGGGCCTGTCATTATAGTCACAGAACATTCCTACTACCCCCAGGGGCTCTCATTCCACTCTAGGGCCTGTAATTCCAGTCCCAGAACACTCCTGCTACCCCCAGGGGCTGTCATTCCACTCTAGGGCCTGTCATTCCAGTCCCAGAACACTCCTGCTACCCCCAAGGGGCTGTCATTCCACTCCCTGGTCTCTCATTCCATTCCCAGAACAGTCCTGCTCCAACTTGGGGCTGTCATTCCACTGAGTGGTCCCTCATTCCAGTCCCAGAAAACTCCTGCAGCACCCTGGGGCTGTCATTCCACTCTGGGACATGTCATTCCAGTCCCAGAACTCTCCTGCTGCACCCTAGGGCTGTCATTCCACTCTGGGACATGTCATTCCAGTCCCAGAACACTCCTGGAGCACCCTGGGGCTGTCATTCCACTCTGGGACATGTCATTCCAGTCCCAGAACACTCCTGGAACACCCTGGGGCTCTCATTCCACTCTGGGACATGTCATTCCAGTCCCCGAACACTCCTGCAGCACCCTGGGGCTGTCATTCCACTCCGTGGCCTCTCATTCCTGTCCCTGCACACTCCTGCTGCACCCTGGGGCTGTCATTCCACTCCGTGGCCTCTCATTCCTGTCCCTACACTCTCCTGTTGCACCCTGGGGCTGTCATTCCACTCCGTGGCCTCTCATTCCAGTCCCAGAACACTCCTGCTGCAGCCTGGGGCTGTCATTCCACTCTGGGACATGTCATTCCAGTCCCAGAACACTTCTGGAGCACCCTGGGGCTGTCATTCCACTCCGTGGCCTCTCATTCCTGTTCCAGAACACTCCTGGAGCACCCTGGGGCTCTCATTCCACTCTGGGACATGTCATTCCAGTCCCAGAACACTTCTGGAGCACCCTGGGGCTGTCATTCCACTCTGGGACATGTCATTCCAGTCCCAGAACACTCCTGCTGCCCCCAAGGGGCTCTCATTCCACTCTGGGACATGTCATTCCAGTCCCAGAACACTTCTGGTGCACCCTAGGGCTGTCATTCCACTCCGTGGCCTCTCATTCCTGTCCCTGCACACTCCTGGAGCAGCCTGGGGCTGTCATTCCACTCTGGGACATGTCGTTGCAGTCCCAGAACACTCCTGGAGCACCCTGGGGCTGTCATTCCACTCAGGGAAATGTCATTTCAGTCCCTGGACTCTCCTGCAGCACCCTGGGGCTGTCATTCCACTCTGGGACATGTCATTCCAGTCCCAGAACACTCCTGGAGCATCCTGGGGCTGTCATTCCACTCTGGGACATGTCATTCCAGTCCCAGAACACTCCTGGAGCATCCTGGGGCTGTCATTACCACTCTGGGGCATGTCATTCCAGTCCCAGAACACTCCTGCTGCACCCTGGGGCTGTCATTCCACTCTGGGACATGTCATTCCAGTCCCAGAACACTCCTGCAGCACCCTGGGGCTGCCATTCCACTCTGGGACATGCCAATCCAGTCCCAGAACACTTCTGGAGCACCCTGGGGCTGTCATTCCACTCTGGGATATGTCATTCCAGTCCCAGAACACTTCTGGAGCTCCCTGAGGCTGTCATTCCACTTCGTGGCCTCTCCTTCCTGTCCCTGCACTCTCCTGCTGCACCCTGGGGCTGTTATTCCACTGAGTGGTCCGTCATTCCAGTCCCTGGACTGTCCTGCTGCACCCTGGGGCTGTCATTCCACTCTGGGACATGTCATTCCAGTCCCTGCACACTCCTGCTGCACCCTGGGGCTGTCATTCCACTTTGGGACATGTCATTCCAGTCCCAGAACACTCCTGGAGCACCCTGGGGCTGTCATTCCACTCTGGGACATGTCATTCCAGTCCCAGAACACTCCTGCAGCACCCTGGGGCTGTCATTTCACTCTGGGACATGTCATTCCTGTCCCTGCACACTCCTGCTGCACCCTGGGGCTGTCATTCCACTCTGGGACATGTCATTGCAGTCCCAGAACACTACTGGAGCACCCTGGGGCTGTCATTCCACTCTGGGACATGTCATTCCAGTCCCTGCACACTCCTTCTGCACCCTGGGGCTGTCATTCCACTCTGGGACATGTCATTCCAGTCCCTGAACACTCCTGGTGCACCCTGGGGCTGTCATTCCACTCTAGGACATGTCATTCCAGTCCCAGCATACTCCTGGAGCACCCTGGGGCTGTCATTCCACTCTGGGACATTTCATTCCAGTCCCAGAACACTCCTGCTGCACCCTGGGGCTGTCATTCCACTCTGGGACATGTAATACCAGTCCCAGAACACTTCTGGAGCACCCAGGGGCTGTCATTCCACTCCGTGGCCTCTCTGTCCTGTCCATGGACTCTCCTGCTGCACCCTGGGGCTGTCATTCCACTCTGGGACATGTCATTCCAGGCCCAGAACACTCCTGGAGCACCCTGGGGCTGTCATTCCACTCTGGGACATGTCATTCCAGTCCCAGAACACTCCTGCTCCCCCAAGGGGCTGTCATTCCACTTTGGGACATGTCATTCCAGTCCCTGAACACTTCTGGTGCACCCTGGGGCTGTCATTCCACTCTGGGACATGTCATTCCAGGCCCAGAACACTCCTGGAGCACCCTGGGGCTGTCATTCCACTCTGGGACATGTCATTCCAGGCCCAGAACACTCCTGGAGCACCCGGGGGCTGTCATTCCACTCTGGGACATGTCATTCCAGTCCCAGAACACTCCTGCTGCCCCCAAGGGGCTGTCATTCCACTTTGGGACATGTCATTCCAGTCTCCAGAAACTCCTGCAGCACCCTGGGGCAGTCATTCCACTCCGTGGCCTCTCATTCCTGTCCCTGCACACTCCTGCTGCACCCTGGGGCTGTCATTCCACTCTGGGACATGTCATTCCAGTCCCAGATCACTCCTGGAGCACCCTGGGGCTGTCATTCCACTCTGGGACATGTCATTTCAGTCCCCGAACACTCCTGGAACACCCTGGGGCTGTCATTCCACTCTGGGACATGTCATTCCAGTCCCTGCACACTCCCGCTGCACCCTGGGGCTGTCATTCCACTCTGGGACATGTCATTGCAGTCCCAGAACACTACTGGAGCACCCTGAGGCTGTCATTCCACTCTGGGACATGTCATTCCAGTCCCAGAACACTCCTGGAGCACCCTGGGGCTGTCATTCCACTCTGGGACATATCATTCCAGTCCCAGAACACTCCTGGAACACCCTGGGGCTCTAATTCCACTCTGGGACATGTCATTCCAGTCCCCGAACACTCCTGCAGCACCCTGGGGCTGTCATTCCACTCCGTGGCCTCTCATTCCTGTCCCTGCACACTCCTGCTGCACCCTGGGGCTGTCATTCCACTCCGTGGCCTCTCATTCCAGTCCCAGAACACTCCTGCTGCAGCCTGGGGCTGTCATTCCACTCTGGGACATGTCATTCCAGTCCCAGAACACTTCTGGAGGACCCTGGGGCTGTCATTCCACTCCGTGGCCTCTCATTCCTGTTCCAGAACACTCCTGCTGCAGCCTGGGGCTGTCATTCCACTCTGGGACATGTCATTCCAGTCCCAGAACACTTCTGGAGCACCCTGGGGCTCTCATTCCACTCTGGGACATGTCATTCCAGTACCAGAACACTCCTGGAGCACCCTGGGGCTGTCATTCCACTCTGGGACATGTCATTCCAGTCCCAGAACACTCCTGCTGCCCCCAAGGGGCTGTCATTCCACTTTGGGACATGTCATTCCAGTCCCAGAACACTTCTGGTGCACCCTGGGGCTGTCATTCCACTCTGGGACATGTCGTTGCAGTCCCAGAACACTCCTGGAGCACCCTGGGGCTGTCATTCCACTCTGGGACATGTCGTTGCAGTCCCAGAACACTCCTGGAGCACCCTGGGGCTGTCATTCCACTCTGGGAAATGTCATTTCAGTACCTGGACTCTCCTGCAGCACCCTGGGGCTGTCATTCCACTCTGGGACATGTCATTCCAGTCCCAGAATACTCCTGGAGCATCCTGGGGCTGTCATTCCACTCTGGGACATGTCATTCCAGTCCCAGAACACTCCTGGAGCATCCTGGGGCTGTCATTACCACTCTGGGACATGTCATTCCAGTCCCAGAACACTCCTGCAGCACCCTGGGGCTGTCATTCCACTCTGGGACATGTCATTCCAGTCCCAGAACACTCCTGCAGCACCCTGGGGCTGCCATTCCACTCTGGGACATGCCAATCCAGTCCCAGAACACTTCTGGAGCACCTTGGGGCTGTCATTCCACTCTGGGATATGTCATTCCAGTCCCAGAACATTTCTGGAGCTCCCTGAGGCTGTCATTCCACTTCGTGGCCTCTCCTTCCTGTCCCTGCACTCTCCTGCTGCACCCTGGGGCTGTTATTCCACTGAGTGGTCCGTCATTCCAGTCCCTGGACTGTCCTGCTGCACCCTGGGGCTGTCATTCCACTCTGGGACATGTCATTCCAGTCCCTGCACACTCCTGCTGCACCCTGGGGCTGTCATTCCACTTTGGGACATGTCATTCCAGTCCCAGAACACTCCTGGAGCACCCTGGGGCTGTCATTCCACTCTGGGACACGTCATTCCAGTCCCAGAACACTCCTGCAGCACCCTTGGGCTGTCATTCCACTCCGTGGCCTCTCATTCCTGTCCCTGCACACTCCTGCTGCACCCTGGGGCTGTCATTCCACTCTGGGACATGTCATTGCAGTCCCAGAACACTCCTGGAGCACCCTGGGGCTGTCATTCCACTCTGGGACATGTCATTCCAGTCCCTGCACACTCTTTCTGCACCCTGGGGCTGTCATTCCACTCTGGGACATGTCATTCCAGTCCCTGAACACTCCTGGTGCACCCTGGGGCTGTCATTCCACTCTGGGACATGTCATTCCAGTCCCAGCATACTCCTGGAGCACCCTGGGGCTGTCATTCCACTCTGGGACATTTCATTCCAGTCCCAGAACACTCCTGCTGCACCCTGGGGCTGTCATTCCACTCTGGGACATGTAATGCCAGTCCCAGAACACTTCTGGAGCACCCAGGGGCTGTCATTCCACTCCGTGGCCTCTCTGTCCTGTCCATGGACTCTCCTGCTGCACCCTGGGGCTGTCATTCCACTCTGGGACATGTCATTCCAGGCCCAGAACACTCCTGGAGCACCCTGGGGCTGTCATTCCACTCTGGGACATGTCATTCCAGTCCCAGAACACTCCTGCTGCCCCCAAGGGGCTGTCATTCCACTTTGGGACATGTCATTCCAGTCCCTGAACACTTCTGGTGCACCCTGGGGCTGTCATTCCACTCTGGGACATGTCATTCCAGGCCCAGAACACTCCTGTAGCACCCTGGGGCTGTCATTCCACTCTGGGACATGTCATTCCAGGCCCAGAACACTCCTGGAGCACCCGGGGGCTGTCATTCCACTCTGGGACATGTCATTCCAGTCCCAGAACACTCCTGCTGCCCCCAAGGGGCTGTCATTCCACTTTGAGACATGTCATTCCAGTCTCCAGAAACTCCTGCAGCACCCTGGGGCTCTCATTCCACTCCGTGGCCTCTCATTCCTGTCCCTGCACACTCCTGCTGCACACTGGGGCTGCCATTCCACTCTGGGACATGTCATTCCAGTCCCAGAACACTCCTGGAGCACCCTGGGGCTGTCATTCCACTCTGGGACATGTCATTTCAGTCCCCGAACACTCCTGGAACACCCTGGGGCTGTCATTCCACTCTGGGACATGTCATTCCAGTCCCTGCACACTCCTGCTGCACCCTGGGGCTGTCATTCCACTCTGGGACATTTCATTGCAGTCCCAGAACACTACTGGAGCACCCTGAGGCTGTCATTCCACTCTGGGACATGTCATTCCAGTCCCAGAACACTCCTGGAGCACCCTGGGGCTGTCATTCCACTCTGGGACATGTCATTGCAGTCCCAGAACACTCCTGGAGCACCCTGGGGCTGTCATTCCACTCTGGGACATGTCATTCCAGTCCCAGAACACTCCTGGAGCACCCTGGGGCTGTCATTGCACTCTGGGACATGTAATGCCAGTCCCAGAACACTTCTGGAGCACCCAGGGGCTGTCATTCCGCTCCGTGGCCTCTCCGTCCTGTCCCTGGACTCTCCTGCTGCACCCTGGGGCTGTCATTCCACTTTGTGGCCTCTCCTTCCTGTCCCTGCACTCTCCTGCTACACCCTGGGGCTGTCATTCCACTCTGGGACATGTCATTCCAGTCCCAGAACACTCCTGCTGCACCCTGGGGCTGTCATTCCACTCTGGGACATGTCATTCCAGTCTCCTGAAACTCCTGCAGCACCCTGGGGCTGTCATTCCACTCTGTGGCCTCTCATTCCTGTCCCTGCACACTCCTGCTGCACCCTGGGGCTGTCATTCCACTCTGGGACATGTCGTTGCAGTCCCAGAACACTCCTGCAGCACCCTGGGGCTGTCATTCCACTCTGGGAAATGTCATTTCAGTCCCCGAACACTCCTGCAGCACCCTGGGGCTGTCATTCCACTGAGTGGTCCCTCATTCCAGTCCCTGCACACTCCTGCTGCACCCTGGGGCTGTCATTCCACTCTGGGACATGTCATTCCAGTCCCAGAACACTCCTGGAGCAGCCTGGGGCTGTCATTCCACTCTGGGACATGTCATTCCAGTCCCAGAACACTCCTGGAGCACCCTGGGGCTGTCATTCCACTCTGGGACATGTCATTCCAGTCCCAGAACACTCCTGCTGCCCCCAAGGGGCTGTCATTCCACTCTGGGACATGTCATTCCAGTCCCAGAACACTCCTGCAGCACCCTGGGGCTGTCATTCCACTCTGGGACTTGCCATTCCAGTCCCAGAACACTCCTGCTGCACCCTAGGGGCTGTCATTCCACTTTGGGACATGTCATTCCAGTCCCTGAACACTTCTGGTGCACCCTGGGGCTGTCATTCCACTCTGGGACATGTCATTCCAGGCCCAGAACACTCCTGTAGCACCCTGGGGCTGTCATTCCACTCTGGGACATGTCATTCCAGGCCCAGAACACTCCTGGAGCACCCTGGGGCTGTCATTCCACTCTGGGACATGTCATTCCAGTCCCAGAACACTCCTGCTGCCCCCAAGGGGCTGTCATTCCACTTTGAGACATGTCATTCCAGTCTCCAGAAACTCCTGCAGCACCCTGGGGCTGTCATTCCACTCCGTGGCCTCTCATTCCTGTCCCTGCACACTCCTGCTGCACCCTGGGGCTGCCATTCCACTCTGGGACATGTCATTCCAGTCCCAGATCACTCCTGGAGCACCCTGGGGCTGTCATTCCACTCTGGGACATGTCATTTCAGTCCCCGAACACTCCTGGAACACCCTGGGGCTGTCATTCCACTCTGGGACATGTCATTCCAGTCCCTGCACACTCCTGCTGCACCCTGGGGCTGTCATTCCACTCTGGGACATGTCGTTGCAGTCCCAGAACACTCCTGGAGCACCCTGGGGCTGTCATTCCACTCTGGGAAATGTCATTTCAGTCCCCGAACACTCCTGGAACACCCTGGGGCTGTCATTCCACTCTGGGACATGTCATTCCAGTCCCTGCACACTCCTGCTGCACCCTGGGGCTGTCATTCCACTCTGGGACATGTCTTTACAGTCCCAGAACACTCCTGGAGCACCCTGGGGCTGTCATTCCACTCTGGGAAATGTCATTTCAGTCCCCGAACACTCCTGCAGCACCCTGGGGCTGTCATTCCACTGAGTGGTCCCTCATTCCAGTCCCTGCACACTCCTGCTGCACCCTGGGGCTGTCATTCCACTCTGGGACATGTCATTCCAGTCCCAGAACACTCCTGGAGCAGCCTGGGGCTGTCATTCCACTCTGGGACATGTCATTCCAGTCCCAGAACACTCCTGGAGCAGCCTGGGGCTGTCATTCCACTCTGGGACATGTCATTCCAGTCCCAGAACACTCCTGCTGCCCCCAAGGGGCTGTCATTCCACTCTGGGACATGTCATTCCAGGCCCAGAACACTCCTGGAGCACCCTGGGGCTGTCATTCCACTCTGGGACATGTCATTCCAGTCCCAGAACACTCCTGCTGCCCCCAAGGGGCTGTCATTCCACTTTGGGACATGTCATTCCAGTCCCTGAACACTTCTGGTGCACCCTGGGGCTGTCATTCCACTCTGGGACATGTCATTCCAGGCCCAGAACACTCCTGTAGCACCCTGGGGCTGTCATTCCACTCTGGGACATGTCATTCCAGGCCCAGAACACTCCTGGAGCACCCTGGGGCTGTCATTCCACTCTGGGACATGTCATTCCAGTCCCAGAACACTCCTGCTGCCCCCAAGGGGCTGTCATTCCACTTTGAGACATGTCATTCCAGTCTCCAGAAACTCCTGCAGCACCCTGGGGCTCTCATTCCACTCCGTGGCCTCTCATTCCTGTCTCTGCACACTCCTGCTGCACCCTGGGGCTGCCATTCCACTCTGGGACATGTCATTCCAGTCCCAGATCACTCCTGGAGCACCCTGGGGCTGTCATTCCACTCTGGGACATGTCATTTCAGTCCCCGAACACTCCTGGAACACCCTGGGGCTGTCATTCCACTCTGGGACATGTCATTCCAGTCCCTGCACACTCCTGCTGCACCCTGGGGCTGTCATTCCACTCTGGGACATTTCATTGCAGTCCCAGAACACTACTGGAGCACCCTGAGGCTGTCATTCCACTCTGGGACATGTCATTCCAGTCCCAGAACACTCCTGGAGCACCCTGGGGCTGTCATTCCACTCTGGGACATGTCATTGCAGTCCCAGAACACTCCTGGAGCACCCTGGGGCTGTCATTCCACTCTGGGACATGTCATTCCAGTCCCAGAACACTCCTGGAGCACCCTGGGGCTGTCATTGCACTCTGGGACATGTAATGCCAGTCCCAGAACACTTCTGGAGCACCCAGGGGCTGTCATTCCACTCCGTGGCCTCTCCGTCCTGTCCCTGGACTCTCCTGCTGCACCCTGGGGCTGTCATTCCACTTTGTGGCCTCTCCTTCCTGTCCCAGCACTCTCCTGCTACACCCTGGGGCTGTCATTCCACTCTGGGACATGTCATTCCAGTCCCAGAACACTCCTGGAGCACCCTGGGGCTGTCATTCCACTCTGGGACATGTCATTCCAGTCTCCTGAAACTCCTGCAGCACCCTGGGGCTGTCATTCCACTCTGTGGCCTCTCATTCCTGTCCCTGCACACTCCTGCAGCACCCTGGGGCTGTCATTCCACTCTGGGACATGTCGTTGCAGTCCCAGAACACTCCTGGAGCACCCTGGGGCTGTCATTCCACTCTGGGACATGTCGTTGCAGTCCCAGAACACTCCTGCTGCACCCTGGGGCTGTCATTCCACTCTGGGAAATGTCATTTCAGTCCCCGAACACTCCTGCAGCACCCTGGGGCTGTCATTCCACTGAGTGGTCCCTCATTCCAGTCCCTGCACACTCCTGCTGCACCCTGGGGCTGTCATTCCACTCTGGGACATGTCATTCCAGTCCCAGAACACTCCTGGAGCAGCCTGGGGCTGTCATTCCACTCTGGGACATGTCATTCCAGTCCCAGAACACTCCTGGAGCAGCCTGGGGCTGTCATTCCACTCTGGGACATGTCATTCCAGTCCCAGAACACTCCTGCTGCCCCCAAGGGGCTGTCATTCCACTCTGGGACATGTCATTCCAGGCCCAGAACACTCCTGGAGCACCCTGGGGCTGTCATTCCACTCTGGGACATGTCATTCCAGTCCCAGAACACTCCTGCTGCCCCCAAGGGGCTGTCATTCCACTTTGGGACATGTCATTCCAGTCCCTGAACACTACTGGTGCACCCTGGGGCTGTCATTCCACTCTGGGACATGTCATTCCAGGCCCAGAACACTCCTGTAGCACCCTGGGGCTGTCATTCCACTCTGGGACATGTCATTCCAGGCCCAGAACACTCCTGGAGCACCCGGGGGCTGTCATTCCACTCTGGGACATGTCATTCCAGTCCCAGAACACTCCTGCTGCCCCCAAGGGGCTGTCATTCCACTTTGAGACATGTCATTCCAGTCTCCAGAAACTCCTGCAGCACCCTGGGGCTGTCATTCCACTCCGTGGCCTCTCATTCCTGTCCCTGCACACTCCTGCTGCACCCTGGGGCTGCCATTCCACTCTGGGACATGTCATTCCAGTCCCAGAACACTCCTGGAGCACCCTGGGGCTGTCATTCCACTCTGGGACATGTCATTTCAGTCCCCGAACACTCCTGGAACACCCTGGGGCTGTCATTCCACTCTGGGACATATCATTCCAGTCCCTGCACACTCCTGGTGCACCCTGGGGCTGTCATTCCACTCTGGGACATTTCATTGCAGTCCCAGAACACTACTGGAGCACCCTGAGGCTGTCATTCCACTCTGGGACATGTCATTCCAATCCCAGAACACTCCTGGAGCACCCTGGGGCTGTCATTCAACTCTGGGACATGTCATTGCAGTCCCAGAACACTCCTGGAGCACACTGGGGCTGTCATTCCACTCTGGGACATGTCATTCCAGTCCCAGAACACTCCTGGAGCACCCTGGGGCTGTCATTGCACTCTGGGACATGTAATGCCAGTCCCAGAACACTTCTGGAGCACCCAGGGGCAGTCATTCCACTCCGTGGCCTCTCCGTCCTGTCCCTGGACTCTCCTGCTACACCCTGGGGCTGTCATTCCACATTGTGGCCTCTCCTTCCTGTCCCTGCACTCTCCTGCTACACCCTGGGGCTGTCATTCCACTCTGGGACATGTCATTCCAGTCCCAGAACACTCCTGCAGCACCCTGGGGCTGTCATTCCACTCTGGGACATGTCATTCCAGTCTCCTGAACACTCCTGCAGCACCCTGGGGCTGTCATTCCACTCTGTGGCCTCTCATTCCTGTCCCTGCACACTCCTGCTGCACCCTGGGGCTGTCATTCCACTCTGGGACATGTCGTTGCAGTCCCAGAACACTCCTGGAGCACCCTGGGGCTGTCATTCCACTCTGGGAAATGTCATTTCAGTCCCCGAACACTCCTGCAGCACCCTGGGGCTGTCATTCCACTGAGTGGTCCCTCATTCCAGTCCCTGCACACTCCTGCTGCACCCTGGGGCTGTCATTCCACTCTGGGACATGTCATTCCAGTCCCAGAACACTCCTGGAGCAGCCTGGGGCTGTCATTCCACTCTGGGACATGTCATTCCAGTCCCAGAACACTCCTGGAGCAGCCTGGGGCTGTCATTCCACTCTGGGACATGTCATTCCAGTCCCAGAACACTCCTGGAGCAGCCTGGGGCTGTCATTCCACTCTGGGACCTGTCATTCCAGTCCCAGAACACTCCTGCTGCCCCCAAGGGGCTGTCATTCCACTTTGGGACATGTCATTCCAGTCCCAGAACACTTCTGGTGCACCCTGGGGCTGTCATTCCACTCCGTGGCCTCTCATTCCTGTCCCTGCACACTCCTGCTGCACCCTGGGGCTGTCATTCCACTCTGGGACATGTCGTTGCAGTCCCAGAATACTCCTGGAGCACCCTGGGGCTGTCATTCCACTCTGGGACATGTCATTCCAGTCTCCTGAAACTCCTGCACCACCCTGGGGCTGTCATTCCACTCTGTGGCCTCTCATTTCTGTCCCTGCACACTCCTGCTGCACCCTGGGGCTGTCATTCCACTCTGGGACATGTCGTTGCAGTCCCAGAACACTCCTGGAGCACCCTGGGGCTGTCATTCCACTCTGGGAAATGTCATTTCAGTCCCCGAACACTCCTGCAGCACCCTGGGGCTGTCATTCCACTGAGTGGTCCCTCATTCCAGTCCCAGAACACTCCTGCTGCACCCTGGGGCTGTCATTCCACTCTGGGACATATCATTCCAGTCCCAGAACACTCCTGCAGCACCCTGGGGCTGCCATTCCACTCTGGGACATGCCAATCCAGTCCGAGAACACTTCTGGAGCACCCTGGGGCTGTCATTCCACTCTGGGATATGTCATTCCAGTCCCAGAACACTTCTGGAGCTCCCTGAGGCTGTCATTCCACTTCGTGGCCTCTCCTTCCTGTCCCTGCACTCTCCTGCTGCACCCTGGGGCTGTTATTCCACTGAGTGGTCCGTCATTCCAGTCCCTGGACTCTCCTGCTGCACCCTGGGGCTGTCATTCCACTCTGGGACATGTCATTCCAGTCCCTGCACACTCCTGCAGCACCCTGGGGCTGTCATTCCACTCTGGGACATGTCATTCCAGTCTCCTGAAACTCCTGCAGCACCCTGGGGCTGTCATTCCACTCTGTGGCCTCTCATTCCTGTCCCTGCACACTCCTGCTGCACCCTGGGGCTGTCATTCCACTCTGGGACATGTCGTTGCAGTCCCAGAACACTCCTGGAGCACCCTGGGGCTGTCATTCCACTCTGGGAAATGTCATTTCAGTCCCCGAACACTCCTGCAGCACCCTGGGGCTGTCATTCCACTGAGTGGTCCCTCATTCCAGTCCCAGAACACTCCTGCTGCACCCTGGGGCTGTCATTCCACTCTGGGACATGTCATTCCAGTCCCAGAACACTCCTGCAGCACCCTGGGGCTGCCATTCCACTCTGGGACATGCCAATCCAGTCCCAGAACACTTCTGGAGCACCCTGGGGCTGTCATTCCACTCTGGGATATGTCATTCCAGTCCCAGAACACTTCGGGAGCTCCCTGAGGCTGTCATTCCACTCCGTGGCCTCTCCTTCCTGTCCCTGCACTCTCCTGCTGCACCCTGGGGCTGTTATTCCACTGAGTGGTCCGTCATTCCAGTCCCTGGACTGTCCTGCTGCACCCTGGGGCTGTCATTCCACTCTGGGACATGTCATTCCAGTCCCTGCACACTCCTGCAGCACCCTGGGGCTGTCATTCCACTCTGGGACATGTCATTCCTGTCCCTGCACACTCCTGCTGCACCCTGGGGCTGTCATTCCACTCTGGGACATGTCATTGCAGTCCCAGAACACTCCTGGAGCACCCTGGGGCTGTCATTCCACTCTGGGACATGTCATTCCAGTCCCTGCACACTCTTTCTGCACCCTGGGGCTGTCATTCCACTCTGGGACATGTCATTCCAGTCCCTGAACACTCCTGGTGCACTTTGGGGCTGTCATTCCACTCTGGGACATGTCATTCCAGTCCCAGCATACTCCTGGAGCACCCTGGGGCTGTCATTCCACTCTGGGACATTTCATTCCAGTCCCAGAACACTCCTGCTGCACCCTGGGGCTGTCATTCCACTCTGGGACATGTAATGCCAGTCCCAGAACACTCCTGGAGCACCCAGGGGCTGTCATTCCACTCCGTGGCCTCTCTGTCCTGTCCATGGACTCTCCTGCTGCACCCTGGGGCTGTCATTCCACTCTGGGACATGTCATTCCAGGCCCAGAACACTCCTGGAGCACCCTGGGGCTGTCATTCCACTCTGGGACATGTCATTCCAGGCCCAGAACACTCCTGCTGCCCCCAAGGGGCTGTCATTCCACTTTGGAACATGTCATTCCAGTCCCTGAACACTTCTGGTGCACCCTGGGGCTGTCATTCCACTCTGGGACATGTCATTCCAGGCCCAGAACACTCCTGTAGCACCCTGGGGCTGTCATTCCACTCTGGGACATGTCATTCCAGGCCCAGAACACTCCTGGAGCACCCGGGGGCTGTCATTCCACTCTGGGACATGTCATTCCAGTCCCAGAACACTCCTGCTGCCCCCAAGGGGCTGTCATTCCACTTTGAGACATGTCATTCCAGTCTCCAGAAATTCCTGCAGCACCCTGGGGCTGTCATTCCACTCCGTGGCCTCTCATTCCTGTCCCTGCACACTCCTGCTGCACCCTGGGGCTGTCATTCCACTCTGGGACATGTCATTCCAGTCCCAGAACACTCCTGGAGCACCCTGGGGCTGTCATTCCACTCTGGGACATGTCATTTCAGTCGCCGAACACTCCTGGACCACCCTGGGGCTGTCATTCCACTCTGGGACATGTCATTCCAGTCCCTGCACACTCCTGCTGCACCCTGGGGCTGTCATTCCACTCTGGGACATGTCATTGCAGTCCCAGAACACTCCTGGAGCACCCTGGGGCTGTCATTCCACTCTGGGACATGTCATTCCAGTCCCAGAACACTCCTGGAGCACCCTGGGGCTGTCATTCCACTCTGGGACATGTAATGCCAGTCCCAGAACACTTCTGGAGCACCCAGGGGCTGTCATTCCACTCCGTGACCTCTCATTCCTTTCCCTGCACTCTCCTGCTGCACCCTGGGGCTGTCATTCCACTCTGGGACATGTCATTCCAGTCCCAGAACACTCCTGGAGCAGCCTGGGGCTGTCATTCCACTCTGGGACATGTCATTCCAGTCCCAGAACACTCCTGGAGCAGCCTGGGGCTGTCATTCCACTCTGGGACATGTCATTCCAGTCCCAGAACACTCCTGCTGCCCCCAAGGGGCTGTCATTCCACTTTGGGACATGTCATTCCAGTCCCAGAACACTTCTGGTGCACCCTGGGGCTGTCATTCCACTCCGTGGCCTCTCATTCCTGTCCCTGCACACTCCTGCTGCACCCTGGGGCTGTCATTCCACTCTGGGACATGTCGTTGCAGTCCCAGAATACTCCTGGAGCACCCTGGGGCTGTCATTCCACTCTGGGAAATGTCATTTCAGTCCCTGGACTCTCCTTCAGCACCCTGGGGCTGTCATTCCACTCTGGGACATGTCATTCCAGTCCCAGAACACTCCTGGAGCATCCTGGGGCTGTCATTCCACTCTGGGACATGTCATTCCAGTCCCAGAACACTCCTGGAGCATCCTGGGGCTGTCATTACCACTCTGGGACATGTCATTCCAGTCCCAGAACACTCCTGGAGCACCCTGGGGCTGTCATTCCACTCTGGGACATGTCATTCCAGTCTCCTGAAACTCCTGCACCACCCTGGGGCTGTCATTCCACTCTGTGGCCTCTCATTTCTGTCCCTGCACACTCCTGCTGCACCCTGGGGCTGTCATTCCACTCTGGGACATGTCGTTGCAGTCCCAGAACACTCCTGGAGCACCCTGGGGCTGTCATTCCACTCTGGGAAATGTCATTTCAGTCCCCGAACACTCCTGCAGCACCCTGGGGCTGTCATTCCACTGAGTGGTCCCTCATTCCAGTCCCAGAACACTCCTGCTGCACCCTGGGGCTGTCATTCCACTCTGGGACATATCATTCCAGTCCCAGAACACTCCTGCAGCACCCTGGGGCTGCCATTCCACTCTGGGACATGCCAATCCAGTCCGAGAACACTTCTGGAGCACCCTGGGGCTGTCATTCCACTCTGGGATATGTCATTCCAGTCCCAGAACACTTCTGGAGCTCCCTGAGGCTGTCATTCCACTTCGTGGCCTCTCCTTCCTGTCCCTGCACTCTCCTGCTGCACCCTGGGGCTGTTATTCCACTGAGTGGTCCGTCATTCCAGTCCCTGGACTGTCCTGCTGCACCCTGGGGCTGTCATTCCACTCTGGGACATGTCATTCCAGTCCCTGCACACTCCTGGAGCACCCTGGGGCTGTCATTCCACTCTGGGACATGTCATTCCAGTCTCCTGAAACTCCTGCAGCACCCTGGGGCTGTCATTCCACTCTGTGGCCTCTCATTCCTGTCCCTGCACACTCCTGCTGCACCCTGGGGCTGTCATTCCACTCTGGGACATGTCGTTGCAGTCCCAGAACACTCCTGGAGCACCCTGGGGCTGTCATTCCACTCTGGGAAATGTCATTTCAGTCCCCGAACACTCCTGCAGCACCCTGGGGCTGTCATTCCACTGAGTGGTCCCTCATTCCAGTCCCAGAACACTCCTGCTGCACCCTTGGGCTGTCATTCCACTCTGGGACATGTCATTCCAGTCCCAGAACACTCCTGCAGCACCCTGGGGCTGCCATTCCACTCTGGGACATGCCAATCCAGTCCCAGAACACTTCTGGAGCACCCTGGGGCTGTCATTCCACTCTGGGATATGTCATTCCAGTCCCAGAACACTTCGGGAGCTCCCTGAGGCTGTCATTCCACTCTCGTGGCCTCTCCTTCCTGTCCCTGCACTCTCCTGCTGCACCCTGGGGCTGTTATTCCACTGAGTGGTCCGTCATTCCAGTCCCTGGACTGTCCTGCTGCACCCTGGGGCTGTCATTCCACTCTGGGACATGTCATTCCAGTCCCTGCACACTCCTGCAGCACCCTGGGGCTGTCATTTCACTCTGGGACATGTCATTCCTGTCCCTGCACACTCCTGCTGCACCCTGGGGCTGTCATTCCACTCTGGGACATGTCATTCGCAGTCCCAGAACACTCCTGGAGCACCCTGGGGCTGTCATTCCACTCTGGGACATGTCATTCCAGTCCCTGCACACTCTTTCTGCACCCTGGGGCTGTCATTCCACTCTGGGACATGTCATTCCAGTCCCTGAACACTCCTGGTGCACTTTGGGGCTGTCATTCCACTCTGGGACATGTCATTCCAGTCCCAGCATACTCCTGGAGCACCCTGGGGCTGTCATTCCACTCTGGGACATTTCATTCCAGTCCCAGAACACTCCTGCTGCACCCTGGGGCTGTCATTCCACTCTGGGACATGTAATGCCAGTCCCAGAACACTCCTGGAGCACCCAGGAGCTGTCATTCCACTCCGTGGCCTCTCTGTCCTGTCCATGGACTCTCCTGCTGCACCCTGGGGCTGTCATTCCACTCTGGGACATGTCATTCCAGGCCCAGAACACTCCTGGAGCACCCTGGGGCTGTCATTCCACTCTGGGACATGTCATTCCAGTCCCAGAACACTCCTGCTGCCCCCAAGGGGCTGTCATTCCACTTTGGAACATGTCATTCCAGTCCCTGAACACTTCTGGTGCACCCTGGGGCTGTCATTCCACTCTGGGACATGTCATTCCAGGCCCAGAACACTCCTGTAGCACCCTGGGGCTGTCATTCCACTCTGGGACATGTCATTCCAGGCCCAGAACACTCCTGGAGCACCCTGGGGCTGTCATTCCACTCTGGGACATGTCATTCCAGTCCCAGAACACTCCTGCTGCCCCCAAGGGGCTGTCATTCCACTTTGAGACATGTCATTCCAGTCTCCAGAAATTCCTGCAGCACCCTGGGGCTGTCATTCCACTCCGTGGCCTCTCATTCCTGTCCCTGCACACTCCTGCTGCACCCTGGGGCTGTCATTCCACTCTGGGACATGTCATTCCAGTCCCAGAACACTCCTGGAGCACCCTGGGGCTGTCATTCCACTCTGGGACATGTCATTTCAGTCCCCGAACACTCCTGGATCACCCTGGGGCTGTCATTCCACTCTGGGACATGTCATTCCAGTCCCTGCACACTCCTGCTGCACCCTGGGGCTGTCATTCCACTCTGGGACATGTCATTCCAGTCCCAGAACACTCCTGGAGCACCCTGGGGCTGTCATTCCACTCTGGGACATGTCATTCCAGTCCCAGAAGACTCCTGGAGCACCCTGGGGCTGTCATTCCACTCTGGGACATGTAATGCCAGTCCCAGAACACTCCTGGAGCACCCAGGGGCTGTCATTCCACTCCGTGACCTCTCATTCCTTTCCCTGCACTCTCCTGCTGCACCCTGGGGCTGTCATTCCACTCCGTTGCCTCTTATTCCTGTCCCTGCACACTCCTGCTGCAATTTGGGGCTGTCATTCCACTCTGGGACATGTCATTCCGGTCCCAGAACACTCCTGGAACACCCTGGGGCTGTCATTCCACTCTGGGACATGTCATTCCAGTCCCAGAACACTCCTGGAGCAACCTGGGGCTGTCATTCCACTCTGGGACATGTCATTCCAGTCTCCAGAAACTCCTGCAGCACTCTGGGGCTGTCATTCCACTCCGTGGCCTCTCATTACTGTCCCTGCACACTTCTGGAGCACCCTGGGGCTGTCATTCCACTCTGGGATATGTCATTCCAATCCCAGAACACTTCTGGAGCTCCCTGAGGCTGTCATTCCACTTCGTGGCCTCTCCTTCCTGTCCCTGCACTCTCCTGCTGCACCCTGGGGCTGTTATTCCACTGAGTGGTCCGTCATTCCAGTCCCTGGACTGTCCTGCTGCACCCTGGGGCTGTCATTCCACTCTGGGACATGTCATTCCAGTCCCTGCACACTCCTGGAGCACCCTGGGGCTGTCATTCCACTCTGGGACATGTCATTCCAGTCTCCTGAAACTCCTGCAGCACCCTGGGGCTGTCATTCCACTCTGTGGCCTCTCATTCCTGTCCCTGCACTCTCCTGCTGCACCCTGGGGCTGTCATTCCACTCTGGGACATGTCATTCCAGTCCCAGAACACTCCTGCAGCACCCAGGGGCTGTCATTCCACTGTAGGGCCTGTCATTCCAGTCCCAGAACACTCCTGCTACCCCCAAGGGGCTGTCATTCCACTCCATGGTCTCTCATTCCATTTCCAGAACAGTCCTGCTCCACCTTGGGGCTGTCATTCCACTGAGTGGTCCCTCATTCCAGTCCCAGAACACTCCTGCAGCACCCTGGGGCTGTCATTCCACTCTGGGACATGTCATTCCAGTCCCAGAACACTTCTGGAGCACCCTGGGGCTGTCATTCCACTCCGGGGCCTCTCATTCCTGTCCCTACACTCTCCATTTGCAACCTGGGGCTGTCATTCCACTCCGTGGCCTCTCATTCCAGTCCCAGAACACTCCTGCTGCACCCTGGGGCTGTCATTCCACTCTGGGACATGTCATTCCAGTCCCAGAACACTTCTGGAGCACCCTGGGGCTGTCATTCCACTCCGTGGCCTCTCATTCCTGTCCCAGAACACTCCTGGAGCACCCTGGGGCTGTCATTCCACTCTGGGACATGTCATTCCAGTCCCAGAACACTTCTGGAGCACCCTGAGGCTGTCATTCCACGTCGTGGCCTCTCCTTCCAGTCCCTGCACTCTCCTGCTGCACCCTGGGGCTGTCATTCCACTCCGTGGCCTCTCATTTCTGTCCCTGCACACTCCTGCTACACCCTGGGGCTGTCATTCCACTCCGTGGCCTCTCATTCCTGTCCCTGCACACTCCTGCTACACCCTGGGGCTGTCATTCCACTCTGGGACATGTCATTCCAGTCCCAGAACACTCATGGAACACCCTGGGGCTGTCATTCCACTCTGGGACATGTCATTCCAGTCCCCGAAGACTCCTGCAGCACCCTGGGGCTGTCATTCCACTCCGTGACCTCTCATTCCTTTCCCTGCACTCTCCTGCTGCACCCTGGGGCTGTCATTCCACTCCGTTGCCTCTTATTCCTGTCCCTGCACACTCCTGCTGCACCCTGGGGCTGTCATTCCACTCTGGGACATGTCATTCCGGTCCCAGAACACTCCTGGAACACCCTGGGGCTGTCATTCCACTCTGGGACATGTCATTCCAGTCCCAGAACACTCCTGGAGCAACCTGGGGCTGTCATTCCACTCTGGGACATGTCATTCCAGTCTCCAGAAACTCCTGCAGCACCCTGGGGCTGTCATTCCACTCCGTGGCCTCTCATTACTGTCCCTGCACACTCCTGCTGAACCCTGGGGCTGTCATTCCCCTCTGGGACATGTCATTGCAGTCCCAGAACTCTCCTGGAGCACCCTGGGGCTGTCATTCCACTCTGGGACATGTCATTCCAGTCCCAGAACTCTCCTGCTGCACCCTGGGGCTGTCATTCCACTCTGGGACATGTCATTCCAGTCCCAGAACACTCCTGCAGCACCCAGGGGCTGTCATTCCACTGTGGGGCCTGTCATTCCAGTCCCAGAACACTCCTGCTACACCCTAGGGGCTGTCATTCCACTCCGTGGTCTCTCATTCCATGTCCCAGAACAGTCCTGCTCCACCTTGGGGCTGTCATTCCACTGAGTGGTCTCTCATTCCAGTCCCAGAACACTCCTGCAGCACCCTGGGGCTGTCATTCCACTCTGGGACATGTCATTCCAGTCCCAGAACACTTCTGGAGCACCCTGGGGCTGTCATTCCACTCCGGGGCCTCTCATTCCTGTCCCTACACTCTCCATTTGCAACCTGGGGCTGTCATTCCACTCCGTGGCCTCTCATTCCAGTCCCAGAACACTCCTGCTGCAGCCTGGGGCTGTCATTCCACTCTGGGACATGTCATTCCAGTCCCAGAACACTTCTGGAGCACCCTGGGGCTGTCATTCCACTCCGTGGCCTCTCATTCCTGTCCCAGAACACTCCTGGAGCACCCTGGGGCTGTCATTCCACTCTGGGACATGTCATTCCAGTCCCAGAACACTTCTGGAGCACCCTGAGGCTGTCATTCCACGTCGTGGCCTCTCCTTCCTGTCCCTGCACTCTCCTGCTGCACCCTGGGGCTGTCATTCCACTCCGTGGCCTCTCATTTCTGTCCCTGCACACTCCTGCTACACCCTGGGGCTGTCATTCCACTCCGTGGCCTCTCATTCCTGTCCCTGCACACTCCTGCTACACCCTGGGGCTGTCATTCCACTCTGGGACATGTCATTCCAGTCCCAGAACACTCATGGAACACCCTGGGGCTGTCATTCCACTCTGGGACATGTCATTCCAGTCCCCGAAGACTCCTGCAGCACCCTGGGGCTGTCATTCCACTCCGTGACCTCTCATTCCTTTCCCTGCACTCTCCTGCTGCACCCTGGGGCTGTCATTCCACTCCGTTGCCTCTTATTCCTGTCCCTGCACACTCCTGCTGCACTCTGGGGCTGTCATTCCACTCTGGGACATGTCATTCCGGTCCCAGAACACTCCTGGAACACCCTGGGGCTGTCATTCCACTCTGGGACATGTCATTCCAGTCCCAGAACACTCCTGGAGCAACCTGGGGCTGTCATTCCACTCTGGGACATGTCATTCCAGTCTCCAGAAACTCCTGCAGCACCCTGGGGCTGTCATTCCACTCCGTGGCCTCTCATTACTGTCCCTGCACACTCCTGCTGAACCCTGGGGCTGTCATTCCCCTCTGGGACATGTCATTGCAGTCCCAGAACTCTCCTGGAGCACCCTGGGGCTGTCATTCCACTCTGGGACATGTCATTGCAGTCCCAAAACTCTCCTGCTGCACCCTGGGGCTGTCATTCCACTCTGGGACATGTCATTCCAGTCCCAGAACACTCCTGCAGCACCCAGGGGCTGTCATTCCACTGTAGGGCCTGTCATTCCAGTCCCAGAACACTCCTGCTACCCCCAAGGGGCTGTCATTCCACTCAATGGTCTCTCATTCCATTTCCAGAACAGTCCTGCTCCACCTTGGGGCTGTCATTCCACTGAGTGGTCCCTCATTCCAGTCCCAGAACACTCCTGCAGCACCCTGGGGCTGTCATTCCACTCTGGGACATGTCATTCCAGTCCCAGAACTCTCCTGCTGCACCCTAGGGCTGTCATTCCACTCTGGGACATTTCATTCCAGTCCCAAAACAGTCCTGGGGCACCCTGGGGCTGTCATTCCACTCTGGGACATGTCATTCCAGTCCCCGAACACTCCTGCAGCACCCTGGGGCTCTCATTCCACTCTGGGACATGTCATTCCAGTCCCCGGACACTCCTGCAGCACCCTGGGGCTGTCATTCCACTCCGTGGCCTCTCATTCCTGTCCCTGCACACTCCTGCTGCACCCTGGGGCTGTCATTCCACTCCGTGGCCTCTCGTTCCTGTCCCTACACTCTCCTGTTGCACCCTGGGGCTGTCATTCCACTCCGTGGCCTCTCATTCCAGTCCCAGAACACTCCTGCTGCAGCCTGGGGCTGTCATTCCACTCTGGGACATGTCATTCCAGTCCCAGAACACTTCTGGAGCACCCTGGGGCTGTCATTCCACTCCGTGGCCTCTCATTCCTGTCCCAGAACACTCCTGGAGCACCCTGGGGCTGTCATTCCACTCTTGGACATGTCATTCCACTCCCAGAACACTTCTGGAGCACCCTGGGGCTGTCATTCCACTCCGTGGCCTCTCATTCCTGTCCCTACACTCTCCTGTTGCACTCTGGGGCTTTCATTCCACTCCGTGGCCTCTCATTCCAGTCCCAGAACACTCCTGCTGCATCCTGGGGCTGTCATTCCACTCTGGGACATGTCATTCCAGTCCCAGAACACTTCTGGAGCACCCTGGGGCTGTCATTCCACTCCGTGGCCTCTCATTCCTGTCCCAGAACACTCCTGGAGCACCCTGGGGCTGTCATTCCACTCTGGGACATGTCATTCCAGTCCTAGAACACTTCTGGAGCACCCTGAGGCTGTCATTCCACTTCGTGGCCTCTCATTCCTGTCCCTGCACTCTCCTGCTGCACCCTGGGGCTGTCATTCCACTCCGTGGCCTCTCATTTCTGTCCCTGCACACTCCTGCTACACCCTGGGGCTGTCATTCCACTCTGGGACATGTCATTCCAGTCCCAGAACACTCATGGAATACCCTGGGGCTGTCATTCCACTCTGGGACATGTCATTCCAGTCCCCGAAGACTCCTGCAGCACCCTGGGGCTGTCATTCCCACTCCGTGACCTCTCATTCCTTTCCCTGCACTCTCCTGCTGCACCCTGGGGCTGTAATTCCACTCCGTTGCCTTATCCTGTCCCTGCACACTCCTGCTGCACCCTGGGCTGTCATTCCACTTGGGACATGTCATTCGGTCCTAGAACACTCTGGAACACCCTGGGGCTGTCATTCCACTCTGGGACATGTCATTCCAGTCCCAGAACACTCCTGGAACACCCTGGGGCTGTCATTCCACTCTGGGACATGTCATTCCAGTCTCCAGAACACTCCTGGAGCACCCTTGGGCTGTCATTCCACTCCGTGGACCTCTCATTACTGTCTCCAGCACACTCCTGCTGCACCCTGGGGCTGTCATTCCCTCTGTGGACCTGTCATTGCTGTCCCTGAACACTTCTGCAGCACCCTGGGGCTGTCATTCCACTCTGGGACATGTCATTCCAGTCCCAGAACTCTCCTGGAGCACCCTGGGGCTGTCATTCCACTCTGGGACATGTCATTCCAGTCCCAGAACACTCCTGCAGCACCCTGGGGCTGTCATTCCACTCTGTGGACCTGTCATTCCAGTCCCTGCACACTCCTGCAGCACCCTGGGGCTGTCATTCCACTCCGTGGCCTCTCATTCCTGTCCCAGCACACTACCTGCTGCAGCCCTGGGGCTGTCATTCCACTCTGGGACATGTCATTCCGGTCCCAGAACACTCCTGCTGCACCCTGGGGCTGTCATTCCACTCTGGGACATGTCATTCCAGTCCCAGAACACTCCTGGAGCACCCTTGGGCTGTCATTCCACTCTGGGACATGTCATTCCAGTCTCCAGAAACTCCTGCAGCACCCTGGGGCTGTCATTCCACTCCGTGGCCTCTCATTACTGTCCCTGCACACTTCTGCTGCACCCTGGGGCTGTCATTCCCCTCTGGGACATGTCATTGCAGTCCCGGAACTCTCCTGGAGCACCCTGGGGCTGTCATTCCACTCTGGGACATGTCATTCCAGTCCCAAAACTCTCCTGCTGCACTCTGGGGCTGTCATTCCACTCTGGGACATGTCATTCCAGTCCCAGAACACTTCTGGAGCACCCTAGGGCTGTCATTCCACTCCGTGGCCTCTCATTCCAGTCCCAGAACACTCCTGCTGCAGCCTGGGGCTGTCATTCCACTCTGGGACATGTCATTCCAGTCCCAGAACACTTCTGGAGCACCCTGGGGCTGTCATTCCACTCCGTGGCCTCTCATTCCTGTCCCAGAACACTCCTGCTGCAGCCTGGGGCTGTCATTCCACTCTGGGACATGTCATTCCAGTCCCAGAACACTTCTGGAGCACCCTGGGGCTGTCATTCCACTCCGTGGCCTCTCATTCCTGTCCCAGAACACTCCTGGAGCACCCTGGGGCTGCCATTCCACTCTTGGACATGTCATTCCACTCCCAGAACACTCCTGGAGCACCCTGGGGCTGTCATTCCACTCCGTGGCCTCTCATTCCTGTCCCTACACTCTCCTGTTGCACTCTGGGGCTGTCATTCCACTCCGTGGCCTCTCATTCCAGTCCCAGAACACTCCTGCTGCATCCTGGGGCTGTCATTCCACTCTGGGACATGTCATTCCAGTCCCAGAACACTTCTGGAGCACCCTGGGGCTGTCATTCCACTCCGTGGCCTCTCATTCCTGTCCCAGAACACTCCTGGAGCACCCTGGGGCTGTCATTCCACTCTGGGACATGTCATTCCAGTCCCAGAACACTTCTGGAGCACCCTGGGGCTGTCATTCCACTCCGTGGCCTCTCATTTCTGTCCCTGCACACTCCTGCTACACCCTGGGGCTGTCATTCCACTCCGTGGCCTCTCATTCCTGTCCCTGCACACTCCTGCTACACCCTGGGGCTGTCATTCCACTCTGGGACATGTCATTCCAGTCCCAGAACACTCATGGAACACCCTGGGGCTGTCATTCCACTCTGGGACATGTCATTCCAGTCCCCGAAGACTCCTGCAGCACCCTGGGGCTGTCATTCCACTCCGTGACCTCTCATTCCTTTCCCTGCACTCTCCTGCTGCACCCTGGGGCTGTCATTCCACTCCGTTGCCTCTTATTCCTGTCCCTGCACACTCCTGCTGCACCCTGGGGCTGTCATTCCACTCTGGGACATGTCATTCCGGTCCCAGAACACTCCTGGAACACCCTGGGGCTGTCATTCCACTCTGGGACATGTCATTCCAGTCCCAGAACACTCCTGGAGCAACCTGGGGCTGTAATTCCACTCTGGGACATGTCATTCCAGTCTCCAGAAACTCCTGCAGCACCCTGGGGCTGTGGCTCCACTCCGTGGCCTCTCATTACTGTCCCTGCACACTCCTGCTGAACCCTGGGGCTGTCATTCCCCTCTAGGACATGTCATTGCAGTCCCGGAACTCTCCTGGAGCACCCTGGGGCTGTCATTCCACTCTGGGACATGTCATTCCAGTACCAAAACTCTCCTGCTGCACCCTGGGGCTGTCATTCCACTCTGGGACATGTCATTCCAGTCCCAGAACACTCCTGCAGCACCCTGGGGCTGTCATTCCACTCGGTGGCCTCTCATTCCTGTCCCTGCACACTCCTGCTGCACCCTGGGGCTGTCATTCCACTCCGTGGCCTCTCATTCCAGTCCCAGAACACTACTTCTGCAGCCTGGGCTGTCATTCCACTCTGGGACATGTCATTCCAGTCTCAGAACACTTCTGGAGCACCCTGGGGCTGTCATTCCACTCCGTGGCCTCTCATTCCT